>OX387242.1:120295493-125295493 GCA_947561735.1 Cenchrus americanus | reverse complement strand
CCGGCCTAGCGTCACGACCTAACCCTGCAAGGTCACGAGAAAGCAGTTCGAGGGTATGCCCGGCCCCCCTTCGAGGGCGCGGCGCGTTAGCCATACGGGAGTAGGTGGCGTGGTGTCTCAGGGCTGACGCCGGCCACGCCGCACTGTCCCCCACAGCGGCGGGGATGGGTTCCCCCTAGGGAGTTGGTGCGACAGGGCCGGGGCGTGAGTCCCAGGTGCATGATGGCGCCGCCCCGCCGTGTCAGAGCATTAAATGCCTGTACCCGCGTGCAGGAACGGGCGTGTGCGAGAGGAAGCCTCGAGCGAGGAGGAGCCCGCTCGAGGTGGCTGTGAGCCCTCGAGCGAGACGGAACCCGCTCGAGGCAGGCGCGCACCCTCGAGCGAGGCGGAGCTTGCTCGAGGGGACATTTGAGTGGGCCGCTTTGGTGGGCCGCGGGGACCACCGCAGCGTGGTCCGTGCCCCGTGTGTGCGCTTAGGTGAGATGCGTTTAGCTTTGGTTTTTTTGCAGGTTTTAAGCAGGGTTTCCCCAGTTGTTTTAGGGGACCCTCAGGGCTATCCCCAACAAGTCAAAAAGACAACATCAGGTCGTCCTGATGGCAAATCATTTTGCAAGCCCCCACGTCACATTAATATAGGTCTTTGGCAAATCATTTTGCCAAATCAACCAAGTACATGATAGAAGAGAGCGAACACTACATGGATTACCCCAGGGTACATAACCGCCGACGACCTCCCTGGATCCAGGATCCGAAGGTACACAAGTCGTCTGCGATCCTTCTCACTCATGATGTTTTTTGTCGTTTGTGTATCAATGATGCCTGAGCTCCCGCCGCAGAGGTGACATGGCTACAGTAACCCCCTCAATCAGTGGGTAGTTTGTCTTTTTCTGGGTGGCAAGAGAATCTCCGACCACTGTTGACCCATGATTCTGCAGTCTACGCTACACGACAAGACCTAACCCTGTGTCAGATGGCTCCGCGCTTAATTTAGCCCCCCTTTCAATGACGAGTTCACGACCTTCCTCTATGACCCGATGATCCTTATTTGCACCCGCTAGGCTCTACGTCCTGGTTCATCTGCTATGGCTCTGTACGTAAACGGACCTATTCCAATTAGTCTATATTTCTGTTTCCTGTGCAGAATGGTCGTAGGTTCAATTGAAGTCCCTCCGAGGTAGGCGTGCCTCGCTGCTCTGCCAAATCCTTCTGGGCGCCTAGAGGTAAAAAACACCATGGAGATCAAGAACATCACAGAGATCTACGATTTCGTCAGGCCCCGGGGTCGGTGTGCCTTTTGCTGAGGTCATCAATACCTTAGCATCATGGCTCCGCTTGATGGCTAGCAGCTATGTTCGTCGTCTAGACACGAAAATGACCTCCTTGAGGTCGGTGTGCCTTAATACTTAGGTCTTGCAATACCTCGGTATATCTATGGACCTGCCAACCTAGTTGGGCGCCCTGGATGGGTGACCTTCCGAGGTCGGTGTGCTTTCGTAGCCCTGCCAGCCTAATGGCCGGAACAAAGGCCTCTCTGTGGGGTGCGCGCCTAATGGCCCTGCCAAGTACTTCTGGGTGCTTGGGTGTTTCTTGACTTGAGACCTTCTTGAGGTCGGCATGCCTCGAGTGGCTCTGCCAGACTCCGTGCAGTCATGCAGGATATCTGGATGTCTCTACACTCCATACGTTCGATAATAACATCACTTTGCCAAGCTTCATCGTTGATACTTCAGCTACGACATCATCGACGACCTCTTCATTTGAGGCACCCTTCAAGATTCTGCTGGGTATCCTCGGATACTGGACGTTATTGATTGAGGCCTCTTTGAGGTCGGCACGCCTATAAGACCTCCTCGATGTCGGCCCTGCCAGACTCCTCGCAGCCATGCTTGGAGATCTGGGTGTCTCTACACTTTGTTGGATCCTAGACCATGACTCAGTTTTCTTCTCTTTTTTGGAGCATCAAACCAGCCATGCTGCCTGCTTCAATGCTTGGGGACTACTCTACAAGTGCGTCTTTGACGCCCTCTTATTTTCCTTGTCATACCGACCTGTTGGGAAACCCGTTTCTCATCACGTCGTTACTCGACTTACATTTTCTTCTCTTCTTCTCTTTTGGACCATCATACCGGCCATCCTGCCCACCACGATGCTCGGATACAACTCATGAGTGCATCTTCGATGCCCTCTGAATTTTTTCATCATCGTTTCGATCTATTGGAAGCCTGCTTCCTATAGGTCGTCACTCAACCTCTCTACGATCGGCAAGACTATAAATAGGCCGGCTACTAAGTTGTTTGTTCTTTTCTTTTTTGGACCGACGTGCATGCTATTCGACCTGTCGATAGCTCTACGACTTCGTCATGAACTTTCTAAGGTCGCTGCGCCTACACCTCTCTCGGGGGCTTGTGAGACATGGGTACCCCTGGGTCCCCACCGACCAGGCTCACGGCCGTCCCCAAAAAGTGGGTCCAGCCTACCAGAAGACTCGCCGACCTGTCATTGGGCCCAACTGACCTAGTTGGCAGCCCACACGGCCTCCTGAAGACCTTCCAAAAGATTCCCCTGACGACATAACTCATCACGACTTCAAGACTCAACGTACAAGACAAGACCTCGGTGGATTACGAACAAAGCAGATCGACGGTATATGGCAAGATGTGTAATGTAGACTTAGATCTCCTGGTCGTAACCGACCAGGAGTCTGGGAACCGACCACGTCCACTGGCCAATATAAGGCGGACTAGGCGACCCCTTGTACTCATACGAAATCTTCAAGCAATCTACACCAACAACTGGACGTAGGGTATTACTCTCCGGAGGCCCGAACCAGTATAAACTCGCCGTGGTCTCTGTGTTCTGTGTACTCGTGTGCGACCTTCGAGTTCTTAGCCTTAGACTCCTCCCCGCCGAACAAATAAACCACAGGGATTAACACCCCTGTGGGCTCTCCAAATCTCACCATCTGACACTATGGCAGCTAACTTGAATTTGAAAATGCAGTTGATGGATGTTGTGACCTCATACTTGTATGGGTTATTTGATTCGGAGATCCATATGAGAGTCCCTAAAGGACTCAAGATCCCTAGACTAAATCAAAACCGCAGCATGTTCAGCGTCCTCCTATAGCGGCCGTTGTACGGGTTGAAACAATCTGGAAGGATGTGGTGCAACCGGTTGAGTAACTTTCTCCTGCAGAGAGGTTACATCAACAATGATGGTTGTCCCTGTGACTTCAGTGATGAATTATGCATCATATCTGTCTATGTCGATGATTTGAACATCTTCGGTACGACCAGGGACATTGAGGAAGCGATGGCTTACCTCAAGATGGAGTTTGAGATGAAAGACTTGGGTAAACCAAGTTTTGTTTGGTCCTGCAGCTTGAACACCTGCCTAAAGGAGTGTTTTTTCACCATTACACTT
Organism: Cenchrus americanus; assembly: GCA_947561735.1. Taxonomy (NCBI): domain Eukaryota; kingdom Viridiplantae; phylum Streptophyta; class Magnoliopsida; order Poales; family Poaceae; genus Cenchrus; species Cenchrus americanus. The sequence goes on along the minus strand of OX387242.1, from coordinate 125,292,070 downwards.
ATGCAAGGAAGGTACTTGAAAATTTCCATATGAATGAGTGCCACCCTCTGAGAACCCCTATAATCATCTGATCATTGGAAGCGGATATAGATCCATTCCAACCCAAGGGAGAGGATGAATAAGGTTTAGGACCTTGAAGGACCGATTAGGCGACCAGAGAGGGGGGAGTGAATGGGAGCCGATAAAAATTCTTCTCGAGGGAGATTGAAACTCCGACAAGACGAACTAGCTCGGTCGAACCCCCAAAATCACACGCTCCGCACTTCTACCTCCCGTTTGTCAAAACCACGTAGCCACTAGAGTGCTACTGGTCCTAGGAACAAACTCTACCAAAGAACCACAACACACACGCAGCACCGACAACGGGAAACAACTCGAAAGCCGGCTAACCGAAGGGGCGGTTAGAGCGGGTATAGGGGGCGGTTAGACCGCCTCCACCCGGCAACCAAGAAATCCTCCGAAACGCCTTTTCCGAGCACCAAAACTCACCACGGTTTCACCAACAGAGATCTCTCGGTCAAGGCCATGCTAGCTACCGAAAAATCTTGGCAAAAACCAAAACTTCACCCAAGGGCCTAGGGGCGGTTAGACCGGCTACCGGGGCGGTCTAACCTCCCGTACCTAGCAACGAACTCCAACCAAGAACACCTAGCAAACCGCACGAGAACGACCCCAAATTTCACCCGGACACTCCTCCGATCAAGGCGAACAAACTCACGAGAGGAAAATCCGGCGAAACGAACTTTGACCGGAAACACCCGTGGCGGTTAGACCGCCCCCTGTAGGCGGTTAGACCGCCCGTTCCAGAAAACGAACCCGCGGGTCAAACCTCAACTTCCTCACGCCCGATCTCCCGAATCACTCCACGGATTGCAGCAAAACTTCGGGAATAGCTGGGTTACCTCCTGGGCAACCTCTACCTCAAAGGAATCGGCCCGAAACGCTCACAATCAAGAGGAATCGAAAAAATCACTTCTCTAGGTCAAGAACTCACCCAACTCGAGAAACCACCAAATCGAGTCCGATTCAAAGGGGATTTGGGGGCAAAGTCACCAGCCAAAGAGGCACAAGAACCTCATACGTGACACCCACCAAAAGCCCCAAGAAATCGTCCTCAAAACACCGCCAAAAAGAGCTCCGAAAATCAACACCAAAGAGACGGGAAAACCACCATGATGAACAATGCCAAACCTTCTATACATGCCGTGAAAGGTTCGTACAAGGTCTAGCTTGCCACCCAAACATCCATCCCTCTCTCTAGATCTCACATGAAGCTCTCAAGCTAATCCTCTAAAACCTAAGGAAAATGGAGAACGAAAAATGGAAAAACAAATGAGCTAGGGTTCCAAGAGTTGGCTGCCATCCACCCATCTAATGAGTATATATGGAGGCACCCAAAAGACTAAACTACCCTTCACTAATAACTAGGGATACATGCCCCTCAAGGGCCGATTTGGAATTCTTGATGTCTTCACCATCGGACGGATGCCCGGCGACCGCACCCTGCGTAGCCTCGACGCAAGCCTTGCGATCCCGACGCGTGTCCTCCGCTTCGAAGCTTCTCGGCGCCGGCGGCCAAGGCGGTCAGACCGCCCCCCCCCCTAGGCGGTTAGACCGGCCCCGGGGGGATCGACCGGCCCCGGGCGGTCCGACCGCCCCTCCCGGGCGGTTGAACCGCCCGGGTGGCCGCACCTCCTCGTCGAGTCTTCGGCCTCGGTTTTGTGGCTCAACCGAGTAACCCAGTGGTTTTCTGGTGAACCACTGCAAACCCCGCGACTCGGTGTAGCCTCCGCCAATCTCCACACATGACTCGGCTCCCACATAGTCCCGGCTCGACCTTGGTTTTGAGGCTCTACCAAGAAACCTTCCACGACTTCATCTTGCTGTTCATGCCACCATGCGGCCCGCACTTGACCCCGCTGGCCACCGGGTCCCTCGAACGAAGCCTACTTGTCTTCTCCACAGCTGGAGGCCTCACCCGCAATGACCTTTCGCGCTTGTTCTTCACCCGCACCAACACGAGTCAAGCCGCAACCTGCACCTGCAATACTTAGCCAAGAATCAGTCCACACAACGTTGTCAATCACTCATCACACAAGGAAGCGACCATCCACCGGTCCTCGAACCACACATGGTCCTCAATCTCCCCCTTGATGAGTGCATTGACAACACACTCACATGAAGTAACACAAGAGAAAAAGGAAAAGAAAAGAAACAAAAAGAAAGAAACTCCAACAAGCGATCGAAAGCCAAAGAAAGGCAAAGAACAAGATCACTTGAATAAGACAAGTCTCGGACCCCTTAGGCAAGGGCAACGGCTCGACACATCCGAGACAAAAACACGGCTCAAGCAAAGAGCGCAAACCACCGAAACAGAAGCTCGAACACCACAAAGAGCTCCCCCTGCACATATGCAAGCTCCCCCTGAGCCAAAGCACACCCCCCTGAACAAATGCAGCAATGCAGCGCGGGAATGCAACAAAGAGCAAAAACCTGCTCATACTGCCCAGGGCGGTTAGACCGCCTGTACAGGGCGGTTAGACCGCCTGTGCCTGATCAGACCACCTGGGGGGCGGTTAGACCGCCCCAAGAGACCGGCCCTGCACCAAACTGCTCAAAATTTGCCCAACCAATTGGAACACCTTCCAAACACTCCCAGGTGCCCAAAGCATGCACAAACTTCTCCCCCTTGTTGACAATGCATGAATCAAGGCAAAATGCGAAATTTTACAACATATAGCTTCTCGAATATACAAAATTCATCACAATGAGCTACACAAGTCCAAATGAGCAAGTTAGATACTCGACAGGTTCGTAATGACCTTAACTACGTGATCACCAAGTTTCACAACCATTGGACAAGGCTAAAAAGGATTTGAGTAATTTTGCGAAAAGTTACTCTCTCATAAGCAAATACCTAAACATGAGCAAAACATATCAAAATGGCAAAGCCACTCAAACTTCATGCTAGGACAACCATTCTAATCATAAGACCATCATAAACACCCAAAAGCACCTCATGTCATGTCAAAGCCACCGAGCCATGTGCCTACTTCTATGTATGAGACTTCTCATTGGTAGGCATCATGCAACGGTTTAGCACCCAAAGCAAATTAATTTCAAAGCACATATGACATGGGAGCATATTTTCCAAGCATTTTTCATTTCATTTTCAGATTTATGATTGGTACATGAAATGTCTTTGCGACAAAAAGGAACTTATGCCCCTCCACAAGATTAAGCAAGAGGGCTAAACATTCATGATGGCAAATGAGCCTTTGGCCCCATATGATCAATAAACTAGCTATCCTAACACAAATTAAGCATAGCAAAGCCACTAAAACATATCAAGTTCATGTAAAGGCATTTACACATGAGAGAGCATATATGTGACATTTTTCAAAAAATTAGCCATCAACCATGGATCGTTCATCAAGATCATCAAGAGCTAAGCCAAACTAACCATAGCATACCAAACAAGCTCACAAGAACATATATAGCAACCCATGGTGAACAATGTATATAGGAGAAGCTTTTGCTATCCAATGCATATGATACAAAATGCATGCAATCTAAGATACAAGGATGCCTATACATCATGTTACATATGCAATGCCAAGTGCAAGAAATGCACAAAAGAAAGCTATACATATGCTACAAAGGAGCTCCCACACACAAAGCTCACAAACCACCTGCTCCTCGAGGGGAGGCAAAACGGGCTCGACACCACCGGCAAAATAAGACTCCCACACACCCAACTCAAGAAATCAAACACACACCAAGTTCCCCCCGCAAACGAGTGAAAGTTGCTTGATCTAGGGGTTTGGTGAAAATATCGGCTAGTTGGTCATGTGTGGGTACATTGATCAAAGCTATCTTCCCTTTCTCTATGTTGTCTCTCAGAAAGTGGTACCTCACTTCTATGTGCTTGGTTTTGGAATGGAGCACTGGGTTCTTTGCAACGCTTATGGCACTGGTGCTATCACATTGAAGTGGAACATGGGTATACTCCTCACCAAAGTCACTCATGGTGTAGGTGATCCAAAAGAGCTGAGAGCAACAACTAGCAGCGACAACATACTCGACATCGGTAGTGGATTGAGCAACACTCGACTGCTTGCGGGAAGACCAAGACACCAAAGAGGAACCTAAAAACTGGCAAGTCCAAGAAGTGGACTTCCTATCCAACCGACACCCGGCAAAATCCGCGTCTGAAAAGCCATGAAGCGCCAAAGAAGAGGACGCGGAGTACTAAAGGCCGAAGTCGAGAGTGTGACGCAAGTACCTGAAAATTCGCTTCACTGCTTGCCGATGCGAAGTCCTTGGAGACGCTTGAAAACGAGTGCACAGACACATCGAGAACTGTATGTCCGGCCTCGTCGCCGTCAAGTAGAGGAGTGACCCGATCATGCTCCGGTACTCCTTCTGGTCCACGTGCTCACCTTCCTCATCCGCATCAAGAGCTGTAGTCGTACTCATCGGCATCGTCATAGCCTTGGAGTCCTCCATCTTGAACTTCCTCACAATGTCCTTGGTGTACTTAGCCTAGTGCACAAATGTTCCTTCCTTTGATTGCTTGATTTGTAGCCCGAGGAAGAACTGCAACTCACCCATCATGCTCATCTCAAACTCCCTGCTCATATCATCTGCAAACCTTGCAACAAGAGAGTTAGACGAGCCACCAAAGACAATATCATCCACGTACACCTGCACAATCAGGATATCTCTCGCCGCCTCGAGCATAAACAAGGTCCGATCGACCTTCCCCATCTCAAAACCTCTCTCAAACAAGAACCCCCTCAACCCGCCATACCAAGCTCTAGGCGCCCGCTTCAACCCATACGGCGCCTTCCTCAACTTCTACACCCGGTGGGGGTACTTCTCACTCTCAAACCCCGAGGTCGCCTCACATACACTTCTTCCTCCAACACTCCATTCGAAAAAGCACTCTTCACATCCATTTGGTGCAACTTGAACCCTTTAGCCACGAGAGAAGGCTAGAAGGATCCTAATCGCCTCCAAACGGGCTACGGGAGCAAAGGTCTCCTCGTAGTCGATCCCCTCCTTCGATCGAACCCCCGAGCAACAAGTCTCGACTTGTTCCTCACAACCTCACCCTTCTCTCCCTCTTTGTTTTTCCACACCCACTTTGTACCAATCGGCTTACACCCTGGGAGAGGGTCAACCAACTCCCACACCTGATTCCTCTCAAAGTTCTCCAACTCCTCATGCATCGAGTTAACCCAATTGTGATCAGATAGTGCGTGTCCAATGTCTTTGGGCTCAAAAGAAGCAACAAATGCAGCATGAGCAAAATGGGAATTGTTTCGAACCCTCGACCGTGTAGTGCGTTCATTCATGTCGCCGATGATCCTCGAAGCTGGATGATCCACTTGAACTCGCCGGGGAGGTTCTCGCCTCGAAGCTACCTCCCCCTCAACATCAGCTTCTCCTCGTTCTTGATTTGTCGTCGTAGGTGTAGCGAGAGGGTCCATCCATCATCGTAGTCGAAGTAGTGGGTACATGTTCGGCGGGGGGCACCGCACCGCCATCCTCATCATCTCCATGTTCATGCTCCTCCTCCTGAAAGATCTCCTCGCCAAGCTCATCATCACCTGCACACTCAAAGACAAGCTGACTACGTGGCTCTGTCTCGTCGAAGGTTACCTCGCAAGTCTCCACGATTTGGTTAGTTTCAAGATTGAGCACACTATATGCTCTAGAATGAGATGCATAACCAAAGAAAATGCCATTGACAGACCTTGCCTCAAACTTATCCAACTTCCTGCCTTTCTTCAGAATGAAACACTTGCAACCAAAGACATGGAAGTGACCACCTTGGGTGTGCGACCATGCATCAACTCATAGCATGTCTTCTTCTTGTGCACTCTGAGGTATATCCTGTTCGACACATAGTACGCTGTATTCACCGCCTCAGCCCAATACCTCCTCAGAGTCCTATGCTCATCAAGCATCGTCCGAGCCATCTCGCACAAGGTCCTGTTCTTCCTTTCCACAACACCATTCTGGGGAGGCGTATACGGACTGGAAAACTGGTGCTCAAGACCCAAGTCATGGCAAAAGGTTTCAAAACGAGATTTTCTGAATTCCGAGCCATTATCACTGCGGATAGCTCATATGGCATCTCCGTGCCTCTCGTTCCTTAACCTCAAGACTAGATCTCGAACAAAACCAAACGTCTCCGCCTTATCCTCAAGAAAGAACACCCAAGCATACCGAGAATAGTCGTCCACCACAACAAGGACATACCGCTTCCCACCCGCAGATCGCACACGAGCTGGGCCAACAAGGTCCATATGGAGCAGCTCGCATGGACGCTCAGTCATCACATCGGTGAGAGGCGGGTGAGAAGAGGCCACCATCTTGGCATGCCTACACGGAGCACAAACCAACTCTTTCTCAAGCCTCAACCGTGGCAATCCTCGGACCAAATTGAGTTTACTCAAGCGTGACAAAAGGTCAAAGCTCAAGTGACCCAACTTCCTATGCCACTTCCACAACTCACTCGAAGAACCAGACAAGAAACAACGCTCCACACCCGAAGACTGAGAAAAATCAGCACGAAACACCTGACCCTCGGGAACGACCATACAAACAAGGTCCCCTCGAGAGTCCACAATCCGAGAACCACCAGGCCGAAACAACACCTCAAAGCCCTCATCCAACAACTGGGACACAGAAAGCAAATTGTACCCCAGCGATTGAACAAGAGCAACACGCCTCAGAGTGATCTTGTCACTCACTTTTATCTCACCTTCTGAAAGCACACACCCACGCCCATTGTCCCCAAAGGTGATGTACATCTTCGTCACCACCGGGACGAGACTTGAGAACCACCCCCTGTCTCCGTTCTTATGCCTCGAGCAATCGGAGTCAATCAACCAAATGTTCTTCAAGTCTCCCACCTGAAATTCAAAAACAAGCACGTGAGCGAACAAACGACTCAGCACTGGGGTTAGTACCAAACGAGGAAAACCAGTGCCGAGCCATTTGCTCGAAAGTGGGGTTAGCACACATCAAGCCATCTTTCCTACCATAACTACCACCACGAACACCACCTCGGTAACCACTCCGAGGAAACCACCCCTCATTGCCTAGAGGAGGACCAAAACCACGGAAGACAACCCGTGGAACGTCCCTCCTCTCCTTCTCAAAGCTACGACTCCTCCCATCCCCGTAGTGAACTCGAGGGGGAGAATGCCTAGCAACCGACCACCCTTCGTCTCTCCGGACCAACCACCGGCAATCCACCTCCGGACACCGAAACCTCTCGACTCACCACCTCGAAAACCACTCCGCCCGAGTGCCGGGGGCGCGGTTAAACCGCCTAGCCAGGCCGGTCTAACCGCCCCCCCCCTCGGGCCGGGCCGGCTCGACCGCCTAGCCAGGCCGGTCTGACCGCCCCCTCCAGAACTGCTCCTCGGCTACGGGAACTCGCATCTCCCCATGCCGGAACACTTCTCACCACAGCCTTACCCCTGGACAGTGGCATACGAGGCTTAGGTACACCATGGAAAGGGTTGTATCTATCCTTGTTCGCCCACTCCTTTGCCATCCTCTCTTCCCGCTTCCTCTTGAAGCAAAACTCATCCTTGTGACCTTCTTTCCCACAATGGCCACAACGGAACCTCACAAGCTTAGGTTTTGGCTTAGATTGGGGCTGCTCGCTTGGTTTCTCTCCACTCAACTCCTCCACCGATTTCTCCTCACTTGCCTTCTCACTCACTTTCCCAAAGAACACTTTCCCAGAAGTGCTCACAAACTTGATAGGCCTTCGGAGATCATTTGTGGGTGTAGGAAATATAGGTGGAGCTGGGGTTGTGTCTAGTCGATTCCTAAGGTGGTTGGGTTTTGGAGGAAAATCATTTTTGTTGTGGATTTTTGGTGGCTCCGGGATATTCTCTCCACTTCCCTCACCAACCTTGTTTGCCCCAAGTTCCTCACCATCTTGCCTCTTAAACGCCTCTATCATCATCCTCAACTGAGGCTCATGGCCAGACAACCAACCCATCAACTTCCTCAGATCATCATTCTCATCCTGCAAACGATCAACATAATGTGCAAGTTCCAAATTTTTCAATGCATGCATTTCACAGGTAGAGCATGATGTAGGCATGGGTTCCTTCAATTTAGCCTCAAGTGAACTAGTGTAAGCATGCATCTCATCAATCTTAGCATGCAAAACAGGGCAAGAAGTGCAAGCACCTGGCAAAGCAGGTCTAGACTTAAGCTCAGCCACTTCAACCCTAAGCACATCTTGTTCCTCACACTTGGAGGCATGCTTCTCTTTAAACAAAGCAAGATCAGCAAGGAATATGGAGCAATCAGCACAATCATTCTCATCCGAAACAATAGGGCTAGCCTTAAGCGAATCAATCTCAAGCTTGCTATCAAGCACTTGTGTCTCTAGCTCAGCCACTCTAGTCCTAGCATCCTCGAGTGAAGACCTAAGCTCTTTTCTCATTTTCTTGGCCTCTCTAAGCATGTCATCACGGTTATCAAGCAAAGAGTCAAGCCTCTCATTCTCCTGGCGCAAGAAGGGAAGTTCATCACGCACCTCGGCGTCGGACTCAGAGTCCGAGTCGCTCTGTGTGCTCTTCTTGCTGCTGGAGCTCAACGCCATGGTGTAGAAGCCATCTCTCGCGAAGCAGCTCAGCCCGCTCAGGTTCTTGGACGACTTCTTGTTCTTGTAACGATCGCCTTCGTCTTCATTGCTGCTTGAGCTCAAGGTGGAGTACGCGGAACTGGAGTCGACGTCGCTCGCTCCAACCATCGCTCGGGCCTTGCCTCGGCTCTCCTTCTTCCTCGATCGTCGCTCGTCCTTGTACTTGTTCTTGTGCTTGCTCTTGTGGTCGCGCCTCGAACGGTACTTGCCGTCCTTCCTCGGCTTGTGCTTGTAGTTGTCCTTGTTCTCGGCCTTCTCGGGCGGTCAAGGCAACGAAGTGTCCCGGCTTGCTGCACTAGAAGCAAGTCCTCGTGTTCCTCCTCATGTTCACGCGGTTCTCGTGCATCCTCTCGAACCGCCTCGTCAACAGCGCCAGCTCGTCCTCTCCAAGGTCATCAAACTCCTCATCTGGCATAGACATCAAAGAGGAAAAAGAGAACATCCTGGTGGATGGGTTAGAGTTAGTCTTTCCTTTGGAACCACCAACGATGGCAAGACTATGGGAATCAGTCGGTCCCTCGAGCTTGGCAGTCATGCCCCTATCCACCTCAGCCGACTTGAGCTTCGAGAATAGCTCGTTCACCGTCAGAGTGTCATACTTCTCCAACTCGACAATGGCCTCGAACTTTCCGCCCCATATCGTACGATCCAAAGAGTGTAAGAGCTTGACCGCTCTATCATGATCATCATACGGGAGAACGTCCACATTGGCCCTCATGTTGTTCACAAGCACCATGGACCTCTGAAACAAGGCATCGATGGACTCACCGGGGAGATGAGTGAAGTTCTCGTACTCTCTCCGGTAGGTCGCATACATCCGTGCCTGAACCTGGGCGTTCCCAACACGAGCCTCCTTCAACACCGCCCAAATCCTACAAGCCAAGTGCTCGGTGTGCACCCAATCGAACTCGGCCGACACAAAGCACGAAACAAGTAGTCGACCGCCTTATTGTTGGCGTCGAATCCGTCCCTCGACCCCGGAGCAAGGAAATCCATCGGCCGGACATAGCCTTGTGTCCACCGTGACATCCCAAAGAAGTCGACCCTTTCCGCGGAGGAACGCACCCATCCGCTTGCTCCACATCTGGTAGTTCTTGCCATCGAAGTGTGGAGGACCCGAACCCCGTTCCTGGTACGCCATCCTTGAATCTTAGACTGGTTAGAGTCAACAAAGACCTGAACCGGCTGTGATACCACTTGAAGGACCGATTAGGCGACCAGAGAGGGGGGGAGTGAATGGGAGCCGATAAAAATTCTTCTCGAGGGAGATTGAAACTCCGACAAGACGAACTAGCTCGGTCGAACCCCCAAAATCACACGCTCCGCACTTCTACCACCCGTTTGTCAAAACCACGTAGCCACTGGAGTGCTACTGGTCCTAGGAACAAACTCTACCAGCAACCACGACACACACGCAGCACCGACAGCGGAAACAACTCGAAAGCCGGCTAACCAGAAGGGGCGGTTAGACTGGGTATAGGGGGTGGTTAGACCGCCTCCACCTGGCAACAAAGAAATCCTCCGAAACGCCTTTTCCGAGCACCCAAACTCACCACGGTTTCACCAACAGAGATCTCTGGTCAAGGCCATGCTAGCTACCAGAAAATCTTGGCGAAAACCAAAACTTCACCCAAGGGCCTAGGGGCGGTTAGACCGGCTACTCCGGGGCGGTCTAACCTCCCGTACCCAGGCAACGAACTCCAACCAAGAACACCTAGCAAACCGCACGAGAACGACCCCAAATTTCACCCGGACACTCCTCCGATCAAGGCGAACAAACTCACAGAGGAAAATCCGGCGAAACAGAACTTTGACCCGAAAACACCCAGGGCGGTTAGACCGCCCCCTGTAGGCGGTTAGACCGCCCCTTCCAGAAAACGAACCCGCGGGTCAAACCTCAACTTCCTCGCGCCCGATCTCCCGAATCACTCCACGGATTGCAGGAAATCTTCGGGAATAGCTGGGTTACCTCCTAGGCAACCTCTACCTCAAAGGAATCGGCCCGAAACGCTCACAATCAAGAGGAATCGAAGAAATCGCTTCTCTAGGTCAAGAACTCGCCCAACTCGAGAAACCACCAAATCGAGTCCGATTCAAAGGGGATTTGGGGGCAAAGTCACCAGCCAAAGAGGCACAAGAACCTCATACGTGACACCCACCAAAAGCCCCAAGAAATCGTCTTCAAAACACCGCCAAAAAGAGCTCCGAAAATCAACACCAAAGAGACGGGAAAACCACCATGATGAACAATGCCAAACCTTCTATACATGCCGTGAAAGGTTCGTACAAGGTCTAGCTTGCCACCCAAACATCCATCCCTCTCTCTCGATCTCACATGAAGCTCTCAAGCTAGTCCTCTAAAACCTAAGGAAAATGGAGAACGAAAAATGGAAAAACAAATGAGCTAGGGTTCCAAGAGTTGGCTGCCATCAACCCATCTAATGAGTATATATGGAGGCACCCAAATGACTAAACTACCCTTCACTAATAACTAGGGATACATGCCCCTCAAGGGCAGATTTGGAATTCTTGATGTCTTCACCATCGGACGGATGCCCGGCGACCGCACCCTGCGTAGCCTCGACGCAAGCCTTGCGATCCCGACGCGTGTCCTCCGCTTCGAAGCTTCTCGGCGCCGGCGGCCAGGGCGGTCAGACCGCCCCCCCTGGGCGGTTAGACCGGCCCGGGGGATCTGACCGCCCCTCCTGGGCGGTTGAACCGGCCTGGGTGGCCGCACCTCCTCGTCGAGTCTTCGGCCTCAGTTTTGTGGCTCAACCGAGTAACCCAGTGGTTTTCTGGTGAACCACTGCAAACCCCGCGAACTCGGTGTAGCCTCCGCCAATCTCCACACATGACTCGGCTCCCACATAGTCCCGGCTCGACCTTGGTTTTGAGGCTCTACCAAGAAACCTTCCACGACTTCATCTTGCTGTTCATGCCACCATGCGGCCCGCACTTGACCCCGCTGGCCACCGGGTCCCTCGAACGAAGCCTACTTGTCTTCTTTACACCTGGAGGCCTCACCGGCAACGACCTTTCGCGCTTGTTCTTCACCTGCACCAACACGAGTCAAGCCGCAACCTGCACCTGCAATACTTAGCCAAGAATTAGTCCACACAACGTTGTCAATCACTCGTCACACAAGGAAGCGACCATCCACCGGTCCTCGAACCACACATGGTCCTCAATCTCCCCCTTGATGAGTGCATTGACAACACACTCACATGAAGTAACACAAGAGAAAAAGAAAAGAAAAGAAACAAAAAGAAAGAAACTCCAACAAGCGATCGAAAGCCAAAGAAAGGCAAAGAGGAAGATCACTTGAAGAAGACAAGTCTCGGACCCCTTAGTCAAGGGCAACGGCTCGACACATCCGAGACAAAAACACGGCTCAAGCAAAGAGCGCAAACCACCGAAGCAGAAGCTCGAACACCATAAAGAGCTCCCCCTGCACATATGCAAGCTCCCCCTGAGCCAAAGCACACCCCCCTGAACAAATGCAGCAATGCAGCGCGGGAATGCAACAAAGAGCAAAAAACCTGCTCATACTGCCCAGGGCGGTTAGAACACCTGTACAGGGCGGTTAGGCTGCCTGTGCCTGATCTGACCGCCTGGGGGGCGGTTAGACCGCCCCAAGAGACCGGCCCTGCACCAAACTGCTCAAAATTTGCTCGAACCAATTGGAACACCTTCCAAACACTCCCAGGTGCCCAAAGCATGCACAAACTTCTCCCCCTTGTTGACAATGCATGAATCAAGGAAAAATGCGAAATTTTACAACATATAGCTTCTCGAATATACAAAATTCATCACAAGGAGTTACCGATTTCGGCGAGGCCACATTCATCTACCTCGGGTACTCCCCTTGGTAAGTTGCCGGTATAAAACACTGACCGCTGGCACACCAGGTAGGGGCTCTCGCCGAAGATCTCATGGCGAACTCGACAGCTTCAATCTTCATCAAGCCAATTGTCGCCTTCAACCGTGGCGACACCTTCATCTTCGGGTCCTGGGTTTGCACCGCTGATGGTGCCAGATCTTTCCAACGCTGCCTCACCATGACACCCAACCCGAGGACCGGGCTCGCGACACTTCCCGAGGTGATCATGGGTGATCTCGTCAGAAAATTCGGCGAAATTTCGCTCCATAACTAGCACACCGACTTCGATTATGGATCCGCCTCCATCTCGAACTCGACGTCCCCGTGGGTCGCCGCATGTGAGTCGGCTACTGAGCCATCGTGTGTCAACGCCCCACTCCACGAGCACTTCACGTTTGGTCTCTGCAATGCTAGCAGGGCTCACGCGGAAGCTCTCGTCGCGCGCCAGGCTGGGAAGGAGATCGTCTCCGACTACTCCTCGGACTCCAACCCCTGCTTCGACTACTACTCGGACTCTTCCTACGAGTTCGATTTCGGATCGGATCCTGACGAGTCCGAGTCCAAGAACCCCACGACTGAGCAACCGCTGTCAGGACCAGCTACCAGCCTGGTAATAACGTCTACACCCACCGGTAGATTCGTCTACTGGCCAGACCGCAAGCCTACAGACCAGACAGATGGGAACTCATGCTACGTCGCCTACCTTGACTCGCTTCCCTTCCAGGAGGGAACACCCCTAGATCCAACAGAGGAGCATACTCCAACCGAGGTGGCGAGTACCAACTCTAGTCTCGGTACCCCTGATCGCCAAGTCTTCATGGCTGCTGGCGAGATACCAGGACCTTCAGGTACCAGGCCTAACCGCTACTTCGAAGACATATCCGCAGATGAGTTGTCTGCCAATGCACCCGCCGATGAAACCAACGACGACAAGATCACCCGACGTGAGCGCAATAGGAAGAGCAACGAACGGCGCAGACATCTCCGAGAATCACTCCTTGCACAGAACCTCGTAGAGGCCCTCGATCAAGTCGCCAACCGGGTGCACACTACTCCCAAACAACGCCTCATGTTTATCTCTACGATAGCACGTCAGGCTCAGGGGATACATGCGGGTGAAGTCATCGCCAAGCTCGTGGAAGATGCCTACTTTATGAGAGTTGACAACAGAGTCACTCAAGCGCCTCCCCCCATAACTCGCGAACACGAGAACCATGAAACCACAAGTCGCAATCCAGCAGATAATGGACGCAACCGCACTCGAGGAGAACTCCCCCAGAACCCTAACCGTACTAGGGCATCGGCTGGAGGACGTTCTCAGGGTGGTAACAGTGCTGGCGGCGCCGGTGGTAGTCGCGGCATTACTGGTGATGGTGATGCTGGTGGCGGAGGCAGCAACGGCGGGAGCTCCTCACACGGGGCTGGAAGAAGAGCCGGTGGCGAAGGCGATCGCGGAGGCCTAGGCCACGCAGACAGCCACGTCATTGGCGCCTCACGCGGCGGCTATGATGCCCACCACAGAATTGAAAAAAATACGACGCAACAAGTCCTCCACTGCAGGCGACAACGACGGCTTCCCCGCCTTCTCCTCTCGACTTTGCAATCTACTCATCCCAGAGAAATTCAAACCTCTGGGGATCACCAAGTACGACGCGAAGCAAGACCCAGTCCAATGGCTCAGATGCTATGCCGTCTCCATCGAAAACGCTGGTGGCAACAATGACACCAACCTCTGCTTTCCCTTCTGCCTGGACCAAGCACCACTCACATGGCTCGAGTTGCTCGACAAGTACTCGATCGACAAGTGGGACCAGCTCAAGGATCAGTTCACCAGCAACTTCGTGGGCGCCATGGGACGCTCGGGTACTCGCATGGACTTGGCAATGGTGAAACAGGAACAGGGCGAGACGCTACGCAAGTATATGCGACGCTTTTTCGACAAGCGCGCCACCGTAGTCAATGTCACCGACAAGGAGGTCATCGACCTTTTTCAAGATGATCTCTACCATCGTCGCACCTTTGAAAACTTCGGTAGCCGCCGCCCGAGTTCTATAACCAAGCTCAAGGACATGATCACCTCATGGGCCGACTGTTGACGGTGAAAATCCGTCAACCTAGCCATGAGTTTACCTTCGGTGTTGGCATAACTTTTGTATCTTATTCATTGGTACTAACCCCCGTGGTATAACAAGTTCACTTGTGCATGTCGGTTTTGGAGTTATGTGTTTATGCAGGGATTTAGTGTTGAATGCAAGACTTTCGGGATAAGTTCATCAAGCACCTCATGACAAGACCTTGAAGTCCTGAACAAGTCATGCAATGAAGCAAAATTAACTCCAAGAAGCCGGGGACTTGATCCGAGAAGACGACAGACTCCAGGGACCTGACCAGAAAAGTGCTGAATCTTGCAAGACAAGGAGTTGAGTCCAATTCGGAGAGAAACCGACGACATGGACCTACATGCGAAGGGGGAAGCATCCGGGAAGCAAGGGAACCGACCTCGGGCAAAGGAGCCCACGGGCCGGGCCTAAATGGGCCCGGGCCGGCCGGCCCGGTCCGGTCGGCCCAGGCCCATTTAGGGCCCAAATCCGTCCTCCTTTGCCCTAGCCGCCAATCGGGCTATTTATAGTCCCCTGACCGAGAGCCACGCGAACCGAAGTCGTATTCCGCCGCCGAGGAGCAGAGAAGCTTGAGGGACACCAACTTGAAGATGAGGGTCGTGCTAGTTGTCTAGGGTTTCCCCGGCCGACGTGGGAACCTTGCATGGAAGACCACGTCGGAGCTCGGAGCGAGGATCAAGATCGAGGGAGGGCCCCGTGGTGATCTTGTTCATGTAATCATTCATGGTGAAGTTTGTAAGTGAATCCGATTTCTAGCGATTAAGTGCCTTCTCGATGATTTTGTTTTCTTCTTGGTTTTGCTTCTTCTACGATCTAGTTTGCAGCTAGATTACATAGGGTGCTCTTGTAGCCGCGGTGGTTAGAGGTGCATACCGGACCGGCCAAGTGATTTCAACTTGTTCTATCGAACTCGCCCTAAGCTCCCCGCATGAATAGGGATACGTTGTGACAGAACGGGGGTCTCGAAAGGCGGATGTTTTCGGAGTCGGATGGGAAGGCCACGATTTAAAGATGCTTTTAATGAGATTCGCTTTGCTATCTTCATCTATCTTGTTTGGAGCTACAACATAAGCATGATCTAGATTCTCTAGATTGGTTATCTCTTGCTTTCTCTTGCTACCTCTTTAGTAGATTAGATTAGATTCGTTTTCTTTATGAGTTAGTAGATTAGATGCAACTTGTCTTCATTAGATAGCTTTACCTTGCTTTACTAGATTGAATCCTTGCGTTGCACATTGTTCCACGGATTCGATACCTTGGGTTCACCACTCGAGGGAAGAAGGGTCCCTTGACTACGACGGGAGACTTGTCCGCTTGCAAGTCACAAACGAACTTTGATACAACTATTAACCGTCAACAAGCCCCTTTTTCTCGGCGCCGTTGCCGGGGAACAAGCAATCAAGATCCGATCTAGTATCGCTTATCTTTCAGTTTTTCTTTTGATTTTCTTTTGCATCTCTTATGTTTGATCATCCTCAAAAAGAAAAAAATTTTCAATCTATTCTAGTTTTGATTAACCCTAGTTCTTATGTTTAGATTTTTGTTTTATCACTAACCCTAACCGGAGATGGTTGGCTACCTCTCCAAGAAACCCAAACTTTTTTGTGGATGATCCAGGAAAACTTTACAGGCAAAGGTGACGTGCAACACAAGCTCGAAGGACCATCAAAATCTCCAAGGGAATCACCCCCTCCAAGTCAAAAAAACAACCCCCCCCCCGAGCCCACCCCCCCCCGGACACGAGATCTACCATCATAAACCCAAGACGCCGGAAGGCCGTTCAAGATCAACGCCCCCCGGGGCGAAGCACCGCCGGCCCTTGAGGGCATATCGGTACCGGGAGGATGGAGAAGATGGAGACGGAGAAAGAAGCTCAACACCTAAAGGGCTACCAAGGCAAGATCCACATGCGGGGTGTTCATCGTGATGAAGATGTTAGAGACGCAAGTGGGACAACTTGCCGGACAACCGATTGGTGACAAAGAAGAATATCCGAGACAACTCCAAGGTCCCAAGACGGCGAAGGCTACTCAAACTCATTCGGGAGAGATGAAGGATCACACTAGAGACCATGAAGATCACGACCGAAGGATCGGAGTTCGAGATGCCGAGCCACAAGGAAGAAGTTGCATCCGTCAAGACCAAAGGACAAAGCCGGCCTGTGAAGACCAAAAAAATTGACTAAGCCGAAGTGGGTACCCAAGATTGCAACGCCCGCAAAGAGCGTTGATCCGGAGTAATCAAGTGAAGAAGTCTAGCCATGGACTATAAACGAAGCGCTAGGCGGGAGGCAACCCGTTTCGTCGAGTCAAGAATAAGCTACCGGGAGGACAACCCGATTCCAGGTTTTTCGAGTCCTTTTAATTCAGTTCTGAATTTTACTACGCAAAACCTTAGACTTAGAATGGTTGAACAATATTAGAGACATAATTCTTGGTTGAATATTTTGTTTGATCATAAACCCTTTACATGAACCATCCTATGTGATTGTTTGCTTCTTTTTCGAGAAACCACAACCAAAAAGAAAAAAAAATTTCAGAACCTTAATCAACCTCTCAACCTCATTATGGTGCTTAGGTTGACTTGTTTTTCATGCTAAAAACACACGAGTAGAGCCACGACTTGTATCTAGATGTTATTTAAATTTCAGCACGTGGTAGGACTCGCGTGAACCTAGAAACTTGATTTTTGGTTGGTTTAAAAATCCATATCCTTGGTTTCTCTAAGATTAGAATTTTTCTAAGCCTCACTTAATTTTATTTCATTCAAAATCTCTCTCATCTAATCGAAATTAGGACCTAAACCTATGCCCCCATGATCAAGCCGGAAAAAGCTTGCTCTCAACCAATGAAGGCAAACTATACCGGTGAGACCGAAATCGACGTAATAAAAAAATATTTTCGACTTGCATTTGTTTTTAATGGTTTAAAAACTTCTCTAAAATTGTGTTCGAGCTTTTGCATGGCTCTGAAAAATATTTTTAAATTTCAAAATTAGAGGAGTGCTTAGCCTTAAAGGGAGGCAATCTAGTTAACCTAACCATGCATGCACCATGGTACATCACGGGATGCCCCTCCAACATATTTAAACCACATGCAAAGTACAAGCATGGGGGGGCAGCCAAGGCTTTGTTTTGTAGGAATATCATGGATGCATGTGAGGCAAGGGAGTATGGAAGTGAGTCAAAACATGAAGCATCAAGTGGAAGGACCAATAAGGAGTGGACGAGAGCGTTTGGGCGGTGCAACTCGTGGAGCACGCGGGCAGGAAAGTTGTAGAGGTGAAATGATCGTGCTGGAAGAAAGACGAGGCGGGGAGGTGCACCGAGGCCGGCCTCACCTACATAAGGAGCCCCCCCAGCTCCCGTTTTCTGCAGCAAGCTTCCCTCTCCTTCCTTTGTTTGTGTGTTCAAGTTTGTGTGCTCAAAACCTCCGTAGACATAGCCAACCTTCCCAAGCTTGATAGCTCAAGAAAAAAAAATCCACATCCTTAATCCACTCAAAGTCCAGACTCCAAAATAATATTTGTGTACCTTGTTACCGGGTGAAAACCCCGGATATATATTTGTGAGGGAGAGTGCTGCAATCAAGGAAGAAAACTACAAGTCTTTTCACCAAAGAAGAAGGGATCATCGTCGTCTAAGCCATCATCGACAACCTCTTCGAGGAGGCACTCGTTTCCGAGTTTCCTTGGAGTATGGAGGAGGACACGGCACCGCCGAGGAGGAACCACACTCTTCTCCTTGGTGGCATGAGGGCCACACAAAACTCATTTATTAGGTTTACCAAACTTCAATAACATATGGAGGAGCTGCCTGTCCAACCTCGCCACTTGACACGATCATCCGCTCCACCTCCATATGCTCCGCGGTATTCCGAGGGGTATGTCATCATGACGGAGGAGGAGAAGAAGCTCGCTCGCCTTAAGTAGAGGCTTGTAGCGAACGCCGACATCGACGACCAAGCTCTCCACATATTGGGTTTCACACGGGACACCGGTGCAATTCTCTAGCGGAGTGTCGGCAAACACCCACAAGAAATTCGCCTAGGAAATTTTCATGACCATGGCGCATAACCTTGATGAAGGAGTGCTGAGTCTCTCATTCCGTTGGAGGGAGCCCACAAGAGGAGAAGAAGGAAGACACCGTCGGAAGGGTAACCTTGATCAACGATGCTATTTCTAGCACCTTGATGGGGTAATCTCCTTCCATCCATGGGTTGCAATCGATCTTGAGATGTGATCACACTTTGTTGGATTATCTATCTATCATCTTGTGCTGAAAATACTTTAATGCTTAAGGCTAGCAACCATGCCGTAAAGGGAGTAAGGCCTCAATGCTTCCTTGGATCCATTCAACACAATCCCCGATAGATTAGATTGGTTTTCATGATTCGAAATGATTGCATGTTCTAGTATCGTAGACCCATGGGCGAGTGTCTCCTATTTTCAAAAGGGAGCTCCGAAACAAGTATGTGCATGAAGGCACATGGGAAGGCTTTTGGAGTATGATCACGGGAAGAGACCATCAACGAAGAAATACTATCCGGAACCCCATCATCCATGTGTGTCGCCTTTGTGCAAGTGGATTTTTGGGAGAACAAGAGAGACAAAGATAACCAACACAAAGTTGAATTGGCTTTACTCGGCTTTGATTGCCAAGTGGCCAATAGACCCCACTCACCTATGATCAACCGGTGGTGTTGTTTTTGCAACATCGAGTTCGGAAGATATTGGTTCCGGGTGTTACCTCTCCATATTGGCTATCTCTTTAAAACCGGGTATTACAAGGAACCCAAATCATCTCCTACCCGGGACTTCCCGAGGAATATATGAAGAAAGGAAAATATAAGAGTGAAGATGAGAGAGGAGGCTTCCGAGTGGCCTAGGTGAATTTGCCCCTTCCGGATTGAAGATTAAGACTTTTCTTGAGGGGAAGAAGATCGGTTAGAGGAAGGACTTCTTGTGCCGGCGAAGAAAAAAATAATAAAAGAAAAGAATTATAGGAGAAGGATCTTCTATGGCCCAAGAAGGAGGTGCACAACAAAATTATGTCCCACCATTCGGAGAAATTCCGGCATCGCCAAATTACTACGGTGGTGTACCAATGCAAGCATGGGGGAGTGGTGCAGCCATACCCCCACCATTTTTGCGGTGCCCAACGTAGCCTTTGCGGAGCCATTTGCACACCTTCCTCAACCACAACAAAATGTGGCCACCATTGGAGGATACGCTGCAAGAAACATGCAAAATATTGCAGCCATCCAAACCAATGCAAACCAAATGGGTGAAGGTAATGCAACATTCGCTTATGAGCTTTGACACCTTCACCTAGCATCATCAGACAATTCATAGGAGTAGTGGTGCATTCCTATTACAAGTAAGGGTACAACAACCAAGATTATCAATATCAACCATCGGCGGAAGGGGGAGGAGCTTTAGTTATCTTTCCTTTACCCCTTTTCTTTAATTTTCAGCTTGTTTGCGCCTATGTATGCGTAGTGTTTTCAGTTTTTATTTAAATTTCAGCAAGTGTGTTAGTTTAATTTTTCAGCATGTGTCTTAGTTTTTATTTTCATCATGAATAATGTCACCACCGAGTTTTTACCTTTGGTAAAGTTACAAAGTTTGTGCCATGATGATATATGATTATAATTGCCGCTTTGTTTATCTTTGTAATTGATTTATGCATGTTTGAACTAGTGCTCTCTTAAAAATACAAATCTGAATTTATCTAAATGCTAGCTCAATCTTCAGCGGAGGTTATGATTAAAATAAAGACCCATAGTGTTTTATGTGCTCTCAAGTTATGAATAGATTAAAGATGTCTTTTATGTTAAAAAATCTTGCTAACCTTGTCATGAATATCACTTGTGTGTTGCTCAACCTATCCAGAGCCTTATATATATTTGAGTGCATAAACCTTAGTGTACAAGATTTATTTTTGAGTGAGTTATTGCAGGCCATGATTTCTCTGGCCCGAGACTAAGAAGCTGGTCATTCCGTTTTTGCGTATCTATCTTTATGCTAGCCTTTTATCCGTGCATTGTGTATCCCCGCATCGGTGATCTCACAAACTTCGCCGGATATCCACCCTTGAACCAAATATCATCTTTTGTGATTACCTCCTTGACCACAACCTATCGTTGAGAATGGATCATCAATTCAAGGAAGATCGCAAGACGGTGCCAACGTTGAAGATTTCAAGTATCTCTCCAAGGAAAAATATCCCGGTACCTACCTTATTTTTCGCCTCTTTGCTCGAGGACGAGCAACGTCTAAGCATGGGGGAGGAGGTAGGTACGGTGCGGTTTTAGAGTTCAAAAAGGGAGTATTTTTAAAAAATATATATATAATGATGAAAGAAAAAATTTCGGCGATGTACGTGACTTCCAAGGTGAAGAAAGAAAAAAAACATATATATATAAGAAAAAAAGAAAGAAAGAAAGAAAAGAATGAGAAATATGAGAAAGAGAAAAAATATATATGAGCGTAAAGTGAACTCCCCGGTTCTCTAAGAGTGCATTCAAGGCTTCAAGTTAAAAAGATCCATTCTCATTTTCCAACCATGTGCAATCCGATAACGAGGACTTCCTTTGTGCCTCGGGATCACTCTTTGCCATTTGCACATGTCCACTCATCTAAAAGTGTGTGTATTTTTCTCTTTCCCCTCCTTGATTAACATTATTTTCCAATGACCTTTTTGACGAGTCTCGGTAAGACCATGAGAAGCTTGTCTTGTTTTGACAACACCTCATTTATAAAATCTTGTTAGGACTAAACTTTCCCAAAGCTCCATATAAAGCCTACCACATATATATGAGAGGGAAAGGAGTAGAATATATAGGCTTGAGAGACAAGTGAGATGAGAGTTCATGAGCAATATACAAGATGATTTAAATTTGTGAACTTGGTTTAGCTTTTCTTTATCTCGTTCTTTATTTCAAAAATTTCGAGATCTATTTAAACTTTGTGAGCACGTTAATACTTGTGGGATAAGCTTAATAAATATCTACCCTCCGTAGAGGTGAAGGCTAGTACATTATGGAACTTTAACGAATTAAACTTTTGAGAGCATTATGTTTTTTTTCATGTATGATCAAGTGCAAGGTTTAAACATTGTTTGGCAATGATGATATCCATTGAAGGCTTACTCGAGGACGAGCAAGGTTTAAGCATGGGGGAGATGTTGACGGTGAAAATCCGTCAACCTAGCCATGAGTTTACCTTCGGTGTTGGCATAACTTTTGTATCTTATTCATTGGTACTAACCCCCGTGGTATAACAAGTTCACTTGTGCATGTCGGTTTTGGAGTTATGTGTTTATGCAGGGATTTAGTGTTGAATGCAAGACTTTCGGGATAAGTTCATCAAGCACCTCATGACAAGACCTTGAAGTCCTGAACAAGTCATGCAATGAAGCAAAATTAACTCCAAGAAGCCGGGGGACTTGATCCGAGAAGACGACGGACTCCGGGGACCCGACCGGAAAAGTGCTCGAATCTTGCAAGACAAGGAGTTGAGTCCAATTCGGAGAGAAACCGACGACATGGACCTACATGCGAAGGGGGAAGCATCCGGAAGCAAGGGAACCGACCTCGGGCAAAGGAGCCCACGGGCCGGGCCTAAATGGGCCCGGCCCGCCGGCCGGCCCGGTCCGGTCGGCCCCCAGTGCCCATTTAGGGCCCAAATCCGTCCTCCTTTGCCCTAGCCGCCAATCGGGCTATTTATAGTCCCCTGACCGAGAGCCACGTAGAACCGAAGTCGTATTCCGCCGCCGAGGAGCGAGAGAAGCTTGAGGGACACCAACTTGAAGATGAGGGTCGTGCTAGTTGTCTAGGGTTTCCCTGGCCGACGTGGGAACCTTGCATGGAAGACCACGTCGGAGCTCGGAGCGAGGATCAAGATCGAGGGAGGGCCCCGGTGGTGATCTTGTTCATGTAATCATTCATGGTGAAGTTTGTAAGTGAATCCGATTTCTAGCGATTAAGTGCCTTCTCGATGATTTTGTTTTCTTCTTGGTTTTGCTTCTTCTACGATCTAGTTTGCAGCTAGATTACATAGGGTGCTCTTGTAGCCGCGGTGGCTAGAGGTGCATACCGGACCGGCCAAGTGATTTCAACTTGTTCTATCGAACTCGCCCTAAGCTCCCCGCATGAATAGGGATACGTTGTGACGAACGGGGGTCTCGAAAGGCGGATGTTTTCGGAGTCGGATGGGAAGGCCACGATTTAAAGATGCTTTTAATGAGATTCGCTTTGCTATCTTCATCTATCTTGTTTGGAGCTACAACATAAGCATGATCTAGATTCTCTAGATTGGTTATCTCTTGCTTTCTCTTGCTACCTCTTTAGTAGATTAGATTAGATTAGATTCGTTTTCTTTATGAGTTAGTAGATTAGATGCAACTTGTCTTCATTAGATAGCTTTACCTTGCTTTACTAGATTGAATCCTTGCGTTGCACATTGTTCCACGGATTCGATACCTTGGGTTCACCACTCGAGGGAAGAAGGGTCCCTTGACTACGACGGGAGACTTGTCCGCTTGCAAGTCACAAACGAACTTTGATACAACTATTAACCGTCAACACCGACGAAGAAGACAAGGCTAAAACCAAGTACGACGCCATTCGCGGCAAGATCAAGCAAAACCCGGGCGGCAGCAACAACAACAACAATAACAACAGGGATTAAGGGGGTCGCAACAACAACAACTACTCGGGTCCTAACCGCAAGCGCAAGCTAGACAACACAGTCACGACTATACAACATCCTGCGAAAGACAACTCGAAGAAGACCTCCGGCGGCTTCAAAGACTTGCTGAAAGAGAAGTGCCCGTGGCATCTGGAGGGCAACCACACCACCAAGCAGTGCTATCAACTCCGGCGAGCACTCAAGGATACCCCAGACCCACAGCCTCCTCATGACAAGAAGGGTAAGAAAAAGCCGACGAGGAGAACAGTGACTTCCAAGAACCCGACAAGACGGTGAATGTCCTCTTCGGCGGACTACCCACCAAGCGGTCTCAGAAAGCCATCAGACGGGAAGTCCTGAACATTGCACCAGCAGTCCCGACCCCTCTCAAGTGGTCGGAGGTACCCATCACCTTCTCCCGCGTGGATCAATGGATAAGATTCTCCGGACCAGGTGTAACACCCCGTGTTTTTGCTCAGTGACAAATTGTGCTAATGACCTACTCAATCACCCCTCTAACTACCCTTGAGGACATTAGGTCAATCCTTGGTCAAAGGCCTAGCTCAAAACCCCTTAATCCCCTTTGACCCCAAGATGCCATTCTAGAACTTTGGCACGTTCTCCAAAATTTCCCTAAAGACTTCAAAACCACCCAAAGGGAAAAATGTGCAGGATGTTGAGGCACACAACTTTGTTGTTGATTGGCATTTGAGATTTGGAGGAATTCTTTGTGAAACAGGCCTTGGAAGGTGTCATGTTCCTGTTCACAGGCGCCGAGATTTTGGCCGTGTTGGCATGGTGTTCCTGCTCGGATTCTTGGACAAAAACCCCTACAAGTCTTTGTGAAAGTTGTAGAGGAATGATTAATCTTCAACTTTTCTTCAGACCCTAAGGTGCAGTTTAGTCTGAAAAATTTGAGAAAAACAAATTTGAAAACTGATCAGCGAAATGCCAACAGCCCGGGAATGCCAGAGCGCGCCCACGCACGACGTCGCGCGCGCGTGCCATGCCAGCGGCCGTACGCGCGCCGCGCGCGCACGCCGAGGCACCGGCGGACCCCGGCGGTCCATGCGCCGCGCCGGCATGCCACCGTGGGTGACGACCGCGAGCTTTTGGACGGCGCCGGGTGGCCGGTTTCCACTCGCCGGCGTGCCAACCGCTGCACGCCATTGGCCGCCTGCGCCGTCGCACGTCGCAGTGCCTTGTTGCCCACGCCGCGCATGCACCGGCGACGTGGTTGATCCCACGACCTCCTAACCGACTTCCAGCGCCCATATAAACCCGCCCGGTTGCTCCCCGCGCGCACGCGTGCTTCCACCCGAGCCGCCGCCGTCCACCATTGGCGCCGCCGGTGTAAACCCAACTCTAGACGCCGTCCCCATTCACCCAAGCACCTAGGCTCCCCTCTGTGCCTCACAAAACCTCCCCGAGTCGTTTATTGATCGAGCCGAGCCACACCTTCGCCGGAATCCGAGTTCCCGCGGCCGTCGCCGGGCCGCCGCCGTCGAGCTTGCCCCTCCGTCGTTTCTCCAAGCCCGGTGACCTTCCTAGCGCCTTCTCTGGGTCACATGGAAGCTCCCCGTGCAGCACGTGGTTGAGCCCAGGCCCTTCCCTCACCGCCGTCCAGTTTCCCGCGGGTGCACCGCCGCTGCTCCGCCGCCGCCGCTCGCCGGAGACTCCCCCGGTCGATCCACCGCCGCCAATCGGTCACGGGTGAGTCCAATCGACGATCCCTGTCGCATGTTTGCGTGGCCGAGCCCCACCTCACCGCCGGTGAGCTGGTTCCCGCCGTCAGGCCCGAGGGGGAGGAATCGAGGGTATATCTGTGAAGATTTCAAAAGTTTTATGGTTCGAGGTGCAAGAAGATTCTTCCTTGTGTTGTGAATTAGTCCAGCACCTTGTAAAATTGATTAAAAATCATAGAAAAATCCAAAAATAGCAAACCCAATTTTGCTGTGCTCAGTGTGACAAGAGCTACAACTGTCTCCAAATGTGTATATACTTTTGAATTTTAGTTTTTTCTTGAAAAATAGGAATGTGAAATACTTAGATTGGTGTTTCTGCAAAATCCACACAAGCTCTTGAGCTGGATTTTGGATATGTTGTGGTAACTAGTATGCCCAGGCTCTGTGCCAAAATTTGCACAAAGTTACTGAAGGGATGTTCCTGAATAAATTATTTTGTGATATTATTAAATTTGCCTAAATGATTTTTATAGCTCTAAATGTAATTATTTTGGAGTCCAACTTCTGGCTACAGTCATGTTATGCTAAAATACACCTTTGGTGAATTTACCATGATTTTATCTCTGTTAGAAATATTGTTTCCTCATTTACGCTTGTGTTTAATCATAATTATGTGTAGCATGTTTCATAAAGGCTATATGTGTGTTTGTTAGTTCTATAAGCTTGTTTTAGACCCGAGTATGTGTAGGAGAAGGATGGGAATCATTTCTGTCCTGTTTATTTTGTTATGCATTATTCCCTTTTATGCTAAATAGGAATGCTCCTATTTTGGTGTATTAAATTCCATGGTGCTAAAGCCCTTTTCTTACTGTCCAAGTGTGCCTCCTGGTCAGTAGGACCAGTGGGGGGTTGCTGGATCAGTTTGTTATAGTTTGGTTATGCATAAGAGCTCCAACTAGAAATAATCTAGAAAAGGGAAAATTAGGAAAAATCACTCTCTCTAGTGCATGACTTAAGGAGAAGTGTTAAGAAAAGTAAAATGGTGCGAGGAAAGTGAATTCCTTGCTGTTTGTTCTTAGATTAAATGTTTGTGCACACAATTACCTTAAAAAGGAAGGCTAAATAGGTTTTTTTGTCATTCTTTCAAAAGGAAAAATGTTTAAATACTTTTGTTAAGGTGAATATGGCCAACCATATACTCCTTGCAGCTGTTTGCTATTGTTTTTAAATTAATTTAAATTAATTACCCTCCTAATCACTGCATTGCATTCCCCGTGTAGAAATCCCCGACGGTAGTTATACGCTTGTGTCGGCTGACGAGGACGAGGGAGCAGGAGGAGACGTGCACTACGTGACCGTAGAGCAAGACCCGGGCCAAAGTCCGGAAGTTTGTGTGTCTGCTTGTGCTGACGAAGGCAAGCCCCGATTTATTCATTAACCCCAGTGTTTCTTTAAAACTTCCGAATTTACTTCTTGTTATTATATGTGCATATACGTTCAGGAGTTGAAATGAAACCCTAGTTGCATGATCCATAAGTACCTATGATCTTTTACTAGCATATTAGGTCGCTAGTTGCCATGCTTAAGGATCTGGTACAAGTCGAGTGATGTTCGTCACTCGCGAGAATAGGATCTACTTATGGAATCACCATATGTTTAATGGATTGCTCATGTGGTAAGAGCATGGGATTTGGGCTCCGGTCCATTGCCTTCGTGGGCTAAGTGTTTGAAAGTACTAAACACTTGCCGGAAATGGGTACGGTAAGCCTAGTACCTAAATGAGGCGGTACGGGGTTTTACTATCACTACTCTTAGGGTTGCGGCCCCGGGCTCGCCACCCGAGTGCATGCGTGAGGCTGGGTGACCCTAGTGGCGTAACCCAGATAAACCTTGTACTTAAGACTGTGAGCTATCTTCCCCAAACCGAAGAATGATGGGAACCGCCTGGTTGGTGAACTCTTAGTGAGGGCATCTTCTGTGTGTTTAGGTCCACCTTGCAAGGTTATGAATCAATCGATTGTCGGCCTCTCACCGTCATCTGAGAGTACTTACCCGACTGGCCATGATATCCCTATATGATCGAACTTTGTGAAGATTATTACTTTGATTAATTGTTTGTACAACTTTGGTTGCAATAGTTGCTTACCTAGTAATGATTACTTCGACTAGAACATGAGCTAAAATATGGAAAGTAAGGATTCACTACTTAGCAGCTTTTTGGCAAACAAACCCACTAGCCAAAAGCCTTGCATGACTAGAGGTAAAGTCTTTTCTTTTAGACGGGTAAGTCTTGCTGAGTATTAGTATACTCGTCCTTGCTTTATAAATGTTGTTCCAGGAAATGCATCAGATGTGTGGCCCGGAGAACTTCCACCCGGCTGGGAGCTAGAATGGGTGGATGACGAAGAGTGATTGCATCATGGACAGGCCTCCTATGATGTGATCGTATTGTTTAGTTATCTTCCGCTGTTTCCAATAAACTCTGAACCATTTACTCTTCTGTCGAAGAACTACGTTTGTAATAATGACCCCTATGGGGATGTGATGATTAATTTGTAAGGCACTCTGGACTCTCCTTCGTGGGAGTTTAATGCATACGTTCGATCCTCTCTGTGTTTCCAAGTGATTTACCAGGTGTAAACCCGGCAACACTCAACGAGATACTTCTTTGTTATTGCTTAATGACCAAGAGGAGTGGTTTAGGCAATAGTACGGAATTATCTCGGGTGGGGTTGTCACACCAGGGCATTTTCCACTCGTCCTAAAACCAGTAGTCGCGGGCTCCAGACTCAACAAGGTACTCATCGACAGTGGGAGCGGGCTCAACGTCCTTTTCACCAAGACCTTGAAGAAGATGAAGCTCGACATCACCCACATGCTCACCAAGAGCACATCGCCTTTTTACGGTATTGTCCCCGGGAACGCGGCTATTCCATTGGGTTCAGTGATCTTGCCAGTTACCTTCGGGGAAACCAGGGAGAATTACCGCACCGAGTACATCAAGTTCGAGGTTGCGGACTTCGAGACTTCCTACCATGCCATCCTCGGCAGACCAGCTATCGCCAAGTTCATGTCGGTACCCCACTACACGTACTAGGTACTCAAAATGCCAAGTCCTGCCGGAGTACTCTCACTACAAGGGGACTTGAAGATATCCCTCGACTGCGACACAAAAGCTATGGAACTCGCAGCCACCAATCAAGTACCCAATGCAATGATGGAGATCCATGCTGCATCCAAGAAGCTTGCCCCAACCGAACTCGAGATCCTAGAGAGGTTGGACATAGCCAACAAGCCTCAACCCTCTGAGGAAGTGCAAGTCAAGGCGATCGACCTTGGGACAGGAAACAACAGCAAGACCACCATGATCGGGGCGGGCCTCGACCCGAAATAGGAAGACACGCTCGTCAGCTTCATCCGGGCTAACCAAGACATCTTCGCTTGGAAACCAGCGGACATGCCAGGGGTTCCCAAGAATCTGATCGAGCATTCACTCAGCGTCAATACTAAAGCTACCCCCAAACGACAACATCTTCGCCGTTTTGCGGACGACCGAAGGGACGCCATCAAGAAGGAACTCGCCAAACTACTCATGGCCGACATCATCAGAGAAGTCTTCCATCCTGAGTGGCTTGCCAACCCCGTCCTCATCCGCAATAAGAACACGAAAGAGTGGAGGATGTGTGTCGAGTACACGAACCTCAACAAGCACTGCCCCAAGGACCCCTTTGGGTTGCCGCGGATTGATCAACTCATCGATTCCACGGTGGGCTGCGACCTACTCTGCTTCCTCGACTGATACTCCAGGTACCACCAGATCGCTATCAAGGAAGAAGACCATGAGAAGACCGCGTTCATCACCCCATTCGGTGCCTACTGCTACACGACAATGTCGTTCGGGTTAAAGAACGTCGGCGCTATATGTACCAACGAGCTATCCAGGCCTATTTCAAGAGACAGCTCAACAAGAATGTCGAAGCCTATGTGGATGATGTGGTCGTCAAGACCCCACACTCCGACACGCTCATCGCCGATCTTGAAGAGACTTTCGCATCCCTGTGGGAGTACCGGTGGAAGCTCAACTCGAACAAGTGCGTCTTTGGCGTACCTTTGGGAAAACTACTCGGCTTCATCATCAGCCATCATGGCATCGAAGCCAACCCCGAGAAGATCTCCATCATTACCAAGATGAATGCTCCCACTTGCATCAAAGACGTGTAGAAGCTTACTAGGTGTATGACGGCCCTGAACAGATTCATCTCGAAGATTGGAGAACGGGGACTACCCTTCTTCAAACTACTCAAGCACCAAGAGAAGTTCGTGTCAACCCCAGAGGCAGATCAAGGACATCCTGTCCAAACCACCAGTCCTCATGGCTCCTCGCAAAAGGAGCAGCTACTGCTATACCTCGCTGCGACTAGTCACGTGGTCAATACTGCCATCGTCATCGAGCGGCAGGAAGACGACCACACGTACCCAGTCCAGCGACCAGTCTACTTCGTCAGTGAGGTCCTGTCGGAATCCAAGGCACGATACCAGCCAGTACAGAAGCTACGATATGCAGTGCTCATCACCTCGCGGAAGCTACGACACTACTTCCAGGAGTACTCGATCACCGTTGTCACCGACTACCCGCTCGGCGACATCTTACGGAACCAGGATGCTACTGGAAGAATCTCCAAATGGGCAGTCAAACTCAGCACCCTCACCATTGACTTCAAGCCACGAACAACCATCAAGTCGCAAGCACTAGTCGACTTCATGACGGAGTGGCGGGAAAATCCGCTACCAACTCCAACCAAGTGACTAGAGCATTGGGTGATGTACTTCGACGGCTCACTCAAGCTCGAGGGTGCGGGTGCAGGGGTACATCCTGCAAAACTTCTGGAAGATCTCAAACAACGAAGCCGAGTACAAAGCTTTACTACACGGGCTCCGCCTCGCAATATCTCTGGGCATCAAGAGACTACTAGTCTACAACGACTCCGCAGTGGTCATCAACCAAGTTAACAAGTCTTAGGATTGCAACAAGGAGAAAATGGACGCCTACTACCTAGAAATCTGCAAGCTCGAGAACAAGTTCTATGGTCTCGAGTTCCATCACATTGTCCTCGACAACAACGTTGCAGCGGACGTCCTGTAAAAGCAGTAGCAGGAGTCTTCGTCCATGAACTTCACGTGCCATCCATCCCGGAGCCGACGCCGACGACCACTGACCCGGCGCCTTCTCCAGCTGGCCAGGAGGTCATGATGATAGACGTGGACTGGCGACAACCCTTCATCGACTAAATCCACGAGTAGAAGGTTCCCACTAACAAGAACTTGGCCGAGCTAATCATCCACCGGGCCAAGTCCTATGTACTAGTCGGAGATAAGCTCAACAGGCGGTGCGCCACTTGTAGAGTACTCATGAAGTGCGTTCCCCGAGAAGAAGGCAAGGACATCTTGGAGGAGATCCACACAAGCGTCTGCGGCAACCACACATCTTCTCGTACGCTAGTCAACAAGGCTTTTTGACAAGCTTTTTACTGGCCCACAGCCTAGGGCAGTGCTGAGGAACTCGTCAGAAGATTGTGATGCTTAAGAAACCATTCTTTAAATTTTTAGTGATTTATTGATGATAAAAACTGTAAAGGTGTTTTATAGATTAAAGATTGATTAAATGAGGAAAATGCATTTTAATTCTTTTCCCTTTTTGGGAAGTGCTACCTAACTTAATTAATAGCTAAGAATACACCTTGCTGTTGAATGAATTAAATTATAAATAAATATCTTTGTACACACCTTTACTAGTGAGAGGTAACAGTAATAAACCTTCACATGAAATATCAAGTATGAAGAGAACATTTATCCAAGTGCGTGATGAAGGAATGAAACACATATCAATAATAACCCTCATAAAAAGAAAGTAATAGTTAATTATTTGTTAAGGTGAATAGGACCAACAAGAGTTGGATAAGATAAACAAACTGTCACATCAACTGAACCCTGCAATGTATTCCGTGTAGATCTTCCTAACAGTGACTACTCGCTCGTCGTCCCGGAATCCGAGGAAGGAGAAGTGGAAGCTGCGCTGCAGTACGTGGAAGTACTCGACGACACCAAGGGTGCTCAAGCTAACTTAGCTGACGAAGGCAAGCCCCGGTGCATCTAACCCAGTTTTCAAATTTAATATTCAATCATCTATGGATGTTTGTGCATTTAAGTTCAGAAGTTTTATGGAACCTTAGATGCATGATCCCTAGGTACCTGTGTCCTTACTAGTTTGATAGGTCGATAGCTGCTAAGATATAGGACCGTTACAACTCGGGTGATGATGTCACTAGCGAGAATAGGTTCCTAGATAGGAATCATAAGATCTCCTTAAATGGATTGCTCATGTGGTAAGAGCATGGGATGTGGACTCCGGTCCAATGGCTATCGTGGGTTAAGTGTTTGAACGTACTAAGCACTTGTCGGGAATGGGACCGGTATAGTACCTCAATGAGGCGGCGAGGGATCCTACTATTACTAATCTTGGGATGCGTCTCACGGCTCGCTACTTGTGGTGTACGGTGAGTCCGGGTGCCTTGCGGGGTATCCCGGATAGCCTGCACTAAAGACTGTAAGATTCGAGCCCGACCCGAAGAGTTTTGGGAACCGCTTGGTGGTTGTCCTCGCGGGGGCATCCTACCGTGTGTTTAAGTCTACCTTGCAAGGTATGAATCAATCGATTGTCGGCCTCTCACCGTTATCTGAGACTACTTACTCCACTAGCCATCTGATCCCTAATGATGGAAGTTGATGAATACTATGCTTGATTAATTGTATTGTACAACTTTGTCTGTACTAGATGGCTAGTTTAGTAAAGCTTAAACCCACTAGAACTTGTGCTAAAATCCTGAAAGTAAGGACATACTCTTTGTTACTTTTTAGCAAAAGCAACCCAGTGGCCAAAAAGCCTTTCATGTCTAGAGTTGGTGAAGTAGATATCACCAACGGGTAAGTCTTGCTGAGTACTAGTATACTCAGCCTTGCTATAATATGTTGATCCAGGTAATGCTTTCGGTGATGTGTGGCCCGGAGTGATCCCGCCCGGCTGGGAGCTAGAGTGGGTGGAAGATGACGACTGAAGGCATCATGGCCGGCCTCCCATGGTGTGCTCGCTTCCGTTAGTTTAATTCCGCTGTTTCGAAAACTCTGAACTTCGCCGTTATGACAAAAACTTCAGTTTGTAATAATTAAACCTTTCGGGATAAAAATTCGGATGTTAATTATGTTGTATCTCTGGACTCGCCGTCGAGTGAATTTTAATGCGTATATGTCGATCCTTGTTGCTATTTAAGTGATTTACCGGGCATTAACCCGGCGACTAGCGACATGATGATACTTTATTATCTCTTAATGACCAAAGTGGATTGGTTTAGGCGATACTATGGTATTTTCCTGGGCGGGTTGTCACAGTGACTTGATGAGATGAGTGTTTCCATGAGCTTTTGCAAGAGATTTTCACTTATGTTGGATATGCATCTTTTTCAAAATTCTTCCATGTAACAAGGTAACGGTTTGATGTTCACTTAAGTTTGAGAGCATCGTGTATATTAAATGTGGCTTGTTCTTATTGTTAGTCTATCTTCCATAATGAAAGTGAATTCGGTCACAACTTGAACTTTAAAAATAAATTCTTAAGAGAGAGCAATTTGCCTTGTCATGAATGACTAAGTGCAGGGACAACATTGGAAGGCAACACTGATTTCCCTTTTAAGAAAGGATTACTTACTCGAGGACGAGGAAGGTTTAAGCATGGGGGAGATGTTGACGGTGAATTTCCGTCAACCTATAGTACTTGTTATACATTGGTTTCGACTATGATTTGCAACTAACCCGCCACTAGGCATACTAATGATGTAACAAGTTCACACTTGCATGCCGATTTTGGAGTTTGTTGTTTACGCAGGAAATTAACGTTAAAGAGGAGACTTTCGGGATAAGTTCATCAAGCACTTCAAGAAAAGATCATGAAGCCCGTCACAAGTCAAGACACGCGATGAACATGACTCCAAATGACCCGAGGACCGAAGCGTCAACGTGCAAGTCTTCAGGGGCTCAACCAGAAAACAGCGAAGCTTGCATAGCAAGGATTCAATCCTTAACCGTGAAGGAAACGACGTCAAAGGCACACATGCAAGTGCACACAAATAAGGAATCATGCAAGAAGCAACCAGGGAGGAACACGGGCCCGAACCACCCAAGAAAGGGCTTGGGCCGGCCGGCCCAGTCGGATCGGTCCAGAGGCCTTTTGGCCTAGTTCGCGACGCCCTTTTCCCTAGGTGTTCGTCTATTTATTGCCTTCGCCGCCGTTGGCCGCCACATCGAACAAATCATTCTACCGACGCCATTCACCAGAAAACCGCCGCCGCAATGATCAACACCGGCGGAGGGAATGAAGCAAGAGGAGGACTCCAAGCCGCTAGCCTAGGGGTGTTCTCAAGCTTCATCGCTGCCATCTTCTTCGAAGACGTTCTCCGGAGTCTCCATCACCCTATGTGCTTCAATCCATGTAAGATGATGGGGTAATGTCTCCATTCGTCCCTAGGGTTAGATGGATGCATGATATGTAACATACATGAACCTTATGCCAACCAATTCTTTATGGTCTATGTCTTCTCATATTCTTTGTTTACATATGTTTGCGCAACATGTGGTCTTAGTAGGATTTGTGGTAATCGTGGTGATTAGCTTAACCCTATGGATGCTTAGGCATAGATGCGGTTATACGTTAAAGTGTTTGATTACCTTGCGTAGTTATAGTACGATTTAGGGAAAAGGCTTAGCGGCCGCCATAATCACCATGAAGCTAGTGTAGGCAACACCCTTTTCATGTAGTAGATGCATGTTCATGTGATCCTAAACCCTTGGGAGGGAACGCTTATCTATCTTAACCTCTCTCTCTCTTGTGTCCACCCTTTGCCATCTAGTTTAACCTTAGATTTGTTTGATCAACTTAGGTTAGATTGTCTTTACCTTTAGATTAATAGCCCTTTCAAAGGTTTCCCATAAACTAGATTAGTACTTGGTTAAGAACTAGCAATCCCCTTGATCCGTAGATTGATAAGAACCTAGGGAATCCCCGTGGTGAAAAAGGTGGAGGTCCGTACGCTTGCGATTCGTAGGTGGATACGAGTTTTATCCGTCAACAAGTACGTCACCGGAGAAGCCGAGTCTTGGTCCTTGTTCGATCAACTCATTAAATCTATTCCAAGCTTGGTCTATCCCTTCCTCTTCTCCTTGTGTGAAGGTGATTACTTGCCTCCTTAGATGTTGAACCTTGCTAATTGGAAAGAACTTCTCGCCAAACTTCTTTGTCAACTTGTTCCAATTGCCTTCAACATCAAAGGACGCAAATGAGTACCACGTCTTTGCTTCACCGGTAAGTGAGTAGGGAAAGAGATTCCATTTGAACCATTCATCGGAAACTCCTTCTTGACGCACCGTGTTGCATAGCATTGTGAAATGCCTTATGTGCATATATGGGTTCTCCTTAACCATCCCTTCGAATGGGGTTGCCACCACCATCTCGATGATCTTGGATTTGATTTCATACTTGGTCGCTTCGAGCTTCGAATCCGACTCTTGTACTTTTAGGTCTTCACATTGAGGACTAGCATAATCCCTTAGCGTTTTCTCCAGTTCTTCCATGGGGTGATTGATGAACGCCATCTAGACAACAAGATAAAAACAAGAACAAAAAAACAAAGTGGTTTTCTAGGTAATATGTGTTAGATGTTAACAAACAAAAGATAAACTAAATATAAAAGAAAGTTAGATGCAAACCAGACGATATAAACGAGCTTACTCCCCGGCAACAGCGCCAGAAAAAGTGGCTTGTTGACAGATAAAAGACGTATCCACCTACGATCCGCAAGCATACGGACCTACACCTTTTCCACCACGGGATTCCCAAGGTTCTTGTCAATCTGCAGAGCAAGGGGATTACAAGCGTTTGATCTACCTCTACTCACTAACTACCTAGACCCTATCTATGATTAGACTAGAAAATGACTACACTACACTAGATAGGACGATTAAGCTAACAAGATAAAAGACACTCGCCCATGGTTCTACGATACTTGAACATGCAACCGCTTTAAACATGAAAACCGATCTAATCTATCGGGGGTTGTGACCACGGTTTCACCCTTTCCCTCCCCCCGTACTGTCACTACGCGGAGGTATTGGTGACTAGACCTATGATGGACACGGCGTATTGAATGGATCCAAGGGAGCATTGGAGCTCTACTTCCCTTTACGTCATGGTAGCTAACCTTAAGCATTAAAGTATATTCAACACATGATGATACATAGGTGTTTCAACAAGGTAGCGATTACATCTCAAGATTGATTACAACCCATGGACAAATGAGAAGATTACCCCATCAAGGTGATAGACATAGCACCGTTGATCATGGTGACGCTTCCGACGGTGTCTTCCTTCTCCACTTGTGGGTGCTTCCTTCGAGGTGGTCGATCCTCCTCCGGAGATATCCCTCCTCTCTCTCTCTAGTTTGTGGATGGCCTCCTGGTGCGAATGGCTCTCTCCCTGCGAATGGTGGCGCCTCTAGGACTTTAGGGTTGATGATCCTTTGGGTGCAAGGAAAGGGGGGCTGAACCGACCCCGACCCAGGCCCATCCCGCCTCGGTTCGGTCGCCCCTTTGCTTCCGTGGGTCATCAGGTGATTATGCACTTTGCCGCTTCCATTTGCATGATTTTGACCAGCCATCCTCGCGTCCAAGACGGAGGTTCTCTGTGCATGAAGTTCAGTCTTTTATGCTTCAATCCCCGGGGGTGTTCCTTCGTAGCACTTCGGTCCTTGCCACCATTGGAAGTGATTTCATCAAGCTCCTGAACACGAACAAGACTCCATCATTGCTCGTTTGAACCTGTTGTGAATCCATTCTTTATGTCCATGTTTTCCTACATAAACACAACACTTCCAAATGCATGAACATAGATGAACTTGTTATATGATTAGTGTGACTAGTGGTGGGTTAGTTCCATAATCAAATCCAAACCAAAGTGTAATGAACATGTTTGTAGTACCAAAATACATCGTCAACAACTTGCATCTCCTATATCTCGATGAACAGGCCAGGTCCTGGGGCCCACCTGTCAGGACTGGTAACGGGCTTTTACACTGCCCGTAACATTGTCTGCATGTTTGTAACGGGCTTTTCGAATGAAGCTCGTTACTCATTGATCAGTGTTTGTAACGATCTTTAATTAACGCCTGTTACAGATACGTCGGCCACCCCTACAGTAACCTCCCCGCTTGCTGGTGGCATCCTGGAACCAGCCAGGATTTGGTAGCCATCAGGGGCTGCATCCTAGAACCAGCCAGGATATGGCAGCCACCACAGAAAGGAGACATCACAAACACATTCTCACATCACAGATATAGGCAAAGCAAGATCACATTTATAGACAACCTTGGATCACATCAAGTTTCAAGGTACTCATCAAGGCTTGTTTGGATGGAGTCATGAGAAAACTGCCTAAACCAGGCAGAATCTGACCCCAACCAAGCAAGTGAAGCAAGTTTCTCATGCAACAAGACCTAACCAAAGAAGACTGAATGATTTTCAAGTTTCTTGCTACAATAAACTCACAGTGCACCACTGTAGAAGTTGCCCTTTCGGTCGATGATCTCCTTAAGAATGTACTCGCACAGCATCTCTCGGACACGCTTTATATCTTTTGTGGATGAAGGATCGGATGGCGACTAGAGAGGGGGGGAGTGAATAGGAGCCGGATAAAAATTCTTCTCAAAGAACCCGGCCTATACCCTAGTCAAAACCCGGTCACACACAAGCGTTGGAACGAATCACACACCAATTGCCAAAACAACGAGTCCTTGAAACACACGCGGAAGCACGAATGAAGGAGGGAGGAATCGAACCAAAAAGCAAAGCGACCGGGCTCGGTGGACCGTCCGGCGGGCGGGGGCGGACGTCCGCGATGGCCGCGCGGACCGTCCCGCGGGGTACCGCGGACCGTCCGCACCCTTGCCACGGACCGTCCGGCCCGAGCCGCGGACCGTTCGTTAAAGCGAACGAGAACCACCGAACCGACCCGAGAAAAACGGACCGTCCGCGAAGACCGGGCGACGCGGACCGTCCGCGCGGGCCACGGACCGTCCGCTACCGAAGCTCGGACCGTCCGCAAACCGCCGCAACGAAAAACCAAAACCAAATCGGATCGAAAGCAAAGCCGAGCAAGAACACGAAGAACACGCGAAGAACACTGTACACGCGGACCGTCCGCCTGGCCCTCGCGGACCGTCCGCCAAGCACGAACAGAACTGAAAACTGCTCGACCCCGAAAGTCAACACTCCCAATCCATCACCGGATCTCCCTAACGATAGTAGCTGTTGAGACAAGAGTTTGGGGACATGTAAAGTGTCAACCAAGGATGCTATACCCCAAAAAATTCGTCTCCTAACTCCCTAAATCATCGGGAATCGCGGATCCTTTGAACACCACCAAAAGCTAAAGCACCGAACGAAAATCCTTGAATCGAAGTGGTTTCCCGGCGTTTGAGGGCACAAGATCAATCACAAAGATGCACTAGACATCCATCCATGTTTCCCTCAGAGAAATCCTGGGAGAAACCCACTCAAATCCGCGGAATCACACCAAGAACAAAGGCACCAAAAACAAGCACGAAAATAGCGCAAAAAGAGCTCCGAAAAAGCAATAAAAGAAATTTGGGAATAGAAAGATTGGCACAAGATTTAGAGGATGAAATCACTATGAATATCTTGTCCAATCGATTACAAGCCCCTCCTAGAAACCAAATCTAAGATGGAAAAAAGCTCCAATCAAAGAGCCACTCTCTCCTCTCTCCCTCTCTCCCAAAGCACTCCAAATTCAAAGAGTACCACAGCCTACTAGCCCAAGAGTTGGCTGAAAATTCAGCCCCCTCCTCCTATATATAGGCCCTCCGGAAAAGACCGAAGTGCCCCTACACTAGGAGTACAACACAAGCCCTCACAGGGGCGTTTTGGTCAACACATGAAGTTCACCATCGGATGGCCGCGCATCCATCAGGCCTTCACGTCCTCCCGACGCAAGCACCTAGATCATGCCGCGTGTCGCCCGCCTCGAAGCTTCCCGACGCACCCGGATACCGTCTCCGTCACGCCGGGCCCTCGGGCTCGGTTTTGAGGCCCAAACCGAGAAACCCTCCTCCGATGGTTTTGTGGCCAAACCACCAAACCCCCGCGTACACGGCCCCGGCCTCACCACGCCAAGCGTCGAGCTCGCCAAGCCTTTCACCTCCGGCGCCGGACGGTCTACTCGGTCTTGCCTCGTTCCTTGACTTGGCCACCACCGATGCACCGGCTCCATGTCCACGACTTCGTCTTGCTCTTCTTGCACCATGCTGCTCGCACTTGATCCCGTCGGCCACCGGGTCCCTCGAACCAAGCCTACTTGTCTCTCCACTCCTCGGAGGCCCCGCAAGGCTAAGACCTTTCGCGCCTGTTCTTCACCTGCACCAACGCAAACCAAGCCGCAACCAACACATGCAATACTAGGCCATGAGTCTGTACACACAACATTGTCAACCACTCCTCACGAGTGCATTGACAAAACACCACATAAACAATAAGGTAAATACACAAACTAAAACACACACAAATCAACACTACACACACAAAGCTTCAAACCATCCGGTCAATCACTCATCACACACGGACCAAGGTACTTCTCAACTTGGTTCCTCAATCTCCCCCTTGATGAGTGCATTGACAAAAGAAGGTCAAAAAGCAAATAAGAACTCATTCAAGCGTCACAAAGCCAATAAAAAGCAAACAAAAGGCCACTTGAAGTGAGAAGGGATAAAAACATGCTCCGACAAATTCCTCTCGAAACCAAAGCAAGCACAAGGGCTAAGCGCAAACGAAGAGACACACTACCAACATGCTATCCCTAAAAGGCATCAAACCAAAATGCTCAACCCAAAGTGCCATAAAACTCTTACCAAAACACTTGTCAACCGCTCATCACCATCAAATCAAGGTTCATATTAACTTGATTTTCCAAATTTCTCCCCCTTGAGGAGCGGATTGCCAACATGTGAGCACAAAGAAATGGTTTGAGAGGGCAAAGACCGAACACCTCATCCAAGTGAAAGAAAACCACACAAGAGCAAAGAACAAGGTCACTTGGCATGAGAGAAACCACAAAGGCCAACTCAATGTCTCGGTCCCCAAAGTCATGGGCAACGGCTCGACACAACCGAGACAAGAATGCATGATCCCTCAAGAAGAGGCACAAAGGGCTCAACACCAATCATGTGATAATCGAAAACATAAGTCAACCGCCGGCTCCTCAAGAAGAGGCAAAGGGGCTCAACACCACCGGCACAAGAGCACAAAAATCAGAAGCTCCCCCTAAACACATGAACTAGGACCAAAGAGCATACAAAGCTCACCCTAAACTCATGAGATAGAGAAAAGAGCACACCAAGCTCACAAGCTCCCCCTAAACACATGCACTAGGGACAAAGAGCATACAAAGCTCACCCTAAACACACGTGATAGAGCAAAAAGCAACCACCAAAGCACAACTCAGGCAAACAAGGGAGACTCACCAAAGCTCCCCCTACACAAATGCATGCTCCCCCTGAACATGTGGAGCAAACTCCCAAATTTTAAATGCAGTTTTTTGAATTTTTCATTAAGCTCACCTCTTCTCCCCCTTGTTGACAATGTATGAATCAAGGTGAAAATGCAGAAATGCAAAACAAAGCATATAAACATCTACATGAGCTTCTCAAATAGGCCAAATTTAGTGACAAAGGCTAGAAATGAGACAAAGAGCACATATATGGATCATAACATAGTCAAAGCATTGCCACAAGTAATATATGGAAATATAGGCATGTGACAAAGCAAATTTTCAGATTTGAATAATTATATCAAAAGATGGCTCACTTCAAATGTAAAAGCTTATCCATGTCACACTTGAGCCACAAACATGCATACCATTCAAAGATCATACAAGGATATCCAATTCTCAACAAAAGATCATTGCAAACACCCATAAAGCAAAGCATGTCATGTTAAAGCTCATGAGCCATGTATCCACTTCGGGGAGACTTCTCCACTGGTGAACATCATGCAACATGTTTTGCACCCATGTGTGAAAGATAAGACATTTTAAGCATAAACATGATGGAGGGAGCATTTTTCAAGCATACACACTTCTTTTCAAGATTAATTCATTTCATGGTACATGAAGTGCCTTTGCGGCAAAAAGAAGCTTATGCTCCTCCATGAATGCAACATAGGCTAAACATTCACAATGATATCGGCCTTTGGCCCAAATGCAAGAAAGAGACATCCAAGCACAATCTAAGCATGAAAGGCACATTTAGACCAAACAGTGACATGGATATACTACTACACATGAGTGGAGC
The DNA here is from genome assembly GCA_947561735.1 of Cenchrus americanus. Classification (NCBI taxonomy): domain Eukaryota; kingdom Viridiplantae; phylum Streptophyta; class Magnoliopsida; order Poales; family Poaceae; genus Cenchrus; species Cenchrus americanus. The sequence goes on along the minus strand of OX387242.1, from coordinate 125,251,547 downwards.
ACATTTCATCAAATTTAGTCAAGATTAGCATTTGATTCAAAAAGGCTATCTCACAACACATATATCTCAAATATTCCAAGAGCATAGCCTCACATAGCCATTTCTCCACACACATGACCAATATCTCACAAGTAGCCAAAGAAACTCAAATGAGGCATATGGAAGAAGCTCATCATCCTAAAATGCAATATGATACAAATGCAACATAGGAAGATATGTACATCAAAAGGAACATGATATATGACAGAATGCGAGACACAAATGTCAAACCTACCAAAGTCTATACATCATGATATATGATACAAATGCAATGCAGAATGCATAGGGAGACAAGGAACTTGACTTAACACCAATAAAGCTCACGAGGGAACACACCAACCAAGAATCGCTCCAAGCGAGAGAAGAGCCACCAAAGGTCCCAATTGAGTACCATAGAAAAGTACCAATTGCAAAACCGCAAAGCTCCCAATTGAATACCATAGAAGGAATATCAATTTAAGGATCACAAAGACTACCCAGAAAGCCACAACCCTTCTTGGAATCCAATTCCCTATCAAAAGAAGCCAAGCTCTCCCTCAACCAAGGGCAACTAACAAAGCAAAAGCTAGGAAAAGGAAGAGCAAGGAAAAACTCTAAAACCAACCGAAAAGAGGAACAACAACACAACTCGAAGACAAGACAAGCCCAAAACTCTAAGGAAAGCTCACAACATGCTACACAATGCATTGATAATATCAATTAACATAAATAGAGCATTGTAACATGATTCCACAAATATGAATAAGCATGGGCAAGCAAGTATGTCAACAAGGTACAACACTAAACCAACATGATACGAAAGAACAACATGCCAAACAATATACAAGAACTAAACAAAGGCATGATACAAGATCACATGGATCATCCACCAACATATAAAGATAACAAGATAGATATTCAAGATCACAAAGCTATCATGAACAAGGTGGCTAGCCTAACATGGTTTTCACATGAGCAAGACACAAGTATATACAAGAGAGGACAAGGGGAAAAGAAAACTCACTATACATGTGTACAAAGGCTTTCAAGAGCCATCCAAAACGGTGTGGAGAACCATCATGTCTCCATTGAGCTCATGTTCTCCAACCGCGTCTCCATACCTACACACAAGGAGACGAGAAAGACCGAGCCTTGGATCCGAAAGTGTTAGCAAGCACGTACTTGGGAATCCAAGATTTGGTCACACGGGTAAGTGGTGCACACAACCTATCATGTGGGTTAGCATGATGCAAATGCCGGTTGGAATGAAAAGACTTTCGAACACCCTTGGAACCATGCCTCAAAGAAGTCACTCGCGAGGAAAGTCGAGTGCTACCACAAGCAAAAAGGCAAAGATCCTTCGGGGTCGTAGGAGAAGAACCAACACAAGCACCACGGGAAGCATGTCGCGGACCAACACAAGAAACACTAGAAGCATGTCCACGAGCATGGCCTAACTCACTAGAAAGAGTGTCATAAAACCCATGCACAAATCGCGCCTTCTTAGGCTCACAAGTGTTCATGCCATGACAAGGGCTATGAACAACCAAAGGCCTAGAGGCACCTCCTCGCCGTATTCTCCTTGCCCGGCGGTAGCAAAAACTCTCTTGATGCCCATCCTTCCCACAGTGAGAGCAATGGTACAAAGGCCTATCGAGAGGCACGGTCCGAGTGGATGAATCACCATTCTCTTGTAAGTGGGAAGTCCCTTGGGACTTAGAGCATGAAGCATCGACCCCAACATCCAACTTGGTGCCCACATTAGAATCACATGTGCCATGAGAAAGGCTACGTGGCTTCTTAAAAGCTTTAGCATGCACACGTCGCTCGTGCTTGACACGGCGAAAGCAAAACTCAACGGTATGCCCATCCTTCTTGCAAAAGGTGCATTGGAACCTCGGCTTGGGAATATGAGTTCCAAATATGTGGGAGGCACCCTTTCCATTCAAATCACCTTGGGCAACACCGGAAGAAGCAACAAGCTTAGGAGTAGCTATGAGAGAGCTATCCAAAGCACTAGCACACTTACCACCATCCAAAGACTCACACTCAAGAGAAGAAGTCGACTCCGATTTAGAAGAAGCAAATTTAGAAGCATCAACATCGGAGTGACAAGAGAAGCAAGAATCCGAACCCTTGGCACAAAGACTCTTGCATCTTGTGCGCAAAACCTCATTTTGAGACCTGAGGCGCTCACAAGTACCACATGTCATATTTCTCAAATTATTGATTTCTTCTTCAATGCATTTAGCATATGTGGTACGCAAGAGTTCATTTTCTTTCCCAAGGTTGGCGCTCACCTCATCATGCTCAACCAACTTGGCGCTCATATCATCGCGCATTTTCTTTAAAGCCAAAACTTCACTTTCCAAATCAATGCATGAAGTGCAAATGAGATCACAAGAACAAGTATCATCAGTTACACCCATCAAAGCATCATCATCATCATTATCATAAGAAGTATGGCAAGCATCCTCTACAAGAAACAAAGAGCACTTGCTACAAGGCATGGATTTTATATCACAAATTTCAGCCCTAGCATGCTCAAGATCATCTACACATGTGGTGTGAGTCAATTTTAATTCATTAATTTCAGCATGCAAAGACTCACAAGAAACACATGGTAAAGAAGCACTTGTCTCTAACAAAGAAATCTTACTCCTAGCCATATCAAGCTCATCATTCAAAACAACACAAGAGTTGCAAGGCATAGAAGCATTGGATTTCAACAAGTCAATTTCAGATTGCAAGTTAGCAAGAGATGATCTCAATTCATCATTCTCAAAATCAAGATTGTCGCATGCTCTTGTAAAAGCTTCAACATGCATTTTGCGCCAATTAACTTCATCTTTTAATTTCTCATTTTCAGCACACAAGGCGTCGCAAGATTTGCAAGGCAAAGAAGCTTTGAAATTTAACACCTTAATTTCAGATTTCAAGCATGTAATGGAAGCAATCAAAGCATCATTTTTAGCATGCATGGTGTTACAAGAAGTGCTAGAATTCAAAGCACGAGACCTCCAATGAGCCATACCACATTTCAACCTAGTAAGAGAGCATTTCATCTTCTCATTCTTCCTACGCAAGGCATCACACAAATCTATGTTTCTCCTATGCAAGTCTCCACAATCACACTCACAATCATCCAACCTATTGCATAGGATCAAGATAACTTTGGCAAGTGTACCTTGGTTCATGCCTCCTAGCTTGTGGTAGAGCTCACCTTTCTTAATGTCACCATCTCGATAGTCCTCGATCAGAGATATCATCTCCTCCATTCCGGCTTCCGCCTCAACCGCCATACTCCTCCTGCTCAAAGAACCATAAGGAGAAGAACTTGGTGCCATAATCAAAGTACGGGTTAGGATTAGCCGAAAGCAAACTCGAGGAACAAGCAACGATGCAAAGAAAGCACTCATAATGCCTCAATTCTCTAACAAGCACTCACGAGTTCAATAGCGAAGGATCTTATCTTTTTCCCAAAAATTTACCACTGAACAAGGAGCACCAAAGATAGAGGCACAAAAAAAGTTCAGCTCAAAATAAGGTGAAATGAAGTCTAGAGAAAATCCAGAAGAAACAAGACATAGCCGCAAGAGACTTAAATGAGGATTTTTCAATTATCTTCTTGATTTTTTCTGAATTTTTGAAGACCCCAAAATGATTTTGGATCACCTACAAATGGAGTCACGAAACCGCTGTAAAAATTTGAGCCAAAACGGAGCACCGAGCGAAAAGTTATGCCCGTTTTACTGAAGGTATCTCAAGTTATAGTTTTCCAAGGGCACACCTCCAAATCGTCAGACTCAAAACGTGCAAACCAAGGTCGCAAGCAAAAGCACCTCTTTCCTCTAGTCACCTATGGATTCAAGACTTGTTAGAGCCAAAAGAATCCACAACTGGATCTGATACCAATTGAAGGATCGGATGGCGACTAGAGAGGGGGCGGGGAGTGAATAGGAGCCGGATAAAAATTCTTCTCAAAGAACCCGGCCTATACCCTAGTCAAAACCCGGTCACACACAAGCGTTGGAACGAATCACACACCAATCGCCAAAACAACGAGTCCTTGAAACACACGCGGAAGCACGAATGAAGGAGGGAGGAATCGAACCAAAGAGCAAAGCAGCCAGGCTCTGGCGGACCGTCCGGCCGGGCAGGGCGGACTGTCCGCGATGGCCGCGCGGACCGTCCGGCAGGGTACCGCGACCGCGCGCCGCACCCTTGTCGCGGGCTCGTCCGGCCCCCGAGCCGCGGACCGTCCGTTAAAGCGAACAGAACCACCAGAACCGACCCGAGAAAAACGGACCGTCCGCGAAGACCGGGCGGACCGTCCGCGCGGGCCACGGACTGTCTGCTACTGAAGCTCGGACCGCCCGCAAACCGGCTGCAACGAAAAACCAAAACCAAATCGGATCGAAAGCAAAGCCGACCAAGAACACCAAGAACACGCGAAGAACACTATACACACGGACCGTCCGCCTGGCCCTCGCGGACCGTCCGCCAAGCACGAACAGAACTGAAAACTGCTCGACCCCGAAAGTCAACACTCCCAATCCATCACCGGATCTCCCTAACGATAGTAGCTATTGAGACAAGAGTTTGGGGACATGTAAAGCGTCAACCAAGGATGCTATACCCCAAAAATTTTGTCTCCTAACTCCCTAAATCATCGGAAATCGCGGATCTTTTGAACACCACCAAAAGCTAGAGCACCGAACAAAAATCCTTGAATCGAAGTGGTTTCCCGGCGTTTGAGGGCACAAGATCAATCACAAAGATGCACTAGACATCCATCCATGTTTCCCTCAGAGAAATCCGGGGAGAAACCCACTCAAATCCGCGGAATCACACCAAGAACAAAGGCACCAAAAACAAGCACGAAAATAGCGCAAAAAGAGCTCCGAAAAAGCAATAAAAGAAATTCGGGAATAGAAAGATTGGCACAAGATTTAGAGGATGAAATCACTATGAATATCTTGTCCAATCGATTACAAGCCACTCCTAGAAACCAAATCTAAGATGGCAAAAAGCTCCAATCAAAGAGCCACTCTCTCCTCTCTCCCTCTCTCCCAAAGCACTCCGAAATCAAAGAGTACCACAGCCTGCTAGCCCAAGAGTTGGCTGAAAATTCAGCCCCCTCCTCCTATATATAGGCCCTCCGGAAAAGATCGAAGTGCCCCTACACTAGGAGTACAACACAAGCCCTCACAGGGGCGTTTTGGTCAACACATGAAGTTCACCATCGGACGGCCGCGCATCCATCAGGCCTTCACATCCTCCCGACGCAAGCACCTAGATCATGCCGCGTGTCGCCCGCCTCGAAGCTTCCCGACGCACCCGGATACCGTCTCCGTCACGCCGAGGCCCTCGGGCTCGGTTTTGAGGCCCAAACCGAGAAACCCTCCTCCGATGGTTTTGTGGCCAAACCACCAAACCCCGCGTACACGGCCCAGCCTCACCACGCCAAGCGTCGAGCTCGCCAAGCCTTTCACCTCCCGGCGCCGGACGGTCTACTCAGTCTTGCCTCGTTCCTTGACTTGGCCACCACCGATGCACCGGCTCCATGTCCACAACTTCATCTTGCTCTTCTTGCACCATGCGGCTCGCACTTGATCCCGTCGGCCACCGGTCCCTCGAACCAAGCCTACTTGTCTCTCCACTCCTCGGAGGCCCCGCAAGGCTAAGACCTTTCGCGCTCGTTCTTCACCTGCACCAACGCAAACCAAGCCGCAACCAACACCTGCAATACTAAGCCAAGAGTCAGTCCACACAACGTTGTCAACCACTCCTCACGAGTGCATTGACAACACACCACATAAACAATAAGGTAAATACACAAACTAAAACACACACAACACAACTCAACACTACACACACAAAGCTTCAAACCATCCGGTCAATCACTCATCACACACGGACCAAGGTACTTCTCAACTTGGTTCCTCAGTGGAAACATGTACAAGAGACTTCAAATCCTGCAAAATATAATCATTTATGAGAATAAAAGTGGAAATCAGTTTCTAAACTCAGATGGATAATCATTTATGGATAACAAGGTTGAGCATTATTATCTACTTACAGCAGCCTTCTTGATGTCGTGTATGTCATCAAGTGGACCCACATGTAATCCACACAAAGAGGACCCCATGGCTGCTGAGCACACTACATCAAGGTACCAAAATGACAAGTTAATGCAGCACCAAATAGGTTAGAAGGGACCATAAAAAACCTCAGTCTTACAGCGAGATTTGTTATGTGCTTGAGTGTGGCTTTTGGCTTTTTTTCTTTCCTTTCGTCACTCTGTCCTGTGCATGTTCACCAAAGGCCCTGCATGATCAGCAATACAAATTAGAAACACTAAGAGATTGAATTTTTGTGAACAAAACCTACAAATACTATACCCAAGGCCCTGCATGGTCAGCAGTACCAATTAGAACCACTAAGAGATTGAATTTTTGTGAACAAAACCTACAAGAAATTGACCTGTTCAAAATAGGTTGGAGGTCTGGGAACTTTAGTGAGGGATGTTGTTTAGCACAATCTAGATACCAAACATCTTTGAACTTCATACAGATGATCATTGTTACCCAGTGGCTAGTGCCGTAAGAACCCACCACTTAGTCGTTGTTCATTGCATTTGAAAATCCTTTGCCAACTTGGTGAGAATGTTGAAAAATATTTGTTGAAGTAAACAAATTTGGATCTAAAAACCCAATACTAATCTACATCTTTGTTGCCGTGTCCATCATTTCCCTACAAAAAAATCAAATTGTTAGCAAGCATGAACTTTGTGGTCAAAATTAAAGAAATATCTTTTTAGGTTTTAAAGGACTTACAATATCCACAACCTCATGAAGGTAACATCCAGAGAAACCAAGGTTATAAGGTTATACACCATACTGAATTCAATGTTTAACATTAAAGCACCAAAACCACCTTTAAAGTAGTCTTGATCCACCTTTGCTGGAAAGGCAAGTTTATCCTTACTGTGTTCCATGACATAAGCATGCAACTTGGCACAATTTGGTCCAACAGCCTTTACATTTGCTTCTGACAACATAGGTGCACCAGGCTTGTATTTTGGTCAGTCTTGTTCTGTCCCAATAACACAGTTAAGAATCTTATCTTTAGATAGAGGTTTCCTGGCCTAGTTCCCCTTCTGCAGTGGAGATTGCCTGGGCTCCTCTTGTTGCAGAGGCTGTTGTACTTGTTGCATCTGCTGCTTAGGGGGAGATTGTCTACGCTCCTCCTCCCGCTGGAGAGGATGTTGTTTCGTCTGTTGCTTATCCTCATGTTGCAGATGCTGCTTAGGCGTAGCTTGTCTGGGCTCCTCCTGCTATTGTCGATGCTCCTGCTGCTGCAGAGGCTGCCGTTTTGTCTTTTGATTATCCTCAAGTTGCAACTGCTGCTTAGGCGGAGTTTGCCTAGGCTCTTCCTCCGGTTGTTGTTGATGCGCCTTCTATGTAGTTTTGCTGATCTACTCCTACTACTGCTGCTGCTATTGAGCCTTCTCTTGCTGACACTAAGCTGCAGTACCTCCATCTGATGTTGTACCCCTGCTACCTATTGCGGCTTCAGGGTTAAGATGTCTCGTCATGGGTGGTATAAGGATCCTGTCCTTTGGCCATTGGATCCTTTGAACAAGAGCCTCAGCTAGGGTTGCTATGTCACCCCCATCAATTGGTACAAGCAGAGGGTAGTGACCCGCATTGGCCCACACACTAGTATGTTGCACCACAACATACCCATCCTGCACCGGTACTGGATGACAAGCCTTTGGAAATGGAAAGACTTTCGCTAGTGCGAGCTCCACATTAATCCCGGTGCCATCCAAAAGGCTGCACACGGTTGGCGCTGTCAGCATATCTATTGTGTCCAGCATAGGTGATTGACTATCATTGTGCACTTGATTCGCTTCATCACCGTTAGCATTCCAATGATCTTGCTCTCTGCGGCCATCTTTCTCGCTGTCATGCGCATGTTCTTCCTCACGGTCATGCACATCTTCTTCCTCGCTGCCATGCACATCTTCTTTTTCGCTGCTGCTGACAGGCGCTGGTAATTGGTAAGGAAGAAGTGCATTTTCCATATGTCGATGCCTGATAGTCTTAGAGCATGGACAACTGATTTAAATGTTATGTATATCATATCATGAGCATTAGACCTCTTGTTCCTCTTCTTCCTGTACATTCCAACGAACTCTTCACCAAACCCTTTACTCCAGACAAGTGAACTAGACACGCCTCGGACCCGACCTTGATGCTTTATAGACTCAAGTGCTGTGGTGAGGATATCATCCTCCCTAACCCTAGTGAAAGAACCATCGCTACCATGAGCTGCAAGTTTTTTCACCCTATCTGCTACCCCCACCACCACAGGGTTACTAAATGTTGTGCCCCCGCTTCCTTCACTAGTATTCTTCTTCTTCTTCCCTACCCTTGCCTGCAGATAAGGTCTCAAACGTCTAGAAAATTGGTCCCAAGGGTTCTGTTTTCCTTCTGCAGCTAGCTTTGCATCCTCCTCCTCCTCCCACTCTTTCCGTTTACTACGATAATCTTTTCTGCCCTTCTTGTGTGGCTTATTATGCAATGCTCTCTTTTGTTTCATTTCCTGACTCAATTGCTGAAATGAAGGGGAATTGGTTTCCTGCACAAACATGTCCCAGTCTTGTTGCTGCAAAAAGACATGCTTCACAAAGGGAGTCTCCTCTTCACTCACATATTTTTTTCTTAAATGGGCCTTGAACCACCGTTGTAAGGTTTCTATATTTGATATAGCTGCCTTAACTGCCTTCTTGCAAACAGATTCTTCTAGATTGGCTGGGTAATCTAGCTTTTCCATTAAAACTGTAAACAGATATTGCTTGCAACATGAATGTAATAATCTCTGGAAAATGTATACCACTACGTGAAAAACTGGCTTTGGTAACGGGCGTAGATCGCCTTTGGTAACGGGCAATGCGCCCGTTACTGATCAAGTGTTACAAATAAGGTAAGAAAGGTAACGGGCAGATGCCCGTTACTGATAAGACATATTCATAACAGGCATTAAACAACGATCGTTACCATAAGTAGCCACCAGTCACATGAAATGGCTATTTTTCTGGGCCCACAGGGAACTTTTGTAAAAGGGCACCAAAGCAAATCCCGTTACAGAAGCTCAATATCAGAGACGCCTGATGTGCATCTGGGTCGCCACTATCTTGACGTAATGAGACGCGTCTATTTCACGCGCGTCTCAACACAACTAGTATTCGTAACGGGCATCAAACAATGACCGTTACCACTAGTCAATGGTCACGTGAAATGGTTGTTTCTCTGGGCCCACATGGAACTTCGGTAACGGACATGAAACAGTGCCCGTTACTGTTAAATTAACATCAAAGACGCATTCTATGAACCGGCGTCTCCACTGTCTCGATGAAATGAGACACATCTGTTTCTACGTGCGTATGCTTTCTCTCTATTAAAGGAGACGCTTGTTTTCAACCTGTGTCTCCTATATCTCGATGAACGACCAGGTCCTGGGGCCCACCGGTCAGGACTGGTAAGGGGCTTTTACACTACCTGTTACATTGTGGGCATTGTTGTAGCGGGCTTTCCGAATGAAGCCCGTTACTTACTGATCAGTGTTTGTAACGAGTTTTAATTAACGCTCGTTACAGATACGGCGGCCACCCCTACAGTAACCTGCCCGGTTGCCGGCAGCATCCCGGAACCAGCCAGGATTTGGCGGCCACCAGGGGCTGCATCCTGGAACCAGCCAGGATATGGCAGCCACCACAGCAAGGAGACATCACAAACACATTATCACATCACAGATATTGGCAAAGTAAGATCACATTTATAGAAAAGCTAGCTAGGATCACATCAAGTTTCAAGTTACTATCATCAGGGCTTGTTTGGATGGAGTCATGAGAAAACAGACTGAACCAGGCAGTATCTGACCCCAACCAATCAAGCCAAGCAGGTTTCTTAGGAAACAACACCTGACTAAAGAAGACTGAAGACTGAATGAGTTTCAAGTTTCTGGTCACAATAAACTCGCGGTGCACAACTGTACAAGTTGCCCTTTCGGTCGATGGCCTCCTTAGGAATGTACTCGCACAGCATCTCCCGGACGCTTTACATCCTTTATGGAAACATCTACAGGAGGTTTGAAACCCTACAAAATACAATCATTTATGAGAGTACAAGTAGAAAACATTTTCTAAAATCAGATGTATAATATGAGCAGAGACAAGGTTGAGCATTATTATCTACATACAGCATCGAGTAGTCTTAACATATGGAATGCCACATGGAATCCACACAAAGAGGACCCCCGTGGCTGCTGAGCACACTGCATCAAGGTACCAAAATGACAAGTTAATGTAGTACCAAATAGGTAAGAAGCGACCATACAAAAACCTCGGTCTTTGAAGGACCGATACGGCGAACCAGAGAGGGGGGAGTGAATGGGAGCCGATAAAAATTCTTCTCGAAGAAGATGGAAACTCCAACAAGATAAACAAAGTCCAACACACGTCTCCGACTCACTACACAAGTTGGCCAAGCCCATGTAGCCACTGGAGTGCCACTGGACCTAGGAACCAGCACACAACCTTCCGACCCGAGAACGCAGCGGAACACCAAACCTCGAGTCCATTGACCAACACCGGTCAGACCGGTGAGCACCACCAGTTAGACCGATCCCTGCTGGTGAAACTTGGCAACTTCCACTAAGTGGCTTCACACCGGTCAGGCCGGTGCAACACACCGGTCAGATCGGTCTAAGCCTGAAAGCCCCCAAATCACCAAACAGGCCTACCGACCTTCAAACTGACCCAAACTCGAAACAGCTGCAACACAGGACAACTGCGAACACACCCAGACGTGCATCCGAGCAAAAACCCACCAAGGGTTGCACCGGTCAGACCGGTCAAGAGCACCGGTCAGACCGGTGTAGCCTGTGCAGCTCGGGATGAACAACACCCGCGGGTCAACTCCTCCAAATCCAAATCTCGATCTCCCGAATCGCTCCATGGACTTGAACAAGACTTTGGGGATAATAGGAACACCTCATGAGGAGTCCATAGCCAAGTTTAATCCCACCAAAACTTGTCCAAAAAGGAGGAATCGAAGAAATCCCGCCAAAAGCACCTCTAACCCTAGAACTCGGAAAACCCCAAAATCGAGCCCCTTTACTCACGGATTTGGGAGGGGAATCATAGCCCAAAGAACCACGAAGGGTTCCCACAAATTTCCCGCATCAAATCCCCAAGAGCAAGGTCCCGAAAACAAATCAAAGAAATCACCATGAGAGGGCTCCGGAAATCACCACCAAGAACAACTGGGAACAACACATCCAAACCTTGACGAACCACGCCAAATCATCTATACATGCAACAAAGGTTCTTACAAGGTCTAGCTTGCCGCCCCTTCATCCAAACCTCTCACAAGATCTCACCATGAAGCTCTCAAGCTAGTCCTATGGAAAACCTAAGAAAATACGAAGGAAAAATATGAAAGCAAATGAATTAGGGTTCCAAGGCTTGGCTGCCATCCTCTCACCTCATGGGTTATATGGAGGCAACCGAAAGTCTAAAATACCCTTTCCTAACAACGACGGATACAAGCCCCTCAAGGGCGGTTTTGGAAGTCTTCAAGCTTTCTCCATCGGACGGATGCCCGGCGACCGCAACCTGCTTAGCCTCGACGCAAGCCTTGCGATCCAGACGCGTGTCCTCCGCTTCGAAGATTCCGGACTGCGTTGTTCCACACCGGTCAGACTGGTGCTCCTCACCTGTCAGACCGGTACCCATCGGTCAGACTGGCCAGACCCACCGGTGAGACCGGTCTGGCACTGCTGCAGCACCGTCTTCGGTTCTTCGGTCTAGGCTTTGTGGATCAACCAAGGAACCCAGTGGTTTTCTGGTGAACCACAGGAAACCCCGCGAACTCGGTGTAGCCTCCGCCAATCGCCACTCATGACTTGGCTCCCACATAGTCACGGCTCGACCTTGGTTTTGAGGCTCTACCAAGAAAATGTCCATGACTTCATCTTGCTGTTCATGCCACCATGCAGCGACGACCTTTCACACTTGTTCTTCACCTGCACCAACACCAGTCAAGCCGCAACCTGCACCTGCAATACTTAGCCAAGAATCATTCCACACAACGTTGTCAATCACTCATCACACAAGGAAGCGACCATCCACCGGTCCTCGAACCACACATGGTCCTTAATCTCCCCCTTGATGAGTGCATTGACAACACCCACACGAAAGTAACAAGAGATAAAAGAAAAGGAAAAGAAATGAACAAAAAGAAACTCCAACAAGCGATCGAAAGACAAACAGAGGCAAAGAGCCAGATCACTTGAAGAAGACAAGTCTCGGACCCCTTAGGCAAGGGCAACGGCTCGACATATCCGAGACAAAGCAAAGCTCAAGAAAAGAGAGCAAACCACCGAGACAAAGCTCGAAAAACCACAAAGAGCTCCCCCTGCACACATGCAAGCTCCCCCTGAACCAATGCACCTCCCCCTGGACGAATGCATGCAAACCACTTGAAAACATGACAGCTGCAACAACTTCAGCTCACACCGGTTAGACCGATCACCACCACCGGTCAGACCGGTGCTCAACATGTGCACAGGACCAGCACTCTGACCGGTCAGACCGGTGACCGCAACTCATCAAACCGGTGCACAACAGAGCCCAGAAATGGCTCAAAACCACCTGAAAATCTTCTAAATGCTTCCAACAAGCCATTTCAAGCTCAAACTTCTCCCCCTTGTTGGCAATGCATGAATCAAGCCAAAAATGCAAAACTTTCAACCTAGAGCTTCTGAAATAGACAAAATTCAACAAAGGATTCTACACATGTCCAAATGAGCAAGTCAGATACTCTATAGCTTCGTATTGACATCAACTACAAGATCACCAAGTTTCACAACCATTGGACGAAGCTAAGATGGATTTGGGCAATTTTGCGAAAAACTTGCCTCTCATGAGCAAAGTCCTAAACATGATCAAAGCATATCAAAATGACAAAGCCACACAAACTTTATGCTAGGACAACCATTCTAATCATAAGACCATCACAAACACTCACAAGCACCTCATGTCATGTCAAAGCCACCGAGCCATGTGCCTACTTCTATGTATGAGACTTCTCATTGGTAGGCATCATGCAACGGTTTAGCACCCAAAGCAAATTAAATACAACACATATGACATGGGAGCACATTTTCCAAGCATTTTTCATTTCATTTTCAGATTTATAAATGGTACGTGAAATGTCTTTGCGACAAAAAGGAACTTATGCCCCTCCATAAGATAAAGCAAGAGGGCTAAACATTCATGATGGCAAACGAGCCTTTGGCCTCATATGATTAATAAACTAGCTATCCAACCACAAATTAAGAATAACCGAGCCACTAAAACATGTCAGGTCATGTAAAGGCATTTACACATGAGAGAGCATACATGTGACATTTTTCAAAAAAAACATAGCCATCAACCATGGATTATTCATCAAGATCATCAAGAGCTAAGCCAAACTAACCATAGCATACCAAACAAGCTCACAAAGACATAAATAGCATTCCATGGTGAACAATGTATATAGGAGAAGCTTTTCCTATCCAATGCATATGATACAAAATGCATGCAATCTAAGATACAAGGATGCCTATACATCATGTTACATATGCCATGCTAAAAGCAAGAAATGCACAAAGGAAAGCTATACATATGCTACAAAGGAGCTCCCACACACCCAACTCAAGAAATCAAACACACAACAAGTCCCCCCGCAAACAAGTGAAAGTTGCTTGATCTAGTGGTTTGGTGAAAATATCGGCTAGTTGCTCATGTGTGGGTACATGGATCAAAGCTATCTTTCCTTTCTCCACGTTGTCTCTCAAGAAATGATACCTCACTTCTATGTGCTTGGTTTTGGAATGGAGCACTGGGTTTTTTGCAACGCTTATGGCACTGGTGCTATGTGACGCCCCAGGTTTTTAATTAACCCTAACAGCCGGACAAAGTAGCTAATAGTGGTCAAATCACGGTCAACCTGGGCCCTCACCTCAAAAAACTCACTAACCTACCCTAGTGAACCATTTTGACTAGTAGACACACTTGTGCGACCAACCCATGGTCAAAGACTTGGTCAAACCCCTATGTCCCCCTCGTGTCCATAGATGTCTGCCGGAACTTTCGCCGCGTTCTCCAAAATTCACCTAAACACTTAAAATTCTACCTTTATGAAAGTTGTCCATCTTGATGAGGGACACAACTTTCATGTAGATTGGCATTTCAAATTTTGAGTGGAAAAGCTTGAAAAATTGGTTGCAAGGGCAGGGTTCACTATTCAAAAGGTCAGGCTGACATTCAAAGTTGGTAATAGTGTATTTCAAACTTTGTGAAGAAAAACCCTATATAGTATTTTTAGAAGTTGTAGATGGTTATTGGATCTACAACTTTCATGTTCAATGCTTGGTCAACTTTTATAAAAAAATTTGGAGAAAAATTAATTCAAACACGGCACCAAAGAACCGAAACCGGCGAGCGCCCGCGCGTCGCCGGCCGGCGGCCGCCGCACCTCGGAGTGCGCGCCCCGCGCACCGCCCGAGGCCCTCCGCCTATGGCACCCCTTCCTTAGGCGAGCACGCGCCCCCGTGCCCGGGAGTCCCCCTAGATGTCGTGCGTCGACGCGTCCCCACCGTAGGCGCGCACACGCCACGGACCGTCGATCCGACGGCGGCGTCGCCGCCGTACGCGCGGCCACCGAGGGAGAGGACCACGGTTGCATCTTCGCCGTCACGCCGCCGTCACCCACGAACCCTGAGCCGACATTTTTAAGCGTCTCCTTCTCCCCTCCGCGCGCCATCCCGAGCTTTCCCACGCCATTGCCGCCGCCTTGAGCTCGTGCACCCGCTCGCGCTCGCTGCCGGCCAACCACTCCAATAGCTTCGCTAGACCCTAGGGCACCTCCCAAGTTCGTGTGTTGTCCAAACCGACGCCTTCCTCGCCGTTTTCCCCGAGCCGCCGCGGCAACCACCGCCGGCCGCCATCGATCCCCCTCGCCGGCCGTCCCTCCGCCCCCAACTCCGGCCACCCGTAGCCCCTAGGTGAGCACCCCGTCGAGCCCGGGCTCGCTTGCCGTGCCGGGAGCGCCGCCGGCTCGCCAGGATTTGGCCGGAGCCGCGCCGCCTCCCCGGCTAGGGACCCAATTGCTCAGTTTGAAATCTTCCCAAGGTGTCGTGCGTAAAGTTCAGGACCTGGTTGTAATGAATCCTATCTAAGTTTTCTTGCTACTTGGTCCAGAGCAGTAGAAAATCCCTAGAAAATTGTAAAGATTCAGCAAAATGCCAAACCAATTTTGTTGGATTCAGGGAGAGAAATCCCACAACTTTTGTTATTCTCACAAGGTCTGATTCTGAATATTTTTAACATGAAAAATAGGAATGTGAAAATCCTAGATCTACAATAACTCAAAAACCACAACTCCTCTGTATCTAAATTTTGGATATGTTGTATGTCTTGCCATGACTAGCTCATTTGCAAAAATTGCACAAAGTTATGAAGTAAATCTTGCTAGATAAATTGTTGTCCATTTCTGTAGAAACTGCCTAGATGATTTTT
Source organism: Cenchrus americanus (assembly GCA_947561735.1). Classification (NCBI taxonomy): domain Eukaryota; kingdom Viridiplantae; phylum Streptophyta; class Magnoliopsida; order Poales; family Poaceae; genus Cenchrus; species Cenchrus americanus. The sequence goes on along the minus strand of OX387242.1, from coordinate 125,235,892 downwards.
TTAGCTAAAACTATTTGTGTTTTTGTGCCCAACTTGTGCACACTGTCTTGTTATGTCAAAACACACCTCTTGTGAATTAATCATGATTTTTGGTTTAATAGAAATATTTATTCTTAATTTGTGCATGTTTTCCTTGGTAAATTAATGAAGAAAGATCAGTACAGTTTTTAGGTGTTCATGCTAGTTCTTTAGGCTTGTTTAGGACAAGAGAGCATGCATGAGAAAGGTTGGAACATTTTGATGCTTAATTATTTTTGTATGCATTAAATTTGAATCACTAGCTAGTCCTTGTTATTTTCTATAGCATTTAAATTCCTAGCTTCCAAGCATCACATGTGGGTCCAGTGGGCCAGTAAAGTTGCTACTATGCTTAAGAAACACCTCTTAAATTTTTGGTAATTTATTTCTTAATAAAAAGCTTAAAAGCCCTTTTAAATATCAAAGAACAATTAAATAAGGAAAATCCCATTTTAATTCATTTTCTCTTTTTGAAAGTATTACCTAACTAAATTAAAAGTTAATTAATTATCCTTGCTGGTAAGGAATCAATTCATGAATAAAAATATTGTTCATACCCTTGCTAGTGAAAGGAAAAGGACTAAAGGTTCACATGAAATAACAAGTACAAAAGAAACATTTATTCAAATGAGCAATGAAAGAATAAACCACACATGATTAATGACCTTCCTAAAAGAGATGTACTATCTAGATACTTGTTAAGGTGAATATGACCAACAAGAGTTGGATAAGATAACAAACTGTCACATCACCTGAACTTGCATTGCATTCCGTGTAGATCTTCCGGACGGTGACTACTCCCTTGTCTCGGAAGCCGAGGCAGGAGGAGCAGAAGCTTTGCTGCAGTACGTGGAAGTGCTCGACGACACCGAGGGTGCCCAGGCTAACTTAGCTGACGAAGGCAAGCTCCGGTGCATCTAACCTAGTTTTCAAATTCTTTATTCAATTATCTATGGATGATTGTGCATTTAAGTTCAGAAGTTGAATGGAACCCTAGATGCATGATCCCTAGGTACCTTGTCCATACTAGTATGATAGGTCGATAGCTGCTAAGCTATAGGACCGTTACAAGTCGGGTGATGACCTCACTCGCGAGAATAGGTTCCTAGATAGGAATCACATTATATCCTTAATTGGATTGCTCAGGTGGTAAGAGCATGGGATTTGGGCTCCGGTCTAGTGGCTATTGTGGGTTAAGTGTTTGAACGTACTAAGCAATTGTCGGGAATGGGACCAGTAAGCCTAGTACCTTAATGAGACGGCTAGGGATGGAACTGTCACTACTCTTGGGGGTCTCACGACTAGCTACCTGTGGTGTATGGTGATTCCGGGTATCTCGCGGGGTATTTCGGATAGCCTGCACCAAAGATTGTCGCCTTTCATCCCGACCCGAGGATTTTTGGGAACTGCTTTGGAAGTTGTCCTTGCGGGGGCAACCTACGGTGTGTTTAGGTCTACCTTGCAAGGTTTGAATCAATCGATGTCGGCCTCTCACCGTTATCTGAGACTACTTACTCCACTAGCCATGAGATCCCTAATGATGGAAGTTGATGAATACTATGCTTGATTATATGTATTGTACAACTTTGTCTGTACTAGTTCGCTAATTTAGTAAAGCTTAAACTCCCTAGAACTTGTGCTAAAATCTTGAAAGTAAGGACATACTCTTTGTTACTTTTTAGCAAAAGCAACCCAGTAGCCAAAAAGCCTTTCATGGTCTAGAATTGGTGAAGTAGTTATCACCATCGGGTAAGTCTTGATGAGTATTAGTATACTCAGCCTTGCTATAATATGTTGATCCAGGTAATGCTTTCGGTGATGTGTGGCCCGCAGAGATCCCGCCCGGCTGGGAGCTGGAGTGGGTGGAGGATGACGACTGAGAGCATATTGGATGGCCTCCCGTGGTGTTTCCGCTTCCCGTTCGTTTCATTCCGCTGTTTCAAAACTCTGAACTATTTCGTTATGGCAAAAACTTCGGTTTGTAATAATTAAACCCTTCGGGGTTCAAATTGGATGCTAATGTTGTTGTATCTCTGGACTCGCCTTCGAGTGAGTTTTAATGCATATATTTTGATCCTTGTTGCTATTCAAGTGATTTACCGGGCGTTAACCCGGCAACTAACGACAGGATGATACTTTATTATCGCTTAATGACCAAAGTGGATTGGTTTAGGCGATAGTACGGTATTTTTCTAGGCGGGTTGTCACAATTGGCATCAGAGCAATTTTATGCACCAGAGATTAATTATTAACCTTAATCACTGGTTTTTGAATAAAATTTGCCAAGATTGTCTGATTTTCCAAAATACGTTGGTCCGCTAAGGATAAACTAAACCGAGAGGACCTAGAGGAAATTTTGGGTTCTTTCAGGTGGCTTATTTAACTTATGGTTTATTTTGCTAACTTCCAGCACATTACTTTATGTCAGACTTACTTTCTTGCATAACCAAACTAGATGAGCCACGTGTTTTATACGTGTGCTGTTCCGCATCACGGAAATTGCGAGGGTTGATGGAGTGATCCATTCCATGGATCCCATCTTCGCGTCTGTTAATGAGTTGTGTGTCGCCACGTGTTTCATACGTGTGCATTCCGCATGTCGATAATGCGAGGCAAGGATACTCAATTCAAACGAAGGGTGTCCGAGGTTGGACGCTGTCCATGAAGCGGCTTAACGCATGGATACCGTTTCTATAGTGAACGGTAATGTATGTGGACGCTTTCATGACGTGCTGGCACGAAAGGTTCGTTTTCTGAAGGTACAGAACAACGCTTCGTTAGTCGTTAAGCAAGTACCGTATAGCTCTCGACTAGATATTATAGGGAGAGACGAATAATAGCCTTGCCACCGGCACTAACTTCGATTTTTGTCTTGATTGCCATGTGAGGTCGGATAGGACGTCTTGCATGCATATTAAAAATCGAAAAAACTAAAATGGACCCAAAACTGAATTTCCATATGCTCTCTAAGGAAAATTTTGCTAGTGTGTGCTTTTTATAAACTAGAGTACCTCTCATGCTTAGCTGTCATGCTGCCGAAATTTTGAAAAAGCTTGTTCACCTTGTTGTACCTTGTGTTAGACTTAACTAAACTAGTTGTTAAAAACAGTTGCCCTTAACCAGTCTAGCTTGTAGTCGCAAGTTTCGATCCTGTTCCTGTTGGTTTGGTTTACACTTTCCTAGGCACATCTAGGTCTTGTATCGTCCACCTTGTTTTCCTTGTTCGAGGTCAACCTTAAAAATCAAATATGTGTTAAAGAACTGTTCTAGTGACCGGGAAACTTGGGAAAGATTCGAGGGTTCTGGATTTTTGGTTATGAATTTTTATTCACAGCTGTCAGAACTTCACCATTTGACATGCTGTTCTCCTTGAGACCTGACATGTGTTACATTTTTGCACAGATGGCTTTCCCTGTGTTTCACGAGTTCGACGCTGACGGTACGATCCGTACCAACGGGTTGCACTGGGAGGGTTTTTCATGCCTTGCGTGGGAAGCACTCAGCGCCGCAGGCTACCTCACACCACCGACTTATAAGGTGTCCGAGTTCGAGCTCTATGGCGTTCCCTGTTGCAGAGTAGTTGTCACTGTTCTACCACACCCGGACCACGTCGACTGGTTCGACTTGAGTTTTATCTACTTGGGATTTATCACCCACGAGGCCGTTGAGTCAGCAGCCCTCAGAGTGCTAACGGACTTCTGTGACCACAACCCCACTGTGGTAGCTCTCTCTCCGTTTGGGTTGTTTCCTGCTGTGAGTCCTCACGACCCGGCATGGTTGGACCGTATGGATCACCTACGGGAGCTGTTGTCGCTAGCAGAGCCACTGGATGTCACTCAGATGTTGACTCGCTGTCTTAACGTGGTTTTCACACTTCAGGGGCTGCGCTATAATACCGCAGCGGTTATTGGGTAGCATTTGGAGGCATCTAGGCGAGATTGGTAGCAGCTATCAGCAGCACATCAGCAGCTGAACTTTACACTGACGAAAATGCAGTAGGAGAATGACAGGCTGCGTGCTAGGAGATTCCTGTCAGAGCTAGAGAGAGGCGACTGCTTGCAGAGGATTGTAGATCTTGGGGCGGAGAAACACACCTTAGAGGAGAATGCCGATGCGTATGAGATTGAGAGGTTGACGCTACTTCAGAACATCGCTGATATGCAGCAGCAAGTGGAGGAGGCCGAGGTACAGGTGGTAGCCTTGCAGGCTATAGTGGCCTTATAGCCACTGCCTCCACTACAGGCACACCCGGAGGAGCAGCAGGATCTGTCTGGTCTGGATCAGACGAGCCAGGCAGGACCACCGCTGCTGACTCCCCCAGCTTCGCCTACGGACTGTGGTGCTTTAGTGGGCAACTAGGTTGCCGACAGCGAGGATAAGAAGGATGTCGATCCTATGGTGTTGTCTTCGAGATGTTGGAGTAGTTAACTTTTTAGCACGTTTTCGTGCAGAGTAACTACTTGTAACCTTGTCGTCTTGTGGTGTTTTCAAATTCAAGCTTTGTAATGTCCGTGGACCTTGTTCCATCTTGTTGTAATAATGAATGCTTAAGCATGTGTGTTTTAATTGAAATTCTCTTGTTCACCCAGAAGTTGAAGTTTTGTTGCGTTTGATTGCTGAATTTTTGAATAAATCATCGCAATGACCAAATTGGTCCGATCTTGCAATTCACAAAAGTATTAGTAAACCAAAGCATTTCTAGGGGCATCAATCGTCTGCTCAACGATTAAGTGCTCATTCGGATACCACCTTCGTCAGTACCCGAAGTGACAGTAATTGTCCGAGAGCGAATGTTGGCTCATGTTATTCGAGTGATCGCATTCCTAACTGTGTCAAAGAACGATTCTATGAATCCTTGCTGGCTACGTGATACTTTTTCAACTCTTGCTGTCATCATCATATAAATGCTAATGGGTTGTGGTTATGTATGATCATGCTTGTCATCATTTTGGAGTAAGCTTTTGATTATGTAACTAATAAGGCTCGCATTTTAGATGGTGGGAACCACGCGCAGCTCACCCAACGGGTTCGGAGTGAACGGTAGCGGTGACTTGCTGCCACCACCGCCCATGACGCCGTTGGAGGCCTTCATGGCCACCCAAACTGAGGTGTTGTGCCAGATCCTGCAGACGCAGCAGCAGATCGCCCAGCAGATGAACCGAGGGTCGCCACACGGGGCCAACCACGAGAGGCCTAATCAGGTCACCACGTACGCTCAGTTCATCGCAATGAAGCCGCCGACCTTCGCTGAAGCGGAAGACCCCCTGGAAGCTGAGGCTTGGATCAAGGCCATAGAGGCAAAATTCTCTGCCTTTGTGCTTCCTTGCTCTAAGGATAACAAAGCTAACTTCGCAGCTCTGCAACTGCGGGGAGAAGTTTTGATGTGGTGGGACCATTTCAAGTCGATGCAGCGAGGGCACGCTGTAACTTGGGATGAGTTCAAGAAAGCCTTCAAGAGTCACCACATTCCCAAGGGACTTATGGATAGGAAAATGAGGGAGCTGTTGGCCCTCAGGCAGGGATTTGACACAGTGTACCGCTACGCTCAGAAGTTTAACAGCTTGTGCCAGTATGGTGGGCATCACGTTGACTCTGATGCGAAGAAGATAGAGAGGTTCCGTGATGGGCTAGATGGCAAGTTGTACGAGCGGCTGAACCTGCTCGAGCCCACAAACTTCCCTGAGCTAGTGAACAAGGCTATCTCCGAAGAGGACGCTATGAAGAAAGCCCACGGGGACAAGAAGAGGATGTCTGGTTTTGCTCCGGGCAGCGGAACGGGCAAAAAGTTTCGCTTTGTGAAGAAGAATGTTCCAAGCCCATCCCAGCCATCTACAACTGGACACTGGACGATGAAGCCATCCCAGAGCAAACCCGCAGGGAACTTCCAGTTCCGCAATGCTCAGCAGCAGGCCCCAAAGCCTAATGCACCTCCTCGCAATGTTGGTGATTGTCGTTGCTTCAACTGTGGTCAGCCCGGGCATTACATCAGCGAGTGTCCCAAGCCCAGACAAATCAAGCCCAACCCCCAGAATCAAGGTGCAAGAAACAAGCCTGCCACTCCGGCTAAGAAGCCTATGGTGCAAGTACGCCAAGGCAAGCTGAACTTCACCGCCATGAGCGATATTCCAGAGGGAGCTTCAGTGCTCACGGGTACATTCTCTATCAACGACACTCCTGTTAAAATTTTATTTGATTTAGGAGCTACCCATAGTTTCATCAGTGAAAAACTATTAGGCAAACTGGGTTTGAAGGGCTCTCATACCACTTCCGCTTAAAAGATAATTACTCCCTGAAGGATCAGATGGCGACTAGAGAGGGGGGGAGTGAATAGGAGCCGGTAAAAATTCTTCCCAAAGAACCCGGCCTATGTCCTACTCAAATCCCGGTCACACACGAGCGATGGATCGAATCACGCACCAATCGCCAAGACCACGAGGTTATGGATCAACCTCTAGCCTTAGGAACGATTCCTAGAAGCACACGCGGAAGCACTAGAAAGGGAGGAAAGGAATCGAAACAAACAAAGACCGCACAAGCTCTCGGCGGACCGGCCCGGCCGGCGCGGCGGACCGTCCGCGATGGACCGCGCGGACCGTCCGACCTCGCTCTCGCGGACCGTCCGCGCCGACGTCCGCGGACCGTCCGGCCCTTCCCGCGGACCGTCCGTTAAATCACACAGAACGAACCAAAGCCACACACGACCCACGGACCGTCCGCGGGGAGCACGCGGACCGTCCGCCAAGCACCCGCGGACCGTCCGCCCGACACCGCGGACCGTCCGAAACTCCGTCCAACCAAAAACCAAAATCGCGACGGATCGAAACAAGGGACGAGCAAGAACGCGAAGAACACGGGACGAACACGGCCCACGCGGACCGTCCGCGACCCCCCGCGGACGTTCGCGTCAGTGCGGACAGAGCAGAAACGACCCGACCCCGAAAGTCAACTCCCCCAAATCATCATCGGATTTCCCAAACGGTTGAAGCTATGGAGACAAGGGTTTGGGGACTTGAAAAGCAACACACAAGGATGCTATAGCCCAAAAATCTTGCCTCCTAACTCCCTAAATCACCGGGAATCGCGAATCCTTTCGAGCACCACCAAAAGCTAGAGCACCGAACGAAAACTCACGAATCGAAGTGGTTTCCGGCGTTTGAGGGCACAAGATCAAGCACAAAGATGCACAAGACATCTATCCATGTTTCCCTCAAAGAAATCCGGGGAGAAACCCACTCAAATCCGCGGAATCACACCGGAAACAAAGGCACGAAAACAAGCACAAAAAGCCACGAAAAACAACCCCGAATCTTCTATACAAACCAGGAAAGATTCACAAGGTCTAGCATGCCGCCCTAGCATCCATCCCTCTCAACAAATCTCTCATGAAGCTCTCATGCTAGCCTAGAGAAAATAGGAAGAAAAATGGCTACGAAAATGAGAAAGAGAAGGGGGGAAATGAAACCCTAAGTCGCGGAGAGAGGAAGCCATCAACACACACTCCAGGCTTATATATCAGGTCCCGCCGGAGTGGTAAATGACTCGACTACCCCTAACTACACTACTGGCGATACAACCCACGTAGGGGCATTTTGGTAATGTTTGTGGGTCTTGCCATCGGACGGCCACGCCTTTGCCGCACCCCCCGCGTCCTCCCGACGCAAGCCATGCGATCCCGCCACGTGTCCTCCGCTTCGAAGCTTCCCGACACGCCCGGATCCCGTCTCCGTCGTGTTGGGCCCTCGGACTTGGTTTTGAGGCCCAAACCAAGAAACCGTCCGCCGATGGTTTTGTGGGCAAACCACCAAACCCCGCGTGCCCGGTCCGGCCTCCCGCCAAACCACTTGACTTGACCGCCACCGTGCACCGGCTCACTTGTCCATGACTTCGTCTTGCTTGTGTCGCCACCATGTGGCCCGCACCCGGGCCCCGCTCGTCCACCGGGTCCCTCGAACCGAGCCTACTTGTCTCTCCATCTCCCGGAGGCCCCTCAAGGCCGAAGACCTTTCGCGCCCGTTCTTCACCCTCGCAACAACACGAACTAGGCCGCGGCCTACACACTCGCGCACTAAGCCAAGAGTCGGTCCAACACCCGTTGTCAATCACTCATCACTAAGGAGCGGTCATCCACCGACCACCGGGACGCTCCCGGTCCTCAATCTCCCCCTTGATGAGTGCATTGACAACACACAACGCGAAATGAAATTCGCAGTGAAAGAGAAAGAAAGAAGAAAGAAAAACAAGGAAGCTCAACTCATGACCAAAACCGAAGAAAGGCAAAGAAAGGTCACAAGCCAAGCAAAGCACAAAATCCACACCGAAAACAAGAAGAAAGCTCCCCCCGAACAAATGCCTCCCCCCGAACATGTGGATGCACACTTCCAAATTTCAGCTCACCTTTTTCTGAATTTTCATTAAGCTCACCTTTTCTCCCCCTTGTTGACAATGTATGAATCAAGGTGAAAATGCAGAAATGCAAAGCAAAGCATATAAACATCTACATGAGCTTCTCAAATAGGCCAAATCTAGTGTCAAAGGCTACAATTGAGACAAAGATCACACACATGAATCATAGCATAGTCAAAGCATTGCCACAAGTAATATATGAAAATACAAGCATGTGACAAAGCAAAATTTTCAGATTTAAGCAGTTTTACCAAAAGAAGACTCGCTTCACATGTAAAAGCCTATCCATGTCACACTTGAGCCACAAACATGCATACCATTTAAAGATCATACAAGGATATCAAATTCTCAGCAAAAGATCATGGCAAACACCCATAAAGCAAAGCATGTCATGTCAAAGCTCATGAGCCATGTGTCCACTTCGGGGAGACTTCTCCACCGGTGAACATCATGCAACATGTTTTGCACCCATATGTGAAAGATAAGACATTTTAAACATAGACATGATGGATGGAGCATTTTTCAAGCATTATGCACTTCTTTTCAAGATTGATTCATTTCATGGTACATGAAGTGCCTTTGCGGCAAAAAGAAGCTTATGCTCCCCCATGAATGCAACATAGGCTAAACATTCACAATGATATCCGGCCTTTGGCCCAAATGCAAGAACAGGCATCCAAGCACAATCTAAGCATGAAAAGCACATTTAGACCAAACTGTGACATGGATACACAACTACACACGAGTGGAGCATATTTCATAAAAAATTAGTCAAGTTAAGCATTTATCTCAAAAGGGGCTATCTCACCACACATATATCTCAAATATTCCAAGAGCATAGCCTCACATCACCATTTCTCCACACATATAACCAATATCTCACAAATAGCCAAAGAGACTCAAATATGGCATATGAAAGAAGCTCATCATCCTAAAATGCAATATGGCACAAATGCAACATGATATATGACAAGATGGCTATCCTACCATGGTTTATACATCAAGCAAAGCATGTATATACATCAAAGTAAATCATGGTATAATACATATGGTACACAAAGGAAATCCCCCAAGAATCAACTAGAAAGGGCAACAAACCCCAAGTTCCCCCCGCAAGCGCACAAAGGTAGCTTGGTCGAGAGGCTTTGTAAAGATGTCGGCTAGCTGATCTTGGGTAGGGACATGGCTCAAAACAATGGTTCCTTTCTCCACATTGTCCCTCAGAAAATGATACCTCACTTCTATATGTTTGGTTCGGGAGTGAAGCACCGGATTTTTGGCTACGCTTATGGCACGGTGCTATCACAAAGAAGTGGGATCTCGGGTGCACTCCTCGCCAAAGTCTCTCAAAGTGTATGAAATCCACAACAACTGGGAGCAACAACTAGCGGCAGCAACATACTCCGCCTCCGTGGTAGACCGAGCTACACTAGACTGCTTACGGGAAGACCATGAGACCAACGAAGAACCAAGAAACTGACAAGTGCCAGAAGTAGACTTCCTCTCGACTCGACAACCAAAGAAAATCCGCATCGGAAAAACCATGAAGAGACAGAGTCGAGGAGGAAGAATACCAAAGGCCAAGACCGAGGGGCGGATCGTAGGTACCGAAAATCCTCTTGACGGCCCGTCGATGTGATGTCCTCGGCGAAGCACGAAAACGAGCGCACGGACACACGCCGAACCGTATGTCCGGCCTCGTCGCCGGTCAAGTAGAGGAGGGAGCCGATCATGCTCCCCGTACTCCCGCCGGTCCACCGGTTCTCCGTCCTCATCCGCATCCAAAGTGGCCGTACTCCCCATGGGAGTCGACATCGGCTTCACATCTTGCATCCGGAACTTCCTCGCATGTCTTTCGTGTACTTGGTCCGGTGCACAAATGTACCGTCCTTCACTTGCTTGATCTCGCGCCCCGAGAAAATACCGCAACTCGCCCATCATGCTCATCTCGAACTCCCCGCTCATCTCATCCGCAAACTTGGCAACAAGGTTATGTGACGAGCCACCAAAGACAATATCATCCACGTATATCCGCACAATCAACAAGTCATTCCTATGCTTGAGGAGAAACAAGGTTCTATCCACGGTACCCATCACAAACCCTCTCGCTCAAAAGAAAACCTCTCAATCTCCCATACCAAGCACGGGCGCCCTGTTTCAACCCATACGCAGCCCTTTTCAACCCGTATACCCCGTGTGGGTACAACTCGCTCTCAAACCCGTGTGGTCGCTTCACATACACCTCCTCCTCTATGACCCCATTCGAAAAGCACTCTTCACGTCCATCCGAAACAACTTGAACCCTTTAGCCACGGCAAAGGCTAGAAGGATCCGAATTGCCTCAAGACGGGCCACGGAGCAAAGGTCTCCTCATAGTCGATCCCCTCCTTCCTCGACTAAACCCCCGAGCAACAAGTCCGGACTTGTTCCTCACAACCATCCCATTCTCTCCCTCTTTGTTCTTCCAAACCCACTTGGTTCCTATGGGATGGCAATTTGGAGGTGGTTCAACTAACTCCCACACCTCGGTTCCTCTCAAAATTTTCCAACTCCTCATGCATAGAATTGACCCGGTTTGCATCGGATAAAGCATGTCCAATGTCCTTGGGCTCAAAAGTAGCAACAAAAGCAAGATGAGCAAAATGAGAGGAATTCCCGGACCTCGACCGTGTAGTGCGTTCATTGATGTCTCCAATGATCTTCGAAAGGGGGTGCACTTCTTGAATCCGCCGGGGAGCCTCACGCCTCGAGACCACCTCCCCCTCAACTTCAGCCTTCTCTCGCCCGGTCCACTTGTTGCACCGTCGTTGTCCATGAAGTAGACGGTCCATGCTCCAAAGTAGTCGTGGGGGAAGTAGTGGGTACATGCTCGCCTTCGGCGCATGGTTCTCCCCATCATCATCTCCAACTTCATCTTTCTCCTCTTCAAAGAGGTCCTCGGCCATCTCTTCATCACCTGCACATTCAAAGCCAAGAGAAGTACATGGCATTGTCTCGTCGAAGGTCACCTCGCAAGTCTCCATGATTTTGTTAGTCTCAAGGTTAAGCACCCTATAGGCTCTAGAGTGGTTAGCATATCCAAAGAAAATACCATCACTAGACCTAGCCTCAAACTTGTCGAGTTTTCCCTTTTTCAAAATAAAGCACTTGCGGCCAAAAACTCGGAAATGACTCACTTTGGGTGCCCGACCATGCATAAGCTCATAACAAGTCTTCTTCTTGAAAGCTCTCAATAAAATCCGATTGGAAACATGACAAGCCGTATTGACCGCCTCGGCCCAAAACCTCCTAGGAGTCCCGTGCTCATCGAGCATCGTCCTAGCCATCTCACAAAGAGTCCGATTTTTCCTTTCCACGACTCCATTTTGAGGGGGCACATAAGGGGTCGAATACCGATGTTCAAGACCTAGATCACGACAAAAGGCATCAAAACGAGAGTTCTTAAACTCGCAGCCATTATCACCGCGGATAGCTCGAATAACGTTCCCATGCCTCTCGTTTTTCAACCTCACGATCGCATCTCGAACAAAACCAAAAGTCTCACTCTTATCCTCCAAGAAGAACACCCGTGCATAGCGAGAGTAATCGTCCACCACAACAAGGACATACCACTTCCCACCCACCGAGCGAACTCGAGCTGGCCCAACAAGGTCCATATGCAACGGCTACGTTCGACGCTCTGGTCATGACATCGGTCGTGGGTGGATGGGGAGTGGCTACCATCTTACCATGCCTACAAGGAGCACAAACCAAATCCTTCTCAAGTTTCAACTTCGGCAGTCCTCGGACAAGGTCAAGACCACTCAAGCGGGAAACCAAATCAAAGCTCAAGTGTCCTAACCGCCTATGCCATTTCCACAAATCAGAAGACGGACCAGCCATCAAACAAAATGAAAGCAGGACCCAAAGAACGAGAGAAATCAGCCCCGAAAATCTGACCCTCGGGGATGATCATACGTACAAGATCACCTCGAGAATCAAGCAAACGAGACTCGCCGGACTTGAAACGCACCTCAAAACCTTCATCAAGCAACCGAGAAACCGAAAGCAAATTAAAACCCAAAGACTTCACAAGAGCCACTCTCTTCAACGTTACCTTGTCACTCACATGCACAACACCCTCTCGAAAGCACCCTACCTCGTCCATTGTCCCCAAATGTAATGTACATCTTTTCCTTCACCGGGGTGAGGGCCGGAGAACCACTTCTTATCTCCGGTCATGTGTCGAGAACACCCGGAGTCGATCAACCAAATGTTCTCCAAGCCTCCTCGCCCGCGCCGAAACAAGAACGAGAATGAGCTAGCGACTCGACACCGGGGTTAGCACAGAGAAAGTTAAACCGGTGTCGAGCCATCTCGCTCAAAAGAGGGGTTAGCAAACATCACTCCCTTGCCACCAAACTTCCCATGTCCCATGGGAGGAGTACGAGCACCACGAGGGGGAAAACGTGGTCCGTAGTTCCTCCGGAACCCAAAGCTGCGATCATCTCCCCTAAACCCGTACCGAGGACGAGTAGGAGGACGTCCAAGCAAAACCACCACGAGCCCGACCAAACCTCTCACCAAAGACGCACACCATCATCTCTCCCCGACAAACCTCTCACCACCACCACCTCTCCGTGGGAACCTCGCCAACACTCCTCACACTTCCCACACCCCGTGGAAGTGGCACTCTAGGCTCGGGGAATACCGCGAGGCTGGCGATACCTGTCCTGGTTTGCTTGCTCCCTAGCAAGCCTCTCATCCCTCTTCCTCTTGTAGCAAAACTCTGCAAGATGCCTCTCCTTGCCACAATACTCACACCTGAAGGGGATGGGTTTTGGTTTTGGCTCTGGCTTTTCTTCAGGCTTCTCACCCTTCTCACCCACAAACTTCACCGGTTTCTGGAAATCATTTGTCTTAGGTGGGAATTTGGGTGGATCTTGGGTTGTGTCAAGCTTGTTGCAAAGGTGGTTGGGTTTTGGTGTGAAAGAGTTCTTGGGTGCTTTTGGGAGTGGGACTTGGATCTCTCCGATCACCTCAAACCCGGGGTTAGACTCAACACACTTCTCGTACACACTCTCCCCACTCGTTCTCTCCCACTTTCTCACCCAACTTCTCAAACCCCAAACCACGACCATCGCCTCTCTTGAACTCCTCAATCATGATTTTCAATTGAGGTTCCCGCCCGTACAACCAACCCAACACCTTCCTCAAATAGTCATTCTCCTCATAGATGACATCCAAACGGGAAGTAAGTTCAAGATTTCGCAAAGTGACTTCATCACAACTAGAACATGCATTTGCAACAGAGATTTCAAAGATGCTTCCAAAGAACTAATGGTAGAACGAGCATCGACAAGCTTAGCATGCATAGTAGGACATGATTTGCAAGCACCAAGCAAAGTAGGTCTAGCCTTAAGCTCATCATGTTCATTCCTAAGAGCATCTAGTTGAGTCAAAAGAGAAGCATTCTTCTCATTAAGCGCTTGATCTCATTCAACCAAGCATCACATTCAACACATTCAACATCATCAGGAGAAGTAGGAGCAAGTTTCAAAGAGTCATTCTCAAGTTTTAATTCAAGCAATTTTGACTCCAAATCTCCTACTTTCTCACTAGCATTCTCAAGCTGAGCCCTAAGATCTTTCCTCATCTTTTTGGCATCTCTCAAAGACACTATCACGGTTATCAAGCAAACCATTCAACCTAGCAATCTCGGCAAGCAAGGAGTCGGGGTCACGGTTTACCTCATCCTCCGAGTCGGAGTCGCCGTCCTCCTTCACACTCTTCTTGCCGCTCGAGCTATGGGCCATGCCACAAAAGCCCTCGAGCGCCACACGGCTCCCCGCCGAGGTTCCGCTTGCACTCTTCTTGCCACTGCGCCTCCCGGCGTCTTCATCTTCGCCGCTTGAGCTTGGATCGCTCCTCGCTTGAGCTTGAGTCGACGTCGCTCGCACCGCCACCATCGCTCTTGCCTTGTTCTTCTTGTAGGTGCTCTTGCTCGGTCGCCGCTTGTCCTTGTCCTTGCTCTTGGACTTGTTGAAGTGCTTGCCCTTGGAGGAGTACTTGTCTTCACGCCTCGGGTGCGCCTTGTACTCGTTCACCTTGTACTTGTTCTCCTCTCGCATCCGGCACTCGGCGATGAAGTGGCCACGCTTGCCACACTTGTAGCACGTCCCCGAGCTCCGCCTTGCATTCCTCCGACTCTCGTGTAGTCGTTCAAACCTTCTTGAGAGCAAGGCCGCCTCCTCCTCGCCCAAAGACATCAAACTCCTCATCCGGAATGGACATAAGAGAGGACAAAGAAAACTCGTCGACGGAAGGGTTAGATTTGCCCTTTGATCCTCCCACAAGAGCAAGACTATGGTCGGTCCGAGCCCTCATGCTTGGATAGCATCTTCCTCGTCAACCTCAGCCGACTTGAGCTTAGAAAAGAGGTCATCCAACTCAATAGTCAAATAATTCCCGCACTCCTTGATGGCCTCAACCTTAGCACCCCAAACATTTGGATCCAAGACATGCAAGAGCTTCAAAGCCCGATCATGCTCGGAGTACGGAAAATCCTCAACATTAGCCTTCATGTTGTTCACGATGGCGATGAACCTCTCGAAACATCGCATCAATGTCCTCACCGGGAAGTGGAGAAAAATTCTCATATTGCATCCGGTAAGAGACAAAGAGGCGAGCCTTCACATGGTTATCACCACCGTGAGCAACCAACAACTTATCCCAAATTTGCCAAGCAAGATCCAAATGGCGAACACGATCAAACTCGGATCACACAAGCTCCGCACAAGTGATCAACGGCTTTTGCATTAGCCTCATACTTGGCCTTGGCATCGGCATCGGTCACCATAAGAGTATGGATGTTGACCGGAATAGCATATGTCTTGTCAAGCACAATAAACTCCAACGACTTTCCTCGAAGAAAAATCCTCATACGAGCCGCCCACTTGTGGTAACCCTTGCCATCGAAGTGCGGCGGACCGCCCCGCTCAACGTACGCCATCTTAGGATTCGAGACTTGTCAAAGTCGCAAAGAATCCGCACCAAGCTCGATACCAATTGAAGGATCGGATGGCGACTAGAGAGGGGGGGGGAGTGAATAGGAGCCGGTAAAAATTCTTCCCAAAGAACCCGCCTATGTCCTACTCAAATCCCGGTCACACACGAGCGATGGATCGAATCACGCACCAATCGCCAAGACCACGAGGTTATGGATCAACCTCTAGCCTTAGGAACGATTCCTAGAAGCACACGCGGAAGCACTAGAAAGGGAGGAAAGGAATCGAAACAAACAAAGACCGCACGAGCTCTCGGCGGACCGTCCGGCCTGGCAGTGCGGACCGTCCGCGATGGACCGCGCGGATCGTCCGACCTGCTCTCGCGGACCGTCCGCGCCGACGTCGCGACCGTCCGCCCCTTCCCCGCGGACCGTCCGTTAAATCACACACGGAACGAACCAAAGCCACACACGACCCACGGACCGTCCGCGGGGAGCACGCGGACCGTCCGCCAAGCACCCGCGGACCGTCCGCCCGACACCGCGGACCGTCCGAAACTCCGTCCAACCAAAAACCAAAATCGCGACGGATCGAAACAAGGGACGAGCAAGAACGCGAAGAACACGGGACGAACACGGCCCACGCGGACCGTCCGCGACCCCCCTCGCGGGACCGTCCGCGAGGTGCGGACAGAGCGAGAAACGGCCGACCCCGAAAGTCAACTCCCCCAAATCATCATCGGATTTCCCAAACGGTTGAAGCTATGGAGACAAGGGTTTGGGGACTTGAAAAGCAACACACAAGGATGCTATAGCCCAAAAATCTTGCCTCCTAACTCCCTAAATCACCGGAATCGCGAATCCTTTGAGCACCACCAAAAGCTAGAGCACCGAACGAAAACTCACGAATCGAAGTGGTTTCCGGCGTTTGAGGGCACAAGATCAAGCACAAAGATGCACAAGACATCTATCCATGTTTCCCTCAAAGAAATCCGGGGAGAAACCCACTCAAATCCGCGGAATCACACCGGAAACAAAGGCACGAAAACAAGCACAAAAAGCCACGAAAAACAACCCCGAATCTTCTATACAAACCAGGAAAGATTCACAAGGTCTAGCATGCCACCCTAGCATCCATCCCTCTCAACAAATCTCTCATGAAGCTCTCATGCTAGCCTAGAGAAAATAGGAAGAAAAATGGCTACGAAAATGAGAAAGAGAAGGGGGGAAATGAAACCCTAAGTCGCGGAGAGAGGAAGCCATCAACACACACTCCAGGCTTATATATCAGGTCCCGCCGGAGTGGTAAATGACTCGACTACCCCTAACTACACTACTGGCGATACAACCCACGTAGGGGCATTTTGGTAATGTTTGTGGGTCTTGCCATCGGACGGCCACGCCTTTGCCGCCCCCCGCGTCCTCCCGACGCAAGCCATGCGATCCCGCCACGTGTCCTCCGCTTCGAAGCTTCCCGACACGCCCGGATCCCGTCTCCGTCGTGTTGGGCCCTCGGACTTGGTTTTGAGGCCCAAACCAAGAAACCGTCCGCCGATGGTTTTGTGGGCAAACCACCAAACCCCGCGTGCCCGGTCCGGCCTCCCGCCAAACCACTTGACTTGACCGCCACCGTGCACCGGCTCACTTGTCCATGACTTCGTCTTGCTTGTGTCGCCACCATGTGGCCCGCACCCGGGCCCCGCCGTCCACCGGTCCCTCGAACCGAGCCTACTTGTCTCTCCATCTCCCGGAGGCCCCTCAAGGTCCGAAGACCTTTCGCGCCCGTTCTTCACCTGCAACAACACGAACTAGGCCGCAGCCTACACCTGCGCACTAAGCCAAGAGTCAGTCCAACACCCGTTGTCAATCACTCATCACTAAGGAGCGGTCATCCACCGACCACTGGGACGCTCCTGGTCCTCACTCCCGGAGGGCAAATCACCTCTAATATCTTAATTTGCGGAGTATGTTTGGGATTAGGTAGTAAAATCATTCCAACAAACCTTATCGTTATAAACTTGGTTGGTATGGATGTTATCTTGGGTATGGAGTGGATGACCTAGCATAAGGTGGTTCTGGATATATCAGATAGGGTCGTAGAGATCAATTCTCCTACGGTCGGGCACACTACTTTGTACCTACCTTTCAAAGACGGTACCGACTCTTGTGCCTATGTGACCATTATCTCCCCTCTTGATGAAATTCCAGTAGTGTGTGAGTATCCAGATGTCTTTCCTGATGAGCTGCCTGATATGACACCAGACAGAGATGTCGAGTTTGTGGTCGAACTCCAACCGGGTACTGCACCCATCTCCAAAAGACCTTATCATATGCCACCTAAAGAATTAGCCGAGCTGAAAACTCAACTCCAGGAATTGTTAGATAAGGGTTATATTCGCCCAAGCTCTTCTCCTTGGGGTTGTCCTTCTCTTTTCGTCAAAAAGAAAGATGGTAGCTTGAGAATGTGTGTGGATTACCGACCGCTCAATGCAGTCACAATCAAGAACAAATACCCTCTTCCCCGAATTGATGTTCTTTTTGATCAATTGGTTGGAGCCAAAGTCTTATGTAAGATTGACCTTCGTTCTGGTTATCATCAAATCAAAATTCGACCTTGTGACATTCCTAAAACCGCTTTCTCCACTTGCTATGGTCTTTACGAGTTCTTGGTAATGACTTTTGGTCTCACGAATGCCCCAGCCTACTTCATGTACCTCATGAACTCCGTGTTTATGACGGAGCTCGACAAATTTGTTGTGGTCTTTATCGATGATATTCTCATCTATTCCAAAAGTGAGAAAGAACATGCTAAACACCTCCGAATTGTCCTTCAGCGTTTGCGAGACCATAAGCTTTATGCTAAGTTCTTGTCACACCTGATTTTCCGAAGAAAACCAAATGCATCTAATATGTGCGTCAGGATCAAGTTTACACACATATGATGGACGTCATGAGTGAAATATCAATAAACAGCAATAAAAATCGTACAAGAGTTAAACCATTACATTATCTCTTTATTTCACTCAGACGTTTAGACTCGAAGGTCTTTACAACGATCAAACGTTAACTATGAAGACGCAACTCCATCTTCATCTTCCACGGCACATGATCGGGGGGCACGCAAGCCTCGAACTCCTCGTAGTCGCTGAAGTACTCTCCTCCAGTGTTCTCCTCTGAACAGCGGGTAAGCAAGGGTGAGCACACTTATGGTTGGAGCTCAGCAAGTGGGGGAAAGATGCAAGGCCATCAAGGATAGGCTAAGAGTTTTGCTGCGGTTAGCATTTTAATGTTGGTCAAATTTTATTAGCAAGCACCTAATTACTAGGTGTAAGTTTATACCAACCCACTTAAGCATTTAGGAAAGCATCTCCTCTCAAAAACCCATAAGAACCCACGATTTAATTCCATCTTCAAGTTTATTAATCATGTGAGGGTCCAGGACACTCTTGACCTTGAGCACGGCTGATCAATCAGTTTTACACTCTGCAGAGGTTGTACACTTTACCCACAGTTCGTGTTCCCCATGTCGCCCGGGTTGATCAGACCCTTAAACACTTCCGAGGTGAGTGGCTAGGGGTCCACTACGAAGCCTTTACAAAGGAAAGAAGAGAAACCAACGACCGCAACGCATTACAAAGCGGTGGAGCGGACCACAACCCTCCCTAATGGTCGCATCTTAGCCAAGGTCGCTACCCCAAAAGAACCGGCTATACCCCTTCAACTCCGGCCCCCTGTGCCCCTCTCGGAAAAGAGCTATCAGCTAACCCACTCTCCTAATTAATCGGCTAAGCCAGAGCCATGTGGACTGTGGTTGTACTGTTATCCTGGGTGGTTCTCCATGTTCCGATTAAACCATATGATCTTGTTATTAACCATAAGCACACACATACATGTATATCATCCAAGTTATCATGATCAACATTCATCATATTGCATAAGATTCATTTTAACCATCCCAAGTTATAGCAACTAAGCATTACTACCCAAAACATTTATTTAAAAGGGTTGTCCAAGGTAATGAAGGTAAAAGTCTAGTCATGTCCTTAAAAAGGTAATTTCCCATCAAATTTATGCATAGCAACATTTAAAAGTAAACTTAATTATCATGCAAGTTGTGTGGGACAAAATAGAATATGCAGGGGGAGAAGTCCACTTGCCTTCCTTGCTTAAACACTGGAGTTCTTCTTCTTCAAACACTTGCTCTTGATCTACTCCAACGGTCGCTTACTTGAAACCGCACGATGTCTACGAGCACACAAGAAAGCATACAATAAACAAAACAATACACCAAGCAAAGGCAAACTGATCTGACAGAAGAAACAGATAACAAGGTAGCTTTAAAGAAAGGTGGTTAGGAAAGATTAGGTGTAAGAACACAGTTGATTCACCAAGAGAGAACAAAGGTTGGCTCTAGGAAAGCGAACACAAAAGCACTAGGAACTATCGAAAGATTTGGACGATCACAAACAAAAGCTAGCTCTGTGCTTGGTATATTTTAATTAAATAAAATCATGTTTATAGGTTATTTCAGAGAAATACCCTATTTATAATTAGGCAAGTTATATTGTTTTTTTAAAAGACGATGTAAGCCTACTTCAATTTTTTATTTATAAATATTCAAGTTTAACTTATACAAATTAAACATTTAATTTAAAAGAAACATGTAAAAGCATCTAAGCGCTTCTCTTTATATTTCGAGTTATTCTAATCAAATTATAACTTAAAAACACATTTATATTCATATTAATCAAATTAACAATTTAATTAAGAAAACTCGAGATAAACCTATATTGCTTTTATATAGGAAGCAAATTGCATAATCATTAATCAAATTAAGTTTGATTATAAAAACCGAGGTACACATCTAATTGGCTTTTAATTATAAGAAATATTTAACTAATATTAAGCATATTAACTTTCTTATGAAAACACGTGTTGAACTCTAACTAGGTTTTAATTAGAAAAGCATGCATAATAAGATTTAATCATATTTAACATTTAAATAAATTATAAGACAAGGAACATGTACAACATTGGTCCTATCACGTAGTTTTAGTTGATATGAGCCTAACGCAACTTGAAACGGTGGAAACGGAGCTAAAACGCACAAGATACGGCCAAAACAAGGTTCTAAAACTGACGGTCTTGAAAAGACGGTCGCGTGGACACCAAGAACGCTTAAAACGGAGCTAGGACGGAAAAGATATGGCTAAAACAAGTTTCAGGGGCTTTTCTGCGAAGAAACTAGGCTTCCAGGGGCTTAACTGCAAGAAATCAGGGGCTAAAACATAATTACACATATAAACCGAAGGTTTATAGTGCAAAAGACAAGATTGGACCTCTGGTGGGGAAAAACTAAAAAGCTCAGGGGCTTAAACGAAGAAATCAGGACCTAACTGGAAGGATTTCTATAGGTGGAAGGGCATGGTTGTGAATTCCGGAAACTGGAGGTCCTTTTTGCAAAACTGCCAAGGCAGCCGGCGGAAGGGCTGAGGGTGTGCCACGTGGCCAACCGCGATTGGCTGTGCTGACGCAGGGCTGACGCAAAGCCGTGGACCGGCGCGGTGGACCTGGTCCACCGGTCCACGGTGGACCGAATCAAAGGGGTACGCCCCCCTTTAGATCTGGGCCGTCCGTGCCCATCGGACGGCCCCGGTCGCTTGTGGGCGAGGCCGGCGGGGAACGGCCCGTGCGCGGCGGCGCCGGCGAACGCGCGCGGCGGCGGCTCGCCGGAGGAGGGCCAAAGATGGCCTTCCGACCACCAAACTCGACGAGAATTGCACCAAAACAAAGAGAAGGGCGCAAGGAACCCACCAAGGGGCTTGAAGAGGAGGGAGAGGCGCCGTAAGAGGAGATCTGGGCGGCGGTCTTGCGGCGACGCTCTGGTGGCGGCGGAGCTCCGGCTCGGGCGAGGGAAGAGGAGAAGGGAGGGGTGCGGGAGATGCAGGGGGTGACGCTGCCCCTTTATAGGGTGGAGGAGGAAGGGGAGGAGGTGCACAAGGCAGTGGGCGGCGGCGCCCGACGGGGCCGGCGGTGGAGCTCGCCGGGGCATCACCGGAGAAGGCGGCTCGAGGCTACGGGCCACTATTTGCGACATGATTTGGACCGGGAGCAAGAGGAGAAGATCACGGAGCTCACCAGGGGCTCGATGACGGCGATGGGGGCGGTGAAGACGTCGTGTGGCGATGAGGGTGGTCGGGATCACGGGTGCCCGCCGGGGAGGGGGTTGCGGCCTCGGGCCGTGTGCTCCTAGGCGTCGCGGTGAGGTCCCGGTGGTCTGCGGGTGCAACGGGAGAAGAAGAAGGGTGAGTTTGGGGACCGACGGCGCCAGGACAATGGCGGCGGCGGAGCACATCACCTCGGTGGCGGCGGGTGCTAGCGCGTGGATAAGCATTAGAGCATGAGCGGGTGTGGAAGAGAGGAAAAAGGGGCGAGGCAGGGCTCGACTTCGGCTCTGGTAGGGGGAAGGGAAGGAGAGGGGGCGCCTGCCGGGGAGGTAGTGGCCTTCAATGGCCATGAGGCCGGCCGATGGAATGCAATCAGGGGGGGAAAATTGATTTGGGCGAAACGGAAGGGAAAATTAAGGAGGGGAGTGAATCAGGTGTTTAATTGTGCCTTGAATGCCGGCTTGAAGGAGGGAAGCGGCGGGGGATGCGGCGGTGGCGGCGCTGGATGCGGAGCAGAGGGGGAGTGCTGGAGGTGGGAGGCGAGCCTGACATGCGGGGCCGGCCTGGCAGCGAGAGAGGAGAGGAAGAAGGGAAAGGAGAAGGGGCTGACGAGCGGGCCCCATGTGGCAGTGACTGAAAAAAAAGAAAAAGGGGAGAGAGGAAGATGTTGGGCCGCGGCGGCTGAGTTGGGCCAGAAGAGGAAGCTGGGCCGGGGAACGAAGGAGGCGGCCTGGGCTTGGTTTTGTTTTTTTTTCTTCAAATCCTTTTCAAATCTTTCTCAAACCCTTTTTTTAAATTCAAACCTTTAAACAAGTTTTCACAAACTTTTCTCAATTATTTTTAAGGACTTTTTCACAAATATTTTAAGACTTTTAAAACCACACCATAGTCAAAACTCATGCATTCAAATCATGATGCACAAGCACTTATTGCTTCTAAAATTATTAGAATGATATTTAAATATTTTTAAGGCCAAATTTATTTGATAATTTATTTAATCCTTAGAAAATAAAATCTAAAACACCTTGTTGCTTACATTAATTTAGTGATGGAAAATTAGGGTGTCACAAATCTACCCCCCTTAAAAAGAATCTCGTCCCGAGATTCGGAGAGATTGGAAAAGAAACTAAGGGTACACTTTTATAAGCTCATCTTGCATGCTGAGTTCTTCTGCCAGTCATAGCTTCTTCTCCTGCTTTCCTTCATCTTGATTCACTTTTCCTTCCTTCTTGGACGGGGCAGTCGTGGCAACTTCAATCCTATCTCCTTGTGGGCTGGTTAAGAGCACTGACTTCTTGGCACATAGAATTATTCTGTCTCATTTGCCTAACCAATCCATTCCAAGTATCACATCTATTCCACTAGACGTAAGTACTACTAGATCAGCTTGAAAATCTATTCCCCTGATTTTAAGATTGACTTGTGGACATACATATGCAGATTTCATTTTACCATTCAGGAAATTAATCAGCAAATGTGTTTTCATAGAACTCATAGGTGTATCATGCTTTGCCACGAATTGTTCAGTAACGAAAGAATGTGATGCTCCGGAATCAAATAAAATCGTTGCAGGCACAGAGTTGACGGGAAACGTATCCCGCACAATTCCAGGAGCGTCTTGAACTTGTTCAGCTGTCACGTGGTTCACTCTGCCATGCACGTAATTCTATTGACTCTTGTTGATCGGAGAATTAGCACTTCCATGGTGTATCTGAGATGTTGGTTGTCCAAATCTTTGACCATTGTCTTTCTGGGGAATCTTGACGTTACGATTTGGGCAGATGCTGGTATATTATTCCAATTCTCCACAATTAAAACAACCATTAGAGTGAACTGGGGACTTGTTTCTCATTAGGGCACCTAAGCGATCTCGTTGATGATTTGAATCATGTGGTGTCTGCCGGCTTGAATGTTGGAACTAGCCGAGTTGAACACTGCAATTGAGAATTTTGCAATTAATTCTCACTTGATTCACCAGAACTAAACTGAGAATTCTGAGATAAGTTGAAGCGAGGACATGTGTTGCTGATTGTCCAAGAGATTGGAATTTGCGCTTCCGTTCACCAAGTTTCAAACGTTTGTTCTCCAAACCTATAGTTTTGTTCAGCAATGTCGTGAAGTCCGGGAAGCTGTGACTCTGTAGTTGATAGTTGAGTGGCCCTATCAAACCATCCAGGAAGTGTTCTTGCCTCTTTGGGTCAGTATTAACTTCATCTGATGCATAGCGAGACAACTGAATAAACTTGTCTAGATACTCGTTAACCGACATATTGCCTTGCTTTAGAGCGATGAACTCCCTTTGCTTAAGCTTGATCACACCAGAGGGAATGTGGTGCACGTGAAAACTATCCTTGAACTCCTGCCAGGTGATGGTGTTAGGTGTAGCATGTACGACAGTGTACGCATTCCATCATTCAGCTGTTAATTCTTCCAAACATTCTGTTGTATACAAGATCATCTCTCGACTAGTGCATTGCGTCATCTTCAACTTCTTGACGACAGTCTTTAATCAATCATCGGCATCCAATGGATCGACCGTGTGTGGGAGTATGTGGGAGGATGGTGACTCATGAATTCCTTATGCTTGTACACCGGTGCCGGTGGTGCTGCCTGGTGGTGACGATTTTGCTTTGAGCTTGAATGTTTTGAATAGTGGTAGTCGGGTTTTGGATTAGCGGCATACCGAGCAGCAAGGAACCGTTGCGTCTTTGGATCCATTCTTTGGGTTGAGGGGTGGGGATGGTGCTTGATTCCGCTGATTAGCAATATGAGCACAAACAACAGGTGGATTGTCTTGACCTTCTCCCCGACCTAATGCTTACCATCTGATTGTTAGAGAAAAGTGTCTCAGATAGGAATAATGAACTAATGCATGAAGAGATGAACTCAAAAAGATAAGACAACATGAACTTTCAATTTAAGACAAATTCTCATCCCGAGATTCACAAAGGCTAGCATGAAACAAGAGTTCGGGTGTTTAGCATCCAACACTGCTTATCTTGCTTCCATATAATTCGTCTTGCACAAGCTCCATAAACATAATTCTTTATTCTTCACAACTCACTCTATAAACATTACCGGGAATACTCAACCTAACTCCCGCTTGTGTATTGTCCATTCCCTTTTCTCGACTACGTTGATTTGCCTTTGTAGGATTTTTCTTCTTTTCTTGATAAAGTGATTTGAATAGAGCTGGATCGACTCCATAATTGTTTCTTTTCCTAAGCTTTGCCATCTCGAATCATACTTCGGATCCTCATACACAATCTTTTAATATTCTTCTCCATTTGATCCAAAGGCTTCTTGGGTACTGACTTGTGAAATGTCCCTCTTTATTACAATAGAAACATGCTTTTCTTGCTTTAGTATCTTGGCGATTGTATGTTTGACTAGAAGTAAGGGTATTGAGACTTCGATCCTGGGGTTGATTACTATCCTCTTTTGCAAACCAACTAGCAAGATGTTCATTTTCTCCACACTTGAAGCAATATAATCCCCCGTGACTAGGCAAAATCCTTTTACACTTTGTTGAACAATTATTAACATAGTGGCCTTCTTTACCGCATCCGAAACATCGTCTTTTAATACTGTCGCCTTGACTTTCTTCACTTACATGCTTCTTGAGTTATCTGATTCTTTCAGGATGAAATGCTTTGAAAGTTATACTCCAATCCTCAACGTTGATAATCTGATTACTGTCTACAGCTTGAGCAACTTCCTCTAGGGCTGGATTTTGAGTACATAACTTCATCTTCTTCACTGGTCCTGCGTAACTCCAGCTTTGGTTATCTCTGTGTTATGAGGGGATGATGTGTTGATCTCCTTTTGTCCTTGTAAGACTTGAGCTTGCATGACTGATAGATTTTCTTTATCCAATGACGATGAAACAGTTGGAATCTGACGGTTATCACCCAAAGCAAGATTGGGATTCCTAGGATTTGATGCTTGCTCTATAATATACTGATGGATATTACCCTTAGTTTGAGTCATTGCTTGTAAAGTCTGAATTTGTGTTGCCATATACTCTAGCATCTTGCGTTCAATTGCTGAGGTTATAGATGAAATGTTGATGTTTCCTTTGTTGTCTTTATCTTCGTGATTTCCATTGGGACTTGCTATCTGGTTGTGTGATAAGGGTAAGCTCAGAAGAGGTTGGAAACAGATTGAAGAGCAGGGTAAAATTATTGATATCACATCCATTTCTTTTTCCTTGTTGTGATTGTAATCGCACTGTGGTAGAGAGGAGAATAACAGAGATAAAAGAAATTGACCATCTTTTTCTTTAACTTCTTTCATATGTTGATATCCGTATATGCTTGTAGATTTCTGGTTGTTGAGGTTAAGGTTTTGATCTTCTGACATCCTCCAACCATTTTGAATGACAGATAGGGATAAACCAGATTTGAACCCAAACTATCTTTATTAACCTAACAATTTATTTCATGTTGCATTTGTGGCCATCACTCCACAATACAACTCACACAAACAGAGATCCAAATCAAACATGTGTTCAAACAACAAACATCAACACAACGATGTCCTCACAGAAACGTTTCTATCGAAGTTGATGAGGTGTAGGCAATCTAAGAACTTATATCAGACAACCTTGATGGTGAAGATTCAGCTGATAGCACAAGAAACGAACTCAGAATAGATCAAAATAAAACGATGTGTTTTATCAAGAAGACAAGGTTAAATTAGTTTTTTTTATATGTAAAATAAGTCAATTTTGAAGAATGACAGGCTTTCTAGAACATGAATCCTTACTTTTCGACCATATCTAACTTAAGGTTGCGTCCTACAGTCAACATTGCTCTGATACCACTCTGTCACACCTGATTTTCCGAAGAAAACCAAATGCATCTCATATGTGCGTCAGGATCAAGTTTACACACATATGATGGACGTCATGAGTGAAATATCAATAAATAGCAATAAAAATCGTACAAGAGTTAAACCATTACATTATCTCTTTATTTCACTCAAACGTTTAGACTCGAAGGTCTTTACAACGATCAAACGTTAACTATGAAGACGCAACTCCATCTTCATCTTCCACAGGCACATGACTGGGGGCACGCAAGCCTCAGAACTCCTCGTAGTCGCTGAAGTACTCTCCTCCAGTGTTCTCCTCTGAACAGCGGGTAAGCAAGGGTGAGCACACTTATGGTTGGAGCTCAGCAAGTGGGGGAAAGATGCAAGGCCATCAAGGATAGGCTAAGAGTTTTGCTGCGGTTAGCATTTTAATGTTGGTCAAATTTTATTAGCAAGCACCTAATTACTAGGTGTAAGTTTATACCAACCCACTTAAGCATTTAGGAAAGCATCTTCTCTCAAAAACCCATAAGAACCCACGATTTAATTCCATCTTCAAGTTTATTAATCATGTGAGGGTCCAGGCCACTCTTGACCGTGAGCACGGCTGATCAATCAGTTTTACACTCTGCAGAGGTTGTACACTTTACCCACAGTTCGTGTTCCCCATGTCGCCCGGGTTGATCAGACCCTTAAACACTTCCGAGGTGAGTGGCTAGGGGTCCACTACGAAGCCTTTACAAAGGAAAGAAGAGAAACCAACAGCCCGCAACAGGCATTCAGCGGAATGAGCGGACCATAACCCTCCCTAATGGTCGCACCTTAGCCAAGGCCGCTACCCCAAAAGAACCGGGCTATACCCCTTCAACTCCGGCCCCCCGTGCCCCTCTCGGAAAAGAGCTATCGGCTAACCCTCTCTCCTAATTAATCGGCTAAGCCGAGCCATGTGGACCGTGGTTGTACCGTTATCCCGGGTGGTTCTCCATGTTCCGATTAAACCATATGATCTTGTTATTAACCATAAGCACACACATACATGTATATCATCCAAGTTATCATGATCAACATTCATCATATTGCATAAGATTCATTTTAACCATCCCAAGTTATAGCAACTAAGCATTACTACCCAAAACATTTATTTAAAAGGGTTGTCCAAGGTAATGAAGGTAAAAGTCTAGTCATGTCCTTAAAAAGGTAATTTCCCATCAAATTTATGCATAGCAACATTTAAAAGTAAACTTAATTATCATGCAAGTTGTGTGGGACAAAATAGAATATGCAGGGGGAAGAAGTCCACTTGCCTTCCTTGCTTAAACACCGGAGTTCTTCTTCTTCAAACACTTGCTCTTGATCTACTCCAATGGCTGCTTACTTGAAACCGGCACGATGTCTACGAGCACACAAGAAAGCATACAATAAACAAAACAATACACCAAGCAAAGGCAAACTGATCTGACAGAAGAAACAGATAACAAGGTAGCTTTAAAGAAAGGTGGTTAGGAAAGATTAGGTGTAAGAACACAGTTGATTCACCAAGAGAGAACAAAGGTTGGCTCTAGGAAAGCGAACACAAAAGCACTAGGAACTATCGAAAGATTTGGACGATCACAAACAAAAGCTAGCTCTGTGCTTGGTATATTTTAATTAAATAAAATCATGTTTATAGGTTATTTCAGAGAAATACCCTATTTATAATTAGGCAAGTTATATTGTTTTTTTAAAAGACGATGTAAGCCTACTTCAATTTTTTATTTATAAATATTCAAGTTTAACTTATACAAATTAAACATTTAATTTAAAAGAAACATGTAAAAGCATCTAAGCGTTTCTCTTTATATTTCGAGTTATTCTAATCAAATTATAACTTAAAAACACATTTATATTCATATTAATCAAATTAACAATTTAATTAAGAAAACTCGAGATAAACCTATATTGCTTTTATATAGGAAGCAAATTGCATAATCATTAATCAAATTAAGTTTGATTA
The DNA here is from genome assembly GCA_947561735.1 of Cenchrus americanus. Classification (NCBI taxonomy): domain Eukaryota; kingdom Viridiplantae; phylum Streptophyta; class Magnoliopsida; order Poales; family Poaceae; genus Cenchrus; species Cenchrus americanus. The sequence goes on along the minus strand of OX387242.1, from coordinate 125,207,511 downwards.
TAAAAACCGAGGTACACATCTAATTGGCTTTTAATTATAAGAAATATTTAACTAATATTAAGCATATTAACTTTCTTATGAAAACACGTGTTGAACTCTAACTAGGTTTTAATTAGAAAAGCATGCATAATAAGATTTAATCATATTTAACATTTAAATAAATTATAAGACAAGGAACATGTACAACATTGGTCCTATCACGTAGTTTTAGTTGATATGAGCCTAACGCAACTTGAAACGGTGGAAACGGAGCTAAAACGCACAAGATACGGCCAAAACAAGGTTCTAAAACTGACGGTCTTGAAAAGACGGTCGCGTGGACACCAAGAACGCTTAAAACGGAGCTAGGACGGAAAAGATATGGCTAAAACAAGTTTCAGGGGCTTTTCTGCGAAGAAACTAGGCTTCAAGGGGCTTAACTGCAAGAAACCAGGGGCTAAAACAAAGAGAAGGGCGCAAGGAACCCACCAAGGGGCTTGAAGAGGAGGGAGAGGCGCCGTAAGAGGAGATCGGGGCGGCGGTCTTGCGGCGGCGCTCTGGTGGCGGCGGAGCTCCGGCTCGGGCGAGGGAAGAGGAGAAGGGAGGGGTGCGGGAGATGCAGGGGGTGACGCTGCCCCTTTATAGGGTGGAGGAGGAAGGGGAGGAGGTGCGCAAGGCAGTGGGCGGCGGCGCCCGACGGGGCCGGCGGTGGAGCTCGCCGGGGCATCACCGGAGAAGGCGGCTCGAGGCTACGGGCCACTATTTGCGACATGATTTGGACCGGGAGCAAGAGGAGAAGATCACGGAGCTCACCAGGGGCTCGATGACGGCGATGGGGCGGTGAAGACGTCGTGTGGCGATGAGGGTGGTCGGGATCACGGGTGCCCGCCGGGGAGGGGGTTGCGGCCTCGGCTGCGTGCTCCTAGGCGTCGCGGTGAGGTCCTGGTGGTCCTGCGAGTGCAACGGGAGAAGAAGAAGGGTGAGTTTGGGACCGACGGCGCCAGGACAATGGCGGCGGCGGAGCACTTCACCTCGGCGGCGGCGGGTGCTAGCGCGTGGATAAGCATTAGAGCATGAGCGGGTGTGGAAGAGAGGAAAAAGGGGCGAGGCAGGGCTCGACTTCGGCTCTGGTAGGGGGAAGGGAAGGAGAGGGGGCGCCTGCCGGGGAGGTAGTGGCCTTCAATGGCCATGAGGCCGGCCGATGGAATGCAATCAGGGGGGAAAATTGATTTGGGCGAAACGGAAGGGAAAATTAAGGAGGGGAGTGAATCAGGTGTTTAATTGTGCCTTGAATGCCGGCTTGAAGGAGGGAAGGGGCGGGGGATGCGGCGGTGGCGGCGCTGGATGCGGAGCAGAGGGGGAGTGCTGGAGGTGGGAGGCAAGCCTGACATGCGGGGCCGGCCTGGCAGCGAGAGAGGAGAGGAAGAAGGGAAAAGAGAAGGGGCTGACGAGCGGGCCCCATGTGGCAGTGACTGAAAAAAAGAAAAAGGGGAGAGAGGAAGATGTTGGGCCGCGGCGGCTGAGTTGGGCCAGAAGAGGAAGCTGGGCCGGGGAAGGAAGGAGGCGGCCTGGTCTTGGTTTTGTTTTTTTTTCTTCAAATCCTTTTCAAATCTTTCTCAAACCCTTTTTTTAAATTCAAACCTTTAAACAAGTTTTCACAAACTTTTCTCAATTATTTTTAAAAACTTTTTCACAAATATTTTAAGACTTTTAAAACCACACCACAGTCAAAACTCATGCATTCAAATCATGATGCACAAGCACTTATTGCTTCTAAAATTATTAGAATGATATTTAAATATTTTTAAGGCCAAATTTATTTGATAATTTATTTAATCCTTAGAAAATAAAATCTAAAACACCTTGTTGCTTACATTAATTTAGTGATGGAAAATTAGGGTGTCACAGTTCTCCAAATGTGAATTCTGGTTGAAGAGTGTGAAATTCTTAGGGAACACCATTTCCCATGATGGTATCTCCATAGATCCTACCAAAGTTCAAGAGGTGATGGATTGGAAACCACCCAAGTCCGTACACCAAATCCGCAGTTTTCTAGGATTGGGGGGATACTACCGTCGATTCATTCCTGACATCTCTAGAATCACAAAACCTATGACTAAACTACTCAAGAAAGGAGTAAACTTTGTGTGGAGCGAAGCATGTGAAAAAGCCTTCCACACCTTGAGGCAACATTTAACCTCAGCCCCAGTGCTAGTGCAACCGAATAATTCCAAACCATTTGAAGTCTTCTGTGACGCATCAGGCACGGGTCTCGGCTGTGTCCTTATGCAAGATGGCCGAGTCATTGCCTATGCTTCATGGGCACTTCGACCTCATGAGCTCAATTATCCTACCCACGATCTTGAGTTAGCTGTTGTTGTCCACGCTCTCAAGATATGGAGGCATTACCTAATGGGTAATCGTTGCAACATCTTCACTGATCATAAGAGTCTTAAATACATCTTTACTTAGTCAGAGTTGAATATGAGGCAAAGAAGATGGCTTTAGTTGATGAAGGATTATGATCTAGAAGTGCACTACCACCCCGGCAAAGCAAATGTTGTTGCAAACCACCTAGAGTTAGAGCCAGTTAGTGAACCGTTATGTGAAGAAATGAGAAGGCTCAACTTAGAAGTGGTACCGCAAGGAAGTCTTTATGCCTTGACGGCAGAGTCCGATCTTTATGATAGAATTGTCGCTGCTCAACGCAATGATGAAGATATACAAACCATCAAACAGTAACTAGTAGAGGGAGACCCTAAGTATACTTGTTTCCAGAAAGATCACCAGGGTGTGGTCTGGTTTGGAAAACGTCTTGTGGTCCCCGTTAATCCAGAAATTAAAAAGATCATTCTAGATGAGGCTCACAAGTCCAAATTCTCCATTCATCCCGGCGTTACCAAGATGTACCAAGATATGATAAAGAACTTCTGGTGGTCCAATATGAAGGTGGATATAGCCAATTATGTAGCCGAGTGCGATACTTGCCACCGGATGAAACCAAGCCATTTGAAATCGGCAGGTGTACTCCAACCCCTGTCGATACCCATGTGGAAGTGGGACGATATTATTATGGATTTCATTGTGGGTTTACCCCTAATAGCTAGAAAGAAAAATTCTATTTGGGTAATCGTAGACAGACTCACCAAGACCGCTCACATCATTGCCATGCATACCACTTATTCAGTACATCAATATGCAGAGTTGTACATGGATCACATAGTTCGTTTGCATGGAGTCCCAAAAACTATAATCTTTGACAGAGGAACTCAGTTTGTAGCTCGTTTTTGGGAGCAATTGCATGAGTGTTTGGGAACCAAGCTAATTCACAGTTCCAGTTATCATCCGCAAACCGATGGTCAGACGGAAAGAATAAATCAGATTTTGGAGATATGTTGAGAGAAAGCATCTTGCACTTTGACAAGAGTTGTGACAAGTGTTTGTCTTTGGCAGAATTCTCTTCCGACAATAGTTATCAAGCCGTTTGAAAATGGCACCATTCGATGCTCTTTCCGGACGAAGATGCCGCACTCCGCTGAATTGGTCAGAGGCCGGAGAGAGAACACTCTTTGATAAGAGAGAATTTGAAGATGGCACAGATGAGGCAAAAGAGTTACCAAGACAAGGGAACCGCACCTCGACACTTTGAAGTGGGAGATCACGTATATTTGAAGGTGTCCCCCCCAAAGGTGTGCAAAGATTCAGAGTGAAAGGAAAGTTACCTCCACGCTACATTGGACCCTATGAAGTCATAGAAGTATGTGGGCCAGTGACTTACCATATCCAGTTGCCGAAATGGTTTTCCGCAGTCCACAATGTGTTTCATGTAACTCAATTGAAGAAGGGAATGCATGTGCCGGAGAATGAAGTTATCACAGAAGCTAATGCTTGGATTGAGCCGGATTTCTCGCTCATCGAGCACCCATTGAAAGTACTAGACCAAAAAGAGCGAAAGACCCGAAGACAGACCGTACGGATGTACAAGATCCAATGGAGTCATCACGCGGAATAAGAAGCAACGTGGGAGATGGAGGACTATCTCAACACTAAGTATCCGGGTTTCCTGCAATGTTTAAACCGTGAGTTCTTCTACCCAGCTTTTCGTTATCAAATCGAATCTCGGGACGAGATTCCATTTAAGGGGGGTAGGCTGTGACGCCCCAGGTTTTTAATTAACCCTAACAGCCGGTCAAAGTAGCTAACAGTGGTCAAATCACGGTCAACCTAGGCCCTCACCTCGAAAAACTCACTAACCTAACCTAGTGAACCATTTTGACTAGTAGACACACTTGTGGGACCAACCCATGGTCAAAGACTTGGTCAAACCCCTATGTCCCCCTAGTGTCCATAGATGTCTGCCGGAACTTTTGCCGCATTCTCCGAAATTCACCTAAACACTTAAAATTCTACCTTTATAAAAGTTGTCCATTTGATGAGGGCCACAACTTTCATGCAGATTGGCATTTCTAATTTTGAGTGGAAAAGCTTGAAAAATTGGTTGCAAGGGCAGGGTTCACTGTTCAAAACGACAGGCTAACATTCAAAGTTGGCATTTGTGTATTTCAAAATCTGTGAAGAAAAACCCTATATAGTCTTTTTAGAAGTTGTAGAGGGTGATTGGATCTACAACTTTCATGTTCAATGCTTGGTCAACTTTTATGCAAAAATTTGGAGAAAAATTAATTCAAACACAGCACCAGCAAATTGAAACCGGGCAGAGCGCCAGCGCGCCGCGACGTCGTGTGCCCGCGCGCCGCCCGAGGCCCTCCGCCCGAGGCGCCCCTTCCCCAGAGAGCACGCGCCCCTAGGCCCGGGAGTCCCCCTAGACGCCGTGCGCCGATGCGTCCCCGCCGTACACGCGCGCGCGCCCACGGACCGCCGGTCCGACGGCGGCGGCGTCGCCGCCGTACGCGCGGCCACCGAGGGGGAGGACCACGGCGACATCTTCGCCGTCACGCCGCCGTCACCAACGAACCCCGAGCCGACCTATTTAAGCGTCTCTTTCTCCCCTCCGCGCGCCATCCCGAGCTTTCCCCCGCCATTGCCGCCACCGCCTTGAGCTCGTGCACCCACTTGCGTCGCCGCCGACCAACCACTCTAATAGCTTCACTAGACCCTAGAGCACCTCCCAAGTTCGCGTGTTGTCCAAACCGACGCCTTCCTCACCGTTTTCCTTGAGCCGCCGCCGCAGCCGCCGCCGGCCGGCGTCGATCCCCCTCGCCACCGTCCCTCCGCCCCAACTCCGGCCACCCCGTAGCCCCTAGGTGAGCACCCCGTCGAGCCCGGTGCTTGCCCCGGCCGGGGAGCGCCGCCGGCTCGCCGGGATTTGGCCGGAGCCGCACCGCCTCCCCGGACAGGGACCCAATTACTCGGTTTGAAATCTTCCCAGGGTGTCGTGTGTAAAGTTTAGGACCTGGTCGTAATGAATTCTATCTAAGTTTTCTTGCTACTTGGTCTAGAGCAGTTGAAAATCCCTAGAAAATTGTATAGGATTCAGAAAAATGCGAAACCAATTTTGTTGGATTTAGGGAGAGAAATCCCACAACTTTTGTTATTTTCACAAGGTCTGATTCTGAATATTTTTAACATGAAAAATAGGAATGTGAAAATCCTAGATCTACAATAACTCAAAAACCACAAGTCCTCTGTATCTAAATTTTGGATATGTAGTATGTCTTGCCATGACTAGCTCTTGTGCCAAAAATTGCACAAAGTTATGAATTAAATCTTGCTGGATAAATTGTTGTCCATTTCTGCAGAAACTGCCTAAGTGATTTTTGTAGCTAAAAATATTTGTATTTTTGTGCCCAACTTGTGGACACTGTCTTGTTATGTCAAAGCACACCTCTTGTGAATTAATCATGATTTTTGGTTTAAAAGAATATTTATTCTTAATTTGTGCATGTTTTCCTTGGTAAATTAATGAAGCAAGATCAGTAGAGTTTTTAAGTGTTCATGCTGGTTCTTTAGGCTTGTTTAGGACCAGAGAGCATGCATGAGAAAGTTTGGATCATTTTGATGCTTAATTATTTTGTATGCATTAAATTTGAATCACTATCTAGTCCTTTTTATTTTCTATAGCATTTAAATTCATAGCTTCCAAGCATCACATGTGGGTCCAGTGGGCCAGTAAAGTTGCTACTATGCTTAAGAAACACCTCTTAAATTTTTGGTAATTTTTTTCTTAATAAAAAGCTTTAAAGCCCTTTTAAAAAATCAAAGAACAATTAAATAAGGAAAATCCCATTTTAATTCATTTTCTCTTTTTCAAAGTATTACCTAACTAAATTAAAAGTTAATTAATTATCCTTGCTGGTAAGGAATCAATTCATGAATAAAAATATTGTTCATACCCTTGCTAGTGAAAGGAAAAGGACTAAACGTTCGCATGAAATAACAAGTACAAAAGAAACATTTATTCAAATGAGCAATGAAAGAATAAATCACACATGATTAATAACCTTCCTAAAAGAGATGTACTATCTAGATACTTGTTAAGGTGAATATGACCAACAAGAGTTGGATAAGATTACAAACTGTCACATCACCTGAACTTGCATTGCATTCCATGTAGATCTTCCGGACGGTGACTACTCCCTTGTCCCGGAAGCCGAGGCAGGAGGAGCAGAAGCTTCGCTGCAGTATGTGGAAGTGCTCGACGACACCCAGGCTAACTTAGCTGATGAAAGCAAGCTCTGGTGCATCTAACCTAGTTTTCAAATTCTTTATTCAATTATTTATGGATGATTGTACATTTAAGTTCAAGAGTTGGATGGAACCCTAGATTCATGATCCCTAGGTACCTTGTCCTTACTAGTATGATAGGTCGATAGCTGCTAAGCTATAGGACCGTTACAAGTCGGGTGATGACCTCACTCGCGAGAATAGGTTCCTAGATAGGAATCACATTATATCCTTAATTGGATTGCTCATGTGGTAAGAGCATGGGATTTGGGCTCCGGTCCAGTGGCTATTGTGGGTTAAGTGTTTGAACGTACTAAGCACTTGTCGAGAATGGGACCGGTAAACCTAGTACCTTAATGAGACGTCTAGGGATGGAACTGTCACTACTCTTGGGGTTTGTCTCACAGCTAGCTACCGGTGGTGTATGGTGATTCCGGGTATCTCGCGGGGTATTTCGGATAGCCTGCACCAAAGACTGTGGCCTTTCATCCCGACCTGAGGATTTTTGGGAACTGCTTGGGAAGTTGTCCTTGCGGGGGCAACCTACCGTGTGTTTAGGTCTACCTTGCAAGGTTTGAATCAATCGATTGTCGACCTCTCACCGTTATCTGAGACTACTTACTCCACTAGCCATGAGATCGCTAATGATGGAAGTTGATGAATACTATGCTTGATTAATTATATTGTACAACTTTGTCTGTACTAGTTGGCTAATTTATTAAAGCTTAAACTCCCTAGAACTTGTGCTAAAATCTTGAAAGTAAGGACATACTCTTTGTTACTTTTTAGCAAAAGAAACCCAGTAGCCAAAAAGCCTTTCATGGTCTAGAATTGGTGAAGTAGTTATCACCATCGGGTAAGTCTTACTGAGTGCTAGTATACTCAGCCTTGTTATAATATGTTGATCCAGGTAATGCTTTCGGTGATGTGTGGCCCGGAGAGATCCCGCCCGGCTGGGAGCTGGAGTGGGTGGAGGATGACGACTAAGAGCATCATGGATGGCCTCCCGTGGTGTTTCCGCTTCCCGTTCGTTTAATTCCGCAGTTTCAAAACTCTGAACTATTTCGTTATGGCAAAAACTTTGGTTTGTAATAATTAAACGCTTCGGGGTGCAAATTGGATGTTAATGTTGTTGTATCTCTGGACTCGCCTTCGAGTGAGTTTTAATGCATATATTTCGACCCTTGTTGCTATTCAAGTGATTTACCGGGCGTTAACCCGGTGACTAACGACATGATGATACTTTATTATCGCTTAATGACCAAAGTGGATTGGTTTAGGCGATAGTACGCTATTTTCCTGGGCGGGTGGTCACATGCTATCACATTGAAGTGGGACATTGGTATATTCCTCACCAAAGTCACTCATGGTGTATGAAATCCAAAGGAGCTGAGAGCAACAACTAGCAGCGGCAACGTACTCGGCCTCGGTAGTGGATTGAGAAACACTCGACTGTTTGCGGGAAGACCAAGACACTAAAGAAGAACCCAAAAGCTGGCAAGTCCCAGAAGTGGACTTCCTATCCAACCGACACCCGGCAAAATCCGCATCTGAAAAACCTTGAAGCGCCAAAGAAGAGGACGCGGAGTACCAAAGGCCGAAGTCGGGAGTGTGACGCAAGTATCTGAAAATTCGCTTCACCGCTTGCCTATGTGAAATCCTTGGAGACGCTTGAAAACAAGCGCACAGACATACCGAGAACTGGATGTCCGGCCTCGTCGCCGTCAATTAGAGGAGTGACCTGATCATGCTCCGGTACTCCTTCTGGTCCACATGTTCACCTTCGTCGTCCGCATCAAGAGCTGTAGTCGTACTCATTGGCGTCGTCATAGCATTGGAATCCTCCATCTTGAACTTCCGCACAATGTCCTTGGTGTACTTAGCTTGGTGCACAAATGTTCCTTCGTTTGATTGCTTGATTTGTAGCCCGAGGAAGAACTGCAACTCCCCCATCATGCTCATCTCAAATTCCCTGCTCATATCCTCTGCAAACCTTGCAACAAGAGAGTTAGACGAGCCACCAAAGACAATATCATCCACGTACACCTGCACAATCAGGATATCTCTGCCCTGCCTTAGTAGAAACAAGGTCTGATCGACCTTCCCCATCTCAAAACCTCTCTCAAACAAGAACCCCCTCAATCTGCCATACCAAGCTTTAGGCGCCTGCTTCAACCCATAGAGCGCCTTCCTCAACTTGTACACCCGGTGGGGGTACTTCTCCATCTCAAACCCCGGAGGTTGCCTCACATACACTTCTTCCTCCAACACACCATTCAGGAAAGCACTCTTCACATCCATTTGGTGCAACTTGAACCCTTTAGCCACAAAAAAGGCTAGAAGGATCCTAATCGCCTCCAAACGGGCTACGGGAGCAAAGGTCTCCTCGTAGTCGATCCCCTCCTTCTGACTGAACCCCTGAGCAACAAGTCTCGACTTGTTCCTCACAACCTCACCCTTCTATCCCTCTTTGTTTTTCCACACCCACTTTGTACCAATCGGCTTACACCCTGGGGGAGGGTCAACCAACTCCCACACCTGATTCCTCTCAAAGTTCTACAACTCCTCATGCATCGAATTAACCCAATTGTGATCAGATAGTGCGTGTCCAATGTTTTTGGGCTCAAAAGAAGCAACAAATGCAGCATGACCAAAATGGGAATTGTTCCGAACCCTCGACCGTGTAGTACGTTCATTCATGTCGCCGATGATCCTTGAAGCTGGGTGATCCACTTGAACTCGCCGGGGAGGTTCTTGCCTCGAAGCTACCTCCCCCTCAACATCAGCTTCTCCTCGTTCTTGATTTGTTGTCGTAGGTGTAGGAGAGGGTCTGTCCACCACCGTAGTCGAAGTAGTGGGTACATGTTCAGCAGGGGGCACCACACCGCCATCTTCATCATCACCTTGTTCATGCTCCTCCTCCTGAAAGATCTCCTCGCCAAGCTCATCATCACCTGCACACTCAAAGACAAGCTGACTACGTGGCTCTGTCTCGTCGAAGGTTACCTCGCAAGTCTCGACGATTTGGTTAGTTTCGAGATTGAGCACACGATATGCTCTAGAATGTGATGCATAACCAAAGAAAATGCCATCGACAGACCTAGCCTCAAACTTGTCCAACTTCCTGCCTTTCTTCAGAATGAAACACTTGCAACCAAAGACATGGAAGTGACTCACCTTGGGTGTGCGACCATGCATCAGCTCATAGCATGTCTTCTTCTTGTGCACTCTGAGGTATATCCTGTTCGACACATAGCACGCGGTATTCACCGCCTCAGCCCAATACCTCCTCGGAGTCCTATGCTCATCAAGCATCGTCCGAGCCATCTCGCACAAGGTCATGTTCTTCCTTTCCACAACACCATTCTGGGGAGGCGTATACAGACTCGAAAACTGGTGCTCAAGACCCAAGTCATGGCAAAAGGTTTCAAAACGAGAGTTTCTGAATTCCGAGCCATTGTCACTGCGGATTGCTCGTATGGCATCTCCGTGCCTCTCGTTCCTCAACCGCAAGACTAGATCTCGAACAAAACCAAACGTCTCCACCTTATCCTCGAGAATGAACACCCACGCATACCGAGAATAGTCGTCCACCACAACGAGGACATACCACTTTGCACCCGCAGATCGCACACGAGCTGGGCCAACAAGGACCATATGGAGCAGCTCGCATCGACGCTCAGTCATCACATCGATGAGAGGCGGGTGAGAAGAGGCTACCATCTTGGCATGCCTACACGGTGCACAAACCAACTCTTTCTCAAGCCTCAACCGTGGCAATACTCGAACCAAATTGAGTTTACTTAAGCGAGACAAAAGGTCAAAGCTCAAGTGACCCAACTTCCTATGCCACTTCCACAACTCACTCGATGAACCAGCCAAGAAACAACGCTCCACACCCGAAGACTGGGAAAAATCAGCACGAAACACTTGACCCTCGGGAACAACCATAAAGACAAGGTCCCCTCGAGAGTCCAAAATCCGAGAACCACCAGGCCGAAACAGCACCTCAAAACCCTCATCCAATAGCTGGGACACAGAAAGCAAATTGTACCCCAGCGATTGGACAAGAGCAACACGCCTCAGAGTGATCTTGTCACTCACCTTAATCTCACCTTCTGAAAGCACACGCCCACACCCATTGTCCCCAAAAGTGATGTACCTCTTTGTCACCACCGGGACGAGACTTGAAAACCACCCCCTGTCTCCGGTCATATGCCTCGAGCAACCGGAGTCAATCAACCAAATGTTCTTCAAGTCTCCCACCTGAAATTCAAAAACGAGCACGTGAGCGAACAAACGACTCAGCACTAGGGTTAGTACCAAAGGAGCAAAACTAGTGCCAAGCCATTTTCTCGAACGTGGAGTTAGCACACATCAAACCATCTCTCCAACCAAAGCTACCTCCACGAACACCACCACGGTAACCACCCTGAGGGAACCAGCCCTCTCTGCCTGGAGGAGGACCAAAACTATGAAAGAAAGCCCGTGGAACGTCCCTCCTCTCCAACTCAAAGCTACGACCCCTCTGATCCCCGTATTGAGCACGAGGAGGAGAACACCTAGCAAACTGACCTCCTGCAAGCTCTCCAGCCCAACCACCAGAACCACGACCACCAGAAACAACCCTCGCACATGTACGAGCACGAAACCCAAACTGCTGCCTGTCCAGGCCTGCACTGGTCTGACCGGTGCCCCACACCGGTCTGACCGGTGTAGCCTGGGCAGCAGCACCTCCAACAGCCTTCCGCTCTCCCCAAGCCCGAATTGTCCTCACACTCGCCTTAGCCCTGAGCATCTGCACACAAGGCTCAAGTACACCATCGGAAGGGTGGTACTTGTCCTTGTTAGCCCACTCCTTCACCATTCTCTCCTCCCGCTTCCTCTTGAAGCAAAACTCATCCTTATGGCCATCTCTCCCACAATAGCCACAATGGAACTTCACAAGCTTAGGCTTAGGCTTGGGCTGTGGCTGCTCACTTGGTTTCTCTCCACTCAACTTCTGCACTGGTTTCTCCTCACTAGCCTTCTCACTTTTTTTCCCAAAGAACACTTTCCCGGAAGTGCTCACAAACTTGATAGGCTTTTGGAAATCATTTGTAGGTGTAGGAAACACGGGTGGAGCTGCGTTGTGTCTAGTTGGTTCCTAAGATGGTTAGGTTTTGGGGGGAAATCATTTTTGTGGTGGGTTTTTGGTGGCTCTGGGAGTTTCTCTACAGTTCCCTCACCAACCTTGTTTTCCCCAAGTCCCTCACCATCCTGCCTCTTAAATGCCTCGATCATCATCCTCAACTGAGGCTCATGACCAGATAACCAACCCATTAACTTTCTCAGCTCATCATTCTCATCCTGCAAACAATCAACATAATGAGCAAGTTCCAAATTTTTCGAAGCATGCATTTCACAGGTAGAGCATGATGTAGGAATGGGTTCTTTCAGCTTGGTCTAGATTTAAGCTCAGCCACTTCAACCCTAAGCACATCTAGTTCCTCACACTTGGAGGCATGCTTTTCCTTGAACAAAGCAAGATCAACAAGAAAAATGGAGCAATCAGCAGAATCCACCTCATCCGAGACAACAGGGCTAGCCTTAAGGGAATCAATCTCAAGCTTGCTATCAAGAACCTATGTTTCTAGCTCAGCCACTCTAGTCCTAACATCCTCGAGTGAAGCCCTAAGCTCTTTCCTCATTTTCTCGGCCTCTCTAAGGATGTCATCACGGTTATCAAGCAACAAGCCAAGCCTCTTATTCTCCTGGCGCAAGAAGGGAAGTTCATCACGCACCTCGTCGTCGGACTCAGAGTCTGAGTCGCTCTGTGTGCTCTTCTTGCTGCCGGAGCTCAGCGCCATGGTGCAGAAGCCGTCTCTAGCGAAGCAGCTCAGCCCGCTCAGGTTCTTGGACTACTTCCTGATCTTGCGATGATCGCCTTCTTCTTCATTGCTGCTTGAGCTCGAGGTGGAGTACGCGGAACTGGAGTCGACGTCGCTTGCTCCAACCATCGCTCGGGCCTTGCCTCGGCTCTCCTTCTTCCTCGATCGTCGCTCGTCCTTGTGCTTGATCTTGTACTTGCTCTTGTGGTCGCGCCTCGACCGGTACTTGCCATCCATCCTCAACTTATGCTTGTAGCTGTCCTTGTTCTCTATCATGATCATCGTACAAGAGCACGTCCACATTGGCCCTCATGTTGTTCACAACCACCGTGAACCTCTGAAACAAGGCATCGATGGACTCACCGGGGAGATGAGTGAAGTTCTCGTACTCTCTCCGGTAGGTCGCATACATCTGTGCCTGAACCTGGGCATTCCCAACATGAGCCTCCTTCAGCACCATCCAAATTCTACAAGCCAAGTGCTCGGTGTGCACCCGATCGAACTCAGGCTGACACAGAGCACGAAACAAGTAGTCGACCGCCTTGTTGTTGGCATCGAACCTGTCCCTCGATCCTGGAGCGAGGAAGTCCATCGGCTGGACATAGCCTGTGTCCATCGTGACATCCCAAAGGATCTGACCCTTTCCGCGGATCGCCCCCTTCCTCTTACTCCACATCTGGTAGTTCTTGCCATCGAAGTGTGGAGGACCTGAACCCCGTTCTTGGTACGCCATCCTTGGATCTTAGACTGGTTAGAGTCAATAAAGACCCGAACCCGCTCTGATACCAATTGAAGGACCGATACGGCGAACCAGAGAGGGGGGATAGTGAATGGGAGCCGATAAAAAATCTTCTCGAAGGAGATGGAAACTCCAACAAGATGAACACAACTTCCAACACATGTCTCCGACTCACTACCCAAGTTGGCCAAGCCCACCTAGCCACTGGAGTGCCACTGGACCTAGGAACCAACACACAACCTTCCGACCCGAGAGCGCAGCGGAACACCAAACCTCAAGTCCACTGACCAACACCGGTCAGACCGGTGAGCACCACCAGTCAGACCAATGCCTGCTGGTGAAACTTGGCAACTTCCACTAAGTGGCTTCACACCGGTCAGGCCGGTGCAACACACCGGTCAGACCGATCTAAGCCTGAAAGCCCCCAAATCACCAAACAGGCCTACCGACCTTCAAACTGACCCAAACTCGAAACAGCTGCAACACAGGACAACAACGAACACACCCAGACATTCACCCAAGCAAAAACCCACCAGGGGTTGCACCGGTCAGACCGGTCAAGAGCACCGGTCAGACCGGTGTAGCCTGGGCAGCTCGGGATGAACAACACCCGTGGGTCAACTCCCCCAAATCCAAATCTCGATCTCCCGAATCGCTCCACGGACTTGAACAAGACTTTGGGGATAATAGGAACACTTCATGAGGAGTCCATAGCCAAGTTTAATCCCACCAAAACTTGTCCAAAAAGGAGGAATCGAAGAAATCCCGCCAAAAGCACCTCTAACCCTACAACTCGGAAAACCCCAAAATCGAGCCCCTTTACTCACAGATTTGGGAGGGGAATCACATCCCAAAGAACCACAAAGGGTTCCAACAAATTTTCCCCATCAAATCCCCAAGAGCAAGGTCCCGAAAACAAACCAAAGAAATCACCAATAGAGGGCTCTGGAAATCACCACCAAGAACAACCGGGAACAACACATCCAAACCTTGACGAACCACGCCGAATCATCTATACATACAACAAAGGTTCTTACAAGGTCTAGCTTGCCGCCCGATCATCCAACCCTCTCACAAGGTCTCACCATGAAGCTCTCAAGCTAGTCCTATGGAAATCCTAAGAAAATAGGAAGGGAAAATAGGAAAGCAAATGAACTAGGGTTCCAAGGCTTGGCTGCCATCCTCTCACCTCATGGGTTATATGGAGGCAACCGAAAGTCTAAAATACCCTTTCCTAACAACTACGGATACATGCCCCTCAAGGGCGGTTTTGGAAGTCTTCAAGCTTTCTCCATCGGACGGATGCCTGGCGACCATAACCTGCTTAGCCTCGACGCAAGCCTTGCGATCCTGACGCGTGTCATCCGCTTCGAAGATTCCGGACCGCGTCGTCACACACCGGTCAGACCGGTGCTCCTCACCGGTCAGACCGGTACCCACCGGTCAGACCGGTCTGGCACTACTGCAGCACCTTCTTCGGTTCTTCGGTCTTGGCTTTGTGGATCAACCAAGGAACCCAATGGTTTTCTGGTGAACCACAGGATACCCCGCGAACTTGGTGTAGCCTCCGCAAATCGCCACTCATGACTTGCCTCCCACGTAGTCTCGCCTCGACCTTGGTTCTGAGGCTCTACCAAGAAACCGTCCATGACTTCATCTTGCTGTTCATGCCACCATGCGGCCCGCACTTGACCCCGCTGGCCACCGGGTCCCTCGAACGAAGCCTACTTGTCTTCTCCACACCTGGGGGCCTCACCGGCGACGACCTTTTGCGCTTGTTCTTCACCTGCACCAACACCAGTCAAGCTGCAACCTGCACCTGCAATACTTAGCCAAGAATCAGTCCACACAATGTTCTCAATCACTCATCACACAAGGAAGCGACCATCCACTGGTCCTCGAACCACACATGGTCCTTAGTCTTACGGTGAGATTTGTTTTGTGCTTGAGTGTGGCTTTTGGCTTTTTTTCATTCCTTTCATCACTCTGTACTGTGCATCACCAAAGGCCTTGCATAATCAGCAATACCAATAAGAAACACTAAGAGATTTATTTTTTGTGAACAAAAAATACTATACCAAAGGCCTTCCATGGTCAGCAATACCAATTAAAAACACTAACAGATTGAATTTTTGTGAACAAAACCTACAAGAAACTGATGAGTTCGAAACATTTTGGAGGTCTGGGACCTTTAACAGGGGATGTTGTTTAGCAGAATCTAGATACTAAACCTCTGTGAACATCATACAGACATACACAGTTCATATTTTAATTAATTAGCATACAGGGATAGGTGCTAACCATTTTGATAGGGACACAACAATATGCTTATATATCAAAGCAGAGAATATATTCCTTCCACTGGTTCCTTGTCCAACTTGAGCAGCGATAGATTGTGTGTTCCATATGTACATGCAACAGGAGGATAAAGCAATGGTAATGACATTATATCTGACAGTAGTGAAAGAACACTCACAACACATCATGACACCAACAATAAGAATATATATGACAGTAGTGAAACAATTAACACTCACAACAAAGCATAAGACAGTCTAGTTATCACTACATTCAAAGTATAGTAGAATTAAAGTATGCTAACATCCTTTATGCTTTTCATGAATTTACAGTGCAAAAATTATAGCAGAGGGAACATGGAAATGAATTTCAACATTTCATATAACTTCATCGGTTAGCAAAAATTTATTCAAAACAGACTTGGAGCAACAAAATTCATCCATCAAATCCACAGTCAATCAATTGAAGATGAACTATTAAGGCGTGTCTCCCTAATCCACCTTGACATGAATATATAGCAGATTGGGTGGACTACATTATAAACCACTGCGATGCAATTCCCAATGACATTTTGTGGCCATCAGAATTAAAGTATGCTAACAGGTCCAAAGCATAACTGTCGATCTTAGCATAGCAGAATTAAAGTATATGCTAACAGGTCCAAAGCATAACTGTCGATCTTGTACATTCTGAGCATAGCAGAATTAAAGTATGCTAACATCCTCGATGCTTTTCATGAATTTACAGTGCAAAAATTGTAGCACCAGGAACATGAAAATGAATTTCAACAGTTTATATAACTACATATGTTAGCAACAATTTATTTACACAGACTTGGGGCAACAAAATCCATCAATCAAAACCACAGTCAATCAATTAAATATGAACTATCTAGGCATGTCTCCCTAATTAATTCACATTGACATGAATATATAGCCGATCGATTTTGGTGGCCGATGAGGGAGAGGGCGTTGGGGGTTCAAGCATGACTAACCTCTGTCACGAATGAAGTAGTTGTTCTCGTGATGGTCGGAGGGTCTGGATCCACGGCGGCTCGTTGCATGAGGCGGCCAGCTGGCTCGTCGTCGTGGCCGGGGACGACATCGACGGATCCACGTCAACCGTCTTGAGGTTGGCCGGACGTAGGTCCGCATGCCAGTAACCGCGTCCTCGTCACCGTCGTCATGCAGGGAGCGGTGGGGCTGGAGAAGAGCAGGGCTGCGGCGGGGAGAGAGCGGGGAAGGTGAGAGGTGCGACTGGCGGTGGCGGTGGGGAGAATGCGGGTGTTATGGATTTGTCTAGCGAGGAGTCGAATATGAACGGCGCGCGTAACTGTGTTTAATGAAACTACTGGCGTGCCCTTGACGGCGCTGGGCAACAATTGGAATTTCATGGGCACTATAGTAAATATAGGTGGGAAATTTTGAGCAGCCCGCGGACGGTTCGCCTGCTAACGCTGACGAGTGGGCCAGTGTCATGGGCGACGATGGTTAGTGAACCCGGGTAGCCTTTGATGGGAGTTGGGTTAGTGGTTATCTTTTTTATATTGGCTGCTGACGCTGACGCGTGGGCCTGTAACAAATTTTTTTAGAATGAAACTTGCTTCCCTGATTTATTAGAGCCCATAATACAACACCTAAATAGTCATAAAATACGAACAATTTGTATTTGGACATTTAGTATTTGAATAAAATATCAACAGTCACACTTGTGTGCCCAAGATTCTTAGAATCCTTTTTTACATCCCATGTTAATGATGTAATAATTCTACTAACATATAGTGTGCTCTAAAAAAACTAGAAATTGACATGCCAACATAATTTGGGTACCAAGACTTGTCTTCAAAATTTCAAATGGTTTAGATGAAGGAATTATATACTTGTGTACAAATGTCTACATCTCTCACATAGTTTCCTAGAATCTTTGCTTGAACATTGATGTTTTCCACACTTTGCAACATGTTCGAACTCATATGTATTTGAAAACGTAACAAAACCTTGTGTTCACCTTAAGCTTACGAAATTTAAAGTTCCATCCCTAATGGTTGTGTAAAACAAATATTATTTGTATGTTGTACTTACAAAGAACAAAATAAGGCATATAAACATCACTCTGTTGGGGGGGTACCCGAAAAATTCGGATAACTACCCTAACATGAGTAAGAGTTCTCAACGCGTTCAAATGCAAAGTTAGAGCGCAAAGAGACTGGGATTCTCCCTACAAGTAGCACAAGTTCCAAAAAAGTCTGAATCCGTTTACACGTGCCCTTGCGCCCCCTTTTATAGGGAGATGAAGGGACTTTTACATACCGATAACACCCCTGGCCTCAGAGAATATTCCTAGTGTGAACGCATACATGATTGTCTTTTTTACCTAACATATTTACAAATCTGCCACTAGTTCACACTCTAAACCCGGACTTTTTGGGACTACAACTTTGACTTTGCTTCTCCCCTGGTTCGTGAATGTCTTCGCACAAAACTCCCGAACTAGGTCTTCAACAGATTCCCGAAGTGACCCTCGCTTCCCAGCCGGTTCGTACGTGTCCATGCGCCTGAGTCCCGAACAGAGTCTTCATCAGGTTCCCGAATCGGCAATTCTTCCGAAGTTCGGACTATCAACAGTTGAGATTCCGGGCTTCCGCATGTTCGTGACTCCACCTCCTCGCCGAATCAATATTCCCGAACTCTGCACACTCGCGAATTCGAGACTTCGCAGGTCCCAGGCTTCCGAGAATCGCGAATTCCCTGCTCCTGAAAAACATGCTTTGAAAACTTTGTTAAGCTCAACGTTTCGAGGGTGACGGGTTTTCCTGAATTCCCCAACACACTCAACAAACGGAATGTACACTAAACAATGAAATTAATGAATATATGGTGATTTTAGAAAAATTTAGACAAAAAGTATCAAATTTAGACTAAAAATGACGAAGAAATACTTGTTATAACATTTGGTTGCAGATTAAAGGGAGAAATGAGAATTGTTCTTCATTTGAATAGAACTGGCCCCCACATTCATTTGAATAGAACAAAGGAGGAAGCAGATGGCACCACCGACAACCCGACATCCCGATAAAATCAAATCCGCATTTAGTAATATCTAATAATTTACATTCCAGATAGATAATGTTCATATTGATGCTTGCGCCTACATCCCGATGTTCATCCTGCTGACAGCATACTCCACGGCGGGGTGGAATTTAACCGTCCAGAGGTCGAACTCATGATGGATGCGACACTCGACGCTGTAGTAGTGGATGATCTTTTTGGTATCCGGCTTGTAGCGCCTACATCCCGTTTCCCAAATGCAGATGTGGGGATTCTGGACGGGCAGCAACGGAATGTCATCATCGTCGCCGCCGTCATCAAGCCAGTACAACCACGCAATGTTTTCGAGATCCTTCTTGATGAGGTAGCACAGCCACCATAGGTTGTGATTCTTCCAGCGGCCGTCAGGGGGCGACGGGCTGCCGCTGATTTCTTGGAGTAGCGCCATGGCTTCGGGGACCACCGGGTTGCAACGGTGCTTCATTCAGTATCGCTAAAAAGTACTTGGCACCGGAGTCTTCAGCAGTAGTGGCATCTCCGATGAGCTTCAGACCCTTGTCGGGGTTCCGCCGCCTCATCAACCTCACCATTCCCTCAAAGCACAATGCCTCTGGATGATTGGCCTCGCGGAAGCGCCGCTCAAAGCACGACTTGACGTAGCGATTCTTGCATGCCTCACAAAGATCACGCAGCGACACGTGCAGTATTACCCCATCAGAGTTGCAGATGCGCTGGAAGGTGCCGCAGAATTTATTGCAAAGGTTTAGAAAATGGAAAACGGCCACATCATTGATGGAGTGGATGATGATCTTGGTGAGAAGTTCATCTGGCAGCAGCAGCATCAAGCACACCGCGGCGGCCATCAAGTAGAATGGACGAAATAGCATCGCGATGGGGTTTGGAATTTGAATGGCGACGAGGGTTGAAGTTGGCGGCGACGAGGGATGAAGTTGGCTTGGAGTTTTGAAGTTGAAGAGGGATGAAGTTGGCGACTAGGATTGAAGTTGAAGGAGGTGACAAGATCGAGGGTTGAAGGTTGAAGATGGCGCCTCGGCCATATCATAATAAAACAAAAAATGGAAATTGAAAAGGCGTCGCAGTTTCGCTGCTGCTGTTGACAAGTGGGCCCGACATCATTGCCCCGCCCCTTCTCCTTCCCGTGTAAGTGAAAGGCGACGTGTGGCTTCGCGCCCGAGACGGAGCCCGATGCGCAATTGAGTGGCACGTACTGGCAGTAATTGAGTAGTGGGTGGGGGCAGAGGCACCTGACGGTTCGGCGTCTTGTTAATATAACTCCCTCGCCCAGTCGCCCTCCCCTACTTTCTCCCCTGCTTCTTCCATAAGCTTATCATCTTTTTCTTCACTTTATCATCCTCCTCGCGATTCACCACTACAAATCTTCGGTCACCGAGAGAAGGAGGAGATGGCGTGACGAGCCCACTACCGTCGAAGCAGGGACGAAGGGAGGATGACGACGACGAAAGCTGCCGCCGGAAGAAGTTGGAGAAGGGGGAGGAGCCGGCGGCCAAGGACACCGATGAGCAACCGCTCTTCGACGACAATAAGTTCGCCGTCGAGCTGCTCAGGAGTGCCTTTAGAAAGCTTGAAGGTGTTGGCGAGGCCTTCGACATCAAGGTGCATCATGATGCGTACAAAGACCCGACCTTGAAGGGTCTCGCCTTCAGGATCCACCGGATGGCTGAGAAGCTCGAGAACCTCCCCATGGTCAAGCGGGCTACCCACCCCCACTTCTTCTTCGACGACGGCGGCTCTGACGGCGACGACGGCAGCCGAGGCGATGATAATGGCGACGACGGCAGCCAAGGCGGCGACGGCGGGACTCCGACTAATTGATAGACTCCTCTACCAATTATTAATCATAATGTCTGTGTGCTTTTGTGTCTTCGTCCGGTTCTTGGACATGAACTCCTTAGTTTGTCTGTCGATCATGAACTGCTTAGTTAACTAGCTTGGTTGTTAGATTTTTTATGTCATGAACTCGATTTAATATTCGCGAGATTAACTGGAGATCTGTTGTGATGAATTAGTTCTGCTGACGCTGACGCTGATGCATGGGCCAGTGTCATTGGCGACGATGGTTAGTGAACCCGGATCGCATTTGTTGGCAGTTGGGTCTGGGTGGGTAGGCAACGATTATCTTTTTATATTAGCAGCTGACGCTGACGCGTGGGCCTGTCACAATTTTTTTGGAATGAAACTTGCTTTCCTCAATTATTAGAGCCCATAAAATAGAACCTAAAAATCATAAAATACGAACAATTCATATTTGGCATTCAGTATTTGAATAAAATATCAACAGTCAAACTTGTGTGCCCAAAATTCATATATTTCATTTTTACACCCCATGGTATTTATATATTAATTTTAATAACATCAAATTTGCTCTAAAAAATCTACAAATTGACTTGGCAACATAATTTGGGTACCTAAACTTGTCTACGAAATTTCAAGTGGTTTAGATGATGGAATAATATACTTTTGTAGAAATGTCTTCATCTCTCACATAGTTTCCTAGAATGTTTGCTTGAACATTGAATTTACCACACTTTGCAACATGTTCGAACTCAAATGCATTTGAAAACTTAACAAAACCTTTTGTTCATCTTAAGCTTACGAAATGTAAAGTTCCATCACTAATGGTTGTGTAAAACAAATATTATTTGTAAGCTATACTTACAAAGAACAAAATAAGGCATATAAACATCACTCAACAAACGGAATGTACACTAAACAATGAAATTAATGAATAGATGGTGATTTTAGAAAAAGTTTAGAAAAAAAGTATCAAATTTGGACTAATAATGACGAAGAAATATTTGCTACAACATTTGATTGCAGATTAAAAAGAGAAATGGTAACTGTTCTTCATTTGAATAGAACTGGGCCCCACAGTCATTAGTGACGCGGGGCTGATAACCCGCGTTGGATTTGCTGCTCTCCCAAAAGTTTACATAGATAATTCGAGCATCATACAAAAGCTAATCTACAACTAATGATTTCCTATTCTCTATGCGATCTTCACCATTTCGCAGTGCAGCCTACAGTCTTCGCTGCAAAATAGAGAAATTCGAAGCCATCCTTTTTCCACACCGCAGCCGCTGCCGGTGCCTGCGCACGGCTGATCGCCGCGCACCTGTGCAGGAGGCGGCAGCGGTTCACCCCAAATGCGCCAAGTCGAGTAGTGGAGTGCACGCGCGGCCTTCTCACGCAAAGGTAGACACCCCTCGTTGCCCAGCCATCTCGACGACATCGTACTGCCGCTGCCCGCGACCCGCCTCATGTACCCCTTCGCAGTGTCGTCGGCGGCGGCACCACCATTGTCTCTGTAGAGCAAGATGGCGTATAGATAGGCCACCACATCGTGCCCACCCTCAGCGGCGCACCGGAGATCATTGTATCCCCTGTGTCTGATGAAGAAGGATTTGATACCGGAGAGGAAACAAGCCTCCGGTTTCCTAAGACCGCTCAGCATAGCAAGGAATGCTTTGTAAGCTGTGGGGTTCCACACCCAAGAAATCTCATCTCGTATCCCCTCTATCGACAAACGCTAGTCGATGTCGCCGTGGCCGCACACTCGGCGCATGGTCGAGCAAGTACCACGTAGGCCGTGGAGGTCAGCCAAGGGCCGCTCCGAGGTCGCACCGACGCGTGCCGCAAACTCAATGCGGAGGTCTTGAGGGAGGCCCAGCAACAGCGATGACGGCTGGTGCCTCGTGCTTCTTCCCGGCATGCTATCCATCTCCGGCCGGGAATGGTGATGATGAGTGTTGACGGTGAAAATCCGTCAACCTAGCCATGAGTTTACCTTCGGTGTTGGCATGAGTTTTATACCTTATCCATTGGTACTAACCCCCGTGGTATAACAAGTTCACGTGTGCATGTCGGTTTTGGAGTTTAATGTTTATGCAGGGTTTTAGTGTTGAATGCAAGACTTTCGGGATAAGTTCATCAAGCACCTCATGACAAGACCTTGAAGCCCTGAACAAGTCATGCAATGAAGCAAACTTAACTCCAAGAAGCCGGGGACTTGATCCGAGAAGACGACAAACTCCAGGGACCTGACCAGAAAAGTCTTTGAATCTTGCAAGACAAGGAGTTGAGTCCAATTCGGAGAGAAACCGACGACATGGACCTACATGCGAAGGGGGAAACATCCGGGAAGCAAGGGAACCGACGTGGGGCAAAGGAGCCCACGGGCCGGGCCTAAATGGGCCCGGGCCGGCCGGCCCGGTCCGGTCGGCCCGGCCCATTTTGGGCCCAAACTCGCTCTCCTTTGCCCTAGCCGCCAATCGGGCTATTTATAGTCCCCGACCGAGAGCCACGCGAGAGAAGATTTCGTCTTCGGCCGCCGAGAAGCGAGAGAAGAGAGGGACACCATCTCGGAGAGGAGAGGGTCGAGCTAGTTGACTAGGGTTTCCCTAGCCGACGTGGGAACCTTGCACGGAAGACCACGTCGGAGTTCCCGGAGCTAGAAGCAAGAGCAAGGAAGGATCCCGGTGGTGATCTTGTGTATGTATCATTGTTATAGTTGAATTATCAAGTTGAATCTTTTCCTAGCGATCAAGTGTTTCCTCGAAGATTTCGTTTTTCGATCGGCTTTGCTTATTCCAATTCTATTCGTACGATAGATTACATAGGGTGTTCTTGTAGCCGCGGTGGCTAGAGGTACACGCCGGATCTTCCGAAAGAATCTCGACTTGTCTTTTGACTCGCCCTAAGCTCCCCGCATGAATAGGGATACGTTGTGACAGAACGGGAGTCTCGAAAGGCGGATGTTTTCGGATTTGGACGGGAAACCACGATTTAAAGAGGCTTCTATTAAGATTCGATTTGCTACTTCTTCTCTTGCTTGGAACTTGAACAAAAGGCTTACCCCGATCCCTCTAGATCGGTTTATCTACCCAATCTTACTTTGTTTTCTCCGGTTTTTAGTAGATTAGATTCGTTTTGTGTCTTTTACTTAGATGCATTAGGTCTTTTATCGAATATTGAAGTTACTTGGCTTTAATAGATTAAGTCTTGCGTCACACATTTGTTCCACGGATTCGATACCTTGGGTTCACCACTCGAGGGAAGAAGGGTCCCTTGACTACGACGGGAGAATTGTACGCTTGCGAGTCACGAACGAACTTTGATACAATTATTAACCGTCAACAAGCCCCTTTTTCTGGCGCCGTTGCCGGGGAACAAGTGATCAAGATTTGATTTTTTTATTGCTTTTTTTTGTAAATTTCAGTATTCTTTTTGTTTTTATTTTTGCATCTACTAAATTTTGATCATCCTCAAAATACATCTAATCTAGTTTGTCTAACTCTAGTTTTTATAGATTTGTTTTTACTTTCTAGTTTTTTGCATACTTTGTTTATTGCTAACCCTAACAGGAGATGGACGGCTACATCTCCAACAAACCCAATAATTTTGTGGATGATCCGAAGAAAAACTTTACGAGGCTAAGGAGACGCGAAGCACATCAAGCTAAAAAGCTGGATTTTGTAGATTCGGAGTCGGAAGACAAAGGATCGCGAGGAATCTCGAAGAATTCACCACCTCAAAGTCCGTGGGAGAATCGACCTCCACCAATGGGTGACCAACCACGGAAGAACGCAAGATTGGGGAGCTATGCACCCCGGACATCATCGACCTACCAATCTTGAACCTCGAGGAGATCGGAAGACCGTTCGAGATCAAGACCTCAACAATCCGCATGGTGCAACATTCACCCTTCACCGGCAAAGAGGATCCGAACCTTCACCTCCAAGCATTCATTCAACTATGTCAGACTTTCAACATGGATGGGGTGACTCAAGATCAAATGAGGGCAAGGCTTTTTCCGTTTTCACTACTCGGGAAGGCTTTGCAATGGTTCCACTCTCAACCGGCGGAGACGGTGCAAAATTGGAACACGTTGATGAAGGCTTTCATGAAGGAATACTACTCACCGGGTAAAACTCAAAGCTTGCGTAATAAGATTGCCACCTTTGTTCAATATCCTACAGAAACTATCTCGGAGGCATTCGAGCGCTTCAACGAGTACACCTGGGCGGTTCCACATCACAAGTTCCCGAAAGAAGACCTCGTGCAAAAGTTCTACCAAGGACTCACCATGGCGTCAAGGACGATCATCGATGCATCAGCGGGAGGATCTATCATCGAGCTTACACCGACGGAAGCTTTCACGCTATTCAAGAAGGTCGCGGATAATGACACGTGGGCGTCATCCGGGCGCCTACATCCGGCTCAACCCATGGGGAACGTCAAAGGAGTCTTGCAAGTGGAGAAGGAAGACATA
Organism: Cenchrus americanus; assembly: GCA_947561735.1. Taxonomy (NCBI): domain Eukaryota; kingdom Viridiplantae; phylum Streptophyta; class Magnoliopsida; order Poales; family Poaceae; genus Cenchrus; species Cenchrus americanus. The sequence goes on along the minus strand of OX387242.1, from coordinate 125,182,584 downwards.
CTTGAGGGCAAGATCGACTCGCTCATGAGGAGGTTGGAGAAGATGGAGATAGAAAAGAAAGAGGCTCAAGACTTGAAGGCCGCCGAAGCAAGGTCCACATGCGAAGAATGTGGAGAGTATGGCCATGTCCGCAAAGATTGTCCAGAGGAAGCCAAAGTGCTCGACTACATGAGGAAGGGAGAATTGCCGAACTTCCGCTATGGGCAAGGTAGGCCTCAATTCAATGCAAGCTCATCTATTCCTAACGCGGTTCCGCTTCGGATACAATTGAAGGAGTTCATGGATGAGCAAGCTAAGATCAACAAGGACACCGTCACCAAGTTCAAGACCATAGACAAGGTGTTGGAAAACATCGATAGCAAAGTGACGGAGGTCGGAAGTTCCAATCATCAAGTGCTCAACATGATGAAGATGCTCGAGACGCAAGTTGGACAACTTGCGGGGCGCCTCACTAATGATGAAGGGAAGCTTCGGGGACAACCCAAATGTCCCGAATCGGCGAAGGCCATTCAAACGCGTTCGGGGAAGGAGACCGAAGATCCGGAACGTTCCGCGGGAGCAAGGAAGCTTAAACCGTCCACCGAGGTGGAAGGAGTTGCTAAAGAGAAGGTTACGGGGATCGTCACCGAGGAACCCGAATTCGAGATGCCGGAGGATGACACGAGGATACCACAACTCAAGCCACGCTACTTCCGAGGTAAACTTGACAACCACTTTGAGAAGTTTCTGGAAGTTATGCGTAGACTTAGCATCAACATGCCATTACTAGATGCCCTACAAGTACCTACATATTCTCGTTACTTTAAAGACATACTTGCAAATAAATATGAGATAGCAACACTCGGGGTAGATCATGTCAAGATGTCCGAGGAGTGTAGTGCAGCTATTGCATATGGGCCAGAGAAGCAAAAAGACCCCGGGTGCCCTACAATTCCATGTTCAGTTGGTTCTTTCAACTTCGAGAAGGCGTTATGCGACCTTGGAGCTAGTGTGAGTGTCATGCCGAGGGATGTGTTCGAGAAGCTACGCCTACCGATGGAGCCTACGGGAATACGTTTGGAGTTGGGAGACAACTCCATTCGCTATCCCTTGGGCATTGCTGAAGATGTACCCGTGAAGATTGGACACCACTTCATCCCCGTCGACTTCGTTGTGCTCGAGATGGGAGAGAGGGAGAAGCCGCCGCTCATCCTAGGGAGGCCGTTCCTCAAGACCGTGGGAGCTACAATTGATGTTGGCAAGGGGGAGATCATGTTCGATATCAACGGAGAAAGGAGTTCCTTCAAGTTCCGTCCAAGGATTGAGGCATGCAACATGATTGGAGTGAAGGGAGAACCAAAACAAACGGAGGGGCTGAAAAAGAAGAAGGAGCCGAAAAAAATGAACGTAACGAAAATCAAAGAAGGTGTTGCATCCGTCAAGACAAAGGAAGAGAAGCCGCCTGTGAGGACTAAAAAAATGACTAAGCCAACTAAGCCGGAAGACAAGCCCGCGCCCAAGATGGTGCGGAAGTGGGTACCCAAGATTGCAACGCCCGCAAAGAGCGTTGATCCGGAGTAATCAAGTGAAGAAGTCTAGCTATAGACTATAAACGAAGCGCTAGGCGGGAGGCAACCCGTTTCGTCGAGTCAAGAATAAGCTACCGGGAGGACAACCCGATTCCAGGTTTTTCGAGAATTTTTAATAATTTAGTTTTTGAGTTTTACTACGCAAAGACATTAGACTTAGAAGTGGTTGAACAATATTAGAGACATAATTCTTGATTGAATGTTTGATTTAACATAAACCCTTTGCATGAACCCTCCTATGTGCTTATTTGATTCTTTTCTTTTCGAGAAACCTCAACCAAATAATTTCAGAACCTTAACTCAACCTTTCACCCTCATTATGGTGCTGAGGTTGACTTATTTTTCATGCTAAAACCACACGAGTAGAGCCACGATTTGTGTTTAAGTGTTAATAAAATTCAGCACGTGGTAGGACTCGCGTGAACCTAGAAATCAAAGCTTTTGGTTGGTTTTAAAAATCTTTATCCTTGGTTTCTCTAGGATTAGAATTTTTCTAAGCCTATTCTAATTTTGTTTTATTCAAAATCTTTCTTATTTAGCCAAAGTTAGAACCTAAACCTATGCCACCATGATCAAGCCGGGAAAATGTTCGCTCTCAACCAATGAAAGCAAACTATACCGGTGAGACCGAAACCGACGTAGTCGAAAAATATTTTCGACTTACATTTGTTTTTAATGGTTTAATAACTTCTCTAAAATTATGCTTGAGCCCTTGCATGGCTCTGAAAAATATTTTAAAATTCGAATTAGAGGAGTGCTTAACCTTAAACACACCTAAATGGAGGCAATCTAGTTTGAATTAATCATGCATGCACCATTGGATGCCGTTTTATCAACTTTCACCAATTCCACATGCAAAGGACAAGCATGGTGGGCAGCAAGCATCAACTTTGCAGGATTTTAATGGTGGCATGTGAAGCAAGTGGAGCTAGGGAGCATGGACATGACCCAAAGCATGGAGCATCAAGTGGGAGGACCAATAATTCAAGAAAAGGAGTGGACGAGAGCGTTTGGGCGGTGCAACTCGTGGAGCACGCGGGCGGGGAAAGTTGCGGAGGCGAAATGATCGTCTTTGGGGAGAAAGACGTGGCGGGGAGGAACCGAGAGGACCCCCGGGCCGGCCGGCCCGGCCGGCCGGCCCGACCTATTTAAGGAGCCCCCCGGTTCTCGTTTTACGCGAGGCAAGCTTCCCTCTCCTTCCCTTGTTTGTGTGTTCAAGTTTGTGTGCTCAGAACCTCCGTAGACTTAGCCAACCATCCCAAGCTTGATAGCTCAAGAAAAAATCCACATCCTTAATCCACTCAAAGTCCACATCCGAATCAAAGAGTTTAAGTGCCTAGTTTACCGGTTGCAACCCGGAATTTAGTTGAAGAAAGAGTGCAGCAACCATGTGGAAGAAGACCACAAGTCTCTTCTCCAAGAAGAAGAGTTCGTCGTCGTCCAAGCCGTCATCAACAACGTCTTCGAGGAGGCACTCGGTTTCCGAGTCTCCCCGGAGCATGGAGACGGACACGGCACCACCGAGGAGGAACGATGCTCTCCTCCTTGGTGGTATGAGGGCTGCAAGAAGCACTTCCATGAGGTTCACCGAACCTCGTGGGCACACGGAGGAGCAGCCCGCGCCACCACGACGATCGACTCGCTCAACCGCTCCACCTCCTTACACCCCGACACACTCTTCGTACGGCTTCATCATCTTGTCGGCGGAGGAGGAGGAGAGGCTCGCCAATCTTGAGAAGAGGCTTGTGCCGAACGTCGAGTTCGACGACCAAGCACTCTACACCTTGGGTTTTTGCACCGACATATACTATATGTTGGGGCACCTCGGATGGGTGCAGTTCTCCAACGGAATATCGGTGGACACCCATTTGGGTTACGCCTTGGAAATTTTGATGACTATTGCACCCATCGTTGATGATGATGGGGTGCAAAGCTTGTCATTCCGTTTGGAGGGAATCGAACAAGTGGTTCCCTACGAGCATGTTAGGGAGCTGCTTGGATTCCACAAGGGAGCTCCGGAGAAAGTTGACGTGCCACCCGGCATGTTGGCGGGATTTTAGAACATGATCTCCGGAGAAGCCCATCAACAACGCAATTGCATCCGCAACCCCATTATCCGGATATTTCACTCTTGGATGTGCAAGAGGGTATTGGGGAGGATGAAGGAAACAAAGGTGACCGACACGGAGTTGAATTGGCTATACTCGGCTTTAATTGCCAGGCAGCTAATAGACCCCTCTTACCTCATGATCAACCGTTGGTGTTGTGAAGCAACATCGGGGGCGGGTAATATTGGTTCGGGGTGTTACCTCTCCATGTTGGCCTTTTCCTTGTGGCCGGGGATCGCAAGAAACCCCGCTCACCTTTTGCGTGGTACCTCTGTCGGTTTTGAGTATTTGCGGCAAGGCAAATACATTAGTGGAGATGAGAGAGGAGGTTATCGGTTGGCCATAGTGAACCTACCCCTTCCGAATGAGAGGCTTAGGCTTTTCACCGAAGGAAGGGAAGATTGGTTGGAAGAGGGACTACTTGTCCCTGCAAGGAAGAACAAAAGAGGAAGAATCGTAGAGGAGGGAACATCCTCCGCACAAGCGAGTGGAGCACAACCCAATGTGCAACCATTCGGCGGGGTCCCTCCTCCGCCAAGTTATTACAGAGGGTCACAAGGACAAGCATGGGGGGGTGGTGCACCGGTACCCCCACAAAATTATGTTGTGCCCAACGCTAACTTCGCGGAGTCCTATGCTCATCATCCCCAACCACAACAAAGCATGGCCATTATTGGAGGGTATGCTGCAAGAAACGCTCAAAACATCGCAGCCATCCAAGATAACGCAGCTCAACTTGGTGAAGGCAACGCAAATATCGCCTTTGAACTTGGACGCCTTCACCTTGTGGAGCCAAATCAATTCGTCGGAGGAAATGTCCAATCGTATTATGAGCAAGGGTATTATTATCAAGATTATCAACATCAACCACCGGCGAAGGACTAGAAGATTTAGGAACTTTAGTTTTCTTTTCTTTTCTTTTTCTCTGTAATTTTCAGCTTTTGCTTTTGTGTGTTTGCGTAGTATTTTCTGTTTTTATTTAAATTTCAGCAAGCATGTTTGTTTATTTTCAGTTTGTATTTCAACTTGATGTCACCATTAATAAAGACACCACCTTGATTATATCATTGGAAAAGTTACAAAATTCGTGCCATGATGATATATGATTAAAATTGCAGCTTTGTTCATCTTTGTAATTGACTTATGCATGTTTAAGCTAGTGCTCTATTAAAAATACAGATATGAATTTATTTAAATACTAGCTTAATTTTCAGCGGGGGTTATGATTAAAATAAAGACCCATAGTGTTTAATGTGCTCTCAAGTTATGAATAGATTAAAGATGTCTTTTATGCTCAAAAATATTGCTAACCTTGTCTCAAATAGCACTTGTGTGTTGCTCAACCTATCCAAAGCCTTATATATATTTGAGTGCATAAACCTTAGTGTACAAGATTTATTTTTGAGTGAGTTATTGCAGGCCATGATTTCTCTGGCCCGAGACTAAGAAGCTGGTCATTCCGTTTTTGCGTATCTATCTTTTTGCTAGCCTTTTATCCGTGCATTGTGTATCCCCGCATCGGTGATCTCACAAACTTCGCCGGATATCCACCCTTAAACCAAATATCATCTTTTTGTGATTACCTCCTTGACCACAACCTATCGTTGAGAATGGATCATCAATTCAAGGAAGATCGCAAGACGGTGCCAACGTTGAAGATTTCAAGTATCTCTCCAAAGAAAAATATCTCCGGTACCTACCTTATTTTTCGCCTCTTTGCTCGAGGACGTGCAACGTCTAAGCATGGGGAGGAGGTAGGTACGGTGCAGTTTTAGAGTTCAAAAGGGAGTATTTTAAAAAAAATATATATATAATGATGAAAGAAAAAATTCGGCGATGTACGTGACTTCCAAGGTGAAGAAAGAAAAAAAAATATATATATATAAAAGAAAGAAAGAAAGAAAGAAAGAAAAGAATGAGAAATATGAGAAAGAGAAAAAATTTATATGTGCGTAAAGTGAACTCCCCGGTTCTCTAAGAGTGCATTCAAGGCTTCAAGTTAAAAAGATCCATTCTCATTTTCCAACCATGTGCAATCCGATAACGAGGACTTTCTTTGTGCCTCGGGATCACTCTTTGCCATTTGCAAATGTCCACTCATCTAAAAGTGTGTGTATTTTTCTCTTTCCCTCCTTGATTAACATTATTTTCCAATGACCTTTTTGACGAGTCTCGGTAAGACCATGAGAAGCTTGTCTTGTTTTGACAACACCTCATTTATAAAATCTTGTTAGGACTAAACTTTCCCAAAGCTCCATATAAAGCCTACCACATATATATGAGAGGGAAAGGAGTAGAATATATAGGCTTGAGAGACAAGTGAGATGAGAGTTTATGAGCAATACACGAGATGATTTAAATTTGTGAATTTGGTTTAGCTTTTCTTTATCTCGTTCTTTATTTCAAAAAAAATTCTGAGATCTATTTAAAACTTTGTGAGCATGTTAATACTTGTGGGATAAGCTTAATAAGAATCTACCCTCCGTAGGGATGAAGGCTAGTGCATTATGGAACTTTAATGAATTAAAATTTTGAGAGCATTATGTTTTCTCATGTGTAATCAAGTGCAAAGTTTAAACATTGTTTAGCAATGATGATATCCATCGAAGGCTTACTCGAGGACGAGCAAGGTTTAAGCATGTGGGAGATGTTGACGGTGAAAATCCGTCAACCTAGCCATGAGTTTACCTTCGGTGTTGGCATGAGTTTTATACCTTATCCATTGGTACTAACCCCCGTGGTATAACAAGTTCACGTGTGCATGTCGGTTTTGGAGTTTAATGTTTATGCAGGGTTTTAGTGTTGAATGCAAGACTTTCGGGATAAGTTCATCAAGCACCTCATGACAAGACCTTGAAGCCCTGAACAAGTCATGCAATGAAGCAAACTTAACTCCAAGAAGCTGGGGACTTGATCCGAGAAGACGACAAACTCCAGGGACCTGACCAGAAAAGTGCTGAATCTTGCAAGACAAGGAGTTGAGTCCAATTCGGAGAGAAACCAACGACATGGACCTACATGCAGAAGGGGGAAACATCTAGGAAGCAAGGGAACCGACGTGGGGCAAAGGAGCCCACGGGGCCGGGCCTAAATGGGCCCGGGCCGGCCGGCCCCGGTCCGGTCGGCCCGGGCCCATTTTGGGCCCAAACTCGGTCTCCTTTGCCCTAGCCGCCAATCGGGCTATTTATAGTCCCCTGACCGAGAGCCACGCAGAGAAGATTTCGTCTTCGGCCGCCGAGAAGCGAGAGAAGAGAGGGACACCATCTCGGAGAGGAGAGGGTCGAGCTAGTTGACTAGGGTTTCCCTAGCCGACGTGGGAACCTTGCACGGAAGACCACGTCGGAGTTCCTCGGAGCTAGAAGCAAGATCAAGGAAGGATCCCGGTGGTGATCTTGTGTATGTATCATTGTTATAGTTGAATTATCAAGTTGAATCTTTTCCCAGCGATCAAGTGTTTCCTCGAAGATTTCGTTTTTCGATCGGCTTTGCTTATTCCAATTCTATTCGTACGATAGATTACATAGGGTGTTCTTGTAGCCGCGGTGGCTAGAGGTACACGCCGGATCTTCCGAAAGAATCTCGACTTGTCTTTTGACTCGCCCTAAGCTCCCCGCATGAATAGGGATACGTTGTGACAGAACGGGGGTCTCGAAAGGCGGATGTTTTCGGATTTGGACGGGAAACCACGATTTAAAGAGGCTTCTATTAAGATTCGATTTGCTACTTCTTCTCTTGCTTGGAACTTCAACAAAAGGCTTAGATCGGTTTATCTACCCAATCTTACTTTGTTTTCTCCGGTTTTTAGTAGATTAGATTCGTTTTGTGTCTTTTACATAGATGCATTAGGTCTTTTATCGAATATTGAAGTTACTTGGCTTTAATAGATTAAGTCTTGCGTCACAAATTTGTTTCACGGATTCGATACCTTGGGTTCACCACTCGAGGGAAGAAGGGTCCCTTGACTACGACGGGAGACTTGTACGCTTGCGAGTCACGAACGAACTTTGATACAATTATTAACCGTCAACAATGAGGAGTAGGCAGTTGCTGTTTTTCACTAGCAGAGATGAAGGGACAGGGGATCTAATTGTTTTGGAAGGAGAAGATACAGGAGATTTGTTTCCAAACGCGGTTTAAGTATGCAATGGAGACGACATTTCGTTACCCCACGTATCATTTAATTCTCCATTGGAAACGACGTTTGGCTAATCCGCGAAGAGATGATGTTTCGTTACACCGCGTATCATTTAATTCTACATTGAAATCACTACCTCTGCAGCTCTACTCTCAGCCATTGACTGGCAACAGTTTCGCCATTGACCGTCTTGGGACGGAACCTCTTCCCGTTTTCTGTGCTCTTGATCTTATCCCTTCCTCTCTTTTTTTTGAGATGATGACTTCATTGGATGTTTGGATATAGGTGTTAGTGTTACACCAAAACTAACACTTTGGAGCCAAACACATGTGTTAATTTGGACGTGTTAAAAACTACCACTAACAGTAACACTAACATCTACCATCCAAACACAGCCATTGGAGACGATGTTTGCTTACTCCGCATAACATTTAATTCTACATTGGAATCACTATACCTCTGCAGCTCTGCTCTCAGCCATTGAATAGCAACGGTTTTCCAGCCGTCTTGACCGTCTTGGGAACCTTCCCGACCGTTACAGTGGTCTTGATCTTATCCCTTCCTTGTTTTTTCTATAAAAAGGCACCGACGCCTTTCGGTCCTCCTCACTTCAAGTTGCTTCCTTCTTCTCTAGATCTAGATCTAGCTATATGGTTCCTTCTTCTGATAGGAGTACAACAAAGTGAGTCACTTGCTTCCTTCTTATCTAGATCTAGATCTAGCTAGTATATGGTTCCTCCTTCTGATACAATAAAGCGAGGCACTTGCTTCCTTCTTCTCTAGATCTAGATCTAGCTATGGCGCAATGAATAGATCTTGTAGGTCGTAAGCTTTTGCTTTTCTCCCTTCTTCCTCCTCCTTGATCTCTTACTTGTTAGAAGAATTCTTGTGATAGGGGGTGATTGGGTTGCTCATCCCTCGAACACGGCTGCCAGAAGAATCCTTGTGACGTAACCCTTACACGTAGCCGTGTCCGGGGAAGGTAGCCCAGAACCTCCTGGCATCGGGATGTACAAGCCGACGGAAAGCTTGCTGCAACTTCTCCGTCACACTTGGGCTTCCTCTTGCTTTCACCTTCTCCTCCAGGAGGAGGTATTTTTTAAGGGATATGTTTCCACCCTTTTTGTATTTTTCTCTTGTGTTCACTTGTAAGATGAGGAAGTAGCCAGAATCTGGATGGATCATATCTCATTATTTTTCCTTGTAAGATGAGCATAATTATGGAAAGCAAGATCGATGTGTGTGTGTGATTTTGCATATCTCGTCATGAAGATATTGCCGCATTGTAACCTTGTTCTGATGTATCAATGATGATTGTAATCTGTGTTTGTGTGTGATTTTGCATCTCAAGAGACATGCTTTTGTGATAATCTCTATGCAGTAAAATTTTTTGTATGATTTACCTACTCACTTGCAAAGCTTGTGATTATCTCAACAGTTTGGCAAATAAACTTGTATCTAGATTTGGCAAGTGAAATTATGCCAGATTGTTGGAGATGAACTCTTTTTTTACTTGGCATATCTTTTTAGAAGTTGGCAAAGCACAAGATTTTCCAAGTAAAATTTGGCAAACTCATGGAGATGCTCTAATCCATGTCTCTTATGATGTAATCTGTTCGTGATTTCGCATATCTTCTTGCCCATAACAAAAGCGACACTAGTTCATTAGTCCTCATATCTTGCCCGTAATAAAGGCGACACTAGTTCGTTAGTCCTCGTCTCTTGCCTGTAACAAAGGCGACACTGGTTCGTTGGTCCACGTCTCTTGCCCGTAGCAATGGTGACGTGGGTTCGTTAATCCTCATCTCTTGCCCGTTACTGAACTGGAATATAAACAGAGTATATATAGTATCTTTGGCAGAATATATGACAAGAAGGCTTCAAATTCCACCACATCCCATATATTACAAAAAGGATTGAAATTCCACCAATACATCGCATCCTTTATATTACAAAACAGATTCCATTTCCACCAATAGACACATCCTCCGGCATTACAAAAAGGATTCAGCAGAAATCAGGCTTGCTTTTTCTTCCTTGATTTCTATATATGGATTTTTCACTATGGTCGCTTCGCAAGTATGGTATTTTGTTAGTTCCGAAGAGTTGTGGCTTGTATGAAGTGTCAAAGGATGAAATTTCGTCAAACTGGTTGTATTCATCCTCCTCAACAACATTTTCAATCCCCACAATCCTTTTTTTCTAGGAATAACCACACACCAGTTCTTCTTTGCAAGGTCAGGTACATAGAACACTTGCTCAACATCGTTGGCGAAGACAAATGATTCGTTTTTGTAACCAAAGACTCGGAGATCAACACTAACATAACCATATTTGTCATTGCTCACAGCTCTATTCCCATTGGTGACCCATCTACACCGAAACAAGGCTACCTTCAATCCTACATAATCAAATTCCCATATCTCCTCTATTTTACTATAATATGTGTCTGTCTCTGTGTCATCAACATCGTCATGACTGTCGTCAACGACGGCCCGTACACACACACCACTATTTTGATAGACGCTCTTTTTATCCTAGGTCATGGTGTAGAATGTGTATCCATTGATATCCATTCCTTCGTATCTTGTAACAGTGAACAATGGCCCCGCTGCTAGATTCCTTATCTCGTCGATAATTACAGCATTATTGCTGCATGTCTCGACATAATCTCAGAGCCACCTGCTGAAACCTTGCATGTGCATCTTTGCAAGCCAAGCCCTACCACGGTTAGGATTGTCTTCACATAGTTGTCGTTTGTGGGCATTAGCAAATGGTGTAATTAGGTGCAGCTGTTGTATCACGGTGAAATGAGCCTTTGCGAAGGCATCTGCATTCGGAGTGACTGACCTTTTCCCCATGGTCCCAACACCTGAAAGCCTACCTTCATGCCGTGAGCGAGGCACACCAATGGGGTTTTGTGGGTCCATATCACCCATGGCCCACTCCACTGCTTCGATGGTCTCGTAGCCACGAACAATGGCTCCCTCCGGAAATAACCTGTTATGTACCAATGATTTCAGGAATCCATAGAACCTCTCATCTGGAAACATGTGATGAAGGTAAGATGGGCCAAGGAACCAGATTTCCCTCGTGAGGTGTGCTGTTAGATGCAGCATGAGATCAAAGAATGACGGTGGGAAGGCAGCTTCAAGCAGGCATAGGGTCTCGAAATGCTTCCTCTCCAAGTCCAATAGTTTTTCCTCATCAATCACCTTCTGTTCTATTGCATTGAAGAATAAACACAAGCTCGTGACCTCGTCGCGAACCAATTCTGTCTTGATACATCTAAGTGCAATAGGAAGAAGAGTTGTCATCAACACATGGCAATCATGAGATTTCATCAAGTTGAAATTTATTTTCATGTCCTTCACTGACACTAGCCTCTTGAAGTTTGATGAGTAGCCTGAAGGTATTTCAAATCATGGAAAAACTGAAAGAATTCTTTTCTCTCTATCTTTGACAAGGTGGTTGCAGCAACGGGAAGGTTCGTCCCCTTCTCTGTTTCCTCTGCATAGAGCTCTGGCCTAATGCCCATCTCTTTGAGATCCTCCCTTGCATTTTTATGATCTTTTCCTTTAGACTTCTATTGTAGCAATGTTCCACAAGTAACTTCACACACATTCTTCTTGGCGTGCATGTTGTCAATCGAATGACGCACATCCAACATTGGCCAATACTCTAGCTCCGATAGAATTGATTTCTTGTTCCACATTCCTTCTTCTTCTTCACCATCTCGTTTCTTACTTTTGCCAAGGGTTTTTCAGTCAGTTTGGGTAACTCCTCGATAGTTTTGATGTCCTTGACTTTCAAGTGGACCAGATCTCCAGTCACATGCAACAGCGCCTCTCAATTCTCCTTTTCCCCATTAAACTGACAATCCATGGCCATGTATTGATGTTTCTTGCTGAGGAAACGACGGTGCCCCATAAATACGTATTTCTTTGAATGTCTTAGCCATATTGCGCAAGTATCTTCCAAGCAGTGTGGGCAAGCTGCACCTTTCCTTTTACTCTGGCCAGAGAGGTTGCGCTGAGCCGGGTTGTCGTTGATGGTGGTAAACAACATGCCATGCATTGTGAACTCCTCACGCTTGTACTCATCCCAAACCTCCGGCACACCAGGCTTCCACAATATCTTCAAGTCATCAACTAGTGGCCTTAAGTAGACATCAATACGGTCGCCAGGTTGCTTTGGCACGTAGACTAATATTGTCAGCATCATATATTTTTGTTTCTTGCATAGTGTTGACGCAAAACGTGCACCTAGCGCCCAACACACAGCAAGCCGAACAAGCTGGCTTTACACGCGCAGAGAGTCACGAGACGTGCCAGTCAATTTTTTCCTGAAAATTAACAAAAGATAAAGCAGTTAGATACCCAAGCTTGGAACTTGCCGGGTGGTACCAGACAGTTCCATATTCACAGCTAGGAAGCCAGATGGGATGACACATAGCTATAAAGAGCTATCTGCCAATAAACTGAAACCATTCGGGAACTTGCGAAAAGGAAAAGTAACATTGCCGAATGGATGACGTAAGCATGACAGCGATCGGTCTTTGTTTGAATAAAGGTGCACATGCACGAAGCCATGACCGATCCCCATGATAATTAACATTAAATAAATGAATAAAGTAGAGCACGAGCATAAGCATGTAATAAACAAGCATGCATAGATCCAAAGCACTAGTCTACCGCATGTCTAGGTTCTTTAAAACCCGTCAGGTACGATGCCAAGCAAATCTATCCACCACATGATACAACTTTCATGAAAAAACGTACCACTTTCCACAAATAGATCTATCCACCGCATGATACAATCTAAATATGGAAAGCTAAAAGCATACGTCATTTAAAGCATGAATTACGCACGTGTTCTACTCGTGAAGAAACGTAACCGAATACGACTGAACAGCCGATTCGGGGTCCATGAAGAAGGAACGAACATTACCAAGAGATTAAATCTATCAGATTGATTTGGGATCTAATCCACCGGATGACTAGCTCCAAAGCAACCCAAAAACCTGCATCTACCGCATGATACTCAGTTCTTTCAAGATTTATACCAACGTTGGCAAGCTTGAACCCGCAACACGTAACAACCTAGATCGAATCGGTTTCGGCTATCGGAAAGCACAAGATCCATGTGTTAAAACACGAAATCTACTCGTACAAGGATCACGAAAAGGATAAAGCCGATCCAAACCCATCTAGATTGGGCAAAAGTGTGTTACATGAATCTAAACATAAAGTAAAAACTCAAAGTAACACGGGGTAACTTAATGAATCTATTGGACCTTGCCAAGATCCAATAGAGCCGATAACTAGCTTCAAGCTAGATCCTAGCCTACCGCATGGCTCATGACCTAACAAGAAACCCTCTTGAACCAAGCTTGAATCTACCGCATGACATGAAGAAGGGTAACAAGACTACTTGCATCAGATCTAAATCCACCGCATGATACTAGACATGATACAAGGTTGCCGGTACTCACGGAGGTCGACGGATCGATGAACCCTCTCGAAGAACTCGACGACACGACAAAAGGACTCTAGGGTTTGGCGTAAGGCCGGTTTGTATTGAAGAATGATTGTCTGTATTACATTCATTCAGGGCTCATATTTATACCCTGCCAAGTACAATCTCGAATGGATTCGCTGCCTAACTTATCTTTAAGCTTGATCGCCTATCCATCCATTCGTCCTTCCTGCTTGAGCCACGTCACCGTCCAATCCCGCAAAATCAGCTCAACTGTTCCTTTGCCGAACGGGAGCAGATAGCCGACCGCGGATCCTTCTGCCGAATACATCTAAGAAAACCTTTCCTTCCACCAGACGGACTCTCCACCGAGCTGGACCCACAAGTCAGACTCCTTACCAAATTTTGGTGTTAACACATGCCCCTTCAATTGCGGGATAAAAGTAATTTTGTTCCGCAATTGACTGCAGCCACGAACACTTTCAAATCGAATCTGTCAACACCTGTTCTTCTTCCTTCGCAATCCGCCGGAATCCTCGTCCAGATCCAAACCCTAGATCCCCTTGTTCTAAGCTCAACTCCCCCATGGCGGCTCAAAACCAAGATGCTCAGGTAAATTCCCCCCCCCCCCCCCCTCGTAAGCTTCATTCGGCATTTAGGTTTTCAATTTTTACCTGAGATTTCTTTTCCGCTTTCTCTTCAGGAGCCTTCCACTGAGCTTCTGATTCGCACTGGGGCCAATTCAAGATCCTATTATCTTGGTCCCATGGGAAACTCTGATCCTCGAGATTTCATTGCGGCTGAATCGCAGAGGATCCCTTTCAAAGCGGCTCTGTCTCCACCTCCTCGGTGGCAAGATGCTTTCAAGAACTGGCCCTTGCCTCCAATCGCAGGCTGGAAAACTTGGTACCGGAGGGTTCTCGCAGACAAGAGTGCATTAACCCAAAGCGGGATACCCTCCGCATTGCTCAGTGCTTGGAGTTATCCTTGGCCGAGGCCCCCAAGAATGAAGACCTTCTGATAGCAGCTTGCCATTTTTGGTCAAACGGCGTCAACACCTTCCTCTTTGGCCACGGCCCGATGTCTCCAACTCTGGCCGATGTGTATATGATCACCGGCCTTGACATTACAGGATCCGTTCAACCCTGGGAATTCAAAAACTCTTCACGGCAAACAGGGGTGAAACCAGGGAGCGGATACAAGAACTATATCTTGAAACACATGAAGGACAAACCCCTTGGTGAAATTGAATACAGGGCATTTCTGAACATGTGGCTATGCAGGTTCTTCTTCTATGGTAAAGCCAATGAACCTACCTTGAATCACATGGCAATGGCTTCTCATTTGGTCAGTGGCAACCGCCTACCCCTTGGGAAATTCCTCCTAGGCAGTGTGTACCATATGCTTCACCAAACTGTCACCCAGATGTATACTAGCCAGAGGATAACATGTGTCAACGGTCCTTGGTGGTTTGTTCAAATGTGGCTGCAGCTTCACATGCATCAGATTGTGGGTGTTGATTTAAACTCCAGGCTCTTCCCTTTATCCAATCACCCTGAAGGGGAACCTCAAGCTACCAGAGGATGCCAGAATTATGGAGAAGCGGCTTCAACTGTTCTCGTTCAGCAGTACATCAGCCAGCTTTTCGAGCTATTCTTCAAAGGTTTCCAGAATCCTCTCTGGCTCCCTTATCTGGACAATGACACTCTGATTTTCCATTGTGAATTCTCCTTTGAATACGAACGCCAAGATGGAAGATTCTTAGAGATCCTCAACATCATAATCCGCCCATGTATGTTGCCGGCTGAATTCAATGGAGGAAGGCTGACCTGTAGCACTTATGAATATTATCTGCCCAATGTAATGGCTCGGCAACTTGGGTGTGGCCAGATGCCCCCAAGACTGTTCCTGCACGAATTCCTCAAGCCCAGAGAGGAAATCAAAGAGCTTATGCACAATAGCAGAGTCTTCCATTATGTGTGCAGTCCCACTGTCTACACCTGGCCTTTTGTGCCCACAACCATAGCTCACTCCACCTTCAATTCCTGGTGTCAAGAATTCCATGACCACATCTTCAGCGATCCTGTGCACTTGTTCTGTGCAGAGTTGATGCCTGATTTTCAACCAACTTCAGAGGTAATATAATTAACCTTTGCATCAGACACTTCCTCTTCCAATCATGACTCTGATCTCATTTCTTTTACTCACAGAACACAGTGCCTGCCCCTCGAACCAGGAATATCACCTACAATGCTGTAGGCCCAATCTCAGCACTAGGATTCGGGTCCCCAACTCTGGCTCAGCTAATGGCCAGGTTTGCTACAACAGACCCAAGCCTTTCAAGCCTTGCTGCTGATAGGAGGCAAGGTTTGTCTCTAATTGTTCCCCCAAATGCCAAGAGGAGGAGAACTGTCAAGAAAGTTCTTGTTGAGGTAAAATCTTTTACTTTCTTGATCATAAGATTACTCTGTTCCTGATAAATCATATCTTGTGCATTTTCAGACCAGAGCCTAGCAACCTTCAGTGCCAGAACCTGCCAATGCCCCATCCACTGGTATGACCTTTACTGTCCTCTTTTAAGGATGAACACTGGCATTTACCTTTTAATTTGACACTTGCAGAAGAAACAATAGAAGAACAACTTGTGGACATCCCAGTGTCTCAACAATCAAGTCCACCTAGGGTTGAATTACCTATCCCAGTGGAGATCTCATCTTCATCAGGGACTCAATCACCCTCTGCTGAAGCAATGAATTCTCCAGAGATGAATCTCCCGATCCAGCCAGAACCATCAAGTCCTCCAAGGGCATAATCACCTGCTGGTCATGCAGAGACATCAACCCCAACAGAGGTGGACCCATCTCCTCTTCAGCCAGAAGCCCATGAGTTGCCAGCAACTGCATCAACACCTTCTCACTTGGAAGCTTCAGCTCTACCTGGAGCACCTTCTTCACCTGTGATTGCCCCTGAACAAAATCCTGCCCCAGCTCAAGAAACCAGTTATGAGGTACTCATTTGCACTTAACTCTGCTACCTTTACTTTTAGCACTCCTAACTCGGCAATACTGCTTCTTAGGGTCAGGCCCCTTCATCATCAAGTCTGCCAACGGGGAACAATCCAGTTGCCGAAGCGATGGAAGGAGTGCATCAAATTCTGTCAGAGGCGGTGCTAGCGAAGCTCAGAGAAATCGTTGCCTGGCTAGAAAGAGATGCACAAGATCAGTTCAAGGATCTCGATCACTTTGAAGAGATGCTTGAATCTATTAGCCAAGAACTCCCTGAGGACATCAGTGCTTCTCTGGCATCTATTTGTAGCCTGGAAATCCATTATGTGCCCATAAGGCAGGCTTTGAGGAAATTGCGCTCCCGCCCGGCTATTGAAAAGAAGAAAGCCAGTGCTGAACAAGCCATGAACGGGGCGCAATCCCAAACAGAGAGCCACAAAGATACATTGGTCAATCTGCAAGCTTTTTGTGATCTGAAAATTGCCAGAAAAGCTACTCTGGAGGTAGAACTGAGAAGCCTGTCAGCTGAGATAGAGGCTGATAAAAAGAAAATAGCCGAGCTCCCTGGATTGATAGAGAAGACCCAAGAGGAAGCAAAATCGGCTATAGCCAAGATGGAACAATGCGACGAAGAACTCACCTCCTTGTCTAGTGCTCAGAAAGATTGCCAGGAGCAATTAGACAACTTCCGTCAAACAACATTGAATGTCCGTGGTGTGATTGCGAAATACCTGAACATTTAGACGCTTCAATTGATGTATAACTGAATTGGTCGCTCTTGTAATATTTGTCCTCGCATTTTATTTCTTTTTCTTCTGCGCACCTTCAAATGTAATGCTGAACGACCCATTCGGCAAAGAAACGCCAACTCCCGAATGGCACTTTGACTCTTCTCAGCCGAGCCAGTCAACTGAATGTGACTCAGCCTAGAACTCCAAGCGACCCGCCGGCGGGCTGGCCAAGGAAACCTTTCCACCTTCCGATTTTCTTGGGATATGCGCCACGATCCAAAGCCACGACTCGAGGCCACGATCTGTCTTGCCAGGCCTATAAATGAAACCGTAGGTGCCCCTAGCTCTCCACCAAGCCTTTTAGCTCTCGAATCTTTGCCAACCTCAGTTCTTCTTCTCTCCAAACAGTGCTCATCCCAAAGCAACATGGTGCGCCGCCTCAACCGCCGTCATGCCTCTGATGAGGAAGAAGGGAGCAGCGCCAATGCGCGCCGGAGGCACTGATCGCTGATTCCTCTTCTTTGATTCACCTTTGATCTTTTCTTGTTTTGACGATCATCTCCCTTTCAGGTTGATTCAGTGGAATCCGTCTCCTGCGCCGGCCAATCAGCCCCTTCCGGACGACTCCTCGGAGTCCGACGGCCACTCCCCCGTGCCCTACGGGGAACTCGACGCCCTCCGCTTCAAGGCGGAGGCGGAGGCACGCCCCGGCGCGGCCGGAGGACGTCTCCAAGAAGGCGGGCATAGCCGAGCTGGAGTGGGAGGACCAGCGCAAACAGCTGTTGGAAACCATCGACGGTACAACTCTGAAATCAAATCTTTGATCCAACCCGGCCTTTGATGCTAATCTTTTTTCTTCTTGCTCCTTGCAGCCAGCGATGCCGAGCTCAACCAGCTGAAAACGCTGGTGGAGCAGTGGCCGACAAGGTGAACGCACACGGTGACACGCCGGCGGAGCGCCTTGCTGCGGTGGAGCACCACGTCGACGAGGTGGCCACCCATGGCGTTCGTTTGGGCACTACCCTGGGCCTTGCGGCCATGGCGACGCACACGGACGTCGACTACTCCACCAGGCTGCGCGGCTTCCGGGGCGGCGCGCCAGAGGACATTGAGGAGATCGAGCTCATCTTGGAGCGCCTCGATGGCCACGGCGACGCCATTGCCGAAATCACTCATCCCCAATCTGTGCTGAACAGGCTCTTTGACTAGATTGTATTAGGGATGTTTGAACATCGGCAATAAATGAAGGACTTTTGAATTCCATGCTTGCTCTGTGATGATTTTTCTTTACATTTGCATCCGTAAATCTTGTTTTTCCTCAAACGCATCCGGGAACTGTCTTGAGCCGAATACGCGCGAACAGATGCCCTTTGGCGTAAAATCCACAGAAGATCCCTGAATCGGCAATCCGTAAGTACTGTTCAAGCAAAAACCCTTCGCATCCGGGAGAAAACCCTGCCGTTTGGTATTCCAACAGTGTGTACTGGCCGGTCATCACTCCCAATGCGCCCCTTCGGTCAATAAAATAGCCTGCTGAGATGCCCTGCAAATCCACTCGCACACTCATCCATCACTTCTCATCTCCTCCCCCGTCTCCAGAGAAAAAAAACCCCAAGGCCATGGACAAGGGCAAGCGGCCCCGGAGAGAGCGGCCCCTCCAAAGAAACGCACGATTCGAAGGTGAGTTTTCCCTTGATTTACTTCCTGTTTCCCACATGATCTTGCGCTTTACCTCCCCTTCTTTTCCTCTTTCAGCCTTGATTTGCTCCCTGAAGAAATCATCGGGACCGAAGATGTGCCTGAGTACATCTCCTCCGATTCCTCCCTCGAAGCAGAGGACGCCACGCCTGAACAGAGGACCAGCATCAACTGCGCCGCCGCGTTCGGCACTTGGAGCATGGCCTCAGGGACATCACCGCTCGTTGCCAAGCCAAACGCGAGCGCCGCATGGCTCTGGAGGCACTAGTGGGGGGTAAATGCTTCTGACTTCTTCTTGACTTTGTGCCCACATCTGAAGTTCTTGCCCCTAACATCCATTCCTCCGCGAGATGTCTCGACGGGTACAACAACCCGAAAGCGACTCCGGGACGCCTTGGTGGAGGCCGCAAACCATGGTCACCCTCGCGCCTTCCAAGTTGCCGTCACGGTGGTCTTGGAACAACTGAAGAGGGAGCAGCCGGAGAAGAAGCAAAGAAAAGATTGAATCATACTTTCGCTTCTTCCTCCACGCCTTCTGCTTCCCACCTCTTTGAGGTCCTGATCACCAGGGTTGTTGGATGTAAACCTGCAAGAAGCAGTTGTAATGTAGTTTTGTGCTAAGGGCAATGCATCTAGGCACTGGCCATTTCTTCGTTTGTGAATTTTTGTTACGAAGGCGGCCTCGTTCTTGAGCGCCGCCTGTTTCGTGTCGGATGTGTGTAATCCCGCTCGCTTGGTGATCATCGATCGATCTCAATGCTAGGATAATATTTCTTCAGATATCTTCCATTTATTGCAGCGGAAAATTCTTCTCCCAGTAAAGTTTTCATTATATATGCATTACCAGGGACGCATCTGACCACACGAAAAGGTCCTTCCCAGTTAGGGGACCATTTGCCGAATTCGCTATATTTAGTTCCAATCGGCAATAGCGCTTTCCAAACCAAATCTCCCTCTGCGAATTTCCTGACTTTTACTTTCTTGTTATAGTACTTAGCAACCCGCAGTTTGTTTTTCTCGATGTCTTCTAGGGCTCTAAGACGGATCATATGTAATTCCTCTAGCTCATCCATCATTAGGCCACTATAATCTTTGGAGCTCAAATCTTTCTGTAACACAACTCTCCTTGAATATGATTGCATCTCCCAAGGTAGAACCGCGTGGTGTCCATAAACCAATTCATAAGGAGAGGTTTTGTAGCTCCATGGGGGGCCATTCGGTAAGCCCACAGCGCCTCACTGAGTACCGAATGCCACCTTCTTGGCTTCTGGTCGATCTTCTTTTGTATTAGCTTGATCATGATCTTATTAGAAGCCTCTGCTTGACCATTAGCTTGGGCATAATAGGGAGAAGAGTTAAACAATTTGATTCCCATGCTTTCGGCAAATTCTCTGAACTCCAGTGACACGAATTGTGCCCCTTTATCAGTTGTGATTGTCTGAGGGATTCCAAACCGATAGATGATGTGTTCCTTGACAAATTCAACCATGTTTTCCGACGTCACCTTCTTCAGTGGGATCGCCTCAACCCATTTAGTAAAATAATCCATAGCCAAAAGCACGAACTTATGCCCCTTACTAGATGGGGGATTAATCTGGCCAATCAAGTCTATACCCCAGCCCCTGAATGGCCATGGCTTGATGATGGGATTCAATGCTGACGCGGGGACCCTTTGAATATTTCCAAACCTCTGGCAATCCTGACATCCCTTGTAATACTCAAAGCAATCCTCTAATATCGTCGGCCAAAAGCACCCGGCTTGTCTAATAACCCATTTCATACGGTAGGCCGATTGGTGTGCTCCACATATCCCATCGTGCACTTCGCTCATCATGTTCTTGGCTTCTTCTGGACCCGGGCATCGTAACAATACCCCATCTAATGATTTATAGAACAAATTGTCATCCAGAAGAACGAATTTTATGGACTTGTACCTGAGCTTCCTAGAGACCTTTCGGGATGGATTCTTCAAGTAATCAACGTTCTCTTTCCTCCAATCATCTTCTGCAAGATCCGTCCCCAGTGCACACACCTCTGCAGCAAACGCTTCTTGACTCTCTTTGTAACCAGAGGCGCTTTGAGCCAGCCTATTTGCTTCTTCGTTGTGTTCCCTAGGAATATGCTGTAGAGTTACTAATGGGAAGCTCTTCGAGATTTCCCTGCACTCTTCGTAGTAACTCCTTAGCGCTTCACTTTTGCACTCGTATTGGCCGTTCAATTGCTTGATCACCAGCTCTGAATCTCCATAAACTTCAACTGAAACGGCCCCGGCTTCTCTCAAATATTGAAGCCCTCGAAGCAGTGCCTCGTACTCGGCCTGATTATTTGTAACGATTAAGGCGTATAGGTATGGCAAATTCGAACATCTCACCCCTAGGTGAAATCAGTAGGATCCCTACTCCCCCACTTTTACCACATGATGATCCATCAAAAAATAAAGCCCAAGGGGTAATTTCAAGCAAATCAATTGACGGATCGCGATGTTCAGTTATAAAATCGGCAATGATCTGTCCCTTGATAGCCTTTGCCGATTCGAACTTTAACTCGAACTCTGATAAGGCCAAGATCCACTTGCCAATCCTGCCATTCAAAATTGGCATAGATAACATATGTTTTATTACATCGAACTTGGAATACACAGTGCATTCGGCATTCAACAAGTAGTGCCGAAACTTTGTACACGAGTAGTACACGCACAAGCACAGCTTTTCCATAGCCGAATACCTGGTCTCGGGATCAAGTAGTTTTCGGCTAAGATATGCTACTACCCGCTCCTTCCCTTCGAATTCTTGAATGAGGGCCGATCCAATGGTTTGGGTATCGGCCGCCACGTACAACTTGAAAGGCTTATCCAGCTGAGGAGGAACCAACACTGGTGGCTCCTTCATGTACTGCTTGATCTCATCGAAAGCCTTTTGTTGTTCGTCGCCCCATGTGAACTTCTGATCTTTCTTTAGCTTCAACAGTGGAGAGAATGGCAAAACCTTCTGTGACAAATTTGAAATGAATCTTCTCACGAAATTGATTTTGCCGAGCAGTGATTGTAACTCCTTGAGATTAGTTGGAGGAACAACTTCATCGATGGCCTTCATGCTCTTCTTGCCAACTTCAATTCCCCCCTCGTGGACTAGAAATCCCAAGAACTCTCCAGCTGATACCCCAAAAGCGCACTTGTTTGGATTCATCTTCAGACCATGCTTCCGGGTGCACTCCAAGGTCCTCTTCACATCTTCCAAATGTGTGTCATGACTTAGAGACTTGATCACCACATCATCAATGTAGATTTCCACAACTTTGCCGATCAACTCGTGAAAAATATAATTCATGGCCCGCTGATAAGTCGCACCGGCATTCTTCAACCCAAATGTCATGACTATCCATTCAAACAGGCCTATATGACCAGGACATCTAAAGGCCGTCTTTGATATGTCCTCTATTGCCATGAAGATTTGGTTGTAACCCGCATTGCCGTCCATGAAACTGATGACTTTGTGTCCAGCTGCGGCGTCAATCAACAAATCGGCAATAGGCATGGGGTAACCATCCATCGGAGTAGCTCTGTTCAGATCCCTGAAATCTATGCAGACCATCATCTTTCCATTCTTCTTGTACACAGAGACAATGTTAGAAATCCACTCCGCATATCTGCATGGCCGAACGAAGTTTGCATCAAGTAATCTTTCAACTTCTTTCTTCACATCGGCCAATACCTCATCCTTGTAGATCTTCCGGGGTGGTTGCTTGTATGGTTTGAAACCAGATTTGATTGGCAACCGATGCTCAATGATAGAACGATCCAATCCAGGCATCTCCGAATAATCCCAGGCGAAGCAATCTTTGTATTCCTTGAGAAGCTTGATTAATTCCCCCCTGAAGTCTAGCTGCAAGTTTGCGCTGATGAACGTTGGCCTTGGCTTATCACCGCTTCCAATGTCAACCTCTTCTAATTTATCAGCCGACATGAATCCTCGCCCCAACTTGCCATCAGTGCCATCTACGGGGTTCTCCATTAAAAATTACTATAAGAGTCGACTGCTTGAATCGGTACTGTTTATCACCGCCGACGGGTTCAACGGGACCTTCTCCCCGCCTTTCCCTGAGAAACAATCAATACCTTGGTATTCCCAGAAGGCTGGTTCCATGTTCGCAACGCTCACGGAGTCATCTGCTTGGACGACTTCAATCTCATCATCCACCCACTGGATAAGCTGCTGGTGCATGGTGGATGGGACGCAACAATTGGCATGAATCCAGTCCCGCCCAAGCAGTAGGTTGTAGGCTCCTTTACCTTCGATAACAAAGAAGGTAGTTAGCAGTGTCTTGGACCCGATCATCAAATCCACGTGAGCGCATCCCTTGGTATCTGAAGGATTCCCAGCGAAATCATTCAGTATTACGCTTGTAGGCGTCAGATCGCTCGGGCCCATGCCAAGTTTCCTGAAGGTGGTGTACGGCATTACGTTGGCTGCCGCTCCACCGTCGACAAACATCTTGGTCAATGGCTTGACATTGACGTATCCTCTCAAGTACAGCGGCCTCATATGTCAATTTTTGGCCGGTTTGTCGAAGATTGCCTGCTTGGCCAGCACCAGTTGCGCCATCATCCCCTCGACCTGCTCATCGTCTAGGGACGCCTCTTCCTGCACAACCTGGTTAGCAGGAGCCATGAATTCGTTCGGCAGAAAATATACCATGCATGTTGGAGCCGAACGCCTTGATCCTTCCGGTTGGTCCTTTGGACGCCACACGTGCTTTGTTTGGATCCCGGCCTGCCTCAGTTCACGGTTCCTCAAGCGTTGGACCCGTCTCTTCTGACTTTTGCGTAGGCCAGGTGGGCACCATTGCCCCTTCTGCCAGATGTACTCGTCCTCATCCTCCTCTTGATCAGCCCACCTTAGATCAGCCTGCCGCTTCCTGGGGTGATCAATGATTTCAATTTTTTGGCGCCGATCCTCGTTAGGGTGGATCCTTCCAATTCTCTCATGGACGGATCGGCGATTGGCAGAATCCTGCCTGTACTCAAAATATTTGTCACTGCATTCAGGATAGTTCCTCAGCGTGGGCAGCTTGAAACCCTCGTTCCAACAGTGCCTGAAGAACGCACATCCCCAGTGCGCGCGCTCCTGCTCGCGCGTGTATTGCTCCTGGTCCCTTCTGTGTGCTTCCTCTTCGGCTCTGCGCTTCTCCTCCTCGTATCTGCGCTTCTGGTAGCGCTCTTTTTCCATCTGGCGCTGCCACTTGTTGAGGAGGATGCGCGTGGTCACCCTCGGCTTGGCTCTGGATGATTCCCCGATTTCGATGTGGCTCTTGAGAATGCGAGGGGCTTCACCATGCACTTGTTCCAGAGTTACTTGGCGCTCTGGGTCCACTGTTCCGTCCTGTCTAGCCCTGGCTGAGGTCAAGACCTTGACCTTGCCCTTCTCCTCAGCCGTCACCATGTTGACAGAGAAGCCCACCATGCTCTGAGGGAAGGGGTAGCCATCCAGCTTCATCTTATTGTCGAATTTGAGGTGCCCCTCCTGGATGGCTTTCTGGATCCTCATCCTGAAGACCCTGCAGTCGTTGATGGAGTGCGAATCCCTGTCGTGGAAGCCACAGTGACATTTCCCCTTGACTCCATCGGGCCGAAGCATGGAATGCCCTTCAGGCAGTCTGATTCGGCCTTCCTTGACTAGGAGCTCAAACAGTTTGTCAGCTTTCGTGATATCGAAATCGTAGGTGCTTTTGGTCTGTTTGACCCAGCGCTGATTCATCGTTAAAGGCTCCTTCCCCCACATGATTTCGGCTGCGGCCACATCCAGTTCATCGTTAGAATCCTCGATCAGATCAGCCTTGTCTAAGAACTGGTTGTAGATGTCCGCCACGTCGTGCTGCTTGCCAAACCTGGCATCCTTCTTGAAGCCATACGTCTGGTTGCTCATCAATGAAAGCTTCGAGACACGGCCCCCCGGAGTTTTCAAACTCCATGCCGAACAGCTTCTCACGCACGGTGGCAGCATCCCGGCGACGGCCATGTCAGCCAACTGGTCATCTGGCAAGTTGAGCGAGAAGCACATGCCTTTAACCTCCCTGAATCTCCTGAGAAATTCCAATGGCGTCTCGCTGTGTCTCTGCTTTAGGGTGGCAAGGTCGATCAGCTTCTTCTCTGAGCTGCCGCTGAAATAGTGGGCGTGGAATTTCCTTTCTAGGTCTTTCCATTGGCTAACTGACTCAGGGGGCAAGGACGAAAACCACTGGAACGCCGGGCCGGTCAGTGACGCGGGGAAGTAGCGGACCCTGAATGTTTCCTCAGCTGAGCATTCCCCGAGCTGCATCAGGTAACGAGCGATGTGCTCCACTGTGCTCATGTCGTCTTGCCCCGAAAATTTCGTGAACTCCGTCGGCGGCTTCACCCTTGGCGGAAGGAGCACGTTGAAGTACCATTCTGGGAAAGGCGGTTTGTAGGCAGGTCCCTGCATTTTTGGCTTGAGGTCGAACTGATTTTGCATCAACTCGGCCATCTTCCGCGCCAGGGCGTCGTCCTCCTGTGCGCCTGCAGCTGGCGCGTAACCTGGATGCGGGAAAGCGTCAAATGCTCCATAGTTTCCCACCTCGTGGTAGCCTCCACCGTAGAGATTCCTTTGTAGCCAATTGCTCGCCGGAGCAATCCTGTGGCCGGAAGCGAGCGGGGCTCCAGGCGAGCCGAACGCTAGTTCTCCGTACGTGGGCTGGTACGGATTCGGCTGTTGCACGGGTTGACCAGTGCTACCCTGCGGTGGTGGCTGGATTGGCTGCCCTCCTGAGGCCTGTAGTGGGGGCTGAACTGGCTGACCCCCAGCGCCCTGCGGAGGAGTCTAGAAAGCTTGACTTCCAGAGCTCTAAGGAGGAGGTTGAATAGGTTGGCTCCGTAATGGTGGTTGAGAGCTTGACTCGCCCAGCTCCACGGTGCCCCCTTGGACGGGTGCCTTGCTGAATGCCTGGTCCATGCCCGGGCCAAAGATAGCCACCATCATTTGCTGGAACGCACCAAGGAAAGCTTTGTGGTGCTTGCTCAGCATGTAGTCTGCAGATTCCCGGAATGCCTGCATGCACTCCTCTTTCTCCTGCTATGTCGTGGCGTCGCTCTCCCCTGGTAGTAATACCCTGGGCATCTCGTTCTTCAGGTACGGGACGCCACTTCTGTTTTTCTTGAAGGACAGCAGACATTTTTGCTGGAACTGGTCCATGGCGTCCTGGAGCTGCTGCCGCTGTTCGGGAGAGAGGTCCTCAATGTTGACGTCCATGATGTCCGCAATTTCAGGCATCTTGATCTATTCGGCTGTGGTCCCACTGGGCGTGCCAAAAAATGTGTTGACGCAAAACGTGCACCTAGCGCCCAACACACAACAAGCTGAACAAGCTGGCTTTACACACGCAGAGAGTCACGAGACGTGCCAGTCAATTTTTCCTGAAAATTAACAAAAGATAAAGCAGTTAGATACCCAAGCTTGGAACTTGCCGGGTGGTACCAGACAGTTCCATATTTACGGCTAGGAAGCCAGATGGGATGACACATAGCTATAAAGAGCTATCTGACAATAAACTGAAACCATTCGGGAACTTGCGAAAAGGAAAAGTAACATTGCCGAATGGATGACGTAAGCATGACAGCGATCGGTCTTTGTTTGAATAAAGGTGCACATGCACGAAGCCATGACCGATCCCCATGATAATTAACATTAAATAAATGAATAAAGTAGAGCACGAGCATAAGCATGTAATAAACAAGCATGCATAGATCCAAACCACTAGTCTACCACATGTCTAGGTACTTTAAAACTCGTCAGGTACGATGCCAAGCAAATCTATCCACCGCATGATACAACTTGCATGAAAAACCGTACCACTTTCCACAAATAGATCTATCCACCGCATGATACAATCTAAATATGGAAAGCTAAAAGCATATGTCATTTAAAGCATGAATTACGCACGTGTTCTACACGTGAAGAAACGTAACCAAATACGACTGAACAGCCGATTCGGGGTCCATGAAGAAGGAACGAACATTACCAAGCGATTAAATCTATCAGATTGATTTGGGATCTAATCCACCGGATGACTAGCTCCAAAGCAACCCAAAAACCTGCATCTACCGCATGATACTCAGTTCTTTCAAGATTTATACCAACGTTGGCAAGCTTGAACCCGCAACACGTAACAACCTAGATCGAATCGGTTTCGGCTATCGGAAAGCACAAGATCCATGTGTTAAAACATGAAATCTACTCGTACAAGGATCACGAAAAGGATAAAGCCGATCCAAACCCATTTAGATTGGGCAAAAGTGTGTTACATGAATCTAAACATAAAGTAAAAACTCAAAGTAACACGGGGTAACTTAATGAATCTATTGGACCTTGCCAAGATCCAATAGAGCCGATAACTAGCTTCAAGCTAGATCTTAGCCTACCGCATGGCTCATGACCTAACAAGAAACCCTCCTGAAGCAAGCTTGAATCTACCGCATGACATGAAGCATGGTAACAAGACTACTTGCATCAGATCTAAATCCACCGCATGATACTAGACATGATAAAAGGTTGCCGGTACTCACGGAGGTCGACGGATCGATGAACCCTCTCGAAGAACTCGACGACACGACAAAAGGACTCTAGGGCTTGGCGTAAGGTCGGTTTGTATTGAAGAATGATTGTCTGTATTACATTCATTTAGGGCTCATATTTATACCCTGCCAAATACAATCTCGAATGGAGTCGCTGCCTAACTTATCTCTAAGCTTGATCGCCTATCCATCCATTCGTCCTTCCTGCTTGAGCCACGTCACCGTCCAATCCCGCAAAATCAGCTCAACTGTTCCTTTGCCGAACGGGAGCAGATAGCCGACCACGGATCCTTCTGCCGAATACATCTAAGAAAACCTTTCCTTCCACCAGACGGACTCTCCACCGAGCTGGACCCACAAGTCAGACTCCTTACCAAATTTTGGTGTTAACACATAGCCAAGGTGGAAGGTTGTACAACGACAGCACGACAGGCCAGGTGCTATGTGTTGAGCTCTGGTTGCCGAATGGGTTCACGCCATTTGTGCTCATAGCAAACTGTATGCTCCTTGCGTCTTCATACCATGGTAAGTGGGCATTAATGTTACCCCATTGCGTTGCATCTGCGGGGTGCCTAAACTTGCCATCTTTCTTATAATTAAGCTCCTTTCGGCCTTCGTCATGCCAATGCAAGAGTTTGGCCAGCTTTTGTGTTGCGAACCATCTTCTCAGCCGAGAAATGATGCAAAAATACCATGCCACCCTCACAGGAGCCCCTCTGTTAGCCTTCTTCTTGCCTCTGATCTCGCCAGGCTCGTTCTCGTCATCAGCATTATTATCATCTCCACCATCCTTTTTCCTCTTATACCGATCATAGCCACACTTGGGGCACTTCTCAAGGTCTGCATAATCTCCACGGAACAACACACAGTTGTTCTTGCATGCATGGATTTTTTCAACCTCTATTCCCAGAGGACATATTATCTTCTTCGCCTCATAGATAGACTCTGCTATTTGGTTTCCTTCAGGTAGCATGTCTCTAAGCACATCCAATAGATGTTTGAAACTTTTGTTGCTCCAACCATGATCTGCCTTAAGCTGCAGAAGTTTTAGATCACAAGAAAGGCGAGAGTACTTCTGGCAATCAGGATAGAGGGGTTTCTTTGAATCTTCAATGAACTGCTTCAGCCTCACTAATTCAGAAGGTGTGTACACTCGTTGAAACTCAATTCCCGCAACATTTGATCGACATTGTGCACACGTTGCAACGCCTCACCATCATCGAAGCCCCTAACTTCTTGATCAGTGATATCCTCAGGCCTCAACACGTTTGGTGGAGATAATGGTTCATTTCCCTCAAAAATTCCACTGTCATCAAGGTCTTCATCATGGTTAGCATGGTGTCGCACTTCACCTTCATTTAGGCAGCCTGCTTCGAGTTCATTAAGGCCTTCCTCACCATGTTTATTCCAACATGTGTAATGTTTTGGGAAACCACGTGTGACCAAATGATGAAAAATGATTTCCCGCTGTGCAAATTTATTTTGGTTGAGACAATCAATACAGGGGCAAAGCATTGCCTCAACACCACGGTTTCTCATATCCGCCTCTGCTTGATTTAGAAAACCATTGACCCCGCTTAAGAAATTCTCCCAATCTTCTTGGGGCTGTCTTTATATCCAAGCCCGAGCAGCAGACGCCATCTGCATTCCATACACCAAATGAACATAATTCATCACACAAAAAGACATCTGGAGAATTTCAATAAATTGGGCCAATTAATTTCCACCTTGACGAGGACTTTCCACGAGCCGAGCGCGTCCGAGGAGGAGGATCGAAGGCGCGGAGGACGCCGCGGTCGACGTCCGCTCTGGCCCCTTTCGCCATCGCGCAATCCTCAGAGCGCACGCAGCTGGCGGCGGCAAACGGGACAGGTCGGCATGGACATCTGAGCACACAGATCGAGCAAGTGACCTTATGAGGAGAGAGAGAGAGAGCGAGTGTTGTTGTCGGAATAGGAGTGGCCTAGCTTTTGCGGAGAGAGAGCGAGTGGTGTCGAAAGGATAAGACACAGACACACAGACGAGATAACAACATGCGTCTCCGATGTGAGAAAAAAAGGTGACCCTGGGTTCCAACCAAAGGATGAACTTATCGGTAACGGACTTCATAGCCTATTACCAATACGACAGCGATCAGTAACGAACTTAAGCAGCCCGTTACTGATAGGGCATTGATCGGTAACGTACTTTATAAGCCTGTTACCGATAGGTTTAACATTTGTAACGGACTCTTTTAACATCCGTTACAAAGAATTTATGTAACGGGCATTTAAAAAGTCCATTACCAGAAGTCCACATTGGTAACGGGCGTTGTGGAGGCCAACCCCAGGGTTGTCCTGGCACGCTTATAGGTAACGGGCGCCAAACAACAACTGTTACAGGTGTGGGTGGATGTAATGGGCTTTAAGGGCCCGTTACAAATTCTGTGTGACCTATTTGAGGTTTTCACGTAGTGAATAAACTCACAGTGCACCACTGTAGAAGTTGCCCTTTCGGTCGATGGTCTCCTTAAGAATGTACTCGCACAGCATCTCCCGGACACGCTTTAGATCTTCTGTGGAAACATGTACAAGAGATTTGAAATATTGCAAAATACAATCATTTATGAGAATACAAGTAGAAATCAGTTTCTAAAATCAGATGGATAATATGAGCAGATACAAGGTTGAGCATTATTATCTACTTACAGCAGCCTTCTTGATGTCGGGTATGTCATCAAGTAGTCTTAACATATGGAATGCCACATGTAATCCACACAAAGAGGACCCCCATGGCTGCTGAGCACACTACATCGAGGTACCAAAATGACAAGTTAATGAAGTACAAAATAGGTAAGAAGGGACCATAAAAAACCTCGGTCTTACAGTGAGATTTGTTTTGTGCTTGAGTGTGGCTTTTGGCTTTTTTCTTTCCTTTCGTCACTCCGTCCTGCGCATGTTCACCAAAGGCCCTGCATGATCAGCAATACCAATTAGAAACACTAAGAGATTGAATTTTTGTGAACAAAACCTACAAATATTATACCGAAGGCCCTGCATGGTCAGCAATACCAATTAGAAATACTAAGAGATTGAATTTTTGTGAACAAAACCTAAAAATACTATACCGAAGGCCCTTCATGGTCAGCAATACCAATTAGAAACACCAAGAGATTGAATTTTTGTGAACAAAACCTACAAGAAACTGACCTGTTCAAAATAGGTTGGAGGTCTGGGAACTTTAGCGGGGAATGTTGTTTAGCACAATCAGATACCAAACCTCTTTGAACTTCATACACATGATCACTGTTACCAAGTGGCTAGTGCCGTATGCACCCACCACTTAGTCGTTGTTCATTGCATTTGAGATTGCTTTGTCAACTTGGTGAGAACGCTGAGAAATATTTGTTGAAGTAAACAAATCTGGATCTAAAACCCAATACTAATCTGCATCTTTGCTTCCTTGTCCATCATTTTCCTACAAAAAATTCAAATTGTTAGCATGCATGAACTTTGTGGTCAAAATTAAAGAAATATCTTTTTAGGTTTTAAAGGACTTACAATGTCCACAACCTCATGAAGGTAACATCCAGAGAAACCAAGGGTTATAAGGTGTTGACGGTGAAATTCCGTCAACCTAGCCATGAGTTTACCTTCGGTGTTGGCATGACTTTTGTATCTTATCCATTGGTACTAACCCCTGTGGTATAACAAGTTCACTTGTGCATCGGTTTTGGAGTTTAGTGTTTATGCAGGGTTTTAGCGTTGAAAGCAAGACTTCCGGGATAAGTTTATTAAGCACCTCATGACAAGACCTTGAAGCCCGGTACAAGTCAAGCAATGAAGTGAACACGACTCCAAGAAGCCCAAGGACCCAACCCGAGAAGATGGAAAACTCCGAGGACCTAGCCAGAAAAGTGCTGAATCTTGCAAGACAAGGAGCTTCGTCCAACTCGGAGAGAAACTGACGACAAGGGCCCACATGCAAAAGGCGAGAGGATCTAGAAGACTCGGGAAGCAACACCAAATGAAGGACGCCACGAACTGGGCCGAATGGGCCCAGGCCGGCCGGCCCAGCCTGTTTCGAGGCCCAGTCGGCCCCCCTTTGATCTAGATGCATCTCGGGCTATTTATAGCCCCCTGACCGAGAACCACGCATCAATCAATTCATCATCCGCCGCCAAGGAGCCGAGAAGTTTGAGGGACACCATCTCAGAGATGAGGGTCGTGCTAGTTGTCTAGGGTCTCCCTAGCCAACGTGGGAACCTTGCATGGAAGACCACGTCGGAGCTCCGGAGCAAGGATCAAGATCGAGGTAGGATCCCGGTGGTGATCTTGTTCATGTAATCATTCATGGTGAAGTCTTTAAGTGAATCTGATTTCTAGCAATCAAGTGCCTTCTCGATGATTTTGCTTTCTTCTTGGTTATGCTTCTTCCCCAATCTAGTCTATATCTAGATTACATAGGGTACTCTTGTAGCCGTGGTGGCTAGAGGTGCATACCGGACCGACCAAGTGATTTCAACTTGTTATCGAACTCGCCCTAGACTACCCTCATGAATAGGGATACGTTGTGACAGAACGGGGGTTTCGAAAGGCGGGCGTTTTCGGAGTCGGACCGGAGGTCACGATTTAAATTTGCTTTTAGTGAGATTCGTTTTTCTATCTTCGTCTATCTTGTTTGGAGCTACAACATAAGCATGATCTAGACTCTCTAGATCGGTTATCTCTTGCTTTCTCTTGTTATCTCTTTAGTAGATTAGATTAGATGTGTTTACTTTATGAGTTAGTAGATTAGATGCAACTTGGTTCTTCAATATATAGTTTTCCTTGCTTTACTAGATTGAATCCTTGCGTTGCACATTGTTCCACGGATTCAATACCTTGGGTTCACCACTCGAGGGAAGAAGGGTCCCTTGACTACGACGAGGGATTTGTCCGCTTGCAAATCCATATGGACTCTGATATGATAATCTATCGTCAACAAGCCCCTTTTTCTGGTGCTATTGCAGGGGAACAAGCAATCAAGACCCAATCTAGTATTGCTTATTTTTCAGTTTTTCTTTTGATGTTCTTTTGCATCTCTTAACTTTGATCATCCTTAGAAGAAAAAAATCAATCTAATCTAGTTCTTGTCGAACCCTAATTTTTCTTTTTATATTTTTGTTTTATTGCTAACCCACTAGTAGGGATGTTGTCATCAATGACATTACATTAACGTCCTTGAAGACGCCACGATGGTCACAATTAGTTTTTTGTGACGATTTTGTGACGATTTTGTTTTAGTCACTATGGTGGCGTCACATTTGTTCAGCAGTGACGAAATTGGTTTTTCCGTCATAGATGTGTCTCCAATCTGTGACGAATTTTGTGTCGTCATGGATTTAAATTCATTCTATGACAAACGTTTTTGGTCATAGATTATACCTTGTTTTCGTCATAATTTCACGTCCGCCTAGCTAACTGACGTCGCTGTTAACGCCGTTTGTGATGTGTGACGATCAAATTTGGTCACAGATGTTCCTATGTTTTGGTCATAATCTCTCGTTAACGGTGTTTGCATCTGACGTGGCGGTGACGTCAGCTATGATGTGGCGGTGACGTCATCAATGACGTGGCAGCTGACATCATCTTTTTGGAATCGTCATAGAAGACAAGTTTATGTCGTCACAGAATGATATTTGCCATTGTCACCTTTTGATATAAAATGGTCACAAATTTGCATTGTTTTGGTCACAGGTTGCCCTTTATTGAGCCACGTGGCTTGATCTGATCAGTTTTATTTCGTCACAAAAGTGCAAATGGTAATTATCAATACAATTTACAAATAATACTAAAATAACAAAAAAATTGTATAAATTAACAGATCCAGTATTCCAATGACCATACAACTCCATAACTCAACTCAATTCATATTATTACTAACATTACAACAAATTCGAACTACAAATTACAGCAGATTCTAACTACAAGTTACATCTTATTTCACATCTTATTTTACATCTTGTACTTCTCATAGAAACCACACTTCCTTTCAGCATCCTGCACACATGCCATTCAAAATAGAGTTCTTACATTGTTGCTGCTTTGCATTAGGGGAGAAGAAAGAGGCAAAGGGGTTATTCTGACCTTGATCTTGTTCTCACTTGAGAGAAATCAAACTCGATCTGTTGCAGCTTGTGCATGAGCTGTCGAGCTAACCTGCAGAAAAGAAGTGTAGAGATGAGGTAGCTGACCTGCCAAGAAAATAAGAGTTATAAAGCAAAGATAATGAAACAACTATTAGAAGCAGACAGAGCAATAACCACCCAACAAATTTTCACTTATTACTTACCTGCAATGAGTCAAACAAAGTGGATCATAATGATAAGGTTTTCTTTTCTGCAACATCAAGTGGCACACTAATTTCAATAAATGAGCAAATGAGAAAAAGACTACTAGTTATCTACTTTGCAACGAACAAATTTGCCTAATGCATGGTGAATTCATGGCTGGAAAAATGTAGTAATACTGAAAAGGAAGAAGTAATTACCTGACAATTACGCCTTCTATATACAATATTCATAATGCTTAAGCCAACTTCTGCAGTTTCAAAACAAAAATTTGAGACAAGCAACTGTATTTAAAACGGAATACAATACATACCAGCATTGAATGTTGAAATAGCATAAGCACTCATTTTTCTACTGAGGCATAAGGACTAGTTTTTTCATATACCCCAGTTCACATACTCAAAATTAAATTCATTATTATGTCTAGAAAGTCTAGTACTTTTCAAATACTGTAGTTCCACATACAGATACAGTAATATAAAACTCTAGATACTGTAAATATAGAGTTAGTAACAAACTTCAGAAAACAAAAGTATAGTCGGGCTACTATAATTTACTAATATAACTGAAGATCTGCAACAGTCAGACTATCACATCACATCGAGACATTGATGGAGTCATCACAATAGGTAGAAAATAGAAAAACAGAATGTGATGTTTGAAGCTGGCCAATCAACCACAAAAGTGTCAAGGGAAAAGGTACCCAACCATGTATTTTTTGCTACAAAGGTAGGAAAAGGGAACAACCAAAAACAATTGTATTTGCAAATAAACATGAGTACAACTGAAGTTACGCCTAGCTTCTATGAAAAGGTTATGTTCGGGGCATCTACCATAAATAAACATAGAACAGTCATCTATGAAGATTGCTGATAGGAATTATACAGCATCAGGTCTCATGGTCGAAGTTTCTGTTTTTTCAATAAAACTCTAAATAACAGGTATTTCATATTTAAAGGTTGAACTGTGAATGGGATTGGCCAAGTTGCATGATGCTGAATCCAGAACCCAAGCTGCATGATGTTGTACATAAATTGGTGAAAAGGGTGGAAAGAACAGTTTTAGGTTTCTATACCTAGTTCTTCCAGCAGCTGAAAGATGCTCTTGATAGTGAACCAATAAAGGAAAAACGTCAGAAGGGTCGTTTGGAGAATCAGACAGACAAACAGAACAGTAGAGAATCTGCCAGAACAGTTTGAAATTCCAATTAGACATAAAAACGTCTACAAATTGAAACAATGAGATTAATAATATTTGGGACTACAGTCTTCATCAAATAAACTGGAGAACAATGGGTGGAATAAAATTCAGACTACAACATCCTGTAGATTGGGGAGAAGGCTAATTTATTATGCAATGCATAGGCAACATGCTATCCTCCAGAATGCCATTCGTGAATTACGGTAACAATCAATGAGAACAGAAGAGCCATGGTCAGACGAGGTCACTTTAGTTGCCATGCACATAGCAAAATTATATATCAAAATACTAGCTAAGTCATGACAACCTAAATTATGGAAAGAACAAAGAACGCAGGACCTGATCTTGTGACAGAATGACATAAACACACTGTATAACTCCAAATCTACTGCCCCCTATATTAAATTTGAAGAATTAAACACATTCAAATGATGTGCTCTAAGTAGGGATTCTGATAGTTTTGCCAATCAATCAAATAGACTGCTATACATCTACATATAATTTCTTAAGACAGGTAATTAGAGGCAGTAAAAACTAAATTCTAGCAACTTACTGTCTCCCGGTCTGTGACCATTACAGAAGCACTCGCAAACAGAGCATTGTGTCAGCCCACACTTCGACGCAGCCGCAGCGATTCGCGGCGCACAAACAGAGCACGACGCAACAGTTCACAGCTCGTAGGGGGAGGAAATGCAGTTCACTAGCGCTCACCTCGTGTTCACCGACTGGGATCCTGACAGAGAACTTGGCCGGTCCAGAGCCGCTCGCCTCCTCCGCGACCGCGGCGGATGCCCTGGCGGCGACATGCCTCTGCGCTGGCGCCCTCCTCCGCGCGCGTCGGCGTGAGCACGCTACGCGCGTGAGGGAGGCGTGGAGCGGCGGCGATCGTGCTGCTGCTGTGGAGCGGCGGGCTAGGTTTCGCGGAAGTCTTGCCGAGTATTTATTTCGCGTGCATACGATCTGAACCGTCGATCGGAGATAGACGTCCAAGAATAATTGTCCTGCTCAGTAGGCCGTTCGTGCTTGCCCAAAAACTGGGCTAGGCCCAAGTGTTTAGCCTTGTTTAACAAAATTTAGAAAGTGTTACTTTTGAATAATAAACACAGTTAAATTCTGAAAAAAATATATCATTACATACAAATTATAATTAAATTGTTCATGTCAACTAACAGTTTAATCAAGGTTGTATTATTTTTTTATGCAAAAAAAGGATAATAGCAGATATTAATCACCTTGAATCTTGTAAGAGAAGTGGGGGATGCGTACGCGCGGGTGGCAGGGACGGGGCACTGACGCACGGGCGGACGTACGGGAGAGCGGAAAAAGACTTACCAAATTTGTATCGTACTTTCATTTTTTTAGTAAAAAAATATAATCTTACTTAAAAATCTGAAATTTTGTTCGAACTTCTCCTTTTAGAACAGTATGTTGTCAAAAAAGTTTCAAGTGATTCAGAGAAAGTGATGATGCACTTCCCCACTGAAGCATACATGTCTCACACATGTCACTGTGAGTCACCAAGAGATGTTCATCCCTATGTGCGACGTGTAGTACAAGTTGCTTGAAATCGTGTGAAACTTTTTTGGATGCTAATGGATGCAATCTAAGATGTAGGGGGAAGTTTCGGAATTTTCTGACCAAATTTGCCTATTGTTGTAAATATTTGTTGATTTAATAAGGAATAAATGTAAAAAACTTGTAACCTTGCTTTAAAAATTTGAAATTTTGCTGGAGCTCCTCCTTTTGGTACGGTATGTTGTCAAAAAAGTTTAAAGTGATTTTGAGAAAGTGATGATGCACTTGCCCACTGAAGCATACATGTCTCACACATGTCACTGTGAGTCACCATGAGATGTTCGTCCCTATGTGGGACGTGTAGTGCAAGTTGCTTGAAATCGTGTGAAACTTTTTTGGATGCTAATGGATGCATTCTAAGATGTTGGGTGAAGTTTCGGAATTTTCTGACCAAATTTGCCTATTATTGTAAATATTTGTTGATTTAATAAGGAATAAATGTAAAAAACTTGTAACCTTGCTTAGAAAATCTGAAATTTTGCTGGAGCTCCTCCTTTTGGTACGGTATGTTGTCAAAAAAGTTTCAAATGATTTTGAGAAAGTGATGATGCACTTCCCCACTGAAGCATACATGTCTCACACATGTCACTGTGAGTCAGCAAGAGATGTTGATCCCTATGTGCGACGTGTAGTACAAGTTGCTTGAAATCGTGTGAAACTTTTTTTTGGATGCTAATGGATGCAATCTAAGATGTTGGGTGAAGTTTCGGAATTTTCTGACCAAATTTGCCTATTATTGTAAATATTTGTTGATTTAATAAGGAATAAATGTAAAAAAATTTGTAACCTTGCTTAAAAAATCTGAAATTTTGCTGGAGCTCCTCCTTTTGGTACGGTATGTTGTCAAAAAAGTTTCAAGTGATTCTGAGAAAGTGATGATGCACTTCCCCACTGAAGCATAGATGTCTCACACATGTCACTGTGAGTCACCAAGATAACCTACCCTGGATAACTTGGTTACAACCTTATGTTTATCATAACATTAGAAAATATGAAGTTATGTTAGCATTTGCTATGCCAAAATATGTTTTATATATTATCTTTCACTACAAGAAAAGAAGTTGTATAAAAAAGGTAAATGAAATAGTAACTAATATGCAAACGAACGAAATTACATGAAAGATCGTGATTTTACAAAAAATCAGAAAAAAAATCAATAAATTTGGAGTTAATATGACTGAGAAACACTAGTTTTAAATTTTAATTGTAGATTAAAAAGAAAAAACGAGGGGAAAACCAGCTCAGCGTGCGCCACGTGGTCCCGGCGAAGCAACTTGACCAACCCTGTGCTGCCACATGGTCCCGGCGAAGCTCCATCGCTTGGTAAACACTATTAAAAAAGGACATCATACACCAAAAGGACACAACTCATGTTACAGCTTAGTGGTAAGTCTCTCTCTTCCCACTAAGGACACCAGGGTTCGAATCCCATGGGCACACCTTTTTTTGTTTTGCAAATTTAAATGTGGGTGGTGTTCCATTAGTTTTGCAAATTTAAATGTGGGTGGTGTTCCATTAAAATGTTGATAGGAGGAATGACATACACCAATGGGACAAAAATCATGTTATAGCTCAGTGGTAACTCCCTCCCTTCCCATCGTGCAGACCAGGGTTCAAATCCCATGGGTGCACGTTTTTTTGTTTTGCAAATTTAAATGTGGGTGGTGTACCATTAGAATGTTCATAAGATGAATGACATACACCAATGGGACAGAAATCATGTTATAGCTCAGTGGTAACTCCCTCCCTTCCCATTGTGCAGACCAGGGTTCTAATCCCCCTAGTCGCTCTTTTTCACGCTGATTAAAGCCAAAAGAGTGGCCCATTTTTTGTGGCCCAATTCCAAAAAAACGGGAGCAGAGCGACCCATTTGGAACACTCATCCCACGCCGTCATGTGCACCACTGATTTGTGACCAATTTGTTTAATCATTAAGTGTGTCAAACAATTTCAATAAATGGTGACAATATCAAAACTAATTTGTGACGATCAGGTTTTGTCATTCCAATATGGTATACCCAAAACAAGTTTTATGACGATCTCCTTTTACAATTCTGTGACGTTATTTTCATTTTCGTCATAATTTTCCAGGCCAAATCTTTGTCACTTGCCACCTATGACGAAATTGGAGAATTTGTCATATAAGACATACCATTCTGTGACGAAAGTGAGCAGCGTCACGAGCAAATCGTCACAAATAGCAACTTTTCTAGTAGTGACCCTAACCGGAGAAGGTTGGCTACCTCTCCAAGAAACCCAAACTTTCTTTTGTGCATGATCCAGGAAAACTTTACAGGCAAAGGAGACGTGCAACTCAAGCTAAAGGGTTGGAAACCCTGATCCAAAAGCCAAAGTTGAAGGACCGTCAAAATCTCCAAGGGAATCACCACCTCCAAGTCCAAAGGAAGATCAACCTCAACCGCCACCCATGGGAGAACAACCACAACCGGAACGCGAGATCGAGCTATGCACCTCGAACACCGTTGATCTACCTATCATAAACCTTCAAGATGCTAGAAGGTCGTTCAAGATCAAGGTCTCAACTATCTGCATGACGATTGCGAGAGCTTTGGAGCGTTTCAATGAATGCATACGAGCCGGATTCCTTGAGTGGCATATAGGTTTGCTTAAGAAGAGGATGGAGAAGATGGAGATAGAGAAAGAAGCTCAACACCTAAAGGCTGCCAAGGCAAGATCCACATGTGAGGATTGTGAGGAGCACGACCATGTCCAAGTTAACCCCGATTTAATGCAAGTTCGTGCATCCAAGATGTGGTTCCTC
Source organism: Cenchrus americanus (assembly GCA_947561735.1). NCBI lineage: Eukaryota > Viridiplantae > Streptophyta > Magnoliopsida > Poales > Poaceae > Cenchrus > Cenchrus americanus. Next base: position 125,143,410 of record OX387242.1, on the reverse strand, counting down.
TTTGTACACAATTCAAGGACTTCATGGACGAGCAAGCTAAGATCAACAAGGACACTACCACTAAGTACGAGGCTATGGAGAAAATATTGAAGAATTTAGATGGCAAGGTGACGGAGGTCGGAAGCTCTATACGTGAAGTGTTCATCGTGATGAAGATGCTAGAGACACAAGTGGGACAACTTGTCGGGCGCCCGATGGGTAACAAAGAAGAATTTCCGAGACAACTCCAAGGTCCCAAGACGGCGAAGGCTACTCAAACTCATTCTGGAGAGATGAAGGATCACACTAAGGAGACCACGAAGATCACGACCGAAGGACCAGAGTTTGAGATGCTGAGCCACTACATGAAGGAAGTTGTTGCATCCGTCAAGACCAAAGGACAAAGCCAGCCTGTGAAGACCAAAAATATGACTAAGCCGAAGAATAAGCCCGTGCCAAAGATGGTGCGGAAGTGGGTACCCAAGATTGCAACGCCCACAAAGAGCGTTGATCCGAAGTAATCAAGTGAAGAAGTCTAGCCATGGACTATAAACGAAGCGCTAGGCGGGAGGCAACCCGTTTCGTTGAGTCAAGAATAAGCTACCGGGAGGACAACCCGATTCCAGGTTTTTCGAGTCTTTTTAATAATTCAGTTACGAATTTTACTACGCGAAACATTAGACTTAGAATGGTTGAACAATATTAGAGACATAATTCTTGGTTGAATATTTTGCTTGATCATAAACCCTTTACATGAACCATCCTATGTGATTGTTTGCTTCTTTTCGAGAAACCACAACCAAAAAAAATTCAGAACCTAACTCAACCATTCATCCTCTTTATGATGTTGTGGTTGACTTGTTTTTCATGCTAAAAACACACGAGTAGAGCCACGACTTGTATCTAGATGTTATTTAATTTTCAACACGTGGTAGGACTCGCGTGAACCGAGAAACTTGACTTTTGGTTGGTTTAAAAACCTATATCCTTGGTTTCTCTAAGATTAGAATTTTTCTAAGCCTCATTTAATTTTATTTTATTCAAAATCTCTCTTATCTAATCAAAATTAGAACATAAACCTATGCCCCCATGATCAAGCCGGGAAAAGTTTGCTCTCAATTAATGAAGGCAAACAATACCGGTGAGACCAACATAAAAGTAGTCGGAAATATGTTTCGACTTACATTTGTTTTTAAATGCTTTAAAACTTTCTCTAAATTTATACTTGAGCTCTTCCATAGCTCTGAATTTATTTTTAATTTTCGAAATTAGAGGAGTGCTTAGCATTAAAACATGCTTAGAGGGAGGCAATCTAGTTAACTTAACCATGCGTGCACCATGATGCATCATGGGATGCCCCTCCAACATATTTTATCAAACCACATGCAAAGTACAAGCATGGGGGGGCAGTCAATGCTTTGTTTTGTAGGAATATCATGAAGGCATGTGAGGCAAGGGAGCATGGAGGTGACTCAAATCAAAAACATCCAGTGGAAGGAATAATAATGCAAGCAAAGGAGTGGACGAGAACATTTGGAAGGTGCACGCGGTCACGAAACAAAGTGCGCTAGAGAAGAACCGAGCTAAGAGGAGGAGAGAGGTAAGTTTCCATCCAGCTCTTTGTTCGTGTGCTCTAGTTTGTAGTCCGGAACCACCTTAGACTTAGCCATCCACCTCGTTTGTTTCGTGCAACAAAACACATCCTAATTCCACTCAAAGTCCAGACTCCAAAATAATATTTGTGTACCTTGTTACCGGCTGAAAACCCCGGATATATATTTGTGAGGGAGAGTGCTGCAACAATGGAAGAAAACTACAAGCCTTTTCACCAAAGAAGAAGGGATCATCATCGTCTAAGCCATCATCGACAACCTCTTCGAGGAGGCACTCAGTTTCCGAGTCTCCTCGGAGTATGGAGGAGGACACAGCACCACCGAGAAGGAACCACACTCTTCTCCTCGGTGGCATGAGGGCCACACGAAACTCGTTTATGAGGTTCACCAAACCTCAAGGACATATGGATGAGCTGCCTGTCCGACCTCACCGCTCGACACAATCATCCGCTCCACCTCCACACGCTCTGTGGTATTCCAATGGGTTTATTATCACGATGGAGGAGGAGGAGAAGAAGCTCGCTCACCTTGAGTAGAGGCTTGTAGCGAACGTCAACTTCGATGACCAAGCTCTCCACATGTTGGGTTTTCATATGGGACACCGAGGTTGGGTGCAATTCTCTAACGGAGTGTCGGCAAATACCACAAGGAATTTGCCTAGGAAATTCTCATGACCATGGCGCATATCCTTGATGAAGGAGTGCTGAGTCTCTCATTTCGTTTGGAGGGTGCCATTCGCACCAGGAGGCCACCCACAAGTGGAGAAGAAGGAAGACACAGTCGGAAGGGTAACCATGATCAATGGTGCTATGTCTAGCACCTTGATGGGGTAATCTCCTTATTCATCCATGGGTTGTAATCGATCTTGAGATGTAATCATACTTTGTTGGATTATCAATCTATCATCTTGTGTTGAATATACTTTAATGCTTAAGGTTAGCTACCATGCCGTAAAGGGAGTAAGAGCTCCAATGCTTCCTTGGATCCATTCAATGCGCCGTGTCCATCATAGGTCTAGTCATGATTACCTTCGCGTAGTGAGTACAAGAGGATGGAAAGGGCGAAACTGTGGTCACAACCCCCGATAGATTAGATTGGTTTTCATGTTCGAAACGATTGCATGTTCTAGTATCGTAGACCCATGGGCGAGTGTCTCCTATCTTGATTGAACAAGCGATTCCCTATGTATTAGGGAATAGCTCGGTTTTCAAAAGGGAGCCCCATAACAAGTGGATGTGCATGGAGGCACATGGGAAGGTTTTTGGAGTATGATCGCGGGAGAAGCGTGGCAACAAAGAAATTTTATCCGGAACCCCATCATCCAAGAGTTTCACTCATGGATGTGCAAAAGATTTTGGGGAAAATGAGAGATATAAAGATAACCAACACGGAGCTGAATTGGCTTTGCTCCGCTTTGCCAAGAAGCCAATCGACCCCACTCACCTTATGATCAACCGGTGGTGTTGTGAGCAACATCGGATTCGGGAGATATTGGTTCGGGGTGTTACCTCTCCATACTGGCTATCTATTTGAGACCGGGTATTACAAGGAGCCCGAAGCATCTCCTACCCAGGACTTCCCTAAGATTTGAAGAAAGGAAAATATAAATGAAGATGAGAGAGGAGGCTTCAAAGTGGCCAAGCTGAATTTGCCCCTTTCGGAAGGAAGGGTAAGACTTTTTCTTGAGGGGAAGAAAGATTGGTTAAAGGAAGGACTTCTTGTGCTCGCGAAGAAAAAAATAAAAGAGGAAGAATTATATGAGAAGGTTCTTCCACAGCTCAAGAAGGAGGTGCGCAACAAAATTATGTGCCACGAATTGTAGGAATTCCGGCGCCGCCGAGTTGTTACGGTTGTGTACCAATGCAAGCATGGGGGAGTGGTGCAGCCATGCCCCCACCAAATTTTGCGGTGCCCAATGTAGCCTTTGCAGAGCCATATGCACATCTTCCTCAACCACAACAAAGTGGCCATCATTGGAGGATATGCTACAAGAAACATGCAAATTATTACAGCCATCCAAACCAATGCAAACCAAATGGGTGAAGGAAATGCAAGCATCGCTTATGAGCTTTGACACCTTCACCTAGAACCGTCGGACAATTCATAGGAGGAGTGGTGCATTCCTATTATGAGAAGGGTATAACGACCATGTTTATTAATATCAACCACCGGCGGAAGATTAGAGAGAGGAGGAGCTTTAGTTCTATCCTTTACCCCCCTTTTTCTTCAATTTTCAGCATGTTTGCGCCTATGTATGCGTAATATTTTTAGCTTTTACTTTAATTTTTAGTTTTTACTTTAATTTTCAGCATGTGTGTTAGTTTTTGTTTTCATCATGAATAATGTCACCACCTAGTTTTTACCTTTGGTAAAGTTACAAAGTTTGTGCCATGATGAAATATGATTATAATTGCCGCTTTGTTTATCTTTGTAATTGTTTTATGCATGATTAAGCTAATGCTCTCTTACAATACAAATCTGAAATTACCTAAATGCTAGCTTAATCTTTAGCGGAGGTTATGATAAAAATAAAGACCCGTAGTGTTTTATGTGCTCTCAAGTTTTAGATGGATTAAAGATGATTATTTTTGTTCTTAAAAGTAATGCTAACCTTGTCATAAATACCACTTGCATGTTGCTCTACCTATCCAGAGCCATATAAATATTTGAGTACAAAAACTTAGTATAAAAGGTTTATTTTTGGGTGAGTTATTTCAGGCCTTGATTTCTCTGGCCCGAGACTAAGAAGCTAGTCATTCCGTTTTTGCGTATCTATCTTATTGCTAGCCTCTTATCCATGCATTGTGTATCCCCATATCGAAGATCTCACAAACCTTGCCGGATATCCATCCTTAAAACCAAATATCATCTTCTGTGTTTACCTCCTTGACCACAACCTATCGTTGAGTACGGATAATCAATTCAAGGAAGATAGCAAGACAATGCCATTATTGAAGATTTCAAGTATCTCTCCAAAGGAAAATTATTTTTGGTACCTACCTTAGCTCTATCACCTCTTTGCCCGAGGACGAGCAATGTCTAAGCATGGGGGAGGAGGTAGGTACAATGCAATTTTAGAGTTCAAGGGGAGCAAATAAAATTTTGATGAGAAAAAATGAGAAAAATAAAGAAAGAATAAAAATATGAGTATGTATGATATAAAAATAAAATAAAATGAACTCCCCGGATCTCTAAAGTGCATTAGGAATTTCAAGGTTTCAAGATTAAAAGATCCATACTAATTTTCCAACCATGTGCAATCCGATAACGAGGATTTCCTTTGTGCCTCGGGATCACTCTTTGCCATTTGCACATGTCCACCTATCTCAAGTGTGTGTATTTTTCTCTCTCCCCTCCTTGATATAACATTATTTTCCAATGACCTTTTTGACGAGTCTCGGTAAGACCATGAGAAGCTTGTCTTGTTTTGACAACATCTCATTTATAATATCTTGGTAGGACTAAACTTTCCCCAAAAGCTCCATATAAAGCCTACCACATATATATGTCTCATGAGAGGGAAAGGAGTAGAATAAATAGGCTTGAGAGACAAGATGAGATGAGAGTTCATGAGCAAGATGCAAGGCGGTTTGAATTTGTGAACTTGGTTTAGCTCTTTTTCATCTTGTCCTTTATTTCAAAATTTCTGAGATCCATTTGAATTTTGGGAGCATGTTAATACTTGTGGGATAAGCTTAATTAAATATTTACCCTCCGTAGGGATGAAGGCTAGTACATTACGGAACTTTAACGAACTAAACTTTTGAGAGCATTATGTTTTCTCATGTATGATCAAGTGCAAGGTTTAAACAATGAAGGGAAACGATGATATCCATCGAAGGCTTACTCGAGGACGAGCAAGGTTTAAGCATGGGGGAGCTGTTGGCGGTAAAATTCCATCAACCTAGCCATGAGTTTACCTTCGGTGTTGGCATGACTTTTGTATCTTATCCATTGGTACTAACCCCCGTGGTATAACAAGTTCACTTGTGCATGTCGGTTTTGGAGTTTAGTGTTTATGCAGGGTTTTAGCGTTGAAAGAAAGACTTCCGGGATAAGTTCATTAAGCACCTCATGACAAGACATTGAAGCCCGGTACAAGTCAAGCAATGAAGTGAACACGACTCCAAGAAGCCCAAGGACCCAACCCGAGAAGATGGAAAACTCCGAGTACCTAGCCAGAAAAGTGCTGAATCTTGCAAGACAAGGAGCTTCGTCCGATTCGGAGAGAAACTGACGACAAGGGCCCACATGCAAAAGGGGAGAGGATCTAGAAGACTCGGGAAGCAACACCAGATGAAGGAGGCCACGAACTGGGTCAAAGTGGGCCCAGGCCGGTCGGCTCAGCCCGTTTCGAGGCCCAGTCGGCCCCCCCTTTGACCTAGATGCACCTCGTGCTATTTATAGGCCCCTGACCGAGAGCCACGCAACAATCAATTCATCATCCGCCGCCGAGGAGCCGAGAAGCTTGAGGGACACCGTCTCGGAGATGAGGGTCGTGCTAGTTGTCTAGGGTCTCCCTAGCCGACGTGGGAACCTTGCATGGAAGACCACGTCGGAGCTCCAGAGCAAGGATCAAGATCGAGGTCGAATCCCTGTGGTGATCTTGTTCATGTAATCATTCATGGTGAAGTCTTTAAGTGAATCCGATTTCTAGCGATCAAGTGCCTTCTCGATGATTTTGTTTTCTTCTTGGTTATGCTTCTTCCCCAATCTAGTCTATAGCTAGACTACATAGGGTGCTCTTGTAGCCGCAGTGGCTAGAGGCACATACCGGACTGACCAAGTGATTTCAACTTGTTCTTATCGAACATCCTAGACTACCCGCATGAATAGGGATACGTTGTGACAGAACGGGGGTTCCGAAAGGCGGGCGTTTTCGGAGTCGGACCAGAGGCCACGATTTAAAGATGCTTTTAATGAGATTCGCTTTTCTATCTTCGTCTATCTTGTTTGGAGCTACAACATAAGCATGATCTAGACTCTCTAGATCGGTTATCTCTTGCTTTCTCTTGCTACCTCTTTAGTAGATTAGACTAGATGTGTTTCCTTTATGAGTTAGTAGATTAGATGCAACTTAGTTCTTCAATAGATAGTTTTCCTTGCTTTACTAGATTGAATCCTTGCGTTGCACATTGTTCCACAGATTCGATACCTTGGGTTCACCACTCGAGGGAAGAAGGGTCCCTTGACTACGACGGGGGATTTGTCTGCTTGCAAATCCATATGAACTTTGGTACAATAATCTACCATCAACATAAGGTTATACACGATACTGAATTCAATGTTTAACATTAAAGTACCAAAACCACCTTTAAAGTAGTCTTGATTCACCTTTGCTAGAAAGGCAAGTTTATCCTTACTGTGTTCCATGACATAAGCATGCAACTTGGCACAATTTGGTCCAACAGCCTTTACATTTGCTTCTGACAACATAGGTGCACCAGGCTTGTATTTTGGTCAGTCATGTTCTGTCCCAATAACACAGTTAAGAATCTCATCTTTAGTTAGAGGTTTCCTGGCCTAGTTCCCCTTCTACAGTGGACATTGCCTGGGCTCCTCCTGTTGCAGAGGCTGCTGTACTTGTTGCATTTGCTGCTTAGGGGGAGATTGCCTGCACTCCTCCTCCTACTGCTGGAAAGGCTGTTGTTTCGTCTGTTGCTAATCCTCATGTTGCAGCTACTGCTTAGGCGTAGTTTGCCTGGGCTCCTCCTACTGTTGTGAGGACCATGTCTGGTTCGAGGACCGGTGGTTGGTCGCTTCCTTGTGTGCTGAGTGATTGTCAACATTGTGTGGACTGATTCTTGGCTAAGTATTGCAGGTGCAGGTTGCGGCTTGACTACTGTTGGTGCAGGTGAAGGACAAGCGCGAAAGGTCGACGCCGGTGAGGCCTCCAAGTGTGGAGAAGACAAGTAGGCTTCGTTCGAGGGACCCGGTGGCCAGCGGGGTCAAGTGCGGACCGCATGGTGGCATGAACATCAAGATGAAGTCATGGACGGTTTCTTGGTTGAGCTTGAAAACCAAGGTCGAGCCGGGACTACGTGGGAGCCGAGTCATGAGTGGCGATTGGCGGAGGCTACACCAAGTTCGCAGGGTTTCCAGTGGTTCACTAGAAAACCACTGGGTTCCCTGGTTGATCCACAAAGCCAAGACCGAAGAACCGAAGACGGTGCTACAGCAGCATCGGACCGGTCTGACCGGTGAGGAGCACCGGTCTGCCCGGTATGCGACAACGCAGTCCGCAGACTTCGAAGCGGAGGACACATGTCGGGATCGCATGGCTTGCGTCGAGGCTACGCAGGGTGCGGTCGCCGGGCATCCGTCTGATGGAGAAAATCTGAAGACTTCCAAAACCGCCCTTGAGGGGCTTGTATCCCTACTTGTTAAGTAAGGGCATTTTAGACTTTAGGCTAGCCTCCATATAACCCATGAGGTGAGAGGATGGCAGCCATCTCTTGGAACCCTAGTTCATTTTGCTTTCCTATTTTTCCCTTCCTATTTTCTAAGGATTTCAATAGGACTAGCTTGAGAGCTTCATGGTGAGATCTTGCGAGAGGGTTGGATGGTCGGGAGGCAAGCTAGACCTTGTGTGAACCTCCTTGGTATGTATAGATGATTCAGCGTGGTTCCTCAAGGCTTTGTTGTGTCGCTCCCGGTTATTCTTGGTGGTGATTTTCGGAGCCCTCTCTTGGTGGTTTTCTTGGGGTGTTTTTCGGGACCTTGCTCTTGGGGATTCGATGGGGTAAATTTGTGGGAACCCTTCGTGGTTCTTTTGCCTGTGATTCCTCTCCCAAATCCATGAGTTAAGGGGCTCGATTTTGGAGGTTTTGATGTTCTAGGGTTAGAGGAGTTCTTGGCGAGATTTCTTCGTTTCCTCTTGATTTGACAAGTTTTTGTGGGACTAAACTTGGCTATGGACTCCTCATGAGGTGTTCCTACTATTCCCAAAGTCTTATTCAAGTCCGTGGAGTTATTTGGGAGATCGAGGCTTGGATTTGGAGGTGTTGACCCACGGGTGCTGTTCATCCCGAGAAGCCCAGGTCACACTTTTCTGACTGGTGCCTCTCACCAGTCTAACCAGTGCAACCCTTGTTGGGTTTTTGCTCGAGTGAACATTTGGATGTGTTCGCTATTGTCCTGTGTTGCTACTGTTTCGAGTTTGGGTCAGTTTGGAGCTCGGTAGGCCTGTTTGGTGTTTTGGGGCTTTCTGGCTGAGACCGGTCTGACCGGTGTGTTGCACCGGCCTGACTGGCGTGGAGCCATTCTGTGGAAGTCTCCAAGTTTCACCAGCAAGGACCGGTCTGACCGGTGTTGGTCAGTGGACTCGAGTTTTGGTGTTCCGCTGCGTTCTCGGGTCTATGAGGTTTGAAGTTGGTTCCTAGGTTCAGTAGCACTCCAGTGGCTACGTGGACTTGCCCAACTTGAGTAGTGAGTCGGAGACGTGTGTTTGGAAGCCGTGTTCGTCTTGTTGGAGCCTTCATCACCTTCGAGAAGAATTTTTATCGGCTCCCATTCACTCCCCCCCTCTCTGGTTCGCTGTTTCAGTCCTTCATGTTGTCGATGCTCTTGCTGCTGGAGAGGCTGTCGTTTTGTCTTTTGATTATTCTCAAGTTGCAGCTGCTACTTAGGCGGAGTTTGCCTAGGCTCCTCCTCTAGCTGTTGTCGACGCTCTTGCTGTGTAGTTTTGCTGATCTGCTGATGCTGCTGTTGTTGAGCCTTCTCTTGCTGACACTGAGCTGAAGTACCTCCATCTGATGTTGTACCCCTGCTACCTATTGCGGCTTCAGTGCTAAGATGTCTCGTCATGGGTGGTATAAGGATCCCGTCCTTTGTCCATTGGATCCTTTGAACGAGAGCCTCAGCTAGGGTTGCTATGTCACCCCCATCAATTGGTACAAGCAGAGGGTAGTGACCCGCATTGGCCCACACATAAGTAGGTTGCACCACAACATACCATCCTACACCAGTACTGAATGGCAAGCCTTTTGAAATGGAAAGACTTTCGCTAGTGCGAGCTCCACATTAATCCCGGTGCCATCCAAAAGGCTACACATGGTTGGCTCTGTCAGATTATCTATTGTGTCCAGCATAGGTGATCGACTATCACTGTGCACTTGATTCGCTTCATCACCGTTGGCATTCCAATGATCTTGCTCTCTGCCATCTTCCTTACTATCATGCGCATGTTCTTCCTCGCGGTCATGCACATCTTCTTCCTCACTGCCATGCACATCTTTTTTCTCGCTGCTACTAACAGGCGCTGGTAATTGGGAAGGAAGAAGTTCATTGTCCGTATGTCGATGCCTAATAGTTTTAGAGCATGGACAACTGATTTAAATGTTATGTCCATCATATCATGAGCATTAGACCTCTTGTTCATCTTCTTCCTGTACATTCCAACGAACTCTTCACCAAACCATTTACCCCAGCCAACTGAACTAGACACGCCTCGGACCCGACCCTAGTGAGGATATTATCCTCCCTAACCCTAGTGAAAGAACCATCGCTACCCTGAGCTGCAAGTGTTTTCACCCTATCTGCTACCCCCACCACTACAGGGTTACTGAATGTTATGCCCCCGCTTCCTTCACTAGTATTCTTCTTCTTCTTCCCTACCCTTGCCCGTAGATAAGGTCTCAAACGTCCAGAATATTGGTCCCAAGGGTTTTGTTTTCCTTCTGCAGCTAGCTTTGCATCCTCCTACTCCTCCCACTCTTTCCGTTTACTACGATAATCTTTTCTTCCCATCTTGTGTGGCTTATTATGCAATGCTCTCTTTTGTTTCTTTTCCTAGCTCAATTGCTGAAATGAAGGAGAATTGGTTTCCCGCACAAACATGTCCCAGTCTTGTTGCTGCAAAAAACATGCTTCACAAAGGGAGTCTCCTCTTCACTCATATATTTTTTTCCTAAATGGGCCTTGAACCGCCATTGCAAGATTCCAATCTCTGATATAGCTGCCTTAACTGCCTTCTTGCAAACAGATTCTTCTAGATTGGCTGGGTAATGTAGCTTTTCCTCCTTCTCAATTTGTGAGAGATCATCAACCGCCTTGTTGATTGACATCCTCTCCCGAGCAATGACACTACATACCAATACAAATCTATCCCTCGCAGCATTTGGGGTAGGACAAAAATTGGCATCAAGTCCAGTTGCAGTCAAATTGTCTTCTAGCCATTTGGTTTGTGTCCTTGACCCACGGGATCGAGAACTACTCGCAGCAGTCTGTACTGAGTGACCCTTTGAAGAAGGTTCACCGACGATGGGCTGTGATGATGCACTAAAGGTAGAGGAGTTCGTTGTTGTGGGAGACTGCATAGATGATATGTCAGGTTGTCAATAGAGCAACATAAGCAAGACTGAAAATCTAAACAAAATTCTTATTAGATAATTCGTTTTCTCTAACAGGAAAAATAGCTGATACAGTCATAAATAAAATAAGCATAGACATACACATTTCATATTTACGTAATTAGCATGTAGGGATAGGTGCTAACCATTTTGACAGGGACACAACAATATGCTTATATATCAAAACAGAGAACAAATTCCTTCAACTGCTTCCTTGTCCAACTGGAGCAGCGATGGATTGTGTGTTCCATGTGTACATGCAACAAGAGGATAAAGCAATGGTCATGACATTAGATATGACAGTAGTGAAACAACACTCACAACACATCGTGACACCAACAATAAGAATATATATGAAAGTAGTGAAACAATTAACACTCACAATAAAGCATAGGACAATCTAGTTATCACTACATTATAAACCACTACGATGCAATTCCCACTAACATTATATGGCGATCAGAATTATAGTATGCTAACAGGTCCAAAGCATAACTGTCGATCTAGTACATTCAAAGCATATCCAAATTAAAGTATGCTAACATCTTTTATGCTTTCAATAAATTTATAGTGCAAAAATTATAGCACCAGGAACATGAAAATGAATTTCAACATTTCATGTAACTTCGTTTGTTAGCAACAATTTATTCAAAATAGACTTGGAGCAACAAAATCCATCCATCAAATCCACAATCAATCAATTGAAGATGAACTATTAAGGCATGTCTCCCTAATCCACCTTGACATGAATATATAGCAGATTGGGTGGACTACATTACAAACCACTGCGATGCAATTCCCAATGACATTTTGTGGCCGTCAGAATTAAAATATGCTAATAGGTCCAAAGCATAACTATCGATCTGTTATATTCAAAGGATAGCAGAAATAAAGTATGCTAGCAGGTCCAAAGTATAACTGTCGATCTGGTACATTCAAAGCATAGCAGAATTAAAGTATGCTAACAGATCCAAAGCATAACTGTCGATCTGGTACATTCAAAGCATAACAGAATTAAAGTATGCTAACATCCTTAATGCTTTTTATGAATTTACAGTACAAAAATTGTAGCACCAGGAACATGAAAATGAATTTAAACAGTTCATATAACTACATCTGTTAGCAACAATTCATTCAAACAGACTTGGGGCAACAAAATCCATCCATCAAATCCACAGTCAATCAATTAAAGAGGAACTATCAAGGCATGTCTCTCTAATCCACATGACATGAATATATAGTATATTTGGTGGTCGAGGAGAGAGAGGGTGTTGGGGGTTCAAGCAAGACTAACCTCTGTTGCCAATGAAGTAGTTGTTCTCATGATGGTCAGAGGGGCCGAATCCACATCGGCTTGTGGCCTGAGGCCGCCGGCTCGTTGTCATGGCTGGGGATGACGTCGACGGATCTGCGTCAACCATCTTTAGGTTAACCGGGAAGACGTACGGCCGCACGTTAGTAACCGCGTCCTTGTCACCGTCATTACGCAGGGAGCGGTGAGGCTGGAGAAGAGCAAGGCTGCGGCGGGGAGAGAGCGGAGAAGGCAAGCGGGGCGAGTGGCGACGGCGATGGGGAGAATGCGGGCGTTGTGGATTAGTCTAGTGAGGAGCCGAATATGAACGACACGTGTAACAATGTATAATGAAACTACAAGCGTGCCCTTGACGGCTCTGTGAAGTAATTGGAATTCCATGGGCATTATAGTCAACATAGGTGGGAAATTTTGAGCAGACCACGCACGGGTTGGTTAGTGAACCCGCATCACCTTTGTCGGGAGTTGGGTCCGGCGGGCAGGCAGCAGTTATCTTTTTATTTTGGTTGCTGACGCTGACGCGTGGGCCAGCCACTATTTTCTTTCAAATGAAACGTGCTTCCCTAAAATATTAGAGCCCATAAAATAGCACCTAAAAATCATAAAAATATAAACAATTCGTATTTGGACATTTAGTATTTGAATAAAATATCAACAGTCACACTTGTGTGCCCAAGATTCTTAGAATCAGTTTTTTCATCCCATGATAATGATGTATTAATTCTACTAACATCTAGTGTGCTCTGAAAAATCTACAAATTGATTTGCCAACATAATTTGGGTACCTAGACTTGTCTTCAAAATTTCAAATGGTTTCGATGAAGGAATAATATACTTGTGTACAAATATCTACATCTCTCACATAGTTTCCTAGAATGTTCCTTGAACATTGAAGTTCTTTGCAACATGTTCGAACTCATATGCATTTGAACACTTAACAAAACCTTGTGGTTCACCTTAAGATTACAAAAATGCAAAGTTTCATTACAGGAGGTGTGGAAAACAAATATTATTTATATGATGTACTTACAAAGAACAAAATAAGGCATATAAACATTGTTCAAGAAACGGAATATACACTAAACAATGAAAATAATGAAAACATGGTGATTTTAGAAAACTACAGAAAAACATAATCAAATTTGGACTAATTATGACGGAGAAATACATGTTACAAAAATTTGATTGCGGATTAAAAATAGAAATGCCGTCGGCGACGCAGGACAGATAAACTGTTATTCATTCTCCAACAGAACAAAGGAGGAAGCAGAGGGCACCGCCGCCCGCCGCCGCCGTCGTGCCCCCTTAAGCGGTTTTGACACCCAAGAGGGCATCTCAGGCCCAGTCGGCGGCAAATGAGACCACCGCAACCTTCGATTTGACTCACCAACGTGACAAATCAAATATTATCTATCAAAAACCGATTAAAAACCGACATCACGATAAAATCAAATTCGTGCTTAGTAATGTCTAATGATTTACATTCAAGATAGATAATGTTCATTGATTCTTGCGCCTGCATCCCGATGTTCATCCTGCTGACGGCGTACTCAACGGCGGGGCGGAAGCTACGCGTCCAGAGGTCAAACTCATGACGGATGCGACACTCAGCGCTGCAGTAGTGGATGATCTCTTTGGTATCCGGGCCGTAGCGCCTACATCCTGCTACCCAAATGCAGATGTGGGGATTCTGGACTGGCAGTAACGGAATGTCGTCATCGTCGCCGTCATCAAGCCAGTACCACCACGCAATGTTGTCGAGATCCTGTTTGACGAGGTAGTGCAGCCGCCGCAGGTTGTGGTTCTTCCACCGGCCGTCAGGGGGCGATGGGCCGCCGCTGATTTCCAGGAGTAGTGATATGGTTTCGGGGTCCGCAGGGTTGCAACGGTACTTCAGCATCGCTAAGAAGTACTTGGCACCGGAGTCTTCAGCAGCGACATCTCTAATGAGCTTCAGACCCTTATCGGGGTTCCGCCGCCTCATCAACCTCTCCATCCCCTCGAAGCACAATGCCTCCGGATGATTGGCCTCGCGGAAGCGCTGCTCAAAGCACGACCTGACGTAGCGATTCTTGCACGCCTCACGAAGATCACGGCAACGACACGTGCACTAGTAACTCATCGGAGTCGCAGATGCGCCAGAAGGTGCCGCAAATATTATTGTGAATGTTCAGATAATGGAAGACGAGATCATACTTGTTGGAGTGGATAATGATTTGGGTGACAAGTTCATCTGGCAGTAACAACATCAAGCACACTACAGGCATCAAGGAGAAGGGGAGGAAATAGAAAAGTGACTGGGTTTGGAAAATTGAAAGGCGACGAGGGTAAATGTTGATGGCGACGAGGGTTGAAGTTGGCAATGGGGATTGAAGTTGAAGGCGACTAGGGATGAAGTTGGCGACGAGGATTGAAGTTAAAGAAGGCGACAAGGTGTTGGCGGTCGATTTCCATCAACCAAGAACACTTGTTATGTTATGGTTTGAACTTCATTTTGGAACTAACCTGCCACTAGGCATGCTAATGATATGACAAGTTCACCATTGGATGTGCATTTTGGAGTATAGAGTATTTGCAGGAATTCGCGTGTTAAATTAGGGAATATGCAACTAGTTCGGAGAACGTTCCGCAAGACAATCAAGGAGCTCCGACCATGTGCGAACTTGCCCCCAAAGGTGGCAAGGACCAATGTTCTTGAATGGAGAACTCCCGAGGACCGAGATGAAAAGATCGGAAGTTCATGCATAAAGATCCCTTTGTCTTGATCGCAGGGATGACGACCTCAAAATCGCACAAATGAAGGGGGCCAAGTGCAAAATGTCAAGATGAGCATCGGGGAGAAGAACGGGCCTGAACCAGCCTAGAAAAGGCCTAGTCCAGTCGGCCCGTTCGGACCGGCCCAACCCGGTTTTGCATCGGTTCGCGCCGCCTTTTCTTCGGTGTTAAGTTCGTGGAACCCTAATCGTAGGGGAAAGCCGCCATTCGCCAGATATGTCGTCTAGTCCCTCAGAGCCGCCAAGGAAGAGATGATCGACTACGAGAGAGACCCTTCGAGGAGGACACTCGAGAGAAATCATTGCCAAGCCCAAGGGAGGTTGCCACGAGGAAGGAGGATGCCGGGAGCTTGCCACGGCACCGCCAGAGTTGAAGGACAACGAAGATCCATCTTCATCGGAGGCATCCACAATTTCAATGGTGCCATGCCTAGCATCATGATGGGGTAAATCTTTCTTTTGTCCATGGAGTTGTAACGGAACTTGAAGTGTAGTCACCTATCTATCTTGTTTGGATCTTATGTCTATCATATCTTTTGTTGATGATGCTTAATGTTTTAAGGCTAGCTACCATGCTTTCGGGGTTGCTCCCATAGATCGTGTCAACATACCGTGTTCATTAGGATTAATATCGATTACCTTCGCGTAGCGACATGCATGAGGGAATGGAAAAGTCTAATCCTTGATCACACACATAGATAGATTGGATCGGGGCTTTACCATGTTTTGGGTGATTGCATCTTCAATTGCCTAGACTCCATGGGAATATGTTCTTCACACTTGTGCACCTTTAATCTCTCTTTAACATAATCTAGGGTTAGTTTGTCTTTACTTTATAGATTAATCTATCTATCGTAAGTCTTCAATCAACTAGATTAGTGTTAGGTTAAACGCTAGTAATCCCCTTGCTCTTTGGGTTGACAAGAACCTTGGGATTTCCCGTAGGTGTAGAAGGGCGTAGGAGATGCGTACGCTTGTGGATAGAAACTTCATAAAAGTTTTACCTATCAACAAGCCCCTTTCTCTGGCGCCATTGCCGGAGAGCAAGCTAGTTTACTTTGTTTAATCTTTCATTGATTTTTGTTTTGGAAAAATCCCTTTGTTCTAGAAAAACACTGTTTTTTTGTTTACTTTTGATTGTCTAGATGGCATTCGTTTGAAATCCCTTGGAGGAGCCGGAAAAATTACTAAGAGATTATGCCAGCCCTCGATGTGAGGACATCAAGGTACAAGAGTCGTACTTGGTTCTCCAAGCGACAAGGTACGAAATCAAGCCTCGAATCATTGAGATGGCAGCAACTAATCCATTCTAAGGGGTGGAGACGGACAACCCATATAGACAGATCCAGCACTTCACGACATTATGCAATATGGTATGTCAAAAGGGAGTCCCCGATGATTGGTTTAAATGGAATCTCTTCCCCTACTCACTTGCCGATGAAGCAATTAAGTGGTATTCATTCGCGTCCTTCGAAGTCGAGGGAAATTGGGATCAATTGATAAAGAAATTTTTGCCAAGTTTTTCCCTATAAGAAAGATTCAACATATATGGATGCAAGTGATTAACTTTAAGCGAGGAGAAGAAGAGGGGATTAATCTAGCATGGAATAGATTCAACGCGCTAGTTGAACAAGGACCAAGACTCAGATTTCCCAGTGATATACTTTTGCATACATTTTTCTATTCCCTAACCCCTAGTTGCATGCGATACGTTCAATTGTGTGCAGGAGGGGATCTAATGAAGAAAACACTCACAGAAGCTGCCCAACTTCTACAAAAAATAAGCAAAGCGGGGGCCATGCAAAGAGATTGGGAAACACGACTTTCGGGGGAGCCGGAATGTGATACAAGTGTGAGACCACTTGCTGGAATTTTCAGAAATACAGTCCCAGAAGAGAAGAAAGAGGAGCCAATCTTGAAAAAGGTTGAAGAAATCAAACACACAGAAGCTAGAACCATCCCGGAGAGTGATCACGTCGAGACAAGCAAAGAAAGTGAAAGGACTATGTCAAGAGCGAAGCCACTAAGGGAGTTCGAGCAAATGGATTGGGTCCCAATTGATTTTGGAGAAATTGTTGACAAGAGAAGACCGTTCCCTAATCAAAAGGGGATGGCGAAAGCTGTGGAGATGGACTTTCCGTAGGAGAAACATGTGGGACAACCATACAACCTAGAGACAACCGAGGAAGTCCTTCAAAAACTCTTTAGCGAAGAAGAAGTGGATCCGGACCATGTGGCCGAAGCAAAAAGGATTATGGGAATCAAGCCCGAGGCATCACCATTCGCTCGCCTCGCTGAAATTTATGCCATAGGATCTGATGAAGAAGAGAAGCGCTGTGTATAGATTGCAAGGTCAACAACATCGATTGCAAGGCGTTATGCGACATTGGAGCACAAGTAAGTGTCTTGTCTTCTAAACTTTTAAATAAAATTAATGATCATACCATTAACCTAGTTCCAACCACTAGTAGATTAATCATGGGAGATGGTAGAATTGTTAAACTTATTGGAATTGCTCGAAATCTAGAAGTTTTAATTTCCGGAAAACATATACCAACCGATTTCTTTATTGTTGATGTCTACTATGATAAAAATGATCATGTGATTCTTGGTAGACCTTTTCTCAAGTTGGTTAATGTCGTTTTAGATGCCGGAAAAGGAAAAGTAACTATTAATCCTGATGGGGATAATCACACATATAACTTTCTTTCCACTTCTAGAATTGCTTCACCCCTACCTCTTGATGACGAAGAGGTAGAAAGCCATCATTTTGTTGAAACCTTTAGGGATCCATTGCAAAGAGCAATGGAGAATGAAACTAATAATGATCTAGATGAAGAATTAATAGAAGCAACTAAAGGACTAGAACCACAAGATGGAAGCTTAGAGGAAGATAAGTTTGAAGACATAGGGGAAATCAAACATGAGGAACCACAAGTACCGGAGGTAGACCTTAAGCCATTGCCCAAAGGATTAAAATATGAATTTTTGGGGCCGGAAGACTTATCCCGCGATCGTGAGTGACGAATTGAGTCCCGAGGAGAATGACATGTTGCAAAATTTTTTGAAAAAGCACTAGAAAGTGATAGGATATTCGATAAATGACCTCAAAGGACTTAGCCCAGCATTTTGCACTAACTGCATACCTATGGAGGATCAATGCAAGCCAGTTGTGGACCATCAAAGGAGGTTAACCCATGTCATGCGAGAGGTGGTGAAGAAGGAGGTCATCAAGTTGTTAGACACCTGAATCATCTACCCGATGCCGCATAGCGAATGGGTGAGCCCCGTACATTGTGTGCCGAAGAAAGGAGGTTTGACTCTGGTGAAGAATGAAAAGAATGAACTAATACCGCAAAGAACCGTGGCCGGATGGAGGATGTGTATAGATTATCGTAAGTTGAACAAAGCAACGAAGAAGGATCACTTCCCCCTACCATTCATCGACGAGATGCTTGAGAGGTTAGCAAACCACTCGGGGTTCATGCAAATTCCCATTCACCCGGATGATCAACACAAGACAACATTCACTTGCCCTTATGGAACATTTGCACATAGAAGGATGCCCTTTGGTTTATGTAATGGTCCAGCCTCTTTTCAACGATGCATGATGGCGGTATTTTCGGAGTTCATTGAGCAAATAGTCGAAATTTATGGATGACTTCTCCATTTATGGTAAAACTTTTGGGGATTGTTTAGCAAATTTGGATAAAGTTATTACAAGGTGTGGGGAGGTTGACTTGGTGCTAAATTGGGAGAAATGTCACTTCATGGTGAAACAAGGAATAGTGTTGGGACACGTGATATCCGAGAGGGGATCGAGGTGGACAAGGCTAAGGTTAAAGCAGTGGAGAAGCTTCCACCAACGAAGGATATCAAATCTTTGAGGAGTTTCTTAGGCCATGTAGGATTCTATAGGAGATTCATCAAGGATTTCTCAATGATTACAAAGTTGTTGACTAATCTTCTCCAAAAAGATATGCCATTCGATTTTAATGAGAAGTGTTTCGCGGCATTCTGGACACTAAAGAGAGCTCTCATAACCGCACCAATAATTCAACCGCCCGATTAGAGTCAACCGTTTGAGATCATGTGTGACGCTAGCAATTATGCCGTTGGAGCCGTGTTGGGGCAATGAAAAGAAGGCAAGGTACATGCTATATATTATTCTAGCAAAACCCTTAATGGATCTCAATTGAATTATGCAACAACGGAGAAGGAATTGCTTGCGGTAGTATTTTCCTTTGAAAAATTCAGGTCCTATATTGTGAATTCTAAAGTAATCGTATACACCGATCATGCGGCAATCAAATATGTCTTGTCTAAAAAGGATGGCAAGCCAAGGTTGATTAGGTGGATCCTTCTCTTGCAAGAGTTTGATGTGGAGATTCGAGATAAAAGGGGGCGGAAAATGTTGTGGCCGACCATCTATCAAGAATGAATCGCGAGGATGATAAAGAGCCCATCGAAGACAAGATGAGAGACAATCATCTATATCGCGTCCTTGACAAATACACTTGGATGATCAACATTATTAGAGCCATATGAAAGATGCCACTTGATCACTTAGATAAAAATGCTCAAAGAAGGGTGATGGCTGAAAGCCAAAAATATTATTGGGATGCACCCTACCTCTTTGGCTTGGAGCGGATGGAGTCTTGCGAAGGTGCGTACTAAGGGAAGAAAGACTCGAAATATTAAGGAAGTGTCACTCGGGTGAGTATGGAGGACACTATGGACATTTTAGGACTCAAGCTAAGGTATGGGCTAGTGGGTTCTATTGGCCGGAGATGCATCAAGATGTGAAAAGGTATGTTGCTTCTTGTCCGGAGTGTCAAAGAACAGGGAATATATCTCAAAGGAATGCTATGCCTTTAAACTATAACTTGCAAATTGATATATTCGACGCATGGGGAATTGACTTCATGGGGCCTTTCACTAATTCAATGGATATGAGCACATATTGGTAATGGTTCATTATGTATCCAAGTGGGTAGAGGCCATCCCTTGTCGAAGAGATTCAACGGAGGAATCTATATCAATGATCAAGAATGTTATAATCCCACGCTATGGAGTCCCACGAATTTTGTTAAGTGATTGAGGAATAATTTTAGAAAGTGCTTGTCCAAGTTGGGAATCGAGCATAGAGTGGCCATGGCTTACCACCCACAAACCAATGGTCAAACGGAAACTTTGAATAAGCAACTCAAGAGTATTCTTAACAAGACCGTTGAAAAGGAAGGTAAAGATTGGTCGAAAAAGTTGGACGAAGCATTATGGGCATACTGGATGGCACATAAAACACCAATAGGTATGACACCATATCGATTCGTCTATGGTAAATCTTGTCATTTGCCTTTGGAGTTAGAGCACAAAGCATATGGGCGATCAAGGAGATGGATCTTGATGTGGATGCCGCGAGAATTAAACGGAGAATTCAAATAAGTGAATTAGAAGAGATGAGGCTTAAAGCTTATGAGAGTGCAACCATCTACAAGGAAAGAATGAAGCAATGGTATGATAAAAAACTCCAACCAAAGGAATTCAAAGAAGGCGACAAGGTCCTCCTCTTTAACTCAAAGTTCAAGATATTCGGGAAAGGCAAATTGAAAAGCAAATGGGATGGACCATATGTTGTCCACTCGGTCTTGCCAAGTGGAGCGGTAACGATTATGGATATAAAAGGAGACCAATATGTGGTTAATGGACAGCGATTGAAGGTTTTCCTTGAGCCCGATGTCGTGCCCATCGACTACATTGACGACATAGACACCATGGAGGACGAGCCCGAGTGTCAAGCCAGAGACGTAAAACAAGGTAACTTTTCTGTAAATAAATTTTCATTTTATTTTCTTAGTTTTATCAAGTGCTTTTCACGATTTTTAGCTAGACCTTTTCACCACATAGGGTAGTATGCACGAAACATAGAGGCCCACAGAAGATGGGTCACGGTGGCCCAAAACCAGGGAGTAGGCCGGCCGGCCCATGCCGACCGGCCCAGCACCCCTGTGCACTGGTTCATGCCCGATTTTCTCTGGGACACGACTCAGTTTATTTCATATCTTTGCCAATCTTTTTAGCAACTTGAAAATTAGGAAGGGTAGAGTTTAGGCTGAGTTTTTCCCGAAGGAGTGGTGCTCTTCTTATGGCAAGTTTCATTAGGTGTAGTAGCTAGCTTTCCTCTTGTACCTCTTGAAAAATTACGACGATGACGTCGTAAGATCTAAGCATGGGGGGGTGGAGCTAGATCTTTTAAATTTTTTTTCTCAAGTGGTGGAATGTCAAGTCTTAAAGTCGAGTCAAGTTTGAGTCGCGTTTTAAAAATTTTTAGCTCATGATGTGTCTTAATTTAGCATTGAGTCAAGAAAAAGAAATAAAAAGAGTCTTATACATTTTGTGTCATACAAGTCTTTTGTTTCTTTTACTTGTTATGTCCTTCTTTTATTCTTATTATTTGAGCATGAGCATTGTGAATAATTGTTTACCGTGGTGCTTAGTGGAAGTTTACCTTTGAAAGTATCCATACTCAACTTTAATCTAGGACCTTACTTTGGCTATGCTTTGAGTAATACTAATATTGGAGGGGTTTATTTCTGAAAATTATGAAAAAACCCCTTGCAATGAAGGTTAGCAATTTCTTGCTCCAAGTTGAGAGGCAGGTCTTCCTATACAAGGCCTAAACTATAAATGTATACTCAACCATAAGTGTTGTTTAGCATGTTGAATTGGGTTAGGAATTTACTCTCTTGGGAGGTCTAATTTCAAGCGACGATCATGTCCTTGATGTTATATCTTTTATTGCTAGCCTCGTCATATATTCGGTAATGGGAATTTCACATTGAATGCCCCATTCATCGCCGGATTCCATACCTGAAACCATAAACATCTTTTTATCATCTTATTCCTTGAACACAACCCATGTCTGGAGATTCATTCAATGTTAAGGTAAGGTTTTATTTAAAATTCAGATTGGTATTCATGTCAAAAGGATGGGCGAAAGGCTTAGGAATAGAAGATAAAGATGTGGAAGAAAGAAAAAATACGTGTATATGTGTGTGCAAACACAAGAAAGAAAAAAGAGAAAGAGAACAGAAAGAAAGAAGAGAGAAAAGAAAAAAGAAAGAGAGAAAAATCCAAGGCAAGGCAAGAAGGATATAATGTGGGATGATAAATCAAGTGAAGATCTAGAGAAGTGCGAGGAAGGATGTGATGATGTTGAGAACGAACCTTCGATATTCCGTACCATGTGCAATCCGACATCGAGGACATCATTAGTGCCTTGAAGTCATTATTCTTTTTCCCTTTGCACATGTCCACCATTCTAAATCTTCTCATCCTTGATACCCTTACATATGGTTTAACTCTCATGATATTGTCTTGGAAGGTGAACAACCACTAGAGGATTTTCTTAGCTTGATAAAGCTTGTGCTAACTTCACTAGCTATACCTAAAGCTCCACCTTACATTATAAATGAGAGACTTATGGGAGGTGCGAGTTTAAATTATATAGGATAGCCATTTTAAATGAGTGACATGTGAGAAATTGGAGGAGGACTTTGTCTAATGCTTTATGTAGGAATTTTATTTCTAAAAGCTTGTGAAAACCCTCTGATGGAAGTAAGAAGCAAAGCGTGGTTGAGATGAGGATTTCTAGTGAAAAGTATGAGTTGTGGGGTAAGTCTTGAGTTGGTAAATTTTTAAATGCCCATGTTTACATTATGATCTTTGTTTCATGTCTCTTATATTAAAGATGAATGATTGACTAACTTGTAAGTAAGGATTTGATGAAGCATGTTTCAACTCCTTGGATAAACAACTTGCGAGCAACTTGCTCGAGGACGAGCAAGATCTATGCGTGGGGGGATGTTGGCAGTCGATTTCCGTCAACCAAGAGCACTTGTTATGTTATGGTTTGAACTTCATTTTGGAACTAACCCACTACTAGGCATGCTAATGATATGACAAGTTCACCGTTGGATGTGCATTTTGGAGTATAGTGTTTTTGAAGGAATTCACATGTTAAATAAGGGAAGATGCAACTAGTTCGGAGAACGTTTTGCAAGACAATCATGGAGCTCCGACCATGTGAGAACTTGCCCCCAAAGGTGGCAAGGACCAATGTGCTTGAATGGAGAACTCCCGAGGACTGAGATGAAAAGACTGAAGTTCATGCATAAAGATCCCTTTGTCTTGATCACGGGGATGACGACCTCAAAATGACACAAATGATGGGGGCCAAGTGCAAAATGTCAAGATGAGCCGCGGGGAGAAGAACAGTCCCGAACCGGCCCAGAAAAAGCCTAGGCCGGTCGGCTCGTTCGGACCGGCCCAGCCCAGTTTTGCGTCGGTTCGCGCCGCCCTTTCTTCGATGTTAAGTTCGTGGAACCCTAATCGCATGGGCAAGTCGACATTCACCAGAGACGCCATCAAGTCCCTCAGAGCCGCCAAAGAAGAGATGATCAACTATGAGAGAGACCCTTGGGGGTGGACACTCGAGAGAAATCATTGCCAAGCCTAAGGGAGGTCGCCACGAGGAAGGAGGACGCAGGGAGCTTGCCACGACGCCGCCGGAGTTGAAGGACAACGAAGATCCATCTTCATCGGAGGCATCCACCATCTCAACAGTGCCATGCCTAGCGTCGTGATGGGGTAAAACTTTCGTTTGTCCATGGAGTTGTAACGGAACTTGAAGTGTAGTCACCTATCTATCTTGTTTGAAAAAGGTGCTGCAGTTTGGCTGCTACCGTTGACAAGTGGGCCTGACATCATTGCCCCGCCCCTTCTCCTTCCCGTGTAATTGAAAGGTGACACGTGGTTTTGGATGGTTTTGCACTCGAAACAGAGCCGGATGCACAATTGAGTGGCACGTACTAGCAGTAATGGAGTAGTGGGTGGGGCCAGAGGTGCCTGACGGTTCCGTGTCTTGTCAATATAACTCCATCGCCCTCCCCTGCTTTCCCTTGCTTCTTCCATAAGCTTATCATCTTTTTCACTTCTTCTTCCTCCTCGCAATCCACAACTACAAATCTTCGCTCACCGAGAGAAGGAGGAGATGGCGTCGAGGAGCCCGCCGCTGTCAAAGCGGGGACGAAGGGAGGACGACGACGACGAAAGCTGGCGTCAAAAGAAGTTGGAGAAGGGGAAGGAGCCAGCGGCCAAGAACGCCGACGAGGAACCGCTCTTCGACGACACTAAGTTCGCCGTCGAGCTTCTCAGGAGCGCCTTCAGAAAGCTTGAAGGTATTGGCGCAGCCTTAACATCAAGGCACATCATGATGTGTACAAGGACCCGGGCATGAAGGGTCTCACCTTCAGGATCCACGGTGTCACACCTGTTTTTCCAAAGAAAACCAAGTGCAAACCTATATGCATGCCAGGATCAAGTTTCATGCATATAGCTGACAAAAGTGAATAACAGAAACAATATCACGAAAGAAAAAGGGAGATTATCAGAGATTACGCTTAATCCCGGAAACGAAGGCACCAAACTTCACAAGCAATCGACTGGGGGTTGTGTACGCCTAGAACCAGCAACATCTTCACAAGACTTCAAAGTAGCTTCCTCCTTCTGAGCAACATTGTTTATAGCAAGGGTGAGCACTTGTCGTACTCAGCAAGTGTGGGGAAAAGAATGAATGCAAAGGCTTTATAGTGGACT
Source organism: Cenchrus americanus (assembly GCA_947561735.1). NCBI lineage: Eukaryota > Viridiplantae > Streptophyta > Magnoliopsida > Poales > Poaceae > Cenchrus > Cenchrus americanus. Next base: position 125,118,725 of record OX387242.1, on the reverse strand, counting down.
GGCTCAAAGCATTTAGCATTTTAGTTGGTCAAATTTTATTAGCACCTAATTACTAATAAAGTATAAGTTTATACCAACCCTCAATTAAGCATAAGATAAGAGGTACGCCATTAGCACATGGCAAACATAACACATATCACAATTTTAAGTCCATCTTCAAGTTCAGTTATCATGTGAGGGTCCAGGCCGCTCTTGACCGTGAGCACGGCTAATCGATTAGTTTTACACTCTGCAGAGGTTATACACTTTCACCACAAACAGCGTAAAAGCTCCGAAGAACTTTGGACCCAACCATGCGATGCTGATCAGGCACCATACCACACTACCGAGGTGTGGTTGCATAGGGACGCTACGTGGCCTTTACAAAGGTTCTCCAACAAGTTGTGACCCACAAGGTCCGGATCAGTTAGCAAGGTATATAGTCCCCTAGCAGGTCGATACCCCACCATAAAAAGAATAACTCACCCAACACCCTGCTAGAGCGATTCCATACCCCACAGTACCGCCGATCCCTTGTCCTTATCAGGTAAGATCACCCCAAGCTAAAGTTCCTAATTATTCAGCCATGACCATTACCCATTAGTTCTTGTGGTTGTACTGTTTTCCTGGGTGGTTCTCCATGTTTCGATTAATGCACAGTGATCTTGTATTAAAATTATCATAAAGGAACATAGAGCATAAAATAATAACCATGTTGATTATTACCAACCCAGTTGAGCACACTAAGCAATATCTACCATCAATATTAATTAATAAAACCAGGTTCAAGATAACAGTCAAATGAGGCTAGTCATCCTTAATAGGAACCCATCAAAATTAATGCAAAGCAATGCAAAGTGATTAATAAAGTTATTGGGACAAAAGATCAAGGACACACTTGCCTTTAACCAAAGAGTAGTTGCTCAGAATATCTTCACCTTCACACTCTTCCAAGCTCTCGAACCACGAACAACGTTCACTCTAATCGCATCAATCATCGGACACAAACATACACAAAGCAGACAGACAAACAAACAAACTAAGAACAATACACCCCTTGAAAGAAAAGCTTTAAAAGAACGCACTAAAGGGTAGGCTTGATTAGATGGATCACTAAAGAACACAAAGTGCTTGGAAGGGAAAGGCTTGGTTAACTTTGAAGAGATGATTGCGGAAGATTGAGCAGGGACCGGAAAGGTCACATTGAGATAGAGCTCGATCCTATTGGTTATGCAAGCGCGAGAAACGCTGAAACAGAACTAAGCTTGAGACTATCGTGAGATCATTATCAAACAACAAGAGACTACGCTTAGCATATTTTAATTTAGAAATCATGTGAAAGAATATTTCAGAGAAATACTCTATGTTACCATTAAACAAGTTACATTTAATTAAAGAAATCACGATAAACCTAATCATATTTTATTTATAACATTCGAGTAGAAGTTATGTCAAGTTAACAATTACTTTAGAAAGATAAAGCAAGTATAAGATATCTAAACGAGTAACTTTATGTCACGTGTTCATCTAAACATATTTAATATTGAAATGGCATTTATGATGTCATTAGGCATATTAACTTTATTATGAAAACCGATGTTTAACTCTAACACCTTTTATTTAGAAAAAACTAGTAATGAATAGGGATTAACCAATTACATCATGATTAAAGAAAACCGGATTAGAACCTAATCACTTTTTATTTATAAAAGCATTGGGATAAGAATTAGTCAAGATTAGCATGCATCTTTAGTATTAAAACAAGTAACAGGTGAAACACATGCTAACGTACAAGTTAAGGTGAAACGAACGAGAACGATAGAAACGAACCATAACGCACACACAAACCTTAGGCTAGGATTTGGAAAGATCTGGAGCTTGAAAGAGGGCTAGTTCTACAACAAAGACACGCTGAGATAGAGCTTGAGCTAACACTAGAAACATTCAGAGCTTCAGATAGACTTGATCAAAAGAGATACTGAGGTAAGGAACGCCTAACGATTGATTTGCACATGTGAGAGAACAAACTATAGGCTTAGGTTTATTTTAATTAACAAAAACGTGCAAAGGATATTTCATAAAGAAAATACCCTAAGTTGGTTTTAATGCCAATTAGATTTTATTTGCAAAGCCGGTGTAAAGAACTAGTCAAGTTTTGTTTATAAAGATTCATATAAGAATTATTCCAATTAAACATTTAATTTTAAAAAAACTAAACTATATGAATAATCTAAACGAAACTTTGTAATTCGAGTAGATCATATTATTATTATTAAAAACAGCATTTACCTTGGTATTAATCAAAATTAACATTTACTCATAAAGCCGAAGTAAAAGCCTAATCAAGTTTTAATTATAAAAGTTAATAAATCATTAAGCAAATTAATATTTGACTTATGGAAAACCGAGTAAAAGATCTAATTAGATTTTATTCATAAAAGCATATAAAGTAATCATTAATCAAATTAAATTTGATTATGAAAAACGATATATAGATTTATTTCTTTTATTTATAAAAGACATATATAACTAGACATTAATCAAAATTAATATTAATTTTATTTTCAGAAAACAAAACATGGTGAAAACACTCCACTAATGCGTGCTTTACATTATTATGAACCTAACGCAACTTGAACGGATGAAAACGGAGTTAAAACGGAAAAGATATGGAGAAAACAAGATTAAAGGATCTATTCGTAATTAACTGTAGACTTTAGGGGTTAGCAAGGGAGATTCCCGAGACACATCAAACAGTGCTCGCGAATAGATCTAATCTGGGGGTTAGATCTGAAAAAGAGTTTGGGATGGATTGGATCTAGGGAATCTAATAAATCTAAGGGGTTTCTTATAGATTTACCAAGTCACAAGAAACATATCAATAGATTACTAGGATTCACAGGGGGTCATGCGCAAAACGACCTTCTCCTACCTTTGGACGCAGGCAAACAGGGGGCGGATGGGGAACACGATGGCCAGCGGGATTAGGGGCTCCGACGACCTAGGGTTCCTAGCGAGCTGTGCAGGAGGAAGAGGGGATCGCGGGGACTTGGGGTAGAGCTCACCGCGGACGAGAGGGGACGGGGAGGTGGCTGCCGGCGATTGACTTGTCCGGCGGGCTCGGTCCCATGGCGGAGGTGGTGCTCCGGTGCTTCCCCGTCCGCGGGAAGAGGCTGAGGAGGCACGGCTTGACGTCGCGGAGCTTCTAGCGGGGTCGATTTGATTCGGCAGCGCCCCAAGCGAAGGATCGGCGATGACCCGGCCGTGGCGGACGGCACGGTTCATGGCCGGCGGCGGCGCGAGAAGGACGAGGCGCGGCCGGCGGGGCAAGGCGGGGGCTAGGCGCGTGGGAGCTCGGGCACGCGACCTTAAGTAGGCGCGGACGCCAAGAAGTCCGAGGCGCGCACGCCCGGAGCGGCGGTGGCGCCGCCGGCCGAAGAGGCCGAGCGGGCTCCGCCGGGCCCCGATGGGCTTCGGCGGGCTCGTGGCCGGGCCGGTGCAGACCGGGGTCGGGCCTTCGGGCTCGGCCCAGTTAGATAGGGTAGTTTTCTTTTTTTTTGGATTTATTTTCAATGCGAAAACAATTCCAGAAAACATCTAGGAATTGTTTAAAGGCACCAAAAATACTCCGAAAATCACAAAAATTTCAGGAAAATTCCTAGAGACACATTGAGACATGAACAATCCAAATAAAGTATTTGGAGCTCATGAAAAATATTTTAGAGCCTTCTAATAAATAGAAATAGCCCCAGAAAAATGAGAATAAATTCCAGAAAATTCCAGAAAATTCTCGGAAGAGTTTGGACAGCACCTAAACGCATTTTTGAAACCTTTAGCACTCATGAAGCACCAAGATGCATCGGCATGAATGCAACACTCAACTTTGTTTTAACTTCGGAAAAGCAAACAAGGGATTTTTCCTATACTATATTTCCTGTAAAGAAAATAAATGTTGGAATTTTTTTTTTAAAATTATGAGAAATTTGTTATTTAATTATTCTTTCTATTCACATCCTGAAATTGGAAATTTCTGGGTGTGACAACTCTACCCCCCTTAAAAGGAATCTCGTCCCGAGATTCGAGAAAGGTTAGCAAGAAACAAAGACTTATGTGGGTTTTATCCAAAGCTTATCAACTTTCCTCATATCGTCCTTTCTTACACATGCATACCCAACACGCTCTTCTATCCTCCATAGCTCATTGGTCTTGTATAAGAACATATAGTTTGATCGCACTTATAACTTATCCATTCTTCTAGCATTGTGATTTCTCCACTTTCCGCTTTGCTCCATCATAATCCTTGGTAGATCGACTTGTGCATCAGGATTCTTCTTGATAGGAGTGACATATATAGGTCGGACAATCTTAGGCTGGGGTTTGTCGGAACCAGGTTTAGTACCATTATCTGCTCCTAGATGTGATAACTTCTTCTCTCGTCTTGTTTTACGGTTTTGTTTATTAGATCGCTTGCGTCTACCAGGTTTGTATTCCTTGCAAGTGATAATCCAACCATCAAGGTTTTGGGGTTTGAGGATGACCTTCAGCCTGAGAACCTTCTTCTTGAGTTGGGTTTTGGGTGGGCAACATCCTCTGCTTATTGATATCTATAGGGTTATGTTGGCGAGCTTCTGCTGTCATAAGACTAGCTTCCTTCGGGGACATGAAAGACCATGGTGCTGACCACACGGGCACATATCTGGAACCTTGTTAACCTCATGTTGTTTCTCCATTGTTAGTTTCAGTGCTTCATGCTTCTCTTCTTTCTTTGATTATTCCATGCTTCAGCAACTTGCCTCTTCACTGGCTTAATGGGAAATCTTTCTTTGGCCATCTCATTACGAAAGTAGGTTGTGCTAGGTTGCATCCTTCTTTGTAAGACTTGAGTCTGCATAGCTGATAGCTTCTTTTTATCAAATGGTGGAGGAGTCATATTTTGATGGTTATCATTGGTGACAGTATTGTGATCTTTAGGGAGTGGAGCTTGCTCTGTAATGGACTGATGAATCTTAATCATGGTTTGGGCCATGGCTTGTGAAACCTGAGCTTGTGTAGCGATATGCTCCATCTTGTGCTCCAATGATGAGGTTGCAAGAGGAATGTTGATGTTTCCTTTATTATCTTTATCTTCACGATTTGTGTTGGAGCTCTCCATCTGATTGGGTATTTGCGATAGGATCAGAAGAGATAGGCTGAAGAGTAGATAGAAAGAATAGGAAGATCAAGGAGGTGGGAGATACAAAAGAAGAACCCAACTAAGCAACTGATGATATTGCAGATGTAAGATCCACAATACACCAACACTCACTTCAAAGAATCAACACAAGCAATGTCATAAAACCAAGCATCATCATGCAGGCACTCAATTCCACCAACCAAGGCATATCTAAGGGAACGATACTACACGTTGTTAATTAAGTCAAAGGGTATCCTCTTAATAGATCAGATGTAGCACCCAGCAAGGATATCCATAAACAATGGATTTTTCCCAGATCAAGGAGTACGAAATTATGAGTTCATCCCAACTGGAATCATCTCAATCGGAGGTTTGGAACTCGAGATATGAATTAGACAAGATGGCTATGTCAGCAGTGTTGACAGATTCGGGAACCTCCAAAGTTTCGGGCATAACTCTCTGTATATGAAACCAAAATTAATGAATTTTGGACAGAGTGAATCTTATGAAATTCCTGAACTACTCCAATTGGATTTACCTCAATCGGAGGTCCATAGCCCGAGATACAAAATAATGAAGGTAACTAGGTCAGCAGAGTTTACAGATTCTGATAGCTCCAATGTTTCGATCATAGCTCCTGGAATATGTACTGGATAGGTCTGAATTTTTGATAGATATTCACTTATGAAATTTAGGAACTAACCCAACTGGTTTCATATCAATCGGAGTTCGGTAGCTTGAGAAAGAATTAAAACAGCGCTGATGTGTCAGAGATCTGCGCGAAAAAAGATAGAATATCAAGGGTAACAGTTCTACCAAGAAATCAAGGGGGTGTTTATTGCTTGAGGGAATGAATAGGCGAGGTCGAAGAGATGTTCAAGGAGAGTGAAGATAAATATACAAGAACTCATGGTATGGACAAAAGAAGATGGTTAAGAGGTGGGATCCTTCACCAGAGAGGTCAAGGATAAGGTAAGGAGGGATTGTAGAACAAAAGAGGCATCAAGAAACGACCATTACTATCTAGGCTCACGTCCTACAGTCGATACAGCTCTGATACCACTCTGTCACACCTGTTTTTCCAAAGAAAACCAAGTGCAAACCTATATGCATGCCAGGATCAAGTTTCATGCATATAGCTGACAAAAGTGAATAACAGAAACAATATCACGTAAGAAAAAGGGAGATTATCAGAGTTTACGCTTAATCCTGGAAACGAAGGCACCAAACTTCACAAGCAGTCGACTGGGGGTTGCGTACGCCTAGAACCAGCAACATCTTCACAAGACTTCAGAGTAGCTTCCTCCTTCTGAGCAACATTGTTTATAGCAAGGGTGAGCACTTGTCGTACTCAGCAAGTGTGGGGAAAAGAATGAATGCAAAGGCTTTATAGTGGACTGGCTCAAAGCATTTAGCATTTTAGTTGGTCAAATTTTATTAGCACCTGATTACTAATAAAGTATAAGTTTATACCAACCCTCAATTAAGCATAAGATAAGAGGTACGCCATTAGCACATGGCAAACATAACACATATCACAATTTTAAGTCCATCTTCAAGTTCAGTTATCATGTGAGGGTCCAGGCCGCTATTGACCGTGAGCACGGCTAATCGATTAGTTTTACACTCTGCAGAGGTTGTACACTTTCACCACAAACAGCGTAAAAGCTCCGAAGAACTTTGGACCCAACCATGCGATGCTGATCACGCACCATACCACACTACCGAGGTGTGGTTGCATAGGGACGCTACATGGCCTTTACAAAGGTTCTCCAACAAGTTGTGACCCACATGGTCCGGATCAGTTAGCAAGGTATAAAGTCCCCTAGCAGGTCGATACCCCACCATAAAAAGAATAACTCACCCAACACCCTGCTAGAGCGAGTCCATACCCCACAGTACCGCCGATCCCTTGTCCTGATCAGGTAAGATCACCCAAGCTAAAGTTCCTAATTATTCAGCCATGACCATTGCCCATTAGTTCTTGTTGTTGTACTGTTTTCCTGGGTGGTTCTCCATGTTCCGATTAATGCATAGTGATCTTGTATTAAAATTATCATAAAGGAACATAGAGCATAAAATGATAACCATGTTGATTATTACCAACCCAGTTGAGCACACTAAGCAATATCTACCATCAATATTAATTAATAAAACCAGGTTCAAGATAACAGTAAAATGAGGCTAGTCATCCTTAATAGGAACCCATCAAAATTAATGCAAAGCAATGCAAAGTGATTAATAAAGTTATTGGGACAAAAGATCAAGGACACACTTGCCTTTAACCAAAGAGTAGTTGCTCAGAATATCTTCACCTTCACACTCTTCCAAGCTCTCGAACCACGAACAACGTTCACTCTAATCGCATCAATCATCGGGCACAAACATACACAAAGCAGACAGACAAACAAACAAACTAAGAACAATACACCCCTTGAAAGAAAAGCTTTAAAAGAACGCACTAAAGGGTAGGCTTGATTAGATGGATCACTAAAGAACACAAAGTGCTTGGAAGGGAAAGGCTTGGTTAACTTTGAAGAGATGATTGCGGAAGATTGAGCAGGGACCGGAAAGGTCACATTGAGATAGAGCTCGATCCTATTGGTTATGCAAGCGCGAGAAACGCTGAAACAGAACTAAGCTTGAGACTATCGTGAGTTCATTATCAAACAACAAGAGACTACGCTTAGCATATTTTAATTAAGAAATCATGTGAAAGAATATTTCAGAGAAATACTCTATGTTACCATTAAACAAGTTACATTTAATTAAAGAAATCACGATAAACCTAATCATATTTTATTTATAACATTCGAGTAGAAGTTATGTCAAGTTAACAATTACTTTAGAAAGATAAAGCAAGTATAAGATATCTAAACGAGTAACTTTATGTCACGTGTTCATCTAAACATATTTAATATTGAAAAGGCATTTATGATGTCATTAGGCATATTAACTTTATTATGAAAACCGATGTTTAACTCTAACACCTTTTATTTAGAAAAACTAGTTATGAATAGGGATTAACCAATTACATCATGATTAAAGAAAACCGGATTAGAACCTAATCACTTTTTATTTATAAAAGCATTGGGATAAGAATTAGTCAAGATTAGCATGCATCTTTAGTATTAAAACAAGTAACAGGTGATACACATGCTAATGTACAAGTTAAGGTGAAACGAACGAGGACGATAGAAACGAACCATAACGCACACACAAACCTTAGGCTAGGATTTGGAAAGATCTGGAGCTTGAAAGAGGGCTAGTTCTACAACAAAGACACGCTGAGATAGAGCTTGAGCTAACACTAGAAAGATTCAGAGCTTCAGATAGACTTGATCAAAAGAGATACTGAGGTAAGGAACGCCTAACGATTGATTTGCACATGTGAGAGAACAAACTATAGGCTTAGGTTTATTTTAATTAACAAAAACGTGCAAAGGATATTTCATAAAGAAAATACCCTAAGTTGGTTTTAATGCCAATTAGATTTTATTTGCAAAGCCGGTGTAAAGAACTAGTCAAGTTTTATTTATAAAGATTCATATAAGAATTATTCCAATTAAACATTTAATTTTAAAAAAACTAAACTATATGAATAATCTAAACGAAACTTTGTAATTCGAGTAGATCATATTATTATTATTAAAAACAGCATTTACCTTGGTATTAATCAAAATTAACATTTACTCATAAAGCCGAAGTAAAAGCCTAATCAAGTTTTAATTATAAAAGTTAATAAATCATTAAGCAAATTAATATTTGACTTATGGAAAACCGAGTAAATGATCTAATTAAATTTTATTCATGAAAGCATGTAAAGTAATCATTAATCAAATTAAATTTGATTATGAAAAACGATATATAGATCTATTGCTTTTATTTATAAAAGACATATATAACTAGGCATTAATCAAAATTAATATTAATTTTATTTTCAGAAAACAAAACATGGTGAAAACACTCCACTAATGCGTGCTTTACCTCATTATGAATCTGACGCAACTTGAACGGATGAAATCGGAGTTAAAACGGAAAAGATATGGAGAAAACAAGATTAAAGGATCTATTCGTAATTAACTGTAGACTTTAGGGGTTAGCAAGGGAGATTCCCGAGACACATCAAACAGTGCTCGCGAATAGATCTAATCTGGGGGTTAGATCTGAAAAAGAGTTTGGGATGGATTGGATCTAGGGAATCTAATAAATCTAAGGGGTTTCTTATAGATTTACCAAGTCACAAGAAACATATCAATAGATTACTAGGATTCACAGGGGGTCATGCGCAAAATGACCTTCTCCTACCTTTGGACGTAGGCAAACAGGGGGCGGATGGGGAACACGATGGCCAGCGGGATTAGGGGCTCCGACAACCTAGGGTTCCTAGCGAGCTGTGCAGGAGGAAGAGGGGATCGCGGGGATTTGGGGTAGAGCTCACCGAGGACGAGAGGGGACGGGGAGGTGGCTGCCGACGATTGACTTGTCCGGCGGGCTCGGTCCCATGGCGGAGGTGGTGCTCCGGTGCTTCCCCGTCCGCGGGAAGAGGCTGAGGAGGCACGGCTTGACGTCGCGGAGCTTCTAGCGGGGTCGATTTGATTCGGCAGCGCCCCAAGCGAAGGATCGGCGATGACCCGGCCGTGGCGGACGGCACGGTTCATGGCCGGCGGCAGCGCGAGAAGGACGAGGCGCGACCGGCGGGGGCAAGGCAGGGGCTAGGCGCGTGGGAGCTCGGGCACGCGACCTTAAGTAGGCGCGGACGCCAAGAAGTCCGAGGCGCGCACGCCCGGGATCGGCGGTGGCGCCGCCGGCCGAAGAGGCCGAGCGGGCTCCGCCCGGGCCGGATGGGCTTCGGCGGGCCCGTGGGCCGGGCCGGTGCGGACTGGGTCGGGCCTTCGGGCTCGACCCAGTTAGATAGGGTAGTTTTCTTTTTTTTGGATTTATTTTCAATGCGAAAACAATTCCAGAAAACATCTAGGAATTGTTTAAAGACACGAAAAATACTCCGAAAATCACAAAAATTCCAGGAAAATTCCTAGAGACACATTGAGACATGAACAATCCAAATAAAGTATTTGGAGCTCATGAAAAATATTTTAGAGCCTTCTAATAAATAGAAATAGCCCCAGAAAAATGAGAATAAATTCCAGCAAATTCCAGAAAATTCTCGGAAGAGTTTGGACAGCACCTAAACGCATTTTTGAAACCTTTAGCACTCAGGAAGCACCAAGATGCATCGGCATGAATGCAACACTCAACCTTGTTTTAACTTCGGAAAAGCAAACAAGGGATTTTTCCTATACTATATTTCCTGTAAAGAAAATAAATGTTGGAATTTTTTTTTAAAATTATGAGAAATTTGTTATTTAATTATTCTTTCTATTCACATCCTGAAATTGGAAATTTCTGGGTGTGACACACGGGTTGGCTGAGAAGCTCGAGAACCTCCCCGTGGTCAAGTGGGCTGCCCACCGCCACTTCGTCTTTGACGACGGCGGCTTCGACGGTGACGACAGCAGCCATTGCGACGACGGCAGGCACGACGGCGACGACGGCTGGACTCCGACTAATTGATATAGTCCTCTACCAATTAGTAACAATGTGTGTGCACTTTTGTGTCTTCGTCAGGTTCTTGGACATGAACTGCTAAGTTTGTCTGTCGATCATGAACTGCCTAGTTAATTAGTTTTGTTGTTAGATTTTATATGTCAATAACTCAATCTAATAGACGCGAGTAGATCCATCCACGTTGTGATGAACTATGTTATGTTGTGATGAACTTGAGATCTGTTGTGATGAATTAGATCATAGAGACAAGTAACAATGGATAGTCATTGCCGACACAGGTTAGCCTGCTGACGGTGACGTGTGGGCCAGTGTCATTGGCGACGATGGTTAGTGAACCCCGCATCGCATTTGTTGGCAGTTGGGTCCGGTCGGGCAGGCAACGGTTATCTTTTTTATATTGGCTGCTGACGCTGACGCGTGGACCCGTCACTATTTTTTTGGAATGAAACTTTCTTCCCTAAATTATTAGAGCCCATGAAACAGCACCTAAAAAATCATAAAAATACGAACAATTCGTATATGGACATTTAGTATTTGAATATAATATCAACAGTCACACTTGTGTGCCGAAAATTCATATATTTCATTTTTACACCCCATGGTAATTATATAATAATTCTAATAACATCAAATTTGCTCTAAAAAATTGAAGGACTAATACGGCGAACCAGAGAGGGGGGAGTGAATGGGAGCTGATAAAAAATCTTCTCGAAGGAGATGGAGGCTCCAACAAAATGAACACGACTTCCAACACACGTCTCCGACTTACTACCCAAGTTGGCCAAGCCCACGTAGCCACTGGAGTGCTAATAGACCTAGGAACAACCTCCCAACCTCACAGATCCGAGAACACAGTGGAACACAAAACTCGAGCCTCACTGACCTACACCGGTTAAGCTGGTGAGCACCACCGGTCAGACCGGTCCCTGCTAGTGAAACCTAGCGATTTCCACAAAACAGCTCTACACTGCTCAGGCCGGTTCAACACACCAGTCAGACCGGTCCTAGCCAGAAAGCCCCCAAAACACCAAACAGGCCTACCGAGCTCCAAATTGACCCAAACTCGAAACAGCAGCAACACGGGGTAACAGCGAACTCACCCAAATGTTCACCCGAGCAAAAACCCAATTGGGGTATGCACCGGTCAAACTGGTGAGAGGCACCGGTCAGACTGGTGTGACCTGAGCTCGTCGGGATGAACAACATCCGCGGGTCAACACCCCCAAATCCAAATCCCGATCTCCCGAATCGCTCCACGGACTTGCGCAGGACTTTGGGGATAGTAGGAACACCTCATGGAGAGTCCATAGCCAAGTTATTGTCCACCAAAACTTGCAAAATCAAGAGGGATCGAAGAAATCTCGCCAAGAACTCGTCTAACCCTAGAACACCGAAAACCCCAAAATCGAGCCCCTTAACTCACGGATTTGGGAGGGGAATCAGAGGGAAAAGAACCACGAAGGGTTCACACATACATCCCCCACCAAATCTGCAAGAGCAAGGTCCCAAAAACACGGCAAGAAATTCACCAAGAGAGGGCTCTGAAAATCACCACCAAGAACAAACGGGACCAACACAACCAAGCCTTAAGGAACCACTCCGAATCATCTATAGATACCAAAGAGGTTCATACAAGGTCTAGCTTGCCGCCTGATCATCCAACCCTCTCACAAGATCTCACCATGAAGCTCTCAAGCTAGTCATATTGAAATCCTAAGAAAATAGGAACGGAAAATAGGAAAACCAAATGAGCTAGAGTTCCAAGAGATGACTGCCATCCTCTCACCTCTTGGGTTATATGGAGGCAACCGAATGTCTAAAATGCCCTTACTAGCTAACTAGGGATACATGCCCCTCAAGGGCGAAAACGGGAATCTTTGTCATCGCTCCATCAGACGGATGCCCGGGGACCGCAACCTCCTTAGCTTCGACGCAAGCCTTGCGACTCCGACGTGTGTACTCCACTTCGAAGTCTCCGGACTGCATCGTCGAACACCAGTCAGACCGGTGCTCCTCTCCAGTCAGACCCACCGGTCAGATCGGTCTGGAGCTACTGCATCTCCGTCTTCGGTTCTTCGGTCTTGGCTTTGTGGATCAACCAAGGAACCCAGTGGTTTTATGGTGAACCACTGAAAACCTCGCGAACTCGGTGTAGCCTCTGCCAATCTCCACTTATGACTCGGCTCCCACGTATTCCCAGCTCGACCTTGGTTTTGATGCTCAACCAAGAAACCGTCCATGACTTCATCTTGTTGTTCATGCCACCATGTGGCCCGCAATTGACTCCACTGGACACTGGGTCTCTCAAACCAAGCCTACTTGTCTTCTCCACACCTGGAGGCCTCACTGGCGACGACCTTTCGCGCTTGTTCTTCAGCTGCACCAACACCAATCAAGCCGCAACCTGCACCTACAATACTTAGCCAAGAATCAGTCCACACAATGTTATCAATCACTCATCACACCAGGAAGCGACCATCCACCGGTCCTCGAACCACACATGGTACTCAATCTCCCCCTTGATGAGTGCATTGACAACACCCACAAATAGTAACACGAGAGAAAAGAAAAAGAAAAAACGAATGAAAAAGAAACTCCAACAAGTGATCGAAAGCCAAAGAAAGGCACAGAGAAAGATCACCTGAAGAAGACAAGTCTCGGACCCCTTTGTGACAACCCGCCCAGGAAAATACCGTACTATAGCCTAATACCAATCCACTTTTGTCATTAAGCAATAGTAAAGTATCATCCTGTCGTTAGTTGCCAGGTTAACACCCGGTAAATCACTTAGAATTCATACAGAGGATCGACATATGCATAACAACTCACACAAAGGTGAGTCCAGAGTACCTCATGAGTTAAATCCAATTTATTACAAACCATTGTTCAAGACATGAAGTAAAGGTTCAGAGTTCGAAAAACAGCAAAAATAAAGTAAACTAGCGCAACGGTAAGCATCACAGGAGGCCATCCGTGATGCCATCACTTGTCGTCATCCACCTGGTCAACAACACCTGCACAATAGTTTTAAAGCAAGACTGAGTATACTAATACCCAGCAAGACTTAATCGTCAGGTGATAACCACATCACCACAACTCTAGACATGAAAGGCGTTATGGCTGGTAGATTTTCTTTTGCTGAAAAGTAACAAAGAGTATGTCCTTACTTTCAATATTTTAGCACAAGTTCTAGTTGATTACCATTTCTAAGTGTGCCAACTAATTCAGTCAAGAATTGTACAAGCAATTAATTCATACAACAATATTCACCCAATTCCATCATTACGGGATATCATGGTTAGTTCATTAATCAGTCTCGGATAACGGTGAGAGGCCGACAATCGATTGATTTGAACCTTGCAAGGTAAACCTAAGCACACGGTATGGTGGCCCCACGAGGACAACCATCCAGGTAGTTCCCAAAATCCTCGGATTGGGACCAATGCTTACAGCCCTGGGTACAAGGCTAACTGGCGTACCCCGCGAGGCACCCAGTCTCACACATGCAGCCCCATTCCCAGTAGCTAGCTGGGTAGGTGACTACTCAGGAGTTGTAAGGGGAGTTCCCACGCTGTCTCATTAAAGTACTAGGCTTACCGGTCCCATTCCCGGCAAGTGCTTAGTACGTTCAAAAGCTTAGCCCACGAAAGCCACTGGACCGGAGCCCAAATTCGATGCTCTTACCACATGAGCCATCCATTTATAACGACCTTATGATTCCAACATAATAATCTACTCTCGCGAGTGACGAACATCACTCGACTTGTACCGGTCCTATAGCATAGCAGCTATCGGCCTAGCATACTAGTGATAGAGCATAGGTACCTAGGGATCATGCAACTAGGGTTTCAATTCAACTCGTGAAACGTAAATGCACAATCATAGCAAAACATAATTGCAAATTTTTAAAAAGACGGGGTTAATGATCTGGGGCTTGCCTTCGCTGGCAAGGTTGGCCTTCGGCCCTTCTGGACTTTGGTCCAGGTCTTGAGCTACGTCCACGTACTACAGCTCTTCGTCAACAACTTTGTCTCCTCCTTTCGGCACGAGCGTATATCTACCGTCGGAAATATCTACACGAAGATGCAAATGCAAGATTTATTTGATAATTTTTAATTTAACTAATTAAAATCAACAATTGACAACCATGGGGTGCAGGGTTGACCACATTGACCTAGATAAGAATACATTCAGCATACTCTTTCAAAAAGGAACAATATGCAGCTCTTTATTAATTATTCTTTTTGATAGTGATTGTGTACATATATATGTAAGTAATTTAATTTAACTTCACAAACAGCAAGGGGTTGGTATTTATTTCGTTTATAATTATTTTTATCACTCACAAGGTCATCAAAGGTGGGTTTGGTGATTTTTCCCATTTAATTGACTATTACACCTTAAATGGCTTCCATAGCTTTTATTCAAAAAATTAATTAATAATATTTCAGTGGAAGTGTGTATTAGGCACTAATAACCTATAACAAGTCGCTGAACACACATGCATGCGTAGGAAAGCTATGAATTTAATTATTTTGAAAATAACAAAAACTAGCTAGTAAAGCAAGGTAAATGCACACAAAAATAAATACTCAACAATTTGATCCTAACTTTCTCACACATGACCTATGGTCGAAAACTAGGCCAGGGATGTGACATGCACACCTAGAACTATTAGGGATCTTGACTTATGCAATTATAAAGAAAAACAAGCATATTCCGAGAATAAATATTTCTGACAATTATAAAATTGGGATTAATTCACCAGAGGTGTATTTTGGCATAAAAAACAACATGCATAAGTTGGTCACAAAAATCTAATTATTTTTTGCTACAAAAATCATCTAGGAAGATTCTACATAAAAAGAAAACAATTCATATAAAACGATTTAGAATATAACTTTGTGCAATTTTTGGTACAGGAGCTAGTCATGACATAACAGACAACATATCCAAACATTAGATACAAAGGACTTATGGATTTTGAGATATCTCAGATCTAGTTTTTTCACATTTCTATTTTTCCTACAAAAATTATCAGGAAGCAGCCCTAGCAAGTATAACAAAAGTTGTAGTACTTTTTACCAGGAATCTAACAAAATTGGGTTTGCATTTTTTTGAGTTTCCTACGAATTTATATGGATTTTACAAGAATCAGCAAAGTGACTTTACCATTTGAGATGCGGTTTTGCAGACAGGCCCCTGGAAAGATCCTGGAGCTCACAAACATGCCCTCGCTTTGTGTTTTAGACCATAGAAAGATTCCAAACCTTGCAATATCGCCCTTGGGGCGGTGGCCGGCGCGGGCGGTGCGATTCCAGCGAGCTCCGGCGGCGGGGTCAGCCGGGAACGGGCGTGGGGTGGTCCAGGGATTCCCTAGGTTCGGTTTGGGGGTTTAGTCGGGGTGGAGGCGCTGCCGGCGATGGCCCTCGATGGCTCCAGTCGGCGTACGGCACCGCGAGCTCACCTCCAGCAAGGTGAAGGCGCGGCTGCGGCTAAGGGCGAGCGGCGAGCTCCAGTAGGGGCTAGAGGAGGTACCTGAGGGGTCAGGCGGCTCTAAAGGAGGGCACAGAAGGTTGTCCAGCGGCGGTGGCCATGGTGGACCGGCGGCCGAGCCAGGCACAGGGGTGCGGTGTGCTCACGCAAGGGGCAGCGCAGAGGCCTTAAATAGAGGAGCTGCCTCATGCTTCGGAGCTAAGACACCGTCAAAACTGACGGGTCGGTCCGGCGCGGTGCGCGTCCAATCCGGCGCGGCGCGGGGTGGGGAAACTTCGAGGCGTCTAGGGGCGCGGGGTGGCTGGGGGAAGGCGCGCGCGACCACCGGAGGCGCGCGGCGCGGCGCGCGGATGGGCGCACTCTCGCTCGAACCTTTCAGTGTGCCCCTGTTCGGCCGTGTTTTCCTCAAAATTTTTCAACTAAAGTGCACCGAGTGAGAAAAGTTGTAGATCTCACTACCCTCTACAACTTTTACAAAGACTCTAGGGTGTTTTTCTCAACAGATTTTGCATAATTTGCAGCCAAACTTTGACTGTCGCCATGTCTCGGTGAACAGGAGATGCTGACAGTTGACCACGTTTTTCATCCTTTTCCACCCAAAACTAGAAATGCCAATCTGCATGAAAGTTGTGTCCCTCAACAAACCGAACAACTGTCATATTGGTAGATATTGAAGTGTTTAGGTGAAATTTGGAGAACGTGGCAAAAGTTCCGGAAGACATTCATCGACGTCGGGGTTTAAGCGGGGTTTGACCGTGTCTTTGACCAAGGGTTGACCACCAGAGTGTGTTGACTTGGTCAAGAGGGTCATTAAGGGTTGTCGGCTCGGTTTTCGAGGTGATGACCCAGGTTGACCTAGGTTTGACCAACGTCAGCCGGTTTGACTCAGCTGATTCGGCCATTAGCGTTAATGACGCTAATTAAAAACCTAGGGCGTCATAGTGTTGACGGTTAATGGTTGTATCAAAGTTCGTTTAGACTTGCAAGCGGACAAGTCTCCCGTCGTAGTCAAGTGACCCTTCTTCCCTCGAGTGGTGAACCCA
The DNA here is from genome assembly GCA_947561735.1 of Cenchrus americanus. Classification (NCBI taxonomy): domain Eukaryota; kingdom Viridiplantae; phylum Streptophyta; class Magnoliopsida; order Poales; family Poaceae; genus Cenchrus; species Cenchrus americanus. Next base: position 125,101,466 of record OX387242.1, on the reverse strand, counting down.
AGGTATCGAATCCGTGGAACAAATGTGTGACACAAAAGATGACTAGTAGTGCCAAGTAACTTAATCTTCGAGAGATAAAACCCTAATGCATCTAATCATAAGAATCAACACAAGAACGAATCTAATCTACTAAAGACCGGAGGTAACAATGATAGATGGGGTAGATAAACCGATCTAGAGAGATCGGAACAAGCCTTTTGTTGAAGTTCCTAGCAAAAGAAGAAGTAGCAAATCGAATCTCATTTGAAGCCTCTTTAAATCGTGGTTTCCTGTCCGACTCCGAAAATGCCCGCCTTTCAGAGCCCCCCATTCTTTCACAACGTACTCCTATTCATGTGGGTAGTCTAGGGCGAGTCCAAGGACAAGTCGAGTTCTTTCGGAAGATCAGGCGTGTACCTCTAGCCACCGCGGCTACAAGAACACCCTATGTGATCTATCTCGAGAATAGATCTAGAATAAGCAAAGCCGATGAAAAAACGAAGACTTCAGAGAATCACTTGATCGCTAGAAATCAGATTCAACTTGATAATTCAACTAGTACAATGATACATGAACAAGATCACCACCGGGATCCTACCTTGATCTTGCTTCTAGCTCTGGGAACTCCGACGTGGTCTTCCTTGCAAGGTTCCCACGTCGGCTAGGGAGACCCTAGTCAACTAGCTCGACCCTCTTCTCTCCGACATGGTGTCCCTCTCTTCTCTACTCCTCGGCGGTCGATGACGAATTGATTGATGCATGGCTCTTGACCTCAGGGCTATAAATAGCCCAAATGGCGGCTAGGTCAATGGGGGAGGCGACCAGGCCCTGGACTGGGCTGGGCCGGCCAGCCTAGGCCAACCGGCCATGGCCCATCTAGGCCCAGTTGCCTGCCTCCTTCGCGTGGCGTCGGTTCCCGAGTCTTCTAGATCCTTCCCCCTTCTGCATGTGGGCCCTTGTCATCAGTTTGTCTCCGAGTTGGACGTAGCTCCTTGTCCCGCAAGATTCGGGACTTTTTTGGGTAGGTCCTCGGAGTTTGTCATCTTCTCGGGTTTGGTCCCCGGGCTTCTTAGAGTCGAGTTTGCTTCATTGCATGACTTGTACGGGGTTTCAAGGTCTTGTCACAAGGTGCTTGATGAACTTATCTCAGAAGTCTTGCTTTCAACGCTAAAATCCTGCATAAACACTAAACTCCAAAACCAACATGCAGGAATGAAGTTGTTATACCAAGGGGGTTAGTACCAATGGATAAGGTATAAAACTTATGCCAACACCGAAGGTAAACTCATGGCTAGGTTGACGGATTTTCACTGTCAACATCTCCCCCATGCTTAAACCTTGCTCGTCATCGAGTAAGCCTTCGATGGATATCATCGTTGCCCTTCATTGTCTAAACCTTGCACTTGATCATTCATGAGAAAACATAATGCTCTCAAAATCTAATTGGTTAAAGTTTCATAATGTACTAGCCTTCATCTCTACGGAGGGTAGATTCTTAATTAAGCTTATCCCACAAGTATTAACATGCTCCAAAGTTTAAATAGATCATATAAATTTAGAAATAAATAACAAGATGAAAAAGAGCTAAACCATGTTCGCAAATTTGAATCATCTTGCATATTTCTCATGAACTCTCATCTCACTTAGTCTCTCAAGCCTATATATTCTACTCCTTTCCCTCTCATAACATATATGTGTGGTAAGCTTTATATGGAGCTTTTTGGGAAAGTTTAGTGCTACCAAGATATTATAAATGAGATTTTGTCAAAACAAGACAAGCTTCTCATGGTCTTACCGAGACTCGTCAAAAAGGTCATTGGAAAATAATGTTATATCAAGGAGGGGAAAAAGAAAAATACACACACTTGAGATAGGTGGACATGTGCAAATGGTAAAGAGTGATCCCGAGGCACAAAGAAAGTCCTCGTTATCGGATTGCACGTGGTTGGAAAATGAGTATGGATCTTTTAATCTTGAAGCCCTGAAATTCTTAATGCACTTTAGAGAACCGGGGAGTTCACTTTATTTCATTTTTACACGTACTCATATTTTTTCTCTTTTTCTCATATCTTTCTTTCTTTCTTTTTCTTTCTTTCTCTTTATCATTTTTTCTCTTTTTCTTAAGATTTTTTATTTGCTCCCCTTTGAACTTTAAAATTGCATCATACCTACCTCCTCCCCCATGCTTAGACGTTTGCTTGTCCTCGGGCAAAGAGGTGATAAATAAGGTAGGTACCGGAAATACTTTTCCTTTTAGAGAAATACTTGAAATCTTCAATGTTAGCACCGTCTTGAGATCTTCCTTGAATTGATGATCCATCCTCAACGGTAGGTTATGGTGAAGGAGGTAAACACAAGAGATGATATTTGGTTTTAAGGGTGGATATCCGGTGAGGTTTGTGAGATCTCTGATGTGGTGATACACAATGCACGGATAAAAGGCTAGCAAAAAGATAGATACACAGAAACAGAATGACCAGCTTCTTAGTCTCAGGCCAGAGAAATCATGGCCTGTAATAACTCACTCAAACATAATTCTTGTACACTAAGGTTCATGCACTCAAATATATAAGGCTCTGGACAGGTAGAGCAACACACAAGTGATATTCATGACAAGGTTAGCATTATTTTTAGGCATAAAAACCATCTCTAATCTATTTAAAACTTGAGAGCACATAAAACACTATGGGTCTTCATTTTAATCATAACCATTGCTAAGGATTAAGCTAGCATTTAAATAAATTCAGATTTGTATTTTAAGAGAGCACCAGCTTTAACATGCATAAATCAATTACAAAGATAACCAAAGCGGCAATTATAATCATATATCATCATCGCAGAAATTTTGTAACTTTTCCAAAGGTATAAACAAGGTGGTGCCTTTATTCATAAAGGAAATAAACTGAAATACATGCTGAAAATAAACTAACACGCTTGCTGGAATTTAAATAAAAACTGAAACTACTACGCAAACACAAGCAAACACAAGCTGAAAATTACAGAAAAAGGGAAAAGAAAAGAAAACTAAAGCTCCTCCTTCTTCTTAATCCTCCGCTGGTGGTTGGTACTGATGGTCTTGGTAGTTGTACCCTTGCTCGTAGTAGGTTTGGACATCCCCTCCAACGAAGTGAAGGCGCCCAAGCTCATAGGCGATATTTGCATTGCCTTCACCAAGTTGAGCCGCGCTTGATTGGATGGCTGCGATGTTTTGCATGTTTCTCGCAACATACCCTCTAATTATGGCCATGCTTTGTTGTGGTTGGGGGTGTTGTGTGTAGGGCTCCGCGAAGGCTACGTTGGGCACCACATAATTTTGTGGGGGCACCGGTGCACCACCCCCCATGCTTGCATTTGTGGCCCTCCGTAATAACTTGGTGGAGTAGGGATTCCGTCGAATGGTGGCACATAGTTGGGTTGTGCACCACCTGCTTGCGCGGAGGAGGACCCCTCCTCTACAATTCTTTCTCTTTTATTTTTCTTCGCCGGGACAAGGAGTCCCTCCTCCAACCAATCTTCCCTCCCTTGAATGAAAAGCCTAAGCCTTGGGTCCGGAAGGGGAAATTCACCTTGGCCACATGAAAGCCCCCTCTCTCATCTCCACTAATATATTTTCCTTGTTTTAAATATTCAAAACCGAGAGGGGTCCCACGTAAAAGATGTTCGGGATTTCTTGTAATCCCGGCCTTAAGGAGATGGCCAACATAGAGAGGTAGCACCCCGAACCAATATCTCCCAATCCCGATGTTGCCTCGCAACACCATCGGTTGATCATCAGGTATGAGGAGTCTATTGAATGCTTGGCAATTAAAGTCGAGTAGAGCCAATTCAACTCCGTGTCGGTCACCTTCGTCTCCCTCATCCTCCCCATAATCCTCTTGCACATCCAAGAGTGGAATACTTGGATAATGGGGTTGCAGATGGAATTGCGTTGTTGGTGGGCTTCTCCGGAGATTAAATTCCAAAATCCATCCAACATGCCATCCGACACGTCAACTTTCTCCGGAGCTCCCTTTTGGAACCCAAGTATATCCCTAATATACTCATAGGGAACCACTTGTTGGATTCCCTCCAAACGGAATGATAAACTTTGCACCCCCTCATCAAGGATGGGTGCCATAGTCATCATGATTTCCAAGGCAAAGTTCTTGTGAGTGTTTGCCGACACCCTGTTGGATAATTGCACCCATCCAAGGTGCCCCAACATATAATATATGTTTGTGCCGAAACCCAAGTAGTTGAGTTCTTGATTGTCGAAATCGACATTTGCCACAAGCCTCTTCTCAAGACGGGAGAGTTTCTTCTCCTCCTCCTCCTCCAAAAATATGATGAAGCCATATGTGGAGTACCACGGAGTGTATGGAGGTGGCGCGGATGAATGGGTCGATCGACGAGGTGGGACGGGCAGCTCCTCCATACGCCCTTGAGGTTCGGAAAACCTCATGGACGTGCTCCTTGTTGCCCTCATGCCACCGAGGAGGAGAGTGTCGTTCCTCCTTGGCGATGCCATGTCCTCCTCCATGCTCCGAGGAGACTCGGAAAGCGAGTGCCTCTTCAAAGATGTCGTCGAAGATGGCTTGGATGACGATGACCCCTTCTTCTTGGTGAAGAGACTTGTGGTTTTCTTCCACATGATTGCAGCTCTCTTCTCTCTACTAAAATTCCGGGTTTCAACCGGTGACTAGGCACTTCAAAAATTATTTCGGAATGTGGACTTTGAGTGGATTAAGGGTGTGTATTGTTTGAGCTATCAAGCTTGGGAAGGATGGCTATGTCTATGATGGTTCTGGGCACAAAAACTTGAGCACACGAACTGAGGAAGGAGAGGGATGCTTGCCTGCAGAAGATGGGAGCCGGGGGGCTCCTTTTTTAGGGGTGGCCGGCCAGCCTAGGCCGACCGGCCTGGGTGGCTGTGTGCCCCTCCCGGACTCGGTTTTCCTCCAGCATGATCATTTCTCCTCCCTGAATTTCTTTCTCGCGTGCTCCACGAGTTGGACCACCCAAACGCTCTCGTCCACTCCTTTTCTTGCATTATTGGTCCTTCCACTTGATGCTTCATGCTTTGAGTCATGTCCATGCTCCCTTGCTCCACTAGCTTCACATGCCACCATGAATTTCCTGCAAAGTTATGCTTGCTGCCCACCCATGCTTGTCCTTTGCATGTGATCTTGATGAAAGTTGATGAAAGGGCATCCAATGGTGCATGCATGATTAACTTTAACTAGATTGCCTCCCTCTAAGTATGTTTAAGGCTAAGGACTCCTCTAATTTCGAAAATTAAAAATATTTTCAGAACTATGGAAAAGATCAAGCATAACTTTAGAGAAGTTTTAAACCATTAAAAACAAATATATGTCGAAAATATTTTCTGACTACATTGATATCGGTCTCACTGGTATAGTTTGCCTTCATTGGTTGAGAGCAATTTTTTCCGGCTAGATCATGGGGGCATAGGTTTAGGTTCTAATTTTGCCAAATGAGAGAGATTTTGAATGAAATAAAATTAAATGAGGCTTAGAAAAATTCTAATTTCAGAGAAACCAAAGATATAGATTCTTAAACCAACCAAAAGTTTAGTTTCTAGGTTCACGCGAGTCCTAACACATGCTGAAATTTAAATAACATCTAGATACAAGTCGTGGCTCTACTCGTGTGTTTTTAGCATGAAAAACAAGTCAACCACAACATCATAATGAGGATGAATGGTTGAGTTAGGTTCTGAATTTATTTGGGTGTGGTTTCTCAAAAAGAAGCAAACAAACACATAGGAGGGTTCATGTAAAGGGTTTATGATCAAGCAAAATATTCAACCAAGAATTATGTCTCTAATATTGTTCAACCATTCTAAGTCTAATGTCTTGCGTAGTAAAATTAAAAACTGAATTACTTGAAAAGACTCGAAAAACCTGGAATCGGGTTGTCCTCCTGGTAGCTTATTCTTGACTTGACGAAATGGGTTGCCTCCCGCCTAGTGCTTTGTTTATAGTCTATAGCTAGACTTCTTCACTTGATTACTTCGAATCAACGCTCTTTGCGGGAGTTGCAATCTTGGGTACCCACTTCCGCACCATCTTGGGCACGGGCTTATCTTCCGGCTTAGTCATTTTTTTGGTCTTCACAAGCGGCTTTTCTTCCTTTGTCTTGACAGATGCAACAACTTCCTTGATTTTCTTTACGTCCTTCTTCTTCGGCTCTTTTTTCTTCTTCGGCCCTTTCTTCTCCCTTGGTTCTTCCTTGACAATGCGATGATGAGGTGGAGCATTTTAACTTCAATCATATTGCATGCCTCGAGTCGTGGTCGGAACTTGAAGGAACTCCTTTCTCCGTTAATGTCAAACATGATCTCCCCCTTGCCAACATCAATAGTAGCTCCCACGGTCTTGAGGAAAGGCCTCCCAAGGATGAGTGGCGGCTTCTCCCTCTCTCCCATCTCGAGCACCACGAAGTCGACGGGGATGAAGTGGTGTCCGACCTTCACGGGCACATCTTTGGCGATGCCCAAGGGATAGTGAATGGAGTTATCACCCAACTCCAGATACTTACCCGTAGGCTCCAACGGTAGGCGTAGCTTCTCAAACACATCCCTTGGCATGACGCTCACACTTGCTCCAAGGTCGCATAATGCCTTCTCGAAATTGAATGAACCAACGGAACATGGAATTGTCGGTCATCCGGGGTTTCCTTGCTTCTCTAGCCCATTAGCAATGGCGGCACTGCATTGCTCAGACATCTTGACATGATCTACCACGAGTGTTGCTATCTCGTATTTATTTGCAAGTATGTCTTTAAAGTAGCAAGAATATGTAAGTACTTGAAGCGCATCCAATAACGGCATGTTGATGCTAAGTCTACACACAACCTCCACAAACTTCTCAAAGTGGTTATCAAGTTTACCTAGGAAGTAGCGTGGCTTGAGTTGCGGTATCTTCGTGTCTTCTCCCAGCATCTCAAACTCGAGCTCTTCGGTGACGATCCCAGTAACTTCCTCCTTAGCAAATTCCTCCGCCTCGGCGGATGGTTTAGGCTTCCTTGCTCCCGCGGAACGTTCCGGATCTTCGGTTTCCTTTCTCGAACGTGTTTGAATAGCCTTCACCGACTGGGGACCTTTAGGTTGTCCCGGAAGCTTCCCTTCATTAGTACCGAGGCACCCAGCAAGTTGTCCCACTTGCGTCTCGAGCATCTTCATCATGTTGAGCACTTGATGGTTGGAGCTTCCGACCTCCGTCACCTTGCTATCGATGTTCTCCAACACCTTGTCTATGTCTTTGAACTTGGCGACGGTGTCCTTGTTGATCTTAGCTTGCTCGTCCATGAAGTTCTTCAATTGTATACGAAGCGAAACCGAATTCGGAATGGATGAGCTTGCACTAAATTGAGGTCTACCTTGACCGTAGCGGAAGTTCGGCAATTCTCCCTTCCTCATGTAGTCGAGCACCTTGGCTTCGTCCGAACAATCTTTGTGGACATGGTCATACTCTCCGCATTCTTCGCATGTGGATCTTGCTTCGGCAGCCTTCAAATCTTGAGCCTCTTTCTTTTCTATCTCCATCTTCTCCAACCTCCTCATGAGTGAATCAATCTTGCCTTCAAGTATGTTCTCCTTCTCTACTTGCAAGACTCCTTTGACGTTCCCCGTGGGTTGAATCGGAAGTAGGAGTCCGGGTGATGCCCATGTGTCATTATCCACAACCTTCTTGAATAGAGTGAAAGCTTCGGTCGGCGTAAGCTCGATGATAGATCCTCCCGCCAATGCATCGATGATCGTCCTTGACGCCATGGTGAGTCCATGATAGAACTTTTGCATGAGGTCTTCCTTCGAGAACTTGTGATGTGGAATCACCCGAGTGTACTCATTGAAGCGCTCGAATGCCTCCGAGATAGTCTCCGTAGAGTATTGAGCAAAAGTGGCAACCTTATTACGCAAGCTTTGAGTTTTACCCAGCAAGTAATATTCCTTCATGAAAGCCTTCATCAATGCGTTCCAATTTTACACCGTCTCCGCCGGTTGAGAGTGGAACCATTGCAAAGCCTTCCAGAGTAGTGAGAACGGAAAAAGTCTTGCCCTCATTTGGTCTTGAGTCACCCCATCCATGTTGAAAGTTTGACATAGTTGAATGAATACTTGGAGGTGAAGGTTCGGATCCTCTTTACCAGTGAAGGGTGAATGTTGCACCATGCGAATTGTTGAGGTCTTGATCTCGAACGGTCTTCCGATCTCCTCAATGTTCAAGATTGTTAGGTCGATGATGTCCGAGGTGCGTAGCTCCCTGATCTTGTGTTCTTGCGGCGGTTGTTCACCCATCGGTGGAAGTCGATTCTCCCGAGGACTTTGAGGTGGTGAATTCTTCGGAGATTCCTTCGATCCTTTGTCTTCCGACTTCGAATCTACAAAATCCAGCTTTTTAGCTTGTTGTTCTTCACGTCTCCTTAGCCTGTAAAGTTTTTCTGGATCATCCACAAAATTATCGGGTTCGTTGGAGAGGTAGCCGTCCATCTCCTGTTAGGGTTAGCGATAAACAAAATATGCAAAAACAAAAAAGTAAAAACAATTCTAAGAAAACTAGGGTTAGACAAACTAGATTAGATTAATTTCGAGGATGATCAAAGTTTAGTAGATGCAAAAAGAAAAACTAAAAGAAAACTGAAAATGACAAAAAAGAAATAAAATATCAAATCTTGCTCACTTGTTCCCCGGCAACGGCGCCAGAAAAAGGGGCTTGTTGACGCTTAATAGTTGTATCAAAGTTCGTTTAGACTTGCAAGCGGACAAGTCTCCCATCGTAGTCAAGGGACCCTTCTTCCCTCGAGTTGTGAACCCAAGGTATCGAATCTGTGGAACAAATGTGTGATGCAAAAGATGATCTAGTAGTGCCAAGTAACTTCAATCCTCCAGAGATAAAATCGTAATGCATCTAATCATAAGAATCAACACAAGAACGAATCTAATCTACTAAAGACCAGAGGAATCAACACAAGAATCATAAGAATCAACACAAGAATCAACATAAGAATAAACCGATCTAGAGAGATTGCGTCAAGCCTTTTGTTGAAGTTCCTAGCAAAAGAAGAAGTAGCAAATCGAATCTCATTAGAAGCCTCTTTAAATCGTGGTTTCCCGTCTGACTTTGAAAACGCCCGCCTTTCAGAGCCCCCGTTCTGTCACAATGTACTCCTATCCATGCAGGTAGTCTAGGGCGAGTCCCAGGACAAGTCGAATTCTTTCGGAAGGTCAGGCGTGTACCTCTAGCCACCGCGGCTACAAGAACACCCTATGTGATCTATCTCGAGAATAGATCTAGAATAATCAAAGATGATCAAAAAATGAAGACTTCGAAGAAACACTTGATCGCTAGAAATCGGATTCATCTTGATAATTCAACTAGTACAATGACACATGAACAAGATCACCACCGGGATCCTACCTTGATCTTGCTTCTAGCTCCGGGAACTCTGAAGTGGTCTTCTTTGCAAGGTTCCCACGTCGGCTAGGGAGACCCTAGTCAACTAGCTCGACCCCCTCCTCTCCGGGATGGCGTCCCTCTCTTCTCTGCTCCTCGGCGGCCGATGACGAATTGATTGATGCGTGGCTCTTGACCCCGGGGCTATAAATAGCCCGAATGACGGTTAGGACAAAGGGGGAGGCGACCGGGCCCTAGACTGGGCTGGGTCGGCGGGCCTGGGCCGACCAGCCTGGGCCTATCTAGGCCCAGTTGCCTGCCTCCTTCACGTGGCGTCGTTTCCCGAGTCTTCTAAATCGTTCTCCCTTCTGCATGTGGGCCCTTGTCGTCAGTTTCTCTCCGAGTTGGACGTAGCTCCTTGTCCCGCAAGATTCGACACTTTTCTAGGTAGGTCCTCGGAGTTTGTCATCTTCTCGGGATTGGTCCCCGGGCTTCTTGGAGTCGAGTTTGCTTCATTACATGACTTGTACGGGGTTTCAAGGTCTTGTCACAAGGTGCTTGATGAACTTATCCTGGAAGTCTTGCTTTCAACGCTAAAATCTTGCATAAACACTAAACTCCAAAACCGACATGCACGAATGAACTTGTTATACCAAGGGGGTTGTTGACGGTGAAAATCCGTCAACCTAGCCATGAGTTTACCATCGGTGTTGGCATGAGTTTTATACCTTATCCATTGGTACTAACCCCCGTGGTATAACAAGTTCACGTGTGCATGCCGGTTTTGGAGTTTAGTGTTTATGCAGGGTTTTAGTGTTGAATGCAAGACTTTCGGGGTAAGTTCATCAAGCACCTCATGACAAGACCTTGAAGCCCCGTACAAGTCATGCAATGAAGCAAACTTAACTCCAAGAAGCCAGGGACTTGATCCGAGAAGACGACAGACTCCGAGGACCTGACTGGAAAAGTGCTGAATCTTGCAAGACAAGGAGTTGAGTCCAATTCAGAGAGAAACCGACGACATGGACCTACATGCAGAAGGGGGAAACATCCAGGAAGCAAGGGAACCAACGTGGAGCGAAGGAGCCCTCGGGCTAGGCCTAGATGGGCCCAGGCCAGCCGGCCCAGTCCGGTCGGCCCAGGCCCATCAGGGGCCCAAATGCCCCCTCCTTTGCCCTAGCCGCCAATCGGGCTATTTATAGTCCCCTGACCGAGAGCCTCGCAGAGAAGATTTCGTCATCGGCCGCCGAGGAGCAGAGAAGAGAGGGACACCATCTCGGAGAGGAGAGGGTCGAGCTAGTTGACTAGGGTTCCCCTAGCCGACGTGGGAACCTGGCACGGAAGACCACGTCGGAGTTCCCGGAGCTAGAAGCAAGATCAAGGAAGGATCCCAGTGGTGATCTTGTGTATGTATCATTGTTATAGTTGAATTATCAAGTTGAATCTTTTCCTAGCGATCAAGTGTTTCCTCGAAGATTTCGTTTTTCGATCGGCTTTTCTTATTCCAATTCTATTCTCGAGATAGATTACATAGGGTGTTCTTGTAGCCGCGTAGCTAGAGGTACACGCCGGATCTTCCGAAAGAATCTCGACTTGTCTTTTGACTCGCCCCTAAACTCCCCGCATGAATAGGGATACGTTGTGACGAACGGGGGTCTTGAAAGGCGGATGTTTTCGGATTTGGACGGGAAACCACGATTTAAAGAGGCTTCTATTAAGATTCGATTTGCTACTTCTTCTCTTGCTTGGAACTTCAACAAAAGGCTTACCCTGATCCCTCTAGATCGGTTTATCTACCCAATCTTACTTTGTTTTCTCCGGTCTTTAGTAGATTAGATTCGTTTTGTGTCTTTTACTTAGATGCATTAGGGTTTTATCGAAGATTGGAGTTACTTGGCTTTATTAGATTAAGTTTTGCGTCACACATTTGCTCCACGGATTTGATACCTTGGGTTCACCACTCGAGGGAAGAAGGGTCCCTTGACTACGACGGGAGACTTGTACGCTTGCGAGTCACAAACGAACTTTGATACAATTATTAACCGTCAACAGGGGTTAGTACCAATGGATAAGGTATAAAACTTATGCCAACACCGAATGTAAACTCATGGCTAGGTTGATGGATTTTCACCGTCGACACACAACCTACCCCCCTTAAGAAGAATCTCGTCCCGAGATTCGATTAACAGGATTAGAGTGATTCCTTCCATCATGACAAGGGGTTACAATGGGAGAAAGACATCTCCGCTTACACTTCCCAATATCGGGAATTTAGATGGAACAAAAGGTACAAGGTGCATTCCTTGCTTCTTCATCACCATTCATGAGGAAGCATGCGATGAATGTGCACGTGAACAACTAATAGTAGACAGATTTCGCATGCGATACAGAGGTACATCCATACCAGCGTCCAACGAAGCGACTCGAACTCTTCCAAAAATTGAATCTTGGGTGTTAACTTGGCTCGAGTCCCTCTTTCGGCCTACCTCCAAGCTTCTCCTCGACGTCATGGATGAAGACGAAGAAACAAATTGCTCGGCGAGAAACAGAACAGCTGGGAGAGATGGGTAGGGACAGGGTTGTCGTATGGACCCCCCTTAGCCCACTACCTCGGTGGGTACCAGGACCAACTACTCGGTGGACCCCTGGGACTACTCGGCTTGTGCCACACGGCACCTGATGGCGTAGGGTGCAAGGACTACGGTGGAGGTGTACTCAAATAGGAAGCTATACATGTCCCGTACTGTGTAGAGAACTCCTAGACGTACCCGACTAGTACTCTCTCCTCAAACCGACTTGTAACCCTGCCTCCCGGGCTATATAAGGTGAGGCAGGGACTTTTCTCTCTCTCATATGCATCATCTTGTAAACACACCCAATCAATCCAGAGCTACGCAGCATACAGGACGTAGGGTATTACACACCTTGCGGTCCGAACCTGTCTAAATTGTGTGTCATGTGTCTCTTCCTTTGAGTTACCGATCTCGGCGAGGCCACATTCATCTACCTCGGGTACTCCCCTTGGTAGGCTGCCGGTCTAAAACACTGACAGCTGGCGCTCCAGGTAGGGGATCTCGTCGAAGATCTCATGGCGAACTCGACGGTTTCAATCTCCATCAAGCCAACCGTCGCCTTCAACCGCGGCGACACCTTCGTCTTCGGGTCATGGGTTTGCACTGCTGACCGCGCTGGATCCTTCCAACGCCGCCTCACCATGGCTCCCAACCCGAGCATTGGGCTCGTGACGCTTCATGAAGTGATCATGGGCGAACTCGCTGGAAAATTGGGCGAAATTTCGTTCTACAACCAACACGCCGACTTCAAGTTTGGATCCACCTCCAACTCGAACTCGACATCCTCGTGGACCATCGCATGTGAGACGGCTACTGAGCCATCGTGTGCGGACTTCCCATGCCACGAGCACTTCCCATACGGCCTCTGCAACGCTAGCTAGGCCCATGCGAAGGCTCTCACTACGCGCCGGACCGATAAGGAGATCGTCTCCGACTACACCTCGGACTCCAACCCCGCCTCCGGCTACTACTCGGACTCCTCCTACGAGTTTGACTTCGGGTCGGACCCTGATGAGTCCGAGTCCGAGAACTCCACGACTGAGCAACCGCTATCAGGACCAGCTTCCGGCCTGGTTATAACATCTACACCCGCCGAGAGATTCGTCTACTGGCCAAACCGCAAGCCTACAGACCTGACAGACGGGGACTCACACTGCATCGCCTACCTCGACTCGCTTCCCTTCCAGGAGGGAACACCACTAGCTCCAGCAGAGGAGCACACCCCAACAAGGGTGGAGACTACCGACTCCAGTCTCGGCAAGTCTTCATGGCTGCTGGAGAGACGTCAGGGCCCTCAGGGACACGCCCTGACCGCTACCTTGAAGATATCTCAGCAGACGAGTTGTCTGCTAATGCACCCGCAGATGAAACCAATGTCGACAAAAACGCCCGACGTGAACGCAACAGAAAGCGGAAAGAACGGCGTCGACGTCTCCGTGAGAGCCTACCCATAAGGAATCTCACAGAGGCCCTCGACCAAGTCGAAAACCGGGTGCACACTATCCCAAACCGGGCGGAGGCGATCGCGGAGGCGAGGCCACGCAGACAGCCACGTCACCAGTGCCTCACGCGGCGTCTACGATGCCCGCCTTATAATTGAAGAAATTCGACGCAAAAAGTCCTCCACGGCAGGCGACAACGACGGCTTCCCCGCCTTCTCTGCTCGGCTTCGCAATCTGCTTCTCCCGGAGAAATTCAAACCCCTGGGGATCACCAAGTACGACGTGAAGCAAGACCCAGTCCAATGGCTCAAATGCTACGCCCTCTCCATCGAAAACACTGGTGACAACAATGATACAAAGTGCCTCTACTTTCCCTTCTGCCTGGACCAAGCTCCACTTACATGGCTCGAGTCACTCGAGAAGTACTCGATCGACAAGTGGGACCAGCTCAAGGAACAATTCATCAGCAACTTCGCGGGCGCTATGGGTCGCTCGGGTACTCGCATGGACTTGGCAATGGTAAAGCAGGAACAGGGTGAGACCCTACGCAAGTACTTGCGGCATTTCTTTGACAAGTGCGCCACCGTAGTCGATGTCACTGACAACGAGGTCATCGACCTTTTCCAAGACGGACTCTACCACCGTCGCACCTTTGAAGACTTCGGTCGCCGCCGCCCGAGTTCCATCACCCATCTCAAAGACATGATTTCTTCATGGACTGATGAAGAAGACAAGGCGAACGCCAAGTATGATGCTATTCGTGGCAAGAGCAAGCAGAACACGGGCGGCAACAATAACAACAACAGTGATCAAGGCGGTCGCAGCAACAACTACTCGGGTCATAACCGCAAGCGCAAGACGGACAACACAGTCGCGGCTATCCAGCGCCCTGTGAAAGACAACGAGAAGAAGACCTCCGGCGGCTTCAAGGATTTGCTAAAAGAGAAGTGCCCATGGCACTTGGATGGCAACCACACTACCGAGCAGTGCTACCAACTCCAGCGAGCACTCAAAGACACTCCAGACCCACGGCCTCCTGACGACCAAAAGGGCAAGAAAAAAGCTGACAAAGGCAACAACGACTTCCAAGAACCCGACAAAACGGTGAACGTCCTCTGCGGCGGACTACCCACCAGACGGTCTCAGAAGGCCACCAGACGGACTACCCCTCTCTGGTGGTTGGAGGTACCCATAACCTTCTCCCGTGTGGATCAATGGACAAGCTTCTCTGAACTAGGGCGGTTTCCACTCATCCTGAAACCGGTAGTCGCGGGCTCCAAACTCAACAAGGTACTCATCGACGGTGGGAGCGGGCTCAATGTCCTTTTCACCAAGACCTTGAAGAAGATGAAGCTCAACATCACTCATATGCTCACCAAGAGCACCTCGCCTTTCTACGGCATCGTCCCCGGGAACGCGGCTATCCCACTAGGCTCAGTGGTCCTGCCAGTTACCTTCCAGGAAACTGAGAAAACTATGGCACAAAGTACATCAAGTTCGAAGTCACGGACTTCGAGACTTCCTACCATGCCATCTTCGGCAGACCAGCTATCGCCAAGTTCATGGCGATACCCCACTACACGTACTTGGTACTCAAGATGCCAAGTCCGGCCGGTGTACTCTCGCTACAAGGGGTCTTGAAGTTATCATTCGACTGTGACACAGAAGCTCTGGAACTCACAGCCACCAATCAAGTACCCAACACCATGATGGAGATCTACACTGCAACCAAGAAGCTTGCCCCAAGCGAGCTCGACATCCTAGAGAAGTCGGACACAACCAACAAGCTTCAGCCATCTGAGGAAGTCCAAGTCAAGACGATCGACGTTGGCACAGGCGACAGCAGAAGACTACCACCATCGGGGTGGGCCTCGACCCGAAATAGGAAGACGCGCTCGTTAGCTTCCTCCGGGCTAACCGAGATATCTTCGCTTGGAAACCAGCGGACATGCCAGGGGTGCCCAGGCGGCTAATTGAGCACTCACTTAACGTCTATCCTAAAGCTAACCCAAAACGACAACACCTCCACCGTTTCGCCGACGACAGACGGGATGCCATCAAGAAGGAACTCGCCAAACTACTCGCGGCTGGCTTCATCAGAGAAGTCTTCCATCCTGAGTGGCTCGCCAACCCTGTCCTCGTCTGCAAGAAGAACACAAACGAGTGGAGGATGTGCGTTGACTACACCGACCTCAACAAGCACTTCCCCAAGGACCCCTCGGGTTGCCGCGGATAGATCAAGTCATCAACTACATACTACACGGCGGGCTGCGACCTGCTCTGCTTCCTCAACTGCTACTCCGGGTACCAGTAGATCGCAATCAAGGAAGAAGACCAGGAGAAGACCGCGTTCATCACCCTGTTCGGCGCTTACCGCTACACGACAATGTCGTTTGGGCTGAAGAACGCCGGCGCCACCTACACAAATGCGTCTTCGGCGTGTCTTCAAGAAAACTACTCAGCTTCGTCATCAGCCATCGCGGCATCGAAGCCAACCCCGAGAAGATCTCCACCATGATCAACATGAAATCTCCCACTTGCGTCAAAGACGTGCAGAAGCTCACCGGGTGCATAGCCGCCTTGAACAGATTCATCTCAAAGCTTGGAGAGCGAGGGCTACCCTTCTTCAAACTACTCAAGCACCAAGAGAAGTTCGTATGGACTCCAGAGGTAGATCAAGCTCTTGCTCAGCTCAAGGATTTCTTATCCAAGCCACCAGTCCTCGCGGCTCCTCGCAAAAAGGAGCAACTACTGCTCTACCTCGCTGTGACTACTCACGTGGTCAGTACAGCCATCGTTGTTGAGCGGCAGGAAGACGACCACACCTACCCAGTCCAGCGACTAGTTAACTTCGTCAGCGAGGTCATGTCGAAATCCAAGGCACGCTATCACCTCGCGGAAGCTACGACACTACTTCCAGGAGTACTCGATCTCCATCGTCACCGACTATCCGCTCGGTGACATCCTGCGGAACCAAGATGCTATTGAAAGAATCTCCAAGTGGGTAGTCGAACTCAGCGCCCTCAACATCGACTTCAAGCCATGAACAGCCATCAAGTCACACGCACTAGTCGACTTCATGGCAGAGTGGCGGGAAAATCAGCTACCAACTCCAACCGAGCGGCCAGAGCATTGGGTGATGTACTTCGACGGCTCACTCAAGCTCGAAGGAGCAGGTGCAGCGGTGCTCTTGATTTCCCCAACGGGCGAACAACTCAAGTATGTCGTGCAGATATTCTGGAAGGTCTCAAACAATGAAGCCGAGTATGAAGCTCTGCTACACGGGCTCCGCCTCGCAGCTTCTCTGGGCATCAAGCGACTATTAGTTTACGACGACTCCGTAGTGGTCATCAACCAAGTCAACAAATATTGGGTTCGCAACAAGGAGAACATGGACGCGTACTGCCTAGAAGTCCGCAAGCTCGAGAACAAATTCTACGGTCTCTAGTTCCATCATGTCGTCCGCGACAACAATGTTGCAGCGGATGTCCCGTCGAAGCTTGGCTCTACTCTCGCTCAAGTACCAGCGGGTGTCTTCGTCCACGAGCTTCACGCGCCATCCATCCCAGAGCCGGCACCAGCGACCACTGATCCTGCACCTTCTCCAGCTAGACAGGAGGTCATGATGATAGATGTGGACTGGCGACAACCCTTCATGGACTACATCCGCGAGCAGGAGGTTCCCACGGACAAGAACTTGGCTGAGCAACTCGTGTGCCGCGCTAAGTCTTACGTTCTAATCAGGGACACGATCTACAGGAGGGGTGCCACTTCTGGAGTACTCATGATGTGTGTTCCCCGAGAAGAAGGCAAGGATATCTTGGAGAAGATCCACAAAGGCGTCTGCGGCAGCCACGCGTCTTCACGCACGCTGGTCAGCAAAGCCTTTCGACGAGCTTTCTTGTGGCCCACAGCTCTGGGCGATGCCGAGGAACTCGTCAGAAGGTGCCAAGGGTTCTAGTACTTCGCCAAGCAACAGCACGTCCCGGCCAACAAACTAGTCATCATACCACCAACCTGGCCTTTCGCCTGCTGGGGGATCCACATGATTGGGCCTCTTCCAACTACGCCAAAAGGATTCAACAGAGTTCTGGTGGCCATCGACAAATTCACCAAGTAGATCGAAGTCAAGCCGTTCACATGCCCCAAGACCGACAGAGTACTGGACTTCTTGGATGAACTCGTGCACCGCTGCGGACTACCCCATCGCATCATCACAGACCTGAGTTCCAACATCAATAATCATCAGTTCTGGGAGTATTGCAAAACCAGTGGGATCGACGTCTGGTATGTCTCAGTCGCCCATCCACGGGCCAACGGACAAGTTGTCGGTGCGGAATGTGGTCCCGACACTAACCAGTAATAAGCGCCAAGGTCTATCCCTCAATGGTCGATGCCAAGCAATAAGAGACACAGAGTTTTATCCTGGTTCCGGCCGAGGGGCCGTACGTCCAGCAGGGGTGTGCTCGAGGCACTATATTGCTCAGCACCGGGGGTGCCTGTAGTGGGGCTGCTACAAGCAAGGCGGGAGAGGAAGCGTGGCTTCCAAGTCCCTGGTGGAGTGGCTGAAGATGTTGTGGGAGAATTGGAGAGCAAGTGTGTGGTGCGACCTGTCTCGTGTTGTGTTGTGTTGTGTTGTCCATCCTCCGTTGCGGCGGGGGAGTTCGTCCTCCTTTTATCGACCAAGGAGAGAGCGAATCACATGTATGTCGCGCTATTTAGCTAAGTGAGGGAGCGTGGTGTGCTATGCCGTAGAGTAGGCGGCCGCCCGGACGATCCTTGCAGCGATCCGGCCATCATGGCGTATCTTGTACCCGAACAGTAGCGGCTTCGAGGGTAGAAGGGCAACGGACGGCTGTGATGTCTTCAGACGGGCTCGAGGGAGCTGCTGACGTCGGTCCGTACGGGGCACAGTGGCAGGTAAGCGGCGTCCCGTTCCCGCACGCTCCACAGCGCTGGAGCTGTTACCACAGCGCCCGGCGTGGGTTCGTACGCGCGGGGACGACAGCCATGCCGTTAACAGTGGCAGGGATGGCGCCCCGCCAGCCTAGCGCCTCCACCTAACCCTGCAAGGTCACAAGAAAGCAGATCGAGGGTGCGGCCGGCCCCCCCTTCGAGGGCTCGGCGCGTTAGCCGTACCGGAATAGGCGGTGCGGCGTCACGGGACTGGCACCGGACATGTCGCACAGTCCCCCACAGTGGCGGGGATGGGTTCCCTCCTAGGGAGTTGGTGCGGCTGCACCGGGGCGCGAGCCCTAGGCGCATGATGGTGCCGCCCTGCCGTTGTCAGGGCATTAAATGCCCGCGTACGGGAGCAGGTGCGCGCGCGCGGAGCACCCTCGAGCGAGGTGGACCCCATTCGAGGGCGGAGCGGACCCTCGAGCGAGGCGGAGCCTGCTTGAGGTAAGCGCCCCCCTCGAATGGGGCAGAGCCCGCCCGAGGGAGGCGTGCACCCTCGAGCGAGGCGAAGCCTGCTCGAGGGGATCTTTGAGTGGGCCGCCTTGGTGGGCCGTCGGGGCCACCGCGGCGTGGGCCATGCCCTGCATGCTTAAGCGAGGCGTGTTTGGTTTTGGCTTGTTGCGGGTTTTAAGTGGGGATTTCCCAGTTGTTTAAGGGGACCCCTAGGGCTGTCCCCGACAGTAGCCCCCGAGCATCTGTGGGTTTGCCATTGAGGCTCCCGCAGATGCTGGAGCTTACTGATAGGATGTTCTTCCCTCATGGCCTTGCGAATGCTTTCCGTGGGGCCGCGCCAGCGGACCCGCGGGTCTAGCCCCCGAGGCCCTGCAGGAGCGTGGGCGCTCCTGTAGGGGTTGACCGCGAGACTTGGTCAGAGGGCGTGGTACATGTTTCAACCGGCGTCGGCAATGTCTCGGCCCGGCTCGGTGACGCACGCGCCGCTGGCGGCACTATCCCCGGCGGGTGCAATCCAGGAGGTGTAGCCGTGCGTCAAGCCCCCGAGCCTGGGCCCGTTCAAGGCGATCGGGTAGAGCTTTACGACTTGTTTTTTAACGCGCCCTCGCCGTCCCTCCGCGGGACGAAGGGTGAGGTTTCCGCAACCCCCATCGGTCGGGTCGCGAATCGCGGATTCCTCGTTGAGCTGTTAGTGGGTGGTTCGAGTGGACGCCCATGCCCCGTTCGATAAGGGTAGGCTGCATGGTCCAGAGACACGTCCATTGAAGCGCTTGCGTGGGTTTGCTAGGTGGGGCTCGGTCCCGTTCCCTGTGTACCGAGGGCACGGAAGCTCTCCCTCGGTGGGATCCCCTGGCTAGCTGCCCTCGCTGTCTCTCGAACACGACACGTGGGGCACCCTCGAGCCGGCGGGCTCGAGGAACGGCTCGAATGCGCGTGCCCTCATCGTCCCTAACTCTAGTGATCTGGGGCGCCTGTTCGAACCCGTCGAGGGTCAGGCTTCGAACCTCTGATCAGTAGGGCCGTGCGGGATGGCGGCTAAGCGCTCCCGGCCTGGCATCTGCGAACCTTCGAGGGGCCTGGGCGAGCCAGCCCTCGAGGCGCTGATCAGTAAAGTGGTGCGGGGTGGCGGCAAAGTGCTCCCGGCCTGGCATCTGCGAACCTTCGAGGGGCCTGGGCGAGCCAGCCCTCGAGGCGGCGATCGCAAATACAGCGCGCGGCATTGGTGCTTTGCGGTGCCTGTTTTGTTTCAAACGGGCCCCGAGGCGACCTTCTCACGCCTGTACCCTTTCGAGGGTTGAAATTTTCCGAGCCAGGAGCCCGTGCCGCTCGAGGGTTCTCCTTACTTGGTAAGGAGCCGGGCCATTTAATGCTCCACAATCGAGGCTGTGATTTCGCGTCGCGGGCGCGCCTTTTTAGGCGCCGTGGCCAAGCGCGTAGTGGGCGGCGTGGGCAGGCGGACGTGACCGCCTGCCACGGCCCTACCGGTTCTTCACTGTGATGATGGCTTGTTTGCGATGGCGTGGCCGCCGCGGTCGTGGTGGGGCCCGCCCGTCAGCGAGAAAAAGATTCCCTGCAGTTAATGCGCGCGGGACGTGTGCCCCGGAGAGCACGCCCACGGCTTAAAAATCTGAGGGGAGGGAAAACGGCGATTTTTACCTTAGCGTTCCGCCATTCTTGCCCCCTGCGCTCTCGCCTTCGTTTTGTTCTCGCAACCGCGCCCCTTCGCCATTAGAGCTCTTCTTCTTCTTCTCGTCCTCCGTTCTCAGATCCCTCGCATTTCTTCATGGCGCCGCTCCCACCCCTCACGATCCTCGACCCGTACGCGTGGGAGCGGTCGTCGGTGAACCAGCTGGCCCTTGGCGACCTGGTCTCTGCCGGCCAGCTGGCGGCGAACGAGGAGGGCCGGCCTGCGGAGTGGATCGTGCCGCCGGCGGGGGACCACGCGCCCAACCCACCGGAAGGCTACGTGGTGAGCTTCACTCGCTTCCATGAGCGCGGCTTCGCCACGCCGGCGAGCCGCTTCATGCGGGCACTCTGCTACCGCTACGGCGTGGAGTTGCACAACTTCGCGCCGAATGCGATTTCGCAGGCGGCCACGTTCGTGGGCGTCTGCGAGGGGTACCTAGGGATCCCAGTGAATTGGGATCTCTGGGTACACCTCTTCCGCGCGGAGTTGTTCACTCAGCCGACGACGGAGCGAGGGGACCCGCCGCGTGGTGCGCGCCGGCGGGGATGTCGCTCGCCGTGCGGACGCGCGTACAAGGACGACTACATCCCTTGTACCATGACGACCAACAACACCGGCTGGCAGCGGGGGTGGTTCTACCTTCGCAACGCCGAGCCCGGCCTCCCCCCTACACCGGTCTGGTGCTCCGGGAGAAGCCCAACTCCTGGGGCCACGGGGTGTCCACGGTCCAGCATCGGAGGACGGGAGGCGCCGGACTCGCTCCCCGGCCGCGGCCGAAGAACACGGCGACACGCGAGCTGACCGCGGCGACCGTCCTCGCCTTCCTCCACCACAGGCGGATCGTTCCTCTGATGGAGAGGCCGCTCTACATCTTCGAGATGACGGAGGAGGCGGACCCCGTCGCGCTGGAGAGGTCGCGGATGCTCCCGACCCCCCTCGAACGGGGGTATGCGCTCACACGGGCGCGGAGCGCCGTCGACACTCGGATGCTGCGCCAAGACCGGTCCCCGTGGGACCTCGAAATGCTCCCCACCGGCCCGCTGGTAAGTAGGATTCTTGGCCCTGTTTTTGATCTTGACGATGCTCCTGGTTTTTGACGCATCTCTGACGTTCTCGCCTGCAGATGGTGAGCTTGAGCACCGCGAAATCCGTTCCGCCCACCCCTGACTCCCGCGCGCTCGGTCGGGCGTCGCAGCAACGGGAGCGGGAGCGGGCGGCGCGCAAGAGGGAGCGCGCAAGGCGGCACCACGAGCGCCGCGAGCGGCGGAATGAGGAGTACCGGCTGCGCGAGCAGCAGGGACTCTCCTCCCCGTGGACCGAGGAGTACTCGTCCTCGGAGGAGGATGAGGAGGAAGAAACCGCGGGGCAGGGCCCCTCTGATAGGTGGGATCCTGCGCCCCCGTCGCCGGAGCCAGCTCTGGCGGCAAGGGCGGCATCGCCGGGGCGGGCGCGGCGGCGCCGCCGCCGGGCAATCAACAACGGGAGCGGCGCGGGCCGCGGAGGTGCGGCGCGCGCGCGCGCGCGCGCGCGCGCGCGCGGGGCGGGGCCCGCGCGTGTGGCGGGAAATGTCGGGAGGCGCGGCGACGGGGCGCGCCGGCCGCGCCGGCGCCATCCGCCGAGGCCTCGAGGAAAAGGAAACGCGCCTTCTCCTCTTCGAGGTAAGGGGCTTGCCCTTCTGCGGGGTTTGGTTTTTGGCGACCAGGCGTTCTGAGTTTTTTGTTTGTGCTTATGAAGGGTGGTGCCGACCGTGCCTCCCCTCGCACCAGCCAAGGTGTTGAGGGCGGACGCGTCCGTTCTTACCCGGCGGCGCTCGTCGAGGGCACCGCGGGCGGGGGCAAGCGCGGCGGCCGCGGCGGGCGAGAGCTCGCGGGCGGCTGGCCGAGGCTTCGAGGCCTCGGCGGCGGATCGGCTTGTCGTGTCGCGGCCCGTGGTCGTCGAGGAGCGGCGGGCGCCGGTCGTGGCGGAGGTGCGGCCCGCGGCGGCGGCCGTGGTGGAGGGCGTAGCCCGCGGTGGCGGCCACGGTGGAGGCGCGGCCCGCGGTGGCGGTCGTGACGGAGGCGCGGTCCGCGGCGCCGGCCGCGGCGGAGGCACGGCGGGCGGCGGTGGGCGAGGAGGGCGGTCGGGCGCCCGTGGTCGCGGGGGCGCGGCCGGAAGCGGTGGCCGCGGCGCCGCGTCGGGCGCCCGCGGCTACGGAGGCGCGGGCGGAGGCGTCGACGGAGGCGACGCGGCGGCCGGCACTGCCGGCGGCTCCCGGCGGTGGTGGTGGAGATCCCGGACGACGACTCCCCGCCACCCGGGTGGGACCAGTGGGCGAGCTTCCCACGCCTTCCTGCGAGTCCCGGGGAGGGGGCCCTCGTGAGGCGGCGCGAGGGCCACATGGTGGCAGGGGGCCGAGGGCACGGCGCCGAAGCCTCGTCTTCCCGCGCCGGCCACTCCGCCCAGGTAGAGGGGATCGCTGGTGACCCGCCCGCGTTTGCCGACGCCGAGGGGAAGCAGGAGCTATGGGGAGAGCTCCGTAGCCACGGCGCCGCGCTCGACTGGGCGTTGCACGAGGCGCTGAGGATCCACGGCGGCCCCGCGTGGCGCGTCTTTCAGGTGGGGTGCCGTTGCTTGCTTCTCTTCTTTCCTCGTTTCTGCTCGCTTATCCTTGTAGCGTGATGCTTACGGGTTTTGACTTGTGGGTGACAGGAGCTCGAGCACCGCCCGCGACAAGTACGGCGCCTTCGACCAGGTGACCGCCGAGCTCCACCAGCTCCGGGAGCGGTGCGACGCCTTCGATGCGCTCGCCGACGCCCTCAGGACCCCGGACGGCCGGGCGCCGTCGTGCGGGCCATGGCCTTGCGCGATCAACTCCATGAGAGCGCAAGGCAGGACCCGGCGCATCCCTCTAGCCTCGAGCGGGTCTGCACAGCCCTCATCGACCGGGATGAGGCGCTGCGGCAGGTGCGCTCGGACCTGGAGAAGATGCGTATGCTGGCGGCCAACTGGGAGGCAGAGGTGGCCGGCGTCCGCAACGACAACCGGGAGCTCCGCTCGTCGCTCTAGGGGGCGCAGGCTTAGCAGCGCCAGGACGAGGAGCAGGCGCGCGTGCTCGAGCAGAAGGCCAAGGAGGCCAACGACTTGAGGGCCGCCCTCGACGCCAAGGTCGCGGCGCTCGCCGCCGCTGAGGACCAGCTCCTGCAGGAGCGTACCGCCCGCCAAGGGGCTGAGGGGCGGCTCCAGCAGGAGCAGGCCGCTCTTGCCAACGCTCGATCGGCCCTGGAGCGGGAGCGCGTCGCTCGCGAGGCGGCGCAGATGTCACTGGAGGACCGGAACGTCGAGTTCTCCAAGGTCGAGGGCGAGCTGATGGTGCTCAGTATCACGAGCGCGAGCCAGGAGCTGGCCCTCTAGGAGCAAGGCGAGACCGTCAAGGGCCTCGAGCAGGCGGTCGAGGCCGGGCGTCGCGCCTTCGAGATGGAGAGAAAGCAAGTCGAAGGTAAGCCGCTATTCGACTCCTGTTTTGCTGCTTTTCCCTTAGAGGGTTCGCACCCTTTTCTGATTTCTTTCTCGTTTGGCAATTCCAGGCTTGCGCACCACGCTGGGGCACACGGCTGAGCGGGCCGAGGCGCTGCAGACCTCCTACAACTCCTCCGAGCAGGAGCTGCAGGAGTTGCGCATTGCGGCCCTCGAGACCTGCCGAGCCGTGGAGGAGGGCGAGGCGCAGGCCGGTAGCTCGGCCCGGCCGCCGCCTGCGCTCCCTTAGCGGCCACGTCACTGGGCGCATGCGCCGGGCGCTGCATCTTCGCGTCCAGAAGGCCCTCGGGGTGGTGCGATCCCACTACGAGGTCAACTTCGAGGCGCTAGTGGAGGGCTACTTCGTTCCCGAGGGTGTCGAGGACGAGGTGGCGATGGAGCGTGTGGACGCGCTCGCCGCCGACGCCGCCGGGACGCTCGCCGAGGCCTTCGAAGAGTTCCTCTTCCCGGATGCTGCTGATGCCGCTGCTCCTCCCGCCTGAAGATAGCCGGGCGCTAGGCCCGTTTTTGTTTATGTATCAGTACGCTGGTCGTGCGGCCTTGTAAATAAACAGATTACTTTTGCCATAAACATTTGTCAATGTGAAGTGATGTCTTTTGTTTATTGCGCTTTTTTGTTTCTCCTTCTTTTTAAGTAGATTCTAGTTAGGGGAGTTCGATTTTCGCGGGTGGCCTACTGGGTTGGAGGCGAGAGAGAAGGGCCGTATCCTCGCGGAGGCGTAGGCTATATCTCTGGCTCGACCGCTCCTTCCGCTAGGCTGCCTGCGCCCTGTTCGAATCTTTGCTCGAGGCCTAAGTAGAAAACAAACTTAGCGCGCGTGAGTTGTTTCGTTTTCGCGCGAAAAAGGGACCATTTTGGGGGGGGGGATGCCCCCCGCAGTAGCCCCCGAGGGTAACTCGGGTTTCAGGGGAAAGCCGAGTTGCCCTTTTTATTAAACTGACAGTGTTTTACATAATTGTCACCAACTGGGTGCTGGTTATGTGATTTTTACAGCAAAATATTTGGAAATCCTAGCTAGGAGTAGAAGCGACGTAGCTGTTGGATGTTCCAAGCGTTGGTGAGCTCTTCGCCGTCCTCGTTGGCCAGCTTGTACGTACCGGGCTTGAGTACCTTCACCACGACGTAGGGTCCCTCCCACGGAGGTGATAGCTTGTGGCGTCCTCGGTTGTCCTGGCATAGCCCTAGGACCAAATCCCCCTTGCTGAAGTCCCGCCGGCGTATCTTCCGTGCTTGGTAGCGCCTGAGGGACTGTTGATACCTTGCGGAGTGCATCAAGGCCACGAGGCGTGCTTCGTCCAGCTGGTCCAGTGAGTCCTCGCGGGCTCGCTGGTTGGCGTCCTCGTCGTAGCCTCGAACCCTGGGCGACCCGTATTCTAGGTCCGTGGGGAGGATGGCCTCCGCGCCATGGACTAGGAAAAACGGGGTGAACCCGGTGGCTCTGCTCAGGGTGGTCCTTAGGCTCCACACGACCGCTGGTAACTCTTGGAGCCATTTCCGACCAGATTTATTTAGCTGGTCAAAAATTCTGGGCTTAAGGCCTTGTAGGATCATGCCATTGGCACGCTCTACTTGGCTGTTAGTCTGCGGGTGTGCTACCGCTGCCCAATCCACACGGATGTGGAACTTGTCGCAGAACTCTAAGAATTTCCTGCCCGTGAACTGGGACCCGTTGTCGGTGATAATGGAGTTGGGCACTCCAAAGCGGTGGATGATATCGGTGAAGAACGTCACCGCACCTTCGCCGCCCCGAGGTTCGTAATGGGGCGCACCTACACCCACTTGGAAAACTTGTCGATCGCGACCAACAAGTGGGTGAAGCCCCCTGGCGCCTTCCGCAGGGGCCCGACGATGTCCAGCCCCCACACGGCGAACGGCCATGTTATGGGGCTGGTCTGCAGGACATGAGCGGGAAGGTTGGACTTGCAGGCGTAGAACTGGCACCCTTTGCAGGTGCGCACGATCTCGTTGGCATCCGCGACCGCGGTGGGCCAGTAAAAGCCTTGACGGAACGCGTTGCCAACGAGGGTGCGGGGTGCGGCGTGATGGCCACAGACCCCCGTGTGGATGTACCGCAGGAGCTCGCGCCCCTCAGGGATGGGCACACACCGCTGCAAGATGCCGGAGGCGGCGCGCTTGTACAGCTCGCCGTCGACGAGGGCAAAGGACTTGGCCATCCTGGCGATGCGCCTGGCCATGGCCCAGTCTGAGGGGAGTTCCCCTCGAGCCATCCAGGCGATATACTTGTCGCGCCAGTCAGCCTTGACAGGGGCTGGCTCGATGTCCATCACATCAGCCCCATAGGCGCCATACCCCTCGAGGAGGGAGAGCACGTACGCCTCGTTCGAGGGGTCCTCATCCATGGGTTCCGCGCCTGTTGGATTCGAGGGAGCCCCCGAGGGTTCCGCGTGGCTCGAGGGGTGAGGCTCGAGGACGACCGAGGGCTAGGCGATATCACGGGCAAAAACGTTCGGGGGGACGGTGATCCGCCCGGACGCGATCTTGGCCAGCTCGTCCGCCTCCTCGTTGTACCGGCGGGGCACGTGATTGAGCTCGATGCCATAGAACTTGTCCTCGAGGGCTCGCACGGCCTTGCAGTACGCTTCCATCTTGTCGTCATGGCAGCTCGCGTTCTTCATGACTTGGTCAATTACGAGCTGCGAATCCCCCCGTACGTCGAGGCGCTTGACGCCTAACTCAATGGCGATCTTGAGGCCGCAAAGGAGGGCCTCGTACTCAGCCATGTATTCGACGCGGGGAAGTGGAGGCGCACCGCGTACCGCATGTGCTCCCCGAGGGGTGATACGAAGAGCAGGCCCGCGCCCGCCTCTGTTTTCATCACCGAGCCGTCGAAATACAAAGTCCAGCACTCTGCTTGGATCTGCGGCGGTGGTAGCTGCGTGTCCATCCATTCAGCGACGAAGTCCGCCAGGATCTGGGACTTGATGGCCTTGCGCGGGGCGTAGGCAAGCGTCTCGCCCATCAGCTCCATGGACCACTTGGCGATCCTGCCCACGGCGTCTGGGTTGCGGATGATCTCCCCTAGTGGGAAGGAGGAGACCACTCTGACGGGGTGGGCCTCGAAGTAATGGCGGAGATTGCACCGCGAGAGGACCACCGCATACAACAGCTTTTGGAGTTGGGGGTAGCGCGTCTTGGTGTCAGACAAGACTTCGCTGATGTAGTAGACCGGCCGCTGGACCGGCAGGGCGTGCCCTTCCTCCGTGCGCTCTACCACGATTACGGAGCTGACCACCTGGGTGGTTGCGGCCATGTAGAGCTGCAGGGGCTCGCCGTCCTGCGGCGGCGTGAGGATCGGGGTGTAGGTCAAGGAGGCCTTCAGCTTGTCGAGCGCGCCTTGGGCCTCGGCGGTCCAGGAGAAGCGCTCGTGCTTCTTGAGGAGGCGATAGAGGGGCAGGCCCTTCTCGCTGAGCCGCGAGATGAAGCGGCTCAAGGCGGCAAGGCACCCCAGCACCTTTTGCACCCCTTTGAGGTCCCAGATCAGGCCCATTCGCTCGAGGGCCGCAACCTTCTCGGGGTTGGCCTCGATGCCCCGTTGGGAGACGATGTATCCTAGGAGCATGCCTCGCGGCACTCCAAAGACACATTTTTCGGGGTTTAATTTGAACCAATTGGCCCGTAGGCAGCCGAACGCGATGCCAAGGTCGCCAACCAGGTCGTCCGCCTTCCTGGTTTTTACGACGATGTCATCCACGTACGCTTCGACCGTTCGCCAGATGTGATCTCCGAAAACGTGTTGCATGCAGCGTTGATACGTTGCACCGGCGTTTCGGAGGCCGAACGGCATCGTGACGTAACAGAACATCCCGAACGGCGTGATGAACGAAGTCGCGAGCTGGTCGGACTCCTTCATCTTTATTTGATGATACCCGGAGTAGGCATCAAGGAAGCAAAGCAACTCACACCCAGCCGTTGAATCAACAATTTGATCAATGCGTGGCAAAGGAAAGGGAACTTTAGGACATGCTTTATTAAGACTAGTGTAGTCTATACACATCCGTCACTTCCGTTCTTTTTCTTTACAAGTACGGGGGTTTGCTAGCCACGTTGGGTGGAACACTTCCTTGATGAACCCGGCCTCGAGAAGCTTCCGCGGCTCCGCTCCGATAGCCGTCGCCGCTCCTCGTCGAAGCGGCGGAGCCGTTGTTGCACGGCGCGGGCATGAGGCGGGATGTCAAGGGAGTGCTCGGCGACCTCCCTCGGGATGCCTGGCATATCCGAGGGGCTCCACGCGAAGATGTCGGCGTTGGCGCGGAGGAAGTCGACGAGCACCACTTCCTATTTTGGATCGAGGGTGGAGCTGACCCTCAACGCCTTGCCCTCGGGGGCAGCAGGGTCGAGGGGCACCTCCTTGGTGCGGCTTTCCGCAGCCTCGAAGTTGCCGGTGTGCTTGGTGGAGTCGAGGTCCTCGTTGACCATCTTCTCCAAGGTGGTCATCAGCGCTTCATCCAGCGGCAGTGCTTCCGCATGCTCTACGCACTCGACATCGCAGTCGAATGCGTGCTCGATGGACGAGCCCACGGTGATGATGCCGTTCGGTCCCGGCATCTTCATCTTCTAGTAGGTGTAGTTGGGAACCGCCATGAACTTGGCGTAGCAGGGCCGCCCAAGTATGGCGTGATAGGCGCCCTTGAACCCCACCACCTCGAAGGTGAGCGTTTCCTTGCGGAAATTCTTCGCGGTGCCAAACCAAACCGGCAGGTCGATCTGCCCGAGGGGCTGGACACGCTTGCCGGGCGCGACGCCATGGAACGGCGTCGTGCTGGGCTGCAGCTGGTCCAACCCGATCCCCAACAGGCGCAACGTGTGCGCGTAGAGGATGTTGAGGCTGTTGCCCCCGTCCATCAAGACTTTTGAGAACCGCGCGTTCCCAATGATCAGGTCGACCACCAGCGGGTACTGGCCCGGGTTGGGGATGCGGTTCGGGTGGTCTTCCCCGGCTGAAGGTGATGGCGTCCTCCGACCAGTCGAGGAAGGAGGGAGGCGCCTTCTCCGCGGCTAGGACCTCGTGCCGCTCCCGCTTGCGCTGGCGGGTCGACATGTCGACGGTGGGTCCCCCGAAGATGAGGAACACGTTCTCCACGGCGGGGAAGCCGCCGGCGTCGCCGTCTCCCCCATCCTTCTTGGCCTCCGCGTCCTTTGCGGCGACGCGGCCGTAGAACTTCTTGAGCATGTCGCATTGCTCAAGGGTGTGGTTTACTAGGGTCTTGTGTTAAGGACATGGCTTTTTCAGCATGTCGTCAAACACCCCCGGACCTCGAGGGGCCGGTCGAGGGCCTCGTCGAGCCGGGTCAACAGCAAGGGCCTCGGCATCGTCGCCGTCGCGCCCCTGCTCGCGCGCCTCGCGGCGCGGCTTCTTCCCTTTCCTGCTCCCTTATGCTTCCGGTGGGGCTCCCTGGACTTGCTGCCCTCCGAGGGCGCATCGTCCGAGCGCTTGCCCTTCTTGCCATCAAAGATCGCCCCCACAGCCTCCTCTCCTGAGGCGAAGCTGGTGGCAATGTCGAACAGCTCGTTGGAGTCCGCAGGCGGGCTGCGTCCCAGCTCTCGCACGAGGTCCCGGCACGTGGTGCCCTCGAGGAAGGCGTGCACAATCTGAGATTGCGCCACGCTTGGGAGCTCGAACGCGCGCTTGGAGAAGCGCCGTATGAAGTCCGTAGCGACTCGGCGGGGCTTCGGGTGCGAGGAGCGCGAGGTCCCGGGGAATTTCCAGGGCGCACGTACGTGCCCTGGAAGTTACCCACGAATGTGCGGACCAGATCGTCCTAGTTGTGGATCTGGCTGGCGGGCAGGTGCTCGAGCCACGTCCGAGCCGAATCGCAGAGGTGTAGGGGCAAGTTGCGGATGATGACCTCGTCGCTGGTGGCCCCGCCCAACTGGCACGCCAGGCGGTAGTCGTTGAGCCACACGCGGGGGTCCGTCTCCCCGTTGTACTTGACGATGGTCGAGGGCTGGTGGAAGCGTTGGGGGAAGGCCGCTGCACGGATCTCCCGGCTGAACACACGGGTCCCCGGGGGCTCCGGCGTCGGAGAGCGGTCTTCGTCGCTGTCGTAGCGTCCACCCCGTCGAGGGTGGTAGCCTACCGCTGCTCGTGCATCTGCCTTGCTCGTGCGCCGGGCATTGATGACGTTGCGGGCGTCACCGTCCAGCGCCCTGCACGTGTCAAGGAGCCGCTCCTTGGCCGGCGCGCGTCCCCGGTTGGCGGGTCGCCCCGCAGCTTCACCTGCATGGACTGATGGTTCGCCCCCCTGTGCAGCCTCGTCTCCTTGTGCATCCCCCTGCTGGCGGATACGTGACACTGAGCTTTCGGCCTGCTGGACGGCCGCTTGCTCGATGAGAGCCTGCACCTCGCGGTGCAGGTTCCGCGCCTCAGGGGTCGAGGGTGCCGGCATAGCCTGTAGCAGTGTCGCGGCGGCAATGAGCTTCTGACTTGCCCGCGGAGGCGCGTCCGGGTTGTCGACGTTAAAGTCGGCGTTGATGCGATCGCGGGCTTGTTTGCCCAGCTCCCGCACGCGTTCGCCGCGCGCGGAGGCTTCCCCAGCCATCGAGGCACGGAGCAGCCGCACCGTTCGATATTCCTCCGCCAGCTTGGCCTCGAGCTCGCGAGCACCGGGCTAGGCGTGCGTCGACGTCGGCCCCGGCGGGGGTGCTCGGCCCCCGCGGTGGGCGCGGAGCGATGCCGGGGCAGGCGTGACCTCCCCGTCTCCAGCGCCCACAGCGCCGGTGGCGTTTGCTGGGTCGTTGGCGATGACGACGCAGCATTCCCGCGCAGGGTCATAGCTCCCGGTGCCGGAGTCGTCGGAGCAGTCGAACCAGTAGTCCGTAGCGTCAAGAAAGCGCCTGAACATGACTGGGTCCGGCACGCCAGAGAAGTCCCATTCCGTGTACCCATGGAGGTTGGCAGGCGGCAACGCGTCAAGGGAACCCAGGGACGATTCGTCACCCGCTGAGGCGCCGGGATCCCTGGCGACGAAGACGTGACGGCCAGGGGGAACCCTACTCATTGTGGTGTTGACGCTGGCGTTTTAGGCCGTCATGGCACCACGCAGACCAATGGGGAAGCGCGGTCCGGAGACCGTGCGCTGTCCCACTGGGGCGGTGGCTGCCGTGCTGACGGGCGCGCCGCGTTGGGAGGCGGCACGCTCGGCTTGCCGTCGCTCGGACCGCGCCCGGCGCGAACGCCGGCCGGAGCGGCGGCGGCGTCGTGGCGTCGACGGGCCCGCGCATCTGCGGCCGGCGGGCGTACGCGCCGTGGTGGTGCGCGCAGCAGGGACCGGAGCGGACCCGGCCAGGCGCCACGCACGGAGCTCCTCACGGTTGATGAGGCGCATCAGGTAGCCGTTCCCCGTGGCCTGAAAGTTCAGGCCCCCGAACCGGATTTCAAACCCGGTGGGGAGGGGGTCCGAGCTGCCCATGCAGTAACGCGTACCGCGGTACTCAGTGCGGATCACCATGGAGGGAGTTGATGGTGGATTGACCTTAGGCGCTCGATTGCCCCACGGTGGGCGCCAACTGTCGGTGCGGAATGTGCTCCCGACACTAACCAGTAATAAGCGCCAAGGTCTATCCCTCAATGGTCGATGCCAAGCAATAAGAGACACAGAGTTTTATCCTGGTTCCGGCCGAGGGGCCGTACGTCCAGCAGGGGTGTGCTCGAGGCACTATATTGCTCAGCACCGGGGGTGCCTGTAGTGGGGCTGCTACAAGCAAGGCGTGTCGGTGCGGAATATGGTCCCGACACTAACCAGTAGAAAGCGCTGAGGTCTATCCCTCAATGGTCGATGCTAAGCAATAAGAGACACGGGATTTATCCTGGTTCCGGCCGAGGGGGCCGTACGTCCAGCAGTGGTGTGCTCAAGGCACTATATTGCTCAGCACCGGGGGTGCCTGTAGTGGGGCTGCTACAAGCAAGGCGGGAGAGGAAGCGTGGCTTCCAAGTCCCTGGAGGAGTGGCTGAAGATATTGTGGGAGAATTGGAGAATGAGTACGTGGTGTGCCGTGTGCTATCTGTTGTTCTATGTCTCGTGTGCTCCTGTCTCTCTGTCCAACCGCGGCTGGGGGATTCGCCCCCCTTTTATAGATCAAGGGGGAGGTGGATTACATGCGCGCCGCGCTATCTAGCTACGTGAGGAAGTGCGACGTGCTATGCTGTAGAGTGGGCGGCCGTCCGGACGATCCTTGCAGCGATCTGGCCATGATGGCCTACCTTGTACCCGAACAGTGGCGGTTCGAGGGTAGAAGGGCGGCGGATGGTGGCGATGTCCTCTGATAGGCTCGAGGGAGGTGCTGACGTTGGCCCGTACGGAGTACAGGAGTAGGTAGAACGGCGTCCCTTCCCAACGCGCTTCACAGTGCTGGAGTTGTTGCTACAGCGTCTGGCGTGCGCCCGCACGCGCGGGGACGGTGGCCATGCTGTTACAGTGGCAGGGATGGTGTTCCACCGGCCTAGCGCCTCCACCTAACCCTGTAGGGTCACAAGAAAGTAAATCGAGGGTGCAACCGGCCCCCCTTCGAGGGCTCGGCGCGTTAGCCGTACTGGAGCAGGCGCACGGCGTCACGGGACTGACACCGGCCGCGCTGCACAGTCCCTCCCCACAGTGATGGGGATGGGCTCCTCCCTGGGGAGTTGGTGCGGCGGCACCGGGGCGCGAGCCCCGGGCGCATGATGGCGCCGTCCCGCCGGTGTCAGGGCGTTAAATGCCCGTGTACGGGGGCCGGCGCACGCGTGAGGGGGCGCCCTCGAGCGTGGCGGACCTCGATCGAGGGCGGGACGGACCCTCGAGCGAAGCGGTGCCTGCTCGAGGGGGAGCGGGCCCTCGAGCGAGGCGGAGCCCGCTCGAGGGAAGCACACCCCCTCGAACGGGGCGGAGCCCGCCCGAGGGGGACGCGCATCCTCGAGCGAGGCGGAGCCTGCTCGAGGGGATCTTCAAGAGGGCCGCCTTGGTGGGCCGTCGGGGTCCCTGCGGCATGGGCCGTATCCTGCATGGTTAGGCACACTGTGTTTTGGTTTTGTTGTGGGTTTTAAGTGGGGATTTCCCCGTTGTTTAAGGGGACCCCTAGGGCTGTCCCCGACAGTAGCCCCCGAGCATCTGCGGGTTTGCCATTGAGGCTCCCGCAGATGTTGGAACCTACTGATAGGACGTTCTTCCCTCCTTGTTTTACGAACGCTTTCCGTGGGGCCGCGTCAGCAGACCCGCGGGTCTAGCCCCCGAAGCCCTGCAGGAGTGTGGATGCTCCTGTAGGGGTTAACCGCGAGAACTGGTCAGAGGGTGTGGCACATGTTTCAACCGGCATCGGCAATGTCTCAGCCGGCTTCGGTGACGCACGCGCTGTTGGCGCTGTCTCCGTCGGGTGCAAACCAAGGAGGTGTAGCCGTGCGCTAAGCCCCCGAGCTTGGGCCCGTTCGAGGCGGTCGGGTAGAGCTTTACGACTTGTTGCTTAACGCGCCCTCGCCGTCCCTCCGCGGGACGGAGGGTGAGGTTTCCGCAACCCCCATCGAGCGGGTCGCGAATTGCGGTTTCCTCTTTGAGCTGCTAGTGGGTGGTTCGAGTGGACGCCCATGCCCCGTTCAATAAGGGTAAGCTGCATGGTCCGGAGACACGTCCATTGAAGCGCTTGCGTGGGTTTGCTAGGTGGGGCTCGGTCCCATTCGATAGGGACCGAGGGTGCGGAAGCTCTCCCTCGGTGGGATCCCCCGGCTAGCTGCCCTCGCTGGCTCTCGAACACGACATGTGGGGCACCCTCGAGCCGACGGGCTCGAGGAATGGCTCGAATGCGCGCGCCCTCGTCGTCCCTGACTCTGCGATCTGGGGCGCCTGTTCGAACCCGTCGAGGGTCAGGCTTCGAACCTCTGATCAGTAGGGCCGTGCGGGGCGGCGCCTGGGCGGCCCCGTCTTTTGCGTTTGCGGCCGTCGAGGGGTTTGGGTGAGCCAGTCCCCGAGGTGCTGGTCGGTAGCATAGCGTGGCATGGGTGCTCGCGGTACCTACTTTACTTCAAGCGGGCCCCGGGCGACATTCTCACGCATGTGCCCTTTTTAGAGAGTTGATATTGTCTCGAGCCAGGGGCCCGTGCCGCTCGAGGGTTTTGTGTGGCATGGGTGCCCGTGGTGCCCGCTTTACTTCAAGCGGGCCCCGGGCGACCCTCTCACGCCGATGTCCCTTCGAGGGCTGACATCGCCTTGAGCCAGGGGCTCGTGCCGCTCGAGGCTTTTGCATGGCATGGGTGCTCGTGGTGCCTGCTTTACTTCAAGCGGGCCCCGGACAACCTTCTCACGCCGATGTCCCTTCGAGGGTTGACATCGTCTCGAGCCAGGGGCTCGTGCCGCTCGAGGGTTTTGCGTGGCATGGGTGCTCGTGGTGCCTGCTTTACTTCAAGCGGGCCCCGGGCGACCTTCTCACGCCGATGTCCCTTCGAGGGTTGACATCGTCTCGAGCCAGGGGCTCGTGCCGCTCGAGGGTTTTGCATGGCATGGGTGCTCGTGGTGCCCGCGGACTTCAAGCGGGGCCCGGGCGACCTTCTCACGCCGATGTCCCTTCGAGGGCTGACATCTTCTCGAGCCAGGGGCTCGCCTCGCTCGAGGGTTCTCCTTGCTTGGCAAGGGACCGGGTCATTAAATGCCTCACAGTAGAGGCTGCGATTTTGCAACGCGGGTGCACCTTTTTAGGCGTCGTGGCCGCGCGCGCTCGCTCGTAGTGGGCGGCGTGGCAGGCGGACGTGACCGCCTGCCTCGGTCCCTGCTAGTCTTCGCCGTGATGATGGCCCGTCCGCGGTGATGTGGCCGCTGCGGTCGTGGTGGGGCCCGTTCGTCAGCGTGAAGAGAAGATTCCCTGCAGTTAATGCGAGCGGGACATCCGCCCCGGAGAGCTCGCCCGCGGCTTATAAATCTGAGGGGAGGGGGAGACGGCGGTTTTTTACCTTAGCGCTCCGCCATTCCAGCCCCTTGTGCTTTCGTCTTCGCCTTGCCTTCGCCACCTCGCTGCTTTGCCATTTGAGTTCTTCTTCCTCTTCTCGTCCCCGCTCTCGCATTCCTTTGCCCTCTTCTCATGGCGCCGCCTCCACCCGTCACGATCCTTGACCCGTACGCCTGGGAGAGGTCGTCGGTGACCCCGCTGGCTCTCAACGAGCTGGTCACCGCCGACCAGCTGGCGGCAAATGAGGAGGGGCGCCCGGCGGAGTGGATAGTGCCGCCGGCGGGGGACCGCGCGCCCAGCCCGCCGGAGGGCTACGTGGTGAGCTTCGTCCCCTTCCACGAGAGAGGCTTCAACGCGCCGGCGAGCCGCTTCATGCGGGCGCTGTGCCACTACTACGGCGTGGAGCTGCACAACTTCGTGCCCAACGCGATTTCGCAGGTGGCCACGTTCGTGGGAGTCTGCGAGGGGTACCTGGGGATCCCAGTCAACTGGGAGCTCTAGGTACACCTCTTCCGCGCGGAGCTTTTCACGCAGCCTACGACGGAGCCGAGGATGTCGCTCGCCCTGCGGGGGCAGTTCAAGGACCACTACATCCCCTGCACCATGACGACGAACAACGCCGGCTGGGAGCGGGGATGGTTCTACCTGCGCAATGCCGAGCCCGGCCTCCCCCCCCTACACCGGTCGGGTGTTCAAGGAGAAGCCCAGCTCTTGGGGCTACGGGGTGTCCACGTCCCAGCACCGGAGGCGGCAGGACTCGGTCCTGGCCGCCCTGAGGAGCCTGTCGCAGCAGGGGCTGACCGCGATGGGCGTCCTCGCCTTCCTCCATCACCGACGGGTCGTGCCTCTAATGGAGAGGCCACTCTGCATCTTTGAGATGACAGAGGAGGCGGACCCCATCGGGTTGGTGAGGTCGCGGATGCTCCCGACCCCCCTCGGGCGGCCGTATGCGCTCACCCGGGCGCGGAACGCCGTCGACACCCGGATGCCGATGCATCCGGACCGGACCCCGTGGGATCTCAAGATGCTCCCTACCGGCCCGCTGGTGAGTGTGATTCTTGATTCCGTTTTAGTTTTTTGGTGCTGCCTCTTCTTTCTGACGCGTCTTTGATGTTTCCGCATGCAGTTGGTGAACTTCACCGCCTCGAAGTCCGTTCCGCCCACCCCCGACTCCCGCGCGCTTGGTCGGGCGGCGCAGCAGCGGGAGCAGGAGCGGGCGGCGCGCAGGAGGGAGTGCGCGAGGTGGCACAACGAGCGCCGCGAGCGACAAAGCGCCGAGTACCGGCGGTGCGAGGAGCTGGGGCTCTCCTCCCCGGGGACTGAGGAGTACTCGTCCTAGGAGGAGGACGAAGAGGAAGAGGCTGAGGGGCGGGGCCCCTTTGACAGGTGGGAGCCCTCGCCCCTGTCGCCGGAGCCGGCTCCGGCGGCAAGGGCGGCATCGCTGGGGGCGGGCGCAACCGCGCCCGCCGCCGGGCAATCGACATCGGGGGGCGGCGCGTGCCGCGGGGGGGTGCCGGCGCGCACCACGGGGGGCGCGCGAGGTGAGCGCGCGCCGTGCGCGCGGCGAGCGCGCCGCGCGCGGCGCGGGGCCCGCGCGCGCGGTGGCGACGTCAAGAGGCGCGGCGGCGGGAGCGCCGGCCACGCCGGCCTCATCCACTGAGGCTTCGAGGAAAAGGAAGCGCGCCTTTTCCTCCTCGAGGTAAGGGGTTCGATCCTCTACTTGGTTTGATTTTTTGATGATCAGGCGTTCTAACCCTCTGTTTGTGCCTGCGCAGGGTGGTGCCAACTGTGCCTCCCCTCGCACCGGCCAAGGTGCTGAGGACGGACGCGTCCATCCCCACCCGGCGGCGCTCGTCGAGGGCGTCACGGGTGGGGGCAAGCACGGCGGCGGCGGCGAAAGCTCGCGAGGCGCGGTCGGGGCCCCGAGGCCTCGACCGGCGGATCGGCACGCCGTGGCGCGGCCGGTGGTTGCCGAGGAGCGGCCGCGCCGGCCGTGGCGAGGCGCAGCCCACGGCGGCGGTCGTGGCGGAGGTGCGGCCGATGATGGCTGCTGCGTCCGAGGCGCAGCTCGTGGCGCCAACCGCGGCGCGAGCGAGGGCGGGTGCGGCCCGCGGCGGCACCTCGTGGTCGCGGAGGCACGCCGGAGGCGGTGGCCGCCGCGGAGGGCGGCCGGGCGCCCACTACCGGCAGGGGCGCGGCCGGAGGTGGCGGCCGAGGCGCCACGTCCGAGCGCCGGGGCCGTGGAGGCGCAAGTGGAGGCGCCGGCGGAGGCGGCGCAAGGGCGGCGCCGGCCGGCGGTTCCCGGCGAAGGTGGTGGAGGTCCCGGACGACGACTCCCCGCCGCCGGGTGGGACCGGTGGGCGAGCTTCCCCACACGCTCCCCCCGAGCCCCGGGAGGGGGGGGGGCCCTCGTGAGGCGGCGCGAGGGCCACATGGTGGCGGGGACCGAGGACACGGCGCCGAGGCCTCGTCCTCCCGCCCGGCCACGCCGCCCCGGTAGAGGGGGGCCGTTGGCGATCCGCTCGCGTTCGCCGATGCCCGGGGAGAGCAGGAGCTCTGGGGAGAGCTCCGGAGCCACGGCGCCACGCTCGACCGCGCACTGAACGAGGCGCTGAGGGTCCATGGCGGCCCCGCATGGCGCGTCTTCCAGGTAGGGTGTTGTTGTTCGTTTTCTTCTTTTTCTTGCTTATGTGCGCCGCTTCTGTGTCGCAGCGCTTACGGGTTTCGATTTTTGGGTGACAGGAGCTCGAGCGCCGCGCCCATGACAAGTACAACGCCATCGACCGGGTGAACGCCGAGCTCCACCAGCTCCGGGAGCGATGCGGCGCTTTCGACGCGCTCGCCGATGCCCTCAGGACCCCGGACGGTTGGCTGGCGTACCGGGCCGTGGTCTTGCGCGACGAGCTCCCCGAGGGCACGAGGCAGGACCCGACGCGCCGCTCTAGCCTCGAGCGGGTCTGCACGGCTCTCATCGATCGTGATGAGGCGCTGTGGCGGGCTTGCTCGGACATGGAGAAGATGCGGACGCTGGCGACCAACTGGGAGGCGGAGGTGGCCGGCGTCCGCGGCGAGAACCGGGAGCTCCGCTCGTCGCTCGAGGGGGCGCAGGCGCAGCAGTGCCAGGCTGTGACACCCTAAAATTCCATCACTGAAATCACTTAGCAACTTAAAATGTCTTAGGGATTTAAGGAGATTAAAATGCTAAATAAAATTGAGCTCTAAAAATATTAAAGATAATATAATAAAGTTAGAAACAACAAGTGTATGTGCATCATCATTTGGCTTGCATGGTTTTGGTTGCTTGAGTAGTCTCTAAAAAGTCTATAAAATATTTGAGAAAAGTTTGCAAAAGTTTGATTTGGATTTGAATTGAAAATGGATTTGAAAATGAGGTTTGAAAAAGAAAAGAAAAAAAAAACAAAACCCCGCACCCTTACCTTTTCGGCCCAGACGGCCCAGCCCAGTCATCCCCGCCGGCCCACCATTTCCCCCCCCCTTCTCTTTTCTTTTTACAGCGGCGCCGACAGGTGGGCCCCACCTGTCAGCCTCTATCCCCTCCCCTTCCTTTCTTCTTCCCCGCGTCCGCGCGGCCGCCGCCGCACACCGCGAAATCCGCTCGGCCCCCGCCCCTTCCCCTTCCTTCCTTTCCTCCCCCGAGCCCCGCCAATTAAGTCAAGTAACCGCCCGTGATCGCTGGGGGCCGTTTCCCCCTTTCCTTACACCGAGCCGTGATGGCCGCCGGCCATCAATGGCAACCCGCCGCCGCCCCCGTCCCCTAGCCGCTTCACTTCCCTCCCCTCGGGCCCTTATAAGCTTGCTCACGCGCTCCTTGGCTCCCCCTTTCGCCCTCTCGCAACACACACGCGCCCGAGCCCGAGCCCAATTTCTACAGCGCCGCCGCCTTGGTTTCCGCCGCCGCCGTCGTCTCGTCGCCGCCGGTGAAGGGCTAAGCCTTCTGCCCGTTTCTGTTGACCATTAGGTTCGCAGGGGGCTTGACAAGCTCGTGTGCCTGCAGGTTCACGCCCTCGACGCCCGTGGCAGCCGCGCCCCGTGCTCGCCGGAGCGCCGCCCGAGCCGCCGTCGTCACCAAGCCGCCCCGTTGCCGCCTCCTTTCCACCCTTCGGCCCGTCCTCATCGCCTGCGTGTGGTAAGCAACCCCCCCTGCCCAGTTTCCCCTCCTATCGCGCCCGCCCCTTCCCCCGCGGGCTCGCCGGAGCAGGCCGCGCCACCCCCTCACGGTGCGGCCGCCGGTGAAGCCTAATCGTGCCCGTAGAGCCCGCGATCGTGTGCGCACGCTCTCCCACGTCGTTTTGCGCCAATCTATAGCCGGAGTAGTGGCCCGAGCGCCGTAGAGGGCTTACGCCGGCGAGCCGGCCGCTGCCGCGCGCCGCCGCGCCGCCCCTGTTCCCGGCGACGCCGCCGCCGCTCTCGCGTGCACGCGTCCAGAGGCGTTAGATCACGCGCAAACGGCCAGGATCGCGTACCCCTTCGGTTTAAGTGGCCGGGTCCACGGTGGACCCATGGACCGCGCCCACGGCCGGGTCCACGGTGCACCCATGCGCCATCCGCCGTTGGATCTCAGATCCACGGTGTTGAGTGGCAGTTTTGTTTAAGAGTCCCTGGGATTTCAAATATTAGCAAGCCGGTCCTTCCACCTTTGAAAATAATTACGCTTAGGTCTCGATTCTTGCAAACTAGCCCCTATCTACCCTATTTAATTCTGTTTTAAGCCCTTTTCACTTCTTTTTGCACATAAACCCTCTGATTTAATTTATAAAAATGTGTTAGCCCCTGAATTTATTCATAAACAACCCTGTAAACATAATTTTCTTGCAAATAGGCCCCTGAAAACTGTTTTAACCATATCTTTCTCATTTTAACTCCGTTTTTAGCGTTCTATATATCGAAATGATCGTCTCGAAGAGTAGAATCTTTTAAACAGTAAATTTACCAGTTTTATTACTGTTTGGTGTACTGTTTTGTTTATTGATTGTTATCCGTGTTTGACTCGTAGATATCGTGCCTGTTTCGTCTGAGCTCCCTGTCGGAAGTGATCCGGAAGAACCTGTCTTTGAAGAGGAATTCACCCAGCTTGTAGAGGAAGGCAAGTGGATTTCCCCCCTCTGCATAATCTTTTTGAACCTATGACACTGCATGCTAAACAATGTTTACTATTTCTGTTGATATGCATAAATCTGATGGGCAAACACCTAGCTAAGGACTTGACTAGATGCTTTATCACTTTACCTTGATCAACCCTGTTTAAACAAATGTTTGGGGTAGATAAATGCTTAGCTTGCTCAACATAAGTATGGTTATGCTTGTTTATGTTATACATCTCAGTCTTGCTTAT
Organism: Cenchrus americanus; assembly: GCA_947561735.1. Lineage (NCBI taxonomy): Eukaryota > Viridiplantae > Streptophyta > Magnoliopsida > Poales > Poaceae > Cenchrus > Cenchrus americanus. The sequence goes on along the minus strand of OX387242.1, from coordinate 125,061,185 downwards.
AAACATGTTCGTGCTTAAACCAAGATAACTTGATATAATCGGAACATGGAGAACCACCCAAGATAACAGTACAACCACAATCACATGGCTCGGCTTAGCCAATTAATTAGGAGAGTGGGGTAGCCGATAGCTCTTTTCCGAGAGGGGCACGGGGGCCGGAGTTGAAGGGGTATAGCCCGGTCCTTTTGGGGTAGCAGCCTTGGCTAAGGTGTTGACCACTAGGGAGGGTTATGGCTCGCTCCGCCGCCGTAATCGTTGCGGGCGTTGGTTTCTCTTCTTTCCTTTGTAAAGGCTTCGTAGTGGACCCCTAGCCACTCACCTTGGAAGTGTTTAAGGTTCTAGCTAACCCGGGCAAGATGGGGAACACGAACTGTGGGTAAAGTGTACAACCTCTGCAGAGTGTAAACTAATCGATCAGCCGTGCTCACGGTCACGAGCGGCTTGGACCCTCACATGATTAATAAACTTGAAGATTAATGCAAATCATGGGTTTATGGTTTGGTTTGAGGTTTCTTTTAAAGGTTAAGTGGGTTGGTATACACTTACATCTAGTAACTAGGTGCTTGCTAATAAAACTGGACCAACTTATAAAATGCTTACCGCTGTGAACCATAGCCTATCCTTGACAAGCCTTGCATTTTCCCCCACTTGCTGAGCTCCAACCATAAGTGTGCTCACCCTTGCTTACCGCTGTTCAGAGGAGAACGTCGGAGGTGAGGACGAGTATTGGAGCGACTTCGAGGAGTTCTAGGCATGCGGATCCCCCAGTCATCATGCCTGTGGATGTCAGCGATGGAGTTGCTCGTCGTCGTTTAGTTATCGTTTTGTTCGGACCTTCGAGTCCACCCTTATGGATGTAATAAAGGATGTCATACTGGTTTAAACTCTTGTACGTTTTATTATAGCAATGGTATTACTCTTGTTTTGTCTATCATGTGTGTGTAAATGATCCTGGCGCACACATGAGATGCATTCGGTTTTGCTTGTAAAATCGGGTGTGACACAGGCTGAGGAGCGGGCGCGCAGGCTGGAGCAGCGGGCCAAGGAGGCTGACGACTTGAAGGCCGCCCTCGACGCCAAGGCCGTGGCGCTCGTCGTTGCTGAGGAGCAGCTCCTGCAGGAGCGCACCGCCCGCCAAGGGGCTGAGGGGCAGCTCCAGCAGGAGCAGGCCGCCCTCGTCGACGCCCGGACAGCGCTGGAATAGGAGCGTGTCGCTCGCGAGGCGGCGCAGAAGTCATTGGCGGAGCGGGACGACAAGCTCTCCAAGACCGAGGGCGAGCTCATTGTTCTCAGCATTGCGAGCGCAAACCAAGAGCTGGCCCTCCAGGAGCAGGGCGAGGCCGTCAAGCGCCTCGAGCTGGCGGTCGAGGCCGAGCGCAGCGCTCTCGAGGTGGAAAGGAAACAAGTCGAAGGTGAGCCACTGTTTGACTCTTGCCTTGTTGGTTTTTCCGTTAGAGGGCTCGCACCCCCCTCTCTGATTTCTTTCTTGTCTTGGTGATTCCAGGCTTGCACACCGCCCTGGGGCATGCAGCTGATCGGGCCGAGGCGCTGCAGGCTTCCTACAACTCCTCCGAGCAGGAGCTGCGGGAGCTGCGTGGTGCGGCCCTCGAGACCTGCCGTGCCGTGGAGGAGGGCGAAGCACAGGCCGGCAGCTCGGCCGGCCGGCCGCTTGCGTGCCCTTGGCGGTCACGTCACCGAGCGGATGCGCCGGCGCCGCATCCGGGGCGTCCGTGAAGGCCCTCGGAGTGGTGCGGTCCCACTACGAGGTCAACTTCGAGGCACTGGCGGAGGGCTACATCGTTCTTGAGGGCGTCGAGGACGAGGTGGCGATGGAGCGTGTGGATGCGCTCGCCGCCGACGCCGCCGGGTCGCTCGCTGAAGCCTTCGAAGAGTTCCTCTTCCCGGACGCTGCTGACGCTGCCGCCCCACCCGCCTGAAGACAATTGGGCGCTAGGCCCGTTTTTTGTTCGTGCATCAGTATTCTGGCCATGCGGCCTTGTAAATAAGCACATTATCTCAGTCGTAAACATTTGTTGATACGAAATGAAGTCTTTTGCTTATTGCGCTTTTTTGTTTCTCCTTCTTCCTGAGTAGATTTTACTTAGGGGAGTTCGATTTTCGCGGGGGCCGCCTGGGTTGGAGGCGAGAGAGAAGGGCCGTATCCTCGCGGCCGTAGGCTATCTCCGACTCGCGCGCTCCTTCCGCTAGGCCGCCCGCGCCCGTTCGAATCATTGCTCGAGGTTGAAGTAGGAAACAAACTCAGCGCGTGTGAGTTGTTTTATTTTTGCGCAAAAATGGGACCATTTTGGGGGGGTGCCCCCCGCAGTAGCCCCCGAGGGTAACTTGGGTTTCAGGGGAAAGCCGAGTTTCCCTTTCCATTTGACTTGAGGTGTTTACATAGTTGCCACCAACTGGGGCGTTGGCCATATGATTTTTACAACAAAAAATGCTTGGGAATCCTAACTAGGGGTAGAAACGACGTAGCTGTTGGATGTTCCAAGCGTTGGTGAGCTCTTCACCGTCCTCGTTGGCCAGCTTGTACGTGCCGGGCTTGAGTATCTTTACCACGACGTAGGGTCCCTCCAATGGGGGCGACAGCTTGTGGCGCCCTCTGTTGTCTTGGCGTAGCCTTAGGACCAGATCCCCTTCGCTGAAATCCCGCCGGCGTATCTTGCGTGCTTGGTAGCGCCTGAGGGACTGTTGGTACCTCGCGGAATGCATCAAGGCCACGAGGCGTGCCTCGTCCAACTGATCCAGCGAGTCCTCGCGGGCCCGCTGGTTGGCATCCTCCTCATAGCCTCGAACCCTGGGTGATCCGTATTCTAAGTCCGTGGGGAGGACGGCCTCCGCGCCATGGACTAGGAAAAACGGGGTGAACCCAGTGGCTCTGCTCGGGGTGGTCCTTAGGCTCCACACAACCGCTGGTAACTCTTGGAGCCATTTTTGCCTAGATTGGTTCAGCTGGTCGAAAATTCTGGGCTTTAGGCCTTGCAAGATCATGCCGTTGGCACGCTCTACTTGGCCGTTGGTCTGTGGGTGTGCCACAGCTGCCCAATCCACTCGAATGTGGAACTTGTCGCAGAACTCCAAGAACTTCCTGCCCGTGAACTGGGACCCATTGTCGGTGATGATGGAGTTTGGCACTCCAAAGCGGTAGATGATGTCGGTGAAGAATGTTACCGCCCGCTCTCGCCCGAGATTCGTGATGGGGCGCACCTCCACCCACTTGGAGAACTTGTCGATCGCGACCAACAAGTGGGTGAAGCCCCCGGGCGCCTTCCGCAGGGGCCCGACGATGTCCAGCCCCCACACGGCGAACGGCCATGTTACGGGGATGGTCTGCAGGGCATGGGCGGGCAAGTTGGACTTGCGGGCGTAGAACTGACACCCTTCGCAGGTGCGCACGATCTCGCTGGCGTCCGCGACCGCAGTGGGCCAGTAAAAGCCCTGGCGGAATGCGTTGCCGACGAGGGTGCGGGGCGCGGCGTGGTGGCCGCAGATCCCCGCATGGATGTCCCGCAGGAGCTCGCGCCCCTCGGGGATGGGCACGCAGCGCTGCAGTATGCCGGAGGCGGCGCGCTTGTACAGCTCGCCGTCAACGAGGGCAAAAGACTTGGCCATCCTGGCGATGCGCCTGGCCGCGGCCCGGTCCGCGGGGAGTTCCCCTCGAGCGATCCAGGCGATGTATTTTTCGCGCCAGTCCGCTTGGACAGGAGCCGGCTCGATGTCCATCACGTCGGCCTCGTGGGAGCCATACCCCTCGAGGAGGGAGAGCACGTACGCCTCGTTCGAGGGGTCCTCGTCCATGGGTTCCGCACCCGCTGGATTCGAGGGAGCCCCCGAGGGTCCGTCGTGACTCGAGGGGTAGGGCTCGAAGACGACCGATGGTTGAGCGACGTCGCGTGCGAAAACGTTCGGGGGGACGGTGATCCGCCCGGACGCAATGTTGGCAAGCTCGTCCGCCTCCTCGTTGTACCGGCGAGGCACATGGTTGAGCTCGATGCCGTAGAACTTGTCCTCGAGGGCTCGCACGACTTTGCAGTAGGCCTCCATCTTGTCGTCATGGCAGCTCGCGTTCTTCATGACTTGATCGATCACGAGCTGCGAGTCCCCCCGCACGTCGAGGCACTTGACGCCTAACTCGATGGCGATTTTGAGGCCGCAGAGGAGAGCCTCGTATTCAGCCATATTGTTAGACGCGGGGAAGTGGAGGCGCACCGCGTACCGCATGTGTTCCCCGAGGGGTGACACGAAGAGCAGGCCCGCGCCCGCCCCTGTTTTCATCACCGAGCCGTCGAAGAACGCAGTCCAAGCCTCCGCTTGAATCTGCGGCGGCGGTAGCTGCGTATCCGTCCACTCAGCGACGAAATCAGCCAAAATTTGGGATTTGACAGCCTTGCGCGGGGTGTAGGCGTCGAAGGGCCTGCGGCATCCGTGCCTGCGGGCGCCTGCGCCATTGTGGTGCGTGCGGCGGGGACCGTAGCGGACCTGGCCTGGCGCCGCGCGCGGAGCTCCTCACGGTTGGTGAGGCGCATGAGATAGCCGTTCCCCGTGGCCTGAAAGTTCAGGTCCCCGAAGAGAATTTCAAACCCGGCTGGGAGGGGGTCCGAGCTACCCATGCAGTAGCGTGTACCACGGTACTCAGTGCGGATCACCATGGAGGGAGTTGACAGAATGACCTTAGGCGCTCGATTGCCCCACAGTGGGCGCCAACTGTCGGTGCGGAATATGGTCCCGACACTAACCAGTAGAAAGAGCCGAGGTCTATCCCTCAATGGTCGATGCTAAGCAATAAGAGACACGGGATTTATCCTGGTTCCGGCCGAGTGGGCCGTACGTCCAGCAGTGGTGTGCTCAAGGCACTATATTGCTCAGCACCGGGGGTGCCTGTAGTGGGGCTGCTACAAGCGAGGCGTGAGAGTAAGCGTGGCTTCCAAGTCCCTGGAGGAGTGGCTGAAGATATTGTGGGAGAATTGGAGAATGAGTACGTGGTGTGCCGTGTGCTATCTATTGTTCTATGTCTCGTGTGCTCCTGTCTCTCTGTCCCCCGCGGCTGGGGGATTCGCCCCCCTTTTATAGATCAAGGGGGAGGCGGATTACATGCGCGCCGCGCTATCAAGCTACGTGGGGAAGTGCGACGTGCTATGCTGTAGAGTGGGCGGCCGTCCGGACGATCCTTGCAGCGATCTGGCCATGATGGCCTACCTTGTACCCGAACAGTGGCGGTTCGAGGGTAGAAGGGCGGCGGATGGTGGCGATGTCCTCTGATAGGCTCGAGGGAGGTGCTGACGTTGGCCTGTACGGAGCACAGGAGTAGGTAGAACGGCGTCCCTTCCCAACGCGCTTCACAGTGCTGGAGTTGTTGCTACAGCGTCTGGCGTGCGCCCGCACGCGCGGGGACGGTGGCCATGCTGTTACAGTGGCAGGGATGGTGTTCCACCGGCCTAGCGCCTCCACCTAACCCTGTAGGGTCACAAGAAAGTAAATCGAGGGTGCAACCGGCCCCCCTTCGAGGGCTCGGCGCGTTAGCCGTCTTGGGAGCAGCGCACGGCGTCACGGGACGACACCGGCCGCGCGCACGGTCCCTCCCCACGGTGATGGGGATGGGCTCCTCCCCCGGGGAGTTGGTGCGGCGGCACCGGGCGCGAGCCTCGGGCGCATGATGGCGCCGTCCCGCCGGTGTCGGAGCGTTAAATGCCCGTGTACGGGAGCCGGCGCACGCGTGAGGGGCGCCCTCGAGCGTGGCGGACCTCGATCGAGAGCGGGACGGACCCTCGAGCGAAGCGGTGCCTCGCTCGAGGGGGAGCGGGCCCTCGAGCGAGGCGGAGCCCGCTCGAGGGAAGCACACCCCCTCGAACGGGGCGGAGCCCGCCTGAGGGGGACGCGCATCCTCGAGCGAGGCGGAGCCTGCTCGAGGGGATCTTCAAGAGGGCCGCCTTGGTGGGCCGTCGGGGTCCCTGCGGCATGGGTCGTATCCTGCATGGTTAGGCACACTGTGTTTTGGTTTTGTTGTGGGATTTAAGTGGGGATTTCCCCATTGTTTAAGGGGACCCCTAGGGCTGTCCCCGACAAGGCGGGAGAGGAAGCGTGGCTTCCAAGTCCCTGGTGGAGTGGCTGAAGATGTTGTGGGAGAATTGGAGAGCAAGTGTGTGGTGCGACCTGTCTCGTGTTGTGTTGTGTTGTGTTGTGTTGTCCGTCCTCCGTTGCGGCGGGGGAGTTCGTCCTCCTTTTATCGACCAAGGAGAGAGCGAATCACATGTATGCCGCGCTATTTAGCTACGTGAGGGAGCGTGGTATGCTATGCTGTAGAGTAGGCGGCCGCCCAGACGATCCTTGCAGCGATCCGGCCATCATGGCGTATCTTGTACCCGAACAGTGGCAGCTTCGAGGGTAGAAGGGCAGCGGACGGCTGTGATGTCTTCAGACGGGCTCGAGGGAGCTGCTGACGTCGGTCCGTGCGGGGCACAGTGGCAGGTAAGGCGGCGTCCCGTTCCCGCACGCTCCACAGCGCTAGAGCTGTTGCCACAGCGCCCGGCGTGGGTTCATACGCGCGGGGGCGGCAGCCATGCCGTTAACAGTGGCAGGGATGGCGCCCCGCCGGCCTAGCGCCTCAACCTAACCCTGCAAGGTCACAAGAAAGCAGATCGAGGGTGCGGCCGGCCCCCCTTGGAGGGCTCAGCGCGTTAGCCGTACCGGAATAGGCGGCGCGGCGTCACGAGACTGGCACCGGCCACGCTGCACAGTCCCCCACAGTGGCGGGGATGGGTTCCCTCCTGGGGAGTTGGTGCGGAGGCACTGGGGCGCGAGCCCTAGGCGCATGATGGCGCCGCCCCGCCGTTGTCAGGGCATTAAATGCCCGCGTACGGGAGCAGGTGCGCGCGCGCGGAGCGCCCTCGAGCGAGGTGGACCCCGTTCGAGGGCGGAGCGGACCCTCGAGCGAGGCGGAGCCTGCTTGAGGTAAGTGCCCCCCTCGAACGGGGCAGAGCCCGCCCGAGGGAGACGTGCACCCTCGAGCGAGGCGAAGCCTGCTCGAGGGGATCTTTGAGTGGGCCGCCTTGGTGGGCCGTCGGGGCCACCGCGGCGTGGGCGATGCCCTGCATGCTTAAGCGAGGCGTGTTTGGTTTTGGCTTGTTGCGGGATTAAGTGGGGATTTCCCAGTTGTTTAAGGGGACCCCTAGGGCTGTCCCCGACACAAGTCGAGCGCGCCAATGGGATGGTACTCGACACTCTCAAGAAGCGGTTGCACGATGCTTCTAACACAAAAGGAGGAAAGTGGATCAAGGAACTACTCGACGCACTCTGGGGGCTGCGTACTCAATCCACCAAGCCGACGGGATAGTCACCATATTTCTTGGTCTGCGGCTCCGAAGCTATCCTACCAGCCAACATCATGTGGGATTTGCCGGCTGTAGAGCAATACGACGAAGGCATATCCAAAGACAGCAGGAGAATTGACATCGATGGACTCGAAGAAGCTCGCTGCGCCGCCCTCGTCCAATCAGCAAGGTACCTCGAGGGTATCCGACGCTACCATGATCGCAATGTCAAGGAACACTCCTTCAACGTTGGCGATCTCATCCTCCGTCGCATCCAAAACACGGAAGGACTACACAAGCTTACCTTGCCATGGGAAGGTCCCTTCATAGTTGCAAAGGTGACCGGACCAGGCTCGTATCGCCTCCAGACTCTTGAAGGCGAAGACGTTAGCAACTCGTGGAACATCAACCAGCTCTGTCGATTCTACGCCTAGTCTTTCGACTACTCTGGGGCTCAAGTCTATATGACTACTCCAGGATCCGCTCGCGGTAAGCGGCCTCCTGGTCCTGCACTAGTCTCCGAACTACTCTACTCCAAGACCCAGTGCTAACGGCTACTAACGGATCTCTGGCTACCTAGGGCGTCAAAGGACTCTAGCAGCGGTCTATCAAGAGACCATGTACTTCTAGATCCAACCTATACGGCTACTAACGGATCTTTAGCTGTAAGCGGCCATGCGCCCTAGCACTACTTAGCTGTCGGGGACAGCCCTAGGGGTCCCCTTAAACAACGGGGAAATCCTCACTTAAAACCCACAACAAGGCCAAAACACAATTCGCTTAACCATGCAGGGAACAGCCCACGCCGCAGGGACTCCGACGGCCCATCGAGGCGGCCCACTTAGAGATCCCCTCGAACAGGCTCCGCCTCGTTCGAGGATGCATGCTCCCTTCGGGCGGGCTCCGCCCCGTTCGAGGGGCAGCACTTCCCTCGATCGGGCTCCGCCTCGCTCGAGGGTACGCCCCGCCCTCGGCCGGGGTCCGCCACGCTCGAGGGCGCCCCTCACGCGTGCGCCGGCCCCCGTACACGGGCATTTAACGCCCTGATGCCGGCAGGACGGCGCCATCATGCGCCCAGGGCTCGCACCCCGGTGCCGCCGCACCAACTCCCCAGGGAGGAGCCCATCCCCGCCACTGTGGGAAGGGACTGTGCAGCGCGGCCGGTGTCAGTCCCGTGACACCGTGCGCGTGCTCCAGTACAGCTAACGCGCCGGGCCCTCGAAAGGGGGCCGGCTTCACCCTCGATTCACTTTCTTGTGACCCTACAGGGTTAGGTGGAGGCGCTAGGACGGTGGACTGCCATCCCTGCCACTGTAACGTCGTGGCCGCCATACCCGCGCGTGCAGGAGCACGCCTGACGCTGTAGCAACAACTCCAGGCCTGTGAAGCGCGTCAGGAAGGAACGCCGCTCTGCCTACTCCTGTAATCCGTACAGGCCTGCGTCAGCACCTCCCTCGAGCCTATCAGAAGACTTCACCGCCATCCGCTGCTCTCCTACCCTCGAACCGCCACTGTTCGGGTACAAGTCAGGCCATGATGACCAGATCGCTGCAAGGATAGCCCGGACGGCCGCCCACTCTACAGCATAGCACGTTGCACTTCCCCACGTAGCTAGGTAGCGCGGCGCGCATGTAAACCGCCTCCCCCTTGATCTATAAAAGGGGGAGCGAACCCCCCAGCTGGGGGGGACGCAACACGCACTAGACAGGAGACAACAAGAACCCTTCGCACACCACGTACTCATTCCCCAATTCTCCCACAACATCTTCAGCCAGGGACTTGGAAGCCCTGCTTCCTCTCCCGCCTTGCTTGTAGCCGCCACACTACAGGCACCCCCGGTGCTAAGTAATATAGTGCCTCGAGCACGCCACTGCTGGACGTACGGCCCCCTCGGCCGGAACCAGGATAAAAACCCTGTGTCACTTGTTACTTAGCATCGACCATTGAGGGATAGACCTCGGCGCTTTCTACTGGTTAGTGTCGGGACCATATTCCGCACCGACGCTGGCGCCCACCGTGGGGCAAGCGAGCGCCTAAGGTCATTCCGTCAACTCCCTCCATGGTGATCCGCACTGAGTACCGTGCTACACGCTACTGCATGGGTAGCTCGGACCCCCTCCCAGCCGGGTTCGAAATTCGCTTCGGGGACCTGAACTTTCAGGCCACGGGGAACGGCTATCTCATGCGCCTCACCAACCGTGAGGAGCTCCGCGCGCAGCGCCAGGCCAGGTCAGCTTTGGCCCCCGCCGCGCGCACCACCACGGCGCAGGCGCCCACAGGCACGGATGCCGCGGGCCGTCGGCGCCACGACACCACCGTCGCTCCGGGCGCGGCGTTCGCGCCGGGCGCGGTCCGAGCGGCGGCGGGCGAGCGCGCGCGCCGCCCGGCGCGGTGCGCCCGCCATCCACGACCGCCACCGCCCCGGCGGGGCGGCGCACGGTCTCCGGACCGCGCATCCCCATCGGGCTGCTTGGCGCTACGTCGGCCTACAACGCCAACGTCAACACGGCGATGCGCAGGGTTCCGCCTGGCCGCCACGTCTTCGTCGCCAGGGACCCCGGCGCCTCGGCAGGGGATGAGTCATCCCTGGGCTCCGTCGACACGTTGCCACCCGCCAACCGCCACGGATATGCGGAGTGGGACTTCTCCGGCGTGCCGGACCCAGTCGCGTTCCGGCGTTTCCTCGACGCCGCGGACTACTGATTTGGCTGCTCCGACGACTCCAGCACCGGGAGCTACGACCCCGCGCGGGAATGCTGCGCCGTCATCACCAATGACCCGGCCAATGTCGCCGGTGCGGTGGGCGCAGGAGACGGGGAAGTCACGCCTGCCCCAGGGATCGCCGCGCGCCCGGCCGCGGGGCCAAGCGCTCTGCTCGGGGCCGACGCCGACGCGCGGCTAGCCCAAGCTCGCGAGCTCGAGGCCAAGCTGGCGGAGGAATACCGAACGGTGCGGTTGCTCCGCGCCTCAATGGCAGGGGAAGCCTCCGCTCGCGGCGAACACGCACGGGAGCTGGGCCGAGCAGTCCGCGACCGCATCAACACCGTCCCCAACGTCGACAACGCGGACGCGCCCCGCGGGCGAGCCAGAAGCTCGTCGCCGCCGCGACGCTGCTACGGGCCATGCCGGCACATTCGACCCCCGAGGCTCGAGACATGCACCGCGAGGTGCAAACTGTAATCGAGCAAGCGGCCGTCCAGCAGGCCGAGAGCTCAGCCTCACGCATCCGCCAACAGGGGGATGCGCGGGACGACGAAGCTGCGCCGGGAGGCGAACCCTCGGTGCATGCAGGGGGACCAGCGGGGCGGCCCGCCGGGCAAGGACGCACGCCGGCCAAGGAGCGGCTCCTTGACACGCGCAGGGCGATGGATGGCGATGCCCGCAACGTCATCAACGCCAGGCGCACCAGCAGGGCGGACGCACGAGCTGCAAGGGGCTACCACCCTCGACGGGGTGGACGCTACGACAGCGGCGAGGATCGCTCCCCGACGCCGGAGCCCCCGTGGCACCCGTGTGTTCGGCGGGAGATCCGCGCGGCAGCGTTCCCCCCAACGCTTCCGCCAACCCTCGACCATCGTCAAGTACAACGGGGAGACGGACCCCCACGTGTGGCTCAACGACTACCGCTTGGCTTGCCAGCTGGGCGGGGCCACCAGCCGACGAGGTCATCATCCGCAACTTGCCCCTGCATCTTGGCGACGCGGCACCGGACATGGCTCGAGCACTTGCCCGCCAGCCAGATCCACAACTGGGACGACCTGGTCCACACGTTCGTGGGCAACTTCCAGGGCACATACGTGCGCCCTGGAAACTCATGGGACCTGCGCTCCTGCACGCAGAAGCCCGGCGAGTCGCTGCGGGACTTCATACGGCGCTTCTCCAAGCGCTGCACGGAGCTCTCCAGCGTGGCACAGTCCGAAATCGTGCATGCCTTCCTTGAGGGCACCACGTGCCGGGACCTCGTGCGGGAGCTGGGACGCAGCCCGCCTGCTGACTCCAACGAGCTGTTCGACATCGCCACTAGCTTCGCCTCCGGGGAGGAGGCCGTGGGGGCGATCTTCGACGGCAAAAAGGGCAAGCGCTCCGAGGACGCGCCCGCGGAGGGCAGCAAGTCCAAGGAGCCCCACCGCAACGACAAGTGGGGCAAGAAGGGGAAGAAGCCGCGCCGCGAGGCGCGCGAGCAGGGGCGCGATGGCGGCAACGCCGAGGCCCTCGCTGTCGACCCGGCTCGACGGGGCCCTCGACCGGCCCCTCGAGGCCCGGGGGTGTTTGACGACATGCTGAAAAAGCCATGTCCCTACCACAAGACCCCAGTGCACTATACCCTTGAGCAGTGCGATATGCTCAAGAAGTTCTATGGCCGCGCCGCCGCGAAGGAGGCAGAGGCCAAGAAAGACGGAGGCGATGGCGACGCGGGCGGCTTCCCCGCCGTCGAAAATGTGTTCCTCATCTTTGGGGGGCCAACAGTCGACATGTCGACACGCCAACGCAAGAAGGAGCGGCACGAGGTCCTCGCCGCTGAGAGGGCGCCTCCGTCCTTCCTCAATTGGTCGGAGGACGCCATCACATTCAGCCGGGAGGACCACCCAAACCGCGTCCCCAACCCGGGCCAGTACCCGCTGGTGGTCGATCCCATCATCGGGAACGCTCGGTTCTCGAAGGTCATCATGGACGGAGGCAGCAGCCTCAACATCCTCTACGCGCATACGCTGCGCCTGATGGGGATCGAGTTGGACCAGCTGCGGCCCAGCACGAAGCCATTCCATGGCATTGCGCCGGGCAAGCAGGTTCAGCCCCTCGGGCAGATCGACCTGCCGGTCTGGTTTGGCACCCCAAAGAACTTCCGCAAGGAGACCCTCACCTTCGAGGTGGTGGGATTCAAGGGGGCCTACCATGCCATACTTGGGCGACCCTGTTACGCCAAATTCATGGCGGTCCCCAAATATACCTACCTGAAGATGAAGATGCCCGGCCCAAACGGCATCATCACCGTCGGCTCGTCGATCGAGCACGCATTCGACTGCGATGTCGAGTGCCTAGAGCACGCAGAGGCACTAGCACTGGACAAAGCGCTGGTGAACACGCTGGAGAAGATGGTCAACGAAGACCTCAACTCTGCTACCAAGCACGTTGGCACCTTCGAGGCCGCAGAGCAGACAAAGGGGGTCCCCCTCGACCCTTCAGCCCCCGAGGGCAAGGCGTTGAGGGTCAGCTCCACCCTCGACCCCAAATAGGAAGTGGTGCTCGTCGACTTCCTCCGCGCCAACGCCGACATCTTCGCGTGGAGCCCCTCGGACATGCCAGTCATCCCTAGGGAAGTCGCCGAGCACTCCCTTGACATCCTGCCAAACGCCCGCGCCGTGCAGCAACAGCTCCGCCGCTTCGACGAGGAGCGGCGACGGGCAATCGGAGCGGAGCTGCGGAAGCTTCTCGAGGCCGGATTCATCAAGGAGGTGTTCCACCCAACGTGGCTAGCAAACCCCGTGCTTGTAAAGAAAAAGAATGGGAAGTGGCGGATGTGTATAGACTACACTAGTCTCAATAAAGCATGTCCTAAAGTTCCTTTTCCTTTGCCACGCATTGATCAAATCATTGACTCAACAGCTGGGTGCGAATTGCTTTGTTTCCTTGATGCGTATTCCGGGTACCACCAAATAAAGATGAAAGAGTCCGACCAGCTCGCGACTTTGTTCATCACACCGTTCGGGACGTTCTGCTACGTCACGATGCCATTTGGCCTCAGAAACGCGGGTGCAACATACCAGCGCTGCATGCAGCATGTTTTTGGGGATCACATCGGGCGGACGGTCGAAGCATACGTGGATGACATCGCCGTAAAGACCAGGAAGGCGGACGACCTGGTTGGCGACCTTGGCGTCGCGTTCAACTGCCTGCGAGCCAATGGGGTCAAATTAAACCCCGAAAAATGTGTCTTTGGGGTGCCGCGAGGCATGCTCCTGGGATACATCGGCTCCCAGAGGGGAATCGAGGCCAACCCTGAAAAGGTCGCGGCTCTCGAACGGATGGGTCCGATCCGGGACCTCAAAGGGGTGCAGAAGGTGTTGGGATGCCTTGCCGCCTTGAGCCGCTTCATCTCGCGGCTCGGTGAGAAGGGCCTGCCCCTCTACCGCCTACTCAAGAAGCACGAGCGCTTCTCCTGGACCACCGAGGCCCAGGATGCGCTCGACAAGCTGAAGTGTCCTTAACGCACGCCCCGATCCTCACGCCGCCGCAGGACGGCGAGCCCCTGCAGCTCTACGTAGCCACAACCACCCAGGTGGTCAGTGCTGTGATCGCCGTGGAACGCATGGAGGAAGGGCATGCCTTGCCTGTGCAGCGGCCAGTTTACTACATCAGCGAGGTCCTCTCGGTCACGAAGACGCGCTACCCCCAGGTCCAGAAGTTGTTATACGCCGTGGTTCTTGCACGGCGCAAACTCCGCCACTACTTCGAGGCCCACCCCGTCACGGTGGTTTCCTCCTTCCCACTAGGAGAAATCATCCGCAACCCCGACGCCGCGGGCAGGATCGCCAAGTGGTCCGTGGAGCTGATGGGCGAGACGCTCGCCTACGCCCCGCGCAAGGCTGTCAAGTCCCAAATCTTGGCAGATTTCGTCGCCGAATGGACGGACACGCAGCTACCGCCGCCGCAGATCCAAGCGGAGTGCTGGACTCTGTTCTTCAACGGCTCGGTGATGAAAACAGGAGCGGGCGCATGCCTGCTCTTCGTGTCACCCCTCGGGGAACACATGCGATACGCGGTGCGCCTCCACTTCCCCGCGTCCAACAATATGGCCGAATATGAGGCCCTCCTCTGCGGCCTCAAAATCGCCATTGAATTAGGCGTCAAGCGCCTCAACGTACGGGGCGACTCGCAGCTCGTGATCGATCAAGTCATGAAGAACGCGAGCTGCCACGACGACAAGATGGAGGCTTACTGCAAAGCCGTGCGAGCCCTCGAAGACAAGTTCTACGGCATCGAGCTCAATCACGTGCCCCGCCGGTACAACGAGCTCGCCAAGATCGCGTCCGGGCGGATCACTGTCCCCCCGAACGTTTTCGCACGCGACGTCGCTCAACCCTCGGTCGTCTTCGAGCCCTACCCCTCGAGTCACAATGAACCCTCAGGGGCTCCCTCGAATCCAGCGGGTGCGGAACTCATGGACGAGGACCCCTCGAACGAGGCGTACGTGCTCTCCCTTCTCGAGGGGTACGGCTCCCACGAGGTCGACGTAATGGACATCGAGCCGGCCCATGTCCAAGCGGACTGGCGGGAAAAATACATTGCCTGGATCGCTCGAGGGGAACTCCCCGCGGACCGGGCCGCGGCTAGGCGCATCGCTAGGATGGCTAAGTCTTTTGCCCTCGTCGACGGCGAGCTGTACAAGCGCGCCGCCTCCGGCATCCTCCAGCGGTGCGTGCCCATTCCCGAGGGGCGCGAGCTCCTGCGGGACATCCACGCGGGGATGCCGTGGCCACCACGCCGCGCCCCCGCACCCTCGTCGGCAACGCGTTCCGCCGGGGCTTTTACGGCCCACCGCGGTCGCGGACGCCGGCCGAGATCGTGCGCACCGCGAAGGGTGCCGCGTTCTACGCCCGCAAGTCCAACTTGCCCGCCCACGCCCTACAGACCATCCCCGTAACATGGCCGTTCGCCGTGTGGGGGCTGGACATCGTCGGGCCCCTGCGGAAGGCGCCCGGGGGCTTCACCCACTTGTTGGTCACGATCGACAAGTTCTCCAAGTTGGTGGAGGTGCGCCCCATCACGAATCTAAGGGCAGAGCAGGCGGTAACATTCTTCACCGACATCGTCTACCGCTTTGGAGTGCCAAACTCCATCATCACCGACAATGGGTCCCAGTTCACGGGCAGGAAGTTCTTGGAGTTCTGCGACAAGTTCCACATCCGGGATTTTCGACCAGTTGAACAAATCTGGGCGGAAATGCCTCCAAGAATTACCAGCAGTTGTGTGGAGCCTAAGGACCACCCCGAGCAGAGCCACTGGGTTCACCCCGTTTTTCCTAGTCCACGGCGCGGCGGCCGTCCTCCCCACGGACTTAGAATACGGTTCGCCCAGGGTTCGAGGCTATGACGAGGACGCCAGCCAGCGAGCCCGCGAGGACTCGTTGGACCGGTCGGACGAAGCACGCCTCGTGGCCCTGATGCATTCCGCGAGGTACCAGCAGTCCCTCAGGCGCTATCAAGCACGCAAGATACGCCGGCGGGATTTCAGCGAAGGGGATCTGGTCCTAAGGCTACGCCAAGACAACCGAGGGCGCCACAAGCTGTCGCCCCCATGGGAGGGACCCTATGTCATGGCGAAGGTATTCAAGCTCGGCACGCACAAGCTGGCCAACGAGGACGGTGAAGAGCTCACCAACGCTTGGAACATCCAACAGCTACGTCGTTTCTACCCCTAGCTAGGATTCCCAAGCATTTTTTCTGTTGTAAAAATCACACGACCAACGCCCCAGTTGGTGGCAACTATGTAAAGATCTCAAGTTTAATAGAAAGGGCAACTCGGCTTTCCCCTGAAACGCAAGTTACCCTCGGGGGCTACTGCAGGGGGCATCCCCCCCCAAAAATGGTCCCATTTTTCGCGCAAAAACAAAAACAACTCACACGCGCTAAGTTTGTTTCCTACTTCAGCCTCAAGCAACGATTCGAACAGGGCGCAGGCGGCACAGCGGAAGGAGCGCGCGAGCCAGAGATAGCCTACGCCGCGTGGATACGGCCCTTCTCTCTCGCCTCCAACCCAGCAGGCCCCCTGCGAAAATCGAACTTCCCTAACTAGAATCTACTCAGGAAGAAGGAGAAACAAAAAGCATGATAAACAAACGATTTCATTACAGAAAATGTTCATGAAACAACTTGTTTATTTACAAAAGTCCACGAGGCCAGAGTACTGATACACATCAAAAACGGGCCTAGCGCCCAACTACTTTCAGGAGGGAGGAGCGGCAGCATCAGCGGCGTCCTGGAAGAGGAACTCCTCGAAGGCTTCGGCAAGTGACCCGGCGGCGTCGGCGGCGAGCGCATCCACACGCTCCATGGCCACCTCGTCCTCGACGCCCTCGGGAACGATGTAGCCCTCCGCCAGCGCCTCGAAGTTAACCTCGTAGTGGGACCGCACCACTCCGAGGGCCTTCTGGACGCCCAGCTGCAGCGCCCGGCGCATCCGCTCGGTGACATGGCCACCAAGGGCACGCAGGCGGCTGGCCAGGGAGCTGCCGGCCTGTGCCTCGCCCTCCTCGACGGCGCGGCAGGTCTCGAGGGCCGCATCGCGCAGCTCCCGCAGCTCCTGCTCGGAGGAGCTGTAGGAAGCCTGCAGCGCCTCGGCCCACTCAGCTGCGTGCCCAGGGCAAGAAAGAAATCAGAAAAAGGGAATGCGAGTTCCCAAACGAAAAACCAACAAGGCAAGAGTCAGACAGTGGCTCACCTTCGACCTGCTTCCTCTCCATCTCGAGGGCGCGACGCTCGGCCTCGACCGCCAGCTCGAGGCGCTTGACGGCCTCGCTCTGCTCCTGGAGGGCTATCTCCTGGTTTGCGCTCGCAATGCTGAGCACAATGACCTCGCCCTCGGCCTTGGAGAGCTTGGCGTCCCGATCTGCCAAGGACTTTTGCGTCACTCCGTGGGCAGCGCGCTCCTGCTCCAGCGCTGCCCGGGCGTCGGCGAGGGCGGCCCTCGCTCCGCCGGAGCCGCTCCCTCGGCCCCTTGGCGGGCGGTGCTCTCTTGCGGAGCCGCTCCTCGGCGACGACGAGGGCCGCGGCCTTGGCGTCGAGGGCGGCCTTCGTGTCGTCGGCCTCCTTGGCCCGCTCGCTCCCGCCCCCGCGTGCCCGCTCCTCGGCCCGGCGCCGGCTGCGCCCGCCCCCTCAAGCGACGAGCGAAGCTCCCGGGTTTCGGCGCGGACGGTAGCCACCTCCGCCTCCCAGTTAGCGGCCAGCGTCCGCGCCTTCTCCAAGTCCGAGCGCGCGTGCCACAGCGCCTCATCACGGTTGATGAGGGCTGCGCGCACCCGCTCGAGGCTCGAGCGGCGCGCAGTGTCCTGCCTCGAGCTCTCGGGGAGCTCGTCGGGCCAGGCCAGGGCTAGGTACGCTAGCCAGCTGTCCGGGGACCTGAGCGCATCGGCAAGCGTGTCGAAAGCGCTGCACCGCTCCCGGAGCTGGTGGACCTCGGCGTTCACCCGGTCGAAGGCATCGTATTTGTCGTGGGCGCGGCGCTCGAGCTCCTGGCATCCACACACCAAAATCCGTAAGCGCTACGGCACAGAAGCGGCGCACAAAAACAAGGAGAAGAAGAAAACGAGCAACGACACCCTACCTGGAAGACGCGCCATGCGGGGCCGCCATGGACCTGCAACGCCTCGGTCAGCGAGCGGTCGAGCGTGGCGCCGTGGCGTCGGAGCTCGCCCGCAGCTCTGCTCCCCCCCCGGCGTCGCGCAAACGCCGGGGGATCATCGATGCCCCCCTCCACCTGGGCGGAGTGGCCGGCGCGGGAGGACGAGGCCTCGGCGCCGTGTCCTCGATCTCCCGCCACCATGTGCCCCTCGTGCCGCCTCACGAGGGCCCCCTCCTGGGGCTCGGGGGAGCGTGTGGGGAGGCTAGCCCACTGATCCCAACCGGGCGGCGGGGAGTCATCATCCGGGACCTCCACCACCTCTGCCCGGGAACCGCCGGCGGGCACCAGCCCTCGCGCCGCCTCCACCGCACCTCCACCCGCGCCTCCGAGGCCGCGGGCGCCCGACGTGGCGCCACGGCCACCACCTATGGCCGCGCCTCGCGGCCACGGGCGTCGCCGCGGGTTGCACCCGCTCCGCCTCCTCGGCAACCGGCGCCGCGGACCGCACCCCTCCGCACAAACGCCCCTCTGCGGGGCCGAGCCTCCGCCACGACCGCCGCCGCGACCTCGCGCCCCCACGACGGCCGGCGCCGGTCGCTCCTCGTGGACCGCCGGCCGCGCCGCGGCGGGGCCGATTCGCTAGCCGAGGCCTCGAGGCCTCGGCCGAGCTTAGCGAGCTCTCGCCCGCCGCCACCGTGCTTGCCCCCGCCCGCGGCGCCCTCGACGAGCGCCGCCGGGTGGGGATGGACGCGTCCGTCCTCAGCACCTTGGCAGGTGCGAGAGGAGGCACGGTTGGCACCACCCTGCGCAGGCACGAACGGAGGGTTAGGACGCCTGATCATTAACAAATCAAACCGAGCAAAGGATCAAACCCCTTACCTCGAGGAGGAAAAGGCGCGCTTCCTCTTCCTCGAAGCCTCAGTGGACGAGGCCGGCGCGGCCGGGCGCGCCGCCGTTGCGCCTCCTAACGGCGCCGCCGCGCGCGTGGGCGCGCCCCGCCCGCGCGCGGTCATGCCCGATGCCGCACCTCCCGACGGCGCCGCGGCCGCGCGCGCGGTACGCTTGCCCCGCGCGTGGGTGCGCCCCCGCCGTCGCGCCTCCCGACGACACCGCCGCGCGCGCGGGCACGCTTGATGCGCGCACGGGCGCGCTCGCCGTGCGCGCCCCCGAGGAGCGCGCCGCCCCCGATGTCGATGGCCCCGGCGCGGGCGCCGTTGCGCCCCCGCCCCGCGATGCCGCCCTCGCCGCCGGCGCCGGCTCCGGCGACGGGGGCGCGGCCGCCACCGTCGGAGGGGCCCTCCCCCTCGGCCTCTTCCTCTTCGTCCTCCTCCGAGGACGAGTACTCTTCGGTCCTCGGGGAGGAGAGCCCCGGCTGTTCGCGCCGCCGCATCTCCGCGGCCCGCCCGGCCGCGGCGCGCTTGATGTCGCCTCGCGCGCTCCCTCTCGCGCGCCGCCCGCTCCTCGCTCCCGGCCGCCGCGCCGCCCGCCAAGCGCGCGGGGAGTCGGGGGGTGGGCGGAACGGACTTGGCGACGGTGAAGCTCACCAGCTGCACACAGGAGCAACAAGGACGCGTCAGGAGACAGAAGAAAGACCAAGAACCAAAACAAAACCAAGAACCAAACTCACCAGCGGGCCGGTGGGGAGCATCTCGAGGTCCCATGGGGTCCGGCCCGCAGGCATCGGCGCCCGGTTGTCGACGGCGCTCCGCGCCCGGGTGAGCGCATATGGCCGCTCGAGGGGTGTCGGGAGCATCCGCGACCTCGCCGTATCGACGGGGTTGGCCGCCTCTCGTCATCTCGAAGATGCAGAGCGGCCTCTCCATCAAGGGCACGACCCGCCTATGATGGAGGAAGGCGAGGACGCCCATCGCGTTCAGCCCCATCGCCGCCAGGCGCTGCAGGGCGGCCAGGACCGACTCCTGCCGCCTCTGATGCTGGGGCGTGGATACCCCGTAGGCCCAGGAGTCAGGCCTCTCCTTGAACACCCGACCGGTGTAGGGGGGAGGCCGGGCTCGGCGTTGCGCAAGTAGAACCATCCCCGCTCCCAGCCGGCGTTGTTCGTCGTCATGGTGCAGGGGATGTAGACGTTCTTGAATTGCCCCCGCAGGGCAAGCGACATCCCGCCGGCGCGCACCGCGCGGCGGGTCCTCGGCTCCGTCGTGGGCTGCGTGAAGAGCTCCGCGCGGAAAAGGTGAACCCAGAGCTCCCAGTTGACTGGGATCCCCAGTTACCCTTCGCAGACGCCCACGAACGTGGCCGCCTGCGAAATCACGTTGGGGGCGAAGTTGTGCAGCTCCACTCCGTAGTGGTGGCACATCGCCCGCATGAAGCAGCTCGCCGGCGCGTTGAAGCCCCGCTCGTGGTAGCGGATGAAGCTCACCACGTAACCCTCCGGCGGGTTGGGCGCTCGGTCCCCCGCCGGCGGCACTATCCACTCCGCCGGGCGTCCATCTTCATTGGCCGCCAACTGGCCAGCGGCGACCAGCTCGCCAAGGGCCAGCTGGGTCACTGACGACCTCTCCCAAGCGTACGGTGAAGGACCGATAAGGCGACCAGAGAGGGGGGGAGTGAATGGGAGCCGATAAAAATTCTTCTCGAGGGAGATTGGAACTCCGACAAGACGAACTAGCTCGGTCGAACCCCCGAAATCACACGCTCCGCACTTCTACCTCCCGTTTGCCAAAACCACGTAGCCACTGAAGTGCTACTGGTCCTAGGAACAAACTCTACCAGCAACCACAACACACACGCAGCACCGACAGCGGAAACAACTCGAAAGCCGGTTAACCAGAGGGGGGCGGTTAGACCGGGTATAGGGGGCGGTTAGACCGCCTCCACCTGGCAACCAAGAAATCCTCCGAAACGCCTCTTCCGAGCACCAAAACACACCACGGTTTCACCAACAGAGATCTCTGGTCAAGGCCATGCTAGCTACCAGAGAATCTTGGCGAAAACCAAAACTTCACCCAAGGGCCTAGGGGCGGTTAGACCGGCTACCTGGGGCGGTCTAACCTCCTGTACCCAGCAACGAACTCCAACCAAGAACACCTAGCAAACTGCACGAGAACGACCCCAAATTTCACCCAGACACTCCTCTGATCAAGGCGAACGAACTCACAGAGGAAAATCCGGCGAAACAAAACTTTGACCCGGAAACCCCCCGGGCGGTTAGACCGCCCCCTGCAGGCGGTTAGACCGCCCCTTCCAGAACAGGAACTCGCGGGTCAAACCTCAACTTCCTTGCGCTCAATCTCCCGAATCACTCCACGGATTGCAGCCAAACTTCGGGGATAGCTGGGTTACCTCCTGGGCAACCTCTACCTCAAAGGAATCGACCCGAAACGCTCACAATCAAGAGGAATCGAAGAAATCGCTTCTCTAGGTCAAGAACTCGCCCAACTCGAAAACCACCAAATCGAGTCCGATTCAAAGGGGATTTGGGGGCAAAGTCACCAGCCAAAGAGGCACAAGAACCTCATACGTGACACCCACCAAAAACCCAAGAAATCGTTCTCAAAACACCGCCAAAAAGAGCTCCGAAAATCAACATCAAAGAGACGGAAAACCACCATCAAGAACCACGCCGAACCTTCTATACATGCCACGAATGGTTCGTACAAGTCTGTTTGCACCCAAACATCCATCCCTCTCTCTAGATCTCACATGAAGCTCTCAAACTAGCCTTCTAAAAACCTAGGGAAAATAGAGAACGAAAATGGAAAAACCAAATGAGCTGTAGTTCCAAGAGTTGGCCGCCATCCACCCCTCTAATGAGTATATATGGAGGCACCCAAAAGACTAAAACGCCCTTCACTAATAACTAGGGATACATGCCCCTCAAGGGCGGATTTGGAATTCTTGATATCTTCACCATCGGACGGATGCCCGGCGACCGCACCCCCGCGTAGCCTCGACGCACGCCTTGCGATCCCGACGCGTGTCCTCCGCTTCGAAGCTTCTCGGCCGCGGCGGCCGTGGCGGTCGGACCGCCCCCCCCCCGGGCGGTTAGGACCGGCCCGGTGAATCCGACCGGCCCCGGGCGGTCCGACCGCCCTCCCGGGCGGTTGAACCGGCCCGGGTGGCCGCACCTCCCTCGTCGAGTCTTCGGCCTCGGTTTTGTGGCTCAACCCGGTAACCCGGTGGTTTTCGGTGAACCACCGCAAACCCCGCGAACTCGGTGTAGCCTCCGCCAATCTCCACTCATGACTCGGCTCCCACGTAGTCCCGGCTCGACCTTGGTTTTGAGGCTCTACCAAGAAACCGTCCACGACTTCATCTTGCTTGTTCATGCCACCATGCGGCCCGCACTTGACCCCGCCGGCCACCGGGTCCCTCGAACGAAGCCTACTTGTCTTCTCCACACCTGGAGGCCTCACCGGCAACGACCTTTCGCGCTTGTTCTTCACCTGCACCAACACGAGTCAAGCCGCAACCTGCACCTGCAATACTTAGCCAAGAATCAGTTCACACAACGTTGTCAATCACTCATCACACAAGGAAGCGACCATCCACCGGTCCTCGAACCACACATGGTCCTCAATCTCCCCCTTGATGAGTGCATTGACAACACACTCACATGAAGCAACATAAGAGAAAAGGAAAAGAAAAGAAACAAAATAAAAGGAAACCCCAACAAGCGATCGAAAGCCAAAGAAAGGCAAAGAGCAAGATCACTTGAAGAAGACAAGTCTCGGACCCCTTAGGCAAGGGCAACGGCTCGACACATCCGAGACAAAACGCAGCTCAAGCAAAGAACGCAAACCACCAAAGCAAAACTCGAACACCACAAAGAGCTCCCCCTGCACAAATGCAAGCTCCCCCTGAGCCACAGCACACTCCCCCTGAACACATGCATCAATGCAACTCGGGAATGCAACAAAGAGCAAAAACACGCTCACACCGCCCAGGCGGTTAGACCGCCGCCCAGGCGGTTAGACCGCCCGCCCGACTTGACCGCCTCTCGGGGGGCGGTTAGACCGCCCGAAGAGACCGGCCCCGCACCAAACTGCCCAAAAATTGCCCGAAACAATTGGAACACCTTCCAAACACTCCCCGTGTGCCCAAAACATGCACAAACTTCTCCCCCTTGTTGACAATGCATGAATCAAGGCAAAATGCGAAAACTTGCAACATATAGCTTCTCGAATATACAAAATTCATCACAAGGAGCTACACAAGTCCAAATGAGCAAGTTAGATACTCAACAGGTTCGTAAGGACCTTAACTACGTGATCACCAAGTTTCACAACCATTGGACAAGGCTAAAAAGGATTTTAGTAATTTTGCGAAAAGTTACTCCCTCACAAGCAAATACCTAAACATGAGAAAAACATATCAAAATGGCAAAGCCACTCAAACTTCATGCTAGGACAGCCATTCTAATCACAAGACCATCATAAACACCCAAAAGCACCTCATGTCATGTCAAAGCCACCGAGCCATGTGCCTACTTCTTTGTATGAGACTTCTCATTGGTAGGCATCATGCAACGGTTTAGCACCCAAAGCAAATTAATTTCAGCACATATGACATGGGAACATATTTTCCAAGCATTTTCCATTTCATTTTCAGATTTGTAAATGGTACATGAAATGTCTTTGCGACAAAAGGGAACTTATGCCCCTCCACAAGATTAAGCAAAAGGGCTAAACATTCATGATGGCAAGCGAGCCTTTGGCTCCATATGATCAATAAACTAGCTATCCAACCACAAAGTAAGCATAGCAAAGCCACTAAAACATGTCAAGATCATATATAGGCATTTACGCATGAGAGAGCATGTATATGACGTTTTTCAAAAATTAGCCATCAACCATGAATCATTCAACAAGATCATCAAGAGCTAAGCCAAACTAACCATAGCATATCAAACAAGCTCACAAGAACATATATAGCAACCCATGGTGAACAATGTATATAGGAGAAGCTTTTCCTATCCGATGCATATGATACAAAATGCATGCAATCTAAGATACAAGGATGCCTATACATCATGTTACATATGCCATGCCAAATGCAAGAAATGCACAAAGGAAAGCTATACAAAGGCTACAAACCGGCTCCTCGAGGGGAGGCAAAACGGGCTCGACACCACCGGCAAAAGAAAGCCCCCACACACCCAACTCAAGAAATTAAACAAACACCAAGTTCCCCCGCAAACGAGTGAAAGTTGCTTGATCTAGGGGTTTGGTGAAAATATCGGCTAGTTGGTCATGTGTGGGTACATGGATCAAGGCTATCTTCCCTTTCTCTACGTTGTCTCTCAGGAAATGATACCTCACTTCTATGTGTTTGGTTTTGGAATGGAGCACTGGGTTCTTTGCAACGCTTATGGCACCGGTGCTATCACATTGAAGTGGGACATGGGTATACTCCTCACCAAAGTCACTCATGGTGTAGGTGATCCAAAGGAGCCGAGAGCAACAACTAGCAGCGGCAACATACTCGGCTTCGGTCGTGGATTGAGCAACACTCGGCTCGCTTACGAGAAGACCAAGACACCAACGAAGAACCCAAAAACTCGGCAAGTCCCGAAGTGGACTTCCTATCCAACCGACACCCGGCAAAGTCCGCGTCTGAAAAGCCATGAAGCGCCAAAGAAGAGGACGCGGAGTACCAAAGGCCGAAGTCGGGAGTGTGACGCAAGTACCCGAAAATTCGCTTCACCGCTTGCCGATGCGAAGTCCTCGGAGACGCTTGAAAACGAGCGCACGGACACACCGAGAACCGTATGTCCCGCCTCGTCGCCGTCAAGTAGAGGAGTGACCCGATCATGCTCCGGTACTCCTTCTGGTCCACGTGTTCACCTTCCTCGTCCGCATCAAGAGCCGTAGTCGTACTCATCGGCATCGTCATAGCCTTGGAGTCCTCCATCTTGAATTTCCTCACAATGTCCTTGGTGTACTTAGCCTGGTGCACAAATGTTCCTTCCTTTGATTGCTTGATTTGTAGCCCAAGGAAGAACTGCAACTCACCCATCATACTCATCTCGAACTCCCTGCTCATATCATCTGCAAACCTCGCAACAAGAGAGTTAGACGAGCCACCAAAGACAATATCATCCACGTACACCTGCACAATCGAATATCTCTGCCCCGCCTCTCGCAAAAACAAGGTCTGATCGACCTTCCCCATCTCAAAACCTCTCTCAAACAAGAACCCCCTCAACCCGCCATACCAAGCTCTAGGCGCCCGCTTCAACCCATACGCCGCCTTCCTCAACTTGTACACCCAAAGGGGGGTACTTCTCACTCTCAAACCCCGGAGGCTGTCTCACATACACTTCTTCCTCCAACACTCCATTCGAAAAGCACTCTTCACATCCATTTGGTGCAACTTGAACCCTTTAGACACGTGAAAAGGCTAGAAGGATCCTAATCGCCTCCAAACGGGCTACGGGAGCAAAGGTCTCCTCGTAGTCGATCCCCTCCTTCTGACTGAACCCCTGAGCAACAAGTCTCGACTTGTTCCTCACAACCTCACCCTTCTCTCCCTCTTTGTTTTTCCACACCCACTTTGTACCAATCGGCTTACACCCCGGGGGGAGGGTCAACCAACTCCCACACCTCGATTCCTCTCAAAGTTCTCCAACTCCTCATGCATTGAGTTAACCCAATTGTGATCAGATAGTGCGTGTCCAATGTCTTTGGGCTCAAAAGAAGCAACAAACGCAGCATGAGCAAAATGGGAATTGTTTCGAACCCTCGACCGTGTAGTGCGTTCATTCATGTCGCCGATGATCCTCGAAGCTGGGTGATCCACTTGAACTCGTCGGGGAGGTTCTCGCCTCGAAGCTACCTCCCCCTCAACATCAGCTTCTCCTCGTTCTTGATTTGTCGTCGTAGGTGTAGCAAAGGGTCCATCCATCATCGTAGTCGAAGTAGTGGGTACATGTCCAGCCGGGGGAACCGCACCGCCATCCTCATCATCACCAAGTTCATGCTCCTCCTCCTGAAAGATCTCCTCGCCAAGCTCATCATCACCTGCACACTCAAAGACAAGCTGACTACGTGGCTCTGTCTCGTCGAAGGTTACCTCGCAAGTCTCCACGATTTGGTTAGTTTCAAGATTGAGCACACGATATGCTCTAGAATGAGATGCATAACCAAAGAAAATGCCATCGACGGACCTAGGCTCAAACTTATCCAACTTCCTCGCCTTTCTTCGAATGAAACACTTGCAACCAAAGACATGGAAGTGACTCACCTTGGGTGTGCGACCAAGCATCAACTCATAGCATGTCTTTTTCTTGTGCACTCTGAGGTATATCCTGTTCGACACATAGCATGCGGTATTCACCGCCTCAGCCCAATACCTCCTCGGAGTCCTATGCTCATCAAGCATCGTCCGAGCCATCTCGCACAAGGTCCTGTTCTTCCTTTCCACAACACCATTCTGGGGAGGCGTATACGGACTCGAAAACTGGTGCTCAAGACCTAAGTCATGACAAAAGGTTTCAAAACGAGAGTTCCTGAATTCCGAGCCATTATCACTGCGGATAGCTCGTATGGCATCTTCGTGCCTCTCGTTCCTCAACCTCAAGACTAGATCTCGAACAAAACCAAACGTCTCCCCCTTCTCCTCAAGAAAGAACACCCATGCATACCGAGAAAAGTCGTCCACCACCTTGGCATGCCTACACGGAGCACAAACCAACTCCTTCTCAAGCCTCAAACGTGGCAATCCTCGGACCAAATTGAGTTTACTCAAGCGAGACAGAAGGTCAAAGCTCAAGTGACCCAACTTCCTATGCCACTTCCACAACTCACTCGAAGAACCAGCCAAGAAACAACGCTCAACACCCGACGACTGAGAAAAATCAAGACGAAACACCCGACCCTCGGGAACGACCATACAAACAAGGTCCCCTCGAGAGTCTACAATCCGAGAACCACCAGGCCGAAACAACACCTCAAAACCCTCATCCAACAACCGAGACACAAAAAGCAAATTGTACCCCGGCGATTGAACAAGAGCAACACGCCTCGCAGTGATCTTGTCACTCACTTTTATCTCACCTTCGAAAGCACACGCCCACGCCCATTGTCCCCAAAAGTGATGTACCTCTTCGTCACCACCGGACGAGACTTGAGAACCACCCCCCGTCTCCGTCATATGCCTCGAACAACCGGAGTCAATCAACCAAATGTTCTTCAAGTCTCCCACCCGAAATTCAAAAACAAGCACGTGAGCGAACAAACGACTCAAAGACAAGGGTTAGTACCAAAGGAGGAAAACCAAGGCCGAGCCATTTGCTCGAAAGTGGGGTTAGCACCAACCAAAGCATCTCTCCTACCAAAGCTACCTCCACGAACACCACCTCGGTAACCACTCCGAGGAAACCACCCCTCACTGCCTGGAGGAGGACCAAAACCACGGAAGACAACCCGTGGAACGTCCCTCCTCTCCTTCTCAAAGCTACGACTCCTCCCATCCCCGTAGTGACCTCGAGGGGGAGAATGCCTAGCAAACTGACCACCTGCTGTCTTTCCAGACCAACCACCAGTAACTCCACCTCCGGACACCGAAACCTCTCGACTCACCACCTCGAAAACCACTCCGCCCGAGGCACTCGGGGGGGGGGGGGGTTAAACCGCCTAGCCGGGCCGGTCTAACCGCCCCCCTCGGGCCGGGCCGGCTCGACCGCCTAGCCGTGCCGGTCCGACCGCCCCCTCCCGAACGGCTCCTCGGCCGCGGGAACTCGCATCTCCCCATGCCGAACACTTCTTACCACGCCCTTACCCCCGGGCGGTGGCATACGAGGCTTAGGTACACCATGGGAGGGGTTGTACCTATCCTTGTTCGCCCACTCCTTTGCCATCCTCTCTTCCCCGCTTCCTCTTGAAGCAAAACTCATCCTTGTGACCCTCCTTCCCACAATGGCCACAACGGAACCTCACAAGCTTAGGTTTTGGCTTGGATTGGGGCTGCTCGCTTGGTTTCTCTCCACTCAACTCCTCCACCGATTTCTCCTCACTTGCCTTCTCTTTCACTTTCCCAAAGAACACTTTCCCCGAAGTGCTCATAAACTTGATGGGCTTTTGGAGATCATTTGTGGGTGTAGGAAATATAGGTGGAGCTGGGGTTGTGTCTAATCGGTTCCTAAGATGGTTGGGTTTTGGAGGGAAATCATTTTTGTGGTAGGTTTTTGGTGGCTCCGGGATATTCTCTCCACTTCCTTCACCAACCTTGTTTGCCCTAAGCCCCTCACCATCTTGCCTCTTAAAAGCCTCGATCATCATCCTCAACTGAGGCTCATGACCGGACAACCAACCCATCAACTTTCTCAAGTCATCATTCTCATCCTGCAAGCGATCAACATAATGTGCAAGCTCCAAATTTTTCAATGCATGCATTTCACAAGTAGAGCAGGACGTAGGCATGGGTTCCTTCAATTTAGCCTCGAGCGAACTAGTGTAAGCATGCAACTCATCAATCTTAGCATGCAAAACAGGGCAAGAAGTGCAAGCACCTAGCAAAGCAGGTCTAGACTTAAGCTCAGCCACTTCAACCCTAAGCACATCTAGTTCCTCACACTTGGAGGCATGCTTCTCCTTAAACAAAGCAAGATCGGCAAGGAATATGGAGCAATCAAGACAATCATTTTCATCGGCAACAATAGGGCTAGCCTTAAGCGAATCAATCTCAAGCTTGCTATCAAGCACCCGTGTCTCTAGCTCACCCACTCTAGTCCTAGCATCCTCGAGTGAAGCCCTAAGCTCTTTCCTCATTTTCTTGGCCTCTCTAAGCATGTCATCACGGTTATCAAGCAAAGAGCCAAGCCTCTCATTCTCCTGGCGCAAGAAGGGAAGTTCATCACGCACCTCGTCGTCGGACTAAGAGTCCGAGTCGCTCTGTGTACTCTTCTTGCTGCCGGAGCTCAGCGCCATGGTACAGAAGCCGTCTCTCGCGAAGCGGCCTCGGCCCCGCTCGGGTTCTTGGACGACCTCTTGTTCTTGCGACGATCTCCCTCGTCGTCGCTGCCGCTCGAGCTCGAGGTGGAGTACGCGGACCGGAGTCGACGTCGCTCGCTCCAACCATCGCTCGGGCCTTGCCTCGGCCCTCTTTCTTCCTCGATCGTCGCTCGTCCTTGTACTTGTTCTTGTGCTTGCTCTTGTGGTCGCGCCTCGAACGGTACTTGTCGTCGTTCTTCCTCGGCTTGTGCTTGTAGCTGTCCTTGCTCTCGGCCTTCTCCGGCAGCCGGCGACGAAGTGTCCCGGCTTGCCGCACTGGAAGCAGGTCCTCGTGTTCCTCCTCATGTTCACGCGGTTCTCGTGCAGCCTCTCGAACCGCTTCGTCAACAGCGCCAGCTCGTCCTCTCCAAGGTCATCAAACTCCTCATCTGGCATAGACATCAAAGAGGAAAACGAGAACATCCTGGTGGATGGGTTAGAGTTAGTCTTTCCTTTGGAACCACCAACGAGGGCAAGACTATGGGAGTCGGTCGGTCCCTCGAGCTTGGCGCTCATGCCCCTATCCACCTCGGCCCGACTTGAGCTTCGAGAACGGCTCGTTCACCGTCGAGTATCGTACCTCTCCGACTCGACTATGGCCTCGAACTTTCCGCCCCATATCGTACGATCCAAAGAGTGTAAGAGCTTGACCGCTCTATCATGATCATCGTACGGGAGCACGTCCACATTGGCCCTCATGTTGTTCACAACCACCGTGAACCTCTGGAACAAGGCATCGATGGACTCACCGGGGAGATGAGTGAAGTTCTCGTACTCTCTCCGTAGGTCGCATACAACCGTGCCTCGAACCCGGGCGTTCCCAACATGAGCCTCCTTCAACACCGCCCAAATCCTACAAGCCAAGTGCTCGGTGTGCACCCGATCGAACTCGGCCGACACAAAGCACGAAACAAGTAGTCGACCGCCTTATTGTTGGCGTCGAATCTGTCCCTCGACCCTGGAGCAAGGAAATCCATTGGCTGGACATATCCTATGTCCACCGTGACATCCCACAGAGTCTGACCCTTTCCGCGGAGGAACGCACCCATCCGCTTGCTCCACATCTGGTAGTTCTTTCCATCGAAGTGTGGAGGACCCGAACCTCGTTCCTGGTACGCCATCCTTGGATCTTAGACTGGTTAGAGTCAACAAAGACCCGAACCGGCTCTGATACCACTTGAAGGACCGATAAGGCGACCAGAGAGGGGGGGAGTGAATGGGAGCCGATAAAAATTCTTCTCGAGGGAGATTGGAACTCCGACAAGACGAACTAGCTCGGTCGAACCCCCGAAATCACACGCTCCGCACTTCTACCTCCCGTTTGCCAAAACCACGTAGCCACTGAAGTGCTACCGGTCCTAGGAACAAACTCTACCAGCAACCACAACACACACGCAAGCACCGACAAGCGGAAACAACTCGAAAGCCGGTTAACCGCAGGGGGCGGTTAGACCGGGTATAGGGGGCGGTTAGACCGCCTCCACCTCGGCAACCAAGAAATCCTCCGAAACGCCTCTTCCGAGCACCAAAACACACCACGGTTTCACCAACAGAGATCTCCGGTCAAGGCCATGCTAGCTACCGCAGAATCTTGGCGAAAACCAAAACTTCACCCAAGGGCCTAGGGGCGGTTAGACCGGCTACCCGGGGCGGTCTAACCTCCCGTACCCGAAGAACGAACTCCAACCAAGAACACCTAGCAAACCGCACGAGAACGACCCCAAATTTCACCCGGACACTCCTCTCGATCAAGGCGAATGAACTCACAGAGGAAAATCCGGCGAAACAAAACTTTGACCCGGAAACCCCCCCCGGCGGTTAGACCGCCCCCTGCAGGCGGTTAGACCGCCCCTTCCCGAACAGGAACTCGCGGGTCAAACCTCAACTTCCTTGCGCTCAATCTCCCGAATCACTCCACGGATTGCAGCCAAACTTCGGGGATAGCTGGGTTACCTCCCGGGCAACCTCTACCTCAAAGGAATCGACCCGAAACGCTCACAATCAAGAGGAATCGAAGAAATCGCTTCTCTAGGTCAAGAACTCGCCCAACTCGAAAAACCACCAAATCGAGTCCGATTCAAAGGGGATTTGGGGGCAAAGTCACCAGCCAAAGAGGCACAAGAACCTCATACGTGACACCCACCAAAAACCCAAGAAATCGTTCTCAAAACACCGCCAAAAAGAGCTCCGAAAATCAACATCAAAGAGACGGGAAAACCACCATCAAGAACCACGCCGAACCTTCTATACATGCCATGAATGGTTCGTACAAGGTCTAGTTTGCCACCCAAACATCCATCCCTCTCTCTAGATCTCACATGAAGCTCTCAAACTAGCCTTCTAAAAACCTAGGGAAAATAGAGAACGAAAATGGAAAAACCAAATGAGCTAGAGTTCCAAGAGTTGGCTGCCATCCACCCCTCTAATGAGTATATATGGAGGCACCCAAAAGACTAAAACGCCCTTCACTAATAACTAGGGATACATGCCCCTCAAGGGCGGATTTGGAATTCTTGATATCTTCACCATCGGACGGATGCCCGGCGACCGCACCCTGCGTAGCCTCGACGCACGCCTTGCGATCCCGACGCGTGTCCTCCGCTTCGAAGCTTCTCGGCGCGGCGGCCGTGGCGGTCGACCGCCCCCACCGGGCGGTTAGACCGGCCCGGTGAATCCGACCGGCCCCGGGCGGTCCGACCGCCCTCCCGGGCGGTTGAACCGGCCCGGGTGGCCGCACCTCCTCGTCGAGTCTTCGGCCTCGGTTTTGTGGCTCAACCCCGGAACCCGGTGGTTTTCTCGGTGAACCACCGCAAACCCCGCGAACTCGGTGTAGCCTCCGCCAATCTCCACTCATGACTCGGCTCCCACGTAGTCCCGGCTCGACCTTGGTTTTGAGGCTCTACCAAGAAACCGTCCACGACTTCATCTTGCTGTTCATGCCACCATGCGGCCCGCACTTGACCCCGCTGGCCACCGGGTCCCTCGAACGAAGCCTACTTGTCTTCTCCACACCTGGAGGCCTCACCGGCAACGACCTTTCGCGCTTGTTCTTCACCTGCACCAACACGAGTCAAGCCGCAACCTGCACCTGCAATACTTAGCCAAGAATCAGTTCACACAACGTTGTCAATCACTCATCACACAAGGAAGCGACCATCCACCGGTCCTCGAACCACACATGGTCCTCATACGGCTCCAAGATCGTGAGGGGAGGCTGAGGCGGCGCCATGAAGAAGGCAAAGAAAAGCAGGAGCGGAGGACAAGGAACGGAAGAAAAGCTCTAACGGCGACACCGCACGGTGGCAAGGGCGAGATGAAGACGAAGGGGCGGGGGACTGAAAATGGTGAGGCGTTAAGGTAAGAAACCGCCGTCTCCTCCACCCCTCTGATTTATAAGCCGACGGGCGAGCTCTCCGGAGCGGATGCCCCGCTCGCATTAACT
The DNA here is from genome assembly GCA_947561735.1 of Cenchrus americanus. Lineage (NCBI taxonomy): Eukaryota > Viridiplantae > Streptophyta > Magnoliopsida > Poales > Poaceae > Cenchrus > Cenchrus americanus. Next base: position 125,029,137 of record OX387242.1, on the reverse strand, counting down.
GCAGGGAATCTTCCCTTCACGCCGACGAACGGGCCCCACCACGACTGCATCGGCCACATCACTGCAGGCGGGCCATCATCACGGCGAAGACCCGCAGGGACCGAGGCGAAGCAGTCACGTCCACCTGCCACGCCGCCCACTACGCGCGCGCGCGGCCGCAGCGCCTAAAAAGACGAGCCCGCGCTGCAAAAAATCGCAGCCTCGACTGCGAGGCATTTAATGACAGGGTCCCTTGCCAAGCAAGGAAAACCCTCGAGCGGGGCGGACCCCCGGCTCAAAACGAAAACAGCCCTCGAAGGGACATCGACGTGAGAAGGCCGCCCGGGACCTGCTTGATGTAAAGCAGGCACCGCGGGTACCCATGCCACGTAAAACCCTCGAGCGGCACGAGCCCTCGGCTCGAGACAAGGGCAACCCTCGATGGGATATTGACATGAGAAGGCCGCCCGGGACCTGCTTGATGTAAAGCAGGCACCGCGGGTACCCATGCCACGTAAAACCCTCGAGCGGCACGAGCCCTCGTCTCAAAACGAAAACAGCCCTCGATGGGACATCGACGTGAGAAGGCCGCCCGGGACCTGCTTGATGTAAAGCAGGCACCGCGGGTACCCATGCCACGTAAAACCCTCGAGCGGCACGAGCCCCCGGCTCGAGACAATATCAACCCTCTAAAGAGGGCACGCGCGTGAGAGGGTCGCCCAGGGCCTGCTTGAAGTAAAGCGGGCACCGCAAGCACCCATGCCGCACTGTGCTACCAACCAGCGCCTCGAGGGCCGGCTCGCCCAGACCCCTCGACGGCCGCGAACGCAAAAGACGGGGCCGTCCAGGTGCGGCCCCGCACGGCCCTACTGATCAGAGGTTCGAAGCCTGACCCTCGACGCGTTCGAACAGGCGCCACAGATCGCAGAGTTAGGGACGACGAGGGCACGCGCATTCGAGCCGTTCCTCGAGCCCGTCGGCTCGAGGGTGCCCCACATGTCGTGTTCGAGAGCCGCCGAGGGCGCCTAGCCGGGGGATCCCACCGAGGGAGAGCTTCCGCGTCCTCGGTCCCTATCGAACGGGACCGAGCCCCACCTAGCAAACCCACGCAAGCGCTTCCATGGACGTGTCTCCGGACCGCGCAGCCTACCCTTATCGAATGGGGCATGGACGTCCACTTGAACCACCCGCTAGCAGCTCGACGAGGAATCCGCAATCCGCGACCCGCTCGATGGGGGTTGCGGAAATCTCACCCTCCGTCCCGCGGAGGGACGGCGAGGGCGCGTTAAAAAACAAGTCGCAAAGCTCTACCCGATCGCCTCGAACGGGCCAAGGCTCGGGGGCTTGACGCACGGCCACACCTCCTTGAAATTGCACCGGCCGGAGACGGTGCCAGCAGCGCGTGCACCCCCGAAGCCGGCTGAAACACCGCCGATGCCGGTTGGAATATGTGCCACGCCCTCTGACCAAATTCTTGCGGTTAACCCCCCCGCAGAGCACCCACACTCCCCGCAGGGGCTTCGGAGGCTAGACCCGCGGGTCCGCTGACGCGGCCCCACGGAAAGCGTTCGCAGAACAAGGAGGGAAGAACGTCCTGTCAGCAGGTTCCAGCATCTGTGGGAGCCTCAATGGCAAACCCACAGATGCTCGGGGGCTACTGTCGGGGACAGCCCTAGGGGTCCCCTTAAACAACGGGGAAATCCTCACTTAAAACCCACAACAAGGCCAAAAACACAATTCGCTTAACCATGCAGGTAACTGCCCACGCCGTAGGGACTCCGACGGCCCATCGAGGCGGCCCACTTAGAGATCCCCTCGAACAGGCTCCGCCTCGTTCGAGGATGCGTGCTCCCTTCGGGCAGGCTCCGCCCCGTTCGAGGGGCAGCACTTCCCTCGAGCGGGCTCCGCCTCGCTCGAGGGTACGCCCCGCCCTCGGCCGGGGTCCGCCACGCTCGAGGGCGCCCCTCACACGTGCGCCGGCCCCCGTACACGGGCATTTAATGCCCCGACGCCGGCAGGACGGCGCCATCATGCGCCCGGGGCTCGCACCCCGGTGCCGCCGCACCAACTCCCCAGGGAGGAGCCCAACCCCGCCACTGTGGGAAGGGACTGTGCAGCGCGGTCGGTGTCAGTCCCGTGACACCGTGCGCGTGCTCCAGTACGGCTAACGCGCCGGGCCCTCGAAAGGGGGCCGGCTTCACCCTCGATTCACTTTCTTGTGACCCTACAGGGTTAGGTGGAGGCGCTAGGACGGTGGACTGCCATCTCTGCCACTGTAACGGCGTGGCCGCCGTACCCGCGCGTGCAGGAGCACGCCTGACGCTGTAGCAACAACTCCAGGCCTGTGAAGCACGTCGGGAAGGAACGCCGTTCTGCCTACTCCTGTAATCCGCAGGCCTGCGTCAGCACCTCCCTCGAGCCTACCAGAAGACTTCACCGCCATCCGCTGCTCTCCTACCCTCGAACCGCCACTGTTCGGGTACAAGTCAGGCCATGATGACCAGATCGCTGCAAGGATCGCCCGGACGGCCGCCCACTCTACAGCATAGCACGTCGCACTTCCCCACGTAGCTAGGTAGCGCGGCGCGCATGTAAACCGCCTCCCCTTGATCTATAAAAGGGGGAGCGAACCCCCCAGCTGGGGGGGACGCAACACGCACTAGACAGGAGACAACAGGAACCCTTCGCACACCACGTACTCATTCCCCAATTCTCCCACAACATCTTCAGCCAGGGACTTGGAAGCCCTGCTTCCTCTCCTGCCTTGCTTGTAGCCGCCCCACTACAGGCACCCCCGGTGCTAAGTAATATAATGCCTCGAGCACGCCACTGCTGGACGTACGGCCCCCTCGGCCGGAACCAGGATAAAAACCCTGTGTCACTTGTTACTTAGCATCGACCATTGAGGGATAGACCTCGGCGCTTTCTACTGGTTAGTGTCGGGACCATATTCCGCACCGACATTAGCCGTAGGCGGCTTCCGGGTCATGGCGACTACACTTGTAAACGGCCCTGGCCATCCAGGTGTACTGTTTCAGTAATAAAGTTTGATTATCGTTCAACTGACTTACTGTGTCACCCTCAACGGTCTACTTGTGAGTACTACTACGCCCACACAACTCCAGACATGGGCACTCCGCATACATACATCGCGATAACGAGTACTCATTGTTGGGGGGTTGTCGGGGACAGCCCTAGCGGTCCCCTTTAACAACTGGGAAATCTCCACTTAAAACACGCAACAAAACCAAACACACTTTGCCTAACCATGCAGGATACGGCCCATGCCGCGGGGACCTCAACGGCCCACCAAGGCGGCCTTCTTGAAGACCCCCTCGAGCAGGCTTCGTCTCGCTCGAGGATGCGAGCCTCCCTCGGGCGGGCTCCGTCCCGTTCAAGGGGGTGCGCTTCCCTCGAGCAGGCTCCGCCTCGCTCGAGGGTCCGCCCCGCCGTCGACCGGGGTCCGCCTCGCTCGAGGGCGCCCCGCACGCGTGCGCCGCCCCCACACGCGGGCATTTAACGCCCTGACACCGGCGGAACGGTGCCATCATGCGCCCGGGGCTCGCGCCCCGGTGCCGCCGCACCAACTCCCCGGGGAGGGAGCCCATCCCCATCACCGTGGGGGGGGGGGGGGGGGGGGACGTGCGGCAGGACCGGTGCTAGTCCCGTGACGCCGTGCACCTGCTCCAGTACGGCTAACGCGCCGAGCCCTCAAAGGGGGGCCGGCAGCACCCTCGATTTGCTTTCTTGTGACCTTACAAGGTTAGGTGGAGGCGCTAGGCTGGTGGGACGCCATCCCTGCCACTGTTACGGCATGGTCGCCGCCCCCGCGCGTACGGGCGCACGCCAGGCCCTGTGGCAACGGCACCGGCACTGTGGAGCGTGCGGGAACGGGACTCCACTTTACCTACTCCTGTACTCCGTACAGGCCGACGTCAGCAGCTCCCTCGAGCCTATCAGAAGACATCACAGCCATCCGCCGCTCTTCTACCCTTGAAGCCAGCACTGTTCGGGTACAAGATAGGCTATGATGGCCGGATCGCTGCAAGGATCGTCCGTACGGCCGCCCACTCTACAGCATAGCACGCCACGCCCCTTCACGTAGCTAAATAGCGCGGCGCGCATGTGATTCGCTCCCTCCTTGATCTATAAAAGGGGGACGAACCCCCCCTACCGTGGGAAAAAAAAGAAGGACAGACACAACACAGCAGGAGACAGGCTGCGCCACGCACTTGCTCTCCAATTCTCCCACAACATCTTCAGCCACTACACCAGGGACTTGGAAGCCACACTTCCTCTCCCGCCTCGCTTGTAGCAGCCCCACTACAGGCACCCCCGGTGCTGAGCAATATAGTGCCTTGAGCACGCCACTGCTGGACGTACGGCCCACCGGCCGGAACCAGGATAAAACTCTGTGTCTCTTATTGCTTAGCATCGACCATTGAGGGAGAGACCACGACGCTTACTACTAGTTAGTGTCGGGACCACATTCCGCACCGACAGTTGGCGCCCACCATGGGGCAATCGAGCGCCTAAAGTCGAACATCAACTCCCTCCATGGTGATCCGTACTGAGTACCGTGGTACGCGCTACTGCATGGGCAGCTCGGACCCCCTCCCCGCCGGGTTCGAAATCCGGTTCGGGGGCCTGAACTTTCAGGCCACGGGGAACGGCTACCTCATGCGCCTCACCAACCGTGAGGAGCTCCGCGCGCGGTGCCAGGCCTGGTCCGCTTCGGTCCCCGGGCCGCGCGCACCGTCCACGGCGCGGACGCCCGCTAGCACGGACGCCGCGGGTCCGCGGCCGCCACGACGCCGCCGTCACTCCGGCCGCCGCTCACGCCAAGTGCGGTCCGAGCGACGGCAAGCCGAGCGCGCCGCCTCTCGGCACGGCGCGCCCGCCACCACGACAGCCACCGCCACCCCGACGGGACACCGCACGGTCTCCGGACCGCGTTTTCCCATCGGGCTGCGTGGTGCCACGACGGCCCACAACGCCAACGTCAACACCACGATGTGCAGGGTTCCGCCTGGCCGTCACATCTTCGTCGCCAGGGATCCCGCCACCTCAGCGGGCGACGAGTCGTCCCTGGGTTCCCTCGACGCGTTGCCGCCCGCCAACCGCCACGGGTACGCGGAATGGGACTTCTCCGGCGTGCCAGACCCAGTCATGTTCCGGCGTTTCCTCGACGCTACGGACTATTGGTTCGGCTGCTCCGATGACTCCAGCACCAGGAGTTACGATCCCGCGCGGGAGTGCTGCGTCGTCGTCACCAACGACCCAGCAAACGCCACCGGCGCCGTGGGTGCTGGGACGGGGAGATCACGTTTGCCCCAGGGATCGCTCCACGCCAGGCCGCGGGGCCAAGCACCCCCGCTGGAGCCGACGCCGACGCGTAGCTAGCCCAAGCCCGTGAGCTCGAGGCTAAGCTGACAGAGGAGTACCGCACGGTGCGGCTGCTCCGCGCCTCGATGGCTGGAGAAGCCTCCGCTCGCGGTGAACGCGTGCGGGAGCTGGGCAGGCAGGCCCGCGACCGCATCAACGCCGACAACCCTGACGTGCCTCCACGGACAAGTCAGAAGCTCGTCGCAGCCGCAACGCTGCTGCGGGCTATGCCGGCACCCTCGACCCCTGAGGCGCGGAACCTGTAGCTCGAGGCGCAGGCTCTCATTGAGCAAGCGGCCGTCCAGCAAGCCGAATGCTCAGCCTCACGTATCCGCCAGCAGGGGGATGCGCGAGGCGACGGGGCCGCTCAGGGGGGCGAACCCTCGGTCCACGCAGGTGAAGCTGCGGGGCGCCCCGCCAACTCGGGACGCGCGACGGCCAAGGAGCGGCTCCTTGACACTCGCAGGCGCCGGACGGTGACGCCCGCAACATCATCAACGCCCGCCGCACGAGCAGGGCGGACGCCCGAGCGGCGGTGGGCTACCACCCTCGACGGGGCGGACGCTACGACGGGGCCGGCGAGGACCGCTCCCCGACGCCGGAGCCCCCAGGGACCCGTGTGTTCAGCCGGGAGATCCGCGCGGCGGCCTTCCCCCAGTGCTTCCGCCAACCCTCGACCATCGTCAAGTACAACAGGGAGATGGATCCCCGCGTGTGGCTCAACGACTACCTCTTGGCTTGCCAGCTGGGCGGGGCCACCAGCGACGAGGTCATCATCCGCAACTTGCCCCTACACCTCGGCGATGCGGCCCGGACATGGCTCGAGCACTTGCCCGCCAGCCAAATCCACAATTGGGATGATCTGGTTCGCACGTTCGTGGGCAACTTCCAGGGCACGTACGTGCGCCCTGGAAACTCCTGGGACCTGCGCTCCTGCACTCAGAAGCCTGGCAAGTCGCTGCGGAACTTCATACGACGCTTCTACAAGCGCTGCACAGAGCTCCCCAGCGTGGCGCAATCCGAAATTGTGCACGCCTTCCTCGAGGGTACCACATGCCGGGACCTCGTGCGCGAGCTGGGACGCAGCCTGCCTGCAGACTCCAACGAGTTGTTCGACATCGCCACCAGCTTCGCCTCAGGAGAGGAGGCCGTGGGGGCGATCTTTGACGGCAAAAAGGGCAAGCGCTCGGACGATGCGCCCGCAGAGGGCAGCAAGTCCAGGGAGCCCCACCGCAAGGACAAGCGGGGCAAGAAGGGAAAGAAGCCGCGCCGCGAGGCGCGCGAGCAGGGGTGCGACGGCGATGAGGCCGAGGCCCTTGCTGTTGACCCGGCTCGACGGGGCCCTCGACCGGCCCCTCGAGGTCCGGGGGTATTCGATGACATGCTGAAGAAGCCATGTCCTTATCACAAGACCCCAGTGAACCACACCCTTGAGCAGTGCGACATGCTCAAGAAGTTCTATGGCCGCGCCGCCGCGAAGGAGGCGGAGGCCAAGAAGGACGGAGGAGACGGCGACGCTGGTGGCTTCCCCGCCGTAGAGAACGTGTTCCTCATCTTCGGGGGACCCACCGTCGACATGTCGACCCGCCAGCGCAAGCGGGAGCGGCACGAGGTCCTCACCGCGGAGAAGGCGCCTCCCTCCTTCCTCAATTGGTCGGAGGACGCCATCACCTTCAGCAGGGAGGACCATCCAAACCGCATCCCCAACCCGGGCCAGTACCCGCTGGTGGTCGACCCAATCATCGGGAATGCGCGGTTCTCGAAGGTCTTGATGGACGTAGGCAGCAGCCTCAACATCCTCTACGTGCATACGCTGCGCTTGATGGGGATCGGGTTGGACCACTCGCGGCCCAAGACGAAGCCGTTCCATGGCATCGCGCCCGTCAAGCAGGTCCAGCCCCTCGGGCAGATCGACCTGCCGGTTTGGTTTGGCACCGCGAAGAATTTCCGCAAGGAGATCCTCACCTTCGAGGTGGTGGGGTTCAAGGGGGCCTACCACGCTATACTTGGGCAATCCTGTTACGCCAAATTCATGGCGGTCCCCAACTATACCTACTTGAAGATGAAGATGTCAGGACCGAACGGTGTCATCACCGTAGGCTCGTCCATCGAGCACGCATTCGACTGCGATGTCGAGTGCGTAGAGCACGCAGAAGCACTGGCCCTGGATGAAGCGCTGGTGACCACTTTGGAGAAGATGGTCAACGAAGACCTCGACTCCACCTCCAAACACACCGGCACCTTCGAGGCCGCGGAGCAGACCAAGGAGGTCCCCCTCGAACCCGCGGCCCCCGAGGGCAAGCCGTTGAGGGTCAGCTCCACCCTCGATCCCAAATAGGAAGTGGTGCTTGTCGACTTCCTCCGCGCCAACGCCGACATCTTCGCGTGGAGCCCCTCGGATATGCCAGGCATCCCGAGGGAGGTCGCCGAGCACTCCCTTGACATCCTGCCTCACGCCCGCGCCGTGCAACAACGGCTCCGCCGCTTCGACGAGGAGCGGCGACGGGCAATCGGAGCGGAGCTGTGGAAGCTTCTCGAGGCCGGGTTCATCAAGGAGGTTTTCCACCCAACGTGGCTAGCAAACCCCGTACTTGTAAAGAAAAAGAATGGGAAGTGGCGGATGTGTGTAGGCTACACTAATCTTAATAAAGCATGTCCTAAAGTTCCTTTTCCTTTGCCACGTATTGATCAAATCGTTGATTCAACGGCTGGGTGTGAATTACTTTGTTTCCTTGATGCCTACTCCGGGTATCATCAAATAAAGATGAAGGAGTCCGACCAGCTCGCGAATTTGTTCATCACGCCGTTCACGATGCCGTTTGGCCTCCGAAACGCAGGTGCGACATACCAGCGCTGCATGCAGCACATTTTCGGAGATCACATCGGACGGACGGTCGAGGCGTACGTAGACGACATCGTCGTGAAAACCAGGAAGGCGGACGACCTGGTTGGCGACCTTGGCATCGCGTTCGGCTGCCTACGGGCCAATGGGGTCAAGTTAAACCCCGAAAAGTGTGTCTTTGGAGTGCCACGAGGCATGCTCTTGGGATACATTGTCTCCCAACGGGGAATCGAGGCCAACCCTGAAAAGGTTGCGGCCCTCGAACGAATGGGCCCGATCCGGGACCTCAAAGGGGTGCAAAAGGTGCTGGGGTGCCTTGCCGCCTTGAGCCGCTTCTTCTCGCGGCTCGGCGAGAAGGGCCTACCCCTCTATCGCTGTTGACGGTTAATGTTTGTATCAAAGTTCGTTCGTGACTCGCAAGCGTACAAGTCTCCCGTCGTAGTCAAGGGACCCTTCTTCCCTCGAGTGGTGAACCCAAGGTATCGAATCCGTGGAACAAATGTGTGACGCAAGACTTAATCTATTAAAGCCAAGTAATCTTCAATAATCGATAAAAGACCTAATGCATCTAAGTAAAAGACACAAAACGAATCTAATCTACTAAAAACCGGAGAAAACAAAGTAAGATTGGGTAGATAAACCGATCTAGAGGGATCGGGGTAAGCCTTTTGTTGAAGTTCCAAGCAAAAGAAGAAGTAGCAAATCAAATCTTAATAAAAGCCTCTTTAAATCGTGGTTTCCCATCCAAATCCGAAAACATCCGCCTTTCGAGACCCCCGTTCTGTCACAACGTATCCCTATTCATGCGGGGAGCTTAGGGCGAGTCAAAAGACAAGTCGAGATTCTTTCGGAAGATCCGCGTGTACCTCTAGCCACCGCGGCTACAAGAACACCCTATGTAATCTATCTCGAGAATAGAATTGGAATAAGCAAAGCCGATCGAAAAACGAAATCTTCGAGGAAACACTTGATCGCCGAGAAAAGATTCAACTTGATAATTCAACTATAACAATGATACATACACAAGATCACCACCGGATCCTTACTTGATCTTGCTTCTAGCTCCGGAACTCCGACGTGGTCTTCCTTGCAAGGTTCCCACGTCGGCTAGGGGAACCCTAGTCAACTAGCTCGACCCTCTCCTCTCCTAGATGGTGTCCCTCTCTTCTCTCGCTTCTCGGCGGCCGAAGACGAAATCTTCTCTCCGTGGCTCTCGGTCGGGGGACTATAAATAGCCCGATTGGCGGCTAGGGCAAAGGGCGACGGTTTTGGGCCCAAAATGGGCCCGGGCCGACCGGATCGGGCCGGCCGGCCCGGGCCCATTTAGGCCCAGCCCCGCGGGCTCCTTTGCCCGAGGTCGGTTCCCTTGCTTCCCGGATGCTTCCCCTTCGCATGTAGGTCCATGTCGTCGGTTTCTCTCCGAATTGGACTCAACTCCTTGTCTTGCAAGATTCAACACTTTTCCGGTCGTGTCCCCGGAGTCCGTCGTCTTCTCGGATCAAGTCCCCGCTTCTTGGAGTTAAGTTTGCTTCATTGCATGACTTGTTCAGGGCTTCAAGGTCTTGACATGAGGTGCTTGATGAACTTATCCCGAAAGTCTTGCATTCAACACTAAATCCCTGCATAAACATTAAACTCCAAAAACGACATGCACACGTGAACTTGTTATACCACGGGGTTAGTACCAATGGATAGGGTATAAAACTAATGCCAACACCGAAGGTAAACTCATGGCTAGGTTGACGGATTTTCACCGTCAACATCTCCCCCATGCTTAAACCTTGCTCGTCCTCGAGTAAGCCTTCGATGGATATCATCATTGCTAAACAATGTTTAAACTCGCACTTGATTACACATGAGAAAACATAATGCTCTCAAAATTTTAATTCATTAAAGTTCCATAATGTACTAGCCTTCATTTCTACGGAGGGTAGATTCTTTTTAAGCTTATCCCACAAGTATTAACATGCTCACAAAGTTTTAAATAGATCTCAGAATTTTTTGAAATGAAGATCGAGATAAAGAAAAGCTAAACCAAATTCACAAATTTAAATCATCTCGTGTATTGCTCATAAACTCTCATCTCACTTGTCTCTCAAGCCTATATGTTCTACTCCTTTCCCTCTCATATATATGTGGTAGGCTTTTATATGGAGCTTTGGGAAAGTTTAGTCCTAACAAGATTTTATAAATGAGGTGTTGTCAAAACAAGACAAGCTTCTCATGGTCTTACCGAGACTCGTCAAAAAGGTCATTGGAAAATAATGTTAAATCAAGAAGGGGAAAGAGAAAAATACACACACTTTAGATGAGTGGACATGTGCAAATGGCAAAGAGTGATCCCGAGGCACAAAGGAAGTCCTCGTTATCGGATTGCACATGGTTGGAAAATGAGAATGGATTTTTTAAACTTGAAGCCTTGAATGCACTCTTAGAGAACCGGGGAGTTCACTTTACGCACATATATATTTTTTTCTGTTTCTCATATTTCTCATTCTTTTCTTTCTTTCTTTCTTTCTTTCTTTCTTTCTTATATATATATATTTTTTTCTTTCTTCACCTTGGAAGTCACGTACATCGCCGAATTTTTTTCTTTCATCATTATATATATATATTTTTTAAAATACTCCCTTTTGAACTCTAAAACTGCACCGTACCTACCTCCTCCCCCATGCTTAGACGTTGCTCGTCCTCGAGCAAAGAGGCGAAAAATAAGGTAGGTACCGGAGATATTTTTCCTTGGAGAGATACTTGAAATCTTCAACGTTGGCACCGTCTTGCGATCTTCCTTGAATTGATGATCCATTCTCAACGATAGGTTGTGGTCAAGGAGGTAATCACAAAAGATGACATTTGGTTTAAAGGGTGGATATCCGGCGAAGTTTGTGAGATCACCGATGCGGGGATACACAATGCACGGATAAGAGGCTAGCAAAAAGATAGATACGCAAAAACGGAATGACCAGCTTTCTTAGTCTCGGGCCGCAGAAATCATGGCCTGCAATAACGCACTCAAAAATAAATCTTGTACACTAAGGTTCATGCACTCAAATATATATAAGGCTTTGGATAGGTTGAGCAACACACAAGTGATATTTGTGACAAGGTTAGCAATATTTTTGAGCATAAAAGACATCTTCAATCTATTCATAACTTGAGAGCACATAAAACACTATGGGTCTTTATTTTAATCATAACCTCCGCTGAAAATTAAGCTAGTATTTAAATAAATTCAGATCTGTATTTTTAAGAGAGCACTAGCTTAAACATGCATAAATCAACTACAAAGATGAACAAAGCTGCAATTTTAATCATATATCATCATGGCACGAATTTTGTAACTTTTCCAATGATAATATCAAGGTGGTGACTTTATTAATGGTGATATCAAGTTGAAATACACACTGAAAATAAACAAACATGCTTGCTGAAAATTAAATAAAAAACAGAAAATACTATGCAAACACACATAAGCAAAAGCTGAAAATTACAGAGAAAAAGAAAAGAAAAGAAAACTAAAGTTCCTAAGCCTTCTAGTCCTCCGCCGGTGGTTGATGTTGATAGTCTTGATAATAATACCCTTGCTCATAATATGGTTGAACGCTTCCTCCGTCGAATTGATTTGGCTCCACAAGGTGAAGGCGTCCAAGTTCAAAGGCAATATTTGCGTTGCCTTCACCGAGTTGAGATGCGTTAGATTGGATGGCTGCGATGTTTTGAGCATTTCTTGCAGCATACCCTCCAATAATGGCCATGCTTTGTTGTGGTTGGGGATGATGAGCGTAGGACTCCGCGAAGTTAGCGTTGGGCACAACATAATTTTGCGGGGGTACCGGTGCACCACCCCCCCATGCTTGTTGTTGAGACCCTCCGTAATAACTTGGCGGAGTAGGAACCCCGCCAAATGGTTGCACATTGGGTTGTGCTCCACTTGCTTGTGCGGAGGATGTTCCCTCCTCTACGATTCTTCCTCTTTTGTTCTTCCTTGCAGGGACAAGTAGTCCCTCTTCCAACCAATCTTCCCTTCCTTCGGTGAAAAGCCTAAGCCTCTCATTCGGAAGGGGGAGGTTTACAACGGCCAACCGATAACCTCCTCTCTCATCTCCACTAATGTACTTGCCTTGCCGCAAGTACTCAAAACCGAGAGAGGTACCACGCAAAAGGTGAGCGGGGTTTCTTGCGATCCCCGGTCGCAAGGAAAAGGCCAACATGGAGAGGTAACACCCCGAACCAATATTACCCGCCCCCGATGTTGCTTCACAACACCAACGGTTGATCATGAGGTAAGAGGGGTCAATTGGCCGCCCGGCAATTAAAGCCGAGTATAGCCAATTCAACTCCGTGTCGGTCACCTTTGTTTCCCTCATCCTCCCCAATACCCTCTTGCACATCCAAGAGTGAAATATCCGGATAATGGGGTTGCGGATGCAATTGCGTTGTTGATGGGCTTCTCCGGAGATCATGCCCCAAAATTCCGCCAACATGCCGGGAGGCACGTCAACTTTCTCCGGAGCTCCCTTGTGGAATCCAAGCAGCTCCCTTACGTGCTCGTAGGGAACCACTTGCTCGATTCCCTCCAAACGGAATGACAAGCTTTGCACCCCATCATCATCAACGATGGGTGCAATAGTCATTAAAATTTCCAAGGCGTAACCCAAATGGGTGTCCACCGATATTCCGTTGGAGAACTGCACCCACCCGAGGTGCCCCAACATGTAGTATATGTCGGTGCAAAAACCCAAGGTGTAGAGTGCTTGGTCGTCGAACTCGACGTTTGGCACAAGCCTCTTCTCAAGATTGGCGAGCCTCTCCTCCTCCGCCGCCGACAAGATGATGAAGCCGTACGAAGATTGTGTCGGGGTGTAAGGAGGTGGTGCGGTTGAGCGAGTCGATCGTCGTGGTGGCGCGGGCTGCTCCTCCGTGTGCCCACGAGGTTCGGTGAACCTCATGGAAGTGCTTCTTGCAGCCCTCATACCACCAAGGAGGAGGGCATCGTTCCTCCTCGGTGGTGCCGTGTCCGTCTCCATGCTCCGGGGAGACTCGGAAACCGAGTGCCTCCTCGAAGACGTGGTTGATGACGGCTTGTACGACGATGAACTCTTCTTCTTAGAGAAGAGACTTGTGGTCTTCTTCCACATGGTTGCTGCACTCTTTCTTCAACTAAAATTCCGGGTTGCAACCGGTAAACTAGGCACTTAAACTCTTTGCTTCGGATGTGGACATTGAGTGGATTAGGGATGTGGATTTTTCTTGAGCTATCAAGCTTGGGGTGGTTGGCTAAGTCTACGGAGGTTCTGAGCACACAAACTTGAACACACAAACAAGGGAAGGAGAGGGAAGCTTGCCTGCAGAAAACGGGCGCCGGGGGACTGCATTTATAGGGCAGGCCGGCCGGCTCGGGGCCGGCCGGCCCGGGGGTCCTCCGGCTCCTCCTCGGCGCGTCTTTCTCCCAAAGACGATCATTTCGCCTCCGCAACTTTCCCCGCCCGCGTGCTCCACGAGTTGCACCGCCCAAACGCTCTCGTCCACTCCTTTTCTTGAATTATTGGTCCTCCCACTTGATGCTCCATGCTTTGGGTCATGTCCATGCTCCCTAGCTCCACTTGCTTCACATGCCACCATGAAAATCCTGCAAAGTTGATGCTTGCTGCCCACCATGCTTGTCCTTTGCATGTGGAATTGGTGAAAGTTGATAAAAGGGAATCCAATGGTGCATGCATGATTAATTCAAACTAGTTGCCTCCATTTAGGTGTGTTTAAGGTTAAGCACTCCTCTAATTCGAAATTTAAAATATTTTTCAGAGCCATGCAAGAGCTCAAACATAATTTTAGAGAAGTTTTTAAACCATTAAAAACAAATTTAAGTCGAAAATATTTTTCGACTACGTCGATTTCGGTCTCACCGGTAAAGTTTGCTTTCATCGGTTGAGAGCGAACGTTTTCCCGGCTTGATCATGGGGGCATAGGTTTAGGTTCTAATTTTGGCTAAATAAGAAAGATTTTGAATAAAACAAAATTAGAATGGGCTTAGAAAAAATTCTAATCCTAGAGAAACCAAGGAATAAGATTTTTAAAACCAACCAAAAGCTTTGATTTCTAGGTTCACGCGAGTCCTACCACGTGCTGAATTTTATAACACTTGAATATAAATCGTGGCTCTACTCGTGTGGTTTTAGCATGAAAAATAAGCCAACCTCAGCACCATAATGAGGGTGAAAGGTTGAGTTAAGGTTCTGAAATTATTTGGTTGAGGGGTTTCTCGAAAAGAAAAGAATCAAACAAGCACATAGGAGGGTTCATGCAAAGGGTTTATGATAAAGCAAACATTCAATCAAGAATTATGTCTCTAATATTATTCAACCACTTCTAGGTCTAATGTCTTTGCGTAATAAAACTCAAAAACTAAATTATTAAAAATACTCGAAAAACCTGGAATCGGGTTGTCCTCGCGGTAGCTTATTCTTGACTTGACTTGACGAAACGGGTTGCCTCCCGCCTAGCGCTTCGTTTATAGTCTATAGCTAGACTTCTTCACTTGATTACTCCGGATCAACGCTCTTTGCAGGCGTTGCAATCTTGGGTACCCACTTCCGCACCATCTTGGGCGCGGGCTTGTCTTTTGGCTTGGCTGGCTTAGTCATTTTTTTGGTCTTCACAGGCGACTTCTCTTCCTTTGTCTTGACGGATGCAACACCTTCTTTAATTTTCGTTACGTTCACTTTTTTCGGCTCCTTCTTCTTTTTCAGCCCCTCCGTTTATTTTGGTTCTCCCTTCACTCCAATCATGTTGCATGCCTCAATCCTTGGACGGAACTTGAAGGAACTCCTTTCTCCGTTGATATCGAACATGATCTCCCCCTTGCCAACATCAATAGTAGCTCCCACGGTCTTGAGGAACGGCCTCCCTAGGATGAGCGGCGGCTTCTCCCTTTCTCCCATCTCGAGCACAACGAAGTCGACGGGGATGAAGTGGTGTCCAATCTTCACGGGTACATCTTCAGCAATGCCCAAGGGATAGCGAATGGAGTTGTCACCCAACTCCAAACATATTCCCGTAGGCTCCATTGCTAGGCGTAGCTTCTCGAACACATCCCTCGGCATGACACTCACACTAGCTCCAAGGTCGCATAACGCCTTCTCGAAGTTGAAAGAACCAACTGAACATGGAATTGTAGGGCACCCGGGGTCTTTTTGCTTCTCTAGCCCATAAGCAATAGCTGCACTACACTCCTCGGACATTTTGACATGATCTACCCCGAGTGTTGCTATCTCATATTTATTTGCAAGTATGTCTTTAAAGTAACGAGAATATGTAGGTACTTGTAGGGCATCTAGTAATGGCATGTTGATGCTAAGTCTACGCACAACTTCCACAAACTTCTCAAAATGGTTGTCAAGTTTACCTCGGAAGTAGCGTGGCTTGAGTTGCGGTATCTTCGTGTCGTCCTCCGGCATCTCGAATTCGGGTTCCTCGGTGACGATCCCCGTAACCTTCTCTTTAGCAGCTCCTTCCACCTCGGTGGACGGTTTCAGCTTCCTTGCTCCCGCGGAACGTTCCGGATCTTCGGTCTCCTTCCCCGAACGCGTTTGAATGGCCTTCGCTGATTCGGGACATTTGGGTTGTCCCGGAAGCTTCCCTTCATCATTAGTGAGGCGCCCCGCAAGTTGTCCAACTTGCGTCTCGAGCATCTTCATCATGTTGAGCACTTGATGATTGGAACTTCCGACCTCCGTCACTTTGCTATCGATGTTCTCCAACACCTTGTCTATGGTCTTGAACTTGGTGACGGTGTCCTTGTTGATCTTAGCTTGCTCATCCATGAACTCCTTCAATTGTATCCGAAGCGGAACCGCGTTAGGAATAGATGAGCTTGCATTAAATTGAGGCCTACCTTGCCCGTAGCGGAAGTTCGGCAATTCTCCCTTCCTCATGTAGTCGAGCACTTTGGCTTCCTCCGACAATCTTTGCGGACATGGCCATACTCTCCACATTCTTCGCATGTGGACCTTGCTTCGGCGGCCTTCAAGTCTTGAGCCTCTTTATTTTCTATCTCCATCTTCTCCAACCTCCTCATGAGCGAGTCGATCTTGCCTTCAAGTATGTCTTCCTTCTCCACTTGCAAGACTCCTTTGACGTTCCCCATGGGTTGAGCCGGGTGTAGGCGCCCGGATGATGCCCACGTGTCATTATCCGTGACCTTCTTGAATAGCGTGAAAGCTTCCGTCGGTGTAAGCTCGATGATAGATCCTCCCGCTGATGCATCGATGATCGTCCTTGACGCCATGGTGAGTCCTTGATAGAACTTTTGCACGAGGTCTTCTTTCGGGAACTTGTGATGTGGAACCGCCCGGGTGTACTCGTTGAAGCGCTCGAATGCCTCCGAGATAGTTTTTGTAGGATATTGAACAAAGGTGGCAATCTTATTACGCAAGCTTTGAGTTTTACCCGGTGAGTAGTATTCCTTCATGAAAGCCTTCATCAACGTGTTCCAATTTTGCACCGTCTCCGCCGGTTGAGAGTGGAACCATTGCAAAGCCTTTCCGAGTAGTGAAAACGGAAAGAGCCTTGCCCTCATCTGATCTTGAGTCACCCCATCCATGTTGAAAGTCTGACATAGTTGAATGAATGCTTGGAGGTGAAGGTTCGGATCCTCTTTGCCGGTGAAGGGTGAATGTTGCACCATGCGGATTGTTGAGGTCTTGATCTCGAACGGTCTTCCGATCTCCTCGAGGTTCAAGATTGGTAGGTCGATGATGTCTGGGGTGCATAGCTCCCCAATCTTGCGTTCTTCCGGTGGTTGGTCACCCATTGGTGGAGGTCGATTCTCCCGCGGACTTTGAGGTGGTGAATTCTCCGGAGATTCCCGCGATCCTTTGTCTTCCGACTCCGAATCTACAAAATCCAAATTTTTTAGCTTGATGTGCTTCTCGTCTCCTTAGCCCGTAAAGTTTTTCCGGATCATCCACAAAATTATTGGGTTTGTTGGAGAGGTAGCCGTCCATCTCCCGTTAGGGTTAGCAATAAACAAAGTATGCAAAAAAAACTAGAAAACAAAACAAATCTATAAAGACTAGAGTTAGACAAACTAGATTAGATGTATTTTGAGGATGATCAAAATTTAATAGATGCAAAAATAAAACAAAATCAGTACTGAAAATTACAAAAAAAAGCAATAAAAAATCAAATCTTGATCACTTGTTCCCCGGCAACGGCGCCGGAAAAGGGGCTTGTTGACGGTTAATGTTTGTATCAAAGTTCGTTCGTGACTCGCAAGCGTACAAGTCTCCCGTCGTAGTCAAGGGACCCTTCTTCCCTCGAGTGGTGAACCCAAGGTATCGAATCCGTGGAACAAATGTGTGACGCAAGACTTAATCTATTAAAGCCAAGTAATCTTCAATAATCGATAAAAGACCTAATGCATCTAAGTAAAAGACACAAAACGAATCTAATCTACTAAAAACCGGAGAAAACAAAGTAAGATTGGGTAGATAAACCGATCTAGAGGGATCGGGGTAAGCCTTTTGTTGAAGTTCCAAGCAAAAGAAGAAGTAGCAAATCAAATCTTAATAAAAGCCTCTTTAAATCGTGGTTTCCCATCCAAATCCGAAAACATCCGCCTTTCGAGACCCCCGTTCTGTCACAACGTATCCCTATTCATGCGGGGAGCTTAGGGCGAGTCAAAAGACAAGTCGAGATTCTTTCGGAAGATCCGGCGTGTACCTCTAGCCACCGCGGCTACAAGAACACCCTATGTAATCTATCTCGAGAATAGAATTGGAATAAGCAAAGCCGATCGAAAAACGAAATCTTCGAGGAAACACTTGATCGCTGAGAAAAGATTCAACTTGATAATTCAACTATAACAATGATACATACACAAGATCACCACCGGATCCCTACTTGATCTTGCTTCTAGCTCCGGGAACTCCGACGTGGTCTTCCTTGCAAGGTTCCCACGTCGGCTAGGGGAACCCTAGTCAACTAGCTCGACCCTCTCCTCTCCTAGATGGTGTCCCTCTCTTCTCTGCTTCTCGGCGGCCGAAGACGAAATCTTCTCTCCGTGGCTCTCGGTCAGGGGACTATAAATAGCCCGATTGGCGACTAGGGCAAAGGGCGACGGCTTTGGGCCCAAAATGGGCTCCGGGCCGACCGGACCGGGCCGGCCGGCCCGGGCCCATTTAGGCCCGGCCCCGCGGGCTCCTTTGCTCGAGGTCGGTTCCCTTGCTTCCCGGATGCTTCCCCCTTTTGCATGTAGGTCCATGTCGTCGGTTTCTCTCCGAATTGGACTCAACTCCTTGTCTTGCAAGATTCGAGCACTTTTCCGGTCGTGTCCCCCGGAGTCCGTCGTCTTCTCGGATCAAGTCCCCCGGCTTCTTGGAGTTAAGTTTGCTTCATTGCATGACTTGTTCAGGGCTTCAAGGTCTTGTCATGAGGTGCTTGATGAACTTGTCCCGAAAGTCTTGCATTCAACACTAAATCCCTGCATAAACATTAAACTCCAAAAACGACATGCACACGTGAACTTGTTATACCACGGGGGTTAGTACCAATTGATAAGGTATAAAACTAATGCCAACACCGAAGGTAAACTCATGGCTAGGTTGACGGATTTTCACCGTCAACAATCGCCTCCTCAAGAAGCACGAGCGCTTCTCCTGGACCACCGAGGCCCAGGACGCGCTCGACAAGTTGAAGGCGTCCTTAGCGCACGCCCCGATCCTCACGCCGCCGCAGGATGGCGAACCCCTGCAGCTCTACATGGCCGCAACCACCCAGGTGGTCAGCGCCGTGATCGTGGTGGAGCGCACGGAGGAAGGGCATGCCCTGCCGGTTCAGCGGCTGGTCTACTACATCAGCGAGGTCCTGTCAGATACCAAGACACGCTACCCTTTGGTCCAGAAGCTGCTGTATGCGGTAGTCCTCGCGCGGCGCAAGCTCCGCCATTACTTCGAGGCCCACCCCGTCACGGTGGTCTCCTCCCTCCCGCTAGGGGAAATCATCCGCAATCCCGACGCGGCGGGCAGGATCGCTAAGTGGTCCGTGGAGCTGATGGGCGAGACGCTTGCCTACGCCCCGCGCAAGGCCATCAAGTCCCAGATCCTGGCGGACTTCGTCGCTGAATGGACGGATACGCAGCTGCCGCCGCCGCAGATCCAAGCAGAGTGCTGGACTCTGTTCTTCGATGGCTCGTTGATGAAAACAGGGGCGTGCGCGGGCCTGCTATTCGTGTCACCCCTCGGGGAACACATGCGGTACGCGGTGCGCCTCCACTTCCCCGCATCTAACAATATGGCTGAATACGAGGCCCTCCTCTGTGGCCTCAAAATCGCCATTGAGTTAGGCGTCAAGCGCCTCGACGTGCGGGGGGACTCGCAGCTCGTGATCGATCAAGTCATGAAGAACGCGAGCTGCCATGACGACAAGATGGAGACCTACTGCAAAGCCGTGCGAGCCCTCGAGGACAAGTTCTACGACATCGAGCTCAACCATGTGCCCCGCCGGTACAACGAGGAGGCGGACGAGCTGGCCAAGATTGCGTCCGGGCGGATCACCGTCCCCCCGAACGTTTTCGCGCGCGACGTCGCTCAGCCCTCGGTCGTCTTCGAGCCCCACCCCTCGAGTCACGCTGAACCCTCGGGGGCTCCCTCGAATCCAGCGGGTGCGAAACCCATGGATGAGGACCCCTCGAACGAAGCGTACGTGCTCTCCCTCCTCGAGGGGTATGGCTCCCATGAGGCTGACGTGATGGACATCGAGCCGGCTCCTGTCAAAGCGGACTGGCGTGACAAATACGTCGCCTGGATGGCTCGAGGGGAACTCCCCGCGGACCGGGCCGCGGCCAGGCGCATTGCTAGGATGGCCAAGTCCTTTGCCCTCGTTGACGGCGAGCTGTACAAGCGCGCCGCCTCCGGCATCCTGCAGCGGTGCGTGCCCATCCCTGAAGGGCGCGAACTCCTGCGGGACATCCACGCTGGGATCTGCGGTCATCACGCCGCGCCCCGCACCCTCGTCGGCAACGCGTTCCGCCAGGGCTTTTACTGGCCTACCGCGGTCGCGGACGCCAGCGAGATCGTACGCACCGCGAAGGGTGCCGCTCTACGCCCGCAAGTCCAACCTACCCGCCCATGCCCCGCACCATCCCCGTAACATGGCCATTTGCCGTGTGGGGGCCGGACATCGTCGGCCCCCGCGGAAGGCGCCGGGGGCTTCACCCGCTTGTTGGTCGCGATCGACAAGTTCTCCAAGTGGGTGGAGGTGCGCCCCATCACGAATCTCAGGGCAGAGCAGGCGGTAACATTCTTCACCGACATCGTTCACCGCTTCGGAGTGCCAAACTCCATCATCACCGACAACGGGTCCCAGTTCACGGGCAAGAAATTCTTGGAGTTCTGCGACAAGTTCCACATCCGTGTGGATTGGGCAGCTGTGGCACACCCACAGACCAACGGCCAAGTAGAGCGTGCCAACGGCATGATCTTACAAGGCCTCAAGCCTAGAATTTTCGACCAGTTAAACAAATCTGGCCGAAAATGGCTCCAAGAGTTACCAGCAGTCGTGTGGAGCCTAAGGACCACCCCGAGCAGAGCCACTGGGTTCACCCCGTTTTTTCTAGTCCATGGCGCGGAGGCCATCCTCCCCACGGATTTAGAATACGGATCGCCCAGGGTTCGAGGCTATGACGAGGGTGCCAACCAGCGAGCCCGCGAGGACTCACTGGATCAGCTGGATGAGGCACGCCTTGTGGCCTTGATGCATTCCGCAAGGTATCAACAGTCCCTAAGGCGCTACCAGGCACGCAAGATACGTCGACGGGACTTCAGCGAGGGGGATTTGGTCCTAAGGCTACGCCAAGACAACCGAGGGCGCCACAAGCTATCGCCCCCATGGGAGGGACCCGACGTCGTGGTGAAGGTACTCAAGCCCGGCACGTACAAGCTGGCCAACGAGGACGGTGAAGAGCTCACCAACGCTTGGAACATCCAACAGCTACGTCGCTTCTACCCTTAGCTAGGATTTCCAAGCATTTTTGTTGTAAAAATCATATGACCAACGCCCCAGTTGGTGACAACTATGTAAACGCCTCAAGTCTAATGAAAAGGGCAACTCGGCTTTCCTCCGAAACCCAAGCTACCCTTAGGGGCTACTGCGGGGGGCACCGCCCCCCCCCCAAAATGGTCCCATTTTCGCGCAAAAGTAAAACAGCTCACATGCGCTAAGTTTGTTTTCTACTTCGACCCCGAGCAACGATTCGAACAGGGCGCAGGCAGCCTAGCGGAAGGAGCACGCGAGCCAGAGATAGCCTACGCCGTGAGGATATGGCCCTTCTCTCTCGCCTCCGACCCAGCAGGCCACCCGCGAAAATCGAACTCCCCTAACTAGGATCTACTTATGAAGAAGGAGAAACAAAAAGCGCAATAAACTTAAAACTTCATTTCGCATCAACATACGTTCATGACAAAGAACAATTTGTTTATTTACAAAGGCCACACGGCCAGAATGCTGATGCACAAACAAAAACGGGCCTAGCGCCCAACTGTCTTCAATAGGGAGGAGCAGCGGCGTCGACAGCGTCCGGGAAGAGAAACTCCTCGAAGGCTTCAGCGAGCGACCCGGCGGCGTCGGCGGCGAGCGCGTCCACGCGCTCCATTGCCACCTCGTCCTCGACACCCTCGGGGATGACGTAGCCTTCCGCCAGCGCCTCGAAGTTGACCTCGTAGTGGGACCGTACCACTCCGAGGGCCTTTTGGACGCCAAGGTGCAGCGCCCGGCACATCCGTTCGGTGACGTGGCCGCCAAGGGCGCGCAGGCGGCTGGCCAGCGAGCTTCCGGCTTGCGCCTCGCCCTCCTCCACGGATCGGCAGGTCTCGAGGCCCGCATCGCGCAACTCCTGCAGCTCCTGCTCGGAGGAGTTGTAGGAGGTCTGCAGCGCCTCGGCCCGCTCAACCACGTGCCCAAGCGCGGTGCGCAAGCCTGGATCCACCAAGACAAGAAAGAAATCAGAAAAAGGAGTGCGAATTCCCAAACAGAAAACCAACCAAACAGGAGTCAAGCAGCGGCTCACCTTCGACTTGCTTCTTCTCCACCTCGAGGGCATGACGCTCGGCCTCGACCGCCAGCTCGAGGCCCCGGACGGTCTCGCCCTGCTCCTGGAGAGCCAGCTCGTGGTTCGCGCTCGCGATGCTGAGCACTATCAGCTCGCCTTCGACCTTGGAGAGCTCGGTGTTCCAATCCTCCAGAGCCATCTGCGCCACCTCGCGAGCAGCGCGTTCCAGCTCCAGGGCTGACCGAGCGTCGATGAGGGCGGCCTGCTCCTGCTGGAGCCGTCCCTCAGCTTTTTGGCGAGCGGTGCGCTCCTGCAAGAGCTGCTCCTCAGCGATCGCGAGCGCCGCGACCTTGGCGTCGAGGGCGGCCTTCAAGTCATCGGCCTCCTTGGCTCGCTGCTCGAGCGCGCGCGCCCGCTCCTCAGCCTGGCGCTGTTGCGCTTGCGCCCCCTCGAGCGATGAACGGAGCCCCCGGTTCTCGCCGCGGACGCCGACAACCTCCGCCACCCAGTTGGTCGCCAGCATGTGCATCTTCTCCAGGTCCGAGCGTGCCCGCCATAGCGCCTCATCACGGTCGATGAAGGCCGTGCAGATCCGCTCGAGGCTAGAGCGACGCGCCGGGTCTTGCCTCGTGTTCTCGGGGAGTTCATCGCGCAAGACCACGGCCCGGTACGCCAACCAGCCGTCCGGAGTCCTGAGGGCGTCGGCAAGCGCGTCGAAGGCGCCGCATCGCTCCCGGACCTGGTGAAGCTCGGCGTTCACCTGATCGAAGGCCCCGTACTTGTAGCGGGCGCGGCGCTCGAGCTCCTGGCACCCACAAATTAAAGCCCGTAAACACTATGCCGCGAAAACAAGCACGCAGAAACAAGGAGCAAGGGAAACAGGCGCCGACGACTCACCTGGAAAACGCACCATGCGGGGCCGCCGTGGACCCTCAGCGCCTCGTTCAGCGCATGGTTGAGCGTGGCGCCGTGGCTGCGGAGCTCCCCCCAGAGCTCCTGCTCCCCCAGGGCGTCGGTGAACGCAGGCGGATCGCCAGCGGCCCCCTCTACCTGGGCGGAGTGGCCAGCGCAGGAGGACGAGGCCTCAGCGCCGTGTCCTCGGCCCCCCGCCACCATGTGGCCCTCGTGCCGCCTCACGAGGACTCCCTCCTGGGGCTCGGGGGAGAGTGTGGGGAAGCTCGCCCACTGGTCCCACTCGGGCGGCGGGGAGTCGTCGTCCGGACCTCCACCACCTCCGCCCGGGAGCCGCCGCCAGGCGCGCCCCCCTCGCGCCGCCTCCGCCGGCGCCTCCATTTGCGCCTCCCGCGGCCGCGCGGCGCCGACGCGGCGCCGCGGCCACCGCCTCCGGCCGTGCCTCCGCGACCACGGGCGCCACCGCGGCCGCACCCGCTCCGCCTCTTCCGCGGCCGGCGCCGCGGGTCGCGCCTCCGTCGCGCAGCGACCTCCGCGGGCCGCGCCTCCACCACGGCCGCCGCCGTGGGCCGCGCCTCCGCCACGGCCGGCGCCCGCCTCTCCTCGGCGACCGCCGGGCTGCGCCATGGCGGGCGATCCGCCGGCCGAGGCCTCGGGGGCCTCGGTGCGCCCTGCGAGCTCTCGCCCACCGCCACCATGCTTGCCCCCACCCGCGACGCCCTCGACGAGCGCCGCCGGGTGGGGATGGACGCGTCTGCCCTCAGCACCTTAGCCGGTGCGAGGGGAGGCACGGTTGGCACCACCCTGCACAAGCACGAGCGAAAAATCAAAACGCCTGGCCGCCAGAATACCGAACCAAGCAGAAGAGCGAGCCCCTTACCTCGAAGAGGAAAAGGCTCCGGCGACGGGGGCGCAGGCTCCCACCTCTCAGAGGGGCCCTGCCCCTCAACCTCTTCCTCTTCATCCTCCTCCGAGGACGAGTACTCCTCGGTCCCCGGGGAGGAAAGCCCCAGCTCCTCGCGCCGCCGGTACTCCGCGCTCCGTCGCTCGCGGCGCTCGCGATGCCTCCTCGCGTGCTCCCTGTTGCGCGCCGCCCGCTCCTCGCTCCCCGTTGCTGCGCCGCCCGACCGAGCGAGCGGGAGTCGGGGGTGGGCGGAACGGACTTCGCGGCGGTGAAGTTCACCAGCTGCATGCGAGAACGTCAAAGGCGCGTTAGGAGGCAGAGGCAACACCAAGAACTAAAACAAAATCAAGAATCACACTCACCAGCGGGCCGGTGGGGAGCATCTTGAGGTCCCACGGGGATCGGTCCGGGCGCTGCAGCATCCGTGTGTCGACGGCGTTCCGCGCCCGGGTGAGCGCATACGGCCGCCCGAGGGGGGTCGGGAGCATCCGCGACCTCGCCGGCGCGACGGGGTCCGCCTCCTCTCGTCATCTCGTAGATGCGGAGCGGCCTCTCCATCGGAGGCACGACCCGCCGGTGATGGAGGAAGGCGAGGACGCCCGCCGCGGTCAGCCCTTGCGCCGCCAGGTTCCTCAGGGCGGCCAAGACCGAGTCCTGCCGCCTCCGATGCTGGGGCGTGGACACCCCGTAGCCCCAGGAGTTGGGCTTCTCCTTGAACACCCGACCGGTGTAGGGGGGAGGCCGTGCTCGGCGTTGCGTAGGTAGAACCATCCCCGATCCCAGCCGGCGTTGTTCGTCGTCATGGTGCAGGGGATGTAGTCGTCCTTGAACTGCCCCCGCAGGGCGAGCGACATCCCGCCGGCGCGCACCGCGCGGCGGGTCCTCGGCTCCGTCGTGGGCTGCGTGAAGAGCTCCGCGCGGAAGAGGTGTATCCAGAGCTCCCAGTTGACTGGGATCCCCAGATACCCCTCACAGACGCCCACGAACGTGGCCGCCTGTGAAATCGCGTTCGGCGCGAAGTTATGCAACTCCACGCCGTAGTAGTGGCACAGCGCGCGCATGAAGCGGCTCGCCGGCGCGGCGAAGCCGCGCTCATGGAACCGGACGAAGCTCACCACGTATCCTTCCGGCGGGTTGGGCGCGCGGTCCCCCGCCGGCGGCACTATCCACTCTGCCGGGCGGCCCTCCTCGTTTGCCGCCAACTGGCCGGCGGTGACCAGTTCGCCAAGGGCCAACTGGGTCACCGTCGACCGCTCCCAGGCGTACGGGTCGAGAATTGTGAGGGGCAGAGGCGGCGCCATGAGAAGAGACGAGGGATGCGAGAGCGGGGGACAAGGAGAAAGAGAAGAGCTCTAATGGCGAAGGCATGAGACGGCGAGAGCAAATCGAAGGCGAGAGCCCAAAGGGTGAGAACGGCGGAACGCTAAGGTAAAAAACCACCGTTCCCCCTTCCCTCAGATTTATAAAGCCGCGGGCGAGCTCTCCGGGGCGGACGTCCCGCGCGCATTAACTGCAGGGAATCTTTCCTTCTCGCCGACGGGCGAGCCCCACCACGACCACGGAGGCCACGCCACCGCGAACGAGCCATCATCACAGCGAAGAATAGCAGGGGCCATGGCAGGCGGTCACGTCCGCCTACCCACGCCGCCCACTACGCGCGCGCGCGGCCGCGACGCCTAAAAAAGCGCGCCCGCGATGCGAAACCGCAGCCTCTACTGTGGAGCATTTAATGGCCCGGTCCCTTGCCAAACAAGGAGAACCCTCGAGCGGCACAGACTCCTGGCTCGGGATAAATTCAACCCTCGAAAGGGTACAAGCGTGAGAAGGTCTCCTCGGGGCCCGTTTGTTACAAATAGGCGCCGCGAGCACCCATGCCACGTAGGACCCTCGAGCGGCACGAGCCCTTGGCTCGGGATAAATTCAACCCTCGAAAGGGTACAAGCGTGAGAAGGTCACCTCGGGGCCCGTTTGTTACAAATAGGCCCCGCGAGCACCCATGCCACGTAGGACCCTCGAGCGGCACGAGCCCCTGGCTCGAGATAATTTCGACCCCCTAAAGGGCACAGGCGTGAGAAGGTCGCCTCGAGGCCCGTTTTGAAACAAAGCAGGCACCGCGAGCACCCATGCCACGCTGTATTACTAATCAGCGTCTCGGAGGCTGGCTCGCCCAGGCCCCTCGATGGTCGCAGATGCCAAGCCGGGGACGCTTAGTCGCCGCCCCGCACCATTTTTATTAATCAGCGCCCCGAGGGCTGGCTCGCCCAGACCCCTCGACGGTCGCAAACGCAAAGACGGGGCCGCCCAGGCGCCACCCCGCACGGCCCTACTGATCAGAGGTTCGAAGCCTGACCCTCTACGGGTTCGAACAGGCGCCCCAGATCGCAGAGTCAGGGACGACGAAGGCACGCGCAGTCGAGCCGTTCCTCGAGCCCGTCAGCTCGAGGGTGCCCCATATGTCGTGTTCAAGAGCCAGCGAGGGCAGCTAGCCGGGGGATCCCACCGAGGGAGAGCTTCGCGCCCTCGGTCCCTATTGAACGGGACCGAGCCCGACCTAGCAAACCCACGCAAGCGCTTCAATGGACGTGTCTCTGGACCACACAGCCTACCCTTATCGAACGGGGCATGGGCGTCCACTCGAACCACCCACTAGCAGCTCAACGAGGAATCCACAATTCGCGACCCGCTCGATGGGGGTTGCGGAAACCTCACCCTCCGTCCCGCGGAGGGACGGCGAGGGCGCGCTAAGAAACAAGTCGTAAAGCTCTACCTGATCGCCTCGAACGGGCCCAGGCTCGGGGGCTTGAGGCACGGCTACACCTCCTTGAATTGCACCCGCCGCGCCGCACGGTGCCGGCAGCGCGTGCGTCACCGAAGCCGGCTGAGATATTGCCGACGCCGGTTGAAACATGTACCACGCCCTCTGACCAGTTCTCGCGGTTAACCCCTACAGGAGCATCCACGCTCCTGCAGGGCTTCGGGGGCTAGACCCGCGGGTCCGCTGACGCGGCCCCACGGAAAGCGTTCACAAGACAAGAAGGGAAGAACGTCCTATCGCAGGTTCCGACACCGCGGGAGCCTCAATGGCAAACCCACAGATGCTCGGGGGCTACTGTCGGGGACAGCCCTAGGGGTCCCCTTTAACAACTAGGAAATCCCCACTTAAAACCCGCAACAAAACCAAACACACTTTGCCTAACCATGCAGGATACGGCCCATGTCGCGGGGACCTCAACGGCCCACCAAGGCGGCCCTCTTGAAGACCCCCTCGAGCAGGCTTCGTCTCGCTCGAGGATGCGCGCCTCCCTCGGGCGGGCTCCGTCCCGTTCGAGGGGGTGCGCTTCCCTCGAGGAGGCTCCGCCTCGCTCGAGGGTCCGCCCCGCCCTCGACCGGGTCCGCCTCGCTCGAGGGCGCCCGCACGCGTGCGCCCGCCCCCGTACGCGGGCATTTAACGCCCGACACCGGCGGGACAAGTGCCATCATGCGCCGGGGGCTCGCGCCCCGTGTCGCCGCACCAACTCCCCGAGAGGGAGCCCATCCCCATCACCGTGGGGGGGGGGGGGACCGTGCGGCAGGACCGGTGCCGCTCCCCGTGACGCCGTGCACTCGCTCCCAAGGTACGGCTAACGCGCCGAGCCCTCGAAGGGGGGCCGGCAGCACCCTCGATTTGCTTTTTTGTGACCTTACAGGGTTAGGTGGAGGCGCTAGGCCGGTGGGACGCCATCCCTGCCACTGTTACGGCATGGTCGCCGCCCCGCGCGTACGGGCGCACGCCAGGCGCTGTGGCAACGGCACCAGCACTGTGGAGTGTGCGGGAACGGGACGCCACTTTACCTACTCCTGTACTCCGTACGGGCCGACGTCAGCAGCTCCCTCGAGCCTATCAGAAGACATCACAGCCATCTGCCGCTCTTCTACCCTCGAAGCCACCACTGTTCGGGTACAAGATAGGCCCTGATGGCCGGATCGCTACAAGGATCGTCCAGACGGCCGCCCACTCTACAGCATAGCATGCCACCCCCCTTCACGTAGCTAAATAGCGCGGCGCGCATGTGATTCGCTCCCTCCTTGATCTATAAAAGGGGGACGAACCCCCCCTGCCGCAGGAAAAAAAAGAAGGACAGACACAACACAGCAGGAGATAGGCTGCGCCACGCACTTGCTCTCCAATTCTCCCAAAACATCTTCAGCCACTACACCAGGGACTTGGAAGCCACACTTCCTCTCCCGCCTCGCTTGTAGCAGCCCCACTACAGGCACCCCCGGTGCTGAGCAATATAGTGCCTTGAGCACGCCACTGCTGGACGTACGGCCCACCAGCCGGAACCAGGATAAAACTCTGTGTCTCTTATTGCTTAGCATCGACCATTGAGGGAGAGACCACGGCGCTTACTACTGGTTAGTGTCGGGACCACATTCCGCACCGACAGGGGTTATCTGAAAAATGATGACAGCCCTAAAACGAGAGAGAGAGTTCTTAACACGTTCAAGTACAAAGTGAGAGCGCAAAGAGATTGTGATTCCCTCTGCAAATTGCACAAGTTCCAAAAAGTCTGAATCCGTTTACACATTCCCTTGCGCCCCCCTTTTATAGGGTGATGAAGGGACTTTTACATACCGAAAACACCCTCAAGCTCAGAGAATATTCCTAGTGTGAATGCATACAAGAATGTCTTTTTCGCCTAACATATTTACAAATCTGCCACTAGTTCACAATCTAAACCCAGACTTTTTGGGACAACAACTTTGACTTTGCTTCTCTGCCGGTTCGTGAATGTCCCCGCGCGTGACTTCCGAATTGAGTCTTCGACATGTTCCCAAATCGGCCTTCGCTTCTTCATCGGTTCGTGCATGTCTTCGCGTGTGACTCCCGAACTGGGTCCTTGACAGATTCCCGAATCGGCCATCTCCCGACGTTCGCTCCATCGCCAGCTCGAGACTCTGGGCTTCCGCATGTTCGTGACCCCATTTCTTCACCGAATCAAGATCCCCGAACTTCACACATTCGCGAATTCGAGGCTTCACAGGTTCCAGGCTTCCAAAAATCGTGAGTTTCCTGCCCCTGAAAAACATGTCTCAAGAACTTTGTCAAACTTAACGTTTCGAGGGTGACGGGTTTTCCTGAATTCCCCAACACTAGCCCCTCGGGGAAGCGGGTTGACTCCGATGATCCGATTCCACAAATCCTTCAGAAATTTAGTAAAAAACGTCACCCTCGGAACGTCGGAGGGGACACGCGTCGCCCGGGAACCCTAGAACGGTTAGATCGAGGCAGGTTTCGTGGAACTACCCCTCCCCGCCCCTATAAATAGCGGGCTGCCGCTGTTAAAAAATTTTACGGCCTTCCTGCTTTCTTGCAATTCGTGGATCTTTCTTGCTCGCGGAATTTAGTCTTCTGCTGCAAAGTTCGCGAACTTCCGGTTCTCTACGCATCTCTCTAAGGTACTGTTTTATTTTTCTCTTCTCAATTCTTACTTGTCATACTTTGGTGCAGTGGTATCTTTATTCTATGAGCTTTATTCTCGAATGTTGTTCTTAATGGTTCTTATGTTTGTCTTTGTTGGTTAGGTGGCTCGAGTTAAGAGCACAGCCAGACCCATGACTACCGAAGAGCTCATTGCAGCTGGTCTTCCAGTTGACCCTGTTGTCGAAGGTGCTGAGCATGCTGCACCAACCGAAGATACTGGTTCTCCTAGCGGCTCCAGGAGTTGCGAAGACGGGGAGGTCCAATCTGACGACGGCGAAGATATCGGAGACGTGGATGCCGGCGTCAGTGACCTGGTTAGAGCAAGGACTTCCGGCCCGTTGCCACCCTCACTTGTCTTCGGAGAGTCCAAGGTCACGACCAACATGGTTCGGGAATACGAGAAAGCCGGGTTCTTCTCTCCGGGCGTTGGGCGAGCCCCGCTTGATGAGCAAATCCCTACCCCTAGGGACGGAGAAGTTGTTGTCTTTCACGACTTCCTCATTTGCGGACTGAGGTTCCCCTGCGATCCGATCCTACCGGCTATTCTTGATGCGTTTTCGGTGAAAATCCACCAGCTTTACCTGACATCTTTCCTTGAAGTGTCGAAGTTCATTTGGATTATGAAGACCTTCGGCTGCAATCCCAGTGTTGATGCCTTCGCCAGATTCTACGAACTGGTGATTATCCCCGAGGTCGTTAAGGGTAGTGACGGGCAGTTCTATCACAGTCAACATGCGTGTTGCACTTTCAACACCCGACGTCGAACACCCGAAAGGGAATTACCCGACCTCGTATTGCTCCCTGTTGCAAGACTAACCTCACCGACGATTGGAGCTCTCATTGGTTCTATCTGAAGGTCAACATGTCGGAATTGTCCTGCCCGATTGCACTCCTGACCGCGGTGAATGTTGCCGAATTCAACCAGCGGTCCGTGGGAATTAGAAGCTGTGAGAGTGCATTTCACCTGGCCAGCACTATACTTGCTGGCCGTGACATTATTGAAGAATTCGTCGCTGCCCGGGTCTGGCCTATTTCGAGTGGTTGGTCTCCCACTGAGCTTGTGTACTTCAACGTCAACTGGGCAACTCAAAAGGTGCCTTTCCCGAAGTTCGGGATTAAACTTCGTGAGGACCAGAGCGTCGACGCCTTCATGAAAGAAGTGGAAAAGAGGGTGAACGTCATGGTAGGCGAATATACCATGAACGAGTATAAGGCGTACAAGGCTCTGGTGAAGCACAAGAAGAGGATCAACCGCGTGTTTTCCGAAGTTTGCGGGGACAAACATTTCAGTTCTCGAGGCTCGGGTCCCAAGTTGAAGGTTCCTGCAGTTGACGTGGCCAGTTGCTCGGCTGCTCGATCAATGCTCCCCGAATAAGGTCGTCGAAGCGAGGCTCATCATCTGTCAGCAAGGGCACTTCCTCAGGGGTCCAGCCTTCCAGGACAAGATCTCTGGAGTCGTCGAAGCGGAAGCGCAAGACTTCTGACCGAACTTCGGATGCTGAGCTTCAGGCGGCTTCGGGTCTTGCCCAGATGAGTCGCAAAAAATTGAAGAAAGCGGCGAGGAAGGTTTCTTCCGTTGGGGTTCGACGAGTTCCCTCCGCCTTCGACGACGACGCCTTCGTGGAAGAGGACAGCCGGAAAGGTGTTTGCTTCTGGCCTCTGTATAACTTTCGAGACAACTGTCCGTCGGGTTCTGAGAATGAATTTGTGGATGTTGATTCCTTTTCAGATGTTGCTCCCGAAGTTCGCAAGGAGGCTGTACCTGATGCTGCTGCTGAGCCCACTGTTGAAGCTGAAGTTACTGTCCCTGCTGAGGCCCCCGCTGCTGCCGAAGCCCCTGCTGCCGATATCTCTCAACCCGCTCTCTCTCGGGATGAAGCCTCCCCCGGATTCGCCAAGGAGCTTGAGCTCACCGTACAAAGGGGGAGAATCCTACCGAACACGCTCCCTTGGTCGAAGTTCGGGAGGTTGTTCCCGAAGATCAAACTCCCTGTCCTTCTTTGGCTGCTTTCAACAAGAGTTTTGGTACGTCTCATCGCGGCAAGTTGGGAGCAAGACTTCTAAGATTTTAACACTGTGGAAATCATCTGTGCCTGTTGATGAATCAGGGGGGAGAGTTCGGGACAACCTGAAGGAGCTGCTCCGGGTTTTGAGAAAGGGCCTCATCCTACTCCCGAAGCCACCCCTTCGCCTCAGGGTAGGGCTTCTTCTAGTTCTGCTAAACAGGTCACCATGCAGCATTTAAGTAAGCAAGGTTCGTTCCTTCTCACTACTTTTTCATGCTTTTTCCGATTCTTGAATTTTGATCTGAGGCATTAATCTTGAATTTTTCAGAATTCAAGGATCTTTTGCACTCTTACTCTCCCTCGAAGCTAGCGCGCTTTCAGGAGGATTATGCACTCAAACACTCTATGCTCGGGAAAGTTGTCGTAGAGCAGCTCGTTGAACAAGAGAAGGTGAACAAGTAGCTCTCCCAGAAGTCTAAGGAACTCAAGCGCAGCTTCGCCCTCGCACAATCCGCGAACATAGAACATGAGAAGAAGGTGGCTGAGTTGGCGGAGGCTTTGAAGACAAGTCAAGATGAAAAGAAGCTCGTGGAGTCGGCTCTTGAGCAGTCCAAGAAGGAACTAGAAAAGGTTCAAAAGTCCCACGAAGATGACGTCAGTGTAATCGAGAATCTTCGGGGGAAACACGAGAGAGCTATGAAAATTGCCGAAGATCTTCGCACCAACAACGCCAGCCTTGCTAAGTCTCTGAGCACAAAAGATCGTAAAATCCAGGATCTCGAGAAAGCGCTTGCGGAGCAGAATGAAGCCTTGAAGAGGAAGACTTCTGAAATTCTGGAAAAATTGAAACTACTTTATGAGGAATACAAGAAGTCGCTGAACGAGTTCGGCGTTCGTCCAGCTCCTCTTCCGGATAACATTGAGATTCCCGAATTTATGAATTGGATGGAAACTGAGTTCCAGGCCCTCTCTGAAGTGATCTCCGGCGCTAGCGACTTCGCGGCTGCTTTCTCCGTGGAGAGTATATTGAAGATTCTTCATGACTATGACTGCGCTGACTTGGCGAAGTTCCGCGACGCGATCTCCCAATTTCCTAGCTCCACAAGCACTTCTATCATCTCAACCAATGTTGATGTTCAGGCCATCAAGAACAAGTTCGCGAGGGAGTTTTGGCTGACCAGTGGGAAGGAGGTCGTCAAGGTCATTGCACGCGCCAAACTTGCTAAGGTAGTTTTTTGTTCGATTTCGTCACTTGTACCTGCCATCGATGTTTCAGTCTCTCGAATTCCCTTCACATTTGCCTTTCTTTCTTTCTCAGCTGAACGAGGAGGAGAACCGTGAGAACATCACTGCGTCCCCCGAAGGGTCAACTTCCGGCGAAGATTCGAGCAACTCAGGCGAAGGGGGTTCAGGCGGCAGCAGCAGCAGTAGCAACGATGACGGCAGCAACGACGAGCAAGCTTCCGAGCACGAAGATAGTTCTCCGAAGGTGGATGTCACGAATTAGATGCTTTGTCCGAACCTTGCACACCCTTAAGGCTGCCTATACATTTGTGTAGATTCACTTAGCTTTTCTGAACAAATGTTTTGTATACTTTAACCTGCGCAGGTCCTGCAAGCTGGGCCTGCGCAGGACGTGTTGCCACTACGAATTCATCGAGATAGGATGTTTGTTAGTGGCGAAGCGTGGCGCCTGTTCAAGCGTGCTCATCCCGAACAAGACTTCTCCGATTTCTGGATTGAGACCTCGCTTAAATTTTCTATGGGTTGTTTTGATCGCTCTTCGTTTTTCTTGTTTCGTAAGAAAGGGCGTTCTGCATCCTCTACTTCGCGCTCCGCAAAGATTCCAAAGACGGAGCCCCTTAGCCCCTTAGCAGGCGCGTCTGACTTCGCTTATGCTAGTGATATGGCCGAAAACAATGTTTGTAAACCAGGACATGTTGTAAAGCTTTCATTCTAAATTTTGCTTTGACTGCTATAACCGCTGATGTGTTATTCGGAAGTTTTTATGCAAATAAGGCAACGAATACGTTTTTTCTTGAAAAAACGTCACCCTCCCCCACCTTGCCGTTTTGCATGAAAACTTTGAAGGCATGTTGACGAAGCTTACCGTTCGCGTATTTCGATCGAGTACACCTTTAGGAGAAATCTTCGTTAATTTTTGAAAATTTGAACCGTCGTCGCGCAAGTCGACAAAATTTGTTTTCGAATTTTGTGGACTTGGTCCAATTGGCAGACTTGCCCCGGTTAATACTACAACCCTAAGTTGCTTCAACCAAGACTTTCTACGATTTTTCGCATGAGCCCCTTGCCCCTTTCTCACAACGATGTTATCACGAAAAAACTTTTCGGCAATTTACGGTAAAGAAAAATCTGGAGGCAACCCCCTACGCATTCACTTTCTCGAAATCATCCTGCGGATTTTTTTCAGTGGAAATCCCCTAGTGGATGGGATTTTCTAGGCCACAACTCACTGCTGTCCCGGGCCTTTTTGGGTGGGAATCCCTTAATGGATGGGATTTTCTAGGCCACAACTTGTTGTTGTCTCAGGCCTCTTTTGGTGGGAATCCCATGATGGATGGGATTTTCTAGGCCACAACTTGTTGTTGTCTCAGGCCTCTTTTTTCACGATGGAATTCTGGCTATCACGAAGCCTTTCTCACAAACTTTTTTCTTTTTTCACGATCGAATTCTGGCTATCACGAAGCCTTTCTCATGAACTTTTTTCTTTTTTCACGATGGAATTCTGGCTATCACGAAGCCTTTCTCGCGAACTTTTTTCTTTTTTCACGATGGAATTCTGGCTATCACGAAGCCTTTCTCACGAACTTTTTTCTTTTTTCGCGATGGAATTCTGGCTATCACGAAGCCTTTCTCACGAACTTTTTTCTTTTTTCACGATGGAATTCTGGCTATCACGAAGCCTTTCTCATGAACTTTTTTCTTTTTTTACGATGGAATTCTCGAGATACGCGATTTGGGGGAAGACTCTTTTCATATATATATCACAAAGAGTATTTACATAGGATCCGCCTCGTTAAAAACCTTGCCTCTTGATTTAGAGCCCCCTTTGCAAGGAAAAGAGTACGGTCGTTCTTATTCTAACATAACTATGAAAAAGGAAAGCTAATGTTTTCTCCCGAAATCACTAATAGACACGTGATTCGGATTTTTAGTTTTCTAGAATAGAAACTTACGAAAATTAAAAAACTACTATATGTTACATCTAGCTACAACTAGGGTTTTCATGGATAATACCTTTTTAGGCTGTCAGCATTCTACGAATACAGCAACTCTTCACCAGTTTGCTCCATTAAGCGAAAAGCCCCTGGCATGTCTGTTTCTCTGGCGATGTAAGGCCCTTCCCATGACTCATGAAGTTTTCCTGGGTTTTCCCAATTTTTCTTCCTTTTCAACACAAGATCGCCAGTTTTGATGTCTTTCCGGACCACCTTCTTGTCTTTCCACGCCCTTGTTTCTCTTTGGTATTTCTCAATGTTTTTCTGCGGCTTCAAGGATTGTCATCTCGATCATGTCCTTTTC
Source organism: Cenchrus americanus (assembly GCA_947561735.1). NCBI lineage: Eukaryota > Viridiplantae > Streptophyta > Magnoliopsida > Poales > Poaceae > Cenchrus > Cenchrus americanus. Next base: position 124,994,058 of record OX387242.1, on the reverse strand, counting down.
CACCTTCTTATCGATTTCCTCTATCTCTTTTCCTTTCAAGACCCTCATGCTTTCATTCTTGATTTCCTCCGGTGTCATAGCCTCAGTGCCGAAAAGTAGGCGAAAGGGCGTGAAACCTGTTGCTCTTGATATTGTGGTGCTGTGAGACCAGATCACCTTCGGAAGTTCATCCACCCACTTTCCCTTTTTCTGATCGAACAAGCATTTCTTGATTCCTGAAAAAATCAGGCCATTGGCTCTTTCAACCGCACCATTGGACTATGGGTGATATACTGACAAAAATTTCGCCTGGGTGCCTAAGGTTTTGCAGTATTCTTTGAAGGTGTAGCAGTCGAACTGTTTGCCATTGTCAACAGTTAGTTCTCTAGGAACCCCGAACCTGCAGACTATGTTCTGCCAAAAGAATTTCTGAATTGTTGCTGCATTGATATTCGCAAGTGGTTTTGCCTCCACCCACTTTGTGAAATAATCGACTGCAACAGCTGCGAATCGGCAGTTGCCCTGAGCTGCTGGCAACGGGCCCACTAGATCCATTCCCCACCTTTGCAGAGGCCAAGTCGGTGGAATTAGGTGAACTGGCATTGATGGCAGATTCCGTTGATTTTCTGTTTTCTGGCATGCTTCACACTGCCGAACTAATGTTTTGGCATCAATGTTTATGGTGGGCCAATAAAATCCCTGCTTTATCGCCTTTCCGGCCAAAGCCCTGGTGCCTATGTGTGCCCCACAGAATCCGCTGTGAATTTCCTTTAGAAGTTCCTGGCCTTTTTCGGAGGTGATGCACCGGAACCAAGGTTCAGTGACTCCTGACTTGTATAGTTCTCCATTGACTACTGTATAGCCCCGAACCCTTTGCTTTAATCTTTTCTCCTCTAACTCATCTTGTGGTTCGTAGTGTCCTCTCAGATAAGCCATGATTTCTGCTCTCCAGTCGGGAGTCTCCACTACATTCACGATTTTAGCTCTCGAATCCTTAATGGATGGTTCTCTGATGATTTCGAAGAACACATCTGGTGGTAGCTCTTGATTTCTAGCCGCCGCTTTCGCCAGTTTGTCCGCCTCATTGTTGTCATCTCTTGGGATATGCTGGACTGAGTACCCTTTGAAGTGTTTTTCCATTCCTCTGACTTTTTCTAGATAACTCATAAGAACAGGATTTCTTGCTTCGCTTTCTTTCTCGATATGTTCTTGAATTACTTTCGAATATGTTCTGATTATGAAGGTCTGCTGCCCCAATGCTTTCATCTTCCTTAGAGCCAACAGAAGAGCTTCGTATTCTGTTGTGTTGTTCGTGGAGTGTTCATTGTTCACGAATACGAGCCGGGCTGCGTATCTCATGACTACGCCTGTTGGGGATGTCACAACAGCCGAAATCCCAACCCCTTTGTGACACCAAGCCCCATCACACTGTACTATCCAAGGTTCGGGTACATTTTCCTCGAAATTTTGGACTGGTGAAGTCCAATCCACGACAAAATCTGCCAGGACTTGTGATTTTATTGCACTTCTTCTCTCGAAGTCTACCACGTACTCAGAAAGCTCAGCGCCCCACTTGATGATTCGGGTGGATGCCTCTCTATTTGCGAACAAGTCATTCAGCGGCTGGTTGGTGATGACTCTTATTCTGTGACCCTCGAAGTATTGCCTTAGCTTCCTTGCTGCCATGATGACCGCGTATGCGATTTTTTCCAGCTCGGAATAGAAGATCTTGGAACCAGACAATGCTTCAGAAGCAAAGTATACGGGAATTTGTCTGAGCTTTCCTTCTTCCTCCTTTTCTTGCACCAGCACTGCACTTACTGCCGAATTTGATGCAGACACATATAGCAGAAGTGGTGATTTAGGTTCGAGAGGACAGAGTTTGGTCATGGTGGACAAGTAATCCTTCAATTCTTGAAAGGCTTGCTTCTGAGGTTCAGACCACTGGAAGTTCTTAGCACTTCTGAGGACTTGGAAGAATGGTAAGCTTCTTTCTGCGGCTCTGGGAATGAATCTGTTAAGGGCAGCTACTCTCCCTGTCAATTTCTGCACATCTTTCACTGAAACTGGATCCTGCATTTCCACTAGAGCCTTGATTTTGTCGGGATTTGCCTCTATGCCTTTTGTTGATACTAGGCATCCAAGAACTTTCCCCTTGTGAATGCCGAATACACATTTCTCCGGATTTAGCTTCAGATTCGCTGCCCTCATGTTCGCAAATGTTTCCGCCAGGTCACTGATGTGGTCTTTCCTCTGAACGCTTTTGTCAACTATGTCGTCGACATATGCCAAGATGTTTCTCCGAATCTGCGGATGTAATACTATTGCTATCATTCTTGAAAATTTACATCCTGCGTTCTTTAGCCCCTCTGGCATTCTTACGAAGCAAAATGTCCCGAAGGGAGTGATGAAACTTGTTTTCTCTTCGTCCTCTTTACGAACCCTGATCTGATGATACCCAGAGAACATGTCCATGAGCGAGAGCATCTCACTATTGGCTGCATCATCTACGATTTTGTCTACCCTCTCCAAGGGAAAATTGTCTTTCTTGCATGCTTTGTTCAAATCGGTGAAGTCCACACACATTCTCCACTTTCCATTTTTTTTCTTGACTGGCACAGTGTTGGCTAGCCAGACTGGGTACTTGACTTCTCTGATTACCTGTGCATCCTGTAATCTGTGAACTTCTGCTTCAACTGCTTTCACCTTTTCCTCAGACATTTTCCGAAGTTTTTGCTTCTTGGGTGGTATTTTTCGTCTGTTTCCAGGGCATGCTTGATGACATCCCTGTCAACACCTTGCAGGTCCTTAGCTGACCATGCGAAAACATCCTTGTTTCTGTTGAGAAATCATACAAGGTCCTTGTCTTCTTCGGCGCTGAGGTTGGCCCCTATTATGACTGCTCTATCGGGCATGTCATCCAGATACATTTTCTTTGTTTCACCTTCTGCGGCTATCTCATTTTTTTCCTTGTCCCACTTAGGCTCTTCGTAGGTTTCTTTCTTCTCGTCAGCTGCTTTCAGCTGGTACAAGTTCGTTTGGCCAGGCGTGTGGCCTTTTTCTATGTTTCTGGCCTCTTGCTGATTGCCGAACACCGTGATGACCCCTTTGGGCGCAAGCATCTTCATGCATAAGAACTGCTGCCTTATGACAGCATCAAACTTGTTCATGAAACCTCTGCCGAAGATTGCGAGGTATGGGTGGTAAATGTCAACTACATCGAAGGTGAGACTATCCGTTCTGGCATTCTCCAGATCTCCGAAGGAAACCGGGAGTGAAATTTTTCCGACCGGCTTGATGGGCTTTCCTCCGAACCCTTGCAGCGGGTACTCTGGGGGGTCCAACATGTGCTGGCTCAGATTCATCTTTTTGAAAGTGTTCAAGAACAGGATATCCGCCGAGCTCCCATTGTCAACTACGACTTTTCCTATGACCCATCCAGCTATGTTCACTTCAATGACCATGGCGTCATTGTGAATCGCGGATTTCAGCCTGAAATCTTCTTCTGTGAAGGTGATTGGTACCTTTGCCCACTCCGGCCGTGCAGCTGGGCCGTCATTGATGATAGTGTTCACATACCTGAAGTAATTGTTTCTTTGCTTATTGGTCTCGAATTCCATGGCTGACCCGCCCGTGATTGGCATGATAGTTCCAAACGATGGCAGTGCTTTGGAGTTCTGAGGTCCCGAACTTGACTGAAGCCTTGACGAACTTTCTGGAGGTGGCGGCAGAATTTCCCGAATGGGTTGCGGTTGCTGGATTGCCTGGATCGCTTGTGACTGAGGAAAAAACTGCTGTGACAGCTGCCACATTGACTGTGGTTGCGGGAATTGCTGAACTGGGACGAAACTTGACTGTGGGTTCGCGAATTGAGGCTGCCAGAAATTCGGGCGAGACTGGGTTGGCATTGAGGATGCGATGCTCATTAGGCTTTCTCTTTCTGAATTCTTGCCATGTTCTTCTTTGTTTCTGGGCACCCTTCGGTGCTATGGCCCCTTCCATGATACTGGCAATAGAAGTAAGGATCTTTCGGGTTGTGGTTCGTGAGTGTTGGGGGTCCTCTGCCTCTCCCCCTTCCTCTGGGATTGAACCCTCCCCTGGTGCTTGGCCTGGTGCCCTGTTCAGGTTGCGAATTTCCGACGTTGTTGACATTTCGCGGATGTTGGGGTGGTGCCCTCCACGTCATCTCTCTGTTGCCTTGTCTTGCCTCGTTCCGCTTGGCCACTCTTCTGCGATGGTCATCATCTGACAAAATGTACTCCTCCAATTCGCGAAAGAGTTCCTCAACTGTCTTGGGTTTCTTTCTTGTGAGATGCGAAGCTGTCGGCCCTGGGGTGAGACCTTTGATCAGTGCGTTGATCGTTGTTTTGTCATCAGCTTCGGGGATTTGAGACCTTTGTTGCATGAACCTTCTCACGAAGTTCCGCAGTGGTTCTCTGTCTTTCTGCTTGTAGTTATACAAATCTGATGCTTCCGCTGTGGTGTCATGGAACATTTGAAATGCTTGCATGAACTTTGTCTTGAGGTCTACCCAGCTGTAGACTAAGTGTGGAGGCAGTAGTGAGTACCAATTCAGTACTGGTCCTTCACAAGCAATGATGAAGGATTTGGCCAGTGCAACATCGTCCCCTCCTGCCAAATTCACAGCTGATTCGTATCTCATGAGAAACTGCCTGGAGTTTCCGAAGCCGTTGTATTTGGGGAGAGAGACAGGCTTAAACTTCGGCGGACAAGGTGTTGTTTGCAGGCCAATCGACAGCAAGGATTCTGGATCCACGAAGTGTGAGACTCCATTTTCCGCGAAGAAGTTTTCTTTTGGGGGTTCTCTTGCCGGCCCAGCGTTCTGTTGCGGTGACTCCTGCCACAAGGAACTGTTTTCTTGTTCTTTCACTTCATCAATTTCTCTCTGTATTGCTTCGATTTGCTCTTTTGCTTTGTTCAGTTGCTCTAGCTTTTCAGAGACTTTTCTCTTTGCTTGCAACTGAGCTGCGAACTTTTCTTTGTCTTTCTGCAGCTGCTGTATCTTTTGCTGAACCATTTGTAGCTCCCTGTCTATGGTGTCATCATCATCATCCACATTCTCAAACTCTTGTGGTTCAGCAGGTTGTTCTTGGGTATGAGCTGTTTTTTCTGCTCTTGCTTTCATGAGAGCTTCAAGCTTTGCTCTTCATTCTTAGTCTGTTATGTTAGATGGTTCAGGAACGAAAGACGTTTCATTCCTTTGGGTAGGATGGTGATCGTCTCGATTTGCCTCTGCTGGAATGTTCTTCTTGGATTTCTTTTGAGGTGGCATCGTGAGTTTCTCTTCGGCTAGACCACGGTGGGCGCCAATGTTGGGGGGTTACCCGAAAAATTCGGATGACAGCCCTAACACGAGAGAGAGAGAGTTCTTAACACGTTCAAGTACAAAGTGAGAGCGCAAAGAGACTGTGATTCCCTCTACAAATTGCACAAGTTCCAAAAAGTCTGAATCCGTTTACACGTGCCCTTGCGCCCCCCTTTTATAGGGAGATGAAGGGACTTTTACATACCGAAAACACCCTCAAGCTCAAAGAATATTCCTAGTGTGAACGCATACAAGAATGTCTTTTTCTCCTAACATATTTACAAATCTGCCACTAGTTCACACTCTAAACCCGGACTTTTTGGGACAACAACTTTGACTTTGCTTCTCCGTCGGTTCATGAATGTCCCCGCGCGTGACTTCCGAACTGAGTCTTCGACATGTTCCCGAATCGGCCTTCGCTTCTTCATCGGTTCGTGCATGTCTTCGCGTGTGACTCCCGAACTGGGTCCTTGACAGATTCCCGAATCGGCCATCTCCCGATGTTCGCTCCATCGCCAGCTCGAGACTCTGGGCTTCCGCATGTTCGTGACCCCATTTCTTTACCGAATCAAGATGCCTGAACTTCACACATTCGCGAATTCGAGGCTTCACAGGTTCCAGGCTTCCAAAAATCGTGAGTTTCCTGCCCCTGAAAAACATGTCTCGAGAACTTTGTCAAACTTAACATTTCGAGGGTGACGGGTTTTCCTGAATTCCCCAACACTCATTTCATGGAAGTCTTTTCATAACAACTCAAACAAGTTCATTACAACATTGTTTATATACAATTGCTGCTACAAGATAACCCTACAGGACAACTACTGGAGGTTCAGCTTCTCGGCGACTTGCTCTGTGTCCGGCGTCATCTGCTCCAGAAGCTCCACGTACTGCTCATCTATGCAATTGGCGGCTAGTCCACCGGCGACTACGTCCACTAGAGCCTTGGGGAAGTATGACTTCATGAACGCCAAGACCTGGTTCGGGACGGATTTCGCCAAATGTTTGACATAAGTAGCCAGGCGTCTGCTGGCTTCCTTCAGCCGGTCAACCAGAGGAGCTATCTTTGGCTCGCCCGGGTGAGACACCAGTACCCTCGCGAGATGAACTTCACAATGTCATCGTGCAACAAACAACTTGGGTGAGTGTTGACAGTGAAAATCCGTCAACCTAGCCATGAGTTTACCTTCGGTGTTGGCATGAGTTTTATACCTTATCCATTGGTACTAACCCCCGTGGTATAACAAGTTCACGTGTGCATGTCGGTTTTGGAGTTTAATGTTTATGCAGGGTTTTAGTGTTGAAAGCAAGACTTTAGGGATAAGTCATGCAATGAAGCAAACTTAACTCCAAGAAGCTAGGGACTTGATCCGAGAAGACGAAAAACTCCGAGGACCTGACCAGAAAAGTGTTGAATCTTGCAAGACAAGGAGCTGTGTCCAATTCGGAGAGAAACTGACGACATGGACCTAAATGCAGAAGGGGGAAACATCCAGGAAGCAAGGGAACCGATGTAGAGCAAAGGAGGCCTCGGGCTGGGCCTGGATGGGCCCAGGCCGGTCGGCCCCGAGCCGGCCGGCCCAGGCCGGTCGGCCCGGGCCGGCCGGCCCAGGCCGGTCGACCCAGCCCTGTCCAAGGCCCAGTAAGATTCCCCTTTGCCCAAGCCGCCAATCGGGCTATTTATAGCCCCCTGACCGAGAGCCACGCATGATACAATTCGTCATCGGCCGCCGAGGAGCAGAGAAGAGAGGGACACCATCTTGGAGAGGAGAGGGTCGAGCTAGTTGACTAGGGTTCCCCTAGCCGACGTGGGAACCTTGCACGGAAGACCACGTCGGAGTTCCCAGAGCTAGAAGCAAGATCAAGGACGGATCCCGGTGGTGATCTTGTGTATGTATCATTGTTATAGTTGAATTATGAAGTTGAATCTTTTCCTAGCGATCAAGTGTTTCCTCGAAAATTTCGTTTTTCGATCGGCTTTGCTTATTCCAATTCTATTCTCGAGATAGATTAGATAGGGTGTTCTTGTAGTCGCGGTGGCTAGAGGTACACGCCGGATCTTCCGAAAGAATCTCGACTTGTCTTTTGACTCGCCCTAAGCTCCCCGCATGAGTAGGGATACGTTGTGACAGAACGGGGGTTCCGAAAGGCGGATGTTTTCGGATTTGGACGGGAAACCACGATTTAAAGAGGCTTCTATTAAGATTCGATTTGCTACTTCTTCTCTTGCTTGGAACTTGAACAAAAGGCTTACCCCGATCCCTCTAGATCGGTTTATCTACACAATCTTACTTTGTTTTCTTCGGTCTTTTGTAGATTAGATTAGTTTCGTGTCTTTTACCTAGATGCATTAGGGTTTCTTTTACCGAAGATTGAAGTTACTTGGCTTTATTAGATTAAGTTTTGCTTCACACATTTGTTCCACGGATTCGATACCTTGGGTTCACCACTCGAGGGAAGAAGGGTCCCTTGACTACGACTGAGTCAGGAGAAGCACGAACGAGGAAGAGACGAGGGGGGGTCTCCAAAACCTGAAAAACACACGTACCTTGAAGATCTGCCATGCGGGGCCGGCATGGATACGCAGGGCCACGTTCAACGCATTGTTGAGCGAGGCGCCGTGGTCTCGAAACACCTGCCACAACACCTGCTCAGCCTGGGCCTCGTTGAAGTGGGCCGGCAGCGCGCTGGCGTGCTCCCGCTCCTGCTCCGGGCGTGCCACGGTGACGTCTGGGGCAGGCAGGCCAGCATGTGACGATGAGACCTCGGCATCGTGTGTCGTATGCCGCGGCATCACACAGCCGTCCTCCAGCATCACCAGTGCTCTCGCCGCAGGCTCGGGCACTGGCGCGAGCCAGTTCTCCCACTGGCCCCACCCGGGCGGCGGCACGTCGTCGTCGGGGATCTCCACCACGGCCGCCTGATCGACCGCAGTGGGGACGGGCTCTGGTGGAACCACCGACGTGGCGGTCGCCACCACCGTAACCGCCACCATGGCCGTCGCCTCCTGATACGACCCCGTAGCCACGGTCGTGCCTTGCGGGGGCTCACTTTTCGCCGCCGCACTCTCTGCCGCCCGCGGCGCCCTCGACGAGTGCCGCCTCGTGGGAACGGATGTGTCCGACCTTAGCTCCTTAGCAGGAGAGAGGGCGGGGACGGTCGATGCCACCCAGCGAACGCAGAAATGCACAACTGAGCCCCAGCCCCTCGAAATCAGGGGTGCCAGCGGAGAATACCACCTACCTCAAACTGGAGAAACCCTGCGTCCTCTTCCTCGAGGGTTCGGGGGCGCCCCCACGGCGCCTGTCGTTGCCGCCGCCGTGCTCGCTAACGCCCCGCGGCGCTCGCCGCGCCTCGCGGTGCGCGCGAGCCTCCTCTCGCTGACCGCCCGACGGCGGGTGCCTCTGCGCCCGCAGCGGGTGCCTGCTCCTCTGCCGCCTCTGCGGCCCTTGGTAGCAGGGGCGGAGGATTCCACCTCTCGGGGGGGCGCCCCCCGTCGCTCTCCTCTTCTTCCTCCTCCTCCGACGAAGAATTTTCCAGGGTCGTCGGGGGAGAGAGCCCCCTGCTGCTCACGCAGCTGGTACTCCTCGCTCTCTTGCTCCCGGCGCTCCCGGCGCCGGATCCTCTTCTCCTTCCCGCGCGCAGCCCGCTCCCGCTACTGTCGCTGCATGGCGTGGGCGACCGCTCGGGCTTGGGGCGTGGGCGGGTTAGACTGCGTGACGTTCACCATCACCCTCTGCTAAAAAGACAGTTGTCAAGACCGCACGGATGCGTCGCAAGAGAACGAGGGAGGGAGGAAGGCCTACTCACTACCGAGGCGTCGGGGGCATAGCGAACGACCAGAGGTCGTCGTTGCTGTGCCGCCCGGCCTTGAGGCAGATGGCGCGCCTCGCCCTCGTGGCCGTGTATTCCCGAGGGAAGCGGCCGTGCAGCAGTCGCGAATGCGCCAACGATGTAGGGTTGGCCGCCTCTCTCATCTCGTAGATGTGGAGCTCCCTCCATGAGAGGGACGATCAGCCGGTGGTGAAGGTTCGCGAGGACCGAAGCCTCCCCCAGCCCGGCGTCTGCGAGTCCCTTCAACCCATTCAGGAGCGAAACCAGCCCCGCCTAGTGTGAGGAGGGAGACACGCTGTGGTGCCAAGAGTCGGCCTTCTCCTTCAGCACCTTGCCAGTGTAGGAGGGAAGGCCGGCATCAGCGTTGCGGAGGTAGAACCACCCCCTCTTCCACTCTGCGTTGTTGGACGTCATCGTGTAGGGGATGTAGAACTCCCGGCGTGTGTCCCGCAGCGAAATCGACAGGCCGCCGGCGCGCACCACCCGGTGCAGCCGCGTCTCAGCCGTGGCGAGCGTGTGCAGCTCCGCGCGGAACAGGTGGACCCACTGATCCCAGTTCACGAGGATCCCTAGGAACCCCTCGCAGACGCCGACGAAGGTGGCCGCCTGCAAAATCGCGTTCGGGGCAAAGTTGTGAAGTTCTACCCTGTAGTGGTAGCACAACCCGCGCATGAAGCGGCTCGCCGGCGTGGCAAAGCCGCGCTCATGGTGTCGGATGAAGCTGACGAAGTAGCCATACAGCAGATTGGGCTCCCGATCCGTCGCCGGCGGAACGATCCACGCCGAGGGCGACCCCTCCACGTTCGGCGCCAGTTGACCGCCGTTCACGAGCTTGTTCAAAGCGAACTTGGTCACCAACGAACGGCTCCACGGCAGCGGGTCCAGCAACCATGATTGGCTGGGGTGGGGCCATTGTGGTTGGCGGCGGCGCGCGAAGATGAAGTGAGCAGTGGGTGAGAGCAAGAGGGCGAGCAGCCAGGAAAGAAAGGCAAGAAGCAAGAAGCAGCGGATGCTAAGTGTTGAGGTAAGGGATTCCCGCCTCCCTCTCCTTCGATTTATAGATCCAGGGGAGCCGCACTCCCCAAACCTCGCGCGCGCGCCGCGGGCATTAACTGCAGGTGGCCGCATCCGCCACTGACAGGCGGACCCCACCACGCCGAAACGACAGGACGCGCGCGCATGCGTGATCATTACGGCGCGACAACCGAAGGGCCGCGGCGGCCCGTCACATCCGCACCCCATGTCACCCACTACACGTGCGGCAGCGCCGCCTGAAAAGGCGTGCCTGCCGCACATGACTGCTGCCACAACTGTGGGCATTTAATGGCCTGGTCCCTTACCAAGTAAGCATGACCCTCACACGGCCGGAGCCCAGGGCTCGAAAAACTAGACCCTTGAAGGGTGCGATTACTGACCGGTGGTCTCGAGACCCGCTCGGTGAGAGCGGGCACCACAGGTGCCCTCGAATCTGGAGGATTACTGATCAGCAGCTCGAGGGCCGGCTCGTCCATGAGCCCACGAACCCTGCAGATGCAACTAAGATGGGGGCAACAAGCTGCCACCCCGCAATGGCGCTACTGATCAGGTTTTCGAAGCTTGACCCTCGAAGGGTTCGAACAGGCACCCCAGATCAATAGAGTCAGGGACGACGAGGGCGCGCACATTCGAGCCTATTCTCGAGCTCACCATCTCGGGGGCGCCCCACATGTCGTGTTCAAGAGCCAACGAGGGCAGCTAGTCGAGGGATCGCGTCAACGGAGAGCTTCCGCGCCCTCGGTCCCCAGCAAACGGGGCCGAACCCTACCTAGAAAACCCACGTAAGCGCTTCCACGGAGGAGTCTCCGAACCACGAGCCAACCCTTATCGAACGGGGCATGGGCATCCACTTGAATCAACCCGATAACAACTCAATGATGGGCCCGCAATTCACGACCCGCTCGATGGGAGTTGTGGATACCTCACCCCTCTGTTAACGGTTAATAGTTGTATTGAATTTTGTTTAGACTCGCAAGCGGACAAGTCTCCCGTCGTAGTCAAGGGACCCTTCTTCCCTCGAGTGGTGAACCCAAGGTATCGAATCTGTGGAACAAATGTGTGACGCAAAAGTTGATCTAGTAAAGCCAAGTAACTCCAATCTTCGGTAAAAGAAACCCTAATGCATCTAGGTAAAAGACACGAAACTAATCTAATCTAATAAAGACCAGAGAAAACAAAGTAAGATTGGGTAGATAAACCGATCTAGAGAGATTGGGACAAGCCTTTTGCTGAAGTTCCAAGCAAGAGAAGAAGTAGCAAATCGAATCTTATAAGAAGCCTCTTTAAACTGTGGTTTCCCGTCCAAATCCAAAAACATCCGCCTTTCAGAACCCCCGTTCTGTCACAATGTATCCCTACTCATGCGGAGAGTCTAGGGCGAGTCAAAAGACAAGTCGAGATTCTTTCGGAAGATCCGGCGTGTACCTCTAGCCACCGCGGCTAAAAGAACACCCTATGTAATCTATCTCGAGAATTGAATTGGAATAAGCAAAGCCGATCGAAAAACGAAATCTTCGAGGAAACACTTGATCACTAAGAAAAGATTCAACTTGATAATTCAACTATAACAATGATACATTCACAAGATCACCACCGGGATCCTTCCTTGATCTTGCTTCTAGCTCCGGGAACTCGGACGTGGTCTTCCGTGCAAGGTTCCCACGTCAGCTAGGGAAACCCTAGTCAACTAGCTCGACCCTCTCCTCTCCGAGATGGTGTCCCTGTCTTCTCTGCTCCTCGGCGGCCGATGATGAATTGGATGATGCGTGGCTCTCGGTCTGGGGGCTATAAATAGCCTGAACGGCGGCTAGGGCAAAGGAGGGGGCAAACGGGCCCTGGACAGGGCTGGGCCGACCGGCATGGGCCGGACGGCCTGGGCCCATCCAGGCCCAGCCCAAGGCCTCATTTGCTCTACGTCGGTTCCCTTGCTTCCTGGATGTTTCCCCCTTCTGCATGTAGGTCCATGTCATCAGTATCTCTCCGAATTGGGCATAACTCCTTGTCTTGCAAGATTCATCACTTTTCTGGATAGGTCCTCGAAGTTTGTCATCTTCTCGGATCAAGTCCCTGGCTTCTTGGAGTTAAGTTTGCTTCATTGCATGACTTGTACGGGGCTTCAAGGTCTTATCACAAGGTGCTTGATGAACTTATCCCGAAAGTCTTGCTTTCAACGCTAAAACCCTACATAAACACTAAACTCCAAAACCGACATGCACACGTGAACTTGTTATACCACGAGGGTTAGTACCAATGGATACGGTATAAAACTCATGCCAACACCGAAGGTAAACTCATGGCTAGGTTGACGGATTTCACCGTCAACATCTCCCCCATGCTTGAACCTTGCTCGTCCTGGAGTAAGCCTTCGATGGATATCATCATTGCGAAACAATGTTTAAACTTTGCACTTGATCATACATGAGAAAACATAATGCTCTCAAAATTTTAATTCATTAAAGTTCCATAATGTACTAGCCTTCATCTCTACGGAGGGTAGATTCTTATTTAAGCTTATCCCACAAGTATTCATATGCTCACCAAGTTTAAATAGATCTCAGAATTTTTGAAATAAAGAATGAGATGAAGAAAAGCTAAACCAAGTTCACAAATTTAAATCATCTTGTATATTGCTCATGAACTCTCAACTCGCTTGTCTCTCAAGCCTATATATTCTACTCCTTTCCCTATTATCACATATATGTATGGTAGGCTTTATATGGAGCTTTGGGAAAGTTTAGTCCTAACAAGATTTTATAGATGAGGTGTTGTCAAAACAAGACAAGCTTCTCATGGTCTTACCGAGACTCGTCAAAAAGGTCATTAGAAAATAATGTTAAATCAAGGAGGGGAAGATAAAAATATGCACACTTTAGATAAGTGGACATGTGCAAATGGCAAAGAGTGATCCCGAGGCACAAAGGAAGTCCTCGTTATCGGATTGCACATGGTTGGAAAATGAGAATGGATCTTTTAAACTTGAAGCCTAATGTACTTTAAAGAACTGGGGAGTTTACTTTACGCATACTCATATTTTTTCTCTTTCTCATATCTCTCTTTCTTTTCTTTCTTTCTTCCTTTCTTTCATTCATTCATTTTTTTCTTGTGAGACTTTCACCTTGGAAGTCCCGTACATCGCCTTTGAACTTTCTTTCTCTTCCTTTTTTTAAATACTCCCCTTTGAACTCTAAAATTGCATCGTACCTACCTCCTCCCCCATGCTTAGACGTTGCTCGTCCTCGAGCAAAGAGGCGATAAATAAGGTAGGTAACGGAAATATTTTTCCTTGGAGAGATACTTGAATTCTTTAATGTTGGCACCGTCTTGCGATCTTCCTTGAATTGATGATCCATTCTCAACAATAGGTTGTGGTCAAGGAGGTAAACACAAAAGATGATATTTGGTTTTAAGGATGGATATCCGGCGAGGTTTGTGAGATCTCCGATGCGGGGATACACAATGCACGGATAAAAGGCTAGCAAAAAGATAGATACGCAAAAATGGAATGACCAGCTTCTTTGTCTCGGGCCAGAGAAATCATGGCCTGCAATAACTCACTCAAGAATAAATCTTGTACACTAAGGTTTATGCACTCAAATATATATTAGGCTTTGGATAGGTCGAGCAACACACAAGTGATATTCATGACAAGGTTAGGGATATTTTTGAGCATAAAAACCATTTTTAATCTATTCATAACTTGAGAGCACATAAAACACTATGGGTTCTTCATTTTAATCATAACCTCCGCTAAAGATTAAGCTAGCATTTATATAAATTCAGATTCGTATTTTAAGAGAGCACTAGCTTTAACATGCATAAATCAATAACAAAGATAAACAAAGCGGCAATTATAATCATATATCATCATGGCACAAATTTTTGTAACTTTTCCAATGATATAATCAAGGTGGTGTCTTTATTAATGATGAAATCAAGTTGAAATACAAACTGAAAATAAACAAACACACTTGCTGAAATTTAAATAAAAGCAGAAAATATTACGCAAACACACATAAACAAAAGGTGAAAATTACAGAGAAAGAGAAAAGAAAAGAAAACTAAAGTTCCTTAATCTTCCTAGTCCTCCACCGGTGGTTGGTGCTGATGATCTTGATAGTAATACCCTTGCTCGTAGTACGGTTGGACATTCCCTCCGACGAATTGATTCGGCTCCACTAGGTGAAGGCGTCCAAGCTCATAGGCAATATTTGCATTGCCCTCACCAAGTTGAGCCGCGTTGGCTTGGATGGCTGCGACGTTTTGGGCGTTTCTTGCAACATACCCTCCAATAATGGCCATGCTTTGTTGTGGTTGGGGATATTGTGCGTAGGGCTCCGCGAAGTTAGCGTTGGGCACCACATAATTTGGTGGGGGTACCGGTGCACCACCCCCCATGCTTGCTCTTGTGGTCCTCCGTAATAACTTGGCGGAGGAGGGATCCCGCCGAATGGTGGCACATTGGGTTGTGCACCACTCGCTTGTGCGGAGGATGTTCCCTCCTCTACGATTCTTCCTCTTTTGTTTTTCCTTGCCGGGTTGTCCCTCTTCCAACCAATCTTCCCTCCCTTCGATGAAAAGCCTAAGCCTCGCATCCGGAAGGGGTAGGTTCACCATGGCCAAACGAAAACCTCCTCTCTCATCTCCACTAATGTATTTGCCTTGTCGCAAATATTCAATGCCGAGAGAGGTACCACGCAAAAGATGGTCGGGGTTTCTTGCGATCCTCGGCCTCAGGGAGAAGGCCAACATGGAGAGGTAGCACCCCGAACCAATATGTCCCGCCCCCGATGTTGCCTCGCAACACCAACGGTTGATCATAAGGTAAGAGGGGTCTATTGGCTGCTTGGCAATTAAAGCCGAGTAGAGCCAATTCAACTCCGTGTCGATCACCTTCGTCTCCTTCATCCTCCCCAATAACCTCTTGCACATCCAAGAGTGAAATATCCGGATAATGGGGTTGTGGATGCAATTGCGTTGTTGATGGGCTTCTCCGGAGATTGAATTCCAAAATCCAGCTAACATGCCGGGTGGCACGTCAACTTTCTCCGAAGCTCACTTATGGAATCCAAGTAGTTCCCTAACATGCTCGTAGGGAACCACTTGTTGGACTCCCTCCAAACGGAATGATAAGCTTTGCACCCCATCATCAAGGATAGGTGCAATGGTCCTCAAGATTTCTAAGGCGAATTCCTTGTGGGTGTCCGCCGATACTTCGTTGGAGAATTGCACCCATCCAAGGTGCCCCAACATGTAGTATATGTCGGTGCCAAAACCCAAGGTGAAGAGTGCTTGGTCGTCGAACTCGACGTTGGGCACAAGCCTCTTCTCAAGACGAGAGAGCCTCTCCTCCTCCTCCGACGACAAGATGATGAAGCCGTACAAGGAATATATCGGAGTGTAAGGAGGTGGCGCGGTCGAACAGGTCGATCGTCGTGGTGGCGCGGGCTGCTCCTCCGTGTGCCCTTGAGGTTCGATAAACCTCATGGACGTGCTCCTTGCAGCCCTCATACCACCAAGGAGAAGAGCATCATTCCTCCTTGGTGGTGCCGTATCCGTCTCCATGCTCCGGGGAGACTCAGAAATCGAGGGCCTCCTCGAAGACGTCGTCGACGACGGCTTGGATGACGACGAACCCTTCTTCTTGGAGAAGAGACTTGTGGTTTTCTTCCACATGGTTGCTGCACTCTTTTCTTCTACTAAAACTCCGGGTTGCAACCGGTAACTAGGCACTTAAAATCTTACTTCGGATGTGGACTTTGAGTGGATTCAGGTGGTGGATTTTTTTGAGCTATCAAGCTTGGGAAGGTTGGCTATGTCTATAGATGTTTTGGGCACACAAACTTGAACACACAAACTAAGGAAGGAGAGGGAAGCTTGCCTGCAGAAAACGGGAGCCGGGGGGCTCCTTAAGTAGGGGAGGCCGGCCGGCCTGGGCCGACCGGCCTGGGCCGACCGGCCTGGGGTGCTTCTGGCTCCTCCCCGCCTCGGCTTTCTTCCAACACGATCATTTCTCCTCTGCAACTTTCCTGCCCGCGTGCTCCACGAGTTGCACCGCCCAAACGCTCTCGTCCACTCCTTTTCTTGCATTATTGGTCCTTCCACTTGATGCTTCATGCTTTGAGTCATGTCCATGCTCCCTAGCTCCACTTGCTTCACATGCTACCATAAAATTCCTGCAAAGTTGATGCTTGCTGCCCACCATGCTGGTCCTTTGCATGCGGACTTGGTGAAAGTTGATTAAAGAGTATCCAATGGTGCATGCATGATTAATTCAAAATAGATTGCCTCCCTTTAGGTGTGTTTAAGGTTAAGCACTCCTCTAATTCAAAATTAAAAATATTTTTCAGAGCCATGTAAGAGCTCAAGCATAAATTTAGAAAAGTTTTTAAACCATTAAAAACAAATGTAAGTCGAAAATATTTTCCGACTACGTTGATATCGGTCTCACCGGTATAGTTTGCCTTCATCGGTTGAGAGCAAACTTTTCCCGGCTTGATCATGGGGGCATAGGTTTGGTTCTAATTTTGGCTAAATGAGAAAGATTTTGAATAAAACAAAATTATATGAGGCTTAGAAAAAATCTAATCCTAGAGAAACCAAGGATATAGATTTTTAAACCAACCAAAAGTTTTGATTTCTAGGTTCATGCGAGTCCTACCACGTGCTGAATTTTTATTAACACATAGATATAAGTCGTGGCTCTACTCGTGTGGTTTTAGCATGAAATATAAGTCAACCTCAACACCATAATGAGGGTGAAAGGTTGATTTAGGTTCTGAAATTATTTGGTTGTGGTTTCTGGAAAAGAAAAGAACAAACAAGCACATAGGAGGGTTCATGCAAAGGGTTTATGATAAAGCAAAACATTCAGTCTCTAATATTGTTTAACCACTTCTAAGTCTAATGTCTTTGCCTAATGAAACTCAAAACTAAATTATTAAAAAAACTCGAAAAACCTGGAATCGGGTTGTCCTCCCGGTAGCTTATTCTTGACTCGATGAAACGGGTTGCCTCCCGCCTAGCGCTTCGTTTATAGTCTATAGCTAGACTTCTTTACTTGATTACTCTGGATCAACGCTCTTTGCAGGTGTTGCAATCTTGGGTACCCACTTCCGCACCATCTTGGGCGCAGGCTTGTCTTCCGGCTTAGTCATTTTTTTGGTCTTCACAGGCGGCTTCTCTTCCTTTGTCTTGACGGATGCAACACCTTCTTTGACTTTCTTTACGTTCATTTTTGTCGGCTCCTTCTTCTTTTTCTGCCCCTCCTTTTGCTTTGGTTCTCCCTTCACTCTAATCATGTTGCATGCCTCGATTCTTGGACGAAACTTGAAGGAACTCCTTTCTCCGTTGATATCGAACATGATCTCCCCCTTGCCAACATCAATAGTAGCTCCCACGGTCTTGAGGAAAGGCCTCCCAAGGATGAGCGGCGGCTTCTCCCTCTCTCCCATCTCGAGCACAACGAAGTCGACGGGGATGAAGTGGTCTCCGACTTTCACGGGTACATGTTCAGCAATGCCCAAGGGATAGCGAATGGAGTTATCTCCCAACTCCAAACATATACCCGTAGGCTCATTGGTAGGAGTAGCTTCTCGAACACATCCCTCGGCATGAAGCTTACACTAGCTCCAAGGTCGCATAACGCCTTCTCGAAGTTGAAAGAACCAACCGAACATGGAATAGTAGGGCACCCGGGGTCCTTTTGCTTCTCTAGCCCATTAGCAATAGCGGCACTACACTCCTCGGACATCTTGACATGATCTACCCTGAGTGTTGCAAGTATGTCTTTAAAGTAACGAGAATATGTAGGTACTTGTAGGGCATCTAGTAATGGCATGTTGATGCTAAGTCTACGCACAACTTCCACAAACTTCTCAAAGTGGTTGTCAAGTTTACCTCGGAAGTAGCGTGGCTTGAGTTGCGGTATCCTCGTGTCTTCCTCCGACATCTCAAATTCGGGCTCTTCGGTGACGATCCCCGTAACCTTCTCTTTAGCAAGTCCTTCCACCTCGGTGGATGGTTTAAGCTTCCTTGCTCTCGCGGAATGTTCCGGATCTTCGGTCTCCTTCCCGAACGTGTTTGAATGGCCTTCGCCGATTCGGGACTTTTGGGTTGTCTCGGAAGCTTCCCTTCATCATTAGTAAGGCGCCCCACAAGTTGTCCAACTTGCGTCTCGAGCATCTTCATCATGTTGAGCACTTGATGATTGGAACTTCCGACCTCCGTCACCTTGCTATCAATGTTCTCCAACACCTTGTCTATGGTCTTGAACTTGGTGACGGCGTCCTTGTTGATCTTAGCATGCTCATCCATGAACTCCTTCAATTGTATACGAAGTGGAACCGCGTTAGGAATAGATGAGCTTGCATTAAATTGAGGTCTACCTTGCCCGTAGCGAAAATTCGGCAATTCTCCCTTCCTCATGTAGTCGAGCATTTTGGCTTCCTC
This sequence comes from Cenchrus americanus, assembly GCA_947561735.1. Lineage (NCBI taxonomy): Eukaryota > Viridiplantae > Streptophyta > Magnoliopsida > Poales > Poaceae > Cenchrus > Cenchrus americanus. The sequence goes on along the minus strand of OX387242.1, from coordinate 124,975,439 downwards.
CAGAAAATCTTTGCAGACATGGCCATACTCTCCACATTCTTCACATATGGACCTTGCTTCGGCGGCCTTCAAGTCTTGAGCCTCTTTCTTTTCCATCTCCATCTTCTCCAACCTCCTCATGAGCGAGTCGATCTTGCCTTCAAGTATGTCCTCCTTCTCCACTTGCAAGACTCCTTTGACGTTCCCCGTGGGTTGAACCGGATGTAGGTGCCCGGACGATGCCCATCTGTCATTATCCACGACCTTCTTGAATAGAGTGAAAGCTTCCGTCGGTGTAAGTTCGATGATGGATCCTCCCGCCGATGCATCGATGATCGTCCATGACGCCATGGTGAGTCCTTGATAGAACTTTTGCACGAGGTCTTTCTTCGGGAACTTGTGATGTGGAACCGCCCGGGTGTACTCGTTGAAGCGCTCGAATGCCTCCGAGATAGTCTCCATGGGATATTGAACAAAGGTGGCAATCTTATTACGCAAGCTTTGAGTTTTACCCGGTGAGTAGTATTCCATCATGAAAGCCTTCATCAACGTGTTCCAATTTGGCACCGTCTCCGCCGTTTGAGAGTGGAACCATTGTAAAGCCTTCCCGAGTAGTGAGAACGGAAAAAGCCTTGCCCTCATTTGATCTTGAGTCACCCCATCCATGTTGAAAGTCTGACATAGTTGAATGAACGCTTGGAGGTGAAGGTTCGGATCCTCTTTACTGGTGAAGGGTGAATGTTGCACCATACGGATTGTTGAGGTCTTGATCTCGAACGGTCTTCCGATCTCCTCAAGGTTCAAGATTGGTAGGTCGATGATGTCCGGGGTGCATAGCTCCCCAATCTTGCGTTCTTGCGGTGGTTGGTCACCCATCGGTGGAAGTCGATTCTCCTGAGGACTTTGAGGTGGTGAATTCTTCGGAGATTCCTGCAATCCTTTGTCTTCCGACTCCGAATCTACAAAATCCAACTTTTTAGCTTGATGTGCTTCGAGTCTCCTTAGCCTGTAAAGTTTTTCTGGATCATCCACAAAATTATCGGGTTTGTTGGAGAGGTAGCCGTCCATCACCTGCTAGGGTTAGCAATAATCAAAATATGCAAAAACTAGAAAGTAAAAACAAATCTATAAAAACTAGGGTTAGACAAACTAGATTAGATGTATTTTGAGGATGATCATAGTTTAGTAGATGCAAAAAGAAATACAAAAAGAAAACTGAAAATTACAAAAAAGGCAACAAAAAATCAAATCTTGATCACTTGTTCCCCGGCAACGACGCCAGAAAAAGGGGCTTGTTGACGGTTAATAGTTGTATCGAATTTCGTTTAGACTCGCAAGCGGACAAGTCTCCCGTCGTAGTCAAGGGACCCTTCTTCCCTCGAGTGGTGAACCCAAGGTATCGCATCCGTGGAACAAATGTGTGACGCAAAAGTTGATCTAGTAAAGCCAAGTAACTCCAATCTTTAGTAAAAAAACCCTAATGCATCCAGGTAAAAGACACGAAACTAATATAATCTACTAAAGACCGGAGAAAACAAAGTAAGATTGGGTAGATAAACCGATCTAGAGGGATCGGGACAAGCCTTTTGTTGAAGTTCCAAGCAAGAGAAGAAGTAGAAAATCGAATCTTATAAGAAGCCTCTTTAAACCGTGGTTTCCCGTCCAAATCTGAAAACATCCGCCTTTCGGAACCCCCGTTCTGTCACAATGTATCCCTACTCATGCGGGGAGTCTAGGGCGAGTCAAAAGACAAGTCCTAGATTCTTTCGGAAGATCCGGCGTGTACCTCTAGCCACCGCGGCTACAAGAACACCCTATGTAATCTATCTCGAGAATAGAATTGGAATAAGCAAAGCCGATCGTAAAATGAAATCTTCGAGGAAACACTTGATCGCAAATGAAAAGATTCAACTTGATAATTCAACTATAACAATGATACATACACAAGATAACCACTGGGATCCTTCCTTGATCTTGCTTCTAGCTCCGGGAACTCCGACGTGGTCTTCCGTGCAAGGTTCCCACATCGGCTAGGGAAACCCTAGTCAACTAGCTCGACCCTCTCCTCTCCGAGATGGTGTCCCTCTCTTCTCTGCTCCTCGGCGGTCGATGACGAATTGGATGATGCGTGGCTCTCAGTCAGGGGGCTATAAATAGCCTGAACGGCGGCTAGGGCAAAGGAGGGGGCAAACGGGCCCTGGACAGGGCTGGGCCGACCGGCCTGGGCCGGCCGGCCTAGGCCCATCCAGGCCCAGCCCAAGGCCTCCTTTGCTCTACGTCGGTTCCCTTGCTTCCTAGATGTTTCCCCCTTCTGCATCTAGGTCCATGTCGTCAGTTTCTCTCCGAATTGGGCATAACTCCTTGTCTTGCAAGATTCAGCACTTTTCTGGTTAGGTCGTCAGAGTTTGTCATCTTCTCGGATCAAGTCCCTGGCTTCTTGGAGTTAAGTTTGCTTCATTGCATGACTTGTATGGGGCTTCAAGGTCTTGTCACAAGGTGCTTGATGAACTTATCCCGAAAGTCTTGCTTTCAACGCTAAAACCCTGCATAAACACTAAACTCCAAAACCGACATGCACACGTGAACTTTTTATACCACGGGGGTTAGTACCAATGGATATGGTATAAAACTCATGCCAACACTGAAGGTAAACTCATGGCTAGGTTGACGGATTTTCACCGTCAACACCCTCTGTCCCGCGGAGGGACGGTGAAGGGACGTGAAAATAAGATAGAGAGCACCCCTCGATCGCCTCAACTGGGCTCAGGCTCGGGGGCTCGACGCGTGGCTACACCTCTTGGAAATGCACCGTACGCATACGTATGCCAAATACGTGCGCATGGCACCGCCGAGGCCGGCTGAAACATCACCGAGGCCGACTGAAACTAACACCTCGCACACTGGCGAACTTTGTGTATAAACCTTGCAGGAGCATCCACGCTCCTGCAAGGCTTATGGGGCTACACCCGCGGGTGTGCTAGTGTGCCCCCGCGGAGCAGCACAACATCCAAGAAGGAAGAATGCCCCATCAGCAAGCACTAGCCTCTGCGGGATCCAAACAGAAATCACCACAGAGGCTCGGGGGCTACTGTCGGGGACAGCCCTAGGGGTCCCCTAAACAACCGGGGGAAATCCCACTTTCTTTCGCAAATAATGCAAACGAACACACAAAACATAACACACACAGTCACAGCTCAGTAGCGGGGGCCCATGGACCTGGAGGCCCCAGCGGCCTACCGGAACAGTCAGACCCCGCCCCCCTTAGGTGAAACTCCGTTTCGCTCGAGGGATGCAGCACTGCACTAATGAATCTCCGCCTCGCTCGAGGCCGGACGCCCCCTCGGGTGAGGCTCCGCCTCGCTCGAGGCTCTAGCAGGCTCGCCGCTCCCACAACTGCTCCCCCAACTGCTCCCCCAACTGGGGCATTTAATGTTCTGACACGCATAGGTGCCCGAGTCAAAGACGAATCCGCGCCACGCCTCTGACACACCTGGGAATCATATCCCGGCGCTGTTCCGCCAAACCTCCCAGTGAGGCCATCCCCGCCAATGTACGACACTGTGCGGTAAGGCCAGTGTCAGCTCCGTGACACTGTGCTACCCACTCTAGTACGGCCCACGCGCCGCACCCTTGAAAGAGGACGGCGGAGCCCTCTAAAGGGGTACGGACGCCCATCTCGCGCTCGCCCAGGACGATGTCGTGACGTCGGACCAGTGGGGCGTGTCTCCTCCGTCACCATCGGCCCTGTGCGGCCATCCCCGCCACCACTACGCCATCCCAGGCACTACAGCGCCATCCCTAACGTTGTGGGAGTACGGGGTGACAAGACGTTGCCACGCCTTCTTCTGTGCGCCTTGCGCCCCCCCGTCAACCGCACCCTCGAGTCAGCGTACGGACGACGACCAGGGAAGGAGCTCCCACACCACCACCCTCAAAGCCGTTGCTGGACGGATACAAGGCACACCATGACGCTTTGCCAGAAGCGGGATTTGCCACGGCGGCCGTCTACTCTACAACACTGTGCACCATACCACTACACATAATCAAAATAGTGCGGCACGATTGTAAACCGCCTCCCCTTGGCCTATAAAAGGAGGGGGCGATCCCCTAGCCACGGGGGAGGATAGAGATTACGCTTACACACTCACTTCTTCACCACGATTTTGGCACTTGCCTCAATCAAACCTCAGGGACTTGGAGGCCCTTCCTCCTTTCCCGCCTTGCTTGTAGTTCCCCTCTGCGAGTGTCGGTGTTTAAACTTGTTGACCTCCATAGGAGGTACCCGCAGCAAGGTAGAAGGTGGGGATCGACATGATCTAGAACCTGAAGGTCCGCGCGAGGACACAAGACACAAGATTTATACAGGTTCGGGTAGCCAGAGTAGCTACCCTACGTCCTGTTTGGAGTAGTATTGCGCCCTGCGCTTGGGTGTTGTTCCCCAGAGGGATTGTGGATGTTTGGCTAGGTACCCGGTCCTTCTTTATATAGTCCAGGGGGCGGGAACCTAGTCGGTTACAAGGTAGGACTCCTAGTAGGATTACACAGAGCGAGTCCTAGTAGGAGTACAGGGGAATTCTAGTAGGAGTCCGTCTTCTACTCTTCTTCCTTCCTTGCATGAGTACCCGGGGTGTATGCCCGACAAGCCCCGAAGCACGTTGGAGTCGAGAGTAGTAGTTCAGGTAGTCTTGAAGCCTCTTCGAGTAGTTCTTGAGCGTCCTCGAATACTGCTTGGAGAAGTCTTCAATAGTACTTGAACTGCCGCGAGGCTGGAAGGTGGTCCAGCTCATCAGTCTTGAAGTCGAGATTATATGGAAGTGTGATTGCGAAATCGCACTCCATATGGAGTAGCCCCCGAGCCTTAGGTTGAGTTGTAGAATCTGACTGAGGTTCCATCTGATTCTGCTTCCGTCATGAAAAAAAATCAACTGATGAGTGTAGCCTAGTAGCCCCCGAGCCTTGGAACGATTGAAGAATCCATCCAAGGGTCTTCAGTGTTCGCGGAAGTCATCATCTGAGTACTCTTGTAGCGTTCAGCCCCCGAGCTCATCGCCAGGTGAGCCGTAGGAGCCACGTCGAGTAGTTGTTGGTGCTGAGCCCCCGAGCTAGAGAGCTAGCGGAGACTACTCAAGTTGTCATCGAGTAGTAATTTGGTGCGTAGCCCCCGAGTCGGGAACTAGCCACGCCGGTGGAGGTACGCGGAGCGTACTGGAAGTCGTCGCCGAAGATTGACCTCAAAGTAGAGATGCGTACATTATGTAGCATTTTTGTAGAAATTGAATCTACAAATGAAAAATACAAATATGAATATAGATGTAAATGTCATGTGTCATGCTCTTGTTTCGGTCGTAAGGCGTCGAGTAGTTTGCCTGATGCGGTTTAGCGCCCAGTCCCTTTAGTCGCTGTTTAGCCATAGCCGCTGGGGGCGTGGAGGCATGATAGGAGAGCTAGTTTAAGAGCTCGGTCTCTGAGGAGCCTGTTTAGCCATAGCCGCTGGGGGCATGGAGGCATGACAGGAGAGCCGAGGCTTTGCACGGATCAAGGCATGTGCTACTGTAGCGAGACCATTGAGAGGTAGACGAAAGGTAGTCGACATGGCGACAAGAGAGAGAGCGATTGCTCGTTGTTCCGCATGGCGGAGAGCAGGATTGCGTAGTGCCTCCTCATGGTGTAGCCGTTGTGCGCCTCCAGCACCCAGTACACGAAACGTCGTGGCAAGAGCCTCCTAATTTGGTGTACGAAGCCTGTGATAGTCAGTCAACGGTCCCCAAGGAATAGTTGGCACGGTGTAGCTCTGCTGGCAGGTAGCCGTCGAGAGGCGTACACGAAGTAGTCTTCAGCGTTGGTTCCTGTATGCGGAAAACAAGCCGAAGAAAAAATAATTATTGAAATAAGTGACTTAGCTTGATTCACGGACGAGTGTCGACGAAGCCGTGGCGGTCGATGATGGAGCCGCGATGGTTGGAGTTGAAGTCGACTAGTTGGAGGTGGATCCGACTAGTTGTTGATGTCGCGGGAGCCATCCTAGACTAGTTTTCTGGTTGAGACTAGTCGAGGTAAGTCGTCGAGGTAGTCGTACGCCCAGAAGACGACGTCGCGGCGGCGTACGGCGTAGTCGATGTAGAGCCGCTGCGGCCGAGAGACGAGTACCGGCGCACGGCAAGGTTGACGTAGGGCCCGTGCGGCCGAGTGACGAGTAGTCGTACTCGTGTTGATGCAACCAGATGTCGACGTAGTCGTACTTGTGTACGTGTTCCGTGCGCATGTAGCAGCGGTCATAGCTGAATTTTGTAGCTTCCGCTTGGATCTGTGTGTGCATGCCTTCGGTGGAAAAAACAGCTTCCTAGCGCACGTCGTTCCGAACTCGGAGTACTGCACCGTAAGAAGTTGGACTTCGAAACGAACTCAATGAATCCTGGATTGCCTTGGTGTGCCATGTGTAGCTCTGTAATTGATTCTTTTTCCCCTCCCGCACATAGAAACAGTATGTATGGGACATCACCATAGCTCTGAAGTGGCTTGGATACGGACACAAACAATCGAAATTGCCGCAGATTCCGCTTGTTTGCTCCGATCTTGGACTCGCCGATGTTGTTTGATCTTGATAATTTCCTTCGAATTCGCCCAATGATTGTGACGATGGCCCCACGGTGGGCGCCAACTGTCGGTGTTTAAACATGTTGACCTCCATAGGAGGTACCCGCAGCAAGGTAGAAGGTGGGGATCGCCATGATCTGGAACCCGAAGGTCCGCGCGAGGACACAAGACACAAGATTTATACAGGTTCGGGTAGCCAGAGTAGCTACCCTACGTCCTGTTTGGAGTAGTATTGCGCCCTGCGCTTGGGTGTTGTTCCCCAGAGGGATTGTGGATGTTTGGCTAGGTACCCGGTCCTCCTTTATATAGTCCAGGGGGTGGGAACCTAGTCGGTTACAAGGTAGGACTCCTAGTAGGATTACATAGAGCGAGTCCTAGTAGGAGTACAGGGGAATTCTAGTTGGAGTCCGTCTTCTACTCTTCTTCCTTCCTTGCATGAGTACCCGGGGTGTATGCCCGGCAGTGAGCACAATGGTGCAACGCAATACAGTGCGTCGAGCACACCACTGCTGGATGTGCGGCCCTGGCCGGAACTAGGATAAACCTCATGTCACTAGTTGCTTAGCACTGGCCATCGAGAGATAGATCTCAGCGCTCTTACTAGTTAGTGTCGTGACTACTTTCCGCACCGACAACCGAGAACCCCAAAATCGAGCCCCTTTGCTCACAGATTTGGTAGGGGAATCAAAGGGAAAAGAACCACGAAGGGTTCATGCATACACCCCCCACCAAATCCCAAAGAGAAAGGTCTAGAAATCGCTCAAGAAAATCACCAAGAAAGTGCTCCAAAAATCACCAAAAAGAACAAACGGTAACAACACATCCAAGTTTTGAGGAACCACGCCGAATCATCTATACATCACAAAGAGGTTCATACAAGGTCTAGCTTATTGCCCGATCATCCGTCCCTCTCACAAGATCTCACCATGAAGCTCTCAAGCTAGTCCTATAGAAATCCTAGGGAAAAATAGGAAGGGAAAATAGGAAAATCAAATGAGCTAGGGTTCAAAGAGTTGGCTGCCATCCTCTCACCTCTTTAGTTATATAGAAGCAATCGAAAGTCTAAAATGCTCTTACTAGCTAATTAGGGATACATGCCCCTCGAGGGCGAATTTGGAAATCTATGTCATCACTCCATCGGACAGATGCGTAGCAACTGCAAACTTGCTTAGCCTCGACGCAAGCCTTGTGATCCCGACACGTGTCCTCCGCTTCGAAGTCTCCGGACTGTGCCGTCGCACAGCGGTCAGACCGGTGCTCCTCACCGGTCAGACCGGTACCCACAGGTCAGACCGGTCTGATGCTGCTACACCTCCATCTTCGGTTCTTTGGTCTTGGCTTTGTGGATGAACCAAGGAACCTAGTGGTTTTCTGGTGAACCACTGGAAACCCCGCGAACTCAGTGTAGCCTCCACCAATCGCTACTCATGACTCGGCTCCCACGTAGTCCCGGCTCGACCTTGGTTTTGAGGCTCAACCAAGAAACTGTCCATGACTTCATCTTGTTGTTCTTGCCACCATGCGGCCCGCACTTGACCCCGCTGGCCACCGGGTCCCTCAAATGAAGCCTACTTTCTTCTCCACACTTGGAGGCCTCACCGGCAATGACCTTTCGCACGTGTTATTCACCTGCACCAACACCAGTCAAGCCGCAACCTGCACCTGCAATACTTAGCCAAGAATCAGTCCAGACAACGTTGTCAATCACTCATCACACCAGGAAGCGACCATCCACCGGTCCTCGAACCACACATGGTCCTCAACTTTGGACCATGCAAAATAGTGAAAAGTGATAAACGTAGGGAGGAACTATTCCATTCATTAAGGAAATGAAATTTTACATCAAGGTTGCCTTGTTAAAAACCTCACGCTCCAGGATGGAGTCCTCCCTATGTGAGGAAAAGAGTACCCGCATTGTTATTGAATTTAAATTGCACGAAAGAAAAGACTAGAATAATAAATCTAATGAGTTCTTCGCAGTTATAGTTCCATGCGACGAACTCTTACCAATTTACATTACGGAAAAAATTTCCTCAAGTTATCCACATTCCATAAATGCAGTAACTTCACGCCTTCCTCATCCTTCAGATGAAAGGATCCATCTCGAACGCAGCTTTAGACCACATAGGGCCCTTCCCATGAAAACTGGATCTTGCCTACCGAGAAGACATTCTTTTTTCATTTCAAGACAAAATCCCCGACCTAAATGTTCTTAAGAGAGACTTTCTTGTTTTTCCTTTTTCTGGTTTCTTCTTAGTACTTCAGCTGGTACTTCAGCAAATTTTGGACTGCATTAAGCCTGTCAATCTCCACCAGGTCTTTGTCCACTTCCTTGCTTTCGCGAGAGCTTCCCACTAGAACTCTAGCACTTCCATTGGCTAGCTCTTTTGGGCACATGGCTTCGGCTCCGTAAAGCAATCTGAACGGGGTGAATTTGGTGGTTCTTGACTCAGTAGTATTGTGCGACTAAATGACTCTAGATAATTCATTGCCCCACTTTCCCTTTGTCGGGGACAGCCCTAGGGGTCCCCTTAAACAACTAGGAAATCCCCACTTAAAACCCGCAACAAGCCAAAGCCAAACACGCCTCGCTTAAGCATGCAGGGCATGGCCCACGCCGCGGTGGCCCCAATGGCCCACCAAGGCGGCCCACTCAAAGATCCCCTCGAGCAGGCTTCGCCTCGCTCGAGGGTGCACGCCTCCCTCGGGCGGGCTCTGCCCCGTTCGAGGGGGGGCGCTTACCTCAAGCTGGCTCCGCCTCGCTCGAGGGTCCGCTCCGCCCTCGAACGGGGTCCGCCCTCGCTCGAGGGCGCTCCGCACGCGCGCGCTCCCCGTACGCGGGCATTTAATGCCCCGACAACGGCGGGGCGGCGCCATCATGCGCCCGGGGCTCGCGCCCGGTGCCGTCGCATCAACTCCCCAGGAGGGAACCCATCCCCGCCACTGTGGGGGACTATGCGACATGGCCGGCGCCAGTCCCGTGACGCTGCGCCGCCTACTCCGGTACGGCTAGCGCGCCGAGCCCTCGAAGGGGGGCCAGCCGCACCCTCGATTTGCTTTCTTGTGACCTTGCAGGGTTAGGTGGAGGCGCTAGGACGGCGGGGCGCCATCCCTGCCACTGTTAACGGCACGGTGGCCGCCCCCGCGAGTACAAACCCATGTCGGGCACTGTGGCAACAGCTCCAACGCTGTAGAGCACGCGGGAACGGGATGCTGCCTTACCTGCCACTCTACCCTGTACGGACCGACGTCAGCAACTCCCTCGAGCCCGTCTGAAGACATCACGGTCATTCACTGCTCTTCTACCCTCGAAGCCGCCACTGTTCGAGTACAAGATACGCCATGATGGCCAGATTGCAGCAAGGACCATCCAGGCGTCCGCCTACTCTACAGCATAGCGCACCACGCTTCCCCACGTAGCTAAATAGCGCGGCATACATGTGATTCGCTCTCTCCTTGGTCTATAAAAGGAAGACGACCCCCCCACCCCCCGCCGCAGGGGACGAAGGACAAGGGACACAACACAACACGAGACAGGTCGCACCGCACTCTTGCTCTCCAAATCTCCCACAACATCTTCAGCCACTCCACTAGGGACTTGGAAGGCACACTTCCTCTCCCGCCTTGCTTGTAGCCGCCCCACTACAGGCACCCCCGGTGCTGAGGAATACAGTGCGTCGAGCACACCACTGCTGGACGTACGGCCCCTCGGCCGGAACCAGGATAAACTCTGTGTCTTTTATTGCTTAGCATCGACCATTGAGGGATAGACCTTGGCGCTTATTACTGGTTAGTGTCGGGACCACATTCTGCACCGACAGTTGGCACCCACCGTGGGGCAATCGAGCGCCTAAGGTCCATCCATCATCAACTCCCTCCATGGTGATCCGCACTAAGTATCGCGGTACGCGTTACTGCATGGGCAGCTCAGACCCCCTCCCCGCCGGGTTTGAAATCCGGTTCGGGGGCCTGAACTTTCAGGCCACGGGGAACAGCTACCTGATGCGCCTCACCAACCGTGAGGAGCTCCGTGCGCGGTGCCAGGCCGGGTCCGCTCCGGTCCCCTCTGCGCGCACCTCCACGGCGCAGACGCCCGTCCGCGCGGATGTTGCGGGCCCGTCGACGCCACGACGCCGCCGCCGCTCCGGCTAGCGTTCGCGCCGGGCGCGGTCCGAGCGACGGCAAGCCGAGCGCGTCGCCTCCCAACACGGCGCGCCCGTCAGCACGGCAGCCACCGTCCCAGTGGGACATCGCACGGTCTCCGGACCGCGCTTCCCCATTGGTCTGCGTGGTGCCATGACGGCCTACAATGCCAACGTCAACACCACGATGCGCAGGGTTCCCCCTGGCCGTCACGTCTTCGTCTCCAGGGATCCCGGCGCCTCAGCGGGTGACGAATCGTCCCTGGGTTCCCTTGACGTGTTGCCACCCGCCAACCTCCATGGGTACGCGGAATGGGACTTCTCCGGCGTGCCGGACCCAGACATGTTCAGGCGTTTTCTTGACGCTACGGACTACTGGTTCGGCTGCTCCGACGACTCCAGCACCGGGAGCTACGACCCTGCGCGGGAATGCTGCGTCGTCATCGCCAACGACCCAGCAAACGCCACCGGCGCAGTGGGCGCTGGAGAAGGGGAGGTCACGCCTGCCCCGGGCATCGCTCCGCACCCAACTGCGGGGCCGAGCACCCCTGCTGGGGCCGACGTCGATGCACAGCTAGCCCAGGCTCGTGAGCTCGAGGCCAAGCTGGCGGAGGAATATCGAACGGTGCGGCTGCTCCGTGCCTCGATAGCTGGGGAAGCCTCCGCGCGCGGTGAACGCGCGCGGGAGCTGGGCAAACAGGCCCGCGACCGCATCAAGGCCGACTTTAACGTCGACAACCCGGACGCGCCTCCGCGGGCAAGTCAGAAGCTCATTGCCGCCGCGACACTGCTACGGGATATGCCGGCACCCTCGACCCCTGAGGCGCGGAACCTGCACCGCGAGGTGCAGGCACTCATCGAGCAAGCGGCCGTCCAGCAGGCCGAACGCTCAGCGTCACGTATCCGCCAACAGGGGGATGCACAAGGAGACGGGGCTGCATAGGGGGGCGAACCCTCGGTCCATGCAGGTGAAGCTGCGGGGCGACCCGCCAACCCGGACGCGCGCCGGCCAAGGAGCGGCTCCTTGACACGCGCAGGGCGCTGGACGGTGACGCCCGCAATGTCATTAACGCCAGGCGCACGAGCAAGGCAGATGCGCGAGCAGCGGTAGGCTACCGCCCTCGACGGGGTGGACGCTACGACAGCGATGAAGACCGCTCTCCGATGCCGGAGCCCCCGGGGACCCGTGTGTTCAGCCGGGAGATCCGTGCGGCAGCCTTCCCCCAACGCTTCCGCTAGCCCTCGACCATCGTCAAGTACAATGGGGAGACGGACCCCCGCGTGTGGCTCAACGACTACCGCCTGGCGTGCCAGCTGGGCGGGGCCACCAGTGACGAGGTCATCATCCGCAACCTGCCCCTACACCTCGGCAATTCAGCCCGGACGTGGCTCGAGCACCTGCCCGCCAGCCAGATCCACAACTGGGACAATCTGGTCCGCACATTCGTGGGTAACTTCCAGGGCACGTACGTACGCCCTGGGAATTCCTGGGACTTGCGCTCCTGCACTCAGAAGCCCGGTGAGTCGCTCCGGGACTTTATACGGCGCTTCTCCAAGCGCTGTACGGATCTCCCAAGCGTGGCGCAATCTGAGATTGTGCACGCCTTCCTCGAGGGCACCACGTGCCGGGACCTCGTGCGAGAGTTGGGACACAGCCCGCCCGCGGACTCCAACGAGCTGTTCGACATCGCCACCAGCTTCGCCTCAGGAGAGGAGGCTGTGGGGGGCGATCTTTGATGGCAAGAAGGGCAAGTGCTCGGACAATGCGCCCGCGGAGGGCAGTAAGTCCAGGGAGCCCCACCGGAAGGACAAGCGGGGCAAGAAAGGGAAGAAGCCGCGCCGCGAGGCGCGCGAGCAGGGGCGCGACGGCGACGATGCCGAGGCCCTTGCTCTTGACCCGGCTCGACGAGGCCCTCGACCGGCCCCTCGAGGTCTGGGGGGGTTTGATGACATGCTGAAAAATCCATGTCCATATCACAAGACCCCAGTGAACCATACCCTTGAGCAATGCGACGTGCTCAAGAAGTTCTACGGCCGCGCCGCCGCAAAGGACGCGGAGGCCAAGAAGGACGGAGGAGATGGCAACGCCGGCGGCTTCCCCGCCGTGGAGAACGTGTTCCTCATCTTCGGGGGACCCACCGTCGACATGTCGACCCGCCAGCGCAAGCGGGAGCGGCACGAGGTCCTCGCCGCGGAGAAGGCGCCTCCCTCCTTTCTCGACTGGTCGGAGGATGCCATCACCTTCAGCCGGAAGACCATCCGAACCACATCCCCAACCCGGGCCAGTACCCGCTGGTGGTCGACCCGATCATTGGGAACGCGCGGTTCTCAAAAGTCTTGATGGAGGGGGCAGCAGCCTCAACATCCTCTACGCGCATACGCTGCGCTTGCTGGGGATCGGGTTGGACCAGCTGCAGCCCAGCACGACGCCGTTCCATGGTGTCTCGCCCGGCAAGCGAGTCCAGCCCCTCGGGCAGATCGACCTGCCGGTTTGGTTCGGCACTGCGAAGAATTTCCGCAAGGAAACACTCACCTTCGAGGTGGTGGGGTTCAAGGGCGCCTATCACGCCATACTTGGGCAGCCCTGCTACGCCAAGTTCATGGCGGTCCCCAACTACACCTACTTGAAGATGAAGATGCCGGGGCCAAACGGCGTTATCACTGTGGGCTCGTCCATCGAGCATGCATTCGACTGCGACGTCGAGTGCGTAGAGCATGCGGAAGCACTGGCGCTGGATGAAGCGCTGGTGACCACCTTGGAGAAGATGGTCAACGAGGACCTCGACTCCACCGCCAAGCACACCGGCAACTACGAGGCCGCGGAGCAGACCAAGGAGGTGCCCCTCGACCCCGCGGCCCCCGAGGGCAAGGCGTTGAGGGTCAGCTCCACCCTCGATCCAAAATAGGAAGTGGTGCTCATCGACTTCCTCCGCGCCAACGCCGACATCTTCGTGTGGAGCCCCTCGGATATGCCAGGCATCCCGAGGGAAGTCGCCGAGCACTCCCTTGACATCCTGCCTCATGCCCGCGCCGTGCAGCAACGGCTCCGCCGCTTCGACGAGGAGCGGCGGCGGGCGATCGGAGCGGAGCTGCGGAAGCTTCTCGAGGCCGGATTCATCAAGGAAGTGTTCCACCCAACGTGGCTAGCAAACCCTGTACTTGTAAAGAAAAAGAACGGGAAATGGCGGATGTGTATAGACTACACTAGTCTTAATAAAGCATGTCCTAAAGTTCCCTTTCCTTTGCCACGCATTGATCAAATTGTTGATTCAATGGCTGGGTGTGAGCTGCTTTGCTTCCTTGATGCCTACTCCGGGTATCATCAAATAAAGATGAAGGAGTTTGACCAGCTCGCGACTTCGTTCATCACGCCGTTCGGGATGTTCTGTTACGTCACGATGCCGTTCGGCCTCCGAAACGCTTGTGCAACGTATCAACGTTGCATGCAACACGTTTTCGGAGATCACATCGGGCGGACGGTCGAGGCGTACGTGGACGACATCGTCGTGAAAACCAGGAAGGCGGACGACCTGGTTGGCGACCTTGGCATCGCGTTCGGCTGCCTACGTGCCAATGGGGTCAAATTAAAGCCCGAAAAATGTCTCTTTGGAGTGTCGCGAGGCATGCTCCTAGGATACATCGTCTCCCAACGGGGCATCGAGGCCAACCCCAAGAAGGTTGCGGCCCTCGAGCGAATGGGCCCGATTCGGGACCTCAAAGGGGTGCCAAAGGTGTTGGGGTGCCTTGCCGCCTTGAGCCGCTTCATCTCGCGGCTCGGCGAGAAGGGCCTGCCCCTCTATCGCCTCCTCAAGAAGCACGAGAGCTTCTCCTGGACCGCCGAGGCCCAGGATGCGCTCGACAAGCTGAAGGCGTCCTTGACCCACGCCCCGATCCTCACGCCGCCGCAGGACGGCGAACCCCTGCAGCTCTACGTGGCCGCGACCACCCAGGTGGTCAGCGCCGTAATCGTGGTGGAGCGCACGGAGGAAGGGCACGCCCTGCCGGTCCAGCGGCCAGTTTACTACATCAGCGAGGTCTTGTCTGACACCAAGACGCTCTACCCTCATGTCCAAAAGCTACTGTATGCGGTGGTCCTCGCGCGGCGCAAGCTCCTCCACTACTTCGAGGCCCACCCGGTCACGGTGGTCTCCTCCTTTCCGCTAGGGGAGATCGTCCGCAATCCAGACGCGGCGGGCAGGATCGCTAAGTGGTCCGTGGAACTGATGGGTGAGACGCTCGCCTACGCCCCGCGCAAGGCCATCAATTCCCAGATCCTGGCGGATTTCGTCGCTGAGTGGACGGATACGCAGCTGCCACCGCCGCAGATCCAAGCAGAGTGCTGGCCTCTGTATTTCGACGGCTCGGTGATGAAAACAGGGGTGGGCGCGGGCCTGCTCTTTGTGTCACCCCTCGGGGAGCACATGCGATACGCGGTGCGCCTCCACTTCCCTGCGTCGAACAACATGGCTGAATACGAGGCCCTCCTCTGCGGCCTCAAGATCTCCATCGAGTTAGGCGTCAAGCGCCTCGACGTGCGGGGGGATTCGCAACTCGTGATTGACCAAGTCATGAAGAACGCGAGTTGCCACGATGACAAGATGGAGGCCTGCTGCAAGGCCGTGCGAGCCCTCGAAGGCAAGTTCTACGGCATCGAGCTCAATCACGTGCCCCGCCGGTACAACGAGGAAGCGGACGAGCTGGCCAAAATCGCGTCCGGGCGGATTACGGTCCCTCCGAACGTTTTTGCCCGTGACATCGCCCACCCCTCGGTCGTCTTCGAGCCTCACCCCTCGAGCCACACGAACCCTCGGGGGCTCCCTCGAGTCCAACGGTCGCAGAGCCCATGGACGAGGACCCCTCGAACGAGGCGTACGTGCTCTCCCTCCTCGAGGGATATGGCGCCTACGGGGCTGATGTGATGGACATCGAGCCAGCCCCTATCAAGGCTGACTGGCGCGACAAGTATGTCGCCTGGATGGCTCGAGGGGAACTCCCCTCGGACCGGGCCGCGGCCAGGCGCATCGCCAGGATGGCCAAGTCCTTTACCCTCGTCGACGGCGAGCTGTACAAGCGCGCCGCCTCCGGCATCTTGCAGCGGTGCATCCCCATTCCCGAGGGGCGCGAGCTCCTGCGAGACATCCACGCAGGAATCTGCGGCCATCACGCCGCGCCCCGCACCCTCGTTGGCAACGCTTTCCGCCAAGGGTTTTACTGGCCTACTGCGGTCACGGATGCCAGCGAGATCGTGCGCACCTGCGAAGGGTGCCAGTTCTACGCCCGCAAGTCCAACCTTCCTGCTCATGTCCTACAGACCATCCCCATAACATGGCCATTCGCCATGTGGGGGCTGGATATCGTCGGGCCCCTGCGGAAGGCGCCCGGGGGCTTCACCCACTTGTTGGTCACGATCGACAAGTTTTCCAAGTGGGTGGAGGTGTGCCCCATTACGAACCTCAGGGCAGAGCAAGCGGTGATGTTCTTCACCGATATCATCCACCGCTTTGGAGTGCCCAACTCCATTATCACCGACAACGGGTCCCAGTTCACGGGCAGGAAATTCTTGGAGTTCTATGACAAGTTCCACATCCGTGTGGATTGGGCAGCTGTAGCACACCCGTAGACTAACGGCCAAGTAGAGCGTGCCAATGGCATGATCCTACAAGGCCTGTTGATGGTGAAAATCCGTCAACCTAGCCATGAGTTTACCTTCGGTGTTGGCATAACTTTTGTATCTTATTCATTGGTACTAACCCCCGTGGTATAACAAGTTCACTTGTGCATGTCGGTTTTGGAGTTATGTGTTTACGCAGGGTTTTAACGTTGAAAGCAAGACTTCCGGGATAAGTTCATTAAGCACCTCATGACAAGATCTTGAAGCCCGATACAAGTCAAGCAATGAAGTGAACATGACTCTAAGAGCCCAAGGACCAAGCCCGAGAAGATGATAAACTCCGAGGACCGAACCGAAAAGTGCTTCGAATCTTGCAAGACAAGGAGTTGAGTCCAATTCGGAGAGAAACCGATGTCAAGGGCCCACATGCAAAAGGGGAGAACATCTAGAAGACGTGGGAAGCAACACCGGGCGAAGCAGGGGCCGCGGGATGGGCCGAATTGGGCCCGGGCCGGCCGGCCCGGCCCCAATTCGGGGCCCAATCGGCCTCTCCTTTGACCTAATTGCTTCTCGGGCTATAAATAGCCCCCCGACCGAGAGCCACGCGAACCGAAGTCGTATTCCGCCGCCGAGGAGCGAGAGAAGCTTGAGGGACACCAACTTGAAGATGAGGGTCGTGCTAGTTGTCTAGGGTTTCCCCGGCCGACGTGGGAACCTTGCATGGAAGACCACGTCGGAGCTCGGAGCGAGGATCAAGATCGAGGGAGGGCCCGGTGGTGATCTTGTTCATGTAATCATTCATGGTGAAGTTTGTAAGTGAATTCGATTTCTAGCGATCAAGTGCCTTCTCGATGATTTTGTTTTCTTCTTGGTTTTGCTTCTTCTATGATCTATACTTAAGATAGATTACATAGGGTGCTCTTGTAGCCGCGGTGGCTAGAGGTGCATACCGCCAAGTGATTTCAACTTGTTCTATCGAACTCGCCCTAAGCTCCCCGCATGAATAGGGATACGTTGTGACGAACGGGGGTCTCGAAAGGCGGATGTTTTCGGAGTCGGATGGGAAGGCCACGATTTAAAGATGCTTTTAATGAGATTCGCTTTGCTATCTTCATCTATCTTGTTTGGAGCTACAACATAAGCATGATCTAGATTCTCTAGATTGGTTATCTCTTGCTTTCTCTTGCTACCTCTTTAGTAGATTAGATTAGATTCGTTTTCTTTATGAGTTAGTAGATTAGATGCAACTTACCTTCATAAGATAGATTACCTTGCTTTACTAGATTGAATCCTTGCGTTGCACATTGTTCCACGGATTCGATACCTTGGGTTCACCACTCGAGGGAAGAAGGGTCCCTTGACTACGACGGGAGACTTGTCCGCTTGCAAGTCACAAACGAACTTTGATACAACTATTAACCGTCAACAAGCCCCTTTTTCTCGGCGCCGTTGCCGGGGAACAAGCAATCAAGATCCGATCTAGTATCGCTTATCTTTCAGTTTTTCTTTTGATTTTCTTTTGCATCTCTTATGTTTGATCATCCTCAAAAGAAAAAAAAAGAGTCAATCTAATCTAGTTTTGATTAACCCTAATTTTTCTTTTGTTAGATTTTTGTTTTATCACTAACCCTAACCGGAGATGGTTGGCTACCTCTCCAAGAAACCCAAAACTTTTTTTGTGGATGATCCAGGAAAACTTTACATGCAAAGGTGACGTGCAACACAAGCTCGAAGGACCATCAAAATCTCCAAGGGAATCACCACCTCCAAGTCAAGACACCGGAAGGCCGTTCAAGATCAACGAGGATGGAGAAGATGGAGATGGAGAAAGAAGCTCAACACCTAAAGGCTGCCAAGGCAAGATCCACATGCGGGGTGTTCATCGTGATGAAGATGTTAGAGACGCAAGTGGGACAACTTGCCGGACAACCGATTGGTGACAAAGAAGAATATCCGAGACAACTCCAAGGTCCCAAGACGGCGAAGGCTACTCAAGCTCATTCGGGAGAGATGAAGGATCACACTAGAGACCATGAAGATCACAACCGAAGACCGGAGTTCGAGATGCCGAGCCACAAGGAAGTTGTTGCATCCGTCAAGACCAAAGGACAAAGCCAGCCTGTGAAGACCAAAAAAAAAATTGACTAAGCCAAAGTGGGTACCCAAGATTGCAACGCCCGCAAAGAGCGTTGATCCGGAGTAATCAAGTGAAGAAGTCTAGCCATGGACTATAAACGAAGCGCTAGGCGGGAGGCAACCCGTTTCGTCGAGTTTAGAATAAGCTACCGGGAGGACAACCCGATTCCAGGTTTTTCAAGTCTTTTTAAATATAATTCAGTTCTGAATTTTACTACGCAAAACCTTAGACTTAGAATGGTTGAACAATATTAGAGACATAATTCTTGGTTGAATATTTTGCTTGATCATAAACCCTTTACATGAACCATCCTATGTGATTGTTTGCTTCTTTTCCGAGAAACCACAACCAAAACCAAAAAAATTTCAGAACCTTAATCAACCTTTCACCCTCATTATGGTGCTGAGGTTGACTTATTTTTCATGCTAAAAACACTCGAGTAGAGCCACGACTTGTATCTAGATGTTATTTAAATTTCAGCACGTGGTAGGACTCGCGTGAACCTAGAAACTTGATTTTTGGTTGGTTTAAAAATCCACATCCTTGGTTTCTCTAAGATTAGAATTTTTCTAAGCCTCACTTAATTTTATTTCATTCAAAATCTCTCTCATCTAATCAAAATTAGGACCTAAACCTATGCCCCCATGATCAAGCCGGAAAAGCTTGCTCTCAACCAATGAAGGCAAACTGTACCGGTGAGACCGAAATCGACGTATTAAAAAAATATTTTCGACTTGCATTTGTTTTTAATGGTTTAAAAACTTCTCTAAAATTATGTTCGAGCTCTTGCATGGCTCTGAAAAATATTTTTAAATTTCGAAATTAGAGGAGTGCTTAGCCTTAAAGGGAGGCAATCTAGTTAACCTATCCATGCATGCACCATGATACATCACGGGATGCCCCTCCAACACATTTAAACCACATGCAAAGTACAAGCATGGGGGGGCAGCCAAGGCTTTGTTTTGTAGGAATATCATGGATGCATGTGAGGCAAGGGAGTATGGAAGTGAGTCAAAGCGAAAACATCAAGTGGAAGGAGCAATAGTGCAAGCGAAGGAGTGGACGGGAACGTTTGGAAGGTGTACGCGATCACGAAGCAACATGCATGCACTAGAGAAGAACCGAGCCAAGAGGAGGAGAGAGGTAAGTCTTTCATCCAACTCTTTGTTCGTGTGCTCTAGTTTGTAGGTCGGAATCACCTTAGACTTAGCCATCCACCGCGTTTGTTTCGTGCAACAAATCACATCCTTAATCCACTCAAAGTCCAGACTCCAAAATAATATTTGTGTACCTTGTTACCGGGTGAAAACCCCGGATATTTATTTGTGAGGGAGAGTGCTGCAATCATGGAAGAAAACTACAAGCCTTTGCACCGAAGAAGAAGGGATCATCGTCGTCTAAGCCATCATCGACAACCTTTTCGAGGAGGCACTCGTTTCCGAGTTTCCTCGGGGTATGGAGGAGGACACGGCACCGCCAAGGAGGAATCGCACTCTTTTACTTGGTGGCATGAGGGCTACACGAAACTCGTTTATGAGGTTTACCAAACTTCAATAACATATGGAGGAGCCGCTCGTCCAACCTCGCCACTTGACACGATCATCCGCTCCACCTCCATATGCTCCGCGGTATTCCGAGGGGTATGCCATCATGACGGAGGAGGAGAAGAAGCTCGCTCGCCTTAAGTAGAGGCTTGTAGCGAACGTCGACATCGACGACCAAGCTCTCCACATATTGGGTTTCACACGGGACACCGGTGCAATTCTCTAGCGGAGTGTCGGCAAACACCCACAAGGAATTCGCCTAGGAAACTTTCATGACCATGGCACATACCCTTGATGAAGGAGTGCTGAGTCTCTCATTCCGTTGGAGGGAGCCCACAAGAGGAGAAGAAGGAAGACACCGTCGGAAGGGTAACCTTGATCAACGATGCTATTTCTAGCACCTTGATGGGGTAATCTCCTTTCAACCATGGGTTGCAATCGATCTTGAGATGTAATCACACTTTGTTGGATTATCTATCTATCATCTTGTGCTGAAAATACTTTAATGCTTAAGGCTAGCAACCATGCCATAAAGGGAGTATAGGCCTCAATGCTTCCTTGGATCCATTCAACACAATCCCTGATAGACTAGATTGGTTTTCATGTTCGAAACGATTGCATGTTCTAGTATCGTAGACCCATGGGCGAGTGTCCCCTATTTTTCAAAAGGGAGCTCCGGAACAAGTATGTGCATGAAGGCACATGGGAAGGCTTTTGGAGTATGATCACGGGAAGAGACCATCAACGAAGAAATACTATCCGGAGCCCCATCATTCTAGTGTGTCACTTTTTGTGCAAATGGATTTTTGGGAGAATGAGAGAGACAAAGATAACCAACACAAAGTTGAATTGGCTTTACTCGGCTTCGTTTGCCAAGTGGCCAATAGACCCCACTCACCTATGATCAACCGGTGGTGTTGTTTTTGCAACATCGAGTTCGGAAGATATTGGTTCGGGGTGTTACCTCTCCATGTTGACTATCTCTTTAAAACCGGGTATTACAAGGAACCCAAATCATCTCCTACCCGGGACTTCCCTAGGAATATATGAAGAAAGGAAAATATAAGAGTGAAGATGAGAGAGGAGGCTTCGAAGTGGCCTAGGTGAATTTGCCCCTTCCGGATTTGAAGATTAAGACTTTTCTTGAGGGGAAGAAGATCGGTTAGAGGAAGGACTTCTTGTGCCGGCGAAGAAAAAAATAATAAAAGAAAAGAATTATAGGAGAAGGATCTTCTATGGCCCAAGAAGGAGGTGCACAACAAAATTATGTTCCACCATTCGGAGAAATTCCGGCATCGCCAAATTACTACGGTGGTGTACCAATGCAAGCATGGGGGAGTGGTGCAGCCATACCCCCACCATTTTTTGCGGTGCCCAACGTAGCCTTTGCGGAGCCATATGCACACCTTCCTCAACCACAACAAAATGTGGCCACCATTGGAGGATACGCTGCAAGGATCATGCAATTATTGCAGCCATCCAAACCAATGCAAACCAAATGGGTGAAGGAAATGCAAACGTCGCTTATGTGCTTGGACACCTTCACCTAGCACCGTCAGACAATTCATAGGAGGAGTGGCGCATTCCTATTACAAGTAAGGGTACAACAACCAAGGCTATCAACATCAACCACCGACGGAAGATTAGAGAGAGGAGAAGCTTTAGTTATCTTTCCTTTACCCCCCTTTTTTTAATTTTCAGCTTGTTTGCGCCTATGTTTGCGTAGTATTTTCAGCTTTGCTTTAATTTTCAGTTTTTAGTTTAATTTTCAGTGTGTATCCTAGTTTTTATTTTCATCATGAATAACGTCACCACCAAGTTTTTACCTTTGGTAAAGTTACAAAGTTTGTGCCATGATGATATATGATTATAATTGCCGCTTTGTTTATCTTTGTAATTGATTTATGCATGTTTGAACTAGTGCTCTCTTAAAAATACAAATCTGAAATTATCTAAATGCTAGCTCAATCTTCAGCGGAGGTTATGATTAAAATAAAGACCCATAGTGTTTTATGTGCTCTCAAGTTATGAATAGATTAAAGATGTCTTTTATGTTCAAAAATATCGCTAACCTTGTCATAAATATCACTTGTGTGTTGCTCAACCTATCCAAAGCCTTATATATATTTGAGTGCATAAACCTTAGTGTACAAGATTTATTTTTGAGTGAGTTATTGCAGGCCATGACTTCTCTGGCCCGAGACTAAGAAGCTGGTCATTCCGTTTTTGCGTATCTATCTTTTTGCTAGCCTTTTATCCGTGCATTGTGTATCCCCGCATCGGTGATCTCACAAACTTCGCCGGATATCCACCCTTAAACCAAATATCATCTTTTTGTGATTACCTCCTTGACCACAACCTATCATTGAGGATGGATCATCAATTCAAGGAAGATCGCAAGACGGTGCCAACGTTGAAGATTTCAAGTATCTCTCCAAGGAAAAATATTCCGGTACCTACCTTATTTTTTTTTCGCCTCTTTGCTCGAGGACGAGCAACGTCTAAGCATGGGGGAGGAGGTAGGTACGGTGCAGTTTTAGAGTTCAAAAGGGAGTATTTTAAAAATATATAATGATGAAAGAAAAAAAATCCAGTGATATTCATGACTTTCAAGGTATAAAAAAATCAAAACTTCGTTGTGAAAGTCATGGACTGAATAAATGACGAGGAAAGAAAAAAAAATGAATGAATGAAAGAAAGAAAAGAATGAGAAATATGAGAAAGAGAAAAAAATATATGTGCGTAAAGTGAACTCCCCGGCTCTCTAAAAGTGCATTCAAGGCTTCAAGTTTAAAAGATCCATTCTCATTTTCTAACCATGTGCAATCCGATAACGAGGACTTCCTTTGTGCCTCGGGATCACTCTTTGCCATTTGCACATGTCCACTCATCTAAAAGCGTGTGTATTTTCCTCTTTCCCCTCCTTGATTTAACATTATTTTCCAATGACCTTTTTGACGAGTCTCGGTAAGACCACGAGAAGCTTGTCTTGTTTTGACAACACCTCATTTATAAAATCTTGTTAGGACTAAACTTTCCCAAAGCTCCATATAAAGCCTACCACACATATATATGTTATGAGAGGGAAAGGAGTAGAATATATAGGCTTGAGAGACAAGTGAGATGAGAGTTCATGAGCAATATACAAGATGATTTAAATTTGTGAACTTGGTTTAGCTTTTCTTTATCTCGTTCTTTATTTCAAAAAATTCTGAGATCTATTTAAACTTTGTGAGCATGTTAATACTTGTGGGATAAGCTTAAAAAGAATCTACCCTCCGTGGAGGTGAAGGCTAGTACATTATGGAACTTTAACGAATTAAACTTTTGAGAGCATTATGTTTTTTTTCATGTATGATCAAGTGCAAGGTTTAAACATTGTTTGGCAACGATGATATCCATCGAAGGCTTACTCGAGGACGAGCAAGGTTTAAGCATGGGGGAGATGTTGACGGTGAAAATCCGTCAACCTAGCCATGAGTTTACCTTCGGTGTTGGCATAACTTTTGTATCTTATTCATTGGTACTAACCCCCGTGGTATAACAAGTTCACTTGTGCATGTCGGTTTTGGAGTTATGTGTTTACGCAGGGTTTTAACGTTGAAAGCAAGACTTCCGGGATAAGTTCATTAAGCACCTCATGACAAGATCTTGAAGCCCGATACAAGTCAAGCAATGAAGTGAACATGACTCTAAGAGCCCAAGGACCAAGCCCGAGAAGATGATAAACTCCGAGGACTGAACCAGAAAAGTGCTGAATCTTGCAAGACAAGGAGTTGAGTCCAATTCGGAGAGAAACCGACGTCAAGGGCCCACATGCAAAAGGGGAGAACATCTAGAAGACGTGGGAAGCAACACCGGGCGAAGCAGGCCGCGGGATGGGCCGAATTGGGCCCAAGCCGGCCGGCCCAGCCGGCCGGCCCGGCCCAATTCGGGGCCCAATCGGCCTCTCCTTTGACCTAATTGCTTTTCGGGCTATAAATAGCCCCCCGACCGAGAGCCACGCGAGACCGAAGTCGTATTCCGCCGCCGAGGAGCAGAGAAGCTTGAGGGACACCAACTTGAAGATGAGGGTCGTGCTAGTTGTCTAGGGTTTCCCTGGCCGACGTGGGAACCTTGCATGGAAGACCACGTCGGAGCTCCGAGCGAGGATCAAGATCGAGGGAGGGCCCCGGTGGTGATCTTGTTCATGTAATCATTCATGGTGAAGTTTGTAAGTGAATTCGATTTCTAGCGATCAAGTGCCTTCTCGATGATTTTGTTTTCTTCTTGGTTTTGCTTCTTCTACGATCTATACTTAAGATAGATTACATAGGGTGCTCTTGTAGCCGCGGTGGCTAGAGGTGCATACCGGACCGGCCAAGTGATTTCAACTTGTTCTATCGAACTCGCCCTAAGCTCCCCGCATGAATAGGGATACGTTGTGACGAACGGGGGTCTCGAAAGGCGGATGTTTTCGGAGTCGAATGGGAAGGCCACGATTTAAAGATGCTTTTAATGAGATTCGCTTTGCTATCTTCATCTATCTTGTTTGGAGCTACAACATAAGCATGATCTAGATTCTCTAGATTGGTTATCTCTTGCTTTCTCTTGCTACCTCTTTAGTAGATTAGATTAGATTCGTTTTCTTTATGAGTTAGTAGATTAGATGCAACTTACCTTCATAAGATAGATTACCTTGCTTTACTAGATTGAATCCTTGCGTTGCACATTGTTCCACGGATTCGATACCTTGGGTTCACCACTCGAGGGAAGAAGGGTCCCTTGACTACGACGGGAGACTTGTCCGCTTGCAAGTCACAAACGAACTTTGATACAACTATTAACCGTCAACAAGGCCTTAAGCCCAGAATCTTCGACCAGCTAAATAAATCTGGTCGGAAATGGCTCCAAGAGTTACCAGCGGTCGTGTGGAGCCTAAGGACCACCCCGAGCAGAGCCACCGGGTTCACCCCGTTTTTCCTAGTCCATGGCGCGGAGGCTGTCCTCCCCACGGACCTAGAATACAGGTTGCCCAGGGTTCGAGGCTACGACCAGGACGCCAACCAGCGAGCCCGTGAGGACTCACTGGACCAGCTGGACGAAGCACGCCTCGTGGCCTTGATGCATTCCGCAAGGTATCAGCAGTCCCTCAGGCGTTACCAAGCACGGAAGATACGCCGACGGGACTTCAGCGAAGGGGATTTGGTCCTAAGGCTACGCCAGGACAACCGAGGACGCCACAAGCTATCACCTCCGTGGGAGGGACCCTACGTCGTGGTGAAAGTGCTAAAGCCCGGCACGTACAAGCTGGCCAACGAGGACGGTGAAGAACTCACCAACGCTTGGAACATCCAACAGCTACGTCGCTTCTACCCCTAGCTAGGATTTCCAAGTATTTTGTTGTAAAAATCACATAACCAGCACCCCAGTTGGTGACAATTATGTAAAACACCGTCGGTTTAATACAAAAGGGCAACTCGGCTTTCCCCTAAAACCCAAGTTACCCTCGGGGGCTACTACGGGGGGCATCCCCCCCCCAAAATGGTCCCGTTTTCGCGCAAAAACGAAACAACTCATGCGCGCTAAGTTTGTTTTCTACTTCGGCCTCGAGCAAAGATTCGAACAGGGCGCAGGAAGCCTAGCGGAAGGAGCGCGCGAGCCAGAGATAGCCTACGCCTCCGCGAGGATACGGCCCTTCTCTCTCGCCTCCAACCCAGCAGGCCACCCGCGAAAATCGAACTCCCCTAACTAGAATCTACTCAGGAAGAAGGAGAAACAAAAAAGCGCGATAAGACAAAGGGCATCACTTCACATTGACAAATATTCATAGCAAAGTGACATGTTTATTTACAAGGGCCGCACGGCCAGCATACTGATACATGAACAAAAACGGGCCTAGCGCCCGGCTGTCTTCAGGCGGGAGGAGCGGCAGCATCAGCAGCATCCGGGAAGAGGAACTCTTCGAAGGCCTCGGCGAGCGTCCCGACGGCGTCGGCGGCGAGCGCGTCCACGCGCTCCATCGCCACCTCGTCCTCGACACCCTCGGGAACGACGTAGCCCTCCGCCAGCGCCTCGAAGTTGACCTCGTAGTGGGATCGCACCACCCCGAGGGCCTTCTGGACGCCAAGATGCAGCGCCCGGCGCATGCGCCCGGTGACGTGGCCGCTAAGGGCGCGCAGGCGGCTGGCCAGCGAGCTCCCGGCCTGCGCCTCGCCCTCCTCCACGGCCCGGCAGGTCTCGAGGGCCGCAGTGCGCAACTCCTGCAGCTCCTGCTCGGAGGAGTTGTAGGAGGTCTGCAGCACCTCGGCCCGCTCAGCCGCGTGCCCCAGCGCGGTGCGCAAGCCTGGACTTGCCAGATGAGAAAGAAATCAGAAAGGGGTGCGAACCCTCCAAGGAAAAAACCAGCAAGACAGGAGTCGAGCATCGTCTTACCTTCGACTTGCTTCCTCTTCACCTCGAAGGCGCGGCGCCCGGCCTCGACTGCCTGCTCGAGGCCCCTAACGGTCTCGCCTTGCTCATGGAGGGCCAGCTCCTGGCTCGCGCTCGTGATGCTGAGCACCATCAGCTCGCCCTCGAGCTTGGAGAACTCGGTGTTCCGGTCCTCCAGCGACATCTGCGCCGCCTCGCGAGCGACGCGCTCCCGCTCTAGGGCCCATCGAGCGTCGGCAAGAGTGGCCTGCTCCTGCTGGAGCCGCCCCTCCGCCCGTTGGCGGGCGGTACGCTCCCCGCAGAGCCGGTCCTCGGCGGTGGCGAGCGCCGCGACCTTGGCGTCGAGGGCGGCCCTCAAGTCGTCGGCTTCCTTGGCCTTCGCTCGAGCGCGCGCGCCCGCTCCTCGGCCCGGCGGCGCCGAGCTGCGCCCCCTGGAGCGACGAGTGGAGCTCCCGGTTGTCGTTGCGGACGCCGGCCACCTCCGCCTCCCAGTTGGCCGCCAGCGTACGCATCTTCTCCAGGTCCGAGCGCGCCTGCCGCAGCGCCTCATCCCGGTCGATGAGGGCTGTGCAGACCCGCTCGAGGCTAGAGGGATGCGCCGGGTCCTGCCTTGCGCTCTCATGGAGTTGATCGCGCAGGGCCATGGCCCGGTACGACAGCCAGCCGTCCGGGGTCCTGAGGGCGTCGGCGAGCGCGTCGAAGGCGTCGCACCGCTCCCGGAGCTGGTGGAGCTCGACGTTCACCTGGTCGAAGGCGCTGTACTTGTCGCGGGCGCGGTGCTCGAGCTCCTGTCACCCACAAGTCAAAACCGTGAGCATCATGCTACAAGGATAAGCGCGCAGAAATGAGGAAAGAAGAGAAGCAAGCAACGGCACCCCACCTGGAAGACGCGCCATGCGGGGCTGCCGTGGATCCTCAGCGCCTCGTGCAACGCCCGGTCGAGCGCGGCGCCGTGGCTACGGAGCTCTCCCCATAGCTCCTGCTCCCCCTGGGCGTCGGCGAACGCGGGCGGGTCACCAGCGATCCCCTCTGCACGGGCGGAGTGGCCGGTGCGGGAAGACGAGGCCTCGGCGCCGGTGCCCTCGGCCCCCCGCCACCATGTGGACCTCGCGCCGCCTCCACGAGGGCCCCCTCCTGGGACTCGGGGGAAGGCGTGGGGAAGCTCGCCCACTGGTCCCACCCGGGCGGCGGGGAGTCGTCGTCCGGGATCTCCACCACCACCGCCCGGGAGCTACGGCGGTGCCGCCCCTGCGTCGCCTCCGTCGACGCCTCCGCTTGCGCCTCCGTCGCCGCGGGCTCCGCCGCGGTGCCGTGGCCACCGCTTCCGCCGCGCCCCCGCGACCACGGCGCCCCGATCGCCCTCCTCGGCCACCATCGCTCGCTTGTGCCTCCGCCGCGGCCGGCGCCGCGGACCGCGCCTCCGTCACGACCGGCGCCGCGGTTGCGCCTCCACCGTGGCCGCCACCGCGGGCCGCGCCTCCACCACGGCCGCCGCCGCGGGCCGCGCCTCCGCCACGACCGGCGCCCGCCGCTCCACGACGGCCGCCGGCCGCGCCGCGACGGGCCGATCCGCCGACCGAGGCCTCGAGGCCTCAACGGCGCCCTCGCGAGCTCTCGCCCGCCGCGGCCGCCGCGCTCGCCCCCGCCCGCGGCGCCCTCGACGAGCGCCGTCGGGTGGGAACGGACGCATCCGCCCTCAACACCTTGGCTGGTGCGAGGGGAGGCACGGTCGGCACCACCCTGCATAAGCACAAACGAAAAATCAGAACGACTGGTCGCCAAAAACCAAACCCCGCAGAAGGGCAAGCCCCTTACCTCGAAGAGTAGAAGGCGCGCTTCCTCTTCCTCGAGGCCTCGGCGGATGGCACCAGCACGGCCGGCGCGCCCGTCGCCGTGCCTCCTGACATTTCCGCCGCGCGCGCGCGCCCCGCCCGCGCGCGCGCGCGCTTGCGCGCGCGCCGGCACCTCCGCGACCCGCGCCGCTCCCGTTGTTCATTGCCGGCGGCGGCGGCGCCGCTACGCCCGCCCCGGGCGATGCCGCCCTTGCCGCCGAAGGCGGCTCGGCGACGGGGGCGCAGCACCCACCTATCGAGGGGGCCACCGCCCACCGGTTTCTTCCTCCTCATCCTCCTCTCGAGGACGAATACTCCTCGGTCCCCGAGAGGAGAGCCCCTCGTCTGCTCGCGCGGCCGGTCTCCTCATTCCGCCGCTCGCGGCGCTCGCGGTGCCGCCTTGCGCGCGCTCCCTCTTGCGCGCCGCCCGCTCCCGCTCCCGTTGCTGCGCCGCCCGACCGAGCACGCGGGAGTTAGGGGTGGGCGGAACGGATTTCGCGGCGCTCAGGCTCACCATCTACAGGCGAGAACGTCAGAGATGCATCAGAAACCAGGAGCATCATCAAGATCAAAAACAGGGCCAAGAATCCTACTTAGCAGCGGGCCGGTGGGGAGCATCTCGAGGTCCCACGGGGACCGGTCTTGGCGCAGCATCCGAGTGTCGACAGCGCTCCGTGCCCGTGTGAGCGCATACCCCTGTTCGAGGGGGGTCGGGAGCATCCGCGACCTCGCCAGCGCGACGGGGTCCGCCTCCTCCGTTATCTCGAAGATGCAGAGCGGCCTCTCCATCAGAGGCACGATCCGCCGGTGGTGGAGGAAGGCGAGGACGGTTGCCGCGGTCAGCCCGCGCGTCGCCAGGTTCTTCAGTGCGGCCAGGAGCGAGTCCAGCCGCCTCCGATGCTGGACCGTGGACACCTCGTGGCCCCAGGAGTTGGGCTTCTCCCGGAGCACCAGACCGGTGTAGGGGGGAAGGCCGGGCTCGGCGTTGCGAAGGTAGAACCACCCCCACTCCCAGCCGGCGTTGTTGGTCGTCATGGTACAAGGGATGTAGTCGTCCTTGTACTGCGTCCGCACGGCGAGCGACATCCCGCCGGCGTGCACCGCGCGGCGGGTCCTCTGCTCTGTCGTCGGCTGAGTGAACAACTCCGCACGGAAGAGGTGTACCCAGAGATCCCAATTCACTGGGATCCCTAGGTACCCCTAGCAGACGCCCACGAACGTGGCCGCCTGCGAAATCGCGTTCGGCACGAAGTTGTGCAACTCCACGCCATAGCGGTGGCAGAGTGCCCGCATGAAGCGGCTCGCCGGCGCGGCGAAGCCGCGCTCATGGAAGCGAGTGAAGCTCACC
Organism: Cenchrus americanus; assembly: GCA_947561735.1. Lineage (NCBI taxonomy): Eukaryota > Viridiplantae > Streptophyta > Magnoliopsida > Poales > Poaceae > Cenchrus > Cenchrus americanus. The sequence continues at coordinate 124,945,841 of OX387242.1, read as the reverse complement.
ACGTAGCCTTCCGGTGGGTTGGGCGCGTGGTCCCCCACCGGCGGCACGATCCACTCCGCAGGCCGGCCCTCCTCGTTCGCCGCCAGCTGGCCGGCGGAGACCAGGTCGCCAAGGGCCAGCTGGTTCACCGACGACCGCTCTCACGCGTACGGGTCGAGGATCGTGAGGGGCGGGAGCGGCGCCATGAGGAAATGCGAGGGATCTGAGAACGGAGGACGAGAAGAAGAAGAGGAGCTCTAATAGCGAAGGGGCGCGGTGGCGAGAACAAAACAAAGGCGAGAGCGCAGGGGGCAAGAATGGCGGAACGCTAAGGTAAAAACCGTCGTTTTCCCTCCCCTCAGATTTATAAGCCGTGGGCGTGCTCTCCGGGGCGCACGTCCCGCGCGCATTAACTGCAGGGAATCTTTTTCTCGCTGACGGGCGGGCCCCACCACGACCGCAGCGGCCACACCACCGCAAACAGGCCATCATCACGGCGAAGAACCGGGAGGGCCGTGGTAGGTGGTCACGTCTGCCTGCCCACGCCGCCCACTACGCAAGTGGCCGCGGCGCCTAAAAAGGCGCGCCCGCGACGCGAAATCACAGCCTCGACTATGGAGCATTAAATGGCCCGGCTCCTTACCAAGTAAGGAGAACCCTCGAGCGGCACGGGCTCCTGGCTCGGGAAATTTCAACCCTCGAAAGTGTACAGGCGTGAGAAGGTCACCTCGGGGCCCATTTGAAACAAAACATGCACCGCAAAGCACCAATGGCGCGCTGTATTACTGATCAGCGCCTCGAGGGCCGGCTCGCCCAGGCCCCTCAAAGGTTCGCAGATGCCAGGCCGGGAGCGCTTAGCCGCCACCCCGCACCACTTTACTGATCAGCGCCTCGAGGGCCGGCTCGCCCAGGCCCCTCGAAGGTTCGCAGATGCCAGGCCGGGAGCGCTTAGCCGCCACCCCGCACCACTTTACTGATCAGCACCTCGAGGGCCGGCTCGCCCAGGCCCCACGAAGGTTCGCAGATGCAAAGACGGGGCCGCCTAGGCACCACCCCGCATGGCCCTACTAATCAGGGGTTCGAAGCCTGACCCTCGACGGGTTCGAACAGGCGCCCCAGATCACCGCAGTCGTGGGACGACGAGGGCACGTGCATTCGAGCCGTTCCTCGAGCCCGCCGCCGAGGGTGCCCCACATGTCGTGTTCGAGAGCCGCCGAGGGCGGCCTAGCGGGGGATCCCACCGAGGGAGAGCTTCCGCGCCCTCAGTCCCTAGCGAACGGGACCGAGCCCCACCTAGCAAACCCACGCAAGCACTTCAATGGATGTGTCTCTAGACCACGCAGCCTACCCTTATCGAACGGGGCATGGGCGTCCACTCGAACCACCCACTAACAGCTCAACGAGGAATCCGCTATCCGCGACCCGACTGATGGGGGTTGCGGAAACCTCACCCTCCATCTCGCGGAGGGACGGTGAGGGCGCGTTAAAAAACAAGTCGTAAAGCTCTACCCGATCTCCTTGAACGGGCCCAGGCTCGGGGGCTTGACGCACGGCTACACCTCCTGGATTGCACCCGCCGGGGATAGTGCCAGCAGCGCGTGCGTCACCGAAGCCGGCTGAGACATTGCCGACGCCGGTTGAAACATGTACCACGCCCTCTGACCAAGTCTCGCGGTCAACCCTTACAGGAGCACCCACGCTCCTGCAGGGCTTCGGGGGCTAGACCCGCGGGTCCGCTAACGAGGCAATGGAAAGCGTTCGCAAGACCAGGAGGGAAGGACGTCCTATCGGTAGCCTCCAGCATCTGCAGGATCCTCAATGGCAAACCCACAAATGCTCGGGGGCTACTGTAGGGGACAGCCCTAGGGGTCCCCTTAAACAACTGGGAAATCCCCACTTAAAACCCTCAACAAGCCAAAGCCAAACACGCCTCACTTAAGCATGCAGGGCATGGCCCACGCCGCGGTGGCCCCAACGGCCCACCAAGGCGGCCCACTCAAAGATCCCCTCGAGCAGGCTTCGCCTCGCTCGAGGGTGCATGCCTCCCTCGGGCGGGCTCTGCCCCGTTCGAGGGGGGCGCTTACCTCAAGCGGGCTCCGCCTCGCTCGAGGGTCCGCTCCGCCCTCGAACGGGGTCCGCCTCGCTCGAGGGCGCTCCGCACGCGCGCGCTCCCGTACGCAGGCATTTAATGCCCTGACAACGGTGGGGCGGCGCCATCATGCGCCTGGGGCTCGCGCCCCGGTGCCGTCGCACCAACTCCCCAGGAGGGAACCCATCCCCGCCACTGTGGGGGACTGTGCGACGTGGCCGGCGTCAGTCCCGTGACGCTGCGCCGTCTACTCCGGTACAGCTAGCGCGCCGAGCCCTCGAAGGGGGGCCGGCCGCACCCTCGATTTGCTTTCTTGTGACCTTGCAGGGTTAGGTGGAGGCGCTAGGCCGGCGGGGCGCCATCCCTGCCACTGTTAACGGCACGGTGGCCGCCCCCGCGAGTACAAACCCACGCCGGGCACTGTGGCAACAGCTCCAATGCTGTGGAGCACGCGGGAACGGGATGCTGCCTTACCTGCCACTGTACCCTGTATGGACCGACGTCAGCAACTCCCTCGAGCCCGTCTGAAGACATCACGGTCGTTCGCTGCTCTTCTACCCTCGAAGCCTCAACTGTTCGAGTACAATATACGCCATGATGGCCGGATCGCAGCAAGGACCATCCAGGCGTTCGCCTACTCTACAGCATAGCGCACTACGCTTCCCCACGTAGCTAAATAGCGCGGCATACATGTGATTCGCTCTCTCCTTGGCCTATAAAAGGAAGACGAACCCCCCCCCCCCCGCCGCAGGGGACGAAGGACAAGGGACACAACACAACACGAGACAGGTCGCACCACACACTTGCTCTCCAAATCTCCCACAACATCTTCAGCCACTAGGGACTTGGAAGCCACACTTCCTCTCCCGCCTTGCTTGTAGCCGCCCCACTACAGGCACCCCCGGTGCTGAGCAATACAGTGCCTCGAGCACACCACTGCTGGACGTACGGCCCCTCGGCCGGAACCAGGATAAACTCTGTGTCTTTTATTGCTTAGCATCGACCATTGAGGGATAGACCTTGGCGCTTATTACTGGTTAGTGTCGGGACCACATTCCGCACCGACACCCTTCTTTTGATCGAAGAGGCATTTCTTTACAGCTGGAAAACTTGCCCATTGGCCCTTTCGACTGCACTGTTGGGCTGAGGATGGTAGACAGACGCGAAGCGAAGCTTCGTCCAAATTGAGCGGTAGTAGTCTCTGAAATCCTGGCAATCGAACTGCTTCCCATTATCAACTGTGAGTTCTTTGGGTACTCCAAACCTGCAGATGATTTGTTGCAAGATAAACTTTCTAATAGTGGTTGAAGTTATGGTAGCGAAGGGCCTCGCTTCAATCCACTTGATGAAATACTCGACAGCCACCACGATGAACTTGATGTTTCCTTGAGCTGTGGGTAGTGGTCCCACAATGTCCATACCCCAGCACTACAATGGCCAAGTTGGAGTAATGAGCTGTGAAAGAGCCCCTAGCCTTCGTTGGTGCTTTGCTGTAAATTGGCATGCCTTGCATGTCTTGACGATCTGCTTAGCATCTCTTATTGCCATTGGCCAATTGAAACCTTGCCTGAAAGCTTTCCCAACTAAAGCTCTCGCTGCGATATGGGATCCACACATTCCGCTATGAATTTCCTTCATGAGTTCAATGTCTTGCTCTTGAGTGATGCACTTTAGCAACGGTGCACACACCCCCAACTTGAAAAGGTTGTCATCTTTGAGAACATAACCCTTCGCGTGAGCTTGTATCCCTTTTATGTCGCGGGTTTCAACGGGCTCATAGTGCCTGTGAAGGAAAGAAATGATAGGGGCCCTCCAATCCATGCTTGCGATTGCGTTGACTGTGCTAAGGGGCTACTTGTCTGGCTTGATAGATGGAACGGTTAAGACTTCGAAGAATACATCTGGAGGTATCTCCTCCCCCTTGCGGCTTTCTTCACCAGCTCGTCGGTTTCCCCATTTCTTTTCCTTGGAAAATGCTCAATGGTAAAACCACGAAAATGCCTTTCCATCATTCGTACCTCCGCAAGGTACTTGACAAGCTCCGGCTCTTTTGCCTCACTCTCCTTTCCCACATGATCTTTGATGACCTCGGTGTCGCACTTGACTAGAAAATTGCTTCCTCCTAGCGCTCGCACTTTTCTGGGGCCTAATTAGAGTGCCTCATACTCGGTAGAATTGTTGGTGCACCTGCCGGCCGAATCTGAATAATCCAGCCTTGTGGCATATCTCAGTTTGACACCTGATGGTGAGGTGACAATGGCTGCAATTCCAGCGCCTTTGCACCCCCATGCTCTGTCACACCTGATTTCCCACACAAGCACCAATTCCTCATCCCTAGCTGTGTTGCTTGGTGAGGTCCAATCCACCACAAAGTCCGCCAAAACTTGGTACTTGATTGCTGATCTTTTCCCAAAATCGATTGTGTGCTCTGACAACTCCGTTGCCCACTTGCCGATTCTGGACAAAGCCTCCTTGTTGATAAACAGATCATTGAGAGGCTGGTTAGTGAGCACGGTGACCTTGTGTGCTTTGAAATAATGCATGAGCTTTCTTGAGGCCATAACCACTGCATATGCAATCTTCTTTAGCTCTGAGTATAACAGCTTGGAACCCGACAAACCTCCGAAACGAAGTATATAGGGCTCTGATATTACCCTTTTTCACCCTCGACCTCTCGAACGTGGGTTGCACTGGCTGTAGCCTTAAATGCGGCCACATAAAGAAAAAACGGCTCCGATGGGAGAGGTGGTGTAAGTATTGCCATCTCCTCGATGTATGCCTTCAGCTGAGCGAAAGCCTTGCTTTGCTCTGGTCCCTACTCAATTTTGCCTTTTCCCTTTAATGCTTTGAAGAAAGGAAGGCTTCGCTCGGCGGATCTGGAAATGAATCTGTTTAGAGCCGCAACTCGACCATTCAACTTTTGAATATCTTTCTTTGTTTTTGGTTCCTCCATTTCCCTGATGGCCTTTATCTTGTCTGGATTCGCCTCAATCCTCTTGGCTGAGATTAGGCATCCCAATATCTTTCCCTTTGTGACTCCAAATACACACTTTTTTGGGTTCAATTTCAAGCCTGCTCTTCTCATGTTGGCGAAAGTCTGTGCCAGGTCGCTGATGTGATTGGCCCTTTCACCGCTTTTCACTATGAGGTCATCGATGTAGGCCTGAATATTGTTGGAGATTTGTGGTTTGAGTACTTCCCCAGTCATTCTAGTGAAAGTTGGGCCGACATTCTTTGAACCCTTAGGCATTCGCACGAAACAGAATGTGCCAAAAGGAGTAATGAAGCTAGTTTTTTTCCTCGTCCTCTTTCGCCATCCAGCATTGATGGTAGCCAGAAAAGCAATCCAAAAGAGACATGATGGCCGCACTGGCCGCTGAATCAGTGACCTGCTCCATTCTTGGAAGCGGGTAATTGACTTTGGGTGTAGCTTTGTTGAGGTCTATGAAATCTATGCACATCCTCCATTTCCCGTTCTTCTTTTTGACAGGCATGGTGTTCGCTAGCCATTTGGGATACAATACTTCATGAATGACACTAGCGTCTAGCAATCTTTGGACTTCAGACTTCACCGCTGCCACTTTGTCATCGGACATCTTTCTAAGATTTTGCCTTGACGGCTTAACCGAGGTGTCGATGTTCAATTTGTGCTCAATGAAGTTTCGATCCACACCCATTAGATCTTTGGCTGACTAGACAAACACATCTTTGTTCTTTTGAAGGAAATGGATTAATGTCGCCTCTTCGCTTGGTGAGAGATCTGACCCCATGACGATGGCCTAATCCAAAACCATCTCATCTAATAGAACCCTCTTGGTGTCGCAATCTGGTTGCACATTGAATTTTTCTTTATGTGCTTTCGTTGTTTTTCGACATCTTTGCTCTTGACTGCCTCGTCGAGGGCACTGACATTTCTCTGTCCTGGAGTTCAGCCTCTTTCTAAGTTTCGACCATCGTTTTGATGGCCCCAAATTGTGATGACCCCCTGCGTCGCCGGTATCTTTACGCATAGGTAAGCTTAATGTATGATGGCCTCAAACTTGTTGAGAAAACCTCTTCCCAGGATGTTGTTGTAGGGATAATACATTTCGACTACATTGAAAAACAAATACTCGGTCCTGGCATTTTGAACAGTGCCAAAGGATATTGGAAGTAAAACCTTGCCTACTGCATGAATGACTTGCCCGCCGAAACCATATAATGGTGTGTCGGGGTTGCAATAGGTCTTTGCTCAAACCCATTTTGTCGTGCGCATCAACGAAGATGATGTCTTCTGACGAGCCATTATCAACCAAAAGCTTTCCCAAAGTCCAGCTTGCTATGTTGGCTTTCATTATCAAGGCATCGTTGTGAGGAAAGCCTTGAAACCTTACATCTTCCTCTGAAAAAATGATTGGAATATGAGACCATCTCGTTCTTTCCACTCTCCCCTCCATGCAAATGTTTCGGCTCTCGAGAAAGTAATGCTTCCAGTCCTTCTTACTATAAAATTCAAGAGCGGAGCCGCCACTACATGAAAAACTGGCTTTGGTAACGGGTGTAGATCGCCTTTGGTAACGGACGATGCGCCCATTACCGATCAAGTGTTACAAATAAGCCAAGAAAGGTAACGGGCAGATGCCCATTACTGATAAGACATATTCGTAATGGGCATTAAATAACGACCGTTACCATAGCTAGCCACCGGTCACGTGAAGTGGCTGTTTCTTTGAGCCCACAGGGAACTTTCATAATGGGCACCAAAGCAAAGCCCGTTACAGAAGCTTAATATCAGAGACGCCTGATGTCCACCTGCGTCTCCACTATCTTGACGAACTGAGACCCCTCTATTTCACACGCGTCTTAGTACATATAGGATTCGTAACGGGCATCAAACAGCGATCGTAACCACAGCTAGTCACCGGTCACGTGAATGGTTGTTTCTCTGAGTCCACATGGAACTTTGGTAACAGACATGAAACAGAGCCCGTTACTGTGAAATTAACATCAGAGACGCATTCTATGAATCGGCATCTCCACTGTCTTGACGAAATGAGATGCATCTGTTTCTACGCGCGTCTGCTTTCTCTCTATTAAAGGAGACGCTTGCTTTCAACCTGCGTCTCCTATATCTCAATGAATGGCCAGGTCCTAGGGCCCACCGACCAGGACTGGTAACGGGCTTTCCATTACATTGTGGGCATTTTTGTAAAGAGCTTTACGAATGAAGCCCATTACTCACTGATCGGTATTTGTAATAGGCTTTAATTAACGCCCATTACAGATACGACGGCCACCCCTACAGCAACCTGCCCGGTTGCCAACTGCATCCTGGAACTAGTCAGGATTTGGTAGCCACCAGGGGCTGCATCCTGGAACCAGGCAGGATTTGGTAGCCACCACAGCAAGGAGACATCACAAACACATTCTCACATCACAGATATAGGCAAAGCAAGATCACAATTTTAGACAAGCTAGGATCACATCAAGTTTCAAGTTACTCTCATCAGGGCTTGTTTGGATGGAGTCATGAGAAAACTGCCTGAACCAGGCAGTATCTGACGCCCCAACCAAGCAAGCCAAGCAGGTTTCTCAGGCAACAACACCTGACTAAAGAAGACTGAATGAGTTTCAAGTTTCTGGTCACAATAAACTCACGGTGCACCACTGTAGAAGTTGCCCTTTCGGTCGATGGTCTCCTTAAGAATGTACTCGCACAGCATCTCCCAGACACGCTTTACATCTTCTATGGAAACATCTATAGGAGGTTTGAAATCCTGCAAAATACAATCATTTATGAGAATACAAGTAGAAATCATTTTCTAAAATCAGATGGATAATATGAGCAGAGACAAGGTTGAGCATTATTATCTACTTACAACAGCCTTCATGCATCGAGTAGTCTTAACATATGGAATGCCACATGGAATCCACATAAAGAGGACCCCCGTGGCTGCTGAGCACACTGCATCATGGTACCAAAATGACAAGTTAATGAGGTACCAAATAGGTAAGAAGGGACCATAAAAAAACCTCGGTCTTATAGCAAGATTTGTTTTGTGCTTGAGTGTTGCTTTTGGCTTTTTTTCTTTCCTTTCGTCACTCTGTCCTGTGCATCACCAATGGCCCTGCATGATCAGCAATACCAATTAGAAACACTAAAAGATTGATTTTTTGTGAACAAAAAATATTGTACCAAAGGCCCTTCATGGTCAACAATACCAATTAGAAACACTAAGAGATTTAATACAGGCCCTGCATGGTCAGCATATACATACACAGTTCATATTTTACTTAATTAGCATACAGGGATAGGTGCTAACCATTTTGACAGGTACACAATAATATGCTTTTATATCAAAGCAGAGAATAAATTCCTTCAACTGTTTCCTTGTCCAACTTGAGCAGCAATGGATTGTGTGTTCCATATGTACATGCAACAAGATGTAAAGCAATGTGTCGGTGCGGAATATGGTCCCGACACTAACCAGTAGATAACGCCTAGGTCTATCCCTCGATGGTCGATGCCAAGCAGCAAATGACACAAGGTTTTATCCTGGTTCCGGCCGAGGGGGCCGTACGTCCAGCAGGGGTGTGCTCGTGGCACTATATTGCTCGGCACCGGGGGCGCTTGTAGTGGGGCAAGTACAAGCAAGGCGGGAGAGGAAGCGTGGCTTCCAAGTCCCTGTGAGAGTGGATGAAGATGTCGTGTGAGGATGAGGGAGTGAGTGCACGGAGCGTTGTGTTCGACTGATCGTGTTCCTCCGAACCCGTCTCCCCCGCGGCTGGGGGCTCGCCTCCCCTTTTATAGGCCAAGGGGGCGGCGAGTTACATGCACGCCGCGCTACCTAGCTACGTGAGGGAGCACGTCGCGCTACGGTGTAGAGTGGGCGGCCGTCCGGACGATCTTCGCTGCGATCCGGCCATGATGGCCTACCCCGTACCCGAACAGTGGCGGTTCGAGGGTAGGAGGCGGCAGATGGCGGTGGCCTCCCCTGATAGGCTTCGAGGGAGGTGCGATGATGGCCGGTACGGGGTACGGGAGCGGGCGAACGGCGTTCCTTCCCAATGAGCTGCGGTGGTGGGGTGGTTGCTGCAGGTGCCGGGCGTGCGCCCGTGGAGTCAGGCGTGCGCCTGCACGCGTGGGTACGGCGGCCGCGCGCGGGTTCCGGTGGCCGGGATGGCCATCCACCGGCCTAGCGCCCTTCACCTAACCTGCAGGGTCACGGGAAAGTGAATCGAGGGTGCGCCCGGCCCCTTTTCGAGGGTCGGGCGCGTCAGCCGTACAGTAGTGGGCGCACGGTGTCACGGGACTGACACCGGCCGTACCGCACAGTCCATCCCACAGTGGCGGGGATGGGCTCCTCCCCGGGGGAGTTGGTGCGGCGGCACCGGGCGTGAGCCCCGGCGCATGATGGCGCCGTCCCCGCGGCGTCGTGGCGTTAAATGCCCAAGTACGGGGCCGGCGCACGCGCGCGGGCGCCCGTGAGCGTGGCGGGCCCCGGCCCGAGGGCGGAGCGGACCCTCGAGCGAGACGGGACCCGCTCGAGGGAGAGCGTGCCCTCGAGCGGGGGCGGGACCGCTCGAGGGAAGGGGGTCGCCCCTCGAACGGGGCGGAGTCCGTTCGAGGAGGGGGTTGCCCCTCGAACGGGGCGGAGCCCGCTCGAGGAGGAGCGTGCCCTCGGGGCGGCGGAGCCTGCTCGAGGGGTCTTCTAGACGGGCCGTCTTGGTGGGCCTCCGGGGTCCTGCCGCCTGGGCCATGTCCTGCATGGTTAGTTTCCTGCATTGTTAGGCTTAGCTTATTTCGATGCAGGGATTTAAGTGAGGGTCCCCCCATTGTTTAAGGGGACCCCTAGGGCGGTCCCCGACGGAGCCCCCGAGCATCCGCGGGTTTGCCATTGAGGCTCCCGCATGCCGGAACCTACCGATAGGACGTTCTTCCCTCCTTGTTTGCGAACGCTTTCCGTGGGGCCGCGTCGGCGCGCCCGCGGGTCTAGCCCCGAAGCCCCGGGGAGAGTGTGGGCTCTCCGCGGGGGTTAACCGCGAGCGATTCGGTCGAAAGGCGTGGCACATATGCCAATCGGCATCGGCGGTATTTCCGCGGCATCGGGGGTGCACGCTCCCCCCGTCCCCGCTCTCTAGGCGGGGTGCAATTTCAAGGAGGTGTAGCCGTGCGTCAAGCCCCCGAGCCTTGGCCTGTTCGAGGCGATCGGGTCGAGCCTGACGACTTGTTTTTTATCGCGCCCTCGCCGTCCCTCCGCGGGACGGAGGGTGAGGTTTCCACGACTCCCATCGAGCGGGTCGCGAATCGCGGATTCCTCATCGAGCTGCTAGCGGGTGGTTCAAGTGGACGTCCATGCCCCGTTCGATAAGGGTAGGCCGCGCGGTCCGGAGACACGTCCATGGAAGCGCTTGCGTGGGTTTGCTAGGTGGGGCTCGGTCCCGTTCGCTAGGGACCGAGGGCGCGGAAGCTCTCCCCCGTGGGATCCCCCGGCTAGGCGCCCTCGGCGGCTCTCGAACACGACATGTGGGGCACCCTCGAGCCGACGGGCTCGAGGAACGGCTCGAATGCGCGTGCCCTCGTCGTCCCTAACTGCGTGATGCGGGCGCCCTGTTCGAACCCGTCGAGGGTCGGGCTTCGAACCTCCGATCGCGGTAAGGGCCGTGCGGGGCCGTGCATGGACAGCCCCGTCTTTTCGCGTTTGCGGCCGTCGAGGGGTCTGGACGTGCCAGCCCTCGAGGTGCTTGTTGGCAGCACGACGCGGTATGAGTGCTTTCGGTGTCGCTCTATTTCAAGCGTGACCTGGGTGATCCTCTTACGCGCGTGCCTTCTTTTATAGGGTTGACATCGTCTCGAGTTGGGGGTCATGCCGCTCGAGGGTCCTACGTGGCATGGGTGCCCGCGGTGGTCTGCTCTACGTCGAGCAGGTCCCGGACGACCTTCTCACGCTGATATCCCATCGAGGGTCGCCTTGTTTCGAGTTGAGGGTCATGCCGCTCGAGGGTCCTACGTGGCATGGGTGCCCGCGGTGGTCTGCTCTACGTCGAGCAGGTCCCGGACGACTTTCTCACGTTGATGCCCCATCGAGGGTCGCCTTTGATTCGAGCCGAGGGTTCGCCTCGCTCGAGGGCTCTCCTTGCTTGGCAAGGGGCCCGGGCATTTAATTGCCTTGCGGTCGTGGCCGCGGTTTTGCAGCGCGGGCGCGCCTTTTTAGGCGCTGCATCCGCGCGCGCGCGCGTAGTGGGCGGCGTGGCCGGCGGACGTGACGGTTTTGCCTCGGTCGGCCGCTCGGTCTCGCCGTAATGATGACCCGCCCGCGGTGTTAGAGCCGCCGCGGTCGTGGTGGGGCCCATCCGTCGACGCGATGGAAAGATTCCTCGCAAGTAATGCGGCGGGGGCGCCCGCTCCCGGAGAACTCGCCCGTTGCCTATAAAGCTGGCGGGAGGAAGGGACGGTGGTTTTTTACCTTGGCTTCTCACCGTTTTCAGTCTCTCGTCCCTTCGCATTCGTCCTGCTCTTGCCATCGCGCGGGCTCGCTGCTTAGAGCTTTTTCCTCGTTTCCTTGTCCTCCGCCTTCGCACTCGTTCGTCCCCCCTTATGGCGCCGCCTCAGCTTCCGATCAGGATCCTGGAGCCGTACGCCTGGGAGAGGTCGACCGTGACCCGGCTCGCGCTTGGCGAGCTGGTTGCCGCCGGCCAGCTGTCAGCCAACGAAGAAGGGCGCCCGACGGAGTGGATCGTGCCACCAGCGACGCACCTCGAGCCCAACCCGCCGGAGGGCTACGTGGTGAGCTTCCTCCGTTACCACGAGCGCGGCTTCAACGCGCCGGCGAGCACCTTTATGCTGGCGTTGTGCTACCACTATGGGGTGGAGCTGCACAACTTCGCCCCCAACACGATCTCGCAGGCGGCCACATTCGTGGGCGTCTGCGAAGGGTACCTGGGGATCCCAGTCAATTGGGAGCTCTGGGTACACCTCTTCCGCGGGGAGCTCATCACGCAGCCCCACGTCGGGAGCCGAGGGACCCGCGCGCGGTGCGCGCCGGCGGGATGTCGCCGCCCCGCGGGGGCAGCTCAAGGATTTCTACATCCCCCCGCACCATGACGACGAACAACGCCGGGCCGGGAGCGGGGATGGTTTTACCCCGCGCAACGCCGAGCCCGGCCTCCCTCCCTACACCGGCCGGGTGTTCAAGAAGAGGCCGGACTCCCGGGGCTACGGGTTGCCTACGCCAATCATCGGCGCGGCAAGAGTCCGTCCTTCGCGCCCGCGCCGGCCGGGCGAAGGAGGGGCTCAACGCGATGGGCGTCCTCGCCTTCCTCCACCACCGGCGGGTCGTGCCGTTGATGGAGAGGCCCCTCCGCATCTTCGAGATGACGGAGGCGGCCAACCCCGTCGACCCGGCGAGGTCGCGGATGCTCCCGACGCCGCCGGGAGCGGCCGTACGCGCTCACCCGGGCGCGGAGCGCCGTCGACACCCGGACGCCGCTACCTGTGGGTCGGACCCCGTGGGATATCGAGATGCTCCCCACCGGCCCGTTGGTGAGTGTGGTTTTTGATTTCGTTTTAGTCCTTGTTCTTGCTTCCGTTTCCTGATGCGCCATCGTCGCTCTTGCGTGCAGCTGGTGCAGTTCAACGCCGCCAAGTCCGTTCCACCCACCCCCGACTCCCGTGCGCTCGGCCGGGCGGCGCAGCGGGAGCGCAGAGGAGCGGGCGGCGCGCAAGCGGAGCACGCCGGCGTCGGCCAAGCGCGCCGCGACCGTCGGTCCGCGGAGTACGGCGGCGGGGAGGAGCCGGGGCTCTCCTCTCCGGGACATCGAGGGAGCCCTCGTCCCCCGGAGCGGGACGAGGAGGAAGAGTCCGAGGGGGAGGGGCCCTCGGACGGTGGCGCCCGCCCCCCGTCGCCGGAACACGCGCCGGCGTCGGGGGCGCCTTTGCTCGGGGCGGGCGCACCGCGCCCGCCGCCGGCGATCGTCGTCGGAGCGGCACGCGCCGCGGAGGTGCCGGCGCGCGCCACGGAGGCACGCGCGGCGGACGTGCTGCGCGCGCGCGCAAGCGTGCCCGCGCGCGGGGGAGCGCGTCCGCGCGCGCGGGGCGTCGTCGTCGGGGCGCGTCGGCGGCGCGTGCCGCGCGCGCGGGCGCGCGTGCCCCGCGCGCGGTGGCGTCATCGGGGGGTGCGGCATCGGGCGCGCCCACGCGTGGGGCGGGCGGCGCCCGCGCGTGGGGCGGGCGCGCCCGCGCGTGCGGCGGCGCCGTCGGAGGCGGCCGCGGGCGCGGCCGCCGCGGCGGCCTCGTCAGAGGCCTCGAGGAAAAGGAAGCGGGCCTTTTCCTCCGCGAGGTAAGGAACCTGTTCTCCCTTTGTTTAGCTTTAGTTTGCTGGTTATTAGATGCTCTAACCCTCCGTTCGTGTTTGCGCAGGGCGGTGCCAACCGTCCCTCCTCTTGCACCGGCCAAGGTGCTGAGGACGGACGCGTCGATCCCCACCCGGCGGCGTTCGTCGAGGGGGTCACGCCCGGGGACAGGCGCGGCGGCGGGCACGAGCTCGCAAGGCCCGGCCGGGGCCTCGAGGCCCCGGCCGGCGGATCAGCTTGCCGCGGCGCGGCCCGCAGGTCGCCGGGGGCGCGGCCGGGAGGTCGCCGCGGCGCGGCCCGGGAGGTTGCCGCGGCGCGGCCGCAGGTCGCCGGTCGCCACGGAGGCGCGGCCGCGCCGGCGGCTACGGTGGAGGTGCCGCCCGCGGTGGCGGCCACCGCGGAGGGGGGGAGCGGGCGCAGCTCGCGGGAGCGCCGCGGATGCGGCGGCACGGACGGAGGTGGCGGCGACGGCGCCACGACGGGCGCCCGTGGCCGCGGAGGCGCGGGTGGGGGCGCCAGCGGAGGCGGTGCAGGAGGCTCCGCCCGCCGGCGGTCTCCAAGCGGAGGTGGTGGAGCTCTCGGATGACTCCCCGCCGCCTGGGTGGAACCAGTGGGCCAGCTGGCCCACGAACTCCCCCGAGCCCCAGGAGGGGGCCCTCGTGAGGCGGCACGAGGGTCACATGATAGTGGGGGGCCGAGGGCACGATGCCGAGGCTTCGTCCTCCCACGCCGGCCGCCCCGCCCGGTGGGGGGGGGGGCCGTGGAGGATCCCCGGCTGTTTGCGACGCCGGGGGGAGCAGAGGCTGCGGGGCGAGCTCGGAACCACGGCGCCACGCTCAACCGCGCGTTGAACGAGGCGCTGCAGGTCCACGGCGGCCCGGCCTGGCTCGTCTTCCAGGTGAGCCACGGTTGCTCATCTTTCTTCCTTTTTTGTTTTCGTGAGCTGCATTCAAGTCTTGGTTCTTATGAGATTCGATGTGTAGATGCCAGGAGCTCGAGCGCCGCGCCCATGAGAAGTACGACGCGTTCGACCAGGTGAACGCCGAGGCCCACCAGCTCCGGGAGCGATGCAGCGCTTTCGACGCGCTTGCGGATGCTCTCGTGGACGCCGGACGGTTGGCCGGGTGTACGGGCGATGGCGTGGTGCGACGTGCTCCCCGAGAGCTCAGGGCAGGGCACGGCGCGTCACCCGAGTCTCGAGCGGATCCGCGCAGCCCTCGTTGATCGCGACGAGGCGCTGTGGAACGCGCGCGAGGACCGGACAAGACGCGGACGCCGGCCGCCAACGGGAGGCGGAGGTGGCCACCGCCGCGCCGAAACCCGGGGGCTCCGCTCGTCGCTCGAGGGGGCGCGGGCGCGGCCGGCCGCCGGCCGAGGAGCGGGCGCGCGGGGTTGGAGCAGCGCGCCAAGGAGGCCGATGACCCGAGGGCGGCCCTCGACGCCAAGGTCGCGGCCCTCGTCGCCCCCGAGGAGCAGCTCCCAGCGGAGCGCATCGCCGCCGTGGGGCTGAGGGGCGGCTCCAGCAGGAGCAGGCTGCCCTTGGTGACGCCCGAGCGGCACTGGAGCGGGAGCGCGTTGCTCGCGAAGCGGCGGAGAAGTCGCTGGAGGAGCGGAACGCCACATTCTCCGAGGTTGAAGACGAGGCGCTCGCGCTCAGCATCAGCAACGCCAGCCAGGAGCTGGCCCTTCGCGAGCAAGGCGAGGCCGTCCAGCGTCTCGAGTTGGAGCTCGAGTCCGCGCGCCGCGACCTCGATCTGGAGAGGAAACAAGTCGAGGGTGAGTTACCGCTTGACCCTGCTTGTTGGTTCTTGCTTTAGAGGGTTCGCTTCCCCTTTCTGATTTCTTGTCGTCTTGTTGATTCCAGGCTTGCGCACTGCCTTGGGGCACGCTGCTGGGCGGGCTGAGGCCCTGCAGGCTTCCTACAACTCCTGCGAGCGGAGCTGGCGGGAGCTGCGTGACGCGGCCCTCGAGACCCCGCCGCGTCGTCGAGGAAGGCGAGGCCCGGGCCGGCGGCTCGGTGGCCAGCCGCTTGCGCGCCCTCGGTGGCCACGTCACGGAGCGGATGCGTCGGGCATTGCACCTGGGCGTCCGGAAGGCCCTCGGAGTGGTGCGATCCCATTACGAGGTCAACCTCGAGGCGCTGGCGGAGGGCTACATCGTGCCCGAGGGTGTCGAGGACGAGGTTGCCATGGAGCGCGCGGACGCGCTTGTTGCTGACGCCGCCGGGTCGCTCGCCGAGGCCTTCGAGGAATTCCTCTTCCCGGACGTCGCCGGCGGTCGCTCGCTCCACCCGCTCGAAAGCATCCGGGCGCCCGGGCCCATTTTTTGTTTATGTGTATCAGAATTCTGGCCTCGTGGCCTCTTGTAAATAGACAAGTCGTTTCATGAACATGGGCAGTTGTTGTAAATGAAATCGTTTGCTTATTACGCTTTTTGTTTCTCCTTCTTCCTGAGTAGATTCTAGTTAGGGAAGTTCGTTTTTCGTAGGGGGCCCGCTGGGTTGGAAGCGAGAGAGACGGGCCGTAGCCACGCGGCGTAGGCTGTCTCTGGCTCGCACGCTCCTTCCGCTGTGCCGCCTACGCCCTGTTCGAATCGTGGCTCGAGGTTGAAGTGGGAAACAAACTTAGCGCGTGTTGTTACGTTTTTTGCGCGAAAAAATGGGACCATTTGGGGGGGGGTGCCCCCCCGCAGTAGCCCCCGAGGGTAACTTGGGTTTCAGGGGAAAGCCGAGTTGCCCTTTTATTAAACGTGGAGTATTTACATAGGTGACACCAACTGGGGTGTTGGCCATGCGTTTCTACAACAGAAAAAACTTGGAAAATCCTAGCTAAGGGTAGAAGCGACGTAGCTGTTGGATGTTCCAAGCGTTGGCGAGTTCTTCGCCGTCCTCGTTGGCCAGCTTGTACGTGCCCGGCTTGAGCACCTTCACCACGACATAGGGTCCCTCCCATGGGGGCGATAGCTTGTGGCGCCCTCGGCTGTCTTGGCGTAGCCTTAGGACCAAGTCCCCCTCGCTGAAATCTCTCCGACGTATCTTGCGTGTTTGGTAACGTCGTAGGGACTGTTGATACCTTGCGGAGTGCATCAACGCCACAAGGCGTACTTCGTCTAGCTGGTCCAGTGAGTCCTCCCGGGCTCGCTGGTTAGCCTCTTCGTCGTAGCCTCGAATCCTGGGCGACCCATATTCTAGGTCCGTGGGGAGGACGGCCTCCGCGCCATGGACTAGGAAAAACGGGGTGAACCCGGTGGCTCTGCTTGGGGTAGTCCTTAGGCTCCACACGACTGCTGGTAGTTCTTGAAGCCATTTTCGGCCAGATTTGTTGAGCTGGTCGAAAATTCTGGGTTTGAGGCCCTGTAGAATCATGCCGTTGGCACGCTCCACTTGGCCGTTTGTCTGTGGGTGTGCCACAGCTGCCCAATCCACGCGGATGTGGAACTTGTCGCAGAACTCCAAGAACTTCCGGCCCGTGAACTGGGACCCGTTGTCCGTGATGATGGAGTTTGGCACTCCAAAGCGGTAGACGATGTCGGTGAAGAACGTGACCGCCTGCTCAGCCTTCAAATTCGTGATGGGGCGCACCTCCACCCACTTGGAGAACTTGTCGATTGCGACAAGCAGGTGGGTGAAGCCCCCGGGCGCCTTCCGCAGGGGCCCGACGATGTCCAACCCCCACACGGCGAACGGCCATGTTACGGGGATCGTTTGTAGAGCGTGAGCGGGCAAGTTGGTCTTGCGGGCGTAGAACTGGCACCCCTCGCAGGTGCGCACAATTTCGCTGGCATCCGTGACCGCGGAAGGCCAGTAGAAGCCCTGGCGGAACGCGTTGCCTACGAGGGTGCGCGGCGCAGCGTGGTGGCCACAGATTCCCGCGTGGATATCCCGTAGGAGCTCACGCCCCTCGGGAATGGGTATACACCACTGAAGGATGCCTGACGCGGCGCGCTTGTACAGCTCGCCGTCGACGAGGGTGAATGACTTGGCCATCCTGGCGATGCGCCTGGCTGTGGCCCGGTCTGCGGGGAGTTCCCCTCGAGCAATCCAGGCGATGTACTTCTCCCGCCAGTCCGCCTGGACGGGAGCCGGCTCGATGTCCATCGCGACAGCCTCGTGGGAGCCGTACCCCTCGAGGAGGGAGAGCACGTACGCCTCGTTTGAGGGGTCCTCTTCCATGGGTTCCGCACCCGCTGGATTCGAGGGAGCCCCCGAGGGTGCGCCGTCGCTAGAGGGGTCGGGCTCGAAGGTGACCGAGGGCTGCGCAATGTCGCGCGCGAAAACGTTCGGGGGGACGGTGATCCGTCCGGACGCTATTTTTGCCAGCTCGTCTGCTTCCTCGTTGTACCGGCGGGGTACATGATTAAGCTCGATGCCGTAGAACTTGTCTTCGAGGGCCCGCACGGCTTTACAGTAGGCCTCCATCTTGTCGTCGTGGCAGCTCGCGTTCTTCATGACTTGATCGATCACGAGCTGTGAATCCCCTCGTACGTCGAGGCGCTTGACGCCCAACTCAATGGCGATTTTGAGGCCGCAGAGACGGGCCTCGTATTCCGCCATATTGTTAGATGCGGGGAAGTGGAGACGCACTGCGTAGCGCATGTGTTCACCGAGGGGTGACACGAAGAGCAAGCCCGCGCCCGCTCTCCGTCTTCATCACCGAGCCGTCGAAGAACGAGAGTCCGGCCTCGCTTGAATCGAGGGGGCGGCGGTGCGTGTCCGTCCACTCAGCGACGAAATCAGCTAGGATTTGCGACTTGATGGCCTTACGCGGAGCGTAGGCGAGCGTCTCACCCATCAATTCCACGGACCACTTGGCAATTCTGCCCGCCGCGTCGGGGTTGCGGATGATCTCTCCTAGCGGGAAGGAAGAGACCACCGTAACTGGGTGGGCCTCGAAGTAGTGGCGGAGCTTGCGCCGCGCGAGGACTACCGCGTACAACAGCTTCTGGACCTGGGGGTAGCGCGACTTCGTGTCCGACAGGACTTCGCTGATGTAGTAGACCGGCCTCTCGCACGGGCCAAGGCATGCCCTTCCTCCGTGCGCTCCACGACGATCACGGCGCTGACCACCTGGGTGGTTGCGGCCACGTAGAGCCGGGAGGGGTTCGCCGTCTCGCGGCGGCGTAAGGATTGGGGCGTGCGTCAGAGACGCCTTCAGCTTGTCGAGCGCTTCTCGGGCCTCGGCGGTCCAAGAGAAGCGCTCGTGCTTCTTGAGCAGCCGGTAGAGGGGCAGGCCCTTCTCACCGAGCCTCGAGACGAAGCGGCTTAAGGCGGCGAGGCACCCCAACACCTTCTGCACCCCTTTGAGGTCCCGAATTGGGCCCATTCGCTCGAGGGCCGCGACCTTTTCAGGGTTGGCCTCGATTCCCCGCTGGGAGATGATGTACCCTAGGAGCATGCCACGCGGCACTCCGAAGACACATTTTTCGGGGTTGAGCTTGACCCCGTTGGCCCGCAGGCAGCTGAACGCGATGCCAAGATCGCTAACCAGGTCGTCCGCCTTCCTGGTCTTGACGACGATGTCGTCTACGTAAGCCTCGACCGTCCGCCCGATATGGTCCCCAAAAACGTGCTGCATGCAGCGCTGATATGTTGCGCCCGCGTTTCTGAGGCCAAAAGGCATCGTGACGTAACAGAACGTCCCGAACGGTGTGATGAACGAAGTCGCGAGCTGGTCGGACTCCTTCATCTTTATCTGATGGTATCCCGAATAGGCATCAAGGAAACAGAGTAGTTCACACCCGGCTGTGGAATCAACGATCTGATCTATGCGTGGCAAAGGAAAAGGAACTTTTGGACATGCTTTATTGAGACTGGTGTAGTCTATACACATCCTCCACTTCCCATTTTTCTTTTTTACAAGCACAGGATTAGCTAGCCACGTAGGGGTGGAACACTTCCTTGATGAACCCGGCCTCGAGGAGCTTCCGCGGCTCCGCTCCGATCGCCCGTCGCCGCTCCTCGTCGAAGCGGCGCAACCGCCGGCCGCACGGCGCGAGCATTAGGCAGGATATCAAGGGAGTGCTCGGCGACCTCCCTCGGGATGCCTGGCATGTCCGAGGGGCTCCACGCGAAGATGTCGGCGTTGGCGCGGAGGAAGTCGATGAGCACTGCTTCCTATTTAGGATCGAGGGTCGAGCTGACCCTCAACACCTTGCCCTCAGGGGCCGACGGGTCGAGGGGGACCCCTTTGGTTTGCTCGGCGGCCTCGAAGGTGCCGACGTGCTTGGCGGCGGAGCTGAAGTCGTCGTTGACCATCTTCTCCAGTGTGTTCACCAGCGCTTCATCCAGCGCTAGTGCCTCTGCATGTTCCACGCACTCGACATCGCAGTCGAATGCGTGCTCGATCGACGACCCGACGATGATGACGCCGTTTGGACCCGGCATCTTCATCTTCAGGTACGTGTAGTTGGGGACTGCCATGAACTTGGCATAGCATGGTCGCCCAAGGATGGCATGGTAGGCCCCTTTGAATCCCACCACCTCGAAGGTGAGGGTTTCCTTGCGGAAATTCTTGGGGGTCCCAAACCAGACGGGCAGATCGATGCCGCCCGAGGGGTTGAACCCCGCTTGCCGGCGCGATGCCGTGAAACGGCTTCGTGCTGGGCCGCAGCTGGTCCAGCCCAATCCCCATCAGGCGCAATGTATGCGCGAAGAGGATATTGAGGCTACTGCCTCCGTCCATAAGGACCTTCGAAAACCGGGCGTTCCCAATGATGGCCCGGGTTCGGGATACGATTTGGGTGATCATCCCGGCTAAAGGTGATGGCATCCTTCGACCAGTTGAGGAAGGCCGGAGGTGCCCTCTCTACGGCGAGGACTTCGTGCCGCTCCTTCTTGCGCTGCCGGGTCGTCATGTCGACAGTAGGTCCCCCAAAGATGAGGAACACATTTTCGACAGCAGGGAAACCAC
This sequence comes from Cenchrus americanus, assembly GCA_947561735.1. NCBI lineage: Eukaryota > Viridiplantae > Streptophyta > Magnoliopsida > Poales > Poaceae > Cenchrus > Cenchrus americanus. Next base: position 124,925,534 of record OX387242.1, on the reverse strand, counting down.
CTGCGTCGCCATCGCCCCCATCCTTCTTGGCCTCTGCCCCCTTCGTGGCGGCACGGCCATAGAACTTCTTGAGCATGTCGCACTGCTCAAGAGTGTGGTTCACGGGGGTCTTGTGGTAGGGGCATGGCTTCTTCATCATGTCGTCGAACACCCCCGGGCCTCGAGGAGCCGGTCGAGGGCCCCGTCGGGCCGGGTCAACAGCGAGGGCCTCGGCGTTGCCGCCGTTGCGCCCTCGCTCGCGCGCCTCGCGGCGCGGCCTTTTTCCCCTTCTTGCCCCGCTTGTCGTTGCGGCGCGGCTCCTTGGACCCGCCGCCCTCCGCGGGCGTGTCCTCGGCGCGCTTGCCCTTTTTTTTTTTTACCGTCGAAGATTGCCCCCACGGCCTCCCTCTCCGGAGGCGAAGGGCGGTGGCAATGTCGAATAGCTCGTTCGAGTCCGTGGGCGGGCTGCGTCCCAGTTCGCGCACAAGGTCCCGGCACGTGGTGCCCTCGAGGAACGCGTGCACGATCTCGGACTGTGCCACGCTGGGGAGCTCTGTGCAGCGCTTGGAGAAGTGCGGTATGAAGTCCCGTAGCGATTCGCCCGGCTTGCGTGCGGGGAGCGCGAGATCCCGAGAGTTCCCGTGGGCGCACGTACGTGCCCACGGAAGTTGCCCACGAAGGTGTGGACCGGATCGTCCCGGTTATGGATGCGGGCCGGCGGGCGAGGTGCTCGAGCCATGTCGGGCCGCGTCGCCCAGATGCAGGGGCAAGTTGCGGATGATTACTTCGTCGTTGGTGGCCCCGCCCGGGCGGCGGGCCGGGGCGGTAATCGTTGAGCCAGACACGGGGGTCCGTCTCCCCGTTGTACTTGACGATCGTCGAGGGTTGACGGAAGCGCTGGGGGAACGCCGCCGTGCGGATCTCCCGGCTGAACACACGGGTGCCCGGGGGCTCCGGCGTCGGGGAGCGATCCTCACCGCTGTCGTAGCGTCCACCCCTTCGAGGGTGGTAGCCCCTGGCCGCTCGCGCGTCCGCCTTGCTGGTGCGCCTGGCGTTGATGACGTTGCGGGCGTCGCCATCCAGCGCCTGCGCGCGTGTCGAGGAGCCGTTCCTTGGCCGGCGTGCGCCCCTGGTCAGCGGGTTGACCCACGTGCACCGAGGGTTCGCCTCCTGGTGCAGGATCATCGCCCCGTGCGTCCCCCTGTTGGCGGATGCGTGAGGCTGAGCTCTCGGCCTGCTGGACGGCCGCTTGCTCAAGGAGAGTTTGCACCTCGCGGTGCATATCTCGAGCCTCTGGGGTCGAGGGTGCCGGCATGGCGCGTAGCAGCGTCGCGGCGGCGATGAGCTTTTGGCTCGCCCGTGGCGGAGTATCCGCATTGTCGATGTTAGGGACGGGGTTGAGGCGGTCACGGACCTGTCGGCCCAGCTCCCGCGCGCGTTCGCCGCGCGCGGAGGCCTCCCCCGCCATCGAGGCGCGGAGCGGGCCCGCACCGTCCGTACTCTTACGCCGGCTTGGCCTCGAGCTCGCGTGCTTGGGCCGGTGTGCGTCGACGTCGGCCCCGGCGGGAGCGCTTGGCCCCGCGGCCGGGCGCGCGGCGATCCCCCGGGCAGGCGTGACTTCCCCATCTCCAGCGCCTGCCGCGCCGGCGGCGTTGGCCGGGTCGTTGGTGATGACGGCGCAACATTCCCGCGTGGGGTCGTAGCTCCTAGTGCTGGAGTCGTCGGAGCAGCCAAACCAGTAGTCCGTGGCGTCGAGGAAGCGCCTGAACGCGACTGGGTCCGGCACGCCGGAGAAGTCCCACTCTGCATACCCATAGCGGTTGGCAGGTGGCATTGTGTCGACGGAGCCCAGGGACGACTCGTCCGCTGCTGAAGTGCTGGGATCCCTGGCGACGAAGACATGGCGGCCGGGGGGAACCCGGCGCATCGTCGTGTTCACGTTGGCGTTATGGGCCGTCGTGGCGCCACGCAGCCCGATGGGGATGCGTGGTCCTGAAACTGCACGCGGTCCCACCGGGGTGGTGGCGGCTGTTGCGTCGGTGGGCGCACCGCGTTGGGCGGCGGCGCGCTCGGCCCCCGCCGCCGCTCGGACCGCGCCCGGCGTGAGCGCGGCCCGGAGCGACGACGGCGTCGCGGCGTCGACGGACCTGCGGCATCCGTGCTGCGGGCGCCTGCGCCGATGTCGTGCGTGCGGCGGCGACCGAGCGGACTCCGGCCTCACGGCGCGCGCGAAGCTCCTCACGATTGGTGAGGCGCATGAGATAGCCGTTCCCCCGTGGCTCGGAAGTTCAAGTCTCCGAAGCGGATCTCGAACCCGGCCGGGAGAGGGTCCGAGCTACCCATGTTGTAGCGCGTAGCACGGTACTCAGTGCGAATCACCATGGAGGGAGTTGGCAAGATGACCTTAGGCGCTCGTTTGCCCCACGGTGGGCGCCAACTGTCGGTGCGGAATATGGTCCCGACACTAACCAGTAGATAACGCCTAGGTCTATCCCTCGATGGTCGATGCCAAGCAGCAAATGACACAAGGTTTTATCCTGGTTCCGGCCGAGGGGGCCGTACGTCCAGCAGGGGTGTGCTCATGGCACTATATTGCTCGGCACCGGGGGCGCTTGTAGTGGGGCAAGTACAAGCAAGGCGGGAGAGGAAGCGTGGCTTCCAAGTCCCTGTGAGAGTGTATGAAGATGTCGTGTGAGGATGAGGGAGTGAGTGCACGGAGCGTTGTGTTCGACTGATCGTGTTCCTCCGAACCCGTCTCCCCCGCGGCTGGGGGCTCGCCTCCCCTTTTATAGGCCAAGGGGGCGGCGAGTTACATGCACGCCGCGCTACCTAGCTACGTGAGGGAGCACGTCGCGCTACGGTGTAGAGTGGGCGGCCGTCCGGACGATCTTCGCTGCGATCCGGCCATGATGGCCTACCCCGTGCCGAACCGGTGGCGGTTCGAGGGTAGGAGGCGGCGGATGGCGGTGGCCTCCCCCGATAGGCTTCGAGGGAGGTGCGATGATGGCCGGTACGGGGTACGGGAGCGGGCGAACGGCGTTCCTTCCCAATGAGCTGCGGTGGTGGGGTGGTTGCTGCGGTGCCGGGCGTGCGCCCCCGCGGAGTCGGGCGTGCGCCCGCACGCGTGGGTACGGCGGCCGCGCGTTACAGTGGCCGGGATGGCCATCCACCGGCCTAGCGCCCTTCACCTAACCTGCAGGGTCACGGGAAAGTGAATCGAGGGTGCGCCCGGCCCCTTTTCGAGGGTCGGGCGCGTTAGCCGTACAGTAGTGGGCGCACGGTGTCACGGGACTGACACCGGCCGTACCGCACAGTCCATCCCACAGTGGCGGGGATGGGCTCCTCCCTGGGGAGTTGGTGCGGCGGCACCGGGGCGTGAGCCCCGGGCGCATGATGGCGCCGTCTCGCGGCGTCGGGGCGTTAAATGCCCAAGTACGGGGCTGGCGCACGCGCGCGGGGCGCCCGTGAGCGTGGCGGGCCCCGGCCGAGGGCGGAGCGGACCCTCGAGCGAGACGGGACCCGCTCGAGGGAGAGCGTGCCCTCGAGCAGGGCGGGACCGCTCGAGGGAAGGGTCGCCCCTCGAACGGGGCGGAGTCCGTTCGAGGAGGGGGTTGCCCCTCGAACGGGGCGGAGCCCGCTCGAGGAGGTGCGTGCCCTCGGGCGAGGCGGAGCCTGCTCGAGGGGTCTTCCAGACGGGCCGTCTTGGTGGGCCTCCGGGGTCCTGCCGCCTGGGCCATGTCCTGCATGGTTAGTTTCCTGCATTGTTAGGCTTAGCTTATTTCGATGCAGGGATTTAAGTGAGGGTCCCCCCATTGTTTAAGGGGACCCCTAGGGCGGTCCCCGACACAATGGTCATGACATTATATATGACAGTAGTGAAACAACACTCACAACACATCATGACACCAACAATAACAATATATATAACAGTAGTGAAACAATTAACACTCAAAACAAAGCATAAGACAATACAGTTATCACTACCTTATAAACCATCGCGATGCGATTCCCACCGACATTATGTGGCTATCGAAATTAAAGTATGCTAACGGAGTCCAAAGCATAGACTCCGTGCCAGGTAGATGTAAATCATAGCAGAATTAAAGTATGCTAACATCCTTTATGCTTTTCATGAGTTTACAGTGCAAAAATTATAGCACCAGGAACATGAAAATGAATTTCAACATTTCATATAACTTCATCTGTTGGCAAAAATTTATTCAAAACATACTTGGAGCAACAAAATCCATCCATCAAATCCATAGTAACTCAATTGAAGATGAACTATTAAGGCATGTCTCCCTAATCCACCTTGACATGAATATATAGCAGATTGGGTAGACTACATTATAAACCACTGCGATGCAATTCCCAATGACATTATGTGGCCATCAGAATTAAAATATGCTAACAGGTCCAAAGCATAACTGTCGATTTGAGCATAGCAGAATTAAATTATATGCTAACATGTCCAAAGCATAACTGTCGATCTGGTACATTCAAAGCATAGCAGAATTAAAGTATGCTAACATCCTCGATGCTTTTCATGAATTTACAGTGCAAAAATTGTAGCACCAAGAACATGAAAATGAATTTCAACAGTTCATATAACTACATCTGTTAGCAATAATTTATTCACACAGACTTGGGGCAACAAAATCCATCCATCAAATCCACAGTCAATCAATTAAAGATGAACTATCAAGGCATGTCTCCCCAACTAATCCACATTGACATGAATATATAGCAGATCGGTTTTGGTGGCCGATGAGAGAGAGGGCATTGGGGGTTCAAGCAGGACTAACCTTTGTCGCGAATGAAGTAGTTGTTCTCGTGATGGTCAGAGGGGCCAGATCCACGGCGACTCATGGCCTGAGGCAGCCGGCTCGTCGTCGCGGCCCTGGCATTGAACAAGCGTTCAGCAAAGCGCCCGTCCAGGGGGGCATTGTGGAACTGGGCGAATCAAGCTCTCAGCCGCCACTTCGGGGCCCCCCAGTGCGACCTCCTCCCCAAAGCGGGCGGAAGTCAAGCTTTCCGGCCCCCGCCACGAGCGGGCGGGGGGAAGCCGGGTTCGGCCTCCCCTTGCGGGCCTCGGGACGGCCAATCCGGCCGCCACGCGGGCGCGGCACAGGTCAACTCCCGTGCAACGAGCCCGAATCCGTACCAGCCCACGTACGGAGACTTAGCGTTCGGCTCGTCCGGTACCCCACTCACTTCCGGTCAGAGGATTGCTCCGGCGACCAACTAGCTGTAGAGAAACTTGTACGGCGGAGGCTATCATGAGGTGGGAAACTACGGGGCATTTGACGCTTTCCCACATCTAGGATACGCGCCAGCTGCAGGCGCGCAGGAGGACGACGCCCTGGCACGGAAGATGGCCGAATTGATGCAAAATCAGTTCGGCCTCAAGCCAAAAATGCAAGGACCCGCCTATAAGTCGCCGTTCCCAGAATGGTACTACAATGTGCTCTTGCCGCCAAGGGTGAAGCCGCCAACGAAGTTCACCAAGTTTTCAGGACAAGACGACACGAGCACGGTCGAGCACATCGCTCGTTACCTCATGCAGCTCGGGGAGTGCTCGGCTGAGGAGACATTCAGGGTCCGCTACTTCGCCGCATCGCTGACAGGTCCAGCGTTCCAGTGGTTCTCGTCCCTGACCCTGAATCAGTTGCCAGATGGAAGGACTTAGAGCGGAAATTTCACGCTCACTATTTCAGCGGCAGCTCGGAGAAGAAGCTGATTGACCTTGCGACCATGAAGCAGAGGCATAGCGAAATGCCGCTGGAGTTTCTCCGGAGGTTCAGGGAGGTCAAAGGCATGTGTTTCTCGCTTAACTTGCCAGATGACCAGTTGGCTGACATGGCCGTCGCCGGAATGCTACCGGCCGTACGCGAAAAGTTGTTCGGGATGGAGTTTAAGAATCTGGGTCAGCTATCGCAGAAGCTATCACTGATGAGCAATCAGGCGTATGGCTTTAAGAAGGACGCCAAATTTGGCAAGCAGCATGACGTCGGCGCGTCTACAACCGCTTCTTAGACAAGGCGATCCGTTCGAGGATTCCGATGATGAATTGGATGTAGCCGCAGCAGAGATCATGTGGGGTAAGGAGCCTTTGACAATGAATCGGCGACCGGGTCAAGCGGACCAAGGGTACTTATGATTTTGATATCACAAAGGCCGATAAATTGTTCGAGCTCTTAGTGAAGGAAGGCGAGAATCAAGTCGCCCGAGGGGCATTCCATGCTTTGGCCCGATGGAGTTAAAGCAAAACGTTATCGTGGCTTCCACGACGGGGATTCACACTCCATCAATGATTGCGGGGTCTTCGGGATGAGGATCCGGAAGGCCATCCGGGAAGGTCACCTTAAGTTCGACAACAAAATGAAGGCTGGATGGCCACCCCTTTCCTCGAAACATGGTGGGCTTTTACGTCAACGTGATAGCTGCCGAGGAGAAGGGAAAAGTCAAGGTCTTGACCTCGGCCCGGTCTAGACAAGGTGGAGCAAAGGACCCGGAGCGCCAAGTGACTGCGGAACGGGGGCAAGGTGAAGCCCCCCGTATTCTTAAGAGTCACATCGAAATTGGGGAGTCATCCGAGCCAAGCCCGGGGTGACATCGCGCATCCTCCTCAACGGGTGGCGGCGCCGCATTGAGAAAGAGCGCTACCGAAACGGCGCTACGAGGAGGAGCAACGCGAGCGCGAAGAAGAAGCACGCGAGAAGAGACCAAGAGCGGTACACGAGCGAGCGAGAACGCGCGCACTTGGGGATGTGCCTTCTTCGGGCATTGCCCGGAATGAGGGTCTAAAGCTACCCACGTTGAAGAAGCGTCCCCGAATGCGATGACGGGTATTTTGAGTATAGGCGGGGGAGCGCCGGGCCGCCGATCCGTCCACGAGAGAATTGGAAGGATCCAACCCTGATGGGGATCGGCGCCAAAAAATTGAAGTCATTGATCATCCTAGGAAGCGGCATGCCGATCTCGGGTGGGCCGATCAAGAGGAGGATGAGGATGACTACGTACGGCGAGGAAGGGGCAATGGTGCCCACCGGTCGAGGAGAAGCCGGAAGAGACGGGTCCAGCGCTTGAGGAACCGCGAGTTGAGGCGGGCGGAATCCGGACGCGTCAAGTGTGGCGCCCCAAAGATCAACTTTGAAGGATTGAAGCGTTCGGCTCCAACATGCATGGTATACTTTCTGCCGAACGAATTCATGGCTCCTGCTAACCAGGTTGTGTAGGAGGAAGCGGCCATAGATGATGAGCGGGCCGAGGGGATGCGGCACAATTGGTGCTTGGCCAAGCGAGCGATCTTCGACAAGCCGGCCAAGAATCGACATATGAGGCCGCTGTACTTAAGAGGATACGTCAATGGCAAGCCATTGACAAAGATGTTCGTCGATGGTGGAGTGGCAGTCAACGTAATGCCGTACACCACCTTCAGGAAGCTTGGCATGGGCCCGAGCGATTTGACACCCACGAGTATAATCCTCAACGACTTCGTTGGGAACCCTTCGGATACCAAAGGGTGTGCTCACGTGGATTTGATGATCGGATCCAAGCCGCTGCTCACTACCTTCTTTGTCATCGAAGGCAAGGTGGCCTACAGCCTGCTGCTTGGGCGGGACTGGATCCATGCCAACTGTTGCGTCCCGTCCACCATGCATCAACAGCTTATCCAGTGGGTGGACGATGAGATTGAGATCGTCCAGGCGGATGACTCCGTGAGCGTGGCGAACATGGAACCAGCTTTCTGGGAGTACCAAGGTATTGATTGCTTCTCAGGCAAAGACTAGGGGGAAGGTCCTGTTGAACCCGTCAGCAGTGATCAACAGCCGATTCAAGCAGTCGGCTCTTATAGCAATTTTTAATGGAGAACCCCGTAGATGGCACTGATGGCAAGTTAGGGCGAGGATTCATGTCGGCTGATAAATTAGAGGAGGTTGACATTAGAAGCGGTGATAAGCCTAGGCCGACGTTCATAAGTGCAAACTTGCAGCCAGACTTCAGGGGGGAGTTAATTAAGCTTCTCAAAGAATACAACGATTGCTTCGCCTGGGATTATTCGGAGATGCCTGGATTGGATCGTTCCATCGTCGAGCATCGGTTGCCAATCAAGCCCGGTTTCAAACCATATAAGCAACCGCCCCGGAAAATCTACAAGGATGAGGTATTGGCCGATGTGAAGAAGGAAGTTGAAAGATTACTTGACGCAAACTTCGTTCGGCCATGCAGATATGCGGAGTGGATTTCTAACATCGTCCCTGTATACAAGAAGAATGGAAAAATGAGGGTTTGCATAGATTTCAGGGACCTAAACAGAGCTACTCCGATGGATGGATACCCGATGCCTATTGCCGATTTGTTGATTGACGCCGCCGCTGGACACAAGGTGATCAGTTTCATGGATGGCAATGCGGGATACAATCAGATCTTCATGGCAATAGAAGACATTTCGAAGACAGCCTTTAGATGTCCTGGTCATATAGGCCTATTCGAGTGGATCGTCATGACATTTGGATTGAAAAATGCCGGTGCAACCTATCAACGAGCCATGAATTACATTTTTCATGAGTTGATCGGCAAGATTGTGGAGATCTACATTGATGATGTGGTAATCAAGTCCCTAAGTCATGACACCCATTTGGAAGATGTGAAGAAGACCTTGGAGTGCACCGGAAACACGGTTTGAAGATGAATCCAAACAAGTGCGCTTTTGGGGTATCGGTGGAGAATTCTTGGGGTTTTTGGTCCACGAAGGAGGAATTGAAGTTGGCAAGAAGAGCATGAAGGCCATTGATGAAGTTGTTCCTCCAACTAACCTCAAGGAGTTGCAATCACTGCTCGGCAAAATCAACTTCGTGAGAAGGTTCATTTCAAATTTATCACAGAAGGTGTTGCCATTCTCTCCACTGTTGAAGCTGAAGAAAGATCAGAAGTTCACGTGGGGCGACGAACAACAAAAGGCTTTTGATGAGATCAAGCAGTACATGAAGGAACCACCGGTGTTGGTTCCTCCTCAGCTAGACAAGCCTTTCAAGTTGTACGTGGCGGCCGATACCCAAACCATTGGATCGGCCCTTATTCAAGAATTCGAAGGGAAGGAGCGGGTAGTAGCATATCTTAGCCGAAAATTACTTGATCCTGAAACCAGGTATTCGCGTAGAGAAACCGTGTCTTTGCGTGTACTACTCGTGTACAAAGTTTCGGCACTACCCCGTTGAATGCCGAATGCCTTGTGTATTCCAAGTTCGATGTGATAAAACATATGTTATCTATGCCAATTTTGAACGGCGGGATTGGCAAGTGGATTTTAGCTTTATCGAATTCGAGATTGAAGTTTGAATCGGCAAAAGCCATCAAAGGTCAGATCATTGCCGATTTTATAACTGAACATCGTGATCCGTCAATTGATTTGCTTGAGATCACCCCTTGGGAGTTATTTTTTGATGGATCGTCGTGTGGTAAAGGTGGGGGAGTAGGGATCCTACTGATTTCTCCTAGAGGTGAGATGTTTGAATTTGCCATCCCTATTCAGCCCACTGTCACAAATAATCAGGCTGAATACGAGGCATTACTTCGAGGGCTTCAGTACTTGAGAGAAGCAGGGGCCGTTTCGGTTGAAGTTTATGGAGATTCAGAGTTGGTAATCAAGCAATTGAACGGCCAATATGAATGCAAAAGTGAAGCGCTGAGGAGTTACTACGAAGAATGCAGGGAAATCTTGAAGAGCTTCCCATTGGTAACTCTACAGCACATTCCTAGAGAACATAACGAAGAAGCGAACAGGCTGGCTCAGAGCGCCTCTGGTTACAAAGAAAGTCAAGAAGCGTCTGACGCGGGAGGGTGTGTGCACTAGGGGCGGATCTTCCAGAAGATGATTGGAGGAAAGAGATCGTTGATTACTTGAAGGATCCATCCCGTAAAGTCTCTAGGAAGCTCAGGTACAAAGCCATAAAGTTCGTTCTTCTGGATGATAATTTATTCTATAAATCATTGGATGGGGTATTATTACGCTGCACGGGTCCCGAAGAAGCCAAGAACATGATGAGCGAAGTGCACGATGGGATATGCGGAGCACACCAATCGGCCTACCGTATGAAGTGGGTTATTAGACAAGGCCGGGATGCTTTTGGCCGACGATATTAGAGGAGTCCCCCTTTGAGTATTACAAGGGATGTCAGGATTGCCAAAGGTTTGGGAATATTCAAAGGGTCCCTGCATCAGCATTGAATCCCATCATCAAGCCATGGCCATTCAGGGGTTGGGGTATCGACTTGATTGGCCAAATCAATCCACCGTCTAGCAAGGGGCATAAGTTCGTGCTTTTGGCTACAGATTATTTCACCAAATGGGTTGAGGCGATCCCACTGAAGAAGGTGACGTCAGAAAACATGATTGAATTCATCAAGGAGCACATCATCTACCGATTTGGAATCCCTCAGACAATTACCACCGATCAAGGGGCACAATTCGTGTCACTGGAGTTCAGAAAATTTGCCGAAAGCATGGGGATCAAATTGTTTAATTCCTCTCCCTATTATGCCCAGGCTAATGGTCAAGCAGAGGCTTCTAATAAGATCATGATCAAGTTGATACAAAAGAAGATCGATCAGAAGCCAAGAAGGTGGCATTCGGTTCTCAGTGAAGCACTGTGGGCTTACCGAATGGCCCCCCACGGAGCTACAAAGACCTCTCCTTACGAGTTGGTTTACGGGCACCACGCGATTTTGCCTTGGGAGATGCAATCAGATTCAAGGAGAGTGGTGCTGCAAAAGGACTTGAGCTCCAAGGATTACAGTGGCCTAATGATGGACGAGCTAGAGGATTTACATATGATCCGTCTCAGGGCCCACGGAAAACATCGAGAAAAACAAGTCGCGGGTTGCCAAGTACTATAACAAGAAGGTGAAAGTAAGGCAATTTGCGAGAAGGCGATCTAGTTTGGAAAGCGCTATTGCCGATTGGAACTAAATACAATGAATTCGGCAAATGGTCCCCTAACTGGGAAGGACCTTTCCGTGTGGTCAGATGCGTCCCTGGTAATGCATACATATTGAAAACTTTGCTAGGAGAAGAATTTTCCGCTGCAATAAATGGAAGATATCTGAAGAAATATTATCCTAGCATTGAGATCGATCGATGATTACACACATCTGACACAGAGATAGCTGGCGCTCAAGAATGAGGCCGCCTTCAGAGCAAAAAATCCATAAACAGAAGAAGTGGCCAGTGCCTGAATGCATTGCCCTTAGCACAAACATTACAACTGCTTCTTGCAGGTTTACATCTAACAACCCTAATGGTCAGATCTTGAAGGAGGTGGGAAGTAGAAGGCGTGGAGGAAGAAGCGAAAGTATGACTCAATCTTCTCTTTGCTTCTTCTGCTGCTCCCTCTTCAGTTGTTCCAGGACCACTGTGACGGCAACTTGGAACGCGTGGGGGTGACCATGGTTGGCGGCCTCCACCAATCTCTTCCAGGCCGTCTTCAGGTTGTTGTACCTGTCAGAGACATCTGAAGCGGAGGAATCGATGTTAGGGGCAAGAAATCCAAATGCAAGCATAAGGTCAAGAAGAAGTTAGAAGCGTTTACCCCCTACTAGTGCTTCCAGAGCCATGCGACGCTCACGCTCGGCTTGGCAACTGGCGGTGATGTCCCTGAGGCCGTGCTCCAGATGCCGAACGCGGTGGCGTAGCTGATGGTTGGCCCTCTGTTCAAGCGTGGCCTCCTCTGCCTCGAGGGAGGAATCGGAGGAGATGTACTTGAGGACCAGGAGCGTCTCAGTGGTCGATGGATGACCGCTCCTCAGTGATGAGTGATTGACAACGGGTGTTGGACTGACTCTTGGCTTAGTGCGCAGGTGTAGGATGCGGCCTAGTTCGTGTTGTTGCAGGTGAAGAACGGGCGCGAAAGGTCTTCAGCCTTGAGGGGCCTCCGGGAGATGGAGAGACAAGTAGGCTCGGTTTGAGGGACCCGGTGGACAGTGTAGCGATCTAGGCCCTTTCGCACCTTTGGTAAGGGTGTGTTTTGGTGATAAATGACAACCATATGCTTGTGACTAACCTTTGTTTTGAAGCGGATTTCTATTTGGGTTATTGTCACGAGTATTGAATGGAATGAGACCCCTCAATTTGAATTTATGGGCTCAATCTTGTCGAAGACTGCAAGGCTAAGGACTTTGTTAGTTCCAAGTGTCTCAAAGGAGATGAAGGACACTTGGATTACTAGTTTGTAGTTTCGACCGTACTATTAAGAGGGGTTCGTACACTAGTAGCTTGACCATGCACTCGAAAGCCATAATTTATGCACACTCATGTTCCTTGGATCCTATCTAGCTCAGAGAGTTCATGGAAGCAAGGTTGAAGCAAAAGAATCGACGGAAAACTCAAAGGCGCTGAATTGGATGAGTTAAAATCAACTTCATAGCGTCGGATGATCCGACGCCCTATATTTAACACGCGCCGGATGAGTTCTGCAGCCAGCTGGTTCAAAATGGACCGTCGGATGAACCGACGGTACAGGCACCGGTTCATCCGACGCCTTAGGGTGTGGCTACGCTTCGGTCAAGGGTACGGGCTCAAGCATCGGACGATCCGACGCCTTGACCATCAGTTCATCCGACGGTTGCATTTAAATCCAACAGAGACGTGCCAAGAATTCTGCTTCAGCACCGGATGATCCGACGCTTGGTTAGTGCTCACAGCGGTTCATCCGACGGTTTGTTTCAAATCACACAGTACCGCCCCGGGCGGGGTGCCTTCAGCACCGGATGATCCGACGTGGCGTCGGTGTATAGCGTCGGTGTATTGTCTGGGTTTCAAGGTTCAACGGCTATATTGGGCGCTGTGAGTGACCGGATGATCCGACGCTTTGCAGGGGGGCACCATCGGTTCATCCGACGGTACAACTTTTTCAGGGGGACTTTTCCAACGGCTAGCCACCTTTGCTAGGCCTATATATAAGCCCCCCTGCCTCTCTAGAGCTGCTTTTGCCACTCGAAGATCTCTTGTGCGGCCTAGGAGAGAAGGAGAGTGTGTTCTTTCTTATTGGAATTTCTCTTCCTCTTCATTGAGGTGTTCTTTCTTAGTGAGCAAGAGTTTCAAGGTGCATCCATGGCTTAGCTAAGTGCTCAGGTCAAGTGAAGGTTTGCGGGCTTGTTACTCTTGGAGTTTGACGGCTCCTAGACGGTCTAGGTGACTTGGGGGTTCTTGGTGAGCTCTTGGAGATTGTGGGAGCCTCAAGACAAGCTTGGTGTACACGGTTCGAGACCCACCGTTCCGGAGATGGAGAACGGGTACTCTTAGTGAGCACTTGTGTCTTAGTGACTCAAGGGGGAGCGATACTCTAAGTGAGTGCTCCAACGTGGACTAGGGGGAAGCATCAACTTCTCGATACCACGGGGAAAAAATTCGATCGCCTCTTGTCCATCTTATTTACTTCTAGCACTTACTTTCGGCATTTCAATTCCGCTCTCAAGTTTCTTGTCTTTGTTCTAGCTTGTTTCGCTTGTGTGCTTAATATCTTGCCTAGGTTGTCTTATTGCCTCCTAGTGTGTTATTTGCTAAGGAAACTTGTGTTAGTGTGCTCTAGAAGTAGAGAAGAACCGTTTTAGTATGGGCAACACTAGTTGATAGGTTAAGGTTTTCGTTTTTTTAGAGCTTGAAAACAAGTCCCATATTCAACCCCCCCCCCCTTCTATGTGACTAGATCCTACAAGTGGTATCAGAGCTAGGCTCCCTTTTGCTTGGCTTAACCGCCTAGGGAGATGGGGAAAGGAAGCGGCAATGGCCCCCCAAGGTTGGCGGGGAAGCGCTTCACCTTTTGGGCGCATAGAATGGCTAGCTATCTTCAAGCTCAACATCATGATGCGTGGCGCACTACCTTGTATCCATTGCCTTCGGTTCCCACCGAGAGTGAGGCTAAGTGGAATGCACGTGCTAGGAATCACATCTTTGAGGCGCTAGATGAGGAGTTGTTTGATCGGGTCTTTGCTAAGCCCACCGCCCATGAGGTGTGGATGGAACTCAAAGAAATTCATGTGGGTAACAAAAAGATCCGTGAGGAAAAATATGAGTTGCTCAAGGTGGAACTCAATGAGTTCAAAATGAAAGATGATGAGGGGGTAGAGCAAATGTACTCTAGGATGGGGGTTCTTATTCAAAGTATCAATGCTCTTGATGTTGCTAACCTTTCCGAGTAGGAAATCATCCGAAAAATCCTTCAAACGCTTCCCAAGCCAAAATACAACATCGTCAAGGCACTTCTCTTTGAGAAGGACTTCACCACCCTCACCATCACCGAGGTTGTGAGCAAGATTCGCTCCCACGAGATGTTCATGATGGAAGACATGGAATCATCTACCTCACACTCAAGCGCCAAGAAAGATCTTGCACTCAAGGCTAGTGAAAAAGGGAAGTCCAAGAAGATCAAGGAAAAAGCTCCTTCTTCCTCAAGTGAAAGTGATGATCCAAGTGACTCAAGTGAAGCGGAGAGCGATGATGCTAAGCTTGCTCTTCTCATGAGGAAGACCACAAAAATGCTCTCCAAGATTGGCAAGAAGGGCTACAACTATGATCCTAAGAAGCAAAAGTTCCGGTCATCAAGAAGAAGTGGTGAGGGAAGCAATCGGAAGTGCTACAATTGTGGTAGCTATGATCATCTCTCATATGATTGCCCCAAGCCCGACAAGAGAGTGTCAAACTCAAGCAAGAAGAATGATGAAGATGACAAGGATGCCAAGTACTACAAGAAGAACTCATCCAAGAAAAAGTCATCAACCAAGCCCTACCACAAGAAGAAGGGTGAACATCGTTCTCTCTTGGTCAATGAATGGGTGACCGGGGGTGAGACCTCAAGTGAGTCAAGTTCAAGTGAAGAGAACAAGAACAAGAAGATCGCCGGCATTGCTATCATGGATGATGAGCCTCCACTTCCACCTCCACCTATGTGCTTCATGGCAAAGCACTCCAAGGTGAGCGATAGTGATAGTAGTGGATCTTCTAGTGATGATGATCTCTCACCTCTTGCTCTTAAAGATCTTCTTGATGAATACACCTCCATGATAAAGAAACAAAAGAGTAAGCTCAAAGCTCTTGATGAGACTCATGATAAACTTAAGCTTTCATATGATGAGTTACTTGTAAAGCACGATGACCTTAGCAAAGAGCATGATGCTTTGGTAGTGTCTAACAAGTCACTTAGAGATGACCACAACAAGTTACTTGATAAGCACAATGAGCTAATTGTCAAGCATGACGACATAACCGTGCTTAACAAGTCCCTTGAGTCAAGTCATATGAAGCTCAAGAAAGAACATGTGCTCTTAGAGATGAAATATCAAAAGCTTGAGCTTGCTAGTGAGGACATTGATTCTAGTAGGCATGCAAATGCTAGAGAAGTCACTAAAGTCAATGCCTCCACCTCATGTGATGATCTAATTGAAAAACCTAAGGTCTTGCTTAATGTTGAAAATATTGCATCTTCCTCCAAGACTAACCATGATAGGGTGAAAGCTCTTGAAGAAGAAGTGAGAAGCTTAAGGTCTTGTGTAAAGACTTTGGCCAAGGGTGAGGAGTTGCACAAGGAGATCCTCTACTACAATGCAAGAGATTATGGGACAAAGGGGCTTGGTGCTTTCCCCAATCCCATCAAGGAAACTCCTAAATCAAAGGAGCTATATGGGTGTTTCATCAATGAAGTTGGATCCTATTGTCAACAGTGCAAGGTCACCGGTCATCACACAAGGGAGTGCCCAACACCTACTCGCCCCTTGCCCACCTTGCCTAGCAACTACAAGTCCATGTATAATGACAACCACTTCTTGTTGATGAAGAAGAACAATGGCAAAGTGGCAATCAAGTTCATTGGGGCCAAACCAAAAGTCAAGCCACCTAGAAGCTTATGGATTCCTAAAGCTCTTGTCACTCACATCAAAGGGCCCAAACTAGCTTGGGTTCCTAAATCTCAATGCTAATTTCTTGTGTGTAGGTGAACTACAAGGCCGGAGGGAGTCATTGGATACTTGATAGTGGTTGCACTCAACACATGACCGGCCAAGTAAAAATGTTCACCTCATTAGTGGATGATGCAGGAGATCATGAACAAGTTTCATTTGGTGATAACTCTAAAGGAGGGATCTCCGGATTGGGTGAAATCTCTCTAACAAACGACTTATCCCTTTCCAATGTTCTCTTTGTGGATTCTTGTAGTTATAACTTGCTTTCCATTGCACAATTTTGTGACCTTGGTCTTTCATGCACATTTGATGATGAAGGGGTCACAATTACTAACAAGAAAACTAATGAAGTTGTTTTCAAGGGATTCCGCTATGGCAATCTTTATCTTGTAGATTTTACATCCCATGAAGCAAACTTGACTACTTGCCTCGTCTCAACTACATCAAAGGGTTGGCTATGGCATCGTCGCATTGCACACATAGGCATGAGCCAACTCAAGAAAGCTTTCAAGAAAGGCATGGTCCTTGGTGTGAAGGATGTTACATTTGAGAAGGACAAGTTGTGTAGTGCATGTCAAGCCGGCAAGCAAGTTGCAAGTCATCATCCCATGAAGGCTTATGTATCTACCACAAGACCATTGGAGCTCGTTCACATGGACCTCTTCGGACCAACTACATACAAGAGTCTTGGTGGTAATCTCTATTGTCTTGTCATTGTTGATGATTTCTCACGCTATAATTGGACTTTCTTTTTGGAGGACAAGGGCAAGACATTTGATATCTTCAAGAAGTTTGCTACTAGAGCCCAAAATGAATTTGGGTCATCCATGGTGAAGATAAGAAGTGACAATGGGTCGGAATTCCGCAACACCAAGGTGGAAGAGTATTGTGATGGTGAAGGCATCAAGCATGAATTCTCCTCAACCTATACACCCCAACAAAATGGTGTGGTTGAGAGGAAGAACAAGACACTCATCACTCTTGCTAGAGCTATGTTGGATGACTATGGAGTTTCGCAAAGGTTTTGGGCGGAAGCTATCAACACGGCATGTCATGCTTCAAATAGAGTGTATCTCCACCGACTCATGATGAAGACACCATATGAGCTACTCATTGGGAGGAAGCCCAACATCTCTTACTTCCGGGTGTTTGGTTGTAAGTGTTTCATTTTCAAGAAGAAGAAGCATCTAGGGAAGTTTGAGAGTAGAGTAGATGAGGGCATATTTGTTGGTTATGCATCTAACTCCAAAGCATATAGAGTATTCAATAACTCTACACGAGTGATTGAAAAAACATGTGATGTGGAGTTTGATGAATCTAATGGCTCCCAAGGAGATGGTTTTTGTTGTGATGATGTAGGAAAAGAACCTCTTCGAGAAGCAATGAAGAAGATGGCCATTGGTCACATCAAGCCAAGGGAGGATGATGACCCTCACTCCATTCTTGAAGACTCATCCTCCGATGATGATAATGATAATGATCCACCAAGGCATCCACCTACTTCACCCACAAGACAACATAGTCCATATTCCTCACAAGAACCACCTCCTATCTCACAAGACACTCAAGATCAAGTAGAGGACACGGGCGAAGTTCAATCTCAAGATGACCCTACCTCTACAATATTTGGAAGACGCACAAGAACTTCAACAAATCATCCAATTGATCTTGTGTTGGGTGATACTCAAGGGGGTACAAGGACTCGCCGCAAGCAATATGCCTCATTTTGCAAACATCATGCTTTTGTCTCTTTTGTAGAACCCACAACTATAGATGAAGCTCTTAGGGATTCGGATTGGATCTTGGCTATGCAAGACGAGCTCAACAACTTCACAAGAAATCAAGTGTGAGAGTTGGTCGAGCGCCCCAAGAACAAGAATGTGATTGGCACCAAGTGGGTCTACCGGAACAAGCAAGATGAACATGGCATTGTGGTGGAGAACAAGGCAAGACTTGTCGCCAAAGGGTACTCTCAAGTAGAAGGCTTGGACTATGGAGAGACCTTCGCTCTGGTGGCACGCCTTGAAGCTATACGTATCCTCCTTGCATATGCATCTAGCCATAAAATGAAATTATTTCAAATGGATGTAAAGAGTGCTTTCTTGAATGGCTTCATCAATGAAGAAGTCTATGTGGAGCAACCTCCCGGTTTTGAAGATATTACATATCCTAACCATGTCTATAGGTTGCACAAGGCGTTGTATGGACTCAAGCAAGCTCCTAGGGCATGGTATGAGAGGCTCCGGGATTTTCTTATTGAAGCCGGATTCAAGATTGGTAGAGTGGACAACACACTTTTCACAAAGATAATCAACAAAGAACTCTTCATTTGTCAAATTTATGTTGATGATATTATATCTGGCTCTACTAATCTCAAAGTGTGCAAGGATTTTAGTGAACTCATGACTAGGGAATTCGAGATGTCAATGATCGGAGAGCTCAACTTCTTCCTTGGGTTTCAAATCAAGCAATTGAAGGAAGGGACTTTCATTCATCAAGAGAAGTACACTAATGATATTTTCAAGAAGTTCGAGATGGATGATTGTAAGCCGATCAAGACCCCAATGCCTACTAATGGACATCTCGACCTAGATGAGGGAGGTAAATCGGTTGACCAAAAGCTTTACCGCTCTATGATCGGTTCTCTTCTTTATCTTACCGCATCTAGGCCCGATATCATGTTTAGTGTTTGCATGTGTGCTCGGTTTCAAGCCAACCCTAAAGAATCTCACCTAAGTGCTTTAAAAAGGATCCTTAGATATTTAAAATACACACCTAGCATTGGCTTGTGGTACCCCACGGTGCTTGTTTTGAGCTCTTGGGTTATTCGGATTCGGACTTTGCCGGATGTCGAGTAGACCGTAAGAGTACTTCGGGTGGGTGCCATTTGCTAGGTCGCTCTTTGGTTGCTTGGTCCTCTAAGAAGAAAAACTCCGTGGCCTTATCCACCGCGGAGGCGGAATACATTTCCGCGGGGGCTTGTTGTGCTCAAATCCTCTATATGAAGCAAAGCCTCTTGGATTATGGTGTGGTTCTAGATAGGGTTCCCCTCCTTTGTGACAATGAGAGTGCCGTAAAAATTGCTAACAACCCGGTTCAACACTCTCGCACCAAGCACATTGATATCCGTCATCACTTCTTGCGCGACCACATTGCTAAAGGGGACATTGTCCTTTGTGGTGTTCGCTCCGAGGAGCAATTGGCGGATATATTCACCAAGCCTCTTGATGAAAACACCTTTTGTAGGCTTCGGAGTGAATTAAATGTGCTTGATGCGTCCAACATCATGTAATGCTTGTCATATAGTTTGCATTTGCATATGTACATGTTAGAGGCTTGTCTAACCTTGATGAGATAGTGATGAGTACGGGTTTTGCTTGAGCCGGTGGTTCTCTTGTTTCGCTCAAGGCATGAAGAAAGGCTCATTACGAATAAGCTCATTAAGGGTTCAAACTTGGCAAGATAGTTTACCTTCTCGCTTTGCATGTCATGTAGATGCACTCATATTTATTTTCATGCATTTGTTCTTGCATAGCATTGCGTGAGAGAAGTCACAAAGGAAACTCACACTATGAGAAAGTTGCTTAGCGCTCAATGCAAATCAACAACTCTTGAGGTGTGATGAGACAAATGATTGTGCTTAATGCCTATTGAGTTAAGTCCTAGCGAGCTTATGGTGTCAATCTCTAAGTTCAAAGGCAATTAACTCATACATTCCCTTTTTTGGAGCTCCCTCCCTCCTTTGGTTCTTATTTTGCCTATTTTTATCTATGGTTTATCCCTTTCTAGGGAGTTAATTGTGTATTATAAGTATTTTGCAAAGGAGTGCTTGAGGGGTGAGGTTGTCACTCAGGATTGATCCAAAGATGTGCTTGTGTTGGCTTGTGTGTGACATTCGACGGATCAAAAATGAGAAATAGTTCAACAAAATCGAATTGTCACCGTCGGATGAACCGACGCCCTGTAGGTTCTGGCGTCGGAACATCCGGTGAAGGGGTCTGGGCGCTCAGTTGCTTACTGTTAGAAATTTTCGCACCGTCGGATGAACCGACGCCTCGCGTCTTTTGACCATCGGTTCATCCGGTGCTGAAGTTTTTCGCCCCTCTTCCCAAACCCGCGCACAACTGCTCCGACGCGTTGTATTTTCCGGCCGTCGGTCCATCCGATGGTTACTTTCACCCAGGAGCATAAGTGCACCGACGGTTCGACCGACGCTCGTAATTTTGCACCGTCGGTTCATCCGACGCTTTACTGACGCGTTGGTCCCACCCGTCATAACGGTTCGGCGCCGCGTTCTTCTCCATCTAACCCTAACGCGCCGCAGCCGCCGTCTCACCCCCGACGCCGCCGCCCTCGTGCCCGGCTCCGGCGAACCCGCGCGCGCCCGTGTTCCTCCGCGGCCCGCCCGACCTCCGCCTCGCCCACGCGCTCGCCGCCGGCCGCCGCGCGGCCCCCACCGTGCTGCATCGCGCGCCGCCGCCGCAGCCGCACCCTAGCTAGGGTTTGGGCCACGCCGCGGATTCCGGCCAACCGCCATGGTAGGGAGCTCGCCAGCGTTCAATTGAAGTGCGCACGGAACAAATCCTCTTCCACAACCACTCTCATCGTCCATCTTCTTCGCTGTGGTGAGGATTTCATTTTTTTCCCCTCCTGTGTGGACTGTTCCGGCCTGATTAAGTTTTATTTGAACCTAGCTGCACTGTTTCTTGCACATATAGGGCACATTTGTGTATTGTAGGTCTTCTTTGAGCTAATATTGCAATTGTGCCTTGCTCATAAAGTTTTTGAACTCAAATCAAACTTGTGCTATACTTTCATGAGCAGCTCCATCAAGATTATCCCTGTTTATCCACACACACTTGCACATCTTGCTCACCTAAGGACTTCATTAGCATTTTCCTTTTTCGTGGCGACAATTCTCCTAGAATTTTCGAATTAGGCTCATATCTGCTCAAATGCTATGCTTAAGGACCCTTACCTCTAGTTATTTATCTCGTTTATTCGTCTCTAGCCATTCTATAATTATCTACCGTTTTCTCTTACGGATGGCGGGCGATAAGCGGAAGGGTAAGGCGATTCTTTGAGCCGAAGAAGAAGAAGAGCAAGCGACAGAAGGAGTGGGAGCGTGTGCTAGCGATGCCGACACTCGGGGACGCCTCGGAGGGGCATTCGTATTTCGGAGGGCACACGAGTCGGGGGGGAGCAGCCCCGGGGGTGAGCGAAGAAGCGAGCGCCAGCGGCGGCGGGCGAGAGCGGCGGACTCGGCGGCGGCGGCAGCCCACGTAGGTCAGGCAGAGGGCACTAGACCACAGAGCAGTCAGAGACACCACCCTCACCGGCCGGTGTCCGGACCTCGGACACGCGGTGGTCACACTCAGCCACAGCCGACACCGCGACGAGGAGAGGCGCAGCGAGAGGAGCTCACGGAGAGAGAGAGCAAGGCTCTAGACCCCCAGCTCCCGCGAGGTCCACGAGCGAGAGGCTTTCGGAGTTTATCTCCGCGACCTCCGTCACTTGCCGGGACCGAAGATCCGGCGTTTGAGGAGCGTGCCAGAGGACCAGTGGTTCCCCAGGGCCAGAGAGGAGTGTGACCCCCGGTTCTGGACGATTCTCCAGGAGAGCTTCTACGCCTCCTACACTCACAGAGGGTCTCAGCTCAGCCAGCACCGTATGCTACAGTTCACAGCTTTGAGGGCAGCTGCAGCTGGAGAGGCGATACTACCCTTCTTCGACTACCAGCGAGGACTGGTGGACTTAGTGACTCGGAGGTCACGTTACGTCCCCGACTGGGTCAGGGTTTTCTACGCCACTGTCTACGTCGACGCTGACCGGGTCGCTATCAGGTTTATGTTCATGGGTCAGCAGTAGTGGCTTACTCGAGAGGGATTGCAGAGCTACTTCAGGTGGACCTACACGACAACTCTATTCACTACCTGGCGCACCTCGACGTCGACCCTCCTCGTCGTGCACACTCCCCAGTTCTACCTTCCGACGAGGAGATCAGCTTTCTGTTCCAGCCACCGTTCCTCCCCGGTACACCCGGACACCGACCGTCGATCCGTGAGGCGTACGTCGTTCACTACGCTCTCGGGAGGTCTGTGCTTTATAGGATGGGGAACGCAGAGTCTTTGACGGGGGTGCAGCAGTGGCTCCTGATGTATGTGATGGCGAAGCGCCCCTTTGACCTCGTGGATATCATGCTAGCTGAGATCGAGGATGCTATTATGGATGGCATGGGGATGACACGACAGCAGCCCTTCGCTCACTGGATCAGTTGGCTGCTGTCCCGGCTCGAGGATCAGAGGTACGTTAGGATGCTTGAGGCATCGAAGTTCGTGTTCCCGACCTACCGGCCTCCGATGCCAGGTGACAGGAGGAGAGGCCCGAGAGGCATGAGGAGAGCCGAGGAGACACTTCAGGGCTAGGGGCGGCGGCGAGAGGCAGCCATGGACGAGGCAGCACGACAGGATGCCACCCTTGCTGCAGCCGAGGCCCCTCTCCCCCAGTACCTCGCCACTGACGACGAGTCCTCCAGTGACGACGAGGACTTCACAGCTGCTCCAGCGACAGAGCCAGTTTTCAGAGTCCGTCGGTCCCACGACGACGAGGCAGGAGGCTCCACCTTGCCAGGCCAGCGAGAGGCTGAGTCACCGGTTCCCACGATCTCCACTGCTCAGGTGACCCAGCCCGGACCGGATCACTTCACTGCTCACTGCTATGGCTGCTCAGACTCAGGCGACCCTCCCGGGTACGGCCGGCGGATGCGGGCTCAGTTCCAGCAGTACCAGGAGTCGCAGCAGGTGATTCTCGAGGGGATCCGACAGCAGCAGGAGGCTCAGAGGCAGCAGATGCTACAGCACCAGATGTTGACTTCGCAGATGTTCACGTTCATGTCTGGTTGCCTTGGTCAGCTCTTCCAGCAGTCAGGACTTCAGCCACCTCAGCCACCTACCACTGCCGAGCTTCAGGCTGACCCGACAGCTCCTCTTCCTCCAGCAGGCGGGTTCGTGAACGTTCCCCTGGCGACTTTCCCTCAGTCACCACTACTTCAGACAGGGGCGTTCGCGGTACCTCAGACGACGACACCACCGGCTGCGGTCACTTCCTCTTTCCTGGCTCAGTTACAGATGACCCCACCTACGACGTCACAGCTGGTGTCTCTGCTTACCACAGGAGCACTCGTCTTCGAGACACCAGCTCGCACCACTCTGCCTAGCCCACCGGCGTCTACACCTCTTCCGACGTTCTCTACGCCGAGGGCAGAGGGTTTGGGACAGGAGGACCATTACCTTCGCGCGATCACGGAGCAGATCTCAGCAGCACTTGCCTCCGACACCGTTCCTCCTGCTCCCGAGGCTACTACAGCTCCCGCGTCTACTCCGACTCCGACTTCAGGCACCGGGCGACTACAGCTCCTCCCGAAGCACCACCTCCTCCGGCTCCGGGCTCTACCTCTCCGGCTTGGTCTCTTCTCAGCGAGGAGGACGACGACGACGACGCTTCCGGCTTCTCTGTGCGACCTTCACGAGTCGTCTCCACTTCACCGCCGGATCCTTCCTCTCCGCCTCAGGCTTAGTCTCCTTTTTGGTGCTTGTTGCCAAAGGGGGAGATAGATAGGGGGAGTAGAGATAAGGGGAGTTAGGGGAGAGTGCAGGTTTTGGAGTTTTTATAGCCTCTCTCTTGCTTTTGTGGCTCTTCGTGATGAGACATGTATTTGGATCTTGTGTATGTCGATGGCTTACATGTCTTTTCATGCTTGTGTGCTTACTTAATGCATGTGTGTTTACCGCTTATTCTATTTCATGCATTAGAAGTAGAGTTTATATGTTTTTAATTCAAATTTTCGTATATCTCTACTCGTGTTGTCATCTATCACCAAAAAGGGGGAGATTGTAGCGATCTAGGCCCTTTCGCACCTTTGGTAAGGGTGTGTTTCGGTGATAAATGACAACCATATGCTTGTGACTAACCTTTGTTTTGAAGCGGATTTCTATTTGGGTTATTGTCACGAGTATTGAATGGAATGAGACCCCTCAATTTGAATTTATGGGCTCAATCTGGTCGAAGACTGCAAGGCTAAGGACTTTGTTAGTTCCAAGTGTCTCAAAGGAGATGAAGGACACTTGGATTACTAGTCTGTAGTTTCGACCGTACTATTAAGAGGGGTTCGTACACTAGTAGCTTGACCATGCACTCGAAAGCCATAATTTATGCACACTCATGTTCCTTGGATCCTATCTAGCTCAGAGAGTTCATGGAAGCAAGGTTGAAGCAAAAGAATCGACGGAAAACTCAAAGGCGCTGAATTGGATGAGTTAAAATCAACTTCATAGCGTCGGATGATCCGATGCCCTATATTTAACACGCGCCGGATGAGTTCTGCAGCCAGCTGGTTCAAAATGGATCGTCGGATGAACCGACGGTACAGGCACCGGTTCATCCGACGCCTTAGGGTTTGGCTACAGTTCTGGTCAAGGGTCTGGGCTCAAGCATCGGACGATCCGACGTCTTGACCATCAGTTCATCCGACGGTTGCATTTAAATCCAACAGAGACGCGCCAAGAATTCTGCTTCAGCACCGGATGATCCGACGCTTGGTTAGTGCTCACAGTGGTTCATCCGACGGTTTGTTTCAAATCACACAGTACCGCCCCGGGCGGGGTGCCTTCAGCACCGGATGATCCGACGTGGCGTCGGTGTATAGCGTCGGTGTATTGTTTGGGTTTCAAGGTTCAACGGCTATATTGGGCGCTGTGAGTGACCGGATGATCCGATGCTTTGCAGGGGGGCACCATCGGTTCATCCGACGGTACAACTTTTTCAGGGGACTTTTCCAACGGCTAGCCACCTTTGCTAGGCCTATATATAAGCCCCCCTGCCTCTCTAGAGCGCTTTTGCCACTGCGAAGATCTGCTGCCTAGGAGAGAAGGAGAGTGTGTTCTTTCTTATTGGAATTTCTCTTCCTCTTCATTGAGGTGTTCTTTCTTAGTGAGCAAGAGTTTTAAGGTGCATCCATGGCTTAGCTGAGTGCTCAGGTCAAGTGAAGGTTTGCGGGCTTGTTACTCTTGGAGTTTGACGGCTCCTAGACGGTCTAGGTGACTTGGGGGTTCTTGGTGAGCTCTTGGAGATTGTGGGAGCCTCAAGACAAGCTTGGTGTACACGGTTCGAGACCCACCGTTCCGGAGATGGGGAACGGGTACTCTTAGTGAGCACTTGTGTCTTAGTGACTCAAGGGGGAGCGATACTCTAAGTGAGTGCTCCAACGTGGACTAGGGGGAAGCGTCAACTTCTCGATACCACGGGGAAAAAATTCGATCGCCTCTTGTCCATCTTATTTACTTCTAGCACTTACTTTCAGCATTTCAATTCCGCTCTCAAGTTTCTTGTCTTTGTTCTAGCTTGTTTCGCTTGTGTGCTTAATATCTTGCCTAGGTTGTCTTATTGCCTCCTAGTGTGTTATTTGCTAAGGAAACTTGTGTTAGTGTGCTCTAGAAGTAGAGAAGAACCGTTTTAGTATGGGCAACACTAGTTGATAGGTTAAGGTTTTCGTTTTTTCCTTTAGAGCTTGAAAACAAGTCCCATATTCAACCCCCCTTCTATGTGACTAGATCCTACAGAAAGCGGGACTGGGTGCGGGCCACATGGTGGCGACACAAGCAAGACGAAGTCATGGACAAGTGAGCCGGTGCACGGTGGCGGTCAAGTCAAGTGGTTTGGTGGGAGGCCGGACCGGGCACGCGGGGTTTGGTGGTTTGCCCACAAAACCATCGGCGGACGGTTTCTTGGTTTGGGCCTCAAAACCAAGTCCGAGGGCCCAACACGACGGAGACGGGATCCGGGCGTGTCGGGAAGCTTCGAGGCGGAGGACACGCGGCGGGATCGCATGGCTTGCGTCGGGAGGACGCGGGGTGCGGCAAAGGAGTGGCGGTCCGATTGCAAGACCCACAAACATTACCAAAATGCCCCTACGTGGGTTGTATCGCCAGTAGTTTAGTTAGGGGTAGTCGAGTCATTTACCACTCCGGCGGGAGCTGATATATAAGCCATGAGTGTGTGTTGATGGCTCTCTCTCTCCGCGACTTAGGGTTTCATTTCCCCCTTCTCTTTCTCATTTTCGTAGCTATTTTTCTTCCATTTTTCTCTAGGCTAGCATGAGAGCTTCATGAGAGATTTGTTGAGAGGGATGGATGCTAGGGCGGCATGCTAGACCTTGTGAATCTTTCCTGGTTTGTATAGAAGATTCGGGGTTGTTTTTCGTGGCTTTTTGTGCTTGTTTTCGTGCCTTTGTTTCCAGTGTGATTCCGCGAATTTGAGTGGGTTTCTCCCCGGATTTCTTTGAGGGAAACATAGATAGATGTCTTGTGCATCTTTGTGCTTGATCTTGTGCCCTCAAACGCCGGGAAACCACTTCGATTCGTGAGTTTTCGTTCGGTGCTCTAGCTTTTGGTGGTACTCAAAGGATTCGCGATTCCCGGTGATTTAGGGAGTTAGGAGGCAAGATTTTTGGGCTATAGCATCCTTGTGTAACACTTTTCAAGTCCCCAAACCCTTGTCTCCATAGCTTCAACCGTTTGGGAAATCCGATGATGATTTGGGAGAGTTGACTTTCGGGGTCGGGCTGTTTCTGCTCTGTCCGCACCTGGCGGACAGTCCGCAGGGGGGTCGCGGACGGTCCGCGTGGGTCGTGTTCGTCCCGTGTTCTTCGCGTTCTTGCTCGTCCTTCGTTTCGATCCGTCGCGATTTTGGTTTTTGGTTGGACGGAGTTTCGGACGGTCCGCGGTGTCGGGCGGACGGTCCGCGGGTGCTTGGCGGACGGTCCGCGTGCTCCCCGCGGACGGTCCGTGGGTCGTGTGTGGCTTTGGTTCATTCCGTGTGATTTAACGGACGGTCCGCGGGAAGGGCCGGACGGTCCGCGACGTCGGCGCGGACGGTCCGCGAGAGCAGGTCGGACGATCCGCGCGGTCCATCGCGGACGGTCCGCACTGCCAGGCCGGACAGTCCGCCAGGAGCCTGTGCAGTGCTGTTTGTTTCGATTCCTTCCCTCCCTTTCTAGTGCTTCCGCATGTGCTTCTAGGAATCGTTCCTAAGGCTAGAGGTTGATCCATAACCTCGTGGTCTTGGCGATTGGTGCGTGATTCGATCCATCGCTTTTGTGTGACCGGGATTTGAGTAGGACATAGGCCGGGTTCTTTGGGAAGAATTTTTACCGGCTCCTATTCACTCCCCCCTCTCTAGTCGCCATCTGATCCTTCAATTGGTATCAGAGCTTGGTGCCGGATTCTTTGCGACTTTGACAAGTCTCGAATCCTAAGATGGCGTACGTTGAGCGGGGCGGTCCGCCGCACTTCGATGGCAAGGGTTACCACAAGTGGGCGGCTCGTATGATGATTTTTCTTTGAGGAAAGCTGTTGGATTTTATTGTGCTTGACAAGACCTATGCTATTCCGGTCAACATCCATACTCTTATGGTGACCGATGCCGATGCCAAGGCCAAGTATGAGGCTAATGCAAAAGCCGTTGATCACTTGTGCCGGAGCTTGTGTGATCCAGAGTTTGAGCGTGTTCGCCATTTGAATCTTGCTTGGCAAATTTGGGAAAAGTTGTTGGTTGCTCACGGTGGCGATAACCATGTGAAGGCTCACCTCTTTGTCTCTTACCGGATGCAATATGAGAATTTCACTCCACTTCCCGGTGAGGACATTGATGCGATGTTTCAGAGGTTCACCGCCATCGTGAACAACATGAAGGCTAATGTTGAGGATTTTCCGTACTCCGAGCATGATCGAGCTTTGAAGCTCTTGCATGTCTTGGACCCAAACGTTTGGGGTGCTAAGGTTGAGGCCATCAAGGAGTCTCGGGCATTACTTGACTATTGAGTTGGATGACCTCTTTTCTAAGCTCAAGTCGGCCGAGGTTGACGGAAGTTACTATCCAAGCATGAGGGCTCGACCGACCATAGTCTTGCTCTTGTGGGAGGATCAAAGGGCAAATCTAACCCTTCCCGTCGACGCTTTTCTTTGTCCTCTCTTATGTCCATTCCGGATGAGGAGTTTGATGTCTTGCCGGGTGAGGAGGAGCTGGCCTTGCTCTCAAGAAGGTTTGAACGACTACACGAGAGTCGGAGGAATGCAAGGCGGAGCTCAGGGACGTGCTACAAGTGTGGCAAGCGTGGCCACTTCATCGCCGAATGCCCGGAAGCGGAGGAGAACAAGTACAAGGTGAACGAGTACAAGGCGCACCCGAGGCGTGAAGACAAGTACTCCTCCAAGGGCAAGCACTTCAACAAGTCCAAGAGCAAGGACAAGGACAAGCGGCGACCGAGCAAGAGCAGCTACAAGAAGAACAAGGCAAGAGCGATGGTGGCCGGTGCGAGCGACGTCGACTCAAGCTCAAGCGAGGAGCGATCAAGCTCAAGCGGCGAAGATGAAGACGCCGGGAGGCGCAATGGCAAGAAAAGTGCAAGCCGGAACCTCGGCGGGGGTGAGCCGTGTGGCGCTTGAGGGCTTTTGTGGCATGGCCCATAGCTCGAGCGAGCAAGAAGAGTGTGAAGGAAGACGGCGACTCCGACTCGGAGGATGAGGTAAACCGTGATCCCGACTCTTTGCTTGCCGAGATTGCTAGGTTGAATGGTTTGCTTGATAACCGTGATAGTGTGCTTGAGAGATGCCAAAAAGATGAGGAAAGATCTTAGGGCTCGGCTTGAGAATGCTAGTGAGAAAGTAGGAGAGTTAGAGTCAAAATTGCTTGAATTGAAACTTGAGAATGACTCTTTGAAACTTGCTCCTACTCCTCCCGATGATGTTGAATGTGTTGAATGTGATGCTTGGTTGAATGAGATCAAACTCGCTTAATGAGAAGAATGCTTCTATTTTGGCTCAACTAGATGCTCTTAGGATCGAACATGATGAGCTTAAGGCTAGACCCACTTTGCTTGGTGCTTGCAAATCATGTCCTACTATGCATGCTAAGCTTGTTGATGCTCGTTCTACCATTAGTTCTTTGGAAGCATCTTTGAAATCTCCCGTTGCAAATGCATGTTCTAGCCGTGATGAAGTCACTTTGCGTAATCTTGAACTTACTTCCCGTTTGGATGTCATCTATGAGGAGAATGACTATTTGAGGAAGGTGTTGGGTTGGTTGTACGGCAGGAACCTCAATTGAAAATCATGATTGAGGAGTTCAAGAGAGCCGATGGTCGTGGTTTGGGGTTTGAGAAGTTGGGTGAGAAAGTGGGAGAGAACGAGTGGGGAGAGTGTGTACGAGAAGTGTGTTGAGTCTAACCCCGAGTTTGAGGTGATCGGAGAGATCCAAGTCCCACTCCCAAAAGCACCCAAGAACTCTTTCACACCAAAGCCCAACCACCTTTGCAACAAGCTAGACACAACTCAAGATCCACCCAAATTCCCACCTAAGACAAATGATTCCCAGAAACCAGTGAAGTTTGTGGGCGAGAAGGGTGAGAAGCCTAGAAAGAAGCCAGAGCCAAAACCAAAACCCATCCCCTTCAGGTGTGAGTATTGTGGCAAGGAGAGGCATCTTGCAGAGTTTTGCTACAAGAGGAAGAGGGATGAGAGGCTTGCTAGGGAGCAAGCAAACCGGGACGAGTATCGCCGGCCTCATGGTATTCCCGAGCCTAGAGTGCCACTTCCACGGGGTGTGGGAAGTGTGAGGAGTGTTGGCGAGTGTTCCCACAGAGAGGTGGTGGTGAGAGGTTTGTCAGGAGAGATGATGGTGTGCGGGCTGGTGAGAGGTTTGGTCGGGCTCGTGGTGGTTTTGCTGGACGTCCTCCTACTCGTCCTCAGTACGTTTTTAGGGGAGATGATCGCAGCTTTGGGTTCCAGAGGAACTACGGACCACGATTTCCCCCTCGTGGTGCTCGTACTCCTCCCATGGGACATGGGAAGTTTGGTGGCAAGGGAGTGATGTTTGATAACCCCTCTTTTGAGCAGATGGCTCGACACTGGTTTAACTTTCTTTGTGCCAACCCCAGTGTCGAGTCGCTAGCTCACTCTCGTTCTTGTTTCCCCGATGCGGGCGGGAGGCTTGGAGAACATTTGGTTGATCGACTCCGGGTGTTCTCGACACATGACCGGAGATAAGAAGTGGTTCTCCAGCCTCACCCCAGTGAAGGAAAAGATGTACATCACATTTGGGGACAATGGACGAGGTAGGGTGCTTTCGGAGGGTGTTGTGCATGTGAGTGACAAGGTAACGTCGAAGAGAGTGGCTCTTGTGAAGTATTTGGGTTTTAATCTGCTTTCAGTTTCTCAGTTGCTTGATGAGGGTTTTGAGGTGCGTTTCAAGTCTGGCGAGTCTCGTTTGCTTGATTCTCGAGGTGATCTTGTCTGTATGATCATCCCCGAGGGTCGATTTTCAAGGTCGATTTCTCTCGTTCTTTGGGTCCGCTTTCGCGTTTTGATGGCCGGTCCTTCTTCTGATTTGTGGAAATGGCATAGGCGGTTGGGACACTTGAGCTTTGATTTGGTTTCCCGCTTGAGTGGTCTTGACCTCGTCCGAGGATTGCCGAGGTTGAAGCTTGAGAAGGATTTGGTTTGTGCTCCTTGTAGGCATGGTAAGATGGTAGCCACTCCCCATCCACCCCTGACCGATGTCATGACCGAGCGTCCGACAGAGCTGTTGCATATGGACCTTGTTGGGCCAGCTCGAGTTCGCTCGGTGGGTGGGAAGTGGTATGTCCTTGTTGTGGTGGATGATTACTCTCGCTATGCCCCGGGTGTTCTTCTTGGAGGATAAGAGTGAGACTTTTGGTTTTGTTCGAGATCCGATCGTGAGGTTGAAAAACGAGAGGCATGGGAATGCTATTCGAGCTATCCGCAAGGATAATGGCTCGAGTTCAAGAACTCTCGTTTTGATGCCTTTTGTCGTGATCTAGGTCTTGAACATCGGTATTCGACCCCTTATGTGCCCCCTCAAAATGGAGTTGTGGAAAGGAAAAATCGGACTCTTTGTGAGATGGCTAGGACGATGCTCGATGAGCACGGGACTCCTAGGAGGTATTGGGCCGAGGCGGTCAATACGACTTGTCATGTTTCCAACCGGATTTTATTGAGAGATTTCAAGAAGAAGACCCGTTATGAGCTTATGCATGGTCGGGCACCCAAAGTGAGTCATTTCCGAGTTTTTGGCCGCAAGTGCTTTATTTTGAAGAAGGGAAAACTCGACAAGTTTGAGGCTAGGTCTAGTGATGGTATTTTCTTTGGATATGCTAACCACTCTAGAGCCTATAGGGTGCTTAACCTTGAGACTAACAAAATCATGGAGACTTGCGAGGTGACCTTCGACGAGACAATGCCATGTACCTCTCTTGGTTTTGAATGTGCAGGTGATGAAGAGATGGCCGAGGACCTCTTTGAAGAGGAGAAAGATGAAGCTGGAGATGATGATGGGGAGAACCATGCGCCTGAAGCTGAGCATGTACCCACTACTTCACCTACGACCACTTTGGAGCATGGACCGTCTACTTCATGGACAACGACGGTACAACAAGAGGACCAGGCGAGAGAAGCTGATGTTGAGGGGGAGGTAGTCTCGAGGCGTGAGGCTCCCCGGCGGATTCAAGAAGTGCATCCCCTGTCGAAGATCATTGGGAACATCGATGAACGCACTACACGGTCGAGGTCCAGGAATTCCTCTCATTTTTCTCATGCTGCTTTTGTTGCTACTTTTGAGCCCAAGGACATTGGACATGCTTTATCTGATGCAAACTGGGTCAATTCTATGCATGAGGAGTTGGAAAACTTTGAGAGGAACCAGGTGTGGGAGTTAGTTGAACCACCTCCAAATTGCCATCCCATAGGAACCAAGTGGGTCTGGAAGAACAAAGAGGGAGAGAATGGGATGGTTGTGAGGAACAAGTCCACACTTGTTGCTCAGGGGTTTAGTCAGAAGGAGGGGATCGACTATGAGGAGACCTTTGCTCCTGTGGCCCGTCTTGAGGCAATTCGGATCCTTCTAGCCTTTGCCGTGGCTAAAGGGTTCAAGTTGTTTCAGATGGACGTGAAGAGTGCTTTTCTGAATGGGGTCATAGAAGAGGAGGTGTATGTGAAGCAGCCACCTGGGTTTGAGAGCGAGTTGTACCCACACGGGGTATACGGGTTGAAAAGGGCTCGTATGGGTTGAAACGGCGCCCCGTGCTTGGTATGGGAGATTGAGAGGTTTTCTTTTGAGCAGAGGGTTTGTGATGGGTACCGTGGATAGAACCCTGTTTCTCCTCAAGCATGGAAATGATTTGCTGATTGTTCAGATATACGTGGATGATATTGTCTTTGGTGGCTCGTCACATAACCTTGTTGCCAAGTTTGCAGATGAGATGAGCGAGGGAGTTCGAGATGAGCATGATGGGCGAGTTGCGGTATTTTCTTGGGCCGCGCATCAAGCAAGTGAAGGATGGTACATTTGTGCACCAAACCAAGTACACGAAAGACATGCGAGGAAGTTCCGGATGCAAGATGTGAAGCCGATGTCGACTCCCATGGGGAGTACGGCCACTTTGGATGCGGATGAGGACGGAGAACCGGTGGACCGGCGGGAGTACGGGAGCATGATCGGCTCCCCTCCTCTACTTGACAGCGACGAGGCCGGACATACGGTTCGGCGTGTGTCCGTGCGCTCGTTTTCGAGCTTCGCCGAGGACATCACATCGACGGGCCGTCAAGAGGATTTTCGGTACCTACGGTCCCTCCTGGTCTTGGCCTTTGGTATTCTTCCTCCTCGACTCTTGTCTCTTCATGGTTTTTCCGATGCGGATTTTGCTTGGTTGTCGAGTCGAGAGGAAGTCTACTTCGGTACTTGTCGGTTTCTTGGTTCTTCGTTGGTCTCATGGTCTTCCCGCAAGCGCCCAGTGTAGCTCGGTCTATCACGGAGGCGGAGTATGTTGCTTCGCCGCGAGTTGTTGTTCCCAAGCTGCCGTGGATTTCATACACTCGAGAGACTTTGGTGAGGAGTGCACCCGGATCCCACTTCTTTGTGATAGCACTAGTGCCATAAGCGTAGCCAAAAACCCGGTGCTTCACTCCGGAACCAAACATATAGAAGTGAGGTATCATTTCTTGAGGGACAATGTGGAGAAAGGAACCATTGTTTTGAGCCATGTCCCTACCCAAGATCGGCTAGCCGACATCTTTACAAAGCCTCTCGACCAAGCTACATTTGTGCGCTTGCGGGGGAACTTGGGGTTTGTTGCCCTTTCTAGTTGTTTCTTGGGGGGATTTCCTTTTGTACCATATGTATCATACCATGTTTACTTTGATGTATATACATGCTTTGCTTGATGTATAAACCATGGTAGGATAGCCATCTTGTCATATATCATGTTGCATTTGTGTCATATTGCATTTTAGGATGATGAGCTTCTTTCATATGCCATATTTGAGTCTCTTTGGCTATTTGTGAGATATTGGTTATATGTGTGGAGAAATGGTGATGTGAGGCTATGCTCTTGAAATATTTGAGATATATGTGTGGTGAGATAGCTCCTTTTTGAAATAAAGGCTAAACTTGACTAATTTTTGATGAATTGTGCTCCACTCGTGTGTAGTTGTGTATCCATGTCACAGTTTGGTCTAAATGTGCTTTTCATGCTTAGATTGTGCTTGGATGCCTTGTTCTTGCATTTGGGCCAAAGGCCAGATATCATTGTGAATGTTTAGCCTATGTTGCATTCATGGGGGAGCATAAGCTTCTTTTTTGCCGCAAAGGCACTTCATGTACCATGAAATGAATTAATCTTGAAAAGAAGTGTATAATGCTTGAAAAATGCTCCATCCATCATGTCTATGCTTAAAAAGTCTTATCTTTCACATATGGGTGCAAAACATGTTGCATGATGTTCACCAGTGGAGAAGTCTCCCCGAAGTGGACACATGGCTCATGAGCTTTGACATGACATGCTTTGCTTTATGGGTGTTTGCCATGATCTTTTGCTGAGAATTTGATATCCTTGTATGATCTTTAAATGGTATGCATGTTTGTGGCTCAAGTGTGACATGGATAGACCTTTACATGTGAAGCGAGCCTTTTTTTGGTAAAACTGATTAAATCTGAAAATTTTGCTTTGTCACATGCTTGTATTTTCATATATTACTTGTGGCAATGCTTTGACTATGCTATGATTCATGTGTGTGATCTTTGTCTCATTTTTTAGCCTTTGACACTAGATTTGGCCTATTTGAGAAGCTCATGTAGATGTTTATATGCTTTGCTTTGCATGTCTGCATTTTCACCTTGATTCATACATTGTCAACAAGGGGGAGAAAAGGTGAGCCTAATGAAAATTCAGAAGAGGTGAGCTGAAATTTGGGAGTTTGCATGAGTTTGCATCCACATGTTCAGGGGGAGCTTGCATTTGTTCAGGGGGAGCTTTCTTGCTGTTTTCGGTGTGGATTTTTTGCTTTTCTTGGCTTGTGACCTTTCTTCGCCTTTCTTCGGTTTTGGTCATGAGTTGAGCTTCTTTGTTTTTCTTTCTTCTTTCTTTCTCTTTTTCTCTGAATTTCATTTCGCGTTGTGTGTTGTCAATGCACTCATCAAGGGGGAGATTGAGGACCAGGAGCGTCTCAGTGGTCGATGGATGACCGCTCCTCAGTGATGAGTGATTGACAACGGGTGTTGGACTAACTCTTGGCTTAGTGCGCGGGGTGTAGGCCGCGGCCTAGTTCGTGTTGTTGCGAGGTGAAGAACGGGCGCGAAAGGTCTTCGGCCTTGAGGGGCCTCCGGGAGATGGAGAGACAAGTAGGCTCGGTTCGAGGGACCCGGTGGACGACGGGGCCGGGTGCGGGCCACATGGTGGCGACACAAGCAAGACGAAGTCATGGACAAGTGAGCCGGTGCACGGTGGCGGTCAAGTCAAGTGGTTTGGCGGGAGGCCAGACCGGGCACGCGGGGTTTGGTGGTTTTCCCACAAAACCATCGGCGGACGGTTTCTTGGTTTGGGCCTCAAAACCAAGTCCGAGGGCCCAACACGACGGAGACGGGATCCGGGCGTGTCGGGAAGCTTCGAGGCGGAGGACACGCGGCTGGATCGCATGGCTTGCGTCGGGAGGACGCGGGGTGCGGCAAAGGTGTGGCGGTCCGATGGCAAGACCCACAAACATTACCAAAATGCCCCTACGTGGGTTGTATCGCCAGTAGTTTAGTTAGGGGTAGTCGAGTCATTTACCACTCCGGCGGGACCTGATATATAAGCCATGAGTGTGTGTTGATGGCTCTCTCTCTCCGCGACTTAGGGTTTCATTTCCCCCCTTCTCTTTCTCATTTTCGTAGCTATTTTTCTTCCATTTTTCTCTAGGCTAGCATGAGAGCTTCATGAGAGATTTGTTGAGAGGGATGGATGCTAGGGCGGCATGCTAGACCTTGTGAATCTTTCCTGGTTTGTATAGAAGATTCGGGGTTGTTTTTCGTGGCTTTTTGTGCTTGTTTTCGTGCCTTTGTTTCCGGTGTGATTCCGCGGATTTGAGTGGGTTTCTCCCCGGATTTCTTTGAGGGAAACATGGATAGATGTCTTGTGCATCTTTGTGCTTGATCTTGTGCCCTCAAGCGCCGGGAAACCACTTCGATTCGTGAGTTTTCGTTCGGTGCTCTAGCTTTTGGTGGTACTCAAAGGATTCGCGATTCCCGGTGATTTAGGGAGTTAGGAGGCAAGATTTTTGGGCTATAGCATCCTTGTGTGACGCTTTTCAAGTCCCCAAACCCTTGTCTCCATAGCTTCAACCGTTTGGGAAATCCGATGATGATTTGGGGGAGTTGACTTTCGGGGTCGGGCCGTTTCTCGCTCGTCCGCACCGCGGGACGATCCGCAGGGGGTCGCGGACGGTCCGCGTGGGTCGTGTTCATCCCGTGTTCTTCGCGTTCTTGCTCATCCTTCATTTCGATCCGTCGCGATTTTGGTTTTTGGTTGGACGGAGTTTCGGACGGTCCGCGGTGTCGGGCGGACGGTCCGCGGGTGCTTGGCGGACGGTCCGCGTGCTCCCCGCGGACGGTCCGTGGGTCGTGTGTGGCTTTGGTTCGTTCGTGTGATTTAACGGACGGTCCGCGGGAAGGGCCGGACGGTCCGCGACGTCGGCGCGGACGGTCCGCGAGAGAAGGTCGGACGGTCCGCGCGGTCCATCGCGGACGGTCCGCACCGCCGGCCGGACGATCCGCCACGAGCTCCGTGCGGTCTTTGTTTGTTTCGATTCCTTCCCTCCCTTTCTAGTGCTTCCGCGTGTGCTTCTAGGAATCGTTCCTAAGGCTAGAGGTTGATCCATAACCTCGTGGTCTTGGCGATTGGTGCGTGATTCGATCCATCGCTTGTGTGTGACCGGGATTTGAGTAGGACATAGGCCGGGTTCTTTGGGAAGAATTTTTACCGGCTCCTATTCACTC
The DNA here is from genome assembly GCA_947561735.1 of Cenchrus americanus. Lineage (NCBI taxonomy): Eukaryota > Viridiplantae > Streptophyta > Magnoliopsida > Poales > Poaceae > Cenchrus > Cenchrus americanus. Next base: position 124,889,223 of record OX387242.1, on the reverse strand, counting down.
CCCCCCTCTCTAGTCGCCATCTGATCCTTCAGTACTCCGGCACATCTTCGGTCCCGATGAGTTCTTCATGGAGCAAATCAAGACTGGAAGAGTAAAAGAGGAGAACATGAAGCACGAGATCATGCGGAAGAACGAGGAGTAGATCAAGGGAGAACTCACTTCCGAATCGTGCGCTTCTTTGATGAGCTGCTCTCCTGGGGTTGCTTGCCCTTGTCCATGGCTTTGGGGTTTTCTCCTCTAAAGGCAGGGGAGGAGATGAGAAATGATGGATGAGTGCGCGAGTGGATTTGCAGGGCATCCCTACAGCTATTTTATTGACCGAGGGGTGCATTGGGAGTGATGACCGGCCAGTACACACTGTTGGAATACCAAACGGCAGGGTTTTCTCCCAGGTGCGAAGGGTTTTTGCTTGAACAGTGTTTATGGATTGCCGAATCGGGATCTTCTGTGGATTTTGCGCCAAGGGGCAGTTGTTCTCGCGCGTTCGGCTCAAGATAGTTCCCGGATGCATTCAAAGAAAACAAGATTCACGGATGCAAAGTGTAAAGGGAGTCATCACAAAACAAGCACAGAATTCAAAAGTTCTTCATTTATTGCCGATATTTACACATCCCTAATACAATCTAGTCGAAGAGCCTGTTCAACACAGATTGGGGATGAGTAATTTCGGCAATGGCGTCGCCATGGCCATCAAGGCGCTCCAGGATGAGCTCGATCTCGTCGATGTCCTCGCCGCGCGCCGCCCGAAGCCGCGCGGCCTGGTACAGTAGTCGACGTCCGTATGCGTCGCCATGGCAGCCAGGCCCAAGGTGGTGCCCAGACGAATGCCATGGGTGGTCACCTCGTCAACGCGGTGCTCCACCGCGGCAAGGCGCTCCGCCGGCGTGTCACCGCGGGCATTCACCTTCTCGGCCAGCTGCTCTACCAGCGCCTTCAGCTGGTTGAGCTCAGCATCGCGGGCTGCAAGGAGCCAGAAGAAAAAGATTAGCATCAAAAGCCGGGTTGGACCAGGAACTGTTTTCAGAGCCGTACCGTCGATGGCTTCCAGGAGCTGTTTGCGCTGGTCCTCCCATTCCAGCTCGGCTATGCCCGCCTTCTTGGAGACGTCCTCTAGCTCGCGCCGGGACGCCTCCAGCTCCTCCTTGAAGCGGAGGGCATCGACCTCCCCGTACGGCACGGGGGAGTGGCCGTCGGACTCCGAGGAGTCGTCAGGAAGGGGTTGATTGGCCGGCGCAGGAGACGGATTCCACTGAATCAATCTGAAAAAAGGGGATGATCGTCAAAACAAGAAGAAGATCAAAGGTTGAATCAAAGAAGAGGAAATCGACGATCATTGCCTCCGGCACGCGTTGGCACTGCTCCCCTCCGCCTCGTCGGAAGCGCGGCGGCGGTTGAGGCAGCGCACCATGGTGGTTTGGGATGTGCACTGTGTGGAAAGAGAAAGGGCTGAGATTGGCAAAGATTCGAGAGCTAGAAGGCCTGGTGGAGAGCTAGGGGCACCTACGGTTGCATTTATAGGCCTAGTAAGATGAATCGTGGCTTTGGATCGTGGCGCATATCCCAAGAAAATCGGAAGGTGGAAAGGTTTCCTTGGCCAGCTCGCCGATGGGTCGCTTGGAGTTCTAGGCGGAGTCGCATTCGGTTGATTGGTTCGGCTAAGGAGAATCAAAGTGCCATTCGGGAGTTGGCGTTTCTTTGCCGAATGGGTCGTTCAGCATTATATTTAAAGGTACGCAGAGGAAACGAAACAAATTACAAGAAAATATCACAAGAACGGCCAATTCGGTTATACAGCAATGGGGGCATTCAAATGTTCAGATGTTTCGCAATCACACCACGAGCGTTGATGTTGCCTGACGGAAATTGTCCAACAATTCTTGGCAATCTTTTTGGGCGCTGGACAAGGTGGTGAGTTCTGCATCACATTGCTCCATCCTGGCTATAGACGACCTTGCTTCCTCTTGGGTCTTTTCTATCAATCCAGGAAGCTCGGCTATTTTCTTTTTATCAGCCTCTATCTCAGCTGACAGGCTTCTCAGCTCCGCTTCTAGAGCGGCTTTCCTGGCGATTTTCAGATCACAAGAAGCACACGCAGATTAGACAATGTGTCTCCGTGGCTCTCCACGGGGATTGCGCCCCGTTCATGGCTTGTTCAAGCATCGGATCTCTTCTTTTCGATAGCCGGACGGGAGCGCGGCTTTCCTCAAAGCATGTCTTATGGGCGCGTAAAGGACGTCCAGGCCACAGATGGATACCAGAGGAGCGCTGATATCCTCGGGAAGTTCTTGGCTGATGGATTCAAGCATCTCCTCGAAGTGATCAAGATCCTTGAACTGATCTTGTGCATCTCTTTCCAGCCAGGCAACAATTTCTCGAAGCTTTGCTAGCACCTCATCTGACAGAGGCCGGTGCATCCCTTCCGTCGCCTCGGCAATTGGATTGGTCCCCGCCAGCAGGCTTGATGATGATGGAGCCTGATCCTAAGAAGCCGTATTGCCGAGTTAGGGGTGCTAAAAGTAAAAATAGCAGAGTTGAGTGCAAATGATTACCTCGTGGCCGATTTCTTGAGTAGGGGTAATCACAGGTGAAGGAGGTGCTCCATGTAGAGCCGAGGCTTCCAAGCTAGAAGGTGTTGATGCAGTTGCTGGTAGCTCGTGGGCTTCTGGCTGATGAGAAGTCGGATCCACCTCTGTTGGGATTGGAGTTGCTGCGTGACCAACAGGTGATGGTGCCCTTGGAGGACTTGATGGCTCCGGCTGGGTTGGGAGACTCATCTCTGGAGAATTCATTGCTTCTGCAGAGGGTGATGAAGATGAGATCTCCACTGGGATAGGTAATTCAACCCTGGATGGACTTGCTTGTTGAGCCACTGGGACATCAACCAGTTGTTCTTCCACTGTTTCTTCTGCAAATGTCAAGTCACAAGGGTAAATGCCAGTGTCCATCCTTAACAGAGGACAATAAAGGTCATACCTGTGGATGGGGCATTGGCAGGTTCTGACACTTAAGGTTGCTGAGCTCTGGTCTGAGAATGCACATAGAGATAATTTATTAGGAACAGAGTAATCTTAGGGTCAAGAAGGTAAAGGATTTTACCTCAACAAGGATTTTCTTGATAGTTCTCCTCCTCTTGGCAGTTGGAGGAGCAACCAGAGATAAACCTTGCCTCCTGTCAGCAGCAAGGCTAGAGAGGCTGGGATCTGTCGTAGCATACCTGGCCATCAGCTGAGCCAGAGTTGTTAACTTGAATCCCAGTGCTGAGATTGGGCCTGCAGGATTGTAGGTAATGTTCCTGGCTCGAGGGGCAGGCACTGTGTTCTGTGGAATCAAAAGAATGAGGTCAGAATCATAATTGAGAGGAGAGATGTCTGATCCAAAGGTTCATTATGTTACCTCGAAGTTGGCGGGAAATCGAGGCATCAACTCGCACGAAACACATCTACGGAGCTCACCGAAGATGTGATCGTGGAATTCTTGCCACCGGGAATTGAAGGTGGGATGAGCTATGATTGTGGGCACAAAAGGGCATGTGTAGGTAGTGGGACTACACACATAATGGAAGATCTCCGTCGCACCGCATACTCTCTTTGATTTCCTCTCCGGGCTTGAGGAATTCATGCGGGAACAATCTTGGGGGCATCCGGCCACACCCAATCCGTCCGGCCATTACATTGGGCCGATAATATTCATAAGTGCCGGAGTTCGACCTTCCTCCGTTGAATTCGGCCGGCGGTATACATGGGCGAATTACGATGTTGAAAATTTCCAAGAATCTCCCATCTTGACGACCGTGCTCAAAGGAGAATTCAACGGGGAAAGTCAATGTATCATTGTCCGGATAGGGGAGCCGCAGAGGGTTCCGGAAACCCTTGAAGAACGATTCGAAGAGTCGGGTTGATGTCTTGCCGAATGATAACGATTGAAGCCGCTTCTCCATAACTCGACATCCCCTGGTAGCATTGTTTTCTCCTTCGGGGTGATTGGATGAAGGGAAAAGCATGGTGTTCAAATCAACACCAACAATTTGATGCGAGTGGAGGCTGCACCATATACGAACGAACCACCAAGTGCCGTTGACACATGTTATCCTTTGGGTCGGTATACATCCGAGTAACGAGTTTGGTGAAGCATGTGGTATACACCGCCGAGGAAGAATTTCCCAAGGGGGAGGCGGTTGCCACTGGCCAAATGAGACGCCATTGCAATATGGTTCAAGGTAGGCTCGTTGGCTTTGCCACGAAGACAAATCGCACGCCCACATATTCAGGAATGCTCTGTATTCAACATCGCCAAGGGGATTGTCTTTCATGTGCTTCAAGATGTAATTCTTATATCGGTTCCCTGGTTTTACCCCTGTCTGGCGTGAAGAGCCTTTGAAGTTCCAGGGCTGGACAGATCCTGTGATGTCAAGGCCGGTGATCATATATACATCGGCCAAGGTTGGAGACATTGGGCCATGGCCAATAAGGAAGGCGTTGACGCCGTTTGACCAGAAGTGGCAGGCTGCTATCAGGAGGTCTTCGTTCTTGGGGGTCTCAGCCATGGATAACTCCAAGCACTGGGCGATACGGAGGGTATCCAAGTTGGTCAATCCGCTCTTGTCTGCAAGAATCCTCCGGTACCAAGTCTTCCAGCCTGCAATTGGAGGTAAAGGCCAGTTCTTGAAAGCGTCTTGCCACTGAGGCGGTGGAGACAGAGCTGCTTTAAAGGGGATTCTTTGAGATTCAGTTGCGATGAAATCTCGAGGGTCAGAGTTCCCCACAGGACCAAGGTAATAGGATCTCGAATTGGCCTCGGTGCGAATCAAAAGCTCAGTAGAAGGCTCCTGGAGGAAGAGCGGAAAAGGAAATCTCAGGTGAAATTGAAAACCTAAATGCCGAACGAGGCTTACGGGGGATGAATTTACCTGAGCGTCTTGGTTTTGAGCTGCCATTGGAGATTTGAGCTTGGAACGAGGGGATCTAGGGTTTGGATCTGGATGAAGATTCCGGCGGATTGCGAAGAACAGGTGTTGACGGATTTGATCTGAAAATTCGTGGCTGGAGTCAATTGTGGAACAAAATTACTTTTATCCCACAATTGAAGGGGCATGTGTTAACACCAAAATTTGGTAAGGAGTCCGACTTGTGGGTCCGGTTCGATAAAGAGTCCGTCCGGTGGAAGGAAGGATCTTTTCGCAGATATTCGGCAAAGAGATCCACGGTCGGCTATCCGCTCCGGTTACGCAGGAACAAGAGAGCTGATTTTGCGGGATTGAATGGTGACGTGGCTCAATCAGGGAGAACGAATGGATGGATAGGCTATCGAGCTTAGAGATAAGTTAGGTAACGAATCCATTCGAAGTTGTACTTGACAAGGTATAAATATGACCCCTGAATGTATGTAACAGAGGACAATCATTCTTCAATACACACCGGCCTTACGCCAAACCCTAGAGTCCTTTTGTCGTGTCGTCGAGTTCTTCGAGAGGGCCAATCGATCCGTCGACCTCCGTGAGTACCGCAACCTTGTATCATGTCTAGTATCATGCGGTGGATTTAGATCTGATGCAAGTAGTCTTGTTACCATGCTTCGTGTCATGCGGTAGATTCAAGCTTGGTTCAAGAGGGTTTCTTGTTAGGTCATGAGCCATGCGGTGGGCTACGATCTAGCTCGAAGCTAGTTATCGGCTCTATTGGATTCTGGCAAGATCCAATAGATTCATTAAGTTACCCTGTGTTATTTCGAGTTTTTACTTTATGTTTAGATTCGTGTAACACTTTTGCCCAATCTAGATGGGTTTGTATCGGCTCACTCCTTTTGTAATCCCTGTATGGGTAGATTTCATGTTTTAACACGTGGATCTTGTGCCTTTTGATAGCCGAAACCGAATCGATCTAGGTTGTCACGTGTTGTGGGTTCAAGCTTGCCATTGTTGGTATAAATCTTGAAAGAACCGGGTATCATGCGGTAGATGCAGGTTTTTGGGTTGCTTTAGAGCTAGTCATCCGGTGGATTAGAATTCGAATCAACCTGATAGATTTATCTGCGTGGTAATGTTTGTTCCTTCTTCATGGACCCCGAATCGGCTGTTCAGCCGTATTCGGTTATGTTTCTCCACGAGTAAAACACGTGCGCAATTCATGCTTTAAATAATGCGTGCTTTTAGCTTTCCATGTTTAGATTGTATCATGCGGTGGATAGATCTATTTGTGGAAAGTGGTGCGATTTCATGCAAGTTGTATCATGCGGTGGATAGATTTGTTTTGGCATCGTACCTGACGGATCTCTAAGTACCTAGACATGCGGTAGACTAGTGCTTTGGATCTATGCATGCTTGTTTGTTACATGCTTACGTTCGTGCTTTACTTTATTCATTTAACATTGTTATTATGGGATCGGTCATATATCGTGTTTATGCATTGTTGACCAAACAAAGACCGGTTGCCATCATGCTTACGTCATCCATTCGGCAGTATTGTTTTTTTTCCTCTCATAAGTTCCCGAGTGCTTTCAATTCTTTGGCAAATAGCTTTCATATAGCTATGTGCCATCTCGTATGGCTTCTTAGCCGTAAATATGGAACTGTCTGGTACCACCCGGCAAGTTCCAAGCTTTGGTATTTAACTTCTTTATCTTTTGTTAATTTTCAGGAAAAATTGACTGGCACGTCATCTCTACTCTTTGTGCGTGCGAAGCCAGCTTTTCGGCTTGCTGTGTGTTTGACGCTAGGTGCACTTTTTGCGTCAACACCGTCAACAGTCACCGTCATCAAGTCGTACACCACGCAATGTTGTTGAGATCCTACTTGACGAGGTAGCCCAGCCGCCGCAGGTTGGGGTTCTTCCACCTGCCGTCAGGGGCGATGGGATGTTGTTGATTTCCTAGAGCTGTGGCATGGCTTCGGGGTCTGTCGGGTTGCAACGGTACTTCAGCATCGCTAAGAAGTACTTGGCACCAGAGTCTTCAGCAGCGACATCTCCGATGAGCTTCAGACCCTCATTGGGGTTCCACCGCCTCATCAACCTCTCCATCCCCTCGAAGCACAATGCCTCCGGATGATTGGTCTTGCGGAAGCACCGCTCAAAGCATGACCTAACGTAGCAATTCTTGCACGCCTCACGAAGATCACACAGCGACACGTGCAGTAGTACCTCATCGGAGTTGCAGATGCGCCAGAAGGTGCCGCAGATTTTATTGCGAAGGTTCAGAAAATGGAAAACGGCCTCATCCTTGATGGAGTGGATGATGATCTTGGTGAGAAGTTCATCTGGCAGCAGCATCAAGGAGAAGGGGAGGAAATAGCACAGTGACGGGGTTTGGAATTTGAAAGACGATGAGGGTTGAAGTTGGCGGCGACGAGGATTGACGTTGGCGACGAGGGATGAAGTTGGCAAGGAGGATTGAAGTTGGAGAGGGATGAAGTTGGCGACGAGGATTGAAGTTGAAGGAGGCGACAAGCTCGAGGGTTGAAGGTTGAAGATGGCACCTCGGCCATGTAAGAAAACAATAAATGGAACTTGAAAAGGCGTCGTAGTTTGGCTGCTGCCGTTGACAAGTGGGCCCGACATCATTGCCCCACCCCTTCTCCTTCCCGCGTAATTGAAAGGCAACGCGTGGTTTTGTTCCCAAAACGGAGCCCGATGCGCAATCGAGTGGCACGTACTGGTAGCAATGGATTAGTGGGTGGGGGCAGAGGTGCCTGACGGTTCCGCGTCTTGTCAATATAACTCCCTCGCCCAGTCGCCCTCTCCTGCTTTCCCCTGCTTCTTCCATAAGCTTATCATCTTTTTCTTCACTTCGTCTTCTGCCTCGCGATCCACCACTACAAATCTTCGGTCACCGAGAGAAGGAGGATATGGCGTCGAGGAGCCCACTGCCATCTAAGCGGGGACGAAGGGAGGACGACGACGACGAAAGTCGTCATCGGAAGAAGTTTGAGAAGGGGAAGGAGCCAGCGGCCAAGGACGCCAACAAGGAACCGCTCTTCAACGACATTAAGTTCGCTGTCGAGCTGCTCAGGAGCGCCTTCAGATAGCTTGAAGGTGTTGGCGAGGCCTTCGATATCAAGGCGCATCATGATGTGTACAAGGACCCAAGTGTGAAGGGTCTCGCCTTTAGGATCCACGGGTAGGCTGACAAGCTCGAGAACAATTCATATTTGGACATTCGATATTTGAATAAAATATCAAATCACACTTGTGTGCCCAAAATTCATATATTTCGTTTTTACACCCCATGGTAATTATATAATAATTCTAATAACATCAAATTTGCTCTAAAAAATCTACAAGTTGACTTGTCAACATAATTTGGGTACCTAAACTTGTATTCGAAATTTCAAATGGTATCGATGAAGGAATAATATACTTGTGTACAAATGTGTACATCTCTCACATAGTTTCCTAGATAGTTTGCTTGAACATTGAAGTTTCCACACTTTGCAACATGTTCGAACTCATATGCATTTGAAAACTTAACAAAACCTTGTGTTCACCTAAAGCTTACGAAATGTAAAGCTTCATCACTAATGGTTGTGTAAAACAAATATTATTTGTATGTTGTACTTACAAAAAACAAAATAAGGCATATAAACATTACACAACAAACGCAATGTACAATAAACAATGAAATTTATGAAAAGAGGGTGATTTTAGAAAAATTTAGAAAAAATATCAAATATGTACTAATAACGACAAAGAAATACTTGTTATAACATTTGATTGCAGATTAAAATGAGAAATGGGAGCTGTTCTTCATTTGAATATAACTGGGCCCCACAGTCATTAGCGACGCGGGGCTGATAACCCACGTCGGATTTTTGCTGCTCTCCCATAATTTTACACAGATAATTCGAGCATCATACAAAAGCTAATCTACTACTGATTTCCTATTCCAATACTCTGTGCGAACTTCACCATTTCGCAGCGCAACCTACAGTCTTCGCTGCAAAACAGAGAAATTCGAAGCCATCCTTTTTCCACACCGCAGCCGCCGCCGTTGCCAGCACACGGCTGATCGCCACGCACATGTGCCAGAGGCGGCAGTGGTTCACCCTAAATGTGCCAAGTCGAGTAATGGAGTGCATGCACAGCCTTCTCGCGCAAAGGTAGACTGCCCTCATTGCTCAGCCATCTCGACGTCGTACTACCGCCGCCCGCGACCAGCCTCATGTACCACTTCGCGGTGTCGTCGGTGGCGGTACCGCCACTGTCTTTGTAGAGCAAGATGGCGTATAGATAGGCCGCCGCATCATGCCCACTCTCGGCGGCGCAATGGAGATCATTGTAATGCTTTGATCCCAGAGAGGAAGCAAGCCCCCGGATGCCTGAGACCGGTCAGCATAGCAAGGAATGCTTTGTAAGCGGTGGGGTTCCACACCCAAGAAATCTCATCTCGTATCCCCTCTATCGACAAACGCCGGCCGACGTCGTCGTGGCAGCACACACGATGCATGGTCGAGCAAGTACCGCGTAGGCTGCAGAGGTCAGCCAAGGGCCGCTCGGGTCACATGCAACACCGCCTATCGATTCTCCTTTTCCCCATTAAACTAACAATCCATGGCCCGGTATAGATGTTTCTTGCCGAGGAAACGACGGTGCCCCATAAATACGTATCTCTTTGAATGTCTTAGCCATATTACGCAAGTATCTTCCAAGCAGTGTGGGAAAGATGCACCTTTCCTTTTACTCAGGCCAGAGAGGATGCGATGAGTCGGGTTGTCGTTGATGGTGGTGAACAACATGCCATGCATTGTGAACTCCTCACGCTTTTACTCATCCCAAACCTCTGGCACACCAGGCTTCCACAATATATTCAAGTCATCAACTAGTGGCCTCAAGTAGACATCAATACGGTCGCCAGGTTGCTTTGGCTCGGAGACCAATATTGTCAGCATCATATATTTATGTTTCTTGCATTCCCAGTGTGGAAGGTTGTACAACGACAGCACGACAGGCCAGGTGCTATGTGTTGTGCTCTGGTTACCAAATGGGTTCACGCCATCTGTGCTCATAGCAAACTGTATGCTCCTTGCGTTGTCAAACCATGGGAAGTGGGTATTAATGTTACCCCATTGCGTTGCATCTGCGGGGTGCCTAAACTTGCCATCTTTCTTATAATTAAGCTCCTTTCGGCCTTCGTCATGCCAATGCAAGAGTTGGGCCTCCATTCGTTTTGCAAACCATCTTCTCAGCCGAGGAATGATGCAAAAATACCATGCCACCCTCACAGTACCCCTCTCTTAGCCTTTTTCTTCTTGCCTCTGATCTCGCCGGGCTCGTTCTCGTCATCAACATTATTATCATCTCCACCATCCTTTTTCCTCTTGTACCGATCATAGACACACTTGGGGCACTTGTCAAGGTCTGCATAATCTCCAAGGAACAATACACAACTGTTCTTGCATGCATGGATTTTTTCAACCTCTATTCGCAGAGGACAGATTATCTTCTTCGCCTCATAGACAAACTCTGCTATTTGGTTTCCTTCAGGTAGCATGTCTCTAAGCACATCCAATAGATGTTTGAAACTTTTGTTGCTCCAACCATGATCTGCCTTAAGCTGCAGAAGTTTTAGATCACCAAAAAGGTGAGAGTACTTCTAGCAATCAGGATAGAGGGGTTTCTTTGAATCTTCAATGAACTGCTTCAGCCTTGCTAATTCAGAAGGTGTGTACACTCGTTGAAACTCAACATCTCGCAACATTTGATCAACATTGTGCACACATTGCAACAACTCACCATCATCGAAGTCCCTAACTTCTTGATTAGTGATATCCTCAGGCCTCAACACATTTGGTGAGAATAATGGTTCATTCCCTCAAAAAGTCCACTGTCATCAAGGTCTTCATCATGGTCGGTAGCATGGTGTCACACTTCACCTTCATCTAGGCAGCCTGCTTCGAGTTCATTAAGGCCTTCCTCACCATGTTTATTCCGACACGTGTAATTTTTGTGAAACCACGTGTGACCAAATGATGAAAAATGATTTCCCGTTGTGTGAATTTCTTTTGGTTGAGACAATCAACACAAGGGCAAAGCATTGCATGAACACCACGATTTCTCATATCCGCCTCAGCTTGATTTAGAAAACCATTGACCCTGCTTAAGAAATTCTCCCAATCTTCTTGGGGTTGTCTATACATCCAAGCCTGAGCAGCAGACGCCATCTGCATTCCATACACCAAATGAGCATAATTCATCACACAAAAAAACCGATAACACACAAGAGGATTAGGACAGCTGAAGAATTTCAATAAGAGGAGCCAGTTAATTTTCACCTTGATGAGGACTTTCTATGAGGCAAGCGTGGCCGCGGAGGAGGATCGGAGGTGGCGGCGGCTGTGGCGACAGCGCGGAGAACGGCACGGTCGACATCCGCTCTAGCCCCTTTCGCCGTCACGAACATGGTCGACCGGCTTGCTACTGTGCCGGCTTTCTGAGGAGAGAAATTAAGCGCGATCCTCAGAGAACGCGTAGCTGGCGGTGGCGAACGGGACAGGCCGGCCAGGACATCTGAGCACACAAATCGAGCGAGTGACATTCTGAGGGGAGAGAGAGAGCGAGTGTTGTTGTCGGAACAAGAGTGGCCTTCTGCGGAGAGAGAGCGAGTGGTGTCAGAAGGAGAAGACATAGACGAGCAATAACAACGTGCATCTCCGATGTGAGAAAAAAAGGCGACCCTGGGTGGCAATCAAAGGAGACGAGTCCTAAGACACGAGACGCATCCAATTTGGTCGCCAGCAAAGGAGCCGCATCCTACAAGCATGAGTCTCCAGTACGAAATTATCGGTAACGGACTTTATAGCCCGTTACCAATACAGCAACGATCAGTAACGGACTTAAGCAGCCCATTACTGATAGGGCATTGATCGGTGATGGACTTTACAAGCCCGTTACTGATAGGTTTAACATTTGTAACGGGAACTATTTAACATCCGTTACAAAGACTTTATGTAAAAGGCATTTAAGAAGCATGTTACCAGAAGTCCACATTGGTAACGAGCGTTGTGGAGGCCAACCCCGGGGTCGTCCTGGTGCGCTTATAGGTAACGGGTGCCAAACAACAACCGTTATAGATGTGGGTGGATGTAACGGGCGTTAAGGGCCCGTTACGAATGTTGCGTGACCTATTTCTGGTTTTCACGTAGTGGTGTGAAAAGTACCACAGTTACTGTAGCACGCGAGTACTGTAGTGCAGCAGCCCTAATCTTTCATAAATTAGCCCCCAATCCTCGCAATTCCCTTCCTTGCATCGCAGTTCATAACAATCCAGTCCACGGCCGGCAAGAGAGAAGGGTTTTCCTTCTAATCTCTTGCTTGATTTGATTGATACATCTCCTCTCTTTAAATAGAGAGGATTAGTTGATCCCTAAGTAAGGACTTGACCTTATCCCTAAACCTAACCCTAATGGGCCTACTGAGCCAGCCCATTGGACCCGGCCCATTAGTCTCTGACACCTGACACTATCCCTGTTAGAGTATCCAAACATGGCCATTGTTTTGGTTTCCAATGTTACTGTGTGGGCACCAAGTGTGTTTTATATAATTCTTATGAGAGGTATAGAACTATCCTACTATAATACTTCTCTTACTTTCAATAATTTTAGGAAGTGTATCACATATGGTCATTGCGGTTGCAGACAGAATGTATTATATACATTGTCCTCATTTTCAATTGTCATTTTGCATTACAGTTATGAGTAGAAGAGGTCATAAAGAAGGCAGGAAAAACAGCTTGATATAAATCAAACTTTTTTCTGGAAAAGGGTACTAGTGTGACAACCCGCCCAGGAAAATACCGTATTATCGCCAAAACCAGTCCACTTTGGTCATTAAGAAATAATTAAGTATCATCCTGTCGTTAGTTGTCGGGTTAACTCCCGGTAAATCACTTATATAGCAACAAGGATCGACATATATGCATTAAAACTCACGCGAAGGCGAGTCCAGAAATACAACATAATTAACATCCGAAATTTACCCCGAAGAGTTTAATTATTACAAACCAAAGTCTTTGACATGACCATGTAGTTCAGAGTTTTTAAAATGGCAGAATTAAACTAAACAAGATGCAACCATGATGCCTTCATTCATCATCCTCCACCCACTACAGCTCCCAGCCGGGCGGGATCTCTCTGAGCCACACATCAACAAAGGCATTACCTGGAACAATAGATTATAGAAAGGCTGAGTATACTAATACTCAGCAAGACTTACCCGTCGGTGATAACTACTTCACCAACTCTATACATGATAGGCTTTTTGGCCACCAGGGTTTCTTTTGTTGAAAAGCAACAAAGAGTATGTTCTTACTTTCAAGATTTTCGCACAAGTTGTAGTTGGTTATTCTCTTTCTAGAATAGTAAGCTATTGCAAGCATAAGTTGTGCAACACAATTAATCAAGCGTGATATTCATCAACTTTCATCATTAGGGATCTCATGGCCTGTGGAGTAAGTAGTCTCAGATAACGATGAGAGGCCAACAATCGATTGGTTTATAACCTTGCAAGGTAGACCTAAACACACGATGGTATGCCCTCGTGACGACAACCACCAAGCGGTTCCCAAAACTCTTCAGATCGGGATCGAATCTTACAATCTTAGGTACAGGCTATCTGGTATACCCCGTGAGGCACCCGGACTCACCATGCACCACCGGTAGCTAGTCGTGAGATGCATCCCAAGATGAGTAATAGTAAGATCCCTCACCTCGTCATTAAGGTACTAGCCTTACCGGTCCCATTCCCGACAAGTGCTTAGTACATTCAAACACTTAATCCACAAAAGCCATTGGACCAGAGACCACATCCCATGCTCTTACCACATGAGCAATCCATTTAAGGAGATCTTATGATTCCAACATAAGAACCTATTCTCGCGAGTGACAAGCATCACCCGACTTGTAACGGTCCTATAGCATAGCAGCTATCGACCTATCATACTAGTAAAGGACAAGGGTACCTAGGGATTATGCATCTAGGGTTTCACATCAACTCCTGAACGTAAATGCACAATCATTCGTAGGTAGTTGCATAATAATTTTAAAATACCACGTTAATTGCACCGGGGCTTGCCTTCGTCAACGGGGTTAGCCTGGGTGGCCTCGATGTCTTCGATCACCTCCACGTACTTCAGCTCCGCTTCAGCTCCTCCTTCCTCGGCTTTCGGCACAAGCGAGTAGTTACCATCGGGGAGTTCTACACGGAATGCAATGCAGGGTTCAGGTGGTGTGATACATTGCTTATTTTATCCAACTCTTGTTGGCCATATACACCTTAACAAATAATTTATTATTAATTTTTTTCATTAAGGTTATTATAGGCATGAGTTTATTCTTTTAATAAACACTTATTTAATGTTTTCTTTAATGGTAGTTATTACATGTGAGGATTTGGTATACCACCTTTCAATAGCAAAGGTGTGCACAAGAATGTAATTAATTCCATTTAAATTCTTAAACAGCAAGGGGTGTACTTTTAGGTCTTAATAAGCCATGCAACCATTTTAGAAAGGGTCACAAGGAAAAGGAGGACATTTTCCGATTTATCAAACATTAAACTTTTAATTGCGTCCAAAGCTTTTATTCAACAATAAACCATTAAAAAATCAGTGGAAAGATTTCTTAGGCACCAAAGTATCTATACCAAGCCATTGAACACACATGCATGCTTGGAAAAGCTAGAAACTTAATTATACCAAAAATAACAAGGCTAGTCACTTAAGCAAGATAAAAGTATACAAAAATAAATAAGCATCCAATTGATCCAAACTTTCTCACACCTGTTCTCTGGTCCAAAACTAACCTAGGAATGCAGCAAGTACATCTAGAACTACCACTGATCTTGAGTTATTAATTTACAAAGGAAATCAAGCATATGTCAAGAATAAATACTTCTGGTAATTATAAAATTGTGATTAATTCACCAGAGGTGTATTTTGGCATAAAAAGACCACATGAAGGAGTTAGGCACAAAAACATAATTATTTTTAGCAACAAAAATCATCTAGACAGATTTTGCATAAATGGAAAACAATTCATATAAAAAAATTTACAACATAACTTTGTGCAATTTTTGGTACAGGAGCTGGCCATAGCATCACAACATATCGACAAATTAGCTACAGAGGACTTTTGGATTTTGAGATATCACGGATCTAGGTCTTTCACATTTCTATTTTTCATGCAAAAATTATCAGGAAATAGCACAGACAAGTTTAACAAAACTTGTAGCTCTCTTCACCAGGAGACTAGCAAAACTGAGTTTGCATTTTTCCTACTTTTCTACGATTTTCTAGTAAAAGATTCAGCAAATTGACTTTACTATTTGAGATACGGTTTTACACCGGGGTCCCTAAAAAAGATCTAAAGCATCACAAGTATACCCCTGGTTCACAGAAAAACCCCAGGAAAGACCTCGAGCCTTGCAATGTGGCCCTTGAGGTGGGGGCGGCGCGGCTCCGGCCAATTCCGGCGAGGCCGGCGGCGCTCTCGACCGTGTAGGGGCGCAGGGAGATGTGCACGCTCACCTAGGGCTCGTTTGTGCTCGGAGGTGGGCGGAGGGGCAACCAACGGCGGCGCATGGCGATGACCGGCGGTGGCGGCCGCGGTGGCCTCGACTCCGGCAAGAGGGGCGCACGGGTTGGGCAACAAGCGGCACTAGGAGCACCAGGGAGTCCTAGGGGTGGTGCCCGGGTGGTTGGGTGGCTGTAGGAACGGTACGAGGCTAGAGCTCGGTGGCGGCGGCATCCATGGCGGGCGGCACGGCACAGCGTGCGTGCGAGGGGGCGCGACGTTTAAATAGAGCGCTCTACCGGCGGTGACGATAGGGTGACGGCGTAGATTCCATCATGGTACAGCGGAGCCTCGGCCAGCGCGCGTACAGCGGGGCGCGGGACGGACCGGCGGTCCACCCGATGCTCGGTGCGCTTGCGTACGGCGCGAACGGCGAGGGGCGACGCGTGGCGCGGGATTAAAACGAGGTGCCTTGGTGTGCGGCCTCGGGACGAGGCGCCGGCGTGGACGCCGAGGCGGCGGCGCGCGCGCGCGCGCGCGACGACGTGGCGCGACAGCGCTCTGGCCGACACCATTTCAGACTAAGCGACTTTGAGCACGATTTTCTCCAAAAGTTTGTACTGTAGTGCACAAAGCTATAAATAGGAAATTTGTAGATCTAACTATCCCCTACAACTTTCACAAAGGCTCTATGGTATTTTTCTCAACAGTTTTTGCATAAATTGCAGCCAAAGTTTGAATGCCAACCTGTGACAATGAACAGGAGGTGTTGGCAGTTGACCAAGATTTGCACCCTTTTCCCCTCAAAATTGGAAATGCCATCCTACATGAAAGTTGTGTCCCTCGACAAACTGGACAACTTTCATATTGGTAGATTTTGAAGTGTTTAGGTGAAATTTGGAGAACGCGGTAAAAGTTTCGGAAGACATAAAAGGGCATTAGGGTTTAGGTAGGGTTTGACCATGCATTTGACCAAAGTTAGACCACACATGTGTGTTGACTTGATCAAGGGGTCATTAGGGTTGGTTGGTGAGGTTTTCGAGGTCAGGACCCAGGTTGATCGTGATTTGACCACTGTCAGCAGAGTTGACCGACTATTAGGGTTAAATAAAAACTTGGGGCGTCACAGCTTACCCCCTTAAACGGAAACTCATCCCGAGACTCGATTTAAGGAAAACAAGATAGGTAGCAGAAACTCACGGTTTTGAGATTGCAAGAAGCCTAGGTACTTGGTGTTGAGGTATTCTTCTGTCTCCCAAGTCGCTTCTTCCTCGTGTGATGACTCCACTATATCTTTTACATTCTTACAGTCTGTCTTCGGGTCTTTCTCTCCTTTCGGTCCAACACCCTCATGGGATGCTCGACGAGCGAGAAATCTGGCTCAATCCAAGCATTAGCTTCTGTGATCACTTCGTTTTCAGGCACAGGCATACCTTTCTTTAATTGAGTCACATGAAATACATTGTGAACTGCAGAAAACCGTTGTGGCAGTTGAATATGATAAGCCACTGGCCCACATACTTCTATGACTTCATAAGGTCCAATGTAGCGCGGAGCTAATTTCCCTTTAACACCAAACCTCTGCACACCTTTGGTGGGGGAACCTTTAGTGACACATAATCTCCCACCTCAAAGTGTCGGGGTGTCGTTCCTTTATCTGATAGCTCTTTTGTCTCATCTGAGCTAACTTCAAGTTCTCCCTTATCACTTGCACCTTTTCTTCGGCATCTTTAACTAAGTCCGAACCAAAGAGTGTCCTTTCTCCAGCTTCTGACCAGCTCAACGGGGTGCGACATCTACGTCCGTAAAGAGCATCGAATGGTGCCATCTTCAAACTAGATTGATAGCTATTGTTATAAGAGAACTCTGCCAAAGACAAACATTTATCCCAACTCTTATCAAAGTGCAATATGCTTGCTCGCAGCTTGTCCTCTAAAATCTTATTTATCCTTTCAGTCTGACCATCGGTCTGCGGATGATAACTGGAACTACGAATCAACTTGGTTCCTAAGCACTCATGTAACTGTTCCCAAAAACGAGCTACAAAGTGAGTTCCTCTATCAGAGATTATGGTCTTCGGAATTCCTTGCAAACGAACTATATGATCCATATATAACTCTGCACATTGCTGCACGGAATAAGTAGTATGAACTGCAATGAAATGGGCGGTCTTGGTGAGTCTGTCCACGATAACCCAGATAGAATCTTTCTTTCTAGCTGTCAGGGGTAAACCCACAATGAAGTCCATACTAATGTCATCCCACTTCCACATGGGTATCGACAACGGTTGGAGTACACCTACCGATTTCAAATGGCTTGCTTTCATCCGGTGGCAAGTATCGCACTCGGCTACATACTTGGCTATATCAACTTTCATATTGGACCACCAGAAATTTTGCTTCAAATCTTGGTACATCTTAGTACTGCCGGGGTGAATAGAGAACTTAAAAATATGAGCCTCATCAAATATTTTCTTCCTAATTTCTGGGTCAATAGGAACCACAAGGCGTCTTCCAAACCAGATCACATCCTTTTGATCATTCTGGAAACATGTATATTTAGGATCTCCCTCTGCTAGTTTTTGTTTGATGATTTGTATGTCTTCGTCATTGCATTGAGTAGTGACAAATCTATCATAAAGGTTAGATTCGGCAGTTAAGGCATAAAGATTTCCTTATTCTACAACTTCCAAGTTGAGCTTTCTCATCTCTACACATAATGGGTCACTAACTGGCTCCAACTCTGGATGGTTGCAGTGGACTTTGCGGCTAAGAGCATCCGCAACAACATTTGCTATCCCGGGATGATAGTGCACTTCCAGATCATAATCTTTAATCAATTCAAGCCATCTCCTTTGCCTCATATTTAGACCCGACTGAGTGAAGATATACATGAGACTCTTGTGATCAGTGAAGATATTGCAACGATTGCCCATCAGATAACGTCTCCATATCTTGAGAGCATGGGCAACAGCTTCTAACTCTAGATCATGGGTGGGATAGTTGATCTCATGAGGTCGAAGTGCTCATTAAGCATAGGCGATGACTCGGCCTTCTTGCATAAGAACACAACCAAGACCTGTGCCTGACGCGTCACAGAAAACTTCAAAAGGTTTGGAATTATCTGGTTGCACTAGCACTGGGGCTGAAGTTAAGTGTTGCCTCAAGGTGTGGAAGGCTTTCTCACATGCTTCACTCCACACGAACTTCACTCCTTTCTTGAGCAGTTCGGTCATAGGTTTAGCGATTCTGGAGAAGTCCGGAATGAATCGACGGTAATAAACCGCCAAACCTAAGAAACTGCGGATTTGGTGTATGGACTTGGGTGGTTTCCAATCCATCACCTCTTGCACTTTGCTAGGATCTACGAAGATGCCATCTTTGGAAATAGTGTGCCCCAAAAATTTCACAATATCTAACCAGAATTCGCATTTGGAGAACTTAGCAGAAAGCTTATGATCTCGTAAACGCTCCAGACAACTCGAGATGCTTGGCATGCTCTTTCTCATGTTTGGGGTAGATGAGGATATCATCGATAAAGACCACTACGAATTTGTCGAGCTCCGTCATAAACATAGAGTTGATGAGGTACAAGTAGTAGGCTAGGGCATTTGTGAGACCAAAGGACATCACCAAGAACTCGTAGAGACCATAATGAGTGGAGAAAGCAGTTTTAGGAATGTCACAAGGTCGAATTTTGATTTGGTGGTAACCAGAACGAAGATCGATCTTGGAGAAAACTTTGGCTCTAGCCAATTGATCAAAAAGAACATCAATTCGAGGAAGAGGATATTTGTTCTTGATGGTTACTGCATTGAGTGGTCTGTAGTCAACACACAACCTCAAGCTACAATCTTTCTTTTTGACGAAGAGAGCAGGGCAACCCCAAGGAGAAGAACTCAGGCGAATATAGCCCTTATCTAACAGCTCCTGGAGTTGGTCTTTCAGTTTGGCTAGTTCTTTGGGAGTCATACGATAAGGTCATTTAGAAATGGGTGCAGTACCTGATTGGAGTTCAATTACAAACTCGACATCTCGGTCTGGTGGCATACCAGGCAATTCATCAAGAAAGACATCTGGATGCTCACAAACTACTGGAATTTTGTCAAGATGGGAGATAATGGTCACATAGGAACAAGAGTCTGTACCGTCCTTAAAAGGTAGGTACAAGGAAGTGTGCCCGACCGTAGGCGAATTGATCGCTACAACTCTATCTCAGACATCTAGAACCACCTTATGTCGGGTCATCCAATCCATACCCAAGATAACATCCATACCTTCCAAATTTATGGTTATAAGATTTGATTGAATATTCTTACTTCCCAACTTTAAAGGAACTCCAAAAGCTACGATGTGAGAAGAGATGTTTCCACCTGGCGTGATAATTTTATAAGCTGATTTGGTATGCGGTCCCCTTGAACCCAATTTGCCTAATAGATTTTCACTTATGAAACTGTGGGTAGCTCCAGAATCAAACAAAATCTTAACAAGAGTGTCAATGATAGAGAATGTACCCGTGAGCACTGAAGCTCCTTCTAGGATGTCACTCATGGTGGTGAAGTTCAGCCTGCCTTGGCGGACTTGCACCATTGGCTTCTTAGCCGGAGTGGCAGGCTTGTTTCCTGCACCTTGATTCTAAGGATTGGGCTTGTTCTGCTTGGGCTTGGGGCAATCACTGATGTAGTGCCATGGTTGACCACAATTGAAACAACGGCGATCACCGATGTTATGTGGGGGCACATTAGACTTTGGAGCCTACTACTGA
Source organism: Cenchrus americanus (assembly GCA_947561735.1). NCBI lineage: Eukaryota > Viridiplantae > Streptophyta > Magnoliopsida > Poales > Poaceae > Cenchrus > Cenchrus americanus. Next base: position 124,868,963 of record OX387242.1, on the reverse strand, counting down.
GCGTTGCGGAACTGGAAGTTCCCTGAAGGTTTGCCCTGGGATAGCTTCATCGTCTAGCGTCCAGTTGAAGATTGCTGGGATGGGTTAGGAACATTCTTTTTCACAAAATGAAACTTCTTGTTAGTTCAGCTACCCGAAGCAAAACCAAACGACCTCTTCTTGTCCCTATGGGCTTTTTTCATAGCATCTTCTTGGGATATAGCCTTGTTCACGAGCTCATGGAAACTTTTTGGCTCCAGCAAGTTCAGTCGTTCATACAACTTGCCATCTAAACCATCACAAAACCTTTCTATCTTCTTGGCGTTAGTATCCATGTGATGTCTGCCATATTGGCAAAGGCTATTGAACTGCTGGGCATAACGGTATACCATGTCAGATCCCTTCCTGAGGGCCAGTAACTCCCTTATCTTCCTATCCATTAATCCTTTAGGAATGTGATGGCTCTTGAAAGTTTGCTTGAATTCATTCTAAGTGACAGCACGCCCTTGCTGCATAGTCTTGAAATGATCCCACCACATTAGGGCTTCTCCTCACAGTTGCAGAGCTGCGAAGTTGTCCTTGTTCTCCTCAGAGCAAGGCATCACAAAGGCAGAGAACTTGGCCTCGATTGCCTTGATACATGCCTCAGCTTCTAGGGGGTCTTCAGCCTTGGAAAAGGTCGGTGGCTTCATCCCAATGAACTGAGCATACGTGGTGACCTGATTAGGCCCCTCGTGATTGGCCCCATGTGGTGGCCCTCGGTTCATCTGCTGGGCTATCTGCTGTTGCATCTGCAGGATTTGACGCAGCACCTCGGTTTGAGTGCCATAAAAGCCTCCGACGGCGTCATGGGCGGTGGAAGCGGCAGTTCACTACTACCGGTCGCTCCAAACCTGTTGGGAGAGCTGCGCGTGGGTCCCACCATCTGAAATGCGAGCCTTTATTATACACATAGCTAAAATCTTACTTAGAAAATGATGACAAGTGTAAACATGCATATCAAAAGCTCATTTGTGCATTCACATGAAAATGGCAGCAACAGTCACAGGATATCTCGTATCCAATAGCAGATTCATCGAATCATTCTTCAACACAGTTAGTAGATACCATATCTCATATGCTTCAAAGTTGGCTTTCAACCTCGCGGCGAATTTCCATTTCGCATGCCCGAAGAAGGAAAATTGTGGGAAGTTACCTAGCTATTTTGGCAGCCGACCGGTACTCACCGAAAACTCTGTAGATCTATCATTTCTTATGCAAAAAAATGCTGAATTTTGGCAAGTGCGGTTATTGTAACATTCTGCACAACTTTGGTATTTTCAACGCGTAACAAGATTCCAATCAAGTTGGTTAAACAGCATCGAACTCATTTCGGAACACAATGTGCTTAAGCATTCTTTATTACAACATGACCGATGCAGGTGTCCATAGAACACTACAAGATTCAAAGTATGAAATACCACAGTACAACAGGGTTACATTGCAGTCACACTGCACAAAAGCATACTCCTAAGCTACCTACCACAAACCATCCTGAAGGTTGCACCTAGGAGCACAATTCTTCTTATTGCGTTACCCTAGAAATCTAGTTGCCAACTGAAGCACCACTACCAGCAGGTGAAGCTTGTGGGGTTGGTAACGGTGGTCCAGCCTGACTCATCTGGTCCAGACCAGACTGTCCCTACTGCTCCTCTGGAGGTGCCTGCACTAGAGGTAGTGGTTGTAAAGCCACTATGTCCTGCAAGGCTGCTACCTACACCTCGGCCTCCTCAACCTGCTGCTGCATCTCGGCAATGTTCTGTAACAGCGTCAACCTCTCAATATCGTTAGCATCTGCGTCCTCCTAGAGGGTATTAACCTCCAGCTCAAGGTCCACGATTCTCTGAAGACGGGCACCTCTCTCTAACTCCAACTGGAACCTCCTAGCACGTAGCTGGTCATTCTCCTGCTGCATCTGAGTGACAGTAAAGTTCAGCTACTTGTAGCTACTGAAAGTCATTGCCAATCCAGCCTAGCTGCCTCAGAACGCTGACCGATGACCGCAGCGGTGTTGTAACGCAGCCCCTGAAGTGTGAACACGACGTTGAGGCAACGCACCAGCGTCTGGGTGACATCCAGCAGCTCGGCTAGCAAAAGAAGCTCCTGAAGGTGGTCCATATGATCAAGCCATGCCGGGTCGTGAGGACTCACAGTCGGAAACAACCTAAATGGAGAGAGAGCCACCACTGTAGGGTTGTGGTCGCAAAAGTCCATCAATACCCGAAGAGTTGTTGACTCGACAGACTCGTGCCCTTGAAAACCCCAGTAGACGAAGCTCAAGTCAAACCAGTCGGCGTGGTCCGGGTGTGGTAGCACAGTGACGATCACCCTGCAACGGGGAACGCCTAAGCGCTCAAGCTCAGACACCTCGTAGGTCGGCAGAGTGGTGTAGCCAGCGGCGCTGAGTGCTTCCCATGCAAGGCGTGGAAAACCCTCCCAATAGAACCCATTGGTACGGATCGTACCGTCAGCGTCGTACTCGTGAAACATGGGAAAAGCCATCTGTACAAAAGATGTAACACATTTCAGGTCTCAAAGACAACAACATGTCGAATGGTGAAATTCTGGCAGCTGTGAATAAAAATTCATAACCAAAAATCCAGAACCCCATAAATTCCCAAATTTTACAGGCTACTCCGCAAGGTTTTTATACACACTTTTGTATTCAAAGGTTGAGCTAGATCAAAAAGGAACAAGGTGAAAAGATCCAAGTTTAGGGTGTTGATTCTGAAAATAGCAAGACCTAGGTTCGCTTAGAAGGATGCAACTCAAGATTTAAAGAAGCTATGATCAAGTATTTTTGCGAGCAAAAACTAGATTAGATATGGAGCAACTTTGGTTTAGAACACATATTCTAATTACTCTTAGAACATGGTGCAAAAGCAAGACGAACAAACTTTTACAATATTTGGGCAGCACAACACCTATGCATGAGAGGTATTCTAGTTTATAGAAGCACATACTAGCAAAACTTCCTTAGAGAGCATACAAAGATTCTGTTTTTGGGTCCATTTTAGTTTGTTCTCGATTTTTCACATGATGCAAGACGTCCTATTCGACCTCACATGGCAATCAAGCCAAAAATCGAGTTAGTGTCGGTGGCAAGGCTTTTACTCGTCTCTCCCTATTATATCTAGTCGAGAGCTACTCGGTACTAACTTAGCGACTAACGAAGCGCTGTTATGTACCTGCAGAAAAAGAACCTTCCGTGCCAGCATGTCACGAAAGCGTCCACATACATTACCGTTCACTATAGAAATGGCATCCATGTGTTAAGTCGCTGCATGGACAGCGTCCAACCTCGGACACCCTCCATTTGGGTGGAGTGTATCCTTGCCTCACATACTCGACATGCGGAATGCACACGTATAAAACACATGGCGAAAACACAACTCATGACCAGATGTGAAGATGGATCCGTGGCATCGATTACTCCATCAACCCTCGTGATGTGGCGCAGCACACGTATGAAACACGTGGCACACTAGTTTGGTTGTGCAAGAAAGTAAGTCTAACATAAACTAAATGTGCTAGAAGTTAGCAAAATAAACCATAGGTTAATAAGCTACCTGAAAGAACCAAAAAAATTCCCTCTAGGGCCTCTCGGTCTAGTTTTATCCTTAACGGACCAACGTGTTTTGCAAATCTAAACAATCTTGGCAAATTTTATTCAAAAACCAATGATGAAGGTTATTAATTAATCTCTGGTGCATATAATAGCTCTAATGCCAACTGTGACAACACACCTAGAAAAATACCATACTATCGCCTAAACCAATCCACTTTGGTCATTAAGCAATAATAAAGTATCATCTTGTCGTTAGTCGCCGGGTTAACGCCCGGTAAATCACTTATATAGCAATAAGGATCGACATATATGCATTAAAACTCACGTGAAGGTGAGTCCAGAGATACAACATAATTAACATCCGAAATTTACCCCGAAGGGTTTAATTATTACAAACCGAGGTCTTTGACATGACCACGTAGTTCAGAGTTTTTAAAACAGCGGAATTAAACTAAACGGGAAGCGGAAACACCATAGGAGGCCAACCATGATGCCTTCATTCATCGTCCTCCACCCACTCCAGCTCCCAGCCGGGCGGGATCTCTCTGGGCCACACATCAATAAAGGCATTACCTGGAACAACAGATTATAGCATGGCTGAGTATACTAATACTCAGCAAGACTTACCCGTCGGTGATAACTACTTCACCAACTCTAGACATGATAGGCTTTTTGGCCACTGGGGTTTCTTATGCTGAAAAGCAACAAAGAGTATGTCCTTACTTTCAATATTTTCGCACAAGTTGTAGTTGGTTATTATTTTTCTAGATTAGCAAGCTATTGCAAGCATAAGTTGTGCAATACAATTAATCAAGCGTGATATTCATCAACTTTCCTCATTAGGGATCTCATGGCCTATGGAGTAAGTAGTCTCAGATAACGGTGAGAGGCCGACAATCGATTGGTTTATAACCCTGCAAGGTAGATCTAAACACACGGTGGGATGCCCCCGCGATAGCAACCACCAAGCGGTTCCTAAAACTCTTCGGATCGGGATCGAATCTTGCAGTCTTCGGTACAGGCTATCTGGTATACCCCGTGAGGCACCCGGACTCACCATGCCCCACCGGTAGCTAGTCGTGAGACGCATCCCAAGATGTGTAATAGTAAGATCCCTCACCTCGTCATTAAGGTACTAGCCTTACCGGTCCCATTCCCGACAAGTGCTTAGTACGTTCAAACACTTAACCCACGAAAGCCATTGGACCAGAGCTCACATCCCATCCTCTTACCACATGAGCAATCCATTTAAGGAGATCTTATGATTCCAACATAAGAACCTATTCTCGCGAGTGACAAGCATCACCCAACTTGTAACGGTCCAATACCGTAGCAGCTATCGACCTATCATACTAGTAAAGGACAAGGGTACCTAGGGATCATGCATCTAGGGTTTCACATCAACTCCTAAACGTAAATGCACAATCATCCGTAGGTAGTTGCATATTAATTTTAAAATACTGGGTTAATTGCACTGGGGCTTGCCTTCGTCAGCGGGGTTAGCCTGGGTGGCCTCGATATCTTCGATCACCTCCACGTACTGTAGCTCCACTTCAGCTCCTCCTTCCTCGGCTTCCGGCACGAGCGAGTAGTTACCGTCGGGGAGTTCTACACGGAATGCAATGCAGGGTTCAGGTGGTGTGATAGATTGCTTATTTTATCCAACTCTTGTTGGCCATATAGACCTTAACAAATAATTTATTATTAATTCTTTTTCATTAAGGTTATTATAGGCATGAGTTTATTCTTTTAATAAACACTTAATTAATGTTTTCTTTAATGGTTGTTATTACATGTGAGGATTTATTATACCACCTTTCAATAGCAAAGGTGTGCACAAGAATGTAATTAATTCCATTTGAATTCTTAAACAGCAAGGGTGTACTTTTAGGTCTTAATAAGCCATGCAACCATTTTAGAAAGGGTCACAAGGAAAAGGAGGACATTTTCCTATTTATCAAACATTAAACTTTCAATTGCCTCCAAAGCTTTTATTCAACAATAAACCATTAAAAATTCAGTGGAAAGATTTCTTAGGCACCAAAGTATCTATACCAAGCCACTGAACACACATGCATGCTTGGAAAAGCTAAAAAACTTAATTATACCAAAAATAACAAGGCTAGTCACTTAAGCAAGATAAAAGCATACAAAAATAAATAAGCATTTAATTGATCCAATCTTTCTCACACCTGTTCTCTGGTCCAAAACTAACCTAGGAATGCAGCAAGTACATCCAGAACTACCATTGATCTTGAGTTATTAATTTACATTGGAAATCAAGCATATATCAAGAATAACTACTTCTGATAATTATAAAATTTTGATTAATTCACCAAAGGTGTATATTGGCATAAAAAGACCACATGCAGAAGTTTGCCACAAAAACATAATTATTGTTAGCTACAAAAATCATCTAGACATATTTTGCATAAATGGAAAACAATTCATATAAAAAGATTTACAACATAACTTTGCGCAATTTTTGGTACAAGAGTTGGCCATAGAATAGCACACAACATATCGACAAATTAGCTATAGAGGACTTTTGGATTTTGAGATATCACAGATCTAGGTCTTTCACATTTCTACTTTTCATGCAAAAATTATCAGGAAACAGCCCAGACAAGTTTAACAAAAGTTGTAGTTCTCTTCACCAGGAGTCTAGCGAAAATTGAGTTTGCATTTTTCCTACTTTTCTACAATTTTCTAGAGATTTTACAAGATTCAGCAAATTGACTTTACCATTTGAGATACGGTTTTACACCGGGGTCCCTAAAAAGATCTAAATATCACAAGTATACCCCTGGTTCATAGAAAAACCCCTTGAAAGACCTCGAGCCTTGCAATGTGGCCCTTGGGGTGGGGGCGGCGCGGCTCCGGCCAATTTCGGCGAGGCCGGCAGCGCTCCTAGCCGTGTCTGGGCGCAGGGAGATGTGCACACTCACCTAGGGCTCGTTTGTGCTCGAAGGTTGGGTGGAGGGGCAACCGGTGGCGGCGCACGGTGATGACCGGCAGTGGCGGCCGTGATGGCCTCGACTCCGGCGAGAGGGGCGCACGGGCTGGGCAACAAGCGACACTAGGAGCACCAGGGAGTCCTAGGGGCGGTGCCCGGGTGGTTGGGTGGCTCTAGGAACGGCGCGAGGCTAGAGCTCGGTGGCGGCGGCATCCATAGCGGGCGGCACGGCACGGCGTGCGCGTGAGGGGGGCGCGGCCTTTAAATAGGGCGCTCGGCCGGCGGTGACGACGGATTGACGGTGTAGATTCCTCCATGGTACGGCGGAGCCTCGGCAGCCACGCGTACGGTGGGGCGCGAGACGGACCGGCGGTCCGCCCGGTGCGCGCGCGCATGCGCATACGACGCGAACGGCGAGGGGCGCACGCGTGGCGCGGGATAAAAATGAGGCGCCTCGGGGCGCGGCGTCCGGGAAGACGCATGGGCCCGGGGGCGGCGTGCGGCCTCGGGGCGGGGGCGTGAGCTCGGTGCGGGGGCGGCGCGCGCGCGCGGGTGCGCACGACGGCACTCTGGCCGACACCATTTCAGACTAAGCGACTTTGAGCATGATTTTCTCCAAAAATTTGTATTGTAGTGCACAAAGCTATGAATAGGAAAGTTGTAGATCTAACTATCCCCTACAACTTTCACAAAGGCTCTATGGTATTTTTCTCAACAGTTTTTGCATAAATTGCAGCCAAAGTTTGAATGCCAACCTGTGATAATGAACAGGAGGTGCTGGTAGTTGACCAAGATTTCCACCCTTTTCCCCTCAAACTTGGAAATGCCATCCTACATGAAAGTTGTCTCCCTGGACCAACTGGACAACTTTCATATTGGTAGATTTTGAAGTGTTTATGTGAAATTTGGAGAACGCAGCAAAAGTTCCGGAAGACATAAAAGGGCATTAAGGTTTATGTAGTGTTTGACCGTGCATTTGACCAAAGTTTGACCACACATGTGTGTTGACTTGATCAAGGGGTCATTAGGTTTGGTTGGTGAGGTTTTCGAGGTGAGGACCCACGTTGACCATGATTTGACCACTGTCAGCAGAGTTGAATGACTATTAGGGTTAAATAAAAACCTGGGGCGTCACAACTAGCTGATAACAAATGTTGATGTCTAATGAATTAGGAAGGGGGAAGAAAGAGAAATCAAAAAAATCTTAATCAATGTTTGTTGATCACTATGATTTAGTTCTGGTTTGCTTCCAGCCCTGGCAAACCTGTCTGGCGCAGCCACTTTAGGTGTTCGATAAATAGAGTTAGAACTGTTGCCTTGCTTGAGGGGAGCAAAAGGTAACGTTGGAGTTGTTGCTTGTTGTTTTTGTAGGGTGTGCTTCAAGTGAGTAGAAGGTAACTACTTGATAAGTGTTCGATGAGCAATGGTGGTTGTGCTTGATCCTCTGTCTTTCTAATGCTTGCACTTTAAGTGTTCGATGAAATGACACTTCAAACGGATAAATCATTATATCAATCTATGTTGTTGATTGTATTTGCTACCATACTTATATGATGTTGCCTTCTCTGCTTAGAATATGTGATAATGAAGGAAAGTGGTTTGGGAGGTATGCCTCCCCATATTCAGAATAAATTTGGTAAATTTTCTATTCCATGTTTCTTTTCTCTTTTATTACACGTTTATTGACCAGTTGGTACAATCAATGTTTAAAGAATCTAAAATAGTGTTGTCATTAGCTATTGGCTGACATATGAGTAGCAGCTTTCTCTGGTGCGAGCTAACTGTGTCATGTTGATTCTCAGTTCTATAGAGCACACCAGACAGTGATAGTCCACTCCTTGCCACCAGAAATGAGATTGTTTTAATCAAACATTGTAGGTAGTCTAGACCAGAGATGCAAAGAAAGAAATACCTCTCGATTTATAGTATTTTGCTCAGTGTTTAGTAATCACAAGTTTTTCTCTGTCTACATGCTACCAGCTCCAGTGCTTGTATTCTCCTGGCTCTACAACCACCAATACAATTCTAAGCATGTGACCATAGAGGCAGAGCTCTTTGGAGCTAGGACTAGGATTCTAAGCATGTTGACTGGGAATTGCATGTTTTAGGTACGATTTGGGGACCGTAAGCCGGCCAGTTTTGCTACCAGACCGGTAGCACCTGGTAAACTGGCCGGTCGCAACGATTTTGTGAACCCTGGCTATGACACCTTTCTGCAGGTGAGCCACCCACGCTCCTCTTTGCCTCGCTCAACTGGCAAGCGAGCGACACCACGCTCGTGCGGTTGTAGATTCAGTGGCCGGCGATAGTGGCGCAGAAGCCCATGCCCGGCTATGCGATGGTGACCGTCAGTGGTCGCTCGGAGGTCCACCCGGTCTCTTCTTGCTCGGCGATGCAGTCCTCCCATCCTCCCCAATCTCTCTGTTACCATGAGCCATGGCCAGCGGCAGCATGGGCCAAGCTCCGGCCTCCGGCCTCCCACGCATGGCTGGTGGGGATGGCACCGAGGCCCTCCCATCCGCTTGCTCCGCTTTTTATTGGATTTCTCCAGAGTATTCCCTCTGTAGTTGAACCATGGCCGAGGTTGAGAGACGAAGAAGATGGAGTCAATTTCAAGTAGCAATTCAATGTGTGTCCAAACAAGAGATTTGATATTGTAGTACATTTCTAATACTAGTCTACTTTGGTATTGAACTCAATTCAATACCAAGCTCTTCAATCTATAAACGAGTTCTTTTGAAAATAGGCTCCCACCTGAAAATCTACCCTTACCCCTCACAGGAGATCCCACCAGTCAGAAAAGTTCCCACCAAATCCCACAAAAATCCCACAAAAATCTTTCTAAAATCCAAGACACCTACCGAAAAATGTCCCTGTCGCGAGACGACAACGATTTGGGGGGAGGGGGAGTCACGCAGTGTAAATTTTCGTTGTTTTTTTCACCGTGGTGTTTTCGACCCTTTGTTGTACCCACACCCAATCCCGCCCACAAATCAGGCGAAATGTTTCCTTCTCTAGTCAGTGGTTAAGCAATCTCATGTAATGGTGAGAGGCCGACGAGCGATCGATTAAATCCTTGCAAGGCAAACCCAAACACACGGAAGAAGGTAGACCCCAAGAAATCAAATAAAAGCGAATGCGAGGTCTACCCCGACCTTGCGATCCACGCCGTTCCTCAGATTAGGGAGAGGTGCTACAGTCCTAAGTACAAGGTTACTGGAACACCTTCACACAGCACGTCCAGGATCACACTTGCACTACCGGGATCAAACCGGGAGAAGCATTTCAAGAGTAGTAGGGATAAAGTCCCCGCACTGATTCCTTAGGTACTAGGCTTACCGGTCCCATTCCCGACAAGTGTTTGGTACGTTCAAAAGCTTAACCAGCACATACTACTCGGTCAAGACCGATCCCATTGCTCTTACCACATGAGTGAGTCCATTTGAATATATCTTATGATTCTAACAAAAGAACCCTATATCTCGCGAACAATGAGACATCACTCGACTTCTACTGTGTTCTTAAAGCATGGCATCTATCGAGCCTATCATACTAGTAAAAGAGCATAGGAACCTAAGGATCATGCATCTAGGTTTCAAAACAACTCATGAAACTTAAATGCACAAAATAAAACATAAATACTGAAAAGGTAAAAGTTAAGAGATTTTATTAAAAAGGTTATATGCATAACCGGTGCTTGCCTTCGTCTAAGTAGCAATAGCCTTGGCCTCTTCCGGACTTCGGTGCAGGTCTTGGTCAGGGTTTCAATAACCGCTACAGTAGCGGTTTTCAAATTCAACGAAACCGGACCAGTAAACCGGCCATACCGAGCGGTTAGCCGAGAAGCTCGGTTTCGTAGGTACGGTTAGGGGACGGTTACTAGTCGGTTACCCCTACCGAGCCGCAGTGGTAAGGTCAGTTACCATGGTAACCGACCGGTTTACCGCGAATTTGCGAACCCTGGTCTTGGTGCACACACGTGTAGTTCACTTCGCCGTCTGCTGCACTTTCTCCCTCCTGGACTTGCGTATAGCTACCGCCCGACAGTCTACACGATATGCATATGCATAAATTTAATTGGTCAAAAGCAAATAAATTGCATTTCTGAAAAACTAAAATAAACTATGGGTGTAATGTTAGCCATATTCACCTTGACAAGAAATTTGTAGCACACTTAACCTATAAAAGCACTAGGTGGTTTTGAACAAGATTAAGCACCATTTTGATGGTGATTGTGTACATATTTAAACATAAGTAAATTAAATAACTTCATAAAAATTAAGGGGTGTGTTGAAACAGCAAAAACAGAAATAAGACATGTTTTCACAATTTAACACCTTATTTTCCCTTTATTTATTAAATTAATTAAAACAAGCCTTACAACCATAATTCCATATTAAATCAAAAACACTTCAAATGAGCCTAAGCTTTTGCACACAGCAACATATGCCTATTTTAAGCTCTCAAACCAAAATTTAGCTTAAGATAGTTTATAAATTAATTTATACGAAAAAAGACAAATTCCAACCTAGCTTAACTTCGAATAAATCTTATAAAAAGATTTATTAATATTTTTGGACTCAACTTTCTACTACAAGTCATACATGTCAAATCTAAGCATTTGACCGAAGCATAGGTGCAGATTCAAATTATTGTTCAAATTTTGAATTTAAACTCCTACACCACATTAAATCCAAAACACAAACCAATGCACATCCTAAAATCATACCCAACCTACCAGAGGTACTATTCATCAAGACAAAGCCCTAGGGTGCACGGTGCTTGAAGAAAAGTTCACTAAAGGGCCTATAAAAATCATCAAGCTTAATCTAGCATAAATCTTACATAATTCATAACTAGAAATCTACACATCAAAATCATGACAACTTTGGTCAAAAATCTAAACATAACATAAAGAACAACATATCCAAAATCTACTTCCATATCATGAGTATATTTTAAACTATAACAAAAACACCTCAAACTGAGTTTGATTTTTCATTCAAAAACTACAGAGAAAAACTCTATACAACGTTTCCATAAAAGTTAGAGTTCTTCACCAGGAAACTAACAAAATTGGATTTGTATTTTTATTATTTTTTCTACAATTTATTACGGATTTTACAAGTTCATGCGATTTGGATCTAGATCTGCAGCTTAGGATTTATGAAAAGGTCCCTGGTTCTTGCATCTAGGACACTAGAAAGACCTTGACCTCTGCAATGTAGTCCCTGGCGTGGACAGCGGTGAAGACGACCGGATTCCGGCGAGGGGAAGGCCGGGATTGGCCGGGAAAGGGCGGGTAGTGGTCGTCACTCACCTAGGGTTCGATTTTGATGCATAGACGGCTCGGATGAAGAGACGGAGGTGCTTCTTGGTGGCTCGGTGGATGTTCAACCGTGGAAACTTCATCTCTGACCTGCGTGCTCATAGTAGAGGTGAGCTGGTGGTGTGTATGTATATATATATACATATATATATACACACACACACATAAAGTTGATATATAAGAATGAAAATAGCATATCAACTGCATAAACTAAATAAAAATATCAGGGATGCCGGAGCCGGAGATGAAGCAGCATGTTTTTAAAAATGGGTGTCTTTGTTTCTCTTTGTAATTCAATAATGCTATAAACAAAACATGTAAAACCTAGCCGGCATTAGCAATCACAGTTAATAGGTACACAAAAGAGGATTCGAACCCTATTGCCCGGGACGGCTAGACTAGAATTTTGGATGGACAAACAACACCGCTGCAAGATGCAGGTGGCAAATGAGAATTGACATATGATCAGACATATGAAGAACAACTATTAGTGATACTCTAGCCTGCCTGGCTCACACAGTATGTCGTGGCCCTACTGGCATACCCTGTGGCTACACCACTGGTGCTGAGGTGTGGAGGAGCGAGCTCAACGGCGGCACTGTTATGACGGACGGCGGAGCGGCAGAGGAGCATCGTCGGCTTGGTTCGTTTTGCTGGGAATGAGAAGTGGAAAACGATGAGGTGTCGACCCAGCAAAAAGTCCAGCAGGCGCGCGCGTGATCAGCTTGCCTGCAGTGGCGGCACGGGGCGAGGGAGACCGGTGCATGTCGCGGCGCGCTAGCCTACGGGCCTGCGGAGACTTCACGGCTCGTGTGGGTCCACCACGAAGGCGTCGAGGAGTCCGTATGCCGGAGGGCTAGGCGGGTGACGCGTGTCGCGCGGACGACGTCGCGCGCTGGACGGGGGCGCGGTGCTCTGCACCTGATTTTATGTCATTTAGCACCTTTCAAAAATGCGTAACTCCATTTTCCTTAATAGAACTCAAAAATCTCCAGAAATGACAGTTGTAGAGAAACTATAGCACTACAACTTTCCCAAAGGGTGTCATATGTTTTGATGTTTCATTTGACGGGAAAAATGTGACGAAGTTGAAGAAATTCTCGACCCCATTTTACTGTTCACAGTGCGTTCAACTCGAATTTAAGCGAACTTCCACTCAATATTTGAATGTCCGCCAATTATGAAAATTGTGTTCCCGAAAATAAGGAAACACTTTTATATTGGCCGATTTTGAACTTCTATAGTTAAATTTGGAGAACGCGCAAGAAAATCGAATCAGCCTTTTGGATCTATAGGGGTTTGACCAAGAATTATGACTTTGACCAAGGTCTTTTGTGCAAATGTGTGCCAAATCATGTCAAACATGTTTAGGAGCTGATTAAACTTGATTAACACAACTAGATAAGACATTTCTCTTTAATAAACACCTGGGGTGTTACACTCTTGCCCTCCCCTTATCCTTTGCTCCCGAGGCCTGCATGTCAGCCTCATTCTCAACCTCTTGCATGCCATGTCCGTCCATGGGGCCGCAGCGTTGGCCAGTCAAGCTCGCTCCTACCGGTCTTGCGTGCACCTGTGACTCACCTTGCGCCTAGGGAGAGCTTGCGTGTGTCGTATGGACCTCCCTGGGCCCACTACCTCGGTGGGTACCAGGACCGACTACTCGGTGGGCCCCTGGGACTACCCGGCTTGCGCTACACGGCATCTGAAGGCGTGGAGCACAAGGACTACACAGGAGTAGTACTCGGTTAGGAAGCTGTGCATGTTCCGCACTGTACAGAGGACTCCTAGGCGTACTCGACTAGTACTCTCTTCCTACTCCGACTTGTAACCCTGCCTCCCGGACTATATAAGGCGAGGCAGGGACCGATCTCCCTCATCCAATCTCATCTCATACAACCCACGGCGCACTACTGCACCATCGTGTAATCGTGCCCTATCAATCCAGAGCTACGCAGCATACAGGACGTAGGGTATTACGCACCTCGCGGCCCGAACCTGTCTAAATTGTGTGCCGCGTGTCTCTTCCTTCGAGTTACCGATCTCGGCGAGTCACATTCATCTACTTCGGTACTCCCCGTAGTAGGTTGCCGGTCTAAAACACCGACACCGGCGCGCTAGGTAGGGGCTCTCGCTCGAGATCACATGGCGAACTCGACGGCTTCCGTTCACATCAAGCCAACCGTCGCCTTCAACCGCGGCGACACCTTCGTCTTCGGCGCCTGGGTCTGCACTGCTGATGGCGCGGGCTCCTTCCAGCGCCGCCTGACCATGCAGCCCAACCCGAAGACAGGCCTCGTGACGCTTCCCGAAGTTGTCACAGGCGAACTCGCCGGCAAGTTCGGCGAAATTTCGCTCTTCAACCATCACGCTGACTTCGAGCTCGAGTCCGTCTCCAACTCGAACCCGACGTCGCCATGGGTCGTCGCATGCGAGCCGGCTGCTCAGCCATCGCAGGCGGCCCCTTCTCCACGCCAGCGCTCCGCGCGTGGCCCTCGCGTCCTCAGCCGGGCCCGCACGGAGGCTCCTACACCACGCCGGGCCGGCAAGGAGCCCGTAACCGAGTATAACTCGGACTCCGACGCCGTCCCCGACCACATCTCGGACTCCAGCCCTCTCTCCGAGTTCTACTCGAACCCGGACTACGAATTCGACTTTGGGTCGGACCCCGAGGAGCCCGAGTCCGAAGACGACTCCTCTGAGCTTCCCTTGTCAGGGCCGGCCTCTGGGCTGGTTATAAGATCGACGCCGGCCGGAAGATACGTCTACCGGCCGCACCGCAAGCCCGCTGAACTGACAAAGGAGGACTCACGCTACGTCGCCTACATCGACTCACTACCGTTCCAGAGGGAACACCACTAGCCCAGGCTGACTCAAACACACCGACCGAGGTGGCACCCTCTCGAGTCCGGCCTTGGGTACCCCCCGATCGCCAAGTCTTCATGGCTGCCGGCGACAACACCCCAGGACCCTCAAGCGCGGCTGAAGACAGGTACCTGGAGGACATCTCCGCAGACGAGCCGTCGCCAACGCACCCGCAGACGAGACCGTCGCCAACAGGGACGCCCGACGCGAACGCAACAGGAAGCGTAGCGAACGGCGCCGGCGGCTCAGAGACAACCTTCCCATCCGCAACCTCGCGGAGGCTCTCGAGGCGGTCGAGAGCAGAGTACACACCACCCCTGAGCAGTGCCTCATGTCGATCACAGCGATCGCACGACAGGCTCAGGGCATACGCGCTGGAGAGGTCATCGCCAAGCTCGCTGAAGAAGCCTACTTCATGCGGGTCGACAACAGGGTCAGCCAACCTCTCCCAGCTAAGCCCCGCGACAATGAAGCCACTAGTCGCAGCGCTGATCCTGGCCCCAACCGTACTCGAGGCGACATCCCAGCTGACCCAAACCGTCGCCGCTCCAACACCGGCGGACCTTCACGACAAGACCAAGGCAACCGAGAAGTCGTTCCCCACCGTGCTCCGGCTGGTGGCGGCGGCAACGACCCCGACGGCGGCGGCGCCCGACGGCGGCGGCTCCAACCACGGGGCCAACAAGAAAGCCGGAGGCGGCGGCGCCGCGGCGGCCGCGGCCACGCGCATAGCCACGCCTCCGTGCCTCTCATGGCGGGTACGATGCTCGCCGAGAGGATCGAGGAGTTGCGGCGAAGAAGTCGACCACCGCCGCCGAAGGCGACGGCTTCCCCGCCTTCTCACCCCGGCTTCGCAACCTCGCTCCTCCCCGACAAGTTCAAGCCTTTGGGGATCACCAAGTACGACGCGGCGAGATCCCATCCAGTGGCTCCGATGCTACGCCCTCTCCATCGAGAACTCTGGCGGCAACAGCGACACCAAGTGCCTCTACTTCCCCTTCTTCCTGGACCAAGCCCCACTCACATGGCTCGAGTCGCTGGACAAGCACTCGATCGACAAGTGGGACCAGCTGAAGGAACAGTTCACGAGCAACTTCGCGGGCGCCATGGGCCGTTCGGGTACTCGCATGGACCTTGCCATGATCAAGCAGGAACAAGGCGAGACCCTCCGCAAGTACATGCGCCGCTTCTTCGACAAGCGCGCTACCGTCGTCGACGTCACCGACAAGGAGGTCATCTACCTCTTCCAGGATGGCCTTTACCATCGCCGCACCTTCGAGGACTTCGGTCGTCGCCGCCCCAGGTCCATTCCCCACCTCAAGGACATGATCACGTCCTGGGCGGACGAAGAGGACAAGGCCAACGCCAAGTACGACGCCATCCGCGCCAAGTCCAAGCAGAACCAGGGCGGCGGCAGCGGCAGCAATGCAAACCAAGGCGGCCGCAACAACAACAACAACAACAACAACAACAACTTCTCGGGTTCCAACCGCAAGCGCAAGCCAGACAACACCGTCGCGGCTATCCAGCGCCCTCCGAAAGGGAACTCGAAGAAGAACTCCGGCGGGTTCAAGGACCTGCTGAAGGAGAAGTGCCCGTGGCATCCAAACGGCAACCACACTACCGAGCAAGGTGCTACCAGGCTCGGCACGCACTCAAGGACACGCCGGAGCCACCGCACCCTCACGACCGTAAGGGCAAGAAGAAGGACGGCGACGACAACGACTTCCAAGAACCCGAGAAGACCGTCAACGTCCTCTTCGGCGGACGCCCAAGCAGCGGGAGCGAAGGCTACCCGTCGTGAAGTGATGTCCATCGAGCCAGCGGTCCTGACCCCTCTCAGGTGGTCGGAGGTACCCATCACCTTCTCCCGCGCGGACCAGTGGACTAGCTTCTCTGAACCAGGACGGTTCCTTCTCGTCCTGAAGCCAACAGTGGCGGGTTCCAAGCTCAACAAGGTGCTCATCGACGGTGGAAGCGGGCTCAACGTCCTCTTCACCAAGACATTGAAGAAGATGAACCTCGACGTCACCCCCATGCTCGACAAGAGCAGCATGCCCTTCTACGGCATCGTCCCAGGCAACGCGGCTATCCCACTGGGCTCAGTGGTACTGCCAGTTACCTTCGGG
Source organism: Cenchrus americanus (assembly GCA_947561735.1). Classification (NCBI taxonomy): domain Eukaryota; kingdom Viridiplantae; phylum Streptophyta; class Magnoliopsida; order Poales; family Poaceae; genus Cenchrus; species Cenchrus americanus. The sequence goes on along the minus strand of OX387242.1, from coordinate 124,852,098 downwards.
GCGTCTCGGGACAACTACCGCACCGAGTACATCAAGTTCGAGGTCGCGGATTTCGAGACTTCCTACCATGCCATCCTCGGCAGACCAGCCATCGCCAAGTTCATGGCGGTGCCCCACTACACCTACTTGGTACTCAAGATGCCAAGCCCAGCCGGTGTACTCTCCCTCCAGGGGGACTTGAAGATCTCTCACGACTGCGATACAGAGGCCGTGGTGATCGCTTCAACAAACCAAGTACCCAACCCGATGATGGAGGTCTACGCCGCGTCGAAGAAGCTTGCCACAAGCGAACTCGACATCCCAGAGAAGTCTGACAGCGCCAATAAGCCTCAGCCACCTGAGGAGGTACTCGTCAGGGCGATCGACCTTGGAACAAGCGACCCCAGCAAGACCACCACCATCGGAGCCGGCCTCGACCCCAAATAGGAAGACGCACTCATCAGCTTCCTTCGGGCTAACCGCGACATCTTCGCGTGGAAGCCAGCGGACATGCCAGGAGTGCCCAGGGAGCTGATTGAGCACTGCCTCAACGTCGATCCAAAGGCCACCCCCAAGCGACAACACCTCCGACGCTTTGCCAACGACAGACGGGACGCCATCAAGAAGGAGCTCGCCAAGCTCCTGGCGGCCGGCTTCATCCGAGAAGTCTTCCACCCCGAGTGGCTCGCCAACCCCGTCCTCGTCCGCAAGAAGAACTCGAACGAGTGGAGGATGTGCGTCGACTACACCGACCTCAACAAGCACCGCCCCAAGGACCCCTTCGGGTTGCCGCGGATTGATCAAGTCATCGACTCCACGGCGGGGCGCGACTCGCTCTCGCTTCCTCGATCGCTACTCCGGTACCACCGGATCGCAATCAAGGAAGAAGACCAGGGAGAAGACCGCGTTCATCACCCCCGTTTGGCGCGTCTTGCTACACGACCATGTCATTCGGGTTGAAGAACGCCGGCGCTACCTATCAACGGGCCATCCAGGCTCGCTTCAAGCGGCAACTCAACAAGAACGTCGAGGCCTACGTGGATGACGTGGTTGTCAAAACCAGGGACTCCGCACCCTCATCGACGACCTTGAAGAGACCTTCGCATCGCTACGCGAGTACCGCCGGAAGCTCAACCCGAACAAGTGCGTCTTCGGCGTCCCTTCGGGCAAAATACTCGGCTTCATCATCGCCCCGGCGCGGCATTGAAGCCAACCCCGAGAAGATCTCCGCCATCACCAAGGCATGAAAGCTCCCACGAGCATCAAGGACGTCCCGTAAGCCGACGGGGTGCATGGCGGCGTTGAACGATTCATCTCGAGGCTAGGAGAACGGGGCCTCCCCTTCTTCAAACTACTCAAGCACCACGAGAAGTTCGTGTGGACTACGAGAGGCGGATCAAGCCCTTGCCCGGCCTCAAGGACTTCCCGTCGAAGCCGCCAATCCTCACGGCTCCTCACAAGGGCGAGCAACCATCGCTCTACCTAGCCGCGACTACTCACGTGGTCGCATCGCCATCGTTGTCGAGCGGCGGGGGAAGACGGCCACGCCTACCCTGGCCCGGCCGCCCCGCCTACTTCGTCGGCCGAGGTTCTATCGTAGTCCAAGGCTCGCTACCGGCCCGTACGAAGCTCCCCGTACGCTCTACTCATCACCTCACGGAAACTACGACACTACTTCCCGAGTACTCGGTCTCCGTTGTCACCGACTACCCGCTCGGCGACATCCCGAGGAACCAAGACGCCACCGAAGAATCTCCAAGTGGGTCGTCGAGCTCGGCGCCCTCACCATCGACTTCAAGCCACGCACGGCCATCAAGTCGCAAGCACTAGTCGACTTCATGGCGAGTGGCGGGAGAACCGCCTACCTACTCCCACCGTGCGGCCGAGCATTGGGTGATGTACTTTGATGGCTCACTCAACCTCGAGGGCGCAGCGCAGGGGGTACTCCCCGATCTCTCCAACGGGCGAACAACTCAAGTACGTCCCGCGATCTTCCGGAAGGTCTCAAATAACGAAGCCGAGTACGAAGCTCTCCTACACGGGCTCCGCCTCGCGGCTTCACTTGGCATCAAGCGGCTACTAGTCTACGGCGACTCCGCAGTGGTCATCAACCAAGTCAACAAGTCCTGGGACCGCAACAAGGAGAACATGGACGCCTACTGCCTAGAAGTCCGTAAGCTCGAGAACAAATTCTATGGTCTCGAGTTCCATCACATCGTCCGCGACAACAACGTTGCAGCGGACGTTCTCTCGAAGCTCGGATCTACCCGCGCCCAAGTACCCGCGGGCGTCTTCGTCCATGAGCTTCACGCGCCATCCATCCCGGAGCCGGCGCCACCGACCACTGTACCAGCCCATCCACCAGCTGGGCAGGAGGTCATGATGATCGACGTGGACTGGAGGCAACCCTTCATCGACTACCTTAGCGAACAGAGGGTCCCCTCCGACAAGAACGCAGCCGGACAACTCGTCCGCCGCGCCAAGTCTTACGTCCTCGTCGGAGACAAACTCTACAAGCGGGGCGCATCTTCTGGAGTACTCATGAAGTGCGTCCCCCGCGAAGAAGGCAAGGACATCTTGGAGGAGATCCACAAGGGCATCTGCGGCAACCACGCGTCGTCACGCACGCTAGTCAGCAAGGCCTTCCGCGAGCCTTCATCCGGCCCACGCCCCGGGCGATGCCGAAGAACTCGTCGAAGGTGCCAAGGATGTCGGTTCTTCGCCAAGCGCAACACGTCCCGGCCCTACAAGCTAGTCACCATACCGCCAACCTGGCCCTTTGCCTGCTGGGGGCTCGACATGATTGGGCCACTGCCAACTGCGCCAGGAGGATTCAACAGGGTACTGGTGGCTATCGACAAGTTCACCAAGTGGATCGAGGTCAAGACGGTCACATGCCCCAAGGCTGACAGAGTACTCGACTTCCTGGATGAACTCGTACACCGCTATGGGCTACCCCACCGCATCATCACAGACCTGGGGTCCAACTTCAACAACCACCACCCCGGGAGTACCGCGAGAACGGCGGAATCGACGTCGATACGTCTCGCCGCCCATCCACGGGCCAACGGACAAGTCGAGCGCGCCAATGGGATGGTGCTCGACGCCCTCAAGAAGCGGCTACACGACGCCGCCAACTCCAAAGGGGGCAAGTGGATCAAGGAACTACCCAACGCACTCCGGGGGCGCGGACTCAACCATCCAAGCCAACGGGGCAATCCCCCCTACTTCCCCGGTCTACGGCTCGAAGCCATCCTCCCCGCCGACGTCATATGGAACTCGCCGGCGGTGGAGCACTACGACGAAGGCGTCTCGGAAGACAAGCGACGAGTTGATATCGACAGCCCTCGAAGAAGCTCGCCGCGCCGCCCTCGTCCAATCGGCAAGGTACCCGGAGGGTATCCGACGCTACCATGATCGCAACGTCAAGGAACGCTCCTTCAACGTTGGAGATCTTGTCCTCCGCCGTATCCGTAACACGGAAGGACTCCACAAGCTCGCCCCCTCGGGAAGGCCCTTTCACCGTGGCTAAGGTGACCGGCCAGCTCCTACCGCCTCCAAACACTTGAAGGCGAAGAAGTCAACAACTCGTGGAACGTCGACCAACTCTGTCGATTCTACGCCTAGTCTACACGACTACTCCGGGGTCCAAGTCCACACGACTACATCAACACCCCTTGCCGCAAAGCGACCCTCCGGGTCCTGGCTCCAAGTCTCCGGACTACTCTCCACCAGGGTCCAGCCCACGCGGCTACCTACGGACCCTGGGGCTGCGACGAGCGTCAAGGACTCTAGCAGCGGTCTACCAAGAGACCACACTCCAAGATCCAGCCTGCTCGGCTACCTACGGATCTGCGATCCAGCCTACACGGCTACCTACGGATCACTCGCTGCAAGCGGCTACCCGCTCCAGCGCCACTTAGCTGTAAGCGGCCTCCGGTCCAGGCGACTACTTGTAACTACGGCCCCGGCCACCCGTGTACTTCTTCGCAATAAAGCTTGATTGTTCATCAACTTGTTTACTGTTCTTCTCCCTACGACGGGACTACTAAGCCGAGTACTACTACTCGCACCTACTCCATGATGGGCGCTCCGCACTCTGAGATCGCGGTTACGAGTACTCATTGATGGAAAAACTCATTTCATTGATACATGAATAGTTCATTACAACTGTTTCCTGTACAACTATGGCTACTAGCTACCTATGCAGGACTACTGGAGGTTCAACTTCTCGGCTACCTGCTCCGCTATGGGAGCCATCTGCTCCAGCAGCTCTGCGTATTGCTCATCTGAGCAGTTGGCGGCTACCCCGCCGGCGACTACCTCCACTGGGGCCTTCGGGAAGTACGACTTCATGAAGGCCAGGACTTGCTTCGGGATCGACTTGGCCATGTGCTTGACATAGGCGGCCAGCCGGCTTGGCGCCTCACGAAGTCGATCCGCCAAAGGGGCGATCTTGGGGCCGCCCGGGTGCGGCACCAGAAGCCTCGCGATCGGGAGAGCAGCCTCTTCCAGGTCCTTCAGCTGGGCCCAGAGCGCCTCGCAATCTTCATTCAACTTCTGCAAAGATTTGTAGCAGTTGACGAGATCCCGGTCAGATGCAATCCGCAGCTCCATGTGCTTCTCGCATTCGAAGGCGAGCTCCTTGTAGTCGAGCTCAAGTACCTGGCGGGCTTCCTGCTCCCGGTAGAAGAGGTTCTTCATGCTGACCTCCGAGGCCTTCAGCTGCTCCACCTGGCCCTCGAGTTCTGCAAACACAGCAACGGGTCAGTGCCTTGACGACTTCCAACAAGTTCCCGACAAGACAAGGGACATACCTTTATTCTTGTTGCGGAGACCTTTGTTCTTCCGCACCAACTCGTCGCCCTTCGCCTGCAACTCAATCACGTCGTTGTGGTACTTGGCGAAGGCGGCATCGAGTTTTGACTGCATGGCAGCCGCGTGCTTCCGCGACTTCACGAGCTGCTCCTCCAGGGCCTCTGCTCGGAGCACGGTGTCGCCGTAACCTTGCAGCAGATTCGACTTCTCGCGGGATCGCTCCGCGACGTCCTGCACAAGACAAGCTCAAGTCAAGCAGAGTACTCAACGCAAAGGATTGACTACTCGGGAGGCTACGGCTACGTACCTTCATCCACTGCTCGGCTCGTCGCATCGCCTCCAGGTGCTGCGCCAACATCGCCGGCTCGACGAGATCGTCGGCCAGAAGTTCAATCCCGCCGCGGCTACTCGACGTAGCCTCTGTCATCGGCGCCGAGCGGATAGGCTCCGCGTCTTGGATCTCGGGGGATCGGATAGCCACCTCCAGGGCAACCCCTGGGGACGTGGTAGCCGCTTCTCCCCCGGCGGACTTCTCGACGACTTCACCCGCGGGCTCGGGGGCTCCTTCCGCAGCCTCCGGGGCCTCTGGCGTCAACTCCTGCACGGGCACCCCTGTAGGGATGTCATCTCCTTCAGCGCCTGTCAACAAGGAACACGCGCATCAGTGCCTATGACTACTCATCTTGGAGTTCTACAGCTTCAAGATGGGTACTCACCTTCGACTACGACCGCCTCTGGCAGCGGCGCTTCGGTAGCCGGGGGCTCGGTCGCGGCTTGGGCTTCGGGAACGGCCTCCTCGATCGACGGCGCAGTTTCTTCCGCCTCTGCTGTCGAGGGCTCTTCTCCGTCCCAGCTCAGATCTGTGGATTTTCTCGCGAAGTATCCACAGAGGGTCGTCAGACAAATCGACTACTACAACGAGTACTGCTCATGAGGACGTGGTACTTACAAGTTCGACCGGACGATAGTCACGGCCGGAGCACCGAGGATGCCGGCAATGTCAACCGATCCACCCTCGGCGGGCGTCTCTTCTTCCGCCTCTCGCGGCTACCGCCTCCTCCACGGTGGCGGCGGCCGCGCAGCACGTCTCCTGCGTCCCTGCGGCTTCCATCTCCAACGGCGGCGGCCGCGGGTACTCTGTTCTCCTCTGGAGCAGGGGGCTGGCGCTCTAGCTGCGCCAGAAGTTCTTCGACAGTGGGGGCTGGACTTCGGCTTCCTGCCGGTTCCCCCACTGTGGGCCACATGCCCTCGTCGCCCTCCTCGACGGGCTCCGCTGGCGGCACCTCCTGCACACAAAGGAGTACTACTCGTCAGCAATGTACTCGAACAGCGGGTACTCGACAACTCTGCTCAAGACGACTTACCTCCGGAGGCGTGGTCTCTGAGACCTTCATCTTCTTCGCCACCCGCTTCTTGGTGGGGTTGCGCGGCTTCCTTGGCGGCGCGGCAAGGCTAGCCTCCAGGCTAGCCGGAGGATCTTGAACAAGTGGCACATGAGGCAAGCCCGGACGGCTAAACCTCGACCGCAGCTGGAAGCGGTCCTGAAGAGTCTCTTCGTCTTCATCGTCGTCATCGGAGGTATCCTCCACGATGACGGTGACGTCGCCTTCTCCAACTTCGCGGCACTCCTTCACCTTCCCCACCGCCGGAATCGCGATCCTGCTCGGTGGCGGCTGCGGCTCGGAGACGAACCGCTTCACATCATCCTGCGCAAACACACAAGGCGTCAGAAACTTCACTACGGGTACTCACTACTCGACGAGGGGGTACGACTACTCACCTCGTTGGGCGGGCGCGCGGCGGAGTACTCCTCGACCGGACACGCCGTGTACGGCGGCATGTCCTTGAAGATCCTCGACAACCTCTCGACGATGTCGTTGTCGTCCAGCCGCCCCCGCATCCGCGACGTGTCGTTGTCGCCGGTGTACTCGAAGCCCATCGTATCCCGCGCCATCAGCGGCTTGATCCTGTGCTTCATGAAACTGAAGGCCACGTTCTCGGCTCTCAGTCCCGCATCCCTGAGAGTCTTGATGCGCGCTAGCAACTCAGGGAGTTGGATCCCCTCTTGCATGGTGGGCTCCGTGTTCCACCACTCTTGGTGCCTGGGTTGCCGTCCGCTCGGCTTCGGTAGCTCAGGATGGTGGTTCGTGATGTAGAACCATCTCGTCTTCCAGTCGATGTTGGAGTCCACGAGCTTGTACGCCAGGTACTGCTCCGCGGCGTCCTCCCTCAGCTGGATTCCGGCCCCTCCGACTACTCTAGGGTTGGAGGCGCTGGGCTGCGGCTTGACGCGGAAGAACTTCCGGAAGAGCACCCAGTGCGGCTTGATCCCCAAGAAGGCTTCGCAGAAGTGCACGAAGACAGATGTATGGAAGATTCCGTTGGGGTTCAGATTGAGGTACTCGATGCCGTAGTACCTGAGCAGCCCCTTGAAGAAGTCGCTTGCTGGGAGCGCAAGCCCGCGCTCCACGAAGCGCGAGAACATTGGGATCTCATCTTCGGCCTTCTCCATTGGATAGGGATCTCCTGCGGCGGATCTCCACATGTCGATCTCCTTCTCCCTGATGAACCCGCTGTTCAACAGGGTCAGCAGGTCCTCCGTCTTGACCTTCGATTTCTTCCACTCGCGGCTTGGATCAGCGCGCGGTGGAGACAGAGGCGGCGCCGCACCGGTGGCGGCCGCGACGGCCTCTGCACGGCCTCTCTTCTTCCCGCCGGTCTTCGACGTCTTCGACGGCGACGGCTTCATTCTCCAAGTGCAAGGAGTTTTCACTCGCATCCGCTCGGGGCTACCCTAAAGGCTTCGGGTGGCGATGCGCTCGGATCTACTACGGCGGCAGAAGGCGCTGGAGTGGATCTACTTCAAGATTCAAATGGCAATGACTGCGGCTCACTTGGGGTGAAAACCCTAAGGGTTTTTGCTCTTATTTATAAGCCAAATCGCCTCCGTACCGGGCGGCTGGATAAGTCCACGCGCGGCTGACTCAGTGGCTGCGCGTGACTCTTCGTATTCTACTAGTCGACGCGCCTCATCTCGGGGGCTCGGCTACTTCAACTCGACTACCTGGGAAGCGGCTAGTTTCAAGAGCATCTCAGGACACATTCTTCAAGAAGACCCTTCAATTCGAGAGGAAGTACTCGACTCAAGGCTCGGGGGCTCCATGCCACGTGTCCTTCGGTTTTTTATCTCCGGATTTTTCGGGATTATCTTGCCAAGATTCCAGGTGGACCCTGAGCCAGAGCCCGCGGCTCGAGGCTCGGGGGCTACTTCATGTGGAGTGCGGTTCTGCAAGTCGCACCTCCATGACGGCTCCGGCTTCAAGACAAGACTGGTATTTCTTGAGGACCTTCGAAGGCAGATTTCAAGGACGCTTGGGACTACTCGAGAAGACTTCAAGATTGCTCAAACGTCAGCTGGAGTACATTCCAGCCTCGGGATGCTTCGACTACTCTTGAGGACTTTTGACTTGTAGCGCTCAGGGACGCTTGAGGACTACTCGTTAAGGCCGTCAAGACTACTTGAAGCTATCCTTCTCGACTACAAAGTACTCGGGGGCTTGTCGTATGGACCTCCCTGGGCCCACTACCTCGGTGGGTACCAGGACCGACTACTCGGTGGGCCCACGGGGACTACCCGGCTTGCGCTACACGGCATCTGAAGGCGTGGAGCACAAGGACTACACAGGAGTAGTACTCGGTTAGGAAGCTGTGCATGTTCCGCACTGTACAGAGGACTCCTAGGCGTACTCGACTAGTACTCTCTTCCTACTCCGACTTGTAACCCTGCCTCCCGGACTATATAAGGCGAGGCAGGGACCGATCTCCCTCATCCAATCTCATCTCATACAACCCACGGCGCACTACTGCACCATCGTGTAATCGTGCCCTATCAATCCAGAGCTACGCAGCATACAGGACGTAGGGTATTACGCACCTCGCGGCCCGAACCTGTCTAAATTGTGTGCCGCGTGTCTCTTCCTTCGAGTTACCGATCTCGGCGAGTCACATTCATCTACTTCGGGTACTCCCCGTAGTAGGTTGCCGGTCTAAAACACCGACAGCTTGCACCGGTAGCAGAGCATGTCATGGGCGATGGTCGCGGAGTCGGAGATCTTCTGCACCAGTCTGTCCGAGCAAGCATCTCTTCTCCCTCCATTTCGAGCTCGCATGCGCCGGTAGTGGAACACGCCACCTGTGGCGACCGCAGACCTGTGCTCGTGCCGTCGTGGGCATTGGCCTCCTTGAGTGTGCATCCGGGATCGCCTGGCCCTTACCATCAAGACGGGGCAGCAATTGCGGCAGTCAATGAGCTTAGAGAGTTGAGATGGTAGAAGCAAAGTCTCCCACGCTATTCAATCTTACTCCGTAGGCTAATACGAAGAAAAGTCCATGAAGAATTGGACGCAAGCAATGGGTGGAAAAACATATCAATCAAAGCAACTGGAAAGATGCCGTAAATAATGGATGCAATTTCCAAGAAACGGTAGAGCTTGCGTCTAGTGGCGAATCAAGGATTGAGTGGTAGGGGGCTCTCCTTCCTCCTTCCTCCTTCCTCCTCTTATTCCTCCCTCCTCCTTCTTCCTCTTTCTCCTTCTTTATCCTCAAAGTTTCTACATGAAACTTGGAGGATTACCATAAGATCTAGGGTGGTAGGGGGGCTGGAGCCCCCCCCCCCTCAAGCCACTGCTAGATCCGCCGCTGGGAGCGTCTAGCTTGGGGTGAGGTTGAGCTCCAAGAACGAGAAGCCGCGCCACCTGGCACCACCACACGTACCAGAGGCGCCACCTGCCGCCAACGCCGCCGCCATCGGGTCCAATCGGCAGTGCCTAGTCGGTGGTCTTCTACACGACGTCGCTCCGCATCTTGCGCAGATCTCGGGCACAAGCTCGACAAGGCAATGGAGGAGTTCGTCCTCCCCATCTCCTGTGGAGGGCGAATCTCGGGCAAAAGCTCGACTAGGAAGCGGCGGCGGGCGGTCTCCATCCAAGCCGGAGGTCGACGAGGCGGCGACGGAGGAGCTCGTCCTCCCCATTGACAGCAGACAGATCCCCATGAGCAGTGTTGTCAGCGAAGTTTCCCTTCCTGCAGCGGTGACGACGCTCGCACAGAGCAATCCGACAGAGATTGAACCTGACCATTACATGTCGGCCCCACATGTCAGCGATGGAAGAAAGAGGAGAGTAGGGATAAGGCAGGGGCATTTTCGACTTTTCATGTGCCTGGTCCGCGCTGGAGGGAGGAGGTGGCGTGCCACATCAGCAAAAGTGGCAAATACGTTGTCTTAGAATCTACACGATGGCTAAAACATAGAAGCCATTCTAAAGGTCCTATCTCAAGGAGTGACCTTTCTGACGGTGGAAAATAATTAAATATCTTGTGCGACAGTGGCGACACGGCTCGGGGCAGCTCTACGTGTTGTCCTCCCACCCCACGGTGGAGCTCACGGCAGCGCTTGCGGAGGCTGGCCGGCCCTAGGTACTTCAGCGTCGAGGGTGTAGTTCTCTCCGGTCAGCCCCTCCTCCCAGCGGCGCTCACGAGTATAGGATGCTCGCGGTGGCCGGCACGGGCCGAAGGGGAAGAGGAGGTGGCACAACTGAAAGGACCTTGTGATGCCTAAAGGGGGGTGAATAGGATCACTTCAAATTTCTGAAACAAATGCAGCGGTTAAATCTTCTGTCGGTACTACTGACGCGGTGCTGGAACTACCGAGGGGTCGGTACTTCCAGTACCGGGCCGGTACTACCGACAGATCAGAGGTGACTAAAACAAAATTTGAAAAGTAAATTGATTCTAGCAATCTATTTGAATCAAAGGTTTAGTTTAGGAGCTAAGAACAACCTGCAACCAAAGATATGAGATGGAACGCAACCAATTTATAAGTCGGGCTTAAACATGTTCTAGGGTTAGAGGGAGATAAAGAATTCAATCAAGCAAATGGAGACACAAGAATTTAATCTGAAGTTCACTCCCACAAAGGAAGCTACGTCTCCGTTAACGATCCCACAAAGGGAAGGCTATCACCAAGAGCCTCTTTTCCTCACCCAATCCCCACAAAGGACGATTAGTGCTCACTAAGAATTCTCCACCAAGGAGAGGGTAATACAAATTATCCCGGGTGCTCCACACTAAGAGGGCACTCAACGGGCGACGCCTAACCATCTATAAGCAAGCTTCAAGAGTAACAAACATGAATCAATTGCCCAGAGATGCTTCAAGTGCTCTTGAGATGAGGGAATTCGAATGGGCTCTCAAAGCTTCTCTAATACTCACAAGGAATCACTTCTCTACCCAAACCCTAGCACAAAGGAATCAAATCTTGGCTCTAGGGGGAAGGGGAGAAGTGGAGTGAATTCTCAAGTGAGGGTTTGTCCCGTGGTTGGTCGGCAATGAGTAAGGAGCGAGAAGAGGGGTATTTATACTAAGCCCTGAAAACGAGTCGTTACTGTGCAAAAATGGGTTTTATCGGTACTTCCGACACGGGGTCGGAACTACCGAGGGGTGCCACAGAAACCCAACAGTGGAGCCATATCGGTAGTTCTGACCCCTGGTCGGTACTACTGAGGCCCTGGCTAAAACTCGCCAGTGAGGCCTTATCGACTCGGTGTCGGTACTACCGACTAAAGCAAAGAGTTGAAGGAAAGATGAGCATTTGTGCGCGTGTCAACTCGATTCTCTTTTCACTCACTTGGGTCATCTCCTAAAGCACTTTTAGCATCTCTTGGCAATCAATTCGCATCCCCCTTTATAGTACGGTGTTTCCTATACTCAAGTTCAAAATCAAGATGAAATTAACTCTTGACTTGAGTTGAGAACACCGAAATGGAGTTGGGGGCCTTCTTTTGGTCAAAACCATGATTTTCAACAAAGTAAATCCTGCACACATCTTATTCAACCATTAAATACAACAAATTGTGTTTGTCACTATCACCAAAACAATTAGGGGTCAAGATGCACTTTCAATCTCCCCCTTTTTGGTGATTGATGACAACACAATTCATTTTCAAATAAAGATGTGTGTATCCAACAATTTAAAGCGAAACTCCCCCTAAATGTGTGCTTGGTCTTTTATGGAGGTCTCAAATACCTATCACACATTTAGATGAAACTTCACTCTCAATTTGCATACACAAGTGCATAAGTGTGATATAATAACTGTGATGCATATGACAAGATATACAAACCAACAAAGTGAGAAATAACAACCAACAAGCATCACAAATATATAAATGAGATTCCACACTAGCACGATTAAGTCTTACAAATTTTAAAAGGTTTTAGGTTCACCACATCACCATCCATCACACCCACACAAATAGTTCATACATGTCCACAACCTAAGATAGATAGATAAATGAGCGACGAGCGATAAGATAAGATACACACTCCCCACATGGTCAAATTGTGAGCTCACTCCCCCTTTGGCATCAAGCGCCAAAAAGAGGAGGCCCTTCAATCATCACTACCATGGGGAGAGTGGGCTGCCGGAGGAGAGTCGTCTTCTTCGGTCTCACCACCACCAAAGTCCTCATCATTGATGTCGGCCGGGGGAGCTCCATACATCATGGATGTGTTGCCGTATACCTCCCAAGGGTTGTAGAAGACCGGTGGAGGAGGGAAGTCCATGGGTTTGCAAACGGGAGAGTGCTCGATATTGTGTCGAGCGAGCATGGCCTTCTGACGGGTTTCCAACTTGAGGAGCTGCTCATCGACGTGCTGCTTATGAGCACGAATCCCTGTGCATTGTGCTTCCCAACATTGAAGAAAGCGAAGAGGCCTTGAGAAAGGAAGTTGAATATACTCTTCTTCTTGTCGGGGGGAATGGTGCCTCTAGAAGATGATGGGCCACGAGAGGAGGAAGAAGGCTCATAGGAGGATGGACCACCTGAGGAAGGTCCACCCGAGGAGGTAGCTCTAGGGGTGAGGACCATGTGTGGTTCGAGGACCGGTGGATGGTCACTTCCTTGTGTGATGAGTGATTGACAACGTTGTGTGGACTGATTCTTGGCTAAGTATTGCAGGTGAGGCCTCCAGGTCTGAAGAAGACAAGTAGGCTTCGTTCGAGGGAACCCGGGGGCGGCGGGGGTCAAGTGCGGGCCGCATGGTGGCATGAACAGCAAGATGAAGTCATGGACGGTTTCTTGGTTGAGCCTCAAAACCAAGGTCGAGCCGGGACTACGTGGGAGCCAAGTCATGAGTGGAGATTAGTGGAGGCTACACCGAGTTCGCGGGGTTTCCGGTGGTTCACCAGAAAACCACTAGGTTCCTTGGTTGATCCACAAAGCCAAGACCGAAGAACCGAAGACCGTTGCCGCAAGAAGGCTGCGGACCGGTCGACCGGTGGGTACCGGTCTGACCAGTGAGGAGCACCGGTCTGACCGGTGTGCGATGTCGCAGTCCGGAATCTTCGAAGCGGAGGACACGCGTCGGGATCGCATGGCTTGCGTGGAGGCTACGCACGGTGCGGTCGGCGGGCATCCGTCCGATGATGAAGACATGAAGACTTCCAAAACTGCCCTTGAGGGGCTTGTATCCCTAGTTGTTAGGAAAGGGTATTTTAGACTTTCGGTTGCCTCCATATAACCCATGAGGTGAGAGGATGGCAGCCATCACTTGGAACCCTAGTTCATTTGCTTTCCTATTTTCCCTTCCAATTTTCTTGGGATTTCCATAGGACTAGCTTGAGAGCTTCATGGTGAGATCTTGTTGAGAGGGTTGGATGATCGGGCGGCAAGATAGACCTTGTATGAACCTTTGTGGCATGTATAGATGATTCGGCGTGGTTCCTCAAGGTTTGGATGTGTTGTTCCCGGTTGTTCTTGGTGGTGATTTTCGGAGCCCTCTCTTGGTGATTTCTTTGGGTTGTTTTCGGGACCTTGCTATTGGGGATTTGATGGGGGAAATTTGTGGGAACCCTTCGTAGTTCTTTGGGCTGTGATTCCCCTCCCAAATCCGTGAGTAAAGGGGCTCGATTTTGGGGTTTTCCGAGTTCTAGGGTTAGTGGTGTCCTTGGCGGGATTTCTTCGATTCCTCTTTTTTGGACAAGTTTTGGTGGGATTAATCTGGGCTATGGACTCCTCATGAGGTGTTCCTATTATCCCCAAAGTCTTGTTCAAGTCCGTGGAGCGATTCGAGAGATCGATGTTTGGATTTGGGGTAGTTGACCCACGGGTGTTGTTCATCCGGAGCTGCCCAGGCTACACCGGTCTGACCGGTGCTCTTGACCGGTCTGACCGGTGCAAACCTTGGTGGGTTTTTGCTCGGGTGAACATCTGGGTGAGTTTGCTGGTGTGTTGTGTTGGGGCTATTTCGAGTTTGGGTCTGTTTGGAGGTCTGTTGGCCTGTTTGGTGATTTGGGGCTTTCTGGCTGTGACCGGTCTGACCGGTGTGTTGCACCGGCCTGACCGGTGTGGAGCCACTTAGTGGAAGTCTCCAAGTTTCACTAGCAGGGACCGGTCTGACCGGTGGTGCTCAGCGGTCCGACCGGTGTTGGTCAGTGGACTCGAGGTTTGGTGTTCCGCTGCGTTCTCGGGTCGGAAGGTTGTGTGTTGGTTCCTAGGTCCAGTGGCACTCCAGTGGCTACGTGGGCTTGGCCAACTTGAGTAGTGAGTCGGAGATGTGTGCTGGAAGCCGTGTTCATCTTGTTGGAGTTTCCATCTCCTTCGAGAAGAATTTTTATCGGCTCCCATTCACTCCCCCCCCCCTCTCTGGTTCGCCGTATCGGTCCTTCAAGTGGTATCAGAGCCGGTTCGGGTCTTTATTGACTCTAACCAGTCTAAGATCCAAGGATGGCGTACCAGGAATGGGGTTGGGGTCCTCCACACTTCGATGGCAAGAACTACCAGGTGTGGAGTAAGCGGATGGCGGCGTTCCTCCGCAGAAAGGATCAGATCCTTTGGGATGTCACGGTGGACACAGGCTATGTCCAGCCGATGGACTTCCTCGCTCCAGGATCGAGGGACATGTTCGATGCCAACAACAAGGCGGTCGACTACTTGTTTCGTGCTCTCTGTCAGCCTGAGTTCGATCGGGTGCACACCGAGCACTTGGCTTGTAGAATTTGAACGGTGCTGAAGGAGGCTCATGTTGGGAATGCCCGGGTTCAGGTTCAGATGTATGCGACCTACCGCAGAGAGTACGAGAACTTCACTCATCTCCCCGGTGAGTCCATCGATGCCTTGTTTCAGAGGTTCACGGTGGTTGTGAATAACATGAGGGCCAACATGGACGTGCCCCCATACGATGATCATGATAGAGCTGTCAAGCTCTTACATTCTTTGGATCGTACGATCTGGGGCGGAAAGTTCGTGGCCATTGTCGAGTCGGAGAAGTATGATACTCTGACGGTGAACGAGCTGTTCTCGAAGCTCAAGTCGGCTGAGGTTGATAGGGGGATGACAGCCAAGCTCGAGGGTCCGACTGATTCCCATAGTCTTGCCCTCGTTGGTGGCTCGAAAGGAAAGGCTAACACTAACCCATCCACCGGGATGTTCTCTTTGTCCTCTTTGATGTCTATGCCAGATGAGGAGTTCGACGTGCTTGGAGAGGACGAGCTGGCGTTGCTGATGAGGAGATTCGAGAGGTTGCACGAGAACCGGGTGAACATGAGGAGGAGCACGAGGACATGCTTCAAGTGCGGCAAGGCTGGACACTATTTCGCCGAGTGTCCGAAGGTGAACGACCATGACATGCACAAGTTCAAGGACAAGAGGAAGAAGTCCAAGAAGAAGGATCATGGACATGGGAAGAAGACACAGTCTCGAGAGAAGATGAAGAGATCAAGCGACATCGAGTCCGATTCCGAGGACATGTCTTCAAGCTCGAGTGATGAAGACGAAGAGGATGACAAGAAGAAGAAGAAGAAGAAGAAGAAGAAGAAGAAGAAGAAGAAGAAGAAGAAGAAGAAGAAGAAGAAGAAGAAGAAGAAGAAGAAGAAGAAGAAGAAGAAGAAGAAGAAGAAGAAGAAGAAGAAGAAGAAGAAGAAGAAGAAGAAGAAGAAGAAGAAGAAGAAGAAGAAGAAGAAGAAGAAGAAGAAGAAGAAGAAGAAGAAGAAGAAGAAGAAGAAGAAGAAGAAGAAGAAGAAGAAGAAGAAGAAGAAGAAGAAGAAGAACCAAGCCTCGGCAAGTATCTCAACGGCCTTTGTGTGACGGGCCTAAGCCTCAAGGACGACTTCTGCGGCATGGCTCGCAGTTCGAGCGACAAGAGAAGCCGGAGAAGGACGCCTCGGACTTGGATTCCGAGGATGAGGTATGTGATGAGCTCTCTTCTTTGCGCAAGGAGAATGAGGAATTGGTTGACTTGCTTGATAATCGCAATCACATGCTTAGAGAGGCTAAGAAGCTTAGGAAGGAGCTTAGATCTTTGCTCGAGGATGCTAGGACTAGAGTGGCTGAGCTAGAAACACAGGTTCTTGATAGCAAGCTTGAAATTGATTCTCTTAGGGCTAGCCCTGTTGTTTCTGATGAGAATGATTGTGCTAATTGCTTTGTTTTCCGAGCTGACTTGACTGGTCTTAGGGAGAAGTATGCCTCCAAGTGTGAGGAACTAGATGTGCTTAGGGTTGAGTTGGCTGAGCTACAATCTAGACCCACTTTGCTTGGAGCTTGCACTTCTTTCCCTAGTTTGCATGAGAAAATTGTTGAGCTTCGTTCACGCATTGTTTCGCTTGAGGCTGATTTGAAAGTGCCTATTCCTACTTCTTGTTCTACATGTGAGTTGCATGCTATGAAGAATTTGGATCTTGCAAAATGTGTTGGTCGCTTGCAAGATGAGAATGCTAAGTTGCGTGAAGCGTTGAGTTGGTTGTCGAGTCAAGAACCTCAGCTTGGTATGATGATTGCTAGCTATAAGCGCTTTGATGGTTGGGCTTTGGGATTGGATAAAGTTGGTGAGGGCAGTGGTGAGAGAGAAAGGAAATTTGGGAATGTTTCAGTTCCACCACAACCCACACCCAAACACAAGTTTGCATCCAAGCCAAACCAACCGAGAGAAAAACCGAGTGAGAAGGCAAGTGAAAAGCCTAGTGAGAAACCAAGTGAGAAGCCTTGTGAAGAGCCTCACCCCAAGCCTATGCTCAGATCAATCTATTTCCATTGTGAGTTTTGTGGAAATGATGGTCACAAGAGATCCTTTTGCTTCAAGAGGAAGCGTGAGGAGAGAATGGCAAAGGAGTGGGCTAACAAGGACAAGTACCACCCTTCCGATGGTGTACTTGAGCCTTGTGTGCAGTTGCCCAGGGCCAAGGTGAGTGTGAGGACAGTTCGGGCTTGGGGAGAGCGGAAGGCTGTTGGAGGTGCTGCTGCCCAGGCTACACCGGTCAGACTGGTGAGGGGCACCGGTCGGACGGTGCGGCACCGGACGGGCGGCGGTTGGGTTTCGTGCTAGTACAGATGGAAAGTTTGCAGGAGGTCAGGTTGCTAGGCATTCTCCCCCTCTAGTTCACTACGGGGATGGGAGTCGTAGCTTTGAGAAGGAGAGGAGGGACGTTCCACGGGCCTTCTTTCGTGGTTTTGGTCCTCCTCCAGGTAGAGAGGGTTGGTTCCCTCATGGTGGTTACCGTGGTGGTGTTCGTGGAGGAAGCTTTGGTAGGAAAGATGGTTTGGTTTGTGCTAACCCCACTTTCGAGCAAATGGCTAGGCACTGGTTTTACACTTTTGGTACTAACCCCAGTGTTGAGTCGTTTGCTCGCTCTCGCTCTTGGTTTTGAGATGCAGGTGGCCCAGAGAACATTTGGTTGATATCGGGGGTGGTTCTTCGGCTTCATATCCCGGTGGTGACATGTAGGTGCGTCACTTTTGGGATGGTGGACAAGGATGAGTGAATTGTGAAGAAATGATAAAGGTAAGTGTATTTGTGGCCTTCAAGTGTGTGGCCTTGGTCAAGCCACTTGGTTTCTTTCGCTCTTTGCCCTATCTCATGTGTGTAAGGTGAGCTTTGTATGCTTTTTGGCCTTAATGCATGAGTTTAGGGGGAGCTTGTGAGTTTTGTACTCCTTTGCTCTTTTGCCGGTGGTGTCGAGCCCTTTTTGCCTCCCCTCGAGGAGCCGGTCATTTGTGAGCTTTGTGTGTGGGAGCTCCTTTGTAGCATATGTATAGTTTCCTTTGTGCATTTCTTGCATTTGGCATGGCATATGTAACATGATGTATAGACATCCTTGTATCTTAGATTGCATGCTTTTTGTATCATATGCATTGGTTAGGAAAAGCTTCTCTCATATACATTGTTCACCATGAAATGCTATTTATGTCTTTGTGAGCTTGTTTGGTATGCTATGGTTAGTTTGGCTTAGCTCTTGATGATCTTGATGAATGATCCATGGTTGATGGCTATGTTTTTGAAAAATGTCACATATATGCTCTCTCATGTGTAAATGCCTCTACATGATCTTGACATGTTTTAGTGGCTTGGCTATGCTTAATTTGTGGTTGGATAGCTAGTTTATTGATCATATGGGGCCAAAGGCTCATTTGCCTTCATGAATGTTTAGCCCTCTTGCTTTATCTTGTGGAGGAGCCTAAGTTCCTTTTTGTCGCAAAGACATTTCATGTACCAAATATGAATCTGAAAATGAAATGTAAAATGCTTGGAAAATTTTCTCCCATGTCATATGTGCTGAATTTATTTTGCTTTGGGTGCTAAACCGTTGCATGATGCCTACCAATGAGAAGTCTCATACATAGAAGTAGGCACATGGCTCGGTGTCTTTGACATGACATGAGGTGCTTGTGGGTGTTTATGATGGTCTTATGATTAGAATGGTTGTCCTAGCATGAACAGCAAGGTAAAGTCAAGGACGGTTTCTTGGTTGAGCCTCAAAACCAAGGTCGAGCCGGGACTACGTGGGAGCCAAGTCATGTGTGGAGATTGGCGGAGGCTACACCGAGTTTGCGGGGTTTCCGGTGGTTCACCAGAAAACCACTGGGTTCCTTGGTTGATCCACAAAGCCAAGACCGAAGAACCGAAGACGGTGCTGCAGTAATGCCAGACCGGTCTGACCGGTGGGTCACCGGTCAGACCGGTGTGCGACGACGCAGTCCGGAATCTTCGAAGCGGAGGACACGCGTCGGGATCGCATGGCTTGCGTCGAGGCTACGCAGGGTGCGGACGCCGGGCATCCGTCCGATGATGAAGACATGAAGACTTCCAAACCCGCCCTTGATGGGCTCGTATCCCTAGTTGTTAGGAAAGCGTATTTTAGACTTTCGGTTGCCTCCATATAACCCATGAGGTGAGAGGATGGCAGCCATCACTTGGAACCCTAGTTCATTTGCTTTCCTATTTTCCCTTCCTATTTTCTTAGGATTTCCATAGGACTAGCTTGAGAGCTTCATGGTGAGATCTTGTTGAGAGGGTTGGATGATCGGGCGGCAAGCTAGACCTTGTATGAACCTTTGTGGCATGTATAGATGATTCGGCGTGGTTCCTCAAGGTTTGGATGTGTTGTTCCCGGTTGTTTTTGGTGGTGATTTTCGGAGCCCTCTCTGGGTGATTTCTTTGGGTTGTTTTCGGGACCTTGCTCTTGGGGATTTGATGGGGGAAATTTGTGGGAACCCTTCATAGTTCTTTGGGTTGTCATTCCCCTCCCAAATCTGTGAGTAAAGGGGTCGATTTTGGGGTTTTCCGAGTTCTAGGGTTAGTGGTGTTCTTGGCGGGATTTCTTCAATTTCTCTTTTTTGGACAAGTTTTGGTGGGATTAATCTGGGCTATGGACTCCTCATGAGGTGTTCCTATTATCCCCAAAGTCTTGTTCAAGTCCATGGAGCGATTCGAGAGATCGAGGTTTGGATTTGGGGGAGTTGACCCGCGGGTGTTGTTCATCCCGAGCTGCCCAGGCTACACCGGTCTGACCGGTGCTCTTGACCGGTCTGATCGGTGCAACCCTTGGTGGGTTTTTGCTCGGGTGAACGTCTGGGTGAGTTTGCTGGTGTCTTGTGTTGGGGCTTTTTCGAGTTTGGGTCTATTTGGAGGTCGGTTGGCCTGTTTGGTGATTTGGGGCTTTCTGGCTGTGACCGGTCTGACCGGTGTGTTGCACCGGCCTGACCGGTGTGGAGCCACTTAGTGGAAGTCGCCAAGTTTCACCAGCAGGGACCGGTCTGACTGGTGATGCTCACCGGTCTGACCGGTGTTGGTCAGTGGACTTGAGGTTTGGTGTTCCGCTGCGTTCTCGGGTCGGAAGGTTGTGTGTTGGTTCCTAGGTCCAGTGGCTACGTGGCCTTGGCCAACTTGGGTAGTGAGTCGGACACGTGTGTTGGAAGCCATGTTCATCTTGTTGGAGTTTCCATCTCCTTCGAGAAGAATTTTTTTCGCCTCCCATTCACTCCCCCCCTCTCTGGTTCGTCGTATCTGTCCTTCAAGGGGGGCATGCTTGCCCAACTTGAGAAGACGCTCAATGTTCCCCTTGTTTGGTTTGTACTAAGTGTGAGTCTTATTGGTGCAAATGTCAACTCTGGTCAGCTCACATATCATTCTGAAGATCCAAGGGGAATACTGACAACTGTTGTTAGCAGACACTAAGCACACAATGATATCCTCTCATATGAAGTCAAACACACTAAACTTCTCTTTGCCCGGTGCCATCCGCACAAGAATATCCTTTGCAATGTTGGAGATGTTGTAATTGTCACCTATCTTTGGGGTAAGAGTGTACCGGGAGAGTTGGTTTAACATCCTATAGACTGGCTTCATACCATGTGTGGTATCAAACTCAACCTTGCCATAGGCGGCGTCATACATGAAAGCCATCTCACTATCGAGGGGAATCTCTCCACCATGTATCTTAGGACGACTGAGATCCTCCTCACCAAAGCCAAGAATCTGAGTGAACCTCTCATAAGAGATGGAGAGAGGCTTGCCTTGCAAGAGCTAATGAAAGGTCTTGGCCTCACGCCGGACATGAAGATTGGCATAGAATTGGGCAATTACTTCTTCATTCCAATCATAATTCATAGCCATGATTGAGGTCATTCCTTTAGCGTGGCAAATGTCAATGGCCTCATTAATGGCTGGAATGTTGAAGGACCTCAAAGCCTCCCAATTGATAGACTTCATATCCACGGTCATGTGCTCCTTGCATAGAATAACCGATTCATACCAATCAGCGTTGAACTTGAGCCAAAACGAATATCCGCATCAAACTCTTTTTGCCATTGAGCGGGATCGGAGTACCTTTCCTTGTACACATTGTGTGTCCTACTCTTGTAGTCAACCATCTTCAAGATGCCCATTTGAGTTGACAGACGGGGAGGTTTGGAAGGCCTAAGCACAAAGTCCGCAAGAGAGTCTAAGGATATGTCTTCATAGTCATCATAGTGGTCATCCGGTTCATGGGCTTGCTTGGTGCGAGCACGGTGACCTTGGCTAGTAGAGCGACGAGGAGCAGCTGGAGGATTTGTACGGCCATGACCACGAGGGCATTGAGCACCCGTGCCCACCTTCCTCTTCCGTTGAGCGAGTGGGATGTTATCCTCATCGGAACCCTCCTGGATTACTTGTTTGTCGGCACGACCCATCTGAGAAAGTGTGTAAGGATTGCATAAGATGGATGTTTAGAGTTGAATTGAGTTTACTTGGTTCATAGACTGAACCCCCTGTGACAGGCGCCTGTCGGTACTACCGACCAGGGGTCGGTACTACCGACGGGGCCTGCTACATTGCGGTCTGTGACAACCCGCCCAGGAAAACACCGTACTATCGCCTAAGACCGATCCACTTTGGTCACTAAGCAATAGTAAAGTATCATCCTGTCGTTAGTTGCCGGGTTAACGCCCAGTGAATCACTTGAACATCGAACAGAGGATCGACACATGCATTAAAACTCACACGAAGGCGAGTTCAGAGTACAACACGAGTTAACATAATTTATTACAAACCATTGTTCATAACATGGAGTAAATGTTCAGAGTTCGAAAATACAGCGGAATTAATTTAAACTAGCGCAACGGTAAACATCACAGGAGGCCATCCGTGATGTCATTACTTGTCGTCACCCTTCCGGTCAATCACACCTGCAACAACAATTTTTAAAGCAAGGCTGAGTATACTAATACTCAGCAAGACTTAACCGTCGAGTGATGACTACATCACCAACCTCTAGACATGAAAGGCTTTTGGCCGGTGGAGTTTCTTTTGCTAAACAAATTTGCTAAGAGTAGATCCTTACTTTCAATCTTTTAGCTCAAGTTCTAGTTGATTACCATTTCTAAATGTGCCATCTAATTCAATCAAGAATTGGGCAAGCAATTAATTCATACAATCGAGTTCCATCATTATGGGATATCATGGCCAGTTGATTAAGCAGTCTCGGATAACGGTGAGAGGCCGACAATCAATTGATTTAAACCTTGCAAGGTAGACCCAAACACACGGTAGGCTGTCCCCGCGAGGACAACTGTCCCAGGCCGTCCCCATAAATCCTCGGGTTGGGATCGAATCTTACAGTCCCTGGTGCAGGCTATCCGGCATACCCCGCGAGATACCCGGAGTCACCATACACCACCCTTCCCGGTAGCTAGCCGGTAAGGAGATTTCTCAAGAGTAGTAACGGTAGGATCCCGTGCCGCCTCATTAAGGTACTAGGCTTACCGGCCCCATAACCGGCAAATGTTTAGTACGTTCAAAAGCTTAGCCCACATGACCACTAGACCGGAGCCCAATGCCATGCTCTTACCACATGAGCAATCCATTTAAGGATATCTTATGATTCCTATCTAGGAACCTATTCTCGCGAGTGACGAACATCACTCGACTTCTATCGGTCCTATAGCATAGCAACTATCGACCTAGCATACTAGTGATAGAGCATAGGTACCTAAGGATCATGCATCTAGGGTTTCAAATCAACTCCTGAAATGTAAATGCACAATAATAGCAAACATAGTTGCATAATTTTAAAAGATGGGGTTAATGATCCGGGGCTTGCCTTCGCTGGCAAGGTTGGCCTTGGGCCCTTCTGGACTTGGGTCCAGGTCTTGAGTTACGTTCACGCACGACAGCTCTTTGTCGGCACCTTCGTATCATCCTTCCGGCACGAGCGTATGTCTACTGGCGGAAAGATCTACACGAAGATGCAAATGCAAGATTTATTCGACGGTTTTTTTTACTTTAACCAATTACAAACCATATTGACAATCAAGGGGTGTATTTGTTGGGCACATTCACCTAGATAAGAATACATTCAGCATACTCTTCCATAAAGGAACAATATGCAACTCCTTAATAATTATTCTTTTTGATGGTGATTGTGTACATATATATGTAAATAATTTAATTTAAATTCACCAACGAGTAGTGGGTAGGTATATTTAACCTTTTTAACATGATTTGCAACCATCCTCAAGTTAGCAAGGGTGGTTTGGTGATTTCTCCCCTTTATTAAGCCTTTAATGACCTATATATCTTTTATCCATGGGATTAATCAATAAAATTCAGTGGAAGGGTGTATTAACCACTAAACACCTGTAACAAGCATCTAGATAGTGTTTCTCTTTTAGGAAGGTTATTGGTCGTACATGGGTTATTCTTTTATTGTACAGTTGAATAAAGGTTTCTTTATACTTGTCATTTCATGTGAAAGCTTTTAATTATTTTCCTTTCACAAGTAAAGATATAAATAGTATTTTTATCATTGAATTAATTCCTTATCAGCAATGAGAATTAATTATCTTTTAATTAAATCAGATAATACTTTCAAAAAGGAAAAAGAATTAAGTAAGGGCTTTTCTTTATTTAATTTCTCTTTATTATTAAAAAGGGCTTTTAAGCTTTTATTAAGCAATTAAATTACCAAAAATTAAAGGAGGGTTTCTTGAGCCTACTAGCACCTATACTGGTCCATTGGACCCACATGTGAGTGTTGGATGCTAGGAAATTAAATATTATGGAAAATAACAAAGGTTAGCTAGTGATCCGATTTAAATGCATATAAACATAATTAAGCATCAAAATGACCCAAACTTTCTTGTGCATGCTCCCTAGTCCTGAACCAGCCTAGAGAACCAGCATGTTCACATGGAATCTCTACGGAACTTGGTTTATTAATTTACAAAGGAAAACATGCATAAATCAATAATACTTATTTCTGTTAATCCACAATTCATGATTAATTCACAGGATGCATATTTTGGTATTACAAGACAGTGTGCACAAGTTGGGCTCAAGAACATGAATATATTTAACAAGAAAAATCATTTTTGCAGATCTGCCAGAAATAGAAAAACATTTTTAGAAAAAGATTTACATCATAACTTTGTGCCATTTTTGGCATAGGAGCTAGTCATGACCTAAGACACAACATATCCAAAATTTATCTACAGAGGATTTATGGTTTTTGAGATATTGCAGATCTAGTGTTTTCACATTTGTATTTTTCATGCAAAAACTAAAAGGAATTAGCTCAGGCCAGAATAACAAAAGTTGTAGTATAATTCACAACGGATTCAACAAAATTGGCCTTGCATTTTTTCTGATTTTTCTGTGATTTTCTATGCAATTTACAAGAATCAGCAAATCTGTTTAACTATTGGAGTTACCTTTTTGCAATAAAGACCCTGGAAGGATTTTGAGGTTTGCAATGTGGCCCCTGGGGCGGCCGGCCGGCGCGGGCTGCGCAATTCCGACGAGGCCGGCGCGGTTCCTGGCCGGGGAAGGGGCGGAGGAGGGTCCTTGGGGGTCTAGGGCCTGGTTTGGGTGCTTGTACGGGGTGGAGGTGGCGCCGCACGCGGCTCGCCGGCGGTCAGAGAGGAGCGGCCGCAGGGAGCCTGCTCTGGCGAGGTGAGGGCGCGGTCGGGGTTAAGAGCGGCTGGGGAGGCTTCAGTAGGTGCTCGCAGTCCTGTGGGTGTGCTCAAACCGTGGCGACCGCGGGCGGACAGGGAACTCGACGGCGGCGGCCATAGAGGGCGGCGGCGGAGCAAGGAGCGGGGGGGGGGGGGCAAGCGTGCGCGCGGCCGGGGGCCGGCTCCCCTTTTAAGGCGACTGCGCGCCCCCTAGGGGCCGGTGGACCGACGGGGAGGAGGCCTCGGGAGGCGCGCGGCCGGACGACGGCGAAGGACCGCCGGTCCGTTGGGGGGGGTCGCACGGCCGCCCGGAATTCAAGGCGTTCCCTGTGTCCAAGGTGTTGGGAGGCGTGCAGCGGCCTTGGGAGGGCGCGGCTGCCCTCGGGAACATGCGCCGGCGGGCCCGGACGCCGAGGCGGCGGCGGCCCGTGGCGGGGGCGGCGCGCGGCACGCGAGGCGCGCAAGCCGGCGCGACGTCGCGGCGTGGCCGCGCTCTGGCACTTGTTCATTTCGGACTGACCCGGTTCAAGCACGTTTTTCTTCCAAAAATTGAATAAAAGTGCATAAAGCAATGAATAGGAAAGTTGTAGATCTAACTACCCTCTACAACTTTCAAAAAGGCCATATAGTGTTTTTGTCAACGGATTTTGCAGGAACGTCGTGCCAACATTGAATGTCGGCCTGTTCTGGAAAACAGGGGTACTGTCAGTCGATCAAGTTTTTCACCAATTTCTACCCAAAATTTGAAATGCCAATCTACATGAAAGTTGTGTCCCCCAACAAGATAGACCACTTTCATAAAGGTAGATTTTGCAGTGTTTAGGTGAATTTTGGAGAACGCGGCAAAAGTTCGGACGACATTCGGCGACGTCCATGGTCAAGCCGGTTTTGACCGTGTCTTTGACCAAGGGTCGACTACGGGTGTGTGTAGGCTTGGTCAAGGGGTTCATTAGGGTTTATTGGCGAGGTTTTCGGGTGATGACCCAGGTTGACCTAGGTTTGACCGGGGTTTGACTGGTTTGACCCGGCTGATCTGGTCATTAGCGTTAATGACGGTAATTAAAAACCTGGGGCGTCACAGTCTACCCCCCTTAGGAAGAATCTCGTCCTGAGATTCGAAATTACAAGGGGAGGTGAGGAATGGTTCTGGGATAGAGGTGTTACCTAAGAAATTCAGTTGGCTTTGCTCCACTTGAGGGCTTGGCTTGTTGTTATTGATAGCAGATCCGGGGTTCGCCTGGCTGTGGGGCTTCTGCCATGTCTGGGGTTCGGGCACTCATTGGCAAAATGCCCGGGCTGTCTACAATTGTAGCACAAACGGGGAGGAAGATCTTTGGGTTTGGAGATCGGTTGCTGGGTTTCCTCGATAAGGCGGAGCCTCTTCCTCTCCTTTTTCTTTGCCCTCTTCGTGGTTAGCGAAGGTGTTGCACTAGCGGGGAGTTGAGTGGTCTTGTTAGTGCTACATCTTCGCTCGCCTTCACGTGGACAAGTCTCCGTACAGGTAATTTCCCACTTACTTACATCTATCTCAGATAATCCTCGTTTGTGGCCTTGACCGGCCTTCTCTTCTGCTCTAAGATCCATCGGTAATCGAGAAGGTGGTAATATTGAGTCGGAGGCTTGGGGTTGGTCTTGATTAACATATTCCTCCAACAGATTGAACAAACGGGCTTGTTCGACCATAGAAGCAGATAAGGACTGAGAGAGACTGTCTGCCAAACTATTCTGATATGGTATCCCATAACGTCCTTGTATAACATCGTACACTATCTGGTTCAACATGGAATTCTGCCCTTCTAACAGTTGGGCTGTGCCGACAATGGTGTTTATGTCCCTCTGGGTGGGTACTTCTGGTGAACAGGGCTTGGAAGGTTGAAGCTTCGGTGGCATCGGTGGCCTTTGTTGTAGTTGTTAAGCCATTTGTTGTTGCGTCTACCAGAGCTGGCACAATACTTCGGTATGTGCTGCTACGAAAGCTTCGGTCGACATCGTGGGTGACGGTAGCGTAAGATCACCACTACCCGATGCTTCAAAATCATTGGGGTTATTTCATGCCGGTCGGAACATCTGAAATTTAAATCCCTAATTAGCGCATGCTCGGAATCTCACCCATAAGCTTATAATTCGAACATATTCTACGAGACTCGTTCACAGTAAGCAATGCAAACCGGACATCCCAACAGTCACAACATCACATTGGTAAAGCTTTGTCTACACACATCTCATGATCGGGATTGCAGCGGGAACAAAAGGTACAAGGTGTGCCCTCTCACTACCTCATCGCCGTTCATGAGGAAGCGGACGATGAATGTGCATATGCACAGCTAGTAGCAGACATAATCCTCCTACGATACAGAGGTACATCCCTAACAATGTCCAGTGAAACGACTCGAGTTCTTCCGAAGACGGAGTCATGGGTGGCAGCTTGGATTGATTTCTGCTTTCGATCTACTCCGAGCTTCTTCTTGACGTCGGAAACGAAGACGGAGAACAGTTTGCTCGGGAAGATTGAAGTAGCTGGGAGAGGTGCTCTAGTGGCAAGTAACCAGGCTAGCTAGAAGAAGAACAAGAACAGTGATACTGCCGAGCTCTGATGGAAATGGAGCTTTCATATCGGCGGTTCCGGGTAAAAGGTTCCATTTTATAACCGATGCGGGGCTGTAACGGTCAATTGACCCAGTCGGGTATCTGGTGTATACAACACGGAGCTCAACAATGGTCAGCCCGCGATCTCAGCGGCGTGAATACGGTTGCGGAAATCGAGGGTAGAGCGACGTCATGGCGTCGTATGACCGTGACACTGATGACGATGGGGTTCAACGGTCTAAATAATCGTCCGTGATGGAGAGCAAAACGAGAAAAGCTCAGGGTACTACGCCTTATGTTTGCGATAGCAACACAGAGGAGCGTAGCATAAAGCTTTGATCGATCCTGGGCGTACTTCTTTTTTTTATTTTGAGAATTCGAAGGTTATGAACACGGACCAAGAACGAATATACGATGGATGACTTCTCCATGTTGACTATTCGAGAACCTTGACTGCTCAAGAAAAGTTTCTACTTCTACTGTTCCCACGTGGCTAGCAGGAAAAGGAATTGATGCTACAAGGTCGTCGAGATTCACGGCAGGGGACCAATTCGTCAGAGATTTCCAATAGACCATTACAAGGAAAGGAAGGCTAAAGACAGAATTCCATAATCTCTTGTACGAAAGATGACTTCAAGTGGGAACTTCAAGGAATAGTCTTGCTCACACCTTTACTTATTTCGCAAATTTTGAGGTTTTGACAACTCGTTGTTTTGAAAGTGTAATACTTTTCAAGTTGATGCAATGCATATGCTTGTGCGGTATGGGGCTCATGATGCACGTTAGAATGACTCGGTTACCCATATGCGTTAGTGATTGCAAGGGCAATCAAAGTGGAGGGGATCTGTGCGATGAGTTGCTATCTCACAACCAAGATACCTAGCGCGCTCCTAATGGCAGTCGGGTGGCTGCAGCACACACGATACCCTAGGTTCTGTCGCGGCACCTTTGACTATGGGGTAACAACATCACCAAACAAGAGAGGTAGAGTAGGGGTACGGAATTTCATGCGAATGCACGTTAGTATACCCATGCTTCCCAAATGCATATGCTATGCAGTGCATGCTCAAGAGGAACATTTTAATTTAAACCACAAGGTTGGAGCAAGACCCAAAGAAACAAGTTCAGGATTTAGGAATCAATTGGATCTTTGACTGGCACGAAATTCGTGGAGCGCACATCTTGATTGATCACAACTTAGCATAATAATGCCTCACGAACAACATTGTTGAAAGAGACGTTTAATCAAGGCAGTACATCGATGAGGGTTTTCAGAATTACCAAACAACATTTGGAATTACAATGCAGACTAGCTGCAATGACAAGGTTCCTAGTCCAACCGACAGCGATAGTTGACCAAAAGTGGTCATGGTACACTAGGATTCCTCACAACACTACATTCTCACGACTTGGATTTTATTCCTGATGGACCAACTTCCAAGGGTGGGATCTTCCATGCTGAAGGACTACGGTGACTCGGGTCCAGACTCAATTCCAGATTCACCTTGGATATCCTCAACGTCTTCTTCTTGCGCTGGTCCAGGAATGGCAGGTTCTGGGGGTGGAACTGCTAGAGCTTCTAGTTGATTTTCTAGTTCAAGCATATACTGATCGTTATGCTGCAACAAGAAATTCTGCTCATGGATGATCTCGGTTAACTCTTGTATCTTGGCCTTATCTTTGCGTCTTTCCTTCTTGAGAGTAGCGATCATTGCTCGGGCTTCCTTCAACGCTTGAGCTGAACACTCCACTTCCTTAACTTTGTATCTATAGATTTGGTGCCTATAGAATACGCTTTCTCCTACCATTCGTTGGTAGGTGTCGTACATGGCTTCTGAAAAGCGGACTGAGGTGACAAGATCAGGGTTGTAGTGAGAGTTGCTCTGGACTGGAAGGACAGTTTCTCGTTCACCACCCGGTGCAATGTGTCGCTCGGGTACCGGAATGACTTTAGCTGCAGAGTTGGCTATCTCGGTAGGGTGCTTTCCACAGACAGTTGTGAGTGCTTCGAGAGCAGCCTTCTGCACCGTGTCGGACAAGTTTCTTTCGTGTGTCGTACACTCCCACTCATCCCAAGCAGGATTGGTCGGGCACACTGAAATCTTCACCTTCACTTCACAACGAAGGAGTTGGCCTGTGGTGATGACCTCACGTGTCGAGTACTCTGGGTAAGTGGTGTACCCAAAGTCCTTCAGGGTGTCCCACAAAAGTGCAGGAAAACCACCCTCCTCGAGGTAGTTCACGAGAGTCCATGATTCCACATCAGCCGACGTAGAGCCCGCGTTGTCCATCTGGACATACGACAAAAGTGAGAATCAGGCGGGTGCGAGTGTACAAAGGTAACACGATCCACGAATTGGGTAAGGGTTAAGGTGTGGGGTCCTTATGTGTACCAAAATCCATCGTATGCGGAGCTCTCACGAACAGGCATACCAATGATATAAGGTCTGACAATCGGACACCGAACATCCTACTCAAACCAGAGTCCAACACTTCCCAAATTTGCGTAGCAACTTAGCAAGGTTATGAAACTTAAGTTGGGTACGCAAGGTTGAGCTAGGGAACTAGAAAGGTGCTTAACCAAGCAAGATTCCAATGGTTCTCGGAAGATAGCAAACAAGGGTTGACTAACCGAGCATAACTTGCGGTAGACCTAGGTTACGATCATGAACTTTGACAAGCGGAAACTGGATTAGATTGAAGCGACCTAGGTTAAGATCACCGAGACGAAAGGTTCTTGGACAAGGACAGCAATTCAAGCAACAATGCTATTAAATTTAAGCATGACAACACATCTACACCTAAAGAGGCTGAACAGAACAAAACACGCTATCACCATTTACTTCAGAGAGCATGGAAACAGACGTGAGTTCAGTTCAGGTTCTTTCATGACTTTTAATCATGATGCAAGACGTCCTATTCGTCCTCACAATGGCAATCAAGCCAAATTCGAAGTTAGCGCCGGTGGCATGGCACATACACGTATCTCCCTATAATAACTAGTCGAGATCTAGTCGATGCTTACTTAGCGACTTACGAATCGAGGTTAGCATACCTGCAGAAGATCACAGAACACAACGAACCTTTCATGCCAGCACTCATGAAAGCATCCACATACATTACCGTTCACTATAGAAACGGCATCCACGCGTTACGCCGCTGCATGGACAGCGTCCTATTTAAGACTCTGACGCGACGTGAGTACCCATTGGAATAGGCCTCACTCATCCCTCACGGACTTTCCCGTGGTACCATCACGTATGGCAAAATGTGACGAGACTCAGACGCGACGTGACACCCCTTGGAATAGGTCCCACTAGTCCCTCACAGGACTTCCCTGTGGTACCACCACGTATGGCAAAACGTGATGAACTAGTATGGTTGTGCCAGAAAGTAAGTCTGACATAAAGTGATGTGCTGGGAGTTAGCAAGATAAACCATAGATTAATAAGCCACCTGAAAGAAACCAAAAATTTCCCTCTAGGGCCTCTCGGTCTATTTTATCCTTAACGGACCAACGTATTTTGCAAATCAAACAATCTTGGCAAATTTTATTCGAAAATCATGTGATTAGAGTTGTTAATTTAAACTCTGGTGCATGTAGTCACTCTGATACCAGCTGTGACAACCCGCCCAGGAAAATACCGTACTATCGCCTAAGACCGATCCACTTTGGTCACTAAGCAATAGTAAAGTATCATCCTGTCGTTAGTTGCCGGGTTAACGCCCGGTGAATCACTTGAACATCGAACAGAGGATCGACACATGCATTAAAACTCACGCGAAGGAGAGTCCAGAGTACAACACGAGTTAACATAATTTATTACAAACCATTGTTCATAACATGGAGTAAAAGTTCAGAGTTCGAAAATACAGCGGAATTAATTTAAACTAGCGCAACGGTAAACATCACAGGAGGCCATCCGTGATGTCATTACTTGTCGTCACCCTTCCGGTCAATCACACCTGCAACAACAATTTTTAAAGCAAGGCTGAGTATACTAATACTCAGCAAGACTTAACCGTCGAGTGATGACTACATCACCAACCTCTAGACATGAAAGGCTTTTGGCCGGTGGAGTTTCTTTTGCTAAACAGCTGCTAAGAGTAGATCCTTACTTTCAATCTTTTAGCTCAAGTTCTAGTTGATTACCATTTCTAAATGTGCCATCTAATTCAATCAAGAATTGGGCAAGCAATTAATTCATACAATCGAGTTCCATCATTATGGGATATCATGGCCAGTTGATTAAGCAGTCTCGGATAACGGTGAGAGGCCGACAATCAATTGATTTAAACCTTGCAAGGTAGACCCAAACACACGGTAGGTTGTCCCCCGCGAGGACAAGCTGTCCCCGGCCGTCCCCATAAATCCTCGGGTTGGGATCGAATCTTACGGTCCCCGGTGCGGGCTATCCGGCATACCCCGCGAGATACCGGAGTCACCATACACCACCCTTCCCGGTAGCTAGCCGGTAGGGAGATTTCTCAAGAGTAGTAACGGTAGGATCCCGTGCCGCCTCATTAAGGTACTAGGCTTACCGGCCCCATAACCGGCAAATGTTTAGTACGTTCAAAAGCTTAGCCCACATGACCACTAGACCGGAGCCCAATGCCATGCTCTTACCACATGAGCAATCCATTTAAGGATATCTTATGATTCCTATCTAGGAACCTATTCTCGCGAGTGACGAACATCACTCGACTTCTATCGGTCCTATAGCATAGCAACTATCGACCTAGCATACTAGTGATAGAGCATAGGTACCTAAGGATCATGCATCTAGGGTTTCAAATCAACTCCTGAAACGTAAATGCACAATAATAGCAAACATAGTTGCATAATTTTAAAAGACGGGGTTAATGATCTGGGGCTTGCCTTCGCTGGCAAGGTTGGCCTTGGGCCCTTCTGGACTTGGGTCCAGGTCTTGAGTTACGTTCACGCACGACAGCTCTTTGTCGGCACCTTCGTCTCCTCCTTCCGGCACGAGCGTACGTCTACTGGCGGAAAGATCTACACGAAGATGCAAATGCAAGATTTATTCGACGGTTTTTTTTTTACTTTAACCAATTACAAACCATATTGACAATCAAGGGGTGTATTTGTTGGGCACATTCACCTAGATAAGAATACATTCAGCATACTCTTCCATAAAGGAACAATATGCAACTCCTTAATAATTATTCTTTTTGATGGTGATTGTGTACATATATATGTAAATAATTTAATTTAAATTCACCAACAGTAGTGGGTAGGTATATTTAACCTTTTTAACATGATTTGCAACCATCCTCAAGTTAGCAAGGGTGGTTTGGTGATTTCTCCCCTTTATTAAGCCTTTAATGACCTATATATCTTTTATCCATGGGATTAATCAATAAAATTCAGTGGAAGGGTGTATTAACCACTAAACACCTGTAACAAGCATCTAGATAGTGTTTCTCTTTTAGGAAGGTTATTGGTCGTACATGGGTTATTCTTTTATTGTACAATTGAATAAAGGTTTCTTTATACTTGTTATTTCATGTGAAAGCTTTTAATTATTTTCCTTTCACAAGTAAAGATATAAATAGTATTTTTATCCTTGAATTAATTCCTTACCAGCAATGAGAATTAATTATCTTTTAATTAAATCAGATAATACTTTCAAAAATGAAAAAGAATTAAGTAAGGGCTTTTCTTTATTTAATTTCTCTTTATTATTAAAAAGGGCTTTTAAGCTTTTATTAAGCAATTAAATTACCAAAAATTAAAGGAGGGTTTCTTAAGCCTATTAGCACCTATACTGGTCCATTGGACCCACATGTGAGTGTTGGATGCTAGGAAATTAAATATTATGGAAAATTACAAAGGTTAGCTAGTGATCCGATTTAAATGCATATAAACATAATTAAGCATCAAAATGACCCAAACTTTCTTGTGCATGCTCTCTGGTCCTGAACCAGCCTAGAGAACCAGCATGTTCACATGGAATCTCTACGGAACTTGGTTTATTAATTAACAAAGGAAAACATGCATAAATCAAGAATACTTATTTCTGTTAATCCACAATTCATGATTAATTCACAGGATGCGTATTTTGGTATTACAAGACAGTGTGCACAAGTTGGGCTCAAGAACATGAATATATTTAACAAGAAAAATCATTTTTGCAGATCTGCCAGAAATAGAAAAACATTTTTAGAAAAAGATTTACATCATAACTTTGTGCCATTTTTGGCATAGGAGCTAGTAATGACCTAACACACAACATATCCAAAAATTAGCTACAGAGGATTTATGGTTTTTGAGATATTGCAGATTTAGGGTTTTCACATTTGTATTTTTCATGCAAAAACTAAAAGGAATTAGCTCACGCCAGAATAACAAAAGTTGTAGTATAATTCACAACAGATTCAACAAAATTGGCCTTGCATTTTTTCTGATTTTTCTGTGATTTTCTATGCAATTTACAAGAATCAGCAAATCAGTTTAACTATTGGAGTTACCTTTTTGCAATAAAGACCCTGGAAAGATCTTGAGGTTTGCAATGTGGCCCTCGGGGCGGCCGGCCGGCGCGGGCTGCGCAATTCCGGCGAGGCCGGTGCGGTTCCTGGCCGGGGAAGGGGTGGAGGAGGGTCCTTGGGAGTCTAGGGCTTGGTTTGGGTGCTTGGACGAGGTGGAGGTGGCGCCGGCACGCGGCTCGCCGGCGGTCGGAGAGGAGCGGCCGCGGGGAGCTCGCTCCGGCGAGGTGAGGGCGCGGTCGGGGTTAAGAGCGGTTGGGGAGGCTTCGGTAGGTGCTCGCGATCCCCGTGGGTGTGCTCAAACCGTGGCGGCCGCGGGCGGACGGGGAACTCGACGGCGGCGGCCATAGAGGGCGGCGGCGGAGCAAGGAGCGGAGGGGGGCGAGCGTGCGCCGCGGCCGGGGGCCGGCTCCCCTTTTAAGGCGACTGCGCAGCCCCCTAGGGGCCGGTGGACCGACGGGGAGGAGGCCTCGGGAGGCGCGCGGCCGGACGACGGCGAAGGACCGCCCGGTACGTTGGGGGGGGGGGGGCACGGCCGCCGGAATTCAAGGTGTTCCCGGTGTCCAAGGTGTCGGGAGGCGTGCGGCGGCCTTGGGAGGACGCGGCTGCCCTCGGGAACATGCGCCGGTGGGCCCGGACGCCGAGGCGGCGGCCCGTGGCATGGCGCGCGCGCGCGCGCGCGGCGCGCGGCCGGCGGCGCGGCGTCGCGGCGTGGCCGCGCTGCGCGCTTGTTCATTTCGGACCCGGCCGGTTCAAGCACGTTTTTCTTCCAAAAATTGAATAAAAGTGCACAAAGCAATGAATAGGAAAGTTGTAGATCTAACTACCCTCTACAACTTTAAAAAAGGCATTAGTGTTTTTCTCAACGGATTTTGCAGGAACGTCGTGCCAATATTGAATGCCGGCCTGTTCTGGAAAACAGGGGTACTGTCAGTCGATCAAGTTTTTCACCAATTTCTACCCAAAATTTGAAATGCCAATCTACATGAAAGTTGTGTCCCCCAACAAGATAGACCACTTTCATAAAGGTAGATTTTGCAGTGTTTAGGTGAATTTTGGAGAACGCGGCAAAAGTTCCGGACGACATTCGCTGACGTCCATGGTCAAGCCGGTTTTGACCGTGTCTTTGACCAAGGGTCAACTACGGGTGTGTGTCGGCTTGGTCAAGGGGTTCATTAGGGTTTATTGGCGAGGTTTTCGGGTGATGACCCAGGTTGACCAAGGTCTGACCGGGGTTTGACTGGTTTGACCCGGCTGATCCGGTCATTAGCGTTAATGACGGTAATTAAAAACCTGGGGCGTCACACGGTCGGCCCATGAATCAAGAGATTCAACCAACAAAAAACTACGAGATCATGGGCAAGTGTTCTAGGATGGATATGAAGATGATTCCCTAAAGCATTCCTCATAGAAACAACAGCATTGGGAGATCGAGCAAAAGAGAATTTGAAAGAGATACCTTGAACGTTCCCGCGTGAATTGAGGAACTCTCGGTGAGGATCGGATGTTCTGAAGGGTGAAGAATCCAATGGAGTGGCTAGTTTGAAGTTTTCACGATTGGATTTTGAGATCCCGTCACAGATTTGAGAGAGGAGAGTGAGAGGGGCGGCAACGGTCTGGTGGAAGAACCCTAGGGGTCTGTCTGGTTCGACGGGTATGTATACCCCTGTGCGGTTTATCGGTAGTACCGAGTGGGGCTCGGTACTACCAGGGGTCCAAGGAAATCCGACCAGAGAGTCCATATCGGTATTACCGACGGCGAGTCGGTTCTACCGAGGGTCCTATAGGTAGTACCGACGGAGCACCGGTACTACCGCTGATTTTTAAGAATGCGAAATAGTAAGCTCATATCGGTATTACCGGCCTCGTGTCGGTAGTACCGAGGTTTTTCGAAATTCCAATAGTGAAGGCTTATCGGTACTTCCGGCCTTGTGTCGGTAGTATCGTGGATCTTAAGGATTTTGAAGAAAGGATTAATAGTAGAGCAAAAATGGATAGAGAGAAATAGCTATGGACATGTAGAGCAACCATAGTGCTTGGTAATTAGACACAATCAATCAATCAAAGCGATAATCACCAAACACCATTGGAAGAACAAAGTTTTGTAAGACACACACAAAGTGAAGAAAATCAAAACATTTTTCTCTCTATCTAGGCATCAAACAATTTGTGTGCAATAAATCAAGCCAAGTTACGAGAATCCAAGATGTTTAGCTCACTTCTCAAAGCACAAAACCTTTGCTCGTCTAGAGGCTTGGTGAAGATATCGGCAAGTTGCCTCTCGGTGCTCACATGACGTAGAGCAATATCTCCCTTAGCCTCATGATCCCTTAAGAAATGATGTCGAATATCTTTGTGCTTTGTTCTAGAGTGTTGGACCGCATTGTTTGCTAGCTTGATGGCACTCTCATTGTCACACAAGAGTGGAATCTTACTGAACTCACAACTATGATCACTCAACATTTGCTTCATCCACAAGAGTTGTGCACAACAAGCACCGACCGCCACATACTCAGCTTCGGCTATGGACAAAGCAATCAAATTTTGCTTCTTTGAGCTCCACGACACTAAAGACCTACCAAGAATTGCAACCGGCATAGTCCGAATCAGAATAACCAAGTAAATCAAAAGTGGAGCCATTGGGATACCACAAGCCAAGGTTAGGATTGAGCACCAAATATCTAAAGATTCTCTTAACGGCTATTACATGACACTCCTTAGGATTATCTTGAAATCTTGCACACATGTACACACTAAGCATTATATCGGGTCTAGATGCACAAAGGTAAAGGAGGGAGTCAATCATGGAGCAAAATACCTTTTGGTTGATCGACTTCCCTTCTTCATTGAGATCAAGATGTCCATTGAGTGCCATAGGGGTCTTGATGGGCTTGGAGTCGGCCATGTCAAACCTCTTGAGCATATCCTTTACATACTTGGTTTGACACAAGAAAGTCCCTTCCTTCATTTGCTTGATTTGAAACTCAAGGAAGAACTTCAATTCACCCATCGTAGACATCTCGAATCTCTTGGTCATGATACTACTAAACTCTTCACAAAATTGATCATTAGTAGAACCAAAGATAATGTCATCAACAAAGATTTGGCATACAAAGATATCTTTTCCATTCCTTTGAATGAAGAGAGTAGAATCGGCTTTGCCTATCTCAAAACCGTTCTTGAGAAGAAAATCCTTAAGGCATTCATACCATGCTCTAGGAGCTTGGTTAAGCCCATAGAGCGCCTTATGGAGCTTGTACACATGGTTGAGGAAGTTTGGATCTTCAAAGACCGGTGGTTGTTCAACATAAACTTCTTCTTGGAGAGGTCCATTCAAGAATGCACTCTTCACATCCATTTTATGAAGCTTGAAATCATGATGAGTAGCATAGGCCAAAAGGATAAGAATTGATTCAAGCCTACCGGAGCATAAGTCTCTCAAAAGTCCAAGCCTTCAACTTGAGTGTAGACTTTTCCAACGAGCCTTGCCTTGTTATTTGTGATGACACGAAATTCATCTTGCTTGTTCCTAAAGACCCAT
The DNA here is from genome assembly GCA_947561735.1 of Cenchrus americanus. Lineage (NCBI taxonomy): Eukaryota > Viridiplantae > Streptophyta > Magnoliopsida > Poales > Poaceae > Cenchrus > Cenchrus americanus. The sequence goes on along the minus strand of OX387242.1, from coordinate 124,814,904 downwards.
TTGGTGCCGATCATATTTTGCTTGGGTCTTGGCACCAACTCCCAAACTTCATTTCTCTAGAAATTGTTCAACTCTTCCTCCATGGCAATAATCCAATCCGGTCCTCAAGAGCTTGTTTCACACTAAGAGGTTTCAAAGAGGAAACAAATGAGTAAAATGCACAAAAGTTTGTCAATCTTGAGCGAGTTGTTACCCCTCTTTGAATGCTCCCAAGTATGTTGTCGACGGGATGATCCCGTTGAACCATTTGATGTACTCTTGGCTGTGGTGCTTGAGATTGACGTTGAATGGATCCATCATCATCGTCTTCAACTTGTGGAGCTTCTCTTGAGCTTCACCACCATGTTCTCCCCCTTGATCAAAGTTATGTCCATGATCGTCACCATGAACTTGACTTTCCTCTTGATGAACTTGAGAACTTGGTGGTTCCACTCTTGTTGATGATGGTGGATCTTGATTGCTTATTTCACCCGGGACTTGAACTTGAGCCTCACGAGGCATCACTTCACCGGTCCCCATTCTAAAGATTGACACACTTGGGGGGTTCTTCATCATCTACAAGGTTTTCACTAACTTGCTCTCTTTGAGAGCTGTTGGATTTATCAAATTTCATGTCTACCGTGGTCTCAACACAACCGGTGGTTTTGTTGAAGACATGATAAACATGGTCGTTAGTTCCATGAATTTGAGGCTTTAGGTTTCTTGTTAAGTATGAAACACTTACACCCAGAGACTCTAAAGTAATGCACACTAGGCTTCTTACCGGTGATGATCTCGTAGGGAGTCTTGTTCAAGTACTTGTGGAGGTAGAGGCGGTTGGCGGCATGGCAAACGATGTTGATGGCTTCCGCCCAAAATGAGTCTGGAGTCTTGTATTCATCAAATATTGTCCTTGCCGCTTCAATCAACATATGGTTCTTCCTCTCAACGATGCCATTTTGTTGAGGTGTGTATGGAGTAGAGAGTTCATGTTTGATGCCTTTTTCATCTAGGAACTCCTCAACTTGAGTGTTCCTAAACTCCGAGCCGTTGTCACTCCTTATATTCTTGACCTTGAGCTCGAACTCATTTTGAACTCTCCTAATGAACTTCCTCACAATTCCCTTTGCTTCACTTTTATCTTGCAAAAAGAATACCCAAGTGAAACGGGAAAAGTCATCAACAATTACTAAACCATATTTGTTACCACCGATGCTTATGTAGGCAATTGGTCCAAACAAATCCATGTGTAGTAGCTTCAAAGGTCTTGATGAAGATAGGATGTTCTTGGCAGGATGATGAGCTCCAACTTGCTTCCGGGCTTGACAAGCACTACACAACCTATCTTTCTCAAAAACAACATTTGTCAGTCCTATGATGTGCTCGTCTTTTTGAAGTTTGCCAAGTTCCTCATGCCAACATGGGCTAGTCGGCGATGCCATAGCCAACCCAAGTCGGATTTTTCCACTAATCAAGCCTTAGGGTCCACCTTCGCTTTTGTGAAATCCACACAGTAAAGCTTTCCCCGTAGATGACCCGCAAAGACAATAGAGGAATCCTCCCTTCTAGAGACGGTCACACCCTCCTGGGTAAAGAGACAATTGTAGCCTTTCTCACAAAGTTGTGAAACCGACAACAAGTTGTATCCTAACCCTTGAACATGGTAAACATCTTTAATTGAATTTGATGTTGAGATAGCAATTTTACCTAGGTTTCTTTCCTTCTCAAGGATAAGCAAGTCTTCTTGCTCATGGAGAGACACTTTTTTTCTCTAGTTTCTCCAAAAGCCTTTTTTATTTCTTTATAGCCCTTTTTACTAAATTGCTTTATCATGTTTGCCTCAATTTCCTTTTCATCATCGAGATCATCTATGTCACTAGGTGTGGATGAAGAAGAGGTGAGAGAGGATGAAGTGGTAGACTCTTGTACCTTGCTCCCCCTTGCCATCAGGCAAAAGTGAGAGTGGTCCTCATCGTCGGAGAAGTTATTGAAGAGGTGTGGTGAAGATGATTCTTGTGCCATGACAATGGTGGCCATGCCTTGCTTCTTTGGTTCCTCATCTTCATCACTTGAGTCCCATTGTTGACCCACGTGAGCACGTCCTTGGTACTTGTTTTTGTACTCCTTGCTCTTCTCCTTGTATTTCTTCTCTTCCTCATTCTTGTTCTTGTTCTTGGGACACTCGGCAATGAAGTGTCCATACTCTCCACACTCATAGAATTTTCTTTAAGACTTCTTCTTTCTTTCATCACTGTCTTTCCTTGATGCTCTAAATTTCAAGAATTTCTTGTACTTACTTATGGCGAAGGCGGTTTCCTCATCCATACTTCCTTCATCACTAGTATATTCCTTCTTAGTCTTGGAATCCTTTGGCTTTACTTCCACCACTTCATTAGAGATAGCATTGATGGGCTAAGCTCTTGTTCATCTCCAAGGTTAGAGACTTCTCCACATCTTGATCAACTAGCTCTTGATGCAAGATTTCTCCAAGAAGTTGATTGGGTGTCATCTTGTGGTAGTTTGGATCCCTTCTCATCATTGCCGCTAAGTTCTTGTCCTTTGGGGAAAAAGCTCTTAGCAACTTCTTTGTGACTTTGGAGTCATCCCAATCTACACTTCCAAGAGCCCTAATGTCCGAGACAAGGAGCATGAGCCTATCATACATCGCTCTCACGGTCTCTCCATCCTTCATGAAGAATCAAGCTCTCCGTTGATTAGGTCCATCTTTCCTTGCCTCACATGTTCGGTTCCTTCATGTGCTTCCTGGAGGGTGTCCCAAAATACCTTGGCAATTTGGATGTTCCGAACCTTGTTAAATTCTTGGGCACACAAGGATCTCGTGATAACTCTTGTTGCTTGCACATTGCGGTGGAGGTCTTACTCATGCTCGAGTGTGAGGGCTTCTCCTTCGGCGAGGATTGTCACACCTACAACCACAATCTTCCGAAGAGAAGGGTGAAGCCTGTAGAGGTGCATTTGCATGTCATAAGCCCATTTGGGATAGTCTTTCCCATTGAAATGAGGAGGCTTTCCCAAATGTACGGAATAGAATTTCTCGTTAGAGTTGTTGCTCGGAAATTGTGTGTAGTGGTGGGGCACTTCATAGAAGATGGATTGAGTGTACTTGGCTTGCTCCTTCTTGATCATCTTCTTGAGGAGCTTCTTCGCCATCTTCTTGGTCTTCTTCTTCTTTTTAGCCTTTCTTTTCTTTTTCGCCGCCTTCTTTGCCGCATCATCATCATCCTTGACTTCTTCATCACTTGAGTCGAAGTCAGATGAAGAGTCATCGGAGCTCTCTCCATTGGAGTGACTTGGAGCTTTCCCGGTGATTTCTTGAACGGCCTTAAGCTCTTTCTCTTGAGCTTCCTTGGCGGCGATTTCTTCAGCGAATTGGTTGTCTCCGCTCCCCGACATCTTGATCCCTTAGCAGTTAAGCCTAAATCAAGGGATTAGGCTCTGATACCAATTGAAAGGACCTTGTGATGCCTAGAGGGGGGAGAATAGGATCACTTCAAATTTCTGAAACAAATGCAGCAGTTAAATCTTTTGTCGGTGCTACCGACGCAGTGCTGGAACTACCGAGGGGTCGGTACTTCCGGTACCGGGCCGGTACTACCGACAGATCAGAGGTGACTAAAACGAAATTTGAAATGTAAAGCGATTCTAGCAATTCTATGAATCAAAGGTTTAGTTTAGGAGCTAAGAACCACCTGCAACCAAAGTATGAGTTGGATCACAACCAATTTAGAGATCGGGCTTAAACAAGTTCTAGGGTTAGAGGGAGACAAAGAATTCAAGCAAGCAAATGGAGACACAAGAATTTAATCTTAAGTTTACTCCCACAAAGGAAGCTACGTCTCCGTTGAGGATCCCACAAAGGGAGGGCTATCACCAAGAGCCTCTTTTCCTCACCCAATCCCCACAAAGGACGATTGGTGCTCACTAAGAATTCTCCACCAAGGAGAGGGTAATACAAATGATCCCGGGTGCTCCACATTAAGAGGGCACTCAACGGGCGACGCCTAACCGTCTAGAACCAAGCTTCAAGAGTAGCAAACACGAATCAATTGCCCGGAGATGCTTCAAGTGCTCTTGAGATGAGGGAATTCGAAGGGGCTCTCAAAGCTTCTCTAACCCTCACAAGGAATCACTTCTCTACCCAAGCCCTAGCACAAAAGAATCAAATCTTGGCTCTAGGGGGAAGGGGAGAAGTGGAGTGAATGCTCAAGTGAGAGTTTGTCCCGTGGTTGGTCGGCAATGAGTAAGGAGCGAGAAGAGGGGTATTTATACTAAGCCCTGAAAACTAGCTGTTACTGTGCAAAACGGGTTTTATCGGTACTTCCGACACGGGGTCGAAACTACCGAGCGGTGCCGCAGAAACCCAACAGTGGAGCCATATTGGTAGTTCCGACCCCTGGTCGGTACAACCGAGCCCCTGGCTAAAACTCGCCAGTGAGGCCTTATCGGTATTACCGACCTGGTGTCGGTACTACCGACAAAAGCAAAGAGTTGAAGGAAAGATGAGCATTTGTGCGCGTGTCAACTCGATTCTCTTTTCACTCACTTGGGTCATCTCCTAAAGCACTGTTAGCATCTCTTGGCGATCTATTCGCATCCCCCTTTATAGTACGGTGTTTCCTGTACTCAAGTTCAAAGTCAAGATGAAATTAACCCTTGACTTGAGATGATAACACCGAAATGAAGTTGGGGGCCTTCTTTTGGTCAAAACCATGATTTTCAACAAAGTAAATCTCGTACACATCTTATTCAACCATTAAATACAACAAATTATGTTTGCCACTATCACCAAAACAATTAGGGGCCAAGATGCACTTTCAACAACCCGGTAGCTCGTCCCCTCGAGCTTGTTGCGGACGAGGTGGAAGAGGAGCTTGGCATTGGTGTCATCTACTCCGCCAGGCGCCCACCCGCGGAGGCACGCGACGTCGAGCTCGGCGTTGAGGAGCGCTTGAGAGGGTGCGGCGACGGGGTGAGCTCAAGGCTGCGTCGTCTCCTCGTCGGCGTGGAGCGCGGAGGAGCGAGCTTCAGGCGGTCGAGATCTCCAGCGCGGGACACGGCAGCCACTCCCCTGCTCGCTCACCTCCTCGACGGCCCCTCCCAACCTCCCCGCGCAGATCTGAAGGAGGTCCTTGGCGGCTAAGCTCTGGCGCGAGAGGAGTTCTTTGCCTCGACGTGCGCGCGTGAGGGCGAAGCTCTCTCGAGCAGCGCGCGGGCGGTGCTCCATCTGGTAGGTGGGACGGCGATGGCGACAACTTCCCTCCCAGCCACGCCTTCCTCCCCTTCTCTACGACAGAGCGGTGGACGACGACGGCTCCTCTGCTCCGCTGCAGCAGGAGAGGGCGGGTGTGCGCAGCCACGAGTTTGGATTTTTTTTTTCCGGTGCAAAATCTAAGTGGGCCCAGCGGGGATGATGGTGGGTACGTGCACGGTTGGTGACAAAAGAAATTATTTTTTGGCACTCTCCAAATTGCGATTATATGGATCTTCCACCCTATCCACTCTTCCAAATATATGACGGGCGGGTACGGCATGAGGGGTAAGTGGGGGCGGAGCTCTCTCGAGCAGCGCGCAGGCGGTGCTCCATCTAGTAGTTGGGACGGCGATGGCGACGACTTCCCTCCCAGCCAGGCCTTCCTCCCCTTATCTACAACGGAGCAGTGGACGACGACGGCTCCTCTACTCCGCAACAGTAGGAGCGAGCGGGTGTGTGCAGCCACAAGTTTGGATTTTTTTTCCGATGCAAAATCTGAGTGGGCCCAGCAGTTATGATGGCGGGTACATGTGCGGCTAGTGACAAAAGAAATTATTTTTTAGCACTCTCCAAATTGCGATTCTATGGGTCTTCCACTCTATCCATTTTTCCAAATATATGACGAGTAGGTAAGGTGGACCCAATTTGGGTGAGGAAGGTTTTCCAAACTATTGGATCTTTATAGGATGGTAATTAATCTATGTTTAATGAGATCAAAAAATTTTGACCAAAATTTTGACCAACTAAACAGGACTTTTAACACAAAGAATCATCTCCAAAGCCTGTCCTTTCACAAGAATAAGTAATACAATGTTTCTTTTGTTTACCCAAATCTGTGTTCCAAATGTTTATTCTGACAGTAAATGTTCTATATGGATAAATTCATATTAGTGCTTAGTATTAGACAATTACACTCCAAATATGCTAAAATAAACAAACACAAGTTTCAAACATGTAAACAAAGACTAGTGGAAATTGTAAAGTAAACATGTTCCGGAAAGCGAAGCTTAAACATGTTCCAGCACAAAAGGAAAATGTAGTCAAGAAACACCTAACCACCGGAGCCGTCTAGACAGCTTCGTTTGTCGACAAGGAAGACAGCTTCATTTTCTCGACCAGCCAAGTTAATGAAGAGGACAGCATCATTTCTCAACCAGGTATTCAAAGCCAAGGTGGGGACACATTAACCTTCACCAATATGGTAGCCATATCCAGCTTAATCTTTCGAATGACACATCCATGCTGTTTGGAATTGAAGGAGCAATAGTGTGCAGCATCAACAGACCCCTTCACACCTACCTTAAACTTCAAATGCATTATGGTGTACGCCGGAAAAGCAACGACAAACGTTTTTGTCACCAAACCACCAATTGTTCCATGAAAAATCTGAAATTCTGTAAGCTCCTTTCTGACGGACACAAAGGAACTGAGGGATAAATTAAAATCTGTCTTGACTTCACATATGACCACTTCTATTCTGGCCTCCATTCCAGCCTCCACAAATGTTAAACACATGTCAACTGCACCACAGCTTCCAGTAAAGCGAAGTACGAACGGTCTTGTTGGTATGCGTTGGGTTAAGTGTTCTAATCCATCAATCAGCTGAAGGTCATCTTCCTCTTTTTCTCCGGTCTTGATCCTCATGTCGAACTCCATTAAAACATCAGAAAGCAACAGAATGCCTCTTTTAGGCCCAGACATCTCCATGAGAGAACCCTGCAAAACATTGTTTGGTAGCTCTGCATAGCAAAATACTTTATCTGAAACTAATTACTATTGTTACAAGCCAGATGCCAATAGACCTCAAATAGTAGCTGAAATTCTAAACTGTAAAAACACCGATCCCTTCACTACCAAGAAGGGCAATCTTGATCTATTAATCATCACTTCTCTGATTTTTAGAAGAGACACTCCATGGTGCTTGGTACATTTCTAGGGGGGGAATGGACTGTGTTACATCTCAATTTAGTACCTGTGAACCGAGGTCACAAGTTCCAGCGGTGGCCTTCAGCTAATAACCTCCCCCATACCCCGCACAGTGCGGGAGCCTACGGCACTGGGTACATCCTTTTTTTTCTTAAAGAAACTTCTGAGTAACCTAGTAATAAAAAAACTAAAACCCCAACATATCCATCCTCCATCCCATGTACTATGCTAGCTTTGTGATTAAAGAATAATACTTGTAGACATGAGAAAGTATGTAGGTTTTATCTCATTGCTGCTATTGAGCATATCCACATAAGTTATACATATGCACCTGCTGTATGATGACTGGATTATCCCTGCTACGATTGAAAACATAATTAAGTAGTCCATCCATATCATCCCGCGCCGCCATGTATCCATATAACTGAATGCTGCCACTGTTGACAGGAGTTTTAGCCAACTTTAATGAGAAAATCTGGAGCATGGGAGCTGGCAAATGTTCTGCACAGTTTTCCTCATCAGGATGGCAAGGCCCCTTCGAGGTCTTCTCAAGCTCCGACACAGCTTTACCAAAGATGTAAAAATGTTAGCGACATGGCAACACATAAGTAATTCTAATTCATACCAAAAGGTCTATTAGAGTACAAGACCATGACACAGTACAGAAATACAGAAAGCCAACCAGTTGTTTAGTCCCCTTGTCCACATAATAAATACAGCCATCCAGTCCACCCAACATGGCTTGGCAATAGGCACTACCGATTCCTCTGTGCTCGAATTTCAGTTTGGGTTTTAGGCACACAAGACGAGGAAGGCAGGTATGGGTTGGAATCATGGTTTAGGCATCTCCAAGTCACCTAGGCAAGGAAAGTTTCTGGGCCTCGAGGTCGCCTAACCTAAGCGTGTAAGGCGCTCGCCTTAACATACAAGGCATCCACCTTGCCTTAGGCATCCGATTGTCAACAAGGGGCCCATGGTGGACACTTTAACTCACAAAATAAGGGGGCATGGGAAGAAATCGGCCATGCGCTGGGCCTTACCGTCTTCTACAGCGCAGGGGAACAAAAGAGCAATAAGCTCGGGCGGAGAGGAGAAACCTAAGGCTTGCCGCTCTGCCCCTTCCTGACGCGGCGATTCCCATCAGTTTGGCGTCAAATCCTCACGAGAGCACAGCACAGCCAGCCGGGCCCACACATCTCCACTTGTCACCCCCCTCCTGCAGCAACCAAAGCCTAACATTCACTGCTTGATTGAAACCTGCTGGTCACCAAATCGAATGGAGACCAGCGGTCTGCTCTCCACCAGGCACCAGGACGCGGCTCCGATTTGCTTTCCCGTAGGTCCCCAGCTCCAACATGTCTTGCAGCTGGGCACCTTGTTACATCCTGACATCCTGTAGGCCACCGATGGAAATCGGGACGTGACCAGATCACAGACAGCATGAGTTGGATAGGAGGCTGGGTGATGAACCCTGGCACCTCAAGTTTTTTCTAAATTAGAGTAAGGAAACAAAGTTGCTTGTTCACTTACTAGCTGCCGGCCTATAAGCCCGAACACAGCCACTGACCACCTGGGCCCACAACTCACACCTTAAGAACTAAAAACACGAGACCACTTTCCATTTAGACATTGAAAGCAGTCACTGACCACCCAGACAAAAGAATGTCTAGGACCACTATCTACTAACATGAGCATAACCTTGTTCTTTACCAAAGCCCTTAGCCTCAAAGCTTGCCCTTCCTCACTACTAGCAACAGCATTTATAGACAAAGAACAAAAAACAGCAGCCAAAGCATCCTCCAAATCTAACTGAGCTAGCACTTCAGTTAGATTAACATCCAAATCATTTAACACCAGAGCATCAACTGATCCAGGGTAGTATGCCTACTGGCCAGACCTTAGCAAACCTTAGCAAGAAGCCAAGAAAGATGAGGTAGCACGCACCTTGTGTAGTGGGAGAGTTCACGGATGGATAAAAAGGTTGAAGCAGCATTTAGTAGGTGCTTTGGAGAGTTTGATGATAGCTGTTGAGAGATGAGAGATTTCAGATATATGTTGCCATTTCATATATGATGTGCACTAGCAGTGCTAATTAAGTCATGGTGTTAGAGAGTAGTTTTTGGCTATTGAGACATTTCAGATTTGCTAATTTACTACTTCATATTGTGCACTAGTAGTCTAGTACTCTAGTAGCACTATTTATCATCCTTATTATGGTCTACAATTATGTATGTGTGCTAAGAATTGGTAATATTAAGGTCTGATTTGGTTCTGAATTGTAGAGCCATTGTATATGATTGATATTCTTATGACATTGCCTAGGCGCCCGCCTTACTCGCATAGGCATCCAAAAGGTGGTCAGTCACCTCACCATGCCCCAACACCTTTTAAGCAATGGTTGGAATTGGTTGCCTGGCACACAACGAGCTCATATGCAATGGATTCAGAGAAGGGTAGGCCACGACGACACTGCAGGTGGTACAGACTACAGAGGCAACACATGAGCACACATGGGCATTGTGCGCACTTGCACCTTTGCAATGTGGCATGTGCCAAGCCCAGCAGCAGCCTCCAACATGGGATGGACCCGAGATGAAGCGAGAGGGAAGACAGATACGACAGCAAGCAGTAGATCAGTTTCTACAATGCCAAAAAAATTGGATATCCGCGGCTTGGAGGAAACAGGATATCTCACCCCAAAAGGGGAAAATGAAAATGTCCAGGAGACAACATAATCATCTCCATCCCAATTTCACATCTACAACCATATACAAATATGAGCTTTGGGTCAAATGTGCAAAACAGGGTAAAACAGTATACAATTTATCCCAACTGTTTTCAACCCTACGTGGAGAAAGGTCAGGATTAAAAGCTGAAGCCACTGCAAAAATGATAGGGTGCACTACGAATCCACTTTGTGGAGTACCTATTCCATTTCCTTGGTGGTATTCGAATCATGTAGGTGCTAATCCATCTGTTTGTCAAAATCACAGTAAAGAGTAAATGAGCAGCTACGTGCAGTAGTAGCCCTACTTAAATACCAGGTAGTACTTAATATGTTAACGAGTCCATGCCAACTGTAGACGAGCAGAGTAGCTCTGGAACCCCAGCTAATGCAAAGCTATGATGGTTATACAAGTATGTCAGTGGTTGTTGTCTATACATTGAGGTCAGCATGCACTCAAGAGGTGTGAGCTAAGACCAAATGTGAATTGTACTTCTATACCAGCTAGTAGTTTAATATGTTAATGAGACCATGCCAACTATAGAAGAGCAGAGTAGCTCTGGAACTCCAGCTAATGCAAAACTTGCAAAGCTATAATGGTTATACAACAGTGGTTGTGGTTTCCACATTGAGGTCAGTGTGTACTCCAGAGGTGTGAGCTGAGACCAAATGCTAGAAAACCTATGAACTAGTGCCTACCCAAGGCCACCAAAAAGCAAACAAAATCACCACAGAAGCACCTTTTTGTTTGAAAGAGAAAATAAAAATCTGAATGATTAGGAAGATCTCGTGGAATGGAAAGATAGTACTAGGTTTGCAATGTGGAAGTTGCCAGACCATTGCATGTGAATAAAATTGGGTATCCAATAAATAAATGTAAAAATTCAATATCTCCTGGGATACCACAATTGATTAAAAAACAATAGAATCATGTCAAAGATCATAAATTCATCCTGCCATTATAATTCTTTGATTAGATCTAAGATCTACAATTCTGAGAACTTTGATCGAAGGAAATGCTAAAATGTTTCAAACATTATGATGAATCAATTTATTTTTGTTATGAGTTTTACTAATACAATGTTGTTTTCCATAATAATCACAAGGGCCAATCATAATTAAACTCTAATCTAATGAGATCAAAGAATACACTGTATATTGTTATATGTATCTTCAAGATTTTAGTAAAAGTCAGATCAATTAATAACTTAGTATTGCAATGCTCTAAGAATATGGAAAGAGAATTGGAGAAGTACTTACTTTCGTTTCTATCATTCATATCCATAAGAAAATCACTCCAATCTTGCTTGTATATAGCACCATCACGGTGGCTACTGTTGTTGAAGGGTCTAGCATGCCATAAACAACAATCAGTGACCTCTCGCATCTCTGCATCAAGTCCTTCAGTGGTCCAGTCCATCTTATCCTGGCTCTTCTCTGATCTTAAGCCAGTGCCATGATAAAAACCTAATGGTCCATATACGAATCTGTGATCACAAGGAACAAAAGGAAGAGCCAATCTTAGCATCTCACTGTATCAGAATTGAAATCAAATAAAATTTATCATAACCCAGCACCACCCACCAGCACTGAAAGTGTAGCCCCATAACAATATGAAAACTAAATCGAATTTGGCCAGATCTAAAGGTTCATCAGCAACGAACATGAGTCTTACGAGAGAATAAATGCTTGGTAGTTCTCAACCGGACGGATTTGAAAGTACATCAACAAGGCACGTGGTTCTTACCATGAGGCGAAAAAACAAGGTTAGTCCTCACCCAATCAGATCTAAATTTTCATCAGCAGAACACATGGTTCATACTTGAGGGGAAAAGATGCTCGGTAGTAGGCTCGGTAGTAGGCCGGTGCAACAGCAGGTTACTACTGGTTCAGACGGTTTCTGAAACAAAACCGCGTGATTACGGGCTAGGTGGGTTGGCTTCCTGGTTTACGTGGTTTCAAACCGAACCAAATCTACACCGACATCAGCAACCCTTCCTCGCGCCGCCGCTCCCTCTCGCCTCCGAGCAATTCAGCTCCTGATCTCGCTTCCAACCCATGCAGCAGCATTCGATGTGCCACGCCGTGCGCAATTGCCAACGAGGAGCCCCGCCACTCTCACATTACATCTCCCTTGACTCACCCACCTGGGGGCTCAACCCCAAGCAGCAGCAGCAGCACTGGTGCCATCACGAGCTCAGGTGGGTGCTCGCCGCTGACAACCAGGCCAACGAGCTCAGGTGGAACTCTGTGAATCGTTTGTCACTTATTTGAGATGCTGGCGAGCTTGATTTCATTGGCTCCCTGAGTTCGATGAGGCACTTCTCGAGCAAGGGGGGTGTCAAGGAGTGACCACACTGCTGCTGCGTTCGTCAGAAATGAGCAACGGGTTGATTGGTCTAAACCACGGTTTAGCTCAACCCGGACAGAAACCGTGTTGCCGATTTCTACAGGCTGGTTTAACAGGCTGACCAGGTTGGCACCAACCCGGTGAACAGGGCTACTCACTAGTTGTTCTCAGCTGTGATCTAAATAATGGTCCAAAGTAAAAAACTGAAGGCGAATTTGAACACACCGACACCGTTTTTTTTCAGAAAAAAAGATATTTCCAGCCTCTGCAACTGCACACAGCCAGGTTCTTACATAATTTTCAGCTTTCAAGCTGATCAGGAAGAAAAATAGTACGCAAATGATGAGTAAATTAAAAGCAAAGTCTATTATTGTTTCAGATATCCAAAACGATAATTTCCAACGCCTTGCTTGCTAAGCGAAGAGTCTGCCTTGTATCCTCAGGCTGCAGCAAAAACCAATATTGTATCCAATATGACCGTTTCTTTTCAGAGACCAAATCGTTATGCGTACACCAAATCGCCCACATAACAGCTTCCACCCCTACAAAAATTAATCTCTTATCTTTTTTAAATTATGCATGTTAACCAATTTTCAAGCAGATGAGAGATTATTGATTTTGGTGGAGTTAACCTGGTAGATATATTAACAGGGGTTATTTGGTTCCAAGCCATTACAATTTTTCAGAGTTGGAGAAACGTCATTACTATTCGTCTATTTTGAAATTTGCCATTACAATTCTTCTTCTACCCGGCTCTTGCCATTTTCTACGTCTTATAGACATCAGGGCCCACACGGCAGACCGTATATGTACATGGATGACCGTATTTGAGAAAAAAATACCTCCTCGACTCATTGACATGTGGACCCCACATGTCAGCTTCTTCTTCAACCTTCCAACAACACATCAGAGTCAGACGGTCCTGTGCTAAAAAAAACGTCGGCGGTCGAAGCAACACCAGCACGATTGTGAGCTCCGGGCCCACCCGCCCACCCGCGTGCTTCGTACACTATCGGGCCGCGAGCTTCGCGCCAGCCATGTCGCAAGTTCCGTCAACCAGGCCGCGAGCTACGCGCCGGCCCGGCCGCGAGAGCTCCACGCCGGCCCGGTCACGAGCTCCGTGCTGGCCAGGTCGCGAGCTCCGCCGGCCCGGTCGCGAGCTCCGCCGGCTAGGCCGCGAGAGCTCCGCGCCGACGAGGTCGCGAACTCCGCCGGACAGGCCGCAAGCTCTGCGCTGGCCCGGTCACGAGCTCCGCCGGCCAGGCTGCAAGCTCCGCACCGTCGAGGTCTAGAGCTCCGCGCCACCCAGGTGGAGGAGGATGCGTGGGAATGGCCGCCGCCGCCGCTGCTGGAACTGCCAGGTGGAAGGGGAGGAGCTGGAGGCCGAGGAAGAATCTGACATATGGAGCCCGCATGTCAGCGAGTGGAGAGAGAAGTATACAGAACATGTGTGTACAAATACGATCTGACAGTGGGCCCCGACGTCTATAAGACGTAGAAAATGGCAAGAATTAGGTAGAAGAAGAATGGTAATGGGAAATTTCAAAATAGACGAACAGTATTGGTGTTTCTCCTACTCTGAAAAATTGTAATGACCTCAAACCAAATATAGTTATTAACAACTCTCCAAATGATCTTAGCATGATGACAATCAAAGAAGAGATGTTAAATTGTTTCATTTTTATCACAAAAAAAACATTTTTTACTCCGAGTAGTAGTTCCTCTTAGCCAAGTCATCCTTTGTCAGAATTTGAACACACCGTGGAAACGGACACAGTAGTTTTTCCGATAGAGCAGTACTCATGTTCCGGATCCAGTAGAGCTCGTCGCGCAAGGAGGCGAACTTAGGGATACTAACAAGGCGCGCCAGTGCCCGTAGTTCTTCACCCGGCCCCGGCCAGATTTGAAACTACATCAACAAGCACATAGTTCTTACGTGAGGGGAGACTCGGTAAACCGGTCAGATCTAAAAGTTCATCAACAGGGCACATGGTTCTTAAGTGAGGGGAAAAGAAGCTTTATTGTCCTCCCCCGTTCAGATCTGAAAAAAATGCTTGGAAGTAAGAAGAAGAAGGCGGAAGAACACACCGTGAAAATGGAGACAGTCGTTTCCCCGGTAGGGCTGATGCCGCTGAATTGAGTGGAGCCCGTCGCGGAAGAGTTGAGGGAGACCAACAACGGGGCACGCCAGAAGCGATGAAACTGACGCGTCTAAAGAGTCGGAATGACATGTGCTCTGCACCTGAGAATTCGCACCGAGCGGGGACGGGAATTAGGGAAGATCGGGGAGGTGAGGAAACCCTTTGCTGCCAACTCTGGACTCTCCACATTTTGCCTACCGACCCTGGCTTTATATTTTTATGGTACTCTTTGGACTCTGGACTTCTGGACTCACAGCGGCCCAACAACACAGGAAAGGCACAGCCCAAGTTCATCACCCTAACCTTCAACAATTATTTTCGAAAAAAGTCTATATAAGAGCAACTTCATAAGAGCAACTGCAACCGCTTATGTATAACCTTATCTAAATTTAAAGTTTAGAAGGTCTCTAAAACATAAAAAACTTCGTACATGATGGGGTAAACCAAAAGACTCCAAATTTTGGCTCTATACCAGGGTTCACCTTCTGGGTGGTAGCCCAGCCGATTCTGCATGATACCGCCCTTCTGGCCTAGACCGGTTCTGATGCCACGGTTATCAACCGGGGGTTCAAAATTTTTGAATTTGAATTCCAAAAATTGAAAATTGTGGAAAAAATCCCTAAAAATACTTCGTGATTTATTGAGTCTAATGGTGTCAAATGTGTTGCAAACTTAGTTCATTTAGTATAAATTCCAACCAAAAGAAGTTAAACCAAAAAAGAAAAAAAGAAAAAAACCGCCGGCCCAGCTCGGGCCACTTAGGCCCAACCATGGGGGGTCAAAATATCCCCACCGCAGCTCTCCACCCCAATCCACCCGAGCCGCGCCCTCCAGAAACGTCTTCCTTCCCTCGACCGCCTCCCCAGGGCCGCCGGCGTCGCCTAACTGGCGTCCGAGCGCGGTTTACCGCTCGGACGGCGTGGTTAGCCGGCCGGCCGCCGGATCTAACCGCGCGCCGGCCCGGACGAACGGTTTACCGCCCCGGACGCGCGGTAAGCCGCGGTTAGGTCGTGGTAAACCGCCCCGGCGCAGGTATGTTCCTCCCCCTTTGATTTATCTAGTTTCTAAATATGTTTTGATATAGAAGTGTAGAACATTTTGATTTAGGATGCGGATATGATTTGACTCAGGTGTTTACATGATTTAGGTTTGTAAATGTAGATATGTAGACCATAAATGTAGGATTTTGGTAGAGCATATTTAGGTGTATATTTGATTTCATTTAGGATGTATATATGATTTAGTTGTATATATGATTTCATTTAGGATGCAAATATTTAGAGCATATTTAGGTATATGATTTATGTGATTGATTTGTGGATGTTGTCCACTTATGCAGATACAAAATGGCATCTAGAGATGTTGTTGGGGAACACGGTGAAAATCATCACCCCGGATGGCGATGCAACTATTGTCATACTTACAAAAGTGGAGGTGGTGCGACTAGGTTCAAACAACATTTGGCTGGAAAAGGGACCCAGGTGGTCCATTGCAGGAATGTGCCACCACCTGTGCGGGAGTACTTTCAGCGTGAGATTGAGAGGACTAAGAAGGCAACGTATGAACAGAATAAAGAGAGGTTGAGAAAGGAGGCGGTTGCAGCCGAGGGAAACTATCCTAATGCAGAAGATGATGAGGAGGCTCAATTGCAGCGTGCCATCAACCTATCGAGAGCTGAAGAATTGTACCGTCAGGGAGTGGAACAGAGAGGTGGTGCATATGAGCATGGAGGAGGTAGTGGTTCCACGAGGGAGAATCCTTTGCAAAGGTTGTTGCGAAGAAGTGGTTCGCGAAGGGATACTTCTGTGGTGGTGGAAGACTATAACTTGGGCAGGGTGGGAGAAGTGGAATGACGCAACCAAGGATTGATACGAGGCTCCTGGACACGAAGGGTAAGAATGCAAAGGAAGCTATTGGTAAAGCTTGGTCAAAATTCTTCCATATCGCGGGAGTACCTGGGAGACAGGCTGATAATCCTTACTTTGTTAGTGCGGTCAGGGAGAGACAGAAGTGGGGTAAGGTTTCTTTCATTTGTATCACACACAAACTATGAGATTACATTTCTGTAACTAATCTTCTGATTTTCATATGGCTGTAGGTGAAGGTATCGCGCCACCCAGTGGGAAAGGAAATTGATGGCAAATACCTTGATCAAAACGAGAAAGACTTGATGGACAGGTACAAACAGTTTCAAAAAAGAGTGGGACATCTTTGGCGTGACGTTGATGTGTGATTCTTGGACTGGCCCGACGAGGATGAGTGTCATAAACTTTTTGATATATTGTAATGGGGCCACGTGGTTCCACAAGTCCATTGATGCGACTGGTAAATCTCAGGATTACAAATTTTTGCTCAAGGTAGTCACTAAACACTTGCCCCTGACATTGAGTACGTGTTCAAGGATTACTAAAGTTTGTGCATATTTTTTCAGGAGATTCGAAAGGTGGTGGATGAGATTGGTCCGGAGCATATCGTCCATATAGTCACCGACAATGGCTCCAACTACAAGAAAGCATGTAGGCAATTGAAAGAGGTGTATGAACACATTGTTTGGACACCATGTCTGGCACACACTGTCAATTTGATGTTGAAGGATATTGGTCAGAGGCCCGAACATCAAGGTATGATCACTAACTGCAAGCGGATTTCAGCTTGGTTACATAATCATGGTCAGTTAAATGCAATGATGAGGGAGGCTATTGGTGGTGAGTTGATCAAGTGGAATGCCACTCGATTTGGGACTAACTATATGTTCTTAGAGAGCCTACATCGCAAACGTGACAAATTCATGTAGTGGACGACATCTCTTGCCCTTTTAAATAGCAAGTGGGCCAAAACCGAAGAAGGCCGATTTGCGCAAGTGAGGTTATCAAGTATCGAGTTTTGGGAGGGAATGGATTATATCATCAAGACAGTTGAACCAATTTACAAGATGCTACAATTCGCTGACCAGGACAAGAAACCCAACATGGGAGATGTTGTGATGGCCTACCAACAGATGAAAGCGGAGTTGGAGTCTTACTTTGGAAACAATGTTCACACTTGGAATGAGTACAAGGAGATTTTGGACAATAGGATTCGTGATGTGTATTGGGGCACATATGTTGGTGCAGGTAAGATAGTCCTCTTTTTTGAATCTCTACTGTCCACATGCATTGTTTCTGAATATTTGAAATGATTTATGTTTTGCAGCCGCTTGCTTACATCCAAGGCATGCTTTTATGATGGAACCAACTCCAAAAATGTTTCGTTCCCTAAAGGATACATTTCAGAGCATGACGGATGTCCAGACCGTTGTGCAAGCATTGCAGGAGGCTGAGGTGTTTCGCCAGAAGCTTGGCGAGTTTGGCACTGATATGGCAAGAAGGGCGGCGATTGACCCTAGGACAGAGACGTCCCTCTACCGTCTCATCTTGTTAGTGATCATGTAGACCCCTCTGATCTACGTGAGACTACGGGTGATGATTGCATCAGTGATTGGGCACGTAGAGTGGTGGGAGATAGTCACCTTGGGAAGAGGAAGTTTCAGGAGGGGCCTAAGAAGGGTGACCCGAAGCGTCAACGAGGAAAAGGCAAAACAACAACAGTTCCAGTGGACAGCGACACCTCCACTAATGATGGCGATGGTCAGTGTATTCCACCGTATCAGGAGTCAGAGGATAGTAGCTCGACTGATGATGATGATGGTGATGGTGATGATAGTGATGGTGACGGTGGTGATGGTGGTGGTGGTGGTGGTGGTGATGGTGTTGGTGCTAGTGGTGGTGGTGTTATTCGTTTCACAGGTATACATTGCAACCTAATATGCACACATGTTTCTGACTATGAGTACTAATTGTGATATATTCTTGAATGCAGGGGAGACTGATTTCACACATGCTACTCAGGACCGCGACCATGGAGCACCGGAATCGCAGAGAAGAACGGTTGGACCGATAGACTACGACACTCCTCAGTACTCTTCTTCCTCGTACAGCGATACCTCGCGGTCTTTTCATTATCCCAGGCCGGACATTAACACGCAGCCACCGACAAGATGGGTGTACGAATGGGAAGATCCACATTTTTACAATATGTTACTTCAGCAATGGCAGACGACAGCAGCGTGGACAGGGCAAACTTGGCAAGACTACAAGGCTGAGTTGCTTAGAGTGCAAGGTTTGAATGTCATGTCCACCGCCGAGTACCAGATGGCGACCCAAATGGGGGTCTTCCCATTTCTACAGCGTTGATCTTTTATTACTATGAGTCTATGACTATGGTATTGTATTTATATGCACGATTATCATTATGGTATTGTATGCACAATTATTACTATGACATTGTTTGTATGCAAAACTATGATATTATTCCTTTGGTGAGGTTTTGTGATGTCCTTTACATTAATTTATGCATAGATCATGCTAATATTTTCATTAATTCATCACCGGAGAACCACAAATACATGCTCGGTTTTCCTGTCTTCACCGTCGGCTTACCGCTCTAACCGACCGGTTACCGGTCCTTACCGAGCGGTTTACCGATCAGTAACCGAATGAACTAGCGTTTTAATTTGAAATTTGAATTTGTTCGGTTTTCAACGGTAACCGCGGCTTACCGACCGGTAAACCGAAACCGGAGGCCGGCGGTTAGGGAGGCCGGACCGGTAAGTTTAACCCTGCTCTATACTCAAATAACGTCTGCATCGCATCGTTTCACTGATGATTCTTTTTCGCTCGTTCCGTCCGTCGCCACGGCATCACCTGGACGCTGACGCTAGCTGGCACCTGCACACATGGGTGGGAGCGCTAGAGCCGTGCGGTGGTCATGAAAGAGCACCAGGAAGGCGATAGGCTCGCCGTTGCGTCCAGAAGAGCCCTCAAACAGACCTTTATGTGCTATATGCATATTCTGCACCATGCTTGCCAATTCTTCGAGTAGAGAGATGATGGTCTAGTGAAAAGACACCCAACGAAGTGATCGTAGAAGGGAGCTGCCGGACCAACCCTCATCGTCACCGGATCCGCGCGAGATCTAGTCGTGGAGCTGCGTGAGTGAGCTCCGTCGTGACCTGCAAGAACTCCAGGCTCTAGACTCCAGACTAATGAGCTTGGGGGATACTCGTGGTCTTTTAGACCGGCAAACTGTGAGACATGGGTACCCCTAGGTCCCCACCGACCTGGCTCATGGTAGTCCCCGACAAGTGGGTCCGACCCATCAGAAGATTCGCTGACCTGATAGTGGGCCCAACAGATCTTATCTTTCCATATCCAATCTGGGCTGACCATCACCACTTCACAGGCCCCCGCCTGCGGAACCCGCAGGGGTCTCCTCGACGACCCTTGCCCCATCCAAAAAAAGGAAAAGCATACGGCCCGCTAGTGCCATGTGTTGAAGAAGCTTCATCGACCTACTCCTCTAGCTGTGACCCAAGGTCACTAGGTTCATCGTACCTTGCAGTCCCTTGACTATTGTGAATTCCAGGTCGCCCGCGTCATCATCACGCCTAATGACTTCGACCACCAAGTCGGAGCTCCGCACGGAATCCCAGATCGCGAGTCTCTCATGGTCTCCGCCGACGTACCTCCTCAAGCCGGCGAGACGGAAGAACAGCGGTAGCAACGCGAGACTGCCAACGCTGGTCGAGCTCAACACCGCCTGAAAGAAGCAAACCAAGCCACCGAAGACGCGGCAAAAGCCGCGGCCAACAACAATGTTGCGACAAACAACAATGCCCAAGATGCACAACTGAATAACGCCCAAGGCAACAATACCGCTCATGGCCTACCCCCTACGGGTCAGGACGCAGCATACCGTCAACACCAGGAAGAAACTCCACGACGACTGTTGACGGCTGTTAAGTACCTAATTTAAGGCTGTCAATCTCTGCATTTCATCATGAGAATCATGCATCCACACTAGAATAGGGGTTTAAACTAACAATTTTCACGAGTGGTTGTATGAAGATGAATGCAGGTGTTTAGCATAAGAAATGAAGAGAAAGCACACTTCTATGATCCTAGCACTTCAGGCTCAATCAATGAGGGGCTCTCATGCAAGCATCCCCTAGATCAATGACATCATCAATCCAAGAGAGAGCCTCGGTGAATCAGAGACTTCCACGTGTGCATCACAAGGATTCTATGGCCCACCAGAGCGACTAAACTGCTTTCAACACACGTGTACACTGGGAACCGACCTTAGGGCCCACCAAGTAGCCACTTAGAGAAAGCGCAGGTCGAGGGGGGCCACCTGGGGGTCGGCTGACCCCAGGATCGGTCGAACCGACCTTGGGTCGGTTGATCCCCGCCTTCCACGTGTTGGCACCTGGTTGGCTCCTGGTCACATTCTGGGGGTGCACGGGGTGTCCTCTCACTGATGCCTTGGCCTATAAATAGAAGAGGAGGGGCTGAGAATAGGATAACACACTTGAAGGCAACTTCTCACCTTAGCCTCTTCTCCTTCTTCTCATTCCCTCTTGGTGGAGGTGAAACCTCACCCCACCATGAGTGTGAGTGTGAGGAAGGTCTAGCTTAGGTGGTGCTAGGTAGAGAGGGGAGCGTGCAGGTGACTAGAGGGGAGGTGCGATGATCCATTCTTCATCCATCAGCCCTTTGTATCTCGTGAGTGACACTGTTCTTCATTTATACTAAAGTGAGTATTTCGTTATATTCCAAATAGACTAACGTCGTATTCATACATGGGTGATATGTTTTGGAGTTCTTCATCTATTTATCATTTAGAGGCTCATATTCTTCATGACACGATCCTTTGATCTTGTTGACTAGATGAATAGTTCTGCATTCCGTTTGTGTGACTGCTTGTCAATTAGAATATAGTGAGTCTCATGCATGTCTGAATTAGATCAAAGTGTCATTCATATCATTAGATCAAAGTGTCATTCATATCTCTTTGTATCGTCTTGATTCCATGATGGGCAAGGTTTAGTTGTACTCGCGGGTTCGTCACTCCGTATTTATACGGAGTGCTATAGTGTTGATACGGGACGTCAGACATAGTCGTGCTATAGTAGTAGTCGGTAGTGCAGACGTAGTGTCTGGACTATGGGTTATCCTTCGATTGCCCTGTATTCCACAGTTTGTCTTGGGGTAGGCCACGGTAGTGACAGCCGTTGGACCCTTTCGGAATCCCCCACGTTCGGATACAGGTGTAGGCAACCATTTGCCATGAACCGACTGTTATAGCCAGGAGGTTCTGGTGTCCAAAGCGAGATCCTTTGCAGCTTGTACCCCCTAGAACCGAGTACCTACAAGAGATACCATAGCTTTCGCCTACCTCAGCAGAGATCTTGTGTCCTTGGATAAGTCACTCGTAGAGTACCCCATCCATTCCTAGGATACGATACCCTTTGGAATACTCCCGAGGGAGAAGTGCTACAACGGTGTATCCGTGCACTTGCGGACTCGTTCGCACCCGTCAGTATACACGAGTGATTCTTACACGCTCACGCTATCCCGACGCCATAGTGGTGAGTTTAAGAAATACCAAAAAGCATTTCTAGCGCTGTTGCCGAGGAACGGTTGTCGAGAATCTACGAACCCGACTATCCTCGTATCTTTTGTTTTTCCTTTTTGTTTCTACCTCTACCTCCATTATCCCAGGAAGGTTACCTTTGTACACACTTTCCGCCCATTATGAGTGAACCAGTGGAATCATCCTTTCAGACGCGACCCTCCTCTTTAACACCTTGTATGGTTCACCCATCCCTTATGAAGCTAGTTGAGGAAGATTCCTTCTCGGGTAAGAGTCATGAAAATCCCTACTCCCATGTGAGATACTTGTATACAACTGTGTTCCACCCAGGGTAAGACCAGGGCAGCACAGGATGTTCTTAGGAGGAACTTGTTCCCGTTCTCCCTTTCTGGAGGAGAGAGAACTTGGTACCATTGTTATGGGTATGATCACCTCAACTAGGAGCATTGAGAGCAGCTTTCTGCACCCGATTCTATCCTTTGAGGCATATCATTTCCTTAAGAATGATGGTCCTCAGTTTCCAACAGAGAGAGAAGGAATCCCTAGGCATGGCATGGCATCACTTCGCCTCTATGGCTGAGTCATGCCCAGTCCTTGATCTACTAGACCTGGTGCTCCTGCAGCACTTCCGGCTTCGTTTGCTAAAGGATAGTGGCATGATGCTTGATGCCATTTCCGGAGGTGCCTTTGTGTTCTTAGAGCCGGAGCGAGGAAAGGAAATTCTAGGAAAACTCCAAGATTTCAGCTCCCCGCCCGTCCTGAGCAACGAGGTAGCCAACCGTGGTAATGTAGAGTTGCCTAGATCCATCTTTGAGAGAGCTCAAGCTTATATACCATCCTTCTCTACACTCTGGTCGAAGATATCATTTTTAACTAGTAGGAATCTATGGGAAAGAGCACCTAGCGTGAGTTCTGCCCTTAGGTTCCCCTATCATTTCTTCTCTTAAAACCCGACCTTCGAGACTTAGTCTCGAAGGAAGGAGGGAGGGAGTAGTTAAAGAAGGGTAGTTGTTCCTGGCAAGAATGATTATCTCGACTACGACTGCTTCCAGAGGTCCACAACTCAAATGTTCTTTCGACCCATGGAGTCTCACTCACTAGATCTGGGGTCTAAGCATTTTTGATCCATGCTTCCAGAGGTGAAAGTTCCACTCAAAGCACTTTTGGCTGTAAGCCGGAACTTGTGCTCATCCGCATCACCTCTGTCATCTCTCGTTCATAGTGCTGTAACCTTGCTAGTTGCACGACCCTCCTAAGGGTACCCATCATAGTTCCCTTAAGATGGTTGTGAAGACCGTCACTGTGATATCCTGAACAACTTGCAGTGTATACATGCACTAGCCATGTAGGAAGGAAATGGGCTCCATCATAAGAAATCCACTAGGGGAACCATGAGTTGGAATAAGAAGGTACCTTGGAAAAGGGGAATGATCTAGAAGGGGCAACAACATCTTTTCTACTTGGGAATGAATCTAGGTGAACCCCCTATGTTGCGTTGTTTATGCGGGAAGAGGTTTTAGTAAAGCTAAAAGAGGAGTGAAGGCATTTATGCCCAAAACATTATCCTAGCTATTACTGGAGCCTTCGACCACAAAACATGCGGGACTCTTGGCCCTAAAACCTTGAGCCCTACTAGAACCCACAGGCCAAAGGGAGGCCCAACAAGGCCCATATGGGTTTGGCTGACCCATTAGGTCGGCCGACCCAATAAGGGTGCCATCGCATCTCCCCTTTCGCGTGTGCCTACCTTCATCCTCCAGAGGCCTCCTCCTTGCCGCGTGACGAACTTTGAGCTACGCGGAAGCTCCATCCCCCTGCTCCTTCCATCCACAACCACCACTGCCGCCGCTATGGCTGACAAGAGCATTGTTCCCTTCCTCGCGGAGTCCTCCTCTACAGAGCCCATCAAGCGAGACGTCCCGTCCATTGTTGCGTCTCCTAAAGGGACAACACCTATGGAGGTTGCGTGCATCCTTGATGTGCGTCCGCTCGCTTCCCATCCTCGAGTGGAGGGCCAAGAATCAAAGGTAGTTGTGGAAGGATCCTCGGCTGTTAAGGGGGCAGTGGTCCAGCCCTTCTGAAAGGATCGATGCAAGTGGCCTAGAGGGGGGTGAATAGGCCTGCAAAACAAACTCTACCAATTTTTGCCAACTTCTGCTCAGACCCCGGAACCTCCAGGCTTTTCCCTGGAACCTCCGGGAAAATGCACTTCGGTGTATTTTCCTGGAGCTTCCGGGAATTCTTTCTTCTGCCGATTTGCTGTGGATTACAAGATTAGAGAGCAACAAAATGGTAGGAAATTGGTTACAAGTACTTAAGGAAAGATTCTAAGCACACTAGCAACCTTAGGGTTAGAGATATAGCAAGAAACAAAGCAAACCCTAATAGATCTAGTGAGCAAGCAACCTAAAGAGATTAAAGAACAACAACAAGAAAAGGAATAAGCACAAGGGACAACAATTTATCCTGTGGTTCAGCTCACCACAAAAGGTTGGCCTACATACACGTTGTTGAGGTTAGCCACAAAGGCTGTGAAATCTCTCTAGATCCACTCCTCTCTCACACCTATCACCAAAGTAATAGGTGGAGGGTTTCCACTAAGCAATTGAGGGTAATACAAACTTCTTGGAGCTTCCACAATCAATTGGAGAGCTTCCAAGCAACCTCTAGCCGTCTAGGAGCAAGGCTCCAAGAGTAAAACATCCACCAAGGAGCTAGGGATCCAGCAAGTGCTCAAGGACACAAGAAGAGGCTTGGATTTGCTTATTCTCACAAGGAATCACTCCACACTTGAATTATCGGGTTGGATTTGGATTCAAGTGTGTGAGAGTCAATGCTTGGGAGAGAGAGTGAGCAAAAGCTACTGTTTTGGTGCAGGGAGGAAGAAGATAACCGTTGGGAGGCAAGGGGGTATAAATACCCTCAGATCTAGATCTGCAATGGTTACTTTCGAAAGCCCGGAACCTCCGGGCTGGATTCCGGAACCTCTGGGAACTAGTGACTTCAGCAGGCTGACTAGGGAGCAGCCTGAAACTTCCGGGAAAACTCAAAGGTTCCGGGAAAGGTGTTTTCAAGGCTAAGGCAGCTAGCTGATAGGTAATTTGTGCCTGGGACAAATTTGGTTTTAGAGTTGACTATAAGCACTTGGTTTCATCCATGCCACTATTAGTATCCCTCTTGATAGTACGACTTGTCCTATACTCAAATTCAAAATAGAAAACAATTTAGGACTTGTCTTGAGCTCTAGGAAGCCACTTCAAACAATGAGGGGTCACCATTCTTTCCTTTTCACCTTTCTTCAAATTTAAACCTGTCACTCATTCTCAAAAGCTCATTAGTCCTTTAATTAAGTGGTCAACATCACAAAAACCCACTTAGGGGCTTGATTGCACTTACAATCTCCCCCTTTTTGGTAAATGTTGACAACCTAATTAAAGCTTGCATTTAATTGAAAAGATTGAGCTTTTGATGACTTGAATACAAAGCTCCCCCTTAATGTATGCCTTTCTCTTTTGAATAGAGAGTGAACATTCTTTTAAGATATGTGGGCATACATTATGAGCATGTGTAGCAACTAAAATGTATTCAACTCATCGTGAGGTGCAAAGAAAGGTGTAGCATGTAAACATGATGCATATGACATAATTGAAACAAGCAGGAGACTGGTTGTGCCCAGACCCCGGAACCTCCGGGAAAAAGTCCGGAACCTCCAGGTTCTGGTCCTGACCCCGGAACCTCCGGGAAAATCCCAGAACCTCCGGACTCTGGCAGCAACCATCCTTAACAATCAACACAGGTATGACATAACACAACTAAAACAGGAACTAGAAATAAGATAACATAGCAAGCATGTCTAGTCCTATTACAGCATCACAGAGTTTTACAATTTTCAAAAACCCCTAAGTTGTCCATAACCAGATCCAGATTGCCAACAAAGGCAACCACCAACAGAGTACCACAAACATTATAGATCAAATAGACTGAGTTCAGCTGATAAAAGCAATGTAAGGTAGCCGCAACAACTTCTCTCAGCTCACAAAAGCTAAGCCCCCTAAGCCCCTAAGCTGGTACATCTCAATCTTCCTTCTCCCCCTTTGTCAACATGTTAACAAAAAGGGAAAAAGAAGAGAGGAAGAAGGGATTTTGGACTTGATCAGCTTCACTCACTCCAATCTTTACTAGATCCTCAGAGCTAATATCTTCATCTTCATCTGATGGAGTGCGCTTGCCACAGCCAGCAGTCCACCTAACACCCTTCCTGATGCCCCTGGGTGTAGGCTTGGCCTTGGCCTTCATTTTTTGAAGCTTGGCACTGAGAGGCTCCTCATCTTCACTGGATATGTGCTGTGGAGCTTCTGGAGCATCTTCTTCACTGGAGGAGAAGTCATCAAAGAAGATAGGAGGAGGAGGAATGGACTGAGTGGCTAACCCATTGTGGGACAACAACTTGTTGATATCTTTCCTAGCCTCATAAGCCTGAGTGGCAGAGTATGTGCACATGGAGAGGGAGTGCCTAATGAGTTCTTTCATCTTCTGAAGAGTGGACTCCTTCTTCTTGAGCCTACTTGGGCCAGCTTCTTCATCATGAGCACCAGGCTTCTTGGCTGACTTTTTGGCTGAATCAACACAGGCTTGTACTGCTGCCTCAGTCTTTTGATGCTGCCACTGCTTGACTTGATAAGAGCAATGCTCACAGTCCTTCTTAAAAATATACCCAGTCACTAGCTCAATGATGTACATTACATATGGTGCAAAAGGAAAGTTATCCACACCATTGTCCATGCTTGTGATCAGATCTAGCCAAATGAACTTGCTGACAGAAAATGGAGCAACACCAGGGAGCATCCTAGCAATCAGATTTGGGGCTAAGCCTCTAAGAGAAGTGGAGTCACTACCTCCCTTGGGGTATATGGTCTGCCTCAGCAAGTTATTCATCACATAATAAACAGGTTTTAGCCCCAAAGTGGTCTCTTGAGCCATCTCATCCAAGAAATAAGCATCAGCTATTTGGTGATTCTTCAGATGATTCTGAAAGTTGATTGTGTCCCCCTCTCTATCTGTCTTCCCAAAACCCAGCAATCTAGCAAAGGTTACAAAGTTGATCTTGTAGTGAACACCCTCTGTCATCCAATGAATGGTGTTTGCATAGCTGTCATAGAAGAAAGTGGTATGAAACTGAGCAATTATTTCAGCATTCCAGTCATACTTAAAACCCATCAAATCCTTCATCTGAAATCTCTCAACTATCTCAAGGACCTCTTCCACTTCAGGTTTGTCAAAGTTCTCAAAGTGTTGCCAGTCAACCCACTGCATCTTTCTGATCCTAGGCTTGCTCAAACACACAGATGAGTAAAAAGAATAATGGAACAGAGACCAAAACCCCTTGTCAATGCCAGCATGCTAGGGCTGAGTGTATGGATTTTCTTCCCTGGCAAGCTTAACCTGAACATTCCCTTCAAAGCTTTGGTATTCTAGCTGCATATAACTGTCATACTTGGTGGGTGGCCTCTTCTTGGGAAAAAGAGGGTAGTGCACTAAGTAGGAGGAGTCAATTTCACCAAGTCTCACTGGTGCATTGACTGCAATGGGGATAATGAAAGGATCTTGTGATGCCTAGAGGGGGGAGTGAATAGGCTCACTTTAAAATTTCCTGAAAAACTTAGCAGCGAATTAGACACAGGAAGTTCCGACACACAGGTCGTATGTTCTGGTAGGGCCGGAAGATACGACCTCAGGATCGGAAGATCCTGCAGAGGAAAGATAGCTGAGTGAAACACCAATAAGAAAACTGAAACTAACAATTCCACTTGAATCAAAAGTTTACTAGAGATCCTAGGAACCTCCTACAACCAAAGATTTGTTAGGGAACACCACAAATATATAGATCGGTCCAAAACAAGCTTCTAGGGTTAGAGAGAAATGAAGAACACAATGAGCATAAGAGACAAGCGTTTTTTTACCGAAGTTCACCTCCACTAAGAAGGCTACGTCTTTGTTGAGGTTCCCACAAAGGGAGGGCCATCACGAAGAGCCACTTGCCTCACCCAATCCACCACAAAGGTAAATTGATGCTCACTAAGAAACTCCACAAAGGAGGGGTAATACAAACGTTCCCGGGTGCTCCACACGGAGAGGGCACTCAACAGGCGACGCCTAACCGTCTAGAAGCAAGCTTCAAGAGTAACAAACGCGAATCGACGAATCTTGTCCGCCATAAGTGCTTCTTGAGATGAACAAATGAAGAACTAGCTCAAAGGGCTCAATCTCACACCTCAAATATCTCTCACACCCAAACCCAAAGTGAATCCTTGCTTGGAATGGCTTGGAGAGGAGTTGGGAGAGAGGGAATGGAGCTCAAGGAGGTGTTTAGTTCGTGGGAGGCAATAGCTTGAAGAAGATGGCATGAAGGGGTATAAATACCCAACCACCAAAAATATGACCGTTAGGCCTCTAGTCACGACATGTCTGGAAGATACAACGTGGAGGTCGGAACTTCCGGGGTTAGGCCGAGCGGAAATAGAAGATGACTTCGGAAGTTCTGCCAGGGTTGTATCTTCCGACCTTGAGGCTGTATCTTCTGATCCCCTAGAGAAAGTTAGCATACCCATGTGTTGGTGTATGAAAATGTGTCTCTCATGGGTTATTAGTTCTCAAGATTAGCACTTGTGGCAAACTTTGATAGATCAATCACGTCCCCCTTTATAGTACGGTGTTTCCTATACTCAAATTTAAACCAAAAATGAATTTAAACTTTAAATTGGGATTCAACACTGATAAGAGTGAATGGGGGACTTCTTTTCACCAAACTCATAAGATTTTCATTTTTAAGCACCGCACACATCTCATTGAAAGCATTAGTCCTCCAAATTGTGATTGTCATAATCACCAAAATTAATTAGGGACCTAGATGCACTTTCAATCTCCCCTTTTTGGTGATTGATGACAACACAATTTGGTTAAAGAAAAGGAGATGTGTGTATCCAACAAGATAGAGAAGAACTCCCCCCTAAATGAGTGCATTTTCAACTGTAGAGGCCTCAAATGCCTTTGCACACATTTAGCTAAAGCTCCCCTACATTTTTGCATACAACAACAAGGTGCATAAAGTGTGATAAGCAATAAACCGTGATGCATATGACAAGATAAATCACAACAATAAAGTGAGATATAACATTCACCAAGCATCCATAGCATCACACATAGATAAATTGGTTCTTACAACACACTAGCATGTTAGAGTGCCACAAATAAGTCTTACATAAATAAAAGGTTCACTTGACAAACACCATTCATCACACCACACATAGTTCATTACATGTCCATTAACTAAACATTAAACATTAGATAGATAAAGAGATAAATAAGATAGATAGGGCCCTCCAATCACCAATTCACTCCCCCTTTGGCAACAAGCACCGAAAAGGGATATCTAGTCCTCGTCCTCGTCCTCGTCGGTGGCCAACACATCTTCTTCCTCCTCATCATCCTCATCTTCACCAACATCACCTTCCTCCTCTTCTTCTTCGGTCTCATCATCATCATGGTGACTTCCACTATCACCATGATCCTCTTCTTCAATCGCATCAACCGGAACATAAGAGCGTGAGTTCTCCCAAGGATTTTCAATGTGAGAGAAAGGAGGAAAAACTCGTGGCTCACGAACCGGAGAGCAAGGCATATTCATCTTGGCATACATCTCTTTTTGTCTCCTCTCATTGAGATGAAATTCCTTTGCCATCCATGTCCTCATGTCATCAATGGCTTGAGCATTTTGATGGAACATGTTGAAGCAAGCAAATAATCCTTGAGCAAGAAAACCAAAGCTCCCCGTTTTGCTTTTGGGGATGCCATATGTATGAGTTGCACCATGAGTAGGGAGAGGACCATGAGATGAACTCGGAGCTTGAGAAGGAGCATGAGACGGAGACGGTAGAGAGTGAGAGGATGAAGCACCCACATCACTTGGCCCTTGGATAGGATAGTTTCCAGGAAAAGGACCCCTAGGTGTTTCACTGGTGCTATGACTTCCAATCTTAAGCAATTGCTCAATTTTTCCTGTAGAAGACTTGTAGGCCCCATGAGACGTTCCTCCTTTGATATTAAGGTTGGTCACATGCTTGATCATATGAAATATTTAGGGAGCATAGTGGCAACCACTAGAAGGATCATGTGAACAAGTAATAATTTCTTGCCAAAGAAAGTCACACACATTGAACTGACATTGAGATGGAGCCATTTGATACAACAAGTCCTTTGCTCTATGAGAGATATTTGCCGGGTCTCCAGCTCTAGGAGTGAGTGTGAGCCTAAAGAGTTGATGGAGCAGCTTGTAGTAAGGAGTGAGACCATGAGTGCGTCCAAATCTAACTCTTCTATAAGCCTTGTCATACATAAAGTGTATCTTGCTCACCTCAAGTTCCTTAACTTCATGCAAACGAACAAGATCATGATCAAAGTCCGAGATGTTGCGACCTTGATAGAAGGTTTTATTAACCCCACAAAGGCGAAAGAGGGAGGCAAACTCATACATCTCAATAGAGAACCTTTTTCCTCCAAGAGTGAAATGCATGACCTTTCTTCTATTATCCACATAGAGAGTGGCATAAACTGAGCCACTACTTCCTCATTGTAGTCACAAGAGAAATTCGTGATGTAAATGAGACCCATCTATCTACATCTATCATAAACTGCATCCACTACTTCCTTGCAAGGTGAAGAGAGAGTTCTCAAGTAATTCCAATTTATCCATTTCATCTCAGTGGTGATATGCTTCTTAGAAAGGATGGTAGATTCATACCAGTTGGCTTGATGACCAAGCCAAAAGCGAGGATCACCATGAAGAGATCTTGGGAGCACATAAGGATCTTGATAGCGAAGAGACTTCATGTCATTTATGCTCAAGTTTAATCCAAGCAAGGAGGATCATTACGGGCACAAGTAGGACGGGACAAAGCACCACCTTCACCTCAAACGATGTCAAGTCAATGTTATGATCATATCGGTCTCCCTCATCTCCTTGACTAGCATGCTTGGACCTTTGACGGCCGGGTGTACTATATTTGCCTTGTTGAGTTGTACGGCCATGTCCACGAGCACGAGCAGGTACTTTCTTTGGTTTATGCCTTTTGGGACGAGCACACAACACAACCTCATCATCCGACCTATTTCCATCATTGTCTTCAACCTCATCATTTGTAGCCTTAGGTCGCCGAGTGAAGGTGATGATCTCCTTGCTAGGCCTCTGAGACATCTGATGACAAAAAGGATGTACAAGATTGGAATTAGAAAAGATACTCGAAACAATGTGCATTAGATCATCCTGACCACGGCCAGAAGATATGGCGCTAGGGTAGGAAGTTCCAGACGGGATGAACCCTAGCATCAATGAATCAAAAGATTTTGTTCACGAATTGAAATGAGATCATGAGTATTTGTTCTAGGGTACTAGATAAAGATGTTCACCAAGGGAAATTGCCTAGAACGGAGTGCATTAAGAGATCGGGGAAAAGGGATTTGAAATTGAAATACCTTCGATTTTGCCGCACAAAAATTTCACACGCAACCCAAAGAGGAAAAGCTCAAGAAGAACTGAGGGGGATCACGAGGGTCTCCAGGAGCTCTACTAGCCACCGACACAGAAAGGGAGATGGCGGCAGCGCTATCCACACTGCAGGCCCACGACGCCCTGAGGAGCTGGCCGCCGGCTGAGCAGCGGTCTGCGCTGCCCCTCCGTAGGAGTTGCGCGAGCAGGCGGCACGGGGCGCGGTCCGCGATGCACTCAGGGAGAGGAAGCGTGAAGGGAGTGTGCACCACGCACGCGATCTGAGACAAGGAGGGGCGGCTCGAGGCGTAAGGCACGAGGCCCGCTCGATGCAGAGAATGTGTCTCGCACGACGCACGCGGGGAGCGCTTCTTGAGCAGCGCAACACGAAGGGGAGGGGAGGAACGACGCGGGCCCAGGTGCGAGAGGCCCTATGTCGCGGTGGAAAAAAGATTTTTTTAAATGCGCCCACGTGTCTGGAGGCCGTAAGACACAGGGTCAGTGCAGGAAGTTCCTGCAGCGGCCCGAGCCTGCCCGGAAGATGCGTCCGGAAATTCCGGGAGGTGCCAGAGAGGAGCCGAAAGAGTGGTCCAGAAATTCCGAGAGGAGAAAAATAAGCCCACAACATTTTTTTAAGATAAGATTTGGTTTAATATTTGAAATATAGAAATAAGATTTGATGATGGATATTTAGAATAGATTGAGAATAAATAATGATGAAGCTAATGGACATATAATAAAACTTTGACAACAAGTGACTAGCGACAAACATCATACATAACAATAGTCACTTGAGCTAAGTATTTGATCCAAAGATCTCAAAATCCAAATCTTTTGAAAAACTCACACAAATAAATAAAAATAAAACATTTTCAACCTAACTAGGCAACAATCAAGTATGTGCAATAAGTCAAGCCAAGTTACGAGAATCCAAGATATTTAGCTCACTTCTCAAAGCACAAAATCTTTGCTCATCTAGAGGCTTAGTGAAGATATCGGCAAGTTGCCTCTCGGTGCTCACATGACGTAGAGCAATATCCCCCTTTGCCTCATGATCCCTTAAGAAATGATGTCGAATATCTATGTGCTTTGTTCTAGAGTGTTGAACCGGGTTGTTTGCTAGCTTGATGGCACTCTCATTATCACACAAGAGTGGAATCTTACTAATTCACAACCGTAATCACTCAATGTTTGCTTCATCCAAAAGAGTTGTGCACAACAAGCACCGGCCGCCACATACTCGGCTTCGGCCGTGGATAAAGGAACCGAATTTTGCTTCTCTGAGCTCCACGACACCAAAGACCTACCAAGAAATTGGCAAGTCCCAGTAGTGCTCTTTCGATCTACTTTGCAACCGGCATAGTCCGAATCAGAGTAGCCAAGTAAATCAAAAGTGGAGCCCTTGGGATACCATAAGCCTAGGTTAGGAGTGTGTACCAAATATCTAAAGATTCTATTAACGACCATTAGATGACACTGCTTAGGATTGGCTTGAAATCTTGCACACATGCACACACTAAGCATTATAATTGTTGACGCAAAATTAGCACCCCGCGCCAAGCACACAGCAAGCCGAAAGAAGCTGGCTTAACACACGTGTCGGGTCTGAAGCGTGCCAGTCAATTTTCCTGAAAACTGACAAAAGATGAAAAGTAGTTAGATACAAACTTGGAACATGCCGGGTGGTACCAGACAGTAACGTATTTACGGCTAAAAGCCAATTAAAATGACATATAACTACAATAAGCTATCTATCAGCAATTTAGTATCATTCGGGAGCTTTAAAACATGAAAAACAGGGTATAGCCGAATGCATGATGTAAGCATGACGAAAGATCAGTCTTTATTTAAACAATATTGCTCGCATATGGACATGACCGATTTTTGAGAATAAATAACAATTAAAATAAATAAGGTGAAAGCATGACTGTAAATATGAAATAAACAAGCATGCATAGGCCAAAAGCACTAGTCTACCGCATGTCTAGGTGCTTTCAAACCCGTCAAGCAATGACATCAAACAAGTTAATCCACCGCATGATACAACTCGTTTGGAACCAAGCCACCAACCACAAAGAGATTAATCCACCGCATGATACAATCTAAATATGGAAGGCTAAAAGCATACATTATTTAAAACAATACTTATGACCACGTTTCACTCATGGTAGGACTGCCGAATACAGTTGTACAGCCGAATCGGGTTCCGCGGAGAAGGAACAAGCATTGCCAAAAATGATAAACCTATCAGATTGAATCGAAAACTAATCCACCGGATGATTAGCTCTAAAACAATCCAAAAACCTGCATCTAGCACATGATACTCAGTTCTTTCAAGATTCATACAAGATCAACAAGCTTGAACCCGCAACACGTGACAACTTAGATTGATTCTGGTTCGGCTATTGGGGAGCATGTGATCCATGCACCACATTGAGTTAAAGATATGAACATGTAACATAAGGATCACAAAACAAGATAAAGCCGATTCTAATCAACCTAAATTGGGCAAAGGAATGTTACATGAATTAAACACAATGTAAAATCCAAAGCAACACGTGGTAACTTAATGAATCTATTAGATCTTGCCAAATCTAATAGAGCCGATAACTAGCTCCAAGCTAGATCTTAGCCCACCGCATGGCTCATGATCTAACAAGAAACCCTCTTGAACCAAGCTTAAATCCATCGCATGATACTAAGCATGGTAACAAGACGACTTGCATCACGGTCTAAATCCACCGCATGATACTAGACATGATACAAGGTTGCCGGTACTTACGGAGGTCGACGGATCAATGACTCCTCTCGAAGGACTCGACGACTCGACTAAAGGACTCGATGTTTGGCACGGGGCCGGTTTAGTTGTGAAGATATTCGATCCCTATTACAGACATCAAGGGTTTATATTTATACCCTTGTCCTAACACGACTCCTGGTCGTCTACGAGTACAACAGTTAATGTCTAAATTAATGCTTCGACGCTAATGTCCATCTCGTATACGACATCAATTCGTCCCTTCCTTATATCCGGGCCACATCATCACGTATTTCCGAAAACTTCCTATAAAAGCGCAAACAGTCCTTTTGCCAAACGATAACACATTGCCGACCGCAAGCATCCTTGCCGAATCCTCCGAGAAGATTTTTCCTGCCGAATGGTATTTCGTCACCAAACTCGGCCCACAAGTCAGTCCCTTTCCTGTACCAATTTTTGGTGTTAACAATATCGGGCCTAGATGCACAAAGATAAAGGAGGGAGCCAATCATGGAATCAAATACCTTTTGGTCGACTGACTTCCCTTCTTCATTGAGATCAAGATGTCCATTCAATGCCATGGGAGTCTTGATGGGTTTAGAATCGGCCATGTCAAACCTCTTGAGCATTTCATTCACATTCTTGGTTTGACACAAGAAAGTCCCTTCCTTCAATTGCTTGATTTGAAAACCAAGGAAGAACTTCAATTCACCCATCATAGACATCTCGAATCTCTTGGTCATGATCCTACTAAACTCTTCACAAAATTTATCATTAGTAGACCCAAATATGATATCCTCAACATAAATTTGGCAAATAAAGATATCGTTCCATTTATTTGAATGAAGAGAGTAGAATCGGCTTTTCCTATCTCAAAACCGTTCTTGAGAAGAAAATCCTTAAGGCATTCATACCATGCTCTAGGAGCTTGCTTAAGCCCATAGAGCGCCTTATGGAACTTGTACACATGGTTTGGAAATTTTGAATCTTCAAAGCCCGGTGGTTGCTCAACATAAACTTCTTCTGGAAGAGGTCCATTCAAGAATGCACTCTTCACATCCATTTGATGAAGCTTGAAATCATGATGAGTGGCATAGGCCAAAAGGATACGAATTGATTCAAGCCTTGCTACCGGAGCATAAGTCTCTCCTAAGTCCAATCCTTCAACTTGAGTGTAGCCTTTGCCAACAAGCCTTGCCTTGTTCTTTATGACAACACCAAATTCATCTTGTTTGTTCCTAAAAACCCATTTGGTGCTGATCACATCTTGCTTTGGTCTTGGTACCAACTCCCAAACTTCATTTCTCTTGAAGTTGTTTAACTCTTCCTCCATGGCAATAATCCAATCCGGGTCCTCAAGAGCTTGTTGCACACTAAGAGGTTCCAAAGAGGAAACAAACGAGTAAAATGCACAAAAATTTGACAACCTTGAGAGAGTTGTTACCCCTCTTTGAATACTCCCAAGTATGTTGTCAACGGGATGATCTCGTTGAACCATTTGATGTACTCTTGGGTGTGGTGCTTGAGATTGATGTTGAATGGGTCCATCATCATCATCTTCAACTTGTGGAGCTTCTTCTTGAGCTTCACCACCTTGTTCTCCCCCTTGATCAAAGCCCCGTCCATGATTGTCACCATGAACTTGACTTCCTTCTTGATGAACTTGAGAACTTGGTGGTTCCACTCTTGTTGATGATGGTGGATCTTGGTTGCTTGTGTCAACCGGAGCTTGTACTTGAACCTCTCGTGGCATCACTTCACCGGTCCCCATTCTAAAGATTGATACACTTGGGGGTCCTTCATCATCTACAAGGTTTCCACTAACTTGCTTTTCTTCAGAGGTTTCACCAATCCCCTTTGGCTTCCTTATCTGAAAAATGATAATTTGACCCTCCCTTATGAATTCACTTTTGAGAATGGATGCAACAATGCAAGATCCATAGAAATTTTCAATATCTTCATCCATCCATGCATCCTGCCAGCAGAATTTTGTGGAGGAAGGCAAAATCAGAGTACCTATGAATATTATCAGCCAAACATGATGGTCCGACAACTAGGATGTGGCCAAGTGCCTCCAAGGCTATTTCTTCATGAATTCCTCAAGCCCAGAGAGGAAATAAAAGAAAACCTGCAAGCCAAAAGGGTCTTTGAATATCAATGCATTCCAACTATTTATACTTGGCCCTTTGTACCAACATCAATAGCTCATCCCCTTTTCATTTCCTGGTGGCAAGAACTTCATGACCATATCTTCAATGAGCCAGTACACTCCTTTTGTCTTGAGCTAATTCCTGACTTCCAGCCGACTTCAGAGGTAATGCACTTATCTTCTTTCTTTTGTCAAACATTCCCTTCCTTACCGATCATGATTTTTGCCACTCTTTGCAGAACACAGTGCCTGCCCCTCTAGCTAGGACAATTCCTTACAATGCTGCAGGCCCAATTTCTGCCTTGGGATTTAACTCGACAACTCTGGCTCAGCTGATGTACAGATATGCCACATCAGACCCAAATCTTATCAGTTCAACTTCTGATAAGAGAAAAGTTTCATCTTTGGTTACTCCTCCAGCTGCCAAGAAGAAAAGAACTTCTAAAAGAGTTCTTATTGAGGTAACATCTCTTCTTTCTTGAACACAAAAACATTCTTCATTCTGACAAATTTATCTTGTGTAATTTCAGACCAGAATTCAGCAACCATCAACAACCTCAGAACCTGCCAATGCCCCATCTGCTGGTATGATCCTTACTATTTTACTTTTCAAAAACCATTCTTTACATTGGCACTCACCCTCTATTTGTCATTTGCAGAAGAAACATTGGTGAATCAACCTGTGGAGAGTTCTTCTCCTCAACATGCTTCAAATCCAAATTCACCAAGGGTCCAAGTATCTTCCCCTCAGGCAGAAACTTCAGCTTCACCATGGATTCAATCACCCCTCTCTCAAGTAGAAGCTCTAGTTTCACCAAGGATGAACCCATCTCCACCTCAGTCAGAAGCTTCAAATCTGCCAGGGACTCCATCAGCTTCCCCTTAGTTAGAAGCTTCAGCTTTACCAGGAACTCCTCAAGCTCCTCCTCAGCTAATCACCCAAGAGCTTCCTCTTGAGCCTGAAAAATCCCTTCTCCAATTCAGGAGACCAAAAATGAGGTAAGTGTAAACATCTGCACTTTCATTTCTATCTAATAAGTCATCCCTAATTCGACATTTCTTCCTTTTCAAAACCAGGGTGCATCATCATCATCAAGCCCTCCATTTATTGTGAGTGACCCAACTGCCGAAAAAGGAGATGAGGCATCTTCAAATCAAGCTCTGTCAGAGGAAAGTCAGGCAAAACTAAAAGAAGTCTTCTCCTTGCTGCAAAGGGATATCCAGGATCAAGTTAGAGATCTTGATCGTTTGGAGGAAGTACTTGAATCCATTAATCAAGAACTTCCCGATGATATCAAAGCTTCCCTGGAACCCATCTCTCATCTGG
This sequence comes from Cenchrus americanus, assembly GCA_947561735.1. Taxonomy (NCBI): domain Eukaryota; kingdom Viridiplantae; phylum Streptophyta; class Magnoliopsida; order Poales; family Poaceae; genus Cenchrus; species Cenchrus americanus. Next base: position 124,777,263 of record OX387242.1, on the reverse strand, counting down.
ACAATCATTATGCAGCAGTGAGGCGAGCTTTAAAGAATCAATCCTCCCGACCAGTCCTTGAGCAAAAGAGAGCCAAAGTTAAGCAATTCGTGAAGGAATCACAAGCTCAAATCCAGAGCAACAAGGAATTGTTGACTGAACTACAGCCTGCACTTGAATTGAAGATTGCCAGAAAAGCTGCATTAGAAACTGAGTTGAAGAATCTGTCAGCTGAAATCGAAACTGATAGAAAAAAGATAGCCGAACTTCCTGGATTAACAGAAAAAATCCAAAAGGAAACTTCAGCAGCCATGATCGAATCAAACCAGCTCAAAACAAAGCTTTCCGCCCCGTCCAACACTCAAGAAGCTGATCAAAAACTACTGGAGAGTATTAGCAAAATGATATCAGACGCTTCTAGTGTAATTGCAAAGTATATGAACATTTGACTGTGCCAAACAATCTGTAGCCGAATGATTGATCATCCTTGTAATTTTGTTTACCATAACTTTATTTTCCATCTTTGATCTTGCCTTGCGAGTAACTTTAGACGATCCATTCGGCAATTTTGGTCAAACAGTACTAAATCCGAACAGCAAGCCGACCGTAACCCAGCCGAGCCAGTCAACCGAATACGACTCAGCTTGAATTCCAAACGACTCGACGGCGATTCGGTTAAGGAAGTCTCTCCAACTTCCAAATTTCTCGGGATATGCACCACGATCCAGGGCCACGATCTCTTTGCCATCCCCATAAATAAGAACCGTGGGTGCCCCTAGCCTTTCACCAAGTCTCTTGCCTTCAAGCCTTCGTCAATCTAGACTTTCTTCCCCAGTACTAGTACTCCCAAAATCTTGATGGCGAATAGCAGAAACAGGCGTCAAGCCAGCGACGAGGCTGAAGGAAGCCGCGCTGGTGCTCATCGGAGGCGGTGATCATCAACTTCCTCTGCAGTTCTTTCTAGATTTCTTTCTGTTCCTAATGATCTTCTTTGTATTTTCAGCCTTATCCAGTGGAATCCGGCTCCTGCGCCAGTTGCGAATCGAACCTTGCCGGACGACTCCTCGGAGTCGTACAACCACTCCTCCTCGTGCTATGACGCGCGCGCCGCTCTCCGATTCAAGGCGGAGCGTGACGAAACCCGGCGCGAGCTGGAAGATGTTTCCAAGAAGGCCGGCATCGCTGAGCTCGAATGGGAGCATCAGTGTAAACAGCTGCTGGAGGCCATTAACGGTAAATCTCTTGATTGACTTATCCAACTCAACTTTGAACTAACCGCCATTGTTCCGCAATGTTGCAGCCCGCGACGCCGAGCTTAACTGGCTGAAGATGCTGGTTAAGCAACTGGCGGACAAGGTGAACGCCCCCGGGGACACGCCGGCAGACCGCATTGCCGCGGTGGAAGACCGTGTCGATGAGGTGGCCCTTCATGGCGTTCGCCTAGGCACCACCCTTGGCCTGGCCGCCATGGCGACGCACACCGGCGTTGACTACTCCATGCAGCCGTGTGGTTTCCAGGGCGGCGCACCAGAAGACTTCGACGAGATCGAAGTCATCCTGGAGCGCCTCGACGGCCACGGCGACGCCATTGCCGATACCATCCATCCCCAGTCTGTGCTAAACAGGCTTTTCGACTAGTTTGTACTAGGGATGTTTGTATTTTCGGCAATAAATAATGAAATTTTAACTTCTGTATTTGCATTGTGATGATTCTCCTCTGCTTGCGGATGCGAACTTTACTGTTTTTGAACGAATTCGGGAACTTTACTTTAGCCGAACACGCAAAAAACTTCTGCCCCTTGGCACAGAATCCGTAGAAAATCTTCAATTCGGGAACCATAAACATAGTTCAATGAAAACCCTTCGCATTCGGGAAGAAAACCCTGCCGCTTGGTATTCCATTAACGCACGCCAACCAGACATCACTCCCAATGCACTCTCACAGCTAATAAAATAGCCCCCTGGGTGCCCTGCAAATCCACTCGCATACACTTCCATCACTTCACATCTTCTCCCCTTGTTCCAGAGGAGAAAACCCCAAAGCCATGGCAGACAAGGGAAACAACCCATCAAGGAGGGCAGCACTCCACAAAAGAAGCGTACCATTCGAGAGTGAGTTTTCTGTTAATCCGTTTCTTGCTCTTGTTTGCAATCTCATGGTTTACTCCTCTCTGCTTTTCCAGTCTTGACCTGCTTCCTGAAGAGATCTTTGGAACTGAACAGGTTCCTGAGTACATCCTCTCCGATTCCTCCACTGAAGAAGAAAACACCACGCCAGAACGGAGGATCAACCACCAACTACGCCGCCGTATTCGGCATCTAGAGCATAACTTGCGGGACATCATCGCCCGCTACAATGCCGAACGCGAACGCCCCATGAGCCTGGAGGCGTTGATAGGGGGTAAGATCTCCATCTTTATTTGACTTCCATACTCAAGCTCGGATCTTCACATTTAACAACTGTTCCCTTCTTCAGATGTCTCTGACAGATACAGCAACTTGAAGGCTTCCTGGGACAGCCTAATGGAAGCTGCAAGTCATGGCAACCCCCGAAGCTTCCAGGTTGCTATCACGGTGGTCCTGGAACAGTTGAAGAGGGAGGAGCTGAAGAGGAAAATCAAGGAGTCAAAGGAATGAAGCATACTTTCGCTTCTTCCTCCAGGCCTTCTGCTTCCCACCCTCTCGCAATCTTAAGTAGCTGTGTTGTCAAATAAAAGTCTGCAAGAAACATCTGTAATGTGGAATATTTTTGTGCTAAGGGCAATACACATCAGTATTGGCCATTTCCTCTGTTAGGATTTTTTGTTATAAAGACGGTTTCTTTCCCGAACGCCGGCTGTTTCTATGTATCAGATGCTTGTAATCTTGGTGCTTGTAATCAACGATCAACTTCAATACTAGGATAATATTTCTTCAAATATCTTCCATTTATAGCAGCAGTAAACTCCTCTCCTAGCAGAGTTTTCAATATGTAAGCATTACCAGGCGTATATCTGACTACCCGAAAAGGACCCTCCCAATTCGGGGACCATTTGCCGAACGCACTGTACTTAGTCCTGATCGGCAGTAACGCTTTCCAAACCAAATCTCCTTCTGCAAATTGCTTGACCCTTACTTTCTTGTTGTAATATCTAGCAACTCGCATCTTGTTCTTTTCAATATTTTCCAAGGCCTTAAGACGAATCATATGCAAATCCTCTAACTCGTCCATCATTAAACCACTGTAATCTTTGGAACTTAAATCTTTTTGCAAAACCACTCTACTTGAATCTGATTGCATTTCCCAGGGCAAAACAGCATGATGCCCATAAACCAACTCATAAGGAGAGGTTTTTGTAGCTCCATGAGGAGCCATTCGGTAAGCCCATAAAGCTTCATTGAGTACCGAATGCCACCTTTTAGGCTTCTGATCAATTTTCTTTTGTATAATCTTGATCATGATCTTTTTAGAAGCCTCTGCTTGACCATTATCTTGGGCATAATAAGGAGAAGAATTCAATAATTTGATTCCCATGCTTTCAACAAACTCCCTGAACTTTGAAGATACAAATTGCGCTCCTTGATCAGTTGTAATTGTTTGAGGAATCCCAAATCTGTAAATGATGTGTTCTTTAACAAACTCAACCATGTTTTCTGATGTCACCTTCTTCAATGGAATCGCCTCAACCCATTTGGTGAAATAATCTGTTGCCAAAAGCACAAATTTATGCCCCTTGCTAGATGGAGGATTTATTTGGCCAATCAAATCTATACCCCATCCTCTGAATGGCCATGGCTTGATAATAGGATTCAGCGCTGACGCTGGAACTCTTTGAATATTCGCAAACTTCTGACAATCTTGACAACCCTTATAATACTCAAAACAATCTTCCAGCATCGTCGGCCAAAAACATCCAGTGTGTCTAATAACCCATTTCATTCGATAAGCCGATTGATGCGCTCCACACAGCCCATCGTGCACTTCACTCATCATTTTCTTTGCTTCCTCTTGACCCAGGCATTGCAGCAACACCCCATCTAATGATTTGTAAAACAAACGTCCATCAAGAAGAACAAATTTTATAGCTTTGTACTTGAGCTTCCTAGAAACCTTTCAGGATGGATTCTCTAGATAATCAATAATCTCTTTTCTCCAATCATCCTCTGCTAGATCACTCCTGAAAGCACGCACCTCCATGGCAAACACTTCTCGGTTTTCTCTGTAACCCGAAGCACTTTGAGCCAACCTGTTTGCCTCTTCATTGTTTTCTCTAGGAATATGTTGTAGAATTACTAACTGAAAACTTTTCAAGATTTCCTTGCACTATTCGTAGTAATTCCTCGGGATATCACTTCTACATTCATATTGGCCATTCAATTGTTTTATAACTAGCTCTGAATCTCCATAAATCTCAACTGAAATAGCCTTTGCTTCTCTCAAATATTGAAGCCCTCTAAGCAATGCTTCATATTCAGCTTGATTGTTTGTGACAGTAGGCTGAATAGGGATAGCAAACTCAAACATCTCACCTCTGGGTGAAATTAATAAAATCCCTACACCACCACCTTTGCCACATGAGGATCCATCAAAGAATAAAGCCCAAGGAGTAATTTCAAGCAAATCAATTGATGGATCACGATGTTCAGTAATGAAATCAGCAATAATTTGACCTTTACAAGCTTTTGCCGATTGAAACTTTAGCTCAAACTCGGATAAAGCCAAAATCCATTTGCCAATCCTTCCATTCAAAATTGGCATAGATAACATGTGTTTAATTACATCAAACTTTGAATATACAACGCATTCGACATTCAGCAAATAGTGCCGAAACTTTGTACATGAGTAATAAACACACAGGCAAAGCTTCTCCGCAGCCGAATACCTGGTCTCAGGATCAAGCAATTTTCGGCTAAGGTACGCTACTATCCGTTCCTTCCCTTCAAATTCTTGTATAAGGGCCGATCCAATGGTTTGGGTATCGGCCGCCACGTACAACTTGAAAGGCTTGTTCAACTGTGGAGGTATCAATACTGGTGGTTCCTTCATATACTGCTTGATCTCATCAAAAGCCTTTTGTTGTTCGTCACCCCATACAAACTTCTGATCTTTCTTGATCCTCAACAGTGGAGAGAAAGGCAAGACCCTTTGTGACAAATTTGAAATAAACCTTCTCACAAAATTGATCTTGCCAAGCAATGATTGTAGCTCCTTGAGATTGGTTGGAGGAACAACTTCATCAATAGCCTTCATACTTTTCTTGCCAACTTCTATCCCTCCTTCATGCACCAAAAATCCCAAGAATTCTCCAGCTGAAACCCCAAAGGCACACTTGTTCGGGTTCATCTTTAGCCCATGTCTTCTGGTGCACTCTTGAGTTTTCCTCACATCATCCAAGTGTGACTCGTGATTTAAAGATTTGATCACGACATCATCAATATATATCTCAACATTTTTGCCGATCAACTCATGAAAAATATAATTCATGGCTCTCTGATAAGTTGCACCGGCATTTTTCAACCCAAATGTCATGACAATCTACTCAAAAAGACCTATATGCCCAGGACATCTGAAGGCCGTCTTCGATATATCTTCTATTGCCATAAAAATTTGATTGTACCCTGCGTTGCCATCCATGAAACTAATAACTTTATGTCCTACAACGGCATCAACCAATAAATCAGCAACAGGCACTGGATATCCATCCATGGGAGTAGCTCTGTTCAAATATCTAAAGTCTATGCAAACTCTCTTCTTCCCATTTTTCTTGTAAACAGGGACGATGTTAGACATCCACTCCGCATATCTGCATGGCCGAATGAAATTTGCATTGATCAATCTTTCAACTTCTTTTTTCACGTCGGCCAATACTTCATCCTTGTAGATCTTTCGGGGAGGTTGCTTGTAAGGTTTGAAACCAGGTTTGATTGGCAACCGATACTCAACAATTGAACGATCTAAACCAGGCATCTCCGAATAATCCCAAGCGAAGCAATCCTTATATTCTTTCAGTAACTTGATCAATCTTTCTCTGAAACTTGAATCTAAGTTAGCACTAATAAATGTCGGCCTTGGCTTATCACCATCTCCAATGTCAATTTCTTCCAACTTGTCAGCCGACATGAATCCACGTCCTAACTTTCCATCAGTTCCATCAACTGGATTATCCATTAAAAATTGCTATAAGAGCCGACTGCTTGAATCGGCTGTTGATCACTGTTGACTGGCTCAATAGGACCTTCACCCCAGTCCTTTCCTGAGAAGCAATCTATGCCTTGATACTCCCAGAAGGCTGGTTCGACGTTAGCCACGCTCACTGAATCATCTGCTTGGACCACCTCTATATCATCATCTACCCATTGAACAAGCTGTTGATGCATGGTAGATGGGATGCAGCAATTTGCTTGGATCCAGTCCCGTCCAAGCAGCAAGCTATAAGCCCCTTTTCCCTCAATGACAAAGAAGGTCGTGAGCAAAGTCTTAGACCTGATCATCAGGTCCACGTGGATGCAACCCTTGGTGTTTGAAGGATTCCCAGCAAAATCATTCAGAACTATACTCGTTGGCGTCAAATCCCCAGGGCCCATGCCAAGCTTCCTGAACGTGGTGTATGGCATCACGTTGACTGCAGCTCCACCATCAACAAACATCTTGGTCAATGGCTTGCAATTGACATATCCTCTCAAGTACAACGGCCTCATATGTCGATTCTTGGCCGGTTTGTCAAAAGTTGCTTGCTTAGCCAACACCAGCTGCGCCATCAGTCCAAGCTGCTCATCTTCATTGAAGTCTGGTGACGCGTCTTCGTGCACAACCTGGTTAGCTGGAGCCATGAACTCATTCGGCAAAAAGCATACCATGCATGTTGGAGCCGAACGACCCGATCCATCAGGCCTATCTTTTGGATGCCACACCTGCTTCCACTTGACTCCTGCTTGTCTCAACTCTTGATTCCTTAAGCGCTAAACCCATCTCTTTTGGCTTCTCCTCAAGCCAGGTGGGCACCACTGTCCTTCCCGCCAGACATACTCACGCTCTTGCTCTTCATGATCAACCCACTTTTGATCAGCACATCTTTTCCTTGGGTGATCATCCACTTCATTTATTTTTACACGCCGACTGTCACTGGGATGTATCCTTCCAATTCTTTCATGGACGGATCGGCAATTGACAGTTTCCTACCTATATTCAGTGTACCTGTCACTGCATTCAGGGCAATTATTTAATGTGGGGAGCTTCAAACCCTCGTTCCAGCAGTGCCTGAAGAACGCGCACCCCCAATGTGCACGCTCCTGTTCTCGTGCATGCTCTTCCAGTTCTCTTCTGTGCGCTTCTTCTTCAAATCTCCGCTTCTCCTCTTCGTATTTTTGCTTCTGGTAGCGTTCTTTTTCTTGCTGACGCTTCCACTTGTTAAGGAGAATGCGTGTAGTCACCCTGGGCTTGGATCTGGAAGATTCCCCCACCTCAATCTGGCTTCTCAGGATGCGAGGCGCTTCTTTGTGGACTTGTTCCACTGTCACTTGTCGAGTAGGATCAACTGATCCATCCTGCTTTGCTCTCGCTGAAGTTAAGACCTTTACTTTCCTCTTTTCCTCAGCAGTCACCATGTTAACAGAAAAACCAACCATGTTCTGAGGGAAAGGGTGGCCATCCAGCTTCATTTTATTATCAAATTTCAAGTGACCCTCCTGGATAGCCTTCTAGATCCTCATCCTGAAAACCCTGCAATCATTAATGGAGTGAGAGTTTCTGTCATGAAATCCACAATATCTTTTCTCTTTGACTCCATCGGGCCGAAGCATAGAATGCCCTTCTGGCAGCTTGATCCGGCCTTCCTCCACAAGGAACTCAAAGAGCTTGTCAGCCTTGGTCACATCGAAGTCATATGTGCCCTTGGCTTGATTTATCCATCGCTGGTTCACAGTTAGCGGTTCCTTGCTCCACGTCATCTCAGCTGCTTCTATCTCCTCCTCATCATCAAACTCTTCCCCTTGATCAGCTCTCTCAAGGAATTGGTTATAGATATCAGCTATGTCATTGTGTTTGGCAAATCTGGAGTCTTTCTTGAATCCGTAAGCTTGATTACTCATTAATGACAACCTTTGTGACAGTTGCCCAAGATTGTCAAACTCCATGCCGAACAGCTTCTCCCGAATAGCTGGTAACATTCCCGCAACAGCCATGTCAGCCAATTGATCATCTGGCAGATTCAAAGAGAAGCACATGCCTTTGGTCTCTCTAAATCTTCTGAGAAACTCCATGGGTGTTTCATTGTGCCTCTGTCTCAGGGTAGCCAGATCTGCCACTGAAGTAATGAGCATGGAACTTCTGTTCCAAATCCTTCCAAGTACAGATCGATTGAGCAGGCAAAGAAGCAAACCATGTAAAGGCCGGGTCTGTCAATGACAAGGGGAAGTATCTGATCCTGAATGCTTCATCAGCTGAAGCTTCCCCAAGCTGCATCAAGAATCGAGCTATATGTTCCAAAGTACTTGTATCATCTTGCCCAGAGAACTTTGTAAAATCTGCAGGAGGTTTCACCCTTGGTGGCAAAGCCACCCTGTTGTACCATTCTGGGAAAGGAGGCGTGTAAGCTTGTCCCTGCATCTTAGGTTTAAGGCCGAATTGATTTTGCAAAACAGAGGTCATCTTCTGCACCATGATATCAACATTAGCATCTTTGTCCCCTGGTCTTCCAACAGGTCCATTAAGCATTCCTGTAGCTGCACCATATCCAGGGTTTGGGAAAGCATCAATGGCGCCATAATCCATGACTTCTGAATACCCCTCACCATACATATTCTTCTGTAGTCTGTTGTTTGCTGGGGCTATCCTATAAGTGGAGTTAGGTAGAACTCCAGAAGAACCGAATGCCAGATCTCCATAAGTAGGCCTATTGGGCATTGCCTGATAAGGGTTCAGCTGTTGGACTGGGTGACCTCCAGTACTTTGTAGAGGCGGCTGGATCGGTTGACTTCCCACGCTCTGCGGAGGTGGTTGGATTGGTTGACCTCCCATACTTTGCAGAGGCGGCTGAGCACTTGCATCTCGAGCTGGTTGAGCAGCACTAGTTTCTCCAACCTCTACAGTAGATGATTGAGGTGTTACCCGATTAAGCGTCCTCTCCATACCAGGGCCAAAGACTCCTATCATCATCTGCTTGAACATATTCAGAAAAGCAGCATGATGCTTGACCATTATGCTTTCTATAGTCTGCCGAAAAGCATTTAAGGCCTCCTGTTTCTCCTGAGCAGCCGTGGTGTCAGGCTCCCCCAGTAACAGAATTCTTGGCATGTCAGATTTGAGATACAGCACACCACTTCTGTTCTTGCCAAATGACATCAAGCACTTATGTTGAAACTGCTCAATGTCATCCTTCAACTACACCTGCTGCTCCAGAGACAGTTCATTAAATGCGACATCCATGACGTCGTGAATGTCAGGCATCTTGAATCAGCTAGAGTGTCCCACCAGGCGTGCCAAAAAGTGTGTTGACACAAAATCAGCACCCCGCGCCAAGCACACAACAAGCCGAAAGAAGCTGGCTTAACACACGTGTCGGGTCTGAAGCGTGCCAGTCAATTTTCCTGAAAACTGACAAAAGATGAAAAGTAGTTAGATACAAACTTGGAACTTGCCAGGTGGTACCAGACAGTTCCGTATTTACAGCTAAAAGCCAATTAAAATGACATATAGCTACAATAAGTTATCTGTCAGCAATTTAGTATCATTCGGGAGCTTTAAAACATGAAAAACAGGGTATAGCCGAATGCATGATGTAAGCATGACGAAATATCAGTCTTTATTTAAACAATATTGCTCGCATATGGACATGACCGATTTTCGAGAATAAATAACAATTAAAATAAATAAGGTGAAAGCATGACTATAAATATGAAATAAACAAGCATGCATAGGCCAAAAGCACTAGTCTACCGCATGTCTAGGTGCTTTCAAACCCGTCAAGCAATGACATCAAACAAGTTAATCCACCACATGATACAACTCGTTTGAAACCAAGCCACCAACCACAAAGAGATTAATCCACCGCATGATACAATCTAAATATGGAAGGCTAAAAGCATACATTATTTAAAACAAGACTTATGACCACGTTTCACTCATGGTAGGACTGCCAAATACGGTATGCGAGCGAATCGGGTTCCGCGGAGAAGGAACAAGCATTGCCAAAGATGATAAACCTATCAGATTGAATCGAAAACTAATCCACCGGATGATTAGCTCTAAAACAATCCAAAAACCTGCATCTACCGCATGATACTCAATTCTTTCAAGATTCATACAAGATCAACAAGCTTGAACCTGCAACACGTAACAACTTAGATTGATTCGGGTTCGGCTATTGGGGAGAATGTGATCCATGCACCACATTGAGTTAAAGATATGAACATGTAACATAAGGATCACAAAACAAGATAAAGCCGATTCTAATCAACCTAAATTGGGCAAAGGAATGTTACATGAATTAAGCACAAAGTAAAATCCAAAGCAACACGTGGTAACTTAATGAATATATTAGATCTTGCCAAATCTAATAGAGCCGATAACTAGCTCCAAGCTAGATCTTAGCCCACCGCATGGCTCATGATCTAACAAGAAACCCTCTTGAACCAAGCTTAAATCCACCGCACGATACTAAGCATGGTAACAAGACTACTTGCATCATGGTCTAAATCCACCGCATGATACTAGACATGATACAAGGTTGCCGGTACTTACGGAGGTCGACGGATCAATGACTCCTCTTGAAGGACTCGACGACTCGACTAAAGGACTCGATGTTTGGCACGGGGCTGGTTTAGTTGTGAAGATATTCGATCCCTATTACAGACATCATGGGTTTATATTTATACCCTTGTCCTAACACGACTCCTGGTCGTCTACGAGTACAACAGTTAATGTCTAAATTAATGCTTCGACGCTAATGTCCATCTCGTATACGGCATCAATTCGTCCCTTCCTTATATCCGGGCCACATCATCACGTATTCCCCAAAACTTACTTTAAAAGCGCAAACAGTCCTTTTGCCAAACGATAGCACATTGCCGACCGCAAGCATCCTTGCCGAATCCTCTGAGAAGATTTTTCCTGCCGAATGGTATTTCGTCACCAAACTCGGCCCACAAGTCAGTCCCTTTCCTGTACCAATTTTTTGTGTTAACAATATCGGGCCTAGATGCACAAAGATAAAGGACAGAGCCAATCATGGAATCAAATACCTTTTGGTCGACTGACTTCCCTTCTTCATTGAGATCAAGATGTCCATTCAATGCCATGGGAGTCTTGATGGGTTTGGAATCGGCCATGTCAAACCTCTGGAGCATTTCATTCACATACTTGGTTTGACACAAGAAAGTCCCTTCCTTCAATTGCTTGATTTGAAAACCAAGGAAGAACTTCAATTCACCCATCATAGACATCTCGAATCTCTTTGTCATGATCGTACTAAACTCTTCACAAAATTTATCATTAGTAGACCCAAATATGATATCCTCAACATAAATTTGGCAAATAAAGATATCGATTCCATTTATTTGAATGAAGAGAGTAGAATCGGCTTTTCCTATCTCAAAACCGTTCTTGAGAAGAAAATCCTTAAGGCATTCATACCATACTCTAGGAGCTTGCTTAAGCCCATAGAGCGCCTTATGGAGCTTGTACACATGGTTTGGAAATTTTGAATCTTCAAAGCCCGGTGGTTGCTCAACATAAACTTCTTCTAGAAGAGGTCCATTCAAGAATGCACTCTTCACATCCATTTGATGAAGCTTGAAATCATGATGAGTGGCATAGGTGAGGACCATGTGTAGTTTGGCTTAGCTCTTGATGATCTTGATGAATGATCCATGGTTGATGGCTAATTTTTTGAAAAATGTCACATACATGCTCTCTCATGTGTAAATGCCTATATATGATCTTGACATGTTTTAGTGGCTTTGCTATGCTTACTTTGTGGTTGGATAGCTAGTTTATTGATCATATGGAGCCAAAGGCTCACTTGCCATCATGAATGTTTAGCCCTCTTGCTTAATCTTGTGGAGGGGCATAAGTTCCTTTTTGTCGCAAAGACATTTCATGTACCATTTACAAATCTGAAAATGAAATGAAAAATGCTTGGAAAATATGTTCCCATGTCATATGTGCTGCAATTAATTTGCTTTGGGTGCTAAACCGTTGCATGATGCCTACCAATGAGAAGTCTCATACATAGAAGTAGGCACATGGCTCGGTGGCTTTGACATGACATGAGGTGCTTTTGGGTGTTTATGATGGTCTTATGATTAGAATGGCTGTCCTAGCATGAAGTTTGAGTGGCTTTGCCATTTTGATATGTTTTGCTCATGTCTAGGTATTTGCTTGTGAGAGCGTAACTTTTCGCAAAATTACTAAAATCCTTTTTAGCCTTGTCCAATGGTTGTGAAACTTGGTGATCACGTAGTTAAGGTCCTTACGAACTCGTCGAGTATCTAACTTGCTCATTTGGACTTGTGTAGCTCCTTGTGATGAATTTTGTATATTCGAGAAGCTATATGTTGCAAGTTTTCGCATTTTGCCTTGATTCATGCATTGTCAACAAGGGGGAGAAGTTTGTGCATGTTTTGGGCACTGGGAGTGTTTGGAAGGTGTTCCAATTGTTTCGGGCATTTTTTGAGCGAGTTTGGTGCGGGGCGGTCTCTTTGGGCGGTCTAACCGCCCCGCCGGTCGGTTCGGGCAGAGGCGGTCTAACCGCCACCGGGCGGGCGGTCCTAACCGCCCCGGGCGGTGTGAGCGGTGTTTTTGCTCTTTGTTGCATTCTCGAGGTGCATTGATGCATGTGTTCGGGGGGAGTGTCTTGTGGCTCGGGGGGAGCTTGCATTTGTGCGGGGGGAGCTCTTTGTGGTGTTCGAGTTTTGCTTTGGTGGTTTGCGCTCTTTGCTTGAGTCGTGTTTTGTCTCGGATGTGTCGAGCCGTTGCCCTTGCCTAAGGGGTCCGAGACTTGTCTTCTTCAAGTGATCTTGCTCTTTGCCTTTCTTTGGCTTTCGATCGCTTGTTGGGGTTTCTTTTTATTTTGTTTCTTTTCTTTTCCTTTTCTCTTGTGTTACTTCATTTGAGTGTGTTGTCAATGCACTCATCAAGGGGGAGATTGAGGACCATGTGTGGTTCGAGGACCGGTGGATGGTCGCTTCCTTGTGTGATGAGTGATTGACAACGTTGTGTGGACTGATTCTTGGCTAAGTATTGCGGGTGCGGGTTGCGGCTTGACTCGTCTTCGGTGCGGGTGAAGAACAAGCGCGAAAGGTCGTTGCGGTGAGGCCTCCCGGTGTGGAGAAGACAAGTAGGCTTCGTTCGAGGGACCGGTGGCCGGCGGGGGTCAAGTGCGGGCCGCATGGTGGCATGAACGAGCAAGATGAAGTCGTGGACGGTTTCTTGGTAGAGCCTCAAAACCAAGGTCGAGCCGGGACTACGTGGGAGCCGAGTCATGAGTGGAGATTGGCGGAGGCTACACCGAGTTCGCGGGGTTTGCGGTGGTTCACCGTAAAAAACCACCGGGTTACTCGGTTGAGCCACAAAACCGAGGCCGAAGACTCGACGAGGAGGTGCGGCCACCCGGGCCGGTTCAACCGCCCGGGAGGGGCGGTCGGACCGCCCGGGGCCGGTCGGATCCACCGGGCCGGTCTAACCGCCCGTGGGGGCGGTCCGACCGCCCGGCCGCCGGCGCGAGAAGCTTCGAAGCGGAGGACACGCGTCGGGATCGCAAGGCTTGCGTCGAGGCTACGCGAGGTGCGGTCGCCGGCATCCGTCCGATGGTGAAGACATCAAGAATTCCAAATCCGCCCTTGAGGGGCTTGTATCCCTAGTTAGTAGAGAGGGGCATTTTAGACATTCGGTTGCCGCCTATATAACCCAAAAGGTGAGAGGTTGGCAGCCAACTCTTGGAACCCTAGCTCATTTGGTTTTTCCATTTTCGTTCTCTATTTTCCCTAGGTTTTTAGAAGGCTAGTTTGAGAGCTTCATGTGAGATCTAGAGAGAGGGATGGATGTTTGGGTGGCAAACTAGACCTTGTACGAACCATTCATGGCATGTATAGAAGGTTCGGCGTTGTTCTTCATGGTGGTTTTCCCATCTCTTTGATGTTGATTTTCGGAGCTCTTTTTGGCGGTGTTTTGAGAACGATTTCTTGGGGTTTTTGGTGGGTGTCACGTATGAGGTTCTTGTGACTCTTTGGCTGGTGACTTTGCCCCCAAATCACCTTTGAATCGGACTCGATTTGGTGGTTTTTCGAGTTGGGCGAGTTCTTGACCTAAAGAAACGATTTCTTTGATTCCTCTTGATTGTGAGCGTTTCGGGTCGATTCCTTTGAGGTAGAGGTTGCCCTGGAGGTAACCCAGCTATCCCCGAAGTTTGGCTGCAATCCGTGGAGTGATTCGGGAGATCGGGCGCGAGGAAGTTGAGGTTTGACCCGCGGGTTCGTGTTCTGGAAGGGGCGGTCTAACCGCCTACGGGGGCGGTCTAACCGCCCGGGTGTTTCCGGGTCAAAGTTTTGTTTCGCCGGATTTTCCTCTCGTGAGTTTGTTCGCCTTGATCGAGGAGTGTCCGGGTGAAATTTGGAGCCGTTCTCGCGCGGTTGCTAGGTGTTCTTGGTTGGAGTTCATTGCTCTGGGTACGGAGGTTAGACCGCCCCGGTAGCCGGTCTAACCGCCCCTAGGCCCTTGGGTGAAGTTTTGGTTTTCGCCAAGATTTTCTCGGTAGCTAGCATGGCCTTGACCGAGAGATCTCTGTTGGTGAAACCGTGGTGTGTTTTGGTGCTCGGAAGAGGCGTTTTGGAGGATTTCTTGGTTGCCGGTGGAGGCGGTCTAACCGCCCCCTATACCGGTCTAACCGCCCCCTCCGGTTAGCCGGCTTTCGAGTTGTTTCCGCCGTCGGTCTTGCGTGTGTGTTGTGGTTGTTGGTAGAGTTTGTTCCTAGGACCGCAGTAGCACTCCGGTGGCTACGTGGTTTTGGCAAACGGGAGGTAGAAGTGCGGAGCGTGTGATTTCGGGGGGTTCGACCGAGCTAGTTCGTCTTGGCGGAGTTTCAATCTCCCTCGAGAAGAATTTTTTATCGGCTCCCATTCACTCCCCCCCTCGGTCGCCTTATCGGTCCTTCAAGTGGTATCAGAGCCGGTTCGGGTCTTTGTTGACTCTAACCAGTCTAAGATCCAAGGATGGCGTACCAGGAACGGGGTTCGGGTCCTCCACACTTCGATGGCAAGAACTACCAGATGTGGAGCAAGCGGATGGGTGCGTTCCTCCGCGGAAAGGGTCAGTTGCTTTGGGATGTCACGGTGGACACATGCTATGTCCAGCCGATGGATTTCCTTGCTCCAGGGTCGAGGGACAGATTCGACGCCAACAATAAGGCGGTCGACTACTTGTTTCGTGCTTTGTGTCAGCCTGAGTTCGATCGGGTGCACACCGAGCACTTGGCTTGTAGGATTTGGGCGGTGTTGAAGGAGGCTCATGTTGGGAACGCCCGTGTTCGAGCACGGTTGTATGCGACCTACGGAGAGAGTACGAGAACTTCACTCATCTCCCCGGTGAGTCCATCGATGCCTTGTTCCAGAGGTTCACGGTGGTTGTGAACAACATGAGGGCCAATGTGGACGTGCTCCCGTACGATGATCATGATAGAGCGGTCAAGCTCTTACACTCTTTGGATCGTACGATATGGGGCGGGAAGTTCGAGGCCATAGTCGAGTCGGAGAGGTACGATACTCGACGGTGAACGAGCCGTTCTCGAAGCTCAAGTCGGCCGAGGTGGATAGGGGCATGATCGCCAAGCTCGAGGGACCGACCGACTCCCATAGTCTTGCCCTCGTTGGTGGTTCCAAAGGAAAGACTAACTCTAACCCATCCACCGGGATGTTCTCGTTTTCCTCTTTGATGTCTATGCCGGATGAGGAGTTTGATGACCTTGGAGAGGACGAGCCGGCGCCGTTGACGAGGC
The DNA here is from genome assembly GCA_947561735.1 of Cenchrus americanus. Taxonomy (NCBI): domain Eukaryota; kingdom Viridiplantae; phylum Streptophyta; class Magnoliopsida; order Poales; family Poaceae; genus Cenchrus; species Cenchrus americanus. The sequence continues at coordinate 124,761,319 of OX387242.1, read as the reverse complement.
GGTTCGAGAGGCCGCACGAGAACCGCGTGAACATGAGGAGGAACACGAGGACTTGCTTCCGGTGCGGCAAGCGGGACACTTCGTCGCCGACCGCCGGAGAAGGCCGAGAACAAGGACGGCTACAAGCACAAGCCGAGGAAGAACGACGACAAGTACCGTTCGAGGCGCGACCACAAGAGCAAGCACAAGAACAAGTACAAGGATGAGCGACGATCGAGGAAGAAGGAGGGCCGAGGCAAGGCCCGAGCGATGGTTGGAGCGAGCGACGTCGACTCCGGGTCCGCGTACTCCACCTCGAGCTCGAGCGGCCGGCGACGACGAGGGAGATCGCCGCAAGAACAAGAGGTCGTCCAAGAACCCGAGCGGGGGCACCGCCGCCGCGAGAGACGGCTTCTGTACCATGGCGCTGAGCTCCGGCAACAAGAAGAGCACACAGAGCGACTCGGACTCTGAGTCCGACGACGAGGTGCGTGATGAACTTCCTTTCTTGCGCCAGGAGAATGAGAGGCTTGGCTCTTTGCTTGATAATCGTGATGATATGCTTAGAGAGGCCAAGAAAATGAGGAAAGAGCTTAGGGCTTCACTCGAGGATGCTAGGACTAGAGTGGGCGAGCTAGAGACACGGTGCTTGATAGCAAGCTTGAGATTGATTCGCTTAAGGCTAGCCCTGTTGTTGCTGATGAAAATGACTGTGCTGATTGCTCCATATTCCTTGCTGATCTTGCTTTGTTTAAGGAGAAGCATGCCTCCAAGTGTGAGGAACTAGATGTGCTTAGGGTTGAAGTGGCTGAGCTTAAGTCTAGACTCGCTTTGCTAGGTGCTTGCACTTCTTGCCCCGTTTTGCATGCTAAGATTGATGAGTTGCATGCTTACACTAGTTCGCTCGAGGCTAAATTGAAGGAACCCATGCCTACATCCTCGCTCTACTTGTGAAATGCATGCATTGAAAAATTTGGAGCTTGCACATTATGTTGATCGCTTGCGGGATGAGAATGATGACTTGAGGAAGTTGATGGGTTGGTTGTCCGGTCATGAGCCTCAGTTGAGGATGATGATCGAGGCCTTTAAGAGGCAAGATGGTGAGGGGCTTGGGGCAAACAAGGTTGGTGAAGGAAGTGGAGAGAATATCCCGGAGCCACCAAAAACCCACCACAAAAATGATTTCCCTCCAAAACCCAACCATCTTAGGAACCGACTAGACACAACCCCGGCTCCACCTATATTTCCTACACCCACAAATGATCTCCAAAAGCCCATCAAGTTTGTGAGCACTTCGGGGAAAGTGTTCTTTGGGAAAGTGAGAGAGAAGGCAAGTGAGGAGAAATCGGTGGAGGAGTTGAGTGGAGAGAAACCAAGCGAGCAGCCCCAATCCAAGCCAAAACCTAAGCTTGTGAGGTTCCGTTGTGGCCATTGTGGGAAGGAGGGTCACAAGGATGAGTTTTGCTTCAAGAGGAAGCGGGAAGAGAGGATGGCAAAGGAGTGGGCGAACAAGGATAGGTACAACCCCTCCCATGGTGTACCTAAGCCTCGTATGCCACCGCCCGGGGGGTAAGGGCCGTGGTGAGAAGTGTTCCCGCATGGGGAGACGCGAGTTCCCGCGGCCCGAGGAGGCGTTCGGAGGGGGGCGGTCGACCGGCCCGGCTAGGCGGTCGGACCGGCCCCGGCCCGAGAGGGGGGCGGTCGGACCGGCCCGGCTAGGCGGTTTAACCGGTCCCCCCCGAACTCCGGGCGGAGTGGTTTTCGAGGTGGTGAGTCGAGAGGTTTCGGGTCCGGAGGTGGAGTTGCTTTGGTGGTTGGTCCGGAAAGACAGCGGGTGGTCGGTTGCTAGGCATTCTTCCCCTCGAGGTCACTACGGGGATGGGAGGAGTCGTAGCTTTGAGAAGGAGAGGAGGGACGCTCCACGGGTTGTCTTCCGTGGTTTTGGTCCTCCTCCGAGCGGTGAGGGGTGGTTTCCTCGGAGTGGTTACCGAGGTGGTGTTCGTGGGGGTAGCTATGGTAGGAAAGATGGCTTGATGTGTGCTAACCCCACTTTCGAGCAAATGGCTCGGCACTGGTTTTCCTCCTTTGGTACTAACCCCGATCTTTGAGTCGTTTGTTCGCTCACGTGCTTGTTTTTGAATTTCAGGTGGGAGACTTGAAGAACATTTGGTTGATTGACTCCGGTTGCTCGAGACATATGACCGGAGACAGGGGGTGGTTCTCAAGTCTCGTCCCGGTGGTGACGAAGAGGTACATCACCTTTGGGGACAATGGGCGTGGGCGTGTGCTTTCAGAAGGTGAGATAAAAGTGAGTGACAAGATCACTCTGAGGCGTGTTGCTCTTGTTCAATCACTGGGGTACAATTTGCTTTCTGTGTCTCAGTTGTTGGATGAGGGCTTTGAGGTGTTGTTTCGGCCAGGTGGTTCTCGGATTGTGGACTCTCGAGGGGACCTTGTTTGTATGGTCGTTCCCGAGGGTCAGGTGTTTCGTGCTGATTTTTCTCAGTCTTCGGGTGTTGAGCGTTGTTTCTTGGCTGGTTCTTCGAGTGAGTTGTGGAGGTGGCATAGGAAGTTGGGTCACTTGAGCTTTGACCTTCTGTCTCGCTTGAGTAAACTCAATTTGGTCCGAGGATTGCCACGTTTGAAACTTGAGAAAGAGTTGGTTTGTGCTCCGTGTAGGCATGCCAAGATGGTGGCTTCTTCTCACCCTCCTCTCACCGATGTGATGACTGAGCGTCCATGCGAGCTGCTCCATATGGACCTTGTTGGCCCAGCTCGTGTGCGATCTGCGGGTGGGAAGTGGTATGTCCTTGTTGTGGTGGACGACTTTTCTCGGTATGCATGGGTGTTCTTTCTTGAGGAGAAGGGGGAGACGTTTGGTTTTGTTCGAGATCTAGTCTTGAGGTTGAGGAACGAGAGGCACGGAGATGCCATACGAGCTATCCGCAGTGATAATGGCTCGGAATTCAGGAACTCTCGTTTTGAAACCTTTTGTGATGACTTGGGTCTTGAGCACCGCGTTTTCGAGTCCGTATACGCCTCCCCGAATGGTGTTGTGGAAAGGAAGAACGGGACCTTGTGCGAGATGGCTCGGACGATGCTTGATGAGCATAGGACTCCGAGGAGGTATTGGGCCGAGGCGGTGAATACCGCATGCTATGTGTCGAACGAGAATATACCTCGAGTGCACAAGAAGAAGACATGCTATGAGTTGATGCATGGTCGCACACCCAAAGTGAGTCACTTCCATGTCTTTGGTTGCAAGTGTTTCATTCGAAGAAAGGCGGGAAGTTGGATAAGTTTGAGGCTAGGTCCGTCGATGGCATTTTCTTTGGTTATGCATCTCATTCTAGAGCATATCGTGTGCTCAATCTTGAAACTAACCAAATCGTGGAGACTTGCGAGGTAACCTTCGACGAGACGAGCCACGTAGTCGGCTTGTCTTTGAGTGTGCGGGTGATGATGAGCTTGGCGAGGAGATCTTTCGGGGAGGAGGAGCATGGACATGGTGATGATGAGGATGGCGGTGCGGTGCCCCCGGCTGAACATGTACCCACTACTTCGACTACGATGATGGATGGACCCTCTGCTACACCTACGACGACAAATCAAGAACGAGGAGAAGCTGATGTTGAGGGGGAGGTAGCTTCGAGGCGAGAGCCTCCCCGGCGAGTTCAAGTGGATCACCCAGCTTCGAGGATCATCGGCGACATGAATGAACGCACTACACGGTCGAGGGTTCGGAACAACTCTCATTTCGCTCATGCTGCATTTGTTGCTTCTTTCGAGCCCAAAGACATTGGACACGCACTATCTGATCACAATTGGGTTAACTCGATGCATGAGGAGTTGGAGAACTTTGAGAGGAATCAGGTGTGGGAGTTGGTTGACCCTCCCCCAGGGTGTAAGCCGATTGGTACAAAGTGGGTGTGGAAAAACAAAGAGGGAGAGAAGGGTGAGGTTGTGAGGAACAAGTCTAGACTTGTTGCTCAAGGGTTCAGTCAGAAGGAGGGGATCGACTACGAGGAGACCTTTGCTCCCGTAGCCCGTTTGGAGGCGATTAGGATCCTTCTAGCTTTTTCCGTGGCTAAAGGGTTCAAGTTGCACCAAATGGATGTGAAGAGTGCTTTTCTGAATGGAGTGTTGGAGGAAGAAGTGTATGTGAGACGACCTCGGGGTTTGAGAGTGAGAAGTACCCCAACCGGGTGTACAAGTTGAGGAAGGCGCCGTATGGGTTGAAGCGGCGCCTAGAGCTTGGTATGGCGAGGTTGAGGGGGTTCTTGTTTGAGAGAGGCTTTGAGATGGGGAAGGTCGATCGGACCTTGTTTTTGCTTTGAGGCGGGGCGAGAGATATCCCGATTGTGCGGGTGTACGTGGATGATATTGTCTTTGGTGGCTCGACTAACTCTCTCGTTGCAAGGTTTGCGGATGATATGAGCGAGGGAGTTTGAGATGAGCATGATGGGCGAGTTGCGGTTCTTCCTCGGGCTACAAATCAAGCAATCAAAGGAAGGAACATTTGTGCACCGAGGCTAAGTACACCAAGGACATTGTGAGGAAATTCAAGATGGAGGACTCCAAGGCTATGACGACGCCGATGAGTACGACTACGGCTCTTGATGCGGACGAGGAAGGTGAACACGTGGACCGGAAGGAGTACCGGAGCATGATCGGGTCACTCCTTTACTTGACGGCGACGAGGCCGGACATACGATTCTCGGTGTGTCCGTGCGCTCGTTTTCAAGCGTCTCCGAGGACTTCGCATCGGCAAGCGGTGAAGAGAATTTTCGGGTACTTGCGTCACACTCCCGACTTCGGCCTTTGGTACTCCGCGTCCTCTTCTTTAGCGCTTCATGGTTTTTCGGACGCGGATTTTGCGGGTGTCGGTTGGATAGGAAGTCCACTTCGGGACTTGCCGCTTTTGGGTTCTTCTTTGGTGTCTTGGTCTTCCCGCAAGCGGTCGAGTGTGGCTCAATCCACGACCGAAGCCGAGTATGTTGCCGCCGCTAGTTGTTGCTCTCAGCTCCTTTGGATCACCTACACCATGAGTGACTTTGGTGAGGAGTATACCCATGTCCCACTTCATTGTGATAGCACCAGTGCCATAAGCGTTGCAAAGAACCCAGTGCTCCATTCTAAAACCAAGCACATAGAAGTGAGGTATCATTTCCTGAGAGATAACGTAGAGAAAGGGAAGATAGCTTTGATCCATGTACCCACACATCACCAACTAGCCGATATTTTCACCAAACCCTTAGATCAAGCAACTTTCACTCGTTTGCGGGGGGAACTTGGTGTGTGTTTAATTTCTTGAGTTGGGTGTGTGGGGGACTTTCTTTTGCCGGTGGTGTCGAGCCCGTTTTGCCTCCCCTCGAGGAGCCGGTTTGTAACTTATGTATAGCTTTCGTTGGTGCATTTCTTGCATTTGGCATTGCATATGTAACATGATGTATAGACTTCCTTGTATCTTAGATTGCATGCATTTTGTATCATATGCATTATTAGGGAAAGCTTCTCCGATATACAATGTTTACCATGGGTTGCTATATATGTTCTTGTGAGCTTGTTTGATATGCTACGGTTAGTTTGGCTTAGCTCTTGATGATCTTGATGAATGATCCATGGTTGATGGCTAATTTTTTGAAAAATGTCACATACATGCTCTCTCATGTGTAAATGCCTATATATGATCTTGACATGTTTTAGTGGCTTTGCTATGCTTACTTTGTGGTTGGATAGCTAGTTTATTGATCATATGGAGCCAAAGGCTCACTTGCCATCATGAATGTTTAGCCCTCTTGCTTAATCTTGTGGAGGGGCATAAGTTCCTTTTTGTCGCAAAGACATTTCATGTACCATTTACAAATCTGAAAATGAAATGAAAAATGCTTGGAAAATATGTTCCCATGTCATATGTGCTGCAATTAATTTGCTTTGGGTGCTAAACCGTTGCATGATGCCTACCAATGAGAAGTCTCATACATAGAAGTAGGCACATGGCTCGGTGGCTTTGACATGACATGAGGTGCTTTTGGGTGTTTATGATGGTCTTATGATTAGAATGGCTGTCCTAGCATGAAGTTTGAGTGGCTTTGCCATTTTGATATGTTTTGCTCATGTCTAGGTATTTGCTTGTGAGAGCGTAACTTTTCGCAAAATTACTAAAATCCTTTTTAGCCTTGTCCAATGGTTGTGAAACTTGGTGATCACGTAGTTAAGGTCCTTACGAACCTGTCGAGTATCTAACTTGCTCATTTGGACTTGTGTAGCTCCTTGTGATGAATTTTGTATATTCGAGAAGCTATATGTTGCAAGTTTTCGCATTTTGCCTTGATTCATGCATTGTCAACAAGGGGGGAGAAGTTTGTGCATGTTTTGGGCACTGGGAGTGTTTGGAAGGTGTTCCAATTGTTTCGGGCATTTTTTGAGCGAGTTTGGTGCGGGGCCGGTCTCTTTGGGCGGTCTAACCGCCCCCCGGCGGTCGGTTCGGGCGGAGGCGGTCTAACCGCCACGGGCGAGCGGTCTAACCGCCACAGGCGGTGTGAGCGAGGTTTTGCTCTTTGTTGCATTCTCGAGGTGCATTGATGCATGTGTTCGGGGGGAGTGTCTTGTGGCTCGGGGGGAGCTTGCATTTGTGCGGGGGGAGCTCTTTGTGGTGTTCGAGTTTTGCTTTGGTGGTTTGCGCTCTTTGCTTGAGTCGTGTTTTGTCTCGGATGTGTCGAGCCGTTGCCCTTGCCTAAGGGGTCCGAGACTTGTCTTCTTCAAGTGATCTTGCTCTTTGCCTTTCTTTGGCTTTCGATCGCTTGTTGGGGTTTCTTTTTATTTTGTTTCTTTTCTTTTCCTTTTCTCTTGTGTTACTTCATTTGAGTGTGTTGTCAATGCACTCATCAAGGGGGAGATTGAGGACCATGTGTGGTTCGAGGACCGGTGGATGGTCGCTTCCTTGTGTGATGAGTGATTGACAACGTTGTGTGGACTGATTCTTGGCTAAGTATTGCGGGTGCGGGTTGCGGCTTGACTCGTCTTTGGTGCGGGTGAAGAACAAGCGCGAAAGGTCGTTGCCGGTGAGGCCTCCGGGTGTGGAGAAGACAAGTAGGCTTCGTTCGAGGGACCGGTGGCCGGCGGGGTCAAGTGCGGGCCGCATGGTGGCATGAACGACAAGATGAAGTCGTGGACGGTTTCTTGGTAGAGCCTCAAAACCAAGGTCGAGCCGGGACTACGTGGGAGCCGAGTCATGAGTGGAGATTGGCGGAGGCTACACCGAGTTCGCGGGGTTTGCGGTGGTTCACCGGAAAACCACCGGGTTACTCGGTTGAGCCACAAAACCGAGGCCGAAGACTCGACGAGGAGGTGCGGCCACCCGGGCGGTTCAACCGCCCGGGAGGGGCGGTCGGACCGCCCGGGGCCGGTCGGATCCACCGGGCCGGTCCTAACCGCCCGGGGGGCGGTCGACCGCCCCGGCCGCCGCGCCGAGAAGCTTCGAAGCGGAGGACACGCGTCGGGATCGCAAGGCTTGCGTCGAGGCTACGCGGGGTGCGGTCGCCGGGCATCCGTCCGATGGTGAAGACATCAAGAATTCCAAATCCGCCCTTGAGGGGCTTGTATCCCTAGTTAGTAGAGAGGGGCATTTTAGACATTCGGTTGCCGCCTATATAACCCAAGAGGTGAGAGGTTGGCATCCAACTCTTGGAACCTGCAGCTCATTTGGTTTTCGTTTCATTTTCGTTCTCTATTTTCCTAGGTTTTTTAGAGAAGGCTAGTTTGAGAGCTTCATGTGAGATCTAGAGAGAGGGATGGATGTTTGGGTGTGAAGAAACCAGACGCTTGTACGAACCATTCGTAGCGTGTATAGAAGGTTCGACGTTGTTCTTCGTGGTGGTTTTAAAATCTCTTTGATGTTGATTTTCGGGCTCTTTTTTGGCGGTGTTTTGAGAACGATTTCTTGGGGTTTTTGGTGGGTGTCACGTATGAGGTTCCGTGCCTCTTTGGCTGGTGACTTTCTTTTTGAAATCACCTTTGAATCGGACTCGATTTGGTGGTTTTTCGAGTTGGGCGAGTTCTTGACCTAAAGAAATGATTTCTTCGATTCCTCTTGATTGTGAGCGTTTCGGGTCGATTCCTTTGAGGTAGAGGTTGCCCTGGAGGTAACCCAGCTATCCCCGAAGTTTGGCTGCAATCCGTGGAGTGATTCGGGAGATCGGGCGCGAGGAAGTTGAGGTTTGACCCGCGGGTTCGTGTTCTGGAAGGGGCGGTCTAACCGCCTACAGGGGGCGGTCTAACCGCCCGGGGTGTTTCCGGGTCAAAGTTTTGTTTCGCCGGATTTTCCTCTGTGAGTTTGTTCGCCTTGATCAGAGGAGTGTCTGGGTGAAATTTGGAGCCGTTCTCGCGCAGTTTGCTAGGTGTTCTTGGTTGGAGTTCATTGCTGGGTACAGGAGGTTAGACCGCCCCAGGTAGCCGGTCTAACCGCCCCTAGGCCCTTGGGTGAAGTTTTGGTTTTCGCCAAGATTTTCTGGTAGCTAGCATGGCCTTGACCAGAGATCTCTGTTGGTGAAACCGTGGTGTGTTTTGGTGCTCGGAAGAGGCGTTTTGGAGGATTTCTTGGTTGCCAGGTGGAGGCGGTCTAACCGCCCCCTATACCCGGTCTAACCGCCCCCTCTGGTTAGCCGGCTTTCGAGTTGTTTCCGCTGTCGGTGCTGCGTGTGTGTTGTGGTTGCTGGTAGAGTTTGTTCCTAGGACCAGTAGCACTCCAGTGGCTACGTGGTTTTGGCAAACGGGAGGTAGAAGTGCGGAGCGTGTGATTTCGGGGGTTCGACCGAGCTAGTTCGTCTTGGCGGAGTTTCAATCTCCCTCGAGAAGAATTTTTTATCGGCTCCCATTCACTCCCCCCTCTCTGGTCGCCTTATCGGTCCTTCAATAGGCCAAAAGGATACGAATTGATTCAAGCCTTGCTACCGGAGCATAAGTCTCTCCTAAGTCCAATCCTTCAACTTGAGTGTAGCCTTTGCCAACAAGCCTTGCCTTGTTCTTTGTGACAACACCAAAATTCATCTTGTTTGTTCCTAAAAACCCATTTGGTGCCGATCACATCTTGCTTTGGTCTTGGTACCAACTCCCAAACTTCATTTCTCTTGAAGTTGTTTAACTCTTCCTTCATGGCAATAATCCAATCCGGGTCCTCAAGAGCTTGTTGCACACTAAGAGGTTCCAAAGAGGAAACAAACGAGTAAAATGCACAAAAATTTGACAACCTTGAGCAAGTTGTTACCCCTCTTTGAATACTCCCAACTATGTTGTCAATGGGATGATCTGGTTGAACCATTTGATGTACTCTTGGGTGTGGTGCTTGAGATTGATGTTGAATGGGTCCATCATCATCATCTTCAACTTGTGGAGCTTCTTCTTGAGCTTCACCACCTTGTTCTCCCCCTTGATCAAAGCCCCGTCCATGATTGTCACCATGAAATTGACTTCCTTCTTGATGTACTTGAGAACTTGGTGGTTCCACTCTTTTTGATGATGGTGGATCTTGATTGCTTGTGTCAACCAGAGCTTGTACTTGAACCTCTCGTGGCATCACTTCACCAGTCCCCATTCTAAAGATTGATACACTTGGGGGTCCTTCATCATCTACAAGGTTTTCACTAACTTTCTCTCGTTGAGAGCCGTTGGATTCATCAAATTTCACGTCTACTGTGGTCTCAACACAATCAGTGGTTTTGTTGAAAATACTATAGGCATGCTCGTTAGTTCCATAACCAATGAGAAAACCTTCATCTACCTTGGATGCAAACTTTGAGGCTTTGGGTTTCATGTTAAGTATGAAACACTTACACCCAAAGACCCTAAAGTAATGCACACTAGGCTTCTTACCGGTGATGATCTCGTGGGGAGTCTTGTTCAAGTACTTGTGGAGGTAGAGGCGGTTGGCGGCATGGCATGCGATGTTGATGGCTTCCGCCCAAAATGAGTCCGGAGTCTTGTATTCATCAAGCATTGTCCTGGCCGCTTCAATCAATGTACGGTTCTTCCTCTCAACGATGCCATTTTGTTGAGGAGTGTATGGAGCGGAGAGTTCATGCTTGATGCCTTCTTCATTTAGGAACTCTTCAACTTGAGTGTTCCTAAACTCTGAGCTGTTGTCACTCCTTATATTCTTGACCTTGAGCTCGAACTCATTTTGAACTCTTCTAATGAACTTCTTCACAATTCCCTTTACTTCACTTTTATCTTGCAAAAAGAATACCCAAGTGAAATGAGAAAAGTCATCAACAATTACTAAACCATATTTATTACCACCGATGCTTATATAGGTGATTGGTCCAAACAAATCCATGTGTAGTAGCTTATCTTGCAAAAAGAATACCCAAGTGAAATGAGAAAAGTCATCAACAATTACTAAACCATATTTATTACCACCGATGCTTATATAGGTGATTGGTCCAAACAAATCCATGTGTAGTAGCTTCAATGGTCTTGATGAGGATAGGATGTTCTTGGTGGGATGATGAGCTCCAACTTGCTTCCCGGCTTGATAAGCACTACATAACCTATCTTTCTCAAAAACAACATTTGTTAGTCCTAGGATGTGCTCGTCCTTTTGAAGTTTGGCCAAGTTCCTCATGCAAAAATGGGCTAGTTGGTGATGCCATAGCCAATCCAAGTCAGATTTTGCCACTGAGCAAGCTTTGGGGTCCACTTTTACTTTTGTGAAATCCACATAGTAAAGCTTTCCCCGCAAATGACCCGCAAAGACAATAGAGGAATCCTCCCTTCTAGAGGCGGTCACACCTTCATGAGTAAAGAGACAATTGTAGCCCTTCTCACAAAGTTGTGAAACTGACAACAAGTTGTATCATAACCCTTGAACATGATAAACATCTTCAATTGAATTTGTTGTGGAGATAGCAATTTTACCTATACCAACAACATCTCCTTGACCATTGTCTCCATAAATAATAGTTTCCATAGGGTTGTCATAATGATCAAGGGATGCAAATAAACCTTCATCTCTGGTCATATGATTAGTGGCACCACTATCAATCAACCATGCGCTTGCACCGGAGGAGTAGGCCTACAAAACAAGTTCAAGCTTTTGGTTTAGGTACCCAAAAAGATTTGGGTCCTTGGAGGTTAGATGCATAAACTTTTGGAACCCACACACTCTTCCTCATAGCTTTCATGGTGTAGGCCCCAACATACTTAACCACCATTTTACCATTATGGTCCAAGGTCACAATGTAGTCACAAGTGTAGTTGGGAGAGGGCTTGTGTTCGACCACATCCTTTGATGTCTTTGATGGAGAGTTAACTCCACCATTTCTTTTTGTGGTGTTTGCTACCTTAGGCATGTCCTTGGTTGTGGTAGAGGTGGTGACTCCATGGGCAATATCCATAATAGTGTTGTGGTAGCCACCCTTGTTCCATAAGGGGATCTCATGCCCTTTCACCACTACTCTACCATTGGCCTTGTTGTTCTTGTAGTGCCCAAGTCCTTGCTTGTCAACCACCTTAGGTATGGACTTGGCACCAATGTTGCCTTGAGTCATCAACATGTTCAATCAGACAATTTCCTTGTCTTTGCTCTTAATTTTCTCTTCAAGCCTTGCATGGTTAGTCTTGAGAGCATAACTCATTACAGAATAATATCATTTCCATACAATGAAATCAGAGTACAAAATAGAATATTTACATCCGAAACAACTTGATATACGAATTTAGTACAATCCCATTGGGCTAAGCGACAAGTAGAAATCCTGCGTAGCGGTAGCTAGGGCTTCAAGTCTTCATCTTCATCCTTCACCACAGACATCCTTGAGCGAAGCAACACAACCCATCCTTCAGGAATTCCACAAACTCGGACTCTCACTCCAAGTCTAATCCTGCACACTCACAAAACTATCCTCAAGGAATGGGATAGGTTCACGTCACCGACTGTATGCAGCTTTAAAAGGCCTATCTCTAAAGGATAAGAAAAGTGACAAGGTAGAAGCTCAGGCTTCCTATTGAGGACCGGAGCGTCCGAGGACCGGTGGATGGTCGCTCCTGGCTGTGATAAGTGATTGACAACGTGGTGTGGATTGACTCTTGGCCGAGTATTGCAGGTGCAGGTTGCGGCTTGATTTGCGTTGGTGCAGGTGAAGAGTGGGCGTGAAAGGTCTATACCTTGCGGGGCCTCCGTGGAGTGGAGAGACAAGTAGGCCTGACTTGAGGGACCCGGTGGCCAGCGGGGTCAAGTGCGGGCCGCATGGTGGCAAGAAAAGCAAGACGAAGTTGTCGACCGGAGCCGGTGCAGCGTAGCGGCTCACGACAGGAGTCTTCACACGGGGTTTGCGACGGTTCACTAGAAAACTGTCGGGTTACTTGGTTGAGCCACAAAACCAAGACCGGAGACTCGGCGGGTGGAGACGGGATCCGGGCGCATTGAGAAGCTTCGATGCTGGCGGACGTGTGGCGGGATCGCAGGTTTTGCGTCGGGAGGACGCGGTCTGCGGCAACGGCGTGACCGTGCGATGAAGAGGAGTGCTACATGAGCTATTTGCCCCTGAGGGGTTGTATCTCAACTTAAGTGCTAGGGGTAGTGTGGTCTTTTGCCTGGCCCGGAGGGGACTCATATATATTAGCTCTAGGGTTTCCAGCCAAACCATCCATCCAGACTGCTTCTCATTTCCTTGCTCTCTAGGGTTAGATTTTTCCTCTGTTTGTGAAGAATCTGACCTCCGAGTGAATGGAAGCTTTCATGGTTGCGTCGATTCCCGGTTTGTAGCTCGTTGGATTTTCATGTCTTTTTTGAGCTATTTTCGTCGGTTTTTCGTGCGCGGCTTGTTCCTTTGATTCTGAGGTGTTTGGGTTTGAATTTGTTAGTGGGAATCATGGAAAGTTGCCTCGTGCATCTTTGTGCTTGATCCCCCAAATTTCGAGTTCGGCCTCCGATTGAAGGATTTCAGTTGGGTCCTAGGTTTTTGGTTGGTTTCGGTGACGATTTGATTCCTGGTGATTTAGGTTGTTTGAGGACCCATGTTTTGGGGCATAGCATCCCCTAGGGATGCTTCACATCTGCCCCAAATCTATCCTCAAGAGCTTCAACCGTTTGGGAGATCCATGGACGAGTATGAGCTTTGGTGGTTTCGGTTTCAGGTTCGGGCTGCTGTTCCCGTGCCTGGCGGACCGTCCGCGTGGAGGAGTTTGTCCATGTGTTCTTCGTGTTCGTCGTGTGTTCTCGAGCGCTTTGGTTTCGATCCGGTTGGCCAGTCGTTTTTGATCAGAGGTTGTTTGGCGGACTGTCCGCCCGGACGTCGTGGACTGTCCGCGTGGCACGAGTTGCTCGTGGACTATCCGAGGACGTGGTATGGACCGTCCGCGTGTCGAGGTGCCGATTAGGTCGTTCTGTTAGTGTTTAATGGACAGTCCGCCGTGGGTCGCGGACCGTCCGCCCGGTGTCCGCGGACCGTCCGCCTGTGGGTAGCGGAACGTCCGCCTGGTGTCCGCGGACTGTCCGCCCCAGGCTCGCGGACCGTCCACCTGGCACTCCGCAGGATTGCTAAGTCCTTTGCTTCTTGCTTCCTGCTTCCTCTTTGGGACTTTTGGGGTTTGTTCCTAGGGTTGGTAGGTCCGTTGTGACTACGTGACCTTGGCAAGCTTGTGTGGAGATCCTCGGTTGTGAATTTGGGGCATAGGCCGAGTTCTCTCTTAGGAGGAGAATTTTTATCGGCTCCCATTCACTCCCCTCTCTCTGGTCGCCTAATCGGTCCTTCAATTGGTATCAGAGCCGGTTACAGATCTTCGTGTACCCGGAACGGGGTTCGGGTCCTCCACACTTTGATGGTAAGAACTACCTTATGTGGCAAAGGCGGATGGCCGCTTTCCTCCGCGGCAAGGGTCAGATCCTGTGGGATGTCATGGTGAACACAGCTTATGTTCATCCGAAGAACTTCCTTGCTCCAGGATCGAGGGACATGTTCGACGCCAACAACAAGGCTCTCGACTACCTGTACCGTTCTCTGTGTGAATCGGAATTCGAACGGGTTCGGACAGAGGACTTGGCGTGTAGGATTTGGGAGCAGTTGAAGAATGCTCATGCCGAGAACGCTCAGGTTCAGGCTCGGCTCTTTGCGACCTACCAGAGAGAGTACGAGAACTTCACTCATCTCCCCGGTGAGTCCATAAATGCCATGTTTCAGCGTTTCACGGTGATCGTGAACAACATGAGGGCTAATGTGGTCGTGCTCCCATATGATGACCATGACAGGGCTGTCAAGCTCCTGCGTTCTCTGGATCGTACCATGTGGAGTGGGAAGGTCGAGGCCATTCTAGAGTCGGAGAAGTATGAGACCCTCACGGTGGATGAGCTATTTTCCAGGCTCAAGTCGTCCGAGGTGGACCGTGGGGTGCGTGCAAAGATCAAGAACCCGACTGACCCCCATAGTCTGGCTCTCGTGTCTGATTGAAGGACTAATGCTAACATGTCTTCGAGACAATTTTCTTTGTCTTGCCTTGTGTCCATGCCAGATGAGGAGTTCGACGTGCTGGGCGAGGAGGATCTCACGTTGCTGAGCAGGCGGTTCGAGCGCATGTACACGAACCGGAAGAACGCTCGAAGGAACTCGGGCATGTGCTACCGGTGCGGGAAGCACAGGCACATCATCACCGAGTGCCCAGAAGCCATGGAGGTCAAGCCCGAGCACAAGCACCGTTCGAGGACCGACCACAAGCACCGCTCGAGGGACGACTACAAGGGCAAGAACAAGTCCGAGGGGAGGCCAAGGAAGAGTGGTGGTCACAAGAAGAAGGAGCGAGCGATGGTGGCCGGTGCAAGCGACATCGACTCAAGCTCCTGCTACTCTTCATCGAGCTCAAGTGATGAAGAGGAGAACCGGCACAAGGGCAAGCGTTCGAGCAAGAACATCAACGTCTTGTGCTTCGCCGCCCAAGGCTTTTGCGGCATGGCACATAGCACCGCAAGCAATAAGAGCAACAAGGATGACTCGGGCTCCGACTCCGAGGAAGAGGTAAACAATAGCCCATCCTTCTTGATAGCGGAGAATGCTAGGTTGAATGACTTGCTCGACAATCGTGATGATGTGCTTAGGAAGACCAACAAGGAGAAGAGGGAGTATAGGTCTTTGCTTGGAGAGGCTATGGAGAAGGTGATTGAGCTAGAGTCTTTGCTTGTTGATGCTGGGGCTCAAATAGATTCCCTTAAGTCTGCTCCCATTGTGACCAATGAACCTGAATGCACTGATTGTTCCACTTTTCTTGGTGAATTGACTGTGCTTAAGGAGAAGTATGTCTCCAAGGTTGAGGTACTAGATGTGCTTAGGGTCGAGCTAGATGAGATGAAATCTAGGCCCTCCTTGCTTGGTGCTTGTACTTCTTATCCTGTTTTGCATGAGCAGCTAGATGTTTCGCTTGCTTATGCTAGATCTCTAGAGGCTCAGCTGAAATCTCCTATTCCTACAATTTGTTCTACTTGTGAAGTGAATGCTGTGAAGAATATGGAGCTTGCACATTATGTTGACCGTTTGCAGGATGAGAATGATGAGCTGAGAAAGTTGATGGGTTGGTTGTCTTGTCATGAGCCTCAGTTGAGGATAATGATCGAAGCATACAAGCGCCAGGATGGGGAAGCGCTAGGGCAAAGAAAGTGGGTGAGTGAAGTGTTGAGAGTGATATCCCAAAACCACCAAAAACCCACCACAAAAATGCCTTTGTTTCTAAACCGAACCATCTTAGGAACCAACTAGACACAACTCCAGCTCCACCCGTGTTTCCTCCACAAACCAACAACTTCCAGTAACCCATCAAGTTCAAGAGTGTCCTGGGGAATGAATTCTTTAGGAAGAAGGGAGAGAAATCGGGTGAGGAGAAACCTAGTGAGGAGAAGTTAGAGCCCAAAGAGAACCCAAAACCAAAGCCAAAACCACCCTTCCATTGTGAGCATTGTGGGAGGGATGAGCATCTTGCTGAGTTTTGCTTCAGGAGGAAGCGTGAGGAGAGGTTGGCTAGAGAGTTGGCCAACAAGAACAGGTACCGCCTTTCTCGTGGTGTGCCTGAGCCTAGGTTGGTGCCAAGAGGTGAGGGATTGGTGCGTACCATTTATCCTCGTGGGAGGCGTGGGTTTGTGCCTCGAGGTGAGCCACCACAAAGAGAAGGTGGTAGGCATGTTGGGTTTGGGCGTGGTGAGTTTGCTGGACGTTCCTTTGCTCATGGCCAAATGAGTATGGGTGGAACGATCGCAGCTTTAGGCCCCAGAAAAGCTACGAACCATAGTCTCCCCTTCGTGGTACGTGTAGTCCTCCAAGGGGACGTGTGGGTGTTCCACCTAGAAGAGATAGGATGGATTTTGCTAACCCCACGTTTGAGCAAATGGTGAGACACTGGTTTGATTCGTTTTGTACTAACCCCAGTGCTGAGTCCTTTGCTCACTCTCGCTCTCGTTTTTGATTTTGCAGGTGGGAGGCTTGGAGGGCTTTTGGTTGATCGACTCCGGTTGCTCCCGACACATGACTAGAGATTGACGATGGTTCTCTTGCCTCACCCCGGTGATGACCAAGGAGTACATCACTTTTCGGGATAATGGGAGAGGTAGAGTGCTTTCAGTAGGCACGGTGAAGGTGAGTGAGTCTGTGACTCTTAGGCGTGTTTCTCTTGTCAAGTCTTTGGGGTACAATCTTCTCTCTGTCTCCCAACTTCTTGATGAGGGTTTTGAAGTCCGTTTCAAAACGGGTTGTTCTCGTGTTTTGGATTCTCGAGGCGATCTTGTGTGTACGATCGTCCCCGAGGGTCAAATTTTCAGAGCCGATTTTTCTCAGTGTGTTGGCTCTTCTCGTTGTTTGGTTGCTGGTGTTTCGGCGGAGCTTTGGAAATGGCATAGGAGACTAGGTCACTTGAGTTTTGACTTGTTGTCATGCTTGAGTGGGCTAGGATTAGTCCGAGGATTGCCTAAGTTGAAATACCAAAAGGATTTGGTATGTGCTCCGTGTAGGCATGGCAAGATGATCGCCACTTCTCATCCGCCTTTGACATCCGTTATGACAGAGAGACCATGCGAGTTGTCCATATGGACTTGGTTGGTCCAGCTTGTGTGTGCTCGACGGGTGGGAAGTGGTATGTCCTTGTGATTGTGGACGACTATGCTTGGGTCTTCTTTTTGGCTGACAAGGGGGAGACGTTTGGTTTTGTGAGAGATCTGATCTTGAGGTTGAAGAATGAGAGACATGGAGATGCTGTTCGAGCTATTCGTAGCGACATTGGCAATGAATTTAAAAACTCTCGTTTCGAAACCTTTTGTCGTGATTTGGATCTCGAGCATCAGTTTTCTTCTCCCTATGTGGCTTGTCAGAATGGTGTGGTTGAGAGGAAAAATCGTTCCCTTTGTGGGATGGCTCGGACGATGCTTGATGAGCATAGGACTCCGAGGAGATATTGGGCTGAGGCAGTGAATACCGCTTGCCATGTTGGGAATCGGATTTTTCTGAGGGCCTTCTTGAACAAGACGTGCTATGAGCTTATGCACGGGCGAGCACCTAGAGTGAGCCATTTCAGGGCTTTTGGTTGTCGGTGCTTCATTCTCAAGAAGGGTAGGCCTGATAAGTTTGAGTCGAGGTCTTCCTATGGGATTTTCTTAGGTTATGCTAGTCATTCTAGAGCATTTCGTGTGCTCAACCTTGATACTAACCTAGTCATGGAGACTTGCGAGGTGACCTTCGACGAGACACAACCATGCAATTCGTCTGTCTTTGAGTGTGCAGGTGATGATGAAGTTGGCAAGAAGATCTTTGAGGATGAGGAGGATGATGCTGGAGAGGATGATGGTGATGATAATGAAGCTCCAGCCACGCGTGTACCCTCTACTTCCACTACGACGACTACGGTGCAGGATGGTCCATCCCCTACACCGCCTATGATTCAGGAATATCAAGTGGAAGCAGCTGCTGAGGGGGAGGTTGCCTCAAAGTGAGAGGCACCAAGGCGAGTTCAAGTTGATCATCCTCCCTCGGTAATCATCGGTGACATCAATGAGCGTACAACACGGTCGAGGTCTAGAAATGCTTCTCACTTTGCTCATTCAGCTTTTGTTGCTACCTTTGAGCTGAAAGACATTGGACACGCTCTATCTGATCCTAATTGGGTGAATGCCATCCATGAGGAGTTAGAGAACTTTGAGAGAAACCAAGTGTGGGAGTTAGTGGAGCCACCACCAAATTGCAAACCTATTGGGACAAAATGGGTGTGGAAAAACAAAGAGGGAGAAAATGGTGAGATGGTAAGGAACAAGTCGAGGTTGGTTGCTCAGGGCTATAGTCATAAGGAGGGGATAGACTATGAGGAGACATTTGCTCCTGTAGCCCGTTTGGAGGCAATTAGGATCCTTCTAGTTTTTTCTGTGGCTAAAGGGTTCAAATTGTACCAAATGGATGTGAAGAGTGCCTTCTTGAATGGGTTCTTAGAGGAGGAAGTTTATGTGAGGCAACCACCGGACTTTGAGAGTGTTGAGTTCCCACACAAGGTGTATAGGTTGAGAAAGGCGTTGTATAGGCTGAAACAGGCTCCCCGTGCTTGGTATGGCCGTTTGAGGGGGTTCTTGTTCAGCAAGGGGTTTGAGATGGGCAAGGTAGATAAGACACTTTTCTCGTCAAGTAGGGTAATGATATCCTAATTGTTCAGGTATACATGGATGATATTGTCTTTGGCGGCTCGTCTCACTCTTTGGTTGCAAGGTTTGAAGAGGATATGAGCAAAGAATTCTAGATGTCTATGATGGGAGAATTGCAATTCTTTCTCGGGCTTCAGATCAAGCAGGCGAAGGAAGGAACCTTTGTACACCAAGCCAAGTACACGAAGGACATCCTCAAGAAGTTCAAGATGGACAATTCGAAGCCCCTGTCGACACCAATGAGTGCGACTACAACGCTTGACGCGGATGGGGACGGAGAGCCCGTGGACCAGAAGGAGTACCGGAGCATGATCGACTCCCTCTTGTACTTGACGGTGACGAGGCCGGACATCCAGTTTTCTGTGTGTCTGTGCGCTCGTTTTCAGGCGTCACCGAGGACTTCACATTGGCAGGCCGTCAAGCGGATCTTTAGGTATCTTCGATACACTCCTGAGCTTGGTCTTTGGTACTCGGCGTCCTCTTCTCTTTCTCTTCTTGGTTTTCAGATGCCGATTTTGCGGGGTGTCGAGTCAATAGGAAGTCGACTTCGGGGACTTGTCAGTTTTTGGGTTCCTCGCTTGTTTCTTGGTATTCTCGCAAACAGTCTAGTGTAGCTCAGTCTACCACAGAAGCCGAGTATGTTGCTGCCGCTAGTTGTTGCTCCCAGCTGCTTTGGATCACATACACGCTGAGTGACTTTGGTGAGGAGTGTTCCCATGTGCCTCTCATGTGTGATAGCACGAGTGCCATTAGTGTTGCCAAAAATCCCGTGCTTCACTCCAGAACCAAACACATAGAAGTGAGGTACCACTTTCTGAGAGATAATGTTGAGAAGGGAAACATAGACCTCATCCATGTACCCATAGAAAAGCAGCTTGTCGATATCCTAACCAAGCCTTTGGACCAAGCTACATTTGCTCATTGGCGAGGAGAGCTTGGAGTTGTTTTTCCTTTTTGAGCTTCGGTTGGGAGGATTGATGTACATATGCATGTTGCATTTTCATTCTTGTATCATATCATGCTTGCATCTTTGTATCATAGACTGCATTTGTAACATGTCATAGAGATGTGCTTCTCTCATATGCTTTGATCACCATGATATGCTAGAGATGCGATTATGACCTTGCTTGTGATGCTCATGAGATGTATAACTATGCTCTTGGTAGCTTTGGGATATATATGCTTGTGGATGGCTTTCTTTCGTAAAAATGCTATATGATCCTCTCTTATGGGTAGAATGCCTTTCATGTTCATTTTGGGTGCTTATGGCTATATCTTGCTTAATTTATGCTTGGAACCATGTTCTTTTCATTTGGGATCAAAGATCCATTTATCATCATGAATGTTTAGCCTACATGCTACCTTGTGGAGAAGCCTAAGCTTCTTTTTGCCACAAAGGCACTTCATGTACCATGCTTGTATTTGTAAATCATAAAAAATGGTATGTGAGATGCCTAAGCTTGAAAAATGTGCTTCCATGTCTAAAATGCTTTAAAATTCCTTATCTTGGGTGCTAAACTGTTGCATGATGTTCACCAATGAGAAGTCTCATATCTAGAAGTGGACACATGACTCGGTGGCTTTGACATGGCATGAGATAGCTTGTAGGTGTTTGTGATGATCGTGTGATGAGAATTTGTGGCCTTGCATGAAGTTTGTGAGTTATATGTTGTGGGTGCTCTTTTTGCTCATGATTAGGTCCTATGCTCATGAGAGGGAAACTTTTCTAAAAAATGCTTCATTTTCATCATGGCTAGATCACTTGCTTATATGTCCCCTTGTGTCTTGTTGGCGATGCTTGTACTCAAATTGTGGCTATCTTTCTTGACTATGTCTCAATTTTAATAAGCATGTTGTAGTGCTCTTTGTATATTTGAGAAGCACATGCTTGCACTTGTAGACTTGATTCATGCATTACCAACAAGGGGGAGGAAAGTACCCAATTCATGTTTCCAGGGGGAGTTTGCATCGAGAAAAATTGGGGGAAATGCATTTGTTCAGGGGGAGCTTGCATTCATGCATTTGGAAGCTAGCTCTTTTTCGCCTGAATTTTAGTCGTGCTCTTTTGCCGATGGTGTCGAGCCCTTTTGCCTCACCTTGAGGAGTCGGCAATTTTGGAGTATTTTATCTCGGTTGTGTCGAGCCGTTGCCCTTGTCTTAGGCGACCGAGATTTTTCTCACTCAAGTGATCTTTTCTTGGTTTTTGTTTGGCTTTTGATCACTTGCTTGAGTTTTTCCTTCTTTTCTTTTTTTTTCTATTTTCTCTGAATTGGTTACTTGCTTGTGTTGTCAATGCACTCATCAAGGGGGAGATTGAGGACCGGAGCGTCCGAGGACCGGTGGATGGTCGCTCCTGGCTGTGATAAGTGATTGACAATGTGGTGTGGATTGACTCTTGGCCGAGTAT
The DNA here is from genome assembly GCA_947561735.1 of Cenchrus americanus. NCBI lineage: Eukaryota > Viridiplantae > Streptophyta > Magnoliopsida > Poales > Poaceae > Cenchrus > Cenchrus americanus. Next base: position 124,740,281 of record OX387242.1, on the reverse strand, counting down.
TGCAGGTGCAGGTTGCGGCTTGATTTGCGTTGGTGCAGGTGAAGAGTGGGCGCGAAAGGTCTATACCTTGTGGGGCCTCCGTGGAGTGGAGAGACAAGTAGGCCTGACTTGAGGGACCCAGTGGCCAGCGGGTTCAAGTGCGGGCCGCATGGTGGCAAGAAAAGAAAGATGAAGTTGTCGACCAGAGCCGGTGCAGCGTAGCGGCTCACGACCGGAGTCTGCACACGGGGTTTGTGATGGTTCACTAGAAAACCGTCGGGTTACTTGGTTGAGCCACAAAACCAAGACCGGAGACTCGGCGGGCGGAGACGGGATCCGGGCGTGTTGAGAAACTTCGATGCTGGCGGACACGTGGCGGGATCGCAGGTTTTGCGTCGGGAGGACGCGGTCTGCGGCAACGGCGTGACCGTGCGATGAAGAGGAGTGCTACATGAACTATTTGCCCCTGAGGGGTTGTATCTCAACTTAAGTGCTAGGGGTAGTGTGGTCTTTTGCCTGGCCCGGAGGGGACTCATATATATTAGCTCTAGGGTTTCCAGGCAAACCATCCATCCAGATTGCTTCTCATTTCCTTGCTCTCTAGGGTTAGATTTTTCCTCTGTTTGTAAAGAATCTGACCTCCGAGTGAATGGAAGCTTTCATGGTTGCGTCGATTCCCGGTTTGTATCTCGTTGGATTTTCATGTCTTTTTCGAGCTATTTTCGTCGGTTTTTCGTGCGCGACTTGTTCCTTTGATTCTGAGGTGTTTGGGCTCGAATTTGTTGGTGGGAATCATGGATAGTTGCCTCGTGCATCTTTGTGCTTGATCTTGATCCCCCAAACTTCGAGTTCGGCCTCCGATTGAAGGATTTCAGTTGGGTCCAAGGTTTTTGGTTGGTTTCGGTGGCGATTCGATTCTCGGCGATTTAGGTTGTTTGGGGACCCTAGTTTTGGGGCATAGCATCCCCTAGGGACCCTTCACATCTTCCCCAAATCTTTCCTCAAGAGCTTCAACCATTTGGGAGATGCATGGACGAGTAGGAGCTTTGGTGGTTTCGGTTTCAGGTTCGGGTTGTTGTTCCCGTGCCTGGCGGACCGTCCGCGGGGTGCTCGCGGACCGTCCGCGTGGAGGAGTTCGTCCAGGTGTTCTTCGTGTTCGTCGCGTGTTCTTGAGCACTTTGGTTTCGATGCGGTTGGCCAGTCGTTTTTAACCGGAGGTTGTTTGGCAGACCGTCCGCCCGGACGTCGCAGACTGTCTGCGTGGCACGAGTTGCTCGCGGACCATCAGAGGACGTGGTACGGACTGTCCACGTGTCGAGGTGCTGGTTGGGTCGTTCTGTTAGTGTTTAACGGACAGTCAGCCGTGGGTCGCGGACCGTCCGCCCGGTGTCCGCGGACCGTCCGCCCGTGGGTAGCGGACCGTCCGCCTGGTGTCCGCGGACTGTCCGCCCCAGGCTCACGAACCGTTCGCCCGGCACTGCGCAGGATTGCTAAGTCCTTTGCTTCTTGCTTTGTGCTTCTGCTTTGGGATCGTTTGGGGTTTGTTCCTAGGATTGGTAGGTCTGTTGTGACTACGTGACCTTGGCAAACTTGTGTGGAGATCCTCGGTTGTGAATTTGGGGTATAGGCCGAGTTCTGTCTTAGGAGAAAAATTTTTATCGGCTGCCATTCACTCCCCGCTCTGTGGTCGACTAATCGGTCCTTCACCTATGCAGCAGTAGCGAAGCATAAATAGAAAACATCTCCATATCAATCCCAAACCATACTCTCAAACATAGCTCGGAACCACCTGGTACCCTAGGGCCCCGTCTCCTCATCCTATCTCCACCTCAATGATTGCAATCGGATCGACGAGGTAGAGGGAGCAACACTCCTTTAACCGACTGCAACCACGGCTCACCACACTCTCAACTACAGGGGGAGGTAGAAATCCCAAAACATGAGGAACGAACATGTCTTCAAGGTTTGTCTATGACCGAGGACGTGGCTATACATATAGATCAAACAACTCTGCAGAGTGTGTACACCTGTACCCAACTTGGAATGGAACCCGGCTGGTGGCCGACCGACCGAGCCCATCCTACCGTGTGAACTCTTAGTAGTTACGGTCCCATCCTGCATCCAGCCCTCAAAACGGTCCCCCCTCAGAAGGGATAGCACCGAAACTGTGAAATGCCCTCGTGTGGCCACACGGGAGTCGCTCTGAGAGGGTGGTCTCACCTCCACCTCTCCCCCACTGACACCCCGCTATCCTACTAGCAGGTATGGTTCTGCACTTGTCGAGCTCAACTCGGCCCTGACCCCACTCTAGGCGAGGTGGTGTGTACGAAAGTCCTATCGGCAAGTTGATCCACTCGCTTTCAGACCGAGGCAAGCTCATGTCCTCCATCCGCAGTTAAAACTCCGACACCTGTGTTAACACCAAAATTTGGTAAGGAGTCTGACTTGTGGGTCCGGTTCGAAAAAGAGTCCGTCTGGTGGAAGGAAGGATATTTCTAGAGATTTTCGGCAAAGAGATCCGCGGTCGGCTATCTGCTCCAGTTCGGCAGAGGAACAGTAGAGCTGATTTCGCGGGATTGGACGGTGACGTGGCTCAATCAGAGGAAGCGAATGGATGGATAGGCGATCAGGTTTAGTTAGGCAATGAATCCATTCGCGGTTGTAATCAACGGGGTATAAATACGATCCCCGGATGTATGTAACAAACACGATCATTCCTCAATACACACCGGCCTTACGCCAAACCCTAGAGTCCTTGTCGTGTCGTCGAGTTCTTCGAGAGGGCCAATCGATCCGTCGACCTCCGTGAGTACCGGCAACCTTGTATCATGTCTAGTATCATGCGGTGGATTTAGATCTGATGCAAGTAGTCTTGTTACCATGCTTCGTGTCATGCGGTAGATTCAAGTTTGGTTCAAGAGGGTTTCTTGTTAGATCATGAGCCATGCGGTAGGCTAAGATCTGGCTTGAAGCTAGTTATCGGCTCTATTGGATTTTGGCAAGACCCAATAGATTCATTAAGTTATCCCGTGTTATCATGAGTTTTGCTTTATGTTTTAATTCATGTAGCACACCCTTGCCCAATCTAGATGGGTTTGGATCGGCTATATTTCTTTTAAGATCCTTGTACGAGCAGGTTTCGTGTTTTGACGCGTGGATCTTGTGCTCTCCGATAGCCGAAACCGAATCGATCTAGGTTGTTACGTGTTGCGGGTTCAAGCTTGCTTTGTTAGTATAAATCTTGAAAGAACCGGGTATCATGCGGTAGATGCAGGTTTTTGGGTTGCTTTGGAGCTAGTCATCCGGTGGATTAGATTTCCAATTCAGCCTGATAGATTTATTCACGTGGTAATGTTTGTTCCTTCTTCATGGACCCTGAATCGGCTGTTCAGCCGTATTCGGTTATGTTTTCACGAGTAGATCACGTGCATTATTTATGTTTTAAATGACGTATGCTTTTAGCTTTCCATATTTAGATTGTGTCATGCGGTGGATAGATCTATTTGTGGAAAGTGCTGCGTTTTTCATGCAAGTCGTATCATGCGGTGGATAGATTTGTTTGTTATCGTACCTGACGGGTCTCAAAGTAACTAGACATGCGGTAGACTAGTGCTTTGGATCTATGCGTACTTATTTAATACATGATCATGTCCGTGCTTTACCTCATCTTATTTAATGATAAACCTCATGGGGATCGGTCATAACTTCATGCTTGCATCTTCATTTTTACAAAGACCGATCGTCGTCATGCTTACGTCATCCATTCGGCAGTATTCCTTTTTCCTTTGTAATGGTTCGGATGGTTGTGATTCCTTGACAGATAGCTCTACATAGCTACATGTCATCTTGCTTGGCTTCTTAGCCGTAAATATGGAACTGTCTGGTACCACCCGACACGTTCCAAGCTTTGGTATCTAACTGCTTTATCTTTTGTTAATTTTCAGAAAAAATTGACTGGCACGTCACTCTCTCTCTGCGTGTGCGAAGCTAGCTTTTTCGGCTTGCTGTGTGATTGGCGTTGAGTGCACATTTTACGTCAACACTGTGCTCCGAAAACCATAAAAGTGGGGATACACTAAGGAGTGCACCCCCATCCCCGATCCCAGATCGGTTGTTTCGAGCTCACCCCCACCAAAGTACCCAAAACGCCTTCTCCTGCCGGTTTTACCCCACTCACGCCAAGAACCGCTATCCCTTTCCCACAACACATGCATCGCGAAGCTCAGCGTATATACACACTTATATATAACATAGTAGTAGGACAATCAAGGACATGGTAATTGAAGAAGGTAGTGCAAGGTTCATCATCATGCATTTAAAGTAGAGCGCTAGCATACTACATAGCAATGCCTAATAGGTATTCAGAATCAGTCGGGCGTGAACACCTGTGTGCAAGTAGTTGTTCTCGATCTTCTGGCTCGGTTCTTCAGCGCCGAAAATTCCTAGATTTGCAAAGATAAATAAACATGATGTATAGATGCAAATAACACCAAAGAGAAGCAATAAAGAACCAAATAACTCCAAAAGCTAGTCTAACGGGTGCTTCATGATTTTAGAAGAATACCGAAGCTGATTTCATATTTTTCTAAGGTAGAAACAATTTATTAAGGATTTTCAAATAAAGAAATGTTTTACGAATTTAATTTATTGCGATAAAGCACAAAAGACATAAGTCAGTAAGTTAGAAAACCATAAGCTAGGTTTAGGGTAGGTCCGCAGGCTAAGTTTACTAGGCAACAATCTTTGTTGACTAAGTCAAAAAGGCAGGTCAGAGGTCAACCGGGCCCCACAAGTCATCCTTTGGGCCCCGTAGGTTAGATGGAACCAGGTTGGAGAGTTAGCGGCCTCACATGTCAGTGGGAGCCAACTATAAGTCCGTAGGTCCCTTTGGTCGGATGGAGAGACTGTGTAGGATTGATCAGCTAATAGAGAAGTTGTGTGGTTGAGAAACTCGGCTCAGGCTGGAACATGACAAAGGTGTGACAAGGGTTGACGGCTTGGTTAGCCCACGCGTCGTGCACAGTGAAGGCGTGACACTGAAAGTGCATCTTGGCCCCTAATTATTTTGGTGATAATGACAAGCACGATTTGAGGTATTTAATGCTTCGACAAGATGTGTGCAGGGCTTAAACGAATGAAATCCTTTTGGATGATCAAAGGAAGTCCCCCAATTTCAAGATGATGTTTTCTAATTCAAATCAAGGCTTAATTCTCTTTTACTTTTGAATTTGAGTATAGGAAACACCGTACTATAAAGGGGGATGCAATTCAATAACCAAGAGATGCTAAAAGTGCTCTAGAAGGGATTCTAAGTGAGTGAGAAGAGTTGAGAGTCGACACGTGCACTTATGCTTATCTTTTCTAAAAATCTGTGTCCTGGCCGTTCTACTGACCCCACGTCGGTTCTACCGACCAGAGCCCATCGGTAGTACCGGCGCAGGGCCGGTATACCGATATGCGTTCTCTGGCTCAGTTTAGCCAGGGGGCCGGTACTACCGACCCTGTGTCGGTACTACCGGTGCCGTACTGTTTTTCTTCAGAAAAATCACCCCCTCGGTAGTACGGACACCGTGTCCGTAGTACCGAGGTTATACGAGTTTGCACAGTAACGGCTAGTTTTCAGCCCCTAGTATTTAACCCCTCTTCTCCCTCCTCACTCATTGCTGACCAACCACGGGACAAACACTTCCTTGAGCATTCACTCCACCTCCCTCACCTCCTCTAGAGCTAATCCTTGGTTCCCTTGAGCTAAGACTTGAGAAGTGAGGTGACTTCTAGTGAAGTGTGACAAGTTTTGAGAGCCCCATCGTTCTTCCCCTTCTCAAGAGCACTTGAAGCATCTCCGGGTTGTTGTGTTGCATTTGTTACTCTTGAAGCTTGCTTCTAGACGGTTAGGCGTCGCCCGCGAGTGCCCTCTTGGTGTGGTGCACCCGGGATCGTTTGTATTGCCCTCTCCTTCGTGGAGAAATCTTAGTGAGCACCAATCTTCCTTTGTGGGGGTTGGAAGAGGAAAAGAGGCTCTTGGTGATAGCCCTCCCTTTGTGGGATCCTCAACGGAGACGTAGCATCCTTTGTGGGTGTGAACTTCGGATTAAATTCTGTGTCTCCTTTGCTTGCTTGCGTTTCTTCATTTCTAACTAACCCTAGAACTTGTTTTTAGCCCGATCTATCATTTGGTTGCTATCCAACTTGTTTCTGTGATTGCAGGTGATTCTTAGCATCTAAACTTAAACTTTGATTCAAGTAGAATTGCTAGAAACCGCACAGAATTCAAATTTCGTTTTAAGTTTCTTCTGCCTGTCGGTAGTACCGACACAGTGCCGTAGTACCGACCCCGTCGGTAGAACCGGCACCACGTCGGTAGTACCGACAGGATATTTAATCCGCTGCTTTTGTTTCAGAAATTTGAAGTGATCCTATTCACCCCCCCTCTAGGCATCACAAGGTCCTTTCAGACACGACCGCGACGAAAGATAAGGTCGGGATTTGAAAGATTGAGAACAAGCACTCGGTACTAAGATAAGGCTCGGCGGACAACAGGACGAGTGTTGCTGCTAGCAAGTAACGCACAAGCAAGGAAGATAAGGAGTTAAGGCTAGATTAGCATGTACACGACTTATAGATTTACAAGCAGCAGCTACTACTTGTATGGGTTGTGGCCGAGAACAAACACTACAGGTTTGTAGCTCCAGCATGCCCTCGTGATGGATCAGAACTTCCAGGAAGATCGCTAGAGCTATACGTCCATGGCACGTAACCAAACATGAGTGACATCAATCGTACGTGCTTCTTGCTTTGGCGTAGCTCCCCTATCTGAGACAGAAAGATCATATGCCCAACATGGCTGAAACAAGGCAGCCGGACAGGTAGGGCATACCTCGAAGGTTTGTCAGATGGTAAACGGCGATGGGTGGTGGGTGTGATCACACCGGCTGGGCGCAAAGACAACGAGGCGATGGGCAGATCGATTGCCCGATCGGTGGGGCGCACAAGCAAGGGTAAGGACGCCATGTCTTTGGCCGACGTTCGGCCTTGTCATGGAGAATAGAGACTGACGATGCGACGTGCGTGCGCGATTCGTGATCCAGTAGCAAGCGGCAGCGCGCGTTATTGTAGGCTGCGACACCTGCAGTTCAAAACCTGGCGCGGAGGCCAGTTTCTCAGAGGGGTGTCGGCGCACGCGCTGCGGTGGCAAGCAGAGCAAAGTGCAACTCTGGATCATGTCTCGGTCATAACATCGAAGGTTGGCTTCAAAGAGGAAAAGGTGATGGCATGGCCGGCTCGACTGGGCGTTTCAGCACATCATCGAGCGGGTTGTGGGCATAACAAAGGTTCCCTGGTTTTGTGTGCAGATCGCTCGATCAAATTCCACAAGGGCAAGCGTCTCATGGCTGCACACTGTAGTGCTGGTTCATGGCAGGTGGGGGTTCTCGCTGGCGGCGCAAGCATGGCCAGCGGCTCTCTGGTGGTAGCACTTGGGTAGAGGTGGCAGCGAATTTTCTGTGGAACTCCCACCCACAGGTGCATACGGGAGCACATCCTGGACGGCCGACAGCTAAACAGTGCAAAAGAGGTCACCAGTTGATTTGGGAGCAGGGAAGAGGTGATGGACAAAGCAGGAAGCTCAGCTTGCTGCTCCCAGTGGAAGAAAGAAGATTGAGGCTGCAGTTCAGTGGAGAAAATAATTGCAGGCTATTGCTCTGCATCTCGGGTGGAATAAAGAAAAGCCGATGTCGGTGTTTTAAACCGGCCACCTACTAAGGGGAGTACCCGAAGTAGATGAATGTGGCCTCGCCGAGATCGGTAACTCGAATCAAGAGACACGTGGCACACAATTTAGACAGGTTCGGGCCGCGAGGTGCGTAATACCCTACGTCCTGTATGCTGCGTAGCTCTGGATTGATTGGGTACGATTACAAGATGGTGCAATTGTACGCCGTGAGATGAGATGATGAGAGAAAGGTCCCTGCCTCGCCTTATATAGTCTGGGAGGCAGGGTTACAAGTCGGAGTAGGGAGAGAGTACTAGTCGAATATGTCTAGGAGTCTTCCATACAGTGCGGGACATGTAAAGCTTCCTAACCGAGTACTTCTCCTCTGTAGTCCTTTTGCTTCACGCCATCAGGTGCCGTGCAGCGCAAGCCGGGCAGTCCCAGGGGCCCACCAAGTAGTCGGTCCTGGTATCCACCGAGGTAGTGGGCCCAGGGAGGTCCATACGACAAGCCCCCGAGTACTTTGTAGTCGAGAAGGATAGCTTCAAGTAATCTTGACGGCCTTAACGAGTAGTCCTCGAGCGTCCCCGAGTACTACAAGTCAAAAGTCCTCAAGAGTAGTCGAAGCATCCCGAGGCTGGAATGTACTCCAACTGATGTTTGAGCAATCTTGAAGTCTTCTCGAGTAGTCCCAAGCGTCCTCGAGTGCTGCCCTCGAAGGTCTTCAACAATGTCCGTGTTGTCTTGAAGCCGAAGCTGATATGGAAGTGCGATTGTAAAATCACACTCCATATGGAGTAGCCCCTGAGCCTTAGGTTGAGTTGCAGACTCTGGCTGAGGGTCCATCAGAAGTTTTGGCAAGAATATCCCGAAAAATCCGGAGAAAAAACCGAAGGACACGTGGCACGGAGCCCCCGAGCCTTGAGTCGAGTACTTCCTCTCGAATTGAAGGGTCATCTTGTAGAATGTGTCCTGAGATGCTCCTGAGTCTTGTCGCTTCCCAGGTAGTCGAGTAGAAGTAGCCGAGCCCCCGAGGTGAGGCGCGTCGACTAGTTGAAGTTGAAGAGTCACGCGCAGCCGCTGAGTCAGCCGAGCGCAAACTTATCCATCCGGCCGTTGGGAGGCCGCGTTGACTTATAAATAGAAGCCAAAGCCCTTAGGTTTTTTCACCCCACGCAGCTGTAGCCATTCCAAGTACATCTTGGCCAGGAATCACCACCAATGCGTGCCGCCTCCGCTGAGTGAAGCGTAGATCCAAGCGCGCCGCCAGAGAGAGCCACCGCGGTAGCCCCCGAGCGAATGCGCGTGAAGACCCTGTGTACTTGGAGGATGAAGCTATCTCCGTCCAAGACCGTGAAGGCCGCCGGCGGGAAGAAGAGGAGTCGCGACGAAGCCGCCGGATCTGCCGCTGGGACAGCACCGCCGATGTCTCCACCGCGGCCAGATCCAAACCGCGAATGGAAGAAGTCGAAGGCGAAGACCGAAGACCTGCTAGCCCTCCTCAACAGCGGATTCATCCGGGAGAAGGAGGTGAACATGTGGAGGGCCGCCGCCGGGGATCCGTACCCGATGGAGAAGAGTGAAGACGAGATCCCGATGTTCGCGCGATTCACGGAGCGCGGGCTCTCGCTCCCGGCGAGCAACTTCTTCAAGGGGCTCATGGGGTACTACGGCATCGAGTACCTCAACCTCAACCCCAATGGTATTTTCCATACCGCCGTCTTCGTACATTTCTGCGAAGCTTTTCTGGGGATCAAGCCCCATTGGATCTTGTTCCGGAAGTTTTTCCGGGTAAAGCCGCAACCAAGCGCCAGCAACCCGCGGGTAGTCGGAGGAGCGGGGATCCAGATGCTGGAGGACGCCGCCGAGCAGTTCCTTTCGTACAAGCTCATCGACTCCAACCAAGACTGGAAGGCCAAATGGTTCTACATCACGAACCACCATCCGGGGTTGCCGAAGCCAAGCGGGAAGCAGCCCAAACATCACCCGTGGTGGAACACGGAGCCCACAATGCAGGAGGGGATCCAGCTCCCCGAGTTGTTGGCGCGGATCAAGGTGCTGAGAGAAGCCGGGCTGAGGGCCGAGCACGTGGCCTTCAGCTTCATGAAGCGCAGGGTGCAGCCGCTGATGGCTCGTGACACCCTGGGATTCGAGTACGCCGGCGACGACGATACGTCGCGGATGCTTGGAGAAGAAGTCGTCGATGACGACATTGTCGACAGGCTGGCGCGGATCTTCAAGGACATGCTGCCGTACACGGCGTGCCCCGTCCCGGAGTACCCCGCCGCGCGCCTACCAAAGGAGGTAAGTAGCCGCACCCATAGTCGAGTACCCATTCCATGCGAGTAGTCGTACTGATGGGTTGTGTCTTGCAGGACGACTTGAAGAAGTTTGTCTCCGAGCCGCCGCCGCCCCCTCAGGAAGTCGAGATCCCAGAGGAGGGGAAGACCAAGGCCAAGGAGCGGCAGGAGGTCGGCGAAGGAGACGACACCGTTGTCATGGAGGGCGAAGAGACGCTGCAGGACCGCCTCCATCTGCGGTCGAGGTTCAGCCGTCCTGGCTTGCCTCATGTTCCTCTTGTCCAAGATCCACCGGCTAGCCTAGAGGCTAGTCTGGCCGCGCCGCCGCGGAAGCCGCGCAATGCGTCCCGCAAGCGCGTGTCGAAGAAGTTGAAGGTCACTGAGACCACGTCCCCAGAGGTAAGCCATCTTGAGTAGTGTAGTCGAGTACTCGTGTCTCGAGTTCACTTGTTGATGAAGAAGTTTCCTTGCTTGCAGGAGTTGCCGCCTACGGAGCCCGTTGATCAGGGCGACGAAGGCGAGTGGGACACAGTGGGGGAGGCCGCTGGGAGTCGTAGCCCAGCCCCCACTGTTGAAGAGCTCTTGGCGCGGTCCGGAGCGCCGGCCCCCGCTCCTCGGGGGGAGCACGGAGCCCACGGCGCTGGCTGCCGCGAAGAAGTGGTGGGCCGCGGAGGCGCGGAGAGCGCGGCGCACCGCGGGCAGTCCTTTCGCGCAGAAGAGGAGGCGCAAGAGGAGGCGCCTGCCGAGGCTGGACTGGTGGACATCGCCAGCATCCTCGGCGCCCGACCGTGACGGTAGTCCAGTCAAGCCTGTAAGTGATGCATCTTCCCGAGTAGTACTTGAAGTGGTAGTCGTGCCTGACTGACGACCGACTTGTGTACTCTGCAGGAACTCGACAGATCTGTCCTGGGAGGGGGATGAACCCTCTACAGCGGTGGCAGGAGAAGAAGTCGCGCCGCCCACTGAGGAGTCCGCTCCCTCCCCTCAGGCGGAGCCCGAAGCGCCGGCTGCTGAGGCTACGTTGCCTGAAGCCAGCGTAGTCGAAGGTGAGTACTCTGCTGAGGCTGTAGTATCCCCGAATAGTAGTCGTAGGCGTTAGATAACGCTGATGTGCTTGTCTTCTTGTTGACAGACGCTGAGGCCGAGGGGAGCGACATCCCATCGGCGGTGCCCGTGGAGAACTTGACACTAGAAGCTCAGGAGGCTGCTGGAGGGGCCCCCGAGCTGATGGAGGTAGCCGCCGGAGAGGTCGCCGCGACGACCGGGGGAGAGGAGGCCACCACGCAACCAGAACCCGCTCTGGAGGTGGTCGTTCGCTCCCCGGAGATCCAAGACGTGGAGCCCATTTGATCTGCACCGATGACCGAAGCCGCCACAAGTAGTCATGGCGGGGTAGAGTTGCTGGCGGATGACTTGGTCGACCCGGCAACAGTGGCTCGGCATCTGGAGGCGGTCCGCCAAGCCGAGCAGTGGATGAAGGTGAGTAGTCGTAACTCCTGAGTAGTCAATCCTTTAGCGTTGAGTACCCATTTGATGTGTATTGCCTGTGCAGGACGTCGTGGAGAGGTCCCGCGAGAAGTCCAACATGCTTCAAGGCTTCGGCGACGCGGTGCTTCAGGCGGAGGCGCTGGAGGACCAACTCGTGAAGTCTCGGAAGCACGCGGCCGCCATGCAGTCCAAGCTTGATACCGCCTTTGCCAAGTACCACAACGACATCCAGGAGATGCAGGCGAAGAGCGACGACTTGGTGTGGAAGAACAAGTCGCTCCGCAACAAGAACAAAGGTACACCACTTGTCTTGTTGAGTACTTGTTGGAGGTCGAGAGGTAGTCTAACCCGCTTTTCCTTGTTGTTTGCAGAGCTTGAAACCCGGGTAGAGCAATTGAAGACTTCAGAGACGGATCTGAAGAATCTCTTTTACCGGGAGCAGGAGGCCCGCCAGGTACTCGAGTTAGATTATAAGGAGCTTGCCTACGAGTGCGACAAGCACATGGAGCTTCATATTGCCTCCGATCGTGACCTCGTTAACTGCTACAAATCGTTGCAGGAGCTGAACCTGGACTGCGAGAGGCTGCGGGGTCAGCTGAAGGAGCTTGAAGAAGCCGCGCTCCCCATCGTGAGGTTGCTGGTGCCTCACCCTGGCGGCCCCAAGATAGCACCGCTGGTGGATCGACTGAAGGAAGCCCCCAGCCGGCTGGCGGCCTACGTGAAGCATCTGGCGAAGTCGATCCCGAACCAGGTGCTAGCCTTCATGAAGTCCTACTTCCCGAAGGCGCCCGTGGATGTAGTCGCTAGCGGGCTAGCCGCCAACTGTATAGACGAGCAATATGCGGAGCTGCTGGAGCAGATGGCACCCATTGCAGAGCAAGTTGCCGACAAGCTTAATCTCCAGTAGTCCTGTAATAGTTAGCTCGTAGCACTAGATGTAAAAAAACAATTGTCATGAAATTGTTTAAGTATTAATGAAGAGAAGTTCCATCAATGAGTACTCGTAGTCGCGATCTCAGAGTGCGGAGTCCCATCGTGGAGTTGTGGCGAGTAGTCGTACTCGGCAGTAGTCCTTGAGGGAAGTAGACAGTAAAGAAGTTGATGAACAATCAAACTTTATTACTGAAGAAGTACACCTGGATGGCCAGGGCCGTAGTTACAGAGTAGTCGCCAGGACCCGGAGGCCGCCTACGGCTAAGTGGTGCTAGGGCGAGTAGCCGCTTACAGCAGTAGATCCGTAAGTAGCCGTGTAGGCTGGATCTAGAAGTACATGGTCTCTCAGTAGATCGCTGCTAGAGTCCTTTGTCGCTCGTCGCAGCCCAGGATCTGTAGGTAGCCGCATGGGCTGGATTCTGGAGAAGAGTAGTCCAGAGACTAGTGCCTCGGAGACTGGAGCCAGGACCCGGAGGCCGCTTACGGCGGAGGGGTCTTGATGTAGTCGTGTAGACTTGAGCCCCGGAGTAGTCGCGTAGACTAAGCGTATAACCGACAGAGTGGGTCGACGTTCCACGAGTTGTTGATATCTTCGCCTTCAAGTGTCTAGAGGCGGTAGGAGCCCGACCCGGTCACCTTTGCCACGGTGAAAGGACCTTCCCAGGGGGAGCTGAGCTTGTGTAGTCCTTCCGTGTTCTGGATACGACGGAGGACGAGATCGCCAATGTTGAAGGAGCATTCCTTGACGTTGCGGTCGTGGTAGCGTCAGATACCCTCCAGGTACCTTGCTGATTGGACGAGGGCAGCGCAGCGAGCTTCTTCGAGTCCATCGATGTCAACTTGTCTGCTGTCTTCAGAGACGCCTTCGTCGTAGTGCTCCACTGCTGGTGAATTCCATATGACATCAGCACGGAGGATTGCTTCGGAGCCGTAGACCAGGAAGTAAGGGGATTGCCCCGTTGGCTTGGAAGGCTGAGTACGTAGCCCCCAGAGTGCATTGGGTAGTTCCTTGACCCACTTGCCTCCTTTGGAGTTAGCAGCGTCATGTAGCCCAGAGCTGTGGGCCAATAGAAAGCTCACAGGAAGGCCTTGCTGACCAGCGTACGAGAAGACGCGTGGTTGCCGCAGACGCCCTTGTGGATCTCCTCCAAGATGTCCTTGCCTTCTTGCCTGGGGACGCACTTCATTTGTACTCCAGAAGATGCGCCCCGCTTGTAAAGCTTGTCTCCGACGAGGACGTAGGACTTGGCTTGGCGGATGAGCTGCTCAGCCAAGTTTTTGTCCGAGGGAACCTTCTGCTCGCTGAGGTAGTCGATGAAGGGTTGCCTCCAGTCCGCGTCGATCATCATGACCTCCTGGCCAGCTGGCAGATGCGCTGGGACAGTGGTCGGTGGCGCCGGCTCCGAGATGGATGGCGTGTGAAGCTCGTGGATGAATACACCCGCTGGTACTTGAGCGCGAGTAGAACCGAGCTTCGACAGGACGTCCGCTGCAACGTTGTTGTCGCGGACGATGTGGTGGAACTCGAGACCGTAGAACTTGTTCTCGAGCTTGCGGATTTCTAGGCAGTAGGCGTCCATGTTCTCCTTGTTGCGGTCCCAGGACTTGTTGACTTGGTTGATGACCACTGCGGAGTCGCCGTAGACTAGTAGCCGCTTGATGCCCAGTGAAGCCGCGAGGCGGAGCCCGTGTAGGAGAGCTTCGTACTCGGCTTTGTTGTTTGAGACCTTCCAGAAGATCCGCAGGACGTACTTGAGTTGTTCACCCGTTGGAGAGATCGGGGTACCCTCGCACCCGCGCCCTCGAGGTTGAGTGAGCTGTCGAAGTACATCACCCAATGCTCTGGTCGCACGGTTGGAGTAGGTAGCTGGTTCTCTCGCCACTCCGCCATGAAGTCGACTAGCGCCTGCGACTTGATGGCTGTGCGTGGCTTGAAGTCGATGGTGAGGGCGCCGAGTTCGACTGTCCACTTGGAGATTCTTCCAGTAGCATCTTGGTTCCGCAAGATGTCGCCGAGCGGGTAGTCGGTGATGACGAAGATCGAGTACTCCTGGAAGTAGTGTCGCAGCTTCCGCGAGGTGATGAGTACTGCGTACAGGAGCTTCTGCACAGGCTGATAGCGTGCCTTGGACTCTGACAGAACCTCGCCGACGAAGTAGACCGGGCGCCGGGTCGGATAGGCGTGGCCGTCTTCCCCGCCTCTCGACGACGATGGCGATCGACCACGTGAGTAGTCGCGGCGAGGTAGAGCGATGAGTCGCTCGCCTTTGCGAGGAGCCGTGAGGACCGGTGGCTTCGATAGGAAGTCCTTGAGCCGGGCAAGGGCTTGGTCCGCATCCGGAGTCCACACGAACTTCTCTTGGTGCTTGAGTAGTTTGAAGAAGGGGAGCCCCCGTTCTCCAAGCTTCGAGATGAATCTGTTCAAGGCCGCCATGCACCCGGTCAGCTTTTGGACATCTTTGATGCACGTGGGAGCTTTCATGCTGGTGATGACGGAGATCTTCTCGGGGTTGGCTTCGATGCCGCGCTGGCTGATGATGAAGCCAAGTAGTTTGCCCGAAGGTACGCCGAAGACGCACTTGTTCGGGTTGAGCTTCCAGCGGTACTCGCGCAGAGATGCGAAGGTTTCTTCAAGATCGTCGATGAGGATACTGGAGTTTCTGGTCTTGACGACCACGTCATCCACGTAGGCTTCGACGTTCTTGTTGAGTTGCCTCTTGAAGGAGGCCTGGATAGCTCGTTGATAGGTGGCGCCGGCGTTCTTCAACCCGAAGGACATGGTTGTGTAGCAGTACGCGCCAAACGGGGTGATGAACGCGGTCTTCTCCTGGTCTTCTTCCTTGATTGCGATCTGGTGGTACCCGGAGTAGCGATCGAGGAAGCGAGCGAGTCGCGGCCCCGCCGTGGAGTCGATGACTTGATCAATCCGCGGCAACCCGAAGGGGTCCTTGGGGCAGTGCTTGTTGAGGTCGGTGTAGTCGACGCACATCCTCCTCTCATTCGAGTTCTTCTTGCGGACGAGGACGGGGTTGGCGAGCCACTCAAGATGGAAGACTTCTCTGATGAAGCCAGCCGCGAGTAGTTTGGCGAGTTCCTTCTTGATGGCATCTCGTCTGTCGTCGGCGAAATGGCGGAGGTGTTGTCGCTTGGGGGTGGCCTTAGGATCGACGTTGAGGCAGTGCTCGATCAACTCCCTGGGCACTCCTGGCATGTCCGCTGGCTTCCACGCGAAGCTGTCGCGGTTAGCCCGGAGGAAGCTAATGAGCGCGTCTTCCTATTTGGGGTCGAGGCCGGCCCCGATGGTGGTGGTCTTGCTGCTGTCGCCTGTCCCGAGGTCGATCGTCTTGACTAGAAACTCTTCAGCTGGTTGAGGCTTGTTGCCTTTGTCAGACTTCTCAGGGATGTCGAGTTCACTTGTTGCAAGCTTCTTCGATGCGGCGTAGACCTCCATCATCGCGTTGGGTACTTGATTTGTAGAGGCGATCTCCACGGATTCGGTGTCGCAGTCGTGCGAGATCTTCAAGTCCCCTTGGAGAGAGAGTACACCTGCTGGACTCGGCATCTTGAGTACCAAGTAGGTGTAGTGGGGCACCGCCATGAACTTGGCGATGTCTGGTCTGCCGAGGATGGCATGGTAGGATGTTTCGAAGTCCGCGACCTCGAACTTGATGTACTCGGTACGATAGTTGTCCCGAGATTCCCCGAAGGTAACTGGCAGGACCACTGAGCCCAGTGGGATAGCCGCGTTACCGGGGACGATGCCGTAGAAAGGCGTGTTGCTCTTGGTGAGCATGTGGGTGATGTCGAGCTTCATCTTCTTCAAGGTCTTGGTGAAAAGGACGTTAAGCCCGCTTCCACCGTCGATGAGGACCTTGTTGAGCTTGGAGCCCGCAACCACCGGCTTCAGGACGAGAGGGAACCGCCCTGGTTCGGAGAAGCTGGTCCGTTGATCCGCGCAGGAGAAGGTAATGGGTACCTCCGACCACCTGAGAGGGGTCGGAACCGCTGGTTCAATGCTCATGACTTCTCGACGAGTAGCCTTTTGCTCCTGCCTGCTGGGTAGTCCGCCGAAGAGGACGTTGACAGTCTTGTTGGGTTCCTGGAACTCGCCGTTGTCTCTGTTGTTCTTCTTCTTGCCTTTCTTGTCGTGAGGGTGCGGTGGCTCTGGAGTACTCTTGAGTGCTCGCCTGAGTTGGTAGCACTGTTCGGTGGTGTGGTTGCCGTCCAGATGCCATAGGCACTTCTCCTTCAGCAAGTCTTTGAAGCCGCCGGAGTTCTTCGAGTTCTCCTTCGCAGGGCGCTGGATAGCCGCGACAGTGTTGTCTAGCTTGCGCTTGCGGTTGGGACCCGAGTAGTTGTTGTTGTTGCTGCGACCGCCTTGGTTCCCGTTGTTGCCGCTGCCGCCGCCCGCGTTTTGCTTGTTTTTTTGCCACGGATGGCGTCGTACTTGGCATTGGCCTTGTCTTCTTCATCCACCCAGGACGTGATCATGTCCTTGAGGTGGGGGATGGACTTGGGGTGGCGACGACCGAAGTCTTCAAATGTGCGGCGGTGGTAGAGGCCGTCTTGGAAGAGGTCGATGACCTCCTTGTCGGTGACGTCGACTACGGTAGCGCGCTTGTCGAAGAAGCGGCACATGTACTTGCGGAGGGTCTCGCCTTGTTCCTGCTTGACCATGGCCAGGTCCATGCGAGTACCCGATCGGCCCATGGCGCCCGAGAAGTTGCTGGTGAACTGCTCCTTCAGCTAGTCGCACTTGTCGATCGAGTGCTTGTCCAGCGACTTGAGCCATGTGAGTGGAGCTTGGTCCAGGTAGAAGGGGAAGTAGAGGCACTTGGTGTCGTTGTTGCCGCCAGCGTTCTCGATGGAGAGGGCGTAGCACCTGAGCCACTGGATGGGGTCCTGCTTCGCGTCGTACTTGGTGATCCCCAAAGGCTTGAACTTTTCGGGGAGGAGCAAGTTGCGAAGTCGTGGTGAGAATGTGGGGAAGCCGTCGTTGTCGCCTGCAGTGGCTGACTTCTTCCACCGCAGCTCCTCAATCTTCTGGCGGGCGTCGTAGGCGCCCTTTGAGGCACCGGAGGCGTGGCTGTTCGCGTGGTCACGACCGCCGCGATTGCCGCCGCCACCGGCCCTCCTGTTGGCTCCGTGGTTGGAGCTTCCGTCATCGCCGCCGCCGCCGTCGGGGTCACGGCCGCCGCCGTCGGGAGAGCGAGGTGGGGGACGACCTCGCGGTTGCTGTTGCCACCCTGTGAGGGTCCGCCGGCGTTCGCGCGAGTACGGTTGGGCTGAGTCGGCAGCTCGGCTCGAGTACGGTTGCGGCCGAGGTCAGCACTGCGACTTGTAGCTTCGTTGTCACGGTTCCTGGTGGGAGGAGGCTGGTTGACCCTGTTGTCGACCCGCATGAAGTAGGCGTCTTCAGCGAGCTTGGCGATGACTTCTCCGCGCGTATTCCCCGAGCACGGCGTGCGATCGCTGTGATCGACATGAGGCACTGCTCGGGGGTAGTGTGTACTCTGCTCTCGACCGCCTCGAGAGCTTCCGCAAGGTTGTGGAAGGGGAGGTTGTCTCTGAGACGCCGGCGCCGTTCGTTGCGCTTCCGGTTACGCTCACGTCGAGCGTCCCTGTTGGCGGCGGTCTCATCTACAGGCGCATCAGCAGACAGCTCGTCTGCAGAGATGTCCTCGAGGTACTTGTCTGGAGCCGTCCCTGAAGGTCCAGGGGTGTCGCCGGCAGCCATGAAGACTTGGCTATCGGGGTTGCCGAGGCTGGACTCAGAGCTCGCCACCTCAGTTGGAGTGTACGAGTCAGCCCGGGCAAGTGGTGTTCCCTCCTGGAACGGGAGTGAGTTGAGGTAGGTGACGTAGCGTGAGTCTGCACTTATCAGGTCCGTGGGCTTGCGGTCTGGTCAGTAGACGAATCTTCCGGCGGGCGTGGATGTTATAACCAGCCCAGAGGATGGCCCTGATAAGGGATGCTCAGCAGTGTTGTCCTCGGACTCGGGATCCTCTGGGTCCGACCCGAAGTCGAACTCGTATGCGGAATCCGAGTAGAACCCAGAGAGGGGGTTGGAGTCCGAAGCGTGGCCTGAGGCGGTGTCGTAGTCCGAGTTGTACTCGGGTACGAGCTCCTTGCCGGCCCGGCGCGAAGAGGGAGCCCCCGTGCGGGCCCTGCAGGGGTTGCGGGGCCACGCGTGGAGCACTCATGGGGTGGGGGACCACGTGTGATGGCTGAGCAGCCGGCTCGCATGCGATAGCCCACGGAGACGTCGAGTTCGAGTTGGAAACGGGCTCGAGCTCGAAGTCGGCATGGTGGTTGAAGAGCGAAATTTTGCCGAACTTGCCGGCGAGTTCGCCTGTGACAACTTCAGGAAGCGTTACGAAGCCAGTCTCCGGGTTGGGTGACATGGTGAGGCGGCGCTGGAAAGATCCCGTGCCATCAGCAGTGCAGACCCAAGCGCCGAAAACAAAGGTGTCACCGCGGTTGAAGGCGACGGTTGGCTTGACGTAGACAGGAGCCGTCGAGTTCGCCATGTGATCTCAGGCGAGATCCCCTACCTGGCGCACCAGCTATCGGTGTTTTAAACCGGCAACCTACTAAGGGGAGTACCCGAAGTAGATGAATGTGGCCTCGCCGAGATCGGTAACTCGAAGGAAGAGACACGTGGCACACAATTTAGACAGGTTCGGGCCGCGAGGTGCGTGATACCCTACGTTCTGTATGCTGTGTAGCTCTGGATTGATTGGGTACGATTACAAGATGGTGCAATTGTACGCCGTGAGATGAGATGATGAGAGAAAGGTCCCTGCCTCGCGTTATATAGTCTGTGAGGCAGGGTTACAAGTCGGAGTAGGGAGAGAGTACAAGTCGAATACGTCTAGGAGTCTTCCATACAGTGCGGGACATGTACAGCTTCCTAATCGAGTACTTCTCCTCTGTAGTACTTGTGCTTCACGCCATCAGGTGCCGTGCAGCGCAAGCCGGGTAGTCCCAGGGGCCCACTGAGTAGTCGGTCCTGGTACCCACCGAGGTAGTGGGCCCAGGGAGGTCCATACGACAGCCGAGGGAAAGAAAGAGAGGATTGGAGCTGCAGCTGCTGGTGTGGATTGGTTGCTCGAGTAATTTGAGAGCTTCTGGTGAAAAAGAAAATAACAGAGGGAAGGATCGAAGTGCAGAGAAGCAGCTTGCTGCTTCGATGAATAGAGAACAGGCAGAGAGAGAAGAGTGGCGGCGGCTTGGGAGAGAGGAAAGAGAAGTGGAGATGAGAGGCTACCTTAAGGGAAGTTGGAACATAGGAATTAGACTATCTTTCCGGATTCGAGTAAAATAGAAAAGTATTAACTCCAGAAGCCGGAAAACATCGTCATAATCCAAATGAGTCCAGGGAAGATTTAAACCATTGAATTGTAGCTTGCTCCCCGAATTCGAACCAATTGCAAATGCTTATTTCGAAGAGCCGGAATATAATTCCATAACTCATTTATGAAATTCCAGAGTGCTTGGAAAAGATTAGACGGGGAAAGGCTAGAAGCCTGACAGAGAGATTAAAAGAGATTCAGGTAGGTCAGGGATGCACCTAAGGTTTTGGATTTGGCACAGAAAGGATCGGCCTTTGGCTGGAATCCGGCTCAACGGCGGTGACAAGTTTCTAGGTGGCGAAGCAAAGGAGGGCGGCGTCGCTGGCTGGGGTGTCAGCACCGGTGAGGTTGCACGCACGCGTGTGCTCGATAGCAAACACGTGCATAGGGTTGGTTCGGCGCGGCACGCCTAGGTGGAAAAAGGGCAGTCTCCGACCACGAGAGCAAGGGAGGACGACAGCGTGGTCGTGACAAGGACGAAGTCTCGAGCGACGAAGACGGCTCGTTGGTGCGGTTGCTCACACGACGCCAGCATGCCTCGCGCGTGCAAGTGTGTGCGTGCAGTTGCATGTGCGTGTGTGTGTGAGCGAGCGCATGAGCGCGCTCGTTCGGCCAGGATGGCGTGCGCAGCCGTGTGGGCGCCGGTGGTGATGACACGCGGGTGAGTCACCACGATGGTGACCGAGGCTTAGGTTGGGTGGTGTTCAGGGTCGAGGCGGTCATCAAGGCCCGGCCTTGGTTCGGTGCCTCGAAGGACACGTGTGCGCCGACGTGTTGGGGTTCACGGCGGCGGCATGACGGAGGAAGATGGGAGCTCGGCGCCGCGGTTCCTTGTGTGACATCGGTGGGGATCACGCGAACGCGTGCGGAAACCGAGCGCGAATCCGCGGGGTTCGTTGGCGGTGAAAGGTAACGGCTCGGCGCGGCCAGGCAAAGCTGATGGCTTCGGCGTCACAGCCAGGGTTACCAACACAGGTGCGATCACTTGTGTGCGCAGGAACAAAGGTGTGCACCAGCTTGGCATGGCGCTCGCGTGCCCAGGTAGGAAGGTCGCCCTCGGCGGAGGGGACAGGGTGCGATGCGACGTGGTGGGGTGACACGGCGGCGAGTACTGGGGTGTCCGCGCCGGCGTGCTCGCTCACTCGCTCACGTGCGTGCACAGGTTCGGCCACGAAAATAGGGATTTGGTCCGGTGGTGGTGTGCTTGGTTATGTGTTTGCCGGCGACGAATCGCGGCGGGAGCAACGCTCCAGGTGGCGAGGGATGGCTCGACGGCACCAAAGTCCTAGCTCGCCGTGGGTGTGTGTGACCAAGAGCCCTTGCCCAGAAAAGGCATGACTTTGGGGAAAACCTTGGGTGCCTGCCATGGCGACGAGACAAAGAAAGGATGGCAAGAGGCAGAGCGCGTGCGGATGGCAGCGGCACCTGCAAAGACGACCGGCATGGCTCGATGGCCAGCTCCCAGATGACGGTGGGTCGCGCGGTGGCGCGGAGCAAGCAGGAACAAGACATGGTCACCACGGGCAAGCTCACTCTCCCCACAATGCGAAGGCCAGTCTCCACAACAGAAAGAAGGACGACATCTCTCACCTGGTGACCCTGGTCAAGGTGGTGAACGGCGATGAAGAGTTGCAGCACAGGACTGTAAAGCGGAGTGGTTCAGGCATTCTACCGAACAGATGGTGGTCGACGAAGCAGTATGAGCTCTCCCAGCACACGGGTGACTCCAGCTCCAACTTCACAATGTCGAGGGCATCCATGGCAGCAGAGGCGCTCCGATCCTCCGGGTTCACGGCGTCGGCGTCCCTGCGCAGCAGCTCTGGCTTCGTGGGTCGGCGACGACCCCATCTCCCTCTTCCTCTTCTGTTCTTCTTCACGAACGGCGGTGTTCAGGATGGACCCCACGGCGCTTCGGGATGGTGGCTCCGAGTCCTCGGCGTGCTCCGGTCACGGCCTCCCTGGTAGCGCTCCACTCTCCCCTCCCTTCTTCTTTCCCCCTCTCCTCCTCTTCTCTAGCGGGGGACAGGGGCAAAATCCCCAAGTGGCGGTGGTGGGCAGGGAGTTGCGGCTGGGGATAGGATTTAAAGGGGCGGCCAACTAGGGTTTGTGGTGCAGGTGGACGGTGGCGATCTCCGGCATCCGTGCCCAGGGGCACGCGGCGCGCATCTGGCGAGCGCAGGCAAGCATGGGGGCGCGGCTATCCCCCTCGCGCTGTGCATCACCCGTCCGTGCAGGAGGAGGAAGAAAACAGAGATGGACGGCTGACGTGTGGGGTCCACTTAGAGGTGACTCAAGGAAGTGGCATGTGGGAAGGTCGGCTGGGCTAAGGTGGGTCGAAAGGTTAGACGGGCCAGCGGGGTTGAGCAGGGCCGGCGGAAAGAAAGAGGTGCTCCAGAGGACTTTCAACATTGAGTTTAAATCCCAACTGCCTAGAGGTTTTTCCTATTTCTCTAAACCTTAATCATGATTTAAAATTGAATTCGAATTCAAATTTGAATCTCACACAATTAAAAAATCCGAACAAAATCCAATAACTCCAAAGTTCTCACACTAGCATTTTTATAATTCATAAATTTTATTATTTGCTTAAAATAATTCTAGGAATCTTAGGGGAGGATCAAAGAAGACATCGTTACAAATTAAGTGAGCACTCAAATTCAAACAAAAATTTTGAAATTCACATTTTTGCAAGCATTAGCATTCCGGGAAAATCCGAGATGTTACATAGGTGTGGATGAAGAGGAGGATAGGGAGGATGAGGTGGTAATTTCTTGTACCTTGCTCCCCCTTGCCATGAGGCAAAAGTGAGTGTGGTCCTCATCGTCGGAGAGGTTGTTGAAGAGGCGTGGTGAAGATGATTTTTGTACCATGGCGACGGTTGCCATGCCTTGCTTCTTTGGTTCCTCATCTTCATCGCTTGAGTCCCATTGTTGACCCACGTGAGCATGCCCTTGGTACTTGTTCTTGTACTCTTTGCTCTTCTCCTTGAACTTCTTCTCTTCCTCACTCTTGTTCTTGTTCTTGGGACACTCGGCAATGAAGTGTCCATACTCTTCACACTCATAGCATTTTCTTTGAGACTTCTTTCTTTCATCACCACCCTTCCTTGATGTTCTAGACTTCAAGAATTTCTTGTACTTTCTTATGGCAAAGGCGGTTTCTTCATCCGTGCTTCCTTCTCACTAGTGTCTTCCTTCTTAGTCTTGGGGGTCTTGGGCTTTACTTCCACCACTTCACTAGAGCTAGCATTGAGGGCTAAGCTCTTGTTCATCTTCAAGGTTAGAGACTTTTCTACATCTTGGTCAACTAGCTCTTGATGCAAGATCTCTCCAAGAAGTGGATTGGGTGTCATTGTAGGGTAGCTTGGATCCCTTCTTATCATTGCTGTCAAGTTCTTGTCCTGAGGAGCAAAAGCTCTTAGCAACTTCTTTGTGACCTTTGAATCATCCCAATCTTTACTTCCAAGAGCTCTAATGTCCGAGACAAGGACCATGAGCCTATCATACATTTCTCTTACGGTCTCTCCATCCTTCATGAAGAATATCTCAAGCTCTCCGTTGATTAGGTCCATCTTCCCTTGTCTCACATGTTTCGATCCCTCGTGTGCTTCCTTGAGTGTATCCCAAATTACCTTGGCAATTTGGATGTTCCGAACCTTGTTGAATTCTTGGGTACACAAGGATCCCGTGATGACTCTTGTTGCTTGCACATTGCGGTGGAGGTCTTGCTCATGCTCAATTGTGAGGGCTTCTCCTTCAGCGGGTATTGTAACACCTACAACAACAATCTTCCAAAGAGAGGGGTGAAGCCCGTAAAGGTGCATTTGCATATCATAAGCCCATTTGGGATAGTCCTTCCCATCGAAATGAGGAGGTTTTCCCAAATGCACGGAATAGAACTTTTCATTAGAGTTGTTGCCCGGAAATTGTGCGTAGTTTTGGGGCACTTCATAGTAGCCGGAGTGAGTGTACTTGGCTTGCTACTTCTTGATCATCTTCTTGAGGAGCTTCTTGGCCAACTCCATGGCCTTCTTCTTCTTCTTAGCTTTTCTTCTCTTCTTTACCGCCTTCTTTGCCGGATCATCACCATCCTTGACATCTTGATCACTTTAGTCGGAGTCAGAGTCAGAATCGGATGAAGAGTCATCGGAGCTCTCAATGTTGGATGGTGTACGACTTGGAGCCTTGCCGGTGAGGTCACCGGCTTGGCCTGCCTTGAGCTCTCTCTTGAGCTTCTTCGGCGTTGGATTGCTTTCAATCCCTAACATCTTGATCCCTTAGTGTTTAAGCCTAAATCAAGGGATTAGGCTCTGATACCAATTGAAAGGATCTTGTGATGCCTAGAGGGGGGTGAATAGGCTCACTTTAAATTTCCTGAAAATCTTAGCAGCAGATTAGACACGAGAAGTTCCGACACACAGGTCGTATGTTCCGGTAGGGCCGGAAGATACGACCTCAGGGTCGGAAGATCCTGCAGAGGAAACATAGCTGAGTGAAACACCAATAAGAAAACTGAAACTAACAATTCACTTGAATCAAAAGTTTACTAGAGATGCTAGGAACCTCCTACAACCAAAGATTTGTTAGGGAACGCCACAAATATATAGATCGGTCCAAAACAAGCTTCTAGGGTTAGAGAGAAATGAAGAACACAATGAGCATAAGAGACAAGCGTTTTGTTTACCGAAGTTCACCTCCACTAAGAAGGCTACGTCTCCGTTGAGGTTCCCACAAAGGGAGGGCTATCACGAAGAGCCACTTGCCTCACCCAATCCACCACCAAGGTAAATTGATGCTCACTAAGAAACTCCACAAAGGAGGGGTAATACAAACATTCCCAGGTGCTCCACATGGAGAGGGCACTCAAGGGCTGATGCCTAACCGTCTAGAAGCAAGCTTCAAGAGTAATAAACGCGAATCGACGAATCTTGGCCACCACAAGTGCTTCTTGAGATGAACAAATGAAGAACTAACTCAAAGGGCTCAATCTCACACCTCAGATCTCTCTCACACCCAAACCCTAAGTGAATCCTTGCTTGGAATGGCTCGGAGAGGAGTTGGGAGAGAGGGAATGGAACTCAAGGAGGTGTTTAGTTCGTGGAAGGCAGCAACTTGAAGAAGAGGGCATGAAGGGGTATAAATTCCCAACCCCCAAAAATATGACCGTTAGGCCTCTGGTCACGACATGTTCGGAAGATACAACATGGAGGTCGGGATTTCCGGGGTCAGGCCGAGCGTAAATGAAAGATGACTTCGGAAGTTCTGCCAGGGCTGTATCTTCCGACCCCCCAAAGAAAGTTAGCATACCCATGTGTTCGTGTGTGAAAATGTGTCTTTCATGGGTTGTTAGTTCTCAAGATTAGCACTTGTGACAAACTTTGATAGATCAATCACGTCCCCCTTTATAGTACGGTGTTTCCTATACTCAAATTTAAACCAAAACTAAATTTAAACTTCCATTTGCGATTCAACAACGATAAGAGTGAAATGAAGGACTTCTTTTCACCAAACTCATAAGATTTTCATTTTTAAGCACTACACACATCTCATTGAAAGCATTAGTCCTCCAAATTGTTACTGTCATAATCACCAATTAGGGACCTAGATGCACTTTCAGATAGTCTTGCCCTCTTGCCCACCATTATCCTCAACATGCTGCCCTGTCAAAGACCCTCTGCCCCTAGAGATACTACCTGCTCCTCTGCCCCTAGAGATACTACCTGCTCCTCTTCCCCTTTTGGGTGTAGCTTTCTCGGGAGCAACTTGCCTGACAGCAATGTTGAAGGCTTCCTCACCCTCTATATCTTCATTGGGGATGGACCTCTTGTCCCTTCTCCTGGAAGAGTCTCCAGACATCTGAACATAGGAGATGAAGTGAATAAGGCTCAAAGAATTGAAAGGATTGGAATGATGTGAGATGCAGGAAAAATGACTTAGTTACAACTATGGTACTACTCATTTGAACTTTGAATCAGGGTCACTACTACTGTTGTTGCAGAGCCCGGAACCTCTGGGAAAATTCCGGAACCTCCGGACTGCATACAAGTTCAGAGCTTCTGTTGTTGCAGAGCCCGGAACCTCTGGGGATTATCCCAGAACCTCCGAACTACATGCAATTTCAGAATTGTGTCATCTGATTCAACTTTCAATTGAATTTTACCACAATGTATCTCAATCTAAGGCACAAGAAGGCATCTAGTAGAATGTCTATACTCGATTTGGCTCCTAGAATATGAGAAACAGAGATGAACCGACAGATCTAGGGTTAGGGTTTTACCTTGGATTCAGGATTGAAGAAGAAGATGAAGGAAATGCCCTAGAAGCTTTTCACACTGAGGACGTAGCCCAGAGGCCCTCTTTAGGTCACAATGTGACCTAGTGGTGCCGGAGTCAGCCTACCAGATTGGGTCGGGTATCAATGGCTCGATCTCCTGCTTCTGAGGCTGAATCCTTCGAGCCAGCAAGGGGAAGGATGGGATGTAGAAGATGTAGTGCGCGGCCTTTTTCTGGTATCTTTCTTCTAGGTGATGATGATCGTCGAGCAGAATCTCGCAGTCCCCCGAGTGCCTCCCCTTCTTGATCTTCATACGCACAAACGAGGCAAGCCGCAACCCAAGGGCGTCCGATGACCGGAGGCAGAGACGAGGGCGACGACGGCGGTAGAGGATGGAGGCGGCGCGTGAAGGAGCGAGAGAGGCGAGTGAAAGGAGAAGATGAATCGAGATCTATTGTGGTAAAGAGATGAGGTTGACCAGGGAAGTTACCCTAGGGGTAAAAAGATTGGATCCGTAGAATATTCCCTTAGAGATTCTCTTCTGTCTTTTCTTGACATCTAACTGCTTAAAGTCCGGAACCTCTGGGGTCCATACCCGGAACCTCCGTGCTGTGCACACTGATGTTGATCTTGATAGCTTGGACAGATAAAGGTTCGGAACTTCCGGGGATAACCCGGAACCTCCAGATACTGGAGACAGAGAACAGAGAGCTTGCTGTTTTTCAAGGATTTAGGCACTCTTTCTAGATTTTGACTCTTAGGTCATGGATTCCTTGTTCCAATTGGCTAGAAAACAATAATCAACACAACAATAGCCTTTTGAAACAAGTTGGGGCATAAAACTCATTTTGAAGCACATGTATTAAAGTTTTTCAATGAATTTTCAGCATGGCAACATATCAATCAAGCTATGCTATAAATAAAACCATGCAACGAGAATCAAGAATATTTAGCCCATTCCTTAAACTGCAAAACCTTGACTCAACGAGAGGCTTAGTGAAGATATCGGCTAGTTGTTTATCGGTGCTCACATGACTTAGAGCGATATCTCCTTTGGCTTCGTGGTCTCTCAAGAAGTGATGACAGATGTCTATATGTTTTGTGCGAGAATGGCTTACGGGGTTGTTTGCAAGCTTTATGGCATTTTCATTGTCACACAAGAGTGGGATATGGGTAAAGTGACATCCGTAATCTTTTAAGGTTTGCTTCATCCAAAGTAGTTGAGCATAACAAGCGCCAGCTGCAACATACTCGGCCTCGGCGATGGAAAGGGCTACTGAGTTTTGCTTTTTAGAACTCCAAGACGCAAGAGATCTACCAAGGAATTGTCAAGTCCCCGATGTGCTCTTTCTATCTACCTTGCAACTGGCATAATGGGAATCCGAATAGCCAAGTAGATCGAAAGTGGAGCCCTTAGGATACCACAAGCCAAGGTTAGGGGTATGCACTAGATATCTCAAGATTCTCTTTATGGCCATTAGATGACACTCTTTCGGGTTAGCTTGAAATCTAGCACACATGCACACACTAAGTACAATATCCGGCCTAGATGCACATAAGCAAAGAAGAGAGCCGATCATGGAGCGATATACCTTTTGGTCCACGGATTTCCCTTCTTCATTGAGGTCCAAGTGTCCATTAGTAGGCATTGGAGTCTTGATGGGCTTTGCCTTGTCCATATCAAACTTCTTAAGCATATACCTTGTGTACTTGGTTTGGCATATGAACGTCCCTTCCTTTGCTTGTTTGATTTGAAATCCGAGAAAGAACTTGAGCTCACCCATCATGGACATTTCAAACCTCTTTGTCATCACCCTACTAAACTCTTCACAAAAAGTTTCATTAGTACTACCAAAAATTATGTCATCGACATATATTTGGCACACAAAGAGATGACCGTCAACTTTTCTAGTAAAGAGACTAGCATCGGCTTTGCCTATCTCAAAGTCTTGTTTGAGCAAGAAATCCTTAAGGCATTCATACCAAGCTCTTGGTGCTTGCTTGAGACCATAGAGCGCCTTACGCAGTTTGTACACATGATTAGGATGTTTGGGATCTTCAAAACCCGGTGGTTGCTCAACGTAGACTTCTTCGGAGAGTGGTCTATTGAGAAATGCACTCTTGACATCCATTTGGTATAGCTTGAAGTCATGATGACTAGCGAAGGCGAGTAAGAACCTAATCGCTTCAAGTCTTGCTACAAGTGCATATGTTTCTCCAAAGTCTAGTCCTTCAACTTGAGTGTACCCTTGAGCAACCAATCTTCCTTTGTTCCTAATCACAACTCCAAACTCGTCTTGCTTTTCACGAAAGATCCATTTGGTGCCAATGATGTTCGTCTTTGGTCTTTCTACCAACTCCCACACTTGATTTCGTTCAAAGTTGTTCAACTCATCTTGCATGTCCACCACCCAATCCGGATCCTCAAGAGCTTGCTCTACCTTGATAGGTTCAAGAGAGGAAACAAACGAGTAATATGCACAAAGATTCTTAAGTCTAGATCGTGTTGTTACCCCTCTCCTTATGCTCCCAAGGATATTGTCAACGGGGTGATCCCGTTGTATGACTTGATGTACATGAGGATGTGATGGTCCAAGAGGTTGGTGTAGAGGTTGGTATTCATCATTTTCATCAGCCTGAGGTTCAGATGAGCTTGCTTGAGCATTCCCTTGCTGATCTTCTTGCTGGTTCGCAGTGTCTTGAGGTGCTGAACTTCCAGACCCCAGAACCTCCGGCGATTTTCCCGGAGGTTGGCTTCCAGCAGCATTTCCCGGAACGTCCGGGGAATTCCTCGGAACCTCCGGGGTCTGCTCTTCTGCAGAACTAGTGACCTTTGGCCTTTGAGTGGTGTTGAAGCTTGAAGTTGTTCTTCATCTTCCTCTTGTACTTCAACTGGTCTAACATCACCTATGGCCAGTTGCTTGATTGCTTCACAAGATGGCTTCTCATTACCTACAACATTTAAATCAACTTGCTCCACTTGAGAGCCATTAGATTCATCAAAGGTGAAATCTACCATGACCTCAATCCTTCCGGTGGTTAGATTGAAGACTCGATATGCATGTTCATTTGGACCATAGCCAAGAAGAAAACCTTCGTCAACCTTTGGAGCGAACTTAGATGTTTGGGGCCTCTTGTTGAGAATGAAACATTTGCACCCAAATACTCTAAAGTAGGACACTTTAGGCTTTTTACCGGTGATAAGCTAATAGGAAGTCTTCTTGTGAAACTTGTGAAGGTAGAGGCGGTTGATAGCATGGCAAGCCGTGTTGATAGCTTCGGCCCAAAAGATGTCTTGAGTCTTGTACTCGTCCAACATGGTTCTTGCCATCTCTATAAGAGTTCGGTTCTTTTTATCAACCACCCCATTTGTTGAGGGGTATAAGGAGTTGAAAATTCATGCTTGGTGCCCTCTTCATCAAGAAATTCTTCAACATTGGTGTTCCGAAACTTCTAGCCATTGTCACTTCTTACTTTCTTGATAGGTAGCTCGAACTCCCTTTGTGCTCTTCTTATGAAGGTCTTCACCTTTCCTTGTACCTCACTTTTATCAAACACAAAGAACACCCACGTGAAGCGAGAATAGTCATCAACAATAACCAAACCATATTTGTTACCACCAATGCTTATGTAGGCCATCGATCCAAATAGATCCATGTGAATGAGCTCCAACGGGCGTGATGTAGTGAGGATGCTATTTGGTGGGTTAGGTGCTCCTACTTGCTTTCCATCTTGGCATGCTTTGCATATCCTATCTTTCTCAAAATGTACATTTGTTGATCCAAGGATGTGTTTATCTTTCAAAAGTTTGGCCAAGTTCCTCATGCCAACAAGAGCTAGTCAGCGATGCCATAGCCAACCCATGCTAGATTTTGCCACTAAACAAGTCTTGGGAGAAACCTTACTTTTGTTGAGATCAATTAGGTAAAGCCTCCCCCTCAAGCGACCCGTAAGGACAATAGAGGAATCCCTCCTTCTTATGATGGACACACACTTATCCGAGAAGTGACAATCAAAACCAATCTCACTAAGTTGTGAAACCGATAATAGATTGTAACCCAACGGATCAACATGAAGAACATTTGTAATAGAAAGAACTAGAGCTCACCCATCATGGACATTTCAAACCTCTTTGTCATCACCCTACTAAACTCTTCACAAAAAGTTTCATTAGTACTACCAAAAATTATGTCATCGACATATATTTGGCACACAAAGAGATGACCGTCAACTTTTCTAGTAAAGAGAGTAGCATCGGCTTTTCCTATCTCAAAGTCTTGCTTGAGCAAGAAATCCTTAAGGCATTCATACCAAGCTCTTGATGCTTGCTTGAGACCATAGAGCGCCTTACGAAGTTTGTACACATGATTAGGATGTTTGGGATCTTTAAAACCCGGTGGTTGCTCAACGTAGACTTCTTCGGAGAGTGGTCCATTGAGAAATGCACTCTTGACATCCATTTGGTATAGCTTGAAGCCATGATGAGCAGCGAAGGCGAGTAAGAACCTAATCGCTTCAAGTCTTGCTACAGGTGCATATGTTTCTCCAAAGTCTAGTCCTTCAACTTGAGTGTACCCTTGAGCAACCGATCTTGCTTTGTTTCTAATCACAACTCCAAACTCATCTTGCTTTTTACGAAAGACCCATTTGGTACCAATGATGTTTGTCTTTGGTCTTTCTACCAACTCCCACACTTGATTTCGTTCAAAGTTGTTCAACTGCTCTTGCATGTCCACCACACAATCCGGATCCTCAAGAGCTTGCTCTACCTTGATAAGTTCAAGAGAGGAAACAAACGAGTAATATGCACAAAGATTCTTAAGTCTAGATCGTGTTGTTACCGCTCTCCTTATGTTCCCAAGGATATTGTCAACGGGGTGATCCCGTTGTATGACTTGATGTACACGAGGATTTGATGGTCCAAGAGGTTGGTGTAGAGGTTGGTATTCATCATTTTCATCAGCCTGAGGTTCAAATGAGCTTGCTTGAGCATTCCCTTGCTGATCTTCTTGCTAGTTCTCAGTGTCTTGAGTTGCTGAACTTCCAGACCCTGGAACCTCCGGCGATTTTTGCGGAGGCTGGCTTCCAGCAGCATTTCCCAGAATGTCCGGGGAATTCCTCGGAACCTCCGGGGTCTGCTGTTCTGCAGAACCAGTGACCTTTGGCCCTTCGAGTGGTGTTGAAGCTTGAAGTTGTTCTTCATCTTCCTCTTGTACTTCAACTGGTCTAACATCACCTATGGCCAGTTGCTTGATTGCTTTACAAGATGGCTTCTCATTACCTACTGTGACAGAACCGCCCAAAATAGTTCCGTATTATCGCCTAAGCCTGTCCACATGGCCATTAAGCAATAATAAAGAACTATTCTGTCGCTTCCGCAGGGTAAAGCCCGGTAAATAACATACAACAGGATCGTTGATATGCGCTAAGCCCACACGAAGGCGGGACCAGAGTACAACATTACATAACATTAAAGGTTCGCAAGTTCAACATTATTACAAACCAGGTTTTTCATACATAAAGGTAAACATGATCAGAGTTTAAACAACGGAAATAAAAACTAGCGCATGATACACACGGGAGGCCATCCATGCATATCACTCCTCATCATCGTTCTCCCATTCAAGCTCCCAACCATCTGGGATAGAACCAGGCCAGATGGGATTACCTGAAAACCACAAATTAAGCAAGGCTGAGTATTAATACTCAGCAAGACTTACCCGACAAAAATAAAGCAAGACTTAGACATGCAAGGCTTTTTGGCTTGTGGGTTGGTTTTGCCAAAAGCGACTAAGAGTAGATCCTTATTTTCAAGTTTTAGCTCATATTCTAGTATGTTAATTAGTCTAGGTGAGCACCTGTACTAAACAAGCATGTTGTGCAAACAATATTAAACAGGTAGAGATATTAATCCAAAATGTTCCATAATTACACATGGGGTAGCCAGTGGTCAAGCCGACTCAGATAACGGCGAGTGACCGACGATCGATCGATTTATATCCTTGCAAGGTAAACCCAAGATAGACGGTAGAAGTAGACCCCAAGAATTCAAACAAAAGCAAATGCAGGGTCTACCCCGACCAGGCGGTTCCCAACATCCCACAGTTTGGGATCAGACTCTACAAACTCTGGTACACGGTTATCCGGAGGGTCTAACCCGACCAGTCCGGACTCACACACTATACCACGGGTAGCTAGCCCGGAGACACATCCCAAGCGGGTAGCTAGAAAGATCCCGCCCCGGTTCAGAAGGTACTAGGCTTACCGGTCCCATTCTCGGCAAGTACTTGGTACGTTCAATAGCTTAGGACCAGCACCATGCTACTCGGTCGAGACCGAACCCATTGCTCTTACCACATGAGCGAGTCAATTTAACCAACTTATGATTCCAACATAAGCATCCTATATCTCGCGAGAAATGAGTCATTACTCGACTTCTACCGTAACCTTAGAGCATGGCACTAGCGTTCCTAACATACTAGTAAAAGAGCATAGGAGTCCTAAGGATCATGCATCTAGGTTTCAAAGCAACTCCTGAAACTTAAATGCACAAGTAAAGCATAAAGTGCTGAAAAGTAAAGGACATGATTTTCATTTATAAAATGGGTTAGATGAAACCGGTGCTTGCCTTCCTCAGACTCTACACCCAAACAAGCCTTTGGCTCTTCTGGACTTTGGTCCAGGTCTTGCTGCACACTAACTTGATTCAACTCTCCGCTGGCTGCTCCCTCCTCCTCCTGGGTGAGCGTGTACGTCCCGTCCGGTAAATCTACACGTTTACATGCATATGCATTAATTAAAGTTAATATTGATGGCGATTGTGTGCACATCTAGGCAATTTAAGTTACTTAACTTTACCAAACAGCAAGGGGGTGTGTTTAATTTAATAAAAACAGAAACAAACATGATTTCACAATTTAGCACTTTTAATTTCCATTTCTTTCTTTAATTACTTACAACAAGCCTTTCAACCATAAATCCAATTTAAATCAAAAACACTTCCAATGAACCTAATCTTTTGCACACAGCAACATATGCTTAGTTTAAGCTCTCACACCAAAATTTGGCTGAAGAACATTTATAAATTAATTTATACGAAAAAGACAAATTTCAGCCTAGTAAATCAACAATAATTCATATAAAAAGATTTAATAAAGTTTTTGATCTCAACTTCCTCCTACAGATCAAGTATGCCAAAAAAGAGTTTCTGACCAAAGCATGGTTGCAGATTCAAATTATTTTTCAGATTTTGAATTTTAAACTCCTACACAAGATTAAATCCAAAACACCCATTAAACAATTCCCTAAAATCACAACCATCATACCAGGGGTACTAAACATCAAGGCAAGGCCCTAGGGTGCACATGTGCTCCAGGAAAAGTTCATTAAAGGGGCTATAAAAATCATCAAACTTATTCTAGCATAGATCTTAAATAAATCATATCTGAAAATATATACATCAAATTCATGCAAACTTTTGCCACAGATCTAGACATGCTATAAAGAGCAACATATCCAAAATTCAAGTTCATAGCATGTGTATATTTGAAATCACACTAAAAACCCTCCAAACTGAGTTTGAATTTTTAATTCCAAAACTGTACAGAAAAACCCTATACATGCTTTCTAGAAAAGATAGGTTTCTTCACCACGAACCCAACAAAATTGAGTTTGCATTTTTCTGATTTTTCTACGATTTTTAATGATTTTTCGAAGTTTCTGTTGTAACCCTAGAACTACCTTTACAGCCGGGTCCCTGGAATTTTACATAAATCACCCTGCGAAGAACTCGATCCTTGCAATGTACCCCCTGGGGCGGTCTGCCCGCGCCATCTGCCGGAATCCAGGGCTGGCGGCGGCCGGACTTGGCTGGTGGGCGGTGCCTGGGGCTGCCACGGACCGAGCCCGAGCGGGAGGTGGCCTCGGCCGGCCGGCGGGCGGGGCCGGTGGCGGCCGGCGGCGGCGCCGGCGGTGCTCCCGCCGCGGCTTGCTGCCTGGCGGCCACGCGCGGCGCAGGGCAACTCTAGGGGCTTCGGAGGGGGCTAGGGGAGGAGTAGGGCTAAAGGGTGGCGACGGTTTGGCGCGGAACGCGGTTTGGCGACCTCACGGTCATGGACAGCGGCGGCGCCAGGATAAACGGACAGCGGCTCCGTTTTTGGCAGGGCGATGGTTTCGACGACGGCGCGAACGAGGCAAGGACGCCTTAAGGCACCCCCAACCCACTGGACCCGGCCGCAGGCGCACGAGGCACGCTGCGCGGGCATCGTACGGCGCGTGGCGCCATGCGGGCGGTCGGTGCCCGGGCGCGGCGTACGACGGGCGGATGGGGCGGAGGGCCCACGACCGGTCCGTGGTCTACCGCGAAGCCACCGAGGCTGTCCGTACGCCGGAGCAATGCGCGGATGCCACGTGGCCGGAGCGGTCCAGACGCGCGCGCGACACGCTGGGCGCAGCGACGACGTCGCCCGGCTCAAATCTCATTCCGTTTAGGCTTTTTCGAAATTGCAAAACTCCAAAAATCGTCAACTAAGTTGAAAATCTCCAAAAACGAAAGTTGTAGAGAAACTATAGATCTACAACTTTCCCAAAGGGCGACATATGTTTTGATCAACGGTTTGCCCGGGAACGTCGGCCGAAGTTGCAGTTTTTCCACGGCTTGAGTTACTATTCACAGCGCAGTCAAACCGATTTTTGGCCAATTTGCACTCAAAATTGGAATGTTCGCCAATTACGAAAAATGTGTTCCCGGAAATAACGAACAACTTTCGTATTGGCCGATTTTGAACTTCTATAGTGAAATTTGGAGAACGCGCAAGAAACTAAATCAACCTTTAGTGAGATCTAGGGTTTGACCGTGATTTGGGACTTTGACCAAGGTCTTTTGTGCAAATTGGTGACAATACAAATCAGACATGCTTAGAAGGAAATTAACCTTGATTAATTCATGTAATTAATGTCGTTAGCGCAATCAAACATCAGGGATGTTACAGCCTACCCCCCTTAAAAGAAATCTCGTCCCGAGATTTAAGATTTAAAAGATGGAAGTAGGGGGAAGGAACTTACTTTGCCTTGATTCAAGAAAACCCGGATAATTCTCATTGAGATAATGTTCAGTTTCCCATGTAGCTTCTTCTACGGTATGATGACTCCATTGGATTTTATACATCTTTACAGATTGCCTTCGAGTTTTTCTTTCTTTTACATCAAGAATTCTCAAAGGATGTTCCACAACAGAGAGATCCGGTTCAATCCAAGCATTAGCTTCTTCAATCACTTCTCTAGCCGATTCATGTGCACATTTCCTCAATTGTGATACATTAAACACATTGTGCACGGCAGAGAATCGTTCGGGTAGCCGAATTCGGTATGCCACTGGCCCAAATACTTGAATGATCTCATAAGGGCCAATGTAGCGAGGAGCTAACTCCCCTTTCACGCTGAATCTTTGGACACCCTTGGTTGGCGAAACTTTTAAGTACACAAAGTCACCAACTTTGTATTCTCTAGGTGCCTTTCCCTTGTCATAATGACTCTTTTGTCTTTCTTGTGCAATTTTCAAGTTTTCCTTGATTACCCTTACTTTTTCTTCGGCATCCTCAACCAAGGCTGGACCAAAGAATTTCCTCTCCCCGGTCTGTGACCAGTTCAAGGGAGTACGACATCTCCGTCCGTAAAGAGCTTCAAAAGGTGCCATTTTCAAGTTGGCTTGATAACTATTATTGTAAGAAAATTCAGCCAAGGCGAGACACTTGTCCCAACTCTTATCAAAATGAATCACGCATGCTCGCAACATGTCCTCTAGAATCTGGTTTACCCTTTCAGTTTGACCATTAGTCTGAGGACGATAAGCTGAACTGCGTATGATTTTTGTGCCAAGGGACTTATGTAACTGTTCCCAAAAACGTGCCACAAAGAGAGATCCCCTATCGGAAATGATGGTTTTAGGAACACCATGCAAGCGAACAATGTGTTCAATATAAAGACTTGCATAATCTTTGGCATCATATGTAGTGCGGACTGGAATAAAGTGAGCTGTTTTTGTCAATCTGTCAACGATAACCTAGATGGAATCATGTTTCCTAGATGTGAGTGGCAATCCGGACACAAAGTCCATATTATGTCATCCCACTTCCATGAAGGTATGGGTAGGGGTTGAAGAGTACCTGAAGGTTTCAAATGACTTGCTTTAATTCTTTGACAAGTATCACATTCCGACACATATTTGGCAATGTCCACCTTCATATTGGACCACCAAAAATTATCCTTTAAATCTTGATACATTTTACTACTCCCCGGATGGATAGAGAATTTAGAGAGATGACCTTCATCAAAGATTTCCTTTTTCAACTCCCAATTATCTGGGACAACAAGGCGTTGCCCAAACCAGACTATGTCTTTCTCATCCTTCCGGAAGCAATCATGTTTAGGATCCTTTTCTAGCAATTTTTGTTTAATTAAGAGAATACCCTCATCATGAAGTTGAGCCTTAACAATCCTATCAAATAGGTCAGACTCCATGGAAAGAGCATTTAGGCTTCCTTGTTCAACAATTTCCAAGTTTAGCCTTCTCAAATCCTCACATAGAGTGTCACTGTAAGGTTCCGTTGATAGGCAATTGCAGTGAGCCTTGCGGCTAAGAGCATCTGCAACTACATTCGCCTTTCCAGGATGGTAATGAACCTCAAGATCATAATCTTTGATTAGCTCTAACCATCTTCTTTGCCTCATATTTAAATCAGAATGAGTGAAGATGTATTTGAGACTTTTGTGATCAGTAAAGATATTGCAGCGGGTTCCCATAAGATAATGCCTCCATATTTTCATTGCATGAACAACCGCTGCTAGCTCTAAGTCATGTGTGGGATAATTCTTTTCATGAGGGCGAAGCGCTCGTGAGGCATAGGCAACAACCCGATTTTCTTGCATAAGAACACAGCCAAGACCCGTGCCTGAAGCATCACAATAAACTTCATATGGCTTTGAATTGTCCGGCTGCGCTAGCACTGGGGCTGAAGTTAAATGTTCTCTTAATTTTCGGAACGCTTTATCACAAGCCTCACTCCACACAAATTTCACGCTTTTCTTTAGCAACTCAGTCATAGGCTTAGCAATCCTAGAAAAATCCGGAATAAAACGGCGATAATAACCAGCCAAGCCTAGAAAGCTGCGGATTTGATGAGCTGATTTAGGAGGTTGCCAATCCATAACCTCTTGCACTTTGCTTGGGTCGACAGATATGCCTTCGCTGGAAATAGTGTGCCCCAGAAATTTAACACTATCCAGCCAAAACTCACACTTGGAGAATTTAGCATAGAGTTTATGTTCTCGCAAGCGTTGTAGGACAATGCGAAGATGTTCCGCATGTTCTTCCTCATTCTTGGAATAAATAAGGATGTCGTCAATGAAAACCACGATGAATTTATCCAACTCCGTCATAAATACGGAATTCATAAGGTACATGAAGTAGGCTGGTGCATTTGTAAGACCGAAAGACATAACCAAGAATTCATATAGGCCATAGCAAGTAGAGAAAGCTGTCTTGGGAATATCACTAGGCCGGATTTTAATTTGGTGATAACCAGACCGAAGATCGATCTTTGAGAAGACCTTTGCTCCAGCCAACTGGTCAAATACCACGTCAATGCGGGGCAACGGATATTTGTTTTTGATAGTCACCACATTGAGAGGTCGGTAGTCCACACACAACCTCAGACTACCATCTTTCTTTTTCACAAAGAGGGAGGGATAGCCCCAAGGAGAAGAGCTTGGGCGGATATAGCCCTTATCAAGCAATTCTTGAAGTTGTTTCTTTAATTCAGCAAGTTCCTTGGGTGGCATTATATAAGGTCGCTTAGAAATAGGAGCAGTGCCAGGCTGTAGCTCAATGACAAACTCAACATCTCTGTCTGGTGGCAATCCAGACAATTCATCAGGAAAGACATCCATGTACTCACATACTACTGGAATGTGCTCAAGTTGAGTAGTTATGGCTGCATACACACATGAGCCTTTATGGCCTGTTGGGGGAAGGTAAAGAATTGAATTTCCGACCAAAAGGTGAGTTGATTTCTAACATTCTTTCAGAAATATCCAGGACAACTTTGTGCTGAGTCATCCAATTCATGCCTAAGATAACATCTACCCCTTCTAGGTACATAGTGACCAGATTAGTTGAAAAAGTTTTGCTACCTATCTCAAGCGGTACGCTTAAGGCTACTTGATTTGAAGCAACCTTTCCACCTGGTGTGGCAATCATATAGGCCTGCTTAGTATGACACCACTTCAAGTCCAAATTTCTCACGGTTTTCACATTAATAAAGCTATGAGTAGCACCAGAATCAAATAATATAATAACTGGACGACCATGGATAGAAAATGTACCCGTCAATACTGGTGCTCCCTCTGGCAGATCAACCACTGTGGTGAAGTTTAAACGACCTTGCTTCACTTGCACAGTTTGTTTCTTTCCTTGCTGTCCAGCCTTAGAGCCTTGCCCTTGACTTTGCTAATGTTGCTGTCGAGGGCGTGTGCACTTGTTAGCATAGTGCCCCAGCTGTCCGAGTTATAGCAACGGCGATCATCATTGTTGCGGGTGTCGGTGCGGAATGTGGTCCCGACACTAACCAGTAATAAGTGCCAAGGTCTATCCCTCAATGGTCGATGCTAAGCAATA
This sequence comes from Cenchrus americanus, assembly GCA_947561735.1. Lineage (NCBI taxonomy): Eukaryota > Viridiplantae > Streptophyta > Magnoliopsida > Poales > Poaceae > Cenchrus > Cenchrus americanus. Next base: position 124,701,569 of record OX387242.1, on the reverse strand, counting down.
AGAGACACATAGTTTATCCTGGTTCCGGCCGCGGGGCCGTACGTCCAGCAGTGGTGTGCTCAAGGCACTATATTGCTTAACACCGGGGGTGCTTGTAGTGGGGCTGCTACAAGCAAGGCGGGAGAGGAAGCGTGGCTTCCAAGTCCCTAGTGTAGTGGCTGAAGATGTTGTGGGAGAATTGGAGAGCAAGTGCGTGGTGCAACTTGTCTCGTGTTGTGTTCTGTTGGGTTCTGTTGTCTTGTGTCCGTCCCCTGCGGCAGGAGAGTTCGTCCTCCTTTTATAGACCAAGGAGAGAGAGAATCACATGCGCGCCGCGCTATCTGGCTACGTGAGGGAGCGTGATGTGCTACACTATAGAGTAGGCGACCGCCCAGAGGATCCTAGCAGCGATCTGGCCATCATGGCATATCTTGTACCCGAACAGTGGCGGCTTCGAGGGTAGAAGAGCGGCGGACGGCTGTGATGTCTTCAGATAGGCTCGAGGGAGTTGCTGACGTCGGTCCGTACGGAGCACAGTGGCAGGTAAGGCGGCATCCCGTTCCCGCACGCTCCACAGCGCTGGAGTTGTTGCCACAGCACTTGGCGTGCGCCCGTACTGGCGGGGGCGGCAGCCATACCGTTAACAGTGGCAGGGATGGCGTCCCACCGGCCTAGCACCTCCACCTAACCCTGCAGGGTCACAAGAAAAGCAGATCGAGGGTGCGGCCGGCCCCCCTTCGAGGGCTCGGCGCGTTAGCCGTGCGGAGCGAGCGCGGCGCGGCGTCACGGGACTGGCACCGGCCACGCCGCACAGTCCCCCCCACAGTGGTGGGGATGGGCTCCCCCCTGGGGAGTTGGTGCGGCGGCACCGGGGCGCGAGCCCTAGGCGCATGATGGCACCGCCCCGCCGAGGTCAGGGTATTAAATGCCCGCGTACGGGAGCAGGCGCGCGTGCGGAGCGCCCTCGAGCGAGGCGAGCCCCGTTCGAGGGCGGAGCGGACCCTCGAGCGAGGCGGAGCCCGCTCGAGGGAGGCTCACCCCCTCGAACGGGCGGAGCCCGCCCGAGGGAGGCGCGCATCCTCGAGCGAGGCGAAGCCTCGCTCGAGGGGACCTTCGAGTGGGCCGCCCGGTGGGCCGCCGGGGCCTCCGCGGCGTGGGCCATGTCCTGCATGGTTAAGTAAGGCGTGTTTGGCTTTGGCTTCGTTGCGGGTTTTAAGTGGGGATTTCCCAGTTGTTTAAGGGGACCCCTAGGGCTGTCCCCGACAGTAGCCCCCGAGCATCTGTGGGTTTGCCATTGAGGCTCCCGCAGATGCTGGAACCTACTGATAGGACGTTCTTCCCTCCTGGTCTTGCGAATGCTTTCCGTGGTGCCGCATCAGCGGACCCGAGGGTCTAGCCCCTGAAGCCCTGCAGGAGCATAGGCGCTCCTGTAGGGGTTGACCGCGAGACTTGGGCAGAGGGCGTGGTACATGTTTCAACCGGCGTCGGCAATGTTTCAGCTGGCCTCGGTGGCACACGCGCTGCTGGCATTATCCCCGGCGGGTGTGATCCAGGAGGTGTAGCCGTGTGTCAAGCGCCCGAGCCTGGGCCCATTCAAGGCGATCGGGTAGAGCTTTACGACTTGTCTTTTCACGCGCCCTCGCCGTCCCTCCGCGGGACGGAGGGTGAGGTTTTCGCAACTCCCATCGGTCGGGTCGCGAATTGCGGATTCCTCGTCGAGCTGTTAGTGGGTGGTTCGAGTGGACGCCCATGCCCCGTTCGATAAGGGTAGGCTGCGCGGTCCAGAGACACGTCCATTGAAGCGCTTGCGTGGGTTTGCTAGGTGGGGCTCGGTCCCGTTCGCTAGGGACCGAGGGCGCGGAAGCTCTCCCTCGGTGGGATCCCCCGGCTAGCTGCCCTCGCTGGCTCTCGAACACGACATGTGGGGCACCCTCGAGCTGGCGGGCTCGAGGAACGGCTCGAATGCGCATGCCCTCGTCGTCCCTGACTCTGGCGATCTGGGGCACCTGTTCGAACCCGTCGAGGGTCAGGCTTCGAACCCCTGACCAGTAGGGCCGTGCGGGGTGGCGCCTGGGCTGCCCCGTCTTTGCATCTGCGACCATTGAGGGGCCTGGGCGAGCCAGCCCTCGAGGTGCTGATCAGTAAAAATGGTGCGGGGCGGCACCTAAGCGCTCCCGGCCTGGCATCTGCGACCATCGAGGGGCCTGGGCGAGCCAGCCCTCGAGGCGCTGATCAGTAACAAGGCGCGGCATGGGCGCTTTGCGGTGCCCGTTCTGTTTCAAACGGGCCCCGAGGCGACCTTCTCACGCTTGTACCCTTTCGAGGGTTGACATTTTCCCGAGCCAGGAGTCCGTGCCGCTCGAGGGTTCTCCTTACTTTGTAAGGAACCGGGGCATTAAATGCTCCACAGTAGAGGCTGTGATTTCACGTTGCGGGCGCGCCTTTTTAGGCGCCGCGGCCGCGCGCGTAGTGGGCGACGTGGGCAGGCGGACGTGACCGCCTGACACGACCCTTGCTATTCTTCGCCGTGATGATGGCTTGTCCGCGGTGGCGTGGCCGCCGCGGTCGTGGTGGGGCCCGCCCGTCAGCGAGAAGAAAGATTCCCTGCAGTTAATGCGCGCGGGACGTCCGCCCGGGAGAGCACGCCCGCGGCTTATAAATCTGAGGGGAGGGAAAACGACGGTTTTTTACCTTAGCGTTCCGCCATCCTTGCCCCCTGCGCTCTCGCCTTCGTCCTGCTCTTGCCACCGCGCGCCTTCGCCATTAGAGCTCCTCTTCCTCTTCTTGTCCTCCGTTCTCGCGTTCCTTGTCTTTTCTCATGGCGCCGCTTCCGCCCCTCACGATCCTCGACCCGTACGCCTGGGAGCGGTCGACGGTGACCCGGCAGGCCCTTGGCGAGCTGGTCTCCGCCGGCCGCCTGGCGGCGAACGAGGAGGGCCGGCCGGCGGAGTGGATCGTGCCGCCGGCGGGGGACCACGCGCCCAACCCGCCAGAGGGCTACGTGGTGAGCTTCATCCGCTTCCATGAGCGCGACTTCGCCGCGCCGGCGAGCCGCTTCATGCGGGCGCTCTGCCACCGCTACGGCGTGGAGTTACACAACTTCGCGCCGAACGCGATCTCGTAGGCGGCCACGTTTGTGGGCGTCTGCGAGGGGTATCTAGGGATCCCAGTCAATTGGGAGCTCTGGATACACCTCTTCCATGCGGATCTCTTCACTCAGCCGACGACGGAGCAGAGGACCCACCGCGCGGTGCGCGCCGGCGGCATGTCGCTCGCCCTGCGGACGCAGTTCAAGGACGACTACATCCCCTGCACCATGACGACGAACAACGCCGGCTGGGAGCGGGGGTGGTTCTACCTGCGCAACGCTGAGCCCGGCCTCCCCCCTACACTGGTCTGGTGCTCCGGGAGAAGCCCAACTCCTGGGGCCACGGGGTGTCCACGGTCCAGCATCGGAGGCGGCTGGACTCGCTCCTGGCCGCCCTGAAGAACCTGGCGACGCGCGGGCTGACCGCGGCGGGCGTCCTCGCCTTCCTCCACCACCGGCGGATCGTGCCTCTGATGGAGAGGCCGCTCTGCATCTTCGAGATGACGGAGGTGGCGGACCCCGTCGCGCTGGCGAGGTTGCGGATGCTCCCGACCCCCCTCGAGCGGGGGTATGCGTTCACCCGGGCGCGGAACGCCGTCGACACCCGGATGCTGTGCCAGGATCGGTCCCCGTGGGACCTCGAGATGCTCCCTACCGGCCCGCTGGTGAGTATGATTCTTGGCCCTATTTTTGTTCTTGATGTTGCCTCTGGCCCCTGACGCGCCCTTGACGTTCTCGCCTGCAGCTGGTGACCTTCAGCGCCGCGAAGTCCGTTCCGCCCACCCCTGACTCCCGCGCGCTCGGCCGGGCGGCGCAGCAACGGGAGTGGGAGCGGGTGGCGCGCAAGAGGGAGCGAGCGGCGGAGCGAGGAGTACCGGCGGCGCGAGGAGCTGGGGCTCTCCTCCCCGGGGACCGAGGAGTACTCGTCCTCGGAGGAGGACGAAGAGGAAGAATCTGGGGGGCAAGGCCCCTCTGATAGGTGGGAACCTGCGCCCCCGTCGCCGGAGTCAGCTCCGGCGGCAAGGGCGGCATCGCCTGGGGTGGGCTCGGTGGCTCCCGCCGCCAGGCAATCGACAATAGGGGCGGCGCGCGCCGTGGAGGTGCCGCGCGCGCGCCGTGGAGGCGCGCGCGGCGGTGGCGTCATGAGGCGCGGCGACGGGCGCGCCGGCCGCGCCTGCGGCGTCCGCCGAGGCCTCGAGGAAGAGGGAGCGCGCCTTCTCCTCTTCGAGGTAAGGGGCTTGCTCTTCTGCGAGGTTTGATTTTTTGGCGGCCAGGCGTTTTGATTTTTTGCTCGTGCTTGTGCAGGGTGGTGCCAACCGTTCCTCCCCTCGCACCGGCCAAGGTGTTGAGGGCGGATGCGTCCGTCCCCACCCGGTGGCTTTCGTCGAGGGCGCCGCGGGCGGGGGCGAGCGCGGCGGCGGCGGCGGGCGAGAGCTCGCGGGCGCGAGCCGAGGCCTCAAGGCATCGGCCGGCGGATCAGCCGGCCGCGGCGCGGCCGGCGGTCGTCGAGGAGCGGCGGGCGCCGGTCGTGGCGGAGACGCAGCCCGCGGCGGCGGTTGTGGTGGAGATGCGGCCCGCGGTGGGCTGCCGTGACGGAGGCGCGGTCCGCGGCGCCGGCCGCGGCGGCCGGCGAGGCGGGCGGCGGTGGGCGAGGAGGGCGGCCGGCGCTCGTGGTCGCGGAGGCGCGGCCGAAGCGGTGGCCGAGGCGCCGCGTCGGGCGCCCGCGGCCACGGAGGCGCAAGTGGAGGCGCCGGTGGAGGTGACGCGAGGGCGGCGCCGCCGGCGGCTCCCGGCGGTGGGTGGTGGAGATCGCGACGACGACTCCCCACCGCCGGGTGGGATCGGTGGGCGAGCTTCCCCACGCCCTCCCCGCAGTCCCGGAGGGGACCCTCGTGAGGCGACGCGAGGGCCACATGGTGGCGGGGGCCGAGGGCACGGCGCCGAGGCCTCGTCTTCCCGCGCCGGCTACTCCGCCCGTGTGGAGGGGGATCGCCGGCGACCCGCCCGCGTTCGCCGACGCCTAGAGGGAGCTGGAGCTCTGGGGAGAGCTCCGCAGCCACGGCGCCGCGCTCAACCGAGTGTTGAACGAGGCGCTGAGGATCCACGGCGGCCTCGCGTGGCGCGTCTTCCAGGTGAGTTGTCCTTGTTTGCTTTTCCTTTTTCCTCGTCTCTGCGCGCCGTCTTCGTGGCGTGATGCTTATGAGTCTTGACTTATTGGTGACAGGAGCTCGAGCACCGCTCCCGCGAGAAGTACGGCGCCTTTGATCAGGTGACCGCCGAGCTCCATCAGCTCCGAGAGCGGTGCGACGCCTTTGATGCGCTCGCCGACGCCCTCAGGACCCCGGACGGTTGGCTATCGTACAGGGCCGTGGCCTTGCGCGATCAACTCCACGAGAGCACAAGGCAGGACCCGGCACACCCCTCCAGCCTCGAGCGGGTCTGCGCGGCCCTCATCGATCGGGATGAGGCGCTGCAGCGGGCGAGGGCGGACCTGGAGAACACGCGCACCCTGGCGGCTAACTGGGAGGCGGAGGTGGCCGGCGTCCGCGGCGACAACCGGGGCCTCCACTCGTCGCTCCCGGAGGCGCGGAGCCCGGCGGCGGCAGGCCGAGGAGCGCGCGCGCTCGCTCGAGTACAAGGCCAAGGGGGCCGACGACTTGAGGGCCGCCCTCGATGCCAAGGTTGCGGCGCTCGCCGCCACCGAGGGGCCGCTCCTGGCAGGAGCGCACAGCCCGTCAAGGAGCGGAGGGGCGGCTCCGGCGGGGAGCGAGCCGCCCTTGCCGACGCTCGGTCGACCCCCGGAGCGGGAGCGCGCCGCCGCGCGAGGCGACGCAGATGTCGCTGGAGGACCGGAACGCCAAGTTCTCCGAGGTCGAGGGCGAGCTGATGGTGCTCAGCATCACGAGCGCGGGCCAGGAGCTGGCCCTCCGGGGAGCGTGGGCGAGACCATCAGGGGCCTCGAGCAGATGGTCGAGGCCGGGCGCCGCGCCTTCGAGGTGGAGCGGAAGCAAGTCGAAGGTAAGCCACTTTTCGACTCCTGTTTCGCTGGTTTTCCCTTAGAGGGTTCGCACCCTTTTTCTAATTTCTTTCTTGTCTTGGCGACTCCAGGCTTGCGCACCGCACTGGGGCACGCGGCTGAGCGGGCCGAGGCGCTGCAGACCTCCTACAACTCCTCCGAGCAGAGGCCGGCAGAGCCGCGCAATGCGGCCCTCGAGACCTGCGAGGCCGTGGAGGAGGGCGAAGCGCGGGCGGGGAGCTCGGCCGGCCGCCCGCCCGCGTGCCCTTGGCGGCCACGTCGCCGGCGCATGCGCCGGCGCTTCATCTTGGCGTCCAGAAGGCCCTCGGGGTGGTGCGGTCCCACTACGAGGTTAACTTCGAGGCGCTGGCGGAGGGCTACGTCGTCCCCGAGGGTGTTGAGGACGAGGTGGCGATGGAGCGCGTGGACGCGCTCGCCGCCGACGCCGCCGGGTCGCTCGCTGAAGCCTTCGAGGAGTTCCTCTTCCCGGACGCTGCTGACGCCGCCGCTCCTCCCGCCTGAAGACAGCTGGGCGCTAGGCCCGTTTTTGTTTGTGTATCAGTACTCTGGCCACGCGGCCCTTGTAAATAAACAAATTGTTCTTGCTGTAAACATTTGCCAATGTGAAGTGAAGTTTTATGTTTATTGTGCCTTTTTGTTTCTCCTTCTTCCTGAGTAGATTCTAGTTAGGGGAGTTCGATTTTCGTGGGTGGCCCGCTAGGTTGGAGGCGAGAGAGAAGGGCCATATCCTCGCGGAGGCGTAGGCTATCTCTGGCTCGCGCGCTCCTTCCGCTAGGCTGCCCACGCCCTGTTCGAACCTTTGCTCGAGGCCGAAGTGAAAAACAAACTTTGTGCGTGTGAGTTGTATCGTTTTCGCGCGAAAATGGGACCATTTTGGGGGGATGCCCCCCGCAGTAGCCCCCGAGGGTAACTTGGGTTTCAGGGGAAAGCCGAGTTGCCCTTTTCATTAGACTTATGGCGTTTACATAGTTGTCACCAACTGGGGCGTTGGTCATGTGATTTTTACAACAAAATGCTTGGAAATCCTAGCTAGGGGTAGAAACGACGTAGCTGTTGGATGTTCCAAGCGTTGGTGAGCTCTTCACCATCCTCGTTGGCCAGCTTGTACGTGCCGGGCTTGAGTACCTTCACCACGACGTAGGGTCCCTCCCATGGAGGTGATAGCTTGTGGCATCCTCGGTTGTCTTGGCGTAGCCTTAGGACCAAATCCCCCTCGCTGAAGTCCCGTCGGCGTATCTTGTGTGCTTGGTAGCGCCTGAGGGATTGTTGATACCTTGCGGAGTGCATCAAGGCCACGAGGCGTGCCTCGTCCAGCTGGTCCAGCGAGTCCTCGCGGGCTCGTTGGTTGGCACCCTCGTCATAGCCTCGAACCCTGGGCGACCCGTATTCTAAGTCTGTGGGGAGGACGGCCTCCATGCCATGGACTAGGAAAAACGGGGTGAACCCGGTGGCTCTGCTCGGGGTGGTCCTTAGGCTCCACACGACTGCTGGTAATTCTTGGAGCCATTTTCGACCGGATTTGTTTAGCTGGTCGAAAATTCTAGGCTTAAGGCCTTGTAGGATCATGCCGTTGGCACGTTCTACTTGGCCGTTGGTCTGCTGGTGTGCCACAGCGGACCAATCCACACGGATGTGGAACTTATCGCAGAACTCCAAGAATTTCCTGCCCGTGAACTGGGACCCGTTGTCGGTGATAATGGAGTTTGGCACTCCAAAGCGGTGGATGATGTCAGTGAAGAACGTCACCGTTTGCTCCGCCCTGAGATTCGTAATGGGGCGCACCTCCACCCACTTGGAGAACTTGTCGATCGCGACCAACAAGTGGGTGAAGCCCCCGGGCGCCTTCCGCAGGGGCCCGATGATGTCCAGCCCCCACACGGCGAATGGCCATGTTATAGGGATGGTCTGCAGGACATGAGCGGGGAGGTTGGACTTGCGGGCGTAGAATTGGCACCCTTCGCAGGTGCGTACGATCTCGCTGGCGTCTGCGACCGCGGTAGGCCAGTAAAAGCCTTGGCGGAAAGCATTGCCAACGAGGGTACGAGGCGCGGCGTGATGGCCGCAGATCCCGTCGTGGATGTCCCGCAGGAGCTCGCGCCCCTCGGGAATGGGCACGCACCACTGCAGGATGCCAGAGGCGGCGCGCTTGTACAGCTCGCCGTCGACAAGGGCAAAGGACTTGGCCATCCTGGCGATGCGCCTGGTCGCGGCCCGGTCCGCGGGGAGTTCCCCTCGAGCCATCCACGCGATATACTTGTCGCGCCAGTCAGCCTTGACAGGGGCTGGCTCAATATCCATCACGTCAGCCTCGTGCGCGCCATACCCCTCTAGGAGGGAGAGCATGTACGCCTCGTTTGAGGGGTCCTCATCCATGGGTTTCGCACCCGTTGGATTCGAGGGAGCCCTCGAGGGTTCCGTGTGGCTCGAGGGGTGAGGCTCGAGGACGACCGAGGGTTGAGCGATATCACCGGCAAAAACGTTCGGAGGGACGGTGATCCGCCCGGACGCGATCTTGGCCAGCTCGTCCGCCTCCTCGTTGTACCGTCGGGGCACGTGATTGAGCTCGATGCCATAGAACTTGTCCTTAAGGGCTCACACGGCCTTGCAGTAGGCCTCCATCTTGTCGTCGTGGCAACTCGCGTTCTTCATGACTTGGTCAATCACGAGTTGTGAATCCCCCCCGCACGTCGAGGCGCTTGACGCCTAACTCGATGGCGATCTTGAGCCCGCAGAGGAGGGCCTCGTATACAGCCATGTTGTTAGATGCAGGGAAGTTGTGACAACCCGCCCAGGAAAGTACCGTACTATCGCCTAAGACCGATCCACTTTGGTCATTAAGCAATAATAAAGTACCATCCTGTCGTAAGTCGCCGGGTTAACACCCGGTAAATCACTTGAATAGCACAAGGATTGAATATATGCATTAAAACTCACTCGAAGGAGAGTCCAGAGATACAACAATATTCAAATCCAAATTCGTACCCCGAAGGGTTTAATTATTACAAACCATCGTTTTTGTCATGACAGAATAGTTCAGAGTTTTTGAAAGACAGCGGAATTTAACTAGCGGCAGCGAAGTCACCACGGGAGGCCATCCATGATACTTCAGTAGTCGTCCTCCACCCACTCCGGCCTCCCGGCCGGCGGGATCTCACCGGGCCACACATCACTGAAGGCATGACCTGGATCAACACATCATCACAAGGCTGAGTATACTAATACTCAGCCAAGACTTACCCGCTCGGTGATATCTACTTCACCAAAACTAGACCATGAAAGGCTTTTTTGGCTACTCGGGTCGCTTTTGCTAAAAAGTAACAAAGAGTAGGTCCTTACTTTCAAGATTTTAGCACAAGTTCTAGTAGTTTAGTCATTACTACATTAGCCAACTAGTACAAACAAAGTTGTACAATACAATTAATCAAGCATCATCTTCATCATCTTACATCATTAGGGATCACATGACTAGTGGAGTAAGTAGTCTCGGATAACGGTGAGAGGCCGACAATCGATTGATTATAACCTTGCAAGGGAGACCCAAACACACGGTCGGCTGCCCCCGCGAGGACAACTCCCCAGGCCGTCCCCATAAATCCTCGGGTTGGGATCAAATCTTACAGTCTTTGGTGCAGGCTATCCGGCATACCCCGCAAGATACCCGGAGTCACCATACACCACCGGTTGCTAGCCGTGAGAGAGAATCCCAATAGTAGTAATAGTAAGATCCCTCACCGCCTCATTATGGTACTAGGCTTACCGGTCCCATACCCGGCATGTGCTTGGTACGTTCAAAAACTTAACCCACATAACCACTGGACCGGAGCCCAGATCCCATGCTCTTACCACGTGAGCAATCCATTTAAGGATATAGTATGATTCCTATCTAGGAACCTATTCTCGCGAGTGAGGTCATCACTCGACTTGTAACGGTCCTATAGCTTAGCGCCTATCGACCTATCATACTAGTAGAGACCAAAGGTACCTAGGGATCATGCATCTAGGGTTTCATTCAACTCCTGAACGTAAATGCACAATCATTCATAGATAATTGAATAAAGAATTTTAAAACTGGGTTAGATGCACCGGAGCTTGCCTTCGTCGACTAGGTTAGCTTGGGCACCCTCGGTGTCGAGTCCGTCCACGTCTTGCGCAGAGAACCTTCGCTCCGCCTTCCTCGGTTTCGGGACCAGGGAGTAGTCTCCGTCCGGAAGATCTACACGGAATGCAGTGCACTTTAGGTGATGTGATAGTTTGTTGTCCTATCCAACTTTAGTTGGTCATATTCACCTTAACAAGCATTCATTTAATGTTTCTGTTATAGGAAGGTTATTAGTTGTACATGGGTTACTCTTTTATTCCACATTTGAATAAAGGTTTTTATTTAAGCTTATCATTCCATGGGAAAGCTTTATTTTATTTTATCTTTACCCATATGGTGTCATTAATAATTATATTTATGAATTAATTCCTTATTAGTGCTTGGTAATTAACTTTATTTTTATTTATATTAAATAATGCCTTCAAAAAGGAAAAAGATTTAATTAAGGATTTTCTTTATTAATTTCCCTTTAATATTAAAAGGGCATTTAAGCCATTTATTTAACCCATTAAATTACCAAAAATTACATGGGTGTTTCTCAGGCCTACTAGCACCTATCCTGGTCCATTGGACCCACATGCAAGTGATGGATGCTAGGAAATTAACTATTATTGAAAATCACAAAGGCTAGCTAGTGATTCAACTTAAATGCATATATAAATAAGCCTCAAAATGATCCAAACTTTCTTGTGCATGCTCTCTGATCCTAAACAAGCCTAAAAAGCTAGCATGTTCACATGGAACCTCTACTGAACTTGGTTTATTAATTTACAAAGGAAAACATGCATAAATCAAGAATAATAATTTCTGTTACTTCTAAATTCATGATTAATTCACAAGATGTGCCTTTTGACATCACAAGACAGTGTGCACAAGTTGGGCTCAAGAACATGAATATATTTAACATGAAAAATCATCTATGCGGTTCCGCCGGAGATGGAAAAACATTTTTATAAAAAGATTCACATGATAACTTTGTGCAATTTTTGGCACAGCATCTAGTCTTACCCTAACTCACAACATACCCAAAGCTCAGCTACAGAGAAGCTATACATTTCAAGTTATGACAGATTCAAGCATAACACATTTGTAATTTTTCTGCCAAAACTACTTTGAATCTAGCCACAAGTGTACATCAAGTAGGTGGGGTTTAACATCCTGAGACCTACAAAATTTGTTTGAGAATTGTTGGAATTTTCTGTGAATTTCTAGGGATTTTCTAAGACTGTGGACCTGCTCGCAAATAAACTAAGTTACGGTTCCTTGCAAATATGCCCCCGGATTCACATCCATGCCCTCGGCGGCGGCGGGAGGGCTCGCCGGCGGCGATGTGGGGCCCGACCACGACAACAAGCGGCACCATGATGAAATTGAGCTCACCACGGTCCTATTGGCGGTGGTGGCGAGGGTGGAACGTGCTCGGCGACGCGCGCACGGCGGCGGCCGGCGGCGGCGCTCGGGGGCGGCTCGGTGTCTTGCGGTGTGGAGGCCAAATTGACGCGAACGAGCGCGCGTGCGAGCTTGCCCCGAGTGCTAAGTGACCTAGCGACGTGCTTGGACGGCGGCGAGCGCGAGCCGAGAGAGCAAGCACCGGCGGCGGCGGGATGGCGGAGGCAATGGCGCGGGCGGCTCGGTGCGCGCGCGCGAGGAGAGGCGGGGAGCCTTTATACTCGGCTCGGGCGGCTCGCGGGTGACGCACGGGTGACGGCGGAGATGCCGGCCGTGCTGCGCGCGTCGAGGCGCACGCGTACGGCGGCGACGCCGCCGACGGACCGCCGGTCCGTGGCGCGCGCGCGTACGGCGGCGCGTGCCTCGGGGCACCTCGGGACGGGGCACCTAGGGGCGCGTGGCATCGGGACGGAGCACGGCGCGGACGCCGAGGCCTCGGGCGGCGCGGGCACGGGCACCGGGGCAAGGCCGGCGGCGGGCGGCGACGGCGGCGCACGGCGCGCGCGACGTCGCGGCGCGACGCGCTCCGGCTCGGCCGTGCCGCCGGTGCATGCTTTGAGTCGATTTTTCTCAAAATTTTCAAACGAACCGGACCAAGTGATGAATACCAAAGTTGTAGATCTAGGTACCAGCTATAACTTTTACAAAGACCGTATAGGGTTTTGTTGCCTAGATTTGAATCGTGGAAGTGCCAACTTTGAATGTCAGCATGTGCTTGCCAACAGTGATCTCTGGCTTGCAAGGGCTTTTTCACAATTTTCCCCTCCAAATCTGCAATGCCACTCTACATGAAAGTTGTGTCCCTCAACAAGACCTACAACTTTCCCAAAGGTAGAATTTTAAGTGTTTAGGTGAAATTTGGGGAACGCGGCAAAAGTTCCTGCAGACACCTGTGGACATGGGATGGCAAGGGGGTTTGACCCACCCTTTGACCATGGGTTGGCCCCACAAATGTTTTAACTATTCACTAGGGTCACTAGGGGTGTGTTAAGGAGTTTTCATGGGTGAGGGCCCAGGTTGACCTAGGGTTGACCATTGACCGGCTAATCGTGTCATTAGCGTTAATGACGGTAATTAAAAAAACCTGGGGCGTCACAGCCTACCCCCCTTAAAGGAATCTCGTCCCGAGATTCGACTTGACAAAGAAGAGATGGGGAAAAAGACTCACTGTTTCGGGATTGGAGGAAGCCCGAGTACTTGGTGTTAAGGTAATCCTCCGTCTCCCATGTAGCTTCTTCTTCCGTGTGATGGCTCCATTGGATCTTGTACATTCGCACGGTTTGCCTCCGGGTCTTTCGCTCTTTTTGATCTAGTACCTTTAAGGGATGCTCGACGAGCAAGAAATCCGGCTCGATCCAAGCATTAGCTTCTGTGATGATCTCGTTCTCCGGAACAGGCATTCCTTTCTTCAACTGAGTTACATGGAACACATTGTGAACCGCGGAAAACCGTTCTGGCAATTGGATACGGTAGGCCACGGGTCCACATACTTCTATGACTTCATAGGGTCCAATGTAGCGCGGGGCTAACTTTCCTTTGACTCTGAACCTTTGCACACCTTTGGTGGGGGATACCTTCAAATATACATGATCTCCCACTTCAAAGTGTCGAGGTGCGGTTCCCTTATCATGGTAACTCTTTTGTCTCATTTGGGCCATCTTCAAATTTTCTCTTATCACTTGTACCTTCTCTTCGGCCTCTTTAACTAACTCTGGTCCAAAGAGTGTTCTCTCTCCGACTTCTGACCAATTCAGTGGGGTGCGGCATCTGCGTCCGTATAAAGCATCGAACGGTGCCATTTTCAAGCTGGCCTGATAGCTGTTATTGTAGGAGAACTCTGCTAAGGACAAGCACTTGTCCCAACTCTTGTCAAAGTGCAAGATGCTTGCTCTCAGCATGTCCTCTAGAATCTGGTTTATTCTCTCCGTCTGACCATCGGTCCGGGGATGATAAGCGGAACTTCGGAGTAGCTGAGTTCCCAAACACTCATGCAACTCGCTCCCAAAAACGGGCTACAAGCCGAGTTCCTCTATCGAGATTATAGTCTTTGGGATCCCATGCAGACGAACTACATGGTCCACGTACAACTCTGCATACTGTTGCACGGAGTAAGTGGTGTGCACAGCAATGAAGTGAGCGAGCTTGGTGAGTCTATCCACGATTACCCAAATAGAATCTTTCTTCCTAGGGGTCGGGGGTAAACCCACAATAAAATCCATACTAATGTCGTCCTATTTCCACATAGGTATCGACGAGGTTGGAGTACTCTGCCGATTTCAAATGACTTGCTTTCATCCGGTGGCAAGTATCGCACTCGGCTACATACTTGGCTACATCCACCTTCATGTTAGACCACCAAAAGTTCGCTTTAGATCTTGGTACATCTTGGTACTACCGGGATGGATAGAGAACTTGGACTTGTGAGCTTCATCTAGAATGATCTTCTTGATTTCCGGGTCAATGGGGACCACTAGACGTTTTCCAAACCAGACCACACCTTGGTGATCTTGCTGAAAACAAGTGTACTTTGGGTCTCCTTCCACTATTTTCTGCCTGATGGTTTGGATATTCGCGTCATTGCGCTGGGCCGTGACAATCCTGTCATAAAGGCTTGACTCTGCTGTCAAGGCATAAAGAATTCCCTGCGGTACCACTTCTAGGCTGAGCTTTCTCATTTCTTCACACAGGGGTTCACTGACTGGCTCTAACTCTAGGTGGTTGCAATGATCCTTGCGGCTAAGGGCATCCACAACAACGTTTGCTTTGCCGGGGTGATAGTGCACTTCTAGGTCATAATCCTTGATCAACTCAAGCCATCTTCTCTGTCTCATATTCAACTCTGACTGGGTGAAGATATATTTGAGGCTCTTGTGATCAGTGAAGATATTGCAATGATTGCCCATTAGATAATGTCTCCATATCTTGAGGGCGTGAACAACGGCAGCTAGTTCAAGATCGTGAGTAGGATAGTTGAGCTCATGGGGTCTAAGGGCTCGTGAAGCATAGGCAATGACTCGGCCTTCTTGCATAAGGACACAACCAAGACCGGTGCCTGATGCGTCACAGAAGACTTCGAACGGTTTGGAATTATCGCGTTGAGCTAGCACTGGGGCTGAAGTTAGATGTTGTCTGAGGGTGTGAAAAGCTTTCTCACATGCTTCACTCCACACGAATTTCACTCCCTTTTTGAGTAATTCGGTCATGGGTTTAGCGATTCGAGAAAAGTCAGGAATGAATTGATGGTAATATCCCGCCAATCCTAGGAAACTGCGGATTTGATGTACAGATTTGGGTGGTTTCCAATCCATCACCTCCTGAACTTTACTAGGATCTACGGAGATACCATCGTGGGAAATGGTGTGCCCCAAGAATTTGACACTTTTCAACCAGAATTCGCATTTGGAGAATTTAGCATAAAGCTGATGATCTCGCAAACGTTGAAGGACAACTCGGAGATGGTTGGCGTGTTCTTCCTCGCTCTTAGAATAGATGAGGATATCATCGATGAAGACCACGACAAATCTATCGAGCTCCGTCATGAATACGGAGTTCATGAGGTACATGAAGTAGGCAGGCGCATTAGTGAGTCCGAAGGACATGACCAAGAACTCGTAAAGACCATAACGAGTGGAAAAAGCGGTTTTAGGAATGTCGCACGGGCGAATCTTGATTTGGTGGTAGCCAGAACGAAGGTCGATCTTAGAGAAGACTTTGGCACCAGCCAATTGATCAAACAGAACATCAATTCAAGGAAGTGGGTATTTGTTTTTGATAGTGACTGCGTTGAGCGGTCGATAATCTACGCACATCCTCAAGCTACCATCTTTCTTTTTGACAAAGAGAGCAGGGCAACCCCAAGGAGAAGAGCTTGGGCGAATGTAACCCTTATCTAACGAGTTCTTGGAGTTGGGTTTTTAGCTCGGCTAACTCTTTGGGTGGCATGCGATAAGGTCTTTTGGAAATGGGTGCGGTACCGGAGTTGGAGTTCGATCACAAACTCGACATCTCCATGTCCGGTGGCATACCGGGCAACTCGTCAGGAAATACATCTGGGTACTCACACACTACTGGAATCTCATCAAGGGAGGAGATAATGGACGCATAGGCACAAGAGTCGGTACCGTCCCGGAAAGGTAGGTACAAGGTAGTGTGCCCGACCGTAGGAGAGTGGATCTCTACGACCCTATCCGGTATATCTAGAACCACCTTATGTTGATTCATCCATTCCATACCCAAAATAACATCCATGCTTCCCAATTTGATGACTATCAGATTAGATTGAATGACCCGACTTCCTAGTCTTAGGGGAACTCCAAAAATTACTAATTGAGACGCGATGTTTCCACCGGGTGTAGTAATTTTATAAGTAGCTTTGGTTGGTACCCCTCTTAGACCCAATTTGTCTAGTAGACTCTCATTTATGAAACTATGGGTGGCTCCCGAATCAAATAAGACCTTGACAGGAGTGTTATTGATAGAGAATGTACCCGTGAGTACTGGAGCTCTCGCGGGAATGTCACTCAGGGTGGTGAAGTTCAACTTGCCCTGGCGCACTTGCACCACGGGTTTCTTGGCCGGAGTGGCGGGTTTGCTTCCCGTACTCGGTTCCGTGGGTTTGGCTTGATCCCGCCCGGGCTTGGGACACTCATTGATATAGTGCCCTGGCGGCCACGCTTGTAGCAACGGCGATCTCCAACATCACGAGGGGGTGCATTGGGCTTTGGAGCCCGTGGGCGGGCACGACGGAATCGGGAAGTTCCCGGCAGGTTTGCCCTGGAATGGCTTCATCGTCCGGCGTCCGCCTGAAGATTGCTGGGATGGGCCTGGAGCTTCCTTCTTCACAAAGCAAAACTTCTTGTTCGTTCCGCTGCCTGGGGTGAAACCAGACACTCTCTTGTTGTCCCCATGGGCTTTCTTCATAGCATCCTCTTGCGAGATAGCTTTATTCACGAGCTCATGGAAGTTTGCGGGCTCGAGCAGATTCAGGCGCTCATACAACTTGCCATCAAGTCCGTCGCGGAACCTCTCCATCTTCTTGGCATCAGTATCAACATGATGCCCACCGTATTGGCATAAGCTATTGAATTTCTGGGCATAGCGGTACACGGAGTCAGATCCTTGACGAAGGGCTAGCAGTTCCCTCATCTTCCGGTCCATCAGACCCTTGGGGATGTGGTGACTCTTGAAGGCTTGCTTGAATTCTTCCCAAGTCACGGCGTGATTTCGCTGCATGGACTTGAAATGGTCCCACCACATCAAAGCTTCACCTCGCGCAGTTGTAGGGGCCGTGAAGTTCGCCTTGTTCTCCTCCGAGCAAGGCGGCACAAAGGCGAGAGAATTTCGCCTCTATGGCCTTGACCCAAGCCTCGGCTTCCGAGAGGGTCTTCTCGCTCTCGCGAAAGTTGGCGGCTTCATGGCGATGAACCGGGCATACGTGGTGACCTCGGTTAGGTCCCTCGTGGTTGGCCCCATGTGGCGGCCCTCGGTTCATCTGCTGGGCGATCTGCTGCTGTGTCTGCAAGATCTGGCGCAGCACCTCGGTCTGGGTGGCCATGAAAGCCTCCGTCGGGTTCATGGGCGGGGGTGGCGGCAAGTCACCACTACCACTCGCTCCAAAACCGTTGGGAGAGCTGCGCGTGGTTCCCACCATCTGAAAAGTGAGCGTTATTAGTGAGATAACCGAAAGCTTACTTCCAAATGATGACAAGCACGATCATGCATTACCACATCTCATTAGTAATAAACAATGAGTACAACAACAAGCACAACATTCTATAGCCACCAAGGTTCTTAGAATCGTTTCTCTTAACATGGTTAAGACGGTAATTGCTCAACTGCGCGGCTCCTAATCACTTCCGAACGATCGTCGTTATCCTGAATACCAAAGAAGATGGTATACGAACGAGCACTTATATGCTGGCAACGAGTGACGCTCGTAAAGATGCTTTGTTTTACCTACGTTCTTGGGAGATAAACAATGCATTCTTTGACAAGCGTGATCATTCGCAACGAATTATCCAAGGATATGGTATTTAGCACAAGAAAATTTTCAATTTGAAAGACAACGAAATTTACTTAAAGCATACAGCTTGAGTATTCTTATTACAACATGACAGAACAAGGTTCAACGTCATTACAACTCGACTTTGAAACATCAAGACAACACATGATACAATAGTTGCTTGGCACGAAGACGTCTTTGTCAAGCCACTACTCCAACATCTCTAATACAACTCGATAAGATCGATATCCTATCTTTCCTCCGCTCGTCGGCAACCTAGTTGCCCACCGAAGCACCACCTGTACAAAGGCGAAGCCGGGGGAGTCGGTAGCGGTGGTCTCGCCCGGCTCGTCCGATCCCGGACCGGACACGGCCCTACTCGCTCCTCCGGGTGTGCCTCGTACTAGGGGCGATGGGCCGTAAGGCCACTATAGCCCGTAAGGCCGACACCGTACCTCGGCCTCCGCACCTCGCTGCCGCATATCGGCAATGTTCCGCAACGGGGTCGGCCCTCTCTATCTCGTGTGCGTCGGCATCCTCCTCTAGAGCATGGTTCTCCGCCTCTAGGTCCACGATCCTCTGGAGGCGGTCACCTCTCTCAAGCTCCAACTGGAACCTCCTAGTACGCAGCCTGTCGTTCTCCTGCTGCACCTGGGTAAGCGTGAAGTTCGAGCGCCCGGTGTGCCTTGCCGAAAGCTGCTCCCAATCGCGCCTAGATGCCTCCAAGCGCTGTGCAATAATCACTGCGGTGTTAAAACGCAGCCCCTGAAGTGTGAAAACCACGTTCAGACAACGGGCAAGTGTCTGAGTAACATCCAACGGCTCTTCTAGGGTCAGTAGCTCCCGTAGATGGTCCATACGATCCAACCAAGCTGGGTCGTGAGGACTCACAGCCGGAAATAGTCCAAACGGTGAAAGAGCTACCACAGTAGGGTTGTGGTCACAAAAGTCTGTCAGCACTCTGAGGGCGGCTGACTCCACGGACTCGTGCGTGATAAATCCCCAGTAAATAAAACTCAGGTCAAACCAGTCGGCGTGATCTGGGTACGGCAATATAGTAACGATCACCCTGCAACGGGGAACACCAAAGCGCTCAAACTCCTTCACCTCGTACGTCGGTGGAGTAAGGTAGACTGCGGCACTGAGTGCTTCCCACGCTAAGCGCGGAAAACCCTCCCAGTGCAACCCGTTGGTACGGATCGTACCGTCAGCGTCGAACTGGTGGAACACGGGGAAATCCATCTGTACACAAGGTAACCCATGTCAGATCTCAAAAGAGAACGGCATGACAAATGGTGAAGTTCGGCGAGTTGGAATGAAAATTTCATAACCAAAAGCCCAGAAACCACATAAATTTCCCAACTTTTAAATTAATCCTTTAATACTCTTAATTGGGATTTTAAGGTTGAACAACGATCAAGGAAACAAGATGGAGGGTCCTTAACTTGGATGTGCCTAGGGGAGTGTGAACCAACCCAACAAACTAGAATTGTGACTTGATATTACAAGGTAACTAGTTAAGGAACAATTGTTTTTAACAAATTGGTTTAGTTAACCTAGCACATGATAAACAAAATTTCCACAAAATTTCGGCAGCATAACGGCTAGGTATGGGAGGTATTCTAGTTTATAAAAAGCACACACTAGCATAAACTTCATTAGAGAACACATGGAAATCCGATTTTTGGGTCCATTTTAGTTATTTCGATTTTTAACATGCATGCAAGACGTCCTATCCGACCTCACATGGCAATCAAGCCAAAAATCGAAGTTAGTGCCGGTGGCAAGGCTCATATTCGTCTCTCCCTATAATATCTAGTCGAGAGCTATACGATACTCGCTTAACGACTAACGAAGCGCTGTTATGTACCCGCGTAAAACGAACCTTTCGTGCCAAAGACGTCACAAAAGCGTCCACATACATTACCGTTCACTATAGAAACGGTATCCATGCGTTAAGCCGCTGCATGGACAGCGTCCTATTTAAGACTCTGACGTGATGTGAGTGCCCATTGGAATAGGCCTCACTCATCCCTCACGGACTTTCCCGTGGTACCATCACTTATGGCAAAACGTGACGAGACTCAAACGCGACGTGGCACCCATTGGAATAGGTCCCACTAGTCCCTCACAGGACTTTCCTGTGGTACCACCACGTATGGCAAAACGTGATGAACTAGTATGGTTGTGCAAGAAAGTAAGTCTGACATAAAGTAATGTGCTGGAAGTTAGCAAAATAAACCATAAGTTATTTAAGCCACCTGAAAGAACCCAAAATTCCCTCTAGGGCCTCTCGGTCTAGTTTATCCTTAGCGGACCAACGTATTTTGGAAAATCAGAAAATCTTGGCATATTTTATTCAAAAACCATTGATTAAGGTTTAATTAATAAATCTCTGGTGTATATAAGCTCTGATGCCAACTGTGACAACCCGCACAGGAAAGTATCGTACTATCGCCTAAGACCGATCCACTTTGGTCATTAAGCAATAATAAAGTACCATCCTGTCGTAAGTCGCCGGGTTAACGCCCGGTAAATCACTTGAATAGCACAAGGATCGAATATATGCATTAAAACTCACCCGAAGGCGAGTCCAAAGATACAACAATATTCAAATCCAAATTCGTACCCCGAAGGGTTTAATTATTACAAACCATCGTTTTTGTCATGACAGAATAGTTCAGAGTTTTTGAAAGACAGCGGAATTTAACTAGCGGCAGCGAAGTCACCACGGGAGGCCATCCATGATACTTCAGTAGTCGTCCTCCACCCACTCCAGCTCCCAGCCGGGCGGGATCTCACCGGGCCACACATCACTGAAGGCATGACCTGGATCAACACATCATCACAAGGCTGAGTATACTAATACTCAGCAAGACTTACCCGTCGGTGATATCTACTTCACCAAAACTAGACCATGAAAGGCTTTTTGGCTACTGGGTCGCTTTTGCTAAAAAGTAACAAAGAGTAGGTCCTTACTTTCAAGATTTTAGCACAAGTTCTAGTAGTTTAGTCATTACTACATTAGCCAACTAGTACAAACAAAGTTGTACAATACAATTAATCAAGCATCATCTTCATCATCTTCCATCATTAGGGATCACATGACTAGTGGAGTAAGTAGTCTCGGATAACGGTGAGAGGCCGACAATCGATTGATTATAACCTTGCAAGGGAGACCCAAACACACCGGTCGGCCGCCCCCGCGAGGACAACTCCCCGAGCCGTCCCCATAAATCCTCGGGTTGGGATCGAATCTTACGATCTTTGGTGCAGGCTATCCGCATACCCCGCGAGATACCCGGAGTCACCATACACCACCGTAGCTAGCCGTGAGAGCGAATCCCAAGAGTAGTAATAGTAAGATCCCTCACCGCCTCATTATGGTACTAGGCTTACCGGTCCCATACCCGCATGTGCTTGGTACGTTCAAAAACTTAACCCACATAACCACCGGACCGGAGCCCGCATCCCATGCTCTTACCACGTGAGCAATCCATTTAAGGATATAGTATGATTCCTATCTAGGAACCTATTCTCGCGAGTGAGGTCATCACTCGACTTGTAACGGTCCTATAGCTTAGCAGCTATCGACCTATCATACTAGTAGAGACCAAAGGTACCTAGGGATCATGCATCTAGGGTTTCATTCAACTCCTGAACGTAAATGCACAATCATTCATAGATAATTGAATAAAGAATTTTAAAACTGGGTTAGATGCACCGGAGCTTGCCTTCGTCGACTAGGTTAGCTTGGGCACCCTCGGTGTCGAGTCCGTCCACGTACTTTGCGAGAGAACCTTCGCTCCGCCTTCCTCGGTTTCCGGGACCAGGGAGTAGTCTCCGTCCGGAAGATCTACACGGAATGCAATGCACTTTAGGTGATGTGATAGTTTGTTGTCCTATCCAACTTTAGTTGGTCATATTCACCTTAACAAGCATTCATTTAATGTTTTTGTTTTAGGAAGGTTATTAGTTGTACATGGGTTACTCTTTTATTCCACATTTGAATAAAGGTTTTTATTTGAGCTTATCATTCCATGGGAAAGCTTTATTTTATTTTATCTTTACCCATATGGTGTAATTAATAATTATATTTATGAATTAATTCCTTATTAGTGCTTGGTAATTAACTTTATTTTTATTTATATTAAATAATGCCTTCAAAAAGGAAAAAGATTTAATTAAGGATTTTCTTTATTAATTTCCCTTTAATATTAAAAGGGCATTTAAGACATTTATTTAACCCATTAAATTACCAAAAATTACATGGGTGTTTCTCAGGCCTACTAGCACCTATACTGGTCCATTGGACCCACATGCAAGTGATGGATGCTAGGAAATTAACTATTATTGAAAATCACAAAGGCTAGCTAGTGATTCAACTTAAATGCATATAAAAATAAATAAGCCTCAAAATGATCCAAACTTTCTTGTGCATGCTCTCTGATCCTAAACAAGCCTAAAAATCTAGCATGTTCACATGGAACCTCTACTGAACTTGGTTTATTAATTTACAAAGGAAAACATGCATAAATCAAGAATAATAATTTTTGTTACTTCTAAATTCATGATTAATTCACAAGATGTGCCTTTTGACATCACAAGACAGTGTGCACAAGTTGGGCTCAAGAACATGAACATATTTAACATGAAAAATCATCTATGCAGTTCTGCCAGAGATGGAAAAACATTTTTATAAAAAGATTCACATGATAACTTTGTGCAATTTTTGGCACAGCATCTAGTCTTACCCTAACTCACAACATACCCAAAGCTCAGCTACAAAGAAGCTATACATTTCATGTTATGACAGATTCAAGCATAACACATTTGTAATTTTTCTGCCAAAACTACTTTGAATCTCGCCACAAGTGTACATCAACTAGGTGGGGTTTAACATCCTGAGACCTACAAAATTTGTTTGAGAATTGTTGGAATTTTCTGTGAATTTCTAGGGATTTTATAAGACTGTGGACTGTTCTGCAAATAAACTAAGTTACGGTTCCTTGCAAATATGCCCCTGGATTCACATCCATGCCCTCGGCGGCGGCGGGAGGGCTCGCCGGCGGCGATGTGGGGCCCGACCACGACAACAAGCGGCACCATGATGAAATTGAGCTCACCACGGTCCTATTGGCGGTGGTGGCGAGGGTGGAACGTGCTCGGCGACGCGCGCACGCACGGCGGCGGCCGGCGGCGGCGCTCGGGGCGGCTCGGTGTCCTGCGGTGTGGAGGCCAAATTGACGCGAACGAGCGCGCGTGCGAGCTTGCCCCGAGTGCTAAGTGACCTAGCGACGTGCTTGGACGGCGGCGAGCGCGAGCCGGAGAGCTAGCACCGGCGGCGGCGGGATGGCGGAGGCAATGGCGCGGGCGGCTCGGGCGGCGCGCGAGGGAGAGGCGGGGAGCCTTTATACTCGGCTCGGGCGGCCTGCGGGTGACGCACGGGTGACGCACGGGTGACGGCGGAGATGCCGGCCGTGCTACGGCGCGTCGAGGCGCGCGCGTGCGGCGGCGACGCCGACGACGGACCGCCGGGTCCGTGCGCGCGCGCGCGCGTGCGCGCGCGCGTGCCTCGGGGCACCTCGGGACGGGGCACCTAGGGGCGCGTGGCATCGGGACGGAGCACGGCGCCGACGCCGAGGCCTCGGGCGGCGCGGGCACGGGCACGGGGCAAGGCCGGCGGCGGGCGGCGACGGCGGCGCACGGCGCGCGCGACGCCGCGGCGCGACGCGCTCCGGCTCGGCCGTGCCGCCGGTGCATGCTTTGAGTCGATTTTTCTCAAAATTTTCAAACGAACTCGGACCAAGTGATGAATACCAAAGTGGTAGATCTAGGTACCAGCTATAACTTTTACAAAGACCGTATAGGGTTTTGTTGCCTAGATTTGAATCGTGGAAGTGCCAACTTTGAATGTCGGCATGTGCTTGCCAACAAGGATCTCTCGGCTTGCAAGGGCTTTTTCACAATTTTCCCCTCCAAATCTGCAATGCCACTCTACATGAAAGTTGTGTCCCTCAACAAGACCTACAACTTTCCCAAAGGTAGAATTTTAAGTGTTTAGGTGAAATTTGGGGAACGCGGCAAAAGTTCCGTACACTCGTGGACATGGGATGGCAAGGGGGTTTGACCCACCCTTTGACCATGGGTTGGCCCCACAAATGTTTTAACTATTCACTAGGGTCACTAGGGGTGTGTTAAGGAGTTTTCATGGGTGAGGGCCCAGGTTGACCTAGGGTTGACCATTGACCGGCTAATCGTGTCATTAGCGTTAATGACGGTAATTAAAAACCTGGGGCGTCACAGAAGTGGAGGCGCACCGCGTATCGCATGTGCTCCCCGAGGGGTGAAATAAAGAGCAGGCCCGCGCCCGCCCCTGGTTTCATCACCGAGCCGTCAAAATACAGAGTCCAGCATTCTGCTTGGATCTGCGGCGGTGGCAGCTGCGTATCCGTCCACTCAGCGACGAAATCTGCCAGGATCTGGGACTTTATGGCCTTGCGCGGGGCGTAGGCAAGTGTCTCGCCCATCAGCTCCACGGACCACTTGGCGATCCTGCCCGCCGCGTCTGGATTGCGGATGATCTCCCCTAGCGGGAAGGAGGAGACCACTGTGACGGGGTGGGCCTCGAAGTAGTGGAGGAGCTTGCGCCGCGCGAGGACCACCGCATACAGCAGCTTTTGGACTTGAGGGTAGCGCGTCTTTGTGTCAGACAAGACTTCACTAATATAGTAGACCGGCCGCTGGACCAGCAGGGCGTGCCCTTCCTCCGTGCGCTCCACCACGATTACGGCGCTGACCACCTGAGTGGTTGCGGCTACGTAGAGCTGCAGGGGTTCGCCGTCCTGTGGCGGCGTGAGGATCGGGGCGCGGGTCAGGGACGCTTTCAGCTTATCGAGCGCATCCTGGGCCTCCGCGGTCCAGGAGAAGCGCTCGTGCTTCTTGAGGAGGCGATAGAGGGGCAGGCCCTTCTCGCCGAGCCGCGAGATGAAGCGGCTCAAGGCGGCAAGGCACCCCAATACCTTTTGTACCCCTTTGAGGTCCCTGATCGGGCCCATTCGCTCGAGGGCCGCAACCTTCTCGGGGTTGGCCTCGATGCCCCGTTGGGAGACGATGTATCCTAGGAGCATGCCTCGCAGCACCCCAAAGACACACTTTTCGGGGTTTAATTTGACCCCATTGGCCCGTAGGCAGCTGAACGCGATGCCAAGGTCGCCAACCAGGTCGTCCGCCTTCCTGGTTTTTACGACGATGTCGTCCACATACGCCTCGACCGTCCGCCCAATGTGATCTCCGAAAACGTGTTGCATGCAACGTTGGTACGTCGCACCAGCATTTCGAAGGCCGAACGACATCGTGACGTAGCAGAACGTCCCGAACGGCGTGATGAACGAAGTCGCGAGCTGGTCGGACTCCTTCATTTTTATTTGATGATACCCGGAGTAGGCATCAAGGAAGCAAAGCAACTCACACCCATCCGTTGAATCAACAATTTGATCAATGCGTGGCAAAGGAAAGGGAACTTTAGGACATGCTTTATTAAGACTAGTGTAGTCTATACACATCCGCCACTTCCCGTTTTTCTTTTTTACAAGTACAGGATTTGCTAGCCACGTTGGGTGGAACACCTCCTTGATGAACCCGGCCTCGAGAAGCTTCCGCAGCTCCGCTCCGATAGCCCATCGCCGCTCCTCGTCGAAGCGGCGGAGCCGTTGTTGCACGGCGCGGGCATGAGGCAGGATGTCAAGGGAGTGCTCGGCGACCTCCCTCGGGATGCCCGGCATGTCCGAGGGGCTCCACGCGAAGATGTCGGCGTTGGCGCGGAGGAAGTCGACGAGCACCACTTCCTATTTGGGATCGAGGGTGGATCCGACCCTCAACGCCTTGCCCTCGTGTGCCGCGGGGTCGAGGGGCACCTCCTTGGTCTGCTCCGCGGCCTCGAAGCTGCCGGTGTGCTTGGAGCTGGAGTCGAGGTCCTCGTTGACCATCTTCTCCAGGGTGGTCACCAGCGCTTCGTCCAGCGCCAGTGCTTACGCGTGCTCCACGCACTCGACATCGCAGTCGAATGCATGCTCGATGGACGAGCCCACGGTGATGATGTCGTTCGGTCCTGGCATCTTCATCTTCAAGTAGGTGTAGTTGGGGACCGCCATGAATTTGGCGTAGCAGGGCCGCCCAAGTATGGCATGGTAGGCGCCCTTGAACCCCACCACCTCGAAGGTGAGCGTTTCCTTGCGGAAACTCTTCGCGGTGCCGAACCAGACCGGCAGGTCGATCCGCCCGAGGGGCTGAACTCGCTTGCCTGGCGCGACGCCATGGAACGGCGTCGTGCTGGGCTGCAGCTGGTCCAACCCGATCCCCAGCAAGCACAGCGTATGCGCGTAGAGGATGTTGAGGCTGCTGCCTCCGTCCATCAAGACCTTTGAGAACCGCGCGTTCCCAATGATCGGGTCGACCACCAGCGGGTACTAGCCCGGGTTGGGGATGCGGTTCGGATGGTCTTCCCGGCTGAAGGTGATGGCGTCCTCCGACGAGTTGAGGAAGGAGGGAGGCGCCTTCTCCGCGGCGAGGACCTCGTGCCGCTCCCGCTTGCGCTTCCGGGTCGACATGTCGACGGTGGGTCCCCCGAAGATGAGGAACACATTCTCCACGGCGGGGAAGTCGCCGGCGTCGCCATCCCCTCCGTCTTTCTTGGCCTCCGCGTCCTTTGCGGTGGCGCGGCCGTAGAACTTCTTGAGCATGTCGCATTGCTCAAGGGTGTGGTTTACTGGGGTCTTGTGGTAAGGACATGGCTTTTTCAACATGTCGTCAAACACCCCCGGACCTCGAGGGGCCGGTCGAGGGCCCCGTCGAGCCGGTCAACAAAGAAGAGCCTCGGCATCATCGCCGTCGCGCCCCTGCTCGCGCGCCTCGCGGCGCGGCTTCTTTCCCTTCTTGCCCCGCTTGTCCTTGTAGTGGGGCTCCCTGAACTTGCTGCCCTCCGCGGGCGCATCGTCCGAGCGCTTGCCTTTCTTGCCGTCAAAGATCGCCCCCACGGCCTCCTCTTCTGAGGCGAAGCTGGTGGCGATGTCGAACAGCTCGTTGGAGTCCGCGGGCGGGCTGCGTCCCAGCTCTCGCACGAGGTCCCGGCACGTGGTGCCCTCGAGGAAGGCGTGCACAATCTCAGATTGCGCCACGCTTGGGAGCTCGGTGCAGCGCTTGGAGAAGCGTCGTATGAAGTCCCGCAGTGACTCGCCGGGCTTCTGAGTGCAGGAGCGCAGGTCCCAGGAATTTCCAGGGTGCACGTACGTGCCCTAGAAGTTGCCCACGAACGTGCGGACCAGATCGTCCCAGTTGTGGATTTGTCTGGCGGGCAGGTGCTCGAACCACGTCCGAGCCGAATCGCCGAGGTGCAGGGGCAAGTTGCGGATGATGACCTCGTCGCTGGTGGCCCCGCCCAGCTGGCACGCCAGACGGTAGTCGTTTAGCCACACGCGGGGGTCCGTCTCCCCGTTGTACTTGACGATGGTCGAGGGTTGGCGGAAGCGTTGGGGGAAGGCCGCCTCGCGGATCTCCCGGCTGAAGACGCGGGTTCCCGGGGTTCCGGTGTCGGAGAGCGGTCCTCGTCGGCCGCCGTCGTAGCGTCCACCCCCCGTCGAGGGTGGTAGCCCACCGCCGCTCGCGCATCCGCTTTGCTCGTGCGCCGGCGTTGATGACGTTGCGGGCGGCCACCGTCCGGCGCCCTGCGCGTGTCAAGGAGCCGCTCCTTGGCCGGCGCGCGTCCCGAGTTGGCAGGACGCCTCGCAGCTTCACCTGCGTGGACCGAGGGTTCGCCCCCTGTGCAGCCCCGTCTACTCGCGCATCCCCCTGCTGGCGGATACGTGAGGCTGAGCTTTCGGCCTGCTGGCCGGCCGCTTGCTCGATGAGAGCCTACACCTCGCGTTGCAGGTTCCGTGCCTCAGGGGTCGAGGGTGCCGGCATCGCCCGCAGCAGTGTCGCGGCGGCGACGAGCTTCTGACTTGCCCGCGGGGGCGCATCCAGGTTGTCGACGTTAAAGTCGGCGTTGATGCGGTCGCGGGCATGTCCGCCGGCCTCCCGCGCGCGTTCGCCGCGCGCGGAGGCCTCCCCGCCCATCGAGGCACGGAGCGCCCGCACCGTTCGGTACTCCTCCACCGGCTTGGCCTCGAGCTCTTGAGCTCGGCCGGCCACCGCGCGTCGGCGTCGGCCCCCGGCGGGGGCGCTTGGCCCTGCGGCCAGGTGCGGAGCGATCCATGGGGCAGGTGTGACCTCCCCGTCGCCTGCGCCCGCTGCGCCGGTGGCATTTGCTTGGTCGTTGGCGATGACGACGCAGCACTCCCGCGCTGGGTCGTAGCTCCCGGTGCTGGAGTGGTCGGAGCAACCGAACCAGTAGTCCGTAGCGTCGAGAAAGCGCCTGAACATGACTGGGTCCGGCACGCCGGAGAAGTCCCACTCCGCGTACCCGTGGAGGTTGGCGGGCGGCAACGCGTCGAGGGAACCCAGGGATGATTCGTCACCCGCTGAGGCGCCGGGATCCCTGGCGACGAAGACGTGACGGCCAGGGGAACCCTGCGCATCGTGGTGTTGACGTTGGCGTTGTAAGCCGTCGTGGCACCTCGCAGCCCAATGGGAAAGCGCGGTCCGGAGACCGTGCGCTGTCCCGCTAGGGCGGCAGTTGCCGTGGTGACAGGCGCGCCGCGTCATGAGGCGGCGCGCTCAGCTTGCCGTCGCTCGGACCGCGCCCGGCGTGAACGCCGGCCGGAGCGGCGGCGGCCGTCGTGGCGCCGACGGACTCCGCGCATCCGTGTCGGCGGGCGTCTGTGCCGTGGTGGTGCGCGTAGCGGGGACTGGAGCGGATCCGGCCTGGCGCCGTGCACGGAGATCCTCACGATTGGTGAGGCGCATCAGGTAGCCGTTCCCCGTGGCCTGAAAGTTCAGGCCCCCGAACCGGATTTCGAACCCGGCGGGGAGGGGGTCCGAGCTGCCCATGCAGTAACGCGTACCGCGGTACTCAGTGCGGATCACCATGGAGGGAGTTGATGGTGGATTGACCTTAGGCGCTCGATTGCCCCACGGTGGGCGCCAACTGTCGGTGCGGAATGTGGTCCCGACACAAACCAGTAATAAGCGCCAAGGTCTATCCCTCAATGGTCGATGCTAAGCAATAAGAGACACAGAGTTTATCCAGGTTCCGGCTGCGGGGCCGTACGTTCAGCAGTGGTGTGCTCAAGGCACTATATTGCTCAACACCGGGGGTGCTTGTAGTGGGGTTGCTACAAGCAAGGCGGGAGAGGAAGCGTGGCTTCCAAGTCCCTAGTGTAGTGGCTGAAGATGTTGTGGGAGAATTGGAGAGCAAGTGCGTGGTGCGACTTGTCTCGTGTTGTGTTCTGTTGGGTTCTGTTGTCTTGTGTCCGTCCCCTGCGGCAGGGGGGTTCGTCCTCCTTTTATAGACCAAGGAGAGAGCGAATCACATGCGCGCCACGCTATCTAGCTACGTGAGGGAGCGTGATGTGCTACGCTATAGAGTAGGCGGCCGCCCGGACAATCCTTGCAGCGATCCGGCCATCATGGCATATCTTGTACCTGAACAGTGGCGGCTTCGAGGGTAGAAGAGCGGCAGACGGCTGTGATGTCTTCAGATAGGCTCGAGGGAGTTGCTGACGTCGGTCCGTACGGAGCACAGTGGCAGGTAAGGCGGCATCCCGTTCCCGCACGCTCCACAGCGCTGGAGTTGTTGCCACAGCGCCTGGCGTGCACCCGCATCGCGGGGGCGGCAGCCATACCGTTAACGGTCGGCGGGGGATGGCGTCCCACCGGCCTAGCGCCTCCACCTAACCCCGCAGATCACAAGAAAAGCGGATCGAGGGTTCGGCCGCCCCCTTCGAGGGCTCGGCGCGTTAGCCGTACCGGAGCGGCGCGGCGCGGCGTCACGGACCGGCACCGGCCACGCCGCACGCCCCCACGGTGGTGGGGATGGGCTCCCCCCTGGGGAGTTGGTGCGGCGGCACCGGGGCGCGAGCCCCGGGCGCATGATGGCGCCGCCCGCCAATGTCAGGGCATTAAATGCCCGCGTACGGGAGCAGGCGCGCGTGCGGAGCGCCCTCGAGCGAGGCGAGCCCCGTTCGAGGGCGGAGCGGACCCTCGAGCGAGGCGGAGCCCGCTCGAGGGAGGCGCACCCCCTCGAACGGGGCGGAGCCCGCCCGAGGGAGGCGCACATCCTCGAGCGAGGTGAAGCCTGCTCGAGGGGACCTTCGAGTGGGCCGCCTGGTGGGCCGCTGGGGCCTCCGCGGCGTGGGCCATGTCCTACATGGTTAAGTAAGGCGTGTTTGGCTTTGGCTTCGTTGCGGGTTTTAAGTGGGGATTTCCCAGTTGTTTAAGGGGACCCCTAGGGCTGTCCCCGACAGCGGGCAGGTGGGGGTGCACTAGGCCTAGGAGCGGTCTACTGAGTGTTGCGATAGTCAAAGCTGCTAGACGGCTTAGACTGAGATTGCCTCATCACCCAGCGTCCAGCTGAAGATGGCTGGGTGGCACCCTGCACATTCTTCTTCACAGATTTAAATTTCTTGCCTTGGCCACTGCCTGAAGCTTGATTGAACTTCCTCTTTCTATCCTGTTGAGCCCTCTTCATGGCATCCTCCTGAGAGATGGCCAAATTCACTAGCTCAGGATAGCTATCAATTTTGATTAAGTTCAACCTCTCATAGAGCTCTCCATCCAGCCCTTCACGGAATCGCTCCATCTTTTTCTTATCAGTATCAACATGATAGTCCCCATACTGACAGAGACTATTAAACTTCTGAGCATACTGATAGACTAAGTTAGAGCCTTGCTTGAGATTCGTTAGCTCTCTCATCTTCCTATCAACAAGACCCTTGGGAATATAATGTTCTTTAAATTCTTTCTTGAATTCTACCCAAGTAATCTGGTGACCCTGTGGCTGCATGGACTTGAAATGCTCCCACCATATTAATGCTTCACCCCCTCGCTTGCCGAGGCCGAAGCCCCGCCTTATGTTCT
Source organism: Cenchrus americanus (assembly GCA_947561735.1). Lineage (NCBI taxonomy): Eukaryota > Viridiplantae > Streptophyta > Magnoliopsida > Poales > Poaceae > Cenchrus > Cenchrus americanus. The sequence continues at coordinate 124,670,902 of OX387242.1, read as the reverse complement.
TCCGAGCAAGGCAAAGGTGAAGATGGAAAACATGGCCTCTAGGGCCCTGGTGAAAGCATCAGCCTTTAGGGGCTCCTCTGCCTTGGTGAAGAGGGATGGCCTCATTGCCCTGAATTTTTCATAGGACATGACTGCATTAGGCCCCTCCTGAATATGGCCTTGATTGTGCACAGGTTGCTGCAATCTTTGAGCAATCTACTACTGAGTTTGAAGTATTTGGCGCAACACTTCGGTCTGCGCAGCAATGAACGCTTCTGCGGGTGTCATGGGTGGAGGTGGAGGAAGAGGAGCATCCCCACTGCCTCCCGCACCCCGAGAGTCATTCTGTGTGTTATCAGACATCTGAAAAGTTGAACTTTCATTAGATACATATTCAAAGCTTGCTTAAAAGAATACAAGAAGAATATGCATACGAAAATTCAGACTTATAGAAATTTTCAGAATTCGGACAGCATCACAGTTCTGAGTAAATAAATCATAACTCTCTGTACAGAAGTCCAAAATTCATAAAATTTGGTCAGCATGTGTAGAATTTTATAAGCTTCAACTTTGGTATTCAACTCCAGATCAGATTCATCTATACAGGGGTTGAAAAATTCAGTTTTCAAGGTTCTGTCTAGCAGTTTGGATAGCAGCCAGCAACTTACTAAAAATTCGATATTTCTTAAACTACACATGCAAAAATGCTGAATTTTGGTGAGAATGACCATTATAAAATTTCAAACAACTTTGGTAGTCATTGCAAAATTCAGAAATGACCATAACTTTCTCCATTTCATTTCTTAGGCAGATTGCTGCCGGGAAGGTGTTTTTCCACCATAATTACAGATTACAAAATTTGGTGGATCACCATTACATAGGGGGTCACTATGTATCTTCTAGCTACACAAAAGAATACTCTAAGTCAGCCTAGCACCAAAATCCAACCAAAAGGGCTAACAAGAGTACATGTCAAGTTTTCCTACTACAACATCTAGGATTTAGATCCTATGTACAAACTATGGGGAGTTCTCCGCGACATGTAAGAATAGAGCACCAAGCTCCTCTAATCGAGTCTGGGAACGTCCTGAACCTCCTCTGGGTCCAGCTGGATCTCCATCTGCTCATCATCAACAATAGCTGGTGGGTGGTGCACATGCTGGAGCATAACCACAACACCCTCCAAGGCCTGTATATCGAGCTCGAGGTCCCCAACCTGCTCCTGCAAATCCTGGATGTGCTCAAGGTGCACAAGCCTCTCGGCCCTCCCTATCAACCAGCCGAGCCTCGAGCACCCCCGCCGCCCAGCCTGTAAGTCCAGAATCTGCTGCAAGTGGTCACCTCGCTCAAACAGAAACTGGTGTGCCTGCTCCTGGAGCTGTTGTATCTGATCCTGAAGGTCAGCAATAATCTGCACAGCCTGAGTGTACTTAACATACTGCTCGGTGAAGAGACCAACAACCCAGTATATGTACCAAGTAGCTCCAGCGAGACGACCAGCCAAGTCATCCGCGATGACTCGACGAAGGTCCTGTAGAGCGTACAAGGCCCTCAAGCACGTGCCCAAAGTCTGTACTGTGTCGTAGGGTGGCACAGTCTCGAGAAGTGTGGCTATATTGGCCATCCTGCCTAGCCACAAAGGATCATTGGGGTCCAAAGCTAGAACCAACCCCAACTGTGTCTGAAGCATCTCCTGCGGTCTGTGGGTGGAGATAGCGTGGAGCACCATCAAGGCTGCCGACTCCACTGCCTCGACAGCACGGAAGCTGAGGAGCTCCATGCTCAAGTCTACCCACTCGGGGTGGCCCGGGTGGGGGAGCACAGTCACTCGAATTCTGCAGCTCGGTACGCCCAACTCCTCGCACTCCACCCCCTCGTAGAAGGGAGGGGTAGTGTAGCCGACAGCACACAAGGCTCTCCACGCAATACGTGTGAAGCCCTCCCACTGCAAGCCAGTGGTGGCAAACGTGCCATCAACGCCCACCACAACAAACCCAGGGGCAGCCATCTGTAAAATAATTACAAACACATGTTAGAACCCAAAAATATGAGTTTAACATGCAATATGGCAAAACTAGCAGTTCCGAACAAAAATTCATAACTGAAAAACCATTACCCAAAAAATTCCAAATTTTTGTGAGCAACTTGACAATGTTATAACTCACATTTTTGGTATTCAAAGGTCGAACCAATTCAGATTGGAAAAGGGTGCAAAAGGTCCATTTTCAGAGTGCTGTTGCCCAGAAATTCAGCAGGGCAGAGCTTCACTAAAAAGACCATAACTCAACACATGAGTACCCAATTACCATGAAATTTTCACAGCATGATCTATGCTAGATGATGAACATTTTTGCTGTAGTTTCTCAGGTCAAAATCTGTTTGGAACTATAAGTAAAGATTCGAGTTTTCTGCCTAACTCAGAATTTTGACAGCAATTCGGCAAGACGTAGGCTAGCCATTTTATCCTAACTTCAGTTTTAAACCTCCTAAAATCATGAGAAATTCAGGGAGAAAACTTAACTAGGTGATGAACAATTTCCCTAAATAGCACCTAGCCCGAAATTTTCTAGATAATCCTTAGGAAGATTTGGACAGCAGCTAGTTAAATTTTGCTTAATCACACATCAAAGCATCAAACTAGCATGATTGGTCCTTAAGAAACACCATTTAACTAAAGACCAAATAACACATGATTGAAGTTCATTTTTGGTTCAATAGCTTTTACATGATGCAAAAAGCGTCCAAAACTTCCTCACAAAGCTTTTAAGCTTAAAAACGAAGTTAGTGCCGGTGGCAGGGCATATATGAACGTCTCTCCCTATAATAACTAGTCGGAAGCTATTCGTTTCTTAATTACCGTGCCTAACAACCGTGGTTAGTGTACCTGCAGAAAATCACAGATATTCAAGACTTTTTGTGCCAGCACTCACAAAAGCTTCCACATTCATTACCGTTCACTATAGAAACGGTATCCATGCATCAAGCCGCTGCATGGACAGCGTCCTATTTAAGACTCTGACGCGACGTGAGTGCCCATTGGAATAGGCCTCACTCATCCCTCACGGACTTTCCCGTGGTACCATCACGTATGGCAAAACGTGACGAGACTCAGACGCGACGTGACACCCATTGGAATAGGTCTCACTTGTCCCTCACAGGACTTCCCTGTGGTACCACCACGTATGGCAAAATGTGATGAGACGCAGACGCGACGTGGCACCCATTGGAATAGGTCCCACTAGTCCCTCACAGGACTTCCCTGTGGTACCACCACGTATGGCAAAACGTGATGAACTAGTATGGTTGTGCATGAAAGTAAGTTTTGACAGGAATAAATGTGCTGGAAGTCAGACTAAATACACCATAGAATACTAGCCACCTGAAACAACCCAAAATTTCCCTCTAGGGCCTCTCGGACTAGATTAAACCTTAACGTCCTACTCGTTTAGCAAGATTATTAATCTTGGCAACTTTTATTCCAAAAACAAGTTTGTTAAGGTATTTTAATTACTCTGCTGCATATCATCGCTCTGGTACCAGCTGACAGAACCGCCCAAAATAGTTCCGTATTATCGCCTAAGCCTGTCCACATGGCCATTAAGCAATAATAAAGAACTATTCTGTCGCTTCCGCCGGGTAAAGCCCGGTAAATCACATACAACAGGATCGCTGATATGCGCTAAGCCCACATGAAGGCGGGACCAGAGTACAACATTACATTACATTAAAGGTTCGCAAGTTCAACATTATTACAAACTAGATTTTTCATACATAAAGGTAAACATGATCAAAGTTTAAACAGCGGAAATAAAAACTAGCGCATGATACACACGGGAGGCCATCCATGCATATCACTCCTCATCATCGTTCTCCCATTCGAGCTCCCAACCATCTGGGATAGAACCAGGCCAGATGGGATTACCTGAAAACCACAAATTAAGCAAGGCTGAGTACTAATACTCAGCAAGACTTACCCGACAAAAATAAAGCAAGACTTAGACATGCAAGGCTTTTTGGCTTGTGGGTTGGTTTTGCCAAAAGCGACTAAGAGTGGATCCTTATTTTCAAGTTTTAGCTCATATTCTAGTATGTTAATTAGTCTAGGTGAGCACCTGTACTAAACAAGCATGTTGTGCAAACAATATTAAACAGGTAGCGATATTAATCCAAAATGTTCCATAATTACACATGGGGTAGCCAGTGGTCAAGCCGACTCAGATAACGGCGAGTGACCGACGATCGATCGATTTATATCCTTGCAAGGTAAACCCAAGATACACGGTAGAAGTAGACCCCAAGAATTCAAACAAAAGCAAATGCAGGGTCTACCCCGACCAGGCGGTTCCCAACATCCCACAGTTTGGGATCAGACGCTACAAACTCTGGTACACGGTTATCCGGAGGGTCTAACCCGACCAGTCCGGACTCACACACTATACCACGGGTAGCTAGCCCGGACATCCCAAGCGGGTAGCTAGAAAGATCCCGCCCCGGTTCAGAAGGTACTAGGCTTACCGGTCCCATTCCCGGCAAGTACTTGGTACGTTCAATAGCTTAGGACCAGCACCATGCTACTCGGTCGAGACCGAACCCATTGCTCTTACCACATGAGCGAGTCAATTTAACCAACTTATGATTCCAACATAAGCATCCTATATCTCGCGAGCAATGAGTCATTACTCGACTTCTACCGTAACCTTAGAGCATGGCACTAGCGTTCCTAACATACTAGTAAAAGAGCATAGGAGTCCTAAGGATCATGCATCTAGGTTTCAAAGCAACTCCTGAAACTTAAATGCACAAGTAAAGCATAAAGTGCTGAAAAGTAAAGGACATGATTTTCATTTATAAAATGGGTTAGATGAAACCGGTGCTTGCCTTCCTCAGACTCTACACCCAAACAAGCCTTTGGCTCTTCTGGACTATGGTCCAGGTCTTGCTGCACACTAACTTGATTCAACTCTCCGCCGGGCTGCTCCCTCCTCCTCCTGGGTGAGCGTGTACGTCCCGTCCGGTAAATCTACACGTTTACATGCATATGCATTAATTAAAGTTAATATTGATGGCGATTGTGTGCACATCTAGGCAATTTAAGTTACTTAACTTCACCAAACAGCAAGGGGGTGTGTTTAATTTAATAAAAATAGAAACAAACATGATTTCACAATCTAGCACTTCTTACTTTCTTGATAGGTAGTTCGAACTCCCTTTGTGCTCTTCTTATGAAGATCTTTACCTTTCCTTGTACCTCACTTTTATCAAACACAAAGAACACCCACGTGAAGCGAGAATAGTCATCAACAAGAACCAAACCATATTTGTTACCACCAATGCTTATGTAGGCCACCGATCCAAATAGATCCATGTGAATGAGCTCCAACGGGCTTGATGTAGTGACGATGCTATTTGGTGGGTCAGGTGCTCCTACTTGCTTTCCAGCTTGGCATGCTTTGCATATCCTATCTTTCTCAAAATGTACGTTTGTTGATCCAAGGATGTGTTTATCTTTCAAAAGTTTGGCCAAGTTCCTCATGCCAACATGAGCTAGTCGGCGATGCCATAGCCAACCCATGCTAGATTTTGCCACTAAACAAGTCTTGGGAGAAACCTTACTTTTGTTGAGATCAACTAGGTAAAGCCTCCCCCTCAAGTGACCCGTAAGGACAATAGAGGAATCCCTCCTTCTTATGATGGACACACCCTTATCCAAGAAGGACAATCAAAACCAATCTCACTAAGTTGTGAAACCGATAATAGATTGTAACCCAACGGATCATCATGAAGAACATTTGTAATTGAATAGTTTTGAGAAATAAGGATATCACCTACACTGATGACTTCTCCTTTTGTGTCCCCTCCATAGGAAATAGTTTCTTTTGGTCCTTACAAATGGAGGTAGGATGAGAACATACTCTTTTCTCCGGTCATATGATGTGTACATCCACTATCAAGCACCCAACTTGATCCACTGGAGGAGTATGCCTACAAAACAATTTAGTTCCCTCTTTTAGGTCCCCTATTTGTCTTGGGGCCTTCCACGTTAGCAACCAAAACCTTGGGAACACATAGAGATCTTTTCACATATATGTTGGACTCATTTCCAACATACGTGGCAACAACTTTACCATGGTTGTTGCGTCTCAACACATAGCTAGGGGGTATATCCCTTGATGCATGAGCCTTGTTTTTGTTGAGAGATAAATTCCTCCTAGGCATGATTGGATGGTTCTGGACCTGTAGATGAGTGTTAGAGGTCTTGGACACATGTTGGTGCTGAACCTTGCTTTTCTTCTTGGTTCTGTCCTTACAGACCCCAGAACCTCCAAGAATTGTCCCGGAACCTCCGGGTTCTTCTGTCTGTGTGGCTCGAGGCTTCCAGACTCTGGAACCTCTGGGCTTCGAGCTCGGAACCTCCAGGGTCTGGGCAAACAGAAACCCAGTGCTCTTGAATTCAAGGCATCCCTTTTCCTTGATAATTTTCTTCCATTTGTCTTGCCCCTTTCGACATATCCAAAACCTGGTTTCTCACTTTTCTCCAACCTTTTCTTCTTGGTGAACCTTCCTCTCTTGTTCCCTTCACTCATGCATCCACTAGCTATGATTGAGTTCAACCTTGCAATTTCTTTCTTCAAGGCTTCCATGTTAGCAAGATTAGTGGCATAAGATTCAAGATCAATGTTATAACATTTATCACAACCCTTGCTAGTAGAAGCACTAGGATTACCCTTTGCTTCCGAAGGATGTGAGGTGCTACTCCAAAGGAGACTATATTGCTCCTCGAGCTCTTCATTCCTCAACTTGAGAGAATTACATTTAGCTTGAGAGGCAGCAAGGTCTTCCTTGAGAGTAGCTATGACACTTTCCGCTTGGTTCACTTCCAAACACAAAGCCTCAAGCTCACTTCTTTTGGATATAGGAGTGTCTTGGCACTTCTCTAGTTCTACTATCAACCTAGCCATAACATCTGTAGATTGTTTATCGATGTCACTAATAAGTTGGTTTGCTTCCTCATCACTAGAGTCCATTTCCGACTCATCACTAGGTGGAGGAGAGGATTTTGAGTCAATTTTTACCTTCTCACCCTTGGCCATGAAACAATGAATGGATGAGCTCTCTTCATCATCGGTCAAGTTGTTGAACAACCTTGATGTGGAGGGAAGTTTCTTGATAGCCACTGTTGCAACCTTCTTCCCTTCTTCTTCACTAGAGCTTTCATCACCAGAATTCCATTCATGACCAATATGAGCTTCTCCACCATAGTTCCTTCTCTTGTGATGTGATTTTTGATCTCTTTTGTAGCCTCCCTTACCCTTGTCATACTTGTTTTATTTCTTCTCTTTAGAGCAATCTGCAATAAAGTGCTTGGTGCTTCCACAATTGTAGCAAGTTCTCTTTTTCTTGTAGGGAACTTCCTCTTGGCAAACTTGTAACCTTGCTTCTTCAAGCCTCTTTTGTATGTCTTCATGAATAAGGCCATGTCCCCAATCTCAACATGAGAACCTTCATCTTCATCTTCACTTGTATCACTTGTAGAGCTCTCTACTTCCACTTTCTTGGATGTTGACTTTGAAGGCTTGGATGAAGTAGAGGGCTTGCTTGACTTGTGTGAATGGAGAGCAACCTCTTCGACCTTTAAGTTGTTCAAGTGGAAGCTCAACCCAACGAAGTGCATCTTTGGTGTCCCCTTCAGATTGCTCCTGGGCTTCATGGTCGGGCATCGAGGCATTGAAGCCAACCCAGCAAAGATCAACGCTGTACGCACGATGGCCAAGCCATCCAACACAAAAGACATCATGAAACTCACTGGCATTATGGCGGCTCTAGGTCGTTTCATCGGCAAACATGGCGAAAAAGGTTTACCCTTCTTCAAGATATTGAAGAAGGCCGACAAGTTCGTGTGGGACGACGAAGCCCAAAAAGCGTTAAAGGCTCTCAAAGAGTCCTTGACGATGCCACCTGTCATGATACCTCCAATCCCGAAGGAAACACTCTTACTCTACATCTTTGCCACCACTAACGTGGTCAGCACAGTTCTTGTCACCGAGCGAGAAGAAGAAGGGCAGTCCTATCTTGTTCAACGACTTGTGTATTACGTGAGCGAGGTCCTGGCCGACGCTAAGACACATTATACACGACCTCAGAAGCTGCTCTATGGGCTCCTGATTACGTCGAGAAAGCTTCGACATTACTTTCAAGCTCACAAGATCGTGGTTCTGTCTTCGTTCCCCTTAGGAGAAATCATCCGCAACCCGATGCCAATGGCCGCATCGTCAAGTGTTCAGTTGAGCTTGGGGAGTTTGAAATCGAGTTTTGCCCCAGGCAAGCGATCAAGTCGCAGATCCTCGCGGACTTTGTGTCTGAGTGGACGGAGATCCAGATGCCCCCTCCCAAGGAGCAGCCTGAACACTGGATAATGTATTTCGACAGTGCCCTCAACCTCGAGGGAGCGGGCGCAGGTGTGTTACTTATCTCTCCTCAGGGAGAGCAGCTCAAGTACGTCCTGCAAATTCATTACAAGGCCTCCAACAACGGTGCAGAATATGAAGTCCTGATCCACGGACTCCGAATAGCAGTGTCCCTTGGCATCAAGCGACTACTGGCTTTTGGCGATTCTATGGTCATGATCGAATAGGTCAACAAGGAGTGGGACTGCGTCAAGGACAAAATGGATGCTTATTGTGCTGAGATTCGTAAACTTGAAGGCCACTTCGGGGGGATCGAGTTCCAGCACGTCCCACGGAACAACAATGTCGCCGCTAATGTGCTTTCCAAACTAGGCTCTCTTCGAGCTCTAGTCCCTGCAGGCGTGTTCGTCCAAGACCTACGCAAGCCTTCAATTAAGCTCTTGGATCCTGATAATCCGGAGCCATCTTCAAACGAGCAAAGCTGAGCACCTCCCCGTGATGTGCTAATGTCAAAAAAAGAAGATGATTGACGCAATCCCTTCATAGACTTCATACTCGACCAACTCGTCCCTGACGACAAGGCAGAACGAGAACGCATCACGCGACGAAGTGCTAACTACGTCGTGACTGGTTCCAACCTATACAGGAAAGCTTCCTCTACTGGTATCTTGATGAAGTGTATCCTATGATCAGAAGGTCTACAGCTCTTAGCTGAGATCCACAGTGGCGAATGTGGCTGCCACACGGCATCCACCAATTTGGTCGGTAAAGTGTATCGATCTGGATTCTACTGGCCCATGGCCGTAACCGACGCTAAAGACCTCGTGAAGAGATGCAAAGGATGGCAATTCTTTGCCAAATAGCAGAACCTGCCAGCTCAGGTCCTACGCACCATCCCTCTGTCTTGGCCCTTCGCTATGTGGGGCCTCGATGCCATAGGGCCGTTTCGTACCGCTCCGGGCGGCTACAAACATATCCTGGTCGTCGTAGACAAATTCACCAAGTGGATTGAAGTCCGACCCGTTGTGAAAGTAATGTCGGAAGAAGCAGTCAAATTCATCGGAGACATCAAGCATCGCTTCGGTGTGCCTAACAGGATCATCACCTACCTAGGCAAAGCCTTCACTGGCTCGGTCCTCTGGGATATTTGTCAGGATAATCTCATCGACGTCTACTACTCCTCAGTCACCCGCCCACGGTGTAACGGCAGGTCGAGAGAGCCAACGGCATGGTGCTCCAAGCACTCAAATACCGTATCTATGACGACGCCTCCAACTACGCCACCCGATAGTTAGCCAAGCTGCCTCATGTGATTTGGGGTCTCAGAACTCAAGTCAGCTCTGCTACGGGCTTTTCGCCCTTCTTTCTGGTCCATGGATTAGAAGTTGTACTACCTACCGGTGTCGCTTTCGGAGCTCCACGGATCCAGTTTTACGAGGAGGGAGAGGCCGAACAAACACGACGCATCGACCTTGATAGCCTCGAAGAACAAAGACTCGCCGCTGTCATGAGACAAGCTCGTCATGACCAACAACTAGGTCGCTATCATGATCGCAACGTTAGGGAAACCTCCTTCAACGTTTGCGACCTCGTCCTCAGACACATCCAGAAGACCGACGGCATGCACAAGCTCTCTACCCCCAGGGAAGGACCCTTCATCGTCACGGAAGTAATCAGCCCATCAACATATCGACTCCAGTGGGGCGATGGGGAAGGAGTGCCCAACCCCTAGAACGTGGAGCACCTACGACGATTCTATCCGTAGAATAGTTTTAAATTCAAGTTATGTATTTCCTTTTCTTGTACACTTCTTTTTCAGATTAAATAAATAAATATTTCAAGTAGTCATCTGCTACGAGTCGAGCACTATCTCCTCCTTCCTCATGCTTCCCCCCCCCCTCGACATGCTCGAGGGCTTGGCTAAAAGCCAACATGTGGGTTGCAAAACCTGGGGTTTTGTGGAGTCTTTCTTAGTCCTTCCCCTCGACATGCTTGGGGGCTTAGCACAAAGCCAACCTAAGGGTCGCCCCGACCTAAGGACACCGTCCCTAAACAAGTACGAAGCCTCTTGCCGCCATGAGCATGCTTGGTCGCCAAGACCCGATCCCTAGGCTCCTCCCTCGCGCGCCGACCTCACGTAAGCCTCCATGCTGAGCTGTGGAGGTCGGTAAGCCAGCCACTCCATGAGTAGTGGTTAGCGAGTCAAGAATATAGTACATCGCCATCAACAAAAGACCAACCAAACTCGTGCAGGCAAAAGGCAAGTACTTCGTTAAGGTTCTTTCAACATATCCTTTAAGCATTATTTACAAGTCAGGAGAGGAGGGGGGTAGAGCTCCTAACTACTACTGGCCGCCGCTGGCTCCACCATCGCCTTCGAAGTCGATGTTCTCCATCACCTCGTTGGCAGCATCATCAATTTCAAGCTCCAGGGCTCAGAGGTCCTTCGTGGTGTCTGCACCTCCCTTAATTTTGGCCACGTTGACCTCAGGATAGTGAGACTTGACTCTCACTAGTGCATCGATCGCAACCGCCAAACCCGTCGCTCTCAGCAAAAGTAACAGCCTGTTAGGAGTATCTACCAGGCGATCAACAAGAGACTGCTGCTGCTCCCCTTCTTCCGGAATAGGTATGCAAGACATTGCATAATTGGCAGCACACTTGAGGTCGTTCAGCTCCACCTCATACACTGCAATAGTGGTTTGGTCATTCTCCAATGACTTCAAAACAACTTCGAACTCGGCTTCAAGGCCCCGACGAGCTGCGGTCTCATAAGCTAGCTTTTGAGATATGGCGTACTCACTGTCGGTGACTTCTTTCATCGCCCGTTTGAGTTCCAGGCCCCCAGCCTCGATTTCCCAGACCTTCAACTCTTGGTCCCGAACCTTGCTCCTGGAGGTCGCCAGAGCGTTCTTCAGCTCCTCCTCGCGGTTACAGAAATCTGCGAACACAACAAGTTAGTAGATAGCTAACGACCTCTTCTCCGAAAGGCATAAGAGATTCGACCCACCAGTAGCCGCAGTGTTAAACTACGCAGTGGCCTCCACGGCCTTGCGCCTTTCCTCGGCGAGTTCGTCCTCAAGCTTCTTCTTATCGGCAGCCGCCGCCTCGCGGACTTCCTTGAGCTCTCGCTCAAGGTCGATAATCAGTTGCTCCTTCGCCATCGCTTCCTTCAGCAGGTCGGCCCGACCCTTGGCTCTCTCTGCCAGTGACTGCCGCAACATGACAAGATCATCAGCAATACTTCAATCAAATACAAACAAACCACAACAGCACGTCGTAAAACACTTGCCGTCAGCGCATGGTTGATGGTGGCGATGCTGGTACGCAAGGCCTGCATGTCCTCGTTATCGTCGAACCAATCCTCCTGCCAAGGGGTGTGATTCCAATTAATTGATCGCTGTGGCAACCTTGGGCTCGAAGACGAAAATGGTGGTACCTGCATGCCAGATGATTCTGGACCCCCTGGCGCCAGGTCGATCTGAGGCTGGTCCGTGATCAGGTCCTCACCCCCACCAGGAATTGTCCTAATGGGGTCGGCTGCAATAATTGTTGGGGAGGCTCTCGCCCCGACGTCCCCAGCTGAAGTCCCCACAACTTCAGCAACGCACGGGGGAGTACCCACCCTCGCATCAGTTACAGGTGGCGAAGTCACCACATTCTCAACCGCTCCTCGTGGTGGGGTAGCGGTGCGCGCGTCATCTGCAAGTGCCTCCCCCACGACCTGTGGCTCAGGCGACCTCGTGCGGGAGGGAGACGGTTGGGCAACTGGCGCCCCTTGTGGCCTCGCCATCGACCTGCATGACAAAGCACCTAGTCAAGACGACACTAAGATAAAGAGTACTAATACGGTGCCAGACCTCTGGATTTTACCTCGTCACCGCTGCAAGCCGAGCTTTCGGCCAAAACACCTGAGGCTTAATAGCTGCAGGCACCCTCGCCTGTGCCGCTGCAGCACTGCGCTGCGCCTCCAATCCACGTCGGAGGGCATCCTCTGACGTCTTCTGCACCAACTCCCGCTGCCTCTTGGCAGCAGGACTCTCCAACCTCCTTGCCGGTCGCTCATGGACCGGCAACTCCGCGACCGTCTCATCTTTCTCCTTCTTCGACTCCTCCTCCTCCTCATCCGACCCCACCTCACTTGAGCGAGGTGTTGGTATCGACGGAGTGACCACCGCCGGAGGGGAGGCCGCCCTCCTCTTCCTCTTCTTATTCTTCTCTACGGCCTTGACCGCAGCAGCAGCAGCAGCAGAAGCTGACTGCTTCCCAACCGCTGACCTGGTCGTCCTGCACCGCACCTTCGCAGCACCACCAGCGTCCGGAGATGCTCCGGCGTCCCCACCTTCGGCCTCGTCGCCGGTGTCTTCTGAAAGACCGATCGGCGACCAGAGAGGGGGAGTGAATGGGAGCCAATAAAAATTCTTCTCGAAAGAGATTGAAACTCCAACAAGATGAACTCGCTCGATCGGACCCCCAAAATCACACACTCCGCACTTCTACCTTCCGTTTGCCAAAACCACGTAGCCACTGGAGTGCTACTGGTCCTAGGAACAAACACTACCAGCAACCTTAACACACACGCACCCACGACAGCGGAAACAACTCGAAAGCCGGCTGTCCAGAGGGGGCGGTTAGACCGGGTATGGGGGGCGGTTAGACCGCCTCCACCAGGCAACCAAGAATTCCTCCGACACACCTCTTCCGAGCACCAAAACGCACCATGGTTTCACCAACAGAGATCTCTGGTCAGGGCTATGCTAGCTACCAGAAAATCTTGGCGAGAACCAAAACTTCACCCAGGGGCCTACGGGCGGTTAGACCGGCTACTAGGGGCGGTCTAACCTCCTGTACCCAACAACGAACTCCAAACAAGAACTCCTAGCAAACGGCACGAGAACGACCCGAAATTTCACCCAGACGCTCCTCTGATCAAGGCGAACAAACTCACAGAGGAAAATTCAGCGAAACAGGACTTTGACCCGGAAGACCCAGGGCGGTTAGACCGCCCCCTCCAGGCGGTTATACCGCCCCTTCCAGAAAACCAACCCGCGGGTCAAACCTCCACTTCCCAGCGCCTGATCTCCGGAATCACTCCACGGATTGCAGCGAAACTTCGGGAATAGCTAGGTTACCTCCTGGGCAACCTCTACCTCAAAGGAATCGACCTGAGTCGCTCACAATCAAGAGGAATCGAAGAAATTGCTTCTCTAGGTCAAGAACTCGCCCAACTCGAAAGACCACCACATCGAGTCCGATTCAAGAGAGATTTGGGGGCAAAGTCACGAGCCAAAGAGGCACAAGATCCTCATATGTGACACCCACCAAAAACCCCAAGAAATCATCCTCAAAACTCCGCCAACAAAGAACTTTGAAAAACACCACAAAGAAGGATGGGAAAAACACTTCTCAACCTTGAGGAACAACGCCGAACCATCTATACATACCATGAAGGTTCGTACAAGGTCTAGCTTGCCACCCATACATCCATCCCTCTCTCTAGATCTCACATGAAGCTCTCAAGCTAGTCTTAGGAAAAACTAGGGGAAAATGAGAACGAAAATGGAAAAACAAATGAGCTAGGGTTCCAAGAGTTGGCTGCCATCCATCCCCTTAAAGAGTATATATGGAGGCACCCAAAAGACTAAACTACCCTTACTTAATAACTAGGGATACAAGCCCCTCAAGGGCGAATTTGGAAGTCTTCAGATTTTCTACATCGGACAGATGCCCGGCGACCGCAACCTGCTTAGCCTCGACGCAAGCCTTGCGATCCCGACGCGTGTCCTCCGCTTCGAAGCATCTCGGCGCCAGCGACCAGAGCGGTCAGACCGCCCCCTTGGGCGGTTAGACCGGCCCGGGCAATCTGACCGGCCCAGGCGGTCTGACCGCCCCTCCTGGGCGGTTGAACCAGCCTGGATGGCCACACCTCCTCGTCGAGTCTTCGACCTTGGTTTTGTGGCTCAACCGAGTAACCCAGTGGTTTTCTGGTGAATCACTGCAAACCCCACGAACTCGGTGTAGCCTCCGCCAATCTCGACTCATGACTTGCCTCCCACGTAGTCCCGGCTCGACCTTGGTTTTGAGGCTCTACCAAGAAACCGTCCACGACTTCATCTTGCTGTTCATGCCACCATGCGGGCCACACTTGACCCCGCTGGCCACCGGGTCCCTCGAACGAAGCCTACTTGTCTTCTCCACACCTGGAGGCCTCACCGGCAACGACCTTTTGCGCTTGTTCTTCACCTGCACCAACACGAGTCAAGCCGCAACATGCACCTGCAATACTTAGCAAAGAATCAGTCCACACAACGTTGTCAATCACTCATCACACAAGGAAGCGGCCATCCTCCGGTCCTCGAACCACACATGGTCCTCAATCTCCCCCTTGATGAGTGCATTGACAACACCCACATGAAGTAACACAAGAGAAATAAAAAAGAAAAGAAACAAATAAAAAGAAACCTCAACAAGCCATCGAAAGCCAAAGAAAGGCGAAGAGCAAGATCACTTGAAGAAGACAAGTCTTGGACCCCTTAGGCAAGGGCAATGGCTCGACACATCCGAGACAAAACCATGCTCAAACAAAGAGCGCAAACCACCGAACCAAAGCTTGAACACCACAAAGAGCTCCCCCTGCACATATGCAAGCTCCCCCTGAGCCAAAGCACACTCCCCCTGAACCAATGCAGCAATGCAACACGGGAATGCAGCAAAGAGCAAAAAACTGCTCAACATGCCCAGGCGGTTAGACCGCCTTCACAGGGCGGTTAGACCGCCTGCACCACAACTGACTGCCTGGGGGCAGTTAGACCACCCCAAGAGACCGGCCCTGCACCAAACTGCTCAAAAATTGTCCGGTCCAATTTGAACACCTTCCAAACACTCCCAGGTGCCCAAAGCATGCACAAACTTCTCCCCCTTGTTGACAATGCATGAATCAAGGCAAAATGCGAAAAGTTTCAACATATAGCTTCTCAAATATACAAAATTCATCACAAGAAGCTACACAAGTCCAAATGAGCAAGTTAGATACTCTACAGGTTCGTAATGACCTTAACTACATGATCACCAAGTTTCACAACCATTGGACAAGGCTAAATAGGATTTGAGTATTTTGCGAAAAGTTACTCTCTCATAAGCAAAAACCTAAACATGAGCAAAACATGTCAAAATGGCAAAGCCACACAAACTTCATGCTAGGACAGCCATTCTAATCATAAGACCATCACAAACACCCACAAGCACCTCATGTCATGTCAAAGACACCGAGCCATGTGCCTACTTCTATGTATGAGACTTCTTATTGGTAGGCATCATGCAACGGTTTAGCACCCAAAGCAAGTTAAATTCAGCACATGTGACATGGGAGCACATTTTCCAAGCATTTTACATTTCATTTTCAGATTCATAATTGGTACATGAAATGTCTTTGCGACAAAAAGGAACTTATGCCCCTCCATAAGATAAAGCAAGAGGGCTAAACATTCATGATGGCAAATGAGCCTTTGGCCCCATATGATCAATAAACTAGCTATCCAACCACAAATTAAGCATAGCAAAGCCACTAAAACATGTCAATATCATGTAAAGGCATTTTCACATGAGAGAGCATATATGTGACATTTTTCAAAAACATAGCCATCAACAATGGATTATTCATCAAGATCATCAAGAGCTAAGCCAAACTAACCATAGCATACCAAACAAGCTCACAAAAACATATATAGCAACCCATGGTGAACAATGTAGATAGGAGAAGCTTTTCCTATCCAATGCATTTGATACAAAATGCATGCAATCTAAGATACAAGGATGCCTATACATCATGTTACATATGCCATGCCAAATGCAAGAAATGCACAAAGGAAACTATACATATGCTACAAAAGAGCTCCCACACACCCAACTCAAGAAATCAAACACACACCAAGTTCCCCCGCAAACGAGTGAAAGTTGCTTGATCTAGGGGTTTGGTGAAAATATCGTCTAGTTGGTCATGTGTGGGTACATGGATCAAAGCTATCTTTCCTTTCTCTACGTTGTCTCTCAGAAAATGATACCTCACTTCTATGTGCTTGGTTTTGGAATGAAGCACTGGGTTCTTTGCAACGCTTATGGCACTGGTGCTATCACATTGAAGTGGGACATGGGTATACTCCTCACCAAAGTCACTCATGGTGTATGTAATCCAAAGGAGCTGTGACCAACAACTAGCAGCGGCAACGTACTCAGCCTCGGTAGTGGATTGAGTAACACTCGATTATTTGCGGGAAGACCAAGACACCAAAGAAGATCCCAAAAACTGGCAAGTCCCAGAAGTGGACTTCCTATCCAACCGTCACCCAGAAAAATCCGCGTCTGAAAAACCATGAAGCGCCAAAGAAGAGGAAGCGGAGTACCAAAGGCCGAAGTCGGGAGTGTGACGCAAGTACCTGAAAATTCGCTTCACCGCTTGCCGATGCGAAGTCCTCGGAGACGCTTGAAAACGAACGCACAGACATACCGAGAACTGGATGTCCGGCCTCGTCGCCATCAAGTAGAGGAGTGACCTGATCATGCTTCGGTACTCCTTCTGGTCCACGTGTTCACCTTCCTCGTCCGCATCAAGAGCTGTAGTCGTACTCATTGGTGTCGTCATAGCCTTGGAATCCTCCATCTTGAACTTCCGCACAATGTCCTTGGTGTACTTAGCTTGGTGCACAAATGTTCCTTCCTTTGATTCCTTGATTTGTAGCCCGAGGAAGAACTGCAACTCGCCCATCATGCTCATCTCAAATTCCCTGCTTATGTCCTCTGCAAACCTTGCAACAAGAGAGTTAGACGAGCCACAAAGACAATATCATCCACGTACACCTGCACAATCAGGATATCTTTGCCCTGCCTCAGCAAAAACAAGGTCTGATCGACCTTCCCCATCTCAAAACCTCTTTCAAACAAGAACCCCCTCAACCTACCATACCAAGCTCTAGGCGCCTACCTCAACCCATACAACACCTTCCTCAACTTGTACACCCGGTGGGGGTACCTCTCACTCTCAAACCCCGGTGGTTGTCTCACATACACTTCTTCCTCCAACACACCATTTAGGAAAGCACTCTTCACATCCATTTGGTGCAACTTGTACCCTTTAGCCACGAAAAAGGCTAGAAGGATCCTTATTGCCTCCAAACGGGCTACGGGAGCAAAGGTCTCCTCGTAGTCGATCCCCTCCTTCTGACTGAACCCCTAAGCAACAAGCCTCGACTTGTTTCTCACAACATCACCTTTCTCTCCCTCTTTGTTCTTCCACACCCACTATGTACCAATCGGCTTACACCCTGGGGGAGGGTCAACCAACACCCAAACCTGATTCCTCTCAAAGTTCTCCAACTCCTCATGCATCGAATTAACCCAATTGTGATCAGATAGTGCGTGTCCAATGTCTTTGGGCTCAAAAGTAGCAACAAATGCAGCATGAGCGAAATGAGAGTTGTTCCGAACCCTTGACCGTGTAGTGTGTTCATTCATGTCGCCGATGATCCTCGAAGCTGGGTGATCCACTTGTACTTGCCGGGGAGGTTCTCGCCTCGATGCTACCTCCCCCTCAACAACAGCTTCTCCTCGTTCTTGATTTGTCGTCGTAGGTGTAGGAGAGGGTCCGTCCACCACCGTAGTCGAAGTAGTGGGTACATGTTCAGCCGGGGGCACCACACCGCCATCTTCATCGTCTCCATGTTCATGCTCCTCCTCCTGAAAGATCTCCTCGCCAAGCTCATCATCACCTGCACACTCAAAGACAAGCTGACTACGTGGCTGTGTCTCATCGAAGGTTACCTCGCAAATCTCCACGATTTGGTTAGTTTCAAGATTGAGCACACGATATGCTCTAGAATGTGATGCATAACCAAAGAAAATACCATCGACAGACCTAGCCTTAAACTTATCCAACTTCTTGCCTTTCTTCAGAATGAAACACTTGCAACCAAAGACATGGAAGTGACTCACCTTGGGTGTGCGGCCGTGCATCAACTCATAGCATGTTTTCTTCTTATGCACTCTGAGGTAGATCTTGTTCGACACATAGCATGCGGTATTCACCGCCTCAGCCCAATACCTTCTCGGAGTCCTATGCTCATCAAGCATCGTCCGAGCCATCTCTCACAAGGTCCTGTTCTTCCTTTCCACAACACCATTCTGGGGAGGCGTATACGGACTCGAAAACTGGTGCTCAAGACCCAAGTCATGGCAAAAGGTTTCAAAACGAGAGTTTCTGAATTCTGAGCCATTATCACTGCGGATTGCTCGTATGGCATCTCTATGCCTCTCGTTCCTCAACCTCAAGACTAGATCTCGAACAAAACCAAACGTATCCCCCTTATCCTCGAGAAAGAACACCCACGTATACCGAGAATAGTCGTCCACCACAACAAGGACATACCACTTCCCACCCGCAGATCGCACACGAGCTGGGCCAACAAGGTCCATATGGAGCAGCTCACATGGACACTCAGTCATCACATCGATGAGAGGCGGGTGAGAAGAGGCTACCATCTTGGCATGCCTACACGGTGCACAAACCAACTCTTTCTCAAGCCTCAACCGTGGCAATCCTCAGACCAAATTGAATTTACTCAAGCGAGACAAAAGGTCAAAGCTCAAGTGACCCAACTTCCTATGCCACCTCCACAACTCACTCGAAGAACCAGCCAAGAAACAACGCTCCACACTCGAAGACTGGGAAAAATCAGCACGAAACACCTGACCCTCGGGAACGACCATACAGACAAGGTCCCCTCGAGAGTCCAAAATCTGAGAACCACCAGGCCGAAACAACACCTCAAAACCCTCATCCAGCAGCTGGGACACAGAAAGCAGATTGTACCCAAGCGATTGAACAAGAGCAACACGCCTCAGAGTGATCTTGTCACTCACCTTAATCTCACCTTCTGAAAGAACACGTCCACACCCATTGTCCCCAAAAGTGATGTACCTCTTCGTCACCACCGGGACGAGACTTGAGAACCACCCCTTGTCTCCGGTCATATGCCTCGAGCAACCGGAGTCAATCAACCGAATGTTCTTCAAGTCTCCCACCTGAAATTCAAAAATGAGCATGTGAGCGAACAAACGACTCAGTACTAGGGTTAGTACCAAAAGAGTAGAACCAGTGCCGAGCCATTTGCTCGAAAGTGGGGTTAGCACACACCAAACCATCTTTCCTACCAAAACTACCACCACGAACACCACCTCGGTAACCACTCCGAGGAAACCACCCTTCTCTGCCTGAAGGAGGACCAAAACCACGAAAGGAGAACCGTGGATCGTCCCTCCTCTCCATCTCAAAGCTATGACTCCTCCCAATCCTGTACTGAATACGAGGGGGAGAACACCTAGCAAACTGACCACCTGCTGACTCTCCAGACCAACCACTAGCACCACTATCTCGAGAACTGAAACATCTCGACTCACCACCTCAAAAACCACTCCGCCCAGAATTCTGGGGGGCGGTTGAACCGCCTAACCAGGCCGGTCTAACCGCCCCCCTCTGGGCAGGGTCGATCTGACCGCCTAGCCAGGCCGGTCTGACCGCCCTCTCCAGAACAGCTCCCCGGCTGCGGGAACTCTGAGGACCATGTGTGGTTCGAGGACCGGTGGATAGTCGCTTCCTTGTGTGATGAGTGATTGACAACGTTGTGTGGACTGATTCTTGGCTAAGTATTGCAGGTGCAGGTTGCGGCTTGACTGGTGTTGGTGCAGGTGAAGAACAAGTGCGAAAGGTCGTTGCCGGTGAGGCCTCCAGGTGTGGAGAAGACAAGTAGGCTTCGTTCGAGGGACCCGGTGACCAACGGGGTCAAGTGCGGGCCGCATGGTGGCATGTACAGCAAGATGAAGTCGTGGACGGTTTCTTGGTTGAGCCTCAAAACCAAGGTCGAGCCGGGACTACGTGGGAGCCAAGTCATGAGTGGAGATTGGCGGAGGCTACACTGAGTTCGCGGGGTTTCCGGTGGTTCACCAGAAAACCACTGGTTCCTTGGTTGATCCACAAAGCCAAGACCAGAGAACCGAAGACGGAGCTGCAGCAGCGCCAGACCGGTCTAACCGGTGGGTCTGACCGGTCTGACCGGTGGGGACCGGTCTGACCGGTGAGGAGCACCGGTCTGACCAGTGTGCGACAACGCAGTCCGGAATCTTCGAAGCGGAGGACACGCGTCGGGATCGCATGGCTTGCGTCGAGGCTACGAAGGGTGCGGTCGCCGGGCATCCGGCCGATGGTGAAGGCATCAAGAATTCCAAATCCGCCCTTGAGGGGCTTGTATCTCTAGTTAGTAGAGAAGGGCATTTTAGACATTCGGTTGCCTCCATATAACCCAAGAGGTGAGAGGATGGCAGCCAACTCTTGGAACCCTAGCTCATTAGTTTTCCTATTTTCCACCTATTTTCCTTAGGTTTTCTCTAGGACTAGCAAGAGAGCTTCACGGAGAGATCTTGTAGAGAGGGATGGATGATCGGGCGGCTTGCTAGACCTTGTACGAACCTTTGTTTCATGTATAGATGATTCGGCGTGGTTCCTCAAGGTTTGGATGTGTTTTCCCCGGTTGTTCTTGGTGGTGATTTTCAGAGCCCTCTCTCGGTGATTTCTTTGGGTTGTTTTCTGGACTTTTCTCTTGAGGATTTGATGGGGGAAATTTGTGGGAACCCTTCGTGGTTCTTTGGGCTGTGATTCTCCTCCCAAATCTGTGAGTAAAAGTGCTCGCTTTTGGGGTTTCTTGAGTTCTTGGGTTGGAAGTGCTTTCGGCGGGATTTCTTCGATTTCTCCTTTTTGGACGAGTTTTTGTGGGATTAAACTTGGCTATGGACTCCTCATGAGGTGTTCGTGATATCCCCAAAGTCTTGTTCAAGTCCGTGGAGCGTTTCGGGGGATCGACTTTTGGATTTGGGGGAGTTGACCCGCGGGTGCTGTTCATCCCGAGCTGCCCAGGCTACACCGGTCTGACCGGTGCTCTTGACCGGTCTGACCGGTGCAAGCCCTTGTGGGACTTTGCTCGGGTGAACATCTTGGTGTGTTCGTTGTTCCCCCGTGTTGCTGCTGTTTCGAGTTTGGGTCCATTTGGTGGTCGGTTGGCCTGTTTGGTGCCTTGGGGGCTTTCAGGCTGTCATCGGTCTGACCGGTGTGTCTCACCGGTCTGACCGGTGTAGAGCCACTTAGTGGAAGTTGCTCAGTTTCACCAGCAGGGACCGGTCTGACCGGTGGTGCTCACCGGTCTGACCGGTGTGGGTTTGTAGACTCGAGGTTTGGTTTTTCCGCTGCGTTTCTCGGGTCGGAAGGTGGTGTGTTGGTTCCTAGGTCCAGTGGCACTCCAGTGGCTACGTGGGCTTGACCAACCTTAGTAGTGAGTCGGAGACGTGTGTTGGAAGCCTTGTTCATCTTGTTGGAGTTTCCATCTCCTTCGAGAAGAATTTTAATCGGCTCCCATTCACTCCCCCCCTCTCTGGTTCGCCGTATCGGTCCTTCAAGTGGTATCAGAGCGGGTTCGGGTCTTTGTTGACTCTAACCAGTCTAATAAGATCCAAGGATGGCGTACCAGGAACGGGGTTCGGGTCCTCCACACTTCGATGGCAAGAACTACCAGATGTGGAGCAAGCGGATGGGTGCTTTTCTCCGCGGAAAGGGTCAGACTCTGTGGGATGTCACGGTGGACACAGGCTATGTCCAGATGATGGACTTCCTCGCTCCAGGGTCGAGGGACAGATTCGACGCCAACAATAAGGCAGTCGACTACTTGTTTCGTGCTTTGTGTCGGCCCCGAGTTCGATCGGGTGCACACCGAGCACTTGGCTTGTAGGATTTGGGCGGTGTTGAAGGAGGCTCATGTTGGGAACGCCCAGGTTCAGGCACGGATATATGTGACCTACCGGAGAGAGTACAAGAACTTCACTCATCTCCCTGGTGAGTCCATCGATGCCTTGTTTCAGAGGTTCACGGTGGTTGTGAACAACATGAGGGCCAATGTGGACGTGCTCCCGTATGATGATCATGATAGAGCGGTCAAGCTCTTACACTCTTTGGATCATACGATTTGGGGCGGAAAGTTCGAGGCCATTGTCGAGTCGGAGAAGTATGACACTCTGACGGTGAACGAGCTGTTCTCGAAGCTCAAGTCGGCCGAGGTGGATAGGGGCATGACTGCCAAGCTCGAGGGACCGACTGATTCCCATAGTCTTGCCCGCGTTGGTGGTTCCAGAGGAAAGGCTAACTCTAACCCATCCACCAGGATGTTCTCTTTTTCCTCTTTGATGTCTATGCCAGATGAGGAGTTTGATGACCTTGGAGAGGACGAGCTGGCGCTGTTGACGAGGCGGTTCGAGAGGCTGCACGAGAACCGCGTGAACATGAGGAGGAACACGAGGACGTGCTTCCAGTGCGGCAAGCCGGGACACTTCGTCGCCGACTGCCCGGAGAAGGCCGAGAACAAGGACAGCTACAAGCACAAGCCGAGGAAGGACGTCAAGTTCCGTTCGAGTCGCGACCACAAGAGCAAGCACAAGAACAAGTACAAGGACGAGCGACGATCGAGGAAGAAGGAGAGCCGAGGCAAGGCCCGAGCGATGGTTGGAGCGAGCGATGTCGACTCTAGTTCCGCGTACTCCACCTCGAGCACGAGCAGCAGTGAAGATGAGGGAGATCGCCGCAAGAACAAGAAGTCGTCCAAGAACCTGAGCGGGCTGAGCTGCTTCGCGAGAGATGGCTTCTGCACCATGGCGCTGAGCTCCGGCAGCAAGAAGAGCACACGGAGCGACTCGGACTCTGAGTCCGACGACGAGGTGCGTGATGAACTTCCCCTTCTTGCGCCAGGAGAATGAGAGGCTTGGGTCTTTGCTTGATAACCGTGATGAAATGCTTAGAGAGGCCAAGAAAATGAGGAAAGAGCTTAGGGCTTCACTCAAGGATGCTAGGACTAGAGTGGCTGAGCTAGAGACACAGGTGCTTGATAGCAAGGTTGAGATTGATTCGCTTAAGGCTAGCCCTGTTGTTTCTGATGAGAACGACTGTGCTGATTGCTCCATATTCCTTCCTGATCTTGCTTTGTTTAACGAGAAGCATGCCTCCAAGTGTGAGGAACTAGATGTGCTTAGGGTTGAAGTGGCTGAGCTTAAGTCTAGACATGCTTTGCTAGGTGCTTGCACTTCTTGCCCTGTTTTGCATGCTAAGATTGATGAGATGCATGCTTACACTAGTTCGCTCGAGGCTAAATTAAAGGAACCCATGCCTACATCTTGCTCTACCTGTGAAATGCATGCATTGAAAAATTTGGAGCTTGCACATTATGTTGATCGTTTGCAGGATGAGAATGATGACTTGAGGAAGTTGATGGGTTGGTCATGCAAGCTCCCCCTCGAACAACCACAAAGAGCTCCCCTGCACACATGCAAGCTCCCCATATAATATGCAAGCTCCCCATTTGAGGCTTATGACCAACCCATCAACTTTCTCAGCTCATCATTCTCATCCTGCAAACGATCAACATAATATGCAAGTTCCAAATTTTTCAAAGCATCATTTCACAGGTAGAGCATGATGCAGGCATGGGTTCTTTCAGTTTAGCCTCAAGAGAACTAGTGTAAGCATGCATCTCATCAATTTTAGCATGCAAAATAGGGAAAGAAGTGCAAGCACCTAGCAAAGCAGGTCTAGACTTAAGCTCAGCCACTTCAACCCTAAGCACATCTAGTTACTCACACTTGGAGGCATGCTTCTCCTTAAACAAAGCAAGATCAGCAAGAAAGATGGAGCAATCAGCACAATCAACCTCATCCGAACCGATAGGGCTAGCCTTAAGGGAATCAATCTCAAGCTTGCTATCAAGCACCTGTGTTTCTAGCTCAGCCACTCTAGTCCTACCATCCTCGAGTGAAGCCCTAAGCTCTTTCCTCATTTTCTAGGCCTCTCTAAGCATGTCATCACGGTTATCAAGCAACGAGCCAAGCCTCTCATTCTCTAGGCGCAAGAAGGGAAGTTCATCACACACCTAGTCGTCGGACTCAGAGTCCGAGTTGCTCTGTGTGCTCTTCTTGCTGCCGGAGCTCATCGCCATGGTGCATAAACCGTCTCTAGCGAAGCAGCTCAGCCCGCTCAGGTTCTTGGACGACTTCCTGCTCTTGCAAAGATCACCTTCGTCTTCACTGCTGCTCGAGCTCGAGGTGGAGTACGCGGAACTGGAGTCGACGTCGCTCGCTCCAACCATCACTCGGGCCTTGCCACGGCTCTCCTTCTTCCTCGATCGCCGCTCGTCCTTGTGCTTGTTCTTGTGCTTGCTCTTGTGGTCGCGCCTCGACAGGTACTTGCCATCCATCCTCGACTTGTACTTGTAGTCGTCCTTGTTCTCGACCTTCTCCGGGCAATCGGCGACGAAGTGTCCCGGCTTGCCGCACTGGAAGCATGTCCTCGTGTTCCTCCTCATGTTCACTCGGTTCTTGTGCAGCCTCTCGAACCGCCTCGTCAGGAGTGCCAGCTCATCCTCTCCAATCACGTCAAACTCCTCATTTGGCATAGACATCAAGGAGGACAAAGAGAACATCCTGGTGGATGGGTTAGTGTTAGCCTTTCCTTTCGAACCACCAACGAGGGAAAGACTATGGGAATCAGTCGGACCCTCGAGCTTGGCAGTCATGCCCCTATCCACCTCAGCCGACTTGAGCTTCGAGAACAGCTCGTTCACCGTCAGAGTGTCATACTTCTCCGACTCCACAATGGCCTCGAACTTTCCGCCCCATATTGTACGATCCAAAGAGTGTAAGAGCTTGACACCTCTATCATGTTCATCGTACTGGAGAACGTCCACATTGGCCCCCATGTTGTTCACAACCATCGTGAACCTCTGAAACAAGGCATCGATGGACTCACCGGGGAGACGAGTGAAGTTCTCGTACTCTCTCTGGTAGGTCGCATACATCCGTGCCTGAACCTGGGCATTCCCAACACGAGCCTCCTTCAGCACTATCCAAATTCTACAAGCCAAGTGCTCGGTGTGCACCGGATCGAACTCAGGCTGACACAGAGCACGAAACAAGTAGTCGACCGTCTTGTTGTTGGCGTCGAACCTGTCCCTCGATCCTGGAGCGAGGAAGTCCACCGACTGGACATAGCCTGTGTCCACCGTGACATCCCAAAGGATCTGACCCTTTCTGCGGAGGAACGCCCCCATCCACTTACTCCACATCTGGTAGTTCTTGCCATCGAAGTATGGAGGACCCGAACCCCGTTCCTGGTACGCCATCCTTGGATCTTAGACTGGTTAGAGTCAATAAAGACCCGAACCGGCTCTGATACCACTTGAAGGACCGATTAGGCAACCAGAGAGGGGGGAGTGAATGGGAGCCGATAAAAATTCTTCTTGAAGGAGATTGAAACTCCAACAAGATGAACTCGCTCGATCGGACCCCCAAAATCACACACTCTGCACTTCTACCTTCCGTTTTCCAAAACCACGTAGCCACTGGAGTGCTACTGGTCCTAGGAATAAACACTACCAGCAACCTTAACACACACACACCCACGACAGCGGAAACAACTCGAAAGTCGGATGTCCAGAGGGGGGCGGTTAGACCGGGTATGGGGGCTGTTAGACCGCCTCCACCAGGCAACCAAGAATTCCTCCGAAACACCTCTTCCGAGCACCAAAACGCACCACGGTTTCACCAACAGAGATCTCTGGTCAGGGCTATGCTAGCTACCAGAAAATCTTGGCGAGAACCAAAACTTCACCCAGGGGCCTAGGGGCGGTTAGACAGGCTACCAGGGGCGGTCTAACCTCCAGTACCCAGCAACGAACTCCAAACAAGAACTCCTAGCAAACGGCACGAGAACGACCCAAAATTTCACCTAGACGCTCCTCTGATCAAGGCGAACAAACTCACAGAGGAAAATTCGGCGAAACAGGACTTTGACCCAGAAGGCTCAGGGCGGTTAGACCGCCCCCTCCAGGCGGTTAGACCGCCCCTTCCAGAAAACCAACCCGCGGGTCAAACCTCCATTTCCCATCGCCCGATCTCCCGAATCACTCCACGGATTGCAGCGAAACTTCGGGAATAGCTTGGTTACCTCCTGAGCAATCTCTAACTCAAAGGAATCGACCCGAATCACTCACAATCAAGAGGAATTGAAGAAATCGCTTCTCTAGGTCAAGAACTCGCCCAACTCGAAAAACCACCAAATCGAGACCGATTCTGGGGAAAGTCAGCAGCCAAAGAGGCACAAGATCCTCATACGTGACACCCACCAAAAACCCCAAGAAATCATCCTCAAAACTCCGCCAACAAAGAGCTCCGAAAAACACCACAAAGAAGGACGCGAAAAACACTTCTTAACCTTGAGGAACAACGCTGAACCATCTATACATACCATGATGGTTCATACAAGGTCTAGCTTGCCACCCATACATCCATCCCTCGCTCTAGATCTCACATGAAGCTCTCAAGCTAGTCCTAGGAAAAACTAGGGGAAAATGAGAACGAAAATGGAAAAATAAATGAGCTAGGGTTCCAAGAGTTGGATGCCATCCATCCCCTTAAAGAGTACATATGGAGGCACCAAAAAGACTAAACTACCCTTACTTAATAACTAGGGATACAAGCCCCTCAAGGGCGAATTTGGAAGTCTTCAGATTTTCTCCATCGGACGGATGCCCAGCGACCGCAACCTTCTTAGCCTCGACGCAAGCCTTGCGATCCCGACGCGTGTCCTCCGCTTCAAAGCATCTCGACGCCAGCGACCAGGGCGGTCAGACCACCCCCTTGGGCGGTTAGACCGGCCCGAGCAATCTGACCGGCCCAGACGGTTCTGACCACCCCTCCTGGGCAGTTGAACCGGCCTGGGTGGCCACACCTCCTCGTCGAGTCTTCGGCCTCGGTTTTGTGGCTCAACCAAGTAACCCAGTGGTTTTCTGGTGAACCACTACAAACCCCGCGAACTCGGTGTAGCCTCCGCCAATCTCGACTCATGACTTGGCTCCCACGTAGTCCCGGCTCGACCTTGGTTTTGAGGCTCTACCAAGAAACCGTCCACGACTTCATCTTGCTGTTCATGCCACCATGCGGCCTGCACTTGACCCCGCTGGCCACCGGGTCCCTCGAACGAAGCCTACTTGTCTTCTCCAAACCTGGAGGCCTCACCGGCAACGACCTTTCGCGCTTGTTCTTCACCTGCACCAACACGAGTCAAGCCGCAACCTGCACCTGCAATACTTAGCCAAGAATCAGTCCACACAACGTTGTCAATCACTCATCACACAAGGAAGCGACCATCCACCGGTCCTCGAACCACACATGGTCCTCATCTTCATCGGCATACACCGACGAATTCAATTCATAATTTTCCAGCTGACGACCTACTGGAGGTTTGTACTTGTCTGACCTTAGCTTCCTCCACTGTAGCTCCCCCTTAGGGAGAGGCGCCGGGCACCAGATCTGGAGCTCACGCGTCTGCACAACAATGATATGGACGTAATACGACCTAAGCAAATCAAGAAAGCAAAGGGCAACGACCTATAGATAGATCTCAGGATCTTACCAGGTCAGCCGGCCTCTTCAATGAGTGTGCCCTCGGGCACTTCTTCACTTTCACCTTCCCAGAATACATCTGGGAAACTCGAACCGCCATCTCCTCCTTAGAGACCTTGCGGTTCACCTCGCGTGCGGGGTCTGACTGCCCACAGTACTCATACGTCGGATGGACTCGATCTTTTATCGGTTGGATCATCCGCCGGCAGAATGACCTCGCTATCGGGCATACTCCCCGGGTACTCATGCAAGGAAGGAAGATGGACTACTATTAGAATTCCCCTATAATCCTACTAGGACTCATTCCGTGTAATCCTACTAGGATTCCTGCCTTGTAACCGACTAGGAACCCGCCCCCTGGACTATATAAAGGAGGGTCGGGTACCTAGCCGGGCACCCTGAACAACCCAACACCAAGCGCAGGGCGCCATACTTGATCCCCAAACAGGACGTAGGGTTCGCCACCTTGGCAACCCGAACCTGTATAAATCTTGTGTCCCGTGTCCTTGCACATACCTTCGAGTTCTAGGTCTCCCGATCACGATCCTCACCGCACAATCCACTACCTTGGGTACCCCCTTGGTAGGTATGCCGGTCTAAAACACCAACAGCTGGCGCGCCAGGTAGGGGTGATCATCACCACCGGGCGAATTCGAAGGACCTTCGTCAGCAAAATCAACCAACTCGGCGACTCGTCGAGTTCCAATTCAAAGAAGCTGCCGCAAATCAGGCGGAGTCAATTTTCATACACCGGTCTGCACGCTAGCAGAATTGTCGTGTCCGAGCAGAACATTAAGATCAAGCGGAATAAGCATCAAAGACGGACACGACTCCTGTCAGAGCGTCGTCGCCGGGTTCTAAAAGTCAGCTCGTGAATCAACTCGGAAGAGGTCGGATTCCAGTTGGTTGTGAGTTCTCATCTTCGGAGATGGGCCAAAAGCCTAACATCGGATTACGAGGCGAAGCACATGGAGGCAAACAGCTAGCAGTCCTAAGGCACATCAAGAGCTTTGCTACACGCACACACAAGATGCACCAGCAAGCTTTTAGAATCAATGCTTGATGCACACAAGCAGCATACTCGAGTACAACTACGTCAACTCTCGGCAACTCACCATCGACCACTTCGATTACTCGAGTACAACTACATCGGCTCGCCTTCGGTTGCACCGGCTCTACCACAACTACGTTGTGCGCCGCGACTACTCATCTCCCGGCCGCACGGGTTCTACATCAATTACGTCGTGCACTACGACTACTCGTCTCCCGGCTGCATAGGCAATACGTCAACCTTGCCGAGCGCCGCGACTACTCGTCACCCGGTTGCACGCTCTAACTCACCAACACCACGCGTCCAGGTGCCTCGACACATCACGCGGCTCGTCACGCGGCTCGTCGCGCCGCTCGTCGTCGACAACTCCGCCTCGCACAGGCTTGTCGTCGACTACTTCGCCTCCGCCGCGCGTCCGGGTGCCTCGGCACATCGCGCGGCTCGTCACGCGGATCGTCGTGCGGCTCGTTGTCGACAACTCCGCCTCGCGCAGGCTCGTCGTCGACTACTTCGCCCCCGTCGCGCGTTCGGGTGCCTCGGCACATCACGCGGCTCGTCACGCGGATCGTCGCGCATCTCGTAGTCGACTACTCCGCCTCGCGCGAGCTCGTCGTCGACTACTTCGCCTCCGCCGCGCGTCCGGGTGCGTCGGCACGTCGCGCGGCTCGTCACGCGGCTCGTCACGCCGCTCGTCGTTGACTACTCCGCCTCGCGCAGGCTCGTCGTCGACAACTTCGCCTACGCCGCGCACCCGGGTGCCTCGGCACGTCGCTCGGCTCGTCACGCGGCTCGTTGCACCGCTCGTTGTCGACTACTCCGCCTCGCGTAGGTTCGTTGTTGACGGTTAATAATTGTATCAAAGTTCGTTTGTGACTTGCAAGCGGACAAGTCTCCCGTCGTAGTCAAGGGACCCTTCTTCCCTCGAGTGGTGAACCCAAGGTATCGAATCCGTGGAACAAATGTGTGACGCAAGAGTTGATCTAGTAAAGCCAAGTAATTTCAATCTTTGGTAAAAGAAACCCTAATGCATCTAGGTAAAGGACACGAAACGAATCTAATCTACTAAAGACCGGAGAAAACAAAGTAAGATTGGGTAGATAAACCGATCTAGAGGGATCGGGGTAAGCCTTTTGTTGAAGTTCCAAGCAAGAGAAGAAGTAGCAAATCGAATCTTAATAGAAGCCTCTTTAAATCGTGGTTTCCCGTCCAAATCCGAAAACATCCGCCTTTCGAGACCCCCGTTCTGTCACAACGTATCCCTATTCATGCGGGGAGCTTAGGGCGAGTCAAAAGACAAGTCGAGATTCTTTCGGAAGATCCGGCGTATACCTCTAGCCATCGCGGCTACAAGAACACCCTATGTAATCTATCGCGCGAATAGAATTGGAATAAGCAAAGCCGATCGAAAAACGAAATCTTCGAGGAAACACTTGATCGCTAAGAAAAGATTCAACTTGATAATTCAACTATGACAATGATACATACACAAGATCACCACCGGGATCCTTCCTTGATCTTGCTTCTAGCTCCGGGAACTCCGACGTGGTCTTCCATGCAAGGTTCCCACGTCGGCTAGGGAAACCCTAGTCAACTAGCTCGACCCTCTCCTCTCCGAGATGGTGTCCCTCTCTTCTCTGCTCCTCGGCGGCCGATGACGAATTCTTCTCTCCGAGGCTCTCGGTCAGGGGGCTATAAATATCCTGATTGGCGGCTAGGGCAAAGGAGGCGGCATTTGGCCCTAAATGGGCCTGGGCCGACCGGACTAGGCCGGCCGGCCTGGGCCCATTTAGGCCCAGCCCGAGGGCTCCTTCGCTCCACGTCGGTTCCCTTGCTTCCTGGATGTTTCCCCCTTCTGCATGTAGGTCCATGTCGTCGGTTTCTCTCCGAATTGGACTCAACTCCTTGTCTTGCAAGATTCAGCACTTTTCTGATCAGGTCCTCGGAGTCTGTCGTCTTCTCGGATCAAGTCCCTGGCTTCTTGGAGTTAAGTTTGCTTCATTGCATGACTTGTACGGGGCTTCAAGGTCTTGTCATGAGGTGCTTGATGAACTTATCCCGAAAGTCTTGCATTCAACGCTAAATCCCTGCATAAACATTAAACTCCAAAACCGACATGCACACGTGAACTTGTTATACCACGGGGGTTAGTACCAATGGATAAGGTATAAAACTCATGCCAACACCGAAGGTAAACTCATGGCTAGGTTGACGGATTTTCACCGTCAACATCTCCCCCATGCTTAAACCTTGCTCGTCCTCGAGTAAGCCTTCGATGGATATCATCATTGCCAAACAATGTTTAAACTTTGCATTTGATCACACATGAGAAAACATAATGCTCTCAAAATTTTTAATTCATTAAAGTTCCATAATGTACTAGCCTTCATCTCTACGGAGGGTGGATTCTTATTAAGCTTATCCCACAAGTATTAACATGCTCACAAAGTTTTAAATAGATCTCAGAATTTTTGAAATAAAGAACGAGATAAAGAAAAGCCAAACCAAGTTCACAAATTTAAATCATCTTGTATATTGCTCATGAACTCTCATCTCACTTGTCTCTCAAGCCTATATATTCTACTCCTTTCCCTCTCATACATATGTGGTAGGCTTTATATGGAGCTTTGGGAAAGTTTAGTCCTAACAAGATTTTATAAATGAGGTGTTGTCAAAACAAGACAAGGTTCTCATGGTCTTACCGAGACTCGTCAAAAAGGTCATTGGAAAATAATGTTAAGTCAAGGAGGGGAAAGAGAAAAATACACACACTTTTAGATGAGTGGACATGTGCAAATGGCAAAGAGTGATCCCGAGGCACAAAGGAAGTCCTCGTTATCGGATTGCACATGGTTGGAAAATGAGAATGGATCTTTTTAACTTGAAGCCTTGAATGCTCTCTTAGAGAACCGAGGAGTACACTTTACGCACATAATTTTTTTTCTCTTTCTCATATTTCTCATTCTTTTCTTTCTTTCTTTCATTATATATATTTTTTCTTTCTTCACCTTGAAAGTCATGCATATCGCCGAATTTTTTTTTCTTTCATCATTATTTCATTATATATATATTTTTGAAAATACTCCCTTTTAACTCTAAAACTGCACCGTACCTACCTCCTCCCCCATGCTTAGACATTGCTCGTCCTCGAGCAAAGAGGCGAAAAATAAGGTAGGTATCGGGGTATTTTTCCTTGGAGAGATACTTGAAATCTTCAATGTTGGCACCGTCTTGCGATCTTCCTTGAATTGATGATCCATTCTCAACGATAGGTTGTGGTCAAGGAGGTAATCACAAAAGATGATATTTGGTTTAAGGGTGGATATTCGGCGAAGTTTGTGAGATCTCCGATGCGGGGATACACAATGCACGGATAAAAGGCTAGCAAAAAGATAGATACGCAAAAACGGAATGACCAGCTTCTTAGTCTCGGGCCAGAGAAATCATGGCCTGCAATAACTCACTCAAAAATAAATCTTGTACACTAAGGTTTATGTACTCAAATATATATAAGGCTTTGGATAGGTTGAGCAACACACAAGTGATATTTGTGACAAGGTTAGCGATATTTTCGAGCATAAAAGACATCTTTAATGTATTCATAACTTGAGAGCACATAAAACACTATGGGTCTTTATTTTAATCATAACCTCCGCTGAAAATTAAGCTATCATTTAAATAAATTCAGATTTGTATTTTTAAGAGAGCACTAGCTTAAACATGCATAAATCAATTACAAAGATGAACAAAGCTGCAATTATAATCATATATCATCATGGCACAAATTTTTATAACTTTTCCAATGATATAATCAAGGTGGTGTCTTTATTAATGATGACATCAAGTTGAAATACAAACTGAAAATAAACAAACATGCTTGCTGAAATTTAAATAAAAACAGAAAATACTATGCAAACACACATAAGCAAAAGCTGAAAATTACAGAGAAAAAGAAAAGAAAAGAAAACTAAAGTTCCTAAATCTTCTAGTCCTCCGCCGGTGGTTGATGTTGATGATCTTGATAATAATACCCTTGCTCATAATATGATTGGACACTTCCTCCGACGAATTGATTTGGCTCCACAAGGTGAAGGCGTCCAAGTTCAAAGGCAATATTTGCGTTGCCTTCACCAAGTTGAGCTGCGTTAGCTTGGATGGCTGCGATGTTTTGAGCATTTCTTGCAGCATACCCTCCAATTATGGCCATGCTTTGTTGTGGTTGGGGATGGTGAGCGTAGGACTCCGCGAAGTTAGCGTTGGGCACAACATAATTTGGTGGGGGTACCGGTGCACCACCCCCCCATGCTTGCTCTTGTGGCCCTCCGTAATAACTTGGCGGAGGAGGGATTCCGCCGAATGGTTGCACATTGGGTTGTGCTCCACTCGCTTGTGCGGAGGATGTTCCCTCCTCTACGATTCTTCCTCTTTTGTTCTTCCTTGCAGGGACAAGTAGTCCCTCTTCCAACCAATCTTCTCTCCCTTCGTTGAAAAAGCCTAAGCCTCTCGTTGGGAAGGGGTAGGTTCACTATGGCCAACCGATAACCTCCTCTCTCATCTCCACTAATGTATTTGCCTTGCCGCAAATACTCAATGCCGAGAGAGGTACCACGCAAAAGGTGGTCGGGGTTTCTTGCGATCCCCGGCCGCAAGGAGAAGGCCAACATGGAGAGGTAGCACCCCGAACCAATATTACCCGCCCCCGATGTTGCTTCACAACACCAACGGTTGATCATGAGGTAAGAGGGGTCTATTGGCTGCCTGGCAATTAAAGCCGAGTATAGCCAATTCAACTCCGTGTCGGTCACCTTTGTCTCCTTCATCCACCCCAATACCCTCTTGCACATCAAAGAGTGAAATATCCGGATAATGGGGTTGCGGATGCAATTGCGTTGTTGATGGGCTTCTCCGGAGATCATATTCCAAAATCCCGCTAACATGCCGGGTGGCACGTCAACTTTCTCCGGAGCTCCCTTGTGGAATCCAAGTAGCTCCCTAACGTGCTCATAGGGAACCACGTGTTGGACTCCCTCCAAACGGAATGACAAGCTTTGCACCCCATCATCATCAACGATGAGTGCAATAGTCATCAAAATTTCCAAGGCGAACCCCAAATGGGTGTCCACCGATACTCCGTTGGAGAACTGCACCCATCCAAGGTGCCCCAACATATAGTATATGTCGGTGCCAAAACCCAAGGTGTAGAGTGCTTGGTCGTCGAACTCGACGTTGGGCACAAGCCTCTTCTCAATATTAGAGAGCCTCTCCTCCTCCTCCGCCGACAAGATGATGAAGCCGTACGAAGAGTATGTCGGGGTGTAAGGAGGTGGCGCGGTTGAGCGGGTCGATCGTCGTGGTGGCGCGGGCTGCTCCTCCGTGTGCCCACGAGGTTCGGTAAACCTCATGGAAGTGCTTCTTGCAGCCCTCATACCACCAAGGAGGAGAGCATCGTTCCTCCTCGGTGGTGCCGTATCCGTCTCCATGCTCCGGGGAGACTCGGAAACCGAGTGCCTCCTCGAAGACGTGGTTGATGACGGCTTGGAAGACGACGAACTCTTCTTCTTGGAGAAGAGACTTGTGGTCTTCTTCCACATGGTTGCTGCACTCTTTTCTTCAACTAAAATTTCGGGTTGCAACCGGTAACTAGGCACTTAAACTCTTTACTTCGGATGTGGACTTTGAGTGGATTAAGGATGTGGATTTTTTCTTGAGCTATCAAGCTTGGGAAGGTTGGCTATGTCTACGGAGGTTTTGAGCACGCAAACTTGAACACACAAACAAGGGAAGGAGAGGGAAGCTTGCCTGCAGAAAACGGGAGTCGGGGGGCTCCTTATGTAGGTGAGGCCGGCCGGCCTGGGCCGGCCGGCCGGGGTCCCTCGGTGCACCTCCCCGCCTCGTCTTTCTTCCGGCACGATCATTTCGCCTCTCGCAACTTTCCCCGCCCGCGTGCTCCACGAGTTGCACCGCCCAAACGCTCTCGTCCACTCCTTTTCTTGCATTATTGGTCCTTCCACTTGATGCTTCATGCTTTGGGTCATGTCCATGCTCCCTAGCTCCACTTGCTTCACATGCCACCATGAAATTCCTACAAAGTTGATGCTTGCTGCCCACCATGCTTGTCCTTTGCATGTGGAATTGGTGAAAGTTGATAAAAGGGAATCCAATGGTGCATGCATGATTAGTTCAAACTAGATTGCCTCCATTTAGGTGTGTTTAAGGTTAAGCACTCCCCTAATTCGAAATTTAAAATATTTTTCAGAGCCTTGCAAGAGCTCAAACATAATTTTAGAGAAGTTTTTAAACCATTAAAAACAAATGTAAGTCGAAAATATTTTTCCATTACGTCGATTTCGGTCTCACCGGTATAGTTTGCCTTTATCGGTTGAGAGCAGACTTTTTCCCGGCTTGATCATGGGGGCATAGGTTCAGGTTCTAATTTTGGCTAAATAAGAAAGATTTTGAATAAAACAAAATTAGAATAGGCTTAGAAAAATTCTAATCCTAGAGAAACCAAGGATATAGATTTTTAAAACCAACCAAAAGTTTTGATTTCTAGGTTCACGCGAGTCCTACCACGTGCTGAATTTTATTAACACTTAAACATAAATCGTGGCTCTACTCGTGTGGTTTTAGCATGAAAAAAATGTCAACCTCAGCACCATAATGAGGGCGAAAGGTTGAGTTAGGTTCTGAAATTATTTGGTTGAGGTTTCTCGAAAAGAAAAGAACAAACAAGCACATAGGAGGGTTCATGCAAAGGGTTTATGATAAAGCAAACATTCAAATAAAGAATTATGTCTCTAATATTGTTCAACCACTTCTAAGTCTAATGTCTTTGCGTAATAAAACTCAAAAACTAAATTATTAAAAATACTCGAAAAACCTGGAATCGGGTTGTCCTCCCGGTAGCTTATTCTTGACTCGACGAAACGGGTTGCCTCCCACCTAGCGCTTCGTTTATAGTCTATAGCTAGACTTCTTCACTTGATTACTCCGGATCAACACTCTTTGCGGGCGTTGCAATCTTGGGTACCCATTTTGGCTTAGTCATTTTTTTGGTCTTCACAGGCTGGCTCTGTCCTTTGGTCTTGACGGATGCAACAACTTCCTTGTGGCTCGGCATCTCGAACTCTGGTCTTCGGTTGTGATCTTCATGGTCTCTAGTGTGATTCTTCACTCCGGAATGAGCTTGAGTAGCCATCGCCGTCTTGGGACCTTGGAGTTGTCTCCGAAATTCTTCTTTGTTACCCATCGGACGCCCGGCAAGTTGTCCCACTTGCGTCTAGCATCTTCATCACGATGAACACTTCACATGTGGATCTTGCCTTGGCGACCTTTAGGTGTTGAGCTTCTTTCTCCATCTCCATCTTCTCCATCCTCCTCTTGATCTTGAACGGCCTTCCGGCGTCTTGACTTGGAGGTGGTGATTCCCTTGGAGATTTCGACGGTCCTTCGACTTCACTTTTGAATCTAGGGTTTCCACCCCTTTAGCTTGTGTTGCATGTCACCTTTGCCTGTAAAGTTTTCCTGGATCATCCACAAAAAAGCTTGGGTTTCTTGGAGAGGTAGCCAACCATCTCCGGTTAGGGTTAATAAAACAAAAATCTAACAAAAGAAAAATTAGGGTTAATCAAAGCTAGATTAGATGTATTTTGAGGATGATCAAAGTTTAGTAGATGCAAAAATAAAAACAAAAAGAAAACTGAAAATTACGAAAAGGCAATAAAAAATCAAATCTTGATCACTTGTTCCCCGGCAACGGCGCCAGAAAAAGGGGCTTGTTGACGGTTAATAATTGTATCAAAGTTCGTTTGTGACTTGCAAGCGGACAAGTCTCCCGTCGTAGTCAAGGGACCCTTCTTCCCTCGAGTGGTGAACCCAAGGTATCGAATCCGTGGAACAAATGTGTGACGCAAGAGTTGATCTAGTAAAGCCAAGTAACTTCAATCTTTGGTAAAAGAAACCCTAATGCATCTAGGTAAAGGACACGAAACGAATCTAATCTACTAAAGACCGGAGAAAACAAAGTAAGATTGGGTAGATAAACCGATCTAGAGGGATCGGGGTAAGCCTTTTGTTGAAGTTCCAAGCAAGAGAAGAAGTAGCAAATCGAATCTTAATAGAAGCCTCTTTAAATCGTGGTTTCCCGTCCAAATCCGAAAACATCCGCCTTTCGAGACCCCCGTTCTGTCACAACGTATCCCTATTCAAGCGGGGAGCATAGGGCGAGTCAAAAGACAAGTCGAGATTCTTTCGGAAGATCCGGCGTATACCTCTAACCACCGCGGCTACAAGAACACCCTATGTAATCTATCGCGCGAATAGAATTGGAATAAGAAAAGCCGATCGAAAAACGAAATCTTCGAGGAAACACTTGATCGCTAAGAAAAGATTCAACTTGATAATTCAACTATGACAATGATACATACACAAGATCACCACCGGGATCCTTCCTTGATCTTGCTTCTAGCTCCGGGAACTCCGACGTGGTCTTCCATGCAAGGTTCCCACGTCGGCTAGGGAAACCCTAGTCAACTAGCTCGACCCTCTCCTCTCCGAGATGGTGTCCCTCTCTTCTCTTCTCCTCGGCGGCCGATGACGAATTCTTCTCTCCGAGGCTCTCGGTCAGGGGGCTATAAATAGCCCGATTGGCGGCTAGGGCAAAGGAGGGGGCATTTGGGCCCTAAATGGGCCTGGGCCGACCGGGCCCGGCCGGCCGCCCTGGGCCCATTTAGGCCCAGCCCGAGGGCTCCTTCGCTCCATGTCGGTTCCCTTGCTTCCTGGATGTTTCCCCCTTCTGCATGTAGGTCCATGTCGTCGGTTTCTCTCGGAATTGGACTCAACTCCTTGTCTTGCAAGATTCAGCACTTTTCTGATCAGGTCCTCGGAGTCTGTCGTCTTCTCGGATCAAGTCCCTGGCTTCTTGGAGTTAAGTTTGCTTCATTGCATGACTTGTACGGGGCTTCAAGGTCTTGTCATGAGGTGCTTGATGAACTTATCCCGAAAGTCTTGCATTCAATGCTAAATCCCTGCATAAACATTAAACTCCAAAACCGACATGCACACGTGAACTTGTTATACCACGGGGGTTAGTACCAATGGATAAGGTATAAAACTCATGCCAACGCTGAAGGTAAACTCATGGCTAGGTTGACGGATTTTCACCGTCAACATTCGTCGTCGACTACTTCGCATACGTCGCGGGTTCGGGTGCCTCGGCACGTCGCGTGGCTCATCTCGCCGCTCGTCGTTGACTACTCGGCCTCGCTCAGGCTCGTCGTCGACTACTTCGCCTACGCCACGCGTCCGGGTGCCTCGGCACGTCGCGTGGCCCGTCACGCAGCTCATCGTCGACTACTCCGTGCGCTGCGACTTCGTCTTGCGGCCATGCTGGCTCTACTTCAGCCACGCTGTGCGTCGTGACTACTTGTCTCGCGGCAACACTGGCTCTACTTCGAGTATGTCGCGTGCCGCCACGACGTCGTCTTCCGGTCGCATCGCGTCGACCATTCATCTCGACTAGTTTTCTAAACTAGTCGAGAACGGCAGTCACGCCCCTAACAACTAGTCGGAATCAACTATGACTAGTCAACTCCAGCAACAACCGTCGCGGCTCCATCGCCGACTGCCACGGCTTCATCAACAGTCTGCCCAGGCAGCAATAGCTAAGTCATTTATTTAAATGATTACTATTTTCTTTTCTTGGCTTGTTCTCCTCATCATGTAGGACTACTTGCCGACTACTCATTTGTGTACACTCCTCAGTGGGTTTTCACAGGAGCTACACTCTGCTGACTACTCTTGGGGTATATCAATCAAGTCACCACGAGTCTACTTCATCAACTCGGGGGCTATCCCAAGGAGGCAGCTTCTAAAGTCCGCTACGCGCGGCAATCTAAAGTCGACTTCTAAAGTCGCATTCCAAAGTTCACTCCGTGCGGCAACTTAAAGTCGACTCCGGTCGCATCTTCGCCAGCTTCGGTGGCATACTACATCTGTAAGCTTCGATGGAACCTAGCTGTAAGTGGCCCTCGGGTCCTGGCGACGATGGAACCTAGCTGCACGTGGTCTTCACGCTCTGTACCATGGGTCCAAGTACCCTAAGTACTCGTGCTCCGTACCTTGGGTCTGAAATCCATGGCCCAGGTACACAAGTCGACTCTGGTCGCACCTTCAAGCCCGCTCTGGCGGCAATCGTACCTTGGGTCTGAAATCCATGGCTCAGGTACTCAAGCCCACTCCGGTGGCACAAGTCGACGCTAACGGTCGCACCCAAGCCCACTCCGGTGGCACAAGTCGACGCTAACGGTCGCACCCAAGCCCACTCCGGTGGCACAAGTCGACGCTAACGGTCACACCAAAGCCCACTCCATGGCACAAGTCGACGCTAACGGTCGCACCCAAGCCCACTCCGGTGGAACAAGTCGATGCTAACGGTCGCACCCAAGCCCACTCCGGCGGCACAAGCCGACTTCGGTCGCAATCTTAAGCCCGCTCTGGCGGCAAAACTACTCGTTTTCTCTGATTTTTCATTCGCTTTGGCTTTCCGTAAAGTAATTTTCGTTTTTTGCATCTTAAGTCCACCCCACGTGGCATAAAGTTGACTATTGTAGTCGCATCTCAAAGTCCGCTCCGCGGGGCATCCTAAAGTCGACTTCTAAAGTCGCATATCAAAGTCCGCTCTGTGCGGCAACTAGACTCGACTTCGATTTTCAAGTCGCATTTCAAAGTCCGCTGCACGCGGCACAAAGTCGACTTCGATTTTCAAGTCGCATTCTAAAATCCGCTCTGCCGGCATCTAAAGTCGATTTCGGTCGCATTTAAAGTCCGCTCTGACGGCACGACTACTTCTCAAGCTACACGGCTCTATGCTAAACTACTACTCGGAATCTCTCCAGCTCGGGGGCTGCACTCAAATTACTACTCGAGGATAACTCCAGGAGACTTCGCTAGCTCTCAAGCTCGGGGGCTCTGCACCAACAACTACTCGACGTGGCTCATATGGCTCTCTTATCTCAAGGGCTACACGCTGCAAGAGTACTCGGATGATGGCTTTCACGAACACTGAAGACCCTTGGATTGATTATCTAATCATTTCAAGGCTCGGGGGCTGCTATGCTACACCCATCATTCAATTTTTTCAAGACGGAAGAATCAGAATCAAGATTGACCCTTAGCTAGAGTTCGTGACTCAAACTAAGGCTCGGGGGCTACTCCATATGGAGTGCGATTTTGCAACCGCACTTCCATATAATCTCGACTTCAAAACTGATGAGCGGGACCACCTTCCAGCCTCGCGGCAGTTCAAGTACTATTGAAGACTTCTCCAAGCAGTACTCGAGGACGCTCAAGAACTACTCGAAGACGCTTCAAGACTACTCGAACTACTACTCTCGACTACAATGTGCTCGGGCGCTTGTCGGGCATACTCCCCGGGTACTCATGCAAGGAAGGAAGAAGACGGACTCCTATTAGAATTCCCCTATAATCCTACTAGGACTCGTTCCGTGTAATCCTACTAGGACTCTCGCCTTGTAACCGACTAGGAACCCACCCCCTGGACTATATAAAGGAGGGCCGGGTACCTAGCCGGCACCCTGAACAACCCAACGACAAGCGGCCGGGCGCCATACTTGATCCCCCAAACGGGACGTAGGGTTCGCCACCTTGGCAACCCGAACCTGTATAAATCTTGTGTCCCGTGTCCTTGCACATACCTTCGAGTTCTCGGTCTCCCGATCACGATCCTCACCGCACAATCCACTACCCCGGGTACCCCCTTGGTAGGTTTGCCGGTCTAAAACACCGACACTCGCCACCACCGCACCCGTCACGCCTCGCTTCTTCATGTCACTGACAAGCTCCAAGACCCCCTTGAGCTCCTTGAGGTCCCGGGTCGAGAGCCCTAGGTCCCATTCACTTATCTTCACAGGCTTATCGCCAATACGTCATGGAAGACCGAGGATTCGATCCGTAATGTAAAACCACTCGACCTCCACCCGGCGGTGTTGTCGGGGAAGTCGATATCTATCCACTCCGCCTTGAGGCCCGACCTCAAATTGAACATTATAGCCCCCACGGCCCCGCCCTCTTGCCAGTGCTCTTGACGCAGAAAAAGTACCTCCACAACAAGAAGTGAGGCGGTATCCCCAGATACGCCTCACAAAAATGGATAAAGGTCAAAACTACACTGATGGAGTTCGGAACAAGGTGTACCAGCTCCAGCCTGTAGTAAAACAGCAGGCCTCGGAAGAAGTCTCCGGCCGGGAGGTTGAAGCCACGCTCGAAGAAGGAAGCGAAGACGACTTGCTCCTTGACGTCCTCGCTCCGGAACTCCTCCCCAGCGGTGGCCCTCCACCACCTCCGCCTTTGGGCATAGCACCTCTCGATCAACTAGCGCCTGGATCTTGACCTCGGTCATCGTCGACCGGACCCACGCCGTCCACGGGTCCGGGATGCAAGCCGCCTCCACCGCCATCTCGCTGCTAGGGTTCAGGCTGGATCTAATGTGGCACAAGGATTTGACGCGCATGCGTCGGAGGAGCACGGCGCGGAGTGGTGGCACTAGCACGAGTCTAGCTGGAGGTGGAAGTTGGGCGAGCGGGCGCAGGAGCACGGCGGTCGCAATATCATTGTAGCACGTGGGAGAGAGAAAGTGACAGGAGCGAGAGGAAGAAGACGAAGAGAATGGGGTCAACCCCGCGCCGGCTCACTCTATTTATAGAGGGGTCCATCGAAACTATCCGTTGCGGCTCCTTGCTTCGTACAATACGCCCCAACTGCTCTATCCCGAGAAATTCGCAAGAAGATCAAGGCGGAATTTTCGCCAACGGACAAAAGCTACGACCTAAATCTAAGTTTAGGTCGTCATCCTAAAAGACAACATCAGGTCGTCCTCATGGCAAATCATTTTTCAAGCCCCCATCTCACATTAACATAGGTCTTTGGCAAATCATTGTGCCAAATGGACCAAGTACATGACAGAAGAGAGCGAACATTACATGGATTACCTACTACCTTTAACCTCATTGGATCCAGAATCTGAAGGTACACAAGTCGCCTACGACATCACTGGATCCAGAACCTAACAAACAAAATAAACATACTACAAGGCCTGGGCTAGTCAGAGCAGTTACCACGGCCTACTTTGCCGGAGCAGAGTACATCGCGAGACTTCTCCTAGCGCCAGGACCTTGATGGCGGCCTTGCGGGGACCAACTGCAAAACATCACGTAATCTAAGGCACGCTCGGCTCCAACTACTGGAATGGAGACATGAGCTTGCTCTTTGGCGTTGAAAACCAAGCTCCGGTGAGCTCCAGGTGCTCACCAGAGACGTCCCCGCTATAGCTCCGGCTCGACCGGCATCACCTCCAAACTCGCTCGGTACTACGCAGGTCGGGCTCAAAGGATGCAGATGGTGTCTACACTTCGCGAGAATTCTCCTAGCTCCAAGCATCTACAAGATCAAAGCTCTACAATTTGGTGGATGAACACATGCCCATGGCATGGCAGGATTACTACTCTGCAGCCCTATGGCTCAGCGTTGCTCGGAGATTGCCTTCCCAAGTCACAAAGGAGCTATTTATATCCGAAGCCGCACCCCGGGCAGCTAGCGAAGTCACAACACTATCACCACGTGATACTGGGACCAGTAAACCTATGCATGATTAAAGGCAATGACATTACTTTCTTCTGACTCACGACGTCTTTGTCGTTTGCGCATCAATGATGCCTGAGCCCGCGCCGCAGAAGTCACATGGCTGCAGTAACCCCCCTCGATCAGTGGGCAGTTTGTCGTTTCCTGGGTGGCAAGAGCATCTCCGACAACTGTTGACCCGTGACCCTGCAGTCTACGCTACACGACAAAACCTGACCTCGTGTCAGAGGGCTCAGCGCCTAATTTAGCCCCCCCCTTTCGACGATAACTCCATGACCTCCCTCTACGACCTGATGTCTTTATTTGCACCCGCTAGGCTCTACGTCCTAGTGCACCCGCTATGGCTTTGTACGTAAACGGACCTATTCCAATCAGCCTATATTTCTGTTTCTTGAGCAGAATAGTCGTAGGTTCGATTGAAGACCTTCCGAGGTAGGCATGCCTCGCTGCCATGCCAGATCCTTCTGGGCGCCTTGAGACCTTAAAAGTACTACAGAGATTAGAAGCATCATGGAGATTTACATTCTTCATCGGGCCCCCGTGGTCGGTGTGCCTATTGCTGAGGTCGCTAATACCTCAGCACAATGGCTCCGCTGGATGGTGATATGCACACGCAAGCGTCATCGACCACTCCGACTACATTGCCGACCCCTACACCAACACCTACAGGACCAATCACACGTAGCCGAGCTAAAAAGATACAACAAGAGGTGC
Source organism: Cenchrus americanus (assembly GCA_947561735.1). NCBI lineage: Eukaryota > Viridiplantae > Streptophyta > Magnoliopsida > Poales > Poaceae > Cenchrus > Cenchrus americanus. The sequence continues at coordinate 124,627,564 of OX387242.1, read as the reverse complement.
ACGCGCTACTTTGTGAACTTAAACTCAATTCTAATGATAACTTTATGCTACCTAAGTCTTTTATGTTGATACTTCTTAGGTACGTTGAAGAGAATCATCAAGACGAAGGTCACGAAGCTAGAATCGGCAAAGTTCTCATCATTCAGCAAGGCCATTCGACAATCGACAATCCATTCGGCAATTTCCCAACCCATTCGGCAATCCATTCGGCAGTTTCCTAAAGCATAAGTTCGGGCATTAAACTGTACCAATCTACGAAGTTTCCCATAGCATGCTATACACCGTTGGAAAGATAATCGAGTTAGCTTTCCAACGCATCTAGTCCCACGCCATTTGAAGATTCCTAGAAGAAGTTATGATCAAAACATTGAAGACTGCTCAGCAGTCAAACAGTCACGCGGAAACAACTCAGAAGGTCATCTCGGGAGATCCTTTCACATTGGCGACGCATTCAGTTTGTTTTCGTGTTTCCACCCACCTAAGAGGGTTGTTCTTAGTATAAATACCCCCCATATGTAAGCTAAAAACAACTTTTGATGAATTGAGAGAATCCAAGTGATTTCGCAGCCGAGCTGCCTGAGTGCCTTACTCACACCCTTGTTCTTCCTTGTTCTACTTGGACTTGTGAAGAGATCTCTCTGAGGTCCACTAGTTCGTGCTTTGTGAGTTCCAGTACGGCTGCCTCACCTTGTGTGGATTAGCTCCGGTTGTGGTTCTGCGGTCGTTTGGAGATCGAGTCGAAGTCCTCGTGGTTTCGGTGTCTCTCTCCCCGTCGTTTGGGTCGCATCCAACTTTGGCTAGGTATAAAGCTAGTTATCCGCTGATCTTCAGCAAGCTATTTTGGAATTCCAGTAAGTTATCATCCTATTTCCGCTACCCCATCGTCGCTCTTCAAGTTCAAGACCTACTGCCGTGAAGATCGGGCCATCCTCGTTCTAACGCCGGGTTAGAACCTATCATCTGGTATCAGAGCTTTCGTTGACACGGTAGGTCTTACCATCATCATATATTTATCCCTCTGATCATTTATCACATATATTTTGTTTTATCCTACAGTCCAGAGCCATAAAAATTACCTATAACCCTTTAGCGGTACTGTTTTTCCTTGTGTTTGTGTTCATCTAGTTGATAGTCAGCATCATTTATATATATATATATATATTGTGTTGTTCATTTGTTTTTTATTTCGCATCCCTGTTAGTATAAGAAAAAAAAGAAGAGAGTTCTGAAAAAAAAGAAAAAAAGAAGAGAAAGTAAAGAGTCAAAAAAAAAGAATGAAGAAGAAAAGAGTTTGAAGGGGAATCGTGTTGCTTTGTGTTGCTGAAATTTTCAGATTGCATATTTTTAGTGGTGTTCTTGATAGCAGCAATTCATATATTTTGAGCACATTATTTCACTTGGTTGACAGTACCATAAGCCCTCCTTGTTTAGCCACCTATAGCTCCACTTCAAATCTGAAACCAGGACATCTCGAATCGTAATCCTTACGACCTCACTACCACCTCCGTGAAGCTGCCAACACTAGCAATCACCGTCCTTGAGGACAGGCAGAACTTGGGTAAGTAAGTGGTGAGTTTGAGTGTTTCCACAAATACTTCATATTCCACATATTTCTTGCTGTCCCTAACATGGCAGGGTCAGATTCTAGTGTTCATGGTGAGCGCCATGAAGAGGATGAACGCCCAGTTTCTCGGGCCGAGATGCGTCGCATGACGGACTCACTTATGGAGGCAATGGGAAGGATGTTCGATGCCCGCCTTCCGGCAGCGGGGGACGTGGACCACGTCGTGATCAAGAAGACCATCATCGGGAGGAGTCCGAAGATGAGAATTCCGGTTTCGGCCATGGATTTGACCGGTCCGGTGATGGCCGAGGAGGACATGGTGGTGGTCGTCGTGCTGATTTCGATAATCAGCGTGGTGGTCACCGTGCTGACTTCCATAATCGGCGTGGCGGACGTCGTGCACACGAGCGTCATGTGAGATTTGAAGACGAAGAGTTCGAAGGTCATGAGGAAGGGTCTAATGATGAAAATCCCTTTGGTCGTGGTGGGGGATTTGACCGGCGTCATCATCATCGACGTGCTGATTTTGAAGATAGGGGATTTCACCACGGTCGCCGTCGATATGACGACCCCGATAATATTGCTCGTGTCAAGTTGAATATCCCTAAATTCACTGGAAGGGAGAATGCAGATGAGTTCCTTGAATGGGCCGAACAATGCGATCGAGATTTTTAGGGTGCATAATTTCTCCGATCGGCGCCGTGTTGATTTAGCCTCGGTTGAGTTCTCCGGATATGCTCGACTTGGTGGAATCAAGTGCAAGAGAATCGGCTTGAGTTGGGTCTTGGATACATCAATACTTGGGAAAGAATGAAGCAAGTAATGAGAATGAGGTTTGTTCCATCTAGCCATCGGCGTGATCTTCGAAACCGATTGCGGATGTTGAAGCAAGGAAAGAGGACTGTTGATGAATATTTCAAGGAGATGGAGTTGTTGTTGGTACGGACCGGAATCGAGAGAAGATGCGAGAGTCCAAGATGGCAAGATTTTTGGGAGGTCTTAATGAAGATATTGCTGGTTTTGTTGAGATGTTTCCGTATCGTACTTTGCAAGATCTAGTTGATCAAGCCATGCGTACGGAGAAGAAAATTCAGCAAGAGTCTCGGGGAAAATCTTATGGCGGTCAATCTATCGCTGCCCCATGGCGCAAGCAGCGATCCGGCACTTCTTATGGCGGACACCGATCCCAAGGGACTTCGGCTAAACCTTCTATATCTCATGGTGTATCAAAAATGGCTGTTTCTAGCGCATCTTCACCTGCAAATCAGCAGCGACCTGTTGCCAGTTCTGCAGCCCCAACTCATGCTTCAGCCGCTACATCATCTACCCGAAGTAGGGAAATTGTATGCCATAAGTGCCACGGGCGTGGCCATATTGCTGCTCAATGTCCTAGTAGGAGGACAATGTTGCTGAATGATAAAGGAGAATGGGAATCTGAAAGTGATCCGGAAGATGAGGGTCCAAAATTTTATGAAGAAATTGAAGAAGAGGAGAATGAAATTCAGCCCGACGAAGGGGAACATAATTGTTTTATTTCTCTTCGTGTGCTTAGTGTCACTGCTGAGAAGGAAAATAATGGACAACGACACAATCTGTTCCACACCAGAGGCATGATCAAGGACAAGCTTTGCCGCATCATTGTTGATAATGGAAGTTGCAATAATATTGCTAGCCAAGAATTGGTGGACAGATTGGGGCTGAAATCAAGACGTCATCCCGGTCCATATAAGATGCAATGGCCGAATGATTGTGGTGCGCCGCGTGTCGGTCATGTGGTGAATGTTCCTTTCTCTGTTGGAAAGTATACAGATCATGTGGAGTGTGACGTGGTACCTATGCAAGCGTTCCAATTGCTGCTAGGAAGACCATGGTTATATGATCGAGATGTTCAGATTTTTGGAAGAACCAACAAGCTGTCTTTTGTGTACAAAGGAGAGCGAATTTCTTTGCTTCCTTTGACCCCGGAAGAAATATTGAAGGATGATCTCAAGAAGAAACAGAGAGAGAGTGAAAATCACCTTAGAGTGACCCACAAAAATGGTGAAGAAGAGTGTCCAAAGCCAAAGAAAAACCCACAACCACAAATAACCCAAAAACCGGGAAAAGAGGGTTTAGTACTGATGGCTAGGAAGGGGGACTTAAAAGAATTGAGTGAACCTAATGCTATGTTCTTTGTACTCATGTACAAGGACACCCTTTTTTCTACTAACACCTTACCTTCTACTTTGCCAAGTATTGTTCTTGATGTGTTACAGGGCTTTGAGGATGTTTTTCCAGATGAGGTGCCACCAGGTTTGCCACCCAAGAGAGGGATCGAGCATCAAATTGACTTGGTTCCTGGTGCTTCACTCCCAAACCGAGCAGCCTACCGCACCAATCCTGAGGAGACAAAAGAAATTCAGAGGCAAGTGGAAGAATTGATTAAAAAGGGTATGTACAGGAAAGTCTTTCACCTTGTGCTGTCCCTGTTTTATTAGTTCCTAAAAAGGATGGATCTTGGAGAATGTGTGTGGATTGCCGTGCTATTAATAACATTACAGTAAGGTATAAGCATCCAATTCCAAGATTAGATGACATGCTCGACGAGCTTAGTGGTGCTATCATTTTTACTAAGATTGATTTAAGAAGTGGATATCATCAAATTCGCATGAAAGATGGAGATGAATGGAAAACTGCTTTTAAAACAAAATTTGGTTTATATGAATGGTTAGTGATGCCCTTTGGCTTAACCAATGCACCAAGTACATTTATGAGATTGATGAATCATGTGCTTAGAGCTTTCATCGGCAAATTTGTTGTGGTCTATTTTGATGATATCTTGATTTACGGCAAGTCTCTTGAAGAACATGTTGAACATATTCGGTGCGTGCTTGCTTGTCCTACGTGAGCAAAAATTATACGCTAACCTTGAGAAGTGCACCTTTTGCACCGATAAGGTAGTTTTTCTTGGTTTTGTTGTTTCGGTCAAGGAGTGGAGGTGGATGAAGAAAAGGTCAAGGCGGTACGAGACCGGACGCCTCCACGAACGTGAGCCAAGTGCGAAGTTTCCTTGGACTCGGCCGGTTTCTACCGGCGGTTTGTGAAGGATTTCAGCACTATTGCTGCTCCCATCAATGAGTTGACCAAGAAGGAAGTACCATTCAAGTGGGGAGATGTTCAACGAAGGCCTTTGAAGAATTAAAGATGAAGCTTACAACAGCCCCTGTCCTTGCACTCCCAGATTTCGGCAAAACATTTGAAATAGAATGTGACGCAAGTGGAGTTGGGATTGGAGGCATGCTGATGCAAGAACGAAGGCCAATTGCATACTTCAGTGAAAAGCTAAGTGGTCCAACTCTTAATTATTCAGTTTATGACAAAGAATTATATGCCCTTGTTAGGAGTTTGGAGACTTGGCAGCACTATCTTTTTCCTAAAGAGTTTGTGATACATTCAGACCATGAATCTTTGAAACATCTTAAAGGACAATTAAAACTGAATAGGAGACATGCTAAATGGTGTGAATTTATTGAGTCATTTCCTTATGTTGTTAAATACAAGAAAGGAAAAGAAAATGTTGTAGCCGACGCCTTGTCACGACGCCATGTTTTGTTAAATCAACTTGATGCTAAAATTCTTGGATTAGAAAGCATAAAAGAATTATACACAACTGATCCAAGTTTTGCTGAGCCATATTCCAAGTGTCATGATGGCAAAGGATGGGAAAAATATCATGTACAAGATGGATTTTTATTTCGAGCTAACAAGCTGTGCATTCCGATTGCTCGTTCGTATTTTGCTTGTACGGGAAGCACATTCGGGGAGGACTCATGGGTCATTTTGGAGCCAAGAAGACGGAGCAAGTGCTTGCTGACCATTTCTTTTGGCCAAAGATGAGAAGAGATGTGGAGAGGCATGTCCTTCGCTGCGAATCATGCCACAAAGCTAAGTCCCGTCTGAACCCTCATGGTTTATATACTCCTCTTCCTATTCCTAGTGCACCATGGGAGGATATTTCTATGGATTTTGTTCTTGGTTTACCTCGAACCAAAAAGGGAAGGGATTCAATTTTTGTTGTGGTTGATCGATTTAGCAAAATGGCACATTTTATTCCTTGCCACAAAAGTGATGATGCTTCGCATATTGCTGAATTATTTTTCAGAGAAGTTGTGCGATTACATGGGGTGCCACGAACTATCGTTTCTGATCGTGACACAAAATTTTTGAGTTACTTTTGGAAAACTTTATGGGGAAAACTTGGAACACGCTTGTTATTTTCCACTACATGTCACCCACAAACAGATGGACAAACTGAAATTGTAAATCGAATTTTGTCCATGTTGCTGAGAGCTGTTCTCAAAAAGAATTTGAAACTTTGGGAAGAAAGTTTGCCGCATGTTGAGTTTGCCTACAATAGAGCCGTTCACTCAACCACTAAATTTTGTCCATTTGAAATTGTGTATGGTTACAAACCCACTGCTCCCATAGATCTTTTGCCTTTGCCTGTGCAGGAGCGAGTGAACTTTGATGCAAGCAAGCGAGCTGAGTTTGTGAAGAATCTCCATGATAGAGCTCGCACAAACATTGAGAAGATGACCAAACAGTATGAGAAGCAAGCCAACAAAGGAAGACGGAAGATGATATTTGAAGAAGGTGACCTTGTTTGGGTGCATCTACGCAAAGACAGATTTCCTAAGCAACGCAAGAGCAAGCTGCAGCCCCGGGCTGATGGTCCTTTCAGAGTGCTTCGCAAGATCAACGACAACGCCTATGAGATCGATCTGCCAATTACTTATGGAGTGAGTACCAGTTTCAATGTGTCCAATCTCTCTCCATTCTTTGGATTGGAAGAGTCGAGGACGACTCTTTTTGAAGGGGGGGAGGATGATATGCACACGCCAGCGACATCGACCACTCCGACTACATTGCCGACCCCTACACCAACACCTACAGGACCAATCACACGTAGCCGAGCTAAAAAGATACAACAAGAGGTGCACGCGCTACTTTGTGAACTTAAACTCAATTCTAATGATAACTTTATGCTACCTAAGTCTTGTATGTTGATACTTCTCAGGTACGTTGAAGAGAATCATCAAGACGAAGGTCATGAAGCTAGAATCGGCAAAGTTCTCGTCATTCAGCAAGGCCATTCGACAATCGACAATCCATTCGGCAATTTCCCAACTCATTCGGCAATCCATTCGGCAGTTTCCTGAAGCATAAGTTCGGGCATTAAACTGTACCAATCTACGAAGTTTCCCATAGCATGCTATACACCGTTGGAAAGATAATCGAGTTAGCTTTCCAACGCATCTAGTCCCACGTCATTTGAAGATTCCTAGAAGAAGTTATGATCAAAACATTGAAGACTGCTCAGCAGTCAAACAGTCACGCGGAAACAACTCGAAGGTCATCTCGGGAGATCCTTTCACATTGGCGACGTATTCAGTTTGTTTTCGTGTTTCCACCCACCTAAGAGGGTTGTTCTTAGTATAAATACCCCCCATATGTAAGCTAAAAACAACTTTTGATGAATTGAGATAATCCAAGTGATTTCGCAGCCGAGCTGCCTGAGTGCCTTACTCACACCCTTGTTCTTCCTTGTTCTACTTGGACTTGTGAAGAGATCTCTCTGAGGTCCACTAGTTCGTGCTTTGTGAGTTCCAGTACGGCTGCCTCACCTTGTGTGGATTAGCTCCGGTTGTGATTCTGCGGTCGTTTGGAGATCGAGACGAAGTCCTCGTGGTTTCGGTGTCTCTCTCCCCGTCGTTTGGGTCGCATCCAACCTTGGCTAGGTATAAAGCTAGTTATCCGCTGATCTTCAGCAAGCTATTTTCGAATTCCAGTAAGTTATCATCCTATTTCCGCTACCCCATCGTCTCTCTTCAAGTTCAAGACCTACTGCCGTGAAGATCGGGCCATCCTCGTTCTAACACCGGGTTAGAACCTATCATCTGGTATCAAAGCTTTCGTTGACACGGTAGGTCTTACCATCATCATATATTTATCCCTCTGATCATTTATCACATATATTTTGTTTTATCCTACAGTCCAGAGCCATAAAAATTACCTATAACCCTTTGGCGGTACTGTTTTTCCTTGTGTTTGTGTTCATCTAGTTGTTAGTCAGCATCATTTATATATATATATTGTGTTGTTCATTTGTTTTTTTTTCGCATCCCTGTTAGTATAAGAAAAAAAGAAGAGAGTTCTGAAAAAAAAAGAAAAAAAAAGAAGAGAAAGTAAAGAGTCAAAAAAAAGAAAGAAGAAGAAAAGAGTTTGAAGGGGAATCATGTTGCTTTGTGTTGCTGAAATTTTCAGATTGCATATTTTTAGTGGTGTTCTTGATAGCAGCAATTCATATATTTTGAGCACATTATTTCACTTGGTTGACAGTACCATAAGCCCTCCTTGTTTAGCCACCTATAGCTCCACTTCAAATCTGAAACCAGGACATCTCAAATCGTAATCCTTACGACCTCACTACCACCTCCGTGAAGCTGCCAACACTAGCAATCACCGTCCTTGAGGACAGGCAGAACTTGGGTAAGTAAGTGGTGAGTTTGAGTGTTTCCACAAATACTTCATATTCCCATATTTCTTGCTGTCCCTAACATGGCAGGGTCAGATTCTAGTGTTCATGGTGAGCGCCATGAAGAGGATGAACGCCCAGTTTCTCGGGCTGAGATGCGTCGCATGACGGACTCACTTATGGAGGCAATGGGAAGAATGTTCGATGCCCGCCTTCCAGCAGCAGGGGGACGTGGACCACGTCGTGATCAACAAGACCATCATCGGGAGGAGTCCGGAGATGAGAATTCTGGTTTCGGCCATGGATTTGACCGGTCTGGTGATGGCCGAGGAGGACATGGTGGTGGTCGTCATGCTGATTTCGATAATCAGCGTGGTGGTCACCGTGCTGACTTCCATAATCAGCGTGGCGGACGTCGTGCACACGAGCGTCATGTGAGATTTGAAGACAAAGAGTTCGAAGGTCATGAGGAAGGGTCTAATGATGAAAATCCCTTTGGTCGTGGTGGGGGATTTGACCGGCGTCATCATCATCGACGTGCTGATTTTGAAGATAGGGGATTTCACCACGGTCGCCGTCGATATGACGACCCTGATAATATTGCTCGTGTCAAGTTGAATATCCCTAAATTCACTGGAAGGGAGAATGCAGATGAGTTCCTTGAATGGGCTGAACAATGCGATCAGATCTTTAGGGTGCATAATTTCTCTGATCAGCGCCGTGTTGATTTAGCCTCAGTTGAGTTCTCTGGATATGCTCTGACTTGGTGGAATCAAGTGCAAGAGAATCAGCTTGAGTTGGGTCTTGGATACATCAATACTTGGGAAAGAATGAAGCAAGTAATGAGAAGGAGGTTTGTTCCATATAGCCATCAGCGTGATCTTTGAAACCGATTGCAGATGTTGAAGCAAGGAAAGATGACTGTTGATGAATATTTCAAGGAGATGGAGTTGTTGTTGGTATGGACTGGAATCAGAGAAGATGCAGAGTCCAAGATGGCAAGATTTTTGGGAGGTCTTAATGAAGATATTGCTGGTTTTGTTGAGATGTTTCCGTATCGTACTTTGCAAGATCTAGTTGATCAAGCCATGCGTACGGAGAAGAAAATTCAGCAAGAGTCTTGGGGAAAATCTTATGGCAGTCAATCTATCGCTGCCCCATGGCGCAAGCAGCAGTCTGGCACTTCTTATGGCGGACACCGATCCCAAGGGACTTCGGCTAAACCTTCTATATCTCATGGTGCATCAAAAATGGCTGTTTCTAGCTCATCTTCACCTGCAAATCAGCAGCGACCTGTTGCCAGTTCTGCAGCCCCAACTCATGCTTCAGCCGCTACATCATCTACCCGAAGTAGGGAAATTGTATGCCATAAGTGCCACGGGCGTGGCCATATTGCTGCTCAATGTCCTAGTAGGAGGACAATGTTGCTGAATGATAAAGGAGAATGGGAATCTGAAAGTGATCCGGAAGATGAGGGTCCAAAATTTGATGAAGAAATTGAAGAAGAGGAGAATGAAATTCAGCCCGACGAAGGGGAACATAATTGTTTTATTTCTCTTCGTGTGCTTAGTGTCACCGCCGAGAAGGAAAATAATGGACAACGACACAATCTGTTCCACACCGGAGGCATGATCAAGGACAAGCTTTGCCGCATCATTGTTGATAATGGAAGTTGCAATAATATTGCTAGCCAAGAATTGGTGGACAGATTGGGGCTGAAATCAAGACGTCATCCCGGTCCATATAAGATGCAATGGCTGAATGATTGTGGTGCGCCGCGTGTCGGTCATGTGGTGAATGTTCCTTTCTCTCGTTGGAAAGTATACAGATCATGTGGAGTGTGACGTGGTACCTATGCAAGCGTGCCAATTGCTGCTAGGAAGACCATGGTTATATGATCGAGATGTTCAGATTTTTGGAAGAACCAACAAGCTGTCTTTTGTGTACAAAGGAGAGCGAATTTCTTTGCTTCCTTTGACCCCGGAAGAAATATTGAAGGATGATCTCAAGAAGAAAAAGAGAGAGAGTGAAAATCACCTTAGAGTGACCCACAAAAATGGTGAGGAAGAGTGTCCAAAGCCAAAGAAAAACCCACAGCCACAAATAACCCAAAAACCGGGAAAAGAGGGTTTAGTACTGATGGCTAGGAAGGGGGACTTAAAAGAATTGAGTGAACCTAATGCTATGTTCTTTGTACTCATGTACAAGGACACCCTTTTTTCTACTAACACCTTACCTTCTACTTTGCCAAGTGTTGTTCTTGATGTGTTACAGGGCTTTGAGGATGTTTTTCCAGATGAGGTGCCACCAGGGTTGCCACCCAAGAGAGGGATCGAGCATCAAATTGACTTGGTTCCTGGTGTTTCACTCCCAAACAGAGCAGCCTACCGCACCAATCCTGAGGAGACAAAAGAAATTCAGAGGCAAGTGGAAGAATTGATTAAAAATGGTCAAGGAGTGGAGGTGGATGAAGAAAAGGTCAAGGCGGTACGAGACTGGACGCCTCCACAGAACGTGAGCCAAGTGCGAAGTTTCCTTGGACTCGCTGGTTTCTACCGGCGGTTTGTGAAGGATTTCAGCACTATTGCTGCTCCCATCAATGAGTTGACCAAGAAGGAAGTACCATTCAAGTGGGGAGATGTTCAACGAAGGCCTTTGAAGAATTAAAGATGAAGCTTACAACGCCCCCGTCCTTGCACTCCCGCATTTCGGCAAAACATTTGAAATAGAATGTGACGCAAGTGGAGTTGGGATTGGAGGCGTGCTTGATGCAAGAACGAAGGCCAATTGTATACTTCGGTGAAAAGCTAAGTGGTCCAACTCTTAATTATTCGGTTTATGACAAAGAATTATATGCCCTTGTTAGGAGTTTGGAGACTTGGCAAAGACACTATCTTTTTCCTAAAGAGTTTGTGATACATTCAGACCATGAATCTTTGAAACATCTTAAAGGACAATTAAAACTGAATAGGAGACATGCTAAATGGTGTGAATTTATTGAGTCATTTCCTTATGTTGTTAAATACAAGAAAGGAAAAGAAAATGTTGTAGCCGACGCCTTGTCACAACGCCATGTTTTGTTAAATCAACTTGATGCTAAAATTCTTGGATTAGAAAGCATAAAAAAATTATACACAACTGATCCAAGTTTTGCTGAGCCATATTCCAAGTGTCATGATGGCAAAGGATGGGAAAAATATCATGTACAAGATGGATTTTTATTTCGAGCTAACAAGCTGTGCATTCCAGATTGCTCTGTTCGTATTTTGCTTGTACAGGAAGCACATTCAGGAGGACTCATGGGTCATTTTGGAGCCAAGAAGACGGAGCAAGTGCTTGCTGACCATTTCTTTTGGCCAAATATGAGAAGAGATGTGGAGAGGCATGTCCTTCGCTGCGAATCATGCCACAAAGCTAAGTCCCGTCTGAACCCTCATGGTTTATATACTCCTCTTCCTATTCCTAGTGCACCATGGGAGGATATTTCTATGGATTTTGTTCTTGGTTTACCTCAAACCAAAAATGGAAGGGATTCAATTTTTGTTGTGGTTGATCGATTTAGCAAAATGGCACATTTTATTCCTTGCCACAAAAGTGATGATGCTTCGCATATTGCTGAATTATTTTTCAGAGAAGTTGTGCGATTACATGGGGTGCCACGAACTATCGTTTCTGATCGTGACACAAAATTTTTGAGTTACTTTTGGAAAACTTTATGGGGAAAACTTGGAACACGCTTGTTATTTTCCACTACATGTCACCCACAAACAGATGGACAAACTGAAGTTGTAAATCGAACTTTGTCCATGTTGCTGAGAGCTGTTCTCAAAAAGAATTTGAAACTTTGGGAAGAAAGTTTGCCGCATGTTGAGGTTGCCTACAATAGAGCCGTTCACTCAACCACTAAATTTTGTCCATTTGACTTTGAGTGGATTAAGGATGTGGATTTTTTCTTGAGCTATCAAGCTTGGGAAGGTTGGCTATGTCTACGGAGGTTTTGAGCACACAAACTTGAACACACAAACAAGGGAAGGAGAGGGAAGCTTGCCTGCAGAAAACGGGAGTCGGGGGGCTCCTTATGTAGGTGAGGCCAGCCGGCCTGGGCCGGCCGGCCCGGGGTCCTCGGTGCACCTCCCCGCCTCGTCTTTCTTCCAAGCACGATCATTTCGCCTCCGCAACTTTCCCCGCCCACGTGCTCCACGAGTTGCACCGCCCAAACGCTCTCGTCCACTCCTTTTCTTGCATTATTGGTCCTTCCACTTGATGCTTCATGCTTTGGGTCATGTCCATGCTCCCTAGCTCCACTTGCTTCACATGCCACCATGAAATTCCTACAAAGTTGATGCTTGCTGCCCACCATGCTTGTCCTTTGCATGTGGAATTGGTGAAAGTTGATAAAAGGGAATCCAATGGTGCATGCATGATTAGTTCAAACTAGATTGCCTCCATTTAGGTGTGTTTAAGGTTAAGCACTCCTCTAATTCGAAATTTAAAATATTTTTCAGAGCCTTGCAAGAGCTCAAACATAATTTTAGAGAAGTTTTTAAACCATTAAAAACAAATGTAAGTCGAAAATATTTTTCCATTACGTCGATTTCGGTCTCACCGGTATAGTTTGCCTTTATCGGTTGAGAGCAGACTTTTTCCCGGCTTGATCATGGGGGCATAGGTTCAGGTTCTAATTTTGGCTAAATAAGAAAGATTTTGAATAAAACAAAATTAGAATAGGCTTAGAAAAATTCTAATCCTAGAGAAACCAAGGATATAGATTTTTAAAACCAACCAAAAGTTTTGATTTCTAGGTTCACGCGAGTCCTACCACGTGCTGAATTTTATTAACACTTAAACATAAATCGTGGCTCTACTCGTGTGGTTTTAGCATGAAAAAAAATGTCAACCTCAGCACCATAATGAGGGCGAAAGGTTGAGTTAGGTTCTGAAATTATTTGGTTGAGGTTTCTCGAAAAGAAAAGAACAAACAAGCACATAGGAGGGTTCATGCAAAGGGTTTATGATAAAGCAAACATTCAAATCAAGAATTATGTCTCTAATATTGTTCAACCACTTCTAAGTCTAATGTCTTTGCGTAATAAAACTCAAAAACTAAATTATTAAAAATACTCGAAAAACCTGGAATCGGGTTGTCCTCCCGGTAGCTTATTCTTGACTCGACGAAACGGGTTGCCTCCCGCCTAGCGCTTCGTTTATAGTCTATAGCTAGACTTCTTCACTTGATTACTCCGGATCAACACTCTTTGCGGGCGTTGCAATCTTGGGTACCCATTTTGGCTTAGTCATTTTTTTGGTCTTCACAGGCTGGCTTTGTCCTTTGGTCTTGACGGATGCAACAACTTCCTTGTGGCTCGGCATCTCGAACTCTGGTCTTCGGTTGTGATCTTCATGGTCTCTAGTGTGATTCTTCACTCCAAAATAAGCTTGAGTAGCCATCGCCGTCTTGGGACCTTGGAGTTGTCTCCGAAATTCTTCTTTGTTACCCATCGGACGCCCGGCAAGTTGTCCCACTTGCGTCTAGCATCTTCATCACGATGAACACTTCACATGTGGATCTTGCCTTGGCAGCCTTTAGGTGTTGAGCTTCTTTCTCCATCTCCATCTTCTCCATCCTCCTCTTGATCTTGAACGGCCTTCCGGCGTCTTGACTTGGAGGTGGTGATTCCCTTGGAGATTTCGACGGTCCTTCGACTTCACTTTTGAATCTAGGGTTTCCACCCCTTTAGCTTGTGTTGCATGTCACCTTTGCCTGTAAAGTTTTCCGGATCATCCACAAAAAAGCTTGGGTTTCTTGGAGAGGTAGCCAACCATCTCCGGTTAGGGTTAATAAAACAAAAATCTAACAAAAGAAAAATTAGGGTTAATCAAAGCTAGATTAGATGTATTTTGAGGATGATCAAAGTTTAGTAGATGCAAAAATAAAAACAAAAAGAAAACTGAAAATTACGAAAAGGCAATAAAAAATCAAATCTTGATCACTTGTTCCCCGGCAACGGCGCCAGAAAAAAGGGGCTTGTTGACGGTTAATAATTGTATCAAAGTTCGTTTGTGACTTGCAAGCGGACAAGTCTCCCGTCGTAGTCAAGGGACCCTTCTTCCCTCGAGTGGTGAACCCAAGGTATCGAATCCGTGGAACAAATGTGTGACGCAAGAGTTGATCTAGTAAAGCCAAGTAACTTCAATCTTTGGTAAAAGAAACCCTAATGCATCTAGGTAAAGGACACGAAACGAATCTAATCTACTAAAGACCGGAGAAAACAAAGTAAGATTGGGTAGATAAACCGATCTAGAGGGATCGGGGTAAGCCTTTTGTTGAAGTTCCAAGCAAGAGAAGAAGTAGCAAATCGAATCTTAATAGAAGCCTCTTTAAATCGTGGTTTCCCGTCCAAATCCGAAAACATCCGCCTTTCGAGACCCCCGTTCTGTCACAACGTATCCCTATTCATGCGGGGAGCATAGGGCGAGTCAAAAGACAAGTCGAGATTCTTTCGGAAGATCCGGCGTATACCTCTAACCACCGCGGCTACAAGAACACCCTATGTAATCTATCGCGCGAATAGAATTGGAATAAGCAAAGCCGATCGAAAAACGAAATCTTCGAGGAAACACTTGATCGCTAAGAAAAGATTCAACTTGATAATTCAACTATGACAATGATACATACACAAGATCACCACCGTGATCCTTCCTTGATCTTGCTTCTAGCTCCGGGAACTCCGACGTGGTCTTCCATGTAAGGTTCCCACGTCGGCTAGGGAAACCCTAGTCAACTAGCTCGACCCTCTCCTCTCCGAGATGGTGTCCCTCTCTTCTCTTCTCCTCGGCGGCCGATGACGAATTCTTCTCTCCGAGGCTCTCGGTCAGGGGGCTATAAATAGCCCGATTGGCGGCTAGGGCAAAGGAGGGGGCATTTGGGCCCTAAATGGGCCTGGGCCGACCGGACTGGGCCGGCCGGCCTGGGCCCATTTAGGCCCAGCCCGAGGGCTCCTTCGCTCCATGTCGGTTCCCTTGCTTCCTAGATGTTTCCTCCTTCTGCATGTAGGTCCATGTCGTCGGTTTCTCTCCGAATTGGACTCAACTCCTTGTCTTGCAAGATTCAGCACTTTTCTGATCAGGTCCTCGGAGTCTGTCGTCTTCTCGGATCAAGTCCCTGGCTTCTTGGAGTTAAGTTTGCTTCATTGCATGACTTGTACGGGGCTTCAAGGTCTTGTCATGAGGTGCTTGATGAACTTATCCCGAAAGTCTTGCATTCAATGCTAAATCCCTGCATAAACATTAAACTCCAAAACCGACATGCACACGTGAACTTGTTATACCACGGGGGTTAGTACCAATGGATAAGGTATAAAACTCATGCCAACACTGAAGGTAAACTCATGGCTAGGTTGACGGATTTTCACCGTCAACATTCGTCGTCGACTACTTCGCATACGTCGCGGGTTCGGGTGCCTCGGCACGTCGCGTGGCTCATCTCGCCGCTCGTCGTTGACTACTCGGCCTCGCTCAGGCTCGTCGTCGACTACTTCGCCTACGCCACGCGTCCGGGTGCCTCGGCACGTCGCGTGGCCCGTCACGCAGCTCATCGTCGACTACTCCGTGCGGCTGCGACTTCGTCTTGCGGCCATGCTGGCTCTACTCCGGCCACGGCGTGCGTCGTGACTACTTGTCTCGCGGCAACACTGGCTCTACTTCGAGTATGTCGCGTGCCGCCACGACGTCGTCTTCCGGTCGCATCGCGTCGACCATTCATCTCGACTAGTTTTCTAAACTAGTCGAGAACGGCAGTCACGCCCCTAACAACTAGTCGGAATCAACTATGACTAGTCAACTCCAGCAACAACCGTCGCGGCTCCATCGCCGACTGCCACGGCTTCATCAACAGTACGCCGGGCAAAGCAATAGCTAAGTCATTTATTTAAATGATTACTATTTTCTTTTCTTGGCTTGTTCTTCTCATCATGTAGGACTACTTGCCGACTACTCATTTGTGTACACTCCTCAGTGGGTTTTCACAGGAGCTACACTCTGCTGACTACTCTTGGGGTATATCAATCAAGTCACCACGAGTCTACTTCATCAACTCGGGGGCTATCCCAAGGAGGCAGCTTCTAAAGTCCGCTACGCGCGGCAATCTAAAGTCGACTTCTAAAGTCGCATTCCAAAGTTCACTCCGTGCGGCAACTTAAAGTCGACTCCGGTCGCATCTTCGCCAGCTTCGGTGGCATACTACATGTGTAAGCTTCGATGGAACCTAGCTGTAAGTGGCCCTCGGGTCCTGGCGACGATGGAACCTAGCTGCACGTGGTCTTCACGCTCTGTACCATGGGTCCAAGTACCCTAAGTACTCGTGCTCCGTACCTTGGGTCTGAAATCCATGGCCCAGGTACACAAGTCGACTCTGGTCGCACCTTCAAGCCCGCTCTGGCGGCAATCGTACCTTGGGTCTGAAATCCATGGCTCAGGTACTCAAGCCCACTCCGGTGGCACAAGTCGACGCTAACGGTCGCACCCAAGCCCACTCCGGTGGCACAAGTCGACGCTAACGGTCGCACCCAAGCCCACTCCGGTGGAACAAGTCGATGCTAACGGTCGCACCCAAGCCCACTCCGGCGGCACAAGCCGACTTCGGTCGCAATCTTAAGCCCGCTCTGGCGGCAAAACTACTCGTTTTCTCTGATTTTTCATTCTCTTTGGCTTTTCGTAAAGTAATTTTCGTTTTTTGCATCTTAAGTCCACCCCACGTGGCATAAAGTTGACTATTGTAGTCGCATCTCAAAGTCCGCTCCGCGGGGCATCCTAAAGTCGACTTCTAAAGTCGCATATCAAAGTCCGCTCTGTGCGGCAACTAGACTCGACTTCGATTTTCAAGTCGCATTTCAAAGTCCGCTGCACGCGGCACAAAGTCGACTTCGATTTTCAAGTCGCATTCTAAAATCCGCTCTGCCGGCATCTAAAGTCGATTTCGGTCGCATTTAAAGTCCGCTCTGACGGCACGACTACTTCTCAAGCTACACGGCTCGATGCTAAACTACTACTCGGAATCTCTCCAGCTCGGGGGCTGCACTCAAATTACTACTCGAGGATAACTCCAGGAGACTTCGCTAGCTCTCAAGCTCGGGGGCTCTGCACCAACAACTACTCGACGTGGCTCATATGGCTCTCTTATCTCGAGGGCTACACGCTGCAAGAGTACTCGGATGATGGCTTTCACGAACACTGAAGACCCTTGGATTGATTATCTAATCATTTCAAGGCTCGGGGGCTGCTATGCTACACCCATCATTCAATTTTTTCAAGACGGAAGAATCAGAATCAAGATTGACCCTTAGCTAGAGTTCGTGACTCAAACTAAGGCTGGGGGGCTACTCCATATGGAGTGCGATTTTGCAACCGCACTTCCATATAATCTCGACTTCAAAACTGATGAGCGGGACCACCTTCCAGCCTCGCGGCAGTTCAAGTACTATTGAAGACTTCTCCAAGCAGTACTCGAGGACGCTCAAGAACTACTCGAAGACGCTTCAAGACTACTCGAACTACTACTCTCGACTACAATGTGCTCGGGCGCTTGTCGGGCATACTCCCCGGGTACTCATGCAAGGAAGGAAGAAGACGGACTCCTATTAGAATTCCCCTATAATCCTACTAGGACTCGTTCCGTGTAATCCTACTAGGACTCCTGCCTTGTAACCGACTAGGAACCCACCCCCTGGACTATATAAAGGAGGGCCAGGTACCTAGCCGGGCACCCTGAACAACCCAACAGCAAGCGCTGGGCGCCATACTTGATCCCCCAAACAGGACGTAGGGTTCGCCACCTTGGCAACCCGAACCTGTATAAATCTTGTGTCCCGTGTCCTTGCACATACCTTCGAGTTCTCGGTCTCCCGATCACGATCCTCACCGCACAATCCACTACCCCGGGTACCCCCTTGGTAGGTTTGCCGGTCTAAAACACCGACACTCGCCACCACCGCACCCGTCACGCCTCGCTTCTTCATGTCACTGACAAGCTCCAAGACCCCCTTGAGCTCCTTGAGGTCCCGGGTCGAGAGCCCTAGGTCCCATTCACTTATCTTCACAGGCTTATCGCCAATACGTCATGGAAGACCAGGATTCTGATCCGTAATGTAAAACCACTCTGACCTCCACCCAGCAGTGTTGTCGGGGAAGTCGATATCTATCCACTCCGCCTTGAGGCCCGACCTCAAATTGAACATTATAGCCCCCACTGGCCCCGCCCTCTTGCCAGTGCTCTTGACGCAGAAAAAGTACCTCCACAACAAGAAGTGAGGCGGTATCCCCAGATACGCCTCACAAAAATGGATAAAGGTCAAAACTACACTGATGGAGTTCGGAACAAGGTGTACCAGCTCCAGCCTGTAGTAAAACAGCAGGCCTCGGAAGAAGTCTCCGGCCGGGAGGTTGAAGCCACGCTCGAAGAAGGAAGCGAAGACGACTTGCTCCTTGACGTCCTCGCTCCGGAACTCCTCCCCAGCGGTGGCCCTCCACCACCTCCGCCTTTGGGCATAGCACCTCTCGATCAACTAGCGCCTGGATCTTGACCTCGGTCATCGTCGACCGGACCCACGCCGTCCACGGGTCCGGGATGCAAGCCGCCTCCACCGCCATCTCGCTGCTAGGGTTCAGGCTGGATCTAATGTGGCACAAGGATTTGACGCGCATGCGTCGGAGGAGCACGGCGCGGAGTGGTGGCACTAGCACGAGTCTAGCTGGAGGTGGAAGTTGGGCGAGCGGGCGCAGGAGCACGGCGGTCGCAATATCATTGTAGCACGTGGGAGAGAGAAAGTGACAGGAGCGAGAGGAAGAAGACGAAGAGAATGGGGTCAACCCCGCGCCGGCTCACTCTATTTATAGAGGGGTCCATCGAAACTATCCGTTGCGGCTCCTTGCTTCGTACAATACGCCCCAACTCGCTCTATCCCGAGAAATTCGCAAGAAGATCAAGGCGGAATTTTCGCCAACGGACAAAAGCTACGACCTAAATCTAAGTTTAGGTCGTCATCCTAAAAGACAACATCAGGTCGTCCTCATGGCAAATCATTTTTCAAGCCCCCATCTCACATTAACATAGGTCTTTGGCAAATCATTGTGCCAAATGGACCAAGTACATGACAGAAGAGAGCGAACATTACATGGATTACCTACTACCTTTAACCTCATTGGATCCAGAATCTGAAGGTACACAAGTCGCCTACGACATCACTGGATCCAAAACCTAACAAACAAAATAAACATACTACAAGGCCTGGGCTAGTCAGAGCAGTTACCACGACCTACTTTGCCGGAGCAGAGTACATCGCGAGACTTCTCCTAGCGCCAGGACCTTGATGGCGGCCTTGCGGGGACCAACTGCAAAACATCACGTAATCTAAGGCACGCTCGGCTCCAACTACTGGAATGGAGACATGAGCTTGCTCTTTGGCGTTGAAAACCAAGCTCCGGTGAGCTCCAGGTGCTCACCAGAGACGTCCTGCTATAGCTCCAGCTCGACCAGCATCACCTCCAAACTCTGCCTGGTACTACGCAGAGGCTGGGCTCAAAGGATGCAGATGGTGTCTACACTTCGCGAGAATTCTCCTAGCTCCAAGCATCTACAAGATCAAAGCTCTACAATTTGGTGGATGAACACATGCCCATGGCATGGCAGGATTACTACTCTGCAGCACTATGGCTCAGCGTTGCTCGGAGATTGCCTTCCCAAGTCACAAAGGAGCTATTTATATCCGAAGCTGCACCCCGGGCAGCTAGCGAAGTGACAACACTATCACCACGTGATACTGGGACCAGTAAACCTGTGCATGATTAAAGGCAATGACATTACTTTCTTCTGACTCACGACGTCTTTGTCGTTTGCGCATCAATGATGCCTGAGCCCGCGCCGCAGAAGTCACATGGCTGCAGTAACCCCCCTCGATCAGTGGGCAGTTTGTCGTTTCCTGGGTGGCAAGAGCATCTCCGACAACTGTTGACCCGTGACCCTGCAGTCTACGCTACACGACAAAACCTGACCTCGTGTCAGAGGGCTCAGCGCCTAATTTAGCCCCCCCCTTTCGACGATAACTCCATGACCTCCCTCTACGACCTGATGTCTTTATTTGCACCCGCTAGGCTCTACGTCCTAGTGCACCCGCTATGGCTTTGTACGTAAACGGACCTATTCCAATCAGCCTATATTTCTGTTTCTTGAGCAGAATAGTCGTAGGTTCGATTGAAGACCTTCCGAGGTAGGCATGCCTCGCTGCCATGCCAGATCCTTCGGGCGCCTTGAGACCTTAAAAGTACTACAGAGATTAGAAGCATCATGGAGATTTACATTCTTCATCGGGCCCCCGTGGTCGGTGTGCCTATTGCTGAGGTCGCTAATACCTCAGCACAATGGCTCCGCTGGATGGTGATATGCACACGCCAGCGTCATCGACCACTCCGACTACATTGCCGACCCCTACACCAACACCTACAGGACCAATCACACATAGCCGAGCTAAAAAGATACAACAAGAGGTGCACGCGCTACTTTGTGAACTTAAACTCAATTCTAATGATAACTTTATGCTACCTAAGTCTTTTATGTTGATACTTCTCAGGTACGTTGAAGAGAATCATCAAGACGAAGGTCACGAAGCTAGAATCGGCAAAGTTCTCATCATTCAGCAAGGCCATTCGACAATCGACAATCCATTCGGCAATTTCCCAACCCATTCGGCAATCCATTCGGCAGTTTCCTAAAGCATAAGTTCGGGCATTAAACTGTACCAATCTACGAAGTTTCCCGTAGCATGCTATACACCGTTGGAAAGATAATCGAGTTAGCTTTCCAACGCATCTAGTCCCACGTCATTTGAAGATTCCTAGAAGAAGTTATGATCAAAACATTGAAGACTGCTCAGCAGTCAAACAGTCACGCGGAAACAACTAAGAAGGTCATCTCGGGAGATCCTTTCACATTGGCGACGCATTCAGTTTGTTTTCGTGTTTCCACCCACCTAAGAGGGTTGTTCTTAGTATAAATACCCCCCATATGTAAGCTAAAAACAACTTTTGATGAATTGAGAGAATCCAAGTGATTTCGCAGCCGAGCCGCCCGAGTGCCTTACTCACACCCTTGTTCTTCCTTGTTCTACTTGGACTTGTGAAGAGATCTCTCTGAGGTCCACTAGTTCGTGCTTTGTGAGTTCCAGTACGGCTGCCTCACCTTGTGTGGATTAGCTCCGGTTGTGGTTCTGCGGTCGTTTGGAGATCGAGTCGAAGTCCTCGTGGTTTCGGTGTCTCTCTCCCCGTCGTTTGGGTCGCATCCAACCTTGGCTAGGTATAAAGCTAGTTATCCGCTGATCTTCAGCAAGCTATTTTCGAATTCCAGTAAGTTATCATCCTATTTCCGCTACCCCATCGTCGCTCTTCAAGTTCAAGACCTACTGCCGTGAAGATCGGGCCATCCTCGTTCTAACGCCGGGTTAGAACCTATCATCTGGTATTAGAGCTTTCGTTGACACGGTAGGTCTTACCATCATCATATATTTATCCCTCTGATCATTTATCACATATATTTTGTTTTATCCTACAGTCCAGAGCCATAAAAATTACCTATAACCCTTTAGCGGTACTGTTTTTCCTTGTGTTTGTGTTCATCTAGTTGCTAGTCAGCATCATTTATATATATATATATATATATATTGTGTTGTTCATTTGTTTTTTATTTCGCATCCGTGTTAGTATAAGAAAAAAAAGAAGAGAGTTCTGAAAAAAAAAAGAAAAAAAAGAAGAGAAAGTAAAGAGTCAAAAAAAAAGAAAGAAGAAGAAAAGAGTTTGAAGGGGAATCGTGTTGCTGTGTGTTGCTGAAATTTTCAGATTGCATATTTTTAGTGGTGTTCTTGATAGCAGCAATTCATATATTTTGAGCACATTATTTCACTTGGTTGACGATACCATAAGCCCTCCTTGTTTAGCCACCTATAGCTCCACTTCAAATCTGAAACCAGGACATCTCAAATCGTAATCCTTACGACCTCACTACCACCTCCGTGAAGCTGCCAACACTAGCACAATCACCGTCCTTGAGGACGAGCAGAACTTGGGTAAGTAAGTGGTGAGTTTGAGTGTTTCCACAAATACTTCATATTCCACATATTTCTTGCTGTCCCCGACATGGCGGGGTCGATTCTAGTGTTCATGGTGAGCGCCATGAAGAGGATGAACGCCCGGTTCTCGGGCTGAGATGCGTCGCATGACGGACTCACTTATGGAGGCAATGGGAAGGATGTTCGATGCCCGCCTTCCAGCAGCAGGGGGACGTGGACCACGTCGTGATCAAGAAGACCATCATCGGGAGGAGTCCGGAGATGAGAATTCTGGTTTCGGCCATGGATTTGACCGGTCTGGTGATGGCCGAGGAGGACATGGTGGTGGTCGTCGTGCTGATTTCGATAATCAGCGTGGTGGTCACCGTGCTGACTTCCATAATCAGCGTGGCGGACGTCGTGCACACGAGCGTCATGTGAGATTTGAAGACGAAGAGTTCGAAGGTCATGAGGAAGGGTCTAATGATGAAAATCCCTTTGGTCGTGGTGGGGGATTTGACCGGCGTCATCATCATCGACGTGCTGATTTTGAAGATAGGGGATTTCACCACGGTCGCCGTCGATATGACGACCCCGATAATATTGCTCGTGTCAAGTTGAATATCCCTAAATTCACTGGAAGGGAGAATGCAGATGAGTTCCTTGAATGGGCTGAACAATGCGATCAGATTTTTAGGGTGCATAATTTCTCTGATCAGCGCCGTGTTGATTTAGCCTCAGTTGAGTTCTCTGGATATGCTCTGACTTGGTGGAATCAAGTGCAAGAGAATCAGCTTGAGTTGGGTCTTGGATACATCAATACTTGGGAAAGAATGAAGCAAGTAATGAGAAGGAGGTTTGTTCCATCTAGCCATCGCCGTGATCTTCGAAACCGATTGCGGATGTTGAAGCAAGGAAAGAGGACTGTTGATGAATATTTCAAGGAGATGGAGTTGTTGTTGGTACGGACTGGAATCAGAGAAGATGCAGAGTCCAAGATGGCAAGATTTTTGGGAGGTCTTAATGAAGATATTGCTGGTTTTGTTGAGATGTTTCCGTATCGTACTTTGCAAGATCTAGTTGATCAAGCCATGCGTACGGAGAAGAAAATTCAGCAAGAGTCTCGGGGAAAATCTTATGGCAGTCAATCTATCGCTGCCCCATGGCGCAAGCGGCGATCGGCACTTCTTATGGCGGACACCGATCCCAAGGGACTTCGGCTAAACCTTCTATATCTCATGGTGCATCAAAAATGGCTGTTTCTAGCGCATCTTCACCTGCAAATCAGCAGCGACCTGTTGCCGCTTCTGCAGCCCCAACTCATGCTTCAGCCGCTACATCATCTACCCGAAGTAGGGAAATTGTATGCCATAAGTGCCACGGGCGTGGCCATATTGCTGCTCAATGTCCTAGTAGGAGGACAATGTTGCTTGAATGAAAAAGGAGAATGGGAATCGAAAGTGATCCGGAAGATGAGGGTCCAAAATTTGATGAAGAAATTGAAGAAGAGGAGAATGAAATTCAGCCCGACGAAGGGGAACATAATTGTTTTATTTCTCTTCGTGTGCTTAGTGTCACCGCCGAGAAGGAAAATAATGGACAACGACACAATCTGTTCCACACCGGAGGCATGATCAAGGACAAGCTTTGCCGCATCATTGTTGATAATGGAAGTTGCAATAATATTGCTAGCCAAGAATTGGTGGACGATTGGGGCTGAAATCAAGACGTCATCCCAGTCCATATAAGATGCAATGGCTGAATGATTGTGGTGCGCTGCGTGTCAGTCATGTGGTGAATGTTCCTTTCTCTGTTGGAAAGTATACAGATCATGTGGAGTGTGACGTGGTACCTATGCAAGCGTTCCAATTGCTGCTAGGAAGACCATGGTTATATGATCGAGATGTTCAGATTTTTGGAAGAACCAACAAGCTGTCTTTTGTGTACAAAGGAGAGCGAATTTCTTTGCTTCCTTTGACCCCGGAAGAAATATTGAAGGATGATCTCAAGAAGAAACAGAGAGAGAGAGTGAAAATCACCTTAGAGTGACCCACAAAAATGGTGAGGAAGAGTGTCCAAAGCCAAAGAAAAACCCACAACCACAAATAACCCAAAAACCGGGAAAAGAGGGTTTAGTACTGATGGCTAGGAAGGGGGACTTAAAAGAATTGAGTGAACCTAATGCTATGTTCTTTGTACTCATGTACAAGGACACCCTTTTTTCTACTAACACCTTACCTTCTACTTTGCCAAGTATTGTTCTTGATGTGTTACAGGGCTTTGAGGATGTTTTTCCAGATGAGGTGCCACCAGGTTTGCCACCCAAGAGAGGGATCGAGCATCAAATTGACTTGGTTCCTGGTGCTTCACTCCCAAACCGAGCACCTACCGCACCAATCCCGAGGAGACAAAAGAAATTCGGAGAGGCAAGTGGAAGAATTGATTAAAAAGGGTATGTACGGGAAAGTCTTTCACCTTGTCTTGTCCCTGTTTTATTAGTTCCTAAAAAGGATGGATCTTGGAGAATGTGTGTGGATTGCCGTGCTATTAATAACATTACAGTAAGGTATAAGCATCCAATTCCAAGATTAGATGACATGCTCGACGAGCTTAGTGGTGCTATCATTTTTACTAAGATTGATTTAAGAAGTGGATATCATCAAATTCGCATGAAAGATGGAGATGAATGGAAAACTGCTTTTAAAACAAAATTTGGTTTATATGAATGGTTAGTGATGCCCTTTGGCTTAACCAATGCACCAAGTACATTTATGAGATTGATGAATCATGTGCTTAGAGCTTTCATCGGCAAATTTGTTGTGGTCTATTTTGATGATATCTTGATTTACAGCAAGTCTCTTGAAGAACATGTTGAACATATTCAGTGCGTGCTTGCTGTCCTACGTGAGCAAAAATTATACGCTAACCTTGAGAAGTGCACCTTTTGCACCGATAAGGTAGTTTTTCTTGGTTTTGTTGTTTCAGGTCAAGGAGTGGAGGTGGATGAAGAAAAGGTCAAGGCGGTACGAGACTGGACGCCTCCACAGAACGTGAGCCAAGTGCGAAGTTTCCTTGGACTCGCTGGTTTCTACCAGCGGTTTGTGAAGGATTTCAGCACTATTGCTGCTCCCATCAATGAGTTGACCAAGAAGGAAGTACCATTCAAGTGGGGAGATGTTCAACAGAAGGCCTTTGAAGAATTAAAGATGAAGCTTACAACCGCCCCTGTCCTTGCACTCCCGCATTTCGGCAAAACATTTGAAATAGAATGTGACGCAAGTGGAGTTGGGATTGGAGGCATCTTGATGCAAGAACGAAGGCCAATTGCATACTTCAGTGAAAAGCTAAGTGGTCCAACTCTTAATTATTCAGTTTATGACAAAGAATTATATGCCCTTGTTAGGAGTTTGGAGACTTGGCAGCACTATCTTTTTCCTAAAGAGTTTGTGATACATTCAGACCATGAATCTTTGAAACATCTTAAAGGACAATTAAAACTGAATAGGAGACATGCTAAATGGTGTGAATTTATTGAGTCATTTCCTTATGTTGTTAAATACAAGAAAGGAAAAGAAAATGTTGTAGCCGACGCCTTGTCACGACGCCATGTTTTGTTAAATCAACTTGATGCTAAAATTCTTGGATTAGAAAGCATAAAAGAATTATACACAACTGATCCAAGTTTTGCTTTGAGCCATATTCCAAGTGTCATGATGGCAAAGGATGGGAAAAATATCATGTACAAGATGGATTTTTATTTCGAGCTAACAAGTTGTGCATTTCGATTGCTCGTTCGTATTTTGCTTGTACGGAAGCACATTCAGGAGGACTCATGGGTCATTTTGGAGCCAAGAAGACGGAGCAAGTGCTTGCTGACCATTTCTTTTGGCCAAAGATGAGAAGAGATGTGGAGAGGCATGTCCTTCGCTGCGAATCATGCCACAAAGCTAAGTCCCGTCTGAACCCTCATGGTTTATATACTCCTCTTCCTATTCCTAGTGCACCATGGGAGGATATTTCTATGGATTTTGTTCTTGGTTTACCTCGAACCAAAAAGGGAAGGGATTCAATTTTTGTTGTGGTTGATCGATTTAGCAAAATGGCACATTTTATTCCTTGCCACAAAAGTGATGATGCTTCGCATATTGCTGAATTATTTTTCAGAGAAGTTGTGCGATTACATGGGGTGCCACGAACTATCGTTTCTGATCGTGACACAAAATTTTTGAGTTACTTTTGGAAAACTTTATGGGGAAAACTTGGAACACGCTTGTTATTTTCCACTACATGTCACCCACAAACAGATGGACAAACTGAAATTGTAAATCGAATTTTGTCCATGTTCTTTGAGAGCTGTTCTCAAAAAGAATTTGAAACTTTGGGAAGAAAGTTTGCCGCATGTTGAGTTTGCCTACAATAGAGCCGTTCACTCAACCACTAAATTTTGTCCATTTGAAATTGTGTATGGTTACAAACCCACTTTGCTCCCATAGATCTTTTGCCTTTGCTCGTGCGGGGAGCGAGTGAACTTTGATGCAAGCAAGCGAGCTGAGTTTGTGAAGAATCTCCATGATAGAGCTCGCACAAACATTGAGAAGATGACCAAACAGTATGAGAAGCAAGCCAACAAAGGAAGACGGAAGATGATATTTGAAGAAGGTGACCTTGTTTGGGTGCATCTACGCAAAGACAGATTTCCTAAGCAACGCAAGAGCAAGCTGCAGCCCCGGGCTGATGGTCCTTTCAGAGTGCTTCGCAAGATCAACGACAACGCCTATGAGATCGATCTGCCAATTACTTATGGAGTGAGTACCGCTTCAATGTGTCCAATCTCTCTCCATTCTTTGGATTGGAAGAGTCGAGGACGACTCTTTTTGAAGGGGGGAGGATGATATGCACACGCCAGCGACATCGACCACTCCGACTACATTGCCGACCCCTACACCAACACCTACAGGACCAATCACACGTAGCCGAGCTAAAAAGATACAACAAGAGGTGCACGCGCTACTTTGTGAACTTAAACTCAATTCTAATGATAACTTTATGCTACCTAAGTCTTGTATGTTGATACTTCTCAGGTACGTTAAAGAGAATCATCAAGACGAAGGTCACGAAGCTAGAATCGGCAAAGTTCTCGTCATTCAGCAAGGCCCTTCGACAATCGACAATCCATTCGGCAATTTCCCAACTCATTCGGCAATCCATTCGGCAGTTTCCTGAAGCATAAGTTCGGGCATTAAACTGTACCAATCTACGAAGTTTCCCATAGCATGCTATACACCGTTGGAAAGATAATCGAGTTAGCTTTCCAACGCATCTAGTCCCACGTCATTTGAAGATTCCTAGAAGAAGTTATGATCAAAACATTGAAGACTGCTCAGCAGTCAAACAGTCACGCGGAAACAACTCAGAAGGTCATCTCGGGAGATCCTTTCACATTGGCGACGTATTCAGTTTGTTTTCGTGTTTCCACCCACCTAAGAGGGTTGTTCTTAGTATAAATACCCCCCATATGTAAGCTAAAAACAACTTTTGATGAATTGAGATAATCCAAGTGATTTCGCAGCCGAGCTGCCTGAGTGCCTTACTCACACCCTTGTTCTTCCTTGTTCTACTTGGACTTGTGAAGAGATCTCTCTGAGGTCCACTAGTTCGTGCTTTGTGAGTTCCAGTACGGCTGCCTCACCTTGTGTGGATTAGCTCCGGTTGTGATTCTGCGGTCGTTTGGAGATCGAGACGAAGTCCTCGTGGTTTCGGTGTCTCTCTCCCCGTCGTTTGGGTCGCATCCAACCTTGGCTAGGTATAAAGCTAGTTATCCGCTGATCTTCAGCAAGCTATTTTCGAATTCCAGTAAGTTATCATCCTATTTCCGCTACCCCATCGTCGCTCTTCAAGTTCAAGACCCACTGCCGTGAAGATCGGGCCATCCTCGTTCTAACACCGGGTTAGAACCTATCATCTGGTATCAAAGCTTTCGTTGACACGGTAGGTCTTACCATCATCATATATTTATCCCTCTGATCATTTATCACATATATTTTGTTTTATCCTACAGTCCAGAGCCATAAAAATTACCTATAACCCTTTGGCGGTACTGTTTTTCCTTGTGTTTGTGTTCATCTAGTTGCTAGCAGCTATGTTGGTTGTCTGGACACCAAAACGACCTACTTTAGGTCAGCGTGCTGCAAATACATAGGTCTTACAGTACCTCGGGTATGCCTATGGCCCTGCCAACCTACTTGGGCTCCCCGAATACGTGACCTTCTGAGGTCGGTGTGCCCTCGTAGCTCTACCAACCTGCTCTGGACACCAATTTTATGTCAGAATGAAGGCCTCCCGGGGGGTGCGCGCCTGATGGCCCTGCCAAGTATTTCTGGGTGCTTGGGCGCTATACAATTGAGACCTTCCTAAGGTCGGCATGCCTCGAGTGGCTCTGCCAGACTCTTTGTAGCTATGTAGGATATCTGGGTGTCTCTACACTCCATACTTTCAAAATCAACATTGCTTCGTCAGATTCATCGTTGACAACCTCTTCATGCGACGCACCTTCCAAGATTCTACTGGGTATCCTCGGATACTGGACATCATCGACTTGAGGCCTCTTTGAGGTCGGCACGCCTACAAGGCCTCCTTGAGGTCGGCCCTGCCAGACTCCTTGCAGCTATGATCGGAGATCTGGGTGTCTCTACACTTTGTTCGATCAAGACCATGACTTAGTTTTTCTTCTCTTTTTTGGAGCATCAAATCAGCCATGCTGCCTGCTTCAATGCTCGAGGACTACTCTACGAGTGTGTCTTTGACGCCCTCTTGTTTTCCTCGTCGTACCGACCTGTTGGGAAACCCGTTTCTCATCACGTCTTTACTCGACCTACTTTCTCTTTTTTGGATCATCATACCGGCCATCCCGCCCGCCACGATGCTCAGATACTACTCATGAGTGCATCTTCGGTGCCCTCTGAATTTTTTCATCGTCGTTTCGATCCATTGGAAGTCTGCTTCCTATAGATCGTCACTCGACCTCCCTTCGTTTGGCAAAAATTACAAATAGGTCGGCTGCTAAGTCGATTTGCTTTTTTCTTTTTTGACCGACGTGCATGCTATTTAACTTGTGATAGCTCTACGACTTCGTCATGACCTCTCTAAGGTCGCGGCGCCTACACCTCGCTCGGGGGCTTGTGAGACATGGGTACCCCTGGGTTCCCACCGACCAGGCTCACGGCCGTCCCCGACAAGTGGGTCCGCCCTACTAGAAGATCCGCCGACCTGTCAGTGGGCCCAACCGACCTAGTTGGCAGCCCACACGACCTCCTGAAGACCTTCCAGAAGATTTCCCAGACGACCTCATTCGGCATGACCTCAAGACTCGGCGTACAAGACAAGACCTCGTGGACTTCGCCCAAAGCAGATCGACGAGATATGGCAAGATGTGTAGCGTAGACTTAGGTCTCCTGGTTGTAACCGACCAGGAGTCTGGTAACCGACCTCATCCGCTGGCCAATATAAGGCGGACGAGGCGACCCCTTGTAACAACGAATCCAATCCCCAAGCAATCTACACCGACAACTGGACGTAGGGTATTACTCTCCGGAGGCCCGAACCAGTATAAACTCGCCGTGTTCTCTATGTTCCGCATACTCGTGTGCGACCTTCGAGTTCTTAGCCTTAGACTCCTCCCCGCCGAACAACTAAACCACTGGGATGAGCACCCCTGTGGGCTGTCTAGATCTCACCATCTGACATACCCCTTTTTGTGCAATGGATGCAAAGCTTAGTTAAGATCTAAGAATACACCCTTGCTGTTTAAAGAATCAAATGTAATTAATTATCTTGTGTACACACCTTTACTAGTGAAAGGTGAAGTATTAGATCTTCACATGAAATAACAAATTATAAAAGGAAACCTTAATTAAGTGTTTAATTAAAGGAATAAAATATATATATCGATAATAACCTTCATGAAAAAAAATTAATAATTAATCATTTGTTAAGGTGAATATGGCCAACAAGAGTTGGATAAGATAAATAACATATCACATCACCTGAACCCTGCATTGCATTCCATGTAGATCTTCCCGACGGTGACTACTCGCTCGTGCCGGAAGCCGAGGAGGGAGAAGCGGAGGCTGCACTGCAGTGCGTGGAAGTACTCGAAAACACCGAGGGCACTCAGGCTAACGCTGCTGACGAAGGCAAGCCCCGGTGCATAAAACCCAATTTTTCAAATTTGATATACAAATATCTATGGATGCTTGTGCATTTAAGTTCAGGAGTTGTATGGAACCTTAGATGCATGATCCCTAGGTACCTGGTCCTTACTAGTATGATAGGTCGATAGCCGCTATGCTATAGGACCGTTACAAGTCGGGTGATGATGTCACTCACGATAATAGGTTCCTAGGTAGGAATCATAAGATCTCCTTAAATGGATTGCTCATGTGGTAAGAGCATGGGATGTGGGCTCCGGTCCAATGGCTATCGTGCGTTAAGTGTTTGAACGTACTAAGCACCTGTCGGGAATGGGACTGGTAAGCCTAGTACCTTAATGAGGTGGCAAGGGATCTTACTATTACTCATCTTGGGATGCGTCTCACGGCTAGCTACCGGTGGTGTATGGCGAGTCCGGGTGCCCCGGGGTATGTCGGATAGCCTGCACCAAAGACTGTAAGATTCGATCTCGATCCGAAGAGTTTTGGGAACCGCTTGGTGGTTGTCCTCGCGGGGGCATCCCACCGTGTGTTTAGGTCCACCTTGCAAGATTTGAATCAATCGATTGTCGGCTTCTCACCGTTATCCGAGACTACTTACTCCACTAGCCATGAGATCCCTAGTGATGGAAGTTGATAAATTTGATGCTTGTTTAATTGTATTGTACAACCTTGTTTGTACTAGATTGGCTAATTTAGAAAAGATTAAACTCACTAGAACTTGTGCTAAAACCTTGAAAATAAGGACATACTCTTTGTTACTTTTCAGTAAAAGAAACTCAGGGGGCAAAAAGCCTGTCATGTCTAGAGTTGGTGAAGTAGTTATCACTGACGGGTAAGTCTTGCTGAGTATTAGTATACTCAGCCTTGCTATAATTTGTTGCTCTAGGTAATGCTTTTGGTGACGTGTGGTCCGGAGAGATCCCACCCGGCTGGGAGCTGGAGTGGGTGGAGGACGAAGAATGAAGGCATCATGGCTGGCCTCCCGTGGTGTTCCCGTTTGCCACTTAGATTAATTCCGCTATTTTAAAAAACTCTGAACTACGTTGTCATGACAAAAACTTCGGTTTGTAATAATTAAACCCTTCGGGGTAAATTTCTATTGTTAAGTATGTTCTATCTCTAGACTCGCCTTCGCGTGAGTTTTAATGCATATATGTCGAATCTTGTTGCTATGTAAGTGATTTACCGGGCGTTAACCTGGCGACTAACGACAGGATGATATTTTATTATTTTTTAATAACCAAAGTGGATTGGTTTATGTGATAGTACAGTATTTTCCTGGGCAGGTTGTCACACCAGCCGTCCACCTGGAGCTGCTGCCACCGGCGACATGGAGCAGTGGAGCGGCACATGTGAGCCGAGGGATGGAGGACGACCTATTCCCGCCAGCGACGGACCATAGGTTGCGGTGGATGCGGCGGCGCATGGGTGCAGGCGGATGCGGTGGCGCAGGAGGCGAGTGAGGTCGTGAGGGGGAGATGGGGCGCCCTCCCTCCTGCTTAGGGCAACCGCACGACTTCTAATGGGCTAGGCCTAGACGAAAAGCCAGCCCAACAAAAACAAGGCCTTCAAATCCTTCTTTATTTCCTAAATGGTCCCATAAACAGACAAAAACCGTTTAAAACCGCCTCAAAATCGTGTCGTTCAGCCTGATTTGCCCCTGTTTTATCTTTTTGACTGACTAAACGGGTCAACTGTTTAGGAGGCCGACTAGGGGCTAAACTGTTCGGTTACCCTACGTCTACCTTTTAAACCCGTTTAGACCATCCGTTTAGGCTGTTTAGGATGGCAATGCCATAGTCCCACTCGTGCGTGTGACAACCATATTTGTCGCCAAACTCGAACACGAGGATCTTGGTCCGGACCTGCTGCTCCGCGTGCGCTCGTTGATGATGTCGCACCATCGCTTGTATACGAGGCGAAACCGCTGCCAGGCGCTCGTCAGTAGGAGAAGCAAGACCTGCACGAAGGCGTCGATGGGTAGATTGAAACTATCTTCCGCCATTGCGTCAGCTATCGCTTAGTCTTCGGATCTACTCAGCTGACCACCACACGGGATATAAGTTCATCGATTCATCGATCGTAACATCAAATATCGACGGGACGGATAATAGATACGTTACGGACTACACGATTTAAATCGAGGCAAATGTTGACGGGACGCGTGCGGGTGGGTGGGGCGCGGCATGAGGGTGCAGGACTACGGGTGCGTGCGGTCGGGCGGGGTGCGGGTGGGTGGGCCTGATGTGGATACACAGGTGGATAAGGCGTTGTCGGGTATCAAAAACATTACGATTTTAGCAGAAACGGTATCTGAATTGCGATTTTTATGTTTCTTCCCACTTTTTAGCTCTTTAATGACCTGACGGGTCGGTCCGGTGTGAGGGGTAAGGCGGGCCCGAATTAGGTGAGAAATGTTTTCAAATTATTTGATCTTTATAGTATAAATTTCTCTATTGATCGAAGGGTATTTCAAACTAACCATGGCTCAAATAGTTGGATTTTATCCATTGGGTTCGAGTCAATGGCCAACATGGGTGCTTGTTTTTTAGATTTATTTGAGAAATTATTAGTACTATATTTTTGAAGGTAGACGAACGTGCAAGATTTGACAGCCGTGTACATAGGGCACGACCAGGTGTGCATAGAGCATTGATCAGCACGTGCCCTAGAACAGTTCTTAGCCAAGAATCCAACATCATGTGGATCCACTAGCCCCAATGTGGTCATGTTCCCCTCTCGACGTTCCTTTTGCCCTTTATTACAACCAAAAAATGTAAGCAAAATATAGTGTAAGTTAACACACATAACTTATAGGCGAAATTTTGTAGTGATGTCATTTTAAAAAAACTTGAGAAACAAGGAATGCTTAAGAAACAATCTAATGAAATTAAAGAACTCATTGCTCTCAATGATCTTAGTGCAACCCTTGCTACAAATTATGAACATTTGCTGTGCAAATTCAAATTGCTTATCAAGGAGTGTGATGAGCTAAAAGCTAAGCTTGAGAGAAATGAGACTAAAACAAGTAACTCCTTTGAGCTTGATGAAACATCTATCCCTTGTGCAATTCCTATCTCCAAGGTAGATGCTTCAACTTCTTCATTGATTTAATTGATGAATCTTGCTCACCATCTTGCAATGAGAATGTTGTTGTAGAAACATGTGATTGTCTCATAGGCAAGAAAAATGATGAGCTCAGGCAAGAAGTGAAATGGCTCCGAGAGAGGTTGGCAAGCTTGATGGGCAAGGGCAAGAGCGATGAGGAACAAGTGGATATCTCTCAAGACATGAAGAGAAAAGTCCAACCTTCTCAAGATAATCGTGATCCCATGGTGAAGAAGCTTGAGAAGGGTGCAACCGTGATTTGCTACAAGTGTCATGGAGAAGGGCACAAGTTCTACAAATGCCCTCAATTTGTTAAGAAGATGGACAAGGGCGAGAAGAAGAAGTTGAAGCCCACCATCAAGAGCTCCCTAATCTACACCAAGACCAACCGCAAGACAAGACCAAGAGCAACACCTACGTCATCAAGAAGAAGGCAAATGGCAAGGTGGTTGCACACAAGGTTGGGAAGATGAAGGAGGAGTGGGGTTGGAACCAACCCATTTGGGTGCCCAAGGAAGTCATCATCAACATGAAGGGGCCTCAAATGGTTTGGGTTCCAAAGGCCACTTGAAGGCCATGACGGCGGGGACTTGGGAGGCTTGGCACAATCATGATGAGAAGATTCAATCCTATAAGCCAAGCTTGCAAATTGGACATGTGTTGCCCAAGTTCCCCAGTTGAGGTAATGGGTACTAGAACCTATCTCTTGCATCATTGTAGCTCCATTGCCTTGTTTAGGTTGCATTTGTTTCAATATTTACATATGGTAGGTTGCATGTGTCATGTGCTAACCCATGAGCAACCTACATGGTTTGATTAGTGTGTAGGAAAGCTACACTTGTTCTTTCATGGTGCATGTTTTCATATATATCTCTTTGCATCATGAGCAAGCTATAGGGTTAGCTTCCCTTTTGTTGTAATAAACAATGTGCATACATTTGGTTGGTGATTCAAACACTAAATGCACACATTTAGGGGGACCTCATTCTATGGTTTGGTTATGGGACTAACATTGTTTCAAGCTTAATGTATGTAGTCCCTTAGCGACGCGTTCCGGTGCAGTACTTCATTCTAGAGAATGCTATTTCACTCTCAATGTGATCTAACATCTCTAAAAGAGTGAATATAGCAATATGAGCTTCATGCTATTGATTCATGTCCTTGCGAGCTTATGTCTCTATATAAGTTCAAGGGCAATGCACTCATACATTCCTAAATCCTTGTGGTACCCCAAGTGTCTCCTATGCAAGCTTCTTTCAAGTGGTGTCACCTAGTGATATCATTTCCAAGTGGCTCATCTCAATATGGTGCCAACAAGGTAAAGAGGATCATCCCCCTGAGGTATGCAATGATCAAAAAACTACAAGTGATATCTACAAGTGGTAATG
Source organism: Cenchrus americanus (assembly GCA_947561735.1). NCBI lineage: Eukaryota > Viridiplantae > Streptophyta > Magnoliopsida > Poales > Poaceae > Cenchrus > Cenchrus americanus. The sequence continues at coordinate 124,592,690 of OX387242.1, read as the reverse complement.
TAACAAGAACTCATTTGTCTTATATCTTGTCCTTTAAGCTACCTCCTTGCATGATATGCTCTAAGCTTCCATTATCTTACAAGTTTGTAGTTGTGCACTTGTTTTTCACAATATCTTTTTGTGCACACACTTAGGGGGAGCTTAGTTTGTATCATGCTAGTCTCATGAGCTTGTGATCCACCTTAGTTATTCTTACATGTGGTATCTTCATTGATATCATACATATGGATCATGGTTCATGCGTCTTTCCCCCTTGTATTTAACATTTCTCATTGAGCTATGTTTGCTAGGACTTGCTAGTTTCCTTGGAGCCCTTTTGTTTTGGACTTTTTGGAGATTTTATTCCAAAGGGGGAGAATGTGGGACCAAAGCAAGCTAGTGGTTCCAAAGTGGAAAGAGGCAAGCTATGTGTGAACATAGGAAGAGAAGATCAAAAAGGGGGAAGTTTGATCTAGGGGGAGTTTGGATGATGGTAAGCATCCAAGCAAGTGTAAGTGGTTCTAATTTTGTCAATGTTTGCAAATTTATGCGTGCTTTGCTTGTGTTGTCATAAATCACCAAAAAGGGGGAGATTGTAGCGAACATGGCCCCATTTGCCATTTGTTCGAGTTGATTTTGGTGATTCGTGCTAACACAAGCAATGGGACTAACCACATTGTCTACCATGTCTTTGTAGGCATTCCTAGGTCCCATGGATGTTACCACAAATTAACGTACCATGCCCAAGCTAACATGTCATACCACAAGTTAACATACCATGGACATGTTAGGTTACTTACAGCAAATTTGAGGACTTAGTATATATTTTGAGGCTATAAGTAATGGCATGTTAAGTATGGTAAGTATGTTAAGTTGAAGCAAAGATCCAATTTGAAGACGCGAAGAAAAGGAAGGAAATTGATACCGTCGGATGAACCGACGGTACCTAAAAAGCAAGCGTCGGTGGAATCGTCGGACAAGTTGGTTCATTGGGTGAAACCCTAGGAACCGTGTGATGAACCGACGGTTCAATTTCTAGTAGCGTCGGACGAGTTGCAGAAAAAGAGCAGCGAAGACAGTAGCACCGGATGATCCGACGTTCTAAGTGGGGACATCGTCGGTCTATCCGATGCTCAGTTTAAATCAAGACAGAGACACGCCAAGACGAAGCCTTCAGCACCGGATGTTCCGACGCCTTGGTCAAAGGGAAGCGTCGGTCTATCCGACGGTCGCATAGAAGCTAATAGAGACGACTTGGTCGCGGGGTCTTCAACACCGGATGATCCGACGCACCGTCAGTGTATAGCGTCGGAGCAGTTGTGTCAGAGAATCTCAACGGCTATGTGACGTGGGAGGGGCATCGGATGAACTGATGCCTTGAAAAAGACAGCATCGGTTCATCCGACGCTACCTTTTTCAGTGGTCGTTAGCCAACGGGTCTTTGGATGCCATGGGCTATTTATACCCCCTCCACTCATCCATTTGAGGTTGCTGGATTGTGTAGAAGTGTAGAGGAGTTCAAGACACATTGAAGATCATATCCAATCCATCCAAGTGCTTAATTGCTCATCCTTAGACTTGCATATGCTTTGTGTATGTGCTTAGTGCTAGGCTTAGCTTCAAGCTGAGTGAGTGCAAGGTTGTGCCTGAGGTGATTCTTGAGTGAATCAAGTTGTACAAGGTTCGCCGAAAGCCTTGGGGCCTAAGTGGCTCACCGACAATCGTCATCGACCCTCCGGCTTGGTGTGGAGCGGCGAGGACACTTTGTGCGGGGGACGTGGAGACCCCCTTCCTTGGTGGAGAAGCTCCTTAGTGGAGGCGGCATCAAGGTGACCAAGAGAGCTTGGCAAGTGTCTAAGTGGCTAGCCTTTGTGGCGAGTAAGTGGTGCTCTTGGGAGAGACTTGGTGACCAGGAAGCAATATTTTTGTGTGAGTGCTTCAACAACGTGGACTAGGGGTGGCTTAGTGCCTACCGATACCACGAGATAAATCGCGAATCAAGAGTTTGCTTCCTCTCACCCCATTTATGTTTCCACATTTACTCTATTGCAATCTTTGCTTGCCTTTACTTTCCTAGAGTAGTATCATGCTAGGATTGGTTATAGGTTGCAAACCTTGTTTTGGAATAGGAGTTTCACACTAGAACAACCCTAGTTGCACATCTAGATAGTATGTCCTAGTTTACCTTTGTGCAAAATTAGTAAAGCCATAGGTTAAGTTTTAAGTTTCATAATTCACCCCCTCCCCCTCTTAGGCTAACGAGCATCCGATTCCTTACATCTATCATAAGTCATCAAAAGTAGTGCGCACTGATTTGTATGATAGGTTTGTTCAGAGAGAAAAATATTGTGTAAAAAGTCGAAATAAGACAAGCTGACATGATTTATTTTGATTTCAGTTTCATCTGTTTTGTGGGAAATAAGGTACCGTAGTAGTATCAAGCTATTTTGTAAAGGCGAGACTAAAATGAACTAGAAGCTAGATAAAACTACTATATATTATATATCGTTGGCTTCACTGGTTCTGGAAGTAGTCCTCCCAAATTAGTATCATTGGATTCATGTTTGAAAATACTTTCAGTTTAATGGGAATATTAGCAGTCAAGGTGTGGCACGTGGATGCAATACTATAGGTCGGAACAATAGGAAACCCACGTGACGGGCAAGAGCTGTAAACCCATCCCGCGTGCTCCCAATAAGTCTCAGTTGGACTATCATCGAACCCATTATTAAAACTGAACGAACGAGTAATCAGTATAGATCTTGAGGTCGACCCGAGGTGGCGGCGCAATGGCAGGCGACGGTTGTTCCTGCCTACCCGACGACGTCCTCGTGCATATTTTTTTGCTCCTCCCGGAGAGCACAGCACGCGGCGGCCGCTCCGGCTCGTCTGCAAGGGGTGGCGCAAAGTCATCGACGAGCGCACGCCGCGGGAGGAGAAGGTGAGCCTCCCCCGAAAGATGCTGGTCTTCATCAAATGGGGCAGATGCTGCAGCGTCCTCGTCTTGGACGACGGCAGCGGCCACCGCACGGACGAGTGGACCTTCGAAGCTCCAGTGATAAAGGCCGCCTCCGCATGGTCGGCACCTGCAACGGCCTGCTCTGCCTGCACGACGACCACACCACCTACGGCGGCATCAACTTCTCCGCCGTCACGGTGATCAACCCGGTCACCGGCGAGACGGCGGCTCTCCCCGCGGTGCCGACGCGGTGGTCGATGGCGCAGTTCGCCATGGAGCCCAGTAAGTACAGCTTCGGGTTCCACCCGGAGGCGAAGCTGCACAAGGTCGTGTACATCCCGCGCGGTTAGCGGACATCCATCGACGACGTGCAGGTGTTCACCCTCGACGCCATCTGCAAGGCTGTCTGGCGGGAGGTGCCGGTGCCCGTCCCGGGCGCGTGCTACGACCTCCTCTGCGAGCCCGTCAGCGTCCGCGGCTCCACGTATTGGCTCCCCGCCGCGTCCTCCGGCACCACAGGCCGGGTGATGACGCTGGACCTCAGGGACGAGCGCGTCACGTCCCTCGACGCGAGAACGGCGATGGGGCTGCTGGTGGAAATCGGGCCGAAGGTGGACGCCGACACAACAGCCCCCTGATAACTTCTCTCCCCTTCGAATGAAAGCGGCCGGGAGGCCACCCTCAGAAGCGGGCAGAGAAGTTAGAGACTCGCTACTTCCCTGTCGACTCTACCCTTCGTCGCTACTGCTACTAACAGGAAACAAGAAAGGAAAACAAGGAAATACTAAGCAAACCCAAAGCCGAAGGATTTGCAGGGGCCTGCGGCACTCTCTTCTCATTACTGTCTGTCCATTTCATTACAAAGGGGTTCACTATTTATAGAAGACCCCCGGGCATGATCATCTGCCCCAATTGCACCTTTTCCGTTACTGACAAACGACTTTAAACACTTTACAAGGGTACAACAGTAACTCCCCGCGTCGTACAGGCTTCCAGCGTGTCTTCATACGGTCGAAACACATTTACACGCGGCGCCCCTTGTCTCTGCCTCGTACGGTGCCTCCTTTACAAGTTCGCAGCAACCACGTACTGCAACGCACCGCACCTTCGGCGTCGAAACAGCCCACGACCTCACCCTGGCCGCGTCGGGTCTTTCGGGACACCTCGTCCGGGCCGCTTCCATTCCCGAGCCGAGGCGCACCCAACGCGTGGCGCATCCGGTCCCTCAATACCTTCGGCACCGAAAGTCCACCGTACGCGCTTTCGGCACCGAAGGTCAGCACCATTCGGTTGGACTGTTCCTGCACAACAAAGCTCACATAACCCGAGCAGCATCAGTGTTTTTGTTAAAACGCCGTTGTGAAACTTCCCCATATAGCCGAAGCCGTGCGCGGGCGGAAACCGACAACCCGGCCGGACGTGGTAAAAGCTTCCGAAGGTCATTTTCCCCAACAGTAGCCCCTCGTCAGTGAGGGTCGTCCCGTCCTCAAGATGGGCCGAACTTACGACCAATCTTTCACAGGGCGAAAAACGGGCTCCGGAACTCCCACAGACGGCCCACGCTGGCGCGGATCTGAGTAAAAGACGTGTTCTGCCCTTTGGAGACTTTACCGTTGTGAGAGGTGGTCGTCGGGGTAAAAAGGTAAATTTGCCTGTTACGGGCACGATTATCGGGTGCTGATGCACTATAAAAAGGGGACTGATCCTTGGGCTGCCCCACCCCACGGCCGTGATCTGCATCCACGACAAGTTTAAGCTCCGAAGGCACTGTCGTAAGATTTCCTTCGTCGCCCACTGCTTTTGTTCTACTTCGCATTTAGACCGCATACATGGCCCCAAAAAGAAGACGCGATGCCGTCGCAAAGAAGATCCCGAAGACGTACACCTTCGGCCGAAGCCAAATTGACAGTACCGACGTGGGCTCCCTCGTGAAGAACCACATGGTTGGGACCGGCCGAGCCCCTGGCCGGGAGACTGTACCACGGCCTCGCGATAACGAGGTCGTCATCTTCCGCGATCTCCTGTACGCGGGGCTTCGGTTTCCCCTTCACCCCGCCGTCATCGACATCCTGCAGTACTTCGACATCTACTAACAAAAGCTCACCCCCAACGCAATTCTTCGTCTGTCGGTGTACATGTGGATATGCCGCACCACGAAGATCAAGCCTTCTGCTGAGGTGTTTGCTTCGATGCATCAAGTCCATCACCAGTGACGGACGGTCTTCGAAGAAGAGGGGGATCAGTCTGTTGAGAAAGACTGCCAATTTGGCTGTCTGAATTTTTCGTACAAATCCGGCGTGGTGAGCCCCGTGACCGCCTACCGGAACAAGTGGCCTTCGGACTGGCAGCAGTACTGGTTCTACCACACGGTGACTCCCCTCACCCCCGGAGAATCTCACCCTCTGGCCACGAAGGAGCTGCCTCCCCTTCACGAGTTCTACACGAAGAACCCCTCCTGCCCCAAAGGCGACAAATTTGTGATGATGCTTCGCCGGTTCGCGCGTAAGTACAGCACGCCTGACATCATGGAGGAATATCGCAGCATCCCGGTGTGCCCTCTAGTGGACTGCTGGGCTGTGGCCGACGACGCTGTAGGTGTTTTAGACCGGCAACCTACTACGGGGAGTACCCGAAGTAGATGAATGTGACTCGCCGAGATCGGTAACTCGAAGGAAGAGACATGTGGCACACAATTTAGACAGGTTCGGGCCGCGAGGTGCGTAATACCCTACGTCCTGTATGCTGCGTAGCTCTGGATTGATAGGGCACAATTACAAGATGGTGCAATAGTGCGCCTGTCAAGGGCGTCAGGCCCGAGGGTAGGAGCGCCGCGGCTTCGAAGATCGTAGCCGCCGCCCGTGTTGCCGGCCGGGTTATCCCCCCAGGAACGGCGTTCTTCGTCAACGGGTTATGCCCCCTGTTGCCGGCTTGAGAGAGAGAGGTAGAGACGATGGGGGAAAATCTTTCTTAACTTCATCGCGAGTGTTTACAGGGAATATAAGGCCATAGGCCCAACCGACTCTCCTAAACTTTAGGACTAATAAAGGAAAGCAACTAATTAAGTTTTATTCATTCTAAATCTAGCCACTAGGCCCGGCCGCCTGCTGGCTCATGCGCTCTGCGCGCTCAGCCGCGCGCCGCACGTCTCGTGCCCTGCGACGCCGGGTGTACGTGTTTCCGTACATCACATCTCTCCCCTCCTCGAGAGGCAGCGCGTCCCCGAGCTGAAAGAGTGGGTAGGCGGCGCGGAACGTGTCCATGTCTTCCCAGGTGGCCGAAGCAGGAGAGGCGCCCTTCCAGCGAATGAGGACCTGCCGGACTCCCCGGAGCAGCCTCATCTTGACCGCTTGCTCTGGCTCAGGAACAACGGCGCCGTGGCGAACCGGAGGCAGAGCTGGAGGTTCTTGCGGCGGCGCGCCATGGAACTTCTTGAGAAGCCCCACGTGGAATACGTCGTGTAGGCGAGCCTGAGGGGGCAGGGCCAGACGGACAGCCACGGCGTTGATGCGCTCGACGACGCGGTAAGGGCCGTAGAACCGCGGCTTCAGCTTGCCAGCCGACGAGGCAGGCATGGAGGCAGTCGGGCCGGCGAGACGAGACGAAGCAGCACCCACTCGCCCACCTGTACGTCGATGTCTCGGTGTAGACGATCATAGTGACGCTTCTGGACCGCCTGGGCCTGCTCCAGCCTGTGGCGGATATCGGCCAGGAACTCCTCGCGCTCCTCCAGAGTCCTGGCCACCGCAGGCACCCGCGTTGCCCCGTGCTCGTAGGTGCGCAGGGAGGGAGGGTCACGGCCGTAGACGACGCGGAACGGCGTGTCGCGCAGCGACGACTGAAAGGCGGTGTTGAAGATGTACTCCGCCCATGGGAGCCAGCGCGGCCGGGGCGCGGCGGGGGCGGTCTCCCGTCAAGCACCGGAGATACATGATGATGACCTTGTTCGCCGACTCGGATTGGCCGTCAGACTGGGGATGAAACGCCGTGGTCATCTGCAGCTTGGTGCCGCTCAAGCGCATCAGCTCGCTCCAGAAGTTGGAGGTGAACACCGAGTCCCTGTCAGAGACGATTGACTGGGGAATGCCGTGTAGTCGGACGATGTCGGTGAAGAACGCCTGCGCCACAGACTCCGCCGTGTACGGGTGCGCCAGGGGGATGAAATGGGCATATTTGCTGAAGCGGTCCACCACCGTGAGGAGGACGGTCTTGCCGCGGACGCGCGGCAGCGCCTCGACGAAATCCATGGCGATGTCCGACCATACACCTTGCGGCACCGGCAGGGGTAGCAACAGCCGCCCCGGTGCCGGTGTTCGGGCTTGTTGCGTTGGCGGCCCGCACAGCCACGAACCGCATCCCCCGCACCACACGTTTCATGTTAGGAAAATGGAAGTCGCGGCGTAGTCGGTGCGGGGTGCGCCGCACGCCCTCGTGGCCTTCCTCGTGGACAGCCACCAAGACCTCCCCCGTAGCAGCGGGGAGGCCGGCGGGATGTACGGCCGGCCAAGCATAGTGGACGAGGCCGTCGGTCGGCGCCCATGGCCGCGACCCGGCGCCGCTCGGCGATGTCGTGCTGCGGGCGCCGAGCGTCGGGTCGGTGGTGTGCGCCCGACGGAGCCGATCGATGAAGTCGAAGCGTGGTCCGGACAAGGCCAGCACCAAGCCCTCCTCCGGTGTATCGCGGCGGGAGAGTGCGTCCGCGACGGCATTGGTGTGCCCCGGCTTGTACTCGACGGAGAAGTCGAAGCCGAGGAGCTTGCCCACCCAGTGGTGTTGTGGTATGGTCGATAGCCTCTGATCCAGCAAGTACTTGAGGCTGTAATGATCGGTCTTGACTTCGAAACGGCGCCCCCAGAGGTACGGCCTCCAATGGCGGACCGCCTGGACGAGGCCGATCGCCCCCCGCTCATAGGCGGCGAGGGCGCGGTGGCGAGGCGCCACGGGGCGGGCCGAAGAAGGCCACGGGGTGGCTGTCCCGGACCGGCAGCCGCCCCCGAAGCCGTGGGACGAAGCGTCGCATTCAACTACGAACGTCTTGGAGAAGTCCGGCATGGCGAGCACCGGAGCCGACGTGACCGCCTCCTTCGGCGCGGCGAAGGCGGCGGCGCCTCATCCGACCACGGAACCCGTCCTTCTTGAGCAGGGCGGTCAACCGCGCGGCGATTGTGCCATAATTGTGCACAAATTTCCGGTAATAACCGGCGAGTCCGAGGAAGCCGCGAACCGCGCGTGCCGACCGCGGCCGCCGCCGGTCCCGCACGGCCTGCACCTTGGCGGGGTCCATGGCGACTCCGGCCGCCGAGACGACGTGCCCCAGGTACGCGACGGAGGAGGCCGCGAAGGCGCACTTGGAGCGCTTGACGAAGAGCTGGTGGTGCTGAAGTGCGCCGAAGACAGCACGCAGGTGACGAAGGTGGTCCGCCCATGTGCGACTGTAAATCAAAATGTCGTCAAAAAACACAAGCACGAAGCGGCGGAGGAAGGGGCGCAGGACATCGTTCATCAGGGCCTGGAACGTGGCGGGAGCGTTGCACAGCCCGAACGCCATGACCAGGAACTCGTAGAGGCCGTCATGTGTGCGGAACGCCGTCTTGTGCACGTCACCCGGCCTCATGCGGACCTGGTGGTACCCGGATCGCAAGTCGAGCTTGGTGAAGAAGCACGCCCCATGGAGCTCGTCCAGCAGCTCGTCGACGACGGGGATGGGGAAAGCGTCCTTGACCGTGAGCGCGTTAAGCGCCCGGTAGTCGACGCAGAAACGCCACGACCCGTCCGGCTTCTTGACGAGGAGGACCGGGGACGAGAACGCGGAGTCGCTGCGTCGCACGATGCCTTGAGCGATCATAGATGCACATTGTCGCTCCAACTCATCTTTGTGGGCCGCCGGATAACGGTACGGCCGGACCGCCACCGGCAGCGCGCCCGACTTAAGGACGATGCTGTGGTCACGCGCACGCGGCGGTGGCGGTCCGGGAGGGCTCGGCGAAGAGGCCGCCGAACACGGTCGGCGGCTCCTCCCGGCGGGGCCGTGGGCGCCGTGATAGTGTCGAGGCGCGGTGCGCGCGCGGCGGCCACGTCCCCTCCCGGCGGACGGAGCGACCATGGCGTGTGAAGGCCACGGTGCGCGTGGTGAAGTCCCACACCATCTTGCCCGGGGCCGTGACCATCCACCGGGCGCCGAGGACGACGTCGTAGCCGGCCGCCGGCATCACGTAGAGGTCGACGCGAAGGCCTCGCCCGCGATGGCGATCGGGGCTCGACGGAGAACGCCGGACAGGCGATGCGCTCGCCATTCGCCACGGTGGGCGTGAGGCGTGGGCCGATCTCGAACGAAGAAGCCCCGTGCGCGACGCAGCTGCCTCGGCGATGAAGTTATGCGTGGAGCCGGTGTCCAGAAGGGCGGTAAGCGTCACGGCGCCCACTTGCACACGCACCTGCATGGAGTCGCAAATGGGCATACCAGCCATGGCGCGAAGGGAGAACAGTGGTGCAGAGGGGTCGACGTCGTCGGCCGCCGGGGCAGCGTCCTCCAACTCGAAACCGTCAATGTAGAAGATGCGGCGGCACACCCGATTGTGCCCGCGGGAGTATGGCTCGTTACAATTGTAACACAGGCCAAGACGACGACGTTCCGCCTGCTCCTCCGTCGTGAGTCGCTTGGATGCCCCAGCCGCGCCGCGGGGAGGAGGTGCCGGGAGAGCCAGCTGCTGTGCTGGGGCTGGAAGGGCCGGCACTGGGAGCACCGGAGGCGCGACGGCCGCCGGAAGCGCCGGACGTGGAGGCGGAGCCGGCGGGGCCGCGCGTGGAGGCGCACGGGCGAAGGTTGACCGATCCGGTCTAGCTCGACCAGCTCCAACGTCCTGGCCAGGCTCATGGCCGCGGCCAAGGACTCCGGCGCGTGGACGCGCACTTGATGGCTCAGTGGAGGCAGCAAACCCCCCGGTGTACGGGCGGACCCGCCGGCTTTCCTCCGGTCGCCCAGCCCGCGGGAGAAGAGCCTGGAAACGGTTGGAGTACTCCTCCACCGATCCGGTGCGCCGGCACTCCGTGAGCTCGAACAACGGCGCGGAACGCAGCGCCGGGCCGAACCGGAGGTTGAGGAGCTCCTTGAAGCGCCCCCAGGGAGGGGTGCCTTCATCCTCCTGGAGCTGAATGAACCAGAGTTGCGCCACGTCCTCCAAGTTGTACGACGCCATCCACACCTTCTCCTCTGGCATGGTGCGCTGCTGGCGAAAATACGACTCACATCGATTGACAAAGATCAGTGGATCCGACTTGCCATCGTAGCGAGGGAAGTCCATCTTCTGGAACCGCGGAGGCCGATCCGGGTGGGGTTGACCGTCCTGGCGGCTGTTGGAGTCGGCCGTCGAGCCTAGCTTCTCCTGCATGCCGGCCATGTCCGATTGCATCTTGGACACATCCGTGGTCAGGGCCTGGAGCAGCTTCATTACGTCCGCGATGGAGTGGTCGTTTGTGTCACCCATGGCAGCAGGTGCAGATGTTGCCGTGGACGAGGATGACGAGGGTGGCGGCGGCGGCGGCTGGGAGGTGGATGCGGCTGCTGTGGAAGATTGGGAGGTGGTGGTGGAGGATCGACGAGACGCTGATACCAGGTTGTCAAGGGCGTCAGGCCCGAGGGTAGGAGCGCCACGGCTTCGAAGATCGTAGCCGCCGCCCGTGTTGCCGGCCGGGTTATCCCCCCAGGAACGGCGTTCTTCGTCAACGGGTTATGCCCCCTGTTGCCGGCTTGAGAGAGAGAGGTAGAGACGATGGGGGAAAATCTTTCTTAACTTCATCGCGAGTGTTTACAGGGAATATAAGGCCATAGGCCCAACCGACTCTCCTAAACTTTAGGACTAATAAAGGAAAGCAACTAATTAAGTTTTATTCATTCTAAATCTAGCCACTAGGCCCGCCGCCCGCTGGCTCATGCGCTCTGCGCGCTCAGCCGCGCGCCGCACGTCTCGTGCCCTGCGACGCCGGGTGTACGTGTTTCCGTACATCACAGCGCCGTGAGTTGTAGGGGATTGGATGAGATGATCCTGAGATCGGTCCCTGCCTCGCCTTATATAGTCCGGGAGGCAGGGTTACAAGTCGGAGTAGGGAGAGAGTACTAGTCAAGTACGTCTAGGAGTCCTCTATACAGTGCGGAACATGTACAGCTCCCTAACCGAGTACTACTCCTGTATAGTCCTTGTGCTCCACGCCTTCAGGTGCCGTGTAGCGCAAGCCGGGTAATCCTAGGGGCCCACCGAGTAGTCGGTCCTGGTACCCACCGAGGTAGTGGGCCCAGGGAGGTCCATACGACAAGCCCCCGAGTACTTTGTAGTCGAGAAGGATAGCTGCAAGTAGTCTTGACAGCCTTAACGAGTAGTCCTCAAGCGTCCCTAAGTGCTACAAGTCAAAAAGTCCTCAAGAGTAGTCGAAGCATCCCGAGGCTGGAATGTACTCCAGCTGATGTTTGAGCAATCTTGAAGTCTTCTCGAGTAGTCCCAAGCGTCCTCAAAAACTGCCTTCGAAGGTCTTCAAAAAATGCCTGTCTTGTCTTGAAGCCGGAGCTGATATGGAGGTGCGACTTGCAAAACCGCACTCCACATGGAGTAGCCCCCGAGCCCTGAACCGCGGGCTCTGGCTGAGGATCCATCTGAAGTCTTGGCAAGAAAATCCCGAAAAATCCGGAGAGAAAAAACCGAAGGACACGTGACACGGAGCCCCCGAGCCTTGAGTCGAGTACTTCCTCTCGAATTGAAGGGTCTTCTTGAAGAATGTGTCCTGAGATGCTCTTGAGACTAGCCGCTTCCCAGGTAGTCGAGTAGAAGTAGCCGAGCCCCCGAGGTGAGGCGCGTCGACTAGTAGAATACGAAGGGTCGCGCGCGGCCGCTGAGTCAGCCGCGCGCGGACTTATCCAGCGCCCGTTGCGGAGCCGGTTTGGCTTATAAATAAAAGCCAGAAGCCTTAGGGTTTTTCACCCATTCGAGCTGCAGCCATTCCGTTTGCATCTGAAGCGAATCCACTCCCAGCGCTTGCTGCCGCCATAGTAGATCCAAGTGCGCCGCCACCCAAGTCCTTTAGGGTAGCCCCCGAGCGGATGCGAGTGAAGACGCCCTGCACTTGGAGGATGAAGCTGTCACCGTCCAAGACGTCCAAGGCCGCCGGGAAGAAGAGGGGCTGCGAAGAGGCCGCCGCGGCTGCCACCGGAGCGGGACCGCCAATGTCTCCACCGCGGGCTGATTCGAGCCGCGAGTGGAAGAAATCCAAAGTGAAGACGGAGGATCCGCGACCCTCCCCGAACAGTGGGTTCATCAGGGAGAAAGAAGTCGACATGTGGAGATCAGCCGCGGGAGATCCATATCCGATGGAGAAAGCCGAAGACGAGATCCCGATGTTCTCGCGGTTCGTGGAGCGTGGTCTTGCGCTCCCGGCCAGCGATTTCTTCAAGGGGCTGCTCGGGTACTACGGAATCGAGTACCTGAACCTGAACCCCAACGGCATCTTCCACACGTCAGTCTTCGTCCACTTCTGCGAAGCTTTCCTCGGGATCAAGCCGCATTGGGCGCTTTTCCGGAAGTTCTTCCGCGTCAAGCCGCAGCCCAGTGCCACCAATCCCAGAGTAGTCGAAGGAGCCGGCATCCAGCTTAGGGAGGACGCCGCGGAGCAGTACCTGGCGTACAAGCTCGTTGACTCCAACATCGATTGGAAGACCAGGTGGTTCTACATCACGAACCACCACCCCGGCCTGCCGAAGCCGAGCGGACGGCAGCCCAGGCACCGTGAATGGTGGAACACGGAGCCCACCATGCAAGAAGGGATCCAGCTCCCCGAGCTGCTAGCACGCATCAAGGTGCTCAGGGAGGCGGGACTGAGGGCCGAGCACGTGGCCTTCAGCTTCATGAAGCGCAGGATCCAGCCGTTGATGGCTCGGGAGACCCTGGGCTTCGAGTACACCGGCGACGACGACGCGTCACGGATGCCAGGAGGCGAGCTGGACAACAACGACATCATCGAGAGGTTGTCGCGGATCTTCAAGGACATGCCGTCGTACACGGCGTGCCCTGTCGAGGAGTACTCCGCCGCGCGCCCACCGAAAGAAGTGAGTAGTCGAACCACCCTAGTCGAGTAGCGACTACTTGAAGTAGAGTTGCTGACGTCTTGTGTCTTGCGCAGGATGATGTGAAGAGGTTCCTCTCCGAGCCGCAGCCACCTCCGAGCGGAATCGAGATCCCGAAGGAAGGCAAGGCGAAGGAGCGGCGTGAAGTTAGTGAAGGCGACGACACCGTCGTCGTGGAGGATACCTTCGACGACGACGACGAAGACAAGGAGACGCTGCAAGACCGCTTCCAGCTGCGGTCGAGGTTTAGCCGCCCGGGCTTGCCTCATGTTCCTCTGGTACAAGACCCTCCGGCTAGCCTGGAGGCTAGCCTTGCTGCGCCGCCGCGGAGGCCGCGCAACCCCGCCAGGAAGCGGGTGGCGAAGAAGATGAAGGTCTCAGAGACCACGCCTCAGGAGGTAGGTTGTCTTGAGTAAAGTAGTCGAGTACCCTTTGTTCGAGTACGTTTGCTGATGAGTAGTCTTCAATGTGTGCAGGAGGTGCCGCCAGCGGAGCCCGTCGAAGAGGGCGACGAGGGCGTGTGGGACCCGGTGGGGGAGGCAGCTGGAAGTCGTAGTCCAGCCCCCACTGTCGAAGAGATCCTGGCGCAACTGGAGCGCCAGCCCCCAGCTCCTCAAGGGAGCGTGGGACCCGTGGCCGCCGCCGTTGAAGAGGTGGTAGCCTCAGGAGCACAGGATACCGCTGCGCCGGCAGCCGCTGCTGTGGAGGAGACGGTAGCGGCAGGGGCGCAGGAGGAGGAGGCGCCTGCCGAGGGTGGACTGGTCGATATCGCCAGCATCCTCGGTGCTCCGGCCGTGACCATTGTCCGGTCGAACTTGTAAGTACCATATCCTTGTGAGTAGTACTTTGTTGTAGTAGTCGATGTTTGCCTGACGACCATCTGTGTGTGCTTCTGCAGAAAATCCACAGATCTGACCTGGGATGGGGATGAGCCCTCATCAGCGGTGGCGGAAGAAGTCGCGCCGCCCGCCGAGGAAGCCGTGCCCGCTACCCAAGCTGCGGTTGAGCCACCGGTTGCCGAGGCGCCGCTGCCGGAGGCCAGCGTAGTCGAAGGTGAGTACCCTTCTTGAAGCTACAGGGCTTCACGAGGAGTAGTCGTAGGCACTGATGCACTTGTCTCTCTTTGACAGGCGCTGAAGGTGGTGACATCCCTGCAGGGGTGCCCATGCAGAGGTTGACGCCAGAGGTCCCGGAGGCTGCGGAAGGAGCCCCCGAGCCCGTGGAGGAGGTCGTCGAGAAGACCGCCGGGGGAGAGGCGGTCACCACGTCGCCAGGGATTGCCCTGGAGGTGGCTATCCGCTCCCCCGAGATCCAAGACGCAGAGCCCATCCGCGCTGAGCCGATGACGGAGGCCACCTCGAGTAGCCGCGGCGGTATAGAGCTGCTCGCAGATGACCTTATCGAGCCGGCGACGGTGGCCAAGCATCTGGAGGCGATCCGTCAGGCGGAGCAGTGGATGAAGGTAAGTAGTCGTAGCCTTTGAGTAGTCAATCCTTTGTCGTTGAGTACTCTTCTTGAATTGAGTTGTCTTGTGCAGGACGTTGCGGAGCGGTCTCGCGACAAGTCGAACCTGTTGCAGGGCTACGGCGACACGGTGCTCCGAGCCGAGGCGCTTGAGGAGCAACTTGTGAAGTCGCGCAGGCATGCTGCTGCTATGCAGTCGAAGCTCGATGCCGCCTTCGCCAAGTACCACAACGACGTCATGGAGTAGCAGGCGAAGGGCGACGACTTGGTGCGGAAGAACAAAGGCCTCCGCAACAAGAACAAAGGTATACCCCTGAACTTGTCGTGTACTTGTTGGAAGTCGAGAAGCATCTAACCCGCTGTTGCGTTGCTGTGTTGCAGAGCTTGAAGACCAGGTGGAGCAGCTGAAGGCCTCGGAGACGAGCATGAAGAACCTCTTCTACCGGGAGCAGGAAGCCCGCCAGGTACTTGAGCTCGACTACAAGGAACTCGCCTTCGAGTGCGAGAAGCATATGGAGCTTCGGATTGCTTCTGACAGGGATCTCGTCAACTGCTACAAATCCTTGCAAAAGTTGAACGAAGACTGCGAGGCATTGCGGGCCCAGTTGAAGGAGTTGGAAGAAGCCGCGTTGCCAATCGCGAGACTCCTGGTGCCGCACCCGGGCGGCCCCAAGATAGCTCCTCTGGTGGATCGCCTTCGGGAAGCTCCAAGCCGGCTGGCCGCCTACGTGAAGCACATGGCCAGGTCGATCCCAAGACAAGTCTTGGCATTCATGAAGTCGTACTTCCCGAAGGCCCCAGTGGAGGTAGTCGTCGGCGGGGTAGCCGCCACACGGCTCCGATGAGCAAGTATGCGTAGCCGCCGGAGCGCATGGCTCCCATCGCGGAGCGGTAGCCGAGAAGCCGAACCTCCGTAGCCCCGTAATAGGTAGCTAGTAGCCATAGTTGTACAAGAAAACAATTGTAATGAATTGTATCAAGTATCAATGAAAGAAAATTTTCCAAGCAATGAGTACTCGTAGTCGCGATCTCGCAGTGCGGAGCGCCCATCGTGGAGTAGATGCGAGTAGTAGTACTCGGCTTTGGTAGTCCCGTTGTAGGGAGTAGACGGAAAGAAGTTGATGAACAATCAAACTTTATTACGAAGAAGTACACCCCGGGTGGCCGGGCCGTAGTTACAAAGTAGTCGCTTGGGCCGGAGGCCGCTTACATACCGAGTGGAGCCGGAGCGGGTAGCCGCTTACGCCCGTTGATCCGTAGGTAGCCGTGTAGGCCGGATCGTAGATCCGTAGGTAGCCGTGCGGTGGCATCTTGGGTTGTGGTCTCTTAGTAGACCGCTGCTAGAGTCCTTGACGCTCGTCGCAGCCCAGGGTCCGTACGTAGCCGCACGGGCTGGACCCTGGAGAGGAGTAGTCCGGAGACTGGAGCCAGGACCCGGGGGGTCGCTTGCGGTGAGGGGTGTTGGCGTAGTCGTGTAGACTTGAACCCCAGAGTAGTCGTGTAGACTAGGCGTAGAATCGACAGAGATGGTCGACGTTCCACGAGTTGTTGATGTCTTCGCCTTCAAGTGTTTGGAGGCGGTAGGAGCCCGGCCCTGTCACCTTTGCAACGGTGAAGGGACCTTCCCAGGGGGAGCTGAGCTTGTGAAGTCCCTCCGTGTTCTGGATACGGCGGAGGACGAGATCTCCAACATTGAAGGAGTGTTCCTTGACGTTGCGATCATGGTAGCGTCGGATACCCTCTAGGTACCTTGCTGACTGGACGAGGGCAGCGCAGCGAGCTTCTTCGAGGCTGTCGATATCAACTCGTCTGCTGTCTTCTGAGATGCCTTCGTCGTAGTGCTCCACTGCTGGCGAGTTCCATATGACGTCGGCAGGGAGGATTGCTTCGGAGCCGTAGACCAGGAAGTAGGGGGATTGCCCCGTTGGCTTGGATGGTTGAGTCCGTAGCCCCCAGAGTGCGTTGGGTAGTTCCTTGATCCACTTGCCCCCTTTAGAGTTCGCGGCATCGTGTAGCCGCTTCTTGAGAGCGTCGAGCACCATCCCATTGGCGCGCTCGACTTGTCCGTTGGCCCGTGGATGGGCGACTGAGACGTATCTGACGTCGATCCCGCTGTTCTCGCAGTACTCCCCGGGTGGTTGTTGAAATTGGATCCCGGTGTCCGTGATGATGCGGTGGGGTAGCCCATAGCGGTGTACGAGTTCATCCGGAAGTCGAGTACTCGTCGGCCTTGGGGCATGTGACCGGCTTGACCTCGATCCACTTGGTGAACTTGTCGATAGCCACCGCACCCTCGTTGAATCCTCCCCGGCGCAGCTTGGCGCGTGGCCCAATCATGTCGAGCCCCCGGCAGGCAAAGGGCCAGGTTGGCGGTATGGTGACTAGCTTGTAGGCTGGGACGTGTTGCTGCTTGGCGAAGTACTGACATGCTTGGCACCTTCTGACGAGTTCTTCGGCGTCGCCCAAGGCTGTGGGTCAGTAGAAAGCTCGCCGGAAGGCCTTGCTGACCAGCGTGTGTGAGGACGCATGGTTGCCGCAGACGCCCTTGTGGATCTCCTCCAAGATGTCCTTGCCTTCTTCGATGCGCCCCGCTTGTAAAGCTTGTCTCCGACGAGGACGTAAGACTTGGCGCGGCGGACGAGTTGTTCGGCTGCGTTCTTGTCGGAGGGGACCTTCTGCTCGCTGAGGTAGTCGACGAAGGGTTGCCTCCAGTCCACGTCGATCATCATGACCTCTCCCCGCCCGCCGTTGGATGGGCCGGGCAAGGCGGGTCGGTGGCGCCGGCTCCGGGATGGATGGCGCGTGAAGCTCGTGAACGAAGACACCCGCTGGCACTTGGGCGCGGGTGGATCCGAGCTTGGAGAGGACGTCCGCTGCGACGTTGTTGTCGCGGACGATGTGATGGAACTCGAGAACGTAGAACTTGTTCTCGAGCTTGCGGACTTCTAGGCAGTAGGCATCCATGTTCTCCTTGTTGCGGTCCCAGGACTTGTTGACTTGGTTGATGACCACTGCGGAGTCGCCGTAGACTAGTAGCCGCTTGATGCCCAGTGAAGCCGCGAGGCGGAGCCCGTGTAGGAGGGATTCGTACTCGGCTTCGTTGTTTGAGACCTTTCAGAAGATCTGCAGGACGTACTCGAGTTGTTCGCCCGTTGGAGAGATCAGAAGTACTCCTGCACCTGCACCCTCGAGGTTGAGTGAGCCATCGAAGTACATCACCCAATGCTCTGGTCGCACGGTGGGAGTAGGTAGCTGGTTCTCCCGCCACTCTGCCATGAAGTCGACTAGTGCCTGCGACTTGATGGCTGTGCCTGGCTTGAAGTCGATAGTGAGGGCGCCGAGTTCGACAGCCCACTTGGAGATTCTTCCAGTAGCATCTTGGTTCCGCAGGATGTCGCCAAGAGGGTAGTCAGTGACGACGAAGACCGAGTACTGCTGGAAGTAGTGTCGTAGCTTCCGCGAGGTGATGAGTAGAGCGTACAGGAGCTTCTGCACGGGCTGATAGCGGGCCTTGGACTCTGATAGAACCTCGCTGACGAAGTAGACTGGACGCTGGACCGGGTAGGCGTGGCCGTCTTCCTGCCGCTCGACAACGATGGCGCATCGACCACGTGGGTAGTCGCAGCCGAGGTAGAGCAAAGAACGCTCTCCCTTGTGAGGAGCCGTGAGGATCGGTGGCTTTGATAGGAAGTCCTTGAGCCGGGCAAGGGCTTGATCCGCCTCTCGGAGTCCACACGAACTTCTCTTGATGCTTGAGTAGTTTGAAGAAGGGGAGGCCCCGTTCTCCTAGCCTCGAGATGAATCCGTTCGGCGCCACCATGCACCCCGTCGCCTTCGGACGTCTTTGATGCTCGTGGGAGCTTTCATGCTTCGGTGATGGCGAGAGATCTTCTCGGGGTTGGCTTCGATGCCGCGGCCGGGCGATGATGAAGCCGAGTAGTTTGCCCGAAGGGACGCCGAAGACGCACTTGTTCGGGTTGAGCTTCCGGCGGTACTCGCGCGATGGATGCGAAGGTCTCCTCAAGGACGTTGATGAGGGTACCGGAGTCCCCGGTTTTGACAACCACGTCATCCACGTAGGCCTCGACGTTCTTGTTGAGTTGCCGCTTGAAGCTGTGCCCGGATGGCCCGTTGGTAGGTAGCGCCGCCGTTCTTCAACCCGAATGACATTGTCGTGTAGCGATGCGCGCCAAACGGGGTGATGAACGCGGTCTTCTCCTCGGTCTTCTTCCTTGATCGCGATCCGGTGGTACCGGAGTAGCGATCGAGGAAGCAGAGCGGTCGCGGCTCGCCATGGAGTCGATGACTTGATCAATCCGCGGCAACCCGAAGGGGTCCTTGGGGCGGTGCTTGTTGAGGTCGGTGTAGTCGACGCACATCCTCCACTCGTTCGAGTTCTTCTTGCGGACGAGGACGGGGTTGGCGAGCCACTCAGGATGGAAGACTTCTCTGATGAAGCCAGCTGCGAGTAGCTTGGCGAGTTCCTTCTTGATGGCGTCCCGCCTGTCGTCGGCAAAGCGTCGGAGGTGTTGTCGCTTGGGGGTGGCCTTAGGATCGACGTTAAGGGCGTGCTCGATCAGCTCCGTGGGCACTCCTGGCATGTCCGCTGGCTTCCACGCGAAGATGTCGCGGTTAGCCCGAAGAAAGATGATGAGCGCGTCTTCCTATTTGGGGTCGAGGCCGGCCCCGGTGGTGGTGGTCTCGCTGGGGTCTCCTGTGCCAAGGTCGACCGGCTTGACGAGTACCTCCTCAGGTGGCTGAGGCTTGTTAGTGCTGTCAGACTTCTCTGGGATGTCGAGTTCACTTGTAGCAAGCTTCTTCGACGCAGTGTAGACCTCCATCATTGCGTTGGGTACTTGGTTTGTAGAAGCGATCTCCACGGCTTCTGTGTCGCAGTCGTGGGAGACCTTCAAGTCCCCCTGGAGGGAGAGTACACCGGCTGGACTTGGCATTTTGAGTACCAAGTAGGTGTAGTGGGGCACCGCCATGAACTTGGCGATGGCCGGTCTGCCAAGGATGGCGTGGTAAGAGGTCTCGAAGTCCGCGACCTCGAACTTGATGTACTCGGTACGGTAGTTGTCCCGAGTTGCCCCGAAGGTAACTGGCAGGACCACTAAGCCCAGTGGAATAGCCGCGTTGCCCGGGACGATGCCGTAGAAGGGCATGCTGCTCTTGGTGAGCATGGGAGTAATGTCGAGCTTCATCTTCTTCAAGGTCTTGGTGAAGAGGACATTGAGCCCGCTTCCATCGTCGATGAGTACCTTGTTGAGCTTGGAGTCCGCCACCGTTGGCTTCAGGACGAGAGGGAACCATCCTGGTTCGGAGAAGCTGGTCCATTGATCCACGCGGGAGAAGGTGATGGGTACCTCCGACCACCTGAGAGGGGTCGGGACCGCTGGTTCAATGGACATCACTTCACGACGGGTAGCCTTCTGCTCCCGCTTGTTGGGCAGCCCACCGAAGAGGACGTTGACGGTCTTGTCCGGCTTCTGGAAGTCGTTGTTGTCGCCGTCCTTCTTCTTGGCCTTCTGATCGTGAGGGTGCGGTGGCTCTGGCGTGTCCTTGAGCGCATGCCTGAGCTGGTAGCACTGCTCGGTGGTGTGATTGCCATTCGGATGCCACGGGTACTTCTCCTTCAGTAGGTCCTTGAAGCCGCCGGAGTTCTTCTTCGAGTTCCCTTTCGCAGGGCGCTGGATAGCCGCGACAGTGTTGTCTGGCTTGCGCTTGCGGTTGGGACCCGAGTAGTAGTAGTTGTTGTTGTTGCGGCCGCCTCGGTTTGCATTGCTGCCGCTGCTGCCGCCCTGGTTTTGCTTGGACTTGCCGCGGATGGCATCGTATTTGGCGTTGGCCTTGTCCTCTTCATCCGCCCAGGACGTGATCATGTCCTTGAGGTGGGGGATGGACCTGGGACGGCGACGACCGAAGTCTTCGAAGGTGCGGCGATGATAGAGACCGTCCTGGAAGAGGCCGATGACCTCCTTGTCGGTGACATCGACGACTGTGGCGCGCTTGTCGAAAAAGCGGCGCATGTACTTGCGGAGGGTCTCGCCTTGTTCCTGCTTGATCATGGCTAGGTCCATGCGAGTACCCGATCGGCCCATGGCGCCCGCGAAGTTGCTTGTGAATCGCTCCTTCGGTGGTCCCACTTGTCGATCGAGTGCTTGTCCGGGCGACTCGAGCCATGTGAGCGGTGCTTGGTCCAGACAGAAGGGGAAGTAGAGGCACTTGGTGTCGCTGTTGCCGCCAGCGTTCTCGATGGAGAGAGCGTAGCATCGAAGCCACTGGATGGGATCCTGCTTCGCGTCGTACTTGGTGATCCCCAAAGGCTTGAACTTGTCGGGGAGGAGCAAGTTGTGAAGTCGAGGTGAGAAGGCGGGGAAGCCGTCGCCCTCAGCAGCAGTGGTCGACTTCTTCCGCCGCAGCTCCTCAATCTTCTGGCGAGCGTCGTACCCGCCTTGTGAGGCACCAGAGGCGTGGCTGTTTGCGTGGCCTCGGCCACCGCGACTGCCGCCGCCTCCAGCTCTCCTGTTGGCCCCATGGTTGGAGCTGCCGCCGTCGCTGCCGCCGCCATCGGGGTCGTTGCCGCCGCCACCTGCCAGAGCGCAGTGGGGTACAACATCCCGGTTGCCGCGGTCTTGTAGTGAAGGTCCGCCGGCGTTGGAGCGGCGACGGTTTGGCTCGGCTGGGAGGCCAGCTCGAGTACGGTTGGGACCGTTGTTGGCGCTGCGACTAGTAGCTTCGTTGTCGCGGGGCTTAGCCGGAAGAGGCCGGGTTGACTCGTTGTCGACCCGCATGAAGTAGGCTTCTTCAGCGAGCTTGGCGATGACCTCTCCAGCGCGTATGCCCTGAGCTTGGCGTGCGATCGCTGTGATCGACATGAGGCATTGCTCAGGGGTGGTGTGTACTCTGCTCTCGACCGCCTCGAGAGCTTCCGCAAGATTGCGGATGGGGAGGTTGTCGCGGATGCGTCGACGACGTTCGTTGCGCTTCGGTTGCGTTCACGTCGAGCGTCTCTCGTCCCGCCGAGTCTCGTTGGGTGGAGCATTAGCGAGAGAGCTCGTCGGCGGAGATGTCCTCCGTGCCCGGGTCCCGAGCCGTGCTCGAAGGCCCCGGGTGTCGCCGGCGGCCATGAAGACATGGCGATCGGGGGTGCCAAGGCCGGACTCGCAGGGTGCCACCTCGGTTGGTGTGTTTGAGTCGGCCCCGGCTAGCGGTGTTCCCTCCGCGGAACGGTAGCGAGTCGATGTAGGCGACGTAGCGTGAGTCTCCCTTTGCCAGGTCAGCAGGCTTGCGGTCTGGCCAGTAGACGTATCTCCCGGCCGGCGTGGATTTTATAACCAGCCCAGAGGCTGGCCCTGACAAGGGAAGCTCAGTGGAGTCGTCTTCGGACTCGGGCTCCTCAGGGTCCGACCCGAAGTCGAACTCATAGTCCGGGTTTGAGTAGAACTCGGAGAGAGGGCTGGAGTCCGGAGCGTGATCGGGGGCGGCGTCGGAGTCCGAGTTGTACTCGGGTACGGGCTCCTTGCCGGCCCGGCGCGGAGTGAGAGCCCCCGTGCGGGCCCGGCTGAGGATGCGGGGGCCGCGCGCGGAGAGCTCGAGTGGTGAGAGGACCGCCTGCGATGGCTGAGCAGCCGGCTCGCATGCGATGGCCCATGGCGACGTCGAGTTCGAGTTGGAGACGGACTCGAGCTCGAAGTCAGCGTGGTGGTTGAAGAGCGAAATTTCGCCGAACTTGCCGGCGAGTTCGCCCGTGACGGCTTCGGGAAGCGTCACGAGGCCTGTCTTCGGGTTAGGCTGCATGGTCAGGCGGCGTTGGAAAGAGCCCGCGCCATCAGCTGTGCAGACCCAGGCGCCAAAGACGAAGGTGTCGCCGCGGTTGAGGGCGACGGTTGGCTTGAAGAGGACGGAAGCTGTTGAGTTCGCCATGTGATCTCGGGCGAGAGCCCCTACCTGGCGCGCCAGCTGTCGGTGTTTTAGACCGGCAACCTACTACGGGGAGTACCCGAAGTAGATGAATGTGACTCGCCGAGATCGGTAACTCGAAGGAAGAGACACGTGGCACACAATTTAGACAGGTTCGGGCCGCGAGGTGCGTAATACCCTACGTCCTGTATGCTGCGTAGCTCTGGATTGATAGGGCACAATTACAAGATGGTGCAATAGTGCGCCGTGAGTTGTAGGGGATTGGATGAGAAAAGACAATCAGTAAGTGTCGGTGTTTAAACCTGTTGACCTCCATAGGAGGTACCCGCAGCAAGGTAGAAGGTGGGGATCGCCATGATCTGGAACCCAAAGGTGCGCGCGAGGACACAAGACACAAGATTTATACTGGTTCGGGTAGCCAGAGTAGCTGTCCTACGTCCTGTTTGGAGTAGTATTGCGCCCTGCGCTTGGTGTTGTTCCCTGGAGGGATTGTGGATGTTCGGCTAGGTACCCGACCCTCCTTTATATAGTCCAGGGCCCGGGTTCCTAGTCGGTTACAAGGCAGGACTCCTAGTAGGATTACATAGAGCGAGTCCTAGTAGGAGTACAGGGGAATTCTAGTAGGAGTCCGTCTTCTACTCTTCCTCCTTCCTTGCATGAGTACCCGGGGAGTATGCCCGACAAGCCCCCGAGCACATTGTAGTCGAGAGTAGTAGTTCGAGTAGTCTTGAAGCCTCTGCGAGTAGTTCTTGAGCGTCCTCAAGCACTGCTTGGAGAAGTCTTCAACAGTACTTGAACTGCCGCGAGGCTGGAAGGTGGTCCAGCTCATCAGTCTTGAAGTCGAGATTATATGGAAGTGCGATTGCAAAATCGCACTCCATATGGAGTAGCCCCCGAGCCTTAGGTTGAGTTGCAGACTCTAGCTGAGGGTCAGTCTTGATTCTGAATCTTCCGTCTTGAAAAAATTGAACGATGGGTGTAGCATAGTAGCCCCCGAGCCTTGAAATGATTAGGTAATCAATCCAAGGGTCTTCAGTATTCGTGAAAGCCATCATCCGAGTACTCTTGCAGCGTGTAGCCCTCAAGATAAGAGAGCCGTATGAGCCATGTCGAGTAGTTATTGGTGCGGAGCCCCTGAGCTTGAGAAGTAGCCGTGCCGTCAGAGTGGACTTTAGGTGCGACCAAAGTCGACTTTAGATGCCGGCAGAGCGGACTTTAGAATGCGACTTGAAAACCGAAGTCGACTTTGTGCCGAGCGGAGCGGACTTTGAGATGCGACTTAAAAAACTGAAGACGACTTTGTGATGCCGCGTGGAGCGGACTTTGAGTTGCGACTTGAAAATCGAAGTCGACTTTAGGATGCCGCACAGAGCGGACTTTGATATGCGACTTTAGAAGTCGACTTTAGAATGCCGCGCAGAGCGGACTTTGATATGCGACTACAATAGTCGACTTTGCGCCGCTTAGAGCGGACTTTGAAATGCGACTTTGGAAGTCGACTTTAGTTTGCCGCGTAGAGCGGACTTTAAGATGCAACTACAGTAGTCGACTTTGCGCCACACGAGGTGGACTTAAGATGCAAAAAACGAAAACACTTTCCGGAAAGCCAAAGCGAATGAAAAATCAGAGAAACGAATAGTTTTGCCACCGGAGCGGGCTTAAGATTGCGACCAAAGTCGGCTTGTGCCACCGGAGTGGGCTTGGATGCGACCGTTAGCGTCGACTTGTGCCACTGGAGTGGGCTTGAGTACCTGAGCCATGGATTTCAGACCCAAGGTACGATTGCCGCCAGAGCGGGGTTGAGGGTGCGACCGGAGTCGGCTTGAGGGTGCGACCGGAGTCGGCTTGTGTACCTAGGACATAGATTTCAGACCCAAGGTATGGCTGCCACCGTAGTGGACTTGAAGGTGCGACCGGAGTCGACTTGCGTACCTGGGCCATGGATTTCAGACCCAAGGTACGGAGCGCGAGTACTTAGGGTACTTGGACCCATGGTACAGAGCGTGAAGACCACGTGCAGCTAGGTTCCATCGTCGCCAGGACCCGAGGACCGCTTACAGCTAGGTTCCATCGAAGCTTACACACGTAGTATGCCATCGAAGCAGGCGAAGATGCGACCGGAGTCGACTTTAAGTTGCCACACGGAGCGGAGTTTAGAATGCGACTTTAGAATTCGACTTTAAGTTGCCGCACGGAGCGGATTGTAGAAGCTGCCTCCTTGGGATAGCCCCCCAAGTTGATGAAGTAGACTCGTGGTGACTTGATTGATATACCCCAAGAGCAGTCAGCAGAGTGTAGCTCCTGTGAAAACCCACCGAGAAGCACACACAAATGAGTAGTCGGCAAGTAGTCCTACATGATGAGGAGAACAAGACAAGAGAATAGTAATCATTTAAATAAATTACTTAGCTGCTGCTACCTGGGCAGACTGTTGATGAAGCCGTGCGGTCGGCGATGGAGCCGCGACGGTTGTTGTTGAAGTCGACTAGTCAGAGTTGATTCCGACTAGTTGCTGGGGGCGTGACTGCGTTCTCAACTAGTTTGGAAAACTAGTCGAGATGAATGGTCAACGCGATGCGACCGGAAGATGATGTCGTGGCGGCGTGCGGCGTACTCGAAGTAGAGCCAGTGTTGCCGCGAGACAAGTAGTCGCGACGCACAGCGTGGCTGAAGTAGAGCTAGTGTGGTCGCAAGAGGAAGTTGCGGCGCACGGAGTAGTCGACGACGAACCCCGTGACGGGCCACGCGGCGATCCACGCGACGTGCCAAGGCACCTGGCCGCGCTGCGTAGGCGAAGTAGTCGACAACAAGCGATGAGCAGCGCGATGTGCCGAGGCACCCAGACGCGCGGCGTAGGCGAAGTAGTCGACGACGAGCGGCGCGACGAGCCGCGTGACGAGCCGCGCATGTGCCGAGGCACCCGGACGTGCGGCGGAGGTGAAGTAGTCGACGACGAGCCCGGAGTAGTCGACGATGAGCGGCGCGACGAGCCGCGCGATGTGCCGAGGCACCCGGACGCACGGTGGAGGTGAAGTAGTCGACGACGAGCCCGGAGTAGTCGACAATGAGTGACGCGACGAGCCACGTGACGAGCCGCGCGATGTGCCGAGGCACCCGGACGCGCGGCGGAGGTGAAGTAGTCGACGACGAGCCCGGAGTAGTCGACGATGAGCGGCGCGACGAGCCGCGCGATGTGCCGAGGCACCCGGACGCACGGCGGAGGTTAAGTAGTCGACAACAAGCCCAGAGTAGTCGATGATTGAGCGGCGCAACGAGCCGCGTGACGAGCCGCGCGACGAGCCGAGGCACCCGGACGCGCGGCGTAGTCGAGGTAGATCGCTGCAGCCGGGAGAGTGGAGACGAGTACTCGCGGTGTACGACGAGGTTGACGTAGAGCGTGTGCAGCCGAAGACGAGTAGTCACGGCGCATGGCGAGGTCGACGTAGAGCGCGTGCGGCCGGAGAAGAGTAGTCGCAGCGCACGGCGAGGTCGACATAGAGCGCGTGCGGCCGGAGACGAGTAGTCGTGGCGCTCGGTGCTGTTGATGTAGAGCCGATGCGGCCGCAAGACAGCGTCGTGGTGCATGGAATGGTTGAAGTGGGGCTACTGCTGCAGGCGAAGGTGATGCAGCTGCGGCATCGTTGGAGTAGTCAACAGCAGGTTGATGTAGCCGTGGTAGTTGTACGTCTTTGGTGTACTTGAGCCAAAGGTCCTGCAGCCTTGCTGGTAGCTTTCCATGTGCACATAGCAAAGAGCGAATATACCTCAAGGTCTTCACGTGTAAGGCATAGCCAGGTTCAGCAAGTTGCAAGCGAACCAGCTTCGGACTCGAATCAATTTCAGCAAGTCTTCACGTGCAAGGCATAGCCACGCCTACATGAGAACAGAGGTAGCAGACTGCATGCCGGATTTTGACTTGATGCCGACGTCTCGTGCTTGATGCGGACAGCTACAGGTGAATTGCTTCCAATCTCGCGTGGTGCACTAGCTTCGGACCCGAATCAATTTCTGGTAGGCTTCGGATTTTATGCTTCGCCGGATTTAACCGGAGTTGAAATCATCGCGAACGTGTACGCAAAGATTCGACGAGTCGCCGAAGGATCTCAGAATGAACTTGATCCTGACCATCAGCTTCGAAAGATTGATTTTTGATGACGAGAGGTCCTTCGAATTCACCTGATGATCGTGACGATGGCCCCACGGTGGGCGCCAGCTGTCGGTGTTTAAACCTGTTGACCTCCATAGGAGGTACCCGCAGCAAGGTAGAAGGTGGGGATCGCCATGATCTGGAACTCGAAGGTACGCGCGAGGACACAAGACACAAGATTTATACAGGTTCGGGTAGCCAGAGTAGCTGTCCTACGTCCTGTTTGGAGTAGTATTGCGCCCTGCGCTTGTTGTTGTTCCCCGGAGGGATTGTGGATGTTCGGCTAGGTACCCGGCCCTCCTTTATATAGTCCAGGGGGCGGGTTCCTAGTCGGTTACAAGGCAGGAGTCCTAGTAGGATTGCACAGAGCGAGTCCTAGTAGGAGTACAGGGGAATTCTAGTAGGAGTCCGTCTTCTACTCTTCCTCCTTCCTTGCATGAGTACCCGACAGTAAGGGTGATCTTCGGCGGCTGACGAAGGATAACTTTGATTGGCCCACCGACGCGGAACTCGACGTTGCGCAGCTCCCCGTGCTCGCCAAGAACCTTGCCAAGAATTTCATGAACACCTTCTTCGCTCAGCACGGGTCCCGTCTAACACTGGACGAATCAGTTCGCCTAAGTGCTCAGGTTCGCCGAAGCCACTTTTATTTTCGCTTTAAAACTCTACTTGTGGTGTCGATTCGTGCCAATGCTGACGTGTTGCCCTCGGTGTCTCGCAGATAAGGCCTCGGCTGCAAGCACGCGTTTACGAGCGCCTTCGGTCTCAATATGGTGGCACTCTTCCGGAGCCCCGGTTCATGATGGAGGGTGACTGGATCGCCATGCCGGGGGTTCCCCTGATCGCCGCCGAAAATCCCAAAGCCGCTACGGAGGAGGGGGCGACTGTGCTCGCGCTGCCGAAGAGACGACAGGGCCGACATCCGATGAAGCGCGCGTGGACAGGGCAACAGGGCCTGCAGACGAGGTCGAGCGCACTGAGGCAGCCGTGGGAACCGTCTCCCCGCGCGCCGCCTCGCCGCCGGCCGTGCGCCGTCGTCCCCGAAGTCGATGCTGCACCCGCGCCCGAGGAGGTCGCCCCTGCCACCATCAACACCGAAGAAGACACTGGAGGCGACACCTCGGAGATGGCGCATGCCGCGGAACTCGAGGCCGCGCGCGCTAGCCGCCGCTCTCCCGGGCGCGAAGGCCCCACGGAGCCTGCAGCCGCCGCGCCAGCCGAGGCTCTGGTCATCGCCGCTGAAGTCGAGGTCTGAAGGGCACCAGGCCTGATTTTGTAAACAGATGAAACACTTTCTTCTGCAGCCGTGGTTGTATGAAACTCTAATGTAAGGTGTCTCTACGCAGGTCCCTTCGGTGGTGCCTGCGCAGAGAGCCGAAGGTGCGAGCGACCCGCCCTTGCCCTTAAACTCTTTTTTCGTTGCCCCAAACGTGTGGACGAAATTTAGTATCCGCCACCTAGGCGTGTCGTATTCGGAATTTCTAATGTATCGTGCACGATGCTACCATCTCCGCAACGAGGCCGCTAAGCGTTTCTTTGCGGAGTTTTCGAAGGATCCTTCACGCCGAGAAGCCATCCTTAGAGAGCGAGCCGCCCGTAGGGCGGCTAGGCAAAACTTAGTGGACCCCTTCGTGACCGAAGGGGACATTCCAAAACCAGAGCCGGTCGAGGAGGGTGTCATCGAACCACCCGAATATGTGTATTTGATTCCTGACGCTTCGTCGGGCGGTCCTGTGGTTACGAAGACCGAGCCAGAGTGAGCACCCGCGCACTGACTGTTACCCTGTCTTCAGCGCAGGACGGATGCCTACCGACAGCGAGCTTTGGCAAATGGCACTGGATATAATAGACATGGTGTTTCTTTGTTTAATCGATGAGATCTTCGAAGACGTGCTTAACGAGGATTGAACACTTGGAGACGCTGACTGGTCGTGGTTCCGCGTCGCGCCATGTGATGCTGTGAAGACTTGAAGAGATTTACTTCGGAACTCCCCCCGGAAGTGTTCGCGCCATGCTGGGGGCGACGCGGCTCCGGCCGGTTTGTATAGTGTGTGCGTGTGAAGAAATACATTGTGATTATATTGTTGTGTCAAAGTGTAACATGAGATTGTTGTACCGAGATACATTGTATATTCAAATTATGATATGAAGAGAACAAAGGTGTCTGTGATCGCCGCTTGTCCCCTTCGTTCCTGCACTTGCGATTTGCGCCGTCATCGTGAATTTTACGAAGGGTAGCGTCACCTCGGGCCAGTGACATTACCCTCGCGTCTCTTTCGGATAGATCTGTTCTTTAGTCGTGTCGAAACGAAACACCGTTGTGACGTGTCCTCCGCGTCGCATCCGGCGGACTTTCCCTCCGGTCGCGACTAGACCGATCGCATCGCCTTCGGCGTGCTTTCACCCGGACCAAAACGAGGCCCTTACACCGCATCATGCGGACCTCGACTTTGGTTGTATCGAGACCGATGCACCGCCCCCGGCATGCGTTTTCTCAGGCCAAATCAGGGCCACTACGCCGCATGCGCTTACTCAGGCCAAAACAGGGCCTTTACGCCGCATCAAGCGGGCTTCTTCTTCGGTCATATCGGGATGGACGCAACGCCCCCGGCGTGCGTTTACTCAGGCCAAATTGGGGCCTTTACACCGCATCAAGCGGACGTCATCTTCGGTCATGTCGGGACCGATGCAACGCCCCCGGCGTGTGTTTACTCAGGCCAAATTGGGGCCTTTACGCCGCATCAAGCGGACGTCATCTTCGGTCATGTCGGGACCGACGCAACGCCCCCGGTGTGCGTTTACTCAGGCCAAATCGGGGCCTTTACGCCGCATCAGGCGGACTTCATCTTCGGTCATGTCGGGACCGACGCAACGCCCCCGACGTGCATTTACTCAGGCCAAATCGGGGCCTTTACGTCGCATCAAGCGGATGTCATCTTCGGTCATGTCGATAAGTGACAGGCGCGGCCCGTGCGCACTTAATGCAGCCCGTGCCCAAGCCGTCACTTACCCCGCCGAAGGCCACCTCGAAGAATATGCCCCCCTCCACGGGGGTGGCATAGCTTCGACAGCGCTGCGAAAGCATAATGGAAAGAAAAAATCTTGGGCACGAAGGGTTGGAGGAAAACTGACTTATATTACATGTCAGAAACAGGATACATGGGTCCGCCTCGTTAAACCTCACACTTCGTGGGTCCAGATGGGAACCACGAAGTCTCCCCCGTGAGGAAAAGAGTGCGCCCCCCTACTTAATGTACATATATTACAAACTCCTGGATAGAACGAAAGAGAAAAAAGAACTACTGAAATTCAAACAAAAGCGGCCGCTCACGGCGACTTCAGACGAAGTACTTCTGAAGCATGTCCACATTCCATGTGTAGGTCTCTTCTTTGCCGGTCAACCGACGCAACTTGAACGCTGCTTCATTCGAAGTTGCAGTCGCTATAAATGGGCCTTCCCACTTCCCGTGCATCTTGCCTTTCAGCTTTCCCTTCGGTACCTTGCGCAGCACCAGATCCCCCGACCGTATGAGCTTCGGCCTGATCTTCTTGTTTTTCCACCTCCGGGTTTCATCTTGGTAAGACGACAAGTTCGCTGCTGCTTGCAAGCGCACCTCCTCAATGTTCTGGACCGAAGCTTTGAGGTCTTCGTCGCTGGAAGGGATGTCCCTCCAAGTGCCCAAACACAGCTCTTCAGGCAACATGGCCTCTTCTCCGTACAATAACTTAAATGGCGAAAACTGCGTGGTCCTGGATGTAGTGGTGTTCTGGGACTAGATCACCCTCGGTAGCTCTTTGGCCCACTTGCTCTTTGGCAGATCGGTGATGTTCCTTTTTATACCGGCGAAGATTACTCCATTTGCTCGTTCCACCGCCCCATTGGACTGCGGGTGGTAGACCGAAGCGAAACACAACTTGGTGCCCAGGTAAGTACAGAATTCCTTGAAGTCGGTGATGTCAAATTGCGTGCCGTTGTCCACAGTGACTTCGTGCGGCACACCGAAGCGGCACACGATGTTCTGCCAAAAGAACTTCTGTATTGTCGCCGAAGTAATGCTCAGCAGTGGTTTTGCTTCTACCCATTTGGAGAAATACTCCACCGCCACCACAGCGTGAGTGTAATTCTCGGGCGCTGTCGGTAGCGGACCGACGATGTCAATACCCCATCGAGCGAAGGGCCACACTGGTGGTATCAATTGTATCTCGTTTGATGCGAACTTGCTGTAAGGCGCATGATGCTGACACTCTGGACACTGGCGCACAATGTCGTGTGCATCTGCAACCGCCGAAGGCCAATAGAAACCCTGGCGAAAAGCCTTCTGCACTAAAGCTCTTGTGTCGAGGTGATGTGAGCACATGCCACTGTGGATCTCATGGAGTAGTTGCTTGCCCTCGGTCACTGATATGCACTTTAGCAATGGGGCGCACACCCCCTTCCGGTACAGGTTACCGTCAATGATGTGGTAGTTCCTCGCCCTTATGGCCACTCTCTTATCAGCGACACCATCTTCAGCCTCATAGTAGCCCCTGACCGCCGCTACTATTGGGGCGCGCCAGTCCTCGCTCTGTATGGCGTTCACAAACTTGGGGGCGTTGCTTTGTCAGCGGCAGATCTTATGGTTGTTGTTTCGTAGAACACATCCGGGGGCAGAGGTTCGAGCAAAGCAGTTGCCTTTGCAATATGTTGACGGTTAATAGTTGTATCAAAGTTCGTTTGTGACTTGCAAGCGGACAAGTCTCCCGTCGTAGTCAAGGGACCCTTCTTCCCTCGAGTGGTGAACCCAAGGTATCGAATCCGTGGAACAATGTGCAACGCAAGGATTCAATCTAGTAAAGCAAGGTAAAGCTATCTAATGAAGACAAGTTGCATCTATCTACTAACTCATAAAGAAAACGAATCTAATCTAATCTACTAAAGAGGTAACAAGAGAAAGCAAGAGATAACCAATCTAGAGAATCTAGATCATGCTTATGTTGTAGCTCCAAACAAGATAGATGAAGATAGCAAAGCGAATCTCATTAAAAGCATCTTTAAATCGTGGCCTTCCCATCCGACTCCGAAAACATCCGCCTTTCGAGACCCCCGTTCGTCACAACGTATCCCTATTCATGCGGGGAGCTTAGGGCGAGTTCGATAGAACAAGTTGAAATCACTTGGCCGGTCCGGTATGCACCTCTAGCCACCGCGGCTACAAGAGCACCCTAAGTAATCTAGCTGCAGACTAGATCGTAGAAGAAGCAAAACCAAGAAGAAAACAAAATCATCGAGAAGGCACTTAATCGCTAGAAATCGGATTCACTTACAAACTTCACCATGAATTATTACATGAACAAGATCACCACCGGGGCCCTCCCTCGATCTTGATCCTCGCTCCGGAGCTCCGACGTGGTCTTCCATGCAAGGTTCCCACGTCGGCCAGGGAAACCCTAGACAACTAGCACGACCCTCATCTCCAAGTTGGTGTCCCTCAAGCTTCTCTGCTCCTCGGCGGCGGAATACGACTTCGGTTCTGCGTGGCTCTCGGTCAGGGGGCTATTTATAGCCTGAGAAGCAATTAGGTCAAAGGAGAGGCCGATTGGGCCCCGAATTGGGCTGGGCCGGCCGGCCTGGGCCGGCCGGCCTGGGCCCAATTCGGCCCATCCCGCGGCCTGCTTCGCCCGGTGTTGCTTCCCACATCTTCTAGATGTTCTCCCCTTTTGCATGTGGGCCCTTGACGTCGGTTTCTCTCCGAATTGGACTCAACTCCTTGTCTTGCAAGATTCAGCACTTTTCTGGTTCAGTCCTCGGAGTTTATCATCTTCTCGGGCTTGGTCCTTGGGCTCTTGGAGTCATGTTCACTTCATCGCTTGACTTGTATCGGGCTTCAAGGTCTTGTCATGAGGTGCTTAATGAACTTATCCCGGAAGTCTTGCTTTCATCGTTAAAACCCTGCGTAAACACATAACTCCAAAACCGACATGCACAAGTGAACTTGTTATACCACGGGGGTTAGTACCAATGAATAAGATACAAAAGTCATGCCAACACCGAAGGTAAACTCATGGCTAGGTTGACGGATTTTCACCGTCAACATCTCCCCCATGCTTAAACCTTGCTCGTCCTCGAGTAAGCCTTCGATGGATATCATCGTTGCCAAACAATGTTCAAACCTTGCACTTGATCATACATGAAAAAAAACATAATGCTCTCAAAAGTTTAATTCGTTAAAGTTCCATAATGTACTAGCCTTCACCTCTACGGAGGGTAGATTCTTATTAAGCTCATCCCACAAGTATTAACATGCTCCCAAAATTTAAATAGATCTCAGAATTTTTGAAATAAAGAACGAGATGGAGAAAAGCTAAACTAAATTCACAAATTTAAATCATCTTGTATATTGCTCATGAACTCTCATCTCACTTGTCTCTCAAGCCTATATATTCTACTCCTTTCCCTCTCATAACATATATGTGTGGTAGGCTTTATATGGAGCTTTGGGAAAGTTTAGTCCTAACAAGATTTTATAAATGAGGTGTTGTCAAAACAAGACAAGCTTCTCATGGTCTTACCGAGACTCGTCAAAAAGGTCATTGGAAAATAATGTTAAATCAAGGAGGGGAAAGAGAAAAATACACACACTTTTAGATAAGTGGACATGTGCAAATGGCAAAGAGTGATCCCAAGGCACAAAGGAAGTCCTTGTTATCGGATTGCACATGGTTGGAATAATGAGAATGGATCTTTTTAACTTGAAGCCTTGAATGCACTTTTAGAGAGCCGGGGAGTTCACTTTACGCACATTTTTTTCTTTCTCATATTTCTCATTCTTTTCTTTCTTTCAATCATTCATTTTTTTTCTTGTCATATATTCAGTCCATGACTTTCACAACGAAGTTTTGATTTTTTCTTATCTTGAAAGTCATGAGTATCACTGGATTTTTTTTTCTTTCATCATCATTTCATTTTTTTAAATATTCCCCTTTGAACTCTAAAACTGCACCGTACCTACCTCCTCCCCCATGCTTAGACGTTGCTCATCCTCGAGCAAAGAGGCGAAAAATAAGGTAGGTACCGGAGTATTTTTCCTTGGAGAGATACTTGAAATCTTCAATGTTGGCACTGTCTTGCGATCTTCCTTGAATTGATGATCCATTCTCAACAATAGGTTGTGGTCAAGGAGGTAATCACAAAAGATGATATTTGGTTTAAGGGTGGATATCCGGCGAAGTTTGTGAGATCACCGATGCGGGGATACACAATGCACGGATAAAAGGCTAGCAAAAAGATAGATACGCAAAAACGAAATGACCAGCTTCTTAGTCTCGGGCCAGAGAAATCATGGCCTGCAATAACTCACTCAAAAATAAATCTTGTACACTAAGGTTTATGCACTCAAATATATATATATAAGGCTCTGGATAGGTTGAGCAACACACAAGTGATATTTGTGACAAGGTTAGCAATATTTTTGAGCATAAAAGACATCTTTAATCTATTCATAACTTGAGAGCACATAAAACACTATGGGTCTTTATTTTAATCATAACCTCCGCTAAAGATTAAGCTAGCATTTAGATAATTTCAGATTTGTATTTTTAAGAGAGCACTAGGTCAAACATGCATAAATCAATTACAAAGATAAACAAAGCGGCAATTATAATCATATATCATCATGGCACAGACTTTGTAACTTTACCAAAGGTAAAAACATGGTGGCGACATTATTCATGATGAAAATAAAAACTAAGACACATGCTGAAAAATTAAACTAACACACTTGCTGAAATTTAATTAAAAACTGAAAACACTACGCATACATAGGCGCAAACAAGCTGAAAATTAAAGAAAAGGGGTAAAGGAAAGATAACTAAAGCTCCTCCTCTCTCTAATCTTCCGCCGGTGGTTGATATTGATAGTCTTGGTTGTTGTACCCTTACTTGTAATAGGAATGCGCCTCTCCTCCTATGAATTGTCTGACGGTGCTAGGTGAAGGTGTCCAAGCACATAAGCGACGTTTGCATTTCCTTCACCCATTTGGTTGGCATTGGTTTGGATGGCTGCAATAAATCGCATGTTCCTTGCAGCGTATCCTCCAATGGTGGCTCCATTTTGTTGTGGTTGAGGAAGGTGTGCAAATGGCTCCGCAAAGGCTACGTTGGGCACCGCAAAAATGGTGGGGGTATGGCTGCACCACTCCCCCATGCTTGCATTGGTACACCACCGTAGTAATTCGGCGATGCCGGAATTTCTCCGAATGGTGGAACATAATTTTGTTGTGCACCTCCTTCTTGGGTCGTGGAAAAACCTTCTCCTAATCCTTCTCTATTATTTTTTTTTCTTCGCCGGCACAAGAAGTCCTTCCTCTAACCGATCTTCTTCCCCTCAAGAAAAGTCTTAATCTTCAATCCGGAAGGGGCAAATTCACCTAGGCCACTTGGAAGCCTCCTCTCTCATCTTCACTCTTATATTTTCCTTTCTTCATATATTCCTGGGGAAGTCCCGGGTAGGAGATGATTTGGGTTCCTTGTAATACCCGGTTTTAAAGAGATAATCAACATGGAGAGGTAACACCCCGAACCAATATCTTCCGAACTCGATGTTGCAACAACACAACCGGTTGATCATAGGTGAGTGGGGTCTATTGGCCACTTGGCAATCAAAGCCGAGTAAAGCCAATTCAACTCTGTGTTGGTTATCTTTGTCTCTCTTGTTCTCCCAAAAATCCACTTGCACAAAAGTGACACACTTGGATAATGGATTCCGGATAGTATTTTTTTCGTTGATGGTCTCTTCCCGTGATCATACTCCAAAAACCTTCCCATGTGCCTTCATGCACATACTTGTTCCGGAGCTCCCTTTTGAAAATAGGGGACACTCGCCCATGGGTCTATGATACTAGAACATGTAATCGTTTCGAACATGAAAGCCAATCTAATCTATCGGGGATTGTGTTGAATGGATCCAAGGAAGCATTGAGGCCTATACTCCCTTTCCGGCATGGTTGCTAGCCTTAAGCATTAAAGTATTTCCAACACAAGATGATAGATAGATAATCCAACAAAGTGTGATTACATCTCAAGATCGATTGCAACCCATGGATGAAAGGAGATTACCCTATCAAGGTACTAGAAATAGCATCATTGATCAAGGTTACCCTTCCGACGGTGTCTTCCTTCTTCTCCTCTTGTGGGCTCCCTCCAACGGAATGAGAGACTCAGCACTCCTTCATCAAGGGTGTGCGCCATGGTCATGAAAATTTCCTAGGCGAATTCCTTGTGGGTGTTTGCCGACACTCCGCTAGAGAATTGCACCGGTGTCCCGTGTGAAACCCAATATGTGGAGAGCTTGGTCGTCGATGTCGACGTTCGCTACAAGCCTCTACTTAAGGCGAGCGAGCTTCTTCTCCTTCTCCGTCATGATGACATACCCCTCGGAATACCGCGGAGCATATGGAGGTGGAGCGGATGATCGTGTCAAGTGGTGAGGTTGGACAGGCGGCTCCTCCATATGTTATTGAAGTTTGGTAAACCTAATAAACGAGTTTTGTGTGGCCCTCATGCCACCAAGGAGAAGAGTGTGGTTCCTCCTCGGCGGTGCCGTGTCCTCCTCCATACTCCAAGGAAACTCGGAAACCGAGCGCCTCCTCGAAGAGGTTGTCGATGATGGCTTAGACGACGATGATCCCTTCTTCTTCGGTGAAAAGACTTGTAGTTTCTTCCTTGATTGCAGCGCTCTCCCTCACAAATAAATATCCGGGGTTTTCACCCGGTAACAAGGTACACAAATATTATTTTGGAGTCTGGACTTTGAGTGGATTAAGGATGTGATTTGTTGCATGAAACAAACGCGGTGGATGGCTAAGTCTAAGGTGATTCCGGCCTACAAACTAGAGCACACGAACAAAGAGTTGGATGAAAGACTTACCTCTCTCCTCCTCTTGGCTTGGTTCTTCTCTAGTGCATTAATGTTGCTTCGTGATCGCGTACACCTTCCCAACGTTCCTTCCACTCCTTCGCTTGCATTATTGCTCCTTCCACTTGATGTTTTCGCTTGATTCACTTCCATACTCCCTTGCCTCACATGCATCCATGATATTCCTACAAAACAAAGCCTTGGCTGCCCCCCCATGCTTGTACTTTGCATGTGGTTTAAATATGTTGGAGGGACATCCAGTGATGTATCATGGTGCATGCATGGTTAGGTTAACTAGATTGCCTCCCTTTAAGTGTGTTTAAGGCTAAGCACTCCTCTTATTTCGAAATTTAAAAATATTTTTCAGAGCCATGCAAGAGCTCGAACATAATTTTAGAGAAGTTTTTAAACCATTAAAAACAAATGCAAGTCGAAAATATTTTTTTATTACGTCGATTTCGGTCTCACCGGTATAGTTTGCCTTCATTAGTTGAGAGCAAGCTTTTCCCGGCTTGATCATGGGGGCATAGGTTTAGGTCCTAATTTTGATTAGATGAGAGAGATTTTGAATGAAATAAAATTAAGTGAGGTATAGAAAAATTCTAATCTTAGAGAAACCAAGGATATGGATTTTTAAACCAACCAAAAATCAAGATTCTAGGTTCACGCGAGTCCTACCACATGCTGAAATTTAAATAACATCTAGATACAAGTCGTGGCTCTACTCGAGTGTTTTTAGCATGAAAAACAAGTCAACCACAGCACCATAATGAGGGTGAAGGGTTGAGTTAGGTTCTGAAAATTTTCTTTGGTTGTGGTTTCTCGAAAAAGAAGCAAACAATCACATAGGATGGTTCATGTAAAGGGTTTATGATCAAGAAAAATATTCAACCAAGAATTATGTCTCTAATATTATTCAACCATTCTAAGTCTAAGGTTTTGCGTAGTAAAATTCAAAACTGAATTAGTAAAAAGACTCGAAAAACCTGGAATCGGGTTGTCCTCCCGGTAGCTTATTCTTGACTCGACGAAACGGGTTGCCTCCCGCCTAGCGCTTCGTTTATAGTCCATGGCTAGACTTCTTCACTTGATTACTTCGGATCAACGCTCTTTGTGGGCGTTGCAATCTTGGGTACCCACTTTGGCTTAGTCAATTTTTTGTCTTCACAGGCTGGCTTTGTCCTTTGGTCTTGACGGATGCAACATCTTCCTTGTGGCTCTGCATCTCGAACTCCGATCCTTCGGTCGTGATCTTCATGGTCTCTAGTGTGATCCTTCATCTCTCCCGAATGAGTTTGAGTAGCCTTCACCGTCTTGGGACCTTGGAGTTGTCTCAGATATTCTTCTTTGTTACCCATCGGGCGCCCGGCAAATTGTCCCACTTGCGTCTAGCATCTTCATCACGATGAACACTTCACACTCCTTGCATGTGGATCTTGCTTTGGCGGCCTTTAGGTGTTGAGCTTCTTTCTCCATCTCCATCTTCTCCGTCCTCGTTGATCTTGAATGGCCTTCCGGCGTCTTGACTTGGAGGTGGTGATCCCCTTGGAGATTTTGATGGTCCTTCGAGTTTGACTTTTGAATCTAGGGTTTCCAACCCTTTAGCATGCGTTGCACGTCACCTTTGCCTGTAAAGTTTTCCTGGATCATCCACAAAAAAGTTTGGGTTTCTTGGAGAGGTAGCCAACCATCTCCGGTTAGGGTTAGTGATAAAACAAAAATCTAAACATAAAAACTATGGTTAATCAAAACTAGATTAGATTGATTTTTTTTTCTTTTTGAGGATGATCAAACATAAGAGATGCAAAAGAAAATCAAAAGAAAAACTGAAAGATAAGCGATACTAGATCGGAACTTGATTGCTTGTTCCCCGGCAACGGCGCCAGAAAAAGGGGCTTGTTGACGGTTAATAGTTGTATCAAAGTTCGTTTGTGACTTGCAAGCGGACAAGTCTCCCGTCGTAGTCAAGGGACCCTTCTTCCCTCGAGTGGTGAACCCAAGGTATCGAATCCGTGGAACAATGTGCAACGCATGGATTCAATCTAGTAAAGCAAGGTAAAGCTATCTAATGAAGACAAGTTGCATCTATCTACTAACTCATAAAGAAAACGAATCTAATCTAATCTACTAAAGAGGTAACAAGAGAAAGCAAGAGATAACCAATCTAGAGAATCTAGATCATGCTTATGTTGTAGCTCCAAACAAGATAGATGAAGATAGCAAAGCGAATCTCATTAAAAGCATCTTTAAATCGTGGCCTTCCCATCCGACTCCGAAAACATCCGCCTTTCGAGACCCCCGTTCTGTCACAACGTATCCCTATTCATGCGGGGAGCTTAGGGCGAGTTCGATAGAACAAGTTGAAATCACTTGGCCGGTCCGGTATGCACCTCTAGCCACCGCGGCTACAAGAGCACCCTAAGTAATCTAGCTGCAGACTAGATCATAGAAGAAGCAAAACCAAGAAGAAAACAAAATCATCGAGAAGGCACTTAATCGCTAGAAATCGGATTCACTTACAAACTTCACCATGAATGATTACATGAACAAGATCACCACCGGGGCCCTCCCTCGATCTTGATCCTCGCTCTGGAGCTCCGACGTGGTCTTCCATGCAAGGTTCCCACGTCGGCCGGGGGAAACCCTAGACAACTAGCACGACCCTCATCTCAAAGTTGGTGTCCCTCAAGCTTCTCTCGCTCCTCGGCGGCGGAATACGACTTCGGTTCCGCGTGGCTCTCGGTCGGGGGGCTATTTATAGCCCGAGAAGCAATTAGGTCAAAGGAGAGGCCGATTGGGCCCCGAATTGGGCCGGGCCGGCCGGCCGGGCCGGCCGGCCGGGCCCACCCGGCCCATCCCGCGGCCTCGCTTCGCCCGTGTTGCTTCCCACATCTTCTAGATGTTCTCCCCTTTTGCATGTGGGCCCTTGACGTCGGTTTCTCTCCGAATTGGACTCAACTCCTTGTCTTGCAAGATTCAAGACTTTTCTCGGTTCGGTCCTCGGAGTTTATCATCTTCTCGGGCTTGGTCCTTGGGCTCTTGGAGTCATGTTCACTTCATCGCTTGACTTGTATCGGGCTTCAAGGTCTTGTCATGAGGTGCTTAATGAACTTATCCCGGAAGTCTTGCTTTCATCGTTAAAACCCTGCGTAAACACATAACTCCAAAACCGACATGCACAAGTGAACTTGTTATACCACGGGGGTTAGTACCAATGAATAAGATACAAAAGTCATGCCAACACCGAAGGTAAACTCATGGCTAGGTTGACGGATTTTCACCGTCAACACAATAGCATCGGCTTCCTTGTTATAGTGTCTGGGGAAACTTTGCACTGTGATGCCAATAAAAAACTTTTCCATGCTTCGTACAGCCTGCAGATACTTCATCATGTCTGGTTTCTTTGCCTTGTAAGTTTTTCCAATATGGCTGGCCACAAGCTCGGAGTCCGTCAATATGACAAGCCTCCTTGCCCCTACCGCCCTAGCCTTCCGAAGCGCAAGCAGCAACCCTTCGTACTCAGCCATGTTGTTTGTGCAGTTGTCACAATTCAATCGCAAAGCGTAACGAAGCTTGATACCCGAAGGTGACTTGGGGACTGCCGCTGCTACTAACCCCAGATGGCAATATACGCCATCGCATTGAACCTCCCATACTGGCTCCGTGATTATGGATTCCCCCTTCGGCGCCGAAGGCGTCCAATCGGCCACAAAATCAGCGAGGACCTGAGACTTTATTGCACTGCGAGCAACGAAGTTTATGACATGCTCCGCCAACTCTGTGGCCCATTTGCCGATTCTCCCCATGGATTCCTTGTTCTCAAACATGTCTCGAAGAGGGAAAGCTGTGGGGACTGATACATTGTGGCTCTGGAAATAATGTCGAAGCTTCCTCTTTGCCATCACAACTGCATATGCCATCTTCTCCATTTCAGAGTAGAAGAGTTTCAAGCCGCTCAAAGCTTCGGAGACGTAGTAGATGGGAAAATGCTTCGGAGCATCTGCTTCCTTTCGTTCTTCCACAAGTACTGCACTGACCGCTGTGTCGGTTGCCACAATGTACAACAGCAGCTCAGCCTTCGGCGACGGCTTGGTCATGAGCACTGCCTCTTCTAGATATTTCTTGAGATTGTCGAAGGCTTGCTATTGCTCCGGGCCCCACTAAAAAGATGAGTTCGCGCGAAGCACCTTGAAGAAGGGTAGGCTTCGCTCAGCAGCCTTGGAGATGAAGCGATTTAGCGATGCTATTCTGCCTGTGAGCCTTTGGACCTCCTTTCTGCTGCTCGGTGGTTGCATTCTTCGTAGTGCTTCGATCTTCGGGGGGTTTGCCTGTATGCCCCGATTGGAGACCATGCACCCCAACAGCTGCCCTCTCCGAACGCCAAAGATGCACTTCTCTGGATTAAGCTTGAGGCCATTCCGCCTCATGTTGTCGAAAGTTTCGGTCAGGTCCGCAATGTGATCTTTCTCTTTCTCGCTCATAATGATGATGTCGTCGACATAGGCCGAGGCATTGCGCCCCAGCTGGTTGCCCAGAATCAGCTTTATCATGCGGTTGAAAGTTGATCCAGCATTACGAAGGCCTTCTGGCATTCTAACGAAGCAAAAAATGCCGAAGGGTGTCGTGAATCCGGTCTTAGCTTCGTCCTCCCTTCGCATCCACACCTAGTGGTATCCAGAAAAACAGTCCAGGAGACTCAGCATGTCACATCCAGCTGCCTGATCAATGATAACGTCAATCCTTGGTAGCGGTTAAGGGTCCTTCGGGCACTCCTTGTTGAGTTCTGTGAAATCGATACACATGCACATGTTCCCATTCTTTTTCGGCACCATCACCACATTGGCCACCCACACAGGGTACTGCACTTCTCTTATGATTCTTGCATCAAGCAGCTTCTGCACTTCGGCCTCCGCAGACTTGACCCTGTCACCTGACATTGGCCGCTGCCTCTGCAGCTTCGGTTTGACCTTCGGGTCGGTGTTCAAAGTGTGCTCTATAACTGACCTGTGGACACTCGTCAAATCCGACTTGGACCATGCGAACACATCCTGGTTATGACAAAGGAACTGCAGGAGTTTGCCTTCGTCCTCCGCACTGACTTCGGTGCCTATCATGACAATTCTGCTTGGCACATCCGCGCACAAAGGGACTGTCTTTGTGACATCGACTGCCTTCATGCGCTCGGCTTCGGCCCCCTTCATGGATTGTCTCATTTGGACCTCGGCCCTCTGCTCTTCTGCTACCACAGCTTCGTTGCCCTCATCTTCGTTAATAACATGGACCTGCCTGTTATGCACTAACGTGTTGCGCTCGGCCCTTCGGGCCTCCTCCTGGCTGCCATACACCGAAATCACCCCCGCTGCCGTTGGTATTTTCATCAGAAGGTACCCTTAGTGGATGACCGCTGCGAACTTGTTGATGGTGTTGCGACCGAAGATGGCATTATACGGGTACACGAAGTCAACAACATCGAAGGTTATGACTTCCGTTCTCATAGTGGCATCTTGACCGAAGGTCACATTGACGTCAATCTTGCCCAATGCTTCGATCCTCTTGTTGCCAAAGCCGTACAGCGGGTGCTCCGCTTTCTTCAAGTCTTCTTTTTTGAAACCCATGCCGGAGAAGCACTGCTAGGTCAATATATCCGCTGAACTGCCGTTGTCCACCAGGACTCTCCCCACATCATTGCCGAAGTAGTACTTGGTGTTCTTGCCAATGTTTGCTCTTATGACGAGAGGGTCATTGTGAGGGTAGTGTTGCAGCCGGATGTCAACTGTCGTGAAAGTTATTGGGATGTGGGACCATGACAAATGGGAGTACTTCCCGGAGCAAATGTGCGACACGCTTCGGTAATACTCCTACCGTTGCCTCTTCGTCTCGTGCACTGGTTCATTGGACTCGCCCGAGATTGCATTGATGATGTTGACCATGCCCATCATTCCTGAGCTGCTAGAGTCAGGGGCCTCTTGCTTTGGCGGAGGTGGTGGTGGCTGGGCATAATGCGTTTGATGGTGGGCGGCTGGGTTCAGCCATGAAGGCACAAATACCGACGATTGCTGCGCGTGCATGGGAGGAGGAGGCGGCAGCTGCGGCGCCGAAGGCGTGTACGACTGTGGTGGGTGGAACACATGCGTGGGTGCCGGAGGCTGGAAAGATTGGTGGTGATATGGTGGCAGCAGGGCCCTGAACTGCCCCGCGTTCTGGTACTTCATGACGTGATTCACATCGAGGCCTGCTGCCTTCGCCTTCTCCTCAGCTTCCCATTCCAACTTCATCTTGACAGCCGAGGGGCATTGATGGGTGTGATGCTAGGCGTCGATCCCATGGAGCCAACAGAAAAACCTCTCACCGCCGCCCCGCTGAGGCGGGTTTTGCTGCTGCGGCTTCGACCCTCTGCCATTTTTGTATCCACCCTTGTGGCCACCGCTGTTCCGATTCTTGTTCTGGTCAGGGGGCGCAGATACATTATTGACCTGACGGTTTGCTTGCTTCGGCGGGTGATTCTGCCACCCCTTCGGTTGGTCCCATTGCCCCTGTTGCTTTTGCTTCTTCGCTGCATTAGCTCTGTCCAGTCTTCGGCGGCGGCCTTTGTCGGACTTGCAATATTCTTGCATTACCTCAAACAGTTCTTGCAAAGATTTCGGCTTGACTCTGTCAAGCACATCCTGGCAGTTTCCGACCCTCAAGCCCCCAACGATGGCGTCGATGATGCTGCTTTCGGACACCCCAGGCGCATGCGCTGTCAGCTTCACCACCCTATGCATATACTCTTGCAGTGACTCCCTGTCTCCCTGGACACACATGTTGATGAGGTCATTGGAGTCTAGCTGTTCCACTTGCATGCCCTTGAAACTGGACAACAGCTTGTTTCGCAGCTGAAACCAGGATGTTATGTGCCCATTCGGTATGTTTGCATACCAATACTGAACCTCTCCCTTGAGGGCCAGCACAAGAGCCTTTGCCTTTGTTGTGGCATCGCCTCCGTTGGACTCCACTGCCGCTTCGAACTTCATGAGGAACTCTTTGGGGTCGTAGTCCCCGTCGTACTGGGGCAAGGTGTTGGCGTTGAAACGACGGGGCCACGGCGCGCTCTCGAGCTCGATTGAGAGCGGGGATACCGGGACGACGTTGCGAAGTGGTGCATCCTCGGGCGCGAAGTGCTCCTGTGCCTGCCCCCTCTCCTGCCGATGGCCGATGCTCTGCCCTTCGGATGTGTCCTTCTGCTGCCTCCATTGATCCAGCTAGGCCTGCATGGCTTGCAG
This sequence comes from Cenchrus americanus, assembly GCA_947561735.1. Classification (NCBI taxonomy): domain Eukaryota; kingdom Viridiplantae; phylum Streptophyta; class Magnoliopsida; order Poales; family Poaceae; genus Cenchrus; species Cenchrus americanus. The sequence continues at coordinate 124,548,959 of OX387242.1, read as the reverse complement.
GGTGTGCCAGGCATGCTGCTGAGCCGACGGCGCAGTGTGCGCAGAGGGCATCGGTGCTGGAGCAATCGGCGTAGGAATGGCTTGCTGTGGCGGCGACGTGCCGGCGATCTGACTCTGAAGCAGAGCGAGGTAGCGCTCAGCTTGCCTGATGTTGAAGTCGATGGTATCTGGAGTGGCGTGCGGTGCAGCCACATCCTGCTGCTGGGACGGCTGCGCTTGCGACGAAGACGGCCGCATCTCTTACTCTTGCTGGGCTGCCACGGTCTTGCCCGCGATGAGAGCCCGGATCCTTCGGAGAGCCTCGATGTCTTGCGCAGAAGCCCCCAGCCCCTCGAGGCTGACCTCGAACATCCCTGAGGCAGTGTGCTCGACCTCCGGAACGCTCGGCCCGGTACGGGTCCCCGCCGAAGGCTGGATGGCCGAAGCCGAAGGGTTGACTGGTTCCGGTGCTAGCGGAGGGGTTGACGCCTGAGCCGTGGTGGCTTCGGCGCCTGCCGATCGCGTCCTTGCCATGCGGTCCTGGATTCTTCCACGAGGTGGGCGCCAAATTGTTGGTGGAAATCGGGCCCGAAGGTGGACGCCGACACAACAGCCCCCTGATAACTTCTCTCCCCTTCGAAGGAAAGCGGCCGGGAGGCCACCCTCGGAAGCGGGCAGAGAAGTTAGAGACTCGCTACTTCCCTGTCGCCTCTACCCTTCGTCGCTACTGCTACTAACAGGAAACAAGAAAGGAAAACAAGGAAATACTTAGCAAACCGAAAGCCGAAGTATTCGCAGGGGCCTTCGGCTCTCTCTTCTCATTACTGTCTATCCGTTTCATTACAAGGGGTTCACTATTTATAGGAGACCCCCGGGCATGATCGTCTGCCTCAATTACACCTTTTCCGTTCCTGACAAACGGCTTTAAACACTTTACAAGGGTATAACAGTAACTCCCCGCGTCGTACAGGCTTCCAACGTGTCTTCATACGGCCGAAACACCTTTACACGCGGCGCCCCTTGTCTCTGCCTCGTACGGTGCCCCCTTTACACGTTTGCAGTAGCCACATATTGCAGCGCACCGCACCTTCGGCACCGAAACAACCCACGACCTCGCCCTGACCGCGTCGGGTCTTTCGGGACACCTCGTCCGGGTCGCTTCCATTCCCAAGCCGAGGCGCACCCAACGCGTGGCGCATCCGGTCCCTCAATACCTTTGGCGCCGAAAGTCCACCGTACGCACTTTCGGCACCGAAGGTCAGCACCATTCGGTTGGACTGTTCCTGCACAACAAAGCTCACATAACCCGAGCGGCATCACTGTTTTCGTTAAATCGCCGCTGTGAAACTTCCCCATATAGCCGAAGTCGTGCGCGGGCCGAAACCGACAGCCCGGCCGGACGTGGTAAAAGCTTCCGAAGGCCATTTTCCCCAACAGGGGCCTGCGCCGATCCGGTCGACGGCGAGGAACACGTCGTGGCAACTGACAAAAGTCCACACGAGGCTCGGCGTCGTGACGTCATCGCTGGGCACGTCGCCAGCGAGCGTGGACGTGTGGGTGCTGGACCGACGGCGGTGGGGAGGCGGAGAAGCCACGGTGGGACAGGAGGTACAGCGTCGCCCAGACGGCGTTGAGCTCCTGGGTCATGGCGCCGCAGCTGACGCACGACGATTGGATCTTGAGCGCGTCGCGGGACGACTTGGACCGTGTGTATTATTCATGACGGAGGAATAGGCAGCTACACCGGCACGATGTGGGCGAGCTGGCGGCGTACGGCGGCGACGGCAGTCAGCTGCCGCCGCCGAAGGGGGTGAAGCTCATCATGAGCAAGGAGTAACGTATGTGCGAGTTCACGACTTTTGCCTACGTGGAGACTCAGAATCCAGTGCCAGCTGCCAAGGGGCAACAAGTGAGGATCGTGCAAGTGGCGTGCAGGAGAAAGGAGGACTATGATGACTGTGAAATGTTGTAGTAGTAATTTGAGATAGAGGGAATAGTTAGTTGCATTATAGTTTGCTTTTTTTTTGTTAGTTGTGGTTGTTGTGCTAAATTTTTATTTTCATAATAAATTCTAAATGAATGTGTTTTTGTACGTGGTAATTGGATTGGATATAGTAGCGTGTAAAGGTCATAAAAATCATCTCTTTGACCGTGTGTCCCATATGCTCTGCCTCGTTTTCACAGCTCCTGCATGACGGCGTCTTCCTTCCTCAGCTACAGGAGAGAGAGGCGACAAAGGCGGAAACTCTTTCCGCCGGCGATTCGCCAGCTCCTCTCCTCTTGGTGGCCGGTTGGGCGCCGGAGAGTGAAATGAGGTGGTGAATCGTCGGTTGGACTTGTGTAGGATAGGTAGGTAGGTGCCTAGTCCTTAGGTCTGCTCGTCGTCGATGGCGGCGGAGCTGTGGTGCTGATGCGGCTACTGCCTCCAGCGTGGCGGCGACGGCGCCTTCTCCGGCGAGCTCGCGACTGCGTGGGCCGCGGCGGGTTGGTCCTCGGCCGCGTCGTGGGGGTGCCGCGGTCGTATGCGGCGCTCCTGGGCGTGGCAGCCGGGCCCGCCTGGTGGAGACGTGGCGGGGCGGCGGTGGCACTGTCTCCGGCGTGCCTCGCGGTGGCAGGTTGGATCTCGGCCGTGTCGCGGGGGCACTGCAGTCGCGTGGCGCTCCTGGTGGTGAGGCGGCCAGGCCCGCCTGGTGGTCGAGGTGGCATGTTCCCGCTTTGCTGGTGGTGGCGTCGGGTGGCAGGTCGCGCTGTCGCCGGCAATGTGCTGCAACTCTGGTAGTAAATAAGTCGTCTCGGCGGCGAGGCTTTTGCTCTTCCGGTCCATCTCCGATGAGGATTTGCTCCTTGTCGGTTTTTGGGCTGTGAAGCTTTGTTGTCCAGGGTGCATCGAAGAGGCGGCGGCGACGATGTGTCCATTTGGAATAAAGTCTCTAGGGCTTCCGCCGTGTCGACGGCGAACTGCTCTCCATCGCTGTTGATGAGCTCGTGGAGATGGGTCCTTCGGGGGCGTTCAGGGGAGCTTGTCTTCCAGTACTTTGGGTTTCCCTCTCTCGCTTGATGCCACAATAGTAGTGTGACGTTCTTGTCGTGCACCAGAGTTTTCTGGTGATCTCTCAAAGGACGCGGTTGGTTCGGCGGTGTGTAATTGTAGGTCTGCTGCAGTGTGTGGGAGTGCATGCGTTGTGTATGTGTTTCTATGTACTGAACAGATTATACAGCTATGCTATGCAGTTTGAGAGGGTTCAAAAAAAAAGTCGACTGTGATCACACCGAAGGTGACACTATAGCTATCGCCTATATGCCCATCCCACCAGCCGTCCGCCACCCACCACCTCCTTCTACTAGGGACGAAACCAGACAGGAACGGGCAGGAAAACCCGTCTCCTGTTTCTGTTACCACATTTTATCAAGCTTACTTAAGAGGGAACTCGTACTTTGATATATGCATGTGACATTGTTGATTTTTGTATGGTTTGGAACTTCGAAGCACTCTTATATTAGTGATATTTCATGAAACACATGGTTAATATGATCTTTAGTCTATAAAAATACTATAGGTACATACTAATGCATTATTTTAAGTCCATGCCGTATTTATCAAATACGGGATAAAAATGGGTTCATCTCGGCTAAAAAACAGGATTCCGCAAAAACGGGCGGGATAGACCCTGCCTCCCGTCCCCTTACCGAAATTGTCCAAAAATACGAAAACAGGAATCAAATATGGAAAACATGACAGGACGGGATTCATCTTGTCGGTTTTCAACCCTACTTTACCTCCCCCACCGAAACCCTAGCTATCTGCCACCGGAACCCTAACTTCCCGCTGTCGAGAGCCTCCCCCACCCCGACCTGGCCTGACCGTCGTTACCGCTGCGAGGGCCCTAAGTCGTCCCACAACCATCCCCATAGTCAGCCCTGCACTCCTCCCCTAACCAGCCGCTTCTAAGGCCACAGGGTCAAGGAAAGGGCATCTGCCGCCATTCGCCGCTGTAGTTGTTGTCCGCCGCCGCGTTTTCACCGAGAGCTCCGCGCGGGGGATAGGGCGAGCTGGAGAAGACGGATATGACAAGTGGATCCCACCGTCCTGTCGCTGACAAGTGGGACCCACACATATGCGACACATAGTCGCAGCGGCCTTACCGGGTACTCTTATATGTCGCTTCAGCAACAAATTCTCTTCGTGTCGCTGAAGAAAAGCTGCCTCAGGGGGTTGAAGTGCATGCATGCAAAACAAATCAAAATTGATGACATCAGTCACATGCAATATTGATTGAAACTAAAACAACCTATAAATCATAAACCAAACATCAAAATGAAATTCTGATCGCACCATTGGATTTCTGACAATAAAAACTTCGAAACAAGATCTCATTTGAATATTTTGACAAATTTTATTTTATTTGTATTTTTTAATTATGGTTATATATTCTGTTGTCGCTAGAACAAAACGAATGAAGTGTGAGAACAAATGAGAACAACTGTCAGAACAAGTTTATATGTCATCCCGAACAACAAATGTGGTGTCAGAACAAATCAGAACAAGGGTCAGACACATGTTATTATTATAGACATAACAAGATATTAAAATAGCCAGAACAAGATATTACTATAGCCAGAATAAGTTTGTATGTCATCTCGAAAAAAGTGTCAGAACAAATGAGAACAACTGTTATAACAAAATTCTGTTATAGTCAGAACAATTTTGTGTGTCATCTCGAAAGGGAAAGAACAAGTTATTATTATAACCCGAACAAGATACTTATAGCCCGAACAGCCTATCATTCTAGCGACAACAAATTTACATCTCATCTCGAACAATAAAAATATTAATGAAAGAAAAATATTAAATAGAAAATAATATAAAAATGGAAACAAAAACAACAAATAGTAGAAAGTAAAAAGTGAATAAATAAAAAGAAAAGATAAATAAAAGTGAAATAAGAATAGAAGAATAAAAAGACGAATAAAAAGAAAGAAAGAAAAAATGAAACAGAAAAAATAATGTTAGAAAGTAGATATAAATAGAAAGAAAAAAAGAAGAAAAAAGAAAAAAGAAAAACAGAAAAAAAGCGTTTACAAATAAAAAAGTAAAAAGAAATAGAAAAGAATAATAAAAAGAAAAAAAGAAAAAAATAGAAAGAAAAGAAAGCACCCCACCCCCAGGCACGGCCCGCGCGGCAACGCTCGCGGGCTCGCGCGGCTCGCCGGCTCCCCACGCTTCAGCGACAGATGAAAATCTGTCGATGAAACAACAAATAAGATTCCCGCCTTAGGGCTTGTTAGTTTCTATGGGATTCAATCCGGCCGGAATAATAGATATATCAAGAAATTTGTGATAGAGACTCGGATTCATTCCGAATTGAGATTTAATTTACTCATTATGATGGGTAGAACAAGAGACCGAAGAGCCGGATTGATTCCACACCTCTTGACTAGTGGATTGATTCAGTGTCTCATGGTGTGCCTATCATGAGTAAATTAATTTTCGACCCGGAATAAATCCGGATCTCTTATAGTATCTATCATGATTTTCGTATTATATTTATCGATTCTTGTCGGAATCAACCCGAGCCAACCCGCTCGTAAACTCGCCCATGATATACGCGGCCCAGTCGATGCCATCCTTACCGTGGAGGCCACGAACGTTGACGTGGTGGTCCGCGTAGAAGAGCATGACGGTTCAGCTGGCTCGCTGAGCTCGTACATGGTGGCGTTGAAGTCCCGCACCTCCTCGACGTCGACGGGCATACATCGCCGCGACAGGGGCCGACCCGCTCCCCGGCGGTGGCAAGGGCGGCGTTGAAGCGGATGCAGCCATTGTGACCGCCGCGGCCGAAGCGGACGAAGCGCTCTCGCCCTCGCGATCGATGGCGTCGTCCAACATTGCTCGTGACGAGAGCGAGCGAGCTGGGCCTTGCAATTCGGTCACGAGAACGCGTGTTACACAATCAATAAGCAACATATATTCACATGCGAAAAGGGGAACGATCGCCAGTAAATTACTAAGTGGACAAGAAAATTGTTAGGATTAATTAGGATAATTAATTAGTGATTAATAGGATAATTACCGTCATTAGCAACTGCTAACGACAACCCTTTCAAGAGACACCGTAGAGGGCAAGTTGCCCATTCGTCACACGCAGACACATATTGACTTGTATATATATTTGTACACTATTCATCAATCGATACAGGGATTCAACCGATTCATTTCATTTAATCCCAAATTCTCTTAACACGTTATGAAACACGCATCGCTCTGCCACCGCTGATGCTACAGGCCGAGAGAGAAACTCATCGAGACACAAGAAAATCGGTGGAAGTGATCCAGGGACTTGCCGTAGTACTTGCGGTCCTCGCCGGAGTTCTTGCATAGCTTGATTCCCAACGTTCCGCTATCCACCGTGGGCATGGCCCCCACGTCGTGATGCCCCCAACCTCCACGTGCAGCACCAACATGGAGCCTTGGCCACCAGGTTTCGCATGCGACTTCGATGTCGTCTTTCTGTTATCCCCCTCCACCGCCAGGAAGACCTTCCTTCGTCGTCGTGACGGCCTATCGACTACGCATGGCCGACATTCCGCACGGGAGTGCGCTCGGCGCCGAATTCGTCTCTCCCTTGTCTCAGGGGGAGGCGGCCGCCCACCACAGAGCGGCGTTCGAACGGCTGGTGAAGGCAGATCCGCGACATCCCAGCTGGTATCTACGGTCTTTTGCATTGAAGCTCACCGGGGACGGGCGGGCGCCCCACCAGCCGGCCTCCATGGCCAGGATCGATTCCACCATGCGAAGAGGAAGGAGGACGGGGCTCAAGCGGTGGCTGCAGTGGTGGTTGTGCAAAGTGGTGACGGCGGCTCGATTGTGGCTGGCCGGAGATGGACAGCGGCGGCAGCGGCCAAGCAGCGGCGGCATTGGTGTCTGGGGGCGGTTAGGGTACAAACCCTAACCGTCGCCCTTAAGTAGGCCGGCGGCTGAGGTGTCCCCTCATCAGAGGTGACTAAATGTGATACAAATACCAGTCCCAGGAGGCTAGTAACACATTTATTACATCATATGGTTCATTACCGTACAACACGTCGAGGTTGTGGGCACGGAAGCGCCACTGCCACGAGAAGCAAAATAAGAACTACTAACCAAACTACAATAGTAAAGGCTTCTAAAGCTTCATCAGAGTCTAGCACCATGGAAGCTTATCCGTGGAGACCCTGAATCCAAAGGCACGGGTTGGGTGTAGGACAGCAACCTACTCGATATCTTCGGGGACAAAGTCAGGATCCTCCTATGAAGAACAGCTAATTAAGTAAGGATGAGTACATACGTACTCAACAAGTTCAACCCCACCCACGGAGGGGCTTATAAGAAGATCATGCACAGGATATATCAAGGATCAGGTTAAGGTTTTTTTGCAAACACATTTGCTCATGCAGGAGTTCATTTTCGAAAAGGTTTTCGCAAACAATTTTTATAACCCAAGTAACTCAGTTGGTTTGAGAAAACCAATTAGGGACTACCGGAGTCCCCGTCTGCAGTAGCCCAGGCACACAGCCACACACTTCTCCAGAAAACAACTCACGCCATGAAAACATCCCAAACCCAAACACTAGTTTTGTGACCACACCCTAACTCGTCCAATACCGTAGACATGGCTATTCGAATAGGTTTTACACTCTGCAGAGGTTGTACATATTTACCCACAAGTAGGGTACTGCCACACGAACACCTTTGTGTCGGCGTGGATCCTATCAAAGCCATTACCCACCTTAGCTAACCCTACGAGCCACCACGGAAGCAACCAAGGGGTTATCTCACATAACCAGGGCGTACCTCACACAGATCGTACCCCTACTCCTTGATCTCCCGCTGCTCACCCGCACTCCCGATGGCAAGTAGAGTAACTAGTGGGATTTATGCTAAGCCATTGCCACATACAACGGTCAAGTGGTTGTACGATAATTTGGCCAGGTGAGATGTCACGCAACCCGGTCCTTAACGACAAGATGGACATCTCCAAACATGCTCAACCACAAAGGTACGAGCTCACCCATACTCCTGACACACACGTTCATCCCATCTACCCAGTTCTTTACTCATTTTCCAAAATATCACATTCCCATTTTAAAACACTCACACCAATTTAAAGAAATCATTTAGGCCAAACAAGGTTCAATCATAGCAATCAAGGGTGGCTATCCTACCAGGTTTTTTGCATTGAAACAATATGCAATCTATAAAATGGGTCATAGGATTGTATTTATAAAACTAGGACCAAAGCATGCATCAAAGGATGAGATTGAACTTGTCGTCTTCAAAGTCCTCGGGGAGTTCCTGCTCGCGGTTCGGGACCTCGGGCTCCTGCTCGCAGTACTTGGCTCCAAGCTCCGGCTCACGGTACTCCTCCTCGTTCACTCTATCGGCTATAACATACACACAAGTAAGCATGCAATCAATTACAAGCACACAAGATTTTCCGGCTGAGCTCGAGGAAAGATAAATGGATAAAAGAGAGGAATAAATATTATTTAGGGGGTATATGGTTGGGTGGAAAATAAGTGAAGGGTCGGGGCAAGAGCTGGGATCGATCGGGCAAAAATATGAACATGAAATGACGCGTTAAAGGCGTCATTGGGATTGATTTAGAAAGATTAAGGACTTAGTTGTAATTAGTTTTAATAGAGACAGGGCTTATTTGTAATTTACACTAATGGAAAAGGACTTAATTATGATAGCGTAAACTTGGTTAAGAGCTTAGTTGTAGTTTGTATCTTTCTGATCAGGGACTAGATCATAAATAAATATTAAGCCAAGGGTTTAAGAAAGAGAGGGGGAAATATAAAAGGGGGGGCTTTCAGTCAAATGGCCCTCTCCTTCCTCCCGACAGAACAGGGGAGAGGAGGAAACCGACCGGGCAGCCGGCTGGCAGGGGTGCTCGCCGGTGACGCTGGCCATGGCAACGGCTAGGAGATGGGGCAAAACGAAGGGGGCGACGAGGTCGACCTACTCCGCCGCTTACCTTGGTCGGGGACGGCCTATGGAGGCGGCTCTTCGGTGGCGGGCGGATGCAGGTGGTGGTGAGTTGGGGCGGTGGTGCTAGGAGGCTCGGGGAAAAAGGAGGGAGATGGTTGGGAGGTGCGGGGTGCAACGAGAAGCGGCATCGGTTATTTATAGGGGGGGAAGGCGGTGGAGCGGTCGGGATTTGAGCACGAGAAGCTTGTGCGGCCGGCGGCAATGGCGGTTGGGGAAATATCTCGCCGTTGACTCGGCCAATGAGGTTTTCGGCCGGGATTCGCGGCAGGGGAGTAACTGCGGTACTGTGGACACGATGTGGCGAGCAGCGACGCACGCGGTGGCGTGTAGGCTGGGCGATGGTAGGCTCGAATGGCGGCGGCTTGCGGTGGTGATGGTGCTCGGAGGCGACAGCTCGGGCAGGTGGAGTGAATGCCCGTCGTGGCGTCGAGCGGCAGGGACGGGTCGCGTCGCGGGCCCGTGCGGCGGCGCGCGCCGAGCGGGGCCGAGGAGGAGGGGCGGCGTAGCGTGTCGCAGCAGGCGCACGGTTGGGAACAGAGGTGCGGGGCCGAAGGAGGAAGAAAGGAGGAGGGAAAAAAGGAAAGAAAAAAAGAGAAAGGAGAAAAGAAAAGGAAAAGGTAAAATAAGGAAAAGGAGAAAGGAAAAGAAAAAGGGAAAGAGTTTAGAAAATTAGGAGAAATCCTAGGAAAAATTAGGAGGGAGGGAAAAGGGATTTTGTTGGAGTTTTCCGGGTTTCGGGTGCCGACGCAACGTTGCGCGATCTTGGCAGTGATTGCGAAGCGTGTCGTCCAGCGGGGCCGTGGCTGGTCCGGGATTCCCGGCGAGGTGGCCGACAGCGGCGCTGCGGCGGCACTGTGAGCGGCGGTGGCTCGATTGATGGCGGGCGGGATGGGCGGTGCCGGTGGGATCCGCGGCACGCGCGCCGAGAGAAGGAGAGAGGGAAAAGTTGATCGGGGTTTTGGGGAGATGATCGAGCTCAGCGTAAAGATTTTAAAATAAACACGTGATTTAGCAGGTGATTTATTAAGGGATAAAACATGGGTGTTACAGCGGCGCCGGGCACTTGGGTCGTTTCCTACTAGGCCGCGCGCCTGGCTGGCAGGCCAGCTGGGCCGCACGTGTGGACACCAGGCCGGCTCGGCCGGCCGGCCGCCGGCCGCGACTGCTATTTTTTTCTTTTTTCTTTTACCTTTTCTTTTCAGCACTTTAGTATAATTAATTAGCATATTACTTGGCTAATTTATGTTATGGAGAACATCAGTTATTTCCATGATTGTTGTTGCTTTATACCCACTGAATATTTTTCATTATAATATTTTGTGGTTTGATTATTTTATAATACAATGGCATTGGTAATTCTATTATAATTTTGGTGTATGTGGTGGGCCCAATCTCCCTTTGCACCACATACATATTACATTTATTATTTTTGATAAGTTAATTGGGCTATGTCGGTGCAACCAAACTGCCAGTTTTGCACCAACATATAAGTTATATTTGTGAGTTTTATAATAGAATTGGGTATGTTGGTGCCCTAAACCACAATTTGCACCACATACAAGTTAAATTTTCAAGTTGTATTAATTGCAGCATAACAAGGATTTATTGAATAAGAAGATTTCAACCCTGATATAAGTATGGGACTAAAAGTTGCAATATAATATCTTGGTTATTTTGGTTAATTTTCTAATCAAAATAAAAGTTTGGATTGATCTTTCTCATCATATTGTTTTATTATTACACAAGATAGTAGTCCTAAACGCACTGGCTGCGTTTAATTCTTTGTGAATTATTCTGCCTTGAGACCGTGCTTAGGTAGCAATATATTTGCCTACTATAAAGATCTACTCTTTATCTACGACATAGAGACTATCTTGTCTTGTGCATACTAAAACTTATGATGATTAGTTTGTATGGCTTACACATTTTTGCGATTACCTACTGTAGTCCAAAACTATGATAAGATATATACACCTATAAAAATTGCAATTTAGACTAATTACCATATTGTTTTTGAGTTGTACCTAGGTTATTAATTATTCAAATAATTTTCAATATTCAAATTAAAGCTCCCTAGGAAATTACTAATGTCCATCGAATATGTTTTAACATTTGTTGTCATAACTATTGTGAGTATCATTTTGATGAATTTGATACTCAACAATATTTATGGATTTCTATATATTAGACAAGAATTTCATTTATTTCTTGTCATATATAGATTGTACGGGAATTTTCCTAATAAGGATTGACATGTTGCGCATAAGAATTTTGCACATGGTTGATCCATTTAAGATTTGGAATGATCAACTTAGCCATCTAAAGAGGTGAGTGAAAAATTAATAGCAATTATTTTGGTCAGTATTTCCCCAGAGTATGGATACGATAAGTATCATAGGGAAACAAATTTTAAGACCATCTTATCTTAAAATCAGATTGACTTAGATCCCTTGATCCTATTCCAAAGGGATAGATTAGAATCTATAAGTACAATATTAAGATCATACAAGACCACTATTAGTAAATTTCTATTTGTCAACTTCATATTGGAGTCAGGAAGATGTACACACTCCTGATTTAAGATTAACTGCAAGCCCCCCATATGCATTCAATATGTTGGAATTCATAAGATTTCCTATTTGCGTAACATTAGACTACGTTGTATACGTATCAATTTCACCACCGCAACATACATTGATGGGTCCATACAGGAAACTGTGGATAAATCTGAGATTTCAGTCTCCGTCGATTGTTCAGTATCTAGATCTCTATAGAGGACTTACTTACAACCTGTATGCTGGTTTTGAATACATGAGCTTTTCTAGGCATTAGGGGGAGAATAATACCATATATAATGCCTAGAAAATATTTGTAAAGCATAAAGCATTTCAATCTCAAGATCACGTACTAAATAAACTGAATCAATGCTTTGCCCGTATTGTGGATATTGAATTCAGAGGAGTTAGTTGAACTCGCTCTCGATAGTATCAATTTCTCACTTTGTAAATGGACATTAACATTGAGTTCAAAGGATGATTTGCATAGTATTGTAAACAAACTGCCTAAATAATTTCATAGATTATATAGGTGTTACAAAGTCTCTACATTCTGTAAGGAAAGTGCCAGAAAGAGTGGAATATACCACTCACCCCCATATTGGCTATATGAGGGGGAGAAGCACTTCTAAGTGGCAAGATACGATTGCTGGCAAGCAAAAAGAAGACTGAAAATGCAACTCAACCTTTGGTTGAAAGACACCTTGAGGACATGTAATGTCTTGTGAATATTTATAATCCACAAACTTATCTCAGAAGTGCACTAAAATACTGAGGATAGGATATCGGAAAGCCCTGACTCTCGTTTATGGAAGTCCCGCAGAGTCATTTAGGGTTCACTTTTAGTTTTGATAACAAGAGAATTATATCATATAAAGGCTGCATGAGTCGACTCATGCTTCTCTAAATAAATTGTATATTCCAAGTTATCCAGGTAATAAGACCATGGTAGAGTGTTTTGTCACTCTTTCTAGAACTTGATTAGTTATACATACAGAGATAGTCTTGCTCACCAGAAAAGAGGAGTTAGGAGCTGTAAAGCTAACACCTCACGTACCCTTACTGTGGGTACAGAGTGTTTTTTGTTGGGGAACTTAGTAAAACCCTGTCACCCTCAAAATGTCGGATTATCGAAATTCATGAAACAAGTTCGCGAAACAGCTGTAGGAAAAAGGGTTAGATTTATGAAAAGGGGTGAAATGAATAGTCCTAACGAGTTTCGGATGTTTCACAAGTTTTTGAACAAACATCAAAATAATGGCCGAACTAGGCCCTTTTATTCGAACTTTCAATCTATTTCAGGAAGTATGATTCTCGCGGAAGTCTGGAATCAGGAAATCGCGAAAGTCTGAAATCAGGAAGTCGCGGAAATCTGGAATCATGAACTGGCGAAGCTCTGGAATCACGGGCCTGCGAAATTATGCGTTCGGATCCTCGAAATTCGGGAGTCGTGAATGAGAGTTCGGAAATCAGAAAGAAGCCAAGTCAAAGGCGCTACCTCAAAAAGTCCGGGTTTGACGTGTGAACTAGTGGCAGGCTTGTAAATGTATGAAATCAGCCCCGCAAATCACGGGATGTAAAAGACATTTATGTATATGTTCACACTAGGAATATTCCCAAGATTCGAGGGTATTTTTGGGATGTAAAAAGTCCCTTCGTCTCCCTATAAAAGAGGGTGCGAGGGCACGTGTAAAGGGATTCACAACTTTCGAGGTGAGGACAGACTTTTGGAATTCTTTATCTCCCTTTCACAGCTCTCCTGCAACAGTTCTAACCCTTGTGTTCGGGGATTCCATCCGATTTTTCGGACTCTCCAACATTGGCGCCCACCGTGTTTCAGCTGAAAAACAACTCACGATGCCACCGCAGAAGAGATCGAAGAAGAACATTCCCGCTGAGATCGATCAAGGAGAGCACCACCATGACGAAGACAACGGAATCTCTCACATTCTAGAACTTTCAAACATCACAGACCATGAACGAAGAGCAAAACTTGAGGCTCTCCAAAGAGCAAGAGCTGAGAAGACAACACACACTCTAGATCTGCCTACAGAACAACAAACCCATGAAAACAATGATGATGATGATGATGATGATGATGATGATGATGATGATGATGATGATGATGATGATGATGATGATGATGATGATGATTAGAAAGAGTTCAACAGAAAATACAACAGCTGCAGAAAGGAAAAGAAAAATTCGCGAACCAACAACAGGCAAAAAGAAAGGCCTAAAGTTAGAAAAACTTAGTCAAGCAAAAGAGCAAATAAAGGTAATACAAAGAGAAATTAAACAAATGCAAGAACAAGAGAACAGTTCACTATGGCAAAACTCACCACACCAGAACTCTGGTCCATACAGAGGAACCCCGAAAAAAAATGTCTTCGCGGGTAATGGAATCTCACAATTCGTGGATCTTGAATCACCACTCTCCATAGGCTTGCAAACTGCACCATGACCTTCAAAGTTCAAACCAGTATCCCTACCAAAATACAATGGTTTCGGAAACTCCAGACAATTCCTCATGAGGTACGAATCGGCAGTAAACTCAGCCGGAGGAGACGATGTTGCGCTGACCAAATCCTTCATCATTGCCTGTGAAGGTCCAGTTCTGAACTAGTATTCTCTGCTACAACCACACTCAGTCTGCAGCTGGGTCGATCTCAAGACGAAGTTCATGCAGGCATTCCAGATATTTCATGAAACGACAGTCGAATCATCAGACTTGTACAACTGCAAACAGAAAGACAGAGAGCCATTACGGAACTTCGTAAGAAGGTTCATGCAGCAGAGATCCCAGATTCCCGAAGTGGATGACAAAACAACGATCAAGGCACTGATCAAGGGCCTGACTCCAGGACCAACAACTTCACATTTGACACGAAAGAAACCCAAGACAATTGATGAACATTTTCATGAACTTGAAGAGTACATCTTGTCCGATGACGATCATCGCAGAAGAGTAGCTAAACGAAACGAAGCACGACAAGGCAATAGAGAAATGATGTGGAGACCTCAATCCCAGAATCCGCGAAACATCAACAATGTGGAAAATCCTCAGCCCAACCAGAACAACAGACCAAGCACAAGAGGAGGATTTGCACCCAGGGGAAGGGGAAGGGGAAGAGGACCCCCGAAACTCACAAATCACAATCCAAGAGATCCGTACTTCTACTGCCAGTATCACGGAAGAGGACATAGCACCGAAGGGTGCCCAGAAACCAAGAAGAATATTGCCAGAATTCAGCAAGAGAAGGCAATGATGAGCATCGCCTCCTCAATGCCGAACCAACTTCGCCCGAACTTATGGCAACCACACTTCATGAACTCTCAACCAAATCCAGTTGCAATGCAGCAATTTCAGCAACCACAACCATCATGGCAACCTTCTCAGCTGTTCTACCCACAGTCGCGGGCAATTCAGTCAATCTAGCAACCGCAGCCAATCCGAGAAATATTGCCACCACCACCTGGCAGTTCGTCAAGACCAGAACCAAGTTCGAGACCTCAAAACTCGAAAGCCTTGCCATCTTTCGGAACAATCATGCCAATCACAGGAGGGTCAGCCATGGAATTTGAAACCAAGAAGCAAAGAAACAACTACTTCAGGTCTGTGAACACCATCATCAACGACGGTCCAGCTGCGCGACCAGAATGGGCCAAGGTGCCAATCACTTTCACTGAAGAGGATTTCAAATTGAAATCCACGAATCATAATGATGCCATGGTCATCGAAGTGAACATAGATGGATGGGTTATCGGAAAGATCTTGGTAGACAATGGAAGCTCGGCAGACATCTTATTCTTGAAAACTTTCGAGAAAATGAACCTGAGTCAGCACATGCTTCATCCACCAGAGTACCCATTGCAAGGTTTCAGAGGAAAACCAATCAAGCCAGTTGGAAAAGTATCCCTTCCCGTATCTTTCGGAGATCTTGACAACGCCAGAACAGAAACTCTCACTTTTGATGTGGTTGACATCTATCACCCATATCTCGCGATTTTCGGCAGAGGTTTCATGAACAAATTCGATGCAGTTGTCTGACAACAGTTCTTGTACATGAAGGTACCAGCACCCAAAGGGGTTATCACTGTGTTTGGCGATCAGCAAGAGGCTCGAAACATAGAAAAGGGCCATACTCCGGTCAAACCAACGTGTATCAGCTAAAGTCAACTCAAGAAAGGAAAGAACCTTACGTGGAAGCCAAGCAAGATAAAGAAAAAATCGAGATAGCAGCTAACGGTGAAACCAAGAAAGTGTACCTGGATGATATGCCTGATAGAGCGGTCACAATTGGGGCTCACCTCAATTCCGAAGAAGAGAAAGAGCTTATACAATTCTTAAACAAGAACAAGGATGTCTTCGCCTGGTCAGCCAAAGATTTGCAAGGCGTCGACAGAGACATCATCGAACATACCTTGGAAACAGACGAAAAATAGTGCTGAAAAAGCAAAAACTCCGGAAAATGTCCGAGGAAAAGGTAAAAGCGGTTGAAGCTAAAATGCAAAGGCTGCAAGACACGAAAGTGATCATAGAAGTGAAATATCCAGTCTGGCTGGCCAACACTGTACCGGTGAAGAAGAAAAATGGAAAATGAAGAATGTGTGTAGACTTCACAGATTTGAACAAGGCATGCAAGAAGGACGATTTTCCCTTGGAAAGGGTAGATAAAATCATCGACGCAACCAACAGTGAAATGCTCTCACTCCTGGACATGTTCTCAGGGTATCACCAAATAAGAGTGCGCAGAGAAGACGAAGAGAAGACGAGCTTTATCACTCCCTTTGGAACATTTTGTTTCGTGAGAATGCCAGAAGGCCTGAAGAACGCAGGATGCACATTTTTTAGAATGATAGCAATAGTCCTTCATCCTCAACTTCGAAGAAACATTTTGGCGTATGTGGATGACATAGTGGTCAAGAGTGTCCAGAGAAGAGATCATATCAGTGATCTGGTAGAAACTTTCGCGAACCTCAGAGCAGTGAACCTAAGATTGAATCCTGATAAATGTGTCTTCAGCATTCACAAAGGGAAAGTTCTCAAATGTCTAGTCTCAACAAAGGGCATAGAGGCGAATCCCGACAAAATCAAAGCACTGATAGAAATGCAAGACCCAATTTCAGTGAAGGATGTGCAAAAGCTGACAGGGAGAGTTGCCGCACTCAACAGGTTCATTCCCAAGGCCGCGGAAAGAAGTCTGCCTTTTTTCAAGTCCTCAGAAGTTCAAAGAACATTCAGTGGTCTGAAACTCAAAAGCAAGCTTTCCAAGAACTCAAAGACTACTTGTCCAATATGACCAATTTGTGCCCTCCCGAGCCAAGATCACCACTTCTGCTATATGTGTCTGCTTCAAATTCGGCGGTGAGCACTGTGCTAGTGCAAGAGAAAGAAGAAGAAGGAAAGTTCAAGTAGATCCCAATGTATTTTGCTTCAGAAGCTCTCTCAGGCTCGAAACTCTTTTATTCTGAGCTGGAGAAAATAGCATATGCAGTCATCATGACTGCGAGAAAGCTAAGACACTACTTTGAGGGTCACAGAATAAGAGTCATACAAATCAACCACTGAATGATTTGTTCGAAAATAAAGAAGCATCCACCTGAATCATCTAATGGGACACTAAACTCTCAGAATATATCATAGACTTTGAGAGAAGAAGCGCGATAAAATCGCAAGTTCTAGCAGATTTTGTCGTAGACTGGACTTCGCCAACCCAAAATCTCGACGAAGAAATGCTTACACCTTGGGTAGTACAGTGTGATGGAGCTGGTGTCACAAGGAAGTTGGAATTTCAGCGGTCGTAACATCTCCAACAGGAGTTGTGATAAGATATGAAGCTCGACTCATATTCGCGAAAGATGACCATTCCACGAACAACACAACGGAGTACGAAGCCTTACTCCTGGCATTGAGAAAGATGAAAGCTCTTGGTCAGCAAAACTTTATGATCAAGACAGACTCCAAAGTTATCCAGGAGCATATTGAGAAAGGGAGCGAAGCAAAAAAATCCTGTTCTGATGAAATATCTTGAAACAGTTAGGGAAATGGAAAGACATTTCATGGGATATTCAGTACAACACATTCCAAGAGATGACAATAATGAAGCAGACAAGCTAGCCAAAGCAGTAGCCAGAAATCAAGCAATGCCTCCAGACGCGTTCTTCGAAATCATCAAACAACCGTCCATCAAGGAAGAAAAGCCGAAAATCGTGAATGTCGTAGAAACTCCCGATTGGAGAGCAGAAATCATGGCATACCTGAGGGGTCATTATGAACCACAAGACGAATTGGAAGAAAAGAGATTGAAGCAAAGGGCTAGGGGCTATGTGGTAGTCAATGGAGAGCTGTACGAATCGGGAGTTACTGAGCTATGGCTAAGGTGCATAACCTCCGATAAAGGCCTCGAACTTCTCAAAGAAGTTCACAATGGATTCTGCGGTGCACACATAGGCACAAGGGCCTTAGCAGGCAAGGCAATAAAGCAAGGGTTCCATTGGCCTACCATAAACATTGATGTGAAAACACTAGTTCGTCAATGTGAAGCATGTCAGAAAACGGCAAATCAACAAAACCTACCTTCCATGCCAGTCCATCTAATTCCACCATCATGGCCCCTGCAAAGGTGGGGAATGGATCTAGTTGGACCGCTACCAGCAACTCAAGGAAACTGCAGATTCGCAGCTGTCTCTGTGGACTATTTCACGAAATGGGTGGAAGCAAAACCACTCGCGAACATCAAGGCACCAACAATTCAGAAGTTCTTCTGGCAAAACATAATCTGCAGATTTGGAGTTCCGAGAGAACTTACTGTTGACAATGGGAAACAATTTGACTATTACACTTTCAAAGAATATTGCAAGTCATTGGGCACTCATGCGAAATTCTCATTAGTGTATCATCCGCAGTATAATGGAGCAATTGAAAGGGAAAATGGGCTAATATTATCAGGAATCAAGAAATGCTTGTTTAACTAAAAGAAGGGCAAATGGGTTGATGAATTGCCGGGAGTAATCGCGTCCCATAACACCACTGTATCGAGAGCGACAGGTTTCACACCTTTTCGCTTACTTTTTGGCACTGAAGCAATGACACCTGATGAAATCAAGAATGAAAGCATGAGAGTGCTGAAAGCAAAAGAAATCGAAGAAGTTGACCAGAAAGTAGAAAAGGATATGATTGAGTTGACGATTCTTGAAGCTGCTG
Organism: Cenchrus americanus; assembly: GCA_947561735.1. NCBI lineage: Eukaryota > Viridiplantae > Streptophyta > Magnoliopsida > Poales > Poaceae > Cenchrus > Cenchrus americanus. The sequence goes on along the minus strand of OX387242.1, from coordinate 124,530,190 downwards.
AAAACATCGGGAAGTACCAAAAGGAAACTAAGGCATGGAAGGACAAGAAAGTAGTCAGAAAAGACATCAAACCAGGCGATTTGGTCTTAAAAAGAAAGAAGAACTGGGAGAACCCTGGGAAACTTCATGAATCTTGGGAACGGCCATACATAGTAAAGGAAACACACATGTCAGGGGCTTTTCGTTTGCTAGAACAAACTGGCGAAGAGTTACCATATTCGTGGAATGCTGACAACCTGAAAAGGTACTACCCTTGAGAATGCCAGAGTTATATAGATTTGTTTTCAAGTATTTCCTTTTTTCACAAGTTTACATTCTGGAAAAATAAAATCCGAATCACGAATCTATAAGTGACTTCGGGAACAAAAACATTTGCTTTCCTTTTCGCAATTTCATTAGAATAAGAAGGACCATACTCTTTTCCTTGCAAAGGGGGCTCTAAATCAAGAGGTAAGGTTTTTAACGAGGTGGGTCCTGTGTAAATACTCTTTGTGATACATATATGAAAAGAATCTTCCCCCAATTCGTGCATTTTGTGAATTTTATCATGTGAAAGGCTCCTTGATAGCCAGAATCTCATCATGTGAAAGAAAAGTTCATGAGAAGGCTTCGTGATGGCCAGGATTCCATCGTGTGAAAGAAAAATTCGTGAAAAGGCTCCGTGATAGCCGAAATTCCATCGTGAAAGAGGAAAAGTTTGTGAAAAGGTTTCGTGTTAGCTAAAGGCTCCGTGAAAGCCTAAAATCCCGCCGTCAAAGGGATTCCCACCGAAAGGCCTGAGACAACAACAAGTTGTGGCCGAAATCCCACCGTCAAAGGGATTCTCACCGAAAGGCCTGAGATAGCAACAAGTTGTGGCCTAAATCCCACCGTCAAAGGGATTCCCACCGAAAGGCCCGAGACTACAATAAGTTGTGGCCTAGTTCCCACCATGAAGGGATGTTTTGCCAAAAGTTTCGGAAATAAATGAGAATTATGACTAGTCAAATGTATATGTTCTTGTTAAAGAATTTTTGTGAAGTTCACGAATTACATTTACGATGATTAATCTCCTTTCAAGAGGCAAGGGGCTCGAGTGAAGATTCGTAAGTAATCATGGTTGAAGCAACTGAAGGTTGCAATATCAACCAGGGCAAGTGTGTCAGGTGAACTAAGTTCACAAAATTCGTGAAACAAATTTTGTCGACTTGCGTTACATTCCTTGTGATTTAAAAATTAGCGAAAAATTCATAAACTTTTCAATGAGCAAAACATTAAGAGAGAATTGTAACTTCCTCAGTCTACCTCGAAATTTTCTCATGCAAAACGGCAAGATGGGGGAGGGTGACGTTTTTTCTCAACAAAATGTCTTTATTGCCTTAGTTGCATAAAAATTTCGATAAAGTATTATTACAATTACATAAGGGATCCACAATTTTTAATACGAAAGTTCAACAATGTGTCCTGGATCGCAAATATTATTCTCAACATCACTGGCATAAGCGAAGTCGAGTCCAGTAGTGATTGGGCTAAGGGGCTTCGTCTTCAAAACCTTCAAAGAACTTGAAGCCGCAATAGTGGGACTATAATCTTCGTGAAGAAGAAAGAACGAAGAAAGATCGAAATAGTTCATCGAAAACTTAAGTGAGACTTCAAGCCAAAAATCGGAAAAATCTCGTTCGGGGAGAGTTTTTTGAAAGTCGCCATGCTTCGCCACTGACAATCATATTCCCACGATGAATCCGCAACGGCAACACATCCTGTGTAGGCCCAACTTGCAGGACCTGTACAGGTTAAAGTTTACAAGACAAATTGTTTGGATAAAGTATCACAGCCCCACGAATTTACATATTTATACAAATCGCCTCAAAGGGCAAGTTTTTCGGCAATCTCAGCCGGTGATATCAACCTTCGGAGAACCTTCCTCATGTTCATAAGTTTCTTCAGCGTCGCTACCGCTGCTGCTGCAGTCACTGCCATGTTCGCCAGATTCTTCGACAGTGTTGCCTGCGCCTTCATCATCATCTTCAGAAGAGGATTCTGGCAACTGGATGCTTTTCCCTTGCTTCTCCTCTTCAATCAACTGAAACTAACAAAGCAAAAAATCTAAGAAAACTGAAAGATAAAAGTTTGTGTATTTCCAAAAAGCAACGGAGTTTCCGAAGAAAAAACTTTCTCTAGTTTGGTACGGGTGATGTTCTTTACAACTTCCTTTCCGCTGGAAAACCAAAATTCTCTCACGAATTTGGCTTTGATGGCCAGAGCATCAGCATTGGGCCGAATCCGAGAGGTACTTGAAGCATCAGGGAATTGCGGAAGCTTCTCACGGAACTTCACAAGATCAGCACAGTCAAAATCATGAAGCAGCTTCAAGATACTTTCAGTAAAAAAAGTGGCGGCGAAGTCATTTGCACTAGAGATAACTTCAGGAAGAGCTTTGAACTTTGTGTCAATCCACTTTATGAAGTCAGATATTCCCATGTCAGAAGGGAGTGGTACGGGACGAACACCGAATTCCATCAAAGCCTTTTCATACTCCTTGAACAGAAGCTTCAGTTTGTTGTGAATGTCCGAAATCTCTCTCCTAGAAACTTCATCTCGATCAGCTAGTGCTTTCTCAAGATCATGAATTTTTTGCTCTTTACTACTAAGAGTCTTCGCGAGATCAGCATTGTTTATACGAAGATCTTCAACAGTCTTGGAGGACTTATCGTGATCTTTACGAAGATTCTCGATCAATTGCGAATCATCATCATGAGTTTTTTGAAGTTTCTCAAGATCTTTCTTAGAATGTTCAAGGGCTTCCTCGGTGGCCTTCTTGCCGTCACCCGCAATCTTCTTCTCATCGTGGCACCTCTTAAGGGCCTCAGCTAGTTCAGACACTTTCTTTTCCAGGTCTGAGTTCGCAGCTCGAGACAAGTTGAAGTCACGATTTAGTTTTTTCGATTCCTCGGACAACTTCTTGTTGATCTTCTCTAGCTCCACTAAGCGTTGGGAGGCGACTTTCCCAAGAAGAGAAGCTTTCAGTGAATAAGCCCTCTGATACTGTCGGGCATACACCCCGGGTACTCATGCAAAGAAGGAAGAATAGTAGAAGACGGACTCCTAGTAGAATTCCCATGTACTCCTACTAGGACTCGCTCTGTGTACTCCTACTAGGACTCCTGCCTTGTAACCGACTAGGAACCCGCCCCCTGGACTATATAAAGGAGGGCCGGGTACCTAGCCGCACATTCCCAATCCCTCCGGGGTCAACACCAAGCGCAGGGCGCCATACTTGTTCCCCAAACAGGACGTAGGGCTCGCCGCCTTGGCGACCCGAACCTGTATAAATCTTGTGTCCCGTGTCCTCTCGCTGACCTTCGAGTTCTCGGTCAACCGATCACGATCCTCACCGCACAATCTACTACCTCGGGTACCCCCTTGGTAGGTTTGCCGGTCTAAAACACCGACAGCTGGCGCGTCAGGTAGGGGTGATCATCACCACCGGGCGAATTCGAAGGACCCTCGTCAACAAGATCAATCCACTCGTCGACTCGCCGAGATCCATTGAAGCAAGTCGCCTTGCTCTTGTCAAAGCGGAATCAATCTTCCTACGCCGCGCTTCCGGTTGATTCGGCACATCACGCGGCTCGTCACGCGGCTCGCCGCGCCGCTCGTCGACTACTCCGCCTCGCGCTGGCTCGTCGTCGACTACTTCGTCTCCGCCGCGCGTCCGGGTGCCTCGGCACGTCACGCGGCTCGTCCCGCGGCTCGGCGCGCCGCTCGTCGTCGACTACTCCGCCTCGCCCCGGGCTCGTCGTCGACTACTTTGCCTCCGCCGCGCGTCGGGGTGCCTCGGCACGTCGCGCGGCTCGTCATGCGGCTCGCCGCGCCGCTCGTCGTCGTCGACTACTCCGGAGCTCGTCGTCGACTACTTCGCCTACGCCGCGCGTCCCGGGTGCCTCGGCTCGTCACGCGGCTCCTCACGCCGCTCGTCGTCGACTACTCCGGAGCTCGTCGTCGACTACATCGTCTTCGTCGCGCGTCCCGGGTGCCTCGGCTCGTCGCGCGGCTCGTCACGCGGCTCCTCGCGCCGCTCGTCGTCGACTACTCCGGGCTCGTCGTCGACTACTTCGCCTACGCGCGCGTCCCGGGGTGCCTCGGCACATCGCGCGGCTCGTCATGCGGCTCGCCGCGCCGCTCGTCGACTACTCGCCTCGCCCGGGCTCGTCGTCGACTACTTCGTCTTCGTCGCGCGTCCCGGGTGCCTCGGCTCGTCGCGCGGCTCGTCACGCGGCTCCTCGCGCCGCTCGTCGTCGACTACTCCGGGCTCGTCGTCGACTACTTCGCCTACGCCGCGCGTCCCGGGGTGCCTCGGCTCGTCGCGCGGCTCGTCACGCGGCTCCTCGCTTCTCTCATCGCCGACTACTCCGGGCTCGTCGTCGACTACTTCACCTCCGCCGCTTGTCTGGGTGCCTCGGCACGTCGCGCGGCTCATCGCGCCGCTCGTCGTCGACTACTCCGCGTTGCACAATCTCGTCGTCGACTACTCCGTGTGCCGCGACTTCGTCTTGCGGCCACGCTGACTCTACTTCGGCCACGCCGTGCGTGGTGACTACTTGTCTCGCGGCAACGCTGGCTCTACTTCGAGTGCGCCGCATGCTGCCACGACGTCATCTTCCTCGGTCGCATCGCGTCGACCATTCATCTCGACTAGTTTTCCAAACTAGTCGAGAACGGTAGTCACGCCCCCAACAACTAGTCGGAATCAACTCTGACTAGTCAACTTCAACAGCAACCGTCGCGGCTCCATGGCCGATCGCCACGGCTTCATCAACAAGTCTGCCCAGGCAGCAACAACTAAGTCATTTATCTAAATGATTACTGTTTTCTTGGCTTGTTCTCCTCATCATGTGGGGCCCGCTTGCCGACTACTCATTTGTGTATGCTTCTCGGCGGGTTTTCACGGGAGCTACACTCTGCTGACTACTCTTGGGGCATATCAATCAAGTCGCCGCGAGTCTACTTCATCAACTCGGGGGCTATCCCTAGGAGGCGAGTTTCTAAAGTCCGCTACGCGCGGCAATCTAAAGTCGACTTCTAAAGTCGCATTCTAAAGTCCGCTCCGTGCGGCATCTTAAAGTCGACTGCGGTCGCATCTTCGCACACGCTTCGGTGGCATACTACGTGTGTAAGCTTCGATGGAACCTAGCTGTAAGCGGCCCTCGGGCCCTGGCGACGATGGAACCTAGCTGCACGTGGTCTTCACGCTCTGTACCATGGGTCCAAGTGCCCTAAGTACTCGCGCTCCGTACATTGGGTCTGAAATCCATGGCCCAGGTACGCAAGTCGACTCCGGTCGCACCTTCAAGTCCACTATGGTGGCACCCGTACCTTGGGTCTGAAATCCATGGCCTAGGTACACAAGCCGACTCCGGTCGCACCTTCAAGCCCGCTCCGGCGGCAACTGTACCTTTGGGTCTGAAATCCATGGCTCAGGTACTTAAGCCCACTCCGGTGGCACAAGCCCGCTCTGGCGGCAATCGTACCTTGGGTCTGAAATCCATGGCTCAGGTACTTAAGCCCACTCCGGTGGCACAAGCCCGCTCTGGCGGCAACTATACTTTGGGTCTGAAATCCATGGCTCGCGTACTTAAGCCCACTCCAGTGGCACAAGCCGACTCCGGTCGCACCCAAGCCCACTCCGGTGGCACAAGACGACTCCGGTCGCAATCTTAAGCCCGCTCCGGCGGCGAAACTACTCGTTTTCTTTGATTTTTCATTCGCTTTGGCTTTCCGGAAAGTGCTTTTCATTTTTTGCATCTTAAGTCCACCCCGCGTGGCACAAAGTCGATTACTGCAGTCGCACCTAAAGTCCGCTTTACGCGGCAACTAAAGTCGACTTCTAAAGTCGCATATCAAAGTCCGCTCCGCGCGGCATTCTAAAGTCGACTTCTAAAGTCGCATCTCAAAGTCCACTCCGCGCGGCACAAAGTCGACTTCGGTTTTCAAGTCGCATCTCAAAGTCCGCTCCGCGCGGCACAAAGTCGACTTCGGTTTTTAAGTCGCATTCTAAAGTCCGCTCTGCCGGCATCTAAAGTCGACTTCGGTCGCAACTAAAGTCCGCTCGACGGCACGACTACTTCTCAAGCTCCATGGCTCGACGCCAAACGCTACTTGGAATCTCTCCCAGCTCGGGGGCTACTTGAAGATAACTTCAAAGATGCTTCGCTCGCTCTCAAGCTCGGGGGCTCCTCACCAATCACTACTCGGCGCGGCTCATACGGTGCAAGAGTACTCGGATGATGGCTTCGCGAACACGAAGACCCTTGGATTGATTACCTAATCATTTCAAGGCTCGGGGCTGCTATGCTACACCCATCATTCAATTTTTTTCAAGACCGATGAGTGGACCACCTTCCAGCCTCGCGGCAGTTCAAGTACTATTGAAAGCTTCTCCAAGCAGTACTCGAGGACGCTCAAGAACTACTCGAAGAGGCTTCAAGCCTACTCGAACTACTACTCTCGACTCCAACGTGCTCGGGGGCTTGTCGGGCATACACCCCGGGTACTCATGCAAGGAAGGAAGAATAGTAGAAGACGGACTCCTAGTAGAATTCCCCTGTACTCCTACTAGGACTCGCTCTGTGTACTCCTACTAGGACTCCTGCCTTGTAACCGACTAGGAACCCGCCCCCTGGACTATATAAAGGAGGGCCAGGTACCTAGCCGCACATTCCCAATCCCTCCGGGGTCAACACCAAGCGCAGGGCGCCATACTTGTTCCCCAAACAGGACGTAGGGCTCGCCGCCTTGGCGACCCGAACTTGTATAAATCTTGTGTCCCGTGTCCTCGCGCAGACCTTCGAGTTCTCGGTCAACCGATCACGATCCTCACCACACAATCTACTACCTCGGGTACCCCCTTGGTAGGTTTGCCGGTCTAAAACACCGACAGATACTCTTCAATTTTGTCAGCAGGATATGTCCGAAAAAGTTTTTCGAAATCTGGCAAATTCATAAAAACAAAAGTAAGTAAGAAATTGCAAAGTTCGAGATAAAAATACAGATAAGAGAAGCAATCAAATTCATGAACCTGTTCTGGTAATCATGTCAACAGTAACCCGACTAGGAGGCGTCGGACCTGAGGAAGTAGCTGGCAAATCTTCAGGAGTCCCGATAAGCGGTGGAGATCTTTGCTCTGAGTGTCCTTCTCGTGTTTCACCCATGATTTTAGATGAATTCCATAATGTTAAAAGCTTAGACGAGCCATCTCTTGCATCAATCTTTTCATAACCAGCACTTAGTAGTTCACCCCGGTAAGACGTACCAAAACTTTTGTTGAAAGCAATCATAGAGGGCGAAGGGTCTTGATCTTCGGGAAGGTTTTCGCGAGTTTTAACAAAAGGAACTTCAGGAGCAGGATCTTCACCCTTATGTACTGTCATTTCAAGCTCTTTCGTGAACTTGGGAGATGCCTCATCTTGGCGACTAACGGGTTGAGGATAAGCAGTCTCAACAGCGGCATCAGATGTCTTAGCTTCTTTGGTAACTTCGGCAACAACATTTGAACAGAGCCAGTATCTAGAAACTCATTTTCAGAACCCGGAGTGCAGTGTTCATGAAAATTGCATCTTAAGAAAGGCCAAGAGGAAAAACCTTTCTGGATAGGTTCTGCGAAGGAGTCATCATCAAAGGCAGAAGGAACTCGCCAAACTTCAACAGCTGCAACTTTCTTCACGTCTTTCTTCATCTTCTTTCGGCTAAGTCCAGTAAGACCAGTGGCAGCCTAAAGTTCAGCATCCGAAACAACCTCAGTTAACTTATGCTTTCATTTACTATATTCAAGAGATCTAGTCTTCTCAGGACACACAGTAGCAGAAGAAGTTCCATCATCGATTCCCTTCCTTTTCTTTGAAGATGATCTTCTAGAAGTCTTCAGAGGTCCAGACGAGCAGCAAGCAATAGCAACAGCAGGGGCTTTCTTATTGATTCCTGGGCGGCGATAGTGGAAGGATTTGTCACCACAAACTTCAGAAAAGACACGATTTATCCTTTTCTTGTGCTTCACCAAATTCTTGAAAGCTTTATATTCATTTATGGTAGATTCACCAATCATGGCATTCACTTTCTTTTCAACTTCATCCATGAAATCATCAGCGCTCTGATCTTTAGGGAGATGAATGCCGAATCGGGGAAAAGGAACCTCCTGTGCCACCCAGTTTACATTAAAGGTTACAATCTCGCTAGGAGCCCATCTGTGTGAAATTCGCCAAATATTCGCAGCAACGAATTCTTCGATAATGTCTCGGCCACCGAGAATTGTACCAGCTAAGTGAAAGGCACTCTCGCAGTTCCTAAAACCAACTGCACGATGATTATAGGGAGCAGTACAAGTAGCAGTTAACTCCTCAATGGGCGAAGAAAGAGGAAACGTTGGTCCTTCATAATCAGAAATCTTTGACATGTCTACTTTCACATAGAACCAATAAGAGTTCCAATCTTCAACAAAGTTTGTCTTGCAGTAGGGCGCAAACTGAATCCGCGTAAGCCCCTTCGCGTATTTTGTCAGTGAGTGTTGAAAGTACAGCAATTGTAGTGCGATTCATAATATTGGCCGTCGCTAAGTTTGATGACTCCCGGCTCAATGACCAGCTCAAATAACATCGCGAACACGTCAGCACTGAAGTTACATATGAAGGTTTTCATGATCCAGAAGAACTTTGATAACTCCAGAAACGAGTTTGGCGATAGCTGATGGATTTTCACTGAAAACTTATCCAAAATAGCAATCAACAAAGGATCACAAGGAAATCTGAGCCCACAGGTGAAGAAGTCTCGAAAAACCACAACTTCACCCGGTGTGGGAGTGGGGACTTGCTCGTCGAAAGGGGCACGACCATCACCGGCAGGAAAGTAACCAACAGCCTCATACTCCCGAATCAGATTTGTAGTGACCTTGAATTCACCAAAAACAAATGAGGCAAGCATGGATTTTGATTGTTTCACTGTAACGACATCCCTGGGGTCAGCTTCAACATCTCCGAGTCTTCTCCTTCCGATCTGACTTTCCCCACTTCACGAGTTTCCGAGTCATGGGCACTGGCATTGCCCAAGTCACTTTCCTGAACATGAATGTCCTCAGATCCATGAACTTCATCTCTGTTCGGCGACAAGCCGGCAGCAGCTAGTTCTTCCGAAGTCATTGGTCTTGCAGTGCTTTTAGTTCGAGCCACCTGGTTGAAAGTTATGAAAGTGTGAACATAGATACAAGATTTCAAAAAAATATAAACTAAAGATTGCAGAAAATAAAAGTTCAAAGAAAATGTGAAAGTACCTTGCGAATCAAGAGAAGAACCTGAGATTTCCGCAGGCGAAAACGTGAGTGACTTCAGCGAAGATTCTCTAAAATCTTTAGGAGAGTCGACGAGATGGTGAAAACTTTCTACGGCCCAGGCTCACTATATATAGGGGCGGGGAGGGTAGTTTCAAGAAATCACCTCGATTCGACCGTTGCGAGATTCCCGGAGGACGCGTGTCCACTCTGACGTTCCGAGGGTGACGTTTTTTACCTAAGTTCAAAGGTTTCGTGGAAACGGATCGTCGGAGTCAACCCGCTTCCCTGAGGGGCTAGTGTTGGGGAACTCGGTAAAACCCTATCACCCTCTAAATGCCGGATTATCGAAATTCATGAAATAGGTTCGCGAAACAGCTGTAGGAAAAAGGTTCGGATTTATGAAAAAGGGTGAAATGAAGAGTACTAACGAGTTTCGGATGTTTCACAAGTTTTTGAACAAACATGAAAATAATGGCCGGACTAGGCCCTTGTATTCGAACTTTCAATCTGTTTCAGGATGTATGATTCTCGCGGAAGTCTGGAATCAGGAAATCGCGGAAATCTGGAATCATGAACTAGCGAAGCTCTGGAATCATGGACCTGCGAAATTATGCATTTGGATCCCCGAAATTCGGGAGTCGTGAATGATAGTTCGGAAATCAGAAAGAAGCCAAGTCAAAGATGCTACCTCAAAAAGTCTGGGTTTGACGTGTGAACTAGTGGTAGGCTTGTAAATGTATGAAATCAGCCCCGCAAATCACGGGATGTAAAAGACATTTATGTATATGTTCACACTAGGAATATTCCCAAGATTCGAGGGTATTTTCGGGATGTAAAAAGTCTCTTCGTCTCCCTATAAAAGGGGGTGCGAGGGCATGTGTAAAGGGATTCACAACCTTTGAGGTGAGGACAGACTTTTGGAGATTCTTTGTCTCCCTTTAGCGGCACTCGTGCAACAGTTCTAACCCTTGTGTTCGGGGATTCCATTCAATTTTTCGGACTCTCCAACAGTTTTCATCCTAGGATGGACTGAGAACAAGGTGGTGGTGAGATATAAAGCAAGACTAGTAGCACAACGGGGTTTACGCAAAGCCCAAAGCATTCTTCACCAATGTAGTTATTCTCCATAGTAAGTTAAATTTTCGATACTAACTATGATTGGCAGTAAAAAAAGCATCTATCTTTGTAGTTGACAGGTGTAGTGATTACATATAATCACTTGATTTGGTATATTTGTGAAGCTTCCGAGAAGGAGTTCACATACAAAACACCAATACATAAAAAGCGCAACACATATTGTGTATTGCTTAAGTCAATACATGGCTTATTGCAGTAAAGTCAAATTTGGTACAATTGACATTGTGTGTATTCCTTAAATTGAAGGGATACAAGATTGATTACACGTGGTGTTCATTTTAGAGTCCTTTATTGGATTTCCTAGTATTATATGATTGTCAACAGTCTTGACAACATTGAGAATGAACACTTATTAATAGCACGTTGTAATCTAAAGACGGAGTTTAGATATGGGAGATATGGTCTAAACCAAAATTTTATTTAGTGTTTAGGATCCAAGTATTCTCTCTCAAGTTTTGTAGTAAAGCTATCTATATACACATCATATTGAATGGCTCAATATGAAAAGGAATCCTATGGTTGTTCTACCTCAAGATAGAGGAAGATTGTTTTTATACCATAGCAATTAGAATGAGATATTGGGACATGTGGTCCATTATCTTTGTGCTATTTATGCGCTAGTATATATATTGCAAAGTTCCCGACCATATATTATCATTGCAATAATTTGCTATCTATTAGTAGCGCTATCCTACCAAATGTTGGTAGATTAAAGTTGAGAATATATTTGATATATCAAAATAGCACATGTGATCTTGATATAATCCAAGATCCAATTATACGGATATTATGATTCTAGTTATCTATAAGATCCCCAAATTCTGGATCATTGAAATAGCCTTCACATAAATATAGACATTTGAATACTTGCAAACTAAGTATTGTGATAATCTCGGAGAGATATTCACAAAATCTACCATACTACACATTTCTTATGTTTTGAGTACATTGGTATGAAAGGTTTGCAAGTTTCAGGGGGAGAGTCTCTCATCTCTTTGATTAAAACTTGTTGAAAACATCAAATTGCACTCTTTTCTTTGCATGAGTTTTTCCCTTAGGGTTTCTCATAGAAAGTTTTTAATGAGGCAATATTGACACAAGATTATGTCACATCATCCATTTTTCCCATATGGTTTTAGTGGATGATATTGTGACATATGATACATTGTACTCTTTTCTATATTTGAGTTTTTCCTTTCGAGGTTTCTCATGTAACGTTTTTGACGAGGCAATGCCTATACAAAGTTATATGCCAGATCATCAAGTTTTCCCCATCGGGGTTTTTTGGAAGATGATATACAAGCATATTGACCATATGGTCAAGGTGTTATTAGACTAAGGCTTTGAGCTTCTCTCAAAGGGTCTAACAACATTGGTGATTGTATATCATGAGGTTTCTCCTTATTTTTCCATTAGTTTTTAAGGAGTTCTACCTGATATACCAATAGCACTTTGGATTTTTCCCATCGGGTTTTTCCAAAGATTCTCCTCACATTTTTCCTAAAAGGTTTTTGTGAGATGTTGTCATATTATCTATTTTCCCTACAGGGGCTTTTAAGGATAATACATATGACATATTGATCTTTGATCAAGTTTTTTTAGACTGTCTTTAGGATCACCTAAAGGGTCTTTAAACATCAGGAGTTATATATATCTTGGTTTTCTCCTTATTTTTCTCATTAGGTTTTTAAGGAGATTTGCCTCGTATATCAATATACTTTGGTTTTTCCCACAGGGTTTTCCAAATATTCAAGACTATGATTGACGATTATACAACGGTGCCTACACAAGACTATATGAATCCTATACAAGATCCATTGATCAAGGGGGAGTGTTAGGATTAATTAGGATAATTAATTAGTGATCAATAGGATAATTACCGCCATTAGCAACTGCTAATGACAACCCTTTCAAGAGACACCACAGAGGGCAAGTTGCCCCTTCGTCACAGGCAGACACCTGTTGACTTGTGTATATATATTTGTACACAATTCATCAATAGATACAGAGATTCAAATGATTCATTTCATTCAATCCCAAATTCTCTTAACAAAAATAACTAGAAGAGGGGCGATGGGTTAGGAGAGGGGTGACCGTGAGGGTGACCCGCGCCCCTCCCGCCGCCGGACTTGCTGGAACAGGCTCTCCCTGCTCCGGCCACCCCAGCACAAGCCGTCACCGCATCTGTGCTCCTCTTGCCACCCCTCTCCATCCCTCCCGCTCGCACCCTTTCTCGTGGCCCATGGAGGAAGATCGGCTCTCGTCGCCCCATCCTGGCCGCCACCGCCATGGCCATCTCTGAGCTCCAGGAGGACGAGGGCATCCACAACTTCGCCGACCCCGTCCCAGCTTGCATTGTCTCCTTGTCATCCTACGTCAACTCCTCGCCGTCCCCCGCCCTGGCGTCTCCGGGTGCCGTTGTCTATGTCAGCGGGGCGGCCCTACGTTCCGCAGCCGGCGCACGTTGTCCTCACGCGTCAGTTGAGGGGAAAGTGCGCCAGTACGCTCGATGTCAGCCTCCCCCCTCCCCTTCTCCGCTCACGACGATGGTCGGCCCTCCTCGGCCACCGGCGAGGGGGCCTCGCCGCTCTCGGCTTCTGCGGGGAGTAGGCGTGAGTCGGGCAACCCTCCGTACTCCGGCGCGCAGGTGCCCGCCTTCGTGCTCTCTCCAGCAATGAAGCATTTCTTCCCTGAGGTCGCTTTGGCGGATCGCGCCATGGTGATGAGGTGGATGGACTACTCCGATGATGAAGATGAAGATGAAGACTTCGACAAGGTAGTCACCAGGGAGGTTGGCTCTGCCTCCCTCACGTCCTACCTCGATGCCGTCCGTCGCAGCTCTGGGCCTACTCCGGCTTTGATGCAGGTTCTCTGCTCCATTGTGGTGCAGCCTCCTCGTGGTGAGGGGGGCATCGCAACCACCACCGCCGCCTGCAGTAGAACCAGCAGAGGAGGCGCAAGGTCCAGTCTTCTCCTTTGTCGACAGCCCCAGTGCGCCCAGCGCAGCAGGATGGCGACCGCCGCTGCCGCCCACGGTAGTCCAAGAGGAGGAGTCGTCGGCCGCCGGAGCTCGTCATCGCCTCCCGCTTCGCGACCGGGATGACTGGCATAGGCCCCCTCCTTTCTGGTATGGACGTCTGTGTGCTCAGGGCGCGGCGGGCGGCCGCATCCCGGTGCACTAACATCTTGGGTCGCGGGTGCCTGATGCCATCACTCACCTGCCTCGTCACCGGCTCTTCTCCACGACTGACAGTGATGGTTGGAGCAAGGTCCTACCTCGCCAGTCTTCTCGACCCGCACGGCTGCGGACCACAGCGTTTCGTCAGAACCCCGCTCCTAGGTGCTGGCTCCCGGCGCAGCTCGAAGGGTGTGCCTCAACTACCTGTCGTACAGTCACCGTCGAGCCACCTTCATGCGTCCCATGCGGTGTCTGCGCTGCTTCAACCTCCACCACATCACCAGGGATTGCAAGCGTCTACGCACGTGGCCGACTAGAAGCTCTACAGCCAGGGTCGTTCACCTTCCGCGGTGTGAGTTGCGCCGCAGTGCTGAGGCCTCCTCCGCGGTCATGCCTCGCGGCTCCACCGTGGCGGGTTCCACGCCGAGGGGAGATGGGACTCCCTAGGGGAGCTGAGGACCATGTGTGGTTCGAGGATTGGTGGATGGTCGCTTCCTTGTGTGATGAGTGATTGACAATGGTGTGTGGACTGACTCGTATTGGCCAAGTATTGCAGGTGCAGGTTGCGGCTTGACTCGTGTTGGTGCAGGAGAAGAACAAGCGCGAAAGGTCGTTGCCGGTGAGGCCTCCAGGTGTGGAGAAGACAAGTAGGCTTCGTTCGAGGGACTCGGTGGCCAGCGAGGTCAAGTGCGGGCCGCATGGTGGCATGAACAGCAAGATGAAGTCGTGGACGGTTTCTTGGTAGAGCCTCAAAACCAAGGTCGAGCCGGGACTACGTGGGAGCTAAGTCATGAGTGGAGATTGGCGGAGGCTACACCGAGTTTGCGGGGTTTGCAGTGGTTCACCAGAAAACCACTGGGTTACTCGGTTGAGCCACAAAACCGAGGCCGAAGAATCGACGAGGAGGTGCGGCCACCCCGGCCGGTTCAACCGCCCAGGTGGGGCGGTCAGATCACCTGGTCTGGTCAAATCACCGGGGCAGTCTAACCGCCCAGGGGCGGTCTGACCGCCCTGGTCGCCAGCGCTAAGAGGCTTCGAAGCGAAGAACACATGTCGGGATCGCAAGGCTTGCATCGAGGCTAAGCAGGTTGCGGTCGCCGGGCATCCGTCCGATGAAGAAAAGTTGAAGGCTTCCAAATTCACCCTTGAGGGGCTTGTATCCCTAGTTATTAAGTAAGGGTAGTTTAGTCTTTTGGGTGCCTCCATATATAGTCTTTGAGGGGATGGATGGCAGCCAACTCTTGGAACCCTAGCTCATTTGTTTTCCCATTTTCGTTCTCTTTTTCCCTAGTTTTTTTAGGACTAGCTTGAGAGCTTCATGGGAGATCTAGAGAGAGGGATTGATGTATGGGTGGCAAGCTAGACCTTGTACGAACCTTCATGGTATGTATAGATGGTTCGGCGTTGTTCCTCAAGGTGGTGAAGTGCTTTTCCCGTCCTTCTTTGTGGTGATTTTCGGAGCTCTTTGTTGTGCTTTTGTTGGCGGAGATTTGAGGATGATTTCTTGGAGTTTTTGGTGGATGTCACGTATGAGGATCTTGTGCCTCTTTGGCTGGTGACTTTGCCCCCAAATCTCTCTTGAATCGAACTCGATTTGGTGGTTTTTCGAGTTGGGCGAGTTCTTGACCTAGAGAGACGATTTCTTCGATTCCTCTTGGTTGCACGCGATTCGGGTCGATTCCTTTGGGGTAGAGGTTGCCCAGAAGGTAACCCAGCTATTCCCGAAGTTTTTCTGCAATCCGTGGAGTGATTCGGGAGATCGGGCGATGGGAAGTTGAGGTTTGACCCGCGGGTAGGTTTTCTGGAAGGGGCGGTCTAACCGCCTGGAGGGGCCTTCCAGGTCGAAGTTTTCATTTCACCAGATTTTCCTCTGTGAGTTTGTTCGCCTTGATCAGAGAAGAGTTTGGGTGAAATTTCGGGTCGTTTTCGTGCTGTTTGCTAGGTGGTCTTGCCTGGAGTTCTTTGCTGGGTACAAGAGGTTAGACCGCCCTGGTAGCTGATCTAACCGCCCCTAGGCCCCTAGGTGAAGTTTTGGTTTTCGCCAAGATTTTCTGGTAGCCAGCATGGCCCTGACCAGAGATCTCTATTGGTGAAACCGTGGTGCCCTTTGGTGCTCGGAAGAAGTGTTTCGGAGGATTTCTTGGTTTCCTGGTGGAGGCGATCTAACTGCCCCCCATACCCGGTCTAACCCCCCCCTCTGGACA
This sequence comes from Cenchrus americanus, assembly GCA_947561735.1. Lineage (NCBI taxonomy): Eukaryota > Viridiplantae > Streptophyta > Magnoliopsida > Poales > Poaceae > Cenchrus > Cenchrus americanus. The sequence goes on along the minus strand of OX387242.1, from coordinate 124,514,373 downwards.
GCTGGCTTCTGAGTAGTTTTCGCTGTCGTGGGTGCGTAGGAGTTGAGGTTGCTGGTAGTGCTTGTTCCTAGGATCAGTAGCACTCCAGTGGCTACGTGGTCTTGGCAAACAGAAGGTAGAAGTGCGGAGCGTGTGTTTCTGGGGGTTCGACCGAGCGAGTCATCTTGTTGGAGTTTCAGTCTCCTTTGAGAAGAATTTTTATCAGCTCCCATTCACTCCCCCCTCTCTGGTCGCCTAATCGGTCCTTCAAGTGATATCAGAGCCAGTTCAGGTCTCTGTTGACTCTAACCAGTCTAAGATCCAAGGATGGCGTACCAGGAACGGGATTCGGGTCCTCCACACTTCGATGGCAAGAACTACTAGATGTGGAGTAAACGGATGGCGGCGTTCCTCCGTGGAAAGGGTCAGATCCTTTGGGATGTCACAGTGGACAACAACTATGTCCAGCCGATGAACTTCCTTGCTCCAGGATCGAGGGACATGTTCGACGCCAACAATAAGGCAGTCGACTACTTGTTTCGTGCTTTGTGTCAGCCTGAGTTCGATCGGGTGCACACCGACCACTTGGCTTGTAGAATTTGGTCGGTCTTCGAAGGAGGCTCATGTTGGGAATGCCCGGAGTTCGGCATGGATGTATGCGACCTACGGAGAGAGTACGAGAACTTCACTCATCTCCCCGGTGAGTCCATCGATGCCTTGTTTCAGAGGTTCACGGTGGTTGTGAACAACATGAGGGCCAATGTGGACGTGCTCCCATACGATGATCATGATAGAGCCGTCAAGCTCTTACACTCTTTGGATCATACGATATGGGGCGGAAAGTTTGAGGCCATTGTGGAGTCGGAGAAGTATGACACTCTGACAGTGAACGAGCTGTTCTCGAAGCTCAAGTCGGCTGAGGTGGATGGGGGCATGACAACCAAGCTCGAGGGCCCGACTGACTCCCATAGTCTTGCCCACGTTGGTGGTTCAAAAGGAAAGGCTAACGCTAACCCATCCACCAGGATGTTCCCTTTGTCCTCTTTGATGTCTATGCCAGATGAGGAGTTCGACGTGCTTGGAGAGGACGAGCTGGCGTTGCCGACGACGAGGTTCGAGAGGCATCCTCTCGAACCGGGTGAACATGAGGAGGAACACGAGGACATGCTTCTAGTGCGGCAAGCCAGGACACTTCGTCCCCGATTGCCCAGAGAAGGTTGAGAACAAGGACGACTACAAGCACAAGTCAAGGATGGATGGCAAGTACCGGTCGAGGCATGACCATAAGAGCAAGCACAAGAACAAGCACAAGACGAGCGACGATCGAGAAAGAAGGAGAGTCGAGGCAAGGCCTGAGCGATGGTGGGAGCGAGCGACGTCGACTCTAGTTCCGCGTACTCCACCTCGAGCTCAAGCAGTAGTGAAGACGAAGGTGATCGTTGCAAGGGCAGGAAGTCGTCCAAGAACCTGAGCGGGCTGAGCTGCTTTGCTAGAGACGGATTCTGCACCATGGCGCTGAGCTCCGGCAGCAAGAAGAGCACACAGAGCGACTCGGACTCTGACTCTGACGACGAGGTGCATGATGAACTTCCCTTCTTGCGCCAGGAGAATGAAAGGCTTGGTTCTTTGCTTGATAATCATGATGACATGCTTAGAGAGGCAAAGAAAATGAGAAAAGAGCTTAGGGCTTCACTCGTGGATGGTAGGACTAGAGTGGCTGAGTTAGAAACACGGGTTCTTGATAGCAAGCTTGAGATTGATTCCCTTAAGGCTAGCCCTATTGTTTCTGATGAGGTTGATTGTGCTGATTGCTCTATTTTCCTTGCTGATCTTGCTTTGTTCAAGGAAAAGCATGCCTCCAAGTGTGAGGAACAAGATGTGCTTAGGGTTGAAGTGGCTGAGCTTAAATCTAGATCTGCTTTGCTAGGTGCTTGCACTTCTTACCCTGTTTTGCATGAGAAAATTGATGAGATGCATGCTTATACTGTTTCTCTTGAGGCTAAATTAAAAGAACCAATTCCTACATCTTGCTCTACCTGCAAAATGCATGCGTTGAAGAATTTGGAGCTTGCACATTATGTCGATCGTTTGCAGGATGAGAATGATGAGCTGAGAAAGTTCATGGGTTGGTTGTCTGGTCATGAGCCTCAGTTGAGGATAATGATTGAGACTTTCAAGAGGTAGAATGGTGATGGACTTGGGGCAAACAAGGTTGGTGAGGGGAGTGAAGAAAACATTCAAGAGCCACCAAGAACCCACCACACAAAAATGACTTCCCCCAAAACCTAACCATCTTAGGAACCGACTAGACACAACCCCAGCTCCACCCGTGTTTCCTCCACAAACAAATGATTTCCAAATACCTATCAAGTTTGTGAGCACTTCGGGGAAAGTGTTCTTTGGGAAAGAGAGTGAGAAGGCTAGTGAGGAGAAACCGGTGGAGAAGCCGAGTGGAGAGAAACCAAATGAGCAGCCCAAACCTAAGCCTAAACTTGTGAGGTTCCATTGTGGCTATTGTGGGAAAGAGGGTCACAAGGATGAGTTTTGCTTCAAGAGGAAGCGTGAGGAAAGGATGGCAAAGGAGTGGGCGAACAAGGATAGGTACAACCCTTCCCATGATGTACCTAAGCCTCGTATGCCACTGCCCAGGGGTAAAGTTGTGGTGAGAAGTGTTCCGGCATGGGGAGATGCGAGTTCCTGCAGTCGGGGAGCTTTTCTGGAGAGGGCGGTCAGACCGACCTGGCTAGGCGGTCAGACCGGCCCTGCCCAGAGGGGGGCGGTTAGACCGGCCTAGCTAGGCGGTTCAACCCCCCCCCCAGAATTCTAGGCAGAGTGGTTTTCGAGGTGGTGAATCGAGAGGTTCCAGTTCTGGAGGTAGTGGTTCTGGTGGTTGGGCTGGAGAGCGTGCAGAAGGTCAGTTTGCTAGGCGCTCTCCCCCTCGTGCTCAATACAGGGATGGGAGGGGTCGTAGCTTTGAGTTGGAGAGGAGGGACGGTCCACGGGCTTTCTTTCGTGGTTTTGGTCCTCCTCCAGGTAGAGAGGTATGGTTCCCTCATAGTGGTTACCGTGATGGTGTTCGTGGTGGTAGCTTTGGTAGGAAAGATGGTTTGGTTGGTGCTAACCCCACTTTCGAGCAAATGGCTCGGCACTGGTTCTACTCTTTTGGTACTAACCCCAGTGCTGAGTCGTTTGTTCGCTCACGTGCTCGTTTTTTAATTTCAGGTGGGAGACTTGAAGAACATTTGGTCGATTGACTCCGGTTGTTCGAGGCAAATGACCGGAGACAAGGGGTAGTTCTCAAGTCTCGTCCCGGTGGTGACAAGGAGGTACATCACTTTTGGGGACAATGGCGTGGGTGTGTGCTTTCAGAAGGTGAGATTAAGGTGAGTGACAAGATCACTCTCAGGCATGTGGCTCTTGTTCAATCGCTTGGATAAAATTTGCTTTCTGTGTCCAAGATGTTGGATGAAGGTTTTGAGGTGTTGTTTCGGCCTGGTGGTTCCTGGATTTTGGACTCTCGATGGGACCTTGTCTGTATGGTCGTTCCCGAGGGTGAGGTGTTTCGTGCTGATTTTTCTCAGTCTTCTGGTGTGGAGCGTTGTTTCTTGGCTGGTTCTTCGAGTGACTTGTGGAAGTGGCATAGGAAGTTGGGTCACTTGAGCTTTGACCTTTTGTCTCGCTTGAGTAAACTCAATTTGGTCCGAGGATTGCCACGGTTGAGTCTTGACAAAGAGTTGGTTTGTGCTCCGTGTAGGCATGCCAAGATGGTAGCCTCTTCTCACCCGCCTCTCACTGATGTGATGACTGAGCGTCCATGCGAGCTGCTCCATATGGACCTTGTTGGCCCAGCTCATGTGCGATCTGCGGGTGGGAAGTGGTACTTCCTTGTTGTGGTGGACGATTACTCTCGGTATGCGTGGGTGTTCTTTCTCGAGGATAAGGGGGGGACGTTTGGTTTTGTTCGAGATCTTGTCGTGAGGTTGAGGAACGAGAGGCATGGAGATGCCATACGAGCAATCCGCAGTGAGAATGGCTCAGAATTCAGAAACTCTTGTTTTGAAACCTTTTGCCATGACTTGGGTCTTGAACACCAGTTTTCGAGTCCGTATACGCCTCCCCAGAATGGTGTTGTGGAAAGGAAGAACAGGACCTTGTGAGATGGCTCGGACAATGCTTGATGAGCATAGGACTCCGAGAAGGTTCTGGGCTGAGGCGGTGAATACCGCGTGCTATGTGTCGAACAGGATCTACCTCAGAGTGCATAAGAAGAAAACCTGCTACGAGTTGATGCACGGTCGCACACCCAAGGTGAGTCACTTCCATGTCTTTGGTTGCAAGTGCTTTATTCTGAAGAAAGGGAAAAAGTTGGATATGTTTGAGGCTAGGTCGGTCGATGGTATTTTCTTTGGTTATGCATCTCATTCTAGAGCATATCGTGTGCTCAATCTTGAAACTAACCAAATCGTGGAAACTTGCGAGGTAACCTTCGACGAGACACAACCGAGTAGTCAGCTTGTCTTTGAGTGTGCAGGTGATGATGAACTTGGCGAGGAGATCTTTCAGGAGAAGGAGCATAAACATGGAGACGATGAAGATGGTGGTGTGGTGCCCCCGGCTGAACATGTACCTACTACTTCGACTACGGTGGTGGACGGACCCACTCCCACACCTACGACGACAAACCAGGATCAAGGAGAAGCTGTTGTTGAGGGGAGGTAGCATCAAGGCGAGAACCTCCCCGGTGAGTACAAGTGGATCACCCAGCTTCAAGGATCATCGGCGGCATGAATGAACGCACTACACGGTCGAGGGTTCGGAACAATTCTCATTTCGCTCATGCTGCATTTGTTGCTACTTTTGAGCCCAAAGACATTGGACACGCACTATCTGATCATAATTGGGTTAATTCGATCCATGAGGAGTTGAAGAACTTTGAGAGAATCAGGTTTGGGAATTGGTTGACCCTCACCCAGGGTGTAAGCCGATTGGTACAAAGTGGGTGTGGAAGAACAAAGAGGGAGAGAAAGGTGAAGTGGTGAGGAACAAGTCAAGGCTTGTTGCTCAGGGGTTCAGTTAGAAGGAGGGGATTGACTACGAGGAGACCTTTGCTCCCGTAGCCTGTTTGGAGGCGATTAGGATCCTTCTAGCCTTTTATGTGGCTAAAGGTTTCAAGTTGCACCAAATGGATGTGAAGAGTGCCTTCTTGAACGGTGTGTTGGAGTAAGAAGTGTATGTGAGGCAACCACCGGGGTTTGAGAGTGAGAAGTACCCCCACCAGGTGTACAAGTTGAGGAAGGCGCTTTATGGCTTGAAGCAGGCGCCTAGAGCTTGGTATGGTAGGTTGAGGGGGTTCTTGTTTGAGAGAGGTTTTGAGATGGGGAAGGTCGATCGGACCTTATTTCTACTAAGGCAGGGCAGAGATATCCTAATTGTGCAGGTGTACGTGGATGATATTGTCTTTGGTGGCTCGCCTAACTCTCTTGTTGCAAGGTTTGCAGAGGATATGAGCAGGGAATTTGAGATTTGCATGATGGGTGAGTTGCAGTTCTTCCTCGGGCTACAAATCAAACAATCAAAGGAAGGAACATTTGTCACCAAGCTATGTACACCAAGGACATTGTGCGGAAGTTCAAGATGGAGGATTCCAAGGCTATGACGACGCCGATGAGTACGACTACAGCTCTTGATGCAGACGAGGAAGGTGAACATGTGGACCAGAAGGACTATCGAAGCATGATCGGGTCGCTCCTCTACTTGACAGCGACGAGGCCGGACATCCAGTTCTCGGTATGTCTGTGCGCTCGTTTTCAAGCATCTCCGAGGACTTCGCATCGACAAGCGGTGAAGCGAATTTTCAGGTACTTGCGTCACACTCCCGACTTCGGCCTTTGGTACTCCGCGTCCTCTTCTTTGGTGCTTCATGGCTTTTCGAACGCGGATTTTGCAGGGTGTCGGTTGGATAGGAGGTCCACTTCTAGGACTTGCTAGTTTTTGGGTTCTTCTTTGGTGTCTTGGTCTTCCCGCAAACAGTCGAGTGTTGCTCAATCCACTACCGAGGCAGAGTACGTTGCCGCTGCTAGTTGTTGCTCTCAGCTCCTTTGGATTACATACACCATGAGTGACTTTGGTGAGGAGTATACCCATGTCCCACTTCAATGTGATAGCATAAGTGCCATAAGCGTTCAAAGAATCTAGTGCTCCATTCCAAAACCAAACACATAGAAGTGAGGTATCATTTTCTGAGAGACAATGTAGAGAAAGGGAAGATAACCTTGATCCATGTACCCACACATGACCAACTAGCTGATATTTTCACCAAACCCCTAGATCAAGCAACTTTCACTCGTTTGCGGGGGGAGCTTGGTGTGTGTTTGATTTCTTGAGTTGGGTTTGTGGGAGCTCTTTTGTAGCATATGTATAGATTTCCTTTGTGCATTTCTTGCATTTGGCGTGGCATATGTAACATGATGTATAGGCATCCTTGTATCTTAGATTGCATGCATTTTGTATCATATGCATTGGTTAGGAAAAGCTTCTCTCATATACATTGTTCACCATGGAATGAGATATATGTCTTTGTGAGCTTGTTTGGTAAGCTATGGTTAGTGTGACTTAGCTCTTGATAATCTTGGTTTATATCCATGGTTGATGGCTATGTTTTTGAAAAATGTCACATATATGCTCTCTTGTGAGTAAATGCCTTTATATGATCTTGACATGTTTTAGTGGCTTGGTTATGCTTAATTTGTGGTTGGATAGATAGTTTATTGATCATACGGGGCCAAAGCCTCATTTGCCATCATGAATGTTTAGCCCTCTTGCTTTATCTTGTGGAGGGGCATAAGTTCCTTTTTGTCGCAAAGACATTTCATGTACCATGTAAGAATCTGAAAATGAAATGTAAAATGCTTGGAAAATGTGCTCCCATGTCATATGTGCTAAATTTAAATTGCTTTGGGTGCTAAACCGTTGCATGATGCCTACCAATGAGAGGTCTCATACATAGAAGTAGGCACATGGCTCGGTGGCTTTGACATGACATGAGGTGCTTGTGGGTGTTTGTGATGGTCTTATGATTAGAATGGTTGTCCGATCATGAAGTTTGTGTGGCTTTGCCATTTTGATATATTTTGCTCATGTTTAGGACTTTGCTCGTGAGAGGGAGATTTTTCGCAAAATGGCCCAAATCCATCTTAGCTTCGTCCAATGGTTGTGAAACTTGGTGATCATGTAGTTGAGATCGATACGAAGCTATAGAGTATCTAACTTGCTCATTTGGACATGTGTAGTATTCATTGTTGAATTTTGTTTATTTGAGAAGCTCTAGGTTGCATTTTTTGCATTTTTGGCTTGATTCATGCATTGTCAACAAGGGGGAGAAGTTTGTTCCTGTTTTGGACACCTGGGAGTGTTTGGAAGGTGTTCCAATTGGTTCGAACAGTTTTTGAGCAGTTTGGTGTAGGGCCGGTCCTTGGGGTGGTCTAACCGCCCCCTTGGCAGTCAGATGTGTGGTAGGCGGTCTAACCGCCCTGTGAAGGCGGTCTAACCGCCCTAGGTTTGGTGAGCAGAATTTTGCTCTTTGCTACATTCTCGTGCTGCATTGCTACATTGCTGCATTAGTTCAGGGGGAGTGTGCTTTGGCTCAGAGGGAGCTTGCATATGTCCAGGGGGAGCTCTTTGTGGTGTTCGAGCTTTGCTTCGGTGGTTTGCGCTCTTTCTTTGAGCACGGTTTTGTCTCGGATGTGTCGAGCCGTTGCCCTTGCCTAAGGGGTCCGAGACTTGTCTTCTTCAAGTGATCTTGCTCTTTGCCTTTGTTTGGTTTTCGATCGCTTGTTGAGGTTTCCTTTTATTTGTTTCTTTTCTTTTTCTTTTCTCTCGTGTTACTTTTTTGGGTGTTGTCAATGCACTCACCAAGGGGAAGATTGAGGACCATGTGTGGTTCGAGGATCGGTGGATGGTCGCTTCCTTGTGTGATGAGTGATTGACAACAGTGTGTGGACTGATTCTTGGCCAAGTATTGCAGGTGCAGGTTGCGGCTTGACTCGTGTTGGTGCAGGAGAAGAACAAGCACGAAAGGTCGTTGCCGGTGAGGCCTCCAGGTGTGGAGAAGACAAGTAGGCTTCGTTCGAGGGACCCGGTGGACAGCGAGGTCAAGTGCGGGCCGCATGGTGGCATGAACAACAAGATGAAGTCGTGGACGGTTTCTTGGTAGAGCCTCAAAACCAAGGTCGAGTCGGGACTACGTGGGAGTCAAGTCATGAGTGGAGATTGGCGGAGGCTACACCGAGTTCGCAGGGTTTGCAGTGATTCACCAGAAAACCACTGGGTTACTCGGTTGAGCCACAAAACCGAGGCCGAAGACTCGCGGCCACCCAGGCCGGTTCAACCGCCCAGGTGGGGCAGTTAGACCGCCTGGTCCGGTCAGATCGCAGGGGCCGGTCTAACCGCCCAGGGGGGCGGTCTGACCGCCCTGGTCGCCAGCGCTGAGATGCTTCGAAGCGGAGGACACGCGTCGAGATCGCAAGGCTTGCGTCGAGGCTAAGCAGGTTGCGGTCGCCGGGCATCTGTCCGATGAAGAAAAGTTGAAGGCTTCCAAATTCGCCCTTGAGGGGCTTGTATCCCTAGTTATTAAGTAAGGGTAGTTTAATTTTTTGGGTGGCTCCATATATACTCTTTGAGGGGATGGATGGCAGCCAACTCTTGGAACCCTAGCTCATTTGTTTTCCCATTTTCGTTCTCTTTTTCCCTAGTTTTTCTTAGGACTAGCTTGAGAGCTTCATGTGACATCTAGAGAGAGGGATGGATGTATGGGTGGCAAGCTAGACCTTGTACGAACCTTCATGGTATGTATAGATGGTTCGGCGTTGTTTCTCAAGGTGGTGAAGTGCTTTTCCCGTCCTTCTTTGTGGTGATTTTCGGAGCTCTTTGTTGTGCTTTTGTTGGCGGAGTTTTGAGGACGATTTCTTGGGGTTTTTGGTAGATGTCACGTATGAGGATCTTGTGCCTCTTTGGCTGGTGACTTTGTGAGGACCAGGAGCGTCCCAGTGGTCGATGGATGACCGCTCCTCAGCGATGAGTGATTGACAACGGGTGTTGGACTGACTCTTGGCTCAGTGCGTAGGTGTAGGTTGCGGCCTAGTTCGTGTTGTTGCAGGTGAACAACGGGCGCGAAAGGTCTTCAGCCTTGAGGGGCCTCCGGGAGATGGAGAGACAAGTAGGCTCGGTTCGAGGGACCCGGTGGACGGCGGGACTAGGTGCGGGCCACATGTTGGCGAGATGAGCAAGACGAAGTCGTGGACGATCGAGCCGGTGCACGGTGGCGGTCGAGTCAAGAGGCTTGGCGGGAGGCCGAGCCGAGCACGCGGGGTTTGGTGGTTTGCCCACAAAACCATCGGAGGACGGTTTCTTGGTTTGGGCCTCAAAACCAAGTCCGAAGGCCCAACACGACGGAGACGGGATCCGGGCGTGTCGGGAGGCTTCGAAGCGGAGGACACGTGGCTGGATCGCATGGCTTGCGTCGGGAGGACGCGGGGTGCGGCAAAGGCGTGGCCGTCCGATGGCAAGACCCACAAACATTACATAAATGCCCCTGCGTGGGTTGTATCGCCAGTAGTTGAGTTAGGGGTAGTCGAGTCATTTACCACACCGGTGGGACCCGATATATAAGCCATGAGTGTGGGTGGATGGCTTCCTCTCTCTGTGACTTAGGGTTTCATTTCCCCCCTCTCATTTCTCTTTTTCTCGAGATATTTTCTTCTCCATTTCTTGTCTAGGCTAGCTTGAGAGCTTCATGAGAGATTTGTTGAGAGGGATGGATGCTAGGGCGGCAAGCTAGACCTTGTGAATCTTTCCTGGTTTGTATAGAAGATTCGGCGTTGTGTTTCCCGTGGTCTTCTTCGTGCTTGTTTTTGGTGCCTTTGTTCTTGGTGTGATTCCGCGGATTTGAGTGGGTTTCTCCCCAGATTTCTTTGAGGGAAACATGGATGGATGTCTTGTGCATCTTTGTGATTGATCTTGTGCCCTCAAACGCCGGGAAACCACTTCGATTCAAGGATTTTTGGTCGGAGCTCAAGTTTTTGGTGGTGTTCAAAGGATCCGTGATTCCCTGTGATTTAGGGAGTTAGGAGGCAAAATTTTTGGGGTATAGCATCCTTGGTTGACGCATATCATGTCCCCAAACTCTTGTCTCAACAGCTTCTACCGTTTGGGAGATCCGGTGATGAGTTGGGGGAGTTGACCTTCGGGGTCGAGCAGTTTTTGCCTCTGTCCGTGAGGCACAGACGGTCTGCGAGCTTGTGGCGAACGGTCCGCGGCTAGGGTTGTTCTTCGTGTGTTCGTCGTGTTCTTGCTCGTCTTCGTTTTCGATCCGTTTTGTTTTCGAGTTTTGGTTGGACGAGGTTTCGGACAGTTTGCAGCAGAGGCGCGGACAGTCCGCGGGCAGGCGGACAGTCCACGACCACCCCGCGGACAGTCTGTTTTTCCAGGGGTCGCTACTGGAGGTTCTGTTGGCTTTTTCGGACAGTCCGCAGCTCAGGCAGGACAGTCCGTCGTACGTGAGCAGACAGTCCGCCGGATTTGGCCGGACAGTCCGCATGGCCCGTGCGGACAGTCCGCCCCTCCTAGCCGGACAGTCCGCCAGTGTCTGGCTGCTTTGCTCTTTGGTTTGATTCCTCTCTCCTTTCTTTTGTGCTTCTGCATGTGCTTCAAGGAATCGTTCCTATGACTTTAGGTTGATTTATAACCTCATTGTCTTGGCGATTGGTGTGTGATTCGATCCATCGCTCGTGTGTGACCGGGATTTGTCTAGGGTATAGGCCGGGTTCTTTGAGAAGAATTTTTACCGGCTCCTATTCACTCCCCCCTCTCTAGTCGCCATCCGATCCTTCAATTGGTATCAGAGCTTGGTGCCGGATTCGTGGTGACTTTGACAAGTCTTGAATCCTAAGATGGCGTACGTTGAGAGGGGCGGTCCGCCGCACTTCGATGGGAAGGGTTACCACAAGTGGGCGGCTCGAATGATGATCTTTCTTCGTGGCAAGTTGTTGGATTTCATCGTGCTTGACAAAACCTATGCTATTCCGGCGGAGATCCACACTCTTATGGTGACCGATGCCGGTGCTAAGGCCAAGTATGAGGCAAATGCAAAAGCTGTTGATCACTTGGTCTGAAGTTTGTGTGATCCTGAGTTTGAGCATGTTCGCCATTTGAATCTTGCCTGGCAAATTTGGGAGAAGTTGTTGGTTGCTCACGGTGGTGATAACCATGTGAAGGCTCGCCTCTTTGTTTCTTACTGGATGCAATATGAGAACTTTACTCAACTTCCCGGTGAGGACACTGATGCGATGTTTCAGAGGTTCGCCGCCATCGTGAACAACATGAAGGCCAATGTTGAGGATTTCCCTTACACCGAGCATGATCAAGCTTTGAAGCTTTTACATATCTTAGACCAAAATGTTTGGGGTGCTAAGGTTGAGGCCATCAAGGAGTCCGGGCAATACTTGACTATTGAGTTGGATGATCTCTTTTCTAAGCTCAAGTCGGCTGAGGTTGACAGGAAGTTGCAATCCAAGCATGAGGGCTCGACTGATCATAGTCTTGCTCTTGTGGGTGGATCAAAGGGCAAAGCCAACTCTAACCCTTCCTGTCGACAGTTTTCCTTGTCTTATCTCATGTCTATTCCATATGATGAGTTCGATGTGCTGAGCGAGGAGGAACTGGCCTTGCTCTCAAGGAGGTTTGATCGACTACATGAGAACCGGAGGAATGCAAGGCGAAGCTCAAGGACATGCTACAAGTGTGGAAAGCGTGGACACTTCATCGCCGAATGCCCGGAAGCGGAGGAGAACAAGTACAAGATGAGCGAGTACAAGGAGCACCCGAGGCGTGAAGACAAGTACTCCTCCAAGGGCAAGCACTACAGCAAGTCCAAGAGCAAGGATAAGGACAAGCGGCGATCGAGCAAGGGCGGCCACAAGAAGGACAAGGCAAGAGCCATGGTGGCGGTGCAAGCGACATCGACACAAGCTCAAGCGACGCGCATTCAAGCTCAAGCAGTGAGGATGAAGACGCCGGAAGGCGCAAGGGCAAGAAGAATGCAAGCCGGAACCTCAGTGGTTTGAGCTGTGTGGCACTTGGAGGCTTTTGTGGCATGGCCCATAGCTCAAGCAGCAAGAAGGATGAGAAGGAAGACACCAACTCCGACTCTGAGGACGAGGTAAATCGTGACCCCGACGCTTTGCTTGCTGAGATCACTAGGTTGAATGGCTTGATTGACAACCGTGATAGTGTGTTGAGGGATGCTAAGAAGATGAGGAAAGATCTTAGGGCTCAACTTGAGAATGCTAGTGAGAAAGTAGGAGAGTTAGAGTCTAAATTGCTTGAATTGAAACTTGAGAATGACTCTTTGAAACTTACTCCTACCATTTTTGATGACGTTGAATGTCCTGAATGTGATGCATGGTTGAATGAAATCAAATTGCTTAATGAGAAGAATGCTTCCACTTTGGCTAAACTAGATGCTCTTAGGACTGAGTATGATGAACTTAAGGCTATACCCACTTTGCTTGGTGCTTGTAAATCATGTCCTACTATACATGTATGGATGGCAACGGGCACAATACCCGCGGGTAGAGGGTTTATAAACCCGCGCCCGCGAGGCAAACCCTGTGCTCGTGCCCGCGCCCGCGACCCATCACGGGCAGGAAGTTGTGCCCGCGCCCGCCACCCGCGGGCACATTAAACCCGCGGGCACACCCATGCCCATCAGGACAACAGGGAGAGCTCCAGGCGAGCGGCGAACAGGGGGAGCTCCAGGCGAGCGTAGAGGTCGGTGGCATCTCGAAGTCGAGCTGTGCAACGGGGGGGCCAGGCGAGCTCCAGGGACAGCGGACGGCGGTGGCTCGCGGCGGCCGACGGTGGGGGCTCACCGCGGCGGACGGTGGTGGCTCGCGGCGACCGACGGCGGGGCCTCGGGGCTGCGGATGGTGGGGGCTCGTGGAAGTCGACAGCGGGGCACGGGACGCCGTGCGTCGGCTCCGCCTGGTGTTGGGCAGCGGGGGATGGATGGGACGATGGCTGGCGGTGGCCACCAGCCAGATGCGTCTGAATGGGAAGGAGAAGAAAAATGAGACGGAAACCCTAGAAAGCATGCTGGTTTCATTATATACTTGCATATGAGGTCCACATGTCAGGGATACTTGTCGGGTTCGCGGGCACAGGTAGAGGTTTTTTATGCCCGCTGCAATTTTGCCCGTGGGTACAATACAAAACCCGCACCCGTGCCCGTGGGCAGAAAGAGAAACCCGTACCCTTGCCCTATCGGGTTTTTACCCGCGGGCACGCGGGTAATCTGTGCCCGTTGCCATCCCTATATACATGCTAAGCTTGTTGATGCTCGTTCTACCATTAGCACTTTGGAAGCTTCTTTGAAATCTCCTGTTGTCAATGCATGCACTAGGTGTGATGAAGTTACTTTGCGCAATCTTGAACTTACTTCCCGTTTGGATGTCATCTATGAGGAGAATGATTATTTGAGGAAGGTGTTGGGTTGGTTGTCTGGGCAGGAACCTCAATTGAAAATCATGATTGAGGAGTTCAAGAGAGCGGATGATCGTGGTTTGGGTTTTAAGAAGTTGGGTGAGAAAGTGAGAGAAAATAGTGGGGAGAGTGTGTATGAGAAGTGTGTTGAGTCCACCCCCGAGTTTGAGGTGATCGGAGACATCCAAGTTCCACTTCCAAAAGCACCCAAGAACTCTTTCACACCAAAGCCCAACCACCTTTGTAACAAGATTGACACAACCCAAGATCCACCCAAATTTCCACCTAAAGCAAATGACTTTCAGAAACCGGTGAAGTTTGTGAGTGAGAAGGGTGTGAAGCCTAGAGAGAAGCCAGAGTCAAAACCAAAACTCATCCCTTTCAGGTGTGAGTATTGTGGCAAGGAGAGGCTTCTAGCAGAGTTTTGCTACAAGAGGAAGAGGGATGAGAGGCTTGCTAGGGAGCAAGCAAACCAGGACATGTATCGCCAGTCTCATGGTATTCCTGAGCCTAGAGTGCCACTTCCACGGGGTGTGGGAAGTGTGAGGAATGTTGGTAGAGTTGGAGCTCAGGGTGGTAGGTTCCCACAAAGAGGTGGTGGTGAGAGGTTTGATAGGAGAGATGATGGTGTGCGTGCTGGTGAGAGGTTTGGTCGGGCTCGTGGTGGTTTTGCTGGACGTCCCCCTACTCGTCCTCAATACGGGTCTAGGGGAGATGATCACAGCTTTGGGTTCCAGAGGAACTACGGACCACGTTTTCCCCCTTGTGGTGCTTGTACTCCTTCCATGGGACATGAGAAATTTGGTGGCAAGGGAATGATGTTTGCTAACCCCTCTTTTGAGCAGATGGCTCGACACTGGTTTAACTTTCTTTGTGCTAACCCCAGTGTCGAGTCGTTGGCTCATTCTCGTTCTTGTTTCTGACTACAGGCAGGAGGCTTGGAGAACATTTGGTTGATCGACTCCGGATGTTCCCGACACATGACCGGAGACAAGAAGTGGTTCTCCAGCCTCACCCCAGTGAAGGAAAAGATGTACATCACGTTTGGGGACAACGGACGAGAAAGGGTGATTTCTGAGGGTGTGGTGCATGTGAGTGACAAGGTAGCGTTGAAGAGGGTTGCTCTTGTGAAGTCTTTGGGCTTTAATTTGCTTTCGGTTTCTCAGTTGCTTGATGAGGGTTTTGAGGTGTGTTTCAAGTCTGGTGAGTCTCATTTGCTGGATTCTCAAGGTGATCTGTATGTATGATCATCACCGAGGGTTAGATTTTCAGGGCTGATTTTTCTCGTTCTTTGGGTCCTGCTCGTTGTTTGATGGCTGGTCCTTCTTGTGATTTGTGGAAATGGCATAGGAGGTTGGGTCACTTGAGCTTTGATTTGGTTTCCCGCTTGAGTGGTCTTAACCTTGTCCGAGGATTGCCGAAGTTGAAGTTTGAGAAGGACTTGGTCTGTGCTCCGTGTAGGCATGGCAAGATGGTAGCCACCCCCCATCCACCCCTGACCGATGTCATGACCAAGCGTCCGACAGAGCTGTTGCATATGGACCTTGTTGGGTCAGCTCGAGTTCGCTCGGTGGGTGGGAAATGGTATGTCCTTGTTGTGGTGGACGATTACTCTCGCTATGCCTGGGTGTTTTTCTTGGAGGACAAAAGTGAGACATTTGGTTTTGTTCGAGATCTGATCGTGAGGTTGAAGAACGAGAGGCATGGGAATGCCATTCGAGCTATCCGCAGTGATAATGGCTCAGAGTTCAAGAACTCTCGTTTTGATTGTGGAAAGGAAAAATCGGACTCTTTGTGAGATGGCTAGGACGATGCTCGATGAGCACAGGACTCCTAGGAGGTATTGGGCTGAGGCGGTCAAATACAGCCTGTCATGTCTCCAACAGGATTTTATTGCGAGCTTTCAAGAGGAAGACCTGTTATGAGCTTATGCATGGTCGGGCACCCAAGGTGGGTCATTTCCGAGTCTTTGGCTGCAAGTGCTTTATTCTTAAGAAGGGAAAACTCGACAAGTTTGAGGCTAGGTCTAGTGATGGGATTTTCTTTGGATATGCTAATCATTCTAGAGCCTATAGAGTGCTTAATCTTGAGACTAACAAAATCATGGAGACTTGCGAGGTAACCTTCGACGAGACAATGCCATGTACCTCTCTTGGCTTTGAATGTGCAGTTGATGAGGAGATGGCTGAGGACCTCTTTGAAGAGGAGAAGGATAAAGCTGGAGATGATGATGGAGAGAACCATGCGCCTGAAGCTGAGTATGTCCCCACTACTTCCCCTACGACCACTACGGAGGGTGGACCATCTACTTCATGGACAACGACGGTGCGACAAGAGGACCAGGCGAGAGAAGCTGAAGTTGAGGGGGAGGTAGTCTCGAGGCGTGAGGCTCCCCGGTGGATTCAAGAAGTGCATCCCCTATCGAAGATCATTGGGGACATCGACGAACGTACACGCGGTCAAGGTCCAGAAATTCCTCTCATTTCGCTCATGCTGCATTTGTTGCCTCCTTTGAGCCCAAGGACATTGGACATGCTTTATCTGATGCAAACTGGGTCAATTCTATGCATGAGGAGTTGGAAAATTTTGAGAGGAACCAAGTGTGGGAGTTAGTTGAACCACCTCCAAATTGCCATCCTATAGGAACCAAATGGGTTTGGAAGAACAAAGAGGGTGAGAATGGGATGGTTGTGAGGAACAAGTCCAGACTTGTTGCTCAGAGATATAGTCAGAAGGAGGGGATCGACTATGGGGAGACATTTGCTCCTGTGGCCCGTCTTGAGGCAATTCGGATCCTTCTAGCCTTTGTCGTGGCTAAAGGGTTCAAGTTGTATCAGATGGATGTGAAGAGTGCTTTCCTGAATGGGGTCATAGAGGAGAAGGTGTATGTGAAGCAGCCACCGGGGTTCGAGAGTGAGAAGTACCCACACAGGGTGTACAGGTTGAAAAGGGCTCTGTATGGGTTGAAACAGGCGCCCCGGGCTTGGTATGGGAGATTGAGAGGTTTTCTTTTGAGCAGAGGGTTCGTGATGGGTACTGTGGATAAAACCTTATTTCTCCTCAAGCATGGAAATGACTTGTTGGTTGTGCAGATATACGTGGATGATATTGTCTTTGGTGGCTCGTCACATAACCTTGTTGCCAAGTTTGCAGATGACATGAGTAGGGAATTCGAGATGAGCATGATGGGCGAGTTGCAGTACTTTCTCGGGTTGCAGATCAAGCAAGTGAAGGACGGAACATTCGTGCATCAGACCAAGTACACGAAAGACATGCTGAGGAAGTTCCAGATGCAAGATGTGAAGCCTATGTCGACACCCATGGGGAGTACGGCTACTTTGGACGCGGACGAGGACGGAGAACCAGTGGACCAGCGAGAGTACCGGAGCATGATCGGCTCCCTCCTCTACCTGACGGCGACGAGGCCAGACATACAGTTCAGTGTGTGTCTGTGCGCTCATTTTCAGGCCTCGCCGAGGACATCACATCGACAGGCCGTCAAGAGGATCTTCAGGTACCTACAGTCTGCCCCTGGTCTTGGCCTTTGGTATTCGTCCTCCTCGACTCTTTCACTTCATGGTTTTTCTGATGCGGATTTCGCTGGTTGCCGAGTCGAGAGGAAGTCTACTTCTGGTTCATGCCAGTTTCTTGGGTCCTCGTTGGTTTCGTGGTCTTCCCGCAAGCAGTCTAGTGTAGCTTAGTCTACCACCGAGGCGGAGTATGCTGCAGCCGCGAGTTGTTGTTCCCAGCTGTTGTGGATCTCATATACTTTGAGAGACTTTGGTGAGGAGTGCACCCAGATCCCACTTCTTTGTGATAGCACCAGTGCCATAAGCGTAGCAAAAAACCTAGTGCTTCATTCCAGAACCAAACACATAGAAGTGAGGTATCATTTCTTGAGAGACAATGTGGAGAAAGGGACCATTGTGTTGAGTCATGTCCCTACCCAAGATCAGCTTGCAGACATCTTTACAAAGCCTCTCGACCAAGCTACATTTGTGCGCTTGCAGGGGGAACTTGGGGTTTCTTGCCCTTTCTAGTTGATTCTTGGGGGATTTACTTTTGTACCATATGTATCATACCATGTTTCCTTTGATGTATATACATGTTTTGCTTGATGTATAAACCTTGGTAGGATAGTCATCTTGTTATATATCATGTTGCATTTGTATCATATTGCATTTTAGGATGATGAGCTTCTTTCATATGCCTTATCTTGGTTTCTTTGGCTACTTGTGAGATATTGGTCATGTGTGTGGAGAAATGGCTACGTGAGGCTATGCTCTTGGAATATTTGATATATAAGTGTTGTGAGATAGCCTTTTTGAATCAAATGCTAATCCTGACTAATTTTGATGAAATGTGCTCCAAGTAGTGTATCCATGTCACTTTTTGGTCTAAATGTGCCTTTCATGCTTAGATTGTGCTTGGATGTCTCTTTCTTGCATTTGGGCCAAAGGCCGATATCATTGTGAATGTTTAGCCTATGTTGCATTCATGGAGGAGCATAAGCTTCTTTTTGCCGCAAAGGCACTTCATGTACCATGAAATGAATTAATCTTGAAAAGAAGTGTGTATGCTTGAAAAGTGCTCCATCTATCATGTTTATGCTTAAAATATCTTATCTTTCACACATGGGTGCAAAACATGTTGCATGATGTTCACCAGTGGAGAAGTCTCCCCGAAGTGGACTGTTGACGGTTAATAGTTGTATCAAAGTTCATCTGTGACTTGCAAGCGGACAAGTCTCCCGTCGTAGTCAAGGGACCCTTCTTCCCTCGAGTGGTGAACCCAAGGTATCGAATCCGTGGAACAATGTGCAACGCAAGGATTCAATCTAGTAAAGCAAGGTAAGCTATCTTATGAAGGTAAGTTGCATCTAATCTACTAACTCATAAAGAAAACGAATCTAATCTAATCTACTAAAGAGGTAACAAGAGAAAGCAAGAGATAACCAATCTAGAGAATCTAGATCATGCTTATGTTGTAGCTCCAAACAAGATAGATGAAGATAGCAAAGCGAATCTCATTAAAAGCATCTTTAAATCGTGGCCTTCCCATCCGACTCCGAAAACATCCGCCTTTCGAGACCCCCGTTCGTCACAACGTATCCCTATTCATGCGGGGAGCTTAGGGCGAGTTCGATAGAACAAGTTGAAATCACTTGGCCGGTCCGGTATGCACCTCTAGCCACCGCGGCTACAAGAGCACCCTAAGTAATCTAGCTGCAAACTAGATCGTAGAAGAAGCAAAACCAAGAAGAAAACAAAATCATCGAGAAGGCACTCAATCGCTAGAAATCGGATTCACTTACAAACTTCACCATGAATGATTACATGAACAAGATCACCACCGGGGCCCTCCCTCGATCTTGATCCTCGCTCCGGAGCTCCGACGTGGTCTTCCATGCAAGGTTCCCACGTCGGCCAGGGAAACCCTAGACAACTAGCACGACCCTCATCTTCAAGTTGGTGTCCCTCAAGCTTCTCTCGCTCCTCGGCGGCGGAATACGACTTCGTTCTCGCGTGGCTCTCGGTCGGGGGGCTATTTATAGCCCGAGAAGCAATTAGGTCAAAGGAGAGGCCGATTGGGCCCCGAATTGGGCCGGGCCGGCCGGCTCGGGCCGACCGGCCGGGCCCACTTCGGCCCATCCCGCGGCCTCGCTTCGCCGGTGTTGCTTCCCACGTCTTCTAGATGTTCTCCCCTTTTGCATGTGGGCCCTTGACGTCGGTTTCTCTCCGAATTGGACTCAACTCCTTGTCTTGCAAGATTCGAAGCACTTTTCCGGTTCGGTCCTCGGAGTTTATCATCTTCTCGGGCTTGGTCCTTGGGCTCTTGGAGTCATGTTCACTTCATTGCTTGACTTGTATCGGGCTTCAAGGTCTTGTCATGAGGTGCTTAATGAACTTATCCCGAAGTCTTGCTTTCATCGTTAAAACCCCGCGTAAACACTTAACTCCAAAACCGACATGCACAAGTGAACTTGTTATACCACGGGGGTTAGTACCAATGAATAAGATACAAAAGTTATGCCAACACCGAAGGTAAACTCATGGCTAGGTTGACGGATTTTCACCGTCAACATCTCCCCCATGCTTAAACCTTGCTCGTCCTCGAGTAAGCCTTCGATGGATATCATCATTGCCCATCAATGTTTAAACCTTGCACTTGATCATACATGAAAAAAAACATAATGCTCTCAAAAGTTTAATTCGTTAAAGTTCCATAATGTACTAGCCTTCACCTCTACGGAGGGTAGATTCTTATTAAGCTTATCCCACAAGTATTAACATGCTCACCAAGTTTAAATAGATCTCGAGAATTTTTGAAATAAAGAACAAGATAAAGAAAAGAGCTAAACCAAGTTCACAAATTTAAATCATCTCGTGTATTGCTCATAAACTCTCATCTCACTTGTCTCTCAAGCCTATATATTCTACTCCTTTCCCTCTCATATATATGTGGTAGGCTTTTATATGGAGCTTTGGGAAAGTTTAGTCCTAACAAGATTTTATAAATGAGGTGTTGTCAAAACAAGACAAGCTTCTCATGGTCTTACCGAGACTCGTCAAAAAGGTCATTGGAAAATAATGTTAAATCAAGGAGGGGAAAGAGAAAAATACACACACTTTAGATGAGTGGACATGTGCAAATGGCAAAGAGTGATCCCGAGGCACAAAAGAAGTCCTCGTTATCGGATTGCACATGGTTGGAAAATGAGAATGGATCTTTTTAACTTGAAGCCTTGAATGCACTTTTAGAGAGCCGGGGAGTTCACTTTACGCACATATATTTTTTTCTCTTTCTCATATTTCTCATTCTTTTCTTTCTTTCATTCATTCATTTTTTTCTTGTCATATATATATCCATGACTTTCACAACGAAGTTTTGATTTTTTATACCTTGAAAGTCATGAATATCACCGGATTTTTTTTTTTCCCAACCCTATACATCTCTTTCATCATTTTTTTTTAAAATACTCCCTTTTGAACTCTAAAACTGCACCGTACCTACCTCCTCCCCCATGCTTAGACGTTGCTCGTCCTCGAGCAAAGAGGCGAAAAATAAGGTAGGTACCGGAGATATTTTTCCTTGGAGAGATACTTGAAATCTTCAACGTTGGCACCGTCTTGCGATCTTCCTTAAATTGATGATCCATCCTCAATGATAGGTTGTGGTCAAGGAGGTAATCACAAAAAGATGATATTTGGTTTAAGGTTGGATATCCGGCGAAGTTTGTGAGATCACCGATGCGGGGATACACAATGCACGGATAAAAGGCTAGCAAAAAGATAGATACGCAAAAACGGAATGACCAACTTCTTAGTCTCGGGCCAGAGAAATCATGGCCTGCAATAACTCACTCAAAAATAAATCTTGTACACTAAGGTTTATGCACTCAAATATATATAAGGCTTTGGATAGGTTGAGCAACACACAAGCGATATTTATGACAAGGTTAGCGATATTTTTGAGCATAAAAGACATCTTTAATCTATTCATAACTTGAGAGCACATAAAACACTATGGGTCTTTATTTTAATCATAACCTCCGCTGAAAATTAAGCTAGCATTTAAATAAATTCAGATTTGTATTTTTAAGAGAGCACTAGTTCAAACATGCATAAATCAATTACAAAGATAAACAAAGCGGCAATTATAATCATATATCATCATGGCACAAACTTTGTAACTTTACCAAAGGTAAAAACTTGGTGGCGTCATTATTCATGATGAAAATAAACACTAAGACACACGCTGAAAATTAAACTAAAAACTGAAAATTAAAGCAAAGCTGAAAATACTACGCAAACATAGGCGCATACAAGCTGAAAATTAAAGAAAAGGGGGTAAAGGAAAGATAACTAAAGCTCCTTTCCGCTGATGGTTGATATTGATAGTCTTGGTTGTTGTACCCTTACTTGTAATAGGAATGCACCACTACTCCTATGAATTGTCCGACGGTGCTAGGTGAAGGTGTCCAAGCACATAAGCGACGTTTGCAATTCCTTCACCCATTTGGTTTGCATTGGTTTGGATGGCTGCAATAAATTGCATGTTCCTTGCAGCGTATCCTCCAATGGTGGCCACATTTTGTTGTGGTTGAGGAAGGTGTGCATATGGCTCCGCAAAGGCTACGTTGGGCACCGCAAAAAAATGGTGGGGGTATGGCTGCACCACTCCCCCATGCTTGCATTGGTACACCACCGTGGTAACTTGGCGGCGCCGGGGTTCCTCCCAATGGTGGGACATAATTTTGTTGTGCACCTCCTTCTTGGGTCGTGGAAAAACCTTCTCCTAATTCTCTATTATTATTTTTCTTCGCCGGCACAAGAAGTCCTTCCTCTAACCGATCTTCTTCCCCTCAAGAAAAGTCTTAACCTTCAATCCGATTGGGGCAAATTTACTTTGGCCACTTTGAAGCCTCCTCCCTCATCTTCAAATAAATTTTCCTTTCTTCATATATTCCTAGGGAAGTCCCGGGTAGGAGATGATTCGAGTTCCTTGTAATACCCGGTTTTTTAAAGAGATAGTCAACATGGAGAGGCAACACCCCGAACCAATATCTTCCGAACTCGATGTTGCAACAATACCACCGGTTGATCATAGGTGAGTGGGGTCTATTGGCCACTTGGCAATCAAAGCCGAGTAAAGCCAACTCAACTCCGTGTTGGTTATCTTTGTCTCTCTTGTTCTCCCAAAAATCCACTTGCACAAAAGTTACACACTTGGATAATGGGTTCCGGATAGTATTTTTTCGTTGATGGTCTCTTCCCGTGATCATACTCCAAAAAACCTTCCCATGTGCCTTCATGCACATACTTGTTTCGGAGCTCCCTTTTGAAAATAGGAGACACTCGCCCATGGGTCTACGATACTAGAACATGCAATCGTTTCGAACATGAAAACCAATCTAGTCTATCAGGGATTGTGTTGAATGGATCCAAGGAAGCATTGAGGCCTATACTCCCTTTATGGCATGGTTGCTAGCCTTAAGCATTAAAGTATTTTCAGCACAAGATGATAGATAGATAATCCAACAAAGTGTGATTACATCTCAAGATCGATTGCAACCCATGGATGAAAGGAGATTACCCCATCAAGGTGCTAGAAATAGCATCACTGATCAAGGTTACCCTTCCGACGGTGTCTTCCTTCTTCTCCACTTGTGGGCTCCCTCCAACGGAATGAGAGACTCGGCACTCCTTCATCAAGGTTATGCGCCATGGTCATGAAAATTTCCTAGGCGAATTTCTTGTGGGTGTTTGCCGACACTCCGCTAGAGAATTGCACCCGTTGTCCCGTGTGAAACCCAATATGTGGAGAGCTTGGTCGTCGATGTCGACGTTCGCTACAAGCCTCTACCCAAGGCGAGCGAGCTTCTTCTCCTCCTCCTCCGTCATGATGACATACCCCTCGGAATACCGCGGAGCGTATGGAGGTGGAGCGGATGATCGTGTCAAGTGGCGAGGTTGGACAGGCGGCTCCTCCATATGTTATTGAAGTTTGGTAAACCTAATAAACGAGTTTTGTGTGGCCCTCATGCCACCAAGGAGAAGAGTGTGGTTCCTCCTCGGCGGTGCCGTGTCCTCCTCCATACTCCAAGGAAACTCGGAAACGAGTGCCTCCTCGAAGAGGTTGTCGATGATGGCTTAGACGACGATGATCCCTTCTTCTTCGGTGAAAAGACTTGTAGTTTTCTTCCTTGATTGCAGCACTCTCCCTCACAGATATATATCCGGGGTTTTCACCCGGTAACAAGGTACACAAATATTATTTTGGAGTCTGGACTTTGAGTGGATTAAGGATGTGATTTGTTGCACGAAACAAACGCGGTGGATGGCTAAGTCTAAGGTGATTCCGGCCTACAAACTAGAGCACACGAACAAAGAGTTGGATGAAAGACTTACCTCTCTCCTCCTCTTGGCTCGGTTCTTCTCTAGTGCATCCATGTTGCTTCGTGATCGCGTACACCTTCCAAACGTTCCCGTCCACTCCTTCGCTTGCATTATTGCTCCTTCCACTTGATGTTTTCGCTTTGACTCACTTCCATACTCCCTTGCCTCACATGCATCCATGATATTCCTACAAAACAAAGCCTTGGCTGCCCCCCATGCTTGTACTTTGCATGTGGTTTAAATATGTTGGAGGGGTATCCCGTGATGTGTCATGGTGCATGCATGGTTAGGTTAACTAGATTGCCTCCCTTTAAGGCTAAGCACTCCTCTAATTTCGAAAGTTAAAAATATTTTTCAGAGCCATGCAAGAGCTCGAACATAATTTTAGAGAAGTTTTTAAACCATTAAAAACAAATGCAAGCCGAAAATATTTTTTTATTACGTCGATTTCGGTCTCACCGGTATAGTTTGCCTTCATCGGTTGAGAGCAAGCTTTTCCCGGCTTGATCATGGGGGCATAGGTTTAGGTCCTAATTTTGATTAGATGAGAGAGATTTTGAATGAAATAAAATTAAGTGAGGCTTAGAAAAATTCTAATCTTAGAGAAACCAAGGATATGGATTTTTAAACCAACCAAAAGTCAAGTTTCTAGGTTCACGCGAGTCCTACCACGTGCTGAAATTTAAATAACATCTAGATATAAGTTGTGGCTCTACTCGAGTGTTTTTAGCATGAAAAACAAGTCAACCACAACACCATAATGAGGTTGAAAGGTTGATTAAGGTTCTGAAATTTTTTTTGGTTTTGGTTGTGGTTTCTCGAAAAGAAGCAAACAATCACATAGGATGGTTCATGTAAAGGGTTTATGATCAAGCAAAATATTCAACCAAGAATTATGTCTCTAATATTGTTCAACCATTCTAAGTCTAATGTTTTGCGTAGTAAAATTCAAAACTGAATTAATTAAAGGACTCAAAAAACCCGGAATCGGGTTGTCCTCCCGTAGCTTATTCTTGACTCGACGAAACGGGTTGCCTCCCGCCTAGCGCTTCGTTTATAGTCCATGGCTAGACTTCTTCACTTGATTACTCCGGATCAACGCTCTTTGCGGGCGTTGCAATCTTGGGTACCCACTTTGGCTTAGTCATTTTTTTTTTTTTGGTCTTCACATGTCGGCTTTGTCCTTTGGTCTTGACGGATGCAACATCTTCCTTGTGGCTCGGCATCTCGAACTCCGGTCCTTCGGTCGTGATCTTCATGGTCTCTAGTGTGATCCTTCATCTCTCCCGAATGAGCTTGAGTAGCCTTCGCCGTCTTGGGACCTTGGAGTTGTCTCGGATATTCTTCTTTGTTGCCCATCGGCCCCGCAGTTGTCCCACTTGCGTCTAGCACCTTCATCACGATGAACACTTCACGTATAGAGCTTCCGACCTCCGTCACCTTGCCATCTAAATTCTTCAATATTTTCTCCATAGCGAATTGTCCCGAACTTGCGTCTCTTAGCATCTTCATCAAGTCCTGATTGAACAAAAGGAACCAAATCTTAAATGGACAAACTTGCATTAAATCGGAGTTACCTTGGACGTGGTGTCTTCGCAACTCGTGGATCTTGCTTTGGCGGCCTTTAGGTGTTGAGCTTCTTTCTCCATCTCCATCTTCTCCATCCTCCTCTTGATTTGAACGGCCTTCCGGCGTCTTGACTTGGAGGTGGTGATTCCCTTGGAGATTTTGATGGTCCTTCGAGCTTGTGTTGCACGTCACCTTTGCCTGTAAAGTTTTCCTGAATCATCCACAAAAAAGTTTTGGGTTTCTTGGAGAGGTAGCCAACCATCTCCGGTTAGGGTTAGTGATAAAACAAAAATCTAACAAAAGAAAAAAAATTAGGGTTCATCAAAACTAGATTAGATTGACTATTTTTTTTTCTTTTCAGGGATGATCAAACATAAGAGATGCAAAAGAAAATCAAAAGAAAAACTGAAAGATAAGCGATACTAGATCGGATCTTGATTGCTTGTTCCCCGGCAACGGCGCCAGAAAAAGGGGCTTGTTGACGGTTAATAGTTGTATCAAAGTTCATCTGTGACTTGCAAGCGGACAAGTCTCCCGTCGTAGTCAAGGGACCCTTCTTCCCTCGAGTGGTGAACCCAAGGTATCGAATCCGTGGAACAATGTGCAACGCAAGGATTCAATCTAGTAAAGCAAGGTAAGCTATCTTATGAAGGTAAGTTGCATCTAATCTACTAACTCATAAAGAAAACGAATCTAATCTAATCTACTAAAGAGGTAACAAGAGAAAGCAAGAGATAACCAATCTAGAGAATCTAGATCATGCTTATGTTGTAGCTCCAAACAAGATAGATGAAGATAGCAAAGCGAATCTCATTAAAAGCATCTTTAAATCGTGGCCTTCCCATCCGACTCCGAAAACATCCGCCTTTCGAGACCCCCGTTCGTCACAACGTATCCCTATTCATGCGGGGAGCTTAGGGCGAGTTCGATAGAACAAGTTGAAATCACTTGGCCGGTCCGGTATGCACCTCTAGCCACCGCGGCTACAAGAGCACCCTAAGTAATCTAGCTACTAGACTAGATCGTAGAAGAAGCAAAACCAAGAAGAAAACAAAATCATCGAGAAGGCACTTAATCGCTAGAAATCGGATTCACTTACAAACTTCACCATGAATGATTACATGAACAAGATCACCACCGGGCCCTCCCTCGATCTTGATCCTCGCTCCGAGCTCCGACGTGGTCTTCCATGCAAGGTTCCCACGTCGGCCGGGAAACCCTAGACAACTAGCACGACCCTCATCTTCAAGTTGGTGTCCCTCAAGCTTCTCTCGCTCCTCGGCGGCGGAATACGACTTCGTTCGCGTGGCTCTCGGTCGGGGGGCTATTTATAGCCCGAGAAGCAATTAGGTCAAAGGAGAGGCCGATTGGGCCCCGAAAAGGGGCGGGCCGGCCGGCTCGGGGCCGACCGGCTCGGGCCCACCTCGGCCCATCCCGCGGCCTCGCTTCGCCGGTGTTGCTTCCCACGTCTTCTAGATGTTCTCCCCTTTTGCATGTGGGCCCTTGACGTCGGTTTCTCTCCGAATTGGACTCAACTCCTTGTCTTGCAAGATTCGAGCACTTTTCCGGTTCGGTCCTCGGAGTTTATCATCTTCTCGGGCTTGGTCCTTGGGCTCTTGGAGTCATGTTCACTTCATTGCTTGACTTGTATCGGGCTTCAAGGTCTTGTCATGAGGTGCTTAATGAACTTATCCCGGAAGTCTTGCTTTCATCGTTAAAACCCTGCGTAAACACTTAACTCCAAAACCGACATGCACAAGTGAACTTGTTATACCACGGGGGTTAGTACCAATGAATAAGATACAAAAGTTATGCCAACACCGAAGGTAAACTCATGGCTAGGTTGACGGATTTTCACCGTCAACATGGACACATGTCTCATGAGCTTTAACATGACATGCTTTGCCTTATGGGTGTTTGCAATGATCTTTTGTTAAGAATTTGATATCCTTGTATGATCTCTAGATGATATGCATGTTTTTGGCTAGAATATGACATGGATAGGCCTTTAAATTTGAAGTGAGCCATCTTTTGATAAATCTGCTCAAATCTGAAAATTTGCTGTGTCACATGCCTATATTTCCATATATTACTTGTGGCAATGTTTTGACTATGCTATGATCTATATGTGTGCTCTTTGTCTCACTTCTAGCCTTTGACACTAGATTTGGCCTATTTGAGAAGCTCATGTAGATGTTCATATGCTTTGTCTTACATTCCTGCATTTTCACCTTGATTCATACATTGTCAACAAGGGGGAGAAGTGGTGAGCTTAATGAAAAATTCAGAAAAATGCATCTAAAATTTGGAACTTTGCATCCACATGTTCAGGGGGAGCTTTCTTGCTGTTTTCAGTGTGGAGTTTGTGCTTTGCTCGGCTTGTGACCTTTCTACGCCTTTCTTTGGTTTTGGTCATGAGTTGAGCTTCTTTGTTTTTCTTTCTTCTTACTTTCTTTCTCTGAATTTCAATTCGCGTTGTGTGTTGTCAATGCACTCATCAAGAGGGAGATTGAGGACCAGGAGTGTCCCGGTGGTCAATGGATGACCGCTCCTCAGTGATGAGTGATTGACAACGGGTGTTGGACTGACTCTTGGCTCAGTGCGCAGGTGTAGGCTGCGGCCTAGTTCGTGTTGTTGCAGGTGAAGAACGGGTGCGAAAGGTCTTCAGCCTTGAGGGGCCTTCGGGAGATGGAGAGACAAGTAGGCTCGGTTCGAGGGACCCGGTGGACGGCGGGACTAGGTGCGGGCCACATGGTGGCAAGACGAGCAAGACGAAGTTGTGGACGGTCGAGCCGGTGCACAGTGGCGGTCGAGTCAAGAGGCTTGGCGGGAGGCCGGACCGAGCACGAGGCGTTTGGTGGTTTACCCACAAAACCATCGGAGGACGGTTTCTTGGTTTGGGCCTCAAAACCAAGTTCGAAGGCCTAACATGACGGAGACGGGATCCAGGCGTGACGGGAGGCTTCGAAGCGGAGGACACGTGGCGGGATCGCATGGCTTGCGTCGGGAGGACGCGGGGTGCGGCAAAGGCGTGGCCGTCCGATGGCAAGACCCACTGTTAACACCAAAATTTGGTAAGGAGTCTGACTTGTGGGTCCGGTTCGATAAAGAGTCCGTCTGGCGGAAGGAAGGATCTTTTCAGAGATATTCGGCAAAGAGATCTGCGGTCGGCTATCTGCTCCAGTTCGGCAAAGGAACAGTAGAGCTGATTTTGCGGGATTGAATGGTGACGTGGCTCAATCAGGGAGAACGAATGGATGGATAGGCGATCGAGCTTAGAGATAAGTTAGGTAACGAATCCATTCGAAGTTGTACTTGACAGGGTATAAATATGACCCCTGAATGTATGTAACAGAGGACAATCATTCTTCAATACACACCGGCCTTACGCCAAACCCTAGAGTCCTTTTGTCGTGTCGTCGAGTTCTTCGAGAGGGCCAATCGATCCGTCGACCTCCGTGAGTACCGGCAACCTTGTATCATGTCTAGTATCATGCGGTTGATTTAGATCTGATGCAAGTAGTCTTGTTACCATGCTTCGTGTCATGCGGTAGATTCAAGCTTGGTTCAAGAAGGTTTCTTGTTAGATCATGAGCCATGCGGTAGGCTAAGATCTAGCTTGAGGCTAGTTATCGGCTCTATTGGGTTTTGGCAAGATCCAATAGATTCATTAAGTTACCCTGTGTTATTTCGAGTTTTTACTTTATGTTTAGATTCGTGTAACACTTTTGCCCAATCTAGATGGGTTTGGATCGGCTCACTCCTTTTATGATCCCTGTATGGGTAGATTTTGTGTTTTAACACATGGATCTTGTGCCTTCCGATAGCCGAAACCGAATCGATCTAGGTTGTCACGTGTTGTGGGTTCAAGCTTGCCTTTGTTGGTATAAATCTTGAAAGAACCGGGTATCATGCGGTAGATGCAGGTTTTTGGGTTGCTTTAGAGCTAGTCATCCGGTGGATTAGATTTCGGATCAACATGATAGATTTATCTGCGTGGTAATGTTTGTTCCTTCTTCATGGACCCCGAATCGGCTGTTCAGCCGTATTCGGTTATGCTTCTCCACGAGTAAAACACGTGCGCAATTCATGCTTTAAATAATGTGTGCTTTTAGCTTTCCATGTTTAGATTGTATCATGCGGTGGATAGATCTATTTGTGGAAAGTGGTACGATTCCATGCAAGTTGTATCATGCGGTGGATAGATTTGTTTTGGCATCGTACCTGACGGACCTCTAAGTACCTAGACATGCGGTAGACTAGTGCTTTGGATCCATGCGTGCTTGTTTACTACATGCTTACGTTCGTGTTTTACTTTATTCATTTAACATTGTTATTATGGGATCGGTCATATATCGTGTTTATGCATTGTTGACCAAACAAAGACCGGCTGCCATCATGCTTACGTCATCCATTCGGCAGTATTGTTTTTTCCTCTCATAAGTTCCTGAGTGGTTTCAATTCTTTGGCAAATAGCTTTCATATAGCTATGTGTCATCTCGTATGGCTTCTTAGCCGTAAATATGGAACTGTCTGGTACCACCCGGCAAGTTTCAAGCTTTGGTATTTAACTTCTTTATCTTTTGTTAATTTTCAGGAAAAATTGACTGGCACGTCATCTCTACTCTTTGCGCGTGCGAAGCCAGCTTTTCGGCTTGCTGTGTGTTCGGCGCTAGGTGCACTTTTTGCGTCAACACACTTTTTGGCACGCCCAGTGGGACCAACAGCCGAACAGATCCAGATGCCCGAGATTGCGGACATCATGGACGTCAACCTGGAAGACCTGTCTCCAGAGCAGCGGCAGCAGCTCCAGGACGCCATGGACCAGTTTCAGCAGAAATGCCTGCTGTCTTTCAAGAAAAATAGGAGTGGCGTCCCATACTTGAAGAACGGAATGCCAAGGGTGTTGCTGCCAGGGGAGAGCGATACTACGGTCCAACAGGAGAAAGAGGAGTGCATGCGGGTGTTCCAGGAATCCGCAGATTATATGTTGAGCAAGCACAACAAGGCTTTCCTCGGCGCGCTCCAGCAAATGATGGTGGCCGTCTTCGGCCCTGGCATGGAACAAGCGTTCAGCAAAGCGCCCGTCCAGGGGGGCACTGTGGAACTGGGCGAATCAAGCTCTCAGCCGCCACTTCGGAGCCCGCCAGTGCAGCCTCCTCCCCAAAGCGGCCGGAAGTCAAGCTTTCCCGGCCCCCGCCACAAGCCGCCGGGAAACGGCCGGTTCGGCCCTCCACCGCAGGCCTCGGGACGGCCAATCCGGCCACCACCGCGGGCGGCACGGGTCAGCACCGTGCAACGGCCCGAATCCGTACCAGCCCACGTACGGAGACTTAGCATTCGGCTCGCCGGCGCCCCGCTCACGTCCGGTCAGAGGATTGCTCCGGCGACCAACCGGGGCGCGAGAGAAACTTGTACGGCGGAGGCTATCATGAGGTGGGAAACTACGGGGCATTTGATGCTTTCCCACATCCGGGATACGCGCCGGTGCGGCGCGCGCGAGGACGACGCCCTGGCGCGGAAGATGGCCGAATTGATGCAAAATCAGTTCGGCCTCAAGCCAAAAATGCAAGGACCCGCCTATAAGCCGCCGTTTCCAGAATGGTACTACAATGTGCTCTTGCCGCCAAGGGTGAAGCCGCTAACGGAGTTCACCAAGTTTTCAGGACAAGACGACACGAGCACGGTCGAGCACATCGCTCGTTACCTCATGCAGCTCGGGGAGTGCTCGGCTGAGGAGACATTCAGGGTCCGCTACTTCGCCGCATCACTGACAGGTCCAGCGTTCCAGTGGTTTTCGTCCCTGCCCCCCTGAATCAGTTGACAGGTGGAAGGACCTAGAGCGGAAATTTTACGCTCACTATTTTAGCGGCAGCTCGGAGAAGAAGCTCATTGACCTTGCGACCATGAAGCAGAGGCATAGCGAGACGCCGCTGGAGTTTCTCCGGAGGTTCAGGGAGGTCAAAGGCATGTGCTTCTCGCTTAACTTGCCAGATGACCAGTTGGCTGACATGGCCGTCGCCGGGATGCTACCGGCCGTACGCGAAAAGTTGTTCGGGATGGAGTTTGAGAATCTGGGTCAGCTATCGCAGAAGCTATCACTGATGAGCAATCAAGCGTATGGCTTTAAGAAGGACGCCAAATTTGGCAAGCAGCATGACGTCGCTGACGTCTACAACCAGTTCTTAGACAAGGCTGATCTGCTCGAGGATTCCGATGATGAATTGGATGTAGCCGCAGCAGAGATCATGTGGGGTAAGGAGCCTTCGACAATGAATCAGCGCTGGGTCAAGCAGACCAAGGGTACTTATGATTTTGATATCACAAAGGCTGATAAATTGTTCGAGCTCTTAGTGAAGGAAGGCCGAATCAAGCTGCCCGAGGGACATTCCATGCTTCGGCCCGATGGAGTTAAAGCAAAACGTTACTGTGGCTTCCACGACAGGGATTCACACTCCATCAATGATTGCAGGGTCTTCAGGATGAGGATCCAAAAGGCCATCCAGGAAGGTCACCTTAAGTTCGACAACAAAATGAAGCTGGATGGCCACCCCTTTCCTCAGAACATGGTGGGCTTTTCTATCAACGTGATAACTGCCGAGGAGAAGGGAAAAGTCAAGGTCTTGACCTCAGCCAGGTCTAGACAAGGTGGAGCAGTGGACCCAGAGCGCCAAGTGACTCTGGAACAGGTGCAAGGTGAAGCCCCCCGCATTCTTAAGAGTCACATCGAAATTGGGGAGTCGTCCAGAGCCAAGCCCAGGGTGACATCGCGCATCCTCCTCAACAAGTGGCGCGCGCAGTTGAGAAAGAGCGCTACCGGAAGCGGCGCTACGAGGAGGAGCAACGCGAGCCGAAGAAGAAGCACGCGAAGGGACCAAGAGCAGTACACGCGCGAGCAGGAACGCGCACACTGGGGATGTGCCTTCTTCAGGCATTGCTGGAATGAGGGTCTAAAGCTACCCACGTTGAAGAACTGTCCTGAATGCAGTGACAGGTATTTTGAATATAGGCAGGAGACTGCCAATCGCCAATCCGTCCACGAGAGAATTGGAAGGATCCAACCTGATGGGGATCGGCGCCAAAAAATTGAAGTCATTGATCATCCTAGGAAGCGGCATGCTGATCTCAGGTGGGCTGATCAAGAGGAGGATGAAGATGACTACGTCTGGCAGAAGGGGCAATGGTGCCCGCCCGGCCTGAGGAGAAGCCAGAAGAGACGGGTCCAGCGCTTGAGGAACCGCGAGTTGAAGCAGGCCGGAATCCAGACGCGTCAAGTGTGGCGCCCCAAAGATCAACCTGAAGGATCGAAGCGTTCGGCTCCAACATGCATGGTATACTTCTTGCCGAACGAATTCATGGCTCCTGCTAACCAGGTTGTGCAGGAGGAAGCGGCCATAGATGATGAGCGAGCCGAGGGGATGCCTGGCACAATTGGTGCCGGCCAAGCGAGGCAATCTTCGACAAGCTGGCCAAGAATCGACATATGAGGCCGCTGTACTTAAGAGGATACGTCAATGGCAAGCCATTGACAAAGATGTTCGTCGATGGTGGAGCGGCAGTCAACGTAATGTCGTACACCACCTTCAGGAAGCTTGGCATGGGCCCGAGCAATTTGACACCCACGAGTATAATCCTCAACGACTTCGCTGGGAACCCTTCGGATACCAAGGGGTGTGCTCACGTGGATTTGATGATCGGATCCAAGACGCTGCTCACCACCTTCTTTGTCATCGAAGGCAAGGAGGCCTACAGCCTGCTGCTTGGGCGGGACTGGATCCATGCCAACTGTTGCGTCCCGTCCACCATGCATCAACAGCTTATCCAGTGGGTGGACGATGAGATTGAGGTCGTCCAGGCAGATGACTCCGTGAGCGTGGCGAACATGGAACCAGCTTTCTGGGAGTACCAAGGTATTGATTGCTTCTCAGGCAAAGACTGGGGGGAAGGTCCTGTTGAGCCTGTCAGCAGTGATCAACAGCCGATTCAAGCAGTCGGCTCTTATAGCAATTTTTAATGGAGAACCCCGTAGACGGCACTGATGGCAAGTTAGGGCGAGGATTCATGTCGGCTGATAAATTAGAGGAGGTTGACATTGGAGATGGTGATAAGCCAAGGCCGACATTCATCGGTGCAAACTTGCGGCCCGGACTTCGGGGGGAGAATTAATTAAGCTTCTCAAAGAATACAAGGATTGCTTCGCACCGGGATTATTCGGAGATGCCCGGATTGGATCGTTCCATCGTCGAGCATCGGTTGCCAATCAAGCCCGGTTTCAAACCATATAAGCAACCGCCCCGAAAATCTACAAGGATGAGGTATTGGCCGATGTGAAGAAGGAAGTTGAAAGATTACTTGACGCAAACTTCGTTCGGCCGTGCAGATATGCGGAGTGGATTTCTAACATCGTCCCTGTATACAAGAAGAATGGAAAAATGAGGGTTTGCATAGATTTTAGGGACCTAAACAGAGCTACTCCGATGGATGGATACCCGATGCCTATTGCCGATTTGTTGATTGACGCCGCCGCTGGACACAAGGTGATCAGTTTCATGGATGGCAATGCGGGATACAATCAGATCTTCATGGCAATAGAAGACATTTCAAAGACGGCCTTTAGATGTCCTGGTCATATAGGCCTATTCGAGTGGATCGTCATGACATTTGGATTGAAAAATGCCGGTGTGCAACCTATCAACGAGCCATGAATTACATTTTTCATGAGTTGATCGGCAAGATTGTGGAGATCTACATTGATGATGTGGTAATCAAGTCCCTAAGTCATGACACCCATTTGGAAGATGTGAAGAAGACCTTGGAGTGCACCCGGAAACACGGTTTGAAGATGAATCCAAACAAGTGCGCTTTTGGGCTATCAGCTGGAGAATTCTTGGGGTTTTTGGTCCACGAAGGAGGAATTGAAGTTGGCAAGAAGAGCATGAAGGCCATTGATGAAGTTGTTCCTCCAACTAACCTCAAAGAGTTGCAATCACTGCTCGGCAAAGTCAACTTCGTGAGAAGGTTCATTTCAAATTTATCACAGAAGGTGTTGCCATTCTCTCCATTGCTGAAGCTGAAGAAAGATCAGAAGTTCACGTGGGGCGACGAACAACAAAAGGCTTTTGATGAGATCAAGCAGTACATGAAGGAGCCACCGGTGTTGGTTCCTCCCCAGCTAGACAAGCCTTTCAAGTTGTACGTGGCGGCCGATACCCAAACCATTGGATCGGCCCTTATTCAAGAATTCGAAGGGAAGGAACGGGTAGTAGCATATCTTAGCCGAAAATTACTTGATCCTGAAACCAGGTATTCGGCTGTAGAGAAACTGTGTCTTTGCGTGTACTACTCGTGTACAAAGTTTCGGCACTACCTGTTGAATGCCGAATGCACTGTGTATTCCAAGTTCGATGTGATAAAACATATGTTATCTATGCCAATTTTGAATGGCAGGATTGGCAAGTGGATTTTAGCTTTATCAGAATTCGAGCTGAAGTTTGAATCGACAAAAGCCGTCAAAGGTCAGATCATTGCCGATTTTATAACTGAACATCGCGATCCGTCAATTGATTTGCTTGAGATCACCCCTTGGGCGTTATTTTTTGATGGATCGTCGTGTGGTAAAGGTGGGGGAGTAGGGATCCTACTAATTTCTCCTAGAGGTGAGATGTTTGAATTTGCCATCCCTATTCAGCCCACTGTCACAAATAATCAGGCTGAATACGAGGCATTACTTCGAGGGCTTCAGTACTTGAGAGAAGCGAGGGGGCCGTTTCGGTTGAAGTTTATGGAGATTCAGAGCTGGTAATCAAGCAATTGAACGGCCAATATGAATGCAAAAGTGAAGCGCTGAGGAGTTACTACGAAGAGTGCAAGGAAATCTTGAAGAGCTTCCCATTGGTAACTCTACAGCACATTCCTAGAGAACATAACGAAGAAGCAAACAGGCTGGCTCAGAGCGCTTGTGGTTACAAAGAGAGTCAAGAAGCGTTTTGCTGCAGAGGCGTGTGCACTAGGGGCGGATCTTGCAGAAGATGATTGGAGGAAAGAGATCGTTGATTACTTGAAGGATCCTTCCCGTAAAGTCTCTAGGAAGCTCAGGTACAAAGCCATAAAGTTCGATCTTCTGGATGATAATTTATTCTATAAATCGTTGGATGGGGTATTACTACGATGCCTGGGTCCAGAAGAAGCCAAGAACATGATGAGCGAAGTGCATGATGGGATATGCGGAGCACACCAATCGGCCTACCGTATGAAGTGGGTTATTAGACAAGCTGGATGCTTTTGGCCGACGATATTAGAGGGCTGCTTTGAGTATTACAAGGGATGTCAGGATTGCCAAAGGTTTGGGAATATTCAAAGGGTCCCTGCATCAGCATTGAATCCCATCATCAAGCCATGGCCATTCAGGGGTTGGGGTATCGACTTGATTTGCCAAATTAATCCACCATCTAGCAAGGGGCATAAGTTCGTGCTTTTGGCTACAGATTATTTCACTAAATGGGTTGAGGCGATCCCACTGAAGAAGGTGACGTCAGAAAACATGATTGAATTCGTCAAGGAGCACATCATCTACTGATTTGGAATCCCTCGGACAATTACCCCCGATCAAGGGGCACAATTCGTGTCACCGGAGTTCGGAGAATTTGCCGAAAGCATGGGAATCAAATTATTTAATTCCTCTCCCTATTATGCCCAGAGCTAATGGTCAAGCGAGGCTTCTAATAAGATCATGATCAAGTTGATACAAAAGAAGATCGATCAGAAGCCAAGAAGGTGGCATTCGGTTCTCAGTGAAGCGCTGTGGGCTTACCGAATGGCCCCCCACGGAGCTACAAAGACCTCTCCTTACGAGTTGGTTTATGGGCACCACGCGATTTTGCCTTGGGAGATGCAATCAGATTCAAGGAGAGTGGTGCTGCAAAAGGACTTGAGCTCCAAGGATTACAGTGGCCTAATGATGGACGAGCTAGAGGATTTACATATGATCCGTCTCAGGGCCCTGGAAAACATCGAGAAAAACAAGCTGCGGGTTGCCAAGTACTATAACAACAAGGTGAAAGTAAGGCAATTTGCAGAAGGCGATCTAGTTTGGAAAGCGCTATTGCCGGTTGGAACTAAATACAGTGAATTCGGCAAATGGTCCCCTAACTGGGAAGGACCTTTCCGGGTGGTCAAATGCGTCCCTGGTAATGCATACATATTGAAAACTTTGCTAGGAGAAGAATTTTCGGCTGCAATAAATGGAAGATATCTGAAGAAATATTATCCTAGCATTGAGATCGATCGATGATTACACATCTGACACAGAGATAGCCGGCGCTCAAGAATGAGGCCGCCTTCAGAGCAAAAAATCCATAAACAGAAGAAATGGCCAGTGCCTGAATGCATTGCCCTTAGCACAGACATTACAACTGCTTCTTGCAGGTTTACATCTAACAACCCTAATGGTCAGATCTTCAAGGAGGTGGGAAGCAGAAGGCGTGGAGGAAGCTGCCATGGAAGCGCTTGCGTGGGTTATGAATCTGGCTGGCGGAATATGGTCCCGACACTAACCAGTAGATAACGCCTAGGTCTATCCCTCAATGGTCGATGCCAAGCAACAAATGACACAAGGTTTTATCCTGGTTCCGGCCGAGGGGGCCGTACGTCCCGGCGGGGGCGTGCTCGTGGCACTATATTGCTCGGCACCGGGGGTGCTTGTAGTGGGGCAAGTACAAGCAAGGCGGGAGAGGAAGCGTGGCTTCCAAGTCCCTGGGAGAGTGGCTGAGGATGTTGTGGGAGAATAAGAGAGTGAGTGCACGGTGTGTTGTGTTCCTCTGAATTCGTCCCCCCCGCGGCTGGGGGCTTGCCCCCCCTTTTATAGGTCAAGGGGGCGGCGAGTTACATGCACGCCGCGCTGCCTAGCTATGTGAGGGAGCACGTCGCGCTACGGTGTAGAGTGGGCGGCCGTCCGGACGATCTTCGCTGCGATCCGGCCATGATGGCCTACCCCGTACCCGAACAGTGGCGGTTCGAGGGTAGGAAGGCGGCAGATGGCGATGGTGTCCTCTGATAGGCTTCGAGGGAGGTGGCGATGATGGGCGGGTACGGGGTACGGGGAGCGGGGCGAACGGCGTTCCTTCCCCAATGCGCTCCGTGGCGGCGGAGTGGTTGCTGCGGTGTTCGGGCGTGCGCCCTGCGGAGTCGGGCGTGCGCCTGCACGCGTGGGTACGGTGGCCGCGCCGTTACAGTGGCCGGGATGGCCATCCACCGGCCTAGCGCCACTCACCTAACCTGCAGGGTCACGGGAAAGTGAATCGAGGGTGCGCCCGGCCCCCTCTCGAGGGTCGGGCGCGTTAGCCGTACAGTAGTGGGCGCGCGGTGTCACGGGACTGACACCGGCCGTACCGCACAGTCCATCCCACAGTGGCGGGGATGGGCTCCTCCTCGGGGAGTTGGTGCGGCGGCACGGGCGTGAGCCCGGGCGCATGATGGCGCCGGTCCCCGCGCGTCGGGGCGTTAAATGCCCAAGTACGGGGCCGGCGCACGCGTGCGGAGCGCCCGTGAGCGTGGCGGGCCCCGCCGAGGGCGGAGCGAACCCTCGAGCGAGTCGGGACTGCTCGAGGGGGGGGGCGATCCCTCGAGCGGGGCGGGACCGCTCTAGGGAAAGGGTTGCCCCTCGAACGGGCGGAGCCCGCCCGAGGGGGAGCGCGTCCTCGAGCGAGGCGGAGCCTGCTCGAGGGGTCATCTCAGCGGGCCGTCTCGGTGGGCCGTCGGGATCCCGGCGTGGGCCGTGTCCTGCATGGTTAGTTACCTGCATGGTTGGGATTAGCGTGTTTTGACTCCGGGATTAAGTGAGGATTCCCCGTTGTTTAAGGGGACCCCTAGGGCGGTCCCCGACAGTAGCCCCCGAGCATCTGCGGGTTTGCCATTGAGGCTCCCGCAGATGCTGGGACCTATTGATAGGACGTTCTTCCCTCCTTGTTTGCGAACGCTTTCCGTGGGGCCGCGTCAGCGGACCCGCGGGTCTAGCCCCCGAAGCCCTGCAGGAGTGTGGTTCTCCTGCAGGGGTTAACCGCGAGAACTTTGGTCAGAAAGGCGTGGCACATATGCCAACCGGCATCGGCGGTGTTTCAGCCGGCTTCGGGGGTGCACGCTCCCCATCCACTGTCTCCGGCGGGTACAATTTCAAGGAGGTGTAGCCGCGCGTCAAGCCCCCGAGCCTTGGCCCGTTCGAGGCGATCGGGTCGAGCCTGACGACTTGTTTTTTAACGCGCCCTCGCCGTCCCTCCGCGGGACGGAGGGTGAGGTCTCCACGACTCCCATCGAGCGGGTCGCGAATCGCGGATTCCTCGTCGAGCTGCTAGCGGGTGGTTCAAGTGGACGTCCATGCCCCGTTCGATAAGGGTAGGGCTGCGCGGTCCGAGACACGTCCATGGAAGCGCTTGCGTGGGTTTGCTAGGTGGGGCTCGGTCCCGTTCGCTAGGGACCGAGGGCGCGGAAGCTCTCCCTCGGTGGGATCCCCCGGCTAGGCGCCCTCGGCGGCTCTCGAACACGACATGTGGGGCACCCTCGAGCGCCGACGGGCTCGAGGAACGGCTCGAATGCGCGTGCCCTCGTCGTCCCTAACTCGTGATGCGGGCGCTCGTTCGAACCCGTCGAGGGTCGGGCTTCGAACCTCGATCGGTAAGGCCGTGCGGGGCCGTGCCTTGGCCGCCCCGGTCTTTTCACGTTTGCGGCCGTCGAGGGGTCTGGGCGTGCCGACCCTCGAGGTGCTGGTTGGTGGCATGGCGCGGCATGAGTGCTTTCGGTGCCGCTCTATTTCAAGCGTGACCTGGGCGATCCTCTTACGCGCGTGCCTTCTTTTAGAGGGTTGACATTGTCTCGAGCCGAAGGGTCATGCCGCTCGAGGGTTTCACGTGGCATGGGTGCCCGCGGTTGCCTGTTCTACACCGAGCAGGTCCCGGGCGACCTTCTCACGCTGATATCTCATCGAGGGTCGCCTCTGTTTCGAGCCGAGGGTCATGCCGCTCGAGGGTTTCACGTGGCATGGGTGCCGCGGTTGCCCCCGCTCTACACCGAGCAGGTCCCGGCGACCTTCTCACGGCCGACATCCCATCGAGGGTCGCCTTTGTTTCGAGCCGAGGATTCGCCTCGCTCGAGGGCTCTCCTTGCTTGGCAAGGGGCCCGGCATTTAATTGCCTTGCGGTCGTGGCCGCGGTTTTGCGGCGCGGGCGCGCCTTTTTGGCGGCGCGGCGCGCGCGCGCGCGTAGTGGGCGGCGCGGCGGGCGGATGTGACGGTTTTGCCTCGGTCGCGGCCCGGTCCTCGCCGTAATGATGACCCGCTGCCGGTGTTAGAGCCGCTGCGGTCGTGGTGGGGCCCGCCCGTCGACGTGATGGAAAGATTCCCCGCAAGTAATGCGGCGGGGGCGTCCGCTCCGGAGAGCTCGCCCGTCGCCTATAAAACTGCGGGGAGGAGTGGACGGCGGTTTTTTACCTTGGCACCTTACCGTTTTCAGTCTCTCGCCCCTTCGCCTTCGTCCTGCTCTTGCCATCGCGCGGGCTCGCTGCTTAGAGCTTTTTCCTCGTTTCCTTGTCCTCCGCCCTCGCATTCGTTCGTCCCCCCTCATGGCGCCGCCTCAGCTTCCCATTAGGATCCTGGAGCCGTACGCCTGGGAGAGGTCGACGGTGACTCGGCTTGCGCTTGGCGAGTTGGTCGCCGCCGGCCAGCTGTCGGCCAACGAAGAAGGGGCGCCGGCGGAGTGGATCGTGCCGCCGGCGGCGCACCACGAGCCCAACCCGCCGGAGGGCTACGTGGTGAGCTTCCTCCGCTACCACGAGCGCGGCTTCAACGCGCCGGCGAGCACCTTCATGCGGGCCATGTGCCACTACTACGGGGGTGGAGCCGCACAACTTCGCCCCCAACGCGATCTCGCGGCGGCCACGTTCGTGGGCGTCCGCGAAGGGTACCCGGGGATCCCGGTCCGGCGGGATCTCTCGGGTTCACCTTTTCCGCGGGGGACCTCGTCACGCAGCCCACATCGGAGCCGAGGACCCGCCGCGCGGTGCGCGCGGCGGGGATGTCGGCGGCCCCGCGGGGGCGCCTCAAGGATTTCTACATCCCCCGCACCATGACGATGAACAACGCCGGCCGGGAGCGGGGATGGTTTTATCTGCGCAACGCCGAGCCCGGCCTTCCCCCCTACACCGGCCGGGTGTTCAAGGAGAGGCCCGCCTCCTGGGGCTACGGGGTGTCTACGGCCCAACATCGGGCGCGGCAAGAGTCCGGTCCTCGCCGCCCGCGGCGGCTGGCAAGGGACGGGCTCAACGCGATGGGCGTCCTCGCCTTCCTTCATCACCGGCGGATCGTGCCGGTTGATGGAGAGGCCGCTACGCATCTTCGAGATGACGAGAGGCGGCCAACCCCCGTCGACTCGGCGAGGTCGCGGATGCTCCCCCGACGCCGCCGGAGCGGCCGTACGCGCTCACCGGGCGCGGAGCGCCGTCGACACCCGGACGCCGCCACCTGCGGGTCGGACCCCGTGGGACATCGAGATGCTCCCTACGGGCCCGCGGGTGAGTTGGGTTCCTGATTTCGTATTAGTTCTTGGTCTTGCTTTCGTCTCCTGATCCGCCATTGTCACTTTTGTGCGCAGTGGTGGAGTTCAACATCGCCAAGTCCGTTCCACCCACCCCCCGACTCCCGTGCGCTCGGTCGGGGCGGCGCGGCGGGAGCGGCAGGAGCGGGCGGCGCGCAAGAGGGAGCACGCCGGGCGTCGCCAAGCGCGCCGCGACCAACGGTCCGCGGAGTACGGCGGCGCGAGGAGGGCGGGGCTCTCCTCCCCGGATATCGAGGAGCCCTCGTCCTCGGAGCGGACGAGGAGGAAGAGTCCGAGGGGGGGGGAGGGCCCCTCGGAGAGGTGGCGAGCCCGCGCCCCGTCGCCGGAACCCGCGCGGCGTCGGGGGTGGCTTCGTCCGGGGCGGGCGCACCGGCGCCCGCCGCCGGGCACTCGTCGTCGGGGCGGCGCGCGCCGCGGGAGCCGGCCGGCGCGTGCCGCGGAGGTACGCGCGGCGGACGCGCCCGTGCGCGCGTCGAGCGTGCCCGCGCGCGGGGGGAGCGTGTCCGCGCGCGCGGCGTCGTCGTCAAGGGGCGCGTCGGCGGGCGTGCCCGTGCGCGGGCAAGCGTGCCTCCGCGCGCGGTGGCTTCTTTGGGTGGTGCGGCATCGGGCGCGCCCGCGCGGGGGCGGGCGTGCCCGTGCGTGCGGCGGCGCGCGTCGGGGAGGGCGGCGCGGCGGCGCGGCCGCCGCGCCCGCCTCTTCGCGCGAGGCCTCGAGGAAAAGGAAGCGGGCCTTTTCCTCCGCGAGGTAAGGAGCCTGTCTTCCTTCGTTTGGTTTTAGTTTGCTGGTGATTAGATGCTCTAACCCTCCGTTCGTGTCTGCGCAGGGCGGTGCCAACCGTTCCTCCTCTTGCACCGGCTAAGGTGCTGAGGACGGACGCGTCGATCCCCACCCGGTGGCGTTCGTCGAGGGGGTCGCGCCCTGGGACAAGCGTGGCGGCGGGCACTAGCTCGCAAGGCCCGGCTGGGGCCTCGAGGCCCCGGCCGGCGGATCGGCCGCCGCGGCGCGCCGCCGGGGGTCGCCGGGGGCGGCCGGCGCCGGTCGCCACGGAGGTACGGGCGCGGCGGCGGCGGCGGTGGAGGTGCGGCCCGCGGTGGGCGCCACCTGCGGAGGAGGTGGAGCGGGCGCAACCTGCGGGAGCGCCCGTGGATGCGGCGGTACGGCGGAGGTGGCGGCCATGGCACCACAACGGGCGCCCGTGGCCGCGGAGGCGCGAGGTGGAGGTGCGGCGGAGGCGGCGCAAGCGGCTTCCGCCCGCCGGCGGTCTCCGGGCGGAGGTGGTGGAGCTCTCGGATGACTCCCCACCGCCGGGTGGAACCGGTGGGCCGGGCGCCCACGAACTCCCCGAGCCCCGGGGAGGGGGCCCTCGTGAGGCGGCGCGAGGGTCACCGATGGCGGGGGGTCGAGGGCACGGTGCCGAGGCCTCGTCCTCCCACGCGGCCGCCCCGCCCGGGTGGGGGGGGGGGCCGTGGAGGATCCCCCTGCGTTCGCCGACCGCCGGGGGAGCGGGAGCTCTGGGGCGAGCTCCGGAGCCACGGCGCCACGCTCAACCGCGCGTTGAACGAGGCGCTGCGGGTCCACGGTGGCCCGGCTTGGCTCGTCTTCCAGGTGAGCCACGGTTGCTCCTCTCTTTTCCTTTTTCGTTTTCGTGCGCTGCATTCAAGCCTTAGCACTTACGAAATTCGATGTGTGGATGCCAGGAGCTCGAGCGCCGCGCTCATGAAAAGTACGACGCATTCGACCAGGTGAACGCCGAGGCCCGCCAGCTCCGGGAGCAGTGCAGCGCCTTCGACGCGCTTGCGGACGCTCTCAGGACGCCAGACGGCCGGCCGGCGTATCGGGCGGCGGCATGGTGCGACGTGCTCCCCGAGAGCTCGAGGCGAGGACACGGCGCGTCGCTCGAGCCTCGAGCGGATCCGCGCGGCCCTCGTCGATCGCGACGAGGCGCCGTGGAACGCGCGCGCGAGGACCCGGACAAGACGCGGACGGCGGCCGCCAACGGGAGGCGGAGGTGGCCACCGCTCGCGCCGAAACCCGGGAGCTCCGCTCATCGCTCGAGGGGGCGAGCGCGGCGGCGCCGGGCCGAGGAGGCGGGCGCGCGGGTTGGAGCAAAGACGCCAAGGAGGCCGACGACCCGAGGGCCGCCCTCGACGCCAAGGCCGCGGCCCTCGGCGCCGGCGAGGAGCGGCTCCGGCGAGGAGCGCATCGCCCGCCGGGGGCGAGGGGCGGCTCCAGCGGAGCGAGGCTGCCCTTGGCGACGCCCGGCGGCGCCGGAGCGGGGAGCGCGTTGCTCGCGAAGCGGCGGAGAAGTCGCTGGAGGAGCGGAACGCCGCATTCTCCAAGGTTGAGGACGAGGCGCTCGCGCTCAGCATCAGCAACGCCAGCCAGGAGCTGGCCCTCCGCGAGCAAGGCGAGGCCGTCCAGCGTCTCGAGTTGGCGCTCGAGTCCGCGCGCCGCGACCTCGATCTGGAGAGGAAGCAAGTCGAGGGTGAGTCACTGTTTGACCCTGCTTGTTGGTTCTTGCTTTAGAGGGTTCGTTTCTCCCCTTCTGATTTCTTGTCGTCTTGTTGATTCCAGGCTTGCGCACTGCCTTGGGGCACGCCGCCGGGCGGGGCCGAGGCCTGCGGGCTTCCTACAACTCCTCGGCGGGGAGTTGCGGGGAGCTGCGTGACGCGGCCCTCGAGACTGTCGCGTCGTCGAGGAAGGCGAGGCCCGGGCCGGCGGCTCGGCGGCCGGCCGCTGCGCGCCCTCGGCGGCCATGTCACGGAGCGGATGCGGCGGGCGTTGCACACACGGGCGTCGGAAGGCCCTCGGAGTGGTGCGATCCCACTACGAGGTCAACCTCGAGGCGGCGGAGGGCTATATCGTGCCCGAGGGCGTCGAGGACGAGGTGGCCAAGGAGCGCGCGGACGCGCTTGCTGCTGACGCCGCCGGGTCGCTCGCCGAGGCCTTCGAAGAATTCCTCTTCCCGGACGCCGCCGATGCTGCTGCTCCACCCGCCTGAAAGCATCTGGGCGCTAGGCCCGTTTTTTGTTCATGTGTATCAGAATTCTGGCCTCGTGGCCTTTTGTAAATAGACAAGTTATTTCGCGAACATAAACAGTTGCTGTAAATGATGCTGCTTGTTAATTACGCTTTTTTGTTTCTCCTTCCTCCTGAGTAGATTCTAGTTTGGGGAGTTCGTTTTTCGCAGGGGGCCCGCTGGGTTGGAGGCGAGAGAGGCGGGCCGTAGCCACGCGGCGTAGGCTGTCTCTGGCTCGCGCGCTCCTTCCGCTGTGCCGCCTACACCCTGTTCGAATCGTGGCTCGAGGTTGAAGTAGGAAACAAACTTAGCGCGTTTTGTTATGTTTTTTGCGCGAAAAAAAAGGGACCCTTTGGGGGGGGTGCCCCCCCGCAGTAGCCCCCGAGGGTAACTTGGGTTTCAGGGGAAAGCCGAGTTGCCCTTTTTGCAGTATTTACATAGTTGACACCAACTGGGGCGTTGGCCACGTGATTTTACAATAACAAAAAATACTTGGAAAATCCTATCTAAGGGTAGAAGCGACGTAGCTGTTGGATGTTCCAAGCGTTGGTGAGTTCTTCGCCGTCCTCGTTGGCCAGCTTGTACGTGCCCGGCTTGAGCACTTTCACCACGACATAGGGTCCCTCCCATGGGGGCGATAGCTTGTGACGCCCTCGGTTGTCTTGGCGTAGCCTTAGGACCGCATCCCCCTCGGCGAAATCCCTCCGACGTATCTTGCGTGCTTGGTAACGTCGTAGGGACCGTTGATACCTTGCGGAGTGCATCAACGCCACGAGGCGT
Organism: Cenchrus americanus; assembly: GCA_947561735.1. Classification (NCBI taxonomy): domain Eukaryota; kingdom Viridiplantae; phylum Streptophyta; class Magnoliopsida; order Poales; family Poaceae; genus Cenchrus; species Cenchrus americanus. The sequence goes on along the minus strand of OX387242.1, from coordinate 124,469,992 downwards.
ACTTCGTCTAGGCGGTCCGGCGAGTCCTCGCGGGCTCGGCCGGTTAGCATCTTCGTCGTACCCTCGGATCTCGGGCGACCCATATTCCGGAGTCCGTGGGGAGGACGGCCTCCGCGCCATGGACTAGGAAAAACGGGGTGAACCCGTGGCTGCGCTTGGGGTTGTCCTTAGGCTCCACACGACCGCCGGTAGTTCTTGGAGCCATTTTCGGCCGATTTGTTGAGCCGGTCAAAAATTCGGGGCTTGAGGCCTTGCGTAATCATGCGGTTGGCACGCTCTACTTGGCCGTTGGTCCGTGGGTGAGCCACGGCGCCCAATCCACGCGGATATGGAACTTGTCGCGAGAACTCCAAAAACTTCCGCCCGTGAACCGGGACCCATTGTCCGTGATGATGGAGTTTGGCACTCCAAAGCGGTAGACGATGTCGGTGAAGAACGTGACCGCTCTTGCTCGGCCCTCAAATTCGTGATGGGGCGCACCTCCACCCATTTGGAGAATTTGTCAATCGCGACGAGCGGTGGGTGAAGCCCCCGGCGCCTTCCGCGAGGGGCCCGATGATGTCCAACCCCCACACGGCGAACGGCCATGTTACGAGGATTGTTTGTAGGGCGTGAGCGGGCAAATTGGACTTGCGGGCGTAGAACGGCACCCTTCGCGGGTGCGCACTATTTCGGCGGCATCCGTGACCGCGGTAGGCCGATAGAAGCCCCGGCGGAACGCGTTGCCAACGAGGGTGCGCGGCGCGGCGTGGTGGCCACGGATCCCCGCGTGGATGTCCCGTAGGAGCTCGCGCCCCTCGGGAATGGGTATACACCGGCCGGAGGATGCCCTGATGCGGTGCGCTTGTACAGCTCGCCGTCGACGAGGGTGAAGGATTTGGCCATCCTGGCGATGCGCCTGGCCGTGGCCCGGTCTTCGGGGAGTTCCCCACGAGCAATCCAGGCGATGTACTTCTCCCGCCAGTCCGCCTGGACGGGAGCCGGCTCGATGTCCATCGCGACAGCCTCGTGGGAGCCGTACCCCTCGAGAAGGGAGAGCACGTACGCCTCGTTCGAGGGGTCCTCTTCCATGGGTTCCGCACCCGGCCGGATTCGAGGGAGCCCCCGAGGGTCCGCCGTCGCTCGAGGGGTGGGGCTCGAAGGTGACCGAGGGGCGCGCGATGTCGCGCGCGCAAACGTTCGGGGGGAACGGTGATCCGCCCGGATGCTATTTTTGCCAACTCGTCCGCTTCCTCGTTGTGCGGCGGGGTACATGATTAAGCTCGATGCCGTAGAACTTGTCTTCGAGGGCCCGCACGGCTTTACGGTAGGCCTCCATCTTGTCATCGTGGCGGCTCGCGTTCTTCATGACTTGATCGATCACGAGCGCGAATCCCCTCGTACGTCGAGGCGCTTGACGCCCAACTCAATGGCGATTTTGGAGGCCGCGAGAGAAGGGCCTCGTATTCCGCCATATTGTTGGATGCGGGGAAGTGGAGGCGTACGGCGTAGCGCATGTGTTCCCCGAGGGGTGACACGAAGAGCGAGGCCCGCGCCCGCTCTCGTCTTCATCACCGAGCCGTCGAAGAACGAGTCCGACCGCTGAATCCGAGGGGGGCGGCGGTGCGTGTCCGTCCACTCCGCAACGAAATCGGCTAGGATTTGCGACTTGATGGCCTTGCGCGGAGCGTAGGCGAGCGTCTCGCCCATCAACTCCACGGACCACTTGGCAATTTCCGCTCGCCGCGTCGGGGTTGCGGATGATCTCTCCTAGCGGGAAGGAAGAGACCACCGTAATCGGGTGGGCCTCGAAGTAGTGGCGGAGCTTGCGCCGCGCGAGGACTACCGCGTACAACGGCTTCCCGGACACGGGGGTAGCGCGTCTTCGTGTCCGACGGACTTCGCCGATGTAGTAGACCGGCCTCTCGCACGGGCAAGGCATGCCCTTCCTCCGTGCGCTCCACAACGATCACGGCGGCGACCACCCGGGTGGTTGCGGCCACGTAGAGTTGGAGGGGTTCGCCGTCTCGCGGCGGCGTAAGGATTGGGGCGTGCGTCGGAGACGCCTTTGCTTGTCGAGCGCTTCCCGGGCCTCGGCGGTCCAAGAGAAGCGCTCGTGCTTCTTGAGCGGCGGTAGAGGGGCGCAGGCCCTTCTCACCGAGCCTCGAGATGAAGCGGCTTAAGGCGGCAAGGCACCCCAACACCTTCTGCACCCCTTTGAGGTCCCGAATTGGACCCATTCACTCGAGGGCCGCGATCTTTTCAGGGTTGGCCTCGATCCCCCGCTGGGAGACGATGTACCCTAGGAGCATGCCCCGCGGCACTCCAAAGACACATTTTTCGGGGTTGAGTTTGACCCCGTTGGCCGCGGGCGGTCCGAACGCGATGCCAAGATCGCTAACCGGGTCGTCCGCCTTCCTAGTCTTGACGACGATGTCGTCCACGTAAGCCTCGACCGTCCGCCCGATATGGTCCCCAAAAACGTGCTTGCATGCGGCGGCCGATATGTTGCGCCCGCGTTTCTGAGGCCAAAAGGCATCGTGACGTAACAGAACGTCCCGAATGGTGTGATGAACGAAGTCGCGAGCTGGTCGGACTCCTTCATTTTTATTTGGTGATATCCCGAGTAGGCATCGAGGAAACAGAGCAGTTCACACCCGGCTGTTGAATCAATGATTTGATCTATACGTGGCAAAGGAAAAGGAACTTTTGGACACGCTTTATTGAGACTAGTGTAGTCTATGCACATCCTCCACTTCCCATTTTTCTTTTTTACAAGCACAGGATTAGCTAGCCACGTAGGGTGGAACACTTCCTTGATGAACCCGGCCTCGAGGAGCTTCCGCAGCTCCACTCCGATCGCCCGTCGCCGCTCCTCGTCGAAGCGGCGCAACCGCTGCTGCACAGCGCGAGCATTAGGAAGGATATCAAGGGAGTGCTCGGCGACCTCCCTCGGGATGCCTGGCATGTCCGAGGGGCTCCACGCGAAAACGTCGGCGTTGGCGCGGAGGAAGTCGACGAGCACTGCTTCCTATTTAGGATCGAGGGTCGAGCTGACCCTCAACGCCTTGCCCTCGGGGGCCGACGGGTCGAGGGGGACCCCTTTGGTTTGCTCGGCGGCCTCGAAGGTGCCGACGTGCTTGGCGGCGGAGCTGAGGTCGTCGTTGACCATCTTCTCCAGTGTGTTCACCAGCGCTTCATCCAGCGCTAGCGCCTCTGCATGTTCCACGCACTCGACGTCACAGTCGAATGCGTGCTCGATCGACGACCCGACGGTGATGACGCCGTTTGGACCCGGCATCTTCATCTTCAGGTACGTGTAGTTGGGGACCGCCATGAACTTGGCATAGCATGGTCGCCCAAGGATGGCATGGTAGGCCCCTTTGAATCCCACCACCTCGAAGGTGAGGGTTTCCTTGCGGAAATTCTTGGGGGTCCCAAACCAGACGGGCGGATCGATCCGCCCGAGGGGTTGAACCCCGTTGCCGGCGCGATGCCGTGAAACGGCTTCGTGCCGGGCCGCGGCTCCGGTCCCGGCCCGATCCCCATCGGCGCAATGTATGCGCGAAGAGGATATTGAGGCTACGCACTCCGTCCATAAGGACCTTCGAAAACCGGCGTTCCCAATGATGGGATCGACCACCGGTGGGTACGGCCGGGTTCGGGATGCGGTTTGGGTGATCATCCCGGCTAAAAGTGATGGCGTCCTTCGACCGGTTGAGGAAGGCCGGAGGTGCCCTCTGCGCGGCGAGGACTTCGTGCCGCTCTTTCTTGCGTTGCGGGTCGACATGTCGACGGTAGGGTCCCCCAAAGATGAGGAACACATTTTCGACAGCGGGGAAAACACCCGCGTCGCCATCGCCCCCATCCTTCTTGGCCTCTCGCCTCCTTCGCGGCGGCACGGCCATAGAACTTCTTGAGCATGTCGCCTTGCTCAAGAGTGTGGTTCACGGGGGTCTTGTGGTAGGGGCATGGCTTCTTCATCATGTCGTCGAACACCCCCGGGCCTCGAGGAGCCGGTCGAGGGCCCCGTCGGGCGGGTCAACGGCGAGGGCCTCGGCGTTGCCGCCGTTGCGCCCGCTCGCGCGCGCCTCGCGGCGCGGCCTTCTTCCCCTTCTTGCCCCGCTTGTCGTTGCGGCGCGGCTCCTTGGACCCGCCGCCCTCCGCGGGCGTGTCCTCGGAGCGCTTGCCCTTCTTGCCGTCGAAGATTGCCCCCACGGCCTCCTCTCCCGAGGCGAAGCCGGGTGGCAATGTCGAACGGCTCGTTCGAGTCCGTGGGCGGGCTGCGTCCCGGCTCACGCACAAGGTCCCGCACGTGGTGCCCTCGAGGAACGCGTGCACGATCTCGGACCGTGCCACGCCGGGGAGCTCGTGCGCCGCTTGGAGAAGCGCCGTATGAAGTCCCGTAGCGATTCGCCGGCTTCGCGTGCGGGAGCGCGGTCCCGAGAGTTCCCGGGCGCACGTACGTGCCCCCGGAAGTTGCCAACGAAGGTGTGGACTAGATCGTCCCGCTTATGGATGCGGGCGGCGGGCGGGTGCTCGAGCCATGTCCGGCCGCGTCGCCCAAATGCGGGGGCAAGTTGCGGATGATTACTTCGTCGTTGGTGGCCCCGCCCGGGCGGGCAGCCGGGCGGTAATCGTTGAGCCGGACACGAGGGTCCGTCTCCCCGTTGTACTTGACGATCGTCGAGGGCCGACGGAAGCGGGGGGAACGCCGCCATGCGGATCTCCCGGGCCGAACACACGGGTGCCGGGGGCTCCGGCGTTGGGGAGCGGTCCTCACCGGCCGTCGTAGCGTCCACCCCTTCGAGGGTGGTAGCCCCCCGGCTGCTCGTGCGTCCGCCTTCCCCGGTGCGCCCGGCGTTGATGACGTTGCGGGCGTCTCCATCCAGCGCCCTGCGTGTGTCAAGGAGCCGCTCCTTGGCCGGCGTGCGTCCCTGGTCAGCAGGTTGACCCACGTGCACCGAGGGTTCGCCTCCTGGTGCAGGATCATCACCCCGTGCGTCCCCCTGTTGGCGGATGCGTGAGGCCGAGCTCTCGGCCTGCTGGACGGCCGCTTGCTCAAGGAGAGTCTGCACCTCGCGGTGCATGTCTCGAGCCTCGGGGGTCGAGGGTGCCGGCATGGCGCGTAGCAACGTCGCGGCGGCGATGAGCTTTTGGCTCGCCCGTGGTGGCGTATCCGCGTTGTCGACGTTGGGGACGGGGTTGAGGCGGTCACGGACTGTCGGCCCGGCTCCCGCGCGTGTTCGCCGCGCGCGAGGGCCTCCCCCCCGTCATCGAGGCGCGGAGCGAGCCGCCGCGCGTCCGTACTCCTCCGCCAGCTTGGCCTCAAGCTCGCGGGCTTGGGCCAGTCGTGCGTCGACGTCGGCCCCGGCGGGAGCGCGCTCGGCCCCGCGGCCGGCGCGTGGCGATCCCCTCGGGGCGGGCGTGACTTCCCCGTCTCCCGGCGCCGCCGCACCGGCGGCGTTGGCCGGGTCGTTGGTGATGACGGCGCAACACTCCCGCGTGGGGTCGTAGCTCCCGGTCGTTGGAGTCGTCGGAGCGACCAAACCGATGGTCCGTGGCGTCGAGGAAGCGCCCGAACGCGGCCCCGGGTCCGCACGCCGGAGAAGTCCCACTCCGCGTACCCGTGACGGTTGGCGGGTGGCATCGTGTCGACGGAGCCTAGGGACGACTCGTCTGCTGCTGAGGTGCCGGGGTCCCTGGCGACGAGGACGTGACGGCCAGGTGGAACCCGGCGCATCGTCGTGTTCACGTTGGCGTTATGGGCCGTCGTGGCGCCGCGCAGCCCGATGGGGATGCGCGGTCCTGAGACTGCACGCGGTCCCGCCGGGCGGTGGCGGCCGTTGTGGCGGTGGGCGCACCGCGTTGGGCGGCGGCGCGCTCGGCTGCGGTCGCTCGGACCGCGCCCCGGCGTGAGCGCGGCCCCGCAGCGACGACGGCGTCGCGGCGTCGACGGACCCGCGGCATCCGTGCCCGCGGGCGCTCGCGCCGGTGTCGTGCGTGCGGCGGAGACCAGAGCGGACCTGGCCTCGCGCTGCGCGCGAAGCTCCTCACGATTGGTGAGGCGCATGAGATAGCCGTTCCCCCGTGGCCTGGAAGTTCAAGTCTCCGAAGCGGATCTCGAACCCGGCCGGGAGAGGGTCCGAGCTACCCATGTTGTAGCGCGTAGCACGGTACTCAGTGCGAATCACCATGGAGGGAGTTGGCGAAATGACCTTAGGCGCTCGTTTGCCCCACGGTGGGCGCCAACCGTCGGTGCGGAATATGGTCCCGACACTAACCGATGATAACGCCTAGGTCTATCCCTCAATGGTCGATGCCAAGCAACAAATGACACAAGGTTTTATCCTGGTTCCGCCGAGAAGGCCGTACGTCCGACGAGGGGCGTGCTCGTGGCACTATATTGCTCGGCACGGGGGTGCTTGTAGTGGGGCAAGTACAAGCAAGGCGGGAGAGGAAGCGTGGCTTCCAAGTCCCCGGGAGAGTGGGCGAGGATGTTGTGGGAGAATAAGAGAGTGAGTGCACGGTGTGTTGTGTTCCTCCGACTCGTCCCCCCCCGCGGGCGGGGGGCTTGCCCCCCCTTTTATAGGTCAAGGGGGCGGCGAGTTACATGCACGCCGCGCTGCCTAGCTACGTGAGGGAGCACGTCGCGCTACGGTGTAGAGTGGGCGGCCGTCCGGACGATCTTCGCTGCGATCCGGCCATGATGGCCTACCCCGTACCCGAACAGTGGCGGTTCAAGGGTAGGAAGGCGGCAGATGGCGATGGCGTCCTCTGATAGGCTTCGAGGGAGGTGCTGATGATGGCTGGTACGGGGTACAGGAGCGGGCAGAACGGCGTTCCTTCCCAATGCGCTCCGTGGCAGCGGAGTGGTTGCTGCAGTGTTCGGGCGTGCGCCTGCGGAGTCGGGCGTGCGCCTGCACGCGTGGGTACGGTGGCCGCGCCGTTACAGTGGCCGGGATGGCCATCCACCGGCCTAGCGCCACTCACCCAACTGCGGGGGTCACGGGAAAGTGAATCGAGGGTGCGCCCCGCCCCTCTCGAGGGTCGGGCGCGTTAGCCGTGCGGTGAGGGGCGCGCGGTGTCACGGGACGACACCGGCCGTACCGCACGAGTCCATCCCACGGTGGCGGGGATGGGCTCCTCCCCGGGGAGTTGGTGCGGCGGCACGGGGCGTGAGCCCGGGCGCATGATGGCGCCGTCTGCGCGCGTCGGGGCGTTAAATGCCCAAGTACGGGGCCGGCGCACGCGTGCGGAGCGCCCGTGAGCGTGGCGGGCCCCGGCCGAGGGCGGAGCGAACCCTCGAGCGAGTCGGTACCGCTCGAGGGGGGGGGCGATCCCTCGAGCGGGGCGGGACCGCTCGAGGGAAAGGGTTGCCCCTCGAACGGGGCGGAGCCCGCCCGAGGGGGAGCGCGTCCTCGAGCGAGGCGGAGCCTGCTCGAGGGGTCATCTTAGCGGGCCGTCTTGGTGGGCCGTCGGGATCCCGGCGTGGGCCGTGTCCTGCATGGTTAGTTACCTGCATGGTTGGGATTAGCGTGTTTTGACACCGGGATTAAGTGAGGATTCCCCGTTGTTTAAGGGGACCCTTAGGGCGGTCCCCGACAAAGCGAAAGTATGACTCAATCTTCTCTTTGCTTCTTCTGCTGCTCCCTCTTCAGTTGTTCCAGGACCACCGTGACGGCAACTTGGAACGCGTGGGGGTGACCATGGTTGGCGGCCTCCACCAAGCTCTCCCAGGCCGTCTTCAGGGTGTTGTACCTGTCAGAGACATCTGAAGCGGAGGAATCGATGTTAGGGGCAAGAAATCCAAGTGCGAGCATAAGGTCAAGAAGAAGTCAGAAGCGTTTACCCCCTACTAGTGCTTCCAGAGCCATGCGACGCTCGCGCTCGGCTTGGCAACGGGCGGTGATGTCCCTGAGGCCGTGCTCCAGATGCCGAACGCGGCGGCGCAGCTGATGGTTGGCCCTCTCGTTCGGCGTGGCCTCCTCTCGCCTCGAGGGAGGAATCGGAGGAGATGTACTCCGCACATCTTCGGTCCCGATGAGTTCTTCGGGGAGCAAATCAAGGCCGGAAGAGGAAAAGAGGAGAACATGAAGCACGAGATCATGCGGAAGAGCGAGGAGTAGATCAAGGGAGAACTCACTTCCGAATCGTGCGCTTCTTTGATGAGCCGCTCTCTCCGGGGTTGCTTGCCCTTGTCCATGGCTTTGGGGTTTTCTCCTCTAAGGGCAGGGGAGGAGATGAGAAATGATGGATGAGTGCGCGAGTGGATTTGCAGGGCATCCCGGCAGGCTATTTTATTGACCAAGGGGGTGCATTGGGAGTGATGACCGGCTAGTACACACTGTTGGAATACCAAACGGCAGGGTTTTCTCCCAGGTGCGAAGGGTTTTTGCTTGAACAGTGTTTATGGATTGCCGAATCGGGATCTTCTGTGGATTTTGCGCCAAGGGGCAGTTGATCTCACGCGTTCGGCTCAAGATAGTTCCCGGATGCATTCAAAGAAAACAAGATTCACGGATGCAAAGTGTAAAGGGAGTCATCACAAAACAAGCACAGAATTCAAAAGTTCTTCATTTATTGCCGATATTTACACATCCCTAATACAATCTAGTCGAAGAGCCTGTTCAACACAGATTGGGGATGAGTAATTTCGGCAATGGCGTCGCCATGGCCATCGAGGCGCTCCAGGATGAGCTCGATCTCGTCGATGTCCTCCGGCGCGCCGCCCCGGAAGTCGCGCGGCCTGGTAGAGTAGTCGACGTCCGTATGCGTCGCCATGGCAGCCAGGCCCAAGGTGGTGCCCAGACGAACGCCATGGGTGGCCACCTCGTCGACACGGTGCTCCACCGCGGCAAGGCGCTCCGCCGGCGTGTCACCGCGGGCATTCACCTTCTCGGCCAGCTGCTCTACCAGCGCCTTCAGCTGGTTGAGCTCAGCATCGCGGGCTGCAAGGAGCCAGAAGAAAAAGATTAGCATCAAAAGCCGGGTTGGACCAGGAACTGCTTTCAGAGTCGTACCGTCGATGACTTCCAGGAGCTGTTTGCGCTGGTCCTCCCATTCCAGCTCGGCTATGCCCGCCTTCTTGGAGACGTCCTCTAGCTCACGCCGGGACGCCTCCAGCTCCTCCTTGAAGCGGAGGGCATCGACCTCCCCGTACGGCACGGGGGAGTGGCCGTCGGACTCCGAGGAGTCGTCAGGAAGGGGTTGATTGGCCGGCGCAGGAGACGGATTCCACTGAATCAATCTGGAAAAAGGGGATGATCGTCAAAACAAGAAGAAGATCAAAGGTTGAATCAAAGAAGAGGAAATCGACGATCATTGCCTCCGGCGCGCGTTGGCACTGCTCCCCTCCGCCTCGTCGGAAGCGCGGCGGCGGTTGAGGCGGCGCACCATGGTGGTTTGGGATGAGCACTGTGTGGAAATAGAAAGGGCTGAGATTGGCAAAGATTCGAGAGCTAGAAGGCCTGGTGGAGAGCTAGGGGCACCTACGGTTGCATTTATAGGCCTGGTAAGATGAATCGTGGCTTCAAGTCGTGGCTTTGGATCGTGGCGCATATCCCAAGAAAATCGGAAGGTGGAAAGGTTTCCTTGGCCAGCCCGCCGACGGGTCGCTTGGAGTTCTAGGCGGAGTCGCATTCAGTTGATTGGTTCGGCTAAGGAGAATCAAAGTGCCATTCGGGAGTTGGCGTTTCTTTGCCGAATGGGTCGTTCAGCATTTATAATTGAAGGTACGCAGAGGAAAAGAAACAAATTACAAGAAAATATCACAAGAACGGCCAATTCGGTTATACAGCAATGGGGGCATTCAAATGTTCAGATGTTTCGCAATCACGCCACGAGCATTGGTTGTTGCCTGACGGAAATTGTCCAACAATTCTTGGCAATCTTTTTGGGCGCTGGACAAGGTGATGAGTTCTGCATCGCATTGTTCCATCTTGGTTATAGCCGACCTTGCTTCCTCTTGGGTTTTTTCTATCAGTCCAGGAAGCTCGGCTATTCTCTTTTTATCAGCCTCTATCTCAGCTGACAGGCTTCTCAGCTCCGCTTCTAGAGCAACTTTCCTGGCAATTTTCAGATCACAAGAAGCACGGCGGATCGGACAATATATTTCTGTGGCTCTCTCGTCCGGGATTGCGCCCCGTTCATGGCTTGTTCAGCATCAGATCTCTTCTTTTCGATAGCCGGACGGGAGCGCAGCTTCCTCAAAGCATGTCTTATGGGCGCGTAAAGAACGTCCAGGCCACAGATGGATACAAGAGGAGCGCTGATATCCTCGGGAAGTTCTTGGCTGATGGATTCAAGCATCTCCTCGAAGTGGTCAAGATCCTTGAACTGATCTTGTGCATCTCTTTCCGGCCAGTGCAACAATTTCTCGAAGCTTTGCTAGCACCTCATCCGACGAGAGGCCGGTGCATCCCTTCCGTCGCTTCGGCAATTGGATTGGTCCCCGACAAGCGAGCTTGATGATGATGGAGCCCGATCCTAAGAAGCCGTATTGCCGAGTTAGAGGTGCTAAAAGTAAAAACGAGCGAGTTGAGTGCAAATGATTACCTCGTGGCCGGTTTCTTGAGCAGGGGTAATCACAGGTGAAGGAGGTGCTCCAGGTAGAGCCGAAGCTTCCAAGCTAGAAGGTATTGATGCAGTTGTTGGTAGCTCGTGGGCTTCTGGCTGATGAGAAGTCGGATCCACCTCTGTTGGGATTGGAGTTGCTGCGTGACCAACAGGTGATTGTGCCCTTGGAGGACTTGATGGCTCCGACTGGATTGGGAGACTCATCTCTGGAGAATTCATTGCTTCTGCAGAGGGTGGTGAAGATGAGATCTCCACTGGGATAGGTAATTCAACCCTGGATGGACTTGCTTGTTGAGCCACTGGGACATCAACCGCTTGTTCTTCCACTGTTTCTTCTGCAAATGTCAAGTCACAAGGGTAAATGCCAGTGTCCATCCTTAAAAGAGGACAATAAAGGTCATACTGTGGATGGCGCATTGGCGGGTTCGACACCGAAGGTTGCCGAGCTCCGTCCGAGAATGCACAAAGAGATAATTTATCGGGAACGAGTAATCTTGGGGTCAAGAAGGTAAAGGATTTTACCTCAACAAGGATTTTCTTGATAGTTCTCCTCCTCTTGGCGCTTGGAGGAGCAACCGAGAGATAAACCTTGCCTCCTGTCGACGAGCAAGGCCGGAGAGGCTAGGGTCTCGTTGTAGCAAACCCGGCCATTAACTGAGCCAGAGTTGTTGACTTGAATCCCAGTGCTGAGATTGGGCCTGCAAGATTGTAGGTGATGTTCCCCGGCTCGAGGGGCGGCACCGTGTTCTGTGGAATCAAAAGAATGAGGTCAGAATCATAATTGAGAGGAGAGATGTCTAATCCAAAGGTTCATTATGTTACCTCTGAAGTTGGCAGGAAATCAGGCATCAACTCTGCACAGAACACATGTACAGGCTCACTGAAGATGTGATCGTGGAGTTCTTGCCACCAAGAGTTAAAGGTGGGATGAGCTATGACTGTGGGCACGAAAGGACATGTGTAGACAGTGGGACTACACACATAATGGAAGATCCTGCTGCATTGCATACTCTCTTTGATTTCCTCTCTGGGCTTGAGGAATTCATGCAGAAACAATCTTGGGGGCATCTGGCCACACCGAATCTGCCTGGCCATTACATTGGGCTGATAATATTCATAAGTGCTGGAGTTCAGCCTTCCTCCGTTAAATTCGGCCGGCAGTATACATGGGTGAATTACGATGTTGAAAATTTCCAAGAATCTCCCATCTTGACGACCAGGCTCAAAGGAGAATTCAACAGGGAAAGTCAATGTATCATTGTCCAGATAGGGGAGCCAGAGAGGGTTCTGGAAACCTTTGAAGAACAGTTCGAAGAGCTGGCTGATGTCTTGCTGAATGATAACAGTTGAAGTCGCCTCTCCGTAACTCTGACATCTCCTGGTAGCATTGTTTTCTCCTTCAGGGTGATTGGATGAAGGGAAAAGCCTGGTGTTCAAATCAACACCAACAATTTGATGCAGGTGGAGCTGCAACCATATCTGCACAAACCACCAAGGGCCGTTGACACATGTTATCCTTTGGCTGGTATACATCTGAGTAACAGCTTGGTGAAGCATGTGGTATACAATGCCGAGGAAGAATTTCCCAAGGGGGAGGCGGTTGCCACTGACCAAATGAGACGCCATTGCAATATGGTTCAAGGTAGGCTCGTTGGCTTTGCCACAGAAGACGAATCTGCACAGCCACATATTCAGGAATGCTCTGTATTCAACATCGCCAAGGGGATTGTCTTTCATGTGCTTCAAGATATAATTCTTATATCCGTTCCCTGGCTTTACCCCTGTCTGGCGTGAAGAACCTCTGAAGTTCCAGGGCTGAACAGATCCTGTGATGTCAAGGCCGGTGATCATATATACATCGGCCAAGGTTGGAGATATTGGGCCATGGCCAAAAAGGAAGGCGTTGACGTCGTTTGACCAGAAGTGGCAGGCTGCTATCAGGAGGTCTTCGTTCTTGGGGGTCTCAGCCACGGATAACTCCAAGCACTGGGCGATACGGAGGGTATCCAAGTTGGTCAATCCGCTCTTGTCTGCGAGAATCTTCCGGTACCAAGTCTTCCGGCCCTGCAATTGGAGGTAAAGGCCGAGTTCTTGAAAGCGTCTTGCCACTGAGGCGGTGAAGACAGAGCTGCTTTAAAGGGGATTCTCTGAGATTCAGCTGCGATGAAATCTCGAGGGTCAGAGTTCCCCACAGGACCGAGGTAATAGGATCTCGAATTGGCCTCGGTGCGAATCAAAAGCTCAGTAGAAGGCTCCTGGAGGAAGAGCGGAAAAGGAAATCTCAGGTGAAATTGAAAACCTAAATGCCGAACGAGGCTTACGGGGGATGAATTTACCTGAGCGTCTTGGTTCTGAGCTGCCATTGGAGATTTGAGCTCGGAACGAGGAGATCTAGGGTTTGGATCTGGATGAAGATTCCGGCGGATTGCGAAGAACAGGTGTTGACGGATTTGATCTGAAAATTCGTGGCTGGAGTCAATTGTGGAACAAAATTACTTTTATCCCACAATTGAAGGGGCATGTGTTAACACCAAAATTTGGTAAGGAGTCTGACTTGTGGGTTCGGTTCGATAAAGAGTCCATCTGGTGGAAGGAAGGATCTTTTCAGAGATATTCGGCAAAGAGATCTGCGGTCGGCTATCTGCTCTAGTTCGGCAGAGGAACAGTAGAGCTGATTTTGCGGGATTGAATGGTGACGTGGCTCAATCAAAGAGAACGAATGGATGGATAGGCGATCGAGCTTAGAGATAAGTTAGGTAACGAATCCATTCGAAGTTGTACTTGACAGGGTATAAATATGACCCCTGAATGTATGTAACAGAGGACAATCATTCTTCAATACACACCGGCCTTACGCCAAACCCTAGAGTCCTTTTGTCGTGTCGTCGAGTTCTTCGAGAGGGCCAATCGATCCGTCGACCTCCGTGAGTACCGGCAACCTTGTATCATGTCTAGTATCATGCGGTGGATTTAGATCTGATGCAAGTAGTCTTGTTACCATGCTTCGTGTCATGCGGTAGATTCAAGCTTGGTTCAAGAAGGTTTCTTGTTAGATCATGAGCCATGCGGTAGGCTAAGATCTAGCTTGAGGCTAGTTATCGGCTCTATTGGGTTTTGGCAAGATCCAATAGATTCATTAAGTTACCTCGTGTTATTTCGAGTTTTTACTTTATGTTTAGATTCGTGTAACACTTTTGCCCAATCTAGATGGGTTTGGATCGGCTCACTCCTTTTATGATCCCTGTATGGGTAGATTTTGTGTTTTAACACATGGATCTTGTGCCTTCCGATAGCCGAAACCGAATCGATCTAGGTTGTCACGTGTTGTGGGTTCAAGCTTGCCTTTGTTGGTATAAATCTTGAAAGAACCGGGTATCATGCGGTAGATGCAGGTTTTTGGGTTGCTTTAGAGCTAGTCATCCGGTGGATTAGATTTCGGATCAACCTGATAGATTTATCCGCGTGGTAATGTTTGTTCCTTCTTCATGGACCCCGAATCGGCTGTTCAGCCGTATTCGGTTATGCTTCTCCACGAGTAAAACACGTGCGCAATTCATGCTTTAAATAATGTGTGCTTTTAGCTTTCCATGTTTAGATTGTATCATGCGGTGGATAGATCTATTTGTGGAAAGTGGTACGATTCCATGCAAGTTGTATCATGCGGTGGATAGATTTGTTTTGGCATCGTACCTGACGGACCTCTAAGTACCTAGACATGCGGTAGACTAGTGCTTTGGATCCATGCGTGCTTGTTTACTACATGCTTACGTTCGTGTTTTACTTTATTCATTTAACATTGTTATTATGGGATCGGTCATATATCGTGTTTATGCATTGTTGACCAAACAAAGACCGGCCGCCATCATGCTTACGTCATCCATTCGGCGTATTGTTTTTTCCTCTCATAAGTTCCCGAGTGGTTTCAATTCTTTGGCAAATAGCTTTCATATAGCTATGTGTCATCTCGTATGGCTTCTTAGCCGTAAATATGGAACTGTCTGGTACCACCCGGCAAGTTCCAAGCTTTGGTATTTAACTTCTTTATCTTTTGTTAATTTTCAGGAAAAATTGACTGGCACGTCATCTCTACTATTTGCGCGTGCGAAGCCAGCTTTTCGGCTTGCTGTGTGTTCGGCGCTAGGTGCACTTTTTGCGTCAACACCCACAAACATTACATAAATGCCCCTGCGTGGGTTGTATCGCCAGTAGTTGAGTTAGGGGTAGTCGAGTCATTTACCACACCGGCGGGACCCGATATATAAGCCATGAGTGTGGGTGGATGGCTCCCTCTCTTTGTGACTTAGGGTTTCATTTCCCCCCTCTCATTTCTCTTTTTCCCGAGACATTTTCTTCTCCATTTCTTGTCTAGGCTAGCTTGAGAGTTTCATGAGAGATTTGTTGAGAGGGATGGATGCTAGGGCGGCAAGCTACACCCTGTTCGTTTGGCTGGTGGCTGATGGCTGGTGCTGATTTGTTCTGAGAGAAAAGTACTGCTGGCTGGTTGCTGGTGGCTGGTTTGTTCTGAGAGAAAAACACTGCTGGCTGGTGGCTGATAAGCCAAGCGAACAGGCTGCTAGACCTTGTGAATCTTTCCTAGTTTGTATAGAACATTCGGCGTTGTGTTTCCCGTGGTCTTCTTCGTGCTTGTTTTTGGTGCCTTTGTTTTTGGTGTGATTCCGCGGATTTGAGTGGGTTTCTCCCCGGATTTCTTTGAGGGAAACATGGATGGATGTCTTGTGCATCTTTGTGATTGATCTTGTGCCCTCAAACGCCGGGAAACCACTTCGATTCAAGGATTTTTGGTCGGAGCTCTAGTTTTTGGTGGTGTTCAAAGGATCCGCGATTCCCGGTGATTTAGGGAGTTATGAGGCAAAATTTTTGGGGTAGAGCATCCTTAGTTGACGCATATCATGTCCCCAAACTCTTGTCTCAACAGCTTCTACCGTTTGGGAGATCCGGTGATGAGTTGGGGGAGTTGGCCTTCGGGGTCGAGCAGTTTTTGCCTTTGTTCGTGAGGCGCGGATGGTCTGCGAGCTTGTGGCGGACGGTCCGCGGCTAGGGCTGTTCTTTGTGTGTTCGTCGTGTTATTGCTCGTCTTCGTTTTCGATCCGTTTTGTTTTCGAGTTTTGGTTGGACGAGGTTTCGGACAGTTTGCAGCAGAGGCGCGGACAGTTCGCGGGCAGGCGGACAGTCCGCGACCACCCCGCGGACAGTCCGTTTTTCCAGGGGTCGCTACTGGAGGTTCTGTTGCCTTTTTCGGACAGTCCGCAACTCAGGCAGGACAGTCCGCCGTACGCAAGCAGATAGGCCGCCGGATTTGGACGGACAGTCCGCGTGGCCCGTGCGGACAGTCCGCCCCTCCTAGCCGGACAGTCCGCCAGTTCCTGGCTGCTTTGCTCTTTGGTTTGATTCCTCTCTCCTTTCTTTCGTGCTTCTGCATGTGCTTCAAGGAATCGTTCCTAAGACTTTAGATTGATCTATAACCTCGTTGTCTTGGCGATTGGTGTGTGATTCGATCCATCGCTCGTGTGTGACCGGGATTTCTCTAGGGTATAGGTAGGGTTCTTTGAGAAGAATTTTTACCGGCTCTTATTCACTCCCCCCCTCTCTAGTCGCCATCCGATCCTTCACTTTGCCCCCAAATCTCTCTTGAATCGGACTCGATTTGGTGGTTTTTCGAGTTGGGCGAGTTCTTGACCTAGAGAGATGATTTCTTCGATTACTCTTGATTGCGCGCGACTCGGGTCGATTCCTTTGAGTTAGAGGTTGCCCAGGAGGTAACCCAGCTATTCCCGAAGTTTTGCTGCAATCCGTGGAGTGATTCGGGAGATCGGACGATGGGAAGTTGAGGTTTGACCCGTAGGTAGGTTTTCTGGAAGGGGCGGTCTAACCGCCTGGAGGGGGCGGTCTAACCGCCCTGGGCCTTCCAGGTCGAAGTTTTAATTTCACCGGATTTTCCTCTATGAGTTTATTCGCCTTGATCAGAGAAGAGTTTGGGTGAAATTTCGGGTCGTTTTCGTGTTGTTTGCTAGGTGGTCTTGCTTGGAGTTCTTTGCTGGGTATAGGAGGTTAGACCGCCCCTGGTAGCCGGTCTAACCGCCCCTAGGCCCCTAGGTGAAGTTTTGGTTTTCACCAAGATTTTCTGGTAGCCAGCATGGCCCTGACCAGAGATCTCTATTGGTGAAACCGTGGTGCGCTTTGGTGCTCGGAAGAAGTGTTTCAGAGGATTTCTTGGTTGCCTGGTGGAGGCGGTCTAACCGCCCCCCATACCCGGTCTAACCCCCCCCTGCTGGACAGCTGGCTTCTGAGTAGTTTCCGCTGTCGTGGGTGCGTAGGAGTTGAGGTTGCTGGTAGTGCTTGTTCCTAGGATCAGTAGCACTCCAGTGGCTACGTGGTCTTGGCAAACGGAAGGTAGAAGTGCGGAGCGTGTGTTTCTGGGGTCCGACCGAGCGAGTCATCTTGTTGGAGTTTCAGTCTCATTCGAGAAGAATTTTTATCGGCTCCCATTCACTCCCCCCTCTGGTCGCCTAATCGGTCCTTCAGGAGCGCCGCTTCTGGGTCGACACCCTCCCCGTAGCCGAGTCGCTCTCCACCACCACCGCCACAGCTGGACGCCGCCGCGGTATGCTTCTTGCTGTAGAGGACACACCCATGTGTGGGGGCCCCGATTCGATGCTGCTCGAGCAGGAGCTTTGCTTCTCGGTTCCACCACCGAGGGCAATTGAGCCGGCGTTGGACACTTCCTCACCATTGACTGCGGCTACGGTTCAGGCAAGCGTCTCGTCGGACCATGTGGAGCCAACCAATGGTGACATTGTCGTGCCCGCCTCGCCTGCTTCCTCTGAAGATCGCCTCGACTGATTCTTGGATGCAATCCAGAAGAAGCCAACCTCTCCACTTCTCGCGGCCCAAACCCGTCCAGCGGTGCAGCCGGCACCGTCCGAGCCCCCCAGGCGCAGCAGCTCAAGACTCACCAATAACAAACTCGCCAGAATTCCGATCTTTCGCTGTGGCGAGGTCCTACTCATGCGACACTTCGACATGGAGGCGAGTGAGCTCGACGGTGTCTTCAAGGCCAGCTTGACAGGTGGCTTTGCTGACAAGGTTCTAGACTCCCTCCCCATACGGAAGGCAAGCACCAACATGGCTCGAGAGGGGCTGCTCATTGTTTGAGCCGCACCCCCCCTCACCTAGGTTGTCGGTGTAGCGAGTAGTAGCACTATGTGTTATTTTGTTCACCCAAGTCTCACTTTCATGTAATATCTAGCGGGTGAGTTTGTCGTGCGCCTGGCCGGTCACGCGCTATTGTAACAATCTATTTTCATCTTCTTAATACAATGATACACTCCTGCGTATTCGAGAAAAAAAAGATAACAAGAAAGCAATTCAGCATGATTGCTCCTTGATCTTCACACTGAAATCTGCAGAGCCAAAAGGAGGAGGGGCAGCACAAGCAGGAGCGTGGACATGACCGGCCAAGATCGGCTGGAGTCGCTGCAAACCAGCCGATTGTTGTGGTACGAGCACGCTCGTTTTTTCCTGAAACACAGGAACCAGAACTCGTCACATGAACAACAGTTCCGAAAAGATCCTGCACCAGTTGGACTGTTGGAGCAAATCAGGACAGCAATTCCAACGTCAAGAGCTTTGCAATACCTGTCGGAGCAGAACGTGATGATGTAGTCTGCGTTTGAGCAGGTGAGGAGACTGCTGCGGTCGTCGTAGGCGTAGCTGTAGGCCGTAGGGCATGCGTCCTTGAACTTCTTGGAGTAAGCGGTGGCGTTGCAGGTGCCCGGGCCACCGAACTGGCCGCGGCAGCAGTAGCGGTCCGTGTCGAACACGTCGCACGCGCTCCGGCACGCCACCGTCCGCCCGCCGGCCCTCACGGCGAGCTCAGGCGGGCATGTCCGCCGCAGGTCGCCGTCGCACCCGGCCGCGCTGCAGTTGCCCCGCCCGTTCACGGGCTGCACCGCCACGGGGAGGTTGAACCCGTCCACCAGGCTGACGTCGTAGAAGTCCGACGGCGACGCGAGCGTGAACTCGGCGAGGCTGGCGGGCGGCTCCCCCGACGCGCCGCCGCACTTGAGCGCCGTCCCGCACGCGCCCGTGGCGCACTTCCCGTTCCCGGACGCGTCGAAGGTGCAGCCCGTGCGCGCCCAGATGCGGCCCGACCAGCCCCCCGCCGGCGCCGTGTACACCGCGGACTGGCCGGGGCGGAGCTCGAAGCCGCCGCCACCGCCGAAGGTCTCGCTGCCGGGCGTCACCGCGGGCCAGATCGTCGTGTCGCACAGGTTGACGATGGTGAAGACCCGAGCGGAGTCAGCACGTCGCGGCGCCCATGAGAGGAAGCAGAGAAGAGCCAGAGGAAGCATATGGCAAAGAGCACATCTTGATCGCCTTGAGGGGAAGCTGATCTTCATATTGCAATCCTGCCCAAAACCAAGCAATGCAAGCTAAGAGGTCTTCAATGGCAGTTTAGAGCCTCGTGCATGGAAACGGATGCGGTAATTCTTCGGGTTTATATATGATGCAATGAAACCTTCTGTTACCAAGGAATACGTGAGACGGAGGAGAGATCGTTTTTTGTGGCCAGAGAAAAGAAGCAACACCTTTCTTGCGTTGCAGACCCACTTGCACTTCATTCCATATCCCTCCTTTCATCTTTCCTCAGATTCCTATCCTATCCTATCAGGAATTCTTTGAAGTTTGAGAAAATCAGTGTTTAACAAAAAAAAAGGATTGAGAAAATCACGAGCGTAACTTACCGGTTTCGCGAAAAGAGAAAACGGAGCGTAACGTGCCTGTACAGGTCTCGTGTTTATATACTAGGGTAGCGGAAAACTCTCCATCTGTGACCGCCCACGTCGCCCCCACGTGGGCGGTCCCGGTGGAAACCCTAGCCTCCGCCGTGCCGCCTTCACTCCCCGCCTCTCTCCTGCTTCGCCGTCGCCTGAGCACGCTGCCGGCGAGGCCGCGCATCGCTGGGATGGCAACGGTGGGGCGCTCCTCCCAGGTGGTGTGGTGGCGTCGTGAGCCCGCGGATCGACGCGGCATCGCCTCGACTGCAGCTGCGTGGGGCTCGGCGATGGTGAAGGGCCGCGACCGCGGCGGCTTCGGCTAGTGGCCGGTTGGGAGCAGGGTGTCGGCGGCAGAAGGCTTCTTCTTCTACCGTCGCCGTCGCTTTTCTGTCGGGCTGTGCGGGCTCTAGGTCCATGATTTCTCCTCTCTGGATCTGGGGCCCATGGACGTCGCACCCCCTGCTCCAACACCCCAGCGTTCACCCCTCTTCGGGACCTCTCCGGCGAACTGGCGGCCGGCGTGCTTGATCTAGGCCGCCGGGTGCCGGGTCTGCTCCCGATCTTGTCGTTTGTGCTTCGGGAGATTGGTGGCGTCACCATGGCGGGCAATTTCAGGATACGTCAGGTGCTGATCCGCCCCCTCTACTCCCCGTTTGCGCTCGGGAGACAAGCTTCACCGCCATGGTCAAATCTGGGCTACTTGGTGTTGGAGCCGCCGCAGCCTCGTCGTTAGTTTTCCCGTGCGACGACGCTAGGCCATTCTACCGCCGACATGGGCCTGGACGTCTCATTCGATCTATGGACGTCGTTGTGCCCTATTCTAAGGGGGCGTGGTGGTCGGCTTTCGATCCAGAAGGTCAGCGACATCCACAAGGCCGTCGTCAATGTCGAGAAGATCGTCCTCTTGAGGCAAGGTAAATTGCGGATCGGATGCCCGGATTTGGGCATCTTTTGTTGTTCATTGACTGGGTGAAAACCTAGCCTGGTTCTCTGGGCCGGCTGTAATGGCGCAGTCGGCGCATCGTCGAATTTCATGTTCATCAAGACCGGTCTGGGTCGAAAGACCTCTTGTGCTTCTTCCAACGGTGTTGGCGTCTGTGGATGTCAATATCCTTCTTGAAGCCATCGCTGGAGCACCAACTGCCTGCCTAGAGAGGAGAGGATGGGGTCGCATATCCTAGTTGCGACCTCCTATCTTCACTGACAAGACGACGGTGGCTGTTGCTCACGCATTATATTAGTGAGCAATGACTTCTTTTTCATCGGAGAAAGGTCTTATACCACTTTGGCTTCTTGTTGGGGCGCGCTGAGGTAGGGTGTCCATGGCTCTCAATTCTTCTATGCCATGGACGTCAGTGGGTCTAGTACACTTATTTCCATGTACTAGAATTTTTTTTTTTGAACTTAGTTGTTCTATTAAATTTGGCTGTGTGTGGTCACGCAGAGGCTTTTGCTATGTGCGTTACTGCAGAGGCCGGAATTTAATTCCATTATCTAAAAAAATATGAGGCTAGCTGTCATCATCGCGCAAACAGATTTGGAAGAGAAGCGCGGCCACCGGGAAGAATGGTGGACGACGATGGATTCATCCTACCGACCGACGCCTTCGTGGAGGTCCTACTGCGGTTTCCGACGAGCTCCCGGTGCCGGGTCCGCCTGGTCTGCAAGCGGCAGCGCGATGTCATCAACGAGCGCACACCCGAGCGGCACCCCACCCACACCAAGATCCAGGGATGTCCCGGCAAAAACTGAGGTCTTGTACGAAATTTGAAAGTGGGCCTACTAGACTACTAAAATGCAACGAAGCGTTCTTAAAAAACACTACCTCCATGTGACCACTGTCACGACAAAAAGGCATTAGTTACATTATAATTGATTGCCGCCATCTCCAAATCTCCAACATCATTAAGTTTTGTCCGATCAAAAAGTTCCGCATCGTATACGTAGCAACGGGATACATAAAAAATAGTACCAATTTATTTTTTTAACATCATCGTTCATTTTGTGTTCATTATACTAAAATGCTTTTTTATAAACTCATAAATCTTCTCCAACGTTATAGTTCAACGGTCCTCAACGGCTGCACAAAAACTCGATTTAGTTCCAGGGTTAGGGTTCAAGAAGAAGCAGTAGGGTTAGGGTTAGGGTTACAACTTACCTCTTTCACCGGAGCACCAGAGATGCCAGTGACATCGGCGACAACGTCGACGCCCAGATCCGACACCTTGGTACCTCAACGCGTAGTCATGGTCGCGGAGCCCCAAGGTTCCCGGATCCCGATGAGCACGTCGACGAGGCAGAGATGAGGAAGATGAGGGAGAGGTGGAGAAGATGAGGCTACATCACCGGTGAGGAGCGACGATGAGTGGTGGAAGATGCCAATCCACGCCGGTGCCGCGCAGTGGAGGATGAGGAAAAGGAGAGAGCTGAGAGCAGCCGTCGCGAGAGAGTGGAGCGAGAGAGGAGAGAGATGAGAGGGTGGAAATGAAATAGGGTTAGGGATCGGGGGAATGGCCGAGCGAGACGCTCACCTTTATATAGGAGGGGAGGGGAGGCCGGGATCAACAGTCATGAGGGAGGGGCGGCTGGGATCCAACAGCTATCGTGCCTGCCCCCGTGCCGGTAGTTGGAGCGGGTCGTGCCCGTGTCGTGTTCGCGTGCTGGGATTCCAGCCCAACATGGGCACGGGGGCCGGGTCGTGCCAGGCACGGGCACGGGGCAGGCCGTGCTGTTTCATTCGTGGGTCGTGTTTAAACGGGACGTGTCCGTGCCGGCCCAACTGGCTGATCCCATTTGGACATCTATATGAGGGCCCATGTTCCGGCGCACTGGCCACACGCCCGTCGGGACGACCCTGGTCGTCGGTTCTCACCCCCACCGCTACCATCACTGATCGGCGGGCCACCCGAAGGTCCCTCTACACCCGGAGGCCATAGGTAACCCCCAGCTCGAACCCAACCATGAGCCCTAAGTCCCTAACTCGCCAGAGCTCAAGAAGAAGGTGTTGTCGGAGCTCAAAAAGGTGATGTGGCATGGAATATTTGGGCAACAAGATTCGAGTGTGGGGGAGGAGCACAAATGCTCGAGTGTACTATAGCTTTCCCCTAAAATTAAACTTGTGCACTAATAATACCTATTTGGGTTAATTATGGTTTAATGGCATCTAAGTGTTGGAGTTGATCGCGACTTGATCCAAAGGACCACGACTTGGTCCAAAGGAGCTGCCCTTACTGGGGACAACAAACTCACTAACAGTTGATCCTTGGCTCATGCTATGTAAAGGGACCCTTGTGCCCCAAAGGGTTGTTAAAGTAATCTTATCCTAATCCTTGTGCCATGGGCATGGACTTGGAGAGGCCTCCATGGGCCATTGTCCCTCTAGTGATGGTGTTTCTCGCTCGAAGTTCGTTCATCCATGACATGCCTGCATCGAGCAGGCATGGGGACTTCAGTAGCCCAATGGGCATCTACTAATCCACATGTAACTGTGTAAGTGACATTAAGTGTATGTTTTTGTCATCAGGCTAATCATTATGTGTGACAACCCGCCCAGGAAAATACCGTACTATCGCCTAAGACCGATCCACTTTGGTCATTAAGCAATAATAAAGTATCATCCTGTCGTTATTTGCCGGGTTAACACCCGGTAAATCACTTGAAAAGCACAAGGATCGAATATATGCATTAAAACTCACTCGAAGGCGAGTCCAGAGATACAACATCATTAATATCCAAAGTCGTACCCCGAAGGGTTTAATTATTACAAACCATAGTTTTTGCAATGATGAAATAGTTCAGAGTTTTCGAAAAGCAGCGGAAATAAACTAACGGAAGCGAAGACACCACGGGAGGCCATCCATGATGCTTTCAGTAGTCGTCCTCCACCCACTCCAGCTCCCAGCCGGGAGGGATCTCTCTGGGCCACACATCACTGAAGGCATTACCAGGATCAACACATTATAGCAAGGCTGAGTATACTAATACTCAGCAAGTATTACCTGTCGGTGATATCTACTTCACCAATTTCAGACCATGAAAGGCTTTTTGGCTACTGGGTTGCTTTTGCTAAAAAGTAACAAAGAGTAGGTCCTTACTTTCAAGATTTTAGCACAAATTCTAGTGGGTTTAACTTTTACTACATTAGCCAACTAGTACAAACAAAGTTGTACAATACAATTAATCAAGCATCATCTTCATCAACTTCCATCATTAGGGATCTCATGACTAGTGGAGTAAGTAGTCTCGGGTAACGGTGAGAGGCCGACAATCGATTGGTTTACACCTTGCAAGGTAGACCCAAACACAGGGTAGGCTGTCCCCGCAATGACAACTTTCCCAGGCCGTCCCCAGAAATCCTCGGGTCGGGATCGAATCTTACAGTCTTTGGTGCAGGCTATCTGGCATGTCCCACCTAGCACACCCAAAGTCACCATACACCACCGGTAGCTAGCCGTGAGAGCGAATCCCAAGAGTAGTAATGGTAGGATCCCTTGCCGCCTCATTAAGGTATTAGGCTTACCGGTCCCATACCCGACATGTGCTTGGTACGTTCAAAGACTTAACCCACATAACCACTGGACCGGAGCCCAGATCCCATGCTCTTACCACGTGAGCAATCCATTTAAGGATACATTGTGATTCCTATCTAGGAACCTATTCTCTCGAGTGCGGTCATCACTCCACTTGTAACGGTCCTATAGCTTAGCTGCTATCGACCTATCATTCTAGTAAGGACAAAGGTACCTATGGATCATGCATCTAGGGTTTCATTCAACTCCTGAACGTAAATGCACAATCATTCATAGATAATTGAATAAAGAATTTTAAAACTTGGTTAGATGCACCGGAGCTTGCCTTCGTCAGCTAGGTTAGTCTGGGCACCCTCTGTGTCGAGTACTTCCACATACTGCAGCGACGCTTCCGCTCCTCCTTCCTCGGTTTCCGGGACAAGGGAGTAATCTCCGTCCGGAAGATCTACACGGAATGCAATGCACTTTAGGTGATGTGATAGTTTGTTGCCTTACCCATCTCTGGGTTGGTCATATTCACCTTAACAAGCATTCATCTAATGTTTCTCTTTTAGGAAGGTTATGGGGTGTACATGGTTTCCTCTTTTATTCCACATTTGAATAAAGGTTTTTATTAAGCTTATCATTTCATGTGGAAGCTTCATTCCCTTTTATCTTCACCAACAAAGGTGTAATTAATATTTTTTTTATGAATGAATTTCTTATCAGCAATGATAATTGATTGTCTTTTAATTATATTAAATAATACTTTCCAAAAAGGAAAAAAGGATTAATTAGGGGTTTTTTCTTTATTTAAATTCCCTTTAATAATAAAAGGGCTTTTAAGCTTTTTATTAAGCAATTAAATTACCAAAAATTAAATGAGTGTTTCTTAAGCATATTAGCACCTATCCTGGTCCATTGGACCCACATGTAATGTTGGATGCTAGGAAATTAAATATTATAGAAAATATCAAGGGCTAGCTAGTGATTCAAATTAAATGCATACAAAAATAATTAAGCACCAAACTGACCCAAACTTTCTCATGCTTGCTCTCTGGTCCTAAACAAGTCTAGAGAACTAGCATGTTCACCTAGGAACTCTACTAATCTTGGTTTATTAATTTACAAAGGAAAACATGCATAAATCAAGAATAATTATTTCTGTTAATTATATTTAGCAAGAAAAATCATTTATGCAGCTCTGGCAGAAATGGAAAAACATTTTTATAAAAAGATTTACATCATAACTTTGTGCACTTTTTGACATAGGAGCTATCCATGACCTAACACACAACATATCCAAAAATTAGCTACAGAGGATTTATATATTTTGAGATATTGCAGATCTAGGTTTTTCACATTTGTATTTTTAATGCAAAAACTATCAGGAATTAGCTCAGACAAGAATAACAAAAGTTGTAGGATAATTCACCATGAATCCAACAAAATTGGTTTTACATTTTTCTGATGTTTCTGTGATTTTCTATGTAATTTACAAGAATCAGCAAAACTGCAACACTATTGGAGATATACTTTTGCGAGGAAGCCCCTGGAAAGATTCGGCCCTTTGCAATGTGGCCCCTGGCCATGGCCGGCGGCGCGGGAAGGCCAAATTCCGGCGACTCTGGTGAGCGGATTGGCCGGGAAAGGGTGTGGGGAGGAGGGGGAGCTCACCCGCGCCCGATTTGCCACCTTGCACGGGGTTGAGGGGCTGCCGGCGAGGCGGACGAGCCGCCGGGGCGGCGGCCACCGCCGGAGCAACCGCTCGGCGAGTTGGGGCGCGCGCGGCGCGTGTCGGCGCGCCGATGGATCTCGCGTGGGTGCGAGAGAGGGGATGGTGGGGCCGGGAAGACGAGAGGAGCGGGGCGTGGGGACGAGCTCGGCGACGCCCTCCCCATGGCGCACGGCGGCGACCCCGCCGACGGGGTGGTATTGCGTTCCCTCGCGAGGAACGGCGGCGGCCACTTAAATAGGCATCGGGGGGATGGGGAGCGGGGGCCGCCTAGACGTGCGTGCGGCGGCCTCGGCGGGAGTGCACGGCGGGGGGCACGGAACCGACCGGCGGTCCGTTGGGCGCCCGTCCGGTCGGCCGGCGCACGACGCGAGGAGGGGGAAACCTCGAGGCGGCCTCGGGACGGAGCGAGGATTCGGGGAACGGGCCGCGGGCGATGCGGCCAACCTAGGAGCGCGGCCGATGGCGCGGACGCCAAGGAAGCATGCGCGCGCGGGCGCGGCGCCGGCGCCTCGCGGCGCGCGCGCGACGTCGCATTCCAGCGCGACGTGTTGCGGTGCAGGCTGGTTTGACTGAGATTTGCTCCAAAAATTTGTATAGAAGTGCACCAAGTGATGAATAGGAAAGTTGTAGATCTAACTACCCTCTACAACTTTTGTAAAGGACGTCTAGTGTTTTTCTCGACGGATTTTGCAGGAACGTCGTGCCAACATTGAATGCCGGCCTGTTCTGGAAAACAGGAGGTACTGTCAATCGATCAAGTTTTTCACCAATTTCCACTCAAAATTTGAAATGCCAATCTACATGAAAGTTGTGTCCCTCAACAAGATGGACAACTTTCATAAAGGTAGATTTTGAAGTGTTTAGGTGAATTTTGGAGAACGCAGCAAAAGTTCCGGACGACATTCGCTGATGTCAACGGTTAAGCCGGTTTTGACCGTGTCTTTGACCACGGGTCCACTACGGGGGTGTGTAGACTTGGTCAAGGGGTTCATTAGGGTTCATTGGCGAGGTTTCGGGGTGATGACCCAAGTTGACCTAGGTTTGACCGGCGTTTGACTGGTTTGACTCGGCCGATCCGGTCATTAGCGTTAATGACGGTAATTAAAAACCTGGGGCGTCACAGTCTACCCCCCTTAAACAGAATCTCGTCCCGAGATTCGATTTGATAACGAAGAGATGGAGAGAAGGACTCACGGTTTCGAGATTGTAGGAAGCCCGGATACTTAGTATTAAGATACTCCTCCGTCTCCCATGTGGCTTCTTCCTCCGTGTGATGGCTCCATTGGATCTTGTACATTCGCACGGTCTGCCTTCGGGTCTTTCGCTCTTTTTGGTCTAGTACTTTCAATGGATGCTCGACGAGCGAGAAATCCGGCTCGATCCAAGCATTAGCTTCCGTGATGATTTCATTCTCCGGAACAGGCATTCCCTTCTTCAACTGAGTTACATAGAACACATTGTGAACCGCGGAAAACCGTTCTGGCAATTGGATACGGTAAGCCACGGGTCCACATACTTCTATAACTTCATATGGGCCAATGTAGCGCGGGGCTAACTTTCCCTTGACTCCGAACCTTTGCACACCTTTGGTGGGGGATACTTTCAAATACACATAATCTCCCACTTCAAAGTGTCGAGGTGCGGTTCCCTTGTCATGGTAACTCTTTTGCCTCATATGCGCCATCTTCAAATTTTCTCTTATCACTTGCACCCTTTCTTCGGCCTCTTTAACTAACTCTGGTCCAAAGAGTGTTCTCTCTCCGGCCTCTGACCAATTCAGTGGAGTGCGGCATCTACGTCCGTATAGAGCATCGAACGGTGCCATCTTCAAGCTGGCTTGATAGCTGTTATTGTAAGAGAACTCTACCAAGGACAAACACTTGTCCCAACTCTTGTCAAAGTGCAAGATGCTTGCTCTCAACATGTCCTCTAGAATCTGATTTATCCTCTCCGTCTGACCATCGTTCTGCGGATGATAACTGGAACTGCGGAGTAGCTGAGTTCCCAAACACTCATGCAACTGTTCCCAAAAACGGGCTACAAACTGAGTCCCTCTATCCGAGATTATAGTCTTTGGGATTCCATGCAGACGAACTATGTGGTCCACGTACAACTCTGCATATTGTTGTACGGAGTAAGTGGTGTGCACGGCAATGAAGTGAGCGGTCTTGGTGAGTCTATCCACAATTACCCAAATAGAGTCCTTCTTTCTAGCCGTTAGGGGTAAACCCACAATGAAATCCATACTAATATCGTCCCACTTCCACATCGGTATCGAAAGGGGTTGGAGTACTCCTGCCGATTTCAAATGACTTGCTTTCATCCGGTGGCAAGTATCGCACTCGGCTACATACTTGGCTACATCCACCTTCATATTGGACCACCAAAAGTTCTGCTTCAGATCTTGGTACATCTTGGTACTACCGGGATGAATAGAGAATTTGGACTTGTGAGCTTCATCTAGAATGATTTTCTTAATTTCTGGGTCAACGGGGACCACTAGACGTTTCCCAAACCAGACCACATCTTGGTGATCCTTCTGGAAACAAGTGTACTTGGGGTCTCCTTCTGCTAGTTTCTGCCGGATGGTTTGAATATCTGCATCATTGCGCTGGGCAGTGACAATTCTGTCATAAAGATTTGACTCTGCCGTCAAGGCATAAAGAATTCCCTGCGGTACCACTTCTAAGTTGAGCCTTCTCATTTCTTCACACAAGGGTTCACTGACTGGCTCCAAGTCTAGGTGGTTTCAATGATCTTTGCGGCTAAGAGCATCCGCAACAACATTTGCTTTGCCGGGATGATAGTGCACTTCTAGATCATAATCTTTAATCCACTCAAGCCATCTTCTCTGTCTCATATTCAACTCTGACTGGGTGAAGATGTATTTGAGGCTCTTGTGATCAGTGAAGATATTGCAATGATTACCTATTAGATAATGTCTCCATATCTTGAGGGCATGAACAACAGCAGCTAACTCAATATCATGGGTAGGATAATTGAGCTCATGGGTTCGAAGTGCCCGTGAAGCATAGGCAATGACTCGGCCTTCTTGCATAAGGACACAGCCGAGACCCGTGCCTGATGCGTC
The DNA here is from genome assembly GCA_947561735.1 of Cenchrus americanus. Classification (NCBI taxonomy): domain Eukaryota; kingdom Viridiplantae; phylum Streptophyta; class Magnoliopsida; order Poales; family Poaceae; genus Cenchrus; species Cenchrus americanus. Next base: position 124,441,300 of record OX387242.1, on the reverse strand, counting down.
ACAGAAGACTTCAAATGGTTTGGAATTATCGGGTTGAGCCAGCACTGGGGCTGAAGTTAGATGTTGTCTGAGGGTGTGAAAAGCTTTCTCACATGCTTCACTCCACACGAATTTCACTCCTTTCTTGAGTAATTCGGTCATGGGTTTTGCGATTCTAGAAAAGTCAGGAATGAATCGACGGTAGTATCCCGCCAATCCTAGGAAACTGCGGATTTGATGCACGGATTTGGGTGGTTTCCAATCCATCACCTCTTGAACTTTGCTAGGATCTACGGAGATACCATCATGGGAAATGGTGTGTCCTAAGAATTTCACACTTTTCAACCAGAATTCGCATTTGGAGAACTTAGCATAAAGCTTGTGATCTCGCAAACGTTGAAGGACAACTCGGAGATGTTTGGCGTGATCTTTCTCACTCTTAGAATAGATGAGAATATCATCGATAAAGACCATGACAAATTTATCGAGCTCCGTCATGAACACAGAGTTCATGAGGTACATGAAGTAGGCGGGCGCATTAGTGAGTCCGAAAGACATGACCAAGAACTCGTAAAGACCATAACGAGTGGAAAAAGTGGTTTTTGGAATGTCGCAAGGTCAAATCTTGATTTGGTGGTAGCCAGAACGAAGATCGATCTTAGAGAAGACTTTGGCACCAGCCAATTGATCGAAAAGAACATCGATTCGAGGAAGCGGGTATTTGTTTTTGATGGTGACTGCATTGAGTGGTCGGTAATCTACGCACATTCTCAAGCTACCATCTTTCTTTTTGACAAAGAGAGCAAGGCAACCCCAAGGAGAAGAGCTCGGGCGAATGTAACCCTTATCTAACAATTCTTGGAGTTGGGTCTTTAGCTCAGCTAACTCTTTGGGTGGCATGCGATAAGGTCTTTTGGAAATGGGTGCGGTACCAGGTTGGAGTTCGATCACAAACTCGACATCTCTGTCTGGTGGCATACCAGGAAACTCATCGAGAAAGACATCCGGGTACTCACACACTACTGGAATTTCATCAAGAGAGGAGATAATGGTCACATAGGCACAAGAGTCGGTACCGTCCCGGAAAGGTAGGTACAAGGTAGTGTGCCCGACCGTAGGAGAGTTGATCTCTACGACCCTATCCGATATATCTAGAATCACCTTATGTTGATTCATCCATTCCATACCCAAAATGACATCCATTCCAACCAAGTTTATGACAATAAGGTTTGTTGGAATGATTTTACTACCTAAACCCAAATTTACTCCTCGGATTAAGATATTTGAGGTGATTTGGCCTCCTGGAGTAGTTATCTTGTACGCAGAAGTGGTATGAGAACCCTTCAAACCCAGTTTGTTTATTAGCCTTTCACTGATGAAACTATGGGTAGCTCCCGAATCGAACAAAATCTTAACAGGAGTGTCGTTGATAGAGAATGTACCCGTGAGTACTGGAGCTCCTGCTGGAATGTCACTCATCGTAGTGAAGTTCAGCTTGCCTTGGCGCACTTGCACCATGGTCTTCTTGGCCGGAGTGGTTGGCTTGCTTCCCGTACCCTGATTCTGCGGGTTGGGCTTGATCTGCCTGGGCTTGGGACACTCATTAATGTAGTGCCCTGGCTGGCCACAGTTGTAGCAACGACGATCTCCAACATCGCGAGGGGGTGCATTAGGCCTTGGAGCCTGTTGCTGGGCACGGCGGAACTGGAAGTTCCCGGCAGGTTTGCCCTGAGGTGGCTTCATCGTCCAGCGTCCAGTTGATGATTGCTGGGATGGGCCTGGAGCTTTCTTCTTCACAAAGCGAAACTTCTTGTTTGTTCCGTTGCCTGGGGTGAAACCGGACATCCTCTTGTTGTCCCCGTGGGCTTTCTTCATAGCATCCTCTTGCGAGATAGCCTTGTTCACTAGCTCATGGAAGTTTGCGGGCTCGAGCAGGTTCAGGCGCTCATACAGCTTGCCATCAAGCCCGTCACGAAACCTCTCCATCTTCTTGGCATCGGTATCAACATGATGCCCACCATACTGACACAAGCTATTAAACTTCTGAGCATAGCGGTACACTGAGTCAGATCCCTGACGGAGGGCCAACAGCTCCCTCATCTTCCTGTCCATCAGTCCCTTGGGAATGTGGTGGCTCTTGAAAGCCTGCTTGAACTCATCCCAAGTCACAGTGTGGCCTCGCTGCATTGACTTGAAGTGGTCCCACCACATCAAAGCTTCCCCTCGCAGTTGCAGCGCTGCGAAGTTCACTTTGTTCTCCTCTGAGCAAGGCAGCACAAAGGCAGAGAATTTTGCCTCTATGGCCTTGACCCAAGCCTCAGCTTTCAGGGGGTCTTCTGCTTTAGCGAAGGTTGGCGGCTTCATAGCGATGAACTGGGCGTACGTGGTGACCTGGTTAGGCCCCTCATGGTTGGCCCCGTGTGGCGGCCCTCGGTTCATCTGCTGGGCGATCTGTTGCTGCGTTTGCAGGATCTGGCGCAGCACTTCAGTTTGGGTGGCCATGAAGGCCTCCGTCGGTGTCATGGGCGGGGGTGGTGGCAAGTCACCACTACCACTTGCTCCGAAACCGTTGGGAGAGCTGCGCGTGGTTCCCACCATCTGAAAAGTGAGCTTTATTAGTGAGATAACCAAAAGCTTACTCCAAATGATGACAAGCACGATCATGCATAATCACATCTCATTAGTATTTAAACCATGAGGACAGCAACAATCAACAATATTCTATAGCCACCGAGATTCACAGAATCGTTCTTCTCAACACGGTTAGGACTGCGATTACTCAACTGCACGGCTCGTAACTACTCTCGAACGATCATCGTCATTTTGGATACCAAAGAAGGTGGTATACGAACGAGCACTTATTCGCTGGCAACGAGTGATATTCCTAAAAATGCTTTGGTTTACCAACGTTTTTAGGTGAGAATGCAAAATTGACAAGCGGGGTCATTTGCAACGATTTATCCAAGGATCTGGTATTCAAACGCAAGAAAATTTCAAATTTGAATGACAACGAAATTTACTTAAAGCATACAAGCTTAAGCATTCTTATTACAACATGATAGAACAAGGTTCAAAGACATTACAACTCGAAGTTGAAACAACATGACATGACACGATACAAGCTGTGCTTGGCACGAAGACGTGCTGTCAAGCCATTACTCTAAACACCTCCAAATAACTCGATAGGCTCGACATCCTCCTAACTCCTGCTGTCGGCAACCTAGTTGCCCACTGAAGCACCACTGTACGAAGGCGGAGCTGGGGGAGTCGGTAGCGGTGGTCCTGCCTGGCTCGTCTGATCCAGACCGGACACAGCCTGCTGCTCCTCCGGGTGTGCCTGTACTGGGGAAAGTGGCTGTAAGGCCACTATAGCCTGCAAGGCTGCCACCTGTACCTCGGCCTCCTGCACCTGCTACTGCATATTAGCAATGTTCTGCAGTAGTGTCAGCCTCTCTATCTCATGAGCGTCGGCATCCTCCTCCAGTGCATGGTTCTCCTCCTCCAAATCTACGATCCTCTGTAGGCGATCACCTCTCTCAAGCTCTAGCTGAAACCTCCTAGCACACAGCCTGTCATTCTCCTGCTGCACCTGAGTAAGCGTGAAGTTCGACCGCCGGTGTGCTTCGCCGAAAGTCGCTCCCAATCGCGCCTAGATGCCTCCAAGCGTTGTGCAATAATCGCTGCGGTGTTATAACGCAGCCCCTGAAGTGTGAAGACCACGTTCAGACAACGGGCAAGCATCTGAGTAACATCCAACGGCTCTGCTAGGGTCAGTATCTCCCGTAGGTGGTCCATACGGTCCAGCCATGCTGGGTCGTGAGGACTCACAGCAGGAAACAGTCCAAACGGAGAAAGAGCTACCACGGTGGGGTTGTGGTCACAGAAGTCTGTCAGCACTCTGAGGGCGGCTGACTCAACGGACTTGTGAGTGATAAATCCCCAGTAGATAAAGCTCAAGTCAAACCGATCGGCGTGGTCCGGGTGTGGCGAACGATAACGATCACTCGCGGCGGGGAACGCCAAAGCGCTCAAACTCCTTCACCTCGTAAGTCGGTGGGGTGAGGTAGCCTGCGGCACTGAGTGCTTCCCACGCCAAGCGCGGAAAACCCTCCCAGTGCAACCCGTTGGTACGGATCGTACCGTCAGCGTCGAACTGGTGGAACACGTGGAAATCCATCTGTACACAAATGTAACTCATGTCAGATCTCAAAGAGAACGGCATGTCAAATGGTGAAGTTACGGCAAATTTGTGAATAAAAATTCATAACCAAAAATCCAGAAACCTCAAAAATTTCCCAAGTTTTAAATTAAACCTTTAATACTTTTAATTAAGCTTTTTAAGGTTGAGCATCGATCAAGGAAACAAGATGAATGGTCCTTAACCTGGATGTGCCTAGGGAAGTGTGAACCAACCCAACAAACTAGGATTGAGACTTGCTACTACGAGATAGCTAGTTGAGGAGCAATTATTTTTAACAATTTAGTTTAATTAAACCTAGCACAAGGGAAACAACTTTTTCAAAATTTCGGCAGCCTGACGGCTAGGTATGAAAGGTACTCTAGTTTATAAAAAGCACACACTAGCATAAAATTCCTTAGAGAACATATGGAAATTCGATTTTTGGGTCCATTTTTGTTGTTTCGATTTTTCATATGCATGCAAGACGTCCTATTCGACCTCACATGGCAATCAAGCCAAAAATCGAAGTTAGTGCCGGTGGCAAGGCTTTTAATCGTCTCTCCCTATAATATCTAGTCGAGAGCTATACAGTACTCGCTTAGCGACTAACGAAGCGCTGTTATGTACCTGCAGAAAACGAACCTTTCGTGCCAGCACGTCACGAAAGCGTCCACATACATTACCGTTCACTATAGAAACAACATCCATGCGTTGAGCCGCTGCATTGACAGCGTCCAACCTCGAACACCCTCCGTTTGAATGGAGTGTATACTTGCCTCGCATGAGTGACATGCGGAATGCTCACGTATGAAACACGTGGCGACACACAACTCACAAACAGGCGCGAAGATGGGATCCGTGGAATGGATCACTCCATCAACCCTCGCAATTCCCGTGATGCGGAACAACACACTTATAAAACACGTGGCTCCTAGTTTGGTTGTGCAATAAAGTAAGTCTGACATAAAGTAATGTGCTGGAAGTTAGCAAAATAAACCATAAGTTATTTAAGCCACCTGAAAGAACCCAAAATTCCCTCTAGGGCCTCTCGGTCTATTTTATCCTTAGCGGACCAACGTATTTTTGCAAAATCAGAAAACCTTAGCATATTTTATTCAAAAATCAGTGATTAAGGTTTATTAATTAATCTCTGGTGCATATAAGCTCTGATGCCAACTGTGACAACCCGCCCAGGAAAATACCGTACTATCGCCTAAGACCGATCCACTTTGGTCATTAAGCAATAATAAAGTATCATCCTGTCGTTAGTTGCCGGGTTAACGCCCGGTAAATCACTTGAAAAGCACAAGGATCGAATACATGCATTAAAACTCACTCGAAGGCGAGTCCAGAGATACAACATCATTAATATCCAAAATCGTACCCCGAAGGGTTTAATTATTACAAACCATAGTTTCTGCAATGATGAAATAGTTCAGAGTTTTCGAAAAGCGGCGGAAATAAACTAACGGAAGCAAAGACACCACGGGAGGCCATCCATGATGCTTTCAGTAGTCGTCCTCCACCCAATCCAGCTCCCAACCGGGCGGGATCTCTCCGGGCCACACATCACTGAAGGCATTACCTGGATCACACATTATAGCAAGGCTGAGTATACTAATACTCAGCAAGTATTACCTGTCGGTGATATCTACTTCACCAATTTTAGACCATGAAAGGCTTTTTGGCTACTGGGTTGCTTTTGCTAAAAAGTAACAAAGAGTAGGTCCTTACTTTCAAGATTTTAGCACAAGTTCTAGTGGGTTTAACTTTTACTACATTAGCCAACTAGTACAAACAAAGTTGTACAATACAATTAATCAAGCATCATCTTCATCAACTTCCATCATTAGGGATCTCATGACTAGTGGAGTAAGTAGTCTCGGGTAACGGTGAGAGGCCGACAATCGATTGGTTTAAACCTTGCAAGGTAGACCCAAACACATGGTAGGCTGTCCCCGCAAGGACAACTTTCCCAGGCCGTCCCCAGAAATCCTCGGGTCGGGATCGAATCTTACGCTCTTTGGTGCGGGCTATCCGGCATGTCCCACCCAAAGACACCCGAGTCACCATACACCACCGGTAGCTAGCCGTGAGAGCGAATCCCAAGAGTAGTAATGGTAGGATCCCTTGCCGCCTCATTAAGGTACTAGGCTTACCGGTCCCATACCCGACATGTGCTTGGTACGTTCAAAGACTTAACCCGCATAACCACTGGACCGGAGCCCAGATCCCATGCTCTTACCACGTGAGCAATCCATTTAAGGATACATTGTGATTCCTATCTAGGAACCTATTCTCTCGAGTGAGGTCATCACTCGACTTGTAACGGTCCTATAGCTTAGCAGCTATCGACCTATCATTCTAGTAAGGACAAAGGTACCTATGGATCATGCATCTAGGGTTTCATTCAACTCCTGAACGTAAATGCACAATCATTCATAGATAATTGAATAAAGAATTTTAAAACTAGGTTAGATGCACCGGAGCTTGCCTTCGTCAGCTAGGTTAGCCTGGGCACCCTCGGTGTCGAGTACTTCCACGTCATTGCGGCGACGCTTCCGCTCCTCCTTCCTCGGTTTCGGACAAGGGAGTAATCTCCCGTCCGGAAGATCTACACGGAATGCAATGCACTTTAGGTGATGTGATAGTTTGTTGTCTTACCCATCTCTGGGTTGGTCATATTCACCTTAACAAGCATTCATCTAATGTTTCTCTTTTAGAAAGGTTATGGGGTGTACATGGTTTCCTCTTTTATTCCACATTTGAATAAAGGTTTTTATTAAGCTTATCATTTCATGTGAAAGCTTCATTCCCTTTTATCTTCACCAACAAAGGTGTAATTAATATTTTTATTATGAATGAATTTCTTATCAGCAATGATAATTGATTGTCTTTTAGTTATATTAAATAATACTTTCCAAAAAGGAAAAAAGGATTAATTAGGGGTTTTTCTTTATTTAAATTCCCTTTAATAATAAAAGGACTTTTAAGCTTTTTATTAAGCAATTAAATTACCAAAAATTAAAGGAGTGTTTCTTAAGCATATTAGCACCTATCCTGGTCCATTGGACCCACATGTAAGTGTTGGATGCTAGGAAATTAAATATTATAGAAAATATCAAGGGCTAGCTAGTGATTCAAATTAAATGCATACAAAAATAATTAAGCACCAAATTGACCCAAACGTTCTCATGCTGGCTCTCTGGTCCTAAGCAAGTCTAGAGAACTAGCATGTTCACCTAGGAACTCTACTGATCTTGGTTTATTAATTTACAAAGGAAAACATGCATAAATCAAAAATAATTATTTCTGTTAATCCAAAAATCATGATTAATTCACAAGATGTGCATTTTGTCATTACAAGACAGTGTGCACAAGTGGAGCTCAAAAACATTAACATATTTAGCAATAAAAATCATTTATGCAGCTCTTACAGAAATGGAAAAACATTTTTATAAAATGATTTACATCATAAATTTGTGCAATTTTTTGCATAGGAGCTAGCCATGACCTATCACACAACATATACAAAAATTAGCTACAGAGGATTTAAAAATTTTGAGATATTGCAGATCTAGTTTTTTCACATTTGTATTTTTCATGCAAAAACTATCAGGAATTGGCTCAGGCAAGAATAACAAAAGTTGTAGGATAATTCACCATGAATCTAACAAAATTGGTTTTACATTTTTCTGATGTTTCTGTGATTTTCTATGCAATTTACAAGAATCAGGAAAACTGCAACACTATTGGAGATATACTTTTGCGAGGAAGCCCCTGGAAAGATTCGGCCCTTTGCAATGTCGCCCCTGGCCATGGCCGGCGGCGCGGGAAGGCCAAATTCTGGCGACTCCGGTGAGGGGATTGGCCGGGAAAGGGCGTGGGGAGGAGGGGGAGCTCACCCGCGACCGATTTGCCACCTTGCACGGGGTTGAGGGGCTGCCGGCGAGGCGGACAGCAAGGCGGCGGGCGGCGGCCACCACCGGAGCAACCGCTGCGGCGAGTTGGGGCGGCGCCGGCCGCGTGTGGGCGCGCTAATGGATCTCGCGTGGGTGTAGAGAGGGGATGGTGGGCTGGGAAGACGAGAGGAGCGGGGCGTGGGGACGAGCTCGGCGACGCCCTCCCCATGGCGCACGGCGGCGACCCCCCGCCGACGGGGTGGTGTTGCGTTCCCTCGCGAGGAACGGCGGCGGCCACTTAAATAGGCATCGGGGGATGGGGAGCGAGCTGCCTAGACGTGCGTGCGGCGGCCTCGGCGGGGAGTGCACGGCGGGGGGCACGGAACCGACCGGCGGTCCGTTGGGCGCCCGTCCGGCCGGCCGGCCGCACGACGCGAGGAGGGGGGAAACCTCGAGGCGGCCTCGGGACGGCGCGAGGCTTCGGGGAACGGGCCGCGGGCGCACGGCCCGGCCTAGGAGCGCGGCCGATGGCGCGGACGCCAAGGCGGCATGCGCGCGCGGGCGCGGCGCGGGCGCTCGCAGCGCGGCACGACGTCGCGTTCCAGCGCGACGCGTTGCGGTGCAGGCTGGTTTGACTGAGATTTGCTCCATAAATTTGTATAGAAGTGCACCAAGTGATGAATAGGAAAGTTGTAGATCTAACTACCCTCTACAACTTTTGTAAAGGCCGTCTAGTGTTTTTCTCGACGGATTTTGCAGGAACGTCGTGCCAACATTGAATGTCGGCATGTTCTGGAAAACAGGAGGTACTGTCAATCGATCAAGTTTTTCACCAATTTCCACTCAAAGTTTGAAATACCAATATACATGAAAGTTGTGTCCCTCAACAAGATGGACAACTTTCATAAAGGTAGATTTTGAAGTGTTTAGGTGAATTTTGGAGAACACGGCAAAAGTTCCGGACGACATTCGCTGATGTCAGCGGTTAAGCCGGTTTTGACCGTGTCTTTGACCACGGGTCCACTACGGGTGTGTGTAGACTTGGTCAAGGGGTTCATTAGGGTTCATTGGCGAGGTTTCGGGGTGATGACCCAGGTTGACCTAGGTTTGACCGGCGTTTGACTGGTTTGACTCGGCTGATCCGGTCATTAGCGTTAATGACGGTAATTAAAAACCTGGGGCGTCACATTATGCGGTTTAGGATGAATTGAATTTGCACAAGGATTTGAAATGGTCATAAGGTTTTTATAAGGAAGCTAGATGAGTAATGCAACACACTTGATGATTTATATGGAAGATTTTTATAATAGAAAAATGTTTTAGTAACTTAGCTAGGTTATTTATAAATCTTTTTAAAAAATTCAAAAGATAAAAATTTTAGTGAATTTTTAAATTACCTAATAATGTAGGTGCTATAGAAGCAACTAGTATTTGTGATTTTTGTGAAAAGCCCTAGTAGTTATGTCCTGACATCTTGGAGATATATTGTTAGGAAAGAGATATTAATAAAGATGAGCACAGGTAAACCTTTGGATGCTCCATTGGAGCACTACGTGATCCATTTAATAAATATGGAGTGATGAATTGAATCATTGCTTTTGCTAAGGCTGCTCCATGAGATCCATTGGATCATGTGGTTCGAGTGTTGATCCCGGTTAGCCTATCTAACACTTATTTTTTTCCAAAAGTAACATTGACCTTACAGATGTCGCGAAATAGGTTTGATGTATGTAAAAGTGATCCAGATAAAGATTAGATGCATCATAGAATGTCTTTTGCAAATCATACACCATCTATGTCATTTCCTACTTTTCACTTAAGGGTACATTGTGCATTTGTCTCTGTCGCATCAGGACTTAAACTATCTATTGAAGTACAAGTACGATAGGTCGAATTCTAACGAGCAGATATATCAATTCGAATTCCAATGAGTAGATGTATCAATATTGGGGCACTTTTGCTTCCTCAAACTTCTACTTCCGCTAAGTTGGATAGATCTCAAAACCAACTCTATATTTGGTTCTTGCGTATCCATTCTTTTTTACACCATTCCTACTAACCATCCTGAAGCAATGGTCACTAGCTGATTTTTAGTCCAAATATTCATCCATGAGCTAAGCAATATGTAATAAGTGAGTTCTAGTTCTCTAATATGTGTGCAATGGCTATCTATGAAGTCTCAACTGATGATAATGTTATGTGTATTATTGTGACTTTGTAACTTTTGATTACATACTTACATGTAGTGAAACTAACAAAAAACAAACAAACTGTAACATGTTAGTTTTCACTTATTTTTCAATAAATGGATATCTGACAACAAAAGATATAATTAAATATTTGATAATACTAAATAATTTAGTTAAGAATAAAAGAAAATTTTGAGTATCATGAGGGAAACATTTTTTGCAACTACAGCTAGCGTTGCAATCATTGGTCTACAATATTTAGACTAGCATCAATCTTTCATAAAGTATCAATTTGTTTTATCCATTGAAATATGAAGACCCCATTAGTATACATTTTCAAGACTCGTTAACATCTTATCCTATTTTCCAAAAAAAGGTCTCATCCTATAACTAATATTAATAACTAGACCACCTGTAATCCCCTCAACATTTTGATCTGAAATCACACCACCATAACCATGTCAGCAATAAGACCTAACAGCTTGCAAATACGTCTGACCAAACATGATCTACTTGAAGCTAAACTTTAACAATAACATAAATATAAAGAGGGTGTAATTGGTGCTGATGCAAACCTAGGGGTAGCTGTGGCAATGGGAGTGTTGACTTTCATGTGACCAAAGGTTCATGTGAAGGCAAAGAAACACTCGAGGTGGTGGCAAACTTGTGGAAAGTAGGTGATGTTCATGCAATAGCATCGTGAGAGAAAGGTGAGAGCAACATAAGTTGGTGTCAAAGAGCTTCTTGCAGCTGCTGAGCTTCTAGCTGAGTCGATGAGGTGAGCAAGGAAGCCACAATGGGACGGGGCAGCTGGCGTCAACAACAGGGTTGGGTGGTTAGGATGTCGGAGTCGATGGGAGAGATAGGGATGACAGCGCAATGGGAGGTTAAGCGGCTAGTGAAGTCAATATGAGATCCAGGGATAGAGGTGATGGTAATGACGATGTCGAGTGGGTGGCGGGTGGGGGTAGTGGGGTTGAACAACTCAACCCTAGGTTTCAAGTCTGCTTACCCTAACATATTTGTGGATCAAAATAGGAGCCCAGTAGTTTCATTTTCGTGGGTTGCTTTGGTGAACCCATGGGTCTAACTGAACCATACCCATTTCTAGATACTATGTGATACCTCGCGCATTGCTACGGATTTTTTAGACAAAATTTAAGGTGAAATATGAAAGTATAAATATTAAGATGATTGTATGGCAAGAACATTCTTTTGCAAACCATATTATACGTGAAAACATGTTCATTTTTTTGAGAGAGAACGACTTTAAAATGATTGATCCTCTATGTATTTTCGTTGTGGGAATTTTGTAGCGTGGTACTCGCAAAGACTAAATATTGCATGCATGGATGCTATTAATCATAGAAATTTGGTAAAACACATAAATAGATGGTCGATGGTGACATGATGTTTCATATGGGGAGTTTCTATATGCAGTGGATAGCTTGCATATTGAGAGATATAAAGTTAGTGGCCTTTAGTGGGGTGCATGATATAGGTTATATAGATTATTCATCCATGTTTAGACTCACACATTACAGGTGCTTTGTATTTACATATGGTGAATTTTGCTTTTAGTCATAAATGATTATATATATAGCAACTTTATCCATATGAAGATCTACCAGTCTCGTCTCTGCTACTAGGTATTCATTACAGTAGGATGTGCATTTGTGTTGTTGTGATTGTCGCATATGTACCACCTTTTTGTAAAGAAAGAGGGTTTTTGTGTTGGAAAAATTATGTTTTAGCTCCCTGGACACAAGAACGAGTCCACGATTCCTCCTCAAAATTGAAAACTGGGTGAACTACCTCCCTCAACTTTTAAAACTGTTCAATTTACTTCCCTACTCTAGTTAAAAGCAGTTTTGTCATTTTCAATTAAAATCAATCTTGTAAATACTTAATAAGGTTATTAAACACGAAAAATGCATAAATGCATTCAACATTAATGTATGTTACATTTATGATGGTTGGTTACATTTACGATGAATGTATTCATGTTGACATCACTTTGGTAGAGCTAAAATTAAATTTTAGAAAATTTAATAGGCATTTTCACTAGTTCTAAATATTTTTATTTAGATTTCTTGCATCTTGATCCATCTCTAGGATTTTTCTCATAATTTTAAAAAACTTAGGAATATTTTTTGTGGTTTAGTAAGTATTAATAATATTTATTTTTAATTGAAAATATAAACTGCCTTTGGAAACTACTTATAACTTGAGCAGGAAGGTAAATAGAATGGTTTTGAAAGTGGAGGGAGGTGATTCACACAGTTTTCAAGTCTAGTGTTGAATTATGGACTTAGCCCTGTATCCAGGAAGGTAAAAAGTTTTTCCTTTTATGTTCAACAAGTATATATTCAAGCTCCCTCGTATCCTCTCGTCTCTATTAGTTTCTACCCCGGCCTAACCTTGTGAATTATGTTTTTCTAGAGGAGGGTGAGCTCTTATTAATTTATAATGTTTTGAGGTACGTGTAACATTTTTGCACACCGTAAGAGCCATACATATCTTCCTGGTGCCATGTAACAAATACTTTTAGCAAGAACATGTGCCTCATTATTAGAGCCTCTACATTCATGCTTGAAATGGACTTCTTGCAACAAAACACTCCTTGATTTAATATCCTTTAGAATTGAAGAGTGTGCACACAAGTTCTGCTTATGAAGGTTCATAATCACTTGCAAGCAATCTGAAGCTATCTCACACTTGTGCACACCCATATCTAGCGCCAAGGAAATTGCTTCATTGCAAGCAATAGCTTCCAGAGAAGATGGATCAACTAAGCCAATAATGACAATGCACTAGCAGCAACATAATTCCGAGTGTTATCTCTACACATCACTCCTGCAGCTCCTTTAACACCTGATCATGCTGCAGCGCCATCACTGTTGAATTTTAAAAATTTCATCGGGAGGAGCAATCCATTTAGGAATAGATTGTTTACTTTTAATTGGCGATGCTGCTTCATTTCGTTCACCAAACCTAGTTAGTTCCATATCATTAAGAAATTTTGAAACAAAACCATAAGTTGATAGAGGGTTTTGGAAGACATCTTCATGTAAAGCCTTTCGTCGAGCCCCCCAAATGGCCCAGCATACAACTAGAAGTTTTTGAAAGTCCTTTGTGGATAAAGTTTCTCGCATAAAGGATAACCACAGCCACAGATTTTTAATCTTTGTTGCAGCAACAAGTTCGGTGAGATCCTCATATACTAGTGGCCTAGTGTCCATACACATCTTGCCATTGTTTAATAGAGCATGTTTTCAGGAATCAACATCCACACCACATAATTTACATCCAGCATATTCTCTCATAGATCTTTCTTTCTTTAAGCACTTCTCCAATTGGCAAGGAATTATGAGCGAACCTAGAGGGAGTACTCCCTCCGGTTTGGTAAATGAGTCGTTTAGGACAGCGAAACGGTCTACAAAGTACAACTTTGACTTCTTATTTTTATAAAAATATTTGTTAAAAACTAGCATATGTATACTTTTATGAAAGTATTTTGCAAGACAAATCTATTAATGTAGTTTTCACATTTCCAAACTCAATGACTTGAAAGTTATTCATGATTTATATTCCCAATGTTTGACTCAAATCATGTCAAAACGACTTCATTTACCAAACTGGAGGGAGTAGAGGGTAAGGTGCTCCGTCGGCTGTCGCGGCGGTGGCTATGTTAGGAACTGCGGTGCGGCGGCAGTGAGCGCAATAGTGAGAATAATCTCGTGAAGGCATCTAGGCCCCTAATTCGTGTTTTGGTAATTAATGACAATCATTATGGACTTACAATTTTATTTGAGTTATAAGAATAGGTTAGTCCGGTGAAATGATGAGATCTTGTGGGGTACATGAGAAGGTCTTGGTTGACTTATGTTGGAAAGGGCTCAAGGCAAAGGTAAAAGATAGGGTTTTGCTTTTACCGGTCATAAGGTGATTAGAGGATGTTATATGACCGGGTTAATAGGATAGATAGCCGTACTATCAAGAGGGATCAATTTCATTGGCTTGACTTTCCATAGTGCCACTTGGATCAAAAATTTGCATGCATTGCGTTTAGATGAGTGGCGGTTTCTCTTGGTAAAAGGGGTTCTTTGAAAATCAAAAGAAAAACAAGTTTTCTGGCATCTGGCGGACAGTCCGGGCCCTTCGAGCGAACGGTCCGTGGGTTGTTGGTTCTTATTTAATAACTGAGTTTTTGGCAAAAGATTTCGAGAAAATGCGCTTTAGGGCGGACGGTCCGCAGGGGCCAGGCGTACGGTCCGCCCGGACCAGGCGGACGGTCCGCGAGGTGCCGCGGACGGTCCGTTATTTGCAACGAACGAGGTGCGCTCGGGGTCCGGGGCGGACGGTCCGCGGCCGGCCCGCGGACGGTCCGCGTGGCCCTGGCGGACGGTCCGCCCGGCCCAACGCGCAGCCGCCTCAGCCGTTGACCTGGCGATTTTACCATTGGAATTCAAACGCGGACCGTCCGCGAGGGCATCGCGGACAGTCCGCGAGGCACGCGTTTTGTGTCTAACGGCTAGTAACGGAAAGGGGGAGTATTTATACTCCAAGCCCGGGGTTGAAGAGCCTCTCTTGGCACTTTTAAAGGTTCATACTCCCTTGTAGAGCTCTCCCTCCCCTCTCTCTCACTCACTTGACTTAGTGGTGGTATTCTTTGTGAGATTGAGAGTTTCTAGTGCATTGCATCAAGGTTTTGATCTTTGTGGCACTAGGGAATCATCAAGCAAGTAGTTGATTTGTTACTCTTGGAAGTTGCCGCTTCCTAGACGGCTTGGTGGTGGAAGAATCTGTTGAAGCTCGCAAGAAGATTGTGCGTGGCTCCGGATTTCATGTTGTGAGAGGTATTGTGCTCACCTCACCGGAGCGGTAAAGAGCAACTCTAGTGGAATCGAGGTGTGGAGTGGTTCTCTTGTTCTAACCGGCTCAAGATCAAGTGGTGTCTTGATAGAGGAGCGGTTGAACATTGAATCCACCTCAACGTGGATTAGGGGTGACCGGCAAGTCATCGATACCACGGGATAAAATTCGTCTCTTGTGCTTGGTTATCTCTTTCCTCAATTTCCCTTCAAGCACTTTACTTTGAGCATTCTATTTCTAGAGGTTGTTGTTTGTCTTGTCACCCTAGGCCGCAAAACCCCCAACATAGGAATAGAGTAGGTAGAGATTTATTTCTCCTTTTGGTTCTAATTAAATTTCTCTAGTGTTGTGGTTTTAGTTTTTAAACCTCCTATTCACCCCCCCTCTAGTCGGTATCCTAGATCCTACATCTCGCCACATGGTCCGCGGTACGGCAAAAAGGGGAAGTTTTTTTATATCTCTACTTGTTAGGGCTCTAGCAGGGGATCATCTACGAGAAGTTAGGAATATTTAAGTTGTTGCCATCCTAGCGGGGTGAGTGGCAACAGATTTGCCACTCTACAGAGAGAAGTGAATGTGACAGGGATTAATTGACCCTAGCTAAGAGTGGCAAATAGTTAAATATCCTGAGAAGTTAGAACAATAGGCTGTTCGATTGGCTTATCTCGGCTTATCCCGACTTGTCTTGGCTTATTTTCTCTCACATAATACTATTCATTCTACCAGCCGAGCACTATTCATTCTATCAACCGAACACCCTCCAAGTATGATGATCGACAAGTAGCTGGCGATATCCTACGTGGACGAGAGAGATACGAGGAGAGAGATGAACGCGGGCGTCTCGCAAATCGCCGACCAAAAGCAGGCGAGTACGCTATTTCTGGGTCTGCAAGCCTCGTTGGTGCGCTCCTGTTGGCTATCGACCCTACCTTCCGCATAGCAGCATAAATGATGCAAACAAAAAAAACCGCAATGTTGAGTTTACCTTCGTCCGTAGATTTCCTTTTCCGCGGTCGATTGGCCACTCCGCAGCACCAGCACGTGGGTGGACCCCGCAGGTCACTTCTCTTTTCTTCACGGTGAAACTCTCTCTCGCATCTGCTCTTTCTTTCTACCGCTTCCCTGTTCCCTCACGAGATCCAGATCCAGTCAACGGCTCCCCCCGACTGCGAGGTCTCCTGGCAGCAACGACTTCCCCTGGTCGAGTTCCCGCCGCGAGCGGTGGCGCGCATGGCTCCCACGTCGGGGAGCGCCGGCGGCTCGCAGCGGCGGTCAGCAGGTAATGTTTTTCTTTTCCTTTTTTACAACATTTTGTTTTAGATTTTATAAATCTTTGTTCATAAATGTTTCTCACGATTTTTTGTTTAGAAATTATTTTCGAAATTTTCCTTCAAATATTCTTCCCGAAAGTTTTCCAAAACATTTTCCTTTTTTTCACAAAAGTTTGTTCACAAACTTTTCTATACGAATAAAATTTTCTAACAAATCTTTGTTATTAAATTTTTCTCAAAAAATTTTGGTTATAAATTTTCCCCAGATTTTTTCTTCAAAAAGTTTCCTTGAAATTTTTTTCTTCCGACTTCTCTGGCTCTCAAATGTTTCCAGCTCGATTTTTCTCTTAAAAATTTTGTGTTAAAGTTTTCTTTAGAAACTTTGTCTCAATTGTTTTACCATATTTTAAAATAAAGTTTTATATTAAATATTCATTTAAATTTTCCTCTTCCTCCACAGGAGTTTTCTAGAAATGTTTGTCGTAGAAAACTTTGTATAAAAATTCTACGATATTTTTTGTTTGTAAAATATTTTTATAGACTTTTTGTTAGTACCATTTTTTAAAGAAAAAGTACCACATGGCGGCCGCCGTACTCGCTCATGAAAAATCACCCACACAGAACGCTGTCGGAAATCGACCGCACGGAACGCGCCATGCGGGCGACCGTAAATTTGACACCTCAAAAAAACAAACACCCAGTTGAGCTGGTGCTCACTCTTGTCGAGGAGCGGGCGAAACCATTAGCTTTACTCTTAGAGATGAAGCACTACCAAAGGTGATTTGAATTTGCTCCCGAGTTTGGAGCCCTGAAATTTTAATGATCAGGCTGACTCCAATAAGCATATGCAAATGCATTTATCCATCTCCAAATTCACTGTAAGTCACCAAATTTATCTCCGCCAGAGCATGCATAGCGAACATGCAATTTGCATCGGAGGAGAGAGGAGAGCCAAAAATGCATTTGACAGCACGTGGCCGGGGTGAGCTGGGTGGAAGGAGGCTGCAACGCGGCGCGGTGGAGCGGAGCGAAGACGCGAGCGACCGGCGCTCGGAGTCGGCGGCGCGTGGGGCAAGCGAAGAGGAGCACGGGGCGGGCGGCGCCGGGCGAGCCGGCCGACGGCGGCGCCGGGGCGCGGGGGCGTGCGGCTATGTCGGCGCGTCGGGCGAGCCGCTCCGGCGGCGTGCGGGGCCCACGCGCGAGGCGGGCGTAAAGACGAGCGCCGGCGGCGCCGCGCGTGATGCCGGGCCGAGCCGCTCCGCGCGCGCGGCGCGAAAGCTGGTGGAGCCGGGGGGGCTGTGTCGATGCGACACGACGTGGAGCCGTTAGCGTCGAGGTGCTAGTGGATGGTCGCGGCCCGCTGCTCCTTGTGTGGCACGCACGCGAACGCGTTGCCCATTGGGAGAAGAAACCTCGTTGAGTGGGAGATGGAAAGGAGCAAACAAATCGACGAAAGCGAGCAACAGCTGACCTGAAATCATGACGGAATCGAGACAGAAAGGAAGCTACGGAGTTGTCACGAGATTCAAGCAAGAACTGATTGCGCTGCCAAGAAACCAAGGAAAAAATAAAGGGAGGATTTTTTGCAGTGAGCGGCTAGATTGGACTCCAACGAAATTGAAATCAAGAGACTCGAGCGCTCGGATTGGACTCCGCGACGATGCATGGGTGACTTGACTAGACAAGACCGAGAGACATTCTTCCCAAGATGAAGCGGAAGACGAGCGCGGGGCGGGCCGCCGGGGCGATCTGGCCGGCGGCGGCGCGGTAGCGCGGGCTTAGCGGCTCCGGCGGCGCGTGGGGTCGGCGGTCGGGGCGAGCCGCTCCGGTGGTGGGCGGGACCGCGCGGGGGAGCGCCTTGCGGCGTTCCGACGTGCTAGCAGAGCGGCGCCCGGGGCCGGCGCGGGGAGCACCTTGCGGGTTCCAGCACAGCGGTGGAAAACGGGGAAAAAACGTTGTCTGTTGGAGATAGCACATTTTACCTTCCCTCCTATGCACTGTGCATGTGATGCAAACGTCATTTTTAGTAGTAGGCAAAATAGGCACTTTGGTCCCTAAACTTTGCGTAGAGGGTCAACTTCGTCCCTCAACTCTTAGATAGGCCAATCTAGTCCCCCATCTTTTATTTTTGGATCAAACTCGTCCTTATATTGATGTGGTGCTCTATTTTAGCATAAGTCTAATGCAAAAAGTCCATTTTGCCATTAGCTCAACTTCATTAAACACTTATGTGCTCATACTCCCTTAATACATACACATAGTAATTAGTATATATTTTAAAACCAACATAAAATATGATAAAAATTACCAACATACTCACCACCTTCATGACATCTTGGTGCTGCATTTCTTAGCCAAGATATGAATTATACTATCCCAAATTTAAGTAGATGCACAACATTTTTCTATTGACGATTGATGATTTTGTTTTCTTTCCTTTTGCACCGTTAGCTACTGCCAGACTCCCACCATCCGCTGCCTGCTAGTCAAAGTGGATTTGGGCGGAGTAATTTGGGTTGAATAGTAACAATTTCAAAACAACTGGTAATTTATATATCGGTATTGCTCACACTTGCCCCCTCCTTATATCTAGAACCTCATATTTAATTTGGACGGTGGAAATTGAAGAGGGAAAATAGGCAAGGGTAAAATGGACTTTTGTATTAGTTTCAAACCAATATGGAGCCACATATCACCATAAGGACAAGTTTGACTTAAAAAACGAAAGTTGAGGGACTAAATTGGCCAAATCGAAAGTTGAGGGATGAAATTGACGCTCCATGCAAAGTTCAGGGACTAAAGTGCCTATTTTGCCTTAGTAGTAGTAGCAGGAAAAGCTAGAAAAACCGAAAACGTGGGCCTGGCGTTGGTGACATGGTGAATTTGGCCCGTCCTCACGCTGTCCTTCTTTGAACATACAAACAATACAAACAGGGTCTTGTTTAGCGGAATCATTCTTTCCACTCTCCACCACATTAAATACGTCAAAAGACATATGTTCGGAATACTAAATGTAGATGAAATCAAAAATTAATTACACGATTGTGATGACATTTGCTACACGAATCTTTTGAGTCTAGTTAGGTCATAGTAGGCCAATATTAAAAAAAGCGAAATTTAACTTTTGCTGCAATACATTAAGAAAGATATTTTTTTTCTGACATCTCAAGATCAGCCTGCTGGCATGGCATTCTGACGGCGCTCGGACATTCTGCGACGCAAGCTTGTTCTGCATCGTGTCACTCTTGGTATTTTCTGTAAGCCGTGCTGGTTCCGAGGCGCAGGCGCAGGGATCCGTTGGGTGGGCGCGCTGCCGGTAGCGTTAATCCTCCCAAGGAGGACTCGCAGACCTGCCGCGCTGCGTGCGAGCATGCCCCGATCAGGCGTCGAGGCGCTACGTACCGCAGGCATGGCTTGTTCAGTGATGGTCCTCACTTTTTTAGAAGGACAGCAGAAGGATTCGATTAAAGTCATGTTTTTGCTTTATGATGAATTAATTGTGGTTTTAATTTCAAAGTAGGATGAAGAACAAATATTCAACGAAGAACAAATTGGAGGGAGAATCGAATCTACAATAATTGGTCTAAGCTTTCCTAGCAGAATGACACATCATACTCCAAAAGAAGTCTTGCACTGATGTGGACCGGAATGCACATTGAGGCACTCAAACACGCCTGCAGAAATATGCATATATACAAACGCATCTGCGGCTCGCTGATGGATGTCGAGGTCCAAATTTTGGTTATCTCATCAGAAACATCCAATGCTGGAAGCGCAATCATATATGGAGTTGGTAATCGAATCAACCAAAGCTGTCTTTTCCTCTAATTTGCAGTCCTGTGAGCATGCACATTCAGTCAAACCACCATGAGGTTCTATCTCTTTATTAACGCTTCAGACAACTTTTGTACTCGGAAATTTGAAACTGCTCCTTTGCATGACCAATCAATTGATCTTCTGCTTGTTTCCTATGAAAAAAAAATACTGCAAATCTCTATTTTTTTCAAAAAAGAAATCAATTGATATTGTTTGCATATTTTTCCAAGTGGCCCGCCTAAAGGCAACAGAATGGCCGTGCATAATCACACCCAGCTGCAAACTAATCAGTCTTTATAACCCACTCCTGATACAGAAATACTAGATTAGTGCCCAGAGGCACAAAAAAGATGAAGACAGTGATGTGGGCGTTAAGCCAACAAAATCCTGAAAACCAGGGAGCACAAAATCGTCGCCAACCACTAGGTCTTGCGCCTAGGGGACACTGAAGACAGTGACCGCTGGCACTTGCAACTGCACGCCTCAAAACACATCACACCACTGTAATCTTTATACGTTTCCATGGCTTCTTCTGAGCTACCATGCTGACCAAAGAGCAAGTCCCTGAAACGATGTGACACGCCTTTGTGCTCCAAAGCGCATGACAAACCACTCTTTTTTTGGAAGTTTTATAGGGGAAAGAAAGAAACATGGAGGAGTGCATCCTGAACTACCATGGTGGCAGTCCACATCCTGCTGATAAACGCGTGCTGATCTGCAGGGATTTCCTGATTATATTTAGAGATCAAGGTCTTTTTTCCGATGAGGATCAGAGAAGTTTGCATGAATTGGATATGTTCATCCAGCAATTGCACTATGAGATTGCTCGTGCGAATTATGGATTATGATGGCCTCCTAATCCGCTTTGCGGCTGATCAGTGGTGTTACCACGTGGAGAACGAAAAGGAACCACAAAGATTAGTTGAGATAGATGTGGTTTGTTCCTTAAACTTTGGCTTTCACTCATATCTCATGGCCCAGCAAGATCCCTTGCTTTGTGACAATGCTGTTGTATGTGAGCTCCTAAATCTCTAAAAGTGTTGTGCCCAAGTTCAAACATCATGTACATTAATTATTCTTGAATATTTCTCGTCCTGTTCTGGCAAAAAATTGAAGTTTTTTTTTTGGAAAATGGAAACAATGGCAGGCTACCACCATTTACCAGATCACATTCACATAGACGTAGATCGAGGCAGACAGAACACCACCCAATCTCAGCATTTTGGGGCGGCAGTTGCCAGGCCAGAAACCTTGGATTGCTGTCTCTACTCGCCAGTAGCCCTTTAGGCATTGCACTTTGGAAGCAAGAAGTGACTGCGTGAAACCTTTGCCTTTCTGCAGCTATATCTTTAGCTGTTGCAGAGTAGAATACTAGAATGTGCTCATCTTTACAGAAGTCTCTAGGGGTAATAAATCAATAAAGGTTATAGTCACTAGCGAATTTAACTTTTTGACATTAGAGATGTTGTAGGTAGTACAATTTTGACTGGTTAGCTGTAGCATTTTGGCTAAATTACCTTGCAATGGCAAGCAAGAGATTCATGTCCATCGGCTGCAGTAGCTCACTACTGAAATTTACAGGTAAATATCAAGTACTTTGCCTTCTGACAGCATTAGTGCTTGGCAAGGAACACGTTGGAAGAAGCGTCTAATGGCAGGGTAATTAAATGTTAATCCTTCTTTGCATCATTGTTTAACCTTCTGCAGCTTCTTTGCAGCAGAATGTTCTGAACTGACAGAGGTCACATTCGGTAAATGTAATACCGACAATCATAACCTGCTTTTGATCACTGTACCTGCAGGAGCTCATCAACTGGATCTATCTATCAAGTACATAACAGTTCAGCCATGTTCTGTGAAACTTTAAATTACTACAAGATCAGATCAGATCTTGGCTGCAAGTAGGGCTGGAAAATGCTCTGGTGTCAGAGAACTAACGGAAAATGAGATGTAAAAGAACATGCATCACAGCCAGAAACAAGGTACAAGTTTCACCATATTTAAAACCCGCGATAAGTCCTCGCATAAAACTTAACCATGTGGCCCATGTTGTCATCACACTACCATTAGGTCACAGCACCTTGATGGGATCTAAATCCGGAGCCCTCTTTGTATTCCCATGATGCTTCCATCCCTGATACTTAAACCCTGTGAGCCATGTGTGACACCTAACATGTCTCCTAACCTGGCTGACATCGCTCATTTGATCGCATTTTTATCCTAAAAGTGTTGTATTTTTCATGCTCTTGTGGTCTATTTGTTGGACGACATTGACTCAGTGCATACTACAAGTCTACAACAAACACAAAGCTAATTTGAGATAACCAATTTCATTGAAAATGTAATTTTAATTTAATTGGGTCTTGAAGAATATGCTAATTAACTCAGGCAATCATGTGAGATAGTTTTCACTAACATAACTCAGATGTTGTCTTAATAAGGTTACCTCATAGTGCCTTCTACTCAAAGACATGTACATGGTCTTGCTAAAAGTTTCAGTTTTTCACTAGCACCTAATCCTTTTCTGTTACTTTCCAGCGGGTGGCCACCCTTTTGCACGGTTAAGTTGGAATATTGTGTCTAGGGTATTATACTAAGTAACCTATACTCCTTTACTGCATGTGCCCCCAAAGATTCCCTTGGCTTATTCTACCACACCTGCTCATTTTCTTTAACCCAAGACACTCCTCTGATGCCTATGATTGAGTTCACAGGCAGTAATAAGAGTTTGCCGGCTCTTGTTTTCTATTGCACTCCTTTCGGTTTCTTAGGAAAGTTAGGCATGTGATGTGAACATGCTCTTTGAACTTTAGAAAACATTACCACACACAAGACGCAGAAACAGTAAGCTGACCATATAAATACTCTGTGAACTGAAAAAATAATTATTTCCATACTTCAGGAATTTACAGGTGATTTATGTACACCCTGTCTTGCAGTTTTTTTAGTTCACATCCATGTGAATTACTGGTAGAGGGACGCTTAGTGTCATGAGGCTAGTGGCTACACTGCTAGACCTCCCAAAAGTTTAGTTCTCTGTCCATGTGCAAGAGCACAATTTCTTGTCGGATGATCACAGTAATACTCAGTAGTGGAATGATATCAGAGAAATACTTAAAAAAAAGGTTGCAGTATTATATGTAAAATGAAAATATTTTAACACATAGAAACACAGACTCAAGGCAGTATATGTGCAATCATCGCTTATCAGTGGCAGGCTGCTACTGTAAGTTTGTGCAGATCTGAGACAAACGCAGGGAAAGAAGAACGCGGGTTAGATCTGTGTAACATGGATTTTCTGTAGGAAGTGTTAGCCAGATCATGTGTCTAAGAGAGGTTGGATTACCAAAGACGCTTCTGAACCTTCCTTCGTAAGACTAAAACATATTTCAGTTCAGTCTGAGAGAAAGAGAGAGTAAGATCACAGTACAACTACCAGCAGTTTTCACTAAAGATTTGTGAAAACGTGCATATAGTTATATACCAAGCTGAAGGAACTTCAAGTTTGACCCTGGTAAAAGTTTGACACAGTCACCGTAAAACAAATCTGGATTGATTTCTCTGTAGAAACAGCTCTGAATCAATGCAGGTGTAGGCCATCAGAAACATTTTAGAAGGTAAGATCCAGACGAGAGCATGTCAAAGGAATAGTAAACAAACACCCAGCAGCAGGCGCTGTTAACTTCTGACCACCCCCTGCACCAGTGCAGTACAAAAGAACAAACTTTGACAGGCGCTAGAACACCGTACTTAACAAAGGATAAAGCTCAGATTACCGAGGGAATTACGATTAGCATTTCCCGGAACCCGAGGCGGAGGAAATGTTCTTGGCCTCTCACCCTTCTCAACTGAGCACAGCAGCAAAAGCAATTAACAATTCAGGATCACCCAATGGAGACAATGAGTACATCAACTAGGGATAAACATTTCCAAATGATGGCATCAACTGGGCTCCATGCCATCTTCCTTCCATCTTCTTTCCTGCCCCCACACTTCAATTGAAAAAAAAACTACTGATATTCCTTTCTGATCCAAAACTTCAAGTACCAAAATTTTTGATACACCTATTCTAGGTACAACAGATTACTCACTCACACTCATTATCTTAGAAATGCAAAAACACTTGCAGAGAGTGACCATTCGTGCCATCCTTGCGGTCGAAATCGCTTTAAGATTGGTGCCAGAGAGAAACCACCCTAAGATCAACGGTTCACACGTTTGAGGAGCTAATTTATGGCTCGAGACAGTACACAAAGCCACTGTACCTAATCAAATCCGTTGTTTATTGAAAAGAATATCCCGAAAAGGTGAGCTATTTGCTCATTTGGATCCAGATCTCCAAAGCCTATGTGTGCTATAAACAAATCCTGGGGTCACCCCCTCCACAATCCCAAAGCAACGAGGAGACGAGGTGCCACCCGCTCCAGGCCCTCGGCTGACCCCGGCCCTCTCCACCAATGCCTCCACGGTTGCGCCGCGCCACCATCGCGGCGAGGCTCCTCGCGCTGTTCGTGTGCCTCTCCCCGGCTCTGCTCGCGCCGTGCCGCGGCGTCAACGAGCAGGGCCAGGCGCTGCTGCGATGGAAGGCGTCCGCGAACGCGACGCGCGGCGCGCTGGGCTCGTGGAACGCCGGCGACGCGACGCCGTGCCGGTGGTTCGGCGTGTCGTGCGACGCGCGCGGCGACGTCGTGTCGCTGAGCATCAAGTCGGTCGGCCTCGGCGGGGCGCTCCCCGGCGCGGACCTGCGGCCGCTGGGTGCGTCGCTCAAGACGCTGGTGCTCTCCGGCACCAACCTCACCGGCACGATTCCCAAGGAGCTCGGCGACCTCGCCGAGCTCACCACGCTTGACCTCAGCAAAAACCAGCTGTCCGGCGCCATCCCGGCCGAGCTGTGCCGGCTCCGGAAGCTCCAGTCGCTGTCGCTCAACACCAACTCGCTGCGCGGCGCCATCCCCGACGGCATTGGCAACCTCACCAGCCTCACGTACCTCACGCTCTACGACAACGAGCTCAGCGGTGCGATCCCGGCGAGCATCGGGAACCTCAAGAAGCTGCAGGTGCTGCGCGCCGGCGGCAACCAGGCGCTCAAGGGCCCGCTGCCGCCGGAGATTGGCGGGTGCACCGGCCTCACCATGCTCGGGCTCGCCGAGACCGGGCTCTCCGGGAGCCTCCCGGAGACGATCGGCCAGCTCAAGAAGATCCAGACGATCGCCATCTACACCGCGATGCTCACCGGCTCGATCCCGGAGAGCATCGGCAACTGCACCGAGCTCACCAGTCTGTATCTGTACCAGAATTCCCTCACCGGCACGATCCCTCCGCAGCTCGGCCAGCTGCGCAAGCTCCAGACGGTGCTCCTGTGGCAGAACCAGCTCGTCGGCACGATCCCGCCGGAGATCGCCAACTGCAAGGAGCTCGTGCTCATCGACCTGTCGCTGAACTCGCTCACGGGGCCCATCCCGAGCAGCTTCGGCACGCTGCCGAACCTGCAGCAGCTGCAGCTCAGCACGAACAAGCTCACCGGCGTCATCCCGCCAGAGCTCTCCAACTGCACGTCGCTGACCGACATCGAGGTGGACAACAACGAGCTCTCCGGCGAGATCGGCATCGACTTTCCACGGCTGGGCAACCTGACCTTGTTCTACGCGTGGCAGAACCGCCTCACCGGCTCCGTGCCGGCGAGCCTGTCCCAGTGCGAGGGCTTGCAATCGCTGGACCTCTCGTACAACAACCTCACCGGACCCGTCCCGAGGGATCTGTTCGCTCTGCAGAACCTGACCAAGCTGCTGCTGCTCGACAACGACCTCTCCGGGTTCATACCGCCGGAGATCGGCAACTGCACCAACCTCTACCGGCTCCGGCTCAACAACAACCGGCTGTCGGGGACGATACCCGCGGAGATCGGCAGGTTGAAGAACCTCAATTTCCTCGACTTGGGCAGCAACCGCCTCGTCGGTCCGCTGCCGGCGGCGTTGTCCGGCTGTGACAACCTAGAATTCATGGACCTGCACTCGAACTCTCTGTCGGGGGCTTTGCCGGACGAGCTGCCCCGCAGTCTCCAGTTCGTCGACATCTCCAACAACAAGCTCAACGGGCTTCTGGGCCCCGGCATTGGGTTGTTGCCGGAGTTGACGAAGCTTAACCTCGGCAAGAACCGGATCTCCGGCGGCATACCGCCGGAGCTCGGTTCATGCGAGAAGCTCCAGCTGCTGGATCTCGGCGACAACGCGCTCTCCGGTGGCATCCCGCCGGAGCTCGGGAAGCTTCCTTCGTTGGAGATTGCGCTTAACCTCAGCTGCAACCGCCTCTCCGGGGAGATCCCATCGCAGTTCGGTGATCTCGATAAGCTCGGCAACCTCGACATATCTTACAACCAGCTCTCCGGCAGCCTCGCGCCGCTCGCGAGGCTCGAGAACCTCGTCATGCTCAACATCTCCTACAACGCGTTCTCCGGAGAGCTCCCAGACACGCCCTTCTTCCAGAAGCTTCCGCTCAGCGACATCGCGGGTAACCACCTGCTCGTCGTGGGAGCCGGCGCCGACGAGGCCTCCCGGCACGCGGCCATCTCGGCGCTGAAGGTGGCCATGACGATCCTGGCCGTGGTGAGCGCGCTCCTCCTCCTGGCAGCCACCTACGTGCTCGCCCGCTCGCGCCGCCGCGACGGCGCCATCCACGGCGCCGACGAGACGTGGGAGGTGACCCTGTACCAGAAGCTGGACTTCTCGGTGGACGAGGTGGTGCGCGCGCTGACGTCGGCGAACGTGATCGGTACGGGCAGCTCCGGCGTAGTGTACCGCGTGGGGCTCCCCAACGGCGACTCACTCGCCGTGAAGAAGATGTGGTCCTCCGACGAGGCCGGCGCGTTCCGGAACGAGATCACGGCGCTGGGCTCCATCCGCCACCGCAACATCGTGCGCCTGCTCGGGTGGGGCGCGAACCGAAACACCAAGCTGCTCTTCTACACTTACCTCCCCAACGGCAGCCTGAGTGGGTTCCTCCACCGCGGCGGTGTCAAGGGCGCCGCCGACTGGGGTGCGCGCTACGACATCGCGCTCGGTGTCGCGCACGCCGTGGCGTACCTCCACCACGACTGCCTGCCGGCGATCCTCCACGGCGACATCAAGGCCATGAACGTCCTGCTCGGGCCCCGGAACGAGCCCTACCTCGCCGACTTCGGGCTCGCCCGCGTCCTCTCAGGCGCGGTCGCCTCCGGGTCCGCCAAGATCGACTCCTCGAAGCCCACACGCATCGCTGGCTCGTACGGCTACATCGCGCCAGGTAAAGATTGTTCTAGCCGCGATCGTGTTAACATCTCTTCTTCTTAAAAAAATGGAACATTTTTGTCTGACATTTTTTCTTCTTGATTGATGAAAACAGAGTACGCGTCCATGCAGCGGATCACGGAGAAGAGCGACGTGTACAGCTTCGGCGTGGTGGTGTTGGAGATCCTGACGGGGAAGCACCCGCTGGACCCGACGCTGCCGGGAGGCGCACACCTGGTGCAGTGGGTGCGGGAGCACGTGCACGCGAAGCGGGGCACGGCGGAGCTCCTGGACCCGCGGCTGCGGGGGAAGCCGGAGGCACAGGTGCAGGAGATGCTGCAGGTGTTCTCGGTGGCCATGCTCTGCATCGCGCACCGCGCCGACGACCGGCCGGCGATGAAGGACGTCGTGGCCCTGCTCAAGGAGGTCAAGCGGCCCGCCGAGGGCGGAGAGGAGGGGAAGGAGCAGCCGGCGAGCAACTCCGCCGCCGCCGCCACTGCGGCACCGGCGGTGGAGGCGAAGCGGTCGCCGGCTCGGAGCCCGCTGCCGAAGGGCGGTTCGTCGAGCTGCTCGTTCGCCATGTCCGACTACTCAAGCTGATGAATCATGCTCGTTGAAAGTGCCGGTAGATAGCAATTAGTAGGCACTGGAAAGGTGGAATTTTGAGATGTAATAAGATAGTGTGATTAGTTCATCAGTAAGTAGTTAATTGTTAATTAATTCAGGTTATAGCTTGTAATTCTGTTCCCAGATGTATTTGTACTTGTAAATTAATGGAAATCAACAATTTCAGAAAAAAAATGCAGGCAAAGTAGCTCGTAGATTCACTAGAATCAAAAGGAGATTTTCAAACACACACACTCACAGTCACTGAGTCACAGGAGAAGTTTCAATAAACACGAATAGAAGAAAAAAAACATCTATAAAAAAGGCCACCACGATCCGTGATGGGTCGAAATGTGCAGTAGCAAAATTATAGGGCCTGTTCTGAAAAGCTTCTTGAAAACTGGGCCCAGTCCATGGAGATCAGCCCGAAATTGGTCAATCAAGCGGCCCAAGCCTCCGAATCTCAAGCAACCCTACTCCCCCCACCCGAGCACCCGCCGCCGCGCCCTCCTCCCCCCACGGCACGCTTGTCTCCGGCCTGCTCGCCGCCGCCGTCGCGTCTCTCCAGCCCCGCGCCGCTCGCCATCCTAGCTGGGCTCGCGCCAGAGCCAGCGCCAGCTCCGTTGGGTGGTGTAGTTTGATTATTCGCTGGCCGTTTACCGTTTATTCCAGCCCTAGGCGCGCTTCACTTGCGGCTCCGCTGCTGGGAGCTGGGCTTTACTCGTGATGTCGCCGGCTGCCGGAGAGCTCGCTGGAGCCCGCGGAGAGGGCGGGGGCGTGGAGGTGCAGAGGGTCTTCATAGGGGTCGGCTGCAACCGTGTGGTGAACAACGTCTCGTGGGGAGCTTGCGGCCTCGTGGCCTTCGGCGCCCAGAACGCCGTCGCCCTTTTCTCCCCCGAGGTCTGCCAACTCGTTTCTTATCCTTCTGTTTCCTGCAATTTTAACTACTTTATTAGGTATGTATGTCATTGTTTTGATTGATTCGTCCAAACCTGTGCTCGTTCGAGCAGAGAGGTGAGATCGTGACAACGCTTCCGGGGCACAAGGCGCCGGTGAACTGCACGCTATGGCTTCCCACGAAGAAGGATGTGCTCCAAGGTGCATCAGTTTTTGCACATTTTTTTATTTTGTCAGCTCATTGTTTCTAAACTTAAGTGATTTAGTTTGTAGCTTGCTGAAACAACTTTCTTCTTCTGATTGTTAGTTCTTTGTGATTTGTCTTGAGCAAACATTTATATTTTGAATGCAATGAACCCTCTGATTCCATGGTGATGGTCTGGAGCTGACTGTTGATTATAACTGTTTGGTTCATTCAAGGAATTGTTTTGGTTTATAATTGACAAGCTGCAGATACATGGCACTAGATTAGATATGCCTTATCCTAAATGCTGATTTCTTTTCCTCTTTCGGGAGGCCTAGAGCTGAATCGTTTACTGTTTTCTTTCATGGTTTGCAGTTCGTGGCAGGGAGACATACTATCTACTCTCAGGAAGTGCTGACGGTGCTATCATTGCATGGAAGATTGGTTCTGGCAAAGGAGATGTGAGTTTTTTTTTCTGTTTTCACCTTATTATAATCACATACTGTGTTCTGTTACTTATATTAATGTTCTTCACCACAATACTGTATACTAGAATTTGTTGCAATCATGCAGTTGCAGCGCACTTGATGGGACATATTTGCTTGCTTAACTTGAAAATTTGTTCAAATGGTTTCTTCTAATGCCTAGTTGTTTGATTTATTGTTTATGCCTTCTTTGCAGTGGTCTCATGTGTTGCAGCTCCCAGGGATGCATAAGAAAGGGATCACCTGTCTTGCTGGAAGGATGGTGTCTGATACTGTTGCAATTTTTGCATCTACTTCGTCAGATAGTATTGTGGTTATTTGGGAAATGGTGATTGAGCCGACCCCTGGTGGTAAGATGGCTTTACTTCTGGATTGTGATAGCTGCTTTTTGGAGCATATTGCTAAGAATCATACAGATTTAGCAAGTTGCATTTTCTTGTTTTTCTATCTTGTGATCTTGACAGTTTTGAACTGTGGAGAATGTGTGTTGCTGTTGCACTCAAGTTATTTTCTTTTTCTTCTGCAGGCAGCTGCAAAGTGTCTTGCCTGCATACTTTGTCCGTTGGCTCAAAACCAATGGTTTCACTTTCCATAGCAGTGTTACCAGAACAGGGAAGCCATCTAATTTTGGCAATGGGTGGTCTAGATCACAAGATCCACATTTATTCTGGGGACAAGTCGGGCAAGGTTTGCAATTTTACGTGTTTAAACCTTTTCTTTTGGTCCCTTCCCTTTTTGTCCTGACTAGGCAATTTCCATGAGCAGTTCATTAAAGCTTGTGAACTTAAAGGTCATTCTGATTGGATCAGAAGTTTAGACTTTTCTTTACCCGTGATGAGGAGCAGTGAAAAGCACAATCTTTTCCTCGTTAGCTCTTCTCAGGACAGAACCATTAGGATATGGAAAATGGATTCAGAAGCTCTTTCTTCAGGCTCCACGGCACAATTGAACAAGGCAAATATTGAAATGACCTCCTATATTGAGGGACCACTGTTTGTAGCTGGTAATACAAGCTATCAAGTATCACTGGAGTCTCTTCTTGTTGGCCATGAAGATTGGGTATATTCCGTAGAGTGGCAACCACCAACACTGTTACCTGGAGGTGAAGCTCATCAGGCAATGAGTATACTATCTGCATCCATGGACAAGATGATGATGATATGGAGGCCAGAGAAAAATACTGGCATTTGGATCAATTCGGTGATGGTTGGTGAATTAAGTCACTCGGCACTTGGATTTTATGGTGGACACTGGCAGCCTGATGGAACATCCATTCTTGCACATGGCTATGGTGGCTCCTTTCATATGTGGAGAGATGTTGGACTTGATTCTGAAAACTGGCAGCCTCAGATAGTCCCATCTGGTCATTTTGCTCCTGTGTCTGACTTAACATGGGCAAGATCTGGTCAATATTTGTTATCCGTTAGCCATGACCAGGCAAGTTTCTGTGCTTATTGTCAATTTTGGCACGTACTTATAGGAATTATAGATTTGGTTGGTTGTTGTGATTTCTCTTCTACATCCTAATGTTCTTTGTCAATGCTAAATATGCAGACAACACGGATATTTGCTCCTTGGAGAAATCAAGTTAAACCTGGAGACATGATCTATTGGCGTGAAATCGCACGTCCACAAATTCATGGTCACGATATTAACTGTGTGGCATTTATTCAGGGTAGTGGGAACCACCGCTTTGTTAGTGGTGCTGATGAAAAGGTTTCTAGGGTCTTTGAAGCTCCCTTATCATTTTTGAAGACCCTGCAACAAGTAACTTTGTTGAAACCTGATGTCTCTGACGATTTTGACAATGTGCAAGTCCTTGGAGCAAATATGTCTGCTCTTGGGCTTTCTCAGAAACCCATATATACACATGGTTAGCATTTCTCACACACCCCGTGGGTATATGTCCCTCCTTTTATGTGGCTTTGAAAAACTGCTTCTTGAAACAATTCCGTTTTCTTTTATTTGAGTGGTGGTGTATTCAGGAGTCAAGGATTCCCCAATCAGTAATTCTAGTGATGGTCCAGATTCTATGGAGACAATTCCTGATGCAGTGCCTACTGTATTTACCGAGCCCCCTGTGGAGGACCAACTTGCATGGAATACTCTATGGCCTGAATCGCACAAACTATATGGTCATGGAAACGAGCTCTTCTCGATATGCTGTGATTATGAAGGGAAGCTTGTTGCATCATCTTGCAAGGTAGTGCTGTATGTTTTTTTATATTGGTGCTGACTCATCTGAAATTTGTGGATAAAACAACAGCATAAAAAAGCCTTACATAATTCTAAGAAAGACCATTCCATGGAAATTCATGGATCCTGTTGACACGATGTTTTTGTCCTATACACAACCATTGTGCCACCACCATGTTATAATAGATACTTGATCTTTTGGTTCAACAATTCACAACACATTTTCTCAAAGCTAACTTATCAAACGTGAATCTACAAGCAAATGCTGTCTTTTATCTTAATATAAACAATAGGTGGGTTGAAATTTCAGTATTTTTTGTGCTTCTTTAATTCTGGGGGTTCTTGATTATTGACACATTCAGCCAGGACCACTGTACAGAGTTGTCTTCTTTTTTCAAGAATATGCAGGAGAGCTGTGTATCTTTGTATTAAGAAGAGTTGTGTTTACAATGTGCGCCAATCGAGCGTAAGCACACGAGTTCAGTGTTACATAAGGGTGCTTATATGGGACTAACATAGACAACATAGGAAGACCATCAGTACACGAACTAGATCATGCTAGGTGCACTTAAGAAGTACATCAGTGTAAAAAAAGACCTACCATGTATTTCGCTCTGGCTCTGTTAGAGGAAGGGAGGAGCTTATTGGGCCTAGGTTGCCGTAGCCCATTAGTATTAGGGTTAATTAGAAATAAGATCGGATCCTTACTTAGAGGTCAAGTAATCCTCTCTGTTAAAGAGAGGAGATGTATGAATCAAATCAAGCGAGATTAGAAGGAAAACCCTTCTCTCTTGCCGGCCGTGGGCAAAGCCCCGCGGCCGGCGTTCCTTGCGCCCCTCCAGCCCTAGCCGCCGCCACAATCCTGGCCGCGAACAGTACCCATGGGTACTGTAGCACCACGGGGTACTGTAGCTCATAACCCTAATTCCCCCACAAATCAGCCCCAAATCCTCCAATCACCTTCCCCTCACATCGCAATTTGGTATTCAGAGCCAATTTTTTCCCCTTCCGCCACGGCACATTTTTTTGTGTGTGAACAGTACATGCGACTACTGTAGCACGTGGGTACTGTAACTCCTCGCTGTCGTGTCCCAAACGCCTCCGCTTTGCCGTCGTCACAGCCACCAGCACCGCCGCCGATCTCCTCGATGCCGCTCGCGCTGCCACCACCGCCTTCCACCTCAGCAGCACTCGTGACGGCCACCTCCGCCGCGTGGTCCGCGCCCATGACAACACTGCCGGGTGCGCAGCCCTTGACGCCCGAGCAGGTGGCGCAATCGATCTTCTCCCTCAACTACAGTCTCCGCGATCAGGGCCACACCATCACCCTACGCGAGGAGACGAGTTACAACACCCAGCAGATACAACAGTTGAGCCCAGTTGCTGCGCGACTTCCTGATCGGGGCGCCGCCACCACCACCTCCGCAGCAGTCGCGGCCGGTCCTCACCGCCGCACTCACAACGACACTCTCGTCGCCGTTCGTGCCCCTCACAAGCTTCGCTGCCGGCGCACGGTTTCGGCGGGAGTTCCCATCCACCGCCTGTCCTTCCCGCCGTCGCGCATCCCTCCGTGGGTATTGGGCTCCACATAGGGAGCTGTCTTCTCGTCGTTGCCGTCTCCGGCTGCACGGGAGAGCAGCTAACGTCCCCCGCCATCAGCCTCATGCTGCCACCCTCGGCCGCGGGCGCACAAAAGGCGCTCTTGGCTGATGAAGCGATCTGTCACGCGGCGTTTGCGTGCCAGGAGTCAGCTACTGTAACTCCTCGCTGTCGTGTCCCAAACGCCTCCGCTTTGCCGTCGTCACAGCCACCAGCACCGCCGCCGATCTCCTCGACGCCGCTCGCGCTGCCACCACCGCCTTCCACCTCAGCAGCACTCGTGACGGCCACCTCCGCCGCGTGGTCCGCGCCCATGACAACACTGCCGGGTGCGCAGCCCTTGACGCCCGAGCAGGTGGCGCAATCGATCTTCTCCCTCAACTACAGTCTCCGCGATCAGGGCCACACCATCACCCTACGCGAGGAGACGAGTTACAACACCCAGCAGATACAACAGTTGAGCCCAGTTGCTGCGCGACTTCCTGATCGGGGCGCCGCCACCACCACCTCCGCAGCAGTCGCGGCCGGTCCTCACCGCCGCACTCACAACGACACTCTCGTCGCCGTTCGTGCCCCTCACAAGCTTCGCTGCCGGCGCACGGTTTCGGCGGGAGTTCCCATCCACCGCCTGTCCTTCCCGCCGTCGCGCATCCCTCCGTGGGTATTGGGCTCCACATAGGGAGCTGTCTTCTCGTCGTTGCCGTCTCCGGCTGCACGGGAGAGCAGCTAACGTCCCCCGCCATCAGCCTCATGCTGCCACCCTCGGCCGCGGGCGCACAAAAGGCGCTCTTGGCTGATGAAGCGATCTGTCACGCGGCGTTTGCGTGCCAGGAGTCAGCTACAGTGCGCCTCCAGGCTGCAGTACACGGCCTCCTGGTGCGCCGGCGGGTGCGACAGCTGCTCGACCTGCAGCTAATCCAGCCCCCCCCCCCCCCCCCCCCCGTTGCAGTTCCTTCAAGCTGTACGTTGCCGCGCAAAGGCGGCATTCATAACAGGCTCTGAATCCTGAGCTGGCTTTACAAATTGGCCCACGGTGGCCTCCACGAGATCTGGCTGTGCATATTCATGTGGCAAAACTACATTTTCACTCTCTTGGTATCTGATACTGGCATAATGGCATTAGTTGATTCATATTATGCTTAATCATTTGATTTGATTTTTCTGTACTTATGGGGAATCTGATGGAACGTCACTATCATTCAGGCTCAATCGTCGCCAGTTGCTGAGATCTGGCTCTGGGAGGTTGGAACGTGGAAAGCTATTGGCCGCTTGCAATCCCACAATCTTACAGTGACACAAATGGAGTTCTCTCGTGATAATCTTTTTCTCTTGAGTGTCTCAAGGGATCGCCATTTGTCGGTCTTTTCAATCAGGAAAACCAGTAAGTATTTTCTTACGGTCATGCAATTTATTGAAGTTATTGCTTTACATTTGTCTTTAGTCACACAGTTTTTTTCTCTTTTTGACTACGATTCTGCTAATGTAATTCTAGAGGAAGGGGTGGAACACCATCTCGTTTCAAAGCATGAAGCACACAAAAGAATTGTATGGGC
The DNA here is from genome assembly GCA_947561735.1 of Cenchrus americanus. Lineage (NCBI taxonomy): Eukaryota > Viridiplantae > Streptophyta > Magnoliopsida > Poales > Poaceae > Cenchrus > Cenchrus americanus. Next base: position 124,406,306 of record OX387242.1, on the reverse strand, counting down.
GTGTTCATGGAACCCCTTCGGTTATGAATTCGCAACTGGATCAAGGGATAAGACTGTCAAGCTATGGTGTGTTCGGGATGCATCTTCTGTGAAGCTGCTTGCAACATTGCCTCAGTTCCGTGACAGTGTCACCGCATTGGCATGGATGGGCCATGACCGTGCTTGCAATGCCGGTATTCTCGCCATTGGCATGGACAATGGATTGATCGAGCTCTGGGGTGTTTCAGGTGGAAGAGCTTCTGCAGACAGTACTCCAGATTCGTCTCCGCTCAGTACAGTGTGCATGCTTCGATTTGACCCTCTGTTGTGTCACGTGTCAACCGTTCACCGTTTACGGTGGCGGGAGCCCAATACGTCTGATGAGAAATCAGCACTTGAGCTGGCTTCCTGTGGAGCTGATCACTGTGTGAGGGTGTTTGATGTTCATTACAGGACATAGATAAATGCATCTAGATTTAGTAGATCAAACTGTTAAGTTTCTGGCAGTGTTTTTGTTGATGTCTGCCAATATGTGTTGCAAAACTAGTTGTGATAATGAAAAAATATTGCTGTCATGAAACGTTTGCTGTCCATATGTAAAAAGATTCAGAGTTGCCAATCTCTCATATGATCTATGAAGGAAGATCGAGTTATTGTGGTGACACATTGCTGAAACACTAATGCGAGCAGGCTTTTTGCAATTCTTGCGTCTTCTCTATCTGCAATAATAATTTGATAAAACCCACTATATTGCTTCAATACAAGCAACGAGTTCCATGGTGTACATTACACACTTGTCCATCTCTATGTTCAAGTTGCTTACAATCTTTTGCTATTCTGCAGGTAGCCTTCAGGATCCAGCAGTAACTGAGCCAGCAAAAGCTCAACAGAGATGAAGAGCCAACATCAAATTCACATCAATCATGAGTACGTATGTTTTACTTTACTCTGCCCAATTTCAGTATACAAAAAGGAAAAAGATCTAAGATTTGAGACAGCAATAGAACGGGAGGGGTGGATTTCAAAAGCCAGTCACTTTGTTCTGCATCTCCTGGCAACAAGAACTCCAGTAGGAGGAGCTGTGAGCTCCAGCTCACAGATTGTGTTCATCCAGTATGAGTAGTGGCTGAACCAAACTCTGGCCTCCACCTTGAAGGAGCCTCTGATGGTGTACACGACCCTGTTGCTCCTCACCTGGTTCACAAGCTCCATGGCCACCTCCGGCGGCAGCAGCACACGGCTGGACACCATGTGCAAGTTCAGGACCTGAAACTGGCCCCGGCGCTGCGCGAACGGGGGCAGCACCTGAACGGCCATGGGCCTGTCCCGGAAGAAGAGCTCCACAGTGGCGGACCGGAATATGATGTCAATCTTCTGGTTGGGGTTGGAGAAGTTGGCCACGAGCGTCATGTCGCCGTTGAAGTAGGCCGGCGAGTCGATGTAGACGCTGTTGAGGCTGGCGTTGGCAGTGTCGAAGGATGGCGCCTTCGGCTTGACCGCCAAGAAGACGATCAGGATGACCATGCCAGCCACGATCAGGATGATGCTGAAGGCAAAGCAGACGATGGCCGCAAACCACATCGCCGGCGAGGTCCGGTCACGCGGCTGCAGGATTATCTTCGAAGGAGCCGCCGGCAGCCGCCGAGGCAGCACCTCTGGCTGCCGGATCGTCTTGGATGGAGGCTCCGGCGGCGGCGGTGGTGGTAGCCCTGGTGGTAGCTGCCTAATGTTCATCAGCCTCAACAGGATGGTTCTTGGTGATTGTAGGTGGTAAGGAGTGCCCATTTCTGCAGCTCCTCCACCACCATCAAGTTGTCCAAGACAAGAGAAGAGCTCAAGATTGCAAGAGGCCTACTAATGGGGAAAGCAAGAACAAGAGCAAGGGAATGGAGTGAAGGAGTTAAAAGGAGGCTGCTGGGCTAATGGTGGTGTCCCAAAATAAAGAGGGAGAAAAGAGAGGCTTTTGAAAATCGGGCGTGGGGCCACTATCTTGTGTTTGGCCATTGAAAAATGAGTGCTGCTTCGAGCAAAAGGTGTGAAGTGGGGCAACTCTGCCGGCTGCCGGCAATCGATTGGTGCCTGCTTTATTATCTCACAAAAGCATAATTCTTGAGCTGGGAAAAGGTAAAGCTTCTGTTATTCTCCGCATTAGCAATAATCTGATGCTTGATGTCTGTGTTTCTGGCAATCTGGCTTGGCTTGTTCAGACAACTTAGAATGTGCTGTTCCCACTAACACATACTCAGTGAATCAATGATTCATTCATCAGGAGCACCTGCCCTCGTGCAGTTTCTAACATTGACCAAGATGACTGAGATTAAGTGGTTGCATGTGTCAGACACTTAGTTTCATATGGTCTTCCTGTTAATGAAGTCTAAGTTTTTAATAGGGAAGTTTAGAACTGAAAAGAAGCCAATTCATACATCAGTAGGTGAGGTGAGAAGCGCCGTGGGGGGGGGGGGGGGGGGTGCGCAGGAAGGGATAGACCAGAGCAAGTTGCTTAGCCCCGGAGAAAGGCGAAAAAGGGGGTCCTGGACCCGTTCCGTTTCAAATAAAGCCAAGGTATGGGGTTAATTCATGACTAAGGAACCTCTATGTGGTGACAGAAAACCGGCCCTGGTTTTGATAACGAGATCTCCCACAGGGAGGAACATTCCTGAGGAGTCCATTGCTTTGGTTTGGTGGCCTGTAGTGCTCCTGCTTTGTCAGCGACGTCGAAAGCTGACGCCACGCCGCGCCGCACAGCTTTACATGGATGATGGATCGTGGATCTTCCTTGGATGGGAGAGCGGAGCACCACGCCATGTCGTCTTCGACGACGTCCTTCTTCAGGTGCTATCCAGAACTCCAGATTTGTGGGTTGGTAAGAAAGGATCGAACCGTCTGGTGATCTGCATCACTGTAACTTCTTTGAATGATTCAGGTTCCGATCTCGTCGCGCTTTATGAACAGAGATCACATGATTTTGTTCTGGAGGTTACATGAGATGTCAATGTGCGCGCGCGCGGGTCTGTCTGCGTCGTTTTCCATTTGTGAGCACAGGCGCCGCGCGCCACGAGCTATGGAGTTATTCTCTGGTTATTTTGATATTATATGCTCTATGTTGTGATTAAAGTGGGTGAACTCGTCGCGTCACGTCGTCAGGCGACGGCGTTCGCGGGCGGTGGCTCCACGGTGTCGTAGGCCATCGCCGGCGTGCCGGCGTCATCGCTTGGCACGTACGAGCAGCTCGCCGTCGACGCCTCCACGGCCTGCTCCTGCGGCGCCACCATGCCGCCGCCGTCGGGCATCGCCAGGAACTCGTCGTCCGGCACCAGGCAGTTCTGCATGCAGCGGCAACAACAACACAACACACACGTAGTCAGCAGTTGCGCCATCGTAACGTGGCACGCCCGGCCGTGGACCAGCAACGGCCGATGCATTGGATATGGTGGTGGCTCACCGCCGGCATGAAAGGGAACGGTGTCCCGGTGAGCAGCTCCAAGCAGCTGTAGTCCTCCCGCCACGCGTCGGCGTCGGCCTCGCCACCGCCGGCGGCCGCGCACGGGTCGCCGTGCAGCCCGGCCACCTGGGAGGTGGCGTCGTACACGTCCTGGTCCCTGCTGACACGAGACAAATTAACAAAAGCTTCCAGTGCCCGTATCGTGCATCAGTGCATGCATTGACTCATGCTTGCACTGGCCGGGCACATACCTGAGGTAGATCAGCGGATCGGACCCACCGAACATTTGATGGCCGGGGTCGTCTGGCCCCAAGTCGGCGGCGGCCCACAGCGCGGCGTCGCCGGCGAACGTGCCCACGCCCTCCGCCGCCGCTTGCTGCTGCTGCGGCTCCGTGAACATCTGCGCTCCACTTGTCCCCTGCACGATGGCACTTTTTTGCATATAGCAAAATAAAAAGGAAAGAAAAAAGAGCAAAGAGCCGGCGATTACCTCCATCCCAGATGCTGTCGGGTCGAAGGGGGTCATGTGCTCGCCCAGCAATTTGTTCTTCAAAGTTAACACACGCTACTGAATCAGTTATCAGGTTGCAGGTTCAGATTGAGACTGAGAAACCAAACCTTCCGTTGGACGACACGGGCCAGCAAGTCGGCGAGGAGCTTCTCGCAGCCGTCGAGCTCGCTGGTGGAGCTGAACGCGGCAGGGTCGGGCTCGAACATCCTGCAGCATAGCATGCATTGCAACAGGGGTCAGATGACGAAGCAGTTTCAGTTGAGTACAGCGAATTCAGTTCTGAACTTTTGGTTGTAACGGCGTCGCTGACCTCAGGCGTTCCTCGGAGATGTGCAGCTGCTGCTGCGAAGAGTAAATCTCCCGCTGGATCTCCTGGGACGAATATGAATCGAATTTGAGTAGGTTATTGTAAAAGATCGTTCAAATGCAACGAGTTTTCTGAACTCTGAAGACATCAGGCCAGGACAGTGCGATACAGGTCTGAACTCCTCACCTCGATTCTCTCGCTCAGTGCCCCGGGGCTGCATTTGAAAGAGGTGAACGCGATTGAGATGGGAGTCAGGCCGGCGTCGTGTATGCTTTCAAGATTTCTACGAGTGTAAGAAAGAAACACGTCGGGATATGCAGCGCGTACTTGGCTAGCTGCGTGGCCATGTCGCCCTCGCGCTTGAGCCGCTGGAGCATGCTGACGAGGTACTGCACTTTATTTTGCTGTGATTACAGGTTTCCTTTTCCACGGGAGATGATTGGGGCTGCGTCAGTCAGTGCCTTACCTCCCGGTTCTGGACGGCGCTGCAACGATCGATCGGCATTCAGCAACCCCAAAGAGAGGAGGGAACATGAGCCGCATTTCAACGACATTGCAGTATGAATTTGTGTGGGGAATTTGAACATGGAGCACTCACCCTCCCCTGTCGTGCTCCGAGAGGTTCATGTACCGGAGGATCACGTCCTCCACCCTGCGCAGCAGATGAGCAGACGAAGGCAATAATGCAAGACGGATCATAAGTTATTAGAGGCTCCAGCCAGGTGGCAGCCACACTGAACATTGGACACCAGGGCGACGAGTACGACGTACCCGTTGCGGCCGGAGAAGTGGCTGAGGCGGCCGGAGGGCGAGAACATGAGGAGCGCGACGTCGATGTCGCAGAGGACGGAGAGCTCGTAGGCCTTCTTGACGAGCCCGTTGCGGCGCTTGGAGAAGGTCACCTGCCGGTTGGTGGTGTTCTCGATCCTCCGGATCTGCAGCTTCACGCGCCCCATCTCTCTCTTCTTTCTCACCCGCCGGTAGCAGCCGCGTGCGGGAAGCCGGGAAGGGAAGGATCGATATCGGCCACTGCACGCCGCGCGCCGGGCGCTGGGTCGGAGGCTCCCGCCGCCGCGGCCTCAGCTCGGGGGAAAGGAAGAAAGTAAAGGAGGGAGTGAGGGAGCCCTGCAGGGAGGAGGAGGATGTTAATGGCGATCAAGTCGAGAGAGGGCACGCACAGAACAAAATAGTGGACGTCGTGGCGTGGCGGTTGGGTGAGCGACGAGATGCTGCGCGTGCGGGTGCGGGTGCGGGGCGCCCCTGGTCAGGAGGAGCGAGGAGGGATCGGGACGACGAGCGGGCGGGAGCGCTCGTCGGAGCGGGAATGGCGCGGGGCGAAGGAGCCCCGGCGGCAAAGCCGCGGCCGCGAGTGAGCTGATGGCGCGCGTGCCCGATCGACCCCGCACGTGCTGCTATTATATATAAACAAAACGAAGAACGATGCGATGCCAAGGCCAAGCGTCCCTTGTTTTCACAGCAAAGTAGCCTCTCTCTCTCTCTCTCCTCAGCTGCTCTGCTGCGAAGTGAGCTGTGGCCTCAGGTACGTGCGCATTGTTACACGTGGTTGGTTACTCGTCTACCAGTTCGGCCTTGGATTTCGCCCTTGAAGTTCTTCTATTTTTCTTGAAAAAGTTATTTTTTATTTTATTCTATTTTACCATGATCGTTTGTCTTTTTATTAAAAATTTTTTGATGATGACGACGACGATCGTTTTGATCTCGCCGTGAAATGTGGTTTCGGTTTCGGCACAAGTTGGTGGATCAAGAGTATCTTTATATGATCTTCTACTGATTTGTTAAGTAGATTTATTGTGAGAGAAAAATACTGTAAGCTGATTGGTACGCTAGATTTATTCTAAGAAAAAAAATACTAAGAAGCCCAATAAGACGGATAGAACGGAACTAAGCTTTTGTTACTTTTCAAGAATTATTGAAAGGAATAAAGAAGATCATGTTTAAGAATTTTGGTAATCCAATCCTAAAATATATAATACAATCATATACTATTTTAAAATTAGTGTATAACTTATATATTTTTCTCTCTTAACATTTGCCTGAGCATTCCTTTCTACTCTTTAGTTTTTCAAGACTTTCCACCTTTAGTTTGGCCCAAAAACACACGCGGGAGAGAAGATACAAGCGACTTAGAAACACTTAACTTTACGCGAAATGTGATGAATGCAACCTCATGCATTGACATGTAATCTTGAGACAACTTAACCAACAATGAGTTGTCATTTAAGTTGTCTTATCGTAATTTTATTTCCTTAATTTGTTCATAAAAAATAGAAATATAATGAGTTGCTTGCAACAACAACTCGTATAACGATGAGTAATCATTTCATAGTTCGAAAAGGTTTGTGTTAGGTATATAGTTCAACCACAGCTATTTCCTCACCTTCAGGGGCAGATCCAGTGGGGGGCCTCCTACCCCTATGTTGTCCATTGGAGCCCCCCCCCCCGGAAACCCCTCCAAGAGAAGAAGAAGAAAAAGAGGAGAAGAAAAAAATGTGGGAGGAGGGAGAAGAAAGAGAAAATCAGCCTCTCCTTTCAAATCATGGATTCACCACTGCTCACCTTCTATACTTCACATCATCACAAATCCTACGTAGCATTGCAAGAGATGACATATAAGACCGCCAGTGTGTGTCAATGCACTCAACCTTAGTATTTAATGGATGGATTGGGGTAGGTGGGTTATATGGCAAATATGGGTCAGGGTGGGTCGGAAGTGGTTTTCTTCCCTTTATGTTCGATGCAGACCCACATATATGTTCAACCGCACCACTTTGCATAAAATTAGTGATATATCAAATTGAATCATCTGCACAAATTTCACCGAATTTCTTTTTTAAAATTTTAAGGTGTGAATACAAGGTTGTTTCAGGATCTAACTCTTGATGTGGGGCTCTCATATAGATCCAATTGCACAACTTTTCACAAATTAGCGGGCTATCAAACTAAATCATTTCATCTAATTTCTCTAAAATTTTAAAGGTGTGAACGCGAGGTTTTATGTTTAGAGTCCGACTCTTAACACAGGACCCACATATAGGTCCAACTGCACCACTTTGCACAAATTAGCGGCTATCAAATGGAGTCATCTGCACAAATTTCAGTTAGTTTTTCGAAAATTGTAAGGTGTTAACATGAGATTTTAAGTTTAGGGTCCGGCTTTTAACATGGGACCCATGTGTAGGTCCACCTGTGAAACTTTGCACAAATTAGCAAGCTATCAACCAAGTCATCTGTCAAATTTCAGTCATTTTTCTTACAAAATTTAAGATGTGAACGTGATGTTTTAGTTTTCGAGTTCGACTCTTTAGTGTAGGTGTGGAAAGCAACAAACTACAACCCATTTACAGTCGCATACAATGGGGTTGGATGGGGTGGATAGACAAATTAATATATGGAGCCAGATATGTTAGTAGAATTTTATTAATTATGAGAAAGGTATGAATTTGGAGCGGGTCTACTGGAGAGAAGTTTCATCTCACTAATAACTAAATATTTAAAAAATGATTTAAGGACTATTGATGGTACTCCCTCCATACCCATAAATCAAGTCGTTTTGGACAAAATTTCAGTCAAACATTGGGAATATAAATCATGAGTAACTTTTAAGTTGTTGAGTTTGAAAATATAAAAATTACATAAGTAGATTTGTTTTTCAAAATACTTTCATAAAAGTGTATTAGTTTTTAATAAATATTTGTATGAAAATAAGAAGTTAAAGTTATGCTTTGGAGACTGTATTGTTGTCCCAAACGACATGTTTTATGGGTATGAAGGGAGTATGCTCACTGCACCGGGGACGACGAATTTTGCTTGGCTCCTTCGCCGCCAATCGGGCCACGCGGACCAAACGAACAGACACATCGCAATGCACGGTCGAATTACGGCTTTCTCGGTTGTTCCTCTGGCTCTGCCCCAAACCCGCCCACTCACTCTGTGCGGGTCTTCTTTTCAGACCCACGTGGTAAAATTTTTATCCCCTTTTGAGGTCTATTAGGGGTATTAAATGTAGACTAGTTACAAAAATAATTACGCAAATGAATCGCAAATTGCGAGACGGATCCATTAAGCCTAATTAGCCCGTTAATAGAGATTGGTTATTCTAGTATGACGTTATCTAATTATAACATAATTAGACTAATTAGGTTCGTATCGAAAATTAAGTAGCTCGACTGGAGATTGATGCGCTCATGACATAACACTCCAAATCAGTTTCGCTGGCGGCCCGTGTCCGTGTTACGTTCCTCCCTCCGTGCCGCCCCGGCCGGCGCCATCCGCCGTATCCTGGAACGCCGGCTACTCGCGGTCCAGTAGGTGGCGGCCATGTCCATGTGACGATCACGGATAAATTCGAACACACTTCGCGGCCGATGTACCAAACCGCGCGCTAGCTTGGGCGCCTCCGATCCCGTCGTGCTGCTGCATTTCCCTCGCCCCGAACCCGACAAGACAACGGAGCTCTGATCTGTAAGCCAGCGGACTAGTTGCGGAATCGTCCGCTACCCTAGCGTACGTTTGGCCGCTTGCATGCCCGAGCAAACTGCTAATCGGCAGACCAACAGCAGTTATCCATGCCGATGCTGTACCGCCTGCTGCCGCTGCCGCTGGAGTTGCGCAGTTAGCCACAACAGCCGCGGGCGCGCGTCACATCGTTCGCTCGCTGCCAGCCCGATCGAGCTACATGTCCCCGGCCGGCGGCCGGCTGGCTGGGGTCCAGACTCCAGAGCCAGCCAGCACCGTACCGTACCCTTTGGCCGCGTCCGGCCAGCAAATACCAACACCCTCCTCTAGGCTCTAGCGACCAGGGACCTCGGACCTTCCTCCTCGGCTCCTCGCCTCGGCGTCGCTCATGGTGTATGGGTATACACTCTCAGCTGGCAAGACAGGCGGCCATGGTATGTGTCGTCCCTGATGATGATGTGCTCATGGTGCGTGGAGCCGTGAACTCAGTTGGCAAGAGTACAACCAGGTATATCGCGTCTACTCCTCTTGGGTCGTCCTCATCAGTGAGGGTGTCGCACCCCATCCATGCTTGTCCGGTGTTCATTCAGCCTCTCGTGTCTTTGCAGCAGACCCGCTGCTTTGATTGTGACAACGGCCGGAGCCGTTCTACATACAAGGTGAGCTATATGTCCATGGGCACGTCGTGCTCGATCTCTGCCTGGCTCCCTGAATGCCATCCGAGAAGCGACGCCGCCGCGGGTGCCGTGCCTCCCGGTTGGCATTGAGGGAGTCATGCAGGTCCAGCGGCCTCTGTGTCTAGCGAGGTCATTCTCTGCTTCATCAAGAGCAAGCAGCTCAGGTACACGTTCCTACATTCTACCTTTTTATCACACAAACAGGAATGTTGCTGGCAATGGCATACAAACCATTCCATATTTCTATCATGCTGGTGTAACATGCATCAATTGACACATGAACTGGCTGATCTATGGTACACCGCTCGTGCAGTCTTACCCCATAAGAGTATTGTCATTGCGACTGATATCTGACACGAATTCATAAACACAACTGTAAAAGATTCAAAAAAAAGTACTGAATAGCTTAATATGGACTACCATTTCTCTTGATAATCAGCTGTGTTTACACTGCTATAACCAGGCACTAGTATATTAAGTTTAAGCCTCGTCGTCCATACTTATATAGGACCCAAAACCCCGGATTTACAGTTGTCCTGCAAGTTGCAAAACCTCATAATATTAAATGATATCAAAAGCGCTGTTCCTTCAACTGGTGACTGTATACGATGGTGCTTCTCAAGGGCTTCAGTAGAGCTTCAGCCTCACCGAGATCGCCTTTTGGCACATTGGGCAAACCTTCAGATCCTTCGCGCAGTCGGAGCACGTCTGCATTCAGAAAGCGTAATTGGTTATCATTTCATTCATGTAAAAGCTGATGGTAAACCACCACTGTCTTGGGAGGAAGTTTTTTTAACAAAAAAAAAGATGGGAGGTTTTTTTTTGAAATAGGATGGGAGGAAGTTTTCAGGGAGTGTTTTCAAGGTACCTGATGGCCACACCCGAAAGCAAGGTTCTTCACTTGGTTCCAGCAGATGGGACAGGTCTGCAGGAACATGAGTTTCAGCATGGGGTGAAAGTGTGAAATAAAACCAAATGGATGTTTCATCTTGTAGAGACACTGGCATATGTGTACCTGCGGATCACCTATGTCGCTGTCCTCTCGAGGCACTGATGGGGTTTTCGGTGCTGCTCCATAGCTAGTAGATTGGGTCTGTTTGGCTGCTGAACATCCAGAGTAGCTAGTAGATTGGTTCTGTTTGACTGCTGAAAATGTAAAGTACTGTTGCCGGTTGCTCACAGGTGGAGGCAACACTGGCCGGTTGGGAAATCCTCTTCGTTTCCTGCCCAAAGAAACCAGATACAAAACATTTTGAGATGAACCGCTGCAATTAAAAATGAAAAGAGGGGATCCGAATGTCTAGAAATGGATGTGGCTGCGAATATACAGACAAGAAAATACCCAAGAAGCTGGAGACTCATTGCTGCTTTGAACTGCTCTGGGATCTCCATCAATGCTGAAAGAGCAAATTCGGCCTCCGTTTTGCTTGTGGGTATAGGTCTAGACATGATCTGTGTGAAGTTCACAAACTGCACTGAACCAGTGTAATTAGTATTTGTAATGCTTGATATAAAAATGAAGTTATGCACAGTTCCAGAGAATGACTATACAATTTACCTGAAAATTGTCGAATGCCCGAGAAGGTATGTTGTCATCGAATTGCCTCATCATGTCCCATGGTCCATCACCAACCCCAACAAGCACAATTGAGAGAGGGTAGTCGCTGCAAAATTGATGCATTATTGTTGAATAGCTCAGTATGGCAAAACACTAGTAAGTTGGAACTTGGAGGCCATGGAATTATGGTTACCTAGCCTTCACAATGGCATCTATGGTCTCCCTTTCCTGTGGGCTCAACTGTCCATTGCCTGTGTCAATGCTGCGTGTAACCTGAAATTTCATAAGAAAATCACCAACAGAAAAGTACATGTTACATAACCATGAATTCATCAGACTAGGAATTGTGATGTTGTAAAAGAACTGGAATACTAGTTCATGACCAAACCTGTCCATCTGCTATTATAATCAGGACATGATATTGGCCACCACTACTATCAACAATTCCAATAGCAGTCTCAATGATTGGTGCAAATGAAGTTGGACCTGTTAAGCATTATCATCACATATTAGCCAAATCAACCTTAATACATTTTTATATTTGAATCTTAAAAGAAAAGATAATGCACCAACCAGCCAGCTTAAGTTGTGGAACGAGTTCTCTGTACCGAGAAAGTGCTTGTTCGAAGCCATCACACGGCTGGTTATCATGATTAAAGCTAAATACTGACTGATCATGAGTAGTTGCTGTAACACGAAAGTAAAAATGTTATGCCTTTGCAGTTTAAAATAAAAAAGATCTGAGTCGAGGCATCTCAAGAACTGACCGTCGCCAAATCCAAAGCATGGTATCAGGTTATCCTCATCAAAACGTGCAAGGGTTCTCCCTATGATGGAAATAGCCTGCTCGTATGGGTTTGGAGTGTCTCCCATCGCGTGCAAGCTCCGGTTATTGTATGACAGTTTGCCTGCTCATAAACAGTGAACATAAGTACTTTTGGAAGAAAGAAAAGAAGAAAATTAAAAACAACCCTTGTGAAAGTTCACATAGTCAAGTCTCACGTGCTGATCAGGCGCAAACATACCTGTCCACTCGTTGCTCTTTGTGAAATCAATCCCAACAATCAGATTTGAGGACTCCAGACCAGCATGCGCAAGGGCATCGGTAACCTAGATTAGAGAGTACAACAAGTAGTGTGTTAGCCAAATGGAATCTCGAGTCAGATTAACAAAAGGTAATCCTTTTGTTCAGAAGGACATGTCAAGAGGTGTTTAAAAAACAAGTTCATTGGTGCGAATGCAATGCTTAGTAACACCATCGATAAAGTATATCCCCACTACTAATAAAAAACAACTAGGTACCCTGATGGCAGTATTTTTCTTATTTTGACAGCAACACTATCCAGTTACACAGTAACTCAAAAAACAATAATCATTACATTAAAGGACTAAGGCACTTGCATTTAAGAACTATCAAAGATAAACAGGACTTTGCGCATCTACTTTGCAAAACAATAATAATTACATTTGAGAACTTTCCTTACAATAACCTAAAATAATCATACAAAGAAGTACAAAATCTTTATAATCCTTAATCCAACAAAGAACCACCAATATCCGGTACCTAATCAAACCACCAGAACTACTGTTCCCAACAAAATCGAATCACAAGCACTAGTCAGCTATGCACATTCAAAGAACTCAAGAAGTAACACGGATTATAAGAGATCCACCTACCTGCTCCAGGGTTTGGTAATCGTCGCCGATCTGGGCGTACCGGTCCTTGCCCCCTCTGCTCGTCGTCGCGGCACCGTTGCTCTGATTGTGGTTGCGGTTGTAGTCGTGCGGCTGCCGGCCCCCGGGCTGATTCTCCTTGGAGCAAAACGACCCCATGGCCCTCCTTCCCTCCTTCCTTCTTGATCGATTAGTCTCCTCCCTCCCAACTCTGTCAAGAACAGAGCAGGCGAAACCCCAAGAAAATCAGCAATCCGTCGAGACCGCAACAGAAGATCGAAACAAACGATCTTTGCAAGGGTCCCTGCACCTACCTAGGAAACGAATCCCCAAGCCGAGATTGCAAGAAACGAGATGAGAAGTGAGGCGGGAGGAGAGTAGGAGCCGGCCGAAGAACCAACCAACTGCCTAAATAAGCGGGCTAAAACCCCAGATATATAGACGGCTAAAATACACGGGCCCGGAGATTTATCTCTCCGAGCCGCATTGCGCGCCGGACTCTTGGCCCAGAAGCACGCAAACCGCGGGCGCGGCAACGAGGGCAACGCCGGAGCACCAAAACCCGCGGTGGCGGCGTGGAAACGGAACAGGATCCTTCCGTTTTCGGTACGGTAGCCGCCGTACCTTGCTTGCTGGGCTGGTCTTCCGCGGGACGTTTTCGCGGCACCTCACCAGTAAGATGGGCTTTTGCTCTATTCGCTTGGCTTATCGCCACTCGCCATCAAGATTTTTCTCTCGTAACAAATAAATACTAAGAATAGCCTAATAATACTTTTTTTTCTCGTGAACAAATCAAGACTTTGCCCAAATGAATCGGCTGTCAGCGATTTGATGCGTCACGGCACGACGTCGATCTGATCTGCATGGTGATTCTCGATCGAGTATGAGGCAACTTCCTAGAGGTGACCATGTTTATATGAAGTATAAACTCCAAACTCCATAGCTTTTTGTTGACGAGTGGTGTAAAATGCATCGCACATTCGCCATGTTTATAGAAAGTAGTATAGCAGATGGTGAGGAAGTTTCTTTTGAACTGTGATACCACCGAGAGAGGAAAAAAGGTCTAAAGAAAATTGTGTAGTCCTCCACATCAGTCTTGGCACACTTCAATCTGTTCGTGACGGTTACGGGTCCACATTTGTCAATCTTTATCGAGTCGACGAGACCCGATGAGTAGCTTCATTCATTCAATCCCTAGGGCTGGCTAAAATCGGGTGTACGTCGACCTTACATGTTTATAGAAAAGGGTAGCGGTTTTATTATTGGGATGATGAGGAAGCTTCCGTTCAACCGTGAAGCCACCACAAATGGAATGCATTTCATAGTTTGTCCAAAAAATGGAGCTCCATTTACCTTTGGACGGTTGTTGATCTACATTGGTCAAACTAGTTGTCATCATGCATTCAATAATTCCTAGTAGAGCATATGAGATAGCTTCCTAGAGGACATATACACATTTTATGATTGTCGGTTGTGTAATATGTGCTGCGCATTCGTCTTACATGTTTATAGGAATGGTAGAATTTATTGAGCCGTTCAACCATGCATGATACCACCATGAACGGAACGGTAAAAAAACATTTTTTTCCGAATGGTAAAAAACATTTACCGTACCTTTGCTATTTTGATATAATGATGGTTTCTTATCAACATCGCTAATGATTCATGACTAGTACAATCGGCGCGCGATGCGCGCCCTATCACAAAGTCACTCATGTGCTGACTTGGAAAACTAATTTGATGGTATTTGTCATCGATTTCTCAAGTACCATATTACAATCGTATGGACAACTAATTTGATTTATCAAAGACAATTGCCATGTCATTGGTCTGCAATGGCAGCAAGAAAATTTATATACAATAACAGGCGCCACTACAACCAGCTGCTGAGCTATGAATTATTGACGGCAAATTGTATACGCAAGTTAGAAATGAATACACTGCATATGTCTTAATAGGTATTCTCCATTTTCCAAGACTGATTTAGATAAGGTACAAACAAAGTAACAAACGCACTGCATGTCTTAGCATGTGGCCTCCATTTCATATGACCCATCAAGATCCTTGGCTACAGAACTTTCCAGCCATTAGTATGGAATATAAATCCAAATAAGCACATACAAGTACTAAAGCAGGTTGAGGAATCCAAAGCCAATAGCACACAATTTGCAGCTATGATCCAAAGTACATCTATCTGTCTGACTGATCGGGCCAAGTAGAGACCAATTGGCTTCATCTGATAAAAGGTGTGCATTGTCTTCTAGTCCTTGCTTGCACTGAAAGACAATAACCATTATGTACATAATAATGCTGCCATTTTTTCGAGTGAATTCAGATTGAGTAAGAAAAGGAACGTGAACATATTTTTCTACCAGGATAGTAAGGATGCATGACTCAGGGAAGGGAAGCCCCCCATAAATGTGATGTAGTCATGTACCTGCACACAAGAGAAGGCACCACACCAAGTTCCACTTTGTAGCACCAAACAATCTGTCACTTCAGTTCTTCCTAAAGGAGAAAGCAATATCACATAAGTAAATAGCAAACTCAATTCCAAGCTAGCTGGTAAGCCAGAAGCAAACCTTAGGTCTTCCTAAAAGATCAGAACATATCTCCATTTGAACCATTTGTTTTGCTAATCCCAAACAACAATGTGGAAAAATAACAATTTCAATATAGCACACTTCCTCTTAGTTCTGGCATTGTACCTAAGATATCTTCACACAAGCACATGCAGACTCCTATCCAAGACACTGACTCAGTTCTAGTTGTATGAGATGTCCTACTGGCATCAAATGGAATACCTTTAGCAACCCATATTCCTTCGAACCTTCCGATGCGGTATTTGCTCCTAGCTGCTCCAACACCTCCATGGCTCTGGCTACATACTTCATTTGTATGGAAGCCATCAATGATTAGTACACATTTCATTCAAAATTAGAATACTTACATACCTGCACATGCTAAGACTAGGAAAAATCAGAATGCCTTTATATGTATTTCTTCCCTTCTTTCAAAGAACATCATCTGATCAACACACCATCAGTGGTTAATCCACATCACAATCCTAATGCAAATCAATTTTAATTCATTAATAGTAAGCTGGATAATTAATGACGTAATCAGTGTATAGTCCAGCTCAACGATTATGGCCAAATTACATGGATAACGGAAGAAAGAAATTTTCAGCCAACTTGAAAGTTAACCACAGCCTAGAATTCATGGGTTGGTAATTGAAAGAAGTGAAATTCTCTGAATTGAGATTTGAGAAATCAGACATAGTTTGCTCGGTGATGAGATGTCAATCATATATCCTACAGGTATGAAGGTGTAATCGGCTATTCTCTTCTCAATTGTTTTCAAACAAATTATCAGAAATCCTCATAGTCAAATGAACATTGGATGATGAAGTAAAAGAAAAGATGGAGCAGATATGGAATTACCAAGACAGTGTTTTGCAATTATCCTGAAACCAATGAACTCATGATAATCTCTAATAACCTGGAACTCTGAACGAGGAAAGTACAATTAATAAGAGATTTGCAAGGAATTTGAAAGGGTACAATAGAAAAAAAATATGTATACATTTATGCCCATTTGATCGAACACATGGAAGCATCTGCACCAGAGGTCAAGGGCGCCAACATCAGGGAGCACAGGGGACCAGGATGGGGAATGGAGACCGCAAGGTCCGCCTTGGTTTCCGGCTGCCGTCGTTCCCTTTTGTGTGGGTGCAGACCCGGTGTAGCTTCGAGCTTGGCAGTTGTCCGTGAGCGCATCGGTTGGGATTCCTTCTCCTCGTTCCTGCCCATGCTCAGCTGCCCATCCTTCTCGAACCCCCTGCAAGCACACGAATAGTAAAGGAGAGAGAAATCAGCAATGGACGCATCGCGGGACGGGAGATCTGGTTCCCCCGGCTTGAGAAAGAGCACAAAGATGGTGGAAAGGAGGACAGGCGCACCAAGCGAGAGGCGCTGCTACGCCGGTTCGCCCGTGACGATGTGGAGCCGACGCCGCCGTCGCGCCTAGGCTGACCAGGAGCATCACGCGCCTCGACGCACCGGCTTCGAGGTGAAAGAGGAGCACGCCGCCGCCGCCGACCGCCGCACCGCAGGTCACCACGGCCATCCCTTCCGCCTCGCGACGCCTCGACCCCCCTTCCCCTCCTCCGCTAGCACCAGCCTCCGTGGCCGCTACCTGTGCCGGATCTAGGGAGTGGGAGACGGCGGGGAAGGGAGGAAGCCAGAGGGCATGAGAGGCCCAGGTCCCACATTAGGGCCCGCACCGACGGCGACGCAACCACCCTTGGGCTGTGGCTACAGCAGTGGAGAGCCGAAGAGCAGGAGAGAGACGGCGACGGTGGATAGGCGACGTCGGGGAAGAGGAGTGAGGTTAGGGTTCGCGAGGTGCTCGGGAAGGTGGGGTTGGTGTTGACCTGTTGGGGTGGTGGGAGGGTGTGTTCGCAAAATGCTTCTGGGGATTTCTGCAAAAACGACCTTGCACTGTTTTTCTCTTCTTCTTGTCAAAATAAGAATGGCCTGTATGGAACAATTACTGTAGGGTTCGGTCATGTTGGGCTGTATTGTGATTATTGTAAAACAGAGGGCATTTTTGTTAACTGACCAACGCGCGCGGGGAGCACTCGTGGGTTGTTGTTGGGGGCAACGTGGCAAGCAGCGCAAGGGCCACCGATGCCTGAATTGCTGTGGAGCCGAGAAAGGGGTCGAGCTTTTCATATCTCCGAAATTAGGGTGCACGTTCGCTTGAGGTGTTTGAAAAAAGGTAGATGTATTGTACTATCTCACACAACCCACTTTCATCGAATTTGGACTTGATTTACACCACTCACCGTACAAACTCTTTTACACCCAGAAACACTATTCCAATAGAGACTTAATCTACAGTCATCTTAATGAGATCCTTTTCCTATGTGTACAGTTGAGCTTTAACTTTTAAGTTCAAATCACGTGGAGTGACGCGAATGGACTTGTAGAAAGGTAGGACGGTCTAGTGAGACGCTTACCTACCATAGTTCATCCTTCGAAGGTGCTCATAGGGGTAGGGTTTGCCTACGTGTGTTCATGAGTGTGAGTGAGTGTCTGCGTTATAATGTGTATTTCTTAAAAATCATGTGGAGTGATAAAGGACACTTTTTTATGTAATGAATTTTTAAAGCACCTTTTTGCATAAGCTATATATATGATTTCCTTCAGAAACCATATGCCAAATTCGAATTTTGACCATGCGGTTGTGCTACATCCGTAAGCATGCAAGTGGGTACCCATTGGGTCAATAAGTGGCTGACCCAAGCGACCCCTTAATACTTTTTTAGCGTTTTGGATTACAATGACCCATAACAATACTTACCCATGGTCAACTAAGACCAAGCCAATCCAAACTATTTACTCATTTTTCTTTTATCTCAAAACTAACAAAATCAGTTAAGTTATCTAATTTTAAGATTCAACTTTGGGTGTGGACACCACATAAGGATCTGGCTTCATCAAGTTGCACGGAGTAGTTTACTATCATATTAGCATCTCCAACAAAATTCGGTCAAATCTGCTAAAATTTTATAGTGTGAATGCAATCTTTTAATTATAGGGTCCGACTCTAGGGTGGGTCCCACATATAGATTTGACTTCACCGCTTTGCACAGAGGACTATCATATTAAGCATCTCCAGCAAATTTCGGTCAAATCCACTCAATTTTTATAGTGTGAACGTGAGCTTTCAATTCTAAGGTCCGGCTCTAGACATGGGTCCCACATAAAGATTTCACTTCATCGATTTGCACTGAGTAGCAGACTATCATATTAAGCATCTCCAACAAATTTCAGTCAAATCTACTCAAATCTTTTAGTGTAAACGTGAGCTTTTAATTCTAAGATCCGGCTCTAGACATGTATAGAAGGGAGAGGAGGGCAACCATCACAAAGGTTGACGAACTGAGCTCTCACACCCCAGGGACTTGGGCTCGACACCCTCTCCCGACAAGTTTGTAACCCCTACTACAAACAACCCTAGCGTGAGAACACGTCAGCTCGATACTGGACGTAGGGTATTGCTCCTCGGAGGCCCGAACCAGTCTAAATCCTGACATCTCTCGCGTTGTCCATCCGGGTCAGACACACGATCGATACAAATTAAATGTCGGGGTTCTCTACCGCCGAGCAGTAAATTTGTATCGATCGTGTGTCCGACCCGGATGGTTAGCGCGAGAGACGCCAAGATTTAGACTGGTTCAAGCCTCCGAGGAGAAATACCCTACGCCAAGTATCGAGATGTCGTGTTCTCATGCTAGGGTTGTTTGTAGTAGGGGTTACAAACTTGTCGGGAGAGGGTGTCGAGCCCAAGTCCATGGGGTGTGAGAGTTCAGTTCATCAGCCTTTGTGACAGTTGCCCTCCTCTCCCTTTTATACACGCAAGGGGGAGGGGTAAAAGGGAAATCAAGTAAAAGCTACAGTCCTAGCCGTTGGGATGTCTTCTTGCACATCGTTGTCCGTCAGGGTGCATTGAAGAGGGGCCGAACTGGGTTGTCGTTGAGGCTGCCACGTGGTCGGGCGGGGCTGTTTATTTTGGTCACCTGGCGCCTCCTCTGAGTACTTTGGTGCTGACTCAACCCGTCTGAGCACGAGATGAGCTCGCCACGTTATGGCCTAATCGTAGGTTAGCGCTAATCGTAGGGGGCACTCGAGTGCTTCTGTCGGAGTTGGCGTGCTACAGGGTTGGATGGGACGGCCGTCGAGGGCTGTCCGGCTGAATAGTGTCGCATTAAGGCTCTCGTCAGAGCCGTCCACCCACGTGTGCCGCCAGCTGGCGTATTTGCATGGCATGGGGAACTGGCGCCCCACGCGTCGTCGCGGGGAAGCTCGTGCGTCGGGGTGCCACCACATTTGCGTGGACCGCGTCGTGGTCGGAGATGGAGACTACTCGTGTGAACGAGCAGGTTGCCGGAGGCGAGGCAGAGACTTGTCGTGCGAGGTGGAGACTCCTCGTGCGAGGCGGAAACTCCTCGTGCGGGACGGAGACTTGTCGTGCGAGGCGGAAACTCCTCATGCGGGATGGAGACTTGTCGGAGAAGGCACCCCCTAGCTGGAGACTTGTCGGGGAAGCCTCCTATGGGTTAGAGACAAGGCGTCTTGCCAGTGATGGTCTTGACGAGGATTTGGAGCTCTTTCTTGTGCTGAATTTTGGCCTTTACATTATCAATAGTGTCCGAAGACTCCACCTCAAGAGTGATTATCTCGCTATCAAAGGGGGCCCTATTCTGGGCCCTTGTCAGTAGCCCCCAAGCCTGAGAGATTCACAGGGGCTGGCCCATCGCCCCCCAACGACTTGGGGGCGGCACTTCGATCCCTCGGCGGCTTGGGGGCTGCCCTCTCGACCTTCACCGCGCTGGAGGCCGGCTCTTGACTCCTGCCACTAGAGAGGGGTATCTACACGGC
This sequence comes from Cenchrus americanus, assembly GCA_947561735.1. Classification (NCBI taxonomy): domain Eukaryota; kingdom Viridiplantae; phylum Streptophyta; class Magnoliopsida; order Poales; family Poaceae; genus Cenchrus; species Cenchrus americanus. Next base: position 124,386,234 of record OX387242.1, on the reverse strand, counting down.
CGGGATGCCACCATTGTAGATAACTAGAGATTGGAGGTGCGGCTGGGGAATGCTCGTGCTCCCTTCTTGCAGTGCGCTCAGTGCAGACGCCGACGGGGTCGACCTCGCCTTGGACGATGAATGCCTCCTCAAGGAATCTGAGTCCAAACGCTCGAAGCCGTCGAAGGAGTGGCAGGAGGAAGAGTCTCGCTCTGTCGACCGCCTGGGCAGATCGTCCCGATGTGGGGGATCTCTCCGCTCCTCGGAGGTGTGTGAACCACAAGGGGCCGCCTGAGACCAGGTCACCCTTTGATCCTCCCAGACGGGGCGGGCCCCAACTGCGGGCTGGAGCCCGCGCCCCTCTCGCGAGCGACCGGCTCTGACCGCCGCGTCGAGCTTACCTTCGCCGCCCGACGCGTTGAAGATAGGGGCGACTCGAGCATGCCGCTCGAATCAACGTACACACTCGGCTTGTCCCCACTCCACGCCGCCGGCGGCGACAGATCTTCATTGGAGGAGACGTTGGTCTCCCCCACCTTACGACGCTTGATGCGGTCATCATTTCAATCGCACTTGGCGATCTCCTTCTCATTGTACCGCGCCTTGCGCTCCCCCCTCCACCTATCCGCGGCCGCCTGGTTGCGCTTAAAGACCGCATCCTCTGGGAGAGGGGGCTTCGCGGGCATGAGGTGGGGACTCTTCAGCTAAAGTAAAAGGAAACAAAGGGAGTAAACGACCATCAGAGAATCCCGAGAAGATCCAAACCAGATGAAGACCTCGAGTAGTCAGAAAACTTAACGGAAGATGAAACTACTTACGAGCTTCTCGTTCCCCTCGTTAGGGAGGATGGGAAAGAGCCACGACGGCGGCCACGAGTAGGACGCCTTCCCAATGGCCACCGACACGCGGCGTTGGACCTCCTCCTGTGAAGATGGCTCAGGTGTCGTCACGGTCCCTGCGAAAGGGGCCCTCTTGGTCGTCATCTCACATAGATGGAGAGGCTGCCTCCGGAGCGAGACAACCCCCCCGGGCGTGGTATTGGCCAATGATGGCCGCCAAGTCGTCTCCGACATTGCGGAGGCGGGCTAGCGCTGCCCAGTGCTCCTTGAGCAGTTTCTCCTGCTCCGCCTTCAGAGGCTCTTCGCTCCAACTTCTTGGCGCCTGGGCGATGAAGGACCCAGTGAACGCCGGCAGCGCGTGCTCAGGGTCGTTCTTAAGATAGAATCAACCTTTCTGCCAACCGTTGTTGGAGCTTGTTAGAGAGAAGGGGATGTACTTCTCACCCCTACCCTACTTCATCTGGAGGTTGGTGCAACCGATGGTCGCCGGGAGGGGGTCGTCCTTCAAGCAGGCGAACATGAAGAAATACTTGAAGAGGTGCCAGTGGGCACAAATCTCCAAGTACCCCTCGCACAACGCCTCGAACGCCGCCATTTGCTGGATGTTGTTCGGGTTGAGGTGTTGGAGTTGTGACGCCCCAGGTTTTTTTAATTAGCATCATTAGTGCTAATGACCGAATTAAACGAGTCAAACATGCTGACATTAGTTAAACTTTGGTCAAACCTGGGTCATCACCTCGAAAACCTAGTCAAGAATCACTAATGACCCTCTTCATCAAGTTAAACACCCTTGCGGTCAATGCTTGGTCAAACCCTAGCTAAAACCCTAGCAAACCCTTTGACTCCCTTGGCCACTCTAGAACTTTTGTCGTGTTCTCCAAATTTCACCTAAACACTTCAAAATCTCCCAATATAAAATTTGTCCAGTTTTCAAGGGACACAACTTTGCTTTTGGGTGGCATTTCAAATTCAGAGGGGAAAATGGTGTGAATCTTGGTCAACTAAAGTAAACACTATTCATCTGCGCCATGGAAAACCAGCAACTTTGCCTGTAGTTTATGCTCAACCCATTGAGCAAAACATAGGACGACCTTTGTAAAAGTTGTAGAGGGATCATTTCTCTACAACTTTGCTATTTACACTTTGTAGCACTTCTGTTGCGAAATCTCAAGAAATTGTCGGTCAAAGACGGCTCTCGCACCAGAGCGCGTCGCGCCCGCACGACGCATGGCGTCCTACCGTCCATCGACGTCCGTGCCCCGACCAAGCCGCGTCCCGACGTGCGTGGCATTGTCCCGCGGGAGCCGCGCCGGCCCTACCCGCGCCACCCGCCGGCGACGCCGCCCCCGCCCCGACGCGTCGCCCTACTCATCCCTTGTGGCTTCAAGACGCGATGAGCGTCACCTATAAAAGGCCACCGGCCTCTCCCTCGCGCGCGCCCTCGCCTTGCCATCCCTGAGCTCTGTCGCTGGCGCCATTTCCACCGCCTTAGCCGAGCTCCACCCTCCGCTCCTTCTCGCGGCTATGCAACCAACCCTGCCCCTCCTCTAGGTCCTACTGAATTACCGAGGGCACGCTGCCGTCTCGCCGGGATTCAGGCCACAACACCCGCCACCGCGCACCATCGCCGGTGACCTTTCTGCCCCAACTCCGGTCACCAAAGGCCTCGTGGTGAGCTCCTTGTCGCATCCCACTCCTCCCTCGGCCGTCTCCGCCGCCGGCCTCGCCGGATTCCGGCGAGCCCGCCGCCTCCCCTCGGCCGAGGATCCAATTGCATTAATTTCGTTCTTTCCAGGGTCTGAACCGTGATCTAGGGGCATATTTGTGAAAGGCAGAAACTTCCCAGGGACCCCGCTGCAAAGATGTTTCTTAAATAGTAAGTGATGTTTGGCTAAATCTTGTGAAATCCGTAGAAAAATGTAGAAAAATCATAAAAAAATGCAAACTCAATTTTGTTGGATTCCTTGTGAAAAACACTACAATTTTTTTAAAGCATGACCATGCTTTTTCCGGACAGTGTTTGCACGAAAAATAGAAGACTGTTAAACCTAGATCTACTGTATCTCAAAATCTATATGTGCTCTATAGCTGAATTTTGGATATGTTGTGTGTTATTCCTTGTCTATCTTCTGTACCAAAAATTACACAAAGTTATGTTGTAGATATTTTATTATGAATTGTTTTGTATTTATGTTGAATCTGTCTAAATGATTTTTGTAGCTAAAAGTAATTTGATTGTTGTGCTCAACTTCTGCATGTTATCTTTTTATGCCAAAATGAATCTCTAGTGAATTAATCACAATTTTATATCAGTAAGAAATATGTAATCTTGTTTTATGCCTAATTTTCTTTGTAAACGCATAGCTCAAGGTCTATAGTAGCTCTAGGTGTATTTGTTGCATGCCTAGCTTAGTTTTGGACCAGAGGCCACGTGTGGGAAGTTGGAATCATTTTGATGCTTATTTATTTTTATATGCATTTATCATGTTTTGGTAGCTAGCTTTTGTTATTTTCGGTATATTTAATTTCATAGCTCTCCTAAGTGTGCATGTGTGTGCAGTAGCTTTGTTTAGGTTTGTAGTGCTTCATGAAACACCCCACTGAATTTTATTAATTTATCTTATGAATAAAAGCAATATAGTCCATTAAAACTTAATATTAAATTCAATGAGAAAATCACTAACACACCCCAAATGACCCTGTGTGTGATATACATCATTTTAAAAAGCATAAGACCAACCCCTTGCTGTTTGTGAAATTTAAAGTAATTTATTTACATAAATATGTACATAGTCACTATTAATAAGATTAATTAATAAAGAACCCCATATTGTTCCTTTATTGGAAGAGAATGCTGAATGTATTCTTATCTAGGTGAATGTGGTCAACCATGCACCCCATGGTTGTCATGTGTTGTTTGTAATTAATTAAATCTAAAATCGTCAATTGAATCTTGCATTTGCATCCTCGTGTAGATCTTCCTGATGGTAGATATATGCTCGTGCCGGAAGGAGGAGATGAAGGTGCTGATGGAGAGTTGCAGTACATGGACGTAGCTCAGGACCTGGACCAAAGTCCAGAAGGGCCCAAGGCCAAACTTGCCCGCGAAGGCAAGCCCCAGATCATTAACCTCTCTTTTTAAAACTATGCAATTATCTTTGCTATGATTGTGCATTTACGTTACAGGAGTTGAATTGAAACCCTAGATGCATGATCCCTAGGTACCTATGCTCTTTTACTAGTATGCTAGGTCGATAGCTGTTATGCTACAGGATCAGTACAAGTCGAGTGATGTTCTTCACTCACGAGAATAGGTTCTTATGTTGGAATCATAAGATCTTTATAAATGGATTGCTCATGTGGTAAGAGCAGGGGATTTGGGCTCCGGTCCAGTGGCTTTTGTGGGCTAAGCTTTTGAACGTACTAAACACTTGTCGAGAATGGGACCGGTAAGTCTAGTACCTTAATGACACGGTGCGGCAACTTACCTTACTAATCTTGAGTAGTCACCTGCCCGATTCGCTACCGGGAGGTGGGTACATGTGTGAAGCTGGGTGCCATGCGGGGTATGCCAGATTGCCGTGTACCCGGGACTGTAAGCTGTTGACGGTGTATTTTGGTACACCAAACATGTTCATTACACTTTGGTTTGGATTTGTTTATGGAACTAACCCACCACTAGGCACACTAATCATATAACAAGTTCATCTTTGTGCATGCATTTGGAAGTGTTATGTTTATGTAGGAAAACATGGACATAAAGGACGAATTCACAACAAGTTTAAAGGAGTAATTAAGGAGTCTTGTTCGTGTTCATGAGCTTGAAGAAATCACTTCCAATGGTGGAAAGGACCGAAGTGCTATGAAGGAACATCCCCGGGGATTGAAGTGTAAAAGACCGGACTTCATGCAATGAGAACCTCCATCTTAGATGTGAAGGACCGATAAGGCGAACCAGAGAGGGGGGTGTTAACACCAAAATTTGGTAAGGAGTCTGACCTGTGGGTCCGGTTCGAAAAGAGTCCGTCTGGTGGAAGGAAGGATATTTCCAGAGATTTTCGGCAAAGAGATCCGCGGTCGGCTATTTGCTCCAGTTCGGCAAAGGAACAGTAGAGCTGATTTTGTGGGATTGGACGGTGACGTGGCTCAAATCAGGAGAGACGAATGGATGGACAGGCGATCGAGTTTAGTTAGGCAATGAATCCATTCGCAGCTTGTAATCGCAGGGTATAAATACGATCCCCGGATGTATGTAACAAGGACGATCATTCTTCAATACACACCGCCTTACGCCAAACCCTAGAGTCCTTGTCGTGTCGTCGAGTTCTTCGAGAGGGCCAATCGATCCGTCGACCTCCGTGAGTACCGGCAACCTTGTATCATGTCTAGTATCATGCGGTGGATTTAGATCTGATGCAAGTAGTCTTGTTACCATGCTTCGTGTCATGCGGTAGATTCAAGCTTGGTTCAAGAGGGTTTCTTGTTAGATCATGAGCCATGCGGTAGGCTAAGATCTGGCTCGAAGCTAGTTATCGGCTCTATTGGATTTTGGCAAGATCCAATAGATTCATTAAGTTATCCCGTGTTATCTTGAGTTTTACTTTATGTTTTAATTCATGTAACACATCTTTGCCCAATCTAGATGGGTTTGGATCGGCTATATCTCTTTTAAGATCCTTGTGCGAGCAGGACTCGTGTGTTGACGCGTGAATCTTGTGTTCTCCGATAGCCGAAACCGAATCGATCTAGGTTGCTACGTGATGTGGGTTCAAGCTTGCTTCGTTCGTATAAATCTTGAAAGAACCGGGAACATGCGGTAGATGGCAGGTTTTTGGGTTGCTTTGGGGCTAGTCATCCGGTGGATTAGATTCCCAAATCAGTCTGATAGATTTGTTCACGTGGTAATGTTTGTTCCTTCTTCATGGACTCGGATCGGCCGTTCGCTCCCGTATCTCGGTTATGTTTTCACGAGTAGAACACGTGCATTATTTATGTTCTAAATGATGTATGCTTTTAGCTTTCCATATTTAGATTGTATCATGCGGTGGATAGATCTATCTGTGGAGAGTGGCACGTTTTTCATGCAAATCGTATCATGCGGTGGATAGATTTGTTTGTGATCGTACCCGACGGGTTTTAAAGTAACTAGACATGCGGTAGACTAGTGCTTTGGATCTATGCATGCTTATTTAATACGTGATCATGTTCGTGCTTTACTTCATTTATTTTAATGTTAATCTTCATGGGGATCGGTCATGACTCTGTGCTTGCATCTTTGTTTATACGAAGACCGGTTGTTGTCATGCTTACGTCATCCATTCGGCAGTGTTCTTTTTCCTTCTGTGGATACCCGAATGGTCGTGGTTCTTTGACAGATAGCTTCGCATAGCTATGTGTCATCCTGCTTGGCTTCGTTCAGCCGTAAATATGGAACTGTCTGGTACTACCCGGCAAGTTCCAAGCTTTGGTATTTAACTGCTTTATCTTTTGTTAATTTTCAGGAAAAATTGACTGGCACGTCATCTGCTCTCTGCTCGTGCGAAGCTAGCTTTGTTCGGCTTGCTGTGTGATTGGCGTTGAGTGCACTTTTTGCGTCAACAGGGGGGAGTGAATGGGAGCCGATAAAAATTCTTCTCGAAAGAGATGGAGACTCCAACAAGACGAACACGGCTTCCAACACGTCTCTGACTCACTACCCAAGTTGGCCAAGTCCACGCAGCCACTGAAGTGCTACTGGACCTAGGAACCAACGAACAACCTTCCGAGCCAAAACACACCAACACACACAGCGGAAACTTGCACGGCTTGTCGCCCGTGCCGCACCGGCCGGACCGATGCCCGCGCCGGCCGGGGACCGGCGGACACCGGCTAGACCTGGTGACGTAGCCGGCCGGGCCGGTGGCTACGCAGCCCGCACGACAAGCGTTCCGTAAAGCCTCGCCATACTCTTCTCTAGGCCCCGGAACAAAAACACCCACAAAACACAACCCGCACGAAGGAAAACCCTACACAAAACCTAACAAACCAACTCCAAACAAACCAAGAACCGACCAAAGAAAGACCAAGACCCAAAGACACACGAGTCAAACAGTTCACCCGAGGCAAATCCCACAAGTGACTCGCACCGGTCAGACCGGTCAAGAGCACCAGTCAGACTGGTGTAGCCTGGGCAGCTCGGGATGAACAGCATGTTGACGGTGAAAATCTGTCAACCTAGCCATGAGTTTACCTTCAGTGTTGGCATAAGTTTTATACCTTATCCATTGGTACTAATCCCCGTGGTATAACAAGTTCACTTGTGCATGTCGGTTTTGGAGTTTAGTGTTTATGCAGGGTTTTAGCGTTGAAAGCAAGACTTCCGGGATAAGTTCATCAAGCACCTTGTGACAAGACCTTGAAGCCCCGTACAAGTCATGCAATGAAGAAAACTTGACTCCAAGAAGCCAGGGACGCAACCCGAGAAGATGACAAACTCCGAGGACCTACCAGAAAAGTGCCGAATCTTGTGGGACAAGGAGCTACGTCTAATTCGGAGAGAAACTGACGACAAGGGCCTACATGCAGAAGGGGGAAGGATCTAGAAGACTCGGGAACCGACACCACGCAAAGGAGGCCGGAAACTGGGCCTGGATGGGCCCTGGCCGGTTGGCCCCGGCCGGCCGGCCCAGCCCAGTCCAGGGCCCATTTGCCCCCTCCTTTGACCTAGCCGCCATTCGGGCTATTTATAGCCCCAGGGTCGAGAGCCACGCATCAATCAATTCGTCATCGGCCGCCGAGGAGCAGAGAAGAGAGGGACACCATCTCGGAGAGGAGAGGGTCGAGCTAGTTGACTAGGGTCTCCCTAGTCGACGTGGGAACCTTGCAAGGAAGACCACGTCGGAGTTCCCGGAGCTAGAAGCAAGATCAAGGTAGGATCCCGGTGGTGATCTTGTTTATGTATCATTGTATTAGTTGAATTATCAAGTTGAATCTATTTCTAGCAATCAAGCGTTTCTTCGATGATTTCGTTTTTCGATCGGCTTTGCTTATTCTAGATCTATTCTCGAGACAGATCACATAGGGTGTTCTTGTAGCCGCGGTGGCTAGAGGTACACACCGGATCTTCCGAAAGAACTCGACTTTTCCTTGGACTCGCCCTAGACTACCTGCATGAATAGGAATACGTTGTGACAGAACGGGGGTTTCGAAAGGCGGGCGTTTTCAGAGTCGGACGGGAAACCACGAGTTAAAGAGGCTTCTAATAAGATTCGATTTGCTACTTCTTCTCTTGCTTGGAACTTCAACAAAAGGCTTAACCCGATCTCTCTAGATCGGTTTATCTACCCTATCTATCTTTGTTACCTCCAGTTATTAGTAGATTAGACTAGTTTTGTGTTCTTTATCTAGATGCATAAGGGTTTCTCTTTATCGAAGATTGAAGTTGCTTGGCTTTACTAGATCATCTTTTGCGTCACACATTTGTTCCACGGATTCGATACCTTGGGTTCACCACTCGAGGGAAGAAGGGTCCCTTGACTACAACGGGAGACTTGTCCGCTTGCAAGTCTAAACGAACTTTGATACAACTATTAACCGTCAACAAGCCCCTTTTTCTGGCGCCGTTGCCGGGGAACAAGTGATCAAGATTTGATCTTTTATTGCTTTTTTGTGATTTTCAGTTTTCTTTTAGTTTTTGTTTTTGCATCTACTAAACTTTGATCATCCTCAAAGTAAATCTAATCTAGTTTGTCTAACCCTAGTTTTCATAGATTTATTTTTACTTTCTAGTTTTTGCATATCTTGTTTATTGCTAACCCTAACAGGAGATGGACGACTACCTCTCCAACAAACCCGATAATTTTGTGGATGATCCAGAAAAACTTTACAAGCTAAGGAGACGTGAAGCACATCAAGCTAAAAAGCTGGATTTTGTAGATTCGAAGTCGGAAGACAAGGGATCAAAGGAATCTCCGAAGAATTCACCACCTCAAAGTCCTCGAAAGAATCGACTTCCACCGATGGGTGACCAACCGCAAGAGCGCAAGATTGGGGAGCTATGCACCCCGGATATCATCGACCTACCAATCTTGAATCTTGAGGAGATCGGAAGACCGTTTGAGATCAAGACCTCAACCATCCGCATGGTGCAACATTCACCCTTCACCGGTAAAGAGGATCCGAACCTTCACCTCCAAGCATTCATTCAACTATGTCAAACTTTCAACATGGATGGGGTGACTCAAGATCAAATGAGGGAAAGACTTTTTCCGTTCTCGCTACTCAGGAAGGCTTTGCAATGGTTCCACTCTCAACCGGCGGAGACGGTGCAAAATTGGAACACGTTGATGAAGGCTTTCATGAAGGAATACTACTCACCGGGTAAAACTCAAAGCTTGCGTAATAAGATTGCCACCTTTGTTCAATATCATACGAAAACTATCTCGGAGGCATTCAAGCGCTTCAATGAGTACACTCGGGCGGTTCCACATCACAAGTTCCCGAAGGAAGACCTCGTGCAAAAGTTCTATCAAGGACTCACCATGGCGTCAAGGACGATGATCGATGCATCGGCGGGAGGATCTATCATCGAGCTTACACCGACGGAAGCTTTCACTCTATTCAAGAAGGTCGCGGATAATGACACATGGGCGTCATCCGGACGCCTACATCCGGTTCAACCCATGGGAAACGTCAAAGGAGTCTTACAAGTGGAGAAGGAGAACATACTTGAAGGCAAGATTGATTCACTCATGAGGAGGTTGGAGAAGATGGAGATAGAAAAGAAAGAGGCTCAAGACTTGAAGGCCGCCGAAGCAAGATCCACATGCGAAGAATGCGGAGAGTATGGTCATGTCCACAAAGATTGTCCGGAGGAAGCCAAAGTGCTCGACTACATGAGGAAGGGAGAATTGCCGAACTTCGGCTACAGGCAAGGTAGACCTCAATTTAATGCGAGCTCATCCATTCCGAATTCGGTTCCGCTTCGTATACAATTGAAGGAATTCATGGACGAGCAAGCTAAGATCAACAAGGACACCGTCACCAAGTTCAAAGCCATAGATAAGGTGTTGGAGAACATCGATAACAAAGTGACAGAGGTCAGGAGCTCTAACCATCAAGTGCTCAACATGATGAAGATGCTCGAGACGCAAGTGGGACAACTTGTCGGGCGCCTCAATAATGATGAAGGGAAGCTTCCAGGACAACCTAAAGGTCCTGAATCGGCGAAGGCCATTCAAACACGTTCGGAAAAGAAGACCGAAGATCCGGAACATTCCGCGGGAGCAAGGAAGCCTAAACCATCCGCCGAGACGGAAGGATTTGCTAAGGAGAAGGTTACGGGGATCGTCACCGAAGAGCCTGAATTTGAGATGCCGGAAGAAAACACGAGGATACCACAACTCAAGCCACGCTACTTCCAAGGTAAACTTGACAACCACTTTGAGAAGTTTGTGGAGGTTGTGCGTAGACTTAGCATCAACATGCCATTATTAGATGCCCTACAAGTACCTACATATTCTCGTTACTTTAAAGACATACTTGCAAATAAATATGAGATAGCAACACTCGGGGTAGATCATGTCAAGATGTCCGAGGAGTGTAGTGCCGCTATTGCTAATGGGCTAGAGAAGCAAAAGGACCCCGGATGCCCTACAATTCCATGTTTCGTTGGTTCATTCAATTTCGAGAAGGCGTTGTGCGACCTTGGAGCAAGTGTGAGCGTCATGCCAAGAGATGCGTTCGAGAAGCTACACCTACCGTTGGAGCCTACGGGTATGTGTTTGGAGTTGGGAGACAACTCCATTCGCTATCCCTTGGGCATTGCCGAAGATGTACCCGTGAAGGTCGGACACCACTTCATCCCCGTTGACTTCGTGGTGCTCGAGATGGGAGAGAGGGAGAAGCCACCGCTCATCCTTGGGAGGCCTTTCCTCAAGACCGTGGGAGCTACTATTGACGTTGGCAAGGGGGAGATCATGTTTGATATTAACGGAGAAAGGAGTTCTTTCAAGTTCCGACCACGACTCGAGGCATGCAATATGATTGGAGTTAAAGATGTTCCACTTCATCGTCGCGTTGTTAAGGAAGAACCAAGGAAGAAGGAAGGGCTGAAAAAGAAGAAAGAGCTGAAGAAGAAGAAGGACGTGAAGAAAGTCAAGGAAGATTTTGCATCCGTCAAGACAAAGGAAGAAAAGCCGTCTGTGAAGACCAAAAAAATGACTAAGCCGGAAGATAAGCCCATGCCCAAGATGGTGCGGAAGTGGGTACCCAAGATTGCAACACCCGCAAAGAGCGTTGATCCGAAGTAATCAAGTGAAGAAGTCTAGCTATGGACTATAAACAAAGCGCTAGGCGGGAGGCAGCCCGTTTCGTCGAGTCAATAATAAGCTACCGGGAGGACAACCCGATTCCAGGTTTTTCGAGTCTTTTTAATAATTCAGTTTTGAATTTTATTACGCAAAGACATTAGAATTAGAAGTGGTTGAACAATATTAGAGACATAATTCTTGGTTGAATATTTTGCTTGATCATAAATTCTTTACATGAACCTTCCTATGTGTGTGTTTGTTTCTTTTCGAGAAGCCACAACCAAATAAATTCAGAACCTAACTCAACCCTTCATCCTTATTATGGTGTTGTGGTTGACTTATTTTTCATGCTAAAAACACATGAGTAGAGCCACGACTTATACCTAGGTGTTAATTAAATTTCAGCACGTGGTAGGACTCGCGTGAACCTAGAAATTAAACTTTTGGTTGGTTTAAAAAAAATCTATATCCTTGGTTTCTCTAAGATTAGAATTTTTCTAAGCCTCGTTAAATTTTATTTCATTCAAAACCTCTCTCATTTAGCCAAAATTAGAACCTAAACCTATGCCCCCACGATCAAGCCGGGAAAAGTTTGCTCTCAACCGATGAAGGTAAACTATACCGGTGAGACCGATATCAACGTAGTCGGAAAATATTTTCGACTTACATTTGTTTTTAATGGTTTAAAAACTTCTCTAAATTTATGCTTGAGCTCTTCCATAGCTCTGAAAATATTTTTAATTTTCGAAATTAGAGGAGTGCTTAGCCTTAAACTCATTTAAAGGGAGGCAATCTAGTTTAAGTTAATCATGCATGCACCATTGGATGCCCTTTCATCAACTTTCATCAAGACCACATGCAAAGGACAAGCATGGGTGGGCAGCAAGCATAACTTTGTAGGAAATTCATGGTGACATGTGAAGCAAGTGGAGCAAGGGAGTATGGAAATGACTCAAAGCATGAAGCATCAAGTGGAAGGACCAATAATGCAAGAAAAGGAGTGGACGAGAGCGTTTGGGCGGTGCAACTCGTGGAGCACGCGGGCAAGGAGGTCATGGAGGAGAAATGATCGTGTTGGAAGAAAGCCGAGGCGCAGAGAGGAACGCGGCCACCCAGGCCGGCCGGCCCAGGCCGGCCGGCCTCCCCTACAAAAGGAGCCTCCCTGGCTCCCGTCTTCTGCAGGCAAGCATCCCTCTCCTTCCTTAGTTTGTGTGCTCAAGTTTTCGTGCCCAAAACCACCGTAGACATAGCCAACCTTCCCAAGCTTGATAGCTCAAATAATACACACCCTTAATCCACTCAAAGTCCACATTCCAAAGTAAGTTTTTAAGTGCCTAGCTACCGGTTGAAACCCGGAATTTTAGTGGAGAGAAGAGTGCTGCAATCATGTGGAAGAAAACCACAAGTCTCTTCACCAAGAAGAAGGGGTCATCGTCATCCAAGCCGTCTTCGACGACGTCTTCGAGGAGGCACTCGGTTTCCGAGTCTCCTCGGAGCATGGAGGAGGACACGGCACCGCCAAGGAGGAACGACACTCTCCTCCTCGGTGGCATGAGGGCAACAAGGAGCACGTCCATGAGGATTAACGAACCTCAAGGGCGTACTATGACACCCTAACAATTCCATCACTAAAAATTACCAAGCAACTGTTAATTAGCCTTAAGGATTTAAAATTTAATTTGCCATTTAAATTGAGCTCTAAAATATTAACCTTAATTTAATTAATATAGAGACAACAAGTGGTTGTGCATCATTATTTGGTTGTGCATGATTTTGGTTGCTTGTGTGAGGTTTAAAAAGTTTACAAAATTTTGTGAAAAGTTTGAAAAGAAATTTGGTTTGAATTTGATTTTAAAAGGTTGTTTTGAAAAGGGTTTGAAAAAGAAAAGGAAAAAAAAGAGACTTACCCTCCTTACCTTTGGGCCCAGCCGGCCTGCCGGCCCATCTGCTCTCTCCCGCAGCGGCCCACCTACTCACTCTTCCTTTTTCTTTTTCCTTGAGCCGCTGACACCGTGACCCCACCTGTCAGCCTCTCCCCGTCCTCCTTCCTTTCTTCTTCTTCTCCTCTGCTTCGCCGGCCCGCCGCCGCTACGATTTCCGCCGCATCCTGCCATCTTCCCCCTTCCTTTCCTCCCCACCCGAGCCGGCCAATTAAGGCAATTAACCACGCGTGATCAATTAGGGTCGTTACCCTTCCTTAAGCCCCAGCTGAGATGGCCGCGGCCATCAATGGCAAGCACCGCCGCCGCGAGATCCTTCCGCCTCCCCTCGCCTCCCTCTCTCTGAGTTCCTATTTAAGCTCGAGCTCGAGCTCCTGCTCCCCCCTTCGCACTCGAAGCACACCACTACACGCGCTCGAACACCCACCCCGCCGGCACCGCCACCTCTGCATCGCACCGCCGCCGGACGCCGTCGGTGAAGTGCTTCATTGCCCTATCTTTTCTTTCTCCGATGCAATCGTATCTCTCACGTGACGCTTGTTGTTCAGGGGAAACCGCCACCGGGATCGTGCAACGCCTAGAGCTCTGGTTCCCGCCCACCGAAGCGCCGCCCGAACCGCCGCCGTCGTTGAACTCCATCACTGTTGCCTTCCTTTCGCCCGTGAGCTCGCCCGGTGCTTCTTCACGTGGCGAGCATCATATTCCCGGTCGTTTTCCCTTGAGCGCACGCCGCAGCACCGGCGCCCGCACGCCGGCGAACCCCGCGCCACCCCCTTTCGGTGTTGGCCGCTGTGGAAGCTCAACCCGCCTCCCTGAACCCCTCGAGGTGTGCGCGCGTCGCTCAGCTACGAGTAGAGCCCGCTCGCGCATGAAATGATGCCCCACAGCATGATCTAGGGCTGCACCGGCGAACCCTCCGCCGCGCGCCGCCACACTCCGGCGAGCTCGCCGCAGCCCCTCGCTTGCACGCGTCCTGAGTCGTGTGATCTGCGATGGACTGACGAGATCACGTACCCCTTCATGTTATGTGGCCGGTCCACCGTGGACCCGTGAGCCGAGCTCACGGCGCGGTCCACTGCGCTCGCGCGCGTCTGAGACCGTTGGATCCAAGATCCACGGTGCGGCTATGACGATTTCGTTAAAGAGTCCCTGGGTAATCCTGTTTTCGCATGCCGGTCCTTCCACCTTTCAAGATTATTGCAGATAGGCCCTGGTTTTTGCAGTCTAGCCCATGTCTACCCGGGTTAATGGTGTTAGAGGTCCTTTTCTTGTGTTTTAGCACTTTAACCCTTCGGTTTTAATATGAAATTATGTTTTAGCCCCTGGTTTTATTTATAAAGGCTCTGTAAAATTTAGTTTTACTACAAATAGGTCCCTGTATCTTATTTTGAGCATAACTTTCTCGTTTTAACTCCGATTTTAGCGTTCTATATAACGAAATGATCTTCTCAATGGTAGAATCATTTAGACAGCAAGTTTTCCATTTTTTCTACTGTTTGGTGTACTGTTTATTTATTGTTTGTTGTTTATGTTTGACGTAGATATCGTGCCTGTTTCGTCTGAGCTCCCCATTGGAGGTGATCAGGAAGAGCCTTCTTTTGAAGAGGACTATACCCAGCTTGTAGAGGAAGGCAAGTGGCTTTCCCCATCTGCATTATCTCCTTTTGAACCTATAACACTACATGATAAAACAAAGTTTACTATTCCTGTTGCAATGCATTAATATGATGGGCAAACATCTTTTTAAGGACTTGACTAGATGTTTTACCCCGTTACCTTGATCAACCATGTTTATCAAATGCTCGGGTAGATAAATGCTTAGCTTGCTTTACATGGAAATGGTTATATTTTTGTTATGAAATGCGACTCAGTTCTGTTTATGAAATGTTTATGTGTTAAGACAAGATAACTTGTAATTTAAATGGAACATGGAGAACCACCCAAGACAACAGTACAACCACAGTCCACATGGCTCTGGCTTAGCCAAGTAATTAGGAGAGTGAGTTAGCTGATAGCCTTTTTCCGAGAGGGGCACAGGGGGCCGGAGTTGAAGGGGTATAGCCCGGTTCTTTTGGGGTAGCAGCCTTGGCTAAGGTGCTGACCATTAGGGAGGGTTATGGTCCGCTCCGCTGCTGTAATTGTCCCAGGCTGTTGGTTTCTCTGCTTTCCTTTGTAAAGGCTTCGTAGTGGACCCCTAGCCACTCACCCTGGAAGTGTTTAAGGGTCTGGCTAACCCGGGCAAAATGGGGAACACGAATTGTGGGTAAAGTGTACAACCTCTGCAGAGTGTAAAACTGATCGATCAGCCGTGCTCTCGGTCAAGAGCGGCTTGGACCCTCAAATGATAATCAAACTTAAAGATAAATGTAAATCGTGGGTTTTGTGGGTTTGGTTTGAGGTATCTTTTGAATTAAGAGGGTTTGGTATACAATTACACCTAGTAATTAGGCGTTGTTAAGTAAAATTTGATGAACTTATAAAATGCTTACCGCTGTGAACCATAGCCTATCCTTGTTAGCCTTGCATTGTTTCCCCCACTTGCTGAGCTCCAACCATAAGTGTGCTCACCCTTGCTCACCGCTGTTTAGAGGAGAACATCGGAGGTGAGGACGAGTACTGGAGCGACTACGAGGAGTTCTAAGGCATGCGGATCCCCCAGTTATCATGCCTGTGGAAGCTGAAGAAGGAGCTGCTCGTCGTTTAGTTATCGTTTGTGTTTGGAACTTCGAGTCCACCCGTTCTTAGTGTAATAAAGAATATTGTACCAGTTTAACTCTCGTACTTTTTATTACTGCAATGGTATTACACTCTTTTGTCTATCATGTGTGTGTAAATTGATCCTGGCGCACATATGAGATGCATCCGGTTTTCCTTGTAAAATTGGGTGTGACACGTACGGAGGAGCCGCCCGTCCCACCTCGACGATCGACCCGTTCATCCGCGCCACCTCCATACACTCTGCAGTATTCTACATATGGCTTCATCATATTGTCGGAGGAGGAGGAGAAGAAACTCTCTCGTCTTGAGAAGAGGCTTGTGGCCAACGTCGACTTCGACGATCAAGCACTCAACTATTTGGGTTTCGGCATGGACATATATTATATGTTGGGGCACCTTGGATGGGTGCAATTCTCCAACGGGGTGTCGGCAAACACCCACAAAGAGTTTGCCTTGGAAACCTTGATGACTATAGCGCCCATCCTTGATGAGGGGTGCAAAGTTTATCATTCCGTTTGGAGGGAATCCTACAAGTGGTTCCGTACGAGTATGTTAGGGAGCTACTTGGGTTCCAAAAGGGAGCTCCGGAGAAAGTCGACGTGTCAGACGGCTT
The DNA here is from genome assembly GCA_947561735.1 of Cenchrus americanus. NCBI lineage: Eukaryota > Viridiplantae > Streptophyta > Magnoliopsida > Poales > Poaceae > Cenchrus > Cenchrus americanus. The sequence continues at coordinate 124,369,856 of OX387242.1, read as the reverse complement.
GTTAGATGGGTTTTGGAATTTGATCTTCGGAGAAGCCCACCAACAACGCAATTGCATCTGTAACCCCATTATCCAAGTATTCCACTCTTGGATGAGCAAGAGGATATTGGGGAGGATGAGGGAGACGAAGGTGACCGACACGGAGTTGAATTGGCTCTACTCGGCTTTAATTGCCAAGCAGCTAATAGACCCCTCATACCTTATGATCAACTGATGGTGTTGCGAGGCAACATCGGGATCGGGAGATATTGGTTCGGGGTGCTACCTCTCTATGTTGGCCATCTCCCTAAGGCCGGGGATCAGAAGAAACCCCGAACGTCTTTTACGTGGGACCTCTCTCGGCCTTGAGTATTTGAAACAAGGTAAATATATTAGTGGAGATGAGAGAGGAGGCTTTCATGTGGCCAAGGTGAACCTACCCCTTCCGGATCCAAGGCTTAGGCTTTTCATTCAAGGGAGGGAAGATTGGTTAGAAGAGGGACTCCTCGTCCCGGCAAAGAAAAATAAAAGAGGAAGAATCGTAGAGGAGGGATCCTCCTCCGCACATGCGGGTGGTGCACAACCCAACTATGTACCACCATTTTGCGGGATTCCTACTCCGCCAAGTTATTACGAAGGGCCACAAATGCAAGCATGGGGGGTGGTGCACCGGTACCCCCACCAAATTATGTGGTGCCCAACGTAACCTTCGCGGAGCCCTACGCACAATAGCCCCAACCACAACAAAGCATGTCCATAATTGGAGGGTATGTTGCAAGAAATATGCAAAACGTCGCAGCCATCCAAACCAACGCGGCTCAACTTGGTGAGGGCAATGCAAGTATTGCCTATGAGCTTGGACGCCTTCACCTAGTGCAGCCGGATCAATTCGTTGGAGGGGATGTCCAACCCTACTACGAGCAAGGGTACAAGTACCAAGATTATCAACACCAACCACAGGCGGAGGATTAGGAAGAAGGAGGAATTTTACTTTTCTTTTCTTTTCCCTTTTCTGTAATTTTCAGCTTTTGTTTGCTTGTGTTTGAGTAATATTTTCAGTTTTTATTTAAATTTCAGCAAGTGTGTTTGTTTACTTTCAGCATGTATTTCAGTTTGTTTTCACCATTAATAAAGACACCACCTTGTTTACAACATTGGAAAAGTTACAAAAATTTGTGCCATAATGATATATGATTATAATTGCTGCTTTGTTTATCTTTGTAATTGATTTATGCATGTTAAAGCTAGTGCTCTCTTAAAATATGAATCCAAATTTATCTAAATGCTAGCTTAATCTTTAGCGGAGGTTATGATTAAAATAAAGACCCATAGTGTTTTATGTGCTCTCAAGTTATGAATAGATTGAAGATGGTTTTTATGCCCAAAAATATCGCTAACCTTGTCATGAATATCACTTGTGTGTTGCTCAACCTATCCAGAGCCTTATATATATTTGAGTGCATAAACCTTAGTGTACAAGATTTACTTTTGAGTGAGTTATTGCAGACCATGATTTCTCTGGCCCGAGACTAAGAAGCTGGTCATTCCGTTTTTGCGTATCTATCTTTTTGCTAGCCTTTTATCCGTGCATTGTGTATCCCCACAATGGAGATCTCACAAACCTCGCCGGATATCCACCCTTAAAACCAAATATCATCCTTTGTGATTACCTCCTTGACCACAACCTATCTTTGAGAATGGATCATCAATTCAAGGAAGATCGCAAGACGGTGCCAACATTGAAGAATTCAAGTATCTCTCCAAGGAAAAATATTTCCGGTACCTACCTTATTTATCGCCTCTTTGCTCGAGGACGAGCAACATCTAAGCATGGGGGAGGAGGTAGGTACGATGCAATTTTAGAGTTCAAAGGGGAGCAAAAAAAATTTATGAGAAAAAAATTGAGAAAAGAAAGAAAGAGAAATATGAGAAAAAGAAAAAATATATGAGTATGTGTAAAAATAAAAAGTGAACTCCCCGGTTCTCTAAAGTGCATTAGGAATCTCAAGGCTTCAAGATCCATACTCATTTCCAACCATGTGCAATCTGATAATGAGGACTTCCTTTGTGCCTCGGGATCACTCTTTGCCATTTGCACATGTCCACCTATCTCAAGTGTGTGTATTTTCTTTCTTTCCCCTCCTTGATATAACATCATTTTCGAATGACCTTTTTGACGAGTCTTGGTAAGACCATGAGAAGCTTGTCTTGTTTTGACAACATCTCATTTATAATATCTTGGTAGGACTAAACTTTCCCAAAAGCTCCATATAAAGCCTACCACACATATATGTTATGAGAGGGAAAGGAGTAGAATATATAGGCTTGAGAGACAAAGCGAGATGAGAGTTCATGAGCAATATGCAAGATGATTTAAATTTGTGAACTTGGTTTAACTTTTCTTCATCTCATTCTTTATTTCAAAAATTCTGAGATCTATTTAAATTTTGGGAGCATGTTAATACTTGTGGGGTAAGCTTTATTAAGAATCTACCCTCCGTAGAGGTGAAGGTTAGTACATTATGGAACTTTAAAGAATTAAAATTTTGAGAGCATTATGTTTTCTCATGTATGATCGAGTGCAAGGTTTAAACATTGATGGGCAACGATGATATCCATCGAAGGCTTACTCGAGGACGAGCAAGATTTAAGCATGGGGAGATGTTGACGGTGAAAATCCGTCAACCTAGCCATGAGTTTACCTTCGGTGTTGGCATAAGTTTTATACCTTATCCATTGGTACTAACCCCCGTGGTATAACAAGTTCACTTGTGAATGTCGGTTTTGGAGTTTAGTGTTTATGCAGGGTTTTAGCATTGAAAGCAAGACTTCCGGGATAAGTTCATCAAGCACTTGTGACAAGACCTTGAAGCCCCGTACAAGTCATGCAATGAAGCAAACTTGACTCCAAGAAGCCAGGGACTCAACCCGAGAAGATGACAAACTCCGAGGGCCTAACCAGAAAAGTGCCGAATCTTGTGGGATAAGGAGCTATGTCCAATTCGGAGAGAAACTGACGACAAGGGCCTCATGCAGAAGGGGAAGGATCTAGAAGACTCGGGAACCGACACCACGCGAAGGAGGTCGGGAACTGGGCCTGGATGGGCCCAGGCCGGCCGGCCCAGCCCAGTCCAGGGCCCATTTGCCCCCTCCTTTGACCTAGCCGCCATTCGGGCTATTTATAGCCCCGGGGTCGAGAGCCACGCATCAATCAATTCGTCATCAGCCGCCGAGGAGCAGAGAAGAGAGGGACACCATCCCGGAGAGGAGAGGGTCGAGCTAGTTGACTAGGGTCTCCCTAGCCGACGTGGGAACCTTGCAAGGTAGACCACGTCAGAGTTCCCAGAGCTAGGAGCAAGATCAAGGTAGGATCCCGGTGGTGATCTTGTTTATGTATCATTGTATTAGTTGAATTATCAAGTTGAATCTATTTCTAGCGATCAAGCGTTTCTTCAATGATTTTGTTTTTCGATCGGCTTTGCTTATTCTAGATCTATTCTCGAGATAGATCACATAGGGTGTTCTTGTAGCCGAGGTGGCTAGAGGTACACGCCGGATCTTCCGAAAGAACTCGACTTGTCCTTGGACTCACCCTAGACTACCCGCATGAATAGGTATACGTTGTGACAGAACAGGGGTTCCGAAAGGCGGGCATTTTCGGAGTTGGACGGGAAACCACGATTTAAAGAGGCTTCTAATAAGATTCGATTTGCTACTTCTTCTCTTGCTTGGAACTTCAACAAAAGGCTTAACCTGATCTCTCTAGATCGGTTTATCTACCCTATCTATCTTTGTTACCTCCGGTCTTTAGTAGATTAGACTAGTTTTGTGTTCTTTATCTAGATGCATTAGGGTTTCTCTTTATCGAAGATTGAAGTTGCTTGTCTTTACTAGATCATCTTTTGCATCACACATTTGTTCCACGGATTCGATGCCTTGGGTTCACCACTCGAGGGAAGAAGGGTCCCTTGACTACGACGGGAGACTTGTCCGCTTGCAAGTCTAAACGAACTTTGATACAACTATTAACCGTCAACACAGCACCCGCGGGTCAACTCCTCCAAATCCAAACTTCGATCTCCCGAATCGCTCCACGAACTTGAACAAGACTTTGGGGATAATAGGAACACCTCATGAGGAGTCCATAGCCATGATTTTGTCCACCAAAAGTTGCCAAATCAAGAGGAATCGAAGAAATCCCGCCAAGAACTCCTCTAACCCTAGAACACAGAAAACTCCAAAATCGAGCCCCTTAACTCACGGATTTGGGAGGGGAATCAAAGGCAAAAGAACCACGAAGGGTTCACACGAATTTCCCCCAACAAATCCCCAAGAGCAAGGTCTCGAAAACACACCATGAAACCACCAAAAAGGGCTCCGAAAATCACCACCAAGAACAATCGGGAACAACACAACAAAGCCTTGAGGAACCACGCCGAATCATCTATACATACCAAGGAGGTTCACACAAGGTCTAGCTTGCCCCCCGATCATCCAACCCTCTCACAAAATCTCACCATGAAGCTCTCAAGCTAGTCCTATGGAAATCCTAAGAAAATAGGAAGGGAAAATAGGAAAGCAAATGAACTAGGGTTCCAAGAGATGGCTGCCATCCTCTCACCTCATTGGTTATATGGAGGAAACCGAAAGTCTAAAATACCCTTACTTAATAACTAGGGATACAAGCCCCTCAAGGGCGGTTTTGGAAGTCTTCAGATTTTCTCCATCGGACGGATGCCCGGCGACCGCACACTGCTTAGCCTCGACGCAAGCCTTGCGATCCCAATGCGTGTCCTCCGCTTCGAAGATTCCAGACTGCGTCGTCGCACACCAGTTAGACCGGTGCTCCTTACCGGTCAGACCGGTACCCACCGGCCAGACCCACCGGTCAGACCGGTCTGGAGCTGCTGCAGCACCATCTTCGGTTCTCTGGTCTTGGTTTTGTGGATCAACCAAGGAACCCAGTGGTTTTCTGGTGAACCACTGGAAACCCCGCGAACTCGGTGTAGCCTCCACCAATCGCCACTCATGACTCAGCTTCTACGTAGTCCCGGCCCGACCTTGGTTTTGAAGCTCAACCAAGAAACCGTCCATAACTTCATCTTGCTGTTCATGCCACCATGCGGCCCGCACTTGACCCCGCTGGCCACCGGGTCCCTCGAACGAAGCCTACTTGTCTTCTCCACACCTGGAGGCCTCAGCGGCGACGACCTTTCGTGCTTGTTCTTCACCTGCACCAACACCAGTCAAGCCGCAACTTGCACCTGCAATACTTAGCCAAGAATCAGTCCACACAACGTTGTCAATCACTCATCACACAAGGAAGCGACCATCCACCGGTCCTCGAACCACAAATGGTCCTCAAGATGCGAGGATGACATCGTCAAAATAGTGCAAGTGGAGGGGGCAAAGTGCATAATTACATGAGGACCCACCTGTTGGCGCAAAAAGTGCACTCAACGCCAATCACACAGCAAGCCGAACAAAGCTGGCTTCGCACGCGCAGAGAGCAAATGACGTGCCAGTCAATTTTTCCTGAAAATTAACAAAAGATAAAGCAAGTTAAATACCAAAGCTTGGAACTTGCCGGTGGTACCGCAGGTTCCATATTTACGGCTAAAAGCCAAGCAAGATGACACATAGCTATGTAAAGCTATCTGTCGAAGAACCACAACCATTCGGGCAACCGCAAAGGGAAAAGGAACACTACCGAATGGATGACGTAAGCATGACAACAACCGGTCTTCGTATAAGCAAAGATGTTCGCACGAAGTTATGACCGATCTCCATGAAGATTAAAATTAAATAAATGAAGTAAAGCACGGGCATAATCATGTATTAAATAAGCATGCATAAATCCAAAGCACTAGTCTACCGCATGTCTAGTTACTTTAAAATCCGTCGAGTACGATATCAAACAAATCTATCCACCGCATGATACGACTTGCATGAAAAACGCACCACTTTCCACAATTAGATCTATCCACCGCATGATACAATCTAAATATGGAAAGCTAAAAGCATACATCATTTGAAACATAAATAATGCACGTGATCTACTCGTGAAGAAACATAACCGAATACGGCTGAACAGCCGATCCAGGGTCCATGAAGAAGGAACAAACATTACCACGTGAATAAATCTATCAGACTGATTTGGGAATCTAATCCACCGGATGACTAGCTCCAAAGCAACCCAAAAACCTGCATCTACTGCATGATACCCGGTTCTTTCAAGATTTATACGAACATAGCAAGCTTGAACCCGCAACACATAACAACCTAGATTGATTCGGTTTCGGCTATCAGAGAGCACAAGATCCACGCGTCAAAACACGAAGTCTGCTCGAACAAGGATCATAAAAGAGATATAGCCGATCCAAACCCATCTAGATTGGGCAAAGATGTGTTACATGAATTAAAACATAAAGTAAAACTCAAAATAACACGGGATAACTTAATGAATCTATTGGATCTTGCCAAAATCCAATAGAGCCGATAACTAGCTTCAAGCCAGATCTTAGCCTACCGCATGGCTCATGATCTAACAAGAAACCTTCTTGAACCAAGCTTGAATCTACCGCATGACACGAAGCATGGTAGCAAGACTACTTGCATCAGATCTAAATCCACCGCATGATACTAGACATGATACAAGGTTGCCGGTACTCACGGAGGTCGACGGATCGATTGGTCCTCTCGAAGAACTCGACGACACGACAAGGACTCTAGGGTTTGGCGTAAGGCCGGTGTGTATTGAAGAATGATCGTGTTTTTTTACATACATTCAGGGGTCGTATTTATACCCTGTTGAATACAACTGCGAATGGATTCATTGCCTAACTAAACTCGATCGCCTGTCCATCCATTCGTCTCCCCTGATTTGAGCCACGTCACCGTCCAATCCCGCAAAATCGGCTCTCTTCGTTCCTTTGCCGAACCGGAGCGGACGACCGACCGCGCATCTCTTTGCCGAAAATCTCCCGGAAATATCCTTCCTTCCACCAGACGGACTCTTTTTCGAACCGGACCCACAGGTCAGACTCCTTACCAAATTTTGGTGTTAACACATGCCCCTTCAATTGTGGGATAAAAGTAATTTTGTTCCACAATTGACTCCAGCCACGAATCCTCGAATCAAATCTGTCAACACCTGTTCTTCGCAATCCGCCGGAATCTTCGTTCAGATCCAACCCTAGATCCCCTCGTTCCGAGCTCGAACCTCCAATGGCAACTCAAAACCAAGCTGCTCAGGTAAATTCATCCCCCGCAAACCTTGTTCGGCATTAGGTTTTCAATTTTACCTGAGATTTTCCTTTTCCGCTTTCTTCCAGGAACCTTCTACTGCTCTTTTGATTCCTATCGAGGCCAATTCGCGCCTTATTACCTTGGTCCCGTGGGGAATCCCGACCCTCGAGATCTTATTGCCGCCGAATCTCGCAGAATCCCCTTCAAGGCGGCTTTGTCTCCACCTCCTCGGTGGCAAGATGCGTTCAAGAACTGGCCTTTGCCCCCAATTGCAGGCTGGAAGACTTGGTACCGGAGGATTCTTGCAGATAAGAGTGGATTGACCAACCTGGATGCTCTCCGTATCGCTCAATGCTTGGAGTTATCCGTGGCTGAGACCCCCAAGAATGAAGATCTTCTAATAGCCGCATGCCACTTCTGGTCAAATGGAGTCAACGCCTTCCTCTTTGGGCATGGCCCAATGTCTCCAACCTTGGCCGATGTATATATGATCACTGGCCTTGACATCACCGGATCTGCCCAGCCCTGGGACTTCAAAAACTCTTCACGCTAGACAGGGGTAAAGCCAGGGAATGGTTACAAGAATTATATCTTGAAGCACATGAAAGACAATCCCCTTGGCGATATTGAATACAGAGCCTTCCTGAACATGTGGCTGTGCAGATTCGTTTTCTGTGGCAAGGCCAACGAACCCACTTTGAACCATATCGCGATGGCGATTCATCCGGCGGTGGCAATCGCCTCCCTCTCGGGAAAATTCTTCTTGGGCAGCGTATACCATATGCTTCATCGATCGTTACCCAAATGTACACCGACCGCAGGATAACATGCGTCAATGGCCCTTGGTGGTTTGTTCAAATGTGGCCGCAGCTCCACATGCATCGATTGTCGGCGTCGATTTGAACTCCGTGTTCTTCCCTTTGTCCACTCACCCCGAAGGAGAGCCTCAAGCTACCAGAGGATGCCAAAACTACGGAGAAGCGGCTTCAACTGTTTCCATCCAGCAGGACATCAGCCAGCTCTTCGAGTTGTTCTTCAAAGGTTTCCCCAATCCTCTTTGGCTTCCTTATCTAGGCAACGACACCTTGACCTTCCCTGTTGAATTTTCCTTTGAACCCGGCCATCAAGATGGGAGATTCTTGGAGATTCTTAATATCATAATCCGCCCATGCATACTGCCGGCCGAGTTCAATGGAGGAAGGCTGAATGTCAGCACTTATGAATACTATCAGCCTAATGTAATGGCCAGACAACTTGGATGCGGCCGCATGCCCCCAAGATTGTTCCCCGCATGAATTCCTCAAACCCGGGGAGGAAATCAAAGAACCGATGCGGGGCATCGTAGTTTTCAACTATGTGTGCACCCCACCGTCTACACATGTCCTTTTGTGCCCACAACCATAGCTCACCCCACCTTCAACTCCTGGTGGCAAGAATTTCATGACCATATCTTCAGTGAGCCTGTTCATGTATTCTGTGCAGAGTTGGTACCTGATTTTCTGCCAATTTCAGAGGTAATACAATGAGCCCTTAGATCAGACCTTCCCTCTTTGTTCGTGGTCCTGACCTTCATTTTTCTGTCCACAGAACACAGTGCCTGTCCCTCGAGCTAGGGCAATTGCTTACAACGCTGAAGGCCCAATTTCAACACTAGGATTCAAATCCACAACTATGCATCAACTAATGGACAGATACGCTACCACAGATCCCAGCCTTTCTAGCCTTGCTGCAGACAGGAGGCAAGGTCTGCATCTGATTGCCCCTCCAAGTGCTAAAAGGAGAAGGACTGTCAAGAAAGTGCTTGTTGAGGTAAACCCTTTTACTTTCTTGATTACCAAGTCACTCTGTTCTTGATGAATCATATTACTGTGTATTTCAGACCAGAGCCCAGCAGCCTTCAGACCCAGTACCTGCCAATGCTCCATCCACTGGTATGACTTCTACTGCTTTTTCTTGAGGATGTACACTGGCATTTACCCTCCCAATTTGGCATTTGCAGAAGAAACAACAGAAGGGCAGCTTGTAAATGTTCCGGTGGTCCAGCAAGCAAGTCCACCGGGGCTGAATTACCTATCCCAGTGGAGATCTCATCCTCATCACCTTCTGCAGAAGCAGCAAACTCTCCAGAGATGAATCTCCCAATTCAACTGGAGCCACCAAGTTCCCCAAGGGTGCCATCACCTGCTGGTCAAGCAGGGATAACCAACCCAACAGAGGCGGATCCGACTCCTCATCAGCCAGAAACTCACGAGCTGCTGATAGCCGCATCGGCACCTCCTAGCTTGGAAGTTTCGGCTCTGCCTGGAGCATCTCCTTCGCCTGTGATCGCCCCTGCTCAAGAAACCAGCCATGAGGTATCCACCTGCGCTTAATTTTGGTACCTCGATGTTTAGCATTCTTAACTCGGCAACGTCGTTTCTCGGGATCGAGCTCCATCATCATCAAGCCTCGCCATTAGAGAGCAATTCAACTGCCGAGGTGATGAAAGAAACATATCAGCCACTGCCAGATGAAGTGTTGCCCAAACTTAAAGAAATTGCAGCCTGGCTAGAAAAAGATACTCAGGATCAGTTCAATGATCTTCATCATTTCGAAGAGATGTTTGAATCTATTAGTCAAGAACTCCCTGAAGACATCAGAGCTTCTCTATCATCCGTCTATGACTTAGGGCCCCTTTATGTACCCTTAAGGCGCGCTTGGAGGAAATTGCGCTCCCGTCCGGCCATTGAAAAGAGGAAAACCGATGCTGAACATGCCATGAACGGGGCACAATCCCAAGCAGAGAACCATAAAGATGCATTGGCTAACCTGCAAGCTTCCTATGATCTGAAAGTTGCTAGGAAGGCTGCTCTAGAAGCAGAACTGAGAAGCCTGTCAGCGGAGATAGAGATTGACAAAGAGAAAATAGCCGAACTTCCTGGATTGATAGCAAAGACCCAAGCGGAAGTAAAATCGGCTATCACCAAAATAGAGCAATGCGATGCGGAACTCACTGACTTATCCGGTGCCCAAAAGGATTGCCAGGAGTTGCTGGACAATTCCCATTTGATAATATCCAATGTTCGTCGTGTACTTGCCAAACTCCTGAATGCCTGAATATCCTTATTGATGTATAACTGAATTGGTCGTTCTCGTAATACCTTCTTGTGATTTGTTTCCTTTCTTTTGCGCACTTTTAGATGTAATGCTGAACGACCCATTCGGTAGTGAAACGCCAACTCCCGAACGACACTTTGATTTCCTTTAGCTGAACCAATCGATCTGCACGCGGCTCAGCCTAGAACTCCAAACGACCCGCCGGCGGGCTGGCCAAGGAAACCTTTCCACCTTCCGATTTTCTTGGGATATGTGCCACGATCCACAGCCACGACTCGAAGCCACGATTCATCTTGCCAGGCCTATAAATGTTACCATAGGTGCCCCTAGCTCTCCACCAGGCCTTCTAGCTCTCGAATCTTTGTCAATCTTTAGCCCTTTCGCAAACAGTGCACATCCCAAACCACAATGGTGCGCCGCCTCAACCGCCGCCGTGCCTCCGACGAGGCCGAGGGGAGCGCCGCCAATGCGCGCGGCGGTGATGATCGTCAATCTCTCCTCTTTGATTCTCGTTCTTGATCTTCTTTTGCCTTGACGATCATCTCCCTTTTTCAGACTGATTCAGTGGAATCCGCCTCGTGCGCCGGCCAATCAGCCCCTCCCAGATGACTCCTCGAAGTCCGATGGCCACTCCCCGGTACCGTACGGGGGAAGAAGACGCCATCCGCTTCAAGGAGGAGCTAGAGGCGTCCCGTCGCGAGCTGGAGGACGTCTCCAAGAAAGCGGGCGTGGCCGAGCTAGAATGGGAGGACCAGCGCAAACAGCGTTGGAGGCCATCGACGGTATGGCTCGAGATTGATTCTTGATCCGGCCGGCCTTTGATGCTAATCCTTTCGTTTGCTCTTTGCAGCCCGCGATGCCGAGCTCAACCGCCCAAAGGCGCCGGTAGAGCAATTGGCCGAGAAGGTGAATGCCCGCGGCGACACGCCGGCGGAGCGCCTGGCCGCGGTGGAGCGCCGTGTCGACGAGGTGGCCGTCCATGGCGTTCGTTTGGGCACCACCTTGGGCCTGGCTGCGATGGCGACGCATACGGACGTCGACTATTCCACTAGGTCGCGTGGCTTTCAGGGCGGCGCGCCGGAGGACATCGACGAGATCGAGCTCATCCTGGAGCGCCTTGACGGCCACGGCGACGCCATTGCCGAAATTACCCATCCCCAATCTATGTTGAATAGGCTCTTCGACTAGATTGTACTAGGGATGTGCAAATATCGGCAATAGATGAAGAACTTCTGAATTCTGCACCTGTTCTGTGATGACTTCCCTTTGCATTTTGCATCTGCAAATTTTTCTTCGAATGCATCCGGGAACTATCTTTAGCCAAACGCGTGAGAACAACTGCCCCTTGGCGCAAAATCCACAGAGGATCCCAATTCGGCAATCCGTAAACACTGTTCAAGAGAAAACCCTTCGCGTTTGGTGGAAAACCCTGCCGCTTGGTATTCCAACAGTGTGTACTGGCCAATCATCACTCCCAACGCGCCTCCCCGGTCAATAAAATAGCCCGTGGGGTGCTCTGCAAATCCACTCGCACACTCCTTCATCATTTCTCATCTCTTCCCTTGCCGCTAGAGGAAAAAACCCCAACGCCATGGACAAGGGTAAACAACCTCAGGGGAGCGGCTCATCAAGGAAGCGTACGATTCGGAAGTGAGTTCTTTCTTGATCTGCTCCTTGTTCTCCCGCTTGATCTTGCGCTTCATGTTTTCCTCTCGTCCTTTTCAGCCTTGATTTGCTTCCCGAAGAAGTCATCGGGACCGAAGATGTGCCTGAGTACATCTCCTCCGATTCCTCTCCCGAAGCAGAGGATGCCACGCCTGAACAGAGGACCAACCATCAGCTGCGCCGCCGCGTCCGGCACCTGGAGCATGGCCTCAGGGACATGTCCGCCCGCTGCCAAGCCGAGCGCGAGCGTCGCATGGCTCTGGAAGCACTAGTAGGGGGTAAATGCTCCCGACTCCTTCATGCTTGCCCCTGGATTTCTTGCCTCTGACCTTGATTTCTCCTGCTCCAGATGTCTCTAACAGGTACAGCAACCTGAAGGCGGCCTGGGATAGCTTGGTAGAGGCCGCCAATCACGGTCATCCTCGTGCGTTCCAAGTTGCCGTCACGGTGGTCCTGGAACAACTGAAGAGGGAGCAGCAGCCGAAGAAGTAAAGAAAAGATTGAATCATACTTTCGCTTCTTCCTCCACGCCTTCTGCTTCCCACCTCCTCGGGGACTTGACCATCAGGGTTGTTAGATGTGATCCCGCAAGAAGCAGCTTGTAATGTAGTATTGAGCTAAGGGCAATGCATCCGGCACCGGCCATTTTCTCTTGTTCGTGGATTTTGTTCTGAAGGCGGCCTCATTCTCGAGCGCCGGCTATTTTTGTGCCAGATGTGTGTTATCATCGATCGATCTCAATGCTAGGATAATACTTCTTCAGATATCTTCCATTTATCGCAGCGGAAAATTCTTCTCCTAGCAAAGTTTTCGGTATGTATGCATTACGGGAACGCATCCGACCACACGAAAAGGCCCCTCCCGCTAGGGGACCATTTGCTGAATTCACTGTATTTAGTTCCAATCGGCAATAGCGCTTTCCAAACTAGATCACCTTCTGCGAATTGCTTTACTCTTACTTTCTTGTTATAGTATTTGGCGACTCGCAGCTTGTTTTTCTCGATGTTCTCCAGGGCCCTGAGACGGATCATATGTAAATCTTCTAACTCATCCATCATTAGGCCACTGTAATCCTTGGAGCTCAACTCGTTTTGCAACACTACTCTCCTTGAATCTGATTGTACCTCCCAAGGCAGGATTGCATGATGCCCGTAAACCAACTCGTAAGGAGAGGTCTTTGTAGCTCCATGGGGGGCCATTCGGTAAGCCCACAGCGCTTCACTGAGTACCGAATGCCATCTCCTTGGCTTCTGATCGATCTTCTTCTGTATCAGCTTGATCATGATCTTATTAGAAGCCTCTGCTTGACCATTAGCTTGGGCATAATATGGAGAAGAATTAAACAATTTGATTCCCATGCTTTCGGCAAAATCTCCCGAATTCCAATGACACGAATTGTGCCCCCCCGGTCGGTGGTAATCGTCTGAGGGATCCCAAATCGATAGATGATGTGTTCCTTGACGAACTCGATCATGTTTTCTGACGTCACTTTCTTCAGTGGGATTGCCTCGACCCATTTGGTGAAGTAATCTGTAGCCAAAAGCACGAACTTATGCCCCTTGCTAGACGGCGGATTAATTTGGCCAATCAAGTCTATACCCCAACCCCTGAATGGCCATGGCTTGATGATGGGGTTCAATGCTGATGCAGGGACTCTTTGAATATTCCCAAACCTCTGGCAATCTTAACATCCCTTGTAATACTCAAAGCAATCCTCTAATATCGTCGGCCAAAAGCATCCAGCTTGTCTAATAACCCATTTCATCCGGTAGGCCGATTGGTGCGCTCCACATATCCCATCGTGCACCTCGCTCATCATGTTCTTGGCTTCTTCCCGGACCCGTGCATCGTAGCAATACCCCATCTAATGATTTATAGAATAAATTATCATCCAGAAGAACGAACTTAATTGCCTTGTACCTGAGTTTCCTAGAGACTTTTCGGGACGGATCTTTCAAGTAATCAACGATTTCTTTCCTCCAATCATCTTCTGCAAGATCCACCCTTAGTGCACACACTTCTGCAGCAAACGCTTCTTGACTCTCCTTGTAACCAAAGGCGCTCTGAGCTAGCCTGTTTGCTTCTTCGTTATGCTCTCTAGGAATGTGCTGTAGGGTTACCAGTGGGAAGCTCTTCAAGATTTCCTTGCATTCTTCGTAGTAACTCCTCAGCGCTTCGCTCCTGCACTCGTATTGGCCATTCAATTACTTGATTACCAGTTCTGAATCTCCATAGATCTCAACTGAGACGGCCCCAGCTTCTCTCAAATATTGAAGCCCTCGAAGTAGTGCCTCGTACTCGGCCTGGTTATTTGTGACGGTGGGTTGTATAGGAATGGCGAATTCAAACATCTCACCTCTGGGCGAAATTAGTAGGATCCCTACTCCCCCACCTTTGCCACACGATGACCCATCAAAAAATAAAGCCCAAGGGGTAATTTCAAGCAGATCAATTGAAGGGTCACGATGTTCAGTTATAAAATCGGCAATGACCTGACCTTTGATGGCTTTTGCCGATTCGAACTTCAACTCGAATTCTGATAGAGCTAAAATCCATTTGCCAATCCGAACATTCAAAATTGGCATAGATAACATATGTTTTATCACATCAAACTTTGAGTATACGGTGCATTCGGCATTCAACAAGTAGTGCCGAAACTTTGTACACGAGTAGTACACGCAAAGACACAGTTTCTCTATAGCCGAATACCTGGTTTCAGGATCAAGTAGTTTTCGGCTAAGGTAAGCTACTACTCGCTCCTTTCCTTCGAATTCTTGAATGAGGGCCGATCCAATAGTTTGGGTATCGGCCGCCACGTACAACTTGAAAGGCTTGTCCAGCTGAGGAGGAACCAGCACCGGCGGCTCCTTCATGTACTGCTTGATCTCATCAAAAGCCTTTTGTTGTTCGTCGCCCCATGTGAATTTCTGATCTTTCTTTAGCTTCAGCAATGGAGAGAATGGCAACACCTTCTGTGATAAATTTGAGATGAATCTTCTCACGAAGTTGATCTTGCCGAGCAGTGATTGCAATTCTTTGAGGTTGGCTGGAGGAACGACTTCATCAATGGCTTTCATGCTCTTTTTGCCAACTTCGATTCCCCCTTCGTGGACCAAAAACCCCAAGAACTCTCCAAATCGATACCCCAAAAGCACACTTGTTTGGATTCATCTTTAGACCATGCTTCCGGGTGCATTCCAAGGTCTTCTTCACATCTTCCAGATGGGTGTCATGACTTAAGGACTTGATCACCATGTCGTCGATGTAGATTTCCACAGTTTTGCCAATCAACTCATGAAAAATGTAATTCATGGCCCGTTGATAGGTTGCACCGGCATTTTTCAACCCAAATGTCATGACTATCCATTCAAATAGGCCTATATGACCAGGACATCTAAAGGCCGTCTTTGATATGTCTTCTATTGCCATGAAGATCTGATTGTATCCCGCGTTGCCATCCATGAAACTAATCACCTTGTGTCCGGCAGCGGCGTCAATCAACAAATCGGCAATAGGCATCGGGTATCCATCCATGGGAGTAGCTCCGTTTAGGTCTCCGAAGTCTATGCAAACCCTCATTTTCCCATTCTTCTTATACACGGGGACGATGTTAGAAATCCACTCCGCATATCTGCACGGCCGAACGAAGTTTGCGTCAAGTAATCTTTCGATTTCCTTCTTCACATCGGCCAATACTTCATCCTTATAGATTTTCCGGGGCGGTTGCTTATATGGTTTGAAACCAGGCTTGATTGGCAACCGGTGCTCGACGATGGAATGATCCAATCCAGGCATCTCCGAGTAATCCCAGGCGAAGCAATCTTTATATTCTTTGAGAAGCTCAATTAAGTTCCCCCTGAAGTCTGGTTGCAAATTTGCACTGATGAACGTCGGCCTTGGTTTATCACCGCTTCCAATGTCGACTTCTTCCAGTTTATCGGCCGACATGAATCCTCGCCCTAATTTACCATCAGTGCCATCCACGGGGTTCTCCATTAAAAATTACTATAAGAGCCGACTGCTTGAATCGGTTGTTGGTCACTGCTGACAGGTTCAACAGGGCCTTCTCCCCAGTCCTTCCCTGAGAAGCAATCGATGCCTTGGTACTCCCAGAAGGCTGGTTCCATGTTGGCCACGCTCACGGAGTCGTCTCGCCCGGACGACCTCGATCTCATCATCCACCCACCGGATAAGCTCTCGTTGATGCATGGTGGATGGGACGCGGCGATTAGCATGAATCCGGTCCCGCCCAAGCGGCGGTAGGCTCCTTTGCCTTCGATGACAAAGAAGGTGGTGAGCGGCGTCTTGGACCCGATCATCAAGTCCACGTGAGCGCATCCTTTGGTGTCCGAAGGGTTCCGGCGAAGTCGTTCGGGATGATGCTTGTAGGTGTCAAATCGCTCGGGCCCATGCCAAGCTTCCCGAAGGTGGTGTACGGCATCACGTTGACCGCCGCTCCACCGTCGACGAACATCTTGGTCAATGGCTTGCCATTGACGTACCCCCCTCAAGTACGGCGGCCTCATATGGCGATTCTTGGCCGGCTTGTCGAAGATGGCCCCGCTTGGCCGCACCGGTTGTGCCATCATCCCCTCGGGGCTGCTCGTCATCAAAGGAAGCTTCCTCTCCCGCATAACCCGGTTAGCGGGAGCCATGAACTCGTTCGGCGGGGAAGTATACCATGCATGTAGGAGCCGAACGCTTCGATCCCTCCGGGCCGGTCCTTGGGGCGCCACTTCGCCTCGTCCGGATCCCGGCTTGTTTCATCTCGCGGTCCCTCAAGCGCCGGACCCGCCTCTTCGGCTTCTCGCGCGGACCGGGCGGGCACCACCGCCCCTTCGCCGGACGTGGACATCCTCGTCCTCTTCCCCGATCGCCCACACCCGAGATCGGCTTGGCGCTTCCCCGGGATGATCGATGACTTCAATTTTTTGACGCCGATCCCCATTCGGGTGGATCCTTCCAAGTCTCTCGTGGACGGATCGGCGATTGGCGCTTTCTCGCCCGTACTCAACATATCTGTCGCTGCATTCGGGACAGTTCTTCAATGTGGGCAGCTTTAGGCCCTCATTCCAGCAGTGCCTGAAGAAGGCGCATCCTCAGTGTGCGCGCTCCTGCTCGCGCGTGTATTGTTCTTGGTCCCTTCTGCGCGCCTCCTCTTCAGCTCTGCGCTGCTCCTCCTCGTGACGACGCTTCTGGTAGCGCTCCTTCTCTATCTGGCGCTGCCATTTGTTGAGGAGAATGCGCGACGTCACCTTGGGCTTAGGCCTGGATGATTCCCCAATCTCGATGTGGCTCTTGAGAACGCGGGGGGCATCGCCTTGTACTTGCTCCAGGGTCACCTGGCGCTCTGGGTCCACTGCTCCACCTTGCTTGGACCTGGCTGAGGTCAGGACCTTGACTTTTCCCTTTTCCTCGGCTGTTATCGCGTTGACAGAAAAGCCGAGCATGTTCTGAGGAAAGGGGTGGCCATCCAGCTTCATCTTGTTATCGAACTTGAGGTGTCCCTCCTGGATAGCCTTCTGGATCCTCATCCTGAAGACCCTGCAATCGTTGATGGAGTGTGAATCCCTGTCATGGAAGCCACAGTAACGTTTCGCTTTGACTCCATCAGGCCGAAGCATAGAATGCCCCTCAGGCAACTTAATTCGGCCTTCCTTTACCAAGAGCTCAAACAACTTATCAGCCTTCGTGATGTCAAAGTCGTAAGTCCCTTTGGTCTGCTTGACCCAACGCTGATTCATTGTCAAGGGCTCTTTACCCCACATGATCTCTCGCTGCGCCTACCTCCAATTCGTCATCGGAATCCTCGAACAAATCGGCCTTGTCCAAGAATTGGTTGTAGATGTCGGCGACGTCGTCTTCGCTTGCCAAATTTGGGGTCCTTCTTGAGACCATATGCCCGATTGCTCATCGGAGATAACTTTTGCGACAGACGGCCCGGGTTCTCAAACTCCATCCCAAATAGCTTCTCGCGCACGGCCGGCAACATCCGGCGACGGCCATATCGACCACCGATCGTCCGGCAAGTTCGGCCGAGAAGCACATGCCTTTGACTTCCCCGAATCTTCTAAGAAACTCCGGCGGTGTTTCTTCGTGCCTTTGCTTCGGGGTGGCGAGATCAATCGGCTTCTTCTCGGAGCCGCCGCCGAAATAATGAGCGTGGAATTTACGCTCCAAATCCTTCCATCCGGCGACCGATTCGGGAGGCGGGGACGAGAACCACCGAAAAGCCGGACCCGTCGGTGAGGCGGGGAAGTAGCGAACCCCGAACGTCTCCTCGGCGAGCATTCCCCAAGCCGCATGAGGTAACGGGCGATATGCTCGACCGTGCTTGTTTCGTCTGCCCCGAGAACTTTGTGAATTCCGTCGGCGGCTTCACCCTTGGCGGCAAGAGCACGTTATAGTACCATTCTCGGGAACGGCGGCCTATAAGCGGGGCCCCCGCATCTTTGGCTTGAGGCCGAACCGATTCCCGCATCAATTCGGCCATCTTGCGCGCTAGGGCGTCATCTTCTTGCGCGCCCGCAGCCGGCGCATACCCTGGGTGCGGGAAGGTGTCGAACGCTCCGTAATTTCCCACTTCATGATAACCACCGCCGTACAAATTCTTCTCGGGAGCCGCTTGGTCGACGGAGCAATTCTCCGACCGGGGTCAAGTGGGGCCCCAGATGAGCCGAATGCTAGGTCTCCGTACGTAGGCTGGTACGGATTCGGCTGTTGCACGGCTGACCCGTGCTTTGCTTCCGTGGTGGCGGCAGGATTGGTTGACTTCCTGAAGCTTGCAACGGGGGCTGAACCGGCTGCCCCCCAGCGCCCTGTGGAGGAGGTTGGAACGCTTGGCTTTCGGCGCTCTGAGGAGGAGGCTGCTGTGGCTGGCTCCGTAGCGGCGGCTGAGAGCTTGACTCACCCAGCTCTATGGTGCTCTTCTGGAAGGGCGTCTTCCCGAACGCTTGCTCCATGCCAGGGCCAAAGATGGCCACCATCATCTGCTGGAGCGATCCGAGAAAGGCCTTGTTGTGCTTGGTGAGCATGTAATCTGCTGACTCTTGGAACACCCGCGCGCATTCCTCCTTTTCTTGCTGAGACGTAGCATCGACTTCTCCCGGTAGCAGCACTCTAGGCATCTCATTCTTCAGATATGGGACGCCGCTTCTGTTTTTCTTAAACGACATCAGGTACTTCTGCTGAAATTGATCTACGACGTTTTGGAGCTGCTGCCGCTGCTCCGGAGAAAGATCTTCCAAGTTGACATCCATAAGGTCTGCAATCTCAGGCATCTTGAATCAGTTCGGCTGTTGGTCCCACCAGGCGTGCCAAAAAGTGTGTTGGTGCAAAAAGTGCACTCAACGCCAATCACACAGCAAGCCGAACAAAGCTGGCTTCGCACGCGCAGAGAGCAAATGACGTGCCAGTCAATTTTTCCTGAAAATTAACAAAAGATAAAGCAGTTAAATACCAAAGCTTGGAACTTGCCGGGTGGTACCAGACAGTTCCATATTTACGGCTAAAAAGCCAAGCAGGATGACACATAGCTATGTAAAGCTATCTGTCAAAGAACCACAACCATTCGGGCAACCGCAAAGGGAAAAGGAACACTGCCGAATGGATGACGTAAGCATGAACAACCGGTCTTCGTATAAGCAAAGATGTACGTGCAAAGTTATGACCGATCTCCATGAAGATTAAAATTAAATAAATGAAGTAAAGCACGGACATAATCATGTATTAAATAAGCATGCATAAATCCAAAGCACTAGTCTACCGCATGTCTAGTTACTTTAAAATCCGTCGAGTACGATATCAAACAAATCTATCCACCGCATGATACGACTTGCATGAAAAACGCACCACTTTCCACAATTAGATCTATCCACCGCATGATACAATCTAAATATGGAAAGCTAAAAGCATACATCATTTGAAACATAAATAATGCACGTGATCTACTCGTGAAGAAACATAACCGAATACGGCTGAACAAACCGATCCAGGGTCCATGAAGAAGGAACAAACATTACCACGTGAATAAATCTATCGACTGATTTGGGAATCTAATCCACCGGATGACTAGCTCCAAAGCAACCCAAAAACCTGCATCTACAGCATGATACCCGGTTCTTTCAAGATTTATACGAACATAGCAAGCTTGAACCCGCAACACGTAACAACCTAGATCGATTCGGTTTCGGCTATCGGAGAGCACAAGATCCACGCGTCAAAACACGAAGTCTGCTCGAACAAGGATCATAAAAGAGATATAGCCGATCCAAACCCATCTAGATTGGGCAAAGATGTGTTACATGAATTAAAACATAAAGTAAAACTCAAAATAACATGGGATAACTTAACGAATCTATTGGATCTTGCCAAAATCCAATAGAGCCGATAACTAGCTTCAAGCCAGATCTTAGCCTACCGCATGGCTCATGATCTAACAAGAAACCTTCTTGAACCAAGCTTGAATCTACCGCATGACACGAAGCATGGTAGCAAGACTACTTGCATCAGATCTAAATCCACCGCATGATACTAGACATGATACAAGGTTGCCGGTACTCACGGAGGTCGACGGATCGATTGGTCCTCTCGAAGAACTCGACGACACGACAAGGACTCTAGGGTTTGGCGTAAGGCCGGTGTGTATTGAAGAATGATCGTGTTTTTTTACATACATTCAGGGGTCGTATTTATACCCTGTTGAATACATCTGCGAATGGATTCATTGCCTAACTAAACTCGATCGCCTGTCCATCCATTCGTCTCCCCTGATTTGAGCCACGTCACCGTCCAATCCCGCAAAATCAGCTCTACTGTTCCTTTGCCGAACCGGAGCAGACAGCCGACCGCAAATCTCTTTGCCGAAAATCTCTGGAAATATCCTTCCTTCCACCAGACGGACTCTTTTTCGAACCGGACCCACAGGTCAGACTCCTTACCAAATTTTGGTGTTAACACCACCGGAGCGAAGGGGCGACCGAGCCGGGTCGGGATGGGCCTGGGTCGGTCGGCCAAAGCTGGCCGGCCTGGCCCAGTTCCAGCGTCGGTTCGGCCCCCTCTTTCGTTGCACCCGAAGGATCTTCAACCCTAAGTTCGTGGAGGCGCCACCATTCGCAAGACAGAGAGCCATTCACACCAAGAGGCCATTCACAAGCTAGAGAGAGAGGTGGGAGATCTTCAGAGGAGAATCGCTCAACTTGAAGGAAGCACCCTTGAAGGACCGAATAGGCGACCAGAGAGGGGGGGAGTGAATGGGAGCCGATAAACATTCTTCTCGAGGGAGATTGAAACTCCGACAAGATGAACTAGCTCGGTCGAACCCCCGAAATCACACGCTCCGCACTTCAACCTTCCGTTTGCCAAAACCACGTAGCCACTGGAGTGCTACTGGTCCTAGGAACAAACTCTACCAAGCAACCACAACACACACGCAAGCACCGACAGGCGGAAACAACTTGAAAGCCGGCTAACCGGAGGGGGCGGTTAGACCGGGTATAGGGGGCGGTTAGACCGCCTCCACCCGGCAACCAAGAAATCCTCCGAAACGCCTCTTTCGAGCACCAAAACTCACCACGGTTTCACCAACAGAGATCTCTCGGTCAAGGCCATGCTAGCTACCGGAAAATCTTGGTGAAAACCAAAACTTCACCCAAGGGCCTAGGGGCGGTTAGACCGGCTACCGGGGGGCGGTCTAACCTCCCCGTACCCGGCGACGAACTCCAACCAAGAACTCCTAGCAAACCGCACGAGAACGACCCCAAATTTCACCCACGCGACACTCCTCCGATCAAGGCGAACAAACTCACGAGGAAAATCCGGCGAAACAAAACTTTGACCCGGAAACACCCGGGGCGGTTAGACCGCCCCCGTATGCGGTTAAACCGCCCTTTCCCGTAAAACGAACCCGCGGGTCAAACCTCAACTTGCTCGCGCCCGATCTCCCGAATCACTCCACGGATTGCAGCCAAACTTCGGGAATAGCCGGGTTACCTCCCCGGGCAACCTCTACCTCAAAGGAATCGACCCGAAACGCTCACAATCAAGAGGAATCGAAGAAATCGCTTCTCTAGGTCAAGAACTCGCCCAACTCGAGAAACCACCAAATCGAGTCCGATTCAAAGGGGATTTGGGGGCAAAGTCACCAGCAAAAGAGGCACAAGAACCTCATACGTGACAACCACCAAAAACCCCAAGAAATCGTTCTCAAAACACCGCCAAAAAGAGCTCCGAAAATCAACACAAAGGAGACGGGAAAACCACCATGATGAACAACGCCAAACCTTCTATACATGCCATGAAAGGTTCGTACAAGGTCTAGCTTGCCACCCAAACATCCATCCCTCTCTCTAGATCTCACATGAAGCTCTCAAGCTAGCCTTCTAAAAAACTAAGGAAAAAGGAGAACGAAAATGGAAAAACAAATGAGCTAGGGTTCCAAGAGTTGGCTGCCATCCACCCATCTAATGAGTATATATGGAGGCACCCAAAAGACTAAACTACCCTTCACTAATAACTAGGGATACATGCCCCTCAAGGGCGGATTTGGAAATCTTGATGTCTTCACCATCGGACGGATGCCCGGCGACCGCACCCTGCGTAGCCTCGACGCAAGCCTTGCGATCCCGACGCGTGTCCTCCGCTTCGAAGCTTCTTGGCGCCGGCGGCCATGGCGGTCAGACTGCCCCCCTGGGCGGTTAGACCGGCCCGGGGAATCTGACCGGCCCCGGGCGGTCCGACCGCCCCTCCCGGGCGGTTGAACCGACCCGGGTGGCCGCACCTTCTCGTCGAGTCTTCGGCCTCGGTTTTGTGGCTCAACCGAGTAACCCAGTGGTTTTCTCGGTGAACCACCGCAAACCCCGCGAACTCGGTGTAGCCTCCGCCAATCTCCACTCATGACTCGGCTCCCACGTAGTCCCGGCTCGACCTTGGTTTTGAGGCTCTACCAAGAAACCGTCCACGACTTCATCTTGCTGTTCATGCCACCATGCGGCCCGCACTTGACCCCCGCCGGCCACCGGTCCCTCGAACGAAGCCTACTTGTCTTCTCCACACCCGGAGGCCTCACCGCAATGACCTTTCGTGCTTGTTCTTCACCCGCACCAACACGAGTCAAGCCGCAACCCTGCACCTGCAATACTTAGCCAAGAATCAGTGCACACAACGTTGTCAATCACTCATCACACAAGGAAGCGACCATCCACCGGTCCTCGAACCACACATGGTCCTCAATCTCCCCCTTGATGAGTGCATTGACAACACACTCACATGAAGTAACACAAGAGAAAAGGAAAAAAAATGAAACAAATAAAAAGAAAACTCAACAAGCGATCGAAAGCCAAAGAAAGGCAAAGAGCAAGATCACTTGAAGAAGACAAGTCTCGGACCCCTTAGGCAAGGGCAACGGCTCGACACATCCGAGACAAAACACAGCTCAAGCAAAGAGCGCAAACCACCGAAACAAAGCTCGAACACCACAAAGAGCTCCCCCTGCACATATGCAAGCTCCCCCTGAGCCAAAGCACACTCCCCCTGAACAAATGCAGCAATGCAACGCGGGAAGTAACAACGAGCAAAAACCTGCTCACACTGCCCAGGGCGGTTAGACCGCCTGTGTCTGATCTGACCGCCTGGGGGGCGGTTAGACCGCCCCAAGAGACCGGCCCTGCACCAAACTGCTCAAAATATGCCCGAAACAATTGGAACACCTTCCAAACACTCCCAGGTGCCCAAAACATACACAAACTTCTCCCCCTTGTTGACAATGCATGAATCAAGGCAAAATGCGAAAACTTTCAACATATAGCTTCTCGAATATACAAAATTCATCACAAGGAGCTACACAAGTCCAAATGAGCAAGTTAGATTCTCGACAGGTTCGTAATGACCTTAACTACGTGATCACCAAGTTTCACAACCATTGGACAATGCTAAAAAGGATTTGAGTAATTTTGCGAAAAGTTACTCTCTCACAAGCAAATACCTAAGCATGAGCAAAACATATCAAAATGGCAAAGCCACTCAAACTTCATGCTAGGACAGACCATTCTAATCATAAGACCATCATAAACACCCAAAAGCACCTCATGTCATGTCAAAGCCACCGAGCCATGTGCCTACTTCTATGTATGAGACTTCTCATTGGTAGGCAACATGCAACGGTTTAGCACCCAAAGCAAATTAATTTCAGCACATATGACATGGGAACATATTTTCCAAGCATTTTTCATTTCATTTTCAGATTTATGATTGGTACATGAAATGTCTTTGCGACAAAAAGGAACTTATGCCCCTCCACAAGATTAAGCAAGAGGGCTAAACATTCATGATGGCAAATGAGCCTTTGGCCCCATATGATCAATAAACTAGCTATCCAACCACAAAGTAAGCATAGCAAAGCCACTAAAACATGTCAAGATCATGTATAGGCATTTACACATGAGAGAGCATATATGTGTCATTTTTCAAAAGAATTAGCCATCAACCATGGATCATTCATCAAGATCATCAAGAGCTAAGCCAAACTAACCGTAGCATACCAAACAAGCTCACAAGAACATATATAGCAACCCATGGTAAACAATGTATATAGGAGAAGCTTTTCCTATCCAATGCATATGATACAAAATGCATGCAATCTAAGATACAAGGATGCCTATACATCATTTTACATATGCAATGCCAAATGCAAGAAATGCACAAAAGAAAGCTATACATATGCTACAAAGGAGCTCCCACACACAAAGCTCACAAACCACCGGCTCCTCGAGGGGAGGCAACACGGGCTCGACACCACCGGCAAAAGAAAGCTCCCACACACCCAACTCAAGAAATCAAGCACACACCAAGTTCCCCCCGCAAACGAGTGAAAGTTGCTTGATCTAGGGGTTTGGTGAAAATATCGGCTAGTTGGTCATGTGTGGGTACATGGATCAAGGCTATCTTCGCTTTCTCTACGTTGTCTCTAAGGAAATGATACCTCACTTCTATGTGTTTGGTTTTGGAATGGAGCACTGGGTTCTTTGCAACGCTTATGGCACTGGTCCTATCACATTGAAGTGGGACATGGGTATACTCCTCACCAAAGTCACTCATGGTGTAGGTGATCCAAAGGAGCTGAGAGCAACAACTAGC
Organism: Cenchrus americanus; assembly: GCA_947561735.1. Taxonomy (NCBI): domain Eukaryota; kingdom Viridiplantae; phylum Streptophyta; class Magnoliopsida; order Poales; family Poaceae; genus Cenchrus; species Cenchrus americanus. The sequence goes on along the minus strand of OX387242.1, from coordinate 124,344,737 downwards.
AGCGGCAACATACTCGGCTTCGGTCGTGGATTGAGCAACACTCGACTGCTTGCGGAAAGACCAAGACACCAAAGAAGAACCCAAAAACTGCAACTCCCAGAAGTGGACTTCCTATCCAACTGACACCCGGCAAAATCCGCGTCTGAAAAGCCATGAAGCGCCAAAGAAGAGGACGCGGAGTACCAAAGACCGAAGTCGGGAGTGTGACGCAAGTACCTGAAAATTCTCTTCACTGCTTGCCGATGCGAAGTCCTCGGAGACGCTTGAAAACGAGCGCATAGACACACTGAGAATTGTATGTCCGGCCTCGTCGCCGTCAAGTAGAGGAGTGACCCGATCATGCTCCGATACTCCTTCTGGTCCACGTGTTCACCTTCCTCGTCCGCATCAAGAGCCGTAGTCGTACTCATCGGCGTCGTCATAGCTTTGGAGTCCTCCATCTTGAACTTCCTCACAATGTCCTTGGTGTACTTAGCCTGGTGCACAAATGTTCCTTCCTTTGATTGCTTGATTTGTAGCCCGAGGAAGAACTGCAACGCGCCCATCATGCTCATCTCAAACTCCCTGCTCATATCATCTGCAAACCTTGCAACAAGAGAATTAGACGAGCCACCAAAGACAATATCATCCACGTACACCCGCACAATCGGGATATCTCCGCCCTGCGTCGGCAAAAACAAGGTCCGATCGACCTTCCCCATCTCAAAACCTCTCTCAAACAAGAACCCCCTCAACCTGCCATACCAAGCTCTAGGCGCCTGCTTCAACCCATACAGCGCCTTCCTCAACTTGTACACCCGGTGGGGGTACTTCTCGCTCTCAAACCCCGGAGGCTGCCTCACATACACTTCTTCCTCCAACACACCATTCAGGAAAGCACTCTTCTGAAGGACCGATACGGCGAACCAGAGAGGGGGGGAGTGAATGGGAGCCGATAAAAATTCTTCTCGAAGGAGATGAAAACTCCAACAAGACGAACACGGCTTCCGACACACGTCTCCGACTCACTACCCAAGTTGGCCAAGCCCACGTAACCACTGGAGTGCCACTGGACCTAGGAACCAACACACACGCCCTCTCCGACTCGAGAACACAGCGGAACAACAAACCCCCGAGTCACGGACCCACACCGGCCGACCGGTGAGCACCACCGGTCGGACCGGTCCCCGCCGGTGAAACCGAGCAACTTTCACTAAGTGGCTCTACACCGGCCGGACCGATGAGACACACCGGTCGGACCGATGGCAGCCCCGAAAGCCCCCAAGGCACCAAACAAAGCCAACCGACCACCAAACGGACCCAAACTCGAAACAACGAGCACCACGGGACAACAACGAACTCACCAAGACGTTCACCCGAGCAAAATCCCACAGAGGCTTGCACCGGTCAGACCGGCAAGAGCACCGGCCGGACCGGTGTGGCTCCGGCGGCCTCGGGATGAACAACGACCTACGGTCAACTTCCCCAAATCCAAATCTCGATCTCCCGAATCACTCCACGGACTTGAACAAGACTTTGGGGATATCAGGAACACCTCATGAGGAGTCCATAGCCAAGTTTAATCCCACCAAATCTCGTCCAAAAAGGAGAAATCGAAGAAATCCCGCCGAAAGCACTTCCAACCCAAGAACTCAAGAAACCCCAAAATCGAGCACTTTTTCTCACGGATTTGGGAGGGGAATCACAGCCCAAAGAACCACGAAGGGTTCCCACAAATTTCCCCCATCAAATCCCCAAGAGAAAAGCCCCGAAAACAACCCAAGGAAATCACCGAGAGAGGGCTCCGAAAATCACCACCAAGAACAACCGGGGAAAACACATCCAAACCTTGAGGAACCACGCCGAATCATCTATACATGAAACAAAGGTTCGTACAAGGTCTAGCAAGCCGCCCGATCATCCATCCCTCTCTACAAGATCTCTCCGTGAAGCTCTCTTGCTAGTCCTAAGGAAAACCTAAGGAAAATAGGTGGAAAATAGGAAAACTAATGAGCTAGGGTTCCAAGAGTTGGCTGCCATCCTCTCACCTCTTGGGTTATATAGGCGGCAACCGAATGTCCAAAATGCCCCTCTCTACTAACTAGGGATACATGCCCCTCAAGGGCGGATTCGGAATTCTTGATGTCTTCACCATCGGACGGATGCCCGGCGACCGCACTCTGCGTAGCCTCGACGCAAGCCATGCGATCCCGACGCGTGTCCTCCGCTTCGAAGATTCCGGACCGCGTCGCCGCACACCGGCCGACCGGTGCTCCTCACCGGCCGACCGGGTCCCCACCGGCCGACCGGCCGTGCCCACCCACCGGTCGGACCGGTCCGTGCCGCCGCACCTCCGTCTTCGGTTCTCCGGTCTTGGCTTTGTGGATCAACCAAGGAACCCGGTGGTTTTCTCGGTGAACCACCGGAAACCCCGCGAACTCGGTGTAGCCTCCGCCAATCTCCACTCATGACTTGGCTCCCACGTAGTCCCGGCTCGACCTTGGTTTTGAGGCTCAACCAAGAAACCGTCCACGACTTCATCTTGCCGTTCATGCCACCATGCGGCCCGCACTTGACCCCCGCCGGCCACCGGGTCCCTCGAACAAAGCCTACTTGTCTTCTCCACACCCGGAGGCCTCACCGGCGACGACCTTTCGCGCTTGTTCTTCACCCGCACCAACACCGGTCAAGCCGCAACCCGCACCCGCAAAGCCTTTAGCCAAGAATCGCTCCACACAACGTTGTCAATCACTCATCACACAAGGAAGCGACCATCCACCGGCCCCTCGAACCACACATGGTCCTCAATCTCCCCCTTGATGAGTGCATTGACAACACCCACATGAAAGTAACAAGAGAGAAAAGAAAAAGAAAAGAAACGAACAAAAAGAAACTCCAACAAGCGATCGAAAGCCAAACAAAGGTAAAGAGCAAGATCACTTGAAGGAAACAAGTCTCGGACCCCTTAGGCAAGGGCAACGGCTCGACACATCCGAGACAAAGCAAAGCTCAAGCAAAGAGCACAAACCACCGAAACAAAGCTCGAAAACTCACAAAGAGCTCCCCCTGCACACATGCAAGCTCCCCCTGAACCAATGCAACTCCCCCCGGACGAATGCATGCAAAACAACCGAAAACGGGACACCGCAGCAATTTCAGCTCACACCGGTCGACCGGTCACCACCACCGGTCGACCGGTGCCTAACATATGTACAGGACCAAAGCACTCACACCGGTCGGACCGGTGCTCATCACACCGGTCGGACCGGTGTACAACAGAGCCCAGAAATGGCTCGAAACCACCTGAAAACCTTCCAAACGCGTCCAACAAGCCATTTCAAGCTCAAACTTCTCCCCCTTGTTGGCAATGCATGAATCAAGCCAAAAATGCAAAACTTGCAACCTAGAGCTTCTCAAATATGCAAAATTCAACAAAGAATGCTACACATGTCCAAATGAGCAAGTTAGATACTCTACGGCTTCGTATCGATCTCAACTACATGATCACCAAGTTTCACAACCATTGGACGAAGCTAAAATGGATTTTGGCAATTTTGCGCAAAACTTGCCTCTCATGAGCAAAGTCCTAAACATGATCAAAGCATATCAAAATGGCAAAGCCACACAAACTTCATGCTAGGACAGCTATTCTAACCATAAGACCATCACAAACACCCACAAGCACCTCATGTCATGTCAAAGCCACCGAGCCATGTGCCTACTTCTATGTATGAGACTTCTCATTGGTAGGCATCATGCAACGGTTTAGCACCCAAAGCAAATTAAATTCAAGACATATGACATGGGAGCATATTTTCCAAGCATTTTTCATTTCATTTTCAGATTTGTAAATGGTACATGAAATGTCTTTGCGACAAAAAGGAACTTATGCTCCTCCATAAGATAAATCAACAAAGCAAACATTCATGATGGCAAATGAGCCTTTGGCCCCATATGATCAATAAACTAGCTATCCAACCACAATTTAAGCATAGCAAAGCCACAAAAACATGTCAAGAGCATGTAAAGGCATTTACACATGAGAGAGCATACATGTAACATTTTTCAAAAGTATAGCTATCAACCATGGATTATTCATCAAGATCATCAAGAGCTAAGCCAAAACTAACCGTAGCATACCAATCGAGCTCACAAAGACATATATCTCATTCCATGGTGAACTATGTATATGAGAGAAGCTTTTCCTAACCAATGCATATGATACAAAATGCATGCAATCTAAGATACAAGGATGCCTATACATCATGCTACATATGCCATGCCAAATGCAAGAAATGCATAAAGGAAAGCTATACATATGCTACAAAGGAGCTCCCACACACAAAGCTCACAAACCACCGGCTCCTCGAGGGGAGGCAAAAAGGGCTCGACACCACCGCAAAAGAGCAAAGGAGCACCAAACTCACAAGCTCCCCCCTAAACTCATGCATTAAGGCCAAAGAGCGTACAAAGCTCACCTTACACACATGAGATAGAGAAGGAGCAAAACAAACCAAGTGGCTTGACCAAGGCCACACACTCGAAGGTCACAAAAACACTTACCTTTATCATTTCTTCACAAATCACTCATCCTTGTCCACCATCCCCGAAAGTGATGCACCTACATGTCACCACCGGGATATAAAGTCGAAGAACCACCCCCCGATATCAACCAAATGTTCTCCGGACCATCCACCTGCAACTCAAAACAAAGAGCGAGAGCGAGCAAACGACTCAACACTGGGGTTAGTTCCAAATGTGTAAAACCAGTGCCTAGCCATTTGCTCGAAAGTGGGGTTAGAACAAACCAAACCATCTTTCCTACCAAAGCTACCTCCACGAACACCACTACGGTAACCACCATGAGGGAACCAGCCCTCTCTGCCTGGAGGAGGACCAAAACCACGAAAGAAAGCCCGTGGACCATCTCTCCTATCCTTCTCAAAGCCATGACTCCTCCCATCCCCGTAGTGAGCACGAGGAGGAGAACGCCTAGCAAACTGACCTCCAGCAAACTTTCCAGCACCAACTACCGGAACCACGACCTCCGTAAACAACCCTCGCACTCCGTACGAGCACGAAACCCAAACCGCCGCTCGTCTCAGGCTCGCACCGGTCGACCGGTGCCCCTCACCGGCTCCGACCGGTGTAACCCGGGCAAAGAAGCACCTCCAACAGCCCTTCCGCTCTCCCCAAGCCCGAACCGACTTCACACTCGCCTTGGCCCTGGGCAACTGCACACGAGGCTCAAGTACACCATCGAAAGGGTGGTACTTGTCCTTGTTAGCCCACTCCTTCGCCATTCTCTCCTCACGCTTCCTCTTGAAGCAAAACGCTCTCTTGTGACCATCCTTTCCACAAAACTCACAATGGAAACGGATCGATCTGGGCTTAGGCTTGGGATGAGGCTCTTCACAAGGCTTCTCACTTGGTTTCTCACTAGGCGTTTCTCTTGCCTTCTCACTCGGTTTTTCTTTTGGTTGGTTTGGCTTGGATGCAAACTTGTATTTGGGTGTGGGTTGTGGTGGAACCGAAACATTCCCAAATTTCCTTTCTCTCTCACCACTGCCCTCACCAACCTTATCCAATCCCAAAGCCCAACCGTCAAAGCGCTTACAGCTAGCAATCATCATACCAAGCTGAGGTTCTTGACTCGACAACCAACTCAGCGCTTCACGCAACTTATCATTCTCATCTTGCAAGCGACCAACACATTTTGCAAGATCCAAATTCTTTATAACATGCAACTCACAAGTAGAGCAAGAAGTAGGAATAGGCACTTTCAAATCAGCCTCAAGTGAAACAATGCGAGAGCGGAGCTCAGCAATTTTCTCATGCAAACTAGGGCAAGAAGTGCAAGCACCAAGCAAAGTGGGTCTAGATTGTAGCTCAGCCAACTCAACCCTAAGCACATCTAGTTCCTCACACTTGGAGGCATACTTCTCCCTAAGATCACCAAGTCACCCAGGAAAACAGAGCAATCAAGACAATCGTTCTCATCCGAAACAACAGGCTAGCCTTAAGGGAATCAATCTCAAGCTTGCTATCAAGCACCTGTGTCTCTAGCTCAGCCACTCTAGTCCTAGCATCCTCGAGCAAAGATCTAAGCTCCTTCCTAAGCTTCTTAGCCTCTCTAAGCATGTGATCGCGATTATCAAGCAAGTCAACCAACTCCTCATTCTCCTTGCGCAAAGAGGAGAGCTCATCACATACCTCATCCTCGGAATCCAAGTCCGAGGCGTCCTTCTGGCTTCTCTTGCTGCTCGAACTGCGAGCCATGCCGCAGAAGTCGTCCTTGAGGCTTAGGCCCGTCACACAAAGGCCGTTGAGATACTTGCCGATGTTCTTCTTCTTCTTCCTCTTCTTGTCATCCTCTTCGTCTTCATCACTCGAGCTTGAAGACGTGTCCTCGAATCAGACTCGATGTCGCTCGATCTCTTCATCTTCTCTCGAGACCGCGTCTTCTTCTCATGTCCATGATCCTTCTTCCTGGACTTCTTCTTCTTGTCCTTGCACTTGTGCTTGTCGTGGCTCGTTCACCTTTGGACACTCAGCGAAATAGTGTCCAGTCTTGCCGCACTTGAAGCATGTCCTCGTGTTCCTCCTCCTCGTTCACGCGGTTCTCGTGCGGCCTCTCGAACCGCCTCGTCGGGAGCGCCGGCCCGTCCTCTCCAAGCTCGTCGAACTCCTCATCCGGCATAGACATCAAAGAGGAGAAAGAGAACATCCCGGTGGATGGGTTAGAGTTAGCCTTTCCTTTGGAACCACCAACGAGGGCGAGACTATGGGAGTCGGGCGGACCCTCGAGCTTGGCAATCATGCCCCTATCCACCTCGGCCCGACTTGAGCTTCGAGAACACCTCGTTCACGGTCAGAGTGTCATACTTCTCCGACTCGACTATGGCCTCGAACTTTCCGCCCCATATCGTACGATCCAAAGAGTGTAAGAGCTTGACCGCTCTATCATGATCATCGTACGGGAGCACGTCCACATTGGCCCTCATGTTGTTCACCACCACCGTGAACCTCTGAAACAAGGCATCGATGGACTCACCGGGGAGATGAGTGAAGTTCTCGTACTCTCTCCGGTAAGTCGCATACATCCGTGCCTGAACCTGGGCGTTCCCAACATGAGCCTCCTTCAACACCGCCCAAATCCTACAAGCCAAGTGCTCGGTGTGCACCCGATCGAACTCAGGCTGACACAAAGCACGAAACAAGTAGTCGACCGCCTTATTGTTGGCGTCGAAGCTGTCCCTCGATCCTGGAGCGAGGAAATCAACCGGCTGGACATAGCCTGTGTCAACCGTGACATCCCAAAGAAGCTGACCCTTTCCGCGGAGAAACGCACCCATCCGCTTGCTCCACATCTGGTAGTTCTTGCCATCGAAGTGTGGAGGACCCGAACCCCGTCTCCCGGTACGCCATCCTTGGATCTTAGACCGGTTAGAGTCAACAAAGACCCGAACCGGCTCTGATACCACTTGAAGGACCGATACGGCGAACCGCAGAGGGGGGGGAGTGAATGGGAGCCGATAAAAATTCTTCTCGAAGGAGATGAAAACTCCAACAAGACGAACACGGCTTCCGACACACGTCTCCGACTCACTACCCAAGTTGGCCAAGCCCACGTAACCACTGGAGTGCCACTGGACCTAGGAACCAACACACACAGCCTTCCGACTCGAGAACACAGCGGAACAACAAACCCCCGAGTCACAGACCCACACCGGTCAGACCGGTGAGCACCACCGGTCAGACCGGTCCCTGCCGGTGAAACTGAGCAACTTTCACTAAGTGGCTCTACACCGGTCAGACCGGTGAGACACACCGGTCAGACCGATGGCAGCCTGAAAGCCCCCAAGGCACCAAACAGGCCAACCGACCACCAAACGGACCCAAACTCGAAACAAAGGAAGCACCACGGGACAACAACGAACTCACCAAGACGTTCACCCGAGCAAAATCCCACAGAGGCTTGCACCGGTCAGACCGGTCAAGAGCACCGGTCAGACCGGTGTGGCCTGGGCAGCTCGGGATGAACAGCACCTACGGGTCAACTTCCCCAAATCCAAATCTCGATCTCCCGAATCACTCCACGGACTTGAACAAGACTTTGGGGATATCAGGAACACCTCATGAGGAGTCCATAGCCAAGTTTAATCCCACCAAATCTCGTCCAAAAAGGAGAAATCGAAGAAATCCCGCCGAAAGCACTTCCAACCCAAGAACTCAAGAAACCCCAAAATCGAGCACTTTTTCTCACGGATTTGGGAGGGGAATCACAGCCCAAAGAACCACGAAGGGTTCCCACAAATTTCCCCCATCAAATCCCCAAGAGAAAAGCCCCGAAAACAACCCAAGGAAATCACCGAGAGAGGGCTCCGAAAATCACCACCAAGAACAACCGGGGAAAACACATCCAAACCTTGAGGAACCACGCCGAATCATCTATACATGAAACAAAGGTTCGTACAAGGTCTAGCAAGCCGCCCGATCATCCATCCCTCTCTACAAGATCTCTCCGTGAAGCTCTCTTGCTAGTCCTAAGGAAAACCTAAGGAAAATAGGTGGAAAATAGGAAAACTAATGAGCTAGGGTTCCAAGAGTTGGCTGCCATCCTCTCACCTCTTGGGTTATATAGGCGGCAACCGAATGTCCAAAATGCCCCTCTCTACTAACTAGGGATACATGCCCCTCAAGGGCGGATTCGGAATTCTTGATGTCTTCACCATCGGACGGATGCCCGGCGACCGCACTCTGCGTAGCCTCGACGCAAGCCATGCGATCCCGACGCGTGTCCTCCGCTTCGAAGATTCCGGACTGCGTCGTCGCACACCGGCCGACCGGTGCTCCTCACCGGCCGACCGGTCCCCACCGGTCGGACCGGTCGACCCACCGGTCGGACCGGTCCGTGCCGCCGCACCTCCGTCTTCGGTTCTCCGGTCTTGGCTTTGTGGATCAACCAAGGAACCCGGTGGTTTTCTCGGTGAACCACCGGAAACCCCGCGAACTCGGTGTAGCCTCCGCCAATCTCCACTCATGACTTGGCTCCCACGTAGTCCCGGCTCGACCTTGGTTTTGAGGCTCAACCAAGAAACCGTCCACGACTTCATCTTGCCGTTCATGCCACCATGCGGCCCGCACTTGACCCCCGCCGGCCACCGGGTCCCTCGAACAAAGCCTACTTGTCTTCTCCACACCGGAGGCCTCACCGGCGACGACCTTTCGCGCTTGTTCTTCACCTGCACCAACACCAGTCAAGCCGCAACCTGCACCTGCAGTACTTAGCCAAGAATCAGTCCACACAACGTTGTCAATCACTCATCACACAAGGAAGCGACCATCCACCGGTCCTCGAACCACACATGGTCCTCATCTTCACATCCATTTGGTGCAACTTGAACCCTTTAGCCACGGAAAAGGCTAGAAGGATCCTAATCGCCTCCAAACGGGCTACGGGAGCAAAGGTCTCCTCGTAGTCGATCCCCTCCTTCTGACTGAACCCTTGAGCAACAAGTCTCGACTTGTTCCTCACAACCTCACCCTTCTCTCCCTCTTTGTTTTTCCACACCCACTTGGTACCAATCGGCTTACACCCTGGGGGAGGGTCAACCAACTCCCACACCTGATTCCTCTCAAAGTTCTCCTACTCCTCATGCATCGAGTTAACCCAATTGTGATCAGATAGTGCGTGTCCAATGTCTTTGGGCTCAAAAGAAGCAACAAACGCGGCATGAGCAAAATGGGAATTGTTTCGAACCCTCGACCGTGTAGTGCGTTCATTCATGTCGTCGATGATCCTCGAAGCTGGGTGATCCACTTGAACTCGCCGGGGAGGTTCTCGCCTCGAAGCTACCTCCCCCTCAACATCAGCTCCTCCTCGTTCTTGATTTGTCGTCGTAGGTGTAGCAGAGGGTCCATCCATCATCGTCGTCGAAGTAGTGGGTTCATGTTCAGCCGGGGGCACCGCACCACCATCTTCATCATCTCCATGTTCATGCTCCCCTTCCTGAAAGATCTCCTCGCCAAGCTCATCATCACCTGCACACTCAAAGACAAGCTGACTACGTGGCTCTGTCTCGTCGAAGGTTACCTCGCAAGTCTCCACGATTTGGTTAGTTTCAAGATTGAGCACACGATATGCTCTAGAATGAGATGCATAACCAAAGAAAATGCCATCGACAGACCTAGCCTCAAACTTATCCAACTTTCTGCCTATCTTCAGAATGAAACACTTGCAACCAAAGACATGGAAGTGACTCACCTTGGGTGTGCGACCATGCATCAACTCATAGCATGTCTTCTTTTTGTGCACTCTGAGGTATATCCTGTTCGACACATAGCACGCGGTATTCACCGCCTCAGCCCAATACCTCCTCGGAGTCCTATGCTCATCAAGCATCGTCCGAGCCATCTCGCACAAGGTCCTGTTCTTCCTTTCCACAACACCATTCTGGGGAGGCGTATACGGACTTGAAAACTAGTGCTCAAGACCCAAGTCATGGCAAAAGGTTTCAAAATGAGAGTTCCTGAATTCCGAGCCATTATCACTGCGAATAGCTCGTATGGCATCTCCGTGCCTCTCGTTCCTCAACCTCAAGACTAGATCTCGAACAAAACCAATCGTCTCCCCCTTTTCCTCGAGAAAGAACACCCACGCATACCGAGAATAGTCGTCCACCACAACAAGGACATACCACTTCCCACCCGCAGATCGCACACGAGCTGGGCCAACAAGGTCCATATGGAGCAGTTCGCATGGACGCTCAGTCATCACATCTGTCGGTGCGGAATATGGTCCCGACACTAACCAGTAGATAACGCCTAGGTCTATCCCTCAATGGTCGATGCTAAGCAACAAATGACACAAGGATTTATCCTGGTTCCGGCCGAGGGGGCCGTACGTCCAAAGAGTGGGTGTGCTCGTGGCACTATATTGCTCAGCACCGGGGGTGCTTGTAGTGGGGCAAATACAAGCAAGGCGGGAGAGGAAGCGTGGCTCCCAAGTCCCTGGTGAGTGGCTGAAGATGTTGTGGGAGAATAAGAGAGTGAGTGCACAGTGCGCTGTGTTCCTCCGGATTCGTCCCCCCGCGGCTGGGGGCTCGCCTTCCCTTTTATAGGCCAAGGGAGCGGCGAGTTACATGCACGCCACGCTACCTAGCTGCGCGTGGGAGCACATCGTGCTATGGTGTAGAGCGGGCGACCGTCCGGTCGATCTTCGCCGCGATCCGGCCATGATGGCCTACCTTGTACCCGAACAGTGGCGGTTGGAGGGTAGGAGGCGGCAGATGGCGATGGCGTCCCCTGATAGGCTTCGAGGGGGGTGCTGATGATGGCCGGTACGGGGCACAGGAGCGGGCGAACGGCGTTCCTTCCCAATGAGCTCGCGGTGGTGGAGTGGTTGCCGCAAAGTGTTCGGGCGTGCGCCCGCGGAGTCGGGGCGTGTGCCCGCGCGCGTGGGTACGGCGGCCGCGCGCGCGCGGGCCGGGATGGCCACCCACCGGCCTAGCGTCCCTCACCCAACCCCGGGGTCACGGGAAAGTGGAGTCGAGGGTGCGCCCCGCCCCCTTTCGAGGGTCGAGCGCGTTAGCCGTACGCGGGCGTGCGCGCGGTGTCATGGGACCGACGCCGCCGTACCGCACGCTCCACCCCACGCGGGCGGGGATGGGCTCCTCCCCGGGGAGTTGGTGCGGCGGGGCACCGGGCGTGAGCCCCGGCGCATGATGGCGCCGTCCCCGCGGCGTCGGGCGTTAAATGCCCGAGTACGGGGCCGGCGCACGCGTGCGGGGCGCCCGTGAGCGTGGCGGGCCCCGGCCGAGGGTGGAGCGAACCCTCGAGCGAGGCGAGGCCCGCTCGAGGGGGAGCGAGCCCTCGAGCGGGGCGGGACCGCTCGAGGGAAGGGTCGCCTCTCGAACGGGGCGGAATCCGTTCGAGGAGGGGGTTGCCCCTCGAGCGGGGCGGAGCCCGTTCGAGGAGGAGCGTACCCTCGGGCGAGGCGGAGCCTGCTCGAGGGGTCTCATAGGCGAGCTGTCTTGGCGGGCCTCCGAAGTCCTGTTGCATGGGCCACGTCCTGCATGGTTAGTTCCCTGCATGGTTAGGCTTAGCTCATTTTGATGCAGAAATTTAAGTGAGGGTTCCCCCATTGTTTGAGGGGACCCCTAGGGCGGTCCCCGACAGTAGCCCCCGAGCATCTGCGGGTTTGCCATTGAGGCTCCCGCAGATGCCGGAACCTACCGATAGGACGTTCTTCCCTCCTTGTTTGCGAACGCTTTCCGTGGGGCCGCGCTAGCGGACCCGCGGGTCTAGCCTCGAAGCCCCGCGGGAGTGTGGGCTCTCTGCCCGCAGGGGTTAACCGCGAGCAATTCGGTCGAAAGGCGTGGCACATATGCCAACCGGCATCGGCGGTGTTTCGGCCCGCATCGGGGGTGCACGCTCCCCCCGTCACCGTCTCCGGCGGGTGCAATTCCAAGGAGGTGTAGCCGTGCGTCAAGCCCCCGAGCCTTGGCCCGTTCGAGGCGATCGGGTCGAGCCCGACGACTTGTTATTTATCGCGCCCTCGCCGTCCCCTCCGCGGGTCGGGAGGTGAGGTTTCCACGACTCCCATCGAGCGGGTCGCGAATCGCGGATTCCTCTTCGAGCCGCTAGCGGGTGGTTCAAGTGGACGTCCATGCCCCGTTCGATAAGGGTAGGCCGCGCGGTCCGGAGACACGTCCATGGAAGCGCTTGCGTGGGTTTGCTAGGTGGGGCTCGGTCCCGTTCGCTAGGGACCGAGGGCGCGGAAGCTCTCCCTCGGTGGGATCCCCCCGCTAGCCGCCCTCGCCGGCTCTCGAACACGACATGTGGGGCACCCTCGAGCCGACGGGCTCGAGGAACGGCTCGAATGCGCGTGCCCTCGTCGTCCCTAACTCGTGATCCGGGGCGCCCGTTCGAACCCGTCGAGGGTCGGGCTTCGAACCTCTCGATCGCAAGGCCGTGCGGGGCCGTGCCTTGGCCGCCCCGTCTTTTCGCGTTTGCGGCCGTCGAGGGGTCTGGGCGTGCCGACCCTCGAGGTGCTGGTTGGTGGCATGGCGCGGTATGAGTGCTTTCGGTGTCGCTCTATTTCAAGCGTGACCTGGGCGATCCTCTTACGCGCGTGCCTTCTTTAGGGGGTTGACATCGTCTCGAGTTGGGGGTCATGCCGCTCGAGGGTTTTACGTGGCATGGGTGCCCGCGGTGGTCTGCTCTACATCGAGCAGGTCCCGGGCGACCTTCTCACGCTGATGTCCCATCGAGGGTCGCCTTGTTTCGAGTTGGGGGTCATGCCGCTCGAGGGTCCTACGTGGCATGGGTGCCCGCGGCTGCCTGCTCTACACCGAGCAGTCCCGGCGACCTTCTCACGCCGTCATCCCATCGAGGGTCACCCTTGTCTCGAGCCGAGGATTCGCCTCGCTCGAGGGCTCTCCTTGCTTGGCAAGGGGCCCGGCATTTAATTGCCTTGCGGGCGTGGCCGCGGGTTTTGCGCCGCGGGCGCGCCTTTTTAGGCGCCGCGGCCGCGCGCGCGCGCGTAGTGGGCGATGTGGCCGGCGGACGTGACGGTTTCGCCTCGGTCGTCGCCGGTCTTGCCGTAATGATGACCCGCCCGCAAGTGTTAGAGCCGCCGCAGGCCGTGGTGGGGCCCGCCCGTCGACGCGATGGAAAGATTCCTCGCAAGCTAATGTTGGCGAGGCGTGCGCTCCGGAGAACTCGCCCGTCACCTATAAACCGCGGTGAGGAAGGGGCGGCGGTTTTCTACCTTGGCTCCTCACCGTTTTCGGTCCTCCGTCCCTTCGCCTTCGCCTCGCTCTTGCCGTCGCGCGCGGCTCGCTCGTTTAGAGCTTCTTCCTTGTCTCCTTGTCCTCCGCCCTCGCACTCGTTCGCCCCCCCCTCATGGCGCCGCCTCGGCTTCCGATTAGGGTCCCGGAACCGTACGCATGGGAGAGGTCGACCGTGACCCGCTCGCCCCGGGCGAGCTCGTCGCCGCCGGCCAGCTCTCGGCCAACGAAGAAGGGCGCCCGGCGGAGTGGATCGTGCCGCCCTCGTCGCACCTTGAGCCCAATCCGCCGGAGGGTTACGTGGTGAGCTTCCTCCGCTACCACGAGCGCGGCTTCAACGCGCCGGCGAGCACATTCATGAGGGCATTGTGCTACCACTATGGGGTGGAGCTGCACAACTTTGCCCCCAACGCGATCTCGCAGGCGGCCACATTCGTGGGCGTCTGCGAAGGGTACCTGGGGATCCCAGTCAACTGGGAGCTCTGGGTACACCTTTTCCGCGCGGAGCTCATCACGCAGCCCACGTCGGAGCCGAGGACCCGCCGCGCGGTGCGCGCCGGCGGGATGTCGCTCGCTCTGCGGGGGCAGCTCAAGGAGTTCTACATCCCCCCGCACCATGACGACGAACAACGCCGGCTGGGAGCGGGGATGGTTTTATCTGCGCAACGCCGAGCCCGGCCTTCCTCCCTACACCGGCCGGGTGTTCAAGAAGAGGCCGGACCGGCGGGGCTACGGGTTGCCCACGGCCAACCATCGGCGCGCCGGGGGGTCCGTCCTCGCCGCCTTGCGCGGGCCGGCGAGGGAAGGGCTCAACGCGATGGGCGTCCTCGCCTTCCTTCATCACCGCGAATCGTGCCGTTGATGGAGAGGCCGCCGTGCATCTTCGAGATGACGGAGGCGGCCAACCCCGTCGACGTGGCGAGGTCGCGGATGCTCCCGACGCCGCCGGGAGCGGCCGTACGCGCTCACCCGGCGCGGAGCGCTGTCGACACCAGGACGCCGCCACCTGCGGGTCGGACCCCGTGGGACATCGAGATGCTCCCCATCGGCCCGTTGGTGAGTGTAGTTTTTTGATTCTGTTTTAATCCTTGCCCTTGCTTCCGTTTCCTGATGCGCCATCGTTGTCCTTGCGCGCACCGGTGCGCTCAACGCCGCCAAGTCCGTTCCACCCACCCCCGACTCCCGTGCGCTCGGCCGGGCGGCGCAGCGGGAGCAGCAGGAGCGGGCGGCGCGCGAGAGGGAGCACGCAAGGCGGCGCCAAGCGCGCCGCGACGCACGGTCCGCGGAGTACCGGCGGCGGAGGAGCCGGGGCTCTCCTCCCCGGACATCGAGGAGCCCTCGTCCTCGGACCGAGACGAGGAGGAAGAGTCCGAGGGGGAGGGCCCCTCGGACGGTGGCGCCCGCGCCCCCCGTCGCCGGATCTCGCGCGCGGCGTCGGGGGTGGCTTTGCCCGGGCGGGCGCGCGGCGTCCGCCGCCGGGCGGGCTCGTCGTCGGGGGGCGGCACGCGCGCGGAGGGTGCCCCGGCGCGCGCCACGCAGGCGCGCGCGGCGGACGTGCCCGCGCGCGCGTCCAGCGTGCCCGCGCGTGGCGGGGAGCGCGTCGCGCGCGCGCGGCGTCCCTCGTCGAGGGGCGCGTCGGTGGGCGCGCCGCGCGCGGGCCAGCGTGCCCCCGCGCGTGGTGGCGGCGCCGGGCGCGCCCACGCGTGAGGCGGGCGTGCCCGCGCGTGCGGCGGCGCCGTCGGAGGCGCCGCGGCGGGCGCGGCCCCCGCGCCGGCCTCGTCGGAGAGGCCTCGAGGAAAAGGAAGCGGGCCTTTTCCTCCGCGAGGTAAGGAACCCTGTTCTTCCTTTGCTTGGCCTTAGTTTGCTGGTTATTAGACGCTCTAATCCTCCGTTCGTGTTTGCGCAGGCGGTGCCAACCGTCCCTCCTCTTGCACCGGCCGGGTGCCGAGGACGGACGCGTCGATCCCCACCCGGCGGCGTTCGTCGAGGGGGTCGCGCCCGGGGACGAGCGCGGCGGCGGCGGCACGAGCGCGCAAGGCCCGACCGGGGCTTCGAGGCCCCGGCCGGTGGATCGCCCGCGCGCGGCGCGGCCGCAGGTCGCCGGGGCGGCCGCGCCGGTCGCCATGGAGGCGCGGGCCGCAACGGCGGCTACGGTGGGAGGTGCCGCCGCGGTGGCGGGCCACCGCGGAGGAGGCGGAGCGAGCGCAACCTCGCGGGAGCGCCCGCGGATGTGGCGGCGCGGACGGAGGTAGCGGCAACGGCGCCACAACGGCGCGCCGCGGCCGCGGAGGCGCGGTGGGGGCGCCGGGCGGAGGCGGAGCGGGCGGCTCCGCCCGCCGGCGGTCCCCGGGCGGAGGTGGTGGAGCTCTCGGATGACTCCCCGCCGCCCGGGTGGAACCGAGGGGCCGCCGGCCCGTGAACTCCCCCGAGCCCCGGAGGGGGCCCTCGTGAGGCGGCACGAGGGTCACGTGATAGTGGGGGCCGAGGGCACGACGCCGAGGCCTCGTCCTCCCACGCCGGCCGCCCCCGCCCGGGGGGGGGGGGGGGCCGTGGAGGACCCCCCGGCATTTGCTGACGCCCAGAGGGAGCAGGAGCTCTGGGGCGAGCTTCGGAGCCACGGCGCCACGCTCAACCGCGTGTTGAATGAGGCGCTGCGGGTCCACGGCGGCCCGGCCTGGATCGTCTTCCAGGTGTGCCACTGTTGCTCTTCTTCTTTCCCTTTTTCGCTTTCGCGTGCTGTATTCAAGACTTGGCGCTTACGAGGCTCGATGTGTGGATGCCAGGAGCTCGAGCGCCGCGCCCACGAGAAGTACGGCGCGTTCGACCGAGTGAACGCCGAGGCCCGCCACCCGGGAGCGATGCGGCGCTTTCGACGCGCTTGCGGAAGCTCTCCGGACGCCGGACCGGTCGGGTGTACGGGCGATGGCGTGGTGCGACGTGCTCCCCGAGAGCTCGGGGACGGGGCACCCGCACGTCACGCGAGCCTCGAGCGGATCCGCGCGGCCTCGTCGATCGCGACGAGGCACCGTGGAACGCGCGCGAGGACCCGGACAAGACGCGGACGTTGGCCGCCACCCGGGAGGCGGAGGTGGCCACCGCTCGCGCCGAGGCCCGGGAGCTCCGCACGTCGCTCGAGGGAGCGCAGGCGCAGCAGCCGCCGGCCGAGGAGCGGGCGCGCGGCCGGGAGCAGCGCGCCAAGGAGGCCGATGACCCGAAGGCCGCCCTCGACGTCAAGGCGCGGCTCTCGTCGCCGCCGAGGGGCGGCTCCGGCGAGAGCGCATCGCCCGCCGTGGGCCGAGGGGGCGGCTCCGGCGAGAGCAGGGCCGCCCTTGGCGACGCCCGACGGCGCCGGAGCGGGAACGCGTTGCTCGCGAGGCGGCGGAGAAGTCGCTGGAGGAGCGGAACGCCGCATTCTCCGAGGTTGAGGATGAGGCGTTGGCGCTCAGCATCGCAATGCCGCCCAAGAGATGGCCCTCGTCGAGCAAGGCGAGACCGTCCGCAGCCTCGAGGCGGCGCTTGAGTCCGCGCGCGCGCGACCTCGATCCGGGGAGGAGACAAATCGAAGGTAAGCTACCGTCCGACCCTCGCTTGTTAGTTCTTGCTTCGCAGGGTTCGTTTCCCCCTTTCGATTTCTTGTCGTCTTGTCGCTTCCGTGCCTCGCGCACGCCTTTGGGGCACGCTCGGTTGGGCGGGCCGAGGCCCCGCAGCCTCCTACAACTCCTCCTCGAGCAGAGCCGCAGGAGCCGCGGGACGCGGCCCTCGAGACCCGTCACGTCGTCGAGGAAGGCGATGCCCGTGCCGGCGGCCTCGCCGGCCGCCCGCCTACGCGCCCTCGGCGGCCACGTCACGGGGCGGGGTGCGTCGGGGCGTTGCACCCGGGCGTGCGAAGGCCCTCGGAGTGGTGCGATCCCACTACGAGGTCAACCTCGAGGCGGTAGCGGAAGGCTACATCGTGCCCGAGGGCGTCGAGGACGAGGTGGCCATGGAGCGTGCGGACGCGCTTGCCGCCGACGCCGCCGAGTCGCTCGCCGAGGCCTTCGAAGAATTCCTCTTCCCGGACGCCGCCCGATGCCGCCGCTCCACCCGCCCCGAAAGCACCGGGCGCTAGGCCCGTTTTTTGTTTATGTGTATCGAACTCGGCCTCGTGGCCTCTTGTAAATAAACAAGTAGTTTCGTGAACATGGTCGGCTTGTAAATGAAATCGCTTGCTTATTGCGCTTTTTGCTTCTTCTTCTTCCCCGAGTAGATTCTAGTTAGGGGGAGTTCGCCTTTCGCGGGGCCCGCCGGGTTGGAGGCGAGAGAGACGGGCCATAGCCGCGCGGCGTAGGCGTCTCTCGGCTCGCGCGCTCCTTCCGCCGTGCCACCTACGCCCTATTCGAATCGTGGCTCGTGGTTGAAGTAGGAAACAAACTTAGCGCGTGTTATTACGTTTTTTGCGCGAAAAAATGGGACCATTTGGGGGGGGGTGCCCCCCGCAAGAGGCCCCCGAGGGTAACTTGGGTTTCGGGGGGAAAGCCGAGTTGCCCTTTTATTAGATTCGGAGTATTTGCATAGGTGACACCAATCGGGGCGTTGGCCGTGCGTTTTTACAACGGAAAATACTTGGAAATCCTAGCTAAGGGTAGAAGCGACGTAGCTGTTGGATGTTCCAAGCGTTGGTGAGTTCTTCGCCGTCCTCGTTGGCAAGCTTGTACGTGCCCGGTTTGAGCACCTTCGCCACGACGTAGGGTCCCTCCCATGGGGGCGATAGCTTGTGGCGCCCTCGGTTGTCTTGGCGTAGCCTTAGGACCAAATCCCCCTCGCTGAAATCCCTGCGACGTATCTTGCGCGCTTGGTAGCGTCGTAGGGACTGTTGATACCTTGCGGAGTGCATCAACGCCGCAAGGCGTACTTCGCCTAGCTGGTCCAGTGAGTCCTCGCGGGCTCGCTGGTTAGCATCCTCGTTGTAGCCCCGAACCTTGGGCGACCCGTATTCCAGATCCGTGGGGAGGATGGCCTCCGCGCCATGGACTAGGAAAAACGGGGTGAACCCGTGGCTCGCTTGGGGTAGTCCTTAGGCTCCACACGACCGCCGGCGGTTCTTGGAGCCATTTTCGGCCGCATTTGTTGAGTTGGTCGAAAATTCCGGGTTTGAGGCCCCGTAGGATCATGCCGTTGGCACGTTCCACTTGGCCGTTAGTCCGTGGGTGCGCCACGGTGCCCAATCCACTTGGATGTGGAACTTGTCGCGAACTCCAAGAACTTCCGCCCGTGAACCGGGACCCGTTGTCCGTGATGATGGAGTTTGGCACTCCAAAGCGGTAGACGATGTCGGTGAAGAACGTGACCGCTCGCTCGGCCCTCAAATTCGTAATGGGGCGCACCTCCACCCACTTGGAGAACTTGTCGATCGCGACGAGCGGTGGGTGAAGCCCCCGGCGCCTTCCGCGAGGGCCCGACGATGTCTAATCCCCACACGGCGAACGGCCATGTTACGGGGATCATTTGCAGAGCTTGAGCTGGCAAGTTGGTCTTGCGGGCGTAGAACTGGCACCCTTCGCAAGTGCGCACGATTTCGTTGGCGTCTGCGACCGCGGTAGGCCAATAGAAGCCTTGGCGGAACGCGTTGCCGACGAGGGTGCGCGGCGCGGCGTGGTGGCCACAGATCCCCGCGTGGATGTCCCGTAGGAGCTCGCGCCCCTCGGGAATGGGTATACACCGCCGGAGGATGCCCGACGCGGCGCGCTTGTGCGGCTCGCCGTCGACGAGGGTGAATGACTTGGCCATCCCGGCGATGCGCCCGGGCCGTGGCCCGGTCCGCGGGAGCTCCCCTCGAGCAATCCAGGTGATGTACTTCTCCCGCCAGTCCGCCTGGACGGGAGCCGGCTCGATGTCCATTGCGACAGCCTCGTGGGAGCCGTACCCCTCGAGAAGGGAGAGTACGTACGCCTCGTTCGAGGGGTCCTCTTCCATGGGCTCCGCACCCGCTGGATTCGAGGGAGCCCCCGAGGGTCCGCCGTCGCTCGAGGGGTAGGGCTCGAAGGTTATCGAGGGCTGTGCGATGTCGCGCGCGAAAACGTTCGGGGGAACGGTGATCCGCCCGGACGCTATCTTTGCCAGCTCGTCTGCTTCCTCGTTGTACCGGCGGGGTACATGATTAAGCTCGATGCCGTAAAATTTGTCCTCGAGGGCTCGCACGGCTTTACAGTAGGCCTCCATCTTGTCGTCGTGGCAGCTCGCGTTCTTCATGACTTGGTCGATCACGAGGCTGCGAATCCCCTCGCACATCGAGGCGCTTGATGCCCAACTCAATGGCGATTTTGAGGCCGCAGAGGAGGGCCTCGTATTCCGCCATATTGTTAGACGCGGGGAAGTGGAGACGCACTGCGTAGCGCATGTGCTCCCCGAGGGGTGACACGAAAAGCAGGCCCGCGCCCGCTCCTGTCTTCATCACCGAGCCGTCGAAGAACGCAGTCCGGCACTCGCCCGAATCCGAGGGGGCGGCGGCACGCGTGTCCGTCCATTCGGCCGACGAAATCGGCTAGGATTTGCGATTTGATGGCCTTGCGCGGGGGCGTAGGCGAGCGTCTCGCCCATCAACTCCACGGACCACTTGGCAATTCCGCTCGCCGCGTCGGGGTTGCGAATGATCTCTCCTAACGGGAAGGAAGAGACCACCGTAACCGGGTGGGCCTCGAAGTAGTGGCGGAGCTTGCGCCGCGCGAGGACTACCGCATACAACGGCTTCGGACTCGGGGGTAGCGCGTCTTCGTGTCCGATAGGACTTCGCCGATGTAGTAGACCGGCCTCTCGCACGGGCAAGGCATGTCCTTCCTCCGTGCGCTCCACAACGATCACGGCGCCGACCACCCGGGTGGTTGCGGCCACGTAGAGTTGGAGGGGTTCGCCGTCTCGCGGCGGCGTAAGGATTGGGGCGTGCGTCGGAGATGCCTTCGCCTTGTCGAGTGCTTCCCGGGCCTCGGCGGTCCAAGAGAAGCGCTCGTGCTTCTTGAGCAGCCGGTAGAGGGGCGAGGCCCTTCTCACCGAGCCTCGAGACGAAGCGGCTCGGGCGGCAAGGCACCCCAACACCTTCTCGCACCCCTTTGAGGTCCCGAATTGGGCCCATTCGCTCGAGGGCCGCGACCTTTTCGGGGTTGGCCTCGATTCCCCGCCCGGGAGACGATGTATCCTAGGAGCATGCCCCGCGGCACTCCAAAGACACATTTTTCGGGGTTGAGCTTGACCCCGTTGGCCCGCGAGCGGCTGAATGCGATGCCAAGATCGCCGACCGGGTCGTCCGCCTTCTCGGTTTTGACGACGATGTCGTCTACGTAAGCCTCGACCATCCGCCCGATATGGTCCCCAAAAACGTGCCGCATGCGGTCTCTGATATGTTGCGCCCGCGTTTCGAGGCCAAAAGGCATCGTGACGTAACGAACGTCCCGAACGGTGTGATGAACGAAGTCGCGAGCCGGTCGGACTCCTTCATTTTTATTTGATGATATCCCGAATAGGCATCAAGGAAACAGAGTAGTTCACACCCGCGGTGGAATCAACGATCCGATCTATGCGCGGCAAAGGAAAAGGAACTTTTGGACATGCTTTATTGAGGCCGGTGTAGTCAATACACATCCTCCACTTCCCATTTTTCTTTTTTACAAGCACGGGATTAGCTAACCATGTCGGGTGGAACACTTCCTTGATGAATCCGGCCTCGAGGAGCTTCCGCAGCTCCACTCCGATCGCCCGTCGCCGTTCCTCGTCGAAGCGGCGCGGCCCGCCGCCGAACAGCCGCGAGCGTTAGGCGAGATATCAAGGGAGTGCTCGGCGACCTCCCTCGGGATGCCCGGCATGTCCGAGGGGCTCCACGCGAAAACGTCGGCGTTGGCGCGGAGGAAGTCGACGAGCACCGCTTCCTATTTAGGATCGAGGGTCGTGCTGACCCTCAATGCTTTGCCCTCGGGGGCCGATGGGTCGAGTGGGACCCCTTTGGTTTGCTCGGCGGCCTCGAACGTGCCGACGTGCTTGGTGGCGGAGCTGAGGTCGTCATTGACCATCTTCTCCGGTGTGTTTACCGGCGCTTCATCCGGCGCTAGCGCCTCTGCATGTTCCACGCACTCGACATCGCGGTCCGAATGCATGCTCGATCGACGACCCGACGGTGATGACGCCGTTTGGACCCGGCATCTTCATCTTCAGGTACATGTAGTTGGGAACCGCCATGAACTTGGCATAGCATGGTCGCCCAAGGATGGCATGGTAGGCCCCTTTGAATCCCACCACCTCGAAGGTGAGGGTTTCCTTGCGGAAATTCTTGGGGGTCCCGAACCGGACGGGCGGATCGATGCGCCCGAGGGGTTGAACCCCGCTTCGGGCGCGATGCGGTGAAACGGCTTCGTCTTTGGGCCGCGGCTGGTCCGACCCAATCCCCATTAGGCGCAACGTATGCGCGAAGAGGATATTGAGGCTACGCCTCCGTCCATAAGGACCTTCGAAAACCGGGCGTTCCCAATGATGGGATCGACCACCGGGGGTATCGGCCGGGTTCGGGATGCGGTTTGGGTGATCATCCCGGCTAAAGGTGATGGCATCCTTCGACCGGTTGAGAAAGGCCGGAGGCGCCCTCTCTCGCGGCGAGGACTTCGTGCCGCTCCTTCTTGCGGCTGCCGGGTTGACATGTCGACGGTAGGTCCCCCAAAAATGAGGAACACATTTTCGACGGCGGGGAAGCCACCGCGTCGCCGTCGCCCCCATCCTTCTTGGCCTCTGCCTCCTTCGCGGCGGCACGGCCATAGAACTTCTTGAGCATGTCGCACTTGCTCAAGAGTGTGATTCACGGGGGTCTTGTGGTAGGGGCATGGCTTCTTCATCATGTCGTCGAACACCCCGGGCCTCGAGGAGCCGGTCGAGGGCCCCGTCGGGCCGGGTCAACGGCCGAGGGCCTCGGCGTTGCCGCCGTTGCGCCCCTCGCTCGCGCGCCTCGCGCGCGGCTTCTTCCCCTTCTTGCCCCGCTTGTCGTTGCGGCGCGGCTCCTTGGACCCGCCGCCCTCCGCGGGCGTGTCCTCGCAGCGCTTGCCCTTCTTGCCATCGAAGATTGCCCCCACGGCTTCTTCTCCGAGGCGAAGGGCGGTGGCAATGTCGAACGGCTCGTTCGAGTCCGTGGGCGGGGCGCGTCCCGGCTCGCGCACAAGGTCCCGGCACGTGGTGCCCTCGAGGAACGCGTGCACGATCTCTCGACCGTGCCATGCGTCGGGGAGCTTCGTGCGGCGCTTGGAGAAGCGCCGTATGAAGTCCGCGGCGGTCGCCCGGCTTCGCGTGCGGGGAGCGCGGATCCCGAGGAGTTCCGGGGCGCACGTATGTGCCCCGGAAGTTGCCCACGAAAGTGTGGACTAGATCGTCCCAGTTGTGGATGCGGGCTGGCGGGCAAGTGCTCGAGCCATGTCCGGGCCGCATCGCCCAGATGCAGGGGCAAGTTGCGGATGATCACTTCGTCGTTGGTGGCCCCGCCCAGCTGACAGGCCAGGCGGTAATCATTGAGCCAAACACGAGGGTCCGTCTCCCCGTTGTATTTGACGATCGTCGAGGGTTGACGGAAGCGCTGGGGGAAAGCTGCTGTGTGGATCTCCCGGCTAAACACACGGGTGCCCGGGGGCTCCGGCGTCGGGGAGCGATCCTCACCGCTGTCGTAGCGCCCACCCCTTCGAGGGTGGTAGCCTCTGGCCGCTCGCGCGTCCGCCTTGCTGGTGCGCCTGGCGTTGATGACGTTGCGGACGTCGCCATCCGCCGCCCTTGCGTGTGTCGAGGAGCCGTTCCTTGGCCGGCGTGCGTCCCCGGTCGGCCAGGGTCGACCCACATGCACCGAGGGTTCGCCCCCCGGTGCCGGATCATCACCCCCGCGCGTCCCCCCCGTTGGCGGATGCGTGAGGCCGAGCTTTCGGCTTGCCGGACGGCCGCTTGCTCAAGGAGGGTCCGCACCTCGCGGTGCATGTCTCGAGCCTCGGGGGTCGAGGGTGCGGCATGGCGCGCGGCGGTGTTGCGGCGGCGATGAGCTTTTGGCTCGCTCGCGGTGGAGTATCCGCGTTGTCGACGTTGGGGACGGGGTTGAGGCGGTCTCGGACTGTCGGCCCGGCTCCCCGCGCGCGTTCGCCGCGCGCGAGGGCCTCCCCCGCCATCGAGGCGCGGAGTAGCCGCACCGTCCGTACTCCTCTCGCCGGCTTGGCCTCGAGCTCGCGAGCTTGGGCCGCCGCGCGTCGACGTCGGCCCCGGCGGAGCGCTTGGCCCCCGAGGCCGGGCGCGTGGCAACCCCCGGGGCCGGCGTGACTTCCCCATCTCCGGCGCCGCCGCCGCACCGGCGGCGTTGGCCGGGTCGTTGGTGATGACGGCGCGGCATTCCCGCGTGGGGTCGTAGCTCCCGGTCTTCGGAGTCGTCGGAGCGGCCGAACCGCAGTCCGTGGCGTCGAGGAAGCGCCCCGAACGCGGCCCCGGGTCCGGCACACCGAGAAGTCCCACTCCGCGTACCCATGACGGTTGGCGGGTGGCATCGTGTCGACGGAGCCCGGGGACGACTCGTCCGTCGGCCGAAGTGCGGGATCCCCGGCGACGAAGACGTGCCGACCGTGCGGAACCCCGTGCATTGTCGTGTTGATGTTGGCGTTGTAGGCCGTAGTGGCGCCACGCGGCCGATGGGGATGCGCGGTCCCCGAGACCGCACGCGGTCCCGCCGGGGCGGTGGCGGCCGTCGTGACGGTGGGCGCACCGCGCCGGGCGGCGCGCGCGCTCGGCCGCCGCCGCTCGGACCGCGCCCGACGCGAGCGTAGCCCCGAGCGGCGACGGCGTCGCGGCGTCGACGGTCCCGCGGCATCCGTGCCGCCGGCGCCCGCGCCGTGTCGTGCGTGCGGCGGAGACCGCAGCGGACACCGGCCTCCCGCCGCGCGCGTAGCTCCTCACGGTTGGTGAGGCGCATGAGATAGCCATTCCCCGTGGCCTGGAAGTTCAAGTCCCCGAAGCGGATCTCGAGCCCGGCCGGAAGGGGGTCTGAGCTACCCATGTTGTAGCGGGTGCTACGGTACTCAGTGCGAATCACCATGGAGGGAGTTAGCGAAATGACCTTAGGCGCTCGTGTGCCCCACGGTGGGCGCCAACTGTCGGTGCGGAATATGGTCCCGACACTAACCAGTAGATAACGCCTAGGTCTATCCCTCAATGGTCGATGCTAAGCAACAAATGACACAAGGATTTATCCTAGTTCCGGCCGAGGGGGCCGTACGTCCCGACGATGGTGTGCTCGTGGCACTATATTGCTCGGCAAGACCGGGGTGCTTGTAGTGGGGCAAATACAAGCAAGGCGGGAGAGGAAGCGTGGCTCCCAAGTCCCCGGTGAGTGGGCGAAGATGTTGTGGGAGAATAAGAGAGTGAGTGCACAGTGCGCTGTGTTCCTCCGGATTCGTCCCCCCGCGGCTGGGGGCTCGCCTTCCCTTTTATAGGCCAAGGGAGCGGCGAGTTACATGCACGCCGCGCTACCTAGCTGCGCGTGGGAGCACATCGTGCTATGGTGTAGAGCGGGCGACCGTCTGGTCGATCTTCGCCGCGATCCGGCCATGATGGCCTACCTTGTACCCGAACAGTGGCAGTTGGAGGGTAGGAGGCGGCAGATGGCGATGGCGTCCCCTGATAGGCTTCGAGGGGGGTGCTGATGATGGCCGGTACGGGGCACAGGAGCGGGCAGAACGGCGTTCCTTCCCAATGAGCTCTGCGGTGGTGGAGTGGTTGCTTTGCAAGGTGTTCGGGCGTGCGCCTGCGGAGTCAGGCGTGTGCCCGCGCGCGTGGGTACGGCGGCCGCGCGCGCAAGGGCCGGGATGGCCACCCACCGGCCTAGCGTCCCTCACCTAACCTGCAGGGTCACGGGAAAGTGGAGTCGAGGGTGCGCCCGGCCCCCTTTCGAGGGTCGAGCGCGTTAGCCGTACGCGGGCGTGCGCGCGGTGTCATGGGACTGACGCCGGCCGTACCGCACAGTCCACCCCACAGTGGCGGGGATGGGCTCCTCCCTGGGGAGTTGGTGCGGCGGCACCGGGCGTGAGCCCCGGCGCATGATGGCGCCGTCTGCGGCGTCGGGGGCGTTAAATGCCCGAGTACGGGGCCGGCGCACGCGTGCGGGGCGCCCGTGAGCGTGGCGGGCCCCGGCCCGAGGGTGGAGCGAACCCTCGAGCGAGGCGAGGCCCGCTCGAGGGGGGAGCGAGCCCTCGAGCGGGGCGGGACCGCTCGAGGGAAGGGTCGCCTCTCGAACGGGGCGGAATCCGTTCGAGGAGGGGGGTTGCCCCTCGAGCGGGGGCGGAGCCCGTTCGAGGAGGAGCGTACCCTCGGGCGAGGCGGAGCCTGCTCGAGGGGTCTCATAGGCGAGCTGTCTTGGCGGGCCTCCGAAGTCTCGTTGCATGGGCCACGTCCTGCATGGTTAGTTCCCTGCATGGTTAGGCTTAGCTCATTTTGATGCAGAAATTTAAGTGAGGGTTCCCCCATTGTTTGAGGGGACCCCTAGGGCGGTCCCCGACAGTAGCCCCCGAGCATCTGCGGGTTTGCCATTGAGGCTCCCGCGGTGCCGGAACCTACCGATAGGACGTTCTTCCCTCCTTGTTTGCGAACGCTTTCCGTGGGGCCGCGCTAGCGGACCCGCGGGTCTAGCCCCGAAGCCCCGCAGAGTGTGGGCTCTCCTGCGGGGGGTTAACCGCGAGCAATTCGGTCAGAAAGGCGTGGCACATATGCCAACCGGCATCGGCGGTGTTTCGGCCCCGGCATCGGGGGTGCACGCTCCCCGTCACCGCTTGTCTCCGCGGGTGCAATTCCAAGGAGGTGTAGCCGTGCGTCAAGCCCCCGAGCCTTGGCCTGTTCGAGGCGATCGGGTCGAGCCTGACGACTTGTTATTTATCGCGCCCTCGCCGTCCCTCCGCGGGTCGGGAGGTGAGGTTTCCACGACTCCCATCGAGCGGGTCGCGAATCGCGGATTCCTCTTCGAGCTGCTAGCGGGTGGTTCAAGTGGACGTCCACGCCTCAGAGTGATCTTGTCACTCACTTTGATCTCACCTTCTGAAAGCACACGCCCACACCCATTGTCCCCAAAGGTGATGTACCTCTTCGTCACCACCGGGACGAGACTTGAGAACCACCCCCTGTCTCCGGTCATATGCCTCGAACAACCGGTGTCAATCAACCAAATGTTCTTCAAGTCTCCCACCTGAAATTCAAAAACAAGCACGTGAGCGAACAAACGACTCGAAGATCGGGGTTAGTACCAAAAGAGGAAAACCAGTGCCGAGCCATTTGCTCGAAAGTGGGGTTAGCACACATCAAGCCATCTTTCCTACCATAACCATCACCACGAACACCACCTCGGTAACCACTCCGAGGAAACCACCCCTCACCGCCTGGAGGAGGACCAAAACCACGGAAGACAACCCGTGGAACGTCCCTCCTCTCCTTCTCAAAGCTACGACTCCTCCCATCCCCGTAGTGACCTCGAGGGGGAGAATGCCTAGCAACCGACCACCCGCTTTGTCTCTCCGGACCAACCATCAACAACTCCACCTCCGGACACGGAAACCTCTCGACTCACCACCTCGAAAACCACTCCGCCCCGAGTGGCCGGGGGCGGTTAAACCGCCTAGCCGGGCCGGTCTAACCGCCCCCCTGCGGGCCGGGCCGGTCCGACCGCCTAGCCGGGCCGGTCCCCGACCGCCCCCTCCGGACCTGCTCCTCGAGCCGCGGAACTCGCATCTCCCCATGCCGGAACACTTCTCACCACGGCCTTACCCCCGGCGGTGGCATACGAGGCTTAGGTACACCATGGGAAGGGTTGTACCTATCCTTGTTCGCCCACTCCTTTGCCATCCTCTCTTCCCGCTTCCTCTTGAAGCAAAACTCATCCTTGTGACCCTCTTTCCCACAATGGCCACAACGGAACCTCACAAGCTTAGGTTTAGGCTTGGATTGGGGCTGCTCGCTTGGTTTCTCTCCACTCAACTCCTCCACCGATTTCTCCTCACTTGCCTTCTCACTCAGTTTCCCAAAGAACACTTTCCCGGAAGTGCTCACAAACTTGATAGGCCTTCGGAGATCATTTGTGGGTGTAGGAAATATAGGTGGAGCTGGGGTTATGTCTAGTCGGTTCCTAAGATGGTTGGGTTTTGGAGGAAAATCATTTTTGTGGTGGGTTTTTGGTGGCTCCGGGATATTCTCTCCACTCCCTTCACCAACCTTGTTTGCCCCAAGTCCCTCACCATCTTGCCTCTTAAAGGCCTCAATCATCATCCTCAACTGAGGCTCATGGCCAGACAACCAACCCATCAACTTCCTCAAGTCATCATTCTCATCCTGCAAACGATCAACATAGTGTGCAAGTTCCAAATTTTTCAATGCATGCATTTCACATGTAGAGCATGATGTAGGCATGGGTTCCTTCAATTTAGCCTCAAGCGAACTAGTGTAATCATGCATCTCATCAATCTTAGCATGCAAAACAGGGCAAGAAGTGCAAGCACCTAGCAAAGCAGGTCTAGACTTAAGCTCAGCCACTTCAACCCTAAGCACATCTAGTTCCTCACACTTGGAGGCATGCTACTCCTTAAACAAAGCAAGATCAGCAAGGAATATGGAGCAATCAGCACAATCATTATCATCCGAAACAACAGGGCTAGCCTTAAGCGAATCAATCTCAAGATTGCTATCAAGCACCCGTGTCTCTAGCTCGACCACTCTAGTCCTAGCATCCTCGAGTGAAGCCCTAAGCTCTTTCCTCATTTTCTTGGCCTCTCTAAGCATGTCATCACGGTTATCAAGCAAAGAGCCAAGCCTCTCATTCTCCTGGCGCAAGAAGGGAAGTTCATCACGCACCTCGTCGTCGGACTCAGAGTCCGAGTCGCTCTGTGTGCTCTTCTTGCTGCCGGAGCTCAGAGCCATGGTACAGAAGCCATCTCTCGCGAAGCAGCTCAGCCCGCTCAGGTTCTTGGACGACTTCTTGTTCTTGCGACGATCACCCTCATCTTCACTGCTGCTTGAGCTCGAGGTGGAGTACGCGGAACTGGAGTCGACGTCGCTCGCTCCAACCATCGCTCGGGCCTTGCCTCGGCTCTCCTTCTTCCTCGATCGTCACTCGTCCTTGTACTTGTTCTTGTGCTTGCTCTTGTGGTCACGCATCAAACGGTACTTGCCATCGTTCATCCTCGGCTTGTGCTTGTAGCTGTCCTTGTTCTCGGCCTTCTCCGGGCAGTCGGCGACGAAGTGTCCCGGCTTACCGCACTGGAAGCACGTCCTCGTGTTCCTCCTCATGTTCACGCGGTTCTCGTGCAGCCTCTCGAACCGCCTCGTCAACAGCGCCAGCTCGTCCTCTCCAAGGTCATCAAACTCCTCATCTGGCATAGACATCAAAGAGGAAAAGGAGAACATCCTGGTGGATGGGTTAGAGTTAGTCTTTCCTTTGGAACCACCAACGAGGGCAAGACTATGGGAATCCATCGGTCCCTCGAGCTTGGCAGTCATGCCCCTATCCACCTCAGCCGACTTGAGCTTCGAGAACAGCTCGTTCACCGTCAGAGTATCATACCTC
Organism: Cenchrus americanus; assembly: GCA_947561735.1. NCBI lineage: Eukaryota > Viridiplantae > Streptophyta > Magnoliopsida > Poales > Poaceae > Cenchrus > Cenchrus americanus. Next base: position 124,315,394 of record OX387242.1, on the reverse strand, counting down.
TCCGACTCGACTATGGCCTCGAACTTTCCGCCCCATATCGTATGATCCAAAGAATGTAAGAGCTTGACCGCTCTATCATGATCATCGTACGGGAGCACGTCCACATTGGCCCTCATGTTGTTCACCACCACCGTGAACCTCTGAAACAAGGCATCGATGGACTCACCGGGGAGATGAGTGAAGTTCTCGTACTCTCTCCGGTAGGTCGCATACATCCGTGCCTAAACCTGGGCGTTCCCAACATGAGCCTCCTTCAACACCGCCCAAATCCTACAAGCCAAGTGCTCGGTGTGCACCCGATCGAACTCAGGCTGACACAAAGCACGAAACAAGTAGTCGACCGCCTTATTGTTGGCGTCGAATCTGTCCCTCGACCCTGGAGCAAGGAAATCCATCGGCCGGACATAGCCCTGTGTCCACCGTGACATCCCAAAGAAGCCGACCCTTTCCGCGGAGGAACGCACCCATCCGCTTGCTCCACATCCGGTAGTTCTTGCCATCGAAGTGTGGAGGACCCGAACCCCCGTTCTTGGTACGCCACCCTTGGATCTTAGACTGGTTAGAGTCAACAAAGACCCGAACCGGCTCTGATACCACTTGAAGGACCGAATAGGCGACCAGAGAGGGGGGGAGTGAATGGGAGCCGATAAAAATTCTTCTCGAGGGAGATTGAAACTCCGACAAGATGAACTAGCTCGGTCGAACCCCCGAAATCACACGCTCCGCACTTCAACCTTCCGTTTGCCAAAACCACGTAGCCACCGGAGTGCTACCGGTCCTAGGAACAAACTCTACCAAAGCAACCACAACACACACGCAGCAGACCGACGGAAACAACTCGAAAGCCGGCTAACCGAGGGGGGCGGTTAGACCGGGTATAGGGGGCGGTTAGACCGCCTCCACCCGGCAACCAAGAAATCCTCCGAAAGGCCTCTTTCGAGCACCAAAACTCACCACGGTTTCACCAACGAGATCTCTCGGTCAAGGCCATGCTAGCTACCGAAAAATCGTGGCGAAAACCAAAACTTCACCCAAGGGCATAGGGGTGGTTAGACCGGCTACCCGGGGCGGTCTAACCTCCCGTACCCGAAAGGACGAACTCCAACCAAGAACTCCTAGCAACCGCACGAGAACGACCCCAAATTTCACCCGGATGCTCCTCCGATCAAGGCGAACGAACTCACGGAGGAAAATCCGGCGAAACAAAACTTTGACCCGGAAACACCCGGGCGGTTAGACCGCCCCCCGTATGCGGTTAGACCGCCCTTTCCGTAAAACGAACCCGCGGGTCAAACCTCAACTTGCTCGCGCCCGATCTCCCGAATCACTCCACGGATTGCGGCCAAACTTCGGGAATAGCCGGGTTACCTCTTGGGCAACCTCTACCTCAAAGGAATCGACCCGAAACGCTCACAATCAAGAGGAATCGAAGAAATCGCTTCTCTAGGTCAAGAACTCGCCCAACTCGAGAAACCACCAAATCGAGTCCGATTCAAAGGGGATTTGGGGGCAAAGTCACCAGCAAAAGAGGCACAAGAACCTCATACATGACACCCACCAAAAACCCCAAGAAATCGTTCTTAAAACACCGCCAAAAAGAGCTCCGAAAATCAACACAAAGGAGACGGGAAAACCACCATGATGAACAACGCCAAACCTTCTATACATGCCATGAAAGGTTCGTACAAGGTCTAGCTTGCCACCCAAACATCCATCCCTCTCTCTAGATCTCACATGAAGCTCTCAAGCTAGCCTTCTAAAAAACTAAGGAAAAAGGAGAACGAAAATGGAAAAACAAATGAGCTAGGGTTCCAAGAGTCGGCTGCCATCCACCCATCTAATGAGTATATATGGAGGCACCCAAAAGACTAAACTACCCTTCACTAATAACTAGGGATACATGCCCCTCAAGGGCGGATTTGGAAATCTTGATGTCTTCACCATCGGACGGATGCCCGGCACCGCACCCTGCGTAGCCTCGACGCAAGCCTTGCGATCCCGACGCGTGTCCTCCGCTTCGAAGCTTCTCGGCGCCAGCGGCCGGGCGGTCGGACCGCCCCCCCCCTGGGCGGTTAGACCGGCCCGGGGAATCTGACCGGCCCTAGGCGGTCTGACCGCCCCTCCTGGGCGGTTGAACCGACCTGGGTGGCCGCACCTTCTCGTCGAGTCTTCAGCCTCGGTTTTGTGGCTCAACCGAGTAACCCAGTGGTTTTCTGGTGAACCACTACAAACCCCGCGAACTCGGTGTAGCCTCCGCCAATCTCCACTCATGACTCGGCTCCCACGTAGTCCCGGCTCGACCTTGGTTTTGAGGCTCTACCAAGAAACCGTCCACGACTTCATCTTGCTGTTCATGCCACCATGCGGCCCGCGATTGACCCCCGCCGGCCACCGGGTCCCTCGAACGAAGCCTACTTGTCTTCTCCACACCTGGAGGCCTCACCGGCAACGACCTTTCGCGCTTGTTCTTCACCTGCACCAACACGAGTCAAGCCGCAACCTGCACCTGCAATACTTAGCCAAGAATCAGTCCACACAACGTTGTCAATCACTCATCACACAAGGAAGCGACCATCCACCGGTCCTCGAACCACACATGGTCCTCAACCCTCAAGTGGAGAAGGAAGAAGACACCGTCGAAAGTGTCACCATGATCAACAGTGCCTTGTCTAGCACCTTGATGGGGTAATCCTCTCATTTGTCCATGGGTTGTAATCGATCTTGAGATGTAATCGCAATGTTGTTTGAATATCTATCTATCATCTTGTGTTGAATATGCTTTCATGATTAGGGTTAGCTACCATGCCGTAAAGGGAGTAAGGCCCCAATGCTCCCTTGGATCCATTCAATACGTCGTGTCCATCATTGGTCTAGTCACGAATACCTCCGTGTAGTGACAGTACGAGGGAGGGAAAGGGTGAAACCATGGTTACAACCCCTGATAGATTAGATTGATTTTCATGCTTTAAGTGGTTGCATGTTCGAGTATCATTGACCCATGGGTGAGTGTCTTTTATCTTGATAGCTTAATCATTCTCTCTAGTGTAGTGTAGTCGTTTTCTAGTTTAACCGTAGATAGGGTTTGGGTAAGTAGTGAGTAGAGGTAGATCAAACACTTGTAATCCCCTTGCTCCGCGGATTGACAAGAACCTAAGGAATCCCGTGGTGAAAAAGGTGTAGATCCGTACGCTTGCAGATCATAGGTGGATACGTCTTTTATCCGTCAACAAGCCCCTTTTTTGGCGCTGTTGCCGGGGAGCAAGCTAGTTTACATCGTTTGCTTTGCATCTAACTTTGTTTATATTTAGTTTATGATTTATTTGCTAATATCTAACCCATATTATCTAGAAAAACCACTTCGTTTTGTTTTGTTTTTATTTTGTTGTCTAGATGGTGTTCGTCAACCACCCCATGGAGGAACCGTAGAAATCGCTAACAGATTACGCTAGTCTTCAATGTGAAGACATAAAAGTACAAGAGTCGGATTCGAAGCTCGAAGCGACCAAGTATGAAATCAAATCCAAGATCATCGAGATGGCGACGGCAATCCCGTTTGAAGGGATGACTACGGAGAACCCATATAGACAAATAAGGCATTTCACGACGCTATGCAACACGGCGTCAAGAAGGAGTTCCTGATGAATGGTTCAAATGGAATCTCTTTCCTTACTCACTTGCCGGTAAAGCAAAGACGTGGTACTCGTTTGCATCCTTGAAGTTGAAGGCAAATGGAACATGTTGACAAAGAAGTTTTGCGAGAAGTTTTTTCCGATTAGCAAGGTTTAACATCTAAGGAGGCAAGTGATCACTTTCATGCAAGGAGAAGAGGAAGGGATATACCAAGCTTGGAATAGGTTTAATGAGTTGATCGAACAAGGACCAAGACTCAGTTTCACCACTGACGTACTCTTGCATACATTTTTTCCCTAACCCCTAGTTGCATGCAACATGTCCAAATGTGTGCAGGTGGGGATGTCATGGAGAAAACACTCACGAAAGCTGCTCAACTTTTACAAAAGATTAGCAAAGCGGCGGCCATGCGAAGAGATTGGGAAACAAGACTTGCGGGAGAGCCGGAACACAATTCAAGGATGAAGACGTATGCTGAAATTTCTAAAGAGGCAACCCCGGAAGTCACGAAAGAGGAGCCAACCCCGGAAAAGCTTGAAGGAGAGCACGTCAAGTCAAGGACTACCCCGAGCGTTGACTTCACCAAATCAAATGAAACAACCAAGAGGAGTATGTCAAGCGCAAAGCCGTTAATTGAGTTCGAACACATGGATTGAGTTCCGATGATTACGGAGAAGTATTCGACAAGAGAAGACCCTAACCAAAAGGGGATGGCAAGAGCATTGGAAACGGATTTCCCACCGGAAACGAAAGCGGAAGATTCATACGACCATGAAAACACCGGTGAGATCTTTCAAAAGCTCTTTGGAGATGATGAAGTGGATCCAGAACACATAGCCGAGGTGAAAATAATCATGGGGATCAAGCCTGAAGCATCGCCATACGCTCGCCTCGCCGAAGTTTACGCGATAGGATCCGAAGAAGAGGAGAAGATGGCACCACACTTGAGTTGTGAGATCAATGGAGTTCAATGCAAAGCTTTGTGCGACATCGGAGCCCAAGTAAGTGTCCTATCTTCTAAAATTTACGATAAAATTCAAGACCACAACCTAGACTGAGCCCCAACATCAACGAAATTAATCGTGGGAGATGGTAGAACTATTAGACCTCTAGGTATTGCTTGCAACATGAATGTAAACATCTCTGGAAAATGTATACCAACAGATTTCTTTGTTATTGATGCTTAACATAGTAATCATGATCATATAATCCTAGGTAGGCCCTTTCTTAAGTTGGTTGATGCCGTGTTGGATGCCTAAAAGGCAAAGTAACAATGAACCTTAATGGAAAGAAGTACACGTATAATTTTCTTCGCGTTTCTAAACACCCTTCACCTTTTCCTCCCGAAGACGAAGAAGTAAATGAGGTAGATAGTCTTTGTTTTGTTGAAACCCTTTGAGACCCACTGCAAAGAGCGATGGAGAATCAAGCTAATGATCAGCAAGATGAAGAACTAGAGGAAGCAATAAAAGGATTAGAACCACAAGATGGAAGCGTGGAGGAAGAAAAGTTTGAGGACATAGGAGAAATTAAACCCGAGGAGCCACAGTGCCTGAGGTGGATCTTAAACCTTTGCCCAAAGGATTGAAGTACGAATTTTTGGGCCCAAACAAGACTTATCCAGTCATCGTGAGCGATGAGTTGAGTCCCGAAGAAAGTGAGAAGTTGCTGAATTTATTGAAAACATAGAAAGGTGATTGGATACTCGATCAATGATCTCAAAGGACTTAGCCCAACCTTTTGCACTCATCGTATACCTATGGAAGACCAATGTAATCCCGTAGTGGACCACCAAAGGAGGCTAACTCATGTCATGCGAGAGGTAGTAAAGAAAGAGGTCATCAAGTTACTTGATGCCAGAATCATCTACCCGGTTCCACATAGCGAATGGGTGAGCCCGGTACATTGTGTACCAAAGAAAGGAGGTTTCACTGTGGTGAAGAATAAGAAGAACGAATTAATACCGCAAAGAACCGTGACCGGGTGGCGGATGTGTATCGATTATCGAAAGCTAAACAAAGCGATGAAGAAAGATCACTTCCCCTTACCGTTCATCGACGAGATGCTCGAGAGATTAGCAAAACACACTTATTTTTGCTTTCTCGATGGGTACTCAGGGTTTACAATTCCCATTCACCCGGATGATCAACACAAAACAACGTTTACATGCCCTTATGGAACATTTGCATATAGAAGGATGCCCTTCGGCCTATGCAACGCTTCGACCTCTTTTCAACGTTGCATGATGGCCGTATTCTTGGAATTCATCGAAGAAATCGTTGAGGTATTCATGGATGACTTTATCGTTTATGGGAAGAAGTTCATGGGTTGCTTGGCAAACTTGGATAAGGTCCTCACGAGGTGTGCGGAGGTAGACTTGGTGCTAAATTGGGAAAAATGCCACTTCATGGTTAAGTAAGGCATAGTGCTCGGACATGTTATATCCGAGAGAGGAATTGAAGTGGACAAAGCTAAAGTGGAGACGGTTGAGCAACTCCCACCTCCGACGGATGTTAAGTCCTTGAAGAGATTTCTAGGACATGTCGGATTCTATAGAAGATTTATTAAGGACTTCTCAAAGATCACTAAGCCTCTAACACATCTCCTTCAAAAGGATGTGCCTTTTGACTTCGATGAGAAGTGCTTAGCAACATTCCGGACCTTGAAAAGTGCTTTGGTGAGTGCTCCCATTATTCAACCTCCGGATTGGAGCCAACCTTTCGAGATCATGTGATGCAAGTGACTATGCTGTAGGAGCGGTTTTGGGTCAAAGAAAGGCTGAGTTCACGCTATTTACTACGCTAGTAAAACTCTTAATGAGGCACAATTAAATTATGTCACCACAGAGAAATAGTTGCTAGCAGTGGTATTCGCCTTTGAAAAATTCAGATCTTACATCGTGAATTCGAAGGTCATTGTTTACACCGATCACGCGTCCATCAAGTATCTCTTGGCTAAGAAGGATGCTAAACCAAGGTTGATTCGTTGGATCCTTTTTCTCCAAGAGTTCGATGTTGAAATTCGTGATAAGAAGGGGGTGGATAATGTTGTGGCCGATCATTTGTCTAGGATGAACCGTGGACAAGATGATAAAGATCCCATCGCAGACAAGATGAGAGATGACCACCTCTATCGAGTGCTCGATAAAGACACTTGGATGATTGATATCATTCGAGCGAAAGATGCCTCTTGATCATTTAGATAAAAACTCTCAAAGGAGGATAATTTCCGAAAGTCGAAAATACTTTTGGGATGCACCTTACCTCTTCAAACTTGGCAATGATGGAGTCATGAGAAGATGTGTGCCAAGAGAAGAGAGGCTAGAAATTTTGAGAAAGTGCCACTCGGCGGAGCACGGTGGACACTATAGCCACTTTTGGACCCAAGCAAAAGTGTGGTCCAGCGGATTCTATTGGCTAAAGATACATGAAGATACTAAAAGATATGTTGCGTCATGCCCCGAATGCCAAAGAACCAGGAATATATCTCAAAGAAATTCTATGCCCTTGATATATAATCTACATATCGACTTATTCGATGTGTGGGGAATAGACTTTATGGGGCCTTTCAAAAACTTACATGGACTTGAGCATATCCTAGTCATGGTTGATTATGTATCCAAGTGGGTAGAGGCCATGCCATGTCGTAAAGCTTCCACGGAGAAGTCCATTGCAATGATCAAGAGCATGATTTCCCTCTTTTCGGTACTCCGAGAATCTTGGTAAGCAATGGAGGAACTCACTTCACCGGGAAGAATTTCAAAAAGTTCTTGTCCAAGTTAGGAATTGAACATAGGATCTTTACGGCCTATCATCCACAAAGCAACGGACAAGCGGAAACATCGAATAGGCAATTAAAGAGCATCCTCAACAAAACCATAGAGAAGGGAGGCAAAGATTGGTCAAAGAAATTAGACGGAGCTTTGTGGCGTATCAAACGGCGTTCAAGACACTGATAGGTATGACCCCTTATCAATTCGTCTATGGCAAAGCCTGCCACCTTCCGGTTGAGTTGGAACATAAAGCCTATTGGGCGATCAAAGAGATGAACCTCAATCTAGATGCCGCGGTGGTAAAGCGAAGAATCCAAATAAGCGAGCTAGAGGAGATGAGGTTGAAGCCTTATGAAAATGCAAGCATATACAAAGAGAGGATTAAAAGGTGGTATGACAAAAGGTTGAAGAAAAAAGAATTTAAAGAAGGAGATAAGGTCCTCCTCTACAATTCGAGGTTTAAAACCTTCGGAAAGGGGAAATTGCAAAGCAAGTGGTACGGACCTTACATTGTTCATTCGGTGCTCTCCAATGGAGCGGTAACCATCATGGATGTGAAAGGTGATCAATTCATGGTGAATGGTCAACGGCTTAAGGTTTACTACAAACCCGACGTTGTGCCTCTTCACCACATTGATGTCTTCACCATTGAAGAAGAGCCCGAACGTCTAGCCTAAGACGTAAAACAAGGTGTGGATTTTGTAAATAGTTTTTCTTTTATTTTTCTGGAGTTTCTCGCGAAGTTTTACCGGGCCATCTTTCATGGTCTGAAAATGCGAAATAATGGGGGTACACGGTAAACCGGACCGAACCGGCCCGCAAACCGAGGCAGGCCGGCCGGCCCGGTCCGATCGGCCTAGGGGGCCCGGCGGCGGTTCGCCCCGATTTTTCCCTGGGACGTGCCTTTTCGACTTCCTTCTTTGGTCAGAAAATTTTAAGGGATGTTTGAAAAAGGAAAATGTGGTTTGTAGAGTATTCCTTTTCAGACTATTTAATTAGCCGAGATGGAAGCTCGGGAATCCATCCCATCTCACATTCTCTTGCACCCACGCAGCAGCCATGATGTCCCCGAAGAACATAGAGTGAAGCTAGGCACCAAGGAGCCATCGATGGAGGAGGCGAAGCGATGCGAGCTCAAGCTACCCGTGGAGATCAAGAGGACTGCCCGCATCCATTGCGGAACGCGTGTCCCGACCGGAGAAATCGCATCTCGCAAACCCGTCAAGGAGGAGAAGGTCCCTACTCCCGTTCGAAGGTCGGCACGCATCCTAGGCATGAAGAGGAAGGATTACAAGGAGGTGTCGCCCAAGCCTAAAGACTATGGAGGGAGTGACTATTCCGATGATCATAGCCCGAGCTCGTGGACGGCTGCCGGTAGGGATGACAATGATTTGTATTATTGGGAAGAGGTGCCCAAGGAGAAGACTCCTTCTCTCTTGGAAGTTTTAATTTCAAGCAATGATCATGTCCTTGTTCTTATATTTTATTGCTAGCCTCATCATGCATTCGGTAACGTGCATATCGAAAGTCTTGTACATCGTCGAATTACATATCCAAACCGTTATATCTCTTTTGTACATCGTATTCCTTGAACACAACCTATTCTCAACGTTTCGTCTCGTCTCTAGCATAGTTTTTATTTTAAATTCAGATTGTGTTTATGCAAGAAAGAGATGAGTTGAGAGCTTTGAAAAGAGAGTTAAAGTTGTCAATAGAAAGAAAAGTAAAGAGAAAAATATGTGTATGGAAAAGAAAAGAAAAGAAAAGAAAGAAAAGAAAAGAAAAAAAGAGAGAATGAAAAAGAAAAAGAAGAAAAAGAAAGATATGAAGTGGATAAATCAAGTGAAAGGTAAATAAAGTGCAAGGAAGGATGTTACGTTGTTGAGAGAAGAACTCCCATTCTTTTTCCAACCATGTGCAATCCCACAATGAGGACGTCATCGGTGCCTCGTAGTCATATTTCTTTTGCCCTTGCACATGTCCATCATTCTATATCTTCTTATCCTTGATATCCCTGCATATGGTTTAATTCTCATGATCATTGGCTTTGAAAGGTAAACAACCATTAGAGGAAGTTCTTAACTTGACAATACATGTGTTGATTGTGCTAGCCATACCTATAGCTCCACTTTACATATTATATGAGAGACTTATGGGTGGCGAGAGCTTTATGAAATTGTTTAGGATAGCCACTTCATATGAGCGACATGTGAGAGATTGGAGAAAGGTTTTTGTCTAATACTTGTCGCGGGAATTTTATTTTTGAAAATCATGAAAACCCTCCAATGAAGGCAAAGAAGTAAGCACGGCTGAAATTGAAGACCTCGTGTGAAGAGTTTGAGTTGTGGGGTAAATGTTGATTTGGTAAAAATTCTAAACGCCCATGTTTATGTATGATGATCATTGCTTTATGTTTATTGTATTAAAGATAAAGGATTGACTAACTTGTGAAGAAAGATTTAGCGGAGCACGATTTCAACACCTTGGACAAAGTTCTTTTACGAGTACTTGCTCGAGGACGAGCAAGATCTAAGCGTGGGGGAGATGTTGACGGCGTATTTTGGTACACCAAACATGTTCATTACACTTTGGTTTGGATTTGATTATGGAACTAACCCGCCACTAGGCACACTAATCATATAACAAGTTCATCTCTGTGTGTGCATTTGGAAGTGTCATGTTTATGTAGGCAAACATGGACACAAAGGACGGATTCACAACAAGTTCAAAGGAGCAATTAAGGAGTCTTGTTCGTGTTCATGTGCTTGATGAAATCACTTCCAATGGTGGCAAGGATCGAAGTGTTACAAAGGAACACCCCTGAGGATTGAAGTGTAAAATACCGGACCTCATGCAAGGAGAACCTCCATCTTGGACGTGAGGATGACATCGTCAAAATAGTGCAAGTAGAGGGGGTAAAGTGCATAAATACATGAGGACCCACGGGAGAGAAGGGGCGACCGAACCAGGCCAGGATGGACTGGGCCGGTCGGCCCAAGCCGGCCGGCCTGGCCCACTTCCAGGGTCGGTTCGGCCCCCCTTTTCTTGCACCCGAGGGAGCTTCAACCCTAAGTTCGTGGAGGCACCACCATTCGCAAGACAGAGAGCCATTTGCGCCGAGAGGTCATCCATAAGCTAGAGAGAGAGGAGGGAGATCTTCGGAGGAGGATTGCTCATCTCGAAGGAAAGCACCCACAAGTAGAGAAGAGGGAAGACACCTTCGGAAGCGTCACCATGATCAAAGGTACCATGTCTAGCACCTTGATGGGTTAATCTTCTCATTTGTCCATGCGTTGTAATCGATCTTGAGATGTAATCGCTACGTTGTTCGGATATCTTTCTATCATCTTGTGTTAAGTATGCTGTAATGTTTACGGTTAGCTACCATGCGTAAAGGGAGTAAGGCCCTAATGCTCCCTTGGATCCATTCAATACGTCGTGTCCATCATAGGTCTAGTCACGAATACCTCTGCGTAGTGACAGTACGGGGGGAGGGAAAGGGCGAAACTGTGGTCACAACCCCGATAGATTAGATTGGTTCTCATGTTTAAAGTGGTTGCATGTTCGAGTATCGTAGACCCATGGGCAAGTGTCTTTTATCTTAATCGTTCTCTCTAGTGTAGTGTAGTTGTTTTCTAGTTTAACCATAGATAGGATTTGTGTAAGTTAGTAAGCAGAGGTAGATCAAACGCTTGTAATCCCCTTGCTCCGTGGATTGACAAGAACCTAGGGAGTCCCGTGGTGAAAAAGGTGTAGGTCCGTACGCTTGTGGATCGTAGGTGGATACGTCTTTTATCCATCGACACAGGTGTTGTTTGACTTGGTGAGTTTCCACCCCGGCTGGGAGCTGGAATGGATAGATGACGACGAGTGATGGCATCACAGACGACCTCCTGTGATGTTTATCGTTGCACTAGTTAATTTTATTCTGTTGTTTCCGAACTCTGAACCGTTACTTATCATGTCATGAACAATGTTTTTAATAATTAACCCTTAGGGGTAATTTGGATTTAATTGGTGTAATGTACTCTAGACTCGCCTTCGCGTGAGTTTTATTGCATATGTTCGATCCTCTGTGTGAAATTCCAAGTGATTTACCAGGCGTTAACCCGGCAACTAACGACGGGATGGTACTTTACAATCACTTAAGGGCCCAAGTGGATTGGTTTAGGCGATTGTACGATATTTTTTTGGGTGGGTTGTCACAGCTGGAGCCTGTACTCATAGAGCACATCCCGGATGAATCTCCCAGTGGGGATGGAGAAGCCACACTCATGGAACGCCACGAACGAGATGATGTACCCCCTCAGCGGGCACGACACGGACTCGTCCTCGGGCACCCTCCACTCCTCGACGTCGATGAGTGTAGGGAGCTGCCCGATGGCGACCAAGCGGTGCAGCATCAAGCGGGACACGGTGGAGCGTGACCAGTTCAACAAGGCGACGACGGGCTCTCGCGCACGGCTCTGGTGAAAGAGGCGGTGGCGCTGTGGGCATGAAGGGCGAAAAAGGTGGGGGCGATGGCAGTGGAAGAGGCAGGAGAGGTAAAAGTTCCAAATCCTCTGTCGGCTTGCAGTTAAAAAGGAAAGGGTGTGGCCGTGGCCTTAAATGCTAGTCCCGCCACGCCGAAAAGACGCATGTGCACGCACGTGCCCTGGGGTAACTGACGCCCGCCCGCGTGACGCCTCGATGCCCCCCGGCCTGGGAATCTGAACCGACCACGCTCCGTCCTTTCAAACTGCCATGACCCCCACGACGCCCACGACCTCCACGACACCCATGACCGCCACGACCTCCACGACGCCCACGATTGTCACGACAAGGCCACTAAAGATCAAAACCCCACAAGCGAGTCTACAACTCACTCATGGGCTCGGGGCTACATCCGGCGGATGCGCTCGCGTGCACCCACTGAGAAGACCAAGAGCAAACATCGTCACGACGCCTTTTGTCTGCGCCTATGTGCGAGTCCTTGACTCCCTCTCAGGCTCGGGGGCTACTGACGAGGGCCCAGATTAGGCCCCCTTTGATGGCAAGATAATCACTCTTGAGGTGGAGTCTTCGAACACCATTGACAATGTGATGGCCAAGATCCAGCACAAGAAAGAGCTCCAAATCCCGGTCGAGACCATCGCTGGCAAGACGCCTTGTCTCCGACCCGTAGGAGGCTTCCCTGAAAAGTCTCTAGCTAGGGGTGGCTTCTCCGACAAGTCTCCGTCCCACACAAGGAGTTTCTGCCTCGCAAGACAAGTCTCTGCCTTACACGACAAGTATCCGTCCCGCACGAGGAGTTTCCGCCTCACACGATGAGTCTCCGCCTCGCACGACAAATCTCTGCCTCGCCTCCGGCAACCTGCTCGTTCGCACGAGTAGTCTCCGTCTCCGACCATGACGCGGTCCACGCAAACGTGTCACAACCCCGACGCACGAGCTTTCCCGCGACGTGGGGCACCAGTTCTCGCGCCATGCAAATACGCCAGCTGGAGGCACGAGCGGGCGGTCGACTCTGACGGGAGCGTTAATGCGGCATTGTTCGGCCACACAACCCTCGACGCGCTGTCCCATCCGACCCTGCAGCACGCCAACTCCGACAGAAGCACTCGAGTGCCCCCTATGATTAGCGCTGGCCTACGATTAGGTCCTAACAACTACGTGAAAACCCAATTTGGTAACGGGCATAGATTGCTATTGGTAACAGGCCAAATGTTCGTTACCGATCAAGCGTTACAAATAGCCCATCATAGGTAACGGGCATTTGCCCGTTAGCGAAAACTGTCACTTGTAACGGGCATTACCACAATGCTCGTTACCAATATCAAGATATAGGTAACGGGTCTCAATGACGCCCGTTACCAATACCAAATATAGGTAACGGGCATTATGGTAATGCCCGTTACCAATGTGGAATTAAAAAAACAAAAAAAATCAAATTTCTTATATTCCTCTTTTACATCCATACACAGTCACATCAATACACAGTCACAGTTCTACATAACAAGTAGGAAAGCAATGCACATTTTTCTGCCCTCTAAGCATTGGATGCCATCCTGCACATTTTTCTACCCTCGTGCCATCACTCTGCCCTCCTGCACATTTCATCAACCACTTTAGACCATAATGAACTTAACAACTATCACTAAAGTAATAACAAGAAAGAACCAATATTTGGAGGAATTTCTCATGAACCATGGATATCACTGGTTTTTGGCATGTCCAAAAAGTACAAGTGGAATTCAGGCATGCTATATCACTGAAGCCATTTATAAAGCTTAAAAAAACACAATTCTCAATAAGTGAATGCTTCAGGATTTTATTTTTTTACATGATTAGCACAACTGAGTATAGTTCAGTTGATTAGATAGAAAGATATGGTTTTAGTTATCACTCTCCTTTGACTCTATCTAAACAAGGGCAAATTTTATACTAGTACTTCTGTCAGTGTTTTAGACCGGCAACCAACCAAGGGGAGTACCCGAGGTAGATGAATGTGGCCTCGCCGAGATCGGTAACTCGAAGGAAGAGACACGTGGCACACAATTTAGATAGGTTCGGGCCGCGAGGTGCGTAGTACCCTGCGTCCTGTATGCTGTGTAGCTCTGGATTGATTGGATGTGATTACAAGATGATGTGTAATGAGAGAGAAGGGTCCCTGCCTTGACTTATATAGTCCGGGAGGCAGGGTTACAGGTCGGTTTAGAGAGAGTACTAGTCGAGTATGTCTAGGAGTCCTCTACACAGTACAAAGTATGTATAGCTTCCTATCTGAGTACTTCTCCACCATAGTCCTTGCGCCTCACGCCATCAGGTGCCATGTGGCACAAGCCGGGTAATCCCAGGGGCCCACCGAGTAGTTGTCCTAGTACCCACCGAGGTAGTGGGCCCAGGGAGGTCCATACGACAAGCCCCCAAGTACTTTGTAGTCGAGCAGGATAGCTTCGAGTAGTTTTGACGGCCTTGACGAGTAGTCCTCAAGCGTCCCCAAGTACTACAAGTCGAAAGTCCTCAAGAATACTTGAAGCATCCCGAGGCTGGAAGGTACTCCAGCTAATGTTTGAGTAATCCCGAAGTCTTCTCGAGTAGTCCCCAAGCGTCCTCGAGTTCTGCTCTTGAAGGTCTTCAACAATACCCGTGTTGTCTTGAAGCCGAAGTTTATATGGAAGTGCGATTGCAAAATCGCACTCCATATGGAGTAGCCCCCGAGACCTAGGTTGAGTCGTAGACTCTGGCTGAGGGTCAATCTGAAGTTCTGGCAAGATTATCCCGCAAAATACGGAGAAAAAACCGAAGGATGTGGCACGGAGCCCCCGAGCCTTGAGTTGAGTACTTCATCTCAAATTGAAGGGTCATCTTGTATGTAGAATGTGTCCTGAGTTGCTCTTGAATCTTGTCGCTACCCAGGGAATTGATTAGATGTAGCCGAGCCCCCGAGATAAGGCGCATCGACTACTGGAAGTTGAAGGGTCAGGCGCGCCTTGCTGAGTCAGCCGTGTTGAAACATATCCATCCGGCCGTTGAGGGGCTCCTGTTGACTTATAAATAGAAGCCAAAACCCTTAGGGTTTTTCACCCCACACACTTGCAGCCATTCGTAGCACATCTCGCCTAGAATCCGCCGCCAGTGCACACTGCCACCTCAGTGGAAATCGTAGATCCAAGCGCGTCGCCGCGGATAGCCACCACCGCAGCCCCCGAGCGAATGCGAGTGAAAACCCGGTGCACTTCGAGAATGAAGCCCTCACCATCCAAGAGCATGAAGACCGCCGGCGGGAAGAAGAGATCCCGGGAGGAGGCCGCTGGATCCGCTGGGGGGTCAACACCGCCGGTTTCTCCCCCGCGCCCGAATCCCAACAAGGAGTGGAAAAAAATCGAAGGCCAAGACTGAGGACCTGTTGGCGCTGCTGAACAGTGGATTTCTCCGGGAGAAAGAGGTCGACATGTGGTGCGCCGCCACGGGAGATCCATACCCAATGGAGAAAATCCGGATGAGATCCCGATGTTCACGCGGTTCGTGGAGCGCGTGTTGGCTCTCCCAGCGAGCAACTTCTTCAAAGGGCTTCTGGAATATTAAGGTATCGAGTACCTCAATCTCAACCCCAACAGAATCTTCCACACTTTTGTCTTCATCCATTTTTGCGATGCATTCTTGGGGATCAAGCCCCACTGGGTACTCTTCCGGAAGTTCTTCCGCGTGAAGCCCCAGCCAAGCGCCAACGACCCCCGAGTAGTCGGAGGAGCCGGCATCCAGATGCGCGAGGACGCCGCGGAGCAGTACCTGGCATACAAGCTGATCGACTCCAATCAAGACTGGAAGTCGAAGTGGTTCTACATCACCAACTACCACCCGGAGCTGCCGAAGCCCAGCGAGAAGTAGCCGAAACACCGGCCGTGGTGGAATACCGAGCCGACGATGCAGGAAGGAATCCAGCTACCCGAGCTCCTGGTGAAGATAAAGGCTTTGAGGGAAGTCGGGCTGAGGGCTGAGCATGTGGCCTTCAGCTTTATGAAGAGGAGGGTGCAGCCACTGATGGCTCGCGACACCCTCGGCTACCAGTACACCGGTGATGGCGACTCGTCGCGGATGCACGGCAGCGAAATTGATGATGACGACATGATTGACAGGCTGGGCAGGATCTTCAAGGGCATGCCGGCGTACATGCCCTGCCCGGTCCCCGAGTACTCCGCCGCTCATCCACCGAACGAGGTCAGTAGCCGCACTCAGTGTTGAGTACTGATTATGTAGTAGTAGTCGTGCTCACCCAATGTGCTTGTTGCAGGATGACATAGTAAAGTTTGTCTCCGAGCCGGCTTCGCCTCCCCGACTTGTCGAAATCCCAGAGGAGGGGAAAGGCAAGGCCAAGGAGCGCCGCGAAGTCGGCGAAGGCGACGACACTGTCATCGTTGAAGACACATTGCATGAAGATGAAGAGGAAACGCTTCAGGAACGGTTCCAGCTGCGGTCGAGGTTCAGCCGCCCTGGACTACCCAATGTTCCTCTCATCCAAGATCCTCCAACTGGTTTGGAGGCTAGTTTTCCTACGCCGCCAAGGAAGCCGCGCAACGTGGCACGCAAGCGCGTGGCCAAGAAGCTGAAGGTCACCGAGACCACGTCTCAAGAGGTAAAATCCTTGAGTAGGGTAGTCGTGTACTTATCTTCCGATGTTGTGTATGCTGGCAACAAAATTTCGTTGCTTGCAGGAGATTCCGCCTTCCGACCCCGTGGACCAAGGGGACAAAGGCGACTGGCATACGGTGGGAGAGCCGGCGGAAAGAAGCCGCAGTCCAGCCCCCACCGTGGAAGAACTCGTGTCGCAATTGACACATCGGTCGACAATGGTAGTCGAGCCGCACGCGCCGGTCGTCAAGGGCAGGACTGAGCCAGCCGCAGCTCCTGCTGCTGAAGAGCCGGCGGCTACTGAAGCCGAAGAAGAGGCGCATGCTGAGGCTGGACTTGTCGACATCGCCAGCATACTAGGCACCCCAACCGTGACAGTAGTCCGGTCGAGCTTGTGAGTGAAGATCCTTGAATAGTACATATAGATTGGTAGTCGTACTTGGTTGACAACGCATTGCGTACTATGCAGGAAATCCACGGACTTGTCCTGGGAGGAGGATGAACCCAGCGTAGCGGTGGCTGAAGAAGGTTCCGCGCCAGCCTCTGAGGAGTCCGCTCCCCTCCCCCAAGCTGAAATCGAGGCGCCGGCAGTGGAGGATATGCTGCCGGAGGCCAGCATAGTAGAAGGTGAGTACACTGCGCAAACGCAATCTTCCTCAAGGAGTAGTTGTGGCCGCCGAGGGAGACTAATCCATATGTCTTCTGTTGACAGGGAGGCGAAGCCGAGGGAAGCACCATCCCTGAGGTTGTGCCCGTTGAAGGCTTGGCGCTGGAGACCCAAGAAGCCGCCGGAGCAGCCCCCGAGCCGGCGGAGGTAGCCAGCGGTGGAGCCCCCGGGATGGCCGAAGAGGAGCGCGACGAGGTAATGCCAGAGTCAAACCTGGAAGTAGTCGACTGTTCGCCGAAGATTCAAGATGCGGAGCCGATCCGTTCGGCGCCGATGTCCGGGACCGCCACGACTAGTCGTGGTGGGATCGAGCTTCTGGCGGATGATCTCATCGACCCGGCGGCAGTAGCGCGTCACTTGGAGGCAATGCACCGGGCCGAGCAGTGGATGAAGGTAACTTATCATTACCCTTGAGTAGTCAATTTGCCCTGAGTGCTGAGTACCCGTATAACAGTTGTTGCCTGCTGCAGGATGTCGTGGAGAGATCCCGACAAAAATCTGAAACGCTCCAAGGATACGGTGATACGTGCTCCGGGCGGAAGCATTGGAGGGAGAACTCACAAAGGCCCAGAAGCACTCCGCCATGCTCCAGTCGAAGTTTGATGGCGCCTTCGCCCAGTAACACAACGAAGTCCAGGACATGCAGGCGAAGAGCAACGAGCTGGTGCAGAAGAACAAGTCGCTCCACAACAAGAACAAAGGTACGCTGCTGTCTTGTCGAGTACCCATTGGAACTGCTTTGCAGTGGTCTAACCCCGCCTTGTTTGTTGATTGCAGAGCTTGAGACTCAGGTCGAGCAACTGAAGGCTTCAAAAGTCGACATGAAGAACCTCTTCTAACAGGAGAAGGAGGCCCGTGAGGTACTTGAATATGATTATAAGCAGTTGGCTTACGAGTGCGATAAGCACATGGAGCTCCGAATTGCCTCGGACCGTGACCTCGTCAACTGCTACAAATTCCTGCAGAAGTTCAATGAAGACTGCGAGAAGTTGCGGGCCCAGCTCAAAGAACTTGAAGAAGCCGCACTTCCCATTGCGAGGCTACCGGTGCCTCATCCGGGCGGGCCGAAGATAACTCCGTTGGTGGACCGGCTGAGGGAAGCCCCTAGTCGGCTGGCGACGTACATCAAGCATCTGGCGAAGACGATCCCCAATCAAATCTCGGCGTACATGAAGTCGTACTTCCCCAAGGCTTCGGTGGATGTTGTCGCGGGTGGACTAGCCGCCAACTGTACTGATGAGCAGTACGCGGAGCTCCTGAAGCAGATGGCGCCAATTGCTGAGCAAGTCGCCGAGAAGCTGAACCTCCTGTAGTCCTGTAGGGTTAGCTTGTACCGGTAGTTGTGTATAAACAAATTTGTACTAAACTTGTTTAAGTATGAATGAGAAAACTTTCAGAAATGAGTACTCGTTGTCGCGAGATATGTATGCGGAGTTCTCATCATGGAGTTGTCACGAGTAGTGGTACTCGCCAGTATGCCCGTTGAAGGAGACACAGTAAGTAAGTTGATAGATAATCAAACTTTATAACTGAAAGAAGTACACCTGGATGGCCACAGTCGTTTTACAAGAGTGGTCGCCAGGACCCGGAGGCCGCCTACAGCTAAGTGGTGCTAGGGCGCATAGCCGCTTACAACAGTAGATCCGTTAGTAGCCGTATAGGCTGGATCTTGGAGTACATGGTCTTTTAGTAGACCGCTGCAAGAATCCTTTGTCGCTCTGAGCAGCCCGAGATCCGTTAGTAGCCATGAACGCTGGATCTTGAAGTAGAGTAGTCCGGAAACTAATGCCTGGACCCGGGGGCCGCTTACAGCAAAGGGGTCTTGGAGTAGTCGTGCAGACTTGAACCCCCAAGGTAGTCGAGAGACTAGACGTAGAATCGACAGAGCTGGTCGATATTCCACGAGTTGCTGACGTCTTCACCTTCAAGCATTTGGAGGCGGTAGGAGCCTGGTCCGGTCACCTTTGCGACTATGAAGGGACCTTCCCATGGGGAGCTGAGCTTGTGTAGTCCTTCCGTGTTCTGGATGCGGCGGAGGATGAGATCACCAACGTTGGAGGAGCGTTCCTTGACGTTGCGATCATGGTAGCGTCGGATACCCTCGAGGTACCTTGCTGATTGGATGAGGGCGGCACAGCAAGCTTCTTCGAGTCCATTGATATCAACCCGTCTGCTATCTTCAGATATGCCTTCATTATATTGCTCTACTGCTGGTGAATCCCACATGACGTCGGCAGGGAGGATTGCTTCGGAGCCATAGACCAGGAAGTAAGGCGATTGACCCGTTGGCTTAGAGGGTTGAGTACGTAGCCCCCAGAGTGCATTGGGTAGTTCCTTGCCACTTGCCTTTTTTTGAATTAGCAGCCTCGTGCAGTCGCTTCTTGAGAGCGTCGAGTACCATCCCATTGGCGCGCTCGAAGTGTCCATTGGCCCGAGGATGGGCAACTGAGACATATCGGACGTCGATCCTGCCGTTCTCGCAGTACTCCCAGAACTGGTGATTGTTGAAGTTGGAGCCCAGATCTGTGATGATGCGATGGGGGTAGCCGGTAGCGATGCACGAGTTCGTCCAAGAAGTCGAGTACTCTGTCGGCCTTGGGGCATGCGACCGGCTTGACCTCGATCCACTTGGTGAACTTGTCGATGGCCACCAAGACTCTGTTTAATCCACCTGGCGCAGTAGGGAGAGGTCCAATCATGTCGAGCCCCCAGCAGGCGAAAGGCCAGGTTGGTGGTATGGTGACTAGCTTGTAGGCTGGGACGTTTTGTTGCTTGGCGAAGTATTGGCACCCTTGGCACCTTCTGACGAGTTCTTCGGCATCGCCCAGAGCTGTGGGCCAGTAGAAAGCTTGTCGGAAAGCCTTGCTGACCAGCGTGCGTGAGGACGCGTGGTTGCCGCAAACGCCTTTATGGATCTCCTCCAGTATGCCCTTGCCTTCTTCTCGGGGGACGCACTTCATGAGTACTCCAGAAGACGCGCCCCGCCTGTAGAGCTTATCTCCAACTAGGACGTAGGACTTGGCGCGGCGCATGAGTTGCTCGGCCAAGTTCTTGTCTGAGGGAACCTTCTGCTCGCGTATGTAGTCGATGAAGGGTTGTCGCCAGTCCACGTCTATCATCATGACCTCCTGGCCAGCCGGGGGATGTGCTGGATCAGTAGTCAGTGGTGCCGGCTCCGGGATGGATGGCGCGTGAAGCTCGTGGACGAAGACACCCGCTGTTACTTGAGCGCGAGTAGAACCAAGCTTTGACAAGACGTCCGCTGCGACATTGTTGTCGCGGACAACGTGATGGAACTCGAGACCTTAGAACTTGTTCTCGAGCTTGCGGACTTCTAGGCAGTAGGCGTCCATGTTCTCCTTGTTGCAGTCCCAGGACTTGTTGACTTGGTTGATGACCACTGCGGAGTCGCCGTAGACTAGTAGCCGCTTGATGCCTAGTGAAGCCGCGAGGCGGAGCCCGTGTAGTAGAGCTTCGTACTCGGCTTCGTTGTTTGAGACCTTCCAAAAGATCTGCAAGACGTACTTAAGTTGTTCGCCCATTGGGGAAATCAGGAGTACCCCTGCACCTGTGCCTTCAAGCTTGAGCGAGCCGTCGAAGTACATCACCCAGTGCTCTGGGCGCTCAGTTGAAGTAGGTAGCTGATTTTCCCGCCACTCCACCATGAAATCGACTAGTGCCTACGACTTGATGGTTGTTCATGGCTTGAAGTCGATTTTGAGGGCGCCGAGTTCGACTGCCCACTTTGAGATCCTTCCAGTAGCATCTTGGTTACGCAAGATGTCGCCGAGCGGGTAGTCGGTGATGACGGAGATCGAGTACTCCTGGAAGTAGTGTCGTAGCTTCTGCGAGGTGATGAGCACTGCGTACAGTAGCTTCTGTATGGGTGGACAGCGTGCCTTGGATTCTGACAGGACCTCGCTGACGAAGTAGACTGGTCGCTGGACTAGGTAGGCGTGGCCGTCTTCCTGCCGCTCGACGAGGATGGCAGTACTGACCACGTGAGTAGTCGCGGCCGAGGTAGAGCGATGTTGCTCCTTTTTGCTAGGAGCCGTGAGGACTGGTGGCTTGGATAAGAAGTCCTTGAGCTGAGCAAGGGCTTGGTCTGCCTCTGGAGTCCACGCGAACTTCTCTTGATCCTTGAGTAGTTTGAAGAAGGGGAGCCCCCCTTCTCCAAGCTTCGAGATGAATTGTTGAGAGCCGCCATGCACCCGGTTAGCTTCTGCACGTCTTTGATGCACGTGGGAGCTTTCATGCTGGTGATGGCGGAGATCTTCTCGGGATTGGCTTCAATGCCGTGATGGCTGATGATGAAGCCGAGAAGTTTACTTGACGGTACGGCGAAGACGCACTTGTTCGGGTTGAGCTTCCAGCGGTACTCTCGAAAGGATGCAAAAGTCTCTTCAAGATCGGCGATGAGCGTGTAGGAGTTTCTGGTCTTGACGACCACGTCATCCACGTAGGCTTCGACGTTCTTGTTGAGCTGCCTCTTGAAACAGGCCTGGATAGCTCGCTGGTAGGTAGCGCCGACGTTCTTCAATCGGAAGGACATGGTCGTGTAGCAGTACGCGCCAAACGGGGTGATGAACGTGGTCTTCTCTTGGTCTTCTTCCTTGATTGCGATCTGGTGGTACCCAGAGTAGCAGTCGAGGAAGCAGAGCAGGTCACATCCCGCCGTGGAGTCAATGACTTGGTCTATCCGCGGCAACCCGAAGGGGTCCTTGGGGTAGTGCTTGTTAAGGTCGGTGTAGTCGACGCAAATCCTCCACTCGTTCTAGTTCTTCTTGCGGACGAGGACGGGGTTGGCGAGCCACTCAGGATGGAAGACTTCTCTGATGAAGCCAGTCGCGAGTAGTTTGGCGAGTTCCTTCTTGATGGCATCCCGTCTGATGTCGGCGAAGCGGCGGAAGTGTTGTCGCTTCGGGGTAGCTTTAGGATCGACGTTGAGTGAGTGCTCGATCAGGTTCCTGGGCACCCCTGGCATGTCTGCTGGTTTCCACGCGAAGATGTCTCGGTTAGCCCGAAGGAAGCTGACGAGCGCGTCTTCCTATTTCAGATCGAGGCCCGCCCTGATGGTGGTGGTCTTGCTGCTGTCGCCTGTCCCAAGGTCAATCGTCTTGACTTGAACCTCCTCAGCTGGTTGAGGCTTGTTAGCGTTGTCCGACTTCTCTAGGATGTCGAGTTCACTTGGGGAAAGCTTCTTCGATGCAGTGTAGATCTCCATCATTGCGTTGGGTACTTGATTCGTGGCTGTGAGTTCCACAGCTTCTGTGTCGCAGTCGAAGGATATCTTCAAGTCCCCTTGCAATGAGAGTACATCGGCCAGACTTGGCATCTTGAGTACCAAGTACGTGTAGTGAGGTACCACCGTGAACTTGGCGATAGCTGGTCTGTCGAGGATGGCATGGTAGGAAGTCTCGAAGTCCGCGACTTCGAACTTGATGTACTTGATGTCTCCCCAAAGGTAATTGGCAGGACCACTGAACCTAGTGGGATAGTCGCGTTCCCGGGGATGATGCCGTAGAAGTGCGAAGTGCTCTTGGTGAGCATGTGGGTGATGTCGAGCTTCATCTTCTTCAAGGTCTTAGTGAAAAGGACGTTGAGCCCACTTCCGCCGTCGATGAGGACCTTGTTGAGTCAGGAGCCCACAACTACCGACTCCAGGACGAGTGGGAACCGTTCTGGTTCAGAGAAGCTTGTCCATTGATCCGCGCGGGAAAAGGTAATGGGTACCTCCGACCACCTGAGAGGGGTCGGGACCGCTAGTTCAATGCTCAGGACTTCTCGTCGGGTGGCCTTCTGAGCCCGTCGGTTGGGTAGTCCGCCGAAGAGGACGTTCACCGTCTTGTCGGGTTCCTGGAAGTCGGTTCCTGGAAGTCGCTGTTGCCCTCGTCGGCCTTTTTCTTGCCTTTCTTGTCGTGAGGGTGCCGTGGCTCTGGAGTGTCCTTGAGTGCCCGCCGGAGTTGGTAGCACTGCTCGGTGGTGTGGTTGCCGTCCAGATGCCACGGGCACTTCTCTTTCAGCAAGTCCTTGAAGCCGCCGGAGGTCTTCTTCAAGAAGTCTTTCGCAGGGCGCTGGATAGCCGCGACAGTGTTGTCTGGCTTGCGCTTGCGGTTGGGACCCGAGTAGTTGTTGTTGCGCCCGCCTTGGTTCCCATTGTTGTTGCTGTTGCCGCCCGTGTTATGCTTGCTCTTGCCACGGATGACGTCGTAGTTGGCGTTAGCCTTGTCTTCTTCATCAGCCCAGGAGGTGATCATTGTGACAACCCGCCCAGGAAAATACCATACTATCGCCTAAGACCGATCCACTTTGGTCATTAAGCAATAATAAAGTACCATCCTGTCGTAAGTTGCCGGGTTAACGCCCGTTAAATCACTTGAAGAGCACAAGGATCGAATATATGCATTAAAACTCACTCGAAGGCGAGTCCAGAGATACAACAACATTCATATCCAAATTCGTACCCCGAGGGGTTTAATTATTACAAGCCATAGTTTTTGCAACGATGAAATAGTTCCGAGTTTTCGAAAAGCAATGGAAATTAACTAACGGAAGCGAAGACACCACGGGAAGCCATCCATGATGCTTTCAGTAGTCGTCCTCCACCCACTCCAGCTCCCAGCCGGGCGGGATCTCTCCGGGCCACACATCACTGAAGGCATTACCTGGATCAACACATTATAGCAAGGCTGAGTATACTAATACTCAGCAAGACTTACCCGTCGGCGATATCTACTTCACCAAAACTAGACCATGAAAGGCTTTTTGGCTACTGGGTTTCCTTTGCTAAAAAGTAACAAAGAGTAGGTCCTTACTTTCAATATTTTAGCACAAGTTCTAGTAGGTTTAACCTTTACTACATTAGCCAACTAGTACAAACAAAGTTGTACAATACAATTAATCAAGCAATCATCTTCATCAACTTCCATCATTAGGGATCTCATGACTAGTGGAGTAAGTAGTGTCGGATAGCGGTGAGAGGCCGACAATCGATTGATTTAAACCTTGCAAGGTAGACCCAAACACACGGTAGGCTGTACCCCGCGAGAACAACTTTCCCAGGCCGTCCCCAAAAATCCCCGGGTCGGGATGAAAGGCCACAGTCTTTGGTGCAGGCTATCCGGCATACCCCGCGAGATACCCGGAGTCACCGTACACCACCGGTAGCTAGCCGTGAGAGCGAATCCCAAGGGTAGTGACAGTTCCATCCCTAGCCGTCTCATTAAGGTACTAGGCTTACCGGTCCCATACCCGACATGTGCTTAGTACGTTCAAAAACTTAACCCACATAACCACTGGAACGGAGCCCCGATCCCATGCTCTTACCACGTGAGCACTCCATTTAAGGATACATTGTGATTCCTATCTAGGAACCTATTCTCGCGAGCGAGGTCATCACTCGACTTGTAACGGTCCTAAAGCTTAGCAGCTATCGACCTATCATACTAGTAGGGACAAAGGTACCTAGGAATCATGCATCTAGGGTTTCATTCAACTCCTGAACGTAAATGCACAATCATCCATAGATAATTGAATAAAGAATTTGAAAAACTAGGTTAGATGCACCGGAGCTTGCCTTCATCAGCTAGGTTAGCTTGGGCACCCTCGGTGTCGAGTACTTCCACGTACTGCAGCGACGCTTCCGCTCCTCCTTCCTCGGTTTTCGGGACAAGGGAGTAATCTCCGTCCGGGAGATCTACACTGAATGCAATGCACTTCAGGTGATGTGATAGTTTGTTGTCTTATCCAACTCTGGGTTGGTCATGATCACCTTAACAAACATTCATCTAATGTTTCTCTTTTAGGAAGGTTATTGGGTGTACATGGTTTACTCTTTTATTTGCACATTGAATAGAGGTTTTTATTAAGCTTGTCATTTCATGTGAAAGCTTCAATTCCTTTTATCCTCACCAAAAAGGTGTAATTAATATTTTTATTTATGAATTACTTTCTGATCATGAAAGATATTTAATTATCTTTTAAATAAATTAGGAAATACTTTCAAAAAGAAAAAGAATTAATAAGGGCTTTTCTTTATTTAATTTCTCTTTATTATCAAAAGGGCTTTTTAAGCTCTTTATTAAGCAATTAAATTACCAAAAATTAAAGAAATGTTTCTTAATCACATTATCACCTATACTGGTCCATTGGACCCACATGTGATGCTTGGATGCTAGGAAATTAAAGATTATGGAAAATAACAAAGGCTAGCTAGTGATTCAACTTAAATGCATACAAAAATAAATAAGCATCAATTTGATCCAAACTTTCTCCCGCCTGCTCTCTGGTTCTAGACAAGCCTAGAGAACCAGCATGTTCACATGGAAACTCTATTGAACTTGGTTTATTAATTTACAAAGGAAAACATGCATAATTCAAGAATAATTATTTCTGTTAATCCAAAAATCATGATTAATTCACAAGATGTGTATTTTGACATTACAAGACAGTGTGCACAAGTTGAGCTCAAGAACATAATTATATTTAACAAGAAAAATCATCTAGGCAGTTACTGCAGGAATGGAAAAGAATTTATTTAGCAAGATCTACTGCATAACTATGTGCAATTTTTGGCACAACATCTAGTCATGGCCTAACACACAACATATCCAAAATTGAGCTACAGAGGAGTTACGGATTTCAAGTTATGACAGATCTAGGCTTAACACATTTGTATTTTTCATGCTAAAACTATTTAGAATCTAGCCATGAGTATATAACAAAAGAGGTGGCATTTATCATCTTGAACCCTACAAAATTGGTTTGGGATTTTTCTGATTTTTCTACGAATTTCTAGGAATTTTACAAGGCCCTGGACCTAACTGCAAGAAAAACTAGATAGGTTTATAGCAACCAGGTCCTACTTCTTACACGAAACACCCTAAACAAATTTAAATCTTCGCAATTGAGTCCCCGGCCGGGGAGGGCGGCGCGGGTCCAGCCAAATCCGGCGAGCCGGCGGCGATCCCGGTCGGGCAAGCGGCCGTGAGCGACCACATGCTCACCTAAGGGTGGCGAGGAACCGGAGGGGAGGTGGGGAGTTGGCGGCGGCGAGCTCCGGCGGCGGCCGGCGGCGGTACCCGCGGCGGCCGGTGAACGGCGGCGTGGGGGTGGAATGCCGGCAAACAAGCGAGTGCCGGAGCTTCACCGGGACCTAAGGAGGCTACCGGAGCGGCCGGCCGGCGACGAGCACGGGCGGGAGGAGCTAGCACCGAGCGGCGGCGGCCATGGCGGCGTGTGGCTTGGGTGGCGCGCGGAGGGGGGAACGGGGAGGCTTAAATATGCCGCTCCGCGAGGCTCAAGGTGACGTAGCGGTGACGGGGAAGATGCCCGCCGTGCTACGGCGGCTCGAGGCGCGCGCATACGGCGGCGGCACGGCCGACGGACCGCGAGTCCGCGGCGTGCGCGCGCGTGCGGCGGCGCGGACACCAAGGCGCCTCGGGACGGGGTGAGGCGGGGGCGCGGGACCTCGGGATGGAGCACTCCTCGGTCGGCATGGCCTCGGGCGGTGCGGGCGTGGACGCGGAGCATGGCGGCGGCGGGCGGCGACGGCGGCGCGCGGGCGCGCACGACGTCGCGCGCGGCGACGCTCTGGCTCAAACATGTTGCTGGTGCCTGGTTCAAAACGATTTTCTCAAAATTTTTGAACAGAACTGGACCAAGTGATGAATACCAAAGTTGTAGATCTAGCTACCAACAACATTTTCTACAAAGGCTATATCGGGTTTTTCTGCCTAGATTTGAAGATATTTGAATGCCAACTTTGAATGTCAGCCTATTTTGGCAAACAGTGATTTCTGCCTTGCACTTGGTTTTTCAAGTTTTTCCCCTCAAAATTTGAAATGCCAATCTACATGAAAGTTGTGTCCCTCAACAAGATCTACAACTTTCATAAAGGTAGAATTTTAAGAGTTTAGGTGAATTTTGGAGAACGCGGCAAAAGTTCCGGCAGACACATGTGGACACTGGGGTGGCAAGGGGTTTGACCCAACCTTTGACCATGGGTTAGCCCCACAAGTGTGTTTACTATTCATCTAGGGTCACTAGGGTGGGTTAGTGAGTTTTTCGAGGTGAGGGCCCAGGTTGACCTAGGTTTGACCATGGTTGACCAATTGACCGGCTATTAAGGTTAATTAAAAACCTGGGGCGTCACAATCATGTCCTTGAGGTGGGTGGTGGAGCTCGGGCGGCGACGACCGAAGTCTTCGAAGGTGCGACGGTGGTAGAGACTGTCTTGGAAGAGGTCGATGACCTCCTTGTCGGTGACGTCGACTACGGTGGCGCGTTTGTCGAAGAAGCGCCGCATGTACTTGCGAAGGGTCTCGCCTTGTTCCTGCTTCACCATTGTTGGTGAATTGTTCCTTGAGCTGGTCCCACTTATCGATCGAGTACTTCTCAAGTTACTCGAGCCATGTAAGTGGGGCTTGATCCAAGCAGAGGGGGAAGTAGAGGCACTTCGTGTCGTTATTGCCACCAGCATTTTCGATGGAGAGGGCGTAGCATCTGAGCCATTGTACTGGATCTTGCTTCACGTCGTACTTGGTGATCCCCAGATGTTTGAATTTCTCCGGGAGAAGTAGATTGCGAAGCCGTGCAGAGAAGGCGGGGAAGCCGTCATTGTCGCCCACCGTGGAGGACTTCTTGTGTCATAGTTCTTCGATTTTTTGGCGAGCGTCGAAGCCGCCACGTGAAGCGCCGGAGGTGTGGCTGTTCGCATGGCCTCGGCCGCCGCGGTCGCCTCCGCCCTCGGCTCTCCTGCCAGCCCCGTGATTGGAGCTCCCGCCGTCACTGCCTCCGCCGCCAGGATCGCGGTGAGGAATATTCTCACGGTTGCCACCGGCGCCGTCGGCGTTGTTGCCACCATGAGGGTCCACCGGCCGATGCCCGGGTACGGTTGGGGTTAGCCGGTAGCTCCCCTCGAGTACTGTTGCGACTGATATCCGCACTACGACTTGTGGCTTCGTTGTCTTGATGGCGATTCTTGACGGGGGGCACTTGAGTGACTCTGTTGTTGACTCGCATGAAGTAAGCGTCCTCCGCGAGCTTGGCAATGACTTCTCCCGCGCGCATCCCGTGAGCCTGACATGCTATCGTGGTGATAGACATGAGGCATTGCTCTGGGGTAGTGTGCACCCGGCTTTCGACTTGGTCGAGGGCCTCCGCGAGGTTCCGGATGGGTAGGGACTCGCGAAGACGTCGGTGCCGCTCGTTCCGCTTTCTGTTGCGTTCACGTCGGGCGTCCCTGTTGGCGTCGGTCTCGTTTGCGGGTGCGTAATGAGAGAGAAGGGTCCCTGCCTCGCCTTATATAATCCGGGAGGCAGGGTTACAGGTGGGTTTAGGGAGAGAGTACTAGTCGTGTATGTCTAGGAGTCCTCTACACAGTACAAGGTATGTATAACTTCCTATCCGAGTACTTCTCCACCATAGTCCTTGCGCCTCATGCCATCAGGTTCCGTGCAACACAAGCCGAGTAGTCCCAGGGGCCCACCGAGTAGTCGGTCCTGGTACCCACCAAGGTAGTGGGTCCAGGGAGGTCCATACGACAACTTCACACCTACATTTACAAACTTTAGAGCAAAGAGTAAACTTACCAGGAAAAGTTCAAGAAGTCTCTGGCTGCTACTTACAAACTTTGTGAAAATAAAGCACCAGGATTAGCCTGCAAGAAAGATCACAACACCATCTTAGCAAACTTGTGCTATAACTTATTAGTGAGGTAATTGATAAAAATTAAAGGTATTAAAGGGAATAACCAAGAAAGATTTTTTAGTTCCTGCAGCACTTGTCAAAACCCAACAGATGATGTACAGGTAATGACATGGAAGCAAGCATTTATAGTCATGTTCACATTGCAAGAAAACCACATATGATATATTCTGAACATTAAAATTATCAGCATTTGAGCATACAAGTGGGAAATGATGCAACAAGACCACAGGTCACGAAGCATATAGACAATTAAATAAGGAATGCAAGTTGGAAAACAGGCAACATTATTCAAATAGGTGTGGCAGTCAATCTCAATCATTTCTAACTGTGACCATTTATATCTTACTAATAAATCTAGATCATGTTGTAATTGCTTAAGCTCCCTATCTAATAATCTCCTCTTAGCAAAGTCAATGGGGTTGGTAGAACCCCTCCAGTGCTTCCTGTCCAGCTGTATGTGGCTACAGGGCACTCAATTGCAAGGGCAAGCATGCCTTGTTGTAGTCTTGGACATATATGAGTAGCTGTACTAGTAGTACTCATTGTATTTTGTACTAG
Organism: Cenchrus americanus; assembly: GCA_947561735.1. Lineage (NCBI taxonomy): Eukaryota > Viridiplantae > Streptophyta > Magnoliopsida > Poales > Poaceae > Cenchrus > Cenchrus americanus. The sequence goes on along the minus strand of OX387242.1, from coordinate 124,285,947 downwards.
AGTTGACTTTGCAATAGAATTCAGTCCAGCAGAACACATGAGTTGGCGTGTGTGAAAGTTCTAAACTCACATGTGGCTCTTTTTTTCTCCTTTGCTTCCCCTTCCATTGTTGTGAGTGTGTTGCAGGTCCAGGAGCTTTGCTCAGGCCAACAGATCAGACACATGTAAATGTCAAGTAGATTTCCTATCAAGAGATGCTAGTAATACAAATACAACATCAAGATTGCTTCTTGAAGGCCATGAAAAAAAGGAAATGACACTTTTGTAGGACATAGGCAACGAGGGAATTGGAGGAATAGAAATAAAATATATATGGTACTTATTGATTAAAAGCATATTGCATCAGAGAACTATCCAGCCAAGAATTCTATTAGCATATTGCATATTGCACATGTTACTTCAAGGTGAGTGGCATATATAAGTCACTGACATTATGCTAGAGTTAGCCATAGAGTCATGTCTTAAATTTAACTTACTTCACATTTAAATTGCTCTAGTGAATCACCTAACAAATCCTGATCTCAAAGAACAGATTCAGAATATTGGATATTGAGGACCATGTGTGGTTCGAAGACCGGTGGATGGTCGCTTCCTTGTGTGATGAGTGATTGACAACGTTGTGTGGACTGATTCTTGGCTAAGTATTGCAGGTGCAGGTTGCGGCTTGACTCGTGTTGGTGCAGGTGAAGAACAAGCGCAAAAGGTCATTGCCGGTGAGGCCTCCAGGTGTGGAGAAGACAAGTAGGCTTCGTTCGAGGTACCCGGTGGCCAGCGGGGTAAAGTGCGAGCCGCATGGTGGCATGAACAGCAAGATGAAGTCGTGGACGATTTCTTGGTAGAGCCTCAAAACCAAGGTCGAGCCGGGACTACGTGGGAGCCGAGTCATGAGTGGAGATTGGCGGAGGCTACACCGAGTTCGCGGGGTTTGCAGTGGTTCACCAGAAAACCACTGTGTTATTCGGTTGAGCCACAAAACCGAGGCCGAAGACTCGACGAGGAGGTGCGGCCACCCAGGCTGGTTCAACCGCCCAGGAGGGGCGGTCAGACCGCCTGGGGCCGGTCGGATCCCCCGGCCGGTCTAACCGCCCAGGGGGGCGGTCTGACCGCCCTGGCCGCCGGTGCCGAGAAGCTTCGAAGCGGAGGACATGCGTCGGGATCGCAAGGCTTGCATCGAGGCTAAGCAGGTTGCGGTCGCCGGGCATCCGTCCGATGGTGAAGACATGAAGACTTCCAAATCCGCCCTCGAGGGGCATGTATCCCTAGTTATTAGTGAAGGGTAGTTTAGTCTTTTGGGTGCCTCCATATATACTCATTAGATGGGTGGATGGCAGCCAACTCTTGGAACCCTAGCTCATTTAGTTTTTCCATTTTCGTTCTCCATTTTCCTTAGGATTTTAGAAGGCTAGCTTGAGAGCTTCATTTGAGATCTAGAGAGGGATGGATGTTTGGGTGGCAAGCTAGACCTTGTACGAACCTTTCATGGCATGTATAGAAGGTTTGGCGTTGTTCATCATGGTGGTTTTCCCGTCTCCCTTGTGTTGATTTTCGGAGCTCTTTTTGGCGGTGTTTTGAGGACGATTTCTTGGGGTTTTTGGTGGGTGTCACGTATGAGGTTCTTGTGCCTCTTTGGCCGGTGACTTTGCCCCCAAATCCCCTTTGAATCGGACTCGATTTGGTGGTTTCTCGAGTTGGGCGAGTTCTTGACCTAGAGAAGCGATTTCTTCGACTCCTCTTGATTGTGAGCGTTTCGGGTCGATTCCTTTGAGGTAGAGGTTGCCCAGGAGGTAACCCAGCTATTCTCGAAGTTTTGCTGCAATCCGTGGAGTGATTCGGGAGATCGGGTGCGAGGAAGTTGAGGTTTGACCCGCGGGTTCGTTTTCTGGAAGGGGCGGTCTAACCGCCTGCAGGGGGCGGTCTAACCGCCCGGGTGTTTCCGGGTCAAAGTTTTGTTTCGCCGGATTTTCCTCTCGTGAGTTTGTTCGCCTTGATCAGAGGAGCGTCTGGGTGAAATTCGGGGTCTTTCTCGTGCAGTTTGCTAGGTGTTCTTGGTTGGAGTTCGTTGCTGGGTACAGGAGGTTAGACCGCCCCTGGTAGCCGGTCTAACCGCCCCTAGGCCCTTGGGTGAAGTTTTGGTTTTCGCCAAGATTTTCTGGTAGCTAGCATTTTCTTGACCAGAGATCTTTGTTGGTGAAACCATGGTGAGTTTTGGTGCTCGGAAGAGGCGTTTCGGAGGATTTCTTGGTTACCAGGTGGAGGCGGTCTAACCGCCCCCTATACCCGGTCTAACCGCCTCCCTCTGGTTAGCCGGCTTTCGAGTTGTTTCCGTTGTCGTTGCTGCGTGTGTGTTGTGGTTGCTGGTAGAGTTTGTTCCTAGGACCAGTAGCACTCCAGTGGCTACGTGGTTTTGGCAAACGGAAGGTTGAAGTGCGGAGCGTGTGATTTACGGGGTTCGACCGAGCTAGTTCATCTTGTCGGAGTTTCAATCTCCCTCGAGAAGAATTTTTATCGGCTCCCATTCACTCCCCCCCTCTCTCCGGTCGCCTAATCGGTCCTTCAAGTGGTATCGAGCCGGTTCGGGTCTTTGTTGACTCTAACCGGTCTAAGATCCAAGGATGGCGTACCGGAACGGGGTTCGGGTCCTCCACACTTTGATGGCAAGAACTACCGGATGTGGAGCAAGCGGATGGGTGCGTTCCTCCGCGGAAAGGGTCGGCTTCTTTGGGATGTCACGGTGGACACGAGGCTATGTCCCGGCCGATGGATTTCCTTGCTCCGGGGTCGAGGGACGATTCGATGCCAACAATAAGGCGGTCGACTACTTGTTTCGTGCTTTGTGTCGGCCCGAGTTCGATCGGGTGCACACCGAGCACTTGGCTTGTAGGATTTGGGCGGTGTTGAAGGAGGCTCATGTTGGGAACGCCCGTGTTCGAGCACGGATGTATGCGACCTACCGGAGAGAGTACAAGAACTTCACTCATCTCCCCGGTGAGTCCATCGATGCCTTGTTTCAGAGGTTCACGGTGGTGGTGAACAACATGAGGGCTAATGTGGACGTGCTCCCGTACGATGATCATGATAGAGCGGTTAAGCTCTTACACTCTTTGGACCGTACGATATGGGGCGGAAAGTTCGAGGCCATAGTCGAGTCAGAGAAGTATGACACTCTGACGGTGAACGAGCTGTTCTCGAAGCTCAAGTCGGCTGAGGTGGATAGGGGCATGACTGCCAAGCTCGAGGGACCGACTGATTCCCATAGTCTTGCCCTCGTTGGTGGTTCCAAAGGAAAGGCTAACTCTAACCCATCCACCAGGATGTTCTCCTTTTCCTCTTTGATGTCTATGCCAGATGAGAAGTTTGATGACCTTGGAGAAGACGAGCTGGCGTTGTTGACGAGGCGGTTCGAGTGGCTGCACGAGAACCGCGTGAACATGAGGAGGAACACGAGGACTTGCTTCCAGTGCGGAAAGCTGGGACACTTCATCGCCGACTGCCCGGAGAAGGCCGAGAACAAGGACAGCTACAAGCACAAGCCGAGGAAGGACGACAAGTTGAGGACCATGTGTGGTTCGAGGACCGGTGGATGGTCGCTTCCTTGTGTGATGAGTGATTGACAACGTTGTGTGGACTGATTCTTGGCTAAGTATTGCAGGTGCAGGTTGCGGCTTGACTCGTGTTGGTGCAGGTGAAGAACAAGCGCGAAAGGTCGTCGCCGGTGAGGCCTCCAGGTGTGGAGAAGACAAGTAGGCTTTGTTCGAGGGACCCGGTGGCCGGCGGGGGTCAAGTGCGGGCCGCATGGTGGCATGAACAAGCAAGATGAAGTCGTGGACGGTTTCTTGGTTGAGCCTCAAAACCAAGGTCGAGCCGGGACTACGTGGGAGCCAAGTCATGAGTGGAGATTGGCGGAGGCTACACCGAGTTCGCGGGGTTTCCGGTGGTTCACCGAAAACCACCGGGTTCCTTGGTTGATCCACAAAGCCAAGACCGGAGAACCGAAGACGGAGGTGCGGCGGCACGGACCGGTCGACCGGTGGGTCGACCGGTCCGCCGGGTGGGGACCGGTCGGCCGGTGAGGAGCACCGGTCGGCCGTGTGCGACGACGCGGTCCGGAATCTTCGAAGCGGAGGACACGCGTCGGGATCGCATCGCTTGCGTCGAGGCTACGCGAGGTGCGGTTGCCGGCATCCGTCCGATGGTGAAGACATCAAGAATTCCGAATCCGCCCTTGAGGGGCATGTATCCCTAGTTAGTAGAGAGGGGCATTTTAGACATTCGGTTGCCGCCTATATAACCCAAGAGGTGAGAGGTTGGCAGCCAACTCTTGGAACCCTAGCACATTAGTTTTCCTATTTTCCACCTATTTTCTCTAGGTTTTCCTTAGGACTAGCAAGAGAGCTTCACGGAGAGATCTTGTAGAGAGGGATGGATGATCGGGCGGCTTGCTAGACCTTGTACGAACCTTTGTTTCATGTATAGATGATTCGGCGTTGTTCCTCAAGGTTTGGATGTGTTTTTCCCGGTTGTTCTTGGTGGTGATTTTCGGAGCCCTCTCTCGGTGATTTCTTTGGGTTGTTTTCGGGGCTTTTCTCTTGGGGATTTGATGGGGGAAATTTGTGGGAACCCTTCGTGGTTCTTTGGGCCGTGATTCCCCTCCCAAATCCGTGAGAAAAAGTGCTCGATTTTGGGGTTTCTTGAGTTCTTGGGTTGGAAGTGCTTTCGGCGGGATTTCTTCGATTCCTCCTTTTTGGACGAGTTTTTGTGGGATTAAACTTGGCTATGAACTCCTCATGAGGTGTTCTTGATATCCCCAAAGTCTTGTTCAAGTCCGTGGAGCGATTCGGGAGATCGAGATTTGGATTTGGGGGAGTTGACCCGCGGGTCTTTGTTCATCCCGAGCGCCCGGAGCTACACCGGTCCGACCGGTGCTCATGACCGGTCCGACCGGTGCAAGCCCTTGTGGGTTTTTGCTCGGGTGAACGTCTTGGTGTGTTCGTTGTTGTCCCGTGTTGCTGCCGTTTCGAGTTTGGGTCCGTTTGGTGGTCGGTTGACTCGTTTGGTGCCTTGGGGGGCTTTCGGGCGCCACCGGTCCGACCGGTGTGTCTCACGGTCGGCCCGGTGTAGAGCCACTTAGTGAAAGTTGCTCGGTTTCACCGGCGAGGGACCGGTCCGACCGGTGGTGCTCACGGTGTCCGACCGGTGTGGGTCCGTAGACTCGAGGCTTGGTTTTTCCGCCGCGTTTCTCGGGTCGGAAGGTGGTGTGTTGGTTCCTAGGTCCAGTGGCACTCCAGTGGCTACGTGGGCTTGACCAACCTTGGTAGTGAGTCGGAGACGTGTGTTGGAAGCCGTGTTCATCTTGTTGGAGTTTCGATCTCCTTCGAGAAGAATTTTTATCGGCTCCCATTCACTCCCCCCCTCTCTGGTTCGCCGTATCGGTCCTTCAAGTGGTATCAGAGCCGGTTCGGGTCTTTGTTGACTCTAACCAGTCTAAGATCCAAGGATGGCGTACCAGGAACGGGGTTCGGGTCCTCCACACTTCGATGGCAAGAACTACCAGATGTGGAGCAAGCGGATGGGTGCTTTTCTCCGCGGAAAGGGTCAGATCCTTTGGGATGTCACGGTGGACACAGGCTATGTCCAACCGGTTGATTTCCTCGCTCCAGGATCGAGGGACAGCTTCGACGCCAACAATAAGGCGGTCGACTACTTGTTTCGTGCTTTGTGTCAGCCTGAGTTCGATCGGGTGCACACCGAGCACTTGGCTTGTAGGATTTGGGCGGTGTTGAAGGAGGCTCATGTTGGGAACGCCCAGGTTCAGGCACGGTTGTATGCGACCTACCGAGAGAGTACGAGAACTTCACTCACCTCCCCGGTGAGTCCATCGATGCCTTGTTTCGCAGGTTCACGGTGGTGGTGAACAACATGAGGGCCAATGTGGACGTGCTCCCGTACGATGACCATGATAGAGCGGTCAAGCTCTTACACTCTTTGGATCGTACGATATGGAGCGGAAAGTTCGAGGCCATAGTCGAGTCGGAGCGGTATGATACTCTGACGGTGAACGAGCCTGTTCTCGAAGCTCAAGTCGGCTGAGGTGGATAGGGGCATGACTGCCAAGCTTGAGGGACCGACTGATTCCCATAGTCTTGCCCTCGTTGGTGGTTCCAAAGGAAAGACTAACTCTAACCCATCCACCAGGATGTTCTCGTTTTCCTCTCGATGTCTATGCCGGATGAGGAGTTTGATGACCTTGGAGAGGACGAGCCGGCGCCGTTGACGAGGCGGTTCGAGAGGCCGCACGAGAACCGCGTGAACATGAGGAGGAACACGAGGACTTGCTTCCGGTGCGGCAAGCGGGACACTTCGTCGCCGACCGCCCGAGAAGGCCGAGAACAAGGACAGCTACAAGCACAAGCCGAGGAAGAACGACGACAAGTACCGTTCGAGGCGCGACCACAAGAACAAGCACAAGAACAAGTACAAGGACGAGCGACGATCGAGGAAGAAGGAGGGCCGAGGCAAGGCCCGAGCGATGGTTGGAGCGAGCGACGTCGACTCCAGTTCCGCGTACTCCACCTCGAGCTCGAGCGGCGGCCGACGACGAGGGAGATCGCCGCAAGAACAAGAGGTCGTCCAAGAACCCCGAGCGGGCCGAGGCCGCTCGCGAGAGACGGCTTCGCACCATGGCGTTGAGCTCCGGCGGCAAGAAGAGCACACGGAGCGACTCGGACTGCGAGTCCGACGACGAGGTGCGTGATGAGCTTCCCTTCTTGCGCCAGGAGAATGAGAGACTTGGCTCTTTGCTTGATAACCGTGATGACATGCTTAGAGAGGCCAAGAAAATGAGGAAAGAGCTTAGGGCTTCACTCGAGGATGCTAGGACTAGAGTGGCTGAGCTAGAGACACAGGTGCTTGATAGCAAGCTTGAGATTGATTCGCTTAAGGCTAGCCCTGTTGTTTCTGATGAGAATGATTGTGCTGATTGCTCTATATTCCTTGCTGATCTTGCTTTGTTCAAGGAGAAGCATGCCTCAAAGTGTGAGGAACTAGATGTGCTTAGGGTTGAATTGGCTGAGCTACAATCTAGACCCACTTTGCTTGGTGCTTGCACTTCTTGCCCTAGTTTGCATGAGAAAATTGCTGAGCTCCATTCTCGCATTGTTTCGCTTGAGGCTGATTTGAAAGTGCCTATTCCTACTTCTTGCTCTACATGTGAATTGCATGCTATGAAGAATTTGGATCTTGCAAAATGTGTTGGTCGCTTGCAAGATGAGAATGATAAGTTGCGTGAAGCGCTGAGTTGGTTGTCGAGTCAAGAACCTCGCCTTGGTATGATGATTGCTAGGCGTAAGCGCTTTGATGGTTGGGCTTTGGGATTGGATAAGGTTGGTGAGGGCAGTGGTGAGAGAGAAAGGAAATTTGGGAATGTTTCAGTTCCACCACAACTCACACCCAAAGACAAGTTTGCATGCAAGCCAAACCAACCAAGAGAAAAACCGAGTGAAAAGGCAAGTGAAACGCCTAGTGAGAAACCAAGTGAGAAGCCTTGTGAAGAGCCTCATCCCAAGCCTAAGCCCAGATCGATCCGTTTCCATTGTGAGTTTTGTGGAAAGGATGGTCACAAGAGAGCGTTTTGCTTCAAGAGGAAGCGTGAGGAGAGAATGGCGAAGGAGTGGGCTAACAAGGACAAGTACCACCCTTTCGATGGTGTACTTGAGCCTCGTGTGCGCTTGCCCGGGGCCAAGGCGAGTGTGAGGTCGGGTCGGGCTTGGGGAGAGCGGAAGGCCGTTGAAGGTGCCGTGCCGCCCGTGCTACACCGCGTCGGGCCGGTGTGGAGCACCGGTCGGACGGTGCGAGCCCGGACAGGGCGGCGGTTGGGTTTCGTGCTCGTACGGGTGCGAGGGTTGTTTCCGGGAAGTCGTGGTTCCCGGTGGTTGGTCCGGAAAGTTTGCGGGAGGCCGGCTTGCTAGGCATTCTCCCCCTCGAGCTCACTACGGGGATGGGAGGAGTCATGGCTTTGAGAAGGAGAGGAGGGATGGTCCACGGGCCTTCTTTCGTGGTTTTGGTCCTCCTCCGTGCAGAGAGGGTTGGTTCCCTCATGGTGGTTATCGTGGTGGTGTTCGTGGAGGTAGCTTTGGTAGGAAAGATGGTTTGGTGTTTGCTAACCCCACTTTCGAGCAAATGGCTAGGCACCGGTTTTACACATTTGGAACTAACCCCGTTGTTGAGTCGGTTGCTCGCTCTCGCTCTTGGTTTTGAGTTGCGGTGTGGATGGCCCGGAGAACATTTGGTTGATATCGGGGGGTGGTTCTTCGGCTTCATATCCCGGTGGTGACATGTAGGTGCATCACTTTCGGGGATGGTGGACAAGGATGAGTGAATTGTGAAGAAATGATAAAGGTAAGTGTTTTTGTGACCTTCAAGTGTGTGGCCTTGGTCAAGCCACTTGGTTTGTTTTGCTCCTTCTCTATCTCATGTGCGTAGGGTGAGCTTTGTATGCTCTTTGGCCCTAGTGCATGTGTTTAGGGGGAGCTTGTGAGTTTGGTGCTCCTTTGCTCTTTTGCCGGTGGTGTCAAGCCCTTTTTGCCTCCCCTCGAGGAGCCGGTGGTTTGTGAGCTTTGTGTGTGGGAGCTCCTTTGTAGCATATGTATAGCTTTTCATTTATGCTTTTTGGCATGGCATATGTAGCATGATGTATAGGCATCCTTGTATCTTAGATTGCATGCATTTTGTATCATATGCATTGGTTAGGAAAAGCTTCTCTCATATACATTGTTCACCATGGAATGAGATTTATGTCTTTGTGAGCTCGTTTGGTATGCTACGGTTAGTTTGGCTTAGCTCTTGATGATCTTGATGAATAATCCATGGTTGATAGCTATGCTTTTGAAAAATGTCACATGTATGCTCTCTCATGTGTAAATGCCTTTACATGCTCTTGACATGTTTGTGTGGCCTTGCTATGCTTAATTTGTGGTTGGATAGCTAGTTTATTGATCATATGGGGCCAAAGGCTCATTTGCCATCATGAATGTTTAGCCCTCTTGATTTATCTTGTGGAGGAGCATAAGTTCCTTTTTGTCGCAAAGACATTTCATGTACCATTTACAAATCTGAAATTGAAATGAAAAATGCTTGGAAAATATGCTCCCATGTCATATGTGCTGAATTTAATTTGCTTTGGGTGCTAAACCGTTGCATGATGCCTACCAATGAGAAGTCTCATACATAGAAGTAGGCACATGGCTCGGTGGCTTTGACATGACATGAGGTGCTTGTGGGTGTTTGTGATGGTCTTATGATTGGAATGGCTGTCCTAGCATGAAGTTTGTGTGGCTTTGCCATTTTGATATGCTTTGATCATGTTTAGGACTTTGCTCATGAGAGGCAAGTTTTTCGCAAAATTGCCAAAATCCATCTTAGCTTCGTCCAATGGTTGTGAAACTTGGTGATCATGTAGTTGAGATCGATACGAAGCCGTAGAGTACCTAACTTGCTCATTTGGACATGTGTAGCATCCTATGTTGAATTTTGTATATTTGAGAAGCTCTAGGTTGAAAGTTTTGCATTTTTGGCTTGATTCATGCATTGCCAACAAGGGGGAGAAGTTTGAGCTTGAAATGGCTTACCGGCGCTTTTAGAAGGTTTTCGGTGGTTTCGAGCCATTTCGGGCTTCGTTGTACACCGGTCGACCGGTGAAGAGCACCGGTCCGACCGGTGTGAGTGCTGGTCCCGTACACATGTTAGGCACCGGTCGACCGGTGGTGATGACCGGTCCGACCGGTGTGAGCTCGAAATTGCTGTGCACTGCCCCGTTTTCGACTGTATTGCATGCATTCGTCCGGGGGAGTTGCATTGGTTCGGGGGAGCTTGCATGTGTGCGGGGGGAGCTCTTTGAGAGTTTTTGAGTTTTGTTTCGGTGGTTTGTGCTCTTTGCTTGAGCTTTGCTTTGTCTCGGATGTGTCGAGCCGTTGCCCTTGCCTAAGGGGTCCGAGACTTGTCTTCTTCAAGTGATCTTGCTCTTTGCCTTTGTTTGGCTTTCGATCGCTTGTTGGAGTTTCTTTCTCGTTCGTTTCTTTTCTTTTTCTTTTCTCTTGTTACTTTCGTGTGGGTGTTGTCAATGCACTCATCAAGGGGGAGATTGAGGACCATGTGTGGTTCGAGGACCGGTGGATGGTCGCTTCCTTGTGTGATGAGTGATTGACAACGTTGTGTGGACCGATTCTTGGCTAAGTATTGCGGGTGCGGGTTGCGGCTTGACTCGTGTTGGTGCGGGTGAAGAACAAGCGCGAAAGGTCGTCGCCGGTGAGGCCTCCGGGTGTGGAGAAGACAAGTAGGCTTTGTTCGAGGGACCCGGTGGCCGGCGGGGGTCAAGTGCGGGCCGCATGGTGGCATGAACGAAGCAAGATGAAGTCGTGGACGGTTTCTTGGTTGAGCCTCAAAACCAAGGTCGAGCCGGGACTACGTGGGAGCCAAGTCATGAGTGGAGATTGGCGGAGGCTACACCGAGTTCGCGGGGTTTCCGGTGGTTCACCGTAAAACCACCGGGTTCCTTGGTTGATCCACAAAGCCAAGACCGGAGAACCGAAGACGGAGGTGCGAGCAGACTGCACGGTCCCCGACCGGTGGGTCCGACCGGCCCGACGGGGGGGACCGGTCGACCGGTGAGGAGCACCGGTCGACCGTGTGCGACGACGCGGTCCGAATCTTCGAAGCGGAGGACACGCGTCGGGATCGCATCGCTTGCGTCGAGGCTACGCAGGTGCGGTTGCGGGCATCCGTCCGATGGTGAAGACATCAAGAATTCCGAATCCGCCCTTGAGGGGCATGTATCCCTAGTTAGTAGAGAGGGGCATTTTAGACATTCGGTTGCCGCCTATATAACCCAAGAGGTGAGAGGTTGGCAGCCAACTCTTGGAACCCTAGCACATTAGTTTTCCTATTTTCCACCTATTTTCTCTAGGTTTTCCTTAGGACTAGCAAGAGAGCTTCACTGGAGAGATCTTGTAGAGAGGGATGGATGATCGGGCGGCTTGCTAGACCTTGTACGAACCTTTGTTTCATGTATAGATGATTCGGCGTTGTTCCTCAAGGTTTGGATGTGTTTTTCCCGGTTGTTCTTGGTGGTGATTTTCGGAGCCCTCTCTCGGTGATTTCTTTGGGTTGTTTTCGGGGCTTTTCTCTTGGGGATTTGATGGGGGAAATTTGTGGGAACCCTTCGTGGTTCTTTGGGTCGTGATTCCCCTCCCAAATCCGTGAGAAAAAGTGCTCGATTTTGGGGTTTCTTGAGTTCTTGGGTTGGAAGTGCTTTCGGCGGGATTTCTTCGATTCCTCCTTTTTGGACGAGTTTTTGTGGGATTAAACTTGGCTATGAACTCCTCATGAGGTGTTCTTGATATCCCCAAAGTCTTGTTCAAGTCCGTGGAGCGATTCGGGAGATCGAGATTTGGATTTGGGGGAGTTGACCCGCGGGTGTCGTTCATCCCGAGTCGCCGTGCTACACCGGTCCGACCGGTGCTCATGACCGGTCCGACCGGGCAAGCCCTTGTGGGTTTTTGCTCGTGTGAACGTCTTGGTGTGTTCGTTGTTGTCCCGTGTTGCCGCTTGTTTCGAGTTTGGGTCCGTTTGGTGGCTCGGTTGACTCGTTTGGTGCCTTGGGGGGCTTTCGGTCGCCACCGGTCCGACCGGTGTGTCTCACCGGCCGACCGGTGTAGAGCCACTTAGTGAAAGTTGCTCAGTTTCACCAGCGAGGGACCGGTCCGACCGGTGGTGCTCACCCTGGTCCGACCGGTGTGGGTCCGTAGACTCGAGGCTTGGTTTTTCCGCCGCGTTTCTCGGGTCGGAAGGTGGTGTGTTGGTTCCTAGGTCCAGTGGCACTCCAGTGGCTACGTGGGCTTGACCAACCTTGGTAGTGAGTCGGAGACGTGTGTTGGAAGCCGTGTTCATCTTGTTGGAGTTTCGATCTCCTTCGAGAAGAATTTTTATCGGCTCCCATTCACTCCCCCCCTCTCTGGTTCGCCGTATCGGTCCTTCACAAGTACCGTTCGAGGCGCGACCACAAGAGCAAGCACAAGAACAAGTACAAGGACGAGCGACGATCGAGGAAGAAGGAGAGCCGAGGCAAGGCCCGAGCGATGGTTGGAGCGAGCGACGTCGACTCCAGTTCCGCGTACTCCACCACGAGCTCGAGCAGCAGTGAAGACGAAGGCGATCGCCGCAAGAACAAGAAGTCGTCCAAGAACCTGAGAAGGCTGAGCTGCTTTGCGAGAGATGGCTTCTGCACCATGGCGCTGAGCTCTGGCAGAAGAAGAGCACACAGAGCGACTCGGACTCTGAGTCCGACGACGAGGTGTGTGATGAACTTCCCTTCTTGCGCCAGGAGAATGAGAGGCTTGGCTCTTTGCTTGATAACCGTGATGACATGCTTAGAGAGGCCAAGAAAATGAGAAAAGAGCTTAGGGCTTCATTCGAGGATGCTAGGACTAGAGTGGCTGAGTTAGAGACACAGGTGCTTGATAGCAAGCTTGAGATTGATTCGCTTAAGGCTAGCCCTGTTGTTTCGGATGAGAATGATTGTGCTGATTGCTCCATATTCCTTGCTGATCTTGCTTTGTTTAAGGAGAAGCATGCCTCCAAGTGTGAGGAACTAGATGTGCTTAGTGTTGAAGTGGCTGAGCTTAAGTCTAGACCTGCTTTGCTAGGTGCTTGCACTTCTTGCCCTGTTTTGCATGCTAAGATTGATGAGATGCATGCTTACACTAGTTCACTTGAGGCTAAATTGAAGGAACCCACGCCTACATCATGCTCTACCTGTGAAATGCATGCGTTGAAAAATTTGGAACTTGCACATTATGTTGATCGTTTGCAGGATGAGAATGATGATTTGAGGAAGTTGATGGGTTGGTTGTATGGCCATGAGCCTCAGTTGAGGATGATGATAGAGGCCTTTAAGAGGCAAGATGGTGAGGGACTTGGGGCAAACAAGGTTGGTGAAGGAAGTGGAGAGAATATCCCGGAGCCACCAAAAACCCACCACAAAAATGATTTCCCTCCAAAACCCAACCATCTTAGGAACCGACTAGACACAACCCCAGCTCCACCTATATTTCCTACACCCACAAATGATCTCCGAAAGCCTATCAAGTTTGTGAGCACTTCCGGGAAAGTGTTCTTTGGGAAAGTGAGTGAGAAGGCAAGTGAGGAGAAATCGGTGTAGGAGTTGAGTGGAGAGAAACCAAGCGAGCAACCCCAATCCAAGCCAAAACCTAAGCTTGTGAGGTTCCATTGTGGCCATTGTGGGAAAGAGGGTCACAAGGATGAGTTTTGCTTCAAGAGGAAGCGGGAAGAGAGGATGGCAAAGGAGTGGGCGAACAAGGATAGGTACAACCCTTCCCATGGTGTACCTAAGCCTCGTATGCCACTGCCCAGGGATAAGGCTGTGGTGAGAAGTGTTCCGGCATGGGGAGATGCGAGTTCCCGTAGCCGAGGAGGAGTTCTGGAGGGGGCGGTCAGACCGGCCTGGCTAGGCGGTCGGGGCCGGCCCGCCCCGCAGGGGGGCGGTTAGACCGGCCCGGCTAGGCGGTTTAACCGCCCCCGGCACTCCGGGCGGAGTGGCTTTCGAGGTGGTGAGTCGAGAGGTTTCGGTGTCCGGAGGTGGAGTTGCCGGTGGTTGGTCCGGAGAGACAAGCAGGTGGTCGGCTTGCTAGGCATTCTCCCCCTCGAGTTCACTACGGGGATGGGAGGAGTCGTAGCTTTGAGAAGGAGAGGAGGGACGTTCCACGGGTTGTCTTCCGTGGTTTTGGTCCTCCTCCAGGCAGTGAGGGGTGGTTTCCTCAGAGTGGTTACCGAGGTGGTGTTCGTGGTGGTGGTTATGGTAGGAAAGATGGCTTGATGTGTGCTAATAACACTTTTGAGCAAATGGCTCGGCACTGGTTTTCCTCTTTTGGTACTAACCCCAGTGCTGAGTCGTTTGTTCGCTCACGTGCTTGTTTTTGAATTTCAGGTGGGAGACTTGAAGAACATTTGGTTGATTGACTCCGGTTGTTCGAGGCATATGACCGGAGACAGGGGGTGGTTCTCAAGTCTCGTCCCGTGGTGACGAAGAGGTACATCACCTTTGGGGACAATGGGCGTGGGCGTGTGCTTTCGAAGGTGAGATAAAAGTGAGTGACAAGATCACTCGAGGCGTGTTGCTCTTGTTCAATCGCCGGGGTACAATTTGCTTTCGTGTCCCGGCTTGTTGGATGAGGGCTTTGAGGTGTTGTTTCGGCCAGGTGATTCTCGGATTGTGGACTCTCGAGGGGACCTTGTTTGTATGGTCGATCCCGAGGGTCAGGTGTTTCGTGCTGATTTTTCTCAGTCTTCGGGTGTGGAGCGTTGTTTCTTGGCTGGTTCTTCGAGTGAGTTGTGGAAGTGGCATAGGAAGTTGGGTCACTTGAGCTTTGACCTTTTGTCACGCTTGAGTAGACTCAATTTGGTCCGAGGATTGCCACGGTTGAGGCTTGAGAAAGAGTTGGTTTGTGCTCCGTGTAGGCATGCCAAGATGGTAGCCTCTTCTCACCCGCCTCTCACCGATGTGATGACTGATCGTCCATGCGAGCTGCTCCATATGGACCTTGTTGGCCCAGCTCGTGTGCGATCTGCGGGTGGGAAGTGGTATGTCCTTGTTGTGGTGGACGACTACTCTCGGTATGCATGGGTGTTCTTTCTTGAGGAGAAGGGGGAGACGTTTGGTTTTGTTCGAGATCTAGTCCTGAGGTTGAGGAACGAGAGGCACGGAGATGCCATACGAGCTATCCGCGGTGATAATGGCTCGGAATTCAGGAACTCTCGTTTTGAAACCTTTTGCCATGACTTGGGTCTTGAGCACCAGTTTTCCGGTCCGTATACTCCTCCCCGAATGGTGTTGTGGAAAGGAAGAACAGGACCTTGTGCGAGATGGCTCGACGATGCTTGATGAGCATAGGACTCCGAGGAGGTATTGGGCTGAGGCGGTGAATACCGCGTGCTATGTGTCGAACAGGATATACCTCAGAGTGCACAAGAAGAAGACATGCTATGAGTTGATGCATGGCCGCACACCCAAGGTGAGTCACTTCCATGTCTTCGGTTGCAAGTGTTTCATTCTGAAGAAAGGCAGGAAGTTGGATAAGTTTGAGGCTAGGTCTGTCGATGGCATTTTCTTTGGTTATGCATCTCACTCTAGAGCATATCGTGTGCTCAATCTTGAAACTAACCAAATCGTGGAGACTTGCGAGGTAACCTTCGACGAGACAGAGCCACGTAGTCAGCTTGTCTTTGAGTGTGCAGGTGATGATGAGCTTGGCGAGGAGATCTTTGAGGAGGAGGAGCATGAACATGGTGATGATGAGGATGGCGGTGCGGTGCCCCCGGCTGAACATGTACCCACTACTTCGACTACGATGATAGATGGACCCTCTGCTACACCTACGACGACAAATCAAGAACGAGGAGAAGATGATGTTGAGGGGGAGGTAGCTTCGAGGCGAGAACCTCCCCGGCGAGTTCAAGTGGATCACCCAGCTTCGAGGATCATCGGCGACATGAATGAACGCACTACACTGTCGAGGGTTCGAAACAATTCCCATTTTGCTCATGCTGCGTTTGTTGCTTCTTTCGAGCCCAAAGACATTGGACACGCACTATCTGATCACAATTGGGTTAACTCGATGCATGAGGAGTTGGAGAACTTTGAGAGGAATCGGGTGTGGGAGTTGGTCCCCCCCCCCAGGGTGTAAGCCGATTGGTACAAAGTGGGTGTGGAAAAACAAAGAGGGAGAGAAAGGTGAGGTTGTGAGGAACAAGTAGAGACTTGTTGCTCAAGGGTTCAGTCAGAAGGAGGGGATCGACTACGAGGAGACCTTTGCTCCCGTAGCCCGTTTGGAGGCGATTAGGATCCTTCTAGCCTTCTCTGTGGCTAAAGGGTTCACGTTGCACCAAATGGATGTGAAGAGTGCTTTTCTGAATGGTGTGCTAGAGGAAGAAGTGTATGTGAGGCAGCCTCCGGGGTTTGAGAGTGAGAAGTACCCCCACCGGGTGTACAAGTTGAGGAAGGCGCTGTATGAGTTGAAGCAGGCACCTAGAGCGTGGTATGGCAGGTTGAGGGGGTTCTTGTTTGAGAGAGGTTTTGAGATGGGGAAGGTCGATCAGACCTTGTTTTTGCTGAGGGCAGGGCGTAGATATCCCGATTGTGCAGTGTACGTGGATGATATTGTCTTTGGTGGCTTGTCTAACTCTCTTGTTGCAAGGTTTGCAGATGATATGAGCAGGGAGTTCGAGATGAGCATGATGGGTGAGTTGCAGTTCTTCCTCGGGCTACAAATCAAGCAATCAAAGGAAGGAACATTTGTGCACCAGGCTAAGCAAGGACATTGTGAGGAAGTTCAAGATGGAGGACTCCAAGGCTATGACGACGCCGATGAGTACGACTACAGCTCTTGATGCGGACGAGGAAGGTGAACACGTGGACCAAAAGGAGTACCGGAGCATGATCGGGTCACTCCTCTACTTGACGGCGACGAGGCCGGACATACAGTTCTCGGTATGTCTGTGCGCTCGTTTTCAAGCGTCTCCGAGGACTTCGCATCGGCAAGCAGTGAAGAGAATTTTCAGGTACTTGCGTCACACTCCCGACTTCGGCCTTTGGTACTCCGCGTCCTCTTCTTTGGCGCTTCATGGCTTTTCGCACGCGGATTTTGCCGGTGTCGGTTGGATAGGAAGTCCACTTCGGGACTTGCCGCTTTTGGGTTCTTCTTTGGTGTCTTGGTCTTCCCGCAAGCCGCCGAGTGTTGCTCAATCCACGACCGAAGCCGAGTATGTTGCCGCCGCTAGTTGTTGCTCTCGGCTCCTTTGGATCACCTACACCATGAGTGACTTTGGTGAGGAGTATACCCATGTCCCACTTCAATGTGATAGCACCGAAGGCATAAGCGGTGCAAAGAACCCGTGCTCCATTCCAAAACCAAACACATAGAAGTGAGGTATCATTTCCTGAGAGACAACGTAGAGAAAGGGAAGATAGCTTTGATCCATGTACCCACACATGACCAACTAGCCGATATTTTCACCAAACCCCTAGATCAAGCAACTTTCACTCGTTTGCGGGGGGAACTTGGTGTGTGCTTGATTTCTTGAGTTGGGTGTGTGGGAGCTCCTTTGTAGCATATGTATAGCTTTCCTTTGCGCATTTCTTGCATTTGGCATTGCATATGTAACATGATGTATAGGCATCCTTGTATCTTAGATTGCGTGCATTTTTGTATCATATGCATTGGATAGGAAAAGCTTCTCCTATATACATTGTTTACCATGGGTTGCTATATATGTTCTTGTGAGCTTGTTTGGTATGCTACGGTTAGTTTGGCTTAGCTCTTGATGATCTTGATGAATGATTCATGGTTGATGGCTAATTTTTTGAAAAATGTCACATATATGCTCTCTCATGTGTAAATGCCTTTACATTATCTTGACATGTTTTAGTGGCTTTGCTATGCTTACTTTGTGGTTGGATAGCTAGTTTATTGATCATATGGGGCCAAAGGCTCATTTGCCATCATGAATGTTTAGCCCTCTTGCTTAATCTTGTGGAGGGGCATAAGTTCCTTTTTGTCGCAAAGACATTTCATGTACCAATCATAAATCTGAAAATGAAATGAAAAATGCTTGGAAAATATGTTCCCATGTCATATGTGCTGAAATTAATTTGCTTTGGGTGCTAAACCGTTGCATGTTGCCTACCAATGAGAAGTCTCATACATAGAAGTAGGCACATGGCTCGGTGGCTTTGACATGACATGAGGTGCTTTTGGGTGTTTATGATGGTCTTATGATTAGAATGGCTGTCCTAGCATGAAGTTTGAGTGGCTTTGCCATTTTGATATGTTTTGCTCATGCTTAGGTATTTGCTTGTCACACAGTAACTTTTCGCAAAATTACTCAAATCCTTTTTAGCCTTGTCCAATGGTTGTGAAACTTGGTGATCACGTAGTTAAGGTCATTACAAACCTGTCGAGTATCTAACTTGCTCATTTGGACTTGTGTAGCTCCTTGTGATGAATTTTGTATATTCGAGAAGCTATATGTTGAAAGTTTTCGCATTTTGCCTTGATTCATGCATTGTCAACAAGGGGGAGAAGTTTGTGCATGTTTTGGGCACCTGGGAGTGTTTGGAAGGTGTTCCAATTGTTTCGGGCAATTTTTTAGGAGTTTGGTGTAGGGCCGGTCTCTTGGGGCGGTCTAACCGCCCCCGTGTGCGGTCGATCGGCACAAAGGCGGTCTAACCACCCCGTACGTGCGGTCCTAACCGCCCCGGGCGTGTGAGCAGGTGTTTTTGCTCGTTGTTGCTTCCCGCGTTGCATTGCTGCATTTGTTCAGGGGGGAGTGTGCTTTGGCTCAGGGGGAGCTTGCATATGTGCAGGGGGAGCTCTTTGTGGTGTTCGAGCTTTGTTTCGGTGGTTTGCGCTCTTTGTTTGAGCTTTGCTTTGTCTCGGATGTGTCGAGCCGTTGCCCTTGCCTAAGGGGTCCGAGACTTGTCTTCTTCAAGTGATCTTGCTCTTTGCCTTTCTTTGGCTTTCGATCGCTTGTTGAGGTTTCTTTTTATTTGTTTCTTTTCTTTTCCTTTTCTCTTGTGTTACTTCTTGTGAGTGTGTTGTCAATGCACTCATCAAGGGGGAGATTGAGGACCATGTGTGGTTCGAGGACCGGTGGATGGTCGCTTCCTTGTGTGATGAGTGATTGACAACGTTGTGTGGACTGAGTCTTGGCTAAGTATTGCAGGTGCAGGTTGCGGCTTGACTCGTGTTAGTGCAGGTGAAGAACAAGCACGAAAGGTCGTTGCCGGTGAGGCCTACAGGTGTGGAGAAGACAAGTAGGCTTCGTTCGAGGGACCCGGTGGCCAGCGGGGTCAAGTGCGAGCCGCATGGTGGCATGAACAGCAAGATGAAGTCGTGGACGGTTTCTTGGTAGAGCCTCAAAACCAAGGTCGAGCCGGGACTACGTGGGAGCCGAGTCATGAGTGGAGATTGGCGGAGGCTACACCGAGTTCGCGGGGTTTGCGCGGGTTCACCGTAAAACCACCGGGTTATTCGGTTGAGCCACAAAACCGAGGCCGAAGACTCGACGAGGAGGTGCGGCCACCCATGCCGGCTCAACCGCCCGGGAGGGGCGGTCGGCCGACCGCCCGGGGCCGGTCGGATCCCCCGGCCGGTCCTAACCGCCCGTGGGGGCGGTCCGACCGCCCGGCCGCCGCGCCGAGAAGCTTCGAAGCGGAGGACACACGTCGGGATCGCAAGGCTTGCGTCGAGGCTAAGCAGGTTGCGGTCGCCGGCATCCGTCCGATGGTGAAGACATGAAGACTTTCAAATCCGCCCTCGAGGGGCATGTATCCCTAGTTATTAGTGAAGGGTAGTTTAGTCTTTTGGGTGCCTCCATATATACTCATTAGATGGGTGGATGGCAGCCAACTCTTGGAACCCTAGCTCATTTAGTTTTTCCATTTTCGTTCTCCATTTTCCTTAGGATTTTAGAAGGCTAGCTTGAGAACTTCATGTGAGATCTAGAGAGAGGGATGGATGTTTGGGTGGCAAGCTAGACCTTGTACGAACCTTTCATGGCATGTATAGAAGGTTTGGCGTTGTTCATCATGGTGGTTTTCCCGTCTCCCTTGTGTTGATTTTCGGAGCTCTTTTTGGGGGTGTTTGAGGACGATTTCTTGGGGGTTTTGGTGGGTGTCACGTATGAGGTTCTTGTGCCTCTTTGGCTGGTGACTTTGCCCCCAAATCCCCTTTGAATCGGACTCGATTTGGTGGTTTCTCGAGTTGGGCGAGTTCTTGACCTAGAGAAGCGATTTCTTCGACTCCTCTTGATTGTGAGTGTTTCGGGTCGATTCCTTTGAGGTAGAGGTTGCCCAGGAGGTAACCCAGCTATTCCCAAAGTTTTGCTGCAATCCGTGGAGTGATTCGGGAGATCGGGCGCGAGCAAGTTGAGGTTTGACCCGCGGGTTCGTTTTCTGGAAAGGGCGGTTTAACCGCATACAGGGGGCGGTCTAACCGCCCTGGGTGTTTCCGGGTCAAAGTTTTGTTTCGCCGGATTTTCCTCTGTGAGTTTGTTCGCCTTGATCAGAGGAGTGTCCGGGTGAAATTTGGGGTCGTTCTCGTGCGGTTGCTAGGAGTTCTTGGTTGGAGTTCGTCGCTGGGTACAGGAGGTTAGACCGCCCCAGGTAGCCGGTCTAACCGCCCCTAGGCCCTTGGGTGAAGTTTTGGTTTTCACCAAGATTTTCTGGTAGCTAGCATGGCCTTGACCAGAGATCTCTGTTGGTGAAACCGTGGCGAGTTTTGGTGCTCGAAAGAGGCGTTTCGGAGGATTTCTTGGTTGCCAGGTGGAGGCGGTCTAACCGCCCCCTATACCCGGTCTAACCGCCCCCCTCTGGTAAGCCGGCTTTCGAGTTGTTTCTGCTGTCGGTGCTGCGTGTGTGTTGTGGTTGCTGGTAGAGTTTGTTCCTAGGACCAGTAGCACTCCAGTGGCTACGTGGTTTTGGCAAACGGAAGGTTGAAGTGCGGGGCGTGTGATTTCGGGGGTTCGACCGAGCTAGTTCATCTTGTCGGAGTTTCAATCTCCCTCGAGAAGAATTTTTATCGGCTCCCATTCACTCCCCCCTCTCTGGTCGCCTAATCGGTCCTTCAGATATGACTCCACAGACTTGGTGAGCTGCAATATGTATTCTTAGAGATACCTTTCAAATGTTTGGTCTGAAGGTTTACGTGCATGTTAAATCATAAGCATATGTACAAATGTTTTGTTGTTAATGTTATTTAGTAGCAAACACAGAGCTGCCAGCAGATTGTTAATGCTTATCTTACTAAGATACTCTTAGGAAAAGAAAGAAAAAAGGTAATGAGTATAAAGAGGAACTACATGTACCAAATAACTGAAGAGTGAAGACTAGCATACATTACAGCAGCACCAAGTGCAGGAAGCTACAGATTGAAATTGCAAGTTCAATCCAATATGTACAGATCTAGCAGGTGACAATACATTAATCGAACAACAACACCTTGTTGCATGACTTGATGGTGCCAGTCATTTCATCAGAAGAAACCTACAGTTTGTAGGGTAACATCACTCATCATAATCTCTATATTCAGCTTTGTTTGTAACCCTACATTCAGCCAAATCCCTGAATGTCAAAACGACCTTACTCACATGACCAAAACTGAGGATGTTGGCCTGGCTGCAGTTGCCGTACATCATCCTGTCCATCTCCATTGTCCTCTTGGCCTTGAGTTGGCGGCGACAGATCGGGCATGCTCGTGGTTGGTTGCACATCAGCTGGTGGAGCATCTGCATCTGCAAGTAGTTTCTCTTCTTCCATCATTTCCGGAATCTCAGATGCATCTCGATGACAGCAGAGGAGAGCAAACCTACACTACATAAATCTATACCACGAAGTAGAGTAGATAATGAAACTACACTCCATTAATCTAGGAGCAGAGGAGATAAACCTACCGGATCTGGGCTCGCAGCGACCGGATCAAGGCCTGCTGCCACCGGATCCGTCGCCAGGGCAACACCCTTCAGTTGGTGCTCCACGCCACCGTAGCAGCTCCGGCGCGGGGAAGATGAGGAAGGGAGTAGAGCTAGGTGTCAGCCCCTTCCTCTTCTCCACCGTGGCGGCTAGGCGATGCCAGCGCGGCCCCGGATCCCCATGTTGACACTGCTGCTCCCCAACTCCCCGCGTCGAGGAGGCCGCAGCACCAGTGTGGGGAGGAGGAGGAGGGGAGGAGATTTTTGCTATTTTGACCACGAAAGCGACGAACTTCTCTAAAATGACCACTATACATTGGGTTTCTCTAAAATGACCATGAATCCGTTGTTCCATGCGCTAGAATGACCAAATCTGAGTTTTAGAATTTTTGTTAACTTTTCTCCACATGAACGGACCAAACTACCCTTGACTCCAATCCATTCGTTTCCACGTCGCTCTGGACGAAAAAGATTGATCTCTCATCTTTTTTCTCTCTCCCGTCCCCGATCTAGCTAGATCCATGCGGCTAACAGTGACCTGGGTGATTTTTTTGCGCATGACAGTGGTCTGACGCCTGGAGGGTTGCCAAATGGAACTAAGGGTACTTTAGTCTTTTCCCGTAGCTAAATAGCTCTAAATAACAGCAAAAACTGTTAAACAGCTGCTGTGGTCATTCTAGCGTATGAGACAACGGATTCATGATCATTTTAGAGAAGCCCAATGTATGATGGTCATTTTAGAGAAGCCCGTCGCTTTCGTGGTCAAAATAGCAAAAATCTCGAAGGGGAGGGGGTGTGCCGCTGGCCCAGAGGAGGAGAAGCGGATGGGAGAGGTGCGCTGCGAGGGTGGTCTCTGGTGGAGAAAATTGCTATTATAGGACTCCAAACAATGTGGCTTCTCTCAAATAGGATTCCTAACGTTGGTTTTGTCCAAATAGGACTCCAAACAATTTTCTCAAGCTCTAATAGGATTATGGTGCTATTAACCATTTTCCGATCCCCTAAACACATTTACTTTTTTATAATGACCACAGTACCCTTCCTGAGAAGCCTTTCGTGTGTGGCCTGTACCGTGGCCTGCTGGCCGGTGGGCTGGCCGCCGTGGCCATGGCCTCCATGGCCGCCTGGCTCGCCGGCCGCCGTAGCCATGGCCACCCGGTTGGCCGGCCGCCGGCTCTCTCGGCCACCTCGCCCGGCCGCCGTGGCCATGGCCTCCATGGCCGCCCGGCCGGCCGGCCGCCCGGCCGGGCCGGCCGCCGTACCCATGGCCACTTGGCTGGCTGGCCGGCCGCCGTGGCCATGGCCTCCATGCACAGCTAGTACATAACAACAACAAATTATTTATACACAATCACAACAAAAATACAAGAGCAAGAATTTAGCAATAAGGTCATTATAAAATCATGTTTGTAGCGTACCCAAGATCATCTCAAAAGAACATAAGTAGTTCGAAACGACACCAAAACGAGTTTACATCTCAAAAGAAAACAAGTTCGTCGCAACTAAAATGAGTTCACATCTCATCACAACTAAATGCTCCATCATCCAATATTTAGATTTCTCCTTGGAATCAACTTTTGTGGTGGCTCCGGGGTAGGCATCCTCACCGGGCTAGCATTGTTAGTTTGTGAAGATGTACCCTCTCCAAACAACATGGCCATCTTGCTGCACAAAAATGCAATCGGCAAAAAGATGTATAGAACAACTATTGTGTATAATAATCATGATCAACAATTAGATGTATAGAACAATTACCTTCTAGTGACCCTTCCTGGACTATCTTGTGGGGTGTTAGGTTCTGCCATTCTTTCTTTTGTGACATTCTTCCTAGGTTGCCTACGCTTCCTACAAGTGATAAAATAAATTAAGTATTGGCATTTTAATTCTAGTTTGTCGTAAAAATATAATCATCAATTACCCCTTTTTGGCGGTCCCATTTAATGGACACTTGGAACTAGCTTGTCTATGACCTTTTCCTCCGCATCTTTTGCAAGTCATAGGTCCTCTAATCATCTTCTGTCCCTTTGCATTTGTTGGAACAATGTCTGGATCACCTTCACCCTCATCCCATCTCTTGTCATCTTCATCCTCATTGGTAGATTTTCCTTTCTTCTTGTGTCCACCTTCATCCCATCCCTTGATTCTTAGTTTCCTCATTCTTCCAGAAGATAATTTATTCAAAGGTGCACCAACTCCAAATGGTAGGTCAACATGGGGCCACCGGGTTTTATCTCGTCATTGGCTCAATCTCTCTACCATATGCAGCCCCGAATCTATTCACAGAGTAATATTCATGCACAAATTGTTCTAAATTCACTCCCCGTCTCGATGTCACATAGGCCAACACATGCTTACATGGCTTACCAAAGGTGCCGCCATTCACGACACGTACATGTTCGTTGTTGAAATTTGACAATTTGCCTCACGTAAATGGCGCCACTATGATTCCATACCTCTCGCACTCCAATTGGAACATGTTACAACTTTCGTGTGTCCCAATCCTCTAGTGTTTGCCCTCAATCGAACCATGACAAAGCAGGGTGTATCCCGCCTTCGGTAGTCTATATGCAAGATTTCTTCTCTTGTTCCACAATACCATAATCATTTCTCCGATCTTGTCAGCAAGGTCAAAGAACCCCAGTAAGTCTTTATGGTCTCTAATCCAGCTTATTAAAGGACTCAACAATGTTACTAGTTATATAGTCACACTTAATATCCGGATTGAAACCACACCCGTACCATAATAGCTTATGATTGTCCCGTAACCATTGCACAGCCGCAGGTGATGCACTTACCATTTTTGCAATATTGTCATAAAATATTTCTTCCGTGTAAGCCCTTGCAGCAGGATAAATTTGGCCAAACCCTTTAAATTTCTTTTTGAAGTTTCTGACCATATGATAAAAGCATTCCCTTTGCTCTGCATTAGGGAATACATTCTTCACTTCATTCTCTAAGCCCATGCAAGCATCTGAACAAATAGCAAGGACCTGTAGATCACCTATTGCTTTCTTCAACTGTTCCATGAACCAAGTCCAGTTGGCTGTTGTTTCCTGAGCTATGAAACCATAAGCTACTGGATACATCCAGTTGTGACCATCAACTGCTACTGCTGCAGCCAAATGACCATTCCACCTCCCATTAAGTGTTGTAGCATCTACACTCAAATGAGGCCTACAACCTTCCAGAAATCCATTAATGCATGGTTTTAGGGCACAGAAAAAACGATGGAAATATATCTCACCATCTACCTCGAGAACATCAATCTCGACAACACTCCCAGGACTCCGCTTCATCACCTCGGCCTTCCATCTAAACAATAGCTCAAAGCTATCTGACCATTTCCCATAAATCACTTCAAGTGCTCTTTTTTTATCCCGAAAAACAGTGTCATACACAATTTTGCACTTATGCATTGGATTTGTCTCCAACCTTGTTTTCAGTTCACTTGTACCAATGTTTGGTTCAAGTCTAAGGATGTCCACAGCCCTATCGGCTACCCACTTGCAACTTGGAGTTGTAACCTGGACCCTCTGGCTAGACACACACTTGTGATCATCTACTAACACAGTAACCTGCAAACAACAAAAAAATAAATAAATACTAAATTTTAACGAGATGGTGGATGATTGAATTAAGGTGATAAAAAAATATTTTACCTCCACAGTAGAGCTGCCATCCAATTTCGAGCCATTTATCCTCCAAGAACAAGGGCATGTTTGTTTATCACTGGACTTGCAAAAGCCCCTAAATTTCTTCATAGTTGACTTCTCAACTCCTAAATGGAACTCCTTCTTGATGGCATATGTCCGCACTGCTAGCTTGAACTCCTCCATTGTTGGGTACTGTGTCCCAACCTTCATTGATGGGTTGTTCTTATCATATGAAATGACAACCTCACCCGGGACGATATCATTAGTAGGAATGACAGCACCATCAACATCTTCACCAAGCTCAATATCATCCATTTGACGATCAAATCCTTGTGTATTTGGTGTGCCCTCATCATCCAAGCCTAAAAGCTCGCACATTGTACTCTCGCTCAGAATTTCAATTCGTCCCTCAACATCATGTGTCTCCACAATTTGTAAGGTTGTCCAATCAACTCTTTCCAAATTTTGCACATAAATTAATTGAGAGCTATAAACAAGACACATGCACTTTTAGTATTATCTTCTACTAAAAAACAGCAAGTGCATCCAATATTTACTATTGTCTACTAATCTGGATAGAAACAAAAGACAGCAAAAGATGCTTAGGTTTAAAAAAGATGCTTAGGTTTAAAATCATAATTCAATCTACACACCAAAGACGTTGTTGATGATAAATAAAAAAAGATAACAGACCACAATATCTACTATTGTCTACTATTTGCATTAGTTTTTTTAAGAAGCACAAAGAACTTCCATCCGAAGTGCAACCGGGATGATGTCCGATCAGTTCCAACAATGACTTGATTCAAACAAAAGACAACAAGTGCATGGAATTTATACCTTTCCTCTTGAAGAACCGGAACGTCGAACTCTATTGACGGATGACCAACAGTAGGCAGCAGTGACCTTGCATGGGCAACAACATCTATGGGCAGGGCTTGGTCCGCCTGGACATCGTGTGTCGTCGCGGCGTCGAGCACTTGGCCATCTCCATTTTGGTCGGCCGTGGCCAGCGGCCTAGCGCCCGTCGTAGCAAGCCCTAGGGCGCCCGACGATGGAAGCTGGTCGCCCGACGTCTCCAGCGTGTCGAGGCTGCGCGATGGGTGCTGTCCATCAACACCCGCCGCGTCCATACCTCCTGCAGGGGTCGCGGCCAGACCACCAGCCACAACGGTCGCGGCCATACCTCCGGCGGCTAGGGCTAGGGCTTGGGAAGCGGCCGCGTCAAAGGAGTTGAACCCTGCATCGAAGGAGATCATCCGCGTGGCATCATCGGCAGGGGGCGACTCTCCTCCATCCATGGAGGGCGCCCCGTGGGGAGGGGTGGAGGATTAAGCGGCGGCGAGTAGAAGGACGAGCGGCGGCAGCGAGTAGACGAAATGTCGGTCTCGACGAAGAGAAAACGAGCCGAACGAAAGGAACGAAAGGCCACGGTACAGGCCACAAACGAAAGGCTTCTAAGGAAGGGTATTGTGGTCATTATAAAAAAGTAAATGTGTTTAGGGGATGGGAAAAATGGTTAATAGCACCATAATCCTATTAGAGCTTGAGAAAATTGTTTGGAGTCCTATTTGGACAAAACCAACGTTAGGAATCCTATTTGGGAGAAGCCACATTGTTTGGAGTCCTATAATAGCAATTTTCTCTCTGTGGTGCGAAGAGGTTGAAGCAGTTGACCAGTTGTGGTGGTGGTTCGTGGGGGAGGAGGCAGGGAGGATAGGGGAGTGGTGGTAGGTGGATAAGGCACCAGACGCTGGTGGGTGGATAGGGCGGACGCGAGCGGACAGTTAATTGGATTGAAGCAAAAATTCGAGTCCGGGAACGCTAAATAGTAACGAACATTCCACGACCCGTTACAACAAAGTTTAATGGTAACGGACGTTATTTAATGTCCGTTACGAATAAGGTTGGGTTGCTGCCTGTTGGTCTCATAGGAGACGGGTGTAGACTCATTGGTAATAGGCATAAATGATGTCTGTTACCTTTAATATTTTTTGTAACGGGTCACATAAGTTCGTTACTAATGTAGCGTGACCTATTTGAGGTTTTCACGTAGTGAACGTGGTGAGCTCATCCCGTGCTCAGACGGGTTGAGTCAGCACCAAAGTACTCGGAGGAGGCGCCAGGTGACCAAAATAAACAGCCCCGCCTAGTCACGCGGTGGCCTCAACGACAACACAGTTTGGCCCCTCTTTAATGCACCCTGACGAACAGCAACGTGCGAGAAGACATCCCAGCGGCTAGGACTGTAGCTTTTACTTGATTTCCCTTTTTATCCTTCCCCTTGCATTTATAAAAGGGAGATGAGGGCAACCGTCACAAAGACTAACGAACTGAACTCTCACACCCTAGGGACTTGGGCTCGACACCCTCTCCTGACAAGTTCGTAACCCCTACTACAAACAATACTAGCATGAGAACACGACAGCTGATACTGGACGTAGGGTATTACTCCTCGGAGGCCCGACCAGTCTAAATCCAGGCGTCTCTCGCGCTAACCATCCAGGTCGGACACACGATCGATACAAATTTACTGCTCAGCAGTAGAGAACCCCGACAACATGGGTTCCTGTTGGTGTTTTAGATCGGCAACCTACCAAGGGGAGTACCTGAGGTAGATGAATGTGACCTCGCCGAGATCGGTAACTCGAAGGAAGAGACACGTAGCACACAATTTAGACAGGTTCGGGCCGCGAGGTGCGTAATACCCTACGTCATGTATGCTGCGTAGCTCTGGATTGATTGGATGTGTTTATAAGATGATGCGTATGAGAGATATAGGGATCCCTGCCTCGCCTTATATAGCCCGGGAGGCAGGGTTACAAGTCGGTTTGAGGAGAGAGTACTAGTCGGGTACGGCTAGGAGTTCTCTACATAGTGCAAGACATGTATAGCTTCCTATCCGAGTACTTCTCCACCGTATTCCTTGTGCCCCACGCCATCAGGTGTCGTGTGGCACAAGCTAAGTAGTCCCAAGGGCCCACCGAGTAGTCGGTCCTGGTACCCACCGAGGCAGTGGGCCCAGGGAGGTCCATACGACAAGCCCCCGAGTACTTTGTAGTCGAGTAGGATAGTTTCGAGTAGTCTTGATGGTCTTGACGAGTAGTCCTCAAGCATCCCCGAGTACTACAAGACAAAAGTCCTCAAGAGTACTTGAAGCATCCCGAGGCTGGAAGATACTCCAGCTCATCCTTGAGTAGTCTTGTAGTCTTCTCGAGTAGTTCCCAAGCGTCCTCGAGTTCTCCTCTTGAAGATCTTTAATAATACTCGCTTTATCTTGAAGAAACCATATGGAAAATTCAATTTGAAGAATCGCATTACATATGGAATGTAGCCCCCGAGCATTAGGTCGAATCGTAGATTCAAGCTGAGGGTCAATCTGAAATTCTTGCCAAGATTATCCCGCAAAATCCAGAGAAAAAACCAAACGACACGTGGCACGGAGCCCCCGAGCCTTGAGTCGAGTACTTACTCTCGAATTGAAGGGTCATCTTGATTGTAAAATGTGTCCTGAGTTGTTCTGGAGTCTTATCATCACCCAGGGAATTGAGTAGATGTAGCCGAGCCCCCGAAATGGAGCGCGTCGACTACTGGACAGGTGGATGCCGCTGAGTCAGCTGCCGATACTTATCCATCTAGCTATTGCCGAGCCGCCGGTTGGCTTATAAATAGAAGCCGAAACCCTTAGGGTTTTCCATCCTTCGCATTTGCAGCTATTTGAAATAGATCTACCCAAGAGTCAGCCACCCAAGCACACTGCCACCGCGCCTTAGGTTGCAGATCCACGCGTGTCGCCACTGCTTGCCTCCAGAGAAGCCCCCGAGCGAATGCGAGTGAAAACCCGGTGCATTTGGAGGATGAAGTCTTTCCCGTCAAAGAGTATGAAGACCGGCGCCGGGAAGAAGATATCCCGTGATGAGGCGGCTGGATCCGCCCAGGGGTCAACACCGCCGACCTCTCCCCCGCGCCCGAATCCAAACAAAGAATGGAAGAAATCCAAGGCGAAGACCGAAGATCTGCTGGCGCTGGTGAACAGCGGTTTCCTCCGGGAGAAGGAGATGGACATGTGGCGCGCCACCGCGGGAGATCCATACCCGATGGAGAAAAACCCCGACAAGATCCCAATGTGCGCGCGGTACATGGAGCGCGGGCTGGCTCTCCCGGCGAGCGACTTCTTCAAGGGTCTCCTCAAGTACTACAATATCGAGTACTTGAACCTGAACTCGAACGGAATTTTTCACGTCTCCGTCTTCGTCCATTTCTGCGAGGCCTTCGTGGGGATCAAGCCCCACTGGGTGCTATTTCGAAAGTTCTTCCGCTTGAAGTCGCAGCCGAGCGCCAACAACCCAAGAGTAGTCGGAGGAGTCGGCATCCAGATGCGCGAAGACGCCGCCGAGCAGTACCTGTCATACAAGCTCATCGACTCCAACCAGGATTGGAAGTCAAAATGGTTCTACATCACCAACCACCACCCGGAGTTGTCGAAGCCGAGCGGGAAGTAGCCAAAGTATCAACCCTGGTGGAACACAGAGCCGACGATGCAGGAGGGTATTCAACTACCCGAGCTGCTGCAGAAGGTCAAGTCTTTGAGAGAAGCCGGGCTGAGGGCCGAACACGTGGCCTTCAGCTTCATGAAGAGGAGGGTACAGCCGCTGATGGCACGTGATACCCTCAGGTACCAGTATACGGGCGACGACGACACGTCGAGGATGCCCGGTAACGAGATCGATGATGACGACATCGTCGAGAGGCTGGGTAGGATCTTCAAAAATATGCCACCATACGTACCCTGCCCAGTCCCCGAGTACTCCGCGGCTCGTCCGCCAAACAAGGTTGGTAGCCGAACTTATGTCTTTGAGTACTCATTGTATTGTAGTAGTCGAGCTCACCCAAATTGTTTGATGTAGGATGATCTGACAAAGTTTGTCTCCGACCCCGCTTCCCCTCCTCGACTTGTGGATATTCCGAAGAAAGGCAAGGGCAAGGGCAAGGAGCACTGTGAAGTCGGCGAGGGTGATGACACCGTCACCATGGAAGACACGTCCGACGAGGAGGACGGGGAGACGCTTCAGGAGCGGTTCCAGCTGCGGTCTAGGCCCACATCCCCCTTGTCGAAGATCCACCGACTAGCCTGGAGGCTAGTCTCCCTGCGCCTCCATGGAGGCCACGCAATGTGGCGCGCAAACGAGTCGCCAAGAAGCTGAAGGTGACCGAGACTACGTCTTAAGAGGTGAGCTCCTCGAGTAGAGTAGTCGAGTACTTGACTTGAAGTATTTTGTATGCTGATGATTGACTTCTGAGTTGTCGCAGAAGATTCCCTCATCTGACCCTGTTGATCAAGGGGAAGGAGAGGACTGGGACACGGTGGGCGGGCCGGCTGAAAGAAGCCGCGGTCCAGCCCCCACCGTCGAAGAACTTGTGTCTCGGATGACACAGCGGACGACTAGAGTTGTTGAGCCACTGGCGCCGCCCGTGGAGAGCAAGCCGGAACCGAGCACGACTGCTGGTGCTGAAGAACCGGCAGCGGCTCAAGCTGAAGAGGAGGCGCCCGCCGAAGACGGGCTTGTAGATATCGCCAGCATCCTTGGCGCTCCGACCGTGACTGTCATCCGGTCTAGCTTGTAAGTGAAGACCTTTCCCGAGTTGTACTTGTAGCTTGGTAGTCTTACTTGGTTGACCACCGATCTTGTACCATGCAGGAAATCAACTGACTTGTCTTGGGACGGAGATGAACCCAGCACGGCGGCGGCTGAAGAAGTTTCCGCACCTGCCGCCGAGGAGTCCGCTCCCCTCCCTCAGGCCGAGACCGTGGCGCCGGTCGTAGAGGCTACGCTGTCAGAAGCCAGCGTAGTAGAAGATGAGTACGCTGCAGTAATGCGGCCTCCCTCGAGTAGTAGTTAAAGCCCCCGGGGAACTGATCCCATATGTCTTGTGTTGACAGTGGCAGAAGTCGAGGGTAGCACCATCCCCGAGGCTGTGCCGGTTGAAGGCGTTGTGCTGGAAACCGAGATGGCCACCGGAGCAGCAACTGAGCCGGCGGAGATAGTAGCCCCCGGGGTGGCCGAAGAGGTGCGTGGTGATGCCCTGCCGAAGGTGAACTTGGAGGTAGTTGTCCGTTCGCCAAAAATCCAAGACGCGGAGTCGATCCGTTTGGCGCTGATGTCCGAGGCCACCACGACTAGTCGGGATGGACTCAAGCTTCTGGCGGATGATCTTATCAGCCCGGCAGCGGTAGCTCGCAACTTGGAATCGATGTGGCGAGCTGAACAATGGATGAAGGTACGCGACTGTACCCTTGAGTAGTCTACTTCCAGCAGAGCGAGTACCCAAGTAAGAGTTGTTGCCTTGTGCAGGATGTCGTGGAGAGATCCCGACAAAAGTCTGACATGCTTCAGGGGTATGGCGATATGGTGCTTCAGGTGGAAACTTTGGAGAAAGAACTCGCTAAGGCCAGGAAGCACTCCGCCATGCTCCAGTCCAAGCTTGATGGCGCCTTCGCCCAGCGCCACAACGAAGTGCAAGATATGCAGGCGAAGAGTGATGAGCTGGTCCGGAAGAACAAGTCGCTGCGCCAGAAGAACAAAGGTATGTCGATGCCATCTTATCGAGTACTTATTGAGGGTACCCTATGGTAGTCTGACATCTCCCTTTGAGTTGCTTGCAGATCTTGAAGCCCGAGTGGAACAGCTGAAGGCATCAGAAGTCGATATGAAGAATCTCTTCTGCCGAGAGAAGTATGCCCGCGAGGTACTTGAGTATGATTATAAGCGGCTGGCCCATAGTGTAATATGCACATGGAGCTTCGGATCGCCTTGGATCGTGACCTTGTCACTGCTATAAATCTCTGCAGAAGCTTGGTGAAGATTGCGAGAAGCTGCGGGGTCAACTCAAGGAGCTTGAAGAAGCCGCGCTGCCCATCGCTAGGCTGCTTGTACCTCACCCGGGCGGACCAAAGATTGCTCTATTGGTTAATCGGCTGAAGGAAGCCCCCGGACGTCTGGCGACGTATGTCAAGCATCTGGCGAAGTCCATCCCCAACCAGGTCTTAGAGTTCATGAAGTCGTACTTCCCCAAGGCCCCGGTTGATGTAGTCGCGGGTGGACTAGCCGCTGACTGCACGGATGAGCAGTACGCAGAGCTTCTGGAGCAGATGGCGCCAATCACCGAGCAAGTCGCGAAGAAGCTGAACCTCTAGTAGTTGTCCTGTAGGGTTAGCTTATGGCGACATATGTAATATAAACAAAGTTCTAAAAAACTTGTTTAAGTTGTTATGAAAAGACTTCCATGAAATGAGTACTCGTTGTCGCGATGTATGTGTGCGGAGTGCCCATGTATGGAGTTGTGTGCGAGTAGTGGTACTCGCTAGTAGACCCGTTGAGGGAGACACAGTAAATGAGTTGATCGATAATCAAACTTTGTTACTGAAAGAGTACACCTGGATGGTCAGGGTTGTTTGCAAGTGTAGTCGCCAGGACCCGGAGGCCGCCGAGGGCTGAGTAGTGCTAGGGCGTGTGGCCGCTTACAGCTAAAGATCCTTTAGTAGCCGTATAGGCTGTATCTAAGAGTGCATGGTCTCTTGATAGACCGCTGCTAGAGTCCTTGACGCTCTAAGCAGCCCGAGTTCCGTTAGTAGCCGTTAACGCTGGATCTCGGAGTAGAGTAGTCCGGAGACTAGTGCCTGGAACCAAAAGCCGCTTACAGCGAAGGATTCGAGAGTAGTTGTGTAGACTTGAGCCCCCAGGGTAGTCAAGAGACTACGCGTAGAACCGATAGAGCTGGTCGATGTTCCACGAGTTGCTAATGTCTTCGCCTTCAAGCGTCTGGAGGCGATACGAGCCTGGTCCGGTCACCTTTGCAACTGTGAAGGGACCTTCCCATGGCGAGCTGAGCTTATGCAGTCCTTCCGTGTTCTGGATGCGGTGGAGGACAAGATAGCCAACGTTAAAGGAGTGTTCCTTGACGTTGCGATCGTGGTAGCGTCAGATACCTTCTAGGTACCTTGCTGACTGGACGAGGGCAGCGCAGCGAGCTTCTTCGAGTCCATCGATGTCAACTCATCTGCTATCTTCGGATATCCCTTCGTCGTACTGCTCTACTGCCGGCGATTCACACATAACGTCGGCGGGTAGAATAGCCTCAGACCGTAGACTAGGAAATAGGGTGACTGTCCCATCGGCTTGGTGGGTTGAGTACGCAGCCCCCAGAGTGCATTGGGCAGTTCCTTGATCCACTTTCCTCTTTTTGTTTAAGCAGCACTATGCAATCACTTCTTGAGGGCGTCGAGTACCATTCCGTTGGCACGCTCAACTTGTCCATTGGCCCGTGGATAGGCGACTGAGACATATCGCACGTCGATCTCGCTGTTCTCGCAGTACTCCCAGAACTGGTGATTGTTGAAGTTGGAGCCCAGGTCTGTGATGATGCGATGGGGTAGTCCGTAGCGATGCACGAGTTCATTCAAGAAGTCGAGTACCCTGTCGGCCTTTAGGCAGGTAACTGGCTTTACTTCCATCCACTTGGTGAACTTGTCGATGGCCACCAGAATTCTGTTGAATCCCCATGGCGCAGCTGTAAGAGGCCCAATCATGTCGAGCCCCCAGCAAGCAAAAGGCCAGGTTGGCGGTATGGTGACTAGCTTGTAGGCCGGGACGTGTTGTTGCTTGGCGAAGTATTGGCACCCTTGGCACCTTTTGACGAGTTCTTTAGCATTGCCCAGAGTTGTGGGCCAGTAGAAAGCTCATCGGAAGGCCTTGCTGACCAGCGTGCGTGAAGACGCGTGGTTGCCGCAGACGCCTTTGTGGATCTCCTCCAAGATGCCCTTGCCTTCTTCTCGGGGGACACACTTCATGAGTACTCTAGAAGATGCGCCCCGCCTGTAGAGCTTGTCTTCGACTAGGACGTAGGACTTGGCGTGGCAGATGAGTTGCTTAGCCAAGTTCTTGCCCGTGGGAACCCTTTACTCGCGGATGTTGTCGATGAAGGGTTGTCGCCAGTCCACATCTATCATCATGACCTCTTGGCCAGTTGGGAAGGGTGCTGGTTAGTGGTCGTCGGCGCCGGCTCCGGTATGGATGGCGCGTGAAGCTTGTGGACGAAGACACCCGCTGGTACTTGAGCGAGTAGAACCAAGCTTCGACAGGACGTCAACTACAACGTTGTTGTCGCGGACGACGTGATGGAACTCGAGACCATAGAACTTGTTCTCGAGCTTGCAGACTTCTAGGCAGTAGGCATCCATGTTCTCCTTGTTGCGGTCCCAGGACTTGTTGACTTGGTTGATGACCACTATGGAGTCGCCGTAGACTAGTAGTCGCTTGATGCCTAGTGAAGCTGCGAGGCGGAGCCCATGTAGCAGAGCTTCGTACTTGGCTTCGTTGTTTGTGACCTTCCAGAAGATCTGCAGGACGTACTTGAGTTGTTCGCCCGTTGGGGAAATCAAGAATACCTCAAAGACCCTCGCGCCTTCGATCTCTTCGAGTGAGCGGGGCCGAAGCACATCACCCAATGCTCCTCGGCGCTCGCTAGAGTTGGTAGCTGATTTTCCCACCACTCCGCCATGAATTCGACTAGTGCCTGCGACGGATGGTCAGCGTTCGTGGCTTGAAGACGATGTTGAGGGCGCCGAGTTTGATCGCCCACTTGGAGACTTTTCCAAATAGCATCTTGGCCCGCAGATGTCATCTAGCGGGTAGTCGGTGATGACGGAGATCGAGTACCCTCGGGAAGTAGTGTCGTAGCTTCTCGCGTGGTGATGAGCACCGTGCGCGTACTTCGTATCGGTTGGTAACGTGCCTTGGATTCCATCAAAACCTCTGTTGACGGTTAATAATTGTATCAAAGTTCGTTTGTGACTTGCAAGCGTACAAGTCTCCCGTCGTAGTCAATGGACCCTTCTTCCCTCGAGTGGTGAACCCAAGGTATCGAATCCGTGGAACAAATGTGTGACGCAAACCTTAATCTATTAAAGCCAAGTAACTTCAATCTTCGATAAAAGAAACCCTAGTGCATCTAAGTAAAAGACACAAAACGAATCTAATCTACTAAAGACCGAGAAAACAAAGTAAGATTGGTAGATAAACCGATCTAGAGGGATCGGTAAGCCTTTTGTTGAAGTCTCCAAGCAAGAGAAGAAGTAGCAAATCTAATCTTAATAGAAGCCTTCTTTAAACTGTGGTTTCCCATCCAAATCCGAAAACATCCGCCTTTCGGAACCCCCGTTCGTCACAACGTATCCTATTTCATGCGGGTAGCTTAGGGCGAGTCAAAAGACAAGTCGAGAGATTCTTTCTGAAGATCCGTGTGTACCTCTAGCCACCGCGGCTACAAGAACACCCTATGTAATCTATCTCGAGAATAGAATTGGAATAAGCAAAGCCGATCGAAAAACGAAATCTTCTTGAAACATCGATCGCTAGGAAAAGATTCAACTTGATAATTCAACTATAACAATGATACATACACAAGATCACCACCGGGATCCTTCCTTGATTTTGCTTCTAGTTTCCTAGAACCCGACGTGGTCTTCCTGTGTTCCCACCCGGCTAGGGGAACCCTAGTCAACTAGCTCGACCCTCTCTCTCCGAGATGGTGTCCCCCCTTCTCTCGCCCCGCGGCCGGGCATGACGACACCTCTTTCTCCTCGTGGCTCTCTGGCCGGGGCTATAAATAGCCCGATTGGCTGCTTTGTGGGGCAGCGGAGGGGAAAATGGGCTCGGGGATGGGTCCGTCGACCGGATCAAGCCCCGTCCCACGGGGTCGGGGGGGGGGCCCAGCCCGAGGGCTCCTTTGCTCCGCGGCCGGTCTCTTTGCTTCCTGATGTTTCCCCTTCGCATGTAGGTCCATGTCGTCACTTTCTCTCCGAATTGGACTCAACTCCTTGTCTTGCAAAAATTCAAAGACTTTTCCTCGGGTCGCCCCGAGTCCGTCGTCTTCTCGTATCAAGTCCCCGGCTTCTTGGAGTTAATTTTGCTTTTGTTGCATGACTTGTACGGGGCTTCAAGGTCTTGTCATGAGGTGCTTGATGAACTTATCCCGAAAGTCTCGCATTCAACACTAAACTCCGTATAAACATTAAAACTCCAAAACCGACATGCACACGTGAACTTGTTATACCACGGGGGTTAGTACCAATGGATAAGGTATAAAACTCATGCCAACACCGAAGTTAAACTCATGGCTAGGTTGACGGATTTTCACCGTCAACAACCTCGGGGCCGACCATAGACCGGTCGCCGAACTCGGGCGTGACCGCTTCCCCCGCCGCTCGACAACGATGGCAGAGCTGACCACGTGAGTAGTTGCAGTGAGGTAGAGCAGTAGCTGCTGCTTTTTGCGAGGAGTTGTGAGGACTAGCGGCTTGGATAGGAAATCCTTGAGCTGAGCAAGAGCTTGATCTGCCTCTGTAGTCCACACGAACTTCTCTTTATGCTTGAATAGTTTGAAGAAAGGTAGCCCTTGTTCTCCAAGATTCGAGATAAACCTGTTCAAGGCCGCCATGCACCCAGTGAGCTTTTGCACATCTTTGATGCATGTGGGAGCTTTCATGTAGGTGATGGCAGAGATCTTCTCGGGTTGGCTTCGATGTCACATGGCCGATGATGAAGCCGAGTAGTTTTCCGGGACGGTGACGCCACATTGGCGCACTTGTTCGTTGAGCTTCCACGTACTCTTGCAAGGATGCGAAAGTCCTCCGGGTTGCCCGCGATGAGCGTGTCGGAGTTTCTCGGTCTCGACGACCATGTCATCCACGTAAGCTTCGACGTTCTCGTTGAGTTGTGGCCTTGAAACACTCTCCGGACAGTACGCCGTGTGCAGGCGCGCCGTTCTTCAACCCGAACGACATTGTCGTGTAGCAATAGGTGCCGAACGGGGTGATAAACACGGTCTTCCTACCTCTTCCTTGATAGCGACCCGAGGGTACCCGTAGTAGCAAGCCGAGGAAGTAGAGTAGGTCGGTACCGCTCGTGGGAGTCAATGACTTGGTCTATCCGTGGCAACCCGAAGGGGTTCTTGGGGCGCGTTTGCTGAGGCCTGCGTGTAGCGACTCACATCCTCGACTCGGCTCGAGTTCTTCTTGCGTACGAGGATGGGTTGCGAGCCACCAGATGGAAGACTCTCCTCGATGAAGCCGGCCGATGAGGAAGCTCGCGAGTTCCTTCTGATGGCATCCCGTTCGTCATCCGCGAAACGACGGAGGTGTTGTCGCCTGAGGTAGCTTTAGGATCGATGTTGAGTGAGTGCTCGATCGCCCTCCCCGGGCACCCCCCGGCATGTCCGCCGGTTTCCACGTGAAGATGTCTCTGCTAGCTCCGAGGAAGCCGACGAGCGCGTCTTCCCATTTCGGTCGAGGCCCGCCCCGATGGTGGTAGTTTTGCCGCCGTCGCTCGTCCCGAGGTCAATCGGCTCTGACCTGCCCGAGGATTGTTGGTTTTGTCCGACTTCTCTCGATGTCGAGTTCACTTGGGCAAGCTTTGTGGATGATAGATCTCATCATTGGGTACTTGATTTGTGGTTGCGAGTCTCCACAACGCCCGTGTCGCAAATAAAGATATCTTCAAGTCCCCTTGTAGCGAGAGAATTCGTCGGACTTGGCATCTTGAGTACCAAGTATGTGTAGTGAGGTACCGCCATGAACTTGGCGATAGCTGGTCCGTCGAGGATGGCGGTAGGAAGTCTCAAGTCCGGTGACTCTAATCCTGATTACTCGGTGCGTAGTTTTCTCTCGGCTTCCCCCGAAGGTAATCGGGAGGACCACCGAACCCAAAGGGAATATCCATGTTCTCGGGGACGATGCCATAGAAGGGCGATGTGCTCTTGGTGAGCATGTGAGTGATGTCGAGCTTCATCTTCTTCTCTGTGGTCTTGGTGAAAGGACGTTGAGCCCGCTTCCACCATCGATGAGTACCTTGTTGAGTCCGGAGCCCGTGACTACCGTTTTCGGACGAGAGGAAAACGCCCGGGTTCGTAGAAGCTTGTGCATTGATCCACAGAGAAGGCATGGGTACCTTCGACCATCGTGAGAGGGGTCGGGAACCGCCGGTTCAATGTTTAAGACTTCTTGTCTATGGCCTTCGAGACCGTTTTGGTGGGTAGTCCGCCAAGAGGACGTTCACCGTCTTGTCGGTTCTTGTAAGTCGCTATTGCCTTCGTCTCGCTTTTTCGTTCCTTGCCGGGGATGCCGTGTCTCCGGAGTGTCCTTGAGTGCTCGCCGAGCTGGTAGCACCGTTCTAGTGGAGCGAGCCTCCATGTGCCACGAAAAAATTTCTTTCAAAGAAGTCTTTGAAGCCGCCGGGAGGTCTTCTTGGGTTGTCTTTCGCAGGGCGCTGGATAGTGTAGCGAACATGGCCTCATATGCCATTAGTTCGAGTTTGATTTTGGTGATTCATGACAACATGATCATTGGCACTAACCTTATTGTTTTAGCATGTCTTTGTAGACACTTCTAAATCCCAAGGAAGCAAGAAAACCATATGCCAAATTGAGAAGATAGGGTAGTTTTCAAGGGTCAAAACCGAGCAAGAAAAGGAAAAGAAAAGACACCGTCGGATGAACCGACTCAGCCCCTAAATATAAGTGTTTCCGTGGCAATCGTTCTGACGAGTTACTACACAGGGTGAAACCTCAGTGTACTGGCTTCTGGATGAACCGACTCTGGCCCAATTTCTAGGATGCGTCGACGCAGTTGCGCAGAAGAGCAGCAAGACAAGAGGCACCGAATGATCCGATGGTCCTGAGTGGGGACCCCGTCGGTCTATCCGATGCCTCGCCTTGAATCGCGCGCAGACTCGCTAAGACGACGCCTTCCGCACTGCATGATCCGACGCCTTGGTCAAGGCATACCGTTCTGCCTATCCACGTCCGTTGAAGCCAATACCGACGGACGCAGCCTTCAAGACTGATGATCCGACGTAGCGCCGAGCACAAATGGCCGGAGGCGCTTGTGCTCGCGTAACCTCAACGGCTACGTGACGGGGGAGGGGCACCGCATGAACCGACGCCCAGAAAGCATAGCGTCGGATCATCCGACTCGTACCTTTTTCAGCCTTTAGCCAACGGCTAGTTTGATGCCTTGGGCTATTTATACCCCCTCCACTCACCCATTTGAGGTTGCCGGATTGAGTGGAAGTGCGTAAGAGTACAAGACATTCAAGATCATATCCAATCCATCCAAGTGCTTAATTGCTCATCCTTAGACTTGTATATGCTTTGTGTATGTGCTTAGTGCTAGGCTTAGCTTAGAGCTGAGTGAGTGCAAAAGGTTGTGCCAACTCTGTGAGGTGATTCTTGAGCACTAGTTGTACAAGGTTCGCTTGGAAACCTTGGGGCCTAAGTGGCTCACCGGCAATTTTCATCGACCCTCCGCTTGGTGTGGAGCGGCGAGGACACTTTGTGCGGGGGACGTGGAGACCCCCTTCCTTGGTGGAGAAGCTCCTTAGTGGAGGCAGCATCAAGGTGACCAAGAGAGCTTGGCAAGTGCCTAAGTGGGTAGCCTTTGTGGCGAGTCAAGTGGTGCTCTTGGGAGAGACTTGGTGACCGGGAAGCAATACTCTTGTGTGAGTGCTTCAACAACGTGACTCAGGGGTGGCTTAGTGCCTACCGATACCACGCGATAATCGCGCAAAGAGTTTTATTCGTCTCACCCCCTTTACGTTTCCTCATTTACTCTATTGCAATCTTTGTTTTCTCTCTACTTTCCAAAGTAGTATCATGCTAGGGTTGGCTATAGGTTGCAAACCTTCTTTTGGGATGGGAGTCTCACACTAGAACAACCTAGTTGCACATATAGATAGTGTGTTCTAGTTTACCTTTGTGCAAAATTAGTGAAGCCATAGGTTAAGGTTTTTTAGTTGCCTAATTCACCCCCTCCCCCTCTTAGGCTAACAAGCATCTGATTCCTTACAAGTGGTATCAGAGCCAGGACTCACTTCCTTCACAAGGAAAGACCAATTCGATTGGTAAATTGTGAAAACCGGCTCATTGGAACGGTTAGGCTTCACCGCCTAGCTGAGTTGCCCTATAGAGGTATGAAAAGGGTGGATACTTTAGGTTTGGATCCACATTTCGATGGCACGGGCTATCCTCGGGTGGGAAGGTTCTCATGGAGGCCTATCTCTAAAGCAAGGGACCTTGATGTTTGGAGAGTCACCGATGAGGGCATGAAAAATGGTACTAGAAAGGAAAAGCAATTTGATGTGATTGCTAAGAGTATCATTTTGTCCTCACTATATGTAGGCGTTTTCAATAGAGTTTTTACTTGTGAAAATGCTCATGAGCTATGGAAAACCATCAAGGAGCAAAATGAGGGTTTAAAAGAAGTTACATAATGAACGCTACTATTGTCTCCTTTGAGGGACCAATAACAAGCAACTTGCTAATGAAAATGCCGAATCTATGTACTCATGCCTAAATGTGCTTGTCAATGAGATTAATGCCTTAGGTGTGAATGACATCACGGACTTGGAAAACATCAAACTGCAAGATCCTTCAAAGTCTATGGAAGCCCGATTATGACTTGGTAAAGGCAATCATCTATGAGAAGAAGCTCGAAGATTTGAAGTCATCGATATCTTGAGCAAGATCATGGCACATGAGCCTAAACTCATGCCCAAGTCAAAGAAGGCGCCCAAGAAAAGCCCCAAGAACCATCCCTCCAACTACAAGCCATGCTCTCAAGCCGGAAGAGAAAATGTTGAGTAGGATGGCTACTCATGGAAGCTCAAGCGAAGATGATGGTGATGATGGTGATGATGGAGATTCCTCGCTGATGAAGAGGTTGAATCCATAGGCTGAGTACGTGAAGAAGATCTTCGAAGTATGTGAAGAAAGTCAACATGCACGCTACAACGTCCACTTGAGAGAAGGGCGTCATCATCAACACATCAAGTTCACCAAGATCAAGC
Organism: Cenchrus americanus; assembly: GCA_947561735.1. Classification (NCBI taxonomy): domain Eukaryota; kingdom Viridiplantae; phylum Streptophyta; class Magnoliopsida; order Poales; family Poaceae; genus Cenchrus; species Cenchrus americanus. The sequence continues at coordinate 124,244,861 of OX387242.1, read as the reverse complement.
ACAAGTCCAAGAAAAAGGTGGTCAAGGAGAGGAGACCAAGGCAAGAAGTGACAATAGCCGTCCGTGGGTGGACAAGTGGTGGATCAAGTTCTTCTAGCTTCAAGCGATAACCCAAGAAGAACTTCACCACCCGTTTCATGCATGTCCTCACTATCACACATGTGCCTTATGGCAAAAGGTATGGAAAGCAATGTAAGTGATGACGAATCCGACACCACCTCTCTTAATGATCTTGTTGAGATAGTCCATGAGTAAAAAGGAATGCTTGAAAAACAAGCTAATGAAATTAAAGAACTCAATGCTCTCAATGATCTAGTGACACCCTTGCTACAAATTATGAACATTTGTTGTGCAAATTCAAATTGCTTGGCAAGGAGTGTGAGGAGCTAAAATTCCAAGCTTGAGTGCAATGAGACTAAAACAAGTAATTCCTTTGAGCTTAATGAAATATCTTATCCCTAGCAATTCTCATCTCCAAGGTAGATGCTTCAACTTCTGCATTGACTTATTTGATGAATCTTGCTCACCATCTTTCCATGAGAATGTTGTTGTTGAGGACCATGTGTGGTTCGAGGACCTATGGATGGTTGCTTCCTTGTGTGATGAGTGATCGACAAACGTTGTGTGGACCGGGACTTGGCTATGTATTGGTGCAGTGTGCTGCGGTGTGCTTGACCGGTGCTTGGTGCGTGTGAAGAACAAGCGCGAAAGGTCATCGCCGGTGTGGCCTCCAGGTGTGGAGTAGCAGGCGAGTTTCTGCCTGGTGGGACCCGGTGGCCGCCGGGGCTGTATGCGGGCCACATGGTGGCATGAACCGCCCAGGGGATGAAGCCGTGGACGGTTTCTGGCAGAGCTCTCAAACCAAGGTCGAGCCGGGACTACGGGGAGCCAAGTCATGAGTGGAGATTGGTGAGGCTGCGCCGAGTTCGCGGGGTTTCCAAAGGGTTCACCGTAAAACCACATCGGGTTCCTTGGTTGATCCACAAAGCCAAGACCGAGAACCGAAGACGGAAAGGTAGCACTCCGTACCGGTCCGACCGGTGGGTCCGACTCTGGCCCGACCGGTGAGGAGCACCGAACCGACCGGTGTGCGACAACGCAGTCCGGAATTCGAAGCGGAGGACACGTGTCGGGATCACATGGCTTGCGTCGAGGCTACGCAGGTGCGTCGCCGGGCATCCGTCCGATGGTGAAGACATCAAGAATTCCAAATCCGCCCTTGAGGGGCTTGTATCCCTAGTTGTTAGAGAAGGGAATTTTAGACATTCGGTTGCCTCCATATAACCCAAGAGGTGAGAGGATGGCAGCCCAACTCTTTGAACCCTAGCTCATTAGTTTTCCTATTTTCCACCTATTTTCTCTAGGTTTTCCTTAGGACTAGCAAGAGAGTCACTGAGAAATCTTGTAGAGAGGATGGATGATCGAAGCGGCTTGCTAGACCTTGTACGAACCTTTGTTTCATGTATAGATGATTCGGCGTGGTTCCTCAAGGTTTGGATGTGTTTTCCCCTATTGTTCTTGGTGGTGATTTTCGAGCCCTCTCTTCGTGATTTCTTTTGGGGTGTTTTCGGGGCTTTTCTCTTGGGGATTTGACGGGGGAAATTTGTGGGAACCCTTCGTGGTTCTTTGGGCTGTGATTCCCCTCCCAACCGTGAGTAAAAGTGCTCTCGATTTTGGGGTTTTCTTGAGTTCTTGGGTTGGAAGTGCTTTCAGCGGGATTTCTTCGATTCTCCTTTTGGACGAGATTTGGGTGATTAACCTTGCCATGGACTCTCATGAGGTGTTCCTCGATATCCCCAAAGTCTTGTTCAAGTCCGTGGAGCGATTCTAGAGATCGAGCTTTGGATTTGGGGGAGTTGAATTCGCGGGGTGCTGTTCATCCCGAGCGTCTCCAGGCCACACTGGTTCGATCGGTGCTCTTGGACCTATCCGACCGGTGCGAGCCCCGTTGGGTTTTTGCTCGGTGAACGTCTTGGTGTGTTCGTTGTTGTCCCGTGTTGCCGCTCGTTTCGAGTTTGGGTCCATTTGGTGGTCGGTTGGCCTCGTTTGGTGCCTTGGGGGCTTTCTTTGTGCTACCATCGGTCCGACCGGTGTGTCTCACCGGTCCGACCGGTGTAGAGCCACTTAAGAAAGCTGCTCGCTCACCAGCTAGGGGGACCTATTCGATCGAGGAGGTTTCACCTGGCCGACCGTGTGGGTCCGTAGACTCGGGTCGGTTTTTCCGCCGCGTTCTCGAGTCGTAAGGCCGTGTGTGTGTTGGTTCCTAGGTCCCGCGGGCACTCCACAGCGTGGGCTTGGCCAACTTGGGTAGTGAGTCTAGAGACGGTGTTGAAGCCGTGTTCGTCTTCGTTGGAGTTTTCATCTCCCTTCGTAGAAGAATTTTATCGTCCTCATTCACTCCCTCTCTGGTTCGCCGTATCGGTCCTTCAAGTGGTATCGAGCGGTTCGGCCCTTGTTGACTCTAACCAGTCTAAGATCCAAGGATGGCGTACTGTGAACCGGGGTTCGGGTCCTCCACACTTTGGATGGCAAGAACTACCGTATGTGGAGCAAGCTGAGACAAGTGCGTTCCTCCGCGGAAAGGGTCGATCGCTTTGGGATGTCACGGTGGACACAAAGGCGGTCCCACCGATGGATTTCCTTGCTCCAGGGTCGACGATTCGACGCCAACAATAAGGCGCCGACTACTTGTTTCATGCTTTGTGTGAGCCCGAGTTCGACGGTGCACACCGAGCACCTGGCTTGTAGGATTTGGGCAAAGTTGTTGAAGGAGGCCTGCGTTGGGAACGCCTGTGTTCGGTGCACGGTTGTATGCGACGACCGGAGAGAGTTCGAGAACTTGCTCATCTCCCCGTTGAGTCCATCGATGCCTTGTTTCATACGTTCACCGTGGTGGTGAACAACATGAGGGTCAATGTGGACATGCTCCCGTACGATGATCATGATAGAGCGGTCAAGCTTTTTTACACTCTTTGGAATTGTACGACATGGGGAGTTCGAGGCCATAGTCGAGTCGGAGAGGTATGATACTCTGACGGTGAACGAGCTGGTTTCGAAGCTCAAGTCGGCCGAGGGATAGGGGCATGACCGCCAGTTCGAGACCGACTCCGAGGTGGTCCCAAAGGAAAGACTAACTCTAACCCATCCACTGTGATGTTCTCGTTTCCTCTTTGATGTCTATGCCAGACAGGATATTTGATGACCTTGGAGAGTGACGAGCTGGCGCTGTTGACGAGGCGGTTCGAGAGGCTGCACGAGAGAACCGCGTGAACATGAGGAGGAACACGAGGACTTCAAGCTCTGCGGCAAGCCGGGACACTTGCCGCTGATCGCCCGAGAAGGCCGAGAACAAGGACAAGCATAAGCACAAGCCGAGGATGAACGATGGCAAGTACCGTTTGAGGCGCGACCACAAGAGCAAGCACAAGAACAAGTACAAGGACGAGCGACGATCGAGGAAGAAGGAGGGCCGAGGCAAGGCCCGAGCGATGGTTGGAGCGAGCGACGTCGACTCCAGTTCCGTACGACCTCGAGCTCGAGTGTGCCAGCCGCCGAAGACGAGGAGATCGCCGCAAGAACAAGAAGTCTCCAAGAACCTGGAGCGGGCCGAGCGTTTCGCGAGAGATGGCTTCGCACCATGGCGTTATCGCAGCAAGAAGAGCACACAGAGCGACTTCTACCTCCGAGTCCGACGACGAGGTGCGTGATGAACTTCCCTTCTTGCGCCAAGAGAATGAGAGGCTTGGCTCTTGCTTGATAACCGTGATGACATGCTTAGAGAGGCCAAGAAAATGAGGAAAGAGCTTAGGGCTTCACTCGAGGATGCTAGGACTAGAGTGGCTGAGCTAGAGACACAGGTGCTTGATAGCAAGCTTGAGATTGATTCACTGCATACACTTCGCTGTTTCGATGAGAATGATTGTGTCGATTGCTCCATATTCCTTGCTCATCTTGCTTTGTTTAAGGAGAAGCATGCCTGCTGTGAGGAACTAGATGTGCTTAGGCTGAAGTGGCTGAGAGCTTAAGTCTAGACCTGCTTTGCTAGGTGCTTGCACTTCTTGCCCCGTTTTGCATGCTAAGATTGATGAGATGCATGTTTACACTAGTTCGCTCGAGGCTAAATTGAAGGAACCCATGCCTACATCTTGCTCTACCCGTGAAATGCATGCATTGAAAAAATTTGGAGCTTGCACATTATGTTGATCGTTTGCAGGATGAGAATGATGATTGAGGAAGTTGATGGGTTGGTTGTCCGGTCAGAGGCCTCGCCGAGGATGATGATCGAGGCCTTTAAGAGGCAAGATGGTGAGGGGCTTGGAGTAAACAAGGTTGGTGAAGGAAGTGGAGAAAATATCCCTGAGCCACCAAAAACCCACCACAAAAATGATTTCCCACCAAACCTAACCATCTAAGGAACCGACTAGACACAACTCCAGCTCCACCCGTGTTTCCTACACCCACAAAATGACCTACAAAAGCCTATCAAGTTTGTGAGCACTTCTGGGAAGGTGTTCTTTGGGGAAGGAGAGTGAGAAGGCTAGTGGTGAGAAACCTAAGGAGGGGTTGGAGCGGGGAGAGAAACCAAGTGAGCAGCCAGATCCCAAGCCAAAGCCTAAGTTTACAGAGGTTTGCATTGTGGCTATTGTGGGAGAGGATGGCCAGCAGGAGGGAGTTTTTGCTTCAAGAGGAAGCGAGAGGAGAGAATGAAGAAGGAGTGGGCTAACAAGGACAAGTACCACCCTTCGATGGTGTACTTGGAGCCTCGTACGCATGCCTGAAAAGGGCACATTGTGAGACAGTTCGGGCTGTAGAGAAGAAGGCTGCAGGTGGCGTTGTACAGGTCACACCGTCGACGCCGTGGGCACCCCCACACCGTGCAGCCCCTCGACGTGCATGTATGTTCGGTTTCGAGCTCGCATGTGTGCGAGGTTGTTTCGGTGGTCGTAGTTCCGGTGGTTGGGCTGGAAAGGGTGCAGGTGGTCAGTTTGCTAGGCGTTCCTCTCCTCGTGCTCAATACGGGGATTGAGGAGTCGTGGCGTTGAGTTGAGAGAAGGACGTTCCACGGGCTTTCTTGCGTGGTTTTGGTCCTCCTCCAGGCAGTAGAGGGGTGGTTCCCCGTGGTGGTTACCGTGGTGGTGTTCGTGGAGGTAGCTTTGGTAGGAGAGATGCTTTGGTTGGTGCTAACCCCACTTTCGAGCAAATGGCTTCCCAAGACCGGTTTTCCTCTTTTTGTACTAACCCCGCGTCGAGTCGTTGTTCGCTCACGTGCCTATTTTTACCCCTGTGGGAGACTTGAAGAACATTTGGTTGATTGACTCGCTGGCTGTTCGAGGCATATGACCGGAGACAGGGTGGTTCTCAAGTCTCGTCCCGGTGGTGACAAAGAGGTACATCACTTTGGGGACAATGGCGTGGGCGTGTGCTTTCGAAGGTGAGATAAAAGTGAGTGACAAGATCACTCGAGGCGTGTTGCTCTTGTTCAATCGCTCGGGTACAATTTGCTTTCTGTGTCCTGGCTTGTTGGATGAGAGCTTTGAGGTGTTGTTTCCTGACCTGGTGGTTCTCGGATTGTGGACTTTCGAGGGGACCTTGTCTGTATGGTCGTCTCGAGGGTTAGGTGTTTCGTGCTGATTTTTCTCAGACTTCGGGTGTGGAACGTTGTTTCTTGGCTGGTTCTTCTAGTGAGTTGTGGAAGTGGCATAGGAAGTTGGGTCACTTGAGCTTTGACCTTTTGTCTCGCTTGAGTAAACTCAATTTGGTCCGAGGATTGCCGCGGTTGAGGCTTGAGAAAGATGGTGGCCTCTTCTCACCCGCCTCTCACCGATGTGATGACTGAGCGTCCATGCGAGCTGCTCCATATGGACCTTGTTGGCCCAGCTCGTGTGCGATCCTCGCGGGTGGGAAGTGGTATGTCCTTGTTGTGGTGGACGACTATTCTCGGTATGCTTGGGTGTTCTTCTGGAGGATAAGGGGAGACGTTTGGTTTTGCTCCGAGATCTAGTCTTGAGGTTGAGGAACGGAGGTACCGAGATGCCATACGAGCTATCTGCAGTGATAATGGCTCGGAATTCAAGAACTCTCGTTTTGAAACCTTTTGCCATGACTTGGGTCTTGAGCACCAGTTTTGGAGTCCGTATACGCCTCCCCAGAATGGTGTTGTGGAAAGGAAGAACAGTGACCTTGTGCGAGATGGCTCGACGATGCTTGATGAGCATAGGACTCCGAGGAGGTATTGGGCCGAGGCGGTGAATACCGCGTGCTATGTGTCGAACAAAGATATACCCTCAGAGTGCACAAGAAGAAGAAGACATGCTATGAGTTGGAGTGCACGGCCGCACACCCAAGGTGAGTCACTTACATGTCTTTGGTTGCAAGTGTTTCATTCTCAAGAAAGCAGAAGTTGGATAAGTTTGAGGTTAGGTCTCACGATGGCATTTTCTTTGGTTATGCATCTCATTCTAGAGCATATCGTGTGCTCAATCTTGGAAACTAACCAAATCGTGGAGACTTGCGAGGTAACCTTCGACGAGACAGAGTCATCGTAGTCGCCTTGTCTTTGAGTGTGCGGCGTGATGATGAGCTTGGCGAGGAGATCTTTCTCAGAGGAGGAGCATGAACATGGAGATGATGAGGATGGCGTGCGGTGCCCCTGGCTGAACATGTACCCACTACTTCGACTACGATGATGGATGCGACCCTCTGCTACACCTACGACGACAAATCAAGAAATCCAGAAGAAGCCTGATGGCCGAGGGGAGGGGCTTCGAGGCGAGAACCTCCCGGCGAGTTCAAGTGGATCACCCAAATGCCTTCGAGGATCATCGGCCACATGAATGAACGCACTACACGGTCGAGGGTTCAAACAATTCCCACTTTGCTCATGCTGTATTTGTTGCTTCTTTTAGAGCCCAAAGACATTGGACACGTACCATCCGATCACAATTGGTTAAATTCGATGCATGAGGAGTTGGAGAACTTGAGAGGAATCGTGGTGGGAGTTGGTTGCCCTCCCCGGGTGTAAGCCGATTGGTACAAAGTGGGTGTGGAAGAACAAAGAGGAGAGAAGGGTGAGGTTGTAAGGAACAAGTCGAGACTTGTTGCTCAAGGGTTCGGCCTGGTAAGGAAGGGATCGACTACGAGGAGACCTTGCTCCCGTAGCCCGTTTGGAGGCGATTAGGATCCTTCTAGCCTTTTCCGTGGCTAAAGGGTTCAAGTTGCACCAAATGGATGTGAAGAGTGCTTTTCTTCGAATGGTGTGCCGGAGGAAGAAGTGTATGTGAGACAACGTAGGTTTGAGAGTGAGAAGTACCCCCACCGGTGTACAAGTTGAGGAAGGCGCCGTATGGGTTGAAGCAGCGCTCTAGAGCTTGGTATGTATGTGTTGAGGGGGTTCTTGTTTGAGAGAGGTTTTGAGATGGGGAAGGTCGATCAGACCTTGTTTTTGCCGAGGCAGTGCGTAGATATCATGATTGTGCAAAATGGATGATATTGTCTTTGGTGGATCGTCTAACTCTCTTGTTGCAAGGTTTGCGTACGATATGAGCAGGGAGTTCGAGATGAGCATGATGGGTGAGTTGCAGCTCTTCCGGGGCTACAATCAAGCAATCAAAGGAAGGAACATTTGTGCACCAGGCAAAGTACACCAAGGACATTGGTGAGGATAAAGATGGGAGGACTCCAAGGCTATGACGATGCCGATGAGTACGACTACGCCTCTTGATGCGACGAGGAAGGTGAACACGTGGACTGAAGGAGTACCGGAGCATGATCGCCGGGCCTCACGGACGGCGACGAGGCCGACATACAATTCTCATGTGTCCGTGCGCTCGTTTTCAAGCGGCCTCCGAGGACTCGCATCGGCAAGTGAAGAGAATTTTCGTGTACTTGCGTCACACTCCCGACTTCGGCCTTTGGTACTCCGCGTCCTCTTCTTTGGCGCTTCATGGCTTTTCTAGACGCGGATTTTGCCGGGTGTCGGTTGGATAGGAAGTCCACTTCGGGACTTGCCGCTTTTGGGTTCTTCTTGTGTCTTTTGGTCTTCCCGCAAGGGCCGAGTGTTGCTCAATCCACGACCGAGGCCGAGTATGTTGCCGCTCGGCGAGCTCGTTGCTCTCGCCCTCCTTTGGATCACCTACACCATGAGTGACTTTGGTGAGGAGTATACCCATGTCCCACTTCAATGTGATAGCACTGCCATAAGCGTTGCAAAGAACCCGTGCTCCATTCCAAAACTAAACACATGGGGAAGTGAGGTATCATTTCCCCGAGAGACAATGTTAAGAAAGAAAGATAGCGTGATCCATACCCACATGACCAACTACCTGAGAGCCATCAAACCCCTAGATCAAGCAACTTTCACTCGTTTGCGGGGGAACTTGGTGTGTGTTTGATTTCCGAGTTGGGTGTGTGGGAGCTCTCTCGCGTTCGTGGTGTCGAGCTCCGTTTTGCCTCCCCTCGAGGAGCCGCTTTGTAGCATATGTATAGCTTTCCTTTGTGCATTCCTTGCATTTCTTGCATGGCATTTGTAACATGATGTATAGGCATCCTTGTATCTTAGATTGCATGCATTTTGTATCATATGCATTGGTTAGGAAAAGCTTCTCTCATATACATTGTTCACCATGGAATGAGATATATATGTCTTTGTGAGCTTGTTTGGTATGCTACGGTTAGGTTGGCTTAGCTCTTGATGATCTTGATGAATAATCCATGGTTGATAGCTATGCTTTTGAAAAATGTCACATGTATGCTCTCTCATGTGTAAATGCCTTTACATGCTCTTGGATGGTTGCTTGTGGTCTTGCTATGCTTAATTTGTGGTTGGATGGCTAGTTTATTGATCATATGGGGCCAAAGGCTCATTTGCCATCATGAATGTTTAGCCCTCTAGATTTATCTTGTGGAGGAGCATAAGTTCCTTTTTGTCGCAAAGACATTTCATGTACCATTTACAACTGGAAAATGAAATGAAAAATGCTTGGAAAATATGTTCCCATGTCATACGTGTCAATTTAATTTGCTTTGGGTGCCAAACCGTTGCATGATGTCTACCAATGAGAAGTCTCATCCATAGAAGTAGGCACATGGCTCCTGGCTTTGACATGACATGAGGTGCTTGTGGGTGTTTGTGATGGTCTACAGATTAGAATGGTTGTCCTAGCATGAAGTTTGTGTGGCTTTGCCATTTTGATATGCTTTGATCATGTTTAGGACTTTGCTCATGAGAGGCACGTTTTCCGCAAAATTGCCAAAATCCATCTTAGCTTCGTCCAATGGTTGTGAAACTTGTGATCATGTAGTTGAGATCGATACGAAGCCGTAGATTATCTAACTTGCTCATTTGGACATGTGTAGCATTCTATGTTGAATTTTGTCTATTTGAGAAGCTGTAGGTTGAAAGTTTTGCATTTTTGGCTTGATTCATGCATTGCCAACAAGGGGGAGAAGTTTGAGCTTGAAATGGCTTGTCGGACGGTTTAGAAGGTTTTCGTGTGGTTTCGAGCCATTTCTCGGGTTTCGTGGTGCACGGCCTCGACTCTGGCCGTGGTCACCGTCCGACAGTGGGAGGCCGGTCCCGTACACATGTTGCACACCTAAGCTCGACTGGTGGTGGGGACCGGTCTGACCTCCGTCGTGGTCGTCTTTGTTGCAGCTACCCTGTTTCAAGTGGTGTCTTGCATGCATTCGCTCCGTGGGAGATGCATTTGTTCAGGGGGAGCTTGCATGTGTGCAGGGGGAGCCTTTTGTGGTGTTCGAGCTTTGTTTTGCAAGGTTTGCGCTCTTTGTTTGAGCTTTGCTTTGTCTCGGATGTGTCGAGTCGTTGCCCTTGCCTAAGGGGTCCGAGACTTGTTTCCTTCAAGTGATCTTGCTCTTTGCCTTTGTTTGGCTTTCGATCGCTTGTTGGAGTTTCTTTTTGTTCATTTCTTTTCTTTTTCTTTTCTCTCTTGTTACTTTCTTTGTGGGTGTTGTCAATGCACTCATCAAGGGGGAGATTGAGGACCATGTGTGGTTCAAGGACCGTGGATGGTCGTCTGTGTGATGAGTGATTGACAACGTTGTGTGGACTGATTCTTGGCTAAGTATTGCAGGTGTGCTGCGGGGGCTTGACCGGTGTTGGTGTGTGAAGAACAAGCGCGAAAGGTCGTCGTCGTGAGGCCTCCAGTATGGAGAAGACAAGTAGGCTTCGTTCGAGGGACCCGGTGGCCAGCGGGGTCAAGTGCGGGCCGCATGGTGGCATGAACAAAAGATGAAGTCGTGGACGGTTTCTTGGTAGAGCCTCAAAACCAAGGTCGACGGGACTACGTGGGAGCCAAGTCATGAGTGAAGGAGGCGGAGGCTACACCGAGCTCATGTGGTTTTATGGTTCACCGAAAACCACCGGGTTCCTTGGTTGATCCACAAAGCCAAGACCTGATAACCGAAGACGGAGGTGCAGCAAAGACCAGACCGGTCTGACTGGTGGGTCTGACCGGTCTGGACTGGTGGGGTCTGTCCGACTGTGAGGAGCACCGTCCGACGTGTGCGACGACGGCAGCCTCCGAATCTTCGAAGCGAGGACACGTCACGGATCGCATGGCTTGCGTCGAGGGTGCGGGGCCGCCGAGCATCCGTCCGATGGTGAAGACATCAAGAATTCCAAATCCGCCCTTGAGGGGCTTGTATCCCTAGTTGTTAGAGAAGGGCATTTTAGACATTCGTTGCCTACATAACCCAAGAGGTGAGAGGATGGCAAATATCCTTGAACCCTAGCTCATTAGTTTTCCTATTTTCCACCTATTTTCTCTAGGTTTTCCTTAGGACTAGCAAGGGAGCTTCACGGAGAAATCTTGTAGAGAGGGATGTGGATGATCGGGTTATTTGCTAGACCTTGTAACAATCCTTTGTTTCATGTATAGATGATTCGGCGTGGTTCCTCAAGGTTTGGATGTGTTTTCCCGTTGTTCTTGGTGGTGATTTTCGAGCCCTCTCTTCGTGATTTCTTTGGGGTGTTTTCGGGCTTTTCTCTTGGGGATTTGATGGGGGAAATTTGTGGGAACCCTTCGTGGTTCTTTGGGCTGTGATTCCCCTCCCAAAGCCGTGAGTAAAAGTGCTCGATTTTGGGGTTTTCTTGAGTTCTTGGGTTGGAGGTGCTTTCGGCGGTATTTCTTCGATTCCTCCTTTTTGGACGAGATTTGGTGGGATTAAACTTGGCTATGGACTCCTCATGAGGTGTTCTTGATATCCCCAAAGTCTTGTTCAAGTCCGTGGAGCGATTCGGGAGATCGAGATTTGGATTTGGGGGGAGTTGACCGCGGGTGCTCGTTCATCCCGAGTCGCCGTGCTACACCGGCTCGACCGTGCTCTTGACCGGTCCGACCGGTGCAAGCCCTTGTGGGTTTTTGCTCGGGTGAACGTCTTGGTGTGTTCGTTGTTGTCCCGTGTTGCCGCCGTTTCAAGTTTGGGTCCGTTTGGTGGCTCGGTTGACCGTTTGGTGCCTTGGGGGCTTTCGAGGCCGCCACCGTCCGACCGGTGTGTCTCACCGGTCCGACCGGTGTAGAGCCACTTAGTGAAAGTTGCTCGGTTTCACCGGCGAGGGACCGGCCCGACCGGTGGTGCTCACCGGTCCGACCGGTGTGGGTCTCCGTAGACTCGAGGTTTGGTTTTTCCGCCGCGTTTCTCGGGTCGGAAGGTTGCGTGTTGGTTCCTAGGTCCGGTGGCACTCCGGTGGCTACGTGGGCTTGACCAACCTTGGTAGTGAGTCGGAGACGTGTGTTGGAAGCCGCGTTCGTCTTGTTGGAGTTTGCATCTCCTTCGAGAAGAATTTTTATCGGCTCCCATTCACTCCCCCCCCTCTCGGTTCGCCGTATCGGTCCTTCAAGTGGTATCGAGCCGGTTCGGGTCTTTGTTGACTCTAACCAGCCTAAGATCCAAGGATGGCGTACCGAGAACGGGGTTCGGGTCCTCCACACTTCGATGGCAAGAACTACCGGATGTGGAGCAAGCGGATGGGTGCTTTTCTCCGCGGAAAGGGTCGCATCCTTTGGGATGTCACGGTGGACACAGGGCTATGTCCAGCCGATGTTGATTTCCTCGCTCCGAGATCGAGGGACGGCTTCGACGCCAACAATAAGGCGGTCGACTACTTGTTTCGTGCTTTGTGTGCGCCCGAGTTCGATCGGGTGCACACCGAGCACTTGGCTTGTAGGATTTGGGCGGTGTTGAAGGAGGCTCATGTTGGGAACGCCCGGTGTTCGAGCACGGTTGTATGCGACCTACGGAGAGAGTACGAGAACTTCACTCATCTCCCCGGTGAGTCCATCGATGCCTTGTTTCGAGGTTCACGGTGGTGGTGAACAACATGAGGGCCAATGTGGACGTGCTCCCGTACGATGATCATGATAGAGCGGTCAAGCTCTTACACTCTTTGGATCGTACGATATGGAGCGGAAAGTTCGAGGCCATAGTCGAGTCGGAGAGGTATGATACTCTGACGGTGAACGAGCTGTTCTCAAAGCTCAAGTCGGCTGAGGTGGATAGGGGCATGACTGCCAAGCTCGAGGGACCGACTGATTCCCATAGTCTTGCCCTCGTTGGTGGTTCCAAAGGAAAGACTAACTCTAACCCATCCACCAGATGTTCTCGTTTTCCTCTTTGATGTCTATGCCGGATGAGGAGTTTGATGACCTTGGAGAGGATGAGCCGGCGCCGTTGACGAGGCGGTTCGAGAGGCCGCACGAGAACCGCGTGAACATGAGGAGGAACACGAGGACTTGCTTCCAAGTGCGGCAAGCCGGGACACTTCGTCGCCGACCGCCCGGAGAAGGCCGAGAACAAGGACGCCTACAAGCACAAGCCGAGGAAGAACGATGACAAGTACCGTTCGAGGCGCGACCACAAGAGCAAGCACAAGAACAAGTACAAGGACGAGCGACGATCGAGGAAGAAGGAGGGCCGAGGCAAGGCCCGAGCGATGGTTGGAGCGAGCGACGTCGACTCCAGGTCCGCGTACTCCACCTCGAGCTCGAGCGGCGCGGCCGACGACGAGGGAGATCGCCGCAAGAACAAGAGGTCGTCCAAGAACCTGAGCGGGCTGAGCTGCTTCGCGAGAGACGGCTTCTGCACCATGGCGTTGAGCTCCGGGCAGCAAGAAGAGTACACAGAGCGACTCGGACTCTGAGTCCGACGACGAGGTGCGTGATGAGCTTCCCTTCTTGCGCCGGGAGAATGAGAGGCTTGGCTCTTTGCTTGATAACCGTGATGACATGCTTAGAGAGGCCAAGAAAATGAGGAAAGAGCTTAGGGCTTCACTCGAGGATGCTAGGACTAGAGTGGCCGAGCTAGAGACACGGGTGCTTGATAGCAAGCTTGAGATTGATTCGCTTAAGGCTAGCCCCCGTTGTCTCCGATGAGAATGATTGTGCGATTGCTCCATATTCCTTGCCGATCTTGCTTTGTTTAAGGAGAAGCATGCCTCCAAGTGTGAGGAACTAGATGTGCTTAGGGTTGAAGTGGCCGAGCTTAAGTCTAGACCGCTTTGCTAGGTGCTTGCACTTCTTGCCCCGTTTTGCATGCTAAAATTGATGAGATGCATGCTTACACTAGTTCGCTCGAGGCTAAATTGAAGGAACCCATGCCTACATCTTGCTCTACCCGTGAAATGCATGCATTGAAAAATTTGGAGCTTGCACATTATGTTGATCGTTTGCGGGATGAGAATGATGATTTGAGGAAGTTGATGGGTTGGTTGTCCTGGTCACGAGCCTCGTTGAGGATGATGATCGAGGCCTTTAAGAGGCAAGATGGTGAGGGGCTTGGGGCAAACAAGGTTGGTGAGGGAAGTGGAGAGAATATCCCGGAGCCACCAAAAACCCACCACAAGAATGATTTCCCACCAAAACCTAACCATCTAAGGAACCGACTAGACACAACCCCCAGCTCCACCCGTGTTTCCTACACCCACAAATGACCTACAAAAGCCCATCAAGTTTGTGAGCACTTCGGGGAAAGTGTTCTTTGGGAAGGAGAGTGAGAAGGCTAGTGGTGAGAAACCGGTGAAGGGTTTGAGTGGAGAGAAACCGAGTGAGCGACCACATCCCAAGCCAAAGCCTAAGCTTGTGAGGTTCCATTGTGGCTATTGTGGGAGAGATGGCCATAAGGAGGAGTTTTGCTTCAAGAGGAAGCGAGATGAGAGAATGGAGAAGGAGTGGGCTAACAAGGACAAGTACCACCCTTCCGATGGTGTACTTGAGCCTCGTGTGCGGATGCCCGGGGGCAAGGCGATTGTGAGGACGCTTCGGGCTTGGGGAGAGAAGAAGGTCGGTGGGGCGGTCGCTGCTGCCCGGACCACACCGGTCGGACCGGGTGTGGAGCACCGGGCCGACCGGTGCGGTGCCTGGCGGACGGATGTTCGGGTTTCGTGCTCGTACGGGTGCGAGGGGTTGTTTCGGTGGTCGTGGTTCGGTGGTTGGGCCGGGAAAGGGTGCGGGTGGTCGGTTGCTAGGCGTTCTCCTCCTCGTGCTCAATACGGGGATTGGAGGAGTCGTGGCGGTGTGTTGGAGAGGAAGGACGTTCCACGGGCTTTCTTGCGTGGTTTTGGTCCTCCTCCGAGCGGAGAGGGGTGGTTCCCTCGGGGTGGTTACCGTGGTGGTGTTCGTGGAGGTAACTTTGGTAGGAGAGATGCTTTGGTTGGTGCTAACCCCACTTTCGAGCAAATGGCTCGGCACCGGTTTTCCTCCTTTGGTTCTAACCCCGTTTCGAGTCGTTTGTTCGCTCACGTGCCTATTTTTGATGTACGGGTGGGAGACTTGAAGAACATTTGGTTGATTGACTCCGGTTGTTCGAGGCATATGACCGGAGACAGGGGGTGGTTCTCAAGTCTCGTCCCGTGGTGATGAAGAGGTACATCACCTTTGGGGACAATGGGCGTGGGCGTGTGCTTTCGAAGGTGAGATAAAAGTGAGTGACAAGATCACTCGAGGCGTGTTGCTCTTGTTCAATCGCCGGGGTACAATTTGCTTTCGTGTCCCGGCTTGTTGGATGAGGGTTTTGAGGTGTTGTTTCGGCTAGGTGGTTCTCGGATTGTGGACTCTCGAGGGGACCTTGTTTGTATGGTCGTTCCCGAGGGTCAGGTGTTTCGTGCTGATTTTTCTCAGTCTTCGGGTGTGGAGCGTTGTTTCTTGGCTGGTTCTTCGAGTGAGTTGTGGAAGTGGCATAGGAAGTTGGGTCACTTGAGCTTTGACCTTTTGTCTCGCTTGAGTAAACTCAATTTGGTCCGAGGATTGCCACGGTTGAGGCTTGAGAAAGAGTTGGTTTGTGCTCCGTGTAGGCATGCTAAGATGGTGGCCTCTTCTCACCCGCCTCTCACCGATGTGATGACTGAGCGTCCATGCGAGCCGCTCCATATGGACCTTGTTGGCCCGGCTCGTGTGCGATCTCGCGGTGGGAAGTGGTATGTCCTTGTTGTGGTGGACGACTACTCTCGGTATGCGTGGGTGTTCTTTCTCGAGGATAAGGGGGAGACGTTTGGTTTTGTTCGAGATCTAGTCTTGAGGTTGAGGAACGAGAGGCACGGAGATGCCATACGAGCTATCCGCAAGGATAATGGCTCGGAATTCGGGAACTCTCGTTTTGAAACCTTTTGTCATGACTTGGGTCTTGAGCACCGGTTTTCGAGTCCGTATACGCCTCCCCGGAATGGTGTTGTGGAAAGAAAGAACAGACCTTGTGCGAGATGGCTCGGACGATGCTTGATGAGCATAGGACTCCGAGGAGGTATTGGGCCGAGGCGGTGAACACCGCATGCTATGTGTCGAACGAGATATACCTCGAGTGCACAAGAAGAAGACATGCTATGAGTTGATGCATGGCCGCACACCCAAGGTGAGTCACTTCCATGTCTTTGGTTGCAAGTGTTTCATTCGAAGAAAGGCAGGAAGTTGGATAAGTTTGAGGCTAGGTCTGTCGATGGCATTTTCTTTGGTTATGCATCTCATTCTAGAGCATATCGTGTGCTCAATCTTGAAACTAACCAAATCGTGGAGACTTGCGAGGTAACCTTCGACGAGACAGAGCCACGTAGTCAGCTTGTCTTTGAGTGTGCAGGTGATGATGAGCTTGGCGAGGAGATCTTTCAGGAGAAGGAGCATGAACATGGAGATGATGAGGATGGCGGTGCGGTGCCCCCGGCTGAACATGTACCCACTACTTCGACCACGATGATGGATGGACCCTCTGCTACACCTACGACGACAAATCAAGAACGAGGAGAAGCTGATGTTGAGGGGGAGGTAGCTTCGAGGCGAGAACCTCCCCGGCGAGTTCAAGTGGATCACCCAGCTTCGAGGATCATCGGTGACATGAATGAACGCACTACACGGTCGAGGGTTCGAAACAATTCCCATTTTGCTCATGCTGCATTTGTTGCTTCTTTCGAGCCCAAAGACATTGGACACGCACTATCTGATCACAATTGGGTTAACTCTATGCATGAGGAGTTGGAGAACTTTGAGAGGAATCAGGTGTGGGAGTTGGTTGACCCTCCCCCAGGGTGTAAGCCGATTGGTACAAAGTGGGTGTGGAAAAACAAAGAGGGAGAGAAGGGTGAGGTTGTGAGGAACAAGTCGAGACTTGTTGCCCGGGGTTCGGCCGAAGGAGGGGATCGACTACGAGGAGACCTTTGCTCCCGTAGCCCGTTTGGAGGCGATTAGGATCCTTCTAGCCTTTTCCGTGGCTAAAGGGTTCAAGTTGCACCAAATGGATGTGAAGAGTGCTTTTCTCGAATGGAGTGTTGGAGGAAGAAGTGTATGTGAGGCAAACCTCTCGGGGTTTGAGAGTGAGAAGTATCCCCACCGGTGTACAAGTTGAGGAAGGCGCCGTATGGGTTGAAGCGGTGTGCCTAGAGCTTGGTATGGCGAGGTTGAGGGGGTTCTTGTTTGAGAGAGGTTTTGAGATGGGGAAGGTCGATCGACCTTGTTTTTGCCGAGGCAGGGCGAGAGATATCCCGATTGTGCGGGTGTACGTGGATGATATTGTCTTTGGTGGCTCGTCTAACTCTCTTGTTGCGAGGTTTGCGGATGATATGAGCGGGGAGTTCGAGATGAGCATGATGGGTGAGTTGCGGTTCTTCCTCGGGCTACAAATCAAGCAATCAAAGGAAGGAACATTTGTGCACCGGGCTAAATACACCAAGGACATTGTGAGGAAGTTCAAGATGGAGGACTCCAAGGCTATGACGACGCCGATGAGTACGACTACGGCTCTTGATGCGGATGAGGAAGGTGAACACGTGGACCGGAAGGAGTACCGAGCATGATCGGGTCACTCCTCTACTTGACGGCGACGAGGCCGACATACGCTTCTCGGGTGTCCGTGCGCTCGTTTTCAAGCGTCTCCGAGGACTTCGCATCGGCAAGCGGTGAAGCGAATTTTCGGGTACTTGCGTCACACTCCCGACTTCGGCCTTTGGTACTCCGCGTCCTCCTCTTTGGCGCTTCATGGTTTTTCGCACGCGGATTTTGCCGGGTGTCGGTTGGATAGGAAGTCCACTTCGGGACTTGCCGCTTTTTGGGTTCTTCGTTGGTGTCTTGGTCTTCCCGTAAGCGGTCGAGTGTTGCTCAATCCACGACCGAGGCCGAGTATGTTGCCGCTGCTAGTTGTTGCTCTCAGCTCCTTTGGATCACCTATACCATGAGTGACTTTGGTGAGGAGTATACCCTTGTCCCACTTCAGTGTGATAGCACCAGTGCCATAAGCGTTGCAAAGAACCCAGTGCTCCATTCCAAAACCAAGCACATAGAAGTGAGGTATCATTTTCTGAGAGACAACGTCGAGAAAGGAAAGATAACTTTGATCCATGTACCCACACATGACCAACTAGCCGATATTTTCACCAAACCCCTAGATCAAGCAACTTTCACTCGTTTGCGGGGGGAACTTGGTGTGTGTTTGATTTCTTGAGTTGGGTGTGTGGGGGGCTTTCTTTTGCCGGTGGTGTCGAGCCCGTTTTGCCTCCCCTCGAGGAGCCGGTTTGTAGCATATGTATAGCTTTCCTTTGTGCATTTCTTGCATTTGGCATGGCATATGTAACATGATGTATAGGCATCCTTGTATCTTAGATTGCATGCATTTTGTATCATATGCATTGGTTAGGAAAAGCTTCTCTCATATACATTGTTCACCATGGAATGAGATATATGTCTTTGTGAGCTTGTTTGGTATGCTACGGTTAGTTTGGCTTAGCTCTTGATGATCTTGATGAATAATCCATGGTTGATAGCTATGCTTTTGAAAAATGTCACATGTATGCTCTCTCATGTGTAAATGCCTTTACATGCTCTTGACATGTTTTTGTGGCTTTGCTATGCTTAATTTGTGGTTGGATAGCTAGTTTATTGATCATATGGAGCCAAAGGCTCATTTGCCATCATGAATGTTTAGCCCTCTTGTCTTATCTTGTGGAGGAGCATAAGTTCCTTTTTGTCGCAAAGACATTTCATGTACCATTTACAAATCTGAAAATGAAATGAAAAATGCTTGGAAATGTGCTCCCATGTCATATGTGCTGAATTTATTTTGCTTTGGGTGCTAAACCGTTGCATGATGCCTACCAATGAGAAGTCTCATACATAGAAGTAGGCACATGGCTCGGTGGCTTTGACATGACATGAGGTGCTTGTGGGTGTTTGTGATGGTCTTATGGTTAGAATAGCTGTCCTAGCATGAAGTTTGTGTGGCTTTGCCATTTTGATATGCTTTGATCATGTTTAGGACTTTGCTCGTGAGAGGCAAGTTTTTCGCAAAATTGCCAAAATCCATCTTAGCTTCGTCCAATGGTTGTGAAACTTGGTGATCTTGTAGTTGAGATCGATACGAAGCCGTAGAGTACCTAACTTGCTCATTTGGACGTGTGTAGCATTCTTTGTTGAATTTTGTATATTTGAGAAGCTCTAGGTTGAAAGTTTTTGCATTTTTGGCTTGATTCATGCATTGCCAACAAGGGGGAGAAGTTTGAGCTTGAAATGGCTTGTTGGACGCGTTTGGAAGGTTTTCGAGTGGTTTCGAGCCTTTTTCTCGGGTTTCGTTGTACACCGGTCTGACCGGTGATGAGCACCGGTCTGACCGGTGTGAGTGCTGGTCCTGTACATATGTTGGGCACCGGTCTGACCGGTGGTGATGACCGGTCCGACCGGTGTGAGCCGAAATTTGTTGCACCGCCCCGTTTTCAAGTGGTGTTTTGCATGCATTCGTCCGGGGGGAGTTGCATTGGTTCGGGGGGAGCTTGCATGTGTGCGGTGGGGAGCTCTTTGTGTGTTTTCGAGTTTTGTTTCGGTGGTTTGTGCTCTTTGCTTGAGCTTTGCTTTGTCTCGGATGTGTCGAGCCGTTGCCCTTGCCTAAGGGGTCCGAGACTCGTCTTCTTCAAGTGATCTTGCTCTTTGCCTTTGTTTGGCTTTCGATCGCTTGTTGGAGTTTCTTTTTGTTCGTTTCTTTTCTTTTTCTTTTCTCTCTTGTTACTTTCGTGTGGGTGTTGTCAATGCACTCATCAAGGGGGAGATTGAGGACCATGTGTGGTTCAAGGACCGGTGGATGGTCGCTTCCTTGTGTGATGAGTGATTGACAACGTTGTGTGGACCGATTCTTGGCTAAGTATTGCGAGGTGCGGGTTGCGGCATGACTCGGTGTTGGTGCGGGTGAAGAACAAGCGCGAAAGGTCGTCGCGGTGAGGCCTCCGGGTGTGGAGAAGACAAGTAGGCTTCGTTCGAGGGACCCGGTGGCCGCCGGGGTCAAGTGCGGGCCGCATGGTGGCATGAACAAGCAAGATGAAGTCGTGGACGGTTTCTTGGTTGAGCCTCAAAACCAAGGTCGAGCCGGGACTACGTGGGAGCCAAGTCATGAGTGGAGATTGGCGGAGGCTACACCGAGTTCGCGGGGGTTTCCGTGGTTCACCGAATAAAACCACCGGGTTCCTTGGTTGATCCACAAAGCCAAGACCGGAGAACCGAAGACGGAGGTGCAAAGCAGCACCTGCACCGGTCCGACCGGTGGGTCCGACCGGTCCGACCGGTGGGGACCGGTCCGACCGGGTGAGGAGCACCGGCTCGACCGTGTGCGACGACGCGGTCCGAATCTTCGAAGCGGAGGACACGCGTCGGGATCGCATCGCTTGCGTCGAGGCTACGCAGGGTGCGGTTGCCGGGCATCCGTCCGATGGTGAAGACATCAAGAATTCCGAATCCGCCCTTGAGGGGCATGTATCCCTAGTTAGTAGAGAGGGGCATTTTAGACATTCGGTTGCCGCCTATATAACCCAAGAGGTGAGAGGTTGGCAGCCAACTCTTGGAACCCTAGCTCATTAGTTTTCCTATTTTCCACCTATTTTCTCTAGGTTTTTCTTAGGACTAGCAAGAGAGCTTCACGGAGAGATCTTGTAGAGAGGGATGGATGATCGGGCGGCTTGCTAGACCTTGTACGAACCTTTGTTTCATGTATAGATGATTCGGCGTGGTTCCTCAAGGTTTGGATGTGTTTTCCCCGTTGTTCTTGGTGGTGATTTTCGGAGCCCTTTCTCGGTGATTTCTTTGGGTTGGTTTCGAGGCTTTTCTCTTGGGGATTTGATGGGGGAAATTTGTGGGAACCCTTCGTGGTTCTTTGGGCTGTGATTCCCCTCCCAAATCCGTGAGTAAAAGTGCTCGATTTTGGGGGTTTCTTGAGTTCTTGGGTTGGAGGTGCTTTCGGCGGTATTTCTTCGATTCCTCCTTTTTGGACGAGATTTGGTGGGATTAAACTTGGCTATGGACTCCTCATGAGGTGTTCTTGATATCCCCAAAGTCTTGTTCAAGTCCGTGGAGCGATTCGGGAGATCGAGATTTGGATTTGGGGGAGTTGACCCGCGGGTGTCGTTCATCCCGAGGCCGCCTGTGCTACACCGGTCTGACCGGTGCTCTTGACCGGTCTGACCGGTGCAGGCCCTTGTGGGTTTTTGCTCGGGTGAACGTCTTGGTGTGTTCGTTGTTGTCCCGTGTTGCCGCCGTTTCAAGTTTGGGTCCGTTTGGTGGCTCGGTTGACCCGTTTGGTGCCTTGGGGGCTTTCGGTCGCCACCGGTCCGACCGGTGTGTCTCACCGGTCCCGACCGGTGTAGAGCCACTTAGTGAAAGTTGCTCAGTTTCACCAGGCAGGGACCGGTCGACCGGTGGTGCTCACCGGTCCGACCGATGTGGGTCCGTAGACTCGAGGTTTGGTTTTTCCGCTGCGTTTCTCGGGTCGGAAGGTTGCGTGTTGGTTCCTAGGTCCAGGGGGCACTCCAGTGGCTACGTGGGCTTGACCAACCTTGGTAGTGAGTCGGAGACGTGTGTTGGAAGCCGCGTTCGTCTTGTTGGAGTTTGCATCTCCTTCGAGAAGAATTTTTATCGGCTCCCATTCACTCCCCCCCTCTCTCGGTTCGCCGTATCGGTCCTTCAATATCGAGGCTCGACGCGGAGCCTCTGAGACCGGATGATTGCCTCAGCGAACTGAAAGCATTCAGCGTCGCACTTGTATGCGCGTAGGTTCATTGTCCCTACTGTGATGATCCCCTTCGGACCAGAAATCTTCAGTTTCAGGTACGTATAGTTCGACACGGCCATAAACTTCGCGTATGTTGGCCTCCCGAGGATCGCATGGTACGTCCCCGAGAACCCCACCAGTTCGAAGGTGAGGGTTTTCGTGCAGAAGTTTCGCACGTCCCCAAACATGACGGGCCCCGATAGGGAGCGCCTCCATCCCGGGTATGACCCTGTGGAATGGCGCGGTTGATGGCCTCGGCCGCGGACCGTAGGATGCCCATGTCGTCAAGCGTTGATGCATAGATGTTGACGGTGAATTTCCGTCAACCTAGAGTACTTGTTATACATTGGTTTCGATTATGATTTGCAACTAACCCGCCACTAGGCATACTAATGATGTAACAAGTTCACACTTGCATGTCGATTTTGGAGTTTGTTGTTTACGCGGGAAATTAACGTTAAAGAGGAGACTTTCGGGATAAGTTCATCAAGCACTTCAAGAGAAGATCATAAAGCCCGTCACAAGTCAAGACACGAAGTGAACAAGACTCCAAACAACCCAAGGACCGAATAATCAACACACAAAACTCCGGGGACTTGGACATTTACCAACGAGATCAACTCGACCCGAGAGATATTCTCACAGCTCAGGACAGCATTATCTTTCGGTACAGATTCGGAGACTTAAACGGTCTTTAATGGCAAAAGTTTGACTACCAAAGTTGTGGGCCTCGACGATACCTTCGATTTGGACATGTGGAAGGCCCAATTCGGATAAGGGAGCTAGGAGATATAGCCCCCGAAATCTCTGCTGCGCAGTCAGTCCGAAATCAGAACAGATTATCTTCCAAGGCCGATTTGGAGATCTTATCTTCGTTTTTAAGGAAAGAAATGAATACCAAAGTTGAAGATAATTTCGTGGCACACAACCTGGACACCGAATTTGCATTATTTGGAGTTCGTACGTGGGAGATATGGCCCTGGCAAGGAAGGACTGCGAATCAGGAAAATCTGGCTGGTTTTATGGAAACCAAGTTTGGTTCTCTCCAAAGGAGGATCTCGTGCAAGGCAAGGTGGAGCACACCCAAAGGCACCCCAAGGACATAAATACAACCCCCTAGGCACCCTAAGATGGTGACCCCATCGAACAAATCATCCTACCGACGCCAATCACCAGAAAACCGCCGCCACAAGATGAGGGAGAGAGTTAGATGAGCTCGTCGCAAGGATCAACGCCGGCGGAGAGAAGGAAGCAAGAGGAGGACTCCAAGCCGCTGGCCTAGGGGTGTTCCCAAGCTCCATCGCCGCCATCTATATCGACGACGTTCTTCGGAGTCTCCATCACCCCTATGTGCTTCAATCCATGTAAGATGATGGGGTAATGTCTCCGTTCATCCCTAGGATTAGATGGATACATGCTATGTGATCGCTACTCGATTTGTGGTTTCAATCTATTATTTTCATGTTGATGATGCTTTGATGATTAAGGTTAGCTACCATGTTTTTCGGGCGTATGATATCCGCTACACCCATAGATTCCATCAACATACCGTGTCCATCATAGGTCTAGTCACGAATACCTTCGCGTAGTGACACTATGAGAGGAGAGAAAGGGCGAAACCGTGGTCACAACCCCGGTAGATTGGTTTACCGCTTTCGTGTAGTAGATGCATACCATGTTATCCTAGATCCTAGGGAGGGAACGCTTATCTTTCTTACTCACTCTCTTGTGTTCACCCCTTTACCATCTAGTTTAACCCTATATTTGTTTGATCAAATTAACTTAGATTAACTTAGGTAGATTGTCTTTACTTTTAGATTAATACTCTCTTTAAAGGTTTCCTTAGTCAACTAGATTAGTACTTGGTTAAGCGCTAGTAATCCCCTTGCTCCGCGGATTGACAAGAACCTTGGGAATCCCGTGGTGAAAAAGGTGTGGGGTCCGTACGCTTGCGGATCGTAGAGGGATACGTCTTTTATCCGTCAACAAGCCCCTTTTTCCGGCGCCGTTGCCGGGGAGCAAGCCGCTTTGCTACGTTTAATCTAGTATTAATTTTGTTGATTACTAACACCTAACCCTTATTTTCTTAAAAAAAGAAAAAAAAATCTTTTTTATTTTTCTTTCTACTTTTCTTTGTGCCTAGATGGATTTGTTCACCTCACCATTGGAAGACGAAGAGATGTCGCTAAGGGAGCTAGCAATGCCGTCAATGGAAGACATTGAGATGCAAAAATCAGATTTGACGTTTGCTACAACCCACTATGAAGTAAAGCCTAGAATCATCAAGTTAGTGGCGACAAAACCATTAAGAGGATTGGAGGATGACAACCCATATAGACACATTAAGGAATTCACGATGTTATGCAACACGGTGCAACAAAAAGGAGTTCCGCCGCTTGGTTCAAGTGGAATCTTTTTCCGTTCTCTCTCGAAGATGAAGCGCGAAGATGGTACACACTTGCGTCCGTTGAAGCAAAAGGAAATTGGGATGAGCTAGTGAAGAAGTTTCTTTTGAAGTTCTTTCCCATAAGTAAGGTCCAAGACTTAAGGAGGCAAGTTCTCAATTTCAAGCAAGGAGAGGATGAAGGAATTGATGAAGCATGGGACCGTTTTAATGAACTACTTGAGCGAGGCCCGAACTTGGGATTTTCGGTGACTTGATGTTGCATACCTTTTATTTTTAACTAACCCCTAACTCGTCTCGTTTTGTAAGCATGTGTGTAGGCGGTGATATAATGGATAAAACAATTAGTGAAGCCGCACAAATCTTACAAAGGATAAGCAATGGACAAAGAACAATACGAGATTGGCAAAGATGTTGTCGAGAGGAGCAAAATGACAAAAGCAAGCCCAAGGTGCTTGCTGAAATTTCTGAAAAAGATGAACCGAAGGTCAAGGAAGATGAACCGACCATACAAGAAAGTGAAGATCCACTTCCCAAGGTAAGAGAAGTCATTTCGGATGTTAAAAATGTTGAAACTAACATGAATGTAGGCCGAAGTATGTGGAATGCTAGACCATTGGCGGAGTTCAAGCAATCCGGTTGGGTTCAAGTTGATTTCGCCCCACTAATTAACTACCGAAGGAAGGAGGAACGCGGACACGTTGCCAAACTAGTTGAAGATATATTTGATCAAGAGATGAGTGGAGAGTCGATCCAAAAGATGTTTGAAGAAGAAAGAGAAGAAGGAGATGAAGGATGGATCGACCGGTTTGACAACTCAAAGATTTATGATGAAGGAAGAGAAGAGTACAACCGTGATGAGCCTAGTGACTCAAAGGATAAATGGGAGGAGATAGGACTCAAGCTAGATGATAGCTTGTGTGCTATTGAAGCCTACACACTAGCAAATCAAGACATGGAAGTACTCAAGGATGAAGGAAAGAGTGAATCAACAATGAGCGATCTTGACGACATGTGGTACATGGAAGATAAAGAAAGCAACATACAAGTCTTTGAAGATGAAGATCTGGTTGATAAAGAAGACTTCAAAGAAGAGATGAATGCATACATAGTTGAAGGATTACATGTTCCACATGATGAGTTGAAGAAATTGCAAGATGGTGATGAAGAGGCAACTACACTTGTTGAGATCGATTCGCCTTCAACACCGCTTGATGAACCAAATATCACTCTTGTTGAAAAATCTCTAAGGCCAAGGTACGTGCTGAAATCTCAAGATATTATTGGTATTGATGTTGATAAATTCAAATACTCATGCTCAACCTAATAGTATGAATGATAGTTTAATGTCTATGCCTTGTTCCAATAGTGATCATGTTGATAGGCTAGATTTTCTTGAGAATGAAAAAGAGGAAACATTTATTTTTGATCCAATTAATCTCACACCTAAACAACCTTTGCCTAATGATGAGCTAAGTGCTATGCATGAAACATATGCTTCTTTTATTTACACCTTGACTTGTTGCTACAATTCACATGTGGTGTTAATTATGGACGCGTATGTTTACAATAAGTTTTGTAAATCTCGATCATGCTTTGCGCTTGGTCAAGCTAATGACCTTAAAGAATCATATGTCGGGAAAGGCCCGATTTTCACTAACCATGTAGACAAGGCTTGAATAATGAAAAAAAGAAGTCATGCCTAAAAGAGTTGCAAGATAAATCATCAACCTCTCCGAATCCCGCGATGGATGCTGCTGTCTTCATCAATTTGAGAGCTTGTTCAGAGGTGTACAAATGAAGAAAATGAGATATTCATAAGCTTCATCAAATTACCGTTCCAACGCATCAAGAACCAACAAGTTTGAAGACCCGTGCAAGGAGTTGTGGAGAAAACATTGAGCGTTGCGCGTTCTGAAATTTCAGTACAGATTTCATCGCCGAAGTAACGGACGTAACTCTCTTGTCCGGAGTCCGATTTGAGCAAATGAAGACTCATTGGAAAGGAAATTTTGTGCACTGTGCAATGGAGTAGAGCTTGAGTATACTTTCTGTTCTGGACATTAAAATAAATTTCATGGAGTGAAGGCAGCACCGAAGGATGATAAAGAAGGAGATAACGATGAAACAAAAGGATGCTTTGGGCAAGTCTTCTATAAGTGATCAAGCACAACATGGGAAGTAAATTAAAGCTGCATTGGTACCTTTTCTTCTTGCATGAAGGGCCATGGCTATGCAACGAAAAGAAGGTATGTGAGAAAGTCGAGCTCTATGACTTTAAATGAAGCGCTTTTCGGGAGGCAACCCGTTTCTTTATATTTTTACTACTTTCTTAGAGAAAATAAAGAATGACACCATCTTATGATGATCAACTTGTGGTTATTAATCTAAGTTTAGTTTTCTTTTTAGAACCACCATCATGTTCATGCTGATATTTATTTATTTGCATGCATTGCATTTTGTTATCAACATGATGTTTCTTTGCATGTACATGTTTTGCACATAGTTGGCTTGGTTGTTTTAATACTTAATGATGTATGCTTTCAGTATCCATGTTAATGCTCCAGCCTATGGGCATTTTCCTTTTGTGATCTTGTGTAAACGTGGTGTTTAAACATGATTTCGGACCATCATCATTAAGTTCGATAAACCTTGCTAGCTTTTCATATGTTTTCATGTTGCATTGGTTAGTTTATAAGCTCTGCAATGCGCTTAATTTTCCTTGTGCTATAAGGGTTATTGATTTAGGGATAGACATGGTGTTTTAACCCTTGATAAATAAACCTTTATGGCTATGGAAAAATTCGGCAACCTAGTTGTAAACATGGTGTTTAGAACTAGGTGAAAACATTGTCTTTGTTTATATGCTTTCCTATCATGTGCATACACACCTTGCACCACGTACACTCATTAGGTTTTTATTCCTCATTAAACTAATTATGCCACAAGTTAAGAATCTTAGGAGACATTGTTGGATTATTGGCAATTCTATCTACTCCCAACCGTCACCTTGGGGGTAGAATGTGCGTTTAAAACGTCTTACGGTGCAAGATAAAGACTCTCACTACAAGGAAATTGAAGGATGGCTAAGAAGTGCTTTGTCTTCTTCTTCCATGACTAGCAAAATGCTAAGCATGGGGGAGACCCTGAATCTTCAACACGGAAGTGCAACATGACACTCTAGAAGATAGAATGATAAAGATCGTTAACATCTCCGGATCAATGCGCAAGAAGCCACCAATCTCATCAAAATTCTGCATGGTCTCAAAGGGAAAACACTGGATATTTTTGGATATTTAGAAGCCCCATGAAGTTACGATTCCAACAAATCAAGAATCAAGACAATCGGAGGTTCCTACAAGCGGTTATGCCCGAATCACCGAGTGCAACACGTCCTGAAATCAGTTTTGGACAGCACGCAGCGCTGAAGTAAAACGGACATAGCCCCCTTGTTTGAACTCCGTTTTCGATGAATGACCACACGTTGGAAAGGTAATTTCATAAACTTTTCAATAGAGCTATATTTCGATATATTTTCTGTTCTGGACAGAGGGGGAAATCCATGAAAAAGAGACAGCAAGGAGATGATGAGAACAAGAAAGAGGAGATGGTGATGACAACATTGAAGAGAAGGGTGACCAATGACTCCATTAAGCATACAAGATCAAATTCAGAAGTTTAGGAGCATTAATAAATCAAGACAAAAGCAAAAGCCACATCGATACATGGAGATGCCGGAAGAAGGCAACGAAGGATTACAAAGGATGGTAACATCTCCATGGACCTTCTCTTTTCCAAACACAAATGCTTGTAAGTATGCCTTCAACATCAACTAGGTGCAACCTTTTGTTTTTCTCTTCAAACAATAACATGGCTACTAGGAGGACAACCTAGGTTTCTTTTTACTTTCAATAGATAAGCATGACCATGTGTTCACCTCGATGTTCTATATTGCCTATGCTTACGGAAAGATGATGAAAGTTGCCGCTTTGTTTTACCTACATGAAGTTATACATGTCTTGGCTAATTGCTCTCTATAATATGATCTGAAATTAATTTAAATACCGGCTCTTTTATTTGTGGAGGTGAAATGACTATGCTCTAGACCCACATACATATCTTTGCTCTTTGATTTAAGTTTATGGATAGCCGGATAACTTGTTGTTTTTATGAAAACTTAACTTTTATGCTATCTACATATTTGTGATGCTCTTGCAAAGTTCTACCTACCAAAGCCATATACATATATGTTTTATGATAACAAAACCCGTAGATTGCAAACATATGTTTTGATGAGTTGGATTAGGATTGATTTCTATGGTTCGAGACTAAAAAGCTGGTCATTCCTTTGTGTAACTTTTTCATGCTAGCCTTTTTGTCCATGCATTGTGGGGTTTCACATCGAAAATTTCACAAACTTCGGCTGGGCATCCACCCTAAACCAAAAACATCTTTTTGTGATCACCTCCTTGTCCACAACCCAATTTGAGTATGGAGTAAAATTCTCGATGGAGATTCAAATATTCCGCAAGATTATGGAATTTATACTTACTTTAGCAGTTATTTCCCCTCTCTTTTATGCTCGAGGACGAGCATCGTTCAAGCATGGGGGAGGAGTCATTCTCTGACACAAATGCTATGTAAGTATTATGTTGCAAAAAGTTTTGAGGAGCAAAAGAAAAAAAAGAAAAAAAAGAGAAAAAACTGAAAAGAAGAAAAAAATTATTATGATGAGAAGAAAAGAAAAGTAAGAAAAAAAGGAAGAATAAAGTGAAAGAGAAAAGAAAGAAAGAGAGAAAAATGAGAAGGAAATAAAATAAAGAAAAAAAAATAAAGATGCTCCTCGATTCTTTTTGCTTCATAAGTTCTCAAGTGCCTTGATGACAAATCCATACTCAAATCTTCCAACCATGTGCAATCCGATAATGAGGACTTCACTCGTGCCTCGGGATCATCCATTTTCCACTTGCACATGTCCACTTATCTGAATGTGTGTGTTTCATCCCTCTCTCTTTCCAACATTTATTTTCCATGGCCTTTTTGACGAGTCTCGATAATTCCAATAGACCTCTCTTTTAATTTGACAATATTTCGGATGTATATTTTGCTAGGATTGTTTTTAACCTTCCAAGCTCCACATAAGCCTTCCACTATCACATATGAGTAGAGTAGGTTGAAAATAATCTAGTATATGCTTGAGTGACTTGATGAGATGAGTGTTCCATGAGCTCTTGCAAGAGATTTTCACTTATGTTGGATATGCATCTTTTTGAAAATCTTCCATGTGACAAGGTAATGGTTTGAAGTTCACTTAAGTTTGAGAGCATCGTGTTAAATGTGGCTTGTTCTTTATTGTTAGTCTATCTTCCATAATGAAAAAGAAGCCGGTCACAACTTGAACTTTAAAAATAAATTCTTAAGAGAGAGCAATTTGTCTCGTCATGAATGACTAAGTGCAGGGATAACATTGGAAGGCAATGTTGATTTCCCTTTTAAGCGAGGACCACTTACTCGAGGACGAGCAAGGTTTAAGCATGGGGGAGATGTTGACGGTGAATTTCCGTCAACCTAGAGTACTTGTTATACATTGGTTTCGATTATGATTTGCAACTAACCCGCCACTAGGCATACTAATGATATAACAAGTTCACACTTGCATGTCGATTTTGGAGTTTGTTGTTTACGCAGAAATTAACGTTAAAGAGGAGACTTTCGGGATAAGTTCATCAAGCACTTCAAGAGAAGATCATGAAGCCCGTCACAAGTCAAGACACGAAGTGAACAAGACTCCAAACAACCCAAGGACCGAAGCATCAACACGCAAAACTCCGGGGACTTGGATGTTTACCAACGAGATCAACTCAGCCCGAGAGATATTCTCGCAGCTCAGGACAGCATGATCTTTCGGTACAGATTCGGAGACTTAAAAGGTCTTTAATGGCAAAAGTTTGACTACCAAAGTTGTGGGTCTCGACGATACCTTCGATTTGGACATGTGGAAGGCCCAATTTGGATAAGGGAGCTAGGAGATATGGCCCCCGAAATCCCTGTTGCGCAGTCAGTCCGAAATCAGAACAGATTATCTTCCAAGGCCGATTTGGAGATCTTATCTTCGTTTTTAAGAAAACAAATGAATACCAAAGTTGAAGATAATTTCGTGGCACACAACCTGGACACCGAATTTGCATTATTTGGAGTCCGAACGTGGGAGATATGGCGTTGGAAAGGAAGGACTGCGAATCAGGAAAATCTGGCTGATTTTATGGAAACCAAGTTTGCTTCTCTCCCAAGGAGGATTTCGTGCATGGCAAGGTGGAGCACACCCAAAGGCACCTCAAGGACATAAATACAACCCCCTAGGCGCCCTAATATGGTGACCCCATCGAACAAATCATCCTACCGACGCCAATCACCAGAAAACCGCTGCCGCAAGATGAGGGAGAGAGTTAGATGAGCTCGTCGCAAGGATCAACGCCGGCGGAGAGAAGGAAGCAAGAGGAGGACTCCAAGCCGCTGGCCTAGGGGTGTTCCCAAGCTCCATCGCCGCCATCTTCATCGACGACGTTCTCCGGAGTCTCCATCACCCCTATGTGCTTCAATCCGTGTAAGATGATGGGGTAATGTCTCCGTTCATCCCTAGGATTAGATGGATACATGCTATGTGATCGCTACTCGATTTGTGGTTTCAATCTATTGTTTTCATGTTGATGATGCTTTGATGATTAAGGTAGGCCACCGTGTTTTTCGGGCGTATGATATCCGCTACTCCCATAGATTCCATCAACATACCGTGTCCATCATAGGTCTAGTCACGAATACCTTCGCGTAGTGACAGTACGAGAGGAGGGAAAGGGCGAAACCGTGGTCACTACCCCCGGTAGATTGGTTTACCGCTTTCGTGTAGTAGATGCATACCATGTTATCCTAGATCCTAGGGAGGGAACGCTTATCTTTCTTGCTCACTCTCTTGTGTTCACCCTTTACCATCTAGTTTAACTCTAGATTTGTTTGATCAACTTAACTTACATTAACTTAGGTTAGATTGTTTTACCTTTAGATAAATACTCTTTCAAAGGTTTTCCATTCAACTAGATTAGTGCTTGGTTAAGCGCTAGTAATCCCCTTGCTCCGCGGATTGACAAGAACCTTGGGAATCCCGTGGTGAAAAAGGTGTGGGGTCCGTACGCTTGCAGATCGTAGGTGGATACTAGTTTTATCCGTCAACATAGGGCCGTGCTGCATCGTGTCGTGCCTTGTCGGGCTCGTGTCGTGCTTGGGTCAGGCGGCCCACTTGGAAGTCTATAGGCGGGGCAACTCGGTCGTCGCAGTGGCGGGCCGCTGTCAGCCCAAAGCCTAGGGACACTATATGGACCGGCTTTGAGAAATGGGCCTAGGTCTTATGCTATAGTGATGCTTGTCGGTGCAGAAAGTAGTCCCGACACTAACTAGTAAGAAGCTCTGAGATCTATCTCTCGATGGCCGGTGCTAAGCAACTAGTGACACTGATTTTATCTTGGTTCCGGCCGGGGGCCGTACGTCCAGCAGTGGTGTGCTCGGGGCACTATATTGCGCTGCACCGTGGTGCTCGTAGAGGGGGGCTACAAGCGAGGCGGGAGAGGAGGTCGGCCCTCCAGGTCCCAGAGGTACTGATTGAGGCAAATGCCAATATCGTGGTGAAGACGGAAAGCGTGCGTGTGATTGTTGTCCGTCGTCCCCCCGTGGCTAGGGGACTGCCCCTCCTTTTATAGGCCAAGGAGGAAGCAGTTTACAAGTGTGCCACACTATTTCGCCTACGTGTAGAGGCATGGCGTACAGTGCCATGGAGTAGATGGTTGTCCTGGCAAATCCCGCTACTGGTGGGGCGTCGTGGCGCGTCCTGTGCCCGTACAGGAACGGCTTCGAGGGTGGTGGCGCAGAGGGCGCTCGTCAGGCCGCCGCCCGCGGGCCGGCTCGAGGGTGCCGTTGACGGGAGGCCGTACGAGGCACAGTGGCTGGCGTGGCGGTGTCCTGTCGCCGCGTGTTCCACAACATCGGGTATGGCGGTGCAGTGGCCGGGATGGCGTCGCGGTGACGGGGATGGTTGCACTGGGCTGATGGCGACGGAGGTGACCGCTCCCACTAGCCTGACGTCACGGCGCCGTCCTGTGGGGGCGCGGAGTAGTTGTGCATCATCCCTTCGAGGGTTCCGCCGTCCTTTTTCGGGGGTGCGGTGCGCCGGCCATGCGGGAGTGGGTGGTACAGTGTCGCGGGGCGGTTACTGACCACGCTGAATGACCGATACGGCGAACCAGAGAGGGGGGGAGTGAATGGGAGCCGATAAAAATTCTTCTCGAAGGAGATGAAAACTCCAACAAGACGAACGCGGCTTCCAACACACGTCTCCGACTCACTACCAAGGTTGGTCAAGCCCACGTAGCCACTGGAGTGCCACTGGACCTAGGAGCCAACACGCAACCTTCCGACCCGAGAAACGCAACGGAAAAACCAAACCTCGAGTCTACAGACCCACACCGGTCCGACCGGTGAGCACCACCGGCCGACCGGTTCCCGCAGTGAAACCGAGCAACTTCCACTAAGTGGCTCTACACCGGCCGACCGGTGAGACACACCGGTCGGACCGATGGCACCGAAAGCCCCCAAGACACCAAACAGCCAACCGACCACCAAACGAACCCAAACACGAAACAAAGAAAGCACCACGGGACAACAACGAACACACCAAGACGTTCACCCGAGCAAAAACCCACAAGAGCTCGCACCGGCCGACCGGTCAAGAGTACCGGTCGACGGTGTAGCCGGCGGCGCTCGGGATGAACAAGCACCCGCGGTCAACTCCCCCAAATCCAAATCTCGATCTCCCGAATCGCTCCACGGACTTGAACAAGACTTTGGGGATATCAAGAACACCTCATGAGGAGTCCATAGCCAAGTTTAATCCCACCAAATCTCGTCCAAAAAGGAGGAATCGAAGAGATCCCGCCGAAAGCACTTCCAACCCAAGAACTCAAGAGAACCCCAAAATCGAGCACTTTTACTCACGGATTTGGGAGGGGAATCACAGCCCAAAGAACCACGAAGGGTTCCTACAAATTTCCCCCATCAAATCCCCAAGAGAAAAGCCCCGAAAACACCCCAAAGAAATCACGAAGAGAGGGCTCCGAAAATCACCACCAAGAACAACCTAGGGAAAACACATCCAAACCTTGAGGAACCACGCCGAATCATCTATACATGAAACAAAGGTTCGTACAAGGTCTAGCAAGCCGCCGCATCATCCATCCCTCTCTACAAGATCTCTCCGTGAAGCTCTCTTGCTAGTCCTAAGGAAAACCTAGAGAAAATAGGTGGAAAAATAGGAAAACTAATGAGCTAGGGTTCCAAGAGTTGGCTGCCATCCTCTCACCTCTTGGGTTATATGGAGGCAACCGAATGTCTAAAATGCCCCTCTCTACTAACTAGGGATACAAGCCCCTCAAGGGCGGATTTGGAATTCTTGATGTCTTCACCATCGGACGGATGCCCGGCGACCGCACCCTGCGTAGCCTCGATGCAAGCCATGCGATCCCGACGCGTGTCCTCCGCTTCGAAGATTCCGGACCGCGTCGTCGCACACCGGCCGACCGGTGCTCCTCACGGTCGACCGGTCCCCACCGGCCGACCGGCCGGGACCCACCGGCCGACCGGCCGGTGCCGCCGCACCTCCGTCTTCGGTTCTCGGTCTTGGCTTTGTGGATCAACCAAGGAACCCGGTGGTTTTCGGTGAACCACCGGAAACCCCGCGAACTCGGTGTAGCCTCCGCCAATCTCCACTCATGACTTGGCTCCCACGTAGTCCCGGCTCGACCTTGGTTTTGTGGCTCAACCAAGAAACCGTCCACGACTTCATCTTGCTTCGTTCATGCCACCATGCGGCCCGCACTTGACCCCGCCGGCCACCGGTCCCTCGAACGACGCCTACTTGTCTTCTCCACACCCGGATGCCTCACCGGCGACGACCTTTCGCGCTTGTTCTTCACCCGCACCAACACCGGTCAAGCCGCAACCCGCACCCGCAATACTTAGCCAAGAATCAGTCCACACAACGTTGTCAATCACTCATCACACAAGGAAGCGACCATCCACCGGTCCTTGAACCACACATGGTCCTCAATCTCCCCCTTGATGAGTGCATTGACAACACCCACACGAAAGTAACAAGAGATAAAAGAAAAGAAAAAGAAACGAACAAAAAGAAACTCCAACAAGCGATCGAAAGCCAAACAAAGGCAAAGAGCAAGATCACTTGAAGAAGACAAGTCTCGGACCCCTTAGGCAAGGGCAACGGCTCGACACATCCGAGACAAAACAAAGCTCAAGCAAAGAGCGCAAACCACCAAGACAAAGCTCGAACACCACAAAGAGCTCCCCCTGCACACATGCAAGCTCCCCCTGAACCAATGCACCTTCCCCTGGACGAATGCATGCAAGACACCACTTGAAACAGGGCAGCTGCAACAAAACAGCCCTGACCGGTCAGACCGGTCCACACCACCGGTCAGACCGGTGTGCAACATGTGTACGGAACCAGCACTCACACCGGTCGGACGGTGACCCCGACCGGTCAGACCGGTGCACAACAGAGCCCAGAAATGGCTCGAAACCACCTGAAAACCTTCTAAACACGTCCAGCAAGCCATTTCAAGCTCAAAGTTCTCCCCCTTGTTGGCAATGCATGAATCAAGCCAAAAATGCAAAACTTTCAACCTAGAGCTTCTCAAATAGACAAAATTCAACAAAGAATGCTACACATGTCCAAATGAGCAAGTTAGATACTCTACGGCTTCGTATCGATCTCAACTACATGATCACCAAGTTTCACAACCATTGGACACAAACTAAGATGGATTTTGGCAATTTTGCGAAAAACTTGCCTCTCATGAGCAAAGTCCTAAACATGATCAAAGCATATCAAAATGGCAAAGCCACACAAACTTCATGCCGGGACAGCCATTCTAATCATAAGACCATCACAAACACCCACAAGCACCTCATGTCATGTCAAAGCCACCGAGCCATGTGCCTACTTCTATGTATGAGACTTCTCATTGGTAGGCATCATGCAACCGGTTTAGCACCCAAAGCAAATTAATTTCAGCACATATGACATGGGAGCATATTTTCCAAGCATTTTTCATTTCATTTTCAGATTTGTAAATGGTACATGAAATGTCTTTGCGACAAAAAGGAACTTATGCTCCTCCACAAGATAAATCAAGAGGGCTAAACATTCATGATAGCAAATGAGCCTTTGGCCCCATATGATCAATAAACTAGCCATCCAACCACAAATTAAGCATAGCAAGGCCACAAAAACATGTCAAGAGCATGTAAAGGCATTTACACATGAGAGGGCATACATGTGACATTTTTCAAAAGCATAGCTATCAACCATGGATTATTCATCAAGATGATCAAGAGCTAAGCCAAACTAACCATAGCATACTAAACAAGCTCACAAAGACATATATCTCATTCCATGGTGAACAATGTATATGAGAGAAGCTTTTCCTAACCAATGCATATGATACAAAATGCATGCAATCTAAGATACAAGGATGCCTATACATCATGTTACATATGCCATGCCAAATGCAAGAAATGCACAAAAGAAAGCTATACATATGCTACAAACCGGCTCCTCGAGGGGAGGCAAAACGGGCTCGACACCACCGGCAAAAGAGAGCTCCCACACACCCAACTCAAGAAATCAAACACACACCAAGTTCCCCCCGCAAACGAGTGAAAGTTGCTTGATCTAGGGGTTTGGTGAAAATATCGGCTAGTTGGTCATGTGTGGGTACATGGATCAAAGTCGTCTTTCCTTTCTCGACGTTGTCTCTCAGAAAATGGTACCTCACTTCTATGTGCTTGGTTTTGGAATGGAGCACTGGGTTCTTTGCAACGCTTATGGCACTGGTGCTATCACATTGAAGTGGGACATGGGTATACTCCTCACCAAAGTCGCTCATGGTGTAGGTGATCCAAAGGAGCTGAGAGCAACAGCTAGCAGCGGCAACATACTCGGCCTCGATCGTGGATTGAGCAACACTCAACTGCTTGCGGGAAGACCAAGACACCAAAGAGGAACCCAAAAACTGGCAAGTCCCAGAAGTGGACTTCCTATCCAACCGACACCGGCAAAATCCGCGTCCGAAAAGCCATGAAGCGCCAAAGAAGAGGACGCGGAGTACCAAAGGCCGAAGTCGGGAGTGTGACGCAAGTACCTGAAAATTCTCTTCACCGCTTGCCGATGCGAAGTCCTCGGAGACGCTTGAAAACGAGCGCACAGATACACCGAGAACTGTATGTCCGGCCTCGTCGCCGTCAAGTAGAGGAGTGACCCGATCATGCTCCGGTACTCCTTTTGATCCACGTGTTCACCTTCCTCGTCTGCATCAAGAGCTGTAGTCGTACTCATCGGCGTCGTCATAGCCTTGGAGTCCTCCATCTTGAACTTCCTCACAATGTCCTTGGTGTACTTAGCCTGGTGCACAAATGTTCCTTCCTTTGATTGCTTGATTTGTAGCCCGAGGAAGAACTCGCAACTCACCCATCATACTCATCTCGAACTCCCCGCTCATATCATCTCGCAAACCCCGCAACAAGAGAGTTAGATGAGCCACCAAAGACAATATCATCCACGTACACCCGCACGATCGGGATATCTCTCGCCCCGCTCAAGCAAAAACAAGGTCCGATCGACCTTCCCCATCTCAAAACCTCTCTCAAACAAGAACCCCCTCAACCTCGCCATACCAAGCTCTAGGCGCCCGCTTCCAACCCATACGCCGCCTTCCTCAACTTGTACACCCGGTGGGGGTACTTCTCACTCTCAAACCCCCGAGGCCGCCTCACATACACTTCTTCCTCCAAAGACACCATTCAGAAAAGCACTCTTCACATCCATTTTGTGCAACTTGAACCCTTTAGCCACAAAAAAGGCTAGAAGGATCCTAATCGCCTCCAAACGGGCTACGGGAGCAAAGGTCTCCTCGTAGTCGATCCCCTCCTTCTGACTGAACCCCTGGGCAACAAGTCTCGACTTGTTCCTCACAACCTCACCTTTCTCGCCCTCTTTGTTTTTCCACACCCACTTCGTACCAATCGGCTTACACCCTGGGGAGGGTCAACCAACTCCCACACCTGATTCCTCTCAAAGTTCTCCAACTCCTCATGCATCGAGTTAACCCAATTGTGATCAGATAGTGCGTGTCCAATGTCTTTGGGCTCGAAAGAAGCAACAAATGCAGCATGAGCAAAATGGGAATTGTTTCGAACCCTCGACCGTGTAGTGTGTTCATTCATGTCGCCGATGATCCTCGAAGCTGGATGATCCACTTGAACTCGCCGGGGAGGTTCTCGCCTCGAAGCTACCTCCCCCTCAACATCAGCTTCTCCTCATTCTTGATTTGTCGTCGTAGGTGTAGCAGAGGGTCCATCCATCATCGTAGTCGAAGTAGTAGGTACATGTTCAGCCGGGGGCACCACACCGCCATCTTCATCATCACCATGTTCACTCAAAGACAAGCTGACTACGTGGCTCTGTCTCGTCGAAGGTTACCTCGCAAGTCTCCACGATTTGGTTAGTTTCAAGATTGAGCACACGATATGCTCTAGAATGAGATGCATAACCAAAGAAAATGCCATCGACAGACCTAGCCTCAAACTTATCCAACTTCCTGCCTTTCTTCAGAATGAAGCACTTGCAACCAAAGACATGGAAGTGACTCACCTTGGGTGTGCGACCATGCATCAACTCATAGCATGTCTTTTTCTTGTGCACTCGAGGTATATCCCGTTCGACACATAGCACGTGGTGTTCACCGCCCTCGGCCCCAATACCTCCTCGAGTCCTATGCTCATCAAGCATTGTCCGAGCCATCTCGCACAAGGTCCCGTTCTTCCTTTCCACAACACCATTCGGGGAGGCGTATACGGACTCAAAACCGGTGCTCAAGACCCAAGTCATGACAAAAGGTTTCAAAACGAGAGTTCCTGAATTCCGAGCCATTATCACTGCGGATAGCTCGTATGGCATCTCCGTGCCTCTCGTTCCTCAACCTCAAGACTAGATCTCGAACAAAACCAAACGTCTCCCCCTTATCCTCGAGAAAGAACACCCACGCATACCGAGAATAGTCATCCACCACAACAAGGACATACCACTTCCCACCCGCGGGATCGCACACGAGCCGGGCCAACAAGGTCCATATGGAGCAGCTCGCATGGACGCTCGCTCATCACATTGGTGAGAGGCGGGTGAGAAGAGGCCACCATCTTGGCATGCCTACACGGAGCACAAACCAACTCTTTCTCAAGCCTCAACCGTGGCAATCCTCGGACCAAATTGAGTTTACTCAAGCGAGACAAAAGGTCAAAGCTCAAGTGACCCAACTTCCTATGCCACTTCCACAACTCACTCGAAGAACCACCAAGAAACAACGCTCCACACCCGAAGACCGAGAAAAATCAGCACGAAACACCCGACCCTCGGGAACGACCATACGTACAAGGTCCCCTCGAGAGTCCACAATCCGAGAACCACCAGGCCGAAACAACACCTCAAAGCCCTCATCCAACAACCGGGACACGTAAAGCAAATTGTACCCCAGCGATTGAATAAGAGCAACACGCCTCAGAGTGATCTTGTCACTCACTTTGATCTCACCTTCTGAAAGCACACGCCCACGCCCATTGTCCCCAAACGTGATGTACCTCTTCGTCACCACCGGGACGAGACTTGAGAACCACCCCCTGTCTCTGGTCATATGCCTCGAGCAACCGAAGTCAATCAACCAAATGTTCTTCAAGTCTCCCACCTGAAAATCAAAAATAGGCACGTGAGCGAACAAACGACTCAGCACTGGGGTTAGTACCAAAAGAGGAAAACTAGTGCCGAGCCATTTGCTCGAAAGTGGAGTTAGCACCAACCAAAGCATCTCTCCTACCAAAGCTACCTCCACGAACACCACCACGGTAACCACACTGAGGGAACCACCCCTCTCTGCCTGGAGGAGGACCAAAACCACGCAAGAAAGCCCGTGGAACGTCCTTCCTCTCCAACTCAACGCCACGACTCCTCCAATCCCCGTATTGAGCACGAGGAGGAGAACGCCTAGCAACCGACCACCCGCACCCTTTCCACCCCAACCACCGTAACCACGACCACCGAAACAACCCTCGCACCCGTACGAGCTCGAAACCCAAACGGTTGTCCGTCTGTGCCCGCACCGGTCCGACCGGTGCCCCACACCGTCCGACCGGTGTGACCGGGCGCAACACCACCTGCAGCCTTCTTCTCTCCCCAAGCCCGAACTGTCCTCAAAATCGCCTTGCCCCTGGGCATCTGCATACGAGGCTCAAGTACACCATTGGAAGGGTGGTCCTTGTCCTTGTTAGCCCACTCCTTCTCCATTCTCTCCTCTCGCTTCCTCTTGAAGCAAAACTCCTCCTTATGGCCATCTCTCCCACAATAGCCACAATGGAACCTCACAAGCTTAGGCTTAGGCTTGGGATGTGGCTGCTCACTCGGTTTCTCTCCACTCAAATCCTCCACCGGTTTCTCACCACTTGCCTTCTCACTCTCCTTCCCAAAGAACACTTTCCCCGAAGTGCTCACAAACTTGATAGGCTTTTGTAGGTCATTTGTGGGTGTAGGAAACACGGGTGGAGCTGGGGTTGTGTCTAGTCGATTCCTTAGATGGTTAGGTTTTGGTGGGAAATCATTTTTGT
This sequence comes from Cenchrus americanus, assembly GCA_947561735.1. NCBI lineage: Eukaryota > Viridiplantae > Streptophyta > Magnoliopsida > Poales > Poaceae > Cenchrus > Cenchrus americanus. The sequence goes on along the minus strand of OX387242.1, from coordinate 124,205,170 downwards.
GGTGGGTTTTTGGTGGCTCCGGGATATTCTCTCCACTTCCCTCACCAACCTTGTTTGCCCCAAGCCCCTCACCATCTTGCCTCTTAAAGGCCTCGATCATCATCCTCAACTGAGGCTCATGACCGGACAACCAACCCATCAACTTCCTCAAATCATCATTCTCATCCTGGAAACGATCAACATAATGTGCAAGCTCCAAATTTTTCAATGCATGCATTTCACAGGTAGAGCAAGATGTAGGCATGGGTTCCTTCAATTTAGCCTCGAGCGAACTAGTGTAAGCATGCATCTCATCAATCTTAGCATGCAAAATAGGGCAAGAAGTTCAAGCACCTAGCAAAGCAGGTCTAGACTTAAGCTCAGCCACTTCAACCCTAAGCACATCTAGTTCCTCACACTTGGAGGCATGCTTCTCCTTAAACAGAGCAAGATCGGCAAGGAATATGGAGCAAACAAAGACAATCATTCTCATCGAAACAACGTGGCTAGCCTTAAGCGAATCAATCTCAAGCTTGCTATCAAGCACCTGTGTCTCTAGCTCAACCACTCTAGTCCTAGCATCCTCGAGTGAAGCCCTAAGCTCTTTCTTCATTTTCTTGGCCTCTCTAAGCATGTCATCACGGTTATCAAGCAAAGAGCCAAGCCTCTCATTCTCCTGGCGCAAGAAGGGAAGCTCATCACGCACCTCGTCGTCGGACTCGCAGTCCGAGTCGCTCCGTGTGCTCTTCTTGTGCCGGAGCTCAACGCCATGGTGCGAGGCCGTCTCTCGCGGCGCCACCGGCCCCGCTCGTGTTCTTGGACGACTTCTTGTTCTTGCGGCGATCTCCCTCGTCTTCGCCGCCGCTCGAGCTCGAGGTGGAGTACGCGGAACCGGAGTCGACGTCGCTCGCTCCAACCATCGCTCGGGCCTTGCCTCGGCCCTCCTTCTTCCTCGATCGTCGCTCGTCCTTGTACTTGTTCTTGTGCTTGCTCTTGTGGTCGCGCCTCGAACGGTACTTGCCATCGTTCATCCTCGGCTTGTGCTTGTAGCCGTCCTTGTTCTCGGCCTTCTCGGGCGGCCGGCGACGAAGTGTCCCGCTTGCCGCACCGGAAGCAAGTCCTCATGTTCCTCCTCATGTTCACGCGGTTCTCGTGCGGCCTCTCGAACCGCCTCGTCAATAGCGCCGCGCTCGTCCTCTCCAAGGTCATCAAACTCCTCATCTGGCATAGACATCAAAGAGGAAAACGAGAACATCCTGGTGGATGGGTTAGAGTTAGTCTTTCCTTTGGAACCACCAACGAGGGCAAGACTATGGGAATCAATCGGTCCCTCGAGCTTGGCAGTCATGCCCCTATCCACCTCAGCCGACTTGACCTTCGAGAACAGCTCATTCACCGTCAGAGTATCATACCTCTCCGACTCGACTATGGCCTCGAACTTTCCGCCCCATATCGTATGATCCAAAGAGTGTAAGAGCTTGACCGCCCTATCATGATCATCGTACGGGAGCACGTCCACATTGGCCCTCATGTTGTTCACCACCACCGTGAACCTCTGAAACAAGGCATCGATGGACTCACCGGGGAGATGAGTGAAGTTCTCGTACTCTCTCCGTAGGTCGCATACAACCGTGCCTCGAACTCGGGCGTTCCCAACATGAGCCTCCTTCAACACCGCCCAAATCCTACAAGCCAAGTGCTCGGTGTGCACCCGATCGAACTCGGAGCCGACACAAAGCACGAAACAAGTAGTCGACCGCCTTATTGTTGGCATCGAATCCGTCCCTTGACCCCGGAGCAAGGAAATCCATCCGGCGGGACATAGCCCGTGTCCACCGTGACATCCCAAAGCAAAGCTCGACCCTTTCCGCGGAGAAACGCACCCATCCGCTTGCTCCACATCTGGTAGTTCTTGCCATCGAAGTGTGGAGGACCCGAACCCCATTCCTGGTATGCCATCCTTGGATCTTAGACTGGTTAGAGTCAACAAAGACCCGAACCGGCTCTGATGCCACTTGAAGGACTGATACGGCGAACCAGAGAGGGGGGGAGTGAATGGGAGCCGATAAAAATTCTTCTCGAAGGAGATGAAAACTCCAACAAGACGAACGCGGCTTCCAACACACGTCTCCAACTCACTACCAAGGTTGGTCAAGCCACGTAGCCACTGGAGTGCCACTGGACCTAGGAGCCAACACACAACCTTCCGACCCGAGAAACGCAGCGGAAAAACCAAACCTCGAGTCTACAGACCCACACCGGTCAGACCGGTGAGCACCACCGGCCGACCGGTTCCCGCAGTGAAACCGAGCAACTTCCACTAAGTGGCTCTACACCGGCCGACCGGTGAGAAACACCGGTCGTACCGATGGCAAACCGAAAGCCCCCAAGACACCAAACAAAGCCAACCGACCACCAAACGAACCCAAACCCGAAACAACAGCACCACGGGACAACAACGAACACACCAAGACGTTCACCCGAGCAAAAACCCACAAGAGCTCGCACCGGTCGACCGGTCAAGAGCACCCGGTCGACCGTGTAGCTCGGGCTCGGGATGAACAAAGACCCGCGGGTCAACTCCCCCAAATCCAAATCTCGATCTCCCGAATCGCTCCACGGACTTGAACAAGACTTTGGGGATATCAGGAACACCTCATGAGGAGTCCATAGCCAAGTTTAATCCCACCAAATCTCGTCCAAAAAGGAGGAATCGAAGAGATCCCGCCGAAAGCACTTCCAACCCAAGAACTCAAGAGAACCCCAAAATCGAGCACTTTTACTCACGGATTTGGGAGGGGGAATCACGGCCCAAAGAACCACGAAGGGTTCCTACAAATTTCCCCCCATCAAATCCCCAAGAGAAAAGCCCCGAAAACACCCCAAAGAAATCACGAAGAGAGGGCTCCGAAAATCACCACCAAGAACAACCGGGGAAAACACATCCAAACCTTGAGGAACCACGCCGAATCATCTATACATGAAACAAAGGTTCGTACAAGGTCTAGCAAGCCGCCCGATCATCCATCCCTCTCTACAAGATCTCTCCGTGAAGCTCTCTTGCTAGTCCTAAGGAAAACCTAGAGAAAATAGGTGGAAAAATAGGAAAACTAATGAGCTAGGGTTCCAAGAGTTGGCTGCCATCCTCTCACCTCTTGGGTTATATGGAGGCAACCGAATGTCTAAAATGCCCCTCTCTACTAACTAGGGATACAAGCCCCTCAAGGGCGGATTTGGAATTCTTGATGTCTTCACCATCGGACGGATGCCGGCGACCGCACCTCGCGTAGCCTCGACGCAAGCCATGCGATCCCGACGCGTGTCCTCCGGTTCAAAGATTCCGGACTGCGTCGTCGCACACCGGTCAGACCGGTGCTCCTCACGGGTCAGACCGGTCCCCATCGGTCAGACCGGTCAGACCCACCGGTCAAACCGGCCTAGTGCTGCTGCACCTCCGTCTTCGGTTCTCCGGTCTTGGCTTTGTGGATCAACCAAGGAACCCAGTGGTTTTCTGGTGAACCACCGGAAACCCCGCGAACTCGGTGTAGCCTCCGCCAATCTCCACTCATGACTTGGCTCCCACGTAGTCCCGGCCGACCTTGGTTTTGAGGCTCAACCAAGAAACCGTCCACGACTTCATCTTGCCGTTCATGCCACCATGCGGCCCGCACTTGACCCCCGCCGGCCACCGGTCCCTCGAACGACGCCTACTTGTCTTCTCCACACCCGGAGGCCTCACCGCGACGACCTTTCGCGCTTGTTCTTCACCTGCACCAACACCAGTCAAGCCGCAACCTGCACCTGCAATACTTAGCCAAGAATCAGTCCACACAACATTGTCAATCACTCATCACACAAGGAAGCGACCATCCACCGGTCCTCGAACCACACATGGTCCTCACACGCCGCACAGCGTCGCACAGTGGCGGGGATGGCCGCGCCACGGGAGTTGGCGGAGCAGTGCCGGGGCATGATTCCCAGGCGCGTAGTGGTGTCGATTCGCCTTTGACTTGGATGCCTGCAGGTGTCAGTGCATTAAATGCCCCTGCCGGAGGGGCAGGTATAGGGGCGGCGGCCCGTGATGCCCTCGAGCGAGACGGAAACTCGCTCGAGGGGGCGTTTGGCTCTCGATCGAGACAGGGGCCTCGCGCGAGGGGGGCGTCCAGCCCTCGAGCGAGGCGGAGTCCCGCTCGAGGGCCGTCCGACCCTCGAGCGAGACGGATCCCCACTCGAGGGGGCGATCGACCCACGAGCGAGGCGGGTTTGTATCGAGGCGGTGCCGTACCCCTCGAGCGGAGCGGAGTCCTGCCCGAGGGTGGCTGGCCGATTGATTGATGGGCCGTGGGCCCGTGGTTTCGTTTTGCGCGTATGTTTAGGTTTGTTTGCGTTTGTTTTTTTACGAGTTTAAGCGGGTTTCTCCTGATTGTTTAGGGGACCCTTATGGCTGTCCCCGACAGTAGCCCCCGAGCATCTGTGGGTGTATCCATTAGGATCCCGCAGATGCTGATGCTTGCTCATGGGACGTTCTTCCCCCTGGTTGCTGATGCCAGTCTGTGGGGCCGCGCCAGCGGACCCGCGGGTCTAGCCCCTGAAGCCTTGCAGGATCGTGAGTGCTCCTGCAAGGGTTTTTTCGCAAGATCTACCAGTGTGTGGGGTGTTAGTTTCAACCGGCATCGACAATGTTCCAGCCGGCCTCGGCGGTGCCACGCGCTCACAACTGGCATTGCCTGCGTTCGGTGCACCATAGGAGGTGTAGCCGTGCATCGAGACCCCGAGCCTGGGCCCATTCGAGGTGATCGGGGCGAGCTCTTCGACTTGGTTTAAACGCTCCCTCGTCGTCCCTTCGCGGGACGAAGGGTGAGGTCTCCGCTACTCCCATCGACCGGGTCGAGAATTGTGGATTCCTCGTTGAGCTGTTACTGGGTGATTCAAGTGGACGCCCATGCCCCGTTCGATAAGGGTTGGCTCGTGGTCCGGAGACTCGTCCATGAAAGCGCTTACGTGGGTTTGCTAGGTGGGGCTCGATCCCGTTCGCTAGGGACCAAGGGTGCGGAAGCTCTCCCTTGATGGGATCCCCCTGACTAGCTGCCCTCGTTGGCTCTTGAATACGACATGTGGGCGCCCTCGAGCCGCCGGGCACGAGGATAGGCTCGAATGCGCGCGCCCTCGTTGTCCCTGACTCTGTTGATCTGGGGCGCCTGTTCGAACTCTTCGAGGGTCAGGCTTCGAACCCCTGATCAGTAGGGCCGCTGCGGGGTGGTAGCCGGGTGCCCCCGACTATTTACATCTGCAAGACTCGAGGGCTCGCGGTCGGACCGACCCGTGAGTTGCTGATCCGTAATCCTCTTGAAACGAGGGCACTTGTGGCGCCCGCTCTCGCTGAGTGGGCTTCGAGACCACTGGTCGGTAATCGCACCCTTGGAGGGTCGGTGTTGACGGTGAAAATCCGTCAACCTAGCCATGAGTTTACCTTCGGTGTTGGCATAAGTTTTATACCTTATCCATAGGTACTAACCCCCGTGGTATAACAAGTTCACTTGTGCATGTCGGTTTTGGAGTTTAGTCTTTATGCAGTTTTAGCGTTGAAAGCAAGACTTCCAGAATAAGTTTGTCAAGCACCTTGTGACAAGACCTTGAAGCCCCGTACAAGTCATGCAATGAAGCAAACTTGACTCCAAGAAGCCAGGGACTCAACCCGAGAAGATGAAAAATTCCGAGGATCTAACCAGAAAAGTGCCGAATCTTGTGGGACAAGGAGCTACGTCCAATTTGGAGAGAAACTGACGACAAGGGCCTACATGCAGAAGGGGGAAGGATCTAGAAGCCTCGGGAACCGACACCACGCGAAGGAGGCCGGAAACTGGGCCTGGATGGGCCCAGGCCGGTCGGCCAAGGATGGTCGGCCCAACCCAGTCCAGGGCCCAATCCCCCCTCCTTTGACCTAGCCGCCATTCGGGCTATTTATAGCCCCGGGGTCGAGAGCCACGGAGGATCCAATTCGTCATCTGCCGCCGAGGAGCAGAGAAGAGACGGACACCATCCCGAAGAGGAGAGGGTCGAGCTAGTTGACTAGGGTCTCCCTAGCCGACGTGGGAACCTTGCTCGGAAGACCACGTCGGAGTTCCCGGAGCTAGAAGCAAGATCAAGGTAGGATCCCGGTGGTGATCTTGTTTATGTATCATTGTACTAGTTGAATTATCAAGTTGAATCGATTTCTAGCGATCAAGCATTTCTTTGATGGTTTCGTTTTTCGATCGGCTTTGCTTATTCTAGATCTATTCTCGATATAGATCACATAGGGTGTTCTTGTAGCCGCGGTGGCTAGAGGTACACGCCGGATCTTCCGAAAGAACTCGACTTGTCCTTGGACTCGCCCTAGACTACCCGCATGAGTAGGGATACGTTGTGACAGAACGGGGGTTCTGAAAGGCGGGCGTTTTCGAAGTCGGACGGGAAACCACGATTTAAAGAGGCTTCTAATAAGATTCGATTTGTTATTTCTTCTCTTGCTTGGAACTTCAACAAAAGGCTTAACCCAATCTCTCTAGATCGGTTTATCTACCCTATCTATCTTTGTTACCTCCTGTCTTTAGTAGATTAGATTAGTTTTGTGTTCTTTATCTAGATGCATTAGGGTTTCTCTTTACCGAAGATTGAAGTTACTTGGCTTTACTAGATCATCTTTTGCGTCACACATTTGTTCCACGGATTCGATACCTTGGGTTCACCACTCGAGGGAAGAAGGGTCCCTTGACTACGACGGGAGACTTGTCTGCTTGAAAGTCTAAACAAACTCTGAAACAACTATTAACCGTCAGCAAGCCCCTTTTTCTGGCGCCGTTGCCGGGGAGCAAGTGATCAAGATTTGATCTTTTATTGCTTTTTTTGTAATTTTCAATTTTCTTTTAGTTTTTCTTTTTGCATCTACTAAACTTTGATCATCCTCAAAATAAATCTAATCTAGTTTGTCTAACCCTAGTTTTCATAGATTTGGATTTGTTTTTACTTTCTAGTTTTTTTTGTTTATTGCTAACCCTAACAGGAGATGGACGGCTACCTCTCCAACAAACCTGATAATTTTGTGGATGGTCCAGAAAAACTTTACAGGCTAAGGAGACGCAAAGCACATCAAGCTAAAAAGCTGGATTTTGTAGATTCGAGAAAACGAAGCCCTGGGGAGGCACGCGGCCACCCAGGCCGGTCGGCCCATGTCACACCCGACTTTCCGAAGAAAACCAAGTGCAAGCCTATATGCATGCCAGGATCAAGTTTCATGCATATAGTGACATAAAAGTGAATACAGAAACAGTATCACGTAAGAAAAAGAAAGATTATCAGAGATTTACGCTTAATCCTGGAAACGAAGGCACCAAACATCACAGGGCCGATCGGGGGGTTGCGTACGCCTAGCACCAAGCAACATCTTCATATCGCCTTCCTTTTTCTGAGCAACAATGGTTATAGCAAGGGTGAGCACTTGTCGTACTCAGCAAGTGTGGGAAAAAGAATGAATGCAAAGGCTTTATAGTGGACTGGCTCAAGCATTTAGCATTTTAGTTGGTCAAGTTTTATTAGCACCTGATTACTAATAAAGTATAAGTTTATACCACCCCACATTAAGCATAAGGTAAGAAATACGCCATGAGCACATGGCAAACAAAACCAGAGAACACGATTTAAGTCCATCTTCAAGTTTGATTATCATGTGAGGGTCCAGGCCGCCCGTGACCGTGGGCACGGCTAATCGATTAGTTTTACACTCTGCAGAGGTTGTACATCTTTACCCACAAGTCGCGTAAAAGTCCCGAAGAACTTTAAACCCAACCATGCGATGCCGGCCAAGCATCATACCACACTACCGAGGTGTGATTGCATAGGGACGCTACGAGGCCTTTACAAAGAGTCCCGCCGTGCGTATTAGTCCATAGTAGTATGTCATAGAGGCTATCTTTCGTACCACACTTCTATTACGGACGGTAAGCCATAGAGTCTTCCGTTCCATCACCGCTCCGGAATAGAAGAGCCATAAAAGCATTCCTCCGTCCCCAACCTACTATGCGAGTAATAACCACACAAAGACTTCCCTAATTACTCGGCCAAGACCAGAGCCATATAGTCCTTGTGGTTGCACTGTTGTCCTGGGTGGTTCTCCATGTTCCGATTAAGCATATGGTCTTGTATTAAGCAATCAAAGATATAACATAAAGGTATAACATGATTCATCATTAATGTTCATTAAAACCACCATAACCCATGTATAGCAACTAAGCATAGCTACCCAACATAAATGTAAACCCAGGTTAACAAGGAATGACAATCAAAGACTAGGCAATCCTTAATAGGAACCCATCAAAATTAATGCAAGCAATGTAATGAGTGATTAAATATAATTCTTAGGATAAAAGATCAAGGACACACTTGCCTTTAACCAAAGAGTAGTTGCTCAGAATATCTTCACCTTCACACTCTTCCAAAGCTCTCGAACCACGCTCGTTCTACTCGCATCAATCATCAGGCACAAGCATGCAAAGCAAACACACGAGTGCAACTAAGAACAATACACCAATCGAAAGAAAGCTTTAAAAGAGCGCACAAAAGAAACGACTCGATTAGATGGATCACTAAAGAACACAAAGGGTGCTAGGAAGGGAAAGGCTTGGTTAACTTTGAGGAGATGGTCGCGGAAGGTTGAGCAAGGACCGGGAAGATCACATTGATAGAGCTCGATTCTAATGGTTACGCAAGAAACGAGGGAACCACTGAGAACGGAACTAAGCTCAAATCTATCGAAAAATTATTATCAAACCACAAGAAACTACGCTTGGCATATTTTAATTAAGAAATCATGTGAAAGAATATTTCAGAGAAATACTCTATGTTACCATTAAACTAGTTACATTTAATTAAAGAAATCACGATAAACCTAATCATGTTTTATTTATAACATTCCAGTAGAAGTTATGTCAAATTAACAATTACTTTAGAAAGATGAAGCGGGTGTAAGATATCTAAACGAGTAACTTTATATCACGTGTTCAACTAAACATATTTAATATTGAAAAGGCATTTATGTTGTCATTAAGCATATTAACTTTATTATGAGAACCGATGTTTAACTCTAGCATCTTTTATTTAGAAAAACTAGTTATGAATAGGGATTAACCAATTACATCATGATTAAAGAAAACCGGATTAGAACCTAATCACTTTTTATGGATAAAAGCATTGCAATAAGAATTAGTCAAGATGAACAAGCATCTTTAATGTTAAAACAAGTAACAGGTGATACACATGCTAACGTACAAGTTACTGTGAAACGAACTAGACGGATAGCAATGAACTATCAAGCGCATAGGAAACCTTAGGCTAGGGTTTAGGAAAACTGGTCTACAAAGAGAACTCGGATGAACAACTGATATACTAACCAAGGGTGAACTGATCTGGCAGGTGAAGTAGATAACAAAGTAAACACTAGAGGAAGATAGCTACGATAGATTAGGTACAATAACACAGCTGACTCATGAAGAGACAACCTAACAGAGATGGAATGGACATCAACTAACTAGATGCTGATAAACAAGATTCTATGATGAAACAAGAGTGATAAGATTACTTGATAGGCAAATGAGCAGTGCAACTACTCACACAGATAAAGCTACTAAGATAACAGAAACTCTAAGGCTTGATCGATGCACACGGCTTAGCTCAGAGCTAACACTAGAAAGATTTAGAGCTTCGGATAAACTTGATCAAAAGAGATAAAGCTGATACCGAACGTCTAACGAATAGTTTGCATAACAAGGCTATGAGCTGGATTTATTTTAATTAACAAAATATATGTAAGGATATTTCATAAAGAAAATACCCTCTGTTGGAATTAAAGTGAATTAAACTTTATTTATGAAACCGGTGTAAAGAACTAGTCAAGTTTTATTAATAAAGATTCATATAGGAATTTACCGATTAAACATTTAATTTAGAAGGACTAAACTATATGAACAATCTAAACGAAGCTTTGTAATTCGAGTTCATCATATTATTATCAAAAACAGTATTAAATTGGTATTAATCAAGATTAACATTTATTTATAAAGCCGGAGTAAAAGCCTAATCAACTTTTAATTATAAAAGTTAATTAATCATTAAGCAAATTAATATTTGACTTATGGAAAACCGAGTAAAAGATCTAATTAGATTTTTATTCATAAAAGTATGTAAAGTAATCATTAATCGAATTAAATTTGATTATGAAAACGATATATAGATCTATATAGCTTTTATTTGGAAAAGACATGTATATCTAGTCACTAATCAAAATTAATATTAATTTTTTATTTTCAGAAACAAAACATGGTGAAAACACACCACTAACGCGTGCTTTACATTATTATGGGCCTAACGCAACTTGAACGGATTAAATCGGAGCTAAAACGAAGATTTGGTGAGCAAAACAAGATTATAGGGACCTAGTCGCGATTAACCGTAGATTTCAGGGGTTAGCAAAGAAAACTCCCGAGACACATCAAACAGTGCTCGCGAAAGGATCTAATCTGGGGGTTAGATCTGAAAAAGGGCTTGGGTGGGATTTAGTTGTGAAGATCTAATAGATCTAGGGATTTTTGTGTGAAAGAAGCAAGACACAAGAACAAATCTAATAGTTACAGGAAACGGCAGGGGTCTTACTGCAAAACCGTCGGCCTTCTTCTTCCTCTGGTTAGAGGCGCGAACAGGGAGGGGCGGTGGCCGTCCGCCGGCTCACCGGCGCTCCGGCGACCAAGAAAATCGGGCGTGGTGCAAAATCGAAGGAGGAGCTCGAGAGGAACAAGAGGATGGGCTTGCCTTCGAAGGAGAGGAACAGGGGGCGGCCGCATTTGCGGTCAACGGCGGCGGGCGAGCTCGGTAGGGAGCGGCGCGCGCCGCTCGATTGCGAAGCGTGGGCGGCGCGCGGCTTGTGCAGGGCGTGGCGGCGGCGCTAGGGCGGCGCGCGGGGGCGGGGCGGCGCCCTTTATGGGGGCGGGCGCGGGGTGGTCCCGCCCCGGGCCGGCGGCGGCCATGGTCGCCGGGCCGGATGGGCCCCGCCGGGCCGGTGGGCGGGCCGGCGCGGGCAGGCCGGCGGACCGGGCCGGGCCTCCGGGCTCGGCCCGTTAGGATAGGTTTTCTTCTTTTTTTTCAGAAGCTATTTCCAGCGCGAAAAATAATCCAGAAAATTCTGTAAATTATTTTAAAGCACTAAAAATACTCAGAAAATCACAAAAATTCCAGGAAAATTCCTAGAGATAGATTAAGACACGAACAACCCAAATAAAGCATTTGGTGCTCATGAAAAAGATTTTTGAGCCTTCTATTAAATAGAAAATGCTCGGAGAAAATGAGAATAAATTCCAGAAAAACCCGGAAAATTCTCGGGAGAGTTTGGACCGCTCCTAAACGCATTTTTGAAACCTTTTGCACTCAAGAACCACTAGACGCATCGGCATGAATGCAACACTCTCAACTTTTATTTAATTTAGAAAATCAAACAAAGGATTTTTCCTATACTATATTCCCTGTAAAGAAAAATAAATGTTGGAAAAATTTTAAAATTATGAGAAAATCATTATTTAATTATTCTTTCTATTCACATCCTGAAATTGGAAATTTCAGGGTGTGACAGCCCAGGCCGGCCGGCCTCCCCTACAAAAGAAGCCCCCCCGGCTCCCGTCTTCTGCAGGCAAGCATCCCTCTCCTTCCTCAGTTTGTGTGCTCAAGTTCTTGTGCCCAGGACCACCGTAGACATAGCCAACCTTCCCAAGCTTGATAACTCAAACAATTCACACCCTTAATCCACTCAAAGTCCACATTCCGAAGTAAGTTTTTAAGTGCCTAGTTACCGGTTGCAACCCGGAATTTTAGTGGAGAGAAGAGTGCTACAATCATGTGGAAGAAAACCACAAGTCTCTTCACCAAGAAGAAGGGGTCATCGTCATCCAAGCCGTCTTCAACGACATCTTCGAGGAGGCACTCGGTTTCTGAGTCTCCTCGGAGCATGGAGGAGGACACGACACCGCCAAGGAGGAACGACGCTCTCCTCCTCGGTGGCATGAGGGCAACAAGGAGCACGTCCATGAGGTTTACCGAACCTCAAGGGCGCACGGAGGAGCCGCCCGTCCCACCTCGACGATCGACCCGTTCATCCGCGCCACCTCCATACACTCCGCGGTATTCCACATATGGCTTCATCATATTGTCGGAGGAGGAGGAGAAGAAACTCTCTCGTCTTGAGAAGAGGCTTGTGGCCAACGTCGACTTCGACGATCAAGCACTCAACTACTTGGGTTTCGGCATGGACATATATTATATGTTGGGGCACCTTGGATGGGTGCAATTCTCCAACGGGGTGTCGGCAAACACCCACAAGGAGTTTGCCTTGGAAATCATGATGACTATTGCGCCTATCCTTGATGAGGGGGTGCAAAGTTTATCATTCCGTTTGGAGGGAATCCGTTCCCTACGAGTATGTTAGGGAGCTACTTGGGTTCCAAAAGGGAGCTCCGGAGAAAGTTGACGTGACGAACGGCTTGTTAGATGGATTTTGGAATTTAATCTCCGGATAAGCCCACCAACAAAGTAATTCCATCCGCAACCCCATTATCCAAGTGTTCCACTCTTGGATGTGCAAGAGGATTATGGGGAGGATGAGGGAGACGAAGGTGACCGACACGGAGTTGAATTAGCTCTACTCGGCTTTAATTGCCAAACAGCCAATAGACCCCTCATACCTTATGATCAACCGATGGTGTTGCGAGGCAACATCGGGATCGGGAGATATTGGTTCGGGGTGCTACCCCTCTATGTTGGACATCTCCCTAAGGCCGGGGATCACAAGAAACCCTAAACATCTTTAACGTGGGACCTCTCTCGGCCTTGAGTATTGGAAACAAGGTAAATATATTAGTGGAGATGAGAGAGGAGGCTTTCATGTGGCCAAGGTGAACCTACCCCTTCCGGATCCAAGTCTTAGGCTTTTCATTCAAGGGAGGGAAGATTGGTTGGAAGAGGGACTCCTTGTCCCGGCAAAGAAAAATAAAAGAGGAAGAATTGTAGAGGAGGGATCCCCCTACGCACAAGCGGGTGGTGCACAACCCAACTATGTACCACCGTTTGGCGGGATTCCTACTCCGCCAAGTTATTACGGAGGGCCACAAGTGCAAGCATGGGGGGGGGGGTGCACCGGTGCCCCCACCAAATTATGTGGTGCCCAATGTAACCTTCGCAGAGCCCTACGCACAATATCCCCAACCACAACAAAGCATGGCCATAATTGGAGGGTATGTTGCGAGAAACATGCAAAACGTCGCAACCATCCAATCCAACGCGGCTCAACTTGGTGAGGGCAATGCAAATATTGCTTATGAGCTTGGACGCCTTCACCTAGTGCAACCGGATCAATTCGTTGGAGGGGATGTCCAACCCTACTACGAGCAAGGGTACAACTACCAAGATTATCAACACCAACCACCGGTGGAGGATTAGGAAGGAGGAATTTTACTTTTCTTTTCTTTTCCCTTTTTCTGTAATTTTCAGCTTTTGCTTGTGTTTGCGTAATGTTTTTAGTTTTCATTTAAAATTCAGCAAGTGTGTTAGTTTATTTTCAGCATGTATTTCAGTTTGTTTTCATCATTAATAAAGACACCACCTTGTTTACACCATTGGAAAAGTTACAAAATTTGTGCCATGATGATATGTGATTATAATTGCCGCTTTGTTTATCTTTGTAATTGATTTATGCATGTTAAAGCTAGTGCTCTCTTAAAATACGAATCTAAATTTATCTAAATGCTAGCTTAATCTTTAGTGGAGGTTATGATTAAAATAAAGACTCATAGTGTTTTATGTGCTCTCAAGTTATAGATAGATTAAAGATGGTTTTTTATGCCCAAAAATATCACTAACCTTGTCATGAATATCACTTGTGTGTTGCTCAACCTATCCAAAGCCTTATATATATTTGAGTGCATAAACCTTAGTGTGCAAGATTTATTTTTGAGTGAGTTATTGCAGGCCATGATTTCTCTGGCCCGAGACTAAGAAGCTGGTCATTCCGTTTTTTGCGTATCTATTTTTTGCTAGCCTTTTATCCGTGCATTGTGTATCCCCGCATCGGAGATCTCACAAACCTCGCCGCATATCCACCCTTAAAACCAAATATCATCTTTTGTGATTACCTCCTTGACCACAACCTATCGTTGAGAATGGATCATCAATTCAAGGAAGATCGCAAGATAGTGCCAACATTGAAGAATTCAAGCATCTCTCGAAGGAAAAATATTTCCGGTACCTACCTTATTTATCGCCTCTTTGCCCGAGGACGAGCAATGTCTAAGCATGGGGGAGGAGGTAGGTACGATGTAATTTTAGAGTTCAAAGGGAGCAAATAAAAAAAATTCAAAAGAAAGAAAGAAAGAAAGAAAGAAAGAGAAATATGAGAAAAAGAAAAAAATGTGAGTATGTGTAAAAATAAAAATAAAGTGAACTTCCCGGTTCTCTAAAGTGCATTAAAAATTTCAAGGCTTCAAGATTAAAAGATCCATGCTCACTTTCCAACCATGTGCAATCCGATAACGAGGACTTCCTTTGTGCCTCGGGATCACTCTTTGCCATTTGCACATGTCCACCTATCTCAAGTGTGTGTATTTTTCTCTTTCCCCTCCTTGATATACATTATTTTCCAATGACCTTTTTGACGAGTCTCGGTAAGACCATGAGAAGCTTGTCTTATTTTGACAACATCTCATTTATAAAATCTTGGTAGGACTAAACTTTCCCAAAAGCTCCATATAAAGCCTATCACACATATATGTTAAGAGAGGGAAAGGAGTAGAATATATAGGCTTGAGAGACAAAGTGAGATGAGAGTTCATGAGCAATATGCAAGATGGTTTAAATTTGTGAACTTGGTTTAGCTCTTTTCCATATCATTCTTCATTTCAAAATTTCTGAGATCTATTTAAATTTTGGGAGCATGTTAATACTTGTGGGGTAAGCTTAATTAAGAATCTACCCTCCGTAGAGGTGAAGGCTAATACATTATGGAACTTTAACGAATTAAAATTTTGAGAGCATTATGTTTTCTCATGTATGATCATGTGCAAGGTTTAAACATTGATGGGCAACGATGAAATCCATCGAAGGCTTACTCGATGACGAGCAAGGTTTAAGCATGGGGAAGATGTTGACGGTGAAAATCCGTCAACCTAGCCATGAGTTTACCTTCGGTGTTGGCATAAGTTTTATACCTTATCCATAGGTACTAACCCCCGTGGTATAACAAGTTCACTTGTGCATGTCGGTTTTGGAGTTTAGTGTTTATGTAGGGTTTTAGCGTTGAAAGCAAGACTTCCGGGATAAGTTTGTCAAGCACCTTGTGACAAGACCTTGAAGCCCCGTACAAGTCATGCAATGAAGCAAACTTGACTCCAAGAAGCCAGGGACTCAACTCGAGAAGATGAAAAATTCCGAGGACCTAACCAGAAAAGTGCCGAATCTTGTGGGACAAGGAGCTACGTCCAATTCGGAGAGAAACTGACGACAAGGGCCTACATGCAGAAGGGGGAAGGATCTAGAAGACTCGGGAACCGACACCACGCGAAGGAGGCCGGAAACTGGGCCTGGATGGGCCCAGGCCGGTCGGCCCAGGATGGTCGGCCCAACCCAGTCCAGGGCCCAATCCCCCCTCCTTTGACCTAGCCGCCATTCGGGCTATTTATAGCCCCGGGGTCGAGAGCCACGGAGGATCCAATTCGTCATCTGCCGCCGAGGAGCAGAGAAGAGACGGACACCATCCAGAAGAGGAGAGGGTCGAGCTAGTTGACTAGGGTCTCCCTAGCCGACGTGGGAACCTTGCTCGGAAGACCACGTCGGAGTTCCCGGAGCTAGAAGCAAGATCAAGGTAGGATCCCGGTGGTGATCTTGTTTATGTATCATTGTACTAGTTGAATTATCAAGTTGAATCGATTTCTAGCGATCAAGCATTTCTTTGATGGTTTCGTTTTTCGATCGGCTTTGCTTATTCTATATCTATTCTCGAGATAGATCACATAGGGTGTTCTTGTAGCCGCGGTGGCTAGAGGTACACGCCGGATCTTCCGAAAGAACTCGACTTGTCCTTGGACTCGTCCTAGACTACCCGCATGAGTAGGGATACGTTGTGACAGAACGGGGGTTCTGAAAGGCGGGCGTTTTCGAAGTCGGACGGGAAACCACGATTTAAAGAGGCTTCTAATAAGATTCGATTTGTTATTTCTTCTCTTGCTTGGAACTTCAACAAAAGGCGTCACCTGCAGCTAATGTGCGCGGCGCGCGCGATTCAGGGAGCGTGGCTCCCATGGATCTATAAATCTGAGAGGAGGGAAGGGTAAGCTCTTTACCTCAACACTTAGCGCTCATCGCTCCCGTCACTCTCGCTTTCGCTCCAAAGCACCGCGCGCCCCTTCGTCTTCCCTCAGTGTTCGCTTCGTCACCGCGCCTCCCGCCGATCGACATGGCTCCCACGTAGGCAATCGTTGTGGTGGACTCGCTGCTGTGGAGCCGCTCGACGGTGACGCGGTTCACCTTGAGCGAGCTGGTGAACGGCGGTCAACTCACACCGAACGTGGATGGGCAACCCCCGGCGTGGATCGTCCCGCCGGCGGCAGACCAGGAGCCCAACCCGCCGTTCGGCTACGTCGTCAGCTTCATCCACCACCACGAGCATGGCTTCACGGCGCCGGCGAGCCGCTTCATGCGCGGGCTGTGCTACCACTACGGCGTGGAGCTGCAAAACTTTGCGCTGAACGCGATCTTGCAGGCGGCCACTTTCGTCGGCGTGGGCGAGGGATTCCTGGGGATCCCAGCGTACTGGGATCTCTGGGTCCACCTTTTCCGCGCGGAGCTGCACACGCTCTCCACGCCGGAGCCGCGGGTGCGCCGCGCGGTACACGCCGGCGGGATGTCCATTTCACTGCGGGAGTCACGCAGGGAACTCTACATTCCCTGCATGATGACTTCCAACAACGCGGAGTGGGAGCAGGGGTGGTTCTACCTCCGCAACGACGAGCCCGTCCTCCCCCTACACCAGCAAGGTCCTGAGGGAGAAGGCCGACTCCTGGTGGCACGGGCTGTCCTTGTCTTCGCGTCAGGACCGGCTGGAGTCAACCCTGCGTGCGCTGAAGAGCCTGGCAGACGCCGGGCTGGGTGCGGCCTCGGTTCTCGCGAACCTTCACCACCGGCGGATCATCCCCCTCATGGAGAGGAGGCTCCGCATCTTTGAGATGGATGAGATGGCCGACCCGGTGGCGCTGGCACACTCGCGGTTGATACACGACCGTTTCCCCCAGGAGTACGCGGCCATGAGGGCGAGGCGCACCATTAACCTCAAGGCTGTCAAGAACAGCAACGACGACCTCTGGTCATTCGTCATGCTTCCCGACGGCCCACTGGTGAGTGGACTCTTCCCCTTTTCCTTTGTTCTTTCGCCATGTGCTGCCGCAACTCTGACGTTTCGTCCTCCCTAGCAGGGGGTGGCCGTGAACGTTGTGCGGTCCGACCCACCCACGCCCCGAGCGCGCACGCACGGCGCAGCGGCAGGAACAGGAGCGGGCGGCACGGAAGAAGGAGCGGGGGATCCAGCGCCGGGAGCAGAGATATGAAGAGTTCCGGCTACGCGAGCAGTAGGGACTTCCTCCCCCGGCGACGCCGGAGTACTCATCGTCGGAGGAAGAAGAGGAGGAAAGCGACGGGGGACAGGCCCCTCCTGAGAGGTGGGAGCCTACGCCTCCCTCACCGAGAGCCGCAGAGGCGGTGGAGGACTAGGCGCCCGGGGTGGGCGCGGGAGCGCCCGCCGCCGGCGGCTCGCGGGAAGAGGCGGCACACGCCACGGAGGTGTCGGCGCGTGCCACGGAGGCGTCTGGAGGCGCGACGGTGGCGGCGTCGGCCGTGGCCTCAGCGCCCGTTGAGCCCTCGAGAAAGAGGAAACGGGGCTTCTCCACCCTGAGGTAGGCCGTCGCTCTTCCAGACACTCCGTTTCGAGGGGTGTGAGTATGATCTTTTTGATTTCGCGTTCGCAGGGTGGCGCTGACTGTCCCCCCCTTGCGCCTGCAAAGGCGCTTAGGGTAGACGTGTCCATCCCCACGAGGCGGCGCTCATCGAGGTCACTGTGGGTAGCCGGGAGCGCGGCGACGACGACGAGCAAGGGCCTGCGCAGCGTGGCCGCAGCGGTGGAGCCGCAGCGAGGTGGTGGCGGCCCTAACGGCGGCCATGACCACGGTGGTCACCGCGCCGTCGATCTCCGCCGGCGCCGGCCTCGGTCGGGGGCGTCCGGTGGCGGTGGTGGAGATCCCGGACGACGACACCCCGCCGCTCGGATGGGACCAGTGGGGGAACCTGCCCGCACCGGCCCCCCGAGCCCCGGTGGGGGCGCTCGTAGTGAGGGACGACGGCCGTGTGACATTGGGGCGCCGGCGGATGGCGCCGAGGCCTCGTCGTCGCGCGCAGTCCTCCCGGCTTCAGATGGCGCTACGGCGTGCCCAGAGACGGGACGGGAACGCGCCATCACGCCGCTGCCCCACTTCACCGATGCCTAGGCCGAGTAGGAGCTGTGGCAGGAGTTCCGTGACCACGGCGCCTCGCTCAACCGGGTGCTGAACGAGGCGCTGCGGATCCACAGCGGTCTTGCGTGGCGCGACTTCCAGGTACGTGGTCATTCGTGGAGTCTTGTGATTCTTCCCTTCTCATTTCTTTCGCGTCTGCGCCTTCCCTGATCTGTGCCCCTTGGTTTTTGTCCGCCGACGGCAGGAATTGGAGGATCGGGTCAGGGAGAGGTATGGTGCCCTCGACCTGACGGGCTCTGAGCTCCGCCGGCTCCGAGAGCAGCGCGACACTCTCGACGCCCTCGTCGAGGCCCTGAGGACGGGCGACGGGTGGCTGGCGTACCGGGCGGAAGCCCTGCGGGACCAGCTCCTGGAGCTGGAGGCTCAGACCGCAGAGGGGACTTCCGCCGTCGAGGAGGTGCGGACCGCGCTCGTGGACCGGGACGAGGCGCTGCAGAGGGCGAGGGAAGATCTGGCGAGGGCGCACACTCTGGCGGCGGAGTGGGAGACTGAGGTAGCCTCGGTTCATGCCCAGCTTCGACAAGATCGCTCGACCCTCGACGAAGAGCGCGCTTGGCAACGCCAGGCCGAGGAGAAGGCCAAGGAGGCGGAGGAGCCGAGGACGAGCGTGACCTAGAAGGCCGCATCTCTTGCGTCAGCGGAGGAGCAGCTCCAGCAAAGCGGGCCGTGCGCCAGCAGGCAGAGGACCAACTCCAGCAGGAGCGGGCTTCCCTCGTCGTGGCTCGGGCTGCCCTCGAGCGGGAATGCCTAGCGCGTGAAGAGGCGCAGGGTCGGCTCCAGCAAGAGCGCACCGCGCTCGAGGGGGCGCAGGCAACCCTTAAGCAGCGGGACGACGATGTCTCACAGCTTAACGGGGAACTGGTGCAGCTCAGCATCTCGCACGAGGACTTGTTCCAATCCCTCGAGGAGCAGGAGGCCACGGTCCGTGACCTGCGGCGAGAGGCCGAGGAAGCACGCAAGGCCCTCGACTCTGAGAGGAAGCAGGTCGAAGGTGAGTTGCGTCTCTCCCTTTTCCGTTCGTCGATTTGGCTTGGTCGAGATCCGCTCCCGACCCTTGTTTCTCTGTCGTTGGTTTTCAGGCCTGCGGACCGCCATGGGGAATACGACCACCCAGACCGAGGCTGTGCAGATGGCCTACAACTCCTCTCAACAGGAGTTGGAGGAGCTACGGGCTGCCGCCCTCGAGGTCTGCCAGGAGGTTGAAGAAGGCGAGGCGCAGGCCGGGAGCTCGCTGGCGAGTCGCTTACGCGCCCTCGGCGGGCATGTCTCCCAGCGCATGCGCCGCGCCCTTCATTTGGGGGTCAAGAAGCCTCTCGGCGTGGTGGCATCTCACTACCAGGTCGACTTCGAGGCCGTCTCCTTGGGCTACGTCGTCCTGGATGGCATTGAGGACGAGGTAGCGATGGACCGTGCAGACGTGCTCGCCGCCACTGCCGCCGATATGCTCGCCGAGGACTTCACTAACTTCTTGTCCCCAGACGCTCCCGCGGTAGGTGGCCCTCAAGCCTGAAAGCAATTGGGCGTTCGTGCCCTTGTCATTTAAGTATTAGCATTCAGGCCATGTGGCCATGTAATGAACAATTACTTGTTTGAAACATCTTGTAAATTGAAGTGATTCTTTTTATTTCGCTTGTCACGCCGTTCTGTCGTTCTTTTCCTTTGCCTAGGCGGATTTGAGCTAGGGAGGTTCGATCCCACGAGTGGCCCGCTGGTCCAGAGGTGAGGGAGAAGGGCCGTATCCTCGCGGAGGCGTAGGCCATCTCCGGCTCGCGCGTCTTTCCCGCTTGGCCGCTCGCGCCCCGTCTGAACTCGCCCAAGGCCTAGGTCGAGTCGTACTTAGCGTGCTTGAGAATTTTTGCGAAAAAATCGAACCATTTTGGGGGGGATGCCCCCGTAGTAGCCCCCGAGGGTGACTTTGGTTTCTGGGGAAAGCCAAGTTACCCTTTGACTTTATTAATTCGAAAGTGTTTACATTTGTACAGCCAACTGGGGTGTTGGTATTGTAAATTACAAAAAGAACTTGGAAATCCTTTCTAAGGGTAGAAGCGATGTAGCTGTTGGATGTTCCAAGCGTTGGTGAGTTCTTCACCGTCCTCGTTGGCCAGCTTGTACGTGCCGGGCTTGAGTACTTTCATCACGACGTAGGGTCCCTCCCGTGGGGGCGATAGCTTGTGGCGGCCTCGATTATATTGACGTAGCCTTAGGACTAGGTCCCCTTCGTTGAAGTCTCGGCGCCGTACCTTCCGGGCCTGGTAGCGCCTCAGCGCCTGCTGGTACCTCGCCGAGTGTATCAGGGTCACGGTGCGGGCCTCGTCCAGTTGGTCCAGCAAGTCCTCGCGGGCTCGCTGGTTGGTGCCTTCGGCTATGTTTGGTTGAGCTGTGACTGTAGAAAAAGCTGTTGTGAGCTGTGAGCTGTGGAAAAGCTACTGTGAGCTGTGAGCTGTGGAAAAAGCTGAAAGTCGTTTGGTGAGACAGCTATGCCTCTTTTTAGAAACACTTACATGTGGACCCACTCAACTTTCTCCCTCTCTCACTGATGGGTAGGGCCCACTTGTCAGCATCATCATCTTCTTCATCCCAGTACACAGATTGACAGGGACTCACCACTCACCGGTCAGGGGCGGGCCCAGGATTTTGAGTGTTGGTATTCGAACTTAGTAAAGGGTGTAAAAAAATTTTTTTGACAGCTTAAATTGCGGGTTGAGGGGAGGGAGGCGGGGCATGAGTTGGGCCCAATTGTTGGGTTGTTGGCCTAGTTTTGCGAAATGAGCTGTAGGGTGGCCTGAGTTGCTGTATTTTTACATTTAGTTGAATACACATGAAGTATATACTATATATATCCAGTTTTTTTCAAAAATAATTGGTATTCAATGATATACCAAGTGGGCCCGCCCCTGTCACCAGTGGAGCATTCCGCGTCCACCCACGTGCGGGGTGGAGCGCCGTCATGGAGCTCGGGCTGCAGGGGAGAGACACGACCGGTGCTGGAGGAGATCGAGATGAGCAAATGTTTCCACTGACGCTCCTCCCCTCCGCCAATCGAATCCTCCCCACCTACTCCACCAAAAACGAATCGGTCGCGTCCTTGGCTCCCTCAACTACCTCTCCACCCATCTAAACCACCAGGTTGCCTTCTCAAGCTCAAATCCGCCGGCAATTACCGGATTTTCGAGCGCATGTGCCTTGACCTTCATTGAAGATTTGCGAGAAGGGGAGTGCATAGAAGCAAAGCTCATGCGTGCGCTCGCGTCGGCGTGGCTGCGGAGGAGCTCGCGTTTGCACCCGCGCCCGTGTGGATGCGTCGCGGAGCTCACGCCCGCGTGTGCGACAGGCGTTGGCAGAGCTCACAGGCGGCGGCGACGAAGCTGACCCACTCTCCGACGACGTGAGGGGAGAGGGAGGTGCCATGACGCGTGGAGAAAGGGAGGGACCGAGGGGCGGACTGCTGGTGCTGGGCGTGGATGGGGAGAGCCGGGCGTGGTCGGGCGCCGCCGGGGAGGTGAGCTCGTGGTGCCATTGGAGTGAGCGAGATGGGAGGGAGGGATGACGGGAGAAAGAAAAGAATCGAACTGGTACGCAACTAATCCGTGGCATGGTGGGTAAATTCATGGAAGTTTGCTCTCACAGTCAAAAAAAGCAGGGGGAAGTAGCTGTAGTATTTGTGAAGGGAAAAAGTTGCTTTTAACTGTAGCTTTTGTTGGCAGCCAAGCCCTTTGGTTGAGCTATAGCCAAAAAAATTCCAACCAAAGGGACCCTTCATCGTAGGCCCCGACTCTGGGTGACCCATATTCCAAGTCTGTGGGGAGAACGGCCTCCGCGCCATAGACCAGGAAAAACGGGGTGAATCCCGTGGCTCTGCTCGGGGTGGTTCTGAGGCTCCACACAACCGCTGGTAGCTCATGGAGCCATTCATGACCGGACTTGTTCAGTATGTCGAAAATCCTTTGCTTGAGACCCTGTAGGATCATGCCGTTGGCGCACTCCACTTGACAGTTAGTCTGTGGATGTGCCACGGCCGCCCAATCAACACGGATGTGGAACTTGTCACAGAACTCCAGGAACTTTGTGCCCGTGAATTGGGACCCATTGTCGGTGATGATGGAGTTGGGCACTCCAAACCGGTAGATGATGTCGGTGAAGAACGTCACGGTCTGCTCTGCCCTGAGGTTCGTGATCAGGCGCACCTCGATCCACTTGGAGAACTTGTCTATGGCAACCAGTAGGTGGGTGTAGCCCCCGGGTGCTTTCCACAAGGGCCCGACGATGTCCAACCCCCACACGACGAAGGGCCATGTGACAAGGATTGTCTGGAGGGCATGCGCAGGGAGGTTGGTCTTGCGGGCGTAGAATTGGCACCCTTCACAAGTGTGCACGATCTCGCTGGCATCTGCGACAGCAGTAGGCCAGTAAAAACCCTGACGGAACGCGTTGCCCATGAGGGTGTGTGGCGCCGCGTGGTGGCCGCACACGCCCGCATGAATATCTCGAAGGAGCTCACGCCCCTGAGGGATAGGTACACATCACTGCAGGACGGCTGACGTGGCGCGCTTGTACAGCTCGCTGTTGATGAGGGTGAATGACTTGGCCATCCTGGCGACGTGTCTGGCCTCGGATCGGTCCGGGGGGAGCTCCCCTCGATCCATCCAGGCGATGTATCTGTCACGCCAGTCCTCCGCGTGGAGGACCGGCTCCGTATCCATGGCCTCGGCCTCGTCCGCACCATACCCCTCGAGCAGGGAGAGCACGAATGCCTCGTTTGAGGGGTCCTCGTCCGTAGGCTTCGCGCTTGCTGGATTCGAGGGAGCCCCCGAGGGTTCCTCCTGACTCGAGGGGGTCGGGACGAGGTTGACGGACGGCCTGGCGACATCCTGCGCAAAAACGTTCGGGGGAACAGTGATTCTCCCCGACACGATTTTGGCGAGCTCGTCTGCCTCCTCGTTGTACCGGCGGGGCACGTGGTTGAGCTTGATGCCGTAGAATTTGTCTTCGAGGGCCCGCACGGCGTTGCAGTACGCCTCCATCTTGTCATCGTGGCAGCTCACGTTCTTCATGACCTGGTCGATCACGAGCTGCGAGTCTCTCCTAACGTTGAGGCGCTTGATGCTCGTCTCGATGGCGGTCCAAAGGCCTCAGAGAAGGGCCTCATACTCTGCCATGTTGTTCGACACGGGGAAGTGTAGGCGTACCGCGTACCTCATGTGCTCCCCGAGGGGTGAGACGAAGAGCAGGCCCACGCCTGCCCCTGTCTTCATCACCGACCCATCAAAGTAGAGGGTCCAGCACTCGGCCTGGATTTGCGGCAGCTACAGCTGTGTGCCGTCCATTCGGCGATGAAATCCGCTAAGATCTGGGATTTGATCGCTTTGCGCGGCGCGTAGGCGAGTGTTTCGCCCATTAACTCCACCGACCACTTGGCAATCCTGCCCACTGCATCCTGGTTTCAGATAATCTCTCCTAGCGGAAAGGAGGAGACCACCGTGACCGGGTGAGCCTCGAAGTAGTGGCGAAGCTTGCGTCGTGCGAGCACCACCGCGTAGAGAAGCTTTTGGATCTGCGGGTAACACACCTTGGTCTCGGACAACACCTCGCTGATGTAGTAAACGGGTCATTGGACTGGTAGGGCGTGCCCTTCCTCCGTACGTTCTACCACGATGATGGCGCTGACCACCTGGGTGGTTGCGGCGACGTGGAGGTACAGAGGCTCGCCATCCTGGGGCGGCGTTAAAATCGGCACGCGGGCAAGCATCATCTTGAGCTTGTCAAGCGCCTCCTGGGCCTCGACGGTCCAGGAGAAGCGTTCGTGCTTCTTCAAGAGTCGGTAGAGGGGCAGTCCCTTCTCGTCGAGTCGCGAAATGAAGCGGCACAAGGCGGCGCCCCAGCACCTTCTGGACCCCCTTGAGGTCTCGAATCGGGCCCATCCGCTCGAGGGCTGAGACCTTCTCGGGATTGGGCTCGATCCCCCACTGGGAGACGATGTATCCCAACAGCATGCCTCGCGGCGCTCCGAAGACGCACTTTTCAGGGTTCAGCTTCACCCCGTTGGCCCGTAGGCAATCGAATGCCACGCGCAGGTCGTTAACCAGGTCATCCGCCTTCCTGGTCTCCACGACTATGTCGTCTACGTAAGCCTCAATGGTTCGCCCGATGTGATCCCTAAAAATGTGCTGCATACATCGCTGGTATGTAGCGCCCGCATTTCGGAGACCAAACAATATCGTTACGTAGCAGTACATCCCAAAGGGAGCGATGAATGAAGTCTCGAGCTGGTCAGACTCCTTCATTTTTATTTGGTGGTACCCGGAATAGGCATCAAGAAAGCATAAGAGTTTACTCCCAGCAGTCGAGTCTGATTTGATCGATTTGTGGCAAAGCAAAAGGAACTTTGGGACATGCTTTATTTAAGCTGGTATAGTCTACACACATCCGCCATTTCCCATTCTTTTTCTTAACTAATACAAGGTTAGCTAGCCACGTAGGGTGGAACACCTCCTTGACAAATCCGGCCTCGAGGAGCTTCCGCAGCTCCACTCCGATCGCCCGGCGCCGCTCTTCGTCAAAGCGGTGCAGCCGTTGCTGCACAGCACGGGAGTGAGGTAGGATATCAAGAGAGTGCTCGGCGACCTCCCTCGGGATGCCTGGCATAACCGAGGGGCTCCACGCAAAGATGTCGGAGTTGGCGTGGAGGAAGTCAACGAGCACCACTTCCTATTTCGGGTCGAGGGAGGAACTGACTCTCAACGCCCTGCCCTCGCGGGCAGCAGGGTCGAGGGGCACCTCTTTGGTTTGCTCAACAGCCTCGAAGCTGCCGGCGTGCTTGCCGGTGGAGTCGAGGTCCTCGTTGACCAGCTTCTCTAGGTTCGCCACGAGCGCTTCATCCAGCGCTAGCGCCTCAGTGTATCTACGCACTCGACGTCGCAGTCGAATGCGTGCTCGATCGACAAGCCCACGGTGATGACGCCCTTGGGTCCCGGCATCTTCATCTTGAGGTAGGTGTAGTTTGGGACCACCATGAACTTGGCGTAGCACGACCGCTCGAGAATGGCGTGGTACACGCCCCTGAACCCCACCACCTCAAAGATGAGGGTCTCCTTACGGAAGTTGTCTAGCATGCCAAACTAGACAGGCAGGTTGATCTGGCCGAGGGGCTGGGCGCACTTGCCCGGCGCGACGCCGTGGAATGGCGTCGTGCTGTGCCACAGCGGGTCCAACCCGATCCCCAGTAGGCGCAGAGTGTGCGCGTAAAGGATGTTGAGGCTGCTGCTTCCGTCCATCAACACCTTGGAGAACCGAGCGTTCCCGATGACTGGGTCGACCACCAGCGGGTACTGGCCCAGATTAAGGATGCGGTTCAGATGATCCTCGCGGATGAAGGTGATGGCGTCCTCCGACCAGTCGAGGAAGGAGGGAGGAGCCTTCTCCGCGGCGAGGACCTCGTGCCGCTCCCGCTTGCGCTGGCTGTTGGACATGTCCACGGTCGCCCCCCCCCCCCCCGAAGATGAGGAAGACGTTTTCCACCGCGGGGAAGCCGCCGGCGTTGCCGTCACCCCCATCCTTCTTGGCCTCACCGTCCTTCGCGGCGGCGCGGCTGTAGTATCATTTGAGCAGGTCGCACTGCTTGAGGGTGTGGTTGACCGGCGTCTTGTGGTACGAACAGGGCTTCTTCAGCATGTCGTCGAATATGCTGGGGCCTCGAGGGGCGGCTCGAGGGCCCCTTCGAGCCGGGTTGACAGCGAGGGCCTCGTCCCCGTCGTCGTTGCGCCCCTGCGTGCGCGCCTCGCGGCGCGGCTTCTTGCCTTTCTTGCCCCGCTTGTGCTTCTGCTGGGGCTCCTTGGACTTGCTGTCCTCTGTGGGTGCGTCGTCCACGCGCTTGCCCTTCTTCCTGTCAAAGATGGCCCCCACCGCCTCCCCGCCAGAGGCGAAGCTGGTGGCGATGTCGAACAGCTCGTTTGAGTCAACCGGCGGGCTGTGCCTTAGCTCGCGCACGAGGTCCCAACAGGTCGTGCCCTCGAGGAAGACATGTACGATCTCAGACTGGGCCACGCTCGGGAGCTCCGTGCAGTATGAAGTCCCGAAGCGACTCACCGGGCTTCTGGGTGCACCCGCGCAGGTCCCAGTAGTTTTTGGGGCGCACGTACGTCCCCTGGAAGTTCCCCACGAAGGTGCGGACCAGATCATCCCAGTTGTGTATCTGGCTGGCCGGCAGATGCTCGAGCCACGTCTGCGCTGAGTCAGCGAGGTGTAACGGCAGGTTGCGGATGATGACCTCGTCGGTGGTGGCTCTGCCTAGCTGGCACGCCAGGCGATAGTCGTTGAGCCATACGCGGGGGTCCGTCTCCCCCGTGTACTTGTCGATCGACGTGGGCTGGCGGAAGCGTTGAGGGAAGCTCGCCGTGCGGATCTCCCAGCTGAACACACGGGTCCCCGGGGTCTCCGGTGTCGGCAAGCGGTCTTCTCAGCTGTCGTAGCACCCACCTCACCGCGGGTGGTAGCCTGACGCCGCCCGCGTCTCCGTGTTGCCCGTCCGCCGGGCGTTGATGACGTTGCGAGTGTCGCCATCTTGGGCCTGCCGGCGTGTGTCAAGAATTCGCTCCGCCCGCGTGCACTGACGCCTCAGGGCCTTGCGCGCCCCCGACGTGTGACGCCCCAGGTTTTTAATTACCGTCATTAACGCTAATGACCGGATCAGCCGAGTCAAACCGGTCAAACACCGGTCAAACCTAGGTCAACCTGGGTCATCAGCCTGAAAACCTTGCCAATGAACCTTAATGAACCCCTTGACCAAGTCTACACACACCCGTGGTGGACCTTTGGTCAAAGACACGGTCAAAACCGGCTTAACCATTGACGTCAGCGAATGTCGTCCGGAACTTTTGCCGCGTTCTCCAAAATTCACCTAAACACTTCAAAATCTACCTTTAGGAAAGTTGTCCATCTTGTTGAGGGACACAACTTTTATGTAGATTGGCATTGCAAATTTTGGGTGGAAATTGGTGAAAAACTTAGTCAACTGCCAGTACCTCCTGTTCACAGGGGCAGGCCAGCATTCAATGTTGGCACGACGTTCCTGCAAAATCCATTGAGAAAAACACTAGACGGCCTTTACAAAAGTTGTAGAGGGTAGTTAGATCTACAACTTTCCTATTCACCACATGTTGCACTTCTATTCAAAAATTTAGAGAAAAACTATTTCGAACAGCGCCAGTCCTACACGGGAAACTCGCCCGGCGTCGCCGGCCCTCCCGCGCGCGCCCGGCGGCCGCCGCGCGGCGGCCGCCGCCGCCGTGCGCCACCCGCCTCGCGCCCGCGTCCTGCGCCTCGATGGTCACGCGCACACGCCGCCTGAGGGTCCGCTCCCCAAGGTCGCCCCTTTCCTACGTCGCACGCATGCCGAGGTCGCTTCGAACGCCGCGCCACCGTAGTTTCCCTGTTTCTTGTAAATTGTGTAGAAAATAACAGAAAAATCAGAAAAATGTAAAACTAATTTTGTTGGATTCATGGTGAATTATTCTACAACTTTTGTTATTCTGGCCTGAGCTAATGCCTGATAGTTTTTGCATGCAAAATACAAATGTGAAAACTCTAGATCTGCAATATCTCAAAAACCATAAATTATTTGTAGCTAATTTTTGGATATGTTGTGTGCTAGGTTATGACTAGCTCCTATGCCAAAAATTGCACAAAGTAATGATGTAAATGTTTTTATAAAAATGTTTTTCCATTTCTGCCAGATCTGCATAAATCATTTTTCTTGCTAAATATATTTATGTTCTTGAGCTCAACTTGTGCACACTGTATTGTAATGTCAGAATGCACATCTTGTGAAGTGATCATGATTTTTGGCTTACCAGAATTAATTGTTCTTGATTTATTTATGTTTTCCTTTGTAAATTAAGAAGCTAAGATCAATAGAGTTTTTATGTCAACATGCTGGTTCTTTAGGCTTGTTTAGGACCAGAGAGCATGCATGAGAAAGTTTGGGTCATTTTGATGCTTATTTATTTTTGAATGCATTTAAATGGAATGACTAGCTAGTCTTTGATATTTTCCATAATCTTTAATTTCCTAGCATCCAACACTTACATGTGGGTCCAATGGACCAGGATAGGTGCTAATATGCATATGAAACACTTCTTTAATTTTTGGTAATTTAATTGCTTAATAAAAAGCTTAAAATCCCTTTTAATATTAAAGAGGAATTAAATAAAGAAAAGCCCTTATTTAATTTTTTTTCCTTTCTGAAAGTATTTTGTAATTTAATTAAAGGGTAATTAATTACCTTTGCTGATCAGAAAGTAATTCATAAATAAAAATATTATTTACACCCTTGCTTGTGAAAGTAAAAGGAGTTAAAGTCTTCACATGAAATGACAAGTACAATAAAAACCTTTATTCAAATGTGCACTAAAAGAATAACCCATGTACACCCAATAACCTTCCTAAAAGAGAAACACTATCTAGGTGCTTGTTAAGGTAAATATGACCAACCCATAGTTGGATAAGACAACAAACTATCACATCACCTAAACTTGCATTGCATTCCGTGTAGATCTTCCGGACGGAGATTACTCCCTTGTCCCGGAAACCGAGGAAGGAGGAGCGGAAGCGTCGCTACAGTACGTGGAAGTACTCGACACCGAGGGTGCCCAGGCTAACCTAGCCGACGAAGGAAAGATCCGGTGCATCTAACCCGGTTTTCAAATTTTTTATTCAATTATCTATGGATGATTGTGCATTTACGTTCAGGAGTTGAATGAAACCCTAGATGCATGATCCCTAGGTACCTTTTGTCCCTAGTAGTATGATAGGTCGATAGCTGCTAAGCCATAGGATCGTTACAAGTCGGGTGATGACCTCACTCGAGAGAATAGGTTCCTAGATAGGAATCACAATATATCCTAAATGGATTGCTCACGTGGTAAGAGCATGGGATCTGGGCTCCGGTCCAGTGGTTATGTGGGTTAAGTTTTTGAACGTACTAAGCACATGTCGGGTATGGGACCGGTAAGCCTAGTACCCTAATGAGGCGGCGAGGGATCCTACCGTTACTACTCTTGGGATTCGCTCTCACGGCTCGCCACCGGTGGTGTATGGTGACTCTGGGTGTACTGGGTGGGAGATGCCAGATAGCCTGCACCAAAGACTGTAAGATTCGATCCCGACCCGAGGATTTTTGGGAACGGCCTGGGAAAGTTGTCCCTTGGTGGGCAGCTACCGTGTGTTTGGGTCTACCTTGCAAGGTTTAAATCAATCGATTGTCGGCCTCTCACCATTATCCGAGACTGCTTACTCCACTAGTCATGAGATCCCTAATGATGGAAGTTGATGAATATTATGCTTGGTTAATTGTATTGTACAACTTTGTTTGTACTAGTTGGCTAATGTAGTAAAGATTAAACCTACTAGAACTTGTGCTAAAATCTTGAAAGTAAGGACCTACTCTTTGTTACTTTTTAGCAAAAGCAACCCGGTAGCCAAAAAGCCTTTCATGGTCTAGATTGGGTGAAGTAGTTATCACCGACGGGTAAGTCTTGCTGAGTATTAGTATACTCAGCCTTGCTATAATGTGTTGATCCAGGTAATGCCTTCAGTGATGTGTGGCCCGGAGAGATCCCGCCCGGCTGGGAGCTGGAGTGGGTGGAGGATGACTACTGAAAGCATCATGGATGGCCTCCCGTGGTGACTTCGCTTCCATTAGTTTATTTCCGCTGCTTTTCGAAAACTCTGAACTATTCCATCGTGACAAAAACTATGGTTTGTAGTAAATAAACCCCTCGGGGTATGAATTTGGATATTAATGTTGTTGTATCTCTGGACTCGCCTTCGAGTGAGTTTTAATGCATATATTCGATCCTTGTTGCTTTTCAAGTGATTTACCGGGCGTTAACCCGGCAACTAACGACAGGATGATACTTTATTATTGCTTAATGACCAATGTGGATCGGTCTTAGGCAATAGTACGGTATTTTCCTAGGCGGGTTGTCACACGTCGCCCCGCGCGGTCCCCTGCTGGCAGATGTCGGACGCCGAGCTCTCGGCCTGCTGCACGGTCGCTTGCTCGATGAGCGCCTGCGCCTCGTGGTGCAGGTTCCGCGCCTCGGGTGTTGAGGGAGCGGGCATGGCCCGTAGCAGTGTCGCGGCAGCGATGAGCTACTGGCTTGCTCGCGAGGGCGTGCTTGGGTTGTCGACGTCGAAGTCGGTGTTGATGCGCTCGCGGGCTTGTTTGCCCAGCTCGCGCGCACGCTCACCGAGTGCGGAGGCTTCCCCGGCGATGGAGGCACGAAGTAGCTGCACCGCGCGGTATTCCTCGGCGAGTTTGGCTTCGAGCTCGCGCGCTTGGAATAGCTGCGCGTTGATGTCGGTGCCACTCAGTGGTGAGGGGGGAGGTGCGCTCGGCCCCGCACCATGGTGCGGTCCAGTTCCTGGGCCGGGGGGAACCTCTCCATCGTCGGCTTCTGCCGCATTCGCGGCGTTCGCCTGGTCGTTGGCGAGCACGACGAAGCACTCCCGCGTGGGGTCGTAGCTCCCGGCCCTGGAGTTGTCGGAGTAGCCGAACCAGTAGTCCGCGGCGTCGAGGAACCGCTGGAACATCACCGGGTTCGGCACGCCGGAGAAGTCCCACTCCGCGTACCCATGCGAAGTGGCGGGTGGCAGTTCGCTGGTGGAGCCGTGGTATGACTCGTCGTCGGTGGTTGCAGCGAGGTTCCTAGCCGCTGGGATATGGCGGCCAGAACGACTCCTGCGTGCCGCCACGTCGGTGTTGGCGGACAAGGCGAGCGCCATTGTGGCGCCATGCAAGCCGAGGGGGAACCGCGGCCCGGAAACCGCACACCCCCCGTTGGAGCGGTTGCCGTCTCGTCATCGATCGCGTCGCGTTGCGAGGCGACGCGCGCGGCCCGTCGTCGTCCGTCCGCGCCTGTCGAGAGCGCTGACCGAGCGTCGTCGGTGTTGAGGTGCTGAAGGGCCCGCAGCGTCCGCTTGGGCGAGCACCGGGGTGTTAGCAGCGGGTGTGACTAGAACGGGTCCTGGCCCGGTTGACCGTCGCGGGTGAAGCTCTTCGCGGTTGGTTATGCGCATGAGGTAGCCGTTCCTCGTGGCCTGAAAGTTCAGGCTCCCGAACCGGATTTCGAACCCGGCTGGGAGGGGGTCCGAGCTGCCCATGGAATACCTCCGCCCCCGGTACTCGGTGCGAATCACCATCAAGATGGCCGGCGGGAGCTGATCTTCAGCGCGCGTCCCCCTACCTGGTGCGCCAACTGTCGGTGCGGAAACTAGTCCCGACACTAACTAGTAAGAAGCGCTGAGATCTATCTCTCGATGGCCGGTGCTAAATAACTAGTGACACTGATTTTATCCTGGTTTTGGTCGGGGGCCGTACGTCCAGCAGTGGTCTGCTCGGGGCACTATATTGCGCTGCACCGTGGTGCTCGTAGAGGGGGCTACAAGCGAGGCGGTGTCACACCCGATTTTACAAGGAAAACCGAATGCATCTCATATGTGCGCCAGGATCAAATTACACACACATGATAGACAAAAGAGTGTAATACCATTGCAGTAATAAAAACGTACAAGAGTTAAACTGACACAATATTCTTTATTACACTCAGACGGGTGGACTCGAAGGTCCAAACACAAAGCGATAACTAAAAATGAGTAGTTCCTTCTTCAGCTTCCACAGGCATAATGACTGGGGGATCCGCATGCCTTAGAATTCCTCGAAGTCGCTCCTGTACTCCTCCTCACCGATGTTCTCCTCTGAACAGCGGTAATCAACGGGTGAGCACACTTATGGTTGGAACTCAGCAAGTGGGGGAAACAATGCAAGGCTACCAAGGATAGGCTATGGTTCACAGCGGTAAGCTTTTTATAAGTTGGTCAAGTTTTAATTAACAGCACCTAGTTACTAAGTGTAATTTTATACCAACCCTCTTAACTTTAAAAGACATCTCAACCCAAAACCCATAAGACTCGCGATTTACATGCATCTTTAAGTTTGATTATCATGTGAGGGTCTAAGCCGCTCTTGACCGTGAGCACGGCTGTTATAACAGTTTTACACTCTGTAGAGGTTGTACACTTTACTCATAGTTCGTGTTCCCCATTTTGCCCGGGTTAGCTAGACCCTTAAACACTTCCAAGGTGAGTCGCTAGGGGTCCACTACGAAGCCTTTACAAAGGAAAGAAGAGAAACCAACAGCCCGCGACAGTTACAGCTCAGGGCGGACCATAACCCTCCCTAATGGTCAACACCTTAGCAAAGGCTGCTACCCCAGAAGAACCGGGCTATACCCCTGCAACCCCGAGCCCCCTGTGCCCCTCTTGGAAAAAGGCTATCAGCTAACCCACTCTCCTAATTACTTGGCTAAGCTAGAGCCATGTGGACTGTGGTTGTACTGTTGTCTTGGGTGGTTCTCCATGTTCCATTTATATTATGGATGATCTTGACTTAAACATGAACACATTTCATAACAGAACTAAGTTGCATTTCATAACCAAGACATAACCATACCCATGTTAAGCAAACTAAGCAATTGTCTACCCAAAGCATTTGATAAACAGGGTTGATCAAGGTAACAGGATAAAACATCTAGTCAAGGCCTTAAAAAGGTGTTAGCCCATCATATTAATGCATTGCAACAGAAATAGTAAATATTGTTTAAGCATGCAGTGTTATAGGTTCAAAAGAGAAAATGCAGAGGGAGAAAGCCACTTGCCTTCCTCTACAAGCTGGGTATACTCCTCTTCAAAGAAAGGCTCTTCCTGATCACTTCCGACGGGGAGCTCAGACGAAACAGGCACGATATCTACGCACAAACATATACAACAAACAATAAATAAACAGCACACCAAACAGTAGAAAAAGTTGAAAACTCGCTGTCTAAATGATTCTATTCGCTGAGACGATCATTTCGGTATATAGAACGCTAAAAACGGAGTTAAAACAAGAAAGTTATGCTTAAAACTAGTTACAGGGACCTATCTGCAATAAAACTAAATTTTACAGGGCCTTCATAAACAAATCCAGGGGCTAAAACACAATTTCATATAGAAACAGGAGGGCTAACTTGCTAAAACAAAAGAAAAGGACCTCGGGTGAAATTGTTCAGGGTACACAGGGGCTAGCTCGTAAAAATTCTGGACCTGGTTGCAAGACTCTTATAAGGTGGAAGGACCGGCATGCAAATAAGAAATTGATCAGGGACTCTTTAAAGAAATCGCCTCAGCCGAGCCATGGATCTCAGATCCAACAGCTGAGGACGCGCGCATGCGCGGTGAGCCGCGCCGTGAACCCGACTCACGGATCCACGGTGGACCGGCCACATAACCCGAAGGTGTACGCGATCCTGTCCGTCCGCGCGAGATCCAAACGCTGTGGACGCAAATAAGCAAGACGCGGCGGCGGTGTCGCCGGAGAGCGCCGGCGCGCAGCGGAGGCTCGCCGGGGTCGTCCCTGGACAGTGCTCCCGGCCACCAATTCGTCCACGGGCCGGTGCATTACGTAGCAGGAAAACATGCGCACGTGATAGGGGACTCAAGGGGCATGCTCGGGCTCCGATGACAGCCGGCGCCGGAAGGGGGCGGCGCAACCGCTCCGGCGAGCTTGTGAGCGCGCCGATGTGCACTAGGAGAAGGGGAAATGAGCGGGGAATATTGCTCATCGTGCGAAGGAGAGGCAGGTGAGCTCGAAGGCGAAGGGGAGGCGACGGTGCAGGAGCTTGGCAATGGCGGCGGGTCGGGGGCGCTCCGGTGTGGTTGGGGCACGGCTCCTAAAGGCGCCGGGGACGAAAACCTGTGGCATGGTAGGCTCAATGAGGGCCGGTAGAAGCATCAGAGAGAAAGAAAGGGAGAGGAGGGGAGGTCCTTTACCGGCGACAAGCTCTTCCAGTGACGGCGGCAGAAACAAGGCGGCGACGCTGAGTGCGTGAGGTGCTCGAGCACAGAGACAAGCGAGTGAATGAGAAAGGGAGGAAAAGAAAGGGATGCCCAAGCTTTATACGACCAGAGGGAGAAGGAAGGCGAAGGGGAGAAGGGACAATTGGCCAGCGGCCTTGCCATCGATGGCCGACGGTCAATCCGGCGCAATTGATCAAGAGGGAGGGGGAAACGACAGGAAACGACTAGAGCTTGATTGCGGGGAATTAACTGCCTTAATTGGCTGACCCAAGCGGGCAGGGAGAGGAAGGGAGGCGGCTAAGCGCGGCGGAGATTGTGGCGGCGCTCGGCCTGGTCAAAGCAGAGGAGGGAAGAAAGAAAGGAAGGGGAAGAAGAAGGACTGACAGGCGGGGCCAGCGTGTCACTGAGAGAAAAGAAAAGAGAAAGGGATGGCAGGGCGTGGGCCGCTGCGGGGGAAGGGAAGGTGGGCTGCTCGGCCGCTGGGCCGAAAGGTAAGGTTGTTCTCTCTTTTTTTCGTTTTCTTTTCCAATTCAAACTTTTCCTTTCAAATTCAAACCAAAATCCTTCAAACTTTTCACAAAATTTTAGAAATCTTTTAGACTTCACACAAGCAACCAAAAACTATGCAAAGCCAAATAATGATGCACAATCACTTGTTGTCTCTAGATTAATTAAATTAAATTTAATAATTTGGAGCTCAAATTTAAATGGCATTTTAATTTAAAACCTTAAGACTATGTTAACATGTTGCTAGGTGATTTTTAGTGATGGAATTTTAGGGTGTCACAGGCGGGAGAGGAGGTCGGGCCTCCAGGTCCCAGAGGTACTGATTGAGACAAATGTCAATATCGTGGTGAAGACGGAAAGCGTGCATGTGATTGTTGTCCGTCGTCCCCCCATGGCTAGGGGACTGCTCCTCCTTTTATAGGCCAAGGAGGAAGCAGTTTACATGTGTGCCACACTATTTCGCCTGTAGAGGCATGGCGTACAATGCCATGGAGTAGATGGTTGTCCTGGCGAATCCCGCTACTGGTGGGGCGTCGTGGCGCATCCTGTGCCCGTACAGGAACGGCTTTGAGGGTGGTGGCGCAGAGGGCGCTCGTCAGGCCGCCGCTCGCGGGCCGGCTCGAGGGTGCCGTTGACGGGAGGCCGTACGAGGCACAGTGGCTGGCCTGGCGGTGTCCTGTCGCCGCGTGTTCCACAACATCGGGTATGGTGGTGCAGTGGCCGGGATGGCGTCGCAGTGACGGGGATGGTTGCACAGGGCCGATGGCGACGGAGGTGACCGCTCCCACTGGCCTGACGTCACGGCGCCGTCCTATGGGGGCGCGGAGTAGTTGTGCGTCATCCCTTCGAGGGTTCCGCCGTCCTTTTTTGAGGGTGCGGTGCGCCGGCCATGCGGGAGTAGGTGGTACAGTGTCGCGGGGCGGTTACTGACCACGCCGCACAGCGTCGCACAGTGGCGGGGATGGCCGCGCCACGGGAGTTGGCGGAGTAGTGCCGGGGCATGATTCCCAGGCGCGTAGTGGCGTGGATTCGCCTTTGACTTGGATGCCTGCAGGTGTCAGTGCATTAAATGCCCCTGCCGGAGGGGCAGATATAGGGATGGCGGCCCGTGATGCCCTCTCGCGAGACGGAAACTCGCTCGAGGGGGCGTTTGGCTCTTGATCGAGACGGGGCCTCGCGCGAGGGGGGGGGGGCGTCCAGCCCTCGAGCGAGGCGGACTCCCGCTCGAGGGCCGTCCGACCCTCGAGCGAGACGGATCCCCACTCGAGGGTGCGATCGACCCACGAGCGAGGCGGGTTTGTACCGAGGCGGTGCCGTACCCCTCGAGCGGAGCGGAGTCCCGCCCGAGGGTGGCTGGGCCGATTGATTGACGTGCCGTGGGCCCGCGGTTTCGTTTTGCGCGTATGTTTAGGTTTGTTTGCGTTTGTCTTTTACGAGTTTAAGCGGGTTTCCCCTGGTTGTTCAGGGGACCCTTATGGCTCTCCCCGACAGTGCTACATTGTGCAAATCATGGGCTGACGCCTAGGGCCACGGCCCAGGTGGCCCTAGACCTCTATCCACCCCTGTCGTCCCCAGCAGCTCGATCGTTGTTGTTTTGCCGGGATGGGAACAACAGTCGTGGTCGTTGTCACAACGACACAGACACCAGCAGCGTTACATCCCATGCCCCTTCAGCCACCAACCAACAGTACTTTTCTCTCATAACAAACCAAGCCCACCAAAGAATCGGTCAGGAAGTATTTTCTCTCGGAACAAATCAAAGACTACCATCACCGCCCGCCAAACGAATGTGCCGTTGTTTTGACTTTTGAGGATCAACTGAGCTAGCAAACTGGTCACTTGACACGTTCCACACCCTGCATGATGATGAGTGCACGCGTTAAGCCTATGTCCACGGTAATTATAGCATGGTTAAACTTTGTGGCTTTTTATTACTGTAGTGGCACTATAGCTTGCGTGGAGTAATTAGACGAATTGCTTGCTGTGCTTTGGGGAGTGATTAAAAAAAGAATCTACGTGATGTGGATGTTGACGTGGCTTCACGAGGACCGAGAGAAATCTTGTAGTGGGTACTCCCTCTGGTTCCCTACTAGGTGATACCCCGCGCGTTGCTGCGGGATATGTTGCTTAATTTTCTACTATTATTTGATGCAATGGGGGAAACATGATATTTGAATATTTATTAATAATTATTTGATGCATTTGGAAAATATGAAGATTAGAGTTTTTTTACATGAGGGTAAATGATTAGTCATCCGAATAGATAACACTTTTTAGAAACATCAACACACTTTTATTCATTCGGACAGATATGAAGCAAGAGGAAGAACGAGACTTCATATGGGCTGCGACGGATGATTCGAAACAGGCCTATTAAGTTAACAGGAGCTAAGCCCATATGGCATCGCTGCACCTTGGAGTCCCTGCATACGAAAGTCAACGACCTACATACGAAGCCATACGCGCGACATCCAGCCGCCGACCCCCGCGGCTTCCCTCGCCGCCGGCGGGAGCGGCCTGATGGAGGCGCGGGCGGACTCCTCCTCCTGGCGA
Organism: Cenchrus americanus; assembly: GCA_947561735.1. Classification (NCBI taxonomy): domain Eukaryota; kingdom Viridiplantae; phylum Streptophyta; class Magnoliopsida; order Poales; family Poaceae; genus Cenchrus; species Cenchrus americanus. Next base: position 124,167,614 of record OX387242.1, on the reverse strand, counting down.
ACTTCCTCAGCAGCGGCCCTCCATGCGCCTCCTCACCCCCGTCGGCAACTGCCTCTTCCCCACGCCTCGGCCTCAGCCTCCTTGCACCAGCGTCGGTGAGATCCGTCGGAGCTCGCAGCTCGCCCTGCGCCGGCGAGCTCGTGGCCTGCCCTGCGCCTCCTCACCCCCGCCAGCAGTCTCCTCCCCGCGCCTCGGCCTCGGCCTTGACCTCCTTGTACCGGCGTCGGTGAGATCCACCTGAGGTCGCAGCTCGCCATGTGCCGGCGAACTGGCGACTCGCCTTGTGGGCAGACCTCATCTGGACGGCCGCACGACCCCTGCGCGGCTGTCGGCGAGGGCGCACAGCGCTCGCTATCATCTCCTTCCTGGCGGTCTTCGCCCTCGCTATCATCTCCTTCCTGGCGGTCTTGGGAGTTGGGACAACTTTATGGGATGGGTGGAGATGGGGAGGCAAGGAGGCGGTAGGAAGGAACCGAGGGGGCGGCAGATGGAACGACGGGTCGGCGGCAGCGCGGGACGGGGACGGGCAGACAGCGCGAGGTTTGATGGGTCAGGCGCATTGCAACCAAAAAGGTGAGTGGGGATGACGTGAGCACGACGTGGCATGCTGACGTGGGACGATCAGAATTGGTTAGTGGGAGCACAAACATAGTTTTGTACAATTAGAATTCGTTTGGGACAGTGACACGGTCACCAAAGCACAACTTTGACTTCTCTTTTCTATAAAAATATTTATTGGAAAGTTATATATGTATATTCTTATGAAATTAATTTTTAAGACAAATCTATTTATATGATTTTCACATTTTCAAACTCAACTACTTAAAAGTTATTGATGATTTACATTTCCAATGTTTGACTCAAACCTTGTCAAAAACGACTTCTAATAATGAACTAGAGGGAGTACCGATTATCTGTACCAATGTATAAAGTTTGGTGTTGTCGTTCACAACCCCCCTCAAATCCGTCGCACGTGGACCCCCCTTGCCCACCTTTGCATGAAAACACACCCCTTCTTTAACCAGCACGTGGGCCCCCTTTTTTTTACCAGCACCCCATGTGCACGGCTTTGCACGTCCCCCTTCTTTTACCAGCACATGGGCCACCCTTTTTTAATTTTTACCAGCACGTACCCGGCTGTCGTTCACACCCCCTTTTACCAGCACGTGCCCGACTTTGCGTAACAGCCCCCTTCCTTTTACCAGCACGCCAGCACGTGCCCGGCTTTGCACGCACACCGTATTTTCATTAATTGGGCTTTACACCGTAAACAAACTTGGACTCTATCCCTAACCAGACTAGGACTCCAACTGTGTACATGGACGCACCAGCATATATAATAAAAAAACGAATTAACCACCGGAACTGAATTAGCCACCAGGATCACCACCAAGATCAAGCTGAGAAGATCGGTTGCTGTGCTGCTGCTTGGAAACTGCATCAGTGCTGGACGTCGTCATCTACGGTGATAACTGCAATCTGTCGGCTGAAAATCCTGTCTCCTTATCATGTACATGAATCTGCAACATAAACAATTTAGGCCAGTCAACCAAATAGTATGTCATAAAATCAAATGTAATTGACTTTGTATTCCATGATTTTGATTCTTCTTTGCAGAGCTAATTGGAGCATGCCATCTTTATACACAACCATATACTACACATGAGTGCCAAGGAATCAACATGAGTGCCCAGGAATCAAATAGATCAAAGATGCCAAAGTTCGGTGATACTACTAAAAAAATAACAACAGAGGCGCAGAAGGAATCATTGGCCTCCACATAGACTGCTAAATATAAATGGATTCCATGGTAAATCACTTTGCATTGAGCAAGCATAATTGGCACATGGAGATAGAAACATATCCAATAGATTATGTGTGAAAATATTAATGTATAGAGGCTGAAAATATATGCAATACATTACTGATTGAGTATCCTATAACTATAAGCATCCACATAGAGGCAGTAATATATCCAATATATTACTGAATCTCATAGCATTATTGCCATGCTCTCCATGGCCAACAGCACTATGAAGTGCAAACTCTTGCCTTGATGAGCTAGTCTAGTCTAGTTTCACTCCTTAAATTGGAGATCCACACATAAGATTGGGAAAATAACTAAGAGGACACATTAGCATGTATTACATCAAAATGAGTAGATCAATGGAGAAAAGAATGCATTCTACCTGGAGGTTTTTATCATTGATGAATAGAGTTCTTTTCCTTAATGTTACGAAGTGTGGGCATATGATGCCTACTGCTGGCTGCCTACTATAACAACATGATGCAGCACAATAAAGAGTTAAAGTGTTAAACATGTGTGAGCTCGTATGATAGAAACCAAGTGTGGTATGGAAAAATAACTAAATCAGACAAGAAAACGTAACAGATTACCAAAAAAGCTAGCTAAATGGTGTAAAGATCAGATAAAGATATATACTGGTAGTGCCATTTCAAATTTTGTGATTAATCTATGCCAAGGCAACAGAATAATACATGCCATTTTTCTTGTTTAGGAAACAAAAAAACACTTATTAAAAGAATTTAAGTACCACCTGCCCTACAGCGGTGAACATCTCTTTTTTACTTTGAGATGGATACTCAGTAAACAAATCTAAGGATCAGGATACATGTGGTGCTGCTATATACTGTAAAAAGGATATATGAGGCCCATCCAGTTTTGGTACCTGGACATCACATTTAAAAAAATATGGTTCAGTGGAAAAAATGCATGTTTGCAAGATTGATGGGCAAATGTGCGCAGAAGCTTACATAACACTAAGAAAATAGATACTTACCCTCTTTGCATGAAGGGACTATCCTCATATACATTTGCTTCTTTCCTGCAGTTACAGGAGACATGTTGGAACCTTCAATTTGAGATCGGCGCACCCGCGGCAGACTGCTGGCGGCGACGTTGGCGCAGCGCGACGGGCAGGGAGAGAAGGTAGGGCAGCGCCGCAATGGTAGTAGAGGTGGCGCAATGGACCGGTGCGGCGGCTCGGCGTGGTGGAGCGAGCGAGGGTGGCGGAGGGCGGAGGAGCGGGCTTCGGACGACGGGTTAAGGGGTGGAGGGGGGTGAACGACACCACCGTGCTTAATAGATTGTTTATGTCCTCCATCCATTTAATTGCATCTTTAGGTTGCTATTTAGTACATACTGATTAGTCGGAGAAAATAATGTGAGATGTATTGGTTTGTCTCCATCTTATGTTTGGGTCATTTTCCTGCAGTGTCGAGCAATGTTGCCTCTTGCTGAAAGTAAGCTGGAGCAGCGGAAGGAGCAGCTGACCCTCTCCTAGGATTGATGGTATTACATACAACAACATGGTACTATTCCATAATCAGGGTTTTTTATTTCAGTTACAATTTGCTGACATTTAAATGCACACAGGCTACCACTCTGGATCCTTTAGTATTGTGGTCTTTCCTTTGCTCAGGTTCCAATGAATTGGGCATAGAAAGTCCAATTCAAACATGTCAAAATACTTCGTTTTAAGCTCCTTAGTGTTTGAGTTTCCCTCTTGTGTCTAAAATTGAAGGTTCCAACATGTCTCCTGTAACTGCAGGAAAGAAGCAAATGTATATGAGGATAGTCCCTTCATTCAAAGAGGGTAAGTATCTATTTTCTTAGTGTTATGTAAGCTTCTGCGCACATTTGCCCATCAATCTTGCAAACATGCATTTTTCCACTGAACCATATTTTTTTAAATGTGATGTCCAGGTACCAAACCTGGATGGGCTTCATATATCCTTTTTACTATATGGCAGCACCACAGGTATCCTGATCCTTCTCTTAGATTTGTTTACTAAGTATCCATCTCGAAGTAAAAAAGAGATGTTCACCGCTCTAGGGCAGGTGGTACTTAAATTCTTTTAATAAGTGTTTTTTGTTTCCTAAAAAAGAAAAATGGCATGTATTATTCAGTTGCCCTGGCATAGATTAATCACAAAATTTGAAATGGCACTACCAGTATATATCTTTATCGATCTTTACACCCTTTATCTAGCTTTTTTGGTAATCTATTACTTTTTCTTGTCCGATTTAGTTATTTTTCCATACCACGCTTGGTTTCTATCATACGAGCTCACATATGTTTAACACATTAACTCTTTTTACCGCATCATCCGTTAGAGTAGGCGACAACGATAGGCATCATATGCCCACACTTCGCAACATTAAGGAAAAGAACTCTATTCATCGGTGATAAAAACCTCCGGGTAGAATGCATTCTTTTCTCCATTGATCTGCTCATTTTGATGTAATACATGCTAATGTGTCCTCTTAGTTATTTCCCCAATCTTATGTGTGGATCTCCAATTTAAGGAGTGAAACTAGACTAGACTAGCTCATCAAGGCAAGAGTTTACACGGCATAGGGCTGTTGGCCATGGAGAGCATGGCAATAATGCTATGAGATTCAGTAATATATTGGATATATTACTGCCTCTATGTGGATGCTTATAGTTATAGGATACTCAATCAGTAATGTATTGGATATATTTTCAGCCTCTATACATTACTATTTTCACACATAACATAATCTATTGGATATGTTTCTATCTCCATGTGCCAATTATGCTTGCTCAATGCAAAGTGATTTACCATGGAATCCATTTATATTTAGGAGTCTATGTGGAGGGCAATAATATAAAAGATGGGTTATTACATTTAGTGAATTACAATGAGGTAATGTTTTCTGATCGATCATGAATGATTCTTAGTATTTTTCTCTGCCCTGCCTATTGGGGTAATTATTTGAAGCGGTTGAATCAACCTTCTGCTACTATTCTTTTTTCATCCTGATTCACATTGCCTACCTCTACCTTTTGTAAGAAAATAAAATCGAACCATAGAAAGGAACCATCCTCAATTTCATAAGAGGATTTTTCTCTGATACATTAGATGACCTCATTGGTTACTCTCTCCAAGACCGTATAGAATTGTTTCTTCTTTCTATGAGCTCACATGTGTCTTTGAAAAGTTTCTTTTCTAGACAAATGCAGCGTTACAGTTCAAATTGACATAGCAAATTCCTAAAGGTAGATGAAACAGAAAAGGCAAAATATGAATCTATTCTGAAACGATTGAAACTGTCCAGTGATTCAGAATTTAGGTCTTGCATTGGTATGGCTTTTCAAGTAATCATGGAAGCAGCTTGAAATTTAAATGTTAATGTTGTGATCTTGATTGCTTTCAGCATGGCATTAACCACATAGCATGAAAATTGGCGGGCACAGTGGCACCTCGGTGTGTACACGATGGCAATACAAGAAATCTACACTGTGTCCATCTGTATCATTAGTTCCAAATGCATATCGACCTGTACAAATAGCATCTAATAAAATGCACGATCTTCATTATATTGTCAGTTTGCTATTCAATTAGCTCATACACTTACAAATTCAGCAGGGTGCATGGGCGCGCGCAAAGTACTATTTCACCAAACGCACCCGAACTATTTCATTTCACGCAAACTGCTTTGAACACCCAAACTATGATCCTGTAAATTCCTAGACGGCATTAAGAAGTTTTTATGACTACAAGCCAAGTTTTCTGCCTCGTCTCACTGTTTGTTATGTAGACTGTAATGAATCCCGAAACTGCATGCGGCGATTGTTAGTCTAATTGACAAAGTGAAAAACAGTTGGAAAAGTGAAAAACTACTTTGCCAGCAATTTTCTGCACTCTTGTATATGGTTTATCACTAAACCCAAACAAACATAGTTGGATTCCTTCTTATCAGCATTGCTGGTGCTCTTAATGAGTTATCTTGTTAATCTTTCTTAATAAAAAAATCAGCTTTGTCGAATAACAAGAGTGACCTACTCCTACTAAGCATATGGTTACTTTCATTATTCTTATTATTAATTATGAATTTCAAAAATTAAATATGTATTTGCGATGGAAGAAATGCTTAAGTGCATGAGAAGATACAATCATTTAGTGTCTAATGCCCGTGGCAACGCACGGGCACTTTGCTAGTATAGATATATAGATAGATTAAACTAACTACTTGTGCACTAACAGAAAAGCCATGCCGTCTCTTGTGATCCATTGAAAGAGTTTGGATTCCAGTTTGAAGAAAGAAAGCTGAAAGACGCACCTGCCCGCCTACATCATGCCTCCGTTGTTCCTCTTCCTCCCCCGATGCATAATATCCACTCCCTTAGTGTTCGGTTCTCGGGGGTAAATTTTTTCCACAGGAATCGTGAATGCATGGAGTAGTAAATGAAATCTATTTAAAAAATATTTTCACATATGAGTGTATAATTTTACACGATGAATCTAATAATCTCAATTAATCTATGATTTGCTATAGTAATTATCCTCCAATCGTGCGGTCAAATGGTTTATTAGATTCGTCTTGAGATTTTACACAAGAGTTGTGGAGTTATTTTGAAATCTAACTTCATTTAATACTCCAAATTAGCGGTCAATGAGGTAATTTATTTTCCACCCAATCAAACACACACGTAGATTTACACCGTCGGAACCCTGACATGTCACGAAGCGACCTGTTAAAGAGTGAATGTAATTGATGATTGAGTGGGGGTGGAACCCACTATTTATGTACAAGGAAGGGGCACATAGGCACCCTTTGGGGTGGAATAGGCACCTGTACGGGAGAGACACACCCGTACAGTGTGGAGGTGCCTTTTCCCTAATTACATATTAATGACTATGTTAATTACATAATTAGGCTAATGATCACCACTAATTATTTTTTAACACTCCCCCTTGATCAATAGCTTCATTAGATCTTGATGTAATTTGACTTCAATCTTCCTTGGATATTATCTTGTAAAACTCCTCCAAAAACCCTATGGGAAAATCTTGAGGAGAAATCAATCTGTATGTATATGCCACTAAAACTCCTTTAAAACCCAGTGGGAAAATATTAGGAGAAAATGATATAGCATTATTGTCTTTGTTAGATATTTGTATGAGAAAACCTTTGGTAAGGAAAAACTCATATAATAGGATAATGATCTGAGGATCATGTTTGAACATCCTTCTCCAAAACCTAATAGGAAAATATGAGAAAGGATTTATATCTTCTTAAATATGTCTTGTATATCACCCTTAAAACCTTAATGGAAAAATTAGGTGATATGGTCTTGTATTGTTGTTGCCTCATTAAAACCTTTTTATGAGAAACCTTGTGAGGAAAAACTCATACAGGAAAAAGAGTACACTAATCAGATGATTGTATATATAGGTTATATCAAAAAGAGTCTCCCCCTGATTCTTGCAAATCTTTGAGTTGTCTCATACCAATTTCAAAAACATATTTCTGGAATAATGATGTTGGTAATGATTTTGTGAATAAATCTGCAAGATTATCACAAGATTTAGTTTGCAAGATTTCTATCTCTCCTACTTTCTGTAGTTGATGAGGATAGAATAATTTAGGAGCCATATGTTTTGTAAGATTACTCTTTATATAACCTGCTCTCATTTGTGCAATACAAGCTGCATTATCTTCATACATTATGGTAGGGTTCATGATTGAACTTATACCACATGATCATTGTATGTGCTTTATCATTCTGCGAAGCCACACACATTCACGTGATACTTCAAATAATGCAATTATTTCAGAATGGTTTGTGGATGTGGCTATTAGAGTCTGTTTCGATGACTTCCATGAAATAGCGAGTTCCACCATGTAAGAACACAAAGCCTGTCCGAGATCCGCTTCATGGGGACGGATGAATAGCCGCATCTGTGTATCCAATTAATGATTTATCTTGGTTAATTTTGTAAAATAATCCAAGATCTATTGTGCCAATGAGATATCTGAAAATATTCTTAACTCCCGCCTAATGGCGTTGTGTTGGAGCAGCGCTGTATCTAGCTAGCAAGTTTACCGCAAATGCAATATCAGGCCTGGTACAATTTGCGATATACATCAACGCCCTTTTTGTGCTGCCAATGATATTAGATATCGGAATGTTATACCACTCATAACCGATGAATATGCTTCATCGAAATCGATGCCGGGTTTCTGCGTGAACCCTTGTGCTACAAGCCTCGCTTTGTATCTCACCACCTCGTTGTTTTCATTCCTTTTACGGACGAAAATCCATTTTGATCCCAGAGGAAAAATATGGCGAGGAGTAGGTATTACTGCAGAGAATACCTCTCGTTTCTTGAGCGAGTCTAATTCTGCCTTGATTGCTTCCTTCCATTTGACCCAGTCGGAGCGCTTGATGCACTCTGCCATGGACTTAGGTTCTGGATCAATGCGAAGTTCACTTGCAATCTTAGTGGCAAAGTAAATGTCGACATTTGTAGTCTTTCTATTGTATGATTCTCCAGAATCAATATAATTAATGGAAATTTCTTATACCCCTTGTGACTCATCATGATTTCCCACAACGATAGAGTCTGGGTCTTCCGATGCCCTAGCATTTATATTATTTTGTGCACTTGTGCTAGGCATGTGATGTATCTGTTGAACATCCATATCATTTGGATTTATAATATCCAATTGGTGTCTGTCAACTTGATGTTGATCTGTATTTACTGTTGTGGAAGTGACCTACCTAGTTTTCCGCGGAGGCTTTTGTATAGCCTTATCTTTCGTTGCAGTACCTCTCCCCCTCTTATTTTGATTTGGGAGTTCTTGAGTAGGAATCTCTACCCTTTCTGGTACATTTGCAGCAGGATTATGTGATTTTGTGGCACCCTTATAATCAGTAAATGCTTCTGGCAGATTATTCGCAATGTTTTGCAAATTGATAATTTTCTCGAACTTCACGTTCGATTCTATAGTACGTGGATCATAGGACCGGATACCCGTGGTATTCCAATTTATTTCCCGGCATTCTCCGTTTGGTACTTGTCTCCCCCTAATGCGGGAAATTGTCCTCATCGAAGATGCAATCGGCATACCGGCAAGAAATAAATCCCCTGTATGGGGTTCAAGGTACTTAATGATTGACGGTGATTTGTACCCGACATATATTCCCAATTTACGATGGGGGCCCATTGATGTACGCTGCGGTGGTGATATCGGTACGTATACAGCGCAACCGAATTTTCGCAGATGGGAAATACTTGGTTGATTTCCACGTACTAACTGCAACGGGGAAACCGTGTTGTATGCAGTAGGTCTAATTTGAATCAAATCAGCGGCGTGTAATACCGCATGACCCCAACATGATGTTGGTAGTTTGCAATTCTGTAGTAATGGTCTAGCAATTAACTTTATTCTCTTGATAAGAGATTCGGCTAATCCATTTTGTGTATGTACATATGGAACGGAGTGTTCCACATTTATGCCTAGAGCCATACAATAGTCATTGAAGGCATGTGAAGTAAATTCAGCGGCATTGTCCATCCTGATGGTTTTGATAGCATATTCAGGATGATGTGCTCTTAACTTGATAATTTGAGAATTAAGCCTTGCAAAAGCATGGTTTCTTGTAGATAATAAACATACATGGGACCATCTAGTAGATGCATCAATAAGTACCATGAAGTACCTAAATGGTCCTGTTGATGGATGTATGGGACCACAAATATCTCCTTGAATGCATTCAAGAAATTGTAGTGGTCCAGCCTTTATTTTAAGATAAGAGGGTCTTAATATTAATTTTCCCGTGGCACATGTGGTGCACACTAAGTCTGATGGCTTGGGAAATTTTGAAGTGTTTAATTTGTGACTAATTGAATTGCCGATAATTTTTCTCATCATCCCTATGCCGGGATGACCAAGGCGATCATGCCAAATCTTGAAGACATCAAGATTTTGAAAAATTACCTTGTATGCAACATGTTGTACGGGTTTGATGTATGTGTAATACAATCCTGATGATAGAGAAGGAATTTTCTCAAGCAATTGCTTGTTATATCCGTCATGTTTAATGATAAACAGATATTCATCTTTGTTGTCACTATTTGTTTCTACATGGAAACCATTGCGACGGATGTCTTTGTAACTTAATAAGGTACGAGTTGAATCGGGATACAGGAGTGCATCCTCAATTACTATTTGAGTAACCATAGGGAGAACTATTGTGGCTCGTCCTGAACCAACAATTATAGCATCGCGTCCTGCGATAGTTGTGACATTTCCTTTACTCTTTTTGAGAGTTTGGAAATATTTAAGTTCTCGGAGTATGGTGTTAGTTGTGCAACTATCCACCAAACAAAGTTCTTCCTCCATTTGGATTGTTCTCGTAGGATAATCTAGAATGAGTAAATAAATTATAAGTTTTGAACTCATAGATTATACAATACATACTTTATTCAATAATATTATAAGTAGCATATGTCTTACAATATTATGTGACAACAATTATTACAACACAATTATTTACATAAATATGGCTATAGAACGAAGTTCTTTGAAACTATAGAACGAAGTTCTTGTCGGGGAGCATAAATCTAAGACATGTCTCTCGAACACGTCATTGGATGGTCCATCCACAAGCATGTTGTCCGTATCGTCGATGCTATCGATCATCATGTCGTCTCGTGCCGAAGAATTCGTCCAACCGCATTGGATCTTTCTCCTTGTTGTGTTCCGCGGGAACATCCTTGGAGCAACCGGCATCCGGAGTGTGAGTAGTGAAGTGTGCTTCAAACTTGTCCCCATGAACTTGCTTTCCGGCGTGCTTTTGGTAGAGACCAACCAAATGCTTAGCAAAGTGTGGCACTTTCTAGTTGTGTGATTGTGACAACCACACCTCGACAAGCTTGAGAGTTGTCATGAGCATTGTTTTTCTTGAAAGTGTTTTTGTTATTGCTAGAACCCTTGCCTTTCTTAAAATTCTGCTTCTTCCATTTTCCCTTGAAATTTCGTTTGAATTTCTTGCCATTGAACTTTTTATTATTATTCTGAGCATTGAAATGTATTTCCGGCAGAGGTGCTGCACCCACAGGGCACATTTGATGATTCTTTGTTAAGAGCTCATCATGTTTTTCTGCTTGGAGTAAATAATATATTAAGTCAGAATATTAAGTATACTTGTGGCGACGGTATTGCTGTTGCAATATCCTGTTAGCAGGAAGAAATGTAGATAGTCTTTTCTATCATATCTGCATCATCCAAAGGTTGATTGCAAAATCGGAGCTTGGAACAAATCTTGTGGACAGCAGAATTGTATTCTGCAACCGATTTGAAATCCATGAGACGGAGTAGTGACCACTCCCGTCTTGCTTCGGGCAGAATTACGCCTTGTTGTTGATTGTAGCGTTCTTTGAGAGAGTCCCAAAGTTTCTTAGGATCATCTTCCATCATGTATTTCGCTTTGAGGTCATGGTGGAGATGGTGTCGTAGAAAATGCAAGGCCGCAAACTTTTTTGTCTCCGGGATAGGATTTTGTGGATCGGGTTCATTAATTGTATTAATGCAATCTTTGGTCGTTAGCACAATCTTGACATCCATAACCCGGGTTAGATAATTACTACCGTCGAAAGAAGTTCAGTGAAGTCTTTATTGATTAATTTAGCCATTTTCCTACATGAAAGAACCATGTATAGGATTAATTTACTGATGTAAATTTGTGTTGTAAAAATAGACAAAATATATATGTAAGATGATTCTTACAAATTAAGGTGTATATATATATATATATTAATTCCTGTAAGAATAAATTTGACTTAATAGTCATTTATATGAAATTTTGGATATACACTTTGAAGGTAATCATCATAAAGATGTAGACCTCACAATGATGAGCAAAAAGTCGCCTAAAAACGCGGATCTCAGGGCAAATAAGCTCTTAGTAAGAACTTATCGCAGCCAGCGTCTAGGTCACATCACCTTGTGTTATTCCAAATTATATGTATAAACCTTAATTTTAATTTTGCTTGATATTCTACATGATGTAGAGAACTGAATTTTAAACCATGCAAAAATAATTATTGCATAAGAATTGTTCTAATACTTAGAAATGATCTGCGGATCATAAACATGAATAATTACTGCGGTAATTATAATATTTAAATTACACAAGTACATATACCGGATGGTACAAATACTATTGTTTGTCACAACATAAAATTACAGAGCAATTCGAGGTCTAAAATATAAATATACAACACTAATTAAGTCTGAATATATAAAGGATAAAAGCCTGAGGGCTAAATTTAAATTTAGGGGGTTTTTCTGGACTTTTTGAAAGTTCAGGGGGGTCTAATGAACTTCTGAAGATGGAGGGGCTGTGCGGCCTGTGGGCCGCTAACTTCCCTCCTGTGGGCCGGCCGGCCCGCTTACGGCCCGTCGGGGCCTTGTTGGCCCGGCCCGGCCCGTGCGGCGGCGGCGTATAAAAGGGGCAAGGAGGGGGGGGGCGGTTAGGGTTACCCTTAACCGGCGGCGCGCCCCATCCAACCCCCGATGCGGGGCGCCGGTGCCCAGAGGCGCGCCGGCGTTGCCGGCGGCCGGCGGCGGCCGGCCGGCCGGCCGGCGTTGACCCCCACCGGCGGATCCGCCGGTGCGATGCGTCCGGCCGTCTCGCTCTCCTCCTTCCCTCGTCCCTTCTTGGTGAGGTCCCGCCGCCCCTCGTTCGCCGGCTTGCGCGCCGGCCGGCCGCCGGCCGATGGCCGGTCGTCGGTGGTCGAAGGAGGGGAGCCCCGGCGCGGGCCGGGCTCCAGTGCGCGCGGAGGCCGGACGGCGGTCGGCGGCCCCCACCCGGCGGCCGTAGAGGGATGGTGCGGGCGCGGCCGCCTCCGGCTTGCGGCGTTGATGAGGACGGCGGAGAGCGCCGCCGCAGCCGCCGTTGCCCGGCCATGAGGCTGGGGCATGCAACCGTCGAGGATCCGGCGAGGCCGGGTGACGTGTTGGCGGCCGTGAAGGAGCTCATGGTCGCCGGGCCGGCCTGAAGGCCGAAACCGGTGTTGGAGTCCGCCGGTGCCATCATCGGTCCAGGTACGTTTAGGTCGGGGATGACCCCAACTCCTTGTACTTGTGTTCCAGGGCGACGGATGCGGACGATGAGACGACGGCGAGGAGGCTCCTCTGGAGGTGTTGGCGCTGGAAGACGTTGTGCCGCCGGTGATGGGCTGCGGGAGGCAAGTCCAGCGGTGTACGGCGGCGTGGAGGAGCGGTTTGTGCTGGCGGCCGGCGAAGCACGGCGTGGTGGAGGGGACCTTGGTCCACGGCGGCCACGGAAGCGGCGGTTTCGTCCTCCACGTCGACCACGGCGGCGGCCATGGCGTGCACCACCAGTGCAGAAGAAGAAGCGGCCTCGGTGTGTTCTAATGGGCATCACTAGATAGGTAGCATAGGCAGTGTCTACTAGTCGAAATGGGGAATCCATTTTTGCTAACCTTGGAGGGATTCCGGCGTGGTTTGCCGGCGGTGAGGGCCTTCTGGCCGCTGTTTGCGTGCGTGCGTATGTTGCTCAGGAGAGCGTGCGTGATAACGTGTTAAAGAATGAATGTGATTGATTGATGATTAGGGGGGTCGACCCCACTATTTATGTACAAGGAAGGGACACATAGGCACCCTTTGGGGTGGAATAGGCACCTGTACGGGAGAGACACACCCGTACAGTGTGGAGGTGCATTTTCCCTAATTACATATTAATGAATATGTTAATTACATAATTAGGCTAATGATCACCACTAATTATTTGTTAACACGACCAAAGACCATAGCAGCGGTGGAATGGTGGATAGCATGAGCAACTTCACTAGGCCGTGGTGACACGGCACGTGGCACAGATCCTGACCTTCCTTTTGCAATTTTGCCCATTATTCCATCTCAGATTCTCATATGCCCCTTTTCCCTTTAGAACCAGCCTCTGTCATGTGATTCAGACGCCAATGCTTTGCCTTTGCCCATCAAATTTGATGGTGAAGTGCTCGTCGGATGCACTTGGCACTCCACCAATAGTCGCACCCACACGGCCGGCTCGGCCTTAATTCTTGGCCGACGGTAGAAAAGTTGATGATATGATATATTATATTAAAAATAAGATGAGAGATTGAGCACAACAACAAATGCTAAAATGATCATGATCACTGTAACATATGGTCAGTTGGATTGTTATATTAACACGCACCACACACAATACTCAACTCTCAAACAACACACATCGGTTGGTGTGAGACATGGGTACCCCTGGGCCCCACCGACCAGGCCCACGGCCGTCCTCGACAAGTGGGTCCGGCCTACTAGAAGACCTGACGACCTGTCAGTGAGCCCAACCGAACTAGTTCGCGGCCCACACGACCTAGGCCCTGTTTGGTAGGGCTCCGACTCCACGAGCAGCTCCAGCCGGAGCCCTGCCAAATGGTGTAAAACGCAGCGGCTCCAGGTGTAGAGCTGGTCATGGAGCCCCTTGTGGCTTCCAAAGGAGAGGAGGAGCCAGGAAAGGGTGGCTCTGTGCGGCTCCAGCAGCGGTTGCCCACGTTTGCCCCTCTCCCATCCAGCCTCTCACGACATGAGTGACCGGCGGGTGGCGCCCGCGACATCAGCGGCCGGCGGCAGGAGGAGGGGTGAATCGAGCTCCGGCATCGACGAATCAAGCTCCGCCGCCAACGAATCGACCTCAGCTACCGTCGATTGGAGCCATGTCGTCGCGCCATGCCTCGAGCGCGACCAGCCCGATGCGCCGGCATGGAGGGGCGAAGGAGCCGGCGGGGCGGGGGGGAGGGGCGAGGGGCGCGGGCGGCCCGAGGAGCCGGCGGGGCGGTGGCGCTTGCGGCCGAGGTTGCGGCGGGGCGGGGGTCGCGAGTCCGGGGACCGGCGGCGGCGGCGACCGTGCGAGGGGAGGGTGCGCCGCGCGCGCGGAGGCGCGCGGGGTGAACGGATAAGAGGAGAGAAGGAAAAAAGAACAGGGGGGAGAAAAAGAGAGGAGGAAAACAGAAAGGAGGGAGAAAAGGAGAGGAGGAAAAAAGAAAGGGTATGAGAAAATGGAGAAGAGAAAAAAGAAAATGAGGGGAGAAAAGGGAAAGAAATGCAGGCAAAGGCAATTTTGACTTTTTACCATCTCAATCCAACTGGTGAAGCCGTTTTGCCAAACGTTTTTCAAAATGGCTCCAACTCCACCAGAGAAGCCACTCCACCAGAGGAGCCGGAGCCGGAGCCGTTTTTTGAGGAGCCGGAGCCCTGCCAAACAGGCCCCTACTGAAGACCTTACAGAAGATTCCCCTTACGACCCCATCCATTACGACCTCAAGACTTGGCGTAAAAGACAAGACCATGGTGGATTTCGACCAAAGCAGATCGACGGGATATGGCAAGATGTGTAGCGTAGACTTAGGTCTCTTGGTTGTAACCGACCAGGAGTCTGGGAACCGACCTCATCCGCTGGCAAATATAAGGCGGACGAGGCGACCCCTTGTACATATACGCAATCCTTAAGCAATCCACACCGACAACTGGACGTAGGGTTTTACTCTCTGGAGGCCTGAACCAGTATAAACTCGTCGTGTTCTCTGTGTTCTGCGTACTCGTGTGCGACCTTCGAGTTCTTAGCCTTAGGCTCCTCCCCATCGAACAACTAAACCACAGGGGTTAACACCCCCGTGGGCTATCCAGATCTCACCATCTGACAGTTGGCGCGCCAGGTAGGGGCAGAGTCAAGGTTCTTCGTGCAACTCGATGGCTTCGACCAACGGCGTCATCTTCCCGAAGAGCATGGCGGACATCCTCGCCAACCCCGTCGACATCTGCTTTGGCTCAATGCCAGCGACATCCACCGCTCCAGCCGCCTGCCTCGTCATCGAAGGCAACGCGGTCACCACCAACCAACAAATCGAAACAGATCTGTCATGAGAGACCCACCCACTCCTAGTGACCTGATCGTCGGGATCGATCGTGTCGAGGGAATGCTCTCTGACACAATCAAAGTCGGTGAGTGCGTCAAACGCACTCGCGCGACCTCGTCGCCCTCCAGCATGCCTCTTGGCTTGCGCAACACAGCTCGTCTAGCATCACGCTACATGAAGCGCAAGATCCAGATCGAATCTGGACCCAAGACCCAAGATCGTGGAAGCTGCAGGAGTCATCTCGATGAACCCTGCCCAATCCATGAGAAGTCCAAACACACAGCGCACCAGTGCTGTGTCCTCAAGAAGCTTCGTCGACCTCTTACTGCGGCCCACCGCCGCCGGTTGAACCAAGAGTCGTCTCCGGACCGCCTTGCGTTCTAGGTTGCCCACACAACGATCTCCCCGAACTATCCGGGAGAGGAGTTCGAGACCCTAGATCGCCAGATCTTGGTCGTCTCTGCGGATGTACTGCCGCAAGATGGAGAAACAGATGAACAACGTCAAGAGCTTGAGAACGCCAATGCTGCCAGAGCCGTCCGACGACAACAAGAGCTCGCTGCTGCTGCCCCAGGTGCATGCTACCAACCGGCTAATGCCGGACAAGTCAATGCCAACGCCGGGCAACGAGAAACTGCGGCACCAGCTGCTCCGCAGCAGCGACGCCACGACGATCCACCTCGTGCCAATAGTCTGCGTGCGCGAGACCTCCTCAGGGACTTCGAGCGCGATGGACTTGAAGTATACAACTCGCCGCAGACCAACTTGGGAGCTGCTCTTACCGCTCTGAATCACCTCGAAGATTCTCCAATGGTCCGACGTCTCCAAGCCAACGTCTGCGTCGCCGCTGCTCAGATTGAAGAAAGAGGTCCCGGATACAGCAGATCCACAGCAAGTTCCTACTCCAGGAGTAGATCTGAGCGTCCTCGACAGCGTCGTCGTCGCCAGGGTCCCCTCTACCCGCTGGCTGAAGAGGGACGAGGCGAAAACGAAGCAGCGCAGCCGGTCAACCCCGCTGCCAATGCTGCAGCTAACACTCCAGCCAACCCCGCGGCCAATGCTCTAGCAAATGCTCCGACCAATGCTGTTGGTAATGCCATTAACAACGCAGCCAATGCTGCCAACATCTAGGGGAATGTCGCTCCAAACCCAAGACACAATGCAGGAGCTCAGCCTCCTCTGGTCCAAGCCAATCGTGCAGAAGGAATCCAGCGTCATCGTGTAAGATATGAAGTGGAGATAGCTCGACGTGCTAACTACGACCGCGAGCATGGGGTTCCCGGCGCCCTTGACGCCAACAACCCCATTCAAGCTACAGATCTCCGGATCATGCACGACCAGGAACTCCTGCGGCATGCCCAGTACAACCAAGACAACGGCCCTCCCGACGACCTCTGTGTCATCCCGGCAGCTCACGCTACATCAGCAAGCCCGGGAGCGGTCAACAATTTCCCAGCGTTCTCACGACATCTCCGGACAATCAGATACCCCAAGGACTTCAAGCCAGCTATCGAGAAGTACGACGGTCGCTCCGACCCGAGTATATGGCTCAAGATGTACAACATAGCAGCTCGCGACTCTGGGGGTAATGAAGACCACATGGCAGGATACTTCCCCCTTGTGATGGGCAAGGCACCACTCTTGTGTCTCGACAATCTCCCAGCAGAGTGCATCACCTCCTGGGCAACATTGTTTCACCTTTTCATGACCAACTACCAGGCGACCTATAATCCTTCTGGCAATACTCACCACCTCGCCAGAGTACGGATGAGACGTGATGAAACTCTCTGTGAGTACACTAACCGCTACTTCGAGAACCGCAACACCCTTGCAGGTGTTAAAGACGACGACGTCATCGCCTACTACAAGAAGGGGATCACCAACATCAAGTTGTTTGAGAAGATCCACGAAGCTGACGCTCATACCATCGGTGACCTCATGGCCTACGTCGACAAACTGGTCGACACTCAAGACGTCGTGATGCACGACTTCAACGGAGAAGATCACGACGATGGAGGCACCATGTCACGCAAGCATTCTGGCGAAGCCTATGTGACAGATCCACCAAGACCTTCCACCTTCCTCTAAGGTGACTTCAATATGGTCATAGACGACCAGTGCCAGTTCCACCGCGACGCTAAACAAACCATGAGGGAGTGCGAGCAGCTGAAGTGCATCCTTGGAGTCACGTCTACCTCCAAAAAGACCAGAAGCAACAACAACGACGACCAGAACGGTGGTCAATGCTTCGACAATCATAACCGTCGACCTGATCGACGAGATTACCGTGATCGTAGGCTCTATCCTCGCAATGACGATAGGGATCGACGAGATTATCGCCGCAATGATAGACGCGATGACTACTGTCGCGATGACCGCAACGACAGGCGTGACGACCACAGGAGCGATCGTCGTGATGATCGCCATGATGATCGTCACAACGACCAACGAGATGATCGACGTGATGATCGACGTCGCCAGGACGACCACAATCAACACGACAACAACCGAAAGGAGCGGACTCCACCACCACCGCCTAAAGGGGGCAACCCCAATGGTGCATTTCAGAAGGCCAACCGCGAGATCAACTTCATCGTCGGTGGTCGCCAAGCGATCAAAAGTAACCGACAAACTCGATCAAACACCAGGGAGATCAGGCACGCCAACACTGAAAACTCATGACCTCTGCAGTGGTCTGAATTCCCAATCACTTTCTCCAGGAAAGATCATTGGGTTCACATCCCTGACCCCGGGACTTACCCGTTGGTCATTAAACCCATAGTCAATGGGGCCTGGCTGCCTAAAACCCTCATTGACGGGGGTAGCAGCCTAAACATCATCTTCATAGAGACACCACGCACGATGGAGTTCAACTTCAGCAAGATGACCGCTTGTGATGAACCCTTCTACGGGATCGTGCCCGGCAAGGCTGCGTACCCCATAGGTCGTGTATGCCTACCGGTCACCTTTTGCACGGAGGAGACGTTTGAGGTTGCGGACTTACGCTCTTCATACCACGCTATCTTCGGACGACCTATGCTCGCCAAGTTCATGGCTATACCGCACCACACCTACCTCATCATGAAGATGCTAGTGCCAAACGGAATCCTTCCATCCTCGGGGACATCATGGTCTCCTACAACTGTGAAAGTGCCACCGTTGAGCTCTCCAAAGATTCAGCAATCAAAGCCGCAGCAACGGTCATGGTCGCCCAGGCAGCCAAGATCGACCAAACAACTCTGCATGCACCAGAGCAGAAGTGTACAAGTACAACTTTGGACCCAAGTTCAGCTGTCAAGAAGGTTTTCCTCGGCTTGCCCGATGCATCCAAGGAAGTTGTCATCGGGGCCGACCTCGACCCCAAATAGGAACTCGCGCTCACCAGCTTCCTCAGGACAACGCTGACATCTTCGCATGGAGCCCATATGATATGCCTGGTGTCCCCAGGGAGCTGGCTGAGCACAAATTTGAAGTCAACAAGACTACATGACCTATCAAGCAAAAGCTCCGGTAATTTGCAAAAGATAGAAAACAAGCTATAGAAGTAGAAGTCTGTAAGCTCTTAGCTGCAGGTTTTATTAGAGAATGTCAACACCCGGATTGGCTCGCAAACCTGGTTCTTGTACCCAAGAAAACTGGTGTATTAAGGATGTGTATCGATTACACCGACCTCAACAAGCACTGCCCGAAGGATCCTTTCCCTCTTCCTCGTATCGACCAGGTCGTGGACTCCACAGTTGGTACCTTCCTACTTTGCTTTTTCGACTGCTACTCAGGGTATCACTAGATAGCCCTACATCCCGACGATGAAGACAAAACGGCGTTCATAACGCATCATGGCATCTATTGCTATAAGGTCATGACCTTTGGCCTGAAAAACACTGGAGCAACATACCAGAAGGCAATTCAGAAGTGCCTAAAGTCTCAAATCGGGAAGAACGTCGAGGCCTATGTACACAATGTGGTCGTCAAGACCACAGAGGAAGACAAGCTCATCACCGACCTCACTGAAACCTTCGCCAATCTACGAGAATTCAAGTGGAATATCAACCCAACAAAGTGTGTCTTCGGTGTGCCCTCCAGACTACTCCTGGGCTTCATGGTCGGGCACCGAGGCATTGAAGCTAACCCTGCGAAGGTCGATGCTATACGCAAGATGGCCAAGCCATCCAACAAGAAAGACGTCATGAAGCTCATCGGTATGATGGGGGCTCTATGTCGTTTCATCAGCAAGCTCGGTGAAAAAGGAATACCCTTCTTCAAGCTATTGAAGAAGGTCGACAAGTTCGTATGGGATGACGAAGCCCAGAAAGCTTTCGAGGCTCTCAAAGAGTCCTTGACGACACCGCCAGTCATGACACCCCTAATCCGAAAGGAAACACTCCTACTCTACATCTCTACCACCACTAATGTGGTCAGCACGGTTCTCGTCGCCGATCGAGAAGAAGAAGGGCAGGCCTATCCTGTTCAACGACCTGTGTATTACGTGAGCGAGGTCCTGGCCGACGCTAAGACACGTTACACACAACCTCAGAAGCTGCTCTATGCGCTCATGATCACGTCGAGAAAGCTTCGCCATTACTTCCAAGCTCACAAGATCGTGGTTCCATCTTCGTCCCCCTAGGAGAGATCATCCGCAACCGCGACGCCAACGGTCGCATTGTCAAGTGGTCAGTCGAGCTTGGAGAGTTCGAAATCGAGTTTTGCCCCAGGCAAGCGATCAAGTCACAGATCCTCGCAGACTTTGTGTCTGAGTGGACAAAGATCCAGATGCCCCCTCCCAAGGAGCGGCCTAAACACTGGATAATGTACTTCGATGGCGCCCTCAACCTCAAAGGGGCGGGTGCAGGCGTATTGCTCATCTCTCCTCAGGGAGAACAACTCAAGTACGTCCTGCAAATTCACTGCAAGGCCTCCAACAACGGTGCGGAGTATGAAGCTCTAATCCACGAACTCCGCATAGCAGTGTCCCTTGGCATCAAGAGACTACTGGCTTTTGGAGATTCCAAGGTCATCATCAAGCAAGTCAATAAGGAGTGGGACTGCGTCTAGGACATGATGGATGCTTACTGCGCTGAGATTCTAGAACCACCTCCAAACGACCAAAATTCAACACCTCCCCGCGATGTGCTGATGTCTGAAAAAGAAGATGATTGGTGCAAGCCCTTCATAGACTCCATACTGGACCAGCTTGTCCCCGACGACAAAGCAGAGCGAGAACGCATCACGCGACGAAGTGCTAACTACATCGTTATTGGTTCCGACCTATACAGAAAAGCTGCCTCTACTGGCATCTTGATGAAGTGTATCCTACGATCAGAAGGTCTCTAGCTCCTAGTTGAGATCCACAACGGCGAATGTGGCTGCCACGCGGCATCCTCCAACTTGGTCGGCAAAGCGTACCGATCTGGAGTCTATTGGCCCACGGCCATAACTGATGCTAAAGACCTCATAAAGAGGTGCAAAGGATGCCAATTCTTTGCCAAACAGCAGCAGCTGCCAGCTCAGGTCCTGCGCACTATTCCTTCGTCATGGCCCTTCGCTATGTGGGGTCTTGACGCTATAGGACCGTTTCGTACCGCCCTCGGTGGCTACAAACATATCCTAGTTGCCGTCGACAAATTCACCAAGTGGATTGAAGTCTGACCTGTTGTGAAAGTAATGTCGGAAGAAGTAGTCAAATTCATCAGAGACATCAAGTATCGCTTCGGTGTGCCTAACAGAATCATCACCGACCTAGGTAAAGCTTTCACTAGCTCGGTCTTCTAGGACTTTTGCCAAGATAACCTTATCGACGTCTACTACTCCTCGGTCGCCCACCCACGGTGCAACGGCCAAGTTGAAAGAGCCAACGACATGGTACTCAAACTCTCAAGGACCGTATCTACGACGACGTCGTGCGGTTAGCCGAGCTGCCACACGTGATTTGGGGTCTCAGGACTCAAGTCAGCTCTACTACAGGCTTCTCTCCCTTCTTTCTGGTCTACGGATCAGAAGCTGTCCTACCTACCGACGTCGCCTTTGGAGCTCCACGGATCCAGTTCTACGAGGAAGGAGAGGCCGAGCAAACACGCCACATCGACCTCGACAACCTCGAAGAACAAAGATTCACCGCTATCATGAGGCAAGCTCGTCACGACCAACAGCTTTGACGCTACCATGATCGCAACGTTAAAGAAACTTCCTTCAACGTTGGCGACCTCGTCCTTAGATGCATCCAGAAGACCGACAGCATGCACAAGCTCTCTGTCCCTTGGGAGGGACCTTTCATGGTCACCGAAGTCATCAGCCGGTCAACATATCGACTCCAGTGGGGCGACGGGCAAGGAGTACCCAACCCCTGGAACGTGGAGCATCTATGACGATTCTATACGTAGAATAGTTTTAAGTTCAAGCTATGTATTTCCTTTTCTTGTACCTTTTTTCAGATTAAATAAATAAATATTCCAAGCAGTCATCTGCTATGATTCGAGCACTACCTCCTCCTCCCTCACACAATAAACCCTCCCCCTCGACATTCTCGGGGGCTTGGCTAAAGCCAACATATGGGTTGCAAAACCCGGGGGTTCCGAGTCTTTTCTTTTCCTCCCCCTCGACATGCTCGGGGGCTTGGCTCAAAAGCCAACCTAGGGGTCATTCGACCTGAGGACACCATCCCTTACGAGTACGACGCCCCCTGTCGCTACGAGCATGCTTGGTCGGAAAGGTCGCCAGACCTGAGCCCTAGGCTCCTCCCTCGCGCGCCGACCTCTCATAAGCCTCCACGCTGAGCTGTGGAGGTCGGTAAGCCAGCCTCTCCGTGAGCAGTGGTTAGCGAGTCAAGAACACAAGACGTCGACATCTACAAGATCAACCAAGCTCGTACAGGTAAAAGGCAAGTACTTCGTTAAGGTAGAGGAGGAGGTGCCTGAAGCATTATTTACAAGTTATGAGTAGAGGAGGAGGTGCAGCTCCTAACTCAAGACTACTGGCCGCCACCGTCACCTCTATCACCTTCAAAGTCAATGTTCTCTATCACTTCCATGGCGGCCTCTTCAACTTCAAGCTCCAGGGCCTGGAGGTCCTTCGTGGTGTCAGCACCTCCCTTGATCTTGGCCTTGTCGACGTTAGGGTAATGAGACTTAACTCTCACTAATGCATCGGTCACCGCCGCCAAGCTCGTCGCCCTTAGCAAAGTCAAGAGCCTGTTAGGAGTGTCTACCAGGCGATCCACAATGGACTGCTGCTCCTCCCCCTCCGCGGGAACAGCTATGCAAGCCATTGCATAGTTGGCAGCACCCTTGAGGTCGTTCAGCTCCACCTCATACCCTGCAATGGTGATTTGGTCACCCTGCAATGACTTCAAAATAACTTTGATTTCAGCTTCAAGGCCCCGACGAGCTCCTGTCTCATAAGCCAGCTTTCAAGATATAGCGTACTCACTGTCAGCAGCTTCTTTCATCGCTCGTTTGAGCTCCTGGCCACCGGCCTCGACCTCCCGAAGCGATATCTCTCGGTTCTGAACCTTGCTCCTAGAAGTCGCGAGAGCGTTCTTCAGTTCCTCTTCGCGGTTACGGAAATTTGCAAGATACAACAGTTAGCACATAGCTAACGACCTTCTTCTCGAAAAGGATCGTCAACATAAAGATTCGACCTACCATTAGCCATGGTATTGAACTACGCGGTAGCTTCCACGGCCTTGCGCTTCTCCTCGACGAGCTCGTCGTCGAGCCTCTTCTTCTCGGCGGCTGCCGCCCCGCTGACCTCCTTGAGCTCTTGCTCAAGGTCGACAATCCGCTGCTCTTTCTCCATCACATTCTTCAGCAGGTCGGCCTGGCCTTTGGCCCTCTCTACTAGCGACTGTTACAGAGTAACCAGGTCGTCAATATCATTTCAATTATGAACAATCAAGTAGCAGCAACATGTCGTGGACAACTCACCGTCAGCGTGTTATTGATGGTGACAATACTAGTCCGCAAGGCCTGCATGTGCTCGTTGTCTTCAAAGCAGTCCTCCTGCCAAGGGGTGTGATTCCAGTTAATCGACCGTCGTGGCAACCTTGGGCTCGAGGACGAAGATGGAGGTACCTGCACGCCAGATGTTTCAAGACCTCCTGGCGCCAGGTCGATTTGAGGTTGGTCCCTGACCAGATCTTCAGCCCCACCAGGCACCGCACTGATGGGGTCGACATCAATAACCGTTAGGGAGGTCGTCGCCCCGACACCCCCAACAGAAGCTCCTCCCGCTTCATCAGCAGCGCGCGGGGGAGTCTCCATCCTCGCGGCCACCACAGGCGGTGAGGTCGCCCTGCTCTCAACCGCTCCTCGCGGCGGAGTAGCAGTACGTGCGTCATCAGCAAGCGCCTCCCCCACTACCCGTGGCTCAGGCGACCACATGCGGGAGGGAGAAGATGGGGCACCTAGACCCCCTTGCGGCCTCGTCACCGGCCTGCATGGTGAAACACCTCGTAAAGACAAGAACTTGCAAGATACTAAGTAAAAGACACAACCAGCCATCAAGACTTTACCTCGTCACGGCTGGGAGCCGAGTCTTCGGCCAAAATATCCGAGGCTTAATCGTCGCAGGCATCCTAGCCTGCGCCACTACAACAGTACACTGTGCCTCCAAACCACACCAGAGGGCATCCTCCGACGTCTTCTGTACTAGCTCCCGCTGCCTCTTGGCAGCAGGACTCTCCGACCTCCTTGCCGGTCGCTCCTCAGGGACCGGCAATTCCTCGATCGCCTCATCCTTCTCCTTCTCCGACTCCTCCTCCTCCTCTTCCGACTCGACCTCCCGTGAGCGAGGTCTCGGAATCGATGGAGTAACGACTGACGGAGGGGAAGCAGCCTTCATTTTCCTCTTCTTCTTCTGCTCTGCGTCCTTCACCACAGAGATAGCAGCAGCAATAGCTGAAGCCGACTTCTTTCCAACCGTCGACCTAGTTCTGCGTCGGGACTTCACGGCACCACCAGCGTCTGGGTCTGCCCCAGCTTCTGCATCAGTATCTTCGTCGGCCTCCATCGACGAGTCAGACTCATAAGCCTCCAGCAGACGACCTGCTGGTGGCTTGTACTTATCCGTCCTAAGCTTCCTCTGGTGCTGCTCACCCTTAGGGAGAGGTGTTGGGCACCACATCTGAAGCTCGCACTCCTGCACACAGATGACAAGGACGTTATACAACCTAAACAACTAACAAAGCGAAGCGAATGGCCTTAAGGTAGATCTCAGGATCTTACCGGATCAGCCAACCTCTTCAACGAGTGTGCCTTAGGGCACTTCTTCACCTTAACCTTCCCAGAATACATTTGGGGAACTCTAGTCGCCATCTCCTCCTTGGAGACCTTGCGGATGACCTCGCGCGTGGGGTCTGATTGCCCCTAGTACTCATACACCGGGTGGACCCGATCCTTGATCGATTGGATCATCCGCCGAAAGAATGACCTAGCCACCACCGCTCCGGTCATTCCTTGCTTCTTCAGCTTGCTGACGAGCTCCAGGACCGGCTTGAGCTCCGCAAGATCGCGGGATGACAACCCCAAGTCCCACTCGTTTATCTTCACTGGCTTATGGCCGGTATGACGTGGAAGACCAGGAAGCTGGTCCGTTATGTAGAACCACTCCGACCTCCACCAGGCAATGTTGTCGGGGAGGTCGGTATGTATCCATTCTGCTTTGAGGCCTGACCTCAAGTTGAACATTATAGCCCCACTGGCCTAGACCTCTTGCCAGTGCTTTTGACACAGAAACAATACCTCCATAACAAGAAGTGAGGCGATATCCCCAGATACGCCTCATAGAAATGAATGAAAGTGGAAACTATGGTTATGGAGTTGGGAACGAGGTGTACCAGCTCCAGCTGGTAGTAGTACAACAGCCCACGGAAGAAGTCTCCCGTCGGAAGGTTGAAACCGCGCTCCAAGAAGGAGGCGAAGATGACCTGCTCCTTGACGTCCTCGCTCGGGAACTGCTCCCCAGCGGCAGCCCTCCACTCCACCTCCGCCTTCGGTCGGAGTAGCCCGCGATCCACCAGCGCTTGGATCTTCGTCTCGGTCATTGTCGATTGGACCCACACCGCCTGTGGGTCCAGGATGGAAGCTCCCTCCGTCGCCATCTCACCGCTAGGGTTTGAGTTGGATCTAATGTGGCACAAATTCTTGACGTGCATGTGCAAGAGGAGCACGGCGTGGAGTGGCGGCGCTAGCACGTGCCTGGCCGGAGCTGGAGGCTGGACGGGTGGGTGAGGGAGCAAGGCGGTCGCAAGATCGCTACGGCGCAGTGGGAGAGAGAAAGAAATGGAAGTGGAAGCGACAACGACGGGAGGAAGACGAAGGGGAATGGGGTCAACCCCGCCTCGGGCCGCCCTATTTATAGGGGGGTCCACCGAATCTATCCGTTGCGGTTCCTTCCACCGTACAATACGCCTCAACGGCTCTATCCCGAGAAGTTCGCGAGAAGATCAAGGCGGATTCTTCGCTAAACAGACTACAGCTACGACCTAAATCTGAGTTTAGGTCGTCAGCCAAATAAGAAGACAACATCAGGTCATCCTGATGGCAAAACATTTTGCAAGCCCCCACATCACATTAATTTAGGTCTTTGACAAATCATTTTGCCAATTTGACCAAGTACATGACAGAAGAGAGCGAACAACACATGGACCACCTGAAGGTACACAAACTGCCTACGACCTTATTGGATCCAGAATTTGAAGGTACACAAGTCGCCCGCGACCTCATTGGATCCAGAACCTGACACACAAGATAAACATACTACAAGGCCTAGGCCACCCAGAGCAGTCACCACGACCTACTTTGCTGGAGCAGAGTACGTCGCGAGACTTCTCCTAACACCACGACCTTGATGGTGGCCTTGCGGGAGACAACTGTAGGACGACACGTAATCTAAGGCATGATCGGCTCGAACTATTGGAATGGAGACACGATCTTGCTCTTCGGTGTTGGAATCCAAGCCCTAGTGAGCTCCCTGTGCTCACCAGAGACGTCCTGCTATAGCTCCAGCTCAAACAGCATCACCTCCAAACTCTACCTGGTACCCCGCAGAGGTAGGGTGGGTAGAATCAAGGTGCTGCCTTCGGGATCTACAAGAACAGAGCTCTACAATCTGGTCGACGAACACATGCCCATGGCATGGTGGGAATACTACACTGCGGCTTCATCTCTCAATTGTGTTTTGGTGCTTGCCTCCTTCAGTCACAAAGGCGCTATTTATAGCCAAAGCCGCGCCCCGGGCAGCTGGCGAAGTAATGACACTGTCACCACGTGATAATGTGACCTGTAGCCTGTGCATGATTAAAGGCGACGACATTACTTTCTCTGACTCATGACGTCTTTATCGTTTGCGCATCAATGATGCCTGAGCCCTGCCGCAGAGGTCACATGGCTAAAGTAACTCCCTCGATCAGTGGGCAGTTTGTCGTTTTCTGGGTGGCAAGAGCATCTCCGACCACTGTTGACCCGTGACTCTGCAGTCTACACTACACGACAAAACCTGACCCTGCGTCAGATGGCTCCGCACCTAACTTAGCCCCCTTTTTCGACGATGACTTTATGACCTTCCTCTACGACCTGATGTCTTTTATTTGCACCCGCTAGGCTCTGCGTCCTGGTGCACCCACTATGGCTCTGCACGTAAACGGACCTATTCCAATCATCCTATAATTCTTTTTCCTGAGTAGAATGGTCGTAGGTTCGATTGAAGACCTTCCGTGGTAGGTGTGCCTCGCTGCTCTGCCAGACCCTTCTGGGCGCTTAGAGATCGATAGCACCAGGGAGATCAGAAGCATCACAGAGATTTACAATTTTTTGGGCCCCTGTGGTCGGTGTGCCTATTGCTGAGGTCGTCAATACCTTAGTATCACGGCTCCGCTGGATGGCTGGCAGCTATGTTGGTCGTCTGGACACCAAAACGACCTCCTTGAGGTCGGCATGCCTTAATATCTAAAGTTTTGCCACACTTAGGTATGATTATGGCCTTGCCAACCTAGTTGGGCGCCACGGATGCATGACTTTCCGAGGTCGGTGTGCTCTCATAGCCCTGCCAGCCCGCCCTGGACAACAAGGATTTTACGTCGGGAATGAAGGCCTCCCTGTGGGGTGCGCGCCTGATGGACCTGCCAAGTGCTTCTGGGTGCTTGAGCGCTATGTATTTGAGACCTTCTTAAGGTCGGCATGCCTCGGGTGGCTTTGTCAGACTCCTTGCAGCTATGCAGGATATCTGGATGTCTCTACACTATACGTTCAAGATTAACATCACTTTATAACCTCTTCATGCGATGCTCTTTTCAAGATCATGCCGGGTATCCTCAGATACTGGGCATTGTTGATTTGAGGCCTCTTTTGAGGTCGGCACGCCTACAAAGCCTCCTTGAGGTCGGCCCTGCCAGACTCCTTGCAGCTATGCTAAGGAGATTTGGGTGTCTCTGCACTTCGTTTGATCAAGACCATACCTTAGTTTTTCTTCTCTTTTTGGAGCATCAAACCAGCCATGCTGCCTGCTTCAATGCTCGGGGACTACTCTACGAGTGCGTCTTCGACGCCCTCTTGTTTTCCTCGCCGTACCGACCTGTTGGGAAACCCGTTTCTCATCACGTCGTTACTCGACCTTCTTTTTCCTCTCTTCCTCCTTTTTGGACCATCATACCATCCATCCTGCCCGCCATGATGCTCGGATACTACTCATGAGTGCATCTTCGATGCCCTCTGATTTTTTTAATCGTCGTTTCGATCTATTGGAAGCCTGCTTCCTATAGATCGTCACTCTACCTCTCTACGATCGACGAGACTACAAACAGGTCGGCTGCTAAGCTGAACTTGTTCTTTTTTCTTTTGGACCGACGTGCATGCTATTCGACTTGTCGATAGTCTATGACTTCGTCATGACCTTTCTAAGGTCGCTGCGCCTACACCTCGCTCGGGGGCTTGTGAGACATGGGCACCCTAGGTCCCCACCGACCAGGCTCACGGCCGTCCCCGACAAGTGGGTCCGGCCTACTAGAAGACCTGCCGACCTGTCAGTGGGCTCCCCCAACCGACCTAGTTCACGGCTGTAACACCCTAAAATTCCATCACTAAATTAATATAAGCAACAAGGTGTTTTAGATTTTATTTTCTAAGGATTAAATAAATTATCAAATAAATTTGGTCTCTAAAATATTTAAATATCATTTTAATAATTTAGAAGCAATAAGTGCTTGTGCATCATGATTTGAATGCATGATGTTTTTGTTTGTTGGTTTGAAGCTTTAAAATGTTTTAAAAATCTTGAAAAGTTTGAAAAGAGTTTAATTTCAAAAGTTTGAAAAAAGAGTGTGAAAAGGTTTTTTTAAAAAAAACTCCCAAAACCTCCCTTCCTCCCCTTCTCTCTTTTCCAGCCCAGCCGGCCTTCTCTCCTTCCTGGCCTATCTTCTCCTTTTCTTTTTCTCAGCCCGAAGCCGATCAGTGCACTGGCCTTCTCTCCCTCGCGCGTGCAACCCAGCTAGCCCGCGCAGCCCGTCGAGCCGAGCTGCCGGCCCAGCTCTCCCTCTTTCTTTCTTTTTTCTTTTTTTCTTTTCGCTCGCTGACAGCCGGGGCCCACTCGTCAGTATCCCCTTCCACCTCCTGCTGCCTCCCTTGCATCTCAACGGTAGAGCGCCGCCGGCCGTTACCGCGCCTCTCCCGCGCTCCTATGCCTTCAAGTCGTCAATCAAGAGGCATTAGTGCTCTCCCCTTCACTCACCGCCATCAATCCCTTCAGTTTCTTCTCCTAATTAAGCGCCCCCCTTGATGGCCATCAATGGACACTGCCCATTAGTGCGCATGCCTTTGCCTCTCTTCCGCACCGCCTCCTGCATGCTATAAAGCCAAGCGCCCGAGCCCCCTCGCACGCCTTGCAGTTCGCCGCCCTGCGCCCCTTTGCTGCTCTCCCCATCCAGAACCTCGCTTCGTCAGTCTCCTTGCGCAGTACCGCCTCGCCTCGCTGGATCAGAGCCAGACGCCGGAGTTTGGCTGCCCGTTTCGCCGTGGCCGTCGACCCCCGGAGCAAGCCAGCGCCACTAGTGCCTCCGCGTCGTCGAGCTGCACATCCGCCTCTGCTCGTCGTCGTCTGCTCGTGGCTGGAACACCACCGGTCAGTGGCTCCAGAGACGGCCTTCTCCATCCGCCATCCACTGTCTCTGCAGAAATCCGGCGATCTCCCGTCATCCTAGCCACTGGTGAGCACATCCCTCAGACCCCCTCGCCATTCTCTCTCAATTTCCCATCTCACGGGCGTCCTACTCCCACCAAAACGCCGCCGATTTTGGCCGGCCAGGAGCTTGCTGTCCACCGGCCGTGCCTGTTCCAGAGGAGCCATCGTCAAAACATAGCAGATAAGGTATGCCAGTTTTGCCATTAGGTCCCCAAGCTATCCCCAAATAAAAGCTTCATAATATGTGTCTTGAACCTTTTGTGGAAAACCCCCTAGAAAGATTCCACTTCCACACATAAATCCCACCCAAGACAGTTTGCATATCTAACCCTGATTTTAGATCTTTTTGCAAGCACTATTCTTTGTGTCTCGGGAATTTCCTCTGCTAGCCCCTGCGGTCTATAGTTAATAGTGTTTTGACCCTTGCAACCTTGTCTAGTCTATAGATCTAGCGTTTTAGCTCCGTTTAACCTCGTTCTTGTTGCGTTAGGCTCATATAAACTCAAAGTACGCGCTAGGAGCAATGTTGTACAAGTTCTATGTTTTATATTTTATTTAAATATTAAATATGATTAAATCCTATTACACATGCTTTTCTAATTAAAATCTAATTAGAGTTCAACACGTGTTTTCATAAGAAAGTTAATATGATTAATACTAATTAAATATTTCTTTTAATTAAATGTTAATTAGATATATATCTCGGTTTTTATAATCAAACTTAATTTGATTAATGATGATTAAGCAATTTTCTTTCTACTAAAATGTAACATAGGCTATATCCCGAGTTTTCTTAATTAAAATGTTAATTTAATTAAAACGAATATAAATGTGTTTTTAAAATTATAATTTGATTAGAATAACTCGAAATATAAAGATAGGCGCCTAGATGCTTTTATATGCTTCTTTTAAAATTAAATGTTTAATTTGCATAAATCATACTTGAATATTTATAAGTAAAATGGACTAAGCTTACATGGTCTTTTAAATACAAATATAACTTGCTTAATTATAAATAGGGTATTTCTCTGAAATAACCTATACACATGATTTTACTTAATTAAAAGATACCTAACACGTAGCTAGCTCTTGTATGTGATCATCCAAATCTCCCGATAGCTCCGAGTGTTCCTTGTGTTCGCTTTCCTAGACCGAAACCTTGTTTTCTCTTTAAGCTTTTCATACTTGGTGTATTGTTTTGTTTATTGTATGTATTCTTGTGTGCTCGTAGACATCGTGCCAGTTTCAAGCGAGCAGCCAGTTGAAGTAGATCAAGAGCAAGTGTTTGAAGAAGAAGAACCTTAGTGTTTAAGCAAGGAAGGCAAGTGGTCTTCTCCCCTGCATGATTCTATTTTATCCTATGTAATTGCATGACAACTAAGTTTATATTTATTATGATATTGCATTAACTTGATGGGAACACCCTTTTTAAGGACTTACCTAGACTTTTATCCACAATCCTTGGATCAACCCTGGTTTAACAAATGTTTTTGGGTAGAATATGCTAGTTGCTCAACTTGGGTTGGATAAAAATGGTTTTCCAAGATAAAGGCTTGTATGTTTAACGATGATGCTTTTGGTAATACAAGATCATGTGATTTAATTGAAACATGGAGAACCACCCAAGAAAACATGCGCAACCACAGTGTTACATGGCTCTGACCTTAGCCAATTAATTAGGTGTGCGATTGATCTGATGGCCCTTTTCCGAAAGGAGCAGAGGGGGATCCGGGTTGCAGGGGTATAGCCCGGTCCTTTTGGGGTAGCAGCCTTTGCTAAGGTGCTGACCACTAGGGAGGGTTATGGTCCGCCCTGATCTGTAACTATGCGGGTCATTAGTCATTTGTATACCTTTGTAAAGGTTTTGTAGCGTCCCTATGCAATCACACCTCGGAAGTGTGGTATGATGCATGATCAGCATCGCATGGTTGGGTTCAAAGTTCTTCGGAACTTTTACGCGAGCTGTGGGTAAAGTGTGCAAACCTCTGCAGAGTGTAAAACTGATCGATCAGCCGTGCTCACGGTCATGAGTGGCTTGGACCCTCACATGATTAATGAACTTGAAGATGAGATTAAATCGTGGTTCGATGAGCTTTGGGTTGTTTTGCTTAAAAGTTTCTTAAGTGGGTTGGTATATACTTACATCTAGTAACTAGGCGTTCTTTAATTAAAAGTTTGACAAACATTAAAATTCTAACCACTGCAAAACCATAGCCTATCCTTGATAGCCTTGCATATTCCCCCACTTGTTGAGTACCAACCATAAGTGTACTCAACCTTGCTAACCGCTGTTCAGAAGAGAACAATGATGAAGAGTTCTATTGCGACCTTGAGGAGTTCTGAGGCATGCATCTCCCCCAGTCAAGTGCCTGTGGAAGCGGAAGACGAAGACTCGACGTGTAGTTATCGTTTTCCGATGTTAAAGACCTTCGTGTCTTCCGAATGAGTGTAGTAAGTTGTTAAACCCCTTGTTACGTTTTTACTGTCTATGATATTACACTCATTTCGTCTATCATGTGTGTGGAACTAGATCCTGGCACACATATGAGATGCATCTGGTTTCCCTCCGGAAATCGGGTGTGACAGCGGCCCACACGATCTCCTGAAGACCTTCCAGAAGATTCCCCTTACGACCTCATCCGTTACGACCTCAAGACTTGGCATACAAGACAAGACCATGGTGGATTTCGACCAAAGCAGATCGACGGGATATGGCAAGATGTGTAGCGTAGACTTGGGTCTCCTGGTTGTAACCGACCAGGAGTCTGGGAACCGACCTCATCTGCTGGCCAATATAAGGCGGACGAGGCGACCCCTTGTACATATACGCAATCCTTAAGCAATCAACACCGACAACTGGACGTAGGGTATTACTCTCCGGAGGCCCGAACCAGGATAAACTCGTCATGTTCTCTGTGTTCCGCGTACTCGTGTGCGACCTTCGAGTTCTTAGCCTTAGGCTCCTCCCCATCGAACAACTAAACCACAGGGGTTAACACCCCCGTGGGCTGTCCAGATCTCACCATGACTCAACAACCTACTCTAGATCAATCGGATTGGGATATCAACACGAGTAACACCAACATCGTTGCTCCACCCAACTCAAACTTGCCTCGCATCACCATACCTGCAAACCAACACCCTCAACACTTCCTTAACATGGTAGCTGTATTGATTTATTCCTAAGTAATTCCCTTGTATTTAGTCTGTCTCTCAACGAAAGCAAAAAAAAAAAAGTTTTAAATGAAAACTAGACTTCCACAGCCATTTGTAGCTTTGATGAATTGGCATATGGTCCTTCGTTTCTCTGTAGCCTTACTTGCAATGTAAAAAAACATTTCCCCATATGTATGCCCAATTATCTTACACACTTGATGAATTGTGCTTTGTAGTATGTTGTACTGGCTGAAGGCTTAAGTGGATAGAGGGATATGGAGAGAGCGAAAAGTAGTTACAGCTCCTGCCTCCTGCAGGGTGAGGTTCTTTGTACTTTGCAAACGAATGAACTCTGGGAGACAAAGTTTAAGGACTGTGCCATACAAGAGATCTTCCCACAATGAGATTGTTCTACCCTTTCATGGCTAGGACCGCCATGCATTTACATCGATCTACTAATTTTATGATATCTCTTCACCAAAATGATTCCTTTTCATTTTCTAGGTATTTGACCGTTTTTATAATAATTACCCCAAATTAAGTGGACCAAGGCAGATCTTCAAGATTTAGGAACTTGTGTGTAAGTTCTTTAGAAGTAGGGGTTCATTTTGCACTTTAAGACCAACTACTCCCAATCATCCTCCTTCCTTTGACATGCAAACCATTATCTATGCAGCTTTTGGTAGTTTTTTAGCACTTAAATCTGATCCTCTCCGCAGAAGGTACTTTTTGTAGTTATCCAGTTGCACTAAGTTTCATGAAAATCACTGGAAGGACGATATAACAGAGTCAACCAAAGTTAACTTACCTCCCTAATCAACCAAATTTGTTCATTTAGCTTATCAGCTACCAACCAACAATACTTTTAAATCAATGCCAGCCGCCAGCCATCAATGAGCTAGTGGTATTTTTCTTGCCTAACAAATTAACACAATGCAGTAGAGATTACTACAACCCTACGTTTGTTGAAGTGAAAATGACCTCTAGTTTGCAATTTCACCTTAATTACGTAAAACCTCATTTAAAGCCACAGTCATATAATTGAAACCCTACGTTGCAAGTGTGTGTGTGTCTTATTGCTTATAAATTAAAACACTTTTAGTGCAGACTTTGCGTAGAGTCCAAGACTATTTAATACCTCGAAGATGTCATAGACTTGGAGTCTAAATACTCCCTCCGGTTTGTTAAATCAAGGCGTTTAAGACAAGATTGTCAATACCAAAGAGTGATTAATTAGCGGTAAGTTTTCCCTGTCTACCCCTGTTAAATGTAGTCGCGGGTGGTCCTATACAATTACACACTACAGGTTCAGCTGGTTAGCTAGCATGGGCTCCGGATGCCGAAGGTGGTATAGTTCACGGTCTCGACTCCCGCAGCCTCAATTGCTTGGGCGTTTTCTCTTTGTTGTTTTATTTTTGCGTTTAGCAGACACGAGAACGCCAAAACTAGCAGATAATGGCCAAAAACTAGCAGACAATGGCCGGAGCTTGGGCGTTTTTTTATTTTGAGTTTAACAGACACGAGAACGCCAAACTGTTAGGATAATCATGACTTGAGTTTCTTGCGTGTGATCAGATGGGTCTGTTATATTAGCTTGCTTAGTTGGCGTGTGTGCGTCTATGTTCAAGCTAAGTTTGTTAGCGTGTGTTAGAGCAACTCCAGTAGATGGAGTAAATTTCATCCCCTACATGAAGTTATTGGAGGTGGAGTAAAAATATTTTCATCCCCAAAACACAAATTGCTGTAGCAGTTTCCCTATTTTGCATGCCAATCTGTGGGTCCCACCGTTCCATTCCTTCCCCTCCCCAAATCTCCATCTTTCTGCCCCGCCGCCGGCCTCTCCCGTCGCGCCGCCTCCGCCACCGCGCTCCTCCTCCGCCACCGCGCCCGACGTAGCCCGCCGCCTCCGCCTCCGCTCCAAGGCCGGCGCGCCGGCCACCACCATTTGCCTGCGCCACCGCGCTCCTCCTCGTCCGCTCCGACGCGACGGACGCCGCCCTCGCCGCCGCGGCCGCGGTGCCGGATCCGGACGCGGACGGGTTCCCGGCGCGCGGAGCTCGGGAAGGGCAAGCACAAGGTGCACTCCCACCCCCGACCGCTCCCTCGAGTCCGGGCCCTACACCCTCAAGTACCGCGGATCCATGTGGTAATGCTCTAGGAATTGATGCCTCTCCATCTCCTGCCGCCCCCTTGCGCCGAGTAATCAACTCTTCTTGGTTCTTACTTAGCTTTAGACCGAGCGACTAGATTGGTTCTTGACTTACGGTGTTTCGTACTCCCATTAATTTCTTAATTTCGGTTTGATTTCAAAGCAAATTTGTTGGTTGTGGGTAGTTCATTTTCGTAATTAGTCGCCATGTGTGTTGTATAGCCTCGGCCTTTTATGATGCTCGTGAATTCAGCAATCGAAGCCGCCGAGACATATTGGTGACTCTATAGTACCGGGCGTGATTCATTTGGGCTGCGGGCCCGTTCCTTGGTTGCGCTATGATCGTGACCTGCGGATACCCGTGATGTGTTAAACTATTGATTGCGGTCTCCGATTCATTGAGTTAAGAGCTGTTCATCGTTGAATCTATTGAACTGCTTATTCCAAAATTTGTCATGTGGCATCAAGAAAATTCCATTTGTTGTTGCATTTGTTTGAATTCTTGTCTTTCTGGTAAAAAATATGCCAATTTTTCTCATGAAGAAACTGCACCGTGCTTTCTATAGACCTATCATTATTTCTGTTCCATGCTAGTGGTATTTTGCGTTCTTGGTTGTCTAATTGCCAAGAAGCCATTTATGGAAATATGGAACATATTGTCCAGTGTGGATAAATTCAGCTTCCTATTTGTTATGATGGAGTACTTTACTTAATTTGGTTCAGCTTTCTAGTTATGGTACTTACTGAAATCCTGGACATACCTAGCTGTTTCTCTACGCTTTGGACTTTTGACCAAATGTATTAATTAGTTTCAATTTCCACATTTGTTAGAATGTGTATAATTTCTTGGTAGCTTGATATGCCTTGTACTTTTGCATAACACTCTCCTCAGCTTTTTTAAGAACTTGGTAGTGGTGTTACTTAAGCTTTTAGAGGCTGATGGTTTTTGTAGTTACATAACAGACTGTTGTTTTGTTTGACAATTTAATAATATTATTTTCCCCCTAATGCAGATGAACAATTTAATTGACATGTTCTTTGAGGATTCCTCATCGGATGACGACGACGACTTGGACATGTTCACATTGCTTCTGGTGGATTATGCAAGGAAGAAAAAGCGCAAGCGTCGTGGTTCCATCGTCGGCCGTGAGGTCGTTCGTCGTCCGCAGGAATCAGGACATGACAAGCTCTTCCGGGATTACTTCTGTGAGAATCCTATATACGGGCATCGCTTTTTCCGCAGACGCTTTAGGATGTCCCGTCACTTGTTCATTCGTATTGCAAATGCTGTGAAGGAGCATTGCCCGTATTTTGTGCGTAAGAGAAATGCGGTCGGGAAGCTTGGACACGAATTTGCTTCAAGAAGGTAGCAGCATCAATTCGAATGTTAGCCTCTGGGTGTGCCGCGGATTTGGTTGATGATTGGCTCTACATTGGTGAGAGTACTGCCATCAAGAGCATGAGGTTGTTTGTGAAGTCCGTGGTGGAGAGCACCCAATGAAGAGGACACGGCAAGACTCATGCAATATAGTGAGTCTATCGGATTCCGTGGGATGTTGGGGAGCATTGATTGCATGCACTGGCCATGGGAAAGGTGTCCTACAGCATTGCACGGCCAGTTTACCGGTCATTGCCATGATCCGACAATTATCTTGGAGGCTGTCGCATCACATGATTTGTGGATTTGGCACGCATACTTTGGGATGCCCGGAAGCTGCAACGATATCAATGTTTTGCATAGATCCCCATTGTTTGCACGGTTAGCTGCTGGAGAAGCACCACCAGTTAACTTTGAGGTCAACGGTCACCAGTACAACATGGGCTACTATTTGGCTGATGGTATCTATCCTCAATGGGCGACTTTCGTGAAGACAATCTCCAAACCTAGAGGTAACAAAAGAATTCACTTTGCACAAGCTCAAGAGTCTCAAAGGAAGGATGTTGAGAGAGCTTTTGGGGTATTACAAGCTCGGTGGGGAATTGTTCGAGGACCTGCTAGATTCTGGGATCAAAAAACTCTGTGGTACATCATGACAGCATGCATCATCATGCACAATATGATCATAGAGGATGAGTGAGGTCAGCATGTAGACTACATCTATGAGACAACTAAGCATGATCTAACTCCAGTGAAGCCTCAGAAGGATAAAGGCCGAATTCACAACTTCCTCGAAGTGCACAGGCAAATCAACAACCGTGAGGGGCACAACCAACTTCAGGATGACCTTGTTGAGCATCTATGGGAATTCCATGGGCGACAGCGGAGACAGAGTTAAGATTTGGTAATTTTTCTTTCATTTTCTCATTTCTGATAATTTTTCTATGCAGAACCTGAACCTGTTAGTATGGATGTTATATTCCTTCAGTTATATTCAGTTATCTTCTTCCTGCGGTGCATGTCTCAGACTGATTTAATTTGCTACAAACTGTTTATACAGAGAAACTTTTTATAATTCTCAGCATTGGTACTGTTTATACAAACCCAGAAGGTTCAGCCTTTCATGGTTCACCAACTGGGTAAGAACTAACTGACAGTCTGGTTGTCCTCTTTATTGGTGCAATATGCCTAAATGCTGTGTTATTTGGGATCTTGATCAACTATCAAATATTGTGCAGCTGCTGGACTGCGTGGTAGAAGTCTTGCCAATAAAACTCAGATCGTCAGCGAGGTGGAAAAGAATGTGTGGCCTGCGGTCGCTGTTGGCAAGGTAAAGCCTGTGATTTACAAGACGTTCCCATTATCTGAAGCAGCTGAGGCGCACAGGTCGATGGAAACTAGCACCCACATTGGCAAGATACTGCTGCTTCCTTGACTGCGCCTGTAGCGTTTGAACGACCTGTTTGTGTGTACTATCGTGTAAACTCAAACCTTGAAGTGCTTAACTGCTTATGAAACTTTTCTGTGTATAATGCAATAAAATCTGGCGCATGGTCGTTTTCCCCCTTATTGATGAGAAACTGGCACGCCAGTGTGTCACCAGTGCAATTTGTTAAACCCCAGCCGATCTGGGCCATGCTGCTGATCTTCAGCATTACTTGTCAGCATTTCCAAAAAAACAGCAATGTGGCTGCTGGAGCTTCCGGGTTACAGGTTGTTGGAGCTTCAAGTATCTGAAAAACAAAATGCTTAAGCTTCAGCTTCCTGTACAGGCTGCATATGGAGTATTTTCCTCAGTGAGCAAACAATTTCAGACTTTCTGTTCCTCTAATTGAAGGAGTGTCCACATATGGTTCATTATGTATGCAGTTCCAGACTTCCAGTAATCCAAAACAAAAATACTTTTCAATAAGATGGGAATCAACTGACAAATCATTCTGGGCTGACATTGCCAAATCTTTCATGTGACTGGACCTCAAAACACATACTCCATACACCCAGAATGCATATGAATGGAAAATTAAAGAAAAAAGGCTTGTAAAGAATCTGTCAATGTCAGACCACATCACCAGAAACAATGATCTCCAGTACAAATGCCAGGTTCACAGAAATAAAAAGATAATGGTGCATCAACAGTTTGAGTACAAATGCAAACTCTCCCGGTCTCAATAATCTTTCACAAAGACACTCACAAAGACATACTCAGTATAACATTCTCAGGTTTACATATGCACAAAAATTTGGCAGCATCTTGGTTCTCTCAAGCAAGGAAACACTTGGGACAATTTTCAGAAGATGCTAGTGCACAGGTTCAGATTCACAAAATCTGACAGTTGCTCAAGCCATCACAGAAATAGCATAAAAAACATAAAACACTTGGCATTAAGACATATTACTCCATGTAACTGAAACTGAGTTGGTAGTTCCAATAAACATGACAGGCAGCATATCCATCTCATAATTTATAACTGAAACTGAGTTACACATGATTATTTTCTCCCATGAATAACAAACTGACAGCTAAATGCTAATTGTTCAGGACCATAAATTGGAGTACAAAGTCAGCAAACAAAAAGCTAATTTTTGAGGACCATTGAGAAATAGTGTCATCTATGCCTTCACCATTAAAGGGACAGCTCCATGGAAATCCTGCAATCAAGTAGAGCAAACCAGTGAAGTTTAACTTACCACTTATCACAGACTGAGTTTAACTACTTCCACTACCACTAGCCCCTCTTGTCCTTGATGCCATAATCTCAGCCCTCATGACTTGGAAATAGGCTCTCTGAGTCTCATCAAGGCCATTTAAGTCCTGAAGCATAATTTTGGACTCCTGCTCCATTTTCTTGGCAGCCGCTTCCGCTTCTTGAACTTTTAATTTCTTCTCTTGGACAGCTATCTCCATTTTCTTGGCATCTGCTTCTGCTTCTTGAACTTTTAGCTGCCTCTCTTGGACAGCTATCTGGCGTTCCTGCAACGACTTCATGTACTCCCACCTCTCATCTTTGTCTACCTTCTTAGATGCCTCAATATCTTTCTTGGCTTTAACTATCTTTTCTACTGCATCCTGCAGCTCATCCATATCCCCCGCTCTCTTTTTTCTCTCCTTCTCTTTCTTTCTTCTGGGCGGTCTCTCGCTTGACGGCGGCCAATCTGAAGTTGTACCGTTGCTCGCACCATCATCATCATCATCTTGCAATGTGGCAGAGTTCAGATCAGGTAAGCCAGTGTGCTTTGTAGGCTGTTGATCGGCGTATCTCTTGTTCCACTTTTCATTGTGTTAAAGCAACACCCAGCAATGCATCATGATGAATGACCTATTCTTTGGTTCCCTTTGCTTGTACAGTGCATGGGTCTCGTTCAGCTACAAAAGTAAGCATTTTATTAGTTACTAATGCAAAAATGGTGCATCATGTCCTATCAGCGAAAATTATACATTACATACCCTTTCTTGCATTGTCGTCCCACTTCGGTGTTGCCGCTCGACATTAACCACACAACCCGCCCACCGTGTGCAGCACTCTGAGATACTCGTCCACCGGTGGCTGAGGGATCCAATTGAGCGGTCGGAAGGATACTTGACGTTAGCGTGGAAGTACTCCGACATTCACACCCAATACGTTGAGCCCGATTGGTCTTTCCCCGCCACTGGATCAAGGCTCACATTCTGCCATGCTAGAACCAGGGCTTCATCCTCATCAACCGAGTAGTTGGACCCTCTAGAACTCTTCTTGGAGTTTGCATTAAAGACCTCAACATCTTCATCATTGTTCAGGGGATAGTCACCAATAGCATCCATCATGGCTCCAACGAAACTCTCCCTGCGATAGCAAAACCAACATGTTTTAGATAGAAAAAAATGGTGTAATTAGGTAACAAAGGTGTCATGCCAAACTCTGCTGTGCTGCTTCAGGTGGGAGACACAGTACTGGCCAGTGGTAAGATCTTATACTAATGCATCCAATTTAACAGGTTATTTTGTACCCAACCTAATAGTAGCATAACTTCCACAAACCTTAAATTATGCAGCACAGCACTAGGTATTTAAGATAATAAAAACATGCAACAATACAAGGTTTTAGCTCTAATGAGATAAGCAGAGCCCTGTAAGAATCCAAAACCTTTATTTTTATGACTTGATTGTCAGCCAACAACACCAACTAGGACTACTGTGAAGTACATTATATTATTATCAGATTAAACTGTGCAGAAAATTATCACATGGACATGCCCCAGTTAGGCCATCACTTTCGTACCAACCAACAAGCAGTGTACACCCCAAGCAATATTATTCAGCATGGCCAGTAAATTTTAATTCAGTTAGTTTTATGTCCCCATCATGTAGACTGCTAACTGCAAATTAGGAGTGATGCTGAAACTCATTTGAGAGGTTTAACTGACAACCTAACCCCAGTTTAGCAAATCTGATGTATCAAAAAACTGATACGCGTTATCTGTTTCCTTTCCTTTTAGGAATTCGCCCTGAATGTGCCTTTATGCCATCCAACAAAAACACATAAAATGGTAAGCTTATGGCAGATTATATTATGTCCATTTGCAATTTTGCACCAACTATAACTGCATGCTTGCCCACCACAGTTTTTAGGTTTCACCAGCATACTCCACTGGAGTGGAAAAAGATGTACACCCCAGGCAAACTCCTAAGTGTTAGGATTTAACAATATAAGAATAGTAGTGATGAAATACCTCACAACCATAGTTACTAAAGAATCCCATATTACAAGCTGTTGTAATAATCAGATATTTGAACTGGAGTGAAAAGGTGATCAGGTTGGCACACTGGGTAGTTTAGCAAACCGATAACCAAACAAACTCCAACAGATCTTACATGATTGGATACAACTGCATGACTATAAATCAGCCAGGGGCAACATGTTGACAAGAGCAAAACATAAGAACAATCAAAATGGTGAGATTTAGTGGAAACAAGTTAACAGCCACAGTGGCCTTCGGTAAACAAGCAACATCATCAGAGTTGCACAAACATGGGTTAGAACTGGTCACCATAATATATAAAACTAATAGTAGAAGAATGCAGGACAGCCAAACACAGCACCTAAGTGGCACTTGCATAAATCCAATGAAAATATCTACACAAACACATAAAACACCACAATGCCACATCCAAGAGATCCCTGAACAGCTACAGGAAATGCTGCACAATAAATTGAAAAAGAAGAAGTACATGCTCTAAATCATGGGAAATTGTCAGTATTGTACCTTGGCGCCTCATCGAAGAGGTCGAGACCATCATCCTCTGTGGCTGTTTCACTGTCTAGCAAGGATTGGAAGTCCGTATGTATGGCGTGTTGATTGGCATGAGGATGGGATGCAATTGAATTTGATGTCGTAGATGATGTGGTCGCCTTCTTGGCCTTTGGTATGGTGGTCGCCTTCTTCTTCATTGCAGCACTTGTCTTCGTGGTTGTTGGAGCCTGCTTCAATGGTGGGCACAGGGGGGACCCATGGTGGAAAGGCGGGAGACGGCCGGAGGCACCATACGACGGAGGTTGGAGACGGGCGGACGCTGGTGCTGCTCCTGGACCTCCCTTGCTCCAGCAGAGGAGGAGCCCTGCGGCCAGGAGATGTGGGCCTCCTCCACGCCGCTGGCGAGGTGGACGCGGCCTGCATAGCTGTCGTGGATGCTGCCGGCGAAGTGGACGCCGCGACGCCGTGGGACCTCGGCATACCTGTCGGCGGCACCTCCTCCGACGGGCTCACCGGAGACGTGGCCCTCCACGCCGCCGGCTTGGCCGATGCGCCCCTCTCGTCCGTGTCCATGCCGGCGCTAGGGTTGCGCGCAAGAGGTGGAGGAGCGGGAGTAGGGGCGGGGGGGTGGGAGTGGGGGCGAGGGCGGCCGGCTCGCGGCCCGCGGAGGCCGCCGGCGAGTACGGCGAGGTTGAGGTGGGGGGAGGGGCCGTGTCTGCGTGAGTGCGTGACCGGCGGCGGCTCG
Source organism: Cenchrus americanus (assembly GCA_947561735.1). Lineage (NCBI taxonomy): Eukaryota > Viridiplantae > Streptophyta > Magnoliopsida > Poales > Poaceae > Cenchrus > Cenchrus americanus. Next base: position 124,125,056 of record OX387242.1, on the reverse strand, counting down.
ACCCGATCCCGCTCGCGGTGGGTCCCACGTTTTAGGGGGTGGAGGAGAGGTTCCCTCTATAGAGGGGATGGAGAGGAGTTTTTAGTCTATGGAGAAAAAAAGGGAGGGGATAGGGAAGCTGCTGGAGATGGTTTCATCCCTATATGACCACTTTTTTGCAATTGGGGATAGGATAGGGGAGCTGCTGAAGTTGCTCTTAGTCGAGTCAGTAGCTACATGAGTTCGTGCTCGTGTGTGTGCGTCGGCATGCGCGTGCGCGCGCTAGCGTGCCGGTAGCTGCAGGGGTGGGCGAGTCAGATGAGGCCGGTGGCGGCAGAAGCGGAGCGCATGCAAGGCTTGATCAACTGGAGACCGATTCTCACGGAGGAGTGCGTGGCTTCGAGAGCGTGGAGACGGACGGTTCGCCGGGGGAGCACGTACGTGCGCGTGAAGATCGACCGAGTGCGTTGCGTGGGGTGCTGGTGTTGCCAAGCGGCTTTTAAAGGCCATGTAATCATGCTGTGTAGGGTTGAGTCGAGTAAAGCAATGAAATAACCAGCCAAGATACAGGCCGTCCGTGCGGCCGCGGCGTTCGTCGCTGGAAAACCTTGTGTTGGTGCGTTCGTGCGCCATTGCTGTGTGCTAGAGCTCCCTCTCACGTTCGTGTGCGAGTGATCGATCCATATGGCTAGTTCCAACACAAACTAGCAGACGCCAGACTCGATTTGCCCACTTGGCGGGGACGACCGGCGACCCCCTTGAAGAGCACGCGTAGGTCGTCCCTCTCGACGAGGACGACAGCGACGCCGCGGAGGCTTGAGCAGGCGCGCGCATCTGTGGACGCGGCCACAGCGAGGTTTAGCGGCGTCGTGCCCGGTGATGCGACCTGCGAGGTGGAATGACGAAGCACCTGATGGTGTCGCCAAAAAGTTTGGACTCCGGCTTGTTTTCCATGGAGTCCGGCGAGGGCCAACAGACGCGGTGGGAGGGTGATGGCGAGGCGGAGTTCTTTACGTGGACGAGAAGAATCGACGCCATGGACTCCGGCGACTCGGATAACACGACGACCGCCCTGGCGTGCGGAGGAAAACGAGAGGCGTGCGACACGTGCGGAGTTAGAGGGTGTTTAATTAGATCTCTTTAGTCACCTGGCTATAGTTTAGTCAAACTAAAATTTTTTAGTCAGCTACTGTTTGGATGGTGACTAAAATTAGTCAGTATTAATGTTTTTAATATTAAATTGTTTTTTCTCCCTCCTTTCTCCCTCCTCTTCTGTCTCTTGTTGGGTCCACATAATTGATGGGAGGAGCAATTAATTAGGTGAGAGAAGGGGTTTTAGTCACTAGAAGTTGGGTGACGGGTGATTAGAGACCAAACTAGTTTTAGTCACCCTTTAGTCAGAGGTGTTTGGAGGTTTAGTCACTTTAGTGACTAAAATTAGTCTCTAGTCTTTGGTCACCCATGGATCCAAACACCCTCTTAATAACGCGCGGCGCTCGAGAGGAAATGAAGCGGTGCGACACAATTACTTCAGCGCAGCAACGTCCAGAATTCCTTCGCACACCACGGAACGACTTCATTTTTGGAATCGACCTCACGCCCAAGACGACTTGATTTAACGTACCGGAGGGAGCAAGACTTGGAGTGATGGAGTCTTGGTTTTTCTCGCTCTTCCATAAATATACCGCCACAAAAGCGTCACATCAACGAAGTTCAATAATTATGAAGGTAATAAATAGGCATAGACTCTAAGGTAGAGCCTACATTGTGAGTGCCCAGACTTAGCAGTTAATAAAATACAGAAAACAAACATTATTTGACTGGTGCGGCAGAAGTGGTTAATGGCGTCATTGCAATGGCAGCAGGGGGATCCTGCAGTTCTGCTTGCTTGCAGTAGAGTCGTGTGTAGGACGCTTGGCGCCGCGTAGCGTGCTCGCTGGCCAAGCCAAGAACATTACTCTAATGCTAGCAGTAGTTGGTAGGATAACCATATCACGTGAGATTGCACATTGTAGCATGAACTAGTACCTGTAATCATGCGATCAGCTAATCTGAACACTCTCAATGGGTATGCATTCGCAAAGTCAGCTGGCTGCAACAAAACGAGCGAAACCTCTGGGCCACCCTTTTGGATCGAGCCGCTTTTCTGCGCCTCCTCTTTTTGAATAAGATGTCCAGCACTCCTAGCTCTGCAACTGTGATTATGCTAATAAAAGATGGGTAAGCTCTGCACTGTGATTCGGACGCCCACAGGCTGCCATGCTGGAAAGAGGGCGCACTCCACGCCCTGTTTGGTTGCCCGGAGGACTCTAACCTGGCTCGCACCAGCCAGCCAGGCCCTCACAGCCTGGTTTTGGGCATGCAATCAGCTGTGTTAGGTTGCCTGCATCTAGTGAGCCAGGTCAAGCAAGAATAGTGTTTGGTTGACTGCATGAACTCCAAATTTGAATGAACAGATGCATGTTTGTATGTTTGGTTGGATGCATGCACCTAAGATCAAGTCACCTCTTGCATGGAGTGGTAAGAATACCACCAGTTTTTCACCAAGTTCATCACCAGTTCACCAATTCATGGAGAGGTCACATATTACACTCAATTATTACATTAACTTGCAAAGTAAAGCTACAATGATTAAGAACTGAACTAAAATAATTAGAGAGGTCACATATTACACTCAATTATTACATTAACTTGCAAAGTAAAGCTACAATGATTAAGAACTAAACTAAAATAATTAGACGATGAACATGATTCTTTACATCTACTACATCAGGTTCACATTCAATTGGTTTGACTTCATCGTAGTAACTACCATAAAAGGCTTGGAATGCTTCTTCCCTGTTGTTGTATTTTTTGTGGCAAGCACCTCTGTACCCATTCACTTGAGCATGAGCATCATCCCAGTTGGAGTAAACTCCAGGGCGCCGGCCAACATGAACATAATACTAGGCCATAGGTAGCTACAATTAGTGAAGTATGAATTATAAATAAAGAATGACAATGAAATAATGAATGAAACATGAGACAAGATACATCATTGGCATAGCCACATGTGCTCAGATTCATAACAACATGAACAACATACCAGGCAATAGGTAGTTACAATGTGAAGTATCAATTATAAATAAAGAAGAATGGCAATGAAACAATGAATGAAAGATCAGTGAAGCATCATTGGCATGGACATGTGCTCAGAAAATAGCAACAACATAAGCAAATCAACACATGCTCAGAGAAGTGCACAACAAATTATCACAGCATTTAAATGCATCACTGGCATGGACAGATGTGCTTAGATTCATGAAACAGACAGTAGAAAACACAACAACATTGGCAAATAGACACATGCTCAGATAAGTTCACAACAAATTATCATACAGTTCAGATCAACATCTTCAACACAGGACAACAGGCTGTGGAAGATCACCAGGCCCTAGATCAGTAAAGGTTGCAGTTCTATAGTGGCATATCTAAGTCACTAACTATATGCTAGAGTTAGCCATAGTTAGGATCATGTCATCTGTACAAAAGAATGCAGGATCATGTCAACTGCATTTAGAGAGTATACCCACTGCACAACAGACCACCAGAGCAGAAAGTATGCACAAAAGAAGCCACCAGAGAGGATCACTGCACAAAAGAGAGATCAGCCACCAACATAGGACCTCACATGTAGTGTTTGGCTAGGAAAGTCCTCAGCCAAAGAGCACGGTGATAGTCATTCATCTGAACAAAAGCAGATCCCTGGGCCTTGTTGTCCAGCAGGTGACCATATGCACACATCAAAGCTTCATCAGTGAACCCAGGCATGGACATGAGTGCACTATAAAGGTCAGGGTGGGAATCCTCAACCTTGGTAGAATGAATGGCATCTGCAACATTGTTCACTGCATCTGTCATGCCAGTGAACACAAGCACATCATCCTCTGTCATCATGGACCTCTTTCTCTTCCTTCCAGTTGTCTCAGTTGTCTTGGTTGGCTCGAGTTTGTCTTAGTCTTCTCGGCCATCTTCAACTCCTCAAACCTCTCATTCTTTAGTGAGCTCTCAGCAAAGTCAGAAGGAGCACCAAGAGGCTCACTGGACCCCATGGCATACTTGCCTGTTGCCTGCCCATTACCAAAGATGATGCTCATCTCCTTATAGTAGTGAATTGGTTTGTTCAGGTACTCAGCATCCTTGGGGTGTGCCTGCCGTTACACAATAATAGGTTATAAATTATACATGAGAAAGGATTGAACAAAATAAATAGAATGAACATTCAACTTGATCAAGCAATACTAACCTTGATGTGGCCATTGTAGTGCTCCTCCTCCAGCAGGATCTGGTAATTGTCCTCATCAAAAAGAGCTCCACTTAGATCTCTCAGCTTGGAGATCTTGATCCACTTCTGCCTCCATTTCCTAAGGTGGTTGTACACATGTGTGCCAGTGACCTCATTACCACTGAACTCATGCACAGCTTGGGCAACCTGGTTTAGGTGCACTTCTTTGAAACCTGTTGTGATAAGCTGACTGAAACGGCGAAGGACAAAGCCAGACATTGCATCTGTCCAGCTCATTGCAGCCCTCTGTTGACCAGCAGCCCCATCCCCAGCAGCAGCCCCAGCTCCAACAGTCACAGCAGCCCCAACAGCAGCATGCCCAGCAGCCCCAATAGCAGCAATCATAGCAGCCCCAACAGCAGCTGCCCCAAGAGCCCCGGACCAGGGAAGATAAGGTCATCACCAGCAAGGATCTCCTCAGCCATTTCCTATTTTCAGTAACCACATCCCACTTAGAAAATTGGAGTAACATCATTGCATGTGTCCAGTCTCAGTAAATGTTGCAGGCAACAGCAAAAAAAGAAGCCATTTCCTTGCACATGTATATAAAGAACAACACATCATTGCACATGTATATAAAGAACAACACATCATTGCACATGTGTCCAGCCTCAGTTAACATTGCAAACAAGCAATAATTCATCATTGCACATGTGTCCAGCCTTGTAGACAAGAAATAATTCATCATTGCAAATGTCACAAGCCTCAGTAAAAGTGTAGTATCTAAAAATGGTATAACATCATTGAACATGCCCAATGCCTCAACTCTATGATAAATGAAATCATCAGTGAAATTATTCAATGCCTCAGTTTTGATGTGATTACAACATAAATAGACAGAAGTTCAGTACAAAGAAGAGTGCCATACAAAGACATTTTAGATGCGAGAGTTGCCTCTATTGGCCCACATGTGATTAGCCCATTCATCCCTAGTTTGAGCCCAAGCAGCATTGTCATCCAGCTGAACACCACGGTCAGTTGGATTGTCATTTGGAACCCAAGAGAACTCACTAGGCACTACCTCATCAACTCCATGACCAAGTATCCAATTATGCAATATGCAGCAAGCAAGTACTAACTTCACTTGTGTCTTGAAAGGATGAAATGGTTTGTTGTCAATGATACGAAAACAATTCTTCAAAGCACCAAAAGCCCTTTTAGCAGTTACTCTCAAACTTGAATGCCTTAAATTAAATAGTTCCTTTGGATTGGTTGGATAGTTCCTAGAACCATACTCTTTCAGATGGTATCTAGTGCCATGATACGGAGGAAGGAATCCAGGACGACATGCATATCTAGCATCTACTAAGTAGAATTTTCCTATAACAATCATAGACATGCATTAGGTTCATTGTTATGAATTTACAAATTTTATTTATGTACCCAATTCAACTAATTACCTGGTGGAACCCTTAACCCATTCAGCAAGGATGGTAGCACCATGTGCTGAACCCTCCCAACCAGCCAAGACATAAGTAAATTTCAAGTCAAAGGCAACAACAACAAGAACATTCTGTGTAGGATGATTCTTCCTTCCCCTAAATGCTGCTTGGATCTTGGCAGGCACTCTAGCATATACATGAGTACCATCTATTGCCCCAATACAGTCCTACATGAATACCCAACAAATACTTTTCATATTAACATATGCACCCAAATATGCAGACTTCAAATTGCATTGACATTTTGATTACCTTAAAGTATGGATACCATCTTGGACAGTTGCTTATCTTAAGTGGTGTGTCATTAGATGGAGCTCTAATCATGTCTTGCCTAAGTTCCCCAACAGCATACAAAACCTCCTTGAAATGTCTATGCACTGTTTCTATTGACCTCCTCCAAGTTTGGTGAACAACTCTAAAGCGTTGGTTATGGCCAACAATATGAAGAAACATTGCAACTTGTTCCTCAACACTACTATTTAAGTTATCTGCTAGCAAATTTCACATCCTAAGCAAGTTGCATAGCCTAAAAAGGTGCTCTTCTCATGCGAAGCATAGCAATACACTCTATGTCATTACAGTTGTAAATTCTATCCAAGTTCTGACAACGTTCCTCATCCATCAGGCTCAAAGTCCCATAACAGATACGAGGCCTTGAGTTCTGGTGCATTGCAATCCTGCTGAACAAGAATGCATGCATAGCTGCGATAAGAGCAGCAGCTCGGGCAATCAACATGCGTCTCTGGTCCTCCAAAGCCATCTACCATAGCAACACAATAACTAGGGAACACAAAGTACTCAGCATAATAAAATCAAACAAACATCATTGGCATTGAACAATTTCTCGGATTTTATGAAAAGAATATCCTAGGCATTGGACATATGCTCAGTTTATAAAAGAAATCATCACTAGCCTGGACATAAGCTTAGAAGAAATAGCATTCTCACACATGCAGGGCAAAAATCAACATCGACAGCGCACATCAACTGATAACCGCATTCATCAGAAAGGGGGATAGGATGGACATGGGAGATTGCATATACCGAAGGAGTTCAGGGAGCACCAAAGCAAAATGAGGCGAGCAAACAAGGGAGCTCAGATCTGCAACCACCAACCAAAGAAGCTATTAGAAAAAAAGGCAAACTGAAACAAAATCAAGAACCCTAACTAAGAACAAGGTTGTTACCTTAGAATCAAGCAGAGAACTCAGATCTGAAGTGCCTGCATCGAGTTTGAGAAGAAACAGTGAGAGACCTAGGGTTAGGGTTACGAGATCAAGAACAAGAGGGGGCAGAAGGGGAATAAGATTAACTTGCCTATCCAAGAACTCAGATCCAGAGCACCTACAAAGCAAAAAAGAAGGGATGAGATCAATACAACACGAATCAATGAAGAATCAATGAGCAATCGACGAGCAAGAGAGGAAGAGAGAAGAGGGGGAGCACCTGCTGCGCCGGTGAAGAGCAATCGACGAGCAAGAGAGAATGGAGAGGGGTGGCAGCGGGAGGGCACATATATACTGCGGTGAATGGTGCGAAAATGGGAGGTAACCCTAGTGAAATGGCGCGAGCTCCTGCCGGCCAAGTTTTCGCCTCCCGCGCGCTCGCCGCGGCACCGCGGGAGCCTGGCTCTGGAGAGAAGGTCAATTTGGGCGTACCTGGGGAGCCTGGCCGCGGGGGTGGTTTTGCACGGGAGGGGCCTGGCTCGCAGGCTGGTGCGGGACACCAAACGACCGGACCTTGCATGCGGGGGTGCCTGGCTCGTCTGGTGCGGGGCACCAGACAGGCCCTAATTTGCGGGCGCCCGTATGGGAACCGCTGACTAGCGGAATCTGCCACGTGCAGGCATGCACATGCAGTAAAAAAGGGATGTTACCTCCACATCAGCACGGGGAGGCATGGGTGGGTTAGTAGGAACTTTTTTTAGAAGGGTGGGGGCGGTAGGAACTAGGAAGTCCTAGAAAAAGTTAGCAGGAAAAGTAAAATTATTTAAGGATAATTCAAAAAGTTTAACAAAAAATTATGCAAAATGTTTTTGGCAAAATATATTGCACAAAAATTTTCTTAGAAAAAATTGGCAAAAACTTTTAACACAAAATTGGCGAAAACATTTCTTTAAAAAGTTTATGTACAAAAAGTTGGAAACTGAAAAGTTTTGAAAGAGAAAGTTTAAAACTAAAGGAAAAAAGAAATGAAGCTAGGAAACATTTTGTAAAAAGCTAAGAAAAGAAAAGGAAATAATTGTTTGGAAAACAAACATTTGGGAAAAAGTTGAGAAAAAAGTTGCAGAAAAGAATATGACAAAATTTTAGGAAAAACAGAGAAAATGTTAGAAAAAAAGCAAAAAAAAAGTGGTGAAATTTTTTGTCCCACCAGTGGAGGGCCTCCTCGCGTTGACTGGATAAGAGAATGAGAATGAGGAGAAAGAGATGGAGGACCGGTCGGTGAAAAAGGAAAGAGAGAGTGAGCGCAGGTCCCACCCCATGTGCGCTACTGAAGTCTGGAGACAGATCGACCGTGGGAGTGGGAAGTCACGAGCGACAGTAAGGGTGCAAAGGGGTAACCATTAGTTGCACCTCCAAACCTCTTTAGTTCAATCATTTGTACTACTTTTTCAAAATTTTGAAGAAGCAGTACAGATAATTGCACTAAAGAGGTTCGCAGGTGCACCACATTATAATCAACTTGCACCCCTAAGCGACAGGAAATTCAACATTGCGTCCATTAGGCCCGCACGTTATGCAGGTAGGGCACGTCCGCCTCAGTCGTGACGGGACGTTGACCGTACATTTGGTCACACTCGCACGTCGTATGATGCAACATATTACTACCCCCGCTGCCTTCTTCGAGTCGATAAATAGCAGATCCTCCCCTCTCCCCATCTCCGTGCACTACTACTCCCACTCCGGCACGCCTCTACTCCACATCTCCACCACCTACTATCCTACCGTGTCGTCCACGCACCATGGAAGACCTCAATGTATCTGGTTGTAGCAAATCCCGGAGGTCGGCGGCGGCGGGCAGGATCCTCGCTACACACTACCAAATTCCCTTCCTTCGCTGAGAGCAGGGTTCCTCTCGGTGAAGAGGTTTTTCCTCTCGTCGAAGGCTTCACCGATAGGAAGCTCTCAGCGACGGCCACTCGACGGAACTGTACCGGTGAAGGCGTCTTCTCCGAGAGTAAGCGGGACCCCTCTCGGCGGACATGTGCCGAGAGGCCCACCTAGCTCTCGGCGAAGACATTTTCAGAAAAAAAAGTAAATCCCAGGTCGGCCGGCCGCCCCCACTGCCTTGGCCCTACCGCCCTGACCCCACCCACCACCACCACCGCCGCCCGTTGACGCCACCACCATGCACGCCGCCACCTCCGTGGCCGCCACCACCACTGGAAGCCACCACCAGCAACACGGGAGAGAGGTGGCACCGACCGGCCAACCACCAGGGAGTGGGGAGGCCACCACCACCGCCACCGTAGGCCGCCACCACCACCGTTGGAGACCACCGCCACCACCATCGTGGCTCGTCGTTGCGTCTGCCACACAAGAGAGAGAACAAGAGAGAGAAACAAGAGAGAGAAACAGAGAGAGAAGGAGCCTCCCGTGAAGCGCCACCGTCGCCCCCCGAGTTGCGCCGCCGTTGCACCTCACCCCGCCGCTGCTCCTCACCGCCGATGAGGGGCGAGCGGAGGGGGGAAGGGAGGCAGAGGTGGGGGACAGTGGCGCGGCCGCTGTTGGTGAGGGAAGGTGACTCCGCCGCTGGGAGGAATGGGCAGCGGACCTGAGGGAGGAGGAAGAGGTGGTGGATCCGGGAGGCCAAGAGCCTGCTAGGGTTGGAGTGGGGGCATCGGTTTTATATGGAGTAAAATCAACAGTGGTCGTCGATCCTGAGATCGACAACTCAAGGCGACCGACGGATAAATGGGTTGACATTCTGCCCAGGTGGGAGAGGCGCGTGGGCCGAATCGGCGACCTGTTCGTCGGTTTGTGGGCTTCGAGCCTAGCCTGAAATCTTCGTCGAGAGGATTATACACAACGAAGAATAATTACGTGTGAAATTTAATTTAAAAATAGCAAAAATGTGTGAAATTTTTCCAACACTTAACATGACACTAGATATGTTGTGTATTGCTTATAAAAAGTTGTTGTGGTCAAACTCAAATTTAAATTTCTCTAATGTACCAAACCTAGTGACATTAGTTCAAATTCTTTGAAACTTCTCATGAGATGTTCCGGTTTCTAAACAGCGTACGTGTCAAAGTGCTCAAAATGTTCTCAACTTTTTACCACAACCTCGACATAAGATATAATGAGCGCTCGGCAAAATTCGTGATTTTCAAACTTCATTTCAATTTTATACGATTTTAAAACCTTTCTGCGACACGATCTTCATCATGATCAGAGAACAAAATGTTTGAAATTTAGTTTAATTTGGGTACATGGTCTTAGAGATGTCTCATGAACATGAATCTCATTTTTCCAACAACTTTACTCTATGATTTCATGCACTTGCAGTTCATATCGGCCGTCTTTGAAAAAATTACCTAGAATGAAGTAAGATTTTTAAATATAGCAAACAGAGATAAAATTGCGTCAAATTTGAACATATCCTTTGTATAAGTGCATGTTGATGATATAAAAAGTGTGAAGGTGAAATGTGTTTTTTAAAAATTTCTTTGCCGAGAGCCAAAAAAACTCTCGGCGAAGAATTTTGTCGATGAGAGAAAGTCAGCTTGCTCTCGGTGAAGAATTCTTCGCCGAGAGTTTTTTCATGGCTCTCAGTGAAGAATTCTTCACCGAGAGTACTCGGCGAAGACAAAAACTCTCAGTGAAGAATTCTTCGCGGAGAGCCCAAGGCGAGGCTCTCGCGAAAGATTTTTGCTCTCAGCGAAGGCCCTGTTTCCCGTAGTGACATCGCCGTTGTTTGCGACCACATCAATGGCGGCCACACTACTAGCCTCGTTGATGGCGTGGACCTAGCTATGAGCCAGTTTTGGACCAGGGGTAACTTCGTCGATTGTTAGATAATTAGGCAAAACCTTGTTAAATTTAATCTATGAAAATAGCAGCAATGTTGTGATGACATATATATATATATTCCATTTTATTACCGGTTAACCAAACTAGAAAACTAGTAAATAAAAAGAGGAACATGAAGGTATACCCTGCGGAGGGACCGGTGCCGGAGGCACCAGTGGCTCCATTCCCAGTTGATGCAGGAAGATGTTCGTAGTGTCGTTGCATCCACCGAGAAGTAGTCGTACTCCAATAGCTCGGTCCACTGGGAAGTAGTCGTACTCCAATCGCTTGCTGCCGAGAAGTAGTCGTACATCGAGCAAGTGGAGGAAGATTGTTGAGCAGTCGCACATTTGTTGCGCTACCCAAAAACCTAATTGCCTCGCTATCCTGAGCAGGATCTCTTGCGATGCCGGTTTGAGGCTCTGCTCTTCCAGCAGCGTGTGCGCGCACGAAGTGGAATGGGAAAATGATCTTGAGTGCACCTACAATAGTTTAAAAAGAAAAGAGGCTCGCAAGAAGAAACGAGTGCACGTGCATGCTGTCAAGTGCCAATAATAACTGCAGCCATTAGCAACCAGTAACCGACAGCCACATTAGTACTAGTAACGGATCACAGCCATTAGCACAAGTAACTGATCAGCTATTGACCACAAACTTAATTCTCACAATAAGTGTCTCATGGTGCAAAATGGCAACGCTATGCATTTCATTCCTTCTTAATTAACCATATGTGATTAATCACTGTCAGATGGTGAGATCTAGACAGCCCACAGGGGTGCTAATCCCAGTGGTTTAGTTGTTCGTTGGGGCGAAATCTAAGGCTAAGAACTCGAAGGTCGCACACGAGTACGCAGAACACAGAGAACACGGCGAGTTTATACTTGTTCAGTCCTCCGGAGACTAAAACCCTACGTCCAGTTGTCGGTGCAGATTGCTTGAGGATTGCGCGATTGTACAGGGGGTCGCCTCGTCCGCCTTATATTGGCCAGCGGATGAGATCGGTTCCCTGACTCCTGGTCTGTTACGACCAAGAGACCTAAGTCTACGTTACACATCTTGCCATATCCCGTCGATCTTCGTTGGGCGAAATTCATCAAGGTCTTGTCTTGTACGCCGAGTCTTGAGGTCGTGATGGATTAGGTTGTCTGGGGAATCTTCTGAAAGGTCTTCAGGAGGTCGTATGGGCCGCCAACTAGGTCGGTTGGGCCCACTGACAGGTCGGTGGGTCTTCTGGTAGGCCAGACCCACTTGTTGGGGATGGCCGTGATCCTGGTCGGTGGGGACCCAGGGGTACCCATGTCTCACAAGCCCCCGAGCGAAGTTTATGTGCAGCGACCTAAGAAAGGTCATGACGAAGTCATAGAGCTATCGACAGGTCGAATAGCATGCACGTCGGTCCAAAAGAAAAAAGAACTAGCCAGCTTAGCAGCCGACCTGTTTGTAGTCTTGCTGAATCGAATGGAGGTCGAGTGACGAGCTATAGGAAGCAGACTTCCAATAGATCGAAACGATGATGAAAAAATTCAGAGGGCATCGAAGATGCACTCATAGAGTAGTATCCGAGCATCGTGGCGGGAAGGATGGCCGGTATGATGATCCAAAAAAGAAAAAGTAGGTCGAGTAACGACGTGATGAGAAACAGGTTTCCCAACAGGTCGATACGACGAGGAAAACAATAGGGCGTTAAAGACGCACTCGTAGAGTAGTCCCCGAGCATTGAAGCAGGTAGCATGGCTGGTTTGATGCTCAAAAAGAGAAGAAAACAGAGTCATGGTCTTGATCGAACAAAGTGTAGAGACACCTAGATCTCCCAGCATGGCTGCAAGGAGTCTAGCAGGGCCGACCTCAGGGAGGCATTGTAGGCGTGCCGACCTCGAAGAGGCCTCAAATCAATAATGTCCAGTATCCGAGGATACCCAGTAGGATCTTGAAAGGTGCATCGAATGAAGAAGTCGTCATTGATGTCGTAGCTGAAGTTGCGATGTCCGGGTTTGGTCGATGACAAAGCCATGAATCCATTGATCTTGAATGTATGGAGTGTAGAGACATCTAGATATCCTACATAGCTGCAAGAGTCTAGCAGAGCCACTAGAGGCATGCCGACCTCATGAAGGTCTCAAATTAAAAGCGCCCAAGCATCCGGAGATACTTGGCAGGGCCATCAGGCGTGCACCCCCACAGGGAGGCCTTCATTCCTGACGTAAAATCCTCGTGTGTCCAGAGCGGGCTAGCAGGGCTTTACAAGAGCACACTAACCTCGGAAGGTCACACATCCAGGGTGCCCAACTTGGTTGGCAGAGCCGTAGTCATACCTAGGTATTGCAAGACCTAGGTATTAAGGAATGCCGACCTTAAGGAGGTCGTTTTGGTGTCCAAACGACTAACATAGTTGCCAGTCGTCCAGCAGAGCCATTATACCAAGGTATTGAAGACCTCAGCAATAGGCACACTGACCACGGGGGCCCGACGAAATTTGTAGACGCGAAGCTTCTGATCTCCATGGTACTTGTAGATCTCCAGGTGCCCAGACGGATTTGGCAGAGCAGCGAGGCACGCCTACCACGGAAGGTCTTCAATCAAACCTACGAACATTCTGCTCAGGAAACAGAAACATAGGCTGATTGGAATAGGTGTGTTTACGTGTAGAGCCGTAGAGGGTACACCAGGACGCAGAGCCTAGCGGGTGCAAATACAAGACGTCGAATCGTGGAGGAAGGTCATAAAGGTTGCCGTCGATAGGGGACTAAGTTAGGCGCTGGGCCTTCTGATAAATGGTCAGGTTTTGTCATGTAGCGTAGACTGCAGGGCCACGGGTCAACAGTGGTCGGAGATTCCCTTGACACCCGGAAAACAACAAATTGTCCGCTGATCAAGAGGTGCACTGTAGCCATGTGATTCTTTAATCATGCCCATGACTGTAGACCCCAAGACCACGTGGCTGCAGCATCATTACTTCGCCAACTGCCCAAGGCTTTGGCTCCGGCTATAAATAGCACCGTGAAGCTGAAGATGGCAAGCATCGAGCATTGTTGAGCTATGAGGCTGCAGAGTAGTGTGTCCCACCGTGCCATGGGCATGTGTTTGTCCACCAGATTGTAGGTTCTTGTTCTTGTAGAAGCTTGGAGCTAGGAAAATTCTCGCGAAAAGGAGGCAACACCTCTACTCTCTACGCCCTACCTCTGCGGGGTACCAGGTAGAGTTTGGAGGTGATGCTGTCTGAGCTGGAGCTATAGTAGGACGTCGCTGGTGAGCATCTGGTGCTCACTAGGGCTTGGAATAGCATACCGAAGAGCAATCTCGTGTCTCCATTCCAATAGTTTGGACCGAGCTTGCCTTAGGTTGCGCGCCGTCCTGCAGCTGCCTCCCGCAAGGCTATCATCGTGGTTCTGGTGCTAGGAAGAGTCTCGCGACGTGCTCTGCTTCGGCAAAGTAGGTCGTGGTGACTGCTCTGGGTGGCCCAGGCCTTGTAGTATGTTTATCTTGTGTGTCAGGTTCTGGATCCAGTGAGGTCGCAGGCGACTTGTGTACCTTCGAGCGGTCCATGTAATGTTCGCTCTCTTCTATCATGTACTTGGTCGTTTTGACAAAATGATTCGTCAAAGACCTAAATTAATGTGACGGGGGGCTTACAAAACGTGTTTTTCATCAGGACGACATGATGTTGTCTTTCTGTTTAGCTGATGACCTAAACTCAGAATTTAGGTCGTGGCGTTAGTCTGTTAGCAAAAAATCCGCCTTAATCTTCTCGCGAACTTCTCAGAATAGAGCCATTGAGGCGTGTTGTACGGCGGAAGGAACCGCAACGGGTATATTTGGTGGACCCCCCTATAAATTGGGCGGCCCGGGTCAGGGTTGACCCCATTCCCCTTTCTTCTTCCTCGCGTCGCTCTTTCTTCCACTCCCGTCTCTTTCCCGCCGCCGTAGCTTTCTTGCGCTCTTGTGACCGCCTTGCTCCGCGTGCATGCACCCATCCAGCCTCCAGCTCTGGCCGTCCACCCGCTAGCGCCACCACCCCACATCGTACTCCTCTTGCGCATGCGCATTAAGACCCTCTGCAACATTAGATCCAGCACAAACCCTATGTTAACACCAAAATTTGGTAAGGAGTCTGACTTGTGGGTCTAGCTCGATGAGGAGTCCGTCTGGCGGAAGGAAGGTTTTCTCAGATGTATTTGGCAGAAAGATCCGCGGTCGGCTATCTGCTTCCGTTCGGCAAGGGAACAGTTGAGCTGATTTTGCGGGATTGGACGGTGACGTGGTTCAAGCAGGAAGGACGAATGGATGGATAAGCGATCAAGCTTAGAGATAAGTTAGGCAACAAATCCATTCGAGGTTGTACTTGGCAGGGTATAAATATGAGCCCTGAATGTATGTAACAGAGACACAATCATTCTCAATACAAACCGGCCTTACGCCAAACCCTAGAGTCCATTTGTCGTGTCGTCGAGTTCTTCGAGAGGGTTCATCGATCCGTCGACCTCCGTGAGTACCGGCAACCTTGTATCATATCTAGTATCATGCGGTGGATTTAGATCTGATGCAAGTAGTCTTGTTACCATGCTTTGTGTCATGCGGTAGATTCAAGCTTGGTTCAAGAGGGTTTCTTGTTAGGTCATGAGCCATGCGGTAGGCTAAGATCTAGCTTGAGGCTAGTTATCGGCTCTATTGGATTTTGGCAAGATCCAATAGATTCATTAAGTTACCCCGTGTTGCTTTGAGTTTTTACTTTATGTTTAAATTCATGTAACACCTTTTTGCCCAATCTAGATGGGTTTGGATCGGCTTTATCCCTCTTGTGATCCTTATGCGAGTAGAATTCGTGCCTTAGGCCAATTTAACACGTGGATCACATGCTTTCCGATAGCCGAAACCGAATCGATCTAGGTTGTTACGTGTTGCGGGTTCAAGCTTGCCAACGTTGGTATAAATCTTGAAAGAACTGAGTATCACGCGGTAGATGCAGGTTTTTGGGTTGCTTTGGAGCTAGTCATCCGGTGGATTAGATTTCGAATCAATCTGATAGATTTATTTCGCTTGGTAATGTTCGATCCTTCTTCATGGACCCGAATCGGTACGTTCAAACCGTATTCGGTTATGTTTCTTCACGAGTAGAACACGTGCATAAATCATGCTTTAAATAATGTATGCTTTTAGCTTTCCATATTTAGATTTTATCATGCGGTGGATAGATCTATTTGTGGAAAGTGGTACGATCCCCATGCAAGTTGTATCATGCGGTGGATAGATTCGTTTGGCATCGTACCCGATGGGTTTTAAAGTACCTAGACATGCGGTAGACTAGTGCTTTGGACCTATGCATGCTTGTTTATTACATGTTTATGCTCGCGCTTTACTTTATTTATTTATTTAATGTTAACCATCATGGGGATCGGTCATGGTCTTGCGCACGTGCATCTTTGTTTAAGCAAAGACCGATCGCCGTCATGCTTACATCATCCATTCGGCTATGTCACTTTCCCTTTTATAAGCTCCCGAATGGTCTCAGTTTATTGGCAAATAGCTTTCCATAGCTATGTGTCATCCCGTTTGGCTTTGTAGCCGTAAATATGGAACTGTCTGGTACCACCCGGCAAGTTCCAAGCTTTGATATCTAATTACTTTGTCTTTTGTTAATTTTCAGGGAAAATTGACTGGCACGTCTTGTGATTCTTTACACATGTGAAGCCAGCTTGTTCGGCTTGCTGTGTGTTTGGCGCTAGGTGCACATTTTGCGTCAACAGACTTTTTGGCACGCCCAGTGGGACCACAGCCGGAAAAATCAAGATGCCTGACATCGTGGATATCATGGATGTCAACATTGAGAACCTCTCTCCTGAACAACGGCAGCAGCTCCAGGATGCCGTGGACCAATTCCAGCAGAAGTGTCTGCTGTCCTTCAAGAAGAACAGAAGTGGCGTCCATACCTGAAAAATGAGATGCCCAGGGTATTGTTGCTAGGGGAGAGTGACGCCATGACCCAGCAGGAGAGAGAGGAATGCCTGCAAGCATTCCGGGATTCTGCGGACCACGTCTTGAGCAGGCACCACAAAGCTTTCCTTGGTGCGTTCAAGCAAATGATGGTGGCTGTCTTTGGCCCAGGCATGGAGCAGGCATTCAGCAAGACACCCATCCAAGCGGGCACCGTGGAGTTGGGCGAGTCAAGCTCTCAACCGCCATTACAGAGCCAGCCGGTCCAGCCTCCTCCTCAGAGCGCTGGAAGTCAAGCTTTCCAGCCTCCTCCGCAAGGCGCTGGGGGTCAGCCAGTTCAGCCCCCACCGCAGGCCTCAGGAGGGCGACCAATCCAGCCACCACCGCAGGGCAGCACGGGTCAACCTGTACAACAGCCGAACCCGTACCAGCCCACGTACGGGGAGTTGGCGTTCGGCTCACCTGGGGCCTCGCTTGCTTCCGGCCACAGGATTGCTCCGGCAAGCAACTGGCTCCAGAGGAACCTATACGGCGGAGGCTACCACGAGGTGGGAAACTACGGAGCCATCAACACTTTCCCGCATCCAGGTTACGCACCAGCTGCAGGCACACAGGAGGACGACGCCCTGGCACGGAAGATGGCCGAGTTGATGCAGAGTCAATTCGGCCTCAAACCGAAAATGCAGGGACCTGCCTACACACCGCCGTTCCCAGCGTCGTACTTCAACGTGCTCCTTCCGCCAAGGGTGAAACCTCCGACAGAATTCACGAAATTTTCCGGGCAAGACGACACAAGCACGGTGGAGCACATTGCTCGCTACCTGATGCAGCTCGGAGAATGCTCAGCTGAAGAAGCGTTCAGGGTCAGATACTTCCCCGCGTCACTGACGGGCCCGGCATTCCAGTGGTTTTCATCCTTGCCCCCTAAGTCAGTTAGCACATGGAAGGAGCTGGAACGGAAATTCCACGTCCACTATTTCAGTGGCAGCTCAGAGAAGAAGCTAATCGACCTTGCTACCCTGAAGCAGAGGCACAGCGAGACGCCATTGGAATTTCTCAGGAGGTTCAGGGAAGTTAAGGGCATGTGCTTTTCGCTCAACTTGACAGATGACCAGTTGGCCGACATGGCCGTTGCCGGGATGCTGCCGGCCGTGCGTGAGAAACTGTTTGGTATGGAGTTTGAAAACCTAGGCCAGCTGTCCCAAAAGCTGTCGTTAATGAGCAACCAAGCATATGGTTTCAAGAAGGATGCCAGGTTTGGCAAACAGCATGACGTGGCGGACATCTACAACCAGTTCTTGGACAAGGCCGACCTGATAGAAGATTCTGATGATGAACTGGATGTGGCCGCAACTGAAATCATGTGGGGGAAAGAGCCATTGACGATGAATCAGCGCTGGGTCAAACAGACCAAAGGCACCTACGATTTCGACGTCATGAAGGCTGACAAGCTGTTCGAGCTCCTAGTGAAGGAAGGCCGAATCAGATTGCCTGAAGGGCATTCCATGCTTCGGCCCAATGGAGTAAAGGAGAAGCGTTACTGCGGCTTCCACGACAGGAACTCACACTCCATTAACGACTGCAGGGTCTTCAGGATGAGGATCCAGAAAGCCATCCAGGAGGGACACCTCAAATTTGATAACAAGATGAAGCTGGATGGCCACCCCTTCCCTCAGAACATGGTGGGCTTTTCCGTCAACATGGTGACGGCCGAGGGAGAAGGGCAAGGTCAAAGTCTTGACCTCGGCCCGGGGCTAGGCAGGATGGAACAGTGGACCCGGAGCGTCAAGTAACTTTGGAGCAGGTGCATGGTGAAGCCCCCCACATTCTCAAGAGCCACATCGAAGCCGGGGAATCATCTAGAACCAAGCCCAGGGTGACCACGCGTATCCTCCTCAACAAGTGGCAGTGCCAGTTGGAAAAAGAGCGCTACCAGAAGCGAAGATACGAGGAGAAGAAGCGCAGAGCCGAAGAGGAGGCACACAGAAGAGACCTGGAGCAATACACGCGCGAGCAGGAGCGCACGCACTGGGGATGTGCGTTCTTCAGGCACTGTTGGAACGAGGGTTTGAAGCTGCCCACGCTGAGGAACTACCCTGAGTGCAGTGACAGGTATTTTGAGTACAGGCAGGAGACTGCCAATCACCGATCCGTCCATGAGAGAATTGGAAGGGTCCATCCTAACGAGGATCGGCGCCAAAAAATTGAAATCATTGATCATCCCAGGAAAAGGCAAGCTGATTTAAGGTGGGCTAATCAAGAAGAGGACGAAGACGAGTACATCTGGCAGAAGGGGCAATGGTGCCCGCCTGGCCTAAGAAAAAGTCAGAAGCGAAGGGTTCAACGCTTGAGGAACCGTGAACTGAGGCAGGCTGGGATCCAAACAAGGCAGGTGTGGCGTCCAAAGGATCAACCTGAAGGGTCAAAGCGTTCGGCTCCAACGTTCATGGTATATTTTCTGCCGAATGAGTTTATGGCTCCTGCTAATCAGGTTGTGCAGGAAGAGGCGTCCCTAGATGATGAGCAGATTGAGGGGATGATGGCGCAGCTGGTGCTAGCCAAGCAAGCCATCTTCGACAAACCGGCCAAAAATCGACACATGAGGCCGCTGTACTTGAGGGGATATGTCAATGGCAGGCCATTGACCAAGATGTTTGTTGACGGTGGAGCGGCAGTCAACGTAATGCCGTACACCACCTTCAGGAAACTTGGCATGGGCCCTAGCCATCTGACGCCTACAAGCATAATACTGAACGATTTCGCTGGGAATCCTTCAGACACCAAGGGATGCGCTCACGTGGATGCGATGATCGGGTCCAGAGACATCGCTCACGACCTTCTTTGTTATCGAAGGTAAAGGAGCCTATAGCCTACTGCTTGGACGGGACTGGATTCATGCCAATTGCTGCGTCCCATCCACCATGCATCAGCGGCTCATCCAGTGGGTGGATGATGATATTGAGGTTGTCCAAGCGAGATGACTCGTGAGTGTTGCAAACATGGAACCGGCTTTACGGGAGTATCAAGGCATTGATCGTTTCTCGTGGAAAGAGCGGGGAGAAGGTCCTGTTGAACCTGTCAGCAGCGATCAACAGCCAATTCAAGCAGTCGGCTCTTATAGTAATTTTTAATGGAGAACCCCGTCGATGGCACTGATGGCAAGTTGGGGCGAGGATTTATGTCGGCTGATAAATTAGAAGAAGTTGATATTGGAAGCGGTGATAAGCCAAGGCCGACGTTCATCAGCGCAAACTTGCAACCGGACTTCAGGGAGAAATTAATCAAGCTGCTCAAGGAATATAAAGATTGCTTCGCCTGGGATTATTCGGAGATGCCTGGACTGGATCGTTCCATCGTTGAGCATCGGTTGCCAATCAAATCTGGTTTCAAACAATACAAGCAACCAACCCGGAAAATCTACAAGGATGAGGTATTGGCCGATGTGAAGAAAGAAGTTGAAAGGTTACTTGATGCAAACTTCGTTCGGCCATGCAGATATGCGGAGTGGATTTCCAACATTGTCCTTGTTTACAAGAAGAATGGAAAGATGAGGGTCTGCATAGATTTCAGGGATTTGAACAGAGCTACTCTGATGGATGGTTACCCTATGCCTGTTGCCGATTTGTTGATTGACGCCGCTGCTGGACACAAAGTTATCAGTTTCATGGATGGCAACGCGGGATACAACCAAATTTTCATGGCGATAGAAGATATATCAAAGACGACCTTCAGGTGTCCTGGTCATATAGGCCTGTTTGAATGGATAGTCATGACATTTGGGTTGAAAAATGCCGGTGCAACTTATCAGCGGGCCATGAATTACATCTTTCACGAGTTGATCGGCAAAGTTGTTGAGATTTATATTGATGATGTCGTGATCAAGTCCCTAAGTCATGACACACATTTGGAAGATGTGAAAAAGACCTTGGAGTGCACCCGGAAGCATGGTTTAAAGATGAATCCAAACAAATGCGCTTTTGGGGTATCAGCTGGAGAGTTCTTGGGGTTTTTGGTCCACGAAGGGGGAATTGAGGTTGGCAAGAAGAGCATGAAGGCCATTGATGAAGTTGTCCCTCCAACTAATCTCAAGGAGTTACAATCACTGCTCGGCAAAATTAATTTCGTGAGGAGATTCATTTCAAATTTGTCACAGAAAGTTTTGCCATTCTCTCCACTGTTGAAGCTAAAGAAAGATCAGAAGTTCACATGGGGCGACGAACAACAAAAGGCTTTCGATGAGATCAAGCAATACATGAAGGAGCCACCAGTGCTGGTCCCTCCTCAGCTGGATAAGCCTTTCAAGTTGTACGTGGCGGCCGATACCCAAACCATTGGATCGGCCCTTATTCAAGAATTCGAAGGAAAGGAGCGGGTAGTAGCATATCTTAGCCGAAAACTACTTGATCCTGAGACCAGGTATTCGGCTGCGGAGAAGCTGTGCCTGTGCGTGTACTACTCGTGTACAAAGTTTCGGCACTACTTGTTGAATGCCGAATGCACTGTGTATTCCAAGTTTGATGTAATAAACATATGTTATCTATGCCAATTTTGAATGGAAGGATTGGCAAATGGATCTTGGCTTTATCAGAGTTTGAGTTAAAGTTCGAATCGGCAAAGGCTATTAAGGGACAGATCATTGCCAATTTTATAACTGAACATCGCGATCCGTCAATTGATTTGCTTGAAATTACTCCTTGGGCTTTATTTTTTGATGGATCATCATGTGGTAAAGGTGGGGGAGTAGGGATTCTACTAATTTCGCCCAGGGGTGAGATGTTTGAATTTGCAATCCCTATACATCCCACTGTTACAAACAATCAGGCCGAGTACGAGGCACTGCTTCGAGGGCTTCAATATTTGAGAGAAGCTGGGGCCGTGTCAGTTGAAGTTTATGGAGACTCAGAGTTGGTAATCAAGCAATTGAACGGCCAATACAAATGCAAAAGCGAAGCACTGAGAAGTTACTACGAGGAATGCAGAGAGATCTTGAAGAGTTTCCTGTTGGTAACTCTACAGCATATTCCTATGGAGCACAATGAAGAAGCAAACAGGTTGGCTCAAAGCGCCTCTGGTTACAAAGAGAGTCAAGAAGCGTTTGCTGCAGATACATGTGCACTGGGGACGGATCTTGCGGAAGATGATTGGAGAAAACAGATTGTTGACTATTTGAAGGATCCATCCCAAAAAGTCTCTAGGAAGCTCAGGTACAAGGCCATAAAATTCGTTCTTCTGGATGACAATTTGTTCTATAAATCATTAGATGGGGTATTGTTACGATGCCTGGGTCCAGAAGAAGCCAAGAACATGATGGGTGAAGTGCATGATGGGTTATGTGGAGCACACCAATCGGCTTACCGCATGAAATGGGTTATCAGACAAGCTGGGTGCTTTTGGCCGACGATATTAGAGGATTGCTTTGAGTATTACAAAGGATGTCAAGATTGTCAGAGGTTTGGAAATATTCAAAGGGTCCCCGCGTCAGCATTAAATCCCATTATCAAACCATGGCCATTACGGGGGTCGGGGTATAGACTTGATTGGCCGATTAATCCACCATCTAGCAAGGGGCATAAGTTTGTGCTTTTGGCTACGGACTATTTTACTAAATGGGTTGAGGCGATCCCACTGAAGAAGGTGACGTCGGAAAACATGGTTGAATTTGTCAAGGAGCACATCATCTATCGGTTTGGAATCCCTCAGACAATCACAACTGATCAAGGGGCCCAATTCGTGTCCCTGGAGTTCAGAGAGTTTGCCGAAAGCATGGGGATCAAATTGTTCAACTCTTCTCCTTATTATGCCCAAGCTAATGGCCAGGCGGAGGCTTCTAATAAGATCATGATCAAGCTGATACAAAAGAAGATCGACCAGAAGCCAAGAAGGTGGCATTCGGTACTCAGTGAAGCACTATGGGCTTACCAAATGGCCCCTCATGGAGCTACAAAGACCTCTCCTTATGAACTGGTTTATGGGCATCATGCAGTTCTACCTTGGGAGATGCATTCAGATTCCAGGAGAATCGTGCTACAGAAAGATTTAAGCTCCAAAGATTACAGTGGCCTTATGATGGATGAGCTAGAGGATTTACACATGATCCGTCTCAGGGCCCTGGAAAACATCGAGAAGAACAAGCTGCGGGTTGCCAAGTATTATATCAAGAAAGTAAAAGTCAGGCAATTTGCAGAAGGGGATTTAGTTTGGAAAGCGCTACTGCCGATTGGAACTAAATATAGCGAATTCGGCAAATGGTCCCCTAACTGGGAAGGGCCTTTTCGTGTGGTCAGATGCGTCCCTGGTAATGCATACATATTGAAAACTTTACTAGGAGAAGAATTTTCCGCCGCAATAAATGGAAGATATCTGAAGAAATATTATCCTAGTATTGAAATCGATCGATGATCACCAGCAGTGGGATTACACGCATCTGACACAGGAACACCCGGCACTCGAGAACGAGGCCGCCTTTAGAACAAAAATTCACAAACAGAAGAAATGGACAGTGCCTAGATGCATTGCCCTTAGCACAAAACTACATTGCAACTGCTTCTTGCAGGTTACATCCAACAACCTTGGTGATCAGGACCTCAAGGAGGTGGGAAGCAGAAGGTGTGGAAGAAGAAGCGAAAGTATGATTCAATCTTTTCTTTGCTTCTTCGGCTGCTCCCTCTTCAGTTGCTCCAGGACCACCGTGACGACAACTTGGAATGCACGGGGGTGACCATGATTTGCGGCCTCCACCAAGCTGTCCCAAGCCGCTTTCAAGTTGTTGTACCTGTCAGAGACATCTGAAACAGAGGAGCGGATGTTAGGGGCAAGAAATCCAAATGTGGGCGCGAAGTCAAGAAGAAGTCAGAAACATTTACCCCCCACTAGTGCCTCCAGAGCCATGTGACGCTCGCGTTCGGCTTGGCAACAAGCGGTGATGTCCCTGAGGCCGTGCTCCAGGTGCCGAACGCGGCGGCGCAGTTGATGGCTGGTCCTCTGTTCAGGCGTAGCGTCCTCTGCTTCGAGGGAGGAATCGGAGGAGATGTACTCAGGCACGTCTTCGGTCCCGATGATTTCTTCAGGAAGCAAATCAAGGCTGAAAGAGGAAAAGAAGAGGAGGTAAAGCGCAAGATCACATGGGGAACAAGGAGTAAATCAAGGGAAAACTCACCTTCGAATCGTGCGTTTCTTTGGAGGGCTGCTCTCCTGGGGTTGCTTGCCTTTGTCCATGGCCTTGGGGTTTTTTTCCTCTGGAGACAGGGAGGAAATGAGAAGTGATGGATGAGTGTGCGAGTGGATTTGCAGGGCATCTCAGCAGGCTATTTTATTGACCGAAGGGGGTGCATTGGGAGTTATGACTGTCCAGCGTACACTGTTGGAATACCAAACGGCAGGGTTTTCTTCCCGAATGCGAATGGTTTTCGCTTGAACAGTGCTTGTGGATTGCCGATTCAGGGATCTTCTGTGGATTTTGCGCCAAGGGGCATCTGTTCTCGCGTATTCGGCTCAAGACAGTTCCCGGATGCGCTTAAGGAAAAAACAAGATTCACGGATGCAAACATAAAGAAAAATCATCGCAATGCAAGCACAAAATTCAAAAGTTCTTTATTTATTGCCGATATTCAAACATCCCTAATACAATCTAGTCAAAAAGCCT
Organism: Cenchrus americanus; assembly: GCA_947561735.1. NCBI lineage: Eukaryota > Viridiplantae > Streptophyta > Magnoliopsida > Poales > Poaceae > Cenchrus > Cenchrus americanus. The sequence goes on along the minus strand of OX387242.1, from coordinate 124,100,726 downwards.
GTTCAGCACAGATTGGGGATGAGTGATTACGGCAATGGCGTCGCCGTAGCCATCGAGGCGCTCCAAGATGAGCTCAATCTCCTCGATGTCTTCTGGCGCGCCGTCCCGGAAGCCGCGCGGCCTGGTGGAGTAGTCGACGTCCGTGTGTGTTGCCATGGCAGCCAGGCCCAGGGTGGTGCCCAAGCGAACGCCATGGGTGGCCACTTCATCAACGCGGTGCTCCACCGCAGCAAGGCGCTCCGCCGGCGTGTCTCCGCGGGCGTTCACCTTGTCGGCCAGTTGCTCCACCAGCATCTTCAGCTGGTTGAGCTCGGCATTGCGGGCTGCAGGGTGCAAGAAAAAAGGAGATTAGCATCAAAGGCCGGATTGGATCAAAAATTGATTTCAGAGCTGTACCGTCGATGGTTTCCAGCAGCTGCTTGCGCTGGTCCTCCCACTCCAAATCGGCTATGCCCGCCTTTTTGGAGACGTCCTCCAGCTCGCGCTGGGCCGTCTCCAGTTCCGCCTTGAAGCAGAGAGCGTCGAGTTCCCCGTAGGGCACGGGGGAGTGGCCGTTAGACTCCGAGGAGTTGTCCGGAAGGGGCTGACTAGCCGGCGCAGGAGACGGATTCCACTGAATCAACCTGAAAAAGGGATGATCATCAAAACAAAAGAAGATCAAAGATGAATCAAGGAAGAGGAATTGACGATCATTGCCTCCGGCGCGCATTGGCGCTACTCCCCTCCGCCTCATCAGAGGCGCGGCGTCGGTTGAGGCGGCGCACCATGCTGCTCTGGGATGTGCACTGTTCGGAAAGAAGAAGAGTTGAGATTGGCGAAGATTCAAGAGCTAAAGGCTTGGTGGGGAGCTAGGGGCACCTACGGTTTCATTTATAGGCCTGGCAAGACAGATCGTGGCCTCAAGTCGTGGCTCTGGATCGTGGCGCATATCCCAAGAAAATCGGAAGGTGGAAAGGTTTCCTTGACCAGTCCGCCAATGGGTCGCTTGGAGTTCTAGGCTGAGTCATATTCAGTTGACTAGCTCGGCTGAGAGGAGTCAAAGTGCCATTCGGGTGTTGGCATTTCTTTGCCGAATGGGTCGTTCAGCATTACATTTAAGGTTGCGCAGAGGAAAAAGGGAATAAAATTGCAAGAACAAATATTACAAGAGCGACCAATTCGGTTACACATTAATTGAAGCATCTAAATGTTCAAGTATTTCGCAATTACACTACAGACATTTGATGTTGCTTGGTGAAAATTGTCAACCCGCTCCTGATAATCTTTCTGGGCACTAGACAAGGTGGTAAGTTCTGCATCACATTGTTTCACCTTGGCTATAGCTGATATTGCTTCCTCTTGGGTCTTCTCTATCAATCCAGTGAGCTCGGCTATTTTCTTGTTATCGGCCTCTATCTCAGCTAACAGGCTTCTCAGTTCTGCCTCCAGAGCAGCTTTTCTGGCAATTTTCAAATCACGAAAAGCTTGCAGATTGGCCAATGTATCTTTATGGCTCTCGGTCTGAGATTGTGCCCCTTTCATGGCTTGTTCAGCACTGGCCCTCTTCTTTTCAACAGCTGGGCGGGAGGACACCTTCCTCAAAGCTTGCCTTATGGGCACGTAGTGAATTTCCAGGCCAGAGATAGATGCAAGAGAGACACTGATGTCCTCAGGGAGTTCTTGGCTAATAGGTTCGAGCATTTCTTCAAAGTGATCGAGATCCTTGAACTGATCTCGTGCATCTCTTTCCAGCCAGGCAAAGATCTCCTTGAGCTTTTCTAGCACTTCCTCTGACAGAGTTTGATGCACTCCTTCCCTTGCCTCAGCAACTGGATTGTCCCCCATTGACAGACTTGATGATGATGGGGCCTGATCCTAAGAAAGCAGTATTACCGAGTCAGGAGTGCTGAAAGTAAAGGGCAGAAGAGTTAAGTGCAAATGAGTACCTCATGTCTGATTTCTTGAGCTGGGGCAGGACTTTTTTCAGGGGCAACCACTGGTGAAGGAGGTGTTCCAGGCAGAGCTGAAGCTTCTATGTGAGAAGGCACTGATGCAGTCGCTGGCAACTCTGGAGCTTTTGGCTGAAGAGGAGACGGGTTCACCTCTGCTGGGGTTGTTGTCTCTGCATGACTAGTAGGTAATTGGGCCCTTGGAGGACTCGATGGTTCTGGTTGGATTGAGAAATTCATCTCTGGAGAGTTTGTTGCTTCTGTTTGAACAGGGGGTGATTGAGTCCCTGATGAGGATGAGATTTCCACTTGGACAGGTAGCTCGACCCTGGGTGGACTTGTTTGTTGAGACACTGGGACGTCCACAAGTTGTTCTACCATTGTCTCTTCTGCAAGTGCCAAATTAAAAATAAATGCCAGTGTTCATCCTCAAGAAAGAGGACAGTGAAGGTCATACCAGTGGATGGGGCATTGGCAGGTTCTGGAATTGAAGATTGTTGGGCTCTGGTCTGAAAATGCACAAGATATGATTTATCAGAAACAGAGTAATCTTGTGATCAAGAAAGGAAAAGATTTTTACCTCAACAAGGACTTTCTTGATAGTTCTCCTCCTCTTGGCATTTGGAGGGGCAATCAGAGACAAGCCTTGCCTCCTGTCGGCGGCAAGAAGGGTTGGACGGACTTGGGTCCGTTGTGGCAAACCCGGCCATTAGCCGAGCCGGGGGTTGGTGACTTGAATCCCAATGCTGAGATTGGGCCCACTGCATTATAAGCAATATCCCTGGCTCGAGGGTCAGGCACTGTGTTCTGTGGGTAAAAGAAATAAGATCAGAATCATGATTGGAAGAGGAAATGTCTGATCCAAGGGTTAATCATATTACCTCTGAGGTTGGCTGGAAATCAGGCATCAACTCTGCACAGAACAAGTATACAGCCTCACTGAAGATATGATCATGGAACTCTTGCCACCAGGAGTTGAAGGTGGAGTGAGCTATTGTTGTGGGTACAAAAAACCAGGTGTACACAGTGGGACTGCACACATAATGAAATACTCTGCTACTGTGCATGAGTTATTTGATTTCCTCTCTGGGCTTGAGGAATTCATGCAGAAACAGTCTTGGGGGCATCTGGCCACATCCAAGTTCCCGAGCCATTATGTTGGGCTGATAATATTCATAAGTGCTATGGGTCAGCCTTCCTCCACTGAATTCAGCCGGCAGAATGCATGGGCGGATTATGATATTGAGGATCTCCAGGAATCTCCCATCTTGGCGTCCAGTTTCAAAGGAGAATTCACAAGGGAAAATCAAATTGTCATTGTCCAGGTAAGGGAGCCAGAGAGGATTTTGGAAACCTTTGAAGAATAGCTCGAAGAGCTGGCTGATATCCTGCTGGATGAGAACAGTTGAAGCAGCTTCTCCATAAGTCTGGCATCCTCTGGTGGCTTGGGGTTCCCCTTCAGGATGATTGGATGAAGGGAAGAGCCGGGTGTTCAAATCAACACCAACGATCTGATGCATGTGTAGCTGCAGCCACATTTGAACAAAACACCAGGGACCGTTGACACATGCTATCCTCTGGCTGGTGTACATCTGGGTGACAGTTTGATGAAGCATATGGTACACACTGCCTAGGAGGAATTTCCCAAGGGGGAAGCGGTTGCCACTGACCAGTTGAGAAGCCATTGCAATGTGATTCAGGGTAGGCTCATTGGCTTTACCATAGAAGATGAACCTGCATAGCCACATGTTCAGAAACGCCCTGTATTCAATTTCACCAAGGGGGCCGTCCTTCATGTGGTTTAGGATATAGTTCTTGTATCCGCTCCTTGGTTTCACCCCTGTTTGTCGTGAGGAACCTCTGAAATCCCAGGGTTGAACGGATCCTGTAATGTCAAGGCCGGTGATCATATACACATCGGCCAGAGTTGGAGACATCGGGCCGTGGCCAAAGAGGAAGGCGTTGACGCCATTTGACCAAAAATGGCAAGCTGCTATCAAGAGGTCTTCATTCTTGGGGGTCTCGGCCAAAGATAACTCCAGGCACTGAGCAATGCGAAGGGTATCCCAGTTCTGGGTCCTGGCACTCTTGTCTGCAAGAATCCTCCGGTACCAATTTTTCCAGCCTGCGATTGGGGGCAAGGGCCAGTTCTTGAAAGCATCCTGCCACTGAGGAGGTGTGGACAGAGCCGCTTTGAAGGGGATCCTTTGAGATTCAGCTGCGATGAAATCTCGAGGATCAGATTTTCCTACGGGACCAAGGTAGTAGGATCTTGAATTGGCCTCGATACGAATCAAAAGCTCGGTGGAAGGCTCCTGAAGGATAGCGAAAAAGAAATCTTAGGTAAAAATTGAAAACCTAAATGCCGAATGAAGCTTATGGGAGGAGAATTTACCTGAGCAGCTTGGTTTTGAGCCGCCATTGGGGATTTGAGCTCAGAACAAGGGGATCTAGGGTTTGGATCTAGACGAGGATTCCGGCGGATTGCGAAGAGAGAGAACATGTGTTGACAGATTCGATTCGAAAATGTTTGTGGCTGGAGTCAATTCCGAAACAAAATTACTTTTATCCTGCAATTGAAGGGGCATGTGTTAACACCAAAATTTGGTAAGGAGTCTGACTTGTGGGTCTAGCTCTATGAGGAGTCCGTCTGGCGGAAGGAAGGTTTCCTCAGATGTATTCGGCAGAAAGATCCGCGGTCGGCTATCTGCTTCCGTTCGGCAAGGGAACAGTTGAGATGATTTTGCGGGATTGTACGGTGACGTGGTTCAAGCAGGAAGGACGAATGGATGGATAAGCGATCAAGCTTAGAGATAAGTTAGGCAACAAATCCTTTCGAGGTTGTACTTGGCAGGGTATAAATATGAGCCCTGAATGTATGTAACAGAGACACAATCATTCTCAATACAAACCGGCCTTACGCCAAACCCTAGAGTCCATTTGTCGTGTCGTCGAGTTCTTCGAGAGGGTTTATCGATCCGTCGACCTCCGTGAGTACCGGCAACCTTGTATCATATCTAGTATCATGCGGTGGATTTAGATCTGATGCAAGTAGTCTTGTTACCATGCTTTGTGTCATGCGGTAGATTCAAGCTTGGTTCAAGAGGGTTTCTTGTTAGGTCATGAGCCATGCGGTAGGCTAAGATCTAGCTTGAGGCTAGTTATCGGCTCTATTGGATTTTGGCAAGATCCAATAGATTCATTAAGTTACCCCGTGTTGCTTTGAGTTTTTACTTTATGTTTAAATTCATGTAACACATTTTTGCCCAATCTAGATGGGTTTGGATCGGCTCTATCCCTCTTGTGATCCTTATGCGAGTAGAATTCGTGCCTTAGGCTAATTTAACACGTGGATCACGTGCTTTCCGATAGCCGAAACCGAATCGATCTAGGTTGTTACGTGTTGCGGGTTCAAGCTTGCCAACGTTGGTATAAATCTTGAAAGAACTGAGTATCACGCGGTAGATGTAGGTTTTTGGGTTGCTTTGGAGCTAGTCATCCGGTGGATTAGATTTCGAATCAATCTGATAGATTTATTTCGCTTTGTAATGTTCGTTCCTTCTTCATGGACCCCGAATCGGCTGTTCAGCCGTATTCGGTTATGTTTCTTCACGAGTAGAACACGTGCATAAATCATGCTTTAAATAATGTATGCTTTTAGCTTTCCATATTTAGATTGTATCATGCGGTGGATAGATCTATTTGTGGAAAGTGGTACGATCCCCATGCAAGTTGTATCATGCGGTGGATAGATTTGTTTGGCATCGTACCCGACGGGTTTTAAAGTACCTAGACATGCGGTAGACTAGTGCTTTGGACCTATGCATGCTTGTTTATTACATGTTTATGCTCGCGCTTTACTTTATTTATTTATTTATTTATTTAATGTTAACCATCATCGGGATCGGTCATGGTCTTGCGCACGTGCATCTTGGTTTAAGCAAAGACCGATCGCCGTCATGCTTACATCATCCATTCGGCTATGTCACTTTCCCTTTTATAAGCTCCCGAATGGTCTCAGTTTATTGGCAAATAGCTTTCCATAGCTATGTGTCATCCCGTTTGGCTTTGTAGCCGTAAATATGGAACTGTCTGGTACCACCCGGCAAGTTCCAAGCTTTGATATCTAACTACTTTGTCTTTTGTTAATTTTCAGGGAAAATTGATTGGCACGTCTTGTGATTCTTTACACGTGTGAAGCCAGCTTGTTTGGCTTGCTGTGTGTTTGGCGCTAGGTGCACATTTTGCGTCGACACCCTAGCGGCGAAATGGCAGCGGAGGCGGCTTCCATCCCGAACCCGCATACGACGTGGGTCCGGTCGACGACGACCGAGGCGAAGATCCAAGCTTTGGTGGACCGCGGGCTGCTCCGGCCGAAGGCGGAGGTGGAGTGGAGGGCCGCGGCTGGGGAGCAGTTCCCGAGCGAGGACGTCAAGCAGGTCGCCTTTGCGTCCTTCTTCGAGCATGGCTTCAACCTCCCCGTGGGGGATTTCTTCTGAGGCTTGCTGTACTACTACAACTTGGAGCTGGTACATCTTGTCCCCAACTCCATAACAGCAGTATGGACCTTTATTCATTTTTGTGAGGCGTATCTGGGGATATCGCCTCACTTCTTGTTGTGGAGGTATTTGTTTTGTGTGAAGAGCACTGGCAAAAGGTCGGGGCCAGTGGGGGCTGTGATGTTTTCCTTGAGGTCGGGTCTCAAGGCAGAGTGGATAGACACCGATCTCCCCGACAACACTGCTGGGTGGAGGTCGGAGTGGTTTTATATTGTAGATCAACTGCCTAGGCTTCCACGGCGTATTGGCCATAAGCCGGTGAAGATGAACGAGTGGGACTTAGGGTTGTCATCCCGTGATCTTAGGGATCTCAAGGGGGTCCTGGATCTTGTCACCGACATGAAGAGACTGGGGCTGACGGGAGCCGCGGTGGCTAGGTCGTTTTGCCGGCGGTTGATCTAACCGATCAAGGATCGGGTTCACCCGGCATACGAGTACTGGAGGCAGTCGGACCCCACGCATGAGGTGAAACGCAAGGTCTCCAAGGAGGAGATGGCGACAGAGTGTCCCAGATGTACTCTGGGAAAGTGAAGGTGAAGAAGTGCCCTAAGGCACAGTCGTTGAAGAGGCCGGCTGATCCGGTAAGATCCTGAGATCTACCCTTTGGTCGTTTTACTTCGCTTGTTGTTGTTTAGGTCGTGTAAACTTCTTGATCATCTGTTTGCAGGAGCGCGAGCTTCAGATGTGGTGCCCCGCGCCTCTTCCCGAAGGCGAGGTGCACCGGAGAAAGCTTAGGTCGGATAAGTACAAACCTCCAGTAGGTCGTCTGCTGGAGTTTTATGAGTCTGACTCGTCGGTGGAGGCCGACGAGAACACCGACGTTGAAGATGGAGATGATGCCGGGGTAGGCCCGGATGCTGGTGGCGCCGCAAAGCCACGTCGTAGGACCAGGTCAGCAGTGGGGAAGCAATCGTCTTCGGCTACTGCTGCTGCTGTTTCTGCGGTGAAGGCTCCAGAGAAGAATAAGAGGAAGGCCGCTTCCCCTCCGGCGATTGTGCACCGACGATTCCGACACCCCAATCAAGGGAGGTCGAATTGTAAGAAGAGGAGGAGGAGGAGGAGGAGGAGGAGGAGGAGGACGAAGCTGTCGAGGAATTGCCGGTCACCGAGGATCGACCTGCGAGGAGGTCAGAGAGTCTTGCTGCCAAGAGGCAACGGGAGCTGGTGGAGAAGACGTCGGAGGATGCCCTCCGCCGGGGTTTGGAGGCGCAGCGGACTGCTGCTGCCACTCAGGCAAAGATGCCTGCGGCGATTAAGCCTCGGGTTTTTAGGCTGAAGCTTCAGATTCCGGTCTCTGCGAGGTGAAATCTTGGAGACACGATCTTTTTCGCTTACTATTGATTTCTTGTGTTGATGTGGTATTGTTATACAGGCCAGTGGCGGTACTGTTGACGGTTAATAATTGTATCAAAGTTCGTGCGTGACTCGCAAGCGTACAAGTCTCCCGTCGTAGTCAAGGGACCCTTCTTCCCTCGAGTGGTGAACCCAAGGTATCGAATCCGTGGAACAAATGTGTGACGCAAGACTTAATCTATTAAAGCCAAGTAACTTCAATCTTCGATAAAAGACCTAATGCATCTAAGTAAAAGACACAAAACGAATCTAATCTACTAAAAACCGGAGAAAACAAAGTAAGATTGGGTAGATAAACCGATCTAGAGGGATCGGGGTAAGCCTTTTGTTGAAGTTCCAAGCAAGAGAAGAAGTAGCAAATCGAATCTTAATAGAAGCCTCTTTAAATCGTGGTTTCCCGTCCAAATCCGAAAACATCCGCCTTTCGAGACCCCCGTTCTGTCACAACGTATCCCTATTCATGCGGGGAGCTTAGGGCGAGTCAAAATACAAGTCGAGATTCTTTCGGAAGATCCGGCGTGTACCTCTAGCCACCGCGGCTACAAGAACACCCTATGTAATCTATCGCGCGAATAGAATTGGAATAAGAAAAGCCGATCGAAAAACGAAATCTTCGAGGAAACACTTGATCGCTAAGAAAAGATTCAACTTTATAATTCAACTATGACAATGATACATACACAAGATCACCACCGGGATCCTTCCTTGATCTTGCTTCTAGCTCCGGGAACTCTGACGTGGTCTTCCATGCAAGGTTCCCACGTCGGCTAGGGAAACCCTAGTCAACTAGCTCGACCCTCTCCTCTCCGACATGGTGTCCCTCTCTTCTCTGCTCCTCGGCGGCCGAAGACGAAATCTTCTCCTCGTGGCTCTCGGTCAGGGGACTATAAATAGCCCGATTGGCGGCTAGGGCAAAGGAGAGCACGTTTGGGCCCAAAATGGGCACGGGCCGACCGGGCCCGGGCCGGCCGGCCTGGGCCCATTTAGGCCCAGCCCGTGGGCTCCTTTGCCCCACGTCGGTTCCCTTGCTTCCTGGATGTTTCCCCCTTCTGCATGTAGGTCCATGTCGTCGGTTTCTCTCCGAATTGGACTCCACTCCTTGTCTTGCAAGATTCAGAACTTTTCTGGTCAGGTCCCTAGAGTTTGTCGTCTTCTCGGATCAAGTCCCCGGCTTCTTGGAGTTAAGTTTGCTTCATTGCATGACTTGTTCAGGGCTTCAAGGTCTTGTCATGAGGTGCTTGATGAACTTACCCCGAAAGTCTTGCATTCAACACTAAAACCCTGCATAAACATTAAACTCCAAAACCGACATGCACACGTGAACTTGTTATACCACGGGGGTTAGTACCAATGGATAAGGTATAAAACTCATGCCAACACCGAAGGTAAACTCATGGCTAGGTTGACGGATTTTCACCGTCTACATCTCCCCCATGCTTAAACCTTGCTCGTCCTCGAGTAAGCCTTCGATGGATATCATCATTGCCAAATAGTGTTTAAACTTTGCACTTGATTACACATGAGAAAACATAATGCTCTCAAAATTTTAATTCATTAAAGTTCCATAACGTGCTAGCCTTCATCTCTACGGAGGGTAGATTCTTATTAAGCTTATCCCACAAGTATTAACATGCTCACAAAGTTTTAAATAGATCTCAGAATTTTTGAAATAAAGAACGAGAATAAGAAAAGCTAAACCAAATTCACAAATTTAAATCATCTCGTGTATTGCTCATAAACTCTCATCTCACTTGTCTCTCAAGCCTATATATTCTACTCCTTTCCCTCTCATATATATGTGGTAGGCTTTATATGGAGCTTTGGGAAAGTTTAGTCCTAACAAGATTTTATAAATGAGGTGTTGTCAAAACAAGACAAGCTTCTCATGGTCTTATCGAGACTCGTCAAAAAGGTCATTGGAAAATAATGTTAAATCAAGGAGGGGAAAGAGAAATACACACACTTTTAGATGAGTGAACATGTGCAAATGGCAAAGAGTGATCCCGAGGCACAAAGGAAGTCCTCGTTATCGGATTGCACATGGTTGGAAAATGAGAATGGATCTTTTTAACTTGAAGCCTTGAATGCACTCTTAGAGAACCAGGGAGTTCACTTTACGCACATATATTTTTTCTCTTTCTCATATTTCTCATTCTTTTCTTTCTTTCATTCATTCATTTTTTTTTCTTGTCATATATCCAGTCCATGACTTTCACAACGAAGTTTTGATTGATTTTTTTTATTTGCTTGCTCCTCTTTTGAACTTCCTTTCTTTTTTTTAAATTGCTCCCCTTTGAACTCTAAAAATTGCATCCTACCTACCTCCTCCCCCATGCTTAGACGTTGCTCGTCCTCGAGCAAAGAGGCGATAAATAAGGTAGGTACCGGAAATATTTTTCCTTGGAGAGATACTTGAAATCTTCAATGTTGGCACCGTCTTGCGTTCTTCCTTGAATTGATGATCCATGCTCAATGATAGGTTGTGGTCAAGGAGGTAATCACAAAAAGATGATATTTGGTTTAAGGGTGGATATCCGGCGAAGTTTGTGAGATCACCGATGCGGGGATACACAATGCACGGATAAAAGGCTAGCAAAAAAGAAAGATACGCAAAAATGGAATGACCAGCTTCTTAGTCTCGGGCCAGAGAAATCATGGCCTGCAATAACTCACTCAAAAATAAATCTTGTACACTAAGGTTTATGCACTCAAATATATATAAGGCTTTGGATAGGTTGAGCAACACACAAGTGATATTTGTGACAAGGTTAGCAATATTTTTGAGCATAAAAGACATCTTTAATCTATTCATAACTTGAGAGCACATAAAACACTATGGGTCTTTATTTTAATCATAACCTCCGCTGAAAATTAAGCTAGCATTTAAATAAATTGAGATCTGTATTTTTAAGAGAGCACTAGCTTAAACATGCATAAATCAATTACAAAGATGAACAAAGCTGCAATTTTAATCATATATCATCATGGCACGAATTTTGTAACTTTTCCAATGATAAAATCAAGGTGGTGTCTTTATTAATGGTGACATCAAGTTGAAATACATACTGAAAATAAACAAACATGCTTGCTGAATTTTAAATAAAAAATAGAAAATACTACGCAAACACACATAAGCAAAAGCTGAAAATTACAGAGAAGAAGAAAAGAAAAGAAAACTAAAGTTCCTAAATCTTCTAGTCCTCCGCCGGTGGTTGATGTTGATAGTCTTGATAATAATACCCTTGCTCATAATATGGTTGGACGCTTCCTCCGTCGAATTGATTTGGCTCCACAAGGTGAAGGCGTCCAAGTTCAAAGGCAATATTTGCGTTGCCTTCACCGAGTTGAGCTGCGTTAGATTGGATGGCTGCGATGTTTTGAGCGTTACTTGCAGCAAACCCTCCAATAATGGCCATGCTTTGTTGTGGTTGGGGATGATGAGCGTAGGACTCCGCGAAGTTAGCGTTGGGCACAACATAATTTTGTGGGGGTACCGGTGCACCACCCCCCCATGCTTGCTCTTGTGGCCCTCCGTAATAACTTGGCGGAGGAGGGACCCCGCCGAATGGTTGCACATTGGGTTGTACTCCACTCGCTTGTGCGGAGGATATTCCCTCCTCTACGATTCTTCCTCTTTTGTTCTTCCTTGCAGGGACAAGTAATCCCTCTTCCAACCAATCTTCCCTTCCTTCGGTGAAAAGCCTAAGCCTCTCATTCGGAAGGGGTAGGTTCACTATGGCCAACCGATAACCTCCTCTCTCATCTCCACTAATGTATTTGCCTTGCCGCAAATACTCAAAACCGAGAGAGGTACCACGCAAAAGGTGAGCGGGGTTTCTTGCGATCCCCGGCCACAAGGAAAAGGCCAACATGGAGAGGTAACACCCCGAACCAATATTACCCGCCCCCGATGTTGCTTCACAACACCAACGGTTGATCATGAGGTAAGAGGGGTCTATTGGCTGCCTGGCAATTAAAGCCGAGTATAGCCAATTCAACTCCGTGTCGGTCACCTTTGTTTCCTTCATCCTCCCCAATACCCTCTTGCGCATCCAAGAGTGAAATATCCGGATAATGGGGTTGCGGATGCAATTGCGTTGTTGATGGGCTTCTCCGGAGATCATGTTCCAAAATCCCGCTAACATGCCGGGTGGCACGTCAACTTTCTCCGGAGCTCCCTTGTGGAATCCAAGCAGCTCCCTAACGTGCTCGTAGGGAACCACTTGTTGGACTCCCTCCAAACGGAATGACAAGCTTTGCATCCCATCATCATCAATGATGGGTGCAATAGTCATCAAAATTTCCAAGGCGTACCCCAAATGGGTGTCCACCGATATTCCGTTGGAGAACTGCACCCATCCGAGGTGCCCCAACATATAGTATATGTCGGTGCAAAAACCCAAGGTGTAGAGTGCTTGGTCGTCGAACCGACGTTCGGCACAAGCCTCTTCTCAAGATTGGCGAGCCTGACCTCCTCCTCCGCCGACAAGATGATGAAGCCGTACGAAGAGTGTGTCGGGGTGTAAGGAGGTGGCGCGGTTGAGCGAGTCGATCGTCTTGGTGGCGCGGGCTGCTCCTCCGTGTGCCCACGAGGTTCGGTGAACCTCATGGAAGTGCTTCTTGCAGCCCTCATACCACCAAGGAGGAGGGCATCGTTCCTCCTCGGTGGTGTCGTATCCGTCTCCATGCTCCGGGGAGACTCGGAAACCGAGTGCCTCCTCGAAGACGTGGTTGATGACGGCTTGGACGACAACGAACTCTTCTTCTTGGAGAAGAGACTTGTGGTCTTCTTCCACATGGTTGCTGCACTCTTTTCTTCAACTAAAATTCCGGGTTGCAACCGGTAAACTAGGCACTTAAACTCTTTGCTTCGGATGTGGACTTTGAGTGGATTAAGGATGTGGATTTTTTTTTCTTGAGCTATCAAGCTTGGGATGGTTGACTATGTCTACGGAGGTTCTGAGCACACAAACTTGAACACACAAACAAAGGAAGGAGAGGGAAGCTTGCCTGCAGAAAATGGGAGCCGGGGGGGCTCCTTATGTAGGTGAGGCCGGCCTCGGTGCTCCTCCCCGTCTCGTCTTTCTTCCAGCACGATCATTTCACCTCTGCAACTTTCCTGCCCGCGTGCTCCACGAGTTGCACCGCCCAAACGCTCTCGTCCACTCCTTGGTCCTTCCACTTGATGCTTCATGTTTTGGGTCATGTCCATGCTCCCTAGCTCTACTTGCTTCACATGCCACCATGAAATTCCTACAAAGTTGATGCTTGCTGCCCACCATGCTTGTCCTTTGCATGTGGAATTGGTGAAAGTTGATGAAAGAGAATCCAATGGTGCATGCATGATTACTAGATTGCCTCCATTAAGGTGTGTTTAAGGTTAAGCATTCCTCTAATTCGAAATTTAAAATATTTTTCAGAGCCATGCAAGAGCTCGAACATAATTTTAGAGAAGTTTTTAAACCATTAAAAACAAATGCAAGTCGAAAATATTTTCTTTTTACGTCGATTTCGGTCTCACCGGTATAGTTTGCCTTCATTGGTTGAGAGCAGACATTTTCCCGGCTTGATCATGGGGGCATAGGTTTAGGTTCTAATTTTGGATAAATAAGAAAGATTTTGAATAAAACAAAATTAGAATAGGCTTAGAAAAATTCTAATCCTAGAGAAACCAAGGATAAAGATTTTTAAAACCAACCAAAAGCTTTGATTTCTAAGTTCACGCGAGTCCTACCACGTGCTGAATTTTATTAACACTTAAACATAAATCGTGGCTCTACTCGTGTGGTTTTAGCATGAAAAATAAGTCAACCTCAGCACCATAATGGGGGTGAAAGGTTGAGCTAAGGTTCTGAAATTATTTGGTTGAGGGTTTCTCGAAAAGAAAAGAATCAAACGAGCACATAGGAGGGTTCATGCAAAGGGTTTATGATAAAGCAAACATTCAATCAAGGATTATGTCTCTAATATTGTTCAACCACTTCTAAGTCTAATGTCTTTGCGTAATAAAACTCAAAAACTAAATTATTAAAAAGACTCGAAAAACCTGGAATCGGGTTGTCCTCCCGGTAGCTTATTCTTGACTTGACGAAACGGGTTGCCTCCCGCCTAGCGCTTCGTTTATAGTCCATGGCTAGACTTCTTCACTCGATTTCTCCAGATCAACGCTCTTTGCGGGCGTTGCAATCTTGGGTACCCACTTTGGCTTAGTCAATTTTTTTTTGGTCTTCACAGGCTGGCTTTGTCCTTGGTCTTGACGGATGCAACAACTTCCTTGTGGCTCGGCATCTCGAACTCCGGTCCTTCGGTCGTGATCTTCATGGTCTCTAGAGTGATCCTTCATCTCTCCCGAATGAGCTTGAGTAGCCTTCGCCGTCTTGGGACCTTGGAGTTGTCTCGGATATTCTTCTTCGTTACCCATCGGGCGCCGGCAAGTTGTCCCACTTGCGTCTAGCATCTTCATCACGATGAACACTTCACGTATAGAGCTTCCGACCTCCGTCACCTTGCCATCTAAATTCTTCAATATTTTCTCCATAGCCTCGAACTTAGTGACGGCGTCCTTGTTGATCTTAGCTTGCTCGTCCATCAAGTTCTTGAATTGTGCACAAAGAGAAACCAAAACTTGAATCGACGAACTTGCATTAAATCGGGGTTACCTTGGACATGGTCGTACTCCACACACTCCTTGTATGAGGATCTTGCTTCGGCGGCCTTTAGGTGTTGAGCTTATTTCTCCATCTCCATCTTCTCCATCCTCCTCTTAAGTAAACCGATATGCCACTCAAGGAATCCGACTCGTATGCATTCAGCTCTCGCAATCGTCATGCGGATAGTTGAGACTTTGATCTTGAACGGCCTCCCGGCGTCTTGAAGGTTTATGATAGGTAGATCAACGATGTTGGTAGGTTGATCTTCCTTTGGACTTGGAAGTGGTGATTCCCTTGGAGATTCCGGCGGTCCTTCAACTTTTGTGTTGCACATCTCCTTTGCCTGTAAAGTTTTCCTGGATCATCCACAAAAAAAGTTTGGGTTTCTTGGAGAGGTAGCCAACCATCTCCGGTTAGGGTTAGCAATAAACAAAGTATGCAAAAACTAGAAAGGAAAAATAAATCTATGAAAACTAGGGTTAGACAAACTAGATTAGATGTATTTTGAGGATGATCAAAGTTTAGTAGATGCAAAAAGAAAAACAAAAAGAAAACTGAAAATTACGAAAAGGCAATAAAAAACCAAATCTTGATCACTTGCTCCCCGGCAACGGCGCCAGAAAAAGGGGCTTGTTGACGGTTAATAATTGTATCAAAGTTCGTGCGTGACTCGCAAGCGTACAAGTCTCCCGTCGTAGTCAAGGGACCCTTCTTCCCTCGAGTGGTGAACCCAAGGTATCGAATCCGTGGAACAAATGTGTGACGCAAGACTTAATCTATTAAAGCCAAGTAACTTCAATCTTCGATAAAAGACCTAATGCATCTAAGTAAAAGACACAAAACGAATCTAATCTACTAAAAACCGGAGAAAACAAAGTAAGATTGGGTAGATAAACCGATCTAGAGGGATCGGGGTAAGCCTTTTGTTGAAGTTCCAAGCAAGAGAAGAAGTAGCAAATCGAATCTTAATAGAAGCCTCTTTAAATCGTGGTTTCCCGTCCAAATCCGAAAACATCCGCCTTTCGAGACCCCCGTTCTATCACAACGTATCCCTATTCATGCGGGGAGCTTAGGGCGAGTCAAAAGACAAGTCGAGATTCTTTCGGAAGATCCGGCATGTACCTCTAGCCACCGCGGCTACAAGAACACCCTATGTAATCTATCGCGCGAATAGAATTGGAATAAGCAAAGCCGATCGAAAAACGAAATCTTCGAGGAAACACTTGATCGCTAAGAAAAGATTCGACTTGATAATTCAACTATGACAATGATACATACACAAGATCACCACCGGGATCCTTCCTTGATCTTGCTTCTAGCTCCGGGAACTCCGACATGGTCTTCCATGCAAGGTTCCCACGTCGGCTAGGGAAACCCTAGTCAACTAGCTCGACCCTCTCCTCTCCGACATGGTGTCCCTCTCTTCTCTGCTCCTCGGCGGCCGAAGACGAAATCTTCTCCTCGTGGCTCTCGGTCAGGGGACTATAAATAGCCCGATTGGCGGCTAGGGCAAAGGAGAGCACGTTTGGGCCCAAAATGGGCCCGGGCCGACCGGACCGGGCCGGGCGGGCCCGGGCCCATTTAGGCCCGGCCCCGTGGGCTCCTTTGCCCCACGTCGGTTCCCTTGCTTCCTGGATGTTTCCCCCTTCGCATGTAGGTCCATGTCGTCGGTTTCTCTCCGAATTGGACTCAACTCCTTGTCTTGCAAGATTCAAGCACTTTTCTGGTCAGGTCCCTGGAGTTTGTCGTCTTCTCGGATCAAGTCCCCGGCTTCTTGGAGTTAAGTTTGCTTCATTGCATGACTTGTTCAGGGCTTCAAGGTCTTGTCATGAGGTGCTTGATGAACTTACCCCGAAAGTCTTGCATTCAACACTAAAACCCTGCATAAACATTAAACTCCAAAACCGACATGCACACGTGAACTTGTTATACCACGGGGGTTAGTACCAATGGATAAGGTATAAAACTCATGCCAACACCGAAGGTAAACTCATGGCTAGGTTGACGGATTTTCACCGTCAACAGGTACCACAAGATGACCTGGGTGCCCCGGCTTCTCCATCCTGCACGAGGTCGGCTGACCCTACGGTCGTGGGGGAGGTGCTTGCTGATGACGTGTGTACTGCCACTCCGCCGCTAGGAGCGGTTGAGAGTAGGGCGACTTCTCTGCTTGTGGCAGATTCAAGGGTGGATGCTCCCCCGCACGCTGGTGAAGTGGGGGGAGCTTCTGCTGGGGCCGTTGGAGCGACGACCTCCCCAAGAGTTATTGACGTCGACCCCATCAATGCAAGACCTGCTGGGGCTGAGGACCTGGTCAAGGACCAGCCTCAGATTGACCAGGCACCAGGAGGTCCAGGAACATACGGCGCACAGGTACCTCAATCTTCGTCTTCAAGTTCGAGGTTGCCGCAGCGGGAAATTAATTGGAATCACACCCCTTGGCAGGATGACATCTTCGAAGACAACGAGGATATGCAGGCCTTGCGGACCAGCATCGTGACCATCAACCACGCGTTGACTAAGTTTGCTTTTCAATGTGCTTTTCTTGTTAATGTGTTGTCGGAGTGCTGCTAACGAGCTTGCTGTGCCGTGGCAGAACTTAGCAGAGCCGGCAAAAAGCTGGGTCGACCTCCTAAAGAATGCGATGGAGAGGGAGCAACGGAGTACCGACCTTGAGCAGGAGCTCAAGCAGGTCCGTAAGGCGGCGACCATCGAAAAGAAGAAGCTTGAGGTCGAGCTTGCCGAGGAAAAGCGCAAGGCCATGGAGACCACTGCGTAGTTCAATGCTTTGTCCATTGGTAGGCCCAGTCATCGTAATGATGATTTCGACGTGAGAGCTATTTTTGTGGGGTGGTAACTTGTGTCATCTCGCAGGCTTCCGCAACCGTGAGGAGGAGCTCGACACCGCCTTGAAGAACACCAAGGAAAAGGTTCAGATCTTAGAGGTGAGGATCCGCTAGGCCAAGGCTGGGGGCGAGGAGCTCAAGCGGGCGATGAAGGAAGCCCCCGACAGTGAGTACGTTGTATCTCAAAAGCTGGCCTATGAGACAGGATGAGGACCATGTGTGGTTCGAGGACCGGTGGATGGTCGCTTCCTTGTGTGATGAGTGATTGACAACGTTGTGTGGACTGATTCTTGGCTAAGTATTGCAGGTGCAGGTTGCGGCTTGACTCGTGTTGGTGCAGGTGAAGGTGAAGAACAAGCGCGAAAGGTCGTCGCCGGTGAGGCCTCCAGGTGTGGAGAAGACAAGTAGGCTTCGTTCGAGGGACCCGATGGCCAGCGGGGTCAAGTGCGGGACGCATGGTGGCATGAACAGCAAGATGAAGTCGTGGACGGTTTCTTGGTTGAGCCTCAAAACCAAGGTCGAGCCGGGACTACGTGGGAGCCAAGTCATGAGTGGAGATTGGCGGAGGCTACACCGAGTTCGCGGGGTTTCCGGTGGTTCACCGGAAAACCACCGGGTTCCTTGGTTGATCCACAAAGCCAAGACCGGAGAACCGAAGACGGAGGTGCGGCGGCACGGACCGGTCCGACCGGTGGGTCCGACCGGTCCGACCGGTGGGGACCGGTCCGGCCGGTGAGGAGCACCGGTCCGACCGGTGTGCGACGACGCGGTCGGAATCTTCGAAGCGGAGGACACGCGTCGGGATCGCATGTCTTGCGTCGAGGCTACGCAGGGTGGCGGTCGCCGGCATCCGTCCGATGGTGAAGACATCAAGAATTCCAAATCCGCCCTTGAGGGGCTTGTATCCCTAGTTAGTAGAGAAGGGCGTTTTAGACATTCGGTTGCCTCCATATAACCCAAGAGGTGAGAGGATGGCAGCCAACTCTTGGAACCCAAGAGGTGAGAGGATGGCGAGCCCTTGTGGGATTTTGCTCGGGTGAACGTCTTGGTGAGTTCGTTGTTGTCCCGTGTTGCTGCTGTTTCGAGTTTGGATCCGTTTGGTGGTCGGTTGGCCTGTTTGGTGTCTTGGGGGCTTTCAGGCTGCCATCGGTCTGACCGGTGTGTCTCACCGGTCTGACCGGTGTAGAGCCACTTAGTGGAAGTTGCTTAGTTTCACCTGCAGGGACCGGTCTGACCGGTGGTGCTCACCGGTCTGACCGGTGTGGGTCTGTAGACTCGAGGTTTGGTTTTTCCGCTGCGTTCTCGGGTCGGAAGGTGGTGTGTTGGTTCCTAGGTCCAGTGGCACTCCAGTGGCTACGTGGGCTTGACCAACCTTGGTAGTGAGTTGGAAGCCGTGTTCATCTTGTTTGAGCTTCGATCTCTTTCGAGAAGAAGTTTTATCGGCTCCCATTCACTCCCCCCCTCTCTGGTTCGCCGTATCGGTCCTTCAAGTGGTATCAGAGCCGGTTCGGGTCTTTTTTGACTCTAACCAGTCTAAGATCCAAGGATGGCGTACCAGGAACGGGGTTCGGGTCCTCCACACTTCGATGGCAAGAACTACCAGATGTGGAGCAAGCGGATGGGTGCTTTTCTCCGCGGAAAGGGTCAGATCCTTTGGGATGTCACGGTGGACACAGGATATGTCCAGCCGGTTGATTTCCTCGCTCCAGGATCGAGGGACAGCTTCGACGCCAACAATAAGGCGGTCGACTACTTGTTTCGTGCTTTGTGTCAGCCTGAGTTCGATCGGGTGCACACCGAGCACTTGGCTTGTAGGATTTGGGCGGTGTTGAAGGAGGCTCATGTTGGGAACGCCCAGGTTCAGGCACGGATGTATGCGACCTACCGGAGAGAGTATGAGAACTTCACTTATCTCCCCGGTGAGTCCATCGATGCCTTGTTTCAGAGGTTCACGGTGGTGGTGAACAACATGAGGGCCAATGTGGACGTGCTCCCGTACGATGATCATGATAGAGCGGTCAAGCTCTTACACTCTTTGGATCGTACGATATGGGGCGGAAAGTTTGAGGCCATAGTCCAGTCGGAGAAGTATGACACTCTGACGGTGAACGAGCTGTTCTCAAAGCTCAAGTCGGCTGAGGTGGATAGGGGCATGACTGCCAAGCTCGAGGGACCGACTGATTCCCATAGTCTTGCCCTCGTTGGTGGTTCCAAAGGAAAGGCTAACTCTAACCCATCCACCAGGATGTTCTCTTTTTCCTCTTTGATGTCTATGCCAGATGAGGAGTTTGGTGACCTTGGAGAGGACGAGCTGGCGCTGTTGACGAGGCGGTTCGAGAGGCTGCACGAGAACCGCGTGAACATGAGGAGGAACACGAGAACATGCTTCAAGTGCGGCAAGACCGGACACTATTTCGCCGAGTGTCCGAAGGTGAACAACCACGACAAGCACAAGTTCAAGGACAAGAAGAAGAAGTCCAAGAAGAAGGATCATGGACATGGGAAGAAGACACGGTCTCGAGAGAAGATGAAGAGATCAAGCGACATTGAGTCTGATTCCGAGGACACGTCTTCAAGCTCGAGTGATGAAGACGAAGAGGATGAGAAGAAGAGGAAGAAGAAGAAGAACTTTGGCAAGTATCTCAACGGCCTTTGTGTGACGGGCCTAAGCCTCAAGGATGACTTTTGCGGCATGGCTCGCAGTTCGAGCAGCAAGAGAAGCCAGAGGGACACCTCGGACTTGGATTCCGAGGATGAGGTATGTGATGAGCTCTCCTCTTTGCGCAAGGAGAATGAGGAGTTGGTTGATTTGCTTGATAATCGCGATCACATGCTTAGAGAGGCTAAGAAGCTTAGGAAGGAGCTTAGATCTTTGCTCGAGGATGCTAGGACTAGAGTGGCTGAGCTAGAAACACAGGTTCTTGATAGCAAGCTTGAAATTGATTCGCTCAAGGCTAGCCCTGTTGTTTCTGATGAAAATGATTGTGCTGATTGCTCTACTTTCCTAGCTGACTTGACTGATCTTAGGGAGAAGTATGCCTCCAAGTGTGAGGAACTAGATGTGCTTAGGGTTGAGTTGGCTGAGCTACAATCTAGACCCACTTTGCTTGGTGCTTGCACTTCTTGCCCTAGTTTGCATGAGAAAATTGCTGAGCTCCGTTCTCGCATTGTTTCGCTTGAGGCTGATTTGAAAGTACCAATTCCTACTTCTTGCTCTACATGTGAGTTGCATGCTATGAAGAATTTGGATCTTGCAAAATGTGTTGGCCGCTTGCAAGATGAGAATGATAAGTTGCGTGAAGCGCTGAGTTGGTTGTCGAGTCAAGAACCTCAGCTTGGTATGATGATTGCTAGCTGTAAGCGCTTTGACGGTTGGGCTTTGGGATTGGATAAGGTTGGTGAGGGCAGTGGTGAGAGAGAAAGGAAATTTGGGAATGTTTCAGTTCCATCACAACCCACACCCAAAGACAAGTTTGCATCCCAACCAAACCAAACAAGAGAAAAACCGAGTGAGAAGGCAAGTGAAACGCCTAGTGAGGAACCAAGTGAGAAGCCTTGTGAAGAGCCTCATCCCAAGCCTAAGCCCAGATCGATCCGTTTCCATTGTGAGTTTTGTGGAAAGGATGGTCACAAGAGAGCATTTCGCTTCAAGAGGAAGCGTGAGGAGAGAATGGCGAAGGAGTGGGCTAACAAGGACAAGTACCACCCTTTCGATGGTGTACTTGAGCCTCGTGTGCAGTTGCCCAGGGCCAAGGCGAGTGTGAGGTCAGTTCGGGCTTGGGGAGAGCGGAAGGCTATTGGAGGTGTTGCTGCCCAGACTACACCGGTCAGACCGGTGAGGGGCACCGGTCAGACCGGTGCAGGCCTGGACAGGCAGCAGTTTGGGTTTCGTGCTCGTACAGGTGCGAGGTTTGGTTCTGGAGTTCGTGGTTCTGGTGGTTGGGCTGGAAAGTTTGCAGGTGGTCAGTTTGCTAGGCATTCTCCTCCTCGTGCTCAATACGGGGATGGGAGGATCCGTAGTTTTGAGAAGGAGAGGAGGGATGGTCCACGGGCCTTCTTTCGTGGTTTTGGTCCTCCTCCAGGCAGAGAGGGGTGGTTCCCTCAGGGTGGTTACCGTGGTGGTGTTCGTGGAGGTAGCTTTGGTAGCAAAGATGGTTTGGTTTGTGCTAACCCCACTTTCGAGCAAATGGCTAGGCACTGGTTTTACACTTTTGGAACTAACCCAGTGTTGAGTCGTTTGCTCGCTCTCGCTCTTGGTTTTGAGTTGCAGGTGGATGGTCCGGAGAACATTTGGTTGATATCGGGGGTGGTTCTTCGGCTTCATACCCCGGTGGTGTCATGGAGGTACATCGCTTTCGGGGATGGTGGACAAGGATGAGTGAATTGTGAAGAAATGATAAAGGTGAGTGTATTTGTGACCTTCAAGTGTGTGGCATTGGTCAAGCCACTTGTTTCTTTTGCTCTTTGCCTTATCTCATGTGTGTAAGGTGAGCTTTGTACGCTCTTTGGCCTTAATGCATGAGTTTAGGGGGAGCTTGTGAGTTTGGTGCTCCTTTGCTCTTTTGCCGGTGGTGTCGAGCCCTTTTTGCCTCCCCTCGAGGAGCTGGTCGTTTGTGAGCTTGGTGTGTGGGAGCTTCTTTGTAGCATATGTATAGCTTTCCTTTGTGCATTTCTTGCATTTGGCATGGCATATGTAACATGATGTATATGCATCCTTGTATCTTAGATTGCATGCATTTTGTATCATATGCATTGGTTAGGAAAAGCTTCTCTCATATACATTGTTCACCATGGAATGAGATATATGTCTTTGTGAGCTTGTTTGGTATGATATGGTTAGTTTGGCTTAGCTCTTGATGATCTTGATGAATAATCCATGGTTGATAGCTATGCTTTTGAAAGATGTCACATGTATGCTCTCTCATGGGTAAAGGCCTTTACATGCTCTTGACATGTTTGTGTGGCCTTGCTATGCTTAATTTGTGGTTGGATAGCTAGGTTATTGATCATATGGGGCCAAAGGCTCATTTGCCATCATGAATGTTTAGCCCTCTTGATTTATCTTGTGGAGGAGCATAAGTTCCTTTTTGTCCCAAAGACATTTCATGTACCATTTACAAATCTGAAAATGAAATGAAAAATGCTTGGAAAATATGCTCCCATGTCATATGTGCTGAATTTAATTTGCTTTGGGTGCTAAACCGTTGCATGATGCCTACCAATGAGAAGTCTCATACATAGAAGTAGGCACTTGGCTCGGTGGCTTTGACATGACATGAGGTGCTTGTGGGTGTTTGTGATGGTCTTATGGTTAGAATAGTTGTCCTAGCATGAAGTTTGTGTGGCTTTGCCATTTTGATATGCTTTGATCATGTTTAGGACTTTGCTCATGAGAGGCAAGTTTTTCGCAAAATTGCCAAAATCCATCTTAGCTTCGTCCAATGGTTGTGAAACTTGGTGATCATGTAGTTGAGATCGATACGAAGCCGTAGAGTACCTAACTTGCTCATTTGGACATGTGTAGCATTCTTTGTTGAATTTTGTCTATTTGAGAAGCTCTAGGTTGAAAGTTTTGCATTTTTGGCTTGATTCATGCATTGCCAACAAGGGGGAGAAGTTTGAGCTTGAAATGGCTTAATGGACGCATTTAGAATGTTTTCAGGTGGTTTCAAGCCATTTCTGGGCTCTGTTGTACATCGGTTTGACCGGTGAGGAGCACCGGTCTGACCGGTGTGAGTGCTGGTCCAGTACACATGTTAGGCACCGGTCTGACCGGTGGTGTTGACCGGTCCGACCGGTGTGAGCCGAAAGTCTTGCGGCCTGTGTCCTGTTTTCGAGTGGTTTGCATGCATTCGTCCAGGGGGAGTTGCATCGGTTCAGGGGGAGCTTGCATGTGTGCAGGGGGAGCTCTTTGTGAGTTTTCGAGCTTTGTTTCGATGGTTTGCGCTCTTTGCTTGAGCTTTGCTTTGTCTCGGATGTGTCGAGCCGTTGCCCTTGCCTAAGGGGTCCAAGACTTGTCTTCTTCAAGTGATCCTGCTCTTTGCCTTTGTTTGGCTTTCGATCGCATGTTGGAGTTTTCTTTTTGCTCGTTTCTTTTCTTTTCTTTTCTCTCTTGTTACTTTCGTGTGGGTGTTGTCAATGCACTCATCAAGGGGGAGACTGAGGACCATGTGTGGTTCGAGGACCGGTGGATGGTCGCTTCCTTGTGTGATGAGTGATTGACAACGTTGTGTGGACTGATTCTTGGCTAAGTATTGCAGGTGCAGGTTGTGGCTTGACTCGTGTTGGTGCAGGTGAAGAACAAGCGCGAAAGGTCGTGGAGAAGACAAGTAGTCTTCGTTCGAGGGACCCGATGGCCAGCGGGGTCAAGTGCGGGCCGCATGGTGGCATGAACTCCAAGATGAAGTCGTGGATGGTTTCTTGGTTGAGCCTCAAAACCAAGGTCGAGCCGGGACTACGTGGGAGCCAAGTCATGAGTGGAGATTGGCGGAGGCTACACCGAGTTCGCGGGGTTTCCGGTGGTTCACCAGAAAACCACCGGGTTCCTTGGTTGATCCACAAAGCCAAGACCGGAGAACCGAAGACGGAGGTGCGAAGCAGCACGGACCGGTCTGACCGGTGGGGACCGGTCTGACCGGTGAGGAGCACCGGTCTGACCGGTGTGCGACGACGCAGTCCGGAATCTTCGAAGTGGAGGACACGTGTCGGGATCGCATGGCTTGCGTCGAGGCTACGCAGGGTGCGGTCGCCGGGCATCCGTCCGATGGTGAAGACATCAAGAATTCCAAATCCGCCCTTGAGGGGCTTGTATCCCTAGTTAGTATAGAAGGGCATTTTAGACATTCGGTTGCCTCCATATAACCCAAGAGGTGAGAGGATGGCAGCCAACTCTTGGAACCCTAGCTCATTAGTTTTCCTATTTTCCACCTATTTTCCTTAGGTTTTCTCTAGGACTAGCAAGAGAGCTTCACGGAGAGATCTTGTTGAGAGGGATGGATGATCGGGTAGCTTGCTAGACCTTGTACGAACCTTTGTCTCATGTATAGATGATTCGGCGTGGTTCCTCAAGGTTTGGATGTGTTTTCCCCGGTTGTTCTTGGTGGTGATTTTCGGAGCCCTCTCTCGGTGATTTCTTTGGGTTGTTTTCGGGACCTTTCTCTTGGGGATTTGATGGGGGAAATTTGTGGGAACCCTTCGTGGTTCTTTGGGCTGTGATTCCCCTCCCAAATTCGTGAGTAAAGGTGCTCGATTTTGGGGTTTCTTGAGTTCTTGGGTTGGAAGTGCTTTTGGCAGGATTTCTTCGATTCCTCCTTTTTGGACGAGTTTTGGTGGGATTAAACTTGGCTATGGACTCCTCATGAGGTGCTCCTGATATCCCCAAAGTCTTCTTCAAGTCCGTGGAGCGATTCGGGAGATCGAGATTTGGATTTGGGGGAGTTGACCCGCGAGTCGTTGTTCATCCCGAGCCGCCCGAGCTACACCGGTCGACCGGTGCTCTTGACCGGTCCGACCGGTGCGAGCCCTTGTGGGATTTTGCTCGGGTGAACGTCTTGGTGAGTTCGTTGTTGTCCCGTGTTGCCGCCGTTTCGAGTTTGGGTCCGTTTGGTGGTCGGTTGGCCTGTTTGGTGTCTTGGGGGCTTTCGGTCGCCATCGGTCCGACCGGTGTGTCTCACCGGTCTGACCGGTGTAGAGCCACTTAGTGGAAGTTGCTCAGTTTCACCTGCAGGGACCGGTCTGACCGGTGGTGCTCACCGGTCTGACCGGTGTGGGTCTGTAGACTCGAGGTTTGGTTTTTCCGCCGCGTTTCTCGGGTCGGAAGGTGGTGTGTTGGTTCCTAGGTCCAGTGGCGTTCCAGTGGCTACGTGGGCTTGACCAACCTTGGTAGTGAGTTGGAAGCCGTGTTCATCTTATTTGAGCTTCGATCTCTTTCGAGAAGAAATTTTATCGACTCCCATTCACTCCCCCCTCTCTGGTTCGCCGTATCGGTCCTTCACAGGAGCCCGTCTGGGCCTTGAGGTTGAATTCGAGGCTGTTTTGAAGTCATTACAGAATAAGCAAACGACCATTGCAGGATATGAGGTGGAGCTGAACGACCTGAAGGGTGCTGCCAACTATGCAATAGATTGCATAGCTGTTCCAGCTGAAGGGGATGAGGCGAAATCCATCGTGGACCACCTTATAGATACACCCAATAGACTTCTGATCCTGTTGAAGGCGGCGAGCTTGGCGGCGGCTATGGATGCATTGGTGAGAGTTAAAGCTCACTATCCTGACGTCAACATGGCGAAGGTCAAAGCTGGACCTGATGCTAAGAAGGACCTCGCAGCCCTGGAGCTGGAGGTACGAGATGCCGCCACCGAGGTGATGGACAATCTGGACTATGAAGGTGATGACAGCGAAGTGTAGTCATTGAGTAGGAGTTGTACCTTCCCCTCCTCCCAGTCTTGTAAACAGGTCTTGTAAGATAAATATTTTTTTGAACCCAAATGAAGCACTTCTGCCTTGTGTTTGTGCGAGCTTGGTAGTTTTGTAGATGACGATATCTTGTTTCTTGCCTCGCTAACCACTACTCATGGGGAGGTTCGCTTACCAACCTCGACAGCTCAGCGTGGAGGCTTACGTGAGGCCGGCGCGTGAGGATGAAGCCTAGGGCTCAGGTCTTGCGACCCTTTTTTCGACTAAGCATGCTTCGCGGCGACAGAAGGCTTCGTGCTCATTAGGGGTAGTCTCTTCAGGTCGTAGGACCCTTAGGTTGGCTTTGAGCCAAGCCCCCGAGCATGTCGATGGGGAGGAGTAGGTAAAAATTCATGGCCCTCGGGTTTTGTAACCCATGTATTGGCTTTAGCCAAGCCCCCGAGCATGTCGAGGGGGAGGGCTTTGCGACGTGAGATGGGAGAAGGTAGTGCTTGACTCATAGCAGATGACTTCTTGAAATATTTATTTATTTAATATGAAAAAAGTACAAAGAAAGGAAATAAATAGCTGGAAAAAAGTTATCTACGGATAGAATCGTCATAGATGCTCCATGTTCCAAGGGTTTGGCACTCCTTGTCCGTCGCCCCATTGTAGGCGGTAGGTCGATGGGCTGACAACTTCAGTAATGATGAAATGTCCCTCCCAAGGGGAAGAGATCTTGTGCATGCCGTCAGTCTTCTGGATGCGCCTAAGGACGAGGTCGCCAACATTAAAGGAAGTTTCCTTGACGTTGCGATCGTGATATCGTTGAAGCTGTTGGTCGTGACGGGCTTGTCTCATGACAGCAGCAAGTATCTGTTCTTCGAGGCTATCGAGGTTGACGCGGCGTGTATGCTCGACCTCTCCTTCCTTGTAGAACTGGATGCGTGGAGCTCCAAAGGCGACGTCGGTGGGCAGCACGACTTCCAATCCTTAGACCAGAAAGAAGGGAGAAAAGCCCATGGCAGAGCTGACTTGATTCCTTAGACCCAAATCACATGCGGTAGCTCGACTAGCCATCGAGTGGCATAGTTGGAAGCGTCGTCGTAGATACGATCTTTGAGAGCCTGGAGGACCATGCTGTTGGCTCGTTCGACCTGGCCGTTGCACCGTGGGTGGGCAACCGAGGAGTAGTAAACATCGATAGTGTTATCTTGGCAAAAGTCCCAGAAGACCGAGCCAGTGAAAGTTTTGCCCAGGTCGATTATTATCCTGTTGGGCACACCAAAGCGATGTGTGATGTCTCTGATGAATTTTGCGGCTTCTTCCGATGATACTTTCACAACAGGTCGGACTTCAATCCACTTGGTGAATTTGTCGACGGTGACCAGGATGTGTTTGTGGCCGCCTGGGGTGGTACGAAATGGTCCTACAGCATCGAGAACACACATAGCGAAGGGCCATGATGGAGGGATGGTGCGCAGGACCTGAGCTGGCAGGTGCTGCTACTTGGCAAAGAATTGACATCCTTTGCACCTCTTAACGAGGTCTTTAGCGTCGGTCACGGCTTTGGGCTAGTAGAATCCAGATTGGTATGCCTTGCTGACCAAGTTGGTAGATGTTGCATGGCAACCACACTCGCCACTGTGGATTTCAGCTAGGAAATGTAGACCTTCTGATCTCAAGATACACTTCATCAAGACGCCAGTAGAGGCGGCTTTTCTGTATAGGTCGGTACCAATCACGATGTAGTTAGCACTTCGTCGTGTGATACGCTCTCTTTCGGCTTTGTCGTCAGGGACAAGCTGGTCGAGTATAAAATCTATGAAGGGCTTGCGCCAATAATCTTCTTTTTCTGTCATGAGCACGTCGCGGGGAGGTGCAGGGTTTTGATCGTTTGGAGGTGGTTCTGGGTTATCCGGGTCCAGAAGCTTGATTGAAGGCTCGCGTAGGTCTTGGACGAACACGCCTGCTGGGACTAGTGCTCGTCGAGAGCCCAGTTTGGAAAGCATATCGGCGGCCACGTTGTTATTTCGTGGGACGTGCTGGGACTCAATTCCCTCGAAGTGGCCTTCGAGTTTGCGAATCTCAGCGCGGTATGCATCCATCGTGTCCTTGATGCAGTCCCACTCCTTGTTGACTTGCTCGATGACGACCTTAGATTCGCCAAAAGCCAGTAGTCTCTTGATGCTAAGGGACACTACTATGCGGAGCCTGTGAATCAGGGCTTCATACTCTGCACCGTTGTTGGAAGCCTTGTAGTGGATTTGCAGGACGTACTTAAGCT
The DNA here is from genome assembly GCA_947561735.1 of Cenchrus americanus. NCBI lineage: Eukaryota > Viridiplantae > Streptophyta > Magnoliopsida > Poales > Poaceae > Cenchrus > Cenchrus americanus. Next base: position 124,072,709 of record OX387242.1, on the reverse strand, counting down.
GCTCCCCCTGAGGAGAGATGAGTAGTACGCCTGCGCCCGCCCCTTCGAGGTTGAGGGCACCATCGAAGTACATTATCCAGTGTTCAAGACGCTCCTTGGGAGGGGGCATCTGGATTTCTGACCACTCAGATATGTAGTCTACGAGGATCTGTGACTTGATCGCTTGCCGAGGGCAAAACTCGATGTCGAATTCTCTGAGCTCAACTGACCACTTGACGATGAGGCCGTTGGCGTCGCAGTGGCGGACGATTTCTCCTAAGGGAAACGATGATGGCACCACGATCTTGTGAGCTTGGAAATAATGCAAAGCTTTCTGGATGTAATCAGGAGCACATAGAGCAGCTTCTGAGGTTGTGTGTAACGTGTCTTAGCGTCAGCCAAGACCTCTCTTACGTAATACACAAGTCGTTGAACAGGATAGGCCTACCCTTCTTCCTCTTGCTCGGCGACGAGGACTGTGCTGACCACATTAGTGGTGGCAGAGATGTAAAGCAGGAGAGTTTCCTTTGGGATTTGCTGGGTCATGATTGGTGGTGTCGTCAAGGATCCCTTGAGAGCTTCGAATGTTTTTTGAGCTTTGTCATCCCATACGAACTTGTCTGCCTTCTTCAATAGCTTGAAGAAGGGTAAGCCTTTCTCACCGAGGTTGCTGATGAAACGACCTAGGGCTGCCATCATTCCTGTGAGCTTCATGACGTCTTTCTTGTTGGATGGCTTGGCCATCTTGCGAATAGCGTCGACCTTCGCGGGGTTGGCTTCAATGCCTCGGTGTCCGACCATGAAGCCCAGGAGCAACCTGGAAGGCACACCGAAGACACATTTGGTTGGGTTGAGCTTCCATTGGAACTCTCGTAGGCTGGCGAAGGTTTCGGTGAGGTCGGCGATGAGCTTATCTTCCTCTGTGGTCTTGACGACCACATCGTCTACGTAGGCTTCGACATTCTTCCCGATCTGGGACTTCAGGCACTTCTGAATTGTCTTATGATATATTGCTCCAGCGTTTTTCAAGCCAAAGGTCATGACCTTGTAGTAGTAGATGCCATGAGGTATTATGAACGTCGTTTTGTCTTCATCGTCGGGATGCAGGGCTATCTGATGATATCGTGAGTAGTAGTCGAGGAAGCAGAGTAGAACGCTGCCAGCCGTGGAGTCCACGACCTGGCAATATGAGGAAGAGGGAAAGGAACCCTTGGGCAGTGCTTATTGAGGTCGGTGTAATCGATACACATCCTTAATCCGCCAGTTTTTTTGGTACAAGGACCGGGTTTGCAAGCCAAACTAGGTGTATACATTCTCGGATAAATCATGCAGCTAAGAGCTTACAGACTTCTACTTCTATAGCTTGTTTTCTATCTTTTTGCTTGATAGGTCGTGCGGTCTTGTTGACTTTGAGTGTGTGCTCAGTCAGCTCCCTGGGGACACCAGGCATATCGGATGGACTCCATGCGAAGATATCAACATTGTCCCTGAGGAAACTGGTGAGCGCGAGTTCCTATTTGGGGTCGACGTCGGCCCCGACGACAACTTCCTTTGATGCGTCGGGCAGGCCGAGGCAAACTTTCTTGACGGCTGGACTTGGGTCCAGGGCCATGCTTGTACGCTTCTTTTCTAGTACTTCCAAGGTGGTTTGGTCGATCTTGGCTTCTTGGGCGACCATGACCGTTGCTGCAGCTTTGATCGCTGAGTCTTTGGAGAGTTCGACGGTGGCGCTTTCGCAGTTGTAGGAAACCATGATGGGACGGAGAGAATTTCGTTTGGTGCTAGAATCTTCATGATGAGGTAGGTGTGATGAGGTATAGCCATGAACTTGGCGAGCATAGGTCGCCCGAAAATGGCGTGGTATGAGGAGCGGAAGTCCGCGACCTCAAACGACAAGTATTTTGTGTGGAAGTTCTCCTTTGTGCCAAAGGTGACCGGTACACGACCTATGGGGTACGCAGCCTTGCCGGGCACGACCGTGTAGAAGGGCTCATCGCAGGCGGTTATCTTGTTGAAGTCGAACTCCATCTTGCGTAGCGTCTCCGTGAAGATGATGTTCAAGCTGCTGCCTCCGTCGATGAGGGTCTTAGGCAGAAAGGCCCCGTTGACTATGGGGTTAACAACCAGCGGGTAAGTCACGGGGTTAGGAATGTGAACCCAATGATCTTTCCTGGAGAAAGTGATTGGGAATTCGGACCAACGCAAAGGCTGCGGGTTTTCAGTGTTAACTTGCCCGATCTCCCTCACGTTTGATCAGTTCTGTCTGTTGCTTTTGGTCGCTTGGCGACCACCGATGATGAAGTTAATTTCATGGTTGGCCATCTGGAATGCACCATTGGGGTTGCCCGCTTTGGCCGGTGGCGGTGGAGTCTGTTCCTTCCGATTATTGTCGTGGCGATTGTGGTTGTCCTGACGACGTCGATCATCTCGTCAGTCGTTGCGCTAGTCGTTGTGGCGATCACTCCTGTGGTCATCACGTCTGTCATTATGGTCATTGCGATGGTAGTCCTCGTGCCTGTCATCGCGGCGGTAGTCGCGGTGATAATCACGTCGATCCATGTCCTCATTGCGAGGATAGGGCTTGTGATCATGGTAATCTCGTCGATCAGGTCGACAGTTACGGTTGTTGAAGCGCTGGCCATCGTTCCAGACGTCATTGTTGCTACTATTGTTCTTCTTAGAGGTAGACGGGACCCCAACGGCACGCTTCAACTGCTCGCACTCCCTCATGGTGTGCTTGGCATCATGGTGGAACTGGTACGGGTCATCCATGACCATGTTGAAGTCGCCTTCGAGGAAGGTGGAGGGTCTTGGTGGATCTGTCATGTAGGCTTCGCCAGATCGTTTGCGTGACCTGGTTCCTCCATCGTCATGGTCTTCTCCGTTGAAGTCGTGCATCACCGCGTCTTGAGTGTCGACTAGCTTGTCGACGTAGGCCATGAGGTCGCCAATGGTATGTGTGTCAGCTTCATGGATCTTCTCAAATAGCTTGATGTTGGTGATCCCCTTCTTGTAGTAGGCAATGACGTCTTCTTCTTTGACGCCTGCAAGGGTTTTGCGGTTCTCGAAGTAGTGGTTGGTGTACTCTCGGAGAGTTTCGTCACGTCTCATCCTCACTCTTGTGAGGTGGTGAGTGTTGCCAGGACGATTATAGGTCGCTTGGTAGTTGGTCGTGAAAAGACGAGATAGCGTTGCCCAGGAGGTGATGCACTCTGCTGGGAGATTGTCGAGCCACAAGAATGGTGCTTTGCCCATCACAAGGGGGAAATATCCCGCCATGTGGTCTTCATTGCCTCCAGAAGCACGTGCCGCAATGCTATACATCTTGAGCCATATACTCAGGTCGAAGCGACCGTCGTACTTCTCAATGGCCGGTTTGAAGTCCCTGGGGTATCTGATCATCCGGAGACGTCGAGAAAATGCAGGGAAGTTGTTGACTCCTCCTGGGCTTGCGGACGGGGCGTAGGCTGCCGGGATGACGTAAAGGTCGTCGGGAGGACCGTTGTCTTGGTTGTAGTGGGCACGTCATAGGAGTTCTTGGTCATGCATATGTCAGAGGTCTGCTTGTTGGATGGGATTGTTGGCGTTGAGGGCATCAGGGACCCCGTGTTCTCGATCATAATTAGCACATCGTGCTATCTCCACTTCATCTCTTATACATTGATGTTGGCTTCCTTGTGCTTAGTTAACTTGTACTGGAAGAGGTTGAGCTCCTGCATTTTGTCTTGGGTTTGCGACGACGTTTCCCTGAATGTTGGTAGCGCTGGCTGCGTTGTTGACGACATTGACAGCGGCGTTGGCCGGGGCGTTTGCCGGGGCATTGGCTGCAGGGTTAGTTGGAGCATTAGCTGCAACATTAGCAGCGGGATTGACTGGCTGCACTACTTCATTTTCGCCTCTTCCCTCTTCAGCTACTGGCTCAAGGGGACCCTGGCTGCGACGTCGTTGTCGAGGACGTTCCGATCTACTTCTGGAGTAGGAACTTGCTGCGGATCTGCTATATCTGGGACCTCTTTCTTCGATCTGTGCAGCGGTGACACGAACATTGGCTTGGAGGCGTCGGACCGCTGGAGAATCTTCGAGGTGATTTAGGGCGGCAAGAGGGGCTCCCAAGTTGGTTTGTGGAGAGTTGTAAACTTCAAGGCCATCACGCTCGAAATCCTTGAGGAGGTCTCTTGCGCATATTCGGTTGGCACAAGGTGGGTCATCGTGGCGTCGTTGCTGAGGGGCATCCAGTGTTGCAGGTGCTTGTTGCCCAGCGTTGTCGTTGACCTGTCCGGCGTTGAGTGGTTGTTGACCTGGTTGTTGGCCTGCACCTGGGGTAGCAGCGGCGCTCTCTTGTTGTCATCGGACAGCTCTGGCAGCGTTGGCATTCTCACGCTCTTGGCATTGCTCATCTGTTTCTCCATCTTGAGGTGGTACATCCGTAGAGACGACCAAGATCTCGCGATCTAAAGTCTCGAGCTCTTCTCCCGGGTTGTTTGGGGAGATGGTTGTGCGGGCGATCTGAAACGCGAGTCAATCCGGAGATGTCTCTCGGTTCAGCTGGCGGCGGTGGGTCGTAGTAAGAGGTCGACGGAGCTTCTTGAGGACACAGCATTGGCACGCTGTGTGTTTAGGGTTCTCGTGGAAAGGGCAGGGTTCGTCGAGGTAGTTCCTGCGGCTTCAATGATCTTGGGTCTTAGGTCTAGATTCGATCTAGATCTTGCTCTTCATGTAGCATGATGCCACGTGAGCTGCGTTGCGCAAGCCGAGAGGCATGCTGGAGGGTTACGAGTTCTTGCGAGGGTGCTTGACGCGTTCGCAGATTTTGATCGTGTTTGAGAGCATGCCCTCGACATGATTGATCCCAGCGATCGGGTCGCCTGGAGTGGGTGGATGGGTTTCTGATGACAGATCTGTTTCGATCTGCTGGTCAGTGGTGACCGCGTTGCCTTCGATGATGAGGCAGGCGGCTGGAGCGATGGATTCTGCTGGCATCGAGCCAAAGCGGACGTCGACGGGATTGGCGAGGAAGTCCGCCGTGCTCTCCGGGAAGATGACACCGTTGGTCGAAGCCATCGAGTTGCACGAAGAACCTTGACTCCTCCCCTACCTGGCACGCCAACTGTCAGATGGTGAGATCTAGACAGCCCACGGGGGTGCTAATCCCGGTGGTTTAGTTGTTCGGTGGGGCGAAATCTAAGGCTAAGAACTCGAAGGTATCACACGAGTACGCAGAACATAGAGAACACGACGAGTTTATACTGGTTTAGGCCTCCGGAGAGTAAAACCCTACGTCCAGTTGTTGGTGCAGATTGCTTGAGGATTGCGCGATTGTACAAGGGGTCGCCTCATCCACCTTATATTGGCCAGCGGATGAGGTCGGTTCCCTGACTCCTGGTCGGTTAGGACCAAGTGACCTAAATCTATGTTACACATCTTGCCATATCCCGTTGATCTGCTTTGGGCGAAATACATCGAGGTCTTGTCTTGTACACCGAGTCTTGAGGTCGTGATGGATTAGGTCGTCTGGGGAATCTTCTGGAAGGTCTTCAGGAGGTCATATGGGCCGCCAACTAGGTTGGTTGAGCACACTGACAGGTCGGCGGGTCTTCTGGTAGGCCGGACCCACTTGTCGGGGACGGCCGTGAGCCTGGTCGGTGGGGACCCAGGGGTACCCATGTCTCACAATCACCTTATTAATCACCATTTGGTAAACTCTTAGCATTAATTGTGGGCTTGAATTATTATTGATTTAATTGCTTGGAGAAAGGGTTAAGACCAATGAATTCCAACAATCCCACCAATAATTCACGTCTCACGAAAAAATGCTTTCAGATTTTACTGCTGTTTTGAAATACCTACTTTAGTGGAGACTGTTAAGTTGAACTTCCACCTAGAGCAAAGTCTACACTTGATTACAACTAATCAATGTACTATGCCTTGAATTGACAGTTTTGTGCAACCAAGCTTGGCCAAAACTCCTTGTTAGTACTAGGCTGCTATAAGCATCCCCGCGGTTTGGAGCATATAAGTCATACTCCGAGCCCTTCATGAGTATTTAGAAATTCCCACAATCTCATAGACTGTGACTAGCAGTCTGACTCATAAAGGTGTATTCCTCAAAAGATATCCTGTAGGATGATATCTTAGCTTCTCTTAAGCTCTTTCGAACACATTAAGGAAAACCATCCTGCCATACAGTACAGAAAAGAAGTACATCTGAGATGAACCAACAAAGGTCTTTTCTCTTAGACTGAAACTAGTTTGTTTCACCATTCTAATTCACGAGATCTCCGATCACATAGAATAGGTTACCACTTGAGTAGTCCAACATGTGGGTCTCATGCCCATCTCACTCAATGCACTGTTAATCACATTTCATGACAACTCCTTTGGAAATTGATCTGCCGGATTTTTAGCAGTAGGAACATAATCCAATGCCATCACTCCGGAGTTTCTCCATTTCCTGACAGACTTTAACTGCCTTTTAACATGCCTTGAAGACTTCGTGTTATCCTTAGAATTGTTCACTTTGACTATCACAGTCTGATTGTCACGGTTCATAGAAATAGACGGTATAGGTTTTTCAACCACCGGTAAATCTATAAGGAATTCACGAAGCCACTCATCGTCAATGCTGGCGGTGTCTAATGCTGTGAGTTCTGCTTCCATTGTTGAGCTTGTTAAAATTGTCTGCTTGAAAGACTTCCAGAAAACAGCTCCACCACCAAGTAGAAACACATATCCACTTGTGGCATACATTTCATCAGCATCAGAAATCCAATTGGCATCACAATAACCCTATAGTACCCTCGGGTACCCCGTATAGTGAATACCGTAGCTCACAGTACCTGTTAGATAACACATCACTCTTTCTAGAGCTTGCCAATGATCATCTCCCAGATTTGAAACAAACCAGCTCAATTTGCTCACAGCAAAAGAGATGTGAGGTTTTGTAGCGCTAGCTAAATACTGCAATGAACCAATGATTTGGGAATATCTCAACTAATCCTTTGTTATTCTTCGATTTTTCCTTAATAGCACACTAGGATCATAAGGTATTGGAGCAGGTTGACAATCGCTATATCCAAAGCGACTTAAAACCTTTTTCACATAGTGGGACTGCAAAAGAGTTACCCCACCATTACCATCTCTTTTCAGCTTTATATTAAGAATAACATCAACTTCTCCCAAATCTTTCATCTCAAAATTATTTGACAGAAAATCTTTTACTTCCTTGATCACATCAAGGCTAGTCACAAAGATTAAAATGTCATCAACATACAAACACAAGATTACTCCCCGCCCCCCCCCCCCACCCACCAAAACGATAATAAACACATTTGTCTGCTTCGTTCAAAATAAAGCCGGCTGATATGAAAGTTCTTTCGAACTTCTCATGCCATTGCTTAGGAGCTTTTTTGAGTCCGTACAAGGATTTCAACAATTTGCACACCAGTTCTCTTTGACCCTCTGTTACAAACCCATCAGGCTACTGCATATAGATTTCCTCATCTAACTCTCCATGTAGGAAAGCGATTTTTTTCGAAGTACTCTGGAATTTCTTAAAAGGATTATGGAATTATTTTCTGACTCTTCGAATTGATTCTTTGAAAATGATTCAATTTCGGAGAATAAACCATAATTTTTTGAATTAAATATCCGAGAGCTCATTTCAATTACGACAATATTTTCTGGCTTTTCGAATTGATAGTTTGCTACTTAATTCATTCCGAAAAAATAATCTAATTCTTTTATTCCAATTCTACGAAATAAATTGCTATTGATTTATTTCGCGGGATGCAATGTTTCGGCCCAAAGATTAGGCCCATCTGAGAGCCCGTTTATCTAACCCTAATCTTTTTTCTTAAATACCCTCAACTCCTCTCCCATCTCCACTTCTCTTCTCTCTACTTCTCTCCCTGCCGTCGCCACTCATCTCTCTTTTCTGCTCTTCCTTCCACCTGAAGCAAGACACCAGCTTAGGGTCTGTTTGGTTGCTCACATGTGTGTAGCCTGGTCCGTATCCATGGGCCTGTGGCTCACTTGAACCAGGCTGAGGAGATGCACGTTCTTTTGTTTGGTTTCTTGCATGCATGTATCCTAGTTCTGAAGCGATGCTGTTTGGTTGGTCGTACAAGTATAAATCATGTAACAAGAATGTATCAAAATAGATATTTAAATATTAATTATTCTTAATATTATGTCATAATAAAACTTAATTTACCTCATACAACCGTAGTCTACCTTGAAATAAAAGAAAATCACTTAACATACACTAATTATGTGTTAACAAGATCATTAACTAGACTAATGTTGCATGTCGCTGGCCTGGCTCGCCAGGAATGGTCGATTCCCACATTTCTTTGGAGCCAGGCCCAGCGATGCCTTTTGCATCCGGCCAACCTGGCTCGCAAGGTGAAGTAGGAAAGCAAACAGGTGCACCCTGCATGCGGTCTGGTTGAGCTCCGCGCATGGCACCAAACAGCCCCTTAGACCGACTCCAGCAACTTCCCCATCCCTCCCCACCAGCGTACAATGGGGAAGGAGAACACACTGTGCCGCCTCCAGCAGCTCCCGCAGCGGCAGCTGCAAAATGCGCGGAACACCCCCGTTGCTGCATTCCTGAGAGATTTCCAGGATTCTCTCTCCTTCTCTCAAACCAACGGTTCCATCTTCCCCGTCGCTTCCACTCGTGGTCGCCCGCCTCGCCCTTGACCCGCGACCGCCCGCCTGCGCCTTGACCCGGCGGCCGTCCGCCCTCGCCTCCACCCACACCGGCGGCCGCCGGCCTACTCGCCATTGCCGCGGCCCCCGAGGACCATGTGTGGTTCGAGGACCGGTGGATGGTCGCTTCCTTGTGTGATGAGTGATTGACAACGTTGTGTGGATCGATTCTTGGCTAAGTATTGCGGGTGCGGGTTGCGGCTTGACTCGTGTTGGTGCGGGTGAAGAACAAGCGCGAAAGGTCGTTGCGGTGAGGCCTCCGGGTGTGGAGAAGACAAGTAGGCTTCGTTCGAGGGACCCGGTGGCCGGCGGGGGTCAAGTGCGGGCCGCATGGTGGCATGAACGGCAAGATGAAGTCGTGGACGGTTTCTTGGTAGAGCCTCAAAACCAAGGTCGAGCCGGGACTACGTGGGAGCCGAGTCATGAGTGGAGATTGGCGGAGGCTACACCGAGTTCGCGGGGTTTGCGGTGGTTCACCGGAAAACCACCGGGTTACTCGGTTGAGCCACAAAACCGAGGCCGAAGACTCGACGAGGAGGTGCGGCCACCCGGGCCGGTTCAACCGCCCGGGAGGGGCGGTCGACCGCCCGGGGCCGGTCGGATCCACCGGGCCGGTCCTAACCGCCGCGGGGGGCGGTCCGACCGCCCCGGCCGCCGGCGCCGAGAAGCTTCGAAGCGGAGGACACGCGTCGGGATCGCAAGGCGTGCGTCGAGGCTACGCGGAGGTGCGGTCGCCGGGCATCCGTCCGATGGTGAAGACATCAAGAATTCCAAATTCGCCCTTGAGGGGCTTGTATCCCTAGTTAGTAGAGAGGGGCATTTTAGACATTCGGTTGCCGCCTATATAACCCAAGAGGTGAGAGGTTGGCAGCCAACTCTGGGAACCCTAGCTCATTTCGTTTTTCCATTTTCGTTCTCTATTTTCCCTAGGTTTTTAGAAGGCTAGTTTGAGAGCTTCATGTGAGATCTAGAGAGAGGGATGGATGTTTGGGTGGCAAACTAGACCTTGTACGAACCATTCATGGCATGTATAGAAGGTTCGGCGTGGTTCATGATGGTGGTTTTCCCGTCTCTTTGATGTTGATTTTCGGAGCTCTTTTTGGCGGTGTTTTGAGAACGATTTCTTGGGGTTTTTGGTGGGTGTCACGTATGAGGTTCTTGTGCCTCTTTGGCTGGTGACTTTGCCCCCAAATCCCCTTTGAATCGACTTGATTTGGTGGTTTTTCGAGTTGGGCGAGTTCTTGACCTAGAGAAGCGATTTCTTCGATTCCTCTTGATTGTGAGCGTTTCGGGTCGATTCCTTTGAGGTAGAGGTTGCCCGGAGGTAACCCAGCTATCCCCGAAGTTTGGCCGCAATCCGTGGAGTGATTCGGGAGATTGAGCGCAAGGAAGTTGGGGTTTGACCCGCGGGTTCCTGTTCGGGAAGGGGCGGTCTAACCGCCTACGGGGGGGCGGTCTAACCGCCCGGGGTGTTTCCGGGTCAAAGTTTTGTTTCGCCGGATTTTCCTCTGTGAGTTCGTTCGCCTTGATCGAGAGGAGTGTCCGGGTGAAATTTGGAGCCGTTCTCGCGCGGTTTGCTAGGTGTTCTTGGTTGGAGTTCTTTGCCGGGTACGGGAGGTTAGACCGCCCCGGGTAGCCGGTCTAACCGCCCCTAGGCCCTTGGGTGAAGTTTTGGTTTTCGCCAAGATTTTCACGGTAGCTAGCATGGCCTTGACCGAGAGATCTCTCGTTGGTGAAACCGTGGTGTGTCTTGGTGCTCGGAAGAGGCGTTTCGGAGGATTTCTTGGTTGCCGGGTGGAGGCGGTCTAACCGCCCCCTATACCGGTCTAACCGCCCCCTCGGTTAGCCGGCTTTCGAGTTGCTTCCGCTGTCGGTGCTGCGTGTGTGTTGTGGTTCTTTGGTAGAGTTTGTTCCTAAGACCGTAGCACTCCAGTGGCTACGTGGTTTTGGCAAACGGGAGGTAGAAGTGCGGAGCATGTGATTTTGGGGGTTCGACCGAGCTAGTTCATCTTGTCGGAGTTTCAATCTCCCTCGAGAAGAATTTTTATCGGCTCCCATTCACTCCCCCCCTCTCTGGTCGCCTTATCGGTCCTTCAAGTGGTATCAGAGCCGGTTCGGGTCTTTGTTGACTCTAACCGTCTAAGATCCAAGGATGGCGTACCGAGAACGGGGTTCGGGTCCTCCACACTTCGATGGCAAGAACTACCGGATGTGGAGCAAGCGGATGGGTGCGTTCCTCCGCGGAAAGGGTCGACTCGTGGGATGTCACGGTGGACACGGGATATGTCCGGCCGATGGATTTCCTTGCTCCGGGGTCGAGGGACGGATTCGACGCCAACAATAAGGCGGTCGACTACTTGTTTCGTGCTTTGTGTCGACCGAGTTCGATCGGGTGCACACCGAGCACTTGGCTTGTAGGATTTGGGCGGTGTTGAAGGAGGCTCATGTTGGGAACGCCCGTGTTCGAGCACGGTTGTATGCGACCTACCGGAGAGAGTACGAGAACTTCACTCATCTCCCCGGTGAGTCCATCGATGCCTTGTTCCGAGGTTCACGGTGGTTGTGAACAACATGAGGGCCAATGTGGACGTGCTCCCGTACGATGATCATGATAGAGCGGTCAAGCTCTTACACTCTTTGGATCGTACGATATGGGGCGGAAAGTTCGAGGCCATAGTCGAGTCGGAGAGGTACGATACTCGACGGTGAACGAGCTGTTCTCGAAGCTCAAGTCGGGCCGAGGTGGATAGGGGCATGACCGCCAAGCTCGAGGGACCGATCGACTCCCATAGTCTTGCCCTCGTTGGTGGTTCCAAAGGAAAGACTAACTCTAACCCATCCACCGAGATGTTCTCGTTTTCCTCTTTGATGTCTATGCCGGATGAGGAGTTTGATGACCTTGGAGAGGACGAGCCGGCGCCGTTGACGAGGCGGTTCGAGAGGCCGCACGAGAACCGCGTGAACATGAGGAGGAACACGAGGACCCCTTCCCAAGTGCGGCAAGCGGGACACTTCGTCGCCGACCGCCCGGAGAAGGCCGAGAGCAAGGACGCCTACAAGCACAAGCCGAGGAAGAACGACGACAAGTACCGTTCGAGGCGCGACCACAAGAGCAAGCACAAGAACAAGTACAAGGACGAGCGACGATCGAGGAAGAAGGAGGGCCGAGGCAAGGCCCGAGCGATGGTTGGAGCGAGCGACGTCGACTCCGAGTTCCGCGTACTCCACCTCGAGCTCGAGCGGCAGCCGACGACGAGGGAGATCGCCGCAAGAACAAGAGGTCGTCCAAGAACCTGAGCGGGCTGAGCTGCTTCGCGAGAGACGGCTTCTGTACCATGGCGCTGAGCTCCGGCAAAGAAGAAGAGCACACAGAGCGACTCGGACTCTGAGTCCGACGACGAGGTGCGTGATGAACTTCCCTTCTTGCGCCAGGAGAATGAGAGGCTTGGCTCTTTGCTTGATAACCGTGATGACATGCTTAGAGAGGCTAAGAAAATGAGGAAAGAGCTTAGGGCTTCACTCGAGGATGCTAGGACTAGAGTGGCTGAGCTAGAGACACAGGTGCTTGATAGCAAGCTTGAGATTGATTCGCTTAAGGCTAGCCCTGTTGTTGCTGATGAAAATGATTGTGCTGATTGCTCCATATTCCTTGCTGATCTTGCTTTGTTTAAGGAGAAGCATGCCTCAAAGTGTGAGGAACTCGGATGTGCTTAGGGTTGAAGTGGTCGAGCTTAAGTCTAGACTCGCTTTGCTAGGTGCTTGCACTTCTTGCCCCGTTTTGCATGCTAAGATTGATGAGTTGCATGCTTACACTAGTTCGCTCGAGGCTAAATTGAAGGAACCCATGCCTACATCCTCGCTCTACTTGTGAAATGCATGCATTGAAAAATTTGGAGCTTGCACATTATGTTGATCGCTTGCGGGATGAGAATGATGACTTGAGGAAGTTGATGGGTTGGTTGTCCGGTCATGAGCCTCGGTTGAGGATGATGATCGAGGCCTTTAAGAGGCAAGATGGTGAGGGGCTTGGGGCAAACAAGGTTGGTGAAGGAAGTGGAGAGAATATCCGGAGCCACCAAAAACCCACCACAAAAATGATTTCCCTCCAAAACCCAACCATCTTAGGAACCGACTAGACACAACCCCAGCCTCCACCTATATTTCCTACACCCACAAATGATCTCCAAAAGCCCATCAAGTTTGTGAGCACTTCGGGGAAAGTGTTCTTTGGGAAAGTGAGAGAGAAGGCAAGTGAGGAGAAATCGGTGGAGGAGTTGAGTGGAGAGAAACCAAGCGAGCAGCCCCAATCCAAGCCAAAACCTAAGCTTGTGAGGTTCCGTTGTGGCCATTGTGGGAAGGAGGGTCACAAGGATGAGTTTTGCTTCAAGAGGAAGCGGGAAGAGAGGATGGCAAAGGAGTGGGCGAACAAGGATAGGTACAACCCTTCCCATGGTGTACCTAAGCCTCGTATGCCACTACCCGGGGGGTAAGGCTGTGTTGAGAAGTGTTCCGGCATGGGGAGATGCGAGTTCCGCGGCCGAGGAGCGTTCCGGAGGGGGCGGTCGGGACCGGCCGGCTAGGCGGTCGGACCGGCCCAGCCCGAGGGGGGGGCGGTTAGGACCGGCCCGGCTAGGCGGTTTAACCCCCCCCCCCCCGGGCACTCGGGGCGGAGTGGTTTTCGAGGTGGTGAGTCGAGAGGTTTCGGGTCCGGAGGTGGAGTTGCCGGTGGTTGGTCCGGAAAGACAGGCGGTGGTCGGTTGCTAGGCATTCTCCCCCTCGAGGTTACTACGGGGATGGGAGGAGTCGTAGCTTTGAGAAGGAGAGGAGGGACGTTCCACGGGTTGTCTTCGTGGTTTTGGTCCTCCTCCAGGCAGTGAGAGGTGGTTCCCTCGGAGTGGTTACCGAGGTGGTGTTCGTGGAGGTAGTTTTGGTAGGAGAGATGATTTGGTTGGTGCTAACCCCACTTTCGAGCAAATGGCTCGGACTTCGGTTTTCCTCTTTTGGTACTAACCCGATCTTTGAGTCGTTTGTTCGCTCACGTGCTTGTTTTTGAATTTCAGGTGGGAGACTTGAAGAACATTTGGTTGATTGACTCCGGTTGTTCGAGGCATATGACCGGAGACAGGGGGTGGTTCTCAAGTCTCGTCCGTGGTGACGAAGAGGTACATCACTTTTGGGGACAATGGGCGTGGGCGTGTGCTTTCAGAAGGTGAGATAAAAGTGAGTGACAAGATCACTCTGAGGCGTGTTTCTCTTGTTCAATCGCTGGGGTACAATTTGCTTTCTGTGTCTCAGTTGTTGGATGAGGGCTTTGAGGTGTTGTTGCGGCCAGGTGGTTCTCAGATTGGTGACTCTCGAGGGGACCTTGTTTGTATGGTCGTTCCCGAGTGTCAGGTGTTTCGTGCTGATTTTTCTCAGTCTTCGGGTGTTGAGCGTTGTTTCTTGGCTGGTTCTTCGAGTGAGTTGTGGAGGTGGCATAGGAAGTTGGGTCACTTGAGCTTTGACCTTTTGTCTCGCTTGAGTAAACTCAATTTGGTCCGAGGATTGCCACGTTTGAGGCTTGAGAAAGAGTTGGTTTGTGCTCCGTGTAGGCATGCTAAGATGGTGGCCTCTTCTCACCCGCCTCTCACCGATGTGATGACTGAGCGTCCATGCGAGCTGTTCCATATGGACCTTGTTGGCCCAGCTCGTGTGCGATCTGCGGGTGGGAAGTGGTATGTTCTTGTTGTGGTGGACGATTTTTCTCGGTATGCGTGGGTGTTCTTTCTTGAGGAGAAGGGGGAGACGTTTGGTTTTGTTCGAGATCTAGTCTTGAGGTTGAGGAACGAGAGGCACGGAGATGCCATACGAGCTATCCGTAGTGATAATGGCTCGGAATTCAGGAACTCTCGTTTTGAAACCTTTTGTCATGACTTGGGTCTTGAGCACCGCTTTTCGAGTCCGTATACGCCTCCCCGGAATGGTGTTGTGGAAAGGAAGAACGGGACCTTGTGCGAGATGGCTCGGACGATGCTTGATGAGCATAGGACTCCGAGGAGGTATTGGGCCGAGGCGGTGAATACCGCATGCTATGTGTCGAACGAATATACCTCGAGTGCACAAGAAGAAGACATGCTATGAGTTGATGCATGGTCGCACACCCAAAGTGAGTCACTTCCATGTCTTTGGTTGCAAGTGTTTCATTCGAAGAAGGGCGAGGAAGTTGGATAAGTTTGAGGCTAGGTCCGTCGATGGAATTTTCTTTGGTTATGCATCTCATTCTAGAGCATATCGTGTGCTCAATCTTGAAACTAACCAAATCGTGGAGACTTGCGAGGTAACCTTCGACGAGACAGAGCCACGTAGTCGGCCTTGTCTTTGAGTGTGCGGTGATGATGAGCTTGGCGAGGAGATCTTTCGGGGAGGAGGAGCATGAACATAGTGATGATGAAGATGGCGGTGCGGTGCCCCGCCGGACATGTACCCACCACTTCGACTACGATGATGGATGGACCCTCTCGCTACACCTACGACGACAAATCAAGAACGAGGAGAAGCTGATGTTGAGGGGGAGGTAGCTTCAAGGCGAGAACCTCCCCGGCGAGTTCGAGTGGATCACCCGGCTTCGAGGATCATCGGCGACATGGATGAACGCACTACACGGTCGAGGGTTCGAAACAATTCCCATTTTGCTCATGCTGCATTTGTTGCTTCTTTCGAGCCCAAAGACATTGGACACGCACTATCCGATCACAATTGGGTTAACTCGATGCATGAGGAGTTGGAGAACTTTGAGAGGAATCGGGTGTGGGAGTTGGTTGACCCTCCCCCGGGGTGTAAGCCGATTGGTACAAAGTGGGTGTGGAAAAACAAAGAGGGAGAGAAGGGTGAGGTTGTGAGGAACAAGTCGAGACTTGTTGCTCAAGGGTTCGTCGAAGGAGGGGATCGACTACGAGGAGACCTTTGCTCCCGTAGCCCGTTTGGAGGCGATTAGGATCCTTCTAGCCTTTTCTCGTGGCTAAAGGGTTCAAGTTGCACCAAATGGATGTGAAGAGTGCTTTTCCGAATGGAGTGTTGGAGGAAGAAGTGTATGTGAGACGACCTCCGGGGTTTGAGAGTGAGAAGTACCCCCACCGGGTGTACAAGTTGAGGAAGGCGCCGTATGGGTTGAAGCGGGCGCCTAGAGCTTGGTATGGCAGGTTGAGGGGGTTCTTGTTTGAGAGAGGTTTTGAGATGGGGAAGGTCGATCGGACCTTGTTTTTGCGAGCGAGGGCGAGAGATATCCCGATTGTGCGGGTGTACGTGGATGATATTGTCTTTGGTGGCTCGTCTAACTCTCTTGTTGCGAGGTTTGCGAGATGATATGAGCAGGGAGTTCGAGATGAGCATGATGGGTGAGTTGCGGTTCTTCCTCGGGCTACAAATCAAGCAATCAAAGGAAGGAACATTTGTGCACCGAGCTAAGTACACCAAGGACATTGTGAGAAAGTTCAAGATGGAGGACTCCAAGGCTATGACGACGCCGATGAGTACGACTACGGCTCTTGATGCGGACGAGGAAGGTGAACATGTGGACCAGAAGGAGTACCGAAGCATGATCGGGTCACTCCTCTACTTGACGGCGACGAGGCCGGACATACAGTTCTCAGTGTGTCTGTGCGCTCGTTTTCAAGCGTCTCCGAGGACTTCGCATCGGCAAGCAGTGAAGCGAATTTTCAGGTACTTGCGTCACACTCCCGACTTCGGCCTTTGGTACTCCGCGTCCTTTACTTTGGCGCTTCATGGCTTTTCAGACGCGGATTTTGCCGGGTGTCGGTTGGATAGGAAGTCCACTTCTGGGACTTGCCAGTTTTTGGGTTCTTCGTTGGTGTCTTGGTCTTCACGTAAGCAGTCGAGTGTTGCTCAATCCACGACCGAAGCCGAGTATGTTGCCGTCGCTAGTTGTTGCTCTCGGCTCCTTTGGATCACCTACACCATGAGTGACTTTGGTGAGGAGTATACCCATGTCCCACTTCATTGTGATAGCACCAGTGCCATAAGCGTTGCAAAGAATCCAGTGCTCCATTCCAAAACCAAACACATAGAAGTGAGGTATCATTTCCTGAGAGACAACGTAGAGAAAGGGAAGATAGCTTTGATCCATGTACCCACACATGACCAACTCGCCGATATTTTCACCAAACCCCTAGATCTAGCAACTTTCACTCGTTTGCGGGGGGAACTTGGTGTGTGTTTGATTTCTTGAGTTGGGTGTGTGGGGGTTTTCTTTTGCCGGTGGTGTCGAGCCCGTTTTGCCTCCCCTCGAGGAGCCGGTTTGTAGCATATGTATAGCTTTTGTTGGTGCATTTCTTGCTTTTGGCATTGCATATGTAACATGATGTATAGGCATCCTTGTATCTTAGATTGCATGCATTTTGTATCATATGCATTTTTAGGGAAAGCTTCTCCTATATACAATGTTTACCATGGGTTGCTATATATGTTCTTGTGAGCTTGTTTGATATGGTACGGTTAGTTTGGCTTAGCTCTTGATGATCTTGATGAATGATCCATGGTTGATGGCTAATTTTTTGAAAAATGTCACATACATGCTCTCTCATGCGTAAATGCTTATATATGATCTTGACATGTTTTAGTGGCTTTGCTATGCTTACTTTGTGGTTGGATAGCTAGTTTATTGATCATATGGAGCCAAAGGCTCGCTTGCCATCATGAATGTTTAGCCCTCTTGCTTAATCTTGTGGAGGGGCATAAGTTCCTTTTTGTCGCAAAGACATTTCATGTACCATTTACAAATCTGAAAATGAAATGAAAAATGCTTGGAAAATATGTTCCCATGTCATATGTGCTGAAATTAATTTGCTTTGGGTGCTAAACCGTTGCATGATGCCTACCAATGAGAAGTCTCATACATAGAAGTAGGCACATGGCTCGGTGGCTTTGACATGACATGAGGTGTTTTTGGGTGTTTATGATGGTCTTATGATTAGAATGACTATCCTAGCATGAAGTTTGAGTGGCTTTGCCATTTTGATATGTTTTGCTCATGTTTAGGTATTTGCTTGTGAGAGAGTAACTTTTCGCAAAATTACTCAAATCCTTTTTAGCATTGTCCAATGGTTGTGAAACTTGGTGATCACGTAGTTAAGGTCATTACGAACCTGTCGAGTATCTAACTTGCTCATTTGGACTTGTGTAGCACCTTGTGATGAATTTTGTATATTCGAGAAGCTATATGTTGCAAGTTTTCGCATTTTGCCTTGATTCATGCATTGTCAACAAGGGGGAGAAGTTTGTGCATGTTTTGGGCACTGGGAGTGTTTGGAAGGTGTTCCAATTGTTTCGGGCAATTTTTGAGCAAGTGTGGTGCGGGGCCGGTTTCTTTGGGCGGTCTAACCGCCACCCGGGCGGTCCGTTCGGGCAGAGGCGGTCTAACCGCCCGGGCGGCGGTCTAACCGCCCGGGCGGTGTGAGCGAGGTTTTTGCTCTTTGTTGCATTCCCGAGTTGCATTGATGCATGTGTTCGAGAGGGAGTGTCTTGTGGCTCAGGGGGAGCTTGCATTTGTGCAGGGGGAGCTCTTTGTGGTGTTCGAGTTTTGCTTTGGTGGTTTGCGCTCTTTGCTTGAGCTGTGTTTTGTCTCGGATGTGTCGAGCCGTTGCCCTTGCCTAAGGGGTCCAAGACTTGTCTTCTTCAAGTGATCTTGCTCTTTGCCTTTCTTTGGCTTTCGATCGCTTGTTGGGGTTTCTTTTTATTTTGTTTCTTTTCTTTTCCTTTTCTCTTGTGTTACTTCATTTGAGTGTGTTGTCAATGCACTCATCAAGGGGGAGATTGAGGACCATGTGTGGTTCGAGGACCGGTGGATGGTCGCTTCCTTGTGTGATAAGTGATTGACAACGTTGTGTGGATCGATTCTTGGCTAAGTATTGCGGGTGCGGGTTGCGGCTTGACTCGTGTTGGTGCGGGTGAAGAACAAGCGCGAAAGGTCGTTGCCGGTGAGGCCTCCGGGTGTGGAGAAGACAAGTAGGCTTCGTTCGAGGGACCGGTGGCCGGCGGGGGTCAAGTGCGGGCCGCATGGTGGCATGAACAGCAAGATGAAGTCGTGGACGGTTTCTTGGTAGAGCCTCAAAACCAAGGTCGAGCCGGGACTACGTGGGAGCCGAGTCATGAGTGGAGATTGGCGGAGGCTACACCGAGTTCGCGGGGTTTGCGGTGGTTCACCGAAAACCACCGGGTTACTCGGTTGAGCCACAAAACCGAGGCCGAAGACTCGACGAGGAGGTGCGGCCACCCGGGCCGGTTCAACCGCCCGGGAGGGGCGGTCGGACCGCCCGGGGCCGGTCGGATCCACCGGGCGGTCCTAACCGCCGGGGGGGCGGTCCGACCGCCCGGCCGCCGCGCCGAGAAGCTTCGAAGCGGAGGACACGCGTCGGGATCGCAAGGCGTGCGTCGAGGCTACGCGAGGGTGCGGTCGCCGGGCATCCGTCCGATGGTGAAGACATCAAGAATTCCAAATTCGCCCTTGAGGGGCTTGTATCCCTAGTTAGTAGAGAGGGGCATTTTAGACATTCGGTTGCCGCCTATATAACCCAAGAGGTGAGAGGTTGGCGGCCAACTCGGGAACCCTAGCTCATTTCGTTTTTCCATTTTCGTTCTCTATTTTCCCTAGGTTTTTAGAAGGCTAGTTTGAGAGCTTCATGTGAGATCTAGAGAGAGGGATGGATGTTTGGGTGGCAAACTAGACCTTGTACGAACCATTCATGGCATGTATAGAAGGTTCGGCGTGGTTCATGATGGTGGTTTTCCCGTCTCTTTGATGTTGATTTTCGGAGCTCTTTTTGGCGGTGTTTTGAGAACGATTTCTTGGGGTTTTTGGTGGGTGTCACGTATGAGGTTCTTGTGCCTCTTTGGCTAGTGACTTTGCCCCCAAATCCCCTTTGAATCAGACTTGATTTGGTGGTTTTTCGAGTTGGGCGAGTTCTTGACCTAGAGAAGCGATTTCTTCGATTCCTCTTGATTGTGAGCGTTTCGGGTCGATTCCTTTGAGGTAGAGGTTGCCCGGGAGGTAACCCGGCTATCCCCGAAGTTTGGGCGCAATCCGTGGAGTGATTCGGGAGATTGAGCGCAAGGAAGTTGGGGTTTGACCCGCGGGTTCCTGTTTCGGGAAGGGGCGGTCTAACCGCCTACGGAGGGCGGTCTAACCGCCCGGGTGTTTCCGGGTCAAAGTTTTGTTTCTCCGGATTTTCCTCTGTGAGTTCGTTCGCCTTGATCGGAGGAGTGTACGGGTGAAATTTGGAGCCGTTCTCGCGCGTTTGCTAGGTGTTCTTGGTTGGAGTTCTTTGCGTTGGGTACGGGAGGTTAGACCGCCCCGGGTAGCCGGTCTAACCGCCCCTAGGCCCTTGGGTGAAGTTTTGGTTTTTCCCAAGATTTTCGGTAGCTAGCATGGCCTTGACCGAGAGATCTCTCGTTGGTGAAACCGTGGTGTGTCTTGGTGCTCGGAAGAGGCGTTTCGGAGGATTTCTTGGTTGCCGGTGGAGGCGGTCTAACCGCCCCCTATACCGGTCTAACCGCCCCCCTCGGTTAGCCGGCTTTCGAGTTGCTTCCGGCTTGTCGGTGCCGCGTGTGTGTTGTGGTTCTTTGGTAGAGTTTGTTCCTAAGACCAGTAGCACTCCAGTGGCTACGTGGTTTTGGCAAACGGGAGGTAGAAGTGCGGAGCATGTGATTTTGGGGGTTCGACCGAGCTAGTTCATCTTGTCGGAGTTTCAATCTCCCTCGAGAAGAATTTTTATCGGCTCCCATTCACTCCCCCCCTCTCTGGTCGCCTTATCGGTCCTTCAGCCCCCACCCACGGGCGCCCGCTTACGCCTCCGCCCCTACCAGTAGGTAGCGGCCTCCCGCTTTCGCCTCTTCCTGGTCGGCGCGGCCGCCCGCTTTCGCCTCCTCCTGGCCGGCGCGGCCTCCCTACCTCGCCCCCACCCTGTGGATCGACGGCTTGCCGGTCTGCACGGAGCCGCAGCTCCCGTCAGCGCGGCAGGCGGTGTGACAACCCCATCCGAGATAATTTCGTACTATTGCCTAAACCACTCCATTTGGTCATTAAGCGATAATAAAGAATCATCCCGTTGAGTGTTGCCGGGTTTACACCCGGTAAGTCACTTGAACACAGAGAGGATCGAATGTATGCATTAAACTCTCGTGAAGGAGAGTCCAGAGTGCCTTACAAATTAATACCAATCTCCCCATAAGGTCCATTATTACAAACCATGGTACTTTGACATGAAAGTAAAAGGTTCAGAGTTTTATTAAAAATAGCGGAAGTACTAATAGCGATACGATATGACATCACCGGAGGCCATCCGTGATGCCATTACTCGGCGTCATCATCCACCCATTCCAGCTCCCAGCCGGGTGGAATCTCACCAGGCCAAACAACTTCACCTGAAAGCAACAATTATAGCAAGGCGGAGTATACTAATACTCAGCAAGACTTACCCGACAAAAGGTACCTCTAGACATGTAGGCTTTTGGCTGGTGGGTTTGTTTTGCCAAAAAGCAACTAGGATCATGGATCCTTACTTTCGATATTTTAGCTCAGATTCTAGTGAGATTAACATTACTATAATGAGCAACTAATACAATCAAGAATTGTACAATACAATTAATTCACGCAAAAGATTTCACATAGTTCCATCATTAAGGGATATCATGGCCATTTGATTAAGCAGTCTCGGATAATGGTGAGAGGCCGACAATCGATTGATTCAAAACCTTGCAAGGTAGACCCAAACACACGGAGCGGTGCCCCAACAAAGCCAACACCGACCAAGCGGTTCACATCGATCCTCGGTCGATAGATATTATAGTCCCGGGTACAAGGCTATCTGGTATGCCCCCACTCAGTACATCCAGCCTCACACAAGTACCCCTCTCTCGGTAATGAGCCAGGCAGGTGAATGCTCGAGAGTAGTAATGGAAAATCCCTTGCCGCCTCACTTAGGTACTAGGCTTACCGGTCCCATGCCCGACAAGTGCTTAGTACGTTCAAAATATTAGCCCACGAAGCCACTGGACCGGAGCCCAAATCCCATGCTCTTACCACATGAGCAGTCCTTTTAAAAATAGGGTGGTTCCAAAAAGGAAATCCTATTCTCGCGAGTGACGAACATCACTCGACTTTTACCGGATCCTTAGAGCATAGACACTAGAGACCTAACATACTAGTAAAGAACATAGGCACTTAGGGATCATGCAACTAGGGTTCCATTCAATTCCTGAACGTAAATGCACATAGAATAACAAAGATAGTTGCAAAAGTTTAAATAAAATATGGTTTAATGATAAACCGGGTCTTGCCTTCGTTGGCACAAGCAGTTACACAAACTTCCGGACTTTGGTTCGGGTCTTGCTCTACGGTAACGTAGTGCACGTCTCCTCCTGCTTCCTCGTTCACGTCCACTGGCACAAGCGTGTTGCTACCGTCGGGAACTTCTACACGGAGGATACAAATGCAAGACTTAATTGGCAATTCGATTTAATTAATCACCAAAACAACACATGACAACCATGTGGTGCATGGTTGACCAAATTCACCTAGATAATAATACATTCAGCATACTCTTCCTATAAAGGAACAATAAGCGTTGCTTTATTATCTAGATTTTTTTTAATAGTGACTGTGTACATATATACAAGTAAATTAATTTAATTCTCACAAACAGCAAGGGGTTGGTTATAAACTTGTTAGCAAGTTTCACAACACAAACACAAGGTCCTTAGGTATGACTTGTGATTTTCCAATTAATTTCAATATTCCACCTACAAAGGTTCTTTCACTTTTATGCAACAAAATAAAACATAAAACACCAAGAGTGGTGTTCCCTGATCTCAACAAGTCTAAGACAAGCCACTGACCACACATGCACATTTGCTGAAGCAATAAAAATAAGACAAGCCACTGACCACACATGCACATTTGTTGAAGCAATAAAAATAAATATATCAAATATAGCATTTCTATTCACCATAAACAAGATAAATGCATATAAAAATAAATAAAGCACTTCTGGACCCAAACCTTCTCTCACTGTTTCTTTGGTCCAAAACAAGTCTAGAAAACCAACAAACACATCTATAGCCTTTATAGATCTTGATCTACACATTTATGATTAAAACACAAGTATAAATCAGGAAATAATATTTCCAACAGAGGTAAAATCATGGTAAATTCACTAGAGGTGCATTTTAGCAGAACAAGACACTAGTCAAAAGTTAGGCTCAAAAATAAATATATTTTAAGCTATAAAATTCATCTAGTCATATTTGTCAATAACACAAGATAATTCATATAAAAAATTTCTCTAGTAACTTTGTGCAATTTTTGGCACAAGACCTACACATGCTAGTACTCACAACATATCCAAAATACAGCTCAAGATCATTATGGATTTTGCACAATCACAGATCTAGGCAATTCACATTTCAATTTTTCAAGCCAAAACTATGGCTCAAAAGTATATACAACCTTTACAAAAGTTGTAGGTTTAGTCACACAACACAAAAAAAAATGATTTGCAATTTTTAGATTTTTCTACGATTTTATATGGATTTTACAAGTTGCAGCCAACACACATCAAAGGGGAAAGAATCTAATAGCACTCGGGTCCCTGGAACTTTTCAACTTCACAACTCTACCCTCGGCTTTAACACACAGGTCCCTACAAGAATGAAATCGATGCACAGGGATCCATGCGGCGCAGGGGAGCTCGCCTCCGTCGAGGGGTCACCGGAGCTGGCCCCCAAGCGACACTGGACGGCGATTTAGCTCACCACAGACCAATTGGCGGTGGTAGCTCGGTCGGAGCGGTCGCCGGCGAGCGGCATCGGCAGAACAAGGGTAGCACGGCCGCGGCGGCGCGAAGTCCGGCGAGGGAAAGGCTCGGCTGAGCAATGTGTGGCGCACAGAGCTTCAGAGTGACCTAGGGGAGGTGCTACAAGTGCCCATTGGCTTGGAGAGCGGGCGGAGGTACGCGCTCGACAATGGCTGCCTGGCGGCGGCCGCGGGAGCTCGGACTCCAGCGAGCAGGCAGCCCGGCCAGGCCTACACGTGGGCGTGCAAGCTCAAGTGGTGCAAGAGTAAGGGCTAGGCGTGCTTAGGCGGCACTGGAGTTGAGCGGAGCAGTAGGCTCACCGAGGGGCACCGATGGCGGACGGCGGTGGGCTCGGGATCGCGCGAGGAAAGGGGACTGGGGGCTTTATAGCTGAGCACAAGGCGGTGGTGGGTGCTTCCTTGCGTGCCAAGGCAACCAAGTCGCAGTATGGCCGCGGCATGGCCAGAGTACGGCGTATGAGAGCGGTGACGTGCGGGCGGCACATACATCCAATGGCGTGAGGCGGCGCCGCCGGCCAGCGCGTGAGGGCGGAACACGTGGCACCGGCCTAAGGCTTTGGACCGCGTCGACTGTACCTTGCCACAGTGACCAAAGCACCGCGCACGGACCAGCGGTCGGAGGGGGACCTCGGCGTGCGCGCGCAATGCGGGCAGGTCGGCGCGCTGCGACAGCGTCGCGAGTGTGGGCGCGGGTCGGCTCGGTTTAATTTCAAATGGCCCTGTTTGACGACTGATTACTCAAAATTTCGAAACAGAAGTGGACCAAGTGATCAATAGCAAAGTTGTAGATCTCCTATTCCTCTACAACTCCTACAAAGGGTGTATGGTCTTTCTCTCAACCAGTTGTGCACAAATTGTATGCCAAGTTGGCTGTTTTCTGGGCGCATGTGAATAGTTACCCGAGGCGTTGACCTGTATTCTTCACCATTTTGCACTTTAAACTAGCAATGCCACTCAACATGAAAGTTGTGTCCCTCGACAAAATACACAATTTGTACATGGGGAAATTTTGAAGTGTTTAGGTGAAATTTGGAGAACGCGGCAAAAGTTCCGGGCGACAAAGGAGGTCAAAGGGTGTTCAAAGGGTTTGACTAGGGTTTCGACCAAACTTTGACCACTAGTTGACCAAGGGGTGCCATTAGGGTTTGCCAATGATGTTTTTGAGGTGATGGCCCAAGTTGACCATCGTTTGACCAAAATCAACACAGTTGACCTGCTCTTTAGGGTTAACAACTCCAGCTGAAAACCTGGGGCGTCACGACGTAAGTCGCACACGCCGGGCAAGGCGCCGCCTTAGGCTCGATCCCTGGTCGGAGTGCGCACGAACAGGGGACAAAGCCCTCCTTTGGGGTCGATTTTCCACACTACGTCACACTCGTACACACCCCGGCGCACCTCCGCAGCTTCGCGCCCGTGCCGACGACCAAAGCACGTCTCTACGCTGCCGTCGACCGCGCGCACCACTTGACCGCAGTCCCTTTTCTTCCGCCCTCCTGTGTCACTGTTGCCGAGGCCCCGCTGTGGCCAAGCCGCTGGCCTGCTCACACGCGCGCTCACACAGGGAGGCAAAGCCTCGCCTTTTTTGTTTTCCTTGCACCTCACCGGTTTTGTGCACACGTTAACTCAGGGAGGCCAAGGCCTTATCTCTGGTTACCAAATCTGCTGTCACCAACCTCTCTGCTCTCTCTATTCTTTCATCCAACAGAAGCAAACCGAGCTCCCAGATTGCAAGCCTGGGCTTGCACCTCTTTTTCTTCTCCAATGAACCAGTAACACCCCTCTTCCTCCACCGAGTCCCAGCTACAGTAGTCTTCCTCTTTTCTCTAATCAGCTAGACAAGCAGTAGGCGTAGGTCCCTTTGTTTCTCTTCGTGTACATCACGTGCATAAGATAAAGCATGGGCCTTGATCTCTTTTCTCTAATCAAGCCAGCAGCAGCATCCAAGCACAACTGCTACCTTCCAATCAGAGCACGCATCCGGTCGCCACTCGCTCCGTTCCTCTCTGCTCCTAAGCAGACAAGCTCCAAGCCAGTAATGGATCCCCTGCTACGACAACCGTCGCTCTGAACCTGCTCGACAGAATGCATCAAGCAGCCTAACTGCTGCTGTCATGACCACCCAGCCAGGATCGCTTGAGAAAATCATCAACCTCGCGATGAACAATCCTAGAATGCCTTTAGTGCCCTACTCAAACCTGTAGAGCTTGTGAGTGCTTACGCTAAAACCTTGCAAGCCATGGCCATATCTACTTGCTTGCCCTCACAAAGTCTATGTGTGTGCTAACCCCACCATGACCAATATCCAAGCTGCCGTACCCTGTTTTGTTTCCAGCCATATCCATGTTTGGTCTAGTTGCTGCATGTGCTTGCCTAAAGCCGTGTATGTGCTAGCTCATGATCTTTTCTGATCTAAACTAAGGAGCTGCAATCCGTACAGGAAACTGGAGAGTTTGCTCTAGCCCTTGCTCGTGGAACAAGCCATGCAAGTTACTGCTCCTAAACCATGCACATGCTAACTAAACATGGGCCGTGACCCCTTTTTGCTAGTGCGTGTTAGCATGTGTTTTCGGCTACCTGCTCAGATGCTCAAGCTACCTAATCACCACCTTGTTTGTGGCCGGTAACCGTCCTTCAGTCTAGTGCGGCTTAATTCTCTAAAGTGAGCAGCCAGCTATCTATTTATGGCTAACATCAACATCCATAGGTGGACCAACCCGAAACCTATCATGTTGCTTATTTCTAACATGCATGCCTACAGAGCGGATCATAATCAGGCAAGCTATAGCAGCCATGCATGTGCTATCTAACCTTAGCTCTTTATCTATCTTGTTTGGGCGTTGCTTGCTAGCAGTAGCACTTGTCCCGTTTTTCGCCAAACCTTGATCTTACTACCAAGTGCTTGTTCTAAGTCTTTCAAGTCCCAACCATACCTTTCGCCGCGGCCGTGTCACGCCTTCGCCGTGCACGATGCATGGGCTACCCAAGCCATCAACCCTCCCACCTTTCTGCCATGTTCTAGCTTGTGCCAAGTTTCTCAACCACGACCGCGTTTAGCGAAACCATATTGCATGATCTCTCCAATCTTACCAAAGGGGCCTGCGGACTTACCATTGGGTCCCACTAACATGTGAAGCCTCTAATTGTCCAACTTGTTCCCTTATGGCATACGAGACCCACAAGATGACTTGTGGGGTCCGGATGACCTTTGACCTTTCTCTTTGACTTGGTCAACAATGATCGTTGACTAGTTATCTAAGCCTGCAGACCAACCCAAAACCTAGCATGTGGTTCTCTAACTTGCTGACTTGTGTTTTCTATACTTTATGGCAATTAATTAAACTCATAAATATTTCTTTATTTGAAAATCAATATTAAAGTGATCCTACCTTAGGAAAATATGAAATCGGTTTCTTTATTATTCTAACATCATGAAGCACCCGTTAGACT
The DNA here is from genome assembly GCA_947561735.1 of Cenchrus americanus. NCBI lineage: Eukaryota > Viridiplantae > Streptophyta > Magnoliopsida > Poales > Poaceae > Cenchrus > Cenchrus americanus. The sequence goes on along the minus strand of OX387242.1, from coordinate 124,045,708 downwards.
AGCACTTGGAGTTTAATTGGTTCTTTATTGCTTCTCTTTGGAGTTATTTTCATCTAGACACTGTGTTTATTTATCTTTGCGAATCTAGGAATTCCCGGAGTTGAGGAGTCAAGCTAGAAGATCAAGAACAACTACGGAAACTACTATGGCTACCCGCACACAAGTGTTCACACCCGACTGATTCTGAAATACCTATTAGGCATTGCTATGTAGAATGCTAGGCTTTACTTTAAATGCATGATGATGATGAACCTTGCACTGCCTTCTTTAATTATCATGTCCTTGATTGCCCTACTACTATATATATAAGCATGTATATACGCTGAGCTTCGCGATGCATGTGTTGGGATGGGAATAGTGGTTCTTGGTGTGAGTGGGGTAAAAACCGGCAGGAGAAGGCGTTTTGGGTACTTTGGCGGGGGTGAGCTCGAAACAACCGATTTGGGATCGGGGATGAGGGTGCACTCCTCAGTGCATTCCCAGTTGTATGGTTTTCGGAGCACAAGTGTTGGGGTTTTACTGACGTTTGGAGGATATGTGCTTGCCTCGGTCTGAAAGCGAGTGGATCAACTTGTCGATAGGAGTTTCGTACACACCACCTCGCTGAGAGTGGGGTTAGGGTCGAGTTGAGCTCAGCAAGTGCGGACCCATACCTACCAGGAGGATAGAAGGTATTAGTGGGGAAGACGTGGGAGTCAGACCACCCTCTCAGTGTGTCTCCCGTGTGGCCACACAGGGGCATTTCACAGTTCCGGTGCAATCCCCACTGCTGGGGGGGATTGTTTTGAGGGCCGGATGCAGGATGGGACCGTAACTACCGAGAGTTCGCACGGTAGGGTGGGTTTAGTTGACTTGCTACCGACTGGGCTCCATCCCGAGTTGGGTACAGGTGTACACGCTCTGCAGAGTTGTTTGATCTATACGTATAGCCGCGTCCTCGGTCATGGACAAACCTTGATGACATGTTCGTTCCTCATATTTTGGGATTTCTACCTCCCCCTGTATTTGAGAGTGTGGTGAGCCGTGGTTGCAGTTGGTTAGAGGCGAGTGGCTCCCTCTACCTCGTCGATTCGATTGCAATCATTGAGGTGCGAGGAGAGGAAGTTCTCGCATCGACCCTAGATGGAGATAGGATGTGGAGACAGGTCCCTGGGGTACCAGGTGTTCCCGAGTTGTGATGAGAGTATGGTTTAGGACTTATATGGAGATGTTTTCCTTTTATTATTTGTTGTTGTTGCATAGGAAACCTGACCTTTTACCTTATCACTTTTCTTATCCTATAGAGATAGGCCACTTAAAGCTGCATACAGTCGGTGACGTGAACCTACCCCATTCCTTGGGGATAGTTTTGTGAGTGTGCAGGATCGAACTTGGAGAGAGAGAGTCCGAGTTCGATAAATCCATGAAGGAATGGTTGCGTCGCTTCGCTCAAGGATGCCTGTGTGAAGGCATCTAGGCCCCTAATTCATATTTTGGTAATTAATGATAATCATTATGGACTAACATTTTTATTTGAGTTATAAGAGTAGGTTAGTCCGGTGAAATGATGAGATCATGCGGTATAAATGAGAAAGTCTTGTATGACTTGTGTTGGAAAGAGCTCAAGGCAAAGGTAAAAGATAGGGTTTTATTTTTTGCCGGTCATAAGGTGATCAGAGGATGTTAAATGACCGGGTTGATAGGATAGATAGCCGTACTATCAAGAGGGATCAATTTTGTTCGCTTGACTTTCCATAGTGCCACTAGGATCAAAAATTAGCATGCATTGCATTTAGATGAGTGGTGATTTCTCTTGGTAAAAGGATTTCTTTGAAAATCGTAAGAAAAATCAGTTTCAGGTGTTGGGCGGACAGTCCGGGTCCTTGGGGCGGACGGTATGCGGGTTTTTTGATATTTATTTAATATCTGAGTTTTTTGGCCAAAAGTTTTCGAGAAAATGCGCTTTCGAGCGGACAGTCCACGAACCCCAGGCGGACGGTCCGTTATTCTTAACAGAATAGGGTGCAGCTCGGTGGACCGGGCGGACGGTCCGAGGCCTACCCGCGGACGGTCCGCGGGGCCCATGCGGAAGGTCCGCGGGGCCCTGGCGGACGGTCCGCCCGGCCCAACGGTCAGCCCGACTAGCCGTTGACTTCGCGTTTTGAGAGTATAATTCTCTTCCCAACGGCCATAACGGCTAGTAACGAGAAGGGGGTATATATACTCCATGCCCGGGGTTGGAGAGTCTCTCTTGGCACTTTGAAAGGTCCATACTCCCTTGTAGAGCTCTCCCTCTCCTCTCTCTCACTCTCTTGGCTTAGTGATTGTATTTTTTGTGAGATTAAGAGCTTCTAGTGCATTGCATCGAGGTTTTGATCTTTGTGGCACTAGGGAATCATCAAGCAAGTGGTTGATTTGTTACTCTTGGAAGTTGCCGCTTCCTAGACAGCTTGGTGGTGGAAGAATTCGTTGAAGCTCGCAAGAAGATTGTGTGTGGCTCCGGATTTCGTGTTGTGAGAGGTATTGTGCTCACCTCACCGGAGCGGTAAAGAGCAACTCTAGTGGAATCGAGGTGTGGAGTGGTTCTTTGGTTCTAACCGGCTCAAGATCAAGTGGTGTCTTGATAGAGGAGCGGTTGAACATTGAATTCACCTCAACGTGGATTAGGGGTGACTGGCAAGTCATCGACACCACGGGATAAAATTCGTCTCTTGTGCTTGGTTATTTCTTTGCTCAATTTCCTTTCAAGTACTTTACTTTGAGCATTCAATTTCTAGAGATTGTTGTATATCTTGTCACCCTAGGCCGCAAAACCCCCAACATAGGAATAGAATAGGTAGAGATTTAATTCTCTTTGTGGTTCTAATTAAATTTCTCTAGTGTTGTGCTTTTAGATTTTAAACCGCCTATTAACCCCCCCTCTAGTCGGTATCTTAGATCCTACAAGTGGTATCAGAGGTAAGGACTCCTTATTTGAGAGATTTAACCATCTCGGAGTAGGATAAATGGCTGAGGAAGATAAGTTTCATGTTGGGAAGCCACCGGTCTTTGATGGGAACAATTATGACTATTGGAAGAAAAGAATGGAGGTTCACTTCAAGGCCCTGGGAAGAGAATTATGGAGAATTGTAACGGAAGGATATGTTATTTTGGATCCTAAGAATTAGTCGGATCAAGATTATAAAAATGAAAAACTCAATGATAGAGCCTTGAGTGTGATTTACAATGCTCTTGCTCTTAGTGAATTCAATAGAGTGAAGGGACTTGAGAAGGCAAATGAGATATGGGAGAAGCTTATGGAAATCTACGAGGGAACATCCACCATTAAAGAAGCAAAACTCTATGTGTACAAGGGAAAGTTCAATGAGTTCACCATGAAGAAGGATCAAGATGTTTCAACCATGTTCAACCGGTTGAATGATATAGTGAATGAACTCAAGTGTCTTGATTTTGATGTCTCAAACAAAGACTTCTCTCACAAGTTCCTTAGATGTCTTCTGGAAAAATATGAGACAATTGTGACTTTGCTTGTGAGAAGTGACTTGAGTAAGATGACTCCTATGGAGGTGCTTGGTGAAGTGCAAACATATGACTTATTCAAGCAATCACAAAAGGGAGTTCAAGGCCAATCAATGAATGAAGAGAAGAAAAATATTGCTCTCAAGGCCAAGGCTACTCAAGAAGAAAATGATGATGAGAACGAAGACATTGACTCCGATGAGGAAATGGCTCTTATTGTAAAAGGGCTTAGAAGAATTATGAAGAAGAAGAAGTTTGGCAAGATGGGGCAATCTTCGAAGAAGAATCCTTTTGAAGGCAAAGATTGCTTCAATTGTGGTGAAATTGGACATATTTCCATTAATTGTCCAAACAAGAAAGAAGACAAATATGGCAAGAAGAAAGACAAGAAGAGTGTACCGAAGAGGAAGAAATATTACAAGAAGGAGAAAAATGGCCAAGCATACTTTGTTGAGTGGGATTCCGATGCAAGCTCCGATGAAGATGATGATGACAAGCCTTCAAGAGGTCTTGCCGGGGTTGCTATCAAGGAAGCTCCTTCACTCTTCTCCAAGCCATATTTTCTTATGGCAAAAGGTGAATCAAAGGTAATAATCGACGATGATGATGATGATTGTGATAGTGATAATGATGATAATGCTTTATCTTATGATGATCTTGTTGCCATGGTCATTAAGTCTGATGACAAATTGCGCATGGAGAGATCAAAGTTGAGGGATTTGAAGTTTAAAAATATTTCACTTCAAAATTCCTTTGAGGAGCTAAAGACTACTCATGAAAATCTTAAGACTTCTCATGAAACACTTAACATTTCTTGGGAAACTATTAAAGATAAGCATGAGGAGCTTAAGTAAGCTCACAACTCTCTCCTTGCACAAGAAGTCAAAGGAACAATGAGCATGGGTGTTGAATGTAATATATTGAACACTTCTCCATGTTCATCTAACCCATCTTGTAGCACAAGCACTAGCTCTTGTATTAGTGAGGATATGTCTTATGACTCTCTATTATTCGAAAATGAATCTTTGAAGAATGAGATTGAGTGCTTGTCTAAGGATCTTGCACGGTATTTTGGAAGTCATGTTCGGTTTAATCATATTTAGACAAATCAAAAATTCACCTTAGATAAAGATGCACTTGGTTACTTGCCCAAGAAAGGAAAAGAGGCCTTCATTCCTAAGGAAAGTATCTTTGTAAATTCAAATGTTTCCTTTGAGGAAGAAGAAAAGATGAAGATGTGCCATAAGTGCAAGACAAGGGTTGATGTGGATCACCAATGCAAGAGTGAGAAGACAGTATCCTTGGATCCTTCCTATATTCTCAAGAAAGATTCTAAGGGTGTTGTCTGTGCTCAATATGTTGGTCGCTCTCTTGGTAGTAGTAAAAAGAAATCTATTTTGGTGCCTAAAATTTTGGTCACTAACATTGAAGGACCAAAGAAAATTTGGGTACCTAAAACAAAGTAATTTCTTTTGTAGGTGAATTATAAAGCCGGAAGAAGACATTGGGTAATTGATAGTGGTTGTACAAACCACATGACCGGCGAAAGAAAAATATTCTCTCATCTTGATGAAGACATTTCTGATTTTGATAACATCACTTTTGGAGATGATAGCAAGGGAGGTGTAAAAGGCATTGGTGAAATACCTATCTCTAAAGATTACAATCTCTCTAATGTCTTGCTAGTTGATTCTCACAATTTCAATTTTCTATCTATTACTCAACTTTGTGATAATGGTTATAAATGTACATTCACTAGCAATGATTTTGAGGTTACCTCACTTGATGGGAAAGATTCTATTTTTAAGGGCTTTCGTCATGAGAGCTTATATCTAGTGGATTTCTCATCTAAGAAGGCTAATTTGACCACTTGCTTATTCTCAAAAGCCTCTATGGGTTGGTAATGGCATAGAAGACTTGGTCATGTTGGTATGAAACAACTCAACCAGTTGGTGAAGCATGACTTAGTTCTTGGCTTGAAAGATGTAAAATTTGAGAAAGATAAATTGTGTAGTGCTTGTCAAGCCGGAAAACAAGTTGCGAATCCACATCCTAACAAGAGCACTATGTCAACCACAAGACCATTGTAATTACTACATATGGATTTATTTGGTCCTACTACCTATAGAAGCATTGGTGGAAATACCTATTGTCTTGTAATTGTGGATGATTATTCAAGATACACATGGGTATTCTTTCTTCATGACAAATCTATTAATTGTAATATTTTCAAGTCATTTGTGAGAAGAGCCGAAAATGAATTTGAGCTAAAGTTGAAGAAAGTTAGAAGTGACAATGGTAGTGAGTTCAAGAACACAAATGTTGAAGAGTTTTGTGATAAGAAAGGAATCAAGCATGAGTTTTCAACTACATATACACCGGAACAAAATGGTGTAGTTGAGAGGAAGAATAGGACCTTGATTGAGATGGCTAGATCAATGCTAGATGAGTACAAAGTTTCGGATTCTTTTTGGGCCGAAGCTTTCAACACCGCTTGCCATGCCTCTAATAGGCTATATTGTCATAGATTCTTGAACAAAACACTATATGAACTTCTAAATGGAAGGAAGCCCAATATTTCGTATTTTCGGGTTTTTGGTTGCAAGTGCTATATCTTGAGAAAAGGATCTCGGTTGTCTAAATTTCAAAGCAAGTGTGATGAGGGATTTCTTCTTGGATATTCTTCAAATTCCAAAGCCTATAGAGTATACAACAAGTCCAAAGGATTTGTTGAGGAAGCATATGATGTGCAATTTGATGAAACATTGGGATCTCAAGATGAGAAAGAGAATTTAGATGATGTGAGAGGTGAAGAATTAAGCAAAGCAATGAAGACTATGGCTATCGGGGATATCATTCCTAGAGAAGATGATGATGATGAAGGTCCATCAATATCTATTCAAGTTAACCCATCTACTTCCACAACAAATGATCATGATCAACAAAATGGTAACACAAGCAACAATGACTCACCCCAAGAAGATGATCAAATGGCCCATATGACTACACCTTCTCCATCAACTCAAGAACCAATTGATCAACCAAGAATTCATCATCAAGTCGCCAAAGATCACCCCATTGATCAAATCATGGGTGACATTAGTAAGGGTGTTCAAACTCGATCTCGTGTTGCTTCCTTTTTTTCAACATTATTCCTTTGTTTCTTTTCATGAGCCTAAGCATGTAGATGAAGCACTTAATGATCCGGATTGGGTTATTTCCATGCAAGAAGAATTAAATAATTTCACTAGAATGAAGTTTGGGAGTTGGTTGAAAGACCCAAGAATCATAATGTCATTGGTACTAAATGGGTCTTCCGAAACAAAGAAAATGAAGATGGTATTGTTGTGAACAACAAGTCTAGATTAGTTGCTCAAGGTTATACTCACGTAGAGGGGTTGGATTTTGATGAAACCTTTGCTCCCGTAGCTAGACTTGAAGCCACAAGAATCTTGCTTGCTTATGCTTGTTCTCGCAATATCAAGTTATATCAAATAGATGTCAAAAGTGCTTTCTTGAATGGGAAAATTAGTGAACTAGTATATGTTGACCAACCTCCCGGTTTTGAAGATCCCACAAAGCCTAATCATGTGTACAAGCTCTCTAAGGCATTATATGGGTTGAAACAAGCCCCTCGTGCTTGGTATGAAAGGCTTCGGGACTTTCTTCTTTCAAAGGGCTTCAAAGTTGGAAAGGTTGATACTATATTGTTCACCAAGAAAATTGGAAATGACATCTTTATTTGTCAAATTTATGTTGATGATATCATCTTTGGTTCAACAAATGAAGACTTTTGTAAAGAATTTGGAGAAATGATGTCTAGGGAATTTGAAATGTCTATGATTGGTGAATTGAGTTTCTTCCTTGGTCTTCAAATCAAACAATTGAAGGAAGGCACTTTTGTTTGCCAATCTAAATGTGTGAGGGACATCTTGAAAAAATTTGGTATGGAAGACGCGAAACCCATCAAAACTCCTATGGCTACTAATGGACATCTTGATCTTGATGAGGGAGGTAAACCGGTTGACCTTAAGATTTATAGGTCCATGATTGGTAGTTTGCTTTATCTTACCGCATCTAGGCCCGATATCATGTTTAGTGTGTGCATGTGTGCTAGATTTCAAGCCGCACCCAAAGAGTGTCATTTGACAGCCGTAAAAAGGATTATGAGATATTTGAAGTATTCTCCTAACATTGGTCTTTGGTATCCAAAGGGTGCTCAATTTGAGTTAGTAGGATTTTCGGACTCGGATTATGCCGGTTGCAAGGTTGATAGGGAGAACACTTCCGGAGGGTGTCAATTACTTGGGCGGTCACTTGTTTCTTGGTCATCTAAGAAGCAAAATTCAGTGGCTCTTTCTACCGCCGAAGCGGAATATATCTCTACGGGAAGTTGTTGTGCTCAATTGCTATGGATGAAGCAAACACTTCTTGATTATGGTGTGAAATTCAAGGAAATTCCTCTCTTATGTGACAATGAAAGTACCATCAAGATTGCCAACAATCCGGTTCAACACTCTAGAACCAAGCATATTGATATTCGGCACCATTTTCTTAGAGATCATGTGAGCAAAAGAGATATCAAGATTGATGGAGTAAGCACAGATGATCAATTGGCGGATATATTTACCAAGCCTTTGGATGAGTCTCGGTTTTGCAAATTGAGAAATGAACTGAATGTCATTGACATCTCAAATGTGGATTGAGAGCTAGCACATGTGTTTATCCATTTGCATTTGTTTATCTCTCTTATCTATTTCTAGCTTATCTCTTATTTATTTTTGTTCTCTATTTTTCGTGAAGCTTGCTTTTGCATATTTTACTAGCATTATTTGGTACATTGCATCATTCAATAATTTTCCTTCATTATTCTTGAGCAATGATCCCAAAAGATATCTTTGCAAATATTTATCTCAAGTTATATCAAGCTAAAATTAAAAGAGGAGGTCGGACCGTCCGGAAAATAGGCCGGACCGTTCAGCTGCTCCTGGCGGACTGTCCACTAGGCCAGCACGGACCCTCCGCGCGGCTCGTGGGGAGGAGGTGCATCTCTGGACGTTCTGGAAGTAATAACGGACAGTCCGCGCCTTGGGTCCGGACCGTCCGCGCTCCTCGCGGACTGTCCGCGGGGACGTCGCGGACCGTCCGCGCGTGCCGCGCGCCAGTGGGACCCAGGCCACGGGATGAAAATAAGCAGGCACCTCTTCTTTTTCCCCAACCCGACCCAAGTCTCCTTATTTCTCTCTTTCTTGCTCCCTCTCAAAGAAAAGGTCTCCCTCTTGGGGATTTCGATTCGAGCACTCCCCGGACCGTCCGAGCACATCCCCAGACTCTCCGCGAGGTTCTCCACCATGTCATCCGGGTATTTTCTAGAATTTCTCATTCTATCTCTCGGATTTTGAGCAAGAAGGTGATTAGGGTTTGGAAGTGTGATCTAAATTTCGTCCATGATTTCAAGATTTTGGCTTGGTGAATGTGTTTGGGATATCAATGTGGTGTTGTAGCAAAATTTTGGTAAAGGAATATTGGATTTTGATCAAGTTATGTGGATGGAAAAATTCGGACCTACTGTTCACGGGTGCCTGCTGACCCAGACCAGGCGGACTGTCCGCCGCCTCTGCGCGGACAGTCCGCGCGGCCCCGACAGTGACACCCGTGCCCAGTAGCTTCTAGGTTGGGGTTTCACACTCACTTATAATTGTCTCCAACAGTTAATACTCATTCAAATATATGGTTTTTGACAGTGCTCGCAAGGCTATCGCTTCACTCACTAGAAATGTGACCAAAAAGACCGAATCAAATAAGAAGAGCAAGGATGTTGGGACATCCAAGAGGCGTAGAAAAGATGATACCTCTAAGGAAAAAGAGGAGCCCGACAATCCTAATGACAGTGATTTTGATCCGGCCAATGAAGCAGCCAGTGCCTCATTCATGGTGGATGAAGATGAGATCAATCAAGGGGGAGGTAACAATGCTGACATTATTGATGTGATTAATTACACAGCTCCTAGAAGGCAGTGGAATCAAAGAGAGTTTGCTATTGCTAGTAATGACAATGCTTATAATCAACCCCGTGACACTCACAATTTATATTTCCACACCACTGTGCAAGAGCGAGCCTTCTTTAGTAGTTTGATGGAGTGCGCAGTACTTGCTCATCAGAGGGTTGATTTTGACTATCTTGAGTCTAAACCTGTCGTAGCTGGGGTGGCAACAAAACTTGAAAATTTGGGCTTGAAACCATTTCTTCAGCATAGATGTGATTGGAATGATACCATAGTTAGACAATTCTGTGCAACATATGGAATGGATTTTATAGGGAAGAAAATGAGGTGGATGACTGGTAAGAGTGAGTATGAGGCCACTTTTGCAGAATTTGCAGCTGCCAATCTTCTTAACTATGAGTATTTTAGTGATGGTGTTGATGTTTATAATGAGGATATTCTTGAAAACATTGCTGTCTTCTATGAGCCTGGCACCTCAAATGCAACTATAATGAACTGGCTAGCAGCAGGACTTAGACATCATCCGGTTGCCATTAACAACATCATCAGACATACCTTTATGCCTAAAAGTGGTAATAAGGATAAGGTCTGAGAACATTATTGGAATGTGATTGATCACATCATGAATGGAACTAGATTTGATGTTGTGAAGCTTATTCTTGATCAAATGATTTGCAAGAAGCGTCTTGTCAGAGATAGTATTTATTTTGCTCCTTATATTATGTCTTTGATCAAGATCAAGACGGGGTTCAATGGTTTATGTAATGTGAAGCATGAACTTTATCGTCCATTTTACAATGCTAAAGATTTTCTCAACAAGCCATTGACACCTTATGGGCAGGATGCAGAGGCTCAAAATGATGCTGAAAATGTTGACGCTCATGCTAGTGATGATGAAAATGCAAATGTTGATAACATGGGTTATGCTAATGTTGATGAGGGTGCTTATGCTATGCCACCTCCTCCTCCTTCAGTTCATCCCATGCAGCCACAGTGGGAGCCTCCTGCTGGATACTTTGATTCTTATTTTGCTAATATTCAGCAGTCCATGAACTCTTAGTTTCAGCAGATGCAATCCGGGTTCAACTCTCACTTCGAGGCATATGGACAGCAGATGAATGATACTTTTCAGAGTATGCAGCAGGGTTTTCAGTAGCTGATTGACACTAGTCTAAATAATTTTGGTCATCATGTCTATAACACTATGCATGACCCCATGATGCAAAGGTTGGGTGATATGCAGACAGATCTTCAGAATGACCTCAGTGCCTTGAATGACAGATTCTCTCAAATGTCCACCTCAGAGCAGTATCAGCAGTTATATGATTAGCAGACTCAGCTTCAGAACGATGTCAATGCCCTGAACACTGCTTTTGGAGATTTCGGAGATCATTTTTATCATTACTATCCAGCTCCAGCTCCACCACCACAGTTCTGCCCCCCTCCGCCATTCTACCCTCCTCCGCCTCCGCCTCAGGATGACTAGACCTTTTGGTATTTGATGTGAAAGGGGGGGGGGAGATTTGGAGGAGTGATGTGTGATCTTTAGGGGTAGCTCGCTTTCCTTGCATGCATTTGGAACTCTTGCATTGCACTTGCATGTTTAATTTTGGTTATGCATGAACTTTGGTTGGCTTGTAATAATTTGTGAGACTTACATTTTGGTGTGTGATGTGGTTGAGAACTAGAACTTGTGGTTATCTTGTGATGATCTATGGTTGTGATCTCATTTTGCTTATCTTATGGCTTGTTCTAGTTCCCATAGTAGTTTTGAAGCTAATGCTTGCTTAATCTTTTCGGATATATATATGTGGTTGTTGCCTTGATCTCTATTTTGTAGGGGAAACTCCGTCAAAATTTACTATATTTATGCATATGTGTGAAAATCAAATGAAAATTATATGCACATATGTAGGGGGAGTTCTCTCTATATTCTTGTTTTGGAGACAATCACTCTATCTATTTATTGAACTTATTTGAGAAGAGTAAGTGATTCCAAAACACAAAACCTTTCTTATATCACTCCTTTAAATGGTTGTCATCAATTACCAAAAAGGGGGAGATTGAAGGCATCTAGGTCCCTAATTCGTGTTTTAGTAATTAATGATAATCATTATGGACTAACATTTTTATTTGAGTTATAAGAATAGGTTAGTCCGGTGAAATGATGAGATCATGCGGTATAAATGAGAAAGTCTTGTATGACTTGTGTTGAAAAGAGCTCAAGGCAAAGGTAAAAGATAGGGTTTTATTTTTTGCCGGTCATAAGGTGACTAGAGGATGTTAAATGACTGGGTTGATAGGATACATAGCCGTACTATCAAGAGGGATCAATTTCATTGGCTTGACTTTCCATAGTGCCACTTGGATCAAAAATTTGCATGCATTGCATTTAGATGAGTGGCGATTTCTATTGGTAAAAGGATTTCTTTGAAAATCTTAAGAAAAGTCAATTTTCAGGTGTTGGGCGGACAGTCCGGGTCCTTGGGGCGGACGGTCCGCGGGTTTTTTGATATTCATTTAATATTTGAGTTTTTTGGCCAAAAGTTTTCGAGAAAATGCGCTTCCGAGCGGACAGTCCGCGGACCCCAGGCGGACAGACCGTTATTCTTAACAGAACAGGGTGCAGCTGCGGACAGTCCGCGGGGCCCATGCGGATGGTCCGCGTGGCCCTGGTGGACGGTACGCCCGGCCCAACGGTCAGCCCCGCCAGTCGTTGACTTCGCGTTTTTACCGTTGGAATTCAAACGCGGACAGCCCGTGAGGGCATCACGGACAGTCCGCGAGGTACGCGTTTTGCCCATAACGGCTAGTAACGGGAAGGGGAGTATATATACTCCAAGCCCGGGGTTGGAGAGTCTCTCTTGGCACTTTGAAAGGTCCATACTCCCTTGTAGAGCTCTCCCTCTCCTCTCTCTCACTCTCTTGGCTTAGTGATTGTATTTTTTGTGAGATTGAGAGCTTCTAGTGCATTGCATCAAGGTTTTGATCTTTGTGGCACTAGGGAATCATCAAGCAAGTGGTTGATTTGTTACTCTTGGAAGTTGCCGCTTCATAGACGGCTTGGTGGTGGAAGAATCCGTTGAAGCTTGCAAGAAGATTGTGCGTGGCTCCGGATTTCGTGTTGTGAGAGTTATTGTGCTCACCTCACCGGAGTGGTAAAGAGCAACTCTAGTGGAATCGAGGTGTGGAGTGGTTCTTTGGTTCTAACCGGCTCAAGATCAAGTGGTGTCTTGATAGAGGAGTGGTTGAACATTGAATCCACCTCAACGTGGATTAGGGGTGACCGGCAAGTCATCGATACCACGGGATAAAATTCGTCTCTTGTGCTTGGTTATTTCTTTGCTCAATTCCTTTCAAGTTCTTTACTTTGAGCATTCAATTTCTAGAGATTGTTGTATATCTTGTCACCCTAGGCCGCAAAACCGCCAACATAGGAATAGAATAGGTAGAGATTTAATTCTCCTTGTGGTTCTAATTAAATTTCTCTAGTGTTGTGCTTTAGATTTTAAACCGCCTATTCACCCCCCTCTAGTCGGTATCCTAGATTTTACACTGTGGTGAAGATTGAAGATGAGGACTTGAAGCCCTAGCTATCGCTACATAGGATTTCTACTTGTCGCTTAGCCCAAGGGGCTTGTACTAAATTCGTATACCAAGTTGTTTCAGATGTAAATAATCTATTTTGCACTCTGATTTCGCTGTATGGAAATGATATTATTCTGTAATGAGTTTTGTACGTGATAGCTACCGATCCAGGGACTATCACAAGGGTATAGGGAGTCGGGTTTTCCTTACCAAAAACCCAGGTCGTTATAGGTTTTAACATCCGTTTGATGAATGATCAAACCATGTGAGGCAACCAGGGAAAGTAACACTCGAATTGTGGTCAAACGAGCAACAGGTGAATAGGTGTCGAAATAATCTTCATCCTCTTTTTGTGAAGACCCCTTAACTACAAGCGTTGCTTTGTATCTCTCAGTAGTACCATCAGACCTAAGCTTTTTTCCTGAACACCCATTTACATCCTATAGGTTTGCACCCATAAGGACGTTTAACGACTTCCCAAGTTCCATTAGACATCAGTAGAGGAAAATGCCTCTTCAATGGTTCTTGATGTATCATCCATGAGGTACACAATGAAATCATCACCAAAATATATTGCAGTCCTTTGCCTCTTACTCTTTCGAGTGACTACATTGTCATCCTCCTCAGGATTATGTGCATGAGGTTCCTCAATTTTTCAATTGGAATTGTATGCTCATGAGGAATAATAGAGTCATGACAAGATGCGCTAGGAATATTTTTCATGGGAAAATTAGTCTAAAAAATGTAGCATCTCTGGACTCAAAAATTGTACCAACCTCTATGTCATATACTCCAGATTTTACAGTTAAGAATCTATAACCCACACTGTTCATAGCATAACCCAGGAAAACACAATCAACTGTTTTAGGTCCTAATTTGCGCTTCTTGTTAATTGGCACATTCACCATGGCCAAACAACCCCAGGTGCGCAAGTATGAGAGATTTACTTTCTTTTTAAACCATTCCTCGAACGGTGTGATTTCTTTGTTCGTTGTAGGAACTCTATTCAGGACATGACATGCAGTCAAAATAGCCTCACCCCACCATTCCTTAGACCAGCGGTCTCTAACATGGTATCAACCAAATCAGTTAGAGTGCGGTTCTTTCTGTCGGCAATCCCATTGGATTCATGTGAGTATGGAGGTGTTCTCTCATGAATAATCCCATGTTCCGCACAGAAACTAGAAAACTCATTAGAAAAATATTCTCCACCGCGATCATACCGTACCCGTTTAATTTTCCTCTCAAGTTGGTTTTCTATTTCAGCTTTATAGATTTTAAAATATGGAACACTTCATCTTTTGATTTCAACAAATAAACATAGCAAAATCTTGTGCAATCATCTATGAGAATCATAAAGTATCTTTTGCCACCTTTAGTCAAAACACCATTCATTTCGCTCAAATCAATATGAGTGAGTTATAATGCCGCCAAGTTCCTCGCCTCCGCAGTCTTGTGAGGCTTGCGAGGTTGCTTAGATTGCACACATGCATAACATTTTGAACCTTTGACTAACTCAAAATTTGGAATTAAATTTAGTTTTGCTAACCGTGACATACAACCAAAATTAACATGACATAACCGTGAATGCCAAATGTTCGAATTATCAGGAATTAAAACATTGTTCACAACCTTATTACAAGCATCATCAAACAAAGAAAGGCGGAACAAGCCTCCGCTCACATAGCCTTTTCCAACACATGTCCCATACTTAGAAAGTATACATTTATTTGACTCAAGCATAATTATAAAACCATATCTACAAAGTAGAGAGCCACTAACAAGATTCTTTTTGATAGATGGGACATGCTGCATGTGCTTCAATAGTACCATCTTTCCCGAAGTAAACATCATATTGACCATACCAACACCAAGAACACGCACATGCGATCCGTTCCCCATCAACAGGGACTTTGTCATGCCGGCCTAATAAGAAGAACACAAAGAAATATCAACACACACATGAACATTAGCACCAGTATCAAGCAACCACTCAGGTGACTTACAAACTGAAAGAACTGTAGGTAATAAATTACTGTACCCCGAGGTTCCTCCAGCTTCGCTAATAATCATGTTCACTGATTTCTTATCCTGTTTAAATTTGTGATCTGGGCATTGACTCGCCCAATGCTCTATGCTCCCCGCAAACAAAATAACCATGTGATTCTTTTCCCTCTTTCTTCTTAAAATTGATTGTCAGCTTTGGCCTCTTTCTTTTCCTTTTTCTTCTTATGAGATGCATTGAAATTAGAATTTTTCTTCAGTACCACATTGGCACTAGAAGACTCAACGCCCTTTCCATGTGTATCTTTTGCTCTCGCCCTCTCCTCAACATCAAGAGTCCCAATGAGATCAGCCACGCTGAACCGTTGTCTCTTGTGTTTTAGAGAAGTAGCAAAATCCTTCCAAGAAGGTGGTAACTTGGCGATAATACCATCAGCCACAAACTTGTCAGGCAACACACAAGGAAATTGTTCGAGTTCTTTTGCCAGTGACTGCACTTCATGAGCTTGTTCAACCATAGAATGGTCTCCTACCGTTTTGTAGTCATACAATTGCTCCATGAGACACAACTCACCAGCATCAGAAACACTAAATTTAGCATCCAATGCATCCCACAACTCCTTTGCAGTAGCATGTGTGATATAGGAATCAATATACTTGGCATCAAGAGCGCTAATCACAGCACCACGAAACAGGATATCAGCCGTCTCGAACGAGCTCTCCTCCTCTGGAGTAAACTGTTCCGGCTTTCCCTGTGCAGCGTGATAACAGTTCATAGCAGTCAACCACAATATCATCCTAGCACATCACCTCTTGTAAAAAGTGCCATTGAACGGTTCCGGTTTTAATGCACCAGCAAAACCTCTAATAGAAAATTGCCTATTAGGTTTTTGGATTGTTAGATAATTAGGCAAACTCTTGTTAAATTTAATCTGTGAAAGTAGCAGCAATATTGTGATGATATATATATATATTCCATTTCATTACCGGTTAACCAAACTGGAAAATGTGATGCCCTAGGTTTTTATTAAGAATAATTGACGCAAATGACCTCGACAGTCCGGTCAAACGCGCTGACCTTGGTCAAATCCGAGTCAACCTGGGTCATCACCTCGAAACCTTAGCCGACAATCCCTAATGATCAACTTTAGGTCAAGCTTGGTCAATTTTGGTCAAACCCTAGCTAAAACCCTACTCAACCCCTTTGACCTCCATAGCCCTTCCAAGACTTTTGCCGCGTTCTCCAAATTTCACCTAAACACTTCAAATTCTCCCAATGTAAAAGATGTGCAGTTTGTCGAGGGACACAGCTTTCATGTTGAGTGACATTTGACATTTGAAGTATAAATGGGCAAAAAAGCCTGATCAACGCAGTTCAACACTATTCACGGGCACCGAGCAAAGTTCAAAGTTTGCACGAAATTTATGCAAAATCGGTTGATGAAAACTCTTGTCTGCCTTTACAAAAGTTGTAAAAGGATGCTAGATCTCCAACTTTGCTTTTTACCTTAAGGTGCATTTTAGTTGGAAAATTTCGAGAAAAACTCAGTTGAAGAACGTTAAACCAAAATTGTTTGCTACTAGGCGTTCTAGAGCGCGCCGCCCACGCCGGCGTCACGCGTCCCCCGCGTCGCGGCCCCCATTGGGCCCGGACGCCGAGGCACTTCCGCGACCATCGGTCCGTAGCATGCGCCATGGGCACCGTGCGCCGGCGTGGTGACACACGCGGGCCGCGGGTTGGTGCCACGCGGCGCACGCGCACGCGCTGCCGGTCGGCCGCCGTTCGCCATTGGCCAAGCCTACCGGACCATGTCGCCGCCCCGCCAACCGTGTCACCGCCATACTCCTCGCCCATGCCGCGACTTCATCATTGCAGTGACGTGCGCGAACCGCCCTTCCTCTCGCCAGGCTATAAATTAGATCGTCTTTCCTTCTCGCACGAGCCACAGTAGAGCCGTCGCCGTCGCCATTAGCGTGCTACGCGGAGCTCCACCTCTCGACCCTCAACACCACTTCTCAAACCCTCAAACCGGCACCCAACCATCTACTAAAGCTTGCACCGTCGCTTGTTGGCTAACCCCGGCCATCTCTTCGCCGGAAAGCGCAGCGCCACGGCCGCATCTCCCTGGCGCCGTCGGGCGACCTCGCCGGTGCCTTGCCGACCCCAAAACCGGCCACACACGGAGTCTTGGTGACCCATAGACACCGCTCCACCCCTTCTCCGGTCAGCCCCGCCGCCGGCCTCGCCGGATTTCACCGAGCCGCGCCTCCCCCATGGCCCAAGGGCCACATTGCAAGGCATGGCTTCTTTCTAAGGTGTTCTTTGCAAACCGAAAGTATTTATGTGAACCTCCAAAACTTTCCAGGGACCTATGTGTAGTTAGACTCTTCACTCCTTTTTGTGTTTTGGCTGAATCTTGGAAAATTCATATAAAATCACAGAAAAATCGGAAAAATGCAAAAGCAATTTTTGTACCTTCCCTGTGAATAAACCTACAACTTTTGCAAAGCATGTATATACTTTTGAGTTATAGTTTTTGCATGAAAAATTGAAATCCATCTTACCGAGATCTGTTGTACTGCAAAACCTACACATGTTCATGAGCTGATTTTTGGATATGTTGTGAGTACTAGCACGTGTAGCCCTGTGAAAACATTTACACAAAGTTACTGAGTAAATCTTTTATTATGATTTATCTTGTATTTATGCCTTTTCTGCCTTAGTGATTTTTGTAGGAAAAAGTACATAGATTTTTGAGCTCTACTTCTTGGAATAGTCATGAAATGTCCAAGTGCACCTTTCCTGAATTAATCATGATTGTTGGACTGTTAGAAATATTTATTCTTGATTTATGCTTGTTTTTAATCATAAATGTGTAGTTCAAGATCTATAATAGCTATGAATGTGCTTGTTGGTTTCCTAGGCTTGTTTTAGATCAGAGAAGGTGTAGGAGAAAGTTTGGCTCCAGAAATGCTATATTTATTTTAGTGCGCATTTATCTCATCTATGCTAGCTAGAAATGTTATTCTTTGTATATTTTATTTTTCCAAGTTCCAAATTGTGTGCTTGCTGTTCAGTAACTTGTTTTAGGTCAGTGAGACCAGTGGGTACCAGTTTGTCTTGTTATAAAGCTTTTGTTGAATAAAAGTAAAGAAACCATCATAGGCTTGATGGTGAATTAAATGGGAAAACCTTTTCCCTTTGTGTGCTTGAACCCTATGGATGGCTTAAGAGTTGGAAAACCCCTCCTTGCTGTTTGTGCAATTAAGTTAACTATTTATTTTAGATGTGTTCACAATCACCATAAAGAGAAGAATAAATAAGCCTTCCTAATAATCTTTAAAAAGGAAAAGTGATGAATATTGTTGTCAAGGTGAAAATGGTCAACCATATGCTCCTTGTGGACTATTTGTTGCTGTTTTGATTTAAATTAAATTAATTACACTTCTAATTATTGCATGTGCATCCTCCGTGTAGAAGTTCCCAACGGTAGCTACATGCTCGTGCCGGTTGCGAGGACGAGGGAGCAGGAGGAGATGAGCACTATGTGTCCGTAGAGCAAGACCCGAACCAAAGTCCGGAAGGTTGTATGACTGCTTGTGCTGACGAAGGCAAGCCCCAGTTTAATCATTAACCTATGTGTTTTATTTAAACTTTTGAATTTATCGTTGTCATTTTATGTGTATTTACGTTCAGAAGTTGATTGAAACCCTAGTTGCATGATCCTTAAGTACTACGATCTTTTACTAGCATGTTAGGTCGCTAGTTGCTATGCTCTAAGGATCCGATACAAGTCGAGTGATGTTCGTCACTCGCGAGAATAGGATCTCCTTTATGGAATCACCATATTAATTAATGGATTGCTCATGTGGTAAGAGCATGGGGTTTGGGCTCCGGTCCAATGGCTTCGTTGGTTAAGTGTTTGAAAGTACTAAGCACTTGTCGGAAATGGGCACGGTAAGCCTAGTACCTAAATGAGGCGGTGCGGGATTTTACTATCATTACTCTTAGGATTGCGGCCCCGGGCTCGCCACCTGAGTGCATGCGTGAGGCTGGGTGACCTTGGTGGCGTAGCCTAGATAAACCTTGTACTTAAGACTGTGAGCTATTATTCCCAAACCGAAGAATGACAGGAACCGCCTGGTTGGTGAACTCTTAGAGGATCTCCAAGAGTTTGCCAAATTTTACTTGGCAAATCTTGTGTTTTGCCAAGTTCTAAAAAGATATGCCAAGTAAAAAAAGAGTTCAACTCTAAGAATTTGGCATAACTCACTTGCCAAACCCAGATCTAACTTACATCAGGAATCTTGAAAGAAACAAAATTATGTTTATGCCCTTCCACCTCTTGGAAACTTACATCAAGAATCCTTCTCTTTTCTTAATTTCTTTTTTTACCCTCCCAGCTAGAGGGAAATGCCAATGGCAACCACGATCCGCGCGTGCATATATGCACGTGGGGAGGTGAGTTTTGCCAAGATTCTATTTTTGCCAAGTTGGTTTGTCAAACTGTTGGAGACCAATTTTTCTCGTTTTGCCAAAATTAAATGGATACCAAGTTGATTTGCAAAATTGTTGGAGTTCCTCTTAGTGAGGGCACCTCCTGTGTGTTTAGGTCCACCTTGAAAGGTTTAAATCAATCGATTGTCAACCTCTCACCGTTATCTGAGACTACTTAATCTACTGGCAATGATATCCTTTATGATGGAACTTTGTGAAGATTATTATTTGATTAATTGTACTGTACAACTATGATTGCAATAGTTGCTTATCTAGTAATGATTACTTATACTAGAACTTGAGCTAAAATGTGAAAGTAAGGATTCACTACTTAGTAGCTTTTTGGAAAACAAACCCACTAGCCAAAAGCCTTCCATGAATAGAGGCAATGTCTTTTATTTTCGACGGGTAAGCCTTGCTGAGTTTTAGTATACTCAGCCTTGCTATTTAAATGTTGTTTTCAGGTAATGCATGCGATGTGTGGCGTTGAGAGATTCCACCCGACTGGGAGCTGGAATGAGTGGATGACGATGAGTGATTGCATCATGGACATGCCTCCTATGATGTTGATCGTACCGTTTAGTTATCTTCCGCTATTTTAATAAACTCTAAACCATTTACTTTCATGTTAAGAACTATGGCTTGTAATAATGGACCCTATAGGGAATTTGATTTTAATTTGTAAGGCACTCTGGAGTCTCCTTCGTGGAAGTTTTAATGCATACGTTCGACCCTCTCTGTGGGTTTTAAGTGATTTACTGGGCGTAAACCCGGAAATACTCAACAGGATGATTCTTTATTATCGCTTAATGACCCAATGCAGTGGTTTAGGCGATAGTATGAAATTATCTCGGATGAGGTTGTCACAGAAAATCAGTAAATAAAAAGAGGAACATAAAGATATATCCTGCTGAGGGACCGGTGCCAGAGGCACCAGCGGCTCCATTCCCATCATTCATCATGATGAGTTGTTCGATGTAGTCGTTCACAGTTGATGCAGGAAGATGTTCGCAGTGTTGTTGCATCCACTGAGAAGTAGTTGTACTCCAATCGCTCGGTCCACCGGGAAGTAGTCTTATCCAATCGCTTGCTACCGAGAAGTAGTCGTACAACGAGCAAGTGGAGGAAGATCGTTGAGCAGTCGTGCACTTGTTGCGCTACCCAAAAACCTGATTGCCTCGCTATCCCGAGCAGGATCTCTTGCGATACCGGTTTCGGAGGCTCTGCTCTTCCAGCAGTGTGTCCGCGCACGAAGTGGAATGGGAAAATGATCTTGAGTGCAGCTACAGCAGTTTAAAAAGAAAAGGGGCTCGCAAGAAGAAACTGAGTGCACGTGCATGCTGTCAAGTGCAACTAGTAACTGCAGCCATTAGCAACCAGTAACCGATGGCCACATCAGTGATCACAGCCATTAGCACAAGTAACTGATCAGCTATTGACCACAAACTTAATTCTCACAATAAGTGTCTCATGGTGCAAAATGGCAACGCTAACTACAACAGTTTGGCAAATCAACTTGACATCCATCTAATTTTGGCAAAACGAGAAAAATTGTCCTTCAACAGTTTGGCAAATCAACTTGGCAAAAATAGAAACTTGGCAAAACTCACCTCCCCACGCGCATATATGCGCGCGCGTATCATGTTGCCATCGGCGTTTCCCTCTAGGTGGGAGGATGAAAAAAGAAATAAAGAATAGAAAAGGATTCCTGATGTAAGTTTCCAAGAGGTGGAAGGGCATAAAAAAAATTTTGTTTCTTTCAGGATTCCTGATGTAAGTTAGATCTGTGTTTGGCAAGTGAATTATGCCAAATTGTTGGAGATGAACTCTTTTTTTACTTGGCATACCTTTTTAGAGGTTGGCAAAACACAAGATTTGCCAAGTAAAATTTAACAAACTCTTGGAAATGCTCTTAATTAACCATATGGGACTAATCACCATTTGGTATATTGATTTAATTGCTTGGTGAAAGGGTTAAGCCAAATTAAATCTAACATCGATCTCCAATGACGCCACAGATGGCCAAGGCAATGGTGTTTTCACACTTCACAACCTTGCTACAGGTCATGTCGTGCGCCTTCTGCCAGGCGATAATTTCCCAACGGTATGTCGAGAAGACGAGAACTCAAGAATCAAGATCACACCTCCCTGTTTAGTCACACTTCTGACCTTCTTTATGCATATATGGACTTCCCATCCAGCTCAAAACAATCGGAGTGCCTTAGGAATCTCTGGATGAGTCCGTCATGTGGACTACTCAAGCTGCAGGAGATGATGGTGTCATCATCGTCAAACCAGACGCTCAACAACTAGCTAATATAAGCCCGGGTCATCATTCATCTCTTGCTCCAACATCGGCGCCTCGCCGCCCCTGCGTACCTCGCGTACGTGACTACGTGTGCATGGCTGTACTGTGTCCCGTGTTCGTGTAGAGAATAATATGCATGCTGATGCATGTTCTGTAGTGTGTGTACTCCGTCTAGTTTGGTAAAAGAAGTCGTTTAGAACAACGACACGGTCTCTAAAACACAATTTTGACTTCTCTTTTTATAAAAATATTTACTAAAAACTAACATAGGTATACTTTTATGAATGTATCTTGCAAGACAAATCTAATTATGTAGTTTTCACATTTCCAAACTCAACGGCTTAAAAGTTATTCATTATAATCTCAATGTTTGACCTAAACCTTGCCTAAAACGACTCTTTTAACAAATACATTGTTATTGGAATATTATATACTATATGGCTTTGCCGTGACTGTGATGAGTGCCTTATGTTCAACTCGAAGGTGTAAATATGCGGGGTCCTTAAAGGTGTACCCCGTCGCCGCTGGAGTAGTATGTACTCAGGTCGCGCGCACGCGCTCCATCACGCAAAGCCGCCACGGGCCCGGAGCTCGGCGCGTTCATGTCCGCAGCGCACGACGTGGGCCCGGAGCTCGGCGCGTTCATGTCCGCCACGAATGACACGGGCCCGGTGCAGCCCCCCCCCTCCCCCCGTTGTCCCGTCGCCGCCGGAGGTGACAACCACGAGCGGTGTGGAATAATACCCAACTCAATCTTGAGCAAACATGCTAAGTATATATCACTTATACCTATGTCTTTTGAATTAGAAACTTATACTTACGTATACTTCTAGTTGGTCCACTTATTTCTCTTTTCTAGTCAACCTACTGACACGCTTACAATACTCTATAACCCCCCAATACAAATCAAGTTTCATTGTGTTTGAATTGGTGTAATAGGGGGCACTTGGGTTCCAGGAACGGTAGGAAAGAGCGCCCCCACGTCGTCTCTCCAGGAGGAGACTCGGGCGGTCCCCGACCACTGCCGCTGCCACCCCCCCTACTTTCACCCGAGCCGGGCCCCCGGAAAAAACGGGGCTCCCCTGCGAGGAAGGTGACGGCACGAATCCACTGGCTCGTGCCCCTCCGCTCCCTCCCCCGTGGTGGCGCCCCCTGCCATGGTCGCTGCCCGGTGCCGGAGGCGGCAAATCCGGGGTGCCCGAGGGCGGATCTGGCGACGCTGGTGCCGGATCTGCCCTCGTACCGCGGTCAAGCGGCGACGGTCCTCTTCGCGCCCCACCCTTCCAACCCTAGGTCCAGTTGCCTCCGGGGGTCACAGCCGCCGCTAGAGTTGGAGCACTGCTTCCCCTACGTCGCGTCGTTGTCTCCCCCAGCTCGTGCCTTCTCCAAGCTCCGCCGCCCCATCTCCGCCCCCGTCCGCCCAACCGCTACCACTGCCTCGTCACCTCCGTCGGCCACTTGCACCTCTCCCCCTCTTGGGCCATCATCGTCCCCTCAGTGAGGATGATGATGGTTCTTCCAGGAGGGAGTGGTGTGGCCGGCATGGTGCCGGCAGCAGCTTCCACACCCTCCCCATCCCCCGGCGCAATCTGGTCCCCCCCCCCTCTTCGTTTTGTGCTCAGATCCGTCGTGCTCTTGTCCTTGTGCTATTGTGGTGCTAATGCCTCCTGGTGCTGTGGTACTGGCCGTCGCGCCTGGTCCTCAGCAGCGCTCCACCAAGGCCAGCCGTTCCGGTCACTTCCGACCACGGTTCGGCCTGCGTGCGGGTCGACAGTCCCACCTCGTCAGCTGAAGTTGTTCGTCGGCTCCTCTCTGACTGTGCGAGCTTCCTCTCCGTCCGAACATGTGCGACCTGCATAGTGGTTATGCTGGGTGGTAATTGTTGTCCTCGATCTGTGCAGTGAAAGCTTTGTGCCCAGTGCACCTGTGGGTTTCTAACCTTCGCACAAATGGGTGGCACTGTCACCCCCTTTGGACTCTATCCCGCATTGCCCTTTAGATCTGCCTGTTCACCTCTACCATGGCTCTGTTTGTTTACTTCCGGTGCCTCTACTTTGTCGGCACTCTCCTTGTTGTTGGAAATGACAAATCAAATGCCAAGTGGTGAAGTTCACCTTTTGCCGGACCTCCCTCCTTTGGGGCTTCCTCCTTTCAAAGGGTGTTGGATGGCGGTATGCGACGCCCGAATGTTCTCAATTGGTGTTCCCTCAGCTCGAAAGGAGGTCGTCGTCTCCGGCAACACTCAAGTCAAGTTGTTCCCCCTCCACCCTTAGCCCTCGTCTTGCTGGGCAAGCTCTCCCATGTCGTTGGAGGGTGGCACACAAGGTGCGCGTAGCTGCGACGGGTGGTGCGGATACTCCTCGGCTCTTGTGGAACTGGCAAGCACGTTGCTCGGTTATAGTTTGTTCGGGCTTCGGTAGAATGTAATCTTTGTGTTCTTTGTGTTGTGTCTTCCGTTTCTGCTTTGTACTTGTTGCGATATGCCTGCAACTTCCTTAGGCAATTTGTGGACTTGCCACACCTTGTAACTCCGTCACTAGCCTTTCGGCTGGTGACTTGGTAATGAAATGTTCAGGTGGGCGAACTCCGCAAAAAAATGGTGTAATATACACAATTTTCATCCCGATGAAGGTCATCCTTTCCCGTCTCACATTGTAATTATCATGTCATGTGAATATGTTATCACATGTGTTGATGTATCACTGTATTTACTTCCCCGTTCTTAAAAATATGATGTTTAGGACAAGCTAGTTAGTTCATTTTTGAACTAATTTGTTTGTACTAAACGTTAAATATTTAAGGATGGAGGCAGTGATATGCATGAAACCTATGTGAAATTTGCATTGGAATTAGCTTAAGCCCACCAAACTCTGACTTCAATAAATAACTTGTTGTCTGTGGAGGGCCAATGTTGCATAATTTGCTAGTGCAGCTGACACGCTGTCAACTGCTAGTCGTGGTGTCAGCTCTGGTCCATACTTTAGGTCATATACACAAAGTACAAGTGTAGCTTTTATATAATTTTTTATTATTGGACGGATTTTTCCACATCGGGAATACCCAACTCTCAAAACCTGGCTCCGCCACTGGTGGTGCACCAGGCGGGGCCTCCGCCGCCGAGGGTCTCCATGACTCCATGAGACCGGGAGGTTATAGCCATCCACGAGGGTGGCATCGTAAAAAAAGTCCAGCCCACCGCTGTAGTCGAGCGTGAATCGACGTCTCGGCCAGCGTGTCCGGCCGGCAGAGCGGCGCTGGAGCCATAATCACCTGTTGCCCAGACTATAGATGGCCATATGGGTCGCCCAACCCAGCCCAGCCCGAGCACGACGCGGCCCAGGCACGAAGCGGCCCAGCCCGATGTGGCCTGACAGATTTTGTGCTCGTGCTGGGCAGCACTATGGGCTAAGATCACAACCCAAGCACTAGCCTGAGGCTAATTTTTTGGTCCGAGCCGGCCCGAGGCACGACAACAGGCACAACAGGTCGTCTAGGTCGTGCCTACCTGGAGCCAACGGAGGAGACCAACGGGCGGAGCGGACGGCTGGCGGCAGCGGAGAAGATCGACGAGTGGAGCTGATGACCGACGACGACGGAGGTAGTTGTTCAGGAAGAGGAAGGAGGGTGAGGACACCACTGACGACGCGGATGTCATGTGCTTTGCGCCCGCCTGTACCCTGACGACGGCGACAGAGGACGTAGTGGCGGGGGAGGATACGACGGCGGGACGCATCGTTCTGCGTGTTGTGAGCAGGCGGCGAGAGAGGGTGGCCGATGGGTGGTGGAGGTGGTCGGGGGGGTTGGCTGGATGCGGATGCCGGCCGCGGAGGAGGAGCTGGACGCTAGGATTTGGGGAAAAGCGGACCGCCGCTTTTATATGACAGTGTCATCAGGCCGACTGGGCCTGATGGGCTACTGGGCCTTGTGCCAGCACATGGGATGCCTCGTGCTGATTGTTTTCAAGTCGGCCCTGATGGGCTACTAGGCCTTGTGCCAGCACATGGGCCACGTCGTGCTGATTGTTTTCGTGCCGTGTTGGGCCGGCACTATGGACTGAGGTTGCAAAGCAACATCGTGCTCGTGCCTACCCAGACCCGAAATCATCGTGTTGAGCCTATGCCCGTGTCGGGCTAAAAAATCGTGCTTTGGGCTGGTCTGTGGGCCTCGTGCTTTCTGGATCGCGCACCTGCGAATTTTTTATATATTTTTTCTATCACAATTTTGCAAAAATATATGGTCCGCCAGAAATTTTGCAAAACTATACATCTGCCGCCGTGGCCCATGGCGTGAGGGACATAACGCCACGGCCCACGGCGGTAGGAGCCGCCAATAGTGGGCCCGTAGTCTTACCGCCATGGGCCACGGCGTTAAGTCCCTGACGCCGTGGGCCACAGCGTTAGGGGCCTAAAGCCAGGCAGCAGTGTGGCCCCTAGGTAACACCGTAGGCCACTGCGGTATGTATGCCTTACCGCCGTGGGCTGCGGTGGTAGGATTTTTTTTGTAAATTTCAATTTTTGAAGCATTGATAAAACGACGAACCATTAATACTTAACGACAAATTTAGATAAACGATTACAACATTTGTAATGGAACGTGCGACACAATTACCCTAACTTTGTGTTGCTGCTGCTAGTCCTAACGTGCCTTAGGGAATTTAGATAAACGATTACAACAATTGTAGTCTAGTTGTACAAATAGTAACTAGAGAACCCAGACATCATAGACCCGCTAGAGTGCTGGGAGGGCATGTAGTACCCCGACGGTGGTGGAGTTGGATCAGATGGTGGCGGGGGTGGAGTTGGTGGTGGAGTGTTGTCCTTCTTTTCGTGGCACGGACAACAACAATACTCGTCCGCACAACCGGTGTTCGTCTTCACCACCATTGGTCCAGTCACTGGTCCGTCGTCGTCGTTGGTAGATGTCGGATCTGGAGAAGCCAATGCCGACACGAGTTCTTGCCTCAGGTTGAAGATAACAACAGCCTCAAGGTAGTTGATGTACTCTTATACGGGTGAATAGCTGGGGTATCCACCCATTGCACGAAACCGCAGTTATCTGGTTGTTCGGAGTACTGCAGAAACTGTGATTACATTAGTAAATCATAAAATGATGAAGGATAGAGGTCATGGAGTTTTGCCTACCCATGCTCGTGAGCAATGCCAGAAGCGGCGACCAGAGTTGTCCCATCCCTGATAAACCTACATCACACAGAACTCACCGTGTGCACACCTTGGCCAGTTCACCGTTTGATTTGGTGCGTACTTTCTAACATCACGCATGGATTGGAAATCTCTCTTGTCTAAGACTGGAAAATTGGTGTTGAACTCTGGATCTTGCTGGCTCCACAGTGCTGAACCGAGGGAGTCATCATCATCAGCCCCAGTCTAGGAACTCATTGTTGCTTGTTGTGTTGTGAAGTGAGACCGGAGAAGAGTGCTCACATATATGTAGGCGCAGATTGGATGGTGGGCCATTCGATCTGGGGCAAGAAAATGAGCAGTGACTCAGAGGAAACACACCCTAGTACTAGGTACACTTTTGGTGCAGCGACTCATAGAAAACACACCCTATGTGTTCACTGTTTGGAGCAGCTCACAGAAAACACAGCCTAGTACGAGTTTTACTGTTCGCATCTGAAATGCATCTGAAATCAAGTTCTTAAAGATACAACCCGACTCTAGAGAATGATGAAATGAAATCATAATTGTTTATGGATACAGTAGCACTCGGCGTCGAGTACTCTTCGTCTACTGGGTACAACGGGGGTATTTCCCCTTCCTCATAGCATCCGGCCCAGCTTCCTTAGCCCGGCGAGCTCTCTCCCTCTTCCACTCTCTATCTACTTCACGGGCGCGGTCGCTTCTCGTTCTTTGATCTCCCGGCAAATGCGAATTTCCTCCTGCTACTCCTTACGTTTTTCTTCTTGTTTTTCTGCCTCAACCATCCTTTGCCACCTCTCACGTGTTGAACGACCCGTCTCCTTGATGTAAAGCTTGTCTTGTTCGGACTTCTCACAATCTAGCCACTGCATAAAATCACAGAGAGGAGGTGGAGTCTTTTTTCAAAGACAAGTTAGAACATAATAAAATAGCAATGACATATTATTTATTTAGTAATGCAGTTAGTTCTTACTTTTGGTCTTACATTGCGATATGGTAGGAGGGGGTGATGCTCGTAGTTCATGCACATGAAGAACCTCATCCCGTAGTAGTACCCGAGAACGTTGCACTTGACAAGCTTACAATTGTCACCGCAGTAGCACATAGGAGTGTGGATCCCCTTTGGCATCGGAACCTTGTCCTTCCTACTGGTGAGCAACTCCAAATCCAACTCAGGACCCATTGAAGCCATTGAAAGCCTACAAAACAGATGAGAAATATGATAATTCATTACATGATTCATTTGAAATTAAAGAACAAAACATAACAGGATATGATAAAAAATTCGATGGCAAGAATAAAACAACAAGCAAATGAAAAGGTAGTTCAATTATTACAAGACAATAACAAGCATAAGTTCAGATATTACAAGACCTTGCCAGATAAATTTGTTCAAATATTACAAGACGATAACATGCATAAGTAGTTCAATTATTACAACGCGGTAGCACAAACAAGCACAGTCACAACATTCCTTCACTGTAGTGACTGGAACGACGTCCACATGCACTAACTAAAGCTGGTGTAGAAATGGCAGTGGAAAAGTAAGATGCTTCGGTGCATTTCTTATAGGAGTGTCCTGGATTATTGCACTTAGAGCATATCTGCACTCGAGGTCCAACTTCAGCCTCATCCATGTTGTTCCTAATCCTCTTCTTCTTGCGTCGACCGACACCTTGATACATGGTTGGATCTGGATTTGGTATGTACAACGCACTGTCTTTGGGGTCTTGAGTGAAAGTTCCAAAATGTAGGTAACCCTCAATAGTGTTGTGACAACCCGCCCAGGAAAATACCGTACTATCGCCTAAAACCAATCCACTTTGGTCATTAAGCAATAGTAAAGTATCATCCTGTGGTTAGTTGCCGTCTTAACGCCTGGTAAATCACTTGGAACCATTACAGAGGATCAACATATGCATTAAAACTCACGCGAAGGCGAGTCCAGAGTACCACACGAATTAAATCCAATTTATTACAAACCCTTGTTCAAGGCATGAAGTAAAGTTCAGAGTTTGAAAACAGTGGAAATAAAATAAACTAGCGCAACGGTGAACATCACCGGAGGCCATCTCTGATGCCATCACTGGTCGTTATCCACCCAGTCAACAACACCTGCACTACAATTTTAAAGCAAGGTTGAGCATATTAATACTCAGCAAGACTTAACCGTCGGGTGATAACTACATCACCAAACTCTAGACATGAAAGGCTTTATGGCCGGAGGATTTACTTTGCTGAAAGCATCAAAGAGTGGGTCCTTACTTTTAATATTTTAGCACAAGTTCTAGTTGATTACCATTTCCAAGTGTGCCAACTCATTCAATCAAGAATTGTACAAGCAATTATTTCATATAACAATATTCACCAAGTTCCATCAATTACGGGAAATAATGGCCAGTTGATTAAGTAGTCTCGGATAATGGTGAGAGGCCGACAATCGATTGATTTAAACCTTGCAAGGTAAATCTAAGCACACGGTAGGGTGCCCCCGCGAGGACAACCATCCAGGCAGTTCCCAAAAATCCTCGGATTGGGATCAAATCTTACAGTCCTGGGTACAAGGTTAACTGCCACACCCCGCGAGGCATCCAGTCTCACACATGCACCCCCCTTCCCGGTAGCTAGCCGGGTAGGTGATTCCTCAAGAGTAGTAATAGTAAGTTCCCGCACTGTCTCATTAAGGTACTAGGCTTACCGGTCCCATTCCCGACAAGTCCTTAGTACGTTCAAAAGCTTAGCCCACGAAAGCCACTGGACCGGAGCCCAAATCCCATGCTCTTACGACATGAGCAATCCATTCATAAAGATCTTATGTTCCAACATAGGAACCTATTCTCGCGAGTGACGAACATCACTCGACTTGTACCGGTCCTATAGCATATCAGCTATCGACCTAACATACTGGTGATAGAGCATAGGTATCTAAGGATCATGCATCTACGGTTTCAAATCAATTCCTGAAACGTAAATGCACAAACATAACAAAGATAATTGCATGAGTTTAAAATACGGGGCTAATGATCCGAGGCTTGCCTTCGCTGGCAAGGTTGGCCTTGAGCCCTTCTGGACTTTGGTCCAGGCCTTGAGCTATGCCCACGTATGGCAGCTCTTCGTTAGCACCTTTGTCTCCTCCTTCCAGCATGAGCGTGTATCTACCGTCAGGAAGATCTACACGAAGATGCACATGCAAGATTTATTTGACGATTTTTAATTTAATTAATCACAACAACAACTGAAAACCATGGGGTGCATGGCTGACCACATTCACCTAGATAAGAATAAATTCAGCATACTCTTCCATAAAGGAACAATATGCGGTTCTTTATTATTTATGCTTTTTATAGTGATTGTGTACATATATATGTAAATACTTTAGTTAAGTTACACAAACAACAAGGGTTTGGTAAGATTTAGCCTTTTAATAAGATTTACACACACACAAGGTCATTAAAGGTGGGTTGGTGATTTTCCCTTTTAATTGACTATTAACTTTAAATTGCTTCCATAGTTCTTATTCATAAAATAAATTATTAAAATTCAGTTAGGTGTGTTATTAAGCACTATGAATCAAAACAAGGCCACTGCACTCACATGCACACTTAGGAGAGCTAAAAATTTAATTATATTGAAATTAACCGAAGCTAGCTAGTAAAACAAGGTAAATGCATACAAAAATAAATACTCGTCAAATTGATCCTAACTTTCTCACACATGACCTCTGGTCCAAAACTAGGCTAGGGATGCAACATATATACTTAGAACTATTATGGATCTTGACTTACGCAATTATAAAGAAAAATAAGCATATTTCAAGAATAAATATTTTTGACAATTATAAAATTGTGATTAATTCACCAGAGGTGCATTTTGGCACGAAAAGACAACATGTAGAAGTTGGTCACAAAAATATAATTATTTTTAGCTACAAAAATCATTTGGACAGACTCTGCATAAATAGAAAACAATTTATATAAAAAGGTTTACAACATAACTTTGTGCAATTTTTTGTACAGGAGCTAGGCAAGACATAACACACAACATATCCAAAAATTAGCTATAGAGGACTTATAATTATTGAGATATCACGGATCTAGGTTTTTCACATTTCTATTTTTCATGCAAAAATTACCAGGAAACGGACTAGACAAGTTTACCAAAAATTGTGCTTTTCATCAGGAGTCCAACAAAATTGGTTTTGCATTTTTCTGAACTTTCTACGATTTTCTATGGATTTTCCAAGATTCAGCAACATGACTTTACTATTTGAGATTCGAATTTTCAGCCAGGCCCCTGGTAAGATTCTGGAGCTCACAACCATGCCCCTGGTTCACGTAAAACACCCCGAAAAGAATGAGGGAGATGCAATTGGGTCCTCGACCATGGGGGCGGTGATTCCGGCCAAAATCCGGTGAGTCGGCGGCGCGGGTGGCCGAGGAAAGGGTGGGGAGGTGACCATGAACTCACCACGCGTCGGTTTGAGGCCGGAAACGGGCGTGGCTGGCGTTGGCGAGCTCGCTCGGCGGCACCGGGTGGCGGCGGCCGCGGTGGCGCTCGCTCCGGTGAGGCTCGGGGGATAGCTGCGCAACAAGGGGTGGTTTGAGCTTCTACGGGGTCTAGGCTGGGTGTTGGACTAGTCACGGGATCGTAGGATGGAGTGGAGGGGTTGTTCACCATGGCGGCGCCAATGGCACGCGGTGGCGGACTCGGAGGGGGGGGACCGGCCTTTTATAGGCGACATTCGCAACGTCGCGAAGCCACCAGGGGCGAGGGGCTGGGCGCGTGCGGGCGTGCGGTTGGCGGCCGGGCCGCGGACGCGGCAGGGCCCGCGTGGAGAGCGCGACGCCCGACACGCCACCGGAGCGGGCTCCCGTGCGCCTCGGCCGGGTGCGTCCCTCGGGCATGGGGCCTTGGAAAGGCGCAAGGCCGGCCTCGGGGAAGGCGCGCGTGCGGGCGCACGGCCGGCGGGCGGCCGGCCGCGACGCGCAGGGGCCGGCGCGGCGAGCGCGGCGCCGGACCGCCACGGCGCGGGCTCCCAAGCGCCTCGTGCCGGGTGCGGCCTCGGACATGGGGCCTTAGGAAGGCGTGAGGTCGGCCTCGGGAAGGCGCGTGTGGGGACGACGCGGCATGGGCGCGCCGGCGCTCCGGCCAGCGCGACGTCGCGTTCCGGCAGAATTTCATTCCGACTGCTAGGGTTTGACCGCGATTTCCTCCAAAATTTTGAATAGAATTGCACAAACTGGTGAATAGGAAAGTTGTAGATCTCACTACCCTCTACAACTTTTACAAAGGCTCTAGAGTGTTTTTCTCAATGGAATTTGCATAAATCGCAGCCAAACTTTGAACGCCGCTCTGTTTCGGTAAACAGGAGCTGCTAGCAGTTGACTAAGTTTTTCACCTTTTTCCTCTCAAAATTGGAAATGCCAATCTACAGAAAAGTTGTGTTCCTCGAAAAACTAGACAACTTTCATATTGGTAGATTTTGAAGTGTTTAGGTGAAATTTGGAGAACGTGGCAAAAGTTCCGGAGGACGTTCATCGACATCAGGGTTTTAGTGGGGTTTGACCGTGTCTTTGACCAAAGTTTGACCACAGGGGGGTTTTGACTTGATCAAGAGGGTCATTAGAGGTTGTCGGTTCGATTTTCGAGGTGATGACCCAGGTTGACCTAGGTTTGACTAACGTGAGCCGGTTTGACTTGGCTAATTTGGCCACTAGCGTTACTGACGCTAATTAAAAACCTGGGGCGTCACAGCCTACCCCCCTTAAGAAGAATCTCGTCCCGAGATTTGATAACAAGACTAGAGCGATAATTTCCATCATGACAAGGGTTAAAAAGGGAGAAAGTCATCTCCGCTTACACTTCCTGATATCGAGGATTCAGATGGAACGAAAGGTACAAGGTGGATTCTATGTTGCCTCATTGCCGTTCATGAGGAAGCGGGCGATGAATGTGCACATGCATAGCTAACAGCAGACAGATTCCGCCTGCGACACAGAGATACATCCCTACTAGCGTCCAGCGAAGCGACTCGAACTCTTCTAAGGACGGAGCCATGGTGTCAGCGTGGCTCGAGTCCTTCTTCCAACCTACTTCCGAGCTTCTTCCCGACGTCGTGGACGAAGACGGGGGAACAACTTGCTCGGCGAGGAATGGAACAGACGGGAGAGAGGGGCTAGTGGCAGGTGGCCAAAAACTAGCTGGAGGGAGGACAGGATCGGTGGTGATGTCGAGCTCGAACGGATACGAGGCGGTTCCAGGCAACAGGGCTTCCCTTTTATGGCCGCAGCGGCTGCAGCAGTCATCTAAACCAGCTGATGAATCTGGTGGTGGCAACACGGAGCTTGACAATGGTCAGCCCGTGAGGTCTCGATGGCGTGAGCGTGACTGCGGAAGAAGATGGAAGAGCGGTGTCATGGCGTCGTACGGTCGTGACACTGAAAAGGATGGGGTCCAACGGTCTGAAGAATCGACCGTGATGGGGATAAGAATAGGAAGAGCTCAGTGTATCAGCATTCTAAGCTCGTGATCGCGACTAAGAGGATCTTAGCAAAAGCTCCCAGCGGTCCTGGGTTTATTTCCTTGCTTGATTTCGAGGATTTGGAGGGTATAAGCATGGATCATGGGCGGATCAGCGATGAGGGACTCTCCAATGTTGACTTCTCGAGAACCTCGATTGCTCAAGAAAACTCTGCTTCTACTTCTACAACTTATCTGATTGGAAAGGAGTTGATGCTGCGCGAATGTCGAGATTGGCGACAAGAGACCAATGTTGGGGAATTCAGGAAAACCTGTCACCCTCGAAACGTCGAGTTCTACGGAATTCGTGAAATGAGTTTTCAGGAATCTTGAACCTGCGAAGATCTGGAATCTCGAACCTGCGAAGCTCCGAAGTTGCGAACCTGTGAAGATCTAAAGCCTTGGACCTGTGAAGCTCCTGAAGTCGCGAACCTGCGAAGACCCGGAGTCATGAATCTGCGAAACCATGAAATCGGGAGTCTACGGAATTCGGGAGTCCGCCAAAGTTCGAGTTTGGAAGTCGCGGCATATGAAGATTTCCTGAATGGGAAGACTCGCGAACCAGCAAGAAGCCAAGTCAAAGACATTGCCTCAAAAAGTCCGGGTTTGGCGTGTGAACTAGTGGCAAGCTTGTAAATGTATGAGATGTTAAAGACATTCATGTATGTGTTCACATTAGGAATATTCCTTGGATTCGAGGGTACTTTCGGAATGTAAAAGTCCCTTCGTCTCCCTATAAAAGGGGGCGCGAGGGCACGTGTAAAAGGACTCACAACTTTTAAGGCTGGAGCAATCTTTGGGAGATTCCTTGTCTCCTTTTTGTCATCTGTGTACTTGAACGTGCTCACTTTCCTTTCTCTCGTGTTCGGGGATCTCATCCGAATTTTCGGACACCCCCAACATTGGCGCCCACCGTATTTCAGCCGAAAAACAACTCACAATGCCACCACAGAAGAGGTCGAAGAAGAACATTCCAGCTGAGACAGATCAAGAAGAGCACCATCATGTCGAAGGCAACGAAATCTCTTTCGTTCCTGAACCCTCAAGCATCACAGATCAAGAACGGAGAGCAAAACTTGAAGCTCTGATGAAAGCAAGAGTTGCGAAAACAGCGCACATTCAAGAACAACCTACTGAACAGCAAACACATGAGAACGATGATGATGATGACGAGACCATAGACAGAGAACTAGAAAGAGTTCAGCAGAAGATACAGCAGCTGCAAAAAGAGAAAGAAAAATTCGTAAGCCAATTGTAGGAAAAAAGAAAGGCCTCTAAAAAGCTAGAGAAACTTAACCAAGCAAAAGAACAAATCGAAGCAATTCAAAGAGAAATAGATGAAATGAAAGAACAAGAAAACAATTCACTTTGGCCAGAATCACCACTTCACAACTCTGGACCAAACAGGAGAATCCCGAAAGAAAATTTTTTCGTGGGAAATGGGATTCACAATTCGTGGATTTTGAGTCACCTCTATCCATAGGGCTGCAAACGGCACCATGGCCACCAAAGTTCAAACCACTCTCTCTCCCGAAATATAACGGCTTCGGAAACTCCAGGCAGTTCCTCGTGAGGTATGCATCGGCTGTGAATTCAGCAGGAGGAGACGATGTTGCACTAGCCAAATCCTTCATCATTGCTTGCGAAGGACCAGTCTTGAATTGGTATTCTTTGCTGCCTCCGCATTCAGTTTGTAGCTGGGTAGACCTCAAGACAAAATTCATGCAAGCATTTCAGATGTTCCATGACACAAAAGCTAAGTCATCAAATCTGTATAACTGCAAGCAGAAAGAAAGAGAGCCATTACAGAGCTTCGTGAGAAGATTCATGCAGCAGAGATCCCAGATCCCAGAAGCCGATGACAAAACAACAATCAAGGCACTGATTAAAGGTCTGACTCCAGGACCAACAGCTTCGCATCTGACGCGAAAGAAACCCAAAACAGTTGAAGAACTTTTTCATGAACTAGAAGAGTACATCTTGTCCGATGATGATCATCACAAAAGAGTGGCCGAGCGAAATGAAGCACGACAAGGCAACAGAGAAATGACTTGGAGACCACAATCCCAGAATCCACGAAACATCAACAATGTGGAAAATCCTCAGCCTGACCAGAACAGCAGACCAAGCACAAGAGGAGGATTCGCACCCAGGGGAAGGGGAAGAGGAAGAGGACCCCCGAGACTCACGAATCACAACCCAAGAGACCTGTACTTCTATTGTCAGTATCATGGAAGAGGACACAGCACTGAAGGGTGCCCAGAAACTAAGAAGAACATCGCAAGAATTCAACAAGAGAAAGCTTTGATGAGCATCGCATCCTCAATGTCGAACCAACTACGCCCGAATTTCTGGCAGCCACAGTTCATGAACTCTCAGCCAAGCCCAGTCGAATTGTGGCAATTTCAACAACCACAACCATCATGGCAACCCTCTCAGCAATTTTTCCCGCAGTCGCAGGCAATTCAGTCAATTCAGCAACCACAGCCAATTCGAGAATGTTGACGGATAAAACTCGTATCCACCTACGATCCGCAAGTGTACGGACCTACACCTTTTTCACCACGGGATTCCCAAGGTTCTTGTCAATCCGCGGAGCAAGGGGACTACTAACGCTTAACCAAGTACTAATCTAGTTGAATGGAAAACCTTTGAAAGAGAGTATTAATCTAAAGGTAAAGACAATCTAACCTAAGTTAATCCAAGTTAAGTTGATCAAACAAATCTAGGGTTAAACTAGATGGTAAAGGGTGAACACAAGAGAGTGATTAAGAAAGATAGGCGTTTCCTCCCTAGGATCTAGGATAACATGGTATGCATCTAGTACACGAGAGTGGTAAACCAATCTACCGGGGGTTGTGACCACGGTTTCGCCCTTTCCCTCCTCTCGTACTGTCACTACGCGAAGGTATTCGTGACTAGACCTATGATGGACACAGTATGTTGATGGAATCTATGGGAGTAGCGGGTATCATACGCCCGAAAAACGTGGTAGCTAACCTTAATCATCAAAGCATCATCAACATGAAAACAATAGATTGAAACCACGAATCAAGTAGTGATCACAAAGCATGAATCCATCTAACCCTAGGGATGAACGGAGACATTACCCCATCATCTTACATGGATTGAAGCACATAGGGGTGATGGAGACTCCGGAGAACGTCGTCGATGAAGATGGCGGCGATGAAGCTTGGGAACACCCCTAGGCCAGCGGCTTGGAGTCCTCCTCTTGCTTCCTTCTCTCCGCCGGTGTTGATCCTTGCGACGAGCTCATCTAACTCTCTCCCTCATCTTGTGGCGGCAGTTTTCTGATGAATAGCGTCGGTAGGAGGATTTGTTCGATGTGGCGGCCGACGGCGGCGGAGGCAATATATAGACGAACACCTAGGGCAAAGGGGGCACCGAACCGACCCCGGAATGGGCTGGGCCGGTCGGCCCAGGCCGGCCAGCCCAGGCCCATTTCGGCCCGGTTCGACCCCGGTTTCCTCCCCGGTTGCTTCTCGCGTGATCCCTTATTTGTGTGCACTTGCATGTGGGCCTTTGACGTCGTTTCCTTCACGGTTAAGGCTTGAATCCTTGCTATGCAAGCTTCGCTGTTTTCTGGTTGAGTCCCTGAAGACTTGCACGTTGACGCTTTGGTCCTCGGGTCATATGGAGTCATGTTCATCGCGTGTCTTGACTCTTGTCGGGCTTCATGATCTTCTTCCAAAGTGCTTCCCGAAAGTCTCCTCTTTAGCGTAGATTTCCTGCGTAAACAACAAACTCCAAAATCGACATGCAAGTGTGAACTTGTTACATCATTAGTATGCCTAGTGGCGGGTTAGTTGCAAATCATAATCGAAACCAATGTATAACAAGTACTCTAGGTTGACGGAAATTCACCGTCAACATCTCCCCCATGCTTAAACCTTACTCGTCCTCGAGTAAGTAATCCTTGCTTAAAAGGGAAATCAGTGTTGCCGTCCAATGTTGTCCCTGCACTTTGTCATTCATGACGAGGCAAATTGCTCTCTCTTAAGAATTTATTTTTAAAGTTCAAGTTGTGACCGGCTTCTTTTTCATTATGGAAGATAGACTAACAATAAAGAACAAGCCACATTTAACACGATGCTCTCAAACTTAAGTGAACTTCAAACCATTACCTTGTCACATGGAAGATTTTCAAAAAGATGCATATCCAACATAAGTGAAAATATCTTGCAAGAGCTCATGGAACACTCATCTCATCAAGTCACTCAAGCCTATACTAGATTATTTTCAACCTACTCTACTCATATGTGATAGTGGAAGGCTTATGTGGAGCTTGGAAGGTTAAAAACAATCCTAGCAAAACATATATCCGAAATATTGTCAAATTAAGAGAGAGGTCTATTGGAATTACCGAGACTCGTCAAAAAGGCCATGGAAAATAAATGTTGGAAAGAGAGAGAGGGATGAAACACACACATTTAGATAAGTGGACATGTGCAAGTGGCAAATGGATGATCTCGAGGCACGAGTGAAGTCCTCGTTATCGGATTGCACATGGTTGGAAGATTTGAGTGTGGATTTGTCATCAAGGCACTTGAGAACTTATGAAGCAAAAAGATCCGAGGAGCATCTTTATTATTTTTTTACTTTTATTTTATTTCCTTCTCATTTTTCTCTCTCTCTTTCTTTCTCTTTTTTATTCTTCCTTTTTTTCCTTACTTTTCTTTTCTTCTCATCATAATATTTTTTCTTCTTTCATTTTTTTCTTCTTTTTTTCTTTTGCTCCTCAAAACTTTTTGCAACATAATACTTACATAGCATTTGTGTCAGAGAATGACTCCTTCCCCATGCTTGAACGATGCTCGTCCTCGAGCATAAAAGAGAGGGGAAATGACTGCTAAAGTAAGTATAAATTCCATAATCTTGCGGAATATTTGAATCTCCATCGAGAATTTTACTCCATACTCAAATTGAGTTGTGGACAAGGAGGTGATCACAAAAAGATGTTTTTGGTTTAGGGTGGATGCCCAGCGAAGTTTGTGAAATTTTCGATGTGAAAACCCACAATACATGGACAAAAAGGCTAGCATGAAAAAGTTACACAAAGGAATGACCAGCTTCTTAGTCTCGAACCATAGAAATCAATCCTAATCCAACTCATCAAAACATATGTTTGCAATCTGCGGGTTTTGTTATCATAAAACATATTGGTAGGTAGAACTTTGCAAGAGCATCACAAATATGTAGATAGCATAAAATTTAAGTTTTCATAAAAACAACAAGTTGTCCGGCTATCCATAAACTTAAATCAAAGAGCAAAGATATGTATGTGGGTCTAGAGCATAGTCATTTCACCTCCACAAATAAAAGAGCCGGTATTTAAATTAATTTCAGATCATATTATAGAGAGCAATTAGCCAAGACATGTATAACTTCATGTAGGTAAAACAAAGCGGCAACTTTCATCATCTTTCCGTAAGCATAGCCAATATAGAACATCGAGGTGAACACATGGTCATGCTTATCTATTGAAAGTAAAAAGAAACCTAGGTTGTCCTCCTAGTAGCCATGTTATTGTTTGAAGAGAAAAACAAAAGGTTGCACCTAGTTGAGGTTGAAGGCATACTTACAAGCATTTGTGTTTGGAAAAGAGAGTCCATGGAGATGTTACCATCCCATGTAATTCTTCGTTGCCTTCTTCCGACATCACCATGTATCGATGTGGCTTTTGCTTTTGTCTTGATTTATCAACACTCCTAGACTTCTGAATTTAATCTTGTATGCCTAATGGAGTCATTGGTCGCCCTTCTCTTCAATGTTGTCATCACCATCTCCTCTTTCTTGTTCTCATCATCTCCTTCCTGTCTCTTTTTCATGGATTTCCCCCTCTATCCAGAACAGAACATATATCGAAATATAGCTCTATTGAAAAGTTTATGAAATTACCTTTCCAACTTGTGGTCATTCATCGAAAACGGAGTTCAAACAAGGGAGTTATGTCCGTTTTACTTCAGCGCTGTGTGCTGTCCAAAACTGATTTCAGGACGTATTGCACTCGGTGATTCGGGCATAACCGCTTGTAGGAACCTCCGATTGTCTTGATTCTTGATTCATTGGAATCGTAACTTCATGGGATTCTAAATATCCAAAAATATCTAGTGTTTTCCCTTTGAGACCACGCAGAATTTTGATGAGATCGGTGGCTTCTTGCACATTGATCCGGAGATGTTAATGATCTTGATCATTCTATCTTCTAGAGCATCATGTTGCACTACCGTGTTGAAGATTCAGGGTCTCCCCCATGCTTAGCATTTTTCTAGTCATGGAAGAAGAAGACAAAGCAATTCTTAGCCATCCTTCAATTTCCTTGTAGTGAGAGTCTTTATCTTGCCTGTAAGACGTTTTAAACGCACATTCTACCCCCAAGGTGACGGTTGGGAGTAGATAGAATTGCCAATAATCCAACAATGTCTCCTAAGATTCTTAACTTGTGGCATAATTAGTCTAATGAGGAATAAAAACCTAATGAGTGTACGTGGTGCAAGGTGTGTATGCACATGATAGGAAAGCATATAAACAACGACAATGTTTTCACCTAGTTCTAAACACCATGTTTATAACTAGGTTGCCGAATTTCTCCATAGCCACAAAGGTTAATAAATCTAGGGTTAAAACACCATGTCTATCCCTAAATCAATAACTCTTATAGCACAAGACAAATTAAGCGCATTGCAAAGCTTATAAACTAACCAAAGCAACATGAAAACATATGAAAAGCTAGCTAGGTTTATCGAACTTAACGATGATGGTCCGCAATCTTGTTTAAACACCACGTTTACACAAGATCACAAAAGGAAAATACTCATAATGCCTTATGAAGTATTAACATGGAAAAAGAAGCATACATCATTAAGTATATAAAACAACCAAGCCAACTATGTGCAAAACATGTATACACAAAGAAACATCACATTGATAACAAAATGCAATGCATGCAAATAAATATGATCATGAACATGATGGTGGTTCTAAAAAGGAAAACTGAACTTATATTAATAACCATAAGTTGATCATCATAAGATAGTGCTATTCTTTTATTTTCTCTAAGAAAGTAGTAAAAATATAAAGAAACGGGTTGCCTCCCGAAAAGCGCTTCATTTAAAGTCATAAAGCCCGACTTTCTCACATACCTTCTTTTCGTCGCATCGCCATGGCCCTTCATGCAAGAAGAAAAGGTACCAATGCAGCTTTAATTTACTTCCCATGTTGTGCTTGATCACTTATAGAAGACTTGCCCAAAGCATCCTTTTGTTTCATCGTTATCTCCTTCTTTATCATCCTTCGGTGCTGCCTTCACTCCATGAATTTTTTTTAATGTCCAGAACAGAAAGTATACTCAAGCTCTACTCCATTGCACAGTGCACAAAATTTCCTTTCCTACGAGTCTTCATTTGCCCAAATCGGACTCCGGACAAGAGAGTTACGTCCGTTTTACTTCGGCGATGAAATCTGTCCTGAAATTTCAGAACGCGCAACGCTCAATGTTTTCTCCATAACTCCTTGCACGGGTCTTCAAACTTGTTGATTCTTGATGTGTTGGAATGATAACTTGATGGAGCTTCTGGATATCTCATTTTCTCCATTTGTACACCTCTTAACATGCTCTCAAATTTATAAAGACAGCAGCATCCATTGCGGGATTTGGAGAGGTTGATGATTTATCTTGCAACTCTTTAAGCATGACTTCTCTTTTCATTATCCAAGCCTTGTCTACATGGTTAGTGAAAATCGGGCCTTCTCCCGACATGTTCTTCTTTAAGGTCATTAGCTTGACCAAGCGCAAAGCATGATCGAGATTTACAAAACTTATTGTAAACATACACGTCCATAATTAACACCACATGTGAATTGTAGCAACAAGTCAAGGTGTAAATAAAAGAAGCATATGTTTCATGCATAGCACTTAGCTCATCATTAGGCAAAGGTTCTTTAGGTGTGAGATTAATTGGATCAAACATAAATGTTTCCTCTTTTTCATTCTCAAGAAAATCTAGCCTATCAACATGATCACTATTGGAACAAGGCATAGACATTAAACTATCATTCATACTATTGGTTGAGCATGAGTATTTAAATTTATGAACATCAATACCGATAATATCTTGAGATTTCAGTGCGTACCTTGGCCTTAGAGCCTTTTCAACAAGAGTGATATTTGGTTCATCTAGCGGTGTTGAAGGCGAATCAATCTCAACGAGTGAAGGTGTCTCTTTGTTACCTTTTTGCATCCCCTCCATCTCATCATGTGGAATGTGTAATCCATCAACTACATTTGCATTTGTCTCTTCTTTGAAGTCTTCATTGTCATCCCAATCTTCGTCTTCAAAGTCTTGTATGTTGCTTTCTTTATCTTCCATGTACCACATGTCGTCAAGATCGCTCATTATTGATTCACTCTTTCCGTCATCCTTGAGTACTTCCATGTCTTGATTTGCTAGTGTGTAGGCTTCAATAGCACACAAGCTATCACCTTGTGGGGAGAGGCCTTCTTGGAGTACTTAATCTATGTCAACCCCTTCCCATTCATCTTCTAGCTTGAGTCCTATCTCCTCCCATTTATCCTTTAAGTCACTAGGCTCATCACGGTTGTACTCTTCTCTTCCTTTATTGCAAATCTTTGAGTTGTCAAACCGGTCGATCCATCCTTCATCTCCTTCTTCTCTTTCTTCTTCAAACATCTTTTGGATCGACTCTCCACTCATCTCTTGATCAAATATATCTTCAACTAGTTTGGCAACGTGTCGGCGTTCCTCCTTCCTTTGGTAGTTGATTAGTTGGGCGAAATCAACTTGAACCCAACCGGATTGCTTGAACTCCGCCAATGGTCTAGCATTCCACATACTTTGTCATACATTTATGTTAGTTTCAATATTTTTAACATCCGAAATGACTTCTCTTACCTTGGGAAGTGGATCTTCAATTTCTTGTATGGTCAGTTCATCTTCCTTGACCTCCGGTTCATCTTTTTCAGAAATTTCAGCAAGCACCTTGGGCTTGCTTTTGTCATTTTGCTCCTCTCGACAACATCTTTGCCAATCCCGTTGCATTCTCTGTCCATTGCTTATCCTTTGTAAGATTTGTGCAGCTTCACTAATTGTTTTATCCATTATATCACCTCCTGCACACATGCTTACAAAATGAGACGAGTTAGGGGTTAGTGAAAAATAAAAGGTATGCAACATCAAGTTACCGGAAAATCACAAGTTTGGGCCTCGCTCAAGTAGTTCATTAAAACGGTCCCATGCTTCATCAATTCCTTCATCCTCTCCTTGCTTGAAAGTGAGCACTTGCCTCCTTAAGTCTTGGACCTTTCTTATGGGAAAGAACTTCAAAAGAAACTTCTTCACTAGTTCATCCCAATTTCCTTTTGCTTCAACGGACGCAAGTGTGTACCATCTTCGCGCTTCATCTTCGAGGGAGAATGGAAAAAGATTCCACTTGAACCAAGCGGCCGGAACTCCTTTTTGTTGCACCGTATTGCATATCATCATGAATTCCTTAATGTGTCTATATGGGTTGTCATCCTCCAATCCTCTAAATGGTTTTGTCGCCACTAACTTGATGATTCCATGCTTCACTTCATAGTGGGTTGTAGCAAGCGTCAAATCTGATTTTTGCATCTCAATGTCTTCCATTGACGGCATTGCTAGCTCC
This sequence comes from Cenchrus americanus, assembly GCA_947561735.1. Taxonomy (NCBI): domain Eukaryota; kingdom Viridiplantae; phylum Streptophyta; class Magnoliopsida; order Poales; family Poaceae; genus Cenchrus; species Cenchrus americanus. Next base: position 124,002,442 of record OX387242.1, on the reverse strand, counting down.
CTTAGCGACTTCTCTTCGTCTTCCAATGGTGAGGTGAACAAATCCATCTAGGCACAAGAAAAGTAGAAAGAAAACAAAAAAGATTTTTTTCTAGAAAATAAGGGTTAGATGTTAGTGATCAACAAAATTAATACTAGATTAAACGTAGCAAACTGGCTTGCTCCCCGGCAACGACGCCAGAAAAAGGGTCTTGTTGACGGATAAAACTCGTATCCACCTACGATCCGCAAGCGTACGGACCTACACCTTTTTCACCACGGGATTCCCAAGGTTCTTGTCAATCCGCGGAGCAAGGGGATTACTAGCGCTTAACCAAGTACTAATATAGTTGAATGGAAACCTTTGAAAGAGAGTATTAATCTAAAGGTAAAGACAATCTAACCTAAGTTAATCCAAGTTAAGTTGATAAAACAAATCTAGGGTTAAACTAGATGGTAAAGGGTGAACACAAGAGAGTGATTAAGAAAGATAAGCGTTCCCTCCCTAGGATCTAGGATAACATGGTATGCATCTACTACACGAGAGTGGTAAACCAATCTACCAGGGATTGTGACCACGGTTTCGCCCTTCCCTCCTCTCGTACTGTCACTACGCGAAGGTATTCGTGACTAGACCAATGATGGACACGGTATGTTGATGGAATCTATGGGAGTAGCGGGTATCATATGCCCGAAAAACACGGTAGCTAACCTTAATCATCAAAGCATCATCAACATGAAAACAATAGATTGAAACCACGAATCAAGTAGCGATCACAAAGAATGAATCCATCTAACCCAAGGGATGAACGGAGGCATTACCCCATCATCTTACACGGATTGAAGCACATAGGGGTGATGGAGACTCCGGAGAACGTCGTCGATGAAGATGGCAGCGATGAAGCTTGGGAACACCCCTAGGCCAGCGGCTTGGAGTCCTCCTCTTGCTTCCTTCTCTCCGCCGGCGTTAATCCTTGCGACGAGCTCATCTAACTCTCTCCCTCATCTTGCGGCGGCGGTTTTCTGATGAATAGCGTTGGTAGGAGGATTTGTTCGATGTGGCGGCCGACGGCGGCGGAGGCAATAAATAGACGAACACCTAAGGGAAAGGGGGCACCGAACCGACCCCGGAGTGGGCTGGGCGGGTCGGCCCAGGCCAGCCGGCCCAGGCCCATTTCAGCCCGGTTCGGTCCCGGTTTCCTCCCCGGTTGTTTGTCGCGTGATCCCTTATTTGTGTGCACTTGCATGTGGGCCTTTGACGTCGTTTCCTTCACAGTTAAGGCTTGAATCCTTGCTATGCAAGCTTCGCTGTTTTCTGGTTGAGTCCCTGAAGACTTGCACGTTGACGCTTCGGTCCTCGGGTCATTTGGAGTCATGTTCATCGCATGTCTTGACTCTTGTCGGGCTTCATGATCTTCTTCCAAAGTGCTTGGTGAACTTATCCCGAAAGTCTCCTCTTTAGCGTAGATTTCCTGCGTAAACAACAAACTCCAAAATCGACATGCAAGTGTGAACTTGTTACATCATTAGTATGCCTAGTGGCGGATTAGTTGCAAATCATAGTCAAAACCAATGTATAACAAGTACTCTAGGTTGACGGAATGTCACCGTCAACAGAGAAATCTTGCCACCACCACCCGATAGTTCGTCAAGACCAGAATCAAGTTCAAGACCCCAGAACTCGAAAGCCTTGCCATCTTTCGGGACCATCATGCCAATTTCAGGAGGATCAGCCATGGAATTCGAAACTAAGAAGCAAAGAAATAATTATTTCAAGTTTGTGAATACCATCATCAATGACGGTCCAGCTGCGCGACCAGAGTGGGCCAAGGTGCCAATCACTTTCACTGAAGAGGATTTCAAACTGAAATCCGCGATTCATAATGATGCCATGGTCATTGAGGTGAACATAGCTGGGTGGATCATTGGAAAAGTCCTAGTAGACAGTGGAAGTTCAACAGACATTTTATTCTTGAAAACTTTTGAGAAAATGAACCTGAGCCAGCACATGTTGCACCCGCCAGAATACCCATTGCAAGGTTTCGGAGGAAAACCAATCAAGCCAGTTGGAAAGATATCGCTTCCTGTATCCTTTGGAGATCTTGACAATGCCAGAACAAAGACTCTCATATTTGATGTGGTCGACATTTATCACCCATACCTGCGATTTCGGCATGGGCTTCATGAACAAATTCGACGCAGTCATAAGACAGCAATTCTTGTGTATGAAGATACCTGCACCCAAGGGGGTTATCACAGTATTCGGCAATCAACAAGAGGCTAGAAACATAGAAAAAGGCCATACCCCAGGCCAGGCAAACGTGTACCAGCTGAAAACAGCTGAAAAAAGGAAGGAACCTTACGAAGAGGCCAAGCGGGACAAAGAAAAGATTGAGATAGCAGCTGATGGTGAAACCAAGAAAGTATACCTGGATGATATGCCTGACAGAGCAGTCATAATTGGGGCTCACCTCAATCCCGAAGAAGAGAAAGAGCTCATACAATTCCTGAATAAGAACAAGGATGTTTTTGCCTAGCCAGCCAAAGATTTGGAAGACGTTGACAGGGACATCATTGAACATGCCCTGGAAACAGATGAAAGAATAGCTCCCAAAAAGCAGAAACTTCGGAAAATGTCCGAAGAAAAAGTGAAAGCAGTTGAAGCCGAAGTTCAAAGGCTGCAAGATGCGAAAGTGATCAGAGAAGTGAAGTATCCAGTCTGGCTGGCCAACACTGTACCAGTGAGGAAGAAGAATGGAAAGTGGAGAATGTGTGTAGACTTCACGGATTTGAACAAGGCATACAAGAAGGATGATTTTCCCTTGGAAAGGGTGGATAAAATCGTAGATGATGCAACCAATAGTGAGATGCTTTCACTCCTGGACATGTTTTCAAGATATCATCAGATCAGGGTTCGTAAGGAAGACGAAGAAAAGACAAGCTTCATCACACCCTTCGGAACATTTTGTTCCGTGAGAATGCTAGAAGGGCTGAAGAATGCAGGATGCACATTTTCAAGAATGATAGCAATAGTCCTCCATCCTCAAATTCGGAGAAACATTTTAGCATATGTGGATGACATAGTCGTCAAAAGCATCCAGAGAAGAGATCATGTTAGTGATCTGGCAGAGACATTTGTGAACTTGAGAGCAGCGAATCTGAAGCTGAATCCTGAGAAGTGTGTTTTCGACATTCACAAAGAGAAAGTTATCAGATGCCTAGTCTCAACAAAGGGCATAGAGGCCAATCCTGACAAAATCAAGGCACTGGTAGAAATGCAAGATCCAGTTTCCGTGAAGGATGTGCAGAAATTGACAGGAAGAGTAGCCGCGCTCAACAGGTTCATTCCCAGGGCCGCAGAAAGAAGCTTACCATTCTTTCAAGTTCTTAGAAGTGCTAAGAATTTTCAGTGGTCCGAAACTCAGAAGCAAGCTTTCCAAGAGCTAAAAGACTACCTGTCCAACATGACCAAGCTTTGCCCTCTCCAATCAAGATCGCCACTTCTCCTATGTGTCTGCATCGAATTCGGCAGTGAGCGCCGTATTAGTGCAAGAAAAGGAAGAAGAGGGAAAGCTCAAGCAGATTCCAATATATTTCGCTTCAGAAGCCCTTTCTGGCTCAAAAATCTTCTATTCTGAGTTGGAAAAGATTGCATGCGCAGTCATCATGACTGCGAGAAAGCTGAGACACTACTTCGAGGGTCACAGGATAAGGGTCATCACCAATCAACCACTGAGTGACTTGTTCGCAAATAGAGAGGCATCTACCCGAATAATCAAGTGGGGCGCTGAACTCTCAGAATACATCGTGGATTTTGAGAGAAGAAGCGCGATAAAATTGCAAGTCTTGGCAGACTTTGTTGTGGATTGGACTTCACCAACTCAAAATCTTTATGAAGAGATACCTACGCCTTGGATAGTGCAGTACGATGGAGCTTGGTGCCACAAGGGAGTTGGAATTTCGGCGGTGGTAACATCCCCGGCGGGAGTCGTGATAGGATATGCAGCTCGGCTCATATACGCGAATAATGAGCACTCCACGAACAACACAATAGAATATGAAGCTCTACTTCTAGCACTGATAAAGATGAAAGCCTTGGGTCAGCAAACCTTCATAATCAGGACGGATTCAAAAGTTATTCAAGAACATATTGAAAAATAAAGTGAAGCAAGGAATCCTGTCTTGATGAAGTACCTTGAAAAAAGTCAGAGAAATGGAAAGGCATTTCAAAGGTTACTTAGTGCAACATATTCCAAGAGATGACAACAACGAAGCAAACAAACTGGCGAAAGCGGCAGCCAGAAATCAAGAATTGACTCCCGATGTGTTCTTCGAAATCATCAGAGAACCATCTATCAAGGAATCAAGGCCGAAAATCGTGAATATTGTGGAAACCTCCGATTGGAGAGTAGAATTCATGGCTTATTTGAGAGGCCACTATGAACCACAGGATGAGTTGCAAGAAAAAAGGTTAAAACAAAGGGCAAGGGGCTATGCAGTGGTAAATGGAGAGTTGTACAAATCGGGAGTCACTGAGCCTTGGCTAAGGTGCATCACCTCTGAAAAAGGCCTTGAACTTCTCAGAGAAATCCATAGTGGATTATGCGGTGCACACATAGGCACCAGGGCTCTAGCAGGAAAGGCGATAAAGCAGGGATTCTATTGGCCTACCATAACCATAGATGCGAAAGCACTGGTTCGGCAATGTGAAGCATGCCAGAAAATGGCGAATCAACAAAATCTACCCTCCATGCCAGTTCATCTGATTCCACCATCGTGACCACTGCAAAGGTGGGGAATGGATCTAGTTGGACCATTGCCAACGGCTCAAGGAAATTGCAGATTCGCAGCTGTTGCTGTGGACTACTTCACGAAGTGGGTAGAAGCAAAACCACTCGCGAACATCAAGGCACCAACAATTCAGAAGTTCTTCTGGTAGAACATAATCTGCAGATTTGGAGTTCCGAGAGAACTAACTGTTGACAATGGGAAACAATTCGACTGTTATACTTTCAAAGAGTATTGCAAGTCATTGGGTATTCATGCGAAGTTCTCATCAGTGTATCATTCGCAGTCTAACGGAGCAGTTGAAAGGGCAAATGGGCTGATATTTTCGGGAATCAAAAAATGCTTGTTCGATCAAAAGAAGGGTAAATGGGTTGATGAATTGCCGAAAGTGATTTGGTCCCACAGCACTACTGTGTCAAGAGAAACAGGTTTCACACTGTTTTGCCTACTCTTCGGCACAGAAGCAATGACACCAGAGGAAATCAAGAATGAAAGCATGAGAGTACTGAAAGCAAAAGAAATCGAAGAAGTCGACCAGAAAGTAGAAAAAGACATGATTGAGCTGACAATCCTTGAAGCTGCTGAGAACATCAAGAAGTATCAGAAAGAGACCAAGGCATGGAAAGACAAGAAAGTGGTTAGAAAAGACATCAAAACTGGCGAGTTGGTGTTGAAAAGAAAGAAGAACTGGGAAAACCCGGGGAAACTTCATGAATCATGGGAAGGACCATACATAGCAAAAGAAACAAATATGCTAGGGGCTTTTCGTTTGCTAGAACAGACTGACGAAGAATTGCCATATTCGTGGAAAGCCGACAGCCTGAAAAGGTACTACCCATAAGAGTTCCAAAATTAGGTAGAGTTTAATTTAGAGTATTTTTCCTTTTTCGTAAGTTTACATTTTAAAAAACCTAAAAGCTGAATCATAAAGCATTAAAAACAAATGTAAGTCAAAAAATATTTCCGACTACTTTTATGTTGGTCTTACCGATATTGTTTGCCTTCATTAGTTGAGAGCAAGCTTTTCCCGGCTTGATCATGGGGGCATAGGTTTAGGTTCTAATTTTGATTAGATAAGAGAGATTTTGAATAGAATAAAATTAAATGAGGCTTAGAAAAATTCTAATCTTAGAGAAACCAAGGATATAGATTTTTTAAAACAACCAAAAGTTAAGTTTCTAGGTTCACGCGAGTCCTATCACGTGCTGAAATTTAAATAACATCTAGGTACAAGACGTGGCTCTACTCGTGTGTTTTTATCATAAAGAAGCAAACAATCACATAGGATGGTTCATGTAAAGGGTTTATGATCAAGCAAATATCCAACCAAGAATTATGTCTCTATTGTTCAACCATTCTAAGTCTAATGTCTTGCGTAGCAAAATTAAAAACTAAATTACTTGAAAAGACTCGAAAAACCTGGAATCGGGTTGTCCTCTCGGTAGCTTATTCTTGACTTGACAAAACGGGTTGCCTCCCGCCTAGCGCTTCGTTTACAATCCATGGCTAGACTTCTTCACTTGATTACTTCGGATCAACGCTCTTTGTGGGCGTTGCAATCTTGGGTACCCACTTCCTCACCATCTTGGGCACGGGTTTATTCTTCAGCTTAATCGTATTTTTGGTCTTCACAGGCTGGCTTTGTCCTTTGGTCTTGACGAATGCAACAATTTCCTTCATGTAGTGGCTCGGCATCTCGAAGTCCGGTCCTTCGGTCGTGATCTTCATGGTCTCCTTAGTGTGATCCTCCATCGCTTCCGAATGAGTTTGAGTAGCCTTCGCCTTCTCGCACCTTAAGATTGTCTCGGAAATTCTCTTTTGTTACCCGTCGGGTGTCCGGCAAGTTGTCCCACTTGCGTCTCTAGCATATTTATCACGATGAACACTTCTAGTATAGAGCTTCCGACCTCTGTCACCTTGCAATCTAAATTCTTCAATATTTTCTCCATAGCCTCGCACTTAGTGACGACGTCCTTGGACATGGTCGTACTCCTCACAATCCTCGCATGTGGATCTTGCCTTGGTAGCCTTTAGGTGTTGAGCTTCTTTCTCTATCTCCATCTTCTCCATCCTCCTTGATCTTGAATGGCCTTCCGGTGTCTTGAAGGTTTATGATAGGTAGATCAACGATGTCCGGGGTGCATAGCTTGATCTCGCGCTCCGGTTGTTGAGGTTGATCTTCCTTTGGACTTGGAGGTGGTGATTCTCTTGGAGATTTTGACGGTCCTTCGACTTTGGCTTTTGGGTCTAGGGTTTCCAACCCTTTAGCTTGTGTTGCACGTCCCCTTTGCCTGTAAAGTTTTCCTGGATCATCCACAAAAAAGTTTGGGTTTCTTGGAGAGGTAGCCAACCATCTCCAGTTAGGGTTAGCAATAAAACAAAAATCTAAAAAGAAAAATTAGGGTTAATCAAAACCAGATTAGATTAATTAATTTTTTTCTTTTGGGGATGATCAAACATAAGAGATGCAAAAGAAAATCAAAAGAAAAACTGAAAAATAAGCGATACTAGATTGGATCTTGATTGCTTGTTCCCCGGCAACGGTGCCAGAAAAAGGGGCTTGTTGACGGTTAATAGTTGTATCAAAGTTCGTTTAGACTTGCAAGCGGACAAGTCTCTCGTCGTAGTCAAGGGACCCTTCTTCCCTCGAGTGGTGTGTCGGGGACAGCCCTAGGGGTCCCCTTTAGCAACTGGGAAACCCCCACTTAAAACCCACAATAAAGCCAAACACACTTTGCCTAACCATGCAGGATACGGCCCATGCCGCGGGGACCTCAACGGCCCACCAAGGCGGCCCTCTTGAAGATCCCCTCGAGCAGGCTTCGCCTCGCTCGAGGATGCGCGCCTCCCTCGGGCGGGCTCCGTCCCGTTCGAGGGGGTGCGCTTCCCTCGAGCAGGCTCCGCCTCGCTCGAGGGCCCGCTCCCCCTCGAGCAGGCTCCGCCTCGCTCGAGGGTCCGCCCCGCCCTCGGACCGGGGTCCGCCTCGTTCGAGGGCGCCCGCACGCGTGCGCCCGCCCCCGTACGCGGGCATTTAACGCCCGACACCGGCGGGACGGCGCCATCATGCGCCGGGGCTCGCGCCCCGTGCCGCCGCACCAACTCCCCAGGAGGGAGCCCATCCCCATCACCGTGGGGGGGGGGGGACTGTGCGGCAGGACCGGTGCCAGTCCCGTGACGCCGTGCACCTGCTCCAGTACGGCTAACGCACCGAGCCCTCGAAGGGGGGCCGGCTGCACCCTCGATTTGCTCTCTTGTGACCTTACAGGGTTAGGTGGAGGTACTAGGCCGGTGGGACGCCATCCCTGCCACTGTTACGGTATGGCTGCCGCCCCCGCGCGTGCGGGCGCGCGCCAGGCTCTGTAGCAACGACTCCAGCACTGTGGAACGTATTGGGACGGGACGCCGTTTTACCTACTCCTGTACCCCGTACGGACCGACGTCGCCGGCTCCCTCGAGCCTATCAGAAGACATCGCGCCCATCCGCCGCCCTCCTACCCTCGAAGCCGCCACCGTTCGGGTACAAGATAGGCCATGATGGCCGGATCGGCCGCAAGGATCGTCCGGACGGCCGCCCACTCTACAAGCATAGCACGCCACGCCCCTTCACGTAGCTAAATAGCGCGGCGCGCATGTGATTCGCTCCCTCCTTGATCTATAAAAGGGGGACGAACCCCCCGCCGCGGGGGAAGACAGACATAACAAAAACGGGAGACAGGCTGCGCCACGCACTTGCTCTCCAATTCTCCCACAACATCTTCGCCCACTACACCGGGGACTTGGAAGCCGGGCTTCCTCTCCCGCCTTGCTTGTAGCAGCCCCACTACGAGCACTCTCGGTGCCGAGCAATATAGTGCCTTGAGCACGCCACCGCCGGACGTACGGCCCACCGGCCGGAACCAGGATAAAACTCTGTGTCTCTTATTGCTTAGCATCGACCATTGAGGGATAGACCACGGCGCTTATTACTGGTTAGTGTCGGGACCACATTCCGCACCGACAGTTGGCGCCCACCGTGGGGCAATCTGAGCGCCTAAGGTCATTCCACCAACTCCCTCTATGGTGATCCGCACTGAGTACCGCGGTACGCGCTACTGCATGGGCAGCTCGGACCCTCTCCCCGCCGGGTTCGAAATCCGGTTCGGGGGCCTGAACTTTCAGGCCACGGGGAACGGCTACCTCATGCGCCTCACCAACCGTGAGGAGCTCCGCGCGCGGCGCCAGGCCGGGTCCGCTCCGGTCCCCGCTGCACGCACCACCACGGCGCAGACGCCCGCGGCACGGATGCCGCGGGCCCGTCGACGCCATGACGTCGCCGCCGCGCTCGGGCCGCGTTCGCGCCGGGCGCGGTCCGAGCGACGGCGGCCGAGCGCGCCGCCTCTCGGCACGCGCGCGCCCGCCACCACGGCAGCCACCGTCACCCCGACGGGACAGCGCACGGTCTCCGGACCACGCTTCCCCATTGGGCTGCGTGGTGCCACGACGGCCCACCACACCAACGTCAACACCACGATGCGCAGAGTTCCGCCTGGCCGTCACGTCTTCGTCGCCAGGGATCTCGGCGCCTCCGCGGGTGACGAGTCGTCCCTAGGTTCCCTTGACGCGTTGCCGCCCGCCAACCTCCACGGGTATGCGGAGTGGGACTTCTCCGGCGTGCCGGACCCAGTCATGTTCAGGCGTTTCCTTGACGCTACGGACTACTGGTTCGGCTGCTCCGATGACTCCAGCACCGGGAGCTACGACCCCGCGCGGGAGTGCTGCGTCGTCGTCGCCAACGACCGAGCAAACGCCACCGCGCCGTAGGCGCCGGAGACGGGGAAGTCACGCCCGCCCCGGGGATCGCTCCGCGCCGGGCCGCGGGGCCAAGCACCCCCGCTGGAGCCGACGCCGACGCGCAGCTAGCCCAAGCCCGCGAGCTCAAGGCTAAGCTGACAGAGGAGTACCGCACGGGGGGACTCACAGCTCGTAATCGATCAAGTCATGAAGAACGCGATCTGCCATGACGAGAAGATGGAGGCCTACTGCAAAGCCGTGCGAGCCCTCGAGGACAAGTTCTACGGCATCGAGCTCAACCATGTGCCCCGCCGGTACAACGAGGAGGCGGACGAGCTGGCCAAGATTGCGTCCGGGCGGATCACCGTCCCCCCGAACGTTTTCGCGCGCGACATCGCTCAGCCCTCGGTCGTCTTCGAGCCCCACCCCTCGAGTCACGCTGAACCCTCGGGGGCTCCCTCGAATCCAGTGGGTGCGGAACCCATGGATGAGGACCCCTCGAATGAGGCGTACGTGCTCTCCCTCCTCGAGGGGTATGGCTCCCACGAGGCCGACGTGATGGACATCGAGCCGGCTCCTGTCAAAGCGGACTGGCGAGACAAGTACATCGCTTGGATGGCTCGAGGAGAGCTCCCCTCGGACTGGGACGCGGCCAGGCGCATCGCCAGGATGGCCAAGTTCTTTGCCCTCGTCGACGGCGAGCTGTACAAGCGCGCCGCCTCCGGCATCCTGCAGCGGTGCGTGCCCATCCCTGAAGGGCGCGAACTCCTGCGGGACATTCACGCGGGGATCTGCGGTCATCACGCCGCGCCCCGCACCCTCGTTGGCAACGCGTTCCGCCAGGGCTTTTACTAGCCTACCGCGATCGCGGACGCCAGCGAGATCGTACGCACCTGCGAAGGGTGCCAGTTCTACGCCCGCAAGTCCAACCTACCCGCCCATGCCCTGCAGACCATCCCCATAACATGGCCGTTCGCCGTGTGGGGGCTGGACATCATCGGGCCCCTGCGGAAGGCGCCAGGGGGCTTCACCCACCTGTTGGTTGCAATCGACAAGTTCTCCAAGTGGGTGGAGGTGCGCCCCATCACGAATCTCAAGGCAGAACAGGCGGTAACATTCTTCACCGACATCGTCCACCGCTTTGGAGTGCCAAACTCCATCATCACCGACAATGGGTCTCAGTTCACGGGCAGGAAATTCTTGGAGTTCCGCGACAAGTTCCACATCCGTGTGGACTGGGCAGCTGTGGCACACCCACAGAGCAACGGCCAAGTAGAGCGCGCCAACGGCATGATCCTACAAGGCCTTAAGCCTAGAATTTTCGACCAGCTAAACAAATCTGGCCGGAAATGGCTCCAAGAGTTACCAGCAGTCGTGTGGAGCCTAAGGACCACCCCGAGCAGAGCCACTGGGTTCACCCCATTTTTTCTGGTCCATGGCGCGGAAGCCGTCCTCCCCACGGACTTAGAATACGGATCGCCCAGGGTTCGAGGCTATGACGAGGATGCCAAACAGCGAGCCCGCAAGGACTCGCTGGATCAGCTAGACGAGGCACGCCTTGTGGCCTTGATGCATTCCGCAAGGTATCAACAGTCCCTAAGGAGCTACCAGACACGCAAGATACGCCGACGGGACTTCCGCGAGGGGGATTTAGTCCCAAGGCTACGCCAAGACAATCGAGGGCGCCACAAGCTATCGCCCCCATGGGAGGGACCCTACGTCGTGGTGAAAGTACTCCAGCCCGGCACGTACAAGCTGGCCAACGAAGACGGTGAAGAGCTCACCAACGCTTGGAACATCCAACAGCTACGTCGCTTCTACCCCTAGCTAGGATTTCCAAGCATTTTTGTTGTAAAAATCATATGACCAACGCCCCAGTTGGTGACAACTATGTAAACGCCTCAAGTCTAATAAAAAGGGCAACTCGGCTTTCCTCTGAAACCCAAGTTACCCTCGGGGGCTACTGCGGGGGGCATCCCCCCAAAATGGTCCCATTTTCGCGCAAAAAATAAAACAACTCACACACGCTAAGTTTGTTTTCTACTTCGACCCCGAGCAACGATTCGAACAGGGCGCAGGCGGCCTAACGGCAGGAGCGCGCGAGCCGGAGATAGCCCACGCCGCGAGGATATGGCCCTTCTCTCTCGCCTCCGACCCAGCAGGCCCCCCGCGAAAATCGAACTCCCCTAACTAAAATCTACTCAGGAAAAAGGAGAAACAAAAAGCGCAGTAAACAAAAGACTTCATTTCGTATCAACAAATGTTTACGATTAAAATAACTTGTTTATTTACAAAGGCCGCGTGGCCAGAATACTGATACACAAATAAAAACGGGCCAAGCGCCCAGCTGTCTTCAGGCAGGAGGAGCGGCGGCGTCAACGCCGTCCGGAAGAGGAACTCCTCGAAGGCTTCGGCCGAGCGACCGGCGGCATCAGCGGCGAGCGCGTCCACGCGCTCCATCGCCACCTCGTCCTCGACGCCCTCGGGAACGACGTAGCCCTCCGCCAGCGCCTCGAAGTTGACCTCGTAGTGGGACCGTACCACTCCGAGGGCCTTCTGGACGCCAAGACGCAGCTCCCGGCGCATATGTTCGCTGACATGGCCGCCGAGGGCGCGCAGCGGCGGCGTCCGGCCGAGCTTCGGCCCGCGCCTCGCCCTCCTCCACGGATCGGCGGGTCTCGAGGGCCGCATCGCGCAGCCCTCCCCGCGCCCCGGCTCGGAGGAGTTGTAGGAGGTCCGCGCCGCCTCGACCCGCTCAACCGCGTGTCCCAGCGCGGCGCGCAAGCCTGGAGTCACCAAGACAAGAAAGAAATCAGAAAAAGGAGTGCGAATTCCCAAACAGAAAACCAACCAAACAGGAGTCAAGCAGTGGCTCACCTTCAACTTGCTTCCTCTCCACCTCGAGGTCGCGGCGCTCGGCCTCGACCGCCAGCTCGAGGCCCCGGACGGTCTCACCTTGCTCCTGGAGGGCCAGCTCCTCGTTTGCGTTCGTAATGATGAGCACTATCAGCTCGCCCTCAACCTTGGAGAACTCGGTGTTCCGGTCCTCCAGAGCCATCTGCGCCACCTCGCGAGTAGCGCGCTCCTGCTCCAGGGCAAACCGAGTGTCGACGAGGGCGGCCTGCTCTTGCTAGAGCCGTCCCTCAGCTCCTTGGCGGGCGGTGCGCTCCCGCAGAAGCTGGTCCTCAGAGGCGGCGAGCGCCGCGGCCTTGGCGTCGAGGGCGGCCTTCAAGTCGTCGGCCTCCTTGGCCCGCCGCTCGAGCGCGCGCGCCCGCTCCTCGGCCTGGGCGGCCCTGGCCGCGCTTGCGCCCCCTCGAGGGATGCGCGGAGCCCCCGGTTCTCGCCGCGGACGCCGACCACCTCCGCCTCCCGGTTGGTCGCCGCCGTCCGCATCTTCTCCAGTCCGAGCGCGCCCGCCACAGCGCCTCATCACGATCGATGAGAGCTGTGCAGACCCGCTCGAGGCTAGAGCGACGTGCCGAGTCTTGCCTCGTGCTCTCGGGGGAGTTCATCGCGCAAGACCACGGCCCGGACGCCAACCACCGCCGAGTCCCCGAGGGCTTCGGCCGAGCGCGTCGAAAGCGCCGCATCGCTCCCGGAGCTGGTGGAGCTCGGCGTTCACCCGATCGAAGGCGTCGTACTTCTCGCGGGCGCGGCGCTCGAGCTCCTGTCACCCACAACTCGAAACCCGTAAGCGCCACGACACAGAAACAGCGCAAAAAAACGAGGGAAGAAGAAAACGAGCAACAATGCCCTACCTGGAAGACGCGCCATGCGGGGCCGCCATGGACCCTCAGCGCCTCGTTCAGCGCGCGGTCGAGCGTGGCGCCGTGGCTCCGGAGCTCTCCCCAGAGCTCCTGCTCCTCCTGGGCGTCGGCGAACGCAGGCGGGTCGCCAACGGCCCCGTCAACCTGGGCGGAGTGGCCGGCGCGGGAGGACGAGGCCTCGGCGCCGTGTCCTCGGCCCCCCGCCACCATGTGGCCCTCGCGCCGCCTCACGAGGGCCCCCTCCCGAGGCTCGGGGGAGCGTGTGGGGAAGCTCGCCCACCGGTCCCACCCGGCGGGCGGGGAGTCGTCGTCCGGGACCTCCACCACCTCCGCCCGGGAGCCGCCGGCAGGCGCCGCCCCCGTGCCGCCTCCACCGGCGCCTCCATTTGCGCCTCCGCGGCCGAGGGCGCCGACGCGGCGCCGCGGCCACCACCTCCGGCCGTGCCTCCGTGACCACGGGCGCCACCGCAGCTGCACCCGCACCGCCTCCTCTCGCGGCGGCACCACGGATCGCGCCTCCGTCGCGGCAGCCTCCGCGGGGGCCGCGCCTCCGCCACGGCCGGCCGCCGTGGGCCGCGCCTCCGCCACCGGCCGCCGCCGTGGGGCCGCGCCCCCCACCACGGCCGGCGCCGGCCGCTCCTCGGCGACCGCCGGCCGCGCCATGGCGGCCGATCCGCCGGCCGAGGCCTCGGGGCCTCGGCGCAGGCTTTGCGAGCTCTCGCCCGCCGCCGCCGTGCTTGCCCCCGCCCGCGACGCCCTCGACGAGCGCCGCCGGGGTGGGGATGGACGCGTCCGCCCTCAGCACCTTGGCCGGTGCGAGGGGAGGCACGGCTGGCACCACCCTGCACAAGCGCAAACAGAAAGTTGGAATGCCTGCTTGTCAAAAAACCGAACCGAGCAGAAGAACGAGCCCCTTACCTTGAAGAGGAAAAGGCGCGCTTCCTTTTCCTCGAGGCCCCAGTGGATGAGGCCGGCGCGGCCGGCGTGCCCGCCGTTCGCCCCCGACGTCGCCACCGCGCGCGCGGGCCCCGCCCGCGCGCGGCGCGCGCTTGTCCCGCGCGCGAGCACGCTTGCCGCACGCGCGCGCGCGCGCGGCACCTCCGCGGCGCGCGCCGCCCCTATTGTCGATTGCCGACGGCGGGCGCCGCCGCGCCCACTCCGGCGATGCCGCCCTTGCCGCCGGAGCGGCTCCGGCGACGGGGCGCAGCTCCCACCTATCGTAGGGGCCCCGCCCCTCTCCCCTCTTCCTCTTCGTCCTCCTCCGAGGACGAGTACTCCTCGGTCCCCGGGGAGGAAAGCCCCGGCCTACTCGCGCCGCCGGTACTCCGCGCTCCGTCGCTCGCGGTGCCGCCTCGCGCGCTCCCTCTTGCGCGCCGCCCGCTCCTCGCTCCCCGTTGTCGCGCGCCGCCCGACCGAGCGCGCGGGAGTCGGGGGTGGGCGGAACGGACTTCGCGGCGGTGAAGTTCACCAGCTGCATGCAGGAACGTCAAAGGCGCGTTAGGGGGTAGAGGCAACATCAAGAACTAAAACGGAATCAAGAATCATACTCACCAGCGGGCCGGTGGGGGGCATCTCGAGGTCCCATGGGGATCGGTCCGGGCGCGCCAGCATCCGGGTGTCGACAGCGTTCCGCGCCCGGGTGAGCGCATACGGCCGCCCGAGGGGGGCTCGGGAGCATCCGCGACCTCGCCGGCCGCGACGGGGTCCGCCTCCTCTGTCATCTCGTAGATGCAGAGCGGCCTCTCCATCAGAGGCACGACCCGCCGGTGGTGGAGGAAGGTGAGGACGCCCGCCGCGGTCAGCCCTTGCGCCGCCAGGCTCCTCAGGGCGGCCAAGACCGAGTCATGCCGCCTCCGATGCTGGGGCGTGGACACCCCGTAGCCCCAGGAGTCGGGCTTCTTCTTGAACACCCGACCGGTGTAGGGGGGAGGCCGGGCTCGGCGTTGCGCAGGTAGAACCATCCCCGCTCCCAGCCGACGTTGTTCGTCGTCATGGTGCAGGGGATGTAGTCGTCCTTGAACTGCCCCCGCAGGGTGAGAGACATCCCGCCGGCGCGCACCGCGCGGCGGGTCCTCGGCTCCGTCGCGGGCTGCGTGAAGAGCTCCGCGCGGAAGAGGTGTATCCAAAGCTCCCAGTTGACTGGGATCCCCAGATACCCCTCGCAGACACCCACGAACGTGGCCGCCTGCGAAATCGCGTTGGGCGCGAAGTTATGCAACTCCACGCCGTAGTAGTGGCACAGCGCTCGCATGAAGCGGCTCGCCGGCGCGGCGAAGCCGCGCTCGTGGAAGCGAACGAAGCTCACCACGTAGCCTTCCGGCGGGTTGGGCGCGCGGTCCCCCGCCGGCGGCACTATCCACTCCGCCGGGCGGCCCTCCTCGTTTGCCGCCAACCGGCGGCGGCGGTGACCGGCTCGCCAAGGGCCCGCTGGGTCACCGTCGACCGCTCCCAGGCGTACGGGTCAAGGATCGTGAGGGGCGGAGGCGGCGCCATGAGGAAGGGCAAGGGATGCGAAGAACGAAGGACAAGAAGAGGAAGAAGAGCTCTAATGGCGAAGCCGCACGGTGGCGAAAGCAAAGCGACGACGAAAGCACAGGGGGCTAAAATGGCAGAGCGCTAAGGTAAAAAACCGCCGCTTCCCCTTCCCCTCAGATTTATAAGCCGCGGGCGAGCTCTCCGGGGCGGACGCCCCGCGCGCATTAACTGCAGGGAATCTTCTCTTCTCGCTGGCGAGCGGGCCCCACCACGACCGCAGCGGACACGCCACCGCGAACGAGCCATCATCACGGCGAAGAATAGCGAGGGGCCGTGGCGGCGGTCACGTCCGCCCGCCCACGCCGCCCACTACGCTCGCGCGCGGCCGCGACGCCTAAAAAAGCGCGCCCGCGATGCGAAACCGCAGCCTCTACTTTGGAGCATTTAATGGCCCGGTCCCTTGCAAAGTAAGGAGAACCCTCGAGCGGCACAGACTCCTAGCTCGGGATAAATTCAACCCTCGAAAGGGTACAGGCGTGAGAAGGTCGCCTCGAGGCCCGTTTGAAACAAAGCGGGCATCGTGAGCACCCATGCCACGTAGTACCCTCGAGCGGCACGAGCCCCTGGCTCGAGACAATATCAGCCCTCTGAAGGGTACAGGCGTGAGAAGGTCGCCTCGAGGCCCGTTTTGAAACAAGGCGGGCATCGCGAGCACCCATGCCACGTAGGACCCTCGAGCGGCACGAGCCCCTGGCTCGAGACAATATCAACCCTCTAAAGGGGCACAGGCGTGAGAAGGTCGCCCCGGGGCCCGCTTGAAACAAAGCGGGCATCGCGAGCACCCATGCCACGCTGTATTACTGATCAGCGCCTCAGAGGCTGGCTCGCCCAGGCCCCTCGATGGTCGCAGATGCCAGGCCGGGAACGCTTAGCCGCCGCCCCGCACCATTTTTATTAATCAGCGCCCCGAGGGCTGGCTCGCCAAGACCCCTCGACGGTCGCAAACGCAAAGACTGGGCCGCCTGGCGCCACCCCGCACGGCCCTACTGATCAGAGGTTCGAAGCCTGACCCTCGACGGGTTCGAACGGGCGCCCCGCATCACGCAGTCGGGGACGACGAAGGCACGCGCATTCGAGCCGTTCCTCGAGCCCGCCGGCTCGAGGGTGCCCCATATGTCGTGTTCGAGAGCCAGCGAGGGCAGCTAGCCGGGGGATCCCACCGAGGGAGAGCTTCCGCGCCCTCGGTCCCTATCGAACGGGACCGAGCCCCACCTAGCAAACCCACGCAAGCGCTTCAATGGACGTGTCTCTAGACCACGCAGCCTACCCTTATCGAACGGGGCATGGGCGTCCACTCGAACCACCCACTAGCAGCTCAACGAGGAATCCGCAATTCGCGACCCGCTCGATGGGGGTTGCGGAAACCTCACCCTCCGTCCCGCGGAGGGACGGCGAGGGCGCGTTAAGAAACAAGTCGTAAACCTCTACCCGATCGCCTCGAACGGGCCCAGGCTCGGGGGCTTGACGCACGGCTACACCTCCTTGAATAGCACCCGCCGGAGACAGTGCCAGCAGCGCGCGCGTCACCGAAGCCGCCTGAGATATTGCCGACGCCGGTTGAAACATGTACCACGCCTTCTGACCAGCTCTCGCGGTTAACCCCTACAGGAGCATCCACGCTCTGCGGGGCCGGGGGCTAGACCCGCGGGTCCGCTGACGCGGCCCCACGGAAAGCGTTCGCAAGACAAGAAGGGAAGAACGTCCTATCAGTAGGTTCCAGCATCTGCGGGAGCCTCAAGGGCAAACCCACAGATGCTCGGGGGCTACTATCGGGGACAGCCCTAGGGGTCCCCTTTAGCAACTGGGAAATGCCCACTTAAAACCCGCAATAAAGCCAAACACACTTTGCCTAACCATGCAGGATACGGCCCATGCCTCGGGGACCTCAACGGCCCACCAAGGCGGCCCTCTTGAAGATCCCCTCGAGCAGGCTTCGCCTCGCTCGAGGATGCGCGCCTCCCTCGGGCGGGCTCCGTCCCGTTCGAGGGGGTGCGCTTCCCTCGAGCGAGCTCCGCCTCGCTCGAGGGCCCGCTCCCCCTCGAGCGGGCTCCGCCCTCGCTCGAGGGTCCGCCCCCGCCCTCGACCGAGGTCCGCCTCGCTCGAGAGCGCCCCGCACGCGTGCGCCCTCGCCCCCGTACGCGGGCATTTAACGCCCCGACACCGGCGGGACGGCGCCATCATGCGCCGGGGGCTCGCGCCCGGTGCCGCCGCACCAACTCCCCGGGGAGGGAGCCCATCCCCATCACCGTGGGGGGGGGGGGGGGACCGTGCGGCGAGACCCGTGCCGTCCCGTGATGCCGTGCACACTCGCTCCAAGACGGCTAACACGCCGAGCCCTCGAAGGGGGGCCGGCTGCACCCTCGATTTGCTCTCTTGTGACCTTACAGGGTTAGGTGGAGGCGCTAGGCCGGTGGGACGCCATCCCTGCCACTGTTACGGTATGGCTGCCGCCCCCGCGCGTGCGGGCGCGCGCCAGGCTCTGTAGCAACGACTCCAGCACTGTGGAACGTATTGGGACGGGACGCCGTTTTACCTACTCATGTATCCCGTACGGACCGACGTCAGCGGCTCCCTCGAGCCTATCAGAAGACATCACAGCCATCTGCCGCCCTCCTACCCTCGAAGGCGCCACTGTTCGGGTACAAGATAGGCCATGATGGCCGGATCGCTGCAAGGATCGTCCGGACGGCCGCCCACTCTACAGCATAGCACGCCACGCCCCTTCACGTAGCTAAATAGCGCGACGCGCATGTGATTCGCTCCCTCCTTGATCTATAAAAGGGGGACGAACCCCCCTGCCGCGGGGGGAAGACAGACATAACAAAAACGGGAGACAGGCTGCGCCACGCACTTGCTCTCCAATTCTCCCACAACATCTTCAGCCACTACACCAGGGACTTGGAAGCCAGGCTTCCTCTCCCGCCTTGCTTGTAGCAGCCCCACTACAGCACCCCCGTGCCGAGCAATATAGTGCCTTGAGCACGCCACCGCCGGACGTACGGCCCCCACCGACGAACCAGGATAAAACTCTGTGTCTCTTATTGCTTAGCATCGACCATTGAGGGATAGACCACGGCGCTTATTACTGGTTAGTGTCGGGACCACATTCCGCACCGACATGGTGAACCCAAGGTATCGAATCCGTGGAACAATGTGCAACACAAGGATTCAATCTAGTAAAGTAAGGAAAGCTATCTTATGAAGAACTAAGTTGCATCTAATCTAAGATATCATAAAGAAAATGAATCTAATCTAATCTACTAAGTAGGTAGCAAGAGAAAGCAAAGAGATAACCGATCTAAAGAATCTAGATCATGCTTATGTTGTAGCTCCAAACAAGATAGATGA
Source organism: Cenchrus americanus (assembly GCA_947561735.1). Lineage (NCBI taxonomy): Eukaryota > Viridiplantae > Streptophyta > Magnoliopsida > Poales > Poaceae > Cenchrus > Cenchrus americanus. Next base: position 123,983,256 of record OX387242.1, on the reverse strand, counting down.
AGATAGAAAAGCGAATCTCATTAAAAACATCTTTAAATCGTGGCCTCCCATCCGACTCCGAAAATGCCCGCCTTTCGGAACCCCCGTTCTGTCACAACGTATCCCTACTCATGTGGGTAGTCTAGGGCGAGTTCGATAAGAACAAGTCGAAATCACTTGGCCGGTCCGGTATGCACCTCTAGCCACCACGGCTACAAGAGCACCATATGTAATCTAGCTATAGACTAGATCGTAGAAGAAGCAGAACCAAGAAGAAAACAAAATCATCGAGAAGGCACTTGATCGCTAGAAATCGAATTCACTTAAAGACTTCACCATGAATGATTAAATGAACAAGATCACCACCGGGATCCTACCTCAATCTTGATCCTTGCTCCGGAGCTCCGATGTGGTCTTCCATGCAAGGTTCCCACGTCGGCTAGGGAGACCCTAGACAACTAGCACGACCCTCATCTCCGAGATGGTGTCCCTCAAGCTTCTCTGCTCCTCGGCGGTGGATGATGAATTGGTTGATGCGTGGCTCTCGGTCAGGGGGCTATAAATAGCCCGAGATGCAACTAGGTCAAAGGGGAGGCCGACTGGGCCCCGAACAGCCGGGCCGGCCGGCCTGGGCCGACCGGCCTGGGCCCATCCCGGCCAGTCCGTGGCCTCCTTCGCCCGGTGTTGCTTCCCGCATCTTCTAGATCCTCTCCCCTTTTGCATGTGGGCCCTTGTCGTCAGTTTCTCTCCGAATTGGATGAAGCTCCTTGTCTTGCAAGATTCAGCACTTTTTTGGCTAGGTCCTCGGAGTTTGTCATCTTCTCGGGCTTGGTCCTTGGGCTCTTGGAGTCATGTTCACTTCATTGCTTGACTTGTACCGGGCTTCAAGGTCTTGTCATGAGGTGCTTAATGAACTTATCCCCGAAGTCTTGCTTTCAACGTGAAAACCCTGTGTAAACACTTAACTCCAAAACCGACATGCACAAGTGAACTTTTATACCACGGGGGTTAGTACCAATGGATAAGATACAAAAGTCATGCCAACACCGAAGGTAAACTCATGGCTAGGTTGACAGAATTTCACCGTCAACAAAGATGCACCAGAGCCTGATCGTGAGCCTGATATGTTTGATAATGAAGAAGAGTATGTTGGTGTAGATGATGAACATTTCTATATGGCTGGACAAAGTGCACATCCAGCTGACAATGCACATGCATTTGATAATGATCCTACCCATGATTCTACTGATGCTAGAACTAATAATGCATTTGATGATATAGGGGATATACATCATGAAGAACAGGTGAATGATGAAGGTCCTCAGAAGATCCATGTTCTTCATGATCCTGAAAACCCAAATATTGAAGTAGGTGTTTAGCTTCCTAACATCGTAGCCTTTAGGAAAGCAACAAAGCACCATGCTGTCAAGGTGGGTTTTGAGTTAGCTAGACAGAAAACTGACAAGACAAGATTCATTGCACATTGTGCTACCAAAGGTTGTCCTTGGCGCATTCATGCTTCCACCATATATGATAAGAAAATAGTGCAGGTATGATATGTTTCCTTGTCCCTTCAAGTTTGTTTACTTGTCATTTGTTTTCTTTTTCTAATATGTTTACTTGTCTTATCCTATGTAGATAAAAGTGCTACCTGCATCACACAATTGTGCTACCACCAAGCTTAGAGTGGGTAAGATGGCCTCACAAGGTTGGTGTGCTGATAGGATGGCTGAGTGGCTCAGAAAGAACCCAAAGAAGACAGCAAAGGATGCCAAGGAGAAGTTGGAAGAAGAATATGGAATTAAGCTCAAGTACTCCAAGGCTTGGTCAGGTATGAAGGTGGCATTAGAACAGATTCATGGTAAATATGAAGAAAGTTTTCAACTTTTATACAATTGGAAAGCACAGTTGGTAAGTTCCCTTGGTTCCATTGTTGAAATAGAGTTAAGGGGGAAGAAGAAGAAAAGATTCAGGAGGATGTTTGTTGCTTTAAAGCCATGTATAGATGGGTTTTTAGAGGGATGTAGGCCATTTATAGGAATTGATGCAAGTAGATTGAATGGTAAATATACTGGACAATTGGCTTCAACTACTAGTGTGGATGGACACAATTGGTTGTATTATGTTGCATATGCTATTTTTGACTCAGAGACCAAAGGCAACTAGATCTGGTTCATGCGGCAATTGAAAAGAGCAGTGGGATCACCTCCAGACTTGGTCATTTGCACAGATGCATGTAAAGGGCTTGATATTGTTGTTGGGGCAGTGTTTCCAGAAGCTGAATATAGAGAATGCATGAGGCACCTCTATGGCAACTTCATGAAAAGTTTTAGTGGAGATGTTTTCACTGATCACCTGTACCCAGTAGCTAGAAGTAATACAGAGGGCATGTTTAAGTGGCACATGAAGAAGATATGTGAGTTTGCTCCAGAAGCTATACAATACCTGCAGCAACATCACTCAAGGTTGTGGTATAAATGTGGGTTCTCAGAGGCAAGTAAATGTGATTATCTGACAAACAATGTGTCTAAAAGTTTCAATAGCGAGATCAGAAAGTACAAGGGCTTGCTAATGCATGAGTTAGTTGATGGTTTGAGGGAACTGATAATGGAGAAAAGACATGTTAGGAGGATGATTGGAAGAAAGATGGAAGATGGTATCTTGTCAGGTGTCATGAAAGAGCTCAACACAATTAGCAAGCAACTGAAAGTTGTTAAAGTTGTTGCAATAAGTGATCAAGACTTTGCAGAGGTTGTCGGTGTTTTGGACCGGCAACCTACTAAGGGGAGTACCCGAAGTAGATGAATGTGGCCTCGCTGATATCAGTAACTCGAATGAAGAGACATGTGGCACACAATTTAGACAGGTTCGGGCCGCGAGGTGCGTAATACCCTACGTTCTGTATGCTGCGTAGCTCTGGATTGATTGGGTACGATTACAAGATGATGCAATCTTACGCCGTGAGATCAGGTGATCGAGAGAGGGGTCCCTGCCTCGCCTTATATAGTCCGGGAGGCAGGGTTACAAGTCGGTTCAGGGAGAGAGTACCAGTCGAGTACGTCTAGGAGTCTTCTATACAGTGCGGGACATGTACAGCTTCCTAACCGAGTACTTCTCCTCTATAGTCCTTGTGCTTCACGCCATCAGGTGTCGTGCAGCGCAAGTCGGGTAGTCCCAGGGGCCCACAGAGTAGTCGGTCCTGGTACCCACCGAGGTAGTGGGCCCAGGGAGGTCCATACGACAAGCCCCCGAGTACTTTGTAGTCGAGAAGGATAGCTTCAAGTAGTCTTGACGGCCTTAACGAGTAGTCCCCAAGCGTCCCCGAGTGCTACAAGTCAAAAGTCCTCAAGAGTAGTCGAAGCATCCCGAGGCTGGAATGTACTCCAGCTAATGATTGAGCAATCTTGAAGTCTTCTCGAGTAGTCCCAAGCGTCGTTGAGTGCTGCCCTTGAAGGTCTTCAATAATGCCCGTGTTGTCTTGAAGCTGAAACTGATATGGAAGTGCGATTGCAAAATCGCACTCCATATGGAGTAGCCCCCGAGCCTTAGGTTGAGTTGTAGACTCTGACTGAGGGTCCATCTGAAGTTTTGGCAAGAAAATCCCGAAAAATCCGGAGAAAAAACCGAAGGACACGTGGCACGGAGCCCCCGAGCCTTGAGTCGAGTACTTCCTCTCGAATTGAAGGGTCATCTTGTAGAATGTGTCCTGAGTTGCTCTTGAGTCTTGTTGCTACCCAGGAAGTCGAGTAGAAGTAGTCGAGCCCCCGAGATGAGGCGCGTCGACTAGTAGAAGTTGAAGGGTCAGGCGCCGCCGCTGAGTCAGCCGTGCGCAGACTTATCCATGCGGCCGTTGGAGGGGCCGCCGTTTACTTATAAATAGAAGCCAAAACCCTTAGGGTTTTTCACCCAACGCATTCGCAGCCATTCCTCGCAGATCTAGCCAGGAATCCCCACCAGTGCGCACTGCCGCCGTAGAGAGCTTGTAGATCCAAGCGCGCGCACCGTAGAGAGCCATTGTTGTAGCCCCCGAGTGAATGCGCGTGAAGACCCTGTGCACCTGGAGAATGAAGCCGTCTCCGTCGAAGACCACGAAGACCGCCGGCGGGAAGAAGAGGGCCCGTGAAGAGGCCGCCGGATCTGCCGCGGGGACATCGCCACCGGTGTCTCCGCCACGGCCAGATCCGAACCGCGAGTGGAAGAAATCCAAAGCGAAGACCGAAGACCTGCTGGCCCTTCTCAACAGTGGGTTCCTGCAGGAGAAGAAGGTGGATATGTGGAGAGCCGCCACAGGGGATCCGTACCCCATGGAGAAGAACCCGGATGAGATCCCGATGTTCGCCCGGTTTGCGGAGCGCGGAATGTCTCTACCGGCGAGCGACTTCTTCAAGGGGCTGCTGGGGTACTACAGCATCGAGTACCTCAACCTCAACCCCAACGGTATCTTCCACACCGTCGTCTTTGTACATTTTTGTGAAGCCTTCTTGGGGATCAAGCCCCATTGGATCTTGTTTCGGAAATTCTTCCAGGTAAAGCCTCAACCCAGCGCCAGCAATCCCCGAGTAGTCAGAGGAGCGGGGATCCAGATGAGGGAGGATGCTGCCGAGCAGTACCTCCCCTACAAGTTGATAGACTCCAATCAAGACTGGAAGGCCAAGTGGTTCTACGACACGAACCACCACCCGGAGCTGCCGAAGCCCAGCGGGAAGCAGCCCAAGCACCGGCCATGGTGGAACTCAGAGCCGACGATGCAAGAAGGACTCCAGCTGCCCGAGTTGTTGGCAAAGATCAAGGCGCTGAGGGAAGCCGGGCTGAGGGCCGAACACGTGGCCTTCAGCTTCATGAAGCGAAGGGTGCAGCCGCTGATGGCCCGCGACACCCTGGGGTACAAGTACACCGGCGACGACGACACGTCGCGGATGCCTGGAGATGAAGTCGACGACGACGACATTGTTGATAGGCTGGCCCAGATCTTCAAAGATATGCTGGCGTACACGCCGTGCCCAGTACCAGAGTTCTCCGCCATGCGCCTACCAAATAAGGTTAGTAGCCGCATCTCTAGTCGAGTACTCATTACGTAAGAGTAGTCGCACTGATGAGTTGTGCTTCTTGCAGGATGACTTGACGAAGTTCGTCTCCGAGCCGGCGTCGCCTCCTCAGCTGGTCGAGGTCCCAGAAGAAGGGAAGACCAAGGCCAAGGAGCGACGCGAAGTTAGTGAGGGAGACGACACAGTTGTCGTTGAAGACACGTCCGATGAGGACGACGACGAGGAGACGCTGCAGGACCACTTCCAGCTGCGGTCGAGGTTCAGCCGCCCTGGCTTGCCTCATATCCCTCTCGTTCAGGATCCACCGGCTAGCCTAGAGGCTAGTCTGCCCGCACCGTCGAGGAAGCCCCGCAATGTGGCCCGCAAACGCGTGGCCAAGAAGTTGAAGGTCACGAAGACCACATCCCGAGAGGTAAGCCATCTTGAAGAAGGCAGTCGAGTACTGACGTCTCGAGTTTGTGTGTTGACGATGAAGTTTCCTTGCTTGCAGGAGATACCACCTTCCGAGCCCGTTGAGCAGGGCAACGAAAGCGACTGGGACACGGTGGGGGAGGCCGCTGGGGGTAGTCGTAGCCCAGCCCCCACTGTAGAATAGCTCTTGGCACAGATGGAGCGCCAGCCCCCTGCTACTCAGGGGAGCACAGAACCCGCTGTTGCTGCTGCTGCTGAAGAGGCAGCGGCCACAGAGGCGCAGGAGGAGGCGCCTGCTGAGGCGGGACTGGTCGACATCACCAGTATCCTCGGCGCCCCAACCGTGACGGTAGTCCGGTCGAGCTTGTGAGTATTGATTCTTCCCGAGCAGTACTTGGATATGGTAGTCGTACTTGATTGACAACCGGCTTGTGTACTCTGCAGGAAATCGACGGACTTGTCCTGGGAGGGGGATGAACCCGCTGCAGAGGTGGAGGAAGAAGAAGCCGCGCCGCCACCTGAGGAGTCCGCTCCCGTCCCCCAGGCAAAAGCCGAGGCGCCGACCGCTGAGGCTACGCTGCCCGAGGCCAGCGTCGTTGAAGGTGAGTACTCTGCTGAGGTGCGATTAACCCAGAAGAGTAGTCATAGACGCCAGGTTGGAATGATACACTTGTCCTCTTGTCGACAGGTGCTGAGGCCGAGGGAAGCGATTTCCCGTCGGCGGTGCCCGTTGAAGATGTAGTACCAGGGACTCAGGAGCTTGCCGGAGAAGCCCCCGAGCCGATGGAGGTGGCCGCCGGAGAAGCCGCCGTGACGACTGGAGGAGAAGGGGACGATGCGCTGCCAGAACCCACTCTGGAGGTGGTCGTCCGCTCGCCGGAGATCCAGGACGCAGAGCCAATCCGCTCGGCGCCGATGACCGAAGCCGCTACGAGTAGTCGTGGCGGGCTCGAGCTGTTAGCAGATGATCTTGTCGACCTGGCGACGGTGGCTCGGCACATGGAGGCGATGCGCGAGGCCGAGCAATGGATGAAGGTGAGTAGTCGACACCCTTGAGTAGTCAATCCTTTAGTGTTGAGTACCCATGTGTTGCCTGTGCAGGACGTCGCGGAGAGGTCCCGCTAGAAGTCCAACATGCTTCAAGGCTTCGGCGACGCTGTGCTCCGGGCGGAAGCCTTGGAGGAGCAACTCGTGAAGTCTCGGAAGCACGCCGCTGCTATGCAGTCGAAGCTGGACACCGCCTTCGCCAAGTACCACAATGACATCCAAGAGATGCAGGTGAAGAGCGACGATCTGGTGCAGAAGAACAAGTCTCTCCGCAACAAGAACAAAGGTACACCATTGTCTTGTTGAGTACTTATTGGAAGTACATTGAAGTAGTCTGACCCGTTGTGCCTTGGTGATTGCAGAGCTTGAGACTCGAGTAGATCAGCTGAAGGCTTCAGAGACTGATCTGAAGAACCTCTTCTACCGGGAGCAGGAGGCCCGCCAGGTACTGGAGTACGGTTATAAGGAGCTTGCTTACGAGTGCGACAAGCACATTGAGCTCTGTATTGCATCCGATCGTGATCTCGTCAACTACTACAAATCCTTGCAGAAGCTGAACGAAGACTGCAAGAGGCTATGGGCTCAACTCAAGAAACTCGAGGAAGCCGCGCTCCCCATCGCGAGGCTGCTGGTGCCTCACCGTGGCGGTCCGAAGATAGCTCCACTGGTGGACCGGCTGAAGGAAGCCCCCAGCCGCCTGGCGACCTACGTGAAGCACTTGGCGAAGTCGATCTCGAACCAGGTGCTGGCCTTCGGGAAGTCGTACTTCCCGAAGGCCCCCGTGGACGTAGTCGCCGGCGGACTAGCCGCGAACTGCACGGACGAGTAGTATGCAGAGCTGCTGGAGCAGATGACGCCCATTGCGGAACAAGTCACCGACAAGCTTAATCTCCAGTAGTCCTGTAATAGTTAGCTCGCAGCAATAGTTGTACAAAAACAATTGTAATGAAATTGTTTAAGTATGAATGAAGAAAAACTTCCATGAATGAGTACTCGTTATCGCGATCTTTGAGTGCGGAGTCCCATCATGGAGTTGTCGCGAGTAGTCGTACTCGCTAGTAGTCCTGTTGAGGGAGGAAGACAGTAAAGTAGTTGATGAATAATCAAACTTTATTACTGAAGAAGTACACCTGGATGGCCAGGGTCGTAGTTACAGAGTAGTCGCCAGGACCCGGAGGCCGCCTACGGCTAAGTAGTGCTAGGGCGTGTAGCCGCTTACAGCAGTAGATCCGTAAGTAGCCATATAGGCTGGATCTAGGAGTATATGGTCTTTCAGTGGACCGCTGCTAGAGTCCTTTGTCGCTCGTCGCAGCCCAGGATCCGTAGGTAGCCGCATGGGCTGGATTCTAGAGAGGAGTAGTCCGGAGACTGGTGCCTGGACCCGGAGGCCGCTTACAACGAAGGAGTAGTTCGGAGACTGGTGCCTGGACCCGGAGGCCGCTTACAGCGGAGGGATCTTGATGTAGTCGTGTAGACTTGAGCCCCCAGGGTAGTCGTGTAGACTAGGCGTAGAACCGACAGAGTTGGTCGACGTTCCACGAGTTGTTGACGTCTTTGCCTTCAAGCGTCTGGAGGCGGTAGGAGCCCGGTCCAGTCACCTTTGCAACTGTGAAGGGACCTTCCCAGGGCGAGATGAGCTTATGTAGTCCTTCCGTGTTCTGGATGCGACGGAGGACAAGATCACCAACGTTGAAGGAGCGTTCCTTGACGTTGCGATCATGGTAGCGTCGGATACCCTCTAGGTACCTTGCTGATTGGACGAGGGCGGCGCAGCGAGCTTCTTTGAGTTCGTCGATATCAACTCGTCTGCTGTCTTCAGAGATGCCTTCGTCGTAGTGCTCCACTGCTGGTGAATCCCACATGACATCAGCAGGAAGGATTGCTTCGGAACCGTAGACCAGGAAGTATGGGGATTGCCCCGTTGGCTTGGAGGGCTGAGTACGTAGCCCCCAGAGTGCATTGGGTAGTTTCTTGATCCACTTGCCTCCTTTGGAGTTAGCAGCGTCGTGTAGCCGCTTTTTGAGAGCGTCGAGCACCATCCCATTAGTGCTCTCGACTTGTCTGTTGGCCCTAGGGTGAGCAACTAAGACATATCGGACATCGATCCCCCTGTTCTCGTAGTACTCCCAGAACTGGTGATTGTTGAAGTTGGAGCCCAGGTTTGTGATGATGCGATGGGGTAGTCCGTAGCGGTGTACTAGTTCTTCCAGGAAGTCGAGTACTCTGTCAGCCTTGGGGCATGTGACCGGCTTGACCTCGATCCACTTGGTGAACTTGTCGATGGCCACCAATACTCTGTTGAATCCACCTGGCGCAGTTGGTAGTGGCCCAATCATGTCCAGCCCCCAGCAAGCGAAAGGCCAGGTTGGCGGTATGGTGACCAGCTTGTAGGCTGGGACGTGTTGCTACTTGGCGAAGTATTGGCACCCTTGGCACCTTCTGACGAGTTCTTCAGTGTCGCCCAGAGCTGTGGGCCAATAGAAAGCTCGTCGAACGGCTTTGCTAACCAGCGTGCGAGAGGACGCGTAGTTGCCGCAGACGCCTTTGTGGATCTCCTCCAAGATGTCCTTGCCTTCTTGTCTGGGAACGCACTTCATGAGTACTCTGGAAGAGCTTGTCTCCGACGAGGACGTAGGACTTGGCGCGGCGGATGAGTTGCTCCACCAAGTTCTTGTCCGAGGTAACCTTCTGCTCGCTGAGGTAGTCGATGAAGGGCTGCGTCCAGTCCACGTCGATCATCATGACCTCCTGACCAGACGGGGAATGTGCTGGGATAGTGGTCGGTGGCGCCGGCTCCGGGATGGATGGCGCGTGAAGCTCATGGACGAAGACACCCACTGGTACTTGAGCGCGAGTGGAGCCAAGCTTTGACAGGACGTCCGCTGCGACGTTGTTTTCGCGGACGACGTGGTGGAACTCGAGACCGTAGAACTTGTTCTCGAGCTTGCGGACTTATAGGCAGTAGGCATCCATGTTCTCCTTGTTGCGGTCCCAGGACTTGTTGACTTGGTTGATGACCACTGCGGAGTCGTCGTAGACTAGTAGCCGCTTGATGCCCAGTGAAGCCGCGAGGCGGAGCCCGTGTAGCAGAGCTTCGTACTCGGCTTCGTTGTTTGAGACCTTCCAGAAGATCTGCAGGACGTACTTGAGTTGTTCGCCCTCGAGGTTGAGTGAGCCGTCGAAGTACATCACCCAATGCTCTGGACGCTCAGTTGGAGTAGGTAGCTGATTCTCCCGCCACTCCGCCATGAAGTCGACTAGTGCCTGCGACTTGATGGCTGTGCGTGGCTTGAAGTCGATGTTGAGGGCACCGAGTTCGACTACCCACTTGGAGATTCTTCCAGTAGCATCTTGGTTCCGCAGGATGTCGCCGAGCGGGTAGTCGGTGACGACGGAGATCGAGTACTCCTGGAAGTAGTGTTGTAGCTTCCGCGAGGTGATGAGCACTGCGTACAGAAGCTTCTGTACAAGCTGGTAGTGTGTCTTGGATTCTGACAGGACCTCACTGACGAAGTAGACTGGTCGCTGGACTGGGTAGGCATGGCCATCTTCCTGCCGCTCGACGATGATGGCAGTACTGACCACGTGAGTAGTCACAGAGAGGTAGAGCAGTAGCTGCTCGCCTTTGCGAGGAGCCGTGAGGACTAGTGGCTTTGATAGGAAGTCCTTGAGCTGAGCAAGGGCTTGGTCCGCCTCTGGAGTACACACGAACTTCTCTTGGTGCTTGAGTAGTTTGAAGAAGGGGAGCCCCCGTTCTCCGAGCTTCGAGATAAATCTGTTCAGGGCCGCCATGCACCCGGTCAGCTTCTGGACGTCTTTGATGCACATGGGAGCTTTCATGCTGGTGATGGCAGAGATCTTCTCGGGATTGGCTTCGATACCACGGTGGCTGATGATGAAGCCGAGTAGTTTGCCTGAAGGTACGCCGAAGACGCACTTGTTCGGGTTGAGCTTCCAGCGGTACTCGCGCAGGGATGCGAAAGTTTCTTCAAGATCGTCGATGAGGGTAGTGGAGTTTCTGGTCTTGACGACCACGTCATCCACGTAGGCTTCAACGTTCTTGTTGAGTTGCCTCTTGAAGCAGGCCTGGATAGCTCGCTGGTATGTGGCACCGGCGTTCTTCAACCCGAAAGACATGGTCGTGTAGCAGTACGCGCCAAACGGGGTGATGAACGCGGTCTTCTTCTGGTTTTCTTCCTTGATTGCAATCTGGTGGTACCCGGAGTAGCAGTCGAGGAAGCAGAGCAGGTCGCAGCCCGCCGTGGAGTCGATGACTTGGTCAATCCGCGGCAACCCGAAGGGGTCCTTGGGGCAGTGCTTGTTGAGGTCGGTGTAGTCGACGCACATCCTCCACTCGTTTGAGTTCTTCTTGCGGACAAGGACGGGGTTGGCGAGCCACTCAGGATGGAAGACTTCTTTGATGAAGCCGGCCACGAGTAGTTTGGCGAGTTCCTTCTTGATGGTGTCCCGTCTGTCGTCGGCGAAGCGGCGGAGGTGTTGTCGCTTCGGGGTATCTTTAGGATCGACGTTGAGAGAATTCTCGATCAACTCCTTGGGCACCCCTGGCATGTCCGCTGGCTTCCACGCGAAGATGTCGCGGTTAGCCCGGAGGAAGTTGATGAGCGCGTCTTCCTATTTGGGGTCGAGGCCCGCCCCGATGGTGGTGGTCTTGCTGTTGTCGCCTGTCCCGAGGTCGATTGTCTTGACCAGAACTTCCTCAGCTGGCTGAGGCTTGTTAGCTTTGTCTGACTTCTCATGGATGTCGAGTTCACTTGGGGCAAGATTCTTCGACGCAGCGTAGATCTCCATCATAGCGTTGGGTACTTGATTTGTGGAGGCAATCTCCACGGCTTCCATGTCGCAGTCGTGCGAGATCTTCAAGTCCCCTTGCAGTGAGAGTACACCTGCTGGACTTGGCATCTTGAGCATCAAGTAGGTGAAGTGCGGGACCGCCATGAACTTGGCGATAGCTGGTCTGCCGAGGATGGCATGGTAAGACGTCTCGAAGTCCGCGACCTCGAACTTGACGTACTCGGTACGATAGTTGTCCCGAGATTCCCCAAAGGTAACTGGCAGGACCACTGAGCCCAGTGGGATGGCCACGTTCCCGGGGACGATGCCGTAGAAGGGCGAGGTGCTCTTGGTGAGCATGTGGGTGATGTCGAGCCCCATCTTCTTTAAGGTCTTAGCGAAAAGGACGTTGAGCCCGCTTCCACTGTCGATGAGGACCTTGTTAAGCTTGGAGCTCGCGACCACCAGCTTCAGGACTAGTGGGAACCGTCCTGGTTCAGAGAAGCTTGTCTACTGATCCGCGCGGGAGAAGGTAATGGGTTCCTCCGACCACCTGAGAGGGGTCGGAACCGCTGGTTCAATGCTCATGACTTCTCGACGGGTAGCCTTTTGTTCCCGTCTGCTGGGTAGTCCACCGAAGAGGATGTTGACTGTCTTGTCGGGTTCCTGGAAGTCGTCATTGCCTCCGTCGTTCTTCTTCTTGCCTTTCTTGTCATGAGGGTGCGGTGGCTCTGGAGTACTCTTGAGTGCTCGCCTGAGTTGGTAGCACTACTCGGTGGTGTGGTTGCCGTCCAGATGCCACGGGCACTTCTCTTTCAGCAAGTCTTTGAAGCCGCCAGAGGTCTTCTTCGAGTTCTCCTTCGCAGGGCGCTGGATAGCCGCGACAGTGTTGTCTGGCTTGCACTTGCGATTGGGACCCGAGTAGTAGTTGTTGTTGCGACCGCCTTGGTTCCCGTTGTTGCTACTGCCACGCCCGTGTTCTGCTTGCTCTTTCCACGGATGGCATCGTACTTGGCGTTGGCTTTGTCTTCTTCATCCGCCCAGGACGTGATCAAATCCTTGAGATGGGGGAAGGACTTGGGGCGGCAGCGACCGAAGTCTTCGAAGGTGCGACGGTGGTAGAGACCATCTTGAAAGAGGTCGATGACCTCCTTGTCGGTGACGTCGACTACGGTGGCGCGCTTGTCGAAGAAGCGCCGCATGTACTTGCGAAAGATCTCGCCCTGTTCCTGCTTCACCATAGCCAGGTCCATGCGAGTATCCGATCGGCCCATAGCGCCCGTGAAGTTGCTGGTGAACTGCTCCTTCAGCTGGTCCCACTTGTCGATCGAGTGCTTGTCCAGCGACTCAAGCCTTGTGAGCGGGGCTTGGTCCAGGCAGAAGGGAAAGTAGAGGCACTTGGTGTCGTTGTTGCCACCAGCGTTCTCGATGAAGAGGGCGTAGCATCTGAGCCACTGGATACGATCCTGCTTCGCGTCGTACTTGGTAATTCCCAGAGGTTTGAACTTGTTCGGGAGGAGTAAGTTGCGAAGCAGAGGGGAGAAGGCGGGGAAGCCGTCGTTGTCGCCTGTTGTGGCGGACTTCTTCCGCCGCAGTTCTTCAATCTTCTGGCGGGCTTCGTAGCCGCCCTATGAGGCTCCGGAGGCGTGGCTGTTCTCGTGGTCTCGACTGCCGCGACCGCCTCCGCCACTGACCCTCCTGTTGGCCCCATGGTTGGAGCTCCCGCCGTCGCTGCCGCTGCCGCCAGGATCGCGGTGAGGGATGATCTCGCGATTGCCGCCAGCAGCTGCGGCACTGTTGCTAGCCTGAGAGGGTCCGTCGGCATTGGCGCGGGTACGGTTGGGCTGAGCCGGCAGCTCAGCTCGAGTACGGTTACGGCTGAGGTCTGCGCTGCAACTTGTAGCTTCGTTGTCGCGGTTCCTGGCGGGGGCGGCTGGGTGACCCTGTTGTCAACTCGCATGAAGTAAGCGTCTTCTGCGAGTTTAGCGATGACTTCTCCAGCACGTATCCCCTGAGCTTGGTGTGCGATCGCTGTGATCGACATGAGGCATTGCTCCGAGGTGGTGTGTACCCTGCTCTCGACGGCTTCGAGAGCTTCTGCGAGGTTGCCGATGGGGAGGTTGTCTCGGAGACGCCGGCGCCGTTCGTTCCGCTTTCTGTTGCGCTCACGTCAAGCGTCCTTGTTGGCATCGGTCTCATCCGCGGGTGCTTCAGCAGACAGCTCGTCTGCGGAGATGTCTTCAAGGTACCGGTCCTCTGCCGTCCGTGAAGGTCCTGGCGTGCCGCCGGCAGCCATGAAGACTTGGCGATCGGGGTTGCCAAGGCTGGAGTCAGAGCTGCCACCTCAGTTGGAGAGTACTCCTCAGTTCGAGTGAGTGGTGTTCCCTCCTGGAACGGAAGCGAGTCGAGGTAGGTGACGTAGCGTGAGTTCCCACTTATCAGGTCGGCGGGCTTGCGGTCCGGCCAGTAGACGAATCTCCCGGCGGGCGTGGATGTTATAACCTGCCCAGAAGTCGGCCCTGATAAGGGCTGCTTAGTAGAGTTGTCCTCGGACTCGGGATCCTTAGGGTCCAACCCGAAGTCGAACTCGTACGCGGAGTCCGAGTAGAAGCCGGAGAGGGGGTTGGAGTCCGAGGCGTGGCCGGGAGTAGCGTCGGAGTCCGAGTTGTAATCGGGTACGGGCTCCTTGCCGACCCGGCGTGTAGAGGGAGCCTCCGTGCGGGACCTGCTGAGGTTGAGGGGGCCACGCATGGAGCGCTCGCGGGGTGGTGAAACCACATGCGATGGCTGAGTAGCCGTCTCGCATGCGATAGCCCACGGGGACGTCGAGTTCGAGTTGGAAGCGGATCCGAGCTCGAAGTCGGCGTGTTGGTCGAAGAGCGAAATTTCGCCGAACTTGCCGGCGAGTTCACCCGTGACTACTTTGGGAAGCGTCACGAAGCCAGTCTCCGGGTTGGGCGGCATGGTGAGGCAGCGTTGGAAAGATCCAGCGCCGTCAGCAGTGCAGATCCAGGCACCGAAGACGAAGGTGTCACCGCGGTTGAAGGTGACGGTTGGCTTGATGTAGACAGGAGCCGTCGAGTTCGCCATGTGATCTCGGGCGAGAGCCCCTACCTGGCGCGCCAGCTGTCGGTGTTTTGGACCGGCAACCTACTAAGGGGAGTACCCGAAGTAGATGAATGTGGCCTCGCCGAGATCGGTAACTCGAAGGAAGAGACACGTGGCACACAATTTAGACAGGTTCGGGCCGCGAGGTGCGTAATACCCTACGTCCTGTATGCTGCGTAGCTCTGGATTGATTGGGTATGATTACAAGATGATGCAATCTTACACCGTGAGATCAGGTGACGAGAGAGGGGTCCCTGTCGGGCATACTCCCCGGGGACCCATGCAAGGAAGGATGAAGACGAACTCCTACTAGAATTCCCCTGTAATCCTACTAGAACTCGTTCCGTGTAATCCTACTAGGACTCCTGCCTTGTAACCGACTAGGAACCCGCCCCCTGGACTATATAAAGGAGGGCTGGGTACCTAGCCGGGCACTTGATCTCAACCAACACCAAGCGCAGGACGCCATACTTGATCCCCCAAACAGGACGTAGGGTTCGCCACCTTGGCGGCCCGAACCTGTATAAATCTTGTGTCCCGTGTCCTTGCGCATACCTTTGAGTTCTCGGTCTCCCGATCACGATCCTCACTGCACAATCTACTACCTCGGGTACCCCCTTGGTAGGTTTGCCAGTCTAAAACACCGACGGTGGCGCGCGGGTAGGGGTGATCATCACCACGGGCGAATTCGAAGGACCCTCGTCAACAAGATCAATCTACTCGTCGACTCGCCGAGATCCATTGAAGCAAGTTTCCTTGCTCTTGTCAAAGCGGAATCAATTTTCCTACGCCGCGCTTCCGGTTGCTTCGGCACGTCACGCGGCTCGTCGCGCCGCTCGTCGTCGACTACTCCGCGTCACGCGGCTCGTCTCGCGGCTCGTCGCGCCGCTCGTCGTCGACAACTCTGCCTCGCGCAGGATCGTCGTTGACTACTTCGCCTCCGCCACGCGTCCGGGTGCCTCGGCACGTCGCGTGGCTCGTCACGCGGTTCGTCGCGCCGTTCGTAGTCGACTACTCTGCCTCGCGCAGGCTCGTCGTTGACTACTTCGCCTCGCCGCGCGTCCGGGTGCCTCGGCACGTCGCGCGGCTCGTCCACGCGGCTCGTCACGCCGCTCGTCGTCGACTACTCCGCCTCGCGCGAGCTCGTTGTCGACTACTTCGTCTTCGCCACGCGTCCGGGTGCCTCGGCACGTCGCGCGGCTCGTCACGCGGCTCGTCGCGCCGCTCGTCGTCGACTACTCCCGCTTCGCGCGAGGCTCGTCGTCGACTACTTCGTCTTCGCCGCGCGTCCGGGTGCCTCGGCACGTCGCGTGACTCATCACGCGGCTCGTCGCGCCGCTCGTCGTCGACTACTCCGCCTCGCACGGGCTCGTCGTCGTCGACTACTTTGCCTCCGCCTCGCGTCCGGGTGCCTCGGCACGTCGCGCGGCTCGTCGTCGACTACTCCGCCTCGCGCGAGCTCGTCGACGACTACTTCCGTCTTCACCGCGCGTCCGGGTGCCTCGGCACGTCGCGCGGCTTGTCACGCGAGCTCGTCGCGTCGCTCGTCGTCGACTACTCCGCCTCACGCGGGCTCATCGTCGTCGACTACTTTGCCTCCACCACGCGTCGGGTGCATCGGTACATCGCGCGGCTCGTCACGCGGCTCGTCACGCCGCTCGTTGTCAACTACTCTGCCTCGCGCAGGCTCGTCGTCGACTACTTCGTCTTCGCCGCGCGTCGGGGTGCCTCGGCACGTCGCGCGGCTCGTCACGCGGCTCGTCGCGCCACTCGTCGTCGACTACTCCGCCTCGCGCGGGGCTCGTCGTCGTCGACTACTTTGCCTCCGCCGCGCGTCCGGGTGCCTCGGCACGTCCCGCGGCTCGTCACACGGCTCGTCACACCGCTCGTCGTCGACTACTCCGCCTCGCGTAGGCTCGTCGTCGACTACTTCGTCTTCGCCGCGCGTCCAGGTGCCTCGGCACGTCGCGTGGCTCGTCACGCGGCTCGTCGCGCCGCTCGTCGTCGACTACTCCCGCTTCGCGCGAGGCTCGTCGTCGACTACTTCGTCTTCGCCGCGCGTCCGGGGTGCCTCGGCACGTCGCGCGACTCATCACGCGGCTCGTCGCGCCGCTCGTCGTCGACTACTCCGCCTCGCACGGGCTCGTTGTCGTCGACTACTTTGCCTCCGCCGCGCGCGTCGGGGTGCCTCGGCACGTCGCGCGGCTCGTCGTCGACTACTCCGCCTCGCGCAGGCTCGTCGACGACTACTTCGTCTTCACCGCGCGTCCGGGTGCCTCGGCACGTCGCGCGGCTTGTCACGCAGCTCGTCGCGTCGCTCGTCGTCGACTACTCCGCCTCACGCAGGCTCATCGTCGTCGACTACTTTGCCTCCACCACGCGTCCGGGTGCATCGGTACATCGCGCGGCTCGTCACGCGGCTCGTCACGCCGCTCGTTGTCAACTACTCTGCCTCGCGCAGGCTCGTCGTCGACTACTTCGTCTTCGCCGCGCGTCCGGGTGCCTCGGCATGTCGCGCGGCTCGTCACGCGGCTCGTCGCGCCGCTCGTCGTCGACTACTCCGCCTCGCGCAGGCTCGTCGTCATCGACTACTTTGCCTCCGCCGCGCGTCCGGGTGCCTCGGCACGTCGCGCGGCTCGTCACACGGCTCGTCACACCGCTCGTCGTGGACTACTCCGCCTCGCGTAGGCTCGTCGTCGACTACTTCGTCTTCGCCGCGCGTCCAGGTGCCTCGGCACGTCGCGTGGCTCGTCACGCGGCTCGTCGGACGCTAGTCGTCGACTACTCTGCCTCGCGTAGGCTCGTCGTCGACTACTTCGTCTTCACCGCGCGTCCGGGTGCCTCGGCACGTCGCGCGGCTCGTCACGCGGCTCGTCGACGACTACTCCGCCTCACACAGGCTCGTCGTCGACTACTTCGCCTCCACTGCGCGTCCCGGTGCCTGGGCACGTCGCGCGGCTCGTCACGCGGCTTATCGTGCTGCTCATCGTCGACTACTCTGCCTCGCGCAGGCTCGTCGTCGACTACTCTGCCTCGCGCAAGCTCGTCGCACGGCTCGTCGTCGACTACTCCGCGCGTCCGGGTGCCTCGGCACGTCGCGCGGCTCGTCACGCGGCTCGTCGCGCCGCTCATCATCGACTACTCTGCGTCGCGCAGGCTCGGCGTCGACTACTCCGCCTAGCGCAGGCTCGTCGTCAACTACTTCGCCTCCGCCTCGCGTCCGGGTGCCTCGGCACGTCGCGCGGCTTGTCACACGGTTCGTCGTCGACTACTCCGTGCGCCGCGACTTCGTCTTGCGGCCACGCTGGCTCTACTTCATCCACGCCGTGCGTCATGACTACTTGTCTCGCGGCAACACTAGCTCTAATTCGAGTACGCCGCGCGCCGCCACGACGTCGTCTTCCGGTCGCAACGCGTCGACCATTTATCTTGACTAGTTTTCCAAACTTGTCGAGAACGGCAGTCACGCCCCCAACAACTAGTCGGAATCAACTCTGACTAGTCAACTTCAACAACAACCGTCGCGGCTCCATCGCCGACCGCCACGGCTTCATCATCAGTCTGCACAGGCAGCAACAGCTAAGTCATTTATTTAAATGATTACTGTTTTCTTGGCTTGTTCTCCTCATCATGTAGGACTACTTGCCGACTACTCATTTGTGTATGCTTCTCGGCGGGTTTTCACGGGAGCTACACTCTACTGACTACTCTTGGGGTATATCGATCAAGTCGCCACGAGTCTACTTCATCAACTCGGGGGCTATCCCTAGGAGGCAGCTTCTAAAGTCTGCTACGCGTGGCAATCTAAAGTCGACTTCTAAAGTCCGCTCCGTGCGGCAACTTAAAGTCGACTCCGGTCGCATCTTCGCCTGCTTCGGTGGCATACTACATGTGTAAGCTTCGATGGAACCTAGCTGTAAGTGGCCCTCGAGTCCTGGCGACGATGGAACCTAGCTGCATGTGGTCTTCACGCTTTGTACCATGGGTCCAAGTACCCTAAGTACTCGCGCTCCGTACCTTGGGTCTGAAATCCATGGCCCAGGTACACAAGTCGACTCCGGTTGCACCTTCAAGTCCACTGCGGTGGCAACCATACCTTGGGTCTGAAATCCATGGCCTAGGTACACAAGCCGACTCCGGTCGCACCCTCAAGCCGACTCCGGTCGCACCCTCAAGCCGACTCCGGTCGCAACTGTACCTTGGGTCTGAAATCCATGGCTCAAGTACTCAAGCCCACTCCGGTGGCACAAGTCGACGCTAACGGTTGCACCCAAGCCCACTCCGGTGGCACAAGCCGACTTCGGTCGCAACCTTAAGCCTGCTCCGGTGGCAAAATTATTCGTTTTCTCTGATTTTTTTTCGCTTTGGCTTTCCGGAAAGTGCTTTTCGTTTTTTGCATCTTAAGTCCACCCCGCGTGGCACAAAGTTGACTATTGTAGTCGCATCTCAAAGTCCGCTCCGCGCGGCATCCTAAAGTCGACTTCTAAAGTCGCATATCAAAGTCCGCTCTGTGCGGCAACTAAAGTCGACTTCGGTTTTCAAGTCGCATCTCAAACTCCGCTCCGCGCGGCACAAAGTCGACTTCGGTCGCATCTAAAGTCCGCTTCGCGCGGCAACTAAAGTCGACTTCGGTCGCATCTAAAGTCCGCTTCGCGCGGCACAAAGCCGACTTCGGTTTTCAAGTCGCATTCTAAAAGTCCGCTCTGATGGCACGACTACTTCTCATGCTCCATGGCTCGACGCCAAACTACTACTCGGAATCTCTCCAGCTCGGGGGCTGCACTCAAATTACTACTCAAGGATAACTTCAGCATGCTTCGCTCGCTCTCAAGCTCGGGGGCTCCACACCAACAACTACTCGACGTGGCTCATACGACTCTCTTATCTCGAGGGCTACACGCTGCAAGAGTACTCGGATGATGGCTT
Organism: Cenchrus americanus; assembly: GCA_947561735.1. Lineage (NCBI taxonomy): Eukaryota > Viridiplantae > Streptophyta > Magnoliopsida > Poales > Poaceae > Cenchrus > Cenchrus americanus. Next base: position 123,963,949 of record OX387242.1, on the reverse strand, counting down.
TCGTGAACACTGAAGACCCTTGGATTGGTTACCTAATCATTTCAAGGCTCGGGGGCTGCTATGCTACACCCATCATTCAATTTTTTCAAGACGGAAGATTCAGAATCAAGATTGACCCTCAGCTAGAGTCTACAACTCAACCTAAGGCTCGGGGGCTACTCCATATGGAGTGCGATTTTGCAACCGCACCTCCATATAATCTCGACTTCAAGACAGATGAGCTGGACCACCTTCCAGCATCGCGGCAGTTCAAGTACTATTGAAGACTTCTCCAAGCAGTACTCGAGGACGCTCAAGAACTACTAGAATAGGCTTCAAAACTACTCGAACTACTACACTCGACTACAATGTGCTCGGGGGCTTGTCGGGCATACTCCCCGGGGACCCATGCAAGGAAGGATGAAGACGGACTACTACTAGAATTCCCCTGTAATCCTACTAGGACTCGTTCTGTGTAATCCTACTAGGACTCCTTCCTTGTAACCGACTAGGAACCCGCCCCCTGGACTATATAAAGGAGGGCCGGGTACCTAGCCGGGCACTTGATCTCAACCAACACCAAGCGCAGGGCGCCATACTTGATCCCCCAAACAGGACATAGGGTTCGCCACCTTGGAGGCCCGAACCTGTATAAATCTTGTGTCCCGTGTCCTTGCGCATACCTTTGAGTTCTCGGTCTCCCGATCACGATCCTCACCGCACAATCTACTACCTCGGGTACCCCCTTGGTAGGTTTGCCGGTCTAAAACACCGACAGTCCCTGCCTCGCCTTATATAGTCCGGGAGGTAGGGTTACAAGTCGGTTCAGGGAGAGAGTACTAGTCGAGTACGTCTAGGAGTCTTCTATACAGTGCGGGACATGTACAGCTTCCTAACTGAGTACTTCTCCTCTGTAGTCCTTGTGCTTCATGCCATCAGGTGTCGTGCAGCGCAAGTCGGGTAGTCCCAGGGGCCCACCGAGTAGTCGGTCCTGGTACCCACCGAGGTAGTGGGCCCAGGGAGGTCCATACGACAGAGGTCACTTTGCTTGACCAATGGAACAACACCAAAAGGCACATTGTAGACTTGGTCAACCTCAAGTGTTCATGCAGAGAGTGGCAATTAACAGGGAAACCTTGCAGGCATGCTTTGACATGGATTCTGTCCAACAGAGGACTTCAAATCTCTGACTATGTTCATGAGTACTATTCTATTCAGAGATTCAGGGGTGCATATGCAGGGAGAGTTGAAGCTATGCCAGACAGATCATAATGGCCTGAAGTGGATCTTGGCTTCAAAGTTTGGCCACCTCTCCTAAAAAGAGCTGCAGGAAGACCTATGGTGCAAAGGATCAGAGGATGCTTTGAGGTCAATGCCACCAAAAGGAGGGTAAAGTGCAGAAGATGTGGAGGTTTTGGCCATTTCACCAAGTCTTGCAAGGATAGGATGGAAGAGCTGAATGATCCAGAAGAGCAGGATGATCAACAAGATGAAGCTGCAACACCAAACAAGAGGTACCCCTAATTACATTGACCCCCTTGCATATCATTCCACTAACAGAATTGACATCTTATACTAATGGTGTTTTTTTCTGCTGCTGTAGGAAGAGCCAAGAAGATGAAGATGGTGCTGGACCATCACAACAGAATAAGAAGGCTTCATCAAAGAAGAAGGCCCCTCCATCAAAGAAGAAGACTCCTCAGAAAAAACCTGCTAAGAAAAAGAAGACTCCTGTGAAGAAGAAGCTAAAGAAGGATGCAAGTGCTCCACCAGCTAGTGTTGTTAGGAGCCTTAAAGATTGGTTGGGAATGTAGTCTGTTTCATGCCTATTATCTGTATTATTTTGGGTAGGCCTGTGTGATCTATTTTGAGAGCTTGGCATGTCAGTTGGTGTGTTTGAACTATGTTGGTGTGTGAACTATGTTGGCATGTCAGTTGGTGTGTATGAACTATGTCAGTTCCACCAGATTGTATGAACTGCTGTTGCCAGTGATGTATGTATGAACATGATGCCAGTGGCTATCTATGTATGTATGACCATGTTGCCAGTTGCTATTTATGCATGCAATATGAACAATTGTCAGCTTCCCTCTATGTTGCAATTATCTCAGTTGAACATGCAAATGTTAGTATATCAAATTGAACAGAAATTTAACCAATGCAAATTCAGCCAAATTGGTGAGCACAAATTGAGCACAAATCAAATCCATTCATATTGTCACCAGCACAAAATTAGTATAGTTCAGCAACACAAATTCAGGAGCTCATTCAGTACTCATTTGGCTTCCAGAATGCATTCACTAACATGCCTATCACTACACCAACACATACACCTACTACAACTGAGATATCCCAGCCAAATGCCTTGGTCTTGGTCTCACTTCTCTTCATCTTCAGGTTGAAGATGTCGATTAGAGCCAGCGCCGGTCCTGTAGTGTTAGCATCCGGGGCAGCCGCCCAGGGCCCCCAAATGCCAAGGGCCCCGGGGGCCCCAACTAGTTTACACGTACACGTATCAAGTGTATATACTAAAGCTCAAAGCTTGCAAATTTGCTACAAATCAAGTCCAATTGTTGAAAACAAGTGGCAAATTTAGCTCAAGAATGAAACAAGCAAACAACAATAGTAGATTCAGTAGTACATTCTTCTTCTGTCTTCAGAGTGCATAGAAATTCTCTTAAATAAGGGCCCCTTAATTAAGTTTTGCCCTGGGCCCCTCAAAACTCAAGACCGGCCCTGATTAGAGCCACATGAAGTTGTTGCTTGATCATATCAACTTCCTGCTTCAACTCAAGTTGTTGTTGCTTCCAATCAGAGCATTCCTTCCTCATCTCAGCATCTGGAAGCACAAAGCATTGCTGGCCTTTATGATCAGTTGCCTCCTGTTGTTGCTCTACATCTAGCCCACGCATGTAAACCTCATACTACTCCTGGGATCTGATGAATTTACATGTGTGCGGGTCTTCCTGCAGCCAAAGTTCAACACAATGAGCACCTGGAAGCACAAAATTCATGGCGAGAATACCAAATTAAACCAATCCCACACACCTTAACATTGTTGGGGCACTTGTATAACACCTCACCATATGACTCTTCTTGCTTGCTGCGGATCATTACCACACGAACGCCACATCTTTGGTAGTCAACGAGAGGCAGTCGCTTACCTTTGCTACTGGTCGCCGCCGTCGAGCTTGACATTGTCACACCGTGCATCAGGCTGCTGCTTCCCATCCTCATCGTCCTGCGCTCCGACATGGTCCGCTCCATCGTCGGCTAGGGTTAGGGATGGTACACAAGAGCTGGCGGCGGGAGAGAGAACAAAGACAAGAGAAGAGATGGCGACGGGAGATATAGAAGAGAAGAGAGACGGCGACGGGAGGGGCAAAAACGGCTATACGGAATGTGTGCCTGGTCTACAGCCGTCTAGGGCGCTTGCAGGTGGGCCATCCGTCGCCACATGCGTACATAATGGCAAGCTTCGGTGAGTGTTCGAGTTGCAATGACAGTTTTCCAATTAGGTGAATAGTAATGGTAGTTCTCCAATCTTTCAAAATTGTAATGGCATTTTTCCAATTAACCCTACATATAATCAACCATACCATAAAGATTGATAGCAGAGCAACAAGAAAATGGTACAAACACGACCAGGTTGATGATAACACCAAGAATGCAACTACGACCATGTCAGTGGCCCTGCCCATCAATGGTGCAAATGCAAGTTGGAAGATAATAGCCAAGATCGGTGGGTTAAAGCTCTGGCTTTCAGACTTTATCCATTGTTCAATGGCAGCGCGGTCAACCGCGCCGCACCATCTTCTTTCATGCAAAGGAGGGCTTGGTTGCTATTGTCTGCATACTGGTTGCATATGTAGCGGCAAATAGCCCTTGACTCTACCGAAGATACATTGCATAAAGTCTATGGCCACCCAATATCTTGGTTGATTTTATCAGTTAGGCATGCATACATGCAAGTGATTGACAAAATATATCCTAAATTTGCAAAATATTACGGTTGTGCTTCAGAAAGTAACTGGAAAGCATGCAGGATTACAGAGCTGTAAGTTTTGCATATTTATTGATGAAATTAATTTCGCAATAGTGAAAATGTGAAGTTTGGGTGCGCTCCTGCAATGCTTATGACATGAACCATTATAGAAATGCAAGGATAGTTTATTGAAAAACAGAAACACAAGCATAGTAGTAGAGATGCAACAAAAGTAGTAGTGCAAGAAGAAGAAATAGGGGCGTAGTGAGGTGGTCTTTGAAGGCGGGGACCTGACCGCTAGAGCTTGAGGAAGGAAGGCAACTTGCTCGTCCTTGAGATGTCCACCGACTCGATCTGGAACGACACGCCCTTCTCCAGGAGGCAGGCCGCCACACGCGCCACCGCCGGTGAGATCACCGGCCCGTACACCGTCACAGGCGCCACCATCGCCTCGCCGCCGTCGGAGACCTAATCGGCTTGTAGGGATCCTCTCCATGGAGGGGGCAGATTCGGCCACAGATGGCTCCTCGCCCCGGCCGTGACGCGTCCTTGCACCGCCCGGAGACTCCGTTTGGCGGCGCGCTGCCCTCCATCCCCCCACGCGGTGCCCTCCATCTGCCGGCGGCGGCAAAGACCTGTCACCGTAAACCCTAACCGCCCTCAGTACACAAATGATACATCGTAACTATATTACTTGAAAAGTTATTTTCACATTTATGAAGTGGCCATTCTATCCTTGTTAAAAAATAAGAACCAGAAAACTGCAATTAATGTCATCTCCTAATCCCCACATTTGTGGAGGAAAGTGGAGGAAAATTTTTCCTCCTAGGCCCACTCATCATAGAGATAGGAGGAAAATTTTTCCTCCATCCCATTTCCTCCTAGCCTCATATCCCTCTGATCGACCGCTCTCGGTCGACGTGAGACAATCATTTTTCCCCAAGGATAATAAAATTCTATTTCATTTAATCCATTTATCCCATTTAAACCATTTAAACCCATTTTTATCGTTTAAACCCATTTTCATTTAATGGATCATTTGCGGTATAAACAAAACAGTTGATCATTATTTACCATTTAAATGGGTGTTTAAACGGCTGTTTAGGCGAACATTGGGCAATGCCGTTCATTTTCCATGGTGCATCGTTTCAAAGAGCAGTATATAGTTCTTACAAATGAAAACCCGTTTAGTTCTTATGTGAAGTGAACTCGTGATGGGTTCCAATTCCATCGATGTTTCAACTTTGAGGACCCGTTTGTTTCATAAGGAATCGAAATCGTTCTTGTAGAGTAGATAATTGGATTTCGATCGAGTTATTTTTCTTGCGAAAAACAAAAGAAAAGGTGGGTTCAAATCGGTTGGCAAAGAAAGCATTGATAGCAAATGCAATTATGCCAAAATCGAGTAAAAATCTACCCTTGCAGCGTTAGCATTACTCGAGATGGGCACCCTGGTTTTTTGAGCATAGGGCACCCTGGTAAACTAGGATCTTGGGCTTGGGCCACCAATGTCGGCTGCAAGCTTATGTTAGACGACTATCCACAACAACCACACCAATAAGCACCTTCAAATCCACCATACGAGGGAGTAGAGAGAGAAGAATCCCATCCCCAAAAGACCAATGCCCACAGCAGTCCACACCCATCCCCTCCTGCATCCTACCGTTGGCTCGCGGGACAGGGTCGGCAGCCACACCGGTGTGCTCCTGCTCCGCTCGTCGGCCCTGCTTCAGCGGCCTGAGGCGCCAAAGAAGGAACGGCGGGAGGCACAAAAGTGGGTGGTCATTGACGGTGAATTTCCGTCAACCTAGCCATGAGTTTACCTTATGTGTTGGCATGAATTTTATATCTTATCCATTGGTACTAACCCCCTTGGTATAACAAGTTCGTTTGTGCTTGTCGATTTTGGAGTTTAGTGTTTATGCAGGAATTTAGCATTGAAAGAAAGACTTCCAGTTTAAGTTCATCAAGCACCTCGTGACAAGACCTCGAAGCCCGGTACAAGTCAAGAAATGAAGTAAACATGACTCCAAGAAGCCCAAGGACCAACCGTGAAGACGGAAATCTCCGAGGACTCTAAGGACAAGCAGCTTCATCTAAACCGCGCAAAAAATGACATCAAGGGCCCACATGCAGAAGGGAGAAGACTCTAGAAGGCTCGGGAAGCAACACCACCGAAGGAGGCCGCAGGCTGGGCCGAAGTGGGACCTAGCCGCCATTCGGACTATTTATAGCCCCGAGGCCAGGAGCCACGCATCAATTCTTTCGCCATCCGCCGTCGAGGAGCAGAGAAGAGAGGGACACCATCTCAGAGAGGAGAAGGTTGAGCTAGTTGTCTAGGGTCTCCCTAGCCAGCGTTGGAGCCTTGCAAGGAAGACCACGTCGGAGTTACAGGAGTTAGAAGCAAGATCAAGGTAGGATGCCAATGGTGATCTTGATTCATGTATTATGTTGAATTATCAAGTTGCAATCCGATTTCTAGTGATCGAGTGTTTCTCCTACTATTTTGATTTCAATCGGCTTTTCATATCTTAAAGATCTATTCTCGGGATAGACCATAGAGGGTGTTCTTGTAGCCGTGGTGGCTAGAGGTGCATGCCTGAGCTTCCGGGAGATTTCAACTTGTCCATTGGACTCACCCTAGACTAACACGCGTGAATAGGGTGTGTTGTGACAGAACGGTGGCTCCAAAAGGCGGGCGTTTTCGGAGTTGGACGGGAAACCGTGATTTAAAGATGCTTTTTATGAGATTCAACTTGGTTACTTCTTCTTTGCTCGGAACTTCAACATAAGCTTGATCCAAACTCTCTAGATTGGTTTATCTATCCCTCTCTATCTCTTGCTACCTCCGTTTTCATAGATTAGATTCATTTTCATGATGTTGTTTGGATAGATGCATAAGATTCCCCTTTGAAGATCTAAGTGTTCTCGGCTTTAATAGATAGGATTTTGCATCACACATTTGTTCCACAAATGTGATACCTTGGGTTCACACTTGAGGGAAGAAGGGTCCCTTGACTACGACGGAGGACTTGTCCACTTGCAAGTCTAATTGCAGTTTGATACGAATATACACCATCAACAGTGGCGGCCAGGGCGAGCACAGAAAGGGCGGCATCCGGAGTGAGCACAGCGAGGGCGGCGACTGGGGCGAGCATGGCATCGAGCGTGGCGGTCTCCCATGGCAGTCGGCGCGTCTCCCCTACCTCGCCGGCAGCTCTGCCCATGGGCGGATTGAGCGGTGGTGCGGCGTAGACCCACAGGAGGCCGCCCGCCGTTCGTCGATCCGCCGCCCGGGCGAGGAAGGCGAGGAGGAGTTGGTGGCGGGAGGCGCGGGAGGTGAGGAGACGGTCGGGACCTCACCAGCCGGAATCGGATCCACCACCGCAGAAGGAGGCGGTTGTAGATCGGGGGTGAGGGCCGCGGGGTGGATCAAGGAGGAGAGCGGTTGGGATGGGGGAGAGGAGAGAGATACCTAGGGATGTGGGAGTGGAGAGTCGGATACCTTAAATGGGGATGGGGGGTGAGTAACTGTTGACAGATAAAAGACGTATCCACCTACGATCCTCAAGCGTACGAACCTACACCTTTTTCACCATGGGATTCCCTAGGTTCTTGTCAATTCGTGGAGCAAGGGGATTACAAGCATTTGATCTACCTCTACTCACTAACTTACCCAAACCCTATCTATGATTAAACTAGAAAATGACTACACTACACTAGAGAGAACGATTAAGCTAACAAGATAAAAGACACCCGCCCATGGGTCTACGATACTCGAACATGCAACCGCTTAAAGCATGAAAACCAATCTAATCTATCGAGGGTTGTGACCACGGTTTCGCCCATTCCCTCCCCCCGTACTGTCACTACGCAAAGGTATTCGTGACTAGACCTATGATGGCCACGGCGTATTGAATGGATCCAAGGGAGCATTGGGGCCTTACTCCCTTTACGGCATGGTAGCTAACCTTAATCATGAAAGCATATTCAACACAAGATGATAGATAGATATTTGAACAACATAGCGATTACATCTCAAGATCGATTACAAACCACGGACAAATGAGAAGATTACCCCATCAAGGTGCTAGACATGGCACCATTGATCATGGTGATGCTTCCTATGGTGTCTTCTTCCTTCTCCACTTGAGGGTGCTTCCTTCGAGTTGAGCGATCCTCCTCCGAAGATCTCCCTCCTCTCTCTCTCTCTAGCTTGTAGATGGCCTCTCGGTGTGAATGGCTCTATCCTCTGAATGGTGGCGCCTCCATGGACTTAGGGTTGAAGAGTCAGGCATACTCCCCGGGTACCCATGCAAGGAAGGATGAAGACGGACTCCTACTAGAATTCCCCTGTAATCCTACTAGGACTCATTTCGTGTAGTCCTACTAGGACTCTTGCCTTGTAACCGACTAGGAACCCGCCCCCTGGACTATATAAAGGAGGGCCGGGTACCTAGCCGGACTCCTGATCTCAACCAACACCAAGCGCAAGGCGCCAAACTTGATCCCCCAAACAGGACGTAGGGTTCGCCACCTTGGCGACCCGAACCTGTATAAATCTTGTGTCCTTTGTCCTTGCGCATACCTTCGAGTTCTCGGTCTCCCGATCACGATCCTCACCGCACAATCTACTACCTTGAGTGCCCCCTTGGTAGGTTTGCCGGTCTAAAACACCGACAGCTGGCGCGCCAGGTAGTGGTGATCATCACCACCGAGCGAATTCAAAGGACCCTCGTCCACAAGATCAATCTACTCGTCGATTCGCTGAGATCCATTGAAGCAAGTCGCCTTGCTCTTGTCAAAGTGGAATCAATTTTCCTACGCCGCGCTTTCGTTTGCTTCGACACGTCATGCGGCTCGTCGCGCCGCTCGTCTTCGACGACTCCACCTCGCGCAGGCTCGTCGTCGACTACTTCGCCTCCGCCGCGCGTCCGGGTGCCTCGGCACGTCGCGCGGCTTGTCACGTGGCTCGTCGCGCGCTCGTCGTCGACAACTCCGCCTCGCGCAGGCTCGTCGTCGACTACTTCGCCTCCGCCGCGCGTTCGAGTGCCTCGGCACGTCGCGCGGCTCATCGGGCGGCTCGTCGTGCCGCTCGTCGTCGACTACTTCGCCTCGCGCAGGCTTGTCGTCGACAACTCCGCCTCGCGCAGACTCGTCGTCGACTACTTCGTCTCCGCCGCGTGTCCTGGTGCCTCGACACGTCGCGCGGCTCGTCATGCGGCTCGTCGCGCCGCTCGTCGTCGACTACTCCGCCTCGTGCAGGCTCGTCGTCGACTACTTCGCCTCCGTCATGTGTCTGGGTGCCTCGGCACGTCGCACGGCTCGTCGCGCCGCTCGTCGTCGACTACTCCGCGTCGGGCAGACTCGTCGTCGACTACTCCGCCTCATGCAAGCTCGTCGTCGACTACTCCGCCTCGCGCAGGCTCGACGTCGACTACTTCGCCACCGCCGCGCGTCCAGGTGCCTCAGCACGTCACGCGGCTTGTCAGGAGGCTCGTCACGCAGCTCGTCGCGCCGCTCGTCGTCGACTACTCCACGTCGCGTAGGCTCGTCGTCGACTACTACTCCTCGTGCAGGCTTGTCGTCGACTACTCCGCCTCGCGCTAGCTCGACGTCGACTACTTCGCCTCCGCCGCGCGTCCGGGTGCCTCGACACGTCACGCGGCTCGTCAGGCGGCTCGTCACACGGCTCGTCGCGCCGCTCGTCGTCGATTACTCCACGTCGCGCAGGCTCGTCGTCGACTACTCCGCCTCGCGTAGGCTCGTTGTTGACTACTTCGCCTCCGCCGCGTGTCCAAGTGCCTCGGAACGTCACGCGGCTCGTCACGCGGCTCGTCGCGCCGCTCGTCGTCGACTACTCCGCCTCGCGCAGGCTCATCGTCAACTACTTTGTGTCCGCCTCGCGTCCGGGTGCCTCGGCACGTCGCGCGGCTCGTCGCGCCGCTCGTCGTCGACTACTCCGGCGTCGGGCGGCCTCGTCGTCGACTACTGCGCCTCGCGCAAGCTCGTCGTCGACTACTTCGCCTCCGCCGCGCGTCCGGGTGCCTCGGCACGTCGCGCGGCTCGTCACGCGGCTCATCGCACCGCTCGTCGCCGACTACTGCGTCGCGCGGGGCTCGTCGTCGACTACTCCGCCTCGCACAGGCTCGTCGTCGACTACTCCGCCTCGCGCAGGCTCGTCGTCGACTACTTCGCCTCCGCCGCTCGTGCGGGTGCCTGCGCACGTCGCGCGGCTCGTCACGCGGATCGTCGCGCGGCTCGTCGTCGACTACTTTGCCTACGCCGCGCGTTATGGTGCCTCGGCACGTTGCGCGGCTCGTCGCGTGGCTCGCCGCTCGTCGTCGACTACTTCGCCTACACCGCGCGTCCGGGTGCCTCGGCACGTCACGCGGCCCGTCACGCTACTCATCGTCGACTACTCCGTGTGCCGCGACTTCGTCTTGCGGCCACGCTGGCTCTACTTCAGCCACGCAGTGCGTCGTGACTACTTGTCTCGTGGCAACACTGGCTCTACTTCGAGTACGCCGCGCGCCGCCACGACGTCGTCTTTCAGTCGCATCGCGCCGACCATCCATCTTGACTAGTTTTCCAAACTAGTCGAGAACGGCAGTCACGCCTCCAACAAATAGTCGGAATCAACTCTGACTAGTCAACTTCAGCAACAACCATCGCGGCTCCATCGCCGACCGCCACGGCTTCATCAACGATACCGCAGCAACGAACAGCTAAGTCATTTATTTAAATGATTACTGTTTTATTTTCTTGGCTTGTTCTCCTCATCATGTAGGACTACTTGCCGACTACTCATTTGTGTACGCTTCTCGACGGGTTTTCACGGGAGCTACACTCTGCTGACTACTCTTGGGGTATATCAATCAAGTCACCACGAGTCTACTTCATCAACTCGGGGGCTATCCCAAGGAGGCAGCTTCTAAAGTCCGCTACGCGCGGCAATCTAAAGTCGACTTCTAAAGTCGCATTCTAAAGTCCGCTCCGTGCAGCAACTTAAAGTCGACTCCGGTCGCATCTTTGCCTGCTTCGGTGGCATACTACGTGTGTAAGCTTCGATGGAATCTAGCTGTAAGTGGCCCTCCGGTCCTCGCGACGATGGAACCTAGCTGCACGTGGTCTTCACGCTCTGTACCATGGGTCCAAGTACCCTAAGTACTCACGCTCCGTACCTTGGGTCTGAAATCCATGGCCTAGGTACACAAGTCGACTCCAATCGCACCTTCAAGTCCACTACGGTGGCACCCGTACCTTGGGTCTGAAATCCATGGCCCAGATACACAAGTTGACTTTGGTTGCACCATCAAGCCCGCTCTGGCGGCAATTGTACCTTGGGTCTGAAATCCATGGCTCAGGTACTCAAGCCTACTCCGGTGGCACAAGTCGACGCTAACGGTCGCACCCAAGCCCACTCCGGTGGCACAAGTTGACGCTAACGGTCGCACCCAAGCCCACTCCGGTGGCACAAGTCGACGCTAACGGTCACATCCAAGCCCACTCCGGTGGCACAAGCCGACTTTGGTCGCAATCTTAAGCCCGCTCCGGCGGCAAAACTACTAATTTTATCTGATTTTTTTGCTTTTGCTTTCCAGAAATTGCTTTTCATTTTTTGCATCTTAAGTCCGCCCCGCATGGCACAAAGTCGACTACTGCAGTCGCATCTAAAGTCCGCTTTACGCGACAATCTAAAGTCGACTTCTTCAGTCGCAACTCAAAGTCCGCTCCGCGCGGCACAAAGTCGACTTCGGTTTTTAAGTCGCATTCTAAATTCCGCACTGCCGGCATCTAAAGTCGACTTCGGTCGCATCTAAAGTCTGCTCTGACGGCATGGCTACTTCTCAAGCTCCATGGCTCGATGCTAAACTACTACTCGGAATCTCTCCAGCTCGGGGGCTGCACTCAAATTACTACTCGAGGATAACTCCAGCAGACTTCGCTTGCTCTCAAGCTCGGGGGCTCCGTACCAACAACTACTCGATGTGGCTCATATGGCTCTCTTATCTCGAGGGATACACGCTGCAAGAGTACTCGGATGATGGCCTTCGCGAACATTGAAGACCCTTGGATTCATTACCTAATCATTTCAAAGCTCGGGGGCTGCTATGCTACACCCATCATTCAAATTTTTCAAGGCGGAAGATTCAAAATCAAGATTGACCCTCAGCTAGAGTCTACAACTCAACCTAAGGCTCGGGGGCTACTCCATATGGAGTGCGATTTTGCAACCGCACTTCCATATAAATCTCGACTTCAAGACTGATCAGCTGGACCACCTTCCAGCCTCGTGGCAGTTCAAGTACTATTGAAGACCTCTCCAAGTAGTACTCGAGGACGCTCAAGAACTACTCGCAGAGGCTTCAAGACTACTCGAACTACTACACTCGACTACAATGTGCTCGGGGACTTGTCGGGCATACTCCCCGGGTACCCATGCAAGGAAGGATGAAGACGGATTCCTACTAGAATTCCCCTGTAATCCTACTAGGACTCATTTCGTGTAATCCTACTAGGACTCTTGCCTTGTGACCGACTAGGAACCCGCCCCCTGGACTATATAAAGGAGGGCCGGGTACCTAGCCGAGCACCTGATCTCAACCAACACCAAGCGCAGGGCGCCATACTTGATCCCCCAAACAGGACGTAGGGTTCGCCACCTTGGCGACCCGAACCTGTATAAATCTTGTGTCCCGTGTCCTTGCGCATACCTTCGAGTTCTCGGTCGCCCGATCACGATCCTCACCGCACAATCTACTACCTCGGGTACCCCCTTGGTAGGTTTGTCGTTCTAAAACACCGACATGAAGATCCTTTGGGTGCAAGGAAAGGGGGCCGAACCGACGCTGGAACTGGACCAGGCCGGCCGGCTTGGGCCGACCGGCCCAGGCCCATCCCAGCCCAGCTCGGTCGCCCCTTCGCTCCCGTGGGTCCTTATGTGCTTACGCACTTTTCCCCCTCCATTTGCACTATTTTGACGATGTCATCCTTGCATCCAAGATGGAAGTTCTCTTTGCATGAATTCGGTCTTTTACGCTTCAATCCTCGGGGATGTTCCTTCGTAGCACTTCGGTCCTTGCCACCATTGGAAGTGATTTCATCAAGCTCATGAACACGAACAAGACTCCTTAATTGCTCCTTTGAACTTGTTGTGAATCCGTCCTTTATGTCCATGTTTTCCTACATAAACATAACACTTCCAAATGCAGGCACAAAGATGAACTTGTTATATGATTAGTGTGCCTAGTGGTGGGTTAGTTCCATAAACAAATCCAAACCAAAGTGTAATGAACATGTTTGGTGTACCAAAATACACTGTCAACATCTCCCCCACACTTAGATCTTGCTCGTCCTCGAGCAAGTACTCATAAAAGAACTTTGTCCAAGGTTTTGAAATCGTGCTCTGCTAATTCTTTCTTCACAAGTTAGTCAATCTTTTATCTTTAATACAATAAACATAAAGTAATGATCATCATACATAAACATGGGCGTTTAGAATTTTTACCACATCAAGATTTACCCCACAACTCAAACTCTTCACTCGAGGTCTTCAATTTCAGCCATGCTTACTTCTTTGCTTCCATCGGAGGGTTTTCATGATTTTTCAAAAATAAAGTTCCTGCAACAAGTATTAGACAAAATCCTTTCTCCAAGCTCTCACATGTCACTCATATGAGGTGGCTATCCTAAACAATTTTTTTATAAAACTCTCACCTCCCATAAGTCTCTCATATAATGTAGAGTGGAGCTATAGGTATGGATAGCACAATCAACACAAGTATTGTCAAACTAAGAACTTCCTCTAATGGTTGTTTACCTTTCAAAGCCAATGATCATGAGAACTAACCATATGTGGGGATATCAAGGATAAGAAGATATAGAATGGTGGACATGTGCAAGGACAAAAGAAAAATAAGACTACGAGGCACCGATGACGTCCTCATTGTCGAATTGCACATGGTTGGAAAAGAAGTGGAAGTTTCGTCTCCTAACAACGTGACATCCTTCCTTGCACTTTATTTTTCTTTCACTTGATTCATCCACTTCATATCTTTCTTGCCATTCCTCTTCCTTTCTTTTCTTTTTCTTTTTCTCTTGCATTCTCTTTTTTTCTTTCTTTTCTTTTCCATACACATATTTTTCTCTTTACTTTTCCTTCTCTTGACATCTTTATCTCTCTTTTCAAATCTCTCAACTCCTCTCTTTCTTGCATAAACACAAACTGAATTTTAAAATAAAACTAGTCTAGAGACGAGACGAAACTTCGAAAATAGGTTGTATTCAAGGAATACGATGTACAAAAGAGATATAAACGTTTGGTTATGGAATTCGGCGATGTACGAGACTTCCGATGTGAAAGTCATGTTACCGAATGCTTGATGAGGCTAGCAATAAAAGATAAGCACAAGGACATGATCATTGCTTGAAATTAAAACTTCCAAGAGAGAAGGATCCTAGCCCAACGCATTATGCTAATCGCACTTATGGTGGAGCAAAAATTAAATTAGGCTTTGTATAGGATTTTTCTTAACTCTCAACTTGGAAAAGGACAATTTGCTAACTTTTATTACGAGGGTTTTCTAATAATTTTCAGAATTGAACTCCTCCAAATTTTAGCATCGAACATAGCAGATCCGAAATATAAAGCTCTAGATCAAAGCATGATGCGGGTACTTTTAGAGGTAGAAACTCCACTAAGCACCACGGTAAATATTTCAAACCAAACACTTATGTTTATTTATCAAAAACAAAAGACAAACAAACGAGTAAAGTAAGAAAAAGCATCACAAGAGACAAAATTTTAAATGGCTCTTTTTATTTGATTTTCTTTGACACGAACACTAATTTTAAGACACTTCAAACTTGCAAAAATTTAAAAACACACTCCTAAACTTAAGACTCTAAGACTCACACTCACACTCTCACGAAAACTAAACCGAACCAAAACTAAACTTGAAGCAAAAGGCTAGCTAGCTAGATCTCTCCCACGCTAAAATCATACGACATCCTCGTCGTATCTTACAAAAATCCTAAGGGGGAAAACTAAACCTAATGGTACTTTCCGCAACTATTGCACCACTTGCCCTTCACGTTCCCCACCATGCCAAATAACTTCTGCATGTTGCGATTCAGAAACTTATAGTCGTCTTCGACCACACATTCCAAATCTTCCATGTGCTGCCTCATTGCCTCCATGGTCTGGAAACACTCGTCGACCGATGCGTAGAGCTCCGAGATGGAGTGATGGCAAGCCGCACAACACATCGGATGCATCCCGAAAGGGTCGTCATCGCCAGGGTCTCCACCACCACCGTCGTCGCCATCGTCGTCGTCGTCGTCGTTGCCGCCACTGTTGGGGCCTTTGGGAGTCTTCTCCTTGGGCACCTCTTCCCAATAGTACAAGTCATTGTCTTCCCTTCCGGCGGCCGCTCACGAGCTTGGGCTACGATCATCGGAATAGTCGCTCCCCCATAGTCTTTAGGCTCGGGCGACACCTCCTTGTAATCCTTCCTCTTCATGCCTTGAATGCGCACCGACCTTCGAACGGGAGTAGGGACCTTCTCCTCTTTGATAGGGTTGCGAGATGCGATTGCTCCGATCAGGACACGCCCTCCGCAATGGATGCGGGCGGTCCTCTTGATCTCCATGGGTAGCTTGAGGTCGCATCGCTTTTCCTCCTCCATTGATGGCTCCTTGGCGCCTAGCTTCAACTCTATGCTCTTTAGGGACGTCCTGGCTGCTACGTGGGTGCAAGAGAATACGAGATGGGATGGATTCCCGATCTCCCATCTCGGCCAATTAAATAGTCTGAAAAGGAATACTCTAGAAACCGCATTTTCCTTTTTCAAACTTCCCTTAGAATTTTCTGACCAAAGAAGGAAGTCGAAAAGGCATGTCCTAGGGAAAATCTTGGGGCGAACCACCGCCGGGCCCTGCTACATGGGTGCAAGAGAATACGAGATGGGATGGATTCCCGAGCTCCCATCTCGGCCAATTAAATAGTCCAAAAAGGAATACTCTAGAAACCGCATTTTCCTTTTTCAAACTTCCCTTATAATTTTATGACAAAAGAAGGAAGTCGAAAAGGCACGTCCTAGGGAAAAACTTGGGGCGAACCGCCGCCGGGCCCCCCTGGGCTGGTCGGCCTGCCTCGGTTTGCGGGCCGGTTCGGTCCGGTTTTCCGTGCACCCCATTTATTTCGCATTTTCAGCCCATGAGAAAAAGATGGCCTGGTAAAACTTCGCGAGAAACTCCAGAAAAATAAAAGAAAAACTATTTACAAAAATCCACACCTTGTTTTACGTCCTAGGCTAGACGTTCGGGCTCTTCTTCCATGGTGAAGACATCAATATGGTGAAGAGGCACAACGTCGGGTTCTTAGTAAACCTTAAGTCATTGACCATTCACCATGAATTGATCACCTTTCACATCCATGATGGTTACCGCTCCATTGGAGAGCACAAAATGAACAAAGTAAGGTCCATCCCACTTGCTTTGCAATTTCCCCTTTCCGAAGGTTTTAAACCTCGAATTGTAGAGGAGGACCTTATCTCCTTCTTTAAATTTTTTTTCTTCAACCTTTTGTCATACCACCTTTTAATCTTCTCTTTGTATATGCTTGCATTTTCGTATGCTTTCAACCTCATCTCCTCTAGCTCGCTTATTTGGATTCTTCGCTTTACCACCGCGGCATCAAGATCGAGGTTCATCTCTTTAATCGCCCAATATGCTTTATGTTCCAACTCAACCGGAAGGTGGCAAGCTTTTCCATAGACGAATTGATAAGGGGTCATACCTATCGGTGTCTTGAACGTCGTTCGATATGCCCACAAAGCTCCGTCTAATTTCTTTGACCAATCCTTGCCTCCCTTCTCTATGGTTTTGTTGAGGATGCTCTTTAATTGCCTATTCGATGTTTCCGCTTGCCCATTGGTTTGTGGATGATAGGTCGTAGAAATCCTATGTTCAATTCCTAACTTGGACAAGCACTTTTGAAATTCTTCCCGGTGAAGTGAGTTCCTCCATCGCTTATCAAGATTCTCTGAGTACCGAAGCGAGGGAAAATCATGCTCTTGACATTGTAATGGACTCCTCCGTGGAAGCTTTACGACATGGCATGGCCTCTACCCACTTGGATACATAATCAACCATGACTAGGATATGCTCATATCCATTTGAGTTTTTGAAAGGCCCCATGAAGTCTATTCCCCACACATCGAATAAGTCGATTTGTAGATTATATTTCAAGGGCATAGAATTTCTTTGAGAGATATTCCCGATTCTTTGGCATTCGGGGTATGATGCAACCTATCTTTTAGTATCTTCATGCATCTCCGGCCAATAGAATCCACTGGACCACACTTTTGCTTGGGTCCGAAAGTGGCTATAGTGTCCACCGTACTCTGCTGAGTGGCACTTTCTCAAAATGTCTAGCCTCTCTTCTCTTGGCACACATCTTCTCATGAATCCATCATTGCCAAGTTTGAAGAGGTAAGGTAGAAGGATCAGATGGCGACTAGAGAGGGGGGGAGTGAATAGGAGCCGGTAAAAATTCTTCCCAAAGAACCCGGCCTATGTCCTACTCAAGTCCCGGTCACACACAAGCGATGGATCGAATCACGCACCAATCGCCAAGACCACGAGGTTATGGATCAACCTCTAGCCTTAGGAACGATTCCTCAAAGCACACACGAGATGAACTGGACCCGCGCGGACCGTCCGCCCGGTCCTCGCGGACCGTCCGCCGGTGCGGACGAACGTAAAATAGCCCGACCCCGAAAGTCAACTCCTCCAAATCATCATCGGATTTCCCAAACGGTTGAAGCTATGGAGACAAGGGTTTGGGTACTTGAAAAGCGTCACACAAGGATGCTATAGCCCAAAAATCTTGCCTCCTAACTCCCTAAATCACCGGGAATCGCGAATCCTTTGAGCACCACCAAAACCTAGAGCACCGAACGAAAACTCACGAATCGAAGTAGTTTCCGGCGTTTGAGGGCACAAGATCAAGCACAAAGATGCACAAGACATCTATCCATGTTTCCCTCAAAGAAATCCGGGAAGAAACTCACTCAAATCCGCGGAATCACACCGGGAACAAAGGCACGAAAATGAGCACAAAAAGCCACGAAAAACAACCCCGAATCTTCTATACAAACCAGGAAAGATTCACAAGGTCTAGCATGCCGCCCTAGCATCCATCCCTCTCAACAAATCTCTCATGAAGCTCTCATGCTAGCCTAGAGAAAATAGGAAGAAAAATAGCTACGAAAATGAGAAAGAGGAGGGAGCAAATGAAACCCTAAGTCGCGGAGAGAGAGAGCCATCAACACACACTCCAGGCTTATATATCGAGTCCCGCCGGGAGTGGTAAATGACTCGACTACCCCTAACTACACTATCGGCGATACAACCCACGTAGGGGCATTTTGGTAATGTTTGTGGGTCTTGCCATCGGACGGCCACGCCTTTGCCGCACCCCGCGTCCTCCCGACGCAAGCCATGCGATCCCGCCGCGTGTCCTCCGCTTCGAAGCTTCCCGACACGCCCGGATCCCGTCTCCGTCGTGTTGGGCCCTCGGACTTGGTTTTGAGGCCCAAACCAAGAAACCGTCCGCCGATGGTTTTGTGGGCAAACCACCAAACCCCGCGTGCCGGTCCGGCCTCCCCGCCAAACCACTTGACTTGACCGCCACCGTGCACCGGCTCATCCGTCCATGACTTCGTCTTGCTTGTGTCGCCACCATGTGGCCCGCACCCGGCCCCGCCGTCCACCGGGTCCCTCGAACCGAGCCTACTTGTCTCTCCATCTCCCGGAGGCCCCTCAAGGCTGAAGACCTTTCGCGCCCGTTCTTCACCTGCAACAACACGAACTAGGCCGCAGCCTACACCTGCGCACTAAGCCAAGAGTCAGTCCAACACCCGTTGTCAATCACTCATCACTAAGGAGCGGTCATCCACCGACCACTGGGACGCTCCTGGTCCACAATCTCCCCCTTGATGAGTGCATTGACAACACACAACGCGAAATGAAATTCAGAGTGAAAGAGAAAGAAAGAAGAAAGAAAAACAAAGAAGCTCAACTCATGACCAAAACCGAAGAAAGGCAAAGAAAGGTCACAAGCCAAGCAAAGCACAAAATCCACACCGAAAACAAGCAAGAAGGCTCCCCCGAACAAATGCCTCCCCCTGAACATGTGGATGCAAACTCAACTCATGCAAACTCCCAAATTTCAGCTCACCTCTTCTGAATTTTCATTAAGCTCACCTTTTCTCCCCCTTGTTGACAATGTATGAATCAAGGTGAAAATGCAGAAATGCAAAGCAAGGCATATAAGCAACTACATGAGCTTCTCAAATAGGCCAAATCTAGTGTCAAAGGCTAAAAATGAGACAACGATCACACACATGAATCATAGCATAGTCAAAGCATTGCCACAAGTAATATATGAAAAATACAAGCATGTGACAAAGCAAAATTTTCAGATTTAAGCAGTTTTACCAAAAGAAGACTCGCTTCACATGTAAAAGCCTATCCATGTCACACTCGAGCCACAAACATGCATACCATTTAAAGATCATACAAGGATATCAAATTCTCAGCAAAAGATCATAGCAAACACCCATAAAGCAAAGCATGTCATGTCAAAGCTCATGAGCCATGTGTCCACTTCGGGGAGACTTCTCCACTGGTGAACAACATGCAACATGTTTTGCACCCATATGTGAAAGATAAGACATTTTAAGCATAGACATGATGGATGGAGCATTTTTCAAGCATTATGCACTTCTTTTCAAGATTAATTTATTTCATGGTACATGAAGTGCCTTTGCGGCAAAAAGAAGCTTATGCTCCCCCATGAATGCAACATAGGCTAAACATTCACAATGATATCCGGCCTTTGGCCCAAATGCAAGAACAGAGCATCCAAGCACAATCTAAGCATGAAAAGCATATTTAGACCAAACTGTGACATGGATACACAACTACACACGAGTGGAGCATATTTCATCAAAAATTAGTCAAGTTAAGCATTTATCTCAAAAAGGGCTATCTCACCACACATATATCTCAAATATTCCAAGAGCATAGCCTCACATCACCATTTCTCCACACATATAACCAATATCTCACAAATAGCCAAAGAGACTCAAATATGGCATATGAAAGAAGCTCATCATCCTAAAATGCAATATGACACAAATGCAACATGATATATGACAAGATGGCTATCCTACCATGGTTTGTACATCAAGCAAAGCATGTATATACATCAAAGTAAAAACATGATATGATACAAATTGTACAAAAGGAAATCCCCCAAGAGTCAACTAGAAAGGGCAACAAACCCCAAGTTCCCCCCGCAAGCGCACAAATGTAGCTTGGTCGAGAGGCTTTGTAAAGATGTCGGCTAGCTGATCTTGGGTAGGGACATGGCTCAAAACAATGGTTCCTTTCTCCACATTGTCCCTCAGAAAATGATACCTCACTTCTATATGTTTGGTTCTGGAGTGAAGCACTGGGTTTTTGGCTACGCTTATGGCACTAGTGCTATCACAAAGAAGTGGGATCTGGGTGCACTCCTCACCAAAGTCTCTCAATGTGTATGAAATCCACAACAGCTGGGAGCAACAACTAGCGGCAGCAACATACTCCGCCTCCGTGGTAGACCGAGCTACACTAGATCGCTTGCGGGAAGACCATGAGACCAACGAAGAACCAAGAAACCGACAAGTGCCGAAGTAGACTTCCTCTCGACTCGACAACCAAAGCAAAATCCGCATCGGAAAAACCATGAAGAGACAGAGTCGAGGAGGAAGAATACCAAAGGCCAAGACCAGGGGGCGATCGTAGGTACCTGAAAATCCTCTTGACGGCCTGTCGATGTGATGTCCTTGGCGAAGCCTGAAAACGAGCGCACAGACACACGCTGAACTGTATGTCCGGCCTCGTCGCCGTCAAGTAGAGGAGGGACCCGATCATGCTCCTGTACTCCCGCTGGTCCACTGGTTCTCCGTCCTCATCCACATCCAAAGTTGCCGTACTCCCCATGGGAGTCGACATCGGCTTCACATCTTGCATCTGGAACTTCCTCAGCATGCCTTTCGTGTACTTGGTTTGGTGCACAAATGTACCGTCCTTCACTTGCTTGATCTGCAGCCCGAGAAAATACTGCAACTCGCCCATCATGCTCATCTCGAACTCCCTGCTCATCTCATCTGCAAACTTGGCAACAAGATTATGGGACGAGCCACCAAAGACAATATCATCCACGTAAATCTGAACAATCAGCAAGTCATTTCCATGCTTGAGGAGAAACAAGGTTCTATCTACGGTACCCATCACAAACCCTCTGCTCAAAAGAAAACCTCTCAATCTCCCATACCAAGCACGGGGCGCCTGTTTCAACCCATACAGAGCCCTTTTCAACCTGTATACCCTGTGAGGGTACAACTCGCTCTCAAACCCGGGTGGTCGCTTCACATACACCTCCTCCTCTATGACCCCATTCGAAAAGCACTCTTCACGTCCATCCGAAACAACTTGAACCCTTTAGCCACGGCAAAGGCTAGAAGGATCCGAATTGCCTCAAGACGGGCCACAGGAGCAAAGGTCTCCTCATAGTCGATCCCCTCCTTCGACTAAACCCCCGAGCAACAAGTCCGGACTTGTTCCTCACAACCATCCCATTCTCTCCCTCTTTGTTCTTCCGGACCCACTTGGTTCCTATGGGATGGCAATTTGGAGGTGGTTCAACTAACTCCCACACCGGTTCCTCTCAAAATTTTCCAACTCCTCATGCATAGAATTGACCCAGTTTGCATCGGATAAAGCATGTCCAATGTCCTTGGGCTCAAAAGTAGCAACAAAAGCAAGCATGAGCAAAATGAGAGGAATTCCCGGACCTCGACCGTGTAGTGCGTTCATTGATGTCTCCAATGATCTTCGACATGGGATGCACTTCTTGAATCCGCCGGGGAGCCTCACGCCTCGAGACTACCTCCCCCTCAACTTCGGCCTTCTCTCGCCCGGTCCTCTTGTTGCACCGTCGTTGTCCATGAAGTAGACGGTCCATGCTCCAACGTAGTCGTAGGGGAAGTAGTGGGTACATGCTCGGCTTCGGGCGCATGGTTCTCCCCATCATCATCTCCGGCTTCATCTTTCTCCTCTTCAAAGAGGTCCTCGGCCATCTCTTCATCACCCGCACATTCAAAGCCAAGAGAGGTACATGGCATTGTCTCGTCGAAGGTCACCTCGCAAGTCTCCATGATTTTGTTAGTCTCAAGGTTAAGCACCCTATAGGCTCTAGAGTGGTTAGCATATCCAAAGAAAATACCATCACTAGACCTAGCCTCAAACT
Source organism: Cenchrus americanus (assembly GCA_947561735.1). NCBI lineage: Eukaryota > Viridiplantae > Streptophyta > Magnoliopsida > Poales > Poaceae > Cenchrus > Cenchrus americanus. The sequence goes on along the minus strand of OX387242.1, from coordinate 123,941,618 downwards.
TGTCGAGTTTTCCCTTTTTCAAAATAAAGCACTTGCAGCCAAAAACTTGGAAATGACTCACTTTGGGTGCCCAACCATGCATAAGCTCATAACAGGTCTTCTTCTTGAAAGCTCTCAATAAAATCCGATTGGAAACATGACAAGCTGTATTGACCGCCTCAGCCCAAAACCTCCTAGGAGTCCTGTGCTCATCGAGCATCGTCCTAGCCATCTCACAAAGAGTCCGATTTTTCCTTTCCACGACTCCATTTTGAGGGGGCACATAAGGGGTCGAATACCGATGTTCAAGACCTAGATCACGACAAAAGGCATCAAAACGAGAGTTCTTGAACTCGAGCCATTATCACCGCGGATAGCTCGAATAGCATTTCCATGCCTCTCGTTTTTCAACCTCACGATCGGATCTCGAACAAAACCAAAAGTCTCACTCTTATCCTCCAAGAAGAACACCCGGTGCATAGCGAGAGTAATCGTCCACCACAACAAGGACATACCACTTCCCACCCACCGAGCGAACTCGAGCCGGCCCAACAAGGTCCATATGCAACGGCTCCGTCGGACGCTCGGTCATGACATCGGTCAGGGGTGGATGGGGAGTGGCTACCATCTTACCATGCCTACAAGGAGCACAAACCAAATCCTTCTCAAACTTCAACTTCGGCAATCCTCGGACAAGATCAAGACCACTCAAGCGGGAAACCAGATCAAAGCTCAAGTGTCCCAACCGCCTATGCCATTTCCACAAATCAGAAGAAGGACCAGCCATCAAACAGCGAGCAGGACCCAAAGAACGAGAGAAATCGCCCACGAAAATCGACCCTCGGGGATGATCATACGGACAAGATCACCTCGAGAATCAAGCAAACGAGACTCGCCGTACTTGAAACGCACCTCAAAACCTTCATCAAGCAACCGAGAAACCGAAAGCAAATTGAAACCCAAAGACTTCACAAGAGCCACTCTCTTCGCCGTTACCTTGTCACTCACATGCACAACACCCTCGAGACAAAGACCCTACCTCGTCCATTGTCCCCAAATGTGATGTACATCTTTTCCTTCACCGGGGTGAGGCCGGAGAACCACTTCTTATCTCCGGTCATGTGTCGAGAACACCGGAGTCGATCAACCAAATGTTCTCCAAGCCTCCCCGCCCGGTCGAAACAAGAACGAGAATGAGCTAGCGACTCGACACCGGGGTTAGCACGAGAGAAAGTTAAACCGGTGTCGAGCCATCCGCTCAAAAGAGGGGTTAGCAAACATCACTCCCTTGCCACCGGACTTCCCATGTCCCATGGGAGGAGTACGAGCACCACGAGGGGGAAAACGTGGTCCGTAGTTCCTTTGGAACCCAAAGCCGCGATCATCTCCCCTAAACCCGTACCGAGGACGAGTAGGAGGACGTCCAAACAAAACCACCACGAGCCCGACCAAACCTCTCACCAAAGACGCACACCATCATCTCTCCCGACAAACCTCTCACCACCACCTCTCGTGGGAACCCGCCAACACTCCTCACACTTCCCACACCCCGTGGAAGTGGCACTCTAGGCTCGGGAATACCGCGAGGCCGGCGATACTGTCCCGGTTTGCTTGCTCCCTAGCAAGCCTCTCATCCCTCTTCCTCTTGTAGCAAAACTCTGCAAGATGCCTCTCCTTGCCACAATACTCACACCTGAAGGGGATGGGTTTTGGTTTTGGCTCTGGCTTCTCTTTAGACTTCTCACCCTTCTCACCCACAAACTTCACTGGTTTCTGGAAATTATTTGTCTTAGGTGGGAATTTGGGTGGATCTTGGGTTGTGTCAAGCTTGTTGCAAAGGTGGTTGGGCTTTGGTGTGAAAGAGTTCTTGGGTGCTTTTGGGAGTGGGACTTGGATCTCTCCGATCACCTCAAACTCGGGGTTCGACTCAACACACTTCTCGTACACACTCTCCCCACTGTTCTCTCCCACTTTCTCACCCAACTTCTCAAAACCCAAACCACGACCATCGGCTCTCTTGAACTCCTCAATCATGATTTTCAATTGAGGTTCCCGCCCGTACAACCAACCCAACACCTTCCTCAAATAGTCATTCTCCTCATAGATGACATCCAAACGGGAAGTAAGTTCAAGATTACGCAAAGTGACTTCATCACAGCTAGAACATGCATTTGCAACAGGAGATTTCAAAGATGCTTCCAAAGAACTAATGATAGAACGAGCATCAACAAGCTTAGCATGCATAGTAGGACATGATTTGCAAGCACCAAGCAAAGTAGGTCTAGCCTTAAGCTCATCATGTTCAGTCCTAAGAGCATCTAGTTGAGCCAAAATAGAAGCATTCTTCTCATTAAGCATTTTGATCTCATTCAACCAAGCATCACATTCAACACATTCAACATCATCAGGAGAAGTAGGAGCAAGTTTCAAAGAGTCATTCTCAAGTTTCAATTCAAGCAATTTTGACTCTAACTCTCCTACTTTCTCACTAGCATTCTCAAGCCGAGCCCTAAGATCTTTCCTCATCTTTTTGGCATCTCTCGGCACACTATCACGGTTATCAAGCAAACCATTCAACCTAGCAATCTCGGCAAGCAAAGAGTCGGGGTCACGGTTTACCTCATCCTCCGAGTCGGAGTCGCCGTCCTCCTTCACACTCTTCTTGTCGCTCGAGCTATGTGCCATGCCACAAAAGCCCTCGAGCGCCACACGGCTCACCCCGCCGAGGTTCCGGCTTGCACTCTTCTTGCCACCGCGCCTCCCGGCGTCTTCATCTTCGGCCGCTTGAGCTTGACCGCTCCTCGCTTGAGCTTGAGTCGACGTCGCTCGCACCGGCCACCATCGCTCTTGCCTTGTTCTTCTTGTAGGTGCTCTTGCTCGGTCGCCGCTTGTCCTTGTCCTTGCTCTTGGACTTGTTGAAGTGCTTGCCCTTGGAGGAGTACTTGTCTTCACGCCTCGGGTGCGCCTTGTACTCGTTCACCTTGTACTTGTTCTCCTCGGCTTCGGGCACTCGGCGATGAAGTGGCCACGCTTGCCACACTTGTAGCACGTCCCGAGCTCCGCCTTGCATTCCTCCGACTCTCGTGTAGTCGTTCAAACCTTCTTGAAAGCAAAGCCGGCTCCTCCTCGCCCGACACATCAAACTCCTCATCCGGAATGGACATAAGAGAGGACAAAGAAAACCTGTCGACGGGAAGGGTTAGATTTGCCCTTTGATCCTCCCACAAGAGCAAGACTATGGTCAGTCGAGCCCTCATGCTTGGATAGCATCTTCCTGTCAACCTCAGCCGACTTGAGCTTAGAAAAGAGGTCATCCAACTCAATAGTCAAATAATTCCCAGACTCCTTGATGGCCTCAACCTTAGCACCCCAAACATTTGGGTCCAAGACATGCAAGAGCTTCAAAGCCTGATCATGCTCGGAGTACGGAAAATCCTCAACATTAGCCTTCATGTTGTTCACGATGGCGATAAACCTCTGAAACATCGCATCAATGTCCTCACCGGGAAGTGGAGAAAAATTCTCATATTGCATCCGGTAAGAGACAAAGAGGCGAGCCTTCACATGGTTATCACCACCGTGAGCAACCAACAACTTATCCCAAATTTGCCAAGCAAGATCCAAATGGCGAACACGATCAAACTCCGGATCACACAAGCTCCGCACAAGTGATCAACGGCTTTTGCATTAGCCTCATACTTGGCCTTGGCATCGGCATCGGTCACCATAAGAGTATGGATGTTGACCGGAATAGCATATGTCTTGTCAAGCACAATAAACTCCAACAGCTTTCCTCGAAGAAAAATCCTCATACGAGCCGCCCACTTGTGGTAACCCTTGCCATCGAAGTGCGGCGGACCGCCCCGCTCAACGTACGCCATCTTAGGATTCGAGACTTGTCAAAGTCGCAAAGAATCCGGCACCAAGCTCTGATACCAATTGAAGGATCAGATGGCGACTAGAGAGGGGGGGAGTGAATAGGAGCCGGTAAAAATTCTTCCCAAAGAACCCGGCCTATGTCCTACTCAAGTCCCGGTCACACACAAGCGATGGATCGAATCACGCACCAATCGCCAAGACCACGAGGTTATGGATCAACCTCTAGCCTTAGGAACGATTCCTCAAAGCACACACGAGATGAACTGGACCCGCGCGGACCGTCCGCCTGGTCCTCGCGGACCGTCCGCCAGGTGCGGACAGAACAGAAAATAGCCCGACCCCGAAAGTCAACTCCTCCAAATCATCATCGGATTTCCCAAACGGTTGAAGCTATGGAGACAAGGGTTTGGGTACTTGAAAAGCGTCACACAAGGATGCTATAGCCCAAAAATCTTGCCTCCTAACTCCCTAAATCACCGGGAATCGCGAATCCTTTGAGCACCACCAAAACCTAGAGCACCGAACGAAAACTCACGAATCGAAGTAGTTTCCCGGCGTTTGAGGGCACAAGATCAAGCACAAAGATGCACAAGACATCTATCCATGTTTCCCTCAAAGAAATCCGGGAAGAAACTCACTCAAATCCGCGGAATCACACCGGGAACAAAGGCACGAAAATGAGCACAAAAAGCCACGAAAAACAACCCCGAATCTTCTATACAAACCAGGAAAGATTCACAAGGTCTAGCATGCCGCCCTAGCATCCATCCCTCTCAACAAATCTCTCATGAAGCTCTCATGCTAGCCTAGAGAAAATAGGAAGAAAAATAGCTACGAAAATGAGAAAGAGGAGGGAGCAAATGAAACCCTAAGTCGCGGAGAGAGAGAGCCATCAACACACACTCCAGGCTTATATATCAGGTCCCGCCGGAGTGGTAAATGACTCGACTACCCCTAACTACACTACGGCGATACAACCCACGTAGGGGCATTTTGGTAATGTTTGTGGGTCTTGCCATCGGACGGCCACGCCTTTGCCGCACCCCCGCGTCCTCCCGACGCAAGCCATGCGATCCCGCCGCGTGTCCTCCGCTTCGAAGCTTCCCGACACGCCCGGATCCCGTCTCCGTCGTGTTGGGCCCTCGGACTTGGTTTTGAGGCCCAAACCAAGAAACCGTCCGCCGATGGTTTTGTGGGCAAACCACCAAACCCCGCGTGCCCGGTCCGGCCTCCCGCCAAACCACTTGACTTGACCGCCACCGTGCACCGGCTCATCCGTCCATGACTTCGTCTTGCTTGTGTCGCCACCATGTGGCCCGCACCCGGCCCCGCCGTCCACCGGTCCCTCGAACCGAGCCTACTTGTCTCTCCATCTCCGGAGGCCCCTCAAGGCTGAAGACCTTTCGCGCCCGTTCTTCACCTGCAACAACACGAACTAGGCCGCAGCCTACACCTGCGCACTAAGCCAAGAGTCAGTCCAACACCCGTTGTCAATCACTCATCACTAAGGAGCGGTCATCCACCGACCACTGGGACGCTCCTGGTCCACAAAGGTGCATCCCAAAATTATTTTTGACTTTCGGAGACTATCCTCCTTTGAGAGTTTTTATCTAAATGATCAAGAGGCATCTTCTGAATTGCTCGAATGATATCAATCATCCAACTATCTTTATCGAGCACTCGATAGAGGTGGTCATCTCTCATTTTGTCTTCTATGGGCTCTTTATCATTTTGTCCATGGTTCATCCTAGACAAATGATCAGCCACAACATTCTCCACCCCCTTCTTGTCACGAATTTCAACATCGAACTCTTGGAGAAGAAGGATCCAACGAATCAACCTTGGTTTTGCATCCTTCTTAGCCAAGAGATACTTGATGGCCGCGTGATCGGTGTAAACAATGACCTTCGAGTTCACGATGTAAGATCTAAATTTTTCGAAGGCGAATACCACTACTAGCAACTCTTTCTCCATAGTGGCATAATTTAATTGTGCCTCATTAAGAGTTTTACTAGCGTAGTAAACGGCGTGAACTCGGCCTTCCTTTCTTTGACCCAAAACCGCTCCTACGGCGTAGTGACTTGCATCACACATGATCTCGAAAGGTTGGCTCCAATCCGGAGGTTGAATAATGAGAGCACTCACCAAACACTTTTCAAGGTCCGGAATGCCACTAAAAACTTCTCATCAAAGTCAAAAGCCACATCCTTTTGAAGGAGATGCGTCAAAGGCTTAGTGATCTTTGAGAAGTCCTTAATAAATCTTCTATAGAATCTGGCACAGCCTAGAAAGCTCCTCAAGGACTTAACATCCATCGGAGGTGGGAGTTGCTCAACCATCTCCACTTTAGCTTTGTCCACTTCGATTCCTCTCTCGGATATAACATGTCTGAGCACTATGCCTTGCTTTACCATGAATTGGCACTTTTCCTAATTTAGCACCGAGTCTACCTCTACACACCTCGTAAGGACCTTATCCAAGTTTGCCAAGCAATCCACGAATGTCTTCCCATAAATGGAAAAATCATCCATGAACACCTCAATAATTTCTTTGATGAATTCTGAGAATACGGCCATCATGCAACGTTGAAAAGAGGCTGGAGCGTTACATAGGCCAAAGGGCATCCTTCTATATGCAAACGTTCCATAAGGGCATGTGAACGTTGTTTTGTGTTAATCATCCGGGTGAATGGGAATTTGCATGAACCCCGAGTACCCATAGAGAAAGCAAAAATAAGCATGGTTTGCTAATCTCTCTAGCATCTCGTCGATGAACGGTAGGGGGAAGTGATCTTTCTTCGTTGCTTTGTTTAACTTTCGATAATCGATACACATCCACCACCCGGTCACGGTTCTTTGCGGTATTAATTCATTCTTCTCATTCTTCACCACAGTTAAACCTCCTTCCTTCGGTACACAATGTATCGGGCTCACCCATTCCTATGCGGAACCGGGTAGATGATTCCGACATCAAGTAACTTGATGACCTCTTTCTTTACTACATCACACATGGCATTAGTTAGCCTCCTTTGGTGGTCCACTACGGGCTTATATTGGTCTTCCATAGGTATATGATGAGTGCAAAAGGCTGGGCTAAGTCCTTTGAGATCATTGATCGAGTATCCAATCACCTTTCTATGCTTTTTCAATAAATTCAGCAACTTCTCATTTTCTTCAGGACTCAACGCGTCGCTCACGATGACTGGATAAGCCTTGTCTAGGCCCAAAAATTAGTACTTTAATCATTTGGGCAAGGGTTTGAGATCCACCTCGGGCACTTGTGGCTCCTTGGGTTTAATTTCTCCTATGTCCTCGAATTTTTCTTCCACCACGCTTCCATCTTGTGGTTCTAATCCTTTTGTTGCTTCCTCTAATTCTTCATCCTGTTGATCGTTAGCTTGATTCTCCATCGCCATTTGCAGCGGGTCTCTAAGGGTTTCAACAAAACAAAGACTATCTACCTCCTCTACTTCTTCGTCGTCTTTGGGAGGAAAAGGTGAAGAGTGTTTAGAAACGTGAAGAAAATTATATGTGTACTTTTTTCCATTAAGATTCATTGTTACTTTGCCTAATTCGGCATCCAGCACGGCATCAACCAACTTAATAAAGGGCCTACCTAGGATTATATGATCATGATTACTATGGTAAGCATCGATAACAAGAAAATCAGTTAGTATACATTTTCCAGAGATGTTTACATTCATGTTGCAAGCAATACCTAGAGGTCTAATAGTTCTACCATCTCCCATGATTAATTTCATTGATGTTGGGGCTAAGTCTAGGTTGTGGTCTTGAACTTTATTGTAAATTTTAGAAGATAGGACACTTACTTGGGCTCCGATGTCGCACAAAGCTTTGAATTGAACTCCATTGATCTCGCAACTCAAGTGTGGTGCCGTCTTCTCCTCTTCTTCGGATCCTATCGCGTAAACTTCAGCGAGGCGAGCATATGGCGATGCTTCGGGCTTGATCCCCATGATTCTTTTCACCTGGGCAATGTGTTCTGGATCCACTTCATCATCTCCAAAGAGCTTTTGAGAGATCTCACCGATGGTTTCAAGGTCGTATGAATCTTCCGCTTTCTTTTCCTGTGGGAAATCCGTTTCCAATGTTCTTGCCATCCCCTTTTGGTTAGGAAACAGTCTTCTCTTGTCGAATACATCTCCATAATCGATTGGAACCTAATACATTTGTTCGAACTCCATTAATGGCTTCGCGCTTGACATACTCCTCTTGTTTGTTTCATTTGATTCGGTGAAGTCAACACTCAGGGTAGTTCTTGACTTGATGTGCTCTCCTTCAAGCTTTTCCGGGATTGGCTCCTCTTTTGTGACTTCCGGAGTTGCCTCTTTAGAAATTTTAGCGCATTTCTTCATCCTTGAATTGTATTCCAGCTCTCCCGCAAGTCTTGTTTCCCAATCTCTTCGCATGGCCGCCACTTTGCTAATTTTTTGTAAAAGTTGAGCCACTTCCGTGAGTGTTTTCTCCATGAGATCCTCACCTGCACACATTTGGACGTGTTGCATGCAACTAGGGGTTAGGGAAAAGAAAAATGTATCCAAGAGTATGTCACCGGAGAAGCCGAGTCTTGGTCCTTGTTCGATCAACTCATTAAATCTATTCCAAGCTTGGTATATCCCTTCCTCTTCTCCTTGCATGAAAGTGATCACTTGCCTCCTTAGATGTTGAACCTTGCTAATTGGAAAGAACTTATCACAAAACTTCTTTGTCAACTTGTTCCAATTGCCTTCAACTTCAAAGGACGCAAACGAGTACCACGTCTTTGCTTCACCGGCAAGTGAGTAGGGAAAGAGATTCCATTTGAACCATTCATCGGGAACTCCCTCTTGACGCACCGTGTTGCATAGCGTTGTGAAATGCCTTATGTGTATTTATGGGTTCTCCATAGCCATCCCTTCAAACGGGGTTGTCCCATTGCCGCCTCCATCTCAATGATCTTGGATTTGATTTCATACTTGGTCGCTTCGAGCTTCGAATCCGACTCTTGTATTTTTATGTCTTCACATCGAGGACTAGCGTAACCCCTTAGCGATTTCTCCGGTTCTTCCACGGGGTGGTTGACGAATGCCATCTGGACAACAAAATAAGAAAAAAACAAAAACAAAACAAAGTGGTTTACTAGGTAATATGGGTTAGATATTAGCAAATAAACGATAAACTAAATATAAAACAAAGTTAGATGCAAACCAAATGATGTAAACTAGCTTGCTCCCCAGCAACGGTGCCAGAAAAAGGGGTTTGTTGACAGATAAAAGACGTATCCACCTACGATCTGCAAGCGTACGGACCTACACCTTTTTTACCACGGGATTCCCTAGGTTCTTGTCAATCCACGGAGCAAGGAGATTACAAGCGTTTGATCTACCTCTACTCACTAACTTACCCAAACCCTATCTATGATTAAACAATAAAATGACTACACTACACTAGAGAGAACGATTAAGCTAACAAGATAAAAGACACTCGCCCATGCGTCTACGATACTCGAACATGCAACCGCTTAAAGCATGAAAACCAATCTAATCTATCGGGGGTTGTGACCATGATTTTGCCCTTTCCCTCCCCCCGTACTATCACTACACGGAGGTATTCGTGACTAGACCTATGATGGACACGGCGTATTGAATGGATCCAAAGAAGCATTGGGGCCTTACTCCCTTTACGGCATGGTAGCTAACCTTAATCATGAAAGCATATTCAACACAAGATGATAGATAGATATTCGAACAACGTAGCGATTACATCTCAAGATTGATTGCAACCCATGGACAAATGAGAAGATTACCCCATCAAGGTGCTAGACATGGCACCGTTGATCATGGTGACACTTCTGACGGTGTCTTCTTCCTTCTCTACTTGAGGGTGCTTCCTTCAAGTTGAGCGATCCTCCTCTGAAGATCTCCCTCCTCTCTCTCTCTAGCTTGTGGATGGTCTCTCAGTGCGAATGGCTCTCTCTCCTCTGAATGGCGGTGCCTCCACGGACTTAGGGTTGAAGAGATCCTTCGGGTGCAAGGAAAGGGGCGTCGAACCGACGCTGGAACTGGGCCAAGCCGGCCCGCTTGGGCCGACCGACCCAGGCCCATCCTGGCCTGGCTCGGTCGCCCCTTCGCTCCCGTGGGTCCTCATGTGTTTATGCACTTTGCCCCCTCCATTTGCACTATTGTCGGGGACAGCCCTAGGGGTCCCCTTAAACAACTGGGAAATCCCCACTTAAAACTCTCAACAAGCCAAAGTCAAACACGCCTTACTTAACCATGCACGACACGGCCCACGCCGCGGAGGCCCCAACGGCCCACCAAGGCGGCCCACTCGAGGATCCCCCCCGAGCGGTCTTCGCCTCGCTCGAGGATGCGCGCCTCCTTCGGGCGGGCTCCGCCCCGTTCGAGGGGGTGCGCTTACCTCAAGCGGGCTCCGCCTCGCTCGAGGGTCCGCTCCGCCCTCGAACGGGGTCCGCTTCGTTCGAGGGCGCGCCGCGCGCGCGCCTGCTCCCGTACGCGGGCATTTAATGCCCTGACAACGGCGGGGCGGCGTGATCATGCGCACGGGGCTCGCGCCCCGGTACCACCGCACCAACTCCCTAGGAGGGAGCCCATCCCCGCCACTGTGGGGGGACTGTGCGGTGTGGCCGGTGCCAGTCCCGTGACGTTGCGCCGCCTACTCCGGTACGGCTAACGCGCCGAGCCCTCGAAGGGGGGCCGGCCGCACCCTCGATCCGCTTTCTTGCAGGGTTAGGTGGAGGCGCTAGGCCGGCGGGGCGCCATCTCTGCCACTGTTAACGGCATGGCTGTCGCCCCCGCGCGTGTGAACCCACGCCGGGCGCTGTGGCAACAGTTCCAACGCTGTGGAGCGTGCGGGAACGGGACGCCGCCTTACCTGCCACTGTGCCCCGTACGGACCGACGTCAGCAACTCCCTCGAGCCCATCTGAAGACATCACAGCCGTCCACTGCCCTTCTACCCTCGAGGCCGCCACTGTTCAGGTACAAGATACGCCATGATGGCCGGATCGCTGCAAGGATCGCCCGGGCGGCCGCCTACTCTACGGCATAGCACGTCACGCTCCCTCACGTAGCTAAATAGCGCGGCACGCATGTGATTCGCTCTCTCCTTGGTCTATAAAAGGAGGACGAACTCCCCCGCCGCAGGGGACAACGGACCACGACACACGACACAACACAACACGAGACAGGTCGCATCGCGCACTTGCTCTCCAATTCTCCCACAACATCTTCAGCCACTACACCAGGGACTTGGAGGCCACGCTTCCTCTCCCGCCTTGCTTGTAGCAGCCCCACTACAGGCACCCCCGGTGCTGAGCAATATAGTGCCTTGAGCACACCACTGCTGGACGTACGGCCCCTCGGCCGGAACCAGGATAAACTCTGTGTCTTTTATTGCTTAGCATCGACCATTGAGGGATAGACCTTGGCGCTTATTACTGGTTAGTGTCGGGACCACATTCCGCACCGACAGTTGGCACCCACCGTGGGGCAATCGAGCGCTCAAGGTCAATCCACCATCAACTCCCTCCATGGTGATCCGCACTGAGTAGCGCGGTACGCGTTACTGCATGGGCAGCTCGGACCCCCTCCCCGCCGGGTTCGAAATCCGGTTCGGGGGCCTGAACTTTCAGGCCACGGGGAATGGCTACCTGATGCGCCTCACCAATCGTGAGGAGCTCCGCGCGCGGCGCCAGGCCGGGTCCGCTCCGGTCCCCGCTGCGCACACCACCACGACGCCGGCGCCCGTCGGCACGGATGCCGCGGGTCCGTCGACGCCACGACGCCGCCGCCGCTCCGGCCGGCGTTCGCGCCGGGCGCGGTCCGAGCGACGCCGAGCGCGCCGCCTCTCAACGCGGCGCGCCCGTCACCATGGCAGCCACCGCCCCCATGGGACAGCGCACGGTTTCCGGACCGCGCTTTCCCATTGGTCTGCGTGGTGCCACGACGGCCTACAACGCCAACGTCAACACCACGATGCGCAGGGTTCCCCCTGGTCGTCACGTCTTCATTGCCAAGGATCCCAGTGCCTCAGCGGGTGACGAATCGTCACTAGGCTCCCTTGATGCGTTGCCACCCGCCAACCTCCATGGGTACGCGGAGTGGGACTTCTCCGGCGTGCCGGACCCGGTCATGTTCAGGCGTTTCCTTGACGCTACGGACTACTGGTTCGGCTGCTCCGATGACTCCAGCATCGAGAGCTACGACCCTGCGCGGGAATGCTGCGTCGTCATCGCCAACGACCCAGCCAACGCCACCGGCGCGGTAGGCGCCGGCGACGGGGAGGTCACGCCTGCCCCAGGGATCGCTCCACGCCTGGCTGCGGGGCCAAGCACCCCTGCTGGGGCCGACATCGACGCGCGCCTAGCCCAAGCTCGCGAGCTCGAGGCCAAGCCGGCGAGAGGAGTATCGAACGGTGCGGCCGCTCCGTGCCTCGATGGCTGGGGAAGCCTCCGCGCGCGGCGAACGCGCGCGGGAGCTGGGCAAACAGGCCCGCGACCGCATCAACGCCGACTTCAACGTCGACAACCAGGACGCGCCTCTGCGGGCAATTCAGAAGCTCATTGCCGCCGCGACACTGCTACGGGCTATGCCGGCACCCTCGACCCTTGAGGCGCGGAACCTGCACCGCGAGGTGCAGGCCCTCATCGAGCAAGCGGCCGTCCAGCAGGCCGAAAGCTCAGCGTCACGTATCCGCCAACAGGGGGATGCACAAGGAGACGGGGCTGCACAGGGGGGCGAACCCTCGGTCCATGCAGGTGAAGCTGCGGGATGACCCGCTAACCCAGGACGCGCGCCAGCCAAGGAGCGGCTCCTTGACACGCGCAGGGCGCTGGACGGTGACGCCCGCAACGTCATCAACGCCCGGCGCACGAGCAAGGCAGATGCGCGAGCGGCGGTAGGCTACCACCCTCGACGGGGTGGACGCTACGACAGCGACGAAGACCGCTCTCCGACGCCGGAGCACCCGGGGACCCGTGTGTTCAGCCGGGAGATCCGTGCGGCGGCCTTCCCCCAACGCTTCCGCCAGCCCTCGACCATCGTCAAGTACAACGGGGAGACGGACCCCCGCGTGTGGCTCAACGACTACCGCACGGCGTGCCGATTGGGCGGGGCCACCAGCGACGAGGTCATCATCCGCAACTTGCCCCTACACCTCGGCGATTCGGCTCGGACGTGTCTCGAGCACCTGCCCGCCAGCTAGATCCACAACTGGGACGATCTGGTCCGCACGTTCGTGGGTAACTTCCAGGGCACGTACGTGCGCCCTGGAAATTCCTGGGACCTGCGCTCCTGCACCCAGAAGCCCGGCGAGTCGCAGCGGGACTTCATACGGCGCTTCTCCAAGCGTTGTACAGAGCTCCCAAGCGTGGCACAATCTGAGATTGTGCACGCCTTCCTCGAGGGCACCACGTGCCGGGACCTCGTGCGAGAGCTGGGACGCAGCCCGCCCGCGGACTCCAACGAGCTGTTCGACATCGCCACCAGCTTCGCCTCAGGAGAGGAGGCCGTGGGGGCGATCTTCGACGGCAAGAAGGGCAAGCGCTCGGACGATGCGCCCGCGGAGGGCAGCAAGTCCAGGGAGCCCCACCGGAAGGACAAGCGGGGCAAGAAGGGAAAGAAGCCGCGCCGCGAGGCGCGCGAGCAGGGGCGCGACGGCGATGATGCCGAGGCCCTTGCTGTTGACCCGGGTCGACGAGGCCCTCGACCGGCCCCTCGAGGTCCGGGGGTGTTTGACGACATGCTGAAAAAGCCATGTCCTTACCGCAAGACCCCAGTAAACCACACCCTTGAGCAATGCGACATGCTCAAGAAGTTCTATGGCCGCGCCGCCGCAAAGGACGCGAAGGCCAAGAAGGACGGAGGAGATGGCGACGCCGGCGGCTTCCCCGCTGTGGAGAACGTGTTCCTCATCTTCGGGGGACCCACCGTCGACATGTCGACCCGCCAGCGCAAGCGGGAGTGGCACGAGGTCCTCGCCGCGGAGAAGGCGCCTCCGTCCTTCCTCGACTGGTCGGAGGACGCCATCACCTTCAGCCGGGAAGACCATCCGAACCGCATCCCCAACCGGGCCGTGCCGGCCGGTGGTCGACCCGATCATTGGGAACGCGCGGTTCTCAAAAGTCTTGATGGACGGGGGGGCGGCCTCAACATCCTCTACGCGCATACGGCGCGCGCTTGTCGGGGATCGGGTTGGACCGCCGCGCGGCCCGGACGACGCCGTTCCATGGCGTCGCGCCCGGCAAGCGGGTCCAGCCCCTCGGACAGATCGACCTGCCGGTTTGGTTCGGCACCGCAAAGAATTTCCGCAAGGAAACGCTCACCTTCGAGGTGGTGGGGTTCAAGGGCGCCTATCACGCCATACTTGGGCGGCCCGGCTACGCCAAGTTCATGGCGGTTCCCAACTACACCTACTTGAAGATGAAAATGCCGGGACCGAACGGAATCATCACCGTGGGCTCGTCCATCGAGCACGCGTTCGACTGTGACGTCGAGTGCGTGGAGCACGCGGAAGCACTGGCGCTGGATGAAGCGCTGGTGACCACCTTGGAGAAGATGGTCAACGAGGACCTCGACTCCACCGTCAAGCACACCGGCAACTTCGAGGCCGCGGAGCAGACCAAGGAGGTGCCCATCGACCCCGCCGCCCCCGAGGGCAAGGCGTTGAGGGTCAGCTCCACCCTCGATCCAAAATAGGAAGTGGTGCTCGTCGACTTCCTCCACGCCAACGCCGACATCTTCGCGTGGAGCCCCTCGGATATGCCAGGCATCCCGAGGGAGGTCGCCGAGCACTCCCTTGACATCCTGCCTCATGCCCGCGCCGTGCAACAACGGCTCCGCCGCTTCGACGAGGAGCGGCGACGGGCTATCGGAGCGGAGCTGCGGAAGCTTCTCGAGGCCGGGTTCATCAAGGAGGTGTTCCACCCAACGTGGCTAGCAAACCCTGTACTTGTAAAGAAAAAGAATGGGAAGTGGAGGATGTGTATAGACTACACTAGTCTTAATAAAGCATGTCCTAAAGTTCCTTTTCCTTTGCCACGCATTGATCAAATTGTTGATTCAACGGCTGGGTGTGAGTTGCTTTGCTTCCTTGATGCCTACTCCGGGTATCATCAGATAAAGATGAAGGAGTCCGACCAGCTCGCGACTTCGTTCATCACGCCGTTCGGAATGTTCTGCTACGTCACGATGCCGTTCGGCCTCCGAAACGCGGGTGCAACGTATCAACGCTGCATGCAGCACGTTTTTGGAGATCACATCGGGCGAACGGTCGAGGCGTATGTGGACGACATCGTCGTGAAAACCAGGAAGGCGGACGACCTGGTTGGCGACCTTGGCATCGCGTTCGGCTGCCTACGGGCCAATGGGGTCAAATTAAACCCCGAAAAATGTGTCTTTGGAGTGCCGCGAGGCATGCTCCTAGGATACATCGTCTCCCAACGGGGCATCGAGGCCAACCCTGAGAAGGTTGCGGCCCTCGAGCGAATGGGTTCGATCCGGGACCTCAAACGGGTGCAAAAGGTGCTGGGGTGCCTTGCCGCCTTGAGTCGCTTCATCTCGCGGCTCGGCGAGAAGGGCCTGCCCCTTTATCGCCTCCTCAAGAAGCACGAGCGCTTCTCCTGGACCGCCGAGGCCCAGGATGCGCTCGACAAGCTAAAGGCGTCCTTGACCCGCGCCCCGATCCTCACGCCGCCGCAGGACGGCGAGCCCCTGCAGCTCTACATAGCCGCGACCACCCAGGTGGTCAGCGCCGTAATCGTGGTGGAGCGCACGGAGGAGGGGCACGCCCTGCCGGTCCAGCGGCCAGTCTACTACATCAGCGAAGTCTTGTCTGACACCAAGACGCGCTACCCCCAGGTCCAGAAGCTGCCGTATGCGGTGGTCCTTGCGCGGTGCAAGCTCCGCCACTACTTCGAGGCCCACCCCGTCACGGTGGTCTCCTCCTTCCCGCTAAGGGAGATCATCCGCAATCCCGACGCGGCGAGCAGGATCGCCAAGTGGTCCGTGGAGCTGATGGGCGAGACGCTTGCCTACGCCCCACGCAAGGCCATCAAGTCCCAGATCCTGGCGGATTTTGTCGCTGAATGGACAGATACGCAGCTACCGCCGCCACAGATCCAAGCAGAGTGCTGGACTCTCTATTTCGACGGCTCGGTGATGAAAACAGGGGCGGGCGCGGGCCTGCTCTTTGTGTCACCCCTCGGGGAGCACATGCGATACGCGGTGCGCCTCCACTTCCCCGCGTCGAACAACATGGCTGAGTACGAGGCCCTCCTCTGCGGCCTCAAGATCGCCATCGAGTTAGGCGTCAAGCGCCTCGACGTGCGGGGGGATTCGCAGCTCGTAATTGACCAAGTCATGAAGAACGCGAGCTGCCATGACGACAAGATGGAGGCCTACTGCAAGGCCGTGCGAGCCCTCGAAGACAAGTTCTATGGCATCGAGCTCAATCACGTGCCCCGCCGGTACAACGAGGAGGCGGACGAGCTGGCCAAGATCGCGTCCGGGCGGATTACGGTCCCTCTGAACGTTTTTGCCCGTGACATCGCCCAGCCCTCGGTCGTCTTCGAGCCTCACCCCTTGAGCCACGCGGAACCCTCGGGGGCTCCCTCGAATCCAACAGGCGCGGAGCCCATGGATGAGGACCCCTCGAACAAGACGTACGTGCTCTCCCTCCTCGAGGGGTATGCACATGAGGCTGACGTGATGGATATCGAGCCAGCCCCTATCAAGGCTGACTGGCGCGACAAGTATATCGCGTGGATGGCTCGAGGGGAACTCCCCCCAGACCGGGCCGCGGCCAGGCGCGTTGCCAGGATGGCCAAGTCCTTTGCCCTCGTCGACGGCGAGTTGTACAAGCGCGCCGCCTCCGGCATCTTGCAGCGGTGCGTGCCCATCCTCGAGGGGCGCGAGCTCCTGCGGGACATCCACGCTGGGATCTGCGGCCATCACACCGCGCCTCGTACCCTCGTTGGCAATACTTTCCGCCAAGGCTTTTACTGGCCTACCGCGGTCGCGGACGCCAGCGAGATCGTACGCACCTGTGAGGGGTGCCAGTTTTACGCCCGCAAGTCCAACCTTCCCGCTCATGTCCTGCAGACCATCCCCATAACATGGCCGTTCGCTGTGTGGGGGCTGGACATCGTCGGGCCATTGCGGAAGGCGCCTGGGGGCTTCACCCACTTGTTGGTCGCGATCGACAAGTTTTCCAAGTGGGTAGAAGTGCGCCCCATTACGAACCTCAGGGCAGAGCAAGCGGTGACGTTCTTCACTGATATCATCCATCGCTTTGGAGTGCCAAACTCCATTATCACTGACAACGGGTCCCAGTTCACGGGCAGGAAATTCTTGGAGTTCTGTGATAAGTTCCACATCCGTGTGGATTGGGCAGCCGTGGCACACCCACAAACTAACGGCCAAGTAGAGCGTGCCAATGGCATGATCCTACAAGGCCTTAAGCCTAGAATTTTCAACCAGCTAAATAGATCTGGTCGGAAATGGCTCCAAGAGTTACCAGCAGTCGTGTGGAGTCTAAGGACCACCCCGAGCAGAGCCACCGGGTTCACCCCATTTTTCCTAGTCCATGGCGCGGAGGCCGTCCTCCCCACGGACTTAGAATACGGGTCGCCCAGGGTTTGAGGCTACGACGAGGATGCCAACCAGCGAGCCCGTGAGGACTCGCTGGACCAGCTGGACGAGGCACGCCTTGTGGCCATGATGCACTCCGCAAGGTATCAACAGTCCCTCAGGCGCTACCAAGCACGCAAGATACGCCGACGGGACTTCAGTGAAGGGGATTTGGTCCTAAGGCTACGCCAGGACAACCGAGGACGCCACAAGCTATCACCTCCGTGGGAGGGACCCTACGTCGTGGTGAAGGTACTCAAGCCCGGCACGTACAAGCTGGCCAACGAGGACGGTGAAGAACTCACCAATGCTTGGAACATCCAACAGCTACGTCGCTTCTATCCCTAGCTAGGATTTCCAAGTTTTGTTTGTTGTAAAACCACGAAACCAGCACCCCAGTTGGTGACAACTATGTAAACATCATAAGCCTAAAGAAAAGGGCAACTCGGCTTTCCCCTGAAACCCAAGTTACCCTCGGGGGCTACTGCGGGGGGCATCCCCCCCCCCAAATGGTCCCATTTTCGCGCGAAAACGAAACAACTCACGAGCGCTAAGTTTGTTTTCTACTTCGGCCTCGAGCAAAGATTCGAACAGGGCGCAGGCAGCCTAGCGGAAGGAGCGCGCGAGCCAGAGATAGCCTACGCCTCCGCGAGGATACGGCCCTTCTCTCTCGCCTCCAACCCAGCATGCCACCCGCGAAAATCGAACTCCCCTAACTAGAATCTACTCAGGAAGAAGGAGAAACAAAAAAGCGCAATAAACAAAAGACATCGCTTCACATTAACAAGCGTTTATGGCAAAAGTAATCTGTTTATTTACAAGGGCCGCACGGCCACAGTACTGATACATAAACAAAAACGGGCCTAGCGCCCGGCTGTCTTCAGGCGGGAGGAGCGGCGGCGTCAGTAGCATCTAGGAAGAGGAACTCTTCGAAGGCCTCGGCGAGCGACCCGGCGGCGTCAGCGGCGAGCGCGTCCACACGCTCCATCGCCACCTCGTCCTCGACACCCTCGGGAACAATGTAGCCCTCTGCCAGCGCCTCGAAGTTGACCTCGTAGTGGGATCACACCACCTCGAGGGCCTTCTGGACGCCAAGATGCAGCGCCCGGCGCATGCGCCCGGTGACGTGGCCGCCAAGGGCGCGCAAGCGGCGGCCGGCCGAGCTTCCGTCCCCGCGCCTCGCCCTCCTCCACGGCTCGGCGAGTCTCGAGGGCCGCATTGCGCAACTCCCCGCGGCTCCTGCTCGGAGGAGTTGTAGGAGGTGCGGCCGCCTCGGCCCGCTCAGCCGCGTGCCCCAGCGCGGTGCGCAAGCCTGGAGTCGCCAGACGAGAAAGAAATCAGAAAAAGAGTGCAAACCCTCTAAGGGAAAACCAGCGAAACAGGAGTCGAACAACAACTTACCTTCGACTTTCTTCCTCTCCATCTCGAAGGCGCGGCGCCCGGCCTCGACCGCCTGCTCGAGGCCCTTGACGGTCTCGCCCTTCTCCTGGAGGGCCAGCTCCTGGCTCGCGCTCGTGATGCTGAGCACCATCAGCTCGCCCTCGAGCTTGGAGAACTCGGTGTTCCGGTCCTCCAGCGACATCTGCGCCGCCTCGCGAGCAGCACGCTCCCGCTCCAGGGCCGACCGAGCGTCGGCAAGGGCGGCTCGCTCTCGCCGGAGCCGTCCCTCGCGCTCCTTGGCGGGCGGTGCGCTCTGCGAGAGGCGGCCCTTAGTGGCGGCGAGCGCCGCGACCTTGGCGTCAAGGGTGGCCCGCAAGTCATCGGCCTCCTTGCCGTCGCGCTCGAGCGCGCGCGCCCGCTCCTCGGCCCGGCGCTGCCGAGCTCGCGCCTCCCGGAGCGACGAGTGGAGCCCCCGGTTGTCGCTACGGACGTTGGCCACCTCCGCCTCCCAGTTGACCGCCAGGGTGCGCGTGTTCTCCAGGTCCGCCCTCGCCCGCTGCAGCGCCTCATCCCGATCGATGAGGGCCGTGCAGACCCGCTCGAGACTGGAGGGGTGCGCCGGGTCCTGCCTTGCGCTCTCATGGAGTTGATCGCACAAGGCCATGGCCCAGTACGACAGCCAGCCGTCTGGGGTCCTGAGGGCGTCGGCGAGCGCGTCGAAGGCGTCGCACCGCTCCCGGAGCTGATGGAGCTCGGCGGTCACCTGATCAAAGGCACCGTACTTATCGCGGGCGCGGTGCTCGAGCTCCTGTCACCAACAAGACAAGACCTGTAAGCATCAGGCCACGAAGATTGCACGCAGAAACGAGGAAAAAAGAGAGACAAGCAAAGACAGCTCACCTGAAAGACACGCCACACGGGGCCGCCGTGGATCCTCAGCGCCTCGTTCAACGCACGGTTGAGCACGGCGCCGTGGCTACGGAGCTCTCCCTAGAGCTCCTGCTCCCCCTAGGCGTCGACGAACGCGGGCGGGTCGCCAGCGATCCCCTCAACCCGGGCGGAGTGGCCGGCGCGGAAAGACAAGGCCTCGGGGCCGTGCCCTCGGCCCCCTGCCACCATGTGGCCCTCGCGCCGCCCTCACGAGGGCCCCCTCCGGGACTCGGGGGAGAGCGTGGGGACACTCGCCCATTGATCCCACCCGGCGGCGGGGGAGTCGTCGTCCGGATCTCCACCACCACCGCCGGGAGCCGCCGCCAGGCGCCGCCCCCCGCGTCGCCTCCGCCGGCGCCTCCGCTCGCGCCTCCGTAGCCGCGGGCGCCGCGACGCGGCACCGCGGGGCACCGCTCCGGTTGCGCCTCCACCACCGCCGCCCGGCGGGCGCGCTTCCACCATGGCCGCCGCCGCCGGCCGCGCCTCCGCCGCGACCCCGCCCGCCGCTCCTCGACGACCACGGGCCGCGCCGCGGCAAGCCGATCCGCCGGCCGAGGCCTCGAGGCCTCGCCCGCGCCCGCGAGCTCTCGCCCGCCACCACCGCCGCGCTCGCCCCCCGCCCGCGGCGCCCTCGACGAGCGCCGTCGGGTGGGAACGGACGCGTCCGCCCTCAACACCTTGGCTGTTGTGAGGGGAGGCACGGTCGGCACCACCCTGCACAAGCACAAACAAAAAATCAGAACGCCTGGTCGCCAAAAACCAAACCCCGCAGAAGAGCAAGCCCCTTACCTCGAAGAGGAGAAGGCGCGTTTCCTCTTCCTCGAGGCCTCGGCGGATGGCGCGCGGCCGCGCGCGCGCCCGTCGCCGCGCCTCCGACATCCCCGCCGCACGCGCGGGCCCGCGCGCGCGCGCCGGGCACCTCCGCGGCTCACGCCGCCCCGTTGTTGATTGCTCGGCGGCGGGCGCCGCCGCGCCCGCCCCCGGCGATGCCGCCCTTGCCGCCGGAGCCGGCTCCGGCGACGGGGGCGCGGGCTCCCACCTATCCGAGGGGCCCCCGCCCCCCGGCCTTCTTCCTCCTCGTCCTCCTCCGAGGACGAATACCCTCGGTCCCCGAGAGGAGAGCCCCCTCGCCGCTCGCGCGGCCGGTGCTCCTCATTCCGCCGCTCGCGGCGCTCGCGGTGCCGCCTCGCGCGCTCCCTCTTGCGCGCCGCCCGCTCCCGCTCCTGTTGTTGCGCCGCCCGGCCGAGCGCGCGGGAGTCAGGGGTGGGCGGAATGGACTTCGCGGCGCTTAGGCTCACCATCTGCAGGCGAGAACGCCAAAGGTGCGTCAGGAGCCAGGCGCAACATCAAGAACAAAAACAGGGCCAAGAATCATACTTACCAGCGGGCCGGTAGGGAGCATCTCGAGGTCCCACGGGGACCGGTCTTGGCGCAGCATCCGAGTGTCGACGGCGCTCCGCGCCCGTGTGAGCGCATACCCCCACTCGAGGGGGGTCGGGAGCATCCGCGACCTCGCCAGCGCGACGGGGTCCGCCTCCTCCGTCGTCTCAAAGATGCAGAGCGGCCTCTCCATCAGAGGCACGATCCGCCGGTGGTGGAGGAAGGCGAGGACGGTCGCCGTGGTCAGCCCCTGCGTCGCCAGGTTCTTCAGCGCGGACAGGAGCAAGTCCAGCCGCCTCCGATGCTGGGTCGTGGACACCCCGTGGCCCCAGGAGTTGGGCTTCTCCCGGAGCACCAGACCGGTGTAGGGGGGGAGGCCGGGCTCGGCGTTGCGAAGGTAGAAGCACCCCCGCTCCCAGCCGGCGTTGTTGGTCGTCATGGTACAAGGGATGTAGTCGTCCTGTATCTTGCGTCCGCGAGGGTGAGCGACATGCCGCCGGGCGCGCACCGCGCGGCGGGTCCTCTCCGCTCCGTCGTCGGCCGCGTGAACGGATCCGCGCGGAAGAGGTGTATCCGAGTTCCCAATTCACCGGGATCCCTAGATACCCCTCGCGAGCGCTCACGAACGTGGCCGCTGCGAAATCGCGTTCGGCGCGAAGTTGTGCAACTCCACGCCGTAGCGGTGGCGGAGCGCCCGCATGAGGCGGCGGCGCGGCGGCCGCGCTCATGGAAGCGAATGAAGCTCACCACGTAGCCTTCGGTGGGTTGGGCGCGTGGTCCCCCGCCGGCGGCACGATCCACTCCGTTGGCCGGCCCTCCTCGTTCGCCGCCAGCTGGCCGGCAGAGACCAGGTCGCTGAGGGCCAGTCGGTTCACCGACGACCGCTCCCATGCGTACGGGTCGAGGATCGTGAGGGGCGGAAGTGGCGCCATGAGAAAGGACAAGGGACCGAGAGCGGAGGACAAGAAGAAGAGGAAGAGCTCTAATGGCGAAGGGGCGCGGTGGCAAGAACAAGATGAAGGCGAGAGCACAGGGGGCAAGAATGGAGGAACGCTAAGGTAAAAACCGCCGTTTTCCCTCCCCTCAGATTTATAAGCCGTGGGCGTGCCCTCCGGAGCGCATGCCCTGCGCGCATTAACTGCAGGGAATCTTTTCCTCGCTGACGAGCGGGCCCCACCACGACCGCGGCAGCCACGCCACCGCGAACAAGCCATCATCACGGCGAAGAACAGGGAGGGCCGTGGCAGGCGGTCACGTCCGCCCGCCCACGCCGCCCACTACGCGCGCGGCCGCGGCGCCTAAAAAGGCGCGCCCGCGACGCGGAACCGTAGCCTCGACTGAGGGGCATTAAATGGCCCGGCTCCTTGCCAAGCAAGGAGGACCCTCGAGCGGCACGAGCTCCTGGCTCGAGAGAAATCAACCCTCGAAAGGATACAGGCGTGAGAAGGTCACCTCGGGGCCCGTTTGAAACAAAACAGGTACCGCGAGCACCCATGCCACGCTACTTTACTGATCAGCGCCTCGAGGGCTGGCTCGCCCAGGCCCCTCGAAGGATCGCAGATGCCAGGCCGGGAGCGCTTAGCCGCCGCCCCGCACCACTTTACTGATCAGCGCCTCGAGGGCTGGCTCGCCCAGGCCCCTCGAAGGATCGCAGATGCCAAGCCGGGAGCGCTTAGCCGCCGCCCGCACCACTTTACTGATCAGCGCCTCGAGGGCTGGCTCGCCCAGGCCCCTCGAAGGATCGCAGATGCCAGGCCGGGAGCGCTTAGCCGCCACCCTGCACCACTTTACTGATCAGCACCTCGAGGGCCGGCTCGCCCAGGCCCCTCGAAGGATCGCAGATGCCAGGCCGGGAGCGCTTAGCCGCCACCCCGCACGGCCCTACTGATCAGAGGTTCGAAGCCTGACCCTCGACGGGTTCGAACAGGCGCCCCAGATCACCAGAGTCAGGGACGACGAGGGCACGCGCATTCGATCCGTTCCTCGAGCCCGCCGGCTCGAGGGTGCCCCACATGTCGTGTTCGAGAGCCGGCGAGGGCGAGGGCTAGCCGCGGGGATCCCACCGAGGGAGAGCTTCCGCGCCCTCGGTCCCTAGCGAACGGGACCGAGCCCCACCTAGCAAACCCACGCAAGCGCCTCAATGGACGTGTCTCTGGACCACGCAGCCTACCCTTATCGAACGGGGCATGGGCGTCCACTCGAACCACCCGCTAACAGCTCCACGAGGAATCCGCAATCCGCGACCCGGCCGATGGGGGTTGCGGAAACCTCACCCTCCGTCCCGCGGAGGGACGGCGAGGGCGCGTTAAAAAACAAGTCGTAAAGCTCTACCCGATCGCCTTGAACGGGCCCAGGCTCGGGGGCTTGACGCACGACTACACCTCCTGGATTGCACCCGCCGGAGATAGTGCCAGCAGCGCGTGCGCCACTGAAGCTGGCTGAGACATCGCCGACGCCGGTTGAAACATGTACCACGCCCTCTGGCCAAGTCTCGTGGTCAACCCCTACAGGAGCACCCACGCTCCTGCAGGGCTTCGGGGGCTAGACCCGCCGGGTCGCCCGCTGACGCGGCCCCACAGAAAGCGTTTGCAAGACCAGGAGGGAAGAACGTCCTATCAGTAGGCTCCAGCATCTGCGGGAGCCTCAATGGCAAACCCACAGATGCTCGGGGGCTACTGTCGGGGACAGCCCTAGGGGTCCCCTTAAACAACTGGGAAATCCCCACTTAAAACCCGCAACAAGCCAAAGCCAAACACACCTTACTTAACCATGCAGGACACGGCCCACGCCGCGGAGGCCCCAACGGCCCACCAAGGCGGCCCACTCGAGGATCCCCTCCGAGCGGGCTTCGCCTCGCTCGAGGATGCGCACCTCCCTCGGGCGGGCTCCGCCCCGTTCGAGGGGGTGCACTTACCTCGAGCGGGCTCCACCTCGCTCGAGGGTCCGCTCCGCCCTCGAACGGGGTCCGCTTCGCTCGAGGGCGCTCCGCGCGCGCGCGCGCTGCTCCGTACGCGGGCATTTAATGCCCCGACAATGGCGGGGCGGCGCGATCATGCGCACGGGGCTCGCGCCCGCACCACCGCACCAACTCCCCGAGAGGGAGCCCATCCCCGCCACCGTGGGGGACCGTGCGGTGTGGCCGGTGCCGGCCCCGTGACGCCGCGCCGCCTACTCCGCACGGCTAACACGCCGAGCCCCTCGAAGGGGGCCGGCCGCACCCCTCGATCCGCTTTCTTGTGACCTTGCGGGGTTAGGTGGAGGCGCTAGGCCGGCGGGCGCCATCTCTCGCCACCGGTAACGGCATGGCCGCCGCCCCCGCGCGTGTGAACCCACGCCGGGCGCTGTGGCAACAGCTCCAGCGCTGTGGAGCGTGCGGGAACGGGACGCCGCCTTACCTGCCACTGTGCCCCGTACGGACCGACGTCAGCAACTCCCTCGAGCCCATTTGAAGACATCACAGCCGTCCACTG
Source organism: Cenchrus americanus (assembly GCA_947561735.1). Taxonomy (NCBI): domain Eukaryota; kingdom Viridiplantae; phylum Streptophyta; class Magnoliopsida; order Poales; family Poaceae; genus Cenchrus; species Cenchrus americanus. The sequence goes on along the minus strand of OX387242.1, from coordinate 123,916,953 downwards.
CCCTTCTACCCTCGCGACCGCCACTGTTCGGGTACAAGATACGCCATGATGACCGGATCGCTGCAAGGATCGCCCGGGTGGCCGCCTACTCTACGGCCTAGCACGTCATGCTCCCTCACGTAGCTAAATAGCGCGGCACGCATGTGATTCGCTCTCTCCTTGGTCTATAAAAGGAGGACGAACTCCCCCGCCGCAGGGGAGAACGGACCACGACACACGACACAACACAACACGAGACAGGTCGCATCGCGCACTTGCTCTCCAATTCTCCCACAACATCTTCAGCCACTACACCAGGGACTTGGAGGCCACGCTTCCTCTCCCGCCTTGCTTGTAGCAGCCCCCACTACGAGCACCCCGGTGCCGAGCAATATAGTGCCTTGAGCACACCACTCGCCGGGACGTACGGCCCCTCGGCCGGAACCAGGATAAACTCTGTGTCTTTTATTGCTTAGCATCGACCATTGAGGGATAGACCTTGGCGCTTATTACTGGTTAGTGTCGGGACCACATTCCGCACCGACAACTATTTTGATGATGTCATCCTTGCATCCAAGATGGAGGTTCTCTTTGCATGAAGTTCGGTCTTTCACGCTTCAATCCTCGGGGATGTTCCTTCGTAGCACTTCGGTCCTTGCCACCATTGGAAGTGATTTCATCAAGCTCATGAACACGAAAAGACTCCTTAATTGCTCCTTTGAACTTGTTGTGAATCCGTCCTTTATGTCCATATTTTCGTACATAAACATAACACTTCCAAATGCATGCACAAAGATGAACTTGTTATATGAGGAGCGCAGCCTTGCCGCGCAGAAGCCGGTGCGGGCGCGCACCTGGGCAACACCACAGCACGTACCCAGGCGGCGCAGCCACAGCCACAGCCAGCCAGGCGTACCCCAAGCTAGCAGGTAGGCGTCCCAGCGGGCAGCTGACAACCCAGGCGGCCAGGCCTTCGACCGCAGGTTGATTACACAACGACATACTCCCTCCATCCCAAAATAAATGCAATTCTATGACCGAGCACGCAAATCAATGTGGGTGTAAAATGACCAAATTACCCCTTGTCTTTTACGATAAAAATCTTGGTATTTGCTTGTCTTTTGTGCAAGAAACTTCTAGAGACTTGTCTTTTGTGGTTAGCTAGTCAAAGTTGCATTCTTTGTGGGACAAAATTTAAATGCTAGAATTGCATATTTTGGGACGGAGGGAGTAATACCAATGTCGCGAGATGGAGGAGAGGCGTTGGGTGGCTGACAGTGTGCGAGTGGATAAGGTAAGGGTACGGAAGAGACAGGGAAACGAATGGAAAGGATAGAAAAGGAGAGAAAAAAAAGAAAAAGATGAGAAAAGATGGAAAGGTGGAAGAAAAGAAATGAAGGGGAGTTGGAGAATAAGAAGGAAACCGGAGATGAGATAGCAAAGAAAATTAATAAGAGAATAAGAGAAAATAAAAAAAATATAAAGGTGTTACGTCAAACATTTTTTCAATTGGATCAAGCACAACCGGAAAAGTACGTTCCATCATAGAAGCCGAGATGGAAGTTATAAATATTTTGGGTCATTTGATGGATCCAAAATATTGATAACTAGAATGATATTCTACGTAAATAATATTGAAAGAAAATGCAAATCAATGTAAATAATTAGTTGAAATAAAAATACTATAGGATACCCACTTGCATCCTTGCATAGAAGCCACAACCGAAATTGTTTCATCCACAACTCTGCAAAATACACCCTTAATGCCCTTAACGCTGCTGCCAAGAGAGAGGAGTTCGATACATGTGGCCCACATAATCGCATGCGTCATTGTGAGAAGACATTTTTTCCACCAATACAGAGAAAAGGTACAGAGAGTGGAAGACATAAGAGAGTCGGAGGTACGGCAATGACGGTGCATGGCTACATACTTAAAAATTAACTCAAAATCATTACTCTTACCTCCTGCAAGCAACAAGAAATAAAACAACTACAAAATTAAAATTTACTCTAATTTAACAATACTGAACTAATATTTAACAATTTACTCAATGCCTGCCTATAACGTCGTACCAAGTAAATAAGCCAACTTAAATTATGCCATAACAAGAGAATCCAACTATTAAAACATGAAATTTATCCACAATATGCTAAAGAAACTACATCGTAGTTGGACTACTTAAAAAGACGTCACGAGGCATTTTTAGTCAGATATTAAACTGATAAGAACAGATACTACATCTTAGCCAAAAGGCCGAGAAAGGTATGAGGTAGAAAGGAGCCCTAGGTCTGATTATATAGCGACTTGACGCCTCTGCTCCTCTTGCCTGCACGAGGTGGGATTATGCAGCTCAACGCGTTGCGCCGCTGCCGCTACACTAGAAATTTTTTATATTTATTTTGCTTTGATTTTCGAAAAATAAATGGTCGAACCAAAAATTTCGAGAAATATACATCTGGCGTCATACCCCACGGCGGCAAGTTCCTACCGTCGTGCCCCACGGTGTTGAGTCTCTGCCGCCATGGGGCACAGCGGCAGGATAGCACTTCTGGCGGCAGGGCGGTGCGGCATGATGCCAGGACCCTGCCGCCCAGCGCAACGGCGGTAGGTCCCTACCACCGTGCCACATGGCGTTAGGTCATTTTATATATATTTTTTTAATTTTCCATTTTTAACACACTTTTAACCTTTTTAAAAACAACAAATTGATAAGTGTAAGCATAATCACAAGAGAATATCATAATCAACGAGTAGAAGCAAATAGTGTATACAAAATCATGGAAAAAGTAGTACTACATCTAAATGCGCTGGCCCCTCTTCGGCCTAACAGCTCTAGCGCCAACCCAGTTCTAGTCCCGGTCGTAGGTCCAGGGGTCAGGTGCCCTGACCACCCACAGTCCGAGCTGGTCGGGAGACGGTGTCGCCATGGCCGCCTGCGACGAGCCTATAGCATTCGGTGTCCCTCTGCCCGCCGGTGTCCCTCCGCCGGCCGCCGGCTGTGTCGGTTGAGTCCAAACTGGTGCATGTGTCAACTGTGACGGGCCAACCTCCTCGGGCTGCTGCGAGGCATCTAGGGTCGCGAGAACGTCGCCGAACTCCATCTGATCCCAGACCAGCTGCTCCTCGGTGGTCGTGTCGAAAGTAGGCTGGAACATAGGCTGAGTGGACGAGGAAGGAATATCTGCCACCAGAAACTGAAAGACCGGCGGTCTGGAACCTCCTAGCGCAAAGATCGTCGGCGGCTCCTGCTGTCGAGGCCCGGCTGTCGGAAAAGGCAGCGGTCGCCCTGTACGATTAGAATATTGTAAAATCACAAACACACAAATTGTGTGCATTAGTTGAAAATAAGGTCCACTGAAAGTACCTACGCCGGGGGAACAAACGGCCGCTGCACGTAGGTGTGCGGGCCCTGCGCCTGTGGCTGCTGCTGTGTCGTCGGAGCCGAGAAGCCGCCGGCAAGGGTGGCAGACGTTGGCTGCGAAGCCGCTGTCGAGGCGGAGCTCAAGGATGACGCTGGGTGGCGCGAAAGGAGAGGAATCTCTACGTCCCCAGCATAGTTCACGACGGCAGAGTGCCTCATGGCAGCAATGATGATCATGTCGTGTGTGCTCTGGTGCTCCCGAGGCCCCCAGGTAAAGCACCACTCCCTCGCGACCGATGCGAGCCGCAAGATATCAGCCAGCACGTCGTGTTGCGCACAAAATTAGAAACACATGTTATAATGAAAAGTCATATGCATGTAATATGTTTGCAGTATCGTAGCTTACCGTTGTGTCGGCGGTCAGGTCTCGACGCATCGGGTACGTCGCGTCCAGCAGGATCCTGTCGTGGTCCGGGACAGGTGGAGGTGGCGGGGTAGTAGGCACGTACGTCACCCGCGTCCTCGTCCTCAGGAGGTACCACTGAAGGTACGCTACGCAGGTCGCGTCGTCGTGAAGGCGGTGCTCGGTGACGACGTTCTGCTCGTGCCTCACGGATGCCCACTCGGCCACGTACGGCTGTAGCTTGTCGACGAACGACGTCCCCGCAACCACGCCCTTACGCGTACACCTAGCATAGATGAAACATATAAGTATTGGCAACTGAATATTTATAACGGAAAATAATTAAAACCGGCAAATGGTAGCTCACCTGTGCGCGGTAGGCGGCAGACGTGGCGCAGCGGGTACTGGCACCTCCTGGAAGAGGTCGAACTTCCTCATCACACGGTGGACGACGTACTCCTCGACGTAGACGTCGAAGACCAGTCGTCACCGCGTCATCCAGTACGCCTGGTCTCGGGAGCACAGGGACGATAGCCCCTGTGCTGCGCGGGCAACGACCATGGCAGGAGTGTACAGCGTCCACCGGACCTGGCCATCGACCATTCGGTCGATCGGCCCAAACATGCTGCAAAGAACGGGAAAAGTTAAGTGAATTGAACTAAAGAACCCATAACGCGAAGAAAATGATTAGGGAGGTCATTACCTTCCGGAGGCACCACAGAGAACCTATGGTGGGGAGTAAGGGTGGGCACAAAACCCGATACCTGAACCCCGAACCCGAAATACCTGAAATTCATAAAACCCGAACACAACTCGGGTGTCAGGTCCAAAAACCTGATATTAGTTCGGGCAGATCGGGTTCTGACCTCTGGTACCCGAATTACCTTGAAAACCCTAAATTACAAAACTATTACCCAAAAACTAGTAACTGCATGCAATTTTAGCCCAGCCAGCCCACTATCCTAATACCTCACGGCCCACCAGGGCTCCAATCCCCTCCAATTCTCTCTCTACCATTCCATCTTCTCCGTGACCTTATCCAGTGGAGACGAGGAGCTCTGGTCAAAAAATAAACTCCTGTCTCCCTCGATCTCTGCTCTCTGGCTCTATCGATCTCTCTCCCATTCCTCTCTGATCTCCGAACTGCATGACTGCATCAGTGCTCCGTGCTCGCGCCACCACCTAGCCATCGCCCCTACCACCACACACGCACACGTGATGGCATCAGGCGGCGACTCGGTTGTTGCCAGGGTTGATGCATATCCATGGAGGCGGCGTAGAGTGGGCGACAGCGCAGCGCTAATAGCATCGGGCAGCCTTCCACGGTGGCTTCCATTGGTGGGGACTAGGGAGTGGGCGGCTGCGCAGCGCCAACGACACCGCCGCGGTGTCTAGAAGATGTGTCCCCAGGCAGATATCGGGTATTTCAGGAATACCCGAACCCGAAATGTCGGGTACCCGATCTGTCGGGTTCTATTTTCCTCGGCCTTGTTTCGGGTTCTAGTTTTTGAAACCTGAAATTCCTAAAACCTGAACTACTCGACCCGAAATTTTCGGGTTACCCGAATGCCCACCCCTAGTGGGGAGGTCCGCTGGGTCGGTGCTGGCGGGCAGCGGCTCGTACTCTGAGAGGTCGGCCCTGGGGGCTGACCGATGTCGAACCGCTCGTGGATCCACATCTGCAGCAGGAGAGGGCACCCTAGGAGGATCGCCTCCCTACTTGTCGGCCTAGACACTGCCGAACACAGCCCCCTGTAGGTAGCTGCCAGAAAAGCGCTGCCCCAGCTGATATGGGGAATCTGGTCGAGGGGTGCGTCGACGATCCTCTAAGCCCAGGGGATCATGTACCGCGACACGGAGCCTCACGCTGACTCACAGAACAGCACCCACCCAAACATCCAGAGCAGGTAGACCTCCAAAAACCTGTCTGATGTCGGATCGTCGGCATCGTCTGCCATGTAGTCAGCCTGCACACACACAAAGGTCCATAGTCACATTCGTTTAAAATACATACAAACGTTGAAAATAAGAGTTAGAATCATGTACGCTAAACTGCAGGATCCAAGTCCAGGTGGGCCCGTGGGTGTCGACGAAGGGCACGTACGGCGTCGGTGCGCGATCGTTCCGAGGAACGTTCACGAACCGAGCAAGGAAGTCAGCGTGTCATGTCATGGGGATGTCGATCGACCCCATCGCCAGGCCAGCACACGACAGTCCTCCCAACATCGCGGCTTCCTCTAGACTGAGAGTCATCTCGCTGACAGGGAAGTGGAACGTGTGTGTCTCTGGTCGCTACCGGTACATGAACGCGGCGATCAGTGAGGCGTCGTAGCTGAACCGCGTCAATCGCTCCGCCCGGGGAACCTCAGCTCATAGCTGTAACGCCCGCGTTTTTAGCTCCTAATAAATCACCAAATAAATCACGCGTGTTTTCAAAACGGTCCAGCTGAGCTCATTTGCCCCCTTTCGGAACCCTGGGTCACCGTCTCCCTCTCCCACCCTCGGCGCGCGTGCCGCGAATCCCCGCCGCACCGCTGCGCTCGGCCGTCGCCCGTCGCGTGCCGCCCCGGACCGCGGTCGGCCACCACGCCGGGAATCCCGCGCACGCCGCGGTCCCGCCGGCCGGTCCGCCTCGCCATCACCGCCGTTCCGAAATTGACGCCGGTATCCGAGAAACCCAGAAAAAAATCTGCAAAATCCCTTCTCCTAATTTTTCTAGGAATCCTCCTAATTTTCTAAATCCCTTTTCTATTTTTCTCCCTGAATTTTTTTCCTTTTTCCTATTTTTCTTTTTCTTTTCTTCTTTTTCTTTTCCCTTTTCTCCTTTTTCTTTTCCCTTCTCTTTTTTTTCCCCACCTTTCTTCCTCCCGCGGCCGGGGCCGAGCCCGACCGCGGCTTCTCCCCGCGCGCCCCCCCCCTTCCCCCTCGCGCGTGAACACCGAGGGGCGGGACCCTTCCTCCGCGCGCCCGGCCGGTGCCCCCCTCCGGACGGCGCCCCCCGCAGTCGGCACCGCCCCTCGGCCCGTGCTCGCGGCGGGGAGCGGCGGCACGCCTCCCCGGCAACCGGCGACCGCCATTAAGGCTTGCTCGCCGGGACACGCCACCGTGCCGCCTTCCCCCTCGCGAGCGCCGCACGAAGTGTCCAATCACACGTACGCGGCCCCACCGCGGTCGTCGTCCACGCCGCCCCCCGCCGGAAATCGTCAACGGTGAGATTTTTCCCCACCACCATTGATGACCCTAGAAGCTCCTCGAGCTCGGCCGCCGAACCGCCATTCGCCGCCTATAAAAGGAGCCGGCCGCCCACCGGGCCGCCGCACTTCACCACGGCCACCTCCCTTCCCTTGCCCCGAGCACTAGAGCGCCGCCGCCACTAACACATCACCACCGGTCCGCCGCCGCCCGTGGAGCCGTCCCCTCGCGCCGCCTCGACCCAAGGTGAGCACGGGAATGGGTCCCCCTCGCCCTCCTCTCTTTTTTTTCCCCTCATCCCCGCCGTCCCCGTGGCCGGGCCGCCGCGAGCACCCCCACCGGCCGGCCTTCCTGCACGAGCCGCCCCCCCCCTTTTTCTTCTGTCTCGGTTCTGAATCGCAAGGAAGAAGGAGGCCGTTAGGCCAAAAACCCCCCTGCCCCCTTTCTTTTTCCTAAAGAGCCCCTGCCTCTATTCCCCCTCCCTTTACTCTTTTCAAATAGCCCCTGGATCAGTAATTAATTGTAGATTGAATGCTGCCAAACCCTAAATAATTTACAAACCAGGCCCTAACCAAGTTTATGTTATCATAATCACCCTTTCCCCTATTAATAAAAATTACTAATAGGTCCTTAGCCTCTATAATCTCTCTTTAACCTAACATCTCATGCACAATTTTATTTCCGATTAAATCCAAATTTCACCACAGTACCCCCGCCGAACCAACCCCTCTCCTAGGGCCTATTTATACCCCTCCTCCGCTCACTTCCCCCTCCCCGAGCTCGGCCGGAAACATGTGTGCTAATATTGCTTTCCTGCTTGTGTGAATACCAAAGCCGACGGAATAGACGGAGGAAGGTACCCCGAGCCGGAGATCGAAGCCGACTCGCGAGCGGGGAGCCCGAGGTCCCGAACACCGAGCCGGCACTCCCCGAAGACTTCGAAGACGGCAAGTTCAACCTCCCCCTTTGATGCATGCTTCTGTCCTAGTTTTAAAAATATATCTTATACCCATTTTATAAATTGCATATTGTTTTACTGCAAAACATGGTAGGATAGCCACCCTTGATTGCTATGATTGAACCTTGTTTTGGCCTAAACGAGTGCTTTAAAAATGTGTGTGTGCTTTCAAAATGTGTGAGTGCTTTAAAAACAAAAAGGGGATATGTTTGGAAAATGAGTAAAGAAGCGGGTAGACGGGATGGACGTGTGTGTCAGGAGTATGGGTGAGCTCGTACCTGTGTGGTTGAGCGTGTTGGGAGTTGTCCATCTTGTCGGTTAAGGATCGGGTTGCGTGACATCTCACCTGACCCAAATCATCGTACAACCACTCGACCGTTGTATGTGGCGACGGCTTAGAATAAACCCCACTAGTTAATCTACTTGCCATCTGGTGTGCGGGTGAGCAGCGGGAGACCAAGGAGTAGGGGTACGCTCCGTGTGAGGTACGCCACGGTTATGTGGGATAACCCCTTGGGTGCTTCCGTGGTGGCTCGTAGTGTTAGATAAGGTGGGTAATGGCTTTGATAGGATCCGTACCTAGCACCGAGGTGTCCGTGTGACGGTACCCTACTTGTGGGTAAAGATGTACAACCTCTGCAGAGTGTCAAACCTATTCGAATAGCCGTGTCCACGGTATTGGACGAGTCACGGTGTGGTCACAAAAACTAGTGTTTGGGATGGGATGATTTTTGGCGTGAGTTGTTTTCTGGGTGAAGAGTGTGGCTGTGTGCCTGGGCTACGACGGACGGGAAGTCCGGTAGATCCACAGTGGTTTTTCCCTAAAACAATCGAGTTACTTGGGTTATGGAAATGATTTGCGAAAACCTTTTTGAAATGAACCCCTGCATGTGTAAGTTTGCAAAATGAACCTAAACCTGATCCTTGTTATACCTTATGCATGATTCTGCTTATAAGCCCCTCCGTGGGTGGGGTTGGATTTGCTGAGTACGTATGTGCTCACCCTTGTTTTACTAACTATTTTACAGAGGAGGATCCCGATTACATCCCAGAAGACGTTGAGTAGGTCATTGCCCTACACCCAACCGTGCCTGTGTACCAAGGCCCTATCGAAAGCTTCCATGATGTGGTACTCTGAGGAGGCTATGGAAGCCTTTGCTATCGTAGTGTGGTCGCTAGCGTTTGTGTTGTTCATTGTAGCGTTGGCACTACCGTGCCCTTTTTGTAACCGTAATGTAAAAGGCGGATTCCACTTTGTTGTAATAAATGTGCTACCAGCCTCCTGGGACTGGTATTTGTGTCACATTTGGTCACCTCTGATGAGGGGACGCTTCAGGTGGTATCAAAGCCGTAGGTTGGCCGTAGGACATGACCCCTAGGATACGAGACCTCCTCTGGCCCTCTTTAATCTTTCCTTTGCTAAACTCACCCTTTCCCAAACCCTTACCTTGATTCTTGCCTGTTTCCAGATGCCTAACCCCGAGTGGAACGGAGGAATTTGCCCCCGTCCGGCCGGCCTCCCTAACTTTGTTGCTACTCGGCCCTAGAGCGCGTCGGAGTAAGGGATCCGCCGAGTTCGTCTACCGGGAGTACGAACGCTTCGGCACCCTTCGGTGTAAGCTGCTGATCTTTGTGGGAAGGAGCACGCTGTACCCCGACATAGAGCCATGGTTCGTCAACGCCACGGGTTTTCGCTTTGCCGACACCTACCCCAAGGCTGCTCGGAAGGCTCTGCGACAGCTACGAGTGGTTTACAGACAACACCTCCGAAGGACTCCTATGGGATTCTTTCCACCCTCCGGAGGAAGAGGACGCTCGTGGATTGATCGCATGAGAGGTTTGGAACGAGAGGAAGAAGACTTAGAAGAGGCAGTTTCCCACCTATCCACATACCTCAGAGGCCTAGACCACCTTTATCAGGAGCAAGCCCGGCGGGTGAAGCGACGGATCGACGGGCGGAAAGAGAGAACGAGAGGATAGAACTAGAAAGGGTAAAGACAACCATAGCGAAGTTGAACTACACAACACCAAGCAAGAATACCTCGGGGAAAGAGAGCGCACGCCGTTGGCCCATAAAGCCCTATGGGATGAGCGAAGGAGCGTAGAAGCGAGAGATGAAGGAGCCGGAGCGAGAAGAGAATGAACCCGAAGAAACCCACCGGGACAAAGGAACCCGGAGCCGAAGACGAGATGCGGAGCAAGATCTTCCACTGAAGAAGCGCCGTATCCAGCTAGAGGAAGAATCACCTTGAGGACAAAACTAGGGTGTGAGGCTAGAAGTTGAGTCCTAGTGATAATAAGTGTACCCCGAAGGATGTACCCCCAACCTTCCTACTAAATAAAGTTATCCATCTCTTGTACCCCACCACAACCTGTTCAACTCTACCTTTGTTTTCAGATGGCGGAAGATGGATGGACCCAAGGCGTGTGCCAGGAGGAGCCTGGTTTTGCTCGCCTGCTCATCCACTCCCTGGAGCGCCTCGGTATCACTGAGCGCCCTAGGTACTACAGCAGAGAGTACGAGCAACTCGGCACTCTTCGCTGTAGAGTGGTCCTCTCTGTCGCTAGAAGCAACCGCCACACCAACATCGAGTCGTGGCGCGTGACCGCCACAGGGTTCCGACACCGGGATACCTATCCCTTAGCCCTCAGAAAAGCCCTCCGCTACCTGTGCCGAATCTACGAAGAGCACCTCGTCCCCACACCGATGAGGTACTTCCCTCCCGCCATCAGGACCCCAGTTTGGCAGGCTCGCATGAGGAACTTGGAGCGACGCCGCCACCAAGAAGACCTGCTATACCACGTAGTCGCCTACCTTGTCTCCCTGGACAAGCTCTTTGATGACCGGGCCGGACACTTGAGGGAACGGATCGGGCGGGCGCGAGCAAGGCCGAAGTCACGGTGCGGATGCACCGGGTCCGAGTGGCTCAAGGCCGAAGCGAGGACCGCGGCAGCCATAAGCGGTGAAGCCGTTGCCCGGGAGAGCCTCGGAAGGATCCGGGACCAACGCATGCAAGAATGGACCCATGGCGGAACGCCCGTTCCGGCCATTGGAGAACCTCAAGTCCTGCCGGGAACACCCCCGGTAGGATGGGGAGGAGCCATAGAAGTCCCACCGGCACCACCGGCGGTCACCGAACCCCCCAACGGCTACCACCGAAGCCGCGGCACGGCCTCGGGGAAAACGGGAGACCCCGAAGGCGGAAACGATGACGAGTCGCTCATTCGGCCGGAAGAACACTCGACCCCAGAAGACAGCTCCCCTCTCGAGTAGTGTGCCCCAAGACCCAGGGAATGAAGCCGTACCGGTCCAAGTCGCGCCCTTAGTCCTTAGCCGTGTAATGTGTCCGCGTAGTCGGGATGTATCCTCCTCGCTGGTTTGTAATAAAAACTTGTTTGTGCTTGCTTGTTTGCTATGTGCTTGTTGTGTGCTTACCGGCAGAATAAACCCTGCCTTTTCAAAAAGAAATCCGTTATAATCCACTTAAACATCACATAAAACTAGATCTCTTAGAAACCCGCTTCTTTACAGATGGTTTCCAGGCGCCCTGTCAGGACCCACCGGTCGGATGCTGAGGGATCGCAAGCCGATCGGAGGGAGCGTCTCCCCGAACAGGAGGTTAACCAAAATGAAGATGGAGGAGAAAACGTGGTCCTGCCACCACCACCCCCTCCTATTGACTTGGCTCAAGTCTTAGCCAACAGATTGTCTTGATGGAGGCTATCTTCAATGCCATCAACCGCCCAAGACCCCGTGCCATGAGCATGAATGAGAAGGCGATCGAGTTCCTCGGGACTAAGCCGCCCACCTTTAGCGGGTCGGTGAATCCTTTGGACGACGATTGGCCGAGAGCCATCTGAGGGAGCGGAGCCCCTCCCTTCGCGAGGACCATGACAAGGTTCTCTTGGTAGCTCACCGGCTCACGGGAGCGCCCCTAGCCTGGTGGGAGAATTCTTGCGCCGCGCCCAAGGATCCCTCCGCCATCACATGGGATGAATTCGTGGAGGAGTTCCGTCGCTACCACATCCGGAGGCCACACCGAAGCGGAAGGCGGATGAGTTCCACGAACTCCGCCAAGGCAACATGTACGTGGAGGAATACACGTACCGTTCATAGAGGCGGCACGCTATGCCCCCGAGGAGGTGGATAAAGACTCCAAAAAGCAAGATATGTTCAAGAAGGGGCGACTCCGGAGCGAGGACACCGCCGACTCCTCGGATTTACCGGACTTTAATACCCTTATGAACATGGCAATCCTCACGGAAAGGGCAAAGGCCGAGGAGAAGAAGGAAAACAAGCGCAAGTTCATGGAACACAAGGCCAAGCAAGCAAGAGCGGTCCCGAGAGCCAGAAACTTTGGACACCCCATGTCCGGGTTCCAAGCCCCTATGCGGTATGAGAACCCAAACCCAAGCCACAAGCTCACAAGCCCCCGAGCCCGGTTTAAGCCCTCCTACAACCGAGAATACCATGAAGCCCCCACGAGAACAACACCGGCCCGAGATCACTACCAACAACAACAACAACGGCTCCCGAGTGTGTTTCAATTGCCGAGAAAGCCGGGCACTTCATCGCCAGCGCCCCTATGCTAAAAAGCGGCGGCCACCACCACCTACTCCAACTCGGTGAACGGGCCGAGGCCACTTGCGTCGAGAGCCAACCGCATGCCGGTGTGCAGCAACAACAACTTCGGCAACAACACCAACAACCGGCGGATGAGGCGGCCCGGCGGTCGTATGGACGCGCTTGGGTGAATCACATCAATGCGCGGGAGGCACAAGAAGCACAAGGAGTGGTACTCGGTGAGTTCTGGTCGGCTCGGTTTTGGCTACCATCTTGTTCGATTCGGGAGCATCGCACTCATTTATATCCTCAAGCTTTGTGGAGAAGCATAGCATACCCACGGTACTACTCAAAGCACCCCTAATAACTCGAACACCGGAGGTGACATTAATTGTCAAGTTTCGGGATGCCCTCGGGTAAGGATTATTTTAAGTGGGGTAGAGTTCCTAGCGGACACCGGTAGTACGCGAAATCCAAGGGGATAGATGTGATCCTTGGTATGGACCGGTTAAGCCAACACCATGGCCTCATAAGCCGCGCCGATAAAGTAGTGCACTGACCAACCCGGACGGGATACAAGTGACCCGCCACACCGGGGACACGGGCGGATATAATGGTTTTCAACATAGAAGCCAAGTCCATAGAAGACGTCCCGGTAGTACGAGAATACCCGGATGTGTTCCCCGAAGAGCTCCCTGGAATGCCACCGGACGAGGGGATATAGAGTTCGTAATCGACCTTATCCCTGGAACCTCTCCCATAGCCAAGAGGCCCTATAGGATGGCGGCCCCGAGTTGGCGAAGCGAGGAAGAAGCGGCTAGCGAGCTTCAGCGAAGCGGGTTCATCAGACCAAGCTCATCACCATGGGGAGCACCAGTGCTTTTCGTGGAGAAGAAGGATAAGAGCATGAGGATGTGCGTGGACTATCGCTCGCTGAACGAGGTCACTATTAAAAACAAGTACCCTCTCCCCAGAATAGATGACCTGTTTGACCAACTGAAGGGAGCCAAGTATTTCTCGAAGGTGGATCTAAGATCAGGGTATCACCAACTTAAGATTAGGGAAAGCGACATCCCCAAGACTGCCTTTGTCACTCGCTACGGGCAATATGAGTTCACGGTGATGTCCTTTGGGCTAACCAATGCGCCAGCATACTTCATGAACCTCATGAATAAGGTGTTCATGGAAGAGCTGGACAAGTTTGTCGTGGTCTTCATTGACGACATACTTGTGTACTCCAAGAGCGTGGAGGAGCATGAGCAACATCTCCGGGTAGTACTGGGAAAGTTAAGGGCACACAAGCTATACGCCAAGTTCAGCAAATGCGAATTTTGGCTAGAGAAAATATCCTTCCTTGGGCACATATTGACTGCAGAAGGAGTAGCTGTAGACCCCGGAAAAGTTGAGACAGGTCTCCAGCGCGGCGGCAACCAACCAACGTGAGTGAGATCGGGGAGTTTCCTAGGTTTAGCCGGATACTACCGGAGATTTATCGAGGGATTCTCCAAGATCGCCGGCCCATGGAGCTGCTCAAGAAAGAGAAGAAGTTTAAGCCGGACCGAGGCTCGCGAGAGAAGTTTTCAAGAGGCGAAGAAAAGGTTGACCACCGCCCCGGTGCTAACCCCACCGGACATTCAACGGGACTTTGTCGTGTATTGCGACGCCTCCCGACAAGGGTTGGGGTGTGTTCTCATGCAAGATGGGAAGGTAGTGGCATATGCCTCCCGTCGGCTCAAACCCCATGAGCGAGAATTATCCCACCCACGATGCGGAGTTTGCGGCCGTAGTGCATGCCCCGAAGATGCGGAGACACTATACGATTGGGAACAAGTGTGAAATCTACACAGACCACAAGAGTCTAAAGTACATCTTCACCCAGCCCGACCTAAACCTAAGGCAGAGAAGATGGCTAGAGCTAGTCAAGGACTATAACCTAGAGATTCACTACCACCCGGGAAAGGCCAATGTAGTAGCCGATGCCCTAAGCCGGAAGACCTATGAGAAGGCGGCACCCAAGAGTGCCCAGTTGCAAGAGGAGATGGCCCGACTCAACGTGCACATCGTCCCCCGAGGTTATGTCCGTCAGCTGAGTGTTCAGCCTACCCTAGAAGAGAAGATCCGGAAGGCCCAAGAAGCCGACGAGGATGCGATGAGGATCCGCAAGCACACGGAGAGAACAAGGCCCCCGACTTCGGGGTAGATGACCAAGGCACCCCGTGGTACAAGAACGGGATATGCGTGCCCGAAGGTGGAGATTTTCGACGGACCATCATGGATGAGGCACACAACTCGGCGTACTCCATACACCCGGGATCCACCAAGATGTACATGGACTTAAAACGAAGTGCGGTGGAATGGGATGAAGGCGGACATTGCCGGTTCGTCGCCCATTGCGACACTTGTCGAAGGATCAAAGCCGAACATCAGAAGCCTGCAGGACTGTTGCAACCTTTACCAATCCCGGTGTGGAAGTGGGATGAGATAGGTATGGACTTCATAGTAGGGTTGCCAAGGACTCAGAAGGGACATGACTCCATATGGGTGATCGTGGACCGACTCACTAAGGTCGCTCACTTTCTACCCGTACGGACCACCTATGGAGGAGAAAAGTTGGCAAAACTCTACATAGAAAATATAGTGAAGCTGCATGGAGTGCCTAGCAGAATAGTCTCAGACAGAGGGACCCGGGTTCACCTCTAGGTTCGGAAAAGCACCGCACAAAGCCATGGGCACCAAGCTAGACTTCAGCTCAGCATACCACCCACAGACAGACGGACATACCAAAAGGGTGAATCAAATTTTGGAAGATATGTTGAGAGCATGCGTCCTCACCTACGGCAAAGATTGGGAGCGAGAGCACCGCCATATGCAGAATTTTCCTACAACAACGGCTACCAAGCAAGTCTGGGAATGTCGCCATTCGAAGCACTATACGGGAGAAAATGCGAACACCCACGATGTGGTCGGAAGTAGGAGAGCGTGCCTGGTTGGGCCCGCACTCATAAAGGAAGCCGAGGAGCGCGTAGGCGATATTCGAGAAAAGTTGAAAGCTGCCCGGTCCGACGGAAGAGCTACGCGGACAAGAAGAGGCGTGAAGTGAGCTTCAACCCGAGGAGACTTCGTCTATCTCAAGGTTTCACCCATCCGAGGGACTCGAAGATTTCAAGTACACGGGAAGTTGGCCCCTCGGTACATCGGCCCGTATAAAGTGATCAAGAAAGTCGGAGCAGTAGCATATCGGTTGGAGCTACCCGAGGAAATGGCAGATATACACCCGGTATTCCACATCTCTCAGCTACGCCGATGTTTGAAGGTTCTGGAAGATAAGCGAGTACCGGTGGAGACCATCGACCTACAGCCAGACCTTAGGTACCAAGAGGTGCCCGTCAAGATCTTGGACACTGTGGTCAAGCGGACAAGGACGACCGAAGTACGGGTGTGCAGAGTCCAATGGAGTAGACACGAGGTGGAAGAAGCTACGTGGGAACGAGAGGATGCACTGAGGAAGGAATTCCCCCACCTATTCGAGACTTAGCCGAATCTCGAGGGCGAGATTCATTTTAAGTGGGGTAGGTTTGTAACGCCCGCGTTTTTAGCTCCTAATAAATCACCAAATAAATCACGCGTGTTTTCAAAACGGTCCGGTGAGCTCATTTGCCCCCTTTCGGAACCACGGGTCACCGTCTCCCTCTCCCACCCTCGGCGCGCGTGCGCGAATCCCGCCGCCGCACGCACCGCGCTCGGGCCGTCGCCCGTCGCGTGCCGCCCCGGCACCGCGGTCGGCCACCACGCGGGAATCCCGCGCACGCCGCGGTCCCGCCGGCCGGTCCGCCTCGCCATCACCGCCGTTCCGAAATTGACGCCGGTATCCGAGAAACCCAGAAAAATCTGCAAAATCCCTTCTCCTAATTTTTCTAGGAATCCTCCTAATTTTCTAAATCCCTTTTCTATTTTTCTCCCCTGAATTTTTTTCCTTTTTCCTATTTTTCTTTTTCTTTTCTTCTTTTTCTTTTCCCTTTTCTCCTTTTTCCTTTCCCTTCTCTTTTTTTCCCACCTTTCTTCCTCCCGCGGCCGGGCCGGGCGCCGCGGCTTCTCCCCGCGCGCCCCCCCCCCCTTCCCCCTCGCGCGTGAACACCGGGGGCGGGACCCTTCCTCCTCGCGCGCCCACGGCGGGTGCCCCCCCTCCGGACGGCGCCCCCCACGCGGGTCGGCACCGCCCTGCGGCCGCGTGCTCGCGGCGGGGAGCGGCGGCACGCCTCCACGGCAGCCGGCGGCCGCCATTAAGGCTTGCTCGCCGGGACACGCCACCGTGCCGCCTTCCCCCTCCGCGAGCGCCTGCACGAAGTGTCCAATCACACAGTACGCAGCCCCACCGCGGTCGTCGTCCACAGCCCCGCCGGAAATCGTCAACGGTGAGATTTTTCCCCACCACCATTGATGACCCTAGAAGCTCCTCGAGCTCGGCCGCCGAATCGCCATTCGCCGCCTATAAAAGGAGCCGGCCGCCCACCGGGCCGCCGCACTTCACCACGGCCACCTCCCTTCCCTTGCCTAAGCACTAGAGCGCCGCCGCCACTAACACATCACCACCGGTCCGCCGCCGCCCGTGGAGCCGTCCCCTCGCGCCGCCTCGACCCAAGGTGAGCACGGGAATGGGTCCCCCTCGCCCTCCTCTCTTTTTTCCCCTCATCCCCGGCCGTCCCCGTGGCCGGGCCGCCCGGCGAGCACCCCCACCGGCCGGCCTTCCCCGCACGGGCCGCCCCCCCCCCCCCCCTTTTTCTTCGTCTCGGTTCTGAATCGCAAGGAAGAAGGAGGCCGTTAGGCCAAAAACCCCCCTGCCCCCTTTCTTTTTCCTAAAGAGCCCCTGCCTCTATTCCCCCTCCCTTTACTCTTTTCAAATAGCCCCTGGATCAGTAATTAATTGTAGATTGAATGCTACCAAACCCTAAATAATTTACAAACCAGGCCCTAACCAAGTTTATGTTATCATAATCACCCTTTCCCCTATTAATAAAAATTACTAATAGGTCCTTAGCCTCTATAATCTCTCTTTAACCTAACATCTCATGCACAATTTTATTTCCGATTAAATCCAAATTTCACCACAGTACCCCCGCCGAACCAACCCCTCTCCTAGGGCCTATTTATACCCCTCCTCCGCTCACTTCCCCCTCCCCGAGCTCGGCCGGAAACATGTGTGCTAATATTGCTTTCCTGCTTGTGTGAATACCATAGCCGACGGAATAGACGGAGGAAGGTACCCGGCCGGAGATCGAAGCCGACGCTGCGCGAGCGGGAGCCCGAGGTCCCGAACACCGAGCCGGCACTCCCCGAAGACTTCGAAGACGGCAAGTTCAACCTCCCCCTTTGATGCATGCTTCTGTCCTAGTTTTAAAAATATATCCTATACCCATTTTATAAATTGCATATTGTTTTCCGCAAAACATGGTAGGATAGCCACCCTTGATTGCTATGATTGAACCTTGTTTTGGCCTAAACGAGTGCTTTAAAAATGTGTGTGTGCTTTCAAAATGTGTGAGTGCTTTAAAAACAAAAAGGGGATATGTTTGGAAAATGAGTAAAGAGCGGGTAGACGGGATGGACGTGTGTGTCAGGAGTATGGGTGAGCTCGTACCTGTGTGGTTGAGCGTGTTGGGAGTTGTCCATCTTGTCGGTTAAGGACCGGGTTGCGTGACATCTCACCGATCCAAATCATCGTACAACCACTCGACCGTTGTATGTGGCAACGGCTTAGCATAAACCCCACTAGTTAATCTACTTGCCATCCGGTGTGCGGGTGAGCGGGGCGGGAGACCAAGGAGTAGGGGTACGCTCCGTGTGAGGTACGCCCTGGTTATGTGGGATAACCCCTTGGGTGCTTCCGTGGTGGCTCGTAGTGTTAGATAAGGTGGGTAATGGCTTTGATAGGATCCGTACCAGGACCGAGGTGTCCGTGTGACGGTACCCTACTTGTGGGTAAAGATGTACAACCTCGCGAGTGTCAAACCTATTCGAATAGCCGTGTCCACGGTATTGGACGAGTCACGGTGTGGTCACAAAAACTAGTGTTTGGGATGGGATGATTTTTGGCGTGAGTTGTTTTACGGGTGAAGAGTGTGGTCGTGTGCACGGGCTACGACGGACGGGAAGTCCGGTAGATCCACGGATGGTTTTTCCCTAAAACAATCGAGTTACTTGGGTTATGGAAATGATTTGCGAAAACC
This sequence comes from Cenchrus americanus, assembly GCA_947561735.1. Classification (NCBI taxonomy): domain Eukaryota; kingdom Viridiplantae; phylum Streptophyta; class Magnoliopsida; order Poales; family Poaceae; genus Cenchrus; species Cenchrus americanus. Next base: position 123,898,271 of record OX387242.1, on the reverse strand, counting down.
TTTTTGAAATGAACCCCCGCATGTGTAAGTTTGCAAAATGAACCTAAACTCGATCCTTGTTATACCTTATGCATGATTACGCTTATAAGCCCCTCCGTGGGTGGGGTTGGATTTTCCGAGTACGTATGTGCTCACCCTTGTTTTACTAACTATTTTACAGAGGAGGATCCCGATTACATCCCAGAAGACGTTGAGTAGGTCATTGCCCTACACCCAACCGTGCCTGTGTACCAAGGCCCTATCGAAAGCTTCCATGATGTGGTACTCTGAGGAGGCTATGGAAGCCTTTGCTATCGTAGTGTGGTCGCTAGCGTTTGTGTTGTTCATTGTAGCGTTGGCACTACCGTGCCCTTTTTGTAACCGTAATGTAAAAGACTGATTACACCTGTTGTAATAAATGTGCTACCAGCCTCCTGGGACTGGTATTTGTGTCACATTTGGTCACCTCTGATGAGGGGACGCTTCAATAGCCTATCCCCCTCAACCAACCGCGCAATAGGGAGAAGTCCTGTAGCGCGTAGCCTGGAAAAATATTAATTTACTTAACACAATTACTATTGTAAAGAAACAAAAATAAATAATAAATATGAATTACGTACTTCGGAATCCACTGCTGGTGTATCGGCATCAACGTGGCGGTCGTTCGGCAAAACAGCCGACACGTACGAGCGGTGGTGCCAGTCCACCGCCTCGTCGAACAACTCCGGTCGTACGTACTCCAGCAGTGCAACCATAACTGCAAAAAAACATAATTGAATCAATTTTTCCAATCATAATAACTAAAAACGAATTTTGTAAATTTAAACCATTTTCTACGATGTTTATTTCAATTTAATGTGAATTATAACCATTTTCTAGAAAATTGAAATGAATTGAAACGAATAATGTGAATTTAAACCATTCTTAATAAATTGAAACAAATTATGTGAATTTAAACCGTTTTCAACGAATTTTAAAACAAATTTAATCTAATTATGTGAATTATAACCATTTCCTAGAAGTTTAAAACAAATTTAAACGAATTGTGTGAATTTAAATAATTTTATATCAATTTAATCTAATTATGTCAATTGTAACCATTTCCTAGAAGTTTAAAACACACTTAAACAAATTATGTGAATTTAAATAATTTGCTACAATTTATATCAATTTAATCTAATTTTGTCAATTGTAACCATTTCCTAGAAGTTTAAACAAATTTAAACGAATTATGAGAATTTAAATAATTTTCTACAAATTTTATCAGTTTAATATAATTATGTCAATTGTAACCGTTTCCTAGAAGTTTAAAACAAATTTAAACGAATTATGTGAATTTAAATAATTTTATACAATTTTTATATCAATTTAATCTAATTATGTCAATTATAACCATTTTCTACAAATTTTTAATTAATTAATAAATTATGTGAATTTAAACTATTTTTTTGCGAATTTTATATCAATTTAACTCATCTAAGTTAACCAAACTAAATTTCTAAACTAAACTAAACTAAGTTAACTAAACTAAGTTAACTAAACTAAATTTAACTAACCTAAGTTAACTAAACTAAATTTCTAAACTAAACTAATCTAAGTTAACTAAACTAAATTTCTAAACCAAACTTAGTTAACTAAACTAACTAACTAAACTCGACTAAATTTAGAAACATACCTAACTCAGAAGTGCTCCAAAGGGTTGAAAGTCGAAGGTTTAGAGGAGGGAGGGAGGGAGGGGGGGCGGCGGCGGCGGCGTTCGCCCCCTTTTGTAGGGGTGACGGCCGCCGCCGTGGCCCACGGCGCCAGGACGTTGCCACGCGTGGACCACAGCGCTAGGGCTCCTGGCGCTGTGGGCCGCGGCGCTAGGATTCCCGCCGTCGTGCCCCACGGCGGAGGGACGGCCCCACCTGACAGTAGAGCCGACCGTTGGCATCACCTCTAACGTCATGCCCCACGACGGCAAAGAACTCCTGCCGCCGTGGGGCGTGATGCCAGATATATATTTATCAATTTTTTTTTGATTCGACCATTTATTTTCCGAAAATCAAAGCAAAATAAATATAAAAAAATTCCTACACTAAGCGTTTCGCCCATAAATGGGCTGCAGCCCATCTAGTGTTTGTATATTGATTTATGCCCACTACTCATACGTCGGAGCCCAACAAATCATCGGATGTTCTTCGTTTCAATTCGTTTTACTCTCTGTACATTGGGGAAAAAATCATATTTTTTGCAGTTAGTTGGAAAAATCATAAGTAGCAGTGCTGTAAACAAATAAAATATATACAAAAAAGTAATAATATGCTATACTGATATTCCTAAGTACTTACCGAAATTGAAAGCTGCCATATTTTTTTTGGCTGATTTTTATATCATCTTTGCAAACAATCAATTATAGCCTTATTTGGGTGATTTTTCGTTGAACTAACGTGGCAGAGCATGGAACATTTGCACGTTACAAAAGCGTACCATGTGTCTCACCAGGTCTTCTTGTTGAGTTGAAATTGAAAGCAAGATTAGGTACAGTGCGTGACGCCGTCACGTCGATTACTTTTACTTGAGGACGAACTGATAGACTGCGCATCAATCGAACGCTTGGGGGGATGCCAACCATGAAAAGCGAGATAATTCATAGTTATAAAACGTTACATTGATAATATCTAACAAGCGGCCTATTAGCTCAGTTGGTTAGAGCGTCGTGCTAATAACGTGGAGGTCGCAAGTTCGAGACCTGCATGGCCCATGAATTTTTTTCATACTTTTCGATTTCCACTTTTTTATGCTTCTCTCTCTCTCTGAAATGTGGCATATGCTCCATTTCCAAGCGATGACTTTCCGATTCCATTTTTTTACTTGCCGCACCATGCCATTTAATTTACCAGCCAATACTCATCTTATTCTTGCACTCCACTAGCCGGGATGGGCCGGGGCACGCTTTTTTTTCTGTCATGCTGGTCGCCATGGAGCAGAAAAGCAATGCAACGGACGCTGATCCGTGCTGCTACTTGCGAGGCTACCAACAGTCATGCGGAGATCGACGTCGCTTGCGGCCTGGCAGCAGGTTGCGACCACACGCTACGGACGCTAGCTGTGCTAGCTTAGCTATCCGCAGCCGCAGGCAGCAGGATCGTTTTGATCGTGTGGATCCTGCAGAGACTGTGTGCCGTGTGCGCGTACACATAAGTGCGGCGCCACTTGCATGGCGACAACAAGTTCACGCCAAAGTCTCCTCTCAAACCAACAACGGCTGGATCGGAGAAGCAACAAGCAAGCTAGGTAGCGTCACCGAATCATCGCCCAGTCGATCATATCGCGTGGACGAGCGAAAAAAATCTAGCTATAGGTGCCCGGAGCAGATCACCCACAGGCGAGCGCCACTACTACCGGCACATGCGGCAAATGGGCGCCTCCAGCAGTAGGCTAGGCCAAGTGTGCGGACACGGCCGGCCTCGTCCCGTCTCCGGGCCGGCCGACCACTTGTGAGACTGTGCGTGGCGTTCGCGTCCGTGCCATCTCAGGTCATGGATGCATGTCCGGCCGGCCGGCGACGATGCCCCCGGCACGATCCACGACCACAAAAAGGATAGATCGCTACAAGAGAATCGCACATATACCCTAGGTCTGATTTTTCATTTGTAAAAGGTATTTTACCCACCGGTACAAATGTCATTATTTTTACTGTCAGAGCCACCAACCGGTACAAATGTGCTCCTCACAGAGGCTCGTCACGGTCTGATCCAACTCACTCGGTACAAACACCTCACATTGTACTGGTTGGTGGCTCCGCCCGGTACAAATGTGATGTCCTCACATTTGTACCAAGTCAAGACACCAGCCAGTATAAACTAGAAACAACGCGCGCGTTGCCGCGCGGTCTCTTAGGGTGGGACCAGTTATGTACAAGCTTGGATCAATTGTTGGTTAATGTTTTACTAGGAAGGGTGTTTACCATTTTGAGACAGTTTGATTATGCGTTTTTGCTGCGACGAACTGTTGGTTGTTTATTTTTTTTAAAAGGCAATGGTGTATTGTAGCGATGATAGTAGGTGCAACCCCGATGTGTATTGGAAAAATATGCTGTAACTTTTCTGTTTGTGTATCATGTGGAGCCTTTTAAATTATTTTAGTATGGATAAAATATTTGTAGAAGAAATCCTTGTTTTTTATTTTTTTGATAGGTGGGAATTTTATTATAATTTGGTTGATGAAGTAAAAGATTTATAGAGGAAATTCTTTGATAGGTGGAATTTCATTATAATTTGGATGATGAAGTAGAGGGGAAAAATATTCGGGTAGATTTTAGAGTAGTTTTAGTTTTGTTTGCAAATTTGTATATAGGGAAAGAGCTTTTTTTATGCTTCTTGCGGACTGCAGTTTTTTTTACATTGCGTAATCAGTGTCAAGATAGCGACGTGAGGAGTGGCTTGAGACGTTGGGTCGAGATTCAATGGTTGAGGATTTGCTGGAGTACGTTTATCGTGTGCGTTTAGCTGTTACCATTTTGAATAGTACAGAAAAGTGCGTGAACAGAAAGAAGAAATCCTTGTTTTTTATTTTTTTTGATACGTGAGAATTTCATTATAATTTGGTTGATGATTGTAGAGGAAATTATTTTTTTTAATTTATTGATTGGTGGGAATTTCATTATGATTTGGATGATGAAGTAGAGGGGAAAAATATTCAGGTATATTTTAGAGTAGTTTTAGTTTTGTTTGCAAATTTTGTATATAGGGATGGAGCTTTTTTATGTTTCTTGCGAACGTGTAGTATTTTTTTGTACAGTGCGTAATCAGTGTCAAGATAGCGACGTGAGGAGTGGCTCGAGCCGTTAGATCGAGATCTAATGGTCGAGGATTTGCTGGAGTACGTTTATCGTGTGCGTTTAGTTGTTACCATTTTGACCAGTACGTGAACAGTACGTGAACAGTGCTATTGAAAGGGACCTAGGGAGTCTTTAGAGCCGTTCGATCGAGATCCGACGGCCGAGATTTTGTAGGTGACGTGGCGCGATGTGCGGCTGGGGAATGAACTCGACTTTCGTCTATTAAAGATGTGAGGACATTTATACCGGGTTGAAATCAGCTCGGTACAAAAAAACACCTCCTATCTGCACGCCGTCCCCTCCTCGACACTTAGAAAATTTGCGACCTCCTTGCCTCTCCCCCCTCTTTCTTATCCTCTCATTCTTATCTCTCTGCAACTCTATCCCCACCTCTCTCCTCTCTTCCTGTGCAGGCAGGTGCGGAGCCATGCCGGGGCGGGGCCAGGCGGCGGCTAGCGCAAGGCCGGGCGCGGGCGGAGTCGGGCCACGGGGCGGAGGCCGCCGTGGGGCCCGACGCGAAGCCGGGCCGCGGGGCGGCGGCGGCGCGGGGCCCGACACGCGCAAAGTTAAGGCCGTAGGGCGGCGGCCGGCACGGGGCCCGGCGTGCGCGGAACCGGGCGTGGGGGCCGGCGGGCGCGCGCGCACACGGATGCCCGGTGGCGGCGGGCGGGCGGACGCCTGCAATAGGTTTTGCTTTTTTTTGTTCTTTGCTCAAATCTGAGATGATTCTTGTTGGTGTTATGTGATTTCAATCTGTATACAAGAAGGATATTTGTAAGATTAATTGTGATTATGATTCTTGTGGAAATGTATTCTTGTGATTCATATGACTGAGTTATTGTGATATTTGTGTAAGTTTCATTCTTGTGATTCTTGAAGCAAGAATTGAAAAAAAGAAAAGAAAAAAGAGGAAAGAACGGAGGGAGAACAGACGAGATAGAGATGTCGGTGGGTAACGGGGCAGGGATAACGGACGGTGACAAAACACATTTGTACCGGGGCGTAACACCCCTGGTTCAAATATTCACATTTGTACCGGGAAATGTGATCTCACATTTGTACCAGACGCTTTGTACCGGTTGGATACCCTGTACAAATGAAGGTTACTAATCAGTAAAAATACCCGTTTTTCCAGTTGTGGATCCAAAGTTACGTACATGCCAGACCTAATTAACCTCGAAGATTTGCGCGTCGTCATTGAACTGCGGCGGTGGTGGTACACACGACTAGGCAGTGGCGGAGTCACCTTTTAACGACGATTAGGGTCGGCTACGGCGCCCAACAATGCGGCAACACACCAGCCAGTCTGGTAGCAGAGAGGACGGATTCCTGCCTTTTCTATTTTTTTCGTGATCTGTTAGCAGCTTGGCCTCAATATTTCATTTTTTCCAAAAATTACTGGAGAAATATGAGCTTCGCTGGACCATGACTAGCCTCGGCCTGGGAGGCCCTAGGTGCAGCTCGCTGCTGCGACTAGGTGCTCTAAATCATTTTTTGCCGGATGATGTTAAGGTAATTTTGTTTGCTGGTGTTCTTGCGGGCGCGCAATAACAGCTCCTTTGGATCGGGTGATTTCAGGAGAGGAGCTTTGCTATTCTGCCCTGGCTGGGTAGGCCGTAGAAGCCCCGATCCTCTGTGAAACTAAAGGATATTCCCAAGACACTGAGGACATAGTAGCTACAGAGCAGAATTATAGAGTTGTTTTATATTGACCCTGTCTGGATACTCTAGCTCTAAACTAACTCTAACTCTAAAAGTGTTTGGATGGAATGATTAGAATGATATTAAATATACTTTTTCAATTATTAGGTTTGGGTGGAGGGAGAGAGAAAAGTCACTTTTTGGTGAACCCAACATGAACTTGCACCAATAAGCACCTCTCGGGTGGGATAGTTTTTTGGAGTGGGTTAGATACAAACTAGCTCAATCTAACCCTCATGTTTGGATACTTTGTGGCTAGTTGAGCTCAAAATAGCTAAAACTAACTCTAGCCTATGGATCCAAACATGGTCATTAATAAGAAAAAGAAAAAAAATGAACTGTAAGGTTAATTGGGGTCGCAACAGAAGAATACAAGATGTGGATGTGTGGGGACAAGGTAGGCGCAGCAGCAGATCTGAAGAAGTTGTCCGTTCATCCACAGGCTCAGATGCACAGCACCGTCCTTTATTTTCGGCAGCGTGCAGTTTGTTCAACAAAAAAAAACCATCGTGCGGAGGATTGCATTGCAATATTGCATGCACCCAAACGGTCCCAAGGCACACGCCGCGCATCGCCATCCCGACCTTTCCTCACCGGGACGAGCACCCGCAGGCCCCACCCAACGGCCCGCCGCCGCCGCTCGCCGCCTCCTGGGCCCGCCCACCATGGACGGCGGGCGTTCCTGTTGCAGGCCATGGGTCTCGAAGTGGTGACTGGTGTGGTGAATCCGAGTTTTTTTATATATATACTAGAATCGTGCCCGTGCGTTGCTACGGGCAGCATAACATTTATAGTGGCGTCTAAGTATAACATTTAGCATGACAATAATAATATGAAAAAATATCTCAAAATGAACCATTGGAGCACAATGTGAATTCAAAGCTTAAAAATGATTTGTTGTCAAAAAAAGCTTAAAAATGAACCATTTGAAGATCAAAGTTGTTGGCAAGAAGCACATCTATTTCACTTGGCTCAATTTATGTACAAGACAGCGCACAAACAAGACAGCCATATATGCAAGTTTATCATGAACTCAAATACACACAAATCACCAAGAGCAAGCTTTCCTTTTAATGTTAATGGAATTCCATCAGGTTGACAAGAACATAGCTCGTCCTTTTTCAGGACGACAATTGAGAACAATGAGCATCATGGAGTAGAGATTATTGCATTATCTCGAGCCATAGTTGAAGAACATGCATCCAGTAGCAGCAAGGACATAACACAGGACATTGACATCACTTGTCAATCTGATAATCATAAAGTACCCGAAAGAAATTTTGTACCTGCTTCTCTGGCAACAACACAAACGAGTGCCACTCCTGGATTCATGAAGGATCTTTGCTGTGAGTAGAAAACAAACGGAGCAGTAAGTTGCTACTTGATAAAACTGGAAAAACTAACAGATGAAGCAGTCAGTGACCATATTACCTTTGGAGGCAATTCCTCGAGAACCTTCTGGGAGCTTGGCATCGCTCGCCTGCAGGGGGGTTCGGGGAGCAGTGTTTCAATTGTGCCACCGGCGCAGAGCATGGATGCGGCTCCTCCTAGCCTCGCCCCCTGCTCTCCTCGGTGGCGGCGGACGGGGTCCGGCCGGCGCAAGCAGAGCAGGCGCGCAGCGGCACCAAGAAACAGGGCGCGCGACAACGAAGGTCCAGCCCCTTCCCCCTGCTTGCGAGCGAATCAGGGGCCCTGCACGGCGGGTGGAGGCGGGACGGCGGCCTGGAGCTCCTTCGCCACGCCGGAGACGAGGAAGGGCCTCGAGCTCCTCAGCCGTGCCGTCCCTTCCTCCCCTCTCCGCCTCCGCTCCACAACACATCCACGTCCCGGCCTCGCTCCCCCCTTCTTCTCTTCTTCACCAAATCTTCGGAGACATCAATAAAGATTGATAAAGCATGTGATTTTCTTAAAAATGCAACATAACCATTGGAATACAAGTATTTCTATAGCAATCGGTAGTAATCATCATCCTCAATCCACATACGAAAATTCATTTCCAATAAAAAGATTCTCAGAGAGATGTGCTAACCGTAAGGTGTGTGAGCTCCACTGGATTCGCCATAGAATGCGTCGAATACAAAAGAACAGTGAGAGAGGCATCCATATTCAGTAAGCATAATACAAAATATCGATGGCCGACATGTATTTATTACCATCCAGTATCAGTGCGCTGATCTTCTGGAATGTCTACTGGATAACCAATCAACCTTAGCACCCAGAAAGGATCTCCAGCTGTTTCCCCTTCAAATGCATCAATTGCCCCTCCCAATGCCAAGGCTATACCACGCATGATCTTTCTTGAAAGATCTGCAACCAAAAATGGCATCATGAACACTGCTAGCAATGAGTGACAAAGAATTTTCAGAGTAGGTCGAGATTTTGACCTCTGCAATAGGTTGATATAATCCAGTAGTGCTTCAAAATTTGATGGGTTTTCTGTCCTGTATAAAGCTAAACGATTAGTTCCTTTGGTAGAAGAACATTTTATATATAGTATAGAAGCAACACTGATTGTGGACGCTTTAGCACAATACAATCATACCAAGATGCAGGTTTTGTTTCAGTATTAGTCTATCTGATGGATGGTGAAGAAAATTTGCAGCTACATGGAAGGTAGACATATGTTTACACCTATTTCATATCAAATTAAGACTTGACCATGCTTCTGTGGTGCTCTAAGAAGCACCTGGAGAGCACTGATGGAAAGTTTTCGTATGGAAACATACCATAAGTTTGATCCCTCCATTGGTTTAGCAAGATCTCCATATCTGCCAGGTCTGATAGGAGTGTAGCACTGCCATATTTGTTCTCAGGGTTCAGCTCTGAGCAGCTTAAAGCATGACAAGCAAAAACAGAGATAAAAGTGAACTTACATCAATTGCTTCGTGCATATCAGGTTTACCTTTGGTAATATTCTCCCCTATCATTTGATATCCTCTGAAAATAAACAGCGAGAAGTTTCACAAAGGAGTAAACAGAACTACAAGGAAAAGTTGGATATCTTTAAGTAACCACACCTGTATCCACTCTGAGGTGTCATCTTAATCATTAATTTCTCCTCATAAGGAAGCTGAAAGAACTTGCGTGTCACATCCCTGACTTCCTTCATTAGCGACTCAGTAATACCGTGGCCTTTCTGTTAACAATGTGCAAACATCATTTTCCTTTGTTAGATTTTTCAGTTACAGATCGTTTGAAGATTCATCCCTTTTAATTGTCAGAAGAAAGAAATGGAAAGCCGACTGTACATATATGCCTAACACAAGATTGAACAAGATATGAGCATCAGTATTTTACAAGATGGTTGGTTATCCAGTAGAACACATCAACACATTTTACTGACATGATTTCGCTAAAGAATTCAGAATGGATCGTTTGCTATCAGGAGGTCAACGAGTAACTGTTTCCAAGTTCTTTGCAAAGTGCTGACACATCAGTATCATTGATTAATGCAACATATGGTAAATTTCAAGTGTTATCCAGGTCTTATGTTGTAAATACACCAAGAAGCAAACAATATGTGTTGTAAATAATCCTAGGCTTCAAATTGTATGTATCTTCATTGTGAATTTGTGATATTGAATACATGAAAATTTACTTGCTATACCAATTCAGTAAATTCATTTTTGGTTGTAAAATATCATGTTTGCGGCATCAAAATGTGTGCTATAACTTTTAGAAAAAATACACAAAAGTAGAGCAGAAAAAATCTAATGTGCATGTTCAGGAGACCATGGGAAAAATAATGTGTTTACATGGTCCTATAATGCTCTATGCTTGATCTAAAAATGAGGATCTAGTTGGCAACAAGAGGATCAATATATTGCACAAACTAAAAGAAAGAAATAAGACGCACAATGAAAAAGACACCTAATCTTGGAAGGAAAAATACAAAAAATAGAAACCAGACAATCATAGAACTCAAAACGTGAAAACTACCTGCAAATAAGCCCAATTCCAAAGAGAGAGATGATATAATTGGTGGCTCCTAGGCTATGTCCGTCGTACACCTCTAGGATTACTGCAAAGAAATACCACACATTAAGTCATCCAAATCGACAAAAATCCCCCAACAATCGACAAAACAGCAACAATTCGTAGCAGATCGCGACGAGATCCAGCGCCGAGGAATTGAAAGCGGTCGAGAGGGAGAGAGAGGTCGCAGGCATCTTACCATGGCGGCGCGCATGTGCTTGGCGCCGTCGTCCCTCCCCGCCTCCATCCGGTCGGAAGTAGTAGCAGCAGTGACAGTGTATAAAAGCACGAGTCAATGAATATACCCCACTCTATTCTAATCAAGCAGAGCTTTTCTAAAACCTGAAAGTTTCATACCCTCAGTCTACATAGTGACTTCCAGAGTTGCAGGCTTACCCACACAAGATTCCATTACAACCTTGCAGAACTTCAAGCTGTTTTGAGCTACACTTGGTAATATCCATTCTGCAGTTTCGCCACAAATTTTGAGGGTCAGAACCTTGCGGAGACAAGACGTGCTCTACCTGCAAAGTAAAATAAGAAAAGAGCAGTAAGAGTCATGTCCATTTCCATGCGCTAATGGACCATGATAATGGATATGAGTTATGGCACCTGCCAAACATCATATGCTGGATTGAGTATGAACATTGGTGCGCTGACACATTTTGCAACTTTTCGCAGGAAGCACTGACCACAACTCCACAAGTAAGGGAACTAATCAGCATACAACAACTTCAATATCGAAGAGAGTGATTAGTTTAAAGGAAGGAAATGGTAACTTAAAAAAAATCAGGAGACAGCCTGACCTGGCTCCATATCTGAACTGCAATGAGGGAACTGTTTACACACATCCTGCAAGATAGAGCACGTCGTTATCGAAGGCCCGCATATACCTTCTTCCAGAAAAGCAATGTACAATTAAAAAAGAACTCATATCACTCTAATGAGAACCAGCTTATAGATAGTAAACTTAATCCTCATAGACCTTTTGGAGTGTATATTGTATACATGAAATGGTTAACACGCAGATGATAAAGAGCACAAACAGGAGGACTAACACAAAAAGCTCAACGAGTTTTTTTAATCAGATCAGATAAAGAATATTACAAGCAATTTAACTACACCTCTGAAATAAAACTTCACACTATTTATAATAGCCAGAATTTTTAATTTTCTCTACAACCTTGTTCACCAATGCAAGCGTGTACTCAATAGTAATAAGAGACTCAAAACTGCAATAGTCAGGCACAACCGCACAAGCAGTTTATCGCATAATGTTATCAGCTACTGGCTGCAGTAAACAATTTAAGCCACATGACTTGGTCATGCTTGCGCTTCCTAGACAAAATTACCCAAACAAAAACTGCTTACCACCCATAAATTCAAATCTTGTAATTTTCTGGGTTTCACCAAAGAGCAAAAGGGAGCCAGTTGTTCTGCTGGTGACATTCAGGGTTGTGCACTTGCTGGTGTCCTTGGCGTCATCTAGTTTCCAAGCTGCCCCACGCTAGCTGATTCCCTCATGCAGCCACCAGCATGTCACAACCCCTCCCTATGCACACTCGTGTGACTGATTAAATCAAACAGTGAGAGTGCTGACCACTACAGATTGATGAATGGAGAGAACCATACACGTATGTCAGTTTGGGTGGTTTGGCATTTCGAAAAACACGTGGTGGGCACACAAACTCTGTTTAACCCATCATGCACTTGCATCATCGCTAGGTGCGAGTTCCAAGTAACTGTTGTTGCCAGTGCTTGATCTTTTCCACCCAATGTCCCAAATCCTTCTATTATAGGGATCTCAACTGCAGGCATGAAGAGAAAACCTAAGATTATGAACGCCAGTTTATGTGACATTGGACTCAACGAGAAAACCTAAATTAGCATTGCAGTTTTTGAGAGCTAAAAGAATTAGTGTAAAAATCTAAATTAGGAACATTAGCCTCTCGATTTTACCATGAATTCCACCATGTCTTGAGCATCAACCACCTCTGCAGTTTGCATCACCTCCGCACTGCAATCCCATCCTCTGCTTATTTTTTCACAATCCGCTGGCGAGGTGGATGCTGCAGACGCTAAGCAACGCTGGAGAGGACCACGACAACGCCCCAGCCTCCATCACTGAATCCGCCCGAGATCCTCCCACCTCTCTTCTCCCTCACCGGATCTGAGGCCCCGAGGCCAGCAGCTGCGGATTTGAATCAGTACTACGTCTACTCAGTAGACGGGCATGCAGCCGAGGGTCCCCGCCGGCAGCAGCAGGGGCGGCGGGGGGGGGGGGGGGGGGGGACTTCTTCGCCGGCCTCTTGATGGGTCCCACGTGGGAGCGGAAGCCGGCGGTGAACGCACCAGTGGAAGGCCGGCTGGCGCATGGTCGCGGCCGCCGCCTCGCACTCGGGGCAAGACGGGCGCCGCCGCCTCGGGCACGACGACGACCACAGCGGCGGCGGCGGCTGCTCCCCCTCCTCCTCGGGCGCCATCAGCTGCGCCAGGCTGTACGGGTCCGCCGCTGCAGTGCTGGCGATGGCGGCGGGCGGCGGATGCGGCGCGGCCTCCGCCGCCAGGGATGCCAGATCCGCGGACGGGAGCCGCTTCAGGAGTACGGCCGCCGTCGTCGCCGTTGACTTCTCCAGCGCCGCCGCCACCGACGCCCCGATCCTCTTGTCGCGGCGGGCGCGGCCGCCCCGGCGCTCGCGGCGGGCGCGGCGGATGCTCGCGAGGATGTAGCAGTTGGCGGTAGTGGCGACAACGCGGAGGAGAGGCGGAGCAGGTGGTGGCGGCGGACGGGAGGGGAAAAGGGAGGGCGAGGCGAGTCTGCAACCGAAGCGGGGACCCACCTGTCGGCATGCTAGGCCGTGGTTCTGCCGGGCAGAACGCCGAGGGGGCAGAACCACGGGTGGAGCGTTGTCCTTACGCGTTTTTTAGGGGTAGAGAAAAAAAAAAAAGCACGTCTCGCTTCGCCCTAACCCTCCCGTTCCCCCGGCGGCCACTGGCGCTGTTTCAACCGTTTTCCCGAGCCGTATCTATCTATCCGCGGCCACGCACGCGATCCCCGTGCGCGGCTGGAGCTGACGTGGCGGGTAACCCAAAGGAGTCGGCGTCGTCCGACTCGGATCGTATGTGGAGCGATGGTTTCCAGGACGAACGGGTCAAAAAGACAAAAACACTCATCAGCATGTGTGTCCGGCTATTGGTGGCTCTCTCTCTCTCTCTACTTGGCCGCTTCCAATAATCGTCTTGCTTGAGTGATTGACCGCGGCGTCTAGAGGGGGAATCCTCACGCCTCTCCTCCTCGCGTGATTAACAATAATGATTGGTCAGGCGTTAGCGAAAGCTGGTACACTACGTACTTGAGTATACTAGTACCCGATGAATGATGAAGTAGCGAGTTTATTATTGGAGTTTCGGAGGAGATATATAAATGGTGAACACGGAGCATCGAAGTGTAATTTGAGCGGTGAAGAAGACATGCATGAGTTGCTTGCTAGTCGCCATTTTAACCTTTGCCAGGGTGTTGTGGCAAGTTATTATAATTATTATTTTGAACTTGCAAGGATTCTTGCCACACTTTTTCTCCCTGTTAAGGTTAGTTGTCCAACCAAACACCTGCCAAGCAGGTCAAATTTGCCTAAAATTAAGTGTGGCAAAGTGTGGCTTGGAACTAAACACCCTGCACCTCTTTACTATAAATCTTGGTCCATAGGATGATCTACACATGTGCTTTTTTAGAAGTTTTATTATTCATTTTCGTACATTTTTCTACACCCTAACTCTTGGTCTAAAACCAAACTCCATCATCGAGTCAATCACTTCGATTTTGTACCTTTTTCCAAAGCATGGAAAATAGGAAAACATCTGTGCGGAGTAGCGTGTTAATTAGGCTAGCTGTTCCAGACACGGAGTCATTCATCACCAATTTTGATTAGCAACATGGAGAATTTGAAGTTGTACCACGACAAGTTTGCACTTCACGGTCTACTACAATTCTGACTGTGACACCACAGAGGTAATGAAGTAGTAACCGAGTAAGAACTCTTTAACTACTTACCATCAGCAAGATCCTCCTCCTCTTCTGAAAGAATAACCGAGGGGGCCAAGTGCAAAAAAAGCCACCCAAGGGCCAAGGCCAAAGCCCAAACGCTATATAAAGAAGCAGGAAGAGGATCGGTGCCAAGCGGAGGCAGGTCCGGGAGAGAGCTCACCGCCGTCGCGATAACCCACAAGTGGCTCAGCACAGATTCCGATCGAGCAGCCCGCTGTAGAACCCTTTGAGCCTGCCGGGCGGTTGATCCGAAGGTCGGGAGGAAGATGACGGTGGGCGCCGGTATCGCGGTCCAGGACGGGAGCCTCGTGGCTCTGGGGGCCAAGATCCTCCGGGAGGTGCGCGCCAATGTGCTCGTCACGTCGGCGGCCGGGGGCGGCCTCACCAACGGCGCGTTCCTCGGCGTGCGATCCGCGCCCGCCGGCAGCCGCAGCATCCTTCCCGTCGGGAAGCTCCGGTATGCATGCGATGCGCGTATTCTTCAGCTCTGTTCCTCTGTTTTGTTTGCGACGTTTTTTTAATATCTGTTCTCCCATTCCCGTATAAGGTCATCAGTTCAATCTGTTCGTAATGTCACTAATTTGGTAAGTTGATTCTCTGCACGCTATAATGTTTTACGCCCTTCCAAAATTTGTTCTCTGGACAGTGGACAACTAGTAAAATTGTAACTGTTGAGATGCAAATTCGGATTCGCACTAAACATCGAGCATTTAGTGCGAGGGAAAACAGTGGAATTCAGATGCTATTAGCGAAAAGCCGAAATTGTTGGGACTGTACTTTTGCTGGTTTTCCTGCTTGCAAAGATCACTTTGGCGGCCCCTTCTCTGTTTCCTAGTGATTTTTCTCACAAGAGGAATAAGATAACTAAGCAACGAACCACTTGGCTTTTCCAAGGCCAATTTGAACAGATGAATCATTAACACAGAAAAAATGAATGAAAGAAAAGAAAACTGAAGTCACGCTATGATTGTGTTGCAGAGACCAACGGTTCATGTGCACTTTCCGGTTCAAGATGTGGTGGATGACGCAGAGGATGGGCTCGTCGGGCCGTGACATCCCCTTCGAGACACAGTTCTTGATCGTCGAGGGGACAGATGGATCGCAGCTCACCGGCGATAGCACTGAGCAACCTGTGGTGTACACCGTCTTCCTACCTATATTGGAGGGGCCATTCCGTGCTGTTCTTCAGGGGAACACTGATGATGAGCTGGAGATCTGCTTGGAGAGTGGTAACTTAAGCAACCATATAAATATCGCTTCTTTGACTTAGTACAGTTGTGTTGTGCGATATAATAGTATTTTTTGTCTCCATTATTCAGGTGATCCAGATGTGGAATCCTTTGAAGGCACACATCTTGTTTTCGTTGGTGCCGGATCGGATCCGTTTGAAGTGATCACAAGTTCAGTAAAGTAAGTCAATGCCTTCTCTGATGAACGTCATTATTTTAGTCCACTATTTTGCATGTCGCATTTCCTTCAAGTTTCTGATTCAATTTGCTAGCTACTTTCTTTAAATGCATAGCTTGCTATCTGAAATAACATCAATCAACTTGCTGCAGAGCTGTTGAGAGGCACTTGCAGACCTTTTCTCACAGGGAAAAGAAAAAGGTACTGAGATGTTTCATGAAGTTATAGTATCTGCACTTTTGGTTTCTGTCTGTTTCAGAGTTCTGAATGTTCAACTTGCTGCAGATGCCGGACATTCTAAACTGGTTTGGCTGGTGCACATGGGATGCATTTTACACCAATGTTACCGCTGAAGGAGTGAAGGAGGGATTACAGAGGTCTTTCCAAATGACAATCTCACACTGTTTTGCCAATACTAAACACTACCGCATTATAAGTGTACTGAAACATTAACATATCCTGTCTTCATTTTCAGCTTTGGAAAAGGTGGAGTTTCTCCTAAGTTTGTCATTATTGATGATGGATGGCAATCAGTCAGTATGGATCCTGTGGGAATTGCGTGCTTAGCTGATAACTCAGCCAAGTAAGAAGTATAAACTTACTGCATTTTGCCAGTCATACTTGTTTTCTGTACAAAATCTACGAGGTTTTTTACGGTACACAATACCACCCTGTACCACCGGTTGAAAAGGACTCGTATGTAATAAAAAAGGACCTATATGTAATGATCCGACGGTTGAGATTAATTCTGTACCACCGGTTTTTTTAGTGTAGTATGGGTGATATTCATAGGTGGTATGAGTAGTATATAGGTATTATCGGAAATATACAAAATAATATTGTTGTAATATATGAAATCAAGTCATTTTATGTAACCTTGGCAGCGGGGAAATATTTTCCAAATAATATACATCGAGCAAATTACCATTTTACCCTTAGTAAAAACTGAAAAAAATCGATAATACCACCGTACTACCGTTGGGTGGTACTGTGTACCGTAAAAAACCTCAAATATACAGACTTCAGTTTAGGTTCTGAAGTTTGCATGTTCTGTCTGTCAGCTTTGCAAACAGGTTGACTCATATTAAGGAGAACCACAAGTTTCAGAAAAATGGGAGGGAGGGTCACAGGGAAGATGATCCAGCAAAAGGCCTCACGCATATTGTCAATGAAATTAAAGGAAAACATGAGCTGAAGTATGACATCTTTTTGATAATTTGTTGTCTTATTCAGTTTACAAATGTCAATTTTTTGGAAGTTCATCTTTCTGACACATAACGTCAAATGATCCAGGTATGTATATGTGTGGCATGCGATTACTGGATACTGGGGTGGAGTTAGGCCAGGTGCTGTTGGAATGGAGCACTATGAACCGAAGATGCAGCACCCTGTGTCATCACCAGGAGTTCAGAAAAACGAGCCCTGTGATGCTTTGAACAGCATAACAACTAACGGCATGGGCCTTGTGAACCCTGACAAAGTATTCAGTTTCTACAATGAGCTCCATTCTTATCTTGCCTCTGCTGGGATCGATGGAGTCAAGGTAGACGTGCAGAACATCCTTGAGACGCTAGGTGCTGGCCATGGGGGAAGGGTACTGTTGGCTAGAAAGTACCAACAGGCTCTAGAAGCTTCCATTGCTAGGAACTTCCCCGACAATGGCATCATATCATGCATGAGCCACAACACAGACAACTTGTACAGGTAACATCTTACGCTAAACCATCTTGAAAGCATTGCTTGGTGGTTGGTGCAAGTATCTTGAAATTGTGGTTATTCACATGCTGCTATTCTTGCTGCAGTTCAAAACGGAGTGCAGTTGTGAGAGCCTCTGATGATTTCTGGCCGAGAGACCCGGCTTCCCATACTATACACATTGCATCTGTCGCCTATAACACTGTCTTTCTTGGAGAATTCATGCAGCCGGATTGGGACATGTTCCACGTGAGTACAGATATTTTTCTTTCTCTTTGTTGAAAGTGTGTCTTCTTTTATGGCTTGCTGCTAATATGACCTTTGTTTCCATGCCAACAGAGTGTTCACCCAATGGCTCAATACCACGCGGCAGCTCGAGCAGTTGGCGGTTGTGCCATATACGTCAGGTAAATAAAAAATGTTTGGGTCTCACAGAATGACAGAATTATTTACATTGCAATGCATTGAATTATATATGCTAGCAACTAGATGTTTAACTTATTTGTGATTTTGCAGTGACAAGCCCGGAAGCCATGACTTCAATCTGCTGAAGAAGCTTGTGCTTCCTGACGGATCGATCCTGCGTGCCAAGCTCCCCGGGAGACCAACCAGAGACTGCCTGTTCTCTGATCCTGCCAGGGACGGCAAAAGGTTAGCATCTAGCTTCTAGCAAATTCTTTATACTACTTGGTGTTCTGAATCCTGATGGCACAGCTCAACCGTTCTGAATTCTGAAACCATCTCATGATTGCAGCATCCTCAAGATATGGAACCTGAACGAACACTCCGGTGTCGTTGGCGCCTTCAACTGCCAAGGTGCTGGCTGGTGCCGGGTTGGGAAGAAGAACCTTGTCCATGATGAGCAGCCCGGAACAGTCACCGGTGTCATCCGTGCACGGGATGTGGATTACCTTGCAAAGGTCACTGATCAAAGCTGGAACGGCGACGTGATCTTGTATTCACACTTGGGAGGTAAATCACTGTGTTTTCCTGAATTATTCATCTAAAAACTATCTTTCAGATTAGTGACAAGCTGACAACTGACAAGAAATACGGTGCCCATTTTTCAGGGGAGGTGGTGTACCTGCCGAAGAACGCCTCCTTGCCCGTGACACTGAGATCACGCGAGTACGAGGTGTTCACCGTCGTCCCGGTGAAACACCTGCCGAACGGCGGCGCCGCATTTGCGCCGATCGGCCTGGTCGGCATGTTCAACTCCGGTGGCGCGTTGAGGGAGGTGAGATACGATGGGAACGCTGGCGTAGAGCTCAGAGTGCGGGGCTCGGGCACGGTGGGAGCCTACTCCTCAACAAAGCCGAAGAGTGTAGCCGTGGGTTCAACGGTGGTTGATTTCTCGTACGACGATGCTTGTGGCCTTATCACCTTTGAGCTTGGCATCCCTGAGCAAGCACTGTACCTGTGGACTGTTTCGGTAGAGTATTAGCTGCGATTGGCGGGTGATAATGAGATAAGTTCAGATGTGGTTTCCTGAGTATCTGTAAGCAATAGAAGTCAGTATCTGTTCGACTGTTCCCGTGATACTTGCAGGGATGAACAGTGCATAGCTGTGTTTTACTATTGATCTTGGAGAAATTCATCGTTGTCAGCTGACACCTATAAACAAGGGAGGTGAAAAAGATATTCATGATGTAGCCAAACATTATATAGATAGTGAATTACGCATACTATAATTTTATACTATAAATAACGAAAATAATTGAAAACCTTTTTCACCCGATGCCCGCCTTACCCCTCACGAATAGATTTGGGGAGCGTTTCAATAAAAAACGTAATGTTTTTCTCACTCATACCGCGTGTACACGCCCCTCGTACCCGCTGGGCCCATCCAAGTTTGCATATGGCATCTCACATCGCAAACACGTATAGGCGTATAGCGATGTTTTTATAAATCCCGGACTCCGTGTCGAGCCGCGTGTGATCATTCCCGGACTCCATCTCTTCTGTTTCTGCGGGAGCCGCCACCGCATCCTCAGTTTCCGACGAGACAGCTACGGGGGCAAGGTTCGGGGAGCTCCAACCACGATAAGCGACCTAAATAACACTTCTCGGTTCGCGCTTCCTTAGGGATGAAAGCGGATCGGATAATACCTCACATCCGCATCCATATTTTTCTGGATGTGGAGCAGAGCGGATATTACACGGATGCGGTTACGGATGCGGATTTTTTGGATGTCAGATATGGTGGGGAGTCGGATCGGTGTCGGAGCGGATGCAGATTAATATAGTCGGATAATACATGCTTATATTCAGTTTCAAATTGTGACAAATGATGCTCTACGCATGATTGCGGTTAAGGTTTTTGATGCACGTGCGCACACTACTATGATAGCGTGAGGAGTTCACAATGCATGACATGTTGTTCACCACAATCAACGACAACCCGACTCATCGCAACCTCGCTGGCCAGAGTAAAAGGAAAGGTGCAGCTTGCCCACACTGCTTGGAAGATACTTGCGCAGTATGGCTAAGACATTCAAAGAAATACGTATTTATGGGGCACCGTCGTTTCCTCAGCAAGAAACATCCATACCGGGCCATGGATTGTCAGTTTGATGGGAAAAGGAGAAGCGAGAGGCGTCGTTGCATGTGACTGGAGATCTGGTCCACTTGAAAGTCAAGGACATCAAATCTATCGAGGAGTTACCCAAACTGACTGAAAAAACCCTTGGCAAAAGAAAGAAATGAGATGGTGAAGAAAACAAAGAAGGAATGTGGAACAAGAAATCAATTCTATGGGAGCTAGAGTATTGGCCGATGTTGGATGTGTGTCATTCGATTGACAACATGCACGTCAAGAAGAATGTTTATGAAGCTACTTGTGGAACATTGCTACAATAGAAGTCCAAAGGAAAAGATCATAAAAATGCAAGGGAGGATCTTAAAGAGCTGGGCATTAGGCCAGAGCTCTATGCAGAGGAAACAGAGACGGGGACGAACCTTTCCGTTGCTGCAACCACCTTGTCAAAGGCAAAGAGAAAAAAATTCTGCCCGTTTTTGCATGATTTGAAAGTACCTTCAGGCTACTCATCAAACTTCAAGAAGCTAGTGTCAGTGAAGGACATGAAAATGAATTTCAACTTGATGAAATCTCATGATTGCCATGTGTTGATGACAACTCTTCTTCCTGTTGCACTTAGAGGTATCAAGACAGAACTAGTTCGCTATGCGGTCACGAGCTTGTGTTTATTCTTCAATGCAATAGAACAAAAGGTGATTGATGAGGAAAAACTATTGGACTTGGAGAGGAGGCATTTCGAGACCCTATGCCTGCTTGAAGCTACCTTCCCACCATCACTCTTTGATCTCATGCTGCATCTAATAGCACATCTTGCGAGGTAAATCTGGTTCCTTGGCCCATCTTACCTTCATTAGATGTTTCCATATGAGAGGTTCTATGGATTCCTGAAATCATTGGTACATAACCGGTTACTTCCGGAGGGAGCCATTGTTCGTGGCTACGAGACCATCGAAGCAGTGGAGTGGGCCACAGGTTATATGGACTCACAAAACCCCATTGGTGTGTCTCGCTCACGGCATGAAGGTAGGCTTTCAGGTGTTGGGACCATGGGGAAAGGGTCAGTCACTCCGGATGCAGATGCCTTCCAAAAGGCTCATTTCACCGTGATACAACAGCTGCACCTAATTACACCGTTTGCCAATGAGCACAAATGACAACTACGTGAAGACAACCCTAACCGTGGTAGGGCTTAGCTTGCAAAGATGCACATGCAAGGTTTCAGCAGGTGGCTCTGAGATTATGTCGAGACATGCAACAATAATGCTGTAATTACCGATGAGATAAGGAATCTAGCAGCGGGGCCATTGTTCACTGTTACAAGATACGAAGGAATGCATATCAATGGATACACATTCTACACCATGACCCAGGATAAAAAGAGCGTCTATCAAAATAGTGGTGTGCGTGTACGGGCTGTCGTTGACGACAATCATGATGATGATGATGACACAGAGACAGACACATATTATGGTCAAATAGAGGAGATATGAGAGCTTCATTATGTAGGATTGAAGGTAGCCTTATTTCGGTGTAGATGGGTCACCAATGGGATGAGAGTTGTGAGCAAGGACAAATATGGTTATGTTAGTGTTGATCTCTGGGTCTTTGGTTACAAAAACGAACCGTTTGTCTTTACCAACGATGTTGAGCAAGTGTTCTATGTACCTGACCTTGCAAAGAAGAATTGATCTGTGGTTATGCCTAGAAAAAAAGGATTGTGGGGATTGAAAATGTTGTTGAGGAGGAGGAATACAACCAGTTTGACGAAATTCCATCCTTTGGCACTTCATACAAGCCCCAACTTTTGGGAACTAACAAAACACCGTACTTGCGAAGCGACCATAGTGAAAAAATCCATATGCAGAAATCAAGGAAGCAAAAGCAAGCTGATTTCTGCTGAATCCTTTTTGTAATGCCGGAGGAAGTGTCTATTGGTGGAAATGGAATCCGTTTTGTAATATAAAGGATGCGATTTATTGGTGGGATTTCAATCTTTTTGTAATATATGAGATGTGGTGGAATTTGAATCCTGCTTGTAATATATTCTGCCTCAGATACTATATATATTATGTTTATATTCTACTTCAAGTTCAGTAACGGGCGTTAATATCAAAGAGACAAGGATTAGCCAACCCGCGTCGCCTAAGTCACAGGAAAGAGACGAGGATTAACGAACTCGCGTCGCCTTTGTTATGGGCAAGAGACGAGGACTAACGAGCCAGCGTCGCCTTTGTTATGGAAAAGATATGCGAAATCACGAACAAATTACATCAAAAGATAGACGGATTAGCCAGCCCCCGTCGGCTTATTCTTGAAGCTTTGTAAGTGAGTAGGTAAATCATACAAAAATTTGTACTTCACAGAGATAATCACAAAAGCATGTCTCTTGAGATGCAAAATCACACACACAAATTACAGTCATCATTGATACATCAGAACAAGGTTGCAATGCGGCCATATCTTCATGACGCGATATGCAAAATCACACACACACACACACAAATTACAATCATCATTGACACATCAGAACAAGGTTACAATTCGGCCATATCTTCATGACGAGATATGCAAAATCACACACACACATTGATCTTGCTCGCAGGTCGTCGATCTTGCTGCAGGTGGTCATCGAACAAACTCCATTTCTGTTGATGGCTTAGAGACTTGATTATTGACTTGCAATGAGACCACAAAGCTTCCTGAACCTTTACTTTTAGTTTGCAAGAGCCTTCTGCGAGTGGAGAAAGAAAGCATAAGAGAAATAATGATCATTAGACACAAGATGAATTCCGTCGGATTGTTCATCCTGAAAACAATGATCATTGGACACATGATGAAATTGTTCATCCTGATGCCAGGAGGTTCCGGGCTACCTCACCCGGACACAGCTGCGAGAAAGAAGTATGTCACAAGGATTCTTCTGGCAGCTGTGTTAGAGGGATGAGCAACCTAATCACCCATATCACAAAAATTCTTCTAGCAACTAAGAGATCGAGGAGGAGGAGGAAGAGAGAAAAGCAAAAGCTTGCGCCCTACAAGATCTATTCTTTGCGCCATAGCTAGATCTAGATCTAGAGAAGAAGGAAGTAAGTGACTTGCTTTATTGTATCAGAAGAAGGAACCATATAGCTAGATCTAGATCTAGAGAAGAGGAAGCAACTTGAAGTGAGGAGGACCGATAGGTGTCGGTGCCTTTTTATAGCAAAAACAAGGAAGGGATAAGATCAAGAGCACAGGAAATGCTCGGGAAGGTTCCCAAGACGATCAATGGCGAACCTGTTGCCAGTCAATGGCTGAGAGCAGAGGTACGGTAGTGATTCTAATGTAGAATTAAATGATACACGGAGTAACCAAACATCGTCTCCAATGGCTGTGTTTGGATGGTAGATGTTAGTGTTACCGTTAGTGGTAGTTTTTAACACCTCCAAATTTACACATAAAAAACTAACATCTTGGATGTTTGGATGGAGGTGTTAGTTTACATTTGAATTAACTTTTCCAATCATTTGAAAAAGGAGAGGGATAAAAAAGGGGTGGGGTCCACCAAACTAACACCAATTATCACCTCTTGGAGGTGTTAGTTTTTTGGGGTGTTAGTTCCAACTAACACCAAACTAACACATGTGTTTGGCTCCAAAGTGTTAGTTTTGGTGTTAGTTTGCTACAAACTAACACTAACACCTCCATCCAAACATGACCAATGTAGTCATCATCTCCAAAAAAAGAGAGGAAGGGATAAGATCAAAAGCACAGGAAACAGGAAGAGGTTCCCAAGACGGTCAATGGCGAAACTGTTGCAGTCAATGACTGAGAGCAGAGCTGCAGAGGTAGTGATTCCAATGTAGAATTAAATGATACGCGGAGTAACGAAACATCGTCTCTACGCGGATTAGCCAAACGCCGTTTCCAATGGGGAATTAAATGATAACGCGGATGAGCCAAACATCGTCTCCATTGCATACTTAAACTGTGTTTGGAAACAAATCTCCTGTATCTTCTCCTTCCAAAACAATTAGATCCCCTGACCCTTCATCTCTACCCGTGAAAAACAGCAACTGCCTACTCCTCATCGTCACCATTCCCGACCGGAGATGGATAGCATGCCGGGAAGAAGCAGGCGGCACCAGCTGTCGTCGCTGCTGGGCCTCCCTCAAGAACTCCGCATTGAGATTGCGGCGCACGTCAGTGCGACCTCGGAGCGGCCCTTGGCTGACCTCTGCAAGTACGCAGTACTTGCTCGACCATGCGTACGACCACGACGACGTCGGCCGGTGTTTGTCGATAGAGGGGATACGAGATGAGATTTCTTGGGTGTGGAACCCCACCGCTTACAAAGCATTCCTTGCTATGTTGACCGGTCTCGGGCATCCAGAGGCTTGCTTCCTCTCCGGGATCAAAGCCTTCTTCATCGAACACAGGGGATACAATGATCTCCGGCGCGCCACCGAGGGTCGGCACGATGCGGCGGCCTATCTATACGCCATCTTGCTCTACAGAGACAATGGTGGTGCTGCCGCCGATGACACCGCGAAGTGGTACATGAGGCTGGTCGCTGGCAACGGCAGTACGACGTCGAGATGGCTGAGCAACGAGGGGCGTCTGCCTTTGTGCGAGAAGGCTGCGCGTGTGCTCTACTACTCGACTTGGCGTATTTGGTGTAAACCGCTGCCGCCTCCGGCACAGGTGCGTGGCGATCAGCCGTGTGTAGGCAACGGCAGCAGCTGCGGCGTGGAAAAAGGATGGCTTCAAATTTCTCTGTTTTGCAGCGAAGACTGTAGGCTGCGCTGCGAAATGGTGAAGTTCGCATAGAGTATTGGAATAGGAAATCAGTAGTAGATTAGCTCTTGTATGATGCTCGAATTATCTGTGTAAAATTTTGGGAGAGCAGCAAACCCGACGCGGGTTATCAGCCCCGCGTCGCTAATGACTGTGGGGCCCAATTCTATTCAAATGAAGAACAATTCTCATTTCTCCTTTTAATCTGCAATCAAATATTGTAACAAGTATTTCTTCGTCGTTATTAGTCCAAATTTGATATTTTTTCTAAATTTTTCTAAAAGCACCATCTTTTCATTAATTTCATTGTTTAGTGTACATTCTGTTTATTGAATAATGTTTATATGCCTCATTTTGTTCTTTGTAAGTACAACATACAAATAATATTTGTTTTACACAACAATTAGTGATGAAATTTACATTTTGTAAGCTTAAGGTGAACACAAGGTTTTGTTAAGTTTTCAAATGCACATGAGTTCGAACATGTTGCAAAGTGTGAAAAACTTCAATGTCCAAGCAAACATTCTAGGAAACTATGTGAGAGATGTAGACATTTGTCCACAAGTATATTATTCCTTCATCGATACCATTTGAAATTTCGAAGACAAATTTAGTTACCCAAATTATGTTGCCAAGTCAATTTGTAGATTTTTAGGGCAAATTTGATATTATTAGAATTATTATATAATTACCATGGGGTGTAAAAATGAAATATATGAATTTTGGTCACACAAGTGTGACTGTTGATATTTTATTCAAATACTAAATGTCCAAATACGAATTGTTCGTATTTTTGTGATTTTTAGGTGTTGTTTTATGGGCTTTAATAATTTAGGGAAGCAAGTTTCATTCCAAAAAATAGTGACGGGCCCACGCGTGAGCAGCCAATATAAAAAAGATAACCGTTGCCTGCCCGCCCGGACTCAACTGCCAACAAATGCGATGCGGGTTCACTAACCATCGTCACCAATGACACTGGCCCACGTGTTAGCGTCAGCGTCAGCAGGCTAACCTGCGTCGGCAATGACTATCCATTGTCTCTAATATCTAATTCATCACAACAGATCTCCAGTTCATCACAATAGAACACAGTGCATCACAACGCGGTTGGATCTACTCGCGTCTATTAGACCGAGTTCATGACATACAAAATCTAACAACCAAACTAATTAACTAAGTAGTTCATGATTGACAGACAAATTAAGCAGTTCATGTCCAAGAACCCGACGAAGACACAAAAGCACACACACATTATTATTACTAAATGGTAGAGGAATCTATCAATTAGTCGGAGTCCCGCCGTTGTCGCCGCCGTGGCTACTGTCGGAGCCGTCGTCGTTGAAGACGAAGTGGCAGTGGGAAGCCCGCTTGACCACGGTGAGGTTCTCGAGCTTCTCAGCCAACCCATGGATCCTAAAGGCGAGACCCTTCACGCTCGAGACCTTGTACACATCATGATGCACCTTGATGTCGAAGGCCTCGCCAACACCTTCAAGCTTTCTGAAGGCACTCCTGAGCAGCTCGACGGCGAACTTAGTAAAACGAACCGGATTTCCGCGGACGGAAACCCGACTCTCAGCACCTCGGTGGTAGTCCCAGGAGGGCTACCACGTGCAATCCCTGTCTCAGTGATGCCAAAATCCATACAAAAAGATAAAACAAAACAGATAAAGTACAACATTTAATTATTACATTAATCAGAGTACATCTCTTCGGCACATGCCGGGTACAAGTCCCTCAGGACTGAATCAAACAGAAATAAATCGTCTAGCAGCGACTCCATGGAAGCGCGAGAAACTCCAAAACCGCAGGCAGCTCGAGTGTAGGAAGAGCACTAGTCCACCCATCCGTTGTTGTCCGGCTCTGTGTCAGAGACACCAGGGTCTACCCGATAAGCGGGTAGGTCATGTCAGCTTCCCAACAAAGAGGCAAAAGCGGTGTATATTCTACTATGCATGATTTATCCCTACTCTGGCTGTAGAAGGCTTAAGCAAAGCAGCAAAGCAACGAACAAGGTAAGCAGGATTCAGCTGTGAGGTCAACACCTCGGGAAAGCTCACGCTTCCGAGGTCCTCACCTCTGGGGTCCGCACCCCGCTCAAGGATACCACACCAAAGCACTAGATCTCAACCACGATCCAGTTCCCAACTATCATCTGCGATGTGGGGCCCACCTGCTCCTATCCCCACATCTCAACGGCCAAAGCCGGGCTCACACACTCGGGGGAGAGAAGAAGTACAAGAGAAGAGTATCTAGTCGGAAGAAGCAGTAGATAGTAGTACTGTCCATAACCAGTGGAAATGGACTATAGCTATAGGTTTAAACACTCTGCAGAGGTTGTACCCGCCCGAATAGGACCGGAACCGGTCGTCACCGATTCCAGGCCCTACCATACGGCTGAAGGCCAAGTAAGTGGATAATACCCTCCTGCGTCTCTGAGCCTGGCCCAGCCTCCGCGGTAGAGCTCATACTGCCCGCGAGAGGTCCCTCGAAGCTGTGGAACCCTTCCCCGGCCTCGCCGGGGCAAAGTCTTCTAAGGAGGGAAAGCCCACTCCCGACACGATCACACCGATCCGCCTACAGGAGGGTCGTTATCCACTACAAGTCTCACCCCGCACCCCAGCCCATAACAAGGTGGTCGGTTTGTACGAAAGTAGATACTGCATCTGGTGGTAAGTCGACTCGGTCCTTAAGGGGCCGAGAGCGAGCACTCCCCATCTCCAATCCGCATGACACGTCCCTCGGGTAGAGGCCAGATCGCATCTTCCCTCGGCAGACGTTCACCAGTATCCAAGCGGCTCGCTCCCGCCAAAACACATCAAGGAGATACGCACCCAGAACGCACGCTAGAAACACACAGAGATCTCCCACATCTCAGTCCATGCCCAGAATACCATCCATAAACAAGCAACAAAAGTATGGATAGTTGAGGTATGGGACTAGCTAGGGGTCTGTAGCTAGTCCCGGAGTAGGTAAAACAAGGCATCAGGGTAATAACAAAATATCAAGGCATGGCTAAACAACTGGTTATGCAATTCAACAGAGCAATGCATATAAAGTAAAGCACTAGCATCTAATTAACAACATGGGATCTACATGGTTGGGAGTGACATGACACCTTCGTTGCCGTTGAAGCAGTCGTTGTCCAGAGCAGTGTACTCGGGGTCCTCCGCGTCCTCCTGGTCGAAGCTCGGGTCTGCGGCACGAGATTCGACGTGAATATAAGAATACAATGCACATCTAAGAAATAACTCCAAATAAAAACCAATTTTTAGAAGATCCAAAAGAGCTCAAACTACCTACAATCAGCAAGGTTTCGAAATTACGAAATTATAGAAATTAGTTTTATATTTTTCTGAGCTTCCTATAATTAGTTATGGTTTTTCAAAGGTTTAAGCCATTTTTGAAACATTTCTGAAAATCATTTCAGAAAAAGAAAATGATTTTTAATTAAAAAGGCAGCATGACGTCAGCACCTCTCGGTCCATGGGCCGGTGGTGGGCTGAAAGTGCCACTGGGCCGAAAGCGGCCCAGTGGGCTCGGCCCAGTTAGACCAGCGACACAACCCAGTTAGCCCAGCGGTCTGAAGTCCAGGGAAGGCCCCTGTGCTCCTGCGCCTTTCTAGTTTGGGCAGTTGCGGCCTGCCAGCACAAATGGGTCCAGCCCAGCAAGTGGCCCATTCAGGGATTTAACCTGCCTACTCTCTCCCGGGAACGCTCACCAGATGTTCGAGAGAATGCCCGGCGCCACCCGCGGCGGCGGCACGCAGCACCAGCGGCGGGGCCTCTGCGTCGCCGGTGGCCAAAGGTCCCCCGGTTCGACTCGCCCACGCATCGTCGGTGTTCACAAGTTCGATTCACGCGTTTGGGCCTCCAAGGCCGGCGTGCGGCACGGCCGTGCACGACGCGACGGCGCGGCGTCGCGCGACGCAGTCGGCCCTTGGTCCAGGCGAGACCTCGCGCTGGGGTGTGCGGGTTTTGACCTCGCCTGCACGCGCCCAGTCGCTAGCGTCCGCACAGCGCAGCTATCTGGCATCCAGAAGCGCGTCATGCGGCGGTGCGGCGGGTGTTCGTCTCCTGCGATAGAAAAATCGGCGCGACGGCCGACTCTCATATACATCCCGACGGCGGCGAGCGCATGGACTTGGGGTTGTCCAGGAGCACCGCACAAGAGCGCACGGCGGCGCTAGCTCACAGCCCTTGCATCACAGTCCACGGCGCGACGGCCGAAACCATACACGTTCCTCGCACGGCGACGTCGGCGCCCAAGAGCACGAGCGGCTCAGGAGCTCCCTCCGTCGCGGTACGGCAGTTCTGCGGCACGAAGGCCAGTATCCAGACAAGATTTAGAGGGCGACACGTCTCAACGTCACCGGACCATCACAGGAAAGAGACCAAGGGGGGGGGGAGAGAACAGGGTGGCCGTGCGGTGCTCACGGTGGGGCGACGGTGTAGGCGTTGCCGGTCTGGGGAAGAGGATCTCGTCGGTGAGGTAGATGTCCACGGCGTCGTCCTTCTCCGCGTCCAGCTCCTGGCTCCCGGTCCGTGCTCCGCTCCTCCGGCGCGGCGCGGCGGCGGCGCCCTCCTCTCTCGGCTCTCGGACAGGGGATGAAGGAATCGAGAACCCCAAAGGGGTTGGTGGCTTGGGCACCAGGGTCGCGGCCTCTCCTTGCTTTTGAAGCCTGGCGCCGCGAACGTCGAGGCGAAAGCCCCAAGTTGCCCCGGCTTTGACCGTCCGGGCGGCCGAGGTGGCACTGGCGCTCCGCTCAAGCCAGGTTGCTAGGGCGCGCGGAGCGGGGGCAAATGTGGTAAGTCCCGCCTTGGCCGGTTCGATTCGGGTGCGCGCGTGCGCGACGCTCCCTCGGCGTGCGGGCCGGCGGGCGGGGAGGCCATCCCATCCCCCGCGCGCGCGGCCGCGGTGCGAGCCACCCGGTGCGGTGCGGATCCGAGGCGAGGGAAGAAAGGGGTGAGGATTGAGGTGAGTGGTTGACCGACGTGTGGGCCCAAGCCGTCGGCGAGTGGTAGCTAGCAGGGGAAGAGGGTGCGGTTTGGTGGGCCGAGATCGGGGTGAGTTGGGCCGATCGGTGCGAACAGGAAAACGAATCCGACCCAAGACTAGAGTTCAGGTTTGGAAATAAGCTAAAGATTAAAAAATAGGTTTAGAGTTTGAATTTGAGTACTTTCCAAATTCAAACTTCACACAAATAAATTCCAAATAAAACCAGAAAAACCCAACTCACTTATTTTACCATAGTTTGAACTTATGTTTTTATAAATGGGCAAAAAGGTGGAGAATTTAAGAGAGGGCTAGTAATTTGGTTTGAAAATTGATAGCACTCAATTTCAGTCAAAAAGTTTTAAATTTTCGCAAAATTTTTACACCTGAAATCCTGGGTTGTTACACTTAGTGTCGTCGAAGAGCGGTTCCTCGTCGGCATCCTTGGCTGCCGGCTCCTTCCCCTTCTCCAACTTCTTCCGATGGCGGCTTTCGTCGTCGTCGTCCTCCCTTTGTCCCCGCTTCGATGGTGGTGGGCTCCTCGACGCCATCTCCTCCTCTCTCGGTGACCAAAGATTTGTAGTGGTGGATCGCGAGGAGGAAGAAGAAGTGAAGAAAAAGATGATAAGCTTATGGAAGAAGCAGGGGAAAGCAGGCGAGGGCGTGGGAGTTATATTGACAAGATGCAGAACCGTAAGGCGCCTCTGCCCCCACCCACTACTCCATTACTGCAAGTACGTGCCACTCGATTGTGCATCGGGCTCCGTTTCAATTACACAGGGAGGAGAACGAAGGGGTGGGGCAATGATGTCAGCCCACTTGTCAACGGTAGCAGCCAAATTGCGGCACCTTTTCAATTTCCATTTATTGTTTTATTACATGGTCGAGACACTATCTTCAACCTTCAACCCTCGTCGCCTCCTTCAACTTCAATCCTTGTCACCAACTTCATCCCTCTTCAACTTCAGTCCTCCTTTCCAACTTCATCCCTCGTTGCCGCCAACTTCAACCCTCGTCGCCTTTCAATTTCCAGACCCCGTCACTGTGCTATTTCCTACCCTTCTCCTTGATGATGCCTGTGGTACTATGCTTGATGCTGCTACTGCCAGATGAACTTTTCACCAAGATCATCATCCACTCCATCAAGGATGAGCCTGTTTTCCATTTTCTGAACCTTCGCAATAAAATCTGCAGCACCTTCCGGCGCATCTGCAACTCCGATGAGGTACTACTGCACGTGTCGCTGCATGATCTTCGTGAGGTGTGCAAGAATCGCTACATCAGGTCGTGCTTTGAGCGGCGCTTCTGTGAGGCCAATCATCTGGAGGCATTGTGCTTCGAGTGGATGGAGAGGTTGATGAGGCAGCGGAACCCCGATAAGGGTCTGAAGCTCATCGGAGATGCCGCTACTGAAGACTCCGGTGCCAAGTACTTCTTAGCGATGCTGAAGTACCGTTGCAACCAGGCGGACTCCAAAGCCATGGCACTGCTCTAGGAAATCAGTGGCGCCCCGTCTCCCCTTGACGGCCGGTGGAAGATCCCCAACCTGTGGGGGCTGCGCTACCTCGTCAAGCAGGATCTCGACAACATTGTGTTGTGGTACTGGCTTGATGACGGTGATGACGACGACATTCTGTTGCTGCCCGTCTACAATCTCCACATCTGCATTTAGGCAGCGGGATGTAGGCGCTACAGGCCGGATACCAAAGAGATCATCTACTACTGCAGCGTCGAGTGTCGCATCCGTCATGAGTTCGACCTCTGGACGCGTAACTTCCGCCCCGCCATGGAGTACGCTGTCAGCAGGATGAACATCGGGATGTAGGCGCAAGCATCAATGAACATTATCTATCTTGAATGTAAATTATTAGATATTACTAAATGCGGATTTGATTTTATCGGGTTGTCAGTTTTTAATCCGTTTTTGATAGATAATATTTGATTTGTCACATTTGTGAGTCAAATTGAAGGTTGCGGTGGTCTCATTTGCCGCCGACGAGGCCTGGGATGCCATCTTGGGTGTCAAAACTGTCGAAGCGGGCACGACGACGGCGGGTGGCGGTGCCCTCTGCTTCCTCCTTTGTTCTGTTGGAATGAAGAACAATTTATCCGTCCCGCGTCACCGACGACTGTTGATGGTTAAAATATGTATCAAGTTTTGTTTGGACTCTTAAGCGTACAAGTCCACCGTCGTAGCCAAGGGACCCTTCTTCCCTTAAGTGTGAACCCAAGGTATCGAATCCGTGGAACAATGTGTAACGCATAATCCAATCTAATAAGTGGAAAAGCTTTGATCTCAAGAGGTTGTATTTGCATCTAATCTACTAGATCATCATCAAAACTCATCTAGCCTACCGCACACAGGAGATAGCAAGAGAATGATAGGGGAGAACCAATCTAGAGATTGGATCAGGTCTTTTGTTGAAGTTCCAAAGTAAAGAAGAATGTAGCAAAATGACTCTCATTGAAAGCATGGCTCCCGTTCCGACTCCGAGGATGCCCGTTTTTCTCCTTTACTGTACTGTCACTACGGGGGATAATCTTACAGGTTGGTACTACTCAGCGAGTTCAAGAAGAACAAGATGAAAACGTTTGGTAGATTGGGTATGCACCTCTAGCCACTATGGCTACAAGAACATCCTATGCAATCTACCCGCGGGATAGATTGAGGAGGAAAGCACCCAAACGAAGACAAAATCACAACGAAAGCACTTGATGCTAAGTATCGGATTCAATCTACTAATTCAACATAGAAGTAATACATGGACAAGATCACCAGCGGGATCCTACCTTGATCTTGATCCTAGCTCCTGGAACTCCGACGTGGTTTTCCATGAAAGGTTCCCACACGGGCTAGGGGAATCCTAGTCAACCATCTCGACCCTCTCCTCACCGGGATGGTGTCTTCTCTTCTCTGCTCCTCGGCGGTGGATGACGAATTTATCTCCTTGTGGCTCTCGGCCAGGGGGCTATAAATAGCCTGAGAGGCAGCTAGGTCAAAGGGGGCGTCAAACCGGGCCCGGGATGGGCTGAGCCGATCGGCCCAGGCCCGTTTCGGCCCTGGTTTCTTCCCCAGTTGCTTCTCGCGTGATTCCTTATTTGTGTGCACTTGCATGTGGGTGTTTGACATCGTTTCCTTCATTGTTAAGGCTTGAATTGCTATCCAAGCTTCGTTGTTTCATGGTTGAGTCCCTGAAGATTTGCATGTTGACGCTTCGGTCCTCGGGTCATTTGGAGTCATGTTCCTCACGTGTCTTGACTCTTATCGGGCTTCATGATCTTCTTCCAAAGTGCTTGATGAACTTATCCTGAAAGTCTCCTCTTTAGCGTAGATTTCCTGCGTAAACAATAAACTCCAAAACCGATATGCAAGAGTGAAATTGTTATATATGGGGGCTTAGTTCCAGTAGTTAGAATAATAAATCAATGCCAACATTAAAGGTAAACTCATGGCTAGGTTGACGGAAATTCACCGTCAACATCTCCCCCATGCTTAAACCTTACTCGTCCTCGAGTAAGCCTTTAATGAATATCAGTGTTGCCTTTCATTGCTTATACCCTGCACTTGATCATACACGAGAAAACATAATGCTCTTAAGGATTTAATAATTAAAGTTCTATAATGTACTAGCCTTCATCTTTATGGAGGGTTGATATTAATTTAAGCACTTCCCAAAAGTAATTACCTCATGATCCCAAATTTCAAATGAATCTTAGAAATTTTGAAATTAAGAGCGAGATGAAGAAAAAGAGCTAAACTAAGTTCAAAAATAAACTTCCTTGCATCTTGCTCTTGTACTCTCATCTCATCTTGTCTCTCAAAGCCTATTCATTCTACGCGTTTCCCCTCTCAAGGCTTTATGTGGAGCTATATGGTAAAAGTTTAGCCATACCAAGATATTATAAATGAGATGTTGTCAAAACAAGACAAGCTTCTCATGGTCTTACCGAGACTCGTCAAAAAGGTCATTGGAAAATAATGTTATATCAAGGAGGGGGGAGAGAAACATACACACACTTTGAGATAGGTGGACATGTGCAAATGGCAAAGAGTGATCCCGAGGCACAAAGGAAGTCCTTGTTATCGGATTGCACATGGTTGGAAAAATGAGTTTGGATCTTAAATCTTGAAACTTTTGAGATTCCTAATGCACTTTAAAGAACCGGGGAGTTCACTTTATTTTAATTTTATAACATATTTTTTCTTTATCTTTTTTCTTTTCTTTATACTCATTTTCTTCTTTTTTCTTTCATCATCTTTTTATTTGCTCCCCTTGAACTCTAAATTGCATTGAACCTACCTCCTCCCCCATGCTTAGACATTTGCTCGTCGTCGGGCAAAGAGGTGATAGAGATAAGGTAGGTACTTGAAATATTTTTCCTTTGGAGAGATACTTGAAATCTTCACCTTGCGATCTTCCTTGAATTGACGATCCATACTCATACGATAGGTAGTGGTCAAGGAGGTAAACACAAAAGATGATATTTGTGGTTTTAAGGGTGGATATCCTGCGAGGTTTGTGAAATCTCCGTTGTGGGGATACAAAATGCACAGATAAAAAGTCTAGCAACAAGATAGATACACAAAAACTGAATGACCAGCTTCTTAGTCTCAGGCTAGAGAAATCATGGCCTGAAATAACTCACCCAAAAATAATTCTTGTAAACTAAGGTTTATGCACTCAATATATATATGGCTTTGGATAGGTAGAGCAAAATGCAAGTAGCATTGATGATAAGGTTAGCATATATATTTTTAAGAACAAATCATCTTTAACTCATCCAAAATTGAGAGCATGAAAATAACACTATGTGTCTTATTTTTATCATAACCTCCACAAAAGATTGAACTAGCATTTAATTAATTTCAGATTCATATTAAAGAGAGCACTAGCTTAATCATGCATAAAACAAGTACAAAAGTTGAGCAAAGTGGCAATTTTTCATCATATATTATCATGGCATCAACTTAACATTTTTACCAAAGGTTGATCAAGGTGGGGAAACTTTATTCAGGTGATCTTAAACTAACTCTACTATTATCACACATGCTGAAAATAAATAAAAACATCAAATGCTACACATATATAAACTTGCACAAAAGCTGAAAATAAAGAAAAGGAAAAAGAGAAAATCGAACTGAATTATTATTT
Source organism: Cenchrus americanus (assembly GCA_947561735.1). Taxonomy (NCBI): domain Eukaryota; kingdom Viridiplantae; phylum Streptophyta; class Magnoliopsida; order Poales; family Poaceae; genus Cenchrus; species Cenchrus americanus. The sequence goes on along the minus strand of OX387242.1, from coordinate 123,863,184 downwards.
TCTTTTCTTCCTCCTTCTTCCTTTATTTTCCGGTGGTTGATATTGATGGTCCAGTGTGTTGTATCCTTGCTTGTATTGTGATTGCACCAGTCCTCCTCTAAATTGCTCCAATGGTGAAGGTGACCAATTTTATAGGCGATGTTTGCGGTCTCTTCTTGTTGCATTTGTTGGATGGAGCGCCATGAAAACTTCGTGAGGAACATGTATGGTGGAGGATGTGGTGGTGTGACTGCCCCACTCCCCCATGCTTGCATTTGACATACTTCCTTCATATGGTGGTGGCATTGGAATCCTTCCATGACTGTTTATTAGCTTCAGCGCAACCCCTCCTTCGTCTTGGGCTACGGAGGATGATCCCTCTTACACAATTTTCTTTTTAATTTTTCGTCGGTACAAGAAATCCTTCCTCTAACCAATTTTGTCTTCAAATGATCTCAACCTCTCGTTGGGAAGAGGAATATTAACTTTCGCCAACTTGTACCTTCTCCTCTCATCTCCACTTTCCTTGCTTCATGTACTCGATCCCAAAGAAAATCCAGACGACAAGGAATTTTGGGTTTCTTGTAATCTTCTCTCGAAATCATTCCCCAAAAATCCTTCTAACATTTTTTTCTTGGATGTCAACTTGCACCGGGCTTCCTTCTTGTAACCAACTAGTTCTCCAATATATCCATAAGGAACTAGTTGCTCTTCATCTTCAAGGCGGAATGAGAGGCAAGATACTCCTCCATTAATGACCGGTGCTAATGTGATAAGAACTTCCGAATCAAGCTCCTTGTGAGTGTTTGCACCAACTCCATAAAGAATCGCACCCATTCAAGGTTTCTGAAGATTTGAGTAGAATCCAACACTTGGAGGGTGTTATCGAAATCAACATTTGGCTCGAGCCTCTTCTCAAGACGAACACGCCTCTCCTCCTCCTCCTCCTCCTACTCCTCCTCCTTCGTCTTTATGATACATCCATTGGAACTCCTCGGAGTGTATGCTGGTGGAGAAGATGAACGAGTTGAGCATCATGTTGGAATGGGTGGCTCTTCCGTGTGTCCTTGCGGTTTGGTGTACCACATGGATGAACTTCGTGTACTCCTCATGCCACCAAGGGGCAGCGTGTTGCTCCTCGGTGGTGCCACATCTTCCTCCATGCTTCGGGGAGACTCGGAGACCGAGTGCCTCCTCGAAGAGCTCGATGATGGTGCATTCGATGACCATGTCTTCTTGGTGAAGAAATTGGTGGCCATCTTCCACATTGTTGTTGCACCAACTCAGAACGAGTGCACCGGGGGTTGCTTGTCGGTGGGAATAACACACAAGGGAAGTATATGGAGGGTGGAGTTTATTACGGTGAATTTTCTTTATTATTATTGTTGGAGGGTGGTGAGTGAGGTGCACAAGTTAGGATGGATATTAGCCCATAGGGTTTGTGGATTTTTGAACATGCAACCGCCTATCAAGGTGAAGCTAAACTAATTTATTGAGGTGTGTACATAAGGCCACTTTAGCTAAACCTACAAAAGATATTGTTGACGCAAAAAGTGCACTCAACACCAATCACACAGCAAGCCGAACAAAGCTGGCTTCACACGCGCAGAGAGCAAATGACGTGCCAGTCAATTTTTCCTGAAAATTAACAAAAGATAAAGCAGTTAGATATCAAAGCTTGGAACTTGCCGGGTGGTACCAGACAGTTCCATATTTACGGCTATAGAGCCAGATGGGATAACACATAGCTATAGAAAGCTATCTGTTAAAGATCCACGACCATTCGGGAAACCGCAAAGGGAAAAAAGAACACTGCCGAATGGATGACGTAAGCGTGACAGCGATCGGTCTTTGTATAAACAAAGATGCATACGCAAAGTTATGACCGATCCCCATGAAGATTAACATTAAATAAATAAAGCAAAGCACGGACATGATCATGTATTAAATAAGCATGCATAGATCCAAAGCACTAGTCTACCGCATGTCTAGTTACTTTAAGATCCGTCGGGTACGATATCAAACAAATCTATCCACCGCATGATACGACTTGCACGAAAAACCGTACCACCTTCCACAAATAGATCTATCCACCGCATGATACAATCTAGATATGGAAAGCCAAAAGCACACGTCATTTAAAACATAAATAATGCACGTGATCTACTCGTGAAGAAACATAACCGAATGCGGCTGGACAGCCGATTCGGGGTCCATGAAGAAGGAACAAACATTACCACGTGAATAAATCTATCAGATTGATTTGGGAATCTAATCCACCGAATGACTAGCTCCAAAGCAACCCAAAAACCTGCATCTACCGCATGATACCCGGTTCTTTCAAGATTTATACGAACATAGCAAGTTTGAACCCGCAACACGTAACAACCTAGATCGATTCGGTTTCGGCTATCGGAAAGCATAAGACCCACGTGTTAAAACATGAAACCTACTCAAACAAGGATCATAAAAGAGATATAGCCGATCCAAACCCATCTAGATTGGGCAAAGATGTGTTACATGAATTAAAACATAAAGTAAAAACTCAAGATAACACGGGATAACTTAATGAATCTATTGGATCTTGCCAAAACCCAATAGAGCCGATAACTAGCTCCAAGCCAGATCTTAGCCTACCGCATGGCTCATGATCTAACAAGAAACCTTCTTGAACCAAGCTTGAATCTACCGCATGACGCGAAGCATGGTAACAAGACTACTTGCATCAGATCTAAATCCACCGCATGATACTAGACATGATACAAGGTTGCCGGTACTCACGGAGGTCGACGGATCGATTGGCCCTCTCGAAGAACTCGACGACACGACAAGGACTCTAGGGTTTGGCGTAAGGCCGGTGTATATTGAGGAATGATTGTGTCCGTTACATACATTCAGGGGTCGTATTTATACCCTATTGAGTACAACTGCGAATGGATTCATTGCCTAACTAAGCTCGATCTCCTACTCATCCATTCGCCTCCCCTGATTGAGCCACGTCACCGTCCAATCCCGCAAAATCAGCTCTACTGTTCCTTTGCCGAACCGGAGCAAATAGCCGATCGCAGATCTCTTTGCCGAAAATCTCTGAAAATATCCTTCCTTCCACCAGACGGACTCTTTTCCGAACCGGACCCACAGGTCAGACTCCTTACCAAATTTTGGTGTTAACACATGCCCCTTCAATTGTGGGATAAAAGTAATTTTGTTCCACAATTGACTCCAGCCACGAATCCTCGAATCAAATCTGTCAACACCTGTTCTTCGCAATCCGCCAGAATCTTCATCCGGATCCAACCCTAGATCTCCTCGTTCTTCCGCATGATCTTGCGCTTCATGTTTTCCTCTCGTCCTCTTCAGCCTTGATTTTCTTCCCGAGGAAGTCATCGGGACCGAAGATGTGCCTGAGTACATCTCCTCCGATTCCTCCATCGAAGCAGAGGATGCCACGCCTGAACAGAAGACCAACCATCAGCTGCGCCGCCGCGTTCGGCACCTGGAGCACGGCCTCAGGGACATGTCCGCCCGTTGCCAAGCCGAGCGCGAGCGTCGCATGGCTCTGGAGGCATTAGTAGGGGGTAAACGTTCCTGACTCCTTCTTTACCTCGTGCTTGCCCTTGGATTTCTTGCCCCTACTCTTGATTCCTCCGCTTCAGATGTCTCTGACAGGTATAACAACCTGAAGACGGCCTGGGATAGCTTGGTGGAGGCCGCCAACCATGGTCACCCCCGCGCGTTCCGGGTTCTTCGTCACGGTGGTCCCGGAGCAAGCGAAGAGGGAGCACGAAGAATTAAAGAAAAGATTGTATCATACTTTCGCTTCTTCCTCCACGCCTTCTGCTTCCCTCCTCCTCGAGGATCTGATCACCGGGGTTGTTAGATGTAATCCTGCAAGAAGCAGTTGTAATGTAGTTTTGAGCTAAGGGCAATGCATCCAGGCACTGGCCATTTTCTCTTGTTCATGGATTTTGTTCTGAAGGCGGCCTCATTCTTGAGCGCCGGCTATTTCTTGTGCCAGATGTGTGTAATCATCGATCGATCTCAATGCTAGGATAATATTTCTTCAGATATCTCCCATTTATTGCAGCGGAAAATTCCCCTCCTAGCAAAGGTTTCAATATGTATGCATTACCAGGAACGCATCTGACCACACGAAAAGGCCCCTCCCAATTAGGGGACCATTTGCCGAATTCACTGTATTTAGTTCCAATCGGCAATAGCGCTTTCCAAACTAGATCGCCTTCTGCAAATTGCCTTACTTTTACCTTCTTATTATAGTACTTGGCGACCCGCAGTTTGTTTTTCTCGATGTTCTCCAGGGCCCTGAGACGGATCATATGCAAATCTTCTAGTTCATCCATCATTAGTCCGTCGTAATCCTTGGAGCTCAACTCGTTTTGGGCAGCACCACTCTCCTTGAATCCGATTGTATTTCCCAAGGCGAGATTGCGTGATGCCCGTAAACCAACTCGTAAGGAGAAGTCTTTGTAGCTCCATGGGGGGCCATTCGGTAAGCCCACGGCGCTTCACCGAGTACCGAATGCCACCTTCTTGGCTTCGATCGATCTTCTTCGTATCGCTTGATCATGATCTTATTAGAAGCCTCTGCTTGACCATTAGCTTGGGCATAATATGGAGAAGAATTAAACAATTTGATTCCCATGCTTTCGGCAAAATCTCTGAACTCCAATGACACGAATTGTGCCCCCTGATCAGTGGTAATCGTCTGAGGGATCCCAAATCGATAGATGATGTGTTCCTTGACGAATTCGATCATGTTCTCTGACGTCACCTTTTTCAGTGGGATCGCCTCAACCCATTTGGTGAAGTAATCTGTAGCCAAAAGCACGAACTTATGCCCCTTGCTAGACGGCGGATTAATTTGGCCAATCAAGTCTATGCCCCAGCCCCTGAATGGCCATGGCTTGATGATGGGATTCAATGCTGATGCAGGGACCCTTTGAATATTCCCAAACCTTTGGCAATCCTGACATCCCTTGTAATACTCAAAAAGCGGTCCTCTAATATCGTCGGCCAAAAGCATCCAGCTTGTCTAATAACCCACTTCATACGGTAGGCCGATTGGTGCGCTCCACATATCCCATCGTGCACCTCGCTCATCATGTTCTTGGCTTCTTCTGGACCCAAGCATCGTAGTAATACTCCATCTAATGATTTATAGAACAGATTATCATCCAGAAGAATGAACTTAATCGCCTTGTACCTGAGTTTCCTAGAGACTTTCCGGGATGGATCTTTCAAGTAATCAACGATTTCTTTCCTCCAATCATCTTATGCAAGATCCGCCCCTAGTGCACACACTTCTGCAGCAAACGCTTCTTGACTCTCCTTGTAACCAGAGGCGCTCTGAGCTAGCCTGTTTGCTTCCTCGTTATGCTCTCTAGGAATGTGCTGTAGGGTTACCAATGGGAAGCTCTTTAAGATTTCCCTGCACTCTTCGTAGTAACTCCTCAGCGCTTCGCTTCTGCACTCGTATTGGCCGTTCAATTGCTTGATTACCAATTCTGAATCTCCATAGATCTCAACTGAAACGGCCCCAGCTTCTCTCAAATATTGAAGCCCTCGAAGTAGTGCCTCGTACTCAGCCTGGTTATTTGTGACAGTGGGTTGTATAGGAATGGCGAATTCGAACATCTCACCTCGCGGGCGAAATTAGCGGGATCCCTACTCCCCCACCTTTACCACACGATGACCCATCAAAAAATAAAGCCCAAGGGGTAATTTCAAGCAGATCAATTGACGGGTCACGATGCTCAGTTATAAAATCGGCAATGACCTGACCTTTGATGGCTTTTGCCGATTCGAACTTCAACTCGAACTCTGATAAAGCTAAAATCCATTTGCCAATCCGACCATTCAAAATTGGCATAGATAACATATGTTTTATCACATCAAACTTGGAGTATACAGTGCATTCGGCATTCAACAAGTAGTGCCGAAACTTTGTACACGAGTAGTACACGCAAAGACACGCTTTCTCTATAGCCGAATACGGTTTCGGGATCAAGTAGTTTTCGGCTAAGATAAGCTACTACCCGCTCCTTTCCTTCGAATTCTTGAATAAGGGCCGATCCAATGGTTTGGGTATCGGCCGCCACGTACAACTTGAAAGGCTTGTTTAGCTGAGGAGGAACCAACACCGGCGGCTCCTTCATGTCTTGCTTGATCTCATCAAAAGCCTTTTGTTGTTCGTCACCCCATGTGAATTTCGATCTTTTTTCGGCTTCAAGCAATGGAGAGAATGGCAACACCTTCTCGTGATAAATTTGAGATGAATCTTCTCACGAAGTTGATTTTGCCGAGCAGTGATTGCAATTCCTTGAGGTTAGTTGGAGGAGCAACTTCATCAATGGCTTTCATGCTTTTCTTGCCAACTTCAATTCCCCCTTCGTGGACCAAAAACCCCAAGAATTCTCCAAATTGATACCCCAAAAGCGCACTTGTTTGGATTCATCTTCAAACCGTGTTTCCGGTGCACTCCAAGGTCTTCTTCACATCTTCCAGATGGGTGTCATGACTTAAGGACTTGATCACCACGTCATCAATGTAGATTTCCACAGTTTTGCCGATCAACTCATGAAAAATGTAATTCATGGCCCGTTGATATGTTGCACCGGCATTTTTCAACCCAAACGTCATGACTATCCACTCGAGCAGGTGCCTATATGACCGGGACATCTAAAGGCCGTCTTTGATATGTCCTCTATTGCCATGAAGATCCGATTGTATCCCGCGTTGCCATCCATGAAACTAATCACTTTGTGTCCAAAGCGGCGGCATCAATCAACAAATCGGCAATAGGCATCGGGTATCCATCCATGGGAGTAGCTCGTTCGGGTCCCCGAAGTCTATGCAAACCCTCATTTTTCCATTCTTCTTATACACGGGGACGATGTTAGAAATCCACTCGCATATCCGCATGGCCGAACGAAGTTTGCGTCAAGTAATCTTTCAATTTCCTTCTTCACATCGGCCAATACTTCATCCTTGTAGATTTTCCGGGCTGCTTATATGGTTTGAAACCAGGCTTGATTGGCAACCGATGCTCGACGATGGAACGATCCAATCCAGGCATCTCCGAGTAATCCCAGGCGAAGCAATCCTTATATTCTTTGAGAAGCTCAATTAAATTCCCCTGAAGTCTGGCTGTAAATTTGCACTGATGAACGTCGGCCTTGGCTTATCACCGCTTCCAATATCAACTTCTTCCAGTTTATCGGCCGACATGAATCCTCGCCCTAATTTGCCATCGGTGCCATCTACGGGGTTCTCCATTAAAAATTACTATAAGAGCCGACTGCTTGAATCGGCTGTTGATCACTGCCGACGGGTTCAACGAGACCTTCTCCCCGCTCTTTCCCCGAGAAACAATCAATGCCTTGGTATTCCCGGAAAGGTCGGTTCCATGTTGGCCACACTCACGGAGTCATCTCGCTCGAACGACCTCGATCTCATCGTCCACCCTTTGGATAAGTCGTTGATGCATGGTGGACGGGACGCAACAGATTAGCATGAATCCAATCCCGCCCAAGCAAAGGCCGTAGGCTCCTTTGCCCTCGATGACAAAGAAGGTGGTGAGTAGCGTCTTGGACCCGATCATCAAGTCCACGTGAGCACATCCCTTGGTGTCCGAGGGGTTCCCGCGAAGTCGTTCAAGATGATGCTTGTAGGCGTCAAATCGCTCGGGCCCATTCCAAGCTTCCTGAAGGTGGTGTACGGCATTACATTGACTGCCGCTCCACCGTCGACGAACATCTTGGTCAATGGCTTGCCATTGACGTATACTCTCAAGTACAGCGGCCTCATGTGACGGTTCTTGGCCTGCTTGTCAAAGATGGCTTGCTTGGCCAGCACCAGTTGCGCCATCATCTCCTCGGTGTGCTCGTCGTCGAAGGAAGCTTCCTCCTGCATCACCTGGTTAGCAGGAGCCATGAACTCGTTCGGCAGAAAGTATACCATGCATACTGGAGCCGAACGCTTCGATCCCCCAGGTTGGTCTTTGGGGCGCCACATCTGCCTCGTCTGGATCCCGGCCTGCTTCAATTCACGGTTCCTCAAGTGCTAGACCCGTCTCTTCTGGCTCTTGCGTAGGCCGGGCGGGCACCACTGCCCCTTCTGCCAGATGTAGTCATCCTCGTCCTCTTCTTGATCAGCCCACCCGAGATCGGCTTGGCGCTTCCGGGATGATCGATGACTTCAATTTTTTGGCGCCGATCCCCATTAGGGTGGATCCTTCCAAGTCTCTCGTGGACGGATCGGCGATTGGCGCCTTCCCCGCCCGTACTCAACATACCGTCGCCGCATTCGGGACGGTTCTTCAATGTGGGCAGCTTTAGACCCTCATTCCGGCGAGTGCTCGAAGAAGGCGCATCCCCAGTGTGCGCGCTCCTGCTCGTGCGTGTACTGCTCTTGGTCCCTTCTGCGCGCCTCTTCTTCAGCTCTGCGCTGCTCCTCCTCGTGACGACGCTTCTGGTAGCGCTCTTTCTCTATTTGGCGCTGCCATTTGTTGAGGAGAATGCGCGACGTCACCTTGGGCTTGGGCCTGGATGATTCCCCAACCTCAATGTGGCTCTTGAGAATGCGGGGGGCATCACCTTGTACTTGCTCCAGAGTCACCTGGCGCTCTGGGTCCACTGCTCCACCTTGCTTGGACCTGGTTGAGGTCAGGACCTTGACCTTTCCCTTTTCCCTCGCGTTATCACATTGACGGAGAAAAGCCGAGCATGTTCCGAGGAAAGGGGTGGCCATCCGCCTTCATCTTGTTATCGAACTTGAGGTGTCCCTCCGGATGGCCTTCCGGATCCTCATCCCGAAGACCCCGCAATCGTTGATGGAGTGTGAATCCCCGTCATGGAAGCCACGGTAACGTTTCGCTTTAACTCCATCGGGCCGAAGCATAGAATGCCCCTCGGGCGCCTTGATTCGGCCTTCTTTCACTAAGAGCTCAAACAATTTATCGGCCTTCGTGATGTCAAAGTCATAAGTCCCTTTGGTCCCGCTTGACCCGGCCGATTCATTGTCAAGGGCTCCTTGCCCCACATGATCTCCGCTGCAGCTACATCCAATTCGTCCTCAGAATCCTCGAACAGATCGGCTTTGTCCGAGAACCGGTTGTAGATGTCAGCGACGTCGTGCTGCTTGCCGAATTTGGGGTCCTTTTTGAGGCCATATGCTTGATTGCTCATCGGAGACAACTTTTGTGACGGACGGCCCAGGTTCTCAAACTCCATCCCAAATAGCTTCTCGCGCACGGCCGGCAACATCCCGGCGACGGCCATATCAGCCAGCTGATCGTCTGGCAAGTTCAGCGAGAAGCACATGCCTTTGACTTCCCTGAATCTTCTAAGGAACTCCAGTGGTTCGCTGTGCCTTTGCTTCAGGGTGGCGAGATCAATCAGCTTCTTCTCGGAGCTGCCGCTGAAATAATGAGCGTGGAATTTACGCTCTAAATCCTTCCATCTAGCCACTGATTCAGGAGGCAGGGACGAGAACCACTGAAAAGCTGGACCTGTCAGTGAGGCGGGGAAGTAGCGAACCCTGAACGCCTCCTCGGCCGAGCATTCCCCAAGCTGCATGAGGTAACGGGCGATGTGCTCGACCGTGCTTGTCTCGTCCTGCCCCGAGAACTTTGTGAACTCCGTTGGCGGCTTCACCCTCGGCGGCAAGAGCACGTGATAGTACCACTCTGGGAACGGCGGCCTATAGGTGGGGCCCTGCATCTTTGGCTTGAGGCCGAACTGATTTTGCATCAATTCGGCCATCTTGCGCGCTAGGGCGTCATCTTCTTGCGCGCCTGCAGCTGGCACGTACCCTGGGTGCGGGAAGGCGTCGAACGCTCCATAGTTCCCCACTTCATGATAACCACCGCCGTACAAATTCTTCTGGAGCCAGTTGGTCGACGGAGCAATCCTCCGGCCGGGATCAAGTGGGGCCCCAGAAGAGCCGAACGCTAGGTCCCCGTACGTAGGCTGGTACGGATTCGGCTGTTGCACAGGCTGACCTGTGCTGCTCTGTGGTGGCGGCAGGATTGGCTGACTTCCTGAAGCTTGCAACGGGGGCTGAACTGGCTGCCCCCCAGCGCCCTGCGGAGGAGGTTGGAATGCTTGGCTTCCGGGTCTCTGAGGAGGAGGCTGCTGTGGCTGGCTCCGTAGCGGCGGCTGAGAGCTCGATTCACCCAGCTCTACGGTGCTCTTCTGGACGGGCGCCTTCCCGAACGCTTGCTCCATGCCCGGGCCAAAGATGGCCACCATCATCTGCTGGAGCGACCTGAGGAAAGCCTTGTTGTGCTTGGTGAGCATGTAGTCCGCTGACTCTTGGAATACGCGCGCGCATTCCTCCTCTTCCTGCTGGGATGTGGCATCGCTCTCTCCTAGCAGCAGCACCCTGGGCAGGTCATTTTTCAGATACGGGACACCACTTCTATTCTTCTTAAATGACATGAGACACTTTTGCTGAAACTGGTTCACGGCGTCTTGGAGCTGCTGATGCTGCTCTGGAGAAAGCTCTTCTATGTTGACATCCATGAGGTCTGAGATTTCAGGCATCTTGAACCAATTCGGCTGTGGTCCCACTGGGCGTGCCAAAAAGTGTGTTGACGCAAAAAGTGCACTCAACGCCAATCACACAGCAAGCCGAACAAAGCTGGCTTCACACGCACAGAGAGCAAATGACGTGCCAGTCAATTTTTCCTGAAAATTAACAAAAGATAAAGCAGTTAGATATCAAAGCTTGGAACTTGCCGGGTGGTACCAGACAGTTCCATATTTATGGCTATAGAGCCAGATGGGATAACACATAGCTATAGAAAGCTATCTGTTAAAGAGCCACGACCATTCGGGAAACCGCAAAGGGAAAAAAGAACACTGCCGAATGGATGACGTAAGCGTGACAGCGATCGGTCTTTGTATAAACAAAGATGCATACGCAAAGTTATGACCGATCCCCATGAAGATTAACATTAAATAAATAAAGCAAAGCACGGACATGATCATGTATTAAATAAGCATGCATAGATCCAAAGCACTAGTCTACCGCATGTCTAGTTACTTTAAGATCCGTCGGGTACGATATCAAACAAATCTATCCACCGCATGATACGACTTGCACGAAAAACCGTACCACCTTCCACAAATAGATCTATCCACCGCATGATACAATCTAGATATGGAAAGCCAAAAGCACACGTCATTTAAAACATAAATAATGCACGTGATCTACTCGTGAAGAAACATAACCGAATGCGTTGGGACGGACCGATTCGGGTCCATGAAGAAGGAACAAACATTACCACGTGAATAAATCTATCAGATTGATTTGGGAATCTAATCCACCGGATGACTAGCTCCAAAGCAACCCAAAAACCTGCATCTACCGCATGATACCCGGTTCTTTCAAGATTTATACGAACATAGCAAGTTTGAACCCGCAACACGTAACAACCTAGATCGATTCGGTTTCGGCTATCGGAAAGCATAAGACCCACGTGTTAAAACATGAAACCTACTCGAACAAGGATCATAAAAGAGATATAGCCGATCCAAACCCATCTAGATTGGGCAAAGATGTGTTACATGAATTAAAACATAAAGTAAAAACTCAAGATAACACGGGATAACTTAATGAATCTATTGGATCTTGCCAAAACCCAGTAGAGCCGATAACTAGCTCCAAGCCAGATCTTAGCCTACCGCATGGCTCATGATCTAACAAGAAACCTTCTTGAACCAAGCTTGAATCTACCGCATGACACGAAGCATGGTAACAAGACTACTTGCATCAGATCTAAATCCACCGCATGATACTAGACATGATACAAGGTTGCCGGTACTCACGGAGGTCGACGGATCGATTGGCCCTCTCGAAGAACTCGACGACACGACAAGGACTCTAGGGTTTGGCGTAAGGCCGGTGTATATTGAGGAATGATTGTGTCCGTTACATACATTCAGGGGTCGTATTTATACCCTATTGAGTACAACTGCGAATGGATTCATTGCCTAACTAAGCTCGATCGCCTACTCATCCATTCGTCTCCCCTGATTGAGCCACGTCACCGTCCAATCCCGCAAAATCAGCTCTACTGTTCCTTTGCCGAACCGGAGCAAATAGCCGATCGCATATCTCTTTGCCGAAAATCTCTGAAAATATCCTTCCTTCCACCAGACGGACTCTTTTCCGAACCGGACCCACAGGTCAGACTCCTTACCAAATTTTGGTGTTAACAGATATGTTGATGGGATCTACGGGAGCAGCGGACCCATACTCCCATTAAGCATGGTAGCTAGCCTTAGGCATCAAAGCATTATCAACATAAATGAAATAAAAGATTTGGCTATTACATAACAAGATCCTACAACACCATGGAACTCAATTTTTTTCTAGGTTGTTTCTGAAACTTATAGGCTAAGAACTCAAGAACACAAACTAATAAATGCATAAATTACTTACCTGGAGAAGGGGAGCACCGGGGGCTTGATCTTTGTCTGAGATGCTTCTTGCTCCCTTCTTTCCTTGTGTCCACGTGATCCATGAGATTCCATTGCCCGAACTGTTCACAACCACACCTTTGCTTGTGTGATTAATCTTCCACCTCCATTGTTTTGCTTTGTGTCACTCCTTTTTTCTTGCCTCTTGCGCTTCCACCAATTTCCTACAAAACAAGGCCTTGCTTTCCCCCATGCTTGTCATTTTCATGTGCCCAAGATGCCAAATGGTGGACACGTGATGCACCGTGGGGCACTATATGTTAATCATGCTCAAAAACCTCCCTTAATCATGTTTAGATGCTAATCACTCCTCTAATTTTGAAACTTTAAAAATTAACTCAGCGCTAGAGATGAGTCCAAATATACCATTAGAGGAGTTTTTAGGCATAAAAACAATTATAAAACTTATTTTGGTTGCACCGGGATCGATTGCTTTCATTAATCGATAACAAGTTCCTCTGGCTTGACCGTGGGGGTATAGGTTTTGGTTCTAATTTTTGCCAAACACGAGAGAGATATTTTGAACAAAAATAAAGTCAATGGGGCTTAAAAAAAATTCTAAATCTAGAAAAACTAATGGATGTCAAGTTGAATGAAACCAAAAATCAAGTTTCTTAGGTTCACACAAGTCCTACCATGCATCAATGATTAAAAACATTAAGAAACATAGCAAGGCTCCACTCGTGTGTTTTCATCATGTAGAACAAACCAACCTTAACACCATGGAGAGGATGAAAGGTTGGGGTAGGTGCTGAATTTTTAGTACTAGTTTCTCTAAAAGATGCAAACAAAACTTGGGATGGCTCAAGTCATCGGTTTATGATCAATATAAAATTCAAGTAAAATGATTGAGCAATTATAATGTCTCTAAAAATTATTCAACCACATATAAATTTAGAATATGTAATGTGTAGCAAATTCTAAGACTAACTTACTTGAAAAAACATGAAAAATTCTTCGGGTTGCCCTCCCAGTAGCTTGACTCTTCAACGGGTTGTCCTCCCGGTAGCTTATTCTTGACTTGACGAATAGGTTGCCTCCCGCCAAGAGCTTCGTTTATAGTCTATAGCTAGACTTCTTCTCTTTTCTCCGGATCAACACTCTATGCGGGCGTTGCAATCTTGGGGGCACCACTTTTACACCATCCTTGGCTTCGGTGTAGATTTATTCTTCGGCTTAGTCATCTTTTTGGTCTTCACAAGTGGGTGTTGATTCTTGGTCTTGACAGATGCAACACCTTTTGTGTCTTCTTCGCTTCATTCTCCCTTGACTCCTCCCTTCCGATGTGATGATGAGGTAGAATGTTAACATTGATCATGATACATACCTCGAATCGTAGTTCGCTTGAATGCACTCCTCACACCATCAATGTTGAACATGATCTCCCACTTGCCGATGTTGATTCCGACGGTCTTGAGGAACGATCTCCCTAGGATGAGTGGCGATGAGGTTGATCTCGTCTCAATCTTGGAGGTGGAGTTTCTCTTGGAGATTCCAACGCTCTTCGGCCTCCGCTTTTAGATCTTGTGTTGCACGTCAGCTTTGCCTGCAAAATTTTTCTGAACCATCCACAAAATATATGTTTTTTTAAAGATGTAGCTGTCCATCTCCAATTAGAGTTAGTAAATATAAACAAAAAAGGATCTAAAAGAAAACTAGGGTTTAGCAAAACCCTAGATTGATTTTTTGTTTTCAGGATGATCAAAATTTAAGAGATGCAAAAGAAAAATCAAAAGAAAAACTGAAAATATTCACAAATGCAAACTAGATCTAATCTTGATTACTTGTTCCTCGGCAACGACACCAAAAAAAGGGGCTTGTTGACGGTTAAAATATGTATCAAGTTTTGTTTAGACTCGCAAGCCTACAAGTCCACCATCGTAGCCAAGGGACCCTTCTTCCCTTAAGTGTGAACCCAAGGTATCGAATCCGTGGAACAATGTGTAATGCAAGATCCAATCTAATAAGAAGAAAAGCTTTGATCTCAAGAGGTTGTATTTTCATCTAATCTACTAGATCATCATCAAAACTCATCTAGCCCACCGCACACCGGAGATAGCAAGAGAAAGAGAGGGGAGACCAATCTAGAGATTGGATCGGGTCTTTTGTTGAAGTTCCAAAGTAAAGAAGAATGTAGCAAAACGAATCTCATTGAAAGCACGGCTCCCGTTCCGACTCCGAGGACGCCCGTTTATCTCCTTTACCATACTATCACTACGGGGGGTATATAATCTTACGGGTTGGTACTACTCGGCAAGTTCAAGAAGAACAAGATGAAAACGTTTGGTAGATCGGGTATGCACCTCTAGCCACCATGGCTACAAGAACATCCTATGCAATCTCCCCGCGGGATAGATGGAGGAGGAAAACACCCAAACTAATACAAAATCACAACGAAAGCACTTGATGCTAAGAATCGGACTCAATCTACTTATTCAACATAGAAGTAATACATGGACAAGATCACCACTGGGATCCTACCTTGATCTTGATCCTAGCTCCTGGAACTCCAACGTGGTCTTCCATGCAAGGTTCCCACACAGGCTAGGGGAATCCTAGTCAACCATCTCGACCCTCTCCTCTCCGGGATGGTGTCCTTCTCTTCTCTGCTCCTCAGCGGAATGTATCTCCTTGTGGCTCTCGGCCAGGGGGCTATAAATAGCCCGAGAGGCGGTTAGGTCAAAGGGGGCGTCGAACCGGGCCCGGGATGGGCTGGGCCGATCGGCCCAGGCCGGCCGGCCCAGTCCCATTTCGGCCCAGTTTCTTCCCCGGTTGCTTCTCGCGTGATTCCTTATTTGTGTGCACTTGCATGTGGGCCTTTGACGTCGTTTCCTTCACGGATAGGGCTTGAATCTTGCTATCCAAGCTTCGCCGTTTCATGGTTGAGTCCCTGAAGATTTGCTTGTTGACGCTTCGGTCCTCGGGTCATTTGGAGTCATGTTCATCACGTGTCTTGACTCTTGTCAGGCTTCATGATCTTCTTCGAAAGTGCTTGATGAACTTATCCTGAAAGTCTCCTCTTTAGAGTAGATTTTCTGCGTAAACAATAAACTCCAAAACCGACATGCAAGAGTGAACTTGTTATATAAATTAGTCCCGACACTAACTAGTACGAGCGCTGAGATCTATCTCTCGATGGCTGGTTCTAAGCAACACAGAGACACAGGGTTTATCCTGGTTCCGGCCGTGGGCCGTACGTCCAGCGGGGGTGTGCTCTAGGTGCTGTATTGCGTTGCACCGTGGTGCTTGCAGAGGGGGGCTACAAGCGTGGCGGGAGAGGAGGAGGGGCCTCTAGTTCCCTGAGGTTTGATTGAGGCAGAGTGCCAATATCGTGGTGAAGGCAGAAATCGTGCAAGTATGATGCTATCTGTCGTACCCGTGGCCAGGGGACCGCCTCCTCCTTTTATAGGCCAAGGGGAGGCGGCTTACAATCGTGCCACACAGTTCTAATTACGTGTGGTGGTATGGTGTACAGTGCCATGGAGTGGGTGGCCGTCTTGGTGACTCTTGCTCTTGGCGGGGCGTCGGGGTGGGTCCTGTGTCCGCCCAGGAACGGCTTCGAGGGTAGTGGCGTAGGAGCCTCTTGTTCGGTCGTCGTCCGTACGTCGGTTCTAGGGTCACGCTGACGGAGGGCTGGAGGATGTACAACAGCAGGTGTGGTGACGTCTTGTCGCCCTGGGCTCCCACAGCGCCGGGGATGGCACTGCAGTGCCCGGGATGGCAATACAGCGGTGGGGATGGCCGCACAGGACCGGAGTTGGCAGAGGAGACGCACTCCACTAGTCCGACATCACGGCGTCGTCCCGTGTGGGCGCGGGGTAGGCGTCCATACCCTTTTCGAGGGTTCTGCCATCCTCCTTCGAGGGGTGTGGCATGCAGGTCGTACGGGAGTGGGCGGCACAGTGCCACGGAGTTGACACTAGCCTTACCGCCCAGTCTCGTACAGTGCCTGTGATGGCCTCACAAAGAGGGTTGGCGAAACAACGCCGGGATATGATTCCCAGGCGATGTCAGAGGGCCGGCGTGGTGGGGATTCATTTTTGACCCGGGCGCCCGCGTCGTGTTAGGGCATTTAATGCTCTGGTCGGGGGGAGAGGGTGCGGGGGCTGTGAGCTCGGGATAGCCTCGAGCGAGGTGGACACTCACCTGAGGGGGCATCCAGCCCTCGAGCGAGGCAGAGATTCGCCTGAGGGGGCGTCCAGCCCTCGAGCGAGGCAGAGATTCACCCGAGGGGGTGACCAGCCCTCGAGCGAGGCAGAGATTCGCCCGAGGGGGCGACCAGCCCTCGAGCGAGGCTGTCCGCTTGATGGGCCGCTGAGATTGCTTGGGCCATGGGCTTCTTTCCTGCACCGAACCATGACCATGTGGGGTGTGTTTCACGATTTATAAGTTCGTTTGCGTTTTGTTATTTTCCGAAAAAGGGGGTTTTCCCTGGTCATTAGGGGACCCTTATGGCCGTCCCTGACAGTAGCCCCCGAGCCCCCGTGGTGGTGTCTGTTAGGAACCCACAAAGGGTGATGCTCGCTGATGGGGCGTTCTTCCCTCCTGGTTATTGTGCTGTTCCGTGGGGGCGCGCTAGCACAGCCGTGGGTGTAGCCCCCAAAGCCTTGCAGGAGCGTGGGTGCTCCTGCAAGGTTTTTCCGCAACGTTTGTCAGTGTGCGAGGTGTTAGTTTCAACCGGCATCGGTGATGTTTCAGCCAGCCTCGACGGTGCCGTGCGCATGTATCAACACTCGTCTACGTTCGGTGCATCTCCAAGAGGTGTAGCCTTGAGCCCCCGAGCCTGGGCCCATTCGAGGCGATCGGGGCGAGCTCTCCGACTTGTTTGTACATCTCTTCGTCATCCTTCCGCAGGATGGAGGTGTGAGGCGTCCACGACTCCCATCGAGCGGGTCGCGAATCACGGATTCCTCGTTGAGCTATTAGCAGGTGATTCAAGTGGACGTCCGTGCCCTATTCGATAAGGGTCTGCTCGTGGTCTGGAGACACGTCCATGAAAGTGCTTATGTGGGTGTGCCAGGCAGGGCCCGGTCCTGTTCGATGGGGACCGAGGGCATAGAAGCTCTCCCTTGATGGGATCCCTCGACTAGCTGCCCGCGTTGGCTCTTGAACACGACATGTGAGGCGCCCCGAGCTGGTGGACTCGAGGATAGGCTTGAATGCGCACGCCTTGGTCGTCCCTGACTCCGTCGATCTGGGGCGCCTGTTCGAGCCCTTCGAGGGTCAGGCTTCGAACACCTAATCAGTAGGGCCATTGCGGGGTGACAGTTAGGTGTCCCCGTCTTGGTCACATCTGCAGGACCCATGGGGTCGTGGCTGAGCTGACCCTTGAGCTACTGATTAGTAATCTTCTGGATTCGAGGGCATCTGTGGCGCCCACCTTTGATGAGTCGGACTTAAGGCCACTGATCAGTAGCCGCACCCTTCGAGGGTCTGACCTTCGGTCCCCCTAGTGAGGGTTAGCCTTGTTCATTTTTAAGTCGGGGGCATCGATCGCACCCTAGGAGGGTCGGGTTTTTGTGAGGCAAAGGCTCATATCGCGCGGGGGGTTGCCCTTGTTCAGTAAGGAACTGGGCCATTAAATGGCCGCGGCTATGGCAGCGGTCGTGCGCAGTGGGCGCACCTTCTCAGACAGCGCCGGCGCGCACGTAGTGGACGACATAGGGGGCAGACATGATGGGGTGCCGTGGCCCTTCGGTTGCCGTGCCGTAATGATCGCGCGTGCGCGTGCATCTGACCGTTTTAACGCGGTGGGACCCGCCAGTCAGCGGCAGATAGTGTCGCCTGTGGTTAATGCGTGCGACGCGCGTGGTTCTTGGGAGCGTGGCTCCCCAGATCTATAAATTGTAGAGGGGGGAAAGGGCGAATCCTTACCTCGCCACTTAGCCTCCGCAACCTTTGTCTCTCGTCTTCTCCGTGGCTGCGTACTCCTTCGATTTCGCCCTTGTTCACTTCATTCTTGCGTCGCTGCCTTCCCAGCTTCTAGCTTTCGCCCCCCAATGGCTCTGCCCCAGCCAATCGTAGTGCTTGAGCCTCAGCCTTGGACCCGGTCGATGGTGATGTCGTTTGCTCTGAATGAATTAGTGAATGGCGAGTTGCTGGCGCCGAACGTGGAAGGGGTGTCCCCAGCGTGGATAGTCCCACCGGCGTCGAACTGGGAGCCCAATCTGTCATACGGGTACATCGTCAGCTTCGTCAGGCAGCACGAGCGTGGCTTCATCGCGCCGACAAGCCGCTTCATGCGGGGACTATGCTACCACTACGGGGTGGAGCTCCACAACTTCGCCCCCAACGCGATATCGCAAGAGGCAACCTTCGTCGGCGTTTGCGAGGGGTTCCTGGGGGTCCCAGTGAATTGGGACCTATGGGTCCACCTGTTTCGCGCGGAGCTGCACACCCTCGCCACGGGCGAGGCGCGTGTGCGTCGGGCGGTGCGTGCCGGCGGCCTGACGTTCGCGTTGCAGGAGACACACTGGGAGTTGTACCCACCCTGCACGATGATGTCAAACAATGCGGACTGGGAGAAGGGGTGGTTCTACCTCCGCAACGACGCGCCGGCCTTCCCCCTACACCGGCAAAGTGCTGATGGCGAAGACCGACGCCTGGCACCACGGTGTGTTGCCCTCCTCGCGCCAGGAGCAGCTAGAGTCGCTCACCAACGCACTGCGGAGCCTGGCGAACGCCAGGCTAGGAGCGGCCTTGGTTCTTGCCAACCTCCATCACCAGCAGATTGTTCCCCTCATGGAGAGGGAGCTCCGCATTTTCGAGATGAACGGCGCGGCCAACCCCACGTCGCTAGTGTGCTCGCGGCTGTTGCAAGAACGCCTGCTCCCGGAGTATGCAACCACGAGGGCGAGGCGCACGGCCAGCCTCAAATTGGTGCCGCACGGCCACGACGACCTCTGGTCGTTCATGATGCTCCCCGACGCCCCGACGGTAAGTGGGTATCTTCCCCCGTTTCAAGTTTTTGTGTCGTGTCGGTGTGGGCGCTGATGGCTTTTGTCAACAGAGGGTGACCGTGCAGACCACGCGGTCAGACCCGCCAACGCCACGGGCTCAGTTAGCTGCCCGCGCTGCGCAACGGCGGGAGCAAGAGCTGGCGGTGCGCGCGAAGGAGAGAAGGCTCAGGCGATGGGAGCGTCGGGAGCAGTACAGTGAGGAGTATCGGTTGCGCGAGCAGCAAGGACTCTCCCCTCCGGGGACGCCGGCGGGGTCATCATCAAGAGAAGAGGAGGAGGAGAGCGACAGGGGGCAGCCCCCCCGAGATGTGGAATCCTTCGCCCCCGTCACTATGGGCCGCGGAGGCGGCTGTGGAGTTGGCGCCCGTGGCGGGTGCAGAGGCACCCGCCACCGGGCTATCTGTGGAGGAGCCTACGAGCACCGCAGAGGCGCCGACGAGCGCCATGGCGGCACCGGCGGGTGCAACAGTGGCGCCCCCAAACCCTCGAGGAAGAGGAAGCGGGGCTTCTCCAACTTGAGGTGAGCAGACTTTCCCTGTGCACCCTTGATTTCGAGGGTCAGATGCTCATCCTTGTGTTTTTTCGTTTGCAGGGTGACGCCGATCGTCCCCGCCCTCGCGCCTGCCAAGGCGCTCAGGTTGGGGGCGCCCGTGACGATAAGGCGGCGTTTGTCGAGGGCGCCACAGGTAGTGGTGAGCGCGGCGGCGACGGGTGAGCCGCCGCGCAACACCGGCTGTGGCCACGGGCCCACAACAAGAGGAGACGGTGGTGGCGGCTGCGGTGGCGGCAGCGGCAGTGGCGTCGGTGTTGCCGGCACTTGCCCCCCCTCCGCAGGTGACCGTACGGCGGTTTTTAGACGTCACCGACGATGATGCCCCCCCGGGTGGGGCCAATGGGGAGGTCAGCGTGCGTCAGCTCCTGAGCGCACGCCAGAGGTGCTGGTGATGCGGGAGGATGGCTGCGTGATGTCGTAGCGCCCGGTGCACGATGCCGAGGCCTCGACGTCACGTGCCGCCCTGCCCGCCTCTGATGTCACAGTAGCGCGCCCCGAGCAGGGGCGGGGTCACACTGGCATGCCGCCGGCCCATTTCGACGAGGCCCAAGCCGAGCAGGCACAGTGGCAGGAGTTTCGGGATCATGGCACCTCGATTAACAATGTGCTGACCGAGGCGCTGCGGGTCCACGGGGGTCCTTTGTGGCAAATCTTCCAGGTAGGTGTTCTTCGTTGGATTCGAGGCTCACTCTCTCATCCCCTTTGCATTCGCGTGTTTTCTGATTCCGCTTTCTCCCGCGTTCTTAGCTGCTAGTGATAGGAGCTGGAGGGTCGAGATTGGGAGAGGTACGACCGCCTCGCTCGGTTGAGCGCCGAGCGCAACTGGTACCGGGACCAGTACGACTCCCTCGACACCCTTGTGGTGGCCTTGCGGACCGACAATGAGTGGCTGGAGTACCGGCTGCAAGCTATGCGGGACGAGCTTCTAGACCAGGGCACCCAGACTGCGGAAGGTGCCTCCGCGGTCGACGCGGTGAAGGCTGCGATTCTGAGACGAGACGAGGCGCTGCAAAAGGCGCAGGAGGACCTGGCCGCGGTCCTGACTGTGGCGGCTGAGAAGGAGACGGCGCTCGCCTCGGCGCAAGCTCAGCTTCAACAGGACCGCGCCACCTTCAAGGGGGCGCGGTCTTGGTAGAGCCAGGCCAAGGAAAAGGCCAAGGAGGCCGAGTAGCTGAGAGTCGACCTGACAGACAAGGTCGCGTCGCTCGCCGTGGCGGGGGAGCAGCTCCGGCAGGAGCAGAGTGCGCGCCAGGAAGCAGAGTCCCGGCTCTAGCAGGAACAGTCTACCCATAAGGAGGCCCAAGCCGCCCTCGAGCACGAACGCATGGCGTGGGAGGAAGTACAGGGCCAACTCCAGCAAGAGCGCGCCTCGCTTGAGAGGGCGCAGGCGACCCTCAAGCTCCGGGACGAGGAAGTCACACGGCTCAACGGGGAGATGGCCCAGTTGAGCGTGTCCTACGAGGATCAGTGTCAGGATGGCGAGGAGAAGGATGCTGCGATCCTTGACCTGCAGCGGGCAGCTGAGTCCGCGCGTGCGGCCCTCGAGACGGAGAAGAAGTAGGTCGAGGGTGAGTTGTTCTTCCCGCTTTTGCTTATTGGCTGAATTCGTTTGGGATCCGCTCCCAATTCAGTCTGTATCTTTGTTTTTAGGTCTGCGGACGGCTCTCGGGACCTCGACGACCCAGGCGCAGGTCATTCAGACGACCTACAATGCTTCCCAGCAGGAGCTAGAAGAGTTGCAGGCTATCGCCCTCGTGGTGTGCCAGGGCATTGAGGAAGGCGAAGCGCAACCCGGGAGCTCCATGGCGAGTCACCTTCGCGCCTTGGTCAGGCACATCACCCAGCGTATGAGGCGCGTGCTCCATCTGGGGGTCCAGAAGGCCCTTGGTGTAGTGGTGTCGCACTACCGGGTAAATCTTGGGGCAATCTCCATAGGCTACGTCGTCCCTGCTGGCGTCGATGACGAGGTGGAGATGAATCGCGTGGATACGCTTGCCGCTCCTGCTGCCAACGTCCTCATGGAAAACTTCATGGTTTTTCTGTTTCCAGACGCTCCTCCGGCTAGCGGCCCCGAGCCTTGAAAGCAGTTGGGCATTCGAGCCCTTTAAGCTTCTCTTGTGTTAGAACTTGAGCCACGCGGCTCTATGTAATGAACTAATTTTTCTTAAAACATTTGGATGTTTGTAAGAGTGTTCATTTTTGTTTTGCGCATTGCGCTGTTCCGTCTCTCTTCCCTTCGCCTGGACGAATTTGAGCTGGGAGGGTTCGATTCCACGAGAAGCTTGTAGGTGAAGTGGCAAGGGAGAAGAGCCGTATCCTACTCGAGGCGTAGGCTATCTCCGACTTGCACATCTTTTCCTTCTAGCTGCTCGCGCGCCACGTGAATTCGCCTGAGGCTCGGGTCGAGTTGTGCCTAGTGTATTTAAAACACAGTTTTTGCGAAAAAATGGGACCATTTTTCGGGGGGGGGGGGGGCATGCCCCCGTAGTAGCCCCGAGGGGGACTTGGTTTTCGGGGGAAAGCCGAGTCGCCCTTTTAACTTTATTCAATGATGAGATTTACAACTGTACAACCAACTGGGGTGTTGGGTATGCAAGAAATGAAGAGACTTGGAAATCCTTTTTAAGGGTAGAAGCGACGTAGTTGTTGGATGTTCCAAGCGTTGGTGAGTTCCTCGCCGTCCTCGTTCGCCAGTTTGTAGGTGCCGAGCTTGAGCACTTTGACGACGATGTAGGGTCCCTCCCATGGAGGCGATAGCTTGTGGCGGCCTCGATTGTCTTAGCGCAGTCTTAGGACTAGGTCCCCCTCGTCGAAGTCCCGGCACTGTATCTTCTGGGCTTTGTACCGCCTCAGCGCCTGCTGGTATCTCGCTGAATGCATCAGGACCACGGTGCGGGCTTCGTCTAGTTGATCCAGTGAGTCCTCACGGGCCCACTGGTTGGCGCCTTCGTCATAGCCTTTGACTTTTGGTGACCCGTATTCCAGGTCTGTGGGAGATCGGCCCCCGCACCATAAACTAGGAAGAACGGGGTGAATCCCGTGGCCCTGCTCGGGGTGGTCCTGAGGCTCCAAACGACCGACGACAGCTCCTGGAGGCATTTTCGGCCAGACTTGTTCAACCTATCGAATATCCTGGGCTTGAGGCCTTGTAGGTTCATGCCGTTGGTGCGCTCCACCTGACCGTTGGTCTGTGGATGTGCGACGGCCGCCCCGTCCACGCGGATATGGTACTTGTCGTAAAACTCCAGGAACTTCCTGCCGGTAAATTGGGACCCATTGCCGGTGATGATGGAATTCGGTACCCCAAACCGATGGATGATGTCAGTGAAGAACAATACGGCTTGCTCTGACCTGAGGTTCATGATTGGGCGCACCTCGATCCATTTAGTGAACTTATCCACGGCGACCAGTAGGTGAGTGTAGCCCCCGGGCACCTGTTGACAGTGAAAATCCGTCAACCTAGCCATGAGTTTACCTTCGGTGTTGGCATGACTTTTGTATCTTATCCATTGGTACTAACCCCCGTGGTATAACAAGTTCACTTGTGCATGTCGGTTTTGGAGTTAAGTGTTTACGCAGGGTTTTAACATTGAAAGCAAGACTTCCGGGATAATTTCATTAAGCACCTCATGACAAGACCTTGAAGCCCGGTACAAGTCAAGCAATGAAGTGAACATGACTCCAAGAGCCCAAGGACCAAGCCCGAGAAGATGATAAACTCCGAGGACCGAACCAGAAAAGTGCAGAATCTTGCAAGACAAGGAGTTGAGACCAATTCGGAGAGAAACCGACATCAAGGGCCCACATGCAAAAGGGGAGAGGATCTAGAAGACGAGAGAAGCAACACCGAGCGAAGCAGGCCACAGATTGGGTCGGGAAGGGCCCAGGCCGGTCGGCCCAGGCCGGCCGGCCCAGCCTGTTCCGGAGCCCAATCGGCCTCCCCTTTGACCTAGTTGCATCTCTGGCTATTTATAGCCCCCTGACCCAGAGCCACGCATTAATCAATTCGTAATCCGCCGCCGAGGAGCAGAGAAGCTTGAGGGACACCATCTCGGAGATGAGGGATGTGCTAGTTGTCTAGGGTTTCCCTAGCCGACGTGGGAACCTTGCATGGAAGACCACGTCGGAGCTCCGGAGCGAGGATCAAGATCGAGGGAGGGCCCCGGTGGCGATCTTGTTCATGTAATCATTCATGGTGAAGTTTGTAAGTGAATTCGATTTCTAGCGATCAAGTGCCTTCTCGATGATTTTGTTTTCTTCTTTGTTTTGCTTCTTCTACGATCTAGTTTGCAGCTAGATTACTTAGGGTGCTCTTGTAGCCGCGGTGGCCAGAGGTGCATACCGGACCAGCCAAGTGATTTCAAATTGTTCTATCGAACTCGCCCTAGACTACCCACATGAGTAGGGATACGTTGTGACAGAACGGGGGTTCCGAAAGGCGGGCATTTTCGGAGTCGGATGGAAGGCCATGATTCAAAGATGCTTTTAATGAGATTCGCTTTTCTATCTTCATCTATCTTGTTTAGAGCTACAACATAAGCATGATCTAGACTCTCTAGATCGGTTATCTCTTGCTTTCTCTTGCTACCTCTTTAGTAGATTAGATTAGATTAGATTCGTTTTCCTTATGATATCTTAGATTAGATGCAATTTGATTCTTCAATAGATAGCTTTACCTTGCTTTACTAGATTGAATCCTTGCGTTGCACATTGTTCCACGGATTCGATACCTTGGGTTCACCACTCGAGGGAAGAAGGGTCCCTTAACTATGACGGGAGACTTGTCCGTTTGCAAGTCTAAACGAACTTTGATACAACTATTAACCGTCAACAAGCCCCTTTTTCTGGCGCCGTTGCCGGGGAACAAGCAATCAAGATCCGATCTAGTATCGCTTATCTTTCAGTTTTTCTTTTGATTTTCTTTTGCATCTCTTATGTTTGATCATCCCCAAAAAGAAAAAAAGAGTCAATCTAATCTAGTTTTGATTAACCCTAATTTTTCCTTTGTTAGATTTTTGTTTTATTGCTAACCCTAACCGGAGATGGTTGGCTACCTCTCCAAGAAACCCAAACTTTTTGTGGATGATCCAGGAAAACTTTACAGGCAAAGGAGACGTGCAACACAAGCTAAAGGGTTGGAAACCCTAGATTCAAAAGCCGAAGTAGAAGGACCGTCGAAATCTCCAAGGGAATCACCACCTCCAAGTCCGAAGGAAGATCAACCTCAACCACCGGAGCGCGAGATCGAGCTATGCACCCCGAACATTGTTGATCTACCTATCATAAGCCTTCAAGACGCCGGGAGGCCGTTGAAGATCAAGGTCTCAACTATCTGCATGACGATTGCGAGAGCTGAATGCATACGAGCCGGATTCCATGAGTGGCATATCGGTTTACTTAAGAGGAGGATGGAGAAGATGGAGATGGAGAAAGAAGCTCAACACCTAAAGGCCGCCGAAGCAAGATCCACATGCAAGGAGTGTGTGGAGCACGACCATGTCCAAGGACGCCGTCACTAAGTTCAAGGCTATGGAGAAAATATTGAAGAATTTAGATAGCAAGGTGACGGAGGTCGGAAGCTCTATACGTGAAGTGTTCATCATGATGAAGATGCTAGATGCAAGTGGGACAACTTGTCGGGCGCTCGATGGGTAACAAAGAAGAATATCCGAGATAACTCCAAGGTCCCAAGACGGCGAAGACTACTCAAACTCATTCGGGAGAGATGGAGGATCACACTAGGAGACTGTGAAGATCACGACCGAAGGACCGGAGTTTGAGATACCGAGCCACTACATGAAGGAAGTTGTTGCATCTGTCAAGACCGAAGGACAAAGCCAGTCTGTGAAGACCAAAAAAATTGACTAAGCCAAAGAAGAAGCCCGTGCCCAAGATAGTGCGTAAGTGGGTACCCAAGATTGCAACGCCCGCAAAGAGCGTTGATCCGAAGTAATTAAGTGAAGAAGTCTAGCCATGGACTATAAACGAAGCGCTAGGCGGGAGGCAACCCGTTTCGTCGAGTCAAGAATAAGCTACCGGGAGGACAACCCGATTCCAGGTTTTTCAAGCCTTTTTAAATATAATTCAGTTTTGAATTTTACTACGCAAAACATTAGACTTAGAATGGTTGAGCAATATTAGAGACATAATTCTTGGTTGAATATTTTGCTTGATCATAAACCCTTTACATGAACCATCCTATGTTGTTTGCTTCTTTTTCGAGAAACCAAAACCAAAAAAATTCAGAACCTAACTCAACCTTTCATCCTCTTTATGATGCTGTGGTTGACTTACTTTTTCATGCTAAAAACACACGAGTAGAGCCACGACTTATACCTAGGTGTTAATTAAATTTCTGCACGTGGTAGGACTCGCGTGAACCTAGAATCTTGATTTTTGGTTGATTTAAAAATCCTTATCCTTGGTTTCTCTAAGATTAGAATTTTTCTAAGCCTCATTGAATTTTATTTTATTCAAAATCTCTCTTATCTAATCAAAATTACAACCTAAACCTATGCCCCCATGATCAATCCGGGAAAAGTTTGCTCTCAACCAATGAAGGTAAACTATACCGGTGAGACCGATATCAACGTAGTCGGAAAATATTTTCGACTTACATTTGTTTTTAATGGTTTAAAAACTTCTCTAAATTTATGCTTGAGTTCTTGCATGGCTCTGAAAAATATTTTTAAATTTTGAAATTAGAGGATTGCTCAACCTTAAAACATGCTTAGAGGGAGGCAATCTAGTTAACCTAACCATACATGCATCATGATACATCACGGGATGCCTCTCCAACATCTTTTATCAAACCACATGCAAAGTACAAGCATGGGGGGGGGGCAGCCAAGGCCTTGTTTTGTAGGAATATCATGGATGCATGTGAGGCAAGGGAGTATGGAAGTGAATCAAGCGAAAACATCAAGTGGAAGGAGCAATAATGCAAGCGAAGGAGTGGACGGGAACGTATGGAAGCTGTACGTGGTCACGAAGCAACATGCACTAGAGAAGAACCGAGCCAAGAGGAGGAAAGAGGTAAGTCTTTCATCCAACTCTTTGTTCGTGTGCTCTAGTTTGTAGGCCGGAACCACCTTAGACTTAGCCATCCACCGCGTTTGTTTCGTGCAACAAATCACATCCTTAATCCACTCAAAGTCCAGACTCCAAAATAATATTTGTGTACCTTGTTACCGGGTGAAAACCCTAGATATATATTTGTGAGGGAGAGTGCTGCAATCATGGAAGAAAACTACAAGCCTTTTCACCAAAAAAGGAAGGGATCATCGTCGTCTAAGCCATCATCGACAACCTCTTCGAGGAGGCACTCGGTTTCCGAGTCTCCTCTGAGTATGGAGGAGGACACGACACCACCGAGGAGGAACCACTCTTCTCCTTGGTGGCATGAGGGCCACACGAAACTCGTTTATGAGGTTTACCAAACTTCAATAACATATGAAGGAGCCGCCCGTCCAACCTTGCCACTTGACACGATCATCCGCTCCACCTCCATACGCTCCGCAGTATTCCGAGGGGTATGTCATCATGACGGAGGAGGAGGAGAAGAAGCTCGCTCACCTTAAGTAGAGGCTTGTAGCGAACGTCGATGACCAAGCTCTCCACATATTGGGTTTCATACGGGACACCGGTGCAATTCTCTAATGGAGTGTCGGCAAACACCCACAAGGAATTCGCCTAGGAAATTTTCATGACCATGGCGCATACCCTTGATGAAGGAGTGCTGAGTCTCTCATTCCGTTTGGAGGGAGCCCACAAGTGGAGAAGAAGGAAGACACCGTTGGAAGGGTAACCTTGATCAACGGTGCTATTTCTAGCACCTTGATGGGGTAATCTCCTTTCATCCATGGGTTGCAATCGATCTTGAGATGTAATCACACTTTGTTGGATTATCTATCTATCATCTTGTTGAAAATACTTTAATGTTTAAGGTTAGCTACCATGCCGTAAAGGAAGTAAGGGCTTTAATGCTTCCTTGGATCCATTCAACACATCGTGTCCATCATAGGTCTAGTCATGAGTACCTTCGCGTGAGTACGAGAGGAGGGAAAGGGCGAAATCGTGGTCACAACCCCCGATAGATTAGATTGGCTTTCATGTTCGAAACGATTGCATGTTCTAGTATCGTAGACCCATGGGCGAGTATCTCCTATTTTCAAAAGAGAGCTCCGGAACAAGTGGATGTGCATGAAGGAACATGGGAAGGTTTTTGGAGTATGATCACGGGAGGAGACCATCACCGACGAAATAGTATCCGGACCCCATCATTCAAGTATGTCACTTTGTTGTGCAAGTGGATTTTTGGGGAGAAAGAGAGAGACAAAGATAACCAACACGGAATTGAATTGGCTTTACTCGGCTTTGATTGCCAAGAAGCCAATCAACCCCACTCACCTATGATCAACCGGTGGTGTCGGATTCGGGAGATCGGGTTGTTACCTCTCCATGTTGGCTATATCTTTAAAGACAGGGTATTACAACCGAATCATCTCCTACCTGGGACCTCCCTAGGTATATGAAGAAAGGAAAATTTAAATGAAGATGAGAGAGGAGGCTTTAAAGTGGCCAAAGTAGACTTACCCCTTCCGGATGAAAGATTAAGACTTTTTCTTGAGGGGAAAGAAGATTGGTTAGAGGAAGGACTTCTTGTGCCGGCGGAAAAAAAATAAAGGATTATAGGAGAAGGTTCTCCCACGGCCCAAGAAGGAGGTGCGCAACAAAATTATGTGGCACCATTTGGAGGAACCCCAGCACCGCTGAGTTACTACGGTGATGTACCAATGCAAGCATGGGGGAGTGGTGCAGCCATGCCCCCACCATTTTGCGGTGCCCAACGTAGCCTTTGCGGAGCCATTTGCACATCTTCCTCAACCACAACAAATTGTGGCCACCATTGGAGGATATGCTGCAAGAAACATTCAAATTATTGCAGCCATCCAAACCAATGCAAACTAAATGGGTGAAGGAGATGCAAACATCTCTTATGAGCTTTGACACCTTCACCTAGCACCGTCGGACAATTCATAGGAGTAGTGCATTCCTATTATGAGTAAGGGGTACAACAACCAAGACTATCAATATCAACCACCGGCGGAAGATTAGAGAGAGGAGGAGCTTTAGCTATCTTTCCTTTACCCCCTTTCTTTAATTTTCAGCTTGTATGCGCCTATGTATGCGTAGTATTTTCAGTTTTACTTTAACTTTTAGTTTTTACTTTAATTTTCAGCATGTGTGTTAGTTTTTATTTTCATCATGAATAATGTCACCACCAAGTTTTTACCATTAGTAATGTTACAAAGTTTGTGCCATGATGATATATGATTATAATTGCTGCTTTGTTTATCTTTGTAATTGATTTATGCATGTTTAACCTAGTGCTCTCTTAAAAATACAAATCTGAAATTATCTAAATGCTAGCTTAATCTTTAGCGGAGGTTATGATAAAAATAAAGACCCATAGTGTTTTATGTGCTCTCAAGTTTTAGATGGATTAAAGATGATTTATTTTTGTTCTTAAAAGTAATGCTAACCTTGTCATAAATACCACTTGCGTGTTGCTCTACCTATCCAGAGCCATATAAATATTTGAGTGCAAAAACTTAGTATACAAGATTTATTTTTGGGTGAGTTACTTCAGGCCTTGATTTCTCTGGCCCGAGACTAAGAAGCTGGTCATTCCGTTTCTGCGTATCTATCTTTTTGCTAGCCTTCTATCCGTGCATTGTGTATCCCCACATCGGAGATCTCACAAACCTTGCCGGATATCCACCCTTAAAACCAAATATCATCTTTTGTGAATACCTCCTTGACCACAACCTATCGTTGAGAATGGATCATCAATTCAAGGAAGATCGCAAGACGGTGCCAATATTGAAGAATTCAAGTATCTCTCCAAGGAAAAATATTTCCGGTACCTACCTTATTTATCGCCTCTTTGCTCGAGATGAGCAACGTCTAAGCATGGGGGAGGAGGTAGGTACGGTGCAATTTTAGAGTTCAAAGGGGAGCAATTAAAAAAATTCAAAAGGGTGTAAATTTTAAAAAAATCAATCAAAACTCCAAGGTGAAAGTCTCGTGACCGAATGTATGACAAAAGTAAGAGAAAGAAAAAATGAATGAATGAGAAAAAGAATGAAAGAAAGAAAGAAAGAAGAGAAGAAAGAAAAAAAATGAGTATGCGTAAAGTGAACTCCCCGGTTCTCTAAAGTGCATGAGGAAATTCAAAGCTTCAAGATTAAAAGATCCATTCTCATTTTCCAACCATGTGCAATCCGATAACGAGGACTTCCTTTGTGCCTCGGGATCACTTTTGCCATTTGCACATGTCCACCTATCTCAAGCGTGTGTATTTTTCTCTTTCCCCTCCTTGATTTAACATCATTTTCCAATGACCTTTTTTGACGAGTCTCGGTAAGACCATGAGAAGCTTGTCTTGTTTTGACAACATCTCATTTATAATATCTTGGTAGGACTAAACTTTCCCAAAAAGCTCCATATAAAGCCTACCACATATATATGTGTTATGAGAGGGAAAGGAGTAGACTAAATAGGCTTGAGAGACATGATGAGATAAGAGTTCATGAGCAAGATGCAAGGTGGTTTAAATTTGTGAACTTGGTTTAGCTTTTTTTCATCTTGTTCTTTATTTCAAAATTTCTGAGATCCATTTGAATTTTGGGAGCATGTTAATACTTGTGGGATAAGCTTAAATAAATATCTACCCTTCGTAAGGATGAAGGCTAGTACATTATGGAACTTTAATGAACTAAACTTTTGAGAGCATTATGGTTTTTTTCATGTATGATCAAGTGCAAGGTTTAAACAATGAAGGGCAATGATGATATCCATCGAAGGCTTACTCGAGGACGAGCAAGGTTTAAGCATGGGGGAGATGTTGACGGTGAAAATCCGTCAACCTAGCCATGAGTTTACCTTCGGTGTTGGCATGACTTTTGTATCTTATCCATTGGTACTAACCCCCGTGGTATAACAAGTTCACATGTGCATGTCGGTTTTGGAGTTAAGTGTTTACGCGGTGGTTTTAACGTTGAAAGCAAGACTTCCGGGATAAGTTCATTAAGCACCTCATGACAAGACCTTGAAGCCCGATACAAGTCAAGCAATGAAGTGAACATGACTCCAAGAGCCCGAGGACCAAGCCCAAGAAGATGATAAACTCCGAGGACCGAACCAGAAAAGTGCTGAATCTTGCAAGACAAGAAGTTGAGTCCAATTCGGAGAGAAACCGACGTCAAGGGCCCACATGCAAAAGGGGAGAGGATCTAGAAGACGAGAGAAGCAACACCGGGCGAAGCAGGCCACAGATTGGGCGGGAAGGGCCCAGCCCGTCGGCCCAGGCCGGCCGGCCCCTTGTTCGTTCGGAGCCCAATCGGCCTCCCGTTTGACCTAGTTGCATCTCTGGCTATTTATAGCCCCCTGACCGAGAGACACGCATCAATCAATTCGTAATCCGCCGCCGAGGAGCAGAGAAGCTTGAGGGACACCATCTCGGAGATGAGGGTCGTGCTAGTTGTCTAGGGTTTCCCTAGCCGACGTGGGAACCTTGCATGGAAGACCACGTCGGAGCTCGGAGCGAGGATCAAGATCGAGGGAGGGCCCGGTGGTGATCTTGTTCATGTAATCATTCATGGTGAAGTTTGTAAGTGAATTCGATTTCTAGCGATCAAGTGCCTTCTCGAAGATTTTGTTTTCTTCTTGGTTTTGCTTCTTCTACGATCTAGTTTGCAGCTAGATTACTTAGGGTGCTCTTGTAGCCGCGGTGGATAGAGGTGCATACCGGACCGGCCAAGTGATTTCAACTTGTTCTATCGAACTCGTCCTAGACTACCCGCATGAGTAGCAGGCCCGTCCCCATGGGCGTGCGACCCGTGCACTTGAACAGGGCCTCCAAAAGTGTGGGGCCTCAAGATTACTAGTTTGCATGCATACTTAATTACTTAATTATCAGCAAACCGGTGCACTCGGGACATTCCTTTCTCTCGCTCAATCGTCCGTTCTATTTTTTCCATGTAGCATGCAAATAGCTCATATTTTCTCCTAGAAATGACGAGCAGCCATGTGCCTAATTTTCCTCACCCACTTGTTTTTTTCCTTTTGTGCGCCGTATTTTTTAAGTGTAATGCCCTTATTTACTCTAGCCTATATGACAAGATACCTTAAAGAATGTTTTCAAGCAACATAAGCGATCATCACTTTTTAGGTGACTCGTACGATAAATCTTATTGTATATAATATTATTATTACTATAAAGTCTTGTTTAGTTTCCATCTCAAAACTTTATCACACCGAAAGTCCGGACACATGCATGACATATTAAATATAGACAAAAATAACTAATTACACGATTGCTCGTAAATCGAAAGACAAATCTTTCAAACTTAATTATTCTATATTTTGATAATAAAATACTGTCAGCATGTGCTAATGGTAGGTTAAAAAATTTGTCTTGTGATTTATATGGATTTTTAAAATTAGTTTTTCATTAGTATCCAAACACACTCCTTCGACATCTATCCCATAAAGCATTCAATGTGACAAAAAACTTTAGACCTAAACCAGACCTAGAGCCTATTCAGTTCATACAAAGAATAGTGTTCGACTGGTATATTGAATAGTGTTGTGTGAGGGAAATAAGTCGAAAATTAAACCGAGATAAGCCGAACAGACTCATAAATTAGGGCCTGAACTTGAATGTCGAACAAGGCCTATATTTTTTGCGGGACGGCCCCGATGAGTAGGGATACGTTTTGACAGAACGGGGGTTCCGAAAGGCGGGCGTTTTCTGAGTCGGATGGAAGGCCACGATTCAAAGATGCTTTTAATGAGATTCGCTTTTCTATCTTCATCTATCTTGTTTGGAGCTACAACATAAGCATGATCTAGACTCTCTAGATCGATTATCTCTTGCTTTCTCTTGCTACCTCTTTAGTAGATTAGATTAGATTCGTTTTCCTTATGATATCTTAGATTAGATGCAATTTGATTCTTCAATAGACAGCTTT
Organism: Cenchrus americanus; assembly: GCA_947561735.1. Classification (NCBI taxonomy): domain Eukaryota; kingdom Viridiplantae; phylum Streptophyta; class Magnoliopsida; order Poales; family Poaceae; genus Cenchrus; species Cenchrus americanus. The sequence goes on along the minus strand of OX387242.1, from coordinate 123,830,150 downwards.
ACCTTGCTTTACTAGATTAAATCCTTGTGTTGCACATTGTTCCACGGATTCGATACCTTGGGTTCACCACTCGAGGGAAGAAGGGTCCCTTGACTACGACGGGAGACTTGTCCGCTTGCAAGTCTAAACGAACTTTGATACAACTATTAACCGTCAACAGCACCTTTCGCAAGGGCTCGACGATATCCAGCCCCCACATGACGAAAGGCCATGTGACGGGAATCGTTTGCAGGGCATGAGCCGGGAGATTGGTCTTGCGGGCATAGAATTGGCACCCCTTGCACGTACGTACAACCTCGTTGGCGTCAGTGACCGCGGTGGACCAGTAAAAGCCTTGGCGGAATGCATTACCCACGAGGGTGCGCGGTGCAGCGTGGTGGCCGCACACGCCCGCATGGATGTCTCGAATGATCTGGTGACCATGGGGAATGAGGATGCACCGCTGTAAGATGCCGGACACGGCGCGCTTGTACAGCTCGATGTCGATTATGGTGAACGACTTGGCTATCCTGGCGATGCGGCAGGCCGCAGACCGATCCGGGAAAAGTTCCCCTCGATCTATCCAAGCAAGGTATTTGGCCCTCCAGTCCTCCGCGCGGGGGGGCTGGCTTTGCTTCCATGGCCTTGGCTTCGTCTGCGCCGTAGCTTTCGAGCAAGGAGAGCACGAACTCCTCGTTCGAGGGGTCCTCGTCCATGGGCTCTGCGCCCGCTGGGTTCAAGGGAGCCCCTAAGGGTTCCTCCTGACTCGAGGGTGGCACCCAGAGGTCAACGGATGGTCTCGCGACGTCTCACGCGAAAACATTTGGGGGGACGGTGAACCGCCCCGATGCAATCTTTGCGAGCTCCTCCGCCTCCTCATTGTACTTGTGGGGAATATGATTGAGCTCAATGCCATAGAACTTGTCTTCAAGGGCCCACACAGTGTTGCAGTATGCCTCCATCTTCTCATCGTAGCAGCTCGCATTTTTCATGACTTGTTCAATCACGAGCTGCGAGCCCCCCCTGACGTTGAGGCGTTTGATGCCTGTTTCGATGGCAATTCGGAGGCTGCACAGGAGGGCCTCATACTCTGCCATATTGTTGGACGAGGGGAAATGTAGGCATACTGCATGCCTCATGTGCTCCCTTAGGGGTGAGATGAAGAGCAGGCCCGCGCCTGCCCCAGTTTCCATCACCGACCCATCAAAGTAGAGGGTCTAGCACTCGGCTTGAATCTGCAGTGGGGGCAGCTGCATGTTCGTCCACTTGGCCACAAAATCCGCGAGGGTCTGGGACTTGATTGCTTTGCGCGACGAGTAGGCCAGCGTTTCGCTCATGAGCTCCACAGACCACTTGGCGATCCTGCCCGCGGCGTCCGGGTTACGGATGATCTCCCCCAACAGGAATGAGGAGACCACCATGACTGGGTGGGCCTCGAAGTAGTGCCGCAGCTTGCGTCGCGCGAGCACCACCGCATACAACAGCTTTTGGATCTGCAGATACCACGCCTTAGTCTCGGATAGCACCTCGTTGACGTAGTACACCGGCCTTTGGACTGATAGGGCGTGCCCCTCCTTCATGCGCTCCACCACAATGACCGCGCTGACCACCTGGGTGGTTGTGGCGATGTAGAGGTACAGAGGCTAACCGCTCTGGGGCGGCATTAGGATTGGCGCGCGGGCGAGCATCGCCTTGAGTTTGTCTAGCGCCTCCTGGGCCTCGACGGTCCGGTAGAGGGGTAAGCATTTTTCACCGAGCCGCGAGATGAAGCGGCTCATGGCGGTAAGACACCCCAACACCTTCTGAACCCCTTTGAGGTCTCGAATCGGGCCCATCCGGTCGAGGGCTGCGACCTTTTCGGGGTTGGGCTCGATGCCCCACTGGGAAATGATGTGTCCCAGCAACATGCCACGCGGCACCCTGAAGACACAGTTTTCGGGGTTCAATTTCACCCCGTTGCCCCGCAGGCAGTCGAACGCTATGCGCAGGTCATTAACAATGTCGTCCGCCTTCCTGGTCTTTACGACTATGTCGTCTACGTATGCCTCAATGGTCCGCCCGATATGGTCTCCAAAGACGTGCTGCATACACCGTTTGTACGTTGCACCCGCGTTTCGGAGGCCAAATGGCATTGTCACATAGCAAAACATTCCGAACTGCGCGATAAAGGATGTCGTGAGCCGGTCGGATTCTTTCATCTTTATTTGGTGGTACCCAGAATAGGCATCAAGGAAACATAAGAGCTCGCACCCTGCATTAAAATCTACGATTTGGTCGATTCGTGGAAAAGGAAAAGGAACTTTGGGACACACTTTATTTAAACTAGTGTAATCTACACATATCCTTCACTTTCCATTCTTTTTCTTAACTAGTAAAGCATTAGCTAGCCATGCGGGGTGAAAGACTTCCTTGATGAATCCGGCCTCGAGGAGCTTCCGCAGCTCCACTCTGATTGCCCGGCACCGTTCTTCGTCGAAGCGCCACAGCCGTTCTTGCACAGCTCAGGAGTGAGGTAGGATGTCAAGGGAGTGCTCGGCGACCTCCCTCGGGATGCCTGGCATGTCCGAGGGGCTCCACGCAAAGATGTCAGCGTTGGCGCGGAGAAAGTCGACGAGCACCACTTCCTATTTCGGGTCGAGGGTAGAACTGACCCTCAACGCCTTCCCTCGGGGGCAGCAGGGTCGAGGGGCACCTCCTTGGTCTGCTCGGCAGCCTTGAAGCTTCCCGCATGCTTGGCAGAGGAGTCGAGGTCCTCATTGACCAATTTCTCCAGGTTCACGACAAGCGCTTCGTCGAGCGCCAGCGCCTCGGCGTGTTCCACGCACTCGACGTCGCAGTCGAACGCGTGCTCGATCGATGAGCCCACGATGATGATGCCTTTCGGCCCCGGCATCTTCATCTTAAGGTAGGTGTAATTCGGCGCCGCTATGAACTTGGCATAACACGGACACCCAAGAATGGCGTGGTACGCGCCCCTAAACCCCACTACCTCGAAGGTGAGAGTTTGCTTGTGGAAATTGTCTGGCGTGCCGAACCAGACCGGCAGGTCGATTTGCCCGAGGGGATGGACATGCTTTCCAGGCGCGACGCCATGAAACGGTGTCGTGCTGGGCCACAGCTGGTCTAACCCGATCCCCATCAGCCGCAGGGTGTGCACGTAGAGGATGTTGAGGATGCTGCCTCCGTCCATCAGCACCTTGGAGAACCGCGAGTTGCCGATGACCGAATCAACGACCAGCTGGTACTGGCCCAGATTGGGGATGCGGTTCGGGTGATCCTCGCGGCTGAAGGTGATGGTGTCCCCCGACCAGTCAAGGAAGGAGGGGGAGCCTTTTCCGCAGTGAGGACCTCGTGTCGCTCCCTCTTGCACTGGCTGTTGGACATTTCCACGGTCGCCCCCCTGAAGATGAGGAAGACGTTCTCCACCGCTGGGAAGCCGCTGCCATCCACGTCTCCACCGTCCTTCTTAGCCTCGCCATCCTTTGCGGTGACACGACTGTATTATTTCTTGAGCATGTCGCACTGCTCTAGGGTGTGGTTGACCGGGGTCTTGTGGTATGGGCATGCCTTTTTAGCATGTCATCGAACACGTCGGGGCTTTGAGGGGCCGCTTGAGGGCCCTTTCGGTCCGGGTCGACTGCGAGGGCTTCGTCGCCGTCGTTGTCGTGCCCCTGTGCGCGCGCCTCGCGACGGGGCTTCTTACCCTTCTTGCCCCGCTTGTGTTTCTGCTAGGGCTCTTTGGATTTGCTGCCCTTCGCAGGCGCATCGTCCACTCTCTTGCCTTTCTTGCCATCGAAGATGGCCCCCACCGCCTCCTCGCCGGAAGCAAAGCTGGTGGCGATATCGAAGAGCTCGTTGGAGTCGACCGGCGGGATGCGCCCGAGCTCGCGCACGAGGTCTCAGCAGGTCGTGCCTTCAAGGAAAGTGTGCACGATCTCGGACTGGGCTATGCTCGGGTGCTCGGTATAGTGCTTGGAGAAGCGCCGTATGAAGTCCCGGAGCGACTCGCCGGGCTTCTGGGTGCACGCCTGCAGGTCCCAGGAGTTCCCGGGGCGCACATATGTGCCCTGGAAGTTCCCCACAAATGTGCGAACTAGGTCATCCCAGTTGTGAATCTGGCTAGGAGATAGGTGCTCGAGCCATGTCCGAGCCGAATCCGCGAGATGCAGCGGCAGGTTGCGGATGATTGCTTCGTCAGAGGTGGCTCCGCCCAGCTGGCAGGCCAAACGGTAGTCGTTGAGCCACACTCGAGGGTCCGTTTCCCCCGTGTACTTGTCGGTCGAGGTGGGTTGGCGAAAGCATTGGGGAAAGCTCGCCGTGCGGATCTCCCGGCTGAACACACAGGTCCCCGGGGGTTCCGGCGTCGGTGAACGATCTTCGCGACTATCGTAGCGACCGCCCCGCCGTGGGTGGTAGCCTGCTGCCACCTGCGCCTCTGTGTCGCCCCTTCGGCGAGTGTTGATGACGTTGCGGGCGTTGCCGTTCTGGTGAAGACCATGTGTGGTTCGAGGACCGGTGGATGGTCGCTTCCTAGTGTGATGAGTGATTGACAACGTTGTGTGGACTGATTCTTGGCTAAGTATTGCAGGTGCAGGTTGCGGCTTGACTGGTGCTGGTGCAGGTGAAGAACGAGCGCAAAAGGTCGTCGCCGGTGAGGCCTCCAGGTGTGGAGAAGACAAGTAGGCTTCGTTCGAGGGACCTGGTGGCCAGCAGGGTCAAGTGCGGGCCGCATGGTGGCATGAACAGCAAGATGAATTCATGGACGGTTTCTTGGTTGAGCCTCAAAACCAAGGTCGAACCGGGACTACGTGGGAGCCGAGTCATGAGTGGTGATTGTTGGTGGCTACACCGAGTTCGCGGGGTTTCCGGTGGTTCACCAGAAAACCACTGGGTTCCTTGGTTGATCCACAAAGCCAAGACCGAAGAACCGAAGACGGAGGTGCAGCAGCATCAGACCGGTCTGACCGGTGGAGAGCACCAGTCTAACTGGTGTGCGACGACGCAGTCCAGAATCTTCGAAGAGGAGGACACACGTCGGGATCGCAAGGCTTGCGTCAAGGCTAAGCAGGCTGCGGTCGCCAGGCATCCGTCCGATGGAGCGATGACAAAGATTTCCGATTTCGCCCTCGAGGGGCATGTATTCCTAATTAGCTAGTAAGGGTATTTTAGACTTTTGGTTGCCTCCATATAACCCAAGTGGTGAGAGGATGGCAGCCATCTCTTGGAACCCTCTTGAGAGGATGGCAGCCATATAGGACTAGCCTTGGTATGTATAGATAATTCGGCGTGGTTCCTCAAGGCTTTGTTGTGTTGTTCCCGATTGTTCTTGGTGGTGATTTCGGAGCCCTCTCTTGGTGGTTTTCTCGGTGTGTTTCGGGACCTTGCTCTTGGGGATTTGATGGGGGAAATTTGTGTGAACCCTTCGTGGTTTTTTGCCTTTGATTCCCCACCCAAATCCGTGAGTTAAGGGGCTCGATTTTGGGGTTTTCGGTGTTCTAGGGTTAGAGGAGTTCTTGGTGGAATTTCTTCGATTCCTCTTGATTTGGCAAATTTTGGTGGACATAAACTTGGCTATGGACTCCTCATGAGGTGTTCCTACTATCCCCAAAGTCTTGGTCAAGTCCGTGGAGCGATTCGGGAGATCAAGGTTTGGATTTGGGGGTGTTGACCCGCAGGTGCTGTTCATCCCGAGAAGCCCAAGACACACCGGTCTAACCGGTGCCACTCACCGGTCTGACCGGTGCAACCCCTGTTGGGTTTTTGCTCGGGTGAACGTTTGGGTCAGTTCGCTGTTATCCCGTGTTGCTGCTGTTTCGAGTTTGGGTCGTTTTGGAGCTCGGTAGGCCTATTTGGTGTTTTGGGGCTTTCTGTCTTGGACCGGTCTGACCGGTGTGTTGCACCGGCCTAACCGGTGTAGAGTTGTTCTGTGGAAGTCACTAGGGTTCACTAGCAGGGACCGGTCTGACCGGTGGTGCTCACCGGCCTGACCGGTGTAGGTTAGCGAGGCTCGAGTTTTGTGTTCCGCTGCGTTCTCGGGTCTTTGAGGTTGGGAGTTGGTTCGTAGGTCCAGTAGCACTCCAGTGGCTGCGTGGGCTTGGCCAACTTGGGTAGGAAGTCAGAGACGTGTGTTGGAAGTCGTGTTCATCTTGTTGGAGCCTCTATCTCCTTCGAGAAGAATTTTTATCGGCTCCCACTCACTCCCTCCCTCTCTAGTTCGCCGTATCAGTCCTTCAAGTGGTATCAGAGCTGGTTTCGGGTCTTAATTGACTCTAACCAGTCTAAGATCCAAGGATGGCGTACCAGGAATGGGGTTCGGGTCCTCCACACTTCAATGGCAAAAACTACCAGATGTGGAGTAAGCCAATGGCGGCGTTCCTCCGCGGAAAGGGTCAGATCCTTTGGGATGTCACGGTGGACACAGGCTATGTCCACCTGATGAACTTCCTTGCCCCAGGATCGAGGCACATGTTCGACGCCAACAACAAGGCGGTCAACTACTTATTTCGTGATTTTGTGTCAGCCTGAATTCGATTGGGTGCACACCAAGCACTTGGCTTGTAGAATCTGGTCGGTGTTGAAGGAAGCTCATGTTGGGAATGCCCAGGTTCAGGCTCGAATGTATGCGACTTAACAGAGGAGTACGAGAACTTCACTCATCTCCCCGGCGATTCCATCGATGCCTTGTTTCAGAGGTTCACGGTTGTTGTGAACAACATGAGGGCCAATGTGGATGTGCTCCCGTATGATGATCATGATAGGGCTGTCAAGCTCTTACACTCTTTGGATCGTACGGTTTGGGGCAGAAAGTTCGAGGCCATTGTAGAGTCGGAGAAGTATGTCACTCTGACTGTGAACGAGCTGTTCTCGAAGCTCAAGTCGGCTGAGGTGTATAGGGGCATGACAGCCAAGATCGAGGGCCCGACTGACTCTCATAGTCTCGCCCTTGTCGGTGGTTCCAAAGGAAAGGCTAACACTAACCCATCCACCAAGATGTTCTCTTTGTCTTCTTTGATGTCTATGCCAGATGAGAGTTCGACGTGCTTCGAGAGGACGAGATGGCATTGCCGACGAGGAGGTTCGAGAGGCTGCACGAGAACCGGTTGAACATGAGGAGGAACACGAGGACATACTTCTAGTGCGGCAAGCTGGGACACTTCATCGCCGACTGCTCGGAAAAGGTCAAGAACAAGGACAACTACAAGCACAAGTCAAGGACAGGTGGCAAGTACCAGTCGAGGCGTGACCACAAGAGCAAGCACAAGAACAAGCACAAGGACGAGCGATGATCGAGGAAGGAGAGCTGAGGCAAGGCCCGAGCGATGGTTGGAGCAAGCGACGTCGACTCCAGTTCCACATACTCCACCTCGAGCTCGAGCAGCAGTGATGATGAAGGTAATGGTCGCAAGAGCAGGAAGTCGTCCAAGAACCTGAGCGGGTTGAACTGCTTCGCTAGAGACGACTTCTGCACCATGGCGCTGAGCTGCGGCAGGAAGAAGAGCACACAGAGCGACTTGGACTCCGATTCCGACGACGAGGTGCGTGATGAACTTCCCTTCTTGCGTCAGGAGAATGAACGGCTTGGCTTGTTGGTTAGTAATCGTGATGATATGCTTAGAGAGGCTAAGAAAATGAGGAAAGAGCTTAGGGCTTCACTCGAGGATGCTAGGACTAGAGTGGTTGAGCTAGAAACACAGAATTTGGATGCTAAGCTTGAAATTGATTCTCTGTAAGCTTCACCTGTTGTTTCTAATGAAGTTGAAAGTGCTGATTGTCCTATTTTCCTTGCCGATCTTGCTATGTTTAAGGAAAAGCATGCCTCCAAGTGTGATGAACTAGATCTGCTTAAGGTTGAAGTGGCTGAGCTTAAGTCTAGACCTGCTTTGCTAGGTGCTTGCACTTCTTGCCCTGTTTTGCATGGTAAAATTGATGAGATGCATGCTTACACTGTTTCTCTTGAGGCTAAGCTGAAAGAACCAATTCCTACATCTTGATCTACCTGTGAATTGCATGCTTTGAAGAATCTGGAACTTGCACATTATGTTGATCGTTTGCAGGATGAGAATGATGAGTTGAGGTAGTTGATGGGTTGGTTATCTAGTCATGAGCCTCAGTTGAGGATAATGATCGAGACATACAAGAGGTAGGATGGTGAGGGACTTGGGGCAAACAAGGTTGGTGAGGGAAGTGGAGAGAATATCCCAGAGCCACCAAAAACCCACCACAAAAATGATTTCCCTCCTAAACCTAACCATCTTAGGAATCGACTAGACACAACCCCAGGTCCACCCGTGTTTCCTCCACAAACAAATGATTTCCAAAAGCCTATCAAGTTTGTGAGCACTTCGGGGAAAGTGTTTTTTTGGGAAAGAGAGTGAGAAGCCAAGTGAGGAGAAATCGGTTGAGAAGCCTAGTGGAGAGAAACCAAGTGAGCAGCCCCAACCTAAGCCTAAGCCTAATCTTGTGAGGTTCCATTGTGGCTATTGTGGGAGAGATGGCCATAAGGATGAGTTTTGCTTCAAAAGGAGGCGAGAAGAGAGAATGGTGAAGGAGTGGGCTAACAAGGACAAGTACCACCCTTCCAATGGTGTACTTGAGCCTCGTGTGCAGATGCCCAGGGCCAAGGCGAGTGTGAGGACAGTTTCAGCTTGGGGAGAGCGAAAGGCTGTTGGAGGTGCTGCTGGCCGGGCTACCGGTCAGACTGGTGAGGGGCACCGGTCAGACCGGTGCAGGCCTGGACAGGCAGCAGTTTGGGTTTCGTGCTCGTATAGGTGCGAGGTTTGGTTCTGGAGGTCGTGGTTCTGGTGGTTGGGCTGGAGAGTTTGCAGGAGGTCAGTTTGCTAGGCGTTCTCCCCCTCGTGCTCAATACGGGGATGGGAGGATCCGTGGCTTTGAGATGGAGAGGAGGGATGGTCCACGATTTTCCTTTCGTGGTTTTGGTCCTCCTCTAGGTAGAGAGGGTTGGTTCCCTCATGGTGGTTACCGTGGTGGTGTTCGTGGTGGTAGCTTTGGTAGGAAAGATGGTTTGGATTGTGCTAACCCCACTTTTGAGCAAATGGCTCGGCACTGGTTTTACTCTTTTGGTACTAACCCCAGTGCTGAGTCGTTTGTTCGCTCACGTGCTCGTTTTTGAATTTCAGGTGGGAGACTTGAAGAACATTCGGTTGATTGAATCCGGTTGCTCGAGGCATATGACCGGAGACAAGGGGTGGTTCTCAAGTTTCGTCCCGGTGGTGACTAGAAGGTACATCACATTTGGGGACAATGGGCGTTGGCATGTGCTTTCAGAAGGTGAGATTAAGGTGAGTGACAAGATCACTCTCAGGCGTCTTGCTCTTGTTCAATCGCTTGAATACAATTTGCTTTCTGTGTCTCAGCTGTTGGATGAGGGCTTTGAGGTGTTGTTTTGGCCTGGTGGTTCTCGGATTTTGGACTCTCGAGGGGACCTTGTTTGTATGGTCGTTCTCGAGGGTCAGGTGTTTCGAGCTGATTTTTCTCAGTCTTTTGGTGTTGAGCGTTGTTTCTTGGATGGTTCTTCGAGTGAGTTGTGGAAGTGGCCTAGGAAGTTGGTTCACTTGAGCTTTGACCTTTTGTCTCGCTTGAGTAAACTCAATTTGGTCCATGGATTGCCACGGTTGAGGCTTGAGAAAGAGTTGGTTTGTGCGCCTTGTAGGCATGCCAAGATGGTAGCCTCTTCTCACCCGCCTCTCACAGATGTGATGACTGAGCGTCCATGCGAGCTGCTCCATATGGACCTTGTTGGCCCAGCTCATGTGCGATCTGCGGGTGGGAAGTGGTATGTCCTTGTTGTGGTGGACGAGTACTCTCGTATGCGTGGGTGTTCTTTCTTGAGGATAAGGGGGAGACATTTGGTTTTGTTCGAGATCTTGTCTTGAGGTTGAGGAACGAGAGGCACGGAGATGCCATACGAGCAATCCGCAGTGACAATGGCTCAGAATTCAGAAACTCTCGTTTTCAAACATTTTGCCATGACTTGGGTCTTGAACACCAGTTTTCGAGTCCATATACGCCTCCCTAGAATGGTGTTGTGGAAAAGAAAAACATGACCTTTTGTGAGATGGCTCGGACGATGCTTGATGAGCATAGGACTCTGAGAAGGTTCTGGGCTGAGGCGGTGAATACCGCGTGCTATGTGTCGAACAGGATCTACTTCAGAGTGCATGAGAAGAAAACATGCTATGAGTTGATGCACGGTCGCACACCCAAGGTGAGTCACTTCCATGTCTTTGGTTGGAAGTGCTTTATTCTGAAGAAAGGGAAGAAGTTGGATAAGTTTGAGGCTAGGTCAGTCGATGGTAATTTCTTTGCTTATGCATCTCACTCTAGAGCATATCGTGTGCTCAATCTTGAAACTAACCAAATCGTGGAGACTTGCGAGGTAACCTTCGACGAGACACAACCACGTAGTCAGCTTGTCTTTGAGTGTGCAGGTAATGATGAACTTGGCGAGGAGATCTTTTAGGAGGAGGAGCACAAACATGGAGACGATGAAGATGGTGGTGTGGTGCCCGCGGCTGAACATGTACACACTACTTCGACTACGGTGATGGACGGCCCCACTCCCACACCTACGATGACAAACCAAGATTAAGGAGAAGCTATTGTTGAGGGGGAGGTAGCATCAAGGCGAGAACCTCCCCGACGAGTACAAGTGGATCACCCAGCTTCAAGGATCATCGGCGACATGAATGAACATACTACACGGTCGAGGGTTCGAAACAATTCTCATTTCACTCATGCTGCATTTGTTGCCACTTTTGAGTCCAAAGACATTGGACACACACTATCTGATCATAATTGGGTTAATTCGATGCATGAGGAGTTGGAGAACTTTGAGAGAAATTAGGTTTGGGAATTGGTTGACCCTCCTCCAGGGTGGAAGCCGATTGGTACAAAGTGGGTGTGGAAGAACAAAGAGGGAGAGAAAGGTGAAGTGGTGAGAAACAAATCAAGGCTTATTGCTCAGGGGTTCAGTCAGAAGGAGGGGATTGACTACGAGGAGACCTTTGCTCCCGTAGCCCGTTTGGAGGCGATTAGGGTCCTTCTAGCCTTTTCTGTGGCTAAAGGGTTCAAGTTGCACCAAATGGATGTGAAGAGTGCCTTCTTGAATGGTGTGTTGGAGGAAGAAGTGTATATGAGGTAGCCACCGGGGTTTGAGAGTGAGAAGTACCCCCACAAGGTGTACATGTTGAGGAAGGTGCTGTATGGGTTGAAGCAGGTGCCTAGAGCTTGGTATGGTCGGTTGAGGGGGTTCCTGTTTGAGCGAGGGTTTGAGATGGGAAAGGTCAATCAGACCTTGTTTTTACTCAGGCAGGGCAGAGATATCCTGATTGTGCAGGTGTACGTGGATGATATTGTCTTTGGTGGCTCGTCTAACTCTCTTGTTGCAAGGTTTGCCGAGGATATGAGCAGGGAATTTGAGATGAGCATGATGGGTGAGTTGCAGTTCTTTCTCGGGCTACAAATCAAGCAATCAAAGGAAGGAACATTTGTGCACCAAGCTAAGTACACCAAGGACATTGTGTGGAAGTTCAAGATGGAGGACTCCAAGGCTATGACGACGCCGATGATTACGACTACAGCTCTTGATGCGGATGAGGAAGGTGAACACATGGACCAGAAGGAGTACCGAAGTATGATCGGGTCACTCCTCTACTTGACGGCGACGAGGCCGGACATCCAGTTCTCGGTATGTCTGTGCGCTCGTTTTCAAGCGTCTCCGAGGACTTCGCATCGGCAAGCGGTGAAGCGAATTTTCAGGTACTTGCGTCACACCCCCGACTTCGGCCTTTGGTACTCCGCGTCCTCTTCTTTGGCTCTTCATGGTTTTTCGGATGCGGATTTTGCCGGGTGTCGGTTGGATAGGAAGTCCACTTCTGGGACTTGCCAGTTTTTGGGATCTTCTTTGGTGTCTTGGTCTTCCCGCAAACAGTCGAGTGTTGCTCAATCCACTACCGAGGCAGAGTACGTTGCCGCAGCTAGTTGTTGCTCTCAGCTCCTTTGGATCACATACACCATGAGTGACTTTGGTGAGGAGTATACCCATGTCCCACTTCAATGTGACAACACCAGTGCCATAAGTGTTGCAAAGAACCTAGTGCTCCATTCCAAAACTAAGCACATAGAAGTGAGGTATTATTTTCTGAGAGACAACGTAGAGAAAGGAAAGATAACCTTGATCCATGTACCCACACATGACCAACTAGCCGATATTTTCGCCAAACCCCTAGATCAAGCAACTTTCACTCATTTGCGGGGGGAGCTTGGTGTGTGTTTGATTTCTTGAGTTGGTGTGTGGGAGCTCCTTTGTAGCATATGCATAGCTTTCCTTTGTGCATTTCTTGCATTTGGCATGGCATATGTAACATGATGTATAGGCATCCCCATATCTTAGATTGCATGCATTTTGTATCATATGCATTGGCTAGGAAAAGCTTCTCTCATATACATTGTTCACCATGATGTGCTATATATGATCTTGTGAGCTAGTTTGGTATGCTACGGTTAGTTTGGCTTAGCTCTTGATGATCTTGATTTATATCCATGGTTGATGGCTATGCTTTTGAAAAATGTCACATATATGCTCTCTCATGTGTAAATGCCTTTATATGATCTTGACATGTTTTAGTGGCTTGGTTATGCTTAATTTGTGTTTGGATAGCTAGCTTATTGATCATATGTGGCCAAAGGCTCATTTGCCATCATAAATGTTTAGCCCTCTTGCTTTATCTTGTGGAGGGGCATAACTTCCTTTTTGTCGCAAAGACATTTCATGTACCAAATTTGAATCTGAAAATGAAATATAAAATGCTTGGAAAATGTGCTCCCATGTCATATGTGCTAAATATAATTTGCTTTAGGTGCTAAACCGTTGCATGATGCCTACCAATGAGAAGTCTCATATATAGAAGTAGGCACATGGCTCGGTGGCTTTGACATGACATGAGGTGCTTGTGGGTGTTTGTGATAATCTTATGATTAGAATGGTTGTCCTCGCCTGAAGTTTGTGTGGCTTTGCCATTTTGACATGTTTTGCTCATGTTTAGGACTTTGCTCATGAGCGGGTAAATTTTTGCAAAATTGCTCAATTCTATCTTAGCTTCGTCCAATGGTTGTGAAACTTGGTGATCATGTAGTTGATGTCAATACGAAGCTATAGAGTATCTAACTTGCTCATTTGGACGTGTGTAGCATCCTATGTTGAATTTTATCTATTTGAGAATCTCTAGGTTGAAAGTTTTGCTTTTTTGGCTTGATTCATGCATTGTCAACAAGGGGGAGAAGTTTGAGCTTGTTTTGGGCTACTGGATGCATTTAAAAGGTTTTCAGGTGGTTTCGAGCCATTTCTGGGCTCTGTTGCAAACCGGTCTGACCGGTCGAGGTCACCGGTCCGACCGGTCAGAGTGCTGGCCCTGTTCATATGTTGGGCACCGGTCTGACCGGTGGTGGTGACCGGTCTGACCGGTCAGAGCTCAGCTGATGTAGCTGCTCTGTTTTCTTCAAGTGGTTTGCATGCATTCGTCCAGTGGGAGTTGCATTGGTTCAGGGAGAGCTTGCATGTGTGCAGGGGGAGCTCTTTGTGGTTTTCGAGCTTTGGTGTGATGGTTTGCGCTCTTTGTCTGAGCATGGTTTTGTCTCAGATGTGTCGAGCCGTTGCCCTTTCCTAAGGGGTCTGAGACTTGTCTTCTTCAAGTGATCTTGCTCTTTGCCTTTCTTTGGCTTTTGATCGCTTGTTGGAGTTTTTTTATTCATTTCTTTTTTTCTTTTCTCTCTTGTTACTATTTGTGGGTGTTGTCAATGCACTCATCAAGGGGGAGATTGAGGACCATGTGTGGTTCGAGGACCGGTGGATGGTCCCTTCCTGGTGTGATGAGTGATTGACAACGTTGTGTGGACTGATTCTTGGCTATGTATTGCAGGTGTAGGTTGCGGCTTGACTGGTGTTGGTGCAGGTGAAGAACAAGCGCGAAATGTCGTCGCCTGTGAGGCCTCCAGGTGTGGAGAAGACAAGTAGGCTTCATTCGAGGGACCCGATGGCCAGCAGGGTCAAGTGCGGGCCGCATGGTGGCATGAACAGCAAGATGAAGTCATGGACGGTTTCTTGGTTGAGCCTCAAAACCAAGGTCGAGACGGGACTACGTGGGAGCCGAGTCATGAGTGGCGATTGGCGGAGGCTGCACCGAGTTCGCGCGGTTTCTGGTGGTTCACCAGAGAACCACTGGGTTCCTTGGTTGATCCGCAAAGCCAAGACCGAAGAACCGAAGACGGAGGTGCAGCACCATCGGACCGGTTTGACCGGTGAGGAGCACCGGTCTGACCGGTGTGCGACGACGCAGTCCGGAATCTTCGAAGCAGAGGACACACGTCGAGATCACAAGGCTTGCGTCGAGGCTAAGCAGGCTGTGGTCGCCGGGCATCCGTCCGATGGTGCGATGTCTAAGATTTCCGATTTCGCCCTCGAGGGGCATGTATCCCTAATTAGCTAGTAAGGGTATTTTAGACTTTCTTTTGCCTCCATATAACGAAGTGGTGAGAGGATGGCAGCCATCTCTTGGAACCCTAGTTCATTTGCTTTCCTATTTTCCCTTCCTATTTTTTTAGGATTTCCATAGGACTAGCTTGAGAGCTTCATGGTGAGATCTTGTGAGAGGGTTGGATGATCGGGCGGCAAGCTAGACCTTGTATGAACCTCCTTGGTATTTATAAATGATTCGGCGTGGTTCCACAAGGCTTTGTTGTGTTGTTCCCGGTTGTTCGTGGTGGTGATTTTCGGAGCCCTCTCTTGGTGGTTTTCTCGGTGTGTTTTCGGGACCCTGCTCTTGGCGATTTGATGGGGGAAATTCGTGTGAACCCTTCGTGGTTCTTTTGCCTTTGATTCCCCTCCCAAATCCGTGAGTTAAGGGGCTCGATTTTGGGGTTTTCGGTGTTCTAGAGTTAGAGGAGTTCTTGGCGGAATTTCTTCGATTCCTCTTGATTTGGCAAGTTTTGGTGGACATAAACTTGGCTATGGACTCCTCATGAGGTGTTCGTACTATCTTCAAAGTCTTGCTGAAGTCCGTGGAGCAATTCGGGAGTTCAAGGTTTGGATTTGGGGGTGTTGACCCACAGGTGTTGTTCATCCCGAGAAGCCCAGGCCACACCGGTCTAACCGGTGCCTCTCACCGGTCTGACCGGTGCAACCCCTGTTGGGGTTTTGCTCGGGTGAATGTTTGGGTGAGTTCGCTGTTGTCCCGTGTTGCTGTTGTTTCGAGTTTGGGTCGTTTTGGAGCTCGGTAGGCCTGTTTGGTGTTTTGGGGCTTTCTGGCTTGGACCGGTCTGACCGGTGTGTTGCACCAGCCTGACCGGTGTAGAGCTGTTCTGTGGAAGTCACCAAGGTTTACCAACAGGGACCGGTCGGACCAGTGGTGCTCACCGGCCTGACCGGTGTAGGTCAGTGAGGCTCGAGTTTTGTGTTCCGCTGCGTTCTCGGGTCTTTGAGGTTGGGAGTTGGTTCCTAGGTCCAGTAGCACTCCAGTGGCTGCGTGGGCTTGGCCAACTTGGGTAGGAAGTTGGAGACATGTGTTCGAAGCCGTGTTCATCTTGTTGGAGCCTCTATCTCCTTCGAGAAGAATTTTTATCGACTCCCATTCACTCCCCCCTCTCTGGTTCGCCGTATCGGTCCTTCACCTGGGCCTTTCCGCGTATGTCAAGGATTCGCTCCCTGACCGGCGTTCGGCCCTGGTTGGCCGCTTGCCCCGCTACGCCACCAGCGTGGATGGACGCCTCTTGAACGTAGGCACCGCCGTCGTCCCGCACGCTGCCCTGCTGGCGTATGCGGGACGCCGAGCTTTCGGCCTGCTGCACGGCTGCCTGCTCGATGAGCGCCTGTGCCTCGCGGTGCAGGTTTCGCGCCTCGGGCATCGAGGGTGCGGGAATGGCCCTCAGCAGTGTCGCGGCTGCGATGAGCTTCTGGCTCGCGTGCGGTGGTGTGTTCGGGTTGTCGACGTTGAAGTCGGCGTTGATGCGCTATCGGGCCTGCTTGCCCAGCTTACACACGCGTTCGCCGCGTGCGGAGACTTCTCCAGCAATGGAGGCGCGCAGCAGCCGCACCACGTGGTACTCCTTCGCGAGCTTAGCTTCGAGCTCTCGCACTTGAGCCAGTTACGCGTTGATGTCCGCGGCCCTCGTCGACATGGTGGAAGGTGCGCTTGGCCCAAGGTTCCGAGGTACTCCGGTCCTCGGATTTTGGGGGACTTTTCCGTCGCCAGCCTCCGCCACGTTCGTGTCATCAGCCTGGTCGTCGACAACCACCACGAAGCACTCACGTGCCAGGTCGTAGCTTCCGGCGCTGGAGTCGTCGGAGCAGCCGAACCAGTAGTCCGCGGCATTGAGGAACCACTGGAACATCACTGGGTCCGGCACGCCGGAGAAGTCCCACTCCGCGTACCCGTGTGAGGTTGTGGGGGGCAACTCGCTGGCCGAGCCATGGTACGACTCATCGTTGGTGGTGGCGATGAAATTCCGGATTGCCAGCAGGTGGTGGTCGGGCAGGTCCTCGTAAGCCGCCACGTCGGTGCTAGCGGACGAAGCGTAGGCTGTCGCGGCGTTGCGCATCCCGTAGGGGAACTGTGTCTCGGGAGCCACGCGCTCCCCCGTGGGCGCAACCGTTATTTCGCTGATGGGCACGTCGCCTTGTGCCGCGGCGCGCGCGGCCCGACGTCGTTCCATTCGCGCCTGGCGCGAGCGCTGGCCAGAACGCCGTCGGCGTCGGGGTGCTAAAGGGCCCGCAGTGTAACACCCCGTGTTTTTGCTTAGTGACAAATTGTGCTAATGACCCACTTAATCACACCTATAATTAACCTTGAGGACCTTAGGTCAACCCCTGGTCAAAACCCTAGCTCAAACCCCTTTTGTTCCCTTAACCCCCTGATGCCATTCTGGAACTTTGGCGCGTTCTCCAAAATTTCCCTAAACACTTCAAAACCAACCAAAGAGAAAAATGTGCAGAATGTTGAGGCACACAACTTTGCTGTTGAGTGGCATTTGAAATTTGGAGGAATTCTTGGTGAAACAGGCCTTGGAAGGTGCTCTGTTCCTATTCACAGGCGCCGAGTTTTTAGCCATGTTGGCATGGCGTTCCTGCTTCATTTCTTGGACAAAACCCCTGCAAGCCTTTGTGAAAGTTGTAGAGGGATCCCTAATCTCCAACTTTGCTTCAAATGCTAAGGTGTAGTTTAGTTTGGAAAACTGGAGAAAAACAATTTTGAAAACCGCACCATGAAATACGTTTGCACCGAGAGCGCCGGAGCGCGTCCAGGGCGCGATGTCGCGCGCGGCCACATCAGCCACCGCCGTATGAGCCGTACCCGCTTCGGGCGCGCACGCCGAGGGCGCCGGTGTGACCGCCGGTCACCGCGCGCAAAGGCCGGCGAGCACCCGTGCATGCCGTCCATGGCAAGTGGCGGGGGCCGAGGTGGCGCGAATCCGCCGGCCGGCGCACCGTCCGCGGCGTGCCATTGGCCGCCGGAGCGGCGCACATCGCCGGCCATGCCCTCGACCCCCCTACGCGGCCTAGTGGCACCGGCACGTTCCTACCTACCCAAACTGACCTTCCCGTGCGCTTATAAGCCGTTCCTCGCCGTCCCTCGTGCGCACGCGTTCCTGCCGAGCCGCCGCCGTTCGCCATTGCCGCTGCCCGGTGAGCACCGTGCTCTAGTTGATTTCTCGCGCACCCAAGAGTTCCAGCCCTTCCCTGTGAACCACAACACCTCCCCGAGCCACGTGTTGATCAAGCTGAGCCACCCTTTCGCCGGAGCCCGAGCCTCCGCGGCCGCCGCCGGACCGCCGCCGTCGAGCTCGCTCCTCCGCCGCTTCTCCAAGCCCCGTGACCTGCCTGGTACCTTCCCTGGGTCACATGGAAGTGAAGGGAAACGGGGTGGCTACGCTAGCGCAAAACAAACCGCAAAACAGGAACTGCTGCTGTCAGAGATCACGGGATTACCACTAGACGCGCAGATGCAGCGGAACCATCTCGATGTAGACGAACGCGTCGAGGGTAGCAGGCAGTGCAGTTGCTCACGTCCTTCTTGACTTGCACATGCGGCTCGTCCGATCCAAGTGCTCCAGATGTAGCACCTCCAAGGTATCCACACGTACGGAGAAGGAAGCGACGCACGCCGGACTGCTAGGTCCGCGAGTGCGACGAGGAGAGAGAGCGTTGGCAGCGTGGCTGCTACTTGACAAAGTTGTATCTTTTCAGGAGGGGTGTGGTCCATATTTATTGGGAGGAAAGCCCCCCACACCATCGCCCATTAGCAATATGGGACTAATAGATGGTGTACCCCTTCCAATGCTAATGGGCTTTACAACATTTGTGGCCCATTAGGACTTTTACACCATAATGGATCAAATCCATCTGAGTCCACTAGTGGATCAAATCCAGTTGGCTCTAGGGCATATTTCCAACAGTCTCCCACTTGCACTAGAGTCAACTATGCAAGTATATTCATCCTCATCCGGCTTCCAACCCCTTAAGTGTGTGACCCTATAGGTTCACGTACACATAGACTTGACCCGAGTACACTACTCGATCAATAGTTGATAGCGGCCTCTAGCAAGACGTGTCAACTCCTATGCATACGTAAAGATCTTATCGACAAACCATCACAACAATTCATACATGCTATTCCCTTTGCCTCACGATATTTGGTCTAGCTCTAAGCCGACCTCTCTTTCTCGACACCGTGATTCGGATCATCAAAAGGGGGTTAACCCTTAACCCAAAGACGGCCATGCATTTCTTGATCCGATCACTCGAGGGGCCCGAGAGATATCTCTCTCAAGTAGAGGGGCAAATTCTATCTTGATTGACCATGCCTCACAAAGATGCTTCCCGACAAACCCGAAAGTCATCTTTATGACTACCCGATTACGGAGTAGCGGTTGATGGCCCCTAAGTAGGTCAATTCACATCTTGAGTACATGCGACAATCTCAAGTCTAAGGACATAGCGTATACGTTGTGTAAACAGAGAACAAGGTCTCAAATTGGGTCGGTCCACCCCCATGTCATACATGTGCCCACATTATTAGTTATACATCTCCATGTTCATGACTTGTGAAACATAGTCATCAACTAATTCATGTGCTAGTCATTAACTCATACTAGGGACAACTTTTGAATAACCATACAAGTAAAAGAGTTTCACAAACAATTCACATAATTGCCAATCAAATACAAGTCGCCTTTCATGGATATTCAATAAAAGAACCAAGTGACATGGATATAATGAAATATAATCATCTCTATGATTCCTTATAGGACATATTTCTAACATCCTTCCACTTGCACTTGAGCTAATCTATAGAATATATCTAATACCCATAGCTCTCATGTGCGCCTCATGCTTAGGGCCGTGGAAGGGGTTTTGTCAAAGGATCCGCAACATTCAAATCCGTGTGTACTTTGCATATCTTGATATCACCTCGTCTAACGATCTCTCGTATCGATGAAATTTCCGCAAGTACATGTTTATTCTTTTGGTGGTTCCTTGGCTCCTTTGCTTGCGCAATAGCCCCATTGTTGTCACAATAAAGATCCAATGGGCTAGAGACACTCGGAAACACACCAAGTTCGAAAGGAACTTCCTTATCCAAACACCCTCCTTTGCGGCTTCCGAAGCCGCGATGTACTCGGCTTCGTTGTAGAATCGACCCACTTCGTCTCCTCGCTTAGAACTCTTCCGGCTCACAGCTCCACCATTTATTGTAAATACGTATCCTGATTGCGACTTTGAATCGTCTTGGTCAGTTTGGAAACTAGCATCGGTGTAACCCGTTACAACGAGCTCCTCCTCACCTCCATAGACTAGGAACATGCCTTTAGTCCTTCTTAAGTACTTAAAAACATTTTTAACCGCCGTCCGGTGACCCTCACCCGGATCGATTGGTATCCGCTTGTAATACCGTGTGCATACGAAATATCCGGACGTGTACATATCATTGCATACATAATAGATCCGATGGCCGAAGCATACGGTATTCTACTCATGTGTTCCCGCTCATCAGTTGTCGAAGGACACTGAGTCTTGCTAAGATGTATGCCATGTGACATAGGCAAGAACCCTTTCTTTGCCTCTTCCATGTTGAACCTTTTCAACACTTTATCAATGTAAGTGTCTTGGCTTAATCCTGTAAGCCATTTTGATCTATCTCTATAGTTTTTGATGCCCAAAATGTATGCCGCCTCACCTAAGTCCTTCATTGAAAAACTATTTTTTAATGAGGTCTTAGCGGCCTCAAGCATAGGAATGTCATTTCCAATCAGTAATATGTCATCCACATATAAGATTAGAAATACTACAGAGTTCCCACTTGCCTTCTTGTAAACACAAGGCTCTTCTTCACTCTGAATGAAGCCAACCCCTTTTACCACCTCATCAAAGCGAAGGTTCCAACTCCGAGATGCTTGCTTCAATCCATAAATGGATTTTTGAAGTTTGCACACCTTCCCAAAGCATTGGTTGGATCAACAAATCCCTCGGGTTGTGTCATATACACATCCTCGCCGATTTCCGTTAGGAAAGCTGTTTTGACATCCATCTGCCATATCTCATAATCGAAATATGCAGCTATAGCTAGAATGATCCGAATAGATTTAAGCATCGCTATGGGTGAGAATGTCTCGTCGTAGTCAACTCCTTGAACTTGTCGAAAACCTTTTGCAACAAGTCGAGCTTTATGGATGTGAACATTTCCATCCATGTCCCTCTTCTTCTTATAGATCCATTTGCACTCTATGGGTTTAACACCATCTGGCGGGTCAACCAAGTTCCAAACTTGATTGTTATCCATGGAATCTATTTCGGATCTCATGGCACTTTGCCATTTCTCGGAATCTGGGTCCATCATTTCTTCCGCATATGTCATAGGTTCATCATTGTCTAACAACAATATGTCGCACTCTCCCGCGATCATGAGATTGAGCTTATCAGTTGCGCGACGTGCCCTTTCAGACCTTCGTGGTTGTGGTGGTGCTTCTCTTGCCACGGGCATCTCAACTCATTCAGCTACATTAGCATCAATTGTGAAATCTTGCCCAACCGGCTCATCTTGAACTTCTTCAAGATACACCTTCGTCTACATTTTTCTCTTTTAAGAAACTCTTTCTCTAAGAAAACGCCGTTCCGAGCGACAAACACTTTGCTTTCTGACCGGTTGTAGAAATAATATCCCAAGGTTTCCTTTGGATATCCCACGAATATGCACTTGTCCGATTTAGGTGTTAATTTATCCGATTGAAGTTTCTTCACATAAACCTCACAACCCCAAATTTTCGTAAAAGACAACCGGGAGTCTTACCGATCGACATCTCATATGGTGTCTTAACTACGGACTTAGAAGGTACCCTATTTAAAGTGAAAGCTGCGGTTTCTAGAGCATAACCCCAAAATGACAATGGTAGGTCCGACTGGCTCATCATTGATCGGACCATGTCCAACAAAGTTCGATTTCGTCGCTCGGATACACCGTTTCTTTGAGGTGTTCCAGGTGGCGTAAGTTGTGGAACAATTCCGCAACTCTTTAGATGACTGCTAAACTCATGGCTCAAATACTCACCTCCACGATCAGAACGCAAGGTCTTGATTTTCTTGCCACGTTGATTTTCTACTTCACTCTAAAATTCTTTGAACTTTTCAAAAGTTTCAGACTTGTGCTTCATTAAATAGACATAACCATATCTACTTAAATCATCAGTGAACGTTATGAAGTATTGGTATCCACCTCTAGCTGTCGTACTCAATGGTCCGCACACATCCGTATGTATGAGTTCCAGTAAGTCTGAGGCTCTCTCAGGAAAACCTGAGAAAGGCATCTTGGTCATCTTGCCTAGCAAACAAACTTCACATGTCTCGTAGGATTCAAAATCAAACGAAGTTAAAAGTCCATCGTTATGGAGCTTCTTCATGCGCTTTTCACTGATGTGACCCAAACGACAATGCCATATGTAGGTAGGACTTAAATCATTTGGTCGAGACCTTTTAGCACTTATGTTACAGATAGGTGAATCATCAAGATTTAAAACAAATAAGCCATTCACAATGGATGCACAAGCCACAAACATATTATCCTTAGAGATCACACAACCATTGTTTTCACTCACAAATGAATAACCATCCTTCATCAAACATGAAGGGGATAAAATGTTTCGACTCAAACTAGGAACAAAATAACAATTATTCAACTCCATAATAAATCCCGACGGGAGGTGGAGTTGCATCGTCCCGACGGTCAACGCAAAGCAACTCTTGCATTATTGCCCACGCGGAAATCAACTTCTCCTTTTCCAACGCTTCTACTTCTTATCATTCCCCGTGTCGAATTGCAAATGTGAGCAACCGATCCGGTATCAAATACCCAAGAATTAATGACAAGTATTAGCGAGGAAAACATGATCCGTAACATAAACATGAAGTGTACTCGAAGTGGAAGTACCCTTGCTTCCCTTGTTCTTCAAAGAAGCTAGGTACAACTTGCGCTTTCTTTTCCAATGACCAATTTCCTTACAATGAAAACATTCAAGCATTGGCAAACTGGACTAGCCTTGGGCGTCCGGTTTGGCATGGGGATCTTATCCTTGGCCTTGCCTTTCTTCTTCCAAGACTTGCCATTCCTTTTAAAGGTCGGCTTGTTTTGGATCGCCATCACATGACCGCTGCCGCGTGCCTTTCTTGATGTCACTCTCTGCTGTTTTTAGCATACCACACAGTTCATTCAAGCCCTTCTCCGCCCCATGCATATGGTAGTTCGAGATGAAGTTCCCATAGCTAGGCGGAAGAGATGTGAGAATGAAATCAGTGGACAACTACTTGCCCAGTGGGAAGCCTAGCTTCTCCAACCTTTGAACGTAACCAACCATTTTGATTACATGTGGTCCTACTGGCGCGCCTTCTGCCAATTTACACTCCACAAAGGCTTTAGAGACATTGAACCTTTCGGTCCTAGCTCGTGTGGCGAACATATCATTGAGTGCCACGACCATATCGTGCACATGGACCGACTCAAACCGCATTTGCAAGTCGGGTTCCATACACGCAAGCATAAGGCAACCCACTTCAAGATCGACATCCCATGCCTTCTTGTAAGCGTTCTTTACGGCGAGTGTTGCATTTTCATCAGGGCTCATCGGGTAAAGGGGTGTCTAGAACCTCTTCCTTTTTCTCGGCCTTGAGAATAATTCTAAGGTTACGGATCCAATCCGTATAGTTCGTTCCATTCAACTTGTCCTTCTCAAGGATCGTACGCAAAGAAAATTCCTTACTAGGTGCCATCTACAACAAAATAATAAATGCAAAATACTAAGACAAAATATCCATGACTGAGTAAAATAAAAGAATTTACTCCCACTAAAATCAATATCCCCACATTGATACTTAGTGATTCAGAATCCACAACTAACAAGTCTACTAGTGAGCTTTTGCGTCACCGCTAGTAAACAAGATAGATCGGTAAGCAACTCTTTGCTAATCATATCACATATGACTCTTGTTGTTGGGTGACATCTCTATGTCTAGGCTCCCAACCTTTATGCCCCAAAGTCCTTAACCGTTAAGATGACTTTGATAAGTAAACCAACACTTATGCGTGTAAGTATCCGATACAAACCCGTCTAGTCAAGGAAAACTAGTGGCACCCTAATTTCATAGACCCACCACTAATTGTACGAGACGTGGGACGGTGGCAAGTGTTGGGAGGGCATGTTAACTTAAAATTCCAAAGGGATCGTTCTACTCGTAACATCACACGCAAGAAAATAACATTATCGCATGTAAAAGTAGAACGGTAAGAACGACATTCACACAGTTGTAACACGGTATGGCCTATTGTCGCATGGTGATCTCCATCTCCATTGACCTGTACATCATGTTGATCTCCATCTCCATGATCTGTGTGTGCCATCCTCCATCTGGTGAGTCCTCCAAGAACTATCTAACGCGTGCTAGTAATGAAAGTTACACAATCGCGTATTAGATCATCACAAATTTGGTACGCAGACCATTACATTAATTTTGACAATACATGTGGCTCCGGCCGTATTGCCTTATGCGTGACACGCAGGTCACGAAAAAAATTACACACATGCATCACATACACATATAGGCCATACCGATTACAAAACCCGCAAAAAACATTATCGCAATTCCGACGTCCAAACTTAAAACGCCCGAAAACCCATCTTGCAAGCCGAATTTGGCAAAACTAATTTTGCCGAGACCAAAGAAAGCTGGTTTATCACATGTGTAAAATTTTCTCGTAGATCAATTTTCGTATAGAAAACGTCTTCATCCGAGTTAACCACGAAAATTTATGACCGTTTTACCGAACCGTATATTTTCCGGTTTTTCCCGGCCGTAGAGATCCAATCCGCCACCGCCACGCATCCCATGCGCCCGGCACTTGACCTAGCTTCGATTCGACCAATACAATTGATCTCCTTCTCGTTGTGACCGGGTTTACGTGTATCACTTAACTCCGATGGCGGAATTCCGACCGTAGGAGTAATTCGTTACACGACCATCACGTCAAGAACACGAAGCCGATCAAAACTTTGATCTACATCCGCATATCTCTATATGCACACATCCCGAATCTAAAACTTAGCAAACTACGACTGCGGTACCACCGAAGGGAAACGGGGTGGCTACGCTAGCGCAAAACAAAATTTTCCCCCGCAAAACAGAACCGCCGCTATCGGAGATCACGGGATTACCACTAGACGCGCGGATGCGGCGGAACCGTCTCGATGTAGACGAACGCGTCGAGGGTAGCAGGCGGTGCGCTTGCTCACGTCCTTCTTGACTTGCACGTGCGGCTCGTCCGATCCAAGTGCTCCAGATGTAGCACCTCCAAGGTATCCACACGTACGGAAAAGGAAGCGACGCACGCCGGACTGCTAGGTCCGCGAGTGCGACGAGGAGAGAGAGCGTTGGCAGCGCGGCTGCTACTTGACAAAGTTGTATCTTTTCAGGAGGGGTGTGGTTGAGGACCAGGAGCGTCCCAGTGGTCGATGGATGACCGCTCCTCAGTGATGAGTGATTGACAACGGGTGTTGGACTGACTCTTGGCATAGTGCGCAGGTGTAGGCTGCGGCCTAGTTCGTGTTGTTGCAGGTGAAGAACGGGCGCGAAAGGTCTTCAGCCTTGAGGGGCCTCCGGGAGATGGAGAGACAAGTAGGCTTGGTTCGAGGGACCCGGTGGACAGCGGGACTGGGTGCGGGCCACATGGTGGCGACACGAGCAAGATGAAGTCATGGACAGACGAGCCGGTGCACGGTGGCGGCCGAGTCAAGTGGTTTGACGGGAGGCCGGACCGGCACGCGGGGGTTTGGTGGTTTGCCCACAAAACCATCGGCGGACGGTTTCTTGGTTTGGGCCTCAAAACCAAGTCCGAGGGCCCAACACGACGGAGACGGGATCCGGGCGTGTCGGGAAGCTTCGAGGCGGAGGACACGCGGCGGGATCGCATGGCTTGCGTCGGGAGGACGCGGGGTGCGGCAAAGGCGTGGCCGTCCGATGGCAAGACCCACAAACATTACCCAAATGCCCCTACGTGGGTTGTATCGCCAGTAGTTTAGTTAGGGGTAGTCGAGTCATTTACCACTCCGGCGGGACCTGATATATAAGCCATGAGTGTGTGTGGATGGCTCTCTCTCTCCGCGACTTAGGGTTTCATTTGCTCCCTCCTCTTTCTCATTTTTGTAGCTATTTTTCCTTCCATTTTCTCTAGGCTAGCATGAGAGCTTCATGAGAGATTTGTTGAGAGGGATGGATGCTAGGGCGGCATGCTAGACCTTGTGAATCTTTCCTGGTTTGTATAGAAGATTCGGGGTTGTTTTTCGTGGCTTTTCGTGCTTGTTTTCGTGCCTTTGTTCCCGGTGTGATTCCGCGGATTTGAGTGGGTTTCTCCCCGGATTTCTTTGAGGGAAACATGGATAGATGTCTTGTGCATCTTTGTGCTTGATCTTGTGCCCTCAAACGTCGGGAAACCACTTCGATTCGTGAGTTTTCGTTCGGTGCTCTAGTTTTTGGTGGTGCTCAAAGGATTCGCGATTCCCGGTGATTTAGGGAGTTAGGAAGCAAGATTTTTGGGCTATATCATCCTTGTGTGACGCTTTTCAAGTACCCAAACCCTTGTTTCTACAGCTTCAACCGTTTGGGAAATCCGATGATGATTTGGGGGAGTTGACTTTCGGGGTCGGGCGTTTTCAGCTCTGTCCGCACCTGGCGGACGGTCCGCGAGGACCAGGCGGACGGTCCGCGCGGCTAGGGTTCGTCCCGTGTTCTTCGTGTTCTTGCTCGTCTTTCGTTTCGATCCGTCGCGATTTTGGTTTTCGGTTGGACGGAGTTTCGGACGGTCCGCAGCAGAGGGCGGACGGTCCGCGGGTGCCTGGCGGACAGTCCGCGTGCTCCCCGCGGACGGTCCGTGGTTCGTGGGTTGCTTCGGTTGGTTCTGTGTGATTTAACGGACGGTCCGCGGCTCGGGCCGGACGGCCCGCGGCTCGGGTGCGGACAGTCCGCGATACCCGGCCGGACGGTCCGCGCGGCTCTTTGCGGACGGGTCCGCCCGTCCGGCCGGGACGGTCCGCCTGAGGTTGAGCGCTTTGCTTCTTGGTTTGATTCCTTCCCCCCTTCTTTCGTGCTTCCGCGTGTGATTCAAGGAATCGTTCCTAGGACTAGAGGTTGATCCATAACCTCGTGGTCTTGGCAATTGGTGCGTGATTCGATCCATCGCTTGTGTGTGACCGGGATTTGAGTAGGGCATAGGCCGGGTTCTTTGGGAAGAATTTTTACCGGCTCCTATTCACTCCCCCCCTCTCTAGTCGCCATCTGATCCTTCAATTGGTATCAGAGCTTGGTGCCGGATTCTTTGCGACTTTGACAAGTCTCGAATCCTAGGATGGCGTACATTGAGCGAGGCGGTCCGCCGCACTTCGATGGCAAGGGTTACCACAAGTGGGCGGCTCGTATGATGATTTTTCTTCGTGGGAAGCTGTTGGATTTCATTGTGCTTGACAAGACCTATGCTATTCCGGTCAACATCCATACTCTTATGGTGACCGATGCTGGTGCTAAGGCCAAGTATGAGGCTAATGCAAAAGCCGTTGATCACTTGGTCCGGAGCTTGTGTGATCCAGAGTTTGAGCGTGTTCACCATTTGAATCTTGCTTGGCAAATTTGGGAAAAGTTGTTGGTTGCTCACGGTGGTGATAACCATGTGAAGGCTCGCCTCTTTGTCTCTTAGCGGATGCAATATGAGAATTTCACTCCACTTCCCGGTGAGGACATTGATGCGATGTTTCAGAGGTTCACCGCCATCGTGAACAACATGAAGGCTAATGTTGAGGATTTTCCGTACACCGAGCATGATCAGGCTTTGAAGCTCTTGCATGTCTTGGACCCAAATGTTTGGGGTGCTAAGGTTGAGGCCATCAAGGAGTCTGGGCATTACTTGACTATTGAGTTGGATGACCTCTTTTCTAAGCTCAAGTTGGCTGAGGTTGACAGGAAGTTGCAATCCAAGCATGAGGGCTCGACTGACCATAGTCTTGCTCTTGTGGGCGGATCAAAGGGCAAATCTAACCCTTCTTGTCGACAGTTTTCCTTATCTTCTCTCATGTCCATTCCAGATGAGGAGTTTGATGTGCTGGGCGAGGAGGAGCTGGCCTTGCTCTCAAGAAGGTTTGAACGACTACACGAGAATCGGAGGAACGCAAGGCGGAGCTCAGGGACGTGCTACAAGTGTGGCAAGCGTGGCCACTTCATCGCCGAGTGCCCGGAAGAGGAGGAGAACAAGTACAAGGCGCACCCGAGGCGTGAAGACAAGTACTCCTCCAAGGGCAAGCACTTCAACAAGTCCAAGAGCAAGGACAAGGACAAGCGGCGACCGAGCAAGAGTGGCTACAAGAAGAACAAGGCAAGAGCGATGGTGGCCGGTGCGAGCGACGTCGACTCAAGCTCAAGCGAGGAGCAGTCAAGCTCAAGCAGTGAAGAAGAAGACGCCGGGAGGCGCAAGGACAAGAAGAGTGCAAGCCGGAACCTCGCCGGCCGAGCCGTGTGGCGCTTGAGGGCTTTTGTGGCATGGCCCATAGCTCAAGCAGGCAAGAAGAGTGAGAAGGAAGACGGCGACTCCGACTCGGAGGATGAGGTAAACCGTGACCCCGACTCTTTGCTTGCCGAGATTGCTAGGTTGAATGGTTTGCTTGATAATCGTGATAGTGTGCCGAGAGATGCCAAAAAGATGAGGAAAGATCTTAGGGCTCGCCTTGAGAATGCTAGCGAGAAAGTAGGAGAGTTAGAGTCAAAATTGCTTGAATTGAAACTTGAGAATGACTCTTTGAAACTTGCTCCTACTCCTCCTGATGATGTTGAATGTGTTGAATGTGATGCTTGGTTGAATGAGATCAAAGTGCTTAATGAGAAGAATGCTTCTACTTTGGCTCAACTAGATGCTCTTAGGACTGAATAAGATGAGCTTAAGGCTAGACCCACTTTGCTTGGTGCTTGCAAATCATGTCCTACTATGCATGCTAAGCTTGTCGATGCTCGTTCTACCATTAGTTCTTTGGAAGCATCTTTGAAATCTCTTTGTTGCAAATGTATGTTCTAGCTGTGATGAAGTTACTTTGCGCAATCTTGAACTTACTTCCCATTTGGATGTCATCTATGAGGAGAATGACTATTTGAGGAAGGTGTTGGGTTGGTTGTCTGGGCAGAACCTCAATTGAAAATCATGATTGAGGAGTTCAAGAGAGCTGATGGTCGTGGTTTGGGTTTTGAGAAGTTGGGTGAGAAAGTGGGAGAGAACAGTGGGGAGAGTGTGTATGAGAAGTGTGTTGAGTCTAACCCCGAGTTTGAGGTGATCGGAGAGATCCAAGTTCCACTTCCAAAAGCACCCAAGAACTCTTTCACACCAAAGCCTAACCACCTTTGCAACAAGCTTGACACAACCCAAGATCCACCCAAATTCCCACCTAAGACAAATGATTTCCGTAAACCGGTGAAGTTTGTGGGTGAGAAGGGTGAGAAGCCTAGAGAGAAGCCAGAGCCAAAACCAAAACCCATCCCCTTCAGGTGTGAGTATTGTGGCAAGGAGAGGCATCTTGCAGAGTTTTGCTACAAGAGGAAGAGGGATGAGAGGCTTGCTAGGGAGCAAGCGAACCAGACAGGTATCGCCAGCCTCATGGTATTCCTGAGCCTAGAGTGCCACTTCCACGGGGTGTGGGAAGTGTGAGGAGTGTTGGCAGGTTCCCACAGAGAGGTGGTGGTGAGAGGTTTGTCAGGAGAGAGGATGGTGTGCGTGCTGGTGAGAGGTTTGGTCGGGCTCGTGGTGGTTTTGCTGGACGTCCTCCTACTCGTCCTCAGTACGGGTTCAGGGGAGATGATCGCAGCTTTGGGTTTCAGAGGAACTACGGACCACGTTTTCCCCTTCGTGGTGCTCGTACTCCTCCCATGGGACATGGGAAGTTTGGTGGCAAGGGAGTGATGTTTGCTAACCCCTCTTTTGAGCGAGATGGCTCGACACCGGTTTAACTTTCTCCGTGCTAACCCCGTGTCGAGTCGCTAGCTCACTCTCGTTCTTGTTTCCGACCGCGGCGGGGAGGCTTGGAGGACATTTGGTTGATCGACTCCGGTGTTCTCGACACATGACCGGAGATAAGAAGTGGTTCTCCGGCCTCACCCCCGGTGAAGGAAAAGATGTACATCACATTTGGGGACAATGGACGAGGTAGGGTGCTTTCGGAGGGTGTTGTGCATGTGAGTGACAAGGTAACGTTGAAGAGAGTGGCTCTTGTGAAGTCTTTGGGTTTTAATTTGCTTTCGGTTTCTCAGTTGCTTGATGAGGGTTTTGAGGTGCGTTTCAAGTCTGGCGAGTCTCGTTTGCTTGATTCTCGAGGTGATCTTGTTTGTATGATCATCCCCGAGGGTCAGATTTTCAGGGATGATTTCTCTCGTTCTTTGGGTCCTGCTCACTGTTTGATGGCCGGTCCTTTTTCTGATTTGTGGAAATGGCATAGGCGGTTGGGACACTTGAGCTTTGATTTGGTTTCCCGCTTGAGTGGTCTTGACCTTGTTCGAGGATTGCCGAAGTTGAAGCTTGAGAAGGATTTGGTTTGTGCTCCTTGTAGGCATGGTAAGATGGTAGCCACTCCCCATCCACCCCTGACCGATGTCATGACCGAGCGTCCGACCGTAGCCGTTGCATATGGATCTTGTTGGGCCAGCTCGAGTTCGCTCGGTGGGTGGGAAGTGGTATGTCCTTGTTGTGGTGGACGATTACTCTCGCTATGCCTGGGTAATCTTCTTGGAGGATAAGAGTGAGACATTTGGTTTTGTTCGAGATCTGATCGTGAGGTTGAAAAACGAGAGGCATGGGAATGCTATTCGAGCTATCCGCAGTGATAATGGCTATGAGTTCAAGAACTCTCGTTTTGATGCCTTTTGTCGTGATCTAGGTCTTGAACATCAGTATTCGACCCCTTATGTGCCCCCTCAAAATGGAGTCGTGGAAAGGAAAAATCGGACTCTTTGTGAGATGGCTAGGACGATGCTCGATGAGCACAGAACTCCTAGGAGGTATTGGGCTGAGGCGGTCAATACAGCTTGTCATGTTTCCAACAGGATTTTATTGCGAGCTTTTAAGAAGAAGACCTGTTATGAGCTTATGCATGGTCGGGCACCCAAGGTGAGTCACTTCCGAGTTTTTGGCTGCAAGTGCTTTATTTTGAAGAAGGGAAAACTCGACAAGTTTGAGGCTAGGTCTAGTGATGGTATTTTCTTTGGATATGCTAACCATTCTAGAGCCTATAGGGTGCTTAACCTTGAGACTAACAAAATCATGGAGACTTGCGAGGTGACCTTCGACGAGACAATGCCATGTACCTCTCTTGGCTTTGAATGTGCGGGTGATGAAGAGATGGCCGAGGACCTCTTTGAGGAGGAGAAAGATGAAGCCGGAGATGATGATGGGGAGAACCATGCGCCCGAAGCCGAGCATGTACCCACTACTTCCCCTACGACCACTTTGGAGCATGGACCGTCTACATCATGGACAACGACGGTGCAACAAGAGGACCGGGCGAGAGAAGCCGAAGTTGAGGGGGAGGTAATCTCGAGGCGTGAGGCTCCCCGGCGGATTCAAGAAGTGCATCCCCCGTCGAAGATCATTGGGAACATCGATGAACGCACTACACGGTCGAGGTCCAGAAATTCCTCTCATTTTGCTCATGCTGCTTTTGTTGCTACTTTTGAGCCCAAGGACATTGGACATGCTTTATCTGATGCAAACTGGGTCAATTCTATGCATGAGGAGTTGGAAAATTTTGAGAGGAACCAGGTGTGGTGTGACACCCTAAAATTCCATCACTGAAATCACTTAGCAACTTAAAATGTCTTAGGGATTTAAGGAGATTAAAATGCTAAATAAAATTGAGCTCTAAAAATATTAAAGATAATATAATAAAGTTAGAAACAACAAGTGTATGTGCATCATCATTTGGCTTGCATGGTTTTGGTTGCTTGAGTAGTCTCTAAAAAGTCTATAAAATATTTGAGAAAAGTTTGCAAAAGTTTGATTTGGATTTGAATTGAAAATGGATTTGAAAATGAGGTTTGAAAAACAAAAGAAAAAAAAAAACAAAACCCCGCACCCTTACCTTTTCGGCCCAGACAACCCAGCCCAGTGTTCCCCGCCGGCCCACTGCCCTTCCCCCTTCCCTTTTCTTTTTACAGCGGCGCCGACAGGTGGGCCCCACCTGTCAGCCTCTATCCCTCCCCTTCCTTTCTTCTTCCCCGCGCCCGCGCCGGCCGCCGCCGCGCGCCACCGAATCCGCCCGGCTCCCGCCCCTTCCCCTTCCTTCTTTTCCTCCCAGAGCCTGCCAATTAAGGCAAGTAACTGCCCGTGATCAATTGGGGGCCGTTTCCCCCTTTCCTTACACCGAGCCGTGATGGCCGCCGGCCATCAATGGCAACCCGCCGCCGCCCCGTCCCCTAGCCGCTTCACTTCCCTCCCTCGGGCCCTTATAAGCTTGCTCACACGCTCCTTGGCCCCCCTTTCGCCTCTGCAACACACACGTGCCCGAGCCCACAGCCCATTTCTTCAGCGCCGCCGCCTCGGTTTCCGCCGCCGCCTTCGTCTCGTCGCCGCCGGTGAAGGGCTTGGCCTCCCGCCCGTTTCTGTTGCTCACTAGGTTCGCAAGGGGCTTGACAAGCTCGTGTGCCTGCAGGTTCACGCCCTCGACGCCCGTGGCAGCCGCGCCCCGTGCTCGCCGGAGCGCCGCCCGAGCCGCCGTCATCACCAAGCCACCCCGTTGCCGCCTTCTTTCCACCCTTCGGCCCGTCCTCATCGCCCGCGCGTGTGGTAAGCAACCCCCCCCGCCCGTTCCCCTCCTATCGCGCCCGGCCGCCTTCCCCCACGGGCTCGCCGGAGAGGCCGCGCCGCCCCCCTCACGGTGCCGGCCG
This sequence comes from Cenchrus americanus, assembly GCA_947561735.1. NCBI lineage: Eukaryota > Viridiplantae > Streptophyta > Magnoliopsida > Poales > Poaceae > Cenchrus > Cenchrus americanus. The sequence goes on along the minus strand of OX387242.1, from coordinate 123,797,659 downwards.
CCGGCGGAAGCCTAATCGTGCCCGTAGAGCCCGCGATCGTGTGCGCAAGCGTCCCCGCGTCGTTTTGCCCCAACCCGTGGTCGAAGAGACGGCCGGGAGCTCACCCCGCAGCTCACGCCGGCGAGCCGCCGCCGCGCGCCGCCGCGCCGCTCCTGTTTCCGGCGACATCGCCGCCGCCCGCCGCATGCATTCGTCCAGGACCGTTGGATCGCGCTTGGACGATGGGGATCACGTACCCCTTCAGTTTAAGTGGACGGGTCCACGGTGAACCCATGGACCGCGCCCACGGCCGGGTCCATGGTGCACCCTTGCGCCATCCGCCGTTGGATCTCAGATCCACGGTGTTGAGTGGCGGTTTTGTTTAAGAGTCCCTGGGAATTCAAATATTAGCAAGCCGGTCCTTCCACCTTTGAGAATAATTACAGTTAGGTCCTGATTCTTGCAAACTAGCCCCCGTCTACCCTATTTAATTCTCGTTTTAAGCCCTTTTCACTTCTTTTGCACATAAACCCTCTGATTTAATTTATAAAAATGTTTTAGCCCCTGAATTTATTCATAAACAACCCCGTAAACATAGTTTTCTTGCAAATAGGCCCCCGAAAACTCGTTTTAACCATATCTTTCTCATTTTAACTCCGTTTTTAGCGTTCTATATATCGAAATGATCGTCTCGACGAGTAGAATCTTTTAAACAGTAAATTTACCAGTTTTATTACTGTTTGGTGTACTGTTTTGTTTATTGATTGTTATCCATGTTTGACTCGTAGATATCGTGCTCGTTTCATCCGAGCTCCCCGTCGTAAGTGATCCGAAGAACCCGTCTTTGAAGAGGAATTCACCCAGCTTTTAGAGGAAGGCAAGTGGATTTCCCCCTCTCGCATAATCTTTTGAACCTACAACACCGCATGTTAAACAATGTTTATTGTTCCCGTTGTTATGCATAAATCTGATGGGCAAACACCTAGCTAAGGACTAGACTAGATGCTTTATCACTTTACCTTGATCAACCCTGTTTGAACAAATGTTTGGGGTAGATAAATGCTTAGCTTGCTCAACATAAGTTTGGTTATGCTTGTTTATGTTATACATCTCAGTTTTGCTTATAAACATGTTTGTGCTTAAACCAAGATAACTTGATATAATCGGAACATGGAGAACCACCCAAGATAACAGTACAACCACAGTCCACATGGCTCTGGCTTAGCCAATTAATTAGGAGAGTGGGGTAGCTGATATCTCTTTTCCGAGAGGGGCACAGGGGGCCGGAGTTGAAGGGGTATAGCCCGGTCCTTTTGGGGTAGCAGCCTTGGCTAAGGTGTTGACCACTAGGGCGGGTTATGGCCGCTCCGCCGCCGAATCGTTGCGGGGGTCGTTGGTTTCTCTTCTTTCCTTTGTAAAGGCTTCGTAGTGGACCCCTAGCCACTCACCTTGGAAGTGTTTAAGGGTCTAGCTAACCCGGGCAAGATGGGGAACACGAATCGTGGGTAAAGTGTACAACCTCTCGCAGAGTGTAAACCGATCGATCACCGTGCTCACGGTCACGAGCGGCTTGGACCCTCACATGAGTAATAAACTTGAAGTTTAATGTAAATCGTGGGTTGGAGGTTTGGTTTGAGGTTTCTTTTAAAGGTTAAGTGGGTTGGTACACACTTACATCTAGTAACTAGGTGCTTGCTAATAAAACTTGACCAACTTATAAAATGCTTACCGCTGTGAACCATAGCCTATCCTTGATAGCCTTGCATTTTCCCCCACTTGCTGAGCTCCAACCATAAGTGTGCTCACCCTTGCTTACCGCTGTTCGGAGGAGAACGTCGGAGGCGAGGACGAGTACCGGAGTGACTTCGAGGAGTTCTAGGCATGCGGATCCCCCGGTCATCATGCCCGTGGATGTCGGCCGATGGAGTTGCTCGTCGTCGTTTAGTTATCGTTTTGTTCGGACCTTCGAGTCCACCCTTATGGATGTAATAAAGGATGTTATACTGGTTTAAACTCTTGTACGTTTTGTTACAGCAATGGTATTACTCTCGTTTTGTCTAATCATGTGTGTGTAAATGATCCTGGCGCACATATGAGATGCATTCGGTTTTCCTTGTAAAATCGGGTGTGACAAAGTGGTACCAGAGCCGTGATGACTGTAGGACACAGCCTTAGTTAGAAATGGACGAAATTAAGGATTCATGTTCTAGAAAGCCACATCATACTTCAAATCATCTTATTTACGCACTAAAAATCTAATTTAACTTTGTTTATCATTTTAAACTATCATTTTGATTTATTCTGCACTCTGAGATCAGTTTTGCTTTGACAGATGGCCAGGACTTACATGACCCCTCGCAAGAGCACTGGTGGGCGCTTTCCTACTGGACAGCTGGCCCCTCGCCACCGCCTTGAGGATGTTGAGGAGGAACAGGAGGAGTTCCAGCAGGAGGTTGAGGTTGAGGAAGACCCAGAGGAGGTCCCACGGAAGAAGAAGAAGAGGATCCCGAAGAAGTTGAGATGGAGGAGGAGGAGCCGAAGAGCCATTGGAACGGCCACACTCGTACGATGGCACAAGTGCTTGAGGCGACGCAGACGGTGACATTGTGATTCCACCGGCGCCCGCAAGCCAATGAGGAAGCACCCCCCGCACCCGCCGATCCCGTGCCGAAGGTGATCCGGAAGACTCCAAGGATGACAAGGTGGGTGAGGATGATGGTAACCATGCCGCCGGCAACCCGCAGGAAGATGAAGATCCCCGCTACCATGGAGCTGAATACCATAAGCACTCTACTGAAGCTGAGAATGGGCGGTTCTGCATTCTCTTGTGGGATGTTCTGAGGTATCTGGGATATACCATAAGGCCTCTTTATGTGACCAAGCATTTCAGTGAGCCTGGAATGAGGGATTACTACACTTGCAAAGTTTACATCAGGAAGCCTCTGAATGATACTGAAGGATGGAGGTATCGCTCATCCCACCATAGCACAGCTCAGTTCTCTACGGATGATGCCGGCGGTGAATGATGCAAAGCAAGGAGGGCGCTCCGGTCGGTTTGTAATGCTAATCGAGTGCGGCTTGTTCCAATCGGAGTACCGTCATGTGCCTCGACGTGCAAATGGCACAGAAGTGACTGTGGTGCCAGCAGGAGGCGATGATCGCATCGATGTCTTGGCAAGGGTGACCGCTGCACCGAATGCCGATCCGGAGGGGAGCAACTTTGGAGATAAACAAGTATCATGAAGAGCCGCAGTCGCTCGGGCAAAGATAGCACGACTGGAAGCACAACTTGCAGGACAGCGACTGCCTCAGGAAGTCATGCCATACCAGACTACAGCTTCCCCTCCGCGCAAAAGGCTTCGTTACAACACTGATGAAGCTACTACTCGTCTTGGCTAGGATCCTAGGATGCTCGCCCTTATTATTTACCTTTTCGATAGACCGTTCCTGCGTGAACGTATTTGCTTGTAATAATGAATGCTGTTTGCAAACATGCTTGAGTTGGATCTTTGCTTGATTGTAATTGTATGGTGGAGTGAAGGCCACTATGCAATCTGAAATTTTAAGTTAATTAAAGTTTGGTTGGGTTTTATCGGTTGTCATTGCTTAATCTCTCATGCAAGTATGATTGGATCAAATCTGTTTTCGCAGTCATATGACATGTCAGTAATGTTTTGCTTATAACTCAAGCTACAGAATTCCAAATGACATGAAACCAGTTGGGTTAGTTCACAAATTTAGAGGATGAATTTCTGTCAAAAATTCAATGGTACACTATACATATTCTGGGAGTTATGCACAAAGTAATGAACATGACAGAATCTGTAAATCCCTGCTGATATAGCTGTACTGTTTGAATTATATCTCGAGTTATACATATCCAAATGAGGTGATTCCAGTTGGGATGGTTCCATAATTTTATACACTACAATCTGGTAAAAATTCGTGATCATTAGATATTTACACAGAAAGTTATGCATAATTCTTTGAGGTCAACGGAATCTGTCTTAACTGAAGTACATGCTGTCATTTTACTTTGAGTTATTCTCTTATGCAATGATTCAAGTACAATTATCTGAGATATGATTTTTCTAACGGTCAGATGGTAAACACCAGGTCCGGAGGAGGTCAAGACGTGCCACCTGTGATCCGGGCACATATTGCAAATCAACAAAACCCAAGACCACCTCCACCGATCAACCAAGCAATGGACCCGAACATGCAGCAATTCCTGGCAGCGCAGATGCAACTGATTCAAAACCTTACCAACACAGTGCAGCAGATGCAAGCTCAACAAAACCAGCCACCACCACCGATGCCACCACCACCCCCGCCACCAAGGGACAGGCACAAGGAGTTCATGAGTCACCATCCCCCTACATTTTCTCACTCAGCTGATCCACTAGATGCTGATGACTGGCTGAAAACTATCACTAAGAAGCTGGAAATCGTGCAGTGCACTGACAGGGAGATGGTTCTGTATGCTGCTGGAAGACTTGTGGGGCAGGCCGCAGATTGGTGGGATGCGTACTCTCAAGCTCATCCCAACAAAGCGAACATCACTTGGCAGGAATTCCGTGACAACTTCCGCACTTATCACATTCCTTCAGGGGTTCTTAAGCTCAAGCAGAGGGAGTTCTTGTCACTGAGGCAAGGCAATATGTCAGTGACTGAGTATCTGGACAAGTTCACTCACTTGTCACGTTATGCACCTGATGAAGTCAACACTGATCCAAAGAGGCAAGAAAGGTTCCTGGATGGCTTGATTAGTCCTCTGAACTATCTACTGCAGAGTCACATCTTCCCGGACTTTCAGACGCTGGTAAACAAAGCTATTGGGCTGGAAAGCAAGAGAAGGGAGATGGGTGAACATAAACGCAAGTTTCGGTCTCGAGGGCGCCTAGCGGTAACACCCGTCCCCGTTACGGTTCTCGGCGAGCTTGACTCCATATCGTCCTGGTGGACAAGCTGGGAGGTACCCACAGAACATGCAGCTCCAGCGCTCGTTTCAGCCACAGCGCTTCAATCCTCAGACACCCAGAGCTCCTACCCCTCAGCTGAGTCGTCCTAGCAACAACTCTGGGGCACCTGTCAGAAACACCAACCCTGTTCAGCCAGGTGGATGCTTTAAGTGCGGAGAGCTGGGGCATTATGCTAACAACTGTCCTAAGAGGGTGATGCAGACTCCACAGAGGGACATTGAAAACAGGACTGGGCAGCCATCTTCTCAGGCTCGTACTCCACCGACACCCAGCAAGAGAGGCCAGCAGAGTCATGTGCGTGGCCGGGTCAATCATGTATCGGTGGAGCAAGCTCGAATGATGCCGCGTGGTATTGGGTACGTTTTTCGTCAACTCGTACCTGCTACCGTATTATTTGATTCAGGAGCATCACATTCATTCATAACCGATCAATTTGTGGCAAAATATAACTTATCTATGAGTACAATGAAGAACCCACCGATAGTTAGCACTCCGGGGGGAGAAATGAAAACCGGTCACATATGCCCACAAGTAAAGATTAATATCATGGGGGTAGACTTTCTTGCTAATCCGGTAGTTCTAAAATCATGGGGAATAGATGTCATTCTTGGTATGGATTGGTTAAGGAGTTGTGATGGAGTTATTCAAGGTGTCGGAAGAGGTCGGATCGTTAACCGGTCCTCAAGGAGAAAGAGTAGAGTATGTGAGTGCACCCTCATCCGTCAAAGGAGTTATGAACTCGTTGAAGGCAAGGCCTTAGAGGATATAAGGGTAGTGAATGAATTCCCCGATGTGTTTCCGGAGGATTTACCGGGTATGCCACCGATCGTGACATTGAATTTAGTATTGAACTTATACCGGTATCGCTCCCATATCTAAAAGACCATATAGAATGGATGTTAAAGATCTAGCTGAATTAAAGAAACAAATTGAAGAATTACTTAGTAAAGGGTTTATCCATCCTAGTTCATCACCATGGGGAGCCCCCACACTCTTTGTTGATAAGAAGGATGGATCTAGGAGGTTGTGTATAGACTATCGATCACTTAACGAGGTTACTATCAAGAATAAATACCCATTACCTCGGATTGAGGATTTGTTTGACCAAATGAGAGGAGCTAAGGCTTTCTCTAAGATAGATCTTAGATCAGGTTATCATCAGTTGAAAATCCGTGTGGAGGATATACCAAAGACAACATTCACTTCTAGATATGGGTTATATGAGTTCACCGTGATGTCCTTTGGCCTGACCAATGCACCAGCATACTTTATGTATTTGATGAACAAGGTATTCATGGAGTATCTGGATAAGTTTGTTGTGGTATTCATTGATGATATATTGGTATTCTCTCGGAGTGAAGAAGAACATGAAGAACATTTGAGGCTTGTGTTACAGAAGTTACGGGAACATCAGCTGTATGCCAAGTTCAGCAAGTGCGCTTTCTGGTTAAAGGAGGTATCTTTTCTCGGACATATCATCACAGATGGAGGCATAGCAGTCGATCCAAGCAAGGTTCGGGATGTATTGAACTGGAGTCCGCCTAAGAATGTGCCGGAGATCAGAAGTTTCCTTGGTCTTGCAGGATACTATCGGAGGTTCATTGAAGGGTTTTCTAAGATAGTGAAGCCACTTACCACTCTGCTCGAGAAAGAAAGAGAATTCAAATGGGATGAGAAGTGTCAGGCTAGTTTTGAGGAGTTGAAGAAGAGGCTGACCACAGCACCTGTGTTGATCATGCCAGACATACACAAAGGGTTCGATGTGTACTGTGATGCCTCTCGGCAAGGTTTGGGATGTGTGTTAATGCAAGAAGGAAAGGTAGTAGCTTATGCTTCAAGACAATTGAGGAAACATGAGCGAGAACTATCCTACTCATGATCTTGAGTTAGCCGGCGTTGTTCACGCATTGAAGATCTGGAGACATTATATGATTGGGAACAAGTGTAAGATCTTTACCGACCATAAGAGTCCGAAATATATCTTTACTCGGGAAGGATCTGAATTTGAGGCAAAGAAGATGGTTAGAGTTGATCAAAGATTATGATTTGGATATCCAGTATCATCCAGGAAAAGCGAATGTTGTGGCAGATGCTTTGAGTCGGAAGGGACAGACTAATATGCTATTGGGACACCTGTTACCACAGGAGCTATGTTGGGAGATGGCACAGCTTAACTTGGGAATGGTTGCTTCAAGTGAGACTCTGACATTAGAGATCGAATCGACTCTTGAGCAGGAAATCAGGAAGGGACAGTTGACTGATGCCAAGATTGGAGAATACAGGAAGCTGATTAAGATAGGCAAAGTTCCGGAATTCAGAGAAGATGAGCAAGGAACAGTGTGGTTTAAGAACAGAATCTGTGTACCTGAGATCAAGGAATTGAGAGAAGTTATCTTGAAGGAAGCACATGATTCAGCTTACTCTATACACCCTGGTAGTACCAAGATGTATCGGGACTTGAAGCGAGAGATACCGGTGGTATGGGATGAAGAAAGATGTGGCGGGCTCATGTAGCTTTGTGTGATGTGTGCCAAAGAGTGAAGGCCGAGTATCAAAGACCAGCGGGGTTGCTACAACCTCTCGAAGGTACCCGAGTGGAAATGGGAGGAAATCGGTATGGATTTCATAGTAGGATTACCTCGTACTCGTGACGGGTATGATTCTATTTGGGTTATTGTGGATAGACTAACCAAGGTAGCGCACTTCATTCCGTTGAAGACGACCTATACGGGAGTGAAGCTAGCCGAGTTGTATAATTCAAGGATAGTATGTTTGCACGGGGTACCGAAGAAGATAGTGTCGGATCGAGGTACACAAGTTCACCTCACGGTTTTGGCGAAGTTGCATGAATCAATGGATACAAAGTTAAACTTCAGCTCAGCATACCATCCTCAGACAGATGGACGGACGGAGAGAGAACAAATCGATACTCGAGGATATGTTGAGAGCCCGTGCATTAAAGAACAAGTGGCGGTTGGGATAAGAGTTTGCCTTATGCGGAGTTTGCTTACAACAACAACTATCGGTCCGGCATCAAGATGGCACCTTTTGAAGCTCGTATGGAAGGAAGTGTAGAACACCGTTGTTTTGGAATCGATGGTGAAAGGCGGTTCTTTGGGCCGGACAAAGATACGAGAAGCGTAAAAGCAAGTTGAAATCATAAGGGAGAATCTTAAGGCGGCACGACGTCTAGACGGAAGAGTTATGCCGATCCTCGGCGAAGAGAGGTGATCTTGGAAGTCGGTGATTATGCATACCTCGAAGTGTCACCTATTCGAGGGTTACGAAGGTTTAATGTCAGGGGAAAGTTATCACCTCGATTTATCGGACCTTTCAAGATTTTGGAACGGAAAGGAGAAGTAGCATACCAGTTAGAGTTGCCAGCACAGTTGTCAGGAGTTCATGACGTGTATCATGTATCTCAGCTAAAGAAATGCACGAGTGAGGTTAGAATAGAACCGGTACAGTTAGAGGATATTCAAATGGAGAATGACCTGACATACAAAGAATACCCTGTTAAGATCTTGGATGTGTCAGAAAGAGTTACCAGAAGTAAGATTATCAGAATGTGCAAAGTGCAGTGGAGTCATCACACCGAGGAAGAGGCAACTTGGGAAAGAGAGGATGAACTCAAGGAAGACTTCCCTCAGCTGTTCTCTAAGTCTTCTGAATCTCGGGACGAGATTCTCTTTAAGGGGGTAGGATTTGTGACACCCTAAAATTCCATCACTGAAATCACTTAGCAACTTAAAATGTCTTAGGGATTTAAGGAGATTAAAATGCTAAATAAAATTGAGCTCTAAAAATATAAAAGATAATATAATAAAGTTAGAAACAACAAGTGTATGTGCATCATCATTTGGCTTGCATGGTTTTGGTTGCTTGAGTAGTCTCTAAAAAGTCTATAAAATATTTGAGAAAAGTTTGCAAAAGTTTGATTTGGATTTGAATTGAAAATGGATTTGAAAATGAGGTTTGAAAAAGAAAAGAAAAAAAAACAAAACCCCGCACCCTTACCTTTTCGGCCCGACGCCCCGGCCCGGGTTCCCCGCCGGCCCACTGCCCTTCCCCCTTCCCTTTTCTTTTTACAGCGGCGCCGACAGGTGGGCCCCACCTGTCAGCCTCTATCCCTCCCCTTCCTTTCTTCTTCCCCGCGCCGCGCGCCGCCGCCGCCGCGCCGCCGAATCCGCCCGCTCCCCGCCCCTTCCCCTTCCTTCTTTTCCTCCCGAGCTCGCCAATTAAGGCAAGTAACTGCCCGTGATCAATTGGGGGCTGTTTCCCCCTTTCCTTACACCGAGCCGTGATGGCCGCGGGCCATCAATGGCAACCCGCCGCCGCCCCGTCCCCTAGCCGCTTCACTTCCCTCCCTCGGGCCCTTATAAGCTTGCTCACACACTCCTTGGCCCCCCTTTCGCCTCTGCAACACACACGCGCCCGAGCCCGAGCCCAATTTCTTCAGCGCCGCCGCCTCGGTTTCCGCCGCCGCCGTCGTCTCGTCGCCGCCGGTGAAGGGCTTGGCCTCCCGCCCGTTTCTCGTTGCTCACTAGGTTCGCAAGGGGCCTGACAAGCTCGTGTGCCCGGGAGTTCACGCCCTCGACGCCCGTGGCGCCCGCGCCCGTGCTCGCCGGAGCGCCGCCCGAGCCGCCGTCGTCACCAAGCCACCCCGTTGCCGCCTTCTTTCCACCCTTCGGCCCGTCCTCATCGCCTGCGTGTGGTAAGCAACCCCCCCTGCCCAGTTTCCCCTCCTATCGCGCCCAGCGCCTTCCCCACGGGCTCGCCGGAGCGAGCCCGCGCCGCCCCCTCACGGTGCCGGCCGCCGGTGAAGCCTAATCGTGCCCGTAGAGCCCGCGATCGTGTGCGCAAGCGTCCCCGCGTCGTTTTGCCCCAACCCGTGGTCGAAGAGACGGCCGGGAGCTCACCCCAGAGCTCACGCCGGCGAGCCGCTGCCGCGCGCCGCCGCGCCGCTCCCGTTTCCGGCGACATCGCCGCCGCCCGCCGCATGCATTCGTCCAGACCGTTGGATCGCGCTTGGACGATGGGGATCACGTACCCCTTCGTTTTAGTGGACGGGTCCACGGTGAACCCATGGACCGCGCCCACGGCCGGTCCATGGTGCACCCTTGCGCCATCCGCCGTTGGATCTCAGATCCACGGTGTTGAGTGGCGGTTTTGTTTAAGAGTCCCTGGGAATTCAAATATTAGCAAGCCGGTCCTTCCACCTTTGAGAATAATTACAGTTAGGTCCTGATTCTTGCAAACTAGCCCCTGTCTACCCTATTTAATTCTGTTTTTAAGCCCTTTTCACTTCTTTTGCACATAAACCCTCTGATTTAATTTATAAAAATGTTTTAGCCCCTGAATTTATTCATAAACAACTCGTAAACATAGTTTTCTTGCAAATAGGCCCCGAAAACTCGTTTTAACCATATCTTTCTCATTTTAACTCCGTTTTTAGCGTTCTATATATCGAAATGATCGTCTCGACGAGTAGAATCTTTTAAACAGTAAATTTACCAGTTTTATTACTGTTTGGTGTACTGTTTTGTTTATTGATTGTTATCCATGTTTGACTCGTAGATATCGTGCCTGTTTCGTCTGAGCTCCCTGTCGGAAGTGATCCGGAAGAACCTGTCTTTGAAGAGGAATTCACCCAGCTTTTAGAGGAAGGCAAGTGGATTTCCCCCTCTGCATAATCTTTTGAACCTACAACACTGCATGTTAAACAATGTTTATTGTTCCTGTTGTTATGCATAAATCTGATGGGCAAACACCTAGCTAAGGACTAGACTAGATGCTTTATCACTTTACCTTGATCAACCCTGTTTAAACAAATGTTTGGGGTAGATAAATGCTTAGCTTGCTCAACATAAGTTTGGTTATGCTTGTTTATGTTATACATCTCAGTTTTGCTTATAAACATGTTTGTGCTTAAACCAAGATAACTTGATATAATCGGAACATGGAGAACCACCCAAGATAACAGTACAACCACAGTCCACATGGCTCTGGCTTAGCCAATTAATTAGGAGAGTGGGGTAGCTGATAGCTCTTTTCCGAGAGGGGCACAGGGGGCCGGAGTTGAAGGGGTATAGCCCGGTCCTTTTGGGGTAGCAGCCTTGGCTAAGGTGTTGACCACTAGGGAGGGTTATGGCCCGCTCCGCTGCTGTAACTGTTGCGGGCTGTTGGTTTCTCTTCTTTCCTTTGTAAAGGCTTCGTAGTGGACCCCTAGCCACTCACCTTGGAAGTGTTTAAGGGTCTAGCTAACCCGGGCAAGATGGGGAACACGAACGCGTGGGTAAAGTGTACAACCTCTGCAGAGTGTAAAACTGATCGATCAGCCGTGCTCACGGTCACGAGCGGCTTGGACCCTCACATGAGTAATAAACTTGAAGATTAATGTAAATCGTGGGTTGGAGGTTTGGTTTGAGGTTTCTTTTAAAGGTTAAGTGGGTTGGTACACACTTACATCTAGTAACTAGGTGCTTGCTAATAAAACTTGACCAACTTATAAAATGCTTACCGCTGTGAACCATAGCCTATCCTTGATAGCCTTGCATTTTCCCCCACTTGCCGAGCTCCAACCATAAGTGTGCTCACCCTTGCTTACCGCCGTTCGAGGAGAACGTCGGAGGCGAGGACGAGTACTGGAGTGACTTCGAGGAGTTCTAGGCATGCGGATCCCCCGCCTCATCATGCCAGTGGATGTCGGGCGATGGAGTTGCTCGTCGTCGTTTAGTTATCGTTTTGTTCGGACATTCGAGTCCACCCTTATGGATGTAATAAAGGATGTTGATGTTCTTTATTTGTTTCGAGTTTGGGTCCGTTTGGTGGTCGGTTGCTTTGCTTGGTGCCTTGGGGGCTTTCGGTTTGCCATCGGTCGACGGTGTGTCTCACCGGTACGTAGGTGGCCAGAGCCACTTGGTGGGGTGCTCGGTTCACCGGCGAACCGGTCGGCCCGGTGGTGCTCACTGTCGACCGGTGTGGGTCGCCAGACTCGGAGTTTGGTTTCATTGCGTTTCTCGGGTCGGTAGGTTGCGTGTTGGTTCCTAGGTCCGGTGGCACTCCGGTGGCTGCGTGGGCCGATAACCTTGGTAGTGAGTCGGAGACGTGTGTTGGAAGCCGCATTCCGTCTTGTTGGAGTTTTCATCTCCTTCGAGAAGAATTTTGCTTCGGCTCCCATTCACTCCCTCTACGGTTCGCCGTATCGGTCCTTCGGCCTTCGTGATTCGCATCACGGGAATTGCGAGGGTTGATGGGTGATCCATTCCACGGATCCCATCTTCGCGTCTAGATATGAGTTGTGGTGTCGCCACGTGTCTCATCTCCACGATGTGCATTCCGCATGTCGATCATGTGGGGGCAAGGATACACTCCATTCAAACGGAGGGTGTCCAAGGTTGGACGGCTCCATGCGAGCGGCTTGACGCATGGATACCGTTTCTATAAAGCGAACGATCACATGTGTGGATGCTTTCGTGACGTGCGGCACGAAAGGTTCGTTTTCTAACGAGGTACACTAACCACGTTCGTAAGTCGTTAAGTGCGAATCGAATAGCACGGAGCTAGTTATTATAAGGAGAGCCGATTATAAACTTGCCACCGGCACTAACTACGTCTTTGGATCTAGTTGTGTAAGGTCATTTAAGCCGTGTGCATGCATATTAAAATCTTGATAAACCCAAAGTTGGTTCCCAAATGCTTGAATAATTTTTCTAGGGTGAATTTCTTGATCTTAGGCAAGGTTTTCCTCTCTTTTGAATTTAGGAAAATTCTGGCAGATTCTGTCTCTGCCAGTTCTCAATTTTTGTAGCCAAATCTGTAAGGAATCTGACTAGACATCCTTTAGGAAAGTTGTTTCTTATAAAGTTGAGCATCCACGGTGAATTTTCCAGGATTTTAGGAATTTTCTGCAGAAAGTTATCCTCAGTTTAGTGAGTCTTTGTTCTGCTGTTTTCGAACAGCCCCCTTCCACAAAATGAATTTTTTTCGAGCATATTCCAATCCAATCTAGATCTACCATCGGAATACCAAAAGTGTGCATAAATCATGTCATTAAGTTGCTGTGAAAAATTGGGAATTTTTGGGGCCCTGGTTTTTATGTTATGATTTTTTTCATACCTACCGGTTTACCCTATTGCTCGTTGATGTCGATTGATATCTAACGTGTAGTTCCTAATTTTTTTGTACGGATGGCGCAGCCACCGATCCCTACGGATCGAAGCGCGGGCCCAGTACGATTCGTACCGGTACCCTTTACGAGGAGGGTTTTCCCCGTATTTTGTGGGAGACTCTCGGTGGTGGGCTACGTTACGCCGCCGTATGCGAGGTGGTCTCTTTTTGGGACCGGGGTGTTCCCTACGCCCCGCACGACCACTACGGTGCTTCCTCATCACGAGCACCGGAGTGGGGCGGACGCAAGCATGGTGTTCTTTGCTCACCGCGGTGGTGAGTCGGTTGAGTCCGCGGCCATGCGGATTCTTCACACCTTCTGTGGCGGCACCGGACGGTGATGCTTGCGCGGCGGGTTTGTTCTGGCCATGGACCCACTCGACGGCTTGGCGTGGCGTCTCTCGCTCACCGACGTGTTACTCACGGCGGACCCTCCGGCGGTTGTTGTGCGCCGGCCCGAGGTTCTTGGAGGCGGTGTACAACATGCGAATGTTTCGTCTTTCCACTCGGGGTATGCTCTCGGTTTCGTGTTGATGGATTCCACGGTGATGAGGGATATCCTCACCCTTGACCTTCGTACGAGCGCGGACCGTTGCTCACCTCCGGCGGGAGATTGTTACGCTTCGGGATGAGCGCATTCGGTGGCACCGGGAGCGTGCGAGCTCACGGAAGCGAGTTGTTTGCCCGCCGCTATTGATACGACTCGGGTGCAGCTAGCTCACACCGGGGGCCCGGCCCATTTTGCCTTGGTGTAGAACGTGATGGAGATGCGAGAACCCGGGTGAGAGATGGAGATTGAGGTAGAGGTGTGGCGAGCGATGGCCCCGGCGGAGTCGGTGACGGCGATCGCCACCCCTTGCGGCCGCCCTGCCGCTCCCGGACGAGCTACGGGGAGTTTCGAGGCTTGAGCGAGGATAGTCTTGGTGGTCCACCACCGGAAACCCCACTCAGAACCTGCTTGGCTCCGCGCCGGAGCTACTAGTGGTTATAGCCGGTTATCTTTAGAGGATGATCATGTACTCTTAGTTTAGCCTCCTCGGCTAGCTTTTGTGTAAGGGTAGAGGCTGTGAGAGAGTATGTTGGATGACCTTTTGATGTACATAAGTGTGTAAGCGGTTCCAGGGACTCGCATCATGTAATGTGTAGATGGACATCTTGATGTTGTCATGTTTTAATGAATAATTCAGGGTTGTTATGATCAAAATCTCGCCTTGTGTTGAATACCAACCTTGTGTGTTGTATTGTGGAGGTCATGCTCATCGAAATTCACCACCATTGCACATAAGCGTACCGAGAATTATAGCGAAAACTTTTCAGTTCTGCCTACAGCAAAAACAGCTAGGCGGAGACCCCGGTATTGGAATTTTTGGGCAGGTTAACATTGGAATTAGACCTCGGGTTGAATACCAATGTTGGAGCTCGAAATTTTACATGCAGTAAAAATGGGAGTTTTTGCTATTGCGGGCAGAGAGTTATGAATTTTTCTAACTCCATTTTGTGCTGCCCGGTTTTCACCCAATTTGATGCTATGAGTTTCATTTTGCATATTCTTCTTGTGGATAATGTAAACAAGCTTGCGAATATGTGACTAATGAAAATCTCATGGGTTTCAGATGGTGGGACAAACTCGTGCTTCTCCCAATTGCTTTGGTGCAAGTGGGAGCGACGCTCCGCCTCCTCCTCCCAACATGACCATTCAAGAGCGGTTATGGTCACCCCGGTACGAGGTGATGCGGCAGCTCTTGCAAACGCAGCAGCAGCTTGCTCGACAGCTGCAGGAATAATCCTCGTGGGGAGAACATCGACGGCCAGCCTCGAGTCACTAAATATGAGCATTTCTATGCCAGAAGCCCCCGACTTTTGAAGACGCCAAGAGCCTTTGGTACAGCGATGCGTGGATCAAGGCTATTGAAGCCAAGTTCTTCGTGTTCACCTTGCCCTACTCCGAGGAGCGAAAGGCCAGCTTCGTTGCTCTCCAGCTCCGTGGTGCAGTATTGATATGGTGGGAGAACTTCAAGACCATGATTCCCGCCGGACATCAGATCACTTGGGCTGAATTCAAGCAGGCCTTCAAGGAACATCACATTTCTAAGGGTCTCATGGATAGAAGAATGAAGCTTTATGTGAAGAAATGAGGAAGCTTAGCTTGGAAGTGGTCGAACATGGCCAGCTTCATGCTATTTCGATCGAATCCCCTCTCAATGAGAGAATTGCTATAACTCAACTCAGCGATGAAGAGATTCACAAAATCAACCAGAAGTTAGAAGAAGGAGACCCTAAGTATGATTGCTTCCAAAAGGATGACAAGGGAGTTGTTTGGTTCGGACAAAGATTAGTAGTACCACTGAATCAAGAGTTAAAGAAGGAGATTTTAGATGAGGCTCATCTCTCTAAATTCACCATTCACCCCGGAAGTACCAAAATGTACCGAGATCTTAGGGAAAATTTTTGGTGGTAAAAAATGAAGAGTGAGATAGCCGAGTATGTGTCCAGTTGTGACACATGCCAAAGAATCAAGGCTAGTCATCTAAAGACCGCGGGTCAAATGCAACCATTAACCATCCCTGCATGGAAGTGGGACGATATCAGTATGGATTTCATTGTCGGTTTACCTCTCACGCCTCGGAAACATGATTCCATTTGGGTCATAGTGGACCGACTTACCAAGACCGCTCACTTTATCCCCGTTCACACCACTTATTCGGCTGAGCGTTACACGGAAATCTATATTGATCTCATAGTGCGACTACACGGTGTTCCCAAGACTATCTTGTTCGATCGTGGCACTCACTTCGTTGCTCGCTTCTGGGCACAGGTGCACGAGTCCTTGGGAACCAAGTTAATCCATAGCTCCAGTTACCACCCCCAGACTGATGGGCAGACGGAAAGAGTAAACCAAGTAGTAGAAGATATGTCGAGGGCTTGTGTCATTCATTTTGACAAATCATGGGACAAGTGTCTAGCTCTAGCAGAGTTTGCTTACAACAATAGCTATCAGGCTAGTCTGAAGATGGCCCCGTTTGAAGCCTTGTATGGAAGAAGGTGCCGTAACCCTTTGAATTGGTCACAAGCGGGTGAACGAACCTTGTTTGGCCCTAAGCTAGTGCAAGAAGCCGAAGAAAAAGTGGGTATTATTAGAGAGAATTTGAGGGAAGCTCAGATGAGGCAAAAGAGCTACCATGATAAAGCCAGAGCTCCCCGAGAGTTCGAAGTTGGTAACTACGTATACCTAAAGGTATCTCCAACCAAGGGCGTACAACGCTTTGGAGTAAAAGGGAAATTAGCTCCATGCTATATTGGTCCTTATGAAGTCACCGAGAAGTTTGGTACGACGGCTTATCGTATTCGACTTCCCGACCAATTATCTGCAGTGCACGATGTGTTTCACGTCTCGCAGTTGAAGAAGTGTGAGCAAGTTCCCGAGGCACAAATAATTGAAGAGACCAATGCAGAAATAGAACCCGACCTATCGCTAGCAGAGTATCCAATGAGGATATTAGACCATAAAGAAAGGCAGACGAGAAGACAAAAGGTGAAAATGTACAAGATACAATGGAGTCACCACACAGAAGAAGAAGCTACATGGGAGACCGAGCAGTTTCTCAACGCCAAGTACCCCGACTTTCTTCCTAGTCAAGCTCGTAATTGAACTCTCCTCGCGCGCTTTGATTCGAATCTCAGGATGAGATTCCCGTTAAGGGGGGTAGGCTGTAACACCCCGTGTTTTTGCTCATTGTCATTTTGAGCTTATAACCCACTTAATCATGTCTACAAATCACCTTGATGACCATAGGTCAACCTTGGTCAAAACCCTAGCTCAAAACCCCTCTTATTTCCTTAACCTCCTATGCCATTCTAGAACTTTGGCGCGTTCCCCAAAAATTTCCTTAAACACTCCAAAACCACCCAAAGTGAAATTTGTGCAGAATGTTGGGGGACACAACTTTGCTGTTGAGTGGCATTTGAAATTTGGAAGAATTTGTGGTGAAACAGGCCTTGGAAGCTGTTGTGCTCCTGTTCACTAGCGCCGAGATTTCAGCCATGTTGGCATGGCGTTCCTGCTTCATCCCTTGGACCAAACCCCCGCAATCCTTTGTGAAAGTTGTAGAGGAATCCCTAATCTCCAACCTTGCTTCGGATACTAGTGCGGCTTAGTTTAGGACCCGGAGAAAAACAAATTTGAAAATCGAATCGGAGAAAAAAATTACACCCCGAGCCCCGAACACGTCCCGAGTGCGACGCGCGCGCGGCCACGTCGCCCACCGCCGTACGCGCCATACCCGCTTCGGGCGCGCACACCGAGGCGTCGGTGTGACCGCCGATCACGCGCGCGGCGCGGTGAGCACCCGTGCGTGCCGTCCGTGGCAAGTGGGGAGGGCCGAATGGCGCGAATCCGCCGGGCGGCGCACCGTCCGCGGCGTGCCATTGGCCGCCGGCGCGCGCACGTCGCCGGCCATGCCCTCACCTCCCCTACGTGGTCTAGCGGCTCGGCACGTTCCTACCTACCCCAACCGACCTTCCCGCACGCATATAAGCCGGTCCCTCGCCGTCTCTCGCGCATGCCTCGCCGCCAAGCCACCGCCGTCCGCCATTGCCACCGCTCGGTGAGCATTGTGCTCCGCTCGATTCCCTCGCGCACCGGGAGCCCCGCGCCCTTCCTCGTTCACTCACAACACTTCCCCGAGCCATGTGTTGATCACGCTGAGCCACACCTTCGCCGGAGTCCGAGCCTCCGCAGCCGCCGCCAGATCGCCGCCGTCGAGCTCTCTCCTCCGCCGCTTCTCCAAGCCCCGTGGCCTGCCTGGCACCTTCCCTAGGTCACATGGAAGCCTCCTGTGCAGCACGTGGTTAAGCCCAGGCCATCCCCTCACCGCCGTCAAGTTTCCTGCGGGCGCGCCGCCGCCGCTCGCCGGAGTCCCCATCGGCCAATCCACCGCCGCCAATCGATAGCTGGTAGGCCTAATCGAAGATCCCCCTTGTTTGTTTGCGTGCCCGAGCCCTACCTCGCCGCCGGCGAGCTCATCTCCGCCGTCGGGCCCGAGGGGGGTGAGCCAAGGGTATAATTGTGAAGCTTTCAAAAGTTCTAAGGTCCCTAGTATAAAAAGATTGTTCTTAGTTTTGTGTTCGAGTCCAGCACCTTGTAAAATCGATTAAAAATCGTAGAAAAATCCAAAAATAGCAAACCCAATTTTTCTGTGCTCAGTGTGACAAGAACTACAACTTTGTCCAAATATGTATATACTTTTGAGGTTTAGTTTTTGCTTGAAAAATAGAAATGTGAAAGGCTTAGATTGGTGTTTCTGCAAAATCCATCCAAGCTTTTGAGCTGGATTTTGGATATGTTGTGATCACTAGTATGCCTAGCCTCTGTGCCAAAATTTGCACAAAGTTACTGAAGGTATCTTCCTGAATAAATTAGTTTGTGATAATGGCAAATCTGCTTAGATGATTTTTGTAGCTCCAAATATAATTATGTTTGAGCCCAACTTCTGGTTATAGTCTTGTTATGTTAAAAAGCACCTTTGGTGAATTTACCATGATTTTATATCTGTTAGAAATATTATTTCTTCATTTATGCTTGTTTTTAATCATAAATATGCATAGCATGTTTTATGAAGGCTATATGTTGGTTTGTTAGTTCTTTAAGCTTGTTGTGGACCAGAGTATATGTAGAAGAAAGATGGGGTTCATTTCTGTGCTATTTATTTTCATATGCATTATTCCTTTTATGCTAGCTAGGAATGCTCCTAGTTTGGTGTATTGAAATCCATGGTGCTAAAACCCTTTGTTGTTGTCCTTGTATGCCTCCTGGTCAGTAGGACCAAGGGGGGGGTTGCTGGATCAGTTGTATGTTTGTTTATGCAGGAGAAACTCAAAACTAGAATAATCTAGAGAAGGAAAAATAAGGAAAATCACTATCTCTAGTGCATGCTTTAAGAATAAGTGTTAGGAAAGGTAACATGGTGCTAGGAAAGTAGTGGCCTTGCTGTTTGTTTTTAAATTAATTAATTCTGTAATAGTTGTGCACACAATCACCTTAAAAGGGTAGGCTAATTAGGCCTTGGTTTAATTCCTTAAAAGGAGAAATGTGTAAATACTTTGTTAAGGTGAATATGGCTAACCTCATACCCCTTGCAGCTGTTTGCTGCTGTTTGTGAATTAGTTTAAATTAATTACACCCCTAATCACTGCATTGCATTCTCCGTGTAGAAGTCCCCGACGGTAGCTATACGCTTGTGCCGGCTGACGAGGACGAGGGAGCTGGGGGAGACGTGCACTACGTGACCGTAGAGCAAGACCCGGGCCAAAGTCCGGGAGTTTGTGTGTCTGCTTGTGCTGACGAAGGCAAGCCCCGATTTATTCATTAACCCCTGTGTTTCTTTAAGACTTCTGAATTGGCTTCTTGTTAATGTATGTGCATTTACGTTCAGGAGTTGATTGAAACCCTAGTTGCATGATCCGTAAGTACCTATGATCTTTTACTAGCATGTTAGGTCGCTAGTTGCTATGCTTAAGGATCCGGTACAAGTCGAGTGATGTTCGTCACTCGCGAGAATAGGATCTTCTTTATGGAATTACCATATGTTAAATGGATTGCTCATGTGGTAAGAGCATGGGATTTTGGCTCCGATGGAAGGTCGTGGGGGGGGAAAGTGTTTGAACGTACTAAACACTTGTCGGAAATGGGCACGGTAAGCCTAGTACCTAAATGAGGCGGTACGGGGTTTTACTATCACTACTCTTAGGGTTGCGGCCCCGAGCTCGCCACCCGAGTGCATGCTTGAGGCTGGGTGACCTTGGTGGCGTAACCCAGATAAACCTTGTACTTAAGACTGTGAGCTATTATCCCCAAACCGAAGAATGACGGGAACCGCCTAATTGGTGAACTCTTAGTGAGGGCACCTCCCGTGTGTTTAGGTCCACCTTGCAAGGTTATGAATCAATCGATTGTCGGCCTCTCACCGTCATCTGAGACTACTTACCCGACTGGCCATGATATCCCTTTATGATAGAACTTTGTGAAGATTATTACTTGATTAACTATTTGTACAACTTTGGTTGTAATAGTTGCTTATCTAGTAATGATTACTTCAACTAGAATATGAGCTAAAATATGGAAAGTAAGGATTCACTACTTAGCAGCTTTTTGGCAAACAAACCCACTAGCCAAAAAGCCTTGCATGACTAGAGGTAAAGTCTTTTCTTTTAGATGGGTAAGTCTTGCTGAGTATTAGTATGCTCAGTCTTGCTTTATAAATGTTGTTCCAGGTAATGCATCTAATGTGTGGCCCGGAGAACTTCCACCCGGCTGGGAGCTGGAATGGGTGGATGACGATGAGTGATTGCATCATGGACTGGCCTCCTATGATGTGATCTGATCGTTTAGCTATCTTCCACTGTTTTCAATAAACTCTGAACCATTTACTTTCATGTCAAGGAACTATGTTCGTAATAATGACCCCTACGGGGATGTGATGGATAATTTGTAAGGCACTCTGGACTCTCCTTCGTGGGAGTTTTAATGCATTCATTCGATCCTCTCTGTGTTTCCAAGTGATTTACCGGGTGTAAACCCGGCAATACTCAATGGGATGCTTCTTTATTATCACTTAATGACCAAATGGAGTGGTTTAGGCGATAGTACGGAATTATCTCGGGTGGGGTTGTCACACGCAGCGTCCGCCTACACGGGCGCTGGAGCGTCAGCAGCGGGCGTGGCGGGAACCGGCCCTGGCCCGGTCGACCTCCACGGGTGGAGCTCGGCGCGGTTGGTGATCCTCATGAGGTAGTCGTTCCCCATGGCCTAGAAGTTCAGGCTCCCGAACTGGATTTCGAATCCAGCTGGGAGGGGGTCCGAGCTGCCCATGGAGTACCTCTGGGACCTATACTCGGTGCGGATCACCATCGAGATGGTTGGTGGAAAGCTGATCTTCAGCGCAACCCCCTACCTAGCGCGCCAACTGTCGGTGCGGAAAGTAGTCCCGACACTAACTAGTACGAGCACTGAGATCTATCTCTCGATGGCCGGTGCTAAGCAACACAGAGACACGGGGTTTATCCTGGTTCCGGCCGTGGGCCGTATGTCAAGCGGGGGTGCACTCTAGGCGCTGTATTGCGTTGCACCATGGTGCTTGCAGAGGGGGGCTACAAGCGTGGCAGGAGAGGAGGGGCCTCCAGGTCCCTGAGGTTTGATTGAGGAAGAGTGCCAATATCGTGCTGAAGGTGGAAATCGTGCAAGTATTGTGACACCCTAAAACTGCATCACTAAGAATTCACCTAAGCAACTTGATAGCATTGTCTTAAGGATTTAAAATGAAATTCTATTTAAATTTGAGCTCTAAAGTATTTAAATTAATTTAATTAATTTAGAGACAACAAGTGATTGTGCACCATTATTTGGCTATTTATGGTTTTTGGTTGCTTGTGTGAGGTTTAAAAAGTTTATAAAATTTTGTGAAAAAGGTTGAAAAGGTTTTGAATAAATTTGAGTTTAAAGTTTGGTTTTATTTGTGTTTGAAAAAAAAGAAACAAAAGAAAAGGAACCTCACCTTCCTTTCGGCCCAGTCGGCCTGTCGGCCCATCTTCTCCCTCCCACAGCGGCCCACTTGCCCACTCTTCCTTTTCTTTTTCCTTGAGCCGCTGACACCGTGACCCCACCTGTCGGCGCTTCCCCTTCCTCCCACCTCCCTTTCCTTTCCTCTGCTCGGCGGCACCGCCGTGGATTCCGCTGCACCTGCCCGCCTTCCCTTGCTTCTCCTGGCCATCAAGTTAGTCAATCAAGCGCCGAAGCACTGGGGATTGTTTCCCCCATTAATCCTCGTCAATTTCCCCTCATCTGCCTCCATTCCTTTTGGAATGCGGCCGCCGGCGCCCCATGGCAATAAACACGGCCGTCGGTTCTTCTCCCCCTCATTACCCTATAAGAACCTTGCTCAGGCCTTGCACGCCTTCCTCTTTCCCCACCCGAGCAAGCTCAGCATCACCCCACACACGCACGTGCCTTTGCTGTCGTTTCCCGGCCGCCAAGCCATTGCTGGCTGCTGGAGCTTTCCATCGTCGGTGAAGGGTCTCTCCCTCCCTCTTTTCCCTCTCTTGCGATGCGCCTGATGCTCATCAAGTTTCTCCTGCTCTAGGTCGTCTTCTTCGTCGTGCGAACTGGCCGCACGAGGAGCCCGCGCCCCTATTTCCGCCTGAGCTCGCCGTCGTCAACGAGCTTCCTCACCGTTGCCTATCCTTCGCTCGTGAACTCGCCCGGCTCTTCTTCATGTGGTGAGCATCATCTCCCCGATTGTTTTTCCCTTGAGCGCACGCCGCAGCACCGGCGCCCGCACGCCGGCGAACCCCGCGCCGCCCCCTTTCGGTGCCGACCACCGTGGAAGCTAAAGCCACCTCCTTGAACCCCTGGAGGTGTGCGCGTGTCGCTCAGCTACGTGTAGAGCCCGCTCGCGCACGAAACGACGCCCCACAACATGATCTAGGGCCGCACCGGCGAACCCTCTGCCGCGCGCCACCGCACTCTGGTGAGTCCGCCGCCACCCCCGCTTGCACGCGTTCTCCACCGTCCAATCTGCGATGGACAGACGAGATCACGTACCCCTTCATATTATGAGGCTGGTCCACCGTGGACTCATGGGCCGCGACCATGGCGCGGTCCACCGCTCCCTCAGCCGCCGGATCCGGGATCTACGTCTCGGATCATGTTCCACCCCGGGTCAAACTTGAGCACGCCGGTCAGCCGTGGCGATTTTGATTAAGAGGCCCTGTATTTCTATGATTTCCCATGCCGGTCCTCCCACCTACATAAATCCTTGCAAACAGGTCCTGAATCTTGTGTTTTAGCCCTTGTCTTTTCTAAAGTCTAGCACCCGAGGTCCTTTTTACTTGTTTTTACATGTTAGCCCTCCTGTTTTCATATAAAATTATGTTTTAGTCCCTGGTTTTATTCATGACAGTCCTGTAGGCAAAGTTTTCTTACAGAAAGGTCCCTGTATCTTGTTTTAATCATATCTTTCTTGTTTTAACTCCGTTTTTAGCGTTCTATATACCGGAATGATCGTCTGAGCGAGTAGAATAATTTAGACAGCATGTTTTCAGCTTTTGTTATTGCTTGGTGTACTGTTTATTTATTGTTTGTTTGTATATGCTTGTGCGTAGATATCGTGCCTGTCTCGTCTGGGCTCCCCATTGGAGGTGGTCAGGAAGAGCCTGTCTACAAAGAAGAAGATACCCAGTTCATAGAGGAAGGCAAGTGGTTTTCCCCCTCTGCATAACCTCTTTTTGAACCTATATAATTGCATGCTTACACAGTGTTTACTTTACCTGTTGTTATGCATTAAATTGATGGGCAAACACCTTTTTAAGGACTTGACTAGATGTTTCACCCTGTTACCTTGATCAACCCTGTTTAACAAATACTTTGGGTAGATAATTGCTTAATTGCTAAACTTGGGCTGGTTATGTTGGTTATGTTATGCAATCCGTCATGTTTATGAAATGTTGATTAAGAATAAGATAAGATCATATATTTAAATGGAACATGGAGAACCACCGAAGAAAACAGTACAACCACAGTCCACATGGCTCTGGCTTAGCCAATTAATTAGTAGAGTGGATTTATCTTATAGCCTTTTTCCGAGGGGGGCACAGGGGGCCGGAGTTGAAGGGGTATAGCCCGGTTCTTTTGGGGTAGCAGCCTTGGCTAAGGTGCTGACCATTAGGGAGGGTTATGGTCCGCTGCGCTGCTATAACTGTCGCGGGTTGTTGGTTTCTCTGCTTTCCTTTGTAAAGGCTTCATAGTGGACCCCTCTCCACTCACCTTGGAAGTGTTTAAGGGTCTAACTAACCCGGGAAACATGAGGAACACAAGCTATGGGTAAAGTGTACAATCTCTACAGAGTTGAAACTGATCGATCAGTCGTGCTCACGGTCAAGAGTGGCTTGGACCCTCACATGATAATCAAACTTAAAGATGGATGAAAATTGTGGATCTTGTGGGTCTTTGGGCTTGGGTTGTCTTTTAAAGCTTAAGTGGGTTGGTATAAACTTACATCTAGTAATTAGGTGTTGTTAACTAAAATTTGACCAACTTATAAAATGCTAACCGCTGTAAACCATAGCCTATCATTGGTAGCCTTGCATGTTTCCCCCACTTGCTGAGCTCCAACCATAAGAGTGCTCACCCTTGCTTACCGCTGTTCAGAGGAGAACATCGGTGAGGAGTACTGGAGCGACTGCGAGGAGTTCGAAAGCATGCGGATCCTTAAGTCATTATGCTTGTGGAAGTTGAAGAAGGAGCTGCTCGTTTAGTTATCGTTTTGTGTTCGGACCTTCGTGTCCACCCGTCTGAGTGTAATCAATGAATATTGTATCGGTTAACCTCTTGTACGTTTTAATTACAGTTATGTCATTACACTTTATTGTAATGTGTGTGTATTTTTGATCCTGGCGCACATATGAGATGCATTCGGTTTTCCTTGTGAAATCGGGTGTGACAACTATGCCTCTATCTGTCGTCCCCGCGGCCAGGGGTCCGCCTCCTCCTTTTATAGGCCAAGGGGAGGCGGCTTATAGTCATGCCGCACAGTTCTAATTATGTGTGGCGGTATGGTGTACAATGCCATGGAGTGGGTGGTCGTCCTGGCGAATCTTGCTTCTGGCAGGGCGTTGCAGCTGGTCCTGTGTCCGCACAGGAACGACTTCGAGGGTAGTGGCGTAGGAGCCTCTTGTTCGGTTGTCGTCCGTATGTCGATTCAAGGGTCACACTGACGGAGTGCTGGAGGATGTACAACAACAGGCGTGGCGACGTCTCATCTCCCTGGGCTCCCACAACACCGGGGATGGCGCTGCAGTGCCCGCGTCAGATGGTGAGATCTGGACAGCCCACGAGGGTGTTAATCCCTGTGGTTTATTTGTTCGGCAGGGAGGAGTCTAAGGCTAAGAACTCGAAGGTCGCACACGAGTACGCGGAACACAGAGAACACAACGAGTTTATACTGGTTCGAGCCTCCGGAGAGTAATACCCTACGTCTTGTTGTCGGTGTAGATTGCTTGAGGATTGGTCGAGGTGAAGTTGGGGTACAAGGGAGATCGCCTCATCCGCCTTATATTGGCCAGCGGATGAGGTCGGTTCCCAGACTCTTGGTCGGTTACGACCAGGAGACCTAAATCTACGTTACACATCTTGCCATATCCCGTCGGTCTGCTTTAGCCAAACTCCACCGAGGTCTTGTCTTTGTCTTGTACGCCAAGTCTTGAGGTCGTAGCGGATTAGGTCATCTGGGGAATCTTCTGGAAGGTCTTCAGGAGGTCGTGTGGGCTGCCAACTAGATCGGTTGGGCCCACAAACAGGTCGGTGAGTCTTCTAGTAGGCTGGACCCATTTATTGGGGACGGCCGTGAGCCTGGTCGGTGGGGACCCAGGGGTACCCATGTCTCACAAGCCCCCGAGCGAGGCGTAGGCACAGCGACCTTAGAAAGGTCATGACGAAGTCGTAGAGCTATCGACAGATTGAATAGCATGCACGTCGGTCAAAAAAGAATTAATTCAGCTTTAGCAGCCGACCTGTTAAAGTTTTGCCGAATGAAGAGAGGTCGAGTGACGACCTATAGGAAGCAGGCTTCCAATAGATCGAAACGACGATGAAAAAATTCAAAGGGCATCGACGATGCACTCATGAGTAGTATCCGAGCATCATGGCGGGCAGGATGGCCGGTATGATGGTCCAAAAAAGAAGAAGAGAAGAAAAAGTAGGTCGAGTAACAACGTGGTGAGAAACGGGTTTCCCAACAGGTCGATACGATGAGGAAAACAAGAGGGCATCGAAGACGCACTCGTAGAGTAGTCCCCGAGCATTGAAGTAGACAGCATGGCTGTTTTGGTGCTCCAAAAAGAGAATAAAAACCAAGTCATGGTCTTGATGGAACAAAGTGTAGAGACACCTAGATCTCCCAGCATGGCTGCAAGGAGTCTAGCAGAGCCGACCTCTAGGAGGCTTTGTAGGCGTGCCGACCTCAAAGAGGCCTCAATCAACAATGCCCAGTATCCGAGGATACCCAGCAAGGTCTTGAAAGGTGCGTCGATTACGTCGTAGCTGAAGTTGCGATGTCTGGGTTTGGTCGACGATGAAACCAAAAATCCATTGACTTTGAACATATGCGGTGTAGAGACACCCAGATATCTTGCATAGCTGCAAAGAGTCTGGCGGAGCCACTCGAGGCATGCCGACCTTAGGAAGGTCTCAAGTGTATAGCGCCCAAGCACCCAGAAATACTTGGCAGGGCCATCAGGCGCGCACCCCCTGGGGAGGCCTTCATTCCGACATAAAATCCTTGGTGTCCAGAGCAGGCTGGCAGGGCTACAAGAGCACACCGACCTCGGAAGGTCACGCATCCGGGGCGCCCAACTAGGTTGGCAGAGCCGTAGTAATACCAAGATATTGCAAGATCTAGGTACTAAGGCACGCCGACCTCGAGGAGGTCGCTTTGGTGTCCAGATGACTAGCATAGCTGCTGGACATCCAGCGGAGCCGTGATACTAAGGTATTGGCGACCTTAGCAATAGGCACACCGACCACGGGGGCCCGACGAAAATTGTAGATTTCCTTGAACGCTTCTGATCTCTATGGCACTATTCATCTCCAGGCGCTCAGAAGGATCTGGCAGAGCAGCGAGGCACGCCTACCTCGGAAGGTCTTCAATCAAGCCTACAGCCATTCTGCTAAGGAAACAGAAATGTAGGCTGATTGGAATAGGTCCGTTTACATGCAGTGCAATAGCGGGTGCACCAGGACGCAGAGCCTAGAGGGTGCAAATAACATTCATCAGGTCGTAGAAGAAGGTCGTGGAGTTGTCGTCGAAGGGGGGGCTAAGTTAGGCGCGGAGCCCTCTGACACAAGGTCAAGTTTTGTCTTGTAGCGTAGACTGCAGGGTCACGGGTCAACAGTGGTCGGGGATGCTCTTTCCACCCAGAAAACGACAGGCTGCCCACTGGTCGAGGAGTTACTGTAGCCATGTGACCTCTGCGGCGAGGCTCAGGCATCATTGATGCAGAAACGACAAAGGCGTCGTGAGTCAGGGAAAGTAATGTCGTCGCCTTTAATGATGCACAGGCTACAGGTCCCCTCATCACGTGGAGACAGTGTCATTACTACGCCAGCTGCCTGAGGCACGGCGTCGACTATAAATAGCACCATGAGGTTGGGGGAGGCAAGCGCTGAGCATTGTTGAGCTATGAAGCCGCAGAGTAGTTGTGAGGCCATGTCATGGGCATGCGGTCGTCCGCCAGAGCGTAGAGCTGTGTTCTTGTAAATACTTGAAGCTAGGAGAATTCTCGCGAAGTGCAGGCAACATCTCTATCTGCTGGGCCAGCCTCTGCGTGGTACCAGACAGAGTTTGGAGGTGCTGTTGTCCGAGCCGGAGCTATATCGGGACGTCTCTGGTGAGCACCGGGGGCTCGCCGAAGCTTGGCGTTCCGCATCGAAGAGCAAGCTCGTGTCTCCATTCCAGTAGTTGGAGCCGAGCATGCCTTAGATTGCGTGCTGTCCTGAAGTAGCCTCCCGCAAGGCCGCCATCAAGGTCTTGATGCTAGGAGAAGTCTCGCGACGTGCTCTGCTTCGGCGGAGTAGGTCGTGGTGACCGCTCTGAGTGGCTCAGGCCTTGTGGTATATTTATCTTGTGTGCCGGGTTCTGGACCCAACGAGGTTGAATTGTGTACCTTCGGATTCAGGATCCAGTAAGGTCGTAGGTGGCTTGTACCCTCGGGTTCTGGATCCGATAAGGTTGTAGGCCGGTACACCCCCTTGGATTCTGGATCCAGTGAGGTCGTAGAAGACTTGTAACTTTAGGTGGTCCATGTAACGTTCACTCTCTTCTATCATGTATTTGGTCGTTTTGGCAAAAGGATTCGCCAAAGACCTGATTTTATGTGATGTGGGGGCTTTGCAAATCGTGTTTTGCCATCAGGACGACTTGATGTTATCTTCTTGTTTGGCTGACGACCTAAATTCATGTTTAGGTCGTAGCACTTGGTCTTGTTTGCGAAAATTCCGCCTTAATCTTCTCGCTAACTTCTCGGGACAGAGCCGTTGGGGCGTGTTGTACGGAGCAAGGAGCCGCAACGGATAGATTCGGTGGACCCCTTTATAAATAGAGTGAGCCGGGGTGGGGTTGACCCCATTCCCCTCGTCTTCTTTCTCTCGCTCCCGTCGCCCTCGCTCCCGTCGCTCTCGCCTTTCCTTGTGCTACAGCAACCTTGCGGCCGTCGTGCTACCGTGCCCGCGCGCCCATCCTCCTCCTCCGACTAGGCTTGTGCTAGCGCTGCCACTCCACGCCGTGCTCCTCCAGCGCATGCGCATCAAAACCCTTTGCCACATTAGATCCACCGCGAACCTTAGCAGCGAGATGGCGGCGGAGGCGGCTTGCATCCTGGACCCGCAGGCGGCGTGGGTCCGGTCGACGATGACTGAGGCCAAGATCTAGGTGTTAGTGGACCGGGGGCTGCTTGTCACACCCTGAAATTTCTAATTTCAGGATGTGAATAGAGAGAATAATTAAATAACGATTTTCTCATAATTTTAAAACTTTTCCAACATTTATTTTTCTTTAACAGGAAATATAGTATAGTAAAATTCCTTGTTTGATTTTCTAAAATAAAAAGTTGTGAGTGTTGCATTCATGCCGATGCATCTTGGTGCTTCTTGAGTGCAAAAGGTTTCAAAAAGGCGTTTAGGAGCTGTCCAAAACCTTCCGAGAATTTTCCGGATTTTTCCGAGAATTATTCTCATTTTTCCCGAGCTATTTCTATTTAATAGAAGGCTCTAAAATGTTTTCATGAGCTCCAAATACTTTATTTGGATTATTCATGCTCAAATCTAGCTCTGGGAATTTTCCTGGAATTTTTTTGATTTTCGGAGTATTTTTAGTGCCTTTAAACCATTTCTAGGTTTTCCTGGAATTGTTTTCGCATTGGAAATTAATTTCGGAAAATGAAAATTTCTCCAATTCTTTTGGACTGAGCCCAAGCAGCACAAGTCCACTCAAGCTCCCTCTTTTCCCTGTACCGGTTTAGCCAGCATCCATCTTCTCTTTTTATCACCTCACCACATCTCCTCCTTAAGCCCAAATCTCCAAGTCTGTCTTTTCCCCCTCATTTTCTCTGCGAGCCGCTCAGCCTCCCTCGCTCTACCGCTCCTTGGCCCAGCTCTATCCCTCAGCCCATCTTGGCCCAACCGCAGACCCGCCTGACCTGGTTCATCAGCCCATCGTGGCCCTGCGCGAGGCCCATCCGAGCCCGTGTTGCCGCCGCCTCGTGCTCGGCCGGGACTCCGCCGGAGTCCGGTGTCTCCACACCTCGGCGTCCGTGCGCACCACGGCCGACCCCGCGCCCGCCCTATAAGACGAGGAGGCCGTGCGCCGCGTGCCCTAGCTCCCTGCTCCAAGCGTCACGCGCCCGACCCGCCGTCGCCGCCGCACCAACCGAGCCACGCGCGCGCCGGTGCGCCGCCGTCGCCGGTTCGTCGTGGCCGCCGTCTTTCGAAACAATTAAACCTCGCCATGAAGTCCGCGACGTCGCGCCGCACCTCCTTAGCCTCTCCCCGTCGCCGGCCCAACACGGAGCGCCGCCGTCGCGTTGGACCCGAGCCGGCCGCCCGGGGCTCCGCCGGCGGCCGAGATTTCGGCCGCCCCTCCACGTCGCTGCCGTCGGTGAGCATTCCCACGAGTTTTCTTTGTCCTCCTCTACCTGTTCCGCGCCCTACCCGAGCCACAAGCCGCCCGGAGCTCCGGCGATTTGGATCCGGCCGGTGCCTCTGTCCGCCGGCCAGAGGTAAAAGATGGGTTGGTCGTTTTGCAGATTAACCCCTCGAGAAACATGGAATAGATTTGCTTTCCTTGTGTCTTGTAACTTTTCCGAATAACCCCTCGAATCTTTAGATTCTTCGCACCCAAATCCAATTATTAGATCTAACCCTGATCTTAGATCTATTCGCGAGCACTATTCATTGTGTCTTGCAGTTTTCCTCTGCTACCCCCTGAGACCTATAGTTAATCACATCTAGGTCCCTAGATATTTAAAAGTTCATATCTTTCTTGTTTTAGCTCCGATTTCATCCGTTCAAGTTGCGTAAGGTTCATAATTTTGTAAAGCACACGTTAGTGGTGTGTTTTCACCATGTTTTGTTTTTTTGAAAATAAAATTAATATTAAGTTTGATTAATACTTAGTTATACACGTCTTTTATAAATAAAAGCTATATAGATCTATACACCGCTTTTCATAATCAAATTTAATTTGATTAATGTTTCTCTCACATGCTTTTGTAAATAAAATCTAATTAGATCTTTTACCCGGTTTTCCATAAGTCAAATATTAATTTGCCTAATGATTAATTAACTTTTATAATTGAAAGTTGATTAGGCTTTTACATCGGCTTTTATAATAAATATCAATTTGATTAATGCCAATACCATAATGTTTTTAATAATGATATGATCTACTCGAATTACAAAGTTTCGTTTAGATTGTTCATATAGTTTAGTTTTTCTAAATTAAATGTTTAATCGATTTAATCAATATATGAATCTTTATTAATAAAACTTGATTAGTTCTTTACACCGGTTTCGTAAATAAAGTTTAATATTGCATTAATGCCAACCTAGGGTATTTTATTTGTAAAATATCCTTTACATTTGTTTTGCTAATTAAAATAAACCTAGCTCTCATAATCTTATTCCATCATAAAATGCTAATCATTCGTTAGACGTTCGGTGTCCGCTCTATCCTAGTATCTCTTTTGATCAAGTTTATCAAAAGCTCTAAACCTTTCTAGTGTTAGCCCAAGCTAAACTGTGTGCATCTAATCAGACCTTTCCCTTATAAGCACGGTTTGTGTGCTTTGGTGATCCAAGTAGATATCTAAGAGTTTCTGTTCTGCATTTCTTTATCAAGTAATCCTACCATGATTATTTCATGTTTCTCTTAGAATTTCCTTCATCAATGTCTAGTTCATGTCTATCCTATCTCGGTCAGGTTGTCTTTTTATGAATCAGTTGTGTTCTTGTACCTAATCTATCGTAGCTACCTTTCTTTAGAGTTTACCTTGTTATCTGCTTCACCTGTCAGATCAGTTCACCCTTGGTTAGTGTTTCAGCTGTTCATCCGAGTTCTCTTTGTAGATTAGTTTTCCTAAACCCACCTTAAGGTTTTGTTGTACATTGATAGTTCGTTTGTGCCGTTCTAGTTCGTTTCACCATAACCTGTACATTAGCATGTGTATCACCTGTTATTTATTATAGTACTAAAGATGCATGTTAATCTTGACTAATTCTTATTCCAATGCTTTTATAAATAAAAAGTGATTAGGTTCTAATCTGGTTTTCTTTAATCATGATGTAATTGCTTAACCCCTATTCATAACTAGTTTTTCTAAATAAAAGATGTTAGAGTAAAACATCGGTTTTCATAGTAAAGTTAATATGCCTAATGACATCATAAATGCCTTTTCAATATTAAATATGTTTACTTGAACACGTGACATAAAGTTACTCGTTTAGATATCTCATACCTGCTTCATCTTTTTAAAGTAATTGTTAATTTGACATAACTTCCACTCGAATGTTATAAATAAAATATGATTAGGTTTATCGTGATTTCTTTAATCAAAACTAACTTGTTTAATGGTAACATAGAGTATTTCTCTGAAATATTCTTTCACATGATTTCTTAATTAAAATAAGCCAAGCGTAGTCTCTTGTTGTTTGATAATGATCTCACGATTGTTTCGAGCTTAGTTCTGTTTTCAGCATTTCTTGCATTTGCGTAACCATTAGAATCGAGCTATATCTCAGTGTGATCTTTCCGGTCCTTGCTCAATCTTCCGCGACCATCTCCTCAAAGTTAACCAAGCCTTTCCCTTCCAAGCATACTTTGCGTTCTTTAGTGATCCATCTAATCAAGCCTATCCTTTAGTGCGTTCTTTTAAAGCTTTCTTTTGATTGGTGTATTGTTCTTAGTTATATTCATGCGTTTTCTTTGCATGCTTGTGCCCGATGATTGATGCGAGTAGAAGGAACGTTGTTTGAGAGCTTCGAAAGCTTAAAGGTGAAGACATTCTGAGCAACATCACTACTCTGGTTAAAGGCAAGTGTGTCCTTGATCTTTTGTCCTAAGAATTATATTTAATCACCGTTGCATTGCTTGCATTAATTTTGATGGGTGCCTGTTAAGGATGACTAGCCTCTTTTCACCATTATCTTGAACCTGGTTCTTAATTAATACTGATGGTAGATATTGCTTAGTGTGCTCAACTGGGTTGGTAATAATCAACATGGTTATCATTTTATGCTCTATGTTCTTTATGATAATTTTAATACAAGATCACTGTGCATTAATCGGAACATGGAGAACCACCCAAGAAAACAGTACAACCACAAGAACTAATGGTCAATGGTCTTGGCTGAATAATTAGGAACTTTAGCTTGGGGTGATCTTACCTGATAAGGACAAGGGATCGGCAGTACTGCGGGGTATGGACTCGCTCTAGCAGAGGGTTAGGTGAGTTATTCTTTTTATGGTGGGGTATCGACCTGCTAGGGGACTTTATACCTTGCTAACTGATCCGGACCTTGTGGGTCACATCTTGCTGGGAACCTTTGTAAAGGCCTTGTAGCGTCCCTATGCAGCCACACCTCGGTAGTGTGGTATGGTGCCTGATCAGCATCGCGTGGTTGGGTCCAAAGTTCTCCGGAGATTTTACGCTGCTTGTGGTGAAAGTGTACAACCTCTGCAGAGTGTAAAACTAATCGATTAGCCGTGCTCACGGTCAAGAGCGGCCTAGACCCTCACATGATAATTAAACTTGAAGATGGACTTAAATTGTGTTATGGTTATGTTAGCCATATGCTTATGGCATATCTCTTATCTTTATGCTTAATTGTGGGTTGGTATAAACTTATACTTTTATTAGTAATCAGGTGCTAATAAAACTTGACCAACTAAAATGCTAAATGCTTAGAGCCCAGTCCACTATAAGGCCTTTGCATTCATACTTTCCCCACACTTGCTGAGTACGACAAGTGCTCACCCTTGCTATAAACAATGTTGCTCAGAAGGAGGAAGCTACTCTGAAGTCTTGTGAAGATGTTGCTGGTTCTAGGCGTACGCAACCCCCAGTCGACTGCTTGTGATATTTGGTGTCTTCGTTTCCAGGATTAAGCGTAAATCTCTGATAATCTTTCTTTTTCTTACGTGATATTGTTTCTGTTATTCACTTATGTCACTATATGCATGAGAATTGATCCTGGCATGCATATAGTTATGCACTTGGTTTTCTTTGGAAAAACATGTGTGACACTGCTCCGGCCGAAGACGGAGGTGGAGTGGAGGGCCGCCGCTGGGGAAGAGTTCCTGAGCGAGGACGTCAAGGAGCAGATCGTCTTCGGTTCCTTCTTCGAGCGCGGCTTCAACCTCCCGGAGGGAGATTTCTTCTGCGGCCTTCTGTGAGGCGTATCTGGGGATACCGCCTCACTTCACGTTGTGGAGAAATTTCTTCTGCATCAAGAGCACTGTCGGTGTTTTAGACCGGCAACCTACTAAGGGGAGTACCCGAAGTAGATGAATGTGGCCTCGCCGAGATTGGTAACTCGAAGGAAGAGACACGTGGCACACAATTTAGACATGTTCGGGCCGTGAGGTGCGTAATACCTTACGTCCTGTATGCTGCGTAGCTCTGGATTGATTGGGCACGATTACAAGATGGTGTAATAGTGCGCCGTGGATTGGATGAGATGCTAGAGAAGGGTCCCTGCCCCGCCTTATGTAGTCCGGGAGGCAGGGTTACAAGTCAGAGTAGGGAGAGAGTACTAGTCGAGTACGTCTAGGAGTCTTCCATACAGTGCAGGACATGTACAGCTTCCTAACCGAGTACGTCTCCTCCGTAGTCCTTGTGCTCCACGCCATCAGATGCCGTGTAGCGCAAGCCGTGTAGTCCCAGGGGCCCACCGAGTAGTTGGTCCTGGTACCCACCGAGGTAGTGGGCCCAGGGAGGTCCATACGACAAGCCCCCGAGTACTTTGTAGTCGAGAAGGATAGCTTCAAGTAGTCTTGATGGCCTTAACGAGTAGTCCTAAAGCGTCCCTAAGTACTACAAGTCAAAAGTCCTCAAGAGTAGTCGAAGCATCTCGAGGCTGGAATGTACTCCAGCTGATGTTTGAGCAATCTTGAAGTCTTCTCGAGTAGTACCAAGCGTCCTCGAGTGCTGCCTTCGAAGGTCTTCAAAAAATGCCCACCTTGTCTTGAAGCCGAAGCCGATATGGAAGTGCGATTGCAAAATCGCACTCCATATGGATTAGCCCCCGAGCCTTAGGTTGAGCCGCAGGCTCTGGCTGAGGGTCCATCTGAAGTCTTGGCAAGAAAATCCCGAAAAATCTAGAGAGAAAAAACCGAAGGACACGTGGCACGGAGCCCCCGAGCCTTGAGTTGAGTACTTCCTCTCGATCTCAAGGGTCATCTTGAAGAATGTGTCCTGAGATGCTCCTGAGCCTTGTCGCTTGCCAGGTAGTAGAGTAGTAGTAGCCGAGCCCCCAAGGTGAGGCGCGTCGACTAGTAGAATGCGAAGAGTCACTCGCGGCCGCTGAGTCAGCCGAGCGCAGACTTATCCATCTAGCCGTTGGAGGGCCGGTTTGACTTATAAATAGAAGCAAAAACCCTTAGGGTTTTTTACCCATCACTGCTATAGTCATTTCGAATAGATCTGAGACAGATCCACTTCCAGCGCGCGCTGCCGCCGTGGTAGATCCAAGCGCGCCGCCACCCAGAGCTTCCAAAGTAGCCCCCGAGCGAATGCGCGTGAAGACGCCGTGTTCTTGGAGAATGAAGCCTTCACCGTCCAAGTCTACGAAGGCCGCCGGGAAGAAGAGAGGCCGTGACGAGGCCGTCGCGGTTGCCACGGGGGCAGCGCCGTCGATGTCTCCACCGCGGCCAGATCCAAGCCGCGAGTGGAAAAAGTCGAAGGTGAAGACTGAGGATTTGTTGGCCCTTCTCAACAGCGGATTTATCCGGGAGAATGAGGTGGATATGTGGAGAGCCGCCGCCGGAGATCCGTACCCAATGGAGAAGGCTGAAGACGAGATCTTGATGTTCGCGCGCTTCGCGGAGCGCGGACTCGCGCTTCCGGTCAGCGACTTCTTCAAAGGCCTCCTTGGGTACTACGGAGTTGAGTACCTCAATCTCAACCCTAACAGTATTTTCCATACCGCAGTCTTCGTCCATTTTTGTGAAGCATTCTTGGGGATCAAGCCGCACTGGATCCCGTTCCTGAAATTCTTCCGGGTGAAGCCGCAGCCGAGCGCCAGCAACCCGCGAGTAGTCGGAGGGGCGGGCATCCAGATGAGAGAAGACGCCGCTGAGCAGTACCTCGCGTACAAGCTCATCGACTCCAACGCCGATTGGAAGGCGAGGTGGTTCTACGTCACGAACCACCACCCTAGTCTGCCGAAGCCTAGCGGAAGGCAGCCCAAGCACCGGGACTGGTGGAACACGGAGCCCACGATGCAGGAGGGGATCCAGCTCCCCGAGCTGCTGGCACGCATCAAGGAGCTCAGAGAAGCCGGGCTGAGGGCCGAGCATGTGGCCTTCATCTTCATGAAGCGGAGGGTGCAGCCGCTGATGGCCCGCGACACCCTAGGCTTCGAATACACCGGCGACGATGACACGTCGCGGATGCCTGGAGGTGAAGTCGATGACGACGACATCATTGATAGGCTGACGCGCATCTTCAAGGACATGCCACCGTACACGGCGTGCCCGGTCCAAGAGTACTCCGCGCGCGCCCGCCAAAGGAGGTAAGTAGTCGTACCCCCTAGTCGAGTAGTCATTGCTTGTGAGTAGTCGCGCTGATGTCTTGTGCCTTGCAGGACAACTTGAAGAGGTTCGTCTCCGAGCCGCAGCCGCCCCCTTAGGGAATCGAGACCCCGAAGGAGGGTAAAGCCAAAGCCAAGGGGCGGCGAGAGATCGGCGAAGGAGATGACACTGTCATCGTAGAAGACACGTCCGACGACGACGACGACGAGGAGACGCTACAGGACCGCTTCCAGTTGCGGTCGAGGTTCAACCGTCCCGGCTTGCCTCATGTACCCCTTGTGCAAGATCCACCGACTAGCCTGGAGGCTAGTCTGGCTACGCCGCCACGGAAGCCGCGCAACCCCGCCCGCAAGCGGGTGACGAAGAAGCTGAGGGTCTCAGAGACCACGCCTCAAGAGGTAAGATGTCTTGACTAGTGTAGTCGAGTACCCATCGTACGAGTACACTTACTGATGACTGATCTTCCTTGTATGCAGGAGGTGCCGCCGGCGGAGCCCGTCGAGGATGGCGACGAAGGCGAGTGGGATACAGTGGGGGAGCCGGCTGGGAGTCGTAGCCCAGCTCCCACTGTTGAAGAACTCATAGCGCAGTTGGAGCGCCAGCCCTCTTCTCATCAAGAGGGCACAGAACCCGCAGCCCCCGCCATCGAAGAGGTGGTGGCCGCAGGAGCACAGGAAGGCGCTGCTTCGGTTACCGTTGCTGTAGAGAGAGGCAGCGACTGCAGAGGCGCGAGAGGAGGCGCCCGCCGAGGGTGGACTGGTGGACATTGCCAGCATCCTCGGCGCCCCGGCCGTGACTATAGTCCGGTCAAACCTGTAAGTGCTGAGCTTCCCGAGTAGTACTTGGTGTAGTAGTCGAGCTTGAATGACAACCAATTGTGTACTTCTGCAGGAGATCAACAGACTTGTCCTGGGAGGGAGATGAACCGTCCATGACGGTGGCGGAGGAAGAAGTCGCGCCGCCCGTCGAGGAGTCAACTCCTGCCCCCCAGGCGGAGTCCGAAGCGCCGGCTACTGGAGCTGCGTTGCCCGAGGCCAGCGTGGTCGAGGGTAAGTATTCTGCTGTGGTTTTAGCCTTCCCCATAGAGTAGTCGTAGTTGCTAATGCACTTGACGTCTTCTTGTCAGGCGTCGAGGCCGGAGGGAGCAACATCCATGCAGCGGTGCCCATGGAGAAGTCGACACCACAGGCGCCGGAGGCTGCTGAGGGAGCCCCCGAGCCGATGGAGGAGGTCGCTGAGGAATCCGCCGTGGCAATCGGAGGAGAGGAGGCCACCATGCCACCAGAGGTTGCTCTGGAGGTGGTTGTCCGCTCCCCGGAGATCCAGGACGCAGAGCCCATCCGCTCTGCGCCGATGACTGAGGCTGCCACGAGTAGTCGTGGCGGAGTGGAGCTACTCGCGGATGATCTGGTCGACCCGGCGACGGTGGCCAGGCACCTGGAGGCGGTCCGCCAGGCTGAGCAGTGGATGAAAGTAAGTAGTCTTAACTTCTGAGTAGTCAATCCTTTGTTGTTGAGTACTCATTGACGTGTGTTGTCTGTGCAGGACGTCGCGGAGAGGTCCCGCGAGAAGTCCAACATGCTGCAGGGCTTTGGTGACGCGGTGCTCCGGGCTGAGGCACTAGAGGATCAGCTTTTGAAGTCGCGGAAGCGCGCGGCTGTCATGCAATCCAAGCTCGACGCCGCTTTTGCCAAGTATCACAATGACATCCAAGAGTTGCAGGCAAAGGGCGATGACTTGGTGCGGAAGAACAAGACACTCCGCAACAAGAACAAAGGTACGCCACTTGACTTGTTGGGTAGTTGTTGGAGGTCGAGAGGTAGTCTGACCCACTGCGCTTTGTTGTATTGCAGAGCTTGAGGGCCAGGTGGAGCAGTTGAAGTCCTCGGAGACAAGTATGAAGAACCTCTTCTACCGGGAGCAGGAGGCCCGCCAGGTACTCGAGCTCGACTATAAAGAACTTGCCTTCGAGTGCGAGGAGCACATGGAGCTTCGGATTGCTTCTGACCGCGATCTCGTCAACTGCTACAAATCGTTGCAGAAGTTGAATGAAGATTGCGAGGAGTTGCGGGCCCAGCTGAAGGATCTTGAAGAAGCCGCGCTGCCGATCACAAGGCTCTTGGTGCCTCACCCGGGAGGCCCCAAGATCGCTCCGCTCGTGGATCGCCTCAGGGAAGCCCCCACCCGGCTGGCGGCTTATGTGAAGCATATGGCGAGGTCGATTGTTGACGGTTAATAATTGTATCAAAGTTCGTTTGTGACTTGCAAGCGTACAAGTCTCCCGTCGTAGTCAAGGGACCCTTCTTCCCTCGAGTTGTGAACCCAAGGTATCGAATCCGTGGAACAAATGTGTGACGCAAAACTTAATCTAATAAAGCCAAGTAACTCGAATCTTCGATAAAAGAAACCCTAATGCATCTAAGTAAAAGACACAAAACGAATCTAATCTACTAAAGACCGGAGAAAACAAAGTAAGATTGTGTAGATAAACCGATCTAGAGGGATTGGGGTCAGCCTTTTGTTGAAGTTCCAAGCAAGAGAAGAAGTAACAAATCGAATCTTATAAGAAGCTTCTTTAAATCGTGGTTTCCCGTCCAAATCCGAAAACATCCGCCTTTCGGAACCCCCGTTCTGTCACAACGTATCCCTACTCATGCGGGGAGCTTAGGGAGAGTCAAAAGATAAGTCGAGATTCTTTCGGAAGATCCGGCGTGTACCTCTAGCCACCGCGGCTACAAGAACACCCTATGTAATCTATCTCAAGAATAGAATTGGAATAAGCAAAGCCGATCGAAAAACGAAATCTTCAAGGAAACACTTGATCACTAGGAAAAGATTCAACTTGATAATTCAACTATAACAATGATACATACACAAGATCACCACCGGGATCCTTCCTTGATCTTGCTTCTAGCTCCGGGAACTCCGACGTGGTCTTCCGTGCAAGGTTCCGACGTCGGCTAGGGAAACCCTAGTCAACTAGCTCGACCCTCTCCTCTCCGAGATGGTGTCCCTCTCTTCTCTGCTCCTCGGCGGCCGATGACGAATTCTTCTCTCCGTGGCTCTCGGTCAGGGGGCTATAAATAGCCCGATTGGCGGCTAGGGCAAAGGAGGGGGCAAATGGGCCCCGGATGGGCACGGGCCGACCGGACTGGGCCGGCCGGCCTGGGCCCATCCAGGCCCAGCCCGAGGCCTCCTTTGCTCTACGTCGGTTCCCTTGCTTCCTGGATGTTTCCCCTTCTGCATGTAGGTCCGAATTGGACTAAACTCCTTGTCTTGCAAGATTCAGCACTTTTCTGGTCAGGTCCTCGGAGTCTGTCGTCTTCTCGGATCAAGTCCCTGGCTTCTTGGAGTTAAATTTGCTTCGTTGCATGACTTGTACGGGGCTTCAAGGTCTTGTCATGAGGTGCTTGATGAACTTATCCCGAAAGTATTGCATTCAACACTAAAACCCTGCATAAACATTAAACTCCAAAACCGACATGCACACGTGAACTTGTTATACCACGGGGGTTAGTACCAATGGATAAGGTATAAAACTCATGCCAACACCGAAGGTAAACTCATGGCTAGGTTGACATATTTTCACCGTCAACATCTCCCCCATGCTTAAACCTTGCTCGTCCTCGAGTAAGCCTTCGATGGATATCATCATTGCCAAACAATGTTTAAACCTTGCTCTTGATTATACATGAGAAAACATAATGCTCTCAAAATTTTAATTCTTTAAAGTTCCATAATGTACTAGCCTTCATCTCTACGGAGGGTAGATTCTTATTAAGCTTATCCCACAAGTATTAACATGCTCACAAAGTTTAAATAGATCTCAGGATCTCAGAATTTTTGAAATAAAGAACGAGATAAAGAAAAATTAAACCAAGTTCACAAATTTAAATCATCTTGTATATTGCTCATGAACTCTCATCTCACTTGTCTCTCAAGCCTATATATTCTACTCCTTTCCCTCTCATAACATATATGTGTGGTAAGCTTTATGGAGCTTTGGGAAAGTTTAATCCTAACAAGATTTTATAAATGAGGTGTTGTCAAAACAAGACAAGCTTCTCATGGTCTTACCAAGACTCGTCAAAAAGGTCATTGGAAAATAATGTTAAATCAAGGAGGGGAAAGAGAAAAATACACACACTTTAGATGAGTGGATATGTGCAAATGGCAAAGAGTGATCCCGAGGCACAAAGGAAGTCCTCGTTATCGGATTGCACATGGTTCGAAAATGAGAATGGATCTTTTTAACTTGAAGCCTTGAATGCACTCTTAGAGAACCAGGGAGTTCACTTTACGCATATATATTTTTTCTCTTTCTCATGTTTCTCATTCTTTTCTTTCTTTCTTTCCTTCATTCTTTCATTCATTATATATATATATATGTTTTTCTTTCTTCTTGTGAGACCTTCACCTTGGAAGTCACGTTCATCGCTGAATTTTTTTCTTTCATCATTATTTTTTTTAAATACTCCCCTTTGAACTCTAAAACTGCACCGTACCTACCTCCTCCCCAATGCTTAGATGTTGCTCATCCTCGAGCAAAGAGGCGAAAAATAAGGTAGGTACCGGAAATAATTTTCCTTTGGAGAGATACTTGAAATCTTCAATGTCGTCACCGTCTTGCGATCTTCCTTGAATTGATGATCTATTCTCAACGATAGGTTGTAGTCAAGTAGGTAATCACAAAAGATGATATTTGGTTTAAGGGCGGATATCCGGCGAAGTTTGTGAGGTCTCCAATGCGGGGATACACAATGCACGGATAAAAGGCTAGCAAAAAAATAGATATGCAAAAATGGAATGACCAACTTCTTAGTCTCGGGCCGGAGAAATCATGGCCTGCAATAACTCACTCAAAAATAAATCTTGTACACTAAGGTTTATGCACTCAAATATATATTAGGCTTTGGATAGGTTGAGCAACACACAAGTGATATTTGTGACAAGGTTAGCGATATTTTTGAGCATAAAAGACATCTTTAATCTATTCATAACTTGAGAGCACATAAAACACTATGGGTCTTTATTTTAATCATAACCTCCGTTAAAAATTAAGCTAGCATTTAAATAAATTCAGATTTGTATT
This sequence comes from Cenchrus americanus, assembly GCA_947561735.1. Taxonomy (NCBI): domain Eukaryota; kingdom Viridiplantae; phylum Streptophyta; class Magnoliopsida; order Poales; family Poaceae; genus Cenchrus; species Cenchrus americanus. The sequence goes on along the minus strand of OX387242.1, from coordinate 123,756,584 downwards.
TTTAAGAGAGCACTAGCTTAAACATGCATAGATCAATTACAAAGATGAACAAAGCTGCAATTATAATCATATATCATCATGGCACAAATTTTTGTAACTTTTCCAATGATATAATCAAGGTGGTGTATTTATTAATGATGACATCAAGTTGAAATACAAACTGAAAATAAACAAACATGCTTGCTGAAATTTAAATAAAAACAGAAAATACTACGCAAACACACATAAGCAAAAGCTGAAAATTACAGAGAAAAAGAAAAGAAAAGAAAACTAAAGTTCCTAAATCTTCTAGTCCTCCGCCTGTGGTTGATGTTGATGATCTTGATAATAATACCCTTGCTCATAATATGATTGGACATTTCCTCCGACGAATTGATTTGGCTCCACAAGGTGAAGGCGTCCAAGCTCAAAGGCAATATTTGCGTTGCCTTCACCAAGTTGAGCTGCGTTAGCTTGGATGGCTGCGATGTTTTGAGCGTTTCTTGCAGCATACCCTCCAATTATGGCCATGCTTTGTTGTGGTTGGGGGTGATGAGCGTAGGACTCCGCGAAGTTAGCGTTGGGCACAACATAATTTGGTGGGGGTACCGATGCACCACCCCCCCATGCTTGCTCTTGTGGCCCTCCGTAATAACTTGGCAGAGGAGGGATCCCGCCGAATGGTTGCACATTGGGTTGTGCTCCACTCGCTTGTGCGGAGGATGTTCCCTCTTCTACGATTCTTCCTCTTTTGTTCTTCCTTGCAGGGACAAGTAGTCCCTCTTCCAACCAATCTTCTCTCCCTTCGATGAAAAGCCTAAGCCTCTCATTGGGAAGGGGTAGGTTCACTATGGCCAACCGATAACCTCCTCTCTCATCTCCACTAATGTATTTGCCTTGCCACAAATACTCAATGTCGAGAGAGGTACCACGCAAAAGATGGTCGGGGTTTCTTGCGATCCCCGGCCGTAAGGAGAAGGCCAACATGGAGAGGTAGCACCCCGAACCAATATTACCCGCCCCCGATGTTGCTTCACAACACCAACGGTTGATCATAAGGTAGGAGGGGTCTATTGGCTGCCTGGCAATTAAAGCCGAGTATAGCCAATTCAACTCCGTGTCGGTCACCTTTGTCTCCTTCATCCTCCCCAATACCCTCTTGCACATCCAAGAGTGAAATATCCGGATAATGGGGTTGCGGATACAATTGCGTTGTTGATGGGCTTCTCCGGAGATATTCCAAAATCCCGCTAACATGCCGGGTGGCACGTCAACTTTCTCCGGAGCTCCCTTGTGGAATCCAAGCAGCTCCCTAACGTGTTCGTAGGGAACCACTTGTTGGACTCCCTCCAAACGAAATGACAAGCTTTGCACCCCATCATCATCAAGGATGGGTGCAATAGTCATTAAAATTTCCAAGGTGAACCCCAAGTGGGTGTCCACCGATACTCCGTTGGAGAACTGCACCCATCCAAGGTGCCCCAACATATAGTATATGTCGGTGCCAAAACCCAAGGTGTAGAGTGCTTGGTCGTCGAACTCGATGTTGGGCACAAGCCTCTTCTCAAGATTAGAGAGCCTCTCCTCCTCCGACGACGACAAGATGATGAAGCCGTACGAAGAGTATGTCGGAGTGCAAGGAGGTGGCGCGGTTGAACGGGTCGATCGTCGTGGTGGCGCGGGCTGCTCCTCCGTGTGCCCACGAGGTTTGGTAAACCTCATGGACGTGCTTCTTGCAGCCCTCATACCACCAAGGAGGAGAGCATCGTTCCTCCTCGGTGGTGCCGTATCCGTCTCCATGCTCCGGGGAGACTCGGAAACCGAGTGCCTCCTCGAAGACGTGGTTGATGACGGCTTGGATGACGACGAACTCTTCTTCTTGGAGAAGAGACTTGTGGTTTTCTTCCACATGGTTGTTGCACTCTTTTCTTCAACTAAAACTCCGGGTTGCAACCTGTAAATAGGCACTTAAACTCTTTGCTTCGGATGTGTACTTTGAGTGGATTAAGGATGTGGATTTTTTCTTGAGCTATCAAGCTTGGGAAGGTTGGCTATGTCTACGGAGGTTTTGAGCACACAAACTTGAACACACAAACAAAGGAAGGAGAGGGAAGCTTGCCTGCAGAAAACGGGAGCCGGGGGGCTCCTTATGTAGGGGAGGCCGGCCTGGGCCGGCCGGCTCGGGGTCCCTCGGTGCACCTCCCCGCCTCGTCTTTCTTCCGGCACGATCATTTCGCCTCTCGCAACTTTCCCTGCCCGCGTGCTCCACGAGTTGCATCGCCCAAACGCTCTCGTCCACTCCTTTTCTTGCATTATTGGTCCTTCCACTTGATGCTCCATGCTTTGGGTCATGTCCATGCTCCCTAGCTCCACTTGCTTCACATGCCACCATGAAATTCCTGCAAAGTTGATGCTTGCTGCCCACCATGCTTGTCCTTTGCATGTGGAATTGGTGAAAGTTGATAAAAGGGAATCCAATGGTGCATGCATGATTAATTCAAACTAGATTGCCTCCATTTAGGTGTGTTTAAGGTTAAGCACACCTCTAATTCGAAATTTAAAATATTTTTCAGAGCCATGCAAGAGCTCAAACATAATTTTATAGAAGTTTTTAAACCATTAAAAACAAATGTAAGTCGAAAATATTTTCCGACTACGTCGATTTCGGTCTCACCGGTATAGCTTGCCTTCATCGGTTGAGAGCAAACTTTTCCCGGCTTGATCATGGGGGCATAGGTTTAGGTTCTAATTTTGGCTAAATAAGAAAGATTTTGAATAAAACAAAATTAGAATAGGCTTAGAAAAATTCTAATCCTAGAGAAACCAAGGATGTTGATTTTTAAACCAACCAAAAGTTTTGATTTCTAGGTTCACGCGAGTTCTACCACGTGCTGAATTTTACTAACACATAGATATAAATCGTGGCTCTACTCGTGTGGTTTTAGCATGAAAAATAAGTCAGCCTCAGCACCATAATGAGGGTGAAAGGTTGAGTTAGGTTCTGAAATTATTTGGTTGAGGTTTCTCGAAAAGAAAAGAACAAACAAGCACATAGGAGGGTTCATGCAAAGGGTTTATGATAAACCAAACATTCAATCAAGAATTATGTCTCTAATATTGTTCAACCACTTCTAAGTCTAATGTCTTTGTGTAATAAAACTCAAAATCTAAATTATTAAAAATACTCGAAAAACCTGGAATCGGGTTGTCCTCCCGGTAGCTTATTCTTGACTCGACGAAAACGGGTTGCCTCCCGCCTAGCGCTTCGTTTATAGTCTATAGCTAGACTTCTTCACTTGATTACTTCGGATCAACGCTCTTTGCGGGTGTTGCAATCTTGGGTACCCACTTCCGCACCATCTTGGGCACGGGCTTGTCTTCCGGCTTAGTCATTTTTTTGGTCTTCACAGGCGGCTTCTCTTCCTTTGTCTTGACGGATGCAACACCTTTGATTTTCTTTACGTTCATTTTTTTCGGCTCCTTCTTCTTTTTCAGCCCCTCCGTTTGTTTTGGTTCTCCCTTCACTCCAATCATGTTGCATGCCTCAATTCTTGGACGGAACTTGAAGGAACTCCTTTCTCCGTTGATGTCGAATGTGATCTCCCCCTTGCCAACATCAATAGTAGCTCCCACGGTCTTGAGGAAAGGCCTCCCTAGGATGAGCGGCGGCTTCTCCCTCTCCCATCTCGAGCACAACGAAGTCGACGGGGATGAAGTGGTGTCCGACCTTCACGGGTACATCTTCAGCAATGCCCAAGGGATAGCGAATGGAGTTGTCTCCCAACTCCAAACATATACCCGTAGGCTCCATTGGTAGGCGTAGCTTCTCGAACACATCCCTCGGCATGACGCTCACACTTGCTCCAAGGTCGCATAACGCCTTCTCGAAGTTGAAAGAACCAACTGAACATGGAATTGTAGGGCACCCGGGGTCTTGCTTCTCTAGCCCATTAGCAATAGCGGCACTACACTCCTCGGACATCTTGACATGATCTACCCCGAGTGTTGCTATCTCATATTTATTTGCAAGTATGTCTTTAAAGTAACGAGAATATGTAGGTACTTGTAGGGCATCTAGTAATGGCATGTTGATGCTAAGTCTACGCACAACTTCCACAAACTTCTCAAAGTGGTTGTCAAGTTTACCTCGGAAGTAGCGTGGCTTGAGTTGCGGTATCCTCGTGTCTTCCTCCGGCATCTCGAATTCGGGTTCCTTGGTGACGATCCCCGTAACCTTCTCTTTAGCAATTCCTTCCACCTCGGTGGATGGTTTAAGCTTCCTTGCTCCCGCGGAACGTTCCGGATCTTCGGTCTCCTTCCCCGAACGTGTTTGAATGGCCTTTGCTGATTCGGGACATTTGGGTTGTCCCGGAAGCTTCCCTTCATCATTAGTGAGGCGCCCCGCAAGTTGTCCAACTTGCGTCTCGAGCATCTTCATCATGTTAAGCACTTGATGATTGGAACTCCCGACCTCCGTCACTTTGCTATCGATGTTCTCCAACACCTTGTCTATAGTTTTGAACTTGGTGACGGTGTCCTTGTTGATCTTAGCTTGCTCATCCATGAACTCCTTCAATTGTATACGAAGCGGAACCGCGTTAGGAATAGATGAGGTTGCATTAAATTGAGGCCTACCTTGCCCGTAGCGGAAGTTCGGCAATTCTCCCTTCCTCATGTAGTCGAGCACTTTGGCTTCCTCCGGACAATCTTTGCGGACATGGACATACTCTCCACATTCTTCGCATGTGGACCTTGCTTCGGCGGCCTTCAAGTCTTGAGCCTCTTTCTTTTCCATCTCCATCTTCTCCAACCTCCTCATGAGCGAGTCGATCATGCCTTCAAGTATGTTCTCCTTCTCCACTTGCAAGACTCCTTTGACGTTCTCCGTGGGTTGAACCGAATGTAGGCGCCCGGACGACGCCCATGTGTCATTATCCGCGACCTTCTTGAATAGAGTGAAATCTTCTGTCGGTGTAAGTTCGATGATGGATCCTCCCGCCGATGCATCGATGATCGTCCTTGACGCCATGGTGAGTCCTTGATAGAACTTTTGCACGAGGTCTTCCTTCGGGAACTTGTGATGTGGAACCGCCAGGGTGTACTCGTTGAAGCGCTCGAATGCCTCCGAGATAGTTTCCGTAGGATATTGAACAAAGGTGGCAATCTTAATACGCAAGCTTTGAGTTTTACCCGGTGAGTAGTATTCCTTCATGAAAGCCTTCATCAACGTGTTCCAATTTTGCACCGTTGAAGGACCGATACGGCGAACCAGAGAGGGGGGGGGAGTGAATGGGAGCCGATAAAAATTCTTCTCGAAGGAGATGAAAACTCCAACAAGACGAACACGTCTTCCAACACACATCTCCGACTCACTACCCAAGTTGGCCAAGCCCACGTAGCCACTGGAGTGCCACTGGACCTAGGAACCAACACACACAGCCTTCCGACTCGAGAACGCAGCGGAACAACAAACCCCGAGTCTACAGACCCACACCGGTCAGACCGGTGAGCACCACCGGTCAGACCGGTCCCTGCTGGTGAAACTGAGCAACTTTCACTAAGTGGCTCTACACCGGTCGGACCGGTGAGACACACCGGTCGGACCGATGGCGACTCGAAAGCCCCCAAGGCACCAAACAGGCCAACCGACCACCAAACGGACTCAAACTCGAAACAGCAGCAACACGGGACAACAACGAACACACCAAGACGTTCACCCGAGCAAAAACCCACAAGGGCTCGCACCGGTCAGACCGGTCAAGAGCACCGGTCAGACTGGTGTAGCCTGGGCACCTCGGGATGAACAGCACCCGCGGGTCAACTCCCCCAAATCCAAAACTCGATCTCCCGAATCGCTCCACGGACTTGAACAAGACTTTGGGGATATCAAGAACACCTCATGAGGAGTCCATAGCCAAGTTTTTAATCCCACAAAAACTCGTCCAAAAAGGAGGAATCGAAGAAATCCCGCCGAAAGCACTTCCAACCCAAGAACTCAAGAAAACCCCAAAATCGAGCACTTTTACCCACGGATTTGGGAGGGGAATCACAGCCCAAAGAACCACCAAGGGTTCCCACAAATTTCCCCCATCAAATCCCCAAGAGAAAAGCCCCGAAAACACCCCAAAGAAATCACGAAGAGAGGGCTCCGAAAATCACCACCAAGAACAACCGGGAAAAACACATCCAAACCTTGAGGAACCACGCCGAATCATCTATACATGAAACAAAGGTTCGTACAAGGTCTAGCAAGCCGCCCGATCATCCATCCCTCTCTACAAGATCTCTCCGTGAAGCTCTCTTGCTAGTCCTAAGGAAAACCTAGAGAAAATAGGTGGAAAATAGGAAAACTAATGAGCTAGGGTTCCAAGAGTTGGCTGCCATCCTCCCACCTCTTGGGTTATATGGAGGCAACCGAATGTCTAAAATGCCCTTCTCTACTAACTAGGGATACAAGCCCCTCAAGTGCGGATTTGGAATTCTTGATGTCTTCACCATCGGACGGATGCCCGGCGACCGCACCCTGCGTAGCCTCGACGCAAGCCATGCGATCCCGACGCGTGTCCTCCGCTTCGAAGATTACGGACCGCGTCGTCGCACACCGGCCGACCGGTGCTCCTCACCCGTCGACCGGTCCCCACCGGGCCGACCGGTCGGACCCACCGGTCGGACCGGTCCGGTCTTGTTGCACCTCCGTCTTCGGTTCTCCGGTCTTGGCTTTGTGGATCAACCAAGGAACCCGGTGGTTTTCACGGTGAACCACCGGAAACCCCGCGAACTCGGTGTAGCCTCCGCCAATCTCCACTCATGACTTGGCTCCCACGTAGTCCCGGCTCGACCTTGGTTTTGAGGCTCAACCAAGAAACCGTTCATGACTTCATCTTGCTGTTCATGCCACCATGCGGCCCGCACTTGATCCCGCTGGCCACCGGGTCCCTCGAACGAAGCCTACTTGTCTTCTCCACACCTGGAGGCCTCACCGGCGACGACCTTTCGCGCTTGTTCTTCACCCGCACCAACACCGGTCAAGCCGCAACCCGCACCTCGCAATACTTAGCCAAGAATCGGTCCACACAATGTTGTCAATCACTCATCACACAAGGAAGCGACCATCCACCGGTCCTCGAACCACACATGGTCCTCAATCTCCCCCTTGATGAGTGCATTGACAACACCCACACGAAAGTAACAAGAGAGAAAAGAAAAAGAAAAGAAACGAACAAAAAGAAACTCCAACAAGCGATCGAAAGCCAAACAAAGGCAAAGAGCAAGATCACTTGAAGAAGACAAGTCTCGGACCCCTTAGGCAAGGGCAACGGCTCGACACATCCGAGACAAAGCAAAGCTCAAGCAAAGAGCACAAACCACCGAAACAAAGCTCGAAAACTCTCAAAGAGCTCCCCCTGCACACATGCAAACTCCCACTGAACCAATGCAACTCCCCCTGGACGAACGCATGCAAGAAACCACATGAAACAGGACAGCTGCAGCACTTTCAGCTCACACCGGTCAGACCGGTCATCACCACCGGTCAGACCGGTGCCTAACATATGTACAACCACATGAAATAGGACAGCTGCAGCACTTTCAGCTCACACCGGTGAGACCGGTCATCACCACCGGTCAGACCGGTGCCTAACATATGTACAACACCAGCACTCACACCGGTCAGACCGGTGCTCTTCACCGGTCAGACCGGTGTACAACAGAGCCCAGAAATGGCTCGAAACCACCTGAAAACCTTCTAAATGCGCCCGGTAAGCCATTTCAAGCTCAAACTTCTCCCCCTTGTTGGCAATGCATGAATCAAGCCAAAAATGCAAAACTTTCAACCTAGAGCTTCTCAAATATACAAAATTCAACATAGGATGCTACACACGTCCAAATGAGCAAGTTAGATACTCTACGGCTTTGTATCGATCTCAACTACATGATCACCAAGTTTCACAACCATTGGACGAAGCTAAGATGGATTTTGGCAATTTTGCGAAAAACTTGCCTCTCATGAGCAAAGTCCTAAACATGATCAAAGCATATCAAAACGGCAAAGCCACACAAACTTCATGCTAGGACAGCCATTCTAATCATAAGACCATCACAAACACCCACAAGCACCTCATGTCATGTCAAAGCCACCGAGCCATGTGCCTACTTCTATGTATGAGACTTCTCATTGGTAGGCATCATGCAACGGTTTAGCACCCAAAGCAAATTAAATTCAGCACATATGACATGGGAGCATATTTTCCAAGCCTTTTTCATTTCATTTTCAGATTTGTAAATGGTACATGAAATGTCTTTGCGACAAAAAGGAACTTATGCTCCTCCACAAGATAAATTAAGAGGGCTAAACATTCATGATGGCAAATGAGCCTTTGGCCCCATATGATCAATAAACTAGCTATCCAACCACAAATTAAGCATAGCAAGGCCACAAAAACATGTCAAGAGCATGTAAAGTCATTTACACATGAGAGAGCATACATGTGACATTTTTCAAAAGCATAGCTATCAACCATGGATTATTCAACAAGATCATCAAGAGCTAAGCCAAACTAACCGTAGCATACCAAACAAGCTCACAAAGACATATATCTCATTTCATGGTGAACAATGTATATGAGAGAAGCTTTTCCTAACCAATGCATATGATACAAAATGCATGCAATCTAAGATACAAGGATCCCTATACATCATGTTACATATGCCATGCCAAATGCAAGAAATGCACAAAGGAAAGCTATACAAATGCTACAAACCGGCTCCTCGAGGGGAGGTAAAACGGGCTCGACACCACCGGCAAAGAGAGCTCCCACACACCCAACTCAAGAAATCAAACACACACCAAGTTCCCCCCGCAAACGAGTGAAAGTTGCTTGATCTAGGGGTTTGGTGAAAATATCGGCTAGTTGGTCATGTGTGGGTACATGGATCAAAGCTATCTTCCCTTTCTCTACGTTGTCTCTCAGAAAATGATACCTCACTTCTATGTGCTTGGTTTTGGAATGGAGCACTGAGTTTTTTGCAATGCTTATGGCACTGGTGCTATCACATTGAAGTGGGACACGGGTATACTCCTCACCAAAGTCGCTCATGGTGTAGGTGATCCAAAGGAGCTGAGAGCAACAACTAGCAGCGGCAACATACTCAGCCTCGGTCGTGGATTGAGCAACACTCGACTGCTTGCGGGAAGACCAAGACACCAAAGAAGAACCCAAAAACTGGCAAGTCCCAGAAGTGGACTTCCTATCCAACCGACACCCGGCAAAATCCGTGTCTGAAAAACCATGAAGCGCCAAAGAAGAGGACGCGGAGTACCAAAGGCCGAAGTCGGGAGTGTGACGCAAGTACCTGAAAATTCGCTTCACCGCTTGCCGATGCGAAGTCCTCGGAGACGCTTGAAAACGAGCGCACAGACACACCGAGAACTGTATGTCCGGCCTCGTCGCCGTCAAGTAGAGGAGTGACCCGATCATGCTCCGGTACTCCTTCTGATCCACGTGTTCACCTTCCTCGTCCGCATCAAGAGCCGTAGTCGTACTCATCGGCGTCGTCATAGCCTTGGAGTCCTCCATCTTGAACTTCCTCACAATGTCCTTGGTGTACTTAGCATGGTGCACAAATGTTCCTTCCTTTGATTGCTTGATTTGTAGCCCGAGGAAGAACTGCAACTCGCCCATCATGCTCATCTCAAACTCCCTGCTCATATCATCTGCAAACCTCGCAACAAGAGAGTTAGACGAGCCACCAAAGACAATATCATCCACGTACACCTACAAAATCAGGATATCTCTGCCCTGCCTCAGCAAAAACAAGGTCTGATCGACCTTCCCCATCTCAAAACCTCTCTCAAACAAGAACCCCCTCAACCTACCATACCAAGCTCTAGGCGCCTGCTTCAACCCATACAGCGCCTTCCTCAACTTGTACACCCGGTGGGGGTACTTCTCACTCTCAAACCCCGGAGGCTGTCTCACATACACTTCTTCCTCCAACACACCATTCAGAAAAGCACTCTTCACATCCATTTGGTGCAACTTGAACCCTTTGGCCACGAGAAAAGGCTAGAAGGATCCTAATCGCCTCCAAACGGGCTACGGGAGCAAAGGTCTCCTCGTAGTCGATCCCCTCCTTCGACCGAACCCTTGAGCAACAAGTCTCGACTTGTTCCTCACAACCTCACCCTTCTCTCCCTCTTTGTTTTTCCACACCCACTTTGTACCAATCGGCTTACACCCTGGGGGAGGGTCAACCAACTCCCACACCTGATTCCTCTCAAAGTTCTCCTACTCCTCATGCATCGAGTTAACCCAATTGTGATCAGATAGTGCATGTCCAATGTCTTTGGGCTCAAAAGAAGCAACAAACGCAGCATGAGCAAAGTGGGAATTGTTTCGAACCCTCGACCGTGTAGTGCGTTCATTCATGTCGCCGATGATCCTCGAAGCTGGGTGATCCACTTGAACTCGCCGGGGAGGTTCTCGCCTCGAAGCTACCTCCCCCTCAACATCAGCTTCTCCTCGTTCTTGATTTGTCGTCGTAGGTGTAGCAGAGGGTCCATCCATCATCGTAGTCGAAGTAGTGGGTACATGTTCAGCCGGGGGCACCGCACCGCCATCCTCATCATCACCGTGTTCATGCTCCTCCTCCTGAAAAATCTACTCGCCAAGCTCATCATCACCTGCACACTCAAAGACAAGCTGACTACGTGGCTCTGTTGTCGGGGACAGCCCTAGGGGTCCCCTTAAACAACGGGGAAATCCTCACTTAAATCCCGGTACCGAAACACGTTAAGCCTAACCATGCAGGTGACTAACCATGCAGGACACGGCCCACACCTCGGGACCCCGACGGCCCACCAAGACGGCCCTCTTCGCTCGAGAGCGCGCGCCCCCTCGGGCAGGCTCCGCCCCGTTCGAGGAGCAACGCTTCCCTCGAGCGGTCCCGCCCCGCTCGAGGGCTCACTCCCCCTCGAGCGGGTCTCGTCTCGCTCGAGGGTTCGTCCCGCCCTCGGGCGGGGCCCGCCACGCTCACGGGCGCCCGCACGCGTGCGCCGGCCCCCGTACACGGGCATTTAACGCCCTGACACGGGCGGGGGTGGCGCCATCATGCGCCGGGGGCTCGCGCCCGGTGCCGCCGCACCAACTCCCCAGGGAGGAGCCCATCCCCACCACTGTGGGGAGGGACTGTGCAGTACGGCCGGTGTCAGCCCCGTGACACCGCGCGCCTACTCCAGTACGGCTAACGCGCCGGACCCTCGAAGGGGGCGGGGCGCACCCTCGATTTCACTTTCCCGTGACCCTACGGGGGTTAGGTGGAGGCGCTAGGCCGGTGGATTGCCATCCCGGCCACCGCAACGGCGCGACCGTCGTACCCACGCGTGCGGTGCGCACGCCGGCCTTTGCGGCAACCACTCCGACACCGTGAAGCGCGTTGGGAAGGAACGCCGTTCGCCTACCCCCGTACTCCGTACAAGCTTGCGTCGCACCACCCCCAAGCCTATCAGAGGATATCACCGCCATCCGTTGCCCTCCTACCCTCGAACCGCCCTTTGTTCGGGTACGAGTCAGGCCATGATGACCAGATCGCAGCGGGGATCGCCCGGACGGCCGCCCACTCTACGCCGTAGCACGTCGCACTTCTCCACATAGCTAGGTAGCGCGGCGTGCATGTAACCCGTCGCCCTCTTGATCTATAAAAGGGGGGGCGAACCCCCAGCCGTGGGGGGACGGAGTTCAACACAACACACCACGTACTCATTCCCACTCTCCCACAATATCTTCAGCCATTCCACCAGGGACTTGGAAGTTGCACTTCCTCTCCCGCCTTGCTTGTACCTGCCCCACTACAAGCACCCCCGGTGCTAAGTAATATAGTGCCCCGAGCACGCCCCTGCTGGACGTACGGCCCCTTCGGCCGGAACTAGGATAAACCTCTGTGTCACTTGTTACTTAGCATCGACCATTGAGGGATAGACCACGACGCTATCTACTGGTTAGTGTCGGGACCATATTCCGCACCGACAGTTGGCGCCCACCGTGGGGCAATCGAGCGCCTAAGGTCATTCCGTCAACTCCCTCCATGGTGATCCGCACTGAGTACCGTGCTACACGCTACTGCATGGGTAGCTCGGACCCCCTCCCGGCCGGGTTCGAAATCCGCTTCGGGGACCTGAACTTTCAGGCCACGGGGAACGGCTATCTCATGCGCCTCACTAACCGTGAGGAACTCCGCGCGCGGCGTCAGGACAGTTCTGCTCAGACCCCCGTCGTACGCACGACTCCGACGCAAGCGCCCGCGGCACGGAGGCCGCGGGTCCATCGACGCCACGACGCCGTCGTCGCTCGGGACAACGCTCGCGCCGGGCGCGGTCCGGCGGCGGCGGCCGAGCGCGCCGCCGCCCAACGCGGTGCGCCGACCACAACGACCGCCGCCACCCCGGCGGGACAGCGCGCAGTCTCTGGACCGCGCATCCCCATCGGGCTGCGTGGCGCTACGACGGCCTACAACGCCAACGTCAACACGACGATGCGCAGGGTTCCGCCTGGCCGCCATGTCTTCGTCGCCAGGGACCCCGGCACCTCAGCAGCAGATGAGTCATCCCTGGGCTCCGTCGACACGATGCCACCCGCCAACCGCCACGGATACGCGGAGTGGGACTTCTCCGGCGTGCGGACCCCGGCCGCGTTCGGCGTTTCCTCGACGCCGCGGACTGCGGTTCGGGCCGCTCCGACGACTCCGGCCACCGAAGCTACGACCCCACGCGGGAGTGTTGCGCCGTCATCACCAACGACCCGGCCAACGCCGCGGCGCGGTGGGCGCGGGAGACGGGGGAAGTCACGCCCGCCCCGGGGGATCGCCACGCGCCCGGCCGCGGGGCCAAGCGCTCTGTTGGGGCCGACGTCGACGCACACCGGCCCAAGCCCGCGAGCTCGAGGCCAAGCTTGCGGAAGAGTACCGAACGGTGCGGTTGCTCCGCGCCTCAATGGCGGGGGAGGCTTCGCGCGTGGCGAACGCGCGCGGGAGCCGGGCGGCGAGTCCGCGACCGCATCAACACCACCCCCAACGTCGGGAACGCGGACGTACCCCCACGGGCGAGCCGAAGCTCGTCGCCGCCGCGACGCCGCCGCGGGCTATGCCGGCACCCTCGACCCCCGAGGCTCGAGACATGCACCGCGAGGTGCAAACCCTCATCGAGCAAGCGGCCGTCCGGCGGGCCGAGAGCTCGGCCTCACGCATCCGCCCAACGGGGGGGGATGCGCGGGGGCGATGAAGCCGCACCGGGGAGGCGAACCCTCGGTGCACGCGGGGGGGACCGGCGGGGCATCCCGCCGGGCAAGGGCGCACGCCGGCCAAGGAGTGACTCCTCGACGCGCGCAGGGCACTAGATGGCGACGCTCGCAACGTCATCAACGCCCGGCGCACCGGCAAGGCGGACGCGCGAGCGGCAAGGAGTTACCACCCTCGACGGGGTGGGCGCTACGACCGCGGCGAGGACCGCTCCCCGACGCCGGAGCCCCGGGCACTCGCGTGTTCGGGCGGGAGATCCGAGCGGCAGCGTTCCCCCAACGCTTCCGCCAACCCTCGACGATCGTCAAGTACAACGGGGAGACGGACCCCCGTGTCTGGCTCAACGACTACCGCTTGGCTTGCCGCTGGGCGGGGCCACTAACGACGAGGTCATCATCCGCAACTTGCCCCTGCACCTTGGCGATGCGGCCCGGACATGGCTCGAGCACCCCGCCCGCCGCCCGGATCCATAACCGGGACGACCTAGTCCACACATTCGTGGGCAACTTCCGGGGGCACATACGTGCGCCCGGGAACTCTTGGGACTCGCGCTCCTACCCGCAGAAGCCCGGCGAGTCGCTGCGGGACTTCATACGACGCTTCTCCAAGCGCTGCACGGAGCTCCCCAGTGTGGCACAGTCCGAAATCGTGCATGCCTTCCTCGAGGGCACCACGTGCCGGGATCTCGTGCGGGAGCTGGGACGCAGCCCGCCTGCGGACTCCAACGAGTTGTTCGACATCGCCACCAGCTTCGCCTCCGGGGAGGAGGCCGTGGGGGCGATCTTCGACGGCAAAAAGGGCAAGCGCTCCGAGGACGTGCCCGCGGAGGGCAGCAAGTCCAAGGGGCCGCACCGCAATGACAAGCGGGGCAACAAGGGGAAGAAGCCGCGCCGCGAGGCGCGCGAGCAAGGGCGCGACGGCGGCAACGCCGAGGCCCTCGGCCGTCGACCCGGCTCGACGGGGCCCTCGACCGGCCCCTCGAGGCCCGGGAGTGTTCGACGACATGCTTTGAAGAAGCCATGTCCCTACCACAAAACCCCGGTGCAACACACCCTTGAGCAAGGCGACATGCTCAAGAAATTCTATGGCCGCGCCGCCGCGAAGGAGGCGAGAGGCCAAGAAAGACGGAGGCGATGGCGACGCCGGCCGGCTTCCCCCGCCGTCGAAAATGTGTTCCTCATCTTTGGGGGGACCTACCGTTGACATGTCGACCCGGCGGCGCAAGAAGGAGCGGCACGAAGTCCTCGCCGCGGAGAGGGCGCCTCCGGCCTTTCTCAATTGGTCGGAGGACGTCATCACCTTTGGCGGGAAGACCACCCGAATCGCATCCCCAACCCGGCCAGGTGCCGCCGGTGGTCGATCCCATCATTGGGAACGCCCGGTTCTCGGAGGTCCTTATGGACGGAGGCGTAGCCTCAACATCCTCTTCGCGCATACATTGCGCCTGATGGGGATCGGGTTGGACCAGCTGCGGCCCAGCACGAAGCCGTTCCACGGCATCGCGCCCGGCAAGCAGGTTCAGCCCCTCGGGCAGATCGACCTGCCGGTCTGGTTTGGCACCCCTAAGAACTTCCGCAAGGAGATCCTCACCTTCGAGGTGGTGGGGTTCAAAGGGGCCTACCATGCCATCCTTGGGCGACTATGTTACGCCAAATTCATGGCGGTCCCCAACTACACCTACCTGAAGATGAAGATGCCCGGCCCAAACGGCATCATCACCGTCGGGTCGTCTATCGAGCACGCATTCGACTGCGACGTCGAGTGCGTGGAACACGCAGAGGCACTGGCACTGGATGAAGCGCTGGTGAACACGCTGGAGAAGATGGTCAACGAGGACCTCAACTCCGCCGCTAAGCACGTCGGCGCCTTCGAGGCAGCGGAGCAGACCAAAGGGGTCCCCCTCGACCCTTCAGCCCCCGAGGGCAGGGCGTTGAGGGTCAGCTCCACCCTCGACCCCAAATAGGAAGCAGTGCTCGTCGACTTCCTCCGCGCCAACGCCGACATCTTCGCGTGGAGCCCGTCGGACATGCCAGGCATCCCGAGGGAAGTCGCCGAGCACTCCCTTGACATCCTGCCAAACACCCGCGCCGTGCAACAGCGGCTCCGCCGCTTCGACGAGGAGCGGCGACTGGCAATCGGAGCGGAGCTGCGGAAGCTCCTCGAGGCCGGATTCATCAAGGAAGTATTCCACCCTACGTGGCTAGCTAATCCCGTGCTTGTAAAGAAGAAAAATGGGAAGTGGCGGATGTGTGTAGACTATACTAGTCTTAATAAAGCATGTCCCAAAGTTCCTTTTCCTCTGCCACGCATAGATCAAATCGTTGATTCAATGGCTGGGTGCGAATTACTCTGTTTCCTTGATGCCTATTCCGGGTACCACCAAATAAAAATGAAGGAGTCCGACCAGCTCGCGACTTCATTCATCACACCGTTCGGGACGTTCTGCTACGTCACGATGCCATTTGGCCTCAGAAACGCGGGTGCAACATACCAGCGCTGCATGCAGCATGTTTTTGGGGATCACATTGGGCGGACGGTTGAAGCATACATGGACGACATCGTCGTGAAGACCAGGAAGGCGGACGACCTGGTTGGCGACCTTGGCGTCGCGTTCAGCTGCCTACGGGTCAATGGGGTCAAGTTAAACCCCGAAAAATGTGTCTTTGGAGTGCCGCGAGGCATGCTCCTGGGGTACATTGTCTTCCAGCGGGGAATCGAGGCCAACCCTGAAAAGGTCGCGGCCCTCGAACGAATGGGTCCGATCCGGGACCTCAAAGGGGTGCAGAAGGTGTTGGGGTGCCTTGCCTCCTTGAGCCGCTTCATCTCGCGGCTCGGTGAGAAGGGCCTGCCCCTCTACCGTTTACTCAAGAAGCACGAGCGTTTCTCCTGGACCACCGAGGCCCAAGATGCGCTTGACAAGCTGAAGGCGTCTCTGACGCACGCCCCGATTCTCACGCCGCCACAGGACGGCGAGCCCCTGCAGCTCTACGTGGCCGCGACCACCCAGGTGGTAAGCGCCGTGATCGTTGTGGAGCGCACGGAGGAAGGGCACGCCTTGCCTGTGCAGCGGCCAGTCTACTACATCAGCGAGGTCCTCTCGGACACGAAGACGCCCTACCCCCAGGTCCAGAAGCTGCTATACGCGGTAGTCCTTGCGCGGCGCAAGCTCCGCCACTACTTCGAGGCCCACCCCGTCACGGTGGTTTCTTCCTTTCCGCTAGGAGAAATCATCCGCAACCCCGACGCCGCGGGGAAGGATCGCCAACCGGTCCGTGGAGCGATGGGCGAAACGCTCGCCTACGCCCCCACGCAAGGCAATCAAATCGCAAATCCCGGCGGATTTCGTCGGCCGAGTGGACGGACACACGCGCCGCCCCCACAAATCCAGGCAGAGTGCTGGACCCTGTTCTTCGACGGCTCAGTGATGAAAACGGGAGCAGGCGCGGGCCTGCTCTTCGTGTCACCCCTCGGGGAGCACATGCACTACGCAGTGCGCCTCCACTTCCCAGCGTCCAACAATATGGCTGAGTACGAGGCCCTGCTCTACGGCCTCAAAATCGCCATTGAGTTGGGCATCAAGCGCCTCGACGTGCGGGGGGACACGCAGCTCGTGATCGATCAAGTCATGAAGAACGCGAGCTGCCATGATGACAAGATGGAGGCCTACTGCAAGGCCGTGCGAGCCCTCGAGGACAGGTTCTACGGCATCGAGCTCAACCATGTGCCCCGAAGGTACAACGAAGAGGCGGACGAGCTCGCCAAGATCGCGTCCGGGCGGATCACCGTCCCCCCGAACATTTTCGCGCGTGACATCGCTCAACCCTCGGTCATCTTCGAGCCCTACCCCTCGAATCACGACGGACCCTCGGGGGCTCCCTCGAACCCAGTGGGTGCGGAGCCCATGGACGAGGACCCCTCGAACGAGGCGTACGTGTTCTCCCTTCTCGAGGGGTACGGCTCTCATGAAGCCGACGTGATGGACATCGAGCTGGCCCCCGTCCAGGCGGACTGGCGGGAGAAATACATCGCCTGGATCGCTCGAGGGGAACTCCCCGCAGACCGGGCCGCGGCTAGGCGCATCGCTAGGATGGCCAAGTCTTTTGCCCTCATCGACAGCGAGCTGTACAAGCGCGCCGCCTCCGGCATCCTACAGCGGTGCGTGCCAATTCCCGAGGGGCGCGAGCTCCTACGGGACATCCATGCGGGGATCTGTGGCCACCACGCCACACCCCGCACCCTCGTCGGCAACGCGTTCCGCCAAGGCTTTTACTGGCCTACCGCGGTCGCGGACGCCAGCGAAATCGTACGCACCTGCGAAGGGTGCCAGTTCTACGCCCGCAAGTCCAACTTGCCCGCCCACGCCCTACAGACCATCCCCGTCACATGGCCGTTCGCCGTGTGGGGGCTGGACATCGTCGGGCCCCTGCGGAAGGCGCCCGGGGGCTTCACCCACTTGCTAGTCGCGATTGACAAGTTCTCCAAGTGGGTGGAGGTGCGCCCCATCACGAACCTAAGGGTCGAGCGGCGGTGACATTCTTCACCGATATCGTCTACCGCTTTGGAGTGCCAAACTCCATCATCACAGACAACGGGTCCCAGTTCACGGGCCGGAAGTTCTTGGAGTTCTGCGACAAGTTCCACATCCGTGTGGACTGGGCAGCTGTGGCGCACCCACAGACCAACGGCCAAGTGGAACGTGCCAATGGCATGATCCTACAAGGCCTAAAACCCAGAATTTTCGACCAGCTCAACAAATCTGGGCGAAAATGGCTCCAAGAACTACCAGCGGTCGTGTGGAGCCTAAGGACCACCCCAAGCAGAGCCACCGGGTTCACCCGATTTTTTCTAGTCCACGGCGCGGAGGCCGTCCTCCCCACGGATCTAGAATACGGGTCGCCCAAGGTTCGAGGCTACGACGAGGATGCTAACCAGCGAGCCCGCGAGGACTCGCTGTACCCGCTGGACGAGGCACGCCTCGTAGCCTTAATGCATTCCGCGAGGTATCAACAGTCCCTAAGACGCTACCAAGCACGCAAGATACGTCGACGGGACTTCAGCGAGGGGGATCTGGTCCTAAGGCTGCGCCAAGATAACCGAGGGCGCCACAAGCTATCGCCCCCATGGGAGGGACCCTACGTCGTGGTGAAGGTACTCAAGCCGGCACATACAAGTTGGCCAACGAGGACGGCGAAGAGCTCACCAACGCTTGGAACATCCAACGGCCTACGTCGCTTCTACCCTTAGCTAGGATTTTCCAAGTATTTTTGTTGTAAAAATCACATCGCCAACGCCCCAGTTGGCAACGACTATGTAAATACGTCAAGTCTAATGAAAAGGATAACTCGGCTTTCCCCTGAAACCCAAGTTACCCTCGGGGGCTACTGCGGGGGGCATCCCCCCCCCCCAAAATGGTCTCATTTTTCGCGCAAAAAACAAAACAACACGCGCTAAGTTAGTTTCCTACTTCAACCTCGAGCCACGATTCGAACAGGGCGCAGGCGGCACGGCGGAAGGAGCGTGCGAGCCAGAGATAGCCTATGCCGCGTGGACATGGCCCTTCTCTCTCGCCTCCAACCCAGCAGGCCCCCTGCGAAAATCGAACTTCCCTAACTAGAATCCACTCAGGAAGAAGGAGAAACAAAAAGCGTGATAAACAAACAACTTCATTTACAGCAGATGCTCATGTTCATGAAACAGCTTGTTCATTTACAAAAGGCCACGAGGCCAGAATACTGATACACATAAACAAAAAACGGGCCTAGCGCCCAACTGCTTTCAGGCGGGAGGAGCAGCAGCGTCAGCGGCGTCCGGGAAGAGGAACTCCTCGAAGGCCTCGGCGAGCGACCCGGCGGCATCGGCAGCGAGCGCATCCACACGCTCCATGGCCACCTCGTCCTCGACGCCCTCGGGAACGATGTACCCCTCCGCCAGCGCCTCGAAGTTAACCTCGTAGTGGGATCGCACCACTCCGAGGGCCTTCTGGACACCCAGCTGCAACGCCCGGCGCATCCGCTCCGTGACGTGGCCGCCAAGGGCGCGCGGGCGGCCGGCCGCAAGCCGCCGGCCCGGGCCTCGCCCTCCTCGACAACGCGGCAGGTCTCGAGGGCTGCATCGCGCAGCTCCCGCAGCTCCCGCTCGGAGGAGTTGTAGGAAGCCTGCAGCGCCTCGGCCCGCTCGGCCCGCGTGCCCCGGGCGGTGCGCAAGCCTGGAATCGACAAGACCAAAAGAAATCAGAAAGGGAGAAGCGAACCCTCTAAAGCGAAAAACCAACAAGCAAGAGTCAAACAGTGGCTCACCCTCGACTTGCTTCCTCTCCGACTCGAAGTCGCGGCGCGCGGACTCGATCGCCAACTCGAGGCGCTGGACGGTTTCGCCTTGCTCGCGGAGGGCCGCCCTCCCGGTTGGCGTTGCTGATGCTGAGCGCGAGCGCCTCGTCCTCGACCTTGGAGAACGCGGCGTTCCGCTCCTCCAGTGACTTCTCCGCCGCCTCGCGAGCGACGCGCTCCCCGCTCGGCCGCCGTCCGGGCGTCGCCGAGGGCGGCCGCTCCCCGCCGGAGTCGCCCCTCGGCCCCCCGGCGAGCGATGCGCTCTTGCTGGAGCCGCTCCTCGCCGGCGACGAGGGCCGCGGCCTTGGCGTCGAGGGCGGCCCTCGGTTGTCGGCCTCCTTGGCGCGCTGCTCCAACCCCGCGCGCCCGCTCCTCGCCCCCGGCGCCGTTGCGCCCGCGCCCCCTCGAGCGACGTGCGGAGCTCCCGGGTTTCGGCGCGAGCGGTGGCCACCTCCGCCTCCCGTTAGCGGCCGGCGTCCGCGTCTTCTCTAGGTCCGCGCGCGCATTCCACGGCGCCTCGTCACGATCGACGAGGGCCGCGCGGACCCGCTCGAGGCTCGAGCGCCGCGGTGCGTCCTGTCCCGAGCTCTCCGGGAGCTCGTCGCACCACGCCATCGCCCGATACGCCAGCCAGTCGTCCGGCGTCCTGAGAGCGTCGGCAAGCGCGTCGAAGGCGCTGCACCGCTCCCGGAGCTAGTGAACCTCGGCGTTCACCCGGTCGAAGGCGTCGTACTTGTCATGGGCACGACGCTCGAGCTCCTGGCAATCGCAGAATCGAAGCCCGTAAGCGCCAAGACTTGAATGCAGCGTACGAAAACGAAAGGGGAAAAGGACGAGCAACCATGGCTCACCTGGAAGACGAGCCAGGCCGGGCCGCCATGGACCCGCAGCGCCTCTTTCAGCGCGCGATTGAGCGTGGCGCCGTGGCTCCGGAGCTCGCCCCAGAGCTCTTGCTCCCCCCTGGCGTCGGCGAACGCAGGGGGATCCTCGACGACCCCCTCCACCTGGGCGGGGCGGCCGGCGTGGGAGGACGAGGCCTCGGCACCATGTCCTCGGCCCCCCACCACCATGTGACCCTCGTGCCGCCTCACGAGGGCCCCCTCCTGGGGCTCGGGGGAGTTCGTGGGCCAGCTGGCCCACTGATTCCACCCGGGCGGCGGAGAGTCGTCCGAGACCTCCACCACCTCCGCCCGAAGATCGCCGGAGGGCGCGGCCGCTTGCGCCGCCTCCGCCGGCACCTCCACCCGCGCCTCCGTGGCCACGGGCGCCCGTCGTGGCGCCATGGCCGCCACCTCCGGCCGTACCACCGCATCCGCGGCGCCCCCGCGGCCGCGCCCGCTCCACCTCCTCTGCGGCGGCGCCTACGCGGGCCGCACCTCCACCACCGGCCGCCGCCGCGCCCCGTGTCTCCATGACGACCGGTGCCGGCCGCCCCCGGCGACCTGCGGCCGCGCCGCGGCGGCCGGAGCTGTCGATGGCCGGGGCCTCGAGGCCCCGGCCCGGGGCTTGCGAGCTCGCGCCCGCCGCCGTGCTTGTCCCCCGGCGCGACGCCCTTGACGAGCGCCGCCGGGTGGGGATCGATGCGTCCGTCCTCAGCACCTTGGCTGGTGCAAGGGGAGGGACGGTTGGCACCACCCTGCGCAGGCACGGACAGAAGGTTAGGGCACCTAATCATCAACAAATCAAACCAAATGAAAAAGGACGAGCTCCTTACCTCGAAGAGGAAAAGGCCCGTTTCCTTTTCCTCGAGGCCTCAGCAGATGAGGCCGGCGCAGCTGCCACGCCTGTCGTAGTGCCTCCCGACGGCGCCGCCGTACGCGCGGGCACGCCGCCCCGTGCGCGGGCGCGACCGACGCCGCACCTCCCGAAGGCGCCGCGCGCGCGGGGGCACGCTCGCCCCGCGTGCGGACACGCCGGCCGTCGCGCCCCCGACGATGGTGCGCCGCGCGTGCGGGCACGCTCGCCCCCGCGCGGAGCACGCTTGACGCGCGCACGGGCGCGCTCGCCGCGCGCGCCTCCGTGGCGCGCGCGCGCACCTCCGCGGCGCGCGCCGCCCCCGATGTCGATTGCCCGGAGGCGGACGCCGGTGCGCCCGCCCCAGCGAAGCCGCCCTTGTCGCCGGCGCCGGCTCTTGCGACCGGGGCGCAGGTCGCCACCGTGAGAGGGGCCCTCCCCCTCGGCCCTCTTCCTCCTCGTCCTCCTCCGAGGATGAGGGCTCCTCGATCTCCGGGGAGGAGAGCCCCGGCTCCTCGCGCCGCCGGCACTCCGCGGCCCGCCGGTCGCGGCGTGCTTGACGTCGCCTCGCGTGCTCCCTCTTGCGCGCCGCCCGCTCCTGCTGCTCCCGCTGCGCCGCCCGGCCGAGCGCATGGGAGTCGGGGGTGGGTGGAACGGACTTGGCGATGGTGAAGTTCACCAGCTGCACACATGAGCACCGAAGACATGTCAGGAAGCAGAAGCGAGACCAAGAACTAAACCAAAATCAAGAACCTAACTCACCAGCGGGCCCGTGGGGAGCATCTCAAGGTCCCATGGAGTCCGGCCCGCAGGTGGCGGCACCCGGGTGTCGACGGCGCTCCGCGCCCGGTGAGCGCGTACGGCCGCTCGAGGGGCGTCGGGAGCATCCGCGACCTCGCCAGGTCGACGGGGTTGGCCGCCTCTGTCATCTCGAAGATGCAGAGCGGCCTCTCCATCAACGGCACGATCCGCCGGTGATGAAGGAAGGCGAGGACGCCCATCGCGTTCAGCCCGTGCGCCGCCAGGCGCTGCAGGGCGGCGAGAACGGACTCCTGCCGCGCCCGATGCTGGGCCGTGGACACCCCGTAGCCCCAAGAGGCAGGCCTCTCCTTGAACACCCGACCGGTGTAGGGGGGGAGGCCGGGCTCGGCATTACGCAAATAGAACCATCCCTGCTCCCAGCCGGCGTTGTTCGTCGTCATGGTGCAGGGGATGTAGACGTCCTTGAATTGCCCCCGCAGGGCAAGCGACATCCCGCCGGCGCGCATCGCGCGGCGGGTCCTCGGCTCCGTCGTGGGCTGCGTGATGAGCTCCGCGCGGAAAAGATGTACCCGCAGCTCCCAATTGACCGGGATCCCCCGGGTACCCTTCGCAGACGCCCACGAATGTGGCCGCCTGCGAGATCGCGTTGGGGGCGAAGTTGTGCAGCTCCACTCCGTAGTGGTGGCACATTGCCCGCATGAAGGTGCTCGTCGGCGCGGTGAAGCCCCGCTCGTGGTAGCGGATGAAGCTCACCACGTAGCCCTCCGGCGGGTTGGGCTCGCGGTCCGCAGCCGGTGGCACGATCCACTCCGCCGGACGTCCGTCTTCGTTGGCCGCCAGCTGGCCGGCGGCGACCAGCTCACCAAGGGCAAGCCGCGTCACCGTCGACCTCTCCTAGGCATACGGCTCCAGGATCCTAAGGGGAAGCTGAGGCGGCGCCATGAGGAAGGACGAAGGAGTGCGAGGACGGAGAACGAGGAACGGGAGAAAAGCTCTAGCGGCGACACCGCGCGGTGGCAGGAGCTAGGCGAAGACGAAGGGGCGGGGGACTGAAAATGGTGAGATGCCAAGGTAAAAAACCGCCGTCTCCTCCTCCCCGCAGCTTTATAGGCCGACGGGCGAGCTATCCGGAGCAGACGCCCCGCTAGCATTAACTGCAGGGAATCTTTCCATCGCATCGACGAGCGGGCCCCACCACGACCGCCACGGCCACGTCATTGCAGGCGGACCATCCTTACGGCAAAGACCGGCAGCAACCGAGGCGAAGCGGTCACGTCCGCCTGCCACGCCGCCCACTACGCGCGCGCGCGGCTGCAGCGCCTAAAAAGACGCGCCCGCGCTGCAAAACCGCGGCCACGACCGCGAGGCACTTAAATGCCCGGGTCCCTTGCCAAGCAAGGAGAACCCTCGAGCGGGGCGAACCCCCGGCTCGAAACAAAAGCGACCCTCGATGGGATATCAGCGTGAGAAGGTCGCTCGGGACCTGCTCGATGTAGAGCAGGCAACCGCGGGCACCCATGCCACGTAAAACCCTCGAGCGGCACGGGCCCTCGGCTCGAAACAAAAGCGACCCTCGATGGGATATCAGCGTGAGAAGGTCGCCGGGACCCCGCTCGATGTAGAGCAGGCAACCGCGGGCACCCATGCCACATAAAACCCTCGAGCGGCACGGGCCCTCGGCTCCAGACAAAAGCGACCCTCGATGGGATATCAGCGTGAGAAGGTCGCCCGGGACCTGCTCGATGTAGAGCAGGCAACCGCGGGCACCCATGCCACGTAAAACCCTCGAGCGGCACGAGCCCTTGGCTCAAGATGACGTCAACCCTCGATGGGATATCGACGTGAGAAGGTCGCCCGGGACCTGCTCGATGTAGAGCAGACACCGCGGGCACCCATGCCACGCAAAACCCTCGAGCGGAGCGAGCCCCCGCTCGAGACAATGTCAACCCTCTAAAAGAAGGCACACGCGTGAGAAGGGTCGCCCGGGGCACCGCTTGAAGTAAAGCGGGCACCGCAAGCACCCATGCCGCGCCGTGCGCCAGCCGGCGCCTCGAGGGCCGGCTCGCCCGGACACCCTCGACGGCCGCAAACGCGAAAAGACGGGGCTGTCCAGGCACGGCCCCGCACGGCCCTACCGATCGAAGTTCGAAGCCCGACCCTCGACGGGTTCGAACGAGCGCCACAGATCGCAGAGTTAGGGACGACGAGGGCACGCGCATTCGAGCCGTTCCTCGAGCCCGTCGGCTCGAGGGTGCCCCACATGTCGTGTTCGAGAGCCAGCGAGGGCAGCTAGCAGGGGGATTCCACCGAGGGAGAGCTTCCGCGCCCTCGGTGTCGGCGACCGCCCTAGGGGTCCCCTTAAACAAAGGGGAAACCCTCACTTAAATCCCAGTACCGAAACGCGTTAAGCCTAACCATGCAGGTGACTAACCATGCAGGGCACGGCCCAAGCCGCGGGACTCCGACGGCCCACCAGGACGGCCCTCTTAGAAATCCCCTCGAGCGGGCTCCGCCTCGCTCGAGGGCGCACTCCCCCTCTATCGGGCTCCGCCCCGTTCGAGGGGCAATTCTTCCCTCGAGCGGTCCCGCCCCGCTCGAGGGCTCGCCCCCCTCGAGCGGGTCTCGTCTCGCTCGAGGGTCTCCGCTCCGCCCTCGGCCGGGGCCCGCCACGTTCACGGGCGCCCCGCACGCGTGCGCCGGTCCCGTACACGGGCATTTAACGCCCCGACGCCGCGGAGACGGAGCCATCATGCGCCCGAGGCTCGCACCCCGTGCCACCGCACCAACTCCCCGGGGGAGGAGCCCATCCCCGCCACCGTGGAGATGGACCGTGCGGTACGGCCGGTGTCGGTCCCGTGACACCGAGCGCCCACTACGAAGACGGCTAACGCGCCCGACCCTCGAAAGGGGGCCGGGCGCACCCTCGATTTCACTTTCCCCGTGACCCTACGGGTTGGGTGGGGGGCGCTAGGCCGGTGGATGGCCATCCCGGTCACTGTAACGGCGCGGCCGCCGTACCCACGCGTGCAGGCGCACGCCCGACACCGCAGGTGCACGCCCGGGCGCTGTAGCAACCACTCCGCTACCGCGGAGCGCATTGGGAAGGAACGCCGTTCTGCCTGCTCCTGTGCCCCGTACCAGCCGTCATCAGCACCTCCCTCGAAGCCTATCAGAAGACGCACCACCGTCTGCCGCCCTCCTACCCTCGAACCGCCACTGTTCGGGTACGGGGTAGGCCATCATGGCCGGCCCGCAGCGAAGATCGTCCGGACGGCCGCCCACTCTACAGCGTAGCACGACGTGCACCCCCACGTAGCTGGATAGCGCGGCGTGCATGTAACTCGCCTCCCCCTTGGCCTATAAAAGGGGAGGCGAGCCCCCAGCCGCGGGGGGACGAACGAGTTCAGTTCAACACAACACACCGTGCACTCACTCTCTTATTCTCACACAACATCTTCAGCCACTCCACCAGGGACTTGGAAGCCACGCTTCCTCTCCCGCCTTGCTTGTACTTGCCCCACTACAAGCACCCCCGGTGCTGAGCAATATAGTGCCACGAGCACGCCCCTGCTGGACGTACGGCCCCCTCGGCCGGAACCAGGATAAAACCTTGTGTCATTTGTTGCATGGCATCGACCATTGAGGGATAGACCTAGGCGCAATCTACTGGTTAGTGTCGGGACCATATTCCGCACCGACAGTTGGTGCCCACCGTGGGGCAAACGAGCGCCTAAGGTCATTTCACCAACTCCCTCCATGGTGATCCGCACTGAGTACCGTGCTACGCGCTACAACATGGGTAGCTCGGACCCTCTCCCGGCCGGGTTCGAGATCCGCTTCGGGGACCTGAACTTCCAGGCCACAGGGAACGGCTATCTCATGCGTCTCACCAATCGTGAGGAGCTTCGCGCGCAGCGCCAGGCCAGGTCCGCCCTGGTCTCCGCCGCACGCACGACACCGGCGCAGACGCCCGCAGGCACAGATGCTGCGGGTCCGTCGACGCCACGACGCCGCCGTCGCTCCGGGCTACGCTCGCGCCGGGCGCGGACCGAGCGGCGGCGGCCGAGCGCGCCGCCGCCCAACGCGGTGCGCCCCACCGTCACGACGGCCGCAACCGCCCCGGCCGGGACCGCGTGCGGTCTCCGCACCACGCATCCCCATCGGGGCCGCGCGGCGCCACGACGGCCCATAACGCCAACGTGAACACGACGATGCGCCGGTTCCACCTCGGCCGTCACGTCTTCGTCGC
The DNA here is from genome assembly GCA_947561735.1 of Cenchrus americanus. Classification (NCBI taxonomy): domain Eukaryota; kingdom Viridiplantae; phylum Streptophyta; class Magnoliopsida; order Poales; family Poaceae; genus Cenchrus; species Cenchrus americanus. The sequence continues at coordinate 123,730,244 of OX387242.1, read as the reverse complement.
CAGGGACCCCGGCACCTCGGCCAGCAGACGAGTCATCCCTGGGCTCCGTCGACACGATGCCACCCGCCAACCGCCATGGGTACGCGGAGTGGGACTTCTCCGGCGTGCCGGGACCCCGGCCGCGTTCGGCGCTTCCTCGACGCCACGGACTACCGGTTTGGCTGCTCCGACGACTCCCAAAGATCGGGAGCTACGACCCCACGCGGGAGTGTTGCGCCGTCATCACCAACGACCCGGCCAACGCCGCCGGCGCGGCGGGCCGGGAGACGGGGAAGTCACGCCCGCCCCAGGGATCGCTGCGCGCCTGGCCGCGGGGCCAAGTGCTCCTGCTGGGGCCGACGTCGACGCACAGCTGGCCCAAGCCCGCGAGCTCGAGGCCAAGCTGGCAGAGGAATACCGGACAGTACGGCTGCTCCGCGCCTCGATGGCAGGAGAGGCCTCCGCGCGCGGTGAACGCGCACGGGAGCTGGGCCGATGTTGACGGTTAATGTTTGTATCAAAGTTCGTTCGTGACTCGCAAGCGTACAAGTCTCCCGTCGTAGTCAAGGGACCCTTCTTCCCTCGAGTGGTGAACCCAAGGTATCGAATCCGTGGAACAAATGTGTGACGCAAGACTTAATCTATTAAAGCCAAATAACTGCAATCTTCAATAAAGAACCTAATGCATCTAAGTTAAAGACACAAAACAGATCTAATCTACTAAAAACCGGAGAAAACAAAGTAAGATTGGGTAGATAAACCGATCTAGAGGGATCGGGGTAAGCCTTTTGTTGAAGTTCCAAGCAAAAGAAGAAGTAGCAAATCGAATCTTAATAAAAGCCTCTTTAAATCGTGGTTTTCCGTCCAAATCCGAAAACATCCGCCTTTCGAGACCCCCGTTCTGTCACAACGTATCCCTATTCATGTGGGGAGCTTAGGGCGAGTCAAAAGACAAGTCGAGATTCTTTCGGAGGATCCGGCGTGTACCTCTAGCCACCGCGGCTACAAGAACACCCTATGTAATCTATCTCGAGAATAGAATTGGAATAAGCAAAGCCGATCGAAAAACGAAATCTTCGAGGAAACACTTGATCGCTGAGAAAAGATTCAACTTGATAATTCAACTATAACAATGATACATACACAAGATCACCACCGGGATCCTTCCTTGATCTTGCTTCTAGCTCCGGGAACTCCGACGTGGTCTTCCTTGCAAGGTTCCCACGTCGGCTAGGGCAACCCTAGTCAACTAGCTCGACCCTCTCCTCTCCTAGATGGTGTCCCTCTCTTCTCTCGTTTCTCGGCGGCCGAAGACGAAATCTTCTCTCGCGTGGCTCTCGGTCGGGGGACTATAAATAGCCCGATTGGCGGCTAGGGCAAAGGACGACGCGTTTGGGCCCTAAATGGGCTCGGGCCGACCGGACATCGGGCCGGCCGGCCCGGGCCCATTTAGGCCCAGCCCGCGGGCTCCTTTGCCCGAGGTCGGTTCCCTTGCTTCCCGAATGCTTCCCCCTTCGCATGTAGGTCCATGTCGTCGGTTTCTCTCCGAATTGGACTCAACTCCTTGTCTTGCAAGATTCAGCACTTTTCTGGTCAGGTCCCTGGAGTCTGTCGTCTTCTCGGATCAAGTCCCGGCTTCTTGGAGTTAATTTTGCTTCATTGCATGACTTGTTCAGGGCTTCAAGGTCTTGTCATGAGGTGCTTGATGAACTTATCCCGAAAGTCTTGCATTCAACACTAAATCCTTGCATAAACATTAAACTCCAAAAACGACATGCACACGTGAACTTGTTATACCACGGGGGTTAGTACCAATGGATAAGGTATAAAACTCATGCCAACACCGAAGGTAAACTCATGGCTAGGTTGACGGATTTTCACCGTCAACATCTCCCCCATGCTTAAACCTTGCTCGTCCTCGAGTAAGCCTTCGATGGATATCATCATTGCTAAACAATGTTTAAACCTTGCACTTGATTACACATGAGAAAACATAATGCTCTCAAAATTTTAATTTATTAAAGTTCCATAATGTACTAGCCTTCATCTCTAGGAGGGTAGATTCTTATTAAGCTTATCCCACAAGTATTAATATGCTCACAAAGTTTTAAATGGATCTCAGAATTTTTGAAATAAAGAACGAGATAAGAAAAGCTAAACCAAATTCACAAATTTAAATCATCTCGTGTATTGCTCATAAACTCTCATCTCACTTGTCTCTCAAACCTATATATTCTACTCCTTTCCCTCTCATATATATGTGGTAGGCTTTATAAGGAGCTTTGGGAAAGTTTAGTCCTAACAAGAATTTATAAATGAGGTGTTGTCAAAACAAGACAAGCTTCTCATGGTCTTACCGAGACTCGTCAAAAAGGTCATTGGAAAATAATGTTAATCAAGGAGGGGAAAGAGAAAAATACACACACTTTAGATGAGTGGACATGTGCAAATGGCAAAGAGTGATCCCAAGGCACAAGAGAAGTCCTCGTTATCGGATTGCACATGGTTGGAAAATGAGAATGGATCTTTTTATCTTGAAGCCTTGAATGCACTCTTAGAGAACCGGGGAGTTCACTTTACGCACAAATATATTTTTTTCCTTTCTTATATTTCTCATTCTTTTCTTTCTTTCATTCATTCATCTTTTTTTTCCTTTCCTCGTCATTTATTCAGTCCATGACTTTCACAAAGAAGTTTTGATTTTTTTATACCTTGAAAGTCATGAATATCACTGGATTTTTTTCTTTCATCATTATATATATTTTTTAAAATACTCCCTTTTGAACTCTAAAACTGCACCGTACCTACCTCCTCCCCCATGCTTAGACGTTGCTCGTCCTCGAGCAAAGAGGCGAAAAATAAGGTAGGTACCGGAGATATTTTTCCTTGGAGAGATACTTGAAATCTTCAACGTTGGCACCGTCTTGCGATCTTCCTTGAATTGATGATCCATCCTCAATGATAGGTTGTGGTCAAGGAGGTAATCACAAAAAGATGATATTTGGTTTAAGGGTGGATATCCGGCGAAGTTTGTGAGATCACCGATGCGGGGATACACAATGCACGGATAAAAGGCTAGCAAAAAGATAGATACGCAAAAACGGAATGACCAGCTTTCTAGTCTCGGGCCACGTAAATCATGGCCTGTAATAACTCACTCAAAAATAAATCTTGTACACTAAGGTTCATGCACTCAAAAATATATATAAGGCTTTGGATAGGTTGAGCAACACACAAGTGATATTTGTGACAAGGTTAGCAATATTTTTGAGCATAAAAGACATCTTCAATCTATTCATAACTTGAGAGCACATAAAACACTATGGGTCTTTATTTTAACCATAACCTCCGCTGAAAATTAAGCTAGTATTTAAATAAATTCAGATCTGCATTTTTAAGAGAGCACTAGCTTAAACATGCATAAATCAACTACAAAGATGAACAAAGCTGCAATTTTAATCATACATCATCATGGCACGAATTTTGTAACTTTTCCAATGATATAATCAAGGTGGTGACTTTATTAATGGTGATATCAAGTTGAAATACACACTGAAAATAAACAAACATGCTGCTGAAATTTAAATAAAAACAGAAAAATACTACGCAAACACACATAAGCAAAAGCTGAAAATTACAGAGAAAAAGAAGAGAAAAGAAAACTAAAGTTCCTAAATCTTCTAGTCCTCCGCCGGTGGTTGATGTTGGTAGTCTTGATAATAATACCCTTGCTCATAATATGAATGAACGCTTCCTCCGTCGAATTGATTTGGCTCCACAAGGTGAAGGCGTCCAAGTTCAAAGGCAATATTTGCGTTGCCTTCACCGAGTTGAGCTGCGTTGGATTGGATGGCTGCGATATTTTGAGCATTTCTTGCAGCATACCCTCCAATAATAGCCATGCTTTGTTGTGGTTGGGGATGATGAGCGTAGGACTCCGCGAAGTTAGTGTTGGGCACAACATAATTTTGTGGGGGTACCGGTGCACCACCCCCCCCATGCTTGTTGTTGAGACCCTCCGTAATAACTTGGCGGAGGAGGAACTCCGCCGAATGGTTGCACATTGGGTTGTGCTCCACTCGCTTGTGCGGAGGATGTTCCCTCCTCTACGATTCTTCCTCTTTTGTTCTTCCTTGCAGGGACAAGTAGTCCCTCTTCCAACCAATCTTCCCTTCCTTCGGTGAAAAGCCTAAGCCTCTCATCCGGAAGGGGGAGGTTCACAATGGCCAATCGATAACCTCTTCTCTCATCTCCACTAATGTACTTGCCTTGCCGCAAGTTCTCAAAACCGAGAGAGGTACCACGCAAAAGGTGAGCGGGGTTTCTTGCGATCCCCGGTCGCAAGGAAAAGGCCAACATGGAGAGGTAACACCCCGAACCAATATCACCAGCCCCCGATGTCGCTTCACAACACCAACGGTTGATCATGAGGTAAGAGGGGTCAATTGGCTGCCTGGCAATTAAAGCCGAGTATAGCCAATTCAATTCCGTGTCGGTCAGCTTTGTTTCCCTCATCCTCCTCAATACCCTCTTGCACATCCAAGAGTGAAATATCCGGATAATGGGGTTGCGGATGCATTTGCGTTGTTGATGGGCATCTCCGGAGATCATGCCCCAAAATTCCGCCAACATGCCGGGAGGCACGTCAACTTTCTCCGGAGCTCCCTTGTGGAATCCAAGCAGCTCCCTAACGTGCTCGTAGGGAACCACTTGCTCGATTCCCTCCAACCGGAATGACAAGCTTTGCACCCCATCATCATCAACGATGGGTGCAATAGTCATTAAAATTTCCAAGGCGTAACCCAAGTGGGTATCCACCGATATTCCGTTGGAGAACCGAACCCACCCGAGGTGCCCCAACATGTAGTATATGTCGGTGCGAAAACCCAAGGTGTGGAGTGCTTGGTCGTCGAACTCGACGTTTGGCACAAGCCTCTTCTCAAGATTTGCGAGCCTATCCTCCTCCTCCGCCGACAAGATGATGAAGCCGTACGAAGATTGTGTCGGGGTGTAAGGAGGTGGTGCGGTTGAGCGAGTCGATCGTCGTGGTGGCGCGGGCTGCTCCTCCGTGTGCCCACGAGGTTCGGTGAACCTCATGGAAGTGCTTCTCGCAGCCCTCATACCACCAAGGAGGAGAGCGTCGTTCCTCCTCGGTGGTGCCGTGTCCGTCTCCATGCTCCGGGGAGACTCGGAAACCGAGTGCCTCCTCGAAGACGTAGTTGATGACGGCTTGGATGACGACGAACTCTTCTTGTTGGAGAAGAGACTTGTGGTCTTCTTCCACATGGTTGCTGCACTCTTTCTTCAACTAAAAATCCGGGTTGCAACCGGTAAACTAGGCACTTAAACTCTTTGCTTCGGATGTGGACTTTGAGTGGATTTAAGGATGTGGATTTTTCTTGAGCTATCAAGCTTGGGATGGTTGGCTAAGTCTACGGAGGTTCTGAGCACACAAACTTGAACACACTAACAAGGGAAGGAGAGGGAAGCTTGCCTGCAGAAGACGGGCGCCGGGGGGCTCCATTTATAGGGCAGGCCGGCCGGCTGGGGGCCGGCCGGCCCGGGCTCCAACGGCTCCTCCTCGGCGCGTCTTTCTCCCAAAGACGATCATTTCGCCTCTCGCAACTTTCCCCGCCCGCGTGCTCCACGAGTTGCACCGCCCAAACGCTCTCGTCCACTCCTTTTCTTGAATTATTGGTCCTCCCACTTGATGCTCCATGCTTTGGGTCATGTCCATGCTCCCTAGCTCCACTTGCTTCACATGCCACCATGAAAATCCTGCAAAGTTGATGCTTGCTGCCCACCATGCTTGTCCTTTGCATGTGGAATTGGTGAAAGTTGATAAAAGGGAATCCAATGGTGCATGCATGATTAATTCAAACTTGATTGCCTCCATTTAGGTGTGTTTAAGGTTAAGCACTCCTCTAATTCGAATTTTAAAATATTTTTCAGAGCCATGCAAGAGCTCGAGCATAATTTTAGAGAAGTTTTTAAACTATTAAAAACAAATGTAAGTCGAAAATATTTTTCGACCACGTTGATTTCGGTCTTACCGGTAAAGTTTGCTCTTATCGGTTGAGAGCGAACGTTTTCCCGGCTTGATCATGGGGGCATAGGTTTAGGTTCTAATTTTGGCCAAATAAGAAAGATTTTGAATAAAACAAAATTAGAATGGGCTTAGAAAAATTCTAATCCTAGAGAAACCAAGGGATAAGATTTTTTTAAAACCCAACCAAAGCTTTGATTTCTAGGTTCACGCGAGTCCTACCACGGGCTGAATTTTTATAACACTTGAATATAAATCGTGGCTCTACTCGTGTGGTTTTAGCATGAAAAATAAGCCAACCTCAGTACCATAATGAGGGTGTAAGGTTGAGCTAAGGTTCTGAAATTATTTGGTTGAGGGGTTTCTCGAAAAGAAAAGAATCAAACAAGCACATAGGAGGGTTCATGCAAAGGGTTTTATGATAAAGCAAACATTCAATCAAGAATTATGTCTCTAATATTGTTCAACCACTTCTAAGTCTAATGTCTTTGCGTAATAAAACTCAAAAACTAAATTATTAAAAATACTCGAAAAACCTGGAATCGGGTTGTCCTCCCGTAGCTTATTCTTGACTTGACTTGACGAAACGGGTTGCCTCCCGCCTAGCGCTTCGTTTATAGTCTATAGCTAGACTTCTTCACTTGATCACTCCGGATCAACGCTCTTTGCGGGCGTTGCAATCTTGGGTACCCACTTCCGCACCATCTTGGGCGCGGGCTTGTCTTTTGGCTTGGCTGTCTTAGTCATTTTTTTGGTCTTCACAGGCGGCTTCTCTTCCTTTTTCTTGACGGATGCAACACCTTCTTTAATTTTCGTTACGTTCACTTTTTTCGGCTCCTTCTTCTTTTTCAGCACCTCCGTTTGTTTTGGTTCTCCCTTCACTCCAATCATGTTGCATGCCTCAATCCTTGGACGGAACTTGAAGGAACTCCTTTCTCCGTTGATATCGAACATGATCTCCCCCTTGCCAACATCAATAGTTGCTCCCACGGTCTTGAGGAACGGCCTCCCTAGGATGAGTGGCGGCTTCTCCCTCTCTCCCATCTCGAGCACAACGAAGTCGACGGGGATGAAGTGGTGTCCAATCTTCACGGGTACATCTTCAGCAATGCCCAAGGGATAGCGAATGGAGTTGTCACCCAACTCCAAACATATTCCCGTAGGCTCCATCGGTAGGCGTAACTTCTCGAACACATCCCTTGGCATGACACTCACACTAGCTCCAAGGTCGCATAACGCCTTCTCGAAGTTGAAAGAACCAACTGAACATGGAATTGTAGGGCACCCGGGGTCTTTTTGCTTCTCTAGCCCATAAGCAATAGCTGCACTACACTCCTCGGACATCTTGACATGATCTACCCCGAGTGTTGCTATCTCATATTTATTTGCAAGTATATCTTTAAAGTAACGAGAATATGTAGGTACTTGTAGGGCATCTAGTAATGGCATGTTGATGCTAAGTCTACGCACAACTTCCACAAACTTTTCAAAGTGGTTGTCAAGTTTACCTCGGAAGTAGCGTGGCTTGAGTTGCGGTATCCTCGTGTCATCCTCCGGCATCTCGAATTCGGGTTCCTCGGTGACGATCCCCGTAACCTTCTCTTTAGCGCCTCCTTCCACCTCGGTGGATGGTTTAAGCTTCCTTGCTCCCGCGGAACGTTCCGGATCTTCGGTCTCCTTCCCCGAACGCGTTTGAATGGCCTTCGCCGATTCGGGACATTTGGGTTGTCCCGAAGCTTCCCTTCATCATTAGTGAGGCGCCCCCGCAAGTTGTCCAACTTGCGTCTCGAGCATCTTCATCATGTTGAGCACTTGATGATTGGAACTTCCGACCTCCGTCACTTTGCTATCGATGTTCTCCAACACCTTGTCTATGGTCTTGAACTTGGTGACGGTGTCCTTGTTAATCTTAGCTTGCTCATCCATGAACTCCTTCAATTGTATCCGAAGTGGAACCGCGTTAGGAATAGATGAGCTTGCATTAAATTGAGGCCTACCTTGCCCGTAGCGGAAGTTCGGCAATTCTCCCTTCCTCATGTAGTCGAGCACTTTGGCTTCCTCCGGGACAATCTTTGCGGACATGGCCATACTCTCCACATTCTTCGCATGTGGACCTTGCTTCGGCGGCCTTCAAGTCTTGAGCCTCTTTCTTTTCTATCTCCATCTTCTCCAACCTCCTCATGAGCGAGTCGATCTTGCCTTCAAGTATGTCTTCCTTCTCCACTTGCAAGACTCCTTTGACGTTCCCCATGGGTTGAGCCGGATGTAGGCGCCGGACGACGCCCACGTGTCATTATCCGCGACCTTCTTGAATAGCGTGAAAGCTTCCGTCGGTGTAAGCTCGATGATAGATCCTCCCGCCGATGCATCGATGATCGTCCTTGACGCCATGGTGAGTCCTTGATAGAACTTTTGCACGAGGTCTTCTTTCGGGAACTTGTGATGTGGAACCGCCCGGGTGTACTCGTTGAAGCGCTCGAATGCCTCCGAGATAGTTTCTGTAGGATATTGAACAAAGGTGGCAATCTTATTACGCAAGCTTTGAGTTTTACCCGATGAGTAGTATTCCTTCATGAAAGCCTTCATCAACGTGTTCCAATTTTGCACTGTCTCCGCCGGTTGAGAGTGGAACCATTGCAAAGCCTTCCCGAGTAGTGAAAACGGAAAAAGCCTTGCCCTCATTTGATCTTGAGTCACCCCATCCATGTTGAAAGTCTGACATAGTTGAATGAATGCTTGGAGGTGAAGGTTCGGATCCTCTTTGCCGGTGAAGGGTGAATGTTGCACCATGCGGATGGTTGAGGTCTTGATCTCGAACGGTCTTCCGATCTCGTCGAGGTTCAAGATTGGTAGGTCGATGATGTCTGGGGTGCATAGCTCCCCAATCTTGCATTCTTCCGGTGGTTGGTCACCCATTGGTGGAAGTCGATTCTCCCGCGGACTTTGAGGTGGTGAATTCTCCGGAGATTCCTGCGACCCTTCGTCTTCCGACTCCGAATCTACAAAATCCAAATTTTTTTAGTTTGATGTGCTTCGCGTCTCCTTAGCCTCGTAAAGTTTTTCTCGGATCATCCACAAAATTATTGGGTTTGTTGGAGAGGTAGCCGTCCATCTCCCGTTAGGGTTAGCAATAAACAAAGTATGCAAAAAAAAACTAGAAAACAAAACAAATCTATAAAGACTAGAGTTAGACAAACTAGATTAGATGTATTTTGAGGATGATTGAAGTTTAGTAGATGCAAAAATAAAATAAAATCAGTACTGAAAATTACAAAAAAAAGCAATAAAAAATCAAATCTTGATCACTTGCTCCCCGGCAACGGCGCCAGAAAAAGGGGCTTGTTGACGGTTAATGTTTGTATCAAAGTTCGTTCGTGACTCGCAAGCGTACAAGTCTCCCGTCGTAGTCAAGGGACCCTTCTTCCCTCGAGTGGTGAACACAAGGTATCGAATCCGTGGAACAAATGTGTGACGCAAGACTTAATCTATTAAAGCCAAATAATCGCAATCTTCAATAAAGAACCTAATGCATCTAAGTTAAAGACACAAAACAGATCTAATCTACTAAAAACCGGAGAAAACAAAGTAAGATTGGGTAGATAAACCGATCTAGAGGGATCGGGGTAAGCCTTTTGTTGAAGTTCCAAGCAAAAGAAGAAGTAGCAAATCGAATCTTAATAAAAGCCTCTTTAAATCGTGGTTTCCCGTCCAAATCCGAAAACATCCGCCTTTCGAGACCCCCGTTCGTCACAACGTATCCCTATTCATGCGGGGAGCTTAGGGCGAGTCAAAAGACAAGTCGAGATTCTTTCGGAGGATCCGCGTGTACCTCTAGCCACCGCGGCTACAAGAACACCCTATGTAATCTATCTCGAGAATAGAATTGGAATAAGCAAAGCCGATCGAAAAACGAAATCTTCGAGGAAACACTTGATCGCTGTGAAAAGATTCAACTTGATAATTCAACTATAACAATGATACATACACAAGATCACCACCGGGATCCTTCCTTGATCTTGCTTCTAGCTCCGGGAACTCCGACGTGGTCTTCCTTGCAAGGTTCCCACGTCGGCTAGGGCAACCCTAGTCAACTAGCTCGACCCTCTCCTCTCCTAGATGGTGCCCTCTCTTCTCTGTTTCTCGGCGGCCGAAGACGAAATCTTCTCTCGCGTGGCTCTCGGTCGGGGGGACTATAAATAGCCCGATTGGCGGCTAGGGCAAAGGACGACGCGTTTGGGCCCTAAATGGGCTCGGGGCCGACCGGATCGGGCCGGCCGGCCCGGGCCCATTTAGGCCCGGCCCCGCGGCTCCTTTGCCCGAGGTCGGTTCCCTTGCTTCCCGGATGCTTCCCCCTTCGCATGCAGGTCCATGTCGTCGGTTTCTCTCCGAATTGGACTCAACTCCTTGTCTTGCAAGATTCAAGACTTTTCTCGGTCGAGTCCCCGGAGTCCGTCGTCTTCTCGGATCAAGTCCCCGGCTTCTTGGAGTTAATTTTGCTTCATTGCATGACTTGTTCGTGGCTTCAAGGTCTTGTCATGAGGTGCTTGATGAACTTATCCCGAAAGTCTTGCATTCAACACTAAGTCCCTGCATAAACATTAAACTCCAAAAACGACATGCACACGTGAACTTGTTATACCACGGGGGTTAGTACCAATGGATAAGGTATAAAACTCATGCCAACACCGAAGGTAAACTCATGGCTAGGTTGACGGATTTTCACCGTCAACAGCCGACAAGTCCGCGACCGCCTCAACACCGCCCCCAACGCGGACAACGCGGACGTCCCGCCGCGAGCGAGCCGAAGCTCGTCGCCGCCGCCGCGACGCCGCTACGGGCCATGCCGCACCCTCGACCCCCGAGGCTCGAGATATGCACCGCGAGGTGCAAACTCTCATCGAGCAAGCGGCCGTCCAACGGGCGAGAGCTCGGCCTCACGCATTCGTCAACGCGGGGGGGATGCGCGGGGCGATGAAGCTGCACTGGGAGGCGAACCCTCGGTGCACGCAGCCCAACCTGCTGACCAGGGACGCACGCCAGCCAAGGAACGACTCCTTGACACGCGCGCAGGCGCTGGATGGCGATGCCCGCAACGTCATCAACGCCAGGCGCACCAGCAAGGCGGACGCACGAGCGGCCAGGGGCTACCACCCTCGAATCGGTGGACGCTACGACAGCGGCGAGGATCGCTCCCCGACACCGGAGCCCCCCGGCACCCGTGTGTTCGGGCCGGGAGATCCGCACGGCGGCGTTCCCCCCGCCGCTTCCGTCGGCCCTCGACAATCGTCAAATACAACGGGGAGACGGACCCCCGCGTCTGGCTCAACGACTACCGCCTAGCCTGTCAGCTGGGCGGGGCCACCAACGACGAAGTGATCATCCGCAACTTGCCCCCCGCACTCGGGCGACGCGGCCGGGACATGGCTCGAGCACTTGCCCGCCGCCCGCATCCATAATCGGGACGATCTAGTCCACACGTTCGTGGGCAACTTCCAGGGCACGTACGTGCGCCCGGGAACTCCGGGACCTCGCGCTCCCCGCACGCAGAAGTCCGGCGAGTCGTTGCGGGACTTCATACGGCGCTTCTCCAAGCGCTGCACGGAGCTCCCCAGCGTGGCACAGTCCGAGATCGTGCACGCGTTCCTCGAGGGCACCACGTGCCGGGACCTTGTGCGCGAGCTGGGACGCAGTCCGCCCACGGACTCAAACGAGCTGTTCGACATCGCCACCAGCTTCGCCTCCGGAGAGGAGGCCGTGGGGGCAATCTTCAACGGCAAGAAGGGCAAGCGCTCCGAGGACACGCCGCGCGAGGGCAGCGGGTCCAAGGAGCCGCGCCGCAACGACAAGCGGGGCAAGAAGGGAAAGAAGCCGCGTCGCGAGGCGCGCGAGCGGGGCGCAACGGCGGCAACGCCGAGGCCCTCGCTGTCGACCCGGCTCGACGGGGCCCTCGACCGGCCCCTCGAGGCCCGGGGGTGTTTGACGACATGATGAAAAAGCCATGCCCCTACCACAAGACTCCCGTGAACCACACTCTTGAGCAATGCGACATGCTCAAAAAGTTCTATGGCCGTGCCGCCGCGAAGGAGGCAGAGGCCAAGAAGGACGGAGGCGATGGCGACGCGGGTGGTTACCCCGCTGTCGAAAATGTGTTCCTCATCTTTGGGGGACCCACTGTCGACATGTCGACCCGGCAGCGCAAGAAGGAGCGGCATGAAGTCCTCGCCGCAGAGAGGGCGCCTCCGGCCTTCCTCAACTGGTCGAAGGATGCCATCACTTTTAGCCGGGACGACCACCCAAACCGCATCCCGAACCCGGGCCAGTACCCGCTGGTGGTCGATCCCATTATTGGGAACGCCCGGTTTTCGAAGGTCCTTATGGACGGAGGCAGTAGCCTCAATATCCTCTTCGCACATACTTTGCGCCTGATGGGGATCGGGCTGGACCAGCTGCGGCCCAGCACGAAGCCGTTTCACGGCATCGCGCCCGCAAGCAGGGTTCAACCACTCGGGCAGATCGATCTGCCGGTCTGGTTTGGGACCCCCAAGAATTTCCGCAAGGAAACCCTCACCTTCGAGGTGGTGGGGTTCAAAGGGGCCTACCATGCCATACTTGGGCGACCTTGCTATGCCAAGTTCATGGCGGTCCCCAACTACACGTACCTGAAGATGAAGATGCCGGGTCCAAACGGCGTCATCACCGTCGGGTCGTCGATCGAGCACGCATTCGACTGCGACGTCGAGTGCGTGGAACATGCAGAGGCACTAGCGCTGGATGAAGCGCTGGTGAACACGCTGGAGAAGATGGTCAACGACGACCTCAGCTCCGCCGCCAAGCACGTCGGCACCTTCGAGGCCGCCGAGCAAACCAAAGGGGTCCCCCTCGACCCGTCGGCCCCCGAGGGCAAGGCGTTGAGGGTCAGCTCGACCCTCGACCCTAAATAGGAAGCAGTGCTCGTCGACTTCCTCCGCGCCAACGCCGACGTCTTTGCGTGGAGCCCCTCGGACATGCCAGGCATCCCGAGGGAGGTCGCCGAGCACTCCCTTGATATCATGCCAAACGCCCGCGCTGTGCAGCAGCGGCTGCGCCGCTTCGACGAGGAGCGGCGACGGGCGATCGGAGCGGAGCTGCGGAAGCTCCTCGAGGCCGGGTTCATCAAGGAAGTGTTCCACCCTACGTGGCTAGCTAATCCTGTGCTTGTAAAAAAGAAAAATGGGAAGTGGAGGATGTGTATAGACTACACTAGTCTCAATAAAGCATGTCCAAAAGTCCCTTTTCCTTTGCCACGCATAGATCAAATCGTTGATTCGACAGCTGGGTGTGAACTACTCTGTTTCCTTGATGCCTACTCGGGATATCACCAAATAAAAATGAAGGAGTCCGACCAGCTCGCGACTTCGTTCATCACACCGTTCGGGACGTTCTGTTACGTCACGATGCCTTTTGGCCTCAGGAACGCGGGCGCAACATATCAGCGCTGCATGCAGCACGTTTTTGGGGATCACATCGGGCGGACGGTCGAAGCCTACGTGGACGACATCGTCGTCAAGACCGAGAAGGCGGACGACCGGTTAGCGACCTTGGCGTCGCGTTCGACCGCCTACGGGCCAACGGGGTCAAGCTAAACCCCGAAAAATGTGTCTTTGGAGTGCCGCGGGGCATGCTCCTAGGATACATCGTCTCCCGGCGGGGAATCGAGGCCAACCCCCGAAAAGGTCGCGGCCCTCGAGCGAATGGGTCCAATTCGAGACCTCAAAGGGGTGCGAAGGTGTTGGGGTGCCTCGCCGCCTTAAGCCGCTTTATTTCGAGGCTCGGTGAGAAGGGCCTCGCCCCTCTACCGGCTGCTCAAGAAGCACGAGCGCTTCTCTTGGACCACCGAGGCCCAGGATGCGCTCGACAAGCTGAAGGCGTCTCTGACGCGCGCCCCAATCCTCACGCCGCCGCGAGATGGCGAACCCCTGCAGCTCTACGTGGCCGCAACCACCCAGGTGGTCGCCGCCGTGATCGTCGTGGAGCGCACGGAGGAAGGACACGCCTTGCCCGTGCAGAGGCCAGTCTACTACATCAGCGAAGTCCTGTCGGACACGAAGACGCGCTACCCCCAGGTCCAGAAGCTGTTGTACGCGGTAGTCCTCGCGCGGCGCAAGCTCCGCCACTACTTCGAGGCCCACCCCGGTCACGGTGGTCTCTTCCTTCCCGCTAGGAGAGATCATACGCAACCCCCGACGCGGCGAGCGTGATTGCCAAGTGGTCCGTGGAGTTGATGGGCGAGACGCTCGCCTACGCCCCGCGCAAGGCCATCAAATCGCAAATCCTAGCCGATTTCGTCGCCGAGTGGACGGACACGCACCGCCGCCCCCTCAAATTCAAGCGCAGAGGCCGGACTGCGTTCTTCGACGGCTCGGTGATGAAAACGGGGAGCGGGCGCGGGCCTCGCTCTTCGTGTCACCCCTCGGAGAGCACATGCGCTACGCAAGGCGCCTCCACTTCCCCGCGTCCAACAATATGGCCGAGTACGAGGCCCTCCTCTGCGGCCTCAAAATCGCCATCGAGCTGGGCGTCAAGCGCCTCGACGTGCGAGGGGACTCGCAGCTCGTGATCGATCAAGTCATGAAGAACGCGAGCTGCCATGATGACAAGATGGAAGCCTACTGCAAGGCCGTGCGGGCCCTCGAAGACAAGTTCTACGGCATCGAGCTTAATCATGTACCCCGCCGGTACAACGAGGAAGCAGACGAACTTGCCAAGATCGCGTCCGGGCGGATCACCGTCCCCCCCCGAACGTTTTCGCGCGTGACATCACTCAACCCTCGGTCGTCTTCGAGCCCTACCCCTCGAATCACAACGAACCCTCGGGGGCTCCCTCGAACCCAGCGGGTGCGGAACCCATGGACGAGGACCCCTCGAACGAGGCGTACGTACTCTCCCTCCTCGAGGGGTACGGCTCCCACGAGGCTGTCGCGATGGACATCGAGCCGGCTCTCGCCCAGGCGGACCGACGGGAGAAGTATATCGCCTGGATCGATCGAGGGGAACTCCCCGTGGACCGGGCCGCGGCTAGGCGCATCGCCAGGATGGCCAAGTCATTCACCCTCGTCGACGGCGAGCCGTACAAGCGCGCCGCGTCAGGCATCCTCCAGCGGTGTATACCCATTCCCGAGGGGCGCGAGCTCCTACGGGACATCCACGCAGGGGTCTGTGGCCACCACGCTGCGCCACGCACCCTCGTCGGCAACGCGTTCCGCCAGGGCTTCTATTGGCCTACCGCGGTCGTGGACGCCAACGAGATCGTGCGCACCGCGAAGGGTGCCGGCTCTACGCCCGCAAATCCAACCTCGCCCGCTCACGCCCCGCAAACCATCCCCGTCACATGGCCGTTCGCCGTGTGGGGGTTGGACATCGTCGGGCCCCCGCGGAAGGCGCCGGGGGCTTCACCCATCCTCTTGTCGCGATCGACAAATTCTCCAAGTGGGTGGAGGTGCGCCCCATCACGAATTTAAGGGCCGAGCGGGCGGTCACGTTCTTCACCGACATCGTCTACCGCTTTGGAGTGCCAAACTCCATCATCACGTACAACGGGTCCCGGTTCACGGGCCGAAGTTCTTGGAGTTCGTGATAAGTTCCACATCCGCGTGGATTGGGCGGCCGTGGCACACCCACGACCAACGGCCAAGTAGAGCGTGCCAACGGCATGATCCTACAAGGCCTCAAGCCCCGAATTTTTGACCAGCCTCAACAAACGCGGGCGGAAATGGCTCCAAGAACTACCGAGCGGCCGTGTGGAGCCTAAGGACCACCCCAAGCGTAGCCACCGGTTCACCCGTTTTTCCTAGTCCATGGCGCGGAGGCCGTCCTCCCCACGGACCCGGAATATGGGTCGCCCGGGGTTCGAGGCTACGACGAGGATGCTAACCGGCCGAGCCCGCGAAGACTCGCCGGGACCGCCTAGACGAAGTACGCCTCGTGGCGTTGATGCACTCCGCAAGGTATCAACGGTCCCTACGACGTTACCAAGCACGCAAGATACGCCGGAGGGATTTCGGCCGAAGGGGATGCGGTCCTAAGGCTACGCCAAGACAACCGAGGGCGCCACAAGCTATCGCCCCCATGGGAGGGACCCTACGTCGTGGTGAAGGTGCTCAAGCCGGCACGTACAAGTCGGCCAACGAGGACGGCGAAGAACTCACCAACGCTTGGAACATCCAACGCCTACGTCGCTTCTACCCTTAGCTAGGATTTTCCAAGTATTTTTTGTTGTTGTAAAAACACATGGCCAACACCCCAGTTGGTGTCAACTATGTAAATACTCCAAGTCTAATAAAAGGGCAACTCGGCTTTCCCCTGAAACCCAAGTTACCCTCGGGGGCTACTGCGGGGGGGCACCCCCCCCCCCCCAAAATGGTCCCATTTTTCGCGCAAAAGTAAAAAACAACTCACACGCGCTAAGTTTGTTTCTTACTTCAACCTCGAGCCACGATTCGAACAGGGCGCAGGCGGCACAGTGGAAGGAGCGTGCGAGCCAGAGATAGCCTACGCCGCGTGGCTACGGCCCTTCTCTCTCGCCTCCAACCCAGCGGGCCCCTTGCGAAAATCGAACTCCCCTAACTAGAATCTACTCAGGAAGAAGGAGAAACAAAAAAACGTGATAAACTAACAACTTCATTTACAAAGAATCGCCCATGTTCATGAAACGACTTGTTTATTTACAAAAGGCCATGAGGCCGAGTACCGATACACATAAACAAAAAATGGGCCTAGCGCCCAGCATGCTTTCGGGCGGGAGGAGCGAAAGCATCGGCGGCGTCCGGAAGAGGAATTCTTCGAAGGCCTCGGCGAGCGACCCGGCGGCGTCGGCAGCCGAGCGCATCCGCGCGCTCCATGGCCACCTCATCCTCGACGCCCTCGGGCACGACGTAGCCTTCCGCCGCCGCCTCGAAGTTCACCTCGTAGTGGGATCGCACCACTCCGAGGGCCTTCTCGGACACCCGACCGCAACGCCGGCGCATCCGCTCGGTGACATGGCCACCGAGAGCACGCGACGGCCGGCCGGCGAGCCGCCGGCCCGGGCCTCGCCCTCCTCGACGACGTGGCGGTCTCGAGGGCCGCATCGCGCAATTCCCCGCAACTCCCCGCCGAGGAGTCGTAGGAAGCCCTCGCAGCCGCCTCGGCCCGCTCGCCCGCGTGCCCCAAGGCGGTGCGCAAGCCCGGAATCGACAAGACAAGAAGAAATCGAAAAAGGGAATGCGAGTTCCCAAACAAAAAACCAACAAGCAAGAGTCAAACAATGGCTCACCTTCGACTTGCTTCCTCTCCATCTCGAAGTCCCGCGCACGGCCTCGAGCGACGCCTCGAGGCGCCGGACGGTTTCGCCCTCGCTCGCGGAGGGCCGGCTCCGGTTGGCATTGTCGATGCCGAGCACGAGCGCCTCGTCCTCAACTTTGGAGAGCGCGGTGCTCCGCTCCTCCAACGACTTCCGCGTCCCCTCGTGGGCGGCGCGCTCCCCGCTCCGGCGCCGCACGGCATCGACGAGGGCGGCATCGCCCTCGCCGCGGCCGCTCCTCGCCCCTTGGCGGCGGCGCTCTCTTGCGGGGAGCCGCTCCTCGGCCGACGACGAGGGCCGCGGCCTTGGCGTCGAGGGCGGCCTTCGTGTCGTCCGCCTCCTTGGCGCGCCGCTCCAACCCGCGCGCCCTCTCCTTCGCCTCCGGCGCCGTTGCGCCTGCGCCCCCTCGAGCGACGTGCGGAGCTCCCGAGTTTCGGCGCGAGCGGTGGCCACCTCCGCCTCCCGCCTGGCGGCGCCGTCCGCGTCTTCTCTAGGTCCGCGCGCGCAGCACACGCCGCCTCGTCACGATCGACGAGGGCCGCGCGGATCCGCTCGAGGCTCGAGCGGCGCGCCGCGTCCTGCCCTGAGCTCTCCGGGAGCTCGTCGCACCACGCCATCGCCCGCACGCTAGCCGCCCGTCCGGCGTCCCGAGAGCATCCGCAAGCGCGTCGAAGGCGCCGCACCGCTCCCCGGAGCTGGTGAACTTCGGCGTTCACCCGGTCGAACGCGTCATACTTGTCGTGGGCGCGGCGCTCGAGCTCCTGGCATCCACACGTCAAATCCCGTAAGCGCCAAGACTTGAATGCAAAGCATACGAAAACAAAAAGGGAAGAGGGACGAGCAACCATGGCTCACCCGGAAAACGAGCCGAGCCGGGCCGCCATGGACCCGCGCCGCCTCGTTCGGGCGCGCGGTTGAGCGTGGCGCCGTGGCTCCGAGCTCGCCCCGGAGCCCCCGCTCCCCCCGGCGTCGGCGAACGCAGGGGGATCCTCCACGGCCCCCCCCCCCACCGGGCGGGGCGGCCGGCGTGGGAGGACGAGGCCTCGCACCGTTTCCTCGGCCCCCCACCACCATGTGACCCTCGTGCCGCCTCACGAGGGCCCCCCTCCCCGGGGGCTCGGGGGGAGTTCGTGGGGCCGCCGGCCCACCGATTCCACCCGGGCGGCGGGGAGTCGTCCGAGAGCTCCACCACCTCCGCCCGCAAATCGCCGGCGGGCGCAGCCGCTTGCGCCGCCTCCGCCGCACCTCCACCCGCGCCTCCGCGGCCACGGGCGCCCGCCGCGCCGCCGTGGCCGCCACCTCCGGCCGTACCGCCGCATCCACGGGCGCTCCCGCGGGGTTGCGCCCGCTCCACCTCCTCCGCGGTGGCGCCCACCGCGGGCTCCACCACCACCGTCGCCGCCGCCGCGGCCCGCGTCTCCGTGACGACCGGCGCCGGCCGTCCCCCGGCGGCCCCCCGGCCGCGCCGCGACGGGCGGATCCGCCGGCCGGGGCCTCGAGGCCCCGCCCGGGTCTTGCGAGCTCGTGCCCGCCGCCGCACTTGTCCCCGGCGCGACCCCCTCGACGAGCGCCGCCGGGTGGGGATCGACGCGTCCGTCCTCAGCACCTTGGCCGGTGCAAGAGGAGGAACGGTTGGAACCGCCCTGCGCAGGCACGAACGGAGGGTCAGAGCACTTAGTCATCGACGAACCAAACCAAACGAAGAAGGACAGGCTCCTTACCTCGCAGAGGAAAAGGCCCGCTTCCTTTTCCTCGAGGCCTCTCGCGAACGAGGCCGGTGCGGCGTGCCGCGCCCGCCGTAGCGCCTCCCAACGGCGCCACCGCGCGCGCAGCACGCCCGCCCCCATGCGCGGGCGCGCCCGATGCCGCACCTCCCAAAGGCGCCACCGCGCGCGGGGGCACGCTCGCCCCCGCGCGCAGGCACGCCCGCCGGCCGCGCCCCTTGACGACGACGCCGCGCGCGCGCGGCACGCTCCCCCGCGCGCGCAGCATGCTTGACGCACGCCCGGGCGCGTGCGCGCCGCGCGTGCCTCCGCGGCGCGCGCCGGCACCTCCGCGGCGCGTGCCGCCCCCGATGACGATTGCCGGCGGCGGGCGCCGTGCGCCCACCCCGGACGAAGCCGCCCCCCGACGCCGCACGGTTCCGGCGACGGGGCGCAGTCGCCACCGTCCGAGGGACCCTCCCCCTCGCCCTCTTCCTCCTCGTCCTCCTCCGAAGACGAGGGCTCCTCGATGTCCGGGGAGGAGAGCCCCGGCTCCTCGCGCCGACCGTACTCCGCGGCCCGCCGGCCGCGACGCGCTTGACGACGCCCGGCGTGCTCCCTCTTGCGCGCCGCCCGCTCCTCGCCGCTCCCGCCGCGCCGCCCGGCCGAGCGCACGGGATTCGGGGGGTGGGTGGAACGGACTTGGCGATGTCGAACTCCACCGACCGCGCACAAGAGCGACAATGGCGCATCGTAGAAACGAAAGCAAAACCAAGAACTAAAGCAAAATCGAAACCCAACTCACCCGCGGGCCCGTGGGGAGCATCTCAAGGTCCCACGGGGTCCGACCCGCAGGTGGCGGCGTCCGGGTGTCGACGGCGTTCCGCGCCCGGGTGAGCGCATACGGCCGCTCCGGCCAGCCGTTGGGAGCATCCGCGACCTCGCCGTGTCGACGGCGGTTGGCCGCCTCCGTCATCTCAAAGATGCGCAGTGGCCTCTCGCATCGAGGCACGACCCGCCGGTGGTGGAGGAAGGCAAGGACGCCCATCGCGTTGAGCCCGTGCTTCGCCGCCCGCCGCAGGCGGCGAGGGCGGACTCCCCGCCGCGCTCCGATGCCGGGCCGTAGACACCCCGTAGCCCCGGGAGTCCCGCCTCTTCTTGAACACCCGCCGGTGTAGGGAGGAAGGCCGGGCTCGGCGTTGCGCGGGTAGAACCATCCCCGCTCCCGCACGGCGTTGTTCGTCGTCATGGTGCGGGGGATGTAAAAATCCTTGAGCCGCCCCCCGCAGGCAAGCGACATCCCGCCGGCGCGCACCGCGCGGCGGGTCCTCGCTCCGACGTGGGCCGAGTGATGAGCTCCCCGCGGAAAAGGTGAACCCGGAGATCCCGCTGATCGGGATCCCCCGGGGTACCCTTCGCGTACGCCCACGAACGTGGCCGCCGCGAGATCGCGTTGGGGGCGAAGTTGTGCGGCTCCACCCCCGTAGTAGTGGCACATCGCCCGCATGAAGGTGCTCGCCGGCGCGTTGAAGCCACGCTCGTGGTAGCGAAGGAAGCTCACCACGTAGCCCTCCGGCGGATTGGGCTCATGGTGCGCCGCGGCGGCACGATCCACTCCGCCGGCGCCCGTCTTCGTTGGCCGACGGGGCCGCCGGCGGCGACCAGCTCGCCAAGGGCGAGCCGGGTCACCGTCGACCTCTCCCAGGCGTACGGCTCCAGGATCCTAACGGGGAGCTGAGGCGGCGCCATGAGGAGAAACGGAGGAATGCGAAGGCGGAGGACGAGGAAACGGAGGAAAAAAGCTTTAACAGCGAGCCCGCGCGGTGGCAAGAGCAAGACGAAGACGAAGGGGCGGAGGACTGAAAACGGTGAGAAGCTAAGGTGAAAAACCACCGTCCCTTCCTCCCCGCAGTTTTATAGGCCGACGGGCGAGCTCTCCGGAGCGGACGCCCCGACTAGCATTAACTGCAGGGAATCTTCCCATCGCGTCGACGGGCGGGCCCCACCACGACCACAGCGGCTATAACACTGCAGGCGGGTCATCATTACAGCAAAGACCGGCGGCAATCGAGGCAAAACCGTCACGTCCGCCCCCGCCGCGCCGCCCACTACGCGCGCGCGCGCGCGCGCCGCCTAAAAAAGGCGCGCCCGCGCTGCAAAACCGCGGCCACGACCACGAGGCATTTTAATGCCCGGGACCCTTGCCAAGCAAGGAGCACCCTCGAGCGGGGCGGACCCCCGGCTCGAAACAAAGGCGACCCTCGATGGGATATCAGCGTGAGAAGGCCGTCCGGGACCTCGCTCGATGTAGAGCAGCAACCGCGGGCACCCATGCCACGCGAAACCCTCGAGCGGCATGACCCTCGACTCGAAGCAAAGGAGACCCTCGATGGGGTATCGACGTGAGAAGGTTGCCCGGACCTCGCTCGATGTAGAACGGAGCAACCGCGGGCACCCATGCCACGGCGGACCCTCGAGCGGCATGACCCTTGGCTCAAAATGACGTCAACCCTCGATGGGATATCGACGTGAGAAGGTCGCCCGGACCTCGCTCGATGTAGAGCGCAGGCAACCGCGGGCACCCATGCCACGGCAAACCCTCGAGCGGCACGAGCCCTCGGCTCCGAGACAATGTCAACCCTCTAAAACAAAGCACATACGCCGTGCTACCAACCAAGCACCTCGAGGGCTCGGCACGCCCCGCACCCCCTCGACGGCCGCAAATGTGAAAAGACGGGGCGGGCAGGACACGGCCCCGCACGGCCTTACGATCGAGGTTCGAAGCCCGACCCTCGACGGGTTCGAACGAGGCGCCTCGGATCACGCAGTTAGGGACGACGAGGGCACGCGCATTCGAGCCGTTCCTCGAGCCCGTCGGCTCGAGGGTGCCCCACATGTCGTGTTCGAGAGCCGCCGAGGGCGCCTAGCGGGGGGATCCCACCGAGGGAGAGCTTCCGCGCCCTCGGTCCCTAGCGAACGGGACCGAGCCCCACCTAGCAAACCCACGCAAGCGCTTCCATGGACGCGTCTCCGACCGCGCAGCCTACCCTTATCGAACGGGGCATGGGCGTCCACTTGAACCACCCGCTAGCAGCTCGACGAGGAATCCGCGATTCGTGACCCGTTCGATGGGAGTCGTGGAGACCTCACCCTCCGTCCCGCGGAGGGACGGCGAGGGCGCGTTAAAAAACAAGTCGTCAGGCTCGACCCGATCGCCTCGAACGGGCCAAGGCTCGGGGGGTTGACGCACGGCTACACCTCCTTGAAATTGCACCCGCCGGGAGACAAAGGTGACGAGGGGAGCGTGCACCCCCGAAGCCGGGCCGAAACACCGCCGATGCCGTTGGCATATGTGCCACGCCTTTCGACCAAAGTTCTCGCGGTTAACCCCCGCAGAGAACCCCCGCACTCCTAGAGAGGGGGCTTCGGGGGGACGGCCCGCGGGCGCCGCCGACGCGGCCCCACGGAAAGCGTTCGCAAACAAGGAGGGAAGAACGTCCTATCGCAGGTTCCGCATCCGCGGGAGCCTCAATGGCAAACCCGCATGCTCGGGGGCTACCGTCGGGGACCGCCCTAGGGGTCCCCTTAAACAAAGGGGAAACCCTCACTTAAACTCCCGCACCGAAACGCGTTAAGCCTAACCATGCGTGTGTGACTAACCATGCAGGGCACGGCCCAAGCCGCGGGACTCCGACGGCCCACCAAGACGGCCCTCTTAGAAATCCCCTCGAGCGGGCCCCGCCTCGCTCGAGGGCGCACTCCCCTCGAGCGGGCTCCGCCCCGTTCGAGGGGCAACTCTTCCCTCGAGCGGTCCCGCCCCCGCTCGAGGGCTCGCCCCCCTCGAGCGGGTCTCGTCTCGCTCGAGGGGCCGCGCCGCCTCCCGCCCCGCCGCCGGGCCCGCCACGCTCACGGGCGCCCCCGCACGCGTGCGCCGGTCCCGTACACGGGCATTTAACGCCCCGACGCCGCAGACGGAGCCATCATGCGCCGCGGGGCTCGCACCCCCGTGCCACCGCACCAACTCCCCGAGGAGGAGCCCATCCCCGCCACCGTGGAGATGGACCGTGCGGTACGGCCGTGTCGGTCCCGTGACACCGAGCGCCCACTATAGTACGGCTAACGCGCCCGACCCTCGAAAGGGGGCCGGGCGCACCCCTCGATTTCACTTTCCCGTGACCCTACAGGGGTTAGGTGGGGGGCGCTAGGCCGGTGGATGGCCATCCCGGCATCGTAACGGCGCGGCCGCCGTACCCACGCGTGCGGGCGCACGCCCGACACCGCAGTGCACGCCCGGCGCCGTAGCAACCACTCCGCTACCGCGGAGCGCATTGGGAAGGAACGCCGTTCGCCCGCTCCCGTGCCCCGTACCCGCCCGTCATCGGCACCTCCCTCGAAGCCTATCGTAAGACGCACCACCGTCCGCCGCCCTCCCTACCCTCGAACCGCCACCGTTCGGGACGGGTAGGCCATCATGGCCGGCCCGCGCCGAAGATCGTCCCGACGGCCGCCCACTCTACGGCGTAGCACGACGTGCACCCCCACGTAGCCGGATAGCGCGGCGTGCATGTAACCCGCCGCCCCCTTGGCCTATAAAAGGGGGAGGCGAGCCCCGCCCGCGGGGGACGAACGAGTTCGCTCAACACAACACACCGTGCACTCACTCTCTTATTCTCACACAACATCTTCGCCCACTCCACCGGGGACTTGGAAGCCACGCTTCCTCTCCCGCCTTGCTTGTACTTGCCCCACTACAAGCACCCCCGTGCTGAGCAATATAGTGCCACGAGCACGCCCCTGCTGGACGTACGGCCCCCTCGGCCGGAACCAGGATAAAACCTTGTGTCATTTGTTGCTTGGCATCGACCATTGAGGGATAGACCTAGGCGCAATCTACTGGTTAGTGTCGGGACCATATTCCGCACCGACACTCGGTCCCTAGCGAACGGGACCGAGCCCCACCTAGCAAACCCATGCAAGCGCTTCCATGGACGTGTCTCGGACCGCGCGGCCCTACCCTTATCGAACGGGGCATGGGCGTCCACTGAACCACTCGCTACCGGCCGAAGAGGAGCACCCGCGACCCGCTCGATGGGAGTTGCAAACCTCACCCTCCGTCCCACGGAGGGACGGCGAGGGCGCGTAAAAACAAGTCGTCGGCTCTACCCGATCGCCCGAACAGGCCAAGGCTCGGGGGCTTGACGCACGGCCACACCTCCTGAAACCGCACCCCGAGAAAGTGACGAGCCGTGCGTGCACCCCCGAAGCCGGCCGAAACACCGCCGATGCCGGTTGGCATATGTGCCACGCCTCTCCGACCAAAATTCTCGCGGTTAACCCCCCGCAGAGAACTCACACCCGCGCAGGCTTCGGGGGCAGACCCGCCGGGCCCGCCGACGCGGCCCCACGGAAGAGCGCGACAAGGAGGGAAGAACGTCCTATCGGGGCGCACCGCGGGAGCCTCAATGGCAAACCCGCATGCTCGGGGGCTACGCCGTGGACAGCCCTAGGGGTCCCCTTAAACAACGGGGAAATCCTCACTTAAATCCCGTACCGAAACACGTTCGCCTAACCATGCGGGTGACTAACCATGAGACACGGCCCACACCGCGGACCCCGACGGCCCACCAAGACGGCCCTCTTCGCTCGAGAGCGCGCGCCCCCTCGGGGGCTCCGCCCGTTCGAGGAGCAACGCTTCCTCGAGCGGTCCCGCCCGCCGAGGGCTCACTCCCCCTCGAGCGGGTCTCGTCTCGCTCGAGGGTTCGTCCCGCCCTCGGCCGGGGCCCGCCACGCTCACGGGCGCCCCGCACGCGTGCGCCCCCCCCGTACACGGGCATTGAACGCCCGACACGGGCGGGGCGGCGCCATCATGCGCCGGGGCTCACGCCCGTGCCGCCGCACCAACTCCCCGGGGAGGAGCCCATCCCCACCAGCGTGGGGGGGAGGGGCGGCGGTCCGTGCCCGTGACACCGAGCGCCACTCAGATGCGGCTAACGCGCCCGACCCTCGAAGGGGGGCCGGGCGCACCCTCGATTTCACTTTCCCGTGACCCTACAGGTTTGGTGGAGGCACAGGCCGGTGGATTGCCATCCCGCCACCGTAACGCGCGGCCGTCGTACCCACGCGTGGCGCACGCCCGGCACGCGGCAACCACTCCGACACCGTGAAGCGCGTTGGGAAGGAACGCCGGTGCCACCCGTACTCCGTACAAGCTTGCGTCACCCCACCCCAAGCCTATCGAGGACATCACCGCCATCCGTTGCCCTCCTACCCTCGAACCGCCACTGTTCGGGTACGAGTCAGGCCATGATGACCAGATCGCAGCGGGGATCGCCCGGACGGCCGCCCACTCTACGCCGTAGCATGTCGCACTTCTCCACATAGCTAGGTAGCGCGGCGTGCATGTAACCCGCGCCCTCTTGGTCTATAAAAGGGGGGGGGCGAACCCCCAGCCGTGGGGGGACGGAGTTCAACACAACACACCACGTACTCATTCCCACTCTCCCACAATATCTTTAGCCATTCCACCAGGGACTTGGAAGTTGCACTTCCTCTCCCGCCTTGCTTGTACCTGCCCCACTACAAGCACCCCCGGTGCTAAGTAATATAGTGCCCCGAGCACGCCCCTCGCCGGACGTACGGCCCCTTCGGCCGGAACCAGGATAAACCTCTGTGTCACTTGTTACTTAGCATCGACCATTGAGGGATAGACCACGGCGCTATCTACTGGTTAGTGTCGGGACCATATTCCGCACCGACATCTGTCTCGTCGAAGGTTACCTCGCAAGTCTCCACGATTTGGTTAGTTTCAAGATTGAGCACACGATATGCTCTAGAATGAGATGCATAACCAAAGAAAATGCCATCGACAGACCTAGCCTCAAACTTATCCAACTTCCTGTCTTTCTTCAGAATGAAACACTTGCAACCAAAGACATGAAAGTGACTCACCTTGGGTGTGCGACCATGCATCAACTCATAGCATGTCTTCTTTTTGTGCACTCTGAGGTATATCCTGTTCGACACATAGCACGCGGTATTCACCGCCTCAGCCCAATACCTCCTCGGAGTCCTATGCTCATCAAGCATCGTCCGAGCCATCTCGCACAAGGTCCTGTTCTTCCTTTCCACAACACCATTCTGGGGAGGCGTATATGGACTCGAAAACTAGTGCTCAAGACTCAAGTCATGGCAAAAGGTTTCAAAACGAGAGTTCCTGAATTCCGAGCCATTATCACTGCGGATAGCTCGTATGGCATCTCCGTGCCTCTCGTTCCTCAACCTCAAGACTAGATCTCGAACAAAACCAAACGTCTCCCCCTTCTCCTCGAGAAAGAACACCCACGCATACCGAGAATAGTCGTCCACCACAACAAGGACATACCACTTCCCACCCGCAGATCGCACACGAGCTGGGCCAACAAGGTCCATATGAAGCAGCTCGCATGGATGCTCAGTCATCACATCGGTGAGAGGCGGGTGAGAAGAGGCCACCATCTTGGCATGCCTACACGGCGCACAAACCAACTGTTTCTCAAGCCTCAACCGTGGCAATCCTCGGACCAAATTGAGTTTACTCAAAGCGAGACAAAAGGTCAAAGCTCAAGTGACCCAACTTCCTATGCCACTTCCACAACTCACTCGAAGAACCGACCAAGAAACAACGCTCCACACCCGAAGAGCGAGAAAAATCAGCACGAAACACCCGACCCTCGGGAACGACCATACGGACAAGGTCCCCTCGAGAGTCCACAATCCGAGAACCACCCGGCCGAAACAACACCTCAAAGCCCTCATCCAACAAGCGGGACACGAAAGCGAATTGTACCCCGGCGATTGAACAAGAGCAACACGCCTCGAGTGATCTTGTCACTCACTTTTATCTCACCTTCTCGAAAGCACACGCCCACGCCCATTGTCCCCAAAGGTGATGTACCTCTTCGTCACCACCGGACGAGACTTGAGAACCACCCCCATATGCCTCGAGCAACCGGAGTCAATCAACCAAATGTTCTTCAAGTCTCCCACCCGCAAATCAAAAATAGGCACGTGAGCGAACAAACGACTCGAAGACGGGGTTAGTACCAAAGGAGGAAAACCAAGGCCGAGCCATTTGCTCGAAAGTGGGGTTAGCACCAACCAAAGCATCTCTCCTACCAAAACTACCTCCACGAACACCACCACGGTAACCACCCTGAGGGAACCACCCCTCTCTGCCTGGAGGAGGACCAAATCCACGCAAGAAAGCCCGTGGAACGTCCCTCCTCTCCAACTCAACGCCACGACTCCTCCAATCCCCGTATTGAGCACGAGGAGGAGAACGCCTAGCAAACTGACCACCTGCACCCTTTCCCGGCCCAACCACCGAACCACGACCACCGAAACAACCCTCGCACCGTACGAGCTCGAAACCCGAACATCCGTCCGTCGTGCCCCGCACCGGTCCGACCGGTGCCCCACACCGGTCCGACCGGTGTGACCGGGCAGCAACACCCACTACCGGCCTTCTTCTCTCCCCAAGCCCGAACTGTCCTCACAATCGCCTTGCCCCTGGGCATCTGCATACGAGGCTCAAGTACACCATTGGAAGGGTGATACTTGTCCTTGTTAGCCCACTCCTTCTCCATTCTCTCCTCTCGCTTCCTCTTGAAGCAAAACTCCCTCCTTATGGCCATCTCTCCCACAATAGCCACAATGGAACCTCACAAGCTTAGGCTTTGGCTTGGGATGTGGTCGCTCACTCGGTTTCTCTCCACTCAAACCCTCCATCGGTTTCTCACCACTAGCCTTCTCACTCTCCTTCCCAAAGAACACTTTCCCCGAAGTGCTCACAAACTTGATAGGCTTTTGTAGGTCATTTGTGGGTGTAGGAAACACGGGTGGGAGCTGGGGTTGTGTCTAGTCGGTTCCTTAGATGGTTAGGTTTTGGTGGGAAATCATTTTTGTGGTGGGTTTTTGGTGGCTCCGGGATATTCTCCTCCACTTCCCTCACCGACCTTGTTTGCCCCAAGCCCCTCACCCATCTTGCCTCTTAAAGGCCTCGATCATCATTCTCAAGCGAGGCTCGTGACCGGACGCCAACCCATCAACTTCCTCAAATCATCATTCTCATCCCGCAAACGATCAACATAATGTGCAAGCTCCAAATTTTTCAATGCATGCATTTCACGGGTAGAGCAAGATGTAGGCATGGGTTCCTTCTATTTAGCCTCGAGCGAACTAGTGTAAGCATGCATCTCATCAATCTTAGCATGCAAAACGGGGCAAGAAGTGCAAGCACCTAGCAAAGCGAGGTCTAGACTTAAGCTCGCCCACTTCAACCCTAAGCACATCTAGTTCCTCACACTTGGAGGCATGCTTCTCCTTAAACAAAGCAAGATCAGCAAGGAATATGGAGCAATCAGCACAATCATTCTCATCGAAACAAAGAGGGCTAGCCTTAAGCGAATCAATCTCAAGCTTGCTATCAAGCACCTGTGTCTCTAGCTCAGCCACTCTAGTCCTAGCATCCTCGAGTGAAGCCCCTAAGTTCTTTCCTCATTTTCTTGGCCTCTCTAAGCATGTCATCACGGTTATCAAGCAAAGAGCCAAGCCTCTCATTCTCCGGTGCAAGAAGGGAAGCTCATCACGCACCTCGTCGTCGGACTCGAGTCCAAGTCGCTCCGTGTGCTCTTCTTGCCGCCGGAGCTCAACGCCATGGTGCGAAGCCATCTCTCGCGAAGCGGCTCACCCCGCTCGGGTTCTTGGACGACTTCTTGTTCTTGCGGCGATCTCCCTCGTCGTCGGCCGCGCTCGAGCTCGAGGTGGAGTACGCGGAACCGGAGTCGACGTCGCTCGCTCCAACCATCGCTCGGGCCTTGCCTCGGCCCTCCTTCTTCCTCGATCGTCGCTCGTCCTTGTACTTGTTCTTGTGCTTGCTCTTGTGGTCGCGCCTCGAACGGTACTTGCCATCGTTCATCCTCGGCTTGTGCTTGTAGCGTCCTTGTTCTCGGCCTTCTCCGGGCGGCCGGCGACGAAGTGTCCCGGCTTGCCGCACCGGAAGCAAGTCCTCGTGTTCCTCCTCATGTTCACGCGGTTCTCGTGCGGCCTCTCGAACCGCCTCGTTAACGATGCCGGCTCGTCCTCTCCAAGGTCATCAAACTCCTCATCCGGCATAGACATCAAAGAGGAAAACGAGAACATCCCGTTGGATGGGTTAGAGTTAGTCTTTCCTTTGGAACCACCAACGAGGGCAAGACTATGGGAATCGATCGGTCCCTCGAGCTTGGCGGTCATGCCCCTATCCACCTCGGCCGACTTGAGCTTCGAGAACGGCTCGTTCACCGTCGAGTATCATACCTCTCCGAGCTCGACTATGGCCTCGAACTTTCCGCCCCATATCGTACGATCCAAAGAGTGTAAGAGCTTGACCGCTCTATCATGATCATCGTACGGGAGCACGTCCACATTGGCCCTCATGTTGTTCACCACCACCGTGAACCTCTGAAACAAGGCATCGATGGACTCACCGGGGAGATGAGTGAAGTTCTCGTACTCTCTCCGGTAGATCGCATACAACCGTGCCTGAACCTGGGCGTTCCCAACATGAGCCTCCTTCAACACTGCCCAAATCCTACAAGCCAAGTGCTCGGTGTGCACCCGATCGAACTCAGGCTGACACAAAGCACGAAACAAGTAGTCGACCTGAGGACCAGGAGCGTCCCAGTGGTCGGTGGATGACCGCTCCTTAGTGATGAGTGATTGACAACGGGTGTTGGACTGACTCTTGTCTTAGTGCGCAGGTGTAGGCTGCGGCCTAGTTCGTGTTGTTGCGGGGTGAAGAACGGGCGCGAAAGGTCTTCAGCCTTGAGGGGCCTCCGGGAGATGGAGAGACAAGTAGGCTCGGTTCGAGGGACCGGTGGACGGCGGGGACTGGGTGCGGGTCACATGGTGGCGACACAAGCAAGACGAAGTCATGGACAAGTGAGCCGGTGCACGGTGGCGGTCAAGTCAAGTGGTTTGGTGGGAGGCCGGACCGGGCACGCGGGGTTTGGTGGTTTGCCCACAAAACCATCGGCGGACGGTTTCTTGGTTTGGGCCTCAAAACCAAGTCCGAGGGCCCAACACGACGGAGACGGGATCCGGGCGTGTCGGGAAGCTTCGAAGCGGAGGACACGCGGCGGGATCGCATGGCTTGCGTCGGGAGGACGCGGGGTGCGGCAAAGGCGTGGCCGTCCGATGGCAAGACCCACAAACATTACCAAAATGCCCCTACGTGGGTTGTATCGCCAGTAGTGTAGTTAGGGGTAGTCGAGTCATTTACCACTCCGGCGGGACCTGATATATAAGCCTGGAGTGTGTGTTGATGGCTCTCTCTCTCCGCGACTTAGGGTTTCATTTCCCCCCTTCCCTTTCTCTTTTTCGTAGCTATTTTTTCCTCCTATTTTCTCTAGGCTAGCATGAGAGCTTCATGTGAGATTTGTTGAGAGGGATGGATGCTAGGGCGGCATGCTAGACCTTGTGAATCTTTCCTGGTTTGTATAGAAGATTCGGGGTTGTTTTTCGTGGCTTTTTGTGCTTATTTTCGTGCCTTTGTTCCCGGTGTGATTCCGCGAATTTGAGTGAGTTTCTTCCCGGAATTCTTTGAGGGAAACATGGATAGATGTCTTGTGCATCTTTGTGCTTGATCTTGTGTCCTCAAACGCTGGGAAACTACTTCGATTCGTGAGTTTTCGTTCGGTGCCCTAGCTTTTGGTGGTGCTCAAAGGATTCGCGATTCCCGGTGATTTAGGGAGTTAGGAGGCAAGATTTTTGGGCTATAGCATCCTTGTGTGACGCTTTTCAAGTACCCAAACCCTTGTCTCCACAGCTTCAACCGTTTGGGAAATCCGATGATGATTTGGGGGAGTTGACTTTCGAGGTCGGGCATTTTTCCGTTCGTCCGAGCCTCGCGGACGGTCCGCGGCCTCCGGCGGACGGTCCGCGCCGCTCGAGTTCGTCCCGAGTTCTTCGTGTTCTTGCTCGTCCTTTGTTTCGATCCGTTGTGATTTTGGTTTTTGGTTGGACGAAGTTTCGGACGGTCCGCGGTGTCGGGCGGACGGTCCGCGGGTGCTGGCGGACGGTCCGCGTGCTCCCCGCGGACGGTCCGTGACACGTGGGTGTCTTTGGGTCGTTCGTGTAAATTAACGGACGGTCCGCGGCTAAGGCCGGACGGTCCGCGGCCGGGTGCGGACGGTCCGCGATACCCGGCCGGACGGTCCGCGCGGCTCTTGCGGACGGTCCGCCCCTCTGCGCGGACGGTCCGCCGCAGCCTCGTGTGCTTTGCTTCTTGGTTCGATTCCTTCCTCCCTTTCTAGTGCTTCCGCGTGTGCTTTGAGGAATCGTTCCTAAGGCTAGAGGTTGATCCATAACCTCGTGGTCTTGGCGATTGGTGCGTGATTCGATCCATCGCTTGTGTGTGACCGGGATTTGAGTAGGACATAGGCCGGGTTCTTTGGGAAGAATTTTTACCGGCTCCTATTCACTCCCCCCTCTCTAGTCGCCATCTGATCCTTCAATTGGTATCAGAGCTTGGTGCCGGATTCTTTGCGACTTTGACAAGTCTCGAATCCTAAGATGGCGTACGTTGAGCGGGGCGGTCCGCCGCACTTCGATGGCAAGGGTTACCACAAGTGGGCGGCTCGTATGATGATTTTTCTTCGAGGAAAGCTGTTGGAGTTTATTGTGCTTGACAAGACATATGCTATTCCGGTCAACATCCATACTCTTATGGTGACCGATGCCGATGCCAAGGCCAAGTATGAGGCTAATGCAAAAGCCGTTGATCACTTGTGCCGGAGCTTGTGTGATCCAGAGTTTGAGCGTGTTCGCCATTTGAATCTTGCTTGGCAAATTTGGGATAAGTTGTTGGTTGCTCACGGTGGTGATAACCATGTGAAGGCTCGCCTCTTTGTCTCTTACCGGATGCAATATGAGAATTTCACTCCACTTCCGGTGAGGACATTGATGCGATGTTTCGAGAGGTTCACCGCCATCGTGAACAACATGAAGGCAAATGTTGAGGATTTTCCGTATTCCGAGCATGATCGGGCTTTGAAGCTCTTGCATGTCTTGGATCCAAATGTTTGGGGTGCTAAGGTTGAGGCCATCAAGGAGTACGGGAACTATTTGACTATTGAGTTGGATGACCTCTTTTCTAAGCTCAAGTCGGCCGAGGTTGACGGGAAGATGCTATCCAAGCATGAGGGCTCGACCGACCATAGTCTTGCTCTTGTGGGAGGATCAAAGGGCAAATCTAACCCTTCCGTCGACGTTTTCTTTGTCCTCTCTTATGTCCATTCCGGATGAGGAGTTTGATGTCTTGCCGGGCGAGGAGGAGGCGGCCTTGCTCTCAAGAAGATTTGAACGACTACACGAGAGTCGGAGGAACGCAAGGCGGAGCTCGGGGACGTGCTACAAGTGTGGCAAGCGTGGCCACTTCATCGCCGAGTGCCGGATGCGGAGGAGAACAAGTACAAGGTGAACGAGTACAAGGCGCACCCGAGGCGTGAAGACAAGTACTCCTCCAAGGGCAAGCACTTCAACAAGTCCAAGAGCAAGGACAAGGACAAGCGGCGACCGAGCAAGAGCACCTACAAGAAGAACAAGGCAAGAGCGATGGTGGCCGGTGCGAGCGACGTCGACTCAAGCTCAAGCGAGGAGCGGTCAAGCTCAAGCGGCGAAGATGAAGACGCCGGGAAGGCGCGAGTGGCAAGAAGAGTGCAAGCGGAACCTCAGCGGGCTGAGCTGTGTGGCGCTCGAGGGCTTTTGTGTCATGGCCCATAGCTCGAGCAGCAAGAAGAGTGTGAAGGAGGACAGCGACTCCGACTCGGAGGATGAGGTAAACCATGATCCCGACTCTTTGCTTGCTGAGATTGCTAGGTTGAATGGTTTGCTTGATAACCGTGATAGTGTGCTGAGAGATGCCAAAAAGATGAGGAAAGATCTTAGGGCTCAGCTTGAGAATGCTAGTGAGAAAGTAGGAGATTTAGAGTCAAAATTGCTTGAATTAAAACTTGAAAATGACTCTTTGAAACTTGCTCCTACTTCTCCTGATGATGTTGAATGTGTTGAATGTGATGCTTGGTTGAATGAGATCAAACTGCTTAATGAGAAGAATGCTTCTATTTTGGCTCAACTAGATGCTCTTAGGACTGAACATGATGAGCTTAAGGCTAGACCTACTTTGCTTGGTGCTTGCAAATCATGTCCTACTATGCATGCTAAGCTTGTCGATGCTCGTTCTACCATTAGTTCTTTGGAAGCATCTTTGAAATCTCCGTTGCAAATGCATGTTCTAGCCGTGATGAAGTCACTTTGCGTAATCTTGAACATACTTCCCGTTTGGATGTCATTTATGAGGAAAATGATTATTTGAGGAAGGTGTTGGGTTGGTTGTACGGGCGGGAACCTCAATTGAAAATCATGATTGAGGAGTTCAAGAGAGCCGATGGTCGTGGTTTGGGGTTTGAGAAGTTGGGTGAGAAAGTGGGAGAGAACGGCGGGGAGAGTGTGTACGAGAAGTGTGTTGAGTCTAACCCGGGTTTGAGGTGATCGGAGAGATCCAAGTCCCACTCCCAAAAGCACCCAAGAACTCTTTCACACCAAAGCCCAACCACCTTTGCAACAAGCTTGACACAACCCAAGATCCACCCAAATTCCCACCTAAGACAAATGATTTCCGAAACCGGTGAAGTTTGTGGGTGAGAAGGGTGAGAAGCCTAAGGAGAAGCCGAGCCAAAACCAAAATCCATCCCCTTCGGGGTGTGAGTATTGTGGCAAGGAGAGGCATCTTGCGAGTTTTGCTACAAGAGGAAGAGGGATGAGAGGCTTGCTAGGGAGCAAGCAAACCGGAGACGGTATCGCCGGCCTCGCGGTATTCCCCGAGCCCCGAGTGCCACTTCCACGGGGTGTGGGAAGTGTGAGGAATGTTGGCGGGTTCCCACGGAGAGGTGGTGGTGGTGAGAGGTTTGTCGGGGAGAGATGATGGTGTGCGTGCCGGTGAGAGGTTTGGTCGGGCTCATGGTGGTTTTCTTTGGACGTCCTCCTACTCGTCCTCGGTACGGATTTAGGGGAGATGATCGCAGCTTTGGGTTCCGGAGGAACTACGGACCACGTTTTCCCCCTCGTGGTGCTCGTACTCCTCCCATGGGACATGGGAAGTTTGGTGGCAAGGGAGTGATGTTTGCTAACCCCTCTTTTGAGCGAGATGGCTCGACACCGGTTTAACTTTCTCTCGTGCTAACCCCGGTGTCGAGTCGCTAGCTCATTCTCGTTCTTGTTTCCGACCGGGCAGGGGGAGGCTTGGAGAACATTTGGTTGATCGACTCCGGTGTTCTCGACACATGACCGGAGATAAGAAGTGGTTCTCCAGCCTCACCCCAGTGAAGGAAAAGATGTACATCACATTTGGGGACAATGGACGAGGTAGGGTGCTTTCAGAGGGTGTTGTACATGTGAGTGACAAGGTAACGTTGAAGAGAGTGGCTCTTGTGAAGTCTTTGGGTTTTAACTTGCTTTCGGTTTCTCAGTTGCTTGATGAGGGTTTTGAGGTGCGTTTCAAGTCTGGCGAGTCTCGTTTGCTTGATTCTCGAGGTGATCTTGTCTGTATGATCATCCCCGAGGGTCGGATTTTCGGGCGATTTCTCTCGTTCTTTGGGTCCCTTTCATTTGTTTGATGGCCGGTCCTTCTTCGATTTGTGGAAATGGCATAGGCGGTTGGGACACTTGAGCTTTGATTTGGTTTCCCGCTTGAGTGGTCTTGACCTTGTCCGAGGATTGCCGAAGTTGAAGTTTGAGAAGGATTTGGTTTGTGCTCCTTGTAGGCATGGTAAGATGGTAGCCACTCCCCATCCACCCCTGACCGATGTCATGACCGAGCGTCCGACGTAGCCGTTGCATATGGACCTTGTTGGGCCGGCTCGAGTTCGCTCGGTGGGTGGGAAGTGGTATGTCCTTGTTGTGGTGGACGATTACTCTCGCTATGCACGGGTGTTCTTCTTGGAGGATAAGAGTGAGACTTTTGGTTTTGTTCGAGATCCGATCGTGAGGTTGAAAAACGAGAG
Organism: Cenchrus americanus; assembly: GCA_947561735.1. Taxonomy (NCBI): domain Eukaryota; kingdom Viridiplantae; phylum Streptophyta; class Magnoliopsida; order Poales; family Poaceae; genus Cenchrus; species Cenchrus americanus. The sequence continues at coordinate 123,695,120 of OX387242.1, read as the reverse complement.
GCATGGGAATGCTATTCGAGCTATCCGCAGTGATAATGGCTCTGAGTTTAAGAACTCTCGTTTTGATGCTTTTTGTCGTGATCTAGGTCTTGAACATCAGTATTCGACCCCTTATGTGCCCCCTCAAAATGGAGTCGTGGAAAGGAAAAATCGGACTCTTTGTGAGATGGCTAGGACGATGCTCGATGAGCACAGGACTCCTAGGAGGTTTTGGGCTGAGGCGGTCAATACAGCTTGTCATGTTTCCAATCGGATTTTATTGAGAGCTTTCAAGAAGAAGACCTGTTATGAGCTTATGCATGGTCGGGCACCTAAAGTGAGTCATTTCCGAGTTTTTGGCTGCAAGTGCTTTATTTTGAAAAAGGGAAAACTCGACAAGTTTGAGGCTAGGTCTAGTGATGGTGTTTTCTTTGGATATGCTAACCACTCTAGAGCCTATAGGGTGCTTAACCTTGAGACTAACAAAATCATGGAGACTTGCGAGGTGACCTTCGACGAGACAATGCCATGTACCTCTCTTGGCTTTGAATGTGCAGGTGATGAAGAGATGGCCGAGGACCTCTTTGAAGAGGAGAAAGATGAAGCTGGAGATGATGATGGGGAGAACCATGCGCCTGAAGCTGAGCATGTACCCACTACTTCCCCTACGACCACTTTGGAGAATGGACCGTCTACTTCGTGGACATCGACGGTGCAACAAGAGGACCAGGCGAGAGAAGCTGGAGTTGAGGGGGAGGTAGTCTCGAGGCGTGAGGCTCCCCGGCGGATTCAAGAAGTGCATCCCCTATCGAAGATCATTGGAGACATCAATGAACGCACTACACGGTCGAGGTCCAGGAATTCCTCTCATTTTGCTCATGCTGCTTTTGTTGCTACTTTTGAGCCCAAGGACATTGGACATGCTTTATCTGATGCAAACTGGGTCAATTCTATGCATGAGGAGTTGGAAAACTTTGAGAGGAACCGGGGTGTGGGAGTTAGTTGAACCACCTCCAAATTGCCATCCCATAGGAACCAAGTGGGTTTGGAAGAACAAAGAGGGAGAGAATGGGATGGTTGTGAGGAACAAGTCCGGACTTGTTGCTCGGGGGTTTAGTCGAAGGAGGGGGATCGACTATGAGGAGACCTTTGCTCCCGTGGCCCGTCTTGAAGCAATTCGGATCCTTCTAGCCTTTGCCGTGGCTAAAGGGTTCAAGTTGTTTCGGATGGACGTGAAGAGTGCTTTTCGAATGGGGTCATAGAGGAGGAGGTGTATGTGAAGCAGCCACCTGGGTTTGAGAGCGAGTTGTACCCACACAGGGTATACGGGTTGAAAAGGGCTGCGTATGGGTTGAAACGGGCGCCCCGTGCTTGGTATGGGAGATTGAGAGGTTTTCTTTTGAGCGAGAGGGTTTGTGATGGGTACCGTGGATAGAACCTTGTTTCTCCTCAAGCATAGGAATGACTTGTCGATTGTTCGGATTTACGTGGATGATATTGTCTTTGGTGGCTCGTCCCATAATCTTGTTGCCAAGTTTGCGGATGAGATGAGCGGGGAGTTCGAGATGAGCATGATGGGCGAGTTGCGGTATTTTCTCGGGCTGCGAGATCAAGCAAGTGAAGGACGGTACATTTGTGCACCAAACCAAGTACACGAAAGACATGTCGAAGAAGTTCCGGATGCAAGATGTGAAGCCGATGTCGACTCCCATGGGGAGTACGGCCACTTTGGATGCGGATGAGGACGGAGAACCGGTGGACCGGCGGGAGTACGGGAGCATGATCGGCTCCCTCCTCTACTTGACGGCGACGAGGCCGGACATACGGTTCGGCGTGTGTCCGTGCGCTCGTTTTCGTGCTTCGCCGAGGACGTCACATCGACGAGCCGTCAAGAGGATTTTCGGTACCTACGTCCGCCCTTTGGTCTTGGCCTTTGGTATTCTTCCTCCTCGACTCTGTCTCTTCATGGTTTTTTCGATGCGGATTTTGCTGGTTGTCGAGTCGAGAGGAAGTCTACTTCTGGCACTTGTCAGTTTCTTGGTTCTTCGTTGGTCTCATGGTCTTCCCGCAAGCAGTCTAGTGTAGCTCAGTCTACCACAGAGGCGGAGTATGTTGCTGCCGCGAGTTGTTGCTCCCAATTGTTGTGGATTTCATACACTTTGAGAGACTTTGGTGAGGAGTGCACCCAGATCCCACTTCTTTGTGATAGCACCAGTGCCATAAGCGTAGCCAAAAACCCAGTGCTTCACTCCAGAACCAAACATATAGAAGTGAGGTATCATTTCCTGAGGGACAATGTGGAGAAAGGAACCATTGTTTTGAGCCATGTCCCTACCCAAGATCAGCTAGCCGACATCTTTACAAAGCCTCTCGATCAAGCTACATTTGTGCGCTTGCGGGGGGAACTTGGGGTTTGTTGCCCTTTCTAGTTGATTCTTGGGAGATTTCCTTTTTGTACCATATGTATCATACCATGTTTATTTTGATGTATATACATGCTTTGCTTGTTGTATAAACCATGGTAGGATAGCCATCTTGTCACATATCATGTTGCATTTGTATCATATTGCATTTTAGGACGATGAGCTTCTTTTATATGCCATATGCGAGTCTCTTTGGCTATTTGTGAGATAGTGGTTATATGTGTGGAGAAATGGTGATGTGAGGCTATGCTCTTGGAATATTTGAGATATATGTGTGGTGAGATAGCCCCTTTTGAGATAAATGCTTAACTTGACTAATTTTTTTTTAATGAAATATGCTCCACTCGTGTGTAGTTGTGTATCCATGTCACAGTTTGGTCTAAATATGCTTTTCATGCTTAGATTGTGCTTGGATGACCTGTTCTTGCATTTGGGCCAAAGGCCGGATATCATTGTGAATGTTTAGCCTATGTTGCATTCATGGGGGAGCATAAGCTTCTTTTTGCCGCAAAGGCACTTCATGTACCATGAAATGAATCAATCTTGAAAAGAAGTGCATAATGCTCAGAAAAATGCTCCATTCATCATGTCTATGCTTAAAATGTCTTATCTTTCACATATGGGTGCAAAACATGTTGCATGATGTTCACCAGTGGAGAAGTCTCCCCGAAGTGGACACATGGCTCATGAGCTTTGACATGACATGCTTTGCTTTATGGGTGTTTGCCATGATCTTTTGCTGAGAATTCGATATCCTTGTATGATCTTTAAATGGTATGCATGTTTGTGGCTCAAGTGTGACATGGATAGGCTTTTACATGTGAAGCGAGTCTTCTTTTGGTAAACTGCTTAAATCTGAAAATTTTGCTTTGTCACATGCTTGTATTTTCATATATTACTTGTGGCAATGCTTTGACTATGCTATGATTCATGTGTGTGATCTTTGTCTCATTTTTAGCCTTTGACACTAGTTTTGGCCTATTTGAGAAGCTCATGTAGATGTTTATATGCTTTGCTTTGCATTTCTGCATTTTCACCTTGATTCATACATTGTCAACAAGGGGGAGAAAAGGTGAGCTTAATGAAAATTCAGAAAAAGGTGAGCTGAAATTTGGAAGTGTGCATCCACATGTTCAGGGGGAGGCATTTGTTCAGGGGGAGCCTTCTTGCTGTTTTGGGTGTGGATTTTGTGCTTTGCTTGGCGTGTGACCTTTCTTCGCCTTTCTTCGGTTTTGGTCATGAGTTGAGCTTCCTTGTTTTTCTTTCTTCTTTCTTTCTCTTTCACTCTGAATTTCATTTCGCGTTGTGTGTTGTCAATGCACTCATCAAGGGGGAGATTGAGGACCAGGAGCGTCCCAGTGGTCGGTGGATGACCGCTCCTTAGTGATGAGTGATTGACAACGGGTGTTGGACCGACTCTTGGCTTAGTGCGCGGGTGTAGGCTGCGGCCTAGTTCGTGTTGTTGCGAGGTGAAGAACGGGCGCGAAAGGTCTTCGGCCTTGAGGGGCCTCCGGGAGATGGAGAGACAAGTAGGCTCGGTTCGAGGGACCGGTGGACGACGGGACTGGGTGCGGGTCACATGGTGGCGACACAAGCAAGACGAAGTCATGGACAAGTGAGCCGGTGCACGGTGGCGGTCAAGTCAAGTGGTTTGGCGGGAGGCCGGACCGGGCACGCGGGGTTTGGTGGTTTGCCCACAAAACCATCGGCGGACGGTTTCTTGGTTTGGGCCTCAAAACCAAGTCCGAGGGCCCAACACGACGGAGACGGGATCCGGCGTGTCGGGAAGCTTCGAAGCGGAGGACACGCGGCGGGATCGCATGGCTTGCGTCGGGAGGACGCGGGGTGCGGCAAAGGCGTGGCCGTCCGATGGCAAGACCCACAAACATTACCAAAATGCCCCTACGTGGGTTGTATCGCCAGTAGTGTAGTTAGGGGTAGTCGAGTCATTTACCTCTCCGGCGGGACCTGATATATAAGCCTGGAGTGTGTGTTGATGGCTCTCTCTCTCCGCGACTTAGGGTTTCATTTCCCCCCTTCCCTTTCTCTTTTTCGTAGCTATTTTTTCCTCCTATTTTCTCTAGGCTAGCATGAGAGCTTCATGTGAGATTTATTGAGAGGGATGGATGCTAGGGCGGCATGCTAGACCTTGTGAATCTTTCCTGGTTTGTATAGAAGATTCGGGGTTGTTTTTCGTGGCTTTTTGTGCTTATTTTCGTGCCTTTGTTCCCGGTGTGATTCCGCGAATTTGAGTGAGTTTCTTCCCGGAATTCTTTGAGGGAAACATGGATAGATGTCTTGTGCATCTTTGTGCTTGATCTTGTGTCCTCAAACGCTGGGAAACTACTTCGATTCGTGAGTTTTCGTTCGGTGCCCTAGCTTTTGGTGGTGCTCAAAGGATTCGCGATTCCCGGTGATTTAGGGAGTTAGGAGGCAAGATTTTTGGGCTATAGCATCCTTGTGTGACGCTTTTCAAGTACCCAAACCCTTGTCTCCACAGCTTCAACCGTTTGGGAAATCCGATGATGATTTGGGGGGAGTTGACTTTCGAGGTCGGGCATTTTTTTCGTTCGTCCGAGCCTCGCGGACGGTCCGCGGCCTCCGGCGGACGGTCCGCGCCGCTCGAGTTCGTCCCGAGTTCTTCGTGTTCTTGCTCGTCCTTTGTTTCGATCCGTTGTGATTTTGGTTTTTGGTTGGACGAAGTTTCGGACAGTCCGCGGTGTCGGGCGGACGGTCCGCGGGTGCTAGGCGGACGGTCCGCGTGCTCCCCGCGGACGGTCCGTGACACGTGGGTGTCTTTGGGTCGTTCTGTGTAAATTAACGGACGGTCCGCGGCTAAGGCCGGACGGTCCTCGGCCCGGGTGCGGACAGTCCGCGATACCCGGCCGGACGGTCCGCGCGGCTCTTGCGGACGGTCCGCCCCTCCGCGCGGACGGTCCGCCGAGCCCGTGTGCTTTGCTTCTTGGTTCGATTCCTTCCTCCCTTTCTAGTGCTTCCGCGTGTGCTTTGAGGAATCGTTCCTAAGGCTAGAGGTTGATCCATAACCTCGTGGTCTTGGCGATTGGTGCGTGATTCGATCCATCGCTTGTGTGTGACCGGGATTTGAGTAGGACATAGGCCGGGTTCTTTGGGAAGAATTTTTACCGGCTCCTATTCACTCCCCCCCTCTCTAGTCGCCATCTGATCCTTCACGACCGCCTTATTGTTGGCGTCGAATCTGTCCCTCCACCCTGGAGCAAGGAAATCCATCGGCTGGACATAGCATGTGTCCACCGTGACATCCCAAAGCAGCTGACCCTTTCCGCGGATGAACGCACCCATCCGCTTGCTCCACATCTGGTAGTTCTTGCCATCGAAGTGTGGAGGACCCGAACCCCGTTCCCGGTACGCCATCCTTGGATCTTAGACCGGTTAGAGTCAACAAAGACCCGAACCGGCTCGATACCACTTGAAGGACCGATACGGCGAACCGGGGGGGGGGGGAGTGAATGGGAGCCGATAAAAATTCTTCTCGAAGGAGATGAAAACTCCAACAAGACGAACACGGCTTCCAACACACGTCTCCGACTCACTACCCAAGTTGGCCAAGCCCACGTAGCCACCGGAGTGCCACCGGACCTAGGAACCAACACACACGGCCTTCCGACTCGAGAACGCAACGGAACAACAAACCCCGAGTCTACGGACCCACACCGGTCGACCGGTCCCCGCCTGGTGAAACCGAGCAACTTTCACTAAGTGGCTCTACACCGGTCGGACCGGTGAGACACACCGGTCGGACCGATGGTAGCCCGAAAGCCCCCAAGGCACCAAACGAGCCAACCGACCACCAAACGGACCCAAACTCGAAACGGCGAGCAACACGGGACAACAACAAACACACCAAGACGTTCACCCGAGCAAAAACCCACAAGGGCTCGCACCGGTCGACCGGTCAAGAGCACGGTCGACCGGTGTAGCACGGGCGACTCGGGATGAACAAGACCCGCGGGTCAACTCCCCCAAATCCAAAACTCGATCTCCCGAATCGCTCCACGGACTTGAACAAGACTTTGGGGATATCAAGAACACCTCATGAGGAGTCCATAGCCAAGTTTAATCCCACAAAAACTCGTCCAAAAAGGAGGAATCGAAGAAATCCCGCCGAAAGCACTTCCAACCCAAGAACTCAAGAAAACCCCAAAATCGAGCACTTTTACTCACGGATTTGGGAGGGGAATCACATCCCAAAGAACCACGAAGGGTTCCCACAAATTTCCCCCATCAAATCCCCAAGAGAAAAGCCCCGAAAACACCCCAAAGAAATCACGAAGAGAGGGCTCCGAAAATCACCACCAAGAACAACCGGGAAAAACACATCCAAACCTTGAGGAACCACGCCGAATCATCTATACATGAAACAAAGGTTCGTACAAGGTCTAGCAAGCCGCCCGATCATCCATCCCTCTCTACAAGATCTCTCCGTGAAGCTCTCTTGCTAGTCCTAAGGAAAACCTAGAGAAAATAGGTGGAAAATAGGAAAACTAATGAGCTAGGGTTCCAAGAGTTGGCTGCCATCCTCCCACCTCTTGGGTTATATGGAGGCAACCGAATGTCTAAAATGCCCTTCTCTACTAACTAGGGATACAAGCCCCTCAAGGGCGGATTTGGAATTCTTGATGTCTTCACCATCGGACGGATGCCCGGCGACCGCACCCTGTGTAGCCTCGACGCAAGCCATGCGATCCCGACGCGTGTCCTCCGCTTCGAAGATTCCGGACTGCGTCATCGCACACCGGTCGACCGGTGCTCCTCACCGTCGACCGGTCTCCACCGGTCGGACCGGTCCGGTGCCGCTGCACCTCCGTCTTCGGTTCTCCGGTCTTGGCTTTGTGGATCAACCAAGGAACCCGGTCGTTTTTCGGTGAACCATCGGAAACCCCGCGAACTCGGTGTAGCCTCCGCCAATCTCCACTCATGACTTGGCTCCCACGTAGTCCCGGCTCGACCTTGGTTTTGAGGCTCAACCAAGAAACCGTCCATGACTTCATCTTCTTGTTCATGCCACCATGCGGCCCGCACTTGACCCCCGCCGGCCACCGGGTCCCTCGAACGAAGCCTACTTGTCTTCTCCACACCTGGAGGCCTCACCGGCGACGACCTTTCGCGCTTGTTCTTCACCTGCACCAACACCAGTCAAGCCGCAACCTGCACCTGCAATACTTAGCCAAGAATCAGTCCACACAACGTTGTCAATCACTCATCACACAAGGAAGCGACCATCCACCGGTCCTCGAACCACACATGGTCCTCAACCGTCTCTGCCGGTTGAGAGTGGAACCATTGCAAAGCCTTCCCGAGTAGTGAAAACGGAAAAAGCCTTGCCCTCATTTGGTCTTGAGTCACCCCATCCATGTTGAAAGTCTAACATAGTTGAATGAATGTTTGGAGGTGATGGTTCGAATCCTCTTTACCGGTGAAGGGTGAATGTTGCACCATGCGGATTGTTGAGGTCTTGATCTCGAACAGTCCTCCGATCTCCTCGAGGTTCAAGATTGGTAGGTCGATGATGTCTGGGGTGCATAGCTCCCCAATCTTGCGTTCTTCCGGTGGTTGGTCACCCATTGGTGGAAGTCGATTCTCCCGAGGACTTTGAGGTGGTGAATTCTTCGGAGATTCCTGCGATCCTTTGTCTTCCGACTCCGAATCTACAAAATCCAGCTTTTTAGCTTGATGTGCTTCGCGTCTCCTTAGCCTGTAAAGTTTTTCTGGATCATCCACATAATTATCGGGTTTGTTGGAGAGGTAGCCGTCCATCTCCTATTAGGGTTAGCAATAAACAAAGTATGCAAAAACTAGAAAGTAAAAACAAATCTATAGAAACTAGAGTTAGACAAACTAGATTAGATGTAGTTTGAGGATGATCAAAATTTAGTAGATGCAAAAATAAAAACAAAGAGAAAACTGAAAATTACAAAAAGGCAATAAAAAATCAAATCTTGATCACTTGTTCCCCGGCAACGGCGCCAGAAAAAGGGGCTTGTTGACGATTAATAATTGTATCAAAGTTCGTTTGTGACTTGCAAGCGTACAAGTCTCCCGTCGTAGTCAAGGGACCCTTCTTCCCTCGAGTGGTGAACCCAAGGTATCGAATCCGTGGAACAAATGTGTGACACAGAACTTAATCTAATAAAGCCAAGTAACTCCAATCTTCGATAAAAGAAGCCCTAATGCATCTAAGTAAAAGACACGAAACGAATCTAATCTACTAAAGACCGGAGAAAACAAAGTAAGATTGGGTAGATAAACCGATCTAGAGGGATTGGGGTAAGCCTTTTGTTGAAGTTCCAAGCAAGAGAAGAAGTAGCAAATCGAATCTTATAAGAAGCTTCTTTAAATCGTGGTTTCCCGTCCAAATCCGAAAACATCCGCCTTTCGAAACCCCCGTTCTGTCACAACGTATCCCTACTCATGCGGGGAGCTTAGGGCGAGTCAAAAGACAAGTCGAGATTCTTTCGGAAGATCCGGCGTGTACCTCTAGCCACCGCGGCTACAAGAACACCCTATGTAATCTATCTCGAGGATAGAATTGGAATAAGCAAAGCCAATCGAAAAACGAAATCTTCGAGGAAACACTTGATCGCTAGGAAAAGATTCAACTTGATAATTCAACTATAACAATGATACATACACAAGATCACCACCAGCATCCTTTCTTGATCTTGCTTCTAGCTCTGGGAACTCCGACGTGGTCTTCCGTGCAAGGTTCCCACGTCGGCTAGGGAAACCCTAGTCAACTAGCTCGACCCTCTCCTCTCCGAGATGGTGTCCCTCTCTTCTCTGCTGCTCGGCGGCCGATGACGAATTCTTCTCTCCGTGGCTCTCGGTCGGGGGGGCTATAAATAGCCTCGATTGGCGGCTAGGGCAAAGGAGGGGGCAAATGGGCCCCGGATGGGCCCGGGCCGACCGGACCGGGCCGGCCGGCCCGGGCCCATCCGGAGCCCGGCCCCGAGGCCTCCTTTGCTCTACGTCGGTTCCCTTGCTTCCTGGATGTTTCCCCCTTCTGCATGTAGGTCCATGTCGTCAGTTTCTCTCCGAATTGGACTCAACTCCTTGTCTTGCAAGATTCAGCACTTTTCTAGTCAGGTCCTCAGAGTCTGTCGTCTTCTCAGATCAAGTCCCTGGCTTCTTGGAGTTAAATTTGCTTCGTTGCATGACTTGTACGGGGCTTCAAGGTTTTGTCATGAGGTGCTTGATGAACTTATCCCGAAAGTCTTGCATTCAACACTAAAACCCTGCATAAACATTAAACTCCAAAACCGACATGCACACGTGAACTTGTTATACCACGGGGGTTAGTACCAATGGATAAGGTATAAAACTCATGCCAACACCAAAGGTAAACTCATGGCTAGGTTGACGAATTTTCACCGTCAACATCGATCCCGAAGCAAGTCCTGACCTTCATGAAGTCCTACTTCCCGAAGGCGCCCGTGGAGGTAGTCGCAGGCGGGGTAGCCGCCAACTGTACCGATGCGGAGTACGCGGAGCTGCTGGAGCAGATGGCGCCCATTGCGGAGCAAGTAGCCGATAAGCTCAATCTCCAGTAGCCCTGTAATAGTTAGCTCGTAGCCAAAGTTGTACAAAAACAATTGTAATGGAATTGCTTAAGTATTAATGAAAGGAAAATTCTAGCAATGAGTACTCGAAGTCGCGATCTCAGAGTGCGGAGCCCCATCGTGGAGTGGATGCGAGTAGTCGTACTCGACAGTGGTCCCGTTGAGGGGAGTAGGCAGTAAAGAAGTTGATGAATGATCAAACTTTATTACTGAAAGAAGTACACCTGGATGGCCAGGGCCATAGTTACAGAGTGGTTTCCTGGACCCGAAGGCCACTTACAGCTAAGTAGTGCTAGGGCGGGTAGCCGCTTACAGCAGCAGATCCGTAGGTAGCCGTGTAGGCTGGATCTTGGAGTACATGGTCTCTTAGTAGACCGCTGCTAGAGTCCTTTGTTGCTCATCGCAGCCCAGGATCCGTAGGTAGCCGCGCGGGCTGGATCCTGGAGAGAAGTAGTCCGGAGACTGGAGCCAGGACCCGGAGGCCGCTTACGGCAGAGGGGTGTTGATGTAGTCGTGTAGACTTGATCCCCGGAGTAGTCGTGTAGACTAGGCGTAGAACCGACATAGTTGGTCGACGTTCCACGAGTTGTTGATGTCTTCGCCTTCAAGTGTCTGTAGGCGGTAGGAGCCCGGCCAGGTCACCTTTGCCACGGTGAAGGGACCTTCCCAGGGGGAGCTGAGCTTGTGTAGTCCTTCCGTGTTCTGGATACGACGGAGGACAAGATCACCAACGTTGAAGGAGCGTTCCTTGACATTGCGATCGTGGTAGCATCGGATACCCTCTAGGTACCTTGCTGATTGGACGAGGGCAGCGCGGCAAGCTTCTTCGAGGCTGTCGATGTCAACTCGTCTGCTGTCTTCTGAGACGCCTTCGTCGTAGTGCTCCACTGCTGGCGAGTTCCATATGACGTCGGCAGGGAGGATTGCTTCGGAGCCGTAGACCAGGAAGTAAGGGGATTGCCCCATTGGCTTAGAGGGCTGAGTACGTAGCCCCCAGAGTGCGTTGGGTAGTTCCTTGATCCACTTGCCTCCTTTGGAGTTAGCAGCGTCGTGTAGCCGCTTCTTGAGAGCGTCGAGCACCATCCCATTGGCGCGCTCGACTTGTCCGTTGGCCCGAGGATGGGCGACTGAGACGTATCGGACGTCGATCCCGCTGTTCTTGCAGTACTCCTAGAACTGGTGGTTGTTGAAGTTGGAGCCCAGATCTGTGATGATGTGGTGGGGTAGTCCGTAGTGATGCACGAGTTCATCCAGGAAGTCGAGTACTCTATCAGCCTTGGGGCATGTGACCGGCTTGACCTCGATCCACTTGGTGAACTTGTCGATGGCCACCAATACTCGTTGAAACCACCGGCGCGGTTGGCGGTGGCCCAATCATGTCTAGCCCCCCCGGCGGGCAAAGGGCCGGGTTGGCGGTATGGTGACTAGCTTGTAGGCCGGGACGTGTTGTCGCTTGGCGAAGTGACCGGCATCCTTGGCACCTTCGATGAGTTCTTCGGCATCGCCCGGAGCCGTGGGGCCGCAGAAAGCTCGCCGGAAGGCCTTGCCGACCGGCGTGCGTGAGGACGCGTGGTTGCCACAGTACGCCCTTGTGGATCTCCTCCAAGATGTCCTTGCCTTCTTGATCGGGGACGCACTTCATGAGTACTCCGGAAGATGCGCCCGCTTGTAAAGCTTGTCTCCGACGAGGACGTAGGACTTGGCGCGGCGGATGAGCTGCTCGGCCGAGTTCTTGTCAGAGGGAACCTTCTGCTCGCTGAGGTAGTCGATGAAGGGTTGTCTCCAGTCCACGTCGATCATCATGACCTCCTGTCCGGCCAGAGGGTTGGCTGGGACAGTGGTCGGTGGCGCCGGCTCCGGGATGGATGGAGCGTGAAGCTCGTGAACGAAGACACCCGCTGGTACTTGAGCGCGGGTAGATCCAAGCTTCGATAGGACGTCCGCTGCAACGTTGTTGTCGCGGACGATGTCGTGGAACTCGAGACCATAGAACTTGTTCTCGAGCTTGCGGACTTCTAGGCAGTAGGCGTCCATGTTCTCCTTGTTGCGGTCCCAGGACTTGTTGACTTGGTTGATGACCACTGCGGAGTCACCGTAGACTAGTAGCCGCTTGATGCCCAGTGAAGCCGCGAGGCGGAGCCCATGTAGGAGAGCTTCGTACTCGGCTTCATTGTTTGAGACCTTCCAGAAGATCTGTAGGACGTACTTGAGTTGTTCACCCGTTGGAGAGATCAGGAGTACCCCTGCACCTGCGCCCTCGAGGTTGAGTGAGCCGTCGAAGTACATCACCCAATGCTCTGGTCGCACGGTTGGAGTAGGTAGCTGGTTCTCCCGCCACTCCGCCATGAAGTCGACTAGCGCCTGCGACTTGATGGCTGTGCGTGGCATGAAGTCGATGGTGAGGGCACCGAGCTCGACTGCCCACTTGGAGATTCTTCCAGTAGCATCTTGGTTCCGCAGGATGTCGCTAAGGGGGTAGTCAGTGACGACGGAAATCGAGTACTCCTGGAAGTAGTGTTGTAGCTTCCGCGAGGTGATGAGTACTGCGTACAGGAGCTTCTGCACAGGCTAATAGCGTGCCTTGGACTCTGATAGGACCTCGCTGACGAAGTAGACTGGGCGCTGGACTGGGTAGGCGTGGCCATCTTCCTGCCGCTCGGCGACGATGGCGATGCGACCACATGAGTAGTCGCGGCGAGGTAGAGCAAGAGGCCGCTCGCCCTTGCGGGGAGCCGTGAGGACCGGCGGCTTCGATAGGAAGTCCTTGAGCTGGGCAAGGGCCTGATCCGCCTCTGGAGTCCACACGAACTTCTCTTGGTGCTTGAGTAGTTTGAAGAAGGGGAGCCCCCATTCTCCAAGCTTCGAGATAAATCTGTTAAGTGCCGCCATGCACCCGGTCAGCTTCTGGACGTCTTTGATGCTCGTGGGAGCTTTCATGCTGGTGATGGCGGAGATCTTCTCGGGGTTGGCTTCGATGCTGCGTTGGCTGATGATGAAGCCGAGTAGTTTGCCCGAAAGTACGCCGAAGACGCACTTGTTCGGGTTGAGCTTCCAGCGGTACTCGCGCAGAGATGCGAAGGTCTCTTCAAGGTCGTCGATGAGGGTACTAGAGTCTCTGGTCTTGACGACCACGTCATCCACGTAGGCTTCGACGTTCTTGTTGAGTTGCCTCTTGAAGCAGGCCTGGATAACTCGTTGGTAGGTGGCGCTGGCGTTCTTCAACCCGAAGGACATGGTCGTGTAGCAGTACGCGCCAAACGGGGTGATGAACGCGGTCTTCTCATGGTCTTCTTCCTTGATCGCGATCTGGTAATACCCGAAGTATCAGTCGAGGAAGCAGAGCAGGTCGCAGCCCGCCGTGGAGTCGATGACTTGATCAATCCGCGGCAACCCGAAGGGGTCCTTGGGGCAGTGCTTGTTGAGGTCCGTGTAGTCGACGCACATCCTCCACTCGTTCGAGATCTTCTTGCGGACGAGGACGGGGTTGGCGAGCCACTCAGGATGGAAGACTTCTCTGATGAAGCCAGCCGCGAGTAGTTTGGCGAGTTCCTTCTTGATGGCGTCCCGTCTGTCATCGGCAAAACGTCGGAGGTGTTGTCGCTTGGGGGTGGCCTTAGGATCGACGTTGAGGCAGTGCTCAATCAACTCCCTGGGCACTCCTGGCATGTCCGCTGGCTTCCACGCGAAGATGTCGCGGTTAGCCCGGAGGAAGCTAATGAGCGCGTCTTCCTATTTGGGGTCGAAGCCAGCCCCGATGGTGGTGGTCTTGCTGGGGTCGCCTGTTCCGAGGTCGATCGTCTTGACAAGAACCTCCTCAGGTGGCTGAGGCTTGTTGGCACTGTCAGACTTCTCCGGGATGTCGAGTTCACTTGTAGCAAGCTTCTTCGACACAGCGTAGACCTCCATCATCGCGTTGGGTACTTGATTCGTAGAGGCGATCTCCACGACTTCTGTGTCGCAGTCGTGGGAGATCTTCAAGTCCCCTTGGAGAGAGAGCACACCTGCTGGGCTTGGCATCTTGAGTACCAAGTAGGTGTAGTGGGGCACCGCCATGAACTTGGCGATGGCCGGTCTGCCGAGGATGGCGTGGTAGAAAGCCTCAAAGTCCGCGACCTCGAACTTGATGTACTTGGTACGGTAGTGGTCCCGAGATTCCCCGAAGGTAACTGGCAGGACCACTGAGCCTAGTGGGATAGCCGCGTTGCCGGGGACGATGCCGTAGAAGGGCGTGTTTCTCTTGGTGAGCATGTGGGTGATGTAGAGCTTCATCTTCTTCAAGGTCTTGGTGAAAAGGACGTTGAGCCCGCTTCCACCGTCGATGAGGACCTTGTTGAGCTTGGAGCCCGCGACCACTGGCTTCAGGACGAGGGGGAACCGTCCTGGTTCGGAGAAGCTGGTCCATTGATCCACGTGGGAGAAGGTGATGGGTACCTCTGACCACCTAAGAGGGGTCAGGACTGCTGGTTTAATGCTCATAACTTCTCGACGGGTAGCCTTCTGCTCCCGCCTGCTGGGCAATCCACTGAAGAGGACGTTGACGATCTTGTCGGGTTCCTGGAAGTCGTTGTTGTCGCTGTCCTTCTTCTTGCCCTTTTTGTCGTGAGGGTGCGGTGGCTCTGGCGTATCCTTGAGTGCATGCCTGAGTTGGTAGCACTGTTCGGTGGTGTGGTTGTCATATGGATTCCACGGGCACTTCTCCTTCAGCAAGTCTTTGAAACCGCCTGAGTTCTTCTTCGAGTTCTCCTTCGCAGGGCGCTAGATAGCCGCGACAGTGTTGTCTGGCTTGCGCTTGCGGTTGGGACCCGAGTAGTTGTTGTTGTTGTTGTTGCGACCGCCTTGGTTCGCGTTGTTGCTGCTGCCGCCGCCCTGGTTCTGCTTGTTCTTGCCACGGATGGCGTCGTACTTGGTTTTGGCCTTGTCCTCTTCATCCGCCCAGGACGTGATCATGTCCTTGAGGTGGGGGATGGACTTGGGGCGGCGACGACCGAAGTCTTCGAAGGTGTGGCGGTGGTAGAGGCCGTCCTGGAAGAGGTCAATGACCTCCTTGTCGGTGACGTCGACTACGGTAGCGCATTTGTCGAAGAAGCGGCGCATGTACTTGCGGAGGGTCTCGCCTTGTTCCTACTTGACCATGGCCAGGTCCATGCGAGTACCCGATCGGCCCATGGCGCCCGCAAAGTTGCTGGTGAACTGCTCCTTCAGCTGGTCCCACTTGTCGATCGAGTGCTTGTCCAGCGACTCGAGCCATGTGAGTGGAGCCTGGTCCAGGCAGAAGGGGAAGTAGAGGCACTTAGTGTCGTTGTTGCCACTAGCGTTCTCGATGGAGAGGGCGTAGCACCTGAGCCACTGGATGGGGTCCTGCTTCGCGTCGTACTTGGTGATCCCCAAAGTCTTGAACTTGTCGGGGAGGAGCAACTTGCGAAGTCGAGGTGAGAAGGCGGGGAAGCCGTCGCCGTCGCCTGCGGTGGTCGACTTCTTCCGCAGCAGCTCCTCAATCTTCTGGCGGGCGTCGTAGCCGCCCTGTGAGGCACCAAAGGCATGGCTGTTCGCATGGCCTCGGCTGCCGCGACCGCCGCCGCCGCCAGCCCTCCTGTTGGCTCCATGGTTGGAGCTTCTCGCCGTCGCCGCCACCACCGTCGGGGTCGTGGCCGCCGCCGCCGGCCGGAGCGCGGTGGGGGACGACCTCGCGGTTGTTGTTGTCACGTTGTGGACGTCCGCCGGCATTGGAGCGAGGACGGTTCGGCTCGGCTGGGAGCTCAGCTCGAGTATGGTTGGGACCGTTGTTGGCGCTGCGACTTGTGGCTTCGTTGTCGCGGTGCCTGACGGGAGGAGGTTGGTTGACCCTGTTGTCGACCCGCATGAAGTAGGCGTCTTAAGCGAGCTTGGCGATGACCTCTCCAGCGCGTATGCCCCGAGCCTGGCGTGCGATCGCTGTGATCGACATGAGGCATTGCTCGGGGGGTAGTGTGTACTCGCTCTCGACCGCCTCGAGAGCTTCCGCAAGGTTGCGGACGGGGAAGTTGTCGGCCGAGGCGTCGGCGACGTTCGCTGCGCTTCGGTTACGCTCATGTCGAGCGTCTGCGTCTGCGGGGGTCTCGTTTGTCGGAGCATCGGCGGAGAGAGCTCGTCGGAGGAGATGTCTTCAAGGTACTTGTCTTGGGCCATCCCTGAAGGTCCTGGGGTGTCGCCGGTAGCCATGAAGACTTGGCGATCAGGGGTGCCGAGGCTGGACTCAGAAACCGCCACCTCAGTTGGGGTGTTCGAGTCAGCTCGGGCAAGTGGTGTTCCCTCCTGGAACGGTAGCGAGTCGATGTAGGCGACGTAGCATGAGTCTCCACTTATCAGGTTAGCAGGTTTGCGGTCTGGCCAGTAGACGAATCTCCCGGCCGGTGTGGATGTTATAACCAGCCCAGAGGCCGGCCCTGACAAGGGATGCTAAGTGGAGTTGTCCTCAGACTCGGGATCCTCAGGGTCCGACCCGAAGTCGAACTCGTATGCGGGGTTCGAGTAGAACTCGGAGAGAGGGTTGGAGTCTGAAGCGTGGCCGAGGGCGGTGTCGGAGTCCGAGTTGTACTCAGGTACGGGCTCCTTGCTGGCCCGGCGCGAAGAGGGAGCCCCCGTGTGGGCCCGGCTGAGGATGCGGGGGCCACGCGTGGAGCGCTCGCGGAGTGGTGGGACCGTATGCGATGGCTGATCAGCCGGCTCGCTTGCGATAACCCATGGGGACATCGAGTTCGAGTTGGAAGCGGACTCGAGCTCGAAGTCAGCGTGATGGTTGAAGAGCGAAATTTCGCCGAACTTGCCAGTGAGTTCGCCTGTGACAACTTCAGGAAGTGTCACGAAGCCAGTCTTCGGGTTGGGCGGCATGGTGAGGCGGCGCTGGAAAGAGCCCGCGCCGTCTGCAGTGCAGACCCAGGCACCGAACACGAAGGTGTCGCCGCGGTTGAAGGCGACGGTTGGCTTGAAGTAGACGGGAGCCGTCGAGTTCGCCATGTGATCTCGGGCGAGAGCCCCTACCTGGCGCGCCAGCTGTCGGTGTTTTAGACCGACAACCTACTAAGGGGAGTACCCGAAGTAGATGAATGTGGCCTCGCCGAGATCGGTAACTCGAAGGAAGAGACACGTGGCACACAATTTAGATAGGTTCGGGCCGCGAGGTGCGTAATACCCTACGTCCTGTATGCTGCGTAGCTCTGGATTGATTGGGCACGATTACAAGATGGTGTAATAGTGCGCCGTGGATTGGATGAGATGCTAGAGAAGGGTCCCTGCCCCGCCTTATATAGTCCGGGAGGCAGGGTTACAAGTCGGAGTAGGGAGAGAGTACTAGTCGAGTACGTCTAGGAGTCTTCCATACAGTGCAGGACATGTACAGCTTCCTAACTGAGTACTTCTCCTCCGTAGTCCTTGTGCTCCACGCCATCAGATGCCGTGTAGCGCAAGCCGTGTAGTCCCAGGGGCCCACCGAGTAATCGGTCCTGGTACCCACCGAGGTAGTGGGCCCAGGGAGGTCCATACGACAAGCACTGGCAAAAGGTCGGGGCCAGTGGGGGCTGTGATGTTCAACTTGAGGTCAGGCCTCAAGGCTGAGTGGATAGGCACCGACCTCCCCGACAACACCGCCGGGTGGAGGTCGGAGTGGTTCTATATTGCGGATCAGATCCCAGGTCTTCCGCGGCGAACTGGCTATAAGCTAGTGAAGATTAGCGAGTGGGATCTAGGACTCTCCACCCGCGAACTCGAGGACCTGAAGGGGGTACTGGAGCTGTTCAGTGCCATGAAGAGCCGAGGAGTGACAGGAGTGGTGGTGGCTAGGTCGTTCTGCCGGCGGATGATCCAGCCGTCAAGGATCGGGTCCACCTGGCGTATGAGTACTGTGGGCAATTGGATCCCACACGCGAGGTGAACCGCAAGGTCTCCAGGGAGGAGATGGCGGCTAGAGTTTCCCAGATATATTCTGGGAAGGTCAAAGTGAAGAAGTGCCCGAGGGCACACTCGTTGAAGAGACCGGCTGATCCGGTAAGATCCTGAGATCTATCTTTAGGTCGTCTCGCTTTGCTTTCTTGATGCTCTTAGGTCGTATAGTATTTATGTCGTCTTGTTTCGCAGATGTGCGAGCTCCAGATGTGGTGCCCAGCACCTCTCCCTGAGGGAGAGATACAACGGAGGACAACTAAGGTCGGACAAGTACAAGCCTCCAGCAGGTCGTCTGCTGGAGAATTATGAGTCTGATTTGTCGGTGCAGGCCGACAAAGACACTGACGCGGAGGCTGGGGCGGATCCATTCGTTGGCGCCGTGAAGTCCCGGCGCAGGACCAGGTCGACGGTGGCGAAGAAGTCCGCTTCAGCCGTCGCCACTGCTATCTCTACGGTGAAGGCCGCAAAGCAAAAGAAGAAAAGGAAGAGGAGGGCTGCATCCCCTCCGGCCGTTGCGACTCCAACGATTCCGACGCCTCGCTCACGGGAGATCTGCTCGGAGGACGAGGAGGTGGAGGAGGAGGAAGAGAAGGAGAAGGATGAGGCTGTCGAAGAGCTGCCAGTCCCTGAAGACCAGGCAGCGGAGAGGTCGGAGAGTCCTACTGCTAAGAGGCAGCGGGAGCTGGTGCAGAAGACGTCGGAGGAGGCTCTCCGACGTGGTTTAGAGGCGCAGCGCAGTGCTGCGGCAGCGCGGGCGAAGATACCTGCGGCTATTAAGCCTTGAGTGTTTTGGCTGAAGGCTCGGCTTCCGGCTGCGCCGAGGTATGGACTTAGGGGCTGATTCTATCTTTATGCTTTTTATCTGAACAGAATCTTGACATGTTATTTGCTCCATGCAGGCCGGCGGCAGGACCACAGGGGGTGCCGGTTGCGCCATCATCGCCCTCACGCACGAGGTCGCCTGAGCCACAGGTCGCGGGGGAGGTGCTTGTATATGATGCCGTACCGTTACCCCGACACGAGGGGTGAAGGAGGGGGCGACGACTTCACCGCCCGTGACTGACACGAGGGCGGGTTCTTCCCTACACACCACTGAAGGTGTTGAGACCGCGGTTGGGGGAGTCGGGGCGACATCCTCCCCATCGGTCGTAGATGTCGACCCTATCAGGGGTGTACCTGATGGGGCGAGGGACGTGGCCGAGGACCAGCCTTAGATCGACCTGGCGCCGGGAGGTCCAGAAGCGTCCGGCGCATAGGTACCTCCATCTTCAACTTCGAGCCTGAGGTTGCCACATCGATCAATTAATTGGGATCACACCCCTTCGCAGGATGATTGGTTTGAGGACAATGAGGACATGCGGGCTTTGCAGAACAGCATCGTCACCATCAACCACGCACTCATTGTGAGTCATCTGTGATGTATATTTTTTTTACTACTTGATTGTTTTTCTCTTGAAGCATCGCTGACGACCTTGTGATTTTTTAATAGTCACTAGCGGAGAGGGCCAAGGGTCGGGTCGACCAGCTACGGCATGCCGAGGAGAAAGAACAACACATTACCGACCTTGAGCGAGAGCTCAAGGAGGTTCGTGAGGCTGCGGTCGCTGACAAGAAGAGGTTCGAGGACGAGCTCGCTGAGAAAAGGCGCAAGGCCGTGGAGGCCACTGCGCAGTTTAACACTGCGACTATTAGTGAGTTTTGGTCTTCATCCCTTTTTGAGCATAAGGTTATTAGCTATAAGCTAACTTTTGTGTGTGTAGACTTCCGTAACCGCGAAGAAGAGCTGAAGAATGCTATAGCGACCTCCAGGAGCAAGATTCATGGCCTGGAGGGCAAGGTCCGGGAGATCGAGGCTGGAGGCCAGGAACTCAAACGGGTGATGAAGGAGGCCACCGAGAGTGAGTACGCCGTATCTCAAAAGCTGGCTTATGAGACTGCAGCTCGTCGAGGCCTTGAAGTCGAGTTCGAGGTCGTTTTGAAGTCATTGCAGAGTGACCAAATCGCCAATGAAGGGTATGAGGTGGAGCTGAACGACCTCAAGGGTGCTGCCAATTATGCAATGTCTTGCATACCTGTTCTGGAGGAAGGGGGTCAGTAGTAGTCCATCGTTGATTGCCTGGTGGATACTCCTAATAGGCTGTTGATCTTATTGAGGGCAACCGGCTTGGTGGCTGCGACCGATGCGTTGGTGAGAGTCAAGTCCCAATATCCTGAGGTCGACATGACCAAGATTAAAGGCGGTGCTGACACCACGAAGGACCTTCACGCCTTGGAGCTCGAAGTTGGTGAAGCTGCCACCCAGGTAGCAGAGAGCATCGACTTTGAAGGTGATGATGGAGCCGGTGGTGAAGGTGGTGATGGCAGCAACTAGTAGTAGCTAGGAGCTGTACCTCCCCATCCTCTCATGACTTGTAAAAACTTTGAAGAAAACTATAATGAAGTACTTGCCTTTTGCCTGCACGAGTTCTGGTTGAACTTGTAGATGACGAGATTTTGTATTCTTGACTCGCTAACCACTACTCACGGAGAGGCTGGCTTACCGACCTCTACAGCTCAGCGTGGAGGCTTACGAGAGATTGGTGCGAGAGGGCGGAGCCCAGGGCTCAAGTCTGGCGACCTTTCGGACCAAGCATTACTCGTGGCTGCGGGAGGCTTCGTACTCGTTAAGGCTGGTGTCCTTAGGTTGTGCGACCTTTAGGTTGGCTTTAGCCAAGCCCCCGAGCATGTCGAGGGGAAGGGACGGAGAGGAATTAGGACCCCCAGGTCGTGCGACCCAGATGTTGGCTTTAGCCAAGCCCCCGAGCATGTCGAGGGGGGGTTATGGTATGAGGAAGGAGGAGGTAGTGCTCGACTCATAGCAGAGGACTGCTTGAAATACTTTTTATTTAATCCGAAAAAGAGGAATACAAAAGGGAAAAATACATAGTTTTAAAAAGAAACTAATCTACGGATAGAATCATCGTAGATGCTCCACATTCCAAGGGTTGGGTACTTTTTTCCCGTCACCCCACTGAAGTCGATAGGTCGACGGGCTGATTACTTCCGTGACGATGAAGGGTACCTCCCACGGGGCAGAGAGCTTGTGCATGCCGTCAGTCTTTTGGATGCGTCTAAGGACGAGGTCGCCAACATTGAAGGAGGTTTCCTTAACATTGCGATCGTGGTAGCGACGCAGCTGCTGGTCGTGACGGGCTTGCCTCATGACAGCGGTGAGTCTTTGTTCTTCGAGACTGTCGAGGTTGATGCGACGTGTTTTCTCGGCCTCTCCTTCCTCGTAGAACTGAATTCGTGGCGCTCCGATGTTGACGTCGGTAGGAAGTATGGCTTCTGATCTGTAGACCAGAAAGAAGGGCGAAAAGCCTGTCGCGGAGCTGACTTGAATCCTGAGACCCCAGATTACATGAGGCAGCTCGGCTAGCCATCTGGTGGCCTAGTTGGAAGCATCGTCGTAGATACGATCTTTGAGTGCTTGGAGCACCATGTCGTTGACTCTTTCGACCTAGCCGTTACACGATGGGTGGGCGACCGAGGAATAGTAGACGTTAATGAGGTTATCCTGGTAGAAGTCCCAGAAGACCGAGCCAGTGAAAGTTGTACCTAGGTCGGTGATGATCCTGTTAGGCACATTGAAGCGGTGTTTGATGTCTGCAATGAATTTGACTACTTCTTCCGATGTTACTTTCGCAACAGGTCGGACCTCAATCCACTTAGTGAATTTGTCTACAGCGACTAGGATATGCTTGTAGCCGCCTGGAGTGGTACGAAATGGTCCTACCGCGTCGAGACCCCATATAGCGAAGGGCCAAGATGGGGGGGTAGTCCGCAGAGCCTGAGCTGGCAGGTGCTGCTGTCTGGCAAAGAACTGGCATCCTTTGCACTTCTTGATGAGGTCTTTAGCGTCGGTTACGACCGTGGGCCAATAAAATCCAGATCGGTATGCTTTACCAACCTAGATTGTGGATGAGGCGTGGCAGCCACACTCACCACTATGTATCTCGGCTAAGAGTTGTAGACCCTCCGATCATAGGATGCACTTCATCAAGATGCCCGTGGAGGCAACTTTCCTGTACAGGTCGGAACCGATCACGACGTAATTAGCGCTTCGCCGCGTGATGCGCTCTCTCTCCGCTTTGTCATCGGGGACGAGCTGGTCAAGTATGAAGTCTATGAAGGACTTGCGCCAATCGTCCTCTTTTTTAGTCATGAGCACGTCGCGGGGAGGTGCTGGATTTTGGTCGTTTGAAGGCGGCTCTGGATTATCATGATCCAGGAGCTTGATTGAAGGCTTGCGTAGGTCTTGGACGAATACGCCTGCTGGGACTAGAGCTCGACGAGAGCCTAGTTTGGAAAGTACGTCGGCGGTGACGTCGTTGTTGCGTGGGACATGCTGGAATTCTATCCCCTCGAAGTGGCCTTCGAGTTTTTGAATTTCAGCGCAGTAAGCATCCATCGTGTCCTTGACGCAATCCCACTCTTTGTTGACTTGCTCGATGACGACCTTGGAATCGCCTAAAGCTAGTAGTCGCTTGATACCAAGGGACACTGCTATTCGGAGACCGTGTATTAGGGCTTCGTATTCTGCTCTGTTGTTGGAGGCCTTGTAATGAATCTGCAGGACGTACTTGAGCTGCTCTCCCTGAGGAGAGATGAGTAACACGCCTGCGCCTGCCCCTTCGAGGTTGAGGGCGCCGTCGAAGTACATAATCCAGTGTTCAGGCCGCTTCTTAGGAGGAGGCATTTGGATTTCTGTCCATTCAGACACAAAATCTATGAGGATCTGCGACTTGATCGCTTGTCTTGGACAAAACTCGATCTCAAACTCTCCAAGCTTGACTGACCATTTGACGATGCGGCCATTGGCGTCGCAGTTGCAGATGATCTCTCCCAAGGGGAACGAAGACGGGACCACGATCTTGTGAGGTTGGAAGTAGTGTCGAAGCTTTCTCGATGTGATCAGAAGCGCATAGAGCAGCTTCTGAGGTTGTGTGTAATGTGTTTTAGCATCGGCCAGAACCTTGCTCACGTAATATATAGGTCGTTGGACAGGATAGGCTTGCCCTTCTTCTTCTCGTTCGGCGACGAGAACCATGCTGACCACATTAGTGGTGGCAGAGATGTAGAGTAAGAGTGTTTCCTTCGGTATTGGATGTGTCATAACCGGTGGTGTTGTCAAGGACTCTTTGATAGCCTCAAACGCTTTTTGAGCTTCGTCGTCCCATACGAACTTGTCAGCCTTCTTTAGTAGCTTGAAGAAAGGAAGTCCCTTTTCACCGAGCTTGCTGATGAAACGACCTAGAGCCTCCATCATTCCTGTGAGCTTCATGACGTCTTTCTTGTTGGATGGCTTGGCCATCTTGCGTATAGCGTCGATCCTCGCTGGGTTGGCCTCGATGCCTCGGTGCCCGACCATGAAGCCCAGGAGCAATCCGGAAGGGACACCGAAGACACACTTTGTTGGGTTGAGGTTCCATTGGAACTCTCGTAGATTGGCGAAGGTTTCTGTCAGGTCGGCGATGAGCTTGTCTTCCTCTGTAGTCTTCACGACCACATCATCTACATAGGCTTCGACGTCCTTCCCGATTTGAGTCTTCAAGCACTTTTGAATTGCTTTTTGGTAGGTTGCTCCGGCGTTTTTCAGGCCAAAGGTCATGAGCTTATAACAGTAGATGTCGTGGGGCGTTATGAATGTTGTCTTGACTTCGTCGTTAGGATGTAGGGCTATCTGATGATACCTTGAGTAGAAGTCGAGGAAGCACAGTAGGACGCTGCCGGCTGTGGAGTCCACGACCTGGTCGATACGAGGTAGAGGGAACGGATCCTTTGGGCGGTGCTTGTTAAGATCGGTGTAATCGATACACATTCTTAATCCACCAGTTTTCTTTGGTACAAGAACCGGGTTTGCGAACCAAACCGGGTGTTGACCCTCTCTAATAAATCCTGCAGCTAAGAGCTTATAGACTTTGACTTCTATTGCTTGTTTTCTATCTTTTGCAAATCGTCGGAGCTTTTGCTTGATAGGTCGAGCAGTCTTGTTGACTTCGAGTCTGTGCTCAGCCAACTCCCTAGGGACTCTAGGCATGTCGGACGGGCTCCATGCGAAGATGTCGGCGTTGTCCCTGAGGAGGCTGGTGAGCGCGAGTTCCTATTTGGGGTCGAGGTCGGCCCCGATGACGACTTCCTTGGATGTGTCGGGCAGGCCGAGGCAAACCTTCATGACGGCTGGGCTTGGATCCACAGCTGTACCTGTATGCTTCTGCTCCGGTACTTGAAGAGTAATTTGGTGGATCTTGGCTGCGTGGGCGACCATGACCGTTGCTGCAACTTTGATTGCTGAATCATTGGAGAGCTCGACGGTAGCGCTTTCGCAATTATAGGAGACCATGATGTCTCCGAGGACGGAAAGGATTCCATTTGGCGCCGACATCTTCATGATGAGGTAAGTGTGGTGTGGTATTCCCATAAACTTGGCGAGCATAGGTCGTCCAAAGATGGCGTGGTATGAAGAGCGGAAGTCCGCAACTTCGAATGTCAGGTACTCCGTTCTGAAGTTCTCCTCCGTGCCGAAGGTGACCGGTAGGCATACACGACCTATGGGGTGTGCAGCCTTGCCGGGCACGACCCCGTAGAAGGGTTCATCACAAGCAGTCATTTTGGAGAAGTCGAACTCCATCTTCCGTAGCGTCTCTGTGAAGATGATGTTTAGGCTACTGCCTCCGTCGATGAGGGTCTTAGGCAACCAGGCCCCATTAACTATGGGGTTAATGACCAGCGGATAGGTTCTGGGGTCGGGGATGTGAACCCAATGATCTTTCCTGGAGAAAGTGATTGGGAATTCAGACCACCGTAGAGGTCGTGGATTTTCAGTGTTGACGTGCCCGATCTCCCTGGCGTTCGATCGAGTCTGCCGGTTGGTTTTGATCGCTTGGCGACCACCGACGATGAAGTTTATCTCGCGGTTCTCCTTCTGGAATGCACCATTGGGGTGCCTCCTTTGGGCGGTGGCGGAGGTGTCCGCTCCTTGCGGTTGTTGTCTTGGCGGTTGTGGTCATCCTGGCGACGTCTATCGTCGCGCCGGTCGTTGTGACGATCATCGTGGCGACCATCACGACGATCACTTCTATCACGCTTACCAGCGCAGTCGTCACGACTGTAGTCGTCGCGTATGTCATCGTAGCGGTAGTCGCGGCGATAATCACGTCGATCCCTATCGTCATTGCGAGGATAGGGTCTGCGGTCACGGTAATCTCGTCGATCAGGTCGACGATTATGATTTTCGAAGCGTTGGCCACCATTACGGTCGTCATTGCTGTTGCTCCTGGTCTTCTTGGAGGTGGATGGTACTCCAAGGGCATGCTTTAGCTGCTCATGGTATGCTTGGTGCTGTGGTGGAACTGGCACTGGTCGTCCATGACCATATTGAAGTCACCTTCAAGGAAGGTGGAAGGTCTTGGCGGATCTGTTACGTAGGCTTCGCCGGATCACTTGTGCGACCTGGCGCTTCCGTTGTCGTGGTCTTCTCCGTTGAAGTCATGCATTACCGCGTCTTGAGTGTCGACCAGTTTGTCGACGTAGGCCATGAGGTCACCAATAGTTTTGGCATCAGCTTCGTGGATCTTCTCGAACAGTTTGATATTAGTGATTCCCTTTTTGTAGTATGCAATGACGTCATCGTCTTTGACACCTGCGAGGGTGTTGCGGTTCTCGAAGTAGAGGTTGGTGTACTCACGGAGAGTTTCGTCTCTTCTCATCTGTACTCTAGCGAGGTGGTGAGTATTGCCAGAGCGATTGTAGATCGCCTGGTAGTTGGTCGTGAATAGGCGGGACAAAGTTGCCCAGGAGGTGATGCACTCTGCTGGGAGGTTGTCGAGCCATAGAAGTGGTGCCTTGCTCATCACGAGAGGAAAGTATCCGGCCATGTGGTCTTCATTGCCTCCCGAGGCACGCGCGGCTATACTGTACATCTTGAGCCATATACTCGGGTCGGAGCGACCGTCGTACTTATCGATTGAAGGCTTGAGGTCTTTGGGATATCTGATTGTCCGGAGACGTTGTGAGAAAGCTGGGAAATTGTTGACCGCCCTTGGACTTGCTGACGGTGCATGATCAGCAGGGATAACGTAGAGGTCATCGGGAGGGCCATTGTCTTGGTCGTACTGGGCACGTCGCAGGAGTTCCTGGTCGTGCATGATCCAGAGATCTGTAGCTTGGATGAGGGTGTTTGCGTCGAGGGGGTCAGGGACCCCATGCTCGCAGTTGTAGTTTGCACGCCGAGCTATCTCGACTTCATCTCTTATGCGGTGGCGCCGATTTCCTTCTGCATGATCAGGCTGGACCGGAGGAGGCTGAGCTCCTGCGTTGTGTCTTGAATTTGGAGCAGGGTTCCCCTGGATGTTGGCAGTGTTGCCAGCGGCATTAGCCGGGGCGTTTGCCGAAGCATTAGCTGCTGGGTTGGCTAGAGCATTGGCTGCAGCGTTAGCAGCGGGATTAGCCGGCTGCATTACTTTGTTTTCGCCTCTCCCTTCTTCAGCCACCGGGTCGAGGGGACCCTGGCTACGACGTCGCTGTCGAGG
This sequence comes from Cenchrus americanus, assembly GCA_947561735.1. Classification (NCBI taxonomy): domain Eukaryota; kingdom Viridiplantae; phylum Streptophyta; class Magnoliopsida; order Poales; family Poaceae; genus Cenchrus; species Cenchrus americanus. The sequence continues at coordinate 123,668,633 of OX387242.1, read as the reverse complement.
GCGCTCCGATCTGCTTCTGGAATAGGAACTTGTCGCAGATCTGCTGTATCCAGGGCCTCTTTCTTCGATCTGTGCAGCTGCAACACGAGCATTGGCTTGGAGGCGTCGGATCGTTGGAGAATCTTCAAGGTGGTTTAGGATAGCGAGGGCAGCTCCCAAGTTGGTCTGTGGTGAGTTGTAGACTTCATGTCCGTCGCGCTCGAAGTCCCTGAGGAGATCTCGCGCACGTAGTCTGTTGGCACGAGGTGGATCGTCGTGGCGTCGCTGCTGTGGGGCCGCTGGTACCATAAGTTCTTGTTGCGCAGGGTTGGCATTGCCCTGTCCGCCGTTAGCCGGTTGAAGGCCTGCAGCTGGGGCAGCGGCTGCGATCTCTTGTTGTCGTCGAACAGCTCGGGCGGCGTTGGCGTTTTCACACTCTTGACGCAGCGTGTCTGTTTCTCCGTCTTGCGGTGGTACATCGCCAGAAATGACCAAGATCTGGCGGTCTAGGGTTTCAAATTCTTCTCCCGGATAGTTCAGGGAGATTGTTGTGTGGGCGACTTGGAACGCAAGACTGTCTAGAGACAATTCTTGGTTCAACCGGCGGCGATGAGCCACGGTAAGAGGTCGGCGAAACTTTTTGAGGACACAGCACTAGCTTGAGGTGTGCTTAGGGTTTTCGTGGATAGGGCATGGCTCGTCAAGGTGAGTTCTGCAGCTTCCACGATCTTGAGAATTGAGTCCCGATTCGATCTGGATCTTGCGCTTCATGTAGCGTGATGCTACGTGAGCGGCATTGCGCAAGCCAATAGGCATGCTGGAGGTCGAAGGAGTCGTGCGAGGACGCTTGGCGTGCTCACAGACTTTGATTGTGTCGGAGATCATATCCCCGACGTGATCGATCCCAGCGATCAGGTCGCTAGGAGTGGGTGGGTTTTCTTCGACAGATCTGTTTTGATCTGTTAGTTGGTGGTGACAGTGTTTCCTTCGATGACGAGGCAAGCGGCTGGAGCGGTGGAAGTCGCCGGCATCGGGCCAAAGCAGATGTCGACGGGATTGGCGAAGAAGTCCGCCATGCTCTCTGGGAAGATGACGCCGTTGATCGAAGCCATCGAGTTGCACGAAGAACCTTGACTCTACCCCTACCTGGCACGCCAACTGTCAGATGGTGAGATCTGGATAGCCCACAGGGGTGTTAATCCCTGTGGTTTATTTGTTTGGCGGGGAGGAGTCTAAGGCTAAGAACTCGAAGGTCGCACACGAGTACGCGGAACACAGAGAACACGGCGAGTTTTTACTGGTTCGGGCCTCCAGAGATTAATACCCTACGTCCAGTTGTCGGTGTAGATTCCTTGAGGATTGGTTGAGGTGAAGTTGGGGTACAAGGGAGATCGCCTCATCCGCCTTATATTGGCCAGCGGATGAGGTCAGTTCCCAGACTCCTGGTCGGTTACGACCAGGAGACCTAAATCTACGTTACACATCTTGCCATATCCTGTCGGTTTGCTTTAGGCGAAGTCCACCGAGGCCTTGTCTTTGTCTTGTACGCCAAGTCTTGAGGTCGTAGCGGATCAGGTCGTCTGGGGAATCTTCTGGAAGGTCTTCAGGAGGTCGTGTGGGCTGCCAACTAGGTCTGTTGGGCCCACAAACAGGTCGGTGAGTCTTCTAGTAGGCCGGACCCACTTATTGGGACGGACGTGAGCCTGGTCGATGGGGACCCAGGGGTACCCATGTCTCATAGCCCGGGATGGCAGGGATGGCCGCATAGGACCGGAGTTGGCGGAGGAGACGCACTCCACTAGTCCAATGTCACGGCGTCGTCCTGTGTGGGCGCGGGGTAGGCGTCCGTACCCTTCTCGAGGGTTCCGCCGTCCTCCTTCGAGGGGTGTGGCACGCAGGTCGTACGGGAGTGGGTGGCACAGTGCTACGGAGTTGACACTGGCTTTACCGCCCAGTCTCGTACAGTGCCAGGGATGGCCTCACAAAGAGGGTTGGCGAAACAGCGCCGGGATATGATTCCAAGGCGGTGTCAAAGTGCCGGCGTGGTGGGGATTCGCTTTTGACTCGGGCGCCCGCGTCGTGTCAGGGCATTTAATGCTCTTGTCGGGGGGTGGGTGCGGGGGCTGCGAGCTCGAGAGGGCCTCAAGTGAGGCGGAGATTCGCCCAAGGGGGCAACCAGCCCTCGAGCGAGGCTGTCTGCTTGATGGACCGCTGAGATTGCTTGGCCCGTGAGCTTCTTTCCTGCACCGGACCATGACCATGTGGGGTCACGATTTATAAGTTCATTTAGTTTTATTATTTTCCGAAAAAGGGGTTTTTCCCTGGTCATTAGGGGACCCTTATGGCCGTCCCCGACAAGCGTAGATTTCCTGCGTAAACAATAAACAATAAACTCCAAAACCGACATGCAAGAGTGAACTTGTTATATATGGGGGGTTAGTTCTAGTGGTTAGAATAATAAATCAATACCAACATTAAAGGTAAACTCATGGCTAGGTTGACGGAAATTCACCGTCAACAACGCCATTTCTCTTTTTAATCCGCTATCAAATTTTTGTAACATGTATTTCTCCGTCGTAATTAGTCTAAATTTGATTATTTTTTCTACAATTTTCTAAAATCACCGTGTTTTCATTATTTTCATTGTTTAGTGTATATTCGTTTCTTGAATAATGTTTATATGCCTTATCTTGTTCCATGTAAGTACATCATATAAATAATATTTATTTTCCACACCTGTAATGAAACTTTGCATTTTCGTAATCTTATGGTGAACCACAAGCTTTTGTTAAGGTTCAAATGCATATGAGTTCGAACATGTTGCAAAGTGTGGAAAACTTCAATGTTCAGGGAACATTCTAGGAAACTATGTGAGAGATGTAGATATTTGTACACGAGTATATTATTCCTTCATCGAAACCGTTTGAAATTTTGAAGACAAGTCTAGCTACCCAAATTATGTTGGCATGTCAATTTGTAGATTTTTTAGAGCACACTAGATGTTAGTAGAATTATTACATCATTAACATGGGATGTAAAAACGGAATCTAAGAATCTTGGGCACACAAGTGTGACTGTTGATATTTTATTCAAATACTAAATGTCCAAATACGAATTGTTAGTATTTTTATAAATTTTTAGGTGCTGTTTTATGGGCTCTAATATTTTAGGGAAGCACGTTTCATTCGAAAGAAAATAGTGGCTCGCCCACGCGTCAGCATCAGCAGCCAAAATAAAAAGATAACCGCTGCCCGCCCGCCGGACCCAACTCCCAACAAAGGCGATGCGGGTTCACTAGCCATCGACGCCTATGATAATGGCCCACTCGTCAGTGTCAACAGGCAAACCGTGCGCGGGCTGCTCAAAATTTCCCCACATATATTCACTATAATCCCCATGGAATTCCAATTGCTGCATAGATCCGTCAAGGGAACGCCAGTAGTTTCATTAAACACAGTTACGCGTGATGTTCATATTCGGCTTCTCGCTAGATAGATCCACAACGCCCGCATTCTCCTCACCGCCACTGCCACCGCCACTCGCCCCGCTCGCCTTCACCGCTCTCTCCTGCTCACCTTCGCCGCTCTCTCCCCACCGCAGCCCTGCTCTTCTCCAGCCCCACCGCTCCCTGCGTGACGACAATGATGAGGACGCAGTTACTAGCATGCGGACGTACGTCTTCCCGGCCAACCTAAAGACGATTGACGCGCGAATCCGTCGATGTCATCCCCGGCCACGACGATGAGCCAACCACCTCAGGCCACGAGCCAACATGGATCCGGCCCCTCCGACCATCACAAGAACAACTACTTTATTCGTGACAGAGGTTAGTCGTGCTTGAACCCCCAACACCCTCTCTCTCCTCGGTCACCAAATCTGCAATATATTCGTGTCAATTTGGATTAGGGGGACATGCCTTGATAGTTCATCTTTAATTGATTGACTATGGATTTGATTGATGGATTTTATTGCCCCAAGTCTGTTTGAATAAATTATTGCTAACAGATGTAGTTATATGAACTGTTGAAATTCACTTTCATGTTCCTGATGCTACAATTTTTGCACTGTAAATTCATGAAAAGCATTGAGGATGTTAGCATACTTTAATTCTGCTATGCTTTGAATGTACCAGATCGACAGTTATGCTTTGGACCTGTTAGCATACTTTAATTCTGCTATGCTTTGAATGTACCAGATCGACAATTATGCTTTGGACCTGTTAGCATATTTTAATTCTGATTGGCACATAATGTCATTGGGAATTGCATCGCAGTGGTTTATAATGTAGTCCACCCAATCTGCTATATATTCATGTCAAGGTGGATTAGGGAGACATGCCTTAATAGTTCATCTTCAATTGATTGACTGTTGATTTGATGGATGAATTTTGTTGCTCCAAGTCTGTTTTGAATAAATTGTTGCTAACAGATGAAGTTATATGAAATGTTGAAATTCATTTTCATATTCCTGGTGCTATAATTTTTGCACTGTAAATTCATGAAAAGCATAAAGGATGTTAGCAGACTATAATTCTGCTATGCTTTGAATGTACCAGATCGACAATTATGCTTTGGACGTGTTAGCATACTTTAATTCTACTATGCTTTGAATGTACCAGATCGACAGTTATGCTTTGGACCTGTTAGCATATTTTAATTCTGATGGTCACATAATGTCATTAGGAATTGCATCACAGTGGTTTATAATGTAGTCCACCCAATCTGCTATATATTCATGTCAAGGTGGATTAGGGAGACATGCCTTAATAGTTCATCTTCAATTGATTGACTGTGGATTTGATGGATGAATTTTGTTGCTCCAAGTCTGTTTTGAATAAATTGTTGCTAACAAATGAAGTTATATGAAATGTTGAAATTCATTTCATGTTCCTAGTGCTATAATTTTTGCACTGTAAATTCATGAAAAGCATAAAGGATGTGAGCATACTTTAATTCTGCTATGCTTTGAATGCACCAGATCGACAGTTATGCTTTGAACCTGTTAGCATACTTTAATTCTGCTATGCTTTGAATGTACCAGATCGTCAATTATGCTTTGGACGTGTTAGCATATTTTAATTCTGATGGTCACATAATGTCATTGGGAATTGCATCGTAGTGGTTTATAATGTAGTCCACCCAATCTGCTATATATTCATGTCAAGGTGGATTAGGGAGACATGTCTTAATAGTTCATCTTCAATTGATTGACTGTGGATTTGATGGATGAATTTTGTTGCTCCAAGTCTGTTTTGAATAAATTGTTGCTAACAAATGAAGTTATATGAAATGTTGAAATTCATTTTCATGTTCCTGGTGCTATAATTTTTGCACTGTAAATTCATGAAAAGCATAAAGGATGTTAGCATACTTTAATTCTGCTGTGTTTGAATGTACCAGATCGACATTTATGCTTTGGACCTGTTAGCATACTTTAATTGCATCGTAGTGGTTTATAATGTAGTGATAACTAGACCGTCTTATGCTTTGTTGTGAGTGTTAATTGTTTCACTACTGTCATATATATTGTTATTGTTGGTGTCATTATGTGTTGTGAGTGTTGTTTCACTACTGTCATATATAATGTCATGACCACTGCTTTATCCTCTTGTTGCATGTACACATGTAACACACAATCCATCACTGCTCAAGTTGGACAAGGAAGCAGTTGAAGGAATTTATTCTCTGCTTTGATTTATAAGCATATTGTTGTGTCCCTGTCAAAATGGTTAGCACCTATCCCTGTATGCTAATTAAGTAAAATATGAACAATGTATGTCTATGCTGATTTTATTTACGACAGTATCAACTATTTTGCCTATTAGAGAACACGAATTTATCTAATAAGAATTTTGTTTAGATTTTCAATCTTGCTTATGTTGCTCTACTGACAAACCTGAAATATCATCTATGCAGTCTCCCACAACAACAAACTCCTCTACCTCCAGTGCAGCATCACAGCCCATCGTCGGTGAACATACTTCACAGGGTCACTCAGCATAGACTGCTCGAGTAGTACTCAATCCCGCGGGTCAAGGACACAAACCAAATGGCCAGAAGAAGAGTTGACTGCAACTGGACTTGATGCCAATTTTTGGCCTACCCCAGATGTTGTGAGAGATAGATTTGTATTGGTTTGGGATCTCATTGCTCGGGAGAGGGTGTCAATCAACAAGGTAGTTGATGATCTCTCACCAATTGAGAAGGACCATCTGTTCATAGTTTTAGAGGAAAATCTGGATTACCCAGCCAATCTGGAAGAATCTGTTCGCAAGAAGGCAGTTAAGGCAGCTATATCACAAATTGGAACCTTGCAACGGCGGTTCAAGGCCCATTTAAGAAAAAATATGTGAGTGAAGAGGAGACTCCCTTTGTGAAGCATGCCTTTTTGCAGCAACAAAACTGGGACATATTTGTGCAGGAAACCAATTCTCCTTCACTTCAGCAATTGAGTCAGGAGATGAAACAAAAGAGAGCATTACATAATAAGCCACACAAGAGGGGCAGAAAAGGTTATCGTGGTAAAAGGAAAGAGTGGGAGGAGGAGGATGCAAAGCTGGCTGCAGAAGGAAAGCAAAACCCTTGTGACCAATTTCCTGGACATTCGAGACCTTATTTGCGGGCAAGGGTAGGGAAGAAGAATTAGAATAATACTAGTGATGGAAGTGGGGGCATAACATTCAGTAACCCTATGGTGGTGAGGGTAGCAGATAGGGTGAAAACACTTGCAGCTCAGGGTAGCGATGGTTCTTTCTCTGGGGTTAGGGAGGATGATATCCTCACCGCAGCACTTGAGACTCCAGAGCATCGAGGTCAGAGATGGCAACGGATAGTATCCATGCGGATACTGCCTACAAAAATCCGCGCCCTCATGTTGAACTCCGCGCCCGCACCCGCGTCCGCTATCCGCAACGGGTACGTAGCCATGCCCACACCCGCAATCCGTGGATAGCTCATACCCGCGGGCATGCCCGTGCCCGCAAAATCACCTGGGCGACGCGGGGTTCTGCTCGGCTTGTGCGGCCATCTGGATCTCGAGCCCTTGCCCTTGCCCTTGTCGTAGCCCGTAGCACGAGATGAACTCCTCCATGCGGCCAAGCATGCACGCGTGTCGCCGAGCTGCATCTAGCCAGAGAAGGCGGCGATGGACCACTCCTTGCCTCGGGCACCTGCTGCGGCTACTAGCACAAAAGGCGGGAGAGGGAGGGCGGCGGTGCAGGAGGCAGGAGAGGGAGGGCGGCGGCACTAGATTTCGAGGGGAAGGGGAGGGACAGGTGGTGTAGAATAGAAGACGGAGGGGAGGCGGTGGCGCGGCGATCTGGATCGGGATGTCGAAGAGACGGGGGAGGGATCTCAGGCGTAGGGGGCCACGACCTCACGGGGGGAAGGGGCGACCGGGAGGTCACGGGGGAGAGGGCGGCCAAGTGAGGGGGATGGGAGAAACCCTAGCTGTGTATATATACTTCAAACTAATAGGGTCCACATGTCTGCAGTCTTAACGGGCTTAGCGGATTTACGGACGCGGATATCATTTTTTCAAATCCGTTAGCAGATATCCGTTGGGTTTAGGGTCATATCCGCGCCCACGCCCGCGGGCACAGACCTAGATCCTCATCCGCACCCATCCGGTTTGGTATCCGCGGGTACGCAGATATTTCGTGCCCGTTGCCATCCCTAATCGAGGTCGGGTCCGAGGTGTGTCTAGTTCACTTGGCTGGGGTAAAGGGATTGGTGAAGAGTTCGCTGGAATGTGCAGGAAGAAGAGGAACAAGAGGTCTGATGCTCATGATATGATGGACAAAACATTTAAATCAATTGTCCATTCTCTAAGACTATGAGGCATCGACATACCGAAAAATGCACTTCTTCCTTCCCAATTACCAGCGCCTATCAATAGCAGCGAGGAAGAAGATATGCATGACAGCGAGGAAGAAGATGGGCATGACCGCGAGGAAGAACATGCGCATGACAGCGAGGAAGATGGCAGAGGGCAAGATCATTGGAATGCCAACGGTGACGAAGCGAATCAAGTGCATAGTGATAGTCGATCACCTATGCTGGACACAATAGATAAGCTGATAGAGCCAACCGCGTGAAGCCTTTTGGATGGCACCGTGGAGCTCGCACTAGCGAAATCTTTCCATTTCAAAAGGCTTTCCATTCAATACCGGTGTAGGATGGGTATGTTGTGGTGCAACCTACTTATGTGTGGGCCAATGCGGGTCACTACCCTCTGCCCGTACCAATTGATGGGGATGACATAGCAACCCTAGCCGAGGCTCTCATTCAAAGGATCCAACCGCCAAAGGACAAGATCCTTATACAACGCATGATGAGACATCCCAACCCTGAAGCCGCAATAGGTAGCAGGGGTACAACATCAGATGGAGGTATTGCAGCTCAGTGTCAGCAAGAGAAGGCTCAACAGCAGCATCAACAGATCAGCAAAACTATGCAGCAGGAGCGTCAACAACAACCGGAGGAGGAGCCCACGCAAACTCCGCCTAAGCAGCAGTTGCAACTTGAGGATAATCAACAGACAAAATAGAAGCCTCTCCAGCAGCAGGAGTATTGACAACAGTAGGAGGAGATCAGGCAAACTACGCCTAAGCAACAGCTGCAACATGAGGATAAGCAACAGACGAAACAGCAGCCTCTTCAGCAGTAAGAGGAGGAGCGCAGGCAATCTCCCCCTAAGCAGCAGATGCAACAAGTACAACAGCCTCTGCAACAGGAGGAGCCTAGGAAATATCCACTGCAGAAGGGGAACCAGGCCAGGAAACCTCTTTCTATAGATGAGATTCTTAACTGTGTTATTGGGACAGAACAGGACCGACCAAATACAAGCCTGGTGCACCTATGTTGTCAGAAGCAAATGTAAGGGCTGCTGGACCAAATTGTACCAAGTTGCATGCTTATGTCACGGAACACAGTAAGGATAAACTTGCCTTTCCAGCAAAGGTGGATCAAGACTACTTTCAAGGTGATTGTGGTGCTTTAATGTTAAACATTGAATTCAGTAGCGTGAACCTTAACCCCGGCTTCTCTGGATGTTACCTTCATGAGGTTGTGGACATTGTAAGTCCTTTAAAACCTAAAAAGATATTTCTTTAACTTTGGCCACAAAGTTCATGCATGCTAACAATTTGATTTTTTGTACGAAAATGATGGACAAGGCGGCGGAGATGCAGATCAGTGTTGGGTTTTTAGATCCAAATTTGTTTACTTCAACAAATATTTCTCGGCGTTCTCACCAAGTTGGCAAAGCAATCTCAAATGCAATGAACAACGACTACGTAGTGGGTGCCTACTGCACTAGCCACTGGGTAACAGTATCATCTGTATGAAGTTCAAAGAGGTTTGGTATCTAGATTCTGCTAAACAACATCCCCCGCTAAAGTTCCCCGACCTCCAACCTGTTTTGAACTAGTCAGTTTTTTGTAGGTTTTGTTTAAAAAAATTCAATCTCTTAGTGTTTCTAATTGGTATTGCTGACCATGCACGCCTTTGGTACAGTATTTGTAGGTTTTGTTCACAATAATTCAATCTCTTAGTGTTTCTAATTGGTATTGTTGATCATGCAGGGATTTTGGTGATGCACAGGACGGAGTGACAAAAGGAAAGAAAAAAAGTCCCTTCTTACCTATTGGTACTGCATTAACTTGTCATTTTGGTACCTCGATGCAGTGTGCTCAGCAGCCACGGGGGTCCTCTTTGTGTGGATTCCATGTGGCATTCCATATGTTAAGACTACTCGATGACATACCTGACATCAAGAAGGTTGTTGTAATTAGATAATAATGCTCAACCTTGTCTTTGCTCATATTATCCATCTGATTTTAGAAACTTATTTCTACTTGTATTCTCATAAATGATTGTATTTTGCAGGATTTCAAATCTCATGTAGATGTTTCCATAGAAGATCTAAAGCGTGTCCGAGAGATGCTGTGCGAGTACATTCTTAAGGAGACCATCGACCGAAAGGGCAACTTATACAGTGGTGCACCGTGAGTTTATTGTAGCTAGAAACTTGAAACTCATTCAGTCTTCTTTAGCCAGGTGTTGTTGCTTGAGAAACATGCTTGGATTGCTTGGTTGGGGTCAGATACTGCCTGGTTCAGGCAGTTTTCTCATGACTCCATCCAAACAAGCCCTGATGAGAGTAACTTGAAACTTGATGTGATCCTAGCTTGTCTATAAATGTGATCTTGCTTGTCTATAAATGTGATTTTGCTTTGTCTATATCTGTGATGTGAGAATGTGTTTGTGATGTCTCCTTGCTGTGGTGGCTGCCATATCCTCGCTGGTTCCAGGATGCAGCCCTTGATAGTTGACAAATCCTGGCTAGTTCCAGGATGCCGTCGGCAAGCGGGCAGGTTACTGTAGGGGAGGCCTACGTATCTGTAACGGGTGTTAATTAAAGCTCGTTACAAACACTGTTCAGTGAGTAACGGGCTTCATTCGGAAAAACCGTTACAAACATGCCCACAATGTAACGGGCAGTGTGAAAGCCCGTTACCAGTCCTGACCGGTGGGCCCCAGGAGCTGGCCTGTTCATCAAGATATAGGAGACGCAGGTTGAAAGCAAGCGTCTCCTTTAATAGAGAGAAAGCAAACGCACGTAGACACAGATGCGTCTCATTTCGTCAAGACAGGGGAGACGTAGGTTCACAAAATGCGTCTCTAATGTTAATTTCACAGTAACGAGCTCTGTTTTCATGCCCGTTACCAAAGTTCCCTATGGGCCCAGAGAAATAGCCATTTCACATGACTGGTGACTAGTTGTGGTAACGGTCATTGTTTTATGCCCGTTACGAATCATATATGTACTGAGACACGCGTGAAATAGACACGTTTCAGTTCATCAAGATAGTGGAGACGCAAGTGCACAGCATGCATCTCCGGTATTGAGCTATTGTAATGGGCTTTGCTTTGGTGCCCGTTATGAAAGTTACCTGTGGGCTCAGAGAAACAGACATTTCACGTGACCGGTGGCTAGTTTTGGTAACGACCCTTGTTTAATGCCCGTTACGAATATGTCTTATCAGTAATGGGCATTTGCCCGTTACCTTTCTTGGCTTATTTGTAACACTTGATTGGTAACGGGCGCATTGCCTGTTACCAAAGTCGATCTACGCCTGTTACCAAAGAGAGTTTTTCACGTAGTGCTTGTTTTATATATATGCATTAAAACTTATGCGAAGGCAAATCCAGAGTACAACACAAATTAAGTCCAAATTACCACTGAGGGTTAATTATTACAAACCATTGTCCATGACACGATAAGTAAAGGTTTAGAGTTCGAAAACAGCGGAATAATACTAGCAACACGATACACATCACAGGAGGTCGTCCGTGATGCCATCACTTGGCGTCATCCACCCATCCCAGCTCCCAGCTGGGTGGAATCTCACCAGGCCAAACCACACCTGCAACCACATTTTTAAAGCAAGGCTGAGTATACTAATACTTAGCAAGACTTAACCGTCGGGTGATAACTACATCACCAAACCCTATGAGGACCATGTGTGGTTCGAGGACCGGTGGATGGTCGCTTCCTTGTGTGATGAGTGATTGACAACGTTGTGTGGACTGATTCTTGGCTAAGTATTGCAGGTGCAGGTTGCGGCTTGACTCGTGTTGGTGCAGGTGAAGAACAAGCGCGAAAGGTCGTCGCTGGGTGAGGCCTCCGGGTGTGGAGAAGACAAGTAGGCTTTGTTCGAGGGACCCGGTGGCCGGCGGGGTCAAGTGCGGGCCGCATGGTGGCATGAACAAGACAAGATGAAGTCGTGGACGGTTTCTTGGTTGAGCCTCAAAACCAAGGTCGAGCCGGGACTACGTGGGAGCCAAGTCATGAGTGGAGATTGGCGGAGGCTACACCGAGTTCGCGGGGGTTTCCGGTGGTTCACCGAGAAAACCACTGGGTTCCTTGGTTGATCCACAAAGCCAAGACCGGAGAACCGAAGATGGAGGTCTGACCGGTGGGGACCGGTCTGACCGGTGAGGAGCACCGGTCTGACCGGTGTGCGACGACGCAGTCCGGAATCTTCGAAGCGGAGGACACGCGTCGGGATCGCATGGCTTGCGTCGAGGCTACGCGAGGGTGCGGTTGCGGGCATCCGTCCGATGGTGAAGACATCAAGAATTCCAAATCCGCCCTTGAGGGGCTTGTATCCCTAGTTAGTAGAGAGGGGCATTTTAGACATTCGGTTGCCGCCTATATAACCCAAGAGGTGAGAGGATGGCAGCCAACTCTTGGAACCCTAGCTCATTAGTTTTCCTATTTTCCACCTATTTTCTCTAGGTTTTCCTTAGGACTAGCAAGAGAGCTTCACGGAGAGATCTTGTAGAGAGGGATGGATGATCGGGCGGCTTGCTAGACCTTGTACGAACCTTTGTTTCTTGTATAGATGATTCGGCGTGGTTCCTCAAGGTTTGGATGTGTTTTCCCCGGTTGTTCTTGGTGGTGATTTTCGGAGCCCTCTCTTTGTGATTTCTTTGGGGTGTTTTCGGGGCTTTTCTCTTGGGGATTTGATGGGGGAAATTTGTGGGAACCCTTCGTGGTTCTTTGGGCTGTGATTCCCCTCTCAAATCCGTGAGTAAAAGTGCTCGATTTTGGGGTTTTCTTGAGTTCTTGGGTTGGAAGTGCTTTCGGCGGGATCTCTTCGATTCCTCCTTTTTGGACGAGATTTGGTGGGATTAAACTTGGCTATGGACTCCTCATGAGGTGTTCCTGATATCCCCAAAGTCTTGTTCAAGTCCGTGGAGCGATTCGGGAGATCGAGATTTGGATTTGGGGGAGTTGACCCGCGGTGTCTTTGTTCATCCCGAGTCGCCCGAGCTACACCGGTCCGACCGGTGCTCTTGACCGGTCCGACCGGTGCAACCCTCTCGTGGGATTTGGCTCGGGTGAACGCCTTGGTGTGTTCGTTGTTGTCCCGTGGTGCCGCCGTTTCGAGTTTGGGTCCGTTTGGTGGTCGGTTGTCCCGTTTGGTGTCTTGGGGGCTTTCGTGTCGCCATCGGTCTGACCGGTGTGTCTCACCGGTCTGACCGGTGTAGAGCCACTTAGTGGAAGTTGCTCGGGTTCACTGCCGGGGACCGGTCTGACCGGTGGTGCTCACCGGTCTGACCGGTGTGGGTCTGTAGACTCGAGGTTTGGTTTTTCCGCTGCGTTTCTCGAGTCGGAAGGTTGTGTGTTGGTTCCTAGGTCCAGTGGCACTCCAGTGGCTACGTGGGCTTGGCCAACCTTGGTAGCGAGTCGGAGACGTGTGTTGGAAGCCGCGTTCGTCTTGTTGGAGTTTTCATCTCCTTCGAGAAGAATTTTTATCGGCTCCCATTCACTCCCCCCCTCTCTGGTTCGCCGTATCGGTCCTTCAAGTGGTATCAGAGCCGGTTCGGGTCTTTATTGACTCTAACCGTCTAAGATCCAAGGATGGCGTACCGAGAACGGGGTTCGGGTCCTCCACACTTCGATGGCAAGAACTACCGGATGTGGAGCAAGCGGATGGGTGCGTTCCTCCGCGGAAAGGGTCGACCGCTTTGGGATGTCACGGTGGACACAGGGCTATGTCCGGCGGTTGATTTCCTCGCTCCAGGATCGAGGGACAACTTCGACGCCAACAATAAGGCGGTCGACTACTTGTTTCGTGCTTTGTGTCAGCCTGAGTTCGATCGAGTGCACACCGAGCACTTGGCTTGTAGGATTTGGGCGGTGTTGAAGGAGGCTCATGTTGGGAACGCCCGTGTTCGAGGCACGGTTGTATGCGACCTACGGAGAGAGTACGAGAACTTCACTCATCTCCCGGTGAGTCCATCGATGCCTTGTTTCGGAGGTTCACGGTGGTGGTGAACAACATGAGGGCCAATGTGGACGTGCTCCCGTACGATGATCATGATAGAGCGGTCAAGCTCTTACACTGTTTGGATCGTACGATATGGGGCGGAAAGTTCGAGGCCATAGTCGAGTCAGAGAGGTATGATACTCTGACGGTGAACGAGCTGTTCTCGAAGCTCAAGTCGGCTGAGGTGGATAGGGGCATGACTGCCAAGCTCGAGGGACCGACTGACTCCCATAGTCTTGCCCTCGTTGGTGGTTCCAAAGGAAAGACTAACTCTAACCCATCCACTAGGATGTTCTCGTTTTCTTCTTTGATGTCTATGCCAGATGAGGAGTTCGACGAGCTTGGAGAGGACGAGCTGGCGCTCCTGACGAGGCGGTTCGAGAGGCTGCACGAGAACCGCGTGAACAGGAGGAGGAACACGAGGACATGCTTCAAGTGCGGCAAGACTGGACACTATTTCGCTGAGTGTCCAAAGGTGAACAGCCACGACAAGCACAAGTCCAAGGACAAGAAGAAGAAGTCCATGAAGAAGGATCATGGACATGAGAAGAAGACGCGGTCTCGAGAGAAGATGAAGAGATCAAGCGACATCGAGTCTGATTCCGAGGACACGTCTTCAAGCTCGAGTGATGAAGACGAAGAGGATAAGAATAAGAGGAGGAAGAAGAAGAACTTTGGCAAGTATCTCAACGGCCTTTGTGTGACGGGCCTAAGCCTCAAGGACGACTTCTGCGGCATGGCTCGCAGTTCGAGCAGCAAGAGAAGCCAGAGGGATGCCTCGGATTTGGATTCCGAGGATGAGGTATGTGATGAGCTCTCCTCTTTGCGCAAGGAGAATGAGGAGTTGGTTGACTTGCTTGATAATCGCGATCACATGCTTAGAGAGGCTAAGAAGCTTAGGAAGGAGCTTAGATCTTTGCTCGAGGATGCTAGGACTAGAGTGGCCGAGCTAGAAACACGGGTTCTTGATAGCAAGCTTGAAATTGATTCGCTCAAGGCTAGCCCTATTGTTTCGATGAAAATGATTGTCTTGATTGCTCGCTTTCCTAGGCGACTTGAGCGATCTTAGGGAGAAGTATGCCTCCAAGTGTGAGGAACTAGATGTGCTTAGGGTTGAGTTGGTTGAGCTACAATCTAGACCCACTTTGCTTGGTGCTTGCACTTCTTGCCCTAGTTTGCATGAGAAAATTGCTCGAGCTCCGCTCTCGCATTGTTTCACTTGAGGCTGATTTGAAAGTGCCTATTCCTACTTCTTGCTCTACATGTGAGTTGCATGCTATGAAGAATTTGGATCTTGCAAAATGTGTTGGTCGCTTGCAAGATGAGAATGATAAGTTGCGTGAAGCGCTGAGTTGGTTGTCGAGTCAAGAACCTCAGCTTGGTATGATGATTGCTAGCTGTAAGCGCTTTGACGGTTGGGCTTTGGGATTGGATAAGGTTGGTGAGGGCGGTGGTGAGAGAGAAAGGAAATTTGGGAATGTTTCAGTTCCACCACAACCCACACCCAAAGACAAGTTTGCATCCAAGCCAAACCAACCAAGAGAAAAACCGAGTGAGAAGGCAAGTGAAACGCCTAGTGAGAAACCAAGTGAGAAGCCTTGTGAAGAGCCTCATCCCAAGCCTAAGCCCAGATCGATCCGTTTCCATTGTGAGTTTTGTGGAAAGGATGGTCACAAGAGAGCGTTTTGCTTCAAGAGGAAGCGTGAGGAGAGAATGGCGAAGGAGTGGGCTAACAAGGACAAGTACCACCCTTTTGATGGTGTACTTGAGCCTTGTGTGCAGTTGCCCAGGGCCAAGGCGAGTGTGAGGCCAGTTCGGGCTTGGGGAGAGCGGAAGGCTGTTGGAGGTGCTTCTTGCCCGGGTTACACCGGTCGGACGGTGTGGGGCACCGGTCGGACGGTGCGGGCACGGACGAGCGGCAGCTTGGGTTTCGTGCTCGTACGGGTGCGAGGGTTGTTTCTGGAGGTCGTGGTTCTGGTGATTGGTCTGGAAAGTTTGCAGGAGGTCAGTTTGCTAGGCATTCTCCCCCTCGAGCTCACTACGGGGATGGGAGGAGTCATGGCTTTGAGAAGGAGAGGAGGGATGGTCCACGGGCTTTCTTTCGTGGTTTTGGCCCTCCTCCAGGCAGAGAGGGTTGGTTCCCTCATGGTGGTTACCGTAGTGGTGTTCGTGGAGGTGGCTTTGGTAGGAAAGATGGTTTGGTTTGTGCTAACCCCACTTTCGAGCAAATGGCTAGGCACTGGTTTCACACTTTTGGAACTAACCCCAGTGTTGAGTCGTTTGCTCGCTCTCGCTCTTGGTTTTGAGTTGCAGGTGGATGGCCCGGAGAACATTTGGTTGATATCGGGGGGTGGTTCTTCGGCTTCATATCCCGGTGGTGATATGTAGGTGCATCACTTTCGGGAAATGGTGGACAAGGATGAGTGAATTGTGAAGAAATGATAAAGGTAAGTGTATTTGTGACCTTCGAGTGTGTGGCCTTGGTCAAGCCACTTGGTTTCTTTTGCTCTTTGCCTTATCTCATGTGTGTAAGGTGAGCTTTGTATGCTCTTTGGCCTTAATGCATGAGTTTAGGGGGAGCTTGTGAGTTTGGTGCTCCTTTGCTTTTTTGCCGGTGGTGTCGAGCCCTTTTTGCCTCCCCTCGAGGAGCCGGTGGTTTGTGAGCTTTGTGTGTGGGAGCTCCTTTGTAGCATATGTATAGCTTTCCTTTGTGCATTTCTTGCATTTGGCATGGCATATGTAGCATGATGTATAGGCATCCTTGTATCTTAGATTGCATGCATTTTGTATCATATGCATTGGTTAGGAAAAGCTTCTCTCGTATACATTGTTCACTATGGAATGAGATATATGTCTTTGTGAGCTTGTTTGGTATGCTACGGTTAGTTTGGCTTAGCTCTTGATGATCTTGATGAATAATCCATGGTTGATAGCTATGTTTTTGAAAAATGTCTAATGTATGCTCTCTCATGTGTAAATGCCTTTACATGCTCTTGACATGTCTTTGTGGCCTTGCTATGCTTAATTTATGGTTGGATAGCTAGTTTATTGATCATATGGGGCCAAAGGCTCATTTGCCATCATGAATGTTTAGCCCTCTTGATTTATCTTGTGGAGGAGCATAAGTTCTTTTTTGTCGCAAAGACATTTCATGTACCATTTACAAATCTGAAAATGAAATGAAAAATGCTTGGAAAATATGCTCCCATGTCATATGTGCTGAATTTAATTTGCTTTGGGTGCTAAACCGTTGCATGATGCCTACCAATGAGAAGTCTCATACATAGAAGTAGGCACATGGCTCGGTGGCTTTGACATGACATGAGGTGCTTGTGGGTGTTCGTGATGGTCTTATGATTAGAATGGCTGTCTTAGCATGAAGTTTGTGTGGCTTTGCCATTTTGATATGCTTTGATCATGTTTACGACTTTGCTCATGAGAGGCAAGTTTTTCGCAAAATTGCCAAAATCCATCTTAGCTTCGTCCAATGGTTGTGAAACTTGGTGATCATGTAGTTGAGATCGATACGAAGCCGTAGAGTATCTAACTTGCTCATTTGGACATGTGTAGCATTCTTTGTTGAATTTTGTATATTTGAGAAGCTCTAGGTTGAAAGTTTTGCATTTTTGGCTTGATTCATGCATTGCCAACAAGGGGGAGAAGTTTGAGCTTGAAATGGCTTGTTGGACGCGTTTAGAAGGTTTTCGAGTGGTTTCGAGCCATTTACGGGCTCTCGTTGTACACCGGTCCGACCGGTGATGAGCACCGGTCCGACCGGTGTGAGTGCTGGTCCTGTACATATGTTGGGCACCGGTCGACCGGTGGTGATGACCGGTCCGACCGGTGTGAGCTGAAGTTGCCGTGCCTGCCCCGTTTCATGTGGTTTCTTGCATGCATTCGTCCGGGGGGGAGTTGCATTGGTTCAGGGGGAGTTTGCATGTGTGCAGGGGGAGCTCTTTGAGAGTTTTCGAGTTTTGTTTCGGTGGTTTGTGCTCTTTGCTTGAGCTTTGCTTTGTCTCGGATGTGTCGAGCCGTTGCCCTTGCCTAAGGGGTCCGAGACTTGTCTTCTTCAAGTGATCTTGCTCTTTGCCTTTGTTTGGCTTTCGATCGCTTGTTGGAGTTTCTTTTTGTTCGTTTCTTTTCTTTTTCTTTTCTCTCTTGTTACTTTCGTGTGGGTGTTGTCAATGCACTCATCAAGGGGGAGATTGAGGACCATGTGTGGTTCGAGGACCGGTGGATGGTCGCTTCCTTGTGTGATGAGTGATTGACAACGTTGTGTGGACCGATTCTTGGCTAAGTATTGCGGGTGCGGGTTGCGGCTTGACTCGTGTTGGTGCGGGTGAAGAACAAGCGCGAAAGGTCGTCGCGGTGAGGCCTCCGGGTGTGGAGAAGACAAGTAGGCTTTGTTCGAGGGACCGGTGGCCGGCGGGGGTCAAGTGCGGGCCGCATGGTGGCATGAACAAGCAAGATGAAGTCGTGGACGGTTTCTTGGTTGAGCCTCAAAACCAAGGTCGAGCCGGGACTACGTGGGAGCCAAGTCATGAGTGGAGATTGGCGGAGGCTACACCGAGTTCGCGGGGTTTCCGGTGGTTCACCGGAAAACCACCGGGTTCCTTGGTTGATCCACAAAGCCAAGACCGGAGAACCGAAGACGGAGGTGCGGCGGCACGGACCGGTCCGACCGGTGGGTCCGGCCGGTCCGGCCGGTGGTGACCGGTCGGACCGGTGAGGAGCACCGGTCGACCGGTGTGCGACGACGCGGTCCGAATCTTCGAAGCGGAGGACACGCGTCGAGATCGCATGGCTTGCGTCGAGGCTACGCAGGTGCGGTTGCGGGCATCCGTCCGATGGTGAAGACATCAAGAATTCCAAATCCGCCCTTGAGGGGCTTGTATCCCTAGTTAGTAGAGAGGGGCATTTTAGACATTCGGTTGCCGCCTATATAACCCAAGAGGTGAGAGGATGGCAGCCAACTCTTGGAACCCTAGCTCATTAGTTTTCCTATTTTCCACCTATTTTCTCTAGGTTTTCCTTAGGACTAGCAAGAGAGCTTCACGGAGAGATCTTGTACAGAGGGATGGATGATCGGGCGGCTTGCTAGACCTTGTACGAACCTTTGTTTCATGTATAGATGATTCGGCGTGGTTCCTCAAGGTTTGGATGTGTTTTCCCCGGTTGTTCTTGGTGGTGATTTTCGGAGCCCTCTCTTTGTGATTTCTTTGGGGTGTTTTCGGGGCTTTTCTCTTGGGGATTTGATGGGGGAAATTTGTGGGAACCCTTCGTGGTTCTTTGGGCTGTGATTCCCCTCTCAAATCCGTGAGTAAAAGTGCTCGATTTTGGGGTTTTCTTGAGTTCTTGGGTTGGAAGTGCTTTCGGCGGGATCTCTTCGATTCCTCCTTTTTGGACGAGATTTGGTGGGATTAAACTTGGCTATGGACTCCTCATGAGGTGTTCCTGATATCCCCAAAGTCTTGTTCAAGTCCGTGGAGCGATTCGGGAGATCGAGATTTGGATTTGGGGGAGTTGACCCGCGGGTCTTTGTTCATCCCGAGCTCGCCGGAGCTACACCGGTCTGACCGGTGCTCTTGACCGGTCTGACCGGTGCAACCCTCTATGGGATTTGGCTCGGGTGAACGCCTTGGTGTGTTCGTTGTTGTCCCGTGGTGCTGCTGTTTCGAGTTTGGGTCCATTTGGTGGTCGGTTGTCCTGTTTGGTGTCTTGGGGGCTTTCAGGCTGCCATCGGTCTGACCGGTGTGTCTCACCGGTCCGGCCGTGTAGAGCCACTTAGTGGAAGTTGCTCGGGTTCACTGCGGGGACCGGTCCGGCCGGTGGTGCTCACCGGTCCGACCGGTGTGGGTCCGTAGACTCGAGGTTTGGTTTTTCCGCTGCGTTTCTCGAGTCGGAAGGTTGTGTGTTGGTTCCTAGGTCCAGTGGCACTCCAGTGGCTACGTGGGCTTGGCCAACCTTGGTAGTGAGTCGGAGACGTGTGTTGGAAGCCGCGTTCGTCTTGTTGGAGTTTTCATCTCCTTCGAGAAGAATTTTTATCGGCTCCCATTCACTCCCCCCCTCTCTGGTTCGCCGTATCGGTCCTTCACTCTAGACATGAGGCTTTTTGGCCGGGGAGTTCTTTTGCTGAAAAGCAACAAAGAGTATGTCTTTAATTTGAATATTTTAGCACCAAGTTCTAGTTGATTACCATTTCTAAGTGTGCCAACTAATTCAATCAAGAATTATATAAACAATTAATTCAAGCCATAATATTCACCAAATTCCGCCATTAAAGGATATGGCCAGTTGATTAAGCAGTCTCGAATAACGGTGAAAGGCCGACAATCGATTGATTTAAAACCTTGCAAGGTAAACCTAAACACACGGTAGGGTGCCCCCTCGAGGACAACCTCCAGGCGGTTCCCAAAAATCCTCGTCTTGGGATCAAAGCTTACAGTCCTGGGTACAAGTCTATCTGGCATACCTCGGGAGGCACCTAGCTTCACACATGTACCCCCTCCCTGGTAGCTAGCCGGGTAGGTGACTACTCAAGATTAGTAAGGGTAAGTTCTTGCACCGTCTCATTAAGGTACTAGACTTACCGGTCCCATTCCCGACAAGTGCTTAGAACATTCAAAAGCTTAGCCCACGAAAGCTATAACTCCCGCGTTTTTAGCTCCTAATAAGTCACCAGCTAAATCAAGTGTGTTTTCAAAACCTTTCCGCTGATCTCAATTATCTCCTTGAAACCCCAATCATCTTTTCCCTCCTTCCCTCGGCGCTCGTGCCGCGAATCCCGCCGGCACCGCCCGCCATCGCTCGGGCCACCGCCGCTCACCGCGTGCCGCCCCCGCCGCCACTGTCGGCCACCTTGCTGAGAATTCCGGACTTGCCGCGGTCCCGCCGGCCGGCCCGCCTCGCCATCACCGCCGTCCTAGAAATTACGCCGACACCCGAGAAACCCGGAAAACCCCGTAAAAATCCCTTTTTCTCTCCCTCCTAATTTTCCTAGGAATCCTCCTAATTTTCTAAACTATTTTCCTTTTTCTTTCTTTTCCCTTTTTCCTATTTTTCTTTTTCCTTCTTTCATTTCCCTCCTCCTTTCTCCTTCCTTCGGCTGACGCCCCTGCCTCGGCCCCGTGCCCGACCGCACACCTGCTGCGGCACGCCACAGCACCCCCCTTCCACCTCGCCGACCGGCGCGGTGCCGCACGGGCTCGCGACGTGACCCGACCTCGCCCTCGACGCTCGGGCCGCCTGCCGAGCTGTCACCTCCGCAACACCATTGCAGGACGACACCACCACCTCGCGACGCCTCACGCCGGCCGACTTGCCACCACCACGCCCTGCCTGACGGGTCATATCCCACAGCACTGCACTCACTCCACCGCGAATCTCGGCCGAGACCTCGCCGGACAAGTCAACGGCGGGATATTTTTCTCAACCGCCAGTGCCTTGGCCGCACAAGCTCCTCGAGCTCGAATTCCGGCAGCTCAACCGCCTCCCCGCGCCTATAAATAGAGGCCGGCAGCTCCCTGCCTCACCCCGCACCGCCACTGCTGACCCCCTCCTTCCTGAGCTTCCTAGCGCCACCGCCAGCAACCACCACCGCCTGCAGCTGCTTGCCGCCGAGGAGCTGCCTCCACAGTCCGTCCCCGACCAAGGTAAGAGGCGGAATCGGTTGCCCATGAGCCCCTCTTCGTTTTGCCCCACCTCCTGGCCGTCGCCGCGCACTAGGTCGCCGGCGAGCGCCGCCACTTCACCGGCCGGCCGCTCGGTCAAACCCCCCTCGTTATGGATCGGGGGTAGAAGAAGGGCGATTTTGCCCAGAGCCCCCTGCCCTCTTTCCTTTCTACCTGAGCCCCCCTTCTCTTTATTCCCTTCTCATTTATTTCTCCAAATAATATACTAGCCCATAAGTCAAATTACAAACTAGCCCTACTTAATTTCAAGCAGACCCCTGGACTATTCCATCTAAACCTCACCTTAATTATATTTTGCAGATAAGCCCACCCCCTATTAAACCTAATTACTAATAGGTCCTTAGCCCTTTAAACTCTCCCTAAACACATCTTTAACCCGACACTTCATGCACAATTTTACTCCAAATTAATTCCAAACTTCACCACACCTTTCCCGTGATTATTCCCCCCGAACCATTCACCAATTCCCCATAAATCATATATATTTCTCCTTTTTTCATTTATTCCCTCCTCGAGCTCAGCCGGTAAAGTTGTGTGCTCGTATTAATTGCATGCTTGCTTGTGTACGCTATAGCCGACAGAGTGAACGAGGAAGAGTGCAGCGAGCCGGAGCTTGGAGCCGAGTACTGCGAGCAGGAGATTGGAGTCGAGAACCGCAAGTAGGAACTTCCTGAGGACTTCGAAGACGGCAAGTTCAATCTCATCCTTTGATGCATGCTTTGGTCCTAGTTTTATATGCACAACCCTACACCTGTTTTATAAATTGCATATTATTTTACTGTAAAAACCTGGTAGGATACCCACCCTTGATTTCTATGATTGAACCTTGTTTGTCCAAAAATGATTTCTTTAAAATGGTGTGAGTGCTTTGAAAATGGGAATGGGATATTTTGGAAAATGAGTAAAGAACTGGGTAGATGGGATGGACGTGTGTGTCAGGAGTATGGGTGAGATCATACCTTTGAAGGATCGGATGGCGACTAGAGAAAGGGGAGTGAATAGGAGCCGGTAAAAATTCTTCTCAAAGAACCCGGCCTATACCCTAGACAAAACCCGGTCGCACACGAGCGATGGATCGAATCACACACCAATCGCCAAGACAATGAGGTTATGGATCAACCTCTAGTCTTAGGAACGATTCCTTGAAGCACACGCAGAAGCACGAAAGGAGGAGGAAGAAATCGAACAAGGGAACAAAGCTGCCAGCCTCTGGCGGACTGTCCTGACAGCCGGGGCAGACAGTCCGCAAAGGCCACGCGGACTGTCCGGCAGGGTATCGCGGACTGTCTGCACCCGTGTCGGGGACAGCCCTAGGGGTCCCCTTAAACGACGGGGAAATCCTCACTTAAAACCCACAACAAAACCAAAACACGCTAAACCTAACCATGCAGGACACGGCCCACGCCGCAGGGACCCCGACGGCCCATCGAGGCGGCCCTCTTAGAAGTCCCCTCGAGCAGGCTCCGCCTCGCTCGAGGACGCACACCCCCTCGGGCGGGCTCCGCCCCGTTCGAGGGGCAACACTTCCCTCGGGCGGGCTCCGCCCCGTTCGAGGGGCAACACTTCCCTCGAGCGGGTTTCGCCTCGCTCGAGGGTACGTCCCGCCCTCGGCGGGGTTCGCCACGCTCGAGGGCGCCCCCACGCGTGCGCCGGCCCCCGTACACGGGCATTTAACGCCCTGACACGGGCGGGGCGGCGCATCATGCGCCCGGGGCTCGCGCCCCGGTGCCACCGCACCAACTCCCCAGGGAGGAGCCCATCCCCACCACTGTGGGGAGGGACTGTGCAGTACGATCGGTGTCAGCCCCGTGATACCGCGCGCCTACTCCAGTACGGCTAATGCGCCAGACCCTCGAAGGGGGGCCGGGCGCACCCTCGATTCACTTTCTCGTGACCCTGCAGGGTTAGGTGGAGGCGCTAGGCCGGTGGATCGCCATCCCGGCCACTGTAACAACATGGTCGCCGTCCCCGCGCGTGCAGGCGCATGCCAGACGCTGTAGCAACCACTCCAACACTGTGAAGCGCGTTGGGAAGGGACGCCGTTTTACCTACTCCTGTGCCCCGTACAAGCCAACGTCAGCACCTCCCTCGAAGCCTATCAGAGGACGTCGCCACCATCTGCCGCCCTTCTACCCTCGAGCCGCCACTGTTCGGGTACAAGGCAGGCCATCATGGCCAGATCGCTGTGAAGATCGTCCGGACAGCCGCCCACTCTACAGCGTAGCACGACGTGCTCCCCCATGTAGCTAGATAGCGCGGCGCGCATGTAACCCGCCGCCCCCTTGATCTATAAAAGGGGGGGGCGAACCCCCAGCCGCGGGGGACGGATAAACAGACGAACAGAAACTCAGCGACACACGAGTCCCCTCTCACCACGTACTCATTCTCTTCTCTTTCAATATCTTCAGCCACACCTCCAGGGACTTGGAAGCCACGCTTCCTCTCCCGCCTTGCTTGTATCAGCCCCACTACAAGCACCCCCGGTGCTAAGTAATATAGTGCCCTGAGCACGCCTCTGCTGGACGTACGGCCCCCTCGGCGGAACCGGGATAAAATCTCGTGTCACTTGTTACTTAGCATCGACCATTGAGGGATAGACCACGGCGCTATCTACTGGTTAGTGTCGGGACCATATTCCGCACCGACAACCCGTGCCGCGGATCGTCCGGCCTGAGCCGCGGACTGTCCGAAAAAGACACCAGAACCTCCAGAGACGCACCGCGAATAACGGACCGTCCGCGGGGAGCACGCGGACTGTCCGCCAGGCACCCGCGGACCGTCCGCCCAGCACACGTGGACCGTCCAATACTTCACCCAACCAAACTCGAAACCACCGCGGATCGAAAACAAAGCCGAGCAAGAACACGAAGCACACACGACGAACACGCACGGCGCGGACCGTCCGCCTCACCCTCGCAGACCGTCCACCTCACCCTCGCAGACCGTCCGCCCATTGCGGACAGAGCAGAAAACTGCTCGACCTCGAAGGTCAATACCTCCAATCCATCATCTGATCTCCCAAACGGTAGAAGCTATTAAGACAAGAGTTTGGGGGCATGAAAAGCGTCAACCAAAGATGCTATACCCCAAAAATTTCGCCTCCTAACTTCCTAAATCACCGGGAATCGCGGATCCTTTGAACACCACCAAACACTAGAGCTCCGAACGAAAATCCTTGAATCGAAGTGGTTTCCCGGCGTTTGAGGGCACAAGATCAATGACAAAGATGCACTAGACATCCATCCATGTTTCCCTCAAAGAAATCCGGGGAAAAACCCACTCAAATCCACGGAATCACACCAAGAACAAAAGCACCAGAAACAAGCACGGAAAAGACCACGAAATTCACAACGGCGAATCTTCTATACAAACCAGGAAAGATTCACAAGGTCTAGCATGCCGCCCTAGCATCCATCCCTCTCAACAAATCTCTCATGAAGCTCTCATGCTAGCCTAGAGAAAATGGAGAAGAAAATAGTCCAGGAAAAAGAGAAATGGGAGGGGGGAAATGAAACCCTAAGTCGCGGAGAGAGAGAGAGCCATCCACACACACTCATGCCTTATATATCGGGTCCCGCCGGTGTGGGAAATGACTCGACTACCCCTAACTCAACTACTGCCGATACAACACACGCAGGGGCATTTATGTAATGTTTGTGGGACTTGCCATCGGACGGCCACGCCTTCGCCGCACCCCGCGTCCTCCCGACGCAAGCCATGCGATCCCGCCGCGTGTCCTCCGCTTCGAAGCTTCACGACACACCCGGATCCCGTCTCCGTCATGTTAGGCCTTCGGACTTGGTTTTGAGGCCCAAACCAAGAAAGCGTCCTCCGATGGTTTTGTGGGCAAACCACCAAACCCCGCGTGCTCGGCCCGGCCTCCCGCCAAGCCTCTTGACTCGACCGCCACCATGCATCGGCTCGATCGTCCATGACTTCGTCTTGCTCGTCTCGCCACCATGTGGCCCGCACCTAGTCCCGCCATCCACCAGGTCCCTCGAACTGAGCCTACTTGTCTCCATCTCCCAGAGGCCCCTCAAGGCTGAAGACCTTTCGCGCCCGTTCTTGACCTGCAACAACACGAACCAGGCCGCAGCCTACACCTGCGCACTGAGCCAAGAGTCACTCCAACACCCGTTGTCAATCACTCATCACTGAGGAGCGGTCATCCAACGACCACCGTGATGCTCCTGGTCCTCAATCTTCCCCTTGATGAGTGCATTGACAACACACAACGCGAAATGAAATTCAGAGAAAGAAAGAAAGAAGGAAGAAAGAAAAACAAAGAAGCTCAACTCATGACCAAAACCAAAGAAAGGCAAAGAAAGGTCACAAGCCGAGCAAAGCACAAACTCCACACCGAAAACATCAAGAAAGCTCCCCCTGAACAAATGCAAGCTCCCCCTGAACATGTGGATGCAAACTTCCAAATTTTAGCTCACCTCTTCTGAATTTGCATTAAGCTCACCTCTTCTCCCCCTTGTTGACAATGTATGAATCATGGTGAAAATGCAGGAATGTAGACAAAGCATATAAACATCTACACGAGCTTCTCAAATAGGCCAAATCTAGTGTCAAAGGCTAGAAATGAGACAAAAAGCACAAATATGGATCATAGCATAGTCCAAGCGTTGCCACAAGTAATATATGGAAATATAGGCATGTGACAAAGCAAATTTTCAGATTTAAGCAATTTTATCAAAAGATGGCTCACTTCAAATGTAAAGGCCTATCCATGTCATATTCGAGCCAAAAACATGCATATCATCCAGAGATCATACAGGGATATCCAATTCTCAACAAAAGATCATTGCAAACACCCATAAAGCAAAGCATGTCATATTAAAGCTCATGAGCCATGTGTCCACTTCGGGGAGACTTCTCCACTGGTGAACATCATGCAACATGTTTTGCACCCATGTGTAAAGAATAAGACATTTTAAGCATAAACATGATGGATGGAGCATTTTTGAAGCATACACACTTATTTTCAAGATCAATTCATTTCATGGTACATGAAGTGCCTTTGCGGCAAAAAGAAGCTTATGCTCCTCCATGAATGCAACATAGGCTAAACATTCACAATGATATCGGCCTTTGGCCCAAATGCAAGAAAAAGATATCCAAGCACATCTAAGCATAGAAAGCACATTTAGACCAAAACTTGACATGGATACACTACTACACATGAGTGGAGCACATTTCATCAAATTTAGTCAAGATTAGCATTTGATTCAAAAAGGGCTATCTCACAACACATATATCTCAAATATTCCAAGAGCGTAGCCTCACATAGCCATTTCTCCACACACATGACCAATATCTCACAAATAGCCAAAGGAACTCAAATAAGGCATATGAAAGAAGCTCATCATCCTAAAATGTAATATGATACAAATGCAACATGATATGTAACAAGATGGCTATCCTACCATGGTTTATACATCAAGCAAAGCATGTATATACATCAAAGGAAAAACATGGTATGATACATATGGTACAAAAGTAAATCCCCCAAGAGTCAACTAGAAAGGGCAACAAACCCCAAGTTCCCCCCGCAAGCGCACAAATGTAGCTTGGTCGAGAGGCTTCGTGAAAATGTCTGCAAGCTGATCTTGGGTAGGGACATGGTTCAAGAGAATGGTCCCTTTCTCCACATTGTCTCTCAAGAAATGGTACCTCACTTCTATGTGTTTGGTTCTGGAGTGAAGCATTGGGTTTTTCGCTACGCTTATGGCACTGGTGCTATCACAAAGAAGTGGGATCTGGGTGCACTCCTCACCAAAGTCTCTCAAAGTGTATGAAATCCACAACAGCTGGGAACAACAACTCGCGGGCCGCAACATACTCGCCTCGGTGGTAGACCGAGCTACACTAGAGCGCTTGCGGGAAGACCACGAAACCAACGAGGACCCAAGACAACCGACAAGAACCGAAGTAGACTTCCTCTCGACTCGGCAACCAGCAAAATCCGCATCAGAAAAACCATGAAGAGAAAGAGTCGAGGAGGAAGAATACCAAAGGCCAAGACCAGGGGCAGACTGTAGGTACCTGAAGATCCTCTTGACGGCCTATCAATGTGATGTCCACGACGAAGCCTGAAAACGAGCGCACAGACACACACTGAACTGTATGTCTGGCCTTGTCACCGTCAAGTAGAGGAGGGAGCCGATCATGCTCCTGTACTCCCGCTGGTCCACTGGTTCCCGTCCTCGTCCGCATCCAAAGTAGCCGTACTCCCCATGGGTGTCGACATAGGCTTCACATCTTGCATCTGAAACTTCCTCAGCATGTCTTTTGTGTACTTGGTCTGATGTACAAATGTTCCATCCTTCACTTGCTTGATCTGTAACCCGAGAAAGTACTGCAACTCGCCCATCATGCTCATCTCGAATTCCCTGCTCATCTCATCTGCAAACTTGGCAACAAGGTTATGTGACGAGCCACCAAAGACAATATCATCCACGTATATCTGCTGAGGACCAGGAGCGTCCCAGTGGTCGATGGATGACCGCTCCTCAGTGATGAGTGATTGACAACGGGTGTTGGACTGACTCTTGGCTTAGTGCGCAGGTGTTAGACTCGCGCACCGATGCCGCCGCACCAACTCCCCAGGAGGGAGCCCATCCCCGCTACTGTGGGAGAAACTGTGCGGCGTCGCCGGTGCCAGTCCCGTGACGCCGCGCCACCTGCTCTTGTACGGCTGACATGCCGAACCCTCGAAGGGGGGCCGGCTGCACCCTCGATCCACATTCTTGTGACCCTGCAGGGTTAGGTGGAGGTGCTAGGCCGGTGGGACGCCATCCCTGCCACTGTTAACGGTATGGCTGCCGCCCCCGCCCGTACGATTCCACGCTGGGCGCTGTGGCAACAGCCCCAGCACTGTGGAGCATGCTGGAGCGGGACGGCGCCTTACCTGCCACTGTGCCCCGTACGGACCAGCGTCAGCAACTCCCTCGAGCCCCTCTGATGACATCGCATCCGTCCGCTACTCTTCTACCCTCGAGGTCGCCGCTGTTCGGGTACAAGATACGCCATGATGGCCGGATCGCTGCCAGGATCGTCCAGGCGGCCGCCTACTCTATAGCATAGCGCATCACGCTCCCTCACGTAGCTAAATTGCGCGGCGCGCATGTGATTCGCTCTCTCCTTGGTCTATAAAAGGAGGGCGAACCCCCTTGCCGCAGGGGACAGACAGACAGACAGGGACACACCACACGAGACAAGTCGCACCACACACTTGCTCTCCAATTCTCCCACAATATCTTCAGGCACTCCACCAGGGACTCGGAAGCCACGCTTCCTCTCCCGCCTTGCTTGTAGCCGCCCCACTATAGGCACCCCGGTGCTGAGCAATATAGTGCCTTGAGCACACCACTGCTGGACGTACGGCCCCGTGGCCGGAACCAGGATAAACTCGGTGTCTCTGATTGCTTAGCATCGACCACTGAGGGATAGACCTTGGCGCTTATTACTGGTTAGTGTCGGGACCATATTCCGCACCGACAAGACTGACTCTTGGCTTAGTGCGCAGGTGTTGGCTGCGGCCTAGTTCGTGTTGTTGCAGGTGAAGAACGGGCGCGAAAGGCAGCCTTGAGGGGCCTCCGGGAGATGGAGAGACAAGTAGGCTCGGTTCGAGGGACCCGGTGGACAGCGGGACTAGGTGCGGGCCACATGGTGGCGACACGAGCAAGACGAAGTCATTGACTGACGAGCCGGTGCACGGTGGCGGTCGAGTCAAGTGGTTTGGCGGGAGGCCGAATCGGGCATGCGGGGTTTGGTGGTTTGCCCACAAAACCATAGGCGGATGGTTTCTTGGTTTGGGCCTCAAAACCAAGTCCGAGGGCCCAACATGACGGAGACGGGATCCGGGCGTGTCGGGAAGCTTCGAGGCGGAGGACACGCGGCGGGATCGCATGGCTTGCGTCGGGAGGACGCGGGGTGCGGCAAAGGCGTGGCCGTCCGATGGCAAGACCCAAAAACATTACCTAAATGCCCCTACGTGGGTTGTATCGCCAGTAGTGAAGTTAGGGGTAGTCGAGTCATTTACCACTCCGGCGGGACCTGATATATAAGCCATGAGTGTGTGTGGATGGCTCTCTCTCTCCGCGACTTAGGGTTTCATTTCCTCCCTCCCATTTCTCATTTTCGTAGCTATTTTTCTTCCATTTTCTCTAGGCTAGCATGAGAGCTTCATGAGAGATTTGTTGAGAGGGATGGATGCTAGGGCGGCATGCTAGACCTTGTGAATCTTTCCTGGTTTGTATAGAAGATTCGGGGTTGTGTTTTTCGTGGTCTTTTGTGCTTGTTTTCGTGCCTTTGTTCTCGGTGTGATTCCGCGGATTTGAGTGGGTTTCTCCCCGGATTTCTTTGAGGGATACATGGATAGATGTCTCGTGCATCTTTGTGATTGATCTTGTGCCCTCAAACGCCAGGAAACCACTTGGATTCGAAGTTTTTCGTTCGATGCTCTAGTTTTGGTGGTGCTCAAACGATTCGCGATTCCCGGTGATTTAGGGAGTTAGGAGGCAAGATTTTTGGGCTATAGCATCCTTGTGTGACGCTTTTCAAGTGCCCAAACCCTTGTCTCCATAGCTTCAACCGTTTGGGAAATCCGATGATGATTTGGGGGAGTTGACTTTCGGGGTCGGGCGTTTTCTGCTCTGTCCGCACCTGGCGGACAGTACGCGAGGTGCTGGCGGACGGTCCGCGCGGCTAGGGTTCGTCGCGTGTTCGTCGTGTTCTTGCACGTCTTTGCTTTCGATCCGGTTTGGTTTTTGGTTTTTGTTGCAGCTAGTTTGCGGACGGTCTGAGCTTGAGTAGCAGACGGTCCGTGACCCACGCGGACGGTCCGCCCAGCCTTGGCGGACGGTCCGTTTTTCTCGGGTCGCTTCTGGTGGTTCTGTGTGCTTTAACGGGCGGTCCGCGACGTTGGGCCGGACAGTCCGCAGGGTTGGCGCGGACGGTCCGCGGCTTCAGGCCGGACGGTTCGCGAGGCCAGTGTGGACGGTCCGCCCCTCCTGGCCGGACGGTCCGCCAGAGCCTGTGCGCTTTGCCTCTTGGTTCGATTCCTCCCCTCCTTCTTTCGTGCTTCCGCGTGTGCTTCAAGGGATCGTTCCTAAGGCTAGAGGTTGATCCATAACCTCGTGGTCTTGGCGATTGGTGTGTGATTCGATCCATCGCTCGTGTGTGACCGAGGTTTGACTAGGGTATAGGCTGGGTTCTTTGGGAAGAATTTTTACCGGCTCCTATTCACTCCCCCCTCTCTAGTTGCCATCTGATCCTTCAATTGGTATCAGAGCCTGGTGCCGGATTCTTTGTGACTTTGACAAGTCTCGAATCCTAAGATGGCGTACGTTGAGCGGGACGTTCCGCCACACTTCGATGGCAAGGGTTACCACAAGTGGGCGGCTCATATGATGATCTTTCTTCGTGGGAAGCTGTTGGATTTCATTGTGCTTGACAAGACCTATGCTATTCCGGTCAACATCCATACTCTTATGGTGACCGATGCCGGTGCTAAGGCCAAGTATGAGGCTAATGCAAAAGCCGTTGATCACTTGGTCCGGAGCTTGTGTGATCCAGAGTTTGAGCGTGTTCGCCATTTGAATCTTGCTTGGCAAATTTGGGAAAAGTTGTTGGTTGCTCACGGTGGTGATAACCATGTGAAGGCTCGCCTCTTTGTCTCTTACCGGATGCAATATGAGAATTTCACTCCACTTCCCGGTGAGGACATCGATGCGATGTTTCAGAGGTTCACCGCCATTGTGAACAACATGAAGGCTAATGTTGAGGATTTTCCCTACACCGAGCATGATCAGGCTTTGAAGCTCTTGCATGTCTTGGACCCAAATGTTTGGGGTGCTAAGGTTGAGGCCATCAAGGAGTCTGGGCAGTACTTGACTATTGAGTTGGATGACCTCTTTTCTAAGCTCAAGTCGGCTGAGGTTGACAGGAAGTTGCAATCCAAGCATGAGGGCTCGACTGACCATAGTCTTGCTCTTGTGCGCGGATCAAAGGGAAAATCTAACCCTTCCTGTCGACAGTTTTCCTTGTCTTCTCTTATGTCCATTCCAGATGAGGAGTTTGATGTGCTGGGCGAGGAGGAGCTGGCCTTGCTCTCAAGGAGGTTTGATCGACTACACGAGAGTCGGAGGAATGTAAGGTGGAGCTCAGGGACGTGCTACAAGTGTGGCAAGCGTGGCCACTTCATCGCCGAGTGCCCGGAAGCGGAGGAGAACAAGTATAAGGTGAACGAGTACAAGGCACACCTGAGGCGTGAAGACAAGTACTCCTCCAAGGGCAAGCACTTCAACAAGTCCAAGAGCAAGGACAAGGACAAGCGGCGACTGAGCAAGAGCGGCTACAAGAAGAACAAGGCAAGAGCGATGGTGGCCGGTGCGAGCGACGTTGACTCAAGCTCAAGCGAGGAGCAGTCAAGCTCAAGCAGCGAATATGAAGACGCCGGGAGGCGCAAGGGCAAGAAGAGTGCAAGCCGGAACCTCAGCGGGTTGAGCTGTATGGCGTTTGAGGGCTTTTGTGGCATGGCCCATAGCTCAAGTAGCAAGAAGAGCGAGAAGGAAGACAGCGACTCCGACTCGGGGGATGAGGTAAATCGTGACCCCGACTCTTTGCTTGCTGAGATTGCTAGGTTGAATGGCTTGATTGACAACCGTGATAGTAGGCTAAGAGATGCCAAAAAGATGAGGAAAGATCTTAGGGCTCAACTTGAGAATGCTAGTGAGAAAGTAGGAGAACTAGAGTCGAAATTGCTTGAATTGAAACTTGAGAATGACTCTTTGAAACTTGCTCCTACTACTCCTGATGATGTTGAATGTCTTGAGTGTGATGCATGGTTGAATGAGATCAAGTTGCTTAATGAGAAGAATGCTTCCACTTTGGCTAAACTAGATGCTCTTAGGACTGAATATGATGAGCTTAAGGCTAGACCCACTCTGCTTGGTGCTTGTAAATCATGTCCTACTATGCATGCTAAGCTTGTTGATGCTCGTTCTACCATTAGCTCTTTGGAAGCATCTTTGAAATCTCCTGTTGTCAATGTATGCACTAGCTGTGATGAAGTTACTTTGCGTAATCTTGAACTTACTTCCCGTTTGGATGTCATCTATGAGGAGAATGACTATTTGAGGAAGGTGTTGGGTTGGTTGTCTGGGCAGGAACCTCAATTGAAAATCATGAATGAGGAGTTCAAGAGAGCTGATGGTCGTGGTTTGGGTTTTGAGAAGTTGGGTGAGAAAGTGGGAGAGAACAGTGGGGAGAGTGTGTATGAGAAGTGTGTTGAGTCTAACCCCGAGTTTGAGGTGATTGGAGATATCCAAGTCCCACTTCCAAAAGCACCCAAGAACTCTTTCACACCAAAGCCCAACCACCTTTGCAACAAGCTTGACACAACCCAAGATCCACCCAAATTCCCACCTAAGACAAATGACTTCCAGAAACCGGTGAAGTTTGTGGGTGAGAAGGGTGAGAAGCCTAGAGAGAAGCCAGAGCCAAAACCAAAACCCATCCCTTTCAGGTTTGAGTATTGTGGCAAGGAGAGGCATCTTGCAGAGTTTTGCTACAAGAGGAAGAGGGATGAGAGGCTTGCTAGGGATCAAGCGAACCAGGACCGGTATCACTAGTCTCATGGTATTCCTGAGCCTAGAGTGCCACTTCCACGGGGTGTGGGAAGTGTGAAGAGTGTTGGTAGAGTTGGAGCTCAGAGTGGCAGGTTTGGGAGGAGAGATGATGGTGTGCGTGCTGGTGAGAGGTTTGGTCGGGCTTGTGGTGGTCTTGCTGGACGTCCTCCTACTCGTCCTCAGTACGGGTTCAGGGGAGATGATCGCAGCTTTGGGTTCCAGAGGAACTACGGACCACGTTTTCCCCCTCGTGGTGCTCGTACTCCTCCCATGGGACATGGGAAGTTTGGTGGCAAGGGAATGATGTTTGCTAACCCCTCTTTTGAGCAGATGGCTCGACACTGGTTTAACTTTCTTTATGCTAACCCCAGTGTCGAGTCGTTAGCTCATTCTCGTTCCTGTTTCTGACTACAGGCAGGAGGCTTGGAGAACATTCGGTTGATCGACTCCGAATGTTCTCGACACATGACCGGAGATAAGAAGTGGTTCTCCAGCCTCACCCCAGTGAAGGAAAAGATGTACATCACATTTGGGGACAATGGACGAGGAAGGGTGCTTTCGGAGGGTGTTGTGCATGTGAGTGACAAGGTAACGTTGAAGAGAGTGGCTCTTGTGAAGTCTTTGGGTTTCAATTTGCTTTCGATTTCTCAGTTGCTTGATGAAGGTTTTGAGGTGCGTTTCAAGTCTAGTGAGTCTCGTTTGCTTGATTCTCGAGGTGATCTTGTCTGTATGATCATCCCCGAGGGTCAGATTTTCAGGGCTGATTTCTCTCGTTCTTTGGGTCCTGCTTCGGTTGTTTGATGGCCGGTCCTTCTTCGATTTGTGGAAATGGCATAGGCGGTTGGGACACTTGAGCTTTGATTTGGTTTCCCGCTTGAGTGGTCTTGACCTTGTCCGAGGACTGCCGAGGTTGAAGCTTGAGAAGGATTTGGTTTGTGCTCCTTGTAGGCATGGCAAGATAGTAGCCACTCCCCATCCACCCACGACCGATGTCATGACGGAGCGTCCGACGGAGCCGTTGCATATGGATCTTGTTGGGCCGGCTCGAGTTCGCTCGGTGGGTGGGAAGTGGTATGTCCTTGTTGTGGTGGACGATTACTCTCGCTATGCTTGGGTGTTTTTCTTGGAAGATAAGAGTGAGACATTTGGTTTTGTTCGAGATCGATCGTGAGGTTGAAAAACGAGAGGCATGGGAATGCTATTCGAGCTATCCGGTGATAATGGCTGCGAGTTCAAGAACTCCCATTTTGATGCCTTTTGTCGTGATCTAGGTCTTGAACGGCAAAGTATTCGACCCCTTATGTGCCCCCTCAAAATGGAGTCGTGGAAAGGAAAAATCGGACTCTTTGTGAGATGGCTAGGACGATGCTCGATGAGCACAGGACTCCTAGGAGGTATTGGGCTGAGGCGGTCAATACGTCTTGTCATGTTTCCAACAGGATTTTATTGCGAGCTTTCAAGAAGAAGACCTGTTATGAGCTGATGCATGGTCGGGCACCCAAGGTGAGTCATTTCCAAGTCTTTGGCTGCAAATGCTTTATTCTGAAGAAGGGAAAACTCGACAAGTTTGAGGCTAGGTCTAGTGATGGTATTTTCTTTGGATATGCTAACCACTCTAGAGCCTATAGGGTGCTTAACCTTGAGACTAACAAAATCATGGAGACTTGCGAGGTAACCTTCGACGAGACAATGTCATGTACCTCTCTTGGCTTTGAATGTGCAGGTGATGAAGAGATGGCCGAGGACCTCTTTGAAGAGAAGGATGAAGCTGGAGATGATGATGGAGAGAACCATGCGCCTGAAGCTGAGTGTGTACCCACTACATCCCCTACGGCCACTATGGAGCGTGGACCGTCTACTTCATGGACAACGACGGTGCAACAAGAGGACCAGGCGAGAGAAGCTGAAGTTGAGGGGGAGGTAGTCTCGAGGCGTGAGGCTCCCCGGCGGATTCAAGAAGTGCATCCCCTGTCGAAGATCATTGGGAACATCGACGAACGCACTACACGGTCAAGGTCCAGGAATTCCTCTCATTTTTCTCATGTTGCTTTTGTTGCCACTTTTGAGCCCAAGGACATTGGACATGCTTTATCTGATGCAAACCGGGTCAATTCTATGCATGAGGAGTTGGAAAACTTTGAGAGGAACCAGTGTGGGAGTTAGTTGAACCACCTCCAAATTGCCATCCCATAGGAACCAAGTGGGTTTGGAAGAACAAAGAGGGAGAGAATGGGATGGTTGTGAGGAACAAGTCCGGACTTGTTGCTCGGGGGTTTAGTCGAAGGAGGGGATCGACTATGAGGAGACCTTTGCTCCGTGGCCCGTCTTGAGGCAATTCGGATCCTTCTAGCCTTTGCCGTGGCTAAAGGGTTCAAGTTGTTTCGGATGGACGTGAAGAGTGCTTTTCGAATGGGGTCATAGAGGAGGAGGTGTATGTGAAGCAGCCACCTGGGTTTGAGAGCGAGCTGTACCCACACAGGGTGTACAGGTTGAAAAGGGCTCTGTATGGGTTGAAACAGGCGCCCCGTGCTTGGTATGGGAAATTGAGAGGCTTTCTGTTGAGTAGAGGGTTTGTGATGGGTACCGTGGATAGGACCTTGTTTCTCCTCAAGCATGGAAATGACTTATTGATTGTTCAGATATACATGGATGATATTGTCTTTGGTGGCTCGTCACATAACCTTGTTGCCAAGTTTGCAGATGAGATGAGCAGGGAGTTCGAGATGAGCATGATGGGCGAGTTGCAGTATTTTCTCGGACTGCAGATCAAGCAAGTGAAGGATGGGACGTTCGTGCACCAGACCAAGTACACAAAAGACATGCTGAGGAAGTTCCAGATGCAGGATGTGAAGCCGATGTCGACTCCCATGGGGAGTACGGCCACTTTGGATGCGGATGAGGACGGAGAACCAGTGGACCGGCGGGGAGTACGGGAGCATGATCGGCTCCCTCCTCTACTTGACGGCGACGAGGCCGGACATACGGTTCGGCGTGTGTCCGTGCGCTCGTTTTCGAGCTTCGCCGAGGACATCACATCGACGGGCCGTCAAGAGGATTTTCGGTACCTACGATCCGCCCTCTGGTCTTGGCCTTTGGTATTCTTCCTCCTCGACTCTTTCTCTTCATGGTTTTTCCGATGCGGATATTCTTGGTTGTCGAGTCGAGAGGAAGTCTACTTCGGTACTTGCCGGTTTCTTGGGTCTTCGCCGGTTTCATGGTCTTCCCGCAAGAAGTCTAGTGTAGCTCGGTCTACCACCGAGGCGAGTATGTTCTTGCCGCGAGTTGTTGTTCCCGACCGTTGTGGATTTCATACACTTTGAGAGACTTTGGTGAGGAGTGCACCCGGATCCCACTTCTTTGTGATAGCACCAGTGCCATAAGCGTAGCCAAAAACCCAGTGCTTCACTCCAGAACCAAACACATAGAAGTGAGGTATCATTTCTTGAGGGACAATGTTGAAAAAGGAACTATTGTGTTGAGCCATGTCCCTACCCAAGATCAGCTTGCAGATATTTTCACAAAGCCTCTCGACCAAGCTACATTTGTGCGCTTGTGGGGGGAACTTGGGGTCTGTTGGCCTTTCTAGTTGATTCTTAGGGGATTTCCTTTTGTATCATATGTATCATACCATGCTTTACTTTGATGTATATACATGTTTTTGCTTGATGTACAAACCATGGTAGGATAGCTATCTTGTCATATATCATGTTGCATTTGTATCATATTGCATTTTAGGATGATGAGCTTCTTTCATATGCCATATTTGAGTTTCTTTGGCTATTTGTGAGATATTGGTTATATGTGTGGAGAAATGGTGATGTGAGGCTATGCTCTTGGAATATTTGAGATATATGTGTGGTGAGATAGCCCCTTTTTGGAAATAAATGCTAATCTTGACTAATTTACGATGAAATGTGCTCCACTTGTGTGTAGTCGTGTATCCATGTCACAGTTTGGTCTAAATGTGCTTTTCATGCTTAGATTGTGCTTGGATGCCTTGTTCTTGCATTTGGGCCAAAGGTCGAATATCATTGTGAATGTTTAGCCTATGTTGCATTTATGGGGGAGAATAAGCTTCTTTTTGCCACAAAGGCACTTCATGTACCATAAAATGAATTAATCTTGAAAAGAAGTGTGTATGCTTGAAAATGCTCCATCCATCATGTCTATGCTTAAAATGTCTTATCTTTCACATATGGGTGCAAAACATGTTGCATGATGTTCACCAGTGGAGAAGTCTTTCCGAAGTGGACACATGGCTCATGAGCTTTGACATGACATGCTTTGCTTTATGGGTGTTTGCCATGATCTTTTGCTGAGAATTTGCTATCCTTGTATGATCTTTGAATGATATGCATGTTTGTGGCTCAAGTGTGACATGGATAGGCTTTTACATGTGAAGCGAGCCTTCTTTTGGTAAAACTGCTTAAATCTGAAAATTTTGCTTTGTCACATGCTTGTATTTTCATATATTACTTGTGGCAATGCTTTGACTATGCTATGATTCATATGTGTGATCTTTGCCTCATTTTTAGCCTTTGACACTAGATTTGGCCTATTTGAGAAGCTCATGTAGATGTTTATATGCTTTGTTTTGCATTTCTGCATTTTCACCTTGATTCATACATTGCAACAAAGGGTAGAAGAGGTGAGCTTAATGAAAATTCAGAAGAGGTGAGCTGAAATTTGGAAGTTTGCATCCACATGTTCAGGGGGAGCTTGCGTTTGTTCAGGGGGAGCTTTCTTGCTGTTTTCGGTGTGGAGTTTGTGCTTTGCTGGGCTTGTGACCTTTCTTCGCCTTTCTTTGGTTTTGGTCATGAGTTGAGCTTCTTTGTTTTTCTTCCTTCCTTCTTTCTTTCTTTCTCTGAATTTCATTTCGCGTTGTGTGTTGTCAATGCACTCATCAAGGGGGAGATTGAGGACCAGGAGCGTCCCAGTGGTCGATGGATGACCGCTCCTCAGTGATGAGTGATTGACAACGGGTGTTGGACTTGTCGGGGACAGCCCTAGGGGTCCCCTTAAACAACTGGGAAATCCCCGCTTAAAACCCGCAACAAAGCCAAACACGCTTTACTTAACCATGCAGGACATGGCCCACGCCGCGGAGACCCTAGCGGCCCACCAAGGCGGCCCACTTGAAGACCCCCTCGAGCAGGCTTCGCCTCGCTCGAGGTTGCGCGCCTCCCTCGGGCGGGCTCCACCCCGTTCGAGGGGGTGCGCCTACCTCGAGCGGGCTCCGCCTCGCTCGAGGGTCCGCTCCGCCCTCGAACGGGCTCCGCCTCGCTCGAGGGCGCTCCGCACGCGCGCCTGCTCCCGTACGTGGGCATTTAATGCCCTAACAGCAGCGGGGCGGCGCCATCATGCACCTGGGGCTCGCACCCCGGTGCCGCCGCACCAACTCCCCAGGAGGGAGCCCATCCCCGCTACTGTGGGAGAAACTGTGCGGCGTGGCCGGTGCCAGTCCCGTAACGCTGCGCCACCTGCTCTTGTACGGCTGACGTGCCGAACCCTCGAAGGGGGGCCAGCTGCACCCTCGATCCGCATTCTTGTGACCCTGTAGGGTTAGGTGGAGGCGCTAGGCCGGTGGGACGCCATCCCCGCCCGCGCACCCGGTATGGCTGCCACCCCGCCCGTACGATTCCACGGCCGGGCGCGCGCGGCGCGGCCCCGACGACCGTGGAGCGTGGCCGGAGCGGGGACGGCGCCTTACCTGCCACTGTGCCCTGTACGGACCAGCGTCAGCAACTCCCTCGAGCCCCTCTGAAGACATCGCGGCCGTCCGCTACTCTTCTACCCTCGAGGTCGCCGCTGTTCGGGTACATGATACGCCATGATGGCCGGATCGCTGCCAGGATCGTCCAGGCGGCCGCCTACTCTATAGCATAGCGCATCACGCTCCCTCACGTAGCTAAATTGCGCGGCGCGCATGTGATTCGCTCTCTCCTTGGTCTATGAAAGGAGGGCGAACCCCCTTGCCGCAGGGGGTAGACAGACAGACAGGGACACACCACACGAGACAAGTCGCACCACACACTTGCTCTCCAATTCTCCCACAATATCTTCAGGCACTCCACCAGGGACTCGGAAGCCACGCTTCCTCTCCCGCCTTGCTTGTAGCCGCCCCACTATAGGCACCCCGGTGCTGAGCAATATAGTGCCTTGAGCACACCACTGCTGGACGTACGGCCCCGTGGCCGGAACTAGGATAAACTCTGTGTCTCTGACTGCTTAGCATCGACCATTGAGGGATAGACCTTGGCGCTTATTACTGGTTAGTGTCGGGACCATATTCCGCACCGACAGTTGGCGCCCACCGTGGGGCAATCGAGCGCCTAAGGTCAATCCGTCATCAACTCCCTCCATGGTGATCCGCACTGAGTACCGCGGTACGCGTTACTGCATGGGCAGCTCGGACCCCCTCCCCGCCGGATTCGAAATCCGGTTCGGGGGCCTGAACTTTCAGGCCACAGGGAACGGCTACCTGATGCGCCTCACCAACCGTGAGGAGCTTCGCGTGCGGCGCCAGGACGGGTCCGCTCCGGTCCCCGCTGCGCGCACCGCCACGGCGCGGACGCCCGCCGGCACGGATGCCGCGAGTCCGTCGGCGCCACGACGCCGCCGCCGCTCGGCCGGCGTTCACGCCAAGCGTGGTCCGAGCGACGGCAAGCCGAGCGCGCCGCCTCACAACGCGGCGCGCCTGTCACCACAGCAACTGCCGCCCTAGCGGGACAGCGCCCGGTCTCCGGGCCGCGCCTTCCCATTGGGCTGCGAGGTGCCTCGACGGCTTACAACGCCAACGTCAACACCACAATGCGCAGGGTTCCCCCTGGCTGTCACGTATTCGTCGCCATGGATCCTGGCGCCTCAGCGGGCGATGAATCGTCCCTAGGTTCCCTTGACACGTTGTCGCCCGCCAACCTCCACGGGTACGCGGAGTGGGACTTCTCCGGCGTGCCGGACCCAGTCATGTTCAGGCGCTTCCTCGACGCTACGGACTACTGGTTCGGCTGCTCTGATGACTCCGGCACCGGGAGCTACGACCCTGCGCGGGAGTGCTGCATCGTCATTGCTAACGACCCAGCGAACGCCACCGGCGCTGTGGGCGCTGGAGACGGGGAGGTCACGCCTGCCCCGGGGATTGCTCCGCGCCTAGCCGCAGGGCCAAGCACCCCTGCGCAGGGGCCGACGCCGACGCGCGGCGGCCCGGAGCTCGAGAGCTCGAAGCCAAGCCGGTGGAGGGGAGTACCGAACGGTGCGGGCCGCTCCGTGCCTCGATGGGCGGGGGAGGCCTCCGCGCACGGCGAACGCGCGCGGGAGGCGGGGCGGACGGGCCCGCGACCGCATCAACGCCGACGACCCTGACGCGCCGCCGCGGGCAAGTCTGAAGCTCGTTGCCTCCGCGACGCTGCTACGGGCTATGCCGGCACCCTCGACACCGGAGGCACGGAACCTGCAACGCGAGGTACAGGCTCTCATCGAGCAAGTGGCCGTCCAGCAGGCCGAAAGCTCAGCCTCACGTATCCGCCAGCAGGGGGATGCGCGAGGAGACGGGGCTGTACAGGGGGGCAAACCCTCGGTCCACGCAGGTGAAGCTGCGAGACGTCCCGCCAACTCGGGACGCGCGCCGGACAAGGAGCGGCTCCTTGATACACGCAGGGCGCTGGACGGTGACGCCCGCAACGTCATCAACGCCCGGCGCATGAGCAAGGCAGATGCGCGAGCGGCGGTAGGCTACCACCCTCGACGGGGTGGACGCTACGACAGCGACGAGGACCGCTCTCCGACGCCGGAACCCCCGGGGACCCGCGTCTTCAGCCGGGAGATCCGCGCGGCGGCCTTCCCCCAACGTTTCCGCCAACCCTCGACCATCGTCAAGTACAACGGGGAGATGGATCTCCGCGTGTGGCTCAACGACTACCGCTTCGCGTGCCAGCTGGGCGGGGCCACCAGCGACGAGGTCATCATCCGCAACTTGCCCCTGCACCTCGGCGATTCGGCTCGGACGTGGCTCGAGCACCTGCCCGCCAGCCAGATCCACAACTGGGACAATCTGGTCCGCATGTTCGTGGGTAACTTTCAGGGCACGTACGTGCGCCCTGGAAATTCCTGGGACCTGCGCTCTTGCACCCAGAAGCCCGGCGAGTCGCTGCGGGATTTCATACGGCGCTTCTCCAAGCGCTGCACCGAGCTCCCAAGCGTGGCGCAATCTGAGATTGTGCATGCCTTCCTCGAGGGTACCACGTGCCGGGACCTCGTGCGAGAGCTAGGACGCAGCCCGCCCGCGGACTCCAACAAGCTGTTCGACATCGCCACCAGCTTCGCCTCAGGGGAGGAGGCCGTGGGGGCGATCTTTGACGGCAAGAAGGGCAAGCGCTCGGACGATGCGCCCGCGGAGGGCAGCAAGTCCAGGGAGCCCCACCGCAAGGACAAGCGGAGCAAGAAGGGAAAGAAGCCGCACCGTGAGGCGCGCGAGCAGGGGCGCGACGGCGATGATGCCGAGGCTCTTGCTGTTGACCCGACTCGACGGGGCCCTCGACCGGCCCCTCGAGGTCCGGGGGTGTTTGACGACATGCTTAAAAAGCCATGTCCTTACCACAAGACCCCAGTAAACCACACCCTTGAGCAGTGCGACATGCTCAAGAAGTTCTATGGCCGCGCTGCTGCGAAGGAAGCGGAGGCCAAGAAAGACGGAGGAGATGACGACGCCGGCGGCTTCCCCGCCGTGGAGAATGTGTTCCTCATCTTTGGGGGACCCACCGTCGACATGTCGACCCGCCAGCGCAAGCGGGAGCGGCACGAGGTCCTCGCCGCGGGGAAGGCGCCTCCCTCCTTCCTCAACTGGTCGGAGGACGCCATCACCTTCAGCCGGGAAGACCATCCGAACCGCATCCCCAACCCGGGCCAGTACCCGTTGGTGGTGGACCCAATCATTGGGAACGCGTGGTTCTCAAAAGTCTTGATGGACGGAGGCAGCAGCCTCAACATCCTCTACGCGCATACGCTGCGCTTGCTGGGGATCGGGTTGGACCAGCTGCAGCCCAGCACGATGCCGTTCCATGGCGTCGCGCCCGGCAAGCGAGTCCAGCCCCTCGGGCAGATCGACCTGCCGGTCTGGTTCGGCACCGCGAAGAATTTCCGCAAGGAAACGCTCACCTTCGAGGTGGTGGGGTTCAAGGGCGCCTACCACGCCATACTTGGGCGGCCCTGCTACGCCAAATTCATGGCGGTCCCCAACTACACCTACTTGAAGATGAAGATGCTAGGACCGAACGGCATCATCACCGTGGGCTCGTCCATCGAGGACGCATTCGACTGCGATGTCGAGTGCGTGGAGCACGCGGAAGCACTAGCGCTGGACGAAGCGCTGGTGACCACCCTGGAGAAGATGGTCAACGAGGACCTCGACTCCAGCTCCAAGCACACCGGCAACTTCGAGGCCGCGGAGCAGACCAAGGAGGTGCCCCTCGACCCCGCTGCCCCCGAGGGCAAGACGTTGAGGGTCAGCTCCACCCTCGATCCCAAATAAGAAGTGATGCTCGTCGACTTCCTCCGCACCAACGCTGACATCTTCGCGTGGAGCCCCTCGGACATGCCAGGCATCCCGAGGGAGGTCGCCGAGCACTCCCTTGACATCCTGCCTTATGCCCGCGTCGTGCAACAGCGGCTCCACCGCTTCGACGAGGAGCGGCGACGGGCTATCGGAGCAGAGCTGCGAAAGCTTCTTGAGGCCGGGTTCATCAAGGAGGTGTTCCACCCAACGTGGCTAGCAAATCCTGTGCTTGTAAAAAAGAAAAATGGGAAGTGGCGGATGTGTATTGACTACACCAGTCTTAATAAAGCATGTCCTAAAGTTCCTTTTCCTTTGCCACGCATTGATCAAATTGTTGATTCAACGGCTGGGTGTGAGTTGCTTTGCTTCCTTGATGCCTACTCCAGGTATCATCAAATAAAGATGAAGGAGTCCGACCAGCTCGCGACTTCGTTCATCACGCCGTTCGGGATGTTCTGCTACGTCACGATGTCGTTCGGCCTTCGAAACGCTGGTGCGACGTACCAACGTTGCATGCAACACGTTTTCGGAGATCACATTGGGCGGACGGTCGAGGCGTACGTGGACGACATCGTTATAAAAACCAGGAAAGCGGACGACCTGGTTGGCG
The DNA here is from genome assembly GCA_947561735.1 of Cenchrus americanus. Taxonomy (NCBI): domain Eukaryota; kingdom Viridiplantae; phylum Streptophyta; class Magnoliopsida; order Poales; family Poaceae; genus Cenchrus; species Cenchrus americanus. The sequence continues at coordinate 123,625,324 of OX387242.1, read as the reverse complement.
ACCTTGGCATCGCGTTCGGCTGCCTACGGGCCAACGGGGTCAAATTAAACCCCGAAAAGTGTGTCTTCGGAGTGCCGTGGGGCATGCTCCTAGGATACATCGTCTCCCAACGGGGAATCGAGGCCAACCCCGAGAAGGTTGCGGCCCTCGAACGAATGGGCCCGATCCGGGACCTCAAAGGGGTGCAAAAGGTGATGGGGTGCCTTGCCGCCTTGAGCCGCTTCATCTCGCGGCTCGGCGAGAAGGGCCTGCCCCTTTACCGCCTACTCAAGAAGCACGAGCGCTTCTCCTGGACCGCCGAGGCCCAGGATGCGCTCGTCAAGCTGAAAGCGTCCTTGACGCGCGCCCCGATCCTCACACCGCCGCAGGATGGCGAACCCCTGCAGCTCTACGTGGCCGCAACCACCCAGGTGGTCAGCGACGTGATCGTGGTGGAGCGCACGGAGGAAGGGCACGCCCTACCAGTCCAGCGGCCGGTTTACTACATCAGCGAGGTCTTGTCTGACACCAAGATGCGCTACCCCCAGGTCCAGAAGCTGCTGTATGCGGTGGTCCTCGCGCGGCGCAAGCTCTGCCACTACTTCGAGGCCCACCCCGTCACAGTGGTCTCCTCCTTCCCGCTAGGGGAGATCATCCGCAATCCTGACGCGGCGGGCAGGATCGCCAAGTGGTCCGTGGAGCTGATGGGCGAGACGCTTGCCTACGCCCCGCGCAAAGCCATCAAGTCCCAGATCCTGGCGGATTTCGTCGCTGAGTGGACGGATACGCAGCTGCCACCGCCGCAGATCCAAGCAGAATGCTGGACTCTGTATTTTGACGGCTCGGTGATGAAAACAGGGGCGGGCGCGGGCCTGCTCTTTGTTTCACCCCTCGGGGAGCACATGCGATACGCGGTGCGCCTCCATTTCCCCGCATCTAACAACATGGCTGAATACGAGGCCCTCCTCTGCGGCCTCAAGATCGCCATCGAGTTAGGCGTCAAGATCCTCGATGTGCGGGGGGATTCGCAACTCGTGATTGACCAAGTCATGAAGAACTCGAGTTGTCACGACGACAAGATGGAGGCCTACTGCAAGGCCGTGCGAGCCCTTGAGGACAAGTTCTATGGCATCGAGCTCAATCACGTGCCCCGACTGTACAACGAGGAGGCGGACGAGCTGGCCAAGATCGCATCCGGGCGGATCACCGTCCCTCCGAACGTTTTTGCCCGCGATATCGCTCAACCCTCGGTCGTCCTCGAGCCTCACCCCTCGAGCCACACGGAACCCTCGGGGGCTCCGTCGAATCCAGCGGGTGCGGAACCCATAGATGAGGACCCCTCGAACGAGGCGTACGTGCTCTCCCTCCTCGAGGGGTATGGCGCGCACGAGGCTGACGTGATGGATATCGAGCCAGCCCCTGTCAAGGCTGACTGGTGCGACAAGTATATCGCGTGGATGGCTCGAGGGGAACTCCTCTCGGACCGGGCCACGGCCAGGCGCATCGCCAGGATGGCCAAGTCCTTTTCCCTCGTCAACGGCGAGCTGTACAAGCGCGCCGCCTCCGGCATCCTGCAGCGGTGCGTGCCCATTCCCGAGGGGCGCGAGCTCCTGCGGGACATCCACGCCGGGATCTGCGGCCATCACGCCGCGCCTCGTACCCTCGTTGGCAATGCTTTCCGCTAAGGCTTTTACTGGCCTACTGCGGTCGCAGACGCCAGCGAGATCGTACGCACCTGCGAAGGATGCCAATTCTACGCCCGCAAGTCCAACCTCCCCACTCATGTCCTGCAGACCATCCCTATAACATGGCCGTTCGCCGTGTGGGGGCTGGACATCGTCGGGCCCCTGCGAAAGGCGCCCGGGGGCTTCACCCACTTATTGGTTGCGATCGACAAGTTCTCCAAGTGGGTGGAGGTGCGCCCCATTACGAATCTCAGGGCGGAGCAAGCGGTGACGTTCTTCACCGACATCGTCCATCGCTTTGGAGTGCCAAACTCCATCATCACCGACAACGGGTCCCAGTTCACGGGCAGGAAATTCTTGGAGTTCAGCGACAAGTTCCACATCCGCGTGGATTTGGCAGCCGTGGCACACCCACAGACCAACGGCCATGTAGAGCGTGCCAACGGCATGATCCTACAAGGCCTTAAGCCTAGGATTTTCGACCAGCTAAACCAATCTGGCCGAAAATGGCTCCAAGAATTACCAGCAGTCGTGTGGAGCCTAAGGACCACCCCGAGCAGAGCCACCGGGTTCACCCCGTTTTTCCTAGTCCATGGCGCGGAGGCCGTCCTCCCCACGGACTTAGAATACGGGTCGCCCAGGGTTCGAGGCTACGACGAGGGTGCCAACCAACGAGCCCGCGAGGACTCGCTGGACCAGCTGGACGAGGCACGCCTCGTGGCCTTGATGCACTCCGCGAGGTATCAGCAATCCCTCAGGCGCTACCAAGCACGCAAGATACGCCGACGGGACTTCAGCGAGGGGGATTTGGTCCTAAGGCTACGCCAAGACAACCGAGGACGCCACAAGCTATCACCTCCATGGGAGGGACCCTACGTCGTGGTGAAAGTACTCAAGCCCGGCACGTACAAGCTGGCCAATGAGGATGGTGAAGAGCTCACAAACGCTTGGAACATCCAACAGCTACGTCGCTTCTACCCCTAGCTAGGATTTCCAAGTATTTTGTTGTAAAAATCACATGACCAATGCCCCAGTTGGCGACAACTATGTAAACGCCATAAGTCTAATGCAAAGGGCAACTCGACTTTCCCCTGAAACCCAAGTTACCCTCGGGGGCTACTACGGGGGGCATCCCTCCCAAAATGGTCCCATTTTTGCGCAAAAATGAAACAACTCATGCGCGCTAAGTTTGTTCTCTACTTCGGCCTCGAGCAACGATTCGAACAGGGCGTGGGCAGCCTAGCGGAAGGAGCGCGCGAGCCAGAGATAGCCTACGCCTCCGCGAGGATACGACCCTTCTCTCCCGCCTCCAACCTAGCGGGCCACCCACGAAAATCGAACTCCCCTAACTAGAATCCACTCAGGAAGAAGGAGAAACAAAAAGGCGCAATACACTTAAGATTTCACTTCACATTGGCAAATGTTTACGGCAAGAACGATTTGTTTATTTACAAGGGCCGCGTGGACAGAGTACTGATACACAAACAAAAATGGGCCTAGCGCCCAGCTATCTTCAGGCGGGAGGAGCGGCGGCGTCAGCAGCGTCCGGGAAGAGGAACTCCTCGAAGGCTTCAGCGAGCGACCCGGCGGCGTCGGCGGCGAGCGCGTCCACGCGCTCCATCGCCACCTCATCCTCAACACCGTCGGGGACGACGTAACCCTCCGCCAGCGCCTCGAAGTTGACCTCGTAGTGGGACCGTACCACTCCGAGGGCCTTCTGGACGCCCAGATGCAGCGCCCGGCGCATCCGCTCGGTGACGTGGGCGCCAAGGGTGCGCAGGCGGCTGGCCAGCGAGCTCCCCGCCTGCGCTTCGCCCTCCTCCATGACCCGGCAGGTCTAGAGGGCCGCATTGCGCAGCGCCCTACCCTAGCGCGGTGCGCAAGCCTGGAGTCACTAAGACAAGAAAGAAATCAGAAAAAGGGTGCGAACCCTCTAAGAGAAAACCAGCGAAACAGGAGTCGAAAAGTGGCTTACCTTCGACTTGCTTCCGCTCCATCTCGAAGGCGCGGCGCCCGGCCTCGAGCGTCTTCTCGAGGCCCCTGATGGTTTCGCCCTGCTCCTGGAGGGCCAGCTCCTGGCCCGCGCTTGTGATGCTGAGCACCATCAGCTCGCCCTCGACCTCGGAGAACTTGGCGTTCCGGTCCTCCAGCGACATCTGCGTCGCCTCGCGAGCAGCGCGCTCCTGCTCCAGGGCCGAGCGAGCGTCGGCAAGGGCGGCTCCGCTCTCGCCGGAGCCGCCCCTCGGCTCCTTGACGGGCCGTGCGCTCCTGCGAGAGGGCGGCCCTCGGCGGCGGCGAGCGGCCGCGACCTTGGCGTCAAGGGCGGCCCTCAAGTCGTCGGCCTCCTTGGCCCGCCTGCTCGAGCGCGCGTGCCCGCTCCTCGGCCTGGCGCTGCTGCGCCTGCGCCCCCTCGAGCGATGAGTGAAGCCCCCGGTTTTCGTTGCGGACGCCGGCCACCTCCGCCTCCCAGTTGGCCGCCAGCGTACACATCTTCTCCAGGTCCGAGCGCGCCTGCCGCAGCGCCTCATCCCTGTCGATGAGGGCTGTGCAGACCCGCTCGAGGCTAGAGGGATGCGCCGGATCCTTCCTTGAGTCCTCGTGGAGCAGATCGCGCAAGGCCATGGCCCGGTACGACAACCAGCCGTCCGGGGTCCTGAGGGCGTCGGCAAGCGCGTCGAAGGCGCCGCATCGCTCCCGGAGCTGGTGGAGCTCGGCGTTCACCTGGTCAAAGGCGCCGTACTTGTCGCGGGCGCGGCGCTCGAGCTCCTGTCACCCACAAGTCAAAACCCGTCAGCATTATGATACAAAGACGGAACGCAGAAGCGAAAAAAGGAAGAAAACGAGCGACAAAACCCCACCTGGAAGACGCGCCACGCGGGGCCGCCATGGACCCTCAGCGCCTCGTTCAACGCACGGTCGAGCATGGCGCCATGGCTGCGGAGCTCTCCCCATAACTCCTGCTCCCCCTGGGCGTCGGCGAACGCAGGCGGATCGCCAGCGAACCCCTCTACCGGGGCGGAGTGGCCGGCGTGGGAAGACGAGGCCTCGGCGCCATGCCCTCGGCCTCCAGCCACCATGTGGCCCTCGCGCCGCCTCACGAGGGCCCCCTCTTGAGACTCAGGGGAGAGCGTGGGGACGCTCGCCCATTGATCCCACCCGGGCGGCGGGGAGTCGTCGTCTGGGATCTCCACCACCACCGCCGGGACCCGCCGGCGGGCGGGGGGGCCCCTCGCGCCGCCTCCGCCGGCGCCTCCCCGCGCCTCCGCGCCCGGCGGCGCCGCGCCGCGGCGCCGCGGCCACCGCTTCCGGTCGCGCCTGCGACCACGGGCGCCCGACCGCCCTCCTCGCCCACCGCCGCCCGCTCTGCGTCCGCCGCGGCCGGCGCCGCGGGCCGCGCCTCCGTCGGGGCCGCCGCCGCGCGGCCGCATCTCCACCACGGCCGCCGCCACGGGCCGCGTCTCCGCCACGACCGGTGCCCGCTGCTCCTCTACGGCTACCGGTTGCGCGGCGGTGGGGCTGATCCGCCGGCCAGAGGCCTCGAGGCCTCGGCCCGCGCCTCGCGAGCTCTCGCCCGCCGCCGCCGCCGTGCTCGCCCCCGACCGCGGCGCCCTCGACGAGCGCCGCCGGGTGGGAATGGACGCGTCCGCCCTCAACACCTTGGCTGGTGCGAGGGGAGGCACGGTCGGCACCACCCTGCACAAGCACAGCAAGAAATCAAAACGCATGGTCGCCAAAAAACCAAATCTCACGAAAGAGCAAGCCCCCTACCTCGAAGAGGAGAAGGCGCGCTTCCTCTTCCTCGAAGCCTCGGCGGATGCCGCTGGCACGGCCGGCGCGCCCATCGCTACGCCTCCCGACGTCTCCGCCGCGCGCACGGGCCCGCCCCGCGCGCGCGCGCGCGCTCGCCGCGCGCCACCGCGGCACGCGCCGGCACCTCCGCGGGCGGCGCCGCCCCTATTGTCGATTGCACGGCGGCGGGCACCGCCGCGCCCGCCCCAGGCGATGCCGCCCTTGCCGCCGGAGCTGGCCCCGGCGACGGGGGCGCAGGTTCCCACCTATCAGAGGGGCCCTGCCCCCCAGATTCTTCCTCTTCGTCCTCCTCCGAGGACGAGTACTCCTCGGTCCCCGGGGAGGAGAGCCCCAGCTCCTCGCGCCGCCGGTACTCCTCGCTCCGCCGCTCGCGGCGCTCGCGGTGCCGCCTCGCGCGCTCCCTCTTGCGCGCCGCCCGCTCCCGCTCCTGTTGCTGCACCACCCGGCCGAGCGCGCGGGAGTCAGGGGTGGGCGGAACGGACTTCGCGGCGCTGAAGGACACCAGCTGCAGGCAAGAACGCCAAGGGGGCGTCAGGGGTCAGAGGCAACATCAAGAACAAAAATAGGGCCAAGAATCATACTCACCAGCGGGCCGGTAGGGAGCATCTCGAGGTCCCACGGGGACCGGTCCTGGCGCAGCATCCGGGTGTCGACCGCGTTCCGCGCCCGGGTGAGCGCAGACCCCCGCTTGAGGGGGGTCGGGAGCATCCGCGACCTCACCAGTGCGATGGGTCCGCCACCTCCGTCATCTCGAAGATGCCGAGCGGCCTCTCCATCAGAGGCACGATCCGCCGGTGGTGGAGGAAGGCGAGGACTCCCACCGCGGTCAGCCCGCTCGTCGCCAGGTTCTTCAGGGCGGCCAGGAGCGAGTCCAGCCGCCTCTGATGCTGGATCGTGGACACCCCATGGCCTCTGATGCTGGATCGTGGGCTTCTCCCGGAGCACCAGACCAGTGTAGGGGGGGAGGCCGGGCTCAGTGTTGCGCAGGTAGAACCACCCCCGCTCCCAGCCGGTGTTGTTCGTCGTCATGGTGCAGGGGATGTAGTCGTCCTTGAACGCGCGCCGCGGGCGGGCGAGCGACATCCCGCCGGCGCGCATCGCGCGGCGGGTCCTCTGCTCCGTCGTGGGCTGCGTGAAGAGCTCCGCGCGGAAGAGGTGTATCGAGAGCTCCCAATTGACTGGGATCCCCAGATACCCCTCGCAGACGCTCACAAACGTGGCCGCCTGCGAGATCGCGTTCGGCGCGAAGTTATGTAACTCCACGCCGTAGCGGTGGCAGAGCGCCCGCATGAAGCGGCTCGCCGGTGCGGCGAAGCCGCGCTCATGGAAGCGGATGAAGCTCACCACGTAGCCCTCCGGCGGGTTGGGCGCGTGGTCCCCCGCCGGCGGCACGATCCACTCCGCCGGCCGGCCTTCCTCGTTCGCCGCCAACTGGCCGGCGGAGACCAGCTCGCCAAGGGCCAGCCGGATCACCGTCGACCGCTCCCAGGCGTACGGGTCGAGGATCGTGAGGGGCGGAAGCGGCGCCATGAGAAACGACAAGGAACGCGAAAACGAAGGGCAAGAAGAGGAAGAGGAGCTCTAATAGCGAAGGCGCGCGGTGGCAAGAGCAGGACGAAGGCGAGAGCGCAGGGGGCAAGGATGGCGGAATGCTAAGGTAAAAAACCGCCGTTTTCCCTCCCCTCAGATTTATAAGCCGCGGGTGTGCTCTCAGGGGCGGACGTCCCGCACGCATTAACTACAGGGAATCTTTCGTCTCGCTGACGGGCAGGCCCCACCACGACCGCGGCGGCCACGCCACCGCGAACAGGCCATCATCACGGCGAAGAATAGCAAGGGCCGTGGCAGGCGGTCACGTCCGCCTGCCCACGCCGCCCACTACGCGCGCGGCCGCGGCGCCTAAAAAGGCGCGCCCGTGACGCAAAACCGCAGCCTCTACTGTGGAGCATTTAATGGCCCGGTTCCTTACAAAGTAAGGAGAACCCTCGAGCGGCACGGACTCCTGGCTCGGGAAAATGTCAACCCTCGAAAGGGTACAAGCGTGAGAAGGTCGCCTCGGGGCCCGTTTGAAATAGAACGGGCACCACAAAGCACCCATGTCGCGCCGTGTTACTGATCAGCGCCTCGAGGGCTGGCTCGCCCAGGCCCCTCGAAGGATCGCAGATGCCAGGCCGGGAGCGCTTAGCCGCCACCCCGCACCTTACTGATCAGCGCCTCGAGGGCTGACTCGCCTAGGCCCCTCGAACGATCGCAGATTTCATGCCAAGAGCGCTTAGCCGCCGCCCCGCACCATCTTTACTGATCAGCGCCTCGAGGGCTGGCTCGCCCAGGTCCTTCGATGGTCGCAGATGCAAAGACGGGGCCGCCCAGGCGCCACCCCGCACGGCCCTACTGATCAGGGGTTCGAAGCCTGACCCTCGACAGGTTCAAACAGGTGCCCCAGATCACCGGAGTCAGGGACGACGAGGGCACGCGCATTCGAGCCGTTCCTCGAGCCCGCCAGCTCGAGGGTGCCCCACATGTCGTGTTCGAGAGCCGGCGAGGGCGGCCTAGGCGGGGGGATCCCACCGAGGGAGAGCTTCCGCGCCCTCGGTCCCAAGCGAACGGGGCCGAGCCCCACCTAGCAAACCCACGCAAGCGCTTCAATGGACGTGTCTCTAGACCACGCAGCCTACCCTTATCGATCGGGGCATGGGCGTCCACTCGAACCACCCACTAACAGCTCAACGAGGAATCCGCAATTCGCGACCCGACCGATGGGAGTTGCGGAGACCTCACCCTCCGTCCCACGGAGGGACGGCGAGGGTGCGTTAAAAAACAAGTCGTAAAGCTCTACCCGATCACCTTGTACGGGCCCAGGCCCGGGGGCTTGGCGCACGGCTACACCTCCTGGATTGCACCCGCCGGGGACAGTGCCAGCAGCGCGTGCGTCACCGAAGCCGGCTGAGACATTGCCGACGCCGGTTGAAACATGTACCACGCCCCCTGTCCAAGTCTGGCGGTCAACCCCTACAGGAGCGCCTATGCTCCTGAAGGGCTTCGGGGGCTAGACCCGCGGGTCCGCTGACGCGGCCCCACGGAAAGCGTTCGCAAGACCAGGAGGGAAGAACGTCCTATCAGTAGGTTCTAGCATCTGCGGGAGCCTCAATGGCAAACCCACAGATGCTCGGGGGCTACTGTCGGGCATAGCCCTAGGGGTCCCCTTAAACAACTGGGAAATCCCCGCTTAAAACCCGCAACAAAGCCAAACACGCTTTATTTAACCATGCAGGACATGGCCCACGCCGCGGAGACCCCAGCGGCCCACCAAGGCGGCCCACTCGAAGACCCCCTCGAGCGGGCTCCGCCTCGCTCGAGGGTCCGCTCCGCCCTCGAACGGGGTCCGCCTCGCTCGAGGGCGCTCCGCACGCGCGCCTGCTCCCGTACGTGGGCATTTAATGCCCTGACAGCAGCGGGGCGACGCCATCATGCGCCTGGGGCTCGCGCCCCGGTGCCGCTGCACCAACTCCCCAGGAGGGAGCCCATCCCCGCTACTGTGGGAGAAACTGTGTGGCGTGGCCGGTGCCAGTCCCGTGACGCCGCGCCACCTGCTCTGGTACGGCTGACGTGCCGAACCCTCGAAGGGGGGCCGGCTGCACCCTCGATCCGCTTTCTTGTGACCCTGCAGGGTTAGGTGGAGGCGCTAGGCCGGTGGGACGCCATCCCTGCCACTGTTAACGGTATGGCTGCCGCCCCCGCCCGTACGAATCCACGCTGGGCGCTGTGGCAACAGCCCCAGCACTGTGGAGCGTGCTGGAGCGGGACGGCGCCTTACCTGCCACTGTGCCCCGTACTGACCAGCGTCAGCAACTCCCTCGAGCCCCTCTGAAGACATCGCGACCATCCGCTACTCTTCTACCCTCGAGGTCGCCGCTGTTCGGGTACAAGATACGCCATGATGGCCGGATCGCTGCCAGGATCGTCCGGGCGGCCGCCTACTCTATAGCATAGCACATCATGCTCCCTCACGTAGCTAAATAGCGTGGCGCGCATGTGATTCGCTCTCTCCTTGGTCTATAAAAGGAGGGAGAACCCCCTTGCCGCAGGGGACAGACAGACAGATAGGGACACACCACACGAGACAAGTCGCACCACGCACTTGCTCTCCAATTCTCCCACAATATCTTCAGCCACTCCACCAGGGACTCGGAAGCCACGCTTCCTCTCCTGCCTTGCTTGTAGACGCCCCACTACAGGCACCCCGGTGCTGAGCAATATAGTGCCTTGAGCACACCACTGCTGGACGTACGGCCCCGTGGCCGGAACCAGGATAAACTCTGTGTCTCTGATTGCTTAGCATCGACCATTGAGGGATAGACCTTGGCGCTTATTATTGGTTAGTGTCGGGACCATATTCCGCACCGACAGGACTGAGTCTTGGCTTAGTGCGCAGGTGTTGGTTGCGGCCTAGTTCGTGTTGTTGCAGGTGAAGAACGGGCGCAAAAGGTCTTCAGCCTTGAGGGGCCTCCGGGAGATGGAGAGACAAGTAGGCTCGGTTCGAGGGACCCGGTGGACAGCGGGACTGGGTGCGGGCCACATGGTGGCGACACGAGCAAGACGAAGTCATGGACAGACGAGCCGGTGCACGGTGGCGGTCGAGTCAAGTGGTTTGGCGGGAGGCCGGACCGGGCACGCGGGGTTTGGTGGTTTGCCCACAAAACCATCGGCGGATGGTTTCTTGGTTTGGGCCTCAAAACCAAGTCGGAGGGCCCAACATGACGGAGACGGGATCCGGGCGTGTCGGGAAGCTTCGAGGCGGAGGACACGCGGCGGGATTGCATGGCTTGCGTCGGGAGGACGCGGGGTGCGGCAAAGGCGTGGCCGTCCGATGGCAAGACCCACAAACATTACCTAAATGCCCCTACGTGGGTTGTATCGCCAGTAGTTAAGTTAGGGGTAGTCGAGTCATTTACCACTCCGCGGGACTTGATATATAAGCCATGAGTGTGTGTGGATGGCTCTCTCTCCGCGACTTAGGGTTTCATTTCCTCCCTCCCATTTCTCATTTTCGTAGCTATTTTTCTTCCATTTTCTCTAGGCTAGCATGAGAGCTTCATGAGAGATTTGTTGAGAGGGATGGATGCTAGGGCGGCATGCTAGACCTTGTGAATCTTTCCTGGTTTGTATAGAAGATTCGGGGTTGTGTTTTTCGTGGTCTTTTGTGCTTGTTTTCGTGCCTTTGTTCTCGGTGTGATTCTGCGGATTTGAGTGGGTTTCTCCCTGGATTTCTTTGAGGGATACATGGATAGATGTCTCGTGCATCTTTGTGATTGATCTTGTGCCCTCAAACGCCAGGAAACCACTTGGATTCGAAGTTTTTCGTTCGGTGCTCTAGTTTTGGTGGTGCTCAAAGGATTCGCGATTCCCGGTGATTTAGGGAGTTAGGAGGCAAGATTTTTGGGCTATAGTATCCTTGTGTGACGCTTTTCAAGTGCCCAAACCCTTGTCTCCATAGCTTCAACCGTTTGGGAAATCCGATGATGATTTGGGGGAGTTGACTTTCGGGGTCGGGCGTTTTCTGCTCTGTCCGCACCTGGCGGACAGTCCGCGAGGTGCTGGCGGACGGTCCGCGCGGCTAGGGTTCGTCGCGTGTTCGTCGTGTTCTTGCGCGTCTTTGCTTTCGATCCGGTTTGGTTTTTGGTTTTTGTTGCAGCTGGTTTGCGGACGGTCCGAGCTTGAGTAGCGGACGGTCCGTGACCCACGCGGACGGTCCGCCCAGACTTGGCGGACGGTCCGTTTTTCTCGGGTCGCTTGTGGTGGTTCTGTGTGCTTTAACGGACGGTCCGCGGCGTTGGGCTGGACAGTCCGCAGGGTTGGCGGGGACGGTCTGTGGCTTCAGGCCGGACGGTCCGCGAGGCCAGTGCGGACGGTCCGCCCCTCCTGGCCGGACGGTCCGCCAGAGCCTGTGCGCTTTGCCTCTTGGTTCGATTCCTCCCCTCCTTCTTTTGTGCTTCCGTGTGTGCTTCAAGGGATCGTTCCTAAGGCTATAGGTTGATCCATAACCTCGTGGTATTGGCGATTGGTGTGTGATTCGATCCATCGCTCGTGTGTGACCGGGGTTTGACTAGGGTATAGGCCGGGTTCTTTGGGAAGAATTTTTACCGGCTCCTATTCACTCCCCCCCTCTCTAGTCGCCATCTGATCCTTCATCTGCACAACCAGCAAGCCATTCCCATGATTGAGGAGAAACAAGGTCCTATCCACGGTACCCATCATGAACCCTCTGCTCAACAGAAAACCTCTCAATCTCCCATACCAAGCCCGGGGCGCCTGTTTCAACCCATACAGAGCCCTTTTCAACCTGTACACCTTGTGAGGATACTTCTCACTCTCAAACCCCAGTGGCTGCTTCACATACACCTCCTCCTCTATGACCCCATTCAGAAAAGCACTCTTCACGTCCATTTGAAACAACTTGAACCCTTTAGCCACGGAAAAGGCTAGAAGGATTCGAATTGCCTCAAGACGAGCCACAGGAGCAAAGGTCTCCTCATAGTCGATCCCCTCCTTCTGACTATATCCCTGAGCAACAAGTCTGGACTTGTTCCTCACAACCATCCCATTCTCACCTTCTTTGTTCTTCCAAACCCATTTGGTTCCTATAGGATGGCAATTTGGAGGTGGTTCAACTAACTCCCACACTTGCTTCCTCTCAAAGTTTTCCAACTCCTCATGCATAGAATTGACCCAGTTTGCATCAGATAAAGCGTGTCCAATGTCCTTGGGCTCAAAGGTGGCAACAAATGCAGCATGAGCGAAATGAGAGGAATTTCTAGACCTTGACCACGTAGTACACTCGTCGATGTCCCCAATGATCCTCGATAGGGGATGCACTTCTTGAATCCGCTGGGGAGCCTCACGCCTCGAGACTACCTCCCTCTCAACTTCAGCTTCTCTCGCCTGGTCCTCTTGTCGCTCCGTCGTTGTCCATGATGTAGACGGTCCACCCTCCGTAGTGGTTGTAGGGGAAGTAGTGGGTACACCTTCAGCTTCAGGCGCATGGTTCTCTCCATCATCATCTCCAGCTTCATTCTTCTCCTCTTCAAAGAGATCCTCGGCCATCTCTTCATCATCTGCACATTCAAAGCCAAGAGAGGTACATGGCATTGTCTCGTCGAAGGTTACCTCGCAAGTCTCCATGATTTTGTTAGTCTCAAGGTTAAGCACCCTATAGGCTCTAGAATGATTAGCATATCCAAAGAAAATCCCATCACTAGACCTAGCCTCAAACTTGTCGAGTTTTCCCTTCTTAAGAATAAAGCACTTGCAGCCAAAAACTCGGAAATGACTCACCTTGGGTGCCCGACCATGCATCAGCTCATAAAGGTCTTCCTATTGAAAGCTCGCAATAAAATCCTGTTGGAAACATGACAAGCCGTATTGACCACCTCAGCCCAATACCTCCTAGGAGTCCTGTGCTCATCGAGCATTGTCCTAGCCATCTCACAAAGAGTCCGATTTTTCCTTTCCACAACTCCATTTTGAGGGGGCACATAAGGGGTCGAATACTGATGCTCAAGACCTAGATCACGACAGAAGGCATCAAAACGAGAGTTCTTGAACTCTGAGCTGTTATCACTGCGGATAGCTCGAATGGCATTCCCATGCCTCGCATTTTTCAACCTCATGATCAGATCTCGAACAAAACCAAATGTCTCACTCTTGTCTTCCAAGAAAAACACCCAGGCATAGCGAGAGTAATCGTCCACCACAACAAGGACATACCACTTCCCACCCACCGAGCGAACTCGAGCTGGCCCAACAAGGTCCATATGCAACAGCTCTGTCGGACGCTCGGTCATGACATCGGTCAGGGGTGGATGGGGAGTGGCTACCATCTTGCCATGCCTACACGGAGCACACACCAAATCCTTCTCAAACTTCAACCTCGGCAATCCTCGGACAAGGTCAAGACCACTCAAGCGGGAAACCAAATCAAAGCTCAAGTGACCCAACCGCCTATGCCATTTCCACAAATCAGAAGAAGGACCAGCCATCAAACAGCGAGCAGGACCCAAAGAACGAGAGAAATCAGCCCTGAAAATCTGACCCTCGGGAATGATCATACAAACAAGATCACCTCGAGAATCCAGCAAACGAGACTCATCAGACTTGAAACACACCTCAAAGCCCTCATCAAGCAACTGAGAAACCGAAAGCAAATTAAAACCCAAAGACTTCACAAGAGCAACCCTCTTCAACGTTACCTTGACACTCACATGCACAACACCCTCAGAAATCACCCTTCCTCATCCATTGTCCCCAAATGTGATGTACATCTTTTCCTTCACTGGGGTGAGGCTGGAGAACCACTTCTTATCTCTGGTCATGTGTCGGGAACATCCGGAGTCGATCAACCAAATGTTCTCCAAGCCTCCTGCCTGTAGTCAGAAACACGAATGAAAATGAGCCAACGACTCGACATTGGGGTTAGCACAAAGAAAGTTGAACCAGTGTCAAGCCATCTGCTCAAAAGAGTGGTTAGCAAACATCATTCCCTTGCCACCAAACTTCCCATGTCCCATGGAAGGAGTACGAGCACCACGAGGGGGAAAACGTGGTCCGTAGTTCCTCTAGAACCCAAAGCTGTGATCATCTCCCCTAAACCCGTATTAAGGACGAGTAGGGGGACGTCCAGCAAAACCACCACGAGCCTGACCAAATCTCTCACCAGCACGCACACCATCATCTCTTCTATCAAACCTCTCACCACCACCTTTGTGTGCGAACCTACCACCCTGAGCTCCAACTCTACCAACACTCCTCACACTTCCCACATCCCGTGGGAGTGGAACTCTAGGCTTAGGAATACCACGAGACTGGCGATACCTGTCCTGGTTTGCTTGCTCCCTTGCAAGCCTCTCATCCCTCTTCCTCTTATAGCAAAACTCTGCTAGGTGTCTCTCCTTGCCACAATACGCACACCTGAAGGGGATGGGTTTTGGTTTTGGCTCTGGCTTCTCTCTAGGTTTCTCACCCTTCTCTCACAAACTTCACCGGTTTCTAGAAGTCATTTGTTTTAGGTGGGAATTTAAGTGGATCTTGGGTTGTGTCAAGCTTGTTGCAAAGGTGGTTGGGCTTTGGAGTGAAAGAGTTCTTGGGTGCTTTTGGAAGTGGGACTTGGATGTCTCCGATCACCTCAAACTCGGGGTTAGACTCAACACACTTCTCATACACACTCTCCCCACTGTTTTGCCCCACTTTCTCACCCAACTTCTCAAAACCCAAACCACGACCATCTGCTCTCTTGAACTCCTCAATCATGATTTTCAATTGAGGTTCCTGCCCAGACAACCAACCCAACACCTTCCTCAAATAGTCATTCTCCTCATAGATGACATCCAAACGGGAAGTAAGTTCAAGATTGCGCAAAGTAACTTCATCACAGCTAGTGCATGAATTGACAACAGGAGATTTCAAAGATGCTTCCAAGGTGTTAATAGTAGAACGAGCATCAACAAGCTTAGCATGCATGGTAGGACATGATTTACAAGCACCAAGCAAAGTGGGTCTAGCCTTAAGCTCATCATACTCAGTCCTAAGAGCATCTAGTTTAGCCAAAGTAGAAGCATTCTTCTCATTAAGCAACTTGATCTCATTCAACCATGCATCACACTCAGTGCATTCAACATCATCAGAAATAGTAGGAGCAAGTTTCAAAGAGTCATTCTCAAGTTTCAATTCAAGCAACTTAGACTCTAACTCTCCTACTTTCTCACAAGCATTCTCAAGTTGAGCCCTAAGATCTTTCCTCATCCTCTTAGCATCTCTCAACACACTATCACGGTTGTCAATCAAGCCACTCAACCTAGTGATCTCAGCAAGCAAAGAGTCGGGGTCACGATTTACCTCATCCTCCGAGTCAGAGTCACTGTCTTCCTACTCGCTCTTCTTGCTACTTGAGCTATGGGCCATGCCACAAAAGCCTTCAAGCACCACACAGCTCAATCCATTGAGGTTCCGGCTTGCACTCTTCTTGCCCTTGCGCCTCCCAGCGTCTTCATCTTCACTGCTTGAACTTGACTGCGTGTCGCTTGAGCTTGAGTTGACGTCGCTTGCACCGACCACCATGGCTCTTGCCTTGTCCTTCTTGTAGCCACCCTTGCTCGGTCGCCGCTTGTCCTTGTCCTTGCTCTTGGACTTGCTGAAGTGCTTGCCCTTGGAGGAGTACTTGTCTTCACGCCTCGGGTGCGCATTGTACTCGCCCATCTTGTACTTGTTCGCCTCCGCTTCCGGGCACTCGGCGATGAAGTGTCCACGCTTGCCACACTTGTAGCATGTCCCCGAGCTCCGCCTTGCATTCCTCCGGCTCTCATGTAGTCGATCAAACCTCCTTGAGAGCAAGGCCAGCTCCTCCTCGCCCAGCACATCAAACTCCTCATCTGGAATAGACATAAGAGAAGACAAGGAAAACTGTCGACAGGAAGGATTAGCTTTGCCCTTTGATTCGCCCACAAGAGCAAGACTATGATCAGTCGAGCCCTTATGCTTGGATTGCAACTTCCTGTCAACCTAAGCCAACTTGAGCTTAGAAAAGAGGTCATCCAACTCAATGGTCAAGTATTTTCCAGACTCCTTGATGGCCTCAACCTTAGCACCCCAAACATTTGGGTCCAAGATATGCAGGAGCTTCAAAGCTTGATCATGCTCGGTGTAAGGAAAATCCTCTACATTGGCCTTCATGTTGTTCACGATGGCGGTGAATCTCTGAAACATCGCATCAGTGTCCTCACCGGGAGGAGATACACAAAGGCGTCTGCGGCAACCACGCATCTTCACGTACGCTGGCCAGCAAGGCCTTCCGACGAGCTTTCTACTGGCCCACAGCCCTAGGCGATGCTGAGGAACTCGTCAGAAGGTGTCAAGGGTGCCAGTACTTCGCCAAGCAACAACACGTCCCAGCCTACAAGCTAGTCACCATACCACAACCTGGCCTTTTGCCTGCTGGGGGCTCAACATGATTGGGCCTGTTCCAACTGCGCCAGAAGGATTCAACAGAGTCCTGGTGGCCATCGACAAGTTCACCAAGTGGATCGAAGTCAAACCGGTCACCTTCCACAAGGTCGATAGGGTACTAGACTTCTTGGACGAACTCGTGCATCGCTACGGACTACCCCATCGCATCATCACAAACCTGGGCTCTAACTTCAACAATCACCAGTTCTGGGAGTACTGCGAGAACAGCGGGATCGACGTCCGGTATATCTCAGTCGCCCATCCACGGGCCAATGGACAAGTCGAGCGTGCCAACGGGATGTTACTCGACGCTCTCAAGAAGCGACTGCACGATGCTGCTAACACAAAAGGAGGAAAGTGGTCAAGGAACTGCCCAACGCTCTTTGGGGGCTGCATACTCAACCCACCAAGCCGACGGGACAGTCACCCTATTTTCTGGTCTACAGCTCTGAAGCTATTATACCTGCCGACGTTATGCGGGAATCACCGGCAGTAGAGCAGTATGACAAAGGGATATTCAAAGATAGAAGACGAGTTGACATCTATGGACTCGAAGAAGCTCGCTGCGTAGCCCTCGTCCAGTCATCAAGGTACCTAGAAGGTATCCAATGCTACTACGATCACAATGTCAAGAAACGCTCCTTCAACGTTGGCGATCTCGTCCTCTGTCGCATCCAGAATATGGAAGGACTACACAAGCTCAGCTCGCCATGGGAAGGTCCATTCACAATCGCAAAGGTGACCGGACTAGGCTCGTATCGCCTCCAGACACTTGAAGGCGAATACATCAGCAACTCGTGGAACGTCGACCAGCTCTATCGGTTCTACTCGTAGTCTCTCGACTACTCTGGGGGCTCAAGTTGTCAGTGTTTTAGACCGGCAACCTACTAAGGGGAGTACCCAAAGTAGATGAATGTGGCCTCGCCGAGATCGGTAACCCGAAGGAAGAGACACGTGGCACACAATTTAGACAGGTACGGGCTGCGAGGTGCGTAATACCCTACGTCCTGTATGCTGTGTAGCTCTGGATTGATTGGGTATGATTACAAGATGATGCAATCTTACGTCGTGAGATCAGATGATCGAGAGAGGGGTCCCTGCCTCACCTTATATAGTCCGGGAGGCAGGGTTACAAGTCGGTTCAGGGAGAGAGTACTAGTCGAGTACGTCTAAGAGTCTTCTATACAGTGCGGGACATGTACATCTTCCTAACTGAGTACTTCTCCTCTGTAGTCCTTGTGCTTCACATCATCTGGTGCCGTGCAGCGCAAGTCGGGTAGTCCCAGGGGCCCACCGAGTAGTCGGTCCTGGTACCCACCTGTCGGGGACAGCCCTAGGGGTCCCCTTAAACAGCTGGGAAATCCCCACTTAAAACCCGCAGCAAAGACAAAACCAAATACGCCTTACTTAACCATGCAGGACATGGCCCACCCCACGAATGCCCCAGCGGCCCATCAGGCGGCCCATTCGAAGACCCCCTCGGATAGGTTCCGCCTCGCTCGAGGGTGCGCGCCTCCCTCGGGCGAGCTCCGCCCCGTTCGAGGGGGAGCGCCTCCCTCGAGCGAGGTCCGCCTCGCTCGAGGATCCGCCCCCGCCCTCGAACGGGGTCTGCCTCGCTCGAGGGCACTCCGCGCACGCGCGCCTGCTCCCTTACGCGGGCATTTAACGCCCTAACATCGGCGGGACGGCGCCATCATGCGCCCGGGGCACGCGCCCCGGTGCTGCCGCACCAACTCCCCAGGACGGATCCCATCCCCATCACTGTGGGGGGGGGGGCGTGCGGCGCGGCCGGTGCCAGTCCCGTGACGCCGTGCACCTGCTCCAGTACGGCTAACGCGCCGAGCCCTCGAAGGGGGGGGCGACTGCACCCTCGATTTGCTTTCTTGTGACCTTGCAGGGTTAGGTGGAGGCGCTAGGCCGGAGGGACACCATCCCCGCCACTGTTAACGGTATGGCTGCCGCCCCCGCGCGTACGGGCGCACGCCAGGCGCTGTGGCGATGACTCCAGCACCGTGGAGCGTGCGGGAACGGGACGCCACCCTACCCGCCACTGTACCTCGTACGGACCGACGTCAGCAACTCCCTCGAGCCTATCAGAAGACATCACAGCCGTCTGCCGCCCTTCTACCCTGGAGGACGCCCCTGTTCAGTACAAGATACGCCATGATGGCCGGATCGCTGCAAGGATCGCTAGGCGGCCGCCTACTCTACAGCGTAGTACATCACGCCCCCCCCCCCCCACATAGCTAAATAGCGTGGCGCGCATGTGATTCGCTCCTTCCTTGGTCTATAAAAGGAGGACGAACCCCCTTGCCGTAGGTGTTGACGGTTAATGTTTGTATCAAAGTTCGTTCGTGACTCGCAAGCGTACAAGTCTCCCGTCGTAGTCAAGGGACCCTTCTTCCCTCGAGTGGTGAACCCAAGGTATCGAATCCGTGGAATAAATGTGTGACGCAAGACTTAATCTATTAAAGCCAAATAACTGCAATCTTCAATAAAGAACCTAATGCATCTAAGTAAAAGACACAAAACAAATATAATCTACTAAAAACCGGAGAAAACAAAGTAAGATTGGGTAGATAAACCGATCTAGAGGGATCGGGGTAAGCCTTTTGTTGAAGTTCCAAGCAAAATAAGAAGTAGCAAATCGAATCTTAATAAAAGCCTCTTTAAATCGTGGTTTCCCGTCCAAATCCGAAAACATCCGCCTTTCGAGACCCCCGTTCTGTCACAACGTATCCCTATTCATGCGGGGAGCTTAGGGCGAGTCAAAAGACAAGTCGAGATTCTTTCGGAGGATCCGGCGTGTACCTCTAGCCACCGCGGCTACAAGAACACCCTATGTAATCTATCTCGAGAATAGAATTGGAATAAGCAAAGCCGATCGAAAAACGAAATCTTCGAGGAAACACTTGATCGGCGGGAAAAGATTCAACTTGATAATTCAACTATAACAATGATACATACACAAGATCACCACCGGGATCCTTCCTTGATCTTGCTTCTAGCTCGGGAACTCCGACGTGGTCTTCCTTGCAAGGTTCCCACGTCGGCTAGGGAAACCCTAGTCAACTAGCTCGACCCTCTCCTCTCCTAGATGGTGTCCCTCTCTTCTCTGCTTCTCGGCGGCCGAAGACGAAATCTTCTCTGCGTGGCTCTCGGTCAGGGGACTATAAATAGCCCGATTGGCGGCTAGGGCAAAGGGCGACGGGTTTGGGCCCTAAATGGGCTTGGGCCGACCGGACTGGGCCGGCCGGCCTGGGCCCATTTAGGCCCAACCCGCGGGCTCCTTTGCCCGAGGTCGGTTCCCTTGCTTCCTGGATGCTTCCCCCTTCTCCATGTATGTCCATGTCGTCGGTTTCTCTCCGAATTGGACTCAACTCCTTGTCTTGCAAGATTCAGCACTTTTCTGGTCAGGTCCCTGGAGTCTGTCGTCTTCTCGGATCAAGTCCCCGGCTTCTTGGAGTTAAGTTTGCTTCATTGCATGACTTGTTCAGGGCTTCAAGGTCTTGTCATGAGGTGCTTGATGAACTTATCCCGAAAGTCTTGCATTCAACAATAAATCCCTGCATAAACATTAAACTCCAAAAACGACATGCACACGTGAACTTGTTATACCACGGGGGTTAGTACCAATGGATAAGGTATAAAACTAATGCCAACACCGAAGGTAAACTCATGGCTAGGTTGACGGATTTTCACCGTCAACATCTCCCCCATGCTTAAACCTTGCTCGTCCTCGAGTAAGCCTTCCATGGATATCATCATTGCTAAACAATGTTTAAACTCTGCACTTGATTACACATGAGAAAACATAATGCTCTCAAAATTTTAATTCATTAAAGTTCCATAATGTACTAGCCTTCATTTCTACGGAGGGTAGATTCTTTTTAAGCTTATCCCACAAGTATTAACATGCTCACAAAGTTTTAAATAGATCTCGAATTTTTTGAAATGAAGATCGAGATAAAGAAAAACTAAACCAAATTCACAAATTTAAATCATCTCGTGTATTGCTCATAAACTCTCATCTCACTTGTCTCTCAAGCCTATATATTCTACTCCTTTCCCTCTCATATATATGTGGTAGGCTTTTATATGGAGCTTTGGGAAAGTTTAGTCCTAACAAGATTTTATAAATGAGGTGTTGTCAAAACAAGACAAGCTTCTCATGGTCTTACCGAGACTCGTCAAAAAGGTCATTGGAAAATAATGTTAAATCAAGGAGGGGAAAGAGAAAAATACACACACTTTAGATGAGTGGACATGTGCAAATGGCAAAGAGTGATCCCGAGGCACAAAGGAAGTCCTCGTTATCGGATTGCACATGGTTGGAAAATGAGAATGGATCTTTTTAACTTGAAGCCTTGAATGCACTCTTAGAGAACCTTGGAAGTCACGTACATCGCCGAATTTTTTCTTTCATCATTTTATATATATATATATATATATATATATATATATATATATATATATATATATATATATATATATATATATATATTAAAATACTCCCTTTTGAACTCTAAAACTGCACCGTACCTACCTCCTCCCCCATGCTTAGACGTTGCTCGTCCTCGAGCAAAGAGGCAAAAAATAAGGTAGGTACCGGAATATTTTTCCTTGGAGAGATACTTGAAATCTTCAACGTTGGCACCGTCTTGCGATCTTCCTTGAATTGATGATCCATTCTCAACGATAGGTTGTGGTCAAGGAGGTAATCACAAAAAGATGATATTTGGTTTAAGGGTGGATATCCGGCGAAGTTTGTGAGATCACCGATGCGGGGATACACAATGCACGGATAAGAGGCTAGCAAAAAGATAGATACGCAAAAACGGAATGACCAGCTTCTTAGTCTCGGGCCAGAGAAATCATGGCCTGCAATAACGCACTCAAAAATAAATCTTGTACACTAAGGTTTATGCACTCAAATATATATAAGGCTTTAGATAGGTTGAGCAACACACAAGTGATATTTGTGACAAGGTTAGCAATATTTTTGAGCATAAAAGACATCTTCAATCTATTCATAACTTGAGAGCACATAAAACACTATGGGTCTTTATTTTAATCATAACCTCCGCTGAAAATTAAGCTAGTATTTAAATAAATTCAGATCTGTATTTTTAAGAGAGCACTAGCTTAAACATGCATAAATCAACTACAAAGATGAACAAAGCTGCAATTTTAATCATATATCATCATGGCACGAATTTTGTAACTTTTCCAATGATATAATCAAGGTGGTGACTTTATTAATGGTGACATCAAGTTGAAATACATACTGAAAATGAAAAACATGCTTGCTGAAATTTAAATAAAAAAAACAGAAAATACTACGCAAACACACATAAGCAAAAGCTGAAAATTACAGAGAAAAAGAAAAGAAAAGAAAACTAAAGTTCCTAAGCCTTCTAGTCCTCCGCCGGTGGTTGATGTTGATAGTCTTGATAATAATACCCTTGCTCATAATATGGTTGGACGCTTCCTCCGTCGAATTGATTTGGCTCCACAAGGTGAAGGCGTCCAAGTTCAAAGGCAATATTTGCGTTGCCTTCACCGAGTTGAGCTGCGTTAGATTGGATGGCTGCGATGTTTTGAGCATTTCTTGCGGCATACCCTCCAATAATGGCCATGCTTTGTTGTGGTTGGGGATGATGAGCGTAGGACTCCGCGAAGTTAGCGTTGGGCACAACATAATTTTGTGGGGGTACCGGTGCACCACCCCCCCCATGCTTGTTGTTGAGACCCTCCGTAATAACTTGGCGGAGGAGGAACCCCGCCAAATGGTTGCACATTGGGTTGTGCTCCACTTGCTTGTGCGGAGGATGTTCCCTCCTCTACGATTCTTCCTCTTTTGTTCTTCCTTGCAGGGACAAGTAGTCCCTCTTCCAACCAATCTTCCCTTCCTTCGGTGAAAAGCCTAAGCCTCTCATTCGGAAGGGGGAGGTTTACTATGGCCAACCGATAACCTCCTCTCTCATCTCCACTAATGTACTTGCCTTGCCGCAAGTACTCAAAACCGAGAGAGGTACCATGCAAAAGGTGAGCGGGGTTTCTTGCGATCCCCGGCCGCAAGGAAAAGGCCAACATGGAGAGGTAACACCCCGAACCAATATTACCAGCCCTCGATGTTGCTTCACAACACCAACGGTTGATCATGAGGTAAGAGGGGTCAATTGGTCGCCCGGCAATTAAAGCCGAGTATAGCCAATTCAACTCCGTGTCGGTCACCTTTGTTTCCCTCATCCTCCCCAATACCCTCTTGCACATCCAAGAGTGAAATATCCGGATAATGGGGTTGCGGATGCAATTGCGTTGTTGATGGGCTTCTCCGGAGATCATGCCCCAAAATTCCGCCAACATGCCGGGAGGCACGTCAACTTTCTCCGGAGCTCCCTTGTGGAATCCAAGCAGCTCCCTTACGTGCTCGTAGGGAACCACTTGCTCAATTCCCTCCAAACGGAATGACAAGCTTTGCACCCCATCATCATCAACGATGGGTGCAATAGTCATCAAAATTTCCAAGGCGTAACCCAAATGGGTGTCCACCGATATTCCGTTGGAGAACCGCACCCACCCGAGGTGCCCCAACATGTAGTATATGTCGGTGCAAAAACCCAAGGTGTAGAGTGCTTGGTCGTCGAACTCGACGTTTGGCACAAGCCTCTTCTCAAGATTGGCGAGCCTATCCTCCTCCTCCGCCGACAAGATGATGAAGCCGTACGAAGATTGTGTCGGGGTGTAAGGAGGTGGTGCGGTTGAGCGAGTCGATCGTCGTGGTGGCGCGGGCTGCTCCTCCGTGTGCCCACGAGGTTCGGTGAACCTCATGGAAGTGCTTCTTGCAGCCCACATACCACCAAGGAGGAGAGCGTCGTTCCTCCTCGGTGGTGCCGTGTCCGTCTCCATGCTCCGGGGAGACTCGGAAACCGAGTGCCTCCTCGAAGACGTGGTTGATGACGGCTTGGACGACGACGAACTCTTCTTCTTAGAGAAGAGACTTGTGGTCTTCTTCCACATGGTTGCTGCACTCTTTCTTCAACTAAAATTCCGGGTTGCAACCGGTAAACTAGGCACTTAAACTCTTTGCTTCGGATGTGGACTTTGAGTGGATTAAGGATGTGGATTTTTCTTGAGCTATCAAGCTTGGGATGGTTGGCTAAGTCTACGGAGGTTCCGAGCACACAAACTTGAACACACAAACAAGGGAAGGAGAGGGAAGCTTGCCTGCGAAAAACGGGCGCCGGGGGGCTGCTTTTATAGGGCAGGCCGGCAAGCTCGGGCCGGCCGGCCCGGGGGTCCTCCGGCTCCTCCTCGGCGCGTCTTTCTCCCAGCACGATCATTTCGCCTCTCGCAACTTTCCCCGCCCGCGTGCTCCACGAGTTGCACCGCCCAAACGCTCTCGTCCACTCCTTTTCTTGAATTATTGGTCCTCCCACTTGATGCTCCATGCTTTGGGTCATGTCCATTCTCCCTAGCTCCACTTGCTTCACATGCCACCATGAAAATCCTGCAAAGTTGATGCTTGCTGCCCACCATGCTTGTCCTTTGCATGTGGAATTGGTGAAAGTTGATAAAAGGGAATCCAATGGTGCATGCATAATTAATTCAAACTAGTTGCCTCCATTTAGGTGTGTTTAAGGTTAAGCACTCCTCTAATTCGAAATTTAAAATATTTTTCAGAGCCATGCAAGAGCTCAAGCATAATTTTAGAGAAGTTTTTAAACCATTAAAAACAAATGTAAGTCGAAAATATTTTTCGACTACGTCGATTTTGGTCTTACCGGTATAGTTTGCTTTCATCGGTTGAGAGCGAATGTTTTCCCGGCTTGATCATGGGGGCATAGGTTTATAGGTTTAGGTTCTAATTTTGGCTAAATAAGAAAGATTTTGAATGAAGCAAAATTAGAATAGGCTTAGAAAAATTCTAATCCTAGAGAAACCAAGGATAAAAATTTTTAAAACCAACCAAAAGCGTTGATTTCTAGGTTCACGCGAGTACTACCACGTGCTAAATTTTATTAACACTTGAACATAAATCGTGGCTCTACTCGTGTGGTTTTAGCATGAAAAATAAGTCAACCTCAGCACCATAATGAGGGTGAAAGGTTGAGTTAAGGTTCTGAAATTATTTGGTTGGGGGGTTTCTCGAAAAGAAAAGAATCAAACAAGCACATAGGAGGGTTCATGCATTGGGTTTATGATAAAGCAAACATTCAATTAAGAATTATGTCTCTAATATTGTTCAACCACTTCTAAGTCTAATGTCTTTGCGTAGTAAAACTCAAAAACTAAATTATTAAAAATACTCGAAAAACCTGGAATCGGGTTGTCCTCCCGGTAGCTTATTCTTGACTCGACGAAACGGGTTGCCTCCCGCCTAGCGCTTCGTTTATAGTCTATAGCTAGACTTCTTCACTTGATTACTCCGGATCAACGCTCTTTGCGGGTGTTGCAATCTTGGGTACCCACTTCCGCACCATCTTGGGCGCGGGCTTGTCTTTTGGCTTGGCTGGCTTAGTCATTTTTTTGGTCTTCACAGGCGGCTTCTCTTCCTTTGTCTTGACGGATGCAACACCTTCTTTGATTTTCGTTACGTTCATTTTTTTCGGCTCCTTCTTCTTTTTCAGCCCCTCCGTTTGTTTTGGTTCTCCCTTCAATCCAATCATGTTGCATGCCTCAATCCTTGGACGGAACTTGAAGGAACTCCTTTCTCCGTTGATATCGAACATGATCTCCCCCTTGCCAACATCAATAGTTGCTCCCACGGTCTTGAGGAACGGCCTCCCTAGGATGAGCGGCGGCTTCTCCCTCTCTCCCATCTCGAGCACAACAAAGTCGACGGGGATGAAGTGGTGTCCAATCTTCACGGGTACATCTTCAGCAATGCCCAAGGGATAGCGAATGGAGTTGTCACCCAACTCCAAACATATTCCCGTAGGCTCCATCGGTAGGCGTAGCTTCTCGAACACATCCCTCGGCATGACACTAACACTAGCTCCAAGGTCGCATAACGCCTTCTCGAAGTTGAAAGAACCAGCTGAACATGGAATTGTAGGGCACCCGGGGTCTTTTTGCTTCTCTAGCCCATAAGCAATAGCTGCACTACACTCCTCGGACATTTTGACATGATCTACCCCGAGTGTTGCTATCTCATATTTATTTGCAAGTATGTCTTTAAAGTAACGAGAATATGTAGGTACTTGTAGGGCATCTAGTAACGGCATGTTGATGCTAAGTCTACGCACAACTTCCACAAACTTCTCAAAGTGGTTGTCAAGTTTAACTCGGAAGTAGCGTGGCTTGAGTTGCGGTATCCTCGTGTCATCCTCCGGCATCTCGAATTCGGGTTCCTCGGTGACGATCCCCGTAACCTTCTCTTTAGCAACTTCTTCCACCTCGGTGGACGGTTTCAGCTTCCTTGCTCCCGCGGAACGTTCCGGATCTTCGGTCTCCTTCCCCGAACGCGTTTGAATGGCCTTCGCTGATTCGGGACATTTGGGTTGTCCCGGAAGCTTCCCTTCATCATTAGTGAGGCGCCCCGCAAGTTGTCCAACTTGCGTCTCATGCATCTTCATCATGTTGAGCACTTGATGATTGGAACTTCCGACCTCCGTCACTTTGCTATCGATGTTCTCCAACACCTTGTCTATGGTCTTGAACTTGGTGACGGTGTCCTTGTTGATCTTAGCTTGCTCATCCATGAACTCCTTCAATTGTATCCGAAGTGGAACCGTGTTAGGAATAGATGAGCTTGCATTAAATTGAGGCCTACCTTGCCCGTAGCGGAAGTTCGGCAACTCTCCCTTCCTCATGTAGTCGAGCACTTTGGCTTCCCTCGGGACAATCTTTGCGGACATGGCCATACTCTCCACATTCTTCGCATGTGGACCTTGCTTCGGCGGCCTTCAAGTCTTGAGCCTCTTTCTTTTCTATCTCCATCTTCTCCAACCTCCTCATGAGCGAGTCGATCTTGCCTTCAAGTATGTCTTCCTTCTCCACTTGCAAGACTCCTTTGACGTTCCCCATGGGTTGAGCCGGGTGTAGGCGCCCGGATGACGCCCACGTGTCATTATCCGCGACCTTCTTGAATAGCGTGAAAGCTTCCGTCGGTGTAAGCTCGATGATAGATCCTCCCGCCGATGCATCGATGATCGTCCTTGACGCCATGGTGAGTCCTTGATAGAACTTTTGCACGAGGTCTTCTTTCGGGAACTTGTGATGTGGAACCGCCGGTGTACTCGTTGAAGCGCTCGAATGCCTCCGAGATAGTTTCGTAGGATTTTGAACAAAGGTGGCAATCTTATTACGCAAGCTTTGAGTTTTACCCGGTGAGTAGTATTCCTTCATGAAAGCCTTCATCAACGTGTTCCAATTTTGCACCGTCTCCGCCGGTTGAGAGTGGAACCATTGCAAAGCCTTCCCGAGTAGTGAAAACGGAAAAAGCCTTGCCCTCATTTGATCTTGAGTCACCCCATCCATGTTGAAAGTCTGACATAGTTGAATGAATGCTTGGAGGTGAAGGTTCGGGTCCTCTTTGCCGGTGAAGGGTGAATGTTGCACCATGCGGATTGTTGAGGTCTTGATCTCGAACGGTCTTCCGATCTCCTCGAGGTTCAAGATTGGTAGGTCGATGATGTCTGGGGTGCATAGCTCCCCAATCTTGCGTTCTTCCGGTGGTTGGTCACCCATTGGTGGACGTCGGTTCTCCCGCGGACTTTGAGGTGGTGAATTCTCCGGAGATTCCTCGCGATCCTTTGTCTTCCGACTCCGAATCTACAAAATCCGGCTTTTTAGCTTGATGTGCTTCGCGTCTCCTTAGCCTGTAAAGTTTTTCTGGATCATCCACAAAATTATTGGGTTTGTTGGAGAGGTAGCCGTCCATCTCCTGTTAGGGTTAGCAATAAACAAAGTATGCAGAAAAAAACTAGAAAACGAAACAAATCTATAAAGACTAGAGTTAGACAAACTAGATTAGATGTATTTTGAGGATGATCAAAATTTAATAGATGCAAAAATAAAACAAAATCAGTACTGAAAATTACAAAAAAAAGCAATAAAAAAATCAAATCTTGATCACTTGTTCCCCGGCAACGGCGCCAGAAAAAGGGGCTTGTTGACGGTTAATGTTTGTATCAAAGTTCGTTCGTGACTCGCAAGCGTACAAGTCTCCCGTCGTAGTCAAGGGACCCTTCTTCCCTCGAGTGGTGAACCCAAGGTATCGAATCCGTGGAACAAATGTGTGACGCAAGACTTAATCTATTAAAGCCAAATAACTGCAATCTTCAATAAAGAACCTAATGCATCTAAGTAAAAGACACAAAACAAATCTAATCTACTAAAAACCGGAGAAAACAAAGTAAGATTGGGTAGATAAACCGATCTAGAGGGATCGGGGTAAGCCTTTTGTTGAAGTTCCAAGCAAAAGAAGAAGTAGCAAATCGAATCTTAATAAAAGCCTCTTTAAATCGTGGTTTCCCGTCCAAATCCGAAAACATCCGCCTTTCGAGACCCCCGTTCTGTCACCACGTATCCCTATTCATGCGGGGAGCTTAGGGCGAGTCAAAAGACAAGTCGAGATTCTTTCGGAGGATCCGGCGTGTACCTCTAGCCACCGCGGCTACAAGAACACCCTATGTAATCTATCTCGAGAATAAAATTGGAATAAGCAAAGCCGATCGAAAAACGAAATCTTCGAGGAAACACTTGATCGCTGGGAAAAGATTCAACTTGATAATTCAACTATAACAATGATACATACACAAGATCACCACCGGATCCTTCCTTGATCTTGCTTCTAGCTCAGGGGAACTCCGACGTGGTCTTCCTTGCAAGGTTCCCACGTCGGCTAGGGAAACCCTAGTCAACTAGCTCGACCCTCTCCTCTCCTAGATGGTGTCCCTCTCTTCTCTCGCTTCTCGGCGGCCGAAGACGAAATCTTCTCTCGCGTGGCTCTCGGTCGGGGGACTATAAATAGCCCGATTGGCGGCTAGGGCAAAGGGCGACGGGTTTGGGCCCTAAATGGGCTCGGGCCGACCGGACCGGGCCGGCCGGCCCGGGCCCATTTAGGCCCAACCCGCGGGCTCCTTTGCCCGAGGTCGGTTCCCTTGCTTCCTGGATGCTTCCCCCTTCGCATGTAGGTCCATGTCGTCGGTTTCTCTCCGAATTGGACTCAACTCCTTGTCTTGCAAGATTCAGCACTTTTCTGGTCAGGTCCCTGGAGTCTGTCGTCTTCTCGGATCAAGTCCCCGGCTTCTTGGAGTTAAGTTTGCTTCATTGCATGACTTGTTCAGGGCTTCAAGGTCTTGTCATGAGGTTCTTGATGAACTTATCCCGAAAGTCTTGCATTCAACACTAAATCCCTGCATAAACATTAAACTCCAAAAACGACATGCACACGTGAACTTGTTATACCACGGGGGTTAGTACCAATGGATATGGTATAAAACTAATGCCAACACCGAGGTAAACTCATGGCTAGGTTGACGGATTTTCACCGTCAAAAGTAGGGGACGACACACAGGGATACAATACACACGCCACGAACGGCAGAACCCAACACGAGACAAGTCACACCACGCACCTGCTCTCAATTCTCCCGCAATATCTTCGACCACTACACCAGGGACTTGGAAGCCACGCTTCCTCTCCCGCCTTGCTTGTAGCAGCCCCACTACAGGCACCCCCGGTGCTGAGCAATATAGTGCCTTGAGCACACCACTGCTGGACGTACGGCCCCGCGGCCGGAACCAGGATAAACTCTGTCTTTTATTGCTTAGCATCGACCATTGAGGGATAGACCTCGGCGCTTATTACTGGTTAGTGTCGGGACCACATTCCGCACCGACAGTTGGCGCCCACCGTGGGGCAATCAAGCGCCTAAGGTCAATCATCAACTCCCTCCATGGTGATCCGCACTGAGTACCGCGGTACGCGCTACTGCATGGGCAGCTCGGACCCCCTCCCCGCCGGGTTCGAAATCCGGTTCGGAGGCTTGAACTTTCAGGCCACGGGGAACGGCTACCTCATGCGCCTCACCAACCGTGAGGAGCTCCGTGCGCGGTGCCAGGCCGGGTCCGCTCCGGTCCCCGCCGCGCGCACCATCACGGCGCGGACGCCCGCCGACACGGATGTTGCGGGTCCGTCGGTGCCACGACACCGCCACCGCTCCGGCCGGCGTTCACGCCAAGCGCGGTCCGAGCGACAAGCAAGCCGAGCGCGCCGCCTCTCAGCACGGCGCGCCTGCCGCCACGGCAACCACCACCCCGGTGGGACAGCGCACGGTCTCCGGACCGCGCTTCCCCATTGGGCTGCGTGGTGCCACGACGGCCTACAACGCCAACATAAACACCTCGATGCGCAGGGTTCCACCTGGCCGTCACGTCTTCGTCGCCAGGGGTCCCCGTGCCTCAGCGGGTGACGAGTCGTCCCTGGGTTCCCTCGACGCGTTGCCGCCCGCCAACCTCCACGGGTACGCGGAGTGGGACTTCTTCGGCGTGCCAGACCCAGTCATGTTCAGGCGTTTCCTTGACGCTACGGACTACTGGTTCGGCTGCTCCGACGACTCCAGCACCGGGAGCTACGACCCCGCACGGGAATGCTGTGTCGTCGTCGCCAACGACCCAGCGAACGTCACCGGCGCTGCGGGCGCGGGGGACGGGGAGATCATGCCTGCCCTAGGGATCGCTCCGCGCCAGGCCGCGGGACCAAGCACCCCCGCTGGGGCCGACGCCGACGCACAGCTAGCTCAAGCCCGTGAGCTCGAGGCTAAGCTGGCGGAGGAGTACCGAACGGTGCGGCTGCTCCGTGCCTCGATGGCTGGGGAAGCCTCCGCGCGCGGCGAACGCGTGCGGGAGCTGGGCAGGCAGGCCTATGACCGCATCAACACCGACAACCCTGACGTGCCTCCACGGGCAAGTCAGAAGCTCGTTGCCGCCGCGACGCTGCTGCGGGCTATGCCGGCACCCTCGACCCCTGAGGCGCGGAACCTGCAGCGCGAGGTGCAGGCTCTCATTGAGCAAGCGGCCGTCCAGCAGGCCGAAAGCTCAGCCTCACGTATCCGCCAGCAGGGGGATGCGCGAGGAGACGGGGCCGCTCAGGGGGGCGAACCCTCGGTCCACGCAGGAGAAGCTGCGGGGCGTCCCGCCAACCCGGGACGCGCGGCGGCCAAGGAGCGGCTCCTTGACACGCGCAGGGCGCTGGACGGTGATGCCCGCAACGTCATCAACACCCGTCGCACGAGCAGGGCGGACGCCCGAGTGGCGGTGGGCTACCACCCTCGACGGGACGGACGCTACGACAACGACGAGGACCGCTCCCCGACGCCGGAGCCCCCGGGGACCCGTGTGTTCAGCCAGGAGATCCGCGCGGCGGCCTTCCCCCAGCGCTTCCGCCAACCCTCGACCATCGTCAAGTACAACGGGGAGACGGATCCCCACGTGTGGCTCAACGACTACCGCTTGGCTTGCCAGCTGGGCGGAGCCACCAGCGACGAGGTCATCATCCGCAACTTGCCCCTACACCTCGGCGATTCGGCTCGGACGTGGCTCGAGCACCTGCCCGCCAGCCAGATCCACAACTAGGACGATCTGGTCCGCACGTTCGTGGGCAACTTCCAGGGCACATACGTGCGCCCTGGGAATTCCTGGGACCTGCGCTCCTGCACTCAGAAGCCTGGCGAGTCGCTGCGGGACTTCATACGGCGCTTCTCTAAGCGCTGCACGGAGCTCCCAAGCGTGGCACAATCTGAGATTGTGCACGCTTTCCTCGAGGGCACCACGTGCCGGGACCTCGTGCGTGAGCTGGGACGCAGCCCGCCCGCGAACTCCAACGAGCTGTTCGACATCGCCACTAGCTTCGCCTCAGGAGAGGAGGCCGTGGGGGCGATCTTTGACAGCAAGAAGGGCAAGCGCTCGGACGATGCGCCCGCGGAGGGCAGCAAGTCTAGAGAGCCCCACCGCAAGGACAAGCGGGGCAAGAAAGGAAAGAAGCCGCGCCGCGAGGCGCGTGAGCAGGGGCGCGACGACAATGAGGCCGAGGCTCTTGCTGTTGACCCGGCTCGACGGGGCCCTCGACCGGCCCCTCAAAGCCCGGGGGTGTTTGATGACATGCTGAAAAAGCCATGTCCTTACCACAAGACCCCAGTAAACCACACCCTTGAGCAGTGTGACATGCTCAAGAAGTTCTATGGCCGCGCTGCCACAAAGGAGGCAGAGGCCAAGAAGGACGGAGGAGACGGCGACGCTGGCGGCTTCCCCGCCGTGGAGAACGTGTTCCTCATCTTCGGGGGACCCACCGTCGACATGTCGACCCGCCAGCGCAAGCGGGAGCGGCACGAGGTCCTCGCCGCGGAGAAGGCGCCTCCTTCCTTCCTCAATTGGTCGGAGGAGCCATCACCTTCAGCCGGGAAGACCACCCGAACCGCATCCCCAACCCGGGCCAGTATCCATTGGTGGTCGACCCAATCATTGGGAACGCACGGTTCTTAAAAGTCTTGATGGACGGAGGCAGCAGCCTCAACATCCTCTACGCGCATACGCTGCGCTTGATGGGGATCGGGGCCGGGACCGGTGCCGCGGCCCGAAGCACGAAGCCATTCCATGGCATTGCGCCGGCAAGCGGTGTCCGGCCCCTCGGGCGCATCGACCTGCCGGTTTGGTTTGGCACCGCGAAGAATTTCCGCAAGGAAACGCTCACCTTCGAGGTGGTGGGGTTCAAGGGTGCCTACCACGCTATACTTGGGCGGCCCTGCTACACCAAATTCATGGCGGTCCCCAACTACACCTACTTGAAGATGAAGATGCCAGGACCGAACGGCGTCATCACCGTAGGCTCGTCCATCGAGCACGCATTCGACTGCGACGTCGAGTGCGTAGAGCACGCAGAAGCACTGGCGCTGGATGAAGCGCTGGTGACCACTTTGGAGAAGATGGTCAACGAGGACCTCGACTCCGCCTCCAAGCACACCGGCACCTTCGAGGCCGCGGAGCAGACCAAGGAAGCACCCCTCGACCCCGCGGCCCCCGAGGGCAAGGCGTTGAGGGTCAGCTCCACCCTCGATCCTAAATAGGAAGTGGTGCTCGTCGACTTCCTCCAAGCCAACGCCGACATCTTCGCGTGGAGCCCCTCGGATATGCCAGGCATCTCGAGGGAGGTCGCCGAGCACTCCCTTGACATCCTGCCTCACGCCCGCGCCGTGCAACAACGGCTCCTCCGCTTCGACGAGGAGCGGCGACGGGCAATCAGAGCGGAGCTGCGGAAGCTTCTCGAGGCCGGGTTCATCAAGGAGGTGTTCCACCCAACGTGGCTAGCAAACCCCGTGCTTGTAAAGAAAAAGAATGGGAAGTGGCGGATGTGTATAGACTATACTAGTCTTAATAAAGCATGTCCTAAAGTTCCTTTTCCTTTGCCACATATTGATCAAATCGTTGATTCAACGGCTGGGTGTGAATTACTTTGCTTCCTTGATGCCTACTCCGGGTATCATCAAATAAAGATGAAGGAGTCCGACCAGCTCGCGACTTCGTTCATCACGCCGTTCGGGATGTTCTGCTACATCATGATGCCGTTTGGCCTCCGAAACGCAGGTGCGACGTATCAATGCTGCATGCAACACATTTTCGGAGATCACATCGGGCGGACGGTCGAGGCGTATGTGGATGACATCGTCGTAAAAACCAGGAAGGCGGACGACCTGGTTGGCGACCTTGGCATCGCGTTCGGCTGCCTACGGGCCAATGGGGTCAAGTTAAACCCCGAAAAGTGTGTCTTTGGAGTGTCGCGAGGCATGCTCCTGGGATACATTGTCTCCCAACGGGGAATCGAGGCCAACCTGAGAAGGTCGCGGCCCTCGAACGAATAGGCCCGATCCGGGACCTCAAAGGGGTGCAAAAGGTGCTGGGGTGCCTTGCCGCCTTGAGCCGCTTCATCTCGCGGCTCGGCGAGAAGGGCCTGCCCCTCTATCGCCTCCTCAAGAAGCACGAGCGCTTCTCCTGGACCACCGAGGCCCAGGATGCGCTCGACAAGCTGAAGGTGTCCTTAGCGCACGCCCCGATCCTCACGCCGCCGCAGGATGGCGAACCCCTGCAGCTCTACGTGGCCGCAACCACCCGGGTGGTCGGCCGCCGTGATCGTGGTGGAGCGCACGGAGGAAGGGCACGCCCTGCCGGTCCAGCGGCCGGTCTACTACATCAGCGAGGTCCTGTCTGACACCAAGACGCGCTACCCTCAGGTCCAAAAGCTGCTGTACACGGTAGTCCTTGCGCGGCGCAAGCTCTGCCATTACTTCGAGGCCCACCCCATCACGGTGGTCTCCTCCTTCCCGCTAGGGGAGATCATCCGTAATCCCGACGCAGCGGGCAGGATCGCCAAGTGGTCCGTGGAGCTGATGGGCGAGACGCTCGCCTACGCCCCGCGCAAGGCCATCAAGTCTCAGATCCTGGCAGATTTCGTCGTTGAGTGGACGGATACGCAGCTGCCGCCGCCACAGATCCAAGCAGAGTGCTGGACCCTGTACTTCGATGGCTCGGTGATGAAAACGGGGGCGGGCGCGGGCCTGCTCTTCGTATCACCCCTCGGAGAGCACATGCGATACGCGGTGCGCCTCCACTTCCCCGCATCTAACAATATGGCTGAATACGAGGCCCTCCTCTGCGGCCTCAAAATCGCCATCGAGTTAGGCGTCAAGCGCCTCGACGTGCGGGGGACTCACAGCTCGTAATCGATCAAGTCATGAAGAACGCGAGCTGCCATGACGACAAGATGGAGGCCTACTGCAAGGCCGTGCGAGCCCTCGAAGACAAGTTTTACGGCATCGAGCTCAACCACGTACCCCGCCGGTACAACGAGGAGGCGGACGAGCTAGCCAAGATCGCGTCCGGGCGGATCACCGTCCCCTCGAACGTTTTTGCCCGCGATGTTGCCCAGCCCTCGGTCATCCTCGAGCCTCACCCCTCGAGCCACGCAGAACCCTCGGGGGCTCCCTCGAATCCAGCGGGTGCGGAACCCATGGATGAGGACCCCTCGAACGAGGCGTACGTGCTCTCCCTCCTCGAGGGGTATGGCTCCTACGAGACCGACGTGATGGACATCGAACCAGCTCCTGTTAAGGTTAACTGGCGCGATAAATACATCGCCTGGATGGCTCGAGGAGAGCTCCCCTCGGACCGGGCCACGGCCAGGCGCATCACCGGGATGGCCAAGTCCTTTGCCCTTGTCGACGGCGAGCTGTACAAGCGCGCCGCCTCCGCCATCTTACAACGGTGCGTGCCCATTCCCGAGGGGCGCGAGCTCCTACGGGACATCCACGCCGGAATTTGTGGCCATCACGCCGCGCCTCGCACCCTCGTTGGCAACGCTTTCCGCCAGGGCTTTTACTGGCCTACCGCGGTCGCGGACGCCAGCGAGATCGTACGCACCTGCGAAGGGTGCCAGTTCTACGCCCGCAAGTCCAACGTTCCCGCTCATGCCCTGCAGACCATCCCCATAACATGGTCGTTCGCCGTGTGGGGGTTGGACATCGTCGGGCCCTTGCTGAAGGCGCCCGGGGGCTTCACCCACTTGTTGGTCGCGATCGACAAGTTCTCCAAATGGGTGGAGGTGCGCCCCATTACGAACCTCAGGGCGGAGTGTCACACCCGGTTTTAAAGGCAAAACCGAATGCATTGATCACGTGTGCGCCAGGATCAAGTTACACACACGCTTAGACATTATGAATACCAAAATCAGTGCCACACGAATAAAGAGTTATTACAAACCATAGTCTTAAACGAATCTTAAACAAACAAGTTCTCGCAGCGGACAAAATGCCTCCACAGGCAGCTGACTGAAGACTACGCACACCTAGAACTCCTGGAAATCTTCTGGAATTTCTTCAAAGTTCTCCCAGTCTGAGCAGCAAATCCGGGTATTGTAGATGCAAGAGAATAAACAAGCGTGAGCACAAACCGTACTCAGCAAGGGGAAACAACATAACATGCGAGGCCATATGGTGGATGGCTAAGGTTCAAGCACTTTAGCATTTTAGTTGGTCAAGTTTTATTAGCAACCTGATTACTAAAGGTGTAAGTTCATACCAACCCAATTAAATAAGATATAAGCATCATAAATAAAGAAATAAACCACAAATTAAACATTAAAGTTCCATAATTTAATCATGTGAGTGTCCAGGCCGCTCTTGACCGTGAGCACGGCTAATCGATTAGTTTAACACTCTGCAGAGGTTGTACATCTTTACCCACAAGCAGCGTAAAAGCTCCGAAGAACTTTGGACCCAACCATGCGGTGTTTGCAAGACACCATATCAAACTTCCGAGGTGTGATTGCATAAGGACGCTACATGGCCTTTACAAAGGTTCCCTAGCAAGTTATGACCCACAAGGTCCGGATCAGTTAGCAAGGTATAAAGTCCCCTAGCAGGTCGATACCCCACCATAAAAGAATAACTCACCCAACCCCCTGCTAGAGCGAGTCCATACCCCACAGTACCGCCGATCCCTTGTCCTTATCAAGTAAGACCATCCCAAGCTAAAGTTCCTAATTATTCAGCCAAGACCATTGCCCATTAGTTCTTGTGGTTGTACTGTTTTCCTGGGTGGTTCTCCATGTTCCGATTACACATTAAAGTGGTCTTGTAAAGTAAAAGATCATAAACGGAACATGAAATAACAAAAGGTAACCAAGTAGATTAATACCAAAACCCTGTTGAGCATGGTAAGCCATAACTACCACAAGATTAATTTAATTCCCGGCATCAAGGTAAAGGTAGTCAAAAGCTAGGCATGATCCTTAATAGGTTCCCATCAAATTAATGCAAGCAAAAGTAAAAACAGTGAATTTAGATGCATATTATGTAGGACAAGCGGGCATGCATCAAGGAATACTTGCCTTCAACAAAGCCTTGCTGCTCAAACTCTTGCACGACCGGATCTTCAAATCCCTCGAACGAATCGCTCTCTACGATCCACAATCATCACATACAAGCATACAATAGGAATAAATAAGAAACAGTCACCAAACAGATCAAACAGATCTAAACAGTAGCATAAAACTAATCTACGCTTCGAGACGAACGCGTGGATATAAAGAACGCTAAAATCGGAGCTAAAACGACCAAGTTATGGGTTCGGGAAGGTTTAGGGACTAATCTGCGAAGATTTAAAAAGGTTTCGGGCTAAAATAAAGAAAAAGGACTGAACTGTAAGAAATCTTATATGGTGGGAGGGTATTTTTGTAAATAAAGAAAACTCAGGGGCTTTTATGCAAAAGTGCCAGGACTGGTGGGTTTGACCTGTTGACTAGGGTTTTGACCCGATCTAGATCCGTTGGATCTAGATCTGACGGCTGTGGTTGCGTGCGGGCGAAGCGGTGCAGTGGATTAGATCCGGCGCGTTAGATCTTCATCCGACGGCCACAGTGATGCGCAAGCGGCGGGGCGGCGGCGGGCGAAGGCCGGCGACGGCGAGCGGCGGCGGGGCGGCGGCGGACTCGCCGGCGGGGACCGGATTTGGGGTTTCCGGCCACGATTCGAAGCGCGGACGGCACCTACGCGACGCGCACGAGACCGCGGAGCGATCTAGGGCGGCGGCTCGGGCGGCGGCGCGGCGGAGCGGCGGGTCAACGCGGCGGCGCGGGGTGCGAGCTCCGGCGACGGCGCTAGGGTGACGAGGCGCTCGGGGTCGACAACAAGTGGCACCGGGGTGCTCCTCACCTCCGGCGCGGCTCCCGGGCGGCTCCTTGGCGGCGGACCGGCGACGGCGGCGGGATTCAACGGCGGCGGCGACGAGCTCGAACGGTGGCGCGGCTAGGGTTCTCGGCGAGGCGCGCGCAAGGGCTAGGGCGGCTCGGGTTGGGGTCCGGGGAGGCGGCGGCGGCCTTAAATAGCCGGGGCGCGAGGCACCTTGGCGTGCGGGCCACGCGGGCGCGGGTCGGACTCGGTGGCGCGCGGCCGCGGGAGTCCGAGGCGGCCACGGGGAGGGATGACGGGCGGGGCCCGCCCGTCATCGGGCCGACGCGGTGGAGGGCGGGGGCGACGAGGGGGCCCCGGCGGTCGGCGGCGGGGCGCGGAGGCGGGGCCGCGCGTGCTTGCCGGGCCGGCTAGGGCCCGCCGGGCCGGAAGGCCGGCGCGCGCGCGGGCCGAGGCGGGCCGCGGCCGCTAGGCTAGCGGGGCCGGCCGGCCGGGTTGGGCTAGGAGGCTGGGCTGAAAGGGAAAAGGGGAAGGGGTTAAGGAGATAAGGGTTTGGGATTTTTGGCTAAAGGGTTTACAAACATTTAGAATTCAAATTTGAATTTGAATTCCAGCAACCAAAATAATGCTCCAGCATGTATGCAACACATAAATCCTATAGTTCATTAAATTTATTTGAGAAAAGTTTTAAATGCCTAAAATTAAATAAAACAACCTTATACTCCTTAAGCAATTAAATGGTTGCTAACAAATTTTAATAAAGCCAGGTTTTTAATAAAATTAGGGTGTTACACGGAGCAAGTGGTGACATTCTTCACCGACATCGTCCATCGCTTCGGAGTGCCAAACTCCATCATCACCGACAACGGGTCCTAGTTCACGGGCAGGAAATTCTTGGAGTTCTGCGACAAGTTCCACATCCGTGTGGATTGGGCAACTGTGGCACACCCACAGACCAACGGCCAAGTAGAGCGTGCCAACGGCATGATCTTACAAGGCCTTAAGCCTAGGATTTTCAACCAGCTAAACAAATCTGGCCGAAAATGGCTCCAAGAGTTACCAGCGGTCGTGTGGAGCCTAAGGACCACGCCGAGCAGAGCCACCGGGTTCACCCCATTCTTCCTAGTCCATGGCGCGGAGGCCGTCCTCCCCACGGACTTAGAATACGGGTCGCCCAGGGTTCGAGGCTACGACGAGGATGCCAACCAGCGAGCCCGCGAGGACTCGCTGGACCAGCTGGATGAGGCACGCCTTGTGGCCTTGATGCACTCCGCGAGGTATCAGCAGTCCCTCAGGCGCTATCAAGCACGCAAGATACGCAGACGGGACTTCAGCGAAGGGGATCTGATCCTAAGGCTACGACAAGACAACCGGGGACGCCACAAGCTATCGCCTCCGTGGGAGGGACCCTACGTCGTGGTGAAGGTACTCAAGCCCGGCACATACAAGCTGGCCAACGAGGACGGTGAAGAGCTCACGAACGCTTGGAACATCCAACAGCTACGTCGCTTCTACCCCTAGCTAGGATTTCCAAGCATTTTTTATTGTAAAAACCATATTACCAACGCCCCAGTTGGTGACGATCATGTAAACACCATAAGTCTAATAAAAAGGGCAACTCGGCTTTCCCCCGAAACCCAAGTTACCCTCGGGGGCTACTACGGGGGGCATCCCCCCCAAGATGGTCCCATTTTCGCGCAAAAACAAAACAACTCACTCACGCTAAGTTTGTTTTCCACTTCGGCCTCGAGCAACGGTTCGAACAGGGCGTGGGCAGCCAAGCGGAAGGAGCGCGCGAGCCAGAGATAGCCTACGCCTCCGCGAGGATACGGCCTTTCTCTCTCACCTCCAACCCAGCAAGCCACCCATGAAAATCGAACTCCCCTAACTAGAATCTCCT
Organism: Cenchrus americanus; assembly: GCA_947561735.1. Classification (NCBI taxonomy): domain Eukaryota; kingdom Viridiplantae; phylum Streptophyta; class Magnoliopsida; order Poales; family Poaceae; genus Cenchrus; species Cenchrus americanus. Next base: position 123,586,269 of record OX387242.1, on the reverse strand, counting down.
CAGGAAGAAGGAGAAACAAAAAGCGTAGTGAACAAAAGACTTCATTCCACATCAACATATGTTCATGACAAAAACAACTTGTTTATTTACAAAGGCCACACGGCCAGAATACTGATACACAAACAAAACGGGCCAAGCGCCCAGCTGTCTTCAGGAGGAAGGAGCGGCGGCGTCAGCAGCGTCCGGGAAGAGGAACTCCTCGAAGGCTTCAGCAAGCGACCCGGCGGCGTCGGCGGCGAGCGCGTCCACGCGCTCCATCGCCACCTCGTCCTCGACACCCTCGGGGACGACGTAGCCTTCCGCCAGCGCCTCGAAGTTGACCTCGTAGTGGGACCGTACCACTCCGAGGGCCTTCTGGACGCCAAGGTGCAGCGCCCGGCGCATCCGTTCGGTGACATGGCCGCCGAGGGCGCGCAGGCGGCTGGCCAGCGAGCTCCCGGCCTGCGCCTCGCCCTCTTTCACGGATCAGCAGGTCTCGAGGGCCGCATCGCGCAACTCCTGCAGCTCCTGCTCGGAGGAGTTGTAGGAGGTCTGCAGCGCCTCGGCCTGCTCAACCGCGTGCTCAAGCGCGGTGCGCAAGCCTGAAGTTGCCGGACGAGAAAGAAGTCAGAAAAAGAGTGCGAACCCTCTAAGGAAAACCCAACAACACAAGAGTCAAAAGATGGCTCACCTTCGACTTGCTTCCTCTCCACCTCGAGGGCGCGGCGCTCGGCCTTGACCGCCTGCTCAAGGCCCCAGACGGTCTCACCCTGCTCCTGGAGGGCCAGCTCCTGATTTGCGCTCGTAATGCTGAGCACTATCAGCTCGCCCTCGACCTTGGAGAACTCGGTGTTCCGGTCCTCCAGAGACATCTGCGCCACCACGCGAGCAGCGCGTTCCCGCTCCAGGGCCGACCGAGCGTCGACGAGGGCGGCCTGCTCTTGCTGGAGCCGTCCCTCAGCTCCTTGGCGGTCAGTGCGCTCCTGCAGGAGCTGCTCCTCAGCAACGGCGAGTGCCGCGACCTTGGCGTCAAGGGCGGCCTTCAAGTCGTCGGCCTCCTTGGCCCTCTACTCGAGCGCGCGCGCCCGCTCCTCGGCCTGGCGCTACTGCGCCTGCGCCCCCTCGAGGGACGAGCGGAGCCCCCGGTTCTCGCCGCGGACGTCGGCCACCCTCGCCTCCCAGTTGGTAGCCAGCGTGCGCATCTTCTCCAGGTCCGAGCGCGCCTGCCACAGCGCCTCATCACAGTCGATAAGGGCTGTGCAGACCCGCTCGAGGCCTGAGGGACGCGCCGAGTCCTGCCTTGTGCTCTCGGGGAGTTCATCGCGCAAGGCCATGGCCCGGTACGACAACCAGCCGTCCGGAGTCCTGAGGGCGTCGGCGAGCGCGTCGAAGGCGCCGCATCGCTCCCGGAGCTGGTGGAGCTCAGCGTTCGCCCGATCGAAGGGGTCGTACTTGTCACGGGCGCGGCGCTCGAGCTCCTGGCACCCACAAACCAAAACCTGTAAACACCATGCCGCAAAGGCAAGCGCGCAGAAGAAAGGAGAAACGGAAGCAAGCAATGGCACCCCACCTGGAAGACACGCCACGCGGGGCCGCCGTGGACCCTCAGCGCCTCGTTCAAGGCACGGTCAAGCGTGGCGCCATGGCTGCAGAGCTCTCCCCAGAGCTCCTGCTCCCCCTGGGCGTCGGCGAACGCGAGCGGGTCGCTAGCGGCCCCCCTCCACCGGGCGGAGTGGCCGGCGTGGGAAGACGAGGCCTCGGGGCCGTGCCCTCGGCCCCCCGCCACCATGTGGCCCGCGCGCCGCCTCACGAGGGCCCCCTCCCGGGACCCCGGGGAGAGCGTGGAGCTCGCCCACCGATCCCACCCGGCGGCGGGGAGTCATCGTCCGGGATCTCCACCACCGCCGCCCGGGAACCGCCGGCCGGCGCCGGCCCCTCGCGCCGCCTCCGCCGGCGCCTCCGCTACGCCCCGGTAGGCCGCGGGCGCTCGACACGGCGCCGCGGCCACCGTCTCGCCCTCGACGGCCATCGCCACCCGCTCGCCTCCGCCGTGGCCGGCGCCACGAACCGCGCCTCCGTCGCGGCGCCCACCGCGGGCTGCGTCTCCTCGGCCACCGCCGCCACGGGCCGTGTCTCCGCCACGACCGGCGCCCGCCGCTCTTCGACGACCGCCGGCCGCGCCGCGGCGGGCCGATCCGCCGGCCGAGGCCTCGAGGCCTCGGCCCGGGCTCGCGAGCTCTCGCCCGCCGCCGCCGTGCTCGCCCCCACCCGCGACGCCCTCGACGAGCGCCGCCGGGTGGGAACGGACGTGTCCGCCCTCAGCACCTTAGCCGGTGCGAGGGGAGGAACGGTTGGCACCACCCTGCATAAGCAAAAGCAAAGAATCAGAACGCCTGGGCGCCAAAAAAAACAAACCCCGCAGAAGGATGAGCCCCTTACCTCAAAGAGGAGAAGGCGCGCTTCCTCTTCCTTGAGGCCTCGGTGGATGAGGCCGACGCGGCCGACGCCGTGCCTCTTGACGTCTCCACCGCGCGCACGGACCCCGCCGCGCGCGCCTCCGTAGCGCGCGCGGCACCCTCGCGCGCGCGCGCGCCGCTCCCGTTGTCGATTGCCCGGCGGCGGGCGGCCGCGCCCGCCCCGGGCGATGTCGCCCTTGCCGCCGGAGCCGGCCCCGGCGACGGGGGGCGCGGCTCCCACCTATCAGAGGGGCCCCGCCCCTCAGCCTCTTCCTCTTCGTCCTCCTCCGAGGACGAGTACTCCTCGGTCCCCGGGGAGGAGAGCCCCAGCGCCTCGCACCGCCGGTACTCCTCGCTCCGCCGCTCGCGGCGCTCGCAATGCCGCCTCGCACGCTCCCTCTTGCGTGCCGTCCGCTCCTGCTCCCGTTGCTGCGCCGCCCGACCAAGCGCGCGGGAGTCAGGGGTGGGCGGGACGGACTTCGCGGCGCTGAGTTTCACCAACTGCATGCGGGAACGTCAAAAGCGTGTCAGGGGCCAGAGGCGACGCCAAGAACAAAAACAGGGCCAGGAATCACGCTCACCAGCGGGCCGGTGGGGAGCATCTCGAGGTCCCACGGGGACCGATCCGAGCGCTGCAGCATCTGGGTGTCGACGGCGTTCCGCGCCCGGGTGAGCGCATACACCTGCTCGAGGGGGGTTGGGAGCATCCGCGACCTCGCCAGCGCGACGGGGTCCGCCTCCTCTTTCATCTCGTAGATGCAGAGCGGCCTCTCCATCAGGGGCACGACCCGCCGGTGGTGGAGGAAGGCGAGGACGCCCGCTGCGGTCAGCCCGCGCGTCGCCAGGTCCTTCAGGGCGGCCAGGAGTGAGTCCAGCCGCCTCCGGTGCTGGGCCGTGGACACCCCGTGACCCCAGGAGTTGGGCTTCTCCCGGAGCACCAGGCAAGTGTAGGCAGGGAGGCCGGGCTCGGCGTTGCGCAGGTAGAACCACCCCCGTTCCCAGCCGGTGTTGTTCGTCGTCATGGTGCAGGGGATGTAGTCGTCCTTGAACTGCACCCGCAGGGCGAGCGACATCCCGCCGGCGTGCACCGCGCGGCGGGTCCTCTGCTCCGTCGTGGGCTGCGTGAAGAGCTCCGCGCGGAAGAGGTGTATCCAGAGCTCCCAGTTGACTGGGATCCCTAGATACGCCTTGCAGACGCCCACGAATGTGGCCGCCTGCGAAATCGCGTTCGGCGCGAAGTTGTGCAATTCCACGCCGTAGTGGTAGCACAGAGCCCTCATGAAGCGGCTCGCCGGCACGGCGAAGCCGCGCTCATGGAAGCGGATGAAGCTCACTACGTAGCCCTCCGGCGGGTTGGGCGCGTGGTCCCCCGTCGGCGGCACAATCCACTCCACCGGCTGGCCCTCCTCGTTCGCCGCCAACTGGCCGGTGGAGACCAATTCTCCAAGGGCCAGCCGGTTGACCGTCGACCGCTCCCAGGCGTACGGGTCGAGGATCGTGAGGGGCGGAAGCGGCGCCATGGGAGAGGACAAGGAATGGGAGAGCGGAGGACAAGAAAAAAGAGAAGACCTCTAACGGCGAAGGCGCACGGTGGCGAGAGCAAAACGAAGGCAAGAGCTCAAGGGGGAAGAACGGCGGAGCGCTAAGGTGAAAAACCGCCGTTTTCCCTCCCCTCAGATTTATAAGCCGAGGGCGTGCTCTCCGGGGCGGACGTCCCGCGGGCATTAACTACAGGGAATCTTTTCTTCTCGCTGACGGGTGGGCCCCACCACGACCGCGGCGGCCACATCGCCGCGAACGGGCCATCATCACGACGAAGAATAGCAGGGACCGTGGCAGGCGGTCACATCCGCCTGCCCACGCCGCCCACTACGCGCGCGCGCGCGGCTGCAACGCCTGAAAAAGCGTGCCCGCGATGAAAAACCGCGGCCTCTACTGTGGAGCATTTAATGGCCCGGTTCCTTACAAAGTAAGGAGAACCCTCGAGCGGCACGGGCTCCAAGCTCGGGAAAACTTCAACCCTCAAAAGGGTACAGGCGTGAGAAGGTCGCCTCGGGGCCCGTTTGAAACAGAACAGGCACCGCAAAGCACCCATGCCACGTTGTTTTACTGATCAGCGCCTCGAGGGCCGGCTTGCCCAGGCCCCTCGATGATCGCAGATGCCAGGCCGGGAGCGCTTAGGTGCCGCCCCACACCCTTTTTACTGATCAGCGCCTCGAGGGCTGGCTTGCCCAGGCCCCTCGATGGTCGCAAATGCAAAGACGGGGCCGCCCATGCGCCACCCCGCACGGCCCTACTGATCAGGGGTTCGAAGCCTGACCCTCGACGGGTTCGAACAGGCGCCCCAGATCACCAGAGTCAGGGACGACGAGGGCACGCGCATTCGAGCCGTTCCTCGAGCCTGCCAGCTCGAGGGTGCCCCACATGTCGTGTTCGAGAGCCAGCGAGGGCAGCTAGCCGGGGGATCCCACCGAGGGAGAGCTTCCGCGCCCTCGGTCCCTAGCGAACGGGACCGAGCCCCACCTAGCAAACCCACACAAGCGCTTCAATGGATGTGTCTCTGGACCACGCAGCCTACCCTTATCGAGCAGGGCATGGGCGTCCACTCGAACCACCCACTAACAGCTCGACGAGGAATCCGCAATTCGCGACCCGATCGATGGGGGTTACGGAAACCTCACCCTCCGTCCTGCGGAGGGACGGCGAGGGCGCGCTGAAAGACAAGTCGTAAAGCTCTACCCGATCTCCTTGATGGGCCCAGGCTCGGGGGCTTGACGAACGGCTACACTTCCTGGATTGCACTCGCCGGGGATACTGCCAGCAGCGCGTGCGTCACCGAAGCCGGCTGAGACATTGCCGACGCCGGTTGAAACATGTACCACGCCCTCTGTCCAAGTCTCGCGGTCAACCCCTACAGGAGCGCCTATGCTCCTGCAGGGCTTCGGGGGCTAGACCCGCGGTTCCGCTGACGTGGCCCCACGGAAAGCGTTCGCAAGGCCAGGAGGGAAGAACGTCCCATCAGTAGGTTCCAGCATCTGCGGGAGCCTCAATGGCAAACCCACAGATGCTCGGGGGCTACTGTCGGGGACAGCCCTAGGGGTCCCCTTAAACAGCTGGGAAATCCCCACTTAAAACCCACAACAAAGACAAAACCAAATACGCCTTACTTAACCATGCAGGACATGGCCCACGCCACGAAGGCCCCAGCGGCCCATCAGGCGGCCCATTCAAAGACCCCCTCGGATAGGTTCCGCCTCGCTCGAGGGTGCGCGCCTCCCTCGGGCGAGCTCCGCCCCGTTCGAGGGGGAGCGCCTCCCTCGAGCGAGGTCCGCCTCGCTCGAGGATCCGCCCCGCCCTCGAACGGGGTCCGCCTCGCTCGAGGGCACTCCACGCACGCGCGCCTGCTCCCGTACGCTGGCATTTAACGCCCTGACATCGGCGGGACAGCGCCATCATGCGCCCGGGGCACGTGCCCCGGTGCTGCCGCGCCAACTCCCCAGGAGGGAGTCCATCCCCATCACTGTGGGGGGGGACTGTGCAGCGTGGCCGGTGCCAGTCCCGTGATGTCGTGCACCTGCTCCAGTACGGCTAACGCGCTGAGCCCTCGAAGGGGGGCCGGCTGCACCCTCGATTTGCTTTCTTGTGACCTTGCAGGGTTAGGTGGAGGCGCTAGGCCGGAGGGACGCCATCCCCGCCACTGTTAACGGTATGGCTGTCGCCCCCGCGCGTACGGGCGCACGCCAGGCGCTATGGCGACGACTCCAGCACTGTGGAGCGTGCGGGAACGGGACGCCACCCTACCCGCCGCTGTACCTCGTACGGACCGACGTCAGCAACTCCCTCGAGCCTATCAGAAGACATCACAGCCGTCCGCCGCCCTTCTACCCTTGAGGACGCCCCTGTTCGGGTACAAGATACGCCATGATGGCCGGATTGCTGCAAGGATCGCCAGGCGGCCGCCTACTCTACAGCGTAGTACATCACGCCCCCCCCACATAGCTAAATAGCGCGGCGCACATGTGATTCGCTCCTTCCTTGGTCTATAAAAGGAGGACGAACCCCCTTGCCGCAGGGGACGACACACAGGGATACAATACACACGCCACGAACGGCAGAACCCAACACGAGACAAGTCACACCACGCACCTGCTCTCAATTCTCCCGCAATATCTTCGACCACTACACCAGGGACTTGGAAGCCGCGCTTCCTCTCCCGCCTTGCTTGTAGCAGCCCCACTACAGGCACCCCCGGTGCTGAGCAATATAGTGCCTTGAGCACACCACTGCTGGACGTACAGCCCCGCGGCCGGAACCAGGATAAACTCTGTGTCTTTTATTGCTTAGCATCGACCATTGAGGGATAGACCTCGGCGCTTATTACTGGTTAGTGTCGGGACCACATTCCGCACCGACACCACCGAGGTAGTGGGCCCAGGGAGGTCCATACGACAAGCCCCCGAGTACTTTGTAGTCGAGAAGGATAGCTTCAAGTAGTCTTGACGGCCTTAACGAGTAGTCCCCAAGCGTCCCCGAGTATTACAAGTCAAAAGTCCTCAAGAGTATTCGAAGCATCCCGAGGCTGGAATGTACTCCAGCTGATGATTGAGCAATCCTGAAGTCTTCTCGAGTAGTCCCAAGCGTCCTTAAGTGCTGCCCTTGAAGGTCTTCAACAATGCCCGTGTTGTCTTGAAGCTGAAACTGATATGGAAGTGCGATTGCAAAATCGCACTCCATATGGAGTAGCCCCCGAGACTTAGGTTGAGTTGTAGACTCTGGCTGAGGGTCCATCTGAAGTTTTGGCAAGAAAATCCCGAAAAATCCGGAGAAAAAACCGAAGGACACGTGGCACGGAGCCCCCAAGCCTTGAGTCAAGTACTTCCTCTCGAATTGAAGGGTCATCTTGTAGAATGTGTCCTGAGTTGCTCTTGAGTCTTGTTGCTACCCAGAAAGTCGAGTAGAAGTAGCCGAGCCCCCGAGATGAGGCGCGTCGACTAGTAGAAGTTGAAGGGTCAGGCGCCGCCGCTGAGTCAGCCACGCGCAGACTTATCCATCCGGCCGTTGGAGGGGCCGCCGTTGACTTATAAATATAAGCCAAAACCCTTAGAGTTTTTCAGCCAACGCATTCGTAGCCATTCCTAACAGATCTAGCCAGGGATCACCACCAGTGCGCACTGCCACCGTAGAGAGCTTGTAGATCCAAGCGCGCGCGCGCCGTAGAGAGCCATTGCTGTAACCCCTGAGCGAATGCACGTGAAGACCTCGTGCACCTGGAGAATGAAGCCATCTCCGTCGAAGACCACGAAGACCGCCAGCGGGAAGAAGAGGGCCCGTGAAGAGGCCGCCGGATCTGTTGCGGGAACATCGCCACCGGTGTCTCCGCCGCGGCCAGATCCGAACCGCGAGTAAAAGAAATACAAAGCAAAGACCGAAGACCTTCTGGCCCTTCTCAACAGTGGGTTCCTGCGGGAGAAGGAGGTGGATATGTGGAGAGCCGCTGCGGGGGATCTGTACCCCATGGAGAAGAACCCGGACGAGATCCCGATGTTCGCCCGGTTTGTGGAGCGCGGACTGTCCCTCCCGGCGAGCGACTTCTTCAAGGGGTTGCTGGGGTACTACGGCATCGAGTACCTCACCCTCAACCCCAACGGTATCTTCCACACCGCCGTCTTTGTTCATTTTTGCGAAGCCTTCTTGGGGATCAAGCCCCATTGGATCTTATTCCGGAAGTTCTTCCGGGTAAAGCCTCAACCCAGCGCCAGCAATCCCCGAGTAGTTGGAGGAGCGGGGATCCAGATGAGGGAGGATGCCGCCGAGCAGTACCTCTCCTACAAGTTGATAGACTCCAATCAAGACTGGAAGGCCAAGTGGTTCTACGTCACGAACCACCACCCGGAGCTGCCGAAGCCCAGCGGGAAGCAGCCCAAGCACCGGCCATGGTGGAACTCGGAGCCGACGATGCAAGAAGGACTCCAGCTGCCCGAGTTGTTGGCGAAGATCAAGGCACTGAGGGAAGCTGGGCTGAGGGCCGAACACGTGGCCTTCAGCTTCATGAAGCGAAGGGTGCAACCGCTGATGGCCCGCGACACCCTGGGGTATGAGTACACCGGCGATGACAACACGTCGCGGATGCCTGGAGATGAAGTCGACGACGACGACATTGTTGATAGGCTGGCCCGGATCTTCAAAAACATGCCGGCGTACATGCCGTGCCCAGTACAAGAGTTCTCCGCCGCGCGCCCACCAAATAAGGTTTAGTAGCCGCATCCCTAATTGAGTACTCATTACATAAGAGTAGTCGCACTGATGAGTTGTGATTCTTGCAGGATGACTTGACGAAGTTCGTCTCTGAGCCGGCGTCGCCTCCTCAGCTAGTCGAGGTCCCAGAAGAAGGGAAGGCCAAGGCCAAGGAGCGGCGCGAAGTTGGCAAGGGAGCCGACACAGTTGTCGTTGAAGACACATCCGATGAGGAGGACGATGAGGAGAAGCTGCAGGACCGCTTCCAGCTGCGGTCGAGGTTCAGCCGCCCTGGCTTGCCTCACATCCCTCTCGTTCTGGATCCGCTGGCTAGCCTAGAGGCTAGTCTGCCCGCGCCACCAAAGAAGTCGCGCAATGTGGCTCGCAAGCGCGTGGCCAAGAAGTTGAAGGTCACAGAGACCACATCCCGAGAGGTAAGCCATCTTGAAGAAGGCAGTCGAGTACTGATGTCTCTAGTTTGTGTGTTGACGATGAAGTTTCCTTGCTTGAAGGAGATGCCACCTTCCGAGCCCGTTGAGCAGGGCGACGAAGGCGTCTGGGAAACGGTGGGGGAGGCAGCTGAAGGTAGTCGCAGCCCAACCCCCACTGTAGAAGAGCTCTTGGCGCAGATGGAGTGCCATCCCCCTGCTGCTCAGGGGAACACAGAACCCGCTGCTGCTGCTGCTGCTGCTGCTGAAGAGGCAGCGGCCACAGAGGTGCAGGAGGAGGCGCCTGCCGAGGCGGGACTGGTCGACATCGCCAGTATCCTCGGCGCTGTGAGTATTGATTCTTCCCGAGCAGTAATTGGATATGGTAGTCGTACTTGATTGACAATCGGCTTGTGTACTCTGCAGGAAATCGACGGACTTGTCCTGGGAGGGGGATGAACCCACTGCAGAGGTGGCGGAAGAAGAAGCCGCGCCGCCACCTGAGGAGTCCGCTCCCGTCCCCTAGGCAGAAGCCGAGGCGCCGACCGCTGAGGCTACGCTGCCCGAGGCCAACGTCATTGAAGGTGAGTACTCTACTGAGGTGCAATTAACCCAGAAGAGTAGTCGTAGTCGTCAGGTTGGAATGATACACTTGTCCTCTTGTCCACAGGTGCTGAGGCCGAGGAAAGCGATATCCTGTCGGCGGTGCCCGTTGAAGATGTAGCACCAGGGACTCAGGAGGCTGCCGGAGAAGCCCCCGAGCCGATGGAGGTGGCCGCCGGAGAAGCCGTCGCGGCGACTGGAGGAGAAGGGGACGACGCGCTGCCAGAACCCGCTCTGGAGGTGGTCGTCCGCTCGTCGGAGATCCAGGACACGGAGCCAATCCGCTCGGCGCCGATGACCGAAGCCGCTACGAGTAGTCCTGGCGGGCTCGAGCTTTTAGCAGATGATCTCATCGACCCAGCAACGATGGCTCGGCACCTGGAGGCGGTGCGCCAGGCCGAGTGATGGATGAAGGTGAGTAGTCGTAACCCTTGAGTAGTCAATCCTTTAGTGTTGAGCACCCATTTGAAGTGTGTTGTCTGTGCAGGACGTCGCGGAGAGGTCCCGCCAGAAGTCCGAGATGCTTCAAGGGTACGGCGACGCGGTGCTTCGGGCCGAGACATTAGAGGAGCAACTCGTGGAGTCCCGGAAGCACGCCGCCGCCATGCAGTCAAAGCTGGACATCGCCTTCGCCAAGTACCACAATGACGTCCAAGAGATGCAGACGAAGGGTGACGATCTGGTGCAGAGGAACAAGTCTCTCCACAACAAGAACAAAGGTACGCCATTGTCTTGTTGAGTACTTATTGGAGGTCGAGAGGTAGTATGACCCGCTGTGCCTTGTTGATTGCAGAGCTTGACACTCGAGTAGATCAGCTGAAGGCTTCGGGGACTGATCTGAAGAACCTCTTCTACCGGGAGCAGGAGGCCCGCCAGGTACTGGAGTACGATTATAAGGAGCTTGCTTACGAGTGCGACAAGCACATGGAGCTCCGTATTGCATCAGACCGTGACCTCGTCAACTGCTACAAATCCTTGCAGAAGCTGAACGAGGATTGAGAGAAGCTGCGGGCCCAGCTCAAGGAACTTGAAGAAGCCGCACTCCCCATCGCGAGGCTGCTGGTGCCTCACCCTGGCGGTCCGAAGATAGCACCGCTGGTGGATCGGTTGAAGGAAGCCCCCAGCTGCCTGGCGACCTACGTGAAGCATTTGGCGAAGTCGATCCCGAACCAAGTGCTGGCCTTCATGAAGTCGTACTTCCCGAAGGCTCCCGTAGATGTAGTCGCCGGCGGGCTAGCCGCCAACTGCACTGACGAGCAGTACGCGGAGCTGCTGGAGCAGATGGCGCCTATTGCAGAACAAGTCGTTGAGAAACTTAATCTCCAGTAGTCCTGTAATAGTTAGCTCATAGTAGTGGTTGTACAAAAACAATTGTAATGAAATTGTTTAAGTATGAATGAACTTCCATGAATGAGTACTCGTTATCGCGATCTTTGAGTGCGGAGTCCCATCGTGGAGTTGTCGCGAGTAGTCGTACTCGCCAGTAGTCCCATTGAGGGAGGAAGACAGTAAAGTAGTTGATGGATAACCAAACTTTATTACTGAAGAAGTACACCTGAATGGCCTGGGTCGTAGTTACAGAGTAGTCGCCAGGACCCGGAGGCCGCCTACGGCTAAGTAGTGCTAGGGCGTGTAGCCGCGTACAGCAGTAGATCCGTAGGTAGCCGTATAGGCTGGATCTAGGAGTACATGGTCTCTTAATAGACCGCTGCTAGAGTCCTTTGTCGCTCGTCGCAGCCCAGGATCCGTAGGTAGCCGCATGGGCTGGATTCTGGAGAGGAGTAGTCCGGAGACTGGTGCTTGGACCCAGAGACCGCTTACAGCGAAGGAGTAGTCCAGAGATTGGTGCCTGGACCCGGAGGCCGCTTACAGCGAAGGAGTAGTCCGGAGACTGGTGCCTGGACCCGGAGTCCGCCTACAGCGAAGGAGTAGTCTGGAGACTGGTGCCTGGACCCGGAGGCCGCTTATAGCGGAGGGGCCTTGATGTAGTCGTGTAGACTTGAGCCCCCAGGGTAGTCGTGTAGACTAGGCGTAGAACCGACAAAGTTGGTCGACGTTCCACGAGTTGTTGACATCTTCGCCTTCAAGTGTCTGGAGGCGGTAGGAGCCTGGTCCAGTCACCTTTGCAACTGTGAAGGGACCTTCCCAGGGCGAGCTGAGCTTGTGTAGTCCTTCCGTGTTCTGGATGCGACAGAGGACAAGATCACCAATGTTGAAGGAGCATTCCTTGACGTTGCGATCATGGTAGCGTCGGATACCCTCCAGGTACCTTGCTATTGGACGAGGGCGGCACGGCGAGCTTCTTCGAGTCCGTCGATGTCAACTCGTCTGCTGTCTTCAGAGACGCCTTCGTCGTAGTGCTCCACTGTTGGTGAGTCCCACATGACATCGGCAGGGAGGATTGCTTCGGAGCCGTAGACCAGGAAGTATGGAGATTGCCCCGTTGGCTTGGAGGGCTGAGTACGCAGCCCCCAGAGTGCATTGGTAGTTCCTTGATCCACTTGCCTCCTTTAGAGTTAGCAGCGTCATGTAGCCGCTTCTTGAGAGCGTCGACCACCATCCCGTTGGCGCGCTCGACTTGTCCGTTGGCCCAAGGATGGGCAACTGAGACAAATCGGACGTCGATCCCGCTGTTCTCGCAGTACTCCCAGAACTGGTGGTTGTTGAAGTTGGAGCCCAGGTCTGTGATGATGCGATTGGGTAGTTCGTAGAGATGTACCAGTTCATCCAGGAAGTCGATTACTTTGTCAGCCTTGGGGCATGTGACCAGCTTGACCTCGATCCACTTGGTGAACTTGTCGATGGCCACCAATACTCTGTTGAATCCACCTGGCGCAGTTGGTAGTGGCCCAATCATGTCGAGCCCCCAGCAGGCGAAAGGCTAGGTTGGTGGTATGGTGACTAGCTTGTAGGCTGGAACGTGTTGCTGCTTGGTGAAGTATTGGCACCCTTTGCACCTTCTGACGAGTTTTTCGGCGTCGCCCATAGCTGTGGGCCAATAGAAAGCTCGTCGGAAGGCCTTGCTAACCAGCGTGCGAGAGGACGCGTGGTTGCCGCAGACGCCTTTGTGGATCTCCTCCAAGATGTCCTTGCCTTCTTGTCTGGGAACACACTTCATGAGTACTCCGGAAGATGCGCCTCACCTGTAGAGCTTGTCTCCGATGAGGACGTGGACTTGGCGCGGCGGATGAGTTGCTCCGCCAAGTTCTTGTCTGAGGAAACCTTCTGCTCGCTGAGGTAATCGATGAAGGGCTGCCTCCAGTCCACGTCGATCATCATGACCTCTTGGCCCGCCGGGGGATGCGCTGGGACAGTGGTCGGTGGCGCCGACTCCGGGATGGATGGCGTGTGAAGCTCATGGATGAAGACACCCGCTGGTACTTGAGCGCGAGTAGAACCAAGATTTGACAGGACGTCCGCTGCAACATTGTTGTCGCGGACGACGTGGTGGAACTCGAGACCGTAGAACTTGTTCTCGAGCTTGCGGACTTCTAGGCAGTAGGCATCCATTTTCTCCTTGTTGCGGTCCCAGGACTTGTTGACTTGGTTGATGACCATGTTGACGGTTAATAGTTGTATCAAAGTTCGTTTATGACTTGCAAGCGGACAAGTCTCCCGTCGTAATCAAGGGACCCTTCTTCCCTCGAGTGGTGAACCCAAGGTATCGAATCTGTGGAACAATGTGCAACGCAAGGATTCAATCTAGTAAAGCAAGGTAAAGCTATCTATTGAAGAACAAAGATGCATCTAATCTAAGATATGATCAAGTAAACGAATCTAATCTAATCTACTAAAGAGGTAACAAGAGAAAGCAAGAGATAACCAATCTAGAGAATCTAGATCATGCTTATGTTGTAGCTCCAAACAAGATAGACGAAGATAGAAAAGCGAATCTCATTAAAAGCATCTTTAAATCGTGGCCTTCCCATCCGACTCCGAAAACGCCCGCCTTTCGGAACCCCCGTTCTGTCACAACGTATCCCTATTCATGCGGGTAGTCTAGGGCGAGTTCGATAGAACAAGTTGAATCACTTGGCCGGTCCGGTATGCACCTCTAGCCACCGCGGCTACAAGAGCACCCTATGTAATCTAGCAGCAAACTAGATCGTAGAAGAAGCAAAACCAAGAAGAAAACAAAATCATCGAGAAGGCACTTAATCGCTAGAAATCGGATTCACTTACAAACTTCACCATGAATGATTACATGAACAAGATCACCACGGGGCCCTCCCTCGATCTTGATCCTCGCTCTGGAGCTCCGACGTGGTCTTCCATGCAAGGTTCCCACGTCGGCTAGGGAAACCCTAGACAACTAGCACGACCCTCATCTCCGAGATGGTGTCCCTCAAGCTTCTCTGCTCCTCGGCGGCGGATTACGACTTCGGTTCTGCGTGGCTCTCGGTCAGGAGGCTATTTATAGCCTGAGAAGCAATTAGGTCAAAGGGGAGGCCGATTGGGCCCCGAATTGGCCTGGGCCGGCCGGCCTGGGCCCAATTCGGCCCATCTCGTGGCCTGCTTCACCCGGTGTTGCTTCCCGCGTCTTTTAGATGTTCTCCCCTTTTGCATGTGGGCCCTTGACGTCGGTTTCTCTCCGAATTGGACTCAACTCCTTGTCTTGCAAGATTCAGCACTTTTCTGGTTCAGTCCTTGGAGTTTATCATCTTCTCGGGCTTGGTCCTTGGGCTCTTGGAGTCATGTTCACTTCATTGCTTGACTTGTATCGGGCTTCAAGGTCTTGTCATGAGGTGCTTAATGAACTTATCCCGGAAGTCTTGCTTTCAACGTTAAAACCCTGCGTAAACACTTAACTCCAAAACCGACATGCACAAGTGAACTTGTTATACCACGGGGGTTAGTACCAATGAATAAGATACAAAAGTCATGCCAACACCGAAGGTAAACTCATGGCTAGGTTGACGGATTTTCACCGTCAACATCTCCCCCATGCTTAAACCTTGCTCGTCCTTGAGTAAGCCTTCAATGGATATCATCGTTGCCCATCAATGTTTAAACCTTGCACTTGATCATACATGAAAAAAAACATAATGCTCTCAAAAGTTTAATTCGTTAAAGTTCCATAATGTACTAGCCTTCATCCCTACGGAGGGTAGATATTTAATTAAGCTTATCCCACAAGTATTAACATGCTCACAAAGTTTAAATAGATCTCAGAATTTTTGAAATAAAGAACGAGATAAAGAAAAGAGCTAAACCAAGTTCACAAATTTAAATCACCTTGCATGTTGCTCATGAACTCTCATCTCACTTGTCTCTCAAGCATATATATTCTACTCCTTTCCCTCTCATCACATATATGTGTGGTAGGCTTTATATGGAGCTTTGGGAAAGTTTAGTCCTAACAAGATTTTATAAATGAGGTGTTGTCAAAACAAGACAAGCTTCTCATGGTCTTACCGAGACTCGTCAAAAAGGTCATTGGAAAATAATGTTAAATCAAGGAGGGGAAAGAGAAAAATACACACACTTTTAGATGAGTGGACATGTGCAAATGGCAAAGAGTGATCCCGAGGCACAAAGGAAGTCCTCGTTATCGGATTGCACATGGTTGGAAAATGAGAATGGATCTTTTTAACTTGAAGCCTTGAATGCACTCTTAGAGAACCGGGGAGTTCACTTTACGCATATATTTTTTTTCTCTTTCTCATATTTCTCATTCTTTTCTTTCTTTCTTTCTTTCTTTCTTTCTTTCTTTCATTCATTATATATTTTTTCTTTGAAAGTCACGATCATCGCCAGATTTTTTTTCTTTCATCATTTTTTTAAAAATATTCCCCTTTTAACTCTAAAACTGCACCGTACCTACCTCCTCCCCCATGCTTAGACGTTGCTCGTCCTCGAGCAAAGAGGCGATAATAAGGTAGGTATCGGAAATATTTTTCCTTGGAGAGATACTTGAAATCTTCAATGTCGGCACCGTCTTGCGATCTTCCTTGAATTGATGATCCATTCTCAACGATAGGTTGTGGTCAAAAAGGTAATCACAAAAGATGATATTTGGTTTAAGGGTGGATATCCGGCGAGGTTTGTGAGATCTCCGATGCGGGGATACACAATGCACGGATAAAAGGCTAGCAAAAAGATAGATACGCAAAAACGGAATGACCACCTTCTTAGTCTCGGGCCAGAGAAATCATGGCCTGCAATAACTCACTCAAAAATAAATCTTGTACACTAAAGTTTATGCACTCAAATATATATAAGGCTCTGGATAGGTTGAGCAACACACAAGTGATATTTGTGACAAGGTTAGCAATATTCTTGAGCATAAAAGACATCTTTAATCTATTCATAACTTGAGAGCACATAAAACACTATGGGTCTTTATTTTAATCATAACCTCCGCTAAAGATTAAGCTAGCATTTAGATAATTTCAGATTTGTATTTTTAAGAGAGCACTAGGTTAAACATGCATAAATCAATTACAAAGATAAACAAAGCGGCAATTATAATCATATATCATCACGACATAAACCTTGTAACTTTAGTAATGGTAAAAACTTGGTGGCGACATTATTCATGATGAAAATAAACACTAACACACATGCTGAAAATAAAAGTGAAAACTAAAAATTAAAGTAAAGCAGAAAATACTACGCAAACATAGGCGCATACAAGCTGAAAATTAAAGAAAATGGGGTAAAGGAAAGATGACTAAAGCTCCTCCTCTCTCTAATCTTCCGCCGGTGGTTGATATTGATAGTCTTGGTTGTTGTACCCTTACTTGTAATAGGAAGCGCCTCTCCTCCTATGAATTGTCCGACGGTGCTAGGTGAAGGTGTCCAAGCACATAAGCGACGTTTGCATTTCCTTCACCCATTTGGTTTGCATTGGTTTGGATGGCTGCAATAAATTGCATGTTCCTTGCAGCGTATCCTCCAATGGTGGCTGCATTTTGTTGTGGTTGAGGAAGGTGTGCATATGGCTCCGCAAAGGCTACGTTGGGCACCGCAAAATTGGTGGGGGTATGGCTGCACCACTCCACCATGCTTGCATTGGTACATCACCGTAGTAACTTGGCGGCGCCGAAATTCCTACAAATGGTGGCACATAATTTTGTTGTGCACCTCCTTCTTGGGCCATAGAAGATCCTTCTCCTACAATCCTTCTCTTTTATTATTTTTTTATTCGCCGGCACAAGAAGTCCTTCCTCTAACCGATCTTCTTCCCCTCAAGAAAAAGTCTTAATCTTCCATCCGATAGGGGCAAATTTACTTTGGCCACTTTGAAGCCTCCTCTCTCATCTTCACTTATATATTTTCCTTTCTTCATATACTCAAATTCTAGGGAGGTCCCGGTTAGGAGATGATTCGGGTTCCTTGTAATACCCGGTTTTAAAGAGATAGCCAACATGGAGAGGTAACACCCCGAGGTGAGTGGGGACGGTTGGCTGCCTGGCAATCAAAGCCGAGTAAAGCCAATTCAACTCCGTGTTAGTTATCTTTGTCTCTCTCATTCTCCCAAAAATCTACTTGCACAAAAGTGACACACTTGGATGATGGGGTTCCAGATAGTATTTCTTCGTTGATGGTCTCCTCCTGTGATCATACTCCAAAAACCTTCCCATGTGCCTTCATGCACATCCACTTGTTCCAGAGCTCCCTTTTGAAAATAGGAGACACTCGCCCATGGGTCTACGATACTAGAACATGCAATCGTTTCAAACATGAAAACCAATCTAATCTATCGGGGATTGTGTTGAATGGATCCAAGGAAGCATTGAGCCCTTTACTCCTTTATGGCATGGTAGCTAACCTTAAGCATTAAAGTATTTCCAACACAAGATGATAGATAGATAATCCAACAAAGTATGATTACATCTCAAGATCGATTGCAACCCATGGATGAGAGGAGATTACCCCATCAAGGTGCTAGAAATAGCATCATTGATCAAGTTTACCCTTCCGACAGTGTCTTCCTTCTTCTCCACTTGTGGGCTCCCTCCAAACGGAATGAGAGACTCAGCACTCCTTCATCAAGGGTATGCGCCATGGTCATGAAAATTTCCTAGGCGAATTCCTTGTGGGTGTTTGCCGACACTCCGTTAGAGAATTGCACCAGTGTCCCGTGTGGGACCCAATATGTGGAGAGCTTGGTCGTCGATGTCGACGTTCGCTACAAGCCTCTACTTAAGGCGAGCGAGCTTCTTCTCCTCCTCCTCCGTCATGATGACATAGCCCTCGGAATACCGCGGAGCGTATGGAGGTGGAGCGGATGATCGTGTCAAGTGGCGAGGTTGGACGAGCGGCTCCTCCATATGTTATTGAAGTTTGGTAAACCTAATAAACGAGTTTCGTGTGGCCCTCATGCCACCAAGGAGAAGAGTGTGGTTCCTCCTCGGCGGTGCCGTGTCCTCCTCCATACACCGAGGAAACTCGGAAACCGAGTGCCTCCTCGAAGAGGTTGTCGATGATGGCTTAGACGACGATGATCCCTTCTTCTTCGGTGAAAAGGCTTGTAGTTTTCTTCCATGATTGCAGCGCTCTCCCTCACAAATAAATATCCAGGGTTTTCACCCGGTAACAAGGTACACAAATATTATTTTGGAGTCTGGACTTTGAGTGGATTAAGGATGTGATTTGTTGCACGAAACAAACGCGGTGGATGGCTAAGTCTAAGGTGATTCCGGCCTACAAACTAGAGCACACGAACAAAGAGTTGGATGAAAGACTTACCTCTCTCCTCCTCTTGGCTCGGTTCTTCTCTAGTGCATTCATGTTGCTTCGTGATCGCGTACACCTTCCAAACGTTCCCGTCCACTCCTTCGCTTGCATTATTGCTCCTTCCACTTGATGTTTTCTCTTTGACTCACTTCCATACTCCATTGCCTCACATGCATCCATGATATTCCTACAAAACAAAGCCTTGGCTGCCCCCCATGCTTGTACTTTGCATGTGGTTTGATAAAAGATGTTGGAGGGGCATCCCGTGATGTATCATGGTGCATGTATGATTAATTCAAACTAGATTGCATCCCTTTAAGTGTGTTTAAGGCTAAGCACTCCTCTAATTTCAAAATTTAAAAATATTTTTCAGAGCCATGCAAGAGCTCAAGCATAAATTTAGAGAAGTTTTTAAACCATTAAAAACAAATGTAAGTCGAAAATATTTTTCGACTACGTCGATATCGGTCTCGACGGTATTGTTTTCCTTCATTAGTTGAGAGCAAGCTTTTCCCGGCTTGATCATGGGGGCATAGGTTTAGGTCCTAATTTTGATTAGATGAGAGAGATTTTGAATGAAATAAAATTAAGTGAGGCTTAGAAAAATTCTAATCTTTGGAGAAACCAAGGATATGGATTTTTAAACCAACCAAAAATCAAGATTCTAGGTTCACGCGAGCCCTACCACATGCTGAAATTTAAATAACATCTAGATACAAGTCGTGGCTCTACTCGGGTGTTTTTAGCATGAAAAACAAGTCAACCACAGCATCATAAAGAGGATGAAAGGTTGAGTTAGGTTCTGAATTTTTTTTTTTGGTTGTGGTTTCTCGAAAAAGAAGCAAACAATCACATAGGATGGTTCATGCAAAGGGTTTATGATCAAGCAGAATATTCAACCAAGAATTATGTCTCTAATATTGTTCAACCATTCTAAGTCTAAGGTTTTGCATAGTAAAATTCAAAACTGAATTAAATTTACAAAGACTTGAAAAACCTGGAATCGGGTTGTCCTCCCGGTAGCTTATTCTTGACTCGACGAAACGGGTTGCCTCCCGCCTAGCGCTTCGTTTATAGTCCATGGCTAGACTTCTTCACTTGATTACTCCGGATCAACGCTCTTTGCGGGCGTTGCAATCTTGGGTACCCACTTTGGCTTAGTCATTTTTTTTGGTCTTCACAGGCTGGCATTGTTTTTTGGTCTTGACGGATGCAACAACTTCCTTCATGTAGTGGCTCGGCATCTCGAACCCCGGTCTTCGGTTGTGATCTTCATGGTGATCCTTCATCTCTCCCGAGTGAGCTTGAGTAGCCTTCTCCGTCTTGGGACCTTGGAGTTGTCTCGGATATTCTTCTTTGTGACCCATCGGGCGCCCGGCAAGTTGTCCCACTTGCGTCTAGCATCTTCATCACGATGAACACTTCACGTATAGAGCTTCCGACCTCCGTCACCTTGCCATCTAAATTCTTCAATATTTTCTCCATAGCCTCGAACTTAGTGACAGCGTCCTTGTTGATCTTAGCTTGCTCGTCCATCAAGTCCTTGAATTGTGCACAAAGAGGAACCAAATCTTGAATGGACGAACTTGCATTAAATCGGGGTTACCTTGGACATGGTCGTACTCCACACACTCTTTGCATGTGGAACTTGCTTCGGCGGCCTTTAGGTGTTGAGCTTCTTTCTCCATCTCCATCTTCTCCATCCTCCTCTTAAGTAAACCGATATGCCACTCAAGGAATCCGGCTCGTATGCATTCAGCTCTCGCAATCGTCATGCGGATAGTTGAGACTTTGATCTTGGACGGCCTTCCGTGTCTTGACTTGGAGGTGGTGATTCCCATGGAGATTTTGACGGTCCTTCGACTTTTGGATCTAGGGTTTCCAACCCTTTAGCTTGTGTTGCACGTCACCTTTGCCTGTAAAGTTTTCCTGGATCATCCACAAAAAAGTTTGGGTTTCTTGGAGAGGTAGCCAACCATCTCCGGTTAGGGTTAGTGATAAAACAAAAATCTAACAAAAGAAAAATTAGGGTTAATCAAAACTAGATTAGATTGATATTTTTTTCCTTTTTGAGGATGATCAAACCTAAGAGATGCAAAAGAAAATCAAAAGAAAAACTGAAAGATAAGCGATACTAGATCGGATCTTGATTGCTTGTTCCCCGGCAACGGCGCCAGAAAAAGGGGCTTGTTGACGGTTAATAGTTGTATCAAAGTTCGTTTATGACTTGCAAGCGAACAAGTCTCCCGTCGTAGTCAAGGGACCCTTCTTCCCTCGAGTGGTGAACCCAAGGTATCGAATCCGTGGAACAATGTGCAACGCAAGGATTCAATCTAGTAAAGCAAGGTAAAGCTATCTATTGAAGAACAAAGATGCATCTAATCTAAGATATGATCAAGTAAACGAATCTAATCTAATCTACTAAAGAGGTAACAAGAGAAAGCAAGAGATAACCAATCTAGAGAATCTAGATCATGCTTATGTTGTAGCTCCAAACAAGATAGACGAAGATAGAAAAGCGAATCTCATTAAAAGCATCTTTAAATCGTGGCCTTCCCATCCGACTCCGAAAACGCCCGCCTTTCGGAACCCCCGTTCTGTCACAACGTATCCCTATTCATGCGGGTAGTCTAGGGCGAGTTCAATAGAACAAGTTGAAATCACTTGGCCGGTCCGGTATGCACCTCTAGCCACCGCGGCTACAAGAGCACCCTATGTAATCTAGCTGCAAACTAGATCGTAGAAGAAGCAAAACCAAGAAGAAAACAAAATCATCGAGAAGGCACTTAATCGCTAGAAATCGGATTCACTTACAAACTTCACCAAGAATGATTACATGAACAAGATCACCACCGGGGCCCTCCCTCGATCTTGATCCTCGCTCCGGAGCTCCGACGTGGTTTTCCATGCAAGGTGCCCACGTCGGCTAGGGAAACCCTAGACAACTAGCACGACCCTCATCTCCGAGACGGTGTCCCTCAAGCTTCTCTGCTCCTCGGCAGCGTATTACGACTTCGGTTCTGCGTGGCTCTCGGTCAGGGGGCTATTTATAGCCTGAGAAGCAATTAGGTCAAAGGGGAGGCCGATTGGGCCCCGAATTGGGCTGGGCCGGCCGGCCCGGGCCGGCCGCCTGGGCCGGGCCCACTCGGCCCATCTCGTGGCCTCGCTTCGCCGGTGTTGCTTCCCGCGTCTTCTAGATGTTCTCCCCTTTTGCATGTGGGCCCTTGACGTCGGTTTCTCTCCGAATTGGACTCAACTCCTTGTCTTGCAAGATTCAACACTTTTTCTCGGTTCGGTCCTCGGAGTTTATCATCTTCTCGGGCTTGGACCTTGGGCTCTTGGAGTCATGTTCACTTCATTGCTTGACTTGTATCGGGCTTCAAGGTCTTGTCATGAGGTGCTTAATGAACTTATCCCAGGAAGTCTTGCTTTCAACGTTAAAACCCTGCGTAAACACTTAACTCCAAAACCGACATGCACAAGTGAACTTGTTATACCACGGGGGTTAGTACCAATGAATAAGATACAAAAGTCATGCCAACACCGAAGGTAAACTCATGGCTAGGTTGACGGATTTTCACCGTCAACAGACCACTGCGGAGTCGCCGTAGACTAGTAGCCGCTTGATGCCCAGTGAAGCCGCGAGGCGGAGCCCGTGTAGCAGAGCTTCGTACTCAGCTTCATTGTTCGAGACCTTCCAGAAGATCTGCAGGACGTACTTGAGTTGTTCGCCAGTTGGAGAGATCAAGAGTACTCCTGCACATGCGCCCTTGAGGTTGAGTGAGCCATCATAGTACATCACCCAGTGCTCTGGACGCTCGGTTGGAGTAGGTAGTTGATTCTCCCGCCACTCCGCCATGAAGTCGACTAGTGCCTGCGACTTGATGGCTGTGCGTGGCTTGAAGTCGATGTTGAGGGTGCCGAGTTCGACTGCCCACTTGGAGATTCTTCCAGTAGCATCTTGGTTCCGCAGGATGTTGCCGAGCGGGTAGTCGGTGACGACGGAGATCGAGTACTCCTGGAAGTAGTGTCGTAGCTTCCGCGAGGTGATGAGCACTGCGTACAGAAGCTTTTGTACGGGCTAGTAGCGTGTCTTGGATTATGACAGGACCTCGCTGATGAAGTAGACTGGTCGCTGGACTGGGTAGGCGTGGCCGTCTTTCTGCCGCTCGACGATGATGGCAGTACTGACCACGTGAGTAGTCGCAGCGAGGTAGAGCAGTAGCTGCTCGCCTTTGCGAGGAGCCGTAAGGACTGGTGGCTTTGATAGGAAGTCCTTGAGCTGAGCAAGAGCTTTGTCCGCCTCTGGAGTCCACACGAACTTCTCTTGGTGCTTGAGTAGTTTGAAGAAGGGGAGCCCCCGTTCTCCGAGCTTCGAGATAAATCTGTTCAGGGCCGCCATGCACCCGGTCAACTTCTGGACGTCTTTGATGCACGTGGGAGCTTTCATGCTGGTGATGGCGGAGATCTTCTCGGGATTGGCTTCGATGCCGCGGTGGCTGATGATGAAGTTGAGTAGTTTGCCCGAAGGTACGCCGAAGACGCACTTGTTCAAGTTGAGCTTCCAGCAGTGCTCGCGCAGGGATGCGAAAGTCTCTTCAAGATCGTCGATAAGGGTACTGGAGTTTCTGGTCTTAACGACCACGTCATCCACGTAGGCTTCGACGTTCTTGTTGAGTTGCCTCTTGAAGCAGGCCTGGATAGCTCATTGGTATGTGGCGCCGGTGTTCTTCAACCCGAAGGACATGGTCGTATAGCAGTACGCGCCAAACGGGGTGATGAATGCGGTCTTCTCCTGGTCTTCTTCCTTGATCGCGATCTGGTGGTACCCGGATTAGCAGTCGAGGAAGCAGAGCAGGTCGCAGCCCGCCGTGGAGTCGATGACTTGGTCGATCCGCGGCAACCCGAAGGGGTCCTTGGGGCAGTGCTTGTTGAGGTCGGTGTAGTCGACGCACATCCTCCACTCGTTCGAGTTCTTCTTGCGGACGAGGACGGGTACTTGATTTGTGGAGGCAATCTCCACGGCTTCCATGTCGCAGTCGTGCAAGATCTTCAAGTCCCCTTGCAGTGAGAGTACACCTGCTGGACTTGGCATCTTGAGCACCAAGTAGGTGTAGTGCGGTACCGCCATGAACTTGGCGATAGCTGGTCTGCCGAGGATGGCATTGTAGGACGTCTCGAAGTCCGCGACCTCGAACTTGACGTACTCGGTATGATAGTTGTCCCGAGATTCCCCAAAGGTAACTGGCAGGACCACTGAGCCCAGTGGGATGGCCGCGTTCCCGGGGACGATGCCGTAGAAGGGCGAGGTGCTCTTGGTGAGCATGTGGGTGATGTCGAGCCCCATCTTCTTTAAGGTCTTGGCGAAAAGGATGTTGAGCCCGCTTCCACCGTCGATGAGGACCTTGTTAAGCTTGGAGCCCGCGACCACTGGCTTCAGGACTAGTGGGAACTGTCCTGGTTCAGAGAAGCTTGTCCACTGATCCACGTGGGAGAAGGTAATGGGTACCTCCGACCACCTGAGAGGGGTCGGAACCGCCGGTTCAATGCTCATGACTTCTCGACGGGTAGCCTTTTGTTCCCGTCTGCTGGGTAGTCCACCGAAGAGGACGTTGACTGTCTTGTCGGGTTCCTGGAAGTCGTCATTGCCTCCGTCGTTCTTCTTCTTTCCGTTCTTGTCATGAGGGTGCGGTGGCTCTGGAGTACTCTTGAGTGCTCGCCTGAGTTGGTAGCACTGCTCGGTGGTGTGGTTGCCATCTAGGTGCCATGGGCACTTCTCTTTCAGCAAGTCTTTGAAGCCGCCAGAGGTCTTCTTCGAGTTCTCCTTCGCAGGGCACTGGATAGCCGCGACAGTGTTGTCTGGCTTGCGCTTGTGGTTGGGACCCGAGTAGTTGTTGTTGTTGCGACCGCCTTGGTTCTCGTTGTTGCTGCTGCCACCGCCCGTGTTCTGCTTGCTCTTGCCACGAATGGCATCGTACTTGGCGTTGGCTTTGTCTTCTTCATCCGCCCAGGACGTGATCATATCCTTGAGGTGGGGGATCTTGGGGCGGCGGCGACCGAAGTCTTCGAAGGTGCGACGGTGGTAGAGACCGTCTTGAAAGAGGTCGATGACCTCCTTGTTGGTGACGTCGACTACGGTGGCGCGCTTGTCGAAGAAGCGCCACATGTACTTGCGAAGGGTCTCGCCCTGTTCCTGCTTCACCATAGCTAGGTCCATGCGAGTACCCGATCGGCCCATAGCGCCCGCGAAGTTCTTCGGTGAACTGCTCCTTCAGCTGGTCCCACTTGTCGATCGAGTGCTTGTCCGGCGACTCGAGCCATGTGAGTGGGGCTTGGTCCAGGCAGAAGGGGAAGTAGAGGCACTTGGTGTTGTTGTTGCCACCAGCGTTCTCGATGGAGAGGGCGTAGCATCTGAGCCACTGGATAGGATCCTGCTTCGCGTCGTACTTGGTGATTCCCAGAGGTTTGAACTTGTCCGGGAGGAGTAAATTGCGAAGCCGAGGATTGAAGGCGGGGAAGCCGTCGTTGTCGCCTGTTGTGGCGGAAATTTTCCTCCGCAGTTCTTCAATCTTCTGGCGGACGTCGTAGCCGCCCTGTGAGGCTCCGGAGGCGTGGCTGTTCGCGTGGTCTCGACCGCCGCGACTGCCTCTGCCACCGGCCCTCCTATTGGCCCCATGGTTGGAGCTTCCGCCGTCGCTGCCGCCGCCGCCAGGATCGCGGTGAGGGATGATCTCGCGATCGCCGCCAGCAGCTGCGGCACTGTTGCCAACCTGAGAGGGTCCGCCGGCGTTGGCACGGGTACGGTTGGGCTGAGCCGGTAGCTCGGCTTGAGTACGGTTACGGCCGAGGTCTGCGCTGCGACTTGTAGCTTCGTTGTCGCGGTTCCTGGCGGGGGGCGGCTGGGTGACCCTGTTGTCGACTCGCATGAAGTAAGCATCTTCTACGAGCTTAGCGATGACTTCTCCAGCACGTATCCCCTGAGCTTGGCGTGCGATCGCTGTGATCGACATGAGGCATTGCTCCGGGGTGGTGTGTACCCTGCTCTCGATGGCTTCGAGAGCTTCTGCGAGGTTGCGGATGGGGAGGTTGTCTCGGAGATGCCGGCGCCATTCGTTCCGCTTTCTGTTACGCTCACGTCGAGCGTCCCTGTTGGCGTCGGTCTCATCCGTGGGTGCTTCAGCAGACAGCTCGTCTGCGGAGATGTCTTCAAGGTACCGGTCCTCTGCCGTCCCTGAAGGTCCTGGCGTGTCGCTGGCAGCCATGAAGACTTGGCGATCGGAGTTGCCAAGGCTGGAGTCAGAGCTTGCCACCTCAGTTGGAGAATACTCCTCAGTTCGAGTGAGTGGTGTTCCCTCCTGGAACGGAAGTGAGTCGAGGTAGGCAATGTAGCGTGAGTCCCCACTTAGAAGGTCAGCGGGCTTGCGATCTGGCCAGTAGATGAATCTCCCAGTAGGTGTGGACGTTATAACCAGCCCAGAAGCCGGCCCTGATAAGGGCTGCTCAGTCGTGTTGTCCTCGGACTCGGGATCCTCAGGGTCCGACCCGAAGTCGAACTCGTACGCGGAGTCCGAGTAGAAGCCGGAGAGAGGGTTGGATTCCGAGGCGTGGCCGGGGGCGGTGTCGGAGTCCGAGTTGTACTCGGGTACGGGCTCCTTGCCTGCCCAGCGCGAAGAGGGAGCCTCCGTGCGGGCCCTACTGAGGTTGTGGGGGCCACGCGTGAAGCGCTCACGGGGTGGTGAAACCATATGCGATGGCTGAGTAGCCGGCTCGCATGCGATAGCCCACGGGGACGTCGAGTTCGAGTTGGAAGTGAATCCGAGCTTGAAGTCGTCGTGTTGGTCGAAAAGCGAAATTTCGCCGAACTTGCCAGCGAGTTCGCCCGTGACTGCTTCAGGAAGCGTCACGAAGCCGGTCTCCGGGTTGGGCTGCATGGTGAGGCGGCGTTGGAAAGACCCAGTGCCGTCAGCAGTGCAGACCCAGGCGCCGAAGACGAAGGTGTCGCCGCGGTTGAAAGCGACGGTTGGCTTGATGTAGACAGGAGCCGTCGAGTTCGCCATGTGATCTTGGGCGAGATCCCCTACCTGGCGCGCCAGCTGTCGGTGTTTTAGACCGGCAACCTACTAAGGGGAGTACCCGAAGTAGATGAATGTGGCCTCGCCGAGATCGGTAACCCGAAGGAAGAGACACGTGGCACACAATTTAGACAGGTTCGGACCGCGAGGTGCATAATACCCTACGTCCTGTATGCTGCGTAGCTCTGGATTGATTGGGTATGATTACAAGATGATGCAATCTTATGCCATGAGATCAGATGATCAAGAGAGGGGTCCCTGCCTCGCCTTATATAGTTTGGGAGGCAGGGTTACAAGTCGGTTCAGGGAGAGAGTACTAGTCGAGTACGTCTAGGAGTCTTTTATACAGTGCGGGACATGTACAGCTTCCTAACCGAGTGCTTCTCCTTTGTAGTCCTTGTGCTTCACGCCATCAGGTGCCGTGCAGCGCAAGTCGGGTAGTCCCAGGGGCCTACCGAGTAGTCGGTCCTGGTACCCACCAAGGTAGTGGGCCCAGGGAGGTCCATACGACACAAGTCTATACAACTACTCCCGAATCCTCCGCTGTAAGCGGCCTTCGGGTCCAAGCACTAGTCTCCTGACTACTCTACTCTGAGATCCAGCGTTAACGGCTACTAACGAAACTCAGGCTGCTTAGAGCATCAAGGACTCTAGCAGCAGTCTATCAAGAGACCACGTACCTCAAGATCCAACCTATACGGCTACTAACAGATCTGCTGCTGTAAGCGGCTATACGCCCAAGCACCACTCTAAGCCGTAGGCGGCCTCCGGGTCCTGGCGACTTCACTTGTATAACGGCCCTGGCCATCCAGGTGTACTTTCTTAGTAATAAAGTTCGACTCTCGCTTTAACTTATTTACTGTGTCTCCCTCAACGGGTCTACTACCGAGTACTACTACTCGCGACAACTCCACAGATGGGCACTCCGCATACCACATCGCGACAAAGAGTACTCATTCGGTGGAAAAAAAATTTCATTAACAACTTAAACAAGTTTTTTACAACATTGTTTATATTACATATGTCGCCATAAGATAACCCTACACGACAACTACTGGAGGTTCAACTTCTCCGCGACTTGCTCGGCGATTGGCGCCATCTGCTCTAGAAGCTCATTGTATTGATCATCTGAGCAATTGGCGGCTAGTCCACCCGCAACTACATCAACCGGGGCCTTGGGGAAGTACGACTTCACGAACGCTAAGACTTGGTTGGGGACGGACTTCGCCAGATGCTTGACATACGTCGCCAGATGTCCGGGGGCTTCCTTCAGCCAGTCAACCAATGGAGCAATCTTTGGTCCGCCCGGGTGAGGTACCAGCAGCCTAGCGATGGGCAGCGCGACTTCCTCAAGCTCCTTGAGTTGACCCCGTAGCTTTTCGCAGTCTTCACCAAGCTTCTGGAGAGACTTATAGCAGTTGACAAGGTCACGGTCCGAGGCGATCTGAAGCTCCATGTGCATACAACACTCATGGGCCAGCTGCTTATAATCGTACTCAAGTACCTTGCGGGCATCTTTCTCTCGGTAGAAGAGATTCTTCATATCAGTCTCTGATGCCTTTAGCTACTCCACCCGGGCCTCAAGATCTGCAAACAACTCAAAGGGAGAAGTCAGACTACTATAGGGTACCCACAATAAGTACTCGACAAGATGGCATCAACATACCTTTGTTCTTGTGGCGCAACGACTTGTTCTTCCGGACCAGCTCATCGCTCTTTGCCTGCATATCTTGCACTTCATTGTGGTACTGGGTGAAGGCGCCATCAAGCTTGGATGGGAGCATGGCGGAGTGTTTCCTGGCCTTAGCGAGTTCTTTCTCTAACGTCTCTGCCTGGAGCACTGTATCGCCATACCCTTGGAGCATTTCGGACTTCTGTCGAGATCTCTACACGACATCCTGCAGAAGGCAACAATTATTCGGGTACTCACATCCGAAAGATTTCGACTACTTAAGAGTACTGATACATACCTTCATCCATTGCTCGGCCCGCCGCATCGATTCCAAGTTGCTAGCTACCGCTACCGAACTGATAAGATCATCCGCCAGAAGCTCGAGTCCATCCTAACTAGTCGTGGTGGCCTCGGACATCGGCGCCGAACGGATCGGCTCCGCGTCTTGGATTTCTGGCAAACGGACGACTACCTCCAAGTTCACCTCCGGCAGGGCATCGCCACGCACCTCTTCGGCCACCCCGGGGGCTGCTGTCTCCGTAGGCTCTGTCGTTGCTCCAGTGGCCACCTCAGTTTCCGGCACAACGCCTTCAACCGGCACAGCCTTGGGGATGGTGCTACCCTCGACTTCCGCTCCTGTCAACACAAGACATACGGGATCAGTTCCCCGAGGGCTTTGACTACTACTCGAGGAAGGCCGCATTACTGCAGCGTACTCACCTTCTACTACGCTGGCTTCTGGCAGCGTAGCCTCCACGACCGGCGTCACGGTCTCGGCTTGAGGGAGGGGAGCGGACTCCTCGGCAGAAGGCGCGAAAACTTCTTCAGCTGCCGCCGTGCTGGGTTCATCTCCATCCCAGGATAAGTCAGTTGATTTCTTGCACAGTACAGGATCGGTGGTCAACCAAGTAAGACTACCAAGATACAAGTACTACTCGGGAAAGATCTTCACTTACAAGCTAGACCGGACGGCAGTCATGGTCGGAGCGCCAAGGATACTGGCGATATCTACAAGCCTGGCTTCGGCGGGCGCCTCTTCCTCATCCTGAGCCTCTGCCGGTTCTTTAGCACCAGCAGTCGTGCTCGGTTCCGACCTGTTCTCCACGGCCGGCGCCTGCGGCTCGACAACTCTAGTTGACTACTATGTCATCCGCGACACAAGTTCTTCGACGGTGGGGGCTGGACTGCGGCTTCTTTCAGCCCCCCCCCCCCCCCCCCCCACCATGTCCCAGTCCTCTCCTTCAACCTTGATCAACAGGGTCGGATGAGGGAATCTCTTGCGACAACTGAGAAGTCAACTGTCAGCATACAGAATACTTCAAGTCAAGTACTCGACTACTCTACTCGAGGAGCTCACCTCTTGAGACGTAGTCTCGGTCACCTTCAGCTTCTTGGCGACTCATTTGCGCGCCACATTGCGTGGCCTCTATGGCGGCGCCGGGAGACTAGCCTCCAGGCTTGTCGGTGGATCTTCGACAAGGGGGATGTGGGGCAACCCAGGCCGGCTGAACCTGGACCGCAACTGGAACCGCTCCTGAAGCGTCTCCCCGTCCTCCTCGTCGGATGTGTCTTCTATGGTGACGGTGTCTTCACCATCACCGACTTCACGGTGCTCCTTGTCTTTACCCTTGCCCTCCTCTGGAATATCCACAAGTCGAGGAGGGGAAGCGGGGTCAGAGACAAACTTTGTCAGATCATCCTGCATCAAACAGTTTAAGTGAACTTGACTACTACAATACAATGAATACTCAAAGGCACAAGTTCGCCTACCAACCTTGTTTGGCAAACGAGCCGCGGACTACTCCGGAACTGGGCAGGGTGTGTATGGTGGCATATCTTTGAAGATCCTACCCAGCCTCTCGACGATGTCGTCATCATCGATCTCATTACCGGGCATCCTCGACGTGTCGTCGTCGCCCGTATACTGGTACCCAAGGGTATCTGTTGACGGTGTATTTTGGTATACCTAGCATGTTCATTACACTTTGGTTTGGATTTGATTATGGAACTAACCCGCCACTAGGCACACTAATCATATAACAAGTTCATCTATGTGCATGCATTTGGAAGTGTTGTGTTTATGTAGGAAAACATGGACATAAAGGACGGATTCGCAACAAGTTCAAAGGAGCATTTACGGAGTCTTGTTCGTGTTCATGAGCTTGATGAAATCACTTCCAATGGTGGCAAGGACCGAAGTGCTACGAGGAACACCCCCGGAGATTGAAGCGTAAAAGACCGAACTTCATGCGCGGAGAACCTCCATCTTGGACGCGAGGATGACATCGCCAAAACCATGCAAGTGGAGGGGGCAAAGTGCATAATCACCTGAGGACCCACGAGAGCAAAGGGGTGACCGAGCCGGGCCGAGATGGGCGTGGGCCGGTCGGCCCAGGCCGGCCAGCCTAGCCCACTCCGGTGGCCAGTTCGGCCCCCCTTTCCTTGCACCCGAAGGATCTTCAACCCTAAAACCTTGGAGGCGCCGCCATTCGAGGGGGAGAGCCATTCGCACCAGGAGGCCATCCACAAGCTAGAGAGAGAGGAGGGAGATCTCCGGAGGGAGATCGTCCACCTCGAAGGAAGCACCCTCTCGTGGAGAAGAAAGAAGACACCGTCGGAAGGGAAACCATGATCAACGGTGCTATGTCCAGCACTTTGATGGGGTAATCTTCTTATTCGTCCATGGGTTGTAATCGATCTTGAGATGTAATCATACTTTGTTGGATTATCTATCTATCATCTTGTGTTGAATATACTTTAGTGCTTAAGGTTAGCTACCATGCCGTAAAGGGAGTATAGGCCTCAATGCTTCCTTGGATCCATTCAATACGCCGTGTCCATCATAGGTCTAGTCATGAATACCTTCGCGTAGTGACAGTACGAGAGGAGGGAAAGGGCGAAACCGTGGTCACAACCCCTGATAGATTAGATTGGTTTAAGGTCTTTAATTGATTGCATGATCGTAGACCCATGGGCGAGCGTCTCCTCCCTTGATCACTTATCGTTCTCTCTAGTGTAGTTTAGTTGTTTTCTAGTCTAATCGTAGTTAGAGTTTGCGTAGTTAGAGTGTGAAGGTAGATTGAACGCTTGTAATCCCCTTGCTCCGCGGATTGACAAGAACCTTGGGAATCCGGTGGTGAAAAAGGTGTGGGATCCGTACGCTTGCGGATCGTAGAGGGATACGTCATTTATCCGTCAACAAGCCCCTTTTTCTGGCGCCGTTGCCGGGGAGCAAGCTAGTTTACATCGTTTGATTTGCATTTAACTTAGTTTTATATTTAGTTTATCTTTTATTTGTTTTATCTAACACCTATTATCTAGAAAAACGCTTTGTTTTGTTTTTGTTTTTGTTTTTATCTTATTGTCTAGATGGCGTTCATTAATCAACCCGTGGAAGAACCGGAGAAATCACTAAGGGATTGTGCTAGCCCTCGATGTGAAGACATAAAAGATAAGAGTCGGATTCGAAGCTCAAAGCGACCGAGTATGATATTAAATCAAAGATCATCGAGATGGTGCAAACCCGTTTGAAGGGATGGTTACGGAGAACCCATATAGACACATAAGGCATTTCACGACGCTATGCAACACGGTGCGTCGAGAAGGAGTCCCCGATGAATGGTTCAAATGGAATCTCTTTCCCT
Source organism: Cenchrus americanus (assembly GCA_947561735.1). Lineage (NCBI taxonomy): Eukaryota > Viridiplantae > Streptophyta > Magnoliopsida > Poales > Poaceae > Cenchrus > Cenchrus americanus. Next base: position 123,554,499 of record OX387242.1, on the reverse strand, counting down.
ACTCACTTGCCGGCAATGCAAAGACATGGTACTCGTTCGCGTCCTTTTAAGTTGAAGGCAATTGGAACAAGTTGACAAAGAAGTTTTGCGAGAAGTTCTTTCCAATTAGCAAGGTTCAACATCTAAGGAGGCAAGTGATCAATTTCATGCAAGGAGAAGAGTAAGGGATAGACCAAGCTTGGGATAGGTTTAATGGGTTGATCGAACAAGGACCAAGACTCGGCTTCTCCGGTGACGTAATCTTGCATACATTTTTCTTTTCCCTAACCCCCAGTTGCATGCAACACGTCCAAATGTGTGCAGGTGGGGATCTCATGGAGAAAACACTCACGGAAGCCTCCCAACTTCTACAAAAAATTTGTAAAGCGGCTGCCATGCGAAGAGATTGGGAAACAAGACTTGCGGAAGAGCCGGAATATAATTTGAGGAAGAAGAAGTGTGTTGTATTTTCTAAAGAGGCAACCCCTGAAGTCACAAAAGAGGAACCAATCACGGAAAAGCTTGAACCAGAACACATCAAGTTAAGAACTACCCCGAGTGTTGACTTCGCCGTACCAAACGAGACAAACAAGAGAAGCATGTCAAGCGCGAAGCCACTAAGGGAGTTCGAACCAATGGATTGGGTTCCTATCGATTACAGAGGAGTATTCAACAAGAGAAGACCGTTCCCTAATCAAAAGGGAATGGCGAGAGCATTGGAAGTGGATTTCCCACCGGAAAGGAAAGCGGAAGAATCATACGACCTTGAAACCACCGGTGAGATCTTTCAAAAGCTCTTTGGAGATGATGAAGTGGATCCGGAACACATAGCTGAGGTGAAGAGAAACATGGGGATCAAGCCCGAAGCATCGCCATATGCTCGCCTCACAGAAGTCTAGGCGATAGGATCCGAAGAAGAAGAGAAGATGACACCACCCTTGAGTTGCGTGATCAACGAAGTTCAATGCAAAGCTTTACGCGACATCGGAACACAAGTAAGTGTCCTATCTTCAAAATTTTACGATAAAGTTCAAGACCGCAACCTAGACTTAGCTCCAACATCAACGAAATTAATTATGGGTGATGGTAGAACTATAAAACCTCTAGGTATTGCTTGCAACATGAAAGTAAAAATCTCTAGAAATTATATACCAACCGATTTCTTTGTTATTGATGCTTACCATAGTAATCATGATCCATGATCACATAATCTTAGGTAGGCCCTTTCTTAAGTTGGTTGATGCCGTGTTAGATGCCGGAGAAGGCAAAGTAACAATGAACCTTAATGGAACAAAGTACACATATAACTTTCTTCGTGCTTCTAAACACCTTACACCCTTTCCTCCCGAAGATGAAGAAGTAGAAGAGATAGATAGCCTTTGTTTTGTTGAAACCCTTAGAGACCCGCTGCAAAGAGCGATGGAGAATCAAATTAGTAATCAACAAGATGAAGAACTAGAAGAAGCAATAAAAGGTTCGGAACCACATGATGGAAGCGTGGAGGAAGGAAAATTTGAAGACATAGGAGAGATTAAACCCGAGGAGCCACATGCGCCCGAAGTAGACCTTAAACCTTTGCCCAAAGGATTAAAATATGAATTTTTGGGCCCAGGCAAAACCTATCTAGTCATTGTGAGCGACGAGTTGAGTCCCGGAGAAAATAAGGCGTTGCTTATTTTATTGAAAAAACATAGGAAGGTGATTAGATATTCGATTAATGATCTCAAAGGCATTAGCCCAGCCTTTTGCACTCATCGTATACCAAAGGAAGACCAATGTAAGCCTGTAGTGGACCACCAAAGGAGGCTAACCCATGCCATGCGAGAGATAGTAAAGAAAGAGGTTATCAAGTTACTTGATGCCGGAATCATCTACCCGGTTCCGCATAGCGAGTGGGTGAGCCCGGTACATTGTGTACCAAAGAAAGGAGGTTTGACCGTGGTGAAGAATGAGAAAAACGAGTTGATACCGCAAAGAACCGTGACTGGGTGGCGGATGTGTATCGGTTATCGTAAGCTTAACAAAGCAACGAAGAAATATCATTTCCCCCTACCGTTCATTGACGAGATGCTCGAGAGGTTAGCAACCACGCTTATTTTTGCTTTCTCGATGGGTACTCGGGGTTCATGCAAATTCCCATTCACCCGGATGATCAACACAAAACAACATTTACATGCCCTTACGGAACGTTTGCATATAGAAGGATCCCCTTCGGTCTATGCAACGCTCCGGACTCTTTTCAACGTTGCATGATGGCCGTATTTTCGGAATTCATCGAAGAAATTGTCGAGGTGTTCATGGATGATTTTTCCGTTTATGGGAAGACGTTCATGGATTGCTTGGCAAACTTGGAAAAGGTCCTCACGAGGTGTGCGGAGGTGGATTTGGTGTTAAATTGGGAAAAGTGCCACTTCATGGTTAAGCAAGGCATAGTGCTCAGACATGTTATATCCGAGAGAGGAATTGAAGTGGACAAGGCTAAGGTAGAGACGGTTGAGCAACTCCCACCTCCTACGGATGTTAAGTCCTTAAGGAGCTTTCTAGGCCATGCCGGATTCTATAGAAGATTTATTAAGGACTTCTCAAAGATCACTAAGCCTTTAACGCATCTTCATCAAAAGGATGTGGCTTTCGACTTTGATGAGAAGTGCCTAGCGGCATTCCGGACCTTGGAAAGTGCATTGGTGAGTGCTCCCATTATTCAACCTCCGGATTGGAGCCAACCTTTCGAGATCATGTGTGATGCAAGTGACTACGCCGTAGGCGCGGTTTTGGGTCAAAGAAAGGAAGGTCGAGTTCACGCCGTTTACTATGCTAGCAAAACTCTTAGTGGGGCGCAATTAAATTATGCCACTACAGAAAATGAGTTGCTAGTGGTGGTTTTCGCTTTTGAAAAATTCAGATCTTACATCATGAACTTGAAGGTCATTGTTTACACCGATCACGTAGCCATCAAGTATCTCTTGGCTAAGACGGAAGCTAAACCACGTTTGATTCATTGGATCCTTCTTCTCTAAGAATTTGATGTTGAAATTCGTGATAAAAAGGGGGTGGAAAATGTTGTGGCCGATCATTTGTCTAGGATGAATCATGGACAAGATGATAAAGAGCCCATAGAAGATAAGATGAGAGATGACCACCTCTATCGAGTGTTTGATAAAGATACTTGTATGATCGATATCATTCGAGCGATTCGGAAGATGCATCTCGATCATTTAGATAGAAACCCTCAAAAGAAGATAATCTCCGAAAGTAGGAAATACTTTTGGGATGCACCATACCTCTTCAAACTTGGAAATGATGGAGTGATGAGAAGATGTGTGCCAAGAGAAGAAAGGGTAGAGATTTTGAGAAAGTGCCACTCGGCGGAGTACGGTGGACACTATAGCCATTTTCGAACCCAAGCAAAAGTATGGTCGAGCGGATTCTATTGGCCGGAGATGCATGAAGATACTAAAATATATGTTGCATGATGCCCCGAATGCCAAAGAACCGGAAACATCTCTCAAAGAAATTCTATGCCTTTGAAATACAACCTACAAATCGATATATTCGATGTATGGGGTATAGACTTCATGGGGCCTTTCAAAAACTCATGCGGATATGAACATATTCTAGTAATGGTTGATTATGTATCCAAATGGGTAGAGGCTATGCCGTGTCGTAAAGCTTCCACGGAGGAGTCCATTACTATGATCAAGAACGTGATTTTTCCTCGTTTCGGTACACCGAGAATCTTAATAAGTGATGGAGGAACTCACTTCACCGGGAAGAATTTCAAAAAGTGCTTATCCAAGTTGGGGATTGAACATAGGGTTTCTACGGCCTATCACCCACAAACCAACGGACAAGCGGAAACATCAAATAGGCAATTAAAAAGCATCCTCAACAAAACCATAGAGAAGGGAGGCAAAGATTGGTCAAAGAAATTAGACGGAGCTTTATGGGCTTATCGAACGGCGTTCAAGACACCGATAGGTATGACCCCTTACCAATTCGTCTATGGAAAAGCTTGCCACCTTCCGGTTGAGTTGGAACATAAAGCCTATTGGGCGATTAAAGAGATGAACCTTGATCTCGATGCCGCAGTGGTGAAACGAAGAATCCAAATAAGCGAGCTAGAGGAGATGAGGTTAAAGGCGTATGAAAATGCAAGCATATACAAAGAGAGAATCAAAAGGTGGTATGATAAAAGATTGAAAAAGAAAGAATTTAAAGAAGGAGATAAGGTCCTCCTCTACAATTCGAGGTTTAACACCTTCGGAAAGGGGAAATTGCAAAGCAAGTGGGACGGACCTTATGTTGTGCATTCGGTGCTCTCCAACGGGGCGGTAACCATTATGGATATAAAAGGCGATCAATTTATGGTGAATGGCCAACGGCTTAAGGTTTACTACGAACCCGACGTTGTGCCCCTTCACCATGTTGATGTCTTCACCATGGAAGAAGAGCCCGAACGTCCCGCCTAGGACGAAAAACAAGGCATGGATTTCTGTAAATAGTTTTTCTTTTAATTTTCTGGAGTTTCTCGCGAAGATTTATTGGGACAACTCCGACGATTATGGGGGTAGTGACTACTCTGACGATCGTAGCCCGAGCTCGTGGGAGGCCACCGGAAGAGATGATAACGACCTCTACATTTGGGATGAGGTGCCCAAGGAGAAGATTCCCGAAGGCCCTAACGGCGGCGGCAATGGCGGCGGCCACGACAATGGTGGTGGCGACGACGGTGGCGACGATGGTGGAGACGACAGTGGAGACAATGGCGATGAAGACCCCTTCGGATTGCACCCGATGTGTTGTCGAGCTTGCCGTCAATCCATCGCGGATGTCTACGCATCGATCGACGAATGTCTCCAAGCCATGGAAGCGATGAAGCAACGTTTGGAGGATTTGGAGCGCGTAGTTGAAGGCGACTACAAGTTCCTTAACCGCAACGTGCGCAAACTCTTTGGCATGGTCGGGAACATGAGAGGCAAGTGGTGCAATACTTGCTTAAAGTACCACTAGGTCTAGTTTTCCCCTTAGGAATTTTGTAAGATACGACGAGGACGTCGTATGTTTTTAGCGTGGGGGAGAGCTAGCCTTAGCTAGCCTTAGCTTTTGAGTTTCAAAGTTTAGGTTCGGTTTAGTCTTCGAGAGAGGAGAGTCTTAGAGTTTAATGAGTCTTAGTTTTTGAGTGTGTTTTTTTAAATTTTTGCAAGTTTGAAAGTGTCTTAAATTAGTGTTGAGTCAAAGAAAATCAAATAAAAAGAGTATCTATATATTTTGTGTCTTGTGTGATGCTTATCTTTATTCATCTTGTTTGTTTAATCTTTGATTCTTGGTATATGAACATAAGTGTGTGGTTTGAAAAATGTTTACCGTGGTGCTTAGTGGAATTGCTACTACTTAAAGTATCCATACCACACTTCGATCTTGAGCTTCACATGTTAGTTGTGCTATGTTCAATGCTAACAGATGGAGGATTTCAGTTCTGAAAATTATCTAAAAACCCTTGTAATAAAGGTTAGCAAAACCTCTTTTTTCCAAGTTGAGAGTAAGAAAAAAATCCTATACAAGGCCAATTTATTTTTTTGCTCCACCATAAGTGTGATTAGCACGATGAGTTAGGCTAGGATCCTTCTCTCTTGGGAGTTATAATTTCGAGCAATGATCATGTTCTTGTGCTTATCTTTTGTTGCTAGCCTCGTCATACATTCGGTAACGTGACTTTCACATTGGAAGTCCAGTACATCGCCGAATTCCATACCCAACCCTATACATCTCTTTTGAACATCGCATTCCTTGAACACAACCTACTTTCAAAAGTTTCGTCTCGTCTCTAGCATTATTGTGACGCCCCAGGTTTTTAATTACCGTCATTAACGCTAATGACACGATCAGCCGGTCAAATGGTCAACCCTAGGTCAACCTGGGCCCTAACCCATGAAAACTCCCTAACATACCCCTAAGTGACCCTAGTGAATAGTAAAACACTGGTGGGGCCAACCCTTGGTCAAAGGGTGGGTCAAAGTCCCCTTGCCACCCAATGTCCACAGGTGTCTGCCGGAACTTTTGCCGCGTTCCCCAAAATTCACCTAAACAATTAAAATTCTACCTTTGGGAAAGTTGTAGATCTTGTTGAGGGACACAACTTTCATGTAGAGTGGCATTGCTGATTTGGAGGGGAAAATTGTGAAAAAGCCCTTGCAAGCCAGAAATCACTATTGACAGAACCCTGCTGACATTCAAAGTTGGCACTTCCACAGATTCAAATCTAGGCAACAAAACCCTATACAACCTTTGTAAAAGTTGTAGCTGGTACCTAGATCTACAACTTTGGTATTCATCACTTGGTCCAATTCATCCCCGATGCGCACCGTCCCGAGGCGTCTTGGCGTCCGCGCCGCCGTACGCGCGCGACCCGACGCGCCGTAGCACGGCCGCATCTCCGCCGTCACCAACGCGTCACCCGCGGGCCGCCGGGAGCCGGGTATAAGCCTCCGCGGCCTCTCCTCGCGCGCCGCCGCAGGGCGCCGCGCCATCGCGCCGCCCCGGTCGCCGCCGCCGGTGCTAGCTCTCCTGGCTCGCGCTCGCCGCCGTCCAAGCACGCGCGGGCTCCTTAGCATCCGGAGCCGGCTCGCAGCGCGCATTTTGTTTGCGCCAATTTACAGCCTCCCCGGCCCCGCAACGCCGACCCTCCGGCGCCGCCATGGTCGCCGCCGTCTTGGCCGTCCCGCGGGCTTGACTCCACCCTCGCCACCACCACCAACGGGACCGGTGGTGGCTCAATTTCATCATGGTGCCGCTTGTTGTCGTGGTAGGGCCCCGCATCACCGCGGCGAACCCTCCCGCCGCGGCAAGGGCATAGATGTGAACCTAGGGGCATATGTGCAAGGATTCTTAACTTAGCTTATTTGCAGTTAGGTCCACAGTCTTGAAAATCCTAGAAAATCACGAAAAATTCCAAAAATTCTCAAACAAATTTTGTAGGTCTCGGGATGTCAAACCCCACCCATGTGTGGTACACTTGTGTCTAGATTCAAAGTAGTTTTGGCAGGAAAATTTCAAGTGTGTTATGTAAATATGTCATATCTTGAAATGTACACTCCTCTGTAGTTAGGCTTTGGATATGTTGTGTGTTAAGTAAGACTAGATGCTGTGCCAAAAATTGCACAAAGTTATCATGTGAATCTTTTTATAAAAATGTTTTTCCATCTACGGCAGAGCTACATAAATGATTTTCATGTTAATTTATTCATATTCATCAGCCCAACTTGTACTGCTTGTCTTGGGATGCCCGAAAGGCACCTCTTGTGAATTAATCATGAATTTAGGAATTACCGGAGAAATAATTATTCTTGTTTAGTGCTTGTTTTCCTTTGTAAATTAATAAACCAAATTCGGTAGAGGTTCATGTAAACATGTTGGTTTTATAAGCTTGTTTAGGACCGGAGACATCCACCGGAAAGTTTGGGTGATTTTGATGCTTAATTATTTTTATTTGCATTTAAGTTGAATCACTAGATAACCTTTGTTATTTTCAATAATATTTAATTTTCTAGCATCCAACACTTACTTGTGGGCCCAATGGACCCGAATGAAGTCTTGTTAGGCTTAAGAAGCACTCATTTAAATTTTTTGGTAATTTAATTGTTAAATAATGGCTTAAATGCCTTTTAATATTAAAGGGAAATGAAAATAAAGAAAAATCCTTAATTAAATCCTTTTCTTTTGGAAATAGTACTTAATATAAATAAAAGGAATTCAATTAATATTACTAATAAAGAAATTTAATTCATAAATAAAAGATATGAAGTACACCTTTGTTGGTAAGGATAAAAAGGAAATGAAGCTTTCCGTGAAGTGATAAGCCTAAATAAAAACCTTTATTCAAATAAAGAATAAAAGAGTAATCCATGTACAACGATGACTTCCTCAACTAGAAACCTTGGATAGATGCTTGTTAAGGTGAATATGACCAACTAGAGTTGGATAAGACAATGAACTATCACATCACCTAAAGTGCATTGCATTTCGTGTAGATCTTCGAGCGGAATTACTCTGGTCCGGAAACGAGAAGGAAAGGCGGAGCGGAAGGTTCTGCGTGCGTGGACGGACTCGACACCGAGGGGTGCCCAAGCTAACCTAGGCGGCGAAGGCAAGCTCACAGTGCATCTAACCCGATTTTAAAGTTCTTTATTCAAATTATCCATGAATGATTGTGCATTTACGTTCAGGAGTTGAATGAAACCCTAGATGCATGATCTATAGGTACCTTTGTCCCTACTAGTATGATAGGTCGATAGCTGCTAAGCTATAGGACCGTTACAAGTCGAGTGATGACCTCACTCGCGAGAATAGGTTCCTAGATAGGAATCATACTATATCCTTAAATGGATTGCTCACGTGGTAAGAGCATGGGATCTGGGCTCCGGTCCCAGGTGGTTATGTGGGTTAAGTCTTTGAACGTACCAAGCATATGCGGGGTATGGGACCGGTAAGCCTAGTACCATAATGAGGCGGTGAGGGATCTTACTATTACTACTCTTGGGATTCGCTCTCACGGCTAGCTACCGGTGGTGTATGGTGACTCGGGGTATCTCGCGGGGTATGCGGATAGCCTGCACCAAAGACCGTAAGATTCGATCCCAACCCGAGGATTTATGGGGACGGCCGGGGAGTTGTCCTCGCGGGGGCAGGCCGACCGTGTGTTTGGGTCTACCTTGCAAGGTTTTAATCAATCGATTGTCGGCCTCTCACCGTTATCCGAGACTACTTACTCCACTAGTCATGTGATCCCTAATGATGGAAGACGATGAAGATGATGTTTGATTAATTGTATTGTACAACTGTGTTTGTACTAGTTGGCTAATGTAGTAAAGATTAAACTACTAGAACTTGTGCTAAAATCTTGAAAGTAAGGACCTACTCTTTGTTACTTTTTAGCAAAAAGCAACCCAGTAGCCAAAAAGCCTTTCATGGTCTAGATTTGGTGAAGTAGTTATCACCGACGGGTAAGACTTGCTGAGTATTAGTATACTCGCCCCTTGCATTGATGTGTTGATCCAGGTAATGCCTTCGGTGATGTGTGGCCGGTGAGATCCCGCCCTGGGCCGGGGAGCTTGAGTGGGTGGAGGACGACTACTGAAGCATCATGGATGGCCTCCCGTGGTGACTTGCTTCCGCTAGTTAATTTCCGCCGTGTCTTTTCGAAACTCGAACTATTCGTCAAGATCAAAACTATGGTTTGTAATAATTAAACCCTTCGGGGTACGAATTTGAATTTGAATGACGTTGTATCTCTGGACTCGCCTTCGAGTGAGTTTTAATGCATACATCGATCCTTGTGCTATTCAAGTGATTTACCGGGCGTTAACCCGGCGACTTACGACGGGATGGTACTTTATTATTGCTTAATGACCAAAGTGGATCGGTCTTAGGCGATAGTACGGTACTTTCCTGGGCGGGTTGTCACAGTTGGTATCAGAGCTTATATGCACCAGAGATTAATTAATAAACCTTAATCACTGATTTTTTAATAAAATATGCCAAGATTTTCTGATTTTCCAAAATACGTTGGTCCGCTAAGGATAAACTAGACCGAGAGGCCCTAGAGGGAATTTTGGGTTCTTTCAGGTGGCTTAATTAAATTATGGTTTATTTTGCTAACTCCCAGCACATTACTTTATGTCAGACTTACTTTCTTGCACAACCATACTAGTTCATCACGTTTTGCCATACGTGGTGGTACCACAGGGAAGTCCTGTGAGGGACTAGTGGGACCTATTCCAATGGGTGCCACGTCGCGTTTGAGTCTCGTCACGTTTTGCCATACGTGATGGTACCACGGGAGAGTCCGTGAGGGATGAGTGAGGCCTATTCCAATGGGCACTCACGTCGCGTCAGAGTCTTAAATAGGACGCCGTCCATGCGGCGGCTTAACGCATGGATACCGTTTCTATAGTGAACGGTAATGTATGTGGACGCTTTCGTGACGTGCTTCGGCACGAAAGGTTCGTTTTACTGCGGGGTACATAACAGCGCTTCGTTAGTCGTTAAGCGAGTACCGTATAGCTCTCGACTAGATATTATAGGGAGAGACGATTATAAGCCTTGCCACCGGCACTAACTTCGATTTTTGGCTTGATTGCCATGTGAGGTCGGATAGGACGTCTTGCATGCATGTTAAAAATCGAAACAAATAAAATGGACCCAAAAAATCGAATTCCATGTGTTCTCTAAGGAAGTTTATGCTAGAGTGTGCTTTTATGAACTAGATTACCCCTCATACCCAGCCGTCATGCTGCCGGAAGTTTGTGAAAATTTTGTTGATCATGTGCTAGGTTAACTAAACTAAATTGTTAAAAACAATTGTTCCTCAACTAGTTACCTTGTAATAGAAAATCTCAGTTCTAATTTGTTGGGTTGGTTCACTTTTCCTTTAGGCACATCCAAGTTAAGGACCCTCCATCCTGTTTCCTTGATTGTTGTTCAACCTGAAAATCCTAATTAAGAGTATTAAAGGAACAATTTAAAAAGTTGGGAAAATTTTGAGATTTCTGGGTTTTTGGTTATGAAATTTTTGTTCACAATCGCGGAATTTCACCATTTGTCATGTCGTTCTCTTTTGAGATCTGACATGGGTTACCTTTGTGTACAGATGGATTCCCCCGTGTTTCACCGGTTCGACGGCTGACGGTACGATCCGTACCAACGGGTTGCACTGGGAGGGTTTTCCGCGCTTGGCGTGGGAAGCACTTAGTGCCGCAGGCTACCTTACCCCACCGATGTACGAGGTGAAGGAGTTTGAGCGCTTTGGTGTTCCCCGTTGCAGGGTGATCGTGGATTGTGTTCGCCGCACCCCCGATCACACCGATCGGTTTGACCTGAGTTTTATTTACTGGGGATTTATCACGCACGAGTCCGTGGAGTCGGCCGCCCTCGAGTGCCGACGGACTTTTGTGACCACAACCCTACCGTGGTAGCTCTTTCCCGTTTGGACTCGTTTCCGGCCGTGAGTCCTCACGACCCGGCTTGGTTGGACCGTTTGGACCATCTACGGGGAGTTACCGACCCTAGCGAGCCGTTGGATATTACTCGGACACTTGCCCGTTGTCCGAACGTGGTTTTCACACTCCGGGGGCTGCGTTTTAACACCGCGGCGATTATTGCACGGCGCTTGGAGGCATCTAGGCGCGATTGGGAGAGCCTTTCGGCAAAGCACACCGGCGGTCGAACTTCACGCTTACCCGGGTGCAGCGCGGGAGAACGACGAGTCGCGTACTAGGAGGTTCCAGGTTGGAGATTGAGCGAGGTGACAACCTCCGGAGGATCGTGCACCTAGAGACAGAGAACAATGCACTAGAGGAGGATGCCGACGCACACGAGATAGAGAGAGGCCGACCTCGCTGCGGAATATTGCCGATATGCGGCGGCAGGTGCGGGGGGAGGCCGAGGTACGGGTGGCGGCCTTGCGGGCTATAGTGGCCTTACTACCCATCGCCCCCGCATGACAGCACACCCGGAGGAGCAGCAGGCTGTGTCCGGTCTGGATCAGACGAGCCAGGCAGGACCACCGCTACCGACTCCCCCAGCTTCGCCTTCGTACAGTGGTGCTTCAGTGGGCAACTAGGTTGCCGACAGCAGGGAGCAGAAGGATGATGATCATATCGAGTTGTCTTCGAGACGTTAGAGTAGTTGGCTTGACAGCACGTCTTCGTGCCAAGCAACTATTGTATCATGTGTTGTCTTGTGTTTCAAGTCGAGTTGTAACAACATTGAACCTTGTTCTGTCATGTTGTAATAAGGATGCTTAAGCTTGTATGCTTTAAGTGAATTCCGTTGTCTTCAAAATTTAGTTTTCTTGTGCTAAATACCATATCTTTGGATGATTCGTTGCGAATGATCACGCTTGTCAAAAGAATGCATTGTTTATCTCCTGAGAACATAGGTAAAGCAAAGCATTTTTACGAACGTCACTCGTTGCCAGCATATAAGTGCTCGTTTGTATACCATCTTCTTTGGTATTCAGGATAACGACAATCGTTCAGAAGTGATTAGGAGCCACGCAGTTGAGCAATCGCCGTCCTAACCATGCTAAGAGAAACGATTCTATAAATCTTGGTGGCTATAGAATGTTGTGCTTGTGGCTGCACTCATTATTTACATACTAATGAGACGTGTTAATGCATGATCGTGCTTGTCATCATTTGAGAGTAAGCTTTCAGTTATCTCACTAATAACGCTCACTTTTCAGATGGTGGGAACCACGCGCAGCTCTCCCAACGGTTTTGGAGCGAGTGGTAGTGGTGACTTGCCGCCACCCCCGCCCATGAACCCGACGGAGGCTTTCATGGCCACCCAGACCGAGGTGCTGCGCCAGATCTTGCGGACCCGGCGGCGAGATCGCCCGGCCGGATGAACCGAGGGCCGCCGCATGGGGCCAATCACGAGGGACCTAACTAGGTCACCACGTATGCCCAGTTTATCGCCATGAAGCAGCCAACGTTCGCGAAAGCCGAAGACCCTGCGGAAGCCGAGGCTTGGGTCAAGGCCATAGAGGCGAAATTCTCTCGCCTTTGTCTTGCCTTGCTCGGAGGAGAACAAAGCGAACTTCGCAGCCCTACAACTGCGAGGTGAAGCTTTGATGTGGTGGGACCATTTCAAGTCCATGCGGCGAAATCACGCCGTGACTTGGGAAGAATTCAAGCAAGCTTTCAAGAGTCATCACATTCCCAAGGGTCCGATGGACCGGAAGATGAGGGAGCCGCTAGCCCTTCGTCGGGGATCCGACTCCGTGTACCGCTATGCCCGAAGTTCAATAGCTTATGCCGGTACGGTGGGCATCATGTTGATACGGATGCCAAGAAGATGGAGAGGTTCCGTGACGGGCTTGATGGCAAGCCGTATGAGCGCCTAAATCGCTAGAGCCCGCCAACTTCCATGAACTCGTGAATAAAGCTATCTCGCAAGAAGATGCTATGAAGAAAGCCCATGGGGACAACAAGAGGATGTCCGGTTTCACCCCGAGCGAGTGGAACACACAAGAAGTTTCGCTTTGTGAAGAAGGAAGCTCCGGGCCCATCCCGGCCCATCTTCAACTGGACGCTGGACGATGAAGCCATCCCAGGGCAAACCTGCCAGGAACATCCAGTTCCGCCGTGCCCGGCGAGGCGCTCGAAGCCTAATGCACCCCCACGTGAGGTTGGAGATCGCCGTTGCTACAACTGTGGCCAGCCAGGGCACTACATTAATGAGTGTCCCAAGCCCAGGCAGATCAAGTCAAACCCGCAGAACCAGAATACGGGAAACAAGCCAGCCACTCCGGCCAAGAAACCCATGGTGCAAGTGCGCCAGGGCAAGCTGAACTTCACTACCATGAGTGATATTCCCGCAGGAGCTCCAGTTCTCACGGGTACATTCTCTATCAATCACACTCCTGTCAAGATCTTATTTGATTCAGGAGCCACCCATAGTTTCATTAATGAGACTTTACTAGACAAATTGGGTCTAAGAGGAGTACCAACCAAATCTACGTATAAAATTACCACACCTGGTGGAAACATCACGTCTCAATTAGTGATTTTTGGAGTTCCCCTAAGACTAGGAAGTCGGGTCGTTCAATCTAATCTGATAGTCATCCAGTTAGGAAGTATGGATGTTATTTTGGGCATGGAATGGATGAATCAACATAAGGTGGTTCTAGATATATCAGATAGGGTCGTAGAGATCAACTCTCCTACGGTCGGGCACACTACCTCGTATCTACCTTTCCGAGATGGTACCGATTCTTGTGCCTATGCGACCATTATCTCCTCCCTCGATGAGATTCCAGTAGTGTGTGAGTACCCGGATGTGTTTCCCGACGAGTTGCACGGTATGCCAGCACACAGAGATGTCGAGTTTGTGATCGAACTCCAACCCGGTACCGCACCCATGTCCAAAAGACCTTATCGCATGCCACCCAAAGAGCTAGCCGAGCTAAAAACCCAACTCCAAGAATTGCTAGATAAGGGTTACATTCGCCCGAGCTCTTCTCCTTGGGGTTGCCCTGCTCTCTTTGTCAAAAAGAAAGATGGTAGCTTGAGAATGTGTGTAGACTACCGTCCACTTAATGCAGTCACCATCAAAAACAAATACCCACTCCCTCGAATTGATGTACTGTTTGATCAATTGGCTGGTGCCAAAGTCTTCTCTAAGATTGACCTTCGTTCTGGCTACCACCAAATCAAGATTCGACCATGCGATGTTCCTAAAACCGCTTTCTCCACTCGTTATGGTCTTTACGAGTTCTTGGTCATGTCTTTCGGACTCACTAATGCACCTGCCTACTTCATGTACCTCATGAACTCCGTATTCATGACGGAGCTCGATAAGTTTGTCGTGGTCTTTATCGATGATATCCTCATCTATTCTAAAAACAAGGCTGAGCACGCCAACCATCTCCGAGTTGTCCTTCAGCGTTTACGAGATCATCAGCTTTATGCTAAATTCTCCAAATGCGAATTCTAGCTGAAGAGTGTCAAATTCTTGGGGCACACCATTTCCCACGATGGTATTTCTGTAGATCCTAGCAAAGTCCAGGAGGTAATGGATTGGAAACCACCCAAATCCGTACATCAAATCCGCAGTTTCCTAGGATTGGCAGGATATTACCGTCGATTCATTCCTGACTTCTCTAGAATCGCAAAACCCATGACCGAATTACTCAAGAAGGGAGTAAAATTCGTGTGGAGTGAAGCATGTGAGAAAGCTTTTCACACCCCGAGACAACATCTAACTTCCGCCCCGGTGCTAGCTCGGCCCCGATAACTCCAAGCCATTTGAAATCTTCGTGACGCATCGTGCACCGGTCTTGGTTGTGTCCTTAAGCAAGAAGGCCGAGTCATTGCCTATGCTTCGCGAGCCCTTCGACCCCATGAACTCAACTATCCTACCCATGATCTTGAGTTAGGCCGTCGTTGTTCATGCCCTCAAGATATGGAGACATTATCTAATGGGCAATCATTGCAATATCTTCATCGATCACAAAAGCCTCAAATATATCTTCACCCGGTCCGAGTTGAATATGAGGCGAGAGAAGATGGCTTGAGTTGATCAAGGATTATGATCTAGAAGTGCACTATCATCCTAGGGCAAAGCAAATGTTGTTGCGGATGCTCTTAGCCGCAAGGATCATTGCAACCACCTAGAGTTGGTGGCAGTCAGTGAACCCCTGTGCGAGGAAATGAGAAAGCTCAACCTAGAGGTGGTACCGCAGGGAATTCTTTACGCCCTGACGGCAGAGTCCAACCTTTATGACATAATTGTCACTGCCCAGCGCAATGATGCAAATATCCAAACCATCAGACAGAAACTAGTGGAAGGAGACCCGAAGTACACTTGTTTCCGGAAAAGATCCCCAAGAGGTGGTCCGGTTTGGAAAAAGTCTAGTGATCCCTCGATGATCCGGAAATCAAGAAGATCATCCTAGATGAAGCTCATCAATCCAAGTTCTCTATTCACCCGGTAGTACCAAGATGTACCAAGATCTAAAGCAGAACTTTTGGTGGTCTAATATGAAGGTGGATGTAGCCAAGTATGTAGCCGAGTGCGATACTTGCCACCGGATGAAAGCAAGCCATTTGAAATCGGCGGGAGTACTCCAACCCCCGTCGATACCTATGTGGAAATGGGATGACATCAGTATGGATTTCATTGTAGGTTTACCCCTGACCTCTAGGAAAAAGGATTCTATTTGGGTGATAGTGGATAGACTTACCAAGACTGCTCACTTCATTGCCGTGCACACCACATACTCCGTGCAACAGTATGCAGAGTTGTACGTGGATCACGTAGTCCGTCTGCATGGAATCCCAAAGACCATAATTTCTGATAGAGGGACTCAGTTTGTAGCACGTTTTTGGGAACAGTTGCATGAGTGTTTGGGAACCCAGCTACTCCGTAGTTCCAGTTATCACCCACAAACATATGGTCAGACGGAGAGGATAAACCAGATCCTAGAGGACATGTTGAGAGCAAGCATCTTGCACTTTGACAAGAGTTGGGACAAGTGCTTGTCCTTAGCAGAGTTCTCCTACAATAACAGCTATCAGGCCAGCTTGAAAATGGCACCGTTCGATGCTTTATACGGACGCAGATGCCGCACTCCACTGAATTGGTCAGAGGCCGGAGAAAGAACACTCTTTGGACCAGAGTTAGTAAAAGAGGCCGAAGAGAAAGTACAAGTGATAAGGGAAAATTTGAAGATGGCCCAGATGAGACAAAAGAGTTATCATGACAAGGGAACCGCACCTCGACACTTTGAAGTGGGAGATCATGTGTATTTGAAGGTATCCCCCACCAAAGGTGTGCAAAGGTTCGGAGTCAAGGGAAAGTTAGCTCCGCGCTACATTGGACCCTACGAAGTAATAGAAGTATGTGGACCCGTGGCCTACCGTATCCAATTGCCAGAACGGTTTTCCGCGGTTCACAATGTGTTTCATGTAACTCAGTTGAAGAAAGGAATGCCTATTCCGGAAAATGAGATCATCACAGAAGCTAATGCTTGGATCGAGCCGTATTTCTCGCTCGTCGAGCATCCCTTAAAGGTGCTAGACCAAAAAGAGCGAAAGACCCGGAGGCAAACCGTACGAATGTACAAGATCCAATGGAGCCACCACACGGAAGAAGAAGCCACGTGGGAGACGGAGGATTATCTCAACACCAAGTATCCGGGCTTCCTCCAATCCCGAAACAGTGAGTCCTTTTTCCCCATCTCTTAGTTGTCAAGTCGAATCTCGGGACGAGATTCCTTTAAGGGGGGTAGGTTGTGACGCCCCAGGTTTTTAATTACCGTCATTAACGCTAATGACACGATCAGCCGGTCAAATGGTCAACCCTAGGTCAACCTGGGCCCTAACCCATGAAAACTCCCTAACATACCCCTAAGTGACCCTAGTGAATAGTAAAACACTTGTGGGGCCAACCCTTGGTCAAAGGGTGGGTCAAAGTCCCCTTGCCACCCAATGTCCACAGTGTCTGCCGGAACTTTTGCCGCGTTCCCCAAAATTCACCTAAACAATTAAAATTCTACCTTTGGGAAAGTTGTAGATCTTGTTGAGGGACACAACTTTCATGTAGAGTGGCATTGCTGATTTGGAGGGGAAAATTGTGAAAAAGCCCTTGCAAGCCAGAAATCACTATTGTAACCCCGCCGACATTCAAAGTTGGCACTTCCACGATTCAAATCTAGGCAACAAAACCCTATACAACCTTTGTAAAAGTTGTAGCTGGTACCTAGATCTACAACTTTGGTATTCATCACTTGGTCCGGTTCGTTGAAAAATTTTGAGAAAAATCGAGTCAAAGATGGCACCGCAAAGACGGCCGGAGCCGGAGCGCGCCACGCGCGACGTCGTGCGCGTCCGTGCGCCGCCGTGCCGCCCGCCGCCGGTCTTGCCCCCCGCCGCCGTGCCCACGCCGCCCGAGGCCTCGACGTCCGCGCCACGCCGCGTCCCGATGCACGCGCGCCCCGATGCGCACCGTCCCGAGGCGTCTTGGCGTCCGCGCCGCCGCACGCGCGCGCGCGCGCACGGACCCGGCGGTCCGTCGGCCGGCGTCGCCGCGCGTACGCGCGCGACCCGACGCGCGCGTAGCACGGCCGCATCTCCCGCCGTCACCAGCGCGTCACCCACGGGCCGCCCGAGCCGGGTATAAAGCCTCCCGGCCTCTCCTCGCGCGCGCGCACCGAGCCGCCCGCGCCATCGCCGCCGCCGCCGGTCCGCCGCCGCCGTGCTAGCTCTCCCCGGCTCGCGCTCGCCGCCGTCCAAGCACGCCGCTAGGCTCCTTAGCATCCGAGCCAGCTCGCAAGCGCGCTTGTTTGCGCCAATTTGGCCTCCCCGCCGCACCGCACCGAGCCCTCCCGAGCGCCGCCGCCGGTCGCCGCCGTGCGCCGTCGCCGGAGCCAGCTCCACCCTCGCCACCACCACCAACAGGACCGTGGTGAGCTCAATTTCATCATGGTGCCGCTTGTTGTCGTGGTCGGGCCCCGCATCGCCGCCGGCGAACCCTCCCGCCGCCGGCAAGGGCATAGATGTGAACCTAGGGGCATATGTGCAAGGATTCTGAACTTAGCTTATTTGCAGTTCAGTCCACAGTCTTCGAAAATCCCTAGAAAATCACAGAAAATTCCAAAAATTCTCAAACGAATTTTGTAGGTCTCAGGATGTCAAACCCCACCCATGTGTTGTACACTTGTGTCTAGATTCAAAGTAGTTTTGGCAGGAAAATTTCAAATGTGTTATGCTTAAATATGTCATATCTTGAAATGTACAGCTCCTCTGTAGTTAGGCTTTGGATATGTTGTGTGTTAGAGTAAGACTAGATGCTGTGCCAAAAATTGCACAAAGTTATCATGTGAATCTTTTTATAAAAATGTTTTTCCATCTCTGGCAGAGCTACATAAATGATTTTTCATGTTAATTTTATTCATATTCTTAAGCCCAACTTGTGCACACTGTCTTGGGATGCCAAATGGCACCTCTTGTGAATTAATCATGAATTTAGGAGTACCAGAAATAATTATTCTTGTTTAGTGCTTGTTTTCCTTTGTAAATTAATAAACCAAATTCAGTAGAGGTTCCATGTGAACATGTTGGTTTTCTAAGGTTGTTTAGGACCAGAGAACATCCACCAGAAAGTTTGGGTGATTTTGATGCTTAATTATTTTTATTTGCATTTAAGTTGAATCACTAGATAACCTTTGTTATTTTCAATAATATTTAATTTTCTAGCATCCAACACTTACTTGTGGGCCCAATGGACCAGAATAGGTACTGTTAGGCTTAAGAAGCACTCATTTAAATTTTTGGTGATTTAATTGTTAAATAATGGCTTAAATGCCCTTTTAATATTAAAGGGAAATTAAAATAAAGAAAAATCCTTAATTAAATCCTTTTCTTTTTGGAAATAGTACTTAATATAAATAAAAGGAATTCAATTAATATTAATAATAAAGAAATTTAATTCATAAATAAAAGATATGAAGTACACCTTTGTTGGTAAGGATAAAAAGGAAATGAAGCTTTCACGTGAAATGATAAGCCTAAATAAAAACCTTTATTCAAATAAAGAATAAAAGAGTAATCCATGTACAACCAATGACTTCCTCAACTAGAAACCTTGGATAGATGCTTGTTAAGGTGAATATGACCAACTAGAGTTGGATAAGACAATGAACTATCACATCACCTAAAGTGCATTGCATTTCGTGTAGATCTTCCGGACGGAGATTACTCTCTCGGTCCCGAAACCGAGGAAGGCGGAGCGGAAGGTTCTCTCGCAGGACGTGGACGGACTCGACACCGAGGGTGCCCAAGCTAACCTAGCCGACGAAGGCAAGCTCCGTGCATCTAACCCAGTTTTAAAGTTCTTTATTCAAATTATCCATGAATGATTGTGCATTTACGTTCAGGAGTTGAATGAAACCCTAGATGCATGATCCATAGGTACCTTTGTCCCTACTAGTATGATAGGTCGATAGCTGCTAAGCTATAGGACCGTTACAAGTCGAGTGATGACCTCACTCGCGAGAATAGGTTCCTAGATAGGAATCATACTATATCCTTAAATGGATTGCTCACGTGGTAAGAGCATGGGATCTGGGCTCCGGTCCAGTGGTTATGTGGGTTAAGTCTTTGAACGTACCAAGCATATGCGGGTATGGGACCGGTAAGCCTAGTACCATAATGAGGCGGTGAGGGATCTTACTATTACTACTCTTGGGATTCGCTCTCACGGCTAGCTACCGGTGGTGTATGGTGACTCCGGGTATCTCGCGGGGTATGCCGGATAGCCTGCACCAAAGACTGTAAGATTCGATCCCAACCCGAGGATTTATGGGGACGGCCTGGGGAGTTGTCCTCAAGGGGGCAGCCGACCGTGTGTTTGGGTCTACCTTGCAAGGTTTTAATCAATCGATTGTCGGCCTCTCACCGTTATCCGAGACTACTTACTCCACTAGTCATGTGATCCCTAATGATGGAAGACGATGAAGATGATGTTTGATTAATTGTATTGTACAACTGTGTTTGTACTAGTTGGCTAATGTAGTAAAGATTAAACTACTAGAACTTGTGCTAAAGTCTTGAAAGTAAGGACCTACTCTTTGTTACTTTTTAGCAAAAAGCAACCCAGTAGCCAAAAAGTCTTTCATGGTCTAGATTTGGTGAAGTAGTTATCACCGACGGGTAAGACTTGCTGAGTATTAGTATACTCAGCCTTGCATTGATGTGTTGATCCAGGTAATGCCTTCAGTGATGTGTGGCCCGGTGAGATCCCGCCCGGCTGGGAGCTGGAGTGGGTGGAGGACGACTACTTAAGCATCATGGATGGCCTCCCGTGGTGACTTGCTTCCGCTAGTTAATTTCCGCTGTGTCTTTTTGAAACTCTGAACTATTCTGTCAAGATCAAAACTATGGTTTGTAATAATTAAACCCTTCGGGGTACGAATTTGAATTTGAATGTGTTGTATCTCTGGACTCGCCTTCGAGTGAGTTTTAATGCATATATCGATCCTTGTGCTATTTAAGTGATTTACCGGGCGTTAACCCGGCGACTTACGACAGGATGGTACTTTATTATTGCTTAATGACCAAAGTGGATCGGTCTTAGGCGATAGTACGGTACTTTCCTGGGCGGGTTGTCACAGTTGGTATCAGAGCTTATATGCACCAGAGATTAATTAATAAACCTTAATCACTGATTTTTGAATAAAATATGCCAAGATTTTCTGATTTTCCAAAATACGTTGGTCCGCTAAGGATAAACTAGACCGAGAGGCCCTAGAGGGAATTTTGGGTTCTTTCAGGTGGCTTAATTAACTTATGGTTTATTTTGCTAACTCCCAGCACATTACTTTATGTCAGACTTACTTTCTTGCACAACCATACTAGTTCATCACGTTTTGCCATACGTGGTGGTACCACAGGGAAGTCCTGTGAGGGACTAGTGGGACCTATTCCAATGGGTGCCACGTCGCGTTTGAGTCTCGTCACGTTTTGCCATACGTGATGGTACCACGGGAGAGTCCGTGAGGGATGAGTGAGGCCTATTCCAATGGGCACTCACGTCGCGTCAGAGTCTTAAATAGGACGCTGTCCATGCAGCGGCTTAACGCATGGATACCGTTCCTATAGTGAACGGTAATGTATGTGGACGCTTTCGTGACGTGCTGGCACGAAAGGTTCGTTTTCTGCAGGTACATAACAGCGCTTCGTTAGTCGTTAAGTGAGTACCGTATAGCTCTCGACTAGATATTATAGGGAGAGACGATTATAAGCCTTGCCACCGGCACTAACTTCGATTTTTTGCTTGATTGCCATGTGAGGTCGGATAGGACGTCTTGCATGCATGTTAAAAATCGAAACAAATAAAATGGACCCAAAAATCAGAATTCCATGTGTTCTCTAAGGAAGTTTATGCTAGAGTGTGCTTTTATGAACTAGATTACCCCTCATACCCAGCCGTCATGCTGCCGGAAGTTTGTGAAAATTTTGTTGATCATGTGCTAGGTTAACTAAACTAAATTGTTAAAAACAATTGTTCCTCAACTAGTTACCTTGTAATAGGAAATCTCAGTTCTAATTTGTTGGGTTGGTTCACTTTTCCTTTAGGCACATCCAAGTTAAGGACCCTCCATCCTGTTTCCTTGATCGTTGTTCAACCTGAAAATCCTAATTAAGAGTATTAAAGGAACAATTTAAAAAGTTGGGAAAATTTTGAGATTTCTGGGTTTTTGGTTATGAAATTTTTGTTCACAACTGCCAGAATTTCACCATTTGTCATGCCGTTCTCTTTTGAGATCTGACATGGGTTACCTTTGTGTACAGATGGATTTCCCCGTGTTTCACCAGTTCGACGCTGACGGTACGATCCGTACCAACGGGTTGCACTGGGAGGGTTTTCCGCGCTTGGCGTGGGAAGCACTTAGTGCCGCAGGCTACCTTACCCCACCGACGTACGAGGTGAAGGAGTTTGAGCGCTTTGGTGTTCCCGCGGCGGGGTGATCGTGACTGTGCTGCCGCACCCTGATCACACCGACTGGTTTGACCTGAGTTTTATTTACTGGGGATTTATCACGCACGAGTCCGTGGAGTCAGCCGCCCTCAGAGTGCTGACAGACTTTTGTGACCACAACCCTACTTTGGTAGCTCTTTCCCCGTTTGGACTGTTTCCGGCTGTGAGTCCTCACGACCCAGCTTGGTTGGACCGTTTGGACCATCTACGGGAGTTACTGACCCTAGCAGAGCCGTTGGATATTACTCAGACACTTGCCCGTTGCCTAAACGTGGTTTTCACACTCCAGGGGCTGCGTTTTAACACCGCAGCGATTATTGCACAGCGCTTGGAGGCATCTAGGCGCGATTGGGAGCGGCTTTCGGCAAAGACACCGGCGGCCTGAACTTCACGCTTACCCAGGTGCAGCAGGAGAACGACAGGCTGCGTACTAGGAGGTTCCAGTTGGAGATTGAGCGAGGTGACAACCTCCAGAGGATCGTGGACCTAGAGACAGAGAACAATGCACTAGAGGAGGATGCCGACGCACACGAGATAGAGAGGCTGACCCTGCTGCAGAATATTGCTGATATGCAGCAGCAGGTGCAGGAGGCCGAGGTACAGGTGGCAGCCTTGCAGGCTATAGTGGCCTTACAGCCACTGCCCCCAGTACAGGCACACCCGGAGGAGCAGCAGGCTGTGTCCGGTCTGGATCGACGAGCCGTGCGAGACCACCGCTACCGACTCCCCCAGCTTCGCCTTCGTACAGTGGTGCTTCAGTGGGCAACTAGGTTGCCGACAGCAGGGAGCAGAAGGATGATGATCATATCGAGTTGTCTTCGAGACGTTAGAGTAGTTGGCTTGACAGCACGTCTTCGTGCCAAGCAACTATTGTATCATGTGTTGTCTTGTGTTTCAAGTCGAGTTGTAACAACATTGAACCTTGTTCTGTCATGTTGTAATAAGGATGCTTAAGCTTGTATGCTTTAAGTGAATTCCGTTGTCTTCAAAATTTAGTTTTATTGTGCTAAATACCATATCTTTGGATGATTCGTTGCGAATGATCACGCTTGTCAAAAGAATGCATTGTTTATCTCCTGAGAACATAGGTAAAGCAAAGCATTTTTACGAACGTCACTCGTTGCCAGCATATAAGTGCTCGTTTGTATACCATCTTCTTTGGTATTCAGGATAACGACAATCGTTCAGAAGTGATTAGGAGCCACGCAGTTGAGCAATCGCCGTCCTAACCATGCTAAGAGAAACGATTCTATAAATCTTGGTGGCTATAGAATGTTGTGCTTGTGGCTGCACTCATTATTTACATACTAATGAGACGTGTTAATGCATGATCGTGCTTGTCATCATTTGAGAGTAAGCTTTCAGTTATCTCACTAATAATGCTCACTTTTCAGATGGTGGGAACCACACGTAGCTCTCCCAACGGTTTTGGAGCGAGTGGTAGTGGTGACTTGCCGCCACCCCCGCCCATGAACCCGACGGAGGCTTTCATGGCCACCCAGACCGAGGTGCTGCACCAGATCTTGCAGACCCAGCAGCAGATCGCCCAGCAGATGAACCGAGGGCCGCCGCATGGGGCCAATCACGAGGGACCTAACCAGGTCACCACTTATGCCCAGTTTATCGCCATGAAGCAGCCAACGTTCGCGAAAGCCGAAGACCCTCTGGAAGCCGAGGCTTGGGTCAAGGCCATAGAGGCGAAATTCTCTGCCTTTGTGCTGCCTTGCTCGGAGGAGAACAAAGCGAACTTCGCAGCCCTACAACTGCGAGGTGAAGCTTTGATGTGGTGGGACCATTTCAAGTCCATGCAGCGAAATCACGCCATGACTTGGGAAGAATTCAAGCAAGCTTTCAAGAGTCATCACATTCCCAAGGGTCTGATGGACCGGAAGATGAGGGAGCTGCTAGCCCTTCGTCAGGGATCTGACTCCGTGTACCGCTATGCCCAGAAGTTCAATAGCTTATGCCAGTACGGTGGGCATCATGTTGATACGGATGCCAAGAAGATGGAGAGGTTTCGTGACGGGCTTGATGGCAAGCTGTATGAGCGCCTAAATCTGCTAGAGCCCGCCAACTTCCATGAACTCATGAATAAAGCTATCTCGCAAGAAGATGCTATGAAGAAAGCCCATGGGGACAACAAGAGGATGTCCGGTTTCACCCCAGGCAGTGGAACACACAAGAAGTTTCGCTTTGTGAAGAAGGAAGCTCCAGGCCCATTCCAGCCATCTTCAACTGGACGCTGGACGATGAAGCCATCCCAGGGCAAACCTGCCGGGAACTTCCAGTTCCGCCGTGCCCAGCAGCAGGCTCCGAAGCCTAATGCACCCCCACGTGAGGTTGGAGATCGCCGTTGCTACAAGCGTGGCCGCCCGGGGCACTACATTAATGAGTGTCCCAAGCCCGAGCAGATCAAGTCAAACCCGCGGAACCGAATACGGGAAACAAGCCAGCCACTCCGCCAAGAAACCCATGGTGCAAGTGCGCCAGGGCAAGCTGAACTTCACTACCATGAGTGATATTCCCGCGGGGAGCTCCGAGTTCTCACGGGTACATTCTCTATCAATCACACTCCTGTCAAGATCTTATTTGATTCAGGAGCCACCCATAGTTTCATTAATGAGACTTTACTAGACAAATTGGGTCTAAGAGGAGTACCAACCAAATCTACGTATAAAATTACCACACCTGGTGGAAACATCACGTCTCAATTAGTGATTTTTGGAGTTCCCCTAAGACTAGGAAGTCGGGTCGTTCAATCTAATCTGATAGTCATCCAGTTAGGAAGTATGGATGTTATTTTGGGCATGGAATGGATGAATCAACATAAGGTGGTTCTAGATATATCAGATAGGGTCGTAGAGATCAACTCTCCTACGGTCGGGCACACTACCTCGTATCTACCTTTCCGAGATGGTACCGATTCTTGTGCCTATGCGACCATTATCTCCTCCCTCGATGAGATTCCAGTAGTGTGTGAGTACCCGGATGTGTTTCCTGACGAGTTGCCTGGTATGCCAGCACACAGAGATGTCGAGTTTGTGATCGAACTCCAACCCGGTACCGCACCCATGTCCAAAAGACCTTATCGCATGCCACCCAAAGAGCTAGCCGAGCTAAAAACCCAACTCCAAGAATTGCTAGATAAGGGTTACATTCGCCCGAGCTCTTCTCCTTGGGGTTGCCCTGCTCTCTTTGTCAAAAAGAAAGATGGTAGCTTGAGAATGTGTGTAGACTACCGTCCACTTAATGCAGTCACCATCAAAAACAAATACCCACTCCCTCGAATTGATGTACTGTTTGATCAATTGGTCGGTGCCAAAGTCTTCTCTAAGATTGACCTTCGTTCTGGCTACCACCAAATCAAGATTCGACCATGCGATGTTCCTAAAACCGCTTTCTCCACTCGTTATGGTCTTTACGAGTTCTTGGTCATGTCTTTCGGACTCACTAATGCACCTGCCTACTTCATGTACCTCATGAACTCCGTATTCATGACGGAGCTCGATAAGTTTGTCGTGGTCTTTATCGATGATATCCTCATCTATTCTAAAAACGAGGCCGAGCACGCCAACCATCTCCGAGTTGTCCTTCAGCGTTTACGAGATCATCAGCTTTATGCTAAATTCTCCAAATGCGAATTCTGGCTGAAGAGTGTCAAATTCTTGGGGCACACCATTTCCCACGATGGTATTTCCGTAGATCCTAGCAAAGTCCAGGAGGTAATGGATTGGAAACCACCCAAATCCGTACATCAAATCCGCAGTTTCCTAGGATTGGCAGGATATTACCGTCGATTCATTCCTGACTTCTCTAGAATCGCAAAACCCATGACCGAATTACTCAAGAAGGGAGTAAAATTCGTGTGGAGTGAAGCATGTGAGAAAGCTTTTCACACCCTGAGACAACATCTAACTTCCGCCCCAGTGCTAGCTCAGCCCGATAACTCCAAGCCATTTGAAATCTTCTGTGACGCATCAGGCACCGGTCTTGGCTGTGTCCTTAAGCAAGAAGGCCGAGTCATTGCCTATGCTTCGCGAGCCCTTCGACCCCATGAACTCAACTATCCTACCCATGATCTTGAGTTAGCTGCTGTTGTTCATGCCCTCAAGATCTGGAGACATTATCTAATGGGCAATCATTGCAATATCTTCATCGATCACAAAAGCCTCAAATATATCTTCACCCGATCCGAGTTGAATATGAGGCAGAGAAGATGGCTTGAGTTGATCAAGGATTATGATCTAGAAGTGCACTATCACCCGGGCAAAGCAAATGTTGTTGCGGATGCTCTTAGCCGCAAGGATCATTGCAACCACCTAGAGTTGGTGGCAGTCAGTGAACCCCTGTGCGAGGAAATGAGAAAGCTCAACCTAGAGGTGGTACCGCAGGGAATTCTTTACGCCCTGACGGCAGAGTCCAACCTTTATGACATAATTGTCACTGCCCAGCGCAATGATGCAAATATCCAAACCATCAGACAGAAACTAGTGGAAGGAGACCCGAAGTACACTTGTTTCCAGAAGGATCCCCAAGAGGTGGTCTGGTTTGGAAAAAGTCTAGTGATCCCCGATGATCCAGAAATCAAGAAGATCATCCTAGATGAAGCTCATCAATCCCAGTTCTCTATTCACCCCGGTAGTACCAAGATGTACCAAGATCTAAAGCAGAACTTTTGGTGGTCTAATATGAAGGTGGATGTAGCCAAGTATGTAGCCGAGTGCGATACTTGCCACCGGATGAAAGCCAGTCATTTGAAATCGGCGGGAGTACTCCAACCCCTGTCGATACCTATGTGGAAATGGGATGACATCAGTATGGATTTCATTGTAGGTTTACCCCTGACCTCTAGGAAAAAGGATTCTATTTGGGTGATCGTGGATAGACTTACCAAGACTGCTCACTTCATTGCCGTGCACACCACATACTCCGTGCAACAGTATGCAGAGTTGTACGTGGATCACGTAGTCCGTCTGCATGGAATCCCAAAGACCATAATTTCTGATAGAGGGACTCAGTTTGTAGCACGTTTTTGGGAACAGTTGCATGAGTGTTTGGGAACCCAGCTACTCCGTAGTTCCAGTTATCACCCACAAACATATGGTCAGACGGAGAGGATAAACCAGATCTTAGAGGACATGTTGAGAGCAAGCATCTTGCACTTTGACAAGAGTTGGGACAAGTGCTTGTCCTTAGCAGAGTTCTCCTACAATAACAGCTATCAGGCCAGCTTGAAAATGGCACCGTTCGATGCTTTATACGGACGCAGATGCCGCACTCCACCGAATTGGTCGAGGCCGGAGAAAGAACACTCTTTGGACCGAGTTAGTAAAAGAGGCCGAAGAGAAAGTACAAGTGATAAGGGAAAATTTGAAGATGGCCCGGATGAGACAAAAAGAGTTATCATGACAAGGGAACCGCACCTCGACACTTTGAAGTGGGAGATCATGTGTATTTGAAGGTATCCCCCACCAAAGGTGTGCAAAGGTTCGGAGTCAAGGGAAAGTTAGCTCCGCGCTACATTGGACCCTACGAAGTAATAGAAGTATGTGGACCCGTGGCCTACCGTATCCAATTGCCAGAACGGTTTTCCGCGGTTCACAATGTGTTTCATGTAACTCAGTTGAAGAAAGGAATGCCTATTCCGGAAAATGAGATCATCACAGAAGCTAATGCTTGGATCGAGCCGTATTTCTCGCTCGTCGAGCATCCCTTAAAGGTGCTAGACCAAAAAGAGCGAAAGACCCGGAGGCAAACCGTACGAATGTACAAGATCCAATGGAGCCACCACACGGAAGAAGAAGCCACGTGGGAGACGGAGGATTATCTCAACACCAAGTATCCGGGCTTCCTCCAATCCCGAAACAGTGAGTCCTTTTTCCCCATCTCTTAGTTGTCAAGTCGAATCTCGGGACGAGATTCCTTTAAGGGGGGTAGGCTGTGACGCCCCAGGTTTTTAATTACCGTCATTAACGCTAATGACACGATCAGCCGGTCAAATGGTCAACCCTAGGTCAACCTGGGCCCTAACCCATGAAAACTCCCTAACATACCCCTAAGTGACCCTAGTGAATAGTAAAACACTGGTGGGGCCAACCCTTGGTCAAAGGGTGGGTCAAAGTCCCCTTGCCACCCAATGTCCACAGGTGTCTGCCGGAACTTTTGCCGCGTTCCCCAAAATTCACCTAAACAATTAAAATTCTACCTTTGGGAAAGTTGTAGATCTTGTTGAGGGACACAACTTTCATGTAGAATGGCATTGCTGATTTGGAGGGGAAAATTGTGAAAAAGCCCTTGCAAGCCAGAAATCACTGTTGACGAACCCCGCCGACATTCAAAGTTGGCACTTCCACGATTCAAATCTAGGCAACAAAACCCTATACAACCTCTTGTAAAAGTTGTAGCTGGTACCTAGATCTACAACTTTGGTATTTATCACTTGGTCCGATTACTTCGTTGAAAAATTTTGAGAAAAATCGAGTCAAAGATGGCACCAGAAGCACGGCCGAGCCAAAGCGCGCCACGCGCGACGTCGTGCGCGTCCCGTGCGCCGCCGTGCCGCCCGCCGCCGGTCTTGCCCCGGCCAGCCGTGCCCACGCCGCCCGAGGCCTCGACGTCCGCGCCACGCTGCGTCCCGATGCACGCGCGCCCCGATGCGCACCGTCCCGAGGCGTCATGGCGTCCGCGCGCCGCACGCGCGCGCGCGCGCGCACGGACCGGTCGGTCCGTCGCGGCGTCGCCGCCGCACGCGCGCGACCCGACGCGCCGTAGCACGGCCGCATCTCCCGCCGTCACCAACGCGTCACCCACGGGCCGCCCGAGCTAGGTATAAAGCCTCCCGGCCTCTCCTCGCACGCCGCACCGAGCCGCCCGCGCCATCGCCGCCGCCGGTCCGCCGCCGCCGTGCTAGCTCTCCCGGCTCGCGCTCGCCGCCGTCCAAGCACGCCGCTAGGCTCCTTAGCATCCGGGCCGGCTCGCAAGCGCGCTTGTTTGCACCAATTTGGCCTCCCCGCCGCACCGCACCGAGCCCTTCCGAGCGCCGCCGCCGGTCGCCGCCGTGCGCCGTCGCCGGAGCCAGCTCCACCCTCGCCACCACCACCAACAGGACCGTGGTGAGCTCAATTTCATCATGGTACCGCTTGTTGTCGTGGTCGGGCCCCGCATCGCCGCCTGCAAACCCTCCCGCCGCCGGCAAGGGCATAGATGTGAACCTAGGGGCATATGTGCAAGGATTCTTAACTTAGCTTATTTGCAGTTCAGTCCACAGTCTTAGAAAATCCCTAGAAAATCACAGAAAATTCCAAAAATTCTCAAACAAATTTTGTAGGTCTCAGGATGTCAAACCCCACCAATGTGTGGTACACTTGTGTCTAGATTCAAAGTAGTTTTGGCAGGAAAATTTCAAATGTGTTATGCTTAAATAAGTCATATCTTGAAATGTACAGCTCCTCTATAGTTAGGCTTTGGATATGTTGTGTGTTAGAGTAAGACTAGATGCTGTGCCAAAAATTGCACAAAGTTATCATGTGAATCTTTTTATAAAAATGTTTTTCCATCTCTGGCAGAGCTACATAAATGAATTTTCATGTTAATTTTATTCATGTTCTTAAGCCCAACTTGTGCACACTTTCTTGGGATGCCAAAAGGCACCTCTTGTGAATTAATCATGAATTTAGGAGTACCAGAAATAATTATTCTTGTTTAGTGCTTATTTTCCTTTGTAAATTAATAAACCAAATTCAGTAGAGGTTCCATGTGAACATGTTGGTTTTCTAAGCTTGTTTAGGACCAGAGAACATCCACCAGAAAGTTTGGGTGATTTTGATGCTTAATTATTTTTATTTGCATTTAAGTTGAATCACTAGATAACCTTTGTTATTTTCAATAATATTTAATTTTCTAGCATCCAACACTTACTTGTGGGCCCAATGGACCAGAATAGGTACTGTTAGGCTTAAGAAGCACTCATTTAAATTTTTGGTAATTTAATTGTTAAATAATGGCTTAAATGCCCTTTTAATATTAAAGGGAAATGAAAATAAAGAAAAATCCTTAATTAAATCCTTTTCTTTTTGGAAATAGTACTTAATATAAATAAAAGGAATTCAATTAATATTACTAATAAAGAAATTTAATTCATAAATAAAAGATATGAAGTACACCTTTGTTGGTAAGGATAAAAAGGAAATGAAGCTTTCACGTGAAATGATAAGCCTAAATAAAAACCTTTATTCAAATAAAGAATAAAAGAGTAATCCATGTACAACCAATGACTTCCTCAACTAGAAACCTTGGATAGATGCTTGTTAAGGTGAATATGACCAACTAGAGTTGGATAAGACAATGAACTATCACATCACCTAAAGTGCATTGCATTTCGTGTAGATCTTCCGGACGGAGATTACTCTCTGGTCCCGGAAACCGAGGAAGGCGGAGCGGAAGGTTCTCTGCAGTACGTGGACGGACTCGACACCGAGGGTGCCCAAGCTAACCTAGCTGACGAAGGCAAGCTCCGGTGCATCTAACCCAGTTTTAAAGTTCTTTATTCAAATTATCCATGAATGATTGTGCATTTACGTTCAGGAGTTGAATGAAACCCTAGATGCATGATCCATAGGTACCTTTGTCCCTACTAGTATGATAGGTCGATAGCTGCTAAGCTATAGGACCGTTACAAGTCGAGTGATGACCTCACTCGCGAGAATAGGTTCCTAGATAGGAATCATACTATATCCTTAAATGGATTGCTCACGTGGTAAGAGCATGGGATCTGAGCTCCGGTCCAGTGGTTATGTGGGTTAAGTCTTTGAACGTACCAAGCATATGCCGGGTATGGGACCGGTAAGCCTAGTATCATAATGAGGCGGTGAGGGATCTTACTATTACTACTCTTGGGATTCGCTCTCACGGCTAGCTACCGGTGGTGTATGGTGACTCCGGGTATCTCGCGGGGTATGCCGGATAGCCTGCACCAAAGACTGTAAGATTCGATCCCAACCCGAGGATTTATGGGGACGGCCTAGGGAGTTGTCCTCGCGGGGGCAGCCGACCATGTGTTTGGGTCTACCTTGCAAGGTTTTAATCAATCGATTGTCGGCCTCTCACCGTTATCCGAGACTACTTACTCCACTAGTCATGTGATCCCTAATGATGGAAGACGATGAAGATGATGTTTGATTAATTGTATTGTACAACTGTGTTTGTACTAGTTGGCTAATGTAGTAAAGATTAAACTACTAGAACTTGTGCTAAAATCTTGAAAGTAAGGACCTACTCTTTGTTACTTTTTAGCAAAAAGCAACCCAGTAGCCAAAAAGCCTTTCATGGTCTAGATTTGGTGAAGTAGTTATCATCGACGGGTAAGACTTGCTGAGTATTAGTATACTCAGCCTTGCATTGATGTGTTGATCCAGGTAATGCCTTCAGTGATGTGTGGCCCGGTGAGATCCCGCCCGGCTGGGAGCTGGAGTGGGTGGAGGACGACTACTGAAGCATCATGGATGGCCTCCCGTGGTGACTTGCTTCCGCTAGTTAATTTCCGCTGTGTCTTTTCGAAACTCTGAACTATTCTGTCAAGATCAAAACTATGGTTTGTAATAATTAAACCCTTCGGGGTACGAATTTGAATTTGAATGCGTTGTATCTCTGGACTCGCCTTCGAGTGAGTTTTAATGCATATATCGATCCTTGTGCTATTTAAGTGATTTACCGGGCGTTAACCCGGCGACTTACGACAGGATGGTACTTTATTATTGCTTAATGACCAAAGTGGATCGGTCTTAGGCGATAGTACGGTACTTTCCTGGGCGGGTTGTCACAATTATTTATTTAAAATTTTAGAATGTATGCATGGAAGAAAGAGAGGAGTTGAGAGCTTTGAAAAGTTGTCAAGAGAGGGAAAAATAAAGAGAAAAGTATGAGTATGAAAAAGAAAGAAAGAAAGAAAGAAAGAAAAAATATGTGAATGAAAGAAAGAAGAAAGAAGAATGAATGAAAAAGAAAAAGAGAAAATAGGAGGTAGCAATAAAGATATGAGGGATGAATCAAGTGAAAGAAAAATAAAGTGTAAGGAAGGATTTCATGTTGTTGAGAGACGAAACTTTCATTCTTTTTTTTCCAACCATGTGCAATCTGACAACAAGGACGTCATCGGTGCCTTGTAGTCATAATTTTCTTTTGCCCTTGCACATGTCCACCATTCTAAATCTTCTCATCCTTGATATCCCTACATATGGTTAATTCTCATGATCATTGGCTTTGAAAGGTAAACAACCATTAGAGGAAGTTCTTAGTTTGATGATACTTGTGTTGATTGCGCTAGCCCTACCTATAGCTCCACTTTACATGTATATGAGAGACTTATGGGAGGTGAGAGTTTTATAAAATTGGTTTAGGATAGCCACCTCATATGAGTGACTTGAGAGAGCTTGGAGAAAGGTTTTTGTCTAATACTTGTTGCAGGAATTTTGTTTTTAAAATCATAAAAACCCTCCGATGCAAGCAAAGAAGTAAGCATGGCTGAATTTGAAGACATCGAGTGAAGAGTTTGAGTTGTGCGGTAAATCTTGATGTGGTAAAGATTCTAAATGCCCATGTTTATGTTTGATG
The DNA here is from genome assembly GCA_947561735.1 of Cenchrus americanus. Lineage (NCBI taxonomy): Eukaryota > Viridiplantae > Streptophyta > Magnoliopsida > Poales > Poaceae > Cenchrus > Cenchrus americanus. The sequence goes on along the minus strand of OX387242.1, from coordinate 123,521,871 downwards.
ATCATTACTTTGTGTTTATGTATTAAAGATGAAAGGATTGACTAACTTGTGAAGAAGGATTAGTGATACACAATTACAACACTTTGGACGAAGTTCTTTTACGAGTACTTGCTCGAGGACGAGCAAGAGCTAAGCGTGGGGGAGATGTTGACGGTGTATTTTGGTATACCTAGCATGTTCATTACACTTTGGTTTGGATTTGATTATGGAACTAACCCACCACTAGGCACACTAATCATATAACAAGTTCATCTATGTGCATGCATTTGGAAGTGCTGTGTTTATGTAGGAAAACATGGACATAAAGGACGGATTCGCAACAAGTTCAAAGGAGCATTTACGGAGTCTTGTTCGTGTTCATGAGCTTAATGAAATCACTTCCAATGGTGGCAAGGACTGAAGTGCTATGAGGAACACCCCCGGGGATTGAAGCGTAAAAGACCGAACTTCATGCGCGGAGAACCTCCATCTTGGACGCGAGGATGACATCGTCAAAACCATGCAAGTGGAGGGGGCAAAGTGCATAATCACCTGAGGACCCACGAGAGTGAAGGGGCGACCGAGCCGGGCCGAGATGGGCCTGGGCCGGTCGGCCCAGGCCGGCTGGCCCAGCCCACTCCGGTGGCCAGTTCGGCCCCCCTTTCCTTGCACCCGAAGGATCTTCAACCCTAAAACCCTGGAGGCGCCGCCATTCGAGGGGGGGGAGCCATTCGCACCAGGAGGCCATCCACAATCTAGAGAGAGAGGATGGAGATCTCCGGAGAGAGATCGTACACCTCGAAGGAAGCACCCTCTTGTGGAGAAGAAGGAAGACACCGTCGGAAGGGAAACCATAATCAACGGTGCTATGTCCAGCACTTTGATGGGGTAATCTTCTTATTCGTCCATGGGTTGTAATCGATCTTGAGATGTAATCAGACTTTGTTGGATTATCTATCTATCATCTTGTGTTGAATATACTTTAATGCTTAAGGTTAGCTACCATGCCGTAAAGGGAGTATAGGCCTCAATGCTTCCTTGGATCCATTCAATACGTCGTGTCCATCATAGGTATAGTCATGAATACCTTAGCGTAGTGACAATATGAGAGGAGGGAAAGGGCGAAACCGTGGTCACAACCCCCGATAGATTAGATTGGTTTAATGTCTTTAATTGATTGCATGATCGTAGACCCACGGGCGAGTGTCTCCTCCCTTGATCACTTATCGTTCTCTCTAGTGTAGTTTAGTTGTTTTCTAGTTTAATCGTAGTTAGAGTTTGAGTAGTTAGAGTGTGAAGGTAGATCGAATGCTTGTAATCCCCTTGCTCCGCGGATTGACAAGAACCTTGGGAATCCCGTGGTGAAAAAGGTGCGGGATCCGTACGCTTGCGAATCGTAGAGGGATACATCTTTTATCCGTCAACAGTATCACGTGCCAGCAGTGGCTGTACCCTCCTCTTCATGAAGCTGAAGGCCACGTGTTCAGCCTTCAGCCTGGCTTCTCTCAAAGCCTTGATCTTCTGCAACAGCTCGGGTAGCTGAATACCCTCCTACATTGTCGGCTCCGTGTTCCACCAGGGCTGATGCTTTGGCTGCTTGCCGCTCGGCTTCGGCAGCTCCGGGTGGTGGTTGGTGATGTAGAACCATTTTGACTTCCAATCCTAGTTGGAGTCGATGAGCTTGTACGACAAGTACTTCTCGGCGGCGTCCTCGCGCATCTGGATGCCAACTCCTCCGACTACTGTTGGGTCGTTGGAGCTCGGCTGCGGCTTCAAGCGAAAGAACTTGCGAAACAACACCCAGTGGGGCCTAATCCCCACGAAGGCCTTGCAGAAGTCGACGAAGACGGAGACGTGAAAAATCCCGTTAGGGTTCAGGTTCAAGTACTCAATACCGTAGTACTTGAGGAGTCCCTTGAAGAAGTCGCTCGCAGGGAGAGCCAGCCCGCGCTCCACGAACCGCGCGAACATTGGGATCTCGTCGGGGTTCTTCTCCATCGGGTATGGATCTCCCGTGGCGACGCGCCACATGTCCATCTCCTTCTCCTGGAGGAAACCGCTGTTCACCAACACCAGCAGGTCTTCGGTCTTCGCCTTGGATTTCTTCCATTCTTTGTTCGAATTCGGGCACGAGGGAGAGGTCGGCGGTGTTGACCCCTGGGCGGATCCAGTCACCTCATCACGGGATCTCTTCTTCCCGGCGCTGGTCTTCATGCTCTTCGACGGGGAAGACTTCATCCTCCAAGGTTTTCACTCGCATTCGCTCAGGGGCTTCTCCGGAAACAAGCAGCGGCGGCGCGTGTGAATCTACAGGCTAAGGTGTGGTGGCAGTGTGCTTGGGTGGCCGGCTCTTGGCTAGATCTATTTCAAATGACTACAAATGTGGAGGATGGGAAACCCTAAGGGTTTCGGTTTCTATTTATAAGCTAGCCGGCGGCGGTGCAACAGCCAGATGGATAAGTATCGGCAGCTGACTCAGCGGCGGCCGCCTGGCTCTTCATCTTCCAGTAGTCTTAGCGTTTCATCTCGAGGGCTCGGCTACGATTATTCAGTTCTCTGGGTGATGACAAGACTCCAGAGCAACTCAGGACACATTCTACAATCAAGATGACCCTTCAATTTGAGAGGAAGTACTCGACTCAAGGCTCGGGGGCTCCATGCCACGTGTCCTTCGGTTTTTTCTCCGGATTTGACGGGATAATCTTAGCAGAATTTCAAATTGACCCTCAGTTTGAATCTACGATTCAACCTAAGGCTCGAGGGCTACATTCCATATGGAATGCGATTCTTCAAAACGCATTTTCAACATGGTTTCTTCTTCAAGACAATGCGAGTATTATTGAAGACCTTCAAGAGGAGAACTCGAGGACGCTTGGGAACTGCTCGAGAAGACTTCAAGATTACTCAAAGATCAGTTGGAGTACCTTCCAGCCTCGGGATGCTTCAAGTACTCTTGAGGACTTTTGGTTTGTATTACTCGGGGATGCTTGAGGACTACTCGTCAGGGCCGTCAAGATTACACGAAACTATCCTACTCGACTACAAAGTACTCGAGGACTTGTCGTATGGACCTCCCTGGGCCCACTGCCTTAGTGGGTACCAGGACCGACTACTCGCTAGGCCCCTGGGACTACTCTGCTTGTGCCACACGGCACCTGATGGTGTGGGGCGCAAGGATTACGGTGGAGAAGTACTCGGATAGGAAGCTATACATGTCCTGTACTATGTGGAGAACTCCTAGCCGTACCCGACTAGTACTCTCTCCTCAAACCGACTTGTAACCCTGCCTCCCGGGCTATATAAGGCGGGGCAGGGACCTCTCTCTCTCATAGACATCATCTTGTAATCACATCCAATCAATCCAGAGCTACGCAGCATACAGGACGTAGGGTATTACGCACCTCGCGGCCCGAACCTGTCTAAATTGTGTGCCACGTGTCTCTTCCTTCGAGTTACTGATCTCGGCGAGGCCACATTCATCTACCTCGGGTACTCCCCTTGGTAGGTTGCCGGTCTAAAACACCGACAATAGGTACCTAGGGTTCATGCATCTAGGGTTTCAATTCAACTACTAAAACGCAAATGCATAATCATAGCAAGGATAATTGCATAATTTTAAAAAGACGGGGTTAATGATCCGGGGCTTGCTTTCGCTGGCAAGGTTGGCCTTGGGCTCCTCTGGACTTTGGTCCATGTCTTGAGCCACGAACACGTGCTGCAGCTCACGGACAGCACCTTCGTCTCCTCCTTCCGGCACGAGTGTACAACTACTATCGGGAAGATCTACACGAGGATGCAAATACACGATTTAATTGACAATTTTTTAACTCAGTTAATTACAATCAACAAATAACAACCATGGGGTGCATGGTTGACCACATTCACATATATAAGAAATACATTCAGTATACTCTTCCAAAAAGGAACAATATGCGGTTCTTTATTAATCATTCTTCTTTATAGTGACTGTGCACATATTTATGTAAGTAAATTCATTTAGGTTTCACAAACAGCAAGGGGTTGGTCTTAAGCTTTTTTAAATGATTTACAACACACACATAGGGTCATGAGGGGTGTGGTTGGTGATTTTCTCGTTTAATATACTATTAAGCTTTCATGGCCTCCATTGCTTTTGTTCATAAAATAAATTACTAAAATTCAGTGAGGTGTGTTATGAAGCACTACAAGCCTATACAAAGCCACTACACACACATGCACACTTAGGATAGCTAGGAAATTAATTATATTGAAAATAACAAAAGCTACCTACTAAAGCAAGAAGAATGCATATGAAAATAAATACACATCAAAATGATTCCAACTTTCTCACACATGGTCTCTAGTCTAAAACCAAGCTAGGAATGCAACATATACACCTAGAACTACTATAGATCTTGGGCTATGCATTTACAAAGAAAATCAAGCATAATTCAAGAATAAATAATTCTGACAACTATAAAATTGTGGTTAATTCACCAGAGGTGCATTTAGGCATAAAAAGATCACATGCAGAAGTTGAGCACAAACATCTAATTATTTTTAGCTACAAAAATCATTTAGACAGATTCTTCATAAATACAAAATAAATCATAATTAAAGATATACACAATAACTTTGTGCAATTTTTGGTACAAGAGCTAGGCATGACATAAAACCCAACATATCTCTAATTCAGCTACAGAGCGTATGTAGATTTTGAGATACAACAGATCTAGGTTTTATAGTTTGTATTTTTCATGCAAAAACTATCAGGAAAAACTATGGTCATGCTTTACAAAAATTGTAGTGTTTTTCGCAAGCAGTTCAGAAAAATTGAGTTTGCATTTTTCTGATTTTCTATGATTTTCTAAGGATTTTATAAGAATCAACAAAACACCATTTACTATTTAAGAAACTAATTGCACCGGGGTCCTTGGAAAGTTTTCCATACTTCACAACCATGCCCTCAGCTATGCACTTAAACCCCTGAACAGATTCAAATCCATGCAATTGGGTCCTTGGCCCAGGGGAGGCGGCGGGCTCACCGGAATCTGGCAAGGCCGGCGGCGGAGACAGCCAAGAAACGACGGGGAGATGTCCAGGAACTCACCTATGACCTTTTTGTGGCCAAAGGAAGGGGCGGTGCGGCTCCGATGAGCTCAGATGGCAGCGCACAGTGGCGCCGGCCGCTGCGGCTTCAAGTCTAGTGAAGGGATGGTGTCCCGAGCAACGAGCGGATCCTGGAGCTTGAGTGGATGCTAGAAAGGGTGTTGGGGTGTTTGGGTGGTGCCGAAAACGAATGAAGGAGGAGGCTCGGCCCGGTGTCAATGGCGCCGGCAGAGCGTAGGGACGACCATTCAGGCGCGCAGGTGGGAGGGGGCCGACTCCTTTTATAGCCCGCCTTCCCTTCATGTTGAAGCAAGAGGGAGGGATAATGGGGGGCCCGACCGCGGTGTGGGTCGTGCACTCCTTGCCGGCGGATGGCGCGGCAGGGGCCCAGCGGTAGCGCGCGGTGGCGTTCCACGCGGCGAGGAATTGAGCCCGTAGGCGATCGTTTGTGGTGCGCGCGGCCCGGGGAGAGGTGCGGGACCTCGGGGCACACGGGCCGTCGCAGGGGACACGGACGCCGAGGCCGGCCGAGGATGCCATGTGGCACGTGCGAGCGCGCGCTCTGGAGCGCAGACACATCGGCGCGGCGCGACGTGGCCCGCTCGGCTTTCACTTAACCCTGTTTGACTGACAATTTCTCCAAAAATTTTAATAGAAGTGCACTGCAGTGTAAATAGTAAAGTTGTAGATCGACGACCCCTCTACAACTTTCACAAAGGCTGGCCTATGTTATACTCATTGGTTTGAGCAGGAACATCAGGCAAAGTTCCTATTTTTCATGGCGCCGATGAATAGTAAGAACCGCAGTTGACCGAGTTTTTCAACCTTTTCCACTCAAAATTTGGAATGCCACCCAAAAGCGAAGTTGTGTCCCTCGAAAAACTGGACAACTCTCACATTGGGAGATTTTGAAGTGTTTAGGTGAAATTTGGAGAACATGGCAAAAGTTCCGGAGGATGCTCAAGGACATTAGGGTTTAAGTAGGGTTTGACTATGCCTTTGACTAAGGTTCGACCAATGTCAACAGGTTTGACCCGGTTGATTAGGTCATTAGTATTAATGATGCTAATTAAAATCCCGGAGCATCACAGCTTACCCGATGGGTACATGATGTTGCCCATTTGTGTACCTATGGGTAGAAATATGATTCCATACCCACCTATTTATCAGGTAAAACACATCGGGTACTCAGGTTTCGTGTACCTATTGCCATCTCTAGTCTGGTCTTGATGTTGCGATTAACATGGCGGTCGCTACTGCACCTGTATGGTCCCAAGAAGTCGCGAGGCTTTCGGAAATCGGGGTTTGAATAAAAGTATTCTTACCATAGATAGAGTACTATAGTACCGGTGATCATATGAGTTGAGGGCAAATAAGGAAAGCAAACTTTTTTGAAACGAAATAAAACTGCTTTCTTTTTCCTCAGATTGAGCACAAAACCACCTCCCCGACGACGTGGCTGCCGCTAAACCCACGCGCTCCCTCGATTCTAAACCCCGACATACCGCCAACTTCTTCTTCCTCCGTAAGCACCTCGCCACCGCCTGGGCCTCGATGGGGAGCAGGGTGGCTGCGACGCTTCTTCGGCGCGGCAGGGACCAGGCGTCGACTCTGGTGGTCCCCCACCTGGTCCCGAGGAGCGCTCCCTCTCTCGCTGCTCCTATGATCGGATTCGGCTTCGGCGGCGGCACACTGCAGCCGGGGCTGATGGGGGCCTTCTCCCCCACTTCCCGATTCGCCTCCTTCCACGTCTTCCGCTCCCTCGTCCCCAAGGTCAGCGGGTTTCTCTGCTTTCTCTGGCTTCTCTCTCTTTGCTTAGTTGCATTTCTCCCTGGTTGATACCGTCATTCTCGGGGAAATGCCTACCCCTTCTATGATGGGATCGGTTTCGAGGGAAATGACCCGGGACAAGTTTGTATCGTGTGCTGACGTATGATCGTTTTGGGGTGGTAGTGAATCTGATTGACGTATGATCTAGTGAGTTACCTCGATGTTGGATATGCTAGATGGCCCCTAGAGATCTATCTGATTAACCATAGTGCATTAGCTGTAATGAAGGTTTCCCATGTATGTTCGTTAGAATTTGAGATTGGAAGGGAATACCTTGTGTGATTAAACTCTGTGCAAGTTTTTATTGAAGGGAGAATGATGTCCCAGGGTCGTTGTAGTTGCTAAACAAATTGAAAATGGTTGATGATTTTTATATGCTGATGCATGGCACAGTTTTGTTACATGCATGAAATTCACTCATCATCTAAACAGCCCATTTCTTAAATTTCAAAAAGGAGTATGCTATGTAGAGCAATATAAAATTCATCACCTGACCTTGTTCTAAGTAATTCTCAAAATTTACAGCTGATTCAAGTGTTATTTTTAGACCTTAGTACCTTATTGGGTGAAGGGGGTATCCAAAAATCTGGATAGAATGTGTTGCGGGTATCCGAAAATCCGGATAGAATCCCCAAACACAAGAGAGAAGGGAAAGCGGACACGTTCAGCTCAAGTGCACAGATGACGCTAAAGGAGACAAGGAATCTCCTAAAGACTGCTCAAGCCTCAAAAGTTGTCAATCCTCTTACATGTGCCCTCGCACCCCCTTTTATAGAGAGACGGAGGGACTTTTACATTCCGAAAACACCCTCGAACCTAAAGAATATTCCTAGTGTGAACACGTACATGAATGTCTTTTACATCTCATACATTTACAAGCCTGCCACTAGTTCACACACCAAACCCGGACTTTTTGAGACGACGTCTTTGACTTGGCCTCTTATTGATTCATGAATCTCCCCATTAAGGAAATCATCATGCGCCGCGACTTTCGAACTTGACCTCCAGCAGATTCCCCAATTTCGCAGACTCCCGATTTCGTGGTTTTGCAGGTTCATGACTTCGAGTCTTCACGGGTTTGTAACTTCGAAGCTTCGCAGGTTCGAGATTCCAGATCTTTGCACGTTTGCGACCTTGGAGCTTCGCAAGTTCAAGATTCCAGATCTTCGCGAGTTCGGGACTTTGGAGCTTCGCTGGTTCAAGATTCCAGATTTGCTCGCGACTTCGGAGCTTCGCAGGTTCAAGATTCCAGATCTTCGCATGTTCGATATTCCTGAAAACTCATTTCATGAACTTCTTAAACCTCGACGTTTTGAGGGTGACAGGTTTTCCTGAACTCCCCAACACTAGCCCCTCGGGGAAGCGGGTTGACTCCGACGATCCGATTCCACAAAAATCTTAGAATTTCAGTAAAAAAACGTCACCCTTGGAACGTCGGAGTGGATACGCGTCCTCTAGAAATGTCACGACGGTCGAATCGAGACGTGTTCGTGAAACTGCACCCCCTCGTCCCTATAAATAGAAGGCTACCGCTGTAAAAAAATTTCACTGCTTCCTAGTTTTCTTCCGAAACTTGCCTTGCACTTTCGCAGAAAAGCGTCTCGTGACCAGTTGTTCGTAGCTTCTAGACTTCCTCCTACTTTCAATGGTATTGCTTTCTTTGTTACTCAGATAATGTTTCTACTTTTCATTGTACTCGTATTTTTGTTTTGCGAACTTTATTCACGAATGTCGTCTTGTTATTTCTTACGAATGTCGTCTTTATAGTTTGTTACTTATATTACTGTCGAATAGGTGGCTCGAACTAAAAGTACTGCAAGACCCATGACGACTGAGGAATTGGCTGCAGCTGGCCTTCCGGCCGAGCCAGAAATTCAGAATCCTGAGACCACACAGCTCCTAGAGGGGCACTCATCTTCTGCTGCTAGCGGGTCTAGGAGTCACGAAGATGGGGAGGTCAGGTCGGACGATGAAGACGTCAGAGATGTTGACGCCGACGTCAAAGATTTGATCACAGCCAAACAGTCAGGGCCTCTTCCTCCGTCTCTTGTTTTCGGAGAGTCCAAGGTTACAGCCAACATGATCAGAGATTACGATGCTGCTGGATTTTTACCCGTGGCTACCGGACGTGCTCCACTAGACGAACAGACTCCTACTCCCGAAGATGATGAAGTTGTTCTATTCCGCGATTTCTTCACCTATGGACTAAGATTTCCCTGCGATCTTGTCCTTCCTGCTATTTTGGATGCTTTTTCTGTGAAGATTCATCAGCTTTCGCTGACCACTTTCTTGGAAGTGTCCAAGTTCATTTGGATCATGAAGACCTTCGGCTGCAACCTTGGTGCTGACGCTTTCGCCCGATTTTTTGAGTTGGTCATCGTTCCAGATGTCATTAAGGTCGACGACGGTTAGTTCTACGAGGCTCACTATACGTGCTACACTTTCAACACTCATCAACAGAATACGCGAAAAGGGATTACGCGAATTCAGATCGCACCCTGCTGCAAAACAAATTTCACATAAGACTGGAGCTCGTATTGGTTTTACGTCAAGGTTAACATGTCTACGATTCCTGGCTACGAAGGTCCAGCTCATCCTCTCTCCTCGCCTATTGAGGCCTTAACTGCTGTGAGTACTGCGGCCTACAATCATCGGGCAGCTGGGATCAGGAATTGCGAGATTGCGTTTCACCTTGCGAGTACTATCGTTGGAGGTCGCGACATTATTGAAGAATTCGTTGCTGCTCGAATTTGGCCAATTTCTTATGGTTGGGCCCCGACTCAAATCGTGAACTTCAATGTTAACTGGGCATCGCAAGAGGTTCCTTTCCCGAAGTTCGGCATTCAACTGAGGGACGGCTAGAGTGCCGACGATTTTATGATTGAAATCGAAAGGTGAGTGAACCTCATGATTGGTGAATACACCATGAATCAGTACAAAGCATATAAGAGCTTGGTGAAGCACAAGAGAAGGATAAATCGTGTATTCTCTGAAGTTTGCGGGGATAAATCTTTTCCCTCTCGATGCCCAGGTCGCAACTTGAAGATACCCGCGGTTGCTGTTGCCAGTTGCTCAGCCGCTCCCCCCAAAGCTCCGAGAAGAAGATCTTCCAAGAGCAGCCTTTCGACCACCGACGAGACTACATCCTCTGGTGTGGTACCCTTAAGAACAAAGTCTCTCGAATCGTCGAAACGCAAGCGTAGATCTTTCGAACAAGTTTCAGACGTTGAGCTCCAGGCGGCCTCCAGCCTCGCTCAAATGAGGCACAAGAAAGCTAAGGAGGCCATTAAAAAGATTGCCTCTTCTGAAGTTCGGCGGGTACCTTCCGCTTTCGATGATGATTTCCCCGATGGAGTTTGCACAGAAAGGTTTTTCCTCTTGGCCTTTCCTACGATTCTACTTTCCTGCTTGGCACACTCCAAGTTCTGAAAATGAATTCGTGGATATTGGCTCTTTTTCAGATGTTGCTGAAGAAGTTCAGAAGGAGGTCGTTTCTACTGCTGCTACTGAGGCTCCAACTGCTGCTGTAGACACTGTTGTTCCTCGGTCTGCCCAACCTCAAGAGGAGGCATCTTTCGAATTCACGAGGGATCTTGATCTAACTGTTCACAAGGGCGATGAGCCCATCCAAGATGTTGCCTTGCTTGAGACTCGTGAAGCTCTTCCCGAGGGCCAGGATCCTTCTCCTTCTGTAGCCGCCTTTAACAAAAGCTTTGGCACGTCACATCGCGGTGAATTACTAAGTGCTGGCTGTGAAGTGGCCAGAAACAAGGGTGGCGAAGCCAGGGTTTTAACACTTTGGAAATCGTCTGCGCTTATTGATGAAACAGGGGAGAGGGGTTCGGAACAATCACTGCACTCGCTCAGAGAAGTTGGTCGCGATTCCGGAAAGGAACCTCGCTCCTCTTTGAAGAAAACTTCCGCCTCCTTAGGTAAATCTTCTTCGAGTTCAGGGAAAAGGTCACCATACAAAACCTAAGCAAACAAGGTTCATCTCTTTTCGTTAATTCTTGTGCTTCTCAGCTTTACGATTTTCTACTCATGACTTTAATCATGGAACTTTTTCAGAGTTTAAAGACCTTCTTCGTTCATACCCACCATCCAGACTTGCGAAGTACCAAGAAGATTATGCCCTAAAATCCTCCATGCTTGGAAAAATTGCTGTTGAATAGCTTATGAAACAAGAGAAGGTCAACCAATAGCTATCTCTTGAGTCTAAAGAGGTTAAACGCAACTTCGCTGTTGCTCAAGCTGCGAATCTCGATCTTGAGAAAAAGGTAGCCGAACTGGCGGAAACCCTTAAGCATTGTCAGGATGAGAAGAAGGCTGCTGAAGAGGCACTTGACCGGTCTAAAAAAGATCTCGAAAAACTACAGAAGACACATGATGATGATTTGCGTCTGATCGAGAATCTTTGTAGGGATCATGACAAATCCTTGAAAACTGTCGAAGATCTTCGTACCAACAATGCTGATTTGGCCAAGTCTTTGAGCAGCAAGGAACAAAAGATACAAGATCTTCAGAGAGCACTAGCTGATCAAAGAGAGGCCTCGGGGAAACACATTTCTGAAATCATTAACAAGTTACATCTTCTATTCAAGGAATATGAGAAATCTCTGATGAACTTTGGCGTTCGTCCTGCTCCACTTCCTACTGATATAAGTCTTCCTGACTTCATGAGATGGATCGAGACCGAATTCAAGGCGCTGCCTGAAGTTATCAGTGGTGCTAGTGATTTTGCTGCGGCGTTTTCAGTCGAAAGTATTCTGAAGTTGCTCCACGATTTTTACTGCGCTGATCTTGTGAAGTTTCGGGAGAAACTTCCACAATTTCCTGATGCTTCGAGCACTTCGAGACTTCGACCCAATGAAGACGTTCTCGCAATCATGACTAAGTACGCAAGAGAATTTTGGTTTGCCAGCGGGAGGGAAACTGTTAAGAACGTCGCCCGAGCTAAACTTGCTCAGGTTGGTTTCCTTAGAAACGCTGCTAATTTTTGCGAATTCGTGAAATTTTTCGATTTTTCTTACACTTCTATCTCTGCCTCCCTCAGTTGATTGAAGAAGAGAAGCAAAGAAAGGGCACTGCGCCTTCAGAATCTTCTTCCGGAGATAACAAAAATGAAGAATCAAAAAACTCGGGCGAGGAAGACTCTGGTGACAGCAGCGACGACGACAGTGATGGCACTCATACCTCCGAACATGAGGAAGATTCCCCGAAGGTTGACATCACGGGCTAAACATGGATGAACATTTGCCCTTCGTGGCTCTTGTGTACATTTGTAACTTCATTAGGATGTAACATTTTGTCTGAACAACTTGTCTTGTAACCTTAACCTGCGCAGGTCCTGCAAGTTGGGCCTGCGCAGGATGTGATGCCGCTGCGAATCCATAGTGGTAACATGTTTGTCAGTGGTGAAGCATGGCATCTGTTCCAAGAGGCTCATCCCGATCAAGATTTTTCCGATTTTTTGCTTGAGGTTTCGCTTAGGTTTTCTATGGAATGTTTCAATCTTTCTTCTTTCTTCCTTCTTCGTAAGGGTGAGAATTCCACTGCTGCGAACTTAAGCTCTTCGAGGATCCCGAAGATGGAGCCCCTTAGTCCTATCACCACTGAGCTCGGCTTCGCCTATGCTAGCGATATTGCGGAAGACAATAGCCACGAGCCAGGACACATCGTTGAACTTTCATTCTAGGAATTGTATTTCTATGTAATTGTTACAAAACTATGTCGAAATTTTTATGCAACTAAGGCAATGAAGACATTTTCTTTGAAAGAACGTCACCCTCCCCCACCTTGCCATTTTGCATGAAAATTTCGAGGCAAGTTACAGAAATTTTAATGTTCTTCGATCATCTTGATTATATACGCTTTTGGGAAATTTTCGTGAGTTTTGAAATTACAAATACTAAGACGCAAGTCGACAAAATTTGTTTACGAAATTTGTGGACTTGACCCGCTTGGCATACTTGCCTTGGTTGACAGTGTAACCCTCAGCTGCTTCAACCACAATTTTCTACGAATCTTCACACGAGCCCCTTGCCCTTTTTACGAAACATATTCGTCGCGAAAAATTTTCATGAACCTGTGTCAAGAAATTTTTAAACAACCGGCACATACATTCACTTGGCTGCAATCGCCATTAATTATCATGATGGAAACTTAGGCTACAACTCATTGTTGTCTCGAGCCTTTTTGGTGGGAATCCCTTTGACGGTGGGATTTAGGCCACAACTTGTTGTTGTCTCAGGCCTTTCGGTGGGAATCCCTTTGACGGTGGGATTTTAGGCCACAACTTGTTGTTGTCTAAGGCCTTTCGGTGGGAATCCATTTGACGATGGGATTTAGGCTTTCACGGTGCCTCTGTCTATCACGGAGCCTTTTTCACAAACTCTTCCTCTTTTCACAATGGATTTCTGGCTATCAGGAAGCCTTTCACATGAAATTTTTTTCTTTTTCAATGGAATCTTGGCTATCACGAAGCCCTTTTCACGAATTCTTCTTTCACAATGGAATCTTGGCTATCACGAAGCCCTTTTCACAAATTTATCTTTTTCACGATGGAATTCTGGCTATCAAGGAGCCTTTCACATGAACTTTTCTTTTTCACGATGGAATTCTGGCTATCAAGGAGCCTTTCACATGAACTTTTATTTTTCACGATGGAATTCTAGCTATCAAGGAGCCTTTCACACGAACTTTTCTTTTTCACGATGGAATTCTGGCTATCAAGGAGCCTTTCACACGAACTTTTCTTTTTCACGATGGAATTCTGGCTACCAAGGAGCCTTTCACACGAACTTTTCTTTTTCACGATGGAATTCTGGCTATAAAGGAGCCTTTCACACGAAATTTTCTTTTTCACGATGGAATTCACAAAATGCACGATTTGGGGGAAGACTCTTTTCATATATATATATATCATAAAGAGTATTTACATAGGATCCGCCTCGTTAAAAACCTTGCCTCTTGATTTAGAGCCCCCTTTGCAAGGAAAAGAGTACGGTCCTTCTTATTCTAATGCAACTACGAAAAAGAGTAGCTAGTGTTTTTTCCTCCGAAATCACTTATAGACACGTGATTCGGCTTTTTTGATTTTCTAGAATGTAAACTTGCGAAAAAAGGAAAAATATCCTAATTAAATCTACCTAATTTTGGAACTATCAAGGGTAGTACCTTTTTAGGCTGTCGGCATTCCATGAATACGGCAACTCTTCGCCAGTCTGCTCTAGCAAGCGAAAGCCCCTGGCATGTCTGTTTCTTTTGCTATGAATGGCCCTTTCCCAAGATTCATGAAGTTTTCCCGGATTTTCCCAATTCTTCTTTCTTTTCAATACCAGATCACCAGTTTTGATGTCCTTTCGAACCACTTTCTTATCTCTCCATGCCTTGGTCTCTTTTTGGTACTTCTCAATGTTCTCGGCGGCTTCAAGGATAGTCAACTCAATCATATCTTTTTCCACTTTCTGGTCAACTTCTTCAATTTCTTTTGCTTTCAACACTCTCATGCTTTCATTCTTGATTTCCTCTGGTGTCATTGCCTCAGTGCCGAAGAGTAGGCGAAAGGGCGTGAAACCTGTTGCTCTTGACACAGTAGTGTTGTGGGAATGTCGGTGTTTTAGACCGGCAACCTACTAAGGGGAGCACCCGAGGTAGATGAATGTGGCCTCACCGAGATCGGTAACTCAAAGGAAGAGACACGTGGCACACAATTTAGACAGGTTCAGGCCGTGAGGTGCGTAATACCCTACGTCCCGTATGATGCGTAGCTCTGGATTGATTGGATGTGATTACAAGATGATGCATAATCTCCTGAGAGAGAAGGGTCCCTGCCTCGCCTTATATAGTCCGGGAGGCAGGGTTACAGGTCAGTTTAGGGAGAGAGTACTAGTCGTGTACGTCTAGGAGTCCTCTACACAGTACATGGTATGTATAGCTTCCTATTCGAGTACATCTCCACTATAGTCTTTTCGCCTCACGCCATCAGGTACCGTGCGGCACAAGTCGGGTAGTCCCAGGGGCCCACCGAGTAGTCGGTCCTAGTACCCACCGAGGTAGTGGGCCCAGGGAGGTCCATACGACAAGCCCCTGAGTACTTTGTAGTCGAGCAGGATAGCTTTGAGTAGTCTTGACGGCCTTGACGAGTAGTCCTCAAGCGTCCCCGAGTACTACAAGCCAAAAATCCTCAAGAATACTTGAAGCATCCCGAGGCTGGAAGGTACTCCAGCTGATATCCGAGTACTCTTGAAGTCTTCTCGAGTAGTCCCAAGCGTCCTCGAGTGCTGCTCTTGAAGGTCTTCAACAATACCCGTGTTGTCTTGAAGCCGAAGTTGATATGGAAGTGCGATTGCAAAATCGCACTCCATATGGAGTAGCCCCCGAGCCTTAGGTTGAGTCGTAGACTCTGGCTGAGGGTCAATCTGAAGTTCTGGCAAGATTATCCCGCAAAATCCGGAGAAAAAAACCGAAGGACACGTGGCACGGAGCCCCCGAGCCTTGAGTCGAGTACTTCCTCTCGAATTGAAGGGTCATCTTGTATGTAGAATGTGTCCTGGGTCGCTCTTGAACCTTGTTGCTTCCCAGGGAATTGATTAGATGTAGCCGAGCCCCCAAGATAAGGCGCATCTACTACTGGAAGGTGAAGGGTCAGGTGCTGCCGCTGAGTCAGCCGGCTTGAGACTTATCCGTCCGGCCGTTGAGGAGCCGCCCGTTGACTTATAAATGGAAGCCGAAACCCTTAGGGTTTTTCAACCCACGCACTTGCAGCCATTTCGAACAGATCTTGCCTAGAATCCGCCGCTAGTGCACACTGCCGCCTCAGAGTAGATCGCGGATCCAAGTGCGCCGTCGCCGGAAGCCAACGCCTTAGCCCCCGAGCGAATGCGAGTGAAAACTCAGTGCACTTGGAGGATGAAGCCCTCGCCGTCAAAGAGCTTGAAGACTGCCGGCGGGAAGAAGAGATCCTGAGAGGAAGCCGCCGAATCCGTTGCAGGGTCATCGCTGCCGGTGTCTCCGCCGTGCCTAAATCCCAACCAAGAGTGGAAGAAGTCGAAGGCGAAGACTGAGGATCTGCTGGCGTTGCTGAACAGTGGATTTCTTCGGGAGAAGGAAGTTGATATGTGGCGCGCTGCCGCGGGAGATCCGTACCCCATGGAGAAGAATCCGGATGAGATCCCGATGTTCACGCGGTTCGCGGAACGCGGGTTGGCTCTCCCAGTGAGCAACTTCTTCAAGGGGCTCTTGGAGTACTACGGCATCGAGTACCTCAACCTCAACCCCAACGGTATCTTTCACACCTCCGTCTTTGTCCACTTTTACGAAGCTTTCCTGGGGATCAAACTCCACTGGGTACTCTTCCAGAAGTTTTTCCGAGTGAAGCCCCAGCCGAGTGCCAACAACCCCCGCTTAGTTGGGGGAGCCGGCATCCAGATGCGCGAGGACGCCGTGGAGCAGTACCTTGCGTACAAGTTGATCGACTCCAACTAAGATTGAAGTCAAAGTGGTTCTACATCACCAACCACCACCCGGAGCTACAGAAGCCCAGCGGGAAGCAGCCAAAACACCAGCCCTGGTGGAACACCGAGCCGATGATGCAGGAGGGTATCCAGCTACCCGAACTGCTGGCGAAGATCAAGGCTTTAAGAGAAGCTGGGCTGAGGCCCGAGCATGTGGCCTTCAGCTTCATGAAGAGGAGGGTGCAGCCGCTGATGGCTCGCGACACCCTGGGCTACCAGTACACCGGCGACGCCGACTCATCACGGATGCCTGGTGATGAAATCAATGATGACGACATTGTCGACAGGCTGGGAGAATCTTCAAGGACATGCCGGCGTACACGCCCTGCCCCGTGCCCGAGAACTCCGCCACGCGTCCACCGAATGAGGCCAGTAGCCGTACTCAGTGGTGAGTAATGATTATGTAGTAGTAGCCGTGCTCACCCAATGTGCTTCTTGCAGGATGACATAGTGAAGTTTGTCTCCGAGCCGACGTCGCCTCCTCGACTTGTCGAAATCCCAGATGAGGGGAAGAGCAAGGCCAAGGAGCACCGCGAGGTCGGCGAAGGAGACGACACTGTTGTCGTCGAAGACACGTCGGACGAGGATGACGAGGAGACGCTTCAAGAGTGGTTCCAGTTGCGGTCAAGATTCAGCCACCCTGGGCTGCCCAACGTTCCTCTCATCCAGGATCCTCCAACTAGCTTGGAGGCTAGTTTGCCTGCGCTGCCAAGGAAGCCGCGCAACGTGGCCCGCAAGCGCGTGGCCAAGAAGCTTAAGGTCACTGAGACCACATCCCAAGAGGTAAGCTCCTTGGGTAGGGTAGTCGAGTACTTATTTCTCGATGTTGTGTATGCTGACGATGAGATTCTGTTGCTTGCAGGAGATCCCACCTTCTGACCCCGTAGACCAAGGGGAGTACCCGAGGTAGATGAATGTGGCCTCGCCGAGATCGGTAACTCGAAGGAAGAGACACGTGGCACACAATTTAGACAGGTTCGGGCCGCGAGGTGCGTAATACCCTACGTCCTATATGCTGCGTAGCTCTGGATTTATTGGATGTGATTACAAGATGATGCGTAATCTCCTGACAGAAAAGGGTCCCTGCCTCGCCTTATATAGTCCGGGAGGCAGGGTTACAGGTCAGTTTAGGGAGAGAGTACTAGTCGTGTACGACAGTACATGGTATGTATAGCTTCCTATCCGAGTACTTCTCCACCGTAGTCCTTGCGCCTCACGCCATCAGGTACCGTGCGGCACAAGTCGGGTAGTCCCAGGGGCCCACCGAGTAGTCGGTCCTGGTACCCACCGAGGTAGTGGGCCTAGGGAAACAGATCACTTTCAGCAATTCATCTACCCATTTACCCTTCTTCTGATCAAATAAGCACTTCTTGATTCTCGAAAATATTAGGCCATTTGCCCTCTCAACTGCTCCGTTGGACTGCGGATGATACACTGATGAAAATATTGCATGAGTGCCCAGGGTCTTGCAGTACTCTTTGAAAGTGTAACAGTCGAATTGTTTCCCATTATCAACAGTCAGTTCTCTAGGAACTCCAAATCTGCAGATTATGTTCTACCAGAAGAACTTCTGAATTGTTGGTGCTTTGATGTTCGCGAGTGGTTTTGCTTCTACCCACTTCGTGAAATAGTCCACGACAACAGCTGCGAATCGGCAATTTCCTTGAGCCTTTGGCAGTGGTCTGACTAGATCCATTCCCCACCTTTACAGTGGCCATGATGGTGGGATCAAGTGAACTGGCATGGAAGGTAGATTTTGTTGGTTCGCCATTTTCTGGCATGCTTCACATTGCCGAACCAATGCTTTCGCATCTATGTTTATGGTAGGCCAATAGAATCCCTGCTTTATTGCCTTCCCTGCTAGAGGTCTGGTGCCTATGTGTGCACCGCAGAATCCACTATGGATTTCTCTGAGAAGTTCGAGGCCTTTTTCGGAGGTGATGGACCTTAGCCAAGGCTCAGTGACTCCTGATTTGTACAGTTCTCCATTCACCACTGCATAACCCCTTGCCCTTTATTTTAACCTTTTTTCTTGCAACTCATCCTGTGGTTCATAATGGCCTCTCAGATAAGCCATGATTTCTGCTCTCCAATGTGGAGTTTCCACAACATTCACGATTTTTGACCTTGACTCCTTGATAGATGGTTCTTTTATGATTTCGAAGAACACATCAGGGGGCAATTCTTGATTTCTGGCCGCGGCTTTCGCCAGTTTATCTGCTTCATTATTGTCATCTCTTGGAATATGTTGCACTGAGTCACCTTTAAAGTGCCTTTCCATTTCTCTGACCTTTTCCATGTACTTCATCAAAACAGGATTCCTTGTTTCACTTTCTTTTTCAACATGTTCTTGAATAACTTTTGAATCCGTTCTGATTGTGAAGGTCTGCTGTCCCAAAGCTTTCATCTTCCTCAATGCTAGAAGTAAAGCTTCGTATTCTGTTGTGTTGTTCGTGGAGTTCTCATTATTCGCGAATATGAGCCGAGCTGCATATCTTATCACAACTCCCGCCGGGGACGTTACCACTTCCGAAATTCCAACTCCTTGTAGCACCAAGCTCCATTGCACTGCACTATCCAAGGCGCAGGTATCTCTTCATCAAGATTTTGAGTTGGTGAAGTCTAATCCATGATAAAATCTTCCAGTACTTGCGATTTTATCGCGCTTCTTCTCTCGAAGTCCATGATGTATTCTGCAAGTTCAGCGCCCATTTGATTATTCGGGTAGATGCCTCTCTATTTGCAAACAAGTCACTCAATGGTTGATTGGCAATGACCCTTATTCTGTAACCCTCGAAGTAGTGTCTCAGCTTCCTCGCAGCCATGATGACCGCATATGCAATCATAATAGAAGATTTTTGAGCCAGACAGGGCTTCTGAAGCGAAATATACTGGAATCTACTTGAGCTTTCCTTCTGTTTCCTTTTCTTGCACTAATACGGCGCTCACTGCCAAATTTGATGCAGACACATATAGGAGAAGTGGCGATCTTGGTTTGGGAGGGCACAGCTTGGTCATGTTGAACAAGTAATCTTCCAGTTCTTGGAAAGCTTGCTTCTGAGTTTCGGACCACTGAAAATTCTTAGCACTTCTAAGAACTTGAAAGAACGACAAGCTTCTTTCTGCAGCCCTAGGAATGAATCTGTTAAGCGCGACCACTCTTCCTGTCAATTTCTGCACATCTTTCACGGAAACTGGATCTTGCATTTCTACTAGTGCCTTGATTTTTTCGGGATTCGCCTCTATGCCCTTTGTTGAGACTAGGCATCCGAGGACTTTCCCTTTGTGAATGCTGAAAACACACTTCTCAGGATTTAGCTTTAGATTCGTTGCTCTCAGGTTCGCGAATGTTTCTGCCAAATCGCTGATATGATCTCTCCTTTGAACACTCTTGACGACTATATCGTCCACATACACCAAGATGTTTCTCTGAATTTGAGGATGGAGGACTATTGCTATCATTCTCGAAAATGTGCATCCTGCGTTTTTCAGCCCCTCTGGCATTCTGACGAAACAAAACGTTTCGAAGGGTGTGATGAAGCTTGTTTTTCTTCGTCTTCTTTGCGAACTCTGATTTGATGATATCCTGAGAACATGTCCAGGAGTGAGAGCATCTCACTGTTGGCTACATCATCTACGATTTTGTCTACCCTCTCCAAGGGAAAATCGTCTTTCTTGCATGCCTTGTTCAAATCCGTGAAGTCTACACACATTCTCCACTTTCCATTCTTTTTCTTTACTGGTACAGTGTTGGCTAGCCAGACTGGATACTTGACCTCTCTGATCACTTTCTCGTCTTGCAGCCTTTGAACTTCAGCTTCAACTGCTTTGACTTTTTCTTCGGACATTTTCCGAAGTTTCTGCTTCTTGGGAGCTATTCTTTCATCTGTTTCCAGGGCATGTTCAATGATGTCCTTGTCAATGCCTTGCAGGTCTTTGGCTGACCAGGCGAAAACATCCTTATTCTTGTTCAGGAATTGTATAAGCTCTTCTCTTCTTCGGGATTAAGGTGAGCCCCAATTGTGACTGCTCTGTCGGGCATGTCATCCAGGTATACTTTCTTGGTGTCACCATCAACTGCTATCTCAATCTTTTCTTTGTCCCGCTTGGCCTCTTCGCAAGGTTCCTTCCTTCTTCGGCTGCTTTCAGCTGGTACACATTTGCCTGTCCTGGGGTATGGCCTTTTTCAATGTTTCTGGCCTCTTGTTGATCGCCGAATACTGTGATAACCCCCTTGGGTGCAGGTATCTTCATGCACAAGAATTGCTGCCTTATGACTGCATCAAATTTGTTCATGAAGCCTCTGTCGAAAATCACGAGGTATGGGTGATAAATGTCGGCCACATCAAAGGTGAGAGTCTCTGTTCTGGCATTGTCGAGATCTTCGAAGGATACAGGAAGGGATATCTTTCCAATTGGCTTGACTGGTTTTCCTCCGAAACCTTGCAACGGGTATTCTGGCGGGTGCAACATGTGCTGGCTCAGGTTCATCTTCTCGAAAGTTTTCAAGAATAGAATGTCTGCCGAACTTTCATTGTCTACTAGGACTTTTCCAATGATCCATCCAGCTATGTTTACCTCGATGACCATGGCATCATTGTGAATCCCGGATTTCAGTTTGAAATCCTCTTTAGTGAAAGTGATTGTCACCTTGGCCCATCTGGTCGCGCAGCTGGACCGTCATTGATGATGGTGTTCACAGACCTGAAATAATTGTTCCTTTGCTTCTTAGTTTCGAATTCCATGGCAGACCCTCTCGAAATTGGCATGATGGTCCCGAAAGATGGCAAGGCTTTCGAGTTCTGGGGTCTTGAACTTGATTCTGGTCTTGACGAACTATCGGGTGGTGCTGGTAACATTTCCCGAATTGGCTGTGGTTGCTGGATTGATTGGATTGCCTGCGACTAAGGGAAAAATTGCTGAGATGGTTGCCATGATGATTGTGGTTGTTGAAATTGCTGCATTGCCACTGGACCTGGTTGAGAGTTCATGAATTGTGGCTGCCAAAAGTTCGGGCGAAATTGATTCGGCATTGAGGATGCAATACTCATCAAAGCTTTCTCTTGCTGAATTCTTGCCATGTTCTTCTTGGTTTCTGGGCAGCCTTCAGTGTTGTGTCCTCTTCCATGATACTGACAATAGAAGTACGGGTCCTTTGGGTTGTGATTCGTGAGTCTTGTAGGTCCTCTTCCTCCTCCCCTTCCCCTGGGTGCGAATCCTCCTCTTGTGCTTGGTCTGTTGTTCTGGCTAGGCTGAGGATTTTCCACATTGTTGATGTTCTGTGGATTCTGGGACTGTGGTCTCCAAGTCATTTCTCTGTTGCCTTGTCGTGCTTCATTTCGCTCGGCCACTCTTTTGCGATGATCATCATCGAACAAGATGTATTCTTCCAGTTCATGAAAAAGTTCTTCAACTGTCTTGGGTTTCTTTCGCGTCAGATGCGAAGCTGTTGGTCTTGGAGTCAGACCTTTAATCAGTGCTTTGATCGTTGTTTTGTCATCGGCTTCTGGGATCTGGGATCTCTGTTGCATGAATCTTCTCACGAAGTTCCGCAATGGCTCTCTGTCTTTCTGCTTCCAGTTGTACAGATTTGATGACTCAGCTGTTGTGTCATGGAACATCTGAAATGCTTGCATGAATTTTGTCTTGAGGTCTACCCAGCTGCAGACTGAATGCGGTGGCAGCAAAGAATACCAATTGAGGACTGGTCCTTTGCAAGCAATGATGAAGGACTTGGCCAGTGCAACATCGTCTCCTCCCGCAGAATTCACAGTCGATTCATACCTCATGAGGAATTGCTTGGAATTTCCGAAGCCGTTGTACTTCGGGAGAGAGACCGGTTTGAACTTCGGTGGCAATGGTGTAGTTTGCAGCCCTATAGATAGTGGTGATTCAGAATCTACGAACTGTGAGATTCCATGTCCCGCGAAGAAATTTTCTTTCGGGGTTCTTCTAGTTGGTCCAGAGTTCTGGTGTGGTGATTCTTGCCACAGTGAACTGTTTTCTTGTTCTTTCATTTCATCTATCTCTCTTTGTATTGTTTCAGTTGTCTCTCTTGCCTGGTTGAGCTGTTCTAGCTTCTCAGAGATCTTTCTCTTTGCTTGCAATTAGCTTGCGAATTTTTCTTTCTCTTTCTGTAGCTGTTGTATCTTCTGCAGAACTCTTTCTAGTTCTCTGTCTATGGTCTCGTCATCATCATCATCGTTCTCGTGTGTTTGCTGTTCAGTAGGTTGTTCTCGAATGTGCGCTGTCTTCTCAGCTCTTGCCTTCATCAGAGCTTCAAGTTTTGCTCTCTGTTCTTGATCTGTGATGTTTGAAGGTTCGGGAACGAAAGAGATTTCATAGCCTTCAAGATGATGGTGCTCTTCTTGATCTGTCTCAGCTGGGATGTTCTTCTTGGACCTCTTCTATGGTGGCATCGTGAGTTGTTTTTCGGCTGAAACATGGTGGGCGCCAATGTTGGGGGTATCGGAAAATCCGGATTGAATCCCCGAACACGAGAGAGAAGGGAAACCGGACACGTTCAGCTCAAGTACAAAGATGACGCTAAAGGAGACAAGGAATTTCCTAAAGACTGCTCAAGCCTCAAAAGTTGTCAATCCTCTTACACGTGCCCTTTTTATAGGGAGATGAAGGGACTTTTACATTCCGAAAACACCCTCGAACCTAAAGAATATTCCTAGTGTGAACACGTACATGAATGTCTTTTACATCTCATACATTTACAAGCCTGCCACTAGTTCACACACCAAACCCGGACTATTTGAGACGACATCTTTGACTTGGCCTCTTACTGATTTGTGAATCTCCCCATTCAGGAAATCTTCGTGCGCCGCGACTTCCGAACTCGACCTCCAGCAGATTCCCGAATTTCGCAAACTCCCGATTTCGTGGTTTTGCAGGTTCATGATTTTGAGTCTTTACGGGTTCGTAACTTTGAAGCTTCGCAGGTTCGAGATTCCAGATCTTCGCATGTTCGCGACCTCGAAGCTTCGCAGGTTCAAGATTCTAGATCTTCACGAGTTCGCGACTTTGGAGCTTCGCAGGTTCAAGATTCCAGATTTGCTCGCGACTTCGGAGCTTCGCAGGTTCAAGATTCCAGATCTTCGTATGTTTGATATTCCTGAAAACTCATTTCACGAATTTCATAAACCTCGACGTTTTGAGGGTGACAGGTTTTCCTGAACTCCCCAACACTGGGCCAATGCACAAGAAAAATGTCAATTAGCACAGCAACATTGAATTCAATGATGGCCAATGGAGCGGCGAATTCAGGACTGAAGTTGTCAGGTGCCGGGTCTAATAGGTTGGCTCGACAGGCCCATTAGGGTTATGTTTTGGGATAAGGTCGAGTCCTTACTTAGGGGTCAAGGAATTCTCTCTTTATAAAGAGAGGAGATGTATCAATCAAAGCAAGCAAGAGATTAGAAGGAAAACCCTTCTCTCTTGCCGGCCATGGGTGAAGCCCCGCGGCCGTCGTTCCTCGCGACCTAGCAACCCTAGCTGCCCCTCTCTCAACCTTCTCCGCGCGAACAGTACCCGTAACTACTATAGCACAACGGGCACTGTAGCTCGCAACCCTAATTCTCTACAAATCAGCCCCCAAATTCTTCAGTCACCTTCTCCTCGCATCGCAATTCATAACAATCTGGTATTAGAAACCATGGCTGAATTCTACGTTGTCGGCGCACATTCCTGGGCTGTGTCGGCCCTATTCTCCGTAGTGTCGCCGGGCTCTCCTCCGCTCCCCCACGCCCTCTCACCCAAGGAGATGACGCGGATGCTCCTTGACCACGGCGCTGCCATCCGTGGGATTCACGAGGAGTTGGCGCTGATGCGCGAGCTTCTGAGGGCCGGGCTGTCGCTGTGACGCCCCAGGTTTTTAATTAGCATCATTAACACTAATGACCGAATCAGTTGAGTTCAACCTACTGGCATTGGTCAAACCATGGTCAACTAGGGTCATCACCTCGAAAATCTCACTGACAAACCCTAATGACCCTCTTGATCAAGTCAACACCCACTTGTGGTCAACCCTTGGTCAAATACATGGTCAAACCCCACTGAAACCCTGATGTCTTTGAACGTCCTCCGGAACTTTTGCCGCCTTCTCCAAATTTCACCTAAACACTTCAAAATCTCCAAATATGAAAGTTGTCCAGTTCTTCGAGGGACACAACTTTCATGTTTAATGGCATTTCAAATTTTGAGTGGAAAAGGATGAAAAACTTGGTCAACCGTATGCAGCTCCTGTTCACTGAAACAAAGTGGCATTCAAAGTTTGACTGCAATTTGTGCAAAATCCGTTGAGAAAAACACTATGGAGCCTTTGTAAAAGATGCAGAGGGTAGTGAGATCTACAACTTTCATATCCATCACTTAGTGCCCTTAGTTGAGAAATTTTGAGATAAACTGTAAGGAATCGGATGCTCGTTAGCCTAAGAGGGAGAGGGGTGAATTAGGCAACT
Organism: Cenchrus americanus; assembly: GCA_947561735.1. Classification (NCBI taxonomy): domain Eukaryota; kingdom Viridiplantae; phylum Streptophyta; class Magnoliopsida; order Poales; family Poaceae; genus Cenchrus; species Cenchrus americanus. The sequence goes on along the minus strand of OX387242.1, from coordinate 123,496,991 downwards.
TAAAACCTTAACCTATGGCTTCACTATTTTTACACAAAATTAAACTAGAACATACTATCTATATGTGCAACTAAGGTTGTTCTAGTGTGAAACTCCCATCCCAAAAGAAGGTTTGCAACCTATAGCCAATCCTAGCAAGATACTACTCTAGGAAAGTAGAGGCAAGTAAAGATTGCAATAGAGTAAATGCAGAAACGTAAAGGGGATGAGAGGAAGCAAACTCTTGACACGCGATTTATCCCATGGTATCGGTAGGCACTAAGCCACCCCTAGTCCACGTTGTTGAAGCACTCACACAAGATTATTGCTTCCCGGTCACCAAGTCTCTCCCAAGAGCACCACTTGACTCGCCACAAAGGCTAGCCACTTAGGCACTTGCCAAGCTCTCTTGGTCACTGTCACACCCGATTTTCCAAAGAAAACCAAGTGCTTAACTATATGTATGCCAGGATCAAGTTTCATACATATAGTGACACATAGTGAATAACAGAAACAATATCACGTAAAGAAAGAGATTATCGGAGATTTATAGTGGAATCCTGGGGAAGCAAAGGTTCCAAACTTCATAGGCAATCAACTGGGGGTTGCGTATGCCTAGCACCATCTTTTGGACTTCGTGCACTTTCTTCTTTTTCTGAGCAACGTTTAAACAAGGATGAGTACACTTATGGTTGGTACTCAGCAAGGCCACAGAAATAACCGGAAAGCAATATTAAATCCATCTTTAAGTTCATTAATCATGTGAGGGTCCAGGCCGCAATTGATCGTGAGCACGGCTGTTATAACAGTTTTACACTCTGCAGAGGTTGTACACTTTCACCACCTCGTAAAAGTTCTGAAGAACTTTGAACCCAACCATGTTGTGCAAAAGTAGGCACAACACCACACTTCCGAGGTGTGGTTGCATAGGGACGCTACGAGGCCTTTACAAAGAGTCCTCCCATGTGTATTAGGCAATCGTAGCACGTCCTAGAGGCTATCTTTCGTACCCTCCTTCTACCCTCGGACCAGGTTAGCCTAGAAGAGCACTTCCGTTCCAAAACCTGCCCAGAGTAGAAGAGTCATAAAAGCATTCCTCCGTACCCCAAGCTACTAAGGCTAATAGCCACACAAGACTTCCCTAATTAATTGGCCAAGACAGAGCCATATGTCTTGTGGTTGTACTGTTTTCCTGGGTGGTTCTCCATGTTCCGATTAATTTACAGTGTTCTTGTATTAAAGCATAGGTAGAAGGATGGTTAGGGTCACTTGCCTTTCTCAACAAAAAGCTACTCTTGCTCTTCTGCTCTTGCTCTTTTGGTACTCTTGATCTTCAGGACTTCAGATCAGCAGCTCGATCTTCTACTCGAAGCAAACATCGAGCACAACATGCAGAGCAGACAAACAAGAACAACTAAGAACAATACACCAAGCATGAAAAGCTTTTAAAAGAGGACAAGGTTTGGTTCTAGGACCGCGAACGCAAAAGACTCGGAACTATCGTAAGATTTGGATTATATCACACAAGGCTATGTGCTTGGTAAATTTTAATTCAAAAAGATGTGCATAGGTTATTTCAGAGAGATACCTTATTTAATAATTAAGCAAGTTATATTTATATAAAAGGAACGATGTATAACTTATTCCAATTTTTATTTATAAATACTCAAGTATTATTTTATGCAAATTAAACATTTTAATTTAAAAGAAGCATGTAAAGCATCTAAACGAATATCTTTGCATTTCGAATTGTACTAAGTAAATTATAATTTAGAAACATATTTATGTTTATATTAATCAATTTATTATTTTATTATGAAAACTAGGGATAGACCTATGTTGCTTTTATTAGAAAGCAAATTGAATATATATTAATTAATTTAAGTTTGATTATGAAAACCGGGATATAACTCTAATTAGATTTTAACTGGAAAGATTATTTAAATAAGCATTAATCAAATTATCTTTCTTATAAAAACACGTGTTGATCTCTAATCAAATTTTAATTAGAAAAGCATGTATATAAGTATTTAATCATATTTAAATATTAAATAAATTATAAAGCAAGGAACAGGTTCAACATTGTCTCTATTACATTCTTTGAGTTATTACGAACCTAACGCAATTTGAAACGCTAAAAAACGGAGCTAAAACGTGAAAACTACGCACTAAACAAGGTTTAGAGGCTAAACAGTGAAGAAACTGGGGTTCCAGGGGCTAAACTGCAAGAAACCAGGGACCTAGACACAAATATGCATATAAACCAAGGGTCTATGGCACAAAAGAACCTAATTAGGAGCTCTTGCTGGAAAAACTAAGAAGCTAGGGGTTTAAACGAGAAAACCAGGACTTGATTGTAGGGATCTTCATGGGTGGAAGGGTATTATTGTAATATTATAAAGTGCAGGGTTGTTTTTGCAAAGTGGCAACGGAGGGGCCTGGGTTGACCGGTATGCACTTGTTTGACCGGGGGGGGCTTGGACTAATCTGAGCCGTTGGCTCACGGATGGGCGGCTGAGGACGCTTGCAAGCGAATGGGCGGCGCGCGGCGCCTTCCGGGCGGCGGTTCGCGGCATCGGGCGGCGGCGGGCTCGCCGGCAAGCTCGCCGGCGACGCCAAACAGGGTCTTCCGGCCACCAATCGCGACAGAAAACTACCAAAATGAAGAGGAGGCCACGAGAAATTCACCTGGGGGCTCGGAAGGGAGGGAGGAGCGCCGGGAGAGGAGATCGAGGTGGCGGCTCCGGCGGGCGGGGCGGTGCTCCGGTCTCGGCGGCGGCGGCACTGTGCGCGAGCGGGGAGCGGGCGGGAGAAGGTGCGGGAGGAGGTGAGGCTCGGGCTAGCCTTTTATAGGTGGAGAGGGGAAGAGGAGGATGCGGCAAGGTGGTGCTCGACGGTGGGCCGGCCATTAATGGCGAGGGGCCTCGGTGCGCGGTGGTTTCAGGGAGGGGAAGGGACGAGGCGGTGGAGTGGGGGCGGCGTGAATGCGGCGGCGCCTTAATTGCTGAGTGCTGGAGGCGGACGGGCGCGGGGGCGACTGGGGAAGGCGGGACGGCCTGCGGCCAGTGGAGGAAGAAGGGGGGGCGGCGGCCGGAGGAAGAAGGAGCTCCCGATAGGTGGGCCCCACCTGTCGGCGAGAGGAGAGAGAGGAGAGGGGAGGCAGGGCGCTGGCGGGCCGCGTGGGCCGAAAGAGCGAGTTGGGCTCGCGAGGTGGCGGTTTGGGCCGTTGGGAGAAAGAAAAGGAGGGAGAAGAGGAAAGTGGGCCGCGGCTGGGCTAAAGAAGAAGAGGAGGGAAGAGAGATAAGGAGAGGAGATTGAGGGTGGTTTCCAGACTTTTTGAACTTTTGATCTTTTATTTGAATTTGAAAACTTCAACACACATCAATCAAAAAAACCATGCAATGCGAATGGATGCAACATACACAAAGAGCCAATTTATTTAATTTATAAAATCAATCAATTTTCTTATGCTAAATTTCCTGCAAAGAAAATAAATATTAGGCAAAATTTTAAATTATGAGAAAATTGTTGATTAATTGTTCTTCCTATTAACATCCTGAAATTTCCAAATTTCAGGGTGTTACAGTCACCTTGATGCCGCCTCCACTAAGAAGCTTCTCCACCAAGGAAGGGGGTCTCCACGTCCCCCGCACAAAGTGTCCTCACCGCTCCACACCAAGCCGGAGGGTCGATGACGATTGCCGGTGAGCCACTTAGGCCTCAAGGCTTCCGGTGAACCTTGTACAACTGGATTCACTCAACAATCACCTCAAAAGGTTGGCACAACCTTGCACTCACTCAGCTCTAAGCTAAGCCTAGCACTAAGCACATACACAAAGCATATGCAAGTCTAAGGATGAGCAATTAAGCACTTGGATGGATTGGATATCATCTTCAATGTGTCTTGAACTCCTCTGCACTTCCACACAATCCAGCCACCTCAAATGGGCAAGTGGAGGGGGTATAAATAGCCCAAGGCATCAAACTAGCCGTTGGCTAAAAGCTGCTGAAAAAGGCACCGTCGGATCATCCGACGCTATGCTTTTCCAGGGTGTCAGTTCATCCGGTGCCCCTCCCACGTCACGTTGCCGTTGAGGTTCTCTGACACAACTGCTCCGACGCTATGCTCCGATGCTACGTCGGATCATCCGGTGTTGAAGGGCTCGCATCCAAGTCGCCTCTGTTAGCTTCCAACTGACCGTCGGATAGACCGACGCTAACCCTGACCAAGGCGTCGGATCATCCGGTGTTGAAGGCTTCGTCTTGGCGCGTCTCTGTATGAATTCAAACTGAGCGTCGGATAGACCGATGGGGTCCTCACTCAGACCGTCGGATCATCCGGTGCTACTGTCTTCCTTGCTCTTCCTCTGCAACTCGTCCGACGCTACTAAATAACGGACCGTCGGTTCATCCGACGATACCTAGGGTTTGACCCTGTGCACCAACTCGTCCGACGATTGCACCGACGCTTGTATTTGAGGGGCCGTCGGTTCATCCGACGGTGTCTTCTCTTTTCCTTTTCTTACTCGGTTTTGACCCTTTGTTTTGGCATTTTTGCATGTGGTTTTCTTGCATCCTTGGGACCTAGAAATGTCTACAAAGACATGCTCAAACAATATGGTTAGTCCCAATGATCATGTTGTCATGAATCACCAAAATCAAACTCCGAACTAATGGCATATGAGGCCATGTTCGCTACAATCTCCCCCTTTTTGGTGATTTATGACAACACAACCATAGCAAGCATAAATTTGCTAGAATTGACAGAATTTGAATCACTTACACTTTCTTGGATGCTTACCATCATCCAAACTCCCCATAGATCAAACTTCCCCCTTTTTATCTTCATGTTTACATTCTCTCCCTTTGGTCTCATATCCTTGAAACCACTTGTAAGCATCCTTGAAACCACTTATAGGCTTAAGCCACAAGCTTGCTTTGGTCTCACATTCTCCCCCTTTGGAATAAAATCTCCAAAAAGTCCAAAGCAAACGGGTCCAAGGAAACTAGCAAGATCTAGCAACCATAGCTTAAAAGAGAAATGTTAAATGCAAGGGAGAAAGCCGCATGAACCATGATCCATATGTATGATATCAATGAAGATACCACATGTGAGAATGACTAAATTGGATCACAAGCTCATGAGACTAGCATGATACAACCTAAGCTCCCCCTAAGTGTGTGCACAAAAGGATACAACTTGTAAGACAAGGGTAGTGAGAAGAAAGTTCACAACTACAAACTTGAAATACAAGGAAGCTTAGAGCATATCATGCAAGGAGGTAGCTTAAAGGACAAGAGATAAAACAAATGGGTTCTTGTTACATTACCACTTGTAGATATCACTTGTAGTATTTTGATCATTGCATACCTCCGGGGGATGATCCTCTCTACCTTGTTGGCACCACATTGAGATGAGCCACTTGGAAATGATATCACTAGGTGACACTACTTGAAAGAAGCTTGCATAGAATACACTTGGGGTACCACAAGGATTAGGAATGTATGAGTACATTGCCTTTGAACTTATATAGAGACATAAGCTCGTAAGGACATGACTCAATAGCATGAAGCTCATATTGCTATATTCACTCTTTTAGAGATGTTAGATCACATTGAGAGTGAAGTAGCATTCTCTTAGAATGAAACACCGCACCGGAACGCGTCGCTAAGGGACTACATAAGATAAGCTTGAAACAATGTTAGTCCCATAACCAAACCATAGGATGAGCTCCCCCTAAATGTGTGCATTCAGTGTTTGAATCACCAACCAAATGTATGAACATTGTTTATGAAAACAAAAGGGAAGCTAACCCTATAGCTTGGCTTGTAGGCTTGAATCTTCACAACTTCTTTGTGCCAAGCCTCCCAAGTGCCCACTCTCAAGGCCTTCAAGTGGCCTTTGGAACCCAAACCATTTGAGGCCCCTTCATGTTGATGATGACTTCCTTGGGCACCCAAATAGGTTGGTTCCAACCCCGTTCCTCCTTCATCTTCCAACCTTGTGTGCAACCACCTTGCCATTAGCCTTCTTCTTGATGACGTAGGTGTTGCTCTTGGTCTTGTTCTTGCGGTTGGGCTTGGTGTAGATGAGGGAACTCTTGATGGTGGGCTTCAACTTCTTCTTCTCACCCTTGTCCATCTTCTTGACAAAATGAGGGCATTTGTAGAACTTATGCCCTTCTCCATGACACTTGTAGCAAGTCACGGTTGCACCCTTCTCAAGCTTCTTCACCATGGGATCACGGTTATCTTGAGAAGGTTGGACTTGGCTCTTCATGTCTTGAGAGATGTCCACTTGTTCTTCATCGTTCTTTCCCTTGCCCATCAAGTTTGCCAACCTCTCTCGGAGCCATTTCACTTCTTGCTTGATCTCATCATTTTCCTTTCCTATGAGATAATCACATGTTTCTACAACAACATTCTCATGGCAAGATGGTGAGCACGATTCATCGATTAAATCAATGCAAGAAGTTGAAGCATCTACCTTGGAGATAGGAATTGCACAAGGAATAGATGTTTCATCAAGCTCAAAGGAATTACTTGTTTTAGTCTCATTGCTCGCAAGCTTAGATTTTAGCTCATCACACTCCTTGCTAAGCAATTTGAATTTGCACAACAAATGTTAATAATTTGTAGCAAGGGTGGCACTAAGATCATTGAGAGCATTGAGTTCTTTAATTTCATCAGCTTATTTATCAAGCATTCCTTTTTGCTCATGGACTAGCTCAACAAGATCATTAAGAGAGGTGGTGTCGGATTTGTCATCACTTACATTTCTTTCCATACCTTTGGCCATAAGGCACATGTGTGATGATGAAGGACCTTGCATGAAGCGGGTGGTGAAGTTCTTTCTTGATTCATCGCTTGAGCTAGAGGAACTTGATCCACCACTTGTCCATTCACGAACGACTATTGTTGCTTCTTGCCTTGGTCTCCTCTCCTTGACCACCTTCTTCTTGGGCTTGTGCTCGATCTTGGTGAACTTGATGTGTTGATGATGGCGCCCTTCTCTCAAGTGGATGTTGTAGCCGTACATGTTGACTTTCTTCACATGCTTGAAGATTTTCTTCACGTACTCGGCCAGCATAGATTCAACCTCTTCATCACTTGAGGAATCTTCATTGTCACCATCGTCACCATCATCCTCACTTGAGCTTCCATGAGTAGCCATTCTACTCAACACCTTCCCTTGTTGGCTTGAGAGAGCATGGCTTGTGGTTGGAGAAGATGGTTCTTGGGGCTTTTCTTGGGACGCCTTCTTTGACTTGGGCATTAGTTGAAGCTCATGTGCCATGATCTTGCTCAAGATATGATATGGCTTCAAATCTTCGAGCTTCTTCTCGTAGATGATTGCCTTTACCAAGTCATAATCGTGCTTCCAGAGACTTTGAAGGATCTTGCGGTTGATGTTCAAGTCCGTGATGTCCTTCACACCTAAAGCATTGATGTCATTGACAAGCACATTTAGGCGTGAGTACATAGATTAGGCATTTTCATTTGCAAGTTGCTTAAAGCTATTGAATTCCTCAAGGAGACAACCGTAGCATTCATTAGCAACTTCTTTTGAACCCTCATTTTGCTCCTTGATGGTTTTCCATAGCTCATGAGCATTTTCACAAGTAAAAACTCTATTGAAAACGCCTACATCTAGTGAGGACAAAATGATACTCTTAGCAATCACATCAAATTGCTCGTCCTTCTTAGTACCATTTTTCATGCCCTCATCGGTGACTCTCCAAACATCAAGGTCCTTTGCTTGGAGATAGGCCTCCATGAGAACCTTCCACCGAGGATAGCCCGTGCCATCGAAATGTGGAGCCAAACCTAAGGTATCCACCCCTTTCATTCCTCTATAGAGCAACTCACTAGGTGGTGAAGCCTAACCGTTCCAATGAGCCGGTTTTCACAATTTGCCAATCGAATTGGCGTATCCTTGTGAAGGAAGTGAGTCCCGGCTCTGATACCACTTGTAAGGAATCGGATGCTCGTTAGCCTAAGAGGGGGAGGGGGTGAATTAGGCAACTTAAAACCTTAACCTATGGCTTCACTATTTTCACACAAAATTAAACTAGAACATACTATCTATACGTGCAACTAAGGTTGTTCTAGTGTGAAACTCCCATCCCAAAAGAAGGTTTGCAACCTATAGCCAATCCTAGCAAGATACTACTCTAGGAAAGTAGAGGCAAGCAAAGATTGCAATAGAGTAAATGCGGAAACATAAAGGGGATGAGAGGAAGCAAACTCTTGACACACGATTTATCCCGTGGTATCGGTAGGCACTAAGCCACCCCTAGTCCACGTTGTTGAAGCACTCACACAAGAGTATTACTTCCCGGTCACCCAGTCTCTCCCAAGAGCACCACTTGACTCACCACAAAGGCTAGCCACTTAGGCACTTGCCAAGCTCTCTTGGTCAACTTGATGCCTCCTCTACTAAGGAGCTTCTCCACCAAGGAAGGGGGTCTCCACGTCCCCCGCACAAAGTGTCCTCGCCGCTCCACACCAAGCCGGAGGGTCGATGACGAATGCCGGTGAGCCACTTAGGCCTCAAGGCTTCCGGCGAACCTTGTACAACTGGATTCACTCAAGAATCACCTCACAAGGTTGGCACAACCTTGCACTCACTCAGCTCTAAGCTAAGCCTAGCACTAAGCACATACACAAAGCATATGCAAGTCTAAGGATGAGCAATTAAGCATGAATGGATTGGATATGATCTTCAATGTGTATTGAACTCTTCTGCACTTCCACACAATCCAGCCATCTCAAATGGGTGAGTGGAGGGGGTATAAATAGCCCAAGGCATCAAACTAGCTGTTGGCTAAAAGCTACTGAAAAAGGCACCGTCGGATGATCCGACGCTATGCTTTTCCAGGGCGTCGGTTCATCCGGTGCCCCTCCCACGTCATGTTGCCGTTGAGGTTCTCTAACATAACTGCTCTGACGCTATACTCCGACGCTACGTCGGATCATCCGGTGCTGAAGGCCTCGCGTCCAAGTCACCTCTGTTAGCTTCCAACTGACCGTCGGATAGACCGACGTTAACCCTGACCAAGGCGTCAGATCATCCGGTGCTGAAGGCTTCGCCTTGGCGCGTCTCTGTATGAATTCAAACTAAGCGTCGGATAGACCGACGGGGTCCTCACTCAGACTGTCGGATCATCCGGTGCTACTGTCTTCCTTGCTCTTCCTCTGCAACTCGTCCGACGCTACTAAATAACGGACCGTCGGTTCATCCGACGATACCTAGGGTTTGACCCTGTGCACCAACTCGTCCGACGATTGCACCGACGTTTGTATTTGAGGGACCGTCGGTTCATCCGATGGTGTCTTCTCTTTTCCATTTCTTGCTCGGTTTTGACCCTTTGTTTTGGCATTTTTGCATGTGGTTTTCTTGCATCCTTGGGACCTAGAAATGTCTACAAAGACATGCTCGAACAATATGGTTAATCCCAATGATCATGTTGTCATGAATCACCAAAATCAAACTCTGAACTAATGGCATATGAGGCCATGTTCGGTACATAAACGAAATCAAACCAGGGGAAACCAAAATGTGCAGACGCGTGTTGCGCCGCGATGTCGTGGCCGCGCTTCAGAGCACGACCGCGCACGCGCCGCACTCCGAGCACAACCGCGCACGCGCGCCGCGTTGTACGCCGCCGTACGTGCGCGAGGGCGGGCCCGCGATCCCCGTCCGTGTGTCGCACCCCTCGGGACACGCCTCCCCGCCACGTGGAGCTCCCGCACTCGCCGCCCGGACCGCACCGCCGCTTTACCCGTCGGTCCGTCGGCGTCCGTCCGTCACGCGCGCATGCCGATGCCGCCGTACCGCGGCATTGAAGCCGAGGCACCCCCTTCGACGCGACGGCCCGGGCCGTCCACGCCGCCTATTTAAGCGGGGGGAGCGTCCCCCCGCGCGAGCCGTGCACAGCCGAAGCGCAGACCGCCGCCATCGCTGCCAGTGCGGCCGCCGTCGGAGAGCCGCCTTCTCCAGCCATCTCCGTCGCAACCAGCGCCCCTAGCCGCGTCATTAGGAACCCCTGGAGCCTACCGCGCCGTCCGTTGTCCCGGCCGAGAGCTCACCGGAGTCGGAGCTCCAGCGACCGCTAGTGCACCAGTCCACCGAGCACCATCGCCGGCAACCCCTCCACCCCAACCAAGCACACAAACCGGTCGCCGGTGAGTCCATAGTCCTCCTCCCCACCTTCCTCGGCCGACCCCACCACCGAAGCCGCCGGATTTTGGCCGGCCCGGCCGCCCCACCCCCAAGGGCTACATTGCAAGCAGCAATCTCTTTCTGGGGTTGTTTTTGTGAAATACGGGCGTATCTGTGAAAGCTGAGAAGTTCCAGGGACCCCAGTGTAAAACCTTATCTCAAATAGTAAAGTCATTTTGCCTGATCTTGTAAAACCCGTAGAAAATCATAGAAATTCAGAAAAATGCAAACCTAATTTGTTGGATTCTGGGTGAAAATAACTACAACTTTAGTAAAACTTGTATATGCTTTTTCCTGATAATGTTTGCATGAAAAATAGATATGTGAAAAAACTAGATCAGTTGTATCTCATAATCTTCAAATCCTCTGTAGCTAATTTTTGGATATGTTGTGTGTTTTGCTATGACTAGCTTCTGTACCAAAAAATACACAAATTTATGTTGCAAATCTTTTTAATATAAATTGTTTTCTAGTTTTGCAGAATCTGTCCAAATGATTTTTGTAGCTAAAAATAATTAGGTTTTTCTGACCAACTTTTGCATGTTGTCTCTTTGTGCCAAAATGCATCTCTGGTGAATTAATCACAATTTTATAATTGATAGAACTTTTTATTCTTGAATTATGCTTGTTTTTCTTGTTAATTGCATAAATCAAGATCTGTAATAGTTCTAGGTGTATATGTTGCATCCTTAGACTAGTTTTTGACCAGAGATCATGTGGGAGAAATTTTGATTCATTTTGATGTGTATTTATTTTTGTATCCATTAGTCTTGCTTCATTAGCCAGCTTTTGTTATTTTCAATATAATTAAATTCTTCGCTATCCTAAGCATGCATGTGGGTTCAGTGGCTTGTTATAGGCATTTAGTGCTTAATAAACCCTTCCACTGAATTTTAACAAAATAAATTTTAGGAATAAAAGCTATGAAGGCAAGTTAAAGCTTAATGGTCAATTAAATTGGAAAATCACAACCTACACCCCTAGTGACTTTAGGTTGTGTTAAAAATCTTTTTAAAAGGTTAAAGACCAACCCCTTTCTGTTTGTGGAATTTAAATGAAATTATTTCCATATATATGTACACAGTCACTATCAAAAAAATAATAAAGAACAGCATATTGTTCCTTTTTGGAAGAGTATGCTGAATGTATTCTTATCTAGGTGAATGTGGTCAACCATGCACCCCATGGTTGTCATTTGTTGATTATAATTAATTAAATTAAAAATCGTCAAATAAATCTTGCATTTGCATCCTCGTGTAGATCTTCCTAACGGTAGATATACGCTCGTGCCAGAAGGAGGAGACGAAGGTGCTGACGAAGAGCTGCAGTACGTGGACGTAGCTCGAGAACTGGGCCAAAGTCCAGAAGGGCCCAAGGCCAACCTTGCCAGCGAAGGCAAGCCCCGGATCATTAACCCCGTCTTTTAAAATTTTGTAATGACCTTTGCTATGATTCTGCATTTACATTTCAGGAGTTGAATTGAAACCCTAGTTGCATGATCCCTATGTACCTATGCTCTATCACTAGTATATAGGTCGATAGCTGCTATGCTATAGGACCCGGTAGAAGTTGAGTGATGTTCGTCACTCGCGAGAATAGGTTCTTATGTTGGAATCATAAGATCTTTATAAATGGATTGCTCATGTGGTAAAAGCATGGGATTTGGGCTCCGGTCTAGTGGCTTTCGTGGGCTAAGATTTTGAACGTACTAAGTACTTGTTGGGAATGGGACCGGTAAGCCTAGTACCTTAAAGAGATGGTGCGGGAACTCTCCCTTACTACTCTTGAGTAATCACCTGCCGCTTTGCAACGAGGAGGTGGGTACATGTGTGAGGCTGGGTGTACTGTGTGGGGCATCCACATAGCCTTGTACCCGGGACTGTAAGCTTTGATCCCAAACCGAGGATTTTTGGGAACTGCTTGGTCGGTGTCAGCTCTATTGGGGCACCGCTCCATATGTTTAGGTCTACCTTACATGGTTTAAATCAATTGATTGTCGGTCTCTCACCGTTATCTGAGACTGCTTAATCAACTAGCCATGATATCCCTTAATGATGGAACTTGGTGAATACTTCTGCGTGAATTAATTGTATTGTACAAGTCTTGATTGAATTAGTTGGCACACTTAGAAATGACAACCAATTAGAACTTGTGCTAAAATAATGAAAGTAAGGACATACTCTTTGTTGCTTTTCAGCAAAAGAACTCCACTAGCAAAAAAGCCTCTCATGTCTAGAGTTTGGTGATGTAGTTATCACCCGACGGTTAAGTCTTGCTGAGTATTAATATACTCAGCCTTGCTTTAATAATGTGGTTGCAGGTGTTGTTTGGCCTGGTGAGATTCCACCCGGCTGGGAGCTGGAATGGGTGGAAGAGGACGAGTGATGGCATCACGGATGGCCTACTGTGATGTGTATCATTGTGCTAGTTTATTTATTTCCGCTGTTTTCAAACTCTGAATCTTTACTTCCTGTCATGAACAATGGTTTGTAATAATTTGGATTTAATTCGTGTTGTACTCTGGACTCGCCTTTGTGTGGGTTTTAATGCATATGTTCGATCCTCTGTATGAATTCCAAGTGATATACCGGGAGTTAACCCGGCAACTAACGATAGGATGATACTTTATTATTTCTTAATGACCAAAGTGGATTGGTTTTAGGCGATAATACGGCATTTTCCTGGGCGGGTTGTCACAACTGGTATCAGCGATTGTATGCACCAGAGTTGAATTAACAATCTTAATCACTTGTTTTTGAATAAAAGTTGCCAAGATTGTTTGGATTTGCAAAATACGTTGGTCCGTTAAGGATAAACTAGACCGAGAGGCCCTAGAGGGAAGTTTTAGGGTTCTTTCAGGTGGTTTATTAACGTATGGTTTATTTTGCTAACTTCCAGCACTTTACTTTATGTCAGACTTACTTGTTGCACAACCAAACTAGATGAGCCACGTGTGTTATACGTGTGTTGTGCCGCATCACGAGAATTGTGGGGGTTGATGGAGTGATCTATTCCATGGATCCCATCTTCGCGTCTGGTCATGAGTTGTGGTGTCGCCACGTGTTTTATAAGTGTGCATTCCGTAGGTCAAATATGCGAGGCAAGGATACACTCCATTCAAACGGAGGGTGTCCGAGGTTGGACATTGTCCATGTAGCGGCTAAACGCATGGGTGTTGTTTCTATAGTGAACAGTAATGTATGTGGACGCTTCCGTGACATGCTGGCACGGAAGGTTCTTCTTCTGCAGGTACACTAACCTCATTTCGTAAGTTGCTAAGTGAGCATCGACTAGTTCTCGACTAGCTATTATAGGGAGAAGCGTGTATGTGCCTTGCCACTGGCGCTAACTTCGAGTTTTGGCTTGATTGCCTTGTGAGGATGAATAGGACGTCTTGCATCATGCTAAAAGTCGTGGAAAAACTTAAAACTGAACCCATACTTGTTTATGTGCTCTCTAAGGTAACATATGGCTAGTTTGTTTTGTCCTGCCTAGCCTCTCGTCTACAGATGTGTTGCTGTCCAAAAATCTGGTGTACCGTTGCTTAGATTCTTGCACCCTATTCAAGAACATTTTGTCCAGGTGATCTCTACCCAAGTTGCTCCACATCTAATCTAGTTCCTGCTCGCAAAAGCTCACGACCATAGCTTTTGTCTATCTCAAGTTATGCTCAGATTTGTGAAGCTCTGTCCTGCTGATTTTTTCAAGAACCAAATCTGAAATTCTTGCTTAGTCAAGCACCTTCCTAGCCTTCCGGAATAAATCTTTGTATACCAAAGATGTGTCTCATAATCTTGCTGAGTGCTACAACAATTCGAGAATTTTTGGGACTCTGGTTTTAAGTTATGAATTTTTGTTCACAACTGCCAGAACTTTATGTCATTATGTATGGCTGCTCGTTTCGAGTTCTAACATACGATTGTACCTTGGTACACATGACTACCCCATTTCTTAACCACGTACTCTTTTATTGTGGATCGACTTGTCCTTGTACGCTCACACCGTCTGGTTCTCACTTTTGCCATTATGTCCAGATGGACAACCTTGAGTCTACATCGGCTGATGTGGAAGCATGGACTCTCGTGAACTATCTCGAGGAGGGTGGGTTTCCTGCACTCTTGTGGGACACCCTGAAGGACTTTGGGTACACTGCTTACCCAGAGTACTCAACACGTGAGGTCATGACCACTGTCCAGCTCCTTCGTTGTGAAGTGAAGGTGAAGATCCCCGTGTGCCCGACAAATCCTGCTTGGAAAGAATAGGAGTGTAAGGCACAAGGACTGAACCTGGCTGACACCATGCAAAAGGCTGCTCTCGAAGCACTCACAACTTTTTGTGGGAAGCACCCTGATGAGGTAGTTGGCTCTGCAGCCAAGGTGATTCCTGTACCTGAGAGACACATTGGACCACGGGTCAAGTGCGAAGCTTTTCTTCCAGTTCAGGGCGACTCTCACCACAGTCCTGATCTTGTCACCTCAGTTCATTTTTCTGAAGCCATGTTTGACACCTATCAACGAATGGTGGCAGAAAGTGTGTTATATAGACACCAAATCTATAGGTACCAAGTTAAAGAAATGGAGAACACCGCTCAAGCATTGAAGGAAGCACGAGCAATGATAGCTACCCTCAAGCAGGGAAGACGCAAGGATAAGGCCAAGATACAAGAATTAAGTGAAGTAATCCATGAGCAGAATTTCCTGTTGCAGCATAATGACCAATACATGTTAGAACTAGAGAATCAAGTGGAAGCTATAGCAGCTCCGCCTCTGGAACCTATCATTCCTGGACCAGAAGAAGAAGATGCTAAAGAAATTCAAGGAGAATCTCGAGTAGAGTCTGGACCTGCTTAACCGTAGCTTTCTTCGGCATGGAAGATTCAGACCGTAGGAAGTAAACCTAAGGCTAGCTTGTTGTTTAGTTGGAGTTTGGTGTGCTTGTAAGAACGTTTTAAGTCGTACAAGTGTAGTAGTAGTAGTAAGGAAACCCCTAGTGTGTACAACCGCTCTTGGTTGAGTTTTGGGGTAGGCTCGACTAGGAGCTTTCTTGATGCATCTAGTCTGCATTGTGACCCCCAGGTGTTGTTATGATGATTCCGAGATCTTCCATCGATGTAATGCTTTGTTAAACACCCTCGGTTGTGGTGGTGGAATGTGATTTGAGCTAGTTGTGATCCAATCTTGATCTCGAGTTGAATACCAACCTTGGAGTACGTCTGCTGACCTTAAATGAGAATTTTCGGTACATGAGCAACGATTTCTGAATTTTATGCTTATAGCCACTGTGTTGTCCGGTTCCGTAAGACTTACCATAAATGGGCTTTCGTCGTACATATTCTACTTGTCAATTTTATGAGCAAGCTTAAGAATGTGTGTTTAATGAAAACTCAATTTTTCACATGGTCGGACCGACATGCAACACTCCCAATGGTTTTGGTGCCTCAGGTAGTGGTGACCCACCACCGCCACCATCCTTGACACCGACAAAGGCACTTCTGACAGCGCAAACCGATGTATTGCGCCAGCTCCTGCAAATGCAACAACAGATGGACCAGCAGGTACAGCAGCTGGAACAGAGACCTCCGCACGGGGCCAATCATGAGGGACCACATACGGTCACTACATACACCCAGCTTATTGGGATGAAGCCCCCAACGTTCACTGAGGCAGAAGAACTGCTTGAAGCAGACGCATGGGTCAGGGCCATAGAGGCCAAATTTTCTGCTTTTACACTTCCTTGTTCCGAGGAGCGCAAGGCAAACTTCGCGACCTTGCAACTTTGGGGTGAAGCAATGATGTGGTGGGAACATTTCAAGTCTATGCAACCTGCTGGACATGAAGTCACTTGGGTTGAGTTCAAGCGAGCTTTCAAGGACCACCATATCCCTAAAGGACTTATGGACAGAAAAATGAGAGTTGTTGGCTCTGAAGCAGGGAGCTGACACCGTGTACCAATATGCACAGAAGTTCAATAGTCTCTGCCAGTACAGAGGACATCACGTGGACACTGATGCCAAAAAGATGGAGCGTTTCCGTGATGGTCTCGATGGTGACTTGTACGAAAGGCTAATTCTGCTGGAGCCAAATAGTTATCATGAGTTAGTAAACAAAGCTATCTCCCTGGAAGGTGCCATGAAGAAGGCATAGAAAGATAGGAAGTGACAAGCTGATTTCACTTCCGGTAGTGAATCGAGCAAGTAGTTCCTCTTTGTCAAGAAGCATACTCATGGGTCTTCACAATCCTCGCCATCTGGGCAGTGGAGAATGACCTCATTCCAAAACAAGCCTTCGGGGAATTTCCAGTACCAGAAGAATCAACAGCAAGTGTCCAAGCCTAAAGAACTTCCGTCCCACATATGCTACAATTGTAGACAGCCCGGGCATTATGCAAATGAGTGCTCGAACCCCAGGCAGCAGAAGCAGAACCCCGGATCCGCTATTGGCAACCACAACCAGAAGCCAAGTTTTCAAGTGAAGCAAAGCCAACTGAATTTCATGGGCAACATCTCTATTCGAGAACCCTCCCTACTTCGTCTTTTACTTTCGAATCTCGGGACGAGATTCTGTTTAAGGGGGGTAGGCTATGACGCCCCAGGCTTTTAATTAGCATCATTAACGCTAATGACCGAATCAGCTGAGTTCAACCTACTCACATTGGTCAAACCATGGTCAACCTGGGTCATCACCTCGAAAACCTCGCCGACAAACCCTAATGACCCTCTTGATCAAGTCAACACCCACTTGTGGTCAACCCTTGCTCAAAGACACAGTCAAACCCCACTGAAACCCTGATGTCTTTGAACGTCCTCCAGAACTTTTTCCGTGTTCTCCAAATTTCACCTAAACACTTCAAAATCTCCCAATATGAAAGTTGTCTAGTTTTTCGAGGGACACAACTTTCATGTTGAATGACTTCAACTTTTGAGTGGAAAAGGATGAAAAACTTGGTCAACCGTCTGCACCTCCTGTTCTCCGAAACAAAGTGGCATTCAAAGTTTGGCTGCAATTTGTGCAAAATCCGTTGAGAAAAACGCTATCGAGCCTTTGTAAAAGTTGTAGAGGGTAGTGAGATCTACAACTTTCCTATTCATCACTTAGTGCTCTTTAGTTGAGAAATTTTGAGATAAACGCAGTCAAACCAGGTTAAATCGAAATGTGCAGATGCGTGTCGCACCGCGACGTCGTGGCGCGCTCCAGAGCGCGTCGCGCGCCACGCCGTACGCCGCCGTACGTGGGCGAGGCGGGCCCTCGATTCCCGGTCCGTGCACCGCACCCCTTGGGACGTGCCTCCCCACCACGTGGAGCTCCCGCACTCGCCTCCCGGACCGCGCCGCCGCTTTACCCGTCGGTCCGTCAGCGTCCGTCTGTCACGCGCGCCTGCCGATGCGTACCACGGCATTGAAGCCGGGGCACCCCCCTTTGCCGCGACAGCCTGGGCCGCCCACGCCGCCTATTTAAGCAGGGGGAGCGTCCTCCCCGCGCGAGCCATGCACAGCCGCGGCGCAGACTGCCACCATCGCTGCCAGTGCGACCGCCGCCGTAGAGCCGCCTCCTCCGACCATCTCCGTCGCAACCAGCGCCCCTAGTCGCTTCATTAGGAACCCCTGGAGCCTAGCGCGTCGTACTTTCCGTTGTCCCGGCCGAGAGTTCGCCGGAGTCGGAGCTCCAGCGACTGTCGGTGCACCCGTCCACCGAACCCCATCGCCGGCAACCCCTCCACCCCAACCAAGCACACAAACCGGTCGCCGGTGAGTCCCTAGTCCTCCTCCCTACCTTCCTCGGCCGACCCCGCCGCCGGAGCCGCCGGATTTTGACCGGTCGCGCCGCCCCCACCCCCAAGGGCTACATTGCAAGCAGCCAGCTCTTTCCAGGGTTGTTTTTGTGAAATAGGGGCATATCTGTGAAACTAAGAAGTTCCAGGGACCCCGGTGTAAAACCTTATCTCAAATAGTAAAGTCATTTTGCTGAATCTTGTAAAACCCGTAGACAATCATAGAAAATTCAGAAAAATGCAAGCCAAATTTTGTTGGATTCCGGCTGAAAAGAACTACAACTTTTGCAAAATTGTATATGCTTATTCCTCATAATTTTTGCATGAAAAATAAAAATGTGAAAAACCTAGATATGTTGTATCTCACAATCTACATTTCTTCTGTAGCTAATTTTAGGATATGTTGTATGTTATGTTATTACTAGCTCCTGTACCAAAAATTGCACAAAGTTATGTTGTAAATCGTTTTATATAAATTGTTTTCTATTTTTGCAGGATCAAACCAAATGATTTTTGTAGCTAAAAATAATTCGATTTTTGTGACCAACTTCTTCATGTTGCGTCTTTATGCCAAGATGCACCTTTGGTGAATTAATTACAATTTTATAGTTGACAGAACTATTTATTCTTGAATTATACTTGTTTTCTTGGTAATTACATAAATCAAGATCCATAATAGTTCTAGGTGTATATGTGGCATCCCTAGCCTAGTTTTAGATCAGAGATCATGTGGGAGAAAGTTTGAATCATTTTGATGTGTATTTATTTTTGTATGCATTAGTCTTGCTTCATTAGCTACCTTTTGTTATTTTCTATATAATTAAATTCTTCGCTATCCTAAGCATGCATGTGTCTTCAGTGGCTTGTTATAGGTGTTTAGTGCTTAATAAACCCTTCCACTGAATTTTAATAAATAAATTTTAGGAATAAAAGCTATGAAGGCAAGTTAAAGCTTAATAGTCAATTAAATTGGAAAATCACCACCTACACCCCTAGTGACTTTAGGTTGTGTTAAAAATCTTTTTAAAAGGTTAAATACCAACCCTTTCTATTTGTGGAATTTAAATTAAATTATTTCCATATATATGTACACAGTCACTATAAAAAAATAAAGAACCGCATATTGTTCCTTTTTGGAAGAGTATGCTGAAGTATTCTTATCTAGGTGAATGTAGTCAGCCATGCACCCCATGTTTGTCATTTGTTGATTATAATTAATTAAATTAAAAATCGTCAAATAAATCTTGCATTTGCATCCTCGTGTAAATCTTCCCGACGGTAGATATACGCTCGTGCCAGAAGGAGGAGACGAAGGTGCTGACGAAGAGCTGCAGTACGTGGACGTAGCTCGAGACCTGGGCCAAAGTCCAGAAGGGCCCAAGCCAACCTTGCCAGTGAAGGCAAGCCCCGGATTATTAACCCCGTCTTTTGGAATTTTGTAATGACCTTTGCTATGATTGTGCATTTACGTTTCAGGAGTTGAATTGAAACCCTACTTGCATGATCCCTAGGTACCTATGCTCTATCACTAGTATAATAGGTCGATAGCTACTATGCTATAGGACCTGGTAGAAGTCGAGTGATGTTCGTCACTCGCGAGAATAGGTTCTTATGTTGGAATCATAAGACCTTTATAAATGGATTGCTCATGTGGTAAGAGCATGGGATTTCGGCTCCGGTCTAGTGGCTTTCGTGGGCTAAACTTTTGAACATACTAAGCACTTGTCGGGAATGGGACCGATAAGCCTAGTACCTTAAAGAGACGGTGCGGGAACTCTCCCTTTCTACTCTTGAGTAATCACCTGCCCCTTTGCACCCGGGAGGTGGGTACATGTGTGAGGCTGGGTGTACTGTGTGGGGCATGCCAGATAGCCTTGTACCCGGGAATGTAAGCTTTGATCCCAAACCGAGGATTTTTGGGAACCGCCTAGTCGGGTGTCAGCTCTGTTGGGGCACCGCTCCGTGTGTTTAGGTCTACCTTGCAAGGTTTAAATCAATCGATTGTCGGCCTCTCACCGTTATCTGAGACTGCTTAATCAACTGGCCATGATATCCCTTAATGATGGAACTTGGTGAATACTTCTGCGTGAATTAATTGTATTGTACAAGTCTTGATTGAATTAGTAGGCACACTTAGAAATGATAATCAATTAGAACTTGTGCTAAAATAATGAAAGTAAGGACATACTCCTTGTTGCTTTTCAACAAAAGAACTCCACCGGCCAAAAAGCCTCTTATGTCTAGAGTTTGGTGATGTAGTTATCACCCGACGGTCAAGTCTTGCTGAGTATTAGTATACTCAGCCTTGCTTTAATAATGTGGTTGCAGGTGTTGTTTGCCCTGGTGAGATTCCACCCGGTTGGGAGCTGGAACGGGTGGAAGAGGACGAGTGATGGCATCACGGATGACCTACTGTGATGTGTGTCGTTGCACTAGTTTATTTATTTCCGCTGTTTTCGAACTCTGAATCTTTACTTCCTGTCATGAACAATGGTTTGTAATAATTTGGAATTAATTCATGTTGTACTCTGGACTCGCCTTCGTGTGGGTTTTAATGCATATGTTCGATCCTCTGTATGAATTCCAAGTGATTTACCGGGCGTTAACCCGACAACTAACGACAGGATGATACTTTATTATTGCGTAATGACCAAAGCGGATTGGTTTTAGGCGATAGTACGATATTTTCCTAGGCGGGTTGTCACAGTCGCCGCCGCATGCGTCCCTCCCTACCTCATCGGCGGCAACACTCCCGATGCCGTCCACAGGACCATTCGCAATGGAGACGGCGGAGAATATGCTTACCCGATAGGTGTCCGCAGTAGTGCGGCTACAGGCGGTAGCATGCGGCCTCCTAGCGCGTCGGCGGGTGGGCGGCTACTCGACTTGTAGCTGATTTAGCACCGCACCCGTCACAGTTCCTTCAGGCTGTTCGTCGCCACGCAAAGGCGGCGACCACGGCAGTGCAACATCAAGCGGCGTTGAGGCTGCAGGCGGTGGTGCGCAGCTTCCTAGAGCGACGACGTCTACAAAAGACGCACAAGCAGATGCAGGATCGGGAGGCAGCCTTGGCGGCGGTCACCTTTGCCTTCGATGCAGAGGGATGCGATCTCAACTCACTCGATGGCTACCAGCAATTGTGCCAATCTGCTGCTGTGTCCAAGGGTGCGCATGGTGTTTTTGCCGGGACGGTGTATTCCAACTCTGCGGAGACCATGGTAGGGGAGGTGTGTTGCTCCTTGTCACCAGCGGGGACGCATTGCCTAGCACCTCAGCTTTCCGTCTCCAACCACCGCGAGGACGTCTCCGTTGGTCTTCGTCGCGACTGCCTCCAGGTGGTTGTGCTCCTGTGCCTCTCTCGTTCAGATGGTCTCCATGGGATCCAGGTGGCGGATGGTGCCTACCGTCGGGGAGTCAAACAATAAAAAGTCTGAGTCTATTTTAGATTAAGAATAACCAAATAAGCCGAGATGTAAAAGGCTTATTTTTAGGTCATAGGTTTGTGTGGAGTCGAGTCATTGTCAAGGTGCCCATGCTGCAGCTCAAGGACGAGCTGCTCGAAAAAGGGCGGGGTAATGTCAGGTGTCAAGGGAGTAATGGGCCAGGTCTAATAGGTCGGCTCGGCAGGCCCATTAGGGTCACATTTTGGGATAAGGTCGAGTACTTACTTAGGGGTCAAGGAATCCTCTCTTTATAAGGAGAGGAGATGTATCAATCAAAGCAAGCAAGAGATTAGAAGGAAATCCCTTATCTCTTGCTGGCCGTGGGCGAAGCCCCGCGGCCGGCGTTCCTCGCGACCCATCAACCCTAGCTGCCCCTTTCTCAACCTTCTCTGTATGAACAGTACCCGCAGCTACTGTAGCACGCGGGTACTGTGGCGTAACAGCCAGCCCCCAATCCTCCAATCACCTTCCCTTCGCATCGCAGTTCATAACAGAAGTTGCTTGTTACAAAAGGGCCTCAAGCACATAAGACAGTTGGGATATGGCTTTTTGGCTGTGCTGCCTGGGTGTTCAGCTTGGTCATACTTGGAGGAGTAACCCGTCTCACACGTTCTGGTTTGTCAATGACTGATTGGAAGTTCACTGGGGAAATACCTCCAATGTCAGATGAGGCTTGGCTGCTGGAATTTGAAAAATACAAGCAATCACCTGAGTACAAGAGGTAAGGATGCAATTTTTGCCTTATTTATTTCCACAGCTGGAATTTGTAATGGCCTGCCGCATGATGCAACCACTTATTTTTCTTTTATATTCGAATTTCACGACCCTTTTAGATGTTTCTCATCTCAATAGAACACCAATAGCACAACTTAGGCGTTAAACTTTACTGCTCTTTGCTCCATTTCTTTTTTGTTGAAGACTCTGTGAACAAATATTTGGAATGGTAACACTACACAATGTGTAACAAGTTTGATGGGCCTCTGGAGATGGATGAAGAGAGAAATTCTTACAAAAAAAATGTTTCTCAAGGATGTTAAAACTGTCATAACGGTATTATAACATGTCAGTGGGACTGACTTTATAATCTTACTGTTAGTTTCTTGTTGTCAAATGTCATATCTGACATTTTGTTGTTTTTGATGCAACTTTGACCACTACTAAAATTGGCTGCTCATGTATCAGTCCTGTTTACCTCAAAAAATGAATTACAGAGCCAAAGAAAATGGATCCTTACCAAAGTTTGGCATCCAACCAAAAGGCAGCCTAACCTGTTCAAAGTTGCCAAAGTTTAGTAAGGCCAACTTTAGCTTTCTTGGTGCATCAAACTGAAAATCCTCAAATTTTCAATGTCTAATCCTGACAGTTCTGAAGATATTATCAAATATTAGAAGTGTAGACCGTCATTACTGACAAATGGAGTACTGTGTGGTAGTCAATATGAGTTTGGTAGCTAGTGATGAACAATAATTCACATGAACTTTCAGCAATCTTTATTTATTTTCGTTCAACTAACTATCCCTAAATGTGCTTCCTTCATCTGCTCCTTGTATGTTACTAGAACAGACGACGCGCGTTGCGCGCCCTACCGTGTATATAAGTAAATGGTGCAGACCGAAAAAATACACACACAAGTATCATACCAAAGCATATCAAATACAATATATGTATGGAACGACAACATATAAGGGGCTCAAGATCCGCATATCATGAAAGCACATGAGTACCATACAATCTTATGCATCACCAAAGGTGGTTGTCTGCCTTCTAATTCGTCAAAGGTGTTTGTTCAGAATATAACATGGCAATATTACAACACATCCATCCACCTTGACTATTAGTAGAGGTATTTGTTCAGCACCTAATACACCAATATCACAACGCCATTGTACTATGTTCACGATCTCTCTTCATTCACGATTCAACAACATCTGCAGGGAAATCCATCAAGGATCTTCCTCCTGTTTATTCCATTAAAGTGAAAGGTAGGTTTGCCCACCAAACACAACATCATGGGGCACATTCCATTGACAAGCCTGGAGTATAGAAATTAAAGGCATGAGCATGATAGAATCTAGCAATTTCTCCAATTACACTAATATTCAACACTCAGGAAATTGCTATAACTGAAAATAACATATAGAATGGCTCATGGGTTCCCAGGTATGAACCACACATAGCAGACCTCTAAAAACAACAAAATAAATGGACGCATCTCATTCTAAGGCAGGTATGAGCACCTCGCTAAACACCAGCTCTAAAAAAGATTTAAATCCCATGAACTTAGGTTAGCAAACCCATTTTTGAAAGCTTTTGTCAGACGAGGAAGCGGCAGGAACTCTTGATCGACCAACTTCCTTTCCACTAACAAAACAGGAAATATAGAAACCAATACGAATGCTTGGATCAGCAGCATACAGAGTCAAACAAAATTGAGCTGGAGCATAGCCATGGTAGCAGCATCCGGTAAGAAGCCAGCCAGTAACAAGAACAACTTTAAAAAACAATAACAAAGGTCAGCCACACATGGTCCCTAAGCAAACCTATCTGCAAAAGATAGTCACGAATGATCCCCAAGCAAAGCTCTTCCCCATCAGCCCACCAACACCCAATGGACAGTAACTAATCCTATGATTTAAATCCCTAGGCACCCTCTAGATCTTCCACGGCAAAGCTGGCAGTTTTTAGGCTGCCTTCCATGGCATTTTATTGGGTCCCAAACGCCTGAGGCAGTAGCAGGACACGGAAAAAATGAGGTCAGGAACACCAAACATCCACAGCAAAAAAACATAGCAGCCTTCAAATCAACCCAATCAGAATTTCGTCAAAGCTATAGTCCCCTGAACAATCACATAGGAAGCAACATGTGCCCCCAAAAAAAATACACGGGAAGCACCATGTGACCATGTGTACCTAAAAAGCACACAGCCTTTTTTTTAAAATTAAAACTACAGCTAGACACGGTGGATAGCCAGATACTACATTCTAAAATGAGTTCAACTAATGATTAGAAAAATTAGCTGCAACAATTATATGTTATGCTCAGCAAGTGTTAAGCACACAAGAAGGGAACCACCACACAGGGGAAAAGCAGAACCCCACCACCCGGGGGCTATTTTTTGGAAACCAATGAAAAAATCCCTAATCCAAAATAATGCAGACAGAGGCGATCACAAATATTTTCTTAAACAGCCAGCACTTATTTTAAACTACAGATAAAGATCAGGTGCCTTCATTCTTTGTAGGACAACGAACCAAATGCATCACAAAAGAGTGCAACAGTGGATGGTTCTACAGCCTCCCACTAAAAAATGTTGGGCACAAAAGCATGAATCTACGGCCACAAATCAAAGGACCATGCTCTATACAACCATTACTACAACATGAACACATGGAGCAGGAATGGAGCACAAAAGATCACATAAGCCACGCAAATCACTGAGTAAAGGATGCAAGTATCCACATAACTTCTGAAACAAAGCACTAAAGAACATGTTGTGTACGCAAGATAAAGTTCTTAGCAGGCAGAAACTTACCCCAAGATTAATTAAACAAACCTCCTATGCTAGTGTGCTGCCTTGCCAGCCAGAAATGATTTGCTACTTTTGCTGTCGGTGCCGGTGGTAAGAGAGATAACCCAACCCAACCCAACCTCCGGGTAGGGGCAGCGGCATGCCTAAATGATTCCAATCCGGTCACACCTGCTGCGCCTTTTATGCACCTGATCCTGATTTCGATCGATGTCGTCTCCTTAAGCAACCGGCGGCACGGGATTAGGAGCCCGCAACCACGAGACAAGACCATCAATCATAAGCCAACTCGTTTCATTTCATTCACTTCACTGCAGGTGCTCAACACCATGATGGTACCAGATGCATGCCAGAAATCATTCACTGGTAAAAAAGACTTGCTATTAACACTGACATCATATCCAGGTCAGGTGCTCACTGGCACTGTGGCACATTACACTGCATCACATTACGATCAAAGGGCTGCACGGTTTCAGAAACGAATAGCCAGCCATTCTGATTAGGAGGAACTCCACTTACACACAAGATCTGTCACCGAATCCATGGCCACCTCTGCACCTACACTGAACAAGCAAGAATTGGCAGATCAGGTCAAGGCACGACGACAGATGCAAAGAAGCACAGAGATGAGGGCGCAAAGAACTGGAGCTCACAGATCCACAGGTAGGGGTTTCAATCGGGAACACGAGGAGTGAGGGAGATGCAGAACCAAAATGCTAGGGTTCATTAAACAGGGTGAAAGGATAGGGATGGGGAACTTATCTCGATCCCGACTATCGCACGCATCGATTTCCGGGAGCACACCGATGGGAATGGCCGTCCTCACAAACTGCTCCGACGAGGGGACCGTCCTCGGCTCCTCGTCATGTTGCACGGTACCTCCTGGGTCAATGGGAGCGGCGGCGTGGGGAGGAGCGTCTGGGGCAGGGAGGGACGACGGCGAGAGGGAGGTGACAGGCGAGCAGGGAGCGGGAGCTGTGGCGGCGGCGGGGGAGGAGGGCCGGGGGCGTGTCGGGGCGGGGGGTGGTAGGGTGAGAAGGAGAGAGAGCACGGGAGCGCCGGCTCGAGGAGGGAGAGAGGGGGGGCGGCGGCCGGCGGGGGGGGATGGGAATGGGAGTGAGGGGTTAGGGTTTGGGCGGGCGGGCGACGGAGCGAGCGGTCCGGGGGGGTGTTAGCCAGGGAGTTGGGTGGTGGGAGGGGGCATTTGCAAAAGTAGTTGGGGGGTATTTGCAAAACCACATTTTCCACTTCTTCGGGTAGAAGTAAAGTTTAGTTAGAGGGCATGTTTGTAAAAATATATGAACGCGGTTGCTGTATGGTTTGGACGTGGTGTACAAATTCATGATTTCTAGAAACTTGGAGGGTTTTTTCGCAAAACAGCCAAATTCACGGCTGCGCGACACGTCAGCCGTGGGATGCGGAGAGGAGAGGAAAGGGGGGCAGGTTTTAAGAATTCTGATTTTCATTAAGAGGAACTACTTTGCGTATCATATTTCTGCTAATGCAATATAATAGCAGCATTCTATGACCATATCCAGGGTGAACAAAGGAATGAGCCTTGAGGATTTCAAATTTATATACTGGATGAAATATGGACACAGAATGTGGGGAAGAGCTTTGGGCTTTGTATTTGCAAGTCCTTTTGCATACTTCATTGCAAAAGGGTATTTACCCGCCGACTTGGACTGAGGCTGTCTGCCCTTTTTGCGCTTGGTGGTGGGCGGGGACTGATTGGCTGGTGGATGGTGAAAAGTGGTCTTGAGGTATGTGAGACATGGGTACCTCTGGGTCCCCACCGACCAGGCTCACGGCCGTCCCCGACAAGTGAGTCCAGCCTACCAGAAGACCCGCCGACCTGTCTGTGGACCCAACCGACCTAGTTGGCGGCCCACACGACCTCAAGAAGACCTTTCAGAAGATTCCCCAGACGACTTTGTCCAGACGAGAAGAGGGTGCAAGAAAAGGCAGTCCAGACGGATTAAGGCGGCTCGGATAAGTTTTCCATGTTGTAATTGACTAGACATAGGTTCCCCTGTTGTAACCGACCTGGACTCCGGTCCACCGACATTGTCCATCGCCCAATATAAGGCGGGCAAGGGTGTCCCCAGGGACAGGTAACCGGCAGACCACCTCCACCTGAGATCAAAAGCAATACAAACCGAAGAACTGGACATAGGGTTTTACTCTCCGGAGGCCCGAATCAGTATAAAATCGCCTTGTCCTTGTGTCTCGTCGTGATTTCTGTGTGCTACACTAGCATAACCATCGCGTTCTTAGCTCTTGATCTCCCCATCGAACAAATAAACCACAGGGAATAACACCCCCGTGGGCCGTCCAGAACTCACCATCTGACAGTTGGCACGCCAGGTAGGGGTGATCGCGAGCTCTTCTTGTAGCGTGATGGCAGTTCGCTCCGGCGACGACACTAAGGATGCCCCGCAGCGACCTGCTCGCTGCCTCCCTCCGATCTAATCGCGAGGTCGATGTCTTCTTTCTCCATATGACATGCTAGAAATTTTTTTACGTCCCCAGGACTCTGGTTACTCCTAGGCCTGGGCGTTCGGTTCTACCCGAACCGATCGGGTCGGTTCTTCGGTTCCTATGAAATCTGGGTTCCCAAATTTTACGAACCGATCGGTTCTTTTTCAAAGCAGGAATCGGCGAATTTCGGTTCCGGTTCTTTCGGTTCCGGTTCCGGTTCCGGTTCTAACCGAAGGAACCGAATTTTTCAAAATGCAGAAAACAATTCATTCAATAGGAAATTTTAGCAGCATTTTGGCTACATTTTCCTGCAATCAACATGACAATTCAAACAAATGAAGCATAAAAATTAGTCTAAAAATCCCCACATCTAAATCGGTGTATTATCATTCACAGATGAGTAGCACACTTACACTGCAGGATGCATTTGATGTAGCCGTTGTGATATTGGACCATTGCGCAGTGGTGTGGTGTGGTCGACGCACCACTGAGCCACTGACTGTTGACCGTTGGAGTGGGGGTGCTAGGGTTTTGGACTTTTGACACCCTATCTTATTGGGTTTTTGCTAGGCTATATGTGTAGATGTGATATTTCCTCGTTTCTTCGGGTACCCGAGAACCGAACCGAAAGAACCGGGGTAGTTCGGTTCCCAAGAATCAGGAACCGAACAGGAACCGAATTTTTCGATTCCGGTTCTTTCGGTTCCGGTTCTCGGTTCTTTCGGTTCGGTTCTCGGTTCTCGGTTCCAGGTTCTTTTTGCCCAGGGCTAGTTACTCCACGTCAACCCGACTCCGTGGTGACCAGCACGAAAGCAAGGCGGACTCCATGTCCAATACGAGTGGTGACAGCCTCCAAGGGAAACAAGGGGATATTTCCTTATTCTTTTTTTCTTTCCTTTACTAGCATCGGGTCTCTTATTTCGATCAAGAACGATTTCTTCTAATCTATTATTTTTTATTGCGAGATGCATGCACGATGTCTGGTCCTCCACCCGTGCATGTGACTGACGTGATCGAGGTGTTCTACGACGGATCCTCAGGCAAAGTGGAACGACCTCGACACAACAGCACCACGTCTTGTTCGCAGTCGATCTTGTCGTGGCCCGCCAACCACTCCGACCTCGACTACGTGCAAGCTAAGTGTTATTTTCAATTAATTATTTTTACGCCTTCAATTTATTTCGTAGACCTACTCTACATGCCTTGGCTGCTCTTCCGATCCCCCCTCGATATGCTCGGGGGCTTGGTCATGCCAACACGTAGGTCGCCAGACCTGAGGGTTCAAATTTTTTATCTTGTGCTATGTTCCTCTCCCCCTTGACATGCTCGAGGGCTTGGCCATGCCAATCTAAGGGTCGCCAGACTTGTGGGGTCCTACTTTTCCTTTGCGTGTTCTTCTTTTAACTGCTTTACTCTCGTTACGAGTATTCGACGTTGTGTGGTTGCAAAACCTGGGTCCTAGGCCCCTCCCGTGCGTCGGCTACATCTAAGCCTCCCTGTTGAGCATTGTAGAGGGGTGAAACACTTTGCAGCTTTAGAGCTTTCGAGTCCGCATAATGCGTGTTTGGCACGATAAGTGGAATGCCCTTTTAAAAAAACAAGACATAGCACAAGAATGTTCAGCTCCGGCTAGCATTACTCAGCATCTGCTTGTTTAGCTCAGGCTAAGTTTTCATCGTATTTATATTCGACAGATTGATACACCGACCTGGTGTTTATTTTATTTTTACAGGACCAGCCCTCGGCTTCGTCGTCGTCTTCGTCAGGTCACTAGACCTCCCTGCAGCTTCGTCGTCGTCTGCGTCATGTCGCTAGACCTTCCTCCGGCTCCATCATCATCTTCGTTAGGTCGTTAGACCTTCCCTTCGACTTCGTCGTCGCCTTCGTCAGTTCGCTAGACCTCCCTACGGCTCTGTCGTCACCTTCGCCAGTTCGAAAGACCTCCTCAACGACTTCGTTCTTCTAGCTCCAAGACCTTCTACAATTTTCTATCCTATGTTCTAGTGGACGGTTGCATGTCCACGACATGGTTGAAATTCTACTCTGTGGCTTCATAGCTCAACAATGCTTGGTGCTTGCCTCCTTCAGTCTTATGATGCTATTTATAGCAAGAGCCAAGACTCGGTTATGGCCGGATGAGCTCCGACACTACATGAAGTTGTCGTTTTCTGGGTGGCAAGAGCATCTCCGAACACTGTTAACCCGTGACCCTGCAGTCTACGCTACAAGATAAAACCTGACCCTGCGTCAGAGGGCTCTGCGCCTAACTTAGCTCCCCTTCGACGACGACTCCACGACCTTCTTCTACGACCTGATGAATGTTATTTGCACCCGCTAGGCTCTGCATCCTGGTGCACCAGCTATGGCTCTGCATGTAAACGGACCTATCCCAATCAGCCTATATTTCTGTTTCCTGAGCAGAATGGTCGTAGGTTCGATTGAAGACCTCCTGAGGTAGGCGTGCCTCGCTGCTCTACCGGATCCTTCTGGGCGCATGAAGATCAACAACACCATGGAGATCAGAAGCATCAAAGGAGATCTACAATTTTCATCGGGCCTCCGTGGTCGGTGTGCCTATTGCTGAAGTCTTTAAACCTTAGCACAACGGCTCCGCTGGACGGTGTGACGCCCCAGGTTTTCAGCCGGAGTTGTTAACCCAAATGAGCAGGTCAACAGTGTTGACTTTGGTCAAACGACGGTCAACCTGGGCCATCACCTCGAAAACATCACCAATGACCCCTAATGACCCCTTTGGTCAACCATAGTCAACCCTTGGTCAAAACCCCTTGAACCCTTTTTGACCCACCAATGTCAGCCGGTACTTTTGCCGCGTTCTCCAAATTTCACCTAAACACTTCAAATTCTCCCAATACAAAAGTTGTGTGTTTTGTCGAGGGACACATCTTTCATGTTGATTGGCATTGGAGATTTGAAGTGGAAGAGGGTGAAAAATGCAAGTCAACGCCCAGAGTCACTATTCATCGGCGCCCAGAAATCAGTGATCTTGGCATGCAAATTGTGCAAAAACGTTGGAGAGAAAGACCCTACGCCCTTTCCAAAAGTTGTAGAGGAATGCAAGATCTACAACTTTCCTATTATCCACTTGGTCCACTTCTGTTGAAGAATTTGGAGTAAACAGCGTTCAAAAAGGGCGAAACCAATTTTCAAACGGAGCTGACCGCGCCCACGCGCGCGACATCGCGCGCGACGCTGCGTCGTGCACCGACCCGCGCCGTGGTCGGTGGGCCCGCACGCTGAGGCATGCTAGCGTCCGTCGGTCCATGCGCCGCTCCGGGAGCCGCCATGCCACCGCCCTATTCTCCCCGGTCCACGCGCGCCGCACTTCACCGCCGCGCCGCCCAACTAGTCGCCGTGCCGCCGTACCCCGCCCTGCGTCTGCGCCACCACACGTCGCCGCCCTGCCCATGCCGCGCCTTGTACTGCCCTCCTTCGCCTTGGTGTGCAAGGAACACCCAACCGCCTTGAAGCTCGACTATAAAAGCACATCACCGTCCTTCGCGCGAGGGAACACAACACCACCGAGCCGCCATTGCCGCCCATCGGTGCTCACGGTGAACTCCACCTCCGGCCGCTTTTCACCGCAGACACGTGCTGCTCTCGCCTCCCTCGTGCACATGCAAAGCTCCCACGCCCGCTTGTTGGCCACGCCGAGCTGCAGGCTCGCCGGAGCAGAGCACCCAGCGGCCGCCGCCACCAACCTCCGCCACACCCGACCGCCGGTTGCCTCTCCGCCGTGAGTAAGCACCCAAGTCGGTTCCCCACAACTACTAGACCCTCCCCAGCTACTTCCCCGGTCAAGGTCGCTGGCGAGGTCGCCGGAATCCGGCGAGCCGCGCCGCCCCCTTGCCCCTGGACTACATTGCTCACTTTGATTTCTTTCCAGGGAGGTAATCGTGAACCAGGGGCATAACTATAAACACTCAACACTTTCCAAGGGTCTGCTTGCAAAATGGATCTTCCCCCTTTTGTGTGCCTTGACTGGATCTTGTAAAATCCATATAGAATCGTAGAAAGATCGAAAAAATGCAAACCTAATTTTGTTGTGCTCTGTGTGACTAGAACTACATTTTCTACAAAGCATGTATATACTTTTGAGCTACAGTTTTTGCTTGAAAATTTGAAATGTAAAATACCTAGATCTGTGATTCTGCAAAATCCATACATGATCTTGAGCTGGATTTTGGATATGTTGTGAGCACTAGTATGTGTAGGTCCTGTGCCAAAAATTGCACAGAGTTACTGAAGAAATCTTTTTATATGATTTACCTTGTATTATTGTCAAATCTGCCTAGATGATTTTTGTAGTTTTAAATAAAATTATTTTTGAGCCCAACTTCTGGCTATCATCTTGTGATGTTGAAATGCATCTCTGTTGAATTTATCATGATTTTATCTCTGTTATAAATATTATTTCCTGATTTATGCTTGTTTTAATCATAAATGTGTAGATCAAGATCTATAAAGGCTATATATGTGTTTGTTGGTTTCCTAGGTTTTATTTGGACCATAGAAACAGTAAGAGAAAGTTTGGATCCAGAAGTGTTATATTTAGTTTTATATGCATTTATCTTGTTTATGGTGAATAGAAATGCTATAATTGATATATTTATTTTTATGGCTTAAGCAAGTGTGCACGTGTGATCAGTGGTTGGTTTTAGACTCAATGAGACCAGGGAGCACCACTCTTGGTGTTTTATGATTTATGTTTGTGCATTAATGTGAAAGAACCTTTGTAGGTTTAATATTGAAATTAATTGGAAAATCACAAATCCCACCTAAGGGTTATGTGTTGGTGTGGTAAACTTGCTAACTAGTTTATAACCAACCCATTGCTGTTTAGGGAGAGTTAGATTAAATTATTTATATATATATGTACACAGTCACTATTTAAAAATTCTAGATAATAAAGCAACGCATATTGTTCCTTTATAGAAGAGTATTTGAATGTATTATTATCTAAATAAATGTGGTCAACCAAGCACCCCATGGTTGTCATAAGTTGTTTTGAAATTAATTAAATCAAATGGCCACTTACGTCTTGCATTTGCATCCTCCGTGTAGAAGTTCCCGACGGTAGTTACACGCTCGTGCCAGTGGATGTGAACGAGGGAGCTGGAGGAGACGTGCACTACGTCACCGTAGAGAAAGACCCGGGCCAAAGTTCGGAAGTTTGTCTAACTTCTTGTGCCAACGAAGGCAAGCCCCGGTTTATCATTAACCCATGTTTTATTTAAATTTATGCAACTATCTTTGTTATTCTATGTGCATTTACGTTCAGGAATTGAATGAAACCCTGGTTGCATGACCCCTATGTGCCTATGTTCTTTTACTAGTATGCTAGGTCGTTAGATGCTATGCTCTAAGGACCCGGTAAAAGTCTAGTGATGTTTGTCACTCGCGAGAATAGGATTTCTTTTTGGAATCACCTCTTTTATAAATGGATTGCTCATGTGGTAAGAGCATGGGATTTGGGCTCCGGTCCAGTGGCTTCGTGGGCTAAGCTTTTGAACGCACTAAGCACTTGTCGGGAATGGGACCAGTAAGCCTAGTACCTTAATGAGACAGCACGGGATTTTACTACTACTACTACTACTACTCTCGATTCGTCTCCTGCCCAGCTTGCAACCGGGAGGAGGGTACTTGTGTGAGGTTGGGTGTACTAGGTGCGGCATGCCACATAGCCTTGTACCCGGGACTGTAGGCTACTATCCCAACCCGAGGATTTTTGGGAACCGTTTGGTCGGTGTCGGCTCTGTTGGGGGCACTGCCCCGTGTGTTTAGGTTTACCTTGCAAGGGTTTATGAATCAATCGATTATCGGCCTCTCACCGTTATCCGAGACTGCTTAACCAACTGGCCATAGTATCCCTTAATGATGGAACTATGTGAAATCTCCTGCGTGAATTAATTGCATTGTACAATTTTGATTGTATTAGTTGCTCATTATAGTAATGGTAATCTCACTAGAATTTGAGCTAAAATATTGAAAGTAAGTTTCCATGATCCTAGTTGCTTTTTGGCAAAACAAATCCACCAGCCAAACGCCTACATGTCTAGAGGTAACTTTTGTCGAGTAAGTCTTGCTGAGTATTAGTATACTCAGCCTTGCTTTAATTGTTGTTTTCAGGTGAAGTTGTTTGGCCTGGTGAGATTCCACCCGTCTGGGAGCTGGAATGGGTGGATGACGACGCCGAGTAATGGCATCACGGATGGCCTCCAGTGATGTCATATCGTATCGCTAATAGTACTTCCTCTGTTTTAATAAAACTCTGAAGCTTTTACTTTCATGTCAAAGAACCATGTTTGTAATAATGGACCCTACAGGGATTTGATATTAATTTGTAAGGCACTCTGGACTCTCCTTCGTGGGAGTTTTAATGCATACGCTCGATCCTCTCTGTGTTCCCAAGTGATTTACCGGGTGTAAACCCGGCAACACTCAATAGGATGATTCTTTATTATTGCTTAATGACCAAATGGAGTGGTTCAGGCGATAGTACGGAATTATCTCGGATGGGGTTGTCACAGACGGTCAGCAGCTATGTTGGTCGTCTGGACACCAAAACGACCTCCTCAAGGTCGGCGTGCCTTAATACTTAGGTCTTGCAATATCTTGGTATGACTATGGCCCTGCCAACCTAGTTGGGCGCTCCGGATGCGTGACCTTATGAGGTCGGTTTGCTTTTGTAAGCTCTACCAGCCTGCTCTGGACACCCAGGATTTTACGTCGGGAATGAAGGCCTCCCTGTGGGGTGCGCGCCTGATGGCCCTACTAAGTGCTTCCGGGTGCTTGGGCGCTTATGTTTTGAGACCTTCTTTAGGTCGGCATGCCTCGAGTGGCTCTGCCAGACTCTTGCAGCTATGCAAGATATCTAGGTGTCTCTACACTTCATACATTAAAGATTGACGTTCTATCGCAAGGTTCATCATCGACCATACCCGGACATCGCAACTTCAGCTATGACATAATCAACGACTTCTTCATTCAACATACCTTCCAAGACCTTGCTGGGTATCCTCGGATACGGGTCATTAATGATTTGAGGTCTCTTTGAGGTCGGCACGCCTACAAGGCCTCCCTAAGGTCGGCCCTGCCAGACTCCTTGCAACCATGATGGGAGATCTAGGTGTCTCTACACTTCGTTCGATGAAGACCATGATTCAATTTTCTTCTCCTTTTGGAGCATCAAACCAACCATGTTGCCTGCTTCAATGCTCGGGGACTACTCTAAGAGTGCGTCTTCGATGCCCTCTTGTTTTTCTCGTCGTACCGACCTGTTGGGAAACCTGTTTCTCATCACGTCGTTAATCGACCTACTTTTTCTCTTTTTCTTTTTTGGATCATCATACCGGCCATCCTGCCCGCTATGATGCTCGGATACTACTCATGAGTGCATCCTTGATGCCCTCTGAATTTTTTCATCGTCGTTTCGATCTATTGGAATCCTGCTTCCCATAGGTCGTCACTTGACCTCTCTTTGTTCGGCAAGACTACAAACAGGTCGGCTGCTAAGCTGATTTGTTTCTCTTTCTTTTTTGGACAGATGTGCACGCTATTCGACCTGTTGATAGCTCAATGACTTCGTCATGACCTTTCTAAGGTCGCTGCGCCTACACCTCGCTCGGGGGCTTGTGAGACATGGGTACCCCTGGGTCCCCACCGACCAGGCTCACGGCCGTCCCCGACAAGTGGGTCCGGCCTATCAGAAGACCCGCCGACCTGTCTGTGGACCCAACCGACCTAGTTGGCGGCCCACACGACCTGAAGAAGACCTTTCAGAAGATTCCCCAGACGACTTTGTCCAGACGAGAAGACAGCTTCGGGTGCAAGATAAGGCAGTCCAGACGGATTAAGGCAGCTCGAATAAGCTTTCCATGTTGTAATTGACTAGACATAGGTTCCCCTGTTGTAACCGACCTGGACTCCGGTCCACCGACCTTGTCCGTCGCCCAATATAAGGCGGGCAAGGGTGTCCCCAGGGACAAGTAACTGGCAGACCACCTCCACCTGAGATCGAAAGCAATACAACCCGAAGAACTGGACGTAGGGTTTTACTCTCCGGAGGCCCGAACCAGTATAAAATCACCTTGTCCTTGTGTCTCGTCGTGATTTCTGTGCGCTACACTAGCATAACCATCGCGTTCTTAGCTCTTGATCTCCCCATCGAACAAATAAACCGCAGGGAATAACACCCCCGTGGGCTGTCCGGATCTCACCATCTGACAATGTACTTACAATGTCTTTCATCAGCATATTCGTTTGGCTGGTGGCTGATGGCTGGTGCTGATTTGTTCCGAGAGAAAAGTACTGCTGGCTGGTGGCTGATAAGCCAAACGAACATGGCGCATGTTTTAAGTACTCAAAGGCTTGTAGCTTCGTAACTTTTTTCCACCACAGGAACCAACATCTGAGTATATTCAACCAACGGTTAGCCCATATAGGCTGGCAACTCATCGACATCTGCCTTTGTAATATACTGTGGTATACTGTGGACTGCTTTGTCAGTAGTGATGCCTGATCCTCCGGCTGGATCAATGAACTGGATAAATGGTGCAGCAAAGATTAGAAAGTTGGCATTCCCGTCAGTGCAATAGTAGGCATTACTGCTATATCTGGCGCATTTGTTGCGGGCAATGATGCTGTATGTCCTGCATTCTCTTTCTTTGCTTTCTGTTTAAACTATCTATATTCTCTCTTTATTTCTATCTATCGAAAGTATATACATTCTCTTTCTTAGCTATCTTGGAAACTATGTCAGACATGCCTTTTTTTCTATTCGTGATTGCTGGCTAGGGGCATGCATACAATTCATTCCCAAAGATGGGTGACACACACAACAGCCCATGTTCAAAGTAATCACGATCGTGATGTTTCTTTCCCAAAAGGAATGCATTGACCAATGTTGCAAAAACAGTCATATAATAACTAGTTTCTTATTAGGTAATGACTTCGATATAGCAGGCTGTCACGAAGCAACAAATCGCAGCCGGCTGCACACGTGCGCCAGCGGCTCCACCGAGAGACACTCGCTCCACTTGATCCACTCGCTCATGGGCCCCCACTCGCTCGTGGGCCCATTAGTCAGAAAACAGTCGGCTCCCTCGTTTCCTCCTCCAACACTCTCTCATATCATTTTGCACTCGCCTGCCGAAAAAATTGTGATTATAGGACTCGCTTGCTATTTTGACAAACGACGCAGCTGCGCGCACGGTGGCGGCGCGCGTGGGGGCGCGGCACAGCATGCCGGCCACTCGACCCCCGACGAGAGGCACGGCGCGGCGGTGCGCGGCGGCGGCATGCCGACGTCCTCCTCCGGCAGCCCCCTCCCTCGATCCGACCCCCGGAGCGCGGCGCCGCGAGCGGCCGTCCTCCGCCACCGCCATCGCCATCGCAGTCGCCGCGTGGTCGGATCTGCCGAGGCGCGCAGCCGGATCCGTCGCGCCGACAGGGACGGCGCCGCCGCACGCCCGGCTCGGCATTGGTTTGGCTCGATCCAGAGGCGCCCATGCTGTCGGTGCGTGTCCTGATCTTGTCATCGTCCCCAGGTTGTCTCCCTTTGGTGTGACCTGGGAAATGTTTAGCGTGAAGTTTTTCCCTTCGGCTAATTTTATATCATTAAAGCAGTGCGAATTGTTTGATCCAGCTTCTGGACGTAACTCGGGTATCAGAGAATTTGAATTTTAGGTGCTTGAATCGGTACTCGATCGATTGATTAGGTTATGAGTTTTTCCTTTGCGTGTGTAATATCGTTTTCCTTTTTGTGCATTTACGAAGTTCAGTAGTTGCTGATTCAGCTATTTTTAGTTTCATTAACCATGCATTCAGCAGAAGCTCGTGGAGTTTTCGACCCAGCTTGAGTTATAGCTGTGGGGGTGTGCTCCAGAGTGAGCCATTGTGTTACAGTAGCACATGGAGTGATGATACTAATGATTTCGCTCTATGTTTTCTTTCAATAGGTTGGAGTAATCCGTAACTGCAGAGCTCTGTATGGTGTTAAATCGTGCAAAGATGAGGCGGATTCAGCACACAGTATGCTGGAATCCTACATCGTTCAACTGAGTAGCTCCTTGTAGCTGGAGTTCTTATTGTGATGATGCGCAGTTTTATGTTTAGATGATTATGTGGGATTCATGCCGACAGGAGGAAGAAGATGTTAGGCTTAGGTGACCATCTTTGTAGAGGTCTGCTGATCATAAAAAACAATATACTTCAGTAGGCAATACTATGGTTTTCATCAGACAATAATATGATTGTGGGATAGGTAAAATAATGTACCCGTTAGGCAATGTTTTGGTTAGAATCTTATAGTTCTTTTTTAATTGGCTGCATTCATCCTTCAATACTAGGTCATAGACAACTATCAACAATTGTATTTAAATACATAGCCTAGTTTTTAAACGCTATTATACTCGATTGGGGCCTACATTTCTTTTCACACTATTATACTCAATTGGTATTGCATACATTTATTATAATTTCTATTCTCTTTAAGTTTTTTCCCTTACTGTGTGCTAATGGTGTGCCATTGGTTTTTATAGCTCCAGAAGATAAAATCTGAAATAGCTGAAGTGTCTGCTAACCCTCAAGTTCTACTACTGGAAGTCATCCATTTTTTTCAAGTGTGCCCATATGTTCTTCATGTGGTTTCTCTCAATTTATGCAAGTGTTTGTTAAAAATTGGACGATAGTTTGATACAATTTAGGCAATAGTTTGGTTATAAACAACCAATTTTTTAGGAATTGATGGCGAACGTGATATATACGGGCCAATCATGAACTTGATGTGTAGGTTGTTTAGGTTGCTGTTGTATGTTGCGTAGGTTGTGTCAATCTGACGCCATTTGTCAAAGTTCTGAAGCTGACGTGCTGAAATTTAGTTTCACAGTTTTTCTGCTGCGTGAAGCTGATATTAATTATGAACTGATATGGACATTCTTTTTAGAAATTGAGTTGTGTGTTGCTAAATTTGATTGGTTCAGTAGCAAGGTTCATGGAAGAATGGCTAACTTTGTAGTTTCTTATTAGACAGGCCAGAATTATTAATCACCAGTTCATAGCCTAAAATAATGTTCTCTGTAGAATTTTGTTACCTAAAATTTTTTATTGTTGAAGCAGCAGACTAAATACTAGGCTGACCTCAAGTAGAATGATCTAGTGTATTGTTTTTAAATTTTGGTAATAGGTTGTTTCAGTTTAGGCAATTAATTATTTCAGTTTAAACAATTTTTCGGTTACAGTTTAGGCAATAGTTGTTTCAATTTTAGGCAATATCTTGTCCCAGTTTAATCAATTTTTTGGTTACAGTTTTAGGCAAGCTTTTGTTAGAAATAGATCTGTATTGTTGAAGCAACAGACTAAATACTAGGCTGTCTTGGACTCTTGGGTGCAGCAAATGTCAAATGATATTCACAACAAGAAACTATTGTTACTTTCCTTATTTGACCCATTGAGCATACAATTAATCTTCCCTCTGCCTTCAGGTAGTGATGCCGAGATTTGATGAGTTTGCTTTTTACTGTCACATACTTTGGGCTAGGCGTGTCTCAGTTCGGAGCTTTGTTGCTGGGGCTTGCTTCAGGGAATACCTTGGCTGCAGGAATCTGAGCAAGCAGATACGTCCTCTTAAAGGTGAGTTACTAAGTTATGATCTGTAATCCCAATTAGTACTGGATCCTTATGCATCAAGAAATAAATACATTTTGCTCTGACATCTTTGATTTGACATGAATTAGTAGTGATCTAGCTCTCAAACAAAGCATGAATTTTTCTCATTTTGCCCCTTAACGTTCCTTGTTTCTATGAGATCATTTTCCGCATGCTGATTCTTTCATTCAGAAGCACATGTTACTTCCTTGCGGCCTTTGTCCTGGCTTATTTTTCTACTGGTGCTCATAGTTGCGTCGCAGCTGAAGTGTGTTCTGCTGTAGTTTGCAAACTTTTTCATGCACTTCATTTGCAATATGATACTATCTGTGCCCTTCAAAGACTAGATGTTATGGTGGCTGCAACACTAATCTATCCTTTTTTCTCCCTCCTTTTTTATGCTGCAACGCTGTGGCAACTAAATAGTTTCATTTTTCTGTTTAATGCAGATGGCCCAAGTGAAGTCAGGCAAGGGGGCGAGTAGATACAAGATGCACACACAGTTGATGTACATATGCTAGAAGGCAAAGTAGGAATCATCTACAACAGCTCAAAACCATGCCGGCAATCAAAATCCAAAAATCATGTGTGATGTGTGTATGCTCCAAGTTATGAAAGCCATGGATTCAACCAAGAACCAAATCCCTTTCTGTTTTCTGGGACAAAAAAGCTACTAAACTTGCTTTTGCAGTTTCTACCTGGCGGTCATCCCCTCTTTTTTTGGGGGTTTTCTTTTGTTTTGCGATACAGTGGATCAAGGAATTGACGTGGATCTTAACATACATGTAGATTGCTTTTCTTTTTCTTGTTAATCCCTTAATTTCTGGTGTGTTTTTGCCTGAAATCCTGTCAATCTGCGGCGATTCTGTTTTGTTCGGCGCCCCTGTCTTATCAATTGTTTTGTTGTGTGGACCCGGTTGTTTTTTTTCCGCCAAAACACTAGCTCTTGCGGGCCAGTTTGCCGTGCGCACGTGGGCTGTACCCAGATTTTATGTAGGCCTGCAACTTGACAAGTAATTTTGAGAAAAAAACAGTTGTCTGTCCCTAAGCTTATAGGACAGCCGGCTGTCCGTTAGCCGCATCCTTCTTATTATGTGAATACCAATGCTTGTATCATGTTATTTTGTTCATGCAAAGAACTTACTGAAGCGTTGGTCGAGAGTTGAAGGCTCAAGGGTTCTTCACCCAGTCTTGTGGATTAACAAGTTCTTTCCATTCTTGTAGCTTAATCACCGATCTCGCAACGACCACTTCATTGTCTCTGGGTGGTTTATGGTTGGCTGCAAGGCGAATAGATATGCATCCTGCAGTCAAGTCTCTTATTGGAAGCACACGCTTGGGATGGCCTCTCTTCAGGTACTAAATTCAGCTCTTTGGGTTTTTTTGATGTTTGCTTTTCACTACAGATGTAAAGCACAGAAATTACCGAAAAAATCGAGTACTGTGTATAATATTTTCTGTGGCACATGAAATAGTATAACTAGCACCTTATGAGCTATTCGGTGGATAACTTCTATCCAGTGTACAATACCTCTAACAACATTACCTATTCTATTTCAGGTTACATTGGGCATATCTACACTCTTGATGTATGTTCCTACACTACCGGAATCCGAGGCTTTGCCTAGAGTTCGATTCTGTGCCGAGAGCTAAGTAGAAAACTCTCGGCAAAGAAGGCTTTGCCGAGAGCAAAATAAAAAACTCCCGGCAAAGAAAAAACACTCGGCACAGAGGCTTCTTTGCCGAGAGCCAAATAAAAAACTCTCGGCAAAGAAAAAAACACTTGGCAAAGATTTCTTTGCCAAGAGCAAATTTTTTGGCTCTCGGCAAAGAAATTTTAAAAACTCACTTTTTTACTTCCAATTTTTTTCTATCCTCAACGTACACTCGTACAAAACTTATACTCCAATTTGGCACAATTTTAACTTTATTTGCTATATTTAACAATTTTACTTCTTTCTAGATATTTTTTCACATACGTTCGATATGAACTACAAGTGCATTAAATTATATAGTAAAGTTGGTGAAAACATGATATTCACGTTCATGAGACATCTCTAAGACCATGTACATGAAATCAAGCTAAATTTACGGCATTCGGTTCTCTAATCATGATGAAGATCGTTAGGTAGAAAGGTTTTAAAATTGTATAAAATTCAAATGAAGTTTGAAAATCATGAAATATGTGAAGTGGTCGTGATATCATATGTGGAGGTTGTGGTAAAAAATTGAGAATGTTTTGAAGACTTTGACACGTACGTTTTTTAGAAACCGGAACATCTCAGGAGAAGTTTCTAAGATTTTGAACTAATGTCACTAGGTCTGATGTGTTAGAGAAAATTCAAATTTGAATTTGACTAACAAACTTTTCTATAAGTAATATACAACATAATTATTGTCATGTTATATTTTGAAACAATTTCAAATTCGTTTGCTATTTTAATAATTATTTTTGGATAAAAATTTACGTGCCGAGAGCCTTGCTCTCGGCAAAGGCTTGTTGGGCCGGCCGGCCAATGAAAGTTAGCCGACCCACCGTCCGGCCCGGCCCACAATAGCCGGTCGCAAACCCTAGAATAAAAGCCGCCCCCCCTCACGTTCCCCACCCCGCCCCCCTCCCGTTCCCCACGCCGCCTCCCTCCTCTCTCTCTCCGCCTAACACGCCGCCGCCCTCATCTCCCCCTCCGCCGGCTAAGCCGCACCGCCGGCCCTCGTCCCCCCCTCCGCCGGGCCGGCGCGCCGCCCCCCTCCTCCCCCCCTCCGCTCGCCCCTCGCCTCGTGGCGAGGAGCGGCCGGCGGGGCGAGGCGCGGTGGCGGTGGATTCGGCGGCCGCCCCCTCCTCGTCCGGCAGTCGCCGCCGCCCTCCTTCGCCGGCACGACCTTCCCGGCGGTCGAGGCCAGATCTGGTGGCTCCTCCCCGGCGCGACCGTAACCTTCTCCCTCTTCTCGGTGAGGCTGGATTTTCTTGCCCCTTCTCTCTGTATTTTGGGCTGCGGTGGTGGTGGTGGTGGTGTGCGCGCGGCGATGGCGGAGGTGGTGGTGTGTGTGCGCACAGAAGTGGTGGCGTCGACGGTGTGCACGCGGCAGTGGTGGTGATGGTGTGCGCGCGGCGGTGGTGGTGCTTGGGTGGTGCGGGCGGCGCATCCGGGTCCGTGGTGCGGGCGGCGTAGGCGGGGTGGCGGCGGCGGGCGATTGGTGGCGGCGGCGGGCGATTGGTGGCGGCGGTGGTGCTGGCCGGTGGCCCGCGGGGCCATTGGGTTTTTTTTTTTTTTTTTTATTTGGAAAAACTTTCTCTGCCGAGAGCCAAGTGGCCTCACGGCACACGTGTGCCGAGAGCATCTGAGGTGGCTCTCGGCAAAGAGCCCTGTGCCGGCCCAGCGGTGCCGAGTGGGCTGTGCCGAGAGTTCCCTCTCGGCACAGGCTGTGCCGAGAGTATTCGGGCCTGTGCCGAGAGGAGCTTGCTCTCGGCACAGCCCCAGATTCCGGTAGTGCTACTTCTTTGGGCTCAGCGCACCAAGCTGGAGCGTTGACTCTATTGTCACTTATGATCCTTCTCACTCACACTCTAAGGAGGCCATCACCAGCTCTTCTTAAATCCCTTGCGAATTCGGTGAAATCATCATGATACTATGACTGGAGTTTTTTTATCAGACAATTGCTGGATTATTTTCTTTTCCCATCTAACATGCTTTGGTGCCCTTGTTTCTTGAAACCACCTAACTGCTGAAGCTTTTTAACAGAAACGTTTGACTGTCCTCAGTATTTCTGAGTGTCAAATATTAGTAATCTTATATTTTTTCTTCAAATATTGCATTTTGGCATTCTGTTTAGAGTGGATGGCTGAGGTAAGTTATACGCTACGTTTCCTTTTATTCTCATGCACCAAACCACGGCTGATCTGCCCCCAAATAATTCTGAGAATGCGTCTGGCCTTTTTAACTTGAAAAGTTCCCTTGGCGTGTTCTGAATTTTGGTTGGAGCCATGATTGACATTGACTTGAACATGTCAAGTCCTCTTTGTACAACTATGGTGCCAATTCAATGTACCATATCAAGGCTGCAGGATTGATTCAAA
Organism: Cenchrus americanus; assembly: GCA_947561735.1. Lineage (NCBI taxonomy): Eukaryota > Viridiplantae > Streptophyta > Magnoliopsida > Poales > Poaceae > Cenchrus > Cenchrus americanus. The sequence goes on along the minus strand of OX387242.1, from coordinate 123,453,830 downwards.
TCTTCAGATGGGTCACACTCAAATCACAGCCCTTGCATGAATAATGGAGCACGAATGACCAATATTGTTCTCCTTACTTGTATGAAAGCATACGTATTTCATGATGGTTTAAGTTGCATTGCTGTATTGCATTGAAATGAGTTCTATGGAAGCTCAGAAGTGCATTAGATGGTTTAAATATATACATGACTGTATTCAAGTGGTTGTGTTTGTACCCAATGCATGTGTAGGTGTGGTTGTTAATTTGATGGAAGAGTGGGTTTTCATCTTATTCAACCTGCTATTTTCCTCGCAAAACAAATTTATGAAAAAAGGACCAAGCTATATGCTGCTGCGGCAAGAATATAAACTTTTGTGCTTTACAATCATTTTTTCGTTTAGTGGTCAATTGAAAAGTCCACATCAACTTTTGTGCAAATGCATTGTGCCAGAAAGGACGATGGAACCTCGGCAGGAACATTGTTTCCAGCCAACAAGTGGAAAAAAATACTCCAAATTTCCCCAAAAAGGAGATGCATTCAAAGTACCTTTTCCAATTTTAAATGCAGGTATTTAGGACTGCAGAAGGATGGGATCCCACGGAGGAGCAATTTTTGGTGGCACGATTCCTCGAAACATTTTCTTTCAGCTTTGCATGTCAGCCTGCTTTAGACTCTATTTTCGCTATGTAGTGAGGAGCAACGAAATTAGAACCTCCACTTTTTCTACATGCAGTAAGGACAATGAAATTAGAACCTCCAACTTGAATGTTGCTTCCTCCACCGAATGTCGCTGACAAACCCTGATAGGTTGTGGTTGCTGCAACTTGGTTAGTTTCATGCTGTGGGGCTGTATGTATAAGCTCGTTTCAGTACGAGTGGGTCAACATTATGCATAAAAAACTACTGCACCCATGTATTTCAGTTTGCAAATTGAATGCCTAATGATGCTTCCAGGTAAATAAGTTGGTACGGCATAAATGTAGTATATTCATGTTCTCACACGCATAGTGGTTTTTGCTGGCCATATGTTTTCTCCTATAGGCTAGCTAGAGAGGACGCCGGTGATGGATGTTGAGAAGATCCATCGGGTTGCCATGAAAACCGAAAAACGACCATACTTGTTAGAAGGATTAATCACTTTAAATCACAATTGCCAACAGATACAGCTATCGCGTGTTCACCTGTGGTCGAGTCATGCGGGTTGTGCCACCATGGTTATTTACTCTATTTCTCTCAATATGCAAGCTATCCACGTCGTATGAGAATCAATCATGTCAAACACCATGTCACATGCACATTTATTTGTCTTCCACTATTTTTTGACTAATAACATTCATACATGCAATTTATTAGTCTTTACGAGGACCAAGATATAAAAATAAGAGCCGTTCTCTCTCAACAAAATGAACATGTTTTATAGACATCGGAGAACGAAGAAGAGGATCGAAGTGATAGAGGTTGAAGATCCATCAGGTTGCCATGAAAACCGGATCACAAATAGATGCCCGGTGACAACCCCTTGCTTAATATAAGATTTTCAATCATGAAGTACAATATCAAGCATCTTGAGCTTTTAAAAGTAACTTTTCACAAACAAAATGCCCTCCTCATGAACTACAATATCAAGCATCTTCAACTTTCGAAAGTACTGTTCACATCATAGCCAGCAAGGGGGATTGGTTTTGTTTCTAATTTGTAACTGTTTCTCTTTGAATTGCAAGCATGATTGTGTAACATCCCTAAAAATTGTGTGATGTTAGTAAAAAATTAAAACTTTTGTATGATTCTATGGATTTGTACTACCTGAGACGAGAATTGCACGTGATAGCCGCTTAGCCGCTTCCTGGAATTATCTTAAAGGTGCAGAGGTTTGGGTTCTTAGAAATGAGAATTCCGATCCATTTTAGATTGATTGAGTGGCAAAACAATGTAGAAAATGATTAGATGTAGTGGCAAAACAATGTAGAAAATGATCATGATCGTTATGGCTATCACCGTGTTCACCCGCCATCGAGTCATGCATATTCCCGTGGAACTTTTTTTTATCATTACAAATGCTACCTCACACATGCATAATCTCTCATCACTTGTTTCTCATAAAAAAGTTTATTAATCTTAGATAAGTTCATCAATGTGATAAACTCATACTAAGACACTTCCTGACCTTTGTATATCTAGCATACACACATATATAGCCTATAAAAATTGAAAGAAACAAAAGAACGACATGGCCATAGCATCTTGTACACGGCCATACTAGCATTTAGCAGTTGGAAGTTTTTAATTATATGTTTCCTTTGCCGTTGGATTTGTTAAAATAATTAATGAGATGTATCGTAATCTACTAGCTAAATTCCTGCAGTCCTCCCACATCTATGGTCGGTCCCCCACACTATAACCAACTCCCATTAAAAACTCCATCTTTTGAACTAACGTCAGTGGTACACTCTGCCTATATAAAGAAGGAAACTAGCTCAAGAGGTGAAGATATATAGCTCCTGAGCTCTCTCATCCTCCTCCTATCTCCCATCGATCCCAAAACTAGCTGCCACTGAGATCACCATCCAGTAGCAGCTCTTGTAAACTCGATGGCCATTTCGTTGATGAAAACAACCGCTGCTGTGCTCATGTTGCTTCTCACTACTACCACCTGCGTCGTCGTGCAGCTCCCTGCGCCGACTCACGCAAGGAAGTTGATGGAAGCTAGTAGGGCATCTAGCATCAGCACACACCATTATCCACGCACCGGAAGGAGTGTTCTACAGGTTCCTGCAGCAAATAAGGAGACCGGTAATTCGGACTCTACCAATCCTGGCAATAGCCCCTGCTGTGGCCATAGCAGCAGTCCTCCGAACCCTTGACATGATCTGCTAGCTCCTCGTCGCTGCGTTTGTCACCGTCCTTTGATGCGAGTTTAATTGTTTTACCGCGTGTGTATGCAAAATTACATGGTGTTTTATTTCTCGTGCTTTTATGTGTCTGTTGAAACTTGAAAAATGCCATATAGGCATGTACCACGTACTGTAAATTGTAAAACGCTTACTGTATTTTTTTTACTAATAATAAAGGCAGAGCTCTCACGCAGCGTTTTCAAAAAGGAAAATGGTTACTAGCAGCAAAAACCGTGAATGTGCCTTTGCCTTCAAATGCTTCCACTACTGGAAATCCAGGCTTTGCCGAGGGTCTGAAACTCTCGGCAAAGGGCATCAAACACTCGGCAACGCCTTTGCCGAGAGTAGCGCTCGGCAAAGGCCCGACGGGATATTTTTTCTCGGCCACGATTCTTTGCCGAGCACCCGAGCTCCAGACTCTCGGCACATGCTGTACCAACCCACAGTGGGTCGTTGGCCAAAAAAAGTAGCCGTTAACGGGGGGTTAAGTTGACGGTTTTTGAAATCTTCTTTGCCGACGGCCTCGAGGCCGGGCCGTCGGCAAAGATGGGGGTTTTATTTTTTTAGAAATTTTTGTGCCGAGTCCCCTGGCAAAGGCCGTCGGCAAAGGCTGTTTTTCTTTTTTTTTGGAAAGAATCCTGTGCCGAGAGCCCCTGGCAATGGCCGTCGGCAAAGACAGTTTTTTATTTTTTTAAAAAAAAATTCTTTGCCGAGCGCCCCTTGCAACTACACTCGGCAAAGCTGGGAACACCCGAGCTAGGAAAAATTTTCCCAGAGTTGCTGAGCGTATTTGCCAGGGCACTCGGCAAAGGGCCCTTTGCCGACGGCCCCTCTCGGGAAAGAGGCCACACTTTGTTTTTTTCTTTCCACATTGACAAACAAGTCCACAAATCCACAAAGTGTCTCAAATCCAACGAAACAAGTTTACAACATGATCAACTAAGTCCAAGGGCCTACGGTGAGTGCTCGTGCTGTGGGAAAGGTGGGACGGGCGACTGGAGGACTTTCTCACCACTTGGAGCCTGGTGATTCGAACCCGCCGAGAAAGGCTGCACAAAGGAGACAAGATTGCAAGTGTTAGACATGATTAGTCAGGAAAACCAGAAACTCTTTGGTATTAGACTCACCGGACTACCGAGGACTTGATGTGTCGGAAACACCTGTGGAGGGAGGACTGGAGCGATAGGAGCTAGGAGCCCTGGTGGTAGAGCCATACCACCTGACGTCGCAAGGTACCTAGTAAGTTCCTCGAACTTACACGTCATTGCCTGCTGCAACTGGAAATACTCCTACTGCTGAGCCCGCACCTATGCTAGCTGGTCTGCTAGCTGCTGACGTAGAGCCCGCTCCTCTGCTAGCTCGACCTACAACATTTAACTTAAGTGTTTCAGTAATGCAAATCTAAGAATGTGTTTAAACATTAATATAACATGACTAGTGCATACCTCAAGGGCGTTCAAAAAGACGAAAATACATGAAATATAATAAAAAATTGTCAAAAAACACCAAAATTGGAAATCAAGCTCTAACTAATCTACCTTTAGCAAAGAAAAAAACTCAACCCAAAAATAAAAAAATTATTTCTTTGCCGAGAGCCTGGTAGAGCCCTCGGCAAAGGCACCTGTGCCGAGGGTGGGCCGTTGGCACAGAGGTGTGCTCTGCCGACAGCTCCAGCCGGCTCTCGGCAAAGGACAGTCAACCGAGGTAAACCCTGGTCAACGGCTTTGCTGAGAGCTGGGCCGCGGCTCTCGGCACAGGTCGCATCTGTGCCGACGGCCCGACGGCAGAGCCGTCAGCACAGTGGACGGCAGCCCAAATGTGACGACGCTCGCTTCTTCTCCGGCGGTGCACTCGATTATGCCGAGGGTCCCTGCCTGCCGACGGCCCGACCCTCGGCAAATGTTGCAGTGTCGTGAGTATAATTGTGCCGAGCGCGGCGCTCGGCAAAGATTTTCTTTACCGAAGGCCCCATAAAAAGCCCTCGGCAAAGTTTTAAACCCTACGCAAAGCTTGAGTTTGCTTTAGTGTTCGTTTTTCCTCGATCTCTGCTTGTGCATGGTCATGGATGACTTTTGTTAACGTACCACGTACGCTAGCTGTCCGATCCGGTGTGTTGTAGGGTTCTACGATAAAATGAAACACTTGTAGAAGGAACCATTATTATATTTTTTTGTTCATAAACAAAAGTAGACTGGTAGTTACATTCAACGTGTGTACTGTTGACGCATGCAAGCAAAAATGGAGCTGGGAGTACTGTTGACTTGGACTATATATGGTAAGTGGCAGAAGGCAGATTAAGTGTATGTCATACCAAGCTTCTATTTGTAAAATACTTTTGCCAGAATTGTTGAAAGTATCACATTCTTTTTCGATTGGAGGGAATATTGTTACTTTGCAGTACCCTCGGTACTCTTCTTGTACTAACTGATTTCATGTTTATTATGTCATCCTTATGTTCATGCTTGTTTAAAATATCCACGCAAAGCGTGCTCAATTCAAAGTGTTGCTGGGACCTGGTAGGCCATAGTTGTGTTGTACATCTGGTAAAAAAAAAATAGTTGCGTTACGTTGTACTAAAACTTGATTTGAAAGAGAAAACAATTTGGTTGTATTGGTTGCCGGGACTGACTGAAGCAGTATCCAGACACATACTCCCTCCGTCCTATAAAATAGTGCAATTTTAGTTTTTTGGAACAGATTTGTGAAGACATGAAAAGACTCTAATATCCTCATTTATTTGTCAAATGCAGTAAGTTTGGCTATGCAACTAAGATCTGATCACTTAATTAGAAAGATAATTAAATCTATTTTCTAGGATTGCATTTTTTGTGAGATCTTTTCAAAAGCTAGAATTGCACTTTTTTATGAGACAGAGAGAGCATGTAGATTTGTAGGTATTATGCACTCACTTGTGATCGAGTTGTAACTACTAATAGGTAATATATTAGTATTGTATCATTGAACTGATACTATTTAATGTCACCCGGAAAGGCCCTCTAGCACCAATACAGGCATGTGCATCGCGAAAGTGGTGTGCCCAAGCTTTCCGATGATCATTGCAAAGATATGATGTAACGAGTAGATTATAAGTTCAATTATATAGTTTTTTTTGCACATACACAAACACATATTAATAGTTTAAATATTGATATATACTGTTAACAGAAACGTGCATAAAATCCTTCAATTCTTTGAATATTGAGTCAACTCCCTCAGTGCCACATAGATTTTTACATGAGTTCCATCACTGGCATATATTTTGTTTTGAAGTTCCTTAAGTACCTTTGAAAAAATTTAAGACATTGATATTGAAATATTAGGTAATTTCCAGATTAAAACCATAATATAAATCATGACATAGTGAACAACTAGATTAAGCATATCACAGATCATGGCAACTAGTGTAGGCACAACTCGCACACTAGACAGATTAAACATGCTGATCAAGCAGAACAAAACGACTAGATTGCAAGAAGAATACATATTGCTGGAAGTTGCAAATGACAGCGTGATGGAGAGATTCCGAAAACGAAGCTGAGATCGTCCTGGTCGCTGTCATTGTCGTCAATTAGCGGAGGCGGAAGGCTTCAATTAGCCCGACGAAGATGACGCCGGGATGCAGTGCCCCTGGATCTTGTCGGAAGACGAGCCGTGACGAAGTTTTGGAGCAGTCGCGCTAAAACCGCTTCCCAAAAACCTTATTCGCCTTCTCCCGGTGCAGGATCACAAAGATGACGGTTCCGGAGACCATCTCGCTCGGTCGCAGGTGCACGCGAATGATCGGACTGGAGTCTTGGCGACGGCGGTGTAGCAGTAAGGAGAGGCAAAACCCTAGTTGTTAATTTGATACGTTTCAGCGTGGATGGTGGTCTGCTTATGTAGTCCGGGAAACCGACCTCGTGAAACACAATCACGAGTAGGACTCTGAGTTGAGTCCGTTTAGGACTCAACAAACCAAAAGACCAAAACTGCAAAAGGAGATCGTGCGACGCAAGGTGAGAAGCCGGATTTCGACGGACCATTCACGCAAGTGTCGTGCGCCCGCGCCCTTCGCCCGGCCCGGCGAGGCGAGCGAGCGTACGTGTGTGGACTTCCTTTCTCCTCCTCATGCTAGTCTTTAGAAGATGAGAACTACCATATATAAGTTGGTTCCCTCCACCTTCCAGTAGCAAGGTGGCACTAAAGGATTTCACTACTCCCCTATGCAATCATATGTATGGGCCTTTGAGATTTATTTAGGAATTTCTGAATTTAATTGTTGGGCCAAGTCCACATAAATTCCAACAATCCCCTACCAGATCTCAAATGCCCATTTAGAGATTTTTCTGTTCTCACTACTGTTTGATATACCAGTGTTTCGGCAGAGACTATTAAGTTGAACTTCCACCTAGAACTTAAAGCTACACTTATCCACAACTTGAACAATGGACTACGCCTTGAATTGCAAGTTTTGTGCGAACAAGCTTTACTCAAAACGAAACTAGTACTTGGCTGCTAGTAGCCTTACCCCGTGGGTGGAACATATACGTCTTATTCCTTATTCTATTCATGAGTTTACTAGAGATCACCCAAGTCTCATAGACTGTGGCGTTTAGCAGTCAAGCTCATATAGGTACGTTCTTTCAAGAATGCTTTGCAGGACAACATCTTTACTAGGTAAAGTCAATAGAACATATTAAGACATCCTCTCCAACCTACCTCATAGTGCCTCATTGTTCTGGATTATTACATCTTCACATAGAGAGGGTTATCATTATACTCTCGTCAGTTTACCAATAGCTTGTTTTTTTCTAGGTCCTTAGTCACAGGATCTCGGATCAAAAAGGTTGGGTTACTACTATGTAAACTCACATAGGTCTCATACCCATCTCCCTAGATGTAATTTCTATCACATTCCATGATAGCCCTTTTGTAAAGGGATCTACCAGGTTTTTGTATGTTTGTATATAAGATACAGTAATTACTCCAGAGTTTCTCAACTTCCTGAAAGTCTTCAAACGTCTTTTAACCACTATGTGAAAAACTGGCTTTGGTAACGGGCGTTGATCGCCTTTGGTAATGGGCAATGCGCCTGTTACCGATCAAGTGTTACAAATAAGCCAAGAAAGGTAACAGGCAGATGCCCGTTAGTGATAACACATTTTCGTAACGGGCATAAAACAACAACTGTTGCCACAACTAGCCACCGGTCACGTGAAAATGACTATTTCTCTGGGCCCACAGGGAACTTTGGTAATGAGCACCAAAACAAAGCCCGTTACTGTGAAATCAATATTAGAAACGCGTGTGGTGAACCTGCGTCTCTGATGTCTCAACGAACGGGCCACGTTGTCGGGCCCACCGGTCAGTATTGGTAACGGACTTTTACGGTGCCCGTTACTTTGTTGGCAAGTTTCTAACGGGTGTTTCAATTGAAGCTCATTACTCAATGGTCAGTGTTTGTAATGAGCTTTAATTAACACACGTTACGGATACGTAGGCCACCCCTACTGTAACCTGCTGCCTGCTTGCCGGCTGCATCCTGGATCCAGCCAGGATTTGGCAGCCATCAGGGGCTGCATCTTGGAACCAGCCATGATATGACTAAATTCACAGAAATTAGATCCAACATCCAAATTCACAGAAGTCCACAATTCACATGCATCATATAACAAAATTCAGCATCATCATCTCACACAAGGAGGAAATGCATCTCCCAAGGAGGAATGCAACAATATCACAAAAATCCATGGACAAGGAGGAGGAATGCAAAAATTCATGGACAAGGAGGAATGAAAAAATTCATGGACAAGGAGGAATGCAAAAATTTCCTATTCACCATACATAATCTCAGCCCACACAACGTCATCAGCATAGAAATTTCCTCCGACTGAGATCACTTGTTCCATGAGGAATTTGGCTATTCTTTCACGAACATCTGCCAGCAATGATTTGTCGAGAGGATGCTCTTCTAGCCCTAAGTTCTGGATATAACAATATCACTATTCAGCACACATATATAGGTGGTTACCAAACATGTGCAGGGCTAATAAGCAAGAACTATGCTCAGTTGCAGGTTTTACAAATGAAGATCCCAATAAAGTACCTCCATATGTGGGCTGCTTTCTTTTAATCGAAGCATGTGATAGGCATAATAGAAGCCGCAGAGTCTGGATCCAGTAGGTTGTTGGTGGCACTGCAATAAATGTACAAAGAAAAATATTGGTGATCGAGAAGAAATAAACTCAAGCTTTAGTACTAGCTTCCACAAGAAGGAAATAAGTGGTATGTACCTTAACATCTTTGACGTGTTTCAAGGCGACACGGCGCGAGAACTTTTTGCTGCAGTAACGTTCCCAAGCCCTACAACGAAACAATCAACAATGGTTAGGACACTATTAATTAATATACTCTATACAGTTTGTTGAGGAACGTCCACAGGTTAAGAAAGAAATAACTTACTCATTAATGATTAGCTCGAAAGGGCTAGTATTAGGATTAATTTTCTTCAATGAATCAAGATAGTAGACCTTCCACTGCTTCAGAACGATCGCCACTGCAATCCAGTGGTTTGTACTGAGATAAGCGGTAACCATTAAGTCCTTTGTAGCATATATGTTGAAGGCATTGAGCATATAGGACATAGAGAACGTAAGAGTGTTATCCGTGCTGTTCAACGTTGTCGAGCAAAGGCATTCAGGATCAAGGTAGCCAACTGCAGGGCCCTTGTTCTCAACTTCTACAGTCATATTCCTATTAGTAAGAAAAAACAAAGTGTAAGGAGGCAAAATACATGGTAATAAAGATGATGTGAGGAAAAAACCACAGTTCGATAGAGGATGAGATTAGTGAGAAGCATATTAAATCTTCAAGCAACTTACAAGATGAAGCAGCGGAGAAGTGTCAGATCCAAAGCATCCAAGTTGAAGAGATCGTACAAATCACTGAGTTGCACAGGTAGCTGCTGGAGTTCGTTTGACGATTCATCTCTCTTCAGCCATGGATTGGTCCCGGGCCAAAGTGCGACCATAATTTGAGAATCATCATCTCACTTACCACGTTGCATGTAGAATGTGTGGAGCTTTCTGGTAAAAGGAGCAGGCTTTTTGAGATCACCATCACTGAGAAGGCTCTTTCCAAATTTGTAATTTGGGTTAGCCATAGCCCAATGATTTTTCTCAGTGTCACTCTCAGATTGCTTTGGGTTAGTCATATACCAACGATTCTCCTTGGTGTTTCTTTTAGATCGCTTTCTAGTAGGCCTCTTAGAGGTTTTATTTACAGCAATTTCCGTTTCCTGCTGCTTTGAGATGGCTGAAGAAGGTTTCTTGAGGGCTTGCTTGCCTGTTGTAGGTGGTGTAGAGCTTTTATTTTTGGCAAGTTTCTCTTCTTGCAGCTTTGAAATGGCTGAATGTTTCTCAAGGGATTTCTTGCCTGCTGTACGTGGTGTAGAGATATTATTTTCGGCAAGTTTCTTCCTTGCTGATATGAAATGGCTGAAGGTTTCTCAAGGGCTTTCCGCCTAGTGGTGTCTCGCCACAGGACCCATTACAGAAGTATTAGGCCCGGATGTACCTGCTTTGCCATGCTTGTTTTGAGCACTTCCGTTTGGGGTGTAGGTTTTGTTGCTTCATGAGGAGGAAAAGGAGGAGGAGGTGGTGGGAGTGGTGGTGGGGATGGAATATTTGGTGTCTCTTGCGGATGTGGGGATGCAAGTTTTTTTGTTTTTTCAGGACTAGGAGTAGGTGGGGATAGAATATTTTTTGTACCTTCCGGATGTGGGGATGGAACATGTGGGGATTGAGGAGGAGGAGGAGGGGTACCATCTAAGGAAGGAACCTGTACTGTACTGTGTGAACTACAAGGAATCTGTACAATAGCCTATGAACGAGATATACATGTTGGTGCTCCTTTGATGTCAATCCGACACCTTCTCCACTATAACCTCTGTCCTTGAGCTTGTCCGAGTTTCATCACCTCGTCATTAGGAGGGTATTCCAACAGTTCATCCGCAAAGATAGTATATACAGTGATCACTTCAACCACAACACAGTCTTCATGAATCGGGATTGTTTGTAGCATAGTCTCCTCTGGATGAACAAGACCAAGTGCAGCCTCACATTGAAGCCCCCTCCACGTGATCCATAGGCCACAATGTGTGGGTTCAGTCAACATGCCTATAAGGTCTTCGTGTGTACGATCGTCACAGCGCACCTCCGTCGCCAACTCTGCAGTGCCATCGATCAAACCTACATCTGCGGACGCACATCTGCTCTTCAGTGTGGTGGGTGAAGGGCTTGCGCGATTGGACATTGGTGACAACACCATCTGGTGACAACACCACCTCTGCATCTGCATGTTCTGCATTTGCATCTCAGCCACCAGTTCTTTCTTGATTTGTTCCTTTATCTTTTCCGTATCAACTGATGTGTCAGTCTTCGTCCTCTTCCTCTTCATGTACATCTCGACGAGTTGAGGCCATGCATACTTCCAGCCCTGGTAGCTGGGACACCACGCACACAACCATGTTGTTCAGGGCGGCCTAAGCACTCACTTAGAACATCATACTCCCTCTGCCCTGCCATTCCTGAAGATTCTGCACATGCAATCTTCTCCTTGATGTCCGCAACCAATTTTTCTGCCTCTTTGTTGTTGAACACTATCACAGCAACACGGTCTTTAATCATTAGCTTACCCCTTGCTCGTAGCCAATTCCTGGAATGATCGTTAGGGTAGGCGTCATATGGGTTGGGGATACCAGCTGCAGCTAATTGTCTGTCCTCTTACTCCCATTGTTCTAGTTTCACAGTATAACCAGCTGGACCCATGTTGTGCTCACTTGTGTTCCGGCTTCAGAGTTCTTTGAACTTGACACTAGTAGATGAGGCTTTCTCGGTTTCTGTCTGTTTCATGAACTCCTTCCACTGTTCTGGCACAATAAATGGGTGCCTTGTAAATGGCTCAAGTCCTTTTCTGATAAAATCTCACCTAAGCTGAAATCTGAATTGTCTCCATGCCTTGGCTACCGTCTTCCAGAAAAGCTCGAATGCCTACAGTTTCGCATCTTTCTGGAACTTCAAGTGTTTCTGCACATGCTTATCAAATAAGTCTCACTTTTCATCATTGCTTAGTTCTTTGATTTCCGGCAAGTTCAAAGGTATCTTTTGTCTAGCAACGAGCCCCGCAAGCGCCCTGAACCTGCGCTTTTGAGTCAATGGTACTAGCATCCCCACTATGTCGACCTCAGTGACTATCATTGTGTCACTTGGCCACTTTGTGGATGTCCTTAGCGCTCTGCCTCGGCGCTGAGACCCACCCATTTGGTCTTGTTGTGCACTAGCAGTGACATAACCCTCTTCTTCATCTTGTGGCCCAGGTCTATAGTCCTCGTCAGAATTATCCTGTGAATTAATAGTCAAGGGAATTACAGTAACTACTTTAGCCCACTGTAATATCATTATTTCATGGTAACCCATTAACATAAATGGTAAATTTAGTAACCAAAAAATTAGTGCAGGCAAAGCGACCATACCATTTTAAAGAGCAAGATGCAGGCTGCCTCGGTTGCTGATGAGGTACTTATTCAACTTGGAGAAAATGCGCAGATGTGTATAGGAACAAGAGCAACACCAAATGTAAGAGTCCATCTAAAGGGAAATGCTAAGTATGTATATGATCGACAACTAAGTATGTCCACATGTACTTATACAAAGGAGCCACGGCAAACCCTGCAATTCCCACGAGTGCAAGTATATTATACGCATTTATATAAAAAGAAAACCATACGCACGCATATGTTGTATACTTGATTACCTGAACGCATGTGTGCTGCAAAAGCGCACTTGGCCTAATTCCATAAACTCGAGCAAATATACCAAATTACCTTATTACTGAATTGTTGTTAATTTTACAATTATTACCGAGTTGGTAGAATGCATTTACCGAATTGTATAAGAGATTTTTAGAGCAGTATACCATAAACTCAAATCCTAGATTCGCCACTAACCTTCGCATTGCCGGAGCAGAGGGATCTCTACTCCTCGTCACTGCCTGCTCGCCGCCACGTCCTCGTCCTCGCGTCGACCTCGTGGCTGGATCACTCCTCCTCCTAGTCGTCGCCGTCATCGTCGCTAGATCCCTCCTCTAGTCGCCGTCGCCGCCGCCGCAGCTATGTCCCTCTAGATCTCGCTGTCAAAGGTGTGGTGCATGTCGCGCCGAGCGTGGTGTGGCGCACGTCTCAGCGAAGGGGATGTAGAGTGGGTCGCGGTGTGGGGGAGGTGAGGAGGACGAAGGCGAGGGGGAGAAAGTGGCGGCGGCGGCGCGAGGGGAGAGTGGGAGGAGACTGCGTGAGGGAGGTGTCCTTCCCTACTAACCTAGCGCGAGTGGGCTTGTGTGGGCCTTAAAACCAGTAATGTAGGTCACATCACCAAGCAAACTAACTCATAAGTCATAACAAACATATTCACATCTGACATGCATCAGCAGGGCACATCACCAAAATAAGACTGCATCAGTTGGGAGCATCACCAAACTAGATTGTTGCTGCAAGGGAACTAGTTAGCTAGCTAGATGGCTTCTTTTGTGCTGCTGCCTCAAGTTCAGCTAGCCTTTTCTCTAGTTTTGCAACTCTTTCTGCCAGCTCAGCATTCTTCTTTAGAAGTTCAATCTCCTGCCTCTTTTGTGCGGCTTTAAGCTGCTCATTCTGCTTGTCGATTCCTTTCCAGATGTAGTCAATGTCATCACGAGTAACAGTATGGTCCTAAAAAAGAGGAAAAATTATATTGATGCAAGCTTCATAATAGTTGTAATTTACAAGAAAGTTATTTTAGCTCTAACTGGTTTCAAAACTTGCCTACTTCTCTTCAGCTGATTCCTTGAGCTTGTTGATTTCAGTCCAAATCCTGTCAATGTCATGTGCAACAACTTCCTACAACAAATGGAACTTGATGCATTAGAACAATTGATCAGTGAAGATGTGAAGGTCCAAGGACAAATCTCATGCGTGATGGTTTCAGAACTTGCCTCATGGTCTTCAGAATCGTCGCCGGAGTTGTTGTCAGAGTCGTCGCCGGAGGAGATGAGGTTTACCAGCACCACTCTTCTGCTCGGGTCGTCGCTGGTGGAGTCCGCACTCACCTCAATGCACGTGGACCGCTTCTTCCTTTGGGTTGAGGAAAAAAACCCTGCCTCTCCATGGTGGGCGTCGCTGGAGTCCGCCAACTTGGCCCTCGCGCGCGTGTACGGCTTCCTCCCCCGGGTTGACGAAGAACCGACCTCTTCCATGGAGCGCCGAGTAAGATGCACGGTGGCGGCGCGCTGGGATGACTCCTCTTCGTCATCGCGGAACCTCACTCTCTTGGCGGGGGCGGCGGACAGCACCGAGGAAGACGGACGGGAACGTGTCTGCGGGGCCTCCTCCTTGCAGAACCTCCCCCTAGAGTCGCGGGCCATATCTGCGACGGAGACGTGGCTACGATGGAGACGAGGAAGGCGGAAGCCAGAGAAGGGGATAGAAGGCGGAAGGCAGGGCAGAGCATTTATTAAAAAGGTTTGGATGCGCAAATGATACGATGATTAACAAACACTCGTCGCCAATGAAGGGGCGGGGCTAGGTCTGTTCGAATGAAGAACAATTTGCTTTTCCCCTTTTAATCTGCAATCAAATTTTGTATCACATTTTTCTCCGTCAATCGTAATCCAAATTTGATGATATTTGTTTCTGAATTTTTCTAAAATCAACATCTATTCATTTATGACATTTTTTCCTATGTAATTCCATTTCTTGGATGCTGTTTATACACCTTATATTGTTCCTTATAAGTACAACATATAAATAATATTTGTTTTACGCAACCATTACTAATTAAACTTTGCATTTCGTAATTATGGTGAACATAAGGTTATGTTAAAATTTCAAATGCATATGAGTTCGAACATGTTTTAAAGTGTGGAAAACTTCAATGTTGAAGTAACATTCTAAGAAACTATGTGAGAGATGTAGACATTTGTACACAAGTATAATCTTCCGTTTTCGAAACCATTTGAATTTTTGTAGACAAGCTTAGGGACTTAAATTATGTTGCCATGTCAATTTGCAGATTTTTTAGAACACACTAAGACATTATTATAATTATTGTATGGTAAACAAGAGATAAAAATTCTAATTTTAAGAAATTTGGTTAGACAAGTGTGGCTGTTGATATTTTATTCAAATACTAAATTACCAATTATGAATTATTTGTATTTTTTACGAATTTTTTGGTGCTGTCTATGGGGTATAATATTTGAGGGAAGCAAGTTTCAATTCAGAAAAAAATAGTGTCGGGCCCACGCGTCAGCGTCAGAAGCCTATATAAAAAAGATAACCGTAACCTGCCCGACCGACAAAGGCGATCCGGGTAGATTAACCATCGTCGCCAACAAGTGCTCCATTATGCCCCTAGCCGGCATCTGCCCCGGCGACGGTGGTACACTAACCATCATCGCCAACAAGTGCCCCATTGTCAGAAATGCCCCTTGCCGAATGAATATGCATCCGCCCCGGCGCCCCGACCCCTGCCCGTTCTTCTTCCCCGATCTGAGCTCCACCGCCGCCGCCTGCTCGTCCTTCCCCACCGTCGCACACATGTCGCACTACGCTGATTCGTCTGGAGGTGCACATGCGAGGAGCAGGGTCACTCCATCGACTTGGATCCAGTCGGTGAGCTAAGCGGCTTTCCACTGGTCCCTGGCCCGGACTGTCGTATGGCTCGGGTGGTGGAGGGGCGGACGCAGAAGAAAGGTGAAAACCACGGTCGTCTTTATTTCAAGTGTGCAAGGAACTCAGTGAGTAGTCTGTTGTTTCTCCCAAATCTGAATTAGGGTTCTTATGTGCTTTTGATTCTGCAGTACGCCAAGAATTGTGGATTTTATCGTTTCCACGAGGAGTATCTCCAGATATTGAAGGATGCTAGCGTCATTGTTTTTCGACCGTCGAACTGGGCAGACGCGGTCGATGAAGTAGTTGATTCAGTGGAATGTCAAATTGGGAGCGTCGAGTAGAGGCAAGCACTAGAGGACAAGCAGAGGAAGAAAGCACTAGAGGAGAAGATGGACAATGTGATCTGGAAGATGAACTTGATTATTGTGGCTGTTGTGTGTGTAGTATTTGGATGTTTACTAGGGATGTATGCTGCAAAGAAGTAATTCTGATGTTAAAAGTGGTGCTTTTGCTTGATCTGTGTGGATGAAGAATGAAAAATTTGTCACGTATGGCAAACTTAAATGTATGAATGAAGAATGAAGAGAATGACAATTGGGTCACAAATCTTAATGTGTCACACATCACAAAATTCATCAATTCCTCCGTGCTGACATTTCGTTGCAGCACGAGGCAAAGGAAATGCGGATTATTAAGACAAACAGAGTAACAAACTTCTGACTTAACTCTGGCATATATACACATTGCAATTCATTGTGAACTGCTGCCATATAATGACACAAACAAAGTATAAAACTTCTGTCATACACATTGCAATTCATTGTAAGCTGCTACCATAGACATGGATTGATCTACTGCGTCTCTTAGATCTACTAGTTCATCACAAGTTCAACATACACAGATCTGCTAGCTAGTCCATGACAAGTTCAACAAGCACACTGGAAGAACACATTAACAGAGGAACAAATTAATTAAGTAGAGGTAGTCGCCGCCGGAGGAGCCCCACCGTTGGAGTCGGAGTCAAAGTCGGAGCCGGAGCTAGAGACGTTGAGGCCGCCATCGTCGTCGTCGTCGGGGAGGACCACTTCTCTCTTCAGCTGCCCAGCCAAGACATTGACCTTGAAGGTGTAATCCATCACGGTCGCCTGCAGCGGATCAAGGGGTCGTTGGACCCCGAGATGAACGACCATCTTTCCAAGACTCTGCCAAGCCTGGTAGAGCATCTTCACTGGAAAAACAAGCATCCTCAAAATTTACTTTTGGAGCACGCAAGGGCGGCGACACCGTGCGTCGGGGCAACTTCAGCCGCTCACCTCCTCGGGCGGTGGCGGTGGCACCTCCTCGGGCTCGGTGGGCGGGGGCGGGGGCACCTCCTCCCTCCTCTGCTTCCTTGATGGCTCGCTTAACACCATCACTTGCTTGAGGAAGAAGAAGCTCTTGGATTCACTTCTTGGTGACCGGAGACGGTGGTCAAGGACCGATACGGCGAACCAGCGAGGGGGGGGGGAGTGAATGGGAGCCGATAAAAAATCTTCTCGAAGGAGATGGAGACTCCAACAAGATGAACACGGCTTCCAACACACGTCTCCGACTCACTACCCAAGTTGGCCAAGTCCACGTAACAACTAGAGTGCCACTTGACCTAGGAACCTACAAACAACCTTTCAAGCCAAAACTCATCAACACGCACAGCGGAAACTTGCACGACTTGCTGCCTGTGCTGCACCGGTCAGACCGATGGCCTGCGCCGGTCAGACCGGTGACACCGGTCAGACCGGTGGACAGCGCCGGTCAGGCCGGTGGCTACATCAGTCGCGCAACATGCGTTCTAGAGAGCCTCAGTGACTTCTCTAGGCCCTGGAACAAAGCCACCCCAAAACACAACCTGCACGGAAGGAAAACCCTACACAAATCCTAACAAAACAACTCCAAACAGACCAAGAACTGACCAGCAGCACCAAGACCCAAAGACACACGAGTCAAGCAGTTCACCCGAGGCAAATCCCACAAGTGAGTCACACCGGTCAGACCAGTCAAGAGCACCGGTCAGACCGGTGTAGCCTGGACAGCTCGGGATGAACAGCACCCGCGGGTCAACTCCTCCAAATCCAAACCTCGATCTCCCGAATCACTCCACGGATGAACAAGACTTTGGGGATAATAGGAACACCTCATGAGGAGTCCATAGCCATGATTTTGTCCACCAAAACTTGCCAAATCAAGAGGAATCAAAGAAATCCCGCCAAGAACTCCTCTAACCCTAGAACACCGAAAACCCCAAAATCGAGCCCCTTAACTCACGGATTTGGGAAGGGAATCACAAGCCAAAGAACCACGAAGGGTTCCCACAAATTTCCCCCACCAAATCCCCAAGAGCAAGGTCCCGAAAACACCCCAAGAAAACCACCAAGAGAGGGCTCCGAAAATCACCACCAAGAACAACCGGGAACAACACAACAAGGCCTTGAGGAACCACGTTGAATCATCTATACATACCAAGAAGGTTCATTCAAGGTCTAGCTTGCCACCCGATCATCCAACCCTCTCACAAGATCTCACCATGAAGCTCTCAAGCTAGTCCTATGGAAATCCTAAGAAAATAGGAAGGGAAAATAGGAAAGCAAATGAACTAGGGTTCCAAGAGATTGGCTGCCATCCTCTCACCTCATGGGTTATATGGAGGCAACCGAAAGTCTAAAATACCCTTACTTAACAACTAGGGATACAAGCCCCTCAAGGGCGGTTTTGGAAGTCTTCAAGTTTTCTCCATCAGACGAATGCGCGGCGACCGCAACCTGCTTAGCCTCGACGCAAGCCTTGCGATCCCGACATGTGTCCTCCGCTTCGAAGATTCCAGACTGCGTCGTCGCACACCGGTCAGACCGGTGCTCCTCCTCGGTTAGACCGGTACCCACCGGTCAGACCGGTCAGACCCACTGGTCAGACCGGTCTGGCATTGCTACAGCACCGTCTTCGGTTCTTCGGTCTTGGCTTTGTGGATCAACCAAGGAACCCAGTGGTTTTCTGGTGAACCACCGGAAACCCCGCGAACTCGGTGTATCCTCCGCCAATCGCCACTCATGACTCGGCTCCCACGTAGTCCCGGCTCGACCTTAGTTTTGAGGCTCAACCAAGAAACCGTCCATGACTTCATCTTGCTGTTCATGCCACCATGCGGCCCGCACTTGACCCCGCTCGCCACCGGGTCCCTCGAACGTAGCCTACTTGTCTTCTCCACACCTGGAGGCCTCACCGGCGATGACCTTTCGCGCATGTTCTTCGCCTGCACCAACAATAGTCAAGCCGCAACCTACACCTGCAGTACTTAGCCAAGAATCAGTCCACACAACGTTGTCAATCACTCATCACACAAGGAAGCGGCCATCCATCGGTCCTCGAACCACACATGGTCCTCAATCTCCCCCTTGATGAGTGCATTGACAACACCCACATAAAGTAACAAGAGAGAAAACAAAAAAAAAGAAACGAACAAAAAGAAACTCCAACAAGCGATCGAAAGCCAAACAAAAGCGAAGAGCAAGATCACTTGAAGAAGACAAGTCTCGGACCCCTTAGGCAAGGGCAACGACTCGACACATCCGAGACAAAACAAAGCTCAAGCAACGAGCGCAAACCACCAAACCAAAGCTCGGAAAACCACAAAGAGCTCCCCCTGCACACATGCAAGCTCCCCCGGAACCAATGCAACTCCCTCTGGACGAATGCATGCAGAACACCACTTGAAACAGGGCAGCTGCAACAACTCAGCTCTCACCGGTCAGACCGGTCACCACCACCAGTCAGATCGGTGCTCAACATGTGCATAGGACCAGCACTCTGACCGGTCAGACCGGTGACCCCGACCGGTCAAACCGGTGCACACCAGAGCCCAAAAATGGCTCGAAACCACCTGAAAACCTTCTAAATGCATCCAGCAAGCCATTTCAAGCTCAAACTTCAACCCCTTGTTGGCAATGCATGAATCAAGCCAAAAATGCAAAACATTCAACCTAGAGCTTCTCAAATATACAAAATTCAACATAGGATGCTACACATGTCCAAATGAGAAAGTTAGATACTCTATAGCTTTGTATTGACATCAACTACAAGATCACCAAGTTTCACAACCATTGGACGAAGCTAAGATGGATTTGGGTAATTTTGCGAAAATTCACCTCTCATGAGCAAAGTCCTAAACATGATCAAAATATATCAAAATGGCAAAGCCACACAAACTTCATACTAGGACAACCATTCTAATCATAAGACCATCACAAACACCCACAAGTACCTCATGTCATATCAAAGCCACCGAGCCATGTGTCTACTTCTATATATGAGACATCTCATTGGTAGACATCATGCAACGGTTTAGCACCCAAAGCAAATTAAATTTAGCACATATGACGTGGGAGCACATTTTCCAAGCATTTTACATTTCATTTTCAGATTTATATTTGGTACATGAAATGTCTTTGCGACAAAAAGGAACTTATGCCCCTGCACAAGATAAAACAAGAGGGCTAAACATTCATGATGGCAAATGAGCCTTTGGCCCCATATGATCAATAAACTAGCTATCCAACCACAAATTAAGCATAACCAAGCCACTAAAACATGTCAAGATCATATAAAGGCATTTACACATGAGAGAGCATATATGTGTCATTTTTCAAAAACATAGCCATCAACCATGGATATAAATCAAGATTATCAAGAGCTAAGCCAAACTAACCATAGCATACCAAACAAGCTCACAAAGACATAAATAGCATTCCATGGTGAACAATGTATATAGGAGAAGCTTTTCTATCCAATGCATATGATACAAAATGCATGCAATCTAAGATACAAGGATGCCTATACATCATGTTACATATGCCATGCCAAATGCAAGAAATGCACAAAGGAAACTATACATATGCTACAAAGGAACTCCCACACACCCAACTCAAGAAATCAAACACACACCAAGTTCCCCCCGCAAACGAGTGAAAGTTTCTTGATCTAGGGGTTTGGTGAAAATATCGGCTAGTTGGTCATGTGTGGGTACATGGATCAAAGCTATCTTTCCTTTCTCGACGTTGTCTCTCAGAAGTGAACTTCCTATCCAACCGACACCCGGCAAAATCCGCATTCGAAAAACCATGAAGCGCCAAAGAAGAGGACGCGGAGTACCAAAGGCCGAAGTCGGGAGTGTGACGCAAGTACCTGAAAATTCGCTTCACCGCTTGCTGATGCGAAGTACTCGGAGACGCTTGAAAACGAGTGCACAGACATACCGAGAACTGGATATCCGGCCTCGTCGCCGTCAAGTAGAGGAGTGACCCGATCATGCTTCGGTACTCCTTCTGGTCCACATGTTCACCTTCCTCGTCCGCATCAAGAGTTGTAGTCGTACTCATCGGCGTCGTCATAGCCTTGGAGTCCTCCATCTTGAACTTCCGCACAATGTCCTTGGTGTACTTAGTTTGGTGCACAAATGTTCCTTCCTTTGATTGTTTGATTTGTAGCCCGAGGAAGAACTGCAACTCGCCCATCATGCTCATCTCAAATTCCCTGCTCATATACTCTGCAAACCTTGCAACAAGAGAGTTAGACGAGCCACCAAAGACACATCCATGTACACCTACACAATCAGGATATCTCTGCCCTGCCTAAGTAGAAACAAGGTCTGATCGACCTTCCCCATCTCAAAACCTCTCTCAAACAAGAACCCCCTCAAGCTACCATACCAAGCTCTAGGCACCTACTTCAACCGATAAAGCGCCTTTCTCAACTTGTACACCCGGTGGGGGTACTTCTCACTCTCAAACCCCAGTGGTTGCCTCACATACACTTCTTCCTCCAACACACCATTCAGGAAAGCACTCTTCACATCCATTTGGTGCAACTTGAACCCTTTATCCACGGAAAAGGCTAGAAGGATCCTAATTGCCTCCAAACGGGCTAAGGGAGAAAAGGTCTCCTCGTAGTCGATCCCCTCCTTCTGACTAAACCCCTAAGCAACATGCCTCGACTTGTTTCTCACCACTTCACCTTTCTCTCCCTCTTTGTTCTTCCACACCCACTTTGTACCTATCGGCTTACACCCTGGGGGAGGGCCAACCAATTCCCAAACCTGATTCTTGTCAAAGTTCTCCAACTCCTCATGCATCGAATTAACCCAATTATGATCAGATAGTGTGTGTCCAATGTCTTTGGGCTCAAAGGTGGCAACAAATGCAGCATGATCGAAATGAGAATTGTTTCGAACCCTCGACCGTGTAGTACGTTCATTCATATCGCCGATGATCGTTGAAGCTGGGTGATCCACTTGTACTCGACGGGGAGGTTCTCGCCTTGATGCTACCTCCCCCTCAACTGTAGCTTCTCCTTGATCATGATTCGTCGTCGTAGGTGTAGGAGAGGGGCCGTCAACCACTGTAGTCGAAGTAGTATGTACATGTTCAGCCGGGGGCACCACACCGCCATCTTCATCGTCTCCATGTTCATGCTCCTCCTCCTGAAAGATCGCCTCGCCAAGCTCATCATCAACTGCACACTCAAAGACAAGCTGACTATGTGGCTGTGTCTCGTCGAAGGTTACCTCGCAAGTCTCCACGATTTGGTTAGTTTCAAGATTGAGCACACGATATGCTCTAGAATGAGATGCATAACCAAAGAAAATACCATCGACAGACCTAGCCTCAAACTTATCCAACTTCTTCCCTTTCTTAAGAATAAAACACTTGCATCCAAAGACATGGAAGTGACTCACCTTGGGTGTGCGACCGTGCATCAACTCATAGCATGTTTTCTTCTTATGCACTCTGAGGTAGATCCTGTTTGACACATAGCACGCGGTATTCACCGCCTCAGCCCAGAACCTTCTCGGAGTCCAATGCTCATCAAGCATCGTCCATGCCATCTCACACAAGGTCCTGTTCTTCCTTTCTACAACACCATTCTGGGGAGGCGTATACAGACTCGAAAACTGGTGTTCAAGACCCAAATCATGGCAAAATGTTTCAAAACGAGAGTTTCTGAATTTTGTGCCATTGTCACTGCGGATTGCTCGTATGACATCTCCGTGCCTCTCGTTCCTCAACCTCAAGACCAGATCTCGAACAAAACCAAACGCCTCCCCCTTATCCTCGAGAAAGAACACCCACACATACCGAGAGTAGTCGTCCACCACAACAAGGACATACCACTTCCCACCCGCAGATCGCACACGAGCTGGGCCAACAAGATCCATATGGAGCAGCTCGCATGGATGCTCAGTCATCACATCGGTGAGAGGCGGGTGAGAAGAGGCTACCATCTTGGCATGCCTACACAGCGCACAAACCAACTCTTTCTCAAGCCTCAACCGTGGCAATCCTCGGACCAAATTGAGTTTACTCAAGTGAGACAAAAGGTCAAAGCTTAAGTGACCCAACTTCCTATGCCACTTCCACAACTCACTCAAAGAACCAGCCAAGAAACAACGCTCCACACCAGAAGACTGAGAAAAATCTGCACAAAACACCTGACCCTCGGGAATGACCATTGAGACAAGGTCCCCTCGAGAATCCAAAATCCGAGAACCACTAGGCCGAAACAACACCTCAAAACCCTCATCCAACAGCTGGGACACAGAAAGCAAATTGTACCCAAGCGATTGAACAAGAGCCACACGCCCGAGAGTGATCTTGTCACTCACCTTAACCTCACCTTCCGGAAGCGCACGCCCACGCCCATTGTCCCCAAAAGTGATGTACCTCCTTGTCACCACTGGGACAAGACTTGAGAACCACCCCTTGTCTCTAGTCATGTGCCTCGAGCAACTGGAGTCAATCAACCAAATGTTCTTCAAGTCTCCCACCTGAAATTCAAAAACGAGCACGTGAGTGAACAAACGACTTAGCACTGGGGTTAGTACCAAAAGAGTAAAGCCAGTGCCGAGCCATTTGCTCGAAAGTGGGGTTAGCACAAACCAAACCATCTTTCCTACCAAAGCTACCTCCACGAACACCTCCACGGTAACCACCATGAGGGAACCAACCCTCTCTACCTGGAGGAGGACCAAAACCATGAAAGAAAGCCCGTGGACTGTTTCTCCTCTCCATCTCAAAGCTATGGATCCTCTCATCCCCGTATTGAGCACGAGGGGGAGAACGCCTAGCAAACTGACCTCCTGCAAACTCTCCAGCACAACCACCAGAACCACGACCTCTAGAACCAAACCACGCACCTGTACGAGCACAAAACCCAAACCGCTGCCTGTCCAGGCCTGCACCGGTCTAACCGGTGCCCCCCACCGGTCTGACCGGTGTAGCCCGGCCAGCAGCACCTCCAACAGCCTTTCGCTCTCCCCAAGCCGGAACTCATCCTTATGGCCATCTCTCCTACAATAGCCACAATGAAACCTCACAAGCTTCGATTTAGGCTTGGGTTGGGGCTGCTCACTTGGTTTCTCTCCACTCGACTTCTCCGCGAATTTCTCCTCACTATCCTTCTCACTTTCCTTCCCAAAGAACACTTTCCAGGAAGTGCTCACAAACTTGATAGGCTTTCAGAAATCATTTGTTTGTAGGGGAAACACGGGTGGAGCTCGGGTTGTGTCTAGTCGGTTCCTAAGATGATTAGGTTTGGGAGGGAAATCATTTTTGTGGTGGGTTTTTAGTGCCTCTGGGATATTCTCTCCACTTCCCTCACCAACCTTGTTTGCCCCAAGTCCCTCACCATCCTGCCTCTTGAATGTCTCGATCATTATCCTCAACTGAGGTTCATGACCAGACAACCAACCCATCAACTTTCCCAGCTCATCATTCTCATCCTGTAAGCGATCAACATATTGTGCAAGTTCCAAATTCTTCAAAGCATGCATTTCACAGGTAGAGCAAGATGTAGGAATTGGTTCTTTCAGCTTAGCCTCAAGGGAAGCAGTGTAAACATGCATCTCATCAATTTTAGCATGCAATACAGGGCAAGAAGTACAAGCACCTAGCAAAGCAGATCTAAATTTAAGCTCAGCCACTTCAACGCTAAGCACATCTAGTTCCTCACACTTGGAGGCATGCTTTTCCTTAAACAAAGCAAGATCAGCAAGGAAAATAGAGCAATCAGCACAATCAACCTCATCAGAAACAACAGGGGTAGCCTTAAGGGAATCAATTTCAAGCTTGCTATCAAGAACCTATGTTTCCAGCTCAGCCACTCTAGTCCTAGCATCCTCGAGTGAAGCCCTAAGCTCTTTTCTCATTTTCTTGTCCTCTCTAAGCATGTCATCACGATTATCAAGCAACGAGCCAAGCCGTTCATTCTCCTGATGCAAGAAGGGAAGCTCATCACACACCTCGTCATCGGAGTCAGAGTCTGAGTCGCTCTGTGTGCTCTTCTTGCTGTCGGAGCTCAGCGCCATGGTGCAGAAGCCGTCTCTAGCGAAGCAGCTCAGCTCGCTCAGGTTCTTGGACGACTTCCTGCTCTTGCAACGATCACCTTCATCTTCACTACGGCTCGAGCTCGAGGTGGAGTACGCGGAACTGGAGTCGATGTCGCTCGCTCCAACCATCGCTCGGGCCTTGCCTCGGCTCTCCTTCTTCCTCGATCGTCGCTCATCCTTGTGATTGTTCTTGTGCTTGCTCTTGTGGTCACGCCTCGACCGGTACTTGCCATCCGTCCTTGACTTGTGCTTGTAGCCATCCTTGTTCTCGACCTTCTCCGGGCAGTCGGCGACGAAGTGTCTTGGCTTGCCGCACTGGAAGCATTTCCTCCTGTTCCTCCTCATGTTCACCTGGTTCTCGTGCAGCCTCTCGAACCTCCACGTCAGCAACGCCAGCTCGTCCTCTCCAAGCACGTCGAACTCCTCATCTGGCATAGACATCAAAGAGGACAAAGAGAACATCCTGGTGGATGGGTTAGTGTTAGCCTTTCCTTTCGAACCACCAACAAGGGCAAGACTATGAGAGTCAGTCGGGCCCTCGAGCTTGGCTGTCATACCCCTATCCACCTCAGCTGACTTGAGCTTCGAGAACAGCTCGTTCACCGTCAGAGTGTCATACTTCTCCGACTCCACAATGGCCTCGAACTTTCCACCCCAAATCGTACGATCCAAAGAGTGTAGGAGCTTGACAGCTCTATCATGATCATCGTACGGGAGCACGTCCACATTGGCCCTCATGTTGTTCACAACCACCGTGAACCTCTGAAACAAGGCATCGATGGACTCACCGGGGAGATGAGTGATGTTCTTGTACTCTCTCCGGTAGGTTGCATACATCCGAGCCTGAACCTGGGCATTCCCAACATGAGCCTCCTTCAACACCAACTAGATTCTACAAGCCAAGTGCTCGGTGTGCACTCGATCGAACTCAGGCTGACACAAAGCACGAAACAAGTATCGACCGCCATATTGTTGGTGTCGAACATGTCCCTCGATCCTGGAGCAGGGAAGTTCATCGGCTGGACATAGCCTGTGTCCACCGTGACATCCCAAAGGATCTGACCCTTTCCGCGGAGAAACGCAGCCATCCGCTTACTCCACATCTGGTAGTTCTTTCCATCGAAGTGTGAAGGACCCAAACCCCATTCCTGGTACGCCATCCTTGGATCTTAGACTGGTTAGAGTCAATAAAGACCCAAACCGGCTCTGATACCACTTGAAGGACCGATACGGCGAACCAGAGAGGGGGAGTGAATGGGAGCTGATAAAAATTCTTCTCGAATGAGATGGAGACTCCAACAAGATGAACACAGCTTCCAACACACGTCTCCGACTCACTACCCAAGTCGGCCAAGTCCACGTAGCCACTGGAGTGCCACTGGACCTAGGAACCAACAAACAACCTTCCGAGCCAAAACTCACCAACACGCACAGCGGAAACTTGCACGGCTTCTCGCTCGTGCTTTGCACCGGTCAGACCGATGGCCTGCGCCGGTCAGAACGGTGACACCGGTCAGACCGGTGGACAGCGCCGGTCAGGACGGTGGCTATAGCAGCCGCACAACACGCGTTCCAGAGAGCCTCAGGGTGACAACCCGCTAGGGAAATACCGTACTATCTCCTAAAACCAATCCACTTTGGTCATTAAGCAATAGTAAAGTATTATCCTGTCGCTAGTTGCCGGGTTAACGCCCGGTAAATCACTTGGATACCAACAAAGGATTGACAATATGCATTAAAACTCACGCGAAGGCGAGTCCAGAGTACAACACGGATTAAAGCCAATTTATTACAAACCATTGTTCATGACAGGAAGTAAAGGTTCAGAGTTCGAAAACAGCGGAAATAAATAAACTAGCGGCTCGATGGACATCACAGGAGGCCGTCCGTGAGGCCATCACTTGTCATCATCCACCCGGTCAACAACACCTGCAACAATAGTTTTAAATCAAGGCTGAGTATACTAATACTTAGCAAGACTTAACCGTCGGGTGATAACTACATCACCCAAACTCTAGACATGCGAGGCTTTTGGCCGGTGGAGTTCTTTTGCTGAAGAGCAACAAAGGGTATGTCCTTAATTTCAATATTTTAGCACAAATTCTAGTTGATTAACATTTCTAAGTGTGCCCCTAATCCAATCAAGAATTGTACAAGCAATTAATTCAAGCAGTAGACTTCACCAAGTTCCATCATTAAGGGATATCATGGCCAGTTGATTAAGCAGTCTCGGATAACGGTGAGAGGCCGACAATCGATTGATTCAAACCTTGCAAGGTGGACCTAAACACACGGAAGAATGCATACCCCAAGAAGGTCCGACAAAAATGAAACGAGGTATACACCGACCAGGCGGTTCCCGTCGATCTTCAGCTCGGGAGCGGAACCTACATTCCTTGGTACAAGGCTTACTGGATCACCCACACACGAACATCCAGACTCACGCGGTACCACACTGTTGCAAGCAGGGGGGACACATCGCTGTGCCCCAGGTGGAGTAGGGAAAGGTTCCCTTACCGCGTCAATTCGGGTACTAGGCTTACCGGTCCCATTCCCTGCAAGTGTTTAGTACGTTCAAAAGCTTAGCCCACGAAAGCCACTGGACCGGAGCCCAAATCCCATGCTCTTACCACATGAGCAATCCATTTACAAAGATCTTATGATTCCAACATAAGAACCTATTCTCGCGAGTGAGGAACATCACTCGACTTCTACCGGGTCCTATAGCATAGCAGCTATCGACCTAGCATACTAGTAAAAGAACATAGGTACTTAGGGATCATGCATCTAGGGTTTCAGATCAACTCCTGAAACGCAAATGCACAATCATAGCAACGATAATTACATAAATTTCAAAAACAGGGTTAATGATCCGGGGCTTGCCTTCGATGGCAAGGTTGGCCTTGGGCCCTTCTGGACTTTGGTCCAGGTCTTGCTCTACAACGACGTGGTGCACGTCTCTGTCAGCTCCTCCGTCTCCTCCTTCCGGCACACACGTACAGCTACCGCTCGGGAGATCTACACGAGGATGTAAATGCAAGATTTAATTGACGATTTTTAATTTAATTAATTACAAACAACATATGACAACCATGAAGAGTATGGTTGGCCATATTCACCTTAACAAACACACCTTGGCATAACCTTTCTATTAAAATAATTTCTCACAGTGCTTTATTATTTATTTATTTATTTATTTATTTTATAACTGTTGTGTACATATTTTATGTAAATAAAATGATTTCTCTTTCATAACAGCAAGGTTTGATATTTATCATTTTAAAATGATTTACATCACACATATTGGGCCTTTAGATATGTAGTTTGATGATTTTCTCATTTAATTGAATATTAAGCTTTAAAAAGGCTACCACAGCTTTTATTCATAAAATAATTTAATAAAATTCAGGGGGATGTGTTATGAAGCATTTCCAAACCTACATAAGCCACTGCACACACTAGCACTCTTAGAAAAGCTATGAATTTAATTATACCGAAAATAACAAAAGCTAGTCACTCAAACATGAGAAATGCATACAAAAATAAATGCACATCAAAATGATTCCAACTTTCCCACACATGATATATGGTCCAAACCTAAGCTAGAAATGCAACATATACACCTAGAACTATTATGAAACTTGACTTATGCAATTACAAAGAAAAACAAGCATATTTCAAGAATAAATATTTCTGATAATTATAAAATTGTGATTAATTCACCAAAGGTGAATTTTGGCATAAAAATATAGCATGCAGAAGTTGGGCACAAAAAATTATATTTTTAGCTACAAAAATCATTTGGACAGATTCTGCAAAAATGGAAAACAATTTTTATAAAAAGATTTACAACATAACTTTGTGCAATTTTTGGTACAGGAGCTAGACTTGACATATCACACAACATATCCAAAAATTGGACACAGAGGATGTATGGATTTTGAGTTATGGCAGATCTAGGTTTTTCACATTTCTATTTTTCATGCCAACAATATTAGGAAACAGCTCAGGCAAGAATAACAAAAGTTGTAGGATATATCACAACGAATCCAACAAAATCGGGTTTGCATTTTTCTGATTTTTCTACGATTTTATACGAATTTTCAAAGTTTCAGCAAAAGTCATTTACTATTTAAGACGAGGTTTTACTGGCAGGTCCCTGCAACTTCTGGTTCTATCGCGAAAAGGTCCCTGGTTCATGAAAAACACCCTGGAATTAATGAAAGAGACGCAATGTGGTCCCTAGGCATGATTGGCGGCGTGGCTCGCCGGAATTGGGCCATTCAGTGGGGGAATCGGCCGGGGAGGGGTGGAGAAGGTCGAGGGGCTTACCCTCAACTGGTTTGTGTTCGCGGACAGGCGGAGGGGCGCCAGCAGCCGGCCGGCCGGCGGTGCGCGGGGGAGCACGACCGCGGCGGCCTCCGCACCGGCGGACCCCCGGTCTGTGTAGAAGCACGGGCGACACAGGGATGTTGTAGGGGTCGTGTGGAGCTGCGAGAAGGTGGTGGACTACGGCTAAATGGACCGGAGGAGGGGCTCCTCGGTGGGCGCATAGGTCGGACGGTCGGCATGCTGCGGCGTGCGCGAGCTGGCCGTCGTGCGGTCTCTTATAGCTGGGACTCGGCGACGGTACACCCGGCATCAATGCCCTAGTACGGCGACGGACGTCGGCCTGCATGTGCAGAGGCGCAGGCAAAGGACCCCCGGGCACAATGCGGTGGCGGTACGATGCGGTACGAGATGCGGCACGCGTCCCTAGAAGGTCGGCGCGGAGGGGAACTGGCGGCCCTGACCTCGAGGCGATGGGGAGCAAGCCGCACGGACGCAGAGGTGGGTGCAACTCCCTGAGCATGGCGTGGGGCGCAGTCCACACCGGCAGAGCGCCCGGCGCGCCGGCGGCGCTCTGGAGCGCGGTCGAGCTGTTTTTCAGCCGGTCAATGCGACTTTGACTGCGTTTTTCTCCAAAAAGTTGAACTGTGCGACAAAAACGGTAGATACGAAAGTTGTAGGTGAGACATCCCTCTACAACTTTTGTAAAGGTCGTCCTATGTTTTTCTCGACGGTTTGAGCAGGAACGCGAAGCAAAGTCGGGGTTCTGCAGAGTGCTGATGAACAGTGAAAACTGCAGTTGACCAAGTTTTTCACCCTTTTCCGCTCAAAATTTGAAATGCCATCCAACATGAAAGTTGTGTTCCTCAAAAAACTGGACAACTTTTATTTTGGTAGAATTTGAAGTGTTTAAGTGAAATTTGGAGAACGTGGCAAAAGTTACGGAAGACATTCGTCGACATCAACTTTTAAGCAGTGTTTGACCGTGTCTTTGACCAAGTGCTGACCACGGATGTGTGGAGACTTGGTCAAGGGGTTCATTAGGGTTCACTAGCAAGGTTTTCGAGGTGATGACCCAGGTTGACCTAAGTTTGACCAGTGTCGGCCGGTGTGACTCGGCTGATTCGGTCATTAGTGTTAATGACATTAATTAAAAACCTAGGACGTCACAGCCTACCCCCCTTAAAATGAAACTCGTCCCGAGATTCGGATATTAAAGACAACGGTAGGGGTAAGGTTCTTACTGTTTCGCGATTGAAGAAAACCCGGATACTTGGTGTTGAGGAAGTGCTCGGTCTCCCACGTAGCTTCTCCTTCAGTATGGTGACTCCATTGTATCTCGTACATCTTCACGGTATGTCTCCTAGTTTGTCTTTCTTTTTGATCTAGCACTCTCAGCGGATGCTCGACTACTGAAAAATCTGGCTCGATCCAAGCATTCGCTTCCGTGATGACCTCTTGAAGGATCAGATGGCGACTAGAGAGGGGGGGAGTGAATAGGAGCCGGTAAAAATTCTTCCCAAAGAACCCGGCCTATGTCCTACTCAAATCCCGGTCACACACAAGCGATGGATCGAATCACGCACCAATCGCCAAGACCACGAGGTTATGCATCAACCTCTAGCCTTAGGAACGATTCCTAGAAGCACACGCGGAAGCACTAGAAAGGGGAGGAAGGAATCGAAACAAACAGCACTGCACAGGCTCCTGGCGGACTGTCCGGCCTGACAGTGCGGACCGTCCGCGATGGACCGCGCGGACTGTCCGACCTGCTCTCGCGGACCGTCCGCGCCGACGTCGCGGACCGTCCGGCCCTTCCCGCGGACCGTCCGTTAAATCACACGAACGAACCAAAGGCACACACGACCCACGGACCGTCCGCGGGGAGCACGCGGACCGTCCGCCAAGCACCCGCGGACCGTCCGCCCGACACCGCGGACCGTCCGAAACTCCGTCCAACCAAAAATCAAAAACACGACGGATCGAAATGAAAGACGAGCAAGAACACGAAGAACACGGGACGAACCCTAGCCGCGCGGACCGTCCGCCTGGTCCTCGCGGACCGTCCGCCAGGTGCGGACAGAGCTGAAAACGCCCGACCCCGAAAGTCAACTCCCCCAAATCATCATCGGATTTCCCAAATGGTTGAAGCTGTGGAGACAAGGGTTTGGGGACTTGAAAAGCGTCACACAAGGATGCTATAACCCAAAAATCTTGCCTCCTAACTCCCTAAATCACCGGGAATCGCGAATCCTTTGAGCACCACCAAAAGCTAGAGCACCGAACGAAAACTCACGAATCGAAGTGATTTCCGGCGTTTGAGGGCACAAGATCAAGCACAAAGATGCACAAGACATCTATCCATGTTTCCCTCAAAGAAATCCGGGAAGAAACTCACTCAAATCCGCGGAATCACACCGGGAACAAAGGCACGAAAACGAGCACAAAAAGCCACGAAAAACAACCCCGAATCTTCTATACAAACCAGGAAAGATTCACAAGGTCTAGCATGCCGCCCTAGCATCCATCCCTCTCAACAAATCTCTCATGAAGCTCTCATGCTAGCCTAGAGAAAATAGAAGGAAAAAATAGCTACGAAAATGAGAAAGAGAAGGGGGGAAATGAAACCCTGAGTCGCGGAGAGAGAGAGCCATCAACACACACTCATGGCTTATATATCAGGTCCCGCCGAAGTGGTAAATGACTCGACTACCCCTAACTACACTACTGGCGATACAACCCATGTAGGGGCATTTTGGTAATGTTTGTGGGTCTTCCCATCGGACGGCCACGCCTTTGCCGCACCCCGCGTCCTCCCGACGCAAGCCATGCGATCCCGTCGCGTGTCCTCCGCCTCGAAGCTTCCCGACACGCCCGGATCCCGTCTCCGTCGTGTTGGGCCCTCGGACTTGGTTTTGAGGCCCAAACCAAGAAACCGTCCGCCGATGGTTTTGTGGGCAAACCACCAAACCCCGCGTGCCCGGTCCGGCCTCCCGCCAAACCACTTGACTTGACCCGCCACCGTGCGGCGGCTCACTTGTCCATGACTTCGTCTTGCTTGTGTCGCCACCATGTGGCCCGCACCCGGGCCCCGCCGTCCACCGGGTCCCTCGAACCGAGCCTACTTGTCTCTCCATCTCCCGAGGCCCCTCAAGGCCGAAGACCTTTCGCGCCCGTTCTTCACCCGCAACACCACGAACTAGGCCGCGGCCTACACCGCGCACTAAGCCAAGAGTCGGTCCAACACCCGTTGTCAATCACTCATCACTAAGGAGCGGTCATCCACCGACCACCGGGACGCTCCCGGTCCTCAATCTCCCCCTTGATGAGTGCATTGACAACACACAACGCGAAATGAAATTCGAGTAAAAGAGAAAAGAAAGAAGAAAGAAAAACAAAGAAGCTCAACTCATGACCAAAACCGAAGAAAGGCGAAGAAAGGTCACAAGCCAAGCAAAGCACAAAATCCACACCGAAAACGACAAGAAAGCTCCCCCGAACAAATGCCTCCCCCTGAACATGTGGATGCACACTTCCAAATTTCAGCTCACCTTTTTCTGAATTTTCATTAAGCTCACCTTTTCTCCCCCTTGTTGACAATGTATGAATCAAGGTGAAAATGCAGAAATGCAAAGCATATAAACATCTACATGAGCTTCTCAAATAGGCCAAATCTAGTGTCAAAGGCTAAAAATGAGACAAAGATCACACACATGAATCATAGCATAGTCAAAGCATTGCCACAAGTAATATATGAAAATACAAGCATGTGACAAAGCAAAATTTTCAGATTTAAACAATTTTACCAAAAGAAGGCTCGCCTTACATGTAAAAGCCTATCCATGTCACACTTGAGCCACAAACATGCATACCATTTAAAGATCATACAAGGATATCACATTCTCAGCAAAAGATCATGGCAAACACCCATAAAGCAAAGCATGTCATGTCAAAGCTCATGAGCCATGTGTC
The DNA here is from genome assembly GCA_947561735.1 of Cenchrus americanus. Classification (NCBI taxonomy): domain Eukaryota; kingdom Viridiplantae; phylum Streptophyta; class Magnoliopsida; order Poales; family Poaceae; genus Cenchrus; species Cenchrus americanus. The sequence goes on along the minus strand of OX387242.1, from coordinate 123,420,569 downwards.
CACTTCGGGGAGACTTCTCCACTGGTGAACATCATGCAACATGTTTTGCACCCATATGTGAAAGATAAGACATTTTAAACATAGACATGATGGATGGAGCATTTTTCAAGCATTATGCACTTCTTTTCAAGATTAATTCATTTCATGGTACATGAAGTGCCTTTGCGGCAAAAAGAAGCTTATGCTCCCCATGAATGCAACATAGGCTAAACATTCACAATGATATCCGGCCTTTGGCCCAAATGCAAGAACAAGACATCCAAGCACAATCTAAGCATGAAAAGCACATTTAGACCAAACTGTGACATGGATACACAACTACACACGAGTGGAGCAAAATTTCATCAAAAATTAGTCAAGTTTAGCATTTATTTCAAAAGGGGCTATCTCACCACACATATATCTCAAATATTCCAAGAGCATAGCCTCACATCACCATTTCTCCACACATATAACCAATATCTCACAAATAGCCAAAGAGACTCAAATATGGCATATGAAAGAAGCTCATCATCCTAAAATGCAATATGACACAAATGCAACATGATATATGACAAGATGGCTATCCTACCATGGTTTATACATCAAGCAAAGCATGTATATACATCAAAGTAAACATGGTATGATACATATGGTACAAAAAGGAAATCCCCCAAGAATCAACTAGAAAGGGCAACAAACCCCAAGTTCCCCCGCAAGCGCACAAATGTAGCTTGGTCGAGAGGCTTTGTAAAGATGTCGGCTAGCCGATCTTGGGTAGGGACATGGCTCAAAACAATGGTTCCTTTCTCCACATTGTCCCTCGGGAAATGATACCTCACTTCTATATGTTTGGTTCTGGAGTGAAGCACTCGGGTTTTTGGCTACGCTAATGGCACCGGTGCTATCACAAAGAAGTGGGATCCGGGTGCACTCCTCACCAAAGTCTCTCAAAGTGTATGAAATCCACAGGCGGTGGGAACAACAACTCGCGGCAAGAACATACTCCGCCTCCGTGGTAGACCGAGCTACACTAGGCGCTTGCGGGAAGACCATGAGACCAACGAAGAACCAAGAAACCGACAAGTACCGAAGTAGACTTCCTCTCGACTCGACAACCAAGCAAAATCCGCATCGGAAAAACCATGAAGTGAAAGAGTCGAGGAGGAAGAATACCAAAGGCCAAGACCGGGGGCGGATCGTAGGTACCCGAAAATCCTCTTGACGGCCGTCGATGTGATGTCCTCGGCGAAGCTCGAAAACGAGCGCACGGACACACGGCGAACGCGTATGTCCGGCCTCGTCGCCGTCAAGTAGAGGAGGGAGCCGATCATGCTCCTGTACTCCCGCCGGTCCACTCGGTTCTCCGTCCTCATCCGCATCCAAAGTGGCCGTACTCCCCATGGGAGTCGACATCGGCTTCACATCTTGCATCCGGAACTTCCTCAAGCATGTCTTTCGTGTACTTGGTTTGGTGCACAAATGTACCATCCTTCACTTGCTTGATCCGCGGCCCCCGAGAAAATACTGCAACTCGCCCATCATGCTCATCTCGAACTCCCTGCTCATCTCATCTGCAAACTTGGCAACAAGGTTATGTGACGAGCCACCAAAGACAATATCATCCACGTATATCTGAACAATCAGCAAATCATTTCCATGCTTGAGGAGAAACAGGGTTCTATCCACGGTACCCATCACAAACCCTCTGCTCAACAGAAAACCTCTCAATCTCCCATACCAAGCACGGGGCGCCTGTTTCAACCCATACAGAGCCCTTTTCAACCTGTATACCCTGTGTGGGTACAACTCGCTCTCAAACCCGGTGTGGTCGCTTCACATACACCTCCTCCTCTATGACCCCATTCGGAAAAGCACTCTTCACATCCATCCGAAACAACTTGAACCCTTTAGCCACGGCAAAGGCTAGAAGGATCCGAATTGCCTCAAGACGAGCCACGAGGAGCAAAGGTCTCCTCATAGTCGATCCCCTCCTTCGACTAAACCCCCGAGCAACAAGTCCGGACTTGTTCCTCACAACCATCCCATTCTCTCCCTCTTTGTTCTTCCAAACCCACTTGGTTCCTATGGGATGGCAATTTGGAGGTGGTTCAACTAACTCCCACACACGGTTCCTCTCAAAGTTTTCCAACTCCTCATGCATAGAATTGACCCGGTTTGCATCGGATAAAGCATGTCCAATGTCCTTGGGCTCAAAAGTAGCAACAAAAGCAGCATGAGCAAAATGAGAGGAATTCCTGGACCTCGACCGTGTAGTGCGTTCATTGATGTCTCCAATGATCTTCGACAGGGGATGCACTTCTTGAATCCGCCGGGGAGCCTCACGCCTCGAGACTACCTCCCCCTCAACTTCAGCTTCTCTCGCCTGGTCCTCTTGTTGCACCATCGTTGTCCATGAAGTAGACGGTCCATGCTCCAAAGTGGTCGTAGGGGAAGTAGTGGGTACATGCTCAGCTTCAGGCGCATGGTTCTCCCCATCATCATCTCCAGCTTCGTCCTTCTCCTCTTCAAAGAGGTCCTCAGCCATCTCTTCATCACATGCACATTCAAAGCCAAGAGAGGTACATGGCATTGTCTCGTCGAAGGTCACTCGCAAGTCTCCATGATTTTGTTAGTCTCAAGGTTAAGCACCCTATAGGCTCTAGAGTGGTTAGCATATCCAAAGAAAATACCATCACTAGACCTAGCCTCAAACTTGTCGAGTTTTCCCTTCTTCAAAATAAAGCACTTGCAGCCAAAAACTCGGAAATGACTCACTTTGGGTACCCGACCATGCATAAGCTCATAACAGGTCTTCTTCTTGAAAGCTCTCAATAAAATCCGATTGGAAACATGACAAGCCGTATTGACCGCCTCGGCCCAATACCTCCTAGGAGTCCCGTGCTCATCGAGCATCGTCCTAGCCATCTCACAAAGAGTCCGATTTTTCCTTTCCACGACTCCATTTTGAGGGGGCACATAAGGGGTCGAATACTGATGTTCAAGACCTAGATCACGACAAAAGGCATCAAAACGAGAGTTCTTGAACTCAGAGCCATTATCACTGCGGATAGCTCGAATAGCATTCCCATGCCTCTCGTTTTTTAACCTCACGATCAGATCTCGAACAAAGCCAAAAGTCTCACTCTTATCCTCCAAGAAAAACACCCAGGCATAGCGAGAGTAATCGTCCACCACAACAAGAACATACCACTTCCCACCCACCGAGCGAACTCGAGCTGGCCCAACAAGGTCCATATGCAACAGCTCTGTCGGACGCTCGGTCATGACATCGGTCAGGGGTGGATGGGGAGTGGCTACCATCTTACCATGCCTACAAGGAGCACAAACCAAATCCTTCTCAAGCTTCAACTTCGGCAATCCTCGGACAAGGTCAAGACCACTCAAGCGGGAAACCAAATCAAAGCTCAAGTGTCCCAACCGCCTATGCCATTTCCACAAATCGAAGAAGGACCGGCCATCAAACAGACGAGCGAGGACCCAAAGAACGAGAGAAATCAGCCCTGAAAATCTGACCCTCGGGGATGATCATACAGACAAGATCACCTCGAGAATCAAGCAAACGAGACTCGCCAGACTTGAAATGCACCTCAAAACCTTCATCAAGCAACTGAGAAACCGAAAGCAAATTAAAACCCAAAGACTTCACAAGAGCCACTCTCTTCAACGTTACCTTGTCACTCACATGCACAACACCCTCCGAAAGCACCCTACCTCGTCCATTGTCCCCAAATGTAATGTACATCTTTTCCTTCACTGGGGTGAGGCTGGAGAACCACTTCTTATCTCCGGTCATGTGTCGAGAACACCGGAATCGATCAACCAAATGTTCTCCAAGCCTCCCGCCCGATCGGAAACAAGAACGAGAATGAGCTAGCGACTCGACACTGGGGTTAGCACAGAGAAAGTTAAACCAGTGTCGAGCCATCTGCTCATAAGAGGGGTTAGCAAACATCACTCCCTTGCCACCAAACTTCCCATGTCCCATGGGAGGAGTACGAGCACCACGAGGGGGAAAACGTGGTCCGTAGTTCCTCTGGAACCCAAAGCTGCGATCATCTCCCCTAAACCCGTACTGAGGACGAGTAGGAGGACGTCCAGCAAAACCACCACGAGCCCGACCAAACCTCTCACCAGCACACACACCATCATCTCTCCTGACAAACCTCTCACCACCGCCTCTCTGTGGGAACCTGCCAACACTCCTCACACTTCCCACACCCCGTGGAAGTGGCACTCTAGGCTCAGGAATACCATGAGGCTGGCGATACCTGTCCTGGTTCGCTTGCTCCCTAGCAAGCCTCTCATCCCTCTTCCTCTTGTAGCAAAACTCTGCAAGATGCCTCTCCTTGCCACAATACTCACACCGAAGGGGATGGGTTTTGGTTTTGGCTCCGGCTTCTCTCTAGGCTTCTCACCCTTCTCACCCACAAACTTCATTGGTTTCGGAAATCATTTGTCTTAGGTGGGAATTTGGGTGGATCTTGGGTTGTGTCAAGCTTGTTGCAAAGGTGGTTGGGCTTTGGTGTGAAAGAGTTCTTGGGTGCTTTTGGGAGTGGGACTTGGATCTCTCCGATCACCTCAAACCCGGGGTTAGACTCAACACACTTCTCGTACACACTCTCCCCGCTGTTCTCTCCCACTTTCTCACCCAACTTCTCAAAACCCAAACCACGACCATCAGCTCTCTTGAACTCCTCAATCATGATTTTCAATTGAGGTTCCTGCCCGGACAACCAACCCAACACCTTCCTCAAATAGTCATTCTCCTCATAGATGACATCCAAACGGGAAGTAAGCTCAAGATTACGCAAAGTGACTTCATCACGCCTAGAACATGCATTTGCAACGGGAGATTTCAAAGATGCTTCCAAAGAACTAATGGTAGAACGAGCATCAACAAGCTTAGCATGCATAGTAGGACATGATTTGCAAGCACCAAGCAAAGTGGGTCTAGCCTTAAGCTCATCATGTTCAATCCTAAGAGCATCTAGTTGAGCCAAAATAGAAGCATTCTTCTCATTAAGCAGTTTGATCTCATTCAACCAAGCATCACATTCAACACATTCAACATCATCAGGAGGAGTAGGAGCAAGTTTCAAAGAGTCATTCTCAAGTTTCAATTCAAGAAATTTTGACTCTAACTCTCCTACTTTCTCGCTAGCATTCTCAAGCTGAGCCCTAAGATCTTTCCTCATCTTTTTGGCATCTCTCAGCACACTATCACGGTTATCAAGCAAACCATTCAACCTAGCAATCTCAGCAAGCAAGGAGTCGGGATCACGGTTTACCTCATCCTCCGAGTCGGAGTCGTTGTCTTCCTTCACACTCTTCTTGCTGCTTGAGCTATGGGCCATGCCACAAAAGCCCTCGAGCGCCACACAGCTCAGCCCGCTGAGGTTCCGGCTTGCACTCTTCTTGCCACTGCGCCTCCCGGCGTCTTCATCTTCGCTGCTTGAGCTTGACTGCTCCTCGCTTGAGCTTGAGTCGACGTCGCTCGCACCGGCCACCATCGCTCTTGCCTTGGTCTTCTTGTAGCTGCTCTTGCTCGGTCGCCGCTTGTCCTTGTCCTTACTCTTGGACTTGTTGAAGTGCTTGCCCTTGGAGGAGTACTTGTCTTCACGCCTCGGGTGCGCCTTGTACTCGTTCACCTTGTACTTGTTCTCCTCCGCTTCCGGGCACTCGGCGATGAAGTGGCCACGCTTGCCACACTTGTAGCACGTCCCTGAGCTCCGCCTTGCGTTCCTCCGACTCTCGTGTAGTCGTTCAAACCTTCTTGAGAGCAAGGCCGGCTCCTCCTCGCCCGGCACATCAAACTCCTCATCCGGAATGGACATAAGAGAGGACAAAGAAAAGCGTCGACGGGGAAGGGTTAGATTTGCCCTTTGATCCTCCCACAAGAGCAAGACTATGGTCGGTCGAGCCCTCATGCTTGGATAGCAACTTCCTGTCAACCTCGGCCGACTTGAGCTTAGAAAAGAGGTCATCCAACTCAATAGTCAAATAATTCCCGGACTCCTTGATGGCCTCAACCTTAGCACCCCAAACATTTGGGTCCAAGACATGCAAGAGCTTCAAAGCCTGATCATGCTCGGAGTACGGAAAATCCTCAACATTAGCCTTCATGTTGTTCACGATGGCGGTGAACCTCTGAAACATCGCATCAATGTCCTCACCGGGAAGTGGAGTGAAATTCTCATATTGCATCCGGTAAGAGACAAAGAGGCGAGCCTTCACATGGTTATCAACACCGTGAGCAACCAACAACTTATCCCAAATTTGCCAAGCAAGATTCAAATGGCGAACACGCTCAAACTCGGATCACACAAGCTCCGCACAAGTGATCAACGGCTTTTGCATTAGCCTCATACTTGGCCTTGGCATCGGCATCGGTCACCATAAGAGTATGGATGTTGACCGGAATAGCATAGGTCTTGTCAAGCACAATAAAATCCAACAGCTTTCCTCGAAGAAAAATCATCATACGAGCCGCCCACTTGTGGTAACCCTTGCCATCGAAGTGCGGCGGACCGCCCCGCTCAACGTACACCATCTTAGGATTCGAGACTTGTCAAGGTCGCAAAGAATCCGGCACCAAGCTCTGATACCAATTGAAGGATCAGATGGCGACTAGAGAGGGGGGAGTGAATAGGAGCCGGTAAAAATTCTTCCCAAAGAACCCGGCCTATGTCCTACTCAAATCCCGGTCACACACAAGCGATGGATCGAATCACGCACCAATCGCCAAGACCACGAGGTTATGGATCAACCTCTAGCCTTAGGAACGATTCCTAGAAGCACACGCGGAAGCACTAGAAAGGGGAGGAAGGAATCGAAACAAACAAAGACCGCACGAGCTCTGGCGGGACCGTTCGGCCCGACAGGTGCGGACCGTCCGCGATGGACCGCGCGGACGTCCGACCCGCTCTCGCGGACCGTCCGCGCCGACGCCGCGGACCGTCCGGCCCTTCCCGCGGACCGTCCGTTAAATCACACGGAACGAACCAAAGGCACACACGACCCACGGACCGTCCGCGGGGAGCACGCGGACCGTCCGCCAAGCACCCACGGACCGTCCGCCAAGCACCCGCGGACCGTCCGCCCGACACCGCGGACCGTCCGAAACTCCGTCCAACCAAAAATCAAAAACACAACGGATCGAAATGAAAGACGAGCAAGAACACGAAGAACATGGGACGAACCCTAGCCGCGCGGACCGTCCGCCTGGTCCTCGCGGACCGTCCGCCAGGTGCGGACAGAGCTGAAAACGCCCGACCCCGAAAGTCAACTCCCCCAAATCATCATCGGATTTCCCAAACGGTTGAAGCTGTGGAGACAAGGGTTTGGGGACTTGAAAAGCGTCACACAAGGATGCTATAACCCAAAAATCTTGCCTCCTAACTCCCTAAATCACCGGGAATCGCGAATCCTTTGAGCACCACCAAAAGCTAGAGCACCGAACGAAAACTCACGAATCGAAGTGATTTCCCGGCGTTTGAGGGCACAAGATCAAGCACAAAGATGCACAAGACATCTATCCATGTTTCCCTCAAAGAAATCCGGGAAGAAACTCACTCAAATCCGCGGAATCACACCGGGAACAAAGGCACGAAAACGAGCACAAAAAGCCACGAAAAACAACCCCGAATCTTCTATACAAACCAGGAAAGATTCACAAGGTCTAGCATGCCGCCCTAGCATCCATCCCTCTCAACAAATCTCTCATGAAGCTCTCATGCTAGCCTAGAGAAAATAGAAGGAAAAAATAGCTACGAAAATGAGAAAGAGAAGGGGGGAAATGAAACCCTGAGTCGCGGAGAGAGAGAGCCATCAACACACACTCATGGCTTATATATCAGGTCCCGCCGGAGTGGTAAATGACTCGACTACCCCTAACTACACTACTGGCGATACAACCCACGTAGGGCATTTTGGTAATGTTTGTGGGTCTTGCCATCGGACGGCCACGCCTTTGCCGCACCCCGCGTCCTCCCGACGCAAGCCATGCGATCCCGCCGCGTGTCCTCCGCCTCGAAGCTTCCCGACACGCCGGATCCCGTCTCCGTCGTGTTGGGCCCTCGGACTTGGTTTTGAGGCCCAAACCAAGAAACCGTCCGCCGATGGTTTTGTGGGCAAACCACCAAACCCGGCGTGCCGGTCGGGCCTCCCGCCAAACCACTTGACTTGACCGCCACCGTGCACCGGCTCACTTGTCCATGACTTCGTCTTGCTTGTGTCGCCACCATGTGGCCCGCACCCGGTCCCGCCGTCCACCGGGTCCCTCGAACCGAGCCGACTTGTCTCTCCATCTCCCGGAGGCCCCTCAAGGCTGAAGACCTTTCGCGCCCGTTCTTCACCTGCAACACCACGAACTAGGCCGCAGCCTACACCTGCGCACTAAGCCAAGAGTCAGTCCAACACCCGTTGTCAATCACTCATCACTAAGGAGCGGTCATCCACCGACCACTGGGACGCTCCTGGTCCTCACCTCTATCTCGGGTACCTTCACTCCTTTCTTCAATTGTGTCACATGAAACACGTTGTGCACAGCCGAGAATCGATCCAGAAGTCAGATACGATAAGCGACTGGTCCACATACCTCAATGATCTCGTATGGGCCGATATAGCGTGGAGCTAATTTCCCTTTGACACCAAATCTCTATACACCTATGGTCGGTGAAACCTTGAGGTACACGTAATCACCCACTGCATAGTGTCGGGGTGTTGTCCCTTTGTCATGGTAACTCTTTTGTCTCATTTGAGCTAACTTCAAGTTTTCTCTGATCACTTCCACCTTCTCTTCTGCGTCTTTAACTAAATTCGGGCCAAAGAGTGTTCGCTCCCCGGCTTCTGACCAATTTAAAGGAGTTCGGCACCTTCGTCCATAAAGAGTTCAAATGGTGCCATCTTCAAACTAGCTTGATAACTATTGTTATAAGAGAATTCTGCCAAAGATACACACTTGTCCCAACTCTTATCAAAATGCATGATGCTTGCTCTCAGCATGTCTTCCACAATTTGATTGACTCACTCGGTCTGACCATCGGTCTGCGGATGATAACTTGAGCTGCGAATCAATTTGGTTCCCAAAGATTCATGCAATTGTTCCCAGAAACGAGCCACAAATTGAGTACCTCGATCAGAAACAATGGTCTTGGGAATCCCATGCAGGCGCACAATTTGAACGATATAGAGTTCTGCATAATCTTGGACGGAGTAAGTGGTGTGCACTGCGATGAAAATGAGCAGTCTTGGTCAATCGATCCACTATAACCCAGATAGAATCCTTCTTTCTGGCAATCAGGGGTAAACCCACAATGAAATCCATACTTATGTCATCCCACTTCCACAAAGGTATGGTCAACGGTTGAAGTACACCGGCTGATTTCAAATGACTGGCTTTGACTCGATGACAAGTATCACACTCTGCCACATATTTGGCTATGTCTACCTTCATGTTTGACCACCAAAAGTTTTTCTTAAAATCTTGAAACATTTTTGTGCTTCCGGGGTGAATAGAGAATTTGGAAAGATGAGCTTCGTCAAAAATTTCCGTACGGAGTTCCGGATCAACAGGAACTACGAGACGTTGCTCAAACCACACCACATCTTTTGCATCCTTGTCGAAACAACTATATTTGGGGTCTTCTTCCACTAATTTCTGTTTTATTAGCTGGACGCCTTCATCATTGAGTGGAGCCAAAACAATTCTGTCATATAGATTGGACTCAGCTGAGATAGCATTCAAATTTCCTTGCTCCACAATTTCCAATGGGAGCTTCCTCAAGTCTTCACATAAAGTCTCACTATACGACTCCACGGTTAAGCAGTTGCAGTGAACCTTTCGGCTAAGCGCATCTGCCACAACATTGACTTTTCTGGGATGATAGTGTACTTCTAGGTCATAGTCTTTTATCAGTTCCAACCATCTTCTCTGCATCATATTCAATTCTGATTGGGTGAAGATATACTTAAGACTCTTGTGATCGGTGAAGATATTACAATGGTTTCCCATAAGATAATGCCTCCAAATCTTGAGAGCATGAACAACCGCGGCTAACTGAAGATCGTGGGTCGGATAATTCACCTCATGGGGTCGAAGCGATCATGAGGCATAGGCAATGACTCGATTTTCTTGCATAAGAACACAACCGAGACCAGTACCCGAAGCATCACAAAATACTTCAAACGGTTTAGAATTAACACTGGTGTTGTAGTCAGATGTTGCCTCAATGTGTGGAAAGCTTTTTCACAATCTTCGCTCCACACAAACTTGACTCCCTTCTTTAATAGTTCAGTCATAGGTTTAGCGATCCTGGAAAAATCCGGAATGAAACGACGATAATAGCCTGCTAAACCCAGAAAACTACGGATTTGATGTACGGTCTTGGGTGGTTTCCAATCCATAACCTCTTGTACTTTGCTAGGATCCACGGATATGCCTTCCTTGGAAATAGTGTGCCCCAAAAATTTCACACTATCTAACCAAAATTCACATTTGGAGAGCTTTGCATAAAGCTTGTGATCTCGCAAATGTTGTAAAACAATTCGGAGATGTTCTGCATGTTCTTCTTCATTCTTGGAATAGATTAAGATGTCATCAATGAATACCACTACAAACTTGTCCAGCTCCGTCATGAATACGGAGTTCATTAGATACATGAAATAAGCAGGTGCATTGGTAAGACCAAAGGACATCACCAAATACTCATAAAGACCGTATCGGGTGGAGAAAGCTGTCTTGGGAATATCACATGGTCTGATCTTTATTTGATGATACCCTGATCAAAGATCAATCTTGGAGAAAACTCTGGCTCCAGCCAACTGATCGAAAAGAACATCGATGCGGGGTAATGGATATTTATTCTTGATTGTTACCACATTTAGAGGTCGGTAATCCACACATAACCTCAAACTACCATCTTTCTTCTTCACAAATAAAGCTGGGCAACCCCAAGGTGAAGAACTTGGGCGAATATAACCCTTATCTAGCAACTCTTGAAGTTGGGTTTTCAATTCTGCCAATTCCTTGGGTGGCATGCGGTAAGGTCTTTTGGAGATAGGGGTTGTGCCAAGCTGAAGTTCGATGACAAACTCGACATCTCAGTCGGGTGGCATACCCGGCAATTCATCGGGAAAAACATCCGCAAACTCTCAAACCACTGGAATTTCTTCCAGCTGAGAAGTGATTGCCACATAAGAACAAGGATTCACACCATCCTTGAAAGGTAGGTATAGAGTCATGGCTCCAACAATTGGTGAGTTGATCTCTACCATTCTCTCTGAAATATCCAGTACTACCTTATGCCGGTTCATCTAGTCCATTCCTAGAATGACGTCCATACCTTCTAACCCCAAAATGATAAGGTCCGTGTCAATTGTTTTTCTTCCTAATTCCAAGAGTAGTCCCCTGGTCACCAACTCGGAAGAGATATTCCCTCCCGCTGTTTTAATTGTAAATGCGTCATTGGTGTTGCAGGAGTTTAGTCCTACTTTGCTCAACGTCTTTCCATTCATGAAACTATGGGTAGCGCCAGAATCAAACAACACACGGATGGGTTTGCCTCGAATAGATAATGTTCCCATCATTACTGGTGCTCCTTCTGGAATATCACCCACAGAAGTGAAGCTGAGTCTGCCCTTTTGGGCTTGAGCAATCTTCTTCTTGCCCTTGTTGATGGGTTTGGAAACTTGTCTCTGAATGGGCTGAGTTAGCATGTGCCGCCTGTTGGTCTGGCACGGTTGCAGGCATGACCTAGCGAAGTGTCCTGGTTCGCCACACTTGAAACAACGATGCTCACTGCTACCATTCGGACTTGGTACAATAGGTTTGGGAGTCGGCTGTTGAGTGTTGGGAAGGTGAAGATTCTCTTGAGTCTGATCCTGGGACAACTTAGCCACTAACCTTTCCGACTGTGAAGCCTGCTAGAAGTCTGGGAAAGTCTTCCGCATAATGCGTATTTTGCAACACTGTGCATTATGGGGCATGGGGTCAGCCTTTCTTTTCTTCTCGGCTTGGGCTCTCTTCATGGCATCTTCCTGGGAGATAGCTTTATTCACCAGCATGGGGTAGCTGTCAAAATTTTACCAGATTCAGCCGTTCAGCCAATTTACTATTCAGACCTTCGCGAAAAAGCTCCATCTTCTTCATGTCTGTATCCACATGATATCCTCCATACTGGCAGAGGTTATTAAACTTCTGCGCGTATTGATACACTGTGTCTATCCCTCGCTTGAGAGCCAATAACTCTCTCATTTTCCTATCGGTAAGTGCTTTAGGAAGGTGATGGTCTCTGAAAGCCTTTTTGAATTCTTCCCAAGTGATTTCATACTCAGGTTGTTGCATGGATTTGTAGTGTTCCCAGCACATTAAAGCAGAGCCACAAAGCTGCAATGCCGCGAATTTAGCCTTTCGTCCTTCTGAACATGGCAAGGTAAACACCGCAAACATGGCTTCAATGGCCCGAATCCAGGCATGAGCATCCAAGGGTTCTTCCGTCCCATTGAACTGCGGAGGATTCATATCTAGAAAGTGCTTGTACTCGGTTACTTGACCTTGGGCATTAATCTGATTCCCATGGGGCTGCTGCTGCAGGTATAGAAGAATTTGGCGCATCATCTCTATTTGAGTAGCCACTATTGTCGGGTCCGGCGGTGGTGGCGGCTGGTTGCGGCCACTAGAATCACCGAAACCATTCGGAGTGCTGCGTGTCGAGCCCACCCTCTGAAAAATTTGAGTTTTCATAAGTTACACATTCGTAAGCTTGTTCAACAAGTAGAACATGTGCGACGAAAACTCAAATTGACCAAATAGCTAGACTAGAGACAGTTGCACTGCATCGAAATGACAATTTCCAACATTCCAAAACCAAAGTTCTCGAAATGTTCAAATTTTTCTGGCAACTCGGTAGGTTCATGAGACCAAACTTGGTAGTCAAGGGTTAACTGGATGAGTCAGTAACACAGTGCAAGGGTGCAAGATTCGGAGTGACGTGTTCTGAAAAGACGGCAAGAACTAGGTTTACTATCTGAGCATAGCCTGAGATTTGAAAACCTATGATCGTGAAAAGATTTCTCGACAAGGATTTGCATAGATAGGGAGCACTTGGGTGCAGATCACCTATACGGAAACTCTGCAGAAAGGTCTGAGAAGAGGTCACGACAACAGGGTCGACTAGACGGTCCAACAACACTTTAGATTCGGTTTAAAGGTTGTTATTGTTGTTATTAGAAAATTACTTAAGGAAAACAACACATGCGATCCTTTTATTATTCAACAGGTTTTTATCATGATGCAAGAACGACCTATTCGTCCTCACCAAGCAATTAAGCCAAAATCGAAGTTAGTGCCGGTGGCAAGGAAACAATTACGCCTCTTCTTATAATAAATAGTCGAGACTATCGGTACTCGCTTAGCGACTTACGAACGAGGTTAGTGTACCTGCAGAAGATTACAGAACACAACGAACCTTTCATGCCAACACTCATGAAAGCGTCCACATACATTACCGTTCACTATAGAAATGGCATCCATGCGTTAAGCCGCGGCATGGACAGCGTCCAACCTCGGACACCCTCCGTTTGAATGGAGTGTATTCCTTGCCTCGCATACTCGATATGCGGAATGCACACGTATAAAACACGTGGCGACAACACAACTCAAGACTAGACGCGAAGATGGGATCCGTGGAATGGATCACTCCATCAACCCTCGCAATTCCCGTGATGCGGTACAACACATGTATAAAACACGTGGCTCATCTAGTTTGGTTGTGCAAGAAAGTAAGTCTGACATAAAGTAAATGTGCTGGAAGTTAGCAAAATAAACCATAGATTAATAAGCCACCTGAAAGAACCCAAAAATTCCTTCTAGGGCCTCTCGGTCTAGTTCATCCTTAGCGGACCAACGTGTTTTGGAAAATCAGACAATCTTGGCAATTTTTATTCAAAAACCAGTGATTAAGGTTATTAGTTAATCTCTGGTGCGTATAATTGCTCTGATACCAACTGTGACAACCCGCCCAGGGAAATACCGTACTATCACCTAAAACCAATCCACTTTGGTCATTAAGCAATAGTAAAGTATCATCCTGTCGCTAGTTGCCGGGTTAACGCCCGATAAATCACTTGGATACCAACAAAGGATCGAAAATATGCATTAAAAGTCACGCGAAGGCGAGTCCAGAGTACAACACGGATTAAAGCCAATTTATTACAAACCATTGTTCATGACAGGAAGTAAAGGTTCAGAGTTCGAAAACAGCGGAAATAAATAAACTAGCGGCTCGATGGACATCACAGGAGGCCGTCCATGAGGCCATCACTTGTCGTCATCCACCCAGTCAACAACACCTGCAACAACAGTTTTAAAGCAAGGCTGAGTATACTAATACTCGGCAAGACTTAACCGTCGGGTGATAACTACATCACCCAAACTCTAGACATGCGACGCTTTTGGCCGGTGGAGTTCTTTTGCTGAAGACAACAAAGGGTATGTCCTTACTTTCAATATTTTAGCACAAATTCTAGTTGATTAACATTTCTAAGTGTGCCACTAATCCAATCAAGAATTGTACAAGCAATTAATTGAAGCAGTAGACTTCACCAAGTTCCATCATTAAGGGATATCATGGCCAGTTGATTAAGCAGTCTCGGATAACGGTGAAGGCCCACAATCGATTGATTCAAACCTTGCAAGGTGGACCTAAACACACGGAAGAATGCTTACCCCATGAAGGTCCGACAAAAATGAAACGGGGTATACACCGACCAGGCGGTTCCCGTCGATCTTCAGCTCGGGAGCGGAACCTACATTCCTTGGTACAAGGCTTACTGAATCGCCCACACACGAACGTCCAGACTCACACAGGTACCACACTGTTGCAAGCAGGGGGACACATCGTTGTGCCCCAGGTGGAGTATTACCACGTCAATTCGGGTACTAGGCTTACCGGTCCCATTCCCGGCAAGTGTTTAGTATGTTCAAAAGCTTAGCCCACGAAAGCCACTAGACCGGAGCCCAAATCCCATGCTCTTACCACATGAGCAATTCATTTACAAAGATCTTATGATTCCAACATAAGAACCTATTCTCGCGAGTGACGAACATCACTCGACTTCTACCGGGTCCTATAGCATAGCAGCTATCGACCTAGCATACTAGTAAAAGAACATAGGTACTTAGGGATCATGCATCTAGGGTTTTAGATCAACTCTTGAAATGTAAATGCACAATCATAGCAACGATAATTACATAAATTTCAAAAACAGGGTTAATGATTCGGGGCTTGCGTTCGATGGCAAGGTTGGCCTTGGGCCCTTCTGGACTTTGGTACAGGTCTTGCTCTACAACGACGTGGTGCACGTCTCCGTCAGCTCCTCCGTCTCCTCCTTCCAACACACACGTACAGCTACCGCTCGGGAGATCTACACGAGGATGTAAATGCAAGATTTAATTGACGATTTTTAATTTAACTAATTACAAACAACATATGACAACCATGAAGAGTATGGTTGGCCATATTCACCTTAACAAACACACCTTGGCATAACCTTTCCATTAAAATAATTTCTCACAGTGCTTTATTATTTATTTATTTATTTATTTTTATAACTGCTATGTACATATTTTATGTAAATAAAATGATTTATCTTTCATAACAACAAGGTTTGATATTTATCATTTTAAAATGATTTACATCACCCATATTGGGCCTTTACATATGTAGTTTGATGATTTTCTCATTTAATTGAATATTAAGCTTTAAAAAGGCTACCATAGCTTTTATTCATAAAATAATTTAATAAAATTCAGGGGATGTGTTATGAAGCATTTCCAAACCTACACAAGCCACTGCACACACATGCACTCTTAGAAAAGCTATGAATTTAATTATACCGAAAATAACAAAAGCTAGTCACTCAAACATGAGAAATGCATACAAAAATAAATGCACATCAAAATGATTCCAACTTTCCCACACATGATATATGGTCCAAACCTAAGCTAGGAATGCAACATATACACCAAGAACTATTATGAAACTTGACTTATGCAATTACAAAGAAAAACAAGAATATTTCAAGAATAAATATTTCTAATAATTATAAAATTGTTCTTAATTTACCAAAGGTGAATTTTGGCATAAAAAGATTGCATGCAGAAGTTGGGCACAAAAACTTATATTTTTAGCTACAAAAATCATTTGGACAGATTCTGCAGAAATGGAAAACAATTTTTATAAAACGATTTACAACATAACTTTGTGCAATTTTTGGTACAGGAGCTAGACTTGACATATCACACAACATATCCAAAAATTGGACACAGAGGATGTATGGATTTTGAGTTATGGCAGATCTAGGTTTTTCACATTTCTATTTTTCATGCCAAAAATATTAGGAAACAGCTCAGGCAAGAATAACAAAAGTTGTAGGATATTTCACAACGAATCCAACAAAATTGGGTTTGCATTTTTCTGATTTTTCTACGATTTTATACGAATTTTCAAAGTTTCAGCAAAAGTCATTTACTATTTAAGACGAGGTTTTACTGGCAGGTCCCTGCAACTTCTGATTCTATCGCGAAAAGGTCCCTGGTTCACGAAAAATACCTTGGAATTAATGAAAGAGATGCAATGTGGTCCCTAGGCATGATTGGCGGCGCGGCTCGCCGGAATTGGGCCATTCCAGTAGGGGAATCGGCCGGGGGAGGGGTGGAGAAGGTCGAGGGGCTTACCCTCAACTGGTTTGTAGCCGCGGATAGGCGGAGGGGCGCCGGCAGCCGGCCGGCCGGCGGCGCGCAAGGAGCACGACCGCGGCGGCCTCCGCTCCGGCGGACCCCCGGTCTGTGCAGAAAAACGGGCGACACAGGGATGTTGTAGGGGTCGTGTGGAGCTGCGAGAAGGTGGTGGACTACGGCGAAACGGACCGGAGGAGGGGCTCCTCGGTCGGCGCACAGGTCGGACGGCTGGCATGCTGCAGCGTGCGCGAGCTGGCCGTCGTGCGGTCTCTTATAGCTGGGACTCGGCGACGGTACACCCAGCATCAATGCCCTGGTACGGCGACAGACGTCGGCCTGCGTGTGCAGAGGCGCAGGCGAAGGACCCCCGGGCACAACGCGGCGGCGGTACGATGTGGTACGAGATGCCGCACGCGTCCCTAGAAGGTCGGCGCGGAGGGGAACCGGCAGCCCTGTCCTCGAGGCGATGGGGAGCGAGCCGCACGGACGTCGAGGCGGGCGCGACTCCCTAAGCACACGGCGCGGCGCGGTCTACACCGGCGAGAGCGCCGGTGGCGGCGGCGCTCTGGAGCGCGGCCGAGCTGTTTTTCAGCCGGTCAACGCGACTTTGACTGCGTTTTTCTCCAAAACGTTGAACTGTGCGACAAAAACCGTAGATACGAAAGTTGTAGGTGAGACATCCCTCTACAACTTTTGTAAAGGTCGTCCTATGTTTTTCTCGACGGTTTGAGCAGGAACGCGAAGCAAAGTCGGGGTTCTGCAGAGTGCTGATGAACAGGGAAAACTGCAGTTGACCAAGTTTTTCACCCTTTCCCGCTCAAAATTTGAAATTCCATCCAACATGAAAGTTGTGTTCCTCGAAAAACTGGACAACTTTTATTTTGGTAGAATTTGAAGTGTTTAGGTGAAATTTTGAGAACACGGCAAAAGTTCTGGAAGACATTCACCGACATCAACTTTTAAGAGGTGTTTGACCGTGTCTTTGACCAAGGGTTGACCACGAATGTGTGGAGACTTGGTCAAGGGGTTCATTAGAGTTCACTGGCGAGGTTTTCGAGGTGATGACCCAGGTTGACCTAAGTTTGACCAGTGTCGGCCGGTGTGACTCGGCTGATTCGATCATTAGTGTTAATGACGTTAATTAAAAACCTGGGACGTCACACTCAGTGACTTCTCTAGGCCCTGGAACAAAACCACCCCCAAAACACAACCTTCATGGAAGGAAAACCCTACACAAATCCTAACAAAACAACTCCAAACAGACCAAGAACTAACCAGCAGCACCAAGACCCAAAGACACACGAGTCAAGCAGTTCACCCGAGGCAAATCCCACAAGTGACTCACACCGGTCAGACCGGTCAAGAGCACCGGTCAGACTGGTGTAGCCTGGGCAGCTCGGGATGAACAGCACCCGCGGGTCAACTCCTCCAAATCCAAACCTCGATCTCCCGAATCGCTCCACGGACTTGAACAGGACTTTGGGGATAATAGGAACACCTCATGAGGAGTCCATAGCCATGATTTTGTCCACCAAAACTTGCCAAATCAAGAGGAATCGAAGAAATTTCACCAAGAACTCCTCTAACCCTAGAACACCGAAAACCCCAAAATCGAGCCCCTTAACTCACGGATTTAGGAAGGGAATCACAGGCCAAAGAACCACGAAGGGTTCCCACAAATTTCCCCCACCAAATCCCCAAGAACAAGGTCCCGAAAACACCCCAAGAAAACCACCAAGAGAGGGCTCCGAAAATCACCACCAAGAACAACCGGGAACAACACAACAAGGCCCTGAGGAACCACGCTGAATCATCTATACATACCAAGAAGGTTCATACAAGGTCTAGCTTGCCACCGGATCATCCAACCCTCTCACAAGATCTCACCATGAAGCTCTCGAGCTAGTCCTATAGAAATCCTAAGAAAATAGGAAGGGAAAATAGGAAAGCAAATGAACTAGGGTTCCAAGAGATTAGCTGCCATCCTCTCACCTCATGGGTTATATGGAGGCAACCAAAAGTCTAAAATACCCTTACTTAACAACTAGGGATACAAGCCCCTCAAAGGCGGTTTTGGAAGTCTTCAAGTTTTCTCCATTAGACAAATGCGCGGCGACCGCAACCTGCTTAGCCTCGACGCAAGCCTTGCGATCCCGACGCGTGTCCTCCGCTTCGAAGATTCCGGACTGCGTCGTCGCACACCGGTCAGACTGGTCTGGCACTGCTGCAGCACCGTCTTCGGTTCTTCGGTCTTGGCTTTGTGGATCAACCAAGGAACCCAGTGGTTTTCTGGTGAACCACCGGAAACCCCGCGAACTCGGTGTATCCTCCGCCAATCGCCACTCATGACTCGGCTCCCACGTAGTCCCGGCTCGACCTTGGTTTTGAGGCTCAACCAAGAAACCGTCCATGACTTCATCTTGTTGTTCATGCCACCATGCGGCCCGCACTTGACCCCCGCCGGCCACCGGGTCCCTCGAACGAAGCCTACTTGTCTTCTCCACACTTGGAGGCCTCACCGGCGACGACCTTTCGCGCTTGTTCTTCACCTGCACCAACACCAGTCAAGCCGCAACCTGCACCTGCAATACTTAGCCAAGAATCAGTCCACACAACGTTGTCAATCACTCATCACACAAGGAAGCGACCATCCACCGGTCCTCGAACCACACATGGTCCTCAGGTGGTGCTGGGGTTTTCTTGGTGTCGCGGTTGACGAAGTTCTTGGCCGGCCAGGATTTATATTGACAAGACGGCGAACCGTCAGGCGGTCGGTCACACGCCTCGGAACCCGTGTCCGCTCAGGAGAGCTCTTAGCCACAAAAATCATGTGGTCACAAGGAGACGTGTGATTGGTCATATTTTATTCAAAATACCAAATGCCCAACTACTCCTATGAGTTGTTCGATTCTTAAAAAACTATGAATTGTTCGTATTTTTATTAATCTATATAACTTATATAATTAGTACCCACTAACTATCATTAACTTCATTTATCTCTTCATGCAAGCTACCCACATCATCTCCCATCACACTAAGGGTTATACTACTTTAGAAAAAAACTAAGGGTTATTAACTCAATCTCTTTTTCTCTTCATTACACCAATTCTTTCTTCATACAAACTACCCACATCATCTTCCACCAACTAAGGGTTATTGCATAAACTGGTTGTGGTAGCAAATCGGTTCATAATTTATAAAAAAAATTCTCATATCTCGCAGCAACGCGCGGGGAATTACCTAGTTTTTAGGTGCTGCTTTATGGACCCTAACTTTTGAGGGAAGCAATTAAGTGTCATTTCAAAAAAAGCATTAAAGAAGGTAACCATTGCGCGCCCGTGCACCAGCCAACAAAGCGACCCGGGTTTGCTAACCCGCGTCGGTATTGACTACTACCCCCTCCATCCCAAATATTATTGCCCCTTTCTTCTTTCCGAATGGATAAGCGCAGCACTTTCCTTGAAAAAAGCGCAGAGGAGGCATGGAGACAAAGACAATGATGAGTGCCGGCGAGTGGCCAAGCAGTGGATGACCCCGCGCACCCGGGATCAAGGAGAACCGGAACGTGAAGCGATGCCGCAACTGGATTTGCGCGCGTGCCGACGAGATGGCAGCGAAGAGGGAGACGACGATGAGCACCGGATAGGGGCCAAGTGGTGGTGGAGTGAACCCAATGCCGGAGACGAGGGTCCTCGACTAGATCCTCTCGGATTCCGATGAGGGGCCAAGCAACGGCAAGGAGGAGCGTGCCGGTGAGGGGGCAGCAAAGTGGGTGAGGGGCCTGCCTCACGTTTGAGAGCACAAGTGTCTGGCAACTACGAAGAGGTGTCGAGGGAGCAGCGAAGAAGGTGTAGAGGACCTCATCTGTGACTCTGGCAACGACTACGACGACGGCGAGGCAAGTATCTCTGAATCTCACTGCCTTTTTACTTGTTCTATAGATGGAGCTTAAGGTAGCTTGAGCTTGAGCTTCATAAAGTTAATTAGTGTCTATGATGATGTCTTCTATGCTTGTCATGATCTTAATTATACCAAGTTCTGAGGTAAATCAGTTCTGAACTTAGTTCTACTTTTACTTGTCACACCCTGCTCCAAGGTCTGAGGCAAATTAGTTCTGAATTAATTATGTTATTCTTATACCATGTTTAACCCTGTTTCAGGCAAACCTCTTTGATTCCCGAGCAGAGCTTGAGTTACTTCTTAACCTTAATGTCTGGGATTATGTGAAACCTGAGTTTGAAAAAAATCACAAAAGAAGTGAACATCCTCATCAAAAAGGCTAAGCACATAAGGAGGTACAATTATACTACTCAACAAAATCTCGAGCCCATTGAAGGTGCGCTAGAAGGGCTTCAAGAATCCTTGGTTGCTTACGAAGAGGATGTAAAAAGAGCCAATAATCCTGATGGGGCATGATCTAGTTCAAGCTTGTTGATGTGCAGGGTGAGTAGCCATACTTTTGTGGATGTTCAAGGGGCATGCCTTTGTTGATGTGTATGGTCAGATAGCACGACCATAGTAAATAATGTGATGGACTAGTTAAGTCAGACAAGAGCTCACGCAGCCACTCTACCTCTGCTGATGCTGCATCCAAAGCTGTAAGTTCAACTTCCATAGTTGATTTAGTCAAAATAGTCTGTTTGCAAGACCTCCATGACACCGCGCCACCTCCAAGGGTAAATATATACCCACTAGTGGAGTAGATTTGATCAATATCAGAAATCCAGTTTTCATCACTATATCCCTCTAGCACAGCTGGGTGTTCGGAATAGTGAATTCCATAGTTCATCGTACCTTTAACATAGACCCTTTCTAGTGCATGCCAATGATCATCATCCGGGTTGGACATGTACCTACTCAATTTGCTCACAGCAAAAGAGATATCTGGTCTAGTTGCGCTAGCAAGATACATGAGTGAACCAACAATTTGAGAGTACTTCAAGTGATCTCTGGTATCCTTCTTATTCTTTCGTAATGTCACACTAGGATCATAAGGTGTTGTAGAAGATTTGTTGTCCATCTAGCCAAAACGACTCAAGACCTTCTCAACACAGTGAGATTGTGATAAAGACATAGAGTAATCCCACTATTTTCCTTAATCAACTTGATGTTTAAAATTACATCAGCCTCTCCTAGATCTTTCATGTCAAAACTCTTTGGCAAGAATGACTTGACTTCATTTATAATATCCATGTTTGATCCGAAGATTAGAATATCATCTACATATAAGCATAATATAACAAAATGACCCCCACCATGTCGATAATACACACACCTATCAGCTTCATTAATGACATAGCCTGCACTAGTTAAAGTAGTGTCAAACTTCTCATGCCATTATTTAGGAGCTTGTTTCAAGCCATACAAAGATTTCAATAATTTACACACTTTCTGCTCTTGACCTTTTACTACAAACCCATCAGGCTGATCCATATAAATCTCCTCATCCCACTCTCCATTAAGAAAAGTTGTCTTCACATCCATCTGATGGACAATCAGACCATATGAGGTAGCCAAGGATAGTAGTACTCTAATAGTGGTCATTCTAGCAACAGGTGAGTAAGTATCAAAGAAATCTTTGCCTTCCTTTTGTGTATAACCCTTAGCCACAAGTTGAGCCTTGTACTTGTCAATAGTACCGTCAGGCATAAGCTTCTTTTTGAACACCCACTTACAACCAATTGGTTTACAACCGAATCGTAATTCAGATAGCTCCCAAGTTCCATTAGAAAGAATTGAGTCCATCTCACTATGAACAACTTCTTTCCAATCATTTGCATCTAGAGACGCATATGCCTCTATAATAGAGGTAGGAGTATCATCCACAAGGTACATAATGAAATCATTACCAAAAGATTTTGCAATCCTCTGTCTCTTGTTCCTCAAAGGAACTTCATTGTCATCCTTCTCAAGTGTTTGCTCAAATGACTCAACAGGAGACCCGATAGGTATAGTATTATTAGGAGCTATTTCAGTAGAGAATTTAGCATTACTACACATATCTTTCATAGGAAAAATATTCTCAAAGAATGTAGCATCACGAGATTAAAAAATTGTATCAACATGCATATCAGAACCTTCAGATTTTACTACTAAAAATCTATATGCAATGCTATTGTGAGCAAATCCTAAAAAGACACAATCTACCGTCTTTGGTCCAAGCTTATGCTTCTTAGTAATTGGAACATTTACTTTCGCCAAGCATCCCCACGTGCGCAAGTATGAAAGTGATGGTTGCATTCCAACCGAAATCTCATATGGTGTTGTCTCTTTACTTTTGTTCGGAATTCTATTCAGGACATGACTTGCAGTCAATATAGCTTCCCCCACCATTCCTTACATAAACCAGCAATACTTTTGTTCGGAATTCTATTCACAAAGTTAGTCAATGTGCAGTTTTTCCTCTCGACAATTCTATTCACCTTAGACGTTTAATATTTCGTTTTAGTTGCTTTTCAACCTCAGCCTTAAAAATTTTAGTCTAAAGCCTCATCTTTAGTTTTCAGCAAGTAAACATAGCAATATCTAGAAGCATCATCAATTAACGCCATGAAATATCTCAGTCAACACACCATTCATCTCACATAGATCATAATGAATGAGTTCTAGAGGTGCCAAGTGTCTCACCTCCGCTGCCTTGTGAGGCTTTCGAGGTTGCTTAGATTGCACACAACTATGGCACTTAGAACCTTTGGCAATGGTGAAATAAATCTGGTATTAACCGCAACTAGATAAATGTGACATCAAACCAAGATTCACATGACATAGACGAGAATGCCAAACACTTGAATTATCACTAGTTGTGCCACAAATATGATTGACTGACTTATTACAAAAATTTGCTAAACTTAGGCGGAACAAGCCTATGCTATCATTGCTTTACCAATAAATTGTCCATGCTTCGACATAACTACTTTATTTGACTCTAACACTACCATAAAACCATCTCTTAATAAAAGAGAAACACTAACAAGATTCTTGCGAATAGTAGGGACATGCTGCACGTTCTTCAGTTGTGACCCGTACCAACACCATGAATAGAAGCATGTGACCCCCCATCAAGACAGAGGAACCTTGGAGTCCCTGGTAAGAAGAAAACAAAGAGATGTCATCACACATGTGAATATTAGCACTTGTATCAAGCCACAAACTAGGTGATTGAAATACTGAAAGTACAGTAAGAAGATTACCATACCCGTCATCAGTACTTGATGCAGTCACGAGGTTGACCTTTTTCTCTTTACGGTCCGCATGCTTAGGACAATCCTTAGCAAAATGATCAAGTTCACCACATGTGAAACAAGGCATCTCAGACTTGTCTTTCTTCTTCTTCTTAAAGGTAGTAGTTGCTTTGGCATTGAAAGGTTGTTGTTTTCCCCTTCCTTTTTTTCTTGCTTTTGAAGTTTCTCTGGACAAAGTGGGTGCTAGCGCTATGTTCCTCGTTTCCCTTATCAGTATTGTCTTTAGCCCGAGCCTTCTCTTCGACATCAAGAGATTGAATCAAGTTTTCAACCATTATCTTCACTCTCTTGTGTTTAAGGCTTGTGGCGAAGTTCCTCCATGGAGTAGGCAACTTTGTAATAATGCAACCAGCCACAACTTCATCGGGAATAACATACTTAAGGAGTTCAATTTTTTAGCCAGGCGTTGTATCTCATGATCTTGCTCGACTATGGATTTGTTAGCAACCATCTTATAGTCATGAAAGCTCTGCATGATGTACAATTCCTTGCCTACATCTGAAGCACCATAGGTAGTGTTCAGATGACCCCACAGAGCCTTTGCGTCTCGTATATTCATCATTGAATCAAACAAATGATCTGAAAGCACATTACGCACAACTCCCAAAGATATCATTGGCTTTCTGGAATTTAATCCGATCCTCATCGGAGATATCTCCCTCAGGTAAGCTAGCTTTGACCCATAAAACTTCCATGGCAGTAAGCCAAACTGTGACCTTGGTAGACCACCTCTTGAAGTGTGCACCAGAGAACTTCTCCGGCCTCAGCACATCGACAAAACTAGCCATATGTACTAAAAAAGACCTATAATAAGGTTTTTTGGATTGTTGAAATATTAGGCAATTTCCCGAATACAACAATAATACAAATCTTGGCATAGTGAACAACTAGATTAAACATATCATAGACCATGGCAACTAGTGTAGGCACAACTCTTACACTAGACTGATTAAACATGTTGATCAAGCAGAACAAAAAGACTAGATTGCAAGAAGAATACTTGTTGCCGGAAGTTGCAGATGACAGCGTGATGGAGAGATTCCGAAAACGAAGCTGAGATCGTCCTGGTCATTGTCATTGTCATCAATTAGCGGCGGCGGAAGACTTCGATTAGCCCGACGAAGATGACGTCGGGACGCAGCGCCCCTGGATCTTGTCGGAAGACGAGCCGTGGCGAAGTTTGGGAGAAGTCACGTTAAAAGTGCTTCCCAAAAACCTTATTTGCCTTCTCCCGGTGCAGGATCACAAAGACGACGGTTCTGGAGACCTACTCGCCCGGTCACAGGTGCACGCGAACAATCGGACTAGAGTCTTAGCGACAACGGCGCAGCAGTAAGCAGAGGCAAAACCCTAGTTGTTGATTTGATACGTTTTAGCGTGGCGAGAAGCCGGAATTCGGCGGACCATTCACGCAGGTACTGTGCGCCCTTCGCCCGGCTTGGCGAGGCGAGCGAGCGTGCGCGTGTGGACTTCCTTTCTCCTCCTCATACTACTCTTTAGAAGATGAGAACAACTTCCATATGTAAGTTGGTTCCCTCCACCTTCCACTAGCAAGGTGGCACTAAAGGATTCCACTACTCCCCTATGCACTCATATGTATGGGCCTTTAAGATTTATTTAGGAATCTCTGAATTTAGTTGTTGGGACAAGCCCACATAAATTCCAACAATTGAAGGAACTCATATACATTTTTGTGGCACACCGAGGGAATTGACTCTTGAAAATTATTTGAATAGTCTTTTAGAAGCATGTATGATACTCTTCTGGAAGGGTCAGGATAGATTACATTGATTGATCATTGGTGTTGTTACTTAAGAATAACCCAATTAGTTGTTGGTTGTGTTAAATACTCTTCTGGAAGGGTCAGGATAGATTACATTGATTGATCATTGGTGTTGTTACTTAAGAATAACCCAATTAGTTGTTGGTTGTGTTAAATCTATGGCAATGGACCTGAAGATTTACAAAAAAATGAAATATTATGCCACATAATTAAAATAATCTTATGTTGCACTTATTAAGTGTCTGTGGTATGTTTTGTATGATGGGATTAACCTCATAAAACATATATTATTCATCAACATCAAAAGATTTTTTGAACTTAAGAAAATTGATGCTTTTTGTTTAACCATGAGATTCAACCAAATAGCTAGTCCCCAAACATTTACAAAATTTGGGAGGGAAATGATGCAAATAATTGACTAATCTGGGAGCATATGACGCTAAAAAGTTCATAGTGGGAAATAATAATGAGTGTACTGATCGGTAGTCTTATTCAATCATAGCCCTTGATATCATCCTAAACCAACATGATAAAACATTTGAGCCCTCTTAAAGTGTAAATATTATATTTGTAGATCGGGATCAACCCAGTGAGGTCATATATATATATATATATATATATATATATATATTTACGAATGCATATAATTAGATATATGTGTTTCTTGCTGAGAAGTGATCTTTAGGCAGCAAACAAGGAACTTAATAGGATAGAAATATGGTTAGTTGAGGTTTTAGTTGATTTCAAATCTGTTCGAATATCTGTTTTCGCTATCATATCCTTCTGTTCCCATGCATCAATCATTACCTCTGCAACTATCCTTATGCAAAATCATCACATCTACAACTATCGTTAGGCAATATAGACGTCTCCCATTTATCTAATTGCCACTTCTCTTAGTCACGTTGGAACAATTTAGCATACCATCATCTTTGATCGTTGTAACAATAGTTTATCGACCTTCCTTTCCAGATTTGTCCCAATTATTACTTCTCATAGACACATCAAAGTAATTTAGCTTTATCTCAATTGTCACTTCTCTTAGCCACATTCGAACAATTTAGCATACCACCATCTTTGATTGTTGTAATAGTCGTTTGTTGACGGTGTATTTTTGGTACACCTAGCATGTTCATTACACTTTGGTTTGGATTTGATTATGGAACTAACCCGCCACTAGGCACACTAATCATATAACAAGTTCATCTATGTGCATGCATTTGGAAGTGTTGTGTTTATGTAGGAAAACATGGACATAAAGGACGGATTCACAACAAGTTCAAAGGAGCATTTACGGAGTCTTGTTCGTGTTCATGAGCTTGATGAAATCACTTCCAATGGTGGCTATCATTCTCATGGATTTGATTATGGAACTAACCCGCCACTAGGCACACTAATCATATAACAAGTTCATCTATGTGCATGCATTCTTATGTCTTACATTGAATCTCTCATCATCAATTTAACACCACCCTATCATTCTTATGTCTTATGTTTCCTCCTTAATTTTTGATATTATCTTTGGTCGTTTTTGCTGGTATGTTGCATTACCGATCATGTGGATCTTAGAGTCGAGCATAGTTAACTTTCATATGGGCTTGATCAACAAGATCTCAGTGCAAATCTAATGGAAAGATGTGACATTCGATTCTTTCCTTAACAAATAGATACTTGCCGATCTTTTTGATTGAAATGTTATCTATATATAACTTTTATTAATGCCTACAACCATGTTTAAAGGATATGGAAAATAAATTATTTTGGTCGCTGCATGATGATTTTTCAGTATACAAAATATAATTACTCCACATTCCAGACAATGATTTTCAATATATATAATATAAATTACCACTGCTGTTGAAATGCACAAAGTTTTATCTATTGCATTAACTACATTCCTCTAATTACGTTGGAGCAATTTAGCAATCTCATCATCGGTTGGTCCTTCTAACATGTGGTGTTCAACTTTTCTTCAAAGTTCATCTCAATTGACACTTTTCATAGGCAATACTCATCATTGGTTAATCCTTCAAACAATCAATTGCTCACTATATATACCTTTCTTCCAAGTTTTCTCACTTTCTACCTCTTGTAGCTACATCAACCTAATTTAGAATACCTAACACCGATTTAGCTTGCCAATAGTGCCACAATTGTAACAATGATTGCTCATCAGCGATCTTCTCTCGCTGGCCTACATTCCAGCTATCACCCTTTCATCCTTATGTCTCATATGTTTCCTCCTTATGGTGTGATGTTGTATTTGTATGATGTTTTATTTGATCTTTACTATTGGTGTTGCATTGTCGACCATGTGCAGTGGATGTTGAAGTGAAGCATGATTAACGCTTCCGATTGGCTTATCAACATAGATCTCAATGTCCGATGGTAAGATGTGACATCTGATACATTCATTAACAACATAAATTTGCCGATCCATTTGATATGGAAATGTTATTTTTGTATAGCATTTGTTAATGGCTACAACCATGATTTTTCCAGATAAGGGCTTGTTCGCTTCTGTGGGATTCAATCCGGCCGGAATAATAAATGTATGAAGAAAATTATGATATGGACTCGGATTTATTCCGGATCAAATCAATCATGATAGGTAGAACAAGATATCGTAGAGCCGGATTGGTTCCACACCTCTTGACTAGTGGATTGATTCCGAACCTTTTGGTGTACCTATCATAAGCAAATTAATTTTCGACCCGGAATAAATCCGGATCTCTTATAGTAACTATCATGATTTTCTGGTTGTATTTATCCATTCCGATCGGAATTGATCCGTGGAAACGAATGGGGCCTAAAGAAAATATCCGATTGTTGACGCATATTTTTTCCAGTATACAAAATAAAAAATTATTTTGCCCGCTGGACAATGACTTTTCTGGATATGGAATATAAATTATACCAGCCGTTGCATCAACTAGGATGCACAAAGCCGTATTCGCGTGACAAAAACTTATTTATTGCATTAAGTACATTCCTCTTAAATCGACCTTTCTTTCTCGCACACCGCTTAGATCGAATTAAAACCAGCCTAGGAATCCAAATTCTTTTTCAAGTTCAAAATAAAAATCACCAAATCTTATCACTACATGCAGATTAACAAATCACATAATATGGTAGGCTGATGAGATTGCACTAAAAATCATATACTAGTTTGTTGGGGTCCAAGTTTATTTTGGCCGAAGGCCGTGCAAAACGCTCGCCCATCAGCCTTGGCCTCTCATCCAGCCCAGTCCACCGCGCTCTATATATACACACCCACAGCCTCTTGGACACACACAGCACATACACCAACCACCACCGCCTCCTCCCTTCCAAGAACACCAGAGGTGACGTCCGCCTCCGCTCAACAACCCTTGCTCCGATCAGGTGGGTTATAATCGAATGCATGCGCTCTTTTGTTATTTTCTTGCATGCATGCCCGAGGATTAAAAGGCTCGACCATGAGGATTCTTGGAGCTGAAAGCCTGAAATGTTTGTGCATGTGTGTCGTTAGCGCCGTGCATGGATCGCCGGGTGGACAGGAAGCGCGCGCGGGAGGGGGAGGAGGTGGCGCCGGCGGCGGGGAAGAAGAGGGGGCTGCAGGCGGAGGACGCGGCGGTGGCGGCCTTATTCGACGAGGCGGAGGCTACCGCGGCGGCGCTAACGGTGGCGGACGGTTGGCAGCGCCCCGCGGGGGTGTTCGATCTCCCGTGGCAGAAGTGCCGCAACGGCCTCGGCGTCAGCGGCAGCAGCGGGTGGGAGCTCCGCGACGTGTTCTTCCGGTCGCTCGTGGACGGGCGCGCGGCTGCGATCGGCGTGCCCGGCGACCGCCTCTCCCCGCCGCCCAGCAAGCGGACGCTCTTCGACGACGTGGACGCGTGGCTCGCCGCCACCGGCGACGGCGAGGTGGACCCCCTCTGGCTCTCCGTGCTCGAGGGGGCCAAGCCTGCCGCATGACGCCAACGTACCGAGTCGCCAGATAACCCTGGGCCCACCTGGCGGGCGCACAGAGGTCAGCAAACACCTGTGCTGGAGGCTGGAGCGGTTACCTGGGACAGGGGAGATATACATGTACTAGAAGGATAGATGGCGAACGAATTCTTAAAAAAGAAAAAAAAGAAAGAAGGATAGATGGCGAACGGATGCAATGGTTTTTGTTGTTTCCTCGCTTTTTGTAATACAAATTTCGAATTTAGAATTTTAGTTTGATATAGGTTTGGGTTTTATTTACAGTCCCAGATAGAGAGATATAGATGGAAAAAAGGGATTAAGCATGTTTTTGTCACTTTGTCAGCTACTCAGCTAGAAACTCGGGAAATCAATGAATTAAGCATGTTTTAAATTTCTCCATGTCATCAAAACATTCTAGGGTTTTTGTCGCTTGTTGTGTCTCACTAACCTGAAATAGCTACGTGCCAAATGTGAATGACGGATCTTGCATACATGCATCTTCCTTCCGTATTTTGGCTTTGGAGGTGGCAGCCAGCCTCGTTTAAAGCTTCACGCCTTGCATGCAAAGTGCAAAGCTAGATGCAAACGTATCCTGCATCACGGCATCGGTTCCCATCCTTTGTCCCCGTTTTGACGAGAGGTAACTCTGTACGGTATATACCTTTTGTACACACAACCCGCTCAACTGTCTGCCCTCAAAAAAAAACCGCTCAACTATCGTGAACGCTAAAAATGCACACAACTGCTGCCGTGGAACACTGGTGGATGAGTCACCAATAAAAATCATCTCTCCCTGCTAATGATCCCATCCTAAGTTGGCGCGATGAGATCTTAATACTCCATCCGCCCCATAAAATAATACAATTTTAGTTTTTTAAGACAGATTAGTGGAGTAATGAAAAAACTCTAATACCTTAATTTGTTTACCAAATACAGTATGTTTTGCCATGCAAATGAGATCTGACCAATTAATTAAGAAGATAATTAGATCTATTTTCTAGAATTGCATTCTCTGTGGGATTTTTTGAAAAACTAGGATGGGGAAAAATTGGGTACAGCAGTCCTGCAAGCCTACGCGGTGCAGGACGCCCTCTGGAATGTGGACAAAAAATCAGATGCACAGCTCGCAGTGCACCCGGGTCCACCTCCGTCGCCTTGCCGCTCGGCTCCACCTCGGACGGATGCAGCTCGCAGCACGCATAAGGTGAGTTTTAACTAATGCTGGCGACGAGATCATCTCTCCTTGCTAATGATCCCATATCCTAGATCGTTCAAGTTGAGGTTCTGAGCAAGGAGAAAAAAATAACGAACTAGAGTAGCTCACAACGCATAAGGTTACTTGCGGTGGAGCTTGCTCACACGGATTTAAGTTTATTTGGATTTATTTAGGATTTAAATGGTGTTATTTTTCAGTGGTAGACTCAGTTGGTAAAATGTTTCTTGTGTATATTATATTTAAAGGGGTGAGTGTGTGTATGCATACATGTGAGCACTCATATGCTGTGTAACAGGATGGAGTGGTACGTGAATATTCGGATTATCATATTTATGTATCCGTTGAAAAATGAATGTGAATATTCGTATCCACATGTTTCAATAAAGTGGTGCCTACATTGGATATATTCGAATTTATTTTCAGCAGACAAGTGAATCGATCAACTATCCACCCAGTTAAGTGCAAAAAAACTTCTGATTCTTTGCTCACAGGCAAGTTGATATTGAAAGTTTGAAACTACGAAATCTATTTTATCGAGTGCTCATAAAGAACAAATTATGTGTTGCAAATCATCTAGGGTCGAAAAGCTAATGTTTCTCAAATAAGCCATGGGCTAATTGATAGGATAGTCAGATGAAAAAAAAAATCAGAATTTGCATTCCAAATAAATGTGGACATAGATGGATATCCTCATATTCATATAGAAATAAACACCTCCCCGATCGTTAAATATATATTTTTAAATTAGTTTTAAACCTATATTTTAAATTTTATGTAGTTTCAAGCACTTTATTTATTTTTTTATTATTCTATTAATATAAATATTATGCTTTCCCCTCATTTTTTTTTCTTTAAAATGTTATTATAAATATATTGTGCCTCTTTATCAATATGTATGTATTTGATCCTTGTACTTTTAAAAACTCTGAATAAGATTAACATATACTTTTACTACTGACTAATTGCTATTTGAATATGATTCAAATTCAAGCTATTGGATATGTATACGCACTTGGGAATATCGAATTTGTACTGTTGTTCGAGAACTCAAGTTAATATGAGAACTCAAGTTAATATGTATACTTCCTCCGTTTCAAAATAGGTCATTTTAGTTTTTAAATGTGCATAGAATCTTTAAAAATTAAAATAATCCACAGTTTATTTAGAACGGATGGAGTAATAAAAAGTATCACTCGAATCTGATTTTGGAATCAGATGAGATGTCATCCTAGTGCAACAGCAGCTTGGGTTGCGATTTCTCGCTCCCTTCCCTCCAGCGCACACGCTTGCCCACCCTGTCACACGTGGCAGATTTTCTCCCCACCTGAGCATGCGACAGACCAAACCACGACACGTGGTTCCCGGTGAGCACACGTCCACGACGGCCATGGCGGCGGCCGTGGCGCGGCGGTGCCAGAGGTGGAAGTGTCGGCCCCGGGACTTCGTACTGGTGCCGCTCCTTGCCTCGATGCTTGCACCCCTCGTGCTCTAGAGCGGCACCCCATCTCCCCCCTCGCCCGGACCAGGACCTGGAAATGGGGTTCCCTGATCCACCCCCTCCCTCATTTCACACTGGCCTATGCACCTACCTTGACGAAATTTCTTACGTCCTCAATGCTCGCACTGACCGGGAGGTGCACATTCTGCGTGATCTGTCCAATCCGGTACGGTCACGTTTGGCATCCCCTGCCTGCAGTGACAGATCCAGCATAAAATTTAGGAGGGCTGAACTATACATAATAAAAAGACTCAATACAATTAACTTGGACCCACTGATCTTTTCTGGTCAAAAATCACAAAATAATCTTCTTCTACCTCATAATGCAGTCTTTCTACTGTATCTATGGAAAAAATTAGAGAAGCTAGGTAGATTTCCTGGAGTTTGGCAACAGTAGGGCGGCTGGAGCCCCCTCCACCCCCTCGCTGCCTCCGTCACTGCCTGCATATTCCAACTTCTTCAATTCCAAGCTGTGATTTTGGGGCCGACTGAGTCAGCGATCTTAACATGTTTCTTTTCATAGATCGCTTGGAGTGACACAGGCAAGCGGCTAAACACACTGGCACAGGTGCGTGAATTTCACTGTGATTAGATATGCTTCCTTATGCAGTTGTAGATTCAGAGTTAAAAGGCACCGTGGCGAACTGCTCTGCAGAACACATTCGGTGTGGCAGTGAAAGAGCCTTTACAAATAGTTGTATCTGCCATAGGTGCGGATAACAGTAAGAAAGGCGTGTGTAATGACCCGCCTCCCCAAGGCCGGGCCCGCCTACACCTAGAAGCTCTCTAGGACCCCAAGAATATCCCCACAGACCAACACATGTCTTTCCTGCGCACTTTGTCCTCACTCATGCACACCCGGGAAGGACTTCCCGGCCGGTTTCCCATCGCTCCAAGCCAAGAACGCTTAACTTTGGAGTTTTTTATGATGGGCTTCCGGAAAAGAAGTTGCAACTTATTGGTATGAGTATCCTTATCAATCCTATTAAGCCTTGGGCCGGGATGTCACATACACCCCCCATTAGAAGATCGACATCCTCGTCGATCAACCCCAAGCCAGGAACGTCCTCTCTTGGCCACGTCCGTGGGTCCAGTGCCAGCGCATGTGCCATGTTGTGTGACCACTCAGGGCCCACATCAGCCATGCACACCATGCCTGCGCAACTGCGACCACACGCGCCCGTGAAACCGCGAGAGTCGGCTCTGATACCAATTGTAACGACCCGCCTCCCCGAGGCCGGGCCCGCCTACACCTGGCAGCTCTCTAGGACCCCAAGAATATCCCCACAGACCAACACATGTCTTTCCTGCGCACTTTGTCCTCACTCATGCGCACCCGGGAAGGACTTCCCGGTCGGTCACCCATCGCTCCAAGCCAAGCAAGCTTAACTTTGGAGTTTTTTTGTGATGGGCTCTCGGAAAAGAAGTTGCAACTTATTGGTATGAGTATCCTTATCAATCCTATTAAGCCTTGGGCCGGGATGTCACAGCGTGGTTGTCGCAGTGGATCATGGCTCTCAATTGGGTCAGGATGGAGTAATCCGACGAAATGTTGGTCGGCGAAGTGTTTTAGATAGATCAAGAGAATCCATGGTCGGAAAACATAACATACAGTGGAATGGACAAGGGATGAAGGAGGTGGAGCTATCCATACCTGCGGAGAGACTTTCCATAGGTTTGATAGGTACCTTAACATCTTAAATCCTCTAATCTCTAAGAAGTTCGATCGTCGTGCCTGTGGCTGGGCATATGGCATGAACATGTTTGATTTGTCTGAGTGGAGGAAGCAAAATATTAATGATGTCTACCACTACTGGCAGAATCTAGTGAGTATTCATAATCCATAAATTATCAATAATGTTGGAGCTCAAAAATACTGTTGATGTAAGTGCTTGTAAAGTATCATTAGTGGCAATGGTTGCTGGCTTGTGTTATGTAGCGAACATGGCCTCATAAGCCATTTGTTCGAATTTGATTTTGGTGATTAATGACAACATGATCAATGAGACTAACCATATTGTTGAGCATGTCTTTGTAGGCATTCCTAGGTCTCATGGATATTACCACAAGTTAACATACCACACAAAGTTAACATGTCATACCACAAGTTAAGCGAAGTTAACATACCATGAGCAAGTTAACATTGCATATCAAAAATTCAGAGTTAATATATATTTTAAGGCTCTAAGTGATGATATGTTATGTTCAAGAGATGGCATGTTAAGTTCAAATGATGGTAAATTGAAGACACAAAAGAAAATAGCAAAAAGAAACTGTCGGATGATCCGACGGTCCAATTTCTTCATGCGTCGGATGAATGGAAGAGACAGAAAAAACAACAAAAAGAAACCGTCTGGTTGGTTCGGCCATCGGTCTATCCGATGATTAATTAGTTTGAACAAGACAGAGACATGCCAAGATGAGAAGTAGCACCTGATGAACCGACGAGGAGGCAACAGTTCATCCGACAGCCCATGGAGTCAAGACAGAGTGCAACGGGTTGCGCATGCACCGGATGAACCAATGGTGGTAGCAGCAGGTCATCTGACGACTACGAAGATGCTAACTGTAAGGTTTTAGCGCGGAACCCTTCAACACCAAATGTGACGATCTGAAGGGGAGCGCCAGTCTATGCGTCGGATGAATGGCATCAGCAGAGTTGCAATGGCTATGTGACGTAGAAGGAGCACCGGATGAATCGATGGCCCTGAAAAGCAAGTGTCGGTTCATCCGACGGTATGCTTTTCAATAGCCATTAGCCATCGACTAGCTTGATGCCTTGGGAAATTTATACCCTCTCCACTCACCCATTTGAGGTTAAGTGCAGAGGAGTGTAAGACACTTAGAAGATCATATCCAAGCCATCCAAGTGCTAAATTGCTCATCCAAAGACTTGCACATGCTTTGTGTGTGTGCGCGCGCTTAGAGCTAGGCTTAGCTTATAACTGAGTGAGTGAAAGGTGTGCCTAACTTGAGAGGTGATTCTTGAGTGAATCAAGCTGTAAAAGGTGTCGGAAGCCTTGGGGCCTAAGTGGCTCACCAGCAATCGTCTTCGACCCTCCGGCTTGGTGTGGAGTGGCGAGGACACTTTGTGTGGGGGACATGGAGACCCCCTTCCTTGGTGGAGAAGCTCCTTAGTGGAGGTGGCATCAAGGTGACCAAGGGAGCTAGGCGAGTGCCTTAGTGGCGAACGTTTGTGGCTAGTCAAGTGGTGCTCTTGAGAGAGACTTGGTGACCATGAAGCAATACTCTTGTGTGTAGTGCTTCAATAACGTGGACTGGCTTAGTGTCTACCGATACCACAGTATAAATCGTGTGTCAAGAGTTTGCTTCCTCTCACCCCCTTTATGTTTCCACATTACTCTCTTTGCAATCCTTTCTTGCCTTTACTTTCCTAGAGTAGTTTCATGCTACGATTGGATGTAGGTTGCAAAACTTGTTTTGGGATGAGGGTTTCACACTAAATCAACCTTAGATTGTACATCTAGATAGAATTGATCTAGTTTACATTATGCAAAATAGTGGAAGCCATATGTTAAGTTTTTAAGTCACCTAATTCACCCTCTCCCCCTCTTAGGCTACGAGCATACAATTCCTTACATGTTATTTTGCTACTTAATCCTCATTTTAAAACTATTAACAAAATATAGACTATTTATATTCACTCGTGGATGACCATAAATTGATTGTGGCATTTCTTAAAATCCCATTTTTGCGGAATGCAAGCAGACAATTATGGAAATTAGGAACACTTCCCGCTGGCCTAGTCACATTCTGAAACCACACATTCCCTCTTGATAGCTCATGGCATCTATTGGGTCTAGGGTATAAGCCAAATGTCAACCAAAGTGATATTTAGTGTGCAACTATTGTACATTATAATGGGAATCGAAAACCGTGGCTTGAGATTGGTGTGACAGGTTACCCCCAATTCTGGTCCAAGTATGTCAATTTCGATCATGTTTTTCTACGTGAGTGCAACATAAATTCATGAAATCCTTCTTTTGCTAATAACATGTATTAGAAATGCAGAGCAGTTCATTAATTTTGTTTATTGTTGTATAATAAGTGATATAGAGTGTCTATTTTTGTTCCTGAAATGTTATGGACATAAATCATAGGGCATGTCATAGTATATAGGTGTAGAATAAGATTGTTCATAAGAGTTTTTGATGTGTTATGAACCTTTTGGTCTAACATTACCAATGGGGTGATGGTAATGCTACAGTTGTGGGGATGTCACATTAGTGTATTCTGTATTGTGTATTGTATTGTGTATTGACTATTGAGTAACAAAAGTAGCTCTGCTATATCTTTTTTGCCCTTAACAAAATCAAGGAGATGTGCTGAGATTTTAATATGAACATTTCGTGATAGTTTTTACATCTTTATTCTACAAAACCAAATGCACGATTCTGCAGCACGTGAAAATGAAGCTGCCTCCTGAAAATTGGAGCTGTGAATTCACCCTGGATTTTCCTCGCTGATGGTGAGCTCTGCCCCTTCCCAACGCCAGCTGTTGTGGCGCACTTGCCATTGTCTGACTGTCATCTATAGATGTCCAATTGAACTGCCTAGCATGACACTGCATGAACACAGTTAAACATGACACAATTAAGGCACGACACGGTTAAACACTAGGAGTGTTCGTGTCATGTTGTGCCTGCACGCCGTGTCAATTCGTTAGCCCAGCCAAAGATGACACAAACGTCATTCGTCGTGTCGTGCCAGCACAGCAACATAGTCAATGGTCAGGATCGAAGGTGCAAAAGGATGAAAGGCACTAGGCTTGCGGAGTTGTTGAGTCGTTGGGCAAGGAATATGAGCAAGGGAGAGGTGGGTCGTGGAAATGGATTTGGATTGGATACCCAGAAGGTTGAAGTGGTGTCTTTTGTTTCTCTTTTGAATACATGCAAGAATATATGCATATTGTGTCTACGTACGTTTGTAATTGTTTTGGCCAAACAAAAATATGTTGAAGTGATCTCGCCCCTTCCGTCGGATAATGATCGGTTTTTCTTTTTCGTTGCGGTGGGGTTTGTGTAAATTTAGCAGTGCTTCAGGCGACGTGTCTCGTTTAGACGGTCAGCACTGTAGTTTGTCAACTACAGTTGTGGCCCTTTTCTATATATGCCTTGCAAATTGATCACTTCTCTTGTTTTTTTGGTGAGTGGATGAAAGCGATGGTGAGAGTGGCGTCGACGGAAGCAGTGAAGGGAAAGGGATTAGTGGGTGCAAAAAGGAAAGGTGATGTCGCGGGTTAGTCTCCGCCTCCTAGTTTTGAAGCACTTGTGTCTTGAGGTGCGGGGAACCAAGGAGAGGCAGCAGAGACGGTGAAGGAGGTATAGTACATTTTTTGAAAAATTTAGTCCCAACTATTTATTTTTGAAAAATCATAAAAATAGTAAAAATTTCTAACCAATGATTTTGTCCCCTTCACTCCTACCAGAAAGAGCTAGCTCTAGCTTCGCCGGCATGGCAACTTTGTCAACAGAAGAAGAGCTCAAGCTGTGATAAGCTCGAGTGAGGTAGAGCTACAACAGTGTGGAAGGGGGTGAGCTGCTGCAGCGGGGAGCAAGGTGGACTTCACCTGGCACAAAGCAAACGAGGTATGAGGCTTCCCTTCTGGAGCGTCAAGCACTCTGGGAGAGTCATGGAGCGGATGGCCGCAAGAAAGAGGAGGAAGGCAGGCAGGGCATCCTCATAGCGTAGGGCAGCGCAGCCGCCACAGCGGCGTACAGGCCCTGCCCTGACCCAGATTCTTGGTGACCTCATCACTACAAGAGTCGTATTTTTTTAGAAATGAATAGTACAATGCAGACACTTATGACACGTACGCACACTTACCCTTTATACACAGTTATGCAAATGCTACCCCTACCTCCGAAGGGGAAAAAGTCTACATCACCCCTTGAACTATGAAAGGCAGTCTACTTCACCCCCAACATCTGAAACTGGATATTTTACCCCCCTCAACTTTGCAAAACCACTCAAATAACCCCCTAGGTGGTTTTCGACAGTGTTTTTTCCACCGTGGCTGCTGACGTGGATGACGACATGGTGATGTCCCACATGTCATCCACATAATGGCTGTTGCGTCGCACCCGTCCTCGGAACCGCGTTGTTGCCCTGCACCCACCGTCGTTGTTGCCCTGCCTCACTGGCGGTGGAAGGAGGCCATCCCCTCACCACAACACCCGTTGATAGAGAGGGAGAGAAGTAGCCGGTGTAGATGTACGACCACAGATTAGCATGCGATCGAGAACGACCCGACGCTGACTGCGGCCACAGCTGCCATGATGTCTGTTGACGGATAAAATACGTATCCACCTACGATCCGCAAGCGTACGGACCCACACCTTTTTCACCACGGGATTCCCAAGGTTCTTGTCAATCCGCGGAGCAAGGAGATTACAAGCGTTCGATCTACCTTTACACTCTAGCTACTCAAACCCTAACTATGATTAAACTAGAAAATGACTAAACTACACTAGAGAGAATGATTAAGCAATCAAGATAAAAGACACTCGCCCATGGGTCTACGATACTAAACAAGAAAACCAATCTAATCTATCGGGGGTTGTGGACACGGTTTCGCCCTTTCCCTCCTCTCGTACTGTCACTACGCGAAGGTATTCATGAATAGACCTATGATGGACACGGCGTATTGAATGGATTAAAGGAAGCATTGGAGCTCTACTCACTTCACGGCATGGTAGCTAACCTTAAGCATTAAAGTATATTCAACACAAGATGATAGATAGATAATCCAACAAAGTACGATTACATCTCAAGATCGATTACAACCCATGGACGAATAAGGAGATTACCCCATCAAGGTGCTAGACATAGCACCGTTGATCATGGTCACCCTTCCGACAGTGTCTTCCTTCTTCTCCACTTGTGGGTGCTTCCTTCGAAGTGGTTGATCCCCCTCCGGAGATCTCCCTCCTCTCTCTCTAGCTTGTGGATGGCCTCCTGGTGCGAATGGCTCTCCCTTTTGCGAATGGCGGCGCCTCCAGGGCTTTAGGGTTGAAGATCCTTAGGGTGCAAGGAAAGGGGGGCCGAACCGATGCTGGAAGTGGTCTGGGCCAGCCGGCCTGGGCCGACCGGCCCAGACCCATTTCGGCCCGGTTCGGTCGCCCCTTCGCTCCCCTGGGTCCTCAGGTGATTATGCACTTTGCCCCTTCCACTTGCATGATTTTGACGATGTCATCCTCGCGCCCAAGATGGAGGTTCTCCGCACATGAAGTTCGGTCTTTTACGCTTCAATCCCCGGGG
Source organism: Cenchrus americanus (assembly GCA_947561735.1). Lineage (NCBI taxonomy): Eukaryota > Viridiplantae > Streptophyta > Magnoliopsida > Poales > Poaceae > Cenchrus > Cenchrus americanus. The sequence continues at coordinate 123,380,861 of OX387242.1, read as the reverse complement.
GTGTTCCAATGTAACACTTCGGTCCTTGCCACCATTGGAAGTGATTTCATCAAGCTCATGAACACGAACAAGACTCCGTAAATGCTCCTTTGAACTTGTTGCGAATCAGTCCTTTATGTCCATGTTTTCCTACATAAACACAACACTTCCAAATGCATGCACATAGATGAACTTGTTATATGATTAGTGTGCCTAGTGGCGGGTTAGTTCCATAAACAAATCCGAACCAAAGTGTAATGAACATGTTTGGTGTACCAAAATACACTATCAACAATGTCAGATCCTTCTATAGGTAGAAGTAGTGATTGGATTCATGTGAATAAATGTGTTCATTCTACCTTGCACCAAATTTCAATACAATGGATATATGATGAGGTAGAAGTAGTGCATGGTGATAATTCTACTTGCATAGCTATAGCTGATAGTCATTCTATAGGTGTGCATGATGATGTAAAATGTCTATCTAGCTTAGGTTTATCTAATTATGAGTTTGTAAGTTGTTCCAATGATGGCTTCATCCCTGCTGTAATAAAGTCGTTTGATAATCGGCTAAATCACTTTATGTAACTCAATGAGTTCAACAAAAGAGTGATTGCAGTAAAGGATCGATCACTATCGGGTGCATAAGAATGATACATGTGAAACTATTGAAGATCTTGATGATTTGGGCAAGTTAGGACAAGGGTTTATGTCGGCTGATCCTCTTGAGGAGGTAGACGATGGTGATGGCACAATACCTAGGCCGACATTTGTAAACAAGAATCTTGATCCTACTTTTAGGCTTGAATTAATAAATTTGTTAAAGGAGTATCTCGACTGCTTTGCTTGGAATTATAATGAAATGCCTGGTTTAAGTCGTGACTTAGTAGAACATCATGCATCCTTCATGCCGGCGCTGCAACGCCAGAGCGCTGCCGCACTTTGAGCCTTCGGCCTCCCTAGCTTCCATTTCTAAAGCCGAAGTGAAAAATCTATCTATTTTAAATTACACTGTACAGTATAGACACTCACAACATGCACACACTCGCCTCTATGAGCAAACCCTACCCCTATGAGCACATCTGAAGGACTGAGCACCCGACAGATATGGAAATTCCTGAAGTCACCATTGGTAGCACCTCGTTGTTGACCGTAATGTTGCTTACCACTTAACGCATAATGCCGATAAATCTTGAGAAAGTGCAACTTGTTGACGTGCAAATAGGACGTCACCTCCGCGTGCGACACACGTGACTCCCCGGTCTGTAGCAAGGCGTGGCAGTCAATTTGACCTGTTGATTGACAATGGAAAATATTAGGGATCGACTTGAGAACCGATGAACCTTCAGTGACATGTGTATCTGCCAAACGGCTGATACAGAGAAGCGAGATCGGCCGGCTCGGGAGCGACAGAAGCGCGAACGCGTAAGTAAAGGGATCAGCTGGATCGGTCGATCGTGACGTCAGCACCGGAACGAGTCAAATCGGTTGTGATGATGAAAGCCGACAAGATCTAGATCGAGCTGGATAAATTGGTGATAAAAACTAAAAACTACAAGAATTGGTACGAAAACTTGTAGATCTAGCTAATATCGATAAGAGGTGAATAAAAAACTAGACGAAACCTCAACAATGCGCCCAGAAGTTAAAGCCTAGAATTATTCGATAAAAGGGTACTCACAAGCTTGCCGGAGATCGATCGATGCATCCCGACGAACTTGAAGGACGGCATTGAAGAAAATAAAAACGCAAGGTGAAATCGTCGAAAGGTAGATGTTGTAAAGTAGATGTTGTAAATTGTAAAGGGTTTTCCCGGAGGCGGTTTGTTTGATATTGGTGTGTATAGATTTTCCGACCATGCAGGGTCGCTATTTATGTCCTGAGGACAACCCGACTCCTAACCGATTACGGTGCTATTTACTTGCATCTAAAGAAAACAAACACCACTAAAAATAGAAAAAGACTCACGCTGGGGTCAAACTCTCTAAAATTGACTCTGACCCGTTGCCAATCGTAGATTGACCCGCCTCCATCGTGCTTTGCCTTTGGCATATCTCCTTGATTACCTCCTTCTTCTTTTCCATCGGCCGATCGTCCGGTTGACCATCGGCCGATTGGTTGACTTGCCATTCTGTCGATAGATAGGATTAGACTCCTTTGACCATCGGCGAACCTCATTGACCATCTTTCTTTGTCTTTGATCGGCCGACTGCACTATTTCCAAACCCAATCCGTATTCTCCTCTGTGGGACTCAAGTTTAACCATGGAACCCCGTCGCCGACACGTCACCATGATATATCTCGGTCACACACCCAAAATCCGGACCAGTAGAGATGTGCAAAATCTTTGAAGGTAATGGCAAAGCCAGTGGGGGCACCGCCTACCATTTCCAGTGAAGCTACACGTGCAGCAGCGGAGGACAGCTAGAACCTCGACCTCCTGCCCATGAACGTCTTCAAGGAGGTCATGCTCCTCCTCCCGGCGACAAAGTGGTGGCGGCTTCACGCTGGTACTTGGGTGATGTCATCCACGACCGGTCGCCGGCGCCGGAGCGGTGGAGTCATTCCACGACACTCTTCTAAACTAAAACTAAGCCAGTGGGGATAAAACTGCCCCCACGGCTTAGAAAACGTCTGAACCCCAGCTTCACCAGCGAGGGGATTTTTTCGGGGAATAAATCCCCAGAGAGGAAACCTGCTCTCGGTAGATTGGAACGCAAGTCAGCTAGGACGCTCACCTGCAACCGCAACCACCCGAGATAGGCTCGGTCTCTCATGTCGCTCTTCATCGTGTGGAACTAACACGATAAGAGGAAAGGGTCCGCCTCCGTGTTCGTCACAAATGACTTAAGAGTCGAGAGGGCGCACCAGGAGGCTGTGGAGGAGCAAGTATGTCCCCCCCGGCAATCCTCCATCGAAGCGTTGGAAGGACTCCATTGACGCATTCGACACGATGATGGTTGGCACGTGCAACGGTCTGTTGTGCCTGTGCGACAACACTAGGCCTGACGGTGTTGTGTCACTGCTCAACCTAGGCGCTAGCGAGACTTTGGTGCTTCCACCGCTCCCGGGCTCCACGTATTGGGTGACAGAGGCAATTGGGGGTGCTCCAGCCCCCTACGGCTCACCAACACCAAGCCCCCTGGAGCCCCCTCTCTAATTTTACTCATGTACTATACAAGTAAGAGGGGCTGAAAAGAAATACACAAGAGGTATTTTGGTATATTGAGCCAACAATTTCGCCTAAGCCCAAACTTCAAAGCCCAACAAAGGAAAACCCCTATTCGGCCAACTATTCTTGTCTGCTGTCTCCCGTTGCCTTTCCGTCTCTGCTTCCTCACACCGTCTCCTGTCGCCCCTGCCTCAAGTACCCAATCCTCTCTCCATCGCCCCAAGCCCCAACCCCAATCATCTCTCAGACTCTCCCGGTCTCCTGCTGTCTCCGCCTCTCCGGTCTGCCGGTCCTAGCTCCCTGCCCAGGCCGGCGAACGGCAGGGGCGGGGCGGGTGCCGGTTGGCGGGAAGCTCGCACGGTACCACAGGCCGCGATGGTGCAACACTTAGGGGCGAGCTCAAGTGTCGAGCAGCACGACGTCAGGCGGCCACGAGCAGCAGGCAGCATGCCAGCACCGCAGCAGCCAGCACGTGTGTTGATGGTGAATTTCTGTCACACCCGATTTTCCGAAGGAAACCAAGTGCATAACTATATGCATGCCAGGATGAAGTTTCATGCACATAGTGACATATAAGTGTATACAGAAATAGTATCTCGTAAGAAAAAGAAAGATTATCAGAGATTTACGCTTAATCCTGGAAACGAAGGCTCCAAACATCACAGGCAGTCGAATGGGGGTTGCGTACGCCTAGCACCAGCAACATCTTCACAAGACTTCATAGTAGCTTCCTTTTTCTGAGCAACAATGTTTATAGAAAGGGTGAGCACTTGTCGTACTCAGCAAGTGTGGGGGAAAACAATGAATGCAAAGGCTTTATAGTGGACTGGGCTATAAGCATTTAAGCAATTTTAGTTGGTCAAGTTTTATTAGCACCTGATTACTAATAAAGTATAAGTATATACCATCCCACAATTATCATAAAGAGATAGATTAGATACACCATAAGCATAAGGCCAGCATAACCAGATAGAACGATTTAATCCATCTTCAAGTTTATTTATCATGTGAGGGTCTAGGCCGCTCTTGACCGTGAGCACGGCTAATCGATTAGTTTTACACTCTGCAGAGGTCGTACATCTTTACCCACAAGTCACGTAAAAGTCCCGAAGAACTTTAAACCCAACCATGCGATGCTAGCTAGGCATCATACCACACTACCGAGGTGTGATTGCATAGGGACGCTACGAGGCCGTTACAAAGATCCCCAGATGTAGGCTGCCCGCTAGGTTACCTGGTCAGTGCAATGTATAAAGCTCCCGGACGAGTACCGTGTCTTAGCCAAGCCCACACCTACGCCCGAGCAGGTCCATACGCCACTACCCGCCAGCCCCCAACCCTTATCAAGTAAAGCATACCTAACACCTAGTTCACTAATTAATAAGCCAAGACAGAGCCATATGTCTTGTGGTAGCACTGTTTTCCTGGGTGGTCGCTCCATGTTCCGATTAAACATATGGTCTTGTATTAAACGTCCAAAGATATAGCATAAAGGTATAACATGATTCATCATTGTTGTTCATTAAAAACCACCATAACCCAGGTATAGCATCTAAGCATAGCTACCCAACATAAAGATAAACCCGTTTGATCAAGGCACATGATAAATAACACTAGTCAAACCTTAAACATGGGTCCCATCATATTAATGCAAGCATATGCAATGAGTGATTAAATATAGTTCTTAGGACAAAAGATCAAGGACACACTTGCCTTTAACCAAAGTAATGTCGTTGCTCAGAATCTTCAACTTCAAGCTCTTCCAATTTCTCGAACGGCGTTCACTCTAAGCGCATCAATCATCGGGCACAAACATACACAAAGCAGACAAACAAACAGACATACTAAGAACGAAGCACCAATCAAAAGAAACCTTTAAAAGAATGCACTAAAGGATAGGATCGATTAGATGGATCACTAAAGCACACAAACTGTGCTTGGAGGAAGAAAGGCTTGGTTAACTTTAAAGAGATGGTTGTGGAAGATTGAGCAAGGACCGGAAAGATCACACTTAGATTGAGCTGAGAAAAGAACGTCTAACGAACGTTTTGCATATGTGAGAGAGCAAGGCTATGAGCTAGGTTCATTTTAATTAACAAAACAAATATAAAGGATATTTCAGAAATAAAATACCCTATGTTGACATTAATGCAATATTAAACTTTATTTACGAAACCGATGTAAAAAACTAGTCAAGTTTTATTAATAAAGATTCATGTATTGATTAAACTGATTAAACATTTAATTTAGAAAAACTAAACTATATGAACAATCTAAATGAAACTTTGTAATTCGAGTAGATCATATTATTATTAAAAACATTATGGTATTGGTATTAATCAAATTAATATTTATTGTAAATGCCGATGTAAAAGCTTAATCAAATTTTAATTAGAAAAGATTAATTAACTATTAAACAAATTAACATTTGGTTTACGAAAACCGAGATAAAGATCTAGTTAACTTTTATGTACAAAAACATGTGATAGAAACATTAATCAAATTAAATTTGCTTATGAAAAACGATGTATAGATCTATATAGCTTTTATTTGGAAAACACATGTATAACTAGTGATTAATCAAAATTAATATTAATTTTATTTTCAGAAACAAAACATGGTGAAAACACACCACTAACGCGTGCTTTACATTATTATGAATCTAACGCAACTTGAACGGATGAAATCGGAGCTAAAACGAGAAAGATATGAGCAAAACAAGATTGCAGGGACCTAGTCGTGATTAACCGTAGATTTCAGGGAGTAGCTGAAAAGAAACCCGAGACACAAGAAACAGTGCTCGTGAAAAGGATAAAACTCAGGGTTAGATCTGAAAAAGGGTCGGGTGGGATTTCCGTAGGGGGTTTTCCATAAAAGATGCAAGACACAAAATAGATCTAAAAGTTACAAGAAAGGATAGGGGCCTATTCGCAAAGCGATCTTATCTTCTTCCACCTTGGGTTGGTGACGGATTGCCACCGGTCGCTTCTGAACCGCTGGCGACCGGGACTCCTAAGGGTCGATGCACAGGGGAAAAAAGAGGGGATTGAGGGAGGTGCTCACCGCGTGGAGATGGACAGCAGCGGCCGGACTGGTCGGCAGCGGAGGACCGGCAGCCGGCGCGGTCCGCAGAACAGGCGACGACCTCGAGCTGAAGGGTAGCCGGTCACGGTGTCTGTGAACGGGGAGGGGAAGAGAGATGGGGATTTGATGGGGATGACATCCAAACGTGCACGGGAACGGCAAAACGGAAATGAAACGACAAGACGAACGCGATGGTGTGCTCACTTTCGGCCAAAGATGAACGACGGCGACGGAAGAGCTCGCCGGAGTTGGAGAGGAGCTCGCCGGAGTTGGGGAAGATGACGGAGGCGACGTCGGATTCGCGTGACTGAGCACATCACGGCGTAGAGCTCGACGAGGGAAACTCCAGGGTGGTGTCCACATGCACCGGAAGTGCACGGTTACGCCGGAAAAGCTCGCCGGAAGTTCGCCAGAATTTAGTAGATGCAAAAGTTCGGCGATGGTTTGTGGGAGTTAGGGTTATCGAAAAGGAACGAGGTTGGCGGCGTTGGAAAGAGGACGCCAAGGAGATCGCCGGCAACTATTTATTGGCCGAGATTGAGTCCAATTTTATTTTCCTTTTTTTATTTCAAAAATTAATTTCGGATTAAAAAATAATTCCAGAAAATCATGAAATCTTAATTAAATCACGAAAAATACTCCGAAAGCTCAGAAAAATTCAGGAAAATTACTAGAAATGATTTGGGTCATGATGAATCCAAATAAGGTATTTGGAGCTCATGAAAAAGATTTTAGAGCCTTCTAATAAATAGAAATAGCTCGGGGAAAATGAGAATAAATTCCAGAAAAATCCGGAAAATTCTCGGGAGAATTTGGACAGCTCCTAAACGCATTTTTGAAACCTTTTGCACTCAAGAACCACTAGATGCATCGGCATGAATGCAACACACATACTTTTCATTTAATTTAGAAAATCAAACAAAGGATTTTTCCTATACTATATTCCCTGTAAAGAAAATAAATGTTGGAAAATTTTTAAAACTATGAGAAAATCGTTATTTAATTATTCTTTCTATTCACATCCTGAAATTGGAAATTTCAGGGTGTGACAATTTCCGTCAACCTAGCCATGAGTTTACCTTCGGTGTTGGCATGAATTTTATATCTTATCCATTGGTACTAACCCCCTTGGTATAACAAGTTCGTTTGTGCATGTCGGTTTTGGAGTTTAGTGTTTATGCAGGAAATTATCGTTGAAAGCGAGACTTCTGGGTAAAGTTCATCATGCACCTCGTCACAAGACCTCGAAGCCCAGTACAAATCAAGCAATGAAGTGAACATGACTCCAAGAAGCCCAAGCACCAAACCCGTGAAGATGGAAAACTCTGAGGACCCAGACAGAAAATGTTGAATCCTGTGGGACAAGGAGCTTCATCTAAACTGCGGAGAAATTGATGTCAAGGTCCCACATGCAGTTGGGGGAACACTCTAGAAGACTCAGGAAGCAACACCAAGCGAAGAAGGTCGCGGGCTGGGCTGAAGTGGGCCCAGGCCGGCCGGCCCAGCCCACTTCGAGGCCCAGTCGGCCCCCCCTTTGACCTAGCTTCCATTCAGGTTATTTATAGCCCTGAGGCCAGGCGCCACGCGTCAATTCTTTCATCATCCGCCGCCGAGGAGCAAAGAAGAGAGGGACACCATCTCGGAGAGGAGAGGGTTGAGCTAGTTGTCTAGGGTCTCCCTAGCCGGCATGGGAACCTTGCAAGGAAGATCATGTCGGAGTTTCCGGAGTTAGAAGAAAGATCAAGGTAGGATCTGGTGGTGATCTTGATTCATGTATCATGTATTATGTTGAATTATCAAGTTGCAATCCGATTTCTAACGATCGAGTGTTTCTCCTAAGATTTTTGATTTCAATCGGCTTTTCGTATCTTAAGATCTATTCTTGAGATAGATCATAGAGGGTGTTCTTGTAGAGGTGGTGGCTAGCGGTGCATGCCTGACCTTCCGGGAGATTTCGACTTATACTTAGGACTCGCCCTAGACTAACCCGCATGAATAGGGGTGCATTGTGATAGAACGGTGGCTCCAAAAGACGGGCATTTTCGGAGTCGGACGGGAAACCATGGTTTAAAGACGCTTTTTATGAGATTGAACTTGGTTACTTCTTCCTTGCTCGGAACTTCAACTAAAGCTTGATCCAATCTCTCTAGATTGGTTTATCTATCCCTCTCTACCTCTTGCTACCTCCGGATTTTGTAGATTAGATTCGTTTTCATGATGTTCTTTAGATTAGATACATAAGATTCCCCTTTGAAGATCAAAGTTCTCGGCTTTCTTAGATTGATTCTTGCATCACACATTTGTTCCATGGATTCGATGGCTTGGGTTCACACTTGAGGGAAGAAGGGTCCCTTGACTACGATGGGGGACTTGTCTGCTTGCAAGTCCAATTGAAGTTTGATACGAAAATACACCGTCAACAAGCCCCTTTTTCTGACGCCATTGTCGGGGAACAAGTGATCAAGATTCGATTTTTTATTGCTTTTTGTGAATAATTTTTAATTTTCTTTTGATTTTTCTTTTTGCATATACTAACTTTTGATCATCCTCAAAATCAATCTAATCTAGTTTGTCTAACCCTAGTTTTCTTAGATTTGTTTTTATTTTTGTTTTGTATATATTTTGTTTATTGCTAACCCTCACAGGAGATGGACGGCTACCTCTCCAACAAACCCGATAATTTTGTGGATGATCCAGAAAAACATTACAGGCTAAGGAGACGTGAAGCACAAGATAAAAAGCTGGAATTTGCAGATCCAAAAGCAGAGGCCGAGAGATGGTCGGAGTCTCCAAAGGAAGCACCACCTCAAAGCCCTAGGGAAAATCGACTTCCACCGATGGGAGAACAATCGCAGCCGGAGCGCAAGATCGGGGAGCTATGCACCCCGGACATCATCGACCTACCAATCTTGAACCTCGCGGAGATCGGAAGGCCGTTCGAGATTAAGACCTCAACAATCTGCATGGTGCAACATTCACCCTTCACCGGTAAAGAGGATCCGAACCTTCACCTCCAAGCGTTCATTCAACTTTGTCAAACATTCAACATGGACGGGGTGACTCAAGATCAAATGAGGGCGAGGCTCTTTCCGTTCTCGTTACTTGGGAAGGCTTTGCAATGGTTCTACTCTCAACCGGCGGAGATGGTGCAAAATTGGGACACATTGATGAGGGCCTTCATGAAGGAATACTACTCACGGGTAAAACTCAAAGCTTACACAATAAGATTGCTACTTTTGCTCAATATCCTATGGAGACTATATCGGAGGCATTAGAGCGCTTCAATGAGTACATCGGGCGGTTCTACATCACAAGTTCTCGAAGGAGGATCTCATTCAAAAGTTCTACCAAGAACTTACCATGGCGTCAAGGGCGATCATCGATGCATCGGCGGGAGGATCCATCATCAAGCTTACGCCGACCCAAGATTTCACTCTATTCAAGAAGGTCGCGGACAATGACACGTGGGCGTCATCCAGACGCTTACTTCCAGTTCAACCCACGGGGAACGTCACAGGAGTCTTGCAAGTGAAGGAAGACATACTCAAAGGTAAGATTGATTCGCTTATGTGGAGGTTGGAGAAGATGGAGATAGAGAAGAAAGAAGCTCAAGACTTAAAGGCTGCCGAAGCAAGATCCACATGTGAAGAGTGCGGAGAATATGGCCATGTCCACAAGGATTGCCCGAAGGAAGCCAAAGTGCTCGATTATATGAAGAAGGGGGATTTGCCGAAATTCCTCTACGGGCAAGGTAGACCTCAATTTAATGCAAGCTCATCTATTCTGAATTTGATTTTGCTTCATATACAATTGAGGGACTTCATGGACGAGCAAGCTAAGATGAATAAGGACACTGTCACCAAGTTCAAAACCATAGACAAGGTGTTGGAGAACATCGATAGCAAGGTGACAGAGGTTGGAAGCTCCAACCATCAAGTGCTCAACATGATGAAGATGCTCGAGACACAAGTGGGACAACTTGCCGGGCGCATATCCGCTAATGAAGGGAATCTTCCGGGACAACCTCAAGGTCCCGAAACGGTGAAGTCCATTCAAACTCATTCGGGGAAAGAGACCAAAGATCCGAAACATTCCAAGGGAGCAAGGAAGCCTAAACCTTCCGTCGAGGCGGAGGAATTTTCTAAGGAGGAGGTTACCGAGATCATCACCGAAGAGCCCAAGTTTGAGATGATGGGAGAAGGCACGAATATACCACAACTCAAGCCACGCTACTCCCGAGATAAACTTGATAATTATTTTGAGAAGTTTGTGGAGGTTGTGCTTAGGTTAAGCATCAACATGCCGCTATTGGATGCCCTTCAAGTTCCTACATATTCTCTCTACTTCAAAGATATTCTTGAAAACAAGTATGAGATAGAAACACTCAGGGTAGATCATGTCAAGATGTACGAGCAATGTAGCGCCGCTATTGCAAATGGACCAGAGAAGAAAGGAGACCCTGGATGCCCGACGATTCCATGTTCCGTTGGTTCATTCAAGTTTGAGAAGGAATTGTGTGATCTTGGAGCAAGTGTGAGCATCATGCCAAGAGATGTGTTCGAGAAGCTACGACAACCATTGGAGCCTACGGGCATGTGCTTGGAGTTGGGTGACAACTCCATTCGCTACCCCTTGGGCATTGCCGAACATGTGCCCGTGAAGGTCGGACACCACTTCATCCCCATCGACTTTGTGGTACTCGAGATGGGAGAGAGGGAGAAGCCACCACTCATCCTTGGGAGGCCTTTCCTCAAGACCGTGGGAGCTACCATCGACGTCGGCAAGGGGGAGATCAAGTTCGACATCAATGGCGAGAGGAGTTCTTTCAAGTTTCGACCACGCCTCGAGGTATGCAACATGATCAAAGTTAAATATATTCCACCGCATCGCCGTGTTGTTAAGGAAGAGCCAAGGAAGGAGGAAGAGCCAGAGAAGAAGGAAGTGAAGGAAATCAAAGAGGTTGTTGCATCCGTCAAGATAAGGAACAAAAGCCGCCTGTGATGACCAAAAAGATGACTAAGCCGGAGAATAAGCCCGCGCCCAAGATGGTGCGGAAGTGGGTACCCAAGATTGCAATGCCCGCAAACAGTGTTGATCCGAAGTAATCAAGTGAAGAAGTCTAACCATGGACTATAAACGAAGCGCTAGGCGGGAGGCAACCCGTTTCGTCGAGTCAAGAATAAGCTACCGGGAGGACAACCTGATTCAAGATTTTTTTGAGTCTTTTCAAGTAAGTTAGTTTTGGAATTTTCTATGCAAGACATTAAATTTAGAGTGGTTGAACAATATTAGAGACATAATTCTTAGTTGGATATTTTGTTTGGATCATAAACCCTTTACATGAGCCATCCTATGTGTTATTTGCTTCTTTTCGAGAAACCAAAACCAAAAAAAATCAGAACCTATCTCAACCTTTCATCCTCTTCATGATGTTATGGTTGACTTGTTTTACATGCTAAAAACACACGAGTAGAGACACGCCTTATACCTAGATATTATTTAAATTTCAGCACGTGGTAGAACTCGCGTGAACGTAGAAACTTGACTTTTGGTCGGTTTAAAAATATATATCCTTGGTTTCTCTAAGATTATAATTTTTCTAAGCCCCATTTAATTTTATTTCATTCAAAATCTCTCTCATTTAACCAAAATTAGAACCTAAACCTATGCCCCCATGATCAAGCCGGGAAAAGTTTGCTCTCAACTAATGAAGGCAAACAATACTGGTGAGACCAACATAAAAGTAGTTGGAAAATATTTTCGACTTATATTTGTTTTTAATGCTTTAAAAAATCTCTAATTTTATATTTGAACTCATTTAGCTTTCAGTTTATTTATAATTTTTGAAATTAGATGAGTGCTTAGCTTCAAAACATGCTTAGAGGGAGGCAATATAGTTAACCTAACCATGCATGCACCATGATGCATCACGGGATGCCCTTCCAACATCTTTCATCAAAGCCACATGCAAAGGAAAAGCATGGGGGGCAGACAAGGCCTTGTTTTGCGGGAAAATCATGGAGGCATGTGAGGCAAAGGAGTATGGAAATGACTCAAAGCAAAGACATCAAGTGGAAGGACCAATAATGCAAGCAAAGGAGTGGACGAGAGAGTTTGGGTGGTGCAACTCGTGGACCACGCGGTCACAAAGCAAAAAAGTGAAGATGAGTGTGCTAGAAGAAAACCGGAGTCGGGAGGGGCAAGAAGCCACCCAGGCCGGCTGGCCCACCCTGGTGCTCTCCTTCGGTAGGTAAGTTGCTCATCTGGTCCCTTGTTCGTGTGCTCAAGTTTATAGTCCAGAACCACCTTAGACTTAACCATACATCCCAAGTTTGTTTCGTCCAACAAAACACATCCTAATTCCACTCAAAGTCCATACTCCGAATAATTTTTGTGTGCCTTGTTGCCGGTTGAAAACCCCAGGATTATATTAGTAAGGAGAGTGCATCAACCATGTGGAAGAAAACTACAAGTCTTTTTATCAAGAAGAAGGGGTCATCATCGTCCAGGCCATCATCGACAACCTCTTCGAGGAGGCACTCGGTTTCCGAGTCTCCTTTTAGCATGGAGGAGGACACGGTACCGCCGAGGAGGAACGACACTCTTCTCTTTGGTGGCATGAGGGCCACACGAAGCTTGTCTATGAGGTTCACCGAACCTCAAGGATGTACGGAGGAGCCGCCCGTCCCACCTCGTCGTTCGACACGATCATCTGCTCCACCTCCATATGCTCAACGGTACTCCGAATATGGATTTATCATCATGACGGAGGAGGAGGAGAAGAAGCTCGCTATACTTGAGAAGAGGCTTGTAGCGAACATCGACTTCGATGACCAAGCTCTCAACATATTGGGTTTCGGCACAGATATTTACTGCATGTTGGGACACCTAGGTTGGGTGCAATTCTCCAACGGCGTGTCGGCAAACACCCACAAGGAAGTCGCCTTGGAAATTCTCAAGACCATGGCACATATCCTTGATGAAGGAGTGCTGAGTCTCTCATTCCATTTGGAGGGAATTCAACAAGTGGTTCCCTATGAATATATTAGGGAATTACTTGGTTTTCAAAAGGGAGTCCCGGAACTAGTGGACGTGCCGGAAGGCATGTTAGACGGTTTTTGGAATATGATCGCGGGAGGAGCCCACCAACAAAAAAATACTATCCGAAACCCCATCATCCAAGTGTTTCACTCATGGATGTGCAAAAGGATTTTGGGAAGAATGAGAGAAACAAAGGTAACTGACACGGAGTTGAATTGGCTTTACTCGGCTTTGATTGTCAGGCAGCCAATAGACCCCACTCACCTCATGATCAACCGGTGGTGTTGTGAAGCAACATCGGGTTCGAGAGATATTATTTCGGGGTGTTACCTCTCCATGTTGGCTATCTCTTTGAGGCTGAGTATTACAAGGAACCCCGAGCATCTCTTACCCGGGACTTCCCTTGGATTTGAATATATGAAGCAAGGCAAGCATATAAGTGGAGATGAGACAGGAGGCTTCAAAGTGGCCAAAGTAAATTTGCCCCTTCCGGATGCAAGATTAAGACTTTTTATTAAAGGGAAGGAAGATTGGTTAGAGGAAGGACTTCTTGTGCCGGTAAGGAAAAATAAAAGAGGAAGGATTATAGAAGAAAGTTCTTCCGCGGCACAAGAAGAAGGTGCACAACAAAATTATGTGCCACCATTTGGAGGAATTCCAACGCCGCCAAGTTACTACGGTGGTGCACCAATGCAAGCATGGGGGAGTGGTGCAGCCATGCCCCCACCAAATTTTGTGGTGCAAAACGTAGCCTTTGCGGAGCCTTATGCACATTTTCCTCAACCACAACAAAGTGTGGCCATCATTAAAGGATACACTGCAAGAAACATGCAAAATATTGCAGCCATCCAAACCAATGTAGCCCAATTAGGTGAAGGAAACGCAAACATCGCTTACGAGCTTGGACTCCTTCACATAGCACCGCCGGAACAATTCATAGGAAGGGTTGTTCAATCCTATTGTGAGCAAGGGTACAACAACCAAGACTATCAATATCAACCACCGGCGGAAGATGAGAGAGAGGAGGAGCTTTAGTTATCTTTTCTTTTCCCTTTTTCTTTAATTTTCAGCTTGTATGCGCCTATGTATGCTTAGTGTTTTCAGTTTTTATTTTTAAATTTCAGCATGTGTGTTAGTTTTTATTTTCATCATGAATAAAGTCACCACCTTGTTTTCACCTTTGGTAAAGTTACAAAGTTTATGCCATGATGATATATGATTATAATTGCCGCTTTGTTTATCTTTGTACTTGTTTTATGCATGATTAAGCTTATGCTCTCTTAAAATGCAAATCTGAAATTATCTAAAAGCTAGGTTAATTTTAGCGGAGGTTATGATAAAAATAAAGAACCATAGTGTTTTATGTGCTCTCAAGTTTTAGATGGATTAAAGATGATTTATTTTTGTTCTTAAAAGTAATGCTAACCTTGTCATAAATACCTCTTGCATGTTGCTCTACCTATCCAGAGTCATATATATATTTGTGTGCAAAAACTTAGTACACAAGATTTATCTTTGGGTGAGTTATTTCAGGCCATGATTTCTCTGGCCCGAGACTAAGAAGCTGGTCATTCCGTATTTGCGTATCTATCTTTTTGCTAGCCTTTTTATCTGTGCATTGTGTATCCCCACATCGGAGATTTCACAAACCTCGCCGGATATCCACCCTTAAAACCAAATATCATGTTTTGTGTTTATCTCCTTGACCACAACCTATCATTGAGTATGGATCGTCAATTCAAGAAAGATTGCAAGATGGTGCCAAGATTTCAAGTATCTCTCCAAAGGAAAAATATTTCTAGTACCTACCTTATCTCTATCACCTCTTTGCCTGAGGACGAGCAAAAGTCTAAGCATGGGGGAGGAGGTAGGTACAATGCAATTTGAGTTCAAGGGGAGTAAATAAAAAAAGAAAGAAAATATATATATATATGAATGAAAAAATAAAAATATATATGAGTATGTATGGTATAAATAAAATAAAGTGAACTCCCCAGTTCTCTAAAGTGCATTAGGAATTTCAAGGTTTCAAAATCAAAAGATCCAAACTCATTTTTCCAACCATGTGCAATCCGATAGCGAGGACTTTCTTTGTGCCTCGGGATCACTCTTTGCCATTTGCACATGTCCACCTATCTCAAGTGTGTGTATTTTTCTCTCCCCCTCCTTGATATAACATTATTTTCCAATAACCTTTTTGACGAGTCTCGGTAAGACTGTGAGAAGCTTGTCTTGTTTTGAAAACATCTCATTTATAAAATCTTGGTAGGAATAAACTTTCCCAAAAAGCTCCATATAAAGCGTACCACATATATGAATGTTATGAGAGGGAAAGGAGTAGAATAAATAGGCTTGAGAGACAAGATGAGAGTTCATGAGCAAGATGCAAGGTGGTTTAAATTTTTGAACTTGGTTTAGCTCTTTTTCATCTCATTCTTTATTTCAAAATTTATGAGATCCATTTGAATTATGGGAGCATGTTAATACTTGTGGGATAAGCTTAATTAATAATCTACCCTACGTAGGGACGAAGGCTAGTGCATTATGAAACTTTAACGAATTAAACTTTTGAGAGCATTATGTTTTCTCGTGTATGATCAAGTGCAAGGTTTAAATAATGAAGAGCAATGCAATTGGGCTAGTAGTCCAATGGTAGGATGGTCTGAGGACCATGTGTGGTTCGAGGAACGGTGGATGGTCGCTTCCTGGAGTGATTGACAACGTTGTGTGGACTAATTCTTGGAAAAGTATTGCAGGTGCAGGTTGCGGCTTGACTCGTGTTGGTGCAGGTGAAGAACAAGCGCGAAAGGTCGTTGTTGGTGAGGCCTCTAGGTGTGGAGAAGACAAGTAGGCTTCGTTCGAGGGACCTGGTGGCCAACGGGGTCAAGTGCGGGCCGCATGGTGGCAAGAACAGCAAGATGAAGTCGGTGGACGATTTCTTGGTTGAGCCACAAAACCAAGGTCGAGCCGGGACTTCGTGGGAGCCAAGTCATGAGTGGTGATTGGCGGAGGCTACATCAAGTTCGCGGGGTTTGCGGTGGTTCACCAGAAAATCACTGGGTTACTCGGCAGAGCCACAAAGCCGAGGCCGAAGACCGTGCGTGGCTGTGTGGCCGAAACCGGCCTGACTAGTTTGGAGAACCGGTCTGACCGGTTTGGGGTCACTGGGCGCCGGAAGCTTCGAGGCGGAGGACATGCGTCGGGATCGCAAGGCTTGCGTCTAGGCTAAGCAAGGTGCGGTCGCCGGGCATCCATCCGATGGAGAAAATCTGAAGACTTCCAAAACCGCCCTTGAGGGGATTGTATCCCTAGTTATTAAGTAAGGGTATTTTAGACTTTCGGTTGCCTCATATATAACCCAAGAGGTGAGAGGATGGCATCCATCTCTTGGAACCCTAGTTCATTTGCTTTCCTATTTTCCCTTCCTATTTTCTTAGGATTTCCATAGGACTAGCTTGAGAGCTTCATGGTGAGATCTTGTGAGAGGGTGGATGATCTGGCGGCAAGCTAGACCTTGTATGAACCTCTTTGGTATGTATAGATGATTTGGCGTGGTTCCTCAAGGCTTTGTTGTGTTGTTCCCGGTTGTTCTTGGTGGTGATTTTCGGAGCCCTCTCTTGGTGGTTTTCTCGGTGTGTTTTCGGGACCTTGTTCTTGGGAATTTGATGGGGGAAATTCGTGTGAACCCTTTGTGGTTCTTTTGCCTTTGATTCCCCTCCCAAATCCGTGAGTTAAGGGGCTCGATTTTGGTGTTTTCAGAGTTCTAGGGTTAGAGGTGTTCTTGAGGGTTGACTTTCGATTCCTCTTGATTGAGTGGGTTTTGGGGACCGAGCTTCTAGCCAAGGGTAGCCCACGAGGTACCCCAACTGTCCCCAAAGTCTCACTTTGATTCGTGGAACGAATCGGGAGATCGATTGGTGGAAGGGTTGAGTTTTTCCCGCGGGATGTGTTCTTCTCGATTGTCCAGGCAAAAACCGGCCTGACCGGTTTCCCAAACCGGTCTGACCGGTTTCGCCCTGTGGGCTGTCGAGAAGGGTTTTTGAGGAAGGAAGTCTATGTTGCGCTATGGCTTCTTTTGTTCAGATGTGGAAAGGCTCGTGAGGTGTTTTGGGTCTTTGGAGAGTTTCTGGACAAAGTCGGTATGACCGGTTTGCCAAACCGATCTGACCGGTTTCCCCTGCCTGCGTGAGGCTAAGTCCAACAGAAGCGGTCTGACCGGTTTCAGAAACCGGCTTGACCGGTTTGGGCTGCCAGCAGCCATGTCGTGTGTGTTTCCGCTGCGTGTGTTCTGTGGCTGTTGGTTGGGTCTTGCTACTAGGTTCAGTAGCACTTCAGTGGCTGCGTGAACTTGGCAAGAGAAGCTTGCGGAGGTGCACGAGTGAAATCGGGTTCATAGGACGAATTCTTGAATAGAATTTTTATCGGCTCCCATTCACTCCCCCCCTCTGGTTCGTCGTTTCGGTCCTTCACGGTCCAGTGGGACGCTACCCACCAGGGTTTAAATCCTGGTGCTCGCACCTTTTCCTGGATTTATTTCCAGGATTTTCCGGTGTTATACGTTAAGTGGTAAGCGACGTTCCCGTCGACGACGAGGTGCCAGTGGTGACTTCGAGAATCTCCAGATATGCCGGTGCTCAGTCCTTCGGAGGTGCTCATAGGGGTAGGGTTTGCGTACATGTATTCATAGGGGTGAGTGTGCGTGTGTGTTGTGAGCGTCTGTGTTGTATTGTGTCAATCTCAAAAAAAATAATGAAGGGCAATGATGATATCCATCAAAGGTTTACTCGAGGACGAGCAAGGTTTAAGCATGGGGCAGATGTTGACGGTGAATTTCCGTCAACCTAGCCATGAGTTTACCTTTAGTGTTGGCATGGATTTTATATCTTATCCATTGGTACTAACCCCCTTGGTATAATAAGTTCGTTTGTGCATGTCGGTTTTGGAGTTTAGTGATTATGCTCAAAATTATCATTGAAAGCGAGACTATCAGGTAAAGTTCATCAAGCACCTCACGACAAGACCTCGAAGCCCGGTACAAGTCAAGCAATGAAGTGAACATGACTCCAAGAAGCCCAAGGACCAAACCTGCGAAGGTGGAAAACTCCGGGGACCTGGACAGAAAATGCTGAATCTTGCGGGACAAGGAGCTTCATCTGAACCGCGGAGAAACTGACATCAAGGGCCCACATGCAGTTGGGGGAATACTCTAGAAGACTCGGGAAACAACACCAAGCGAAGGAGGCCGCGGGCTGGACCGAAGTCGGCCCAGACGGACCGGCCCAGCCCACTTCGAGGCCTAGTCGCCCCCGCCCCCGGTTTGACCTAGCTACCATTCGGGCTATTATAGCCCCGAGGCCAGGCGCCACGCATCAATTCCTTCGTCATCCGCCGCCGAGGAGCAGAGAAGAGAGGGACACCATCTCGGAGAGGAGAGGGTCGAGCTAGTTGTCTAGGGTCTTCCTAGCCGACGTGGGAACCTTGCAAGGAAAACCACGTCGGAGTTCCCAGAGTTAGAAACAAGATCAAGGTAGGATCCCGGTGGTGATCTTGATTCATGTATCATGTATTATGTTGAATTATCAAGTTGCAATCTAATTTCTAGCGATCGAGTATTTCTCCTACAATTTTGATTTCAATCAGCTTTTCATATCTTAAGATCTATTCTCGAGATAGATCATAGATGGTGTTCTTGTAGCCATGGTGGTTAGAGGTGCATGCCTGACCTTCCGGGAGATTTCAACTTGTCATTTGGACTCGCCCTAGACTAACCCGCACGAATAGGGGTGTGTTGTGAAAGAACGGTGGCTCCAAAAGGCGGGCATTTTCGGAGTCGGGCGGGAAACCGTGGTTAAAAGATGCTTTTTATGAGATTGAACTTAGTTACTTCTTCCTTACTTGGAACTTCAACTAAAGCTTGATTCAATCTCTCTAGATTGGTTTATCTATCCCTCTCTACCTTTTGTTACCTCCGGATTTCATAGATTAGATTCGTTTTCATGATGTTCTTTAGATTAGATGCATAAGATTCCCCTTTGAAGATCAAAGTTCTCGACTTTATTAGATTGATTCTTGCATCACACATTTGTTCCATGGATTCGATACCTTGGGTTCAAACTTGAGGGAAGAAGGGTCCCTTGACTACGACGGGGGACATGTCTGCTTGCAAGTCCAATTGAAGTTTGATACGAAAATACACCATCAACAACATGTTTTTTACAACAAAACTGAATCTGTGAAGTACTGATGTAGTGAAGTGTGACTCGTAATTGAATGATGGAATGTTTGATTCATGGCAGATTTCAATTTTCAAATTTTCAGTATGTCGAAAAGCACTCTATTCAACTACTTTCTGAGTGGTTCTGGCTCAAGTACTCCACATGCAAATGAGGGAACAAGTCAAACAAAGAAACTTAGGGTAGATTTTAGTCATTCGATCATAGCTGCAGACCCTGGAAATCGCAAACCAATCAATTCTTATGAATCTGAAATTAGAGACCAACTGAATAGAGCATATGCCTTAAATGGTCCAACCCAACCTCAGGAATTTCAATTTCCTCGTAAATGGAATGGCGGTGAATGGAGATTATTTCAAAAGACTTGGTTTGATGAATTTGATTGGCTAGAGTATGGTGAGTCCAAGGATGCAGCTTATTGCTTATATTGTTATCTCTTCTTTAATTATGCAAAGCCTGAAAAGTTTGGGAGTTTTGTATTTGCAAATCAAGGTTACGTGAATTGGGAGAAAGCTAAGGATAATTTTAATAAGCAGGGTGTTTGCAAGACTCATACAGAGGCTAGGCTAAGTTGTGATGATTTTATGAACAAAAGAACAAGTGTGGTTCAACAATTAGTTGAGGTAAGCACGGATGAAGAACACCGATACAGATTCGTTTAACATCTGGTTTAGATGTCGCAAGATTTCTCATATTGCTAGGGCAACCTTTTTGTGGAGATGATGAGGGAGCCATTACTCAAAAAGTGAAAGAAAATTGTGAGAAGAATGAGATTGAAGTGCAAGATATGGATAAGAAAATAAATGTTAGAGGGACATCTAGACGAAGAAAGCAAAAGGTAACAAACATGCATTAGTATCATGTTGAGATTTTTCTTGTCGCTATTGATCCCATCATGACTGAGTTGAATCATTAGTTTAGCGAAATTAGTTCAGAGTTATTAGTATGTATGGCTGCCTTTAACCCAAGGAATTTCTTCTCTAATTTTGATGTGGACAAACTTGTGAGGCATGCTGAAATTTATGCCGAGGATTTTTCATATTGGTGACCTCTTTCTTTTGCCAAATCAACTTAGATAGTTTGTACCATGCTAGAAGAACTCCAGATTTTTTGGATGCACTGAACTTGGAAAAGTTGTTGAATTTATGGTCAAGACTGGTATGCGCAATTCTTATAAGTTTATCGTCTCATTGAGCTAACATTGATACTACTAGTGGCAACAACTTCAATTGAGAGGATATTTTCAACCATGTCCATTATAAAGACAGATTTGCGAAATAAAATAGATGATGAATGGCTCAATGACCTGATGATATGCTATTGTGAGAAGGAGATATTCAGACTGATATAACGAAAGATCAACAAGCGGTTCTAAGAGATGAAACCACGTTGTATGCAGTTGCCCCAAAAAGTAATGGTATGCTCTATTCTCTTCTCAAATGATATTTCTCTTCTAAATTAAAATGAAAATTAATAATTTCGAGATCCATGAAGGTGTAAGGTGCAGGTGTAAGGTGCCACTATGTGCAGGTGTAAGGTGCTTCCTCGGATGAATAATGGATGTCACCCTCGCATGTCGTCCCTTAGTTTCATGATTTGGCCTTTTACCTTTTGGTATAGAAAAATTGCAACTTTTATTTTTCATCGTTCATCAACGTTTCAATATATATAACTATATAAGACTACTTTAAAATTTAAACGGTTACATTTGTCTATTTTGAGATGTCATAGTGATGTTATGTCGATATGGCTTTACAGTTCAGCCCCGTCTAAAATTTGTCATGCTTCCATCCCTGCTCGGTGTGGTGGGGGATGTTGTGGTCAACGGGCTGGCACGAGGCGTACTGCTTCGCATACGAGCCGATGGCTGAGCAGTACAAGGTCGTGCACCTCCCATGCTACTTCGACCAGAGCAGCGGGTTCAACGTGCTGCAGGTGTTCACGCTGGGGAAGAAGGCGGCGCCATCGGCGTGGTCTTGGCGCGACGTGCCAACCCCCGGCGCGAGCTGCTGCCTCAACGCCGGCGTCGTCAGCGTCGACGGCGTGACGTACTGGATCACCAAGGCCGCCGAGCGCGTCGTGGCGTTCGACGTCAGGGAGGAGCGGGTCACGTCCAGCATGGCGTTGCCGGCGCAGGCCAAGCAGGGCTACATGCGGCACCTGGCAGAGGTGCAGGGGCGGCTGGGCCTTGTCTCCTCCACTCCTGGGTGACGCCGGAGAAGATCGACGTCTGGGTCCTCGCCGGCGTCAGGAATCAGCGGGGGTGGAGCCGCCGGTACGCGGTGTAGCTGAACGACGGGGTGGAGCACCGGATTGGGCGACCGCATTTCGCACACGGCGACTACGTCCTGACCGAAGACCAGAAAGGGGTGTTCAAGCATAGGCTGAGGAACATGGGGACGTGGTCGTGCGGTGAGGTGAGGTCGGTGCGGATCAGGTAGCGGACGCCGGGGGTGGCCGTGTCCAGCTTCTATGGCGAATAGCGCGTTGGCGGCGTGTTCTCCTACATCAGGACCAAGGAGCAACTTTTTCTACTAAGGGCCACGCCCAAATTTCATTACTGCAGCAACGAAATTACAAAGTTTTACTGTTCCCAAAAGACCTAAAAAGACTACAAAATTTACCAAGGAGCAACTGAGTGTTTACAAACCACGAGCTTCGTAAACTAAACGTTTGTTAGCCTGCATTTCATCAATCTGCACTCTTCCAAGTTTGCATAATCTGCTGGCACGTACTGCTACCATTTACCGGGTTACTTAACTTGACCATGCTCTGATGTCAACATTTTGCTTTGCACCAACAACCACGTGGAAAGTTTATGTTTTGGGCTTTCCAAATTGTTTCACCTTGAAACGTTGTATTGAGTGTGCCGATTTCCTCTGGCATCTCCACAAATATTTGATCCAGAGTGTCTAGATTTATGAGACAAAATTTTGTCATATTCTCAACCAATAGAAAGATGCTACTCCCTCCATATCATTTTATTTGACGTTTTGGACAGCTTTGACAAAATTAAGGAATGCATGATTTGACACTTTTGACCATCATCTTTGCTCCCTCCAGCTGTGCGCTTATCTATCTCCATTTGAATGGTAGCGAGAGAGGTCAGGGGCAAGAAAGAAAATCAAGATTCGCATGGGAAAACAACGTCAACTATTCTGACTCGTTTTTCTTTGGCTTGTTGGCGTCGAGTATAATGATATGGAGGGAGTACATCATAACGAAAAATATGAAAGACTTTTTAGACAAAATCTTTCATAAGTTGTCATATCACAGAGGAAAATATGACAAATTTATTAGACAGAATCCTATCAGATTTTGAACAAAATAAAAGGTTTTTTTAATGGACTGCGAAAGCTTACGCATTCTCGAATTTTTAATAGAAGAAGAGAGTTGGTCCAGTTTATAAGGAAAAGCGGATCGAAAACCATACAATTCCGGTCAATCTCCTCAACTAGAGGGGTGTAACTAACAACTCAGGTCCGCAGACCATACAACTCCGGTGGGATGGATTGGGACATCAACACGCACCGCTCAACTCAAATCGAACTCACAACTCTGCTTGGTCGGATTGGGATATCGACAGAAGCCGCAAATGAAAATTCCACTTAAAACTTGAAAGGGTAAATCCGGTCGGATTGGTATGTCGACCTGGATTTTCATGAAGCTCCGCTCTGTCGGATTGGGACGTCGACACGAGCCACCACACATTACTGCCACAACAGAAACCTCTCTTCTTCTCTACTCTCTAATTTTTTTATTTTATTTTTTTAACAAAAGAAAAGGAAAACAAAGAAAAAGGGAGAAGAAGAAGAAAACAACCTCACAAAAGCAACCATCGCGGAAACACCATGCCGAAGATGCCTGATGATCCCGCTCACCCCAAGCAGAGTCAATGTCCGCAGTAGAGATGCTCGACGTCGCCTTCAAGAAAGCACATGACGCATGTATGTGCCACCGACGTCGTCCCAAGATGGGATGGATTTCCACCCGCACCGTCACTGCAGAGCAACGAAAAGACTGGCGCCACCAACCTCGCCACCATGGTGCTACTGGGGAGCCCCGCATGACCACCGCCAACAGCACCACCACTGTGTCGTTGGCACATGCCCGCGCAAGAGCCGTCGTCGGCCGTACCACCATGGCACTGTCGACCCACCGCTGCACTACACCTTGAAGACCACCTGTTGTAGGTCCCTGTTGCGGTCCACATTGCATGCACCACCATCAGAGCCGGATCCAACACTACCGCCAAAGCAATAGCCGAGGTCGCCACCCCAGACGGCCGTGGAAGCCGCCCAAGCCGGAACAAGCCATCGACATGGCCTAGGTGGCCGAGGCGCATGCCAGCCGAAGCCATTGTTAGAGGTTTAGATCTGAGCAGTCCACAGGGGGTCAATCCCGGTGGTTTATTGTTTATTTATTCGGTGGAGGAGATCGAGAGCTAAGAACACGATGGTTATGCTAGGTAGCACACAGAAATCACGGTGAGACACGGAGGACAAAGCGATTTATACTCGTTCAGGCCACCGGAGAGTAAATCCCTACGTCTAGTTATTGGTGTTGTATTGCTGACGTGGTTGAAGGTAAAGATACATCGTGGGATGCCCTTGCCCACCTTATATTGGCTCGCGGACAATGTTGGTGGACCTGGAGTCCAGGTCGGTTACAACTGGAAACCTATCTTAAGTCGGTTACAACATTATCCCATGATCTTCGAACTGCCTGGTGGCACGACCAATGTCTTGACATGCACTCCAAGACTTGTTCCAGATAAGGTTGCATGGAGGAATCTTCTGGAAGGTCTTTTGAGCCATAGATCAGGTCTGTTGGGCCCACTGTTAGGTCGGTGAGTCTTCTCATGGGTCAGACCCACTTGTTAGGGACGGTTGTGAGCCTAGTCGGTGGGGACCCAGGGGTACCCATGTCTCACAAGCCACCAAGCGATGTGTAGGCGTGGAGCCATCGACAGGTCGTATAGCGTGCACGTCAGTCCAAAAGAAAAAGTAGCCAGCTCAGCAGCTGACCTGTTTGTAGTGTCTCGAGGGTAGAGTGGTCGAGTGATGACCTATAGGAAGTAGACTTATAGTTGATCTAAGCAACACAGAAAAAAGTAGAGGCCGAGCATCGACCTATGAGAAATAAGGTTTCTTAATAGGTTGAGGCGACAAAGAAATTAAGAGGGTGTCGGAGACGCTCTCGTAAAGTTGTCCCTGCGCATTAAAGTAGACAGCATGACTGGTTTGATGCTAAAAAAAGAAGAAAAATAGGTCATGGTCTTAAACAAGCAGAGTGTAGAGACACCTAGACCATCGAACATAGTTGCAAGGAGTCTGGTAGAGCCACGGAAGCGTGCCGACCTCAAGGAGGTCTCAAGTCGATCAGCGCCCAAGCACCCGGAGATGCCTGACAGCACCTTTTTGGCATGCACCCCTCAGGGAGGCCTTCAGTCCTAACGCAAAAACGGGGGTGTCCAGAACAGACTGGCATGGCTAAGTGTCTAACAAAGCACACCGACCTCAAGGAGGTCACACATCTAGGGTGCCCAACTAGGTTGGCAGAGCCAAAGATGTACCAAGGTATTGAAAGACACAGGTATCGAGGCTCGCCGACTTCAGGAAGGCCATTTTGGTGCCCACAACCAACGTATCTACTAGTCATCGAGCGGAGCCAGGGTACCGAGGTATTGTCAACCGAGGTAGCAAGCACACCAACCTCAGAGGCCCGACGAAATTATAGTCTTGATTAATCTGGACTCCAGGTGCCCAGACGGACTAGTAGAACAGCGAGGCACACCTACCTCATGAAGGTCTTCAATTGAACCTATGATCATTCTGCTCAGGAAACATAAATATAAGTTGATTGGCATAGGTCCGTTTACATTGCAGAGCCCAGGGGGTGCAACCAGGACGTAGAGCGTAGAGGTGCATTTTATCATCAACTGTAGTCGTAGCAAGCGTAGAGCCATATGACGTAGAGTCAAACTTATTGTCTCAGGTAGACCGGGGAAACACGGGCAATAGTGGATAGAGATTCTCTTACCGCCTAGAAAAGGACAACTGCACCACCTGATCACGAGCGCACTATAGCCATGTGACAATGTCGTAGGCATCAATGATGCTCAGGTTTTCTCGTGTAGGTAGGGAAAGGCGCACAAGGATGTTCACATGCGCACAGTGCCCCCGCGACCACGTGGTAACAGTGTCACGATAAAGATAAGCACAACCAGGTATGGCCTTCGCTATAAATAGGGGCATAAGCTCCGGGGGGGCAAGGCACTGAGCCGTTGTAGAGCATGAAGTCGTCGTGTAGTTGTTGGATCATGCCATGGGCATGTGTTCGTCCACCAGAGCATAGGATGCAAAACTATAGGAGTTTGGAGCTAGAAGAATGAAGTCGCTAGGGAGGTCTTCCGAACTGGCGAAGGCGATGATGGAGCCGCACGGAGGTCTAGCGACTTGACGCTTGCGACTACATAGCCATAGGGAGGTCTACTGACCTGAAGTCTGCGACGACGGAGCCATAGAGAGGTCTACGACCTGAAACCGGAGACAACAGAGCCGTAGGGAGGTCTAGCGACCTGACGAAGACGACACCGGAGCTGCGGGAAGGTCCGCCGACCTAAAGCTGGCGATGACAGAGCTGCAGGGAGGTCTAGAGACCTAAAGTCGATGACGATGGAGCCGTTGGGAGGTCCATCGAACTGAAGCAAGTGGCGATAGAGCCGTAGAGAAGGTCCGTCGAATGCGGCGCAGGAGATGCAGAAAGGTCTGCCAACCTGAAGCAGGTGGCGACAGAGATGTCGGGAGGTCCGCCGACCTGAAGCAGACGCGAAAAAGCCACAGAGGAGGTCTAGCGACCTGAAGAGGACACCAGCGGGCCTGCAGAGAAATCTCCCGACCTTGACGCCCTGGAGCTGGAGGTGCAGGCTGCCGCAGCGGAGGTCACGAAGGCTTTATCCTGATATAAGTAAGTAGATGTTGAGTAATGTTGGTCGGAGCTGAACAATCTTGTGCTATGTTTTGTTTTAAAAAACAGTCATGATCAAGTCGAAGGTGCGGGTGGGTGGGTCGCTAGTGCGTCGTGCTCACCAGAAAGATGATCGCCGGGGCGAACTGCCACCGCGCTACACGAGGAGGTCCTGATCTGCCCCACGGTGGGTGCCAACTGTCAGAGGTTTAGATATGAGCGGTCCATAGGGGGTCAACCCCGGTGGTTTATTTGTTCGGTGGAGGAGATCGAGAGCTAAGAACGCGATGGTTATGCTATCATAGCACCCGAAAATCTCACTGAGATGCAAGGGACAAGGCGATTTTATATTGGTTCAGGCCTCCAGAGAGTAAAACCCTGCATCCAGTTTTTGATCTGTATTGCTTTGGATTGCCCCTTGTCCCTAGAGGGCGCCCTTGGCCACCTTATATTGGCTGACGGACAAGGTCGATAGACCCGGAGACCAAGTCGTTACAACAGGGAAACCTATCTCGTCGGTTACAACATGGAAGGCTTATCCGAGCTGCTTTAATCGGTCTGAACTACCTTGGCTTGCACGCCAAGTTGTCTTCTCGTATTTGGGCCCACATGTCAGCTCGGGTAGGCCTACTGACAGGTCGCCGGGTCTTCTAGTGGGCTGGACCTACTTGTCGGGGACAACCATGAGTCTGGTCGGTAGGGACCCAGGGGTACCCATATCTCACAGCCACCAGGTCACGCGCCTCTGAACTGTTGCGGCCAAGCCACGCCGCAAGCGCCAAACAGGGGACCATGCGCTATAGCCAATCTAGGCAGCGAGCCGAGCCTCATCACCACTGCCGCCAAGGAGTAACTGCTGTCGCACACCCCCGACGCGCAGGGGTCTCAGGGAGAAGATCTGGTCGCCTAGAGTGCGGATCCGACCTCCCCAAGGATGGATCTGGGTGCAGCCAGTCGAAACAGGCACTGCCTCCATGCAAGAGGTAACAACCACCAAAGTGAGGACGAGGGGAGGAAAGGAGAGGAGGGAGGCGGACCGCTGCTGCCTTCCTTGCGGCCGCGCAGACCTCAAGCGGCGGCGAGAGGCAGGGGCAGTGCTGGGAGGACCGGCGGTGCCGGGCGCTAGGGGTAGCTCAAGTTGCCCCAAGAGCGGAGCGACCCCACATGCACATAACTATAAAAAGTTTCCACATCACAAAGAAACAATATATATAATAGATAAAGCAACAAGAAATCAGGCGCTTCTACATGTCACTTCAGCGAAAAAAAAGTTGTCGCTGAAGGAACCAGCACACCGGGAAACAAAGGTGCAGCCGGCAGGTGTTGCAATGCGGGTCAGGTTCAGTGGGGTGGGTGAGTGCACGCATGTAAAAAAGTCAAAGGTAATGATGTCATCGTTGTATAAAGTATTTTGAAACTTAAGAAATCTATAAATCACAAACCAAATATCAAAATTAAATTCCGATCGCACCATTACATTTATGACAATAAAAACTTCGAAACAAGATCCCACTTGACTATATTTTGACAAAATTTTTTATTTGTATTTTTTAATTAATGTTATATATTCTGTTATCGCTGAACAAAACAAATGAAGTACCAGAACAAACGAGAACAATTGTCGAACAAGTTTATATGTCATCCGAACAACAAATATGGTGTTAGAACAAATCAGAGCAAGGGTCAAAACATGTTATTATTGTAACAGAACAAGTTATTATTATAGCCAAAACAATATATCAATATAGCCAGAACAACTTATTATTATAGCCAGAACAAGTTTGTATGTCGTCTCGAACAAAACAAAAAAGTGTTAAAACAAAAGAGAACAACTGTTGGAACAAAATCTTGTTATAGTCGAAACAATTTTGTGTTATCTCGAACAAAAACAAATGTAGTGTCAGAACAATGGTCAGAACAAGTTGTTATTATAGCTCGAACAAGATATTTATAGCCAGAACAACTTATTATTATAGCGAGAACAAATTTGCGTCTCATCTTGAACAATAAAAATATTAACAGAGGAAAAATATTAAAAAGGAAAGAATATAAAAATGGAAAAAGAAAAAATAAAGTAGAAAGTAAAAAATAAATAAATAAGAAGAAAAGAGAAATAAAAGAGAAATAAGAAAAATAAAAGAAATATAATAAAAAAGAAGAATAAAGAGAAAGAAAGAAAAAAATGAAACAGAAAAATAATATTACAAAAGAAATATAAATAAAAAAGAAGAAAAAAGAAAAAGAAAACAGAAAACAGAAAAAGCGTTCCATATAAATATGAATAACAAGAAAAACAGAAAAGGAAAAAGAAATAGAAAAGAAAAGAAAAGAATAATAGAAACATAAAAAAAACATCGAGCCTCCTGTCACTTAAGCTATGCATAGTATTTCCGGAAAAAATCTGCCATGAGCACATGACAGTATGACAACTCAAGAGAAATTCGGTCAAGAAATATCTGGCATAAATCTGTCAACAGATAATTAAATAGTTTTTCTCATAAATTATCTCTCATAAATCTGTCATTCCTTTCGTTATATCCAAGTTTTCTTTGTGCTGAGTGCTGACTGAACACGAACTCTGTACTAGCAGGCTAGCACCACAAGACTAGCTACTTGCCTGAGCAGCGAGAACGAGACCGGCGAGCCTGCCGCACGCAAGCTGATGGCCAGGTAGGAGTAAGAGTTTAAAATAGAATTTGAAGAGACACTAATAATTTTCTAAAAAAAGAGAGAATAATAATTAATCAAAAGTTATATAGATCCACCAGCTATGATGCGTGTGGAATCAGGTCATCCGACTTTCTTCTCTTTGTATTGGAAAAGAGAAGAGGCAAATAGGCATCACTTGTTTGTCTCTCACTTATCAGTAGAGATCGACACGGATTTGTAGTTGCGGATCCGACCATGGATCCCTGGCAACAACTAGGACGGCATGGTATCCTCTTCATGGAGCGGTTTCAGAAGGTTTTACTTGGTCCAACAGTACCACAAATTTACGGAACCGGATCGAATAGATGAAAATGTCGCACAAGATGAAGATGAACAATTAACATTCTCAAAGTTTTCGTAAAACACGGACAGAACTATTCGCTGCTGTCACTTCTAGCAAACTTGAAAAAATAAGAAGAAACATCAAGGACATGATTTCTTTTGTCGATAGGCCCCCTTCCCCTTCGCCCTGTGATCAATCTTGTAACCATTCAACGGCTCCGTGGTCTCGACGTAGGAGAACGTTCGGAGGTAGTAGCGGTCCGCGTGGTAAGCCACCACCGTTCCTGTGTCCTCGATCCGCACGGAACGAACCTCGCCGGCGGCAACCTCCTCCCGGTGCCGCGCAATCTGTGCGCGTCAGGGTTTACCTTACCGGTCCGGGCGCCCTAACCGCCGGCCGTCGGTAACGGTTTATCGACCGGTAAGCCGCGGTAACCGGCGATTACCGAACAAATTCAAATTTTCAAATCCGCAGCCAGTTCAATCGGTTCGGTAGCGGTTTATCGATCGGTTTGGGCCGGTAACCGATCGGTAAGGCGGTAAGCCGAGGATAAACACAGGAAAACCGAACATGCATTTGTGCTTCTCCGGTGATGGATTAATAAAAATATTAACATGTTTTATGCATAACTTAATGTAAAGAACATCACAAAACCTCACCAAAGGAAAAATAACATAGTTTTGCATACAAACAATGTCATAGTAATAATTGTGCATACAATACCATAATGATAGTGCTAATCGTGCATACAAATACAATACCAAAGTCATAGACTCATAGTAATAAAAGATCAACACTGTAGAAATGGGAAGACCCCCATTTGGGTCGCCATCTGGTACTCGGCGGTGGACATGACATTCAAACCTTTCACTCTAATCAGCTCAGCCTTGTAGTCTTGCCAAGTTTGCCCCGTCCACGCTGCTGTCGTCTGCCATTGCTGAAGTAACATATTGTAAAAATGTGGATCTTCCCATTCGTACACCCATCTTGTCGGTGGTTGTGTGCTAATGTCCGGCCTGGGATAATGAAAAGACTGGGAGGTATCGCTGTACGAGGAAGAAGAGTACTGAGGAGTGTCGTAGTCTGTCGGTCCAACCGTTCTCCTCTGCGATTCCGGTGCTCCATGATCTTGGTCCTGAGTAGCATGTGTGAAATCGGTCTCCCCTGCATTCAAGCATATATCACAATTAGTACTCATAGTCAGAAACATGTGTGCATATTAGGTTTCAATGTATACCTGTGAAACGAATAACACCACCACCACTGGCACCAGCACCATCACCACCACCACCACCACCACCACCACCACCATCACCACCGTCACCATCACTATTATCGCCATCACCGTCATCAGTCGAGCTGCTATCCTCTGACTCCTGATACGGTGGACTACGCTGACCATCGCCATCATCAGTGGAGGTGTCGCTGTCCACTGGAACTGTTGTTGTTTTGCCTTTTCCTCGTTGACGCTTCGGGTCACCCTTCTTAGGCCCCTCCTGAAACTTCCTCTTCCCAAGGTGACTGTCTCCCACCACTCGCGTGCCCAATCACCGATGCAATCATCACCCGTAGTGTCACGTAGATCAGAGGGGTCTACGTGATCACTGACAAGATGAGACGGTAGAGGGACGTCTCTGTCATCATCATCATCCTCATCCAAAACTGGTTCTTGGTTAGATCTACCATATTCAAACCATTCCCGAACCGGATGGTGCTCGTCATAGAATGAGAGATGGGCAAGTTGATCAACAAAATCACCTTCATCATGACTTGGGGTGCAGACATCCTTTAGCCTGAGGCGAAGGTTGTAGTTCACGTAGACAAGCTTGTTCAGTGTCTTGTGCGTCAAGCGGTTGCGAACCTTTGTATGCAGCAAGGCAAAAGTACTCCAGTTACGCTCGCATCCACTTGAAGACACACATTGGGAAACAAGCCTCACAGCAAGCTTCTGTAGCGCTGGGGTGGTTGAGCCGAACATCATCCACCAAGATGCTGCAGGTGCAAGTGCAACTGAATTAGTGACCAAAATATTTGAAATTTGCAACAGAGAAACAACAATGGCGTACGGAGGTTCTCTTACATGGGCTTGTCCTAGGGTCAACCGCCGCCCTTCTTGCCATATCAGTGCCAAACTCGCCAAGCTTCTGGCGAAACACCTCAGCCTCCTGCAATGCTTGCACAGCGGTCTGGACATCCGTCATGCTCTGAAATGTATCCTTCAGGGACCGAAACAATTCTGGAGTTGGATCCATCATAAAAGCATGACTTGGATGTAAGCAAGCGGCTGCAAAACATAAATCATTTCAAATATTCAGAAACAATGCATGTGGAGAGTAGAGATTCAAAAAAGAGGACTAATACAATCTTACCTGCACCAACATATGTGCCCCAGTACACATCACGAATCCTATTGTCCAAAATCTCCTTGTACTCATTCCAAGTGTGAACATTGGCCAAAGTAAGACTCCAACTCCGCTTTCATCTGCTGGAAGGCCATCACAACATCTCCCATGTTGGGTTTCTTGTCCTGATCAGCGAATCGTAGCATCTTGTAAATTGGTTCAACTGTCTTGATGATATAATCCATTCCCTCCCAAAACTCGATACTTGATAACCTCACTTGCGCAAATCGTCCTTCAGCGGTTTTTGCCCACTTGCTATCTAAAAACGCTGTAGATGTCATCCACTGCATGAATCTATCACGTTTGCGATGTAGGCTCTCTAAGAACATATAGTTAGTCCCAAATCGAGTGACATTCCACTTGACCAACTCACCGCCAATAGCCTCCCTCATCATTGCATTTAGCTGAGCATGATTATGTAACCAAGCTGAAATCCGCTTGCAGTTAGTGATCATACCTTGATGTTCGGGCCTCTGACCAATATCCTTCAACATCAAATTGACAGTGTGTGCCAAACATGGTGTCCACACAATGTGTTCATACACCTCTTTCAATTGCCTACATGCTTTCTTGTAGTTGGAGCCATTGTCGGTTACTATATGGACGATATGCTCTGGACCAATCTCTCCACCACCTTTCGAATCTCCTGGAAAAATATGCACAAACTTCAGTAATCCTGGAACACATAATCAATGTCAGTGGCAAGTGTTTAGTTACTACCTTGAGCAAAAATTTGGAATCCTGAGATTTACCAGTCGCATCAATGGACTTGTGGAACCACGTGACCCCATTACAATATATCAAAAAGTTTATGACACTCATCCTCGTCGGGCCAGTCCAAGAATCACACATCAACGTCACGCCAAAGATGTCCCACTCTTTCGAAACTCGTTTGTACCTATCCATCAAATCTTTCTCGTTTTGATCAAGGTACTTGCCATCAATTTCCTTTCCACCGGGTGACGCGATACCTTCACCCGCAACCATATGGAAATCAAAAGATTAGTTACGTAAATGTAATCTCATAGTTTGTGTGTGATATCAATGAAAGAAACCTTACCCCACTTCTGTGTCTCTCTGACCGCACTAACAAAGTAAGGATTATCAGCCTGTCTCCCAGGTACTCCCGCGATATGAAAGAATTTTGACCAAGCTTTACCAATAGCTTCCTTTGCATTCTTACCCTTCTGTGTCCAGGAGCCTGTATCAATCCTTGGTTGCGTCATTCCTCTTCTCCCACCTGCAGCCAAGTTATAGTCCTCCACCACCACAGGAGTATCCCTTCGCGAACCATTTCTTCGCAACATCCTTTGCAAAGGATTCTCCCTCGTGGCACCCGAACCACTACCCCCTCCATGCTCATATGCACCACCTCTCTGTTCCACTCCCTGACGGTACAATTCTTCAGCTCTCGATAGGTGGATGGCACGCTCCAATTGAGCCTCCTCATCATCTTCTACCGTAGGATAGTTTCCCTCGGCTGCAACCGCCTCCTTTCTCAACCTCTTTATTCCGTTCATACGTTGCCTTCTTAGTCCTCTCAATCTCACGCTGAAAGTATTCCCGCACAGGTGGTGGGACATTCCTGCAATGGACCACCTGGGTCCCTCTTCCAGCCAAATGTTGTTTGAACCTAGTCGCACCACCTCCACCTTTGCGCATATGACAATAGTTGCATCGCCATCCGGGGTGTTGATTTTCACCGTGTTCCCACACAACATCTCTAGATGCCATTTTGTATCTGCATAAATGGACAACATCCACAAATCAATCACATGAATCATATAAAGTTTTAAATAACATATCTAAAATCAAACCTAAAATCTACACCCTAAATCAAATCATATCTACCTCCTCAATCAAACCCTATCTACATCCTAAATCAAATCCTATCTACATCCTAAATCAAACCCTATATACACCCTAAATCAAATCCTATCTACATCCTAAATCAAACCCTATCTACACCCTAAATCAAATCCTATCTACATCCTAAAACAAATCCTATCTACACCCTACATCCTACAACAAATCTCATCTACAAGCAAGAAACATACCTGCGCTCGGAAACCCGTGGAACCGCGGCGGATTATCGCGCGGCCGGGTCGGTAAACCGACCCCGCCCTTCGGCTTACCGACGCGCCGGCTTGGATCCGCGCTCGGCCCGGCTTACCGCGCTAACCGTGCGGTAAACCGGCTGCCGGGCAGCGGTTGCGCGCCGCCGGCGGCCGGTCGGAGACCTGGGGGGCGGAAGGGGGCGCAGTGGACGCTCTGGTAGCCTCGGTTAGGTTTGGGGTTGTTTTGACCCCCCCCATGGTTGGGCCTATGTGGGCCGAGCTGGGCCGCCTGTTTTTTTTCTTTTTTCTTTTTTGGTTTAACTTCTTTTGGTTGAAATTTATACTAAATGAACTAAGTTTGCAACAAATTTGACACCATTAGACTCAATAAATCACAAAGTATTTTTAGGGATTTTTTCCACAATTTTCAATTTTTGGAATTCAAATTCAAAATTCCTAACCCTAACGGTTGGTAACCGGGCGGTACCGTAACCGGTACAGGCCGGTAAGGCCGGTTACCGCGGTAAACCGGCAGGTTACCAACGGTAAGTCTAACCCTGGCGCGTACACGTGCTTCCGCCCCCACTCCTCGGACTGCAGGGTGAGGACGTGCTCGCCGTCGTGCGCGAAGTGCGGCGACGCGAGCCGCTGCTCCACGCCCTGCACCCGCACGCTGTACCGGAGGCTCCACCCCTGACGGCCGCCGGCCCCGTCCCCGAGGACCCAGACCTCGGTCTTCGCCGGCGTCGTCCTATCGGCGCTGACGGCGAGGCCTAGCCTACCGTGGAACTCCACTAGCCGGCAGTGTCTGCCCAGCCCGGCCCCCATCGGAAGCGCCGCGTCGAACGACACGACCTTCTCCATCCCCTTGGTGACCCAGTACGCCGCGCCGCCTTCGCTGATGAGGCCGGCGTCGAGGCAGCAGCTCGCGCCGGGGACGGCGACGTCGCGCCACGCCGCGGCCCCCAGCATGAAGGCCTGCAGCACGTTGAAACCTTCGCTGGCGTCGCCGCGGCACGGGAGGTGAAGGAGGCCGGAGCAAAAGTGACAGCCAAGGAGCAAACTTGACAGCCAAGGAGGCAAATGAGGAACGAACTCCCCAGGGGATGCCCTGGTTGCTAGGAACAAACTCTGAAAAGTTCAAAATTCCAAAATTAGAAAACGTGCGTAACGGACACGTCCTGTCGGTACTACCGTACTAGAGTCTAGTGCTAGGAGTATACGATTGTGATGAATCGATCGATGATCTTCCACACATAATTTGATGCAAATTTCTTGCATTTAATTTTTCCTAATCTAGGTTTTATATATCTCGGCTTCCGGCTTCTTCCCGCACCAGATGAAACGACCGGAGACCGAGGGACGGAGGATATGGCGTCGGGTTCGAGGGCTCCCCCTGTCGACCGCGAAGCTACGGCGACAGTGGACAATGGCTGGAGCCTCCCCACGGACGCCGTCGTGGAGATCCTGCTGCGTCTCCCCACGACGAAGCGGTGGCGTCTCCGCCTCGTCTGCCGGCACTGGCGCGACGTCATCCGCGAGCGGACACCGGCGCCGGCGCGGCCTACGGCGCTCGCGTTTGTCGTGAACTCCGTCGATAGCACCGCGATGTCGGCCTCGGCGTACGCCATCGACGACCTGGCGGGAGGCCGCTGCCGGGAGGTGTGGAGGAGCAACAACGTCCGCCCAGTGCGCTACTACGACCAAGCCTGGCGCCGCGACGTGTACGACAGGACGTTCGACACGGTGATGGTCGGCAGGCGGAACGGAGTTCTGTGCCTGTGCGACAACACCGTGCCCGGCGGGTATAATCTTTTGCATTTTAGACTATTTTTTATATAAGAATTTTACGTATGGACCCCTGGGCGAAAGAATTTCAACAATGGACTCGTAGCACGACGTCAAAAGCCACGGCGCCATGGCGCCGTGCTGTTATACAACAGCACCGTGACTTTTGGCGTCGTGCTATTTTTTAGGTGATTTCAGATGACGGTGGTGTCGACGTGTCATAGAACGGCGCCACAAACCATGACGCCATTGTAGAGCTTCATGGCGCCATGCCCCTTAGCGTCGTGCTATTCTACAACAGCACAGTGACTTATAGCGCCGTGCTATGGGTCCATTTTTGGATTCTTACTAAAAAGATCAAAAATGCAAAAATTATACTCCCGGCGGCGCCATCTCCCTGGTCAACCCAGCCACCGGCGGGAGCTCGCCGATGCCGTGCGCCTTCGCGCATGACCCGGACACCTGGCGGTACAGCGTCGTGCACGTGCCCAGCTTCTTCGACCGGAACGACGGATTCGTCGCGCTGTACGTGTTCACGATCACGCCGGGGGAGCCGCCGTCGACGTCGTGGCGCCTCGTCCCCGTCACCAGACCCGCATGGACCTGCTGCGTCGACGCCGGCCTCCAGCCTGCTCGTTTGGCTGGAGGCTGATGGCTGGTCTTTGGTTTTTTCTCGGCAGAAAAAATCTTCTTGGCTGGTTCTTGATGGGCTGGTTTGTTACGAGAGAAAGATCGCTGACTGGTGACTGATAAGCAAAGCGAACATGATGCTCGTCGCCATCGACGCCGCGCTGCACTGAGTCACCGAGGGTACCGAGCGCATCGTGTCGTTCGACCTCGAGGCAGAGCGGGTCACATCGACGCTGGCGCTGCCCGCACCGGCGGGGCGCAAGTACCGGTGGCAGCTGACGGAGGTGCACGGAGTCCTGCAGCGGCTAGCAGCGCCGCAGTTCGCGTACGGCGAGCACGTCCTGACCACGGAGGCGCAATACCGCGACGCAAATTGGGAGGGCGTGTTCGTGCACAGGATGGCGCCGGGGAGGTTGCGGTGCGATGAGGTGCGGTCGGTGAGGATTGGCAAGCAGGCACCGGGGGTCCGCGTGTCCGGCATCAGCACTGGCGACGGCAACTCCATCGGCATCCTTGGGGTGTTCGCCTACGTCGAGACCAAGGAGCCGTTGGGCGCTAATATAATTGAAAAGGTTCTTAACTGAAGAATCAACGGGCTTGTCTGCTTGTTCAAGTCTACTGGCAGCAAATTTTAATGCCCCGATAAGTTATGCTAAAATTGTAAGGCTGTCCGCAGCAATTGCTGCAACCCGCTGCAACCCGCTCTGCAACTGCAAAATGAAGGGGGAATTGATACTGTAGCAGCTCCAGCGGTTTGTGCATCTGGTTCTGCATTTTGCAGTTCCCAGTCTCCTGTCACGCAATCTTAGGGGATCTCTACGCTTCGCGCAAACCAACTGCTGCCTCCCCCACTCTCCGCGCCTCGCGTAGCCGCCGCCCGCCTCCTCCTTTTCACGGCTCCACCCAACCGCCCGCTGCCTTGCCAGCTTCTCCAGGCCAGCGCGGCCTCCCTCCCTCCCTCGTCCCCACCCCGCCGAGGAGGAGGACTGACACGGGCACACGACGGCCGCCAGTGTAGATCCGGCTGCGAATTAACTTTGGGGATCGAGCGTCGACGATGATGGAGCCGGTGGCGGAGGTGCTCTGTCTCCTTGCCGCCGCCGCGGCGCTCCTCGCCTGCGCGCGGGTCAACGCCCGCCTTCCACCACCGCCTCCACCGTCGGCGGATCCGCGCGCGCGCCTCTCTCTGTCTCCCCATCGGCGTGCGTGGTCGCAGATCCGGCCGGAGGCGGGAACGAGCTCCACGGCGGGGCACCGAGTAGCGAGGGGTCGGCGCCCCCGACCGTGCCGCGGCAGGAGCTGCATCCACCATGGCCACGGGGCGCGACGGGGTCGTCAGGTCGGAGGCAGAGCCCCGCGTCTACGGCGTAACGCCGCGACCTCCAAGACCCGTCCATGTGCCGCTCCAGAGGTCTCAGCGGCTCCCCTCGGTTTCTCCGACCGGCCGCGATCCCCTCCCTCTCCTTGCGTGAATCAACCGCCGCCCGGATGCATGCGGGGCTGCAGGAGGTTGCTGGAGACCTCTTCCTTTTGCAGCATCGGTTCCCTCTCTTTCCTTTCTTCATAAGCGATGCGAATGCAGATTGTTGCTGCAGACAACCTAAGTACTTCAAAAGCTTTAGTGTTTTGCATATCTTGTAGCTCACTCAATTAACTCAACAAGTATCCATAGTCATTGCTGGTGAGTTGGGGCAATTTGGCGAGATAAGAGCGATAGAGCCTAACAATATGCACAAACACTGAAGTGCAATAGACGATCAAAGGATGCCTCAATCCGGCAAGAAGTGTTTGGAAGCGTCAACACCGAAATTGTGATATATTCGAAAATGCAAATTAAGTTCGAATGTTCAATCATGGAACCACAGACACAAGTCACAAAGAATCAACGACGCAAGCATTTACCCATGAGTGCAAGTCACAAAGAAGGTCGGTGCCGTGAGAATACTCCAATATGAGACATGGTTCTAACTTCATATGAGCAACTAAAAAGGCAACGAACCTATGAAATTACATTCTTAAATACAATTAAAAAAGAGTTAAATGCACTGTTGGCTCCTGAACTTGCTGGGCTGTGTCAAATAGGTCCATGAACTTGAAAACCAGTAATATGACCCCTCAAACTTGCAAAC
The DNA here is from genome assembly GCA_947561735.1 of Cenchrus americanus. Lineage (NCBI taxonomy): Eukaryota > Viridiplantae > Streptophyta > Magnoliopsida > Poales > Poaceae > Cenchrus > Cenchrus americanus. Next base: position 123,342,385 of record OX387242.1, on the reverse strand, counting down.
CTATTCACTCCTGGTCCAAGGCGGTTTTCTAGGCCACGTGGCAGCCTCTGGTAGGCCGTGCATGACACTGTTTGTGGTGCTGACGTCAGCGATGATGTTGGCACTTCTTTTTAATTTTCGTAATTGATATTTTTTATTCGGAGCTCCAAATATAGCAAATAATATATCAATTTTGATCGTCTCGACTAGCTCTTTGCAATGGTGTACTATGTTTTGTTATTTGAGATAGTTTTATTTTGTGAAAAATTAAATATTTCTATAAAATAAGTGAGAATAACAAAATGATCAAACTTATATATTCTATGGTCAAATAAAAGCGCGACACAAACAAGTGAGAATAATTTAAAAGTAGGAATAACTATTTGAATAATTTAAAAGTGTGAATAACAATTTGATCATTTTTCAAATGCAATAAGACAATTTGAGTAACAAAACAAGTGGGAATAACAAAACAAGTGGGAATAACAATTTCATCAAACTTAAATATTCTATGGACAAACAAACCTAAAAAGACATTATTCCACGTTACATAATAACAAAAATATTATTTATCTAACAAATTCCCCGATTTGTTATTCTTACTTATTTTGTAGAAATATTTATTTTTTTCACAAAATAAAACTATCTCAAATAACAAAACGGAGTACGCCATTGCAAAGAGCTCGTCAAGACGATCAAAATTGATATATTATTTGCTATATTTAGAGCTCCGAATAAAAAGATATCAATTTTGCAAATTAAATAGAAGTGCTGACATCATCACTGACGTCAGCACCACAAACAGTGCCATGCACGGCCTACGAGAGGCTGCCACGTGGCCTAAAAACCGCCTTGGACATGAAGTGAACGGGTTTGCAAGTTTGAGAGGCTAGATGACTGGTTTTCAAGTTCATAGACCTTTGACACAACCCTGCAAGTTCAGGGGCCAACAGTGTATTTAACTTATCAAAAAAGCATACTTATGGTTCAATTGTATACATGTGAATTTAGTTTGTACAGTCTATTACTCCATTCTTTCACTTTTATAAGGCACAGTAGAACATAGTACGGTCTACCATATAACACTTGGTCCATTCATATATCATATATTATATCTGTTATGATTATAATTTTATAATAATGTTAAAGTATATTTAATTATGAATCCAACTATATAAAGTTTACTCCATCCGTCCCGAAATCATACCGAAATCATAGTCGCTGGAAAACTGGGGTGGGAACCAATGTAACTGAGAAGAGACACAGATACCCCTATGTTTAGATGATTGGTCATTTGACACATTTGGACGGTACCTTTAAGATTGTCCGCACCTGTGCCTGTAAAAGGAACGCACCGGGACACTGTGGCAGGTGGCGTCCCTCTTTCCAGTTTTTCCAGCTGCACCGGGAGCAGTTCGGTCGCGGCAACGCTACATTTAGCGCGATACGGGATGAACGGCGTCGCCTCCCGTCAGCGCCTGCCACCAACCACCACCCATTCGCGCGGATGCTCGGAACGGAAGGCAAGAGAAGGGAGGGAAGCAGATGCCGGCGCCGGCGTGGGGTAGGTGAAGCGCGCCAGAGCGTGGATCCGTCGGAACTCATGCCACCGGGTCTCGCGCCGCCCGCACCGTACGTGCGAGCACAGCCGGAGCTCTGCGCCGTCGCCATCTCTGTCGCCGGTACCTTCGGGCTTCTTCCCGCCTGGCCTCTGCGCCGCTACCTTGTGCCGCGCCTGGAGTGTTGAGTTATGATCCAAATTCTGTCTCCCAAGAGAAAGGCCGACTTCTGACGGAGCGAAGCGGAGGCCCGTCGCCGGTAGGGTACGGGTCATAAGTACCCATTAGGGTTTTCCATTGGAGATTGATTCATTCTCTTCTTGTAAGCCGCCGTCGTTGGCGTTGTAACCGGACTCCCGATATAGTGAATTCTTGCTGGCTGGCGATCGTGGTTTTTCCCTCTCGTGTTGAGGGGGTTTTCCACGTTAAATCTCGTGTCTCCTGCGGTTTGATTCCTTTACTTGTCGTCGTTTATTCGCCATCGTTTATAACATGGTTTATAACATGGAGGAGAGGGATGCTGCATCACCGCCGCCTTCTGCTTGCCTGCCGGTGCTCGACGACCCGCAGTCACGACCGGCGCAAGGGGAGCTCCGAGCCCCCGCCGAGCTCACTCGCGGCCCGTCGGCCTCCACGCGCACCGGCCACAAGGCGATGCGGGGGGAGCTTCCCTCGCCCGGATCCGTCACGCGCGGGGAGCTGCGCGCCCGGGGGGAGCTCCGTTCGGGGCGTGCAGGCCGGAGATGGCGAGGCCAGCCGCCGGCCGGAGTTGGAGGAGCAACCACTTGATCTACAACCGGAAGAGGGAGCTTTGCTGGAGTAGCGGCCGCTCGATCTGCAGCTGGAAAAGCGGGTCCAGGAAGGGCTTGCTTGCCAGCGCCGGTGGAGCTGCTGCTCGAGGGGGTGCGAGCAGCGGAGCGGAGCCACCGATGGCGAGGGGGTGCACGAGGCGGAGTGAAACAAGGGAGGGGAGAGAAAGCAGTTGCGGGGGATAAATGGGCTGACAAGTGGGTCCCACGGGTGGTGGTTGGTATAGAGTTTGTGATTTGGAGGTTGACGGATGTGGGGAAACTTGGTACTAAACTGTAAAATTGTGATGTTCTTCTCAGTGGTTGGATTTGGAGGTCGCCGAGGGAGTATAATGGTGCTCTCCCGGGGCGGCCGTGGGTGGAGGTGAACGTTGTGCTCCCGGTGCCGGTGCCCCACGCTCCGTAGATGCCTGGCCGGAGAAGGCAGACGTCGTGCGCCGCCGGAGAGCCTTGGCGGCGCTGCTAGCCCGCGCTCGGTAGATGCCTGGCCGGAGGAGGCAGATGCCGTGCGCAACCGGAGAACAAAAATTTTGAAAATTTGCCAAAAAAGTTGAAAAAAAGTCAACAAGATCTCACAGGCCGTGGGATCCGCCGCTCCCCACGCGCAGCACTCGCCGGAGGAAAGCCGCGGTGGTGCTCGCCCTCATGTACGGCTGGTGGTAGGGGATAATGCAAAAAAACAAAGAGATACTGCAGCTGTCACTGCCGCTGCCGGCGGGGTAGTAGCCATGCGCTCCGCTAATCCCTCGAGGTAGCTCGCCGCCGGGAGCGCACCCCTGCTCCCTCGGGGAGCTCGCCGCATGGAGCGCGGGCTGCTCCCCAATCCCCATGGATTGCCGCCGCCGCAGGAGTCGCCACGCCCGTCGTCGCAGGAGTCCCCACGGCGGCCGCACATTCCGCAGATGATGCTTCCAGATCTGCGGCGGCGGGTGCGGAGGTCCTGGTGGCGGAGGGGATTCGACGGAGGCTGGGGGCAGGCGAGCGCACGACGGGCTGCGTGCCCGCTGGGTGGGTTGACTTTGGGGATAGCGATGGATTTTTTTTTACTGCCGTGTGGTGCTGTGAGAGGCAGAGGCCGTGCCGATTTTTTTAACTACAGGCAGCGGTGCGCTGTGTGTGCAGCAGCTAGTCTACCACGGCCTACGGCCTATACTCCGTACTCCCTCGTACGTGAATAAAAGCATTCCTATTCTTCAAACTCAACAAATAACGAAGCTGATAAAAGACATATATATATCCCTTATTTTACACTTCTACCAACCCTCCACCCACCCACTGACTCATTTATTTTTGTCCTTATCCATAGGAATGCTTATATTGTTAGCAAAATTTTGAATCCTACAAATACTAACTGTAACATCCTTAGATTTAGTGTGTTTGAAAAATGGGAAATTTCTAAAACTTGATTTGAATTTGAAGTGCTCATGCAACACATAAGGTTGGTTCCTTGTTTCTTCCCCAAAATTCCTAGATTTAATTTGGCACCATCATTAATTCTAGGTTTATATCTTGCTAGTGTGGTAAACTGGATCTTCATTTGGTTTTTATTTGGAGTCTCATGAATGGATTCAAATTGGATTTGGGAAATTCAAATTTGAATCAAATTAGTAGTCTAAAGAAAAGGAGAAACTCACCTATGCTTAACAAGCCGCCAACCCCCATTTCCGCCGGCACCGCTTTCGGCCCACTCGCCGGCCCAACTAGCCACCCGCGGGTCGCCACCTACCGCGCGCGCGCCCGGCCGCCGACCGGCGGGCCCCGCGCCCGTGTCATCCTCGGCCCCGCGGTGACGCGAGCGCGTCACCTCTAACCTTTCGCCTTTGGCCGACGCCCAAAGGCAAAGGCGGGAGCGCCGCCCCAAAGGCTCGCCGCCGCGGCGTGCCGCGCGCGCCCGCGCATCCTAGCCGTCCGCGTGCCCCGCGCCGCGCAGCCCTACTTAAGCCGCCGCCGAGCCCCAGGAGAGCTCCCAACCCTAGCCGCCCCAGGGGAGTTGCCCCTGACCACCCACACCGATCCGCCGGAGGAGAAGGGAGTGAAGGAGGGAAGGAGGAGGAGAGGAGCCACCCGTGGGAGAACCGTTCGCCGCGAAGACCGGAGCCGCCCGTGGGAGGAGCCGGACCCGCCGGGAACGACTACATCACCTACTTCCTCTACTTCCCCGACGACGTGCCGCCTTCTTCCTCTTATTCCCCCTCGCCGGCAAGCCGCACCGCCTCACTACACCGACGCACTACACTTCGGCCAGGAGCCACAGAGGTGAGGACGACCGCTGCTTCCCTCTTGTGGATACCCCGGCCATCGAGCCGAGGAGGAACGCCCGATGCTCCGCGCCGCCGCGCCGCCGCTGGTGATGCCGGCCTTCGTGCCAGGCTGGGATGAGGATTTCTTACAGGTGCCGCTGCCTACATCGACGCGCGCTCGCTCGCTAGCGTAGTCCTCCTTGTCACCGTAGTGTACCGCGCCGTACCGCCCGTGAATGTGCCGCCGCGTCGTGTTCCCGCTCGCGTTCGCGCGCGAGGCCACGCGGGTCCGACGCCCTTGCGCTAGTGTGCACCCCGCGCACGCACACGCCAATTTGGGGACAAGGCCGGGCCTTTGGTCCTTGCACGCCTGCGCCGTTTCACGCCGCCATGTCTAGGGTACCGGCGCCGCCACGGCCTCGCCGTGGCCATGTAGGTCAAGCACGCGGTCGCCAAGAAAAGGGGACACCATGTCCTCGATCGCCCTGAGCACCCCCTGGCACCGCTGTGAACCCTCTCGCCCTTGCGCAAACCAACTGCGAGAGCCGTGCTCGCCGCCGCCCATGACAACGAGCCGGGCTCCGCCGTGTCCCCCGCCGCGACGCCCTGTCGCGGATGGCACCCAACCAAGCCGAGGCCCCTACCCTAGCCATGGTACTTACCTTGCGTGCGCTGCCTCGCGCACGCCGTAGCACACACGTTCGCTCATCCCCGCACTGGGATGGGGCGCCAACACCACCGCCACGCCGCCATCGCCGCGCCCGCGCCGGCGCCGACCTCGCCGCGACGGCCATCGCCCCTTAGTGTGTGTCCCCTCGAGCCAGCAACCCCAGGGAAGCCCCGTGAGGCTATCGTGTGGAGACCGGTCGCCCAGGCGTAGTGGGACCTCGCCGCCGGCAAGGCCGTGACACGCCGCCGTCGCCCTTAGGGGCATTCCATCGAATACCTTGGACCACCTTCGAAACCGCAGTGGATCGTTACGTGCACGGGGAACCACACGTAGGAGTGACCGTAGCCGATCCGCCCGGATCCGTGTGGCCCGCCACTCCTTTCCCAGGCCACACACCGGCCCTCACAGAACCCAGCCACACCGCCCATCGCGGGATCGCGTGCGGGAGCCACGGCGCCCGGCCGCACGCGAGCCGCAAGGCGCCGGGCCGCACCCGATCCGGAACCGGAGGATCCGGTGTGGCCGGGGGTTTTTAAGGGAAAAGCGTATTTTTATTTCCAGAAAATCATTTCTCTCTTTGAAAAACCCTAATAAATCCATTTTAACTCCGAAAATTGTGAAACCTTTTCCAAAAAGTTTCTAAAATCCTAAACTCTGGGCTAGGGTGGTATTTGCTCTCTTTTGGATCTTAATTGCATTTCTTTGGAGTTAAATGCAATAGGGCCGCTATTTATTTTTCCTTTCGCGCTATTAGGAGCAGCTGGTGTCGTATGGACCTCCCTGGGCCCACTACCTCGGTGGGTACCAGGACCGACTACTCGGTGGGCCCCTGGGACTACCCGGCTTGCGCTACACGGCATCTGAAGGCGTGGAGCACAAGGACTACACAGGAGTAGTACTCGGTTAGGAAGCTGTGCATGTTCCGCACTGTACAGAGGACTCCTAGACGTACTCGACTAGTACTCTCTTCCTACTCCGACTTGTAACCCCGCCTCCCGACTATATAAGGCGAGGCAGGGGACCGATCTCCCTCATCCAATCTCATCTCATACAACCCACGGCGCACTACCGCACCATCGTGTAATCGTGCCCTATCAATCCGAGCTACGCGGCATACAGACGTAGGGTATTACGCACCTCGCGGCCCGAACCTCGTCTAAATTGTGTGCCACGTGTCTCTTCCTTCGAGTTACCGATCTCGGCGAGTCACATTCATCTACTTCGGGTACTCCCCGTAGTAGGTTGCCGGTCTAAAACACCGACAGCTGGCGCGCCAGGTAGGGGCTCTCGCTCGAGATCACATGGCGAACTCGACGGCTTCCGTTCACATCAAGCCAACCGTCGCCTTCAATCGCGGCGACACCTTCGTCTTCGGCGCCTAGGTCTGCACTGCTGATGGCGCGGGCTCCTTCCAGCACCGCCTAACCATGCAACCCAACCCGAAGACAGGCCTCGTGACGCTTCCCGAAGTTGTCGCAGGCGAACTCGCCGGCAAGTTCGGCGAAATTTCGCTCTTCAACCATCACGCTGACTTCGAGCTCGAGTCCGTCTCCAACTTGAACCCGACGTCGCCATGGGTCGTCGCATGCGAGCCGGCCGCTCGCCCATCGCAGTGGCCCCTTCTCCACGTCGGCGCTCGCGCGCGTGGCCCTCGCGTCCTCGGCCGGCCCGCACGGAGGCTCCTACACCACGCCGGCCGGCAAGGAGCCCGTAACCGAGTACAACTCGGACTCCGACGCCGTCCCCCGACCACATCTCGGACTCCGCCCTCTCTCCGAGTTCTACTCGAACCCGACTACGAGTTCGACTTTGGGTCGGACCCCCGAGGAGCCCGAGTCCGAAGATGACTCCTCCGAGCTTCCCTTGTCGGGGCCGCCTGCGGGCCGGTTATAAGATCGACGCCGGCCGAAGATACGTCTACCGGCCGACCGCAAGCCCGCCGAACCGACAAAGGAGGACTCACGCTACGTCGCCTACATCGACTCACTACCGTTCCGGGAGGGAACACCACTAGCCCAGGCCGACTCAAACACACCAACCGAGGTGGCACCCTCTCGAGTCCGGCCTTGGGTGCCCCCGATCGCCAAGTCTTCATGGTCGCCGGCGACAACACCCCAGACCCTCAAGCGCGGTCGAAGACAGTACCGGAGGACATCTCCGCGTACGAGCCGTCCGCCAACGCACCGCGCACGAGACCGTCGCCAACAGACGCCCGACGCGAGCGCAACAGAAGCGTAGCGAACGGCGCCGCGGCTCGCAGACAACCTTCCCATCCGCAACCTCGCGGAGGCTCTCGAGGCGGTCGAGAGCAGAGTACACACCACCCCTGAGCAGTGCCTCATGTCGATCACGCCGATCGCACGACGGAGCTCGGGGGCATACGCGCCGGGAGAGGTCATCGCCAAGCTCGCCGAAGAAGCCTACTTCATGCGGGTCGACAACAGTAGTCGCCCAACCTCTCCCGGCCTAAGCCCCGCGACAACGAAGCTACTAGTCGCAAGGCCGATCCCCGGTCCCAACCGTACTCGAGCCGACCTCCCGGGCCGATCCAAACCGCCGCCGCTCCAATGCCGGCGGACCTTCACGACAAGACCAAGGCAACCGAGAAGTCGTTCCCCACCGTGCTCCGGCCGGTGGCGGCGGCAACGACCCCGACGGCGGCGGCGCCGACGACGGCAGCCTCCAACCACGGGGCCAACAAGAAAGCCGGGAGGCGGCGGCGCGCCGCGGCGGCGTGGCCACGCGCATAGCCACGCCTCCGTGCCTCTCATGGCGGGTACGATGCTCGCCGAGGATCGAGGAGTTGCGGCGAGAAGAAGTCGACCACCGCCGGCCGAAGGCGACGGCTTCCCCGCCTTCTCACCCCGCCCGCAACCTCGCTTCTCCCCGACAAGTTCAAACCTTTGGGGATCACTAAGTACGACGCGAAGCAGATCCCATCCGGTGGCTCCGATGCTACGCCCTCTCCATCGAGAACGCCGGCGGTAAGCGGCCGACACCAAGTGCCTCTACTTCCCCTTCGCCCGGACCAAGCCCCACTCACATGGCTCGAGTCGCCGGACAAGCACTCGATCGACAAGTGGGACCGACCGAAGGAACAGTTCACGAGCAACTTCGCGGGCGCCATGGGCCGTTCGGGTACTCGCATGGACCTTGCCATGATCAGCGAGAACAAGGCGAGACCCTCCGCAAGTACATGCGCCGCTTCTTCGACAAGCGCGCTACCGTCGTCGACGTCACCGACAAGGAGGTCATCGATCTCTTCCAGACGGCCTTTACCATCGCCGCACCTTCGAGGACTTCGGTCGTCGCCGCCCCGAGTCCATTCCCCACCTCAAGGACATGATCACGTCCCGGGCGGATGAAGAGGACAAGGCCAACGCCAAGTACGACGCCATCCGCGGCAAGTCCAAGCGAGAACTGGGCGGCGGCGGCGGGCAAAGAATGCAAACCAAGGCGGCCGCAACAACAATAACAACAACAACTTCTCGGGTTCCAACCGCAAGCGCAAGCCAGACAACACCGTCGCGGCTATCCAGCGCCCTCCGAAAGGGAACTCGAAGAAGAACTTTGGCGGGTTCAAGGACCTGCTGAAGGAGAAGTGCCCGTGGCATCCAAACGGCAACCACACTACGAGCGGTGCTACCGGCTCGGCATGCACTCAAGGATACGCCGGAGCCACCGCACCCTCACGACCAAAAGGGCAAGAAGAAGGACGGCGACGACAACGACTTCCAAGAACCCGAGAAGACCGTCAACGTCCTCTTCGGCGGATCGCCCGCCAGGCGGGAGCGAGCAAGGCTACCCGTCGCGAAGTAATGTCCATTGAACCGGCGGTCCCGACCCCCTCTCGGGTGGTCGGAGGTACCCATCACCTTCTCCCGCGCGGACCAATGGACCAACTTCTCCGAACCAGACGGTTCCCCCTCGTCCCGAAGCCAACAAGGTGGTGGGTTCCAAGCTCAACAAGGTGCTCATCGACGGTGGAAGCGGGCTCAACGTCCTCTTCACCAAGACCTTGAAGAAGATGAACCTCGACGTCACCCCCATGCTCGACAAGAGCAGCATGCCCTTCTACGGCATCGTCCCAGGCAACGCGGCTATCCCACTGGGCTCAGTGGTGCTGCCAGTTACCTTCGGGGCGTCTCGGGACAACTACCGCACCGAGTACATCAAGTTCGAGGTCGCGGACTTCGAGACCTCTTACCATGCCATCCTCGGCAGACCGGCCATCGCCAAGTTCATGGCGGTGCCCCACTACACCTACTTGGTACTCAAGATGCCAAGCCCAGCCGGTGTACTCTCCCTCCAGGGGACTTGAAGATCTCTCACGACTGCGATACAGAGGCCGTGGTGATCGCTTCAACAAACCAAGTACCCAACCCGATGATGGAGGTCTACGCTGCGTCGAAGAAGCTTGCCACAAGCGAACTCGACATCCCAGAGAAGTCCGACAGCCGCCAATAAGCCTCGCCCACCCGAGGAGGTACTCGTCGTGGCGATCGACCTTGGAACAAGGCGACCCAAGCAAGACCACCACCATCGGGGCCGGACTCGACCCCAAATAGGAAGACGCGCTCATCAGCTTCCTTCGGGCTAACCGCGACATCTTCACGTGGAAGCCAGCGGACATGCCAGGAGTGCCCAGGGAACTGATTGAGCACTGCCTCAACGTCGATCCAAAGGCCACCCCTAAGCGACAACACCTCCGACGCTTTGCCGACGACAGACGGGACGCCATCAAGAAGGAGCTCGCCAAGCTCCTGGTGGCCGGCTTCATCCGAGAAGTCTTCCATCCTGAGTGGCTCGCCAACCCCGTCCTCGTCCGCAAGAAGAACTCGAACGAGTGGAGGATGTGCGTCGACTACACCGACCTCAACAAGCACTGCCCCAAGGACCCCTTCGGGTTGCCGCGGATTGATCAAGTCATCGACTCCACGGCGGGTCGCGACCGCTCGCTTCCTCGATCGCTACTCCGGTACCACCGCATCGCAATCAAGGAAGAAGACCAGAGAAGACCGCGTTCATCACCCCGTTTGGCGCGCATCGCTACACGACCATGTCATTCGGGTTGAAGAACGCCGGCGCTACCTATCAACGGGCCATCCAGGCCTGCTTCAAGCGGCAACTCAACAAGAACGTCGAGGCCTACGTGGATGACGTGGTTGTCAAAACCAGGGACTCCAGCACCCTCATCGACGACCTTGAAGAGACCTTCGCATCGCTACGCGAGTACCGCTGGAAGCTTAACCCGAACAAGTGCGTCTTCGGCGTCCCTTCGGGCAAACTACTCGGCTTCATCATCAGCCAGCGCGACATCGAAGCCAACCCCGAGAAGATCTCCGCCATCACCAGCATGAAAGCTCTCACGAGCATCAAGGACGTCCAGAAGCTGACGGGGTGCATGGCGGCGTTGAACGGATTCATCTCGAGGCTAGGAGAACGGGGCCTCCCCTTCTTCAAACTACTCAAGCACCACGAGAAGTTCGTGTGGACTACAGAGGCGGACCAAGCCCTTGCCCGGCTCAAGGACTTCGTCGAAGCCGCCAATCCTCACGACTCCTCACAAGGGCGAGCGCCATCGCTCTACCTAGCCGCGACTACTCACGTGGTCGGCATCGCCATCGTTGTCGAGCGGCGGGAAGACGGCCACACCTACCCGGTCCGGGGCCGCCCCGCCTACTTCGTCGGCCGAGGTTCTATCGTAGTCCAAGGCTCGCTACCAGCCCGTGCGGAAGCTCCCCGTACGCTCTACTCATCACCTCGCGGAAGCCGCGACACTACTTCCGTGAGTACTCGGTCTCCGTCGTCACCGACTACCCGCTCGGCGACATCCTGAGGAACCAAGACGCCACCGGAAGAATCTCCAAGTGGGCTGTCGAGCTCGGCGCCCTCACCATCGACTTCAAGCCACGCACAGCCATCAAGTCGCAAGCACTAGTCGACTTCATGGCAGAGTGGCGGGAGAACCAGCTACCTACTCCCACCGAGCGACCAGAGCATTGGGTGATGTACTTTGATGGCTCACTCAACCTCGAGGGCGCAGGCGCAGGGGTACTCCTGATCTCTCCAATGGGCGAACAACTCAAGTACGTCCTGCAAATCTTCTGGAACGTCTCAAATAACGAAGCCGAGTACGAAGCTCTCCTACATGGGCTCCGCCTCGCGGCTTCACTCGGCATCAAGCGGCTACTAGTCTACGGCGACTCCGCAGTGGTCATCAACCAAGTCAACAAGTCCCGGGACCGCAACAAGGAGAACATGGACGCCATCGCCTAGAAGTCCGCAAGCTCGAGAACAAATTCTATGGTCTCGAGTTCCATCACATCGTCCGCGACAACAACGTTGCAGCGGACGTCCTCTCGAAGCTCGGATCTACCCGCGCCCAAGTACCCGCGGCGTCTTCGTCCATGAGCTTCACGCGTCATCCATCCCGAGCCGCGCCACCGACCACCGTACTGCCCCCATCCACCAGCTGGGCAGGAGGTCATGATGATCGACGTGGACTGGAGGCAACCCTTCATCGACTACCTCAGCGAGCAGAGGGTCCCCTCCGACAAGAACGCAGCCGAACAACTCGTCCGCCGCGCCAAGTCTTACGTCCTCGTCGGGAGACAAACTCTACAAGCGGGGCGCATCTTTCGGAGTACTCATGAAGTGCGTCCCCCGCGAAGAAGGCAAGGACATCTTGGAGGAGATCCACAAGGGCATCCGCGGCAACCACGCGTCGTCACGCACGCTAGTCGCCAAGGCCTTCCGCGAGCCTTCTACCGGCCCACGCCCCCGGGCGATGCCGAAGAACTCGTCGAAGGTGCCAAGGATGTCGCCGTTCTTCGCCAAGCGAAGCAACACGTCCCGGCCCTACAAGCTAGTCACCATACCGCCAACCCGGCCCTTTGCCTGCTGGGGGCTCGACATGATTGGGCCACTGCCAACTGCGCCAGGATGATTCAACAGGGTACTGGTGGCCATCGACAAGTTCACCAAGTGGATCGAGGTCAAGCCGGTCACATGCCTCAAGGCTGACAGAGTACTCGACTTCCTGGATGAACTCGTACACCGCTACGGCTACCCCACCGCATCATCACGGACACCGGGGTCCAACTTCAACAACCACCGCTCCGGGAGTACCGCGAGAACAAAGGGGAATCGACGTCGATACGTCTCGGCCGCCCATCCACGGCCAACGGACAAGTCGAGCGCGCCAATGGGATGGTGCTCGACGCCCTCAAGAAGCGGCTACACGACGCCGCTAACTCAAAAGGGGGCAAGTGGATCAAGGAACTACCCAACGCACTCGGGGGCCGCGGACTCAACCATCCAAGCCAACGGGCAATCCCCCCTACTTCCCCGGTCTACGCGCTCCGAAGCCATCCGCCCCGCCGACGTCATATGGAACTCGCCAAGCGGGGAGCACTACGACGAAGGCGTCTCGAAGACACGCAGACGAGTTGATATCGACAGCCTCGAAGAAGCTCGCTGCGCCGCCCTCGTCCAATCGGCAAGGTACCTGGAGGGTATCCGACGCTACCACGATCGCAACGTCAAGGAACGCTCCTTCAACGTTGGAGATCTTGTCCTCCGCCGTATCGAGAACACGGAAGGACTCCACAAGCTCAGCTCCCCCTGGGAAGGCCCCTTCACCATGGCTAAGGTGACCGGGCCAGGCTCCTACCGCCTCCAAACACTTGAAGGCGAAGAAGTCAACAACTCGTGGAACGTCGACCAACTCTGTCGATTCTACACCTAGTCTACACGACTACTCCGGGGTCCAAGTCCACACGACTACATCAACACCCCTTGCCGCAAGCGACCCTCCGGTCCCGGCTCCAAGTCTCCGGACTACTCTCCACCGGGGTCCGGCCCACGCGGCTACCTACGGACCCCCGGGGGCCGCGACGAGCGTCAAGGACTCTAGCAGGCGGTCTACCAAGAGACCACACTCCAAGATCCGGCCCGCTCGGCTACCTACGGATCTCGCGATCCGGCCTACACGGCTACCTACGGATCACTCGCTGCAAGCGGCTACCCGCTCCAGCGCCACTTAGCTGTAAGCGGCCTCCGGGTCCAGGCGACTACTTGTAACTACGGCCCTGGCCACCCAGGTGTACTTCTTCAGTAATAAAGATTGATTGTTCATCAACTTGTTTACTGTTCTGATCCCTACGACGGGACTACTTAGCCGAGTACTACTACTCGCACCTACTCCACGATGGGCGCTCCGCACTCTGAGATCGCGGTTACGAGTACTCATTGATGGAAAATCTCATTTCATTGATACATGAATAGTTCATTACAACTGTTTCCTGTACAACTATGGCTACCGCCTACCTATGCAGACTACCGGAGGTTCGGCTTTTCGGCTACCGCTCCGCGATGGGAGCCATCTCGCTCCAGGCAGCCTCGCGTACCGCTCATCCGAGCGCTGGCGGCTACCCCGCCGGCGACCACCTCCACCGGAGCCTTCGGGAAGTACGACTTCATGAAGGCCGGGACTTGCTTCGGGATCGACTTGGCCATGTGCTTGACATAAGCGGCCGGCGTGCTTGGCGCCTCACGAAGTCGATCCGCCGTAGGGGCGATCTTGGGGCCGCCCGGTGCGGCACCGAAGCCTCGCGATCGGGAGAGCGGCCTCTTCAAGGTCCTTCACTCGGGGCCCGAGCGCCTCGCAATCTTCATTCAACTTCGCAAAGATTTGTAGCGATTGACGAGATCTCGGTCGAGGCAATCCGCAGCCTCCATGTGCTTCTCGCACTCGAAGGCGAGCTCCTTGTAGTCGAGCTCAAGTACCCGGCGGGCCATCCGCTCCCGTAGAAGAGGTTCTTCATGCCGACCTCCGAGGCCTTCACCGCTCCACCCGGCCCTCGAGTTCCGCAAACACAAAGAACGGGTCGAGCCTTGACGACTTCCAACAAGTACCCGACAAGTCAAGAGACATACCTTTATTCTTGTTGCGGAGACCTTGTTCTTCCGCACCAACTCGTCGCCCTTCGCCCGCAACTCAATCACGTCGTTGTGGTACTTGGCGAAGGCGGCATCGAGTTTCGACCGCATGGCGCCCGCGTGCTTCCGCGACTTCACGAGCCGCTCCTCCGGGGCCTCTCGCCGGAGCACGGTGTCGCCGTAACCTTGCGGCAGATTCGACTTCTCGCGGGATCGCTCCGCGACGTCCCGCACAAGACAAGCTCAAGTCGCGCGAGTACTCAACGCAAAGGATTGACTACTCGGGAGGCTACGGCTACGTACCTTCATCCACTGTTCGGCTCGCCGCATTGCCTCCAGGTGCTGCGCCAGCATCGCCGGCTCGACGAGGTCGTCGGCCAGAAGTTCAATCCCGCCGCGGCTACCCGACGTAGCCTCTGTCATCGGCGCCGAGCGGATAGGCTCCGCGTCTTGGATCTCGGGGGATCGGATAGCCACCTCCAGGGCAACCCCTGGCGACGTGGTAGCCGCTTCTCCCCCGGCGGACTTCTCGACGACTTCGCCCGCGGGCTCGGGGGCTCCTTCCGCAGCCTCCGGGGCCTCTGGTGTCAACTCCTGCACGGGCACCCCTGCAGGGATGTCATCTCCTTCAGCGCCTGCCAACACATGACACGCGCATCAGTGCCTACGACTACTCATCTTGGAGTCCTACGGTTTCAAGACGAGAACTCGCCTTCGACTACGACCGCCTCTGGCGGCGGTGCTTCGGTAGCCGGGGGCTCGGTCGCGGCTTGGGCTTCGGGAGCGGCCTCCTCGATCGACGGCGCGCTTCCTCCGCCCGCTCGTCGAGGGCTCTTCTCCGTCCCGGCTCGTATCCGTGGATTTTTCTCGCGTAAGTATCCACAGAGGGTCGTCAGACAAATCGACTACTACAACGAGTACTGCTCATGAGGACGTGGTACTTTCGACCGGACGATAGTCATGGCCGGAGCACCGAGGATGCTGGCAATGTCAACCAGTCCACCCTCGGCGGGCGTCTCTTCCTCCGCCTCTTCGCCACCGCCTCCTCCACGGTGGCGGCGGCCGCGCGCGACGTCTCCTCGCGTCCCCGCGGCTTCCATCTCTCCAACGGCGGCGGCCGCGGTACTCGCTCTCCTCTCGGAGCGTGGGGCCGGCGCTCCAGCCGCGCCGAAGTTCTTCGACGGGGGGGGGCCGGACTTCGGCTTCCGCCCGGCTCCCCCATCGTGGGCCACATGCCCTCGTCGCCCTCCTCCACGGGCCCGCCGGCGGCACCTCCTCGCACACAAAGGAATACTACTCGTCAGCAATGTACTCGAACAGCGGGTACTCGACTACTCTGCTCAAGATGACTTACCTCCGGAGGCGTGGTCTCTGAGACCTTCATCTTCTTCGCCACCCGCTTCTTGGTGGGGTTGCGCGGCTTCCTCGGCGGCGCGGCAAGGCTAGCCTCCAGGCTAGCCGGAGGATCTTGAACAAGTGGCACATGAGGCAAGCCCGGACGGCTAAACCTCGACCGCAGCTGGAAGCGGTCCTGAAGAGTCTCTTCGTCTTCATCGTCGTCATCGGAGGTATCCTCCAAAATGACGGTGTCGTCGCCTTCTCCAACTTCGCGGCGCTCCTTCACCTTCCCCACCGCCGGGATCTCGATCCCGCTCGGCGGCGGCTGCGGCTCGGAGACAAACCGCTTCACATCATCCTGCGCAAACACACAAGGCGTCAGAAACTTCACTACGGGTACTCACTGCTCGGCGAGGGGGTACGACTACTCACCTCGTTGGGCGGGTGCGCGGCGGAGTACTCCTCGACCGGACACGCCGTGTACGGCGGCATGTCCTTGAAGATCCTCGACAACCACTCGACGATGTCGTTGTCGTCCAACTCGCCCCCCGGCATCCGCGACGTGTCGTTGTCGCCGTGTACTCGAAGCCCATCGTATCCCGCGCCATCGCCGGGCCGGATCCCGCGCTTCATGAAACCGAAGGCCACGTGCTCGGCCCTCGTCCCGCATCCCCGAGAGTCTTGATGCGCGCTAGCAACTCGGTGAGCCGGATCCCCTCTTGCATGGTGGGCTCCGTGTTCCACCACTCTTGGTGCCTCGGGCCGCCGTCCGCTCGGCTTCGGTAGCTCGAGATGGTGGTTCATGATGTAGAACCATCTCGTCTTCCGCCGGTGTTGGAGTCCACGAGCTTGTACGCCGTGTACCGCTCCACGGCGTCCCTCCCCCGCCCGGATTCCGCCCCTCCGACTACTCTAGGGTTGGAGGCGCTGGGCTGCGGCTTGACGCGAAAGAACTTCCGGAAGAGCACCCGGTGCGGCTTGATTCCCAAGAAGGCTTCGCAGAAGTGTACGAAGACAGATGTATGGAAGATTCCGTTGGGGTTCAGATTGAGGTACTCGATACCGTAGTACCCGAGCGCGCCCCTTGAAGAATTCACTTGCTGGGAGCGCAAGCCCGCGCTCCACGAAGCGAGAGAACATTGGGATCTCGTCTTCGGCCTTCTCCATTGGATAGGGATCCCCCGCGGCGGATCTCCACATGTCGATCTCCTTCTCCCTGATGAACCCGCTGTTCAACAGGGTCAGCAGGTCCTCCGTCTTGACCTTCGATTTCTTCCACTCGCGGCTTGGATCAGCGCGCGGTGGAGACAGAGGCGGCGCCGCACCGGTGGCGGCCGCGGCGGCCTCTCGCACGGCCCCCTCTTCTTCCCCGCCGGCCTTCGACGTCTTCGACGGCGACGGCTTCATTCTCCAAGTACAAGGAGTTTTCACTCGCATCCGCTCGGGGGCTACCCTAGAGGCTTCGGGTGGCGATGCGCTCGGATCTACTACGGCGGCAGCAGGCGCTGGAGTGGATCTACTTCAAGATTCAAATGGCAATGACTGCGGCTCACTTGGGTGAAAACCCTAAGGGTTTTGGCTCTTATTTATAAGCCAAATCGCCTCCGTAACGGCGGCCGGATAAGTCCACGCGCGGCCGACTCGCCGGCTGCGCGTGACTCTTCGTATTCTACTAGTCGACGCGCCTCATCTCGGGGGCTCGGCTACTTCTACTCGACTACCTGGGAAGAGGCTAGTTTCAAGAGCATCTCAGGACACATTCTTCAAGAAGACCCTTCAATTCGAGAGGAAGTACTCGACTCAAGGCTCGGGGGCTCCGTGCCACGTGTCCTTCGGTTTTTTCTCTCCGGATTTTTCGGGATTATCTTGCCAAGATTCCAGGTGGACCCTGAGCCAGAGCCCGCGGCTCGAGGCTCGGGGGCTACTTCATGTGGAGTGCGGTTCTGCAAGTCGCACCTCCATGACGGCTCCGGCTTCAAGACAAGGCTGGCATTTCTTGAAGACCTTCGAAGGCAGATTTCAAGGACGCTTGGGACTACTCGAGAAGACTTCAAGATTGCTCAAACATCAGCTGGAGTACATTCCAGCCTCGGGATGCTTCAACTATTCTTGAGGACTTTTGACTTGTAGCGCTCAGGGACGCTTGAGGACTACTCGTTAAGGCCGTCAAGGCTACTTGAAGCTATCCTTCTCGACTACAAAGT
The DNA here is from genome assembly GCA_947561735.1 of Cenchrus americanus. Lineage (NCBI taxonomy): Eukaryota > Viridiplantae > Streptophyta > Magnoliopsida > Poales > Poaceae > Cenchrus > Cenchrus americanus. The sequence continues at coordinate 123,324,643 of OX387242.1, read as the reverse complement.
ACTCGGGGGCTTGTCGTATGGACCTCCCTGGGCCCACTACCTCGGTGGGTACCAGGACCGACTACTCGGTGGGCCCCTGGGACTACCCGGCTTGCGCTACACGGCATCTGAAGGCGTGGAGCACAAGGACTACACAGAGTAGTACTCGGCTAGGAAGCCGTGCATGTTCCGCACCGTACAGAGAGGACTCCTAGACGTACTCGACTAGTACTCTCTTCCTACTCCGACTTGTAACCCTCGCTCCCGACTATATAAGGCGAGGCAGGACCGATCTCCCTCATCCAATCTCATCTCATACAACCCACGGCGCACTACTGCACCATCGTGTAATCGTGCCCTATCAATCCAGAGCTACGCAGCATACAAGACGTAGGGTATTACGCACCTCGCGGCCCGAACCTGTCTAAATTGTGTGCCACGTGTCTCTTCCTTCGAGTTACCGATCTCGGTGAGTCACATTCATCTACTTCGGGTACTCCCCGTAGTAGGTTGCCGGTCTAAAACACCGACAGCTGGAGCCGGGGAGCTGATCCCGGAGTACGACTACGCCGACGACTTCACCGCGGAGGACTACCCGACCCCAGGTTCACGCCCAACTGATTCTGAAATACCTATTAGGCATTGCTAAGTAGAATTGCTAGCGCTTTACTTTATGTATGCATGATGATGAACCTTGCACTGCCTCTTTGTTTACCCTGTCCTTGATTGCCCTACTACTACTGTATATATATGTTTGTGTGAGCGTGTATATACGCCGAGCTTCGCGATGCATGTGTTGGGATGGGAATAGTGGTTCTTGGCGTGTGTGGGGTAAAACCGGCAGGAGAAGGCGTTTTGGGTACTTTGGCGGGGGTGAGCTCGAAACAACCGATCTGGGACCGGGGACAGGGGTGCACTCCTCAGTGTACCCCTACTGTTACGGTTTTCAGAGCCTAGGTGTTGGGGTTTTACTTGCGCTTGGAGGATATGAGCTCGCCCCGGTCTGAAACCGAGTGGATCAACTTGTCTATAGGACATCATACACACCACCCCGCCGAGCGTGGGGATAGGGCCGAGTTGAGCTCGGCAAGTGCGGAACCATACCTGCTTAGGATGGATAGCGGGGTATCAGTGGGGGAGCGGTGGAGGTGAGACCACCCTCTCAGAGCGACTCCCGTGTGGCCACACGGGAGCATTTCACGCTTCGTGCCGTCCCTTCGAGGGGGGACCGTTTTGAGGGCCGGATGCAGGATGAGACCGTAACTACCGAGAGTTCGCCCGGTAGGATGGGCTCGGCCGGCCGTACACCGGCCGGGTACCATTCCGGGATGGGTACAGGTGTACACACTCTGCAGAGTTGTTCGATCCATAGCTATAGCCGCGTCCTCGGTCATGGACACTGCCTAGACGACATGTTCGTTCCTTATGTTTTGGGATTTCTACCTTCCCCCTATAGGAGAGTGTATGGTGAGCCGTGGTTGTAGCCGGCTAGAGGAGAGAGGCTCCATCTACCTCGTCGATCCGGTTGCAATCATTGAGGTGCGAGGAGAGGAAGTTCTCGCACCGACCCTAGACAGGAGTATGTTGTGGAGACGGGTCCCCTGGGTGACCGGGTGGTTCCGAGCTGTGTTGAGAGACTTGGGATTTGGGGATATTGTTGGAGATACCTTGTTTATACTCGCTCTTCGTCGCTCGCTCGCTCGGAAACCAAAGCCGCTTCCTTGTTTCTTTTCTTCCCTTTAGATGTTAGGCCACTTAAAGCTGCATACAGTTGGTGATGTGGACCTATCCCACTCCTTGGGGATAGACTTTGGGTGTGCAGGGTACGAGACCGAGTTCGACTGCAACGCCGACGGATGGTACGACTGAGGGATACGTCGCTTCGCTCAAGATTGCCTGTGGCGGGAAGAATAAAAGATGGAGACCCTTCTGAGAAGATAGCTACCGTTGCGTAGAATTTTCACTCTGATTCAGCAAAGAGGCTTGTATTGATGTACTTCATAATGGACATGTAATAAATTTGTGTACTCTTATCTTTATGTGATGCGTTGTATGACTTTGTGTATTCATCTGTGAGACGTTCTGTACGCGATAGCCGCTGATCTAGGGACTATCGCGATGGTACAGGGATTCAGATTTTCTATGAAAATCTGGGGTTTTACAGGTGGTACCAGAGCCATGCTTGACCGTAGCACGTATCCCTAGAAAAGGTCGATAGAGATTGGACTCTATACGCTCTGCTTTTTATAGTTATACCCTTGAGCTATGTTATAAAACTCGTTCCCTTTTTGAAAACTTCTTACTCACCTGCGCTAACAGAAATTTCTTGCGTTTCACAGGAGATGGAGCGCTAGGACGCTGAGATCACCCCCGAGACGTGCGGGGCGATCTGCCACTGGATGGAGAGGGCGCTTCTCAGGCTTGGAGTCCCTCCGACCTATGTCACATACCGCGCCGAGTACGTACCCATCGTGACTGGGCGGATGGTGCTCTGCACGGTTGCCGTGCTCCCTCACCCGAGTCTCCCGGGGTTCAAGGGAGAGGTCTGCTACAGCGCTGCACTCACCGTCGTGACCGCGCTGGACGTCGCCTGCCGCCAGGCACTGGGCTGCCTTCTTGCGCAGTACCACGCCTCCTTCGAGTCCGGGACGCTTCGGCTGCTACCCCGAGACTACTGGCTCCTCGCACCGCTCGTGGACGGAGTTCCTTCGTACGAGGGGATCCAGGATGACGTCGATGCTGCTCCCTTCCGCGAGTCCGACGAGACCCTGGTGGAGACGGCCAGCTACTTGGTCGACCTCGACAAGTACGCACGCCGCCTGGAGGACGAGTCATGTACCCTCTTCGGCCAGATCAGAGACGCCACTGTCGACGCCCGCCAGTACCAGCCACGCTGTGGACAGCTGGAGAGAGAGAACAGCGCCCTACGCTATCGTGTTCGCCAGCTCGAGCAGAGCCTGGACCGTGCGACCACCGTCCTGCTGCAGTCTGAGAGGGAGAGGGTGGACACCCGTGAGGAGATGCTGCATGTCAAGGAGGACCTCCGTAGGCTGACAGCGAGTCAGAATAGGCTGAAGGACAAGCTCGAGCGCAAGGACGACCTGCTCACGGTACGGCTCACCTGCTCGGTTGTGAGCGGCTCAAGGTAGAGAAGCTGGAGAAGAGCCGGGCGGACAACGTCGCCAACATCGCGTGGCTCACACGGACGGCCGTCTACCTGAGAGACAAGGCTGAGAGACTGAGGAGGACTTGGGAGGACGCCGACTCACTTCGCGTGGACGAGCTCTTCGAGCTCAACGGAGAGCTACCCCTGAGTCTCAGCGTGAGATCCGCACCGAGACCTTCGAGCTACACCAGTCCCGCCTCAAGCTTCACATGTGCCCGATGGCCCGTCTGCCGACCCCCGTCGAGACCGAGGAGGTTCGAGAGGCTCACGCCTTGGTGTCCCGGATCTTTCTGCCAGACTACCCCACTGAGGACCGCTACCCCGTCTCGTACAAGAGGGCGCGCACTGAGTAGAGAGCTGGGCGAGGGGCATGACCTAGAGTAGTGTAGTGTGCTAGTAGTTTCCATGAGATGTTCCATGCAGCCGCGAGCATGTTCCGGTGCATGAAGAGAGTCATGCCACACCATGTAGACACTACCCTTTTGAGATTGTACCGATGTATTAGAGCGTTGACTTGTTGCTACTACCCCAAGGTCTGAGTCAGCCTCAGGGGAGCAAGTGTATTATTCATGTTTGATGTGTGCTTGGATCTTAATGGAGTTATTCGCGTCTTAATGCTTTTTCTCCTTGAGTGTAGGTTATAATTAGAATTATTTTCTTGATTGCCTTAGACTCGTGTGTGTGTTGGTGAGTGACGTGTGTAAATTTTCCCCCTTCTCTTATGTTTTCAGAAGGATGTCGATCCGCCGATCTAACCGGCTGATGGCTCACCTCGAGGAGGCAGCTGCTGAGGAAGAAGCCCCGCAGGGACGTGGGCGCGGACGTAGCCATGGACGCCCACCCCTACGTGGAGGATCTTTGGGAGCTAGGGCCCGGGGTGACGGAGCACTGCCACCACTGCCCGTGAACCCTGAGGCCAAGGTTGAGCAAGGAGGAGCCGAGCGGGGCCAGCCGGAGCCGGACCAGCCCCCACCACCCCCACCTAACTTGGTGGAGGTGATGGTGCTCCAGACCCAGCTGATGCAGAGGATGGCTGAAGCCATGGAGCACCGTGGCAACGGTGGGAACCGCGTCGCTCCGCAGGACGAGGACCTCACGAGGAAGATCGAGAGGTTCATCCGTCCGAAGGCCCCCACCTTCAGCTACTCGGATGACCCTCTCGAGGCTGACGACTGGCTGAGGGTGATCGAGACCAAGCTCGACCTCACCATCTGCTCCGACGAGGAGTGCGTCGCTATCGCCGCGCACCAGCTGGAGGGTCCTGCCAAGGCATGGTGGGACAACTACACTGCCACCCACCCGAACCCAGCTTTCATCACTTGGCTAGAGTTCTGCGAGGCGTTCCGCGAGCAATACCTCCCCGGTGAGCTGCTGGTCCAGAAGGCGCAGGAGTTCTGCACCATGACCCAGGGTGCGATGAGGGTTGAGGAGTACGAGCGTCACTTCATGTAGATGATGCGGTACGCCCCCGACGACACCAACACCGACCAGAAGAAGCAGTTCTGGTTCCTGCGAGGCCTTCACCACGGCCTTCGCCAGGCGCTGAAGGAAAGTGAGCACAAGTCCCTTCGCCATCTCGTCAACCGCGCCATCACGGTCCAGGATGAGAGGAGGGGCCACGAGGAGCGCATGAGGGGCAAGAAGAGGATGGGAGATCAGGACCAGCCTGACCGATCCTTCCAGAAGCCGAAGAGCGGACAGAGCAACATGCTGAGGGGGAGCTACCGCCCGGGGCACAACCAGCCTAGGCGTGGCTTCGGAGGAGGTGGACGTAGCCCGTTCCCCGGAGGGAGGAACCCTGGCTATCCCCAGCAGACTGGAGGCTACACTCATGCTCCACAGGGCACCGCGAGACCTGCCGCAGGAGGTTTCACTGTCACCTGCTTTGCGTGTGGCAAGCCCGGCCACAAGTCCTACGACTGCCCCGACAAGAAGGCCGCTACCACCCCCGCGAGGGCACTCGCTCCAGGAGGCCGACCTCCTCAGGCCGCGCCGCCGCCGGCTGCCAGCCGTGGGAGGCTGAACCACCTTACTGAGGAGGAGGCTGCCGATGCCCCTGACGTCGTGATCGGTAAGCTTTTAGTTTGTGGTACTTCTGCTCTGGTTCTCTTCGACACCGGTGCAACCGGGTCGTATGTTACCTCTCGGTTCGTGAACAAACTCTCCCTCCCTACAACCACCCGAACAATTCCCATTATCACGAGCTCTCCGCTCGGGGATATCCGATGCACCCTGCTGTGCAAGGGAGTGGATGTGGTCATCCAAGGCCACAGGTTCTATGGGGATCTGACCGTGCTGCCTTCCCATGGTATTGACGTGATACTGGGGATGGATTGGATCACTGCCCACAAAGGTGTCATCTCCACTTCGCCGAGACTTGTGACTCTGGTGCACCCTGATGGGACGAGGGTTACCTTCGATCCGATGAAGTCTCGAGACATACCGGCGGTGTACAGCCTTCACACGAAGGCCATATCGGACGTGCCGGTAGTCCGTGAGTATGAGGATGTGTTCCCGGAGGAACTGCTCGGGTTACCTCCCGATCGTGATGTGGAGTTTGTGATTAACTTGGTGCCGGGAACGGCGCCGATAGCCCAGAGTCCATACCGCATGGCAGAAGTTGAATTGAAACTATTGAAGGCAGAGCTAGACTCACTGCTCGAGAAAGGGTTCATCCGACCAAGTGCTTCACCTTGGGGTTCACCGGCACTGTTCGTTCCGAAGAAGGATGGAACTCAACGTCTGTGCGTCGACTACCGCGCCCTAAATGCGGTAACCATCAAGAACAAGTACCCACTACCCAGGATCGATGACCTGATGGATCAGCTAAGGCAAGCCAAGTACTTCAGCAAGATTGATCTCCGGTCGGGTTATCACCAGATGAAGATTCGCCCGGAGGACATCCATAAGACGGCGTTCATAACCCGGTATGGGCAATTCGAGTACATAGTCGTGTCGTTTGGCCTGACCAATGCCCCGGCATACTTCATGAACATGATGAACAAGGTCTTCATGGATGAGTTGGACAAGTGTGTCATCGTCTTCATCGACGATATACTAGTCTACTCCCAAACCGCAGAAGAGCACGAGGAGCACCTGAGGATCGTGTTGGGGAAGCTCAGGCAGCATCAGTTGTACGCCAAGTTCAGCAAGTGTGAGTTCTGGATGGAGGAAGTCGCTTTTCTTGGTCATGTGTTGTCAGCCAAAGGAGTGGCCGTAGACCCGAGCAAGATAGAAGCAGTGTCCAAGTGGCAGTCACCAAAGTCCGTGACGGAGATCCGCAGTTTTCTCGGTTTGGCCGGATACTACCGCCGGTTCATCGAGAACTTCTCGAATATCGCCAAGCCCATGACAGAACTGTTGAAGAGCAACATGCTGTATGTGTGGTCGGACAAGTGTGAAGCCAGCTTCCAGGAGCTCAAGACTCGCCTCACCACTACGCCGGTCCTGACCTTGCCCGATGCGAGCAAGGACTTCATGGTGTATTGTGACGCATCAAGGAAAGAACTCAGCTGCGTGTTGATGCAGGGAGGCAGGGTGGTAGCCTATGCCTCGCGGCAGCTTAGAAAGCATGAGGAGAACTACCCTACACACGACCTCGAGCTAGCCGCTGTCATTCACGCCTTGAAGATATGGAGGCACTATCTGATGGGAAACAAGTGCGACATTTATACTGATCACAAGAGTCTGAAATATATCTTCACCCAGTCTGAATTGAACCTGAGGCAGAGAAGGTGGCTGGAGCTGATCAAGGACTACAACCTGAACATTCACTACCACCCCGGTAAGGCAAATGTCGTAGCCGACGCTCTGAGCCGCAAGCACTACTGCAACAACCTGATGGTGCGTGAAGGACAGCCGGCTTTACATGAAGAGCTGGAGAGGCTGAGTTTGGAGATAGTAGAGGAGGGGCAGTTGAATGAGTTGAGGGTGAAATACACACTCGAAGACCAGATCCTTCAAGCTCAGAAGGAGTGCCCGGAGATTCAAGGGGTGCCAGATGGAGAGAGGCAAAGCAGCTGACTATCGCCTCGAGGACCAGGGCACGCTGTGGCTGAAGGACCGTATATGCGTACCCCAGAACAAGAAGATTCGGGACTCGATTCTTAGAGAAGTTCATGACTCTCGATACTTGATCCACACTGGCTGCACCAAGATGCACAAGGATTTGAAGGTACGGTTCTGGTGGGAAAAGATGAGGGAAGACATTGCCGAGTATGTAACTCGGTGCGACACGTGTCAGAGAGTGAAGACAGAACACCAGAGACCCGCCGGTCTACTGCAACCGCTCGAGAGACCCACGTGGAAGTGGGATGATATCAGTATGGACTTCATTGTGGGGTTACCGCGCACACAGAAAGGAAACGACTCCATTTGGGTGATTGTCGATCGGTTGACCAAAGTAGCGCACTTCTTGCCCGTGAAAACGAACTATAGCGTGAGCCGGCTTGCGGAACTGTATGCGGACAATATTCTAAAGCTTCATGGAGCTCTGAGGAGCATTGTGTCGGACAGAGGGCCTCAGTTCACCGCCCAGTTCTGGAAGAGTTTGCATGCTTCCATGGGCACCGAGCTGAACTACAGCACAGCTTTCCACCCCCAGACTGATGGTCAGACAGAGAGAGTGAATCAAGTCCTAGAAGACTTACTGAGGGCTTGTGTGTTGACCTACGGGTCCGATTGGGAAAAGAGTCTGTCCTATGCCGAGTTCTCATACAACAACGGCTACCAGGCCAGCTTGAAGATGGTACTTTTCGAAGCCCTGTACGGCAGAAAGTGCCGGACACCGTCGATGTGGTCCGAGGTGGGGGAGCGAACCTTTTTCGATCCTGCCGCCATTGTTGAGGCCGAAAAAATGTCGCCAAGGTCAGAGAGAACCTGAAGATAGCTCAGAGCAGGCAGAAGAGCTACGCGGACCCGAAACGGACAGACGTCTCGTTTGAAGTGGGAGATCACGTCTACTTCAAGGTGTCACCCCTCCGAGGTATGAAGAGGTTCCACATCAGGGGGAAGCTGTCCCCTAGGTACGTTGGCCCCTACCCTATTGTGAAAAGGGTCGGGAAGGTGGCTTACCAACTTGAGCTACCTCCGGAGCTTACCGGAGTGCATCCGGTGTTCCATGTATCCCAGCTTCGGAAGTGTGTGGTCGTCGAGAAGAGAGTGCCCGCTCAGGCACTCGACGTCCAGGAAACCCTGGAGTACTTGGAGTACCCGGTTCGGATCCTGGACTGGGCGGAGAAATCGACCAGGAACACCACCACGCGCTTCTGCAAGGTGCTATGGAGTAATCACTCCGAGCGCGAAGCAACGTGGGAGAAGGAGTCCGCGTTGAGGGAGAAATACCCTCATCTCTTCGAAACGGAGGTAACTTCTTAATCTCGGGGACGAGATTCTTGTGAGGAGGGGGGAGTTCTTTAACATCCTTAGATTTGGTTTGTTTGCAAAATGGGAAATTTCTAAAACTTGATTTGAATTTGAAGTGCTCATGCAACACGTAAGGTTGGTTTCTTGTTTCTTCCCCGAAATTCCTAGATTTAATTTGGCACCATCATTAATTCTAGGTTTATATCTTGCTAGTGTGGTAAACTGGATCTTCATTTGGTTTTTATTTGGAGTTTCATGAGTGGATTCAAATTGGATTTGGGAAATTTAAATTTGAATCAAATTAGTAGTCTAAAGAAAAGGAGAAACTCACCTATGCTTAACAGGCTGCCAACCCCCATTTCCGCCGGCATCGCTTTCGGCCCACTCGCCGGCCCAGCTAGCCACCCGCGGGTCGCCACCTACCGCGCGCGCGCCCGGCCGCCGACCGGCGGGCCCCACGCCCGCGTCATCCCCGGCCCCGCGGTGACGCGAGCGCGTCACCCCTAACCTTTCGCCTTTGGCCGACGCCCAAAGGCAAAGGCGGGGAGCCGCCGGCCGCAAAGGCTCGCCGCCGCGCGTGCCGCGCGCCCCGGCGTATCCTAGCCGTCCGCGTGTCCCGCGCCGCGCAGCCCTACTTAAGCCGCCGCCAAGCCCCAGGAGAGCTCCCAACCCTAGCCGCCCCAGGGGAGTTGCCCCTGACCACCCACACCGATCCGCCGGAGGAGAAGGGAGTGAAGGAGGGAAGGAGGAGGAGAGGAGCCGCTCGTGGGAGAGCCGTTCGCCGCAAAGACCGGAGCCGCCCGTGGGAGGAGGCGGACCCGCCGGGAACGACTACATCCCCTACTTCCTCTACTTCCCCGACGACACGCCGCCGCCTTCCTCTTCTCCCCCCTCGCCGGCAAGCCGCACCGCCTCACTACACCGATGCACTGCACTTCGGCCAGGAGCCGCAGAGGTGAGGACGACTGTTGCTTACCTCTTGTGGATACCCCAACCATCGAGCCGAGGAGGAACGCCCGATGCTCCGCGCCGCCGCGCCGCCGCTGGTGATGCCGGCCTTCGTGCCAAGCCGCGATGAGGATTTCTTGCAGGTGCCGCTGCCTACATCGACACACGCTCGCTTGCTGGCGTAGTCCTCCTTGTCATCGTAGTGTACCGCGCCATACCGCCTGTGAACGCGCCGCCGCGTCGTGTTCCCGCTAGCGTTCGCCTTCGCGTTCGTGCGCGAGGCCGCGCGGGTCCGACGCCCATGCGCCAGTGTGCACCCCGCGCACTCGCACGCCAATCTCGGGACAAGGCCGATCCTTTGGTCCTTGCACGCCTGCGCCGTTTCACGCCGCCGTGTTGACGGTGAAAATCCGTCAACCTAGCCATGAGTTTACCTTCGGTGTTGGCATAACTTTTGTATCTTATTCATTGGTACTAACCCCCGTGGTATAACAAGTTCACTTGTGCATGTCGGTTTTGGAGTTATGTGTTTACGCAGGGTTTTAACGTTGAAAGCAAGACTTCCGGGATAAGTTCATTAAGCACCTCATGACAAGACCTTGAAGCCCGATACAAGTCAAGCAATGAAGTGAACATGACTCCAAGAGCCCAAGGACCAAGCCCGAGAAGATGATAAACTCCAAGGACTGAACCAGAAAAGTGCTGAATCTTGCAAGACAAGGAGTTGAGTCCAATTCGGAGAGAAACCGACGTCAAGGGCCCACATGCAAAAGGGGAGAACATCTAGAAGACGTGGGAAGCAACACGGGCGAAGCGAGCCACGAGATGGGCCGAAGTGGGCCCGGAGCCGGTCGGCCCGGGCCGGCCGGCCCGGCCCAATTCGGGGCCCAATCGGCCTCTCCTTTGACCTAATTGCTTCTCGTGCTATAAATAGCCCCCCGACCGAGAGCCACGCGAGAGAAGAAGTCGTATTCCGCCGCCGAGGAGCGAGAGAAGCTTGAGGGACACCAACTTGAAGATGAGGGTCGTGCTAGTTGTCTAGGGTTTCCCGGCCGACGTGGGAACCTTGCATGGAAGACCACGTCGGAGCTCGGAGCGAGGATCAAGATCGAGGGAGGGCCCGGTGGTGATCTTGTTCATGTAATCATTCATGGTGAAGTTTGTAAGTGAATTCGATTTCTAGCGATCAAGTGCCTTCTCGATGATTTTGTTTTCTTCTTGGTTTTGCTTCTTCTACGATCTATACTTAAGATAGATTACATAGGGTGCTCTTGTAGCCACGGTGGCTAGAGGTGCATACCGGACCGGCCAAGTGATTTCAACTTGTTCTATCGAACTCGCCCTAAGCTCCCCGCATGAATAGGGATACGTTGTGACAGAACGGGGGTCTCGAAAGGCGGATGTTTTCGGAGTCGGATGGGAAGGCCACGATTTAAAGATGCTTTTAATGAGATTCTCTTTGCTATCTTCATCTATCTTGTTTGGAGCTACAACATAAGCATGATCTAGATTCTCTAGATTGGTTATCTCTTGCTTTCTCTTGTTACCTCTTTAGTAGATTAGATTAGATTCGTTTTCTTTATGAGTTAGTAGATTAGATGCAACTTACCTTCATAAGATAGCTTACCTTGCTTTACTAGATTGAATCCTTGCGTTGCACATTGTTCCACGGATTCGATACCTTGGGTTCACCACTCGAGGGAAGAAGGGTCCCTTGACTACGACGGGAGACTTGTCCGCTTGCAAGTCACAAACGAACTTTGATACAACTATTAACCGTCAACAAGCCCCTTTTTTCGGCGCCGTTGCCGGGAACAAGCAATCAAGATCCGATCTAGTATCGCTTATCTTTCAGTTTTTCTTTTGATTTTCTTTTGCATCTCTTATGTTTGATCATCCCCAAAAAGAAAAAAAAAAGAGTCAATCTAATCTAGTTTTGATTAACCCTAGTTTTTATGTTTAGATTTTTGTTTTATTACTAACCCTAACCGGAGATGGTTGGCTACCTCTCCAAGAAACCCAAAACTATTTTGTGGATGATCCAGGAAAACTTTACAGGCAAAGGTGACGTGCAACACAAGCTCGAAGGACCATCAAAATCGCCATGGGAATCACCACCTCCAAGTCAAGACGCCGGAAGGCCGTTCAAGATCAACGAGGATGGAGAAGATGGAGATGGAGAAAGAAGCTCAACACCTAAAGGCTGCCAAGGCAAGATCCACATGCGGGGTGTTCATCGTGATGAAGATGTTAGAGACGCAAGTGGGACAATTTGTCGGGCGCCCGATGGTGACAAAGAAGAATATCCGAGACAACTCCAAGGTCCCAAGACGGCGAAGGCTACTCAAACTCATTCGGGAGAGATGAAGGATCACACTAGAGACCATGAAGATCACGACCGAAGGACCGGAGTTCGAGATGCCGAGCCACAAGGAAGATGTTGCATCCGTCAAGACCAAAGGACAAAGCCACTGTGAAGACCAAAAAAATTGACTAAGCCAAAGTGGGTACCCAAGATTGCAACGCCCGCAAAGAGCGTTGATCCGGAGTAATCAAGTGAAGAAGTCTAGCCATGGACTATAAACGAAGCGCTAGGCGGGAGGCAACCCGTTTCATCGAGTCAAGAATAAGCTACCGGGAGGACAACCCGATTCCAGGTTTTTCAAGTCTTTTTAAATATAATTCAGTTCTGAATTTTACTACGCAAAACATTAGACTTAGAATGGTTGAACAATATTAGAGACATAATTCTTGGTTGAATATTTTGCTTGATCATAAACCCTTTACATGAACCATCCTATGTGATTGTTGCTTCTTTTTCGAGAAACCACAACCAAAAAGAAAAAAAATTCAGAACCAAACTCAACCTTTCATCCTCTTTATGATGTTGTGGTTGACTTGTTTTTCATGCTAAAAACACACGAGTAGAGCCACGACTTGTATCTAGATGTTATTTAAATTTCAGCACGTGGTAGGACTCGCGTGAACCTAGAAACTTGATTTTTGGTTGGTTTAAAAAATCCATATCCTCGGTTTCTCTAAGATTAGAATTTTTCTAAGCCTCACTTAATTTTATTTCATTCAAAATCTCTCTCATCTAATCAAAATTAGGACCTAAACCTATGCCCCCATGATCAAGCCGGGAAAAGCTTGCTCTCAACTAATGAAGGCAAACTATACCGGTGAGACCAAAATCGACGTAAAAATAAAATATTTTCGACTTGCATTTGTTTTTAATGGTTTAAAAACTTCTCTAAAATTATGTTCGAGCTCTTGCATGGCTCTGAAAAATATTTTTAAATTTCGAAATTAGAGGAGTGCTTAGCCTTAAACACACTTAAAGGGAGGCAATCTAGTTAACCTAACCATGCATGCACCATGATACATCACGGGATGCCCCTCCAACATATTTAAACCACATGCAAAGTACAAGCATGGGGGGCAGCCAAGGCTTTGTTTTGTAGGAATATCATGGATGCATGTGAAGCAATGGAGTATGGAAGCGAATCAAGCGAAAACATCAAGTGGAAGGAGCAATAATGCAAGCGAAGGAGTGGACGGGAACGTTTGGAAGGTGTACGCGGTCACGAAGCAACATGATGCACTAGAGAAGAACCGAGCCAAGAGGAGGAGAGAGGTAAGTCTTTCATCCAACTCTTTGTTCATGTGCTCTAGTTTGTAGGCCGGAATCACCTTAGACTTAGCCATCCACCGCGTTTGTTTCGTGCAACAAATCACATCCTTAATCCACTCAAAGTTCAGACTCCAAAATAATATTTGTGTACCTTGTTACCGGGTGAAAACCCCGGATATTTATTTGTGAGGGAGAGTGCTGCAATCATGGAAGAAAACTACAAGCCTTTTCACCGAAGAAGAAGGGATCATCGTCGTCTAAGCCATCATCGACAACCTTTTCGAGGAGGCACTCGTTTCCGAGTATCCTCGGAGTATGGAGGAGGACACGGCACCGCCGAGGAGGAATCACACTCTTCTCCTTGGTGGCATGAGGGCCACACAAAACTCGTTTATTAGGTTTTCCAAACTTCAATAACATATGGAGGAGCCGCCCGTCCAACCTCACTACTTGACACGATCATCCGCTCCACCTCCATATGCTCCGCGGTATTCCGAGGGGTATGTCATCATGACGGAGGAGGAGAAGAAGCTCGCTCGCCTTAAGTAGAGGTTTGTAGCGAACGCCGACATCGACGACCAAGCTCTCCACATATTGGGTTTCACACGGGACACCGGTGCAATTCTCTAGCGGAGTATCGGCAAACACCCACAAGGAATTCGCCTAGGAAATTTTCGTGACCATGGCGCATACCCTTGATGAAGGAGTGCTGAGTCTCTCATTCCGTTGGAAGGAGCCCACAAGTGGAGAAGAAGGAAGACACCGTCGGAAGGGTAACCTTGATCAACGATGCTATTTCTAGCACCTTGATGGGGTAATCTCCTTTCATCCATGGGTTGCAATCGATCTTGAGATGTGATCACACTTTGTTGGATTATCTATCTATCATCTTGTGCTGAAAATACTTTAATGCTTAAGGCTAGCAACCATGCCATAAGGGAGTATAGGCCTCAATGCTTCCTTGGATCCATTCAACACAATCCCCGATAGATTAGATTGGTTTTCATGTTCGAAACGATTGCATGTTCTAGTATCGTGGACCCATGGGCGAGTGTCCCCTATTTTCAAAAGGGAGCTCCGGAACAAGTATGTGCATGAAGGCACATGGGAAGGTTTTTGGAGTATGATCACGGGAAGAGACCATCAACGAAGAAATACTATCCGGAACCCCATCATCCAAGTGTGTCACTTTTGTGCAAGTGGATTTTTGGGGAGAATAAGAGAGACATAGATAACCAACACGGAGTTGAATTGGATTTACTCGCAGCCAATCAACCCTACTCACCTATGATCAACCGGTGGTGTTGTGAGCAACATCGAGTTCGGAAGATATTGGTTCAGGGTGTTACCTCTCCATGTTGACTATCTCTTTAAAACCGGGTATTACAAGGAACCCAAATCATCTCCTACCCGGGACTTCCCCAGGAATATATGAAGAAAGGAAAATATAAGAGTGAAGATAAGAGAGGAGGCTTCAAAGTGGCCAAAGTAAATTTGCCCCTATCGGATTGAAGATTAAGACTTTTCTTGAGGGGAAGAAGATCGGTTAGAGGAAGGACTTCTTGTGCCGGCGAAGAGAAAAAAAAATAATAATAGAGAAGAATTATAGGAGAAGGATCTTCCACCACCCAAGAAGGAGGTGCACAACAAAATTATGTCCCACCATTGGGAGGAACCCCGGCACCGCCGAATTACTACGGTGGTGTACCAATGCAAGCATGGGGGAGTGGTGCAGCCATACCCCCACCAATTTTGCGGTGCCCAACGTAGCCTTTGAGGAGCCATATGCACACCTTCCTCAACCACAACAAAATGGAGCCACCATTGGAGGATACGCTGCAAGAAACATGCAAAATATTGCAGCCATCCAAACCAATGCAAACCAAATGGGTGAAGGAAATGCAAATGTCGCTTATGTGCTTGGACACCTTCACCTAGCACCGTCAGACAATTCATAGGAGGAGTGGTGCATTCCTATTGCAAGTAAGGGTACAACAACCAAGACTTTCAATATCAACCACCGGCGGAAGATTAGAGAGAGGAGGAGCTTTAGTTATCTTTCCTTTACCCCCTTTTCTTTAATTTTCAGCTTGTATGCACCTATGTTTGCGTAGTATTTTCAGTTTTGCTTTAATTTTCAGTTTTTAGTTTAATTTTCAGCATGTGTCTTAGTTTTTATTTTCATCATGAATAATGTCACCACCAAGTTTTTACCCTTGGTAAAGTTACAAAGTTTGTGCCATGATGATATATGATTATAATTGCCGCTTTGTTTATCTTTGTAATTGGTTTATGCATGTTTGAACTAGTGCTCTCTTAAAAATACAAATCTGAAATTATCTAAATGCTAGCTCAATCTTCAGCGGAGGTTATGATTAAAATAAAGACCCATAGTGTTTTATGCGCTCTCAAGTTATGAATAGATTAAAGATGTCTTTTATGTTCAAAAAAATATCGCTAACCTTGTCATAAATATCACTTGTGTGTTGCTCAACCTATCCAAAGCCTTATATATATTTGAGTGCATAAACCTTAGTGTACAAGATTTATTTTTGAGTGAGTTATTACAGGCCATGATTTCTCTGGCCCGAGACTAAGAAGCCGGTCATTCCGTTTTTGCGTATCTATCTTTTTGCTAGCCTTTTATCCGTGCATTGTGTATCCCCGCATCGGTGATCTCACAAACTTCGCCGGATATCCACCCTTAAACCAAATATCATCTTTTTGTGATTACCTCCTTGACCACAACCTATCGTTGAGAATGGATCATCAATTCAAGGAAGATCGCAAGACGGTGCCAACGTTGAAGATTTCAAGTATCTCTCCAAGGAAAAATATCTCCGGTACCTACCTTATTTTTCGCCTCTTTGCTCGAGGACGAGCAACGTCTAAGCATGGGGGAAGAGGTAGGTACGGTGCAGTTTTAGAGTTCAAAAGGGAGTATTTTAAAAAAAATGATGAAAGAGATGTATAGGGTTGGGTAAAAAAAAATCCAGTGATATTCATGACTTTCAAGGTATAAAAAATCAAAACTTCGTTGTGAAAGTCATGGACTGAATATATGACAAGAAAAAAAAATGAATGAATGAAAGAAAGAAAAGAATGAGAAATATGAGAAAGAGAAAAAAAATATATGTGCGTAAAGTGAACTCCCCGGCTCTCTAAAAGTGCATTCAAGGCTTCAAGTTAAAAAGATCCATTCTCATCTTCCAACCATGTGCAATCCGATAACGAGGACTTCCTCTGTGCCTCGGGATCACTCTTTGCCATTTGCACATGTCCACTCATCTAAAAGTGTGTGTATTTTTCTCTTTCTCCTCCTTGATTTAACATTATTTTCCAATGACCTTTTTGATGAGTCTCGGTAAGACCATGAGAAGCTTGTCTTGTTTTGACAACACCTCATTTATAAAATCTTGTTAGGACTAAACTTTCCCAAAGCTCCATATAAAGCCTACCACACACACATATATATATATATATATGAGAGGGAAAGGAGTAGAATATATAGGCTTGAGAGACAAGTGAGATGAGAGTTCATGAGCAATATACAAGATGATTTAAATTTGTGAACTTGGTTTAGCTTTTCTTTATCTCGTTCTTTATTTCAAAAAATTCTGAGATCTATTTAAACTTTGTGAGCATGTTAATAGTTGTGGGATAAGCTTAAAAAGAATCTACCCTCCGTAGAGGTGAAGGCTAGTACATTATGGAACTTTAACGAATTAAACTTTTGAGAGCATTATGTTTTTTTTCATGTATGATCAAGTGCAAGGTTTAAACAATGAAGGGCAACGATGATATCCATCAAAGGCTTACTCGAGGACGAGCAAGGTTTAAGCATGGGGGAGATGTTGACGGTGAAAATCCGTCAACCTAGCCATGAGTTTACCTTCGGTGTTGGCATAACTTTTGTATCTTATTCATTGGTACTAACCCCCGTGGTATAACAAGTTCACTTGTGCATGTCGGTTTTGGAGTTATGTGTTTACGCGAGTGGTTTTATCGTTGAAAGCAAGACTTCCGGGATAAGTTCATTAAGCACCTCATGACAAGACCTTGAAGCCCGATACAAGTCAAGCAATGAAGTGAACATGACTCCAAGAGCCCAAGGACCAAGCCCGAGAAGATGATAAACTCCAAGGACCGAACCGGAAAAGTGCCGAATCTTGCAAGACAAGGAGTTGAGTCCAATTCGGAGAGAAACCGACGTCAAGGGCCCACATGCAAAAGGGGAGAACATCTAGAAGACGTGGGAAGCAACACGGCGAAGCGAGCCACGAGATGGGCCGAAGTGGGCCCGGGCGGGTCGGCCCGAGCCGGCCGGCCCGGCCCAATTCGGGGCCCAATCGGCCTCTCCTTTGACCTAATTGCTTCTCGGGCTATAAATAGCCCCCCGACCGAGAGCCACGCGAGAGAAGAAGTCGTATTCCGCCGCCGAGGAGCGAGAGAAGCTTGAGGGACACCAACTTGAAGATGAGGGTCGTGCTAGTTGTCTAGGGTTTCCCCGGCCGACGTGGGAACCTTGCATGGAAGACCACGTCGGAGCTCGGAGCGAGGATCAAGATCGAGGGAGGGCCCCGGTGGTGATCTTGTTCATGTAATCATTCATGGTGAAGTTTGTAAGTGAATTCGATTTCTAGCGATCAAGTGCCTTCTCGATGATTTTGTTTTCTTCTTGGTTTTGCTTCTTCTACGATCTATACTTAAGATAGATTACATAGGGTGCTCTTGTAGCCGCGGTGGCTAGAGGTGCATACCGGACCGGCCAAGTGATTTCAACTTGTTCTATCGAACTCGCCCTAAGCTCCCCGCATGAATAGGGATACGTTGTGATAGAACGGGGGTCTCGAAAGGCGGATGTTTTCGGAGTCGGATGGGAAGGCCACGATTTAAAGATGCTTTTAATGAGATTCGCTTTGCTATCTTCATCTATCTTGTTTGGAGCTACAACATAAGCATGATCTAGATTCTCTAGATTGGTTATCTCTTGCTTTCTCTTGTTACCTCTTTAGTAGATTAGATTAGATTCGTTTTCTTTATGAGTTAGTAGATTAGATGCAACTTACCTTCATAAGATAGCTTACCTTGCTTTACTAGATTGAATCCTTGCGTTGCACATTGTTCCACGGATTCGATACCTTGGGTTCACCACTCGAGGGAAGAAGGGTCCCTTGACTACGACGGGAGACTTGTCCGCTTGCAAGTCACAAACGAACTTTGATACAACTATTAACCGTCAACACGCCGCGTCTAGGGTACCCGCGCCGCCACGGCCTCGCCGTGGCCATGTAGGTCAAGCACGCGGTCGCCAAGAAAAGGGGACACCATGTCCTCGGTCGCCCTGAGCACCCCCTGGCACCGCCGTGAACCCTCTCGCCCTTGCGCAAACCAACCGCGAGAGCCGTGCTCGCCGTCGCCCATGGCAACGAGCCGGGCTCCGCCGTGTCCCCCGCCGCGACGCCCTGTCGCGGATGGCACCCAACCAAGCCGAGGCCCCTACCCTAGCCATGGTACTTACCTTGCGCGCGCGCTACCTCGCGCACGCCGTAGCACACACGTTCGCTCGTTCCCGCACTGGGATGGGGCGCCAACACCACCGCCACGCCGCCATCGCCGCGCCCGTGCCGGCGCCGACCTCGCCGCGACGGCCGTCGCCCCTTAGTGCGTGTCCCCTCGAGCCAGCAACCCTAGGGAAGCCCCGTGAGGCTATCGTGTGGAGACCGGTTGCCCAGGCGTAGTGGGACCTCGCCGCCGGCAAGGCCGTGACACGCCGCCGTCGCCCTTATGGGCATTCCATCGAATACCTTGGACCACCTTCAAAACCGCAGTGGATCGTTACGTGCACGGGGAACCACACGCAGGAGTGACCGTAGCCAATCCGCCAGGATCCGGTGCGGCCCGCCACTCCTTTCCCAGGCCACACACCGGCCCTCACAGAACCCAGCCGCACCGCCCATCGCGGGATCCCGTGCGGGAGCCAATGGCCGCCCGGCCGCACTCGAGCCGCAAGGAGCCGGGCCGCACCCGATCCGGAACCGGAGGATCCGGTGTGGCCGGGGGTTTTTAAGGGAAAAGCGTATTTTTATTTCCAGAAAATCATTTCTCTCTTTGAAAAACCCTAATAAATCCATTTTAACTCCGAAAATTGTGAAACCTTTTCCAGAAAGTTTCTAAAATCCTAAACTCCGGGCTAGGGTGGTATTTGCTCTCTTTTGGATCTTAATTGCATTTCTTTGGAGTTAATTGCAATAGGGCCGCTATTTATTTTTCCTTTCGCGCTATTAGGAGCAGCTGGAGCCGGGGAGCTGATCCTGGAGTACGACTACACTGACGACTTCACCGCGGAGGACTACCCGACCCCAGGTTCACGCCCAACTGATACTGAAATACCTATTAGGCATTGCTAAGTAGAATTGCTAGCGCTTTACTTTATGTATGCATGATGATGAACCTTGCACTGCCTCTTTGTTTACCCTGTCCTTGATTGCCCTACTACTACTGTATATATATGTTTGTGTGAGCATGTATATACGCCGAGCTTCACGATGCATGTGTTGGGATGGGAATAGTGGTTCTTGGCATGTGTGGGGTAAAACCGGAAGGAGAAGGCGTTTTGGGTACTTTGGCGGGGGTGAGCTCGAAACAACCGATCTGGGATCGGGGACAGGGGTGCACTCCTCAGTGTACCCCTACTGTTACGGTTTTCGGAGCCTAGGTGTTGGGGTTTTACTTGTGCTTGGAGGATATGAGCTCGCCCCGGTCTGAATTCGAGTGGATCAACTTGTCTATAAGACATCGTACACACCACCCCGCCGAGCGTGGGGATAGGGCCGAGTTGAGCTCGGCAAGTGCGGAACCATACCTGCTTAGGATGGATAGCGGGGTATTAGTGGGGGAGCGGTGGAGGTGAGACCACCCTCTCAGAGCGACTCCCGTGTGGCCACACGGGAGCATTTCACAGTTCCGGTGCCGTCCCTTCTGAGGGGGACCGTTTTGAGGGCCGGATGCAGGATGGGACCGTAACTACCGAGAGTTCGCCCGGTAGGATGGGCTCGGCCGGCCGTACACCGGCCGGGTACCATTCCGGATGGGTACAGGTGTACACACTCTGCAGAGTTGTTCGATCTATAGCTATAGCCGTGTCCTCGGTCATGGACACTGCCTAGACGACATGTTTGTTCCTCATGTTTTGGCATTTCTACCTTCCCCCTATAGGAGAGTGTATGGTGAGCCGTGGTTGTAGCCGGCTAGAGGAGAGAGGCTCCATCTACCTCGTCGATCTGGTTGCAGTCATTGAGGTGCGAGGAGAGGAAGTTCTCGCACCGACCCTAGACAGGAGTAGGTTGTGGAGACGGGTCCCCTGGGTGACCGGGTGGTTCCGAGCTGTGTTGAAAGACTTGGGATTTGGGGATATTGTTGGAGATACCTTGTTTATACTCTGCTGCTGCTGCTCAGGAAACCAAAGCCGCTTCCTTGTTTCTTTTCTTCCCTTTAGATGTTAGGCCACTTAAAGCTGCATACAGTTGGTGACGTGGACCTATCCCACTCCTTGGGGATAGACTTTGGGTGTGCAGGGTACGAGACCGAGTTCGACTGCAACGCCGACGGATGGTACGACTGAGGGATACGTCGCTTCGCTCAAGATTGCCTGTGGCGGGAAGAATTAAAGATGGAGACCCTTCTGAGAAGATAGCTACCGTTGCGTAGAATTTTCACTCTGATTCAGCCAAGAGGCTTGTATTGATGTACTCCATAATGGACTTGTAATAAATTTGGCTACTCTTATCTTTATGTGATGCGTTGTATGACTTTGTGTATTCATCTGTGAGACGTTCTGTACGCGATAGCCGCTGATCCAGGGACTATCGCGATGGTACAGGGATTCGGATTTTCTATGAAAATCCGGGGTTTACACTAACTTTAAGGGACGGAGGGATGCTAAGACTGAGTCCAACAAGATGAGGCAAAATTCGAGAGGCATTTCTTTGTTTGCCTTGCGCACAGAACATGCATCACCGATGCAAAAATCGACATCTCCAACAGGCGGAGGCAAAATCAGGAGCATCCTCCGGCCGTTCGCCGTCCGCTCTTTTCGCGCGTCATTTGTGAAGGGAGGGAGGAGAGACAACCGGAGGAGGAGGAGGCCGTCTGACCGCATCACCATGACCTCGAGGTCCTCGATGCCAGGATTCGCAGTTGACGATGTTAGGAGGTCGAGCAGGCCGCATCGTGGACGGGGAGGACGTCGCGCCGGGGAAGCCGTCGCCGGCAAGGAGGCCGCGCCCACCTGCCAGGCCACCGCGCAGGGGAAAGGGAGCCGCGCAGAGGAAACGGCGCCGCACAGAGGAAAGGGAAGGAGCAAAGTGGCGGTGGCCGGGGTCGAGCTCCCCCCGCCGCACGCGCCCGCGGCGACCGAGGCGCATCGCGCGCCGCGGCCCCGCGCGCCGCAGCCCTACGCGCCCGCAGCAGCGGTGGCCGGGGGTCGAGCTCCCCCCGCCGCAAGCGCCCGTGGCGGCCGGGGTCGAGCTCCCCGCGCATCGCACTGCCGCAGCCCTACGCCGGAGACGCTGGAGGCCACCCCTTCTCTCCAATCGCGCGCGGAGCCCCTGAAGGACGGCTCCTGGCCCCTGCTTGCCAGATCTCGACAGGCTGAAGCTCCACCTTCCCGCCGTCCTCCCCACTTTGTCGGCGCGCCGTCCGGAGACCGGGCCGCCGCGGATGCCTGCTCGATTCCCCGGGCCGCCGCCTTCCCGACTCCGCCTTCCTCGCTCCGCCACGCGCGGCTCCGCCTTCCCGTCTCCGCCGCGCCAGGCTCCGGCTGCTGCTACTCCGCACCTCGCCTCCTCCGCACGCGGCCGTGCTCCGTAGCCCCACGCAAGCAAATGCGTCCGAGGAGAGAGGGAGCGCATTTATCCATCGCCTCTCTCCTCCGAGCCATTTTTGCCTCCGAGACGAAATAAATTGAAGCAAAAGGTAAAATAATAGTATTATATCTAGCCGCGTTATTTGCGCGGGCCCTCTTGCTAGTTATAGGTGCTTCAAAATCTTGAGAGTAGTATTTTGCATCTCTTCCGATTCTCCGAGTATGCCCCTGGCTACCTCGCCATTTTTGCCACGTACTGTTGCAAGTTGAGTTGCGTCTCTTCAACCCCGGCAATAATGATCGACTATCGGCTAAGTTACGCTCAGTTCACGTGTCAGTAATTTTTGATACAACGTATCAAAGTATGGCTGATACAACGTATCAAAGTATGCCTGAAGCAAAATGTGTGACGACACAACTCTTAGATATATTATGGGCTTGATCCATATAATATTACTGTATCAAATAAATTCTAAGGCATGTATTAAATAAATGAGATGTTGAGAAGAGGCGGAGTTGCAGGAGTTTCCGATCTTATCGTTTGTTTGGTTGGAGAGCGGCGGGAGCGGAGCGGAGCTGACCCTCGTTTTGGAGATGGCTCCGACCCTTCTCAAGTTTGGTCGGAAATGTTGGGTTGGAGTGGCTCCAACCCTTTTTTTGTTTGGTTGGAGGATTGAGATATGGAATGGATGACAGTTTTCACTCCGTCAGTGTGTCCCACATGTCATATGGTTTAGGGTTCGGTGGGTCCCACGTGTCATACCCTCTTCATCCTCATCCTCTTCCCCACGCCCTCATTCTCATCCTCTTCCCCACGCCCTGGATGCAGCCGCGAGCTCCCCCTCCCACCGGCCCTCCTCTTGTCGGGGCCCCGCTCCCCGCCAACCCCCGCCTCTCGCGTGCGGGCCGCGAGCTCCGGTCACGGAGCGTGAGCTCCGCCGGCCGCCCGCCATGAGTACCGCCGGCCGCGGGCCGGGAGCTCCGCCGGCCGCGGGCCGCGAGCGAGGTCCTCTTCCCGCCGGGGCCCTCCTCCCGCCGACCCCGCCTCCCGCGTGCGGGCCGCGAGCTCCGACCGCGGGCGTGAGCTCCGCCGGCCGCCCGTCGCGAGCACCGCCGGCCGCGGGCGCGAGCTCCACCGGTCGCGTGCACGAGCTTCGCCGGTCGCAGCCGCGAGCTCCGGCCGGCCGCGGGCTCCTACGCCCCTGCGGCGGGGTGGTTCGGGGCATCGGGTGCGCGGGGGAGAAGCAAACCGCCATGGAGGAGCCTCCAATGCACCGGGGAGGAGCAGGCCCCATGGCCTCCAGCAGCGGGGAGAAGAGGACCGCCATGGCCTCCGGTGACGGGAGAACTGAAGGACCGATTCGGGCGACCAGAGAGGGGGGAGTGAATGGGAGCCGATAAAAATTCTTCCCTTTGGTTGAATTCGGCCTATACCCCAATCGCAACTCCACGAACCCACAAGCACAAACAAGATCCCGAACAGGGCTCAAACAACCACAAAGGATCCACCAAGAAGCCTAGGAACAAGAAGCGGAAGCAAACAGACAAGAACCGAAGCACAAGCTCTGAACTGCAAAAGCCTGGGCGGACTGTCCGTGTGGGACCGGCGGACCGTCCGCGAAGGGGTCGCGGACCGTCCGGCCACCACACGCGGACTGTCCGAAAAAGCACTCTGAACCAATAGAGCCGCACCCTGAAAAATCGGATTGTCCGTGATTGAGCCGCGGACTATCCGCA
Source organism: Cenchrus americanus (assembly GCA_947561735.1). Classification (NCBI taxonomy): domain Eukaryota; kingdom Viridiplantae; phylum Streptophyta; class Magnoliopsida; order Poales; family Poaceae; genus Cenchrus; species Cenchrus americanus. Next base: position 123,300,949 of record OX387242.1, on the reverse strand, counting down.
CGGAAAATCTTCTCGCGGAGTGTCTGAGGGTCTCTCGCGGACCGTCCGCAAACCACGTGCAAAACCGAAATCAAAATCCAATCGATCGAACGACGAACTCGTGAAGAACTCGATGAACTCGCGAAGAACAACCCAGGCTGCAGACTGTCCGCCACGAGCTCGCGGACCGTCCGCCCCTCACCCAGAAACAAAAACGCGAGCTCCACAAAAAACAACTCCAACTTCCAATCGATGGATCTCCTAAACCGTTGGACGGATTGACCCCAAATTTTGGGTAGATGAGAAGCATCACTACGTGAAGCTATGCCCAAAATCTTGGAACCCTAAACCAATCCAATCAACCGGAATCGCAAATCTCGTGCACTCAAAGCACAAACTCGAGTTCATCCAATCCTCACCAAATCGAGCCCGATTCCCGGCGTTTGAGGGGTCAAGATCATCACCAAAGGTGCGCAAGGCATCCATCCATAATCCCGTCAAAGAAATCCGGAGCCAAACGTCCTAGAAACGACGAATCGAGCCAAGCACGAAAATAGCACAAAAAGAGCTCCGAAAAAGCAATAAAAGAAACTCGGGAATAGAAAGTTTGGCACAAGATTTAGAGGGTGAAATCACTATGAATATCTTGTCCAATCGATTACGAGCCACTTCTAGAATCCAAATCTAAGATGGCAAAAAGTTCCAATCAAAGAGCCACTCTCTCCTCTCTCCCTCTCTCCCAAAGCACTTCAAAATGAAAGAGTACCGCAGCCTACTAGCCCAAGAGTTGGCTGAAAATTCAGCCCCCTCCTCCTATATATAGGCCCTCCGGAAAAGACCGAAGTGCCCCTACACTAGGAGTACAACTCAAGCCCTCACATGAAGTTCACCATCGGACGGCCGCGCATCCATCAGACCTTCACGTCCTCCCGACACAAGCACCTTGATCATACACCTTCTTCTCCTTCTGATTCTTCTTCTCTGAACAGCGGTTTAGCAAGTATGAGCACACTTATGGTTGGAGCTCAGCAAGTGGGGGAAGAAGCAAGGCTATCAAGGATAGGCTAAAGTTTTGCTGCGGTTAGCATTTTAATGTTGGTCAAATTTTATTAGCAAACACCTAATTACTAGATGTAAGTTTATACCAACCCACTTAAGCATTTAAGAAAAACATCTCATCTCAAAACCATATGAAAACCACGATTTAATTCCATCTTTATGTTTGATTATCATGTGAGGGTCCAGGCCGCTCTTGACCGTGAGCACGGCTGATCGATCAGTTTTACACTTTGCAGAGGTTGTACACTTTCACCACAGCTCGTGTTCCCCATGTTGCCCGGGTTGATCAGACCCTTAAACACTTCCGAGGTGAGTGGCTAGGGGTCCACTACGAAGCCTTTACAAAGATATGCAGAAGACCAACAACCCGCGACAGTTACAGCAGCGGAGCGGACCATAACCCTCCCTAGTGGTCAGCACCTTAGCAAAGGCTGCTACCCCAAAAGAACCGGGCTATACTCCTTCAACTCCGGCCCCCTATGCTCCTTTCGGATAAGGCTGTTAGATAATTCCACACACCTAATTAATTGGCTAAGCCAGAGCCATATGGACTGTGGTTGCACTGTTTTCCTGGGTGGTTCTTCATGTTCCGATTATAACAAATGATCTTGTTATTAACCATAAGCACACACATACATGTATATATCACCAAAGTTATCATGATCAACATTCATCATATAATAAAGATTCAATTAACCATCCCAAGTTATAGCAACTAAGCATTTCTACCCAAAACATTTAGTTAAAAGGGTTGTCCAAGGTAAAAGGGATAAAATTCTAGTCATGTCCTTAAAAAGGTCATTTCCCATCAAGTTTATGCAATACAACATTTAAAAGTAAACTTAGTTATCATGCAAGTTGTGTGGGACAAAAATAGAATATGCAGGGGGAGAAGTCCACTTGCCTTTCTCAACACAAAGCTACTCTTATGCGCTTCCGCTCTTGCTCTACGATACTCTTGATCTTCAAGACTTCGAACAACGACTCAATCTTCTACTCGAAGCAAACATCGGGCACAACACATGCAAAGCAGACAAACAAGAACAACTAAGAACAATTCACCAATCAAGAAAGGCTTAAAAAGAGAATGGGGTTTGGTTCTAGGAACGCGAACGCAAGAAACGTTAAGAACGGAACTATGTTGAAAGACACATCTATCGAGAGATTTGTATTATAACACATAAAGACTATATGCTTGATATATTTTAATTTAATAAAATCATGTACATAGGTTATTTCAGAGAAATACCCTATTTATAATTAAGCAAATTATATTTGTATACAAAAGAACGATGTAGAACTTAGTCCAATTTTATGTGTAATTATTTAAGTATAATTTTATCAATTTAAACATTTGATTTCAAAAGATGCATGTAAAAACATCTAAGCGTACATCTTTATATTCCGAGTTGGACTAAACAAATTATAATTCAACAACACATTTATATTTGTATTAACCAAATTAACATTTAATTGGCAAAACTCGAGATAGACTTATGTTGCTTTTATTTAGAAAGTGGATAAACATTGATCAATTTAAGTTTGATTATGAAATTCGAGATATACATCTAATTAACTTTTAATTGGAAAGATTATTTAAATAAGATCAATCAAATTAATTTAGAAACATTCTTAAAACATATTATAAGGTAAACATTAGCACTAGCACGTATTTTATTGCGAGACGAAACTAACTCAACGAGAGCGAGTTTAAACAGGTAACACATGTGATCCAAGGATCCAACAAAGATTAGGAATCTGATCATAATTAACTGTAGACTGCAGATTGGAAGGGAGATTTGCAAAGCAAGGACTATATAAAAACTAGCTAGATAGATATTTTTACATGTTGACTCTTGACGGAAAATAATACATATGACATAGGCATGATGTCATGCTCACATCAAGCAAGGATTATCGAGATACACTAGTGTGTCCATTTAGTTTGGTCTGCAGGAACAACAAGCACACGCAAGCCATCATCTGCATGCTACTGTGCATGCTTGCATCTAGCTTTTGACATACATTGATTTGAAAAGAATAAACATTGCGATGTCAACAAGAATTGAACTCCTGAATGAAGTTTTCATGCACCAGCTACTGAATGTGGTGGCCGGCATGATAAACAGAGACAACATGTGCTAGTGAGTACACCGGAACTTGAAAACAGATTAGTCCAGCATGAGGGTTCTGTGGTGATTGATGGTGAACAGGCTTGGAACTGGTAACGATGGAGCGGTCGGTACCTGCAGCTTGGTACAGAAACGAAGAAACTCCAACCGTGGCAGTAGCTTCAATCGTCGGACGAACGGCGGCAGCCTTTCAGTAATTTTAGCGAGCATCCTCGCCGGACCAGGTGGATTTGGGAGACACCATGATGCTGCAGCGATAGAATGAATGAGAACTAAATCACAAAACTGCAGGGCCATCTTTTTCCACGAGAATGAACAGGCACGTCCTTCCTCCATGGTTGAAGTACAGAAACACTAGGAGATGTGCTAGAATGGATTACGATGCTCAGAAATTGACAAAGAGATAGCAAATTGTAAAGAGGAGAGTATGGATATTGCACTGACGTGTACCTCGTCGTTGGACAGATAGCTCTAGCGAGTAGATCGGAACGGAGGCGTTGGCTCTGTTCGCTCGGATGCCGGTGTTGCAGCGAGGAAACGGAGACGGAAGGGAACTGGTGACACAACTGCGCCTCGACATCGTCGATCCCTGGTGCTTGCTTGCTGTGACGAACTCCTAGAGATGCACCGTGTTCCACCAGCGACAGAGACGAACAGAAGTGGCCGACGACGGACGGCGGCCATCTCGGTTTGGGGCTCTGAACATGGGCGACGGTGAGGAGGAGAACCACGAGAGGAAGGCGAAGGGTTCCTGATGAGCAGCTCACCTGCTGTGGAAGGAGATGGAGGCAGACGGACGACGGAGACAGCAGACGTGCGGTTTGGCCAGGGAGTCTTCGTGGTGATGTCTGCTTCTTTCAGCAGCTCCTGGGCGCTGCGAAACGACGACAGCATGCAGTTCCCTGCTCTCTGCTCTGATTTGGAAGGCGGTAGCGCTTGCGCTGGAGAAACAAAGAGCAGCAGGGGCATAGAGAACGTTCGGAGCACGCTTTAAAAAGACCAAGGGGAGGAACTTAGCCGGCACCGGTGGAGGATGAGATTGTGGTGGCGGCCTGCCTTTGTGGCTAGTGATGGCGGCAGTTTCTGGAAGGGAAGGACTGGCCTTTGATGGCCATGATGGCGTGGCTGTTACTCATGCATGAGTGAAGAGGGTGACAGATGAGGAGTGAAGGAGAGATTTCACTGTGCCTTGATGGTGTGATAAACATGCATGACAGTGAGGAGGAAAGTGAGACGTGGATGCAGGTTTATTTGACGGTGGCTATAACGCTGGGCAAAACTCTTCCAGGGAGGATTGAAGAGAGGAAGTCGGCCATTAATGGTGGCTTTAGAGAAGGTAACGGGTAATTGATAGTCATAGCATGATGGACGACCGTTACTGGTGAGGGATGGGGCAAAAAATGGATGGCGGCACTAGTGCAAGGAGAAAGAAATGACAACTGCCGATCTGATGGCAAACGGCCAGCCATTGAATACCATGATGATCGCAATTGTTTCGGGAAGAAAAGTGAAGGAGGTGGCTAGTACTGTTGTAGGAAGAGAAAACGGAGGGGCAACGATTAAATACCGATGCAGCACATGCGGAGGAGGCGAGTGGCACGGCAAGGGAGGCAGACGCGAGTGCGTGGTACCGGCGCTCGGGCGTGAGTAGCAGGACCGCAGGACAGTGCATCCATGCGCAGGTTGTGCGGCCGGTCAGCCATAGCGGCGGCGCCCGTTTCTGGTGAGAGAGAGAGAGAGGAAACAGAGAGGTGGCACTGGTTTCAGGTGTATCGTGGCGCACGAAGGCGAGAGGAGCGGAGCGCAGGGAGGCGCTAGTGTACGCGCAGTGTGCAGGCGCATGCGGTACGTGAGGCAGGCAGACACGGGTGCGCGGGCACCACGGCCAGGCGAGCGGCATGCCTGGGTGCATGGCTCGGATGCGAAGCGCGGCGCGCTGGAGCTAGGTAGCTAAGGATGGCCGGTGGCGACGCATGGACCCAAATTCGGTCCGACCATGGTCGAAGATGCCCCTACCGGGTGGGCCTGGACTAGCAGAGAGAAAACAAAGAAGAGGGAGAGATGGGAAAGTGGCGGAAAACGGGCCAAGCAAGCTGGGCTTTTCCGCTTATGGGCCGAGCGGGGACAACGAGGGGAGGTGCGACGTGCACACAGGTGGTTGAGGCAGAGTAGCACAACACGTGTCGGGGAGGCGAGCGGGCGCAAGATCGGGAGGCGAGATGCGTGGGTCAGACGCAAACTGGACGGAGGTGTGGGATGGGCCTGACAGGCGGGACTCGACTGTCGATGAGATAGACATGGAGGAAGGAGTTGGGCCGGCGCAAGAAAAACGGGCCGAGCGAAGGAGCTAGGCAGGCGCGGTCAGAGAGGCGACGGACAAGCATGCCGGAGGGCGAGAGTCGAGGCCCGCGAAGTAGCCTGCTGCTCGGCGGAGCGCACGGGTGCACAGAGTCGAGCGTAGCGCGCAACACGAGGTAGGCGCAGCCAGGGGCGTGTGGACACGACGGCCAGGCATGCTACGCATTGTGCAGGTGCACGACGGTGCGCGGCTCTAGTGCAACGCAAGACGCACGAGAGCTAGGCGATCACGAGCGGAGCCCTAGCGCATAGGCCGAGGATGGTCGTTGCTGGTGCACAGACTCAAGTTCGGTTCTAGTTGGTTGCGAGACGAGAGATACGAGCCTAACAGGCGGGGTCGCCCGTCAACTACAGGAGAGAGCGAGAGTGAGTCGGGCCGACGGCCTTTGGTTGTTGTTGGGTCGAGCAAAGATTTGGGCTGGGAAAAGATCATTGGATGGATGGGAAAGAGAGATAGAGAGGATGAGTTGGAACATAAAAAGATATATTTAGAGAGAGAGATTTGAGTTTGATCTTTTTATGATTTTGAGAATATTTACTCAAACAAAACAAATGCAGAAGCAACCCAAAAGGAAAGCGACACTCATAGAAACATTTTATTTAATTATAAAAACAACCAATATTTTTCTATACTAAATTTCTTGTAATGAAAATAAACGTTAGGCAAAATTTTAAAATTATGAGAAAAATTGTTATTTAATTATTCTTCCTAATAACATCCTGAAATCTGAAAATTTCAGGGTGTTACAAGAGCACAAAACTCACAAGCTCCCCCTAAACACATGAACTAGGGCCAAAGAGCATACAAAGCTCACCCTAAACTCATGAGATAGAGAAAAGAGCACACCAAGCTCACAAGCTCCCCCTAAACACATGCACTAGGGACAAAGAGCATACAAAGCTCACCCTACACACGTGATAGAGCAAAAAACAACCACCAAAGCACAACTCAGGCAAACAAAGGAAACTCACCAAAGCTCCCCCTACACAAATGCAAGCTCCCCCTGAACATGTGGATGCAAACTTCCAAATTTTAGATGCAGTTTTCTGAATTTTTCATTAAGCTCACCTCTTCTCCCCCTTGTTGACAATGTATGAACCAAGGTGAAAATGCAGGAATGCAAGACAAAGCATATAAACATCTACATGAGCTTCTCAAATAGGCCAAATCTAGTGTCAAAGGCTAGAAATGAGACAAAGATCACACATATGGATCATAGCATAGTCAAAGCTTTGCCACAAGTAATATATGAAAATATAGGCATGTGACAAAGAAAGTTTTCAGATTTGAGCAATTTTATCAAAAGATTGCTCACTTCAGATGTAAAGACCTATCCATGTCATATTCTAGCCAAAAACATGCATATCATCCAGAGATCATACAAGGATATCCAATTCTCAACAAAAGATCATTGCAAACACCCATAAGGCAAAGCATGTCATGTTAAAGCTCATGAGCCATGTGTCCACTTCGGGGAGACTTCTCCACTGGTGAACATCATGCAACATGTTTTGCACCCATGTGTAAAAGATAACATTTTAAGCATAAACATGGTGGATGGAGCATTTTTCAAGCATACACACTTCTTTTCAAGATTAATTCATTTCATGGTACATGAAGTGCCTTTACGGCAAAAAGAAGCTTATGCTCCCCCATGAATGCAACATAGGCTAAACATTCACAATGATATCGGCCTTTGGCCCAAATGCAAGAAAGAGACATCCAAGCACAATCTAAGCATGAAAGGCACATTTAGACCAAAAAGTGACATGGATATACTACTATACATGAGTGGAGCACATTTCATCAAATTTAGTCAAGATTAACATTTGATTCAAAAAGGCTATCTCATAACACATATATATCAAATATTCTAAGAGCATAGCCTCACATAGCCATTTCTCCACACACATGACCAATATCTCACAAGTAGCCAAAGAAACTCAAATGAGGCATATGGAAGAAGCTCGTCATCCTAAAATGCAATATGATACAAATGCAACATAGGTAGATATGTACATCAAAACAAACATGATATATGACAGAATGCGAGATACAAATGTCAAACCTACCAAAGTCTATACAACATGATATATGATAAAAATGCAATGCAAAATGCATAGGGAGACAAGGAACTTGACTTAACACCAATAAAGCTCACGAGGGAACACACCAACCAAGAATTGCTCCAAGCGAGAGAAGAGCCACCAAAGGTCCCAATTGAATACCATAGAAAAAGTACCAATTGCAAAACCGCAAAGATCCCAATTGAATACCATAGAAGGAATACCAATTTAAGGATCACAAAGACTGCCCAGAAAGCCACAACCCTTCTTGGAATCAAATTCCCTATCAAAAGAAGCCAAGCTCCCCCTCAACCAAGGGCAACTAACAAAGCAAAAGCTAGGAAAAGAAAGAGCAAGGAAAACTCTAAAACCAACCGAAAAGAGGAACAATAACACAACTCGAAGACAAGACAAGCCCAAAACTCTAGGGAAAGCTCAGAACATGCTACACAATGCATTGACAACATCAATTAACATAAATAGAGCATTGTAACATGATTCCACAAATATGAATAAGCATGGGCAAGCAAGTATGTCAACAAGGTACAACACTAAACCAAAATGATACCAAAGAACAACATGCCAAACAATATACAAGAACTAAACAAAGGCATGATACAAGATCACATGGATCATCCACAACATATATTACAAAGCTAACATGACAAGATATACATGGGGGACAAACATGCTAACAAGAAAGGTACCATCGAGCTAGACAAAAATGATATGGATGAACAACAAGACATAACCGAGCAATCAACCATAAAGCATGACATGATGTTCATAAATATCACCCACCATAAAATCATACAAAGATAGCAAGATAGATATTCAAGATCACAAAGCTATCATGAACAAGATGGCTAGCCTACCATGGTTTTCACACAAGCAAGACACAAGTATATACAAGAGAGGACAAGGGGAAAGAAAACTCATTATACATGTGTACAAAGGCTTTCAAGATCCATCCAAAACGGTGTGGAGAACCATCTTGTCTTGATCTCCTCACGGGCAGAGATCAAGCCCATCCAACTCATGTTCTCCAACCGCGCCTCCATACCTACACACAAGGAAACGAGAAAGACCGAGCCTTGGATCCCAAAGGGTTAGCAAGCACGTACTTGGGAATCGAAGATTTGGTCACACGGGTAAGTGGTGCACACAACCTATCATGTGGGTTAGCATGATGCAAATGCCAGTTGGAATGAAAAGTCTTTTGAACACCCTTGGAACCATGCCTCAAAGAAGTCACTCGCGAAGAAAGTCGAGTGCTACCACAAGCAAAATGGCAAAGATCCTTCGGGGTCGTAGGAGAAGAACCAACACAAGCACCACGGGAAGCATGTCGCGGACCAACACAAGAAACACTAGAAGCATGTCCACGAGCATGGCCTAACTCACTAGAAAGAGTGTCATAAAACCCGTCCACAAATCGCGCCTTCTTAGGCTCACAAGTGTTCATGCCATGAGAAGGGCTATGAACAACCAAAGGCCTAGAGGCACCTCCTCGCCGTATTCTCCTTGCCCGACGGTAGCAAAAACTCTCTTGATGCCCATCCTTCCCACAGTGAGAGCAATGGTATAAAGGCCTATCGAGAGGCACGGTCCGAGTGGATGAATCACCATTCTCTTGTAAGTGGGAATTCCCTTGGGACTTAGAGCATGAAGCATCAACCCCAACATCCAACTTGGTGCCCACATTAGAATCACACGTGCCATGAGAAAGGCTACGTGGCTTCTTAAAAGCTTTGGCACGCACACGTCGCTCGTGCTTGACACGGCGAAAGCAAAACTCAACGGTATGCCCATCCTTCTTGCAAAAGGTGCATTGGAACCTCGTCTTGGGAATATGAGTTCTAAATATGTGGGAGGCACCCTTTCCATTCAAATCACCTTGGGCAACACCGGAAGAAGCAACAAGCTTAGGAGTAGCTATGAGAGAGCTATCCAAAGCACTAGCACACTTACCACCATCCAAAGACTCACACTCAAGAGAAGAAGTCGACTCCGGTTTAGAAGAAGAAAATTTAGAAGCATCAACATCGGAGTGACAAGAGAAGCATGAATCCAAACCCTTGGCACAAAGACTCTTGCACCTTGTGCGCAAAACCTCATTTTGAGACTTGAGGCGCTCACAACTACCACATGTCATATTTCTCAAATTATTGATTTCTTCTTCAATGCATTTAGCATATGTGGTACGCAAGAGTTCATTTTCTTTCTCAAGGTTGGCACTCATCTCATCATGCTCAACCAACTTGGCGCTCATATCCTCATGCATTTTCTTTAAAGCCAAAACTTCACTTTCCAAATCAATGCATGAAGTGCAAATGAGACCACATGAACAAGAAGTTTCATCATTTACACCCATCAAAGCATCATCATCATCATCACAAGAAGTATGGCAAGCATCCTCTACAAGAAACAAAGAGCACTTGCTACAAGGCATGGATTTTATATCACAAATTTCAGCCCTAGCATGCTCAAGATCATCTACACATGTGGTGTGAGTCAATTTTAATTCATTAATTTCAGCATGTAAAGACTCACAAGAAACACATGGTAAAGAAGCACTTGTCTCTAACAAAGCAATCTTACTCCTAGCCATATCAAGCTCATCATTCAAAACAACACAAGAGTTGCAAGGCATAGAAGCATTGGATTTCAACAAGTCAATTTCAGATTGCAAGTTAGCAAGAGATGATCTCAATTCATCATTCTCAAAATCAAGATTGTCGCATGCTCTTCTAAAAGCTTAAACATGCATTTTGCGCCAATTAACTTCATCTTTTAATTTCTCATTTTCAGCACACAAGGCATCGCAAGATTTGCAAGGCAAAGAAGCTTTGAAATTTAAAACCTTAATTTCAGATTTCAAGCATGCAATGGAAGCAATCAAAGCATCATTCTTAGCATGCATGATGTTACAAGAAGTGCAAGAATTCAAAGCACGAGACTTCCAATGAGCCATACCACATTTCAACCTAGTAAGAGAGCATTTCATCTTCTCATTCTTCCTACGCAAGGCATCACACAAATCTATGTTTCTCCTATGCAAGTCTCCACAATCACACTCACAATCATCCAACCTATTGCATAGGATCAAGATAGCTTTGGCAAGTGTACCTTGGTTCATTCCTCCTAGCTTGTGGTAGAGCTCGCCTTTCTTGATGTCACCATCTCGATAGTCCTCGATGAGAGATATCATCTCCTCCACACCGGCTTCCGCCTCAACCACCATACTCCTCCTGCTCAAAGAACCACAAGGAGAAGAACTTGGTGCCATAATCAAAGTACCAGTTAGGATTAGCCGAAAGCAAACTCGAGGAACAAGCAACGATGCAAAGAAAGCACTCAAAATGCCTCAATTCTCTAACAAGTACTCACGAGTTCAATAGCAAAGGATCTTATCTTTTTACAAAAATTTTACCGCTGAACAGGGAGCACCAAAGATAGAGGCACAAAAAAAATTCCAGCTCAAATTAAGGTGAAATGAAGCCTAGAGAAAATCCAGAAGAAACAAGACAAAGCCGCAAGAGACTTAAATGAGGATTTTTCAATTATCTTATTGATTTTTTCTGAATTTTTGAAGACTGATCATTTTGGATCACCTATAAATGGAGTCACGAAACCGCTGTAAAAATTTGAGCCAAAACGGAGCACCGAGCGAAAAGTTATGCCCGTTTTACTTAAGGTATCTCAAGTTATGGTTTTCCAAGGGCACAACTCCAAATCGCCGGACTCAAAATGCGCAAACCAAGGTCGCAAGCAAAAGCACCTCTTTCCTCTAGTCACCCTAGGGATTCAAGACTTGTTAGAGCCACAAGAATCCACAACCGGCTCTGATACCAATTGAAGGACCGATTCGGGCGACCAGAGAGGGGGCGAGTGAATGGGAGCCGATAAAAATTCTTCCCTTTGGTTGAATTCGGCCTATACCCCAATCGCAACTCCACGAACCCACAAGCACAAACAAGATCCCGAACAGGGCTCAAACAACCACAAAGGATCCACCAAGAAGCCTAGGAACAAGAAGCGGAAGCAAACAGACAAGAACCGAAGCACAAGCTCTGAACTGCAAAAGCCTGGGCGGACTGTCCGTGTGGGACCGGCGGACCGTCCGCGAAGGGGTCGCGGACCGTCCAGCCACCACACGCGGACTGTCTGAAAAAGCACTCCGAACCAACAGAGCCGCACCCTGAAAAATCGGACTATCCGTGATTGAGCCGCGGACTATCCGCACGGAAAATCTTCTCGCGGAGTGTCCGAGGGTCTCTCGCGGACCGTCCGCAAACCACGTGCAAAACCGAAATAAAAATCCAATCGATCGAACGACGAACTCGTGAATAACTCAATGAACTCGCGAAGAACAACCCAGGCCGCGGACTGTCCGCCACGAGCTCGCGGACCGTCCGCCCCTCACCCAGAAACAAAAACGCGAGCTCCACAAAAAATAGCTCCAACTTCCAGTCGATGGATCTCCTAAACCGTTGGACAGATTGACCCCAAATTTTGGGTAGATGAGAAGCGTCACTACGTGAAGCTATGCCCAAAATCTTGGAACCCTAAACCAATCCAATCAACCAGAATCGCAAATCTCGTGCACTCAAAGCACAAACTCGAGTTCATCCAATCCTCACCAAATCGAGCCCGATTCCCGGCGTTTGAGGGGTCAAGATCATCACCAAAGGTGCGCAAGGCATCCATCCATAATCCCCTCAAAGAAATCCGGAGCCAAACGTCCTAGAAACGACGAATCGAGCCAAGCACGAAAATAGCACAAAAAGAGCTCCGAAAAAGCAATAAAAGAAACTCGGGAATAGAAAGATTGGCACAAGATTTAGAGGGTGAAATCACTATGAATATCTTGTCCAATCGATTACAAGCCACTCCTAGAATCCAAATCTAAGATGGCAAAAAGCTCCAATCAAAGAGCCACTCTCTCCTCTCTCCCTCTCTCCCAAAGCACTCCAAAATGAAAGAGTACCGCAGCCTACTAGCCCAAGAGTTGGCTGAAAATTCAGCCCCCTCCTCCTATATATAGGCCCTCCGGAAAAGACCGAAGTGCCCCTACACTAGGAGTACAACTCAAGCCCTCACAGGGGCATTTTGGTCAACACATGAAGTTCACCATGGGACGGCCGTGCATCCTTCAGGCCTTCACGTCCTCCCGACGCAAGCACCATGATCATGCCGCGTGTCGCCCGCCTCGAAGCTTCCCGACTGTTGACGGTTAATAGTTGTATCAAAGTTCGTTTATGACTTGCAAGCGGACAAGTATCCCGTCGTAGTCAAGGGACCCTTCTTCCCTCGAGTGGTGAACCCAAGGTATCGAATCCGTGGAACAATGTGCAACACAATGATTCAATCTAGTAATGCAAGGTAAGCTATCTTATGATGAACTAAGTTGCATCTAATCTACTAACTCATAAAGAAAACGAATCTAATCTAATCTACTAAAGAGGTAACAAGAGAAAGCAAGAGATAACCAATCTAGAGAATCTAGATCATGCTTATGTTGTAGCTCCAAACAAGATAGATGAAGATAGAAAAGCGAATCTCATTAAAAGCACCTTTAAATCGTGGCCTTCCATCCGACTCCGAAAACGCCCGCCTTTCGGAACCCCCGTTCTGTCACAACGTATCCCTATTCATGCGGGTAGTCTAGGGCGAGTCCGATAGAACAAGTTGAAATCACTTGGCCGGTCCGGTATGCACCTCTAGCCACCGCGGCTACAAGAGCACCCTAAGTAATCTAGCCGCAAACTAGATCGTAGAAGAAGCAAAACCAAGAAGAAAACAAAATCATCGAGAAGACACTTAATCGCTAGAAATCGGATTCACTTACAAACTTCACCATGAATGATTACATGAACAAGATCACCACCGGGCCCTCCCTCGATCTTGATCCTCGCTCCGAGCTCCGACGTGGTCTTCCATGCAAGGTTCCCACGTCGGCTAGGGAAACCCTAGACAACTAGCACGACCCTCATCTCCGAGATGGTGTCCCTCAAGCTTCTCTCGCTCCTCGGCGGCGGATTACGACTTCCGTTCGCGTGGCTCTCGGTCGGGGGGCTATTTATAGCCCGAGAAGCAATTAGGTCAAAGGGGAGGCCGATTGGGCCCCGAAAAGGGCCGGGCCGGCCGGCCGGGCCGGCCGGCCCGGGCCCATTTCGGCCCATCCCGCGGCCTCGCTTCGCCGGTGTTGCTTCCCGCGTCTTCTAGATGTTCTCCCCTTTTGCATGTGGGCCCTTGACGTCGGTTTCTCTCCGAATTGGACCCAACTCCTTGTCTTGCAAGATTCAAGCACTTTTCCGGTTCGGTCCTCGAGTTTATCATCTTCTCGGGCTTGGTCCTTGGGCTCTTGGAGTCATGTTCACTTCATTGCTTGACTTGTATCGGGCTTCAAGGTCTTGTCATGAGGTGCTTAATGAACTTATCCCGGAAGTCTTGCTTTCAACGTTAAAACCCTGCGTAAACACTTAACTCCAAAACCGACATGCACAAGTGAACTTGTTATACCACGGGGGTTAGTACCAATGAATAAGATACAAAAGTCATGCCAACACCGAAGGTAGACTCATGGCTAGGTTGACGGATTTTCACCGTCAACATCTCCCCCATGCTTAAACCTTGCTCGTCCTCGAGTAAGCCTTCGATGGATATCATCGTTGCCCATCAATGTTTAAACCTTGCACTTGATCATACATGAAAAAAAACATAATGCTCTCAAAAGTTTAATTCGTTAAAGTTCCATAATGTACTAGCCTTCACCTCTACGGAGGGTAGATTCTTATTAAGCTTATCCCACAAGTACTAACATGCTCACAAAGTTTAAATAGATCTCAGAATTTTTTAAATAAAGAACAAGATAAAGAAAAGAGCTAAACCAAATTCACAAATTTAAATCACCTTGCATGTTGCTCATGAACTCTCATCTCACTTGTCTCTCAAGCCTATATATTCTACTCCTTTCCCTCTCATCACATATATGTGTGGTAGGCTTTATATGGAGCTTTGGGAAACTTTAGTCCTAACAAGATTTTATAAATGAGGTGTTGTCAAAACAAGACAAGCTTCTCATGGTCTTACCGAGACTCGTCAAAAAGGTCATTGGAAAATAATGTTAAATCAAGGAGGGGAAAGAGAAAAATACACACACTTTTAGATGAGTGGACATGTGCAAATGGCAAAGAGTGATCCCGAGGCACAAAGGAAGTCCTCGTTATCGGATTTCACATGGTTGGAAAATGAGAATGGATCTTTTTAACTTGAAGCCTTGAATGCACTCTTAGAGAACCGGGGAGTTCACTTTACGCATACTCATATATTTTTTTTCTTTCTCATATTTCTCATTCTTTTCTTTCTTTCTTTCTTTCTTTCTTTCATTATATATTTTTTTCTTTGAAAGTCACGATCATCGCCGGATTTTTTCTTTCATCATTACATATTTTTTATTATATTTTTTTAAAGTACTCCCCTTTGAACTCTAAAGCTGCACCGTACCTACCTCCTCCCCCATGCTTAGACGTTGCTTGTCCTCGAGCAAAGAGGCGAAAAATAAGGTAGGTACCGGAAATATTTTTCCTTGCAGAGATACTTGAAATCTTCAATGTCGGCACCGTCTTGCGATCTTCCTTGAATTGATGATCCATTCTCAACGATAGGTTGTGGTCAAGGAGGTAAACACAAAAGATGATATTTGGTTTTAAGGGTGGATATCCGGCGAGGTTTGTGAAATCTCCGATGTGGGGATACACAATGCACGGATAAAAGGCTAGCAAAAAGATAGATACGCAAAAACGGAATGACCAGCTTCTTAGTCTCGGGCCAGAGAAATCATGGCCTGCAATAACTCACTCAAAAAATAAATCTTGTACACTAAGGTTTATGCACTCAAATATATATTAGGCTTTGGATAGGTTGAGCAACACACAAGCGATATTTGTGACAAGGTTAGCAATATTTTTGAGCATAAAAGACATCTTTAATCTATTCATAACTTGAGAGCACATAAAACACTATGGGTCTTTATTTTTATCATAACCTCCGCTAAAGATTAAGCTAGTATTTAAATAAATTCAGATTCGTATGTTTAAGAGAGCACTAGCTTTAACATGCATAAATCAATTACAAAGATAAACGAAGCGGCAATTATAATCATATATCAATATGGCACAAACTTTGTAACTTTACCAAAGGTAAAAACTTGGTGGCGACATTATTCATGATGAAAATAAACACTAAGACATACGCTGAAAAATTAAACTAACACTAAAAATTAAAGCAAAGCTGAAAATACTACGCAACCATAGGCACATCCAAGCTGAAAATTAAAGAAAAGGGGGTAAAGGAAAGATAACTAAAGCTCCTCCTCTCTCTAATCTTCCGCCGGTGGTTGATATTGATAGTCTTGGTTGTTGTACCCTTACTTGTAATAGGAACACACCACTCCTCCTATGAGTTGTCCGACGGTGCTAGGTGAAGGTGTCCAAGCACATAAGCGACGTTTGCATTTCCTTCACCCATTTGGTTTGCATTGGTTTGGATGGCTGCAATAAATTGCATGTTCCTTGCAGCGTATCCTCCAATGGTGGCTACATTTTGTTGTGGTTGAGGAAGGTGTGCATATGGCTCCGCAAAGGCTACGTTGGGCACCACAAAAATGGTGGGGGTATGGCCGCACCACTCCCCCATGCTTGCATTGGTACACCACCGTAGTAATTTGGCGGCGCCGGGGGTTCCTCCCAATGGTGGGACATAATTTTGTTGTGCACCTCCTTCTTGGGCCGTGGAAAAACCTTCTCCTAATCCTTCTCTTTTATATTTTTTTGTTTCTTCGCCGGCACAAGAAGTCCTTCCTCTAACCAATCTTCTTCCCCTCAAGAAAAAGTCTTAATCTTCAATCCGGAAGGGGCAAATTCACCTAGGACACTTGGAAGCCTCCTCTCTCATCTTCACTTTTATATTTTCCTTTCTTCATATATTCCTAGGGAAGTCCCGGGTAGGAGATGATTCGGGTTTCTTGTAATGCCCGGTTTCAAAGAGATAGCCAACATGGAGAGGCAACACCCCGAACCAATATCTCCCGAACTCGATGTTGCTAACAACACCACCGGTTGATCATAGGTGAGTGGGGTCTATTGGCCACTTGGCAATCAAAGCCGAGTAAAGCCAATTCAACTCCGTGTTGGTTATCTTTGTCTCTCTAATTCTCCCAAAAATCCACTTGCACAAAAGTGACACACTTGGATGATGGGGTTCCGGATAGTATTTCTTCGTTGGTGGTCTCCTCCCGTGATCATACTCCAAAAACCTTCCCATGTGCCTTCATGCACATACTTGTTCCGGAGCTCCCTTTTGAAAATAGGGGACACTCGCCCATGGGTCTACGATACTAGAACATGCAATCGTTTTGAACATAAAAGCCAATCTAATCTATCGGGGATTGTGTTGAATGGATCCAAGGAAGCATAGAGCCCTTACTCCCTTTACGACATGGTAGCTAACCTTAAGCATTAAAGTATTTCCAACAAAAGACGATAGATAGATAATCCAACAGTGTGATTACATCTCAAGATCGATTGCAACCCATGGATG
This sequence comes from Cenchrus americanus, assembly GCA_947561735.1. Taxonomy (NCBI): domain Eukaryota; kingdom Viridiplantae; phylum Streptophyta; class Magnoliopsida; order Poales; family Poaceae; genus Cenchrus; species Cenchrus americanus. Next base: position 123,283,751 of record OX387242.1, on the reverse strand, counting down.
AAAGGAGATTACCCCATCAAGGTGCTAGAAATAGCATCATTGATCAAGGTTACCCTTCCGACGGTGTCTTCCTTCTTTTCCACTTGTGGGCTCCCTCCAATGGAATGAGAGACTCAGCACTTCTTCATCAAGGGTATGCGCCATGGTCATGAAAATTTCCTAGGCGAATTCCTTGTGGGTGTTTGCCGACACTCCGTTAGAGAATTGCACCGGTGTCCCGTGTGAAACCCAATATGTGGAGAGCTTGGTCGTCGATGTCGACGTTCGCTACAAGCCTCTACTTAAGGCGAGCGAGCTTCTTCTCCTCCTCCTCTGTCATGATGACATACCCCTCGAAATACCGCGGAGTGTATAGAGGTGGAGCGGATGATCGTGTCAAGTGGCGAGGTTGGACGAGCGGCTCCTCCATATGTTATTGAAGTTTGGTAAACCTCATAAACGAGTTTCGTGTGGCCCTCATGCCACCAAGGAGAAGAGTGTGGTTCCTCCTCGGCGGTGCCGTGTCCTCCTCCATACTCCGAGGAAACTTGGAAACTGAGTGCCTCCTCGAAGAGGTTGTCGATGATGGCTTAGACGACGATGATCCCTTCTTATTCGGTGAAAAGGCTTGTAGTTTTCTCCATGATTGCAGCACTCTCCCTCATAAATATATATCCGGGGTTTTCACCCAGTAACAAGGTACACAAATATTATTTTGGAGTCTGGACTTTGAGTGGATTAAGGATGTGATTTGTTGCACGAAACAAACGCGGTGGATGGCTAAGTCTAAGGTGATTCCGGACTACAAACTAGAGCACACGAACAAAGAGTTGGATGAAAGACTTACCTCTCTCCTCCTCTTGGCTCGGTTCTTCTCTAGTGCATTCATGTTGCTTCGTGATCGCGTACACCTTCCAAACGTTCCCGTCCACTCCTTCGCTTGCATTATTGCTCCTTCCACTTGATGTTTTCGCTTTGACTCACTTCCATACTCCCTTGCCTCACATGCATCCATGATATTCCTACAAAACAAAGCCTTGGCTGCCCCCCCATGCTTGTACTTTGCATGTGGTTTAAATATGTTGGAGGGGCATCCCGTGATGTATCATGGTGCATGCATGGTTAGGTTAACTAGATTGCCTCCCTTTAAGTGTGTTTAAGGCTAAGCACTCCTCTAATTTCGAAATTAAAAAATATTTTTCAGAGCCATGCAAGAGCTCAAGCATAAATTTAGAGAAGTTTTTAAACCATTAAAAACAAAGGTAAGTCGAAAATATTTTTCGACTACGTCGATTTCGGTCTCACCGGTATAGTTTGCTTCATTAGTTGAGAGCAAGCTTTTCCCGGCTTGATCAAGGGGGCATAGGTTTAGGTCCTAATTTTGATTAGATGAGAGAGATTTTGAATGAAATAAAATTAAGTGAGGCATAGAAAAATTCTAATCTTAGAGAAACCAAGGATATGGATTTTTAAACCAACCAAAAATCAAGTTTCTAGGTTCACGCGAGTCCTACCACATGCTGAAATTTAAATAACATCTAGATACAAGTCGTGGCTCTACTCGTGTGTTTTTAGCATGAAAAACAAGTCAACCACAGCACCATAATGAGGGTGAAGGGTTGAGTTAGGTTCTGAAATTTTTTTTGGTTGTGGTTTCTCGAAAAGAAGCAAACAAACACATAGGATGGTTCATGTAAAGGGTTTATGATCAAGCAAAATATTCAACCAAGAATTATGTCTCTAATATTGTTCAACCATTCTAAGTCTAATGTTTTGCGTAGTAAAATTCAAAACTGAATTATATTTAAAAAGACTTGAAAAACCTGGAATCGGGTTGTCCTCCCGGTAGCTTATTCTTGACTCGACGAAACGGGTTGCCTCCCGCCTAGCGCTTCGTTTATAGTCCATGGCTAGACTTCTTCACTTGATTACTTCGGATCAACGCTCTTTGCGGGCGTTGCAATCTTGGGTACCCACTTTGGCTTAGTCATTTTTTTGGTCTTCACAGGCTGGCTTTGTCCTTTGGTCTTGACGGATGCAACAACTTCCTTGTGGCTCGACATCTCGAACTCCGGTCTTCGGTTGTGATCTTCATGGTCTCCTTAGTGTGATCCTCCATCTCTCCCGAATGAGTCTGAGTAGCCTTTCGCCGTCTTGGGACCTTGGAGTTGTCTCGGATATTCTTCTTTGTCACCAATCGGTTGTCCGACAAGTTGTCCCACTTGCGTCTAGCATCTTCATCACGATGAACACCCCGCATGTGGATCTTGCCTTGGCAGCCTTTAGGTGTTGAGCTTCTTTCTCCATCTCCATCTTCTCCATCCTCCTCTTGATTTGAACGGCCTTCCGGCGTCTTGACTTGGAGGTGGTGATTCCCTTGGAGATTTTGATGGTCCTTCGAGTTTGACTTTTGAATCTAGGGTTGGATAGCTTGTGTTGCACGTCACCTTTGCCTGTAAAGTTTTCCTGGATCATCCACAAAAAAGTTTTGGGTTTCTTGGAGAGGTAGCCAACCATCTCCGGTTAGGGTTCGCAATAAAACAAAAATCTAAAAAGAAAAGAAAAATTAGGGTTAATCAAAACTAGATTAGATTGATTTTTTTCTTTTTGAGGATGATCAAACATAAGAGATGCAAAAGAAAATCAAAAGAAAAAGCTGAAAGATAAGCGATACTAGATCGGATCTTGATTGCTTGTTCCCCGGCAACGGCGCCAGAAAAAGGGGCTTGTTGACGGTTAATAGTTGTATCAAAGTTCGTTTATGACTTGCAAGCGGACAAGTCTCCCGTCGTAGTCAAGGGACCCTTCTTCCCTCGAGTGGTGAACCCAAGGTATCGAATCCGTGGAACAATGTGCAACGCAAGGATTCAATCTAGTAAAGCAAGGTAAGCTATCTTATGATGAACTAAGTTGCATCTAATCTACTAACTCATAAAGAAAACGAATCTAATCTAATCTACTAAAGAGGTAACAAGAGAAAGCAAGAGATAACCAATCTAGAGAATCTAGATCATGCTTATGTTGTAGCTCCAAACAAGATAGATGAAGATAGAAAAGCGAATCTCATTAAAAGCACCTTTAAATCGTGGCCTTCCATCTGACTCCGAAAACGCCCGCCTTTCGGAACCCCCGTTCGTCACAACGTATCCCTATTCATGCGGGTAGTCTAGGGCGAGTCCGATAGAACAAGTTGAAATCACTTGGCCGGTCCGTATGCACCTCTAGCCACCGCGGCTACAAGAGCACCCTAAGTAATCTAGCCGCAAACTAGATCGTAGAAGAAGCAAAACCAAGAAGAAAACAAAATCATCGAGAAGGCACTTAATCGCTAGAAATCGGATTCACTTACAAACTTCACCATGAATGATTACATGAACAAGATCACCACCGGGGCCCTCCCTCGATCTTGATCCTCGCTCCGAGCTCCGACGTGGTCTTCCATGCAAGGTTCCCACGTCGGCTAGGGAAACCCTAGACAACTAGCACGACCCTCATCTCCGAGATGGTGTCCCTCAAGCTTCTCTGCTCCTCGGCGGCGGATTACGACTTCCGTTCTGCGTGGCTCTCGGTCAGGGGGCTATTTATAGCCTGAGAAGCAATTAGGTCAAAGGGGAGGCCGATTGGGCCCCGAAAAGGGCTGGGCCGGCCGGCTGGGCCGGCCGGCCTGGGCCCATTTCGGCCCATCCCGCGGCCTGCTTCGCCCGGTGTTGCTTCCCGCGTCTTCTAGATGTTCTCCCCTTTTGCATGTCGGCCCTTGACGTCGGTTTCTCTCCGAATTGGACTCAACTCCTTGTCTTGCAAGATTCAACACTTTTCTGGTTCGGTCCTCGGAGTTTATCATCTTCTCAGGCTTGGTCCTTGGGCTCTTGGAGTCATGTTCACTTCATTCCTTGACTTGTATCGGGCTTCAAGGTCTTGTCATGAGGTGCTTAATGAACTTATCCCAGAAGTCTTGCTTTCAACGTTAAAACCCTGCGTAAACACTTAACTCCAAAACCGACATGCACAAGTGAACTTATTATACCACGGGGGTTAGTACCAATGAATAAGATACAAAAGTCATGCCAACACCGAAGGTAAACTCATGGCTAGGTTGACGGATTTTCACCGTCAACACCGACGCACCCGGATACCGTCTCCGTCACGCCAGGCCCTCGGGCTCGGTTTTGAGGCCCAAACCGAGAAACCCTCCTCCGATGGTTTTGTGGCCAAACCACCAAACCCCGCGTACACGGCCCGGCCTCATCACGCCAAGCGTCGAGCCCGCCAAGCCTTTCACCTCCGGCGCCCGGACGGTCTACTCAGTCTCGCCTCGTTCCTTGACTTGGCCACCACCGACGCACCGGCTCCATGTCGACGACTTCGTCTTGCTCTTCTTGCACCGTGCTGCTCGCACTTGATCCCATCAGCCACCGGGTCCCTCGAACCAAGCCTACTTGTCTCTCCACTCCTCGGAGGCCCCGCAAGGCTAAGACCTTTCGCGCCTGTTCTTCACCTGCACCAACGCAAACCAAGCCGCAACCAACACCTGCAATACTAGTCCAAGAGTCAGTCCGCACAACGTTGTCAACCACTCATCACGAGTGCATTGACAACACACCACATAAACAATAAGTTAAATACACAAAATAAAACACACACAACACAACTCAACACTACACACACAAAGCTTCAAACCATCTGGTCAATCACTCATCACACACGGACCAAGGTACTTCTCAACTTGGTTCCTTAAGAAGAGAGCCACCATTGCCTCCACGCACTTGTCTGCAGCACCAGGAGAGAGACGGGAGGCAAACGGGATTGAGACGGAAGACGCAAATAGGAGCGGAGCGGCTCCGTCTGCCGAATTTCGAGGGACGGAGCCAACCCGCTTCTCGAGGGTATATTCCCTCGGGAGCGGCTCCGCTCCCGCCGCTCCCCATCCAAACAGCCGCGAGAGCGAATCGGCTCCGCTCCGCTCCCGCGGCTCTCCAACCAAACACACAGTTAAGCGCCTCCAAGAGACCGAGCTAACTTTTTTCGAGACACAGAACACTACTCATGTGAATATGCAACCCTACTTCTGTTAGCACATGCGAGAGAGGAAGTAAACAATGGACTGATTGTTTACCGTGGAATTTAGGATAGCACGAAACACTACTGGAAAACAACCTTTTTACCAGTTCATAACCCTCATTTGTATCGGGTATTGAACTGGTACAAACCATCCGGTACAAATGAGGAAGTCATTTATACCGGGTGTCTCACCCGGTACAAATATTAAAATTTGTACCGGGTGGTCTCTCACCCCGGTACAAATACATTTTCATTCCAGCATTGATCCACCCCGTTTTTTCCTTTCTCCTTTTCCTCTTAATCACACAAATACAAATTCACAATCATTCATACAACAAGAATTTATCAAGAATTCATACAAGTCAAAATCACAGATTCACAAATACAAGCAGACCACAATCATAAAGATTCACAATCACACATAATCATACAAGAAGAATGTATCAAAAATTCATGCAAGAACAAGAATCACAACCACATAAAACAAAATGCATCTGGACCTCCCGCCAGGCCATGGCCGCCGCCGACCTCCCCGCCGGTCTACTGCCGGCCGCGCCAACGCCCAACCTCGTGCGGCGGCCCCGCGGCCTCCCGCGCTAGGCCTCCTGTGCCCTGCGCTCAGCCGTTTGGCCTCCGCCCGCTCCGCGTCCTACGTAGGAGAAGGAATTCTTAGATGGGGATAAGAAAGATATAGAAGAGAAGGATAGATGAAAAGAGGTGGGTTGCGATATTTCTAAGTGCTTAGGTGAAAAACTAGTTGGGGATGAGAGATCTACATTTGTACCGGGCTAAATCACGCCCCGGCACAAATGTCGGTATATTTGTATCGGGGCGTATTACCACTCGGTACAAATGTGAGGATGACACATTTGTACCGGGCGGTGCCACCACCCGGTAAAGATGTGAGGCATTTGTACCGGGTGGGTTGGAGGAGACCCCGACGCGCCGCTGTGAGGGAACATTTGTACCGGGCGGTGACTCCAACCGGTACAAATGCCCTCATTTGTACGGGGGGCAAAAATATTGGGTACAAATAAAAAAACAGGCCTGTGATATATGTGCGATTCTCTAGTAGTGAAAGCCACTAACGATACAACAACAATAAAGTAAAGGTTTAAGAAATATAATAAAGAAACAATATTGCTTATGTTTAGGTGTTCGGATGCATCAAACGGATGACTATCGTTCTCAGCGAATATCCCATGCACCTCCCCCACGCGAAATAAAAAATGAGCCGCAAGCCCCCGACGCCCCGCACCTCGCGTCGCTGCCGCCGGATCTCCCTACGCTGGCCACCTCCGTCTCAACCGAGCCCCAATCTGTGATTCCCGCTGCTCCAACTTTCCACCCCCTCCGGTTTTACCTCCTCCCGTGGTGTGCGTGCGGAGATCACGAACTCATCGCCGGCGTCGCTCGTCCTAGTCGGGGCGCTCCACCGCCCGAGCTCCTCGATGACGAGGACTCACTCTCTGCCAGCTCGCCTCCCTTCGTCCCCAAGCCCGACGCCGGTGAGCGTGCTTCCCTCCATCCCCAAGCTCGATTTCAGTGAGCGTTCTCCCCTTTGTCCCCGTTCGGGAGAGGAGCTGTGTTGCCGCGTCGGGCCACCGGCCACAGCTGCGCAGGTCGGCACTTCGTCGCGGCACCCTAGCATGAGGGCCGTGGCCCCTACCGGCGACGAGCGAGAGCGGACGCGCCCCCTGTCCCCAGCCTCTCCTCTAGTGCCAGCGTGCCTCCTCCCCAGCCTCCATCGGTAGTCGCGCATCTCGTCCCCAGCCTCAGCCACGGGGATCTGTCGTCGGTCGTCGTCATCGTAGGCGCGGGGAAGTTGTTGCAGCCGCCGCGAGCGCGCATGGGGGAGGTCGACCCCAGCCACCACTTTTTTTGGATGTTGCAATCGTTTTATATTGGTGTTGCAACAATATTTTTGGCATGTTGCAATTGGTCGTCTTCGTGATGCCTGTCGGTGTTTAAAACTCTCGACCTCCATGGGAGGTACCCGCAGCAAGGTAGAAGGTGGGGATCGCCATGATCTGGAACCCGAAGGTATGTGCGAGGACACAAGACACAAGATTTATACAGGTTCGGGTAGCCGGAGTAGCTACCCTACGTCCTGTTTAGAGTAGTATTGCGCCCTGCGCTTGGGTGCTGTTCCCCGGAGGGATTGTTGATGTTAGTCTAGGTACCCGACCCTCCTTTATATAGTCCAGGGGGCGGGTTCCTAGTCGGTTACAAGGCAAGAGTCCTAGTAGGATTACACAGAGCGAGTCCTAGTAGAATTACAAGGGAATTCTAGTAGGAGTCCGTCTTCTACTCTTCTTCCTTCCTTGCATGAGTACCCGGGGTGTATGCCTGACAAGCCCCCGAGCACGTTGGAGTCGAGAGTAGTAGTTCGAGTAGTCTTGAAGTCTCTTCGAGTAGTTCTTGAGCGTCCTCAAGTACTGCTTGGAGAAGTCTTCAATAGTACTTGAACTGCCACGAGACTGGAAGCTGGTCCAGCTCATTTGTCTTGAAGTCGAGATTTATATGGAAGTGCGATTGCAAAATCGCACTCCATATGGAGTAGCCCCCGAGCCTTTGTAGACTCTGGCTGAGGGTCAATCTTGATTCTGCTTCCGTCTTGAAAAAATCAACTGATGGGTGTAGCCTAGTAGCCCCTGAGCCTTGGAACGATTGAAGAATCAATCCAAGGGTCTTCAGTGTTTGCGGAAGTCATCATCTAAGTACACTTGTAGCGTTCAGCCCCCGAGCTCGTCGCCAGGTGATCCGTAGGAGCCACATCGAGTAGTTGTTGGTGCCGAGCCCCGGAGCTAGAGAGCTAGCGGAGACCACTCGAGTTGTCATCGAGTAGTAATTTGGTGCGTAGCCCCCGAGTTTGGGAACTAGCCGCGCCGGTGGAGGTACGCGGAGCATACCGGAGTACCGGAAGTCGTCGCCAAAGCTTGACCTGAAAGTAGAGATGCGTACATTATGTAGCATTGTTGTAGAAATTGAATCTACAAATGACAAATACAAATATGAATATAAATGTAAATGTCATGTGTCATGCTCTTGTTGTGGTCGTTAGGCGTCGAGTAGTTAGCCTGATGCGGTTTAGCGCCCAGTCTCTGTGGTCACTGTTTAGCCATAGTCGCTGGGGGCGTGGAGGCATGACAGGAGAGCTGGTTTAAGCGCCCGATCTCTGAGGAGCCTGTTTAGCCATAGCCACTGGGGGCGTGGAGGCATGACAGGAGAGCCGAGGCTTTGCGCGGATCAAGGCATGTGCTACTGTAGCGAGACCATTAAGAGGTAGACGAAGGTAGTCGTCATGGCTCTCAAGAGAGAGCGCGATTGCTCGTTGTTCCGCATGGCGGAGAGCAGGATTGCGCAGTGCCTCCTCAGGGTGTAGCCGTTGTGCGCCTCCAGCACTCAATACACGAAACGTCGTGGCAAGAGACTCCTAATTTGGTGTACCAAGCCTGTGACAGTCAGTCAACGGTCCCCAAGGAATAGCTGGCACGGTGTAGCTCTGCTGGCAGGTAGCCGTTGAGAGGCGTACACGAAGTAGTCTTTGGCGTTGGTTCCTGTATGTGGAGAGCAAGCCAAAGAAAAAATGATTATTGAAAGAAGTGACTTAGCTTAATTCGCGGACGAGTGTCGACGAAGCCGTGTCGGTCGGTGATGGAGCCGCGACGGTTGGAGCTGAAGTCGACTAGTCGGAGGTGGATCCGACTAGTTGTTGATGCCGCGAAAGCCGTTCCTAACTAGTTTTCTAGTCGAGATGAGTAGTCGAAGTAGTCGTACACAATGTCGCTGTAGCGTAGTCGATGTAGAGTCGGTGCGGCCGGGAGACGAGTACTCACGGCGCATGGCGAGGTTGACGTAGAGCCCGTGCGGCTAGGTGACGAGTAGTCGCGGCACACAGCATGACCGAAGTAGAGCTGGTATTTCCATGAGACGAGTAGTCACAACACACGGCATAACTGATGTAGCCCTGCTCGCATACATCTCTGGTGTGCATCAAGAGGAGAGCCTGAAGCTTTGTGGGAGCCTTGTGTATACGTCAAGCCATGAATCTTGGGGTGTCCTGGTAGCCGTTTGTGTAGCATGATCACCAGCCAATTTATTTTGCACGTGAGTAGTGAGAGCTTGTGGAGGCTTGTTAGTGTAGTAGCTTCCGGGTAGCTAAAAATTCCTTTATTGTTCGCAGGAAACCAGCACAACAGAAAAGCGCGCGGAGCTTTTACTGGGATCGATGTGCAAATCACTGATGACCTTGATCCTGATGCGAACTTGCCTCGGATTTGCCTTGCGTGTTGGAGCGGTGCAGCTGATCAGCTTTCGGATAAAATTTCGACGAGACCGAGTGCCAAGCGGTGACAATGATGGTGCAGGGTATGATCTGCGAGACAACCCTGATCGACTCCCAGACCCCGATCAACTCCGAGACGAAAAAGAAAAAACTAGCTGTTGTCTCCAATCTTGATGCTCTGCTTCACAATACAACTCGATGAGTTGCGCTGGAATCAAATCAGCGTTGGTTGGAAACTCGACGACTTGGTCGTGTAGATTGGTTTGATGATTGGTCCTTCGAATTCGCCAGTGATCATGACGATCGGCCCCACGGTGGGCGCCAGCTGTCGGTGTTTAAACCTCTCGACCTCCATGGGAGGTACCCGCAGCAAGGTAGAAGGTGGGGATCGCCATGATCTGGAACCCGAAGGTATGTGCGAGGACACAAGACACAAGATTTATACAGGTTCGGGTAGCCGGAGTAGCTACCCTACGTCCCGTTTAGAGTAGTATTGAGCCCTGCGCTTGGGTGTTGTTCCCCGGAGGGATTGTTGATGTTCGGCTAGGTACCCGACCCTCCTTTATATAGTCCAGGGGGCGGGTTCCTAGTTGGTTACAAGGCAAGAGTCCTAGTAGGATTACACAGAGCGAGTCATAGTAGAATTACAAGGGAATTCTAGTAGGAGTCCGTCTTCTACTCTTTTTCCTTCCTTGCATGAGTACCCGGGGTGTATGCCCGACAATGCCATCATTTCTCGGTCATGTTGCAATTGTTGTGAATATGTTGCGTCTGCGTTCTCCACATGTTGCGAGTGTTTCATGTGAATGTTTTAGAATTAGATTAAATATTTTTCATGTCGCAAATATTAATTTTCGATGTTGCAGATGTTGAGTCTTAATGTTGCGGATATGTGATGTTGGGTGTTGTGACGAGGAGGAAGGTCCCTGATGTTGGATGTTGCAAACATTAAATTTTAATGTTGCTGATGTTGAGTTTCGATGTTGCAGATATGTGATGTTGTGATTTGTGTCGAGGAGGAGGGAGGAGAGCTCCTGATGTTGGATGTTGCATGCAACACGGGTCGCAATATAGTCGCAACATGGGAGAGCGCCTCATGATGGATGTTGCACGCAACAAATGTCGCAGTTCCGATAAAGAAAAGAGCAACAAAACATCACAAGGATAATCAGGTCAAAAAACAAAAAACAAATGAATTCAAAATGTTCTTGCACTGCATTTCACACGGACATAAAATAAACATAAATAAAAAACATACATTGGACTTAGTACGCACCACTACAAATTTAATTTTTTTGATCCAACAGAAAATGCAAAATAGTTTGAATAACCACAGATGGATTAATAAGTAAAATTTGAATTTGCACTTTGCAGATATAACAAAGAATATAGAAGTAATTAAATAATAATGCTGATAGATGAAAATACACAAAAATGAATTTCTAAAAAAACAAACAGGTCCACACAAAATGCTATGTAGTGTTAACGGTTCAGTAAAAAACAAAACAGATAACTACCAATTACCTACATCCATGGTCGACTAGCGGTTAGCTCAGCTAGCAACCAGCAAGCTATTATCCTTGTTCACTGTTCACTGTATCTACATGACATAGATACTCATCCACCTTTTCAGTATAAAAAGATCTGGAAGTGGAAAATACTTCTAAAGATCAAAATTTTCCTTTGGTTTCTTCAGAAGGGGGTCGTTTTGACAAAAGACAATCTTGCAAAGAAAAATTGGAAATGGAGTCAGCAGTGTCTGCTGTAATTTTAATGAGACCATTCAACACCTGTTTTTAGATTGCCCTTCCGCAAAAAAGATTTGGAGGACTATTTTCTATGCTACTAATTTGACCCAGCCTAGATCCATTAGTCATATATTTGGCTTAATAATCAACATAAAGACTATAAGCCCCTGATCTGGGATGATGTCGCTGCCATTTGCTGGGCTATTTGGAAATGTCGGAATGATATAGTTTTCAAAAAGACAAAGTTTAACTCGCTTTTGCAGTTTATTTTCAGGGGAGCTTACTGGCTACGCTTCTGGGCCCAGTTGCAGCATAAGGAGCAGGCTAAGGATACCCTCATCACCATGAGCAGAAAATTAGAAGTTGTTGCTCTACAGATTGCTAATAGAGGATGGAACAATTTTTATCGTTTACCTTAGTCGGGGCTTGTTGCCCGTTTGTTGCTTCTTTTACCCTTTTGTGGACGGTTCTTTTGAACTCTGTAATATTTGGCTGTGTACATCTTCGGATGTAGAGGCCGGTTTTAATTATCCATTATCTAAAAAAACAAGCAATTATCCCGCATACATTTGTTTTACGGTCCGCCAAGAAACGCGGAGTGGCGACGGACGGACGATGGACGCTTGCCTCGTGGGCTGGACGGGAAACAATTTTTTTCGAATTACACAATCCATTGGAGACACTCACAACACACGCACACTCATCCATATGAATACACGCACGTAAACCCTACCCATAGGAGCATCTTCGAAGACTGTGCCGGCAAACCCTCAAGATTGACGAAGTCACCACAGACGCCTCGCTGTCGACGGGAACGTCGCCTACCACTGAAAGCACGCAAACCCTACCCTTAGGAGCATCATCGAAGGCTGTGCCGGCAAATCCTCAACGAAGTCACCACAGACGCCTCTCTGTCGACGAGAACGTCGCCTACCTCTGAAAGCACAAACACCGTTAAATCCTGATAAATTCACTCCCACGGAAGTCGAACCCAGGACCTAAGGTGCTATCGGGGCTCTTGTAACCACTAGGCTACTGGCCCTTTCGCGACTGGAAACAAAATTTAATAGATGAAATCGACTAATGGGACGAAACAATTTTAACTAGAGTGTTGTTTAATTAGGAATTCCATAGTATGAATGTGTTATATAACTTGATGTGCAATTTTTTCTATCAAAGATGGACGCAACCAGTGACAGATCTAGAAATAAATTTAGGAGGGCTTTCTTCTCCTCCTTCTTCCTCCAGCCTCTCCGTCCCTCATTCTTCTTCCTCATATTTGTAGTAGGGGCTTAAGTGTGGTTCCATTGGATTTCTAGCGGTAGGGGGCTCGAGCCCCACCCACCCCACTGCTGGATCCATTCCTGGACGCGACAGTGTGAGGGGCACTCACCAGCTGTGCCGGGGAGGGTCGGGAGTCAGGGTTCACAAAACCGTTACCAATCTGTTTTTTCAGCCGAAAAACCATATCAATTGACCGAGAAGTGGATTTTTTTAGTTTTGGTTTGAGGACGGCAAACCGACTGGTTTTGCTACCGGGCCGGACCGGTAACACCAGTTACTGTGGTAAATCGACCGGTTCCCAACGCTTTTGTGAACCATGGTCGCGACTCGGGACTCGAGAGCACCTCATGGATAAATACAACTCATACGGTGCTTCGGGCGGATTTGTTGGTCGCTGAATTCAGATGCTGTGGTGGCCGTGGCCTGCATAGGATGTTAAAATTAGGCAAAATTTGCTACAAAATATTGAACTTACTTTGAATTGGCTAGAGCACACACCAAATGAAGAAATTGTGGCGCCATCTACAGCCTGTTTGTTTGGCTGGTGGCTGATGGCTGGTGCTGGTTTGTTCTGAGAGAAAAGTACTGCTGGCTGGTTTGTTTAGAGAGAAAAGTACTTTTGGCCGGTGGGTGATAAGCCAAGCGAACAGGGCGCTAGATGGTCGGCAAGAGTTCTTCGTTTATGGGGGTGCACTCTGGCCAATTCATGGTGGATTGGCCACCGTGCTCACGAAGTGGTCAGCTTCGAGCAGATCAGGCTGTTACACGTGCTGACCATCTGGACGACGCAATGACCACTGGTGGTCGACAACTGTAGTCCCATTCATGCGTGTGGCAGCCGTCTTTTAGCCTGTTCGACCGTGCTAGCCGCCGGTGGCCAATACTAATTTATTTTGAGAGAAAACGTACTGTGGGTTGGTGGCGGATAATCCTGACGACAGGGTGTTTGTCATCGAGGGCGCGGGAGATCGGCTCCTGGGTGATGAAAGTGAGGATCTTGGTCCGAACCTGCCGCTTCAGCGTGTGCTCATCAATGACGTCACGCCATCGCTGGCACACGAGGTGGAACCGCCGCCGGGCGCTCATCGGCAGGTGAAGCAAGACCTCCACGAAGGCATCGGTGGGCACATTAAAACTGTCATTTGCCATTGCGTTGGCTATCGCGTGGTCTTCGAATCTACTCAACTGACCACACGGGAGTGAAGTTCATCGATTCCTATAATAGGAATTGTGAACTCGAATCAGAGATTCAGACGGCTTGTTCGTTTGGCTTATGAGCCACCAGGGAGTAGTAATTTTCTCTGGGAACAAACCAACCACCATCCAACTTTTCTCTCAGAACAAATGAACACCAACCACCAGCCAAACGTTCACGCGGTTCCTTCCTAGTGTTAAACAACTCAAGCTTACACAGGCTAAACATATCCCGGACATAAGCCAAACGAAACGAGGAAGGATCACACGGAAGTGAGGTTGTGCAAAGAGCAAACTGCAAGTTGCATTGTCAATGGCGACGGCAGCACCGCCTACCAATGGCGAAGCTACAGCCGCAGTAGACGAGGGCCTAACCCTCCCTACGGATGCCTTCGTAGAGATACTACTACGACTCCCGCCGAGCTGCCGGTGCTGCCGCAAGCCCGCAATGTTATCGACGTGCGGACGATGCGGAGCCCACCACCCAAGATGCTCGCCTTCTTCACGGGCACCAAATCGGCTTTGGCGTACGTCGTCAATCTTCTCGAGCACAACCTCACAGGTGGGCAGAGAGGTGTGGGGGTCACCATCGGCACCGCCACAAGAAGGTGCATTGACGTGACAGCGGTCGACATGCGCAACGGCCTACTGGGCCTATGCGACGAGTCGACGACGCTAGCCCGGCGGCGCCATCATTCCATCACCTTGCTCAACCTGGGTTACCTGGCCACCGGCGCGACGCTGTGCATCCCGCCACTGCCCGTCTCGTACCATGGGTGTCGGGGTTCTCTACCGCCGACAGTAAATTTATATCGATCATGCGTCGGACTCGGATGGTTAGCGCAGGAGACAATGGGATTTATACTGGTTCGGGCCTCCGAGGAGTAATACCCTACGTCCAGTGCGGTGCTGCCGTGTTCCTGAGCCAGGTGTTCTCGGGTTACAAACTGGTCCGGAGAGGGCGTCGAGCCCAAGTCTCGGGAGATGGTGCTCGATCCTATGAAGGTCTAACCCTTGTAACCATTTCCCTCCTCTCCCTTTTATAGTCACAAGGGGAGGGGCACAAGGGGAAGTAAAAAGAGAGTTGCAGTGCTTGGCAGCTGGCACGTCCCGTTGCACGTCACTGTCTGTCGGGGCGCATTGAAGCCAAGTCGTGGTGCCTTGTCGGGGGAGCCGCCGCGTGGCTGGGTTGGATAGTTCACTCTGGGACGCTTGACCTCCTCCCCGAGTAGTTTGGGCTCGTCTTGGTCTGCCCGAGTACTTGCCTATCTTGCCACACCCAAGCCTAAGTCTAGGCTTGTGCGCATCGTAGAGGGTGCTTGAGTGCCTCGAGCTGACCTTGCGTGTGGCAGAGCGGGAGATGATGGTGATGTGATGGCCGCTCAGCTGGTCAGACCAGCATTAAGGCTCTTGGCGGGGCGGGCCTCCTGCATGGCCGCCAGCTGGTGCACCTGCATGACGTGGAGATTCATTCCTCTGCACGCGTCGGTGGCGATGCTTGCGCCGTGCATCTGGGCCCACACACCAGTCGAGACTGAACTTGTCGTGCGAGGAGGAGACCTGTCGTGCGAGGTGGAGACTTGTCGTGTGAGGCGGAGACTTCTTGTGCGAGGCGGAGACTTGTCGTGAGGGTTCCTCTAGTGGGAAACTGGTCAGAGATGCAGCCAACTAGCCAAAGACTGGCCGTCTTGCCAGTGAGAGTCTTGACCAGGGTCTTCTCTCCTCCTTGTCGTGAATCTTTGCCTTGACATTGTCAATCTTGGCCTTCACATTGTCAATGGTGTTGGAATGCCTTATTGTTCTCAAGGGAGGTAATCTTGCCGTCAAAGGGGGCCCTAATTCGGGTCCTCGTCAGTAGCCCCCGAGCCTGAGAGGGAGTCGAGGAGTTGCGCTCAGGCTCCGTCGGATGAATTTGGTGTTGTTGTTGTTCTTCACGTTCTCGGTGGTTGCGTGCGAGCGCATCCGCCGGATGTAGCCCCCGAGCTCGTGAGGGAGTTGGAGACTCGCTCACGAGCTTTTATTTGTAATTGTAGCCGTTGTAGCCTGGGGACGTTTTGTCGGGGCAGTTATGGCCGTCGTGGTGATTGTGGGCGCAGTTATGGGCGCGGGCATCTCGGCCGATGTGACGGACGTGACCGCTCCATCATGATTGCGCGCAGACTCTGCAAGTCTGTACTCTACGGGAACCGAGGCGTCGCGGGAGTGGGCGGTTGTTTCAACGGGACACGCGCGCGAGCGGACAAAAGTCTCGCAGATGCGGTGGGTCCGGTGTTGAAGGTGAGGGGTCGCGCCAGTCCCCTTTAAAAGCACGCGTCGGGCGCTGATTTGGGACTTTGCCTTCCCATCTTCTTCTTCTTCCTCCCGCACCTGCACTCTGTGCTCTGATCTCTTCCGCATCCGCAACAGCACCACTGCTCGTGCTTCCAGCGCACCCAAGACCTCGCTGTCATGATGTCGAATTGGACGCGCTCCAATGTCTCCCGTGAGCAGCTCCTCCGTCTTGTCGAGGCGGGCCAACTTCCTCCACTCACCGAGCGTGGCTTCTCCGTCCCTGCCGTCCGGTTCATCCGTGGGGTGCTGTTCGCATATGGGCTGCAACTCCAACACCTCAACCCGAATAGCATCCAACAGATGGCTGCGTTTGAGGTGATGTGCGAGGGGTACCTCGGCATCAGTGCCCACTGGCACCTCTTCCAGTACTTCTTTAGGTTCACCTGCCTGAGGGATGGTTCCCGCGTGGCGACAATCGGCTGCGCCAATCTCCGCACGAAGCAAGGCCGCGGGCGGTGACGACTACATCCCGGTGACGCTGAACAGCTCGAACAACGGCTGGCACAAGGGGTGGTTCTACTTGCGGAACGATTCCGAGTTCGTGCTCCCATCATATACCGGGAACTCCATCACGAAGTCTTAAAGGAACTGGGCGGATGGCCTCACCAAGAAAGAGTAGGAGAAGATGCTCAAGCTCTATTGGGCCGTGCTGGGGCGTCTCCGAGATGTCGGAGTCCCCCTGGCGGAGGTGATCGGGCAGTACCGTGCCCGAGGAGTCGTGCCGCTCCGTAGGCGACCGCTTCACCTTTGCTAGATGATGACCGATCGCCCCCCCTGGGAGGGGACTGTGACTGCACCATCACTCCCGTCGTCCCTCGAGGTACAGCGTCGCGTGGCGCAGGCGATCGGGAGATCGACATACTCGTGTCCGCCATCACGGCTACTCCCGATGCTCCCCAACGCGGGGATAGAAAAATTTGTAAGTTGTTCGTCTTCTCGTCGTGTTGTGTTTGCTTTTTGTCGTGGCATCGATCTTCTCGGAGTTTGTCTTCCCTAGCTAACCTTCACGCTTTCTTGTTGTCGAAGTTGAAGTGCGCCCACCTTGTTCCGGCCAAGGCGCCTTTCCCGGAGGAGGCGATTTTTAACCAGAACAAGGCCGTGACGGAGAAGAGGCGCGCTGCACGCAAGGCGCAACACAAGAATCGCCAGATTACCAATCGCGATCGTAATGACAACCGCAATAAGTTTCGGAAGGCGGGGGAGCTTGGTGTCTCCTCCGATGAAGACCCGTCGCCCGAGCCGTCATGGAGCAGTGATGTCGCCAGTAGGGCGGTCGACTGGAGAAACATGCCGGGGTCGTCCTCGTCGTCACCCCCTCGTGGTACAGAAGTGTCATCATCGCGCCAGCCGCAGGCGGCTGGGCGCGACAAGACCGTGGGCTCGAGCTCGCGTCAGGCGGCTCGCCCCGCCCGAGAGGACCAGGGGACGGTCCGCCCCCGTGTGGTGCCTAGTGGGACGGGCACCTTCGAGATGCAGAGATCCACACCCCACCAAGCCGACCCCCCGAAATGGTCGGAGGAGCGGCCGGTGTCCGCCCGCCAGCTTTACAACGGCTCTGACCGTCTCGACTCCGATTCCCTGCAGAGGCGCCGATCGAGGGGGAGGTCGTAGGGCTCGACGTCGACGCCGAGCGCGCCGCCGGCGGTGGAGCCTAGTGCCACCCCGCGGCGCTTGCAGTCACTACTTATCCGGGGTAGCGGGGCCCCGGATGTTCACGTGTCCATCATCGGAGGTAGGGGCCACGATATGACTTCGGCTGTGGTGGAGGCCGGGGGGTCAGCCCCCGAGCAAGCGGGGGAGCGTATTGCCGTCGTCGAGGCGGTAGACCGAAGAGGGGCAGCCCCCGAGTTGGCTGGATCAAAGCGTGCAGCCCCTGAGCAGGGCTCGTCGGGTCGCCCGGTGAAGAAAGCCCGGGTGCACTCCAAGATGTAAGTTCCCCGACTTCGGACTTCTTTATCGTGGGTCTTCCAACTTGATTTGTTTGCTGACGTTGCTTTTTGTCTCATTGTAGGCACGCCGACACCAGAGTGCTCAGCCTTGTGCCCTTGAAACGCATGGCGTTGAGCGCCCGGGTGGTGTCCTCTGAGCCCCGTCCCCAGCCCCTGAGCGCCCAACCGTTGCCGTCGCGGGCTGAAGAGGAGTCGACGGTGGTCGCCGCAGCGGAGGAATCGAGCGCGCCTCCCCCACAAGTCCCTATTGTTGCCATCGAGGAGGGACATGCGGCTGCGGAGGTGACCGCCCCTCAAACGATCTTAGAGCCGCCGACCGAGGCCAGCCCGAGCGGCGAAGATGTGGTTATGGTCTTGGATAAAGACCCGGCGCCTCCCCCGTCATCGGGGAGTCATGATGTCGTGATGACCTCGGCGTCGGAGCCTACACTAGCAGTGGCAACGGTGGATCCTCTTCCATCCGCAGAGGTGCTGGAGCCTTCCCCGGCGGCTGAGGTCCCGGGTCCCTTCCCGACCGCGGAGGTGGCGAAGACTTCCTCGGTCTGGGGCGCCGTCACCTCGAGGAGGCGATGGAGCTGGCGACCTGCCGGTACATTGACTTCCCCGGTGTCGGGATTATCGACCTTGAAGTGCCCCAACTTCCTGAGAAGGTACTGGAGGTGGCGACGGAGTGGATGTTCGCAGAGCCATCGATCTTGGAGATGATCGCATCGGTCTCAAAGGCGCTGCACAAGTACGAGCGCGCCGGCGGCTTCGCTCCCGCTGCCAGAGATGGCGGAAGCGGCTCTCGAGGCGCCCGCAGCTGGCATGGAGTCGGTTGCAGATGCGATCACGCCACCGCCGACCAGTGAGAGTCGGTGAGGACCATGTGTGGTTCGAGGACCGGTGGATGGCTGCTTTCTTGTGTGATGAGTGATTGACAACGTTGTGTGGACTAATTCTTGGCTAAGTATTGCAGGTGCAGGTTGCGGCTAGACTCGTGTTGGTGCAGGTGAAGAACAAGCGCGAAAGGTCGTTGCCGGTGAGGCCTCCAGGTGTGGAGAAGACAAGTAGGCTTCGTTCGAGGGACCCGGTGGCCAGTGGGGTCAAGTGCGGGCCGCATGGTGGCATGAACAACAAGATGAAGTCGTGGACGGTTTCTTGGTAGAGCCTCAAAACCAAGGTCGAGCCGGGACTATGTGGGAGCCGAGTCATGAGTGGAGATTGGCGGAGGCTACACCGAGTTCGCGGGGTTTGCAGTGGTTCACCAGAAAACCACTGGGTTACTCGGTTGAGCCACAAAACCGAGGCCGAAGACTCGACGAGGAGGTGCAGCCACCCAGGCCGGTTCAACCGCCCAGGAGGGGCGGTCAGACCGCCTGGGGCCGGTCAGATCTCCCAGGCCAGTCTAACCGTCCTGGGGGGGCGGTCTGACCGCCCTGGCCGCCGTCGCCGAGATGCTTCAAAGCGGAGGACACACGTCGGGATCGCAAGGCTTGCGTCGAGGCTAAGCAGGTTGCGGTCACCGGGCATCCGTCCGATGAAGATATTCCGACGACTTCCAAATCTGCCCTTGAGGGGCATGTATCCCTAGTTATTAGTTAAGGGTAGTTTAGTCTTATGGGTGCCTCCATTATACTCATTGAGTGGGTGGATGGCAGCCAACTCTTGGAACCCTAGATCATTCGTTTTTCCATTTTCGTTCTCCTTTTCCCTAGTTTTTCCTAGGACTAGCTTGAGAGCTTCATGTGAGATCTAGATAGAGGGATGGATGTTTGGGTGGCAAGCTAGACCTTGTACGAACCTTCTTGGTATGTATAGATGGTTTGGTGTTGTTCCTCAAGGTGGTTTTCCCGTCCTCTTTTGTGTTGATTTTCGGAGCTCTTTGTTGGCGGTGTTTTGAGAACGATTTCTTGGGGTTTTTGGTGGGTGTCACGTATGAGGTTTTTGTGCCTTTTTGGCTAGTGACTTTGCCCCCAAATCTCTCTTGAACCGGACTCGATTGGGTGGTTTTTCGAGTTGGGCGAGTTCTTGACCTAGAGAGGCGATTTCGTTGATTCCTCTTGATTGTGAGCATTTCGGGTCGATTCCGTTGAGGTAGAGGTTGCCCAGGAGGTAACCCAGCTAATCCCGAAGTTTCGCTGCAATCCGTCGAGTGATTCGGGAGATCGGGCGCGAGGAAGTTAGGGTTTGACCCGCGGGCTGTTTTTCTGGGAGAGGCGGTCTAACCGCCTAGAGGGGGCGGTCTAACCGCCCTGGGTGCTTCCAGGTCGAAGTTTTGTTTCGCCGGATTTTCCTCTGTGAGTTTGTTCGCCTTGATCAGAGGAGCGTCTGGGTGAAATTTCAGGTCGTTCTCGTGCCGTTTGCTAGGTGTTCTTTCTTGGAGTTCGTTGCTAGGTACAGGAGGTTAGACCGCCCCTGGTAGCCGGTCTAACCACCTCTAGGCCCCTGGGTGGAGTTTTGGTTTTCGCCAAGATTTTCTGGTAGCTAGCATGGCCTTGACCAGAGATCTTTGTTGGTGAAACCGTGGTGCGTTTTGGTGCTCGGAAGAGGTGTTTCGGAGGATTTCTTGGTTGCCTGGTGGAGGCGGTCTAACCGCCCCCTATACCCTGTCTAACCGCCCCTCTGGACAGCCGACTTTCGAGTTGTTTCCGCTGTCGTGGGTGCGTGTGTGTTGAGGTAGCTGGTAGTGTTTGTTCCTAGGACCAGTAGAACTCCAGTGGCTACATGGTTTTGGCAAACGGAAGGTAGAAGTTCGGAGCGTGTGATTTTGGGGGTCCGACCGAGCGAGTTCATCTTGTCGGAGTTTCAATCTTCTTCGAGAAGAATTTTTATCGGCTCCCATTCACTCCCCCCCTCTCTGGTCGCCTACTCGGTCCTTCAAGTGGTATCAGAGCCGGTTCGGGTCTTTGTTGACTCTAACCAGTCTAAGATCCAAGGATTGAGGAACCAAGTTGAGAAGCACCTTGGTCCGTGCGTGATGAGTGATTGACCGGATGGTTTGAAGCTTTGTGCGTGTAGTGTTGAGTTGTGTTGTGTGTTTTTTATTTTGTGTATTTACCTTATTGTTTATGTGGTGTGTTGTCAATGCACTCGTGAGGAGTGGTTGACAATGTTGTGTGGACTGACTCTTGGCCTAGTATTGCAGGTGTTGGTTGCGGCTTGGTTTGCGTTGGTGCAAGTGAAGAACAGGCGCGGAAGGTCTTAGCCTTGCGGGGCCTCCGAGGAGTGTAGAGACAAGTAGGCTTGGTTCGAGGGACCCAGTGGCCGACGGGATCAAGTGCGAGCCGCATGGTGCAAGAAGAGCAAGACGAAGTCGTGGACATGGAGCCGGTGCATCGGTGGTGGCTGTTAACACCAAAATTTGGTAAGGAGTCTGACTTGTGGGTCCAACTCGGTGAGGAATCCGTCCGGCGGAAGGAAGGTTTCTTTGGATGAATTTGAAGGACCGATACGGCGAACCAGAGAGGGGGGGAGTGAATGGGAGCCGATAAAAATTCTTCTCGAAGGAGATGGAAACTCCAACAAGACGAACGCGGCTTCCAACACACGTCTCTGACTCACTACCAAGGTTGGTCAAGCCCACGTAGCCACTGGAGTGCCACTGGACCTAGGAACCAACACACCACCTTCCGACCCGAGAAACGCAGCGGAAAAACCAAACCTCGAGTCTACGAGACCCACACCGGTCGGACCGGTGAGCACCACCGGTCAGACCGGTCCCTGCTGGTGAAACTGAGCAACTTCCACTAAGTGGCTCTACACCGGTCAGACCGGTGAGACACACCGGTCAGACCGATGGCGACTTTGAAAGCCCCCAAGGCACCAAACAAGCCAACCGACCACCAAACAGACCCAAACTCGAAACAGCAGCAACACGGGACAACAACGAACACACCAAGACGTTCACCCGAGCAAAATCCCACAAGTGCTCGCACCGGTCAGACCGGTCAAGAGCACCGGTCAGACCGGTGTAGCTCCGGGCGACTCGGGATGAACAAGGCACCCGCGGGTCAACTCCCCCAAATCCAAATCTCGATCTCCCGAATCGCTCCACGGACTTGAACAAGACTTTGGGGATATCAGGAGCACCTCATGAGGAGTCCATAGCCAAGTTTAATCCCACAAAAACTCGTTCAAAAAGGAGGAATCGAAGAAATCCCGCCAAGAGCACTTCCAACCCAAGAACTCAAGAAACCCCGAAATCGAGCACCTTTACTCACGGATTTGGGAGGGGAATCACAGCCCAAAGAACCACGAAGGGTTCCCACAAATTTCCCCCATCAAATCCCCAAGAGAAAGGCCCCGAAAACAACCCAAAGAAATCACCGAGAGAGGGCTCCGAAAATCACCACCAAGAACAACCGGGGAAAACACATCCAAACCTTGAGGAACCACGCCGAATCATCTATACATGAAACAAAGGTTCGTACAAGGTCTAGCAAGCCGCCCGATCATCCATCCCTCTCTACAAGATCTCTCCGTGAAGCTCTCTTGCTAGTCCTAGAGAAAACCTAAGGAAAAAGGTGGAAAAAAGGAAAACTAATGAGCTAGGGTTCCAAGAGTTGGCTGCCATCCTCTCACCTCTTGGGTTATATGGAGGCAACCGAATGTCTAAAATGCCCTTCTCTACTAACTAGGGATACAAGCCACTCAAGGGCGGATTTGGAATTCTTGATGTCTTCACCATCGGACGGATGCCCAGCGACCGCACCCTGCGTAGCCTCGACGCAAGCCATGCGATCCCGACGCGTGTCCTCCGCTTCGAAGATTCCGGATCGCGTCGTCGCACACCGGTCGAGCCGGTGCTCCTCACCGGTCGGACCGGTGCTCCTCACCGGTCAGACCGGTCCCCACCGGTCGGAGGCCGGTCGACCCACCGGTCGGACCGGTCGGACCCACCGGTCGGAGCCGGTGCGGTGTCTTCTTGCCGCACCTCCGTCTTCGGTTCTCCGGTCTTGGCTTTGTGGATCAACCAAGGAACCCAGTGGTTTTCTGGTGAACCACAGGAAACCCCGCGAACTCGGTGTAGCCTCCGCCAATCTCCACTCATGAATTGGCTCTCACGTAGTCCCGGCTCGACCTTGGTTTTGAGGCTCAACCAAGAAACCGTCCACGACTTCATCTTGCTGTTCATGCCACCATGCGGTCCGCACTTGACCCCGCTGGCCACCGGGTCCCTCGAAGGAAGCCTACTTGTCTTCTCCACACCTGGAGGCCTCACCGGCGACGACCTTTCGCGCTTGTTCTTCACCCGCACCAACACGAGTCAAGCCGCAACCTCGCACCTCGCAATACTTAGCCAAGAATCAGTCCACACAACGTTGTCAATCACTCATCACACAAGGAAGCGACCATCCACCGGTCCTCGAACCACACATGGTCCTCAATCTCCCCCTTGATGAGTGCATTGACAACACCCACACGAGAGTAACAAGAGAGAAAAGAAAAAGAAAAGAAACGAACAAAAAGGAACTCCAACAAGTGATCGAAAGCCAAACAAAGGCAAAGAGCAAGATCACTTGAAGGAAACAAATCTCGGACCCCTTAGGCAAGGGCAACGGCTCGACACATCCGAGACAAAGCAAAGCTCAAGCAAAGAGAGCAAACCACCGAAACAAAGCTCGAACACCACAAAGAGCTCCCCCTGCACACATGCAAGCTCCCCCTGAAACAATGCAACCCCCCTGGACGAATGCGTGCAAGACACCACTTGAAAACAAGACAGCTGCAGCACTTTCAGCTCACACCGGTCAGACCGGTCATCACCACCGGTCAGACCGGTGCCTAACATGTGTACAGGACCAGCACTCACACCGGTCAGACCGGTGCTCTTCACCGGTCGGACCGGTGTACAACGAAGCCCGAGAAATGGCTCGAAACCACCGAAAACCTTCTAAATGCATCCACTAAGCCATTTCAAGCTCAAACTTCTCCCCCTTGTTGGCAATGCATGAATCAAGCCAAAAATGCAAAACTTTCAACCTAGAGCTTCTCAAATATACAAAATTCAACATAGGATGCTACACATGTCCAAATGAGCAAGTTAGATACTCTACGGCTTCGTATCGATCTTAACTACATGATCACCAAGTTTCACAACCATTGGACGAAGCTAAGATGGATTTTGGCAATTTTGCGAAAAACTTGCCTCTCATGAGCAAAGTCCTAAACATGATCAAAGCATATCAAAATGGCAAAGCCACACAAACTTCATGTTAGGACAGCCATTCTAATCATAAGACCATCACAAACACCCACAAGCACCTCATGTCATGTCAAAGCCACCGAGCCATGTGCCTACTTCTATGTATGAGACTTCTCATTGGTAGGCATCATGCAACGGTTTAGCACCCAAAGCAAATTAAATTCAGCACATATGACATGGGAGCATATTTTCCAAGCATTTTTCATTTCATTTTCAGATTTGTAAATGGTACATGAAATGTCTTTGCGACAAAAAGGAACTTATGCTCCTCCACAAGATAAATCAAGAGGGCTAAACATTCATGATGGCAAATGAGCCTTTGGCCCCATATGATCAATAAACTAGCTATCCAACCACAAATTAAGCATAGCAAGGCCACAAAAACATGTCAAGAGCATGTAAAGGCATTTACACATGAGAGAGCATACATGTGACATTTTTTTCAAAAGCATAGCTATCAACCATGGATTATTCATCAAGATCATCAAGAGCTAAGCCAAACTAACCGTAGCATACCAAACAAGCTCACAAAGACATATATCTCATTTCATGGTGAACAATGTATATGAGAGAAGCTTTTCCTAACCAATGCATATGATACAAAATGCATGCAATCTAAGATACAAGGATGCCTATACATCATGTTACATATGCCATGCCAAATGCAAGAAATGCACAAAGGAAAGCTATACATATGCTACAAACCGGCTCCTCGAGGGGAGGCAAAACGGGATCGACACCACCGGCAAAAGAGAGCTCCCACACACCCAACTCAAGAAATCAAACACACACCAAGTTCCCCCCGCAAACGAGTGAAAGTGGCTTGATCTAGGGGTTTGGTGAAAATATCGGCTAGTTGGTCATGTGTGGGTACATGGATCAAAGCTATCTTTCCTTTCTCGACGTTGTCTCTCAGAAAATGATACCTCACTTCTATGTGCTTGGTTTTGGAATGGAGCACTGGGTTCTTTGCAACGCTTATGGCACTGGTGCTATCACATTGAAGTGGGACATGGGTATACTCCTCACCAAAGTCACTCATGGTGTAGGTGATCCAAAGGAGCTGAGAGCAACAACTAGCATCGGCAACATACTCGTCCTCGGTCGTGGATTGAGCTACGCTCGACTGCTTGCGGGAAGACCAAGACACCAAAGAAGAACCCAAAAACTGGCAAGTCCCAGAAGTGGACTTCCTATCCAACCGACACCCGGCAAAATCCGCGTCTGAAAAGCCATGAAGCGCCAAAGAAGAGGACGCGGAGTACCAAAGGCCGAAGTCGGGAGTGTGACGCAAGTAAATGAAAATTCGCTTCACTGCTTGCCGATGCGAAGTCCTCGGAGACGCTTGAAAACGAGCGCACAGACACACCGAGAACTGTATGTCCGGCCTCGTCGCCGTCAAGTAGAGGAGTGACCCGATCATGCTCGGTACTCCTTCGATCCACGTGTTCACCTTCCTCGTCCGCATCAAGAGCCGTAGTCGTACTCATCGGCGTCGTCATAGCCTTGGAGTCCTCCATCTTGAACTTCCTCACAATGTCCTTGGTGTACTTAGCCTGGTGCACAAATGTTCCTTCCTTTGATTGCTTGATTTGTAGCCCGAGGAAGAACTGCAACTCGCCCATCATGCTCATCTCAAACTCCCTGCTCATATCATCTGCAAACCTCGCAACAAGAGAGTTAGACGAGCCACCAAAGATAATATCATCCATGTACACTTGCACAATCAGGATATCTCTGCCCTGCCTCAGCAAAAACAAGGTCTGATCGACCTTCCCCATCTCAAAACCTCTCTCAAACAAGAACCCCCTCAACCTGCCATACCAAGCTCTAGGCGCCTGCTTCAACCCATACAGCGCCTTCCTCAACTTGTACACCCGGTGAGGGTACTTCTCACTCTCAAACCCCGGAGGCTGCCTCACATACACTTCTTCCTCTAGCACACCATTCAGAAAAGCACTCTTCACATCCATTTGGTGCAACTTGAACCCTTTAGCCACGGAAAAGGCTAGAAGAATCCTAATCGCTTCCAAACGGGCTACAGGAGCAAAAGTCTCCTCGTAGTCGATCCCCTCCTTCTGACTGAACCCGTGGGCAACAATTCTCGACTTGTTCCTCACAACCTCACCCTTCTCTCCCTCTTTGTTTTTCCACACCCACTTGGTACCAATCGGCTTACACCCTGGGGGAGGGTCAACCAACTCCCACACCTGATTCCTCTCAAAGTTCTCCAACTCCTCATGCATCGAGTTAACCCAATTGTGATCAGATAGTGCGTGTCCAATGTCTTTGGGCTCGAAAGAAGCAACAAATGCAGCATGAGCAAAATGGGAATTGTTTCGAACCCTCGACCGTGTAGTGCGTTCATTCATGTCGCCGATGATCCTCGAAGCTGGGTGATCCACTTGAACTCGTCGGGGAGGTTCTCGCCTCGAAGCTACCTCCCCCTCAACATCAGCTTCTCCTCGTTCTTGATTTGTCGTCGTAGGTGTAGCGAGAGGGTCCATCCATCATCGTAGTCGAAGTAGTGGGTACATGTTCGGCGGGGGCACCGCACCACCATCCTCATCATCACCATGTTCATGCTCCTCCTCCGAAAGATCTCCTCGCCAAGCTCATCATCACCCGCACACTCAAAGACAAGGCGACTACGTGGCTCTGTCTCGTTGAAGGTTACCTCGCAAGTCTCCACGATTTGGTTAGTTTCAAGATTGAGCACACGATATGCTCTAGAATGAGATGCATAACCAAAGAAAATGCCATCGACAGACCTAGCCTCAAACTTATCCAACTTCCGCCTTTCTTCGAATGAAACACTTGCAACCAAAGACATGGAAGTGACTCACCTTGGGTGTGCGACCATGCATCAACTCATAGCATGTCTTCTTCTTGTGCACTCTGAGGTATATCCTGTTCGACACATAGCACGCGGTATTCACCGCCTCAGCCCAATACCTCCTCGGAGTCCTATGCTCATCAAGCATCGCCCGAGCCATCTCGCACAAGGTCCTGTTCTTCCTTTCCACAACACCATTCCGGGGAGGCGTATACGGACTCGAAAGCGGGTGCTCAAGACCCAAGTCATGACAAAAGGTTTCAAAACGAGAGTTCCCGAATTCCGAGCCATTATCACTACGGATAGCTCGTATGGCATCTCCGTGCCTCTCGTTCCTCAACCTCAAGACTAGATCTCGAACAAAACCAAACGTCTCCCCCTTCTCCTCGAGAAAGAACACCCACGCATACCGAGAATAGTCGTCCACCACAACAAGGACATACCACTTCCCACCCGGATCGCACACGAGCCGGGCCAACAAGGTCCATATGGAGCGACTCGCATGGACGCTCGGTCATCACATCGGTGAGAGGCGGGTGAGAAGAGGCCACCATCTTGGCATGCCTACACGGAGCACAAACCAACTCTTTCTCAAGCCTCGGCCCGTGGCAATCCTCGGACCAAATTGAGTTTACTCAAGCGAGACAAAAGGTCAAAGCTCAAGTGACCCAACTTCCTATGCCACTTCCACAACTCACTCGAAGAACCAGCCAAGAAACAACGCTCCACACCCGAAGACCGAGAAAAATCAGCACGAAACACCCGACCCTCGGGAACGACCATACGGACAAGGTCCCCTCGAGAGTCCACAATCCGAGAACCACCGGCCGAAACAACACCTCAAAGCCCTCATCCAACAACTGGGACACAGAAAGCAAATTGTACCCCAGCGATTGAACAAGAGCAACACGCCTCAGAGTGATCTTGTCACTCACTTTTATCTCACCTTCTGAAAGCACACGCCCACGCCCATTGTCCCCAAAGGTGATGTACCTCTTCGTCACCACCGGGACAAGACTTGAGAACCACCCCCTGTCTCCGGTCATATGCCTCGAACAACCGGAGTCAATCAACCAAATGTTCTTCAAGTCTCCCACACCGAAATTCAAAAATAGGCACGTGAGCGAACAAACGACTCAAAGAGCGGGGTTAGTACCAAAGGAGGAAAACCAGTGCTGAGCCATTTGCTCGAAAGTGGGGTTAGCACCGACCAAAGCATCTTTCCTACCAAAACTACCTCCACGAACACCACCACGGTAACCACCCTGAGGGAACCACCCCTCTCTGCCTGGAGGAGGACCAAAACCACGCAAGAAAGCCCGTGGAACATCCTTCCTCTCCAACTCAATGCCACGACTCCTCCAGTCCCCGTATTGAGCATGAGGAGGAGAACGCCTAGCAACCGACCCACCGCACCCTTTCCGGCCCAACCACCGAACCACGACCACCGAAACAACCCTCGCACTCGTACGAGCTCGAAACCCGAACAACCGTCCGTCTGTCCCGGGCACCGCACCGGCCGGGTGCCCCACACCGGTCCGACCGGTGTGACTCGGGACAGCAGCGCACCACCCTGCGGCCTTCTTCTCTCCCCAAGCCCGAACCGTCCTCACAATCGCCTTGCCCCTGGGCATCTGCATACGAGGCTCAAGTACACCATCGGAAGGGTGGTACTTGTCCTTGTTAGCCCACTCCTTCTCCATTCTCTCCTCACGCTTCCTCTTGAAGCAAAACTCCTCCTTATGGCCATCTCTCCCACAATAGCCACAATGAAACCTCACAAGCTTAGGCTTTGGCTTGGGATGTGGTCGCTCACTCGGTTTCTCTCCACTCAAATCCTCCACCGGTTTCTCACCACTAGCCTTCTCACTCTCCTTCCCAAAGAACACTTTCCCCGAGGTGCTCACAAACTTGATAGGCTTTTGTAGATCATTTGTGGGTGTAGGAAACACGGGTGGAGCTGGGGTTGTGTCTAGTCGGTTCCTTAGATGGTTAGGTTTTGGTGGGAAATCATTCTTGTTGTGGGTTTTTGGTGGCTCCGGGATATTCTCTCCACTTCCCTCACCAACCTTGTTTGCTCCAAGCCCCTCACCATAGTGCCTCTTGAAAGCCTCGATCATCATCCTCAACTGAGGCTCATGACCGGACAACCAACCCATCAACTTCCTCAAATCATCATTCTCATCCTGCAAACGATCAACATAATGTGCAAGCTCCAAATTTTTCAATGCATGCATTTCACAGGTAGAGCAAGATGTAGGCATGGGTTCCTTCAATTTAGCCTCGAGCGAACTAGTGTAAGCATGCATCTCATCAATCTTAGCATGCAAAACGGGGCAAGAAGTGCAAGCACCTAGCAAAGCGGGTCTAGACTTAAGCTCGGCCACTTCAACCTTAAGCACATCTAGTTCCTCACACTTGGAGGCATGCTTCTCCTTAAACAAAGCAAGATCGGCAAGGAATATGGAGCAATCAACACAATCATTCTCATCGAAACAACGGGGCTAGCCTTAAGCGAATCAATCTCAAGCTTGCTATCAAGCACCTGTGTCTCTAGCTCAGCCACTCTAGTCCTAGCATCCTCGAGTGAAGCCCTAAGCTCTTTCCTCATTTTCTTGGCCTCTCTAAGCATGTCATCACGGTTATCAAGCAAAGGGCCAAGCCTCTCATTCTCCTGGCGCAAGAAGGGAAGTTCATCACGCACCTCGTCATCGGACTCAGAGTCCGAGTCGCTCTTTGTGCTCTTCTTGCTGCCGGAGCTCAACGCCATGGTGCAGAAGCCATCTCTCGCGAAGCAGCTCAGCCCGCTCAGGTTCTTGGACGACTTCTTGTTCTTGCGGCGATCTCCCTCGTCTTCGCTGCTGCTCGAGCTCGAGGTGGAGTATGCGGAACTAGAGTCGACGTCGCTCGCTCCAACCATCGCTCGGGCCTTGCCTCGGCCCTCCTTCTTCCTCGATCGTCGCTCGTCCTTGTACTTGTTCTTGTGCTTGCTCTTGTGGTCGCGCCTCGAACGGTACTTGCCATCGTTCATCCTCGGCTTGTGCTTGTAGTTGTCCTTGTTCTCGGCCTTCTCCGGGCAGTCGGCGACGAAGTGTCCCGGCTTGCCGCACTGGAAGCAAGTCCTCGTGTTCCTCCTCATGTTCACGCGGTTCTCGTGCAGCCTCTCGAACCGCCTCGTCAACAGCGCCAGCTCGTCCTCTCCAAGGTCATCAAACTCCTCATCTGGAATAGACATCAAAGAGGAAAACGAGAACATCCTGGTGGATGGGTTAGAGTTAGTCTTTCCTTTGGAACCACCAACGAGGGCAATACTATGGGAATCAGTCGGTCCCTCGAGCTTGGCAGTCATGCCCCTATCCACCTCAGCCGACTTGAGCTTCGAGAACAGCTCGTTCACCGTCAGAGTATCATACCGCTCCGACTCGACTATGGCCTCGAACTTTCCGCCCCATATCGTACGATCCAAGGAGTGTAAAAGCTTGACGGCTCTGTCATGATCATCGTACGGGAGCACATCCACATTGGCCCTCATGTTGTTCACAACCACCGTGAACCTCTGAAACAAGGCATCGATGGACTCACCGGGGAGATGAGTGAAGTTCTCGTACTCTCTCCGGTAGGTCGCATACAACCGTGCCTGAACCTGGGCGTTCCCAACATGAGCCTCCTTCAACACCGCCCAAATCCTACAAGCCAAGTGCTCGGTGTGCACCCGATCGAACTCGGGCCGACACAAAGCATGAAACAAGTAGTCGACCGCCTTATTGTTGGCGTCGAATCCGTCCCTCGACCCCCGGAGCAAGGAAATCCATCGGTGGACATAGCCTCGTGTCCACCGTGACATCCCAAAACGCCGACCCTTTCCGCGGAGGAACGCACCCATCCGCTTGCTCCACATCCGGTAGTTCTTGCCATCGAAGTGTGGAGGACCCGAACCCCGTTCTCCCGGTACGCCATCCTTGGATCTTAGGCGGTTAGAGTCAACAAAGACCCGAACCGGCTCTGATACCACTTGAAGGACCGATACGGCGAACCAGAGAGGGGGGGTGAATGGGAGCCGATAAAAATTCTTCTCGAAGGAGATGGAAACACCAACAAGACGAACGCGACTTCCAACACACGTCTCTGACTCACTACCAAGGTTGGTCAAGCCCACGTAGCCACTGGAGTGCCACTGGACCTAGGAACCAACACACCACCTTCCGACCCGAGAAACGCAGCGGAAAAACCAAACCTCGAGTCTACAGACCCACACCGGTCAGACCGGTGAGCACCACCGGTCAGACCGGTCCCTGCTGGTGAAACTGAGCAACTTCCACTAAGTGGCTCTACACCGGTCAGACCGGTGAGACACACCGGTCGGACCGATGGCGACTCGAAAGCCCCCAAGGCACCAAACAAGGCCAACCGACCACCAAACGGACCCAAACTCGAAACAGCAGCAACACGGGACAACAACGAACACACCAAGACGTTCACCCGAGCAAAATCCCACAAGGGCTCGCACCGGTCAGACCGGTCAAGAGCACCGGTCAGACCGGTGTAGCCTGGGCAGCTCGGGATGAACAGCACCCGCGGGTCAACTCCCCCAAATCCAAATCTCGATCTCCCGAATCGCTCCACGGACTTGAACAAGACTTTGGGGATATCAGGAGCACCTCATGAGGAGTCCATAGCCAAGTTTAATCCCACAAAAACTCGTTCAAAAAGGAGGAATCAAAGAAATCCCGCCAAGAGCACTTCCAACCCAAGAACTCAAGAAACCCCAAAATCGAGCACCTTTACTCACGGATTTGGGAGGGGAATCACAGCCCAAAGAACCACGAAGGGTTCCCACAAATTTCCCCCATCAAATCCCCGAGAGAAAGGCCCCGAAAACAACCCAAAGAAATCACCGAGAGAGGGCTCCGAAAATCACCACCAAGAACAACCGGGGAAAACACATCCAAACCTTGAGGAACCACGCCGAATCATCTATACATGAAACAAAGGTTCGTACAAGGTCTAGCAAGCCGCCTGATCATCCATCCCTCTCTACAAGATCTCTCCGTGAAGCTCTCTTGCTAGTCCTAGAGAAAACCTAAGGAAAAAGGTGGAAAAAAGGAAAACTAATGAGCTAGGGTTCCAAGAGTTGGCTGCCATCCTCTCACCTCTTGGGTTATATGGAGGCAACCGAATGTCTAAAATGCCCTTCTCTACTAACTAGGGATACAAGCCCCTCAAGGGCGGATTTGGAATTCTTGATGTCTTCACCATCGGACGGATGCCGGCGACCGCACCCTGCGTAGCCTCGACGCAAGCCATGCGATCCCGACGCGTGTCCTCCGCTTCGAAGATTCGGACCGCGTCGTCGCACACCGGTCGACCGGTGCTCCTCACCGGTCGGACCGGTCCCCACCGGTCGGACCGGTCGGACCCACCGGTCGACCGGTCGGGTCCCGCCGCACCTCCGTCTTCGGTTCTCCGGTCTTGGCTTTGTGGATCAACCAAGGAACCCAGTGGTTTTCTGGTGAACCACCGGAAACCCCGCGAACTCGGTGTAGCCTCCGCCAATCTCCACTCATGACTTGGCTTTCACGTAGTCCCGGCTCGACCTTGGTTTTGAGGCTCAACCAAGAAACCGTCCACGACTTCATCTTGCTGTTCATGCCACCATGCGGTCCGCACTTGACCCCGCTGGCCACCGGGTCCCTCGAAGGAAGCCTACTTGTCTTCTCCACACCTGGAGGCCTCACCGGCGACGACCTTTCGCGCTTGTTCTTCACCTGCACCAACACGAGTCAAGCCGCAACCTGCACCTGCAATACTTAGCCAAGAATCAGTCCACACAACGTTGTCAATCACTCATCACACAAGGAAGCGACCATCCACCGGTCCTCGAACCACACATGGTCCTCAGAATTCGGCAGAAGAGTCCGCGGTCGGCAATTTGCTTCCGTTCGGCTAGGAAACTGTTGCGCTGATTTTGCGGGATTGCGTGGTGACGTGGCCCGAACGGAAGGAACGAACGGATGGATAAGCAATCGCTTTTAGAGATAAAATAGGTATCGAATCCATTCGAGGTCATGCTTAGCAGGGTATAAATATGAACCCTGAATGTATGTAACGGATATTCGAAATCATTCTCAATATAAGCCGGCTTTACGCCAAACCCTAGAGTCCTTTTGTCGTGTCGTCAAGTTCTTCGAGAGGGTTCATCGATCCGTCGACCTCCGTGAGTACCGGCAACCTTGTATCATGTCTAGTATCATGCGGTGGATTTAGATCTGATGCAAGTAGTCTTGTTACCATGCTTAGTGTCATGCGGTAGATTCAAGCTTGGTTCAAGAGGGTTTCTTGTTAGGTCATGAGGCATGCGGTAGGCTAAGATCTAGCTTGAAGCTAGTTATCGGCTCTATTGAATTTTGGCAAGATTCAATAGATTCATTAAGTTACCCCGTGTTGCTTTGAGTTTTTGCTTTATGTTTAAATTCATGTAACACTTCTTTGCCCAATCTAGATGGCTTTGGATCGGCTTTATCTCCTTTGATGATCCTTATGCGAATAGAGTTCGTACCCTTGGCTTAAATAGCACGTGGATCACATGCTCTCTGATAGCCGAAACCGAATCGATTTAGGTTGCCACGTGTTGCGGGTTCAAGCTTGCCAAATCTTGTATAAATCTTGAAAGAACTGGGTATCACTTGGTAGATGCAGGTTTTTGGGTTGTTTTGGAGCTAGTCATCCGGTGGATTAGATTTCAATCCAATCTGATAGATTTATCCTATTTGGTAATGTTCGTTCTTTCTTCATGGACCCCGAATCGGCTGTTCAGCCGTGTTCGATTATGCATTCATAAGTAAAATGTGTTCATAATTTATGCTTTAAATATTGTATGCTTTTAGCTTTCCATATTTAGATTGTATCATGCGGTGGATAGATCTATTTGTGGAAGGTGGTATGATCTCAAACAAGTTGTATCATGCGGTGGATAGATTTGTTTGGTATCATGCTTGACGGGTTTTAAAGTACCTAGACATGCGGTAGACTAGTGCTTTGGACCTATGCATGTTTGTTTATTACATATTTATGATCATGCTTTTACTTCATTCATTATTCAATGTTGTTCATCACGGGAATCGGTCATGGTCTTACGCACGTGCATCTTTACCCAAATAAAGACCGATCTACCGTCATGCTTACGTCATCTATTCGGCTATGTTACTTTTTGCACTTTAAAGCTCCCGAATGGTTTTTAGTTTGCTGGCAGATAGCTCTTTATAGCTATATGTCATCTCACTTGGCTTTCTAGCCGTAAATATGGAATTGTCTGGTACCACCCGGCAAGTTCCAAGCTTTGGAATTTAACTACTTTGTCTTTTGTTAATTTTCAGGGAAAATTGACTGGCACGTCTTGTGATCTCTTAGTGTGTGAAGCCAGCTTCTTTCAGCTTGCTGTGTGCTTGGCCTGAGGTGCAGATTTTACGTCAACACACTTTTTCGCACGCCCAGTGGGACCACAGCCGAAAATCAAGATGCCTGACATCGGTGACATTATGGATGTCAACATCGAAGACCTCTCTCCGGAACGAGCGGCGGCGGCCCAAAGGATGCTGCGGATCAGTTCCAACAGAAGTGTTTGCTGTCATTCAAAAAGAACAGGAGTGGCGTCCCATACCTGAAAAATGAGATGCTTAGGGTTTTATTGCCAGGAGAGAGTGACGCTACAACTCAGCAGGAGAGGGAGGAATGCATGCAAGCATTTCGAGACGCCGTAGATGACATACTAGGCAGGCATCATAGAGCTTTCCTAGGTGCGTTCAAACAGATGATGGTGGCTGTCTTCGGCCCGGGCATCGAGCAAGTATTCAATCGAGCACCCCTTCAGGGAGGCACCGTGGAGATTGGGGAGTCCAGATCTCAGCCGCCGTTGCGAAGCCAGCCAATCCGGCCTCCCTCGCAGAGCGTTGGAAGCCAAGCCGTCCAGCCTCCTCCGCAAGGTGCTGGAGGTCAGCCAGTTCAACCCCCTCTGCAGGCCGCAGGAGGGCAACCAGTCCAGCCACCTCCACAGGGCAGCACAGGTCAACCTATGCAACAGTCGAACCCATATCAGCCCACGTACGGGGAGTTGGAGTTTGGCTCGTCTGGAGCCCCACTTGCTTCCGGCTACAGGATTGCCCCAGCTAGCAACAGATTGCAGAAAAATTTGTATGGTGGAGGCTACCACGAAGTGATGAACTATGGCGCCATCGATGCTCTCCCGAATCCGGGCTACGGCCCAGCCACGGGCGTGCAGGAGGATGATATCCTGGCTCAGAAGATGGCCGACTTGATGCAGTATCAATTCGGCCTCAAACCTAAAATGCAGGGACCTACCTACACGCCTCCGTTCCTGGAGTGGTATTACAACGTGATCCTGCCGCCAAGAGTAAAGCCTCTGACGGAATTTACAAAGTTTTCCGGGCAGGATGACACGAGCACGGTGGAGCATATTGCTCGCTACCTGATGCAGCTTGGAGAGTGCTCATCTGAAGAGGCGTTCCGGGTCAGGTACTTCCCCATGTCACTGACGGACACAGCGTTCCAGTGGTTCTCGTCTTTGCCTCCACAATCAGTTGGCACATGGAGGGAGCTGGAGCGAAAATTCCACGCCCATTACTTCAGCGGTACCATGGAAAAGAAGCTCATCGACCTCGTTACCCTGAAGCAGAGACATAGTGAGACGCCCTTGGAGTTCCTCAGGAGGTTCAGGGAAATCAAAGGCATGTGTTTTTCGTTGAATCTGCCAGACGATCAGTTGGCCGACATGGCTGTGGCCGGGATGCTGCCGGCCGTACGAGAAAAGCTGTTTGGTATGGAGTTCGATAACCTGGGTCAACTGTCCCAAAAGCTGTCGTTGATGAGCAACCAGGCTTACGGTTTTAAGAAGGACGCCAGGTTCGGCAAACAGCACGACGTAGCTGATATCTACAATCAGTTCCTGGAAAAGGCCGATCAAATGGAGGACTCTGACGATGACCAGGAAGTGGCTACTGCTGAGATCATGTGGGGGAAGGAACCGTTGACCATGAATCAGCACTGGGTCAAACAGACCAAAGGCACCTACGACTTTGATGTCACTAAAGCTAATAAGCTGTTTGAGTTCCTGGTGAAGGAATGCCGAATCAAGTTGCCTGAAGGGCATTCTATGCTTCGGCCCGATGGAGTAAAGGAGAAACGTTACTGCGGCTTCCATGACAGGAATTCTCACTTCATCAACGACTGCAGGGTCTTCAGGATGAGGATCCAGAGGGCTATCCAGGAAGGTCATCTCAAGTTTGACAACAAGATGAAACTGGACGGCCACCCTTTTCCCCAGAACATGATAAGCTTTTCCGGCAACATGGTGACAGCCGAGGAAAAGGGCAAGGTCAAGGTCTTAACTTCAGCCAGGGCAAGGCAGGATGGAGCAGTAGACCCA
Organism: Cenchrus americanus; assembly: GCA_947561735.1. NCBI lineage: Eukaryota > Viridiplantae > Streptophyta > Magnoliopsida > Poales > Poaceae > Cenchrus > Cenchrus americanus. The sequence continues at coordinate 123,247,458 of OX387242.1, read as the reverse complement.
GAACATCAAGTGACCTTGGATCAGGTCCATGGTGAAGCCCCTCGCGTTCTCAAGAGCCATATCGAGATCGGGGAATCATCCAGGGCCAAACCCAGGGTGACTACGCGCATCCTCTTCAACAAGTGGCAGCACCAGCTGGAGAAAGAGTGCTACCAGAAACGAAAGCGCGAGGAGGAGAGGCGCAGGGCCGAAAAAGAAGCGCGCAGGAGAGATCTGGAGCAGTACACGCGCGAACAGGAGCTTGCACACTGGGGGTGTGAATTCTTCAGGCACTGCTGGAACGAGGGGTTGAAACTTCCTACACTGAGAAACTGCCCTGAGTGCAGCGATAGGTACTTTGAGTATAGGCAGGAGACTGCCAATCGCCGATCCGTCCATGAAAGAATTGGAAGGATACATCCCAGTGAGGATCAGTGTCAAAAAATTGAAATCATTGATCATCCCAGGAAGAGGCCAGCCGATTTGAGATGGGCTGATCAGGAGGAAGACGAGGATGAGTACGTCTAGCAAAAGGGGCAATGGTGCCCGCCTGGCTTAAGAAAGAGTCAGAAAAGGAGGGTTCAGCGCTTGAGGAACCGCGAACTGAGGCAGGCGGGGATCCAGACAAGACAGGTGTGGCGTCTGAAGGATAAACCTGAAGGATCAAACCGTTCGGCTCCGGCATGTATGGTATATTTTCTGCCGAATGAATTTATGGCTCCTGCTAATCAGGTTGCGCAGGAAGAAACGTCCCTGGATGATGAGCGACTTGAGCGACCGATGGCGCAAGTCGGTGCTAGCCAAGCAAGCCGTCTTCGACAAACCGGCCAAAAATCGACACATGAGGCCGCTATACTTGAAAGGATATGTCAATGGCAAGCCATTGACCAAGATGTTTGTCGACGGTGGAGCGGCAGTCAACGTAATGCCGTACACCACTTTCAGAAAACTTGGCATGGGCCCTGGCGACTTGACACCTACAAGCATAATTCTGAACGATTTCGCTGGGAATCCTTCAGATACCAAGGGGTGCGCCCATGTGGATCTGATGATCGGGTACAAAACACTGCTCACAACCTTCTTTGTCATCGAAGGTAAAGGAGCCTACAGCCTACTGCTTGGACGGGACTGGATTCATGCCAAGCGGCCGCGTCCCATCTACCATGCATCAGCAGCTTATCCAATGGGTAGATGACGATATTGAGGTGGTCCAAGCAGATGACTCCGTGAGCGTCGCAAATGTGGAACCAGCTTTCTGGGAATACCAAGGTATTGACTGTTTCTCAGGAAAAGACTGGGGAGAAGGTCCTGTTGAGCCTGTCAGCAGCGATCAACAGCCGATTCAAGCAGTCGGCTCTTATAGCAATTTTTAATGGATAACCCTGTCGATGGTACTGACGGCAAGTTGGGGCGAGGATTCATGTCGGCCGATAAATTAGAGGAAGTTGACATTGGAAGCGGTGACAAACCAAGGCCGACATTCATCAGCGCAAACTTGCAGTCAGACTTCAGGGAGGAATTGATCAAGTTGCTTAAAGAATACAAAGATTGCTTCGCTTGGGATTATTCGGAGATGCCTAGACTGGACCGTTCCATTGTTGAGCATCGGTTGCCAATCAAATCTGGTTTTAAACCATACAAGCAACCTCCCCGGAAAATCTACAAAGATGAAGTCTTGGCCGATGTGAAGAAAGAAGTTGAAAGATTATTTGATGCAAACTTCGTTCGGCCATGCAGATATGCGGAGTGGATCTCTAATATTGTCCCTGTCTACAAGAAGAATGGAAAGATGAGGGTCTGCATAGATTTCAGGGATTTAAACAGAGCTACTCCTATGGATGGTTACCCCATGCCTGTTGCCGATTTATTGGTTGACGCCGCTGCTGGACACAAAGTCATCAGTTTCATGCATGGTAACGCGGGATATAACCAAATTTTTATGGCAATAGAGGATATATCAAAGACATCCTTCAGATGTCCTGGTCATATAGGCCTGTTTGAATGGATAGTCATGACATTTGGGCTGAAGAATGCCGGTGCAACTTATCAGCGAGCCATGAACTACATCTTTCACGAGTTGATCGGCAAAATTGTCAAAATTTACATTGATGACATCGTGATCAAGTCTTTGAATCATGACACACATTTAGAAGACGTGAAGAGAACCTTGGAGTGCACCCGGAAGCATGGTTTGAAGATGAATCCGAACAAATGCGCTTTTGGGGTATCAGCTGGAGAATTCTTGGGATTCTTGGTCCACGAAGGGGGGATTGAAGTTGGCAAGAAAAGCATGAAGGTCATTGATGAAGTTGTCCCTCCAACTAATCTCAAGGAGTTGCAATCACTGCTTGACAAGGTTAATTTTGTAAGGAGATTCATCTCAAATCTGTCACAAAAGGTTTTGCCGTTTTCTCCATTGCTGAAGCTTAAGAAAGATCAGAAGTTCACATGGGGCGACGGACAATAAAAGGCTTTCGACGAGATCAAGCAATATATGAAGGAGCCACCAGTACTGGTCCCTCCCCAGTTGGATAAGCCTTTCAAGTTGTACGTGGCGGCCGACACCCAGACCATTGGATCAGCCCTTATTCAAGAATTCGAAGGAAAGGAACGGGTAGTAGCGTATCTTAGCCGAAAATTACTTGATCCCGAGACCAGGTATTCGGCTACAGAGAAACTATGCCTGTGTGTGTACTACTCGTGTACAAAGTTTCGGCACTACCTGTTGAATGCCGAATGCATTGTATATTCTAAGTACGATGTAATAAAACACATGTTATCTATGCCAATTTTGAATGGCAAGATTGGCAAGTGGATCTTGGCTTTATCAGAGTTTGAGTTAAAGTTCGAATCGGCAAAAGCTATTAAAGGTCAGATCATTGCCGATTTTATAACTGAACATCGTGATCCATCAATTGATTTACTTGAAATTACTCCTTGGGCTTTATTTTTTGATGGGTCATCATGTGGTAAAGGTGGGGGAATAGGGATTCTGTTGATTTCGCCCAGAGGTGAGATGTTTGAGTTTGCTATCCCTATACAGCCCACTGTCACAAACAATCAGGCTGAGTACGAGGCATTGCTTCGGGGGCTTCAATATTTGAGAGAAGCCGGGGCCATTTCGGTTGAAGTTTATGGAGATTCAGAATTGGTAATAAAGCAATTGAACGGCCAATACGAATGCAAAAGTGATGCGCTGAGGAGTTACTACGAAGAATGCAGGGAAATCTTGAAGAGCTTTCCGTTGGTGACTCTACAGCATATTCCTAGGGAACATAATGAAGAAGCGAACAGGGTTGGCTCGGCAGCGCTTCGGTTATAAAGAGAGTCAAGAAGCGTTTGCCACGGACATATGTGCGCTGGGAATGGGTCTTGCGGAGGATGATTGGAGAAAAGAGATCGTTGACTATTTGAAAGATCCATCCCGGAAGGTCTGTAGGAAGCTCAGGTACAAGGCCATAAAATTTGTTCTTCTGGATGATAATTTGTTTTACAAATCATTAGATGGGGTATTGTTACGATGCCTGGGTCTAGAGGAAGCTAAAAGGATGATGAGTGACGTACATAATGGAATATGTGGGGCACACCAATCGGCCTACCGCATGAAATGGGTTATCAGGCAAGCTGAGTGCTTTTGGCCGACGATATTGGAGGACTGCTTTGAATATTACAAGGGATGTCAAGACTGCCAGAGGTTTGGAAATATTCAAAGAGTTCCTGCATCAGCATTAAATCCCATTATCAAGCCATGGCCATTCAGGGGCTGGGGTATAGACTTGATTGGCCAGATTAATCCACCATCTAGCAAGGGGCATAAGTTTGTGCTTTTGGCTACAGATTACTTTATCAAATGGGTTGAGGCAATTCCACTGAAGAAGGTGACATCAGAAAACATGGTTGAGTTTGTCAAAGAACACATCATCTATCGGTTCGGGATCCCTCAAACAATCACAACTGATCAAGGAGCCCAATTCGTGTCCTTGGAGTTCAGGGAGTTTGCCGAAAGCATAGGAATCAAATTGTTTAATTCTTCTCCCTATTATGCCCAAGCTAATGGTCAGGCAGAGGCTTCTAATAAGATCATGATCAAGCTTATACAAAAGAAGATCGACCAGAAGCCAAGGAGGTGGCGTTCGGTACTCAGCGAAGCGTTGTGGGCTTACCGAATGGCCCCTCATGGAGCTACAAAAACATCTCCTTATGAATTAGTTTATGGACACCATGCGGTTTTACCTTGGGAAGTACAATCAGATTCTAGGAGAGTGGTTTTGCAGAAAGATTTGAGCTCCAAAGATTACAGTGGCTTAATGATGGATGAGCTAGAAGATTTGCACATGATCCGTCTTAGGGCCCTGGAAAATATCGAAAAGAACAAGCTGCGGGTTGCCAAGTATTATAACAAGAAAGTAAAAGTTAGGCAATTTGCAGAAGGAGATTTGGTTTGGAAAGCGTTACTGCCGATTGGAACCAAATACAGTGAATTCGGCAAATGGTCCCCCAACTGGGAAGGACCCTTTCGAGTGGTCAGATTCGTGCCTGGCAATGCCTACATGTTGAAAACTTTACTAGGAGAAGAATTTTCCGCTGCGATAAATGGAAGATATTTGAAGAAATATTATCCTAGTATTGAAATCGATCGGTGATCACCAGCATTGGGATTACATGCACTGATACAGGAATAGCCGGCGCTCAAGAACGAGGCCGCCTTCAGAACAAAATCCCCAAACAGAGGGAATGGCCAGTGCCTAGATGCATTGCCCTTAGCACAAAACTACATTACAAATGCTTCTTGCAGGTTTACATCCAACAACCCTGGTGATCAGGACTTCGAGGAGGCGGAAAGCAGAAGACCTAGCGTAAGAAGCGAAAGTATGATTCAATCTTTTCTTTGCTTCTTCGGCTGCTCCCTCTTCAGTTGCTCCAGGACCACCGTGAAGGCAACTTGGAATGCATGGGGGTGACCACGATTTGCTGCCTCCACCAAGCTGTCCCAAGCCGCTTTCAGGTTATTGTACCTATCAGAGACATCTGAGACAGAGGAGTGGTCATTAGGGGCAAAGATCCTGATGTGAGCACGGAGTTAAGAAGGAGATGGAGACATTTACCTCCTACTAGTTCCTCCAAAGCCATGCGACGCTCGCGCTCGGCCTGGCAGCGAGTGGTGATGTCCCGGAGGTCATGCTCCAGGCGCCGAACGCGGCGGCGCAGTTGATGGCTGGTTCTCTGCTCGGGTGTGGCATCCTCTGCCTCAAGAGAGGAATCAGAGGAGATGTACTCGGGCATGTCTTCAGTCCCGATGAGTTCCTCAGGAAGCAGATCAAGGCTAAAAGAGGAAAAGCAAAGATGAGGTAAAACACAAGACCGCATTAGGGAACAAGAAGCAAATCAAAGGAAAACTCACCCTCGAATCGTGTGTTTCTTTGGGATGCTGCCTTCCTGGGGCTGCTTGCCTTTGTCCATGGCCTTGGGGTTTTTTCTTCTGAGGACAGGAGAGGAAATGAGAAGTGATGGATGAGTGTGCGAATGGATTTGCAGGGCATCTCAGCAGACTATTTTATTGACTTAGAGGATGCATTGGGAGTGATGACTGGCCGGCGTGCATTATTGGAATACCAAGCGGCAGGGTTTTCTTCTTGGATGCGAAGGGTTTTCGTTTGAACAGTGCTTACGGATTGCCGAATCGAGGATTTTCTGCGGATTTTGCGCCAAGGGGCGTCTATTTTCGCGTGTTCGGCTCAAACGAGTTCCCGATTACGTTTAGGGAGAAACAAGATTCACAGATGCAAACACAGAAAAATCATCGCAGTGCGAGCACGGAAATTAAAAGTTCTTTATTTATTGCCGATATCAAACATCCCTGATACAATCTAATCAAAGAGCCTGTTTAACACAGACTGGGGATGAGTGAGTTCGGCAATGGCATCGCCGTGGCCGTCGAGGCGCTCCAAGATGATCTCGATCTCCTCGATGTCTTCTAGTGCGCCGCCCCGGAAGCTGCACGGCCTGGTGGAGTAGTCGACGTCGGTGTGCGTCTCCATGGCGGCCAGGCCCAAAGTGGTGCCCAAGCGGATGCTGTGGGTGGCCACTTCATCCACGCGATGCTCCACCGCGGCAAGGCGCTCCGCCGGCGTGTCTCCGCGGGTGTTCACCTTGTCGGCCAATTGCTCCACCAGCATCTTTAGCTGGTTGAGCTCGGCGTCACGGGCTGCAAAATGCAAGATGAAGGTGATTAATATCAAGAGCCGGATTGGATTAAGGAGCGGTTTCAGAGCCGTACCGTTGATGGTCGCCAGCAGCTGCTTGCGCTGGTCTTCCCACTCCAGTTCGGCTATGCCAGCCTTTTTGGAGACATCCTCCAGCTCGCGCTGGGCCACCTCCAGTTCCGCCTTGAAGCGGAGAGCATCAAGTTCCCCGTAGGGTACGGGGGAGTAATGGTCTGACTCCGAGGAGTCGTCCGGCAGGGGCTGACCGGCCGGCGCAGAAGATGGATTCCATTGAATAAGCCTGAAACAGAGATGATCGTCAAAAACGAAAGGGAATCGAAGATGAATCGTAAAAGAAAAGTTGACGATCATTGCCTCCGACGCGCACTGGCGCGACTCCCCTCCGCCTCGTCAGCGGCGCGGCGCCTGTTGTTGCTGCTCGCCATGCTTATGGGATTTGCGCTGATTGGAAAAAGAAGACTTGAGATTGGTAGAGATTTGAGGGCTGAAGGCTTGGTGAAGAGCTGGGGGCACCTACAGATTTCATTTATAGCCCTGGCAAAATAGATCGTGGCCTCAGGTCGTGGCTTTAGATCGTGGCGCATATCCCAAGAAACTTGGAAGGTGGAGAGGTTTCCTTGACCGATCCACCGTCGGGTCGTTTGGAGTTCAAGGCTGAGTCGTATTCGGTTGACTGGCTCGGCTAAAAGGAAGTTAGGGTGCTGTTCGGGTATGGAATTTTTGGCTATTAATTACCGAATGGGTCGATCAACGTTGCAATTAAGGACGTGTAGAGAAAAGGGAAAATAAATTTACAGAAGCAAATGTTGCAAGGGCGGCCAGTTCGGTTACACATCGATCAGTACATCTAAATGTTTAAATACTTTGCAATTACATTGGAGGCGTTCGATGTTGTCTGGTGGATGTTCTCCATCCGTTCTTGATAATCTTTCTGGGCGTCAGACAGGATGGTGAGTTCTGCATCACATTGGTTCACCTCCGCTATGGTCGATGTCGCTTCCTCTTGGATCTTCTCTATCAGTCCAGGAAGTTCGGCTATCTTCCTGTCGTCAGCTTCTATTTCTGCTGATAAGCTTTTCAGCTCTGCCTCTAGTGCGGCCTTTCTGGCAATTTTCAACTCACGAGCAGCTTGCAGACTGGCCAATGTCCCTTTGTGACTCTCAGTCTGAGATTGTGCTTCCTTCACGGCTTGTTCAGCTTTAGCTTTCTTCTGTTCAACAGCCGGGCGGGAAGACACGTTTCTCAGAGCCCGTCTTATGGCTACATAATGAACATCCAGACCAGAGATGGGTTCAAGTGAGGTCTTGATATCCTCAGGAAGTTCTTGGCTGATGGGTCTAAGCATGTCCTCGAAATAATCCAGATCTCTGATCTGATTTCGAGCCTCTCTTTGCAGCCAGGCAAAGATTTCCTTGAGCTTTCCTTGCACTTCCACTGACAAGGCTTGAGGCCCTCCTTCCTTCGTCTCGACAATTGGATTGTTCCCCATTGGTGGGTTTGATGATGACATAGCCTGATCCTGAGAGGGTAGTATTGCCGAGTCAGGAGTGTTGGGAAATAAAAAGATAGCAGGGTTAAGTGCATGTGTTTACCTCATGCCTAACTTCCTGAACTAGTACAGGGTTTTGGATAGTTTCAGGGGCGATTTCTGGAGCCACTGGCGAAGAAGGTACTCGTGGCAAAGCTGAAGCTTCGATGTGAGAGGGTGCTGATACGGTCTCTAGCAACTCTGAAGCTTCTGGCTGGAGAGGAGATGGATTCACCTCGCTAAGGTTGATGTTTCTGCCTGGCCAATGGGTGATTGAGCCCTTGAAGGACTTTAAGGCTCTGGTTGGATGGGGAAGTTCATCTCTGGCGAGGTTGGTGATTCTGTCTGAGCAGGGGGTGATTGAGTCCCCGATGAAGATGAGATCTCTACTTGGACAGATGGCTCAGCACTGGATCTGCAAATACCAGATTAAGGATAAATGCCAGTGCTGATCTTTGAGGAAAGAGTGATAAAAGTCATACCAGTGGATGTAGCATTGGCAGGTTCTGAAGCTGAGGATTGCTGAGTTTTAGTCTGAAATCGCACAAGACGAGATTTATCAGAAAAGAGTAATCCTGTGATCAAGAAAGAGGGAATTTTACCTCAATAAGGACCTTCTTGATGGTTCTTCTCCTCTTAGCAGTTGGAGGTGTGATCAGAGACAGGCCTTGCCTCTTGTCAGCAGTAATACTGGACAGAGTTGGGTCTGTTGTAGCATACCTAGCCATTAGTTGAGCCAGGGTTAGTGATCTAAATCCCAATGCTGAGATTGGGCCTACTGCATTGTAAGCAATCTCCCTAGCTAGAGGGGCAGGCACTGTGTTCTGTGGGTAAAAAAAAGGAAAATCAAGAACATAGTTAAAGGAAGAAATGTCTGATTTGAGGAAAGGGATAATCATATGATTACCTCTGAAGTTGGATGAAAATCAGGCATCAGTTCTATACAAAATGAATGCACAGGCTCACTGAAAATATGGTCATGGAATTCTTGCCACCAGGAGTTGAAGGTGGGGTGAGCTACTGTTGTAGGTGTGAAGGGCCAGGTGTAAACAGTTGGACTGCATACATACTGAAAAACCCTGCTGGTTTGAGTGAGTTCTTTGATTTCCTCTCTGGGCTTGAGGAATTCATGCAGAAATAGCCTTGGGGGCATCTGGCCACATCCAAGTTGTCGAGCCATCATGTTGGGCTGGTAGTATTCATAGGTGCTGTGGTTTAGCCTCCCTCCACTAAATTCAGCTGACAGAATGCATGGATGGATGAGGACATTGAGGATTTCCAGAAATCTTCCATCTTGGCGTCCAACTTCAAAGGAGAACTCACAAGGGAGAGTTAAATTATCATTGTCCAAATAAGGAAGCCAGAGAGGGTTTGGGAATCCTTTGAAGAAAAGCTCAAAGAGCTGGCTGACATTCTGCTTGATGAAAACAGTTGAAGCAGCTTCTCCGTAAGTGTGACATCCTCTGGTAACCTGAATTTCCCCTTCATGATAGTTGGGTGAAGGAAAAAACCGGGTGTTGAGGTCAACACCAACAATCTGGTGCATGTGCAGTTGCAGCCACATTTGTACAAACCACCAAGGGCCATTGACACACGCTATCTTCTGGCTGGTGTACATTTGGGTGACAGTTTGATGAAGCATGTGGTATACACTGCCCAGGAGGTATTTTCCAAGGGGGAGGCGCTTACCACTAGCCAATTGTGTAGCCATTACAATATGATGCAGAGTGGGCTCATTGGCTTTACCACAGAAGATGAACCTGCACAACCACATATTCAGGAATGCCCTATATTCAACTTCACCAAGGGGCCATCTTTCATATGATTCTGGATATAATTTTTGTATCCGCTCCCTGGTTTCACTCCTGTTTGTTTTGAGGAACCTTTGAAATCCCAGGGGTGAACAAAGCCTGAAATGTCTAGGCCGGTGATCATGTATACATCGGCCAGAGTTGGGGACATTGGGCCGTGACCAAAAAGGAAGGCGTTGACGCCATTTGACCAGAAGTGGCAAGCCGCTATCAAAAGGTCTTCGTTTTTGGGGGTCTCGGCCAAAGAAAGCTCCAAGCATTGAGCAATACGAAGGGTATCCCAGTTTTGGGTCCTGACACTTTTATCCGCAAGAATTCTTTTGTACCAATTCTTCCAGCCCGCAATTGGGGGCAAGGGCCAGTTCTTGAAGGCGTCCTTCCACAGGGGAGGCTTAGTTAAAGCCACTTTGAAGGGGATCCTTTGGGATTCGACTGTGATGAATTCGCAAGGATCAGAAACTCCCACGGGACCAAGGAAGTAGGACGTCGAATTGGCTTCAGTGCGAATCAAAAGCTCAGTGGAAAGCTCCGGAGGGAAGGCGGAGAAGAAATCTCAAGTAAAAATTGAAAAGCTAAGTGCCGAATGAAGCTTACGATGGAGGAATTTACCTGAGCAGCTTGATTTTGATCCGCCATTGAGGATTTGAGTTCAGAAAAAGATGATCTAGGGTTTGGATCTGAGCGAAGACTGTGACGTATTGCGAAGAGAGAGAACGGGTGTTGAACAAATTCAATCTGAAGACATTGGTGGCTGGAGTCAATTCCGGAATAAAATTACTTTTATCCCGTAATTGAAGGGGCATATGTTAACATCAAAATTTGGTAAGGAGTCTGACTTGTGGGTCCAACTCGGTGAGGAATCCGTCCGGCGGAAGGAAGGTTTCTTTGGATGAATTCGGCAGAAGAGTCCGCGATCGGCAATTTGCTTCCGCTCAGCAAGGAAACTGTTGTGCTGATTTTGCGGGATTGCGTGGTGACATGGCCCGAACAGAAGGAACGAATGGATGGATAAGCAATCGCGTTTAGAGATAAATTAGGTATCGAATCCATTCGAGGTCATGCTGAGGAGGGTATAAATATGAACCCTGAATGTATGTAACGGATATTCGAAATCATTCTCAATACAAGCCGGCTTTACGCCAAACCCTAGAGTCCTTTTGTCGTGTCGTCGAGTTCTTCGAGAGGGTTCATCGATCCGTCGACCTCCGTGAGTACCGGCAACCTTGTATCATGTCTAGTATCATGCAGTGGATTTAGATCTGATGCAAGTAGTCTTGTTACCATGCTTAGTGTCATGCGGCAGATTCAAGCTTGGTTCAAGAGGGTTTCTTGTTAGGTCATGAGTCATGTGGTAGGCTAAGATCTAGCTTGAAGCTAGTTATCGGCTCTATTGAATTTTGGCAAGATTCAATAGATTCATTAAGTTACCCCGTGTTGCTTTGAGTTTTTGCTTTATGTTTAAATTCATGTAACACTTCTTTGCCCAATCTAGATGGGTTTGGATTTTATCTCCTTTGATGATCCTTATGCGAATAGAGTTCGTACCCTTGGCTTAAATAGCACGTGGATCACATGCTCCCTGATAGCCGAAACCGAATCGATCTAGGTTGCCACGTGTTGCGGGTTCAAGCTTGCCAAATCTTGTATAAATCTTGAAAGAACTGGGTATCACGCGGTAGATGCAGGTTTTTGGGTTGTTTTGGAGCTAGTCATCCGGTGGATTAGATTTCAATCCAATCTGATAGATTTATCCTGTTTGGTAATGTTCGTTCCTTCTTCATGGACCCCGAATCGGCTGTTCAGCCGTGTTCGGTTATGCTTTCATAAGTAAAATGTGTTCATAATTTATGCTTTAAATATTGTATGCTTTTAGCTTTCTATATTTAGATTGTATCATGCGGTGGATAGATCTATTTGTGGAAGGTGGTATGATCTCAAACAAGTTGTATCATGCGGTGGATAGATTTGTTTGGTATCATGCTCGACGGGTTTTAAAGTACCTAGACATGCAGTAGACTAGTGCTTTGGACCTATGCATGTTTGTTTATTACATATTTATGATCATGCTTTTACTTCATTCATTATTCAATGTTGTTCATCATGGGAATCGGTCATGGCCTTACGCACGTGCATCTTTACCCAAATAAAGACCGATCTACCGTCATGCTTACGTCATCTATTCGGCTATGTTACTTTTTGCACTTTAAAGCTCCCGAATGGTTTTTAGTTTGCTGGCAGATAGCTCTTTATAGCTATATGTCATCTCACTTGGCTTTCTAGCCGTAAATATGGAACTGTCTGGTACCACCCGGCAAGTTCCAAGCTTTGGAATTTAACTACTTTGTCTTTTGTTAATTTTCAGGGAAAATTGACTGGCACGTCTTGTGATCTCTTAGTGTGTGAAGCCAGCTTCTTTCGTCTTGCTGTGTGCTTGGCGTGAGGTGCAGATTTTACGTCAACAGTGGCCAAGTCAAGGAACGAGGCAAGACTGAGTAGACCGTCCGGGCGCCGGAGGTGAAAGGCTTGGCGGGCTCGACGCTTGGCGTGGTGAGGCCGGGCCGTGTACGCGGGGTTTGGTGGTTTGGCCACAAAACCATCAGAGGGGGGTTTCTCGGTTTGGGCCTCAAAACCGAGCCTGAGGGCCTGGCGTGACGGAGACGGTATCCGGGTGCGTCGGGAAGCTTCGAGGCGGGCGACACACGGCATGATCGAGGTGCTTGCATCGGGAGGACGTGAAGGCCTGATGGATGCGCGGCCGTCCGATGGTGAACTTCATGTGTTGACCAAAATGCCCCTGTGAGGGCTTGTGTTGTACTCCTAGTGTAGGGGCACTTCGGTCTTTTTCGGAGGGCCTATATATAGGAGGAGGGGGCTGAATTTTCAGCCATCTCTTGGGCTAGCAGGCTGCGGTGCTCTTTCATTTTGGAGTGCTTTGGGAGAGAGGGAGAGAGGAGAGAGTGGCTCTTTGATTGGAGTTTTTTGCCATCTTAGATTTGGATTCTAGGAGTGGCTTGTAATCGATTGGACAAGAAATTCATAGTGAATTCATCCTCTAAATCTTGTGCCAATCTTTCTTTTTCCGAGTCTCTTTTATTGCTTTTTCGGAGCTCTTTTTGTGCTATTTTTGGGCTTGGCTCAATTCATCATTTCTAGGTCGTTTGGCTCCAGATTTCTTTGAGGGGATCATGGATGGATGCCTTGCTCACCTTTGGTGATGATCTTAACCCCTCAAACGCCGGGAATCAGGCTCGATTTGGTGAGGATTGGATGAACTCGGGTTTGTGCTTTGAGTGCACGAGATTTGCGATTCCGGTTGATTGGATTGGTTTAGGGTTCCAAGATTTTCGGCATAGCTTCACGTAGTGACGCTTCTTATCTACCCAATTTTTGGGGTCAATCCGTCCAACGGTTTAGGAGATCCATCGATTGGAAGTTGGAGTTGTTTTCGCGGAGCTCGCGCTTTTGTTTCTTGGTGAGGGGCGGACGGTCCGCGAGCCCGTGGCGGACTGTCCGCGGCCTGGGTTGTTCTTCGCGAGTTCATCGAGTTCTTCACGAGTTCGTCGTTCGATCGATTGGATTTTGATTTCCGTTTTGCACGTGGTTTGCGGACGGTCCGCGAGAGACCTTCGGACAGTCCGCGAGAAGATTTTCCGTGCGGATAGTCCGCGACTCAATCACGGACAGTCCGATTTTTCAGGGTACAGCTCTGTTGGTTCGGAGTGCTTTTTCGGACAGTCCGCGTGTGGTGGCCCAACGGTCCGCCACCCCTTCGCGGACGGTCCGCTGGTCCCACACGGACAGTTCGCCCAGGCTTTTGCAGTTCAGAGATTGTGCTTCGGTTCTTGTCTGTTTGCTTCCGCTTCTTGTTCCTAGGCTCCTTGGTGGTTCCTTTGAGGTTGTTTGAGCCTTGTTTGGGATCTTGTTTGTGCATGTGGGTTCGTGGAGTTGCGGTTGGGGTATAGGACGAATTCAACCAAAGGGAAAAATTTTTATCGGCTCCCATTCACTCCCCCCCCCCTCTCTGGTCGCCCGAATCGGTCCTTCAAGGACGGCGTACCAAGAACGGGGTTCGGGTCCTCCACACTTCGATGGCAAGAACTACCAGATGTGGAGTAAGCGGATGGGTGTGTTCCTCCGCGGAAAGGGTCAGATCCTTTGGGATGTCACGGTGGACACAGGCTATGTCCAGCCGATGGATTTCCTTGCTCCAGGATCGAGGGATAGGTTCGACGCCAACAACAAGGCGGTCGACTACTTGTTTCGTGCTCTGTGTCAGCCTGAGTTCGATCAGGTGCACACCGAGCACTTGGCTTGTAGAATTTGAACGGTGCTGAAGGAGGCTCATGTTGGGAATGCCCAGGTTCAGGCACGGATGTATGCGACCTACCGGAGAGAGTACGAGAACTTCACTCATCTCCCGGTGAGTCCATCGATGCCTTGTTTCAGAGGTTCACGGTGGTTGTGAACAACATGAGGGCCAATGTGGACATGCTCCCGTACGATGATCATGATAGAGCTGTCAAGGTCTTACACTCTTTGGATCGTACAATATGGGGTGGAAAGTTTGAGGCCATTGTGGAGTCAGAGAAGTATGACACTCTGACGGTGAACGAGCTGTTCTTGAAGCTCAAGTCGGCTGAGGTGGATAGGGGCATGACTGCCAAGCTCGAGGGACCGACTGATTCCCATAATCTTGCCCTCGTTGGTGGTTCGAAAGGAAAGGATAACACTAACCCATCCACCAGGATGTTCTCTTTGTCTTCTTTGATGTCTATGCCAGATGAGGAGTTCGATGTGCTTGGAGAGGATGAGCTGGCGCTCCTGACGAGACAGGTCGAGAGGCTGCACGAGAACCGAGTGAACATGAGGAGGAACACGAGGACATGCTTCCAGTGCGGCAAGCCAGGACACTTCGTTGCCGACTGCCCGAAGAAGGTCGAGAACAAGGACAGCTACAAGCACAAGTCGAGGAACGATGGCAAGAGCAAGTACAAGAACAAGCACAAGGACGAGCGACGATCGAGGAAGAAGGAGAGCCGAGGCAAGGCCCGAGCGATGGTTGGTGCGAGCGACGTCGACTCCAGTTCCGTGTACTCCACCTCGAGCTCGAGTAGAAGTGAAGACGAAGGTGATCGTCGCAAGAGCAAGAAGTCGTCCAAGAACCTAAGCGGGTTGAGCTGCTTCGCTAGAGATGGCTTCAGCACCATGGCGCTGAGCTCCGGCAGCAAGAAGAGCACATAGAGCGACTCGGACTCTGAGTCTGACGACGAGGTGCGTGATGAGCTTCCCTTCTTGCGCCAATAGAATGAGAGGCTTGGCTCTTTGCTTGATAATCGTGATTACATGCTTAGAGAGGCAAAGAAAATGAGAAAAGAGCTTAGGGCTTCACTCGAGGATGCTAGGACTAGAGTGGCTGAGCTAGAAACACAGGTGCTTGATAGCAAGCTTGAGATTGATTCCCTTAAGGCTAGCCCTGTTGTTTCAGATGATGTTGATTGTGCTGATTGCTCCATCTTTCTTGCTGATCTTGCTTTGTTCAATGAAAAGCATGCCTCCAAGTGTGAGGAACTAGATGTGCTTAGGGTTGAAGTGGCTGAGCTTAAATCTAGATCTGCTTTGCTAGGTGCTTGCACTTCTTGCCCTGTTTTGCATGCTAAGATTGATGAGATGCATGCTTACACTAGTTCTCTTGAGGCTAAATTGAAGGAACCCATGCCTACATCATGCTCTACCTGTGAAATGCATGCTTTGAAAAATTTGGAACTTGCACATTATGTTGATCGTTTGCAGGATGAGAATGATGAGCTGAGAAAGTTGATGGGTTGGTTGTCCGGTCATGAGCCTCAGTTGAGGATGATGATCGAGGCATTTAAGAGGCAGGATGGTGAGGGACTTGGGGCAAACAAGGTTGGTGAGGGAAGTGGAGAGAATATCCCAGAGCCACCAAAAACCCACCACAAGAATGATTTTCTCCCAAAACCTAACCATCTTAGGAACCGACTAGACACAACCCCAGCTCCACCCTGTTTCCTACACCCACAAATGATCTCCAAAAGCCTATCAAGTTTGTGAGCACTTTCAGGAAAGTGTTCTTTGGGAAAGTGAGTGAGAAGGCTAATGAGGAGAAACCGGTGGAGGAGTCGAGTGGAGAGAAACCAAGTGAGCAGCCCCAATCCAAGCCTAAGCCTAAGCTTGTGAGGTTCCGTTGTGGCTATTGTGGGAAAGAGGGTCACAAGGATGAGTTTTGCTTCAAGAGGAAGCGGGAAGAGAGGATGGCAAAGGAGTGGGCGAACACGGATAGGTACAACCCTTCCCATGGTGTACCTAAGCCTCGTATGCCACTGCCCAGGGGTAAAGCTGTGGTGAGAAGTGTTCTGGCATGGGGAGATGCGAGTTCCCGTAGCCGAGGAGCAGTCCTGGAGGGGGCGGTCGGGACCGGCCGGCTAGGCGGTCGGACCGACCCCGCCCCGAGGGGGCGGTTAGGCGGCCCGGCTAGGCGGTTCACCGCCCCCCCCCCCGAGCCTCCGGGGCGGAGTGGTTTTCGAGGTGGTGAGTCGAGAGGTTTCAGTTCTGGAGGTGGTGTTGCTGGTGGTTGGTCTGGAGAGTCAGCATGTGGTCAGTTTGTTAGGCGTTCTCCCCCTCGAGTTCAATACGGGGATGGGAGGAGTCGTAGTTTTGAGAAGGAGAGGAGGGACGGTCCACGGGTTGTCTTTCATGGTTTTGGTCCTCCTCCAGGCAGCGAGGGGTGGTTTCCTCGGAGTGGTTACCGAGGTGGTGTTCGTGGTGGTGGTTATGGTAGTAAAGATGGCTTGATGTGTGCTAACCCCACTTTCGAGCAAATGGCTCGACACTGGTTTTACTCTTTTGGTACTAACCCCAGTGTTGAGTCATTTGTTCGTTCACGTGCTCATTTTTGAATTTCAGGTGGGAGACTTGAAGAACATTTGGTTGATTGATTCCGGTTGCTCGAGGCATATGACCTGAGACAGGGGGTGGTTCTCAAGTCTCGTCCCGGTGGTGACGAAGAGGTACATCACTTTTGGGGACAATGGGCGTGGGCGTGTGCTTTCAGAAGGTGAGATAAAAGTGAGTGACAAGATCACTCTGAGGCGTGTTGCTTTTGTTCAATCGCTGGGGTACAATTTGCTTTTGTGTCCCAGTTGTTGGATGAGGGTTTTGAGGTGTTGTTTCGGCCTGGTGGTTCTCGGATTTTAGACTCTCAAGGGGACCTTGTTTGTATGGTCGTTCCCGAGGGTCAGGTGTTTCGTGCTGATTTTTCTCCGTCTTCGGGTGTGGAGCGTTGTTTCTTGGCTGGTTCTTCGAGTGAGTTGTGGAAGTGGCATAGGAAGTTGGGTCACTTGAGCTTTGACCTTTTGTCTCGCTTGAGTAAACTCAATTTGGTCCGAGGATTGCCACGGTTGACGCTTGAGAAAGAGTTGGTTTGTGCGCCGTGTAGGCATGCCAAGATGGTAGCCTCTTCTCACCCGCCTCTCACCGATGTGATGACTGAGCGTCCATGCGAGCTTCTCCATATGGACCTTGTTGGCCCAGCTCGTGTGCGATCTGCGGGTGGGAAGTGGTATGTCCTTGTTGTGGTGGACGACTATTCTCGGTATGCGTGGGTGTTCTTTCTTGAGGATAAGGGGGAGACGTTTGGTTTTGTTCGAGATCTAGTCTTGAGGTTGAGGAACGAGAGGCACGAAGATGCCATACGAGCTATCCGCAGTGATAATGGCTCGGAATTCAGAAACTCTCGTTTATGGCTCGGAATTCAGAAACTCTCGTTTTGAAACCTTTTGCCATGACTTGGGTCTTGAGCACCAGTTTTCGAGTCCGTATACGCCTCCCCAGAATGGTGTTGTGGAAAGGAAGAACAGGACCTTGTGCGAGATGGCTCGGACGATGCTTGATGAGCATAGGACTCCGAGGAGGTATTGGGCTGAGGCGGTGAATACCGCGTGCTATGTGTCGAACAGGATCTACCTCAGAGTGCACAAGAAGAAAACATGCTATGAGTTGATGCATGGTCGCACACCCAAGGTTAGTCACTTCCATGTCTTTGGTTGCAAGTGTTTCATTCTGAAGAAAGGCAGGAAGTTGGATAAGTTTGAGGCTAGGTCTGTCTATGGTATTTTCTTTGGTTATGCATCTCATTCTAGAGCATATCGTGTGCTCAATCTTGAAACTAACCAAATCATGGAGACTTGCGAGGTAACCTTCGACGAGACAGAGCCACGTAGTCAGCTTGTCTTCGTGTGTGCAGGTGATGATGAGTTTGGCGAGGAGATCTTTCAGGAGGAGGAGCATGAACATGGAGACGATGAAGATGGCGGTGCGGTCCACCCGGCTGAACATGTACCCACTACTTCGACTACGATGTTGGACGGACCCTCTACTACACCTACGACGACAAATCAAGAATGAGGAGAAGCTGATGTTGAGGGGGAGGTAGCATCGAGGCGAGAACCTCCCCGGCGAGTACAAGTGGATCACCCAGCTTCGAGGATCATCGGCGACGTGAATGAACGCACTACACGGTCAAGGGGTCAAAACAACTCCCATTTCGCTCATGCTGCATTTGTTGCTACTTTTGAGCCCAAAGACATTGGACATGCACTATCTGATCACAATTGGGTTAATTCGATGTATGAGGAGTTGGAGAACTTTGAGAGGAATCAGGTTTGGGAGTTGGTTGATCCTCCCCCAGGGTGTAAGCCGATTGGTACAAAGTGGGTGTGGAAAAACAAAGATGGAGAGAAAGGTGAGGTTGTGAGGAACAAGTCGAGGCTTGTTGCTCAAGGGTTCAGTCAGAAGGAGGGAATTGACTACGAGGAGACCTTTGCTCCCGTAGCCCGTTTGGAGGCGATTAGGATCCTTCTAGCCTTTTCCGTGGCTAAAGGGTTCAAGTTGCAGCAAATGGATGTGAAGAGTGCTTTTCTGAATGGTGTGTTGGAGGAAGAAGTGTATGTGAGGCAACCTCCGGGGTTTGAGAGTGAGAAGTACCCCCACCGGGTGTACAAGTTGAGGAAGGCGTTGTTTGGGTTGAAGCAGGCGCCTAGAGCTTGGTATGGTAGGTTGAGGGGGTTCTTGTTTGAGAGAGGTTTTGAGATGGGGAAGGTCGATCAGACCTTGTTTTTGCCGAGGCGAGCGAGGAGATATCCCGATTGTGCAGGTGTACGTGGATGATATTGTCTTTGGTGGCTCGTCTAACTCTCTTGTTGCAAGGTTTGCAGAGGATATGAGCAGGGAATTTGAGATGAGAATGATGGGCGAGTTGCAGTTCTTCCTCGGGCTACAAATCAAACAATCAAAGGAAGGAACATTTGTGCACCAAGCCAAGTACACCAAGAACATTGTGCGGAAGTTCAAGATGGAGGAGTCCAAGGCCATGACGATGCCGATGAGTACGACTACAGCTCTTGATGCAGATGAGGAAGGTGAACACGTGGACCAGAAGGAGTACCGAAGCATGATCCGATCACTCCTCTACTTGACGGCGACGAGGCCAGACATACAGTTCTCGGTGTGTCTATGCGCTCGTTTTCAAGCGTCTCCGAGGACTTCGCATCGGCAAGCGGTGAAGCGAATTTTCAGGTACTTGCGTCACACTCCCGACTTCGGCCTTTGGTACTCCGCGTCCTCTTCTTTGGCGCTTCATGTTTTTCAGATGCGGATTTTGCCGGGTGTCGGTTGGATAGGAAGTCCACTTCTGGGACTTGCCAGTTTTTGGCTTCTTCTTTGGTGTCTTGGTCTTCCCGCAAACAATCGAGTGTTGCTCAATCCACTACCGAGGCAGAGTATGTTGCCGCTGCTAGTTGTTGCTCCCAGCTCCTTTGGATTTCATACACCATGAGTGACTTTGGTCAGGAGTATACCCTGTCCCACTTCAATGTGATAGCACCAGTGCCATAAGCATTGCAAAGAACCCAGTGCTCCATTCCAAAACCAAGCACATAGAAGTGAGGTATCATTTTCTGAGAGACAACGTAGAGAAAGGAAAGATAGCTTTGATCCATGTACCCACACATGACCAACTAGCCGATATTTTCACCAAACCCCCAGATCAAGCAACTTTCACTCATTTGCAGGGGGAACTTGGTGTGTGTTTGATTTCTTGAGTTGGGTGTGTGGGAGCTCCTTTGTAGCATATGTATAGTTTCCTTTGTGCATTTCTTGCATTTAGCATGGAATTTGTAACATGATGTATAGGCATCCTTGTATCTTAGATTGCATGCATTTTGTATCATATGCATTGGATAGGAAAAGCTTCTCCTATATACATTGTTCACCATGGGATGCTATATATGTTTTTGTGAGCTTGTTTAGTATGCTATGGTTAGTTTGGCTTAGCTCTTGATGATCTTGATGAATGATCCATGGTTGATGGCTATATTTTTGAAAAATGTCACATATATGCTCTCTCATGTGTAAACGCCTTTATATGATCTTGACATGTTTTAGTGGCTTTGCTATGCTTAATTTGTGGTTGGATAGCTAGTTTATTGATCATATGGGGCCAAAGGCTCATTTGCCATCATGAATGTTTAGCCCTCTTGCTTTATCTTATGGAGGGGCATAAGTTCCTTTTTTGTCACAAAGACATTTCATGTACCATTCATAAATCTGAAAATGAAATGTAAAATGCTTGAAAAATGTGCTCCCATGTCGTATGTGCTGAAATTAATTTCTTTGGGTGCTAAACCGTTGCATGATGCCTACCAATGAGAAGTCTCATACATAGAAGTAGGCACATGGCTCGGTGGCTTTGACATGACATGAGGTGCTTGTGGGTGTTTGTGATGGTCTTATGATTAGAATGGCTGTCCTAGCATGAAGTTTGTGTGGCTTTGCCATTTTGACATGTTTTGCTCATGTTTAGGTTTTTGCTTGTGAGAGAGTAACTTTTCGCAAAATTACTCAAATCCTTTTTAGCCTTGTCCAATGGTTGTGAAACTTGGTGATCACGTAGTTAAGGTCATTACGAACCTGTAGAGTATCTAACTTGCTCATTTGGACTTGTGTAGCTACTTGTGACGAATTTTGTATATTTGAGAAGCTATATGTTGAAAGTTTTCGCATTTTGCCTTGATTCATGCATTGTCAATAAGGGGGAGAAGTTAGTGCATGCTTTGGGCACCTGGGAGTGTTTGGAAGGTGTTCCAATTGGTTCGGGCACATTTTGAGCAGTTTGGTGCAGGGCCGGTCACATGGGGCGGTCTAACCGCCCCCAGGTAGTCAGATGAGTGGTAGGCGGTCTAACCACCTGGGGAAGGCGGTCTAACCGCCCTGGGCAGAGTGAGCAGGTTTTTGCTCTTTGTTGCATTCCCGTGTTGCATTGCTGTATTTGTTCAGGGGGAGTGTGCTTTGGCTCAGGGGGAGCCTGCATATGTGCAGGGGGAGCTCTTTGTGGTGTTCGAGCTTTGGTTTAGTGTTTTGCGCTCTTTGTTTGAGCATGATTTTGTCTCGGATGTGTCGAGCCGTTGCCCTTGCCTAAGGGGTCCGAGACTTGTCTTCTTCAAGTGATCTTGCTCTTCGCCTTTCTTTGGCTTTCGATCGCTTGTTGAGGTTTCTTCTTATTTGTTTCTTTTCTTTTTCTTTTCTCTTGTGTTACTTCATGTGGGTGTTGTCAATGCACTCATCAATGGGGAGATTGAGGACCATGTGTGGTTCGAGGACCGGTGGATGGTCGCTTTCTTGTGTGATGAGTGATTGACAACGTTGTGTGCACTAATTCTTGGCTAAGTATTGCAGGTGCAGGTTGCGGCTTGACTCGTGTTGGTGCAGGTGAAGAACAAGCGCGAAAGGTCGTTGCCGGTGAGGCCTCCAGGTGTGGAGAAGACAAGTAGGCTTCGTTCGAGGGGCCCGGTGGCCAGTGGGGTCAAGTGCGGGCCGCATGGTGGCATGAACAGCAAGATGAAGTCGTGGACGGTTTCTTGGTAGAGCCTCAAAACCAAGGTCGAGCCGGGACTACGTGGGAGCCGAGTCATGAGTGGAGATTGGCGGAGGCTACACCGAGTTCGTGGGGTTTCTTTGTGGTTCACCGGAAAACCACGCGGGTTACTCGGTTGAGCCACAAAACCGAGGCCGAAGACTCGACGAGGAGGTGCGGCCACCCGGGCCGGTTCAACCGCCCGGGGAGGGGCGGTTAGACCGCCCGGGGCCGGTCGAATCTCCCGGCCGGTCTAACCGCCACGGGGGGCGGTCCCGACCGCCCTGGCCACCGGCACCGAGATGCTTCGAAGCGGAGGACACGCGTCGGGATCGCAAGGCTTGCGTCGAGGCTAAGCAGGTTGCGGTCGCCGGGCATCCGTCCGATGAAGATATTCCGAAGACTTCCAAATCCGCCCTTGAGGGGCATGTCTCCCTAGTTATTAGTTAAGGGTAGTTTAGTCTTATGGGTCCTCCATATATACTCATTGAGTGGGTGGATGGCAGCCAACTCTTGGAACCCTAGCTCATTTGTTTTTCCATTTTCGTTCTCCTTTTCCCTAGTTTTTCCTAGGACTAGCTTGAGAGCTTCATGTGAGATCTAGATAGAGGGATGGATGTTTGGGTGGCAAGCTAGACCTTGTACGAACCTTCTTGGTATGTATAGATGGTTCGGTGTTGTTCCTCAAGGTGGTTTTCCCGTCCTCTTTTGTGTTGATTTTCGGAGCTCTTTGTTGGCGGTGTTTTGAGAACGATTTCTTGGGGTTTTTGGTGGGTGTCACGTATAAGGTTTTTGTACCTTTTTGGCTGGTGACTTTGCCCCCAAATCTCTCTTGAACCGGACTCGATTGGGTGGTTTTTCGAGTTGGGCGAGTTCTTGACCTAGAGAGGCGATTTCGTTGATTCCTCTTGATTGTGAGCATTTCGGGTCGATTCCTTTGAGGTAGAGGTTGCCCAGGAGGTAACCCAGCTAATCCCGAAGTTTCGCTGCAATCCGTGGAGTGATTCGGGAGATCGGGCGCGAGGAAGTTAGGGTTTGACCCGCGGGCTATTTTTCTGGGAGAGGTGGTCTAACCGCCTGGAGGGGCGGTCTAACCGCCCCGGGTGCTTCCGGGTCGAAGTTTTGTTTCGCCGGATTTTCCTCTCGTGAGTTTGTTCGCCTTGATCGGAGGAGCGTCCGGGTGAAATTTCGGGTCGTTCTCGTGCCGTTTGCTAGGTGTTCTTGCTTGGAGTTCGTTCTTTGGGTACGGGAGGTTAGATCGCCCCCGGTAGCCGGTCTAACCGCTCCTAGGCCCCTCGGGTGGAGTTTTGGTTTTCGCCAAGATTTTACGGTAGCTAGCATGGCCTTGACCAGAGATCTTTGTTGGTGAAACCGTGGTGCATTTTGGTGCTCGGAAGAGGTGTTTCGGAGGATTTCTTGGTTGCCTGGTGGAGGCGGTCTAACCGCCCCCTATACCCAGTCTAACCGCCCCCTCTGGACAGCCGGCTTTCGAGTTGTTTCCGCTGTCGTGGGTGCGTGTGTGTTGAGGTAGCTGGTAGTGTTTGTTCCTAGGACCAGTAGCACTCCAGTGGCTACGTGGTTTTGGCAAACGGAAGGTAGAAGTGCGGAGTGTGTGATTTTGGGGGTCCGACCGAGCGAGTTCATCTTGTCGGAGTTTCAATCTCCTTCGAGAAGAATTTTTATTGGCTCCCATTCACTCCCCCCCTCTCTGGTCGCCTAATCGGTCCTTCAGTTGGGAAGTGTCCCTCCTTCAGCTGGCAGAGGCCGCCGAGACCTCAGCCGCCGTCGCAGCCCCGCCCAGTCGCCGCTGGTGCCGACGAGGTTCACGTACCCGACGAGCCTTCCACCCCTGTCCAAGAGCGAGTTGCTCCCGAGATGACGACAAGGGCCGCCTCCCCGGAGATCCAGGAGGCCGAGGAGACAGGGGCGTCTTTGTAGCAGGGCATGGCTGGCGTTGAAGCCCACCCCCTCGAGCTCGCTTGCACCTCGTGGGCGACCACTTCCGAGCTCGGTGACGACTCCAAGGACGACGAGGAGGTTGCGGCGCGCAACACCTTGGAGCGTGAGCTGAATTGGGCGCGCCGCGCCTTTGATGAGCTCATCCTCCCCGCGACCTCGGTAAGTTTCTTGTTTGGAGGTCACGTCTTTAATTCTCTGGTCTTCTCGAGGAGCACTACTTATCTTTACTTCGTTGGCGGCAGACACTCGAGTCATCGGGTCAGAGGCATGCCCGCGAGGTGCGAGAACTCCGTGTGGAGCGGACCCAGCTGGAGATGCAGCTCGTCGTGGACCGAGTTGCGGCGGCCGCCACCGTGGCAAGCGAGGCGACCCCGCGGACGTCTCTTGAAGCTGCCTGCCAGTCCGCGGAGGTCCGCACCACCACCACCGAGACTACCGCCGCCACGTCTGCCGCCGAGCGGGACTCACAGGCGTCAAGGCTGGCGCTTGCCGAGGCCGAGGTCGAGAAGCTCCGAGCAGCCGCGGCGTCTGCTGAGGAGGCGGCCGAGAGGGCCAAGACTGCTGCGGGCGCCACTAAGACCGCTGCCCGGGACGCCGCCCAGGTCACTGTTCGCGAGAAGGTGGCGCTCGAAGCAAGGGTGTCGGAGCTGGAGCGTGACCTGGGCACGGCCACGATGGACTTGGCGACGACGGGCCGCCAATTCTCCCAGATCACAAACCAACTCCAGGCGGCCACCGAGGAGGCGGCGCGGCTTCGAGATGTCAACACCAAGCTGTCGCGGGATCTTGATGGTAAGTTGGATGGTCCCTTCCTCTCCTTGTCTGGTTTTCTGCTTGCTCCTTGTCGGACCCTGATTCGCTAGCCGTGGTTGCAGGAGCGCGCGTGATCCACGCTGAAATGGTGGTGAAGCTGGCGGGGTCAAGCAGGAGCGGAACGCCTCTATCCTCAAGGTCATCGAGAAGGAGGGTGCCATCAGGCGCTTGTCGGAGCAGCTCCAGAGTAAGTGTCGAACCTTGGTCTCGGCTTCTCCTTCTTCTCGAGCCCACCATAACTTCTTGTCCTTATTTGTCTTTCAGAGGTCTAGACCGAGCTGGAGCAATCTTGAGCATCCCGGGAGCAGGACGCAACTGCCCTTAGCCAGGACCGCGATGCCCGGCGCAAGTCAGAGGCCATCAGTGAGAAGGCCATTGTGGACAACACCAAGCTCGAGAGGGTGATGAGTTCAGGCATGGCCGAGCTCGATGTGTCGCTTGGTCCGAGAACGCCCGAGACGCTAATCGAGGAGGTCTGGCGCCTTCCCAGCGTGGTGCGGGAACTCGAGTTGTCGACAGCTCGTTGTGCGGTGCACCGGGTCCTTGCCATGTTGGAGTCGCATTACCAAGGGCTGGACCGCATGACGCTGAGCGGCGGCTGGGCCCCAGGTATCTCCGACGAGCAATGCGATGAGCTGGAGGAGGACTGCGCCGCCTTCGCCCGCGACATGGCCGATGCCACCCTGAAGGATCTGGAGCTGCTGCACAAGACGAGTCAGAGGCCCCAGGAGTTCCCGGCCCCCCAAATTAAACATGCCACAAACTATTTTGTTGTAATAATTTGAACAAGTCGCAAGGCTACCAAGCGCGTAGCTGAGCATCTTATATTGTGTTATCCCTCGATTACTTCTGAGCGTCTGAGGACGACTGCAGTAACGCGCAGTCGAACTTAGAGAATCGAAACGGTCGGGCCGTACTCGGGAGCCGTGGAGGCGTAGGAGTCCGAAGGCCCGGCCTCTTCAATCCACTAAGCACAACCGTTCGTTCGCAGCCCCCGAGAACTCGAAAGGTTCGAAAGATAACTTGCCGAGATTTTGCTTGTGAAAACATTTTTCCGGACCGGAGTCCCGGCGGTCACCCAGGCGCTCTTGAAAAGAGATCGAATGAAGGCTGGGGACTTGAGGAGTACTCACAAATCTTTATGCCATAGCCGCGGGGGCATTAGCACTAGGAGCTTAGAACGAATAGCAACCCGTCATCCCACGCAAGCCGTCATCTTTACTTTTCACGAGCTTGAGTTTCCATCAAAAAACCTTTCGCCCGTGCGATCGGTCTCGACAAAGTTGTCGGAATTTTTTGGAAAAAATTGAAAAAAATGATGAGGGCATGTGGGCATCGTGCCCTTGGTAGCCCCCGAGCAGGGAGCGTCTTTGCTTGGGTGCAAAGACACTCTCTGCTCAAGCTGAAAAGTTGCCCGAAGAAAAATGAACACAGTCGAAGATAAGTTCAGAACTTGGAGACATGTGAACAAGGCATGCAACATCTATTTATTGACATGTGAGTTTTGAACATTTACTCATGGATAAAACGGGCGCAGATGTTCAATGTTCCACGTGTTGGTGACGACCTTCCCGTCCTCGTACTGGATCTTGTACGTCCCTGGTCGGAGCACTTCGTGGATGATGAACGGCCCCTCCCAAGGTGGCGATAGCTTGTGCCTGTCCTTGCTGCCTTGAACTCGTCAGAGAACGAGGTCTCAAACGCGGAACTCGCGCGGGCGCATGTTACGCTCGTGGTAGCATCGTCGTGACGCCTGTTGGTACTTGGCGCTCCGCAGCAGCGCCACATCACGCACCTCGTCGAGTTGGTCGATCGCGTCCTCAAGCGCGACTTGATTCCCTTCTTCGGTGTATGCTCGTACCCAAGGACTCCCGTAGTCGATGTCGGTTGGAAGGACCACCTCAGAGCTGTGCACCATGAAGAAAGGCGTGAAGCCCGTGGCGCGGCTTGGCGTGGTGCGCAGACTCCACAGCACGGATGGCAGCTCAGCTACCCATCTTGCTCGAAACTTGTTGAGCCGCTTGATAATTCTCGTCTTCAAGCCCTGTAGTATCATGCCATTCGCCCTCTCGACTTGCCCGTTCGTCTTCGGGTGAGCAACAGCTGACCAGTCCACATGGATGTGGTTGTCATCGCAGAAGTTGAGGAATTTCTTCCCCGTGAACTGGGTGTCGTTGTCGGTGATGATCTTGTTGGGTATTGCCAAAGCGATAGATGATGTTGGTGAAGAATGAGACCGCCTCCTCGTAGTGGACGTTGATAATGGGTCGGGCCTCAATCCACATAGAGAACTTGTCCACCGCTACGAGAAGGTGGGTGAAGCCCCCGGGACCTTGACAGAGTGGGCCCACCATGTTGAGGTTCCAGACGGTGAAAGGCCATGTGATGGGGATTGTCTGCAACGCTTGCGCCGGGAGATGAGTTTGTCTGGCGTAGAACTGTCATCCTTCACAGCGCCGCACAATGTTCTTTGAGTCGGCGACCGCTGTAGGCCAGTAGAAACCTTGTCGGAAAGCCTTCCCGACAAGCGTTCTCGGACCGGCATGGTGACCGTAGGTGCCGATATGTATTTCTTGCAGTAGCTCGCGACATTGATCTCCGAGGATGCGGCGCATGAGTATGCCGTCAGCCCCGCGCTTGTAGAGCTCGCCGTCGATGAGGACAAAAGATTTTTCTCGGTGGGCGATGCGCCGGGCTTCCGTCTGGTCGGAGGGTAGCTTCCCCTCGACAAGCCACTCGAGGATTGGGAATCGCCAGTCGGGATCTTCAAGGTTCACTTCTGGTGGCTGATCAATCGCCATGACCTCGGGCTCCGGCTCCTCTGGTGGCCTCTCGCCTTCTTCTCGTACGGATGACTGGTGTTGATCACTTGCGAAAATGCCGTGGGGAACCAGGCTTCGACTGGATGCAGCTTTCGCCAGTACATCAGCCGCCTTGTTGTAGTCGCGCAACACGTGGTGCAGCTCGAGGCCGTGGAACTTGCCCTCTAGATCTCGTACGGCTTGGCAATATGCCACCATCTTGGGTTCAACACAATTTTTGTCCTTCATGACTTGTCCCACAACTAGCCCCGAGTCGCCCTTGATCTCGAGATGCTTGATCCCGAGTTCAACAGCGATCTGGAGACCATTGATCAGGGCTTCGTACTCAGCGGCATTGTTTGATGCCGGGAAATGTAGTCACACCATGTGTTCCTGTTGACGGATAAAACTCGTATCCACCTACGATCCGCAAGCGTACGGACCTACACTTTTTTCACCACGGGATTCCCAAGGTTCTTGTCAATCCGCGGAGCAAGGGTATTACTAGCGCTTAACCAAGTACTAATCTAGTTGAATGGAAAACCTTTGAAAGAGAGTATTAATCTAAAGGAAAAGACAATCTAACCTAAGTTAAACTAATTTAAGTTGATCAAACAAATCTAGGGTTAAACTAGATGATAAAGGGGTGAACACAAGAGAGTGAGCAAGAAAGATAAGCGTTCCCTCCCTAGGATCTAGGATAACATGGTATGCATCTACTACACGAAAGCGGTAAACCAATCTACCAGGGGTTGTGACCACGGTTTCGCCCTTTCCCTCCTCTTGTACTGTCACTACGCGAAGGTATTCATGACTAGACCTATGATGGACACGGTATGTTGATGGAATCTATGGGAGTAGCGGATATCATACGCCCGAAAAACACGGTAGCTAACCTTAATCATCAAAGCATCATCAACATGAAAACAATAGATTGAAACCACAAATCGAGTAGCGATCACATAGCATGTATCCATCTAATCCTAGGGATGAACGGAGACATTACCCCATCATCTTACACGGATTGAAGCACATAGGGGTGATGGAGACTCCGGAGAACGTCGTCGATGAAGATGGCGGCGATGGAGCTTGGGAACACCCCTAGGCCCGCGGCTTGGAGTCCTCCTCTTGCTTCCTTCTCTCCGCCGGCGTTGATCCTTGCGACGAGCTCATCTAACTCTCTCCCTCATCTTGCGGCGGTGGTTTTCTGGTGATTGGCGTCGGTAGGATGATTTGTTCGATATGTCGGTCGACGGTGGCGGAGGGAATAAATAGATGAACACCTAGGGCAAAGGGGGGACCGAACCGACCCCGGAGTGGGGCGGGCCGGTCGGCCCCGAGCCGGCCGGCCCAGGCCCACTTCGGCCCGGTTCGGCTCCGGTTTCCTCCCCGGTTGCTTCTCGCGTTATCCCTTATTCGTGTGCACTTGCATGTGGGCCTTTGACGTCGTTTCCTTCACGGTTAAGGCTTGAATCCTTGCTATGCAAGCTTCGCTCTTTTCTGGTTGAGTCCCTGAAGATTTGCACGTTGACGCTTCGGTCCTTGGGTCATTTGGAGTCATGTTCATCACGTGTCTTGACTCTTGTCGGGCTTCATGATCTTCTTCCAAAGTGCTTGGTGAACTTATCCCGAAAGTATCCTCTTTAGCGTAGATTTCCTGCGTAAACAACAAACTCCAAAATCGACATGCAAGTGTGAACTTGTTATATCATTAGTATGCCTAGTGGCGGGTTAGTTGCAAATCATAATCGAAACCAATGTATAACAAGTACTCTAGGTTGACGGAAATTCACCGTCAACATCTTCCCCATGCTTAAACCTTGCTCGTCCTCGAGTAAGTGGTCCTCGCTTAAAAGGGAAATCAGCGTTGCCTTCCAATGTTATCCCTGCACTTAGCCATTCATGACGAGACAAATTGCTCTCTCTTCAATTTATTTTTAAAGTTCAAGTTGTGACCGGCTTCTTTTTCATTATGGAAGATAGACTAACAATAAAGAACAAGACACATTTAATAAACATGATGCTCTCAAACTTAAGTGAACTTCAAACCATTACCTTGTCACATGGAAGATTTTCAAAAATATGCATATCCAACATAAGTGAAAATCTCTTGCAAAAGCTCATGGAACACTCATCTCATCAAGTCACTCAAGCCTATACTAGATTATTTTCAACCTACTCTACTCATATGTGATAGTGGAAGGCTTATGTGGAGCTTGGAAGGTTAAAAACAATCCTAGCAAAACATATATCCGAAATATTGTCAAATTAAGACACACACGACACGATCACGACCCTGGTGGCCCCCGCGGCCCGCCAGGGTGGCACGGTGAATGCCCCCTCGGGCGAGGTTTGCCTCGCTCGAGGGTTAGACGCTCCCTCGGGCGAGTTCCGCCTTGCTCGAGGCCTTAACGCCCCCTCGGGTGGGGTCCGCCTCACTCGAGGGCTCAACGCCCCCTCGGGCAAGGTCCGCCTTGCTCGAGGGCTCAACGCCCCCTCGGCGAGGACCGTCTCGCCCGAGGGCGCCTGCACGCACGTCGCCCATGCTCCTGCCCCTGCGTACGGGCATTTAATGCTGTGACACCGCAGGACGCACGCCACGACCCTGGCACACCCGGGAATTGCGTCCCGGCGCTGTTCCACCAACTCCCTAGGGGAGGCCATCCCCGCCGCTGTGTAGCACTATGCGATGAGGCCGGTGTCAACTCCGTGACGCTGTGCCGCCTACCCACGTACGGCTCACGCGCCGAGCCCTCGAAGGTGGCCAACGTCACCCTCGAATGCCTTTTCCATGACTATGCAGGACTACGTCGTGACATCAGGCCGGCGGGATCGGTCATCCCCGTCGCTGTCAACCCTGTGCGGCCATCCCTGCCACTGCCGCTCCACGCCGGGCACTGTGACGACATCCCGATGCTGTTGGAGTGCGCGGGGACAAGACGTCGCCACGACTGCCACTGTGCCGTGTACGGGCCCCCCCGTCACCGGCACCCTCGAATCGGCCCACGGACGGCGAACAGACGACCAACCACTACGCCGCCACCCTCGAAGCCTCTCCTATACAAGCACAGGACTCACCACAACGCCCCGGCAGGGGGAGGAATCGCCAGGACGGCCGTCAGCTCCGTGGCACTACTCGCTGTTGATGGTGAAAATCCGTCAACCTAGCCATGAGTTTACCTTTGGTGTTGGCATAAGTTTTATACCTTATCCATTGGTACTAACCCCCGTGGTATAACTAGTTCACTTGTGCATGTCGGTTTTGGAGTTTAGTGTTTACGTAGGGTTTTAATGTTGAAAGCAAGACTTCTGGGATAAGTTCATTAAGCATCTCATGACAAGACCTTGAAGCCCGGTACAAGTCAAGCAATGAAGTGAACACGACTCCAAGAAGCCCAAGGACCCAACCCGAGAAGATGGAAAACTCTGAGGACCTAGCCAAAAAAGTGCCGAATCTTGCGAGACAAGGAGCTTCGTCAATTCGTAGTGAAACTGACGACAAGGGCCGACATGCAGAAGGGGGGAGGATCTAGAAGACTCGGGAAGCAACGTCGAGCGAAGGAGGTCGCGGACTGGGCCGAAGTGAGCCCAGGCCGACCGGCCCAGGCCGGCCGACCCTTCCCATTTCGGGGCCCAATTGCCCCCCCTTTGACCTAGATGCATCTCGGGCTATTTATAGCCCCCTGACCGAGAGCCACGCATCAATCAATTCGTCATCCGCCGTCGAGGAGCAGAGAAGCTTGAGGGACACCATCTCGGAGATGCAGGTCGTGCTAGTTGTCTAGGGTTTCCCTAGCCGATGTGGGAACCTTGCATGGAAGACCACGTCGAAGCTCTGGAGCAAGGATCAAGATCGAGGTAGGATCCCGGTGGTGATCTTGTTCATGTAATCATTCATGGTGAAGTTTTTATAGTGAATCTGATTTCTAGCGATCAAGTGCCTTCTCAATGGTTTTGTTTTCTTCTTGGTTTTGCTTCTTCTATGATCTATACTTAAGATAGATTGCTTAGGGTGCTCTTGTAGCCGCGGTGGCTAGAGGTGCATACCGGACCGACCAAGTGATTTCAACTTGTTCTTATCGAACTCGCCCTAGACTACCCGCATGAATAGGGATACGTTGTAACAGAACAGGGGTTCCGAAAGGCGGGCGTTTTCGGAGTCGGAAGGGAGGCCACGAGTTAAAGATGCTTTTAATGAGATCGCTTTTCTATCTTCATCTATCTTGTTTGGAGCTACAACATAAGCATGACCTAGACTCTCTAGATCGGTTATCTCTTGCTTTGTCTTGCTACCTCTTTAGTAGATTAGATTAGTTTTGTTTTCTTTATGAGTTAGTAGATAAGATGCAATTTGGTTCTTCATTAGGTAGCTTTCATTGCTTTACTAAATTGAATCCTTGCGTTGCACATTGTTCCACGGATTCGATACCTTGGGTTCACCACTCGAGGAAAGAAGGGTCCCTTGACTACGACGGGAGACTTGTCCGCTTGCAAGTCTAAACGAACTTTGATATAACTATTAACCGTCAACATGCCCCTTTTTTTGGCGCCGTTGCCGGGGAACAAGCAATCAAGATCCGATCTAGTATCGCTTATTTTTCAGTATTTATTTTGATTTTATTTTGCATCTCTTAACTTTGATCATCCTCAAAAAGAAAAAAATCAATCTAATCTAGTTTTGATTAACCCTAATTTTTCTTTTTAGATTTTTGTTTTATTGCTAACCCTAACCGGAGATGGTTGGCTACCTCTCCAAGAAACCCAAACTTTTTTTTGGTGGATGATCCAGGAAAACTTTATAGGCAAAGGAGACGTGCAACACAAGCTAAAGGGTTGGAAACCCTAGATTCAAAAGCCAAAGTCGAAGGACCGTCAAAATCTCCAAGGGAATCACCACCTCCAAGTCCAAAGGAAGATCAACCTCAACCACCGGAGCGCAAAATGGAGCTATGCACCCCGGACATCGTTGATCTACCTATCATAAACCTTCAAGACACCAGAAGGCCGTTCAAAATCAAGGTCTCAACTATCCGCATGACGATTGCGAGAGCTTTGGAGTGTTTCAATGAATACATACGAGCCGGATTCCTTGAGTGGCATATCGGTCTACTTAAGAGGAGGATGGAGAAGATGGAGATAGAGAAAGAAGCTCAACACCTAAAGGCTGCCAAGGCAAGATCCACATGCGAGGATTGTGAGGAGTACGACCATGTCCAAGGTAACCCCGATTTAATGCAAGTTCGTCCATCCAAGATTTGGTTCCTCTTTCTGCACAATTCAAGGACTTGATGGACGAGCAAGCTGAGATCAACAAGGACGCCGTCACTAAGTTCGAGGCTATGGAGAAAGTATTAGAGGATCTAGATGGCAAGGTGACGGAGGTCGGAAGCTCTATACATGGAGTGTTCATCGTGATGAAGATGTTAGAGACGCAAGTGGGACAACTTGTCTGGCACCCGATGGGTAACAAAGAAGAATTTCTGAGACAATCTCAAGGTCGCGAGAAGGTTAAGGCTACTCATACTCATTCGGGAGAGATGGAGGATCACACTAGGAGACCATGAAGATCACGACCAAAGGACCGGAGTTTGAGATGCCGAGCCACTACATGGAAGTTGTTGCATCCGTCAATACCAAAGGACAAAGCTAGCCTGTGAAGACCAAAAAAATGACTAAGCCGAAGAATAAGCCCGTGCCCAAGATGGTGCGGAAGTGGGTACCCAAGATTGCAACGCCCGCAAAGAGCGTTGATCTGAAGTAATCAAGTGAAGAAGTCTAGCCATGGACTATAAACGAAGCGCTAGGCGGGAGGCAACCCGTTTCGTCGAGTCAAGAATAAGCTACCGGGAGGACAACCCGATTCTAGGTTTTTCGAGCCTTTTTAATAATTCAGTTTTGAATTTTACTATGCAAAACATTAGACTTAGAATGGTTGAACAATATTAGAGACATAATTCTTGGTTGAATATTTTGCTTGATCATAAACCCTTTACATAACCATCCTATGTGCTTGTTTGTTTCTTTTCGAGAAACCACAACCAAAAAAAATTTCAGAACCTAACTCAACCGTTCATCCTCTTTATGATGTTGTGGTTGACTTGTTTTTCATGCTAAAACACACGAGTAGAGCCACGACTTGTATCTAGATGTTATTTAAATTTCAGCACGTGGTAGGACTCGTGTGAACATAGAAACTCAACTTTTGGTTGTTTTAAAAAATCCATATCCTTGGTTTCTCTAAGATTAGAATTTTTCTAAGCCTCATTTAATTTTATTTCATTCAAAATCTCTCTTATCTAATCAAAATTAGAACCTAAACCTATGCCCCCATGATCAAGCGGGGAAAAGCTTGCTCTCAACTAATGAAGGCAAACAATGCCGGTGAGACCAACATAAAAGTAGTCGGAAATATTTTTTGACTTACATTTGTTTTTAATGCTTTAAAACCTTCTCTAAATTTATGCTTGAGCTCTCCCATAGCTCTGAATTTATTTTTAATTTTCGAAATTAGAGGAGTGCTTAGCATTAAAACATGCTTAGAGGGAGGCAATCTAGTTAACTTAACCATGCATGCACCATGATACATCACGGGATGCCCCTCCAACATATTTTATCACACCACATGCAAAGTACAAGCATGGGGGGCAGCCAGGGATTTGTTTTGCAGGAATATCATGGAGGCATGTGAGGCAAGGGAGTATGGAAGTGAGTCAAAGCGAAAACATCAAGTGGAAGGAACAATTATGCAAGCAAAGGAGTGGACGAGAACGTTTGGAAGGTGCACGCGGTCACGAAGAATGAGTGCGCTAGAGAAGAACCGAGCCAAGAGGAGGAGAGAGGTAAGTCTCCCATCCAGCTCTTTGTTCGTGTGCTCTAGTTTGTAGTCCGGAACCACCTTAGACTTAGCCATGCACCCCGCTTGTTTCGTGCAACAAATCACATCCTAATTCCACTCAAAGTCCAGACTCCAAAATAATATTTGTGTACCTTGTTACCAGTTGAAAATCTCGGATATAAATTTGTGAGGGATAGTGCTGCAATCATGGAAGAAACCTACAAGCTTTTTCACCAAAGAAGAAGGGACCATCGTCGTCTAAGCCATCATCGACAACCTCTTCGAGGAGGTACTCGGTTTCCGAGTCTCCTCGGAGTATGGAGGAGGACACGGCACCGCCGAGGAGGAACCACACTCTTCTCCTCGGTGGCATGAGGGCCACACGAAACTCGTATATGAGGTTCACCAAATCTCAAGGACATATGGAGGAGCCGCCTGTCCGACCTCACCACTCGACACGATCATCTGCTCCACCTCCATACGTTCCGCGGTATTCCGAGGGGTTTGTCATCATGACGGAGGAGGAGGAGAAGAAGCTCACTCGCCTTGAGTAGAGGCTTGTAGCGAACGTCGACTTCGACGACCAAGCTCTCCACGTATTGGGTTTTCATACGGGACACCGAGGTTGGGTGCAATTCTCTAACGAAGTGTCGGCAAACACCCACAAGGAATTCGCCTAGGAAATTCATGACCATGGCCCATATCCTTGATGAAGGAGTGCTGAGTCTCTCATTCCGTTTGGAGGGAGCCCACAAGTGGAGAAGAAGGAAGACATTGTCGGAAGGGTAACCTTGATCAACGGTGCTAACTAGCACCTTGATGGGGTAATCTCCTTTCATCCATGGGTTGCAATCGATCTTG
Organism: Cenchrus americanus; assembly: GCA_947561735.1. Lineage (NCBI taxonomy): Eukaryota > Viridiplantae > Streptophyta > Magnoliopsida > Poales > Poaceae > Cenchrus > Cenchrus americanus. The sequence continues at coordinate 123,212,718 of OX387242.1, read as the reverse complement.
AGATGTAATCGGATTATCTATCTATCATCTTGTGTTGAATATACTTTAATGCTTAAGGTTAGCAACCATGCCGTAAAGGGAGTAAAGGTCTCAATGCTTCCTTGGATCCGTTCAACACGTCGTGTTCATCATAGGTCTAGTCATGAATACCTTCGCGAGAGGAGGGAATGGGCAAAACCGTGGTCACGACCCCCGATAGATTAGATTGGTTTTCATGTTCGAAACGATTGCATGTTCGTAGACCCATGGGCGAGTGTCTCCTATTTTCAAAAGGAAGCTCCGGAACAAGTGGATGTGCATGAAGGCACATGGGAAGGTTTTTGGAGTATGATCACGGGAGGAGACCATCAACGAAGAAATACTATCCGGAACTCCATCATCCAAGTGTGTCACTTTTGTGCAAGTGGATTTTTGGGAGAATGAGAGAAACAAAGATAACCAACACGGAGTTGAATTGGCTTTACTCGGCTTTGATTGCCAGGGAGCCAATTGACCCCACTCACCTATGATCAACCGGTGGTGTTGTGGAACATCGAGTTCGGGAAATATTGGTTTGGGGTGTTACCTCTCCATGTTGGCTATATATTTAAGACCGGGTATTGCAAGGAACCCGAATCATCTCCTACCCGCGACCTCCCTAGGATTTGATTATGAAGAAGCAAATATATAAGTGAAGATGAGAGAGGAGGCTTCGAAGTGACCAAAGTAAATTTGCCCCTATCGGATGGAAGATTTCTTGAGGGAAAAGAAGATTGGTTAGAGGAAGGACTTCTTGTGCCGGCAAAGAAAAAAATAAAAGAGGAAGGATTATAGGAGAAGGATCTTCTATGGCCCAAGAAGGAGGTACACAACAAAATTATGTGCCACCATTTGTAGGAATTCCGGCGCCGCCGAGTTGTTACGGTTGTGTACTAATGCAAGCATGGGGGAGTGGTGCAGCCATGCCCCCACCAAATTTTGTGGTGCCCAATGTAGCCTTTGTGGAGCCATATGCACATCTTCATCAACCACAACAAAGTGGCCACCATTGGAAGATACACTGCAAGAAACATGCAAATTATTACAGCCATCCAAACCAATGCAAACCAAATGGGTGAAGGAAATGCAAACGTCGCTTATGTGCTTGGACACCTTCACCTAGCGCCATCGGACAATTCATAGGAGGAGAGGCGCAATCTTATTATGAGTAAGGGTACAACAACCAAGATTATCAATATCAACCACCGGCAGAAGATTAGAGAGAGGAGGAGCTTTAGGTATCTTTCCTTTACCCCCATTTCTTTAATTTTCAGCTTGTATGCGCCTATGTATGCGTAGTGTTTTCAGTTCTTATTTAAATTTCAGCAGGTGTGTTAGTTTATTTTCAGCATGTGTCTTAGTTTTTATTTTCATCATGAATAAAGTCACCACCTAGTTTTTACCTTTGGTAAAGTTACAAAGTTTGTGCCATGATGATATATGATTAAAATTGCCGCTTTATTTATCTTTGTAATTGTTTTATGCATGTTTAAGCTAGTGCTCTCTTAAAATACAAATCTGAAATTATCTAAATACTAGCTTAATCTTTAGCGGAGGTTATGATAAAAATAAAGACCCATAGTGTTTTATGTGCTCTCAAGTTTTAGATGGATTAAAGATAATTTATTTTTGTTCTTAAAAGTAATGCTAACCTTGTCAAAAATACCACTTGCGTGTTGCTCTACCTATCCAGAGCCATATAAATACTTGAGTGCAAAAACTTAGTATACAAGGTTTATTTTTGGGTGAGTTATTTCAGGCCTTGATTTCTTTGGCCCGAGACCAAGAAGCTGGTCATTCCGTTTTTGCGTATCTATCTTATTGCTAGCCTTTCTATCCGTGCATTGTGTATCCCCACATCGGAGATCCACAAACCTCGCTGGATATCCACCCTTAAAACCAAATATCATCTTTTGTGATTACCTCCTTGACCACAACCTATCGTTGAGAATAGATCGTCAATTCAATGAAGATTGCAAGATGGTGCCAAGATTGAAGATTTCATGTATCTCTCCAAAGGAAAAGTATTTCCGGTACCTACCTTATCTTTATAACCTCTTTGCCCGAGGACGAGCAAACGTCTAAGCATGGGGGAGGAGGTAGGTACAATGCAGATTTTAGAGTTCAAGGGGAGCAAATAAAAAATTTTGATGAGAAAGAAAAAGAAAAGAATGAGAAAAATAAAGAAGGAACAAAAATATGAGTATGAGAAAAAGATGATAAAAGAAAAAATATGAGTATGTATGATATAAAAATAAAATAAAGTGAACTCCCCGGCTCTCAAAAGTGCATTAGGAATTTCAAGGCTTCAAGATTAAAAGATCCATACTCATTTTCCAACCATGTGCAATCCGATAACGAGGACTTCCTTTGTTACTCGGGATCACTCTTTGCCATTTGCACATGTCCACCTATCTCAAAGTGTGTGTATTTTTTTTTCTTCCCCTCCTTGATATAACATTATTTTCCAATGACCTTTTTGATGAGTCTCGGTAAGACCATGAGAAGCTTGTCTTGTTTTGACAACATGTCATTTATAATATCTTGGTAGGACTAAACTTTCCCAAAAAAAAGCTCCATATAAAGCCTACCACATAAATGAATGTTATGAGAGGGAAAGGAGTAGAATAAATAGGCTTGAGAGACAAGATGAGATGAGAGTTCATGAGCAAGATGCAAGGCAGTTTAAATTTTTGAACTTGGTTTAGCTCTTTTCCATCTCGTTCTTTATTTCAAAATTTCTGAGATCCATTTGAATTTTGGGAGCATGTTAATACTTGTGGGATAAGCTTAATTATTAATCTACCCTCCGTAGGGATGAAGGCTAGTACATTATGGAACTTTAACGAATTAAACTTTTGAGAGAATTATGTTTTCTCGTGTATGATCAAGTGCAAGGTTTAAACAATGAAGGGCAACGATGATATCCATCGAAGGCTTACTCGAGGATGAGCAAGGTTTAAGCATGGGGGAGCTGTTGACGGTGAAAATCCGTCAACCTAGCCATGAGTTTACCTTCGGTGTTGGCATAAGTTTTATACCTTATCCATTGGTACTAACCCCGTGGTATAACTAGTTCACTTGTGCATGTTCTCGGGCATACTCCCCGGGTACCCATGCAAGGAAGCATGAAGACGGACTCCTACTAGAATTCCCCTGTAATCCTATTAGGACTCGTTCCGTGTAATCCTACTAGGACTCCTGCCTTGTAACCAATTAGGAACCCGCCCCCGGACTATATAAAGGAGGGCTGGGTACCTAGTCGGGCACTTGATCTCAACAACCACCAAGCGCAGGGCGCCATACTTGATCCCCCAAACAGGACGTAGGGTTCGCCACCTTAGGCAACCCGAACCTGTATAAATCTTGTCTCCCGTGTCCTTGCGCATACCTTCGAGTTCTCGGTCTCCCGATCACGATCCTCACCGCAAAATCTACTACCTCGGGTACCACCTTGGTAGGTTTGCCGGTCTAAAACACCGACAGCTGGCGCGCCAGGTAGGGGTGATCATCACCACCGGGCGAATTCGAAGGACCCTCGTCAACAAGATCAATCTACTCGCCGACTCGCCGAGATCCATTGAAGCAAGTCGCCTTGCTCTTGAAAAAGCGGAATCAATTTTCCTACGCCGCGCTTCCGGTTGATTCGGCTCGTCACGCGGCTCGTCGCGCCGCTCGTTGTCGACTACTCCGCCTTGCGCAGGCTCGTCGTCGACTACTTCGCCTCCGCCGCGCGTCCGGGTGCCTCGGCACGTCGCGCGGCTCGTCACGCGGCTCGTCGCGCCGCTCATCGTCGACTACTCCACCTCGCGCAGGCTCGTCGTTGACTACTTCGTCTTCGCCGTGCGTCCAGGTGCCTTGGCACGTCGCGTGGCTCGTCCCGCGGCTCGTCGCGCCGCTCGTCGTCAACTACTCTGCCTCTCGCAGGCTCGTCGTCGACTACTTCGTCTTCGCCACGCGTCCGGGTGCCTCTGCACGTCGCGCGGCTTGTCATGCGGCTCGTCGCGTCGCTCGTCGTTGACTACTCCGCCTTGCGCAGGCTCGTCGTCGTCGACTACTTTGCCTCCGCCGGGCGTCCGGGTGCCTCGGCACGTCGTGTGGCTCGTCATGCGGCTCGTCGCGCCGCTCGTCGTTGACTACTCCGCCTCGCGCAGGCTCGTCGTCGACGACTACTTTGCCTTCGCCGCGCGTCCGGGGTGCCTCGGCACGTCGCGCGGCTCGTCATGCGGCTCGTCGCACGGCTCGTCATGCGGCTCGTCGCGCCGCTCGTCGTCAACTATTCCACCTCGCACGGGCTCGTCGTCGTCGACTACTTTACCTCCGCCGCGCGTCCCGGTGCCTCGGCATGTCGCGCGGCTCGTCACGCGGCTCGTCGCGCCGCTCGTCGTCGACTACTCCGCCTCGCGCAGGCTCGTCGTCGACTACTTCGTCTTCGCCGCGCGTCCAGGTGCCTCAGCACGTCGCGCGGCTCGTCATGCGGCTCGTCGCACCGCTTGTCGTCGACTACTCCGCCTCAGGCAGGCTCATCGTCGACTACTTCGTCTTTGCCGCGCGTCCGGGTGCCTCGGCACGTCACGCGACTCGTCATGCGGCTCGTCGCACCGCTTGTCGTCGACTGCTCCGCCTCGCGCAGGCTGGTCGTCGACTACTTCGTCTTCGCCGCGCGTCGGGGTGACTCGGCACGTTGCGCGGCTTGTCATGCGGCACGTCGCGCGGCTCGTCACGCGGCTCGTTGCGCCGCTCGTCGTCGTCGACTACTTTGCCTCCGCCGCGCGGCTCGTCATGCGGCTCGTCGTCGTCGTCGACTACTCCGCCTCGCGCAGGCTCGTCGTCGACTACTTCGTCTTCGCCGCACGTCTGGGTGCCTCGGCACATCGCGCGGCTCGTCATGGGGCTCATCGCTCCGCTCGTCATCGACTACTCCGCCTCGCGCAGGCTCGTCGTCGACTACTTCGTCTTCACCGCGCGTCCGGGTGCCTCGGCACGTCACGCGGCTCGTCATGCGGCTCGTCGCGCCGCTCGTCATCGACTACTCCGCCTCGCGCAGGCTCGTCGTCGACTACTTCGTCTTCGCCGCACGTCCCGGGTGCCTCGGCACGTCGCGTGGCTCGTCATGCGACTTGTCACGCCGCTCGTCGTCGACTACTCCGCCTCGCGCAAGCTCGTCGTCGACTACTTCGTCTTCGCCGCGCGTCCGGGTGCCTCGGCACGTCGCTCGGCTCGTCATGCGGCTCGTCGCGCCGCTCGTCGTCGACTACTCCCGCCTCGCGCGAGCTCGTCGTCGACTACTTCGTCTTCGCCGCGCGTTCGGGGTGCCTCGGCACGTCGCGCGGCTCGTCATGCGGCTCGTCGTGCCGCTCGTCGTCGACTACTCCGCCTCGCGCGGGCGGTCGTCGACTACTTCGTCTTCGCCGCGCGTCCGGGGTGACTCGGCACGTTGCGCGGCTTGTCATGCGGCACGTCACGCGGCTCGTCACGCGGCTCGTTGCGCCGCTCGTCGTCGTCGACTACTTTGCCTCCGCCGCGCGGCTCGTCATGCGGCTCGTCGTCGTCGTCGACTACTCCGCCTCGCGCAGGCTCGTCGTCGACTACTTCGTCTTCGCCGCGCGTCTGGGTGCCTCGGCACGTCGCGCGGCTCGTCATGGGGCTCGTCGCTCCGCTCGTCATCGACTACTCCGCCTCTCGCAGGCTCGTCGTCGACTACTTCGTCTTCACCGCGCGTCCGGGTGCCTCGGCACGTCACGGGGCTCGTCATGCGGCTCGTCGCGCCGCTCGTCGTCGACTACTCCGCCTCGCGCAGGCTCGTCGTCGACTACTTCGTCTTCGCCGCACGTCCGGGTGCCTCGGCACGTCGCGCGGCTCGTCATGCGACTTGTCACGCCGCTCGTCGTCGACTACTCCGCCTCGCGCAGGCTCGTCGTCGACTACTTCGTCTTCGCCGCGCGTCCGGGTGCCTCGGCACGTCGCTCGGCTCGTCATGCGGCTCGTCGCGCCGCTCGTCGTCGACTACTCCGCCTCGCGCGAGCTCGTCGTCAACTACTTCGTCTTCGCCGCGTGTTCGGGTGCCTCGGCACGTCGCGCGGCTCGTCATGCGGCTCGTCGCGCCGCTCATCGTCGACTACTCCGCCTCGCGTAGGCTCGTCGTCGACTACTTCTTCTTCGCCGCGCGTCGGGTGCCTCGGCACGTCGTGCGGCTCGTCATGCGGCTCGTCGCGCCGCTCGTCGTCGCCTACTGCGCCTCGCGCGGGCTCGTCGTCGACTACTTCGTCTTCGCCACGCGTCCGGTGCCTCGGCACGTCGCGCGGCGCTCGTCATGCGGCTCGTCGCGCCGCTCGTCGTCGACTACTCCCCCCGCGTAGGCTCGTCGTCGACTACTTCGTCTTCACCGCGCGTCCGGGTGCCTCAGCACGTCGTGCGGCTCGTCATGCGGCTTGTCGCGCCGCTCGTCGTCGACTACTCCGCCTCGCGCAGGCTCGTCGTCAACTACTCCGCCTCGCCCAGGCTCGTCGTCGACTACTCCGTGCGCCGCGACTTCATCTTGCGGCCACGCTGGCTCTACTTCATCCACGCCGTGCGTCGTGACTACTTGTCTCGCGGCAACACTGGCTCTACTTCGAGTATGACGTGCGCCGCCACGACGTCGTCTTCTGGCCGCATCACGTCGACCTTTCATCTTGACTAGTTTTCCAAACTAGTCGACAACGGCAGTCACGCCCCCAACAACTAGTCGGAATCAACTCTGACTAGTCAACTTTAACAACAACCGTCGTGGCTCCATCGCCGACCGCCATGGCTTCATCATCAGTCTGCCCAGGCAGCAATAGCTAAGTCATTTATTTAAATGATTAATTTTCTCTTTTCTCGGCTTGTTCTCCTCGTCATGTAGGACTATTTGCCGACTACTCATTTGTGTATGCTTCTCGGTGGGTTTTCACGGGAGCTACACTCTGCTGACTACTCTTTGGGTATATCAATCAAGTCACCACGAGTATACTTCATCAACTCGGGGGCTATCCCTAGGAAGCAGCTTCTAAAGTCCGCTCCGTGCGGCAACTCAAAGTCGACTTCTAAAGTCGCATTCTAAAGTCCGCTCCGTGCGGCAACTTAAAGTCGACTCCGGTCGCATCTTCGTCTGCTTCGATGGCATACTACGTGTGTAAGCTTCGATGGAACCTAGCTGTAAGCGGCCCTCGGGTCCTGGCGACGATGGAACCTAGTTGCACGTGGTCTTCACGCTCTGTACCATGGGTGTTGACGTAAAATCTGCACCTCACGCCAAGCACACAGCAAGCCGAACAAGCTAGCTTCACACGCGCAAAGATTCCAAGACGTGCCAGTCAATTTTTCCTGAAAATTAACAAAAGATAAAGTAGTTAAATTCCAAAGCTTGGAACTTGCCGGGTGGTACCAGACAGTTCCATATTTACGGCTAGAAAGCCAAGTGAGATGACATATAGCTATAAAGAGCTATCTGCCAGCAAACTAGAAATCATTCGGGAGCTTTAAAGTGCAAATGGTAACATAGCCGAATAGATGATGTAAGCATGACGATAGATCGGTCTTTACTTGGATGAAAAGTGCTCGTGCGCAAATCCATGACCGATCCTTGTGGTAAATAACATTAAACAATAAATGAAGTAAAAGCATGATCATAAATATGCAACAAACGAGCATGCATAGACCCAAAGCACTAGTCTACCGCATGTCTAGATACTTTAAAACCCGTCAAGCATGATACCAAACAAATCTATCCACCGCATGATACAACTTGTTTAAAATCATACCACCGTCCACAAATAGATCTATCCACCGCATGATACAATCTAAATATGGAAAGCTAAAAGCATACAATATTTGAAGCATAACTTATAAACACGTTTCACTCGTGAAAGCATAACTGAATACGACTGAACAGCCGAATCGGGGTCCATGAAGAAGGAACGAACGTTACCAAAGAATATAAATCTATCAGATTGGATCGGAATCTAATGCACTGTATGACTAGCTCCAAAACAACCCAAAAACCTGCATCTACCGGATGATACCCAGCTCTTTCAAGATTTATACAAGATTTGGCAAGCTTGAACCCGCAACACGTAACAACCTAGATCGATTCGGTTTCGGCTATCAGGGAGCATGTGATCCACGAGCTATTTAAGCTAAGGGTACGAACTCGATTCGCATAAGGATCATCAAAAGAGATAAAGCCGATTCAAATCAATCTAGATTGGGCAAAGAAGTGTTACATGAATTTAAACATGAAGTAAAAACTCAAAACAACATGGGGTAACTTAATGAATCTATTGAATCTTGCCAAAATTCAATAGAGCCGATAACTAGCTTCAAGCTAGATCTTAGCCTACCGCATGGCTCAGGACCTAACAAGAAACCCTCTTGAACCAAGCTTGAATCTACCGCATGACACTAAGCATGGTAACAAGACTACTTGCATCAGATCTAAATCCACCGCATGATACTAGACATGATACAAGGTTGCCAGTACTCACGGAGGTCGACGGATCGATGAACCCTCTCGAAGAACTTGACGACACGACAAAGGACTCTAGGGTTTGGCGTAAAGCTGGTTTGTATTGAGAATGTTTCGAATGTTCGTTACATACATTCAGGGCCCATATTTATACCCTGTCAAGCATGACTTCGAATGGATTTGATACCTAATTTATCTCTAAGCGCGATTGCTTATCCATCCATTCACCTCTTCCGCTCGGGCCACGTCATCACGCAAATCCCACAAAATCAGCGCAACAGTTTCCTTGCCGAACGGAAGCAAATTGCCGACCGCAGACTCTTCTGTCGAATTCATCTGAAGAAACCTTCCTTCTGCCGGACGGATCCTTCACCAAGTTGGACCCACAGGTCAGACTCCTTACCTTACCAAATTTTGGTGTTAACATATGCCCCTTCAATTAAGGGATAAAAGTGATTTTATTCCGGAATTGACTCCAGCCACCAACGTCTCCAAATTGAATCTGTTCAACACCTATTCTCTCTCTTCGCAATCCGTCGGAGTCTTCGCCTAGATCCAAACTCTAGATCGCCTTTTCCTGAGCTCAAATCCTCAATGGCAGGTCAAAATCAAGCTGCTCAGGTAAATTCCTCCTCCGTAAGCTTCATTCGACACTTAACTTTTCAATTTTTACCTGAGATTTCTTCTTCGCCTTCCTCCAGCAAGAGCTTTCCACTGAGCTTTTGATTCGTACTGAGGCCAATTCGACATCTTATTTCCTCGGTCCTGTGGGAGTTTCTGATCCTCATGACTTCATAGCAGCCGAATCCCAGAGAATCCCCTTCAAAGCGGCTTTAACTAAGCCTTCCCTGTGGCAGGATGCCTTCAAGAACTGGCCCTTGCCCCCAATCGCAGGCTGGAGGAATTGGTATAAGAGGGTCCTTGCGGATAAAAGTGTTAAGACCCAAACCTGGGACACCCTCCGAATTGCTCAATGCCTGGAGCTTTCTTTGGCCGAGACCCCAAAAAACGAAGACCTCTTGATAGCGGCTTGCCACTTCTGGTCAAATGGCGTCAACGCCTTCCTTTTTGGTCACGGCCCAATGTCCCCAACTCTGGCCGATGTATACATGATTACCGGCCTTGATATTTCAGGATCTATTCACCCCTGGGACTTCAGAGGTTCCACAAGACAAACAGGAGTGAAACCAGGGAGCGAATATAAACATTATATCCAGAATCATATGAAAGATGGCCCCCTTGGTGAAGTTGAATATAGGGCATTCCTGAACATGTGGTTGTGCAGGTTTATCTTCTGTGGTAAAGCCAATGAGCCTACTCTGAATCATATTGTAATGGCTACATAATTGGCTGGTGGTAAGCGCCTTCCCCTCGGAAAATACCTTCTAGGAAGTGTGTACCATATGCTTCACCAAACCATCACCCAAATGCATACTGGCAGAAGATATCATGCGTCAACGGCCCTCGGTGGTTTGTACAGATGTGGCTGCAACTGCACATGCACCAGATCCTCGGCATTGACCTTAACAACCGGTTTTCCCCTTCATCCAGCTATCACAAAGGGGAAGTTCAGGTTACCAGAGGATGCCACACCTATGGAGAAGCTGCTTCAACTGTTCCCATCAATCAGAATGTCAGCCAGCTCTTTGAGCTCTTCTTCAAAGGCTTCCCCAATCCTCTCTGGCTTCCTTACTTGGACAATGATAATTTAACCCTCCCCTGTGAGTTCTCCTTTGAGGCTGGACGCCAAGATGGAAGGTTTCTGGAAATCTTCAATATCCTCATCCATCCATGCATTCTGCCAGCTGAATTTAGTGGAGGGAGATTAAACCACAGTACTTATGAATACTACTAGACAAATATGGTGGCTCGACAACTTGGATGTGGCCAGATGCCCCCAAGATTATTTCTTCATGAATTCCTCAAACCCAGAGAAGAAATCAAAGAGCTTGCTCAATCAAGCAGGGTTTTTCAGTATGAATGCAGTCCAACCATTTATACCTGGCCTTTCACACCTACAACAGTAGCTCATCCCTCCTTCAATTCTTGGTGGCAAGAATTTCATGACTACATCTTCAGTGAGCCTGTGCACTCATTTTGCATAGAGCTGATGCCTGATTTTCAACCAACCTCAGAGGTAACATGATTGTCCTTTTCTCCAAATCAGACATTTCTCCTTTTAACCATGATCTTGATTTTTTAACTGCAGAATACAGTGCCTGCCCCTCGAGCCAGGGCAATTACTTACAATGCAGTATACCCAATTTCAGTAATGGGATTTAGATCCCCAACTTTGGCTCAACTGATGGCTAGGTATGCCACAACGGACCCAATTCTCTCCAGTGTCACCGCTGACACGAGAAAAGGTTTGTCTCTGATCGCACCTCTGGCTGCCAAGAAGAGAAGAACAGTCAAGAAAGTCCTTGTTGAGGTAAAGTTTTCCTCTTTCTTGATCACAAGATTACTCTTTACTAATAAATCTCATTTTGTGCGATTTCAGACTAGAATTCAACAGCCTTCGGCTTCAGAACCTACCAATGCTCTACCCACTGGTATGACCTTTATTACTTTTCTCCAAAGATCAACACTGGCATTTACCCTTAATCTGATACTTGCAGAAGAAACAATGGTGGATCATCCTGTGGACATCCCTGTTCCTCAACATATAAGTCCATCAAGGGCTGAGACACCTGCCCAAGTAGAAATTTCATCTTCATCAGGGACTCAATCACCCTCTGTTCAGACAGAAACACCAACACCACCAGAGATGAACTTTCACATCCAACCAGAGCCTTCAAGTCCTTCAAGGGTTCAATCCCCTATTGGCCAGGCAGAAACTCCAACCTTAACAGAGGCAGCTCCATCTCCTCTCCAGTTAGAAGCTTTAGAGTTACTAGAGACTGCACCAGCACCCTCTTACATAGAAGCCTCAGCTTTGCCAAGAGCCCCTCCTTCACTAGTGGCTCCAGAAATCGCCCCTGAAACTGAACAAAACCTTGTTCCAGTTCAGGAAGTCAGGCATGAGGTAAACATTTGCACTTAACTCTGTTATCTCCTTTAATTCCCAACACTCCTGACTCGGCAATGTTACCTTTTCATGATCAAGCTCCGTCATCATCAAGCCCAATAGTGGAGAATAATCCAACTGCCGAGACAAGAGAAGGAGAGACTCAAGCCCTGTCAGAGGAAGTACAAGAAAAGCTCAAGGAAATTTTTGTCTGGCTGCAGAGAGAGGCTCGAGATCAAATCAGAGATCTTGATTATTTCGAGGAAATGCTTGGACCCATCAGCCAAGAACTCCCTGAGGATATCAAGACCTCACTTGAACCCATATCTGGTTTGGATATTCATTACGTAGCCATAAGACGAGCTCTGAGAAATGTGTCTTCCCGACCAGCTGTCGAACAAAAGAAAGCCAAAGCTGAACAAGCTGCGAAGGGAGCACAATCTCAAACTGAGAATCACAAAGGGATATTGGCCAATCTGCGAGCTGCTCGTGAGTTGAAAATCGCTAGAAAGGCCGCACTGGAGGCAGAACTAAAAAGCTTATCAGCAGAAATAGAAGCTAATGACAAGAAGATAGTCGAACTTCCTGGACTGATAGAGAAGATCCAAGAGGAAGCAACATCGGCCATAGCTGAGGTGAATCAATGTAATGCAGAACTTACCATCCTGTCCAACGCCCAGAAAGACTACCAGGAGCGGATGGAAGATATTCACCATACAGTATCAAATGCCTCCAATGTGATTGCAAAGTATTTTAACATTTAGCTGTACTGATCGATGTGTAACCGAACCTGACCATTCTTGCAACATTTGCTTCTGTAAATTTACTTTCCCTTTTATTTGCATGTCCTTGATTGCAACGCTGAACGATCCATTCAGTAATCAGTAGCCAAATAGTGCCATACCCGAACGGCACCTTAACTTCCTTTTAGCTGAGCCAGTCAACCGAATGCGACCCAGCCTTGAACTCCAAACGACCCGACGGCGGATTGGTCAAGGAAACCTCTCCACCTTCCAAGTTTCTTGGGGTACGAGCCACGATCCAAGGCCACGATCTAATGCCACAATCTGCTTCGCTAGGCCTATAAATAAAACCGTGGGTGCCCCCAGCTCTTCACCAAGCCTTTAGCCTTCAAATCTTTGCCAACCTCAAATTTTCTTTCCCCAATCAGCGCAAACCCCAGAATCATGGCGAGCAGCAACAACAGGCGCCGCACCGCCGACGAGGCGGAAGGTAGTCGCGCTAGTGCGCGTCGGAGGCAATAATCGTCAACTTTTCCTTTACGATTCGTCTTTGATCCCCTTTTTGTTTTTGACGATCATCTCTGTTTCAGGCTTATTCAATGGAATCCATCTTCTGCACTGGCCGGTCAGCCCCTGCCGGACGACTCCTCGGAGTCAGACCACTACTCCCCCGTGCCCTACGGGGAACATGATGCTCTCCGCTTCAAGGCGGAGCTGGAGGTGGCCCAGCGCGAGCTGGAAGACGTCTCCAAAAAGGCTGGCATAGCCGAACTGGAGTGAGAGGACCAGCGCAAGCAGCTGCTGGCGACCATCGACGGTACGGCTCTGGAACCGCTCCCTAATCCAATCTGGCTTTTGATACTAATCACCTTTACCTTGCATTTTGCAGCCCGTGACGCTAAGCTCAACCAGCTAAAAATGCTGGTGGAGCAATTGGCTGACAAGGTGAACGCCCGCGGAGATACGCCGGCGGGAGCGCCTCGCCGCGGTGGGACACCGCGTGGATGAAGTGGCCACCCACGGCATCCGCCTGGGCATCACTTTGGGCCTGGCCGCCATGGCGACGCACACCGACGTCGACTACTCCACCAGGCCGTGCGGATTCCAGGGCGGTGCACCAGAAGACATCGACGAGATCGAGGTCATCTTGGAGTGTCTCGACGGTCACGACGACGCCATTGCCGAACTCACTCATCCCCAGTCTGTGCTAAACAGGCTCTTTGATTAGATTGTACTAGGGATGTTTGATTATTGGCAATAAATAAAGAACTTTTAATTCTTGTGCTTGCATTGCGATGACTTTTCTGTGTTTGCATGCGTGAATCTTATTCTTCCTTAAACGTATTCGGGAACTCGCCTGAGCCGAACACGCAAAAACAGATGCCCCTTGGCGCAATATCCGCAGAAAATCCTTGATTCGGCAATCCGTAAGCACTGTTCAAATGAAAACCCTTTGCATCCGGGAGGAAAACCCTGCCGCTTGGTATTCCAATAATGCATGCCAGCCAGTCATCACTCCCAATGCACTCCCTCAGTCAATAAAATAGCCTGCCGAGATGCCCTGCAAATCCACTCGCACACTCATCCATCACTTCTCATCTTCTCCCCTGCTCCAGAAAAGAAAACCCTAAAGCCATGGACAAGGGCAAGCAACCCAAGGAGGACAACTCCCCAAAGAAATGCACGATTCGAGAGTGAGTTTCCCTTTGACTTGCTTCTTGCTTTCTCGCGTGATCTTGCGTTTTACTTCCTCTTTGTCTTTTCTTTTAGCCTTGATCTGCTTCCCGAAGAAATCATTGGGACCGAAGACATGCCTGAGTACATCTCCTCTGATTCTTCCCTCGAAGCAGAGGACGCCACGCCCGAACAGAGGATCAACCACCAACTACGCCGCCGCGTTCGGCACTTGGAGCATGACCTCCGGGACATCACCGCTTGTTGCCAGGCCGAACGCGAATGTCGCATGGCTCTGGAGGCACTAGTAGGAGGTAAACATCTTCAACTTCTTTCTGACTCCATGCTCACATCTGGATCTCTGCCCCTAATGACCACTCCTCTGTCCCAGATGTCTCTGATAGGTACAATAACCTGAAAGCGGCTTGGGACAGCTTGGTGGAGGCAGCAAATCATGGTCATCCCCACGCATTCCAAGTTGCCGTCACGGTGATCCTGGAGCAACTGAAGAGGGAGCAGCAGAAGAAGCAAAGAAAAGATTGAATCATACTTTCGCTTCTTACGCCAGGCCTTCTGCTTCCCACCCTCTCGTAGTCCTGATCACCAGGGTTGTTAGATGTAAACCTGCAAGAAGCATTTGTAATGTAGTTTTGCGCTAAGGGCAATGCATCTAGGCACCAACCATTCCCTCTGTTTGGGAATTTTTGTTCTGAAGGCGGCCTCATTCTTGAGCGCCGGCTATTCCTGTATCAGATGCATGTAATCCCAATGCTGGTGATCAACGATCGATTTCAATACTAGGATAATATTTCTTCAAATATCTTCCATTTATTACAGCGGAAAACTCTTCTCCTAGTAAAGTTTTCAACATGTAGGCATTGCCAGGCACGCATCTGACCACTCGAAAGGGTCCTTCCCAGTTAGGGGACCATTTGCCGAATTCACTGTATTTGGTTCCAATCGGCAGTAAAGCTTTCCAAACCAAATCCCCTTCTGCAAATTGCCTGACTTTTACTTTCTTGTTATAATATTTGGCAACCCGCAGCTTGTTCTTTTCGATATTTTCTAGGGCCCTAAGACGGATCATGTGGAAATCTTCTAACTCATCCATCATTAAGCCACTGTAATCTTTGGAGCTTAAATCTTTTTGCAAACCTACTCTCCTAGAATCTGATTGTATTTCCCAAGGCAAAACTGTATGGTGCCCATAAACCAGTTCATAAGGAGATGTCTTTGTAGCTCCATGAGGGGCCATTCGGTAAGCCCACAAAGCCTCATTGAGTACCGAATGCCACCTTCTTGGCTTCTGGTCGATCTTCTTTTGCATAAGCTTGATCATGATCTTATTAGAAGCCTCTGCCTGGCCATTAGCTTGGGCATAATAGGGAGAAGAATTAAATAACTTGATCCCCATGCTTTTGGCAAACTCCCTGAACTCCAAGGACACGAACTGGGCTCCTTGGTCAGTTGTGATTGTTTGAGGGATTCCAAACCGGTAGATGATGTGTTCCTTAACAAACTCAACCATGTTTTCTGATGTCACCTTCTTCAGTGGAATTGCCTCAACCCATTTGGTAAAGTAATCTGTTGCCAAAAGCACAAACTTATGCTCCTTGCTAGATGGTGGATTAATCTGGCCAATCAGGTCTATACCCAAGCCCCTGAATGGCCATGGCTTGATAATGGGATTTAACGCTGATGCAGGAACTCTTTGAATATTTCCAAACCTCTAACAATATTGGCATCCCTTGTAATACTCAAAGCAATCCTCTAATATCGTCGGCCAAAAGCACCCAGTTTGCCTGATAACCCATTTCATGCGGTAGGCTGATTGGTGTGCTCCACATATCCCATCATGTACTTCACTCATCATCCTTTTAGCTTCTTCTGGACCCAGGCATCATAGCAACACCCCATCTAATGATTTGTAAAACTAACTATCATCCAGAAGAACAAATTTTATGGCCTTGTACCTGAGCTTCCTAGAGACTTTTCGGGATGGATCCTTCAAATAGTCAACGATCTCTTTTCTCCAATCATCTTCCGCAAGATCCATTCCTAGCGCACATATCTTCGCGGCAAACGCTTCTTGATTCTGTTTATAACCAGAAGCACTCTGAGCCAATCTATTTGCTTCTTCATTGTGTTCCCTAGGAATATGTTGTAGAATTACCAACGGAAAGCTCTTCAAGATTTTCCTGCATTCTTCGTAGTAACTCCTCAGCGCATCACTTTTACATTCGTATTGGCCGTTCAATTGCTTTATAACCAATTCTGAATCTCCATAAACCTCAACTAAAACGGCCCCGGCTTCTCTCAAATATTGAAGCCCCCGAAGCAATGCCTCGTACTCAGCCTGATTGTTTGTGACAGTGGGCTGGACAGGGATAGCAAACTCAAACATCTCACCTCTGGGTGAAATTAATAGAATCCCTACTACCCCACCTTTACCACATGATGATCCATCAAAAAACAAAGCCCAAGGAGTAATTTCAAGCAAATCAATTGATGGATCACGATGTTCAGTTATAAAATCGGAAATGATCTGACCTTTTATAGCTTTTGTCGATTCAAACTTTAATTCAAACTCCGATAAAGCCATGATCCACTTGCCAATCCTGCCATTCAAAATTGGCATAGATAACATATGTTTTATTACATCAAACTTGGAGTATACAACGCATTCGGCATTCAACAGGTAGTGCCGAAATTTTGTACACGAGTAGTACACGCATAGGCACAGTTTCTCCGCAGCCGAATACCTGGTCTCAGGATCAAGTAACTTTCGGCTAAGGTACGCTACTACCCTCTCCTTTCCTTCGAATTCTTGAATAAGGGCTGATCCAGTGGTTTGGGTATCGGCCGCCACATACAACTTGAAAGGCTTATCCAACCGCGGAGGGACCAGTACTGGTGGTTCCTTCATATATTGCTTGATCTCATCAAAAGCCTTTTGTTGTTCGTCGCCCCACGTGAACTTCTGATCCTTCTTAAGCTTCAGCAATGGAGAAAATGACAAAACCTTTTGTGACAGATTTGAGATGAATCTCCTTACAAAATTGATCTTGCCGAGCAGTGATTGCAACTCCTTGAGATTAGTTGGAGGGACAACCTCATCAATAGCCTTCATGCTTTTCTTGCCAACTTCAATCCCCCCTTCGTGCACCAAGAATCCCAAGAACTCTCCAGCTGATACCCCAAAAGTGCATTTGTTTGGATTCATCTTCAAACCATGCTTCCGGGTGCATTCCAAGGTTCTCTTCACGTCCCCCGAATGTGTGTCATGATTCAAAGACTTGATCACGACATCATCAATGTAAATTTCGACAACCTTGCCGATCAACTCGTGAAAGATGTAATTCATGGCTCGCTGATAAGTTGAACCGGCATTCTTCAACCCAAATGTCATGACTATCCATTCAAACAGGCCTATGTGACCAGGACATCTGAAGGCCGTCTTTGATATATCTTCTATTGCCATAAAGATCTGGTTGTATCCCGCATTACCATCCATGAAACTGATAACTTTGTGTCCAGCAGCGGCATCAACCAACAAATCGGCAACAAGCATGGGGTAACCATCCATAGGAGTAGCTCTGTTTAAATCCCTAAAATCTATGCAGACCCTCATCTTTCCATTCTTCTTGTAGACAGGGAAGATATTAGAGATTCACTCCGCGTATATGCATGGCCGAATGAAGTTTGCGTCAAGTAATCTTTCAACTTCTTTCTTCACATCGGCCAATACTTCGTCCTTGTAGATTTTCCGGGGAGGTTGCTTATATGGTTTAAAACCACATTTGATTAGCAGCCGATGCTCGACGATGGAACGATCTAGACCGGGCATCTCGGAATAATCCCAAGCGAAGCAATCCTTATATTCTCTTAACAACTTAATCAATTCCTCCCTGAAATCTGACTCCAAGCTTGCGCTGATAAACGTCGGCCTTGGTTTATCGCCGTTTCCAATATCAACTTCCTCCAACCTGTCGGCCAACATGAATCCTCGCCCCAACTTGCTGTCAGTGCCATCAACGGGATTATCCATTAAAAGTTGCTATAAGAGCCGACTACTTGAATCGGCTGTTGATCACTGCTGACAGGCTCAACAGGACCTTCTCCCCAATCTTTCCCTGAGAAACAATCAATACCCTGATATTCCCAGAAAGCTGGTTCCACATTTGCGACACTCACGGAGTCATCTGCTTGGACCACCTTAATATCGTCATCTACCCATTGGATGATCTGCTGATGCATGGTAGATGGGACACAGCAGTTGGCGTGAATCCAGTCCCGTCCAAGCAGTAGGCTGTAGGCTCCTTTACCTTCGATGACAAAGAAGGTTGTGAGCAGTGTTTTGGACCCGATCATCAGATAAACGTGGACGCACCCCTTGGTATCTGAAGGATTCCCGGCGAAGTCGTTCAGAATTATGCTTGTAGGTGTCAAGTTGCCAGGGCCCATGCCAAGTTTACTGAAAGTGGTGTATGGCATCACGTTGACTACCGCTCCACCGTCGACAAACATCTTGGTCAATGGCTTGCCATTGACGTATCCTTTCAAGTACAACGGCCTCATGTGCCAATTTCTGGCCGGTTTGTCGAAGATGGCTTGCTTGGCTAGCACCAGTTGCGCCATCAGCCCCCCAAGCTATTCATCGTCCAGGGACGTTTCTTCCTGCACAACCTGATTAGCAGGAGCCATAAACTCGTTCGGCAGAAAATATACCATACATGCCGGAGCCGAACGGTTTGATCCTTCAGGTTTATCCTTTGGTCGCCACACCTGTCTCGTCTGGATCCCCGCCTGCCTCAGTTCGCGGTTCCTCAAGCGCTGAACCCTCCTTTTCTGACTCTTTCTTAAACCAGGCGGGCACCACTGCCCCTTTTGCCAGACGTACTCATCCTCGTCTTCTTCTTGATCAGCCCATCTTAGATCAGCTTGCCTCTTCCTGGGGTGATCGATGATTTCAATTTTTTGACGCCGATCCTCACTAGGATGCATCCTTCCAATTCTTTCATGGACGGATCGGCGATTGGCAGTTTCCTGCCTATACTCAAAGTACCTGTCGCTGCACTCAGGGCAGTTTCTCAGTGTAGGAAGCTTCAACCCCTCGTTCTAGCAGTGCCTGAAGAATGCGCACCCCCAATGTGCGCGCTCCTGCTCGCGCCTGTACTGCTCCAGATCTTTCCTGTGCGCTTCTTCCTCGGCCCTGCGTCTCTCCTCATCGTGCTTTCTCTTCTGGTAGCGCTCTTTCTCTAGCTGGCACTGCCACTTGTTGAGGAGGATGTGCGTGGTGACCCTGGGTTTGGCCCTGGATGACTCCCCAATCTCGACATGGCTCTTGAGAATGCGAGGGGCTTCTCCATGAACCTGCTCCAATGTCACTTCTCGTTCTGGGTCTACTGCTCCATCTTGCCTTGCCCTAGCAGAAGTTAATACCTTAACCTTGCCCTTTTCCTCGGCAGTCACCATGTTGACAGAAAAGCTTAGCATGTTCTGGGGAAAAGGGTGGTCGTCCAGTTTCATCTTGTTGTCGAACTTGAGATGACCCTCCTGGATAGCCTTCTGGATCCTCATTCTAAAGACCCTGCAGTCGTTTATGGAGTGAGAATTCCTGTCATGGAAGCCGCAGTAACGTCTCTCTTTTACTACATCAGGCCGAAGCATGGAATGCCCCTCAGGCAATTTGATTCGGCCTTCCTTCACCAGGAGCTCAAACAGCTTATCAGCTTTAGTGACATCAAAGTCGTATGTGCCTTTGGTCTGCTTGATCCAGCGCTGGTTCATGGTCAATGGTTCCTTTCCCCACATGATCTCAGCAACAGCCACTTCCTGATCATCGTCAGAGTCTTCCATTTGGTCGGCCTTCTCCAGGAACTGATTGTAGATATCGGCTATATCGTGCTGCTTGTTGAACCTGGTGTCTTTCTTAAACCAGTAGGCCTGGTTACTCATTAATGATAGCTTCTAAGACAACTGGCCCAGGTTCTCAAACTCCATGACAAACAATTTTTCTCGGACGGCCGGCAGCATCCCTGCAACGGCCATATCGGCCAACTGGTCATCTGGCAAATTCAACGAAAAACACATGCCTTTCATGTCCCTGAACCTCCTGAGGAACTCTAAAGGCGTCTCGCTGTGCCTCTGCTTCAATGTGGTGAGATCGATGAGCTTCTTTTCTGTGGTGCCGCTGAAGTAATGAGCGTGGAATTTTCACTCCAGTTCCTTCCACGTACCAACTGACTGGGGTGGTAAAGAAGTAAACCACTGGAAGGCAGATCCCGTCAATGACATGGGGAAATACCTAACCCTGAATGCCTCGTCAGATGAGGCCTCTCCAAGCTGCATCAGGTAACAAACAATGTGCTCTGTTGTGCTTGTGTCATCTTGCCCGGAGAACTTGGTAAACTCCGTGAGAGGCTTTACTCTGGGAGGCAGGATCACTCTGTAATACCACTCTGGGAAGGGAGGCGTGTAGGCTGGTCCCTACATTTTAGGTTTGAGGCCGAATTGATTCTGCATCAAATCGGCCATCTTCTGAACTAGGATGTCATCTTCTTGCACGCCTGCAGTTGTGTCGTACCCAGGATTTGGGAGGGCATCAATGGCACTGTAGACCATAACTTCATGGTATCCTCCACCGTACAGGTTCCTTTGCAATCTGTTGTTAGCTGGGGCGATCTTGTAGGTGGAAGTGAGCGGAACCCCAGCCGAACCGAATGCTAACTCCCCATACGTGGGCTGATATGGGTTCGGCTGTTGATTAGGCTGAACCGTGCTACCTTGCGGAGGTGGCTGGATCGGCTGTCCTCCTGCGGCCTGCAGAGGGGGTTGCACCGGTTGTCCTCCAGCGCCCTGTGGGGGGAGGCTGAACGGCTTGGCTTCCAACGCTCTGCGGAGGAGGTTGGACTGACTGGCTTCGCAATGGCGGCTGAGAACTGGACTCTCCAATCTCCACGTTGCCTCCCTGAAAGGGTGCTCGACTAAATAATTGCTCCATGCCCGGGCCGAAGATAGCCACCATCATCTGCTTGAACGCACCCAGGAAAGCCCTGTGATGCCTACCCAGTGCGTCTTCCGCGGCGTCTCAAAACGCTTTTATGCATTCCTCCTTCTCCTTCTGAGTTGTAATGTCACTCTCTCCTGACAGTTGAACTCTGGGCATCTCATTCTTGAGGTATGGGACGCCACTTCTGTTCTTTTTAAATGACATCAAGCATTTTTGTTGGAACTGATCCGTAGCATCCTTCAGCTGTTGCAACTGCTCTGGAGAGAGATCCTCGATGGCGACGTCCATGATGTCACCGATGTCAGGCATCTTGATTTTCGGCTATTTGTCCCACTGGGCGTGCCAAAAAGTGTGTTGACGTAAAATCTGCACCTAACGCCAAGCACACAGCAAGCCGAACAAGCTAGCTTCACACGCGCAAAGATTCCAAGACGTGCCAGTCAATTTTTCCTGAAAATTAACAAAAGATAAAGTAGTTAAATTCCAAAGCTTGGAACTTGCCGGGTGGTACCGGACAGTTCCATATTTACGGCTAGAAAGCCAAGTGAGATGACATATAGCTATAAAGAGCTATCTGCCAGCAAACTAGAAACCATTCGGGAGCTTTAAAGTGCAAATGGTAACATAGCCGAATAGATGATGTAAGCATGACGATAGATCGGTCTTTACTTGGATGAAAAGTGCTCGTGCGCAAAGCCATGACCGATCCTCGTGGTAAATAACATTAAACAATAAATGAAGTAAAAGCATGATCATAAATATGCAACAAACGAGCATGCATAGGCCCAAAGCACTAGTCTACCGCATGTCTAGATACTTTAAAACCCGTCAAGCATGATACCAAACAAATCTATCCACTGCATGATACAACTTGTTTGAAATCATACCACCGTCCACAAATAGATCTATCCACCGCATGATACAATCTAAATATGGAAAGCTAAAAGCATACAATATCTGAAGCATAACTTATAAACACGTTTCACTCGTGAAAGCATAACTGAATACGGCTGAACAGCCGAATCGGGGTCCATGAAGAAGGAACGAACGTTACCAAAGAATATAAATCTATCAGATTGGATCAGAATCTAATCCACCGGATGACTAGCTCCAAAACAACCCAAAAACCTGCATCTACCGCATGATACCCAGCTCTTTCAAGATTTATACAAGATTTGGCAAGCTTGAACCCGCAACACGTAACAACCTAGATCGATTCGGTTTCGGCTATCAGGGAGCATGTGATCCACGTGCTATTTAAGCTAAGGGTACGAACTCGATTCGCATAAGGATCATCAAAAGAGATAAAGCCAATTCAAATCAATCTAGATTGGGCAAAGAAGTGTTACATGAATTTAAACATAAAGTAAAAACTCAAAACAACACAGGGTAACTTAATGAATCTATTGAATCTTGCCAAAATTCAATAGAGCCGATAACTAGCTTCAAGCTAGATCTTAGCCTACCGCATGGCTCATGACCTAACAAGAAACCCTCTTGAACCAAGCTTGAATCTACCACATGACACTAAGCATGGTAACAAGACTACTTGCATCAGATCTAAATCCACCGCATGATACTAGACATGATACAAGGTTGCCGGTACTCACGGAGGTCGACGGATCGATGAACCCTCTCGAAGAACTCGACGACACGACAAACGACTCTAGGGTTTGGCGTAAAGCCGGTTTGTATTGAGAATGTTTTGAATGTTCGTTACATACATTCTGGGCCCATATTTATACCCTGTCAAGCATGACTTCGAATGGATTTGATACCTAATTTATCTCTAAGCGTGATTGCTTATCCATCCATTCACCTCTTCCGCTCGGGCCATGTCATCACGCAAATCCCACAAAATCAGCGCAACAGTTTCCTTGCCGAACGGAAGCGAATTGCCGACCGCAGACTCTTCTACCGAATTCATCTGAAGAAACCTTACTTCTGCCGGACGGATCCTTCACCAAGTTGGACCCACAGGTCAGACTCCTTACCTTACCAAATTTTGGTGTTAACAATGGGTCCAAGTACCCTAAGTACTCACGCTCCGTACCTTGGGTCTGAAATCCATGGCCTAGGTACGCAAGTCGACTCCGGTCGCACCTTCAAGTCCACTACGGTGGCACCTGTACCTTGGGTCTGAAATCCATGGCCTAGGTACACAAGCCGACTCCGGTCGCACCCTCAAGCCCGCTCTGGCGGCAACTGTACCTTGGGTCTGAAATCCATGGCTCAGGTACTTAAGCCCACTTTGGTGGCACAAGCCCGCTCTGGCGGCAATCGTACCTTGGGTCTGAAATCCTTGGCTCAGGTACCCAAGCCCACTCCGGTGGCACAAGTCGACGCTAACGGTCGCATCCAAGCCCACTCCGGTGGCACAAGCCGACTTCGGTCGCAATCTTAAGCCCGCTCTGATGGCAAAACTACTCGTTTTCTCTGATTTTTTATTCGCTTTGGCTTTCCGGAAAGTGCTTTTCGTTTTTTTGCATCTTAAGTCCACCTCCCGTGGCACAAAGTCGACTATTGTAGTCGCATCTCAAAGTCCGCTCCGCGCGGCATCCTAAACTCGACTTCTAAAGTCGCATATCAAAGTCCGCTCTGTGCGGCAACTAAAGTCGACTTCTGTTTTCAAGTCGCATCTCAAAGTCCGCTCCGCGCGGCACAAAGTCGACTTCGGTTCTCAAGTCGCATCTCAAAGTCCGCTCCGCGCGGCAACTAAAGGCGACTTCGGTCGCATCTAAAGTCCGCTTCGCGCGGCACAAAGTCGACTTCGATTTTCAAGTCGCATTCTAAAGTCCGCTCTGCCGGCATCTAAAGTCGACTTCGGTCGCATCTAAAGTCCGCTCTAATGGCACGACTACTTCTCAAGCTCCACGGCTCGTCGCCAAGCTACTACTCGGAATCTCTCCAGCTCGAGGGCTGCACTCAAATTACTACTCGTCGCCAAGCTACTACTCGGAATCTCTCTTATCTCGGGGGCTACACGCTGCAGGAGTACTCGGATGATGGCTTCCGTGAACACTAAAGACCATTGGATTGATTACCTAATCATTTCAAGGCTCGGGGGCTGCTATGCTACACCCATCATTCAATTTTTTCAAGACGGAAGATTCAGAATCAAGATTGACCCTCAGCTAGAGTCTGCAACTCAACCTAAGGCTCGGAGGCTACTCCATATGGAGTGCACTTTTGCAATTGCACTTCCATATAATCTCGACTTCAAGACTGATGAGTTGGACCACCTTCCAGCCTCGCGGCAGTTCTTCTCCATGCAGTACTCGAGGACGCTAAAGAACTACTCGAAGAGGCTTCAAAGACTACTCGAACTACTACTCTCGACTACAATGTGCTCGGGGGCTTGTCGGGCATACTCCCCGGGTACCCATGCAAGGAAGGATGAAGACGGACTCCTACTAGAATTCCCCTGTAATTCTATTAGGACTCGTTCCGTGTAATCCTACTAGGACTCCTGCCTTGTAACCGATTAGGAACCCGCCCCCTGGACTATATAAAGGAGGGCTGGGTACCTAGCCGGGCACTTGATCTCAACAACCACAAAGCGCAGGGCGCCATACTTGATCCCCCAAATAGGACGTAGGGTTCGCCACCTTAGGCAACCCGAACCTGTATAAATCTTGTGTCCCGTGTCCTTGCGCATACCTTCGAGTTCTCGGTCTCCCGATCATGATCCTCACCGCACAATCTACTACTTCGGGTACCACCTTGGTAGGTTTGCCAGTCTAAAACACCGACACATGTCGGTTTTGGAGTTTAGTGTTTACGCAGGGTTTTAACGTTGAAAGCAAGACTTCCGGGATAAGTTCATTAAGCATCTCATGACAAGACCTTGAAGCCCGGTACAAGTCAAGCAATGAAGTGAACACGACTCCAAGAAGCTCAAGGACCCAACCCGAGAAGATGGAAAACTCCGATGACCTAGCCAGAAAAGTGCCGAATCTTGCGAGACAAGGAGCTTCGTCCAATTCGGAGAGAAACTGACGACAAGGGCCGACATGCAGAAGGGGGAGGATCTAGAAGACTCGGGAAGCAATGTCGGGCGAAGGAGGCCGCGGACTGGGCCAAAGTGGGCCCAGGCCGGCCGACCCAGCCCATTCCGGGGCCCAGTCGGCCCCCCATTGACCTAGATGCATCTCGGGCTATTTATAGCCCCCTGACCGAGAGCCACACATCAATCAATTTGTCATCCGCCGCCGAGGAGCAGAGAAGCTTGAGGGACACCATCTCAGAGATGAGGGTTGTGCTAGTTGTATAGGGTTTCCCTAGCCGACATGGGAACCTTGCATGGAAGACCACGTCGAAGCTATGGAGCAAGGATCAAGATCGAGGTAGGATCCCGGTGGTGATCTTGTTCATGTAATCATTCATGGTGAAGTTTTTATAGTGAATCCGATTTCTAGCGATCAAGTGCCTTCTCGATGATTTTGTTTTCTTCTTGGTTTTGCTTCTTCTATGATCTATACTTAAGATAGATTGCTTAGGGTGCTCTTGTAGCTGCGGTGGCTAGAGGTGCATACCGGACCGACCAAGTGATTTCAACTTGTTCTTATCGAACTCGCCCTAGACTACCCGCATGAATAGGGATATGTTGTGACAGAACGGGGGTTCCGAAAGGCGGGCGTTTTCAGAGTCGGAAGGGAGGCCATGAGTTAAAGATGCTTTTAATGAGATTCACTTTTCTATCTTCATCTATCTTGTTTGGAGCTACAACATAAGCATGATCTAGACTCTCTAGATCGGTTATCTCTTGCTTTGTCTTGCTACCTCTTTAGTAGATTAGATTAGATGTGTTTTCTTTATGAGTTAGTAGATTAGATGCAATTTGGTTCTTCATTAGATAGCTTTCCTTGCTTTACTAGATTGAATCCTTGTGTTGCACATTGTTCCACGGATTCGATACCTTGGGTTCACCACTCGAGGGAAGAAGTGTCCCTTGACTACGACGGGAGACTTGTCCGCTTGCAAGTCTAAACGAACTTTGATACAACTATTAACCGTCAACACTTGCCATGCCTCCACACGTAGGGAAATAGTGCGGCACACATGTAATTTGCTCCCTCCTTGGCCTATAAAAGGAGGGGCAGTTCCCCAGCCGCAGGCGACATGGGACGACGGACAGCGATCATCCACACGCTCTCCGCCTTCTCCACAATATTGGCGCTCGCCTCAATCAATACCTCTGGGACTTGGAGGCCAGGCCTCCTCTCCCACCACGCTTGTAGACCAACTCTACGAGCACCACGGTGCGAAGCAATACAGTGCCCCGAGCACACCACTACTGGACGTATGTCCCCGGCCGGAACCAGGATAAACCCAGTGTCATTAGTTGCTAGCACCGAACCATCGAGAGGCAGATCTCAGCACTCATTACTAGTTAGTGTCGGGACTACTTTCCGCACCGACAACATGAGCCGGCAGTCCCTGAGCGTGTGCTTGACGGGGACCTCGTGGTGCGGACACAGCGCATCCAGGAGCTTCTCGAAGTGGTCCCTGCATGGTGTGGGCTTGCCCTGGTTGCCTTTGGGGTGCGACGCCTTGCGCTCCACCGCCGCGACAAAGTTGTCGTCACGACAGCGCTTGTCGTTCTTCTTCTTCTTCTTTTTGAAGCGCGAGGACATCCCCTCACCATGGTCCACGACTTGCTTCCCCTTGCCCTAAGGGGTGATCAACGTCGCAGCTACTGCCTCCTCGCCATCGGCATGGTTGCTCGTGATGTAGAGGAGTTCACGGGTCGTGCGCGGCATGCGACACTTGAGTCGGTGGATGAGGGAGGTGCACATCGCGCCATTCTGAAACCCAAGATGGCGTCGTTGTCGGTCGCGCTGGGGAGCTCAGTGCAGCGCTTGGAGAAGTGCCGTATGTACTCGCGACGACTCTTCCCCGGCTGCTGCTTGCAAATGCGCAGCTCCCACTACTTGCCGGGGCGCATGTACATGCCCTGGAAGTTGTCGATGAAGACTCGACGCAGGTCAGTCCAGTCGTTGATCTTGTCGTGCGGCAAGTGCTCGAGCCATGTGCATGCAGAGTCGCCGAGGTAAAGTGGTAAGTTCGTGATGACGAAGAGGTCGTCGGTCGCTCCACCGGCGTGGCATGCGAGCCGGTAGTCCTCGAGCCACATGCTGGGGTTGGTGTCCCCATCGTATCTTGGCACATTGGTCGGAGCCCGGAAGCGCGAAGAGAATTTCGCGTCGTGGATGCTCCGACCAAAGGACCGCATACCTCATTGGTTCGGTGACCAGCTGAGCTCGCAGTCGTCGTCACTGTCGTGGCGCCGCCCGCGTCCACGATCGTCGTGGTGGAGCGAGTAATTGTCGTGGTTGTTGTCGACGCTTTCAGCTCGTCGTCGTGCCTCGATGGTGTTCTGAACATCGCGGTGGTTGCTTCTGATCTTCTTGGAGGTAGACGGAACTCCAAGGGCATGCTTTAGCTGCTCGCACTCCCTCATGGTGTGCTTGGCGTCACGGTGGAACTGGCACTGGTCGTCCATGACCATATTGAAGTCACCTTCGAGGAAGGTGGAAGGTCTTGATGGATCTGCTACATAGGCTTCGCCGGATCGCTTGCGCGACCTAGTGCCTCTATCATCGTGATCTTCTCCGTTGAAGTTATGCATTACCGCATCTTGCGTGTCGACCAGTTTGTTGACGTAGGCCATGAGGTCACCAATGGTTTTTGGATCGACTTTGTGGATCTTCTCAAACAGCTTGATGTTGGTGATTCCCTTTTTGTAGTAGGCAATGACATCGTCCTCTTTCACACTTGCAAGTGTCTTGCGGTTCTCGAAGTAGCGGTTAGTGTACTCACGGAGAGTTTCATCACTTCTCATCTGTACTCTGGCGAGGTGGTGAGTATTGCCAGGACGATTGTAGGTCGCCTGGTAATTGGTTGTAAAGAGGCGAGATAGAGTCGCCTAGGAGGTGATGCACTCCACTGGGAGGTTGTCGAGCCACAGGAGTGGTGCCTTGCCCATCACGAGGGGGAAGTATCCCGCAATGTGGTCTTCATTGCCTCTAGAGGCACGCGCTGCTATGTTGTACATCATAAGCCATATACTCGGGTCGGAGGGACCGTCGTACTTCTCAATGGCTGGCTTGAAGTCTTTTGGGTATCTGATCGTCCGGAGACGTCGTGAGAACGCTGGGAAATTATTGACTACTCTCGGGCTTGCAGATGGGGCGTGAGCCGCGGGGATGACGTAGAGGTCGTCAGGAGGGCTGTTCTCTTGATCGTACTGAGCACGTCACAGGAGTTCCTGGTCATGCATGATCCGGAGATCTGTAGCTTGGATAGGGTTGGCGTCAAGGGCGTCAGGGGCCCCGTGCTCGCGGTCGTAGTTAGCACGTCGAGCTATCTCGACTTTATCTCTTATGCGGTGGCACTGGCTTCCTTCTTCACGATTGGCCTGGACCAGAGGAGGCTAAGCTCCTGCGTTGTGTCTTGGGTTCGGAGCGACGTTCGCCTGAATATTGGCAGCATTGGCTGCGTTGTTGATGACGTTATCAACAGCATTTGCTAGGTCGTTTGCTGGGGCATTAACCACAGGGTTAGCTGGAGTGTTGGCTGCAGCATTGGCAGCGCCTCGTCCTTCTTCAGCCACCGGGTCGAGGGGACCCTGGCTACGACGTCGCTGGCGTGGGCGCTCCAATCTACTTCTAGAGTAAGAACTTGCTGCAGATCTGCTATACCCAGGACCTCTTTCTTCGATCTGAGCAGCTGCGAGGCAGATATTGGTTTGGAGGCGTCGGACCATTGAGGAGTCTTCGAGGTGATTTAGAGCAGCAAGAGCGGCTCCCAAGTTGGTTTGCGGTGAGTTGTAAACTTCGAGTCCGTCACGCTCGAAGTCCCTGAGGAGATCTCGCGCACGCAGTCTGTTGGCACGAGGTGGATCATCGCGGCGTCGCTGCTGTCGGGCAGCTGGTGCCACAAGTCCTTGTTGTCCGACATTGGCGTTGACTTGACCGGTGTTAGCCAGTTGATGGCCTGCAGCTGGGGCAGCAGCAGCGAGCTCTTGCTGTCGTCTAATAGCTCTGGTAGCATTAGCGTTCTCATGCTCTTGACTTTGTTCATCTGTTTCTCTGTCTTGCGGTGGTACATTCGCAGATACGGCCAAGATGTGGCGATCTAGGGTTTCAAACTCTTCTCCCGGATAGTTCGGGGAGATCGTTGTGTGGGCGACATGGAACGCAAGGCGGCCCGGAGACGACTCTTGGTTCAACCGGCGGCGGTGGGCCCCAGTAAGAGGTCGGAGAAACTTCTTGAGGACACGACACTGGCGTGCAGTGTGTTTGGACTTCTCGTGGATAGGGCAGGGTTCGTCGAGGTGATTCCTACGGCTTCCACGATCTTGAGCGTTGAGTCCAGATTCTATCTGGATCTTGTGTTTCATGTAGCGTGATGCTACGTGAGCAACATTGCGCAAGCCAAGAGACATGCTAGAGGTCAGAGGAGTCGCTAGAGGGCGTTTGACACGCTCACAGACTTTGATTGCGTCAGAGAGCATGCCCTCGACACGATCGATCCCGGCGATCAGGTCGCTAGGAGTGGGTGGGTGGGTCTTCTTCGACGGATCTGTTTCGGTCTACTGGCTGGTGGTGACCATGTTGCCTTCGATGATAAGGCAGGCGGCTGGAGTGGTGGATGTCGTCGGCATCGAGCCAAAGCAGATGTCGACAGGGTTGGCGAGGATGTCCGCCATGCTCTCAGGAAAGATGACGTTGTTGGTCGAAGCCATCGAGTTGCACGAAGAACCTTGACTCAGCCCCTACATGGCGCGCCAACTGTTAGATGGTGAGATCTGGACAACCCACGGGGGTGTTAATCCCTGTGGTTTATTTGTTTGGCGGGGAGGAGTCTAAGGCTAAGAACTCGAAGGTCGCACACGAGTACGCGGAACACAGAGAACATGGCGAGTTTATACTGGTTCGGACCTCCGGAGAGTAATACCCTACGTCCAGTTGTCGGTGTAGATTGCTTGAGGATTGGTCGGGTCTACAAGGGTCGCCTCGTCCGCCTTATATTGGCCAGCGGATGAGGTCGGTTCCCAGACTCCTGGTCGATTACAACCAGGAGACCTAAGTCTACATTACACATCTTGCCATATCCCGTCGATCTGCTTTAAGCAAAGTCCACCGAGGTCTTTGTCTTGTACGCCAAGTCTTGAGGTCGTAGTGGATTAGGTCATCTGGGGAATCTTCTAGAAGGTCTTCAGGAGTTCGTGTGCGCCGCCAATCAGGTCGGTTGGGCCCACTGACAAGTCGACTGGTCTTCTGGTAGGTCGGACCCACTTGTCGAGGACGGTCGTGAGCCTAGTCGGTGGGGACCCAGGGGTACCCATGTCTCACAACCGCCGATGTCGCGGCCCCCCCCCCCCCCCCCCCCGCGCGCGCTTGGTGCTGGGAAGGAGGCGGATTCGGGCGGTGGGCGGATGGCGCACCGCCCCCCCCCCCCCCCCCCCCCCCCTCCGAGCGCCGGGTGCGAGGTGGAGCTCTCCGCTTGCCGTGCCGCGGCCGCCTTCGAGCGGGGGCCTTCGAGGCTCGCCGGCGCACTCGTCGCTCCTCGGAGGTCGCGGGCTCCAGGAAGCCGCGCAGCAGCATGGCCTCAGCGGCAAGGTTCTGAGACGCCCGCCAAAAGAGTGGCGGGGCGTCGGTGTTCGCATCGGCGTCCGTGCCACCATTGGCGCGTCGGTTGTTGTCAGGCTCCAGCCCATGTGTCGGTGCCATGGGTGCGTGGTCGTGCGGTTGGTCTGCAGCCGGACGACGCTCATGCCGGTTGCCATTCCCCTCGTGGGGTTCCCCCTACACAGGAACGTCCTACGCTGGGCGTCCATCATCGTTCCCCTATCGGGTCTGGCCCAGCACAGGCACACCCTGCGCAAGTTGTCGATCGCGGGGCTCGGCATCCATGCAGAGCTCTTGGTGTAGCAGGGCCAGCTCCTCGTCGAGTTGGCGTCTCGCCTCCGCGAGTTTGTCAAGCCGTGCACGCCACTGGGCGTCGGCGCCGCGGTGACGCGGTGCTGGCTCCGGATCACAGCAGCTTGACCCAGAGGCCACACAGACGTTGCACTCCCGCGTGGGGACGTGGTTTCACGCACTCCATGCCTCTGAGTCGTCATAGACTCAGAGGCTGCGCCGGTCGCGCGAAGGCTGTCGACGTAGGCTGTCACCGGGTCGTCCGGAAGGCTGGGCTCTCCGCGGGGGTACATTACGGTGTACCGCTCCATGAACTCCCCCCAGCCCAGCGGTTCGTCTCCGCTGGCCTGGAAGGCGAGGTCGGTGAGGTAGTAGGCGGCGAGCCTAAAACGCTCCTGCGTTGGGTTTGGCCCCAACATGCCGAGGATGACGTCGTCCGAGAAGCCTCGGACGAAAGCCTCGCGTCCCGCAGCCCCCGTGAGGACATTGGGGCGAGGCGGCCGGGTGAAGGTGCGCCCGGCGACGGGCTCCACCGGCCCGGTGTAGACGAAGCCGAGGGAGCCGAAGTGTAGGGTGGTCCTAGGAGTCAGCGTGACCCTGCGACCGTCCATCCGATCCGCTGGAGTTCGTCGAGACACACGATGTGCCCCTACCTAGCGTGCCAACTGTCAGGGTTCTCTACCACCGGCAGTAAATTTATATCGATCGTGCATCGAGCTCGGATGGTTAGCGCAGGAGACAACGAGATTTATACTGGTTCGGGCCTCCGAGGAGTAATGCCCTACATTCATTGCGGTGCTGTCATGTTCCTGAGCCAGGTGTGCTCGTAGTAGGGGTTACAAGCTGGTCAGGAGAGGGCGTCGAGGCCCCTCCTCTCCCTTTTATAGCACAAGGGGAGGGGCACAAGGGGAAGTGAGAGTTACCGTGCTTGGCAGCTAGCACGTCCCGTCGCATGTCGCTGTCCGTCGGGGCGCATTGAAGCCAAGTCGTGGTGCCTTGTCGGGGGAGCCACCGCATGGTCAGGTTGGACTGTTCACTCCGGGACACTTAGCCTCCTCCCCGAGTAGTTTGGGCTCGTCTTGGTCTGCCCGAGTACTTGCCTAGCTTGCCACGCCCGAGCCTAAGTCTAGGCTTGTGCGCGTCGTAGAGGGTGCTTGAGTGCCTCGGGTTGAGCTTGTGTGTGGCAGAGCGAGAGATGATGGTGACATGATGGCCGCTCAGCTGGTCAGACCAGCATTAAGGCTCTTGGCGGGGAGGGCCGCCTTCATGGCCGTCACTTGTTGCACCTGCATGACGTGGAGATTCATTCCTCCGCACGCGTCGGTGGCGATGCTCGCGCCGTGCGTCTGGGCCCACACACCAGTCGGGACTGGACTTGTCGTGCGAGGCGGAGACCTGTCATGCGAGGCGGAGACCTGTCATGCGAGGCGGAGACTTGTCGTGCGAAGCAGAGACTTCTCGTGGGGTTCCTCTAGTGGGAAACTGGTCGGAGATGCAGCCAACTGGCCAAAGACTGGACGTCTTGGCAGTGAGGGTCTTGACCAGTGTCTTCTCTCCTCCTTGTCCTCAATCTTTGCCTTGACATTGTCAATCTTGGCCTTTACATTGTCAATGTTGTTGGAATGTCTTGTTGTTCTTAAGGGAGGTAATCTCGCCATCAAAGGGGGCCCTAATTCGGGCCCTCGTCATCGGGATCTACCATTAATTTGTTATGGCATCAGAAAGAGGTACACTGATACACCATCAGGCTCTAGTGTTCCACCCAACGACAGCAGCATCGGGGACGAGCGCCTCACGTTGGACGTGTTGCTACTGCTGGGCACTGGGCTGGGGTACATTGTACATGAGCCGGCCATTGGAGTGCAACAGGAGGCTGGGCCTCTGTAACGACCCACGTTTTCGGTGAGGAAAACCCGACTATCTGTACATTGTGATAGTCCCTGGATCGGTAAGCTATCACGTACAGAACTCGTCTCAGTATAATATCAGTTCCATACAATGAAAACAGATTACATAATGAATAATTACACCCGAAAACAATTCGGTATACGATTGTAGTACAAGCCCCTAGGGCTGAACGACAAGTTGAAAGCCTACGTAGCAGTAGCTAGAGCTTCAAGTTTTCATCTTCAATCAACTCTACAGGCAACACTTGAGCGAAGCAACACAACCCTCTTCTTGAATTCTTCCGGATGGACCCTTCACTTCAAGTTATGAACCTGCACACTCACCAACTATCCCCAAGGAATGAGATAGGTTCACGTCACCATTCGTATGCAGCTTTAACTGGCCTACTTCTAACGGGATAAAAAATATATATAACAAGGATAGCTTGGGTTTCCTAAGCAGCAACAACAACATATATATAGAGAGTAAACCATCCTCCCCAAACTCACACCTCACACAACTCCTCGGGTAGTCCTGGCCCGCCAGGTTCCCGTCTCCACCATCTCGGGCAATACATAGCTCTCCAACACTCGTCCTCATTCCATGGTATCCAATGTGTCTCATCCCACATCCCTCATCTCAAAGCATCCCATGTGCCTCATCCCACATCCCTCATCTCAAAGCATCCGATGCGTCTCAGCCCACATCTAGAGACTCTCTAACTAAGGCGGTACCTGTGACAACCCGCCCAGGAAAATACCATACTATCGCCTAAGACCGAACCACTTTGGTCATTAAGCCATAGTAAAGTATCATCCTATCGTTGGTTGCTGGGTTAACGCCGGGTAAATCACTTGGACATCGAACAGAGGATCGACACATGCATTAAAACTCACGCGAAGGCGAGTCCAGAGTACAATCATGAATTAAACATTTTATTACAAACCATTGTTCACGACATGGAGTAAAGGTTCAGAGTTCAAAAATACAGCGGAAATAATTTAAACTAGCGCAACGGTAAACATCACAGGAGGCCATCCGTGATGTCATCACTTGTCGTCACCCTT
The DNA here is from genome assembly GCA_947561735.1 of Cenchrus americanus. Classification (NCBI taxonomy): domain Eukaryota; kingdom Viridiplantae; phylum Streptophyta; class Magnoliopsida; order Poales; family Poaceae; genus Cenchrus; species Cenchrus americanus. Next base: position 123,178,896 of record OX387242.1, on the reverse strand, counting down.
CTGATCAATCACACCTGCATCAACAGTTTTAAAGCAAGGCTGAGTATACTAATACTCAGCAAGACTTATCCGTCGGGTGATGACTACATCACCAACCTCTAGACATGAAAGGCTTTTGGCCGGTGGAGTTTCTTTTGCTGGAAAGCTACTAAGGGTGGATCCTTACTTTCGATCTTTTAGCACAAGTTCTAGTTGATTACCATCTCTAAGTGTGCCAACTAATTCAATCAAGAATTGGACAAGCAATTAATTCATCCAACCATATTTCTCAAGTTCCATCATTATGGGATATCATGGCCAGTTGATTAAGCAGTCTCGGATAACGGTGAGAGGCCGACAATCGATTGATTTAAACCTTGCAAGGTAGACCCAAACACACGGTAGGCTGTCCCCGCGAGGACAACTGTCCCAGGCCGTCCCCATAAATCCTCAGGTTGGGATCGAATCCTACAGTCCCTGGTGCAGGCTATCCTGCATACCCCGCGAGATACCCAGAGTCACCATACACCACCCTTCCCGGTAGCTAGCCGGTAAGGAGATTTCTCAAGAGTAGTAACGGTAGGATCTCGTGCCGCCTCATTAAGGTACTAGGCTTACCGGCCCCATAACCGGCATGTGCTTAGTACGTTCAAAAGCTTAGCCCACATGCCCACTGGACCGGAGCCCAATCCCATGCTCTTACCACATGAGCGATCCATTTAAGGATATCTTATGATTCCTATCTAGGAACCTATTCTCGCGAGTGACGAACATCACTCGACTTCTATCGGTCCTATAGCATAGCAGCTATCGACCTAGCATACTAGTGATAGAGCATAGGTACCTAAGATCATGCATCTAGGGTTTCAAATCAACTCCTGAAACGTAAATGCACAATCATAGCAAACATAATTGCATAATTTTAAAAGACGGGGTTAATGATCCGGGGCTTGCCTTCGCTGGCAAGGTTGGCCTTGGGCCCTTCTGGACTTGGGTCCAGGTCTTGAGCTACGTTCCGCTTGGCAGCTCTTTGTCGGCACCTTCGTCCCCTCCTTCCGGCACGAGCGTACGTCTACTGGCGGAAAGATCTACACGAGGATGCACATGCAAGATTCATTTGACGATTTTTAATTTAATTAACCACAAACAATAGAAGACAACCAAAGGTGTATTGGTTGGGCACATTCACCTAGATAAGAATACATTCAGCATACTCTTCCATAAGTAACAATATGCAACTCTGTATTAATTATTCTTTTTGATGGTGATTGTGTACATATATATGTAATTAATTTAATTTAAATTCACCAACAGTAGAGGGTAGATATATTTAACCTTTTTAACATGATTTGTAACCCTACTCAAGTTAACATGGGTGGTTTGGTGATTTCTCTTTTAGGAAGGTTATTGGTTGTACATGGGTTATTCTTTTATTGCCCAATTGAATAAAGATTTCTTTGTACTTGTCATTTCATGTGAAAGCTTTACCTCCTTTCCTTTCACAAGCAAAGATATGAATAATGTTTTTATCCTTGAATTAATTCCTTATCAGCAACGAGGATTAATTATCTTTTAATTGAATTAGATAATACTTTCAAAAAGGAAAAAGAATTAAATAAGGGTTGTGCTTTATTTAATTTCTTTTTAACATTTAAAAAGGGCTTTGAAACTTTTATTAAGAAATTAAATTACCAAAAATTCAAGCAGGGTTTCTTAAGCCTACTAGCATCTATCCTGGTCCATTGGACCCACATGTAAGTGTTGGATGCTATGAAATTAAATATAATGGAAAATAACACATGCTAGCTAGTGATTCCATTTTAAATGCATACAAAAATAAATAAGCATCAAAATGCTCCCAACTTTCTTGTGCATGCTCTCTGGTCCTAAACAAGCCTAAAGAACCAGCATGTTCACATGGAATCTCTACTGAATGTGGTTTATGAATTTACAAAGGAAAACATGCATAAATCTAGAATAATTATTTCTGTTAATTCCAAAATCATGATTAATTCACAAGATGTGCATTTTGGCATTACAAGACAGTGTGCACAAGTTGGGCTCAAGAACATGAATATATTTAACAAGAAAAATCATTTATGGAGATCTGCCAGAAATGGAAAAACATTTTTAGAAAAAGATTTACATCATAACTTTGTGCAATTGTTGGCATGGGCGCTATTCATGACCTAACACACAACATATCCAAAAATTAGCTACAGAGGATTTATGGTTTTTGAGATATTGCTGATCTAGGGATTTCACATTTGTATTTTTCATGCCAAAACTAAAAGGAATTAGCTCAGGCCAGAATAACAAAAGTTGTAGTATAATTCACCACAAATCCAACAAAATTGGTTTCACATTTTTCTGATTCTTCTGTGATTTTCTACACAATTTACAAGAATCAGCAAATCTGTTTAACTTTTGGAGTTACCTTTTTGCAAATAAGACCTTGGAAAGATCTTGAGGTTTGCAATGTGGCCCCTGGGGGCGGCCGGCCGGCGCGGGCTGCCGGAATCCGGTGAGACCGGCGCGGTTTCTATCCGGGGAAGGGGCGGAGGAGGGTCCTAGGGGTCTAGGGGCTTGGTTTGGGGCACTGGTTCGGTGAGGGGTGGCCGGCGGTGGGGTGCTCGGCGGCGGCGGCCGGCGGTCGGCGGCCGCGCGCTCGGTTCCGACGCGACCGGTGCCCGTCCGAGGCAAAGTGCGGCAAGGTCAGCTACCGTAGGTGCTAGGGGAGGTGAAGGAGGGTTGAATTGGGCGTGCGGTTGGCCGAAAACCAAAGCTCGCCGCGGCGGCTCGCCTTGGCGCCGGCGGACGGCACGGTCGGCCGCCGGGGTCCCGCGCGCCGCGGGAGGAGCAAAGGGACGCTTTTAAGGGGAGCGCGCGAGCGGGGGCACGGCAAGGGCGGCGCGGGCGGTGCACGAGGGGAGCAGCGGCGGCCGTACGGCGGTGGGCGCGCTAGGGTACGGCGGCGCGGGGTTTGAGCACGGGCACGCGGTGCGAGGGCAGAGGGAGGACTTCGAGGGGGCCTTGGAACGCGCGGGGCATCGGGAAGGAGCGGCCCTCGCTGGCGCGCGGCCCGGAAGCCGAGGCACGTACGGTGGTGCACGGACGGACACGGGACTGTAGAGTGCCCCTGTTCAAAATAAGTTTGCTCCAAAAAATTGAATAAAAGTGCTCAAGGCAATGAATAGGAAAGTTGTAGATCTGACTACCCTCTACAACTTTCAAAAAGGTCATATAGTGTTTTTCTCAACGGATTTTGCAGGAACGTCGTGCCAATAATGAATGTCGGTCTGTTCTGGAAAACAGGGGGTACTGTCAATCGATCAAGTTTTTCACCAATTTCCACCCAAAATTTGAAATGCCAATCTACATGAAAGTTGTGTCCCTCAACAAGATGGACAACTTTCATAAAGGTAGAATTTTAAGTGTTTAGGTGAATTTTGGGGAACGCGGCAAAAGTTCCGGACGACATTCGCTGACGTCAATGGTTAAACCGGTTTTGACCGTGTCTTTGACCAAGGGTCCACTACGGGTGTGTGTAGGCTTGGTTAAGGGGTTCATTAGGGTTCACTAGCGAGGTTTTCGGGTGATGACCCAGGTTGACCTAGGTTTGACTGGTTTGACTCGGCTGATCCGGTCATTAGCGTTAATGACGGTAATTAAAAACTGGGGCGTCACAGTACCTCCTGCCGGGACTATGAGACTCAAAACCAGGTTAGAAGTGCAAAGTATGTGGGAGACTAGGGTCGGTAAACGACCGAGCCCGACGCACCTCCTTCATGGAGCGTGTCCGGCCTACCCTCTCCCACACACTCATCAACATTGCCCAGTGGCTCGAGGGTCTCGAAGACTAGGGCAGCTAAACCGCCGGGCCCGATGGACCTCCACACTGAGCAAGTCCGACCTGCCCTCCCCGATCTCATAATGTCCTAACAGTCATGCAACATTGTCCAGCTAGGGAAATCATTGGAACCTTCCTCTAGGGGTAAGCAACCTCCAACTCTCTCGGAGAATCATACTCACAATATCCCATACCCATACACGCATAGCCCAGCGCATATACACACATATATAGAATAGCAATAGTAGGACAATCAAGGAACATGATATAAAGATAGGCTATGCAAGGTTCATCATCATCATCATCGTGCAAATAAATAAAGCACTAGCATTCTAATAAGCAATACCTAATAGGTATTCAAAGTCGGATGGGCGTGAACACCTGTGTGCAAGTAGTTGTCGTAGTTTCCGTAGTCGTTCTCGATCTTCTGGCTTGACTCCTCGGCTTCGGGATTCCCTAGATTCGCAAAGATAAATAAACACGATGTCTAGATGCAAATAACTCCAAAAAGAAGCAATAATAACCAAATAACTCCAAAAGCTAGTCTAACAGGTGCTTCATTATTTTAGAAGAATAAAGAAACTGATTTCATATTTTTCTAAGGTAGAAACAATTTATTATGGATTTTCAAATAAAGAAGTATTTTTTGAATTTAATTAATTGCGATAAAGCATAGAAAGCAAGTCAGCAAGTTAGAGAACCGAAAGCTAGGTTTTGGGTTGGTCTGCATGGTAAGTTGACTAGTCAACAATCTTTGTTGACCAAGTCAAAAAGGGAGGTCAAAGGTCAACCGGACCCCACAAGACACACTGTGGGCCCCGTATGCTAGAGGGGACCAGGCTGGATAGTTTGCGGTCTCACAAGTTAGTGGGTTTTCTCACGGAAAGTTTGTAGGCCCCCTTTGGTCAGATTAGAGAGATCGTGCGGGATGGATAGGCTTGAAGCGAAGTTGATGTGGTTGAGAAACTTAAATCAAACTAGAACATGACAGAGATGTGGCGAAGATGGATGTTATCCATGGTATGGTGGATGGTTTGGTTAGCGCACACGTCGTGCACAGCGAAGGTGTGACACCACCGCGACGAAAGGTATGGTCGGGACTTGTAAAATCGGATCCAAGCATCGATGTTCAAGGTTTATGGACCAAGGTTGATTTAGAACGCGCATGACCTTAGGCAAGCACACACAACAACTAAACTAAGGATGTGTGTGTGGCTGGAGACACATGCTAGAACTAAGCTCGTGTCGGTTCAGCTATAGGCAGAAAGGAAGAACAAACAGTAGTTGCTGCTTGTATGGTTTGAGGTTCGAAACAGAGACTAGCACTATAGGTTCAAAAGCCTAGAGCTTGGCACATAGCTCGACATCCAATAAAGTGCTAGCAAGAAAGATTAAGGCTCGTTATTAAGCACTTCAGATTATATGCCTTCGGAAACAAGACAGGAGATGCCCGGCTTTGCTAGCTTTTGCTCGGATTGAAACCTCTTGGTGTGGAACAGATAGGCCATAAGAAGCTCATTGGTGGTCCAAACTGCACCGGAGCTGTAGGACAGATAGACAGGCAACAAAAGCCAGGACATGGCTACAGGTTAGGTGCACTTGCTGCTATTTAGCAAAGCAACGTACCAAACAGGATAGAGACCGGAGGTTTCTTTAGCACGTACTTGGCCTTGGCAGGAAAATGCTGCTAAGCTAGCCTGAAGTGGTTTAGGTTAACTGTTAGCTACATGCGATTATTACTTGGACTCAGTAGAGGTAGAGAGAGGAGTAGCAAATTTTCGCCATTTGACGAGGGAGAAAATAAAGAGAGGGCTCGTCTGTGTTTGATTGGGGTGGAGGAGGGTAAAGCTCCAATTGTTGGCTTCCCTTGCCGGTTGATGAACAGAGGGTGAGGTTGAAGAGTAAACGTTGTTTATTACTCTGCTGCAGTTCGGTGAAAAGAGCATGGAGCAAACAGCAAAGGAGGGGCTGCTCCCGTCAGATAGTTTCGGTGGTGAAAAACAAAGAGACAACATCTGCTCTGGTAGACTTCTCGCTCGCAGAGGAAAACAATTACTGGGCTGCTACAGATTGCTTCAAAGTGCTCCGGGGTGAAAGTAAAAGAGCAGGGGTTATTTTACGGTGGACATACCACCACATACCACTGTTGGAAAAGGACCAGTATGAAAGAATCTAACGGCTAAGATTAATTGTATACCACCACAACTTGCACATGTGGTATAAGGTGGTATGCATAGGTGGTATGGGTGGTATAGGGGTATTATTTGAAGTTTTATCTCGGTGGCATAAACGAAATATATGATTTCTTCATTTCAATTTTTTTCATTTCCATTTGGTGATATGGACAAATTTTTAAAAAATGTAAACAAAAAAATTCATTTCAAGTTTCAAAAATGAAAAAATTCCAAAATTAAAAAAATGAAAAATTTCAATTTTTTCATTTCAAATTTTCGTGACATATTTCAAAATTTTCAAATTTCAATCCAAATTTCAAAATCGATTTTTTTTCAATTTTTTCCATTTCCTATGGCCATTTTTTTCAAAATTCAAAAACAAAAATTTCAATTCAAATTTCAAAAAATGATTTTTTTCAAAATTTTTCATTTCAAATTTTCTCTATGACATAAACATTTTTTTCTTAGCTCGAGGTTGCCAAATCTATTAAAAAATTGCAAAAAATACCGATTTACCCTTAAAAAATAGTCTGATACTGCATACCACCACTTGGTGATATGGTCCACCGTAAAAGAGCCCAAGAGCAAAGGGGAGGAAAAACTTGTAGCCTAATACTATGGTTCCAGCAGGTGTAGCTAAAAGCCCCACCGAATCGGACTTTGGAACACTCAGGTTCTTGGGAACACAGTGCGGCAAGGCTTTGCCCTTGCATAGGCTGCAAGTGCAAATTATGCACAGAACATGGATCAACTGGGTCGGTCCTGCATAGGGCCTAGGATAGAAGAACAAGATGGTCTTCTGATTGTGGCTCAGTTAGCTTCAAGGTGGACTAGCATTTGGTTGCAGTTTCATAACTTAGATCGGAAAGCCATAAGTGTAGCTTGACATATGGGCAAAAGGACCGTGACGTTGCTTGGTTTCGATATCAAGCACATGGCTTGGGACAAAACTGGAGCTGATCTGATGGAAAGCTTCGTACAGAGGCTGTAGTCCTTGGATTTGGTCGAGAAAGGCCACAAGCTAATACGTCCACAACAGGAAACTGTGGACATCTCCACATGTGCTCACAAGTGATCACATGGTGGAGATGTCTAGGTTTTGAGCATTTGACACGGCAACTTGCTCCAACCTTTCTCAAATTTTTATCATAGCCTCCACATACGGTAACAAGACACCTGAAAAGTTTCATGATTTTTCGACTTTGTTTGGATTTTATATAATTAAAAAATATTTGTACCACGCTTGGACTGTCGTGTTACGTGGACAAGAACTTCGAATTTTCGGGTGAGTTTTTAGGACACGGCCTCAAAACACACTCCCCAACATGAATATCATTTTTCGAACGCCTAAGTTTCATTATTTCATGCACCCGCAGTTCAAACTTGGATTATGCCGGAAAATTCAAGTGGACATAAGTAATTAACGAAATATAGCTAAATAACTCAAAACATCCCCAAGTTTTGAAGTTGGGATGTAGTTATAGTAGGAAGCACCCAAAAAAAGATGAAAGGAAAAAAACAAAAATGCAAAAATTTCTTTCCCAACAACTTTGTGATGCTGTTGGCAAAGGTGTCTTCGCCAACAGCTTTAATACCGCAGCTGTTGGCGAAGGCTGGCGCAGTAAAAAATTAAAAAAAGCTTTGCCAACAGCCGCACCTATAGGCTGTTGACAAAGAACATTAACCCTAAAAGCTTCAGACCCCTCCCTCCACACCACAGACCACACACGACGCCCCCCGCCCACCCCGCGCTCCGCCGCCACCGGTCCCCCCACCCCGCGTGCCGCCGCCGCCGGTCCCGCCCACCCCGCACGCCGCCGCCGGCAGCATCCGTTCGTCCGCCCCGCGCCGCCCCGCCCGCCCCTCCCCCGCCGGCCTTGCCGCGCCGACGCCCCGCACCTCGCCGGCGGATCCGGCCCGCCCCGTGCCGCCCCCGCCCCGCCCGCCCCACGCCGCCCCGCCCCGCCCCGCCCGCCCCGCGACGCGGCCGGCCCCGCCCCCGCCGCGCCGCCCCCGCCCCCTCCATGGCCACGGTGGCCATGGCGAGGCACAACCACACCCACACTGAAGCCTCCTGCTCCGGTCGACAGGCGTCGCCCTCATCGTCTTCCCCCGCCCTCTACTGGTGTCTGGGCTTTCGCGACACGGGGATCCGTCCTCGCTGACCTAGATCGGCGCTCCGCCTCTGCGGGTGAGTTATCCAAAGCTTTTCTCTGCATGTTTTCTTGCATTTCTGCTAAAATAAGAGGAAAATGAGGTTGTGGTTTCCGGATGACAGGAATATATGTGTGGGATGATATGTTTTGGGAGTATGTATGTGTGGGATGAGATGACAGGAACAATTCTGATTACAGGAGTATGTGATATGATAATGGTATAACTCTCACCATGTTCATTAAATTTCATAATTTGCCAATTTTTGGATTAGTGCATACAACAATGTGCTAGTGACTACTTTCTATGTTTGTTCCCATATTCTTCTGGTACTATATTTCTTGTCATGCTGCAGGTTATTTTTTGAATGTCGTCAGTGGCTTCGAGTTGACTGAGACTGCAGGAGATCTGGCCATAGCTGCTTCAATTTGCAGCAGGTAGTAATTTTTGTGCCTTCTTTTAGAATCATTACCGTTACAAAATTGTTTTACAAAATTGACTGAATTAGCTGTGAAATATTGGAGATTATTCCTGTTTGACAAAGATATGTGCCATTTTGAGCTCTTTATTTACTGAACTAGCTGTGAAATATGTGCCATTTTGTTGCTCCGTGGAGAATCTGCACCATGGATTGGTGTCAAAGCTTGTGTTGTGAATTGTGATCCAACTGACCTGTTAGTGACCTGGACCAACTATTTGGTTTGAATCCCACTACCTGGCACATAGTTCATGGGGTACCCCTTTTTTATGCACTAATGTTATTATCTTAAACTAGATGTTCTGTGATGCTACAACTACATCCTAGATAGTCCAATTGCAATGCTCGAGATCAAATTTCTGGGTGATTATTTCCTTGCATATTGTTTTGAATTACATTGGGTTTTCTAAGTTTAATATTACAAATAGTTTTGAAAACTCGTCTCTTTTTTCCTGCAACTTGGCTACCTGTTCTAGTTGTCCAGATTATGCTAGCTTACTGAAATTTATGGTAGAAATCATTGTTGGTTTCATATATATTTTTTCTTCTACATTTCTCTTTTACCTGCAACTTACGCCCTTCAATTGTGTGTAGTCTGAGGACAAGGAACATTTCCGCCGCACCTCCGTCCGTCCAGGACTTCGAATTCATGCTCATGTTGGGAAGTACAAAGCACAGCCGTAGGCATGAGAGGTGAGATTTCATATCACTGATGGTTTACTTTACCAATTGTTTGTTTCTCCTTAGTCAAAGGCATGTTTTACCTGATTACTTTATTACACTTTAAGTAGCTCTACATCAACCAATTTATTGTTCAGTAGAAACATTGTATAGTCATTGGATTTATTGTCCTTGTGTGCTGGCTAGTGCAGATGGATTTTCTCAACTAGAACTATCACTATTCTAGTAGTTCTGTGTCAAAATTCATTCTTACTATGTGCCCTATGGAGGGAGAATGAGCAGAAATGAAGCACTTCCTTTCTGCTAACCAATAGTTGTTTACATAGTATATCCAATACTTTGCTTGATTGTAATAAATTTTAACGTACTATAACGAAACCGTAACTCTTTGTAGTTGGGGTGGACAGACGTAGTGTATCCCATGGAATTTCCATGACACCTAAAATAGTTTACAAATCATGCCTTGACTTTTATCAGTGCACAAAGTGCTCATGAAATTTCCCTAGTGAGGAGCCAAGATTTCCATTTAACTTAATGTAGCCAATTGTTCAGGTTGTTGTTGCAAATTAACCTACCAGAAATTGTGCCGGACTCCTATGTAGCGTGCGAGGTGTGTTATTCTCACAGAAAATAAAAAATAAAAAAGGAAGGCTTATATATCTGATTTGTTATTCACAGAGACCCCTAGGGACGGTGCCACGAGCTAGGTACCTGTGACTACCTCTTATGGACTAGTAGCGATGCATGTTAGACCCCTGGACATGTATGTTGGACTTGTCGGACATTTTGGACATGTATGTTGGACATCCTGGTGTATGTTGGACATGTATGCACTCGTTTCGTGACTTTATGTGTATTATGGACATGTATCGATGGATTTGATGTGTGGATTCATGTTGAGATCGAAACCGATGCCGAAATGTGGTTCATATGCTATATTGTTGATATATATGTGGTATTCTGGTTCATATGCTGATGTGTGGATTTGATGTGTGAATTAAAGGCTAGAAAACAACGAAAGAAAAGGGGAAAAATCCCAGCTTTGCCAACAGCCTGGGCCAAAGCTGTTGGCAAAGCTGCCTAGCTTTGCCAACAGCTTTGGCCCAGGCTGTTGGCAAAGCTTGGCTTTCCCCCCGAAGAGCGGGCCGGCTTTGCCAACAGCTTCGGCCCATGCTGTTGGCAAAGCCATTTGCCAACCGGACTTTGCCAACAGCCGTCGCTTCCCTGTTGGCGAAGGTAACGGCGGCCCGAGCCGACGGCGTCCCCCTTCGCCAACGGTACACGTGGTCGTTGGCGAAGCTTTCCCAACGGGGCTCGCGTTCTCGTTGGCGAAGAGCTCTTTCCCATCACTTAAAACGCCAACGGTTCTTTCCCAACAGGAACTCGGAAACCCTGTTGGGAAAGCCTTCGCCAACAGGGTTGGAGTCTTCGCCAACAGCTCTAAGCTGTTGGCGAAGCACGCGTTTCCTGTTGTGGTCACTGGTAGAGTAAGAACACATGGTCTATTAGAGCACCAGCAAGCCAAATTATGACCAAGGTTGGCTTATGATTGTGATGGCTTGGGCATCACGAACACAGCTGCAGCTTGACGGCCAGACAAGCAGGCAAACCACCAGGATGCAGGGCAGATGCGCATGCGCGGCGCACACAACGGTTGAAGGGACAGGGACAACGGACAAGCGGTGGCGCGTGCAGGCCAAAGAGAAACCCCCGACGGCGAGATTGATGATGGCACACGTGCAGAGAAAACGACGGCGAACTGGGAGCTTGGCAAGGCGGGACCGGGGTTTCCTGAACGGCCAAAGGTACGGTCTTAGCTTTGCAAGCACGACGAACGCACGTGCGCCGACTCGTGGGAAGTTCAGGACCGCAACACGACGGGGCGGCGTGCGGGCAAAAGTCGAGACACGGCAAAAGGGCGGCGGCTTGGTTGAGTTTGTGCACGTGTAGGCACGAGGTGAACCTCGACCGAGACACAACGACAGGCGACGTGCGGATGTGAGGCCAAGGCGTGGCCGGGAATGGCCGGTGTTCACAACTTGACGCGGCAAGCGCATGATAGTGAACTGGCTAGGGTTTCTGGGGTGGAGAATGGATGGCGCGCGGAGCTCTCAGGCGGCGTGACGCGCATCCGAGCGCTCCAGCGCGACAACAGGCGGCGCCCATGAGGGCCGGCGTGAGCTCGAGCGCCCTCCGCCTGTTCCATGGCGACTTCATGGTGGAAGAAAGGGGAAAAAGAAGGGCTGATGGGCTGTCACACCCGATTTTACAAGGAAAACCGAATGCATCTCATATGTGCGCCAGGATCATTTACACACACATGATAGACAAAACGAGAGTAATACCATTGCTGTAATAAAACGTACAAGAGTTTAAACCAGTATGATATCCATTATTACATCCAAAGGGGTGGACTCGAAGGTCCAAACACGACGATAACTAAACGACGACGAGCAACTTCATCCCTGACATCCACAGGCATGATGACTGGGGGATCCGCATGCCTAAAACTCCTCGAAGTCACTCCAGTACTCGTCCTCACCTCCGACGTTCTCCTCTGAACAGCGGTAAGCAAGGGTGAGCACACTTATGGTTGGAGCTCAGCAAGTGGGGGAAAAATGCAAGGCTATCAAGGATAGGCTATGGTTCACAGCGGTAAGCATTTTATAAGTTGGTCAAGTTTTATTAGCAAGCACCTAATTACTAGGTGTAAGTGTATACCAACCCACTTAACCTTAAAAGAAACCTCAAACCAAACCACAAACCCATGTTTTGCATTAATCTTCAAGTTTATTAATCATGTGAGGGTCCAAGCCGCTCGTGACCGTGAGCACGGCCGATCGATCGTTTTACACTCTGCGCAGAGGTTGTACACTTTACCCACGGCTCGTGTTCCCCATCTTGCCCGGGTTAGCTAGACCCTTAAACACTTCCAAGGTGAGTGGCTAGGGGTCCACTACGAAGCCTTTACAAAGGAAAGAAGAGAAACCAACAGCCCGCAACAAGGATTAAAGGCGGAGCGGACCATAACCCTCCCTAGTGGTCAACACCTTAGCCAAGGTCGCTACCCCAAAAGGACCGGGCTATACCCCTTCAACTCCGGCCCCCGTGCCCCTCTCGGAAAAGAGCTATCGGCCTAACCCACTCTCCTAATTAATTGGCTAAGCCAGAGCCATGTGGACTGTGGTTGTACTGTTATCTTGGGTGGTTCTCCATGTTCCGATTATGAATCAAGTTATCTTGTTTTAAGCACAAACACATTATATAAGCAAAACTGAGATGTATAACATAAACAGAGCATAACCAACTCGTGTAGAGCAAACTAAGCATTTATCTACCCCAAACATTTGTTGAAACAGGGTTGATCAAGGTAAAGTGGTAAAGCATCTAGTCAAGTCCTTAACTAGGTGTTTGCCCATCAGATTTATGCATAACAACAGGAATAGTAAACATTGTTTAGCATGCAGTGTCATAGGTTCAAAAAGGTTATGCAGAGGGGGAAAGCCACTTGCCTTCCTCTACAAGCTGGGTGAAATCCTCCTCGAAGACAGGTTCTTCCTGATCACCTCCGACAGGGAGCTCAGACGAAACAGGCACGATATCTACGAGTCAAACAAGAATAACAAACAATAAACAAAACAGTACACCAAACAGTAATAAAACTGGTAAATTTGTTATTTGAAAGATTCTACTCGTCGAGACGATCATTTCGTTATATAGAACGCTAAAAAACGGAGTTAAAATGAGAAAGATATGATTAAAACAGTTTACAGGGGCCTATCTGCAAGAAAACTAAGTTTACAGGGTTGTTTATAAATAAAATCAGGGGCTAAAACATTTTTATAAATTAAATCAGAGGGGTCTAGGTGCAAAAAGGAGTGAAAAGGGCCTAAAACAATATTATCCAGGGTAGACAAGGGCTAGATTGCAAAAACCAGGACCTATACGTGAAGATTCTAAAAGGTGGAAGGACCGGCCTGCTAATATTTAAAAACTCAGGGACTCTTAAACAAATCAGCCAACTCCGCACCGTGGATCTCAGATCCAACGGCTACGGGTGCACGCGTGCACCGTGGACCGCGCCGTGCGCCCGGCGCACGGGTCCACGGTGGACCATCCCACCTAAACGAAGGGGTACGCGCCCCGGACCGTCCATCGCAGATCCAAGGGTCCTGGACGCGTGCGTGCGGCGGCGGCGGCGGCGACGACGCCGGAGACGGGGGCGGCGCGGCGGCGCATCGTCGGGAACTCGCCGGCGTACCCCTAACTTGTTGCTCGGGCGCCATTTCGTGCGCACGTGGGCTCTACGCGTAGCCGGGGAGCATGCGAACAAGCCTAGGGGGTCGGGGGAGGTGGCGCGGGCATCCACGGCGGCCGGCGCCGAAGGGGGCGGATCGGCCTCGCCGGCGAACTCGCGGGGCGGCTAAAACGTGCGAGGAAGGGAAAAACAGGTGGGGGAAACCTTGCTCACCATATGAAGAAGCGTTGGGCGAGCTCACGGGCGAAGAGGAAGCGGCAGCGACGGGGTTCAACGACGGCGGCGGCTCGGGCGGTGCTCGGCGGAGGGCGGGGACCCAAGCTCCAGGCGCAGCTCGTCTCCTGTGGCGGCTTCCCCTGGTCAACAAGCATCACGTGAGGGTCATGATCGTGCACGGAGAAGAAAAGAGCAAGGCGGCGATGCACTTCACCGACGGCGGCGTTTGCACGGCGGCGGGAAGAAGCAGAGGCGGCGGCGCTGGTGGAATTGGGCTCGAACACGTGCGCTGGTGTGCTGTGGTTGCAAAGGGAAAGGCAGGAGCTTGAGCGCGAGCTTAAATAGGGCTAGAGGAAGGAAGGCGAGGGGAGATGGGCGGACCCCGAGCGGCGGCGCCTGCCATTGATGGCCGCGGCCATCACGGCTCGACGCTTATGGAAGGGTAACGGTCCCAATTGATCGCGGGGAAGGTTAATTGCCTTAATTGGCCGGCTTGGCAAGGAGGGAAGGAAGGGAAGTGGCGGGGCGCGGCAGGATTCACGCGGCGGCGCGGATCGGCCGGTCGGCCGCGGTGAAGAAGAAGAAAGGAAGGGGGAGGGGAAGGGGCGCGGGGGTGGGGCCCGGTCGCCGCCGCCGCCGGGAAAAAGAAAAGGGAAGGGGGGGAAGCGGTGGGCTGGCGCGGGGGGTTGGGGTGGGCCGCCCGGGGCCGAAAAGAGCCGGGGCGCTTTTGTTTTTTTTTCCTTTCTGTTTTCCAAACTTCTTTTCAAACCATTTTCAACTCTAATCCAATTCAAACCTTTTCAAACTTTTCTCAAGAATTTTATAGACTTTTTAGAAACCACACAAGCAACCAAAAACCATGCAAGCCAACTGATGATGCACATACACTTGTTGTCTCTAAGTTTATTAAATTATCTTTAATATTTTTAGAGCTCAATTTAAATAGCAATTTAATCTCCTTAAATCCTTAAGACTAATTTAAGTTGCTAAGAAATTTTAGTGATGGAATTTTAGGGTGTCACAAATCCTACCCCCTTAAAGAGAATCTCGTCCCGAGATTCAGAAGACTTAGAGAACAGCTGAGGAAAGTCTTCCTTGAGTTCATCCTCTCTTTCCCAAGTTGCCTCTTCCTCGGTGTGATGACTCCACTGCACTTTACACATTCTGATGATCTTACTCCTGGTAACTCTTTCTGACACATCCAAGATCTTAACAGGTTATTCTTTGTACGTCAAGTCATTCTCCATTTGAATATCCTCTAACTGTACCGGTTCTATCCTAACCTCACTTGTGCATTTCTTTAGCTGTGATACATGAAACACGTCATGAACTCCTGACAACTGTGCTGGCAACTCTAACTGGTATGCTACTTCTCCTTTCCGTTCCAAAATCTTGAAAGGTCCGATAAATCGAGGTGATAGCTTCCCCTGACATTAAACCTTCGTAACCCCCGGATAGGTGACACTCTGAGGTATGCATAATCACCGACTTCCAAAATCACCTCTCTTCGCCTAGGATCAGCATAACTCTTCTGTCTTGACTGTGCTGCCTTAAGATTCTCCCTTATGATTTCAACTTGCTTTTCTGCTTCTCGTATGCTGTCTGGTCCAAAGAATTGCCTTTCACCAGCCTGATTCCAAAACAACGGTGTTCTACACTTCCTTCCATACAGAGCTTCAAAAGGTGCCATTTTGATCTGCGGATCGATAGTTGTTGTTATAAGCAAACTCGCATAAGGCAAACTCTTATCCCAACCGCCATCGTTCTTCAACGCACAAGCTCTCAACATATCCTCGAGTATCCGATTTGTTCTCTCCGTCCGCCCATCCGTCCGAGGATGGTATGCGAGTTGAAATTTAACTTTGTATCCATCGATTCATGCAACTTTCGCCAAAACCGTGAAGTGAACCGTGTGCCTCGATCCGACACTATCTTCTTCGGTACCCCGTGCAAACACACTATCCTTGAATTATACAACTCGGCCTAGCTTCACTCCCGTATAGGTCGTCTTCACTGGGATGAAGTGCGCTACCTTGGTTAATCTATCCACAATAACCCAAATAGAGTCATACCCATCACGAGTACAAGGTAATCCCACTATGAAATCCATACTGATTTCCTCCCATTTCCACTCGGTACCTTCGGAGGTCGTAGCAATCCTGCCGGTCTTTGATACTCGGCCTTCACTCTTTGACACACATCACACAAAGCTACATGAGTCGCCACATCTTTCTTCATCCCATACCACCAATATCTCTGCTTCAAGTCCCGATACATCTTGGTACTACCGGGGTGTATAGAGTAAGCCGAGTCATGTGCTTCCTTCAAGATAGCTTCTCTCAATTCCTTGATCTCGTGTACACGATTCTCGTTCTTAAACCACACTGTTCCTTGCTCATCTTCTCTGAATTCTGGAACTTTGCCTAACTTAATCAACTTCTTGTATTCTACAATCTTGTCATCAGTCAACTATCCCTTCCTGATATCCTGCTCAAGTGTCGACTCAATCTCTAATGTCAGAGTCTCACTCGAAGCAACCATTCCCAAGTTAAGTTGTGCCATCTCCCAACATAGCTCCTGAGGTAACAGGTGTCCTATCAGCATGCTAGTCTGTCCCTTCCGACTCAAAGCATCTGCCACAACATTCGCTTTTCCTGGATGGTACTTGATGTCCAAATCATAATCTTTGATCAACTCTAACCATCTTCTTTGCCTCAAATTCAAATCCTTCTGCGTAAAGATATACTTCAGACTCTTATGGTCAGTAAAGATCTTACACTTGTTCCCAATCATGTAATGTCTCCAGATCTTCAATGCGTGAACAACCGCAGCTAACTCAAGATCATGGGTAGGATAGTTCTGCTCATGTTTCCTCAACTGTCTGGAAGCATAAGCTACTACCTTTCCTTCTTGCATTAACACACATCCCAAACTTTGCCGAGAGGCATCACAGTATACATCGAACCCTTTGTGTATGTCTGGCATGATCAACACAGGTGCTGTAGTCAGCCTCTTCTTCAACTCCTCAAAACTAGCCTGACACTTCTCATCCCACTTGAACTCTCTTCCTTTCTCGAGCAGAGTGGTAAGTGGCTTCACTATCTTAGAAAACCCTTCAATGAACCTCCGATAGTACCCTGCAAGTCCAAGGAAACTTCTGATCTCTGGCACATTCTTAGGCGGACTCCAGTTCAATACATCCCGAACCTTGCTTGGATTGACTGCTATGCCTCCATCTGTGATGATGTGTCCAAGAAAAGAGACCTCCTTCAACCAGAAAGCACACTTGCTGAACTTGGCATACAGCTGATGTTCCCGTAGCTTCTGTAACACAAGCCTCAGATGTTCTTCATGTTCTTCCTCACTCCGAGAGAATACCAATATATCATCAATGAATACCACAACGAACTTATCCAGATACTCCATGAATACCTTGTTAATCAAATACATAAAGTATCTTTGGTGCATTGGTCGAGCCAAAGGACATCACAGTGAACTCATATAACCCGTATCTAGATGTGAATGATGTCTTTGGTATATCCTCCACACGGATTTTTAAGCGGTGATAACTCGATCTAAGATCTATCTTAGAGAAGGCCTTAGCTCCTCTCATCTGATCAAACAAATCCTCAATCCGAGGTAAAGGGTATTTATTCTTGATAATAACCTCGTTAAGTGATCGATAGTCTATACACAACCTCCTAGATCCATCCTTCTTATCAACGAAGAGTGTGGGGGCTCCCCATGGTGATGAACTAGGACGGATAAACCCTTTACTAAGTAATTCTTCGATTTGTTTCTTTAATTCAGCTAGATCTTTAACATCCATTCTATATGGTCTTTTAGATATGGGAGCAGTACCAGGTATAAGTTCGATACTAAATTCAATGTCACGATCAGGTGGCATACCTGGCAAATCCTCTGGAAACACATCAGGGAATTCATTCACTACCCTTATATCCTCCAAGGCTTTGCCTTCAACAGAGTTCATAACTCCTTTGCCAGATGAGGGTGCACTCACATATTCTACTCTTTCCCCTTGAGGACCGGTTAACGATGCGACCTCTTCCGACACCGAATAACTCCATCACAACTCCTTAACCAATCCATACCAAGAATGACATCTATTCCCCATGATTTTAGAACTACCGGATTAGCAAGAAAGTCTACCCCCATGATATTAATCTTTACTTGTGGGCATATATGACCGAGTTTTCATTTCTCCCCCAGGAGTGCTAACTATCAGTGGGTTCTTCATTGTACTCATAGATAAGTTATATTTTGCCACAAATTGATCCGTTATGAATGAATGTGATGCTCCTGAATCAAATAATACGGTAGCAGGTACAGAGTTGACGAAAAACGTACCCAATACCACGCCGGCATCATTCTGAGCTTGCTCCACTGATACATGATTGACTCGGCCACGCACATGGCTCTGCTGGCCTCTCTTGCTGGGTGTATGTGGAGTACGAGCCTGTGAAGATGGCTGCCCAGTCCTGTTTCCATTGTCTCTCTGCGGAGTCCGCATCACCCTCTTGGGACAATTGTTAGCATAATGCCCCGCCTCTCCACACTTGAAGCATCCACCGGCCGAACGGGGGTTGGTGTTTCTAACGGGTGCCCCGAGTTGTTGCTAGGACGACTCACCGAGGGGTAGGAGCTGCGGGTGTCCGAGGATTGAAGCGCCGTGGCCGAAACGAGCGCTGCAGCCGCATGTTCGTGGGTACCTCCCGGCTTGTCCACCGGGACGATATGGAGCCAAGCTCCGCCGAGAACCGTAACGGGGACGGGTGTTACCGCCGGGATCGCCCATGAGACCGAAACTTGCGTTTTCGTTCACCCATCTCCTTTCTCTTGCTTTCCGGCCCAATAGCTTTGTTCACCGGCGTCCGAAAGTCCGGGAAGATGTGACTGCGGTAGATAGTTCGGAGAGGACCAATCAAGCCATCCAGGAACCTTTCCCGCCTCTTTGGATCGGTGTTGACTTCATCGGGTGCATAGCGTGACAAGTGAGTGAACTTGTCCGGATACTCGATCACCGACATATTGCCTTGCCTCGGTGACAAGAACTCCCTCTCGCTTAAGCTTGAGAACCCCCGAAGGAATGTGGTAAGTACGGATGTTGTCACGGAATTCTGCCAAGTGATGTTCCTCGCCTGTTGGGATGAGCAGTTGAGTACGCATCCCACCGATCCGCGGCCTGCCCCTCAAGTCTTCCAAAGAAAGCATACGGGACCATCTCTCTCCGTCGGTGCATTGCACGATCTCCAGCTTCTTGGTGATAGTTTTCAGCCAGTCATCAGCATCCAGTGGATCAGCTGAGTGGGAAAATGTAGGGGGGTGGTGGCTCATGAACTCCTTGTGCCTGTCCCTTGGTGGCGGGGGTGGTGGAGGGATCGGCTGTGGTGGCTGGTTCTATTGGGCTTGCATCTGCTGCACTGTGTTGGTAAGGTTTTGAATCAGTTGCATCTGTGCTGCCAGGAACTGCTGCATGTTTGGGTCCATTGCTTGGTTGATCGGTGGAGGTGGTGCTGGGTTTTGCTGATTTGCAATATGTGCCCGGATCACAGGTGGCACGTCTTGACCTCCTCCGGACCTGGTGTTTACCATCTGACCGTTAGAAAAATCATATCTCAGATAATTGTACTTGAATCATTGCATAAGAGGATAACTCAAAATAAAATGACAGCCTGTACTTCAGTTAAGACAGATTCTGTTGATCTCAAAGAATTATGCATAACTTTCTGTGTAATTGTCCAATGACCACAAATTTTTACCAGATTATAGCGTATAAAATTATGGAACCATCCCAACTGGAATCACCTCATTTGGATATGTATAACTCGAGATATAATTCAAACAGTACAGCTATATCAGCAGAAATTTACAGATTCTCACTTGTTCATTACTTCATGCATAACTCCCAGAATATGTATTGTATACTATTGAATTTTTGAGAGAAATTCATCCTCTAAATTTGTGAACTAACCCAACTGGTTTCATGTCATTTGGAGTTCTGTAGCTTGAGTTATAAGCAAAACATTACTGATATGTCATATGACTGCGAAAACAGATTTGATCCAATCAAACTTGCATAACAGATTAAGCAATGATAACCGATAAATCCCAAACCAAACTTTAATTAACTTAAAATTTCAGATTGCATAGTGTCCATCACTCCACCATACAATTCACAATCAAGCAAAGATCCAACTCAAGCATGTTTGCAAACAACATTCATTATTACAAGCAAATACGTTCACGCAGGAACGGTCTAACGAAAAGGTAAATGATAAGGGCGAGCATCCTAGGATCCTAGCCAAGACGAGTAGTAGCTTCATCAGTGCCGTAACGAAGCCTCTTGCGCGGAGGGGAAGCTGTAGTCTGATATGGCATGACCTCCTGAGGCAGTCGCTGTCCTGCCAGCTTTGCTTCCAGACGTGCTATCTTTGCCTGAGCAGCCTGCAGCTCTTCATGATACTTGTTTATCTCCAAAGTTGCTCCCTCCAAATCTGCGTTCAGAGCAGCAGTCACCCGTGCCAAGACATCAATGCGATCATTGCCTCCTGCTGGCACCACAGTCACTTCTGTGCCACTTGCACGTCGAGGCACATGGCGGTACTCCGATTGGAACAACTGCACCCGATTAGCATGGCGACCGACCGTAGCGCCCTCCTTGCTGCATCATTCACCGCAGCGTCATCCGTAGAGAACTGAGCTGTGCTATGGTGAGATGAGCGATACCTCCATCCTTCAGTATCATTCAGAGCCTTCCTGATGTAGACTCTGCAAGTGTAGTAATCCCTCATTCCAGGCTCACTGAAATGCTTGGTCACATAGAGAGGCCTTATGGTATACCCCAGATACCTCAGAACATTCCACAGAAGAATGCAGAACTGTCCATTCTCAGCTTCAGTAGAGTGTTTGTGGTATTCAGCTCCATGGTAGCGGGGACCCTCATCTTCCTCTCGGGTTGCCAACAAGCATTGTCACCATCATCCTCACCCACACCGTCATCACCGGAGTCTTCCGGGTCACCTTCTTCACCTTCCGGCACGGGATCGGCGGGTGCGGGGGGTGCTTCCTCATTGATGCGGCAGCGCCGATGGGATCACGATGTCTCCATCCGCGTCCGCCTCTAGCACCGTGCCATCGTACGACCGTGGTCGTTCCAATGGCTCTTCTGGCTCCTCCTCCTCCATCTCGACCTCTTCAGGATCCTCTTCTTCTTCTTCTGGCCGGACCTCCTCTCGGGTCTTCCTCCACCTCAACCTCCGGGCCGGAACTCCTCCTGTTCCTCCTCAACATCTTCAAGACGATGGCGAGGGGCCACCGTCCCGAAGGAAAACGCCCACCGTTGCTCTTGTGAGGGGTCATGTAAGTCCCGGCCATCCGTCAAAGCAAAGACTCGATCTCGAGTACGGAATAAATCAAAATGACAGTTTAAAATGATAAACAAAATTAAATTAGATTTTTAATGCGTAAATAAGATCATTTGAAGCATGATAAGGCTTTCTAGAACATGAATCCTTAATTTCGTCCATTTCTAACTAAGGTCGCGACCTACGGTCATCACGGCTCGGTACCACTTTGTCACACCCGATTTTACAAGGAAAACCGAATGCATCTCATATGTGCGCCAGGATCATTTACACACACATGATAGACAAAACGAGAGTAATACCATTGCTGTAATAAAACGTACAAGAGTTTAAACCAGTATGATATCCATTATTACATCCAAAGGGGTGGACTCGAAGGTCCGAACACGACGATAACTAAACGACGACGAGCAACTCCATCGCTGACATCCACAGGCATGATGACTGGGGGATCCGCATGCCTAGAACTCCTCGAAGTCACTCCAGTACTCGTCCTCACCTCCGACGTTCTCCTCTGAACAGCGGTAAGCAAGGGTGAGCACACTTATGGTTGGAGCTCAGCAAGTGGGGGAAAAATGCAAGGCTATCAAGGATAGGCTATGGTTCACAGCGGTAAGCATTTTTAAGTTGGTCAAGTTTTATTAGCAAGCACCTAATTACTAGGTGTAAGTGTATACCAACCCACTTAACCTTAAAAGAAACCTCAAACCAAACCACAAACCCATGTTTTGCATTAATCTTCAAGTTTATTAATCATGTGAGGGTCCAAGCCGCTCGTGACCGTGAGCACGGCTGATCGATCAGTTTTACACTCTGCAGAGGTTGTACACTTTACCCACAGCTCGTGTTCCCCATCTTGCCCGGGTTAGCTAGACCCTTAAACACTTCCAAGGTGAGTGTCTAGGGGTCCACTATGAAGCCTTTACAAAGGAAAGAAGAGAAACCAACAGCCCGCAACAGTTACAGCAGCGGAGCGTACCATAACCCTCCCTAGTGGTGAACACCTTAGCCAAGGCTGCTACCCCAAAAGGACCGGGCTATACCCCTTCAACTCCGGCCCCCTGTGCCCCTCTCGGAAAAGAGCTATCAGCTAACCCACTCTCCTAATTAATTGGCTAAGCCAGATCCATGTGGACTGTGGTTGTACTGTTATCTTGGGTGGTTCTCCATGTTCCGATTATGAATCAAGTTATCTTGTTTTAAGCACAAACACATTATATAAGCAAAGGCGAGATGTATAACATAAACAGAGCATAACCAACTCATGTAGAGCAAACTAAGCATTTATCTACCCCAAACATTTGTTTAAACAGGGTTGATCAAGGTAAAGTGGTAAAGCATCTAGTCAAGTCCTTAACTAGGTGTTTGCCCATCAGATTTATGCATAACAACAGGAATAGTAAACATTGTTTAGCATGCAGTGTCATAGGTTCAAAAAGGTTATGCAGAGGGGGAAAGCCACTTGCCTTCCTCTACAAGCTGGGTGAAATCCTCCTCGAAGACAGGTTCTTCCTGATCACCTCCGACAGGGAGCTCAGACGAAACAGGCACGATATCTATGAGTCAAACATGAATAACAAACAATAAACAAAACAGTACACCAAACAGTAATAAAACTGGTAAATTTTTCGTTTAAAAGATTCTACTCGTCGAGACGATCATTTCGGTATATAGAACGCTAAAAACGGAGTTAAAATGAGAAAGATATGATTAAAACAGTTTACAGGGGCCTATCTGCAAGAAAACTAAGTTTACAGGGCTGTTTATAAATAAAATCAGGGGCTAAAACATTTTTATAAATTAAATCAGAGGGGTCTAGGTGCAAAAAGGAGTGAAAAGGGCCTAAAACAATATTATCCAGGATAGACAGGGGCTAGATTGCAAAAACCAGGACCTATCCGTGAAGATTCTTAAAGGTGGAAGGACCGGCCTGCTAATATTTAAAAACTCAGGGACTCTTAAACAAATCAGCCAACTCCGCACCGTGGATCTCAGATCCAACGACTACGGGTGCACGCGTGCACCGTGGACCGCGCCGTGCGCCCGGCGCACGGGTCCACGGTGGACCATCCCACCTAAACGAAGGGGTACGCGCCCGGACCGTCCATCGCAGATCCAAGGGTCCCGGACGCGTGCGTGCGGCGGGCGGAGGCGACGACGCCGGAGACGAGGGCGGCGCGGCGGCGCCTCGTCGGGAACTCGCCGGCGTACCCCTAACTTGCTACTCAGGGCGCCATTTCGTGCGCACGTGGGCTCTACGCGTAGCTGGGGAGCATGCGAACAAGCCTAGGGGGTCAGGGAGGTGGCGCGGGCATCCACGGCGGCGGCGGCGCCGAAGGGTGCGGATCGGCCTCGCCGGCGAACTCGCGGGGCGGCTAAAACGTGCGAGGAAGGGAAAACAGGTGGGGGAAACCTTGCTCACCACGTGAAGAAGCGTTGGGCGAGCTCACGGGCGAAGAGGAAGCGGCAGCGACGGGGTTCAACGACGGCGGCGGCTCGGGCGGTGCTCCGGCAAGCGGGGACCCAAGCTCCAGGCGCAGCTCGTCTCCTGTGGCGGCTTCCCCTGGTCAACAAGCATCACGTGAGGGTCATGATCGTGCACGGAGAAGAAAAGAGCAAGGCGGCGATGCACTTCACCGACGGCGGCGTTTGCACGGCGGCGGGAAGAAGCAGAGGCGGCGGCGCTGGTGGAATTGGGCTCGAACATGTGCGCTGGTGTGCTGTGGTTGCAAAGGGAAAGGCATGAGCTTGAGCGCGAGCTTAAATAGGGCCAGAGGAAGGAAGGCGAGGGGAGATGGGCGGACCCAGAGCGGCGGCGCCTGCCATTGATGGCCGCGGCCATCACGGCTCGATGCTTATGGAAGGGTAACGGTCCCAATTGATCGCGGGGAAGGTTAATTGCCTTAATTGGCCGGCTTGGCAAGGAGGGAAGGAAGGGAAGTGGCGGGGCGCGGCAGGATTCACGCGGCGGCGCCGGATCGGCTGGTCAGCGCGGTGAAGAAGAAGAAAGGAAGGGGAGGGGAAGGGGCTGACAGGTGGGGCCCGGTCGTCAGCGCCGCTGGGAAAAAGAAAAGGGAAGGGGGAAGCGGTGGGCTGGCGCGGGGGGTTGGGCTGGGCCGCCTGGGCCGAAAGGAGCCGGGCTGGTTTTGTTTTTTTTTCTTTTCTTTTTCCAAACTTCTTTTTCAAACCATTTTTCAACTCTAATTCAATTCAAACCTTTTCCAACTTTTCTCAAGAATTTTATAGACTTTTTAGAAACCACACAAGCAACCAAAAACCATGCAAGCCAACTGATGATGCACATACACTTGTTGTCTCTAAGTTTATTAAATTATCTTTAATAATTTTAGAGCTCAATTTAAATAGCAATTTAATCTCCTTAAATCCTTAAGACTAATTTAAGTTGCTAAGAAATTTTAGTGATGGAATTTTAGGGTGTCACACGGGCGGGGCCCGCGCGTTGGTGACTTAAGCGTGTAGTTGGTGTTAAACAGGCCGGCGGGTTAGGTGGGCCGAAAGGTCTTGTGGGCCGCAAAGTTGGGAGAACTAGAGGGGAAAGTTTGGGGTGCCCTAGAGAACTTCGCGAACTGGGTTAAAGCCCAACAGAGAGACGGGTTTTTCCCATTTACTATTATGCTGGGCCTCGACATCAGCGCGGACAGGCCCGCGCTGGTTAAGAGAGGGATTTTTTATATTTGTTTTGTCATGATTTTCGAAAAATAAATGGTCGAATCAAAATTTACGAGAAATGTACATCTGGCGTCGTGGCTCACGGCGGCAGGCTCCTACCACCGCACCCCGTGGCGTTAAGTCCTTGCCGCCGAGGGGCACGGCGGCAGGAGCCTGGTTCCAACGCCATGGCGGGGCGGCGCGGCGGCAGGTTTTTTCTCTTTAGTTTTTCATTTTTAAAAAACTTTTAACCTTTTTAGAAACCACAAACTAATAAGTGCAAGCATAATCACAAGGGAATATCCTAATCAACGACGAAAGAATAGTCACAAGGGAATAGTTTATACATAATCACAAGGGAATAGTTTATACAAAATCACAGTACTACATCTAAATGCGCCGGCCCCTCTTCCCCCTAACAGCTCTAGCGCCAGCCCAGGTGTGGTCCCGGTCGTACGTCCAGGGGTCAGGTGCCCTGACGACCCTCGGTCCTGGCTGGTCGGGAGACGGTGTCATCATGGCCGCCTGCGACGAGCCTGCAGTATCCAGTGTCGCTCTGTCGGCCGGTGTCGCTCCGCCGGTTGTGACTTGTGACGGCTGAGTCAAAACAGGTGGTGGCTGTGTCAACTGTGACGCGGCAAGCTCGTCGGCCTGCTGCGGGGGCGCCGTCCATGGTCGCGAGAATGGCGCCGTACCCAAACTCATCCCAGGCTAGTTGGTCTTGGGCGCCCGTGTTGAAAGCACTAGGCTGCGCCTGGAACATAGGCG
This sequence comes from Cenchrus americanus, assembly GCA_947561735.1. Classification (NCBI taxonomy): domain Eukaryota; kingdom Viridiplantae; phylum Streptophyta; class Magnoliopsida; order Poales; family Poaceae; genus Cenchrus; species Cenchrus americanus. The sequence goes on along the minus strand of OX387242.1, from coordinate 123,153,284 downwards.
GAGTGGATGAAGAAGGAATATCTGTCGCCGGAAACTGAAACGTCGGTGGTCTGGAACCACCTCCTAGCGTATACATCGGCGGCGGCTCCTGCTGTCGAGGCCCGGCTTTCGAAAAAGGCGGCGATCGCCCTGTATGATTAGAATATAGTATAATCACAAACCCACAATAATTGCGTGCATTAGTTGAAAATGAAATCACCCAAAATCGAAACAGCAGCCACACGGGACAACAACGAACTCACCCAAACGTTCACCCGAGCAAAACCCAACAGGGGTCTACACCGTTCAGACCGGTGAGAGGCACCGGTCAGACCGGTGTGACCTGAGCTCGATGGGATGAACAGCACCCGCGGGTCAACTCCCCCAAATCCAAACCCCGATCTCCCGAATCGCTCCACAGACTTGCGCAAGACTTTGGGGATAGTAGGAACACCTCATGGTGAGTCCATAGCCAAGATTTTGTCCACCAAAATTTGCCAAATCAAGAGGAATCGAAGAAATCATGCCAAGAACTCCTCTAACCCTAGAGCACCGAAAACCTCAAAATCGAGCCCCTTAACTCATGGATTTGGGAGGGGAATCGAAGGGATAAGGACCACGAAGGGTTCACACATACACGCCCACCAAATCCCCAAGAGCAAGGTCCCGAAAACACACCAAGAAAACCACCAAGAGAGGGCTCCGAAAATCACCACCAAGAACAAACAGGAACAACACAATCAAGCCTTGATGAACCACGCCGAATCATCTATACATACCAAAGAGGTTCATACAAGGTCTAGCTTGCCGCCCGATCATCCAACCCTCTCACAAGATCTCACCATGAAGCTCTCAAGCTAGTTCTATCGAAATCCTAAGAAAATAGGAAGGGAAAATAACAAAGAAAATGAACTAGGGTTCCAAGAGATGGCTGCCATTAGGGATACATGCCCCTCGAGGGCGAAATCGGAAATCTTTGTCATCGCTCCATCGGACGGATGCCCTGCGACCGCAATCTGCTTAGCCTCGATGCAAGCCGTGCGATCCCGACGCGTGTCCTCCGCTACGAAGATTCCGGAATGTGTTGTCGCACACCGGTCAGACCGGTACCCACCGGTCAGACCGGTCAGACCCACCAGTCAGACCGGTCTGGAGCTGCTACATCTCCGTCTTCGGTTCTTCTCGCATGGCTTTGTGGATCAACCAAGGAACCTAGTGGTTTTCTGGTGAACCACTGGAAACCCCGCGAACTCGGTGTAGCCTCCGCCAATCGCCACTCATGACTCGGCTCCCACGTAGTCCCGGCTCGACCTTGGTTTTGAGGCTCAACCAAGAAATCGTCCATGACTTCATCTTGTTGTTCATGCCACCATGCGGCCCGCACTTGACTCCGCTGGCCACCGGGTCCCTCAAATGAAGCCTACTTGTCTTCTCGACACCTGGAGGCCTCACCAGCAATGACCTTTCATGCTTGTATTTCACCTGCTCAAACACCAGTCAAGCCGCAACCTGCACCTGCAATACTTAGCCAAGAATGAGTCTACACAACGTTGTCAATCACCCATCACACCAGGAAGCGACCATCTACTGGTCCTCAAACCACACATGGTCCTCAATCTCCCCCTCGATGAGTGCATTGACAACACCCACATATAGTAACAAGAGAGAAAAGAAAAAGAAAAGAAACGAATAAAAAAGAAACTACAACAAGCGATCGAAAGCCAAAGAAAGGCAAAGAGGAAGATCACTTGAAGAAGACAAGTCTCGAACCCCTTAGGCAAGGGCAACGGATCGACACATCCGAGACAAAACAATGCTCAAGCAAAGAGCGCAAACCACCAATCAAAGCTCGAAAACCACAAAGAGCTCCCCCTGCACACATGCAAGCTCCCCCTGAACCAATGCAACTCCCCCTGGATGAATGCATACGAACCACCTCATGAACCAGAGCAGCTGCAACAGCTCAGCTCTCACCGGTCAGACCGGTCACCCTCACCGGTCAGACCGGTGGACAAGATCGCCCAACACCTAGGAACCACACCGGTCAGACCGGTGCCCCTCACCGGTCAGGCCGATGCCACCTGGGAAAGTGCCAGAGCTTAAAAATAGCTCGAAACCACTTGGAAACCTTCTAAATGCGTGTAACAAGCCATTTCAAGCTCAAACTTCTCCCCCTTGTTGACAATGCATGAATCAAGCCCAAAATGCAAAAAATGCAACCTAGAGCTTCTCAAATAGACAAAATTGAACATAGGATGCTACATATGTCCAAATGAGCAAGTTAGATATTCTATAGCTTCGTAATGACATCAACTTCATAATCACCAAGTTTCACAACCATTGGACGAAGCTAAGATGGAATTGAGCAATTTTGCGAAAATTTACCCTCTTATGAGCAAAAACCTAAACATGAACAAAACATATCAAAATGGCAAAGCCACACAAACTTCATGCTAGGACAACCATTAAAATCGTAAGACCATCACAAACACCCACAAGCACCTCATGTTATGTTAAAGCCACCGAGCCATGTGCCTACTTCTATATATGAGACTTCTCATTGGTAGGCATCATGCAACGGTTTAGCACCCAAAGCAAATTAAGTTAAGCACATATGACATGGGAGCACATTTTCCAAGCATTTTACATTTCATTTTCAGATTCATACTTGGTACATAAAATGTCTTTGCGACAAAAAGGAACTTATGCCCCTCCACAAGATAAAGCAAGAGGGCTAAACATTCATGATGGCAAATGAACCTTTGGCCCCATATGATCAAAATAAGCTATCCAACCACAAATTAAGCATAGCCAAACCACTAAAACATGTCAAGATCATATAAAGGAATTTACTCACAAGTGAGCATACATGTGACATTTTTCAAAAATATAGCCATCAACCATGGATATAAATCAAGATTGTCAAGAGCTAAGCCAAACTAACCATATCACACCAAACAAGCTCACAAAGACATAAATATCATTTCATGGTGAGCAATGTATATAGAAGCTTTTCCTAACCAATGCATATGATACAAAATGCATGCAATCTAAGATACAAGGATGCCTATACATCATGTTACATATGCCATGCTAAATGCAAGAAATACACAAAGGAAAGCTATACATATGCTACAAAGGAGCTCCCACAAAAAAACTCACAAACCACCGGATCCTCGAGGGGAGGCAAAAAGGGCTCAATGCCACCGGGAAAAGAGCGAAGGAGCGCAAAATTCACAAGCTCCCCCTAAACACATGCACTAGGGCCAAAGAGCATATAAAGCTCACCCTACACACATGAGATAGGGCAAGGAGCAAAACAAACCAAGTGGCTTGACCAAGGCCACACACTTGAAGGTCACGAAAAGACTCACCTTGATCATTTCTTGACAATTCACTCGTCCTTGTCGACCATCCCCGAAAGTGATGTACCTCCATGTCACCACCGGGGTATGAGGCCAGAGAACCACCCCTGATATCAACCAAATGTTCTTCGGGCCTCCCACTTGCAACTCAAAACCAAGAACGAGAGCGAGCAAATGACTCAACACTGGGGTTAGTTCCAAAGGTGTCAAACCAGTGTCGGGTCATTTCCTCGAAAGTAGGGTTAGCAACACTCATCCCACCGCACCTATCAAAACTGCGATCCATCCTGTCAATCCTATCAAACCTGGAACCACCATGGAAAAACCACTCCCGTCTCACTGGAGGAGTACGAGTACCACGAAAGAAATACCATGGTCCGCAGCCCCTCTGAGACTCAAAACTGGGACCTCTCCCAAACTCGTATTGATCACGAGGTGGAGAACGTCTAGCAAACTCAACACCACCAAACTCAAGGTGCTTACCATCTGTTCTATGACTGAAAGGACAGAACCTTCTAGCATCATGACCACGTAAACCAAACTCTCTAGGACTCTACCTAGCACCGGTCTGACCAGTCTGGCCGGTGGTCCTTGGCCAGCAAACTTACCTCCACCTGAGGCTCTCCTATCTCTCCATGCTAGAACCGTACGCACAAAACCCTCTCCCTTGGGCATAGGCATACGAGGCTCAGGAACACCATGAGAAGGGTGGTACCTATCCTTGTTTGCCCACTCCTTAGCCATTCTCGCCTCTCTCCTTCTCTTATAGCAAAACTCTTTCTTGTGACCATCCTTTCCACAAAACTCGGAATGGAAACGGATTGATCTTGGCTTAGGCTTGGGGTGAGGTTCTTCACAAGGCTTCTCACTAGGCTTCCCACTTGGTTTCTCACTAGGCTTTTCACTTGCCTTCTCGCTCGGTTTTTCTCTCAGTTTAAGCAACTAGTTTGGCTTGGATGCAAACTTGTCTTTGGGTGTGGGTTGTGGTGAAACTAGAACATTCCCTTCTCTCTCACCACTGCTCTCACCAACCTTATCAAATCCCAAAGCCCAACCATCAAAGCGTTTACAACTAGCATTCATCATACCAAGATGAGGTTTTTGACTAGACAACCAACTCAGCACTTCACGCAACTTATCGTTCTCATCTTGCAAGCGACCAACACATTTGCAAGATCTAAATTCTTTACAGCATGTAATTCACAGGTAGAACAGGAAGTAGGAATAGGCACATTCAAATCAGACTCAAGCGAAACAATGTAAGATCGAAGCTCAGCAATTTTTTCATGCAAGCCAGGGCAAGAAGTGCAAGCACAAAGCAAAGTGGGTCTAGATTGCAGCTCAGCCAACTCAACCCTAAGCACATCTAGTTCCTCACACTTGGAGGCATGCTTTTCCCTAAGAGCAGTCAAATCAGCTAGAAAAACAGAGTAATCAACACAATCAACTTCATCAGAAACCACATGGCTTGCCTTAAGAGAATCAATCTCAAGCTTGCCATCAAGAACCTGCGTTTCTAGCTCAGCCACTCTAGTCCTAACATCTTCAAGCAAAGCTCTAAGCTCCTTCCTAAGTTTCTTAGCCTCTATAAGCATGTGATCGCGATTATCAAGCAAGTCAACCAACTCCTCATTCTCCTTGCGCAAAGAAGAGAGCTCATCACATACCTCATCCTCAGAATCTAAGTTCGAGGCGTCCTTCTGGCTTCTCTTGCTGCTGGAGCTACGAGCCATGCCGCAGAACTCATCCTTGAGGCTTAGGCCTGTCACACAAAGGCCGTTGAGATACTTGCCGAGGTTCTTCTTCTTCTTGTCACCCTCTTCGTCTTCATCACTCGAGCTTGAAGACGTGTCCTCGGAGTCGGACTCGATGTCGCTCGATCTCTTCATCTTCTCTCAAGACCGTGTCTTCTTCCCATGTCCATGATCCTTCTTCTTGGACTTCTTCCTCTTCCTCTTGTCCTTGAACTTATGCTTGTTGTGGTTGTCCACCTTCGGACACTCGGCGAAAAAGTGTCCGGCCTTGACTCACTTGAAACACACCCTCGAGTTCCTCTTTGAGTTCACCCGATTCTCGTGCATTCTTTCGAACTGCGTGGTCAGCAACGCCAGCTCGTCCTCTCCAAGCATGTCGAACTCCTCATCTGGAAAATACATCAAAGAGGACAAAGACAACATCCTGGTGGATGGGTTAGCATTAGTCTTTCCTTTCGAACCACCGATGAGGGCAAGACAATGAGAGTCAGTCGGGCCCTCGATCTTGGCTGTCATGTGAAGCGTCCCCTCATCAGAGCTGACTAAATGTGACACAAATACCAGTCCTAGGAGGCTGGTAACACATTTATTACAACAGGTGGATCAGTCTTTTACATCACGGCGACACAGAGGGCACGGAAGTGCCAATGCTACAAGGAACAACACAAACGCTAATGACCACACTACGATAGCAAAGTCTTCCAAAGCCTCATCAGAGTACCACACCATGGAAGCTCTCTGTGGAGGCCCTGGGTACACAGGCACGGTTGGGTGTAGGGCAGCGACCTACTCGACGTCTTCGGGAATGTAATCGGGATCCTCCTCTGAAAAGTAGTTAGTAAAACAAGGGTGAGTACATATGCACTCAGCAAATCCAACCCCACCCACGGAGGGGCTTATAAGCAGAATCATGCATGGAGTATATCAAGGATCAGGTTAGGGTTCATTTTGCAAACTCACTCATGCAGGGGTTCATTTCAAAAAGGTTTTCGCAAATCATTTTCATAACCCAAGTGACTCAATTGTTTTAGGAAAACCACTTTGGAACTATCGGACTCCCCGTCCGCAGTAGCTGTAACACCCTAACTCTACTAAAAAAAACTTGGCTTTATTAAAATTTGATAGCAACCATTTAATTGCTTAAGGAGTATAAGGTCGTTTTTACTTTAGGCATTTAACACTTTTTTTTTAAAAATAACTTTAATAAAATATAGGATTTAAGTGTTGCATACATGCTGGAGCATTGTTTTGGTTGTTGGAATTCAAATTCAAATTTGAATTTCCATTTTGTTTGGTGCCTTTCCTAAATCCCAAAAACCCCAAAAATCCTTTCTCTTTTTCCCTTCTCCATCTAGCCCAGCCCAGCAGCTACAGCACCAGTCCTTTCTTTTTTTTTTAGCCGCCCCGCAAGGCCGCAGCGCTCCGCGGCCCACCCGGCCGGCCTTCGGCCCGGCCGACCCCCGCACGGCATAGCGCGCAGCCCCAACAGCCGCCGGCCCAACCGTCCGGCCGCCGGCCCGGCCACCACCGGCAGCTCGCCTCCCTCCCGCTCCCGCCGACACCGGCGGGTGGGGACCACCCGTCATCCCCCACCCGTGGTCGTCGCCGAGCCGGACTCGAGCAGAGTCCGACCGCGCCCGGCGTCCCCGCGTGGCCCGCACGCCACGGGCGAGCTCCCCGCCCGACTATTTATAGCGCGCCGCCGCCCCCTTGGACCCCCAAACCGAGCCGCCGTGCCCTAGCCGCTCTAGGCCGTGCGCCGCCGCCACCCAAAACCCTAGCGCCGCCGCTTCGGTGCCCGCCGCCGCCGTCGCCCGCTCGCCGCCGTGGACCGCATCCGGAGCCGCGCAAGGAGGTGAGCCACCCGCCGGCGCCGCTTGTTTACGTTCCCGAGCACTCCGCCGCCCTAGGCCCGTCGCCGGAGCTCCACCGCCGCGCCGCCGCGTCCGGCCGCCCGCACCGCCGCTTCTCCGCCCGAACCGTGGCCTTAGCCGGGCTCGCCAACTCGCGCGCGTCGCTTAGGTGCAACCCGCGCCTCGAATCGGGGCCCGAAAACCCTAGATCGGGTTTCCGCCGGCGACTCCGCCGCCGCCCGCCGCCGCCGCCGCCGTCCCCCGGCCGGCCGGCCGCTTTTGGCCGCCTGCGCAGGATCTCAGCCGTTGGATGGAGATCCAACGCCCCTGACCCTATCCAGCCGCGCCGCTTCGCCCGCGAGCCACCGCAGCCGCTAGATCCGGATCCAACGGTCCCAGATCGGGTCAATCCGGTCAGCCAGGTCAAACCCGCCGCCAGCCCTGGCGTTTTTGCAGAAAAGCCCCTGGATTTTCTTTATTTACAAAAATACCCTTCCACCGTATAGGATTCCTTACAGTTTAGTCCTTTTTCTTTATTTTAGCCCGAAACCTTTTCAAATCTTCGCAGATTAGTCCCTGGAACTTCCCGAGCCCATATCTTGGTCGTTTTAGCTCCGATTTTAGCGTTCTTTATGTCCACGCGTTCGTCTCGAAGCGTAGATTAGTTTCATGCTACTGTTTAGATCTGTTTGATCTGTTTGGTGACTGTTTCTTATTTGTTTCTATTGTATGTTTGTATGTGATGATTGTGGATCGTAGAGAGCGATTCGTTCGAGGGATTTGAAGATCCGGTCGTGCAAGAGTTTGAGCAGCAAGGCTTTGTTGAAGGCAAGTATTCCTTGATGCATGCCCACTTGTCCTACATAACATGCATTTAAATTCACTGTTTTTACTTTTGCTTGCATTAATGTGATGGGAACCTATTAAGGATCATGCCTAGCTTTTGACTACCTTCACCTTGATGCCGGGAATTAAATTAATCTTGTGGTAGTTATTGCTTAGCATGCTCAACTGGGTTTTGGTATTAATCTACTTGGTTACCTTTTGTTATTTCATGTTCCGTTTATGATCTTTTACTTTACAAGACCACTTTAATGTGTAATCGGAACATGGAGAACCACCCAGGAAAACAAGACAACCACAAGAACTAATGGGCAATGGTCTTGGCCGATTAATTAGGAACTTTAGCATGGGATGGTCTTACCCGATAAGGACAAGGGATCGGCGGTACCGTGGGGTATGGACTCGCTCTAGCGGGGGGTTGGGTGAGTTATTCTTTTATGGTGGGGTATTGACCTGCTAGGTGACTTTATACCTTGCTAATCGATCCGGACCTTGTGGGTCATAACTTGCTAGGGAACCTTTGTAAAGGCCATGTAGCGTCCCTATGCGATCACACCTCGGAAGTGTGGTATGGTGTCTTGCAAACACCGCATGGTTGGGTCCAAAGTTCTTCGGAGCTTTTACGCCGCTTGTGGGTAAAGATGTACAACCTCTCGCAGAGTGTTAAACTAATCGATTAGCCGTGCTCACGGTCAAGAGCGGCTCCGGACACTCACATGATTAAGTTATGGAACTTTAATGTTTAAATTGTGGTTTATTCCTTTATTTATGATGCTTCTATCTTATTAATTGGGTTGGTATGAACTTACACCTTTAGTAATCAGGTTGCTAATAAAACTTGACCAACTAAAATGCTAAAGTGCTTGAACCTTAGCCATCCACCATATGGCCTTGCATGTTATGTTGTTTTCCCCTTGCCGAGTACGATATGTGCTCACGCTTGTTTATTCTCTTGCATCTACAATACCGGAATTCTTGCTCGGACCGGGAGAACTTTGAAGATAATCCGGAAGATTTCCGGGAGTTCTAGGTGTGCGTAGTCTTCGATCGGTACCGCCCGTGGAGGCATTTTGTCCGTCGCGAGAACTCGTTTGTTTAAGTTTCGATTAAGACTATGGTTTGTAATAACTCTTTATTCGTGTGGCACTGATTTTGGTATTCATAATGTCTAAGCGTGTGTGTAACTTGATCCTGGCGCACACGTGATCAATGCATTCGGTTTTGCCTTGGAAACCGGGTGTGACAGTAGCCCAGGCACACAGCCACACATTTCACCCGAAAAACAACTCACAACGGAAAACATCCCAGACCCAAACACTAGTTTTTGTGACCACACCGTGACTCGTCCAATACCGTGGACACGGCTATTCGAATAGGTTTGACACTCTGTAGAGGTTGTACATCTTTACCCACAAGTAGGGTACCGTCACATGGACACCTTAGTGCCGGTGCAGATCCTATCAAAGCCATTACCCACCTTAAATAACCCTACGAGCCATCACGGAAACAACCAAGGGGTTATCCCACATAACCAAGGCGTACCTCACACAGAGCGTACCCGTACTCCTTGGTCTCCCGCTGAAACGAACCGGATTTCCGTGGACGGAAACCCGACTCTTAGCACCTCGGTGGTAGTCCCAGGAGGGCTACCACATGCAATCCCTGTCTCAGTGATGCCAAAATCCATACAAAAAGATAAAACAGAATAGAAAGAGTACAACATTTATTTTATTACATTAATCAGAGTACATCTCTTCGGCACATGCCGGGTACAAGTCCATCGGGACTGAATCAAACATAAATAAAACGTCTAGCAGCGACTCCATGAAAGCGCGGGAAACTCCAAATCCGCAGGCAGCTCGAGTGTAGGAAGAGCACTAGTCCACCCATCCGTCGTTGTCGAAGTCGTAGTCCGGCTCTGTGTCAGAGACACCAGGGTCTACCCGATAAGCAGGTAGGTCATGTCAGCTTCCCAACAAAGAGGCAAAAGCGGTGTATATTCTACTATGCATGTGTTATCCCTACTCTAGCTGTAGAAGGCTTAAGCAAAGCAGCAAAGCAACGATCAAGGTAAGCAGAATTCAGCTGTGAGGTCCACACCTCGGAGAAGCTCACGCTTCCGAGGTCCACACCTCTGGGGTCCACACCCCGCTCAAGGAATACCACACCAAAACACCGGATCTCAACCGCGATCCAGATCCCAACTCTCATCTGCGATGTGGGGCCCACCTGCTCCTAACCCCACATCTCAACGGCCGAAGTCGGACTCACACACTCGGGGGAGAGAGAGAAGCACAAGAGAAGAGTAGCTAGTCAGGTGAGAGATCGAAAGACTGTCCATAACCAGTGGACACGAACTATAGCTATAGGTTTAACACTCTGCAGAGGTTGTACAACTGTACCCGCCCGAATAGGACCGGAACCGGCCGTCACCGGTACCCGACCCTACCATGCGGCTGAAGGCCAAGTAAGTGGGTAGTACCCTCCTGCGTCTCCGAGCCTAGCCTAGCCTCCGCGGTAGAGCTCATACTGCCCGTGAGAGGTCCCTCGAAGCTGTGGAACCCTTCCCCGGCCTCGCCAGGGCAAAGTCTTCTAAGGAGGGAAAGACCACTCCCGATACGATCACACCGATCCGCCTACAGGAGGGGCACTATCCACTACGAGTCTCACCCCGCACCCCCGCCCAATACAAGGCGGGCGGTTTGTGCGGTAAAAGTCATCCGAAGCAAGGTCAACTGACGATCGGTCCTTAAGGGGCCGAGAGCGAGCACTCACCATCTCCATCCCACACGACACGTCCCTCGGGTTAGAGGCCAGATCGCATCTTCCCTCGGCAGACGTTCACGAGTAACCAAGCCGGCTCGCTCCCGCCAAAACACAGCAAGGAGATACACACCCAGAATGCACGCTAGAAACACACCGAGATATCCACATCTCAGCCCAAGCCCAGAATACCATCCATAATCAAGCAACAAAAGTATGGATAGTTGAGGTAAGGGACTAGCTAGGGGTCTGTAGCTAGTCCCGCAGGAAGTAAAACAAGGAATCAGGGTATAACAAAACATCAAGGCATGGCTATTAAACTGGTTATGCAATTCATGAGAGCAATGCATATAAAGTAAAGCACTAGCATCTAATTAACAACATGGGATCTACATGGTTGGGAGTGACATGACACCTTCGTTGCCGTTGAAGCAGCCGCTGTCCGAAGCAGTGTACTCGGGGTCCTCCGCGTCCTCCTGGTCGAAGCTCAGGTCTGCGGCACGAGATTTGACGCGAAAATAAGAATACGGTGCACGTCTAAGCATTAAGTCCAAATAAGAACCAATTTTTAGAAGATCCAAAAGAGCTCAAACTACCTACAAACAGCAAGGTTTCGAAATTACGAATTTATAGAAATTAGTTTTATATTTTTCTGAGCTTCCTATAAATAGTTATGAATTTTTAAAGGTTAAAACCATTAATTAAGCATGACGTCAGCGACCCTCGGTTAACGGGCCGAAGATGGGCCGGAAGTGTCACTGGGCCGTAGGTGGCCCAGTGGACTCGGCCCAGATAGTTGTTGGGTCACGACCCAGATGGACCGGGAAACACAGCCCAGCAGGCAAACTGACAAAAGTTCGAAAAACACCCCCAAACATCCCATGCGCGGAGCCGATGGCCTGTTAGGGGTTAGCTGGGCTTAGGGCCCAGATCCGGCCGGTGGCCCAAATACCAGTTTACTTCACCGTTCAACAATCGCATGCACCCCAGGTGCTCGACGAAATGTTCCAGCGCTCTCTGCGGCGGCGTCGTGCAACACCGCTCCCAGGTCCTTACCGGCGGTGGTTGGGGTTCACCAGGCGGCAAGACTTTGACCCGCGGGTCGCCCACGGCGCCCAGAACGATTCCTCGAGGTCGAGACCAGCGCGCTAGTCATGGGCGCCGGCGCACGGCGCGGCGGGCGGGGTGCGGCTGACCTCCGGCCCAGCCGTGGCTCCACGCTGGGGTGCGTGGTTTACCAACATGCTGGCGCGCGGATTCCCCCGGACGCCTACACGGAGCAGCGCCCTGGTAACCAGAGGTGTGGCCCGCGGCGTCGCGGTGGCATCAACGATACCTGCACCCAAACAAAGCATGCCGACCAGTACGCAGGGGAAACGCACGGCGACGGCGAGCACAAGGACATGGAAGGTGCAGGTGCTACAAGCCGCCGCGGGCGTCCTCAAGCACACAAGGCTACCCTGCGACCTAGTCCAGAGCATGCCATGGTGCGTGGCCACAGCCGTGCTTGCGCACGCGCGGCCTCGCCGTGCCCGCTCAGTGCAGCCATCTGGTAGCCAGAGACGCATCTCGAAGCGAGGTGGCGACGCACCCAACACTCCCTGCACAAGAAAACACAGCACGTCGGCCGGTCCCGAACACCTTCCTCGCACGGCGACGGTGGCGCCCAAAAGCACGAATGGCTCAGGAGCCCCCTCCTTCGCGGTACGGCAGTCCTGCGGCGCGATGGCCAGCAACCAGGCAAGAACAATCAGGCGACGCGTCTCGACGTCGCCGATTCATCACAGGAACGAGACCAAGGGGAGGAGAGAATAGATTGGCCGGGCGGTGCTCACGGTGGGGCGGCGGTGTAGTCGTGGCCGGCTCGGGGTAGACGGTGGCGTGGCGAAGATGTTCAGGGTGATGTAGGCGTCCTTGGCGGCGTGGATGTTCCTGTTTCGGCTCGGCTCCTCTCCCCAACGCGGACGGCCTCCTCTTCCTTCCTCGAGACGGCGGCTGTGGTCTCCGTCCTTGGCGCGTCGTCGGTGTTCCGGTGTGGCCGCGTCCCTCCTCAGCCCGGCGCAGTGGCGGCGCCCCCTTCTTCCTCCCTCTCACGGCGCTCTCTCAGGAGAAGAGGAAAGGGAAAACCCCAATGGGGGTTGGTAGCTTGGACGTCTGGGTCTCAGCCCCCTCCCTTGCCTTTGAACCCTGGCGCCGCAAACGTCGAGGCGAAAGCCCCAAGCTACCCCGGCTTTGACCGTCCGGGCGACCGAGGCCGCACCGCTCCCCTTTGCGCAGGCTAAGATGCAGAGCTGTGCGGCGCGGGGCAAAAGGGTTATTTCCCATCCGGGGCCGGATTCGACTCGCGCATGAGCGCGCACCAGTCCCTCGGCGTGCGGGCCGGCCGGACGGACGGGGAGAGCGTCCCATCCCACGCACGCACGGCCGCGACGTGGCTTGCCTGGTGCGGTGCGGATCCGAGGTGAGGGAAGCAAGGATGAGGATGAGTTGTTGACCGACACGCGGGCCCGGTCTGTCGGCGAGAGAAAGGGGTAGCGGGTTTAAAGGTTGGTTGATGGGCCGAAATTCGCTGCTGGTTGGGCCGGCTAGGTCGAACAGGGAAATGAAATCCGGCCCGTGCTCTAGAGATCAGATTTGAATGAAAGATTAAGGTGAAATAAATGGGGGAAAGTTTGAATTTGGAAACTTCCCAAATTCAAACCACACAAATAAAATCCAAATAAAACCAGAAAAGTCCAACTCACATATTTTACCATAGTTTGAATATATGTTTTTATAAATGGGTCAAACAGGTGGAGAAATTAGAAGAGGGCTAGCAATTTGGCTTGAAAATTGATAGCACTCAATTTCAGTCAAAAAGTTTTAAATTTTCGCAAAATTTGCACACCTAAATTCCTGGGTTGTTACATTTTCCCCCACCACCGAGAATCTCGTCCTCGAGATTTAGTCCTCGACCTCCTCCGTGAATAAGTGAGGGTACTCCTTTCTGAGATCAGCTACCTTCTCCCAAGTTGCTTCTCGCTCTGTATGGTTGCTCCACAACACTTTACAGAAGGGAATGGTAGTTCTCCTTGTCTCCTTGACGGCTCGGTCCAAGATCTTCTCAGGATATTCTGCATACTCAAGGTTGTCTTGCAGGTCAAGCAACTCCATGGGCACTTGCTTAGCTTCCACTGCCTTCTCACTCTTTTTCTGCTGTGACACGTGAAACACTGGGTGTACCCCTGCCATTGTCTCGGGTAGCGCAAGCTGGTAGGCTAGACTTCTAATCCTTCGGGTGATAGGATACGGCCCCACGTACCTCGGGGCGAGCTTCCCTTTCACCAAGAACCTTTTAGTCCCTCGGAGCGGCGAGACTTTCAAGTACACTCGGTCTCCAACTGCAAAAGCCAACTCTCTCCTCCTTTTGTCGGCATAGCTCTTCTGACGGCTTTGAGCGACCCTCAAGTTCTCACGAACTTTCTCAACTTTCTCCTCCGCTTCCTCAATGATTGCTGGCCCAAACAGTGCCCGCTCTCCCACCTCCGACCAAGCTAGCGGGGTTCTGCACTTTCGCCCGTAAAGGGCCTCAAAGGGAGCCATCCGAAGACTTGCTTGAAAGCTGTTGTTGTACGAGAACTCTGCAAACGGCAAACTGCCCTCCCAATCGGTGCCATAGGTGAGTGCACACGCTCGAAGCATATCCTCCAGAACCTGGTTAACCCTCTCTGTCTGACCATCTGTCTGTGGGTGAAAGGTTGTGCTGTAGTTGAGAGTGGTGCCCATAAGCTTGTGAAAACTCTGCCAAAACTTGGAGACAAACTGTGGTCCTCGGTCGAACACAATGCTTCTGGGTGCCCCGTGCAGCTTGAGTATGTGCTCTACATACAGTTCTGCTAGCTTCTTGGTTGCGTACCGGGTCTTCACCGGCACAAAGTGAGCCACCTTGGTCAGCCGGTCCACTATGACCCAAACCGAGTCATTCCCCTTTGGTGTTCGGGGAAGTCCCACCACAAAGTCCATGGAAATGTCCTCCCACTTCCAAACTGGAATAGCCAACGGCTTAAGCAATCCTGCAGGTTTCTGGTGTTCGATCTTCACTCTGCTATAGGTGTCGCAACAGGCCACGTAGTGAGCTATATCCCTCCTCATGTCCTTCCACCAGTATCTAATCTTCAAATCCTTGTACATCTTGGTGCTGCCTGGGTGGATCGAGTACCTCGAATCGTGAGCTTCTCTCATGATCTGCTCTAGGAGTGCCTTATCTTGCGGTACACAGATCCGTTCTTTCAACCACACTGTGCCCTGCTCATCTATCCAGTAACCCTCTGCTTTACCCTGTTTCATCAGTTCTCGCAAAGCATTGATCTCTGCACACGACTTCTGGGCTGTTCGGATTCATTCCTCCAGGTCGTAGGTCACTCGCAGTTCGTTGACTTGGCCTTGGTCCACAATTTCAATCCTCAGCTTTTCTAGATCTTCATGTAAGGCAGGTTGCTCTTCTCTCACCATGAGGTTGTTGCAATAGGTTTTCCGGCTCAGTGCATCTGCCACGACGTTAGCTTTGCCTGGGTGGTAGTAGATCTCGACGTCGTAGTCCTTGATCAGCTCTAACCATCGTCTCTGCCTCATGTTCAGCTCAGTTTGGGTGAAGAAGTACTTCAGGCTCTTGTGGTCGGAAAACAACTCACACTTGTTCCCTATCAGATAGTGTCTCCAGATCTTGAGTGCATGCACAACAGCTGCCAACTCCAAGTCATGTGTCAGGTAGTTTTCTTCGTGTTTCTTCAGCTGCCTGGAAGCATAAGCCAAACTTTCCCTTCCTGCATCAGCACACAACCAAGTCCTTGCTTTGAAGCGTCGCAGTAGACCACGAAGTCTTTCTTGATATCTGGCAAGGTAAGCACTGGGGCTGTGGTGAGTCTCTTTTTCAACTCCTGGAAGCTCTTCTCACACGCTTCTGACCACTCAAACTTTGTGTTGTTCTTGAGCAACTCTGTCATCGGCTCAGCGATCTTGGAGAAGTTCTCAATGAACCTTCGGTAGTAACCCGCCAACCCAAGGAAGCTTCGACATCCGTCACGTTCAACGGCCGCTCCCACTTGGTAACTGACTCTACCTTGGACGGATCCACGGCTATCCCCTCCGCCGACAACACGTGTCCCAAAAACGCGACCTTCTCCATCCGAACTCGCACTTGCTGAACTTGGCGTATAGTTTCTGCTGCCTCAGCCTCTCTAGCACGACCCTCGTGTGCTCCTCGTGCTCCTCCGTGGTCTCGCAGTAAATCAAGATATCGTCGATAAACACCACCACAAACCTGTCCAACTCTTCCATGAAGACTTTGTTCATCAAGTTCATGAAGTAAGCAGGGGCGTTAGTCAGCCCGAAAGAAACCACCACGAACTCGTACAAGCCGTACCGTGTGGTGAAGGCTGTCTTGGGAATATCCTGCTCTCGGATCTTCATCTGGTGGTAACCTGACCTCAGATCGATCTTGGAGAAGAACTTTGCCTTCTTGAGCCTATCCAGCAGGTCCTCGATTCTGGGTAGCGGGTACTTATTCTTGATCGTCATCGAGTTGAGCGTGCGGTAGTCTATGCACATCCTCTTGGTACCGTATTTCTTCTCCACGAAGAGCACAGGTGAACCCCACGGTGAGGCACTCGGCTGAACAAACCCTTTCTCGAGCAGCTTCTTGAGCTGTTTCTTCAACTCGTCCAGCTCATCGGACGACATCCGGTATGGACTCTTTGCAATGGGTCCCGCCCCGGGCATCAGCTCAATCACAAACTCCACGTCTCGGTCTGGGCGTAACTCCGTAAGCTCCTCTGGAAACACGTCCGGAAACTCACAAACCATTGGAATTTCTTCAATTTCCTTCCTACTCATGTTGCACATCATCGTAGCAGCCTTCGGACTCTGTGGTTCGATCCGCACTTTGGTCCCACTGGGGTGTTCTAGCTGTATAACCGTGGGGTTGCAAGAGACTATCCCATTGTGCTTTGCCAACCAGTCCATCCCAAGGATCACATCTATCCCGGTAGACTCCAAGACTGTCAAGTCTGCTGTGAACAGTTGCCCCTCAAACACCAACTTCACTCCCCTGCACTCTAACGTACTCCTCTTCTCTCCTAGCTGAGAACTAGTCAAGATAGGCCTTGGTCGAGGCTTAGTTGGTAAAGACCTTTCTTTAACAAACTTGGTAGAAATATACGAAAACTGAGCTCCGGTATCGAACAAAACAGTTGCCAAAACTGAGTCAACAAGGAACTCACCAAGTGTGACGTCGGGTGCGGCTGCTGCATCCTCAGCGGTGAGGTGGTTCAAGCGGCCTCGTGTAGCTGGCGGCTGAGCGGTCCTCTGCTGAGTACGGGGTGGCTATCCTCCTGGTGCTGGTGGCTTGGCTGGAGTCTGGAACTGAGAGCTGCGGTTCTGACTTCCTGGTTGCGCCTGCTGTGGACACTCGAACGACTTGTGCCCAACCTGACGACAGTTGAAGCAAGTCACCTTAGCTCTATCTGCTGACTGCGGTGGTGGTCTCGGACTCCAATTGTTCTGTCCTCCACTCCCTCCGGGGTTGGCTCTGCTCTGCGGCTGTGACTGAGTGACGTGGTGTCTCTGCTGTGTCTGGTGGCCCTGAGCGTAACCTGTCCTCTGCCTCTGAGGTGGACCTGAGCGTACTGCCTGGTCTGTGCGCTTGGACTTGCTTCCACGAACCTCCATGTACTCGAGCCTCGACCTCTCAATGATCAGTGCCTTGTCGATAATGGAGCGAAGCGTCGGGCAGTCGTGTGCGGATAAGTGGTGTGCCATCCCCTTGTGCAGTCCCTTCCTGAACCAGTAAACCTTCTTCTTCTCGGTGTCAGTGTCGTCTGGCACGTACCTCATCAACTCTTGGTAGCGGTTGGCGTACTCCTGCACTAACATACTTCCCATCTTGAGGTGCCTGAACTCGTCAGCCTTCCTGTCCATCACTGCCTCTGGAATGTGGTGGCTCCTGAAGGCTTCCAAGAACTCGTCCCACCCGATGTGCAACGGGTCCGGGTGCGAGTCACAGTAGCTGTCCCACCACGCACTGGCTGTGCCGATCAGCTGGTGCGCTGCCACGGTCACACACTCCTCCTCAGTGAGCTCAGTCAACTCCAGCTTCTTCTCAATCTCTCGCAGCCAGTTGTCCGCGTCCATCGGATTTGCTGAGTGGTCGAAAGTAGGTGGTCGCAGCTTGTTGAAGTTCTCAACCTTCTTCTGGAAACCCTCTGGCGCGTTGCGGTGCTGACCCCTGTGGTTGTTGTTGTTGTTGTTGTTCTGAGCTAGCAACTGGGTGATCGTCTGCATCAGCTGGGTCTGTACTGCCATCACGTCGGCCAAGTTCGGGGGAGGTGGCGGTGGTGGCACCTCGTGTCCCTGAGCCTGGCCTGCTCCTCCCTCGGGCTGGGGTACCTGCTCGTGCTCGAGCTCCTGCTCCTGAGCTCCCTCGTCGTCGTACACGGGTCCTCGACCGCCGACTCGGCCTCCTCGGCCTCCGCGGCCTGCTCGGCCTCCACGGAGCCCTCCTCGTGGCGCGTGACCTCCACGGCGTCCGCGGCCTCTCGCTCCTGCTGGGTTAGGGGCATCCTCCCCCCGTTGTCCCCAGCGACCTCCTCGAAACGGGCCAGGAGTCACCCGGATCTCCTTGCTCCCGACATCTGTTCCATTTGCAAGAGTCAGTAGTGGTAGGGAGAATATTATTAAGGTTATTAACTATAAAGGAGTAATCCTGCTAACAATCAGAGAATTTCATTCAGACAAATAAGAAGCATGAAATCCGAGAAAAACCATGAAGATCCATGTCACTCAATCATTGCTACCATACAAAAGGGGGTGTACCTCGAGGTTTACTCCAACGACCTTCGAGGGTACACGACAACACATCACGCTAACGCATGGTACATCATGGGGTAGCTACTACAGGCATGACAACATGAGCGGTAGCATTACAACTAACTCATTAAGACATCTCAGAATCTGCTGCTAGATCTCTACTCCCGTCACGAGGTACTCTAGGGTGCCTCTGGGCTGGAGTCTGGTGGAACTGAGTAGAACGGTGGTGAGTAACCCCTGGGTAACCCGGCATCCTGATCGCCGGTCCTCCGTAGTAGTCTCGGGTATCCTGAAGAGCACGGTCCAACTCCGCTGTGTCCTGGGAGCCTCTCGGGTACGGGCGTAGACGTGGTAGGAGTGTCGGGGGTAGCTCAAAGGTCTCTGTCCGTAGTCGTGGTCTCTTCTTGGGCGGTAGCTGCGCGGAAAGCTCCTCCAGCTCCCTCAGCCTCTGCTGGTCGGAACGCTCCCAGGCCGTGCGAGTCCTGGCAGCTTGGTCCCTCTCCTCGTAGACCAACCCACCGAGGTAGCACAAGTGGTTGTAGTTGTGTCGACTCGCCTCCTGTAGGTCCCACGTCCTCACTTGATAGTCAGCTGCTGTAGCTCCAACCGACTCCAACTGGTCCCTCGCCTCTGCAAGCCTCTCTCTGTCCTCGCGCGTGGCCTCCACTGTAGCCCGGTGCAGCTCCTGTGCTGACCTCAGCCGTGCCTCCAGTGTGGCGATCCTCCTGGCGTCCCGCTCGGTGCTAGCTCTGGCTGCTGCTAGCCCGAGCTGCACCAGCTCACCGTTCCTCTGGTGAGATTCCTCCAGCCGGTCGGCTAAGTCCAGACTCTCCATCTCCAGCTCCTGGGCAAGCTGCAGACACTCGTCCCACTTCCATCTCAAGTAAGTGATCTCACTGTCCACCCAAAAGAGCGCCTGGTCCTGAGCCAGAATGAACCGGTTGGCCGTGTTTATCTTCTTGTCCTCCTCCACTGAAGTCACCTCAAGGTACTGAGCTCGGTCGCACGTGTCCCAGCGACTCGGGTCGTAGACCCCCGTCGGAAGAACGCTGAAAGGGGTGTCCTTAAGCTTCTCCCCAAGCTAGACACAGACCTCCTTGAGAGCTCGGCGTGCGCAAGTCTGGTGTGCCTCCATGGTAGAACTCTCAAAGTAGTGCACCTTGACTCCCTTGAACTCTGGCACTCGTGGGTCCACCGGTACCGTGACGGTTAGGAACGTGGCAGACTGGCCCAGGGGCCCCATGGTCCTCCCCTCGTAGCTGACCCGGTCGGTCCCCACTCCCGCTGCCTCCAGGCACTCCCTTAGAAGGTGACAGAAGCCTCCGGCCCACCTGCCGTCCGACTCCAGAGGGATCCACGCTTCCTCCGCCATCTGCACAATGTTGTTGGAGCGTAGTTAGTAAGGTAGTTAGTGAAAGTTAATCAAGATAATGCATATATATAAGTATAGATATATATATATATATACGGAAGCCAAGGGGTTTATATAAAGTTTCAAGGTTCAAATTCGGCTTCCTAAGCTATCGACCATTCCTGGGGCTCGTCCTACAGTCAAGCATGGCTCTGGTACCAACTAAAACAAAACGGATTTCCGCAGATGGAAACCCGACTCTTAGCACCTCGGTGGTAGTCCCAGGAGGGCTACCACGTGCAATCCCTGTCTCAGCGATGCCAAAATCCATACAAAAAGATAAAACAGAATAGAAAGATTACAACATTTATTTTATTACATTAATCAGAGTACATCTCTTCGGCACATGCCGGGTACAAGTCCATCGGGACTGAATCAAACATAAATAAAACGTCTAGCAGCGACTCCATGAAAGCACGGGAAACTCCAAATCCGCAGGCAGCTCGAGTGTAGGAAGAGCACTAGTCCACCCATCCGTCGTTGTCGAAGTCGTAGTCCGGCTCTGTGTCAGAGACACCAGGGTCTACCCGATAAGCGGGTAGGTCATGTCAGCTTCCCAACGAAGAGGCAAAAGCGGTGTATATTCTACTATGCATGTGTTATCCCTACTCTGGCTGTAGAAGGCTTAAGCAAAGCAGCAAAGCAACAATCAAGGTAAGCAGAATTCAGCTGTGAGGTCCACACCTCGGAGAAGCTCACGCTTCCGAGGTCCACACCTCTGGGGTCCACACCCCGCTCAAGGAATACCACACCAAAACACCGGATCTCAACCACGATCCAGATCCCAACTCTCATCTGCGATGTGGGGCCCACCTGCTCCTAACCCCACATCTCAACGGCCGAAGCCGGACTCACACACTCGGGGGAGAGAGAGAAGCACAAGAGAAGAGTAGCTAGTCAGGTGAGAGATCGAAAGACTATCCATAACCAGTGGACACGGACTATAGCTATAGGTTTAACACTCTGCAGAGGTTGTACAACTGTACCCGCCCGAATAGGACCGGAACCGGCCGTCACCGGTACCTGACCCTACCATGCGGCTGACGGCCAAGTAAGTGGGTAGTACCCTCCAGCGTCTCCGACCCTGGCCCAGCCTCCGCGGTAGAGCTCATACTGCCCGCGAGAGGTCCCTCGAAGTTGTGGAACCCTTCCACGGCCTCGCCGAGGCAAAGTCTTCTAAGGAGGGAAAGACCACTCCCGACACGATCACACCGATCCGCCTACAGGAGGGGCGCTATCCACTACGAGTCTCACCCCGCACCCCCACCCAATACAAGGCGGACGGTTTGTACGGTAAAAGTCATCCGAAGCAAGGTCAACTAACGATCGGTCCTTAAGGGGCCGAGAGCGAGCACTCACCATCTCCATCCCACACGACACGTCCCTCGGGTTAGAGGCCAGATCGCATCTTCCCTCGACAGACGTTCATGAGTAACCAAGCGGCTCGCTCCAGCCAAAACACAGCAAGGATATACGCACCCAGAACGCACGCTAGAAACACACCGAGATATCCACATCTCAGCCCAAGCCCAGAATACCATCCATAATCAAGCAACAAAAGTATGGATAGTTGAGGTAAGGGACTAGCTAGGGGTCTGTAGCTAGTCCCGCAGGAAGTAAAACAAGGAATCAGGGTATAACAAAACATCAAGGCATGGCTATTAAACTGGTTATGCAATTCATCAGAGCAATGCATATAAAGTAAAGCACTAGCATCTAATTAACAACATGGGATCTACATGGTTGGGAGTGACATGACACCTCCGTTGCCGTTGAAGCAGTCACTGTCCGGAGCAGTGTACTCGGGGTCCTCCGCGTCCTCCTGGTCGAAGCTCGGGTCTGCGGCACGAGATTCGATGCGAAAATAAGAATACGGTGCACGTCTAAGCAATAACTCCAAATAAGAACCAATTTTAAGAAGATCCAAAAGAGCTCAAACTACCTACAAACAGCAAGGTTTCGAAATTACGAATTTATTGAAATTAGTTTTATATTTTTCTGAGCTTCCTATAAATAGTTATGAATTTTTAAAGGTTAAAACCATTTATTAAGCATTTCTGGAAATTAACCCAGAATAAGAAAAGGATTTTAGAAAAGATGTCGCTGACGTCACCCTCGGTTAACGGGCCGAAGATGGGACGGAAGTGTCACTGGGCCGTAGGTGGCCCAGTGGACTCGGCCAAGTTAGTTGTTGGGTCACGGCCCAGATGGACCGGGAAACACAGCCCAGTAGGCAAACTGACAGAAGTTCGAAAAACACCCCCAAACATCCCATGCGCGGAGCCGATGGCCTGTTAGGGGTTAGCTGGGCTTAGGGCCCAGATCCGGCCGGCAGCCCAAATACCAGTTTACTTCACCGTTCAAGAATCGCATGCACCCCAGGTGCTCGACGAAATGTTCCAGTGCTCTTTGCGGTGGCGTCGTGCAACACCGCTCCCAGGTCCTTACCGGCGGTGGTTGGGGTTCACCAGGCGGCAAGACTTCGACCCGCGGGTCACCCACGGCACCAGAACGATTCCTCGAGGCCGAGACCAGCGCGCTAGGCATGGGCGCCCAGCGCACCGGCGCGGCGGCGCGGGGTGCGACTGACCTCCGGCCCAGCCGTGGCTCCACACTGGGGTGTGTGGTTTACCAACACGCTGGCGCGCGGATTCCATCGGACGCCCACACAGAGCAGCGCCCTGGTAACCAGAGGCGCGGCCCGCGGCGTCGCGGCGGCGTCAACGATACCTGCACCCAAACAAAGCATGCCGACCAGTTCGCAGGGGAAACGCACGGCGATGGCGAGCACAAGGACATGGAAGGTCCAGGTGCTACGAGCCGCCGCGGGCGTCCTCAAGCACACAAGGCTATCCTGCGACCTAGTCCAGAGCGTGCCATGGTGCGTGGCCACAGCCATGCTTGCGCACGCGCGGCCTCGCCGTGCCCACTCGGTGCAGCCATCTGGTAGCCAGAGGCACATCTCGAAGCGAGGCGGCGATGCACCCAACACTCCCTGCACAAGAAAACACGGCACGTCGGCCGGTCCCGAACACCTTCCTCGCACGGCGACGGCGGCGCCCAAGAGCACGAACGGCTCAGGATCCCCCTTCGTCGCGGTACGGCAGTCCTGCGGCGCGATGGCCAGCAACCAGGCATGAACAATCGGGCGACGCGTCTCGACGTCGCCGATTCATCACAGGAACGAGACCAAGGGGGAGGAGAGAATAGATTGGCCGAGCGGTGCTCACGGTGGGGCGGCGGTGTAGTCGTGGCCGGCTCGGGGTAGACGGTGGCGTGGCGAAGATGTTCAGGGCGATGTAGGCATCCTTGGCGGCGTGGATGTTCCTGTTCCGGCTCGGCTCCTCTCCCCAACGCAGACGGCCTCCTCTTCCTTCCTCGAAACGGCGGCTGTGGTCTCCGTCCTTGGCGCGTCGTCGGTGTTCCGGTGTGGCCGCGTCCCTCCTCGTCCCGGTGCAGCGGCGGCGCCCCCTTCTTCCTCCCTCTCACGGCGCTCTCTCAGGAGAAGAGGAAAGGGAAAACCCTAATGGGGGTTGGTAGCTTGGACGTCTGGGTCTCAGCCCCCTCCCTTGCCTTTGAACCCTGGCGCCGCAAACGACGAGGCGAAAGCCCCAAGCTGCCGCGGCTTTGACCGTCCGGGCGGCCGAGGCCGCACCGCTCCCCTTTGCGCAGGCTAAGATGCAGAGGTGTGCGGCGTGGGGCAAAAGGGGTATTTCCCGTCCGGGGCCGGATTCGACTCGCGCATGAGCGCGCACCGGTCCCTCGGCGTGCGGGCGGCCGGGAGGGGGAGAGCGTCCCGTCCCGCGCACGCGCGGCCGCAGCGTGGCTTGTCTGGTGCGGTGCAGATCCGAGGTGAGGGAAGCAAGGATGAGGATGAGTTGTTGACCGACACGTGGGCCCGGTCTGTCGGCGAGAGAAAGGGGTAGCGGGTTTAAAGGTTGGTTGATGGGCCGAAATTCGCTACTGGTTGGGCTGGCTGGGTCGAACAGGGAAATGAAATCCGGCCCGTGATCTAGAGATCAGATTTGGAATGAAAGATTAAGGTGAAATAAAAGGGGGAAAGTTTGAATTTGGAAACTTCCCAAATTCAAACCACACACAAATAAAATCCAAATAAAACCAGAAAAGTCCAACTCACATATTTTACCATAGTTTGAATATATGTTTTAATAAATGGGTCAAACAGGTGGAGAATTTAGAAGAGGGCTAGCAATTTGGCTTGAAAATTGATAGCACTCAATTTCAGTCAAAAAGTTTTAAATTTTCGCAAAATTTGCACACCTAAATTCCTGGGTTGTTACACTCGCTGCTCACCCGCACACCAGATGGCAAGTAGTTTAACTAGTGGTGTTTATGCTAAGCCGTTGCCACATACAACGGTCGAGTGGTTGTACGGTGATTTGGGTCAGGTGAGATGTCACGCAACCCGGTCCTTAACCGACAAGATGGACAACTCCCAACACACTCAACCACACAGGTACGAGCTCACCCATACTCCTGACACACATGTCCATCCTGTCTACTCAATTCTTTACTCATTTTCCAAACATATCCCATTTCCATTTTTAAAGCACTCACACATTTTGAAAGCACTCACACACATTTTTAAAGCACTCATTTAGGCCAAAACAAGGTTCAATCATAGCAATCAAGGGTGGCTATCCTACCATGTTTTTGCAGTAAAACAATATGCAATTTATAAAACGGGTATAGGGTTATATTTATAAAACTAGGACCAAAGCATGCATCAAAGGATGAGATTGGACTTGCTGTCTTTGAAGTATTCGGGGAGTCCCGGCTCGGCGTTTGGGAAGTCGGGCTCCTGCTCGCAGTAGTCGGCTCCAAACTCCGGCTCGGGGTACCTTTCTTCGTTTACTTCGTCAGCTATAGCGCATACACAGGCAAGCAAGCAATCAATATAAGCACACACAATTTCGCCGGCTGAGCTCGAGGAAGGTAATTAAATAAAATAGGGAAATAAATGTTACGTAGGGGGTTTTGGGTGAAGGATGGGTGGCGGTATACCCGGTACGGGTGTGAGGAAGGTTGGGCGCGATTTGGATTAAAATCGCGCATGAAATGACGGGTTAAAAGAGGTGTTTAGAATTAATTAGGGACGGTTAGTAATTTAGTTTAAAAGAAAAGGACCTGAATATAATATTTAGGTAGGGTGAGGGTTTAACTAAAATAGCCTAGGGGCCTATCTATAAAGGGTGTGGTGGTTTTGGTGGAATAGCTTAAAGGGTAGGGGCTAAATGAAAGAAAAGGGAGAGAGAGAGAGGGAATAGGGGAGGGGTTTGGTCTGGAAAAGGGAAAAGGGCAGGGCGGTTTTGGCCAAATGGCCATCTTCCTCCCCTGGCTCGCACCCCAGACAGAGGGAGGGGGGCTCGGGCGGCGGCGGCCCGCCGGCCTCCCGGCCACGATTGCGGATGGCGAGAGGGGGAAAAGAAGGAGGGCGACGAGGGGGTTCTTCTCCCTCACTCACCTTGGGTCGGGGCGGCGTGAGGAGACGGCTTCACGGGCGGGGGCGGACTGGTGGTGGTGGTGCTAGGGGGCGGCGGCGCTCTAGTGCTCAGTCAAGGGGAGAAGGTGGCCGTGGTGATGCGTGGCGGCCTGGGGAGCGGCCGGCCCCTTTTATAGGTGGGGGAAGGCGGTTCGGCCAGGGATTTTTCGAGCTCGGGAAGCTTCGACGGTTCAACAATGGCGGTGGAGAGGGAAAATATCCCGCCGTTGACCCCTTCTGGCGAGGCTGCGGCCGGGATTCGCGGTGGGGCTGTGTGATGGGATTTGTCGTGCAGGGGGCGAGCTGGCCTTGGCAGCGGTGATGGCGGGGTGGAGGTGACCAGTCGGGCAGGGAGTTAATGGCGGTAGTCGGCGCCGGGGGGGGCGTCGCGGCTCGGCGGGGCCACCGCGGGCGGCGCGGTGCCGTCCTAGCGTGCCGCACCGGTGAGCCGGTCGGCCGGGCGTGGGCCGGAGGAGGGGGCGCGGTCCGGGCGGGGCCGCGCAAGGGGGAGGGGGGTCGCGGTCGGGCACGGCCCCGGCCGCGGGAGGAAGAAGGAGGAGGGGAAAAAGAAAAGAAAGGAAGAAAAGAAAAGAAAAGAAGAAAAGAAAAAGGAGAAAAAGGGAGAAAAGAAAAGAAAAAGAGAAATAGGAAGAGAAAGAAATGGGAAAAGAAATTGGAAAGAATTTTTAGAAAAATTAGAAGAATTTCTCGGGAAATTAGAGGAAGGGTTTTTGTGGGTTTTCCGGTTTTTCGGGCGTCGACGTGATTTTCGGGACGACGGTGATGGCGAGGCGGACCGGCCGGTGGGACCGTGGCGTGCGCGGGATTCCCGGCGTGGTGGCCGACCGTGGTGCTAGGACTGCACACGACGGGCGACGACCCGAGTGCGGGCGGTGCCGGCGGGATTCGCGGCACGCGCGCCGAGGGTGAGAGAGGGAGACGGTGACCAGGGTTTCGAATGAGCTCAGCAGGAAAGATTTGAAAACACGCATGATTTATTAGGTGATTTATTAGGAGCTAAAAACGCGGGCGTTACAAACCTACCCCACTGAAAATGAATCTCGCCCTCGAGATTCGGCTAGGTTTCGAATAGGTGGGGAACTCCTTCTTCAACGCGTCCTCTCGTTCCCACGTGGCTTCTTCTACCCCGTGTCTGCTCCATTGGACTCTGCACACCCGTACTTCTGATGTTCTCGTCCTTTTGACCACTGTGTCTAAAATCATGACGGGCACTTCCTGGTACCTAAGATCTGGTTGTAGATCGATGGTTTCTACCGGTACTCGCTTTTCTTCGAGGACCTTCAAACATCTGCCTAGCTGGGAGATATGAAACACTGGGTGTATATCTGACATTTCTTCTGGTAGATCCAACCAGTATGCTACTACTCCGACCCTCTTTAGTACTTTATACGGTCCAATGTACCGAGGGGCCAACTTTCCGTGCACTTGAAATCTCCGAGTCCCTCGGATAGGTGAAACCTTGAGGTAAGCGAAATCTCCCGGATTGAAGCTTGCTTCACACCTCTTTTTGTCTGCGTAGTTCTTCTGTCGGGATTGGGCGGCTTTCAACTTTTCTCGGATGTCGGCTACTCGCTCTTCGGCTTCTTTTATAAGTGCGGGCCCAACCAGGGCACGCTCTCCCACTTGTGACCACATCAGAGGCGTCCTACATTTCCTCCCGTATAAGGCTTCAAACGGCGACATTCCTAGGCTTGCTTGGTAGCCGTTGTTGTAGGAGAATTCTGCATACGTTAGGCTCTGTTCCCAGTCTTTGCCATATGTGAGGACGCATGCTCTCAACATGTCTTCCAAAATTTGATTTACTCTCTCGGTCTGTCTGTCTGTCTGCGGGTGGTATGCTGAGCTGAAATCCAGCTTGGTACCCATGGCTTTATGCAGGCTTTTCCAAAATCTAGAGGTGAACTGGGTCCCTCTATCTGAGACTATCCTGCTAGGCACTCCATGCAACTTCACTATATTCTCTATGTAGAGTTTTGCCAACTTCTCTCCTCCATAAGTGGTCCGTACGGGTAGAAAGTGAGCGACTTTAGTGAGTCGGTCCACTATCACCCATATGGAATCATGTCCTTTCTGAGTCTTTGGCAAACCTACTACAAAGTCCATGCCTATTTCGTCCCATTTCCATACCGGGATTGGTAAAGGCTGCAATAGTCCTGCGGGCTTCTGATGTTCGGCTTTGATCCTCTGACAAGTATCACAGTGGGCGACGAATTGGGCAATATCTGCTTTCATCCCATTCCACCAATACTTCTGTTTTAAGTCCATGTACATCTTGGTGGATCCCGGGTGAATGGAGTATGCCGAGTTGTGTGCCTCATCCATGATGGTCTGTCAGAAATCTCCGCCTTCAGGCACGCATATCCTAATTTTGTACCATAGGGTGCCTTGGTCATCCACTCTAAAGTCAGGGGCCTTATTCTCTCCTGTATGTTTGCGGATCTTCATCAGATTCTCATCGGTCTCTTGGGCCTTCCGGATCTTCTCCTCTAGGGTAGGCTGAACATTCAGCTGGCGAACGTAGCCTTGGGGGACAATGTGCACGTTGAGTCGCGCCATTTCCTCTTGCAACTGGGTACTCTTGGGTGCTGCCTTCTCGTAGGATTTCCGGCTTAGGGCATCTGCTACTACATTGGCTTTCCCTGGGTGGTAGTGAATCTCTAGGTTATAGTCTTTGACTAACTCTAGCCACCTTCTTTGCCTTAGGTTCAGGTCAGGCTGGGTGAAGATGTATTTTAGACTCTTGTGGTCCGTGTAGATTTCACACTTGTTCCCAATCAGGTAGTGTCTCCAAATCTTAAGGGCATGCACTACGGCTGCAAACTCTAGATCATGGGTGGATAATTCTGCTCATGGGGTTTGAGCTGACGGGAAGCATATGCCACTACCTTCCCATCTTGCATGAGAACACATCCCAACCCTTGTCGGGAGGCGTCGCAATACACGACAAAGTCTCGTTGGATATCTGGCAAGGTCAGCACTGGGGTTGTGGTCAATCTTCTCTTCAACTCTTGGAAACTTTTCTCGCATGACTCGGTCCAGTTGAACTTCTTCTTTTTCTTGAGTAATTCCGTCATTGGTCGGGCAATCTTGGAAAATCCTTCAATAAACCTCCGGTAGTACCCTGCCAAACCAAGGAAACTTCTGATCTCGCTCACGTTGGTCGGTTGTTGCCAGCTGGAGACTGTTTCAACTTTCCTGGGGTCTACAGCTACTCCTTCCGCAGTCAGAATATGCCCAAGGAAAGATATTTTCTCCAGCCAGAACTCACACTTGCTGAACTTGGCGTACAGCTTGTGTGCCCTCAATTTCCCCAGCACTACTCGAAGATGCTGCTCATGTTCCTCCACACTCTTGGAGCAAACAAGTATGTCGTCAATGAAGACTACGACAAACTTGTCCAGCTCTTCCATGAACACCTTATTCATGAGGTTCATAAAATATGCTGGTGCATTGGTGAGTCCAAAGGACATCACTGTGAACTCATACTGCCCGTAGCGAGTGAAAAGGCGGTCTTGGGGATCCCCCAATCTTGAGTTGGTGGTACCCTGACCTTAGATCCACCTTCGAAAAATACTTGGCTCCTTTCAGTTGGTCAAATAGATCATCTATTCTAGGGAGAGGGTACTTGTTTTTGAAAGTGACTTCGTTCAGCGAGCGATAGTCCACGCA
This sequence comes from Cenchrus americanus, assembly GCA_947561735.1. Lineage (NCBI taxonomy): Eukaryota > Viridiplantae > Streptophyta > Magnoliopsida > Poales > Poaceae > Cenchrus > Cenchrus americanus. The sequence goes on along the minus strand of OX387242.1, from coordinate 123,124,281 downwards.
CATCCTCATGCTTTTATCCATCTTTTCTACGAAAAGCACTGGGGCTCCCCATGGTGATAAGCTTGGTCTGATGAACCTGCTTCGCTGGAGTTCTCCTAGTTGCTTCTTCAATTCTGCCAACTCAGGGACAGCCATCCTATAGGGTCTCTTGGCTATGGGAGAGGTTCCGGGAATAAGGTCGATGACGAACTCTATATCCCTATCTGGTGGCATTCCGGGGAGTTCTTCGGGGAACACATCTGGGTATTCTCGCACTACTGGGACATCCTCTATGGACTTGGCTTCCATGTTGAAAACCATTATGTCTGGCCTGTGTCCTCGGGTGTGGCAGGTCACTTGTATCCCGTCTGGGTTGGTTAGGTGCACTACTTTATCGGCGCAACTTATAAGGCCATGGTGTTGGCTTAACCAATCCATCCCAAGGATCACATCTATTCCCTTGGACTTCAGTACTACCAGGTCTGCTAGGAACTCTACCCCACTTAAAATGAACCTTACCCGGGGGCATCCCAGTTGACACTTGATGTCACCTCCGGGCGTTCGAGTTAATAGGGGTGCTTTTAGTAGTACTGTGGGTATGCTATGCTTTTCCACAAAACTTGAGGATATGAATGAGTGAGATGCTCCCGAATCAAATAATATGGTTGCCAAGACTGAGCTGACCAGGAACTCACCGAGCACTACGCCTTGTGCTTCCTGCGCCTCCTGTGCATTGATGTGGTTGACGCGGGCTCGTCCATACTACTGTTGGGGCTGCCTCATCTGCTGGTTGCTGTTGTTGTTGCCGAAGTTGTTGTTGCTGAGCGCCGGCATGCGGTTGGCTCCAGACACGAGTGGCCTTGGCCCGTTCACCGAGTTGGAGTAGGTGGTAGTGGTTGGCTTTTTGGCATACGGGCAGTTGGCGATGAAGTGTCGGTTTCGCGGCGGCTGAAACACACTCGGGAGCCGTTGTTGTTGTTGGCGTGATCCGGCCGGTGTTGTTCTCGTGGGGGCTTCATGGCACTCTGGTTGTTGTAGGGCTTGAACTGGGTTCTGGGGCCTTGCGAGCCCGTGGCTTGGGACTGAGTTCTATACTGCATGGGAGCTTGGAACCTGGACATGGGGTGTCCGAAGTTTCTCGGCCTCTGGGACCGCTCTTGCTGTTTGGCCTTGTGCTCCATAAATTTTCGCTTGTTCTCCTTCTTCTCTTCTGCCCTCGCTCTTTCTGTGAGTATGGCCATGTTCATGAGGGTGTTGAAGTCCGGGTAGATCTGAGGGGTAAGCAGGGTCCTCAGTTCCGGAGTCAGTCCCTTCTTGAACATTTCCTATTTCTTGGAATCTTTGTCCACTTCCTTGGGGGCATAGCGAGCCAGAACTGGTACGTGTACTCTTCCACGGACATGTTGCCTTGGCGGAGTTCACGGAACTCATCCGCCTTTCGCTTCAGTGTGGCTTCTGGGATGTGGTAGCGGCAGAACTCTTCCACGAATTCATCCCAGGTGATGGCGGAGGGATCCTTGGCTGCTGCGCAGTAGTTCTCCCACCAGGCTAAGGCTGTCCCGGTGAGCTAGTGAGCTGCCAGGAGAACCTTGTCGTGGTCCTCACAGTTGAAGGGCTCTAGTTCCCTCAGAATGGCTCTCAACCAGTCATCAACATCCAAGGGATTCACCGACCCGCCAAAAGTGGGCGGCTTCGTCCTGAGGAACTCTATCAGCTTCTCGTTCATGCCAAGAACTCGTGGTCTTGGGCAGTTGACGGCGTTGAAAATGGCCTCCATCAGGACAGTCTGATTGGCCAAAACTTGTGCCAGGTCGATGGGAGGGGGTGGCGGCGGCAGGACAACGTTCTCTCCTCCATCTTCGTCTTGGTTTACTTCCTGATCGTTAAGACGCTCCCTTCGATCGGCTTGCGATCCTTCAGCGTCCAATCGACCGGAGCCTTGGTGGGTCCTGACAGGGCGCCTGGAAACCATCTGTAAAGGAGCGGGTTTTCTAAGAGATCAAGCTTTTATTTGATGTTTAACTGGATTATATCGGATTTCTTTTTGAAAAGGCAGGGTCTACTCCTGCCGGCAAGCACACAACAAGCACATAGCAAACAAGCAAGCACGAACAAGTTTTTATTACAAACCAGTGAGGAGGATACATCCCGACTACGCGACTGACACTACGCGGACACACTACACGACTCGGTGCGACAAGAACTAAGGGTACGACTTGGACCAGTACGGCTTCATTCCCTAGGTCAGGGTCACTGGGTATGCTACTCGCGAGGAGAGCCATCTTCCGGGGTCGAGTGCTCTTCCAGTGGAATGAGAAGCTCGTCGTCATTCTCACCCTCGGGGTTCCCATTTTCTTGGGGCTGTGCTGCGGCTTCGGCGGTCGTCGTTGGTGGTTCGGTGACTACTGGTGGTGCTGGCGGGACTTCGATAGTTCCTCCCCATCCTACAAGGGGTGTTCCAAGCAGGACTTGAGCTTCTCCAATGGCTGGAATGGGTGTTCCGCTGTTGGTCCATTCTTGCATGCGTTGGTCCTGGATTCGCCTGAGGCTTTCCTGGGCAACGGCTTCACTGCTTATGGCGGCTGCGGTCCTTGCTTCTGCTTGAGCCACTCGGACTTGGTGCATCCTCACTGTGACTTCAGCTTGCTCGGCCCGACTGATTTGCTCCCTCAAGTGCTTGGCTTGGTCATCGAAGAGCTTATCCAGGGAGACAAGGTAGGCGACTACGTGGTACAGCAGGTCTTCTTGGTGGCGGCGTCGTTCCAGGTTTCTCATGCGGGCCTGCCAAACTGGGGTTCTGATGGCGGGAGGTAAGTACCTCATTGGTGTGGGGACGAGGTGTTCCTCGTAGATCCGGCACAGGTAGCAGAGGGCTTTTCTGAGGGCCAAGGGATAGGTGTCTCGGTGTCGAAACCCTGTGGCGGTCACGCGCCACGGCTCGATGTTGGTGTGGCGGTTGCTTCTAGCGACGAAGAGGACCACCCTACAACGAAGAGTGCCGAGTTGCTCGTACTCTCTGCTGTAGTACCTAGGGCGCTCAGTGATACCGAGGCGCTCCAGGGAGTTGATAAGAAGGCGAGCAAAACCAGGCTCCTCCTGGCACACGCCTTGGGTCCATCCATCTTCCGCCATCTGAAAACAAAGGTAGAGTTGTACAGGTTGTGGTGGGGTACAAGAGGTAGATGACTTTATTCAATAACAAGGTTGGGGTACACTCTTCGGGGTACACTTATTATTACTAGAACACAACTCTAGCCTAAACATCCTAGTCTTATCCTTATGGTGATTCTTCCTCTAGCTGAATGCGACGCTTCTTTGGCGGGAGGTCTTGCTCCAGTATCACGTCCTCGGTCCGGGTCCCTTTGTCCCAATGGGTTTCTTCGGGTTCATCTTCCTCCAATCCAGCTTCTTCCTCTCTCCTTCTACGTTCCTTTACTTCATCCCATAGGGCTTTATTGGCTAATAGAGTGCGTTCCCTTTCCCTAAGGTACTCTCTCTTTGTGTTGTGTAGTTCAACTTCTGCCATGGTTGTCTTTTTCCTTTCCAGTTCTATCCTTTGCTCCGCTCTTTCGGCTCTGTCAATCTGTTTCTTCAGTTGCTGGGCTTGCTCCTGGTAGAGGTGGTCTAGGCCATTGAGGTGATGGACAGGTGGGAAACTACCTCTTCTAGGTCTTCTTCTTCTCGTTCTAGTCCTCTCATGCGATCAATCCACGAGCGTCCTCTTCCTCTGGAGGCTGGGAAAAATCCCATCGGAGTCCTTCTGAGGTGCTGCCTATAAACCACTCGTAGACGTCGCAGGGCCTTCCGAGCAGCCTTTGGGTAGGTGTCGGCAAAGCGAAACCCAGTGGCGGAGACGAACCAAGGTTCTATGTCGGGGTAGAGCGTGCTTCTTCCCACGAAGATCAGCACTTTACACCGAAGGGTGCCGTAGCGTTCGTACTCCCTGTAGATGAACTCCGGCGGATCCCTTACTCCGACACGCTCTAAGATGAGTAGCAGCAGGTTGGGGAGGCCAGGCTGGACGGGGCAGACTCCTCCGTTCCATTTTGGGTTAGCCATCTGGAATTAGGCAAGGATTAAGATAAGGATTTGGGAAAAGATGAGCTCAGCAAAGGAAAGGTTAGAGAGGGCCAGAGGAGGTCTCATTAGAGGTGACTAAATGTGACACAAATACCAGTCCCAGGAGGCTGGTAACACATTTATTAAAACAGGTGGATCAGTCTTTTACATCACGGCGACACAGAGGGCACGGAAGTGTCAATGCTACAAGGAACAACACAAACGCTAACGACCACACTACGATACCAAAGGCTTCCAAAGCCTCATCAGAGTACCACACCATGGAAGCTCTCTGTGGAGGCCCAGGGTACATAGGCACGGTTGGGTGTAGGGCAGCGACCTACTCGACGTCTTCGGGAATGTAATCGGGATCCACCTCTGAAAAGTAGTTAGTAAAACAAGGGTGAGTACATACGCACTCAGCAAATCCAACCCCACCCACGGAGGGGCTTATAAGCAGAATCATGCATTGAGTATATCAAGGATCAGGTTAGGGTTCATTTTGCAAACTCACTCATGCAGGGGTTCATTTCAAAAAGGTTTTCGCAAATCATTTTCATAACCCAAGTGACTCAATTGTTTTAGGAAAACCATTGTGGAACTACCGGACTCCCCGTCCGCAGTAGCCCAGGCACACAGCCACACATTTCACCCGAAAAACAACTCACACAGGAAAACATCCCAGACCCAAACACTAGTTTTTGTGACCACACCGTGACTCGTCCAATACCATGGACACGGCTATTCGAATAGGTTTGACACTCTGCAGAGGTTGTACATCTTTACCCACAAGTAGGGTACCGTCACACGGACACCTTAGTGCCGGTGTGGATCCTATCAAAGCCATTACCCACCTTAGCTAACCCTACGAGCCATCACGGAAGCAACCAAGGGGTTATCCCACATAACCAGGGCGTACCTCACACAGAGCGTACCCCTACTCCTTAGTCTCCCAATGCTCACCCGCACACCAGATGGCAAGTAGTTTAACTAGTGGTGTTTATGCTAAGCCGTTGCCACATACAACGGTCGAGTGGTTGTACGGTGATTTGGGTCAGGTGAGATGTCACGCAACCCGGTCCTTAACCGACAAGATGGACAACTCCCAACACACTCAACCACATAGGTACGAGCTCACCCATACTCCTGACACACATGTCCATCCTGTCTACTCAATTCTTTACTCATTTTCCAAACATATCCCATTTCCATTTTTAAAGCACTCACACATTTTGAAAGCACTCACACACATTTTTAAAGCACTCATTTAGGCCAAAACAAGGTTCAATCATAGCAATCAAGGGTGTCTATCCTACCATGTTTTTGCAGTAAAACAATATGCAATTTATAAAACGGGTATAGGGTTATATTTATAAAACTAGGACCAAAGCATGCATCAAAGGATGAGATTGGACTTGCCATCTTCGAAGTCTTCGGGGAGTTCCGGCTCGGCGTTCGGGATCTCGGGCTCCTACTCGCAGTAGTCAGCTCCAAACTTCGGCTCAAGGTACCTTCCTTCGTTTACTTCGTCGGCTATAGCGCACACACAGGCAAGCAAGCAATCAATATAAGCACACACAATTTCTCCGGCTGAGCTCGAGGAAGGTAATTAAATAAAATAGGGAAATAAATATTAGGTAGGGGGTTTTGGGTGAAGGATGGGTGGCGGTATACCCGGTACGGGTGTGAGGAAGGTTGGGCGCGATTTGGATTAAAATCGTGCATGAAATGACGGGTTAAAAGAGGTGTTTAGAATTAATTAGGGCCGGTTAGTAATTTAGTTTAAAAGAAAAAGGACCTAAATATAATATTTAGGTAGGGTGAGGGTTTAACTAAAATAGACTAGGGGCCTATCTATAAAGGGCGGGGTGGTTTTGGTGGAATATCTTAAAGGGTAGGGGCTAAATGAAAGAAAAGGGAGAGAGAGGGAATAGGGGAGGGGGTTTGGTCAGGAAAAGGGAAAACGGCAGGGGGGTTTTGGCCAAATGGCCATCTTCCTCCCCTGGCTCACACCCCAGACAGAGGCAGGGGGGCTCGGGCGGTGGCGGCCCGCCGGCCTCCCGGCCACGACTGCAGATGGCGAGAGGGGGAAAAGAAGGAGGGCGGCGAGGGGGTTCTTCTCCCTCACTCACCCTGGGTCGGGGCGGCGCGAGGAGATGGCTTCACGGGCGGCGGCAGACCGGTGGTGGTGGTGCTAAGGGGCGGCGGTGCTCTAGTGCTCAGTCAAGGGGAGAAGGTGGCCGTGGTGATGCGTGGCGGCCTGGGGAGCGGCCGGCCCCTTTTATAGGTGGGGGAAGGCGGTTCGGCCGGGGATTTTTCGAGCTCGGGAAGCTTTGATGGTTCAACAATGGCGGTGGAGAGGGAAGATATCCCGCCGTTGACCCCTTCCGGCGAGCCTGCGGCCGGGATTCGCGGTGGGGCTGTGTGATGGGATTTGTCGTGCAGGGGGCGAGCTGGCCTTGGCAGCGGTGATGGCGGGGTAGAGGTGACCGGTCGGGCAGGGAGTTAATGGCGGTGATCGGCGCTAGGGGGGGCGTCGCGGCTCGGCGGGGCCACCGCGGGCGGCGCGGGGCCGTCGTGGCGTCTTTGCGCGCCGGCGAGCCGGTCGGCCGGGCGTGGGCCGAGGAGGGGGCGCCGGTCCTGGACAGGCCGCGCGAGGGGAGGGGGTCACGGTCAGGCACGGCCTGGCCGCGGGAGGAAGAAGGAGGAGGGGAAAAAGAAAAGAAAGGAAGAAAAGAAAAGAAAAGAAGAAAAGAAAATAAAAAGGAGAAAAAGGGTGAAAAGAAAAGAAAACGAGAAATAGGACGAGAAAGAAATGGGGAAAGAAATTGGAAAGAATTATTAGAGAAATTAGAAGAATTTCTCGGGAAATTAGAGGAAGGGTTTTTGTGGGTTTCTGGTTTTCCGAGCGTCGGCGTGATTTTCGGGACGGCGGTGATGGCGAGGCGGACCGGCCGGCGGACCGCGGCGTGCACAGGATTCCCGGCGTGGTAGCCGACCGCGGTGCTAGGGCCGCACGCGACGGGCGACGGCCCGAGTGCGGGCGGTGCCGGCGGGATTCGCGGCACACGCGCCGAGGGTGAGAGAGGGAGACGGTGACCAGGGTTTCGAATGAGCTCAGCGGGAAAGTTTTGAAAACACGCGTGATTTATTAGGTGATTTATTAGGAGCTAAAAACGCGGGCGTTACATCATGCCCCTATCCACCTCAGCCGACTTGAGCTTCGAGAACAGCTCGTTCATGGTCAGAGTGTCATACTTCTCCGTCTCCACAATGGCCTCGAACTTTCCGCCCCAAACCGTACGATCCAACGAGTGTAAGAGCTTCACAGCGCTATCATGATCATCGTACGGGAGCACGTCCACATTGGCCCTCATGTTGTTCACAACCATCGTGAACCTCTGAAACAAGGCATCGATGGACTTGTCAGGGAGATGAGTGAAGTTCTCGTACTCTCTTCGGTAAGTCGCATACATCCGAGCCTGAACCTGGGCATTCCCAACATGAGCTTCCTTCAACACCGACTAGATTCTACAAGCCAAGTGCTCGGTGTGCACCCGATCGAATTCAGGCTGACACAAAGCACGAAACATGTCCCTCGATCCTGGAGCAAGGAAGTTCATCGGCTGGACATAGCCTGTGTCCACCGTGACATCACAAAGGATTTGACCCTTTCCGCGGAGGAACGTCGCCATCCTCTTACTCCACATCTGGTAGTTTTTGCCATCAAAGTGTGGAGGACCCGAACCCCGTTTCTGGTACGCCATCCTTGGATCTTAGACTGGTTAGAGTCAATCAAGACCCGTAACCGGCTTTGATACCAATTGAAGGACCGATACGGCGAACCAGAGAGGGGGGAGTGAATGGGAGCCGATAAAAATTCTTCTCGAAGGAGATGGAGGCTCCAACAAGATGAACACGGCTTCCAACACACGTCTCTGACTTACTACCTGAGTTGGTCAAGCCCACGTAGCCACTGGAGTGCTACTGGACCTAGGAACCAACTCCCAACCTCACAGACCCGAGAACGCAGCGGAACACAAAACTCGAGCCTCACTGACCTACACCGGTCAGGCTAGTGAGCACCACCGGTCAAACCGGTCCCTGCTGGTGAAACCTGACGACTTCCACAGAACAGCTCTACACCAGTCAGGCCGGTGAAACACACCGGTCAGACCTGTCCAAGCCAGAAAGCCCCAAAACGCCAAACAGGCCTACCGAGCTCCAAACTAACCCAAACTCGAAACAGCAGCCACACAGGACAACAGCGAACTCACCCAAACGTTCACCCGAGCAAAACCCAACAGGGGTCTGCACCGGTCAGACCGGTGTGACCTGAGCTCGTCGGGATGAACAGCACCCGCGGGTCAACTCCCCCAAATCCAAACCCCGATCTCCCGAATCGCTCCACGAACTTGCGCAAGACTTTGGGGATAGCAGGAACACCTCATGGGGAGTCCATAGCCAAGATTTTGTCCACCAAAACTTGCCAAATCAAGAGGAATCAAAGAGATCACGTCAAGAACTCCTCTAATCTTAGAGCACCAAAAACCTCAAAATCGAGCCCCTTAACACATGGATTTGGGAGGGGAATCAAAGGGAAAAGAACCACGAAGGGTTCACACATACATCCCCCACCAAATCCCCAAGAGTAAGGTACCGAAATCACACCAAGAAAACCACCAATAGAGGGCTCCGAAAATCACCACCAAGAACAAACCGGAACAACACAATCAAACCTTGTTGAACTATGCCGAAACATCTTTACATACCAAAGAGGTTCATACAAGGTCTAGCTTGCCGCCCGATCATCCAACCCTCTCACAAGATCTCACCATGAAGCTCTCAAGCTAGTCCTATAGAAATCCTAAGAAAATAGGAAGGGAAAATAACAAAGCAAATGAACTAGGGTTCCAAGAGATGGCTGTCATCCTCTCACCTCTTGGGTTATATGGAGGCAACCAAAAGTCTAAAATACCCTTACTAGCTAACTAGGGATACATGCCCCTCGAGGGCGAAATCGGAAATCTTTGTCACCGCACCATCGGACGGATGCCCGGCGACCGCAACCTGCTTAGCCTCGATGCAAGCCTTGCGATCCCAACGCGTGTCCTCCGCTTCGAAGATTCCGGACTGCGTCGTCGCACACCGGTCAGACCGGTGCTCCTCACCGGTCAGACCGGTACCCACCGATCAGACCGGTCTCGAGCTGCTGCATCTCCGTCTTCGGTTCTTCTGTCTTGACTTTGTGGATCAACCAAGGAACCCAGTGGTTTTCTGGTGAACCACTGGAAACCCCGCGAACTCGGTGTAGCCTCCGCCAATCGCCACTCATGACTCGGCTCTCATGTAGTTCCGGCTCGACCTTGGTTTTGAGGCTCAACCAAAAAACCGTCCATGACTTCATCTTGCTGTTCATGCCACCATGCGGCCCGCACTTGACTCCGCTGGCCACCGGGTCCCTCGAACGAAGCCTACTTGTATTCTCCACACCTGGAGGCCTCACCGATAACGACCTTTCGCGCTTGTATTTCACCTGCACAAACACCAGTCAAGCCGCAACCTGCACCTGCAATACTTAGCCAAGAATCAGTCCACACAATGTTGTCAATCACTCATCACAATTGGAAGCGACCATCCACTGGTACTCGAACCACACATGGTCCTCAGCGAGCCACGGCGCTAGGGTTCCTGCCGCCGTTGGCCGCGACGTCAGGAGCCTAGCTCCAACGGCCAGTACTACCGATCGTCGGCGTCTCCCCTACCGCCGTGGGGCACGGCGGTAGGAACTGCTAGCACCGTGAGTCACAACACTAGATGTACATTTCTCGTAAATTTTGATTCGACCATTTATTTTTTGATAAACATGACAAATTAAATATAAAAAAATCTAAGAGAGGTTTGGATCGTTGGGGCCGGCGGAAACGGATGGCAGGATGGACCCGCCGGTGACTCACGGTGCAGGGGCGCAGCAGCAGCTCGCAGTGCCGCACTTCGGGCACGGCGGCGAGTACGTGCTGACCGTGAGTGGGGACGGAATCACTTGCACGCGCACAGGATGCGTGACGCGGCGAGGAGGTTGCAGAGCGGCGAGGTTCGGTCTGTGCGGATCAGGGAGCCGGGAACGGCGGTGGCCTACTCCAAGAACGCCGACTACCTTCGGACGTTCGCCTACGTCAAGAGACTCGAGACCACGTGGTTCGGAAGATTGCCCTATATTCGGCGCTTCGAGAGGCTTCGATTATAGACTTTAATTTGCTGGTGGTGACAGCAACGTTTCAATTTTAAAAAAATTACGTTTCAAATTTGCTGGAAGTAAAGCTTTCTGAAACCGTACGCTGAATCAATGTCCGTTTCAGGTTTGGTGCGCCCATGCCGATTTCCTCGGTTCTACTAATGGTGAGCCGTTTCCCTCTGCAATGGCAGCACAGCTAAAGCTGCTAGCAACTGTGCAGAGTCAGCTCCCCTGCTAGTAGCTCGCGCTGTCGTGTGCACTGCTCCTGTTCCCCGTGGCAATGGCGAACGGCTCGTCGCCCCGCTGCAGCGGCCTCCTAGTCATCCTCCTCGTCGTCGTGCAAGCGGCGGCGGCCACAACGGGTGCCCTCGCGGACGCGGCTGCGTTCCCGCGCCAGCTCTTGCCCCGCGAGTACAGCCTGCCGCCCGCGACCGCAGAAGCCGGCGCGGCCGTGCCGACGGCTGCGGCTGCGGCCGCCTGCATGCAGTCCGTCCTGGAGGCATCCGGACCCTGCGCGCGCGATGTCCTCGAGACGCTCGTATTCAAGACTGTGCGCCTCAGCACGGACTGCTGCAGGGTGCTCGCCGAGGTCGGCGAGGAGTGCGTCGCCGCAGTGTTCTCCGGTGGCTCCGTCGGTTCCGTGCTGCTTCCCGTCGTCAACCGCGTCTGCGGCTTGGTCGTCCTCGCCAGCATTGGATAGCTAGCTAGCGGAATAGAAAAAAAAAACTGGACCAGCAAGGGGCAACACTACTTTATTTTTTTTAAAAAAAGGGGCAACACTACCCACCGGTATATCTACTATTCTAGCATTCACTTAGGTCATCCTTTACTTTTTAGCCATAAAGATAGGAATAAGTCTTGGTAATGACTTCGTGACAGCAGGCTGTAACAAAACTCTTCAGTACAGACGGTTTCCGACCCGCGAACAGCTACCTTCGCGCACGTTGCTTCTAGACAGAGCATCCATTCGCACATGGGGCCCACTAGTCAGGCAACTGTTCAGACTATTGGAGTGCCTCTTCGCGTTCGCCGTTCCCCATTCTCCATTCTTCCTTTCTCTGGCTAGGGTTCCTCTCTCTCCGGTCCGTCGATTTCTAGGCGATTTACCATCTTCCGTCGCCGGCGATCTCGCGCGGGGAGAAATGGAGCCACGCTGAGGTGAGCACACCCTACGTACCCGCATACGTCGCCCCCCACATCGCGAAGGCATACTGATTTTTGCTGCCATTTTCGTTCGATTTTGGCAGGAGGGGCTCCAGGATTTGGTGGTAGAGGTGGAGAGCGAGGGGTTTGGAGGGGGAGGCAAGCACGGAGGTGAGTCCAATATGCTTGTATGCGCCTGTTTCGTACAGACAGGATCGGGTGCACTTTGATGGGGCATTTCGATTGGAATCCACAGGGGGGCTTCAAGGTTTCGTGGAAGAGGAACAGCGTAGGGGAGGGGCTTGCGGATCCTGTGATAGAGAGAGGAGCGAGGAGGGAAGTTGCACGCACGCAGGTGAGAAGTCACGCATTCGAGAGAATCTGTTTTATGCAAACTGCTTGGTCCGGATCTGATTGATGTCGAGGGGGCCTTCTCTGTTTTCATTTTTCGGATTTGCAATTCACTGGATAGGCTAGATTTGGTGGTAGAGGAGGTAGGGGGGAGGGAAGCTGCACACATGAAAAACTGAGACATGCACAATGGAGATTTCTAGGGTTATGCTGACTAATTCAATGAGCCCTTTCTAGGCAATATGTTAGAATCTAGGCAATAGTTTTGTTAGTAATTTGCCGATAATTTTTCGCCATCAATAAACTCACACAATGCCTAGAAGGAAGAAGCATGAACTGATGTTTTTCCCTTTATTGCAAAGTTTTTTGGCAACTGATTAGTTTCTTCAACCATTAGTTTTTGATGTTATGATTTTTGGTAGGTAAAATAGTGCAAAGCAACAATTGTCCCTAGTTCATCATTTTTAGAGCATTTTGGTTCATCAGCTGTCATTAGTGGAACATTTCTGACCTTTTATGCAGATTGTTTGTGTGTCTTGTGTTAGATTACATTACTTTCTGGCACATCACAAGTCCGGTGCCTGCCTTGTCTTTCAATGGAGATTGCATGTGTGTCCTGTGGTCTCTGTCATGGTCGAGTAACTCTGTCTGTGTTGTTTTGGTCGAAACTGTGTGATGAATAAGTGAACCCTGAATTTGCTTGTCTTTATCTGTTAATGTTTTTCTGCCTTTTCTGAACATATCGTTGTTGTTATACAGTTTTTTATTCATGTTTGTGAAGTGGAAGCCATAATCTTTTTTCCTTGCCTGTTGCTTGTACATTTCTGTAGTTAGAATTTAGACAACAGTTTGTTATGAATTAGCCGATAATATAGTTATATATAGGCAATGACTGAGATTTAGGTATAAAATTCAATACAACTTGATGCATTTTGCTTTGAATTCACAGGGAGGGGCTTCAAGCATTATGTTCTGATTACGGATACATTATAGAGCACAACCAACAATTAAATTCAGTTTGTTTTTTGTTTTAGACTCAGCGACGGTGAACTGTCCTTTTCCGATGCACAGTTTTAGACTAAGTGTTCCCATCACCTTGGGTCCACTGAATCATAATGCCAAGGAATTGTTTGTACTTTTTTTATATCGCATCGTTTTTTGCTGTGACAATCATATACTAACTGATTTGATTTTTATCCTCTTGTTTCGCATGTACACATGGACTGGCACAAATTCGTTGCTGTTGAAGTGGGCTTTTGAGGATCCAGTGTCAGAGGAGGGAGTGAGGAGGGAAACTTGTACGCTCGAAGGTGATACATGCATTTTTCGAAGACCGCTTTCTATTTCCATTTTGGGTTTTTTCTGATGGGTTGTACTCAATCCATTTTTCAAACTTTGCTGCAACAAATTAGGCTTGCCACAGTGTCCTGATTTAGGCTTCTAGTCCTTCCAAGCCAATTCTAGTCTTATATGCGTACTTGTCTTGATTTAGGCTGCTAGTTGCCACAATGCGCTGTTCTAGACAGTTACATAAGGTGGATAGGTCACTGGAAACAATAAGAGAATCACTAACGGATATAAGTCGTTCTTGTGAACACTACAAGAAACTATTTAATTTGTGACGTAACCATTCTGTCACGGATTAAATAAAATTCGTTGCAAATCAGCATCCGCGACGATTTACATTTTCGTGGTGGAATGAGCTTCATTGATTAAATCTCTCGACGTTCCCTTAATAAACGTTGCGATCGGTGACGTATCTGAATCGTCACGGAGCAGCCCGAGGCCCATGCAGCCCAACCCATGGCTCACTATCCGTGACAAAATAAAATCGTCACGGATTGCTACACACATGGCAGCTGTGGCATCCTACGTGGATGATGACGTGGCATCCTACGTGGGCGATGACATGGCATCCTACATGGACAATGACGTGGCATCCTACGTGGACGATGACGTGGCATCCTCCATGGACGATGACGTGGCATCCTACGTGGACGATGACGTGGCATCCTACGTGGACGATGGCGTGGCATCCTATGTGGACAATGACGTGGCACCGTACGTGGACGATGACGTGGCAAAAATTTTAAGCCCAGCAGATACAAATTCTAGCCCACCCACGGACCCATTTCTTGAATTATATTCCAGCATAAAATTAGCAAAATTAGCCCATCTTCAGCCCATTTTTCAGAGGGTACATTTTTCCAACACATTTACCAAAATTCAATGAACAAACAAATCAGATACAATCAGATACAATCTCCATTGCAACTTCGCAGCTTGACAGACCAATTGCAACTCGATGCGAACCAATTGCAACTTGACAGACCAATTGCAACTCGACGCGAACCAATTGCAACTTGACAGACCAATTGCAACTCGACGTGAACCAATTGCAACTTGACGGACCAATTGCAACTCAACGCGAACCAATTGCAACTAAACCCAGCCAAACTGCAACTAGGCGCGAACCAATTGCAACAAAGAGACTAACCGATTGCAACTGTGACACTATACTAATTGCAACTTGACGGAACTAATTACAACGAATCTGACTCTGTTGCAATTGGACACGAACCAATTGCAACTAGACTCCTAATTGCAACCCGACGTGAATAAATTGCAACCAGAATGAGCCCCAGTTGCAACTGGACAAAACCTAGTTGCAACAAGGGTGGGTGCATTCTCTATACAGAATGCACCCAGGTGCACTATAGCAAAACTGTATATATATATACATATATATATATGTATATATATACACACGTTTGGTCATATCTAAGTATTGTTCTACTCTAGCAGCATGAGCAAAAGGATGATGCTTCAGCTTCATACTACAAAGAAGGGAAAGACATCCAAGGGATACTTTGGGAAAGATTGAACTACAATAGGGACCAGTACCGTGAGATCAGGCTGAAGGAATACAAGAACTATCAGAACCTAACGAAGTCACTCAATGGACTAGAACAGGTTAGCCTTCATTATCGCATTTCCTCTAGTATTGATCCATTTACCTTTTGGTTTTACAATGCCTGACATGTTCATTTTGTTTTATGAAGGAATGCAAACAAGTGGAGAGAAAGGAGACTTCTTATCATTTTCATTCCAGTACAAGATATGTCAAATTGACAATAGTGCATTTTCAGGTACAACTTTACTTGGACAAATTTCAATGAAAAACTTGCATGCATATCAAAACAGCCACTTGCATTAAAACTTTTTTGGGTGAGGATGCGAAGGTTCCATTCAATTAACTCACAAATTATTATCTTTTTACATAAAACTATTTGAAGTTCACACTAAGAAAAGTATTCAGTTGTCATTGCTAGCAAATAGCCATTCTGACCTAAAAATGACGGATCTGCATTCATAAAGTATAAATTACCTAAAATGAATGATCTGAATTTAGACAATAGTTTGTTATGAATTAGCCAATAAAATGGGTTATATATAGGCAATGACATGGTATAAGATTCCGATACAACTTGAACCATTTTTCGAACCACTAGTTTTGATGTCCTGTCTTTTCCTCAACTGATTGAGCTCTTTTATTGGTGCCAAATGATGCAAGCAAATTTCTACAGATAAAAAACTGTAGTGGCTAGAAGAAAGAAGAACGTCCTTGCCCTTGTTGTAATTAGCTCTTTTTTCATATACTTTGTAATTCAATTCAATGTACTGGTATTAAGTTAGATGCCCTAGCCTCTTCTTTTCTTTTCTATTTTAGTGATTAGTAAATAACTTAGCATCATTATCATACAATCATATCTATATATACAACTTAATATTTTTGAAAAGCAACTTAGTATTGCTGGTACTCCAATTAGCATAACTTTAGCCATCAATTTATATGATTCAAATAACCAACTCAATCACATGCGTACTTGTTCATGTTTCTTTACCACACATATATGTATGAAATATTTAACCTTTTTGTTTCTTACTATTTTTCTTTCTTTTTTGCTGCTGCCCTACAGATATTATACGCAGATGCATTAAATGCTCCCAGCTTGCATATCCCAGATACAACTCCTAGAGTAATAGCGTGGTCTAGGAAAATGACACAAAGTGGAAGCATAAATTTTTGCCTGGACTGGAGGTATGTCTACCATCTCCATTCAACAGCAACTTATGCTTTTTACTGACCAGTTTATATGGGTGAAAAAAGCAACTCAAACAGTCAGCTACATAAATACATGTGTCCAAATCAGAAGGTTTTTTCACTATTCAACAAGTTGCCCTGATAATCTATTAGATGTTTCATGTAATATAGAATCTACATGGAATCATATCACAGGTTTGTGCATAGATAGACTGCTGCAGCAGAGGCCTCCTCTACTTCATATTTTTTTATCATACAAAGTGTTCGATGCAGCTACACATTTCGGATGTTGTCGCGCTATAAAAGAGCCAACTATTTGGTTGTGGCACAAACCGCCTGTAGAAGTTGTTGCATGTAGTTGTTTCAAGCAAACATTGTATACCAAACTTATAAGCAAGATTCAAAATTTCAGTACTAAATGCCAAACTTACTAGTTACAACCATGCTTGTTTGTCCAGCAACTCAACATTATTCAGTACCAAACTTAATGTTTAACAAAGATAATTTAAATGTCTTACAAAAGAAACTCCGGCAACTTAAGCATATTTTTCTTTTGCCTAAATACATTATTCAGCCCCCATGGCTTTTTCTCTCCACCATTAATAGACCTTCTACCGAGGAGGAACTAACTCCAAGTCAAGACCTTTATTCTCTGCTTTCTTCGGGCAACACACATTATGTTCTATAGACTTGCACTTGCTGCACCTATTTTTCCTCTTAGATTGTGCATTCATCCCCTCTTAGTAGATTGCTGCCTCTTTTCCTTTTTGCGCCCTTTAACTATCTATCTGGGTGGGTCCCCCACCTATAGCGGCAAGCCATCTTCACCATCAATGACACCTACAACATATTCTGATATTAGCTTTTTCAAAACATCTACTTCAACTATCGATACCATAGTAGCACCATCAATTTTTATAAGCAATTTGTATGATCAAGATGGTTTCCTTCTTAGATAGTTGCATCAAGAGTTGTATTTTGGTCCCCCAACTTGTGCATCAGTAGCTTGGGGCAAGAGATAGATGCTGCAGAACCATTGTGCCTGACAACCACTAGTGTTATGAAACTTAATTCAGTTAAGCAGCCAAGAAAATAAAAACGCGAAGGTATGATAATATACTAATCTGGCCAACTATGTAACCATATAACCCATAAGTTGTTGTATCCAATTTCATGAAACTTAATTCAGTTTACCAACCAGAAAAATAACAACACGAAGGCATGTTAGTATACCAATCTAGCCAACTATATAGTGATGTTCTCTCTTTTTATGTTTCCAGCATTAACTGTATTTTTACTGTTTCCTTTCCTGTAGCAGTGTGCCCACTAACTACTTTTGTTGCTTTGGTTTTGCAGATTGGCAAGTGAAAATACCGTCAGCTAGGTGGGGGAGACAAGATTGTTTTTTGCAGCTGATGTACATATGCTACCAGCCGATTTGATAGTACCATGACTCAACTTCAACAAATCTAAATCACGCAGGCAACAAAAACCAATTATGTGTGATGTGTGTATGGATCAGTTGGGAATCCTGATTCTAGAACCAAATCTCGTCTCTCTGGTTAAAAAAATTGTTGAACTTGGTGTTTTCTACCCGGTAATCGATTTTGTGCAGTGAAATTCAACAAGAATTGATGTGGATTTGTCTGAACACACCTTTTTTTGGCTTCGTGTTGATCTTGATTCTTGGATTTGTTTGCACTACATCCGTCGCCCCCTGTTCTGCTGTTGTTTGGTGCCCCTGTTTGGCGCCGCCAGCAAGCGACGTGACAACGCACGGAGAACAGAACCCTAGGATTATTTGGCGCTATTTTTTGTTGCGACACAGTATTGTTTTTGCCGTCAAAACGTGGGTCTCGCAATGAGTCTAGGAACCGACGCCGGAAACGTGGGCCTGGTAATGTGGCCGTGGGCCTGGAATATGGCCTGGAAAGGTGGAGTGATAATATATGGAAAAACTGTTGGCTGTATGTTAAGCAATTTTACAGCCGGCTGTAAATTAGCCAAGTCCATAAGTCTTATGCCTTCATTGTTAATAAATTCAGGGCTAAGCTCACAACTATCAAGGCTAATAAACTCAATCATGCTAGCAGACTTACTTAAATTAACTCTGTTCTTGCTTCCATCCCAATCTATTACTTGTCCATTGTCCTTTTCTCTAAAGGTTTTATTGATCAAATTACTGCTATTATTCGACGATTATGGTGGGCTGGAGTAAAAGAGGACAATGTCACCTCTCATATTCCTTACAGATCTTGGCAAGACATCTGTCAATCTAAAGAGAATGGGGGTTTGGCTATCAGAGATCTTCACACTGTTAATAAAAGTCTCATTCTAAATGCAGCTTGGAGAATTGCCACAGAAAAGGATGAATATCTTTCTGCTATCCTTAAATCAAAATATTATCCTAACCAATCTTTTTGGACAACTACTAAAAACATTCCAAAGTCCATTTTCTGGTCCTCGATTTTGCAGGTCAAAGATATCCTATCAATCAACATGGAAGTACAGATTCATAAAGGTAATTCTTCCATTTGGAACACTCCTTGGTGTGACATATGGGACACCATCCATTCCCACCTTAATTTACCTGTCACTGTAATGCCGCTTTCTCTAACTATCAATCAACTTTGGAATCACCTCTCTCAGACTTGGAATATAGATCTCATTAACCAAATTTTCTCACCTCAAGCTGCTCAAGCCATTAGCCAAACAGAAATAATTCCTTCTACTGAGAAAGATGTTTTTGTTTGGAAACCTGCACCTAATGGTGTTTGTACTGCAAAACAAGCTTTCTCCTTCCTAAATGCAGAGTCTCAGGTGCAACTTCCAGGACAAGGACCAAGAAGTGTCTCTCCCCAAGCTATGCAAATTATGCAGCGAGTATGGAGAAATAAAACATGTTCTCCCAATCTTAAAACATTCACATGGAGACTAATTAGAAGGGCTTTAGCAATAGGAAGGAGGGCAGGTGCATATTCCTCTAACATCTGTCAGGTATGCTCTGACTGCAACTCTTTCGAAAATGATGCTCATTTATTCTTCCTGTGCAACCTCCCTAGAGCAGTTTGGTTTACTGCCAACCCCTCCATTAACACCACTTCACTTCCACAAGAAGATGATGGTGTCCAAGCCATTCTAACTACCATTATCACACCACATACAACTGATGATGAAATGGTTAAAATTCTATATATCTTATGGTATATATGGAAGGCAAGAAACGATAAAAGATTCAATAATAAAAACTGGACTGTTTGGCAAATCCATCATGCTGCCAATGCTGATTGTCAGGTCACTAGAAGTGTTTTACAAGACGGCATTCATTCCTCTATTACTGAGCAGACCTCTCACTTGACTCATCAAAATGAGGTGCATCTTCCTTGCTGTACTAATATGCAGGAACATAGAAGAACTAATATTGAGGAGGACCACATTCCCTTTCGAACCTATCAACATTTTTGCAGAGATATGCCTCAACTCCCTCTTTACAGAATATGTACGCCTGCTATGTTGCAAGGTCTCAACATTTATACAGATGCCTCCATCCCCCCGGATCAAACTATTATGGTTAATCACAATGCAGGACTTGGAGTATTCCTACAAAGTTCAGGACCACTTCATAATTTTAATGTATATATCCAAGCTAATTTGGCCTTTGTTTCATCTGTCTTCACAGCGGAAGCAGCAGCTCTTGCTTTAGCAGCTATTCTTGTTCGCAGATTAAATATCTCTGAGGCGAATTCCTCTCCGACAATCAGCAACTTGTCACCTACCTTAACTCTACTTCTGCAGTACAGCTTCCAAGATGGGATGCCAAGATTTACACTCAACATTTTAAGAATGCAAGTGAAGGAAGACACTTCAGGATCTATAAGATATCTAGAAACCTCAATAGAACTGCTCATGTCCTAGTCTCCCAAGCTAGGCATAACTCTCATGTTTCTCTAGGTGCACTTGCACTTACAAATGTAACTGTCACTTGTAATAATCCTTCTCACATCTCGAGCTGCCCCTTCAGGGATGCTCTTGATCATGTAATATGGGGGAATCTTTCCCACATAACAGCCTCATGCTGCTAATCTATAGAGTTGTTTGTTATCAAAAAAATTATACTATACTATAAGGAGCGAACACAATTGAAAACTTTTCTCACCTAAATTGGACCCGCCTTACTCCTCACACTGGACCCACCCGTCATATGTTTTTGGAAGCGGACAGGGTGGAAGGACTATGAGGTACCAAAAAATCGCAATTTGGAGAGCGTTTCTGCCAAAAACGCATAACTTTATTCACCTGCGCCTGGCATACCCACCTACCATACCTGTCGGGCCCACTTTTTACTTCTCCTACGCGGTGCGCGAGGTCGCGAACCGTCCCCAGTCTATTTCCTCTTCGCCTTCGTGGGTTTCCAGTTAAAAAAAAGGGAGAATGCTTCGCCCCGCCCCGCATCCGCCCCTCTTTCTCCCTCGATTGGGCGATTCGGGCAGCGGTGTAACCCTAACCGCCGCCACCACCCACCTCTCGCTCCCTCCTCTCAACTACGTCGTCACTGGGGAGAGCTGCCGGAATTCCGCACGACAAGCTAGGATGGCGGCGGCGGGTTCTCGTGCCCTCGGGCCGCAAGCACCGTGCGATAGCATGCAGCTCGGTAGCGGTCGGACGAGGCGGCGTGTTGGTCGGCTGCGCCACTAACCTTGTTGGTGATGGCGTCAGGGACCCAAAGGTAGCGGTTCCGGCCCAGCCCCTCATGGCCTTTCGAGATCTACCGAGCGGCGGAACAGGCAGCGCGTCAGCGGCCTGGCCCTTGGCGGAGGCTCCGTCGGTGACACAGGCTTCTTCGACGCACGGCCAGTGGAGATCCACTGATGAGGTCTCGGCGACCTCCACACCCACGCCAGCTAGGCCCCCGACCGAACTCCTCCTTCGTAGGCTCCAGCCGTCCCGTGAGCAGCGCCTCTCTGTTCCCTCGGCGTCGGCCGACGAGGTCTCGGTGTCCTCCGCACCCACGCCGGGTAGTCCCCCGGCTGCGGTCGACTATACTTGCTGGGGCGGACCATGGAAGTCGTCTTATTGGTTCAGTAGGTGGTATAGGAGGTAGTGTTTTGGCCACAATCGTGGCGGGAGGGGATTACTATGGTTTTGGTTCAGTATGTGGTATAGTACGTAGTGTTTTGGTGACAATCGTGGCCGGAGGGGATTACTATGGTTTGCTAGGATGAGGGGCTTGCATTATATTGGTTGCATTTGTGAGCTTTGTAAGGGCACTCCCAATGGGCATTAATGATAGTTTCTATCTACATTAAATAAGCTGCCACCTAAGCAGACAAGATGACATGACAGATGAATAAACGAGGAAAGAGAACCAAATACGAAGAAATTGTTTCTTGGTTGAGAAACGACGTCCTCCCTCGCACCGGGGCAGCTAGAAACCATGAAAAACGCATTGGGGAGAAACCGGTGGTTTCCGTGGCGCGGGCGATCCCCCGCACGCTCGCCGGGCTACTGCTCCACTCCGTGTCGCGCCCGTCCCCGCCGCCATGGCGGGCCGGCGCGGTCGCCGCACACGCTCGTTGACGGGCGCGGCGCACCCGGCCGCCGGACCATGCCGCCGTCGCACTCGCCGATGGCCCCCGCGCCCACCCACGCCGCCGTTGTGCTTGCCGTAGCGCGCCGATTCGACAAGGAGCAGGCCATCGCGCGCTCGTCGACGGCTCCCGCACCGCCCACGCTGCCATTGCACTTGCCGCCGCGCGCGCTCGCCGACGCCCCCCGCACGCACCCATCCCGCCGTCGACCTCGGTGAGGAGCAGGCCGTCGCGCACGCTTGCCGACGGTCCCTGCACCCATCCACGCCGTCGTCGTGCTTATGGCAGCAGGCCGTTGATCTCAGCGAGAAGGAGCCCGCTGCGTGTGCTCGCTTTCCGGCTCGAGGATTCGTTGGCCACGCTGCCTGCTTGTTAACCAACGGCCATGCACACTCTCGCTATTGTCTGAGCTGTCTGCTTGCTAGCCGGTGGCCATGCGCTCCTGGACTCACGGTGCGCACACAAAAGGTTGAGAGCACACAAGAGGTTGAGAGAGAGGTAGAGAAGAAGGAGAATCAAAGGATAAGGGAGATAATAAATATAAAATATGTCTGATATTTATTACAGAAGGTAACTTCCACTGTGAAATCATAGTTTCTATGTACAAATTTTAGATAGGTGACTCTCTTGGACTCAGCAACTAGTTTCTACCATAGGGACTGCCCTAATTGGACTTCATGTATACCTTTACGCTGTTGATCCTAGAAAAACTTCTCCAAGCCATTATGGTGGTGATGAGAACAATGGCAGGTATGGTTTCCTTCTGATTTTTAATCAGATTTTCTTCTGATTTTGGAAACTACCCTTTAGTTGCCTAATCGTATTTTAAAAGATAAATTACACCAAGTTGTATTAAGAAGGCATAAGTAGCATTGCGGCATTGCTACTTGTCCACTGGACAATTTTCGTCTGAGTGGACGATTATCAAAACATGCTTTATTCTCCTAGATGATGTACTGGATGACTCTAAAACCATGAAACCCTGGACACCACTAGATTTATTCAAGCAAAACCCTGTTCACCACTGGAACTGTGTATTTGCATATTAGCATAACAATATTACCTTATGCAAATGGCAGGTCACATTCGGTCAGCAATGATATCTGTCAGGTGTCAAGGGTTTAATGGGTCGAGAGGCCCGTTAGGGTTAGGTTTAGGGATAAGATCGAGTCCTTGCTTAGGGATCAAGTAATCCTCTCTATTTAAAGAGAGGAGATGTATCAATTTAATCAAGCAAGAGATTAGAAGGAAAACCCTTCTCTCTTGCCGGTCATGGGCGAAGCCCCGCAGCAGGCGTTCCTTGCGACCCAGCAACCCTAGCTGCCCCTCTCTCAACTTTCTCTGCGTGAACAGTACCCGTGGCTACTGTAGCACGTGGGTACTGTAGCGCAACAGCCCTAATCTTCCATAAATCAACCCCCAATCCTCCAATCACCTTCCCCTCGCATCGCAAGTCATAACAGTATCCTTCCTCCACATTCTATCTGGAAGGATTCATGGATGGCGGTGAGATCAGTAATGGAAGTGCGGACATTTCAAATCATTGTCTTGCAAGGCATTGTTGGCTCTTTGCCAAGGGCTGCTTTAGTTTTCATCACATGTGGTTTGAACTCATTGGTAAGAAAGCTATGTACTTTTTCAATGCTTGAACTGATATGTATCCCTTTCGGTAATTGAACATTTACATTTTCGAACCTCCTAGATTTGAAAAGGACGAAATATCATTTTTTTGACAAATTAAGCATAAAATTCTATCTGAACTGCCGAAGTGCCAATGGCCAATGGTAATACCTGCTGCCTTATGAAGAGGAGAGGCCATCAGGCCAAGGTAATCAAGAGGAGGGTCCAACATGTGCGTGCTGCAGGTCCACAATATTCTTATTTTGGTCAACTGATTTACATTACATGCCAGCGAAGTATGGATTGGAGCATGGAGATTCTGTTGGCATATATATCAGTACAAATGTCCAGTACCAAATTCTAAAAAGAAGTAACTGGTCATCACTATAGGAAACTAACCTGTTGTTGCTGGTAAGTTATTAGATTTTCTGGTATCAATTTATTTTCAGCAAACAACATTTTTTCAGTTATAATAATAACTAATGATACTAAATCACAAGGTATTCATATTTCTTTAACATAAGAATAACTTTTATGCATTAATACAGATTAGGATGTCATGGCATTTAAATACCAGCAACTATATATTTTTTTACTCATGCCAAAGATAATAATTCTCAGTTTGTTTTATGTATCTACTAAGACATGACACCTAGCGGTTTCCCTTAATTATGGTTGATGCAAAATGAATATCTTCCAAAAGGCATGGTGGGTAATGTAATTACAGTTCAAATTCGGGTGAATTCTTTTGCGCATGTGACATACCTCCTGTCTGTCCCTGTGAGCTAATTGGCAGATAATTTTTCTTGGCTTAACAGAATATTTCCCATGTCAATTTTGTAGAACTAAAGGTTCACTTTGATGGTATATTTTTGTTTAGTAAAAACCCCAAAGTTATGGAATATTCTTGTTTAATCCTAATGGTGTGCAATGTGCAACTTGGATGAGGCTGTCAACTATTATTATGAGCTTAACTACTAATAAAGCAACATAGACAGATAAATGTTGGTGAAACAATTTATGTTGGAGTGCTTTATGACAAACCTATGTTACCATAGCTTTCGCCTATTTCCAAATTATGCAAGGTGGTGTTTTAGTTCCAAAATGGAAAATGAATTCATGGTTTATACTGTACAGGTTTAAAATGTCCATACCCCCAACATGGTATAAACACTGAAACAATTTATGCTTAGAGTGCTTATATTAATGCAGCAGTATTGAATTCCTACTCACTAAACCTGAAGGATGCCTAGCAACATGCAGTGCTGGACCACCGGTTAATTACCAAGCAGTATGCTTGGAGACACTAGACAAGGAAATCAGGTTGATCGCTGATACTTTATCTTTGCAGCAGTACATATATTCTTAAGCTACATTGCACATGTGCTGCTTTGTTTCTCTTCATTATTCAGTTAGCCGAGGCAATTAAGAGACTTCGCTATTCAAATCAGGAATCCGAGCAACTATTCTGGTTGAAGATGGCAAAAGGCGGATGCTCACGATAGTTAGCACATTTCTTTGAACAAGGAATTTCAGGTGATTAGGCAATATGCATATCATCTGGTTGTGATGATGCCACCGCATTCTATTTTTTGTGATAGGAAATGAATTTTCCCTTCTAAATAAAAGTTATGTTGTGGAATGAACTTATGTTATTATTTGCGAATGTTAAAAATGTGAAGTCAGTATTTATTAATGTTCTTTGAAAATAATGACTTATTCATATAACCATGGATCATATTTACGAACGTGCATGATTACTAGAAATCTATACTATAAAGAAAGAGTTCTTTTGATGGGTCTAATCCCCTCTCGTCAACCGCTTGAATAATTGGTAACCAAATCACATTCTGTTTTTAAAAGGGATTTTGGGAAATAAGTGGTAACCAAATCATGTTGTGTTTTGGAAAGGGATACAATCAGCGTGGTGTGTTTCTTTTTGAAGGAATTTTGAGGAATAATTAGTAATAAAATCACGTCGTGTTTTGGTAAGGGATACAAGGAGTGTGGCGTGTTTTTAATGTATTTTGGGGAATAATTGATAACCAAATCACATTATATTTTTTAAAAAGGCTTAGCGATCGAGGTCGGCGGCCTCCGTGCCTTTCCAAAACAACATGACCACGGAGATATTGTTCAAACAACATGACCACGGTGATGTTGTCGTCTTGATATATCTTTCCAAATACTGCCACTTAATTCCATCTCATCATTTTTTAGATACGTGCGTGCCGCACGTACATTTTGCTAGTTATACTATGAAGATCGAAAAATTTGAAAAAACTTTCTCATCCGGATTGGGCCCACCGTACCCCTCACGCTAGACCCACCTGTCAGGTAATTGAAGGACCAGATAGGGTGGTGGACCCATATAATCGCATTTTGGAGAGCGTTTCTGAAAAAAAACTAATTCTTTTTTCACCTACCAATTTTATTTTCTACCCACCCGCCATACCCACGTTAGTGCTCTGAAATCCCCACGCTCATTTGTGTCCTGGTCTCATACGCGTCTGACTATCAGTGAACCTCCAATCCCCGTATGTGTTGTCACGCCTCCACCGCACCATGCCGCAATGACCCACCTGACACCGATGTTCGCGGGCTCGTGGATGGCAAAGACCAAAGAGCGCGAGAAGAATGAGAAGGGGAAGGGCTGGCCAGCCAATAAGGCGACGGCAGTGATTTCTGCCAAAGAACATGGCGTCATGGTGAGGGGTGGAGGGATTGGAGAATGACGGCCCCGTCGGTCCGCCTCACTCGTGTGTGGTGTTGCAAAGAACCACGACACCCGTCTTGTGCGTCGCCCCGCCCTCCCACATCAGCACCTCTCACTCTCCCACCGCCACCATTGGCGAACTCGTTCCTGTAGGCTGGGAATCGCCGTGGGGGCATCGATGGCGGTACTTGAGTTGATTTCGTAGGACGCGTAGTTGTCGAGGTTCCTCAGGAGGTTGGCATGGCACGGTGTGCGGAAAAGATTGATATGAGACTACTCGACGGCGGCGGAATCGGCAACAAGCTCAAGCAGGCGGAGCTGACAGGGACAGAGGATGAGTGGATGACAGTGTTGCGATTAAACTTCAGGCATTCACCGTGCTCCGTCCCGCCAGCTCCTGCCTGCCTGCTTGCTCTGGTTTCGTCGCGTGTTGGCTCGTGTGGCAGCTTGATTTCACACTCACACCATGGCGGCTTGATGAGCGATGGATGGTAGTGGCGGCACTATGCTGTTTTTGCTGGTCGGTGTTATCGCTTGAGCTTCAAATGCACCGAAATGTAGCCAGTTTTCAAGCAAAGATCATTAGATCACCCAAAAGCAAACAAAAACTTGTAGAGTACCTTCAATCAACTTTGTAGAGGAACTATAGGGCTGCAAGTGTTAGATAGGAATTTTGCTCAAGCGATGCATGGTTTAGAAGAAAATGGACTCTGGACTTCGGCTGTGAAGGCATGAACTCGAGCTTGCAAGCCCAGATTCAGAAGTCCAAAATGCACAACAAGCACATCCTGGTTTGATGTTTCTCGAACAAAATCCCACGTAAACTCACTAAGATCTTTCAATCTAAGTTGTAGGTGGATCCTATAGAGCTCCAATTGCTAGATAGGAACTTTTGTCAAGTAAGCTTTGGTTTAGGAGATCAATGGCTCTAAAAATTTGGCCAAAAACTTGATAGCCACATGTTCAGTTTCAGAAATTGATAAACTATTGGGTATCTGAATGTGAAAGGGTTCACTTTTCCCAATGTTCGACTCATAAACTCAGTCGATCAAGAAGGACTTTTGATCAAGCACATTTGAAATAAGCACGACCATCATCTTGATAGGTCTGCAATTTGAAATATGCTATATATAATAATTTTCATATACGTGAATGTTTATAATATTCAATTGTTCCATTCTCAGTTTCTTTTTAATTTTTTATCGAATTTAGTTTGTGAATCTTCCTACTCCACTCAAATCTCAAATTTGTTTGTATGTATTTTTTAACCATATTAAATGCAGGACGTGTGTGTCGCATGTGCGTAGTTACCCGACGGTCCAATTGGAAACTGAACGTATTTTGCTATTAATTGAACACTAGGTGATACCCCGCGCGTTGCTGTGGGAATTTCAACAAATTTTAAAGATAAAATTTTAAAGTAGAAACTAAAGTGATTGCTTCATAACATTCTACTGCAAACAACACATTGCATACATGGATGCATTAGCCGTAGAAAATCAATAGAAGAAATAAATTGATGATTTTAGTGGATAATCAGCCTGTTCGTTCGGCTGGTGGCTGATGGCTGGTGCTGGTTTGTTCTGAGAGAGAAGTACTGCTGGCTGGTTGCTGGTGGCTGGTTTGTTCTGAGATAAAAGTACTGTTGGCTGGTGGCTGATAAGCCAAACGAACAAGGTGAATGATGTGGACACCTTGCATGATGAGAGAAGACATAGTGTATGGTGACGTGGCGCGCTGAGGGTTGAGAGAACTCCTTAATGGGAGCTCTTATATAGTTTTGTAAGATATGTTCCCGCCTTCTCCCCCAATAGTCGCACCGCCAAAACTCCTCGTCAATGTTCCCATCACCCGTGGCCTTGTTCTCGACGGTCGTAGAGCACACATCGGTGTGCGAACTCTTTGCTCTCATTGTCTCCATCGCGGGGAAATTCCAATCCCCTGCTTCGACATCCTACATTGCTTGCGGGGAAGTGCCTTTTATACATTATAGTTTTTCCTTCATATGCGTTTGGATATAAGTTTTGTTTGTTCCTTTTGCATCACACCACACTTCATTGTTTTACAAACACGTGTGTGTCGCACGTGCACGTTACTAGTTTTTTTTAAAGAAGAAGACCTTTCTCACATAGGTTGAGAAAATTTCTAAATCCCTACCCCACCCATACCGGTGACACCATAGCTCACATGAGATTAGGCCGGCCTTAGACATGTACTTTGACGTGGGGTACACGAGGAATTTTTTACAACAGCAGACTCCTGAGAGGGCCGCACGGCCGACCAACCACTACACACATATGCGTCTGCTAGGGAATAAATCCCTTGTGCGACACTACCGTCGGAACCAGGGTTTGAACTGTGCTGAGCAGCTCCGCAACCTGCGGCCGCTACCACCTAGCCAGAGGCTCGTTTGCAGCCAGCAGAGTTAATAGGATTGAAAACTTAGTATCTCTATCACGATATTCGCACTCGTTATACTTCATATGATTCTTTAAAAGAAAATATCCTTACTTGGTCATCGAGATTCTTTATTTTCCATTTAGTTGTGTGATTTTTTTTGAAACACTACTTCTTGGTTATTATTTTGAAACACTATATCTACCACTACTACTTCTTGGTTGTGTGAATAACAAAACAATATCTACCACTTCACTACTTCTTGGTTGTGTGATTTTTTTGAAACACTGTAGTTATTATTTTGAAACACTATATCGCCATCTCACCATCACCCACCCGCGCCAACTCACCTGGCCACGAACACCACGTGGCCGGCTTCCTGAGCTAGGTCATCAAACACGACAGATCGCGAAATGTTGCAAAAACAATTTTCATTGCAAGGGTTCGAACCAACGACCTACTGGAACAAGATTGTGCTATTTACCACTGCACCTCTTGGTTGTGTGGAGAAAATCTAAGGTCATAGAGTCTCATGGACTTTTTTAGTTATTCAGTAATGTTAATAACATAATTCTAAATTTGATTCATTTTAGTTAATGAAGAAATAAGTTATGTACATAGCCGAGAAGAAATTAAGAACTATTACTTGATAAAATTAAGAAATAGTTTTTGCAAAAAATTTACATGTTTGTGTTTGCTAATACATTGTCGTTATATGTTTTGTATTACATGTGCACCAATTTATCAATTTATTGTATTGGTTTTTGCATTTATAAGTTGTTGGAATAATCTGCAGCCACTTATAAAGTAATTTTACTAGATCGAGCATTTTATAATTTGTTGGATCAACTTACACTCACATAAGAAGTTGTATGGTGGGTGCGATTTACTTGTATATTTAAGTCATAGATGCTATCTCTTACGATATTTTTGTTTTGTTTATAGCTGAGTTTTTTTTTAATTTTCATAATCTATATAGCTAGCTTACTTGGAGCTGCCAATGTAAAGAAAGGGGGTGACAAAGCTTGCTGGAAATAAACTCGCATGAGTCAGACACCGTGATACTGATAGCGTAATAAGAGACACTAAGAACATCTTTAATAGAGTTGCTAATGACCTAAAATTTATTTTAGTTATAGGAGATGAAAAATTTAGGTATTCAAATGTTGCTCTTCCCGACAATGTACCTACAATGTTGTACCTATTTTCTTGATGCAAGACACTAACTAGTAGGGTCCGTTCGTCAGTCTCCCTCCTCCATTCTCCACCATTTCTCTCACTTTTCTCACGGGTGCCACCACATTGTTCATCCCCTCGCACAACTCCTCCACCCCTCCGTCGAAAACGCCACCGCTTTACCGACCATGCTACTACTCCCGTCCTCTGTTGGCCATGCCTCCCATGCACCGTTGTGCCACCCATGCACAGAGGAGTTAGGGTCGTGCCGATCTGGCTTGGTGGAGCGCTTGCACCAAGGCTCAATCGGTGAAGCTTTAAACGATGGCGAGCAAGCTCAAATCGACAGTGCAAGGCTCGTGCGGTCCATGGGGCGGAGTTGGGGGCAATGTCCTGTCCCATCCAAGACATCATGACCAACAACAGAGGTCACAACCTCTCTTCCTGGGCCACCTCCTCCTCACCTTACGACTGGCACCTCTCCTCCACTGCATCTTGCCCCTCAGATCCGCCCGCCCTTGATCAAATTGACCACAAAGATGGCGGGAAGTGAGTTGGGGCGTGGTCGAGCAGTGCTTTGCCGGTGGTAGAGATGGAAATTAGGGGTGGGGGTGGTGCACGGTGGATGGAATTTTCCACTGAGCTGTAGTTGTCCATCTTGCTTGAGCTCTTCTAGTTTTGCCAACCTACAGAGGGGTTGGCATATTTGTCTACTAGAGAGAGAAATTTAGGTAAGTTGCTAACAAATTTTAGGTATAGCAATGCTATTGGAGCTATTTTTCCAATGTTTAGATATCTGATAGATTTTAGGTATATAGTCTATTTTAGTATTTCAATGGAGATGCTCTAAGAAAGAGAATTGTCACAGGAGAGGGAAATGATACATCATGGTGGCAAGAGAGCTCACTTGTGAGGAAAGAGACAAGGAAAAGAGAAGTGACTCATTTTTTAATATAATAGCATGGTCACAACCTAACAAGTCCAAATCTGCTTCGGTGTTGTGAATCATGTGTTGGGGGATTCGGAATCGAGTCCATCGCACTCAAAAATCATAAGACTGTTGTAGCTAGGCGAGAACGATTCGGGAGAATAACAAGCGAAACCCTAGAAGTCATTTAGCTCCATGTTGCCTTTCGTATCACAACTTTCGTCTAGTACCTTTCGTCGCCAGAAAGTTCATGAATTGGTCTAGCGATCCAAGGTATTAGGTTTCGGGTCTGGTGAATCGGTTTTCTTCATGACGAAACCTTGGGGCGAATCCTACCTACTTAACAAGTTTCAACTTAGGTTTCGCATGGGGGGTTTCGTCGCTCTTAATTGACTAATGCATTTACGTTTTGGTTCCGAATGCGTTTCAGGTGCAAGGATGCGCTAGGCGAAAGGGATATCTCCAAAAAGTCAAAGGTCTTCACCCGACAGGCGCACGTGGAGATGCCGGGAAAAGCGCCATGATTTGCGGGCTTACGTCATAGGGCGCCGATTACATGAAGACTCGATGGAGATGTCCCAAAATTAGCCTAGTACATTCTTGTTCGATTTGTTTTACACGAGGGCAATCTCGGTATGTAAAAAGTTCGTTCATCTCCCTATAAAAGGAGGCCGACCGGCACTTGTAAAGGGGAACCGCTTTTGAGAAATTCACTATTGAGAGAGAGCTTTTAATCTTCATTTGGTGTTCGATTGAGTTTGTGATCTCGAGCTTGTCGTTTATTTTCATTGTTTGTGAGAGGTTGCTTCGCTACATCACAACAATTGGCGCCCACCGTTTGTGTTTGGCTCGAGTTGGAAACCCAAAATGTCCACAAGGAAGAAGAGAACTACTGTTAACTCTAGCAGGGGGCTTCGTCATCCCTTGATGAGGAGTTGAACCCATCTTATCTACTCACTCAGGGAGAGGAGCTCCCGGAATCCAATGCTACCCAACCCAGGCCGAATCAAGATGCTAATGCATCTACGGCCAAGGCAACGTACGAGGCCGAGCTGGCCAAATTGCGGAAAGAGGCGGAAGAGCTGGCCAAAACTAAAAAGAAGCTTTTGGCAATTCAGCAAGAGGCCGAAGCAGCCAAGGAAATCCAGCGGCACAAAGCCGAAATAGATAAATTGCAAGAGGAGCTACGCACCATAAAGCCAAGCAATCTTTAAGTTTCAACCAGCTGTCACCCGAATATTCCATCCCCAACCAATCCACATTCACAAAGGGCAACGTGCTTTTCGCTCAACCCCCTCCGTTCACCACTTTCAGTCGCAACCCTTTCGTCAACCCTTTTGACTCTGGCGCTTCGAACCACGATGTTCACACCATTCGTACGAGATCTTGGGACCCCAAATTGCCCTTGTCTCAAGAGATTCAGGTCACTCTGTGGCCGCAATTCTACATGCCAGTTCCACTCCCCAGATTCTCTGGTCAATCAGATCCTAGACAATTCCTGATGAGCTACAAGCCGCTATTCTTTCAGTCGGGGGCGACGACTCCATGCTGGTAAAATCTTTCATCATCACTGCATACGAAGAGGCAGCATAGTGGTATTCTCTCCTGAGTCATGGTGTAATCCATGGATGGGATGATTTGAAGCAGCGGATTCTCTCCAACTTTCAGGGTTTCCAGCGTCCAGAGCTTACCAAGAGTGATCTTTTCTCTTGTAAGCAAAAAGACAAAGAACCTCTTCAAAACTATTTCATGAGATTCTTTCATCTCAGTGCTCAGGCACCAAATGTGCTAGACACCGTCACTATCAATGCTGCAGTAGTGGTTTTGAGGGCCGACCAGTTTCGCTCGCACCTCATGCGCGAAAGGCCCAAAACAATCCAGCGCTTGTACGAGGAATTCGAGAAGTATTGTTGCTCTGACAATGACTTCAGGATGTGTATGGAAGAGCAGTCTCATCAAAAGAAGTCTGCCAAAAGCCGAGAGGGATGGCCCAACCCTAGAAACGCCTCGCATGCTAACCCCAGAAATGTTTTCGGCCTAGATGGTGAAAACGCCCAGGAAAATCCTAATCCTCAGGGCGACACTCTGAACCAAATCCCTAGCCCACCTAGTCCACCACACCAAAGTCAAGGGGGCGGCCGCAGAGGTGGAAGGGGAGGCGGCAGAGGCAGAGGTCACGGCAGGGGCCGAGGCCACCAGGAAAAAGAAAGTGGTATTGCATCTTCCACAAAGAGAATGATGACCACAACACAAATTATTGCCCAGACAAGAAAAGGTTTGATGCTATCCTCGAAGAAGAAAAGAAGGAAAAAGAGAGAAACAATTTCGTAAACCATTCCGCTCTGGCCAGGCAAAATCTTAATTTCGGAAGGAACCCTTTCACGAGTCCTTTCCAGCCACCACATTTCCAACCATCCACTCCAGCTTACCCTCAACCACCACCTTGGCAATCCCAAGTGTTCCAGGCTCAAAACATTAAGCGTAGGCCGATTGAGCAGCATCCCATCGCTCCCCTCCTCCCCCATACAAAGGCCCAGCTGCTTCTCCAGCGCCAGCGAAGCTTGAAGGCCAAAACGACCCACTACCATCTGTTGGAACCATCCTCCCAATTTCGGGCGGCTCCGCTCTGAAATTTTATAGCAAGAAGGACCAGAAATATTGCTTTCGGGAAGTCCGAAACATCTGCGTGGAGGGGAGAGTGGAAAAAACGAGATGGTCTCATATTCCAATCACCTTTTCAGAAGAAGATGTAAGGTTACAAGGTTTTCCCCATAACGATGCCTTGGCAATTGAAGCCAATATAGCGAGCTGGACTTTGGGAAAGCTCTTGGTTGATAATGGCTTGTCAGCAGACATCATCTTCGCTGATGCGTATGACAAAATGGGTTTGAGCGGAGACCTATTGCAACCCCCGACACACCTTTGTACTGTTTCAGCGGGCGAGTCATTCATGCAATAAGCAAGGTCTTGCTTCTAGTATCCTTCGGCACTATTCAAAATGCCAGGACTGAGTATCTGTTTTTCGATGTAGTGGAGATGTATTACCCCTACAATGGCATCTTGGGAAAAGGTTTCCTCAACAAGTTGGAGGCCATCATCCATCAAGCTTACCTGTGCGTAAAGATACCGGCGTCGTAGGGAGTCATCACAATCTGGGGCCATCAAAATGATGGTCGAAACATAGAAAGAGGAGGAACCCCGGGACAGAGAAATGTCAATGCCCTCAACGAGGCAGTCAAGAGCCAAGATGCGAAAAAACAGCCGAGAGCAGACAAAAAAAATTCAATGTGCAACCAGATTGCGACACCAAGAGGGTTCTGTTGGATGAGATGGTTTTGGATCAGGCCATCATCATGGGGTCAAATATTTCGTCAGGCAAAGAGGTGACGTTAATCCAGTTCCTTCAAAAGAACAAAGATGTATTTGCCTGGTCAGCCAAAGATCTACCGGGTGTAGATCGAAACTTCATTGAGCACAAATTGAACATCGACGCCTCAATTAAGCCGCGAAGGCAAAAGCTCAGAAAGATGTCTGATGACAAAGTGGCAGTTGTAAAGTCTGAAATTTAGAGATTGCTAGATGCTAGTGTCATTCGCGAAGTCATGTATCCCAAATGGCTAGCAATCACTGTGCCCGTCAAAAAGAAGAATGGAAAATGGAGGATGTGCATATATTTCACAGACCTCAACAAAGCTACACCCAAAGACAATTATCCGCTCCCAAGAATGGACTAGGTCATTGATTCAGCAGCCAATGTGGCTATCATGTCTCTCTTGGATTGCTTTTCTAGCTACCATCAATGCTGGATGGCGAAAGAGGATGCGGAAGAAACTAGTTTCATCACTCCTTTTGGCACCTTCTGTTTCATGCGGATGCCCGAGTGTTTGAAGAACGCCAATGCAACTTTCACCAGAATGACCGGGGAAGTATTCAAATCGCAAATTGGCAGGAATATTCAGGCCTACATTGATGACCTCATTGTGAAAAGCGGCGAAAGGGCCAATCACATCAGCGACTTGGCAGAGACCTTCGCCAACATGAGAAGAGCATGTTTGAAATTGAACCTAGAAAAGTGTGTATTTGGAGTCACAAAGGGAAAGATATTGGGATGCCTAATCTCAGCCAAGAGGATTGAGGAAAATCCAGATAAGATAAAGGCCATAAGGGAAATGGAAGAGCCAAAAACGAGGAAAGATATTCAGAAGTTGAATGGTCGAGTTGCGGCTCTAAAACAGATTCATTTCTAGATCCGCCGAATGAAGCCTCCCATTCTTCAAAGCATTGAAGGGAAAAGGCAACATTGAGTGTGGACCTGAGCAAAGCAAGGCTTTCGCTGAGCTGAAGGCATACATTGAGGAGATGGCAATACTTTCACCACCTCTCCCATCGGAGTCGCTTTTCCTTTAGGTAGCTGCATCCAAGGACGCAGTCAGCGCAGCCCTTGTGCTAGAGGTCGAGGGCAAAAAAGGGAAATATCAGAGCCCTATCTACTTCGTCTCGGAGGCTTTGTCAGTTTCCAAGCTGCTATACTCAGAGCTAGAAAAGATTGCAAATGTAGTGGTTATGGCCTCAAGAAAGCTCAGGCATTATTTTGAAGCGCACAAGGTCACCGTGCTCATTGACCAGCCTCTCAATGATCTGTTTATCAACAAGGAGGCTTCGTCCAGAATCGCCAAGTGGGCAACAGAGTTGTCAGAGCACACCATTGATTTTGGGAAAATGTCAGCAATCAAGTCCTAGGTATTGGTAGACTTCATGGTGGATTGGACCTCACCAAGCAACACTGCTGGGGATGAGGAATTGGAACTTGTGTGGGAAATCAGGTGCGATGGAGCATGGGGGCAAAAAGGCGCTGGAATTGTAGCCATTGTTACTTCACCAGGAGGTGTCAAGATGAGATACGCTGCAAGGCTCGTGTTTGTGCGGAAAGTAGTCCCGACACTAACTAGTAAGAAGCGCTGAGATCT
The DNA here is from genome assembly GCA_947561735.1 of Cenchrus americanus. Classification (NCBI taxonomy): domain Eukaryota; kingdom Viridiplantae; phylum Streptophyta; class Magnoliopsida; order Poales; family Poaceae; genus Cenchrus; species Cenchrus americanus. Next base: position 123,089,017 of record OX387242.1, on the reverse strand, counting down.
ATCTCTTGATGGTCAGTGCTCAGCAACTAATGACACTGGGTTTTATCCTGGTTCCGGCCGGGGGCCGTACGTCCAGCAGGGGTGTGCTCGGGGCACCATATTGCAATGCACCGTGGTGCTCATAGAGGGGGGCTACAAGTGAGGTGGGAGAGGAGGTCGGGCCTCCAGGTCCCAGAGGTACTGATTGAGGCAAATGCCAATATCATGGTGAAGGCAGAAAGTGTTCAAGTGTGCGTTGTCCGTTGTCCCTCTTCCCACGGCCAGGGGACTTCCCCTCCTTTTATAGGCCAAGGAGGCGGCAGTTTACAAGCGTGCCGTACTATTTCGCCTACGTGTAGAGGCACGGTGTACAGCGTCACGGAGTAGACGGCCGTCCTGACGAATCTTGCCTCTGGCGAGGCGTCATGGCGCGTCCTGTGCGCGCCCAGGAGCGGCTTCGAGGGTGGCGGTGTAGCGGTTTCCTGTTCGGCGACCGCCCATGTGAAGACTCGAGGGTTCTGTTGACGCGAGGCCGTACGGGGGTACAACAGCTGGCGTGGTGGCACTCCATCGCCACACGCTTCTACAGCGTCGGGGATGGCGATGCAGTGGCCGGGATGGCGTCGGGGACGACGGGGATGGTCGCACAGGGCCGATGGCGATGGAGGTGACCGATCCCGCCGGCCTGGCATCACGGTGTCATTCTTGCATGGGCGTGGCGTAGCTGTTCACCTTCCCTTCGAGGGCTCCGCCTTTTTTCCTCGAGGGTGCGGCGCGCCGGCCGTACGGGAGTGGGTGGCACAGTGCCACGAGGTTGTTGCTGACCATGCCGCACAGCGTCGCACAATGGCGGGGATAGCCTCGCCACGGGAGTTGGCGGAGCAGTGCCGGGGCATGATTCCCAGGCGCGTAGTGGCGTGGATTTGCCTTTGACTTGGACGCCTGCAGATGTCAGTGCATTAAATGCCCCTGCCGGAGGAGTAGGTATGGAGGCGGCGGACCCGTGATGCCCTTGAGCGAGACGGAAACTCGCTCGAGGGGGTGCTCGGCTCTCGATCGAGATGGGGCCTTGTGCGAGGGGGGCGTCCAGCCCCCGAGCGAGGCGGAGTCCCGCTCGAGGGGGCGTCCGACCCTCGAGCGAGACGGTTTCTCACCCGAGGAGGCGGCCGGCCCACGAGCGAGGCGAAGTTGTATCGGTGCGGCACCGTGCCCCTCGAGCGGAGCGGAGTTCTGCCCGAGGGTGGATAGGCCAATTGTCTGGTGGGCCGTGGGTCCATGGGTTTGTTTTGCGCATGTGTTTTTTATGAATTTAAACGGGTTTTCCCTGGCTGTTTAGGGGACCCTCATGGCTGTCCCCGACAGTAGCCCCCAAGCATCTGTGGGTGTATCCGTTAGGATCCTGCAGATGCTGACGCTTGCTGATGGGACGTTCTTCCCTCTTAGTTGCTGGTGCTATTTCATGGGGCCGCGCTAGTGGACCCGCGGGTCTAGCCCCGAAGCCTTGCAAGAGCATGGGTGCTCCTGCAAGGGTTTTTACACAGGATCTGCCGGCGTGCGGGGTGTTAGTTTTAGCCGGCATCGGCAATATTCCAGCCGGCCTCAGCAGTGCCACAGGCATGTATCTGGCATCGTCTGCGTTCGGTGCGCCCTAGGAGGTCTAGCCGTGCGTCGAGCCCCCGATCCTGGGCCCGTTCGAGGCGATCGGGGCGAGCTCTTCGACTTGTTTGAACGCTCCCTCGCCATCCGTCTGCGGGACGGAGGGTGAGGTTTCCGCAACCCCCATCGAACGGGTCGCAAATTGCGGATTCCTCGTGGATCTGTTATCGGGTGATTCAAGTGGACGCCCATGCCCTATTCGATAAGGGTTGGCTCGTGGTCCGGAGACTCGTCCATGAAAGCACTTATGTGGGTTTGCTAGATGGGGCTCGGTCCCGTTCGTTAGGGACCGAGAGCGCGGAAGCTCTCCCTCGATGGGATCCCCCGACTAGCTGCCCTCGTTGGCTCTTGAATATGACATGTGGGGCGCCCTCGAGCTGGTGAGCTCGAGGATAGGCTCGAATGCGCGCGCCCTCGTCGTCCCTGACTCTGTTGATCTGGGGCGCCTGTTCGAACCCTTCGAGGGTCAGGCTTCGAACCCCTGATTAGTAGGGCCGCTGCGGGGTGGCAGCTAGGTGCCCCCGTCTTTCTACATCCGCAAGACTCGGGGGCTTGCGGTCGAACCGGCCCACGAGTTGCTGATTAGTAATCCTCTTGAATTGAGGGCACCTGTGGCGCCCGCTCTCGCTGAGTGGGCTTCGAGACCATTGGTCGGTAGTTGCACCCTTCGAGGGTCGGATTTTTCGAGCCCTGGGCTCGGGCTGCTCGAGGGTCACGCTTACTTGGTAAGGGTCTGGGCCATTTAATGCCCACAGTCGTGGCCACAGTCATGTGCTGCGGGCGCGCCTTTTGAGGCGTCGCAGCCGCGCGCGTAGTGGGCGACGTGGGCGGGAGGACGTGACGGCCCGCCGTGGCTCTTCGGTTTCCGTGCCGTAATGATCGCGCGCGCGCGTGCCTAGCCGTTCCGGTCGCGGTGGGGCCCGCTCGTCAGTGATGGGTGCCGTCACCTACAGTTAATGCGCGCGGAGCGCGCGATTCAGGGAGCGCGACTCCCATGGATCTATAAATCCAAGGGGAAGGAGGGGCGAGTTCTTTACCTCAACACTTAGCGCCCATCGCTCCTGTCTCTCTTGCTTCCGCTCTAGAGCACCGCGCGCCCTTTCGTTTTCTCCTAGCGTTCGCCGCCCGTCTCTCTTCCGCTCTCTACCGCCAACTGCAATGGCGCCCCCGCAGTCGATCCAGGTGTTGGACCCACTGCCGTGGCACCGCTCGACGGTGACGGAGTTTGCACTGCACGAGCTCGAGAATGGCGGCCAGCTGGTGCCGAATGTGGACGGGCAACCCTCGGTGTGGATCGTCCTGCCGGCGGCGGATCGGGAGCCCAACCCGCCGTACGGCTACGTCGTCAGCTTCATCCGCCACCACGAGCGTGGCTTCGCGGCGCCGGCAAGCCGCTTCATGCGCGGGTTGTGCCGCCACTATGGTGTGGAGCTACACAACTTCGCCCTGAACGCAATCTCGCAGGCGGCCACCTTCGTCGACGTGTGCTAGGGGTTCCTGAGGATCCCGGGGAACTGGGATCTCTGGGTCCACGTCTTCCGCGCGGAGCTGCACACGCTCTCCACGCCTGAGCCGCGGATGCGCCACGCGGTACGCGCCGGCGGGATGTCGATTTCGCTGTGGGAGTCGCGCAGGGAATTTTACATACCCTGCATGATGACCTCAAACAACGCAGAATGGGAGCGGGGGTGGTTCTACCTCCGCAACGACGAGCCCGGCCTCCCCCCTACACCAGCAAGGTTCTAAGGGAGAAGGCCGACTCCTGGTGGCATGGCCTGTCCCCCTCTTCGTGCCAAGATCGGCTGGAGTCAGCCCTGTTTGCACTGAAGAGCCTGGCAGACACCGGGCTCAGTGCGGCCTCGGTTCTCGCGAACCTCCACCACCGGCGGATCATCCCCCTCATGGAGAAGGAGCTCCGCATCTTCGAGATGGACGTGACGGCCAACCCTGTGGCGCTGGCGTGCTCATGGTTGGTCCACGACCGCCTCCCTCCGGAGTACGCAACCATGAGGGCGAGGCGTGCCATAAGCCTTAAGGCCGTCAAGAACAGCAGAGACGACCTCTAATCGTTCGTTATGCTTCCTGACGCCCCGCCGGTGAGTGGGCTCTTCCCCTTTTCCTTTATTCTTTCACCACATGCCACCGCGACTCTGACATTTCGTCCTTCCCAACAGAGGGTGGTCGTGAACGCCGCGCGGTCTGACCCGCCCACGCCTCGAGCCCGAGCGCGCGCGAGCGGCGCAGCGGCGGGAGCAGGAGTGGGCGGCACGTAAGAAGGAGTAGAGGATCCGGCGGCAGGAGCGACGGGAACAAAGGAGCGAGGAAATCCGACTACGTGAGCAGCAGGGACTTTCTCCCCCAACGACGTCGGAGTACTCGTCGTCGGGAGAGGAAGAGGAGGAAGAAAGCGATGGGGCAGGCCCTTCCTGAGAGGTGGGAGCTTGCGCCCCCCTCACCGAGAGCCACGGAGGCGGCAGAGGAGCAAGCGTCTAGGGCGAGCGCGGGGGAGCGCCCGCCGTCGGGCGGTCTACGGAAGAGGCGGCGCACGCCGCGAGGGTGCCGGCGCGCGCCGCGGAGGCGTCTGGGAGCGCGATGATGGCGACGTCGGCCACGGCCTCAGCGCCCGTCGATCCCTCGAGGAAGAGGAAGCGGGGCTTCTCCACCCTGAGGTAGGCCATCGCTCCTCCAGATGCCCGGTTTTCTAGAGGCGGGAGTTTAATCCTTCTGTTTTGCGTTCGCAGGGTGGCGCCCACCGTCCCCCCCTTGCGCCCGCCAAGGCACTTAGGGCGGACGCGTCCATCCCCACGAGGCGGCGCTCATCGAGGGCGCCGCGAGTGACAAGGAGTACGGCGGCGGCAACGAGCGAGGCCCAGCGCAGCGTGGCCGTAGTTACGAAGCCACAGCAGGTGATGGTGGCCACGTCGACGGTCACGACCATGGCGGTCACCGCGCCATCGATTTTGCCGGCGCCTGCCTTAGTCGGCAGCAGTCAGGTGGCGGTGGTGGATGTCTCGGACGAGGACACCCCGCCGCCTAGATGGGACCAGTGGGGGAGCCTACCCGCACCAGCCCCCGAGCCCCCGGTGGGGGTGCTTGTGATGAGGGATGACAACTGCGTGATGTCGGGGCGCCCGGCGGATGGCGCCGAGGCCTCGTCATCGCGCGCCATCCTTCCAGCTTCGGACGGCACCGCGGCGTACCCAGAGCAGGAGCGGGAACGCGTCGACGCGCCGCCGGCCCACTTCGCCGATGCCCAGGCCGAGCAGGCGCTGTGGCAGGAATTCCGCGACCATGGCGCCTCGCTCAACCGGGCACTGAACGAGGTGCTACGGATCCATGGAGGTCCCGCATGGCGCATCTTCCGGGTTTGTGACCTCTCACCTGGTTTCGCGGTCTTTCTACTTTCGCTTCTTCCGCGTTTGCATTTCCTCTGATCCCCGTCTTCTCTCGCTTTGTCCGCCGGCGGCAGGAATTGGAGGGTCAGGCCCGGGAGAGATACGGTGCTCTCGACCTACTAGACGCCGAGCTCAGCTGGTACCGCGGGCAGTACAACGCCCTCGACGCCCTCGTCGAGGCCCTGAGGACCCCGGACCGGTGGCTGGTGTACCGGGCAGAAGCCCTTCGGGATCAGCCCCCGGAACTGGACGCCTAGGCTGTGGAGGACATCTCCGGGGTCGAGAGGGTGAAGACTGTGCTCGTGGACCGGGACGAGGCGCTGCACAAGGCGCGGGAGGACCTGGCGGGGGCGCGAACCCTGGCGGTGGAGTGGGAGGCCCAGGTGGTCTCTGTTCGGACCCAGCTCGAACAAAACCTGTGACCCTCGAGGGAGCGTGTGCTTGGCAGAGCCAGGCCGAAGAGAGGGCTAAGGAGGCGGAGGGGCTGAGGGCCAGCCTGGCGGACAAGGCCGCCGCGCTTGGCACGACGGAGGATCGGCTCCGGTAGGAACAGGTCGCGCTCCAGCAGGCGGAGGCTCAGCTCCAACAGGAGTGGACCACCCTCGCCGAGGCCCGGGCCACCCTCGAGCACGAGCGTCAGGGGCAGGAAGAGGTGCAGGGCCAGCTCTAGCAAGAGAGCGCCACACTTGAGGGGGCGCGGGCGACCCTCAAGCAGCGGGATGACCAGGTCTCGAGGCTCAACGGGGACCTGACCCAGCTCATCGTCTCGCACGAAGAACTGCGCCAGTCCCTCAAGGAGCAGGAGGCCACGGTTCTCAACCTGTGGCAGGTGGCTGAGGACGCGTGCCAGGCCCTTGAGGTGGAGAAGAAGCAGGTCGAAGGTGAGTTATCTTTCGCTTGTCTTCTCGCTGGTTGTTTCGTCTCTTTTTTGGGATCTGCTCCCAATTTTTTGTCTCTTGTTTGTGGCTGTCAGGCTTGCAGGTCGCCTTGGGGAACTCGACGACCCAGGCTCAGGCTGTGCAGACGGCCTACAACTCCTCGCAACAGGAGTTGGAGGAGCTGCGGGCCGCCGCACTCGAGGCCTGCCAGGAGGTCGAGGAAGGCAAGGCGCAAGCTGGGAGCTCGATGGCGAGTGGCCTTCATGCTCTCGGCGGGCATGTCGCCCGGCGCATGCGCCGCGCCCTTCACCTGGGCGTCAAGAAGGCCCTTGGCGTGGTGGCGTCTCACTACCAGGTCGACTTCGAGGCTATCTCCTCGGGCTACGTCGTCTTGGTCGGCGTCGAGGATGAGGTGGTGATGGACCGTGCCGACTCGCTCGCCGCCACCTCCGCCGATATGCTCACGGACGACTTCACAGACTTCTTGTTCCGAGACGCTCCCGCAGTGGGCGGCCCTCAAGCCTGAAGATCACTTGCGTTCGTGCCCTTGTTGTTTAAGTGTTAGTATTCGGGCCGTGTGGCCATGTAATAAACAATTACTTGTTTGAAACATTCCAATGTTTGTAAATTGAAGTAATGCTTTTTACTCCGACAATTGTACCGTTCTGCCTTCCAATTTTCTTAGGTTAACCCTAGCTAGGAAAGGTCCGTTCGCACGAGTAGCTTGTAGGTGAAGCGGCGAGGGGGAAGGGCCGTATCCTGCTGGAGGCGTAGGCTATCTCTGACTCGCGCTTCTTCACCCTTTAGCCGCTCACATCCCGCGTAGGTTCACCCAGAACTTGGGTCGAGGCGTATGTCGTATGGACCTCCCTGGGCCCACTACCTCGGTGGGTACCAGGACCGACTACTCGGTGGGCCCCAGGGACTACCCGGCTTGCGCTACACGGCATCTGAAGGCGTGGAGCACAAGGACTACACAGGAGTAGTACTCGGTTAGGAAGCTGTGCATGTTCCGCACTGTACAGAGGACTCCTAGACGTACTCGACTAGTACTCTCTTCCTATTCCGACTTGTAACCTTGCCTCCCGGACTATATAAGGCGAGGCAGGGACCGATATCCCTCATCCAATCTCCTCTCATACAACCCACGGCGCATAACTGCACCATCGTGTAATTGTGCCCTATCAATCCAGAGCTACGCAGCATACAGGACGTAGGGTATTACGCACCTCGCGGCCCGAACCTGTCTAAATTGTGTGCCACGTGTCTCTTCCTTCGAGTTACCGATCTCGGCGAGTCACATTCATCTACTTCGGTACTCCCCGTAGTAGGTTGCCGGTCTAAAACACCGACAGCTGGCGCGCCAGGTAGGGGCTCTCGCTCGAGATCACATGGCGAACTCGACGGCTTCCGTTCACATCAAGCCAACCGTCGCCTTCAATCGTGGCGACACCTTCGTCTTCGGCGCCTGGGTCTGCACTGCTGATGGCGCGGGCTCCTTCCAGCGCCGCCTGACCATGCAGCCCAATCCGAAGACAGGCCTCGTGACGCTTCCCGAAGTTGTCACAGGCGAACTCGCCGGCAAGTTCGGCGAAATTTCGCTCTTTAACCATCACGCTGACTTCGAGCTCGAGCCCGTCTCCAACTCGAACCCGACGTCTCCATGGGTCGTCGCATGCGAGCCGGCTGCTCAGCCATCGTAGGCGGCCCCTTCTCCACGCCAGCGCTCCGCGCGTGGCCCTCGCGTCCTCAGCCGGGCCCGCACGGAGGCTCCTACACCACGCCGGGCCGGCAAGGAGCCCGTAACCGAGTACAACTCGGACTCCGACGCCGTCCCCGACCACATCTCGGACTCCGGCCCTCTCTCCGAGTTCTACTCGAACCCGGACTACGAGTTCGACTTTGGGTCGGACACGAGGAGCCCGAGTCCGAAGATGACTCCTCCGAGCTTCCCTTGTCGGGGCCGGCCTGCGGGGCTGGTTATAAGATCGACGCCCTGCCGAAAGATACGTCTGCGGCCGGACCGCAAGCTTTCGTTGAACCGACAAAGGAGGACTCACGCTACGTCGCCTACATCGACTCACTACCGTTCCGGGAGGGAACACCACTAGCCGGGGCCGACTCAAACACACCAAGCGAGGTGGCACCCTGCGAGTCCGGCTTGGGTACCCCCGATCGCCAAGTCTTCATGGCGCTGGCGACAACACCCCGAGGACCCTCAAGCGCGGCCGAAGACGGGTACACGGAGGACATCTCCGCAGACGAGCTGTCTGCCAACGCACCTGCAGACGAGACCGTCGCCAACAGGGACGCCCGACGCAAGCGCAACGGGGAAGCGTAGCGAACGGCGCCGGCGGCTCAGAGACAACCTTCCCATCCGCAACCTCGCGGAGGCTCTCGAGGCGGTCGAAAGCAGAGTACACACCACCCCTGAGCGAGTGCCTCATGTCGATCACGGCCGATCGCACGACGAGGCTCAAGGCATACGCGGCGGAGAGGTCATCGCCAAGCTCGGCCCGAAGAAGCCTACTTCATGCGGGTCGACAACAGAGTCGCCCAACCTCTCCCAGCTAAGCCCCGCGACAACGAAGCTACTAGTCGCAGTGCTGATCCAGGTCCCAACCGTACTCGAGCTGACCTCCCGGCTGATCCAAACCGCCGCCGCTCCAATGCTGGCGGACCTTCACGACAAGACCAAGGCAACCGAGAAGTCGTTCCCCACCGCGCTCCGGCCGGTAGCGGCGGCAGCGACGGTGGCAGCTCCAACCACGGGGCCAACAAGAAAGCCGGAGGCGGCGGCGCGCGCGGCCGCGGCCACGCGCATAGCCACGCCTCGGTGCCTCTCATGGCGGGTACGATGCTCGCCGAGAGGATCGAGGAGTTGCGGCGGAAGAAGTCGACCCCACCGGCCGAAGGCGACGGCTTCCCCGCCTTCTCACCCCGGCCGCAACCTCGCTCCTCCCCGACAAGTTCAAGCCTTTGGGGATCACCAAGTACGACGCGAAGCAGGATCCCATCCAGTGGCTCCGATGCTACGCCCTCTCCATCGAGAACGCCGGCGGCAACAGCGACACCAAGTGCCTCTACTTCCCCTTCTGCCTGGACCAAGCCCCACTCACATGGCTCGAGTCGCTGGACAAGCACTCGATCGACAAGTGGGACCAGCTGAAGGAACAGTTCACGAGCAACTTCGCGGGCGCCATGGGCCGTTCGGGTACTCGCATGGACCTTGCCATGATCAAGCAGGAACAAGGCGAGACCCTCCGCAAGTACATGCGCCGCTTCTTCGACAAGCGCGCTATCGTCGTCGACGTCACCGACAAGGAGGTCATCGACCTCTTCCAGGACGGCCTTTACCATCGCCTCACCTTCGAGGACTTCGGTCGTCGCCGCCCCAGGTCCATTCCCCACCTCAAGGACATGATCACGTCCTGGGCGGATGAAGAGGACAAGGCCAACGCCAAGTACGACGCCATCCGCGGCAAGTCCAAGCGAGAACCAGGGCGGCGGCAGCGGCAGCAATACAAACCAAGGCGGCCGCAACAACAACAACAACAACAACAACAACAACTTCTCGGGTTCCAACCGAAAGCGCAAGCGTACAACACCGTCGCGGCTATCCGGCGCCCCCGAAAGGGAACTCGAAGAACAACTGCGGCGGGTTCAAGGACGCCGAAGGAGAAGTGCCCGTGGCATCCAAACGGCAACCACACTACAGAGCAGTGCTACCAGCTCAGGCATGCACTCAAGGATACGCCGGAGCCACCGCACCCTCACGACCAAAAGGGCAAGAAGAAGGACGGCGATGACAACGACTTCCAAGAACCCGAGAAGACCGTCAACGTCCTCTTCGGCGGACTGCCCAGCAGGCGGGAGCAGAAGGCTACTCGTCGTGAAGTGATGTCCATCGAACCAGTGGTTCTGACCCCTCTCAGGTGGTCAGAGGTACCCATCACCTTCTCCCGCGCGGACCAGTGGACTAGCTTCTCTGAACCAGGACGGTTCCCTCTCGTCCTGAAGCCAACAGTGGCGGGTTCCAAGCTCAACAAGGCGCTCATCGACGGTGGAAGCGGGCTCAACGTCCTCTTCACCAAGACATTGAAGAAGATGAACCTCGACGTCACCCCCATGCTCGACAAGAGCAGCATGCCCTTCTATGGCATCGTCCCAGGCAACGCGGCTATCCCACTGGGCTCGGTGGTGCGCCGATTACCTTCGGGGCGTCTCGGGACAACTACCGCACCGAGTACATCAAGTTCGAGGTCGCGGATTTCGAGACTTCCTACCATGCCATCCTCGGCGGACCGGCCATCGCCAAGTTCATGGCGGTGCCCCACTACACCTACTTGGTACTCAAGATGCCAAGCCCGGCCGGTGTACTCTCCCTCCGGGGGGACTTGAAGATCTCTCACGGCGCGATACGAGAGGCCGTGGTGATCACTTCAACAAACCAAGTACCCAACCCGATGATGGAGGTCTACGCCGCGTCGAAGAAGCTTGCCACAAGCGAACTCGACATCCCGCAGAAGTCCGACGGCGCCAACAAGCCTCGGCCACCACGAGGAGGTACTCGTCGGGGTGATCGACCTTGGAACGGGCGACCCCGGCCAAGACCACCACCATCGGAGCCGGCCTCGACCCCAAATAGGAAGACGCGCTCATCGGCTTCCTTCGGGCTAACCGCGACATCTTCGCGTGGAAGCCGGCGGACATGCCGGGAGTGCCCGGGGGAGCCGATTGAGCACCGCCTCAACGTCGATCCAAAGGCCACCCCCAAGCGACAACACCTCCGACGCTTTGCCGACGACGGACGGGACGCCATCAAGAAGGAGCTCGCCAAGCTCACGGCGGCCGGCTTCATCCGAGAAGTCTTCCACCCCGAGTGGCTCGCCAACCCCGTCCTCGTCCGCAAGAAGAACTCGAACGAGTGGAGGATGTGCGTCGACTACACCGACCTCAACAAGCACGCCCCAAGGACCCCTTCGGGTTGCCGCGGATTGATCAAGTCATCGACTCCACGTCGGCTGCGACTGCTCTGCTTCCTCATCGCTACTCCGGGTACCACCGGATCGCAATCAAGGAAGAAGACCGAGGAGAAGACCGCGTTCATCACCCCATTTGGCGCGTGCTTGCTACACGACCATGTCATTCGGGTTGAAGAACGCCGGCGCTACCTATCAACGGGCCATCCGGGCTGCTTCAAGCGGCAACTCAACAAGAACGTCGAGGCCTACGTGGATGACGTGGTTGTCAAAACCGGGGACTCCGGTACCCTCATCGACGACCTTGAAGAGACCTTCGCATCGCTACGCGAGTACCGCCGGAAGCTCAACCCGAACAAGTGCGTCTTCGGCGTCCCCTTCGGGCAAACTACTCGGCTTCATCATCGCCCCGGCGCGGCATTGAAGCCAACCCCGAGAAGATCTCCGCCATCACCGGCATGAAAGCTCCCACGAGCATCAAGGACGTCCGAAGGCGACGGGGTGCATGGCGGCGTTGAGCATTCATCTCGAGGCTAGGAGAACGGGGCCTCCCCTTCTTCAAACTACTCAAGCACCACGAGAAGTTCGTGTGGACTACGAGAGGCGGATCAAGCCCTTGCCCGGCTCAAGGACTTCTGTCGAAGCCGCTAATCCTCACGGCTCCTCACAAGGGCGAGCGGCCTCTTGCTCTACCTAGGCTGCGACTACTCACGTGGTTAGTACGCCATCGTTGTCGAGCGGCGGGGAAGACGGCCACGCCTACCCGGTCCAGCGCCCAGTCTACTTCGTCAGCGAGGTTCTATCAGAGTCCAAGGCTCGCTACCAGCCCGTACAGAAGCTCCTGTACGCTCTACTCATCACCTCGCGGAAGCTACGACACTACTTCCAGGAGTACTCGGTCTCCGTCGTCACCGACTACCCGCTCGGCGACATTCCAAGACGCCACCGGAAGAATCTCCAAGTGGGCTGTCGAGCTCGGCGCCCTCACCATCGACTTCAAGCCACGTACGACCATCAAGTCACAAGCACTAGTCGACTTCATGGCAGAGTGGCGGGAGAACCAGCTACCTACTCCAACCGTGCGACCAGAGCATTGGGTGATGTACTTCGATGGCTCACTCAACCTCGAGGGCGCAGGCGCAGGGGTACTCCTGATCTCTCCAACGGGCGAACAACTCAAGTACGTCCTGAGATCTTACGGGAAGGTCTCAAACAACGAAGCCGAGTACGAAGCCCTTCTACATGGGCTCCGCCTCGCGGCTTCACTTGGCATCAAGCGGCTACTAGTCTACGGCGACTCCGCGGTGGTCATCAACCAAGTCAACAAGTCACGGGACCGCAACAAGGAGAACATGGACGCCTGCGCCTAGAAGTCCGCAAGCTCGAGAACAAATTCTATGGTCTCGAGTTCCACCACATCGTTCGCGACAACAACGTTGCGGCGGACATCCTCTCGAAGCTCGGGTCCACCCGCGCCCAAGTACCCGCGGGCGTCTTCGTCCATGAGCTTCACGCGCCATCCATCCGGAGCCGGCGCCACCGACCTGTACCGGCCCATCCACCAGGCGGGGCGAGGAGGTCATGATGATCGACGTGGGTGGAGGCAACCCTTCATCGACTACCTCGGGCGAGCGAGAGGGGTCCCCTCGAGCAAGAACGCAGCCGAACAACTCGTCCGCCGCGCCAAGTCTTACGTCCTCGTCGGAGACAAACTCTACAAGCGGGGCGCATCTTCTGGAGTACTCATGAAGTGCGTCCCCCGCGAAGAGGGCAAGGACATCTTGGAGGAGATCCACAAGGGCATCTGCGGCAACCACGCGTCGTCATGCACGCTAGTCGGCAAGGCCTTCGGCGAGCCTTCTACTGGCCCACAGCCCCGGGCGATGCCGAAGAACTCGTCAGAAGGTGCCAAGGATGTCAGTTCTTCGCCAAGCGACAACACGTCCCGGCCTACAAGCTAGTCACCATACCGCCAACCCGGCCCTTTGCCTGCCGGGGGCTCGACATGATTGGGCCACCGCCAAGCGCGCCGGGAGGATTCAACGGGGTGCGGTGGCTATCGACAAGTTCACCAAGTGGATCGAGGTCAAGCCGGTCACATGCCCCAAGGGCGACGAGTACTCGACTTCCGGATGAACTCGTACACCGCTACGGGCTACCCCACCGCATCATCACGGACACCGGGGTCCAACTTCAACAACCACCGGTTCCGGGAGTACCGCGAGAACGGCGGGATCGACGTCAGATACGTCTCAGTCGCCCATCCACGGGCCAACGGACAAGTCGAGCGCGCCAATGGGATGGTGCTCGACGCCCTCAAGAAGCGGCTACACGACGCTGCTAACTCCAAAGGGGGCAAGTGGATCAAGGAACTACCCAACGCACTTTGGGGGGCTGCGGACTCAACCATCCAAGCCAACGGGGCAATCCCCCTACTTCTCGGTCTACGGCTGCGAAGCCATCCTCCCTGCCGACGTCATATGGAACTCGCCGGCGGTGGAGCACTACGACGAAGGCGTCTCGGAAGACGACGAGACGAGTTGATATCGACGACCTCGAAGAAGCTCGGCGCGCGCCGCCCTCGTCCAATCAGCAAGGTACCTAGAGGGTATCCGATGCTACCACGATCGCAACGTCAAGGAACGCTCCTTCAACGTTGGAGATCTTGTCCTCCGCTGTATCCAGAACACGGAAGGACTTCACAAGCTCAGCTCCCCCTGGGAAGGCCCCTTCACCGTGGCTAAGGTGACCGGGCCAGGCTCCTACCACCTCCAAACACTTGAAGGCGAAGAAGTCAACAACTCGTGGAACGTCGACCAACTCTGTCGATTCTATGCCTAGTCTACACGACTACTCCGGGGTTCAAGTCTACACGACTACATCAACACCCCTTGCCGCAAGCGACCCTCCGGGTCCTGGCTCCAAGTCTCCGGACTACTCTCCACCAGGGTCCAGCCCGCGCGGCTACCTACGGACCACGGGGCTGCGACGAGCGTCAAGGACTCTAGCGGCGGTCTACCAAGAGACCACACTCCAAGATCCGGACTGCTCGGCTACCTACGGATCGCGATCCGGCCTACACGGCTACCTACGGATCACTCGCCGCGAGGGCGGCTACCCGCTTCGGCGCCACTTGGGCGTAAGCGGCCTCCGGTCCGGGCGACTACTTGTAATTGCGGCCCTGGCCACCCAGGTGTACTTCTTCAGTAATAAAGCTTGATTGTTCATCAACTTGTTTACTGTTCTGCTCCCTACGACGGGACTACTAAGCCGAGTACTACTACTCGCACCTACTCCACGATGGGCGCTCCGCACTCTAAGATCGCGATTACGAGTACTCATTGATGGAGAATCTCATTTCATTGATACATGAATAGTTCATTACAACTGTTTCCTGTACAACTATGGCTACTAGCTACCTATGCAGGACTACTGGAGGTTCAACTTCTCGGCTACCTGCTCCGCTATGGGAGCCATCTGCTCTAGCAGCTCTGCGTATTGCTCATCTGAGCAGTTGGCGGCTACCCCGCCGGCGACTACCTCCACTGGGGCCTTCGGGAAGTACGACTTCATGAAGGCCAGGACTTGCTTCGGGATCGACTTGGCCATGTGCTTGACATAGTCGGCCAGCCGGCTTGGCGCCTCACGAAGTCGATCCGCCAGGGGGGCAATCTTGGGGCCACCCGGATGCGGCACCAGAAGCCTCGCGATCGGGAGAGCAGCCTCTTCAAGGTCCTTCAGCTGGGCCCGGAGCGCCTCGCAATCTTCATTCAACTTCTGCAAAGATTTGTAGCAATTGACGAGATCCCGGTCAGATGCAATCCGCAGCTCCATGTGTTTCTCGCACTCGAAGGCGAGCTCCTTGTAGTCGAGCTCAAGTACCTGGCGGGCTTCCTGCTCCCGGTAGAAGAGGTTCTTCATGCTAACCTCCGAGGCCTTCGAAAGTTGCTCCACCCGGCCCTCGAGTTCGCAAACACGACAACGGGTCAGAGCCTTGACGACTTCCAACAAGTACCCAACAAGTCAAGAGACATACCTTTATTCCTGTTGCGGAGACCTTTGTTCTTCCGCACCAACTCGTCGCCCTTCGCCTGCAACTCAATCACGTCGTTGTGGTACTTGGAGAAGGCGGCATCAAGTTTCGAGCGCATGGCGACCGCGTGCTTCCGCGACTTTACGAGTTGCTCCTCCGGGGCCTCTCGCTCGGAGCACGGTGTCGCCGTAACCTTGCAGCAGATTCGACTTCTCGCGGGATCGCTCCGCGACGTCCTGCACGAGACAAGCTCAAGTCAAGCAGAGTACTCAACGCAAAGGGTTGACTACTCGGGAGGCTAAGGCTACGTACCTTCATCCACTGCTCGGCTCGTCGCATCGCCTCCAGGTGCTGCGCCAACATCGCCGGCTCGACAAGGTCGTCGGCCGGAGAGTTCAATCCCGCCGCGGCTGCCGACGTAGCCTCTCGTCATCGGCGCCGAGAGGATAGGCTCCGCGTCTTGGATCTCGGGGGGATCGGATAGCCACCTCCAGGGCAACCCCTGGCGACGTGGTAGCCGCCTCTCCCCCGGCGGACTTCTCGACGACTTCACCCGCGGGCTCGGGGGCTCCTTCCGCGGCCTCCCGGGGCCTCGCGGTGCCAACTCCTGCATGGGCACCCCTGCAGGGATGTCATCTCCTCCAGCGCCTGTCAACAAGGAACACACGCATCAGTGCCTATGACTACTCATCTTGGAGTTCTACAGCTTCGAGACGGGTACTCACCTTCGACTATGACCGCCTCTGGCAGCGGTGCTTCAGTAGCCGGGGGCTCGGTCGCGGCTTGGGCTTCGGGAGTGGCTTTCTCGACCGGCGGCGCGGTTTCCTCCGCCTCCGCTGTCGTGGGCTCCTCCCCGTCCTAGCTCAGATCTGTGGATTTTCTGCAGAAGTATCCACAGAGGGTCGTCAGACAAATCGACTACTACAACGAGTACTGCTCATGAGGACGTGGTACTTACAAGTTCGACCGGACGATAGTCACGGCCGGAGCACCGAGGATGCTGGCAATGTCAACCAGTCCACCCTCGGCGGGCGTCTCTTCTTCTGCCTCTGCGGCTCCTGCCTCCTCCACGGTGGCGGCGGCGGCGTAGACGTCTCTCGCGTCCCTGCGGCTTCCATCTCTCCAACGGCGGCGGCCGCGGGTACTCTGCTCTCCTGCGGAGCGGGGGGCGGCGCTCCGAC
This sequence comes from Cenchrus americanus, assembly GCA_947561735.1. NCBI lineage: Eukaryota > Viridiplantae > Streptophyta > Magnoliopsida > Poales > Poaceae > Cenchrus > Cenchrus americanus. The sequence continues at coordinate 123,072,913 of OX387242.1, read as the reverse complement.
GGCGCGCCGAAGTTCTTCGACGGTGGGGGGCGGACTTCGGCTTCCTCGCCGGTTCCCCCACCGTGGGCCACATGCCCTCGTTGCCCTCCTCCACGGGCTCCGCCGGGCGGCACCTCCCCGCACACAAAGGAATTCTACTCGTCGGCAATGTACTCGAACACGGGTACTCGACTACTCGCTCAAGATGACTTACCTCACGGAGGCGTGGTCTACGAGACCTTCATCTTCTTCGCCACCCGCTTCTTGGTGGGGTTGCGCGGCTTCCTCGGCGGCGCGGCAAGGCTAGCCTCCCGGGCTGGCCCGGAGGATCTTGAACGAGTGGCACATGAGGCAAGACCGGACGGCTAAACCTCGACCTCAGCTGGAAGCGGTCCTGAAGAGTCTCTTCATCTTCATCGTCGTCATCGGAGGTATCCTCCACAATGACGGTGTCATCGCCTTCTCCAACTTCGCGACGCTCTTTCACCTTCCCCACCGCCGGGATCTCGATTCCGCTCGGTGGCGGCTGCGGCTCGGAGACAAACCGCTTCACATCATCCTGCGCAAACACACAAGGCGTCAGAAACTTCACTACGGGTACTCACTACTCGACGAGGGGGTACGACTACTCACCTCGTTGGGCGGGCGCGCGGCGGAGTACTCCTCGACCGGACACGCCGTGTACGGTGGCATGTCCTTGAAGATCCTCGACAACCTCTCGACGATGTCGTTGTCGTCCGGCTCGCCCCGGCATCCGCGACGTATCGTTGTCGCCGGTGTACTCGAAGCCCATCGTGTCTCGCGCCATCAGCGGCTGGATCCTGCGCTTCATGAAGCTGAAGGCCACGTGCTCGGCCCTCAGTCCCGCATCCCTGAGAGTCTTGATGCGCGCTAGCAACTCGGGGAGCTGGATCCCCTCTTGCATGGTGGGCTCCGTGTTCCACCACTCTTGGTGCCTGGGCTGCCGTCCGCTCGGCTTCGGTAGCTCAGGATGGTGGTTCGTGATGTAGAACCATCTCGTCTTCCAGTCGGTGTTGGAGTCCACGAGTTTGTACGCCAGGTACTGCTCCGCGGCGTCCTCCCTCAGGTGGATTCCGGCCCCTCCGACTACTCTAGGGTTGGAGGCGCCGGGGTCGCGGCTTCACGCGGAAGAACTTCCGAGAAGAGCACCCAGTGCGGCTTGATTCCCAAGAAGGCTTCGCGGGGAGTGTACGAAGACAGATGTATGGAAGATTCCGTTGGGGTTCAGATTGAGGTACTCGATGCCGTAGTACCTGAGCAGCCCCTTGAAGAAGTCGCTTGCTGGGAGCGCAAGCCCGCGCTCCACGAAGCGCGAGAACATTGGGATCTCGTCTTCGGCCTTCTCCATTGGATAGGGATCTCCTGCGGCGGATCTCCACATGTCGATCTCCTTCTCCCTGATGAACCCGTTGTTCAACGGGGGTCGGCGGAGTCCTCCGTCTTGACCTTCGATTTCTTCCACTCGCGGCTTGGATCAGCGCGCGGTGGAGACAGAGGCGGCGCCGCACCGGTGGCGGCCGCGGCGGCCTCTGCACGGCCTCTCTTCTTCCCGCCGGTCTTCGACGTCTTCGACAGCGACGGCTTCATTCTCCAAGTACAAGGAGTTTTCACTCGCATCCGCTCGGGGGCTACCCTAGACGCTTCGGGTGGCGATGCGCTCGGATCTACTATGGCGGCAGCAGGCGCTGGAGTGGATCTACTTCAAGTTTCAAGTGGCAAATGACTGCGGCTCACTTGGGTGAAAACCCTAAGGGTTTTGGCTCTTATTTATAAGCCAAATCGCCTCCGTAACGGGCGGCTGGATAAGTCCACGCGCGGCTGACTCAGCGGCTGTGCGTGACTCTTCGTATTCTACTAGTCGACGCGCCTCACCTCGGGGGCTCGGCTACTTCTACTCGACTACCTGGAAAGCGGCTAGTTTCAAGAGCATCTCAGGACACATTCTTCAAGAAGACCCTTCAATTCGAGAGGAAGTACTCGACTCAAGACTCGGGGGCTCCGTGCCACGTGTCCTTCGGTTTTTTCTCTCCGGATTTTTCGGGATTATCTTGCCAAGATTCCAGGTGGACCCTGAGCCAGAGCCCGCGGCTCGAGGCTCGGGGGCTATTTCATGAGGAGTGCGGTTCTGCAAGTCGCACCTCCATGACGGCTCCGGCTTCAAGACAAGGCTGGCATTTCTTGAAGACCTTCGAAGGCAGATTTCAAGGACGCTTGGGACTACTCGAGAAGACTTCAAGATTGCTCAAACATCGAGTGGAGTACATTCCGGCCCTCGGGACGCTTCGACTACTCTTGAGGACTTTTGACTTGCAGCGCTCAGGGACGCTTGAGTACTACTCGTTGAGGCCGTCAAGACTACTTGAAGCTATCCTTCTCGACTACAAAGTACTCGGGGGCTTGTCGTATGGACCTCCCGGGCCCACTACCTCGGTGGGTACCGGGACCGACTACTCGGTGGGCCCCGGGACTACCGGCTTGCGCTACACGGCATGCGAAGGCGTGGAGCACAAGGACTACACGGGGAGTAGTACTCGGTTAGGAAGGCGTGCATGTTCCGCCTTGTACGAGGAGGACTCCTAGACGTACTCGACTAGTACTCTCTTCCTATTCCGACTTGTAACCACCGCCTCCCGGACTATATAAGGCGAGGCGAGGGACCGATCTCCCTCATCCAATCTCCTCTCATACAACCCACGGCGCATAAGCGCACCATCGTGTAATTGTGCCCTATCAATCCAGAGCTACGCAGCATACAGGACGTAGGGTATTACGCACCTCGCGGCCCGAACCTGTCTAAATTGTGTGCCACGTGTCTCTTCCTTCGAGTTACCGATCTCGGCGAGTCACATTCATCTACTTCGGGTACTCCCCGTAGTAGGTTGCCGGTCTAAAACACCGACAGCGTACTTGGTACATTTGCGATGGGTTTTTTTGCGATAAAATGGGACCATTTTTTTGGGGGGGATGCCCCCCGCAGTAGCCCCGAGGGTGGCTTGGTTGTGGAAAGCCAAGTTGCCCTTTGACTTTATTCATCTTAGTGAAAATTTACATTCGTGCCACCAACTGGGGTGTTGGGTTTGTAAATGACAAAAAGAACTTGGAAATCCTTCCTAAGGGTAAAAGCGACGTAGCTGTTGGATGTTCCAAACATTGGTGAGTTCTTCACCATCCTCGTTGGCCAGCTTGTAGGTGTCGGGTTTGAGTACTTTGACCAAGACGTAGGGTCCCTCCCACGGGGGCGACAGCTTGTGGCGGCCTCGGTTATCTTGACGCAGCCTTAGGACTAGGTCCCCTTCGTTGAAGTCTCGGCGCCGTATCTTCCGGGCCTGGTAGCGCCTCAGTGCCTGCTGGTACCTTGCCGAGTGCATCGGGGACACGATGCGGGCCCATCCGCTCGAGGGTTGTGACCTTCTCGGGGTTGGGCTCGCTCCCCCACTGGGAGACGATATACCCCAACAGCATGCCTCGCGGCACTTCGAAGACGCACTTCTCAGGGTTCAGCTTTACCCCATTGGCTCGCAGGCAATCGAATGCCACGAGCAGGTCGTTAACCAGGTCGTCCGCCTTCCTGGTCTTTACGACTATATCGTCTACATAAGCCTCAACGGTTCGCCCGATGTGATCTCCGAAAACATGCTGCATGCATCGCTGGTATGTAGCGCCCGCGTTTCGGAGACCAAACGACATTGTTACGTAGCAATACATCTCGAAGGGAGTGATGAATGAAGTCGCGAGCTGGTCGGACTCCTTCATCTTTATTTGGTGGTACCCGGAATAGGCATCAAGAAAGCATAAGAGTTCGCACCCTGCAGTCGAGTCAACGATTTGATCGATTCGTGGCAAAGGAAAAGTAACTTTAGGACATGCTTTATTCAAACTAGTATAATCTACACACATCCGCCATTTCCCATTCTTTTTCTTAACTAGTACAGGATTGGCTAGCCACGTAGGGTGGAACTCTTCCTTGATAAACCCGGCCTCGAGAAGATTCCGCAGCTCCACTCCGATCGCCCGGCGCCGCTCTTCGTCAAAGCGGCGCAGCCATTGCTGCACGACGCGGGAATAAGGTAGGGTATCAAGGGAGTGCTCGGTGACCTCCCTCGGGATGCCTGGCATATCCGAGGGGCTCCATACAAAGATGTCGGCATTGGCGCGAAGAAAGTCGACGAGCACCACTTCCTATTTCGGGTCGAGGGTGGAACTAACCCTCAACACCTTGCCCTCGGGGGCAGCAGGGTCGAGGGGCACCTCTTAGGTTTGCTCAGCAGCCTCGAAGCTGCCGGCATGCTTGGCAGGGGAGTCGAGGTCCTCGTTGACCAGCTTCTCTAGGTTCGCCACGAGCACTTCATCCAGCGCTAGCGCCCCAGCGTGCTCCACGCACTCGACATCGCAGTCGAATGCGTGCTCGATCGATGAGCCCACGGTGATGACGCCTTTGGGTCCCGGCATCTTCATCTTGAGGTAGGTGTAGTTCGGGACTGCCATGAATTTGGCGTAGCACGGCCGCCCGAGAATGGCGTGGTACGCGCCCCTGAACCCCACCACCTCGAAGGTGAGAGTCTCCTTGCGGAAGTTGTTTGGCGTGCCAAACCAGACAGGCAGGTCGATCTGCCCGAGGGGCTGTACGCGCTTGCCTAGCGCGACGCCATGGAACGGCGTCGTGCTGGGCCGCAGTTGGTCCAACCCGATCCCCAGCAGGCACAGAGTGTGCACGTAGAGGACGTTGAGGCTGCTGCCTCTGTCCATCAGCACCTTGGAGAAGCGCGCAATGCCGATGACTGGGTCGACGACCAGCGGGTACTGGCCCGGATTGGGGACGCGGTTCGGGTGATCTTCGCGGCTGAAGGTGATGGCATCCTCCGACCAGTCGAGGAACGAGGGAGGAGCCTTCTCCGCGGCGAGGACATCGTGCCGCTCCCGCTTGCGCTGGCTATTGGACATGTCCACGGTCGGCCCCCAGAAGATGAGGAAGACGTTTTCCACTGCGGAGAAGTCGCCGGCGTCGCCGTCACCCCAATCCTTCTTGGCCTCACCATCCTTCGCGGCAGCGCGGCTGTAGTATCTTTTGATCAGGTCGCACTGCTAGAGGGTGTGGTTGATTGGCATCTTGTGGTATGGACAGGGCTTTCTACAGCATGTCATCGAAGACACTGGGGCCTCGAGGGGCCGCTCGAGGGCCCCTTTGAGCTGGGTCAACAGCGAGGGCCTCGTCCCCATCGTCGTCACGCCCCTACATGCACGCCTCGCGGCGCGACTTCTTGCCCTTGTTGCCTTGCTTGTGCTTCTGTTGGGGCTCTTTGGACTTGCTGCCTGAAGCGACACAAATACCAGTCCTAGGAGGCTGTCAACACATTTTTTACAATAGGTGGATCCTCCTTTTACATCACGGCGGCATAGTGGGCACGGGAGTGCCAACGCCACAAGAAACAACACAAGTGCTAAAGACCAAACTACGATAGCGAAGGCTTCCAAAGCCTCATCAGAGTACCACACCATGGAAGCTCTCTATGGAGGCCCTGGGTACACAGGCACGGTTGGGTGTAGGGCAGCGACCTACTCGACGTCTTCGGGAACGAAATCGGGACCCTCCTCTGAAAAACAGTTAGTTAAACAAGGGTGAGCACAAACGTACTCAACAAGTTCAACCCCACCCACGGAGGGGCTTATAAGTAAATCATGCACAGGATATATCAAAGATCAGGTTAAGGTTCATTTGTAAAACATTTACTCATGCAGGTGTTTATTTTCGAAAAGGTTTTCGCAACAATTTTTATAACCCGAGTAACTCATTTTTTTTTGAGAAAAACCAATTAGGAACTACTGGACTCCCTGTCCGCAGTAGCCCAGGCACACAGCCACACACTACCTGGAAATCCACTCACGCCATGAAAACCATCCCCGACCCAAACACTAGTTTTTGTGACCACACCGTGACTCGTCCAATGCCGTGGACACGGCTATTGGAATAGGTTTGACACTCTGCAGAGGTTGTACATCTTTACCCACAAGTAGGGTACCGCCACACGAACACCTCAGTGCCGGTGCGGATCCTATCAAAGCCATTACCCACCTTAGCTAACCCTACGTGCCAGCACGGAACAACTAAGGGGTTATCCCACATAACCAGGGCGTACCTCACAGAGAGCATACCCCTACTCCTTGGTCTCCCGCCGCTCATCCGCACACCAGATGGCAAGTAGATTAACTAGTGGGGTTTATGCTAAGCCGATGCCACATACAACGATCGAGTGGTTGTACGAACATTTGGGTCAGGTGAGATGTCACGCAACCCGGCACAGGTACGAGCTCACCCATACTCCTGACACACACGTCCATCCCGTCTACCCAGTTCTTTACTCATTTTCCGAAATATCCCCTTTCCCATTTTTAAAGCACTCTCACATTTTTAAAGCAATCATTTAGGCCAAACGAAGGTCAATCAAAGCAATCAAGGGTGGCTATCCTACCATGTTTTTGCAGTAAAACAATATGCAATTTATAAAACAGGTATAGGGTTATGTTTATAAAACTGGGACCAAAGCATGCATCAAAGGATGAGATTGAACTTGCTGTCTTCGAAGTCCTCGGGGAGTACCGGCTCGGTGTTCGGGATCTCGGGCTCCTGCTCGCAGTACTCGGCTCCAAGCTCCGGCTCGGGGTACCTTCCTTCGTTCACTCCATCGGCTAAAGCGTGCACACAAGCAGGCAGGCTATCAATACAAGCACACATAAATTTTCCAGCTGAGCTCGAGGAAAAATAGAAGAATAAATGTTACACGGGGGTTTCAGGTGATGGATCGGTGAAGGCATGCCCGGGACGGGCGTGGTGAATTTTGGGCACGATTTGAATTAAAATCGCGCATGAAATGATAGGTTAAAGGGGGTGTTTAGAGCTAATTATGTGGTTAAGGACCTATTAGTAATTTGGGTTTAATGAATAAGGGCCTAATTACAATATTTAGACTTAGTGAGGGTTTTACTAAATAGCCTAGGGGTATAATTGTAAAGGGGCAGGGTTATTTTGGTGAGTAGTTCATGGTATAGGGTCTGATTTGAAAGAAGAAGAGGAGGGAATAAAAGGGGGGTTCAGTTTGGACAAGGGGGAAAAGGGCAGGGGGGTATGGGCAAAAATGCCCTTTCTTCTACCTCCCCTCCCTCCCGATCTAGACAGGGAAGGGGGCCGGGTGGCCCTAGCCGGCGGCGCCCCGGGGGCAGCAGCGGCCGGAGATAGGGGGAAACGGAGAGGGCGACGAGGGGGTCCTTCTCCTATTCCTACCTTGGGCTCGGGTGCTCTGGAGGGCGGATCGACGGCCGGCGGCGGGCTGCTCGCGGTGGTGGCCGGGGCGGCACTGGTGGTGGCGATGGAGGGCTCGGGGGAGAGGAAGAAATGGTTGTGGACGTGCGGGGTGCCACGGAGAGCCGCGTAGGGTCTTTTATAGGCGCGGGAAGGCGGTAACCCGGCCGGACTCCGAGCTCTAGGAGCTTCGGACATGGCAGTGGGAGGAAAAAATATCCCGGCGTTGACTCACCGGCGAGGCCTTGGCCGGGATTCGCGGTGGACTGGGCGTTGTTGGTCGTGATGCGTCGTGCAGAGCAGCTATGGCCGCAGAGGGGGCAGGCGGCGATGCCGCGCTGTGGTGGAGGTAACCGGTCGGAGTAATGGCGATCTTCGTTTGTCAGGGGGGCGATGCGGGCCTCTGCCGGCGGCGAGGGGCCGGCGGGCGTGCGGCGCGGTGGCCGGGTCGGGCCGGGCGCGGGCCGGGGTGGGGGCGGCGGTCTGCGTGTGCGCGTGGGGGCGCCAGGCGCTCGGCCAGGAGGGACCGGCGCGGGCCAAGGAAGAAGAAGGAAGGAAAAAAAGAAAGGAAGGGAGAAAAGAAAAGGAGAAAAGAAAAGGAGAAAAGGAAGAAAAGAAAAAGAGAAATAGGAAGAGGAATAGGAAAAAGAATAGGAAAGAGTTTCAGAAAAATTCGGAGAATTTCTTGGGAAATTAGGAGAGAGGTGAAGAAGGATTTTTTGTGGATTTTTTTGGGTTTCTCAGATACCGGTGCTAATTTCGGGACGGCGGTGATGGCGAGGCGGACCGGCCGGCGTGACCGCGGCGTGCGCGGGATTCCCGCGTGGTGGCCGACCGCGGTGCTGGGGTGGCACGCGACGGGCAATGCCCCGGGTGCGGGCGGTGCCAGCGGGATTCGCGGCACACACGCCGAGGGGAAAAGAGAGAGAACGACCGGGGTTTCGAAAGGGGGTCAATGAGCTCAGCGGAAAGATTTTGAAAACACGCGTGATTTAATAGGTGTTTTATTAGGAGCTAAAAATGTGGGCGTTACAAACCTACCCCACTTAAAATGAATCTCGCCCTCGAGATTCGGCTAGTTTTCGAACAGGTAGGGAAACTCTTTGTTCAACGCGTCCTCTCGTTCCCACGTGGCTTCTTCTACTCCATGTCTGCTCCATTGGACTCTGCACACCCGTACTTCTGATGTTCTTGTTCTTTTGACCACTTTGTCCAAAATTTTGATGGGCACTTCCTGGTACCTAAGGTCTGGCTATAGATCTATGGTCTCTACCGGCACTCGCTTCTCTTCGAGCACCTTTAAACACGTTCGTAACTGGGAGACATGAAACACAGGGTGTATGTCTGACATTTCTTCCGGTAGCTCCAACAGGTATGCTACTGCTCCGACCCTCTTCAGTACTTTATACGGTCCAATGTACCGAGGGGCCAACTTTCCGTGCACCTGAAATCTCCGAGTCCCTCGGATAGGTGAAACCTTGAGGTAAGTGAAATCTCCAGGATTGAAGCTTGCTTCTCGCCACTTCCTGTCTGCATAACTCTTTTGTCGGGATTGGGCGGCTTTCAACTTTTCTCGGATGTCGGCTACTCGCTCCTCGACTTCCTTTATAAGTGCGGGCCCAACCAGGGCACACTCTCCTACTTCCGACCACATCAAGGGTGTCCTACATTTCCTCCCGTACAACGCTTTGAACGGTGACATTCCTAGGCTTGCTTGATAGTCGTTGGTGTAGGAGAATTCTGCATATGGTAAACTCTGCTCCCAGTCTTTGCCATAGGTGAGAACACATGCTCTCAACATGTCTTCCAAAATCTGGTTTACCCTCTCGGTCTGTTCGTTTGTCTGCGGGTGATATGCTGAACTGAAATCCAGCTTGGTACCCATGGCTTTTTGCAAACTTTTCCAAAACCTAGAGGTAAACTGGGTCCCTCTATCTGAGACTATCTGTTGATGGTGAAAATCCGTCAACCTAGCCATGAGTTTACCTTCGGTGTTGGCATTAGTTTTATACCTTATCCATTGGTACTAACCCCCGTGGTATAACAAGTTCACGTGTGCATGTCGTTTTTGGAGTTTAATGTTTATGCAGGGATTTAGTGTTGAATGCAAGACTTTCGGGATAAGTTCATCAAGCACCTCATGACAAGACCTTGAAGCCCCGAACAAGTCATGCAATGAAGCAAACTTAACTCCAAGAAGCGGGGACTTGATCCGAGAATACGACGGACTCCGGGGACACGACCGGAAAAGTGCTCGAATCTTGCAAGACAAGGAGTTGAGTCCAATTCGGAGAGAAACCGACGACATGGACCTACATGCGAAGGGGGAAGCATCCGGGAAGCAAGGGAACCGACCTCGGGCAAAGGAGCCGCGGGGCCGGGCCTAAATGGGCCCAGGCCGGCCGGCCCAGTCCGGTCGGCCCAGGCCCATTTAGGGCCCAAACCCGTCGCCCTTTGCCCTAGACGCCAATCGGGCTATTTATAGTCCCCTGACCGAGAGCCACGCGGAGAAGAAGTCGTAATCCGCCGCCGAGGAGCAGAGAAGCTTGAGGGACACCAACTTGAAGATGAGGGTCGTGCTAGTTGTCTAGGGTTTCCCTAGCCGACGTGGGAACCTTGCATGGAAGACCACGTCGGAGCTCGGAGCGAGGATCAAGATCGAGGGAGGGCCCGGTGGTGATCTTGTTCATGTAATCATTCATGGTGAAGTTTGTAAGTGAATCCGATTTCTAGCGATCAAGTGCCTTCTCGATGATTTTGTTTTCTTCTTGGTTTTGCTTCTTCTACGATCTAGTTTGCGGCTAGATTACATAGGGTGCTCTTGTAGCCGCGGTGGCTAGAGGTGCATACGGACCGGCCAAGTGATTTCAACTTGTTCTATCGAACTCGCCCTAAGCTCCCCGCATGAATAGGGATACGTTGTGATAGAACGGGGGTCTCGAAAGGCGGATGTTTTCGGAGTCGGATGGGAAGGCCACGATTTAAAGATGCTTTTAATGAGATTCGCTTTGCTATCTTCATCTATCTTGTTTGGAGCTACAACATAAGCATGATCTAGATTCTCTAGATTGGTTATCTCTTGCTTTCTCTTGTTACCTCTTTAGTAGATTAGATTAGATTCGTTTTCTTTATGAGTTAGTAGATTAGATGCAACTTAGTTCTTCAATAGATAGCTTTACCTTGCTTTACTAGATTGAATCCTTGCGTTGCACATTGTTCCACGGATTCGATACCTTGGGTTCACCACTCGAGGGAAGAAGGGTCCCTTGACTACGACGGGAGACTTGTCCGCTTGCAAGTCACAAACGAACTTTGATACAACTATTAACCGTCAACACTATCCTACTAGGCACTCCATGCAATTTCATTATGTTTTCTATGTAGAGCTTTGCCAACTTCTCTCCACCATAAGTGGTTCGTACGGGTAGAAAGTGAGCGACTTTAGTGAGTCGGTCCACTATCACCCATATGGAATCATGCCCTTTCTGAGTCTTTGGCAAACCCACTACAAAGTCCATGCCTATTTCGTCCCATTTCCATACCGGGATTGGTAAAGGCTGCAACAGTCCTGCGGGTTTCTGGTGCTCAGCTTTAATCCTCTGACAAGTATCACAGTGGGCGACGAACCGGGCAATGTCTGTTTCATCCCGTTCCACCAATACTTCTGTTTTAAATCCATATACATCTTGGTGGATCCCTAGTGAATGGAATACGCCGAGTTGTGGACCTCATCCATGATGGTCTGTCGGAAATCTCCATTTCTGGCATGCATATCCTATTCTTATACCACAGTGTGCCTTGATCATCCATCCTAATGTCAGGGGCCTTATTTTCTCTTGTATGTTTGCGGATCTTCATCAGATTCTCATCAGTCTCTTGGGCCTTCCTGATCTTTTCTTCCAAGGTAGGCTGAACACTTATCTGGTGGACGTAGCATTGGGGAACAATGCGCACGTTGAGTCGCACCATTTCTTCCTGCAACTGGGCACTTTTAGGCGCTGCCTTCTCGTACGACTTTCTGCTTAAGGCAGCAGCCACTACATTGGCTTTCCCTGGGTGGTAGTGGATTTCTAGGTTATAGTCCTTGACTAACTCTAACCACCTTGTCTGCCTTAGGTTCAGGTCGGGCTGGGTAAAGATGTATTTTAGGCTCTTGTGGTCGGTATAGATCTCGCACTTATTCCCAATCAGGTAGTGTCTCCAAATCTTAAGGGCATGCACTATGGCTGCAAACTCCAAATCATGGGTGGGATAATTCTGCTCGTGGGGTTTGAGCTGGCGGGAAGCATATGCCACTACTTTCCCGTCTTGCATGAGAACACATCCCAACCCTTGTCGGGACGCGTCGCAATATACGACAAAATCCCATTGAATGTTTGGCAAGGTCAGCACTGGGGCTGTGGTCAATCTTCTCTTCAACTCCTGGAAACTTCGTTCGCACGACTCGGTCCAGTTGAACTTCTTCTCCTTAAGAAACTCTGTCATGGGTCGGGCAATGTTGGAAAATCCTTCAATGAACCTCCGATAGTATCCTGCTAAACCAAGAAAGCTTCTGATCTCGCTTGGAGACTGTTTCGACTTTCCCGGGGTCTACTGCTACTCCTTCCGCAGTCAGAATATGCCCAAGGAAAGATATTTTCTCCAGCCGAAATTCACACTTGCAGAACTTGGCATACAACTTGTGTGCCCTCAATTTCCCCAGCACTACTCGAAGATGCTGCTCATGTTCCTCCACACTCTTGGAGTAAACAAGTATGTCGTCAATGAAGACTACGACAAACTTGTCCAGCTCTTCCATAAACACCTTATTCATGAGGATCATAAAATACGCTGGTGCGTTGGTGAGTCCAAAGGACATCACTGTGAACTCATACTGTCCGTAACAGGTGACAAAGGCGGTCTTGGGGATGTCGCTTTCCCTAATCTAGAGTTGGTGGTACCCTGACCTTAGATCCACCTTTGAAAAATACTTGGCTCCTTTCAGCTGGTTGAATAAATCATCTATTCTGGGGAGGGGATACTTGTTCTTGATGGTAACTTCGTTCAGTGAGCGATAGTCTACGCACATCCTCATGCTCTTATCCTTCTTTTCTACGAAAAGCACTGGGGATCCCCATGGTGATGAGCTTGGTCTGATGAATCCACTTCGATGGAGTTCTCCTAGCTGCTTTTTCAACTCTGCCAACTCAGGGGCTGCCATCCTATAGGGTCTCTTGGCTATGGGAGAGGTTCCAGGAATAAGGTTGATGACGAACTCTATATCCCTATCTGGTGGCATTTCGGGAGTTCTTCGGGGAACACATCTGGATACTCTCGCACTACTGGGACATCCTCTATGGACTTGGCTTCCATGTTGAAAACCATTATGTCTGGCCTGTGTCCTCGGGTGTGGCAGGTCACTTGTATTCCGTCCGGGTTGGTTAGGTGCACTACTTTACCGGCGCAACTTATAAGGCCATGGTGTTGGCTTAACCAATCCATCCCAAGGATCACATCTATTCCCTTGGACTTCAGTACTACCAGGTCCTCTAGGAACTCTACCCCACTTAAAATGATCCTTACCCGGGGGCATCCCAGTTGACACTTGATGTCACCTCCGGGCGTTCGAGTTAATAGGGGTGCTTTTAGTAGTACCATGGGTATGCTATGCTTTTCCACAAAACTTGAGGATATGAATGAGTGCGATGCTCCTGAATCAAATAATATAGTTGCCAAGACTGAGCTGACCAGGAACTCATCGAGCACTACGCCTTGTGCTTCTTGAGCCTCTTGTGCGTTGACTCGGGCTCGTCCATAAGACTGCTGGGGCTGCCTCATCTGCTGGTTGCTGTTGTTGTTGCCAAAGTTGCTGTTGCTGCGCACCGACATGCGGTTGGCTCCAGACACGAGTGGCCTTGGCCCATTCACTAAGTTGGAGTAGGTGGAAGCTGTTGGGTTCTTGGCGTATGGGCAGTTGGCAATGAAGTGTCCGGTCTCGCGGTAGTTGAAACAAACCCTGGAGTTGTTGTTGTTGTTGGCGGTGACCTAGCTAGTGTTGCTCTGTGGGGGCTTCATGGTGTTCTGGTTGTTGTACGGTTTGAACTAGGTTCTAGGGCCCTGAGAGCCCGTGGCTTGTGACTGGGTTCGGTACTACATGGGGGCTTAGAATCTGGACATGGGGTGCCCGAAGCTTCTCTGCCTCTGGGATCGTTCTTGCTGCTGGGCCTTGTGCTCCATGAACTTTCGCTTGTTCTCCTTCTTTTCTTCCGCTCTCGCTCTCTCCATGAGTATGGCCATGTTCATGAGGGTGTTGAAATCCAGGTAGATCTGAGGGGTAAGCAGGGTCCTCAGCTCCGGAGTCAATCCCTTCTTGAACATCTCCTGCTTCTTGGAGTCCTTGTCCACTTCCTCTAGGGCATAGCGAGCCAGCTCTATGAACTGATAAGTGTACTCCTCCACAAACTTGTTGCCCTGGCGGAGTTCACGGAACTCATCTGCCTTCCGCTTCAGTGTGTCTTCTGGGATGTGGTAGCGGTGAAACTCTTCCACAAACTCATCCCAAGTGATGGCGGAGGGATCCTTGGCTGCTGCACAGTAGTTCTCCCACCGAGCTAGGGGCCGTCCGGTGAGCTGGTGAGTGGCCAGGAGAACCTTGTCTCGGTCCTCACAGTTGAAGGGCTCTAGTTCCCTTAGAATGGCTCTCAGCCAGTCATCAGCATCCAAGGGATTCACGGACCCGCCAAAAGTGGGTGGCTTCGTCCTGAGGAACTCTATCAGCTTCTCATTCATGCCCAGAACTCGGGGCCTTGGGCGGTTGACGACATTGAATATGGCCTCCATCAGTACAATCTGATTGGCCAAAACTTGTGCTAGATCAATGGGAGGGGGTGGCAGTGGCAGAACAACGTTCTCTCCTCCATCTTCGCCTTGGTTCACTTCCTGGTCGTTAAGGCGCTCCCTTCAATCGCTTGCGATCCTTCAGCATCCATACGACCGGAGCCTTGGTGGGTCCTAGCAGGGCACCTGGAAACCATCTGTAAAGGAGCGGGTTTTTGTAAGAGATCTAGTTTTTATGTGATGTTTAAGTGGGTTATGACAAATTTCTTTTTTTTGAAAAGGTAGGGTCTACTCCTGCCGGCAAGCACACAAGAAGCACATAGCAAACAAACAAGCATAGACCAATTTTTATTACAACCAAGTGAGTAGGATACATCCCGACTATGCGACTGACACTACGAGGACACATTACACGACTCAGTACTACGACTAAAGCTAAGGGTGTGACTCTAAACTCAGACCAGCACGGCTTCAATTCCTGGGTCAAGGCAACAAGGGTATGCTACCCGCGAGGAGAGCCATCTCCCGGGGTTGAGTGCATCTCCAGCGGAATGAGCAGCTCGTCGTCATTCTCACCTTCGGGGCTTCCATTTTCCTGGGGCTGTGCTGCGGCTTCGGCGCTCGCCGTTGGTTGTTCAGTGACTACCAGTGGTGCTGGCGGAGCTTCAATAGTTCCTCCCCATCCTACAAGGGGTGTCCCAAGCAGGACTTGTGCTTCTCCAATGGCCGGAACGGGTGTTCCGCTGTTGGTTTATTCTTGCATGCGCTGGTCATGGATCTGCCTGAGGCTTTCATGGGCAACGACTTCACTACTTATGGCGGCTACGGTCCTTGCTTCAGCTTGAGCCACTCGGACTTGGTGCATCCTCACTGTGACTTCAGCTTGCTCGGCCCGACTGATTTGCTCCCTCAAGAGCTTGGCTTGGTCATCAAAGAGTTTGTCCAGGGAGACGAGGTAGGCAACTATGTAGTACAGCAGGTCTTCTTGGTGGCAGCGTCGTTCCAGGTTTCTCATGCGGGCCTGCCAGACTGGGGTTCTGATGGCGGGAGGAAAATACCTCATTGGTGTGGGGACGAGGTGTTCTTCGTAGATCTGACATAGGTAGCGGAGGGCTTTTCTGAGGGCCAAGGGGTAGGTGTCTCAGTGTCAAAACCCTGTGGCGGTCATGCGCCATGGCTCGATGTTGGTGTGGCGGTTGCTTCTGGCGACGGAGAGGACCATCCTACAACGAAGAGTTCTGAGTTGCTCGTACTCTCTGCTGTAGTACCTAGGGCGCTCAGTGATACCGAGACGCTCCAGGGAGTTGATGGGAAGGCGAGCAAAACCAGGCTCCTCCTGGCACACGCCTTGGGTACATCCATCTTCCGCCATCTGAAAACAAGGGTAGACTTGAACAGGTTGTGGTAGGGTACAAAAGATAGATAGCTTTATTTAGCAACAAGGTTGGGGTACACTCCTCAGGGTACACTTATTATTATTAGAACTCAGCTCTAGCCTAGACATTCTAGTCTTATCCTCATGGGGATCCTTCCTCCGTCTGAATGCGACGCTTCTTTGGTGGGAGGTCTTGCTCCGATATCATGTCCTCGGTCTGGGTCCCTTTGTCCCAATGAGTTTCTTTGGGCTCTTCCTCATCCAATACAGCTTCTTTTCCTCTCCTTCTACGTTCCTTGTGGAGCTCATCCCATAGGTTTTTGTGGAACATCTCCGAGCGTTCCCTTTCGTAAGGTAATCTTGCTCCATGTTTTCTAGGGCAACTTCCGCCATCGTTGTCTTTATCCTTTCCAATTCAATCCTTTGCTCGGCTCTTTCCGCCATGTCAATCTGTTGCTTCAGTTGCTGGGCTTGTTCCTGGTAGAGGTGGTCTAGGCCATTAAGGTAGATAGACAGGTGGGAAACTGCATCTTCTAGGTCTTCTTCCTCTCGTTCTATGAGCGTCCTCTACCTCTGGAGGGTGGGAAAATCCCATTGGAGTCCTTCTGAGATGCTGCCTATAAACCACTCGTAGATGTCGCAGGGCCTTCCGAGCAACCTTTGGGTAGGTGTCAGCGAAGCAAAACCCAGTGGCGGAGACGAACTAGGGTTCTATGTCGGGGTAGAGCGTACTTCTTCCCACGAAAATCAGCACTTTACACCGAAGGGTGCCGTAGCGTTCATACTCCCAATAGACGAACTCTGGTGGGTCCCTTACTCCGACGCGCTCTAAGCTGAGTAGCAGCAGGTTAGGAAGGCTAGGCTGGACGGGGCAGACTCCTCCGTTCCATTCCGGGTTAGCCATCTGGAATCAGGCAAGGATCAAGGTAAGGATTTGGGAAAAGATGGGCTTAGCAAAGAAAAGGTTAGAGAGGGGCCAGAGGAAGTCTTGTATCCTAGGGGTCGCATCCTACGGCCAACCTACGGCTGTGATACCACCTGAAGCGTCCCCTTATCAGAGATGACTAAATGTGACACAAATACCAGTCCCAGGAGGCTGGCAACACATTTATTACAACAGGTGGATCAGTCTTTTACATCACGGCGGCATAGTGGCACGAGAGTGCCAACGCCACAAGAAACAACACAAGTGCTAAAGACCAAACTACGATAGCGAAGGCTTCCAAAGCCTCATCAGAGTACCACACCATGGAAGCTCTCTGTGGAGGCCCTGGGTACACAGGCACGGTTGGGTGTAGGGCAGCGACCTACTCGACGTCTTCGGGAACGAAATCAGGACCCTCCTCTGAAAAACAGTTAGTTAAACAAGGGTGAGCACAAACGTACTCAACAAGTTCAACCCCACCCACGGAGGGGCTTATAAGTAAATCATGCACAGGATATATCAAGGATCAGGTTAAGGTTCATTTGTAAAACATTTACTCATGCAGGTGTTTATTTTTGAAAAGGTTTTCACAACAATTTTTATAACCCGAGTAACTCATTTTTTTGAGAAAAACCAATTAGGAACTACTGGACTCCCTGTCCGCAGTAGCCCAGGCACACAACCACACACTACCCGGAAATCCACTCACGCCATGAAAACCATCCCCGACCCAAACACTAGTTTTTGTGACCACACCGTGACTCGTCCAATACCGTGGACACGGCTATTGGAATAGGTTTGACACTCTGCAGAGGTTGTACATCTTTACCCACAAGTAGGGTAGCGCCACACGAACACCTCAGTGCCGGTGCAGATCCTATCAAAGCCATTACCCACCTTAGCTAACCCTTCGTGCCACCACGGAACAACTAAGGGGTTATCCCACATAACCTGGGCGTACCTCACACAGAGCGTACCCCTACTCCTTGGTCTGCCGCCGCTCACCCGCACACCAGATGGCAAGTAGATTAACTAGTGGGGTTTATACTAAGCCGTTGCCACATACAACGGTCGAGTGGTTGTACGAACATTTGGGTCAGGTGAAATGTCACGCAACCCGGTCCTTAATTGACAAGATGGACAACTCCCAACATGCCCAACCACACATGTACGAGCTCACCCATACTCCTGACACACACGTCCATCCCGTCTACCCAGTTCTTTACTCATTTTCCGAAATATCCCCTTTCCCATTTTTAAAGCACTCTCACATTTTGAAAGCAATCATTTAGGCCAAACGAAGGTCAAT
Organism: Cenchrus americanus; assembly: GCA_947561735.1. Taxonomy (NCBI): domain Eukaryota; kingdom Viridiplantae; phylum Streptophyta; class Magnoliopsida; order Poales; family Poaceae; genus Cenchrus; species Cenchrus americanus. Next base: position 123,055,194 of record OX387242.1, on the reverse strand, counting down.
CAAAGCAATCAAGGGTGGCTATCCTACCATGTTTTTGCAGTAAAACAATATGCAATTTATAAAACAGGTATAGGGTTATGTTTATAAAACTGGGACCGAAGCATGCATCAAAGGATGAGATTGAACTTGCCGTCTTCGAAGTCCTCGGGGAGTTCCGGCTCGGTGTTCGGGATCTCGGGCTCCTGCTCGCAGTACTCAGCTCCAAGCTCTGGCTCGGGGTTCCTTCCTTCGCTCACTCCATCGGCTAAAGCGTGCACACAAGCAGGCAGGCAATCAATACAAGCACACATAAATTTTCCGGCTGAGCTCGAGGAAAAATAGAAGAATAAGTGTTACGCGGGGGTTTCGTGTGATCGATCGGTGAAGGCATGCCCGGGACGGGCGTGGTGAATTTTGGGCACCATTTGAATTAAAATCGCACATGAAATGATGGGTTAAAGGGGGTGTTTAGAGCTAATTATGTGGTTAAGGACCTATTAGTAATTTAGGTTTAATGAATAAGGGCCTAATTACAATATTTAGACTTAGTGAGGGTTTTACTAAATAGCCTAGGGGTATAATTGTAAAGGGGCAGGGTTATTTTGGTGAGTAGTTCATGGTATAGGGTCTAATTTGAAAGAAGAAGAGAGAGGGAATAAAAGGGGGGGTTCAGTTTGGAAAAGGGGGAAAAGGGCAGGGGGTATGGGCAAAAATGCCCTTTCTTCTACCTCCCCTCCCTCCCGATCCAGACAGGGGAGGGGGCCGGGCGGCCTTGGCCGGCAGCGCCCCGGAGGCAGCGGCAGCCGGAGATAGGGGGAAACGGAGAGGGCAACGAGGGGGTCCTTCTCCCATTCCTACCTTGGGTTGGGGTGCTCTGGAGGGGCGGATCGACGGCCAACGACGGGCTGCTCGCGGTGGTGGTCGGGGCGGCACTGGTGGTGAGGATGGAGGGCTCGGAGGAGAGGAAGAAATGGTCGTGGAGGTGCGGGGTGCCACGGAGAGCCACACAGGGCCTTTTATAGTCGCGGGAAGGCGGTAACCCGGCCAGACTCCGAGCTCTAGGAGCTTCGGCCATGGCGGTGGGAGGAAAAAATATCCCCGCGTTGACTCACCGGCGAGGCCTTGGCCGGGATTCACGGTGGACTGGGCGCTGTTGAACATGACGCGTCGTGTAGAGCCACTGTGGCCGCGGAGGGGGGAGGCGGTGACGCCGTGCTGTGGTGGAGGTGACCGGTCGGAGTAATGGCGGTCTTCGTTTGTCAGGGGGCGATGCGGCTCGGCTGGGACCTCTGTCGGCGGCGCGGGGCCGGCGGGCGTTCGGCGCGGCGACCCGGTCGGGCCGGGGAGTGGGCCCGAGGTGGGGGCGGCGCCGGCCCGCGCGTGCGTGGGGGGGCGCCAGGCGCTCAGCCAGGAGGGAGCGGCGCGGGCCAGGGAAGAAGAAGTAAGGGAAAAAGAAAGGAAGGAAGAAAAGAAAAGGAGAAAAGAAAACGAGAAAAGGAAGAAAAGAAAAAAAGAAATAAGAAGAGGAATAGGAAAAGGAATAGGAAAGAGTTTTAGAAAAATTAGGAGAATTTCTCGGGAAATTAGGAGAGAGGTGAAGAAGGATTTTTTTGAGGATTTTTCTGGGTTTCTCAGATACCGGTGCTAATTTCGGGATGGCGGTGATGGCGAGGCGGACCGGCCGGCGGGACCGCGGCGTGCGCGGGATTCCGGCATGGTGGCCGACTCGCGGTGCCGGGGCGGCACGCGACGGGCGATGCCCCGGGTGCGGGCGGTGCCGGTGGGATTCGCGGCACGCGCGCCGAGGGGAAAAGAGAGAGAACGACCGGGCTTTCGAAAGGGGGTAAATGAGCTCAGCGGAAAGGTTTTGAAAACACGCGTGATTTAGTAGGTGTTTTATTAGGAGCTAAAAACGCGGGTGTTACACTGCCCTCCGCGGGCGCGTCGTCCACTCGCTTGCCCTTCTTCCCGTCGAAGATGGCTCCCACCGCCTCCTCGCCGGAGGCGAAGCTGGTGGCGATGTCGAACAACTCGTTGGAGTTGACCGGCGGGCTGCGCCCGAGCTCGCGCACGAGGTCCCGGCAGGTCGTGCCCTCGAGCAAGGAGTGTACGATCTCGGCTGGGCCACGCTCGGGAGCTCCGTGCAGCGCTTAGAGAAGCGCCGTATGAAGTCCCGGAGCGACTCACCGGGCTTCTGGGTGCACGCACGCAAGTCCCAGGAGTTCCCAGGGCGCACGTACGTCCCCTGGAAGTTCCCCATGAAGGTGCGGACTAGGTCGTCCCAGTTGTGGATCTGGTTGGCCGGTAGATGCTCGAGCCACGTCCGCGCCTAGTCGGCGAGGTGTAGCGGCAGGTTGCGGATGATCACCTCGTTGGTGGTGGCTCCGCCCAGCTAGCATGCTAGACGGTAGTTGTTGAGCCATACACGGGGGTCCGTCTCCCCCGTGTACTTGACGATCGACGTGGGCTGACAGAAGCGCTGCGGGAAGCTAGCAGTGCGGATCTCCCGGCTGAATACGCGGGTCCCCGGGGGCTCCGGCATCGGCAAGCAGTCCTCACGGCTGTCGTAGCACCCACCCCCGCCGTGAATGGTAGCCTGCCGCTGCCCGTGCCTTTGCGTTGCCCGTCCGCCGGGCTTTGATGACGTTGCGAGCGTTGCCGTCTTGGGCCTGCCCGCGCGTGTCAAGGATCCGCTCCATGACCGGCGTCCGGCCTTGGCCGGCGGGCTTCCCCGTCGCGCCGCCCACGTGAACTGATGTCTCAGGGCCCTGCGCGCCCCCGTCGTCCCGCGCGCTCCCCTACTGGCGAATGCGGGACGCCAAGCTCTCGGCCGGTTGCATGGCCGCTTGCTCGATGAGCGCCTACGTCTTGCGGTGCAGGTTCCGCGCCTCGGGCGTTGAAGGAGCAGGCATGGCCCGCGGCAGAGGTGAGCTTCTGGCTCGCTCATGGGGGGCGTGCTTGGGTTGTCGACGTTGAAGTCGGCGTTGATGCGCTCGCGGGCTTGCTTGCCCAGCTCGCGCGCGCGTTCGCCGCGCGCGGAGGCTTTCCCAGCGAATCAGCGATGGAGGCTCGTAGTAGTCGCACCGCGCGGTACTCCTCCGCGAGTTTGGCCTCGAGCTCGCGCGCTTGGGCCAGCTGCGCATTGATGTCGGCGCTCCATGGCGGTGAGGTGGGGGCGCACTTGGCCCGCGCCCTGGTGTGGTCCAATTCCGGGATTGAGGGGGACCTCTCCGTCGCCAGCTTCCGCCGCGTTCGCGGCGTTTGCTTGGTCGTTGGCGATCACGACGAAGCACTCCCGCGCGGGGTCGTAGCTCCCGACGCTGGAGTTGTCGGAGTAGCCGAACCAGTAGTCCGCGGCGTCGAGGAACCGCTGGAACATCACCGGGTCCAGTACGCCGTAGAAGTCCCACTCCGCGTACCCGTGTGAAGTGGCGGGCGACAGCCCGCTGGTGGAGCCGTGCTACGACTCGTCGTCGGTGGTGGCGGCGAGGTTCCTAGCCGCTGGGACGTGGCGGCGGGGATGGCCCTCGCGCGCCGCCATGTTGGGGCTGGCGGACGAGGCGTACACCATCGCGGCGTTGCGCATGCCGTGGGGGAATTGTGGTTCGAAAACCACGCATTCCCCCGCGGGAGCGGTCTCCATCGCGCCAGTAGTCGTGTCGCGTTCAGAGGCGACACACGCGGCCCGACGTCGTTCCATCCACGTCTGTCGAGAGCGCTGGTCGGAGCGTCGTCGGCGTCGTGGCGCTGAGGGGCCCACAGCGTCCGCTTCGCCGGGGCGCCGGGCGTCGCAGCGTGCGTGGTGGGAACCGGCCCTGGCCCGGTCGACTGCCACGGGTGAAGCTTGGCGCGGTTGGTGACGCGCATGAGGTAGCCGTTCCCCATAGCCTGAAAGTTCAGGCTCCCGAACCGGATTTCGAATCCGGCTAGGAGGCGGTCCGAGCTGCCCGTGGAGTATCTCTGGCCCCTCTACTCGGTGCGGATCACCATCGAGATGGCTGGTGGGAGCTGACCTTCAGCGTGTATCCCCCTACCTGGAGCGCCAACTGTCGGTGCGGAAAGTAGTCCCGACACTAACTAGTAAGAAGCGCTGAGATCTATCTCTTGATGGCCGGTGCTCAGCAACTAATGATTTTATCCTGGTTCCGACCGGGGGCCGTACGTCCAGCAGGGGTGTGCTCGGGGCACTATATTGCGTTGCACCATGGTGCTCGTATAGGGGGGCTACAAGCGAGGCGGGAGAGGAGGTCGGGCCTCTAGGTCCCAGAGGTACTGATTGAGGAAAATGCCAATGTCATGGTGAAGGCAGAAAGTGTGCAAGTGTGTGTTGTCCATCGTCCCCTCTTCCCATGGCTAGGGGACTGCCCCTCCTTTTATAGGCCAAGGAGGCGGCAGTTTACAAGCGTGCCGCACTATTTCGCCTACGTGTAGAGGCACGGTGTACAACGTCGCGGAGTAGACGGCCGTCCTGGCGAATCTTGCCTCTGGCGAGGCGTCATCGCGCATCCTGTGCGCGCCCAGGAGCGGCTTCGAGGGTGGCGGTGTAGCGGTTTCCTGTTCGGCGACCGCCCGTGTGAGGACTCGAGGGTGCTGTTGATGCAAGGACGTACGGGGGTACAGCAGCTGGTGTGGCGGCGCCCCGTCGCCGCACGCTTCTACAGCGTCGGGGATGGCGATGCAGTGGTCGGGATGGCGTCGGGGACGGCGGGGATGGTCGCACAGGGATGATGGCGATAGAGGTGACCAATCCCGCCGGCCTGGCGTCACGGCGTCGTTCTTGCACGGGCATGGCGTAGCTGTTCACCATCCCTTCGAGGGCTCCGCCGTCCTTCCTCAAGGGTGCGGCGCGCCAGCCGTACGGGATTGGGTGGCACATTGCCACGGGGTTGTTGCTGACCATGCCGCACAGCGTCGCACAGTGGCGGGGATGGCCTCGCCACGGGAGTTGGCGGAGCAGTGCCGGGGCATGATTCCCAGGCGCGTAGTGGCGTGGATTCACCTTTGACTTGGGCGCCTGCAGATGTCAGTGCATTAAATGCCCCTTCCGGAGGAGCGGGTATGGAGGCGGCGGGCCCGTGATGCCCTCGAGCGAGACGGAAACTCGCTCGAGGGGGCACTTGGCTCTCGATCGAGACGGGGCCTCGCGCGAGGGGGCGTCCAGGCCCCGAGCAAGGCGGAGTCCCGCTCGAGGGGGCGTCCGACCCTCGAGCGAGACGGAACCTCACCCGAGGGGGCGACCGACCCACGAGCGAGGCGAAGTTGTACCGGGGTGGCGCCGTGCCACTCGAGCGGAGCGGAGTTCCGCCCGAGGGTGGCTAGGCCGATTGTCTGGTGGGCCGTGGGTCCGTGGGTTTGTTTTGCACATGTGTTTTTTTACGAATGTAAGCGGGTTTTCGCTGGCTGTTTAGGGAACCCTCATGGCTATCCCCGACAGCTCGATTATTCAGATCCGTCAGACAGATGCACCAACAATACCACTGAGTACGAGGCACTCCTACTAGGTCTCAGAAAGGTGCGAGTGCTAGGAGCAAGCAATTTTCTAGTCAAGTGCGATGCCGAGGTCATCAAAGATCATGTGGAAAAGGAGAGTGAGGCCAGAGAGCCAGAACTTGTCAAGTACCTTGCAGAGGAATGAAATATGGAAAAACATTTTCGTGGTTTTACCATTGAACATTTGCCAAGGAAAAGAAACAGGGAAGCCGACGAGTTGGCGAAGAAAGCCGCAAGGGGGGAGGTGATGCCTCCGGATGTATTTTTCGAAATTTAACTGCTCCATCTATCAAGCCAGACAAGCAACCCCTTAGCACAATCAATGCAATCACAAGCATGGATTGGAGGCTACATCTTTTTACCAGCGGTAGTTGGCCGCGGCCTTAGCGGGCACGAAACCCCCATCTCCTCAAGGACCTGGTTAACGCGGCCCTGATGCTTCAAGATTTTCTGGGCACATTCCCATTCCTTGTGGGTATAGTTGTCGATCATTTGAACGTCCTTTTTCTCAGCTTCAGCTAAAATCTCTTCGTCCGTTTTTCCCTCAGGACGTTTCACATTGAACCTGGGGCTTCACGTTTCGAAATCTAGCCCCAACAGTTTCTTAATCTTGAAAGCCCATGATCCCCACTTAGGCTGACACGACCAAATGTCAGCTGGAACAAACTCTTCAAGCGCGTCACGTGTGGTAACCACATGAGTATCCTGAAAATAAGCATTAGTACTAGCTGAAGTGCGGCTAGCCTTCGTCAGCTCCGGAGCCAAATCAACGTCCAAATCAATCATATGGCTCGCTAAGTCATAGGTTGTCACTTCCTCACGTTTCGCATCCATCCCAATCACAGGAATGGGAGCGTAGAACCAATAAGAAGTCCATCGATTAGCCCATTTGTTCTTGTACGCAGGGGCTAACTCCACTGGAGCTTGACTCTTGTTGACGCGCCGGTTTTGAAAAGTACAGCATTTGTATTGAGCCTCCTTTTCCTCATCGTCAATAGTCACAACCCTCTTTTCCTAGTGAATTTCAAAGTGATGAACAAACGTTTCCACATCATTGTCACCAACGAAAGTCCGACAGACCCACAAAAATTTCATTAACTGAGGAATTGAGTTGGGTGTCAACTGATGAATTTGAACGTTGTAAGCGGCCAGAATCTCAACAAATCTTTTTGACACAGGCAGCCGAAGCCATGCCGTGGAAAGTCGCGAAACACGACTCTTTCATTCTTCCTAGGCTTCCGTGTGGTTTCCCTTCTGGGCAGTCGACAACTGCCAGGCTCGAAGCAACCTTCCAGACGCAGTGCATCCAAATCAGATCGGGTCATCAAGGATCAACCCCATGAAGCAGGTGCTAGGCTTGACCAGATCTTAGGGATAAGCACTCACGCCTGCCAAATTCTCCCCAAACTCCTCGGCAGCTGCCGCACCGCTCCCCTCTCCAATCTCGCCCTCTTCAATGTCGGCAGCTCGGTTTTTGGCATCTATGTCGCTCAACATTATTTTGACATACCCCCACTATCTGAATCATTACTTTCATCACTATTTGAGGTGGATGAAATACTACCGCTCCCGCGAGAGCTAGCAGACCAATCCAGGCCAGAAATCTTACCAGATTCTGAGCCGGAAGCCGCCGAGGATGACGCAACAACAGCTTCTGCAACTTCTGGAGAAGAAGGCCGATCTTCGCGGTTTGAGGGGTAGCCTTCGCCTTCCATTGCTTTAGCGGTGTGCCTAACACGAGCCATGTATCTATGAAATCTTAATCTCAAAATACATCGTTGCGAAAGGCAGAAAATGTAACACCCTAAATTCCACTGTTTGATTTCAATTCAAACTTGCTTAGCAACATTTCGATCTCGTCTAAGGAATATAAGGATGTTGTGCTCTTATAGGCATTTAATCATTTTTCTTAATTAATTAATGAAATATAGGAGTTTACTGTCGCATTCATGCTGCTGCATTGTTTTTGAGTGCTTGGATTCAAATCCTGGTTTGAATTCAAATTGGTTTGCTTGTTTAGAAAGGGAATAGGATTTTGGAAAAAAAGAAAAGATCAAACCCCTTCCCGCGTAGGCCGCTTCCAGCCCAGCTCCACAGCCCAGGCCGGCGCGCAGCCCGCCTTCTTTTTCTTCTGCGCGCGCAGCCCGCTAGCGCAGCCCACCACCGCGGTCGACCGGCCGCCGTCGCCGACGGGCGGGCCACGCCCATCATCCCCGACCTCGAGTCGGAGGCGGACCGGGGGCCGGACCCGACCCCGAGCCGGACTCCCCGCTCGCGCGTCCTAGGCCGCGGGCCCACGCCTCGGGCGTCTCCCCGCCACCTATAAAGGCCGCCGCCTTGCTCCTTTTGCGCACGCTCGCCTCGCCCGCAACCCTAGTCGCGCCGCCTTCCGTCGGCCGCCGTGCAAACCCTAGCCGGCCGCCGCTCGGTTCCGCGCCGCCGCTCGGTGACCCGAGCGCCCGTCGACGCCCGTCGCGCAGCCGTCGTCTCCGCGCGTGCACCACTAGGTAAGGGGGAAGACGCGCATGTGCCCTTTTCCGCCGTGACCGGCTCACCGAGTCCGCCGCCGCGCCTCCTCGTCGACCGCCTCGTCGCGTCGCCCTCGCCGCCTCCGGAGGACGTCGTTGTGCTCGCCGCTCGCCGGCGAGCGTCTTGGTGCCGTCCCCGTCGCGATTGGAGCACCCCGGCTCAACTCGGCCGCGCCGCCGAGCCGCCGCCCCCGCGCCGCCGCACCGCCCCCGCCGCCGGCCGCTTCCCCGCCGCTGGCCGCCTGCGTGAGACCGTGGCCGCCGGATCCTTGATCCACGGCCCAGAGCGGTTTGACCCCGTAGTCAAACTAGTCAATGCCGGTCAACCACCCTTATCCGCCGCATTAGATCTCCACCGTCCGATCGTGATCCTGTGGTTCAGATCCACCTCTTCAGCGTTGGCCACGCGCTTTTGTAAATAAAACCCCGATTTCCTCCAGTTTTGCAACCCGGTCCTCCCACCTTAAGAAAACCCTTACGCATAGGTCCTGTTTTCTTCAGTTTAGCCCGAAAACTTAAGTTTTATTTACATAGTAGTCCTAAAATTTGTTTTAGCCGTAACTTAGTCGTTTTAGCTCCGTTTTTAGCGTTCTTTATGTCCACGCGATCATCTCGACGAGTAAAATAGTTTTCTGTTGTTTTTACTTCTGTTTGAGATGATTGGTGTATTGTTTCTTATTTGTTTCCATTGTATGCTTGTATGTGATGTGTGGAGCGTAGCGTACGAGCAGTTCGGCGACTTCGCTGCTGTTGAAGAGTATCAAGACCCTGAGCAATTTCCGGTGCTGGTAGAAGGCAAGTCCTTGCTGCATTCCTGTTAAATTCCTATTACAACATGCATTTTAATTACACTGTTGTTTATTATTGCTATGCATTAAATTGATGGGTCCTATTGCTAAGGTTCGACTAGCTTTGTTATTTTATGCCTTGATCAACCTGGGTTTACTTTATGTTGGGTAGCACATGCTAGCGCTTTACGTGGTTTTGGAGGGTTTAATGAATACTTGTTAATATGGAATTATTTCTACTGTCATTCATGTAATGCAAGAACACTTTATGTTGTTAATCGGAACATGGAGAACCACCCAGGAAAACAGTGCTACCACAAGACATATGGCTCTGTCTTGGCTTATTAATTAGTGAACTAGGTGTTAGCTATGCTTTACCTGATAAGGGTTGGGGGTTGCCGGTAGTTGGTGTATAACTCAGCCCTCAGACTGATCTGCTCTATGGTAGCTTCGCAGCTGAGAGAGATTTATGCATTGCGCTGTCAAGTAACCTAGCGAGCAGCCTACACCTGGGGATCTTTGTAACGGCCTCGTAGCGTCCCTATGCAATCACACCTCGGTAGTGTGGTATGATGCCTAGCTAGCATCGCATGGTTGGGTCTAAAACTCTTTTGGGTTTTTACGCGACTTGTGGGTAAAGATGTACAACCTCTGCAGAGTGTAAAACTAACTAGTTAGCCATGCCCACGGTCAAGGGCGGCCTAGACCCTCACATGATTAATTCTATGGAAGATGGAACTTTTAAACTTGTGCATTACATTCTACGGATCTGTTGCATTTTATTATCTGGGTTTGGTATGTACTTACACTTGCTAGTAACAGTTGCTTAATAAAACTTGACCAACTAAAATGCTGACTTGCTTATGAACCATCAGCTTCCACCATAAAGCCTTGCATGTTGTTATAGAACTTTTCCCTTGTTGAGTACGACATGTGCTCATGCTTGTTGTTCCTTTATTGCATATACACTACCCGCTGCAGCTCAGATGGGTGTTTTGAAGACTACAATGATGAGTTCGATGGGTTCTAGGCGTTTGTTCTCCAGTCAGCTGCCTGTGGAGGACTTCTGCGTGTGTTTCTTTTCCGCTGTTAGCTACTCGAACGATTGTTTAGTTGAGACATTCGGTCATGTAATAACTATTTAATACACTCTTTGCACTTTACACTGTGTTATTGGTATTCACTGCGTCGATGCATGTGTGTAACTTGATCCTGGCGCACATGTATTCTTGCATTCGAATTTGCCCTTAAATCCGGGTGTGACATAGTGGTACCAGAGCCGTGTTGACTGTAGGACGTTAGCCTAGTTAGAACTGGTCGAAAACTAAGGATTTTATAATAATAGAAGCCACACATAGTTTAGCTTGCTTTATTCTGTTTATTATATCTAATCTTGGTTTAATCTTATCCTTGGTTTGCTTTTGTTATCTAAGCTTGATCTTGTCTCAGTTAGTAATCTGCACTTGTCTCAACTATCTTAGATGGTTCGCTGACTGAAGACCACTCGTTCAGGTGCTTACCGCTTTCCAAGATACCTGGAGGACCAGGACTTCTACTGCTACTCCACGGACAGTGATGAGCACAGGAAGCTTCTGAAGAGGGAGGTGAAGCGAACTCTGCTTCAGGGCAAGCTTCACCACCTACAGTCATTGAGCTGTCAGATGATGAGCCAGAAGAGGAGCCAGCTGAAGAGCAAGAACAAGGAGGTGATCCAGATGACCACCCAGATCCTGAGGACTCTGACCCGGAGGATGGAGATGCTGATGATCAACCAGTGCCAGAGAAGTGGGATGTGGTCATCTGTCACCATGATGGAGGGCATGCACGCTTTCCGTCCAAGTTGAGGAGGCTCTTCCAGCGTCTTCAACTGCATGTGATGATTGACTACGTTGGACTAAGGAGGACTCACCCTTGCTATCCAACGCAGTGGGATGTGTTCGTGCGCATCTTGGAGGATAACCCACAGGATGGTGGACTGTATGAGGTTGTTGTCCACCAGGCTCTAGCCACTAGTGCTACCTTCGCCGCAGGGAGAGATGATGCTGCTAGAAGGGCTCTTTCCACATGGTGTTATGAGGAGGCTCACCACCTCACTAACTTCGTGTGGGGTGACTTTCCCCGTCGTCGTTCTGGAGCTGTGGGCAGTGAGATTCCACTGGCTAACGAAACCTTGGGAGCACGCTATGCATCTCAAGTGGGACTCGTAGCGGCTCTCAACACCAACCTAGATGACACCATCATGGAGCTTCAAGACCTCCGCGACCAGCAAGATGAAGACTGGAGGGAGATCAAGAGGCTCAAGGCAGTGATCGCGGGACAAGATGAGGAAGAAGTGCAGGAAGATGGAGAAAACTGGCCTGCAATGTCACCAAGGCCCGCGAGGACAAGCTATGGGTCACTTGGATCCTGCACTAGGATCATTTGGCCATATGTGTTAGGTGTCTTTATCTTTCAGTTATCGAGTCTGTAATCGTTAGAACGACACATTGGATCGGTGTGTTAGATAGTGGTGTGTTTGAATGCTTGGTTTGTGAACATCTATGAGTTGAATTTTTGTTTGATTGCAGTGTGTTGTGGATTAATGCCACAATGACATTGGTTTAGTAATATAGTTTGATTAGTGGGTTTAAGTTCTGTTTCATCCATCTTTTATCTTGCAAATTTGTAATTCTTTATCTATCATAAGGAGTATCGAAGTGCAGAATCTGTTCCCGTCACTTCCTGACACAGCAGTAGTGTTTTATTTTTATCCCGAGCTACAGAACTCCGAATTAAGTAAAACCAGTGGGGTTAGTTCAAAAATTTTATACACGATTTTCTGTCAAAAATTCAGCACTATCCAATGTATATTCTGGGAGTTATGGATGAAACACTAAGCCAACAGAAATCTGTCAAATCCTGCGGACAGAGCTGACTTCATTATTTTATATCTCGAGTTGTAGAACTCCGATTGAGGAAAAACCAGTTGGGTTAGTTCAGTAATTTAATACACCATATCTCCAGAAAAATTTGTGGTTTTTGGTTACTAGTACAGAGAGATATCCTTGTTTCTTTACAGCTATCAGAATCTGTCATAATCTGGAATTCTGCATTGTTTATCATTTCGGCTTTTCTATCATTGTCATAATCTAAATCAGTGTTTCTAACGCTCAGATGGTAAACACCAGGTCCGGATCAGGGGTTGATCAGACTCCAGTGGCACGTCAAGGTCGAGGCAATAGTTCAGGCAGTGCACCGCCACCACCACCGCCACCAATGGATCCCATGCAGCAGGTTCTTCCCGGAACCGGATGCGGCCATCTGGAGAATCTGACCAACACTGTGGCCAACCTGCAGGCCCAAGCTAACAACCCACCTCAGCCACCGCCACAGCAGCCAGCACCCGTGAACAGGCACAGGGAGTTCATGAGCCACCGTCCGCCAGTTTTCACCCATGCTGCTGATCCGCTTGATGCTGATGATTGGCTGAAGACCATGGGCAATATGCTCACCACTGCTCAGTGTGACGACAGGGAGAAGGTCCTGTTTGCTGCAGGCCGACTTCAGGGATCTGCAGGAGCATGGTGGGATGCTTACACTACCGCCCATGCTGCACCTGACACCATCACCTGGCAGGAGTTCACAGAGAGCTTCAGGAACAACCACATTCCTGCTGGGGTGATGAGGCTGAAGAAGAAGGAGTTCCTCTCTCTCTCAAGCAGGGGGGAATGTCAGTGGAAGTGTATCGAGACAGGTTCATCGAGTTGTCTCGCTATGCACCAGAGGAGGTAGCTGATGATCCTAAGAAGCAGGAGCGCTTCTTGGAGGGTTTGGCCTGGACTGCTTCGTTACCAGCTGACGTCGCACACCTTCCAGTCCTTCCAGCAGCTGTTAGACAAAGCTATTGTCTTGGAGTCCATGCGCAGAGAGCTGGGGGAGCTGAAGAGGAAGGCCACTACTCCAGGGTTGTCCGGGAGCCACACTCGTCCCCGTTTTACCTAACCGCTGGGAGCCCCGTTCCGTCCAGGAGGCCCGTCAGGAGGTTATGGCCAGCATCAGTAGTATCAGTACTAGCCACAGCAGTACCAGCAGTTCCAGCGCACTCCTCAGCAGTTTCCGCGCCCCGGGCCACAGACTCCACGCCCTGCATACCCGCAGCATCGTCCGATGACCCCGATTGACACGCCAGCGAGGCCCAGTGCGCCCCGCACTCCCGCGAACAACAGTTGCTACCGTTGCGGGGAGGTTGGTCACTACGCCAACAACTGCCCCAAGAGGCCTGCTCCCAACACCCCCGTTCAGAATCAGCAGATGCAGCAGATGAGGAATGGGAATCAGACGCCGCAGAGCAACAAGGGACCGCAGAGCTATTCACGTGGTAAGGTCGCTCACGTGAGTGTTGAGGCTCGCCCGGGGAGAACCCGCAGGTGGTGCTTGGTATGTTCCTTGTCAACTCCATCCCCGCATCGGTCCTATTTGATTCCGGAGCTTCTCATTCTTTCATATCTCGCTCAATTTGTGGCTAAACATAGTGTACCCATGCAACATATGAAACAAAACATGCTAGTTACCTCACCAGGGGGGAAATGAGAGCCAAATACTTGTGTCCTAATGTTAATCTTAAAATCATGGGAGTAGACTTTCCAGCACAGCTGATAGTTTTGGAGTCAAAAGATCTCGATGTTATTCTGGGTATGAATTGGTTGGCTGGTCATGATGCGACGATTCAGTGTGGTAAGAGGACAGTTCTTCTCACTGGTCCCAACGGGGAAAAGATTGAGCTTGTGGCTGATCCACCTTCAGGTTCAGGGGGTTCTGTGTAGCAGCTGGATGGCAAAGCTTTGGAGGATATCAAGGTGGTCAATGAGTACCCGGACGTGTTTCCAGAGGAGTTACTAGGTATGCCACCTGACCGAGATGTTGAGTTTGTTATTGATATATTACCTGGTACTGCTCCTATTTCTAAACGTCCATATAGAATGTCTAGTACACAATTGATAGAACTTAAGAAACAGATTAAAGAATTATTGGAAAAGGGGTTTATCCGTCCTAGTTCATCACCTTGGGGGCACCAGTTATCTTTGTTGAGAAGAAGGATGGTACTCCGAGGATGTGTGTGGATTATCGATTGCTTAATGAGGTTACTATCAAGAATAAGTATCCATTGCCTCACATTGAAGACTTGTTTGATCAGATGAGAGGTGCTAAGGTGTTCTCCAAGATTGATTTGCGTTCTGGTTATCATCAGATGAAGATCAGATGGTCGGATATTCCTAAAAGCTCGCATTCACCACCGGGTATGGGCCGTATGAGTATACTGTTATGTCCTTTGGGTTGACAAATGCACCTGCCTACTTTATGTATCTGATGAACAAGGTGTTTATGGAGTATTTGGATAAGTTCGTTGTGGTGTTTATTGATGATATTCTGGTTTACTCTAAGACTGAGGAGGATCATGAGGAGCATTTGAGGCTTGTCTTGCAGAAGTTGAGAGGGCAACAGTTGTATGCCAAGTTCCGTAAGTGTGATTTCTGGCTGAAGGAATTCTCTTTTCTGGGGCATATTATCACAGATGGAGGTATCTCAGTCGATCCAGCTAAGGTAGAAGATGTGTTGAAGTGGGAACCGCCGAGGACAGTTAAAGAGATCAGGAGTTTCCTTGGACTTGCAGGGTACTATCGACGATTCATCGAGGGGTTCTCCAGGATTATGAAGCCTCTCACCACTTTACTGGAGAAAGATAGAGAGTTCAAGTGGACTGATGCCTGTCAGGAGAGTTTTGAGGAGTTGAAGCGAAGGTTGACAACCGCACCAGTGCTTGTGATGCCGGACTTACAGAAGGGCTTTGATATCTATTGTGACGCATCAAGACAAGGTTTGTGTTGTGTTCTTATGCAGGAGGGACACGTCATAGCTTATGCATCGAGGCAGTTGAGGAAGCATGAGCAGAACTATCCTACACATGATCCGGAAGCGGCGGTACCGTGGTTCATGCTTTAAAGATCTGGAGGCATTACATCATGGGAACCAAGTGCCAGATTTACACAGACCACAAGAGCTTAAAGTACATCTTCACTCAGAAGGATCTTAACCTGAGACAACACCGATGGTTGGAGCTGATCAAGGATTATGATCTAGACATACAGTATCATCCTGGGAAGGCTAATCTGGTTGCAGATGCTTTGAGTCGGAAGGGACGGGCCAATACAGCTTTGGCGTCCCAGCTGCCTGACGAGCTGATGAAGGAGTTCGAGGGACTCAATCTGGGGATAGCTGCTCACACTGAGGGAGTCACTTTGGAGGTAGAGTCTACTCTGGAGCAGCAGGTTCGTGAAGGACAGTTGGAGGATGAGGAGATCAAGGATATCACGGACACCATGGAGGGGGGCAAGGCCCCGGATTTCACTGAGGATGATCAGGGTACGATATGGTTCAAGAATCGGATCTGTGTGCCTGATGTGGGAGATCTCCGGAACACGATCTTGAGAGAGGCCCATGATTCAGCTTATTCTATCCACCCTGGAAGTACAAAGATGTATCAAGATCTTAAGCAGAGGTATTGGTGGTATGGGATGAAGAGGGATGTGGCCTCTCACGTTGCATTGTGTGACATGTGCCACAAGATCAAAGCTGAACATCAGAGACCAGCGGGATTGCTTCAGCCATTGAAGGTGCCAGAGTGGAAGTGGGAAGAGATAGGCATGGATTTCATAGTTGGATTGCCCTATACTCGTGATGAATATGATTCGATATGGGTTATAGTGGATCGCTTGACAAAGGTCGCTCACTTCATACCAGTGCGTACCACTTATATGGGGGAAAAGCTAGCTGAGGTGTACATGACCAGGATCGTATGCTTGCACGGTGTGCCTAAGAAGATAGTGTCTGACAGAGGTACCCAGTTCACGTCCCGTTTCTGGGAGAAGCTTCATGAGTCCATGGATACAAAGTTGAACTTTAGCTCAGCCTATCATCCGCAGATAGATGGTCAAACTGAGAGGACAAATCAGATTCTAGAGGACATGCTAAGAGCTTGCGCCCTTAAGCATGGTGAGAGCTGGGATAAGAGTTTGCCATATGCAGAGTTCTCATACAACAACAACTATCAGGCCAGTCTAAAGATGGCACCCTTTGAGGCACTGTATGGAAGAAAGTGCAGAACACCGTTGTACTGGAGTCAGACAGGCGAGAGTCAGTTGTTTGGGACAGAAATCATCAAGGAGGCAGAAAGGCAAGTTCAGATCATAAGAAAGAACTTGAGAGTTGCTCAGTCCAGACAGAAAAGTTATGTAGATGGGAAGAGAAGAGATGTATCTTTTTAGGAAGGTGACTATGTGTACTTGAAGGTGTCACCCATCAGGGGTTTACGCAGGTTTAAAGGTGAAGGGAAAGCTGTCCCCTCGCTACATTGGACCTTTTCAGATCTTACAACGAGTGGGAGAGGTAGCATACAGACTTGATTTGCCAGCACAGCTTGCAGATGTGCACGATGTGTTCCATATCTCTTAGTTAAAAAGGGGTCTCAAGCCTCATGATAAGGAACCATTGCCTATGGATGGGTTAGATGTGAAGGAAGATCTCACCATTACTGAACGGCCTATCAGAATTCTGGATAGGTTGACATGGGTTACAAGAAACTGGACTTTCACCATGTGCAAGGTGCAGTGGAGTAATCATGCAGAGGATGAGGCAACTTGGGAAAGAGAAGAGGAGTTGAGAGCAGAATACCCACATCTCTTTGATCCATCCGAATCTCGAGGACGAGATTCATCTTAAGGGGGGTAGGATTTGTAACACCCTAAATTCCAATGTTTGATTTCAATTAAAACTTGCTTAGCAACATTTCAACCTAGTCTAAGGAATATAAGGATGTTGTGCTCTTATAGGCATTTAATCATTTTTCTTAATTAATTAATGAAATATAGGAGTTTACTGTTGCATTCATGCTGCTGCATTGTTTTTGAGTGCTTGGATTCAAATCCTGGTTTGAATTCAAATTGGTTTGCTTGTTTAGAAAGGGAATAGGATTTTGGAAAAAAGAAAAGAAAAGATCAAACCCCTTCCGCGCAGAGCCGCTTCCGGCCCGGCCTCCGCGGCCCCGGCCGGCGCGCGGCCCGCCTTCTTTTTCTTCTCGCGCGCGCGGCCCGCTAGCGCTTTTGGCCCGGCCTGCAGCCCCCCACCACCGCGGTCGACCGGCCGGCCGCCGCCGACGGGCGGGCCCCGCCCGTCATCCCCGACCTCGAGTCGGAGACGGACCGGGGGCCGGACCCGACCCCGAGCCGGACTCCCCGCTCGCACGTCCTAGGCCGCGGGCCCACGCCTCGGCGTCTCCCCCGCCGCCTATAAAGGCCGCCGCCTTGCTCCTTTTACGCACGCCCGCCTCGCCCGCAACCCTAGCCGCGCCGCCTCGTCGCCGCCGTGCAAACCCTAGCCGGCCGCCGCTCGGTTCCGCGCCGCCGCCGTTGACCCGAGCACCCGTCGACGCCCGTCGCCAAGCCGTCGTCTCCGCGCATGCACCACTAGGTAAGGGGGAAGACGCGCCCGTGCCCTTTTCCGCCGTGACCGGCTCACCGAGTCCGCCGCCGCGCCTCCTCGCCGACCGCCTCGTCGCGTCGCCCTCGCCGCCTCCGGAGGACGTCGTTGTGCTCGCCGCTCGCCGGCGAGCGTCCCGGTGCGCGTCCCCGTCGCGATTGGAGCACCCTAGCTCAACTTCGCCGTCGCGCCGGCGAGTCGCCGCACCTACCCCGCCGCCGGCCGCTTCCCCGCCGCTGGCCGCCTGCGTGAGACCGTGGCCGCCAGATCCTTGATCCACGGCCCAGAGCGGTTTGTTTCCATTGTATGCTTGTATGTGATGTGTGGAGCGTAGCGTACGAGCAGTTCGGGGACTTCACTGCTGTTGAAGAGTATCAAGAACCTGAGTAGTTTCCGGTGCTGGTAGAAGGCAAGTCCTTGCTGCATTCCCGTTAAATTCTTATTACAACATGCATTTTAATTACACTGTTGTTTATTATTGCTATGCATTAAATTGATGGGTCCTATTGCTAAGGTTCGACTAGCTTTGTTATCCTATGCCTTGATCAACCTGGGTTTACTTTATGTTGGGTAGCACATGCTAGCACTTTATGTGGTTTTGGAGGGTTTAATGAATACTTGTTAATATGGATTTATTTCTGCTATCATTCATGTAATGCAAGAACACTTTATGTTGTTAATCGGAACATGGAGAACCACCCAGGAAAACAGTGCTACCACAAGACATATGGCTCTGTCTTGGCTTATTAATTAGTGAACTAGGTGTTAGCTATGCTTTACCTGATAAGGGTTGGGGTTGCCGGTAGTTGGTGTATAACTCGGCCCTCAGACTGATCTGCTCTATGGTATCTTCGCAGCTGAGAGAGGTTTATGCATTGCGCTGTCAAGTAACCTAGCGAGCAGCCTACACCTGGGGATCTTTGTAACGGCCTTGTAGCGTCCCTATGCAATCACACCTCGGTAGTGTGGTATGATGCCTAGCTAGCATCGCATGGTTGGGTCTAAAACTCTTTTGGGTTTTTACGCGACTTGTGGGTAAAGATGTACAACCTCTGCAGAGTGTAAAACTAACTAGTTAGCCGTTCCCACGGTCAAGGGCGGCCTAGACCCTCACATGATTAATTCTATGGAAGATGGAACTTTTAAACTTGTGCATTACATTCTACGGATCTGTTGCATTTTATTATCTGGGTTTGGTATATACTTACACTTGCTAGTAACAGTTGCTTAATAAAACTTGACCAACTAAAATGCTGACTTGCTTATGAACCATCAGCTTCCACCATAAAGCCTTGCATGTTGTTATAAAACTTTTCCCTTGTTGAGTACTACATGTGCTCATGCTTGTTGTTCCTTTATTGCATCTACACTACCCGACTGCTGCTCAGATGGGTGTTTTGAAGACTACAATGACGAGTTCGATGGGTTCTAGGCGTTCGTTCTCCAGTCAGCTGCCTGTGGAGGACTTCTGCGTGTGTTTCTTTTCCGTTGTTAGCTACTTGAACGATTGTTTAGTTGAGACATTCGGTCATGTAATAACTGTTTAATACTCTCTTTGCGCTTTACACTGTGTTATTGGTATTCACTGCGTCGATGCATGTGTGTAACTTGATCCTGGCGCACATGTATTCTTGCATTCAGATTTGCCCTTAAATCCGGGTGTGAAAGAAAACCTAAGGTACCTTTCATTCAAAGGAAGAAGCTAACCTCTAGGGATGACCAACTATCGCAGAGCGCAATCCACGGGAAGCGAAGCCCAAGAGTTCAATTGCGAAATCTAAACAAGAGAGGAAGGGGTGAAAGTGACAGCAGTTTCACTGCGGCGTCAACCCCTCCTATTTATAGGCAGTAAAGCGCGACGATCAAAATTTTGAACCCAATGGATAGAAAGTGAGGGCGTTTTGGGTAATTCGCGCGGCAACTTTGGAAATTGACGCCGTGGAAGACGTTTTCTTTTAACTCGATTCTCGAACCTTTGTTTTCGATGGCTCAAGTTTGTAGTATTGCAAACATTTCGCCACCGAGGGGCTTCTGTTGGGGCATTCGACATCGAGTCCATTGCACTCAAAAATCATAAGATTGTTGTAGCTAGGCGAGACGATTCGAGAGAATAACAAGCGAAACCCCCGAAGCCATTTAGCTCCATGTTGCCTTTCGTATCACAGCTTTCGCCTGGTACCTTTCATTGCCAGAAAAGTTCTTGAATAGGTCCAGCGATCCAAGGTATTAGGTTTCGGGTCTGGTGAATCGGTTTTCTTCATGACGAAACCTTGGGGTGAATCCTACCTACTTAACAAGTTTCAGCTTAGGTTTCGCATGGGGGGTTTCGTTGCTCTTAACTGACTAATGCATTTACGTTTTGGTTCGGAATGCGTTTCAGGTGCAAGGATGCGCTAGGCGAAAGGGATATCTCCAAAAAGTCGAAGGTCTTCACCCGACAGGCGCACGTGGAGATGCCGGGAAAAGCACCGTGATTTGCAGGCTTGCGTAATAGGGGCGCCGATTAAGTGAAGGCTCGATGGAGATGTCCCTAAATTAACCTAGTACATTCCTGTTCGATTCGTTTTACACGAGGGCAATCTCGGTATGTAAAAAGTCTGTTCGTCTCCCTATAAAAGGAGCCCGACCGACACTTATAAAGGGGATCGGCTTTTGAGAAATTCACTGTTGAGAGAGAGCTTTTAGTCTTCCTTTGGTGTCCGCTTGAGTTTGTGATCTCGAGCTTGTTGTTTATTTTCATTGTTCGTGAGAGGTAGCTTCGCTACATCACAACATCGTGGTCGTTCGATTGGAATGTACATTATAGCCATCTAAGAGTCAATCACAACCTATTGGTTTTGGAAGACAAGGTGAAAACAAAGCATGATCTTAGTGCATTTATGAAGATACACAATTACCACTCAGAACCATTGTCCACACAATGTACAATGCTTTCAATATGTGAAAACAAAGCATGACCTCAGTGTGTTTATGAAGATACAAGAATACCACTCAGAACTGCACACAATGTACATTGCTTTCAGTAGTTTATATATAATGGGAATACATAGCTTTCTGTGCTTTATTTAAAGATGTGATTGTCAGGTTTAAATAAGATGATTGCCATGATTAACAAAAGCCTTGGCCCGGGGTGTAGGGCAATAAAATAAGATGATGTCTCCTTGAATAAAAGTAAATGGGCACATAGGACATAAGTGTACATATATTTCTTTCATTTTGTAATTCTGAAAATATTCACGCGTTACATTATGATAAAAAAAAGTTAAGCAAATATATCCAGATATTTATAGCACAAGTATGCTCATATCTCGTATGTGCATTGTAGAAAGGAACACAAGGAGGTTTACCTTCTTGTTCATTTTTACACTGTATAGTTAACATAGTTTACAAAAAATATTTACACCTTATGTTTCCGGTTCCTCTGAATGGACGGTTCATATTTTTTTTCCAATCTTATAAAAAATCCTCTTATAATCTATACTTATATTCACAGGTCGTGTAATTTCGTTTGAAAGTGTGCAAGCACAAGAATCATCTTCACACATGTTATGGCTTTAGAAGGAAGAACACGAGTTAAATTTGGTGGTTTTCGATGAATTTAGTTTGTGAATAAGAAAAATTGCAAGTGATTTGAAGATCTTTGTGGTGAATCCAATTGCGTCTCCGGTCCACGATTGGTGGACACAACTCACCCATAACATGATGTGCCAATAAAAACCCTTCAATCGCCATCCTTCTAGTGGTTTGGGAGATTGTGAAAGAAAGAATAAAGCCAAAACCGGTTGGTTAAAAGCAAGAAATAATTAAGATTGACAAGAGACAGTTTTACTCATGAAATGTGGCAAACACCCCTGAGAGAATGCAGTACAGCCATAGTCCATGGACAGCATTTCCAAGATCATCATGTATGGCAATCACAAACTAGGGGTTAAAAGTCATCACCGAAAAATAACTGAGATGCCTATTTCTTCTCTATAATGATACAACGATGACTTTTTTGCCCTTTTCGCTTTCTCCTCCTTTGGAAAGTACTAATTTCATTTTGAGTTTTGTATGTCGGATTTCTTATTTGCCATCCCTGTATTTAAAAATAGACGAACAATCAGAGATTTATCTCCTTAGTTTAGTTGGAGAGATTGTATGCTCGTGCTATGCAAGAATGCAACTCACGGAATGAAGGAACTAGCTAGGTGGAGTGCCATTCTCACCGAAGGATTCTCCTCAGCTGTTCGATGTGGCTCATGAGTTCTTGCTGCTTACTTATTAGTGTCTGCAGGGTCTGAACGTATAATAAAATTATCATTAAGTTTCTAGATGTCTTGGGGTGCAATTTCTTTAATCAGGGTGGGTTCTGTTGCTCACCTCCTTAGTCTGAGCAGCGCAGTCTTCAAGTTCTTGGATCTTCACTGAAATCTGTTCACTGACTTGTCTCTGTAGAATACTTCCGCTGGTATGAGTGCCATCCTGTCCATAGAGAAATCAATATTAATGTGATCTTTTGTGCACAGATAGTTGGACAATCCGGTTGAACCAACATAGACTGGTATACATATTTTCTTTACTTACTGCCTTAAAACTTAATATTATCTAATGGCATATGCTTTTTTCCCCTGTTATGAAGTGAAAGTCCATGGGTATAGAAATAAAATTTTAGAAAGAAAAGAATGACACGAACAAAGACCTGGTCATCCTTTAACAACATGCCAAGAGTTCTTTTCCTACGAGAAGTGGAATCTACTTGTTTCGCAAAACGCTCCTGCACATAAAAATACGAAGAATGAAGAATCCATGATGGTTTGTTTTATCTTTTGCAATGGAAGAGGGAATAAGATGGAAGACAGGAGAGCCAAAATCATTTTGGCATTGCACTAAGTAATGACAAGGAGAAGGACAAAAAAAAAACAATGAAGATGAAAGAGGTCGGTGCAATTAAGATGCAGCACTTATATTCTCTCAAACTATTCTGGACTATTCTGTTCTGAAGGGGCAAGGCGTACCTACACGAGTTGCGTGATGATTATCACTCTCGAGAAAAGAAAACCAACTGACGGAAAGGATTAAAGGGGCTAAGAATAGGAAAGCTTTGAGCAAGGGCAGTAGGAGACTAGGATCAGTTCTATCGAACATAGATTGAAGATCTTCATTTTTCCGGTCGGCAGCTGCAGTCAGTAATAGCAAAAGCTACAGGATGTCCCATACTACTTTTCCTTTGGATGTTCATTCTGGAATTGAATGTCACAAATAAGACTCATACTTCAGAGCTCAGACTTTGAACTGCTTGAATCAGGAGCTGTAATCCGCAACGTCAGTCACAGCATTGGCAGTAGTGAGCTGTGAGCGGTAAGAGCACTCAGAGAGCAAACAGCAGCTCATCAAACCTTTCAGTTTCGTTTACAGCTCAAGTGGTTTGTCATAAATAATGTAGTCAAGCAAGGTTTTCATCCTGAAGACAGGATTTGGGTGAGCTAGCAAAGAAAGTCAGAAGTTACTGGAAATTAGAGGAAATGGAGTTCATAGATGTGACAGTGAAACCTTGAAGGCACAACTATCTAGGTCAATGGATACACAATCAACATTATAAACTGAAATCATGCTTGACAAATTATGAGTCTGTAACACTTCAAAATGCTTCATACCATCGTATCAATGGTTGATGACCATAAAATAATACTAAAGGCACCGTACAGGTCGGTGCTGATAAGGCTTAACTGTTGAAGCTAAAGTGCAAAGAAACATATATAAATTACCTGACAACCTGTGAAGCTTTCGCAGGCAATTGTAGCCGTCAGTTCATTGAAAGATTTCTGACCTTTACCAAATGCTACCTTTTAAAAATCACAAATAGACTCCATCACTCCAACAGTTTTCTTTTTCAAATTTTTGTTTCAGCTTCCCAGAAAATTGCCAAATAAGTTCTAAAAGAAACATCATACCTTACCTCAGAAGCATGAACAATTTCTGGGTCAGTCCAGGGTCCTTTATCTTGAAGCAAGCATCCTCCTGTAGCAGGACAAGTGCATGTTCCGCCTAAAAAGTCTGGTAAATTGCTGCAGAAAGGAGCAATCATTCAAGCCGCTAAAGATGCAAAAGTTGCACATGACTTGATGTACTTTTACCTTGGGTCAACAGCTTCTAATAATGTTTTAAGGTAATTGGTCCCCAGAACCTTACAAGCAACATAGGCGTAAGCATTATATTTTGTCAAACAATAATTAGCACACAAGAAAAGATGAGGTACCTGAATCTTTGCTAAAGTTCTTGCTTCCATGAATGCTTTCAATACTTTCCACAGTGCTCTAAATCCAGTTCCAGCATTAATTATATAAAGTTGATGTAATGTCTGTAACAGGAAGCAAGGTGTGTATGAGCAGATTGTGGTTAGTGTAAGAGCCAGATTAGATGTTCCAGCATATAGACATAACCAAGACAAACCTCTGGATAGTAATTGCTATCAATCTTTTGGATCTCTACAAACATCTCTCTTGCAGATTTTGAAAAATTATTCATCCCCTGAACAACATCAGCAAGACAAAACATAAAATTGTGCACAGATTATCAAATAACTTCATTATACATACGCATGATAGAACATTAAAAACTAGCAGATAAAAATCTGATGATATCCTTTAAACATTTTTTTTGTTTTATATATGTGGAATGTCTGTCTAGCCATAAAATGAAATGTAAATAGCTCTTACTATTTTAAAGCAGGCCTTGTTGGGAAACCAAATTACAATACAATAATAATTCAAAGCATCCTTAATACTACCTGCTCCTTTTAACATCATACTTTGGTCTTAAGTATTAGAGAATGAAAAATGGCCAAACATTTAGGCAACTGTTTTCTTCTAAACTGAATATTGAGTTGCATGCACCAACCAACTAGTTCAACCCAAAAGCTTAAGCTGATAGGGAAAGGTGGGCAATACACTTATACTGCAACACTGAGTGTATTAAACATTAAAGGTAAGTGCTTCATTTAGCTGTCACGCACCAATCCTTTCACATCCAATATGGCTGTTGTAGAGGCTATGTGTTTTTTAGCCGCAAGTGAACAAGAAGGATATCTCAAAGACATAGTTTTCTCTTGTTCTGATATATGATATTTCACATAGCGATCAATACTAGTCACTTGCATGAGCTTGCTGAGATCCACCAACCCAATCCGTTCGATATATAGAGGCCTGCCAAATTTATCAACTCCATGAAATCCATGAGGATAGCATCTTTTCACAGCATCATACTCCTCAAATTTAAAATCCTGTACCACATAAACAACCATTTAAGCTTGATATTTCGATAAGACTATTATTTTAATAGTTGATGAGTGCTTTTCAACACTTAAAGGAAGGATTCAGCAAAATTCCAAGATAGTTCTGAGCATGAAGTTGTGTAACAAACCAAAGATACAAGAAATATAATGCAGAATAACCACACCACATACATTTGCAATGGCGTCAATAGAACAATCTTCACGCCATTTTAACATATTTAAGAACATTTCTTTTGCCTTTAAGATATTGAAGCCTCTCATTCTCAAAAAGCTGCATAATGGAAGAGAGTAATGAGGTCAAGACCATCTTCAGTGCAAAATTGAAAGGAAACAGGCATCCTACGATTATGGAAGAATAAAACACCTCTTATCCGCAAATAGTTTTCCACAAAATAAAAAAAATGGGCGTACCGTAGAAGGAGATAGTAGTCATCAAACTTCTCCGGGAGCTGGTTGCTTGCAAGAAGTAACTCTCTTAAGGATTGTACACACCGCTCTTCTTTCTGGTCATGGACACCATCAACAATGTTGCGAGAAATTTTGGTCTTGCTGTTCCTCCTAAGTAGCTGTTCGATAGATCTGAAGCTCATCTTTGATATGGAGGAGGTTTTGCTCTGTACTTGAAACAGGTGTCAATACACTTCAAATGGGAACTCAATAAATTAGTTCTGAAGCTATGATGTTTAGTAACTATCAAAACACTAAATAAAGGAATGGAACACATTGCTCGTACTGCCAGAAGCAGATCTAGAGTTTATTATGGCCTTTTGAGCATTCCAGTTCCGATTAGTTGGTTTAAAAATGTAGAAATACTTAGATGGAAATCTAAATACATAATACAGATATAGGATAAAGATGCACCCTTTGGTACCCATATAAAATTTCAAGCTGAGAATTTAAAAGTTTCTAAGAAAAGAATCTCTATTTCAGATAATTTATTCTAGCTCAATGTTGGGCCACACATTTCTGGCAGAAACATAAAAGATCAACATATAGCTAATATATGCTATAAACTGGAAAGGTAACGGTCCAAATGGTCGTTCTACCTTGCATCGACATAAAAGATCAACAGTTATCACTCAATGATTTATAATCTATTAAACCATCAAGAACGAAGTAGGAAACCAACAGTTATCACTCAATGATTTATAATCTATTAGACCATCAAGGACATGTATTCTATTGGTAAAGAGAAGGTTGTAACAGTTCATGATAGAAGTTCAACCAATACATAGCAATATAATTAACATAGTAGCAAAAAATGTGTGTCGAAACAACAAAGGCAACAAAAGAAAGGAAAAAAAACTAGCAACTGATGCCCTCATTTTTATTTTCATACAATGATTCTTCTGATTTATTTTTAACTTCCTCTCTGGGTCATAGACAAAGTGAGAAAACCTCAGGTGACTAAACGTCTTGCAGAGGCGGTACTGCAATAGAGCAGAGGAAGAAAAATTGTAGTAGTCACCAATCCTAAGAAGCGTGCATAGCTCCCCCATTTAAAGAAATTGTACATCAACTCAAGGCCACAAGGCTTATAGACACGATGCGATTTTGAGAACCAGCAGTGGCGCCTGGAACGCCATGATGTGCTCTCCCAGGTGATTTCAGTAGGACAAACAGAGCAAGAACAGAACAAAAGAGCGGCTCACGGGACAGGAGCAAGACGTCTACCTTGGGATTGAACTCGGTTGGGATTTGTGCACGGTTCTCCTTTACTATAAACTAGCCTCCGTCGCTGGTTGGGAGGATATAAAACTGGATGCCGTATGGGCGCGGCGGCATTACGTCGAGCACCTTGTGGGCGCTCGGGGGTGGGGGAGGTTTCTTCTGCGGGCGGCGATAAGGTGCGCGAATCTGCCGTCTCCCCCACATGCACGGCGCGCGGGCGAAGCAACATGGTGCGGCGGCATCCGGCCGGCGTCGTCCTCCACCTCCTGAACGACAGACCATCACGTGCACCCGACCCTACCCGACCCGGCCGCCAGCCTCGCCATACAAGTAGAAGTAACAGCTGGAGGATTTTCCAGCTGCAGCCTGGAAGCCCTGGAGAAATGCGCGAGGGACGGTCGAGGTTTGTCAGGAACATGAATCCCACTAGAGAGTAGTAGGCTAGGCTAGGAGCGAGAGGGGATCAGGGGAGGCTTATAACGCCATGGATTGGATTGGCTTGCATGGGAAGCGGGGAAGAGGAAAAGGAGAAAAGAAGCAGACGACGAAGGGGAGACGAGCGGTAGAATAACCAGAGGCCCCTTCTTTCCTTGGATCGCTTCTTTATCCTTGCCGCGAGGCATTCTTGGCATCCGGTTCCATTTCCATCTCCCCCGACGCACGTACCCGCCGCCGCCCGCCGGTATTTCCCTGGAAGACAAGTCGGCGTCACGTACACAAGCGCATCTCTCTGTCCGTGCCGTCCCCAAACATGCCTTTTCTTCCGTCCCAAGCTGTCGTGTCCACTGCTACGCGCCTCCCCTTCTGCGCTCCCCTGTTTTGACTTCTTGCCAGCCGCCGGCCTGCTGCTGCGCGGGGCGAGATTTCTGGGTCGGATGAGATGAGGAGCCGCTGCGGCTGGCTCTCGTTCCTCTGCCGCCCTCGCCAGGGCGGCCGCGCGCTCCCGCAACCACCAACCAGATCAACCGTGTCCTGATTCCAAGCCCGAGGTATACTGAAGTCAGGCACCACATCCATTTTTTGCTGTGGTTGCTTCAGTAGGTCTTCACCTGTCTATCACTGCTTGGCGGTTTATAGTCAATCCGATGTTCTTTTTAAAGCTAATACGATGTTGATTTGATTACTCGCTGCCCATTGGACGAAGGTGTGCCTCCTGGTTGTTTTTATTTGGAGTATATATAACTCTGGTGATCTTGTCCCTATCAGCACTGGTGAAATATTGAAATGTTCTATGTTCCAAATGCAACCCATTGGGACTTGGGGTGATTCTTTGAGACGCATTAGACACATGTGATTCAGGAAAGTGAAATGGTTCAGTAATTACCTGGTTGCAAATTTATCCTTTAGCATTTCCAGAAACCAGTACCCATGTTCATATGTTTTAACTGAATCACATGCTGGCTGCGTCAGTCTGTCAACTGTTGCTTCAAATATCTTAGTTGTCTTTTCCGACCAGAAAGGCCTGCTACATCTTTGATGTTAGAACAAATGCAAATATGGACCAAACCAATGTTGACAATAACAGGCATGCCTGCAACCATGCTGCATCGTAATTATTCCTTTTCCCTTTATCTGCACTATCATGAGATAGAAAAATCATTTGTTTTCCATAAAGTGAATAACAAAAGGTCATGTTAAAATAAAAATTGACTTTCAAGTGAATCTTTGTGCAAATCAGACAGAATAATGACCATTTGGCCAGTTAGGAAATATATCAATCTTTTCCTGCTTTCTGCTAGAAACATTGGGACTTCATGAGCAAAATGTGGTTTCTCTAGCTCAAAGTTTTTGTATAATAGTATATGTGATACTAGATTATTTGCCAACCATGGCTTCTCAGGTTACACCCATTATCTTGAAAAAAAAGAGGTTACACCCATTATCATGATGCTAGACGCATGGTAATTTTGTTTCTTGTGCAATGTTGGACAGGTAGGAGATAAGACTGGTACTTCTGACGAAGTTGTCATGGAGAACATTCTGTCAAACAATGATTTTTCTGAAGGTCTACATTTGTGGCAACCGAATAGTTACCATGCATTTGTAGCTGTTGAAGGATCAGGTTACCATCATGGTGTAAGGCCACATTCAGGGTCAGGCTATGCTGTTCTTACTCATCGCACACAGATTTGGCAAGGGCTTGAGCAGGATTTAACGGAAAAGGTCACCCTTGGTACTGAGTACTTTGTTGCTGCATATGTCAGAGTTCATGGGGAAGTTCATGAGCCTGTCCCAGTTCGGACCACTCTCAAATTTGAGGACAATAGCTCTTCTACCAACTATGTTAATATTAAAAGGTATTTCAACCAGAAGATACCGTTCATTGTGCTGTATAATATTTTACCATAATCGTTGTGTTAACGTTAAGCCTTTTTTTACTAGGACTCTTGCCTCACAAAAACGCTGGGAGAAGATGGAAGGTTCATTAAATCTAATAACTCTACCAAAGCATGTAGTGTTCTACCTTAGGGCCCCCTCCTGGTGTGGACTTGCTCATAGATTCAATCACTGTCTCCTACAAGGTATTGCAGTTGATCCTTTGCTTTCCTACTTATGAATTGGACTATGAAGTAAATGGACTCATGCTTTGGACTATGATTAACAACATGCTGGTGTTACAATTGCTCAATGGCCCTGGAATAGGAAGAATTATCTGCCAAATCTATTTGCTTGAACTACTGACCTACTGTTAACATTGTTAAGAAGACTGCTTCCATTTCAATCTTTTGTTAAATTTATCCCTGAAATAATGGCAACTAGTTGTATGACACCGATTTGGTTCGTTAGATTCTCTTATAGTTTATTAACTACTCTATATTTTCATCAGAAATCAGAGAGGTCTGTTTCTTCATCAATTGGTGGAACAGAGAACATCATTTCAAATTATGATTTTTCGAAAGGCCTTCATCCTTGGAATCCCACCTGTTGCCATGCGTATGTGGCATCACAATGGTCTGGTTTCCTTGATGGTATTAGAGGGAACTTGGGAGAGAATTATGTTGTTGTTTTCCTTGATGGTATTAGAGGGAACTTGGGAGAGAACTATGTTGTTGTTTCGAAGAGGGCCGAAAACTGGCAAGGTCGTGAACAAGATATTACAAATAGAGTGTCTACAGGCACTGCTTATGTTGTTTCTGCCATCATTAGAGTTGATGGGAATGTCCAAGGCCAAGTTGAAGTCAAAGGAACCCTTAGGTTGCAAAATACAGATGGATCAACACATTATAATCCTGTTGGAACGTACCATGCTTAAATTGTTCAACAATCATATTCTTTTGACACCACCCTTAACTGATGATAGAATTCGATGTAACAGTGTGTTAGCCTCAAAAGAAAAGTGGAGCAAATTGGAAGGCTCCTTCTCTTTGACGAGCATGCCAAAACATGTTGTATTTTATCTGGAAGGACCTCCTGCTGGTGTTGATCTTATCATTGATTCTGTTTCTGGACATAAACAATCAAAAGTGAGTTATCATGTGTTTCTTGTAACCTCTTCTTGAATAAAAATGTTTTACCTTTTGAATGAGTGCCTTGTTACGCACTTGTGTATTTCTCAGAAATCTGATAAAAAAATTTAATCAAGACTTACTGAATTTTATGGTGAAGCTACCATGGAGTGACTAATACTCTCTCTGTTTTCAAACATACGACATTTGGGCAAAGGATGGGCTAATTAGCTTGTCCTAAACATCATATATTTGAAAATGGAGGGAGTATATTCTAATCTCTGTTTTTCATATAGTTTAAATTGTAATGTAATTTTAATGTAATTGACAATGAGGAATGTAGTAACTGATGTTTTACTGTCTACTTTCTGTCATGTCGATCTCTGTATGCATTTATACCTGTGTATAACATATATACCCTTGGTTCTGATGTCTTCATTCATTACCTTATTGTCATAAAAAACGTTGCATGTACAGCCTTGCTTTGCTGATTAATGATTCCTTTTGATTGAAGGAAGTAAAAGTACCAAGTGAAATCAAGACTATAATTAAAAATCCTCACTTCGAAGATGGGTTAAGAAATTGGTCAGGAAGAGGATGCAATATCTGCAGGCATGAGCTGACTGCATATGGGAATGTCCGACCCTTAAATGGCAGCTATTTCGTTTCAGCAACTGGAAGGGTCCACAATTGGAATGGTATCCAGCAGGAAATCATTGGCAGGGTTCAGCGGAAAGTTCTTTATGAGATTAGTTCTGCTGTTCGAATATTTGGGAGTACAAATGATACTGAAGTCCGTGCTACTTTGTGGGTACAAGAATATGGTCGTGAGAGATATGTTGGACTTGCGAAGTAAGATGATTTAATTTCTTGTTCTCTGTTGACAATATTGTTTTATAGAAGCCAGCATTACCTTACCTTTCTTTTTCCTTAACCAAAGGAACCAAACTTCTGATAAGCAATGGACACATTTGAAAGGAAGGTTCCTCCTTCATGCTCCCTTTACCAGAGCTGTTATTTTTATAGAAGGACCTCCTGCAGGAATTGACATTCTTGTAGATGGTCTTGTCTTATCTCCAGCAAGAAAGCTCCAGGCTGCACCATGCCCAAAAATTGAGGTTTGTAGGCTAATTGCTTCTAACAATCCAAGAGTATGTGCTCATTTAAATGATCTTGATTCTTGAGGCATGTGACCTTTATTTTTCTTGTAACTTTTGTCTATCATGACACTCCAAAAATGTCCTATCTTATTTAATGACACTTCATATTGCAGAATGTTGCTTATGGAGCTAATCTACTACATAATAGTGCTTTCACTCGTGGGCTTGCTGGGTGGAGTCCCATGGGTTCATGTCGATTGAGTATCCAGACTGAAGCACCCCATATGCTATCTTCTATCTTGAAGGACCACACAAGTCAGAAACATATCAGTGGTCGTTATATCTTGCTACGAACCGTACAGAAGTTTGGATGGGTCCTTCTCAGATAATAACTAACAAGCTAAGGTTGCATGTCACTTACAGAGTATCTGCTTGGGTAAGAGCTGGGTCTGGAGGACATGGACGTCACCATGTACATGTTTGTCTTGCCATGGATAATCAATGGGTAAATGGCGGGCAAGTGGAAGCTGATGGGGATAAATGGTACGAAATTAAAGGAGCATTCAAGCTTGAAAAGCAGCCATCCAAAGTTACTGCATATGTTCAGGGCCTTCCTCCAGGTGTTGACCTCACAGTCATGGACCTTCAAATATATCAGGTTGACAGAAAAGCACGATTTGAGAGAATAGACTGTTATCAACGATGGCGAAAACGACGAGAAGTAAAAGAGATCAAACCGCAAGGAGACACGAGATTTAACGTGGAAAACCCTCCCAACACGAGAGGGAAAAACCATGGGCGCCAGCCAACAAGCAACTTCACTATGATCGGAGTCCGGTTACAAACGCCAACGGCGGCGGCTTACAAGAAGTAGAATGAATCGATCTCCAATGGAAAACCCTAACGGGTTTAAATGACCCGTACCGTACCGCGGGGGGCTTCGGGCCTCCGCTACGCTTCGTCAGAAGTTAGTCAGCCCCTTTGCAATGAATTTGGATCATCAATCAACACAGACAAGGTAAGCTTTGAATGATTTCATGTGTTAGGAGTTCTTTCGAAAAACCATAAATAAACTTCAGCATTTCATCTATGGCCGTGCATGATGATTTTAACAAAAATAGTGTAAGTTTCACATGTTTGCATAAAGGCACACATTTGTTTTGGAGTAGTTGCAATTAATGACAATTTATTGTTCTTGAAGTTTCACATAACAAACTAATGGCTCAGGAGTCCTTTGTCTGCTCAACCTTTTGTTTTTTTATCAGAATTAATCTGCCCAACTTGTTATTACAGTCTGCTCAACCTTTTGTTTTTGTATCAGAATTAATCTCGAAACTGTAGCCTGTTTCTTTGCACTCCAAGATATAAGGTTTGGACCAAAGAAAACAGCAAAGCCACCAGTCGATCTTCGATCATCAATGCTTCCTGCCCAGTCTGCATCAGAGAATGCACTCAACAAGGTAGAGGGTGATTTTGTTATCTTAATTCCAAGACCACTAGTACCTCTGACATAACGCAGGATTCTTTTAACTGCTGTCCAATGTGATGTGGTAGGGGCATGCAAAAATTGACAAACTTTATTAACAGCAAAGGCTAGATCAGGCCGTGTGAGAGTAAGATATTGCAATGCTCCTACTACACTTCTATATTTGGTAGCATCTTCAGAGGATAACAACTCACCATCTTCTTTTGACAAATTCTCACTTGCTGCTAGCGGGGTAGGTGATTGCTTGCAAATCTTCATGCCAACCCGTTCCAAGATATCACCAGCATATCTTTCTTGATTCAGCAGAATGCCTCCCTGTATCGGTTTGACTTCAATGCCCAAGAAATAGTTCAACTCTCCAAGATCTTTTAGTGCAAAATCTGTCCTTAAATCTTTGAGTAGAGCTGACACCGCATCAGTAGATGAGCTAGTCACAATTATGTCATCAACATAGATAAGCATATATATAACAATACCATTCTTAGAATAAATAAACAGAGAGGTATCTGATTTAGAGGATTTAAAACCAAGGTCACATAATTTTGTGCTCAGCCTTGCATACCAAGCCCTAGGGGCTTGTTTAAGTCCATACAGGGCTTTGTCAAGCTGACACACATAATGTGATCTTTTAGCATCTTCAAACCCTGGGGGCTGTCTCATATACACCTCTTCTTCAAGAACGCCGTGTAGGAACGCATTCTGTACATCCAGTTGCCTTAGACACCATCCTCTTGATACTGCTAATGACAATACCAGTCTGATTGTAGCAATTTTTACTACAGGACTAAATGTGTCTTCATAATCCAGACCATACCTTTGTTTATACCCTTTAGCTACCAGTCTTCCCTTGTATCGATCTATGCTTCCATCAGACTTTCGTTTTATTTTCCAAACCCACTTGCAATCAATGATATTCATCCCTTTCTTGTATGGAACCAGATGCCAAGTCTCATTCTTGTTCAATGCATCGATTTCTTCTTGCATAGCATGTTTCCATTTAGGATCCATAAGGGCTTCATCAAGATTTGATGGTTCTCCTGTAGAAGTATAATTTGCATATCGTATTGTTCCATCTGTAAAAATTTTGGGTTTGGAGATACCACTTTGTGATCGAGTCCTTGGTCTTTGTATAGGATGTGCAACAGGATCTTCAGCCACACCGGATTCAGCTTGCGCCTCACCGGATCCGGTCGGGGGTACTGGCGCTGGAGGAGCCTGTCGGCAGCTTCCACGTGTGCCTGTGGGGGAAGGTTCGCCTGCGTTGCCTGTTGCGGAGCAGGATGCGTCGTCCGAGGCTGCAGGTGGATCAGCACCGGATCCTGTGCCGTCTGAGGTTGCAGGAGGATCATCGTGGATTTCAGCACCAGTGTGATTTTGTTCCTGATCGCCTGCATCACTGATTTGTGCACCGTTTTGAGTCAAATTTTCTCCTGATTTTTGCTCTTGGCTTCCTGCTGTCTCCTGCTCATCAATCACAATACTCACAACACCATGAGGATTAGTATTAGCCAAGTAATGATCACTACTACTTACTCCCCCTTGATTGAAGCTAAGGAGATGATCAGGAAGCAAAGGGATTTCTTGTGAAGTCTAGCTCCAACATTATCATGGAGAGATGCAAAAGGAAAGATATTCTCATCAAAGATAACATCTCTTGATACATAAACTCTCCCCGTAGCAATGTCTAGGCACTTAAATCCCTTGTGTCTAGAACTATATCCAAGAAAGGCACATCTTTTTGATCTAAAGGCAAGCTTTCTAGGATTGAAGGGCCGAAGATTCGGCCAGCATGCACAACCAAAAACACGAAGGGAGGAGTAATCTGGTTTTTCCTTAAGGAGAAGCTCGGCTGGGATCTGATATTTTAGAACCTTGCTTGGAAGGAGATCTATAAGATGGGTTGCAGTTAAGAAAGCTTCATCTCAATATTTTAGTGGCATAGAGGCGTTTGCTAGGAGAGCTAGGCCTACTTCTACTATTGTAACACCCTAATTTTACAAATTTGAGTTTCAAATAAAATTGGCTAGAAACCTTTATTCATGCTCTTAAGGATCATAAGGTTGCTTTTAATTTTCTTTTAGGCATTTAAAATTTTCTAAAATAAAATAAATGAACTATAGGTATTATTTGATGCACTCATGTTGGTGCATTACTTTTGATTGTTTGAATTCAAATCCTAGTTTGATTTCCTTTGTTTGTGTCTTTTTGTTAATAGTGAAACTCCTATCTTTAACCTCCCCCTCTTTTCAGCCCAGCAGCCCAGCGCAGCCGCAGCCCATCGCAGCGTCGCGGCCCCGGCCGGCCCACCCGGCCGCCCCCCCACCGCCCCCCTCCCGCACCGTGGTCGATGACAAGCGGGGGGCCCGCCTGTCATCCCCGACCCCGCGCCGTGGCCGAGCCGGGACTCGAGCTCGAGTTCAACTCGCGCGCCCGTGCCGCCCGCGCGCACGCCTCCCCGTGCGTGGCCCGCACGCCAAGGCGGCCTCCCGGCCCTATTTAAGTCGCCGCCGCACCCCCTTGGGTCCCTCACCCGAGCCCTAGCCGCCCGAGCCCCTTGTGCGCCGTCGCCGAAACCCTAGCCCGCGCCGCTGCCGCCGTTCTTCACCGTCGTTGCTGCTCCGCCGTCGAGAACTCTGTCCCGGAGCTGCGCAAGAAGGTGAGGATGCCGCCGGTGCCGCTTGTCGTCGACCTCGTGGACCGTAGCGCCTAGACACCGTCGCCGGAGTTGCGCCACCGCGCCGCGCCGCCCTCGTCGAGCCTGCCGCCATCTCCGTCGCTTCCTAGGTGACCGCGCCGCCCTAGTTGGCCTTGCCGCCTCGCGCGCTACATCCGGAGCAACCCCCGCTCGAAATGGAGCCCCCTAGCTCGAAACCGAGGCACGCCAGTGAGACCGCCACCGTCCGTCGTTACCCGTCGCCGCCCGCGTGCGACCGCAACCGCTAGATCAGGATCTGACGATCCAGATCAATCCGCCGCCGCCGCTTGAGTTAGTGCCGCTACCGGCCGTTGGATCGAGATCCAACGGGCTGGATTAGATCCAATCTGAGTCAATACCAGTCAAACCGGCATGACCTCGCTCTTTTTGCAGAAAACCCCCTGAGCTTTTCAGATTTTACAAAAATATCCTCCCGCCGTAGGAAGTTCTTTACAGTTTAGTCCTTTTCCTTCGTTTTAGCCCTTAATTTTTTAAGTTTCTTTGCAGATTAGCCCCTACACCTTCAGTAGAGCGTATCTTGGTCGTTTTAGCTTCGTTTTTAGCATTCTTTATGTCCACGCGATCGTCTCGAAGTGTAGAACAGTTTTACGTCTCTGTTTTGTTCTGTTAGTACTGTTTGATGATTGTTTCTTATTTATTCTTGTCATTTTCTTGCATGTGATTATTGTGGAGCGTAGAGAGTGAAGCGTTCGAAGGCTTTGAAGATCAAGACGCGCCACAGTTTGAGCAGCCGAGTCTTGTTGAAGGCAAGTCTTCCTTGATGCATGCCCACTAGTCCTACATAACATGCATTTAATTCACTGTATTTACTTTTTCTTGCTTGCATTAACTTTGACGGGAACCTATTAAGGATCATAAGTCTTTTACAATCTTTGCCTTGTAACCGGGTTAATAAAATTAATCTTGATGGTAGCTATGGCTTAGCATGCTTAACTGGGATGGTATAACTCAACTTGGATACTTTTATATTCTATGTTCCGGTTTATGTTGTTTTACTTTGCAAGACCACTTTGTTATAATAATCAGAACACACTACTACACAACAGACTTTCAGTTACACAACAGACTTTCAGTAACACCACTTTGTGTTACTGAAGATCAAGAAAAGTGTTACTACGAGTGATAGTAACACAATTGAGAAGTGTTCTTATTTTCAGTGTTACGGTAGTAAGGTCTATTGTAACACAATACAAGTGTTCTTATTTTCCAGAAAATGTGTTACAACCAAATAGTAGTAACACATTTTAATGTGTCCTCGCATATAAGAAAATGTGTTACATAAACAATTTGTAGTAACACATTTAGTGTGTTCATGGATATAAGAAATGTGTTACAAACCATCTTGTAACACTTATGAATGTGTTACAGTACGTATGGAAGATGTGTTACTAATCAAATATCCTAATAACACTTTTTTGGCTATAGTAACACTTTTCTAGCTCAGACGATCCTGGACTAACTCACAGTAACACAATTTTCATCTATAGTGAGACAAAGCCATCAATATAATTCAATAAATGTAATCATTACAGAAATAATTTGATTCCTTAATAAAATTTGGAGCATCCCATGTATACACAATAATAAAATTCAAAATGAGCAACAATAGCCCTGATTTACAAACACTCCATAATCTACTATGCATATACAAATAGATTTTGGTTTTATGATACTAAAATATGAAATATACAACTATTTCTATCTAGTCCTTGAAATCAATTGATTATTCATCCCCTCGTACATCAAATAAGACATGAATGGCTTGGAACATTAGCATTGTAGAACCTGCGCGTAATGAAGGGAAAAATACATCATGAGCGTCTTGAAGGTATGATAAATTATTTTCATTCATCAAGCATTGAAAACATGGACACACCCTATACATTGGTTCAATCCATAGAAAGTGAAGTCCTAAAATGATCAGATAAAGCATGAAAAATATACTTCAAAGCTTTTTGTAACTTTGCAATGCCTAGTGACTCGAAAATCTAGATGAATGCTCGAATCTGGCTAAATTGACTTTTATTCTAGAGCATAAAACAGTAATTACAAGGATCGATGTAAGTAGCATTTACATTTGGACGTTTAGAACTCCAAACATAGACAGGATACATATATAAATCCTGAAAAGTACTCATCTTTAGAAATTAAAGTCAACTCATTTTTAAAATTGGCCATGCAGTATTTCCAGGGAAGACTTGTCATGAAATGAAAATAAAAACTGAACTTAGCAAACAATTAATTGATTCTACAGGAAACTGAAAAAATAGGAACACCTTAATAAGTCCTTGCAGTGTTCAGGATGGTACAAATAATACTAATCAACATTAATTAATTATCCAACCATATTACATTGATATCATCAAATTAACAATACACATTGAGGAATCGGGTCCTCAGAAATAAAAGACTGGCTAGCATTTATATAATTTGAATTTAGAAATAAATGTTCGAAGGGTTAGGAGTTGCATACTGAAAGGGGAGATTGGTGGAGGGTCATAAGGGTGCTATGTGCCACCCTACTGTACTCATGAATGGAACTAACAATGTTTAAACCAGCTGTTGTATACATTTCCTTGGACAAGCACGCACAAGTACCTGCTAATTTTCAGTAAATATATGCATCAACAATGTCTAGTAGTGCCAAGATTTGCAAAATCCCAGTAATATACATATAATAATGCAAAGAATGACTATAGGATGGCTTTGAAGAGAACATAGCAGTAAGTGCAACATATTTTAAATATTAGAGTGCGACATATATATATATGTGTGTCTATATATATACTAGCAGTCATTGAAGGGCAGTCACCTGTGAACATCATTGAAGGGCAGTCACATGTGAGCATCATCGGGTGGTGATTCAGATTGCCTCCAAGGTCAAGGTTGGCCTGAAGGGCTGTCACCTAAAATTAGTTGCAAAGAACGACAGCAATCTCTTTAACTTGTAGTACTGTGATGCCTTCTCTCATTCTTGATCTTTCTCTGTGCAAACTGAATTTTAGTATTCACTTGTTGAGGCATATAGTCGAACACCATGCATGACTGTTGGCAGGCAAAGGTCTGTCACCCCATGGATCACCATCAACCGCTACGGCCTAGATGCTTGGTCTTCAAGCTGACATAGGTCACAGCCTCGTCCACGGGATCGCAGCGCGTGGTGACTGATGGCAACGCACAAGCGTGCGGGCAATGGCGACCGGATTGCCGCTACGGATGTCGGTGACATCATGGGAGAAGGGAGCGGAGCAGACATTCGGCCGGTGGTTCCGTGGTTGGGCCGTATCTCTGCGCGACGCGGACGGGCGGAGGCCAGGTGACATCCATGGCGTCGGCACTGCCAGATAGAGATAGCGGCGCCACGAACGGAGGATGGCGTCCTCTATGGGCTCCATGTGGGTACGCGACCAGCAGTGGGACTGTGGGAGGTGCAGATCGAATGGGCAGACGGTGCAGTGCCGCGGCTCTGCGTGGAGGCGACGGCGGCCGATGGCGTGGCGGCGACGGCAGCCGATGGGAAGAATAGATCGCGAGAG
The DNA here is from genome assembly GCA_947561735.1 of Cenchrus americanus. Taxonomy (NCBI): domain Eukaryota; kingdom Viridiplantae; phylum Streptophyta; class Magnoliopsida; order Poales; family Poaceae; genus Cenchrus; species Cenchrus americanus. Next base: position 123,016,670 of record OX387242.1, on the reverse strand, counting down.
CTAGGCAGCGGTTGCTGTTTTTTTTTTCTTTTTTTTTGTGCAGTTTTCTTTCCCTTTTATTCTTAAAGAGAACACATGATGTCGACAAAAACAAAATGTTACAGCATTTTAAAAAAATTGTCAACATTTTTTAAAATAAATCGACTCAAAAATTTTCATAAAAAGTGGGACAGCCATTTTAAAGAAGAGTTCGACCAACATTTCCTTAGAGATAAAGTTGGATAATACATATTTTCAAAGTGGTTGCACCAATGTTTTGATGAAAATTTTTATCAACATTTTTTTTAAAAAAAACTCCTACTGTCATCCAGTTCCGGTCGCAAGCGACACTCCGACCGGCTAGCCATGACACGACACGTAGGAAGCCCCTACATCATGCGACGGTGTGTCGGCCAGCAGCTTGCGTAGAGACCACGATGGTTGGCAAGCTCGCACGGTCGGGAGTGAGAGGCGGTAGAGCGCACTCGTGGTTGGGTCGGGAGTGGCGGCGGCAGCAACATCATTGAAATAGGGAGGCACCAGGCAGGGAAGGGGCATAGGGTCGGTCAAGGAGGCCATGGGCAAGGGGCATAGGGCCAGTCGAGGAGGCCACTGCGAAGGGCCAACCGATGATGGCATCATAGGAGAAGATGTGGAAAATAAAATCATTTGTAACAGTTAGGTGGTAACGTTATTTTGAATGTGTTGCAAAATACTACATCTTGGTAACATTTTAGGTGTAACATTAGTTTTGTGTTACTATAATTAAGGTTTGTAACACAATTTTATAAAACAAGCTTTATGTGTTACAAGCTCGTTTGGAACACATAGTTGTGTGTTCCTATGAAATTTTCTTGTAACACATTGATGGATGTGTTACAAAATTGTGTTACATTATCTCTGTTTTGTAGTAGTGACATGGAGAACCACCCAGGAAAACAGTACAACCACAAGAACTAACGGGCAATGGTCTTGGCTGAATAATTAGGAACTTTAGCTTGGGATGGTCTTACCTGATAAGGACAAGGGATCGACGGTACTGTGGGGTATAGACTCGCTCTAGCAGGGGGCTGGGTGAGTTATTCTTTTTTATGGTGGGTATCGACCTCCTAGGGGACTTTATACCTTGCTAACTGATCCGGACCTTGTGGGTCATAACTTGCTAGGGAACCTTTGTAAAGGCCATGTAGCGTCCCTATGCAACCACACATCGGAAGTGTGGTATGGTGCCTTGCAAACACTGCATGGTTGGGTTCAAAGTTCTTCGGAGCTTTTACGCTACTTGTGGTGAAAGTGTACAAGCTCTGCAGAGTGTCAAACTAACTAGTTAGCCGTGCTCACGGTCAAGAGCGGCCTGGACCCTCACATGACTAAATTATGGAATTTAAATGTTAGATTGTTGTTATATCTTTATTTATGATGCTAATACTTCATTAATGGGGTTGGTATGAACTTACACTCTTTAGTAACTATGTTGCTAATAAAACTGGACTCACTAAAATGCTAAACTGCTTGAACCTTAGCCATCCACCATATGGCCTTGCATGTTATGTTAGTTTCCTCTTGCTGAGTACGACACGTGCTCACGCTTTTCTATTTTCTTGTATCTACAATACTCGGATTGTTGCTCAGACTGGGAGAACTTTGAAGACTACCCCGGTGATTTCCAGGAGTTCTAGGTGTGTGTGTCTTCAGTCAGCTGCCTGTGGAGGCAACTTTATCCGCTGCGAGAACTCGTTATTTATGTTTCGTCTAAGACTTTGGTCATGTAATAACTCTTTATTCGTGTGGCACTGATTTTGGTATTCACAATGTCATTGCGTGTGTGTAACTTGATCCTGGCGCACACGTGATCTATGCATTCGGTTTTGCCTTTAAAACTGGGTGTGACAACTATGTGCCTATGTTTTCTCTCTGCAGCACCATTTTGTTGGTGAGCATGAGGGCAAGACACGCGATGAACGATTCCAATCTGTTGGAAGAAGGAATTAAGCCTCTCGTATTCTCCTCCCCAATCCGTTTGCATGGAGATATCTTGTTAAATTTTCTCTCTACTAGAGCTTGGAAGTCACGAAAAATAGCAAAGACACTGGATTTTTGGCGAAGCAAGTATATCCAAGTGTATTTAGTATGATCATCGATAAAGCTCACATAATAAGAGAATCTACCAGCGGATGTAGGTGCTGCCCCCCAAACATCAGAGTGAATTAACTCAAGAGGAGCAGCAGATCTCTTATTCGAAATATTATATGGGAGTTGGTGACTCTTTGCTCTTTGACAAGAATCACATACAGACTCATCACTTTTATTGCTAACAAAGGGAAGACTATTATCTCTAAGGACACGAGACACTATAGGAAAGGCCGGGTGGCCCAGACAACTATGCCATCTTGATGTAGATGGCTTATTGACTCCAAGAGCTTGCTTGTTCCGATTCACCCCTTCTCTATTTAATTCTAAAGGATAGAGTCCACCGCTACACCTTCCTTGATGAAGAGTTGTCTTCGACTCCCGATCCTTAATGAGAAAATAATTTGGATGAAATTCAAGAAAGGCATTATTGTCAGAGGCAATACGATGAACGGAAGCAAGGGATTTGTTTGCACTTGGCACATGAAGGATATTTTTAAGATGTAAATTACGAATAGGGGTATGTAAGGTAGCATGACCAATATTGCTAATACTCATACCTGACCCGTTGGCTGTGTGCACTTGATCACGTCCTCCATACTTTTCTCTCATGGTGAGCTTGTCAAGTTCGCCGGTGATGTGATCAGTGGCTCCGCTATCAACGTACCAATTTGTATCCACACCATAACCCGACGACATGAACCCTGCACTCTTGTTATTTGGCTGATAATCTTCTTCGAATCTATACCAGCACTCAAGTGCAGTATGGTTGGGTTTATCACAGATTTGACACTTCGGTTTGGAGGTTCCTTGTCCTCCTGAGTTTGCTCCATTGGGGTTTGGTGCTCGTCCGCTGAAGCCGCGGCCCCTGCCACCGCGACCTCGCCCTTGTCCTCGACCACGATTGTTTCCACGACCCCTAGAGGCCATGTTAGCAGAAGATTGATATTGACTTCCGCCGGAGTGCTGATCTGTTAGCATCTGCAACCTTGTCTCATAGGCAGTGACTTGAGCATACAGATCACTAATGGAAATTGAATCAGAACGACCGAGGACAGATGATACAATTGGATTATAATCAATATCCAAACCAGCAAGTATAAAGGAAACCATCTCATCGTCGTCGACTTTCTTGCCTGCGGCTGCAAGCTCATCACCAAGGGCCTTCATCTTGTTGAAGTAGACCGAAGTTGTCAGGCTCCCCTTCTTGAGGGTAGCAAGTTGCATCCGCAGATTTGTAACTCGTGCACGAGATTGCGCCGAGAACATGTCTTCGAGAATCGCCCACGCCTCTGCTGCTGTGGACGCCATGGCCACCTGCCCTAACACATCCTTGGTGAGGGAATTTAGTAGATGGCCAAGTACCTGCTGATCATGCGCCAGCCAGGTTGAATATGCCGGGTTCGGCACCTCCTCCTTGGTCTTGTCATCCTTAACCACCTCAAGACGCTTTGGAGGCTCTACATCAGATCCATCTAGATGACCATCCAATTGAGCTCCGCGGATAGGTGGTAGGACTTGTGCCTTCCATAGAAGGTAATTGTCTCGTGTAAGCTTTTCCGAGACAGGGGGACCAAAGGGAGAACGATGGTAGTCGTGGCTTGTAGAGGAAGAGGCAGACATGGCAACAGATGTTTAGAGGAAGAAGAAGGCTCTGATGACCATGAAAGAATTCACGCCCAGGAGTAAGCGCGGTTGCCTATCTTGGCTCGCCGCGTGTGCGTGTTTATATATAGGCCTGAAGGCCAACAGAATTACATCTGAGTTGTTTACAACTTGATTCCTAAGACTCTCGGTTTGTGTTTAATACAACTCTATCTCTATTGAGCCAAGAGTCTTGATCAAGTACTACATGTGCGCAGACATGTACATATACCAGGTTACATACGATTGTAATTGTAACAGAATCATCCTCTGGGGATTCTGGGAGATGTTTATGTTTTGTGAGCACACTTACCTAGTCGACGCCGATGGGACGATCGATGAGGCTGGCAGAAGGTACCTTGCCCTGAAACAAGAGTAGCTGGAACACCGGACATTTGAACACCGGCAGGTCCAACTCATTTCAGAAAAAGAATGGTTCAAGGTCCTTTGGCAAAGAGTAACGCGCACTTGCTGATTTTCATGTTTAAGTGAGTGCAAATGCAAGGCAAACTCTTATCATATGTTTCATCAGCCTGGTTGGTGGCTAGTGCTGATTTGTTACGAGAGAAAAGTACTCTTGGCTGGTTACTGGTGGCTGGTTTGTTCTTAGAGAAAAGTACAGTTGGCTAGTGGCTGATAAGACAAACGAACATGTCTCCAGCGAGCAAACAGATTCGAGCACTGGACGCCTCCTCCCTGCTCGCCAGAGAGCCCCAGGTTCGACGGTTGTGCTCCCGTGCACCTCCGCCGTGGCATCGCCCCAAAATAGATGTGTGCCGGTTGGGAAGATTTCTTCGTGGTGACAGCTACCTTCTCGACTATCTCCAGCTTTGACTGCATCCCTTCACAAAATGAGGTGACTGGGAGTCACCGTAGCGGCTCTAGCAGTCACCGCATCTGAATTTGCAGTACGTAGACGCGATTTTCTCTCCTCACTGCATCGAGGGGGACAATGACATCTTCCTGTCGCGCCATCCCATGGAAGGATGACGTGGTGGTGAGGTCCAGGAGGAGTAGCAGCTGCAATGGCAAGCGCGAGCGCGAGGTGGTGCTCTGGTTCGGGAGAAAAGCACAAAGATGACAACGACGACCGGGGCCGGCGCGGACGGTCGAGAGTAGGAGCAACGACCGTGTCCCCAGCGCTAGATCTGCCACCACCGCCGTGCTCGTCCATCCCTCATCCCCTCCATCTCGCCCCCGCGTCCGCGCATGACCTGCGCTCCAACTCCCATCGCCAATCAGCTGCATGGAAGGAGAGCTCAAGGTATCCGTCGCGCTGTTGCTCAATTCCCGCGCATGGGACTTGGGGAGGCAGGGCCTCGACCTCGTCGGGGCTGGATCTTGTACCTGTGAGGAGCTCGAGGCCAGGGAGCAGGCGGTGGGCCTCGAAGCCACGCACCGACGAGGTGGAGCCACGGAGGAGAGGAAGGGAGGGGAGGAGGAGGCGGCCGCCCGAGAAAAGGAGCAGAATCCGCTCGAGAGGAGGAGGAAGCATAGGAGAGGAGGGGGAGAAGAAACGCCGCAACACGAAGGAGAGGAGGGCGGCGACGGTGGTGGCGCTGGAGTTGTTGGAATGAGAGGAGGGGATGCGCAATACTGCTAGAAGGTTCCATTTTTTGGGTTAAAATTTTATTCTCTTAAACTCGTATCCACCTACGATCCGCAAGCGTACGGACCTACACTTTTTTCACCACGGGGATTCCCTAGGGTCTTGTCAATCCGCGAAGCAAGGGGATTACAAGCGTTTGATCTAGCACTGCCTAGTTAACTAACCAAACCTACACTAAGACTAATCTAAAGGCTAACTACTCTAAACTAGAGAGGGTTATGAGACTCACAAGATATAGAAGACACTTGCCCATAGGGTCTACGATACTTGAACACACAAACGCTAAGAGATACAAAACCGATCTAATCTACTGGGGGTTGTGAACACAGCTTCACCCTTTCCTTCCCCTCGTACTGTCACTATGCGGAGGTATTTATGACTAAACCTATGATGATCATGGTGTATTGAAGGGTTCAAAGGGAGAAGTGAAATCTATTGATGAGTACATCACCACCAACGATACATCCACGCCTGCACAAGATCATGTTATTGCTGGCCCTATTACTCGTGCCCGTGCTCGTCAACTTAATAATCAAGTGAGTTCACTCTTGAGTTCATGTTCATCATATTTAGAATGTGGAGACACGTGCACTCTTGTTTTGATTAGGAATCATGGTCAAGACCGAAAGGGAGAAGGACTCGCGCAGGCTGGATTCGGACTGCAGAAAAGCACCATCTTGTGACGGACGCCACGGTCGCACACGGAGTCGGATTGGGGCGTTCAAATACTTCCTAGAACCGTGATGAAGTCACCTTTCATATGGATCCGGACTCATGTCCATATCTATTTTGAGACGGCCGCAATCGTCGAAACATTGACCGGATGTCAATCTGTCCCAGGTGCTGCGCCACCTTATTTGGCCCAATGGGCCGTGTATCAAGTGGAGCCCCATAGGGGCGAGTCCTAGGGTTGTAGGACGACCCCCACCACGTCCAGGTTGTCCTCCACCCTCTCATATACCTCCATAGCCGCCACAAACTGATCGGGTTTTGTTTAGATCAAGTTTAGCCATTGCTACTTGCTTGTGAGAGCGCCGGTCGCCTCCTTTTCTACAGAACCCCACCGTTGTTGGATGTTGAGTTTGAGAATTGAATCTTTCATTCCCATCTAGTAATTTCAGTACTTGTTTCATACTTGTTCTTGCTAGTTCTTCGATTGCTTGCAGGAATAGGTGCCCTAGTGGCCGGGTGACGCGCTCCACAAGATCGCGGCAGCCATAAGAGGTGGTGTATCGGTTGCTAAGGCGCATCCTTGGACAGGTTGTAGTCGGGCCGTGAACGTCGTCTCCTTCAATCGAGTTATCCCCACACCTCTCATCGAAAGATCGGGAACAAACCCTAGCGGGTTCATATCAGTTGGTAATCAGAGCGAGGTTCTTCGGTGAGAGTTCCAATCCTTTGATGTTTTTAATTTCCTATAGTCCAGAAAAGCCCTGAAAAAAATAGTAGATTAGATTACCCGTTGTCCCATAAACCCTTTGAGTCTTTACTAGCATTGCATGGTTAGGGCTTGTTGAGTTTTTGGTTGCATCGGTCGTGTCAAGTTGCTGGTCTTAGTGTCTATTCCTTTAGAGTTTTGAGTTCTATCACGTTTTAGTCACGAAATTCGCGTCACCATATACATCTCTGTTTCACTTTTGCCACCACGGAGTCATATGATCTCCGATTGAGGTGTTTAAATACAATCTGGAAAGCTTACATTGTCTTTTTTCCAACGGATCTAACCTTGCCTCGAAATTCCATTTGAGCAATCTGCAATTGTCCACGAGATCTGCGATGCGCAACTGTGTACTTTTCCTTTTGTGCTGATTTGGCTTGATATTGAGCAATAGAGTTTAGTTGTGTGAAAAAAAAAGTTGAAAGAAAAAGAGAGGAAGAAAAAAAAATCAGAGAAGAAAAAAAAGAGAGTAGAAAGAGAAGAACAAAAAAAAAGAAGAGAAGAGAAGAGAAGAGAAGAGAAGAGAAGAGAAAGAGAAGTAAGTTGAAACGGTTGTTTTACTTGTCTTTGTGCTAGTTGTTCTTTTTCGGTGACTACCTTTGTGCCTAGGCTCACGTCTCTAGCATGGTTTAGCCTAGGGCCAGCACGGTACCGCCGTTGAACAATTATTCGGTTTGCTTTTTAACTATTGTGGTGCTAGTCATTCCTTGTTTCGGCCCACCTATAGCTCCACATATTCGACTACGGCTTGACGGGTTTTGTTGCTTTGCGGCACCGATACACTTCTTCCTGGTTTGCGGACTTGTTGGTAGTCGTCCCCTCTGTCGAGCAAGGTAAGAATTGGTAAGAGCTTGTATAACGGAGTTGAGAGTGAGCGCCTTGCTTGTAGCTACATCCTATTAGGTTGTAGAGTTTTCTTATTTCTTCACTTGTTTTCTTGTTGTTTCTATTTATCTAACATGACGGGAACAACCGATGAAAGTGATGGATCCAAGAATACCATGCCACTTGTCTCCTCGCACCAAGAGAATCATACAACACTTTGAAAAGAAGGTGAAGGAGCACAATGAAGGAATTGATAATGACTTGCAGGTGACAAATGAGAAGATTGGGCAATTGGAGGCCACACAAATCGACACCAACACCAAGGTTACAGGTTTGGAGGTGTCTATTACTCGTATAGACAAGAGTCTTGGTGCTCTTTTGCGTAGGTTTGATGAGATGTATGCTAAGACCACTGAAGGGTATGATGAGAATAGCAAGAAAAAGGATGACAAGACAAAGGATGGCAAGGACGACGAGAGTTTGGATGATAATTGGGTTGCATATAGTGGTGACAACGAACAAGAAGACCAAGATCACCGACGACAACGTACTAACCGTAGAGGTCGGGGGTGGTTTTCGCCGAAGACATGAGGTACATGGTAATAATGATGCTTTTAGTAAGATTAAATTTAAGATACCTCCTTTTGATGGTAAATATGATCCGATGCTTACATTACTTGGGAGATTCGTTGTTGATCAAAAGTTTGTATGCCATGAATTTCCCGAGAATACACGTGTTAGAGCTGCTACTAGTGAGTTTGCGATTTTGCTTGTTTGGTGGATAGAATATGCTAAGAAAAATCCTAATAATGTACCACAAACATGGGATGCTTTAAAATGGGTCATGCGGGCTAGATTTGTTCCTTCTTACTATGCACGTGATCCGTTACATAAGTTGCAACAATTGAGGCGGGGTACTAAAAGCGTAGAAGAATATTATCGGGAATTACAAATGGGTATCTTTGCGTTGTAACGTAGAGGAGGGCGAGGAACCTGCTATTGCTAGATTTGTGGGTGGGTTAAATAGAGAAATTCGGGACATCCTTCAATATAAAGAGTATACTAAAATAACAGAATGCTTTCATTTTGCTTGTAAAGCTGAAAGGGAAGTGCAGGGACGATATGCTAGTGCAAGGTCTAACGTTAATGCAGGGAGATCAGCATCATGGCAGCGAACAACTACTTCTTCGGGGCGTGTACATCCCCCGTCGGGTCAATCAGCACTTTCACCTCCCTCCAGCGACAAGACACGTGTTGCTCCCACAAATTCAGCAATGAAATCTGCTCCAAAACCAGCTGTTAGTACATCTTCCGTGGCCTCTACGGGTAGAACAAGAGACCTTCGGTGCCATCGATGCAAGGGAATTGGACATGTGCGGCGTGATTGTCCAAACAAGCGAGTTATGGTGGTAACAAATGATGGTGAGTATTCCTCTGCTAGTGATTATGATGAAGATACACTTGCTTTGCTTGCTGGCGACGATGCGGGTAGAGAGGAGCCACCGGACGAACAGATTGGTACGAGAGGATGCTTGAACATTATGAGAGCCTCATTGTGCGGCGTGTGCTTAGTGCACAAATGGAGAAGGCGGAGCAAAATCAGCGGCATACATTGTTTCAAACCAAGTGTGTGATTAAAGGGCGTTCTTGCCGCTTGATCATTGATGGGGGTAGGTCGCAACAACTTAGCTAGCGGCGACATGGTGGAGAAGCTTGCACTTACAACCAAACCGCACCCGCATCCATATTGCATTCGGTGGCTGAACAATAATGGTAAGGAAAAGGTAACAAGGCTGGTACGAATCAGTTTTTCGATTGGCTCATATCATGATGTTGTTGAGTGTGATGTTGTGCCCATGGAAGCTTGTCATATTCTGCTAGGTAGACCTTGGCAATTTGATACAGATTGTTTGCATCATGGTAGATCAAATCATTATTCTCTCAGATACAATGATAAAAAATTGCTTTGCTTCCTATGTCACCTGAGGCTATTGTGCGTGATGATATTGCTAAAGCTGCAAAGGCTAAAACTGAGAACAATAAAAATAGCAAATCTGTTGGTAATAATGAAGATGGCATAAAATTGAAAGGACATTGCTTGCTTGCTTCAAAATCTGATATTAATGAATTAATTGCTTCAACTTCTATTGCCTACGCTTTGGTATGCAAGGATGCTTTGATTTCAATTCAAGATATGCGGCATTCTTTGCCTCCGTTGTTGCTAACATTTTGCGGGAGTATTCGGATGTGTTTCCAAGCGAGATACCGGCGGGGGCTACCTCCTATACGAGGCATAGAGCACCAAATGGATCTTATTCCGGGTGCTTCTTTGCCCAACCGTGCGCCATATAGGACCAATCCGGAGGAAACAAAAAGAAATTCAGCGGCAAGTGCAAGAACTACTCGACAAAGGTTATGTACGTGAGTCTCTTAGCCCTTGTGCTGTTCCAGTTATTTTGGTGCCTAAGAAAGATGGAACATGGCGTATGTGTGTTGATTGTAGAGCTATTAATAATATCACTATTTGATATAGGCATCCTATTCCACGCCTAGATGATATGCTTGATGAATTGAGTGGTGCTACTGTGTTTTCTAAGGTTGATTTGCGTAGTGGGTACCACCAGATTCGTATGAAATTGGGAGATGAATGGAAAACTGCTTTCAAAACTAAGTTCGGTTTATATGAGTGGTTAGTCATGCCTTTTGGGTTAACTAATGCACCTAGCACTTTCATGAGATTAATGAACGAGGTTTTGCGTGCTTTCATTGGGAAATTTGTTGTAGTTTACTTTGATGATATATTAATCTACAACAAAACTATGGATGAACACTTGGATCATTTACGTGTCTGTTTTTAATGCTTTACGAGATGCACGTTTGTTTGGTAACCTTGAGAAGTGCACATTTTGCACCGATCGAGTGTCTTTTCTTGGCTATGTTGTGACTCCACGGGGAATTGAGGTTGATCAAGCCAAGGTAGAAGCTATACGAGGGATGGACTGTACCAAAGACCATCACACGGGTGCGGAGTTTCTTAGGACTTCTTTGGATTCTATCGCCGTTTTGTGAAGGATTTCAGCACCATTGCTGCACCATTGAATGAGCTTACAAAGAAGGGAGTACCTTTTAGTTGGGGTAATAAACAAGAGAATGCCTTCATCATGTTGAAAGATAAGTTGACACATGCACCTCTTCTTCAACTTCCAGATTTTAATAAGACCTTTGAGCTTGAGTGTGATGCTAGTGGGATTGGTTTGGGTGGTGTTTTATTACAAGAAGGCAAACCGGTTGCATATTTTAGTGAAAAATTGAGCGGACTGTTCGAATTATTCCACTTATGATAAAGAATTATATGCTCTTGTTCGAACTTTGGAAACATGGCAGCATTATTTATGGCCCAAAGAATTTGTTATTCATTCGATCATGAATCTTTGAAGCATATTCGTAGTCAAGGAAAACTGAATCGTAGACATGCTAAGTGGGTTGAATTTATTGAATCTTTTCCTTATGTTATTAAGCACAAAAAAGGGAAAGAAAATGTGATTGTTGATGCTTTGTCTAGGAGATATACTTTCTTGAACCAACTTGATTACAAGATCTTTGGATTAGAAACAATTAAAGACCAATATGTTAATGATCCCGATTTTAGAGATGTGTTGCTGCATTGTAAGTATGACAAAGGGTGGAACAAATTCATCGTTAGTGATGGGTTTGTTTTTAGAGCTAACAAGCTATGCATTCCAGGCTAGCTCGTTCGCTTGTTGTTGTTGCAGGAAGCGCATGGAGGTGGCTTGATGGGGCATTTTGGAGTTAAAAAGACAGAAGACATACTTGCTGGTCACTTCTTTTGGCCAAAAATGAGAAGAGATGTGGAGAGATTTGTTGCACGTGCACTACATGTCAAAAGGCTAAGTCAAGGTTAAATGCGCACGGTTTGTATTTGCCTTTACCCGTTCCTAGTGCTCCTTGGGAAGATATTTCTATGGATTTTGTGTTGGTTTTACCAAGGACTAGGAGGGGTCGTGATAGTGTGTTTGTGGTTGTTGATAGATTTTCAAAAATGGCACACTTTATACCATTTCATAAAACTGATGATGCTTCTCATATTGCTGATTTGTTCTTTTGGGAAATTGTTCGCTTGCATGGTGTGCCCAATACAATTGTTTCTGATCGTGATGTTAAATTCCTTAGCTATTTTTGGAAAACTTTGTGGGCTAAATTGGGGACTAAGCTTTTGTTTTCAACTACATGTCACCCCCAAACTGATGGTCAAACTGAAGTTGTGAATAGAACTTTGTCTACTATGTTAAGGGCTGTTTTAAAGATGAACATTAAGATGTGGGAAGATTGTTTGCCTCATATTGAATTTGCTTATAATCGTTCGATGCATTCTACTACCAAGATGTGCCCATTTCAGATTGTATATGGTTTCTTACCTCGTGCTCCTATTGATTTAATGCCCTTACCATCATCTGAGAATTTAAATTTTGATGCTACTAAACGTGCTAAATTGATCTTAAAACTGCATGAAACAACTAAAGAGAACATTGAGCGCATGAATGCTAAGTACAAGCTTGTTGGTGATAAAGGTAGAAAGGAAATAAAGTTTGAACCTGGAGATTTAGTTTGGTTGCACTTGAGAAAGGAGAGATTTCCTGAATTACGCAAATCTAAATTATTGCCTAGGGCTGATGGACCTTTTAAAGTGTTAGAGAGAGTAAATGACAATGCATACAAACTAGAGCTTCCTGCAGATTTTGGGGTTAGTCCCACATTTAACATTGCAGATTTGAAGCCCTATTTGGGAGAAGAAGATGAGCTTGAGTCGAGGACGACTCAAATGCAAGAAGGGGAGGATGATGAGGACATCACCACCAACGATACATCCACGCCTGCACAAGATCATGTTATTGCTGGCCCTATTAGAGCATCTCCAAGAGTTTGCCAAATTTTACTTGGCAAATCTTGTGTTTTGCAAACTTCTAAAAAGGTATGCCAAGTAAAAAAAGAGTTCATCTCCAACAGTTTGGCATAATTCACTTGCCAAACCCAGATCTAACTTACATCAGGAATCCTAAAAGAAACAAAATTATGTTTATGTCCTTCCACCTCTTGGAAACTTGCATCAGGAATCCTTCTCTATTCTTTAATTCTTTTTTCACCCTCCCACCTAGAGGGAAACATCGATGGCAACCACGATCCGCGCGCGCATATATGCGCGTGGGGAGGTGAGTTTTGCCAAGTTTCTATTTTTGCCAAGTTGGTTTGCCAAACTGTTGGAGTCCAATTTTTCTCGTTTTGCCAAAATTAGTTAGATGCCAAGTTGATTTGCCAAACTGTTGGAGTTGTGCCCGTGCTCGTCAACTTAATAATCAAGTGAGTTCACTCTTGAGTTCATGTTCATCATATTTAGATTGTGGAGACACGTGTACTCTTGTTTTGATTAGGAATCATGGTCAAGACCGAAAGGGAGAAGGACTCGCGCAGGCTGGATTCGGACTGCAGAAAAGCACCATCTTGTGACGGACGCCACGGTCGCACACGGAGTCGGATTGGGGCGTTCAAATACTTCCTAGAACCGTGATGAAGTCACCTTTCATATGGATCCGGACTCATGTCCATATCTATTTTGAGGCGGCCGCAATCGTCAAAACATTGACCGGATGTCAATCTGTCCCAGGTGCTGCGCCACCTTATTTGGCCCAATGGGCCGTGTATCAAGTGGAGCCCCATAGGGGCGCGTCCTAGGGTTGTAGGACGACCCCCACCACGTCCAGGTCGTCCTCCACCCTCTCATATACCTCCATAGCCGCCACAAACTGATCGGGTTTTGTTTACATCAAGTTTAGCCATTGCTACTTGCTTGTGAGAGCGCCGGTCGCCTCCTTTTCTACGGAACCCCACCGTTGTTGGATGTTGAGTTTGAGAATTGAATCTTTCATTCCCATCTAGTAATTTCAGTACTTGTTTCATACTTGTTCTTGCTAGTTCTTCGATTGCTTGCAGGAATAGGTGCCCTAGTGGCCGGGTGACGCGCTCCACAAGATCGCGGCAGCCATAGGAGGTGGTGTATCGGTTGCTAAGGCGCATCCTTGGACAGGTTGTAGTCGGGCCGTGAACGTCGTCTCCTTCAATCGAGTTATCCCCACACCTCTCATCGAAAGATCGGGAACAAACCCTAGCGGGTTCATATCATCTATACTCCCGAAAAGCATGGTAGCTAACCTTAAACATGAAAGCAGTTCAACACTAGATTGATAGATTGACACCATAAAGAGTAGTGATTACATCTCAAGAACGTTTACAACCCCATGGACAAATGAGAAGTTTTACCCCCATCAAGGCGCGAAGCATGGCGCTGTTGATCATGGTGACGCTTCCGATGATGTCTTCCTTCTCCTCCGGCGGTGTCGTGGCAGGGCCTTGATGTCCTCCTCCACTTGTGGTTGCCTCTTAGGACTCGAGCGATCCTTCTCGCGAATGATCTCCCTCTCCTCCTTCCTCTCTAGCCTTTGGACAACCTCTTGGGTGAATGGCTCCATCTCTGCGAATGATGGCGCCCACCCGTGCTTATGGTTGCATCATCTTCACACTCAAGAAATGGGGGGCCGGACTGATGTCGGAATGGGCCAGACCGGCCGGCCTGGGCCGGCCGACTTAGGCCCATTTCGGCTCGGTTCGGTCGCCCCTTTGTCCACATGGATCCTCTTGCCATTTTGCACTTGGCCCCCTTTAATTGCATCATTTTGGTGACGTCATCCTCGCGTCCAAGATAGGGGTCTTCTCACATGAAGTCCGGTCTTTACGCTTTAATCCTTGGGGATGTTCCTTTGTAACACCTTGGTCATTGCCACCTTTGGGAGTGATTTCATCATGCACTTGAATATGAACGGGACTCCTCATTTGCTCCTTTGAACTTGTGACTCTGTCCTTTTAGTTCATGTTTTCTTGAAAAAACATAACACTCTCAAATGCACATACGAAGATGAACTTGTTATATCATTAGTGTGCCTAGTGGCAGGTTAGTTCCATAATCAAGCTCAAACTAAAGTGTAATGAACATGTTTGGTCTACCAAAATACACCGTCAACATCTTCCCCATGCTTAGATCTTGCTCGTCCTCGAGCAAGTTCCTTGCAAAAGAACTTTTGTCCATGATGTTGAAAACATGCTCCGCTAATTCTTCCTTTACAAGTTAGTGTAGCGAACATGGCCTCATTTGCCATTTGTTCGAGTTAATTTTGGTGATTCATGCCAACACAAGTAATGGGACTAACCACATTGTCTAGCATTTATTTGTAGGCATTTCTAGGTCCCATGGATGTTATCACATGTTAACATACCATGCCCAAGCTAACATGTCAAACCACAAGTTAACATACCATGGACATGTTAGGTTACTTATAGAAAAATTGAGGACTTAGTATATATTTTGAGGCTATAAGTAATGGCATGTTAAGTATGTTAAGTTGAAGCAAAGATCCAAGTTGAAGACGCGAAGAAAAGGAAGGAAACTGATACTGTCGAATGAACCGACTGTAACTAGATAGCAAGCGTCGGTGCAATCGTCGGATGAGTTGGTACAATGGGTGAAACCCTAGGCACCGTCGGATGAACCGACGATCCATTTTCTAGTAGCGTCGGACGAGTTGCAGAGGAAGAGCAACAAAGACAGTAGCACCGGATGATCCGACGGTCTAAGTGAGGACACCGTCGGTCTATCCAACGCTTAGTTTGAATCGATACAGAGACGCGCCAAGACAACCTCTTCAGCACCAGATGAACCGACGCCAAGGGTCAGAGATAGTGTCGGTCTATCCGACGGTCACGAAGCAACATACAGAAACGTTTTGGCGAAGTGTCCTTCAGCACCGGATGAACCGACGCACCGTCGGTGTAATGTGTCGGAGCAGTTGTGTCAGTGGATCTTCAACGGCTAAGTGACGTGGAGGGCACCGGATGAACCGACGCCCTGGAAAAGCTTAGCATCGGTTCATCCGACGCTACCTTTTTAAGCAGCTTTTAGCCAACAGCTAGTTTGATGCCTTGGGCTATTTATACCCCCTCCACTCACCCATTTGAGGCTGTTGGATTGTGTGGAAGTGCAAAGGAGTTCAAGACACATAGAAGATCATATCCAATCCATCCAAGTTCTTAATTGCTCATCCTTAGACTTGCATATGCTTTGTGTATGTGCTTAGTGCTAGGCTTAGCTTAGAGCTGAGTGAGTGCAAGGTTGTGCCAACCTTGTGAGGTGATTCTTGAGTGAATCAAGTTGTACAAGGTTAGCCGGAAGCCTTGGGGCCTAAGTGGCTCACCAGAAATCGTCATCGACCCTCCAGCTTGGTGTGGAGCGGCGAGGACACTTTGTGCGGGGGACGTGGAGACCCACTTCCTTGGTGGAGAAGCTCCTTAGTGGAGGCGACATCAAGGTGACCAAGGGAGCTTGGTGAGTGCCTAAGTGGCGAGCCTTTGTGGCGAGTCAAGTGGTGCTGTTGGGAGATACTTTGTGATCAGGAAGCAATACTCTTGTGTGACTGATTCAACAACGTGGACTAGGGGTGGCTTAGTGCCTACCGATACCACGGGATAAATCGTGTGTCAAGAGTTTGCTTCCTCTCATCCCCTTTACGTTTCCGCATTTACTCTATTGCAATCTTTGCTTGCCTTTACTTCCCTAGAGTAGTATCATCCTACGATTGGCTATAGGTTGCAAACCTTGTTTTGGGATGGGAGTTTCACACTAGAACAACCCTAGTTGCACATATAGATAGTATGTTCTAGTTTATCTTTGTGTAAAAATAGTGAAGTCATAGGTTAAGGTTTTAGTTGCCTAATTCACCCCCTCCCCTTCTTAGGCTAACGAGCATCCGATTCCTTGCAAGTGGTATTAGAGCCGGGACTCACTTCCTTCACAAGGAAACGCCAATTCGATTGGTAAATTGTGAAAACCGGCTCATTGGAACGGTTAGGCTTCACCGCCTAGTGAGTTGCTTTATTGAGGAATGAAAGGGGTGGATACCTGAGGTTTGGCTCCACATTTCGATGGCACGGCTATCCTCGGTGGACGGTTCTCATGGAGGCCTATCTCCAAGCAAAGGACCTTGATGTTTGGAGAGTCACCGATGAGGGCATGAGAAATGGTACTAAGAAGGAAAAGCAATTTGATGTGATTGCTAAGATAATCATTTTGTCCTCACTAGATGTAGGCGTTTTCAATAGAGTTTTTAATTGTGAAAATGCTCATGAGCTATGGAAAACCATCAAGGAGCAAAATGAGGGTTCAAAAGAAGTTGCTAATGAACGCTATGGTTGTCTCCTTGAGGAATTCAATAGCTTTAAGCAACTTACAAATGAAAATGCCGAATCTATGTACTCACGCCTAAATGTGCTTGTCAATGAGATCAATGCTTTAGGTGTGAAGAACATCACAGACTTCAACATCAACAGCAAGATCCTTCAAAGTCTCCGGAAGCCCGATTATGACTTGGTGAAGGCTATCATCTATGAGAAGAAGCTCGAAGATTTTAAGCCATCTCATATCTTGAGCTAGATCATGGCACATGAGCTTCAAATCATGCCCAAGTCAAAGAAGGCACCCCAAGAAAAGCCCCAAGATCCATCCTCTCCAACTACAAGCCATGCTCTCTCAAGCCAACAAGAGAAGATGTTGAGTAGGATGGCTACTCATGGAAGCTCAAGCGAGGATGATGGTGGTGATGGTGACGATGGAGATTCTTCAAGTGATGAAGAGGTTGAGTCAATGGTGGCTGAGTACATGAAGAAGATCTTCAAGTATGTGAAGAAAGTCAACATGTACGGCTACAACGTCCACTTGAGAGAAGGGCGTCATCATCAACACATCAAGTTCACCAAGATCGAGCACAAGCCCAAGAAGAAGGTGGTCAAGGAGAGGAGACCAAGGCAAGAAGCAACTATCGCCATCCATGAGTGGACAAGTGGTGGAGAATCAAGTTCTTCTAGCTCAAGTGATGAATCAAGAAAGAACTTCACCACCCGCTTCATGCAAGGTCCTTCATCATCACTACACATGTGCCTTATGGCCAAAGGTATGGAGAGCAATGTAAGTGATGACGAATCCGACACCACCTCTCTCGATGATCTTGTTGAGCTAGTCCATGAGCAAAAAGGAATGCTTAAGAAACAAGCTAATGAAATTAAAGAACTCAATGCTCTCAATGATCTTAGTGCAACCCTTGCTACAAATTATGAACATTTGTTGTGCAAATTCAAATTGCTTAGCAAGGAGTGTGATTAGCTAAAATCTAAGCTTGAGAGCAAAGAGACTAAAAAAAGTAATTCCTTTGAGCTTGATGAATCATCTATCCCTTATGCAATTCCTATCACCAAGGTAGATGCTTCAACTTCTTGCATGATTTAATTGATGAATCTTGCTCACCATTTTGCAATGAGAATGTTGTTGTAGAAACATGTGATTCCCTCATAGGCAAGAAGAATGATGATCCTAAGCAAGAAGTGAAATGGCTCCGAGAGAGGTTGGCAAGTTTGATGGGCAAAGGCAAGAGCGATGAGGAACAAGTGGACATCTTTCAAGATATGAAGAGCGAAGTCCAACCTTCTCAAGATAACCGTGATCCCATGGTGAAGAAGCTTGAGAAGGGTGCAACCGTTACTTGCTACAAATGTCATGGAGAAGGGCACAAGTTCTACAAATGCCCTCAATTTGTCAAGAAGATGGACAAGGGAGAAAAGAAGAAGTTGAAGCCCACCATCAAGAGCTCCCTCATCTACACCAAGCCCAACCACAAGAACAAGACCAAGAGCAACACCTAGGTCATCAAGAAGAAGGCTAATGGCAAGGTGGTTGCACACAAGGTTGGGAAGATGAAGGAGGAGCGAGGTTGGAACCAACCCATTTGGGTCCCAAGGAAGTCATCATCAACATGAAGGGGCCTCAAATGGTTTGGGTTCCAAAGGCCACTTGAAGGACATGAGTACGGGGACTTGGGAGGCTTGGCACAAAGAAGATGTGAAGGTTCAAGCCAAGAAGCCAAGCTTGTAAGTTGGACATGTGTTGCCCAAGATCCCCGGTTGAGGTAATGGAAAATAGAACCCATCTCATGTATCCTTGTAGCTCCATTACCTTGTCTAGGTTTGCATTTGTTGCTATGCCTAGTTGTTTTCATATGGTAGGTTGCTTGTGCCATGTGCTAACCCATGAGCAACCTACATGGTTTGATTAGTGTGTAGGAAAGCTACACTTGTTCTTTCATATGGTGCATGTTTTCATATATATATCTTTGCATCATGAGCAAGCTATAGGGTTAGCTTCCCTTTTGTTGTCATAAACAATGTGCATACATTTGGTTGGTGATTCAAACACTAAATGCACACATTTAGGGGGAGTTCATCCTATGGTTTGGTTATGGGACTAACATTGTTTCAAGCCTATCTTTTATAGTCCCTTGGCGATGCGTTTCGGTGCGGTACTTCATTCTAAGAGAATGCTATTTCACTCTCAATGTGATCTAACATCTCTAAAAAGAGTGAATATAGAAATATGAGCTTCATGCAATTGAGTCATGCCCTTGCGAGCTTATGTCTCTATATAAGTTCAAAGGCAATGTACTCATACATTCCTAATCCTTGTGGTACCCCAAGTGTCTTCTATGAAAGCCTATTTCAAGTGGTGTCACCTAGTGATATCATTTCCAAGTGGCTCATCTCAATGTGGTGCTAACAAGGTAGAGAGGATCATCCCCCGGAGGTATGCAATGATCAAAAGACTACAAGTAATATCTACAAGTGGTAATGTAACAAGAACCCATTTGTCTTATCTCTTGTCCTTTAAGCTACCTCCTTGCATGATATGCTGTAAGCTTCCTTGTCTTACAAGTTTGTAGTTGTGCACTTGATTTTCACACTATCTTTTTGTGCCCACAATTAGGGGGAGCTTAGGTTGTATCATGCTAGTCTCATGAACTTGTGATCCACCTTAGTTATTCACACATGTGGTATCTTCATTGATATCATACATATGGATCATGGTTCATGCGGCTTTCTCCCTTGTATTTAACATTTCTCTTTGAGCTATGTTTGCTAGGACTTGCTAGTTTCCTTGGAGCCCTTTTGTTTTGGGACTTTTTGGAGATTTTATTCCAATGGGGGAGAATGTGGGACCAAAGCAAGCTAGTGGTTCCAAAGTAGGAAGAGGCAAGATATGTGTGAACATAGGAATAGAAGATCAAAAAGGGGGAAGTTTGATCTAGGGGGAGTTTGGATGATGGTAAGCATCCAAGCAAGTGTAAGTGGTTCTAATTTTGTCAATTCTTGCAAATTTATGCTTGCTTTGTTTGTGTTGTCATAAATCACCAAAAAGGGGGAGATTGTAGCGAACATGGCCTCATTTGCCATTTGTTCGAGTTAATTTTGGTGATTCATGCCAACACAAGTAATGGACTAACCACATTGTCTAGCATGTCTTTGTAGGCATTTCTAGGTCCCATGGATGTTATCACATGTTAACATACCATGCCCAAGCTAACATGTCAAACCACAAGTTAACATACCATGCACATGTCAGGTTCCTTGCGATTGGGCTTGTAGTCCAATGGTAGGACAGTCCAGTGGGACGCTACCCACCAGAGTTCAAATCCCGGTGCTCGCACTTTTTCCTGGATTTATTCCGGGATTTTCCAGCGTTATGCGTTAAGTGGTAAGCGACGTTCCCGTCGACGACGAGGCGCCGGTGGTGACTTCGAGAATCTCCAGATCTGTCGGTGCTCAGTCCTTTGGAGGTGCTCATAGGGGTAGGGTTTGCTTACGTGTATTCATAGGGGTGAGTGTGCGTGCGTGTTGTGAGGGTCAATGTTGTACTGTGTGAATCTCAAAAAAAATGTTAGGTTACTTATAGCAAAATTGAGGACTAAGTATATATTTTGAGGCTATAAGTAATGGCATGTTAAGTATGTTAAGTATGTTAAGTTGAAGCAAAGATCCAAGTTGAAGACGCGAAGAAAAGGAAGGAAACCGATACCGTCGGATGAACCGACGATACCTAGATAGAAAGCGTCGGTGCAATCGTCGGACGAGTTGGTACACTAGGTGAAACCCTAGGCACCGTCGGATGAACCGACAGTCCATTTTCTAGTAGTGTCAGACGAGTTGCAGAGGAAGAGCAGCAAAGACAGTAGCACCGGATGATCCGAGGGTCTAAGTGAGGACACCGTCGGTCTATCCGACCTTAGTTTGAATCGATACAGAGACGCGCCAAGACAACCTCTTCAGCACCGGATGAACCGACGCCTAGGGTCAGAGATAGCGTTGGTCTATCCGACGATCACGAAGCAACATACAGAAACATTTTGGCGAAGTGTCCTTCAGCACCGGATGAACCGACGGACCGTCGGTGTAATGCGTCGGAGCAGTTGTATCAGTGGATCTTCAACGGCTAAGTGACGTGGAGGGCACCGGATGAATCGACGCCCTGGAAAAGCTTAGCATCGGTTCATCCGACGCTACCTTTTTCAGCAGCTTTTAGCCAACGACTAGTTTGATGCCTTGGGCTATTTATACCTGCTCCACTCACCCATTTGAGGTTGCTGGATTGTGTGGAAGTGCAAAGGAGTTCAAGACACATAGAAGATCATATCCAATCCATCCAAGTGCTTAATTGCTCATCCTTAGACTTGCATATGCTTTGTGTATGTGCTTAGTGCTAGGCTTAGCTTAGAGCTGAGTGAGTGCAAGGTTGTGCCAACCTTGTGAGGTGATTCTTGAGTGAATCAAGTTGTACAAGGTTCGCCGGAAGCCTTGGGGCCTAAGTGGCTCACCGGCAATCGTCATCGACCCTCCGACTTGGTGTGGAGCAGCGAGGACACTTTGTGTGGGGGACGTGGAGACCCCCTTCCTTGGTGGAGAAGCTCCTTAGTGGAGGCGGCATCAAGGTGACCAAGGGAGCTTGGCGAGTCAAGTGGTGCTCTTGGGAGAGACTTGGTGACCGGGAAGCAATACTCTTGTGTGAGTGCTTCAACAACGTGGACTACGGGTGGCTTAGTGCTTACCGATACCACGAGATAAATCGCGTGTCAAGAGTTTGCTTCCTGTCATCCCCTTTACGTTTCCGCATTTACTCTATTGTCATCTTTGCTTGCCTTTACTTTCCTAGAGTAGTATCATGCTAGTATTGGCTATAGGTTGCAAACCTTGTTTTGGGATGGGAGTTTCACACTAGAACAACCCTAGTTGCACACCTAGATAGTATGTTCTAGTTTATCTTTGTGTAAAAATAGTGAAGCCATAGGTTAAGGTTTTAGTTGCCTAATTCACCCCCTCCACCTCTTAGGCTAACGAGCATCCGATTCCTTGCAGTTAGTCAATCCTTTATCTTTAATATAATAAACATGAAGCAATGATCATGATACATAAACATGGGGGTTTAGAACTTTAACAAATCAAGATTTACCCCACAACTCATAGCATTCACTTGAGGTCCTCAATTCCAGCCATGCTTACTTCTTTGCTTCCATCGGAGGGTTTTCATAATTTTTCAAAATAAAATTCCTGCAACAAGTATTAGACAAAGTTCTTCCTCCAAGTCCTCACATGTCACTCATTTGAAGTGGCTATCATAAACAATTCATAAACTCTTACCTCCCACAAGTCTCTCATTTATCATGTAAGGTGGAGCCATAAGTATTGCCAAGCTAAGAAATTCCTCTAGTGGTTGTTTACCCTTTCAATCCAAGGATCATGAGAGTTAGACCATGATGTGGGGATGTCAAGGATAATAAGATATAGAATGATGGACATGTGCAAGGGCAAAAGAAAATAAGACTACGATGCACCGATGATGCCCTCATTCTCGGATTGCACATGGTTGGAAAAACAGAAGATTCGTCTCTTTAACAACAACGTGGCATCCTTCCTTACACTTCATTAAATCTTCACTTGATTCATCCCTCATACCTTTCTGGCTTTTCCTCTTTCTTTTTTCCTTCTCTTTTTTTCTTTTTTTCTCTTTCTCTTTTCCATACACATACACATTTTTTTCTTTACTTTTCTTTCTTTCTCGACATCTTTTCCTCTTTTTGACATATTTTCCTCTTTTCTGAAGCCTTTCACTTATCTCTTCGTGCATAAATACAATCTGAATTTAAAATAAAAACCATGCTAGGAACCAGACGAAACTTCGAACATAGGTTGTGTTTAAGGAATACGATGTATAAAAGAGATATTATGGGTTGGGTATGGAATTCGGCGATGTACGGGACTTTAAATGCGAGAGTCTCGTTACCGAATACATGGAGGCTAGCAATAAAATATATAAGATAAGGACATGATCATTTCTTGAAATTAAGACTTCCAAGATAGAAGGATCCTAGCCCAACTCATCATACTAACCACACTTATGGTGGAGCGGATATTGAGTCAGCTTTCTATAGGATTTTTCGTTGTCTCTCAACTTGGAAAAAGAGATTTTGCTAACCTTTATTACAAGGGTTTTCATATAATTTCCAGAATTAAACTCCTCCAACATTAGCATCAAACTTAGCAAACCGAAACAAGGTTCTAGATCAAAGTATATTGCAGGCACTTTTAGAGGTGAAACTCCACTAAGCACCATGGTAAACTTTTCAAACCAAATGCTCATGCTTACATAATAAAGATTAAAGAAAGACATACAAGTAATGAAAGAAAAAGCATCGCATGAGACAAAAATCAAAAGACACTTTTTATTTGATTTTTTGACTCAAACACTAAATTAACACACTTGCAACTAAAATTTTAAAACACACCAAATTAAAACTCGCAAACTCTAAACCAAACCAAACTGATCTACTAAGGCAAAAAGTTTAAGACTAGCTAGCTAGCTCTCCCCCACGCTAAGATCATACGACGTCCTCGTCGTATTTTACAAAAGCTGTAAAGGAGAAGAACCCTAACTACTTAGTGGAACTTTGCATAATCCTTGCACCACTTCTTCTTGATGTTGCCGACCATTCCAAGTATTACATCCTTTGCCGTATCACTTCCATGGTTTGAAAGCACTCGTCGATGGACGCGAAGAGGTCCGATATGGCGTGACGGCAAGCCGCACAACATATCGGGTGCTCTCCAAATGGGTCGTCGTCGATGGGGTCGCCGTTGTTGTCGCCATCGCCGCCATCATTGGGATCACCACCTCCGTTGGTACCTTCGGGAGTTGGCTCTTTAGGGACCTCCTTCCAATAGTAGAGGTTGCTATCATCCCTCCCAGTGGCTGCCCACGAGCTTGGGTTGCGGTTGTCGGAGTAGTCGCTCCCTCCATAGTCCTTCGGCTCGGGCGTCTCCTCTTGTAGTCCTTTATCTTCATCCCCCGAAGATGCTCCGATCTCCAGACGGGAGTTGCGACCTTCTGTTCCTTGACATGTTGACGGGATGCGATTGGCTCAGTCAGGACACGGCCTCCGCAACGTATGCGGGGGGTCCTCTTGATCTCCATGTTAGGCTTGACCTCGCATCGCCGCACCTCTCCCGGCTCCAAAGGCTTCGTGGCCCCTAGCTTCACCTCCTCGCTCCTTGGGGACGTCATGGTTACTACTTTAGCTAATGTGGGGGCAAGAGAATGCGAATTGGGATGGATTCCCGAGCTCCAATCTCGTTCCTTTAAGTAGCCCGAGAAAAAATGCCCTAGAACCCAACATTTCCTATTCTTGACTTCCCTAAAATTGTCGGACCAAACTTGGAAGTCGAAAATGCGCGTCCCAGAGAAAAATGGGGCGAACCGCCGCCTGGCCCCTTCGCTGATCGGACTGGGCCGGCCGGCCTGCCTCAGTTCGCGAGCCGGTTTGGTCCATTTTTTCGCATACCCCATTAATTTTTGATTGGTAGCCCGTGTAGAAAAGTTGGCTTGGTAAATCCTTGTGAAAACTCCAAAAAATAAAATAAGAGCTATTTACAAATAGCTCACCTTGTTTTACGTCCTAGGCTTGACGTTCGGGCTCATCCTCCATGCTGAAAATATCAATATAGTGAAGGGGTACGACGTCAGGTTCGAAATTCACCTTGAGCCGCTGATCATTCACCATGAATTGATCTCCTTTCATATCCATGATGGTGACCGCTCCACTGGAGAGCACCAAATGAATAATGTAAGGTCCATCCCATTTGTTTGCAACTTCCCTTTTCCGAAAGTATTGAATCTTGAGTTGTAGAGGAGGACCTTATCTCCTTCCTTTAATTCCTTCTTCTTAAGTCTTTTATCGTACCATCTCTTGATTCTCTCTTTGTAAATACTTGCGTTTTCATAAGCTTTCAAGCTCATCTCTTCTAGCTCGCTAGTTTGGATCCTCCGTTTTATTCCCTCAACATCTAGATCGAGGTTCATCTCTTTTATTGCCCAATACGCCTTGTGTTCTAGCTCAACTGGAAGGTGACAAGCCTTGCCATAAACAAATTGATATGGAGTCATACCTATTGGTGTTTTGAACGCCGTTTGATATGCCCATAATGCTGCATCCAACTTCTTTGACCAATCCTTGCCTCCTTTCTTATAGTCTTATTTAGGATGCTCTTTAGTTGCATATTCGATGTTTCCGCTTGTCCTCTGTTTGAACCCGATCGAATTCGGATTGACACAGAGCACGAAACAAGTAGTCGATCGCCTTGTTGTTGGCGTCGAACATGTCCCTCGATCTTGGAGAAAGGAAGGTAATCGGATGAACATAAGTTGTGTTCACCACAACGTCCCAAAGGATCTGTCCCTTTCCACGAAGGAACGCAGTCATCCGTCTCTACCACATTTGGTAGTTCTTCCCATCGAAGTGCGGAGGACCCGATCCCGTTCTTGGTACACCATCTTTGGATCTTAGACTGGTTAGAGCCTCGAAAGACCCGAACTAGCTCTGATACTAATTGAAGGACCGAACTGGTGACCACAGGGGGGGGGAGTGAATGGGAGCCGGTAAAAATTCTTCTCGAAGGAGATGGCTACTCCCACAAGATGAACACGACAACCAAAACACATCTCCGATTCAACTACCCAAGTTGGCCAAGACCACATATCCACTAGAGTGCTGCTAGTCCTAGGAACTAATACAACAACCTTCTGACCCAAACACACCAAACACACAGCGGAAATCGCATGGCTTGCTACTTGTGCCACACCGGTCAGACCGATGGACATAGCCGATCAGGCCAGTGGCTACAGCAGTAGTACAAAAAATGTTCTAGGAAGCCTCAGTGACTCCTCTAGGCCCAGGAATAAAACCACCTGTGAAACACAACCTGCAAGGGAAGAAAACCCTACACAAAGCCTAACAAAACTCCACAAAACCTACCAAGAACAACAACACCTCAGCCCAACAACACAAGAACCAGGCAGTTCACCCGAGACAAAACCCACAAGGGCTCTGCACCGGTCAGACCCGTCAAGAGCACCGGTCAGACTGGTCACGCTTGGGCAGCTCAGGATGAACAACAACCCGCAGGTCAACTCCCCCAAATCCAACTCCTGATCTCCCAATTCGCTCCATGGATTTGTACAAGATTTTGGGGATAGTAGAAACATCTAATGGGCACTCCATAGCTAAGATTGGTCCACCAAAACTTGCTAAATCTAGAGGAATTGAAGAAATCCCACCAAGAATGCCTCTAACCCTAGAGAGGAGAAAACCCCAAAATCGAGCCCCTTTGCTCACAGATTTGGGAGGGGAATCAAAGGGAAAAGAACCACGAGAGGTTCATGCTTACACCCCCACCAAATCCCAAAGAGAAAGGTCTCAAAACCGCCACAAGAAATTCACCAAGAAAAGGTTCCGAAAATCACCAAAAAGGGAAAATGAGAGAGACACAACCAAGCCTTTGGGAACCACGCCGAATCATATATACATACCATGAAGGTTCATACAAGGTCTAGCTTGCCTCCCAATCATCCTTCTCTCTCCTAAGATCTCACCATGAAGCTCTCAAGCTAGTCCTAGAAATTCTAAAGAAAAAGGAAGAGGAAAATAGCAAAACAAAATGAGTTAGGGTTCCTGACGTGTGTCCTCCACTTCGAAGTCTCCGGACTGTGTCATCGCACACCAGTCAGACCGGTCCAGTGCTGCTGCCTCCGGTCTTTGGTCCTGGCTTTGTGGATCAACCAAGGAACTAGTGGTTTTCTGGTGAACCACTAGAAACCATGCGAACTCGGTGTAGCCTCCGCCAATCCTCACTCATGACTCGACTCCCACGAAGTCCTAACTCGACCTTGGTTTTGAGGCTCAACCAATAAACCATCCATGACTTCATACCACTGTTCTTGCTACCATGCAGCCCGCACTTGACTCCGCTGGCCACCGGTCCCTCGAACCAAGTCTACATGTCTTCTCCACACATGGAGGCCTCACCGGCCACGACCTTTTACACTTGTTCTTCACCTACACCAACACCAGTCAAGACGCAACCTGCACCTGCAATACTTAGCCAAGAATCAATCCAAACCACATTGTTAATCACTCATCACACTAGGAAGAGACCATCCACAGGTCCTCAACCGAGGGTTGTGATCACGGTTTCGCCCTTTCCCTCCCCTCGTATTGTCACTACGTAGAGGTATTCATGACTAGGCCTATGATGATCACAACATATTGAAGGGTTCTAAGGGAGAAGTGAGATCTATACTCCCGAAAAGCATGGTAGCTAACCTTAAACATGAAAGCACTTCAACACTAGATTGATAGATTGAAACCATAAAGAGTAGCGATTATAGCTCAAGAACGTTTACAACCCTATGGATAAATGAGAAGTTTTACCCCATCAAGGTGCTAAGCATGGCACGCTTCTGACGGTGTCTTCCTTCTCCTCTGGGGGTGTCGTGGCAGGGCCTTAACGTCATCCTCCACTTGTGGTTGCCTCCTAGAACTCGAGCGATCCTTCTCGCGAATGATCTGCCTCTCCTCCTTCCTCTCTAGCTTGTGGACAACCTCTCGGGCGAATGGATCTCTCTCCGTGAATAGTGGCACCCACACATGCTTAGACTGGTAGCACTCGTGATAGTCCAAAGTCATCCCCTAAAAGCAAATATTCCGTCCAGTCAGCGAGATTCTCTAGTGCAGTACCAGTTTCCCCACACCCGTCATCCCCTAAATCTCATAATCTAAACCAACTACCGGTATTTTTAATTATTTTACCTACCATCCACCCCACAGCCCCACAACCCACCCCATCCCTCCGTCCTCCGTTGCAGCCCCTCCCGACGCCCTCCCGCAAAGAGCCAACGGTGCGCAGCAGGGCCTTGCTAGGGCGGAGCAGGCTCGTGTCATGGTGCACTTGCCAGACCCGGGGCCGGTCCGTGGAAAAGGCACCGTAGCAGCCGCCGGAGCAGGGACTTGGCAGGGCGGAGCAGAGGCGCAACATGTCAGAGCAGAGGCGTGGCAGGGCGGAGCAGGGACGCGGCAGCCTTGCAGGCAGATCAGGGGCTTGTTCCGGCGATGACCGAAGATTGAAGGCCCCCACGGCGCTGGAGATCGAAGATGCCTCCCTCTACTATACATCTGGCCAGCTTGCTGGGGCGGAGCTTGGCCGCGGCGGTCACTGCAATGAGGTCTCGCATGCGTAGTCGGCGCGCGTGGAGGCATGGACAGCATGGTCGGTTACTCAAACTGCTTGCAACCGTACTGGGGGATGGAGGACGAAGAGATGATGACGACTCTATTTTCTCCAGTGAAGATGATGAAGAAGATCTCGGGATGTACAACCAACTAGTGCAAAGAGAGAGTTCTCGCTCGCGCCGTCGATCTGATGCACCGCCAAAGGTCATTCGGCAGACGGACTTTGCTACGGGTCACAGAATGATAAAAAAAGATTACTTTGCTACAAATCCTGTTTATAATGATTATCAGTTCCGTAGAAGGTAAAATTGTGTATGTTGCCAATGATTCATATGCAGTACCTCATAGTTGAATTCATAAGTAGTACCTCATAGTTGAATTCATAAGTAGTACCTCATAGTTGAATTCATATGCAGTACCTCATAGTTGGATTGGTATTGCAGATTTCAGATGCATCGTCATTTATTCAAGCGCATCAAAGAGGCAGTTAAAAATAAAGATAACTATTTCAAGAAGAAGTGTGATGCCACTTGCAAGGAAGGATTATCAGCTCTTCAAAAGTGTGTCGCGGCAATACACATTCTTGCATACGGCATCCCAGGGGATGCCATTGATGATTATGTGCGTATTGGTGAGTCGACAGCTCGAAAATCTTTACGACATTTTTGTCGGGCTATCATTGATGTTTTCAGGCCGATTTACCTTCAGAAACCAAACGCGGTTGATGTAGCAAGGCTTCTTCAACAAGGAGAGGATGTAGGGTTCCCGGGGAAGCTTGGGAGCATTGACTGCATGCATTGGCCATGGAGGAATTGCCCAACAGCATTGAAGGGTCAGTTTACGGGTAGACACAAGCATTCTTCTTTGATCTTAGAGGCAGTAGCATCTCATGATCTATGGATTTGGCATGTTTACTTTGGCATGCCTGGAAGTAACAACGACATCAACATCCTTCATAGATCTGATATATTCTCTGATTATGTTTGGGGTCGTGCAACCCCTATGTCGTTTGACGTCAATGGAAGAACCTATGATATGGGGTATTAACTAACAGATGCGATTTATCCTAAATGGGCTGCCTTTGTTAAGACTATTAGTCACCCCATGGATCAAAAGACCCAACACTTTGCCTCAAGACAAGAAAGTGAATGTAAGGATATAGAGCGTGCATTTGGTGTCTTGCAAAGTCGATTTGCGGTGATTAGAGGACCTGCATATGGTTGGGACCATAGGCAGCTTAATGACATAATGGTTACTTGCATTATTTTGCATAACATGATAGTGAAAGATGAAGGACCCGGTGCTGAGGATACTAATTTCTTGAATGTCAGAGAACTAGTAGTTCCAGCCAACACTCAGGAAAGGGCGGAATGGATTGCTGCAAACCATAAGCTGAAGGACCCAAATGTGCACTCTCAACTACTTCATGATCACATCGAGCACCAGTGGAACCAGCGTGGATCCCAGCATCACTAGATGATCACTCTCGGTGTAGCTAGTTGCCAGTGTTGTGTTCCTGAAGTTAAGCAATTTATCTGTTGTGTGTGTGTGAGGATTTTATATTGTGTGATAATTTTATCAAACTACAGGTCAATGTGGTTTCTATTTGTATGAGTGAGTGAGTGAAGCAGACTTATGCTCTTAGTTCTATTTTAGTTCACTACAGCTCATTGTTGTGTCATTTTATCAAACTTATGCAGGTCATTGATGTGCTCTCAGTTCTATCACTGCAGTTCTATTTTATCAAACTGCAGGTCATTGCTGTGTTGGTAAGGTGCTGTGTTGTGTGCAACATATGCAAGGAGGATGACCAGACATGTTGAGTAATATATCAAATAAATGTACTAGTAAATGTATCAAATAAATGTTGACCTCACATACTAGCAAACATGAATATCATACTGGTTTAGCACATGAATTATCAAACATGAATTGTGAGGGTACAGCTATGAATTGCAATTCTTCTCACATACAACAGACATGTTCCTTCACTGACATACAAATAACTTTCATTCACTAACATACAAATATATGTTCCACTCAGATACAAATAAATGGTCACATACAAATAAATGGTCCACTTAGATACAAATAAATGGTCCTCCTACAAATAATGGTCACATACAAATAAATGGTCCACTCAGATACAAATAAATGGTCCTCCTACAAATAATGGTCACATACAAATTTATTTGGAACTCATACAAATAAAGGGTGCTCTCATCATGGTGCCTATTGCGCCATTCGCTTAGCTGCCAGCCTCTCAACAATTTCTTCCTGAGTCATTTGGTAGTAGAGACGTTGAGATGGAAGGCATTTGTCGATGTCAATGGCAAGGATTCTTCTGCTTCTCTAGCTTCTCCATCTCATATGTATCACACATCATTTGCATCTTCTCTTGCTCAATGTTCAGCAATGACATATTGTAGTTGGTTTGTTGTTGGAAACGGTTCTTTTTAGCTTCAGAATCTTCTTCTATGATAGCTAAAGATCGCTGCCTAATCTCTTGCTGCTTAGCAGCGTACTCTGCAGATGCTGCTGAACCAGCAGAGAAATTTGCTGTCTTCTTGTCTACTTTAGCTGAATCCCTGCCCATAGGCCTCGTCGCAGCAGTTCCAGTAGAGCTATGATTGTGATCTTCTGTGTGCTCAGCATCAACCCCATGGTGAGTGTCATCTCGAAACCCGTCGCCAGCTACTGATCTTGAAGTCGCCCTAGACTTTGGATCCTGCCATTTGGGCTCATCCTCCATAAGCTCCCAACAATTCATGTATCCAAAGCTGTGTTTCTGGATACTAGCATAGTTAGCTGCTGCCATAGTGGTCTGCAAATCTAATTAGTTGTTGTTACAGTTTGTATGACGTACAAAATTGTAGTGTGAATGGTGCATAGTATGAAATGCAAACCTTATCGGCATCATACGTCCCACTAGCATTCTCTCGAAGGGCATCGACATAGTAGGCAAAAAACTTCCCCACTTCAGTCTTGATTGTGTCCCAACGGCTCTGCAGAGACCTCACAGTCCTTTCGTCGTAGGATCCCCTCCTCGTATTGTACCACTGCAGGATCCTTTCCCACATTCCTTCTCTTCTTTGGCTAGTATTTGTGATTGGGTCAGTGCTTATTTCAAGCCAAGACTTCACAATATTAACATCTTCGTCTGGGAGGAAGTTACTTAACTTGACCCTATTAGCAATAAACGCGCCGGAGTTGTTGTGCCGTGCGTGTGGAGGTGCGTGTGTTGCACTGTGGCATGTACATGTGCTTCTAGCGCGTGTGTGGGTGAGTCTGTTCGTTCCCAGTCTGTAAGCGCAGGCTAGTTGCGAGTGTTCGTGTGCGTTCAGGTCTAGGTGCAATACGTACCCATGTCTGTTGCGTACCGACTGCCATGTTTGATTTAGTCGTAGGTGGTTAGGAGGTGTTGGTGTGCGTGGCACCGACTTGCAAGGAGAAGGCCGCGTCGTCTGTGCGAAGTACGTGGACATGGAGACGTCGAGCGCGTCCTGCGGAGTCGTGGCGCAACAGCCGGAATGGAGGCTAGCTCCTGGTGTGTCCCCGGCTTACAAGAGGCCCCTTTATCCCTTTGTTTCAGTTGCCGAGTCCAGTTCAGTTTAATAGAGAAGCCAAGATACATCGTGCTCCGCGGCGTTCGTCGCCTGCAAATCTTTGTGCGTGTTGTCTCCCTCGCCGGAGTTCTGGTGCCCGCGAGTGTGAGTGAGATCGAGGGCAAGGCCAACATTTGGTATTCAGAGCCAAAGTTATGACGAAGATCGGCGCGAGTTCGTCCAAGGTGGAGAGCTCGGGCGTGAGCGCCATCAAGCGTGTCATGGCGACGCCCGGCGCCGTGGAGATCCCGCAGCTGACAAGGGCCAACTATCATGAGTGGGCCTTGGTGATGCAGGTGAGCTTGGAGGCGCTGTAGCTATGGGACGCGGTCGAGGCGCCGTGCAAGGAGCGCGCCAAGGATCAGCGCGCGCTAACGACGATCATTTGCGGCGTCCCAAAAGAGATGAAGGCCGGCCTCGCACAGAAGAAGTCCGCTAAGGAGGCGTGGGATGTGGTGGAGAAGAGCTGCGCCTGTGACGATCACATGAAGGACGCAAGCATCCAGAGGTTGATGAAGCAATTCGAGGTAGTGGCATTCTGCGACGGGGAGAGCGTCGCCGACTTCGCCATGCACATCAACGGGTTCCTCACCAGCCTGCGCGAGCTCGGGGAGGAGCTGACGGCCGCGTCGTCAAGAAGGTGCTGCGCGTGGTGCCCAAGAAGCTGCGCCAAGTCGCAGTGATGTTGACAGTGTATTTTGGTACACCAAACATGTTCATTACACTTTGGTTTGGATTTGATTATGGAACTAACAAGCCACTAGGCGCACTAATCATATAACAAGTTCATCTATGTGCATGCATTTGGAAGTGTTGTGTTTATGTAGGAAAACATGGACACAAAGGACAGATTCGCAAAAATTCAAAGGAGCATTTATGGAGTCTTGTTCGTGTTCATGAGCTTGATAAAATCACTTCCAATGGTGGCAAGGACCGAAGTGCTACGTAGGAACACCCCCGGGGATTGAAGCGTAAAAGACCGAACTTCATGAATGGAGAACCTCCATCTTGGACGCGAGGATGACATCGTCAAAATCATGCAAGTGGAAGGGGTAAAGTGCATAATCACCTGAGGACCCACGGGAGCGAAGGGGCGACCGAACCTGGCCGAAATGGGCCTGGGCCGGTCGGCCCAGGCCGGCCGGCCCAGCCCACTTCTGGCATCGGTTCGGCCCCCCTTTCCTTGCACCCGAAGGATCTTCAACCCTAAAACCCTGGAGGCGCCGCCATACGCAAGGGGGAGAGCCATTCACACCAGGAGGCCATCCACAAGCTAGAGAGAGAGAGAAGGGAGATCTCCGGAGGGAGATCGACTACCTCGAAGGAAGCACTCACAAGTGGAGAAAAAGGAAGACACCGTCGGAAGGGTGACCATGATCAACAGTGCTATGTCAAGCACCTTGATGGGTTAATCTCCTTATTTGTCCATGGGTTGTAATCGATCTTGAGATGTAATCAAACTTTGTTGGATTATCTATCTATCATCCTGTGTTGAACATACTTTAATGCTTAAGGTTAGCTACCATGCCGTAAGGGGAGTAGAGCTCCAATGCTTCCTTGGATCCATTCAATACGCCGTGTCCATCATAGGTCTAGTCATGAATACCTTCGCGTAGTGACAGTACGAGAGGAGGGAAAGGGCGAAACCGTGGTACAACCCCCGATAGATTAGATTGGTTTTGTTGTTTAAAGCGATTTCATGCTCTAGTATCGTAGACCCATGGGCGAGTGTCTTTTATCTTGATTGCTTAATCATTCTCTCTAGTGTAGTTTAGTAGTTTTCCAGTTTAATCATAGTTAGGGTTTGAGTAGCTAGAGTGTAAAGGTAGATCGAACGCTAGTAATCCCCTTGCTCCGCGGATTGACAAGAACCTTGGGAATCCCGTGGTGAAAAAGGTGTAGGTCCATACGCTTGCGAATCGTATAGGGATACGTCTTTTATCTGTCAACAAGCCCCTTTTTCTGGTGCCGTTGCCGGGGAGCAAGCTAGTTTACATCGTTTGGTTTGCATCTAACTTAGTTTTATATTTAGTTTATCTTTTATTTGCTATATCTAACACATATTATCTAGATTCCCACTTGTTTTGTTTTGTTTTTGTTTTTTATCTTGTTGTCTAGATGGCATTCATCAATCAACCCGTGGAAGAACCGGAGAAATCACTAAGGGATTACGCTAGCCCTCGATGTGAAGACATAAGAGTACAAGAGTCGGATTCAAAGCTCAAAGCGACCAAGTATGAAATCAAATCCAAGATCATCGAGATGGTGGCGGCAAACCCGTTTGAAGGGATGGTTTCGGAGAACCCATATAGACACATAAGGCATTTCACGACGCTATGCAACACGGTGCGTCAAGAAGGAGTTCTCGATGAATGGTTCAAACGGAATCTCTTTCCCTACTCACTTGCCGGTGAAGCAAAGACATGGTACTCGTTTGCATCCCTTGAAGTTGAAGGCAATTGGAACAAGTTGACAAAGAAGTTTTGCGAGAAGTTCTTTCCAATTAGCAAGGTTCAACATCTAAGGAGGCAAGTGATCACTTTCACGCAAGGAGAAGAGGAAGGGATAGACCAAGCTTGGAATAGGTTTAATGAGTTGATTGAACAAGGACTAAGACTCGGCTTCTCCGGTGACGTACTCTTGCATACATTTTTCTTTTCCCTAACCCCTAGTTGCATGCAACACGTCCAAATGTGTGCAGGTGGGGATCTCATGGAGAAAACACTCACTGAAGCCGCTCAACTTCTACAAAAAATTAGTAAAGCGGTTGCCATGCGAAGAGATTGGGAAACAAGACTTGCGGGAGAGCTGGAATATAACTCGAGGACGAAGAAGTGTGCTGAATTTTCTAAAGAGGCAACCCCGGAAGTCACAAAAGAGGAGCCAATCCCGAATAAGCTTGAAGAAGAACACATCAAGTCAAGAACTACCCTGAGCGTTGACTTCGCCATATCAAATGAAACTAACAAGAGAAGCATGTCAAGCACGAATCCACTAAGGGAGTTCGAACCAATGGATTGGGTTCCAATCGATTACGGAGAAGTATTCGACAAGAGAAGACCGTTCCCTAATCAAAAGGGGATGGCAAGAGCATTGGAAGTGGATTTCTCACTGGAAAAGAAAGCGGAAGATTCATACGACCTTGAAACCAGCGGTAAGATCTTTCAAAAACTCTTTGGAGATGATGAGGTGGATCCAAAACACATAGCCGAGGTGAAGAGAATCATGGGGATCAAGCCTGAAGCATCACCATATGCTCGCCTCGCTGAAGTTTACGCAATTGGATCCGAAGAAGAAGAGAAGATGGAACCACACTTGAGTTGCAAGATCAACGGAGTTCAATGCAAAGCTTTATGCGACATCGGAGCTGAAGGATCAGATGGCGACTAGAGAGGGGGGGAGTGAATAGGAGCCGGTAAAATTCTTCTCAAAGAACCCGACCTATGCCCTAGTCAAATCCCGGTCACACACAAGCGATGGACCAAATCACACACCAATCGCCAAGACAACGAGGTTATGGATCAACCTCTAGTCTTAGGAACGATTCCATGAAGCACACGCGGAAGCATGAAAGAAGGAAGGGAGGAATCGAACTAAGGAACAAAGCACTCAGGCTCTGGCGGACCGTCCGGCCAGGTGGGGTGGACCGTCCGCACGGGCCACTCGGACCGTCCGGCCGCTCGCCGCGGACTGTCCGCACACACACGGCGGACCGTCCGGCCCTTCACCGCGGACCATTCGAAAAAGTAAACAGATCCTCCAGAGACGACCTCGAATAACGGTCCGTCCGCGGGGAGCACGCGGACTGTCCGCCAGGCACCCGCGGACCGTCCGCCCGGTACACGCGGACCGTCCGAAACTTCGCCCAACGAAAACTCAAAGCCACGACGGATCGAAACAAAAGGCGAGCAAGAACACGAAGAACACCCGACGAACAGGGACGGCGCGGACTGTCCGCCTGGTCCTCGCGGACCGTCCGCGAGGTGCAGACAGAGCAGAAAACGCACGACCCCGAAAGTCAACTCCCCCAAATCATCATCGGATTTCCCAAACGGTAGAAGCTATAGAGACAAGGGTTTGGGGACTTGAAAAGCGTCACACAAGGATGCTATAGCCCAAAAATCTTGCCTCCTAACTCCCTAAATCACCGGGAATCGCGAATCCTTTGAGCACCACCAAAAGCTAGAGCACCGAACGAAAATCCTTGAATCGAAGTGGTTTCCCGGTGTTTGAGGGCACAAGATCAATCACAAAGATGCACGAGACATCCATCCATGTTTCCCTCAAATAAATCCGGGGAGAAACCCACTCAAATCCGCGGAATCACACCGAGAACAAATGCACAAAAAACAAGCACGAAAAAGACCACGGAAAACACAACGCCGAATCTTCTATACAAACCAGGAAATATTCACAAGGTCTAGCATGCCGCCCTAGCATCCATCCCTCTCAACAAATCTCTCATGAAGCTCTCATGCTAGCCTAGAGAAAATGGAGAAGAAAATAGCTACGAAAAATGAGAAAGAGGAGGGGAGAAAATGAAACCCTAAGTCGCGGAGCGAGAGAGCCATCCACACACACACACATGGCTTATATATCGGGTACCACCGGTGTGGGAAATGACTCGAGTACCCCTAACTCAACTACTGGCGATACAACCCACGCAGGGGCATTTATGTAATGTTTGTGGGTCTTGCCATCGGACGGCCACGCCTTCGCCGCACCCCGCGTCCTCCCGACGCAAGCCATGCGATCCCGCCGCGTGTCCTCCGCTTCGAAGCTTCCCGACACGCCCGGATCCCATCTCCGTCGTGTTGGGTCTTCGGACTTGGTTTTGAGGCCCAAACCAAGAAACCGTCCTCCGATGGTTTTGTGGGCAAACCACCAAACCCCGCGTGCTCGGCCCGGCCTCCCGCCAAGCACCTTGACTGGACCGCCACCGTGCACCGGCTCAATCGTCCATGACTTCGTCTTGCTCGTCTCGCCACCATGTGGCCCGCACCTAGTCCTGCCGTCCACCGGGTCCCTCGAACCGAGCCTACTTGTCTCTCCATCTCCCGGAGGCCCCTCAAGGCTGAAGACCTTTCGCGCCCGTTCTTCACCTGCAACAACATGAACTAGGCCGCAGCCTACACCTGCGCACTGAGCCAAGAGTCAGTCCAACACCCGTTGTCAATCACTCATCACTGAGGAGCGGTCATCCATCGACCACCGGGACGCTCCTGGTCCTCAATCTCCCCCTTGATGAGTGCATTGACAACACACAACGCGAAATGAAATTCAGAGAAAGAAAGTAAGAAGAAAGAAAAACAAAGAAGCGCAACTCATGGCCAAAACCAAAGAAAGGCAAAGAAAGGTCACAAGCCGAGCAAAGCACAAACTCCACACCGAAAACAACAAGAAAGCTTCCCCTGAACATGTGGATGCAAACTTCCAAATTTTAGCTCACCTCTTCTGAATTTTCATTAAGCTCACCTCTTCTCCCCCTTGTTGACAATGTATGAATCAAGGTGAAAATGCAGAAATGCAAAACAAAGCATATAAACATCTACATGAGCTTCTCAAATAGGCAAAATTTAGTGTCAAAGGCTAGAAATGAGACAAAGAGCTCATATATGGATCATAACATAGTCAAAGCATTGCCACAAGTAATATATGGAAATATAGGCATGTGACAAAGCAAATTTTCAGATTTGAATAATTATATCAAAAGATGGCTCACTTCAAATGTTAAAGCCTATCCATGTCATATTCGAGCCAAAAACATGCATATCATCCAGAGATCATACAAGGATATCCAATTCTCAACAAAAGATCATTGCAAACACCCATAAAGCAAAGCATGTCATGTTAAAGCTCATGAGCCATGTGTCCACTTCGGGGAGACTTCTCCACTAGTGAACATCATGCAACATGTTTGGCACCCATGTGTGAAAGATAAGACATTTTAAGCATAAACATGGTGGGTAGAGCATTTTTCAAGTAAACACACTTCTTTTCATGATTAATTCATTTCATGGTACATGAAGTGCCTTTGCGGCAAAAAGAAGCTTATGCTCCCCCATGAATGCAACATAGGCTAAACATTCACAATGATATTCGGCCTTTGGCCCAAAAGCAAGAAAAAGACACCCAAGCACAATCTAAGCATAGAAAGCATATTTAGACCAAAACGTGACATGGATACACTACTACGCATGAGTGGAGCACATTTCATCAAATTTAGTCAAGATTAGCATTTGATTCAAAAAGGGCTATCTCACAATATATATATCTCAAATATTCCAAGAGCATAGCCTCACATAGCCATTTCTCCACACATATGACCAATATCTCACAAATAGCCAAAGAGACTCAAATAAGGCATATGAAAGAAGCTCATCATCCTAAAATGCAATATGATACCAATGCAACATGATATATAACAAGATGGCTATCCTACCAAGGTTTATGCATCAAGCAAAGCATGTATATACATCAAAGTAAACATGGTATGATACATATGGTACAAAAAGGAAATCCCCTAAGAATCAACTAGAAAGGGCAACAAACCCCAAGTCCCCCCCGCAAGCGCACAAATGTAGCTTGGTCGAGAGGCTTTGTGAAAATGTCTGCAAGCTGATCTTGGGTAGGGACATGGCTCAACACAATGGTCCCTTTCTCCACATTGTCTCTCAAGAAATGGTACCTCACCTCTATATGTTTGGTTCTGGAGTGAAGCACAGGGTTTTTCGCTACGCTTATGGCATTGGTGCTATCACAAAGAAGTGGGATCTGGGTGCACTCCTCACCAAAGTCTCTCAAAGTGTATGAAATCTACAACAGCTGGGAACAACAACTCGCGGTTGCAACATACTCTGCCTCGGTGGTAGACTGAGCTACACTAGACTGCTTGCGGGAAGACCAAGAAACCAACGAAGACCCAAGAAACTGGCAAGTACCAGAAGTAGACTTCCTCTCGACTCGACAACCAGCAAAATCCGCATCGGAAAAACCATGAAGAGAAAGAGTCGAGGAGGAAGAATACCAAAGGCCAAGACCAGGGGCAGACTATAAGTACCTGAAAATCCTCTTGACGGCCTGTCGATGTGATGTCCTCGGCGAAGCCTGAAAACGAGCGCACAGACACACACTGAACTGTATGTCTGGCCTCGTCGCCGTCAAGTAGAGGAGGGAGCCGATCATGCTCCTGTACTCCCGTTGGTCCACTGGTTCTCCGTCCTCATCCGCATCCAAAGTAGCCGTACTCCCCATGGGTGTCGACATAGGCTTCACATCTTGCATCTGGAACTTCCTCAGCATGTCTTTCGTGTACTTGGTCTGATGTACAAATGTTCCGTCCTTCACTTGCTTGATCTGCAACCCGAGAAAGTACTGCAACTCGCCCATCATGCTCATCTCGAACTCCCTGCTCATCTCATCTCCAAACTTGGCAACAAGGTTATGTGACGAGCCACCAAAGACAATATCATCCACGTATATCTGCACAATCAACAAGTCATTCCCATGCTTGAGGAGAAACAAGGTCCTATCCACGGTACCCATCACAAACCCTCTGCTCAACAGAAAACCTCTCAATCTCCCATACCAAGCACGGGGCACCTGTTTCAACCCATACAGAGCCCTTTTCAACATGTACACCCTGTGTGGGTACAACTCACTCTCGAACCCAGGTGGCTGCTTCACGTACACCTCCTCCTCTATGACCCCATTCAGAAAAGCACTCTTCACATCCATTTGAAACAACTTGAACCCTTTAGCCACGACAAAGGCTAGAAGGATTCGAATTGCCTCAAGACGGGCCACAGGAGCAAAGGTCTCCTCATATTCGATCCCCTCCTTCTGACTAAACCCCTGAGCAACAAGTCTGGACTTGTTCCTCACAACCATCCCATTCTCACCCTCTTTGTTCTTCCACACCCACTTGGTTCCTATAGGATGGAAATTTGGAGGTGGTTCAACTAACTCCCACACCTGGTTCCTCTCAAAGTTTTCCAACTCCTCATGCATAGAATTGACCCAGTTTGCATCAGATAAAGTGTGTCCAATGTCCTTGGGCTCAAAGGTGGCAACAAATGTAGCATGAGCGAAATGAGAGGAATTCCTAGACCTTGACCGTGTAGTAAGTTCGTCGATGTCCCCAATGATCTTCGATAGGGGATGCACTTCTTGAATTCTCCGGGGAGCCTCACGCCTCGAGACTACCTCCCCCTCAACTTCAGCTTCTCTCGCCTGGTCCTCCTGTCGCACCGTCGTTGTCCATGAAGTAGACGGTCCACCCTCCGTAGTGGTCGTAGGGGAAGTAGTGGGTACGCACTCAGCTTCAGGCGCATGGTTCTCTCCATCATCATCTCCAGCTTCATTCTTCTCCTCTTCAAAGAGGTCCTCGGCCATCTCCGCATCACCTGCACATTCAAAGCCAAGAGAGGTACATGGCATTGTCTCGTCGAAGGTTACCTCGCAAGTCTCCATGATTTTGTTAGTCTCAAGGTTAAGCACCCTATAGGCTCTAGAATGATTAGCATATCCAAAGAAAATCCCATCACTAGACCTAGCCTCAAACTTGTCGAGTTTTCCCTTCTTAAGAATAAAGCATTTGCAACCAAAAACCCGGAAATGACTCACCTTGGGTGCCCGACCATGCATAAGCTCATAACAGGTCTTCTTCTTGAAAGCTCGCAATAAAATCCTGTTGGAAACATGACAAGCCGTATTGACCGCCTCAGCCCAATACCTCCTAGGAGTCCTGTGCTCATCGAGCATCGTCCTAGCCATCTCGCAAAGAGTCCGATTTTTCCTTTCCACAACTCCATTTTGAAGGGGCACATAAGGGGTCGAATACTGATGTTCAAGACCTAGATCACGACAAAAGGCATCAAAACGGTAGTTCTTGAACTTTGAGCCATTATCACTGCGGATGGCTCGAATAGCATTCCCATGCCTCTCGTTTTTCAACCTCACGATCAGATCTCGAACAAAACCAAATGTCTCACTCTTGTCTTCCAAGAAAAACACCGTGCATAGCGAGAGTAATCGTCCACCACAACAAGGACATACCACTTCCCACCCACCGAGCGAACTCGAGCTGGCCCAACAAGGTCCATATACAACAACTCTGTCGGACGCTCGGTCATGACATCGGTCAGGAGTGGATGGGGAGTGGCTACCATCTTGCCATGCCTACACGGAGCACAAACCAAATCCTTCTCAAGCTACAACCTCGGCAATCCTCGGACAAGGTCAAGACCACTCAAGCGGGAAACCAAATCAAAGCTCAAGTGTCCCAACCGCCTATGCCATTTCCACAAATCAGAAGAAGGACCAGCCATCAAACAGCGAGCAAGACCCAAAGAACGAGAGAAATCGAGCTCGAAAATCCGACCCTCGGGGATGATCATACGGACAAGATCACCTCGAGAATCCAACAAACGAGACTCACCAGACTTGAAACGCACCTCAAAACCTTCATCAAGCAACTGAGAAATCGAAAGCAAATTGAAACCCAAAGACTTCACAAGAGCAACCCTCTTCAACGTTACCTTGTCACTCACATGCACAACACCCTCAGAAATCACCCTTCCTCGTCCATTGTCCCCAAATGTGATGTACATCTTTTCCTTCACTGGGGTGAGGTTGGAGAACCACTTCTTATCTCCGGTCATGTGTCGGGAACATCCGGAGTTGATCAACAAAATGTTCTCCAAGCCTCCTGCCTGTAGTCAGAAACAAGAATGAGAATGAGCTAGCGACTCGACACTGGGGTTAGCACAAAGAAAGTTAAACCAGTGTCGAGCCATCTGCTCAAAAGAGGGGTTAGCAAACATCATTCCCTTGCCACCAAACTTCCCATGTCCCATGGAAGGAGTACGAGCACCACGAGGGGGAAAACATGGTCCGTAGTTCCTCTGGAACCCGAAGCTGCGATCATCTCCCCTAAACCCGTATTGAGGACGAGTAGGAGAACGTCAGCAAAACCACCACGAGCCCGACCAAACCTCTCACCAGCACGCACACCATCATCTCTCCTAACAAACCTCTCACCACCACCTCTTTGTGGGAACCTACCACCCTGAGCTCCAACTCTACCAACACTCTTCACACTTCCCACACCCCGTGGAAGTGGCACTCTAGGCTCA
The DNA here is from genome assembly GCA_947561735.1 of Cenchrus americanus. Classification (NCBI taxonomy): domain Eukaryota; kingdom Viridiplantae; phylum Streptophyta; class Magnoliopsida; order Poales; family Poaceae; genus Cenchrus; species Cenchrus americanus. Next base: position 122,974,749 of record OX387242.1, on the reverse strand, counting down.
GGAAAACCATGAGACTGGCGATACCTGTCCTGGTTTGCTTGCTCCCTAGCAAGCCTCTCATCCCTCTTCCTCTTGTAGCAAAACTCTGCTAGATGCCTCTCCTTGCCACAATACTCACACCTGAAGGGGATGGGTTTTGGTTTTGGCTCTGGCTTCTCTCTAGGCTTCTCACCCTTCTCACTCACAAATTTCACCGGTTTCTGGAAGTCATTTGTCTTAGGTGGGAATTTGGGTGGATCTTGGGTTGTGTCAAGCTTGTTGCAAAGGTGGTTGGGCTTTGGTGTGAAAGAGTTCTTGGGTGCGTTTGGAAGTGGGACTTGGATGTCTCCGATCACCTCAAACTCGGGGTTAGACTCAACACACTTCTCATACACACTCTCCCCACTGTTCTCTCCCACTTTCTCACCCAACTTCTCAAAACCCAAACCACGACCATCAGCTCTCTTGAACTCCTCAATCATGATTTTCAATTGAGGTTCCTGCCCAGAAAACCAACCCAACACCTTCCTCAAGTAATCATTCTCCTCATAAATGACATCCAAACGGGAAGTAAGTTCAAGATTGCGCAAAGTAACTTCATCACAGCTAGTGCATGCATTGACAACAGGAGATTTCAAAGAAGCTTCAAAGTGCTAATAGTAGAACAAGCATCAACAAGCTTAGCATGCATAGTAGGACATGATTTACAAGCACCAAGCAAAGTGGGTCTAGCCTTAAGCTCATCATACTCAGTCCTAAGAGCATCTAGTTTAGCTAAAGTGGAAGCATTCTTCTCATTAAGCAACTTGATCTCATTCAACCATGCATCACACTCAAGACACTCAACATCATCAGGAGTAGTAGGAGCAAGTTTCAAAGAGTCATTCTCAAGTTTCAATTCAAGCAATTTGGACTCTAACTCTCCTACTTTCTCACAAGCATTCTCAAGTTGAGCCCTAAGATCTTTCCTCATCTTCTTAGCATCTCTCAACACACTATCACGGTTGTCAATCAAGCCATTCAACCTAGTGATCTCAGCAAGCAAAGAGTCGGGGTCACGATTTACCTCATCCTCCGAATCGGAGTCACTGTCTTCCTTCTCGCTCTTCTTGCTGCTCGAGCTATGGGCCATCCCACAAAAGCCTTCAAGTGCCACACAGCTCAATCCACTGAGGTTCCGGCTTGCACTCTTCTTGCCCTTGCGCCTCCCGGCGTCTTCATCTTCACTGCTTGAGCTTGACTGCGCGTCGCTTGAGCTTGAGTCGATGTCGCTTGCACCGGCCACCATGGCTCTTGCCTTGTCCTTCTTGTAGCCGCCCTTGCTCGGTCGCCGCTTGTCCTTGTCCTTGCTCTTGGACTTGCTGAAGTGCTTGCCCTTGGAGGAGTACTTGTCTTCACGCCTCGGGTGCGCCTTGTACTCGCTCATCTTGTACTTGTTCTCCTCCGCTTCCGGCACTCGGCGATGAAGTGTCCACGCTTGCCACACTTGTAGCATGTCCCCGAGCTCCGCCTTGCATTCCTCCGGCTCTCATGTAGTCGATCAAACCTCCTTGAGAGCAAGGCTAGCTCCTCCTCGCCCAGCACATCAAACTCCTCATCTGGAATAGACATAAGAGAAGACAAGGAAAACTATCGACGGGAAGGGTTAGCTTTGCCCTTTGATCCGCCCACAAGAGCAAGACTATGATCAGTTGAGCCCTCATGCTTGGATTGCAACTTTTTGTCAACCTCAGCCGACTTGAGCTTAGAAAAGAGGTCATCCAACTCAATGGTCAAATATTGCCCAGACTCCTTGATGGCCTCAACCTTAGCACCCCAAACACTTGCGTCCAAGACATGCAAGAGCTTCAAAGCTTGATCATGCTCAGTGTAAGGGAAATCCTCAACATTAGCCTTCATGTTGTTCACGATGGTGGTGAACCTCTGAAACATCGCATCAATGTCCTCACCGGGAAGTTGAGCGAAGTTCTCATATTGCATCCGGTAAGAGACAAAGAGGTGAGCCTTCTCATGGTTATCACCACCGTGAGCAACCAACAACTTCTCCCAAATTTGCCAAGCAAGATTCAAATGGCGAACACGCTCAAACTCAGGATCACACAAGCTCCGGACCAAGTGATCAATGGCTTTTGCATTTGCCTCATACTTGGCCTTAGCACCGACATCGGTCACCATAAGAGTATGGATGTTGACCGGAATAGCATAGGTCTTGTCAAGCACAATGAAATCGGACAACTTGCCACAAAGAAAGATCATCATCATACGAGCCGCCCACTTGTGGTAACCCTTGCCATCTGAAGGATCTGATGGCGACTAGAGAGGGGCAATGAATAGGAGCCGGTAAAAATTCTTCTCAAAGAACCCGGCCTATACCCTAGTCAAATCCCGGTCACACACAAGCGATGGATCGAATCACACACCAATCGCCAAGACAACGAGGTTATGGATCAACCTCTAGTCTTAGGAACGATTCCTTGAAGCACACGCAGAAGCACAAAAGAAGGAAGGGAGGAATCGAACCAAGGAACAAAGCACTCAGGCTCTGGCGGACCGTCCGGCCAGGTGGGGCGGACCGTTCGCACGGGCCACGCGGACCGTCCGGCCTGCTGCCGCGGACTGTCCGCACACACACCACGGACTGTCCGGCCCTACACCGCGGATCGTCCGAAAAAGCACACAGAACCTCCAGAGACGACCCCGAATAACGGACCGTCCACGGGGAGCACGCGGACTGTCCGCCAGGCACTCGCGGACCGTCCGCCCGCTGCTGCGGACTGTCGGAAACCTTGCCCAACGAAAACTCAAAGCCACGACGGATCGAAAGCGAAGTCGAGCAAGAACACGAAGAACACGAGAAGAACTCGCTCCTCGCGGACCGTCCGCCGGTCCCTCGCGGACTGTCCGCGCCTCACGGACAGACCTGAAAACAGCCCGACCTCAAAGGTCAACTCCCCCAAATCATCATCGGATTTCCCAAACGGTAGAAGCTGTGGAGACAAGGGTTTGGGGACTTGAAAAGCGTCACACAAGGATGCTATAGCCCAAAAATCTTGCCTCCTAACTCCCTAAATCACCGGGAATCGCGAATCCTTTGAGCACCACCAAAAGCTAGAGCTCCGACCGAAAATCCTTGAATCGAAGTGGTTTCCCGGCGTTTGAGGGCACAAGATCAATCACAAAGGTGCAAAAGGCATCCATCCATGTTTCCCTCAAAGAAATCCGGGGAGAAACCAACTCAAATTCGCGGAAACACACCGAGAACAAAGGCACCAAAAACAAGCACAAAAAGACCACGAAAAACACAACTCCGAATCTTCTATACAAACCAGGAAAGATTCACAAGGTCTAGCATGCCGCCCTAGCATCCATCCCTCTCAACAAATCTCTCATGAAGCTCTCATGCTAGCCTAGAGAAAATGGAGAAGAAAATAGCTACAAAAATGAGAAATGGGAGGGGAGAAATGAAACCCTAAGTCGCGGAGCCAGAGCGCCATCCACACACACTCATGGCTTATATATCAGGTCCCGCCGGAGTGGTAAATGACTCGACTACCCCTATCTTAACTACTGGCGATACAACCCACGTAGGGGCATTTAAGTAATGTTTGTGGGTCTTGCCATCGGACGGCCACGCCTTTGCCGCACCCCGCGTCCTCCCGACGCAAGCCATGCGATCCCGCCGCGTGTCCTCCGCTTCGAAGCTTTCCGACACGCCCGGATCCCGTCTCCGTCGTGTTGGGCCCTCGGACTTGGTTTTGAGGCCCAAACCAAGAAACCGTCCTCCGATGGTTTTGTGGGCAAACCACCAAACCCCGCGTGCTCGGTCCGGCCTCCCGCCAAACCACTTGACTCGACCGCCACCATGCACCGGCTCGATTGTCCATGACTTCGTCTTGCTCGTATCGCCACCATGTGGCCCGCACCTAGTCCCGCTGTCCACCGGGTCCCTCGAACCGAGCCTACTTGTCTCTCCACCTCCCGGAGGCCCCACAAGGCTGAAGACCTTTCGCGCCCATTCTTCACCTGCAACAACACGAACTAGGCCGCAGCCTACACCTGCGCACTAAGCCAAGAGTCAGTCCAACACCCGTTGTCAATCACTCATCACTGAGGAGCGGTCATCCATCGACCACCGGGACGCTCCTGGTCCTCACCATCGAAGTGCGGCGGACCGCCCCGCTCAACAAACGCCATCTTAGGATTCAAGACTTGTCAAAGTCACAAAGAATCCAGCACCAAGCTCTGATACCAATTGAAGGATCAGATGGCGACTAGAGAGGGGGGAGTGAATAGGAGCCGGTAAAATTCTTCTCAAAGAACCCGGCCTATGCCCTAGTCAAATCCTGGTCACACACAAGCGATGGATCAAATCACACACCAATCGCCAAGACTACGAGGTTATGGATCAACCTCTAGTCTTAGGAACGATTCCATGAAGCACACACGGAAGCACGAAAGAAGGAAGGGAGGAATCGAACCAAGGAACAAAGCACTCAGGCTCTGGCGGACCGTCCGGCCAGGTGGGGCAGACCGTCTGCACGGGCCACGCGGACCGTCCGGCCCGTCGCCGCGGACCGTCCGCACACACACCGCGGACCGTCCGGCCCCGCGCCGCGGACCGTCCAAAAAAGCAAACGGAACCTCCAGAGACAACCCCAAATAACGGACCGTCCGCAGGGAGCACGCGGACTGTCCGCCAGGCACCCGCGGACCGTCCGCCCGGTACACGCGGACCGTCCGAAACTCCGCCCAACGAAAACTCAAAGCCACCACGGATCGAAACAAAAGGCGAGTAAGAACACGAAGAACACCCGACGAACAGGGACGGCGCGGACTGTCCGCCTAGTCCAAGCGGACCGTCCGCGAGGTGCAGACAAAGCAGAAAACGCACGACCCCGAAAGTCAACTCCCCCAAATCATCATCAGATTTCCCAAACGGTAGGAGCTATAGAGACAAGGGTTTGGGGACTTGAAAAGCGTCACACAAGGATGCTATAGCCCAAAAATCTTGCCTCCTAACTCCCTAAATCACTGGGAATCGTGAATCCTTTGAGCACCACCAAAAGCTAGAGCACCGAACGAAAATCCTTTAATCGAAGTGGTTTCCCGGCGTTTGAGGGCACAAGATCAATCACAAAGATGCACGAGACATCCATCCATGTTTCCCTCAAAGAAATCCGGGGAGAAACCCACTCAAATCCGCGGAATCACACCGAGAACAAAGGCACCAAAAACAAGCACGAAAAAGACCACGGAAAACACAACGTTGAATCTTCTATACAAACCAAGAAAGATTCACAAGGTCTAGCATGCCGCCCTAGCATCCATCCCTCTCAACAAATCTCTCATGAAGCTCTCATGCTAGCCTAGAGAAAATGGAGAAGAAAATAGCTACGAAAAATGAGAAAGAGGAGGGGAGAAAATGAAACCCTAAGTCGCGGAGCGAGAGAGCCATCCACACACACATGGCTTATATATCGGGTCCCGCCAGTGTGGGAAATGACTCGACTACCCCTAACTCAACTACTGGAGATACAACCCACGCAGGGGCATTTATGTAATGTTTGTGGGTCTTGCCATTGGACGGCCACGCCTTCGCCTCACCCCGCGTCCTCCTGACGCAAGCCATGCAATCCCGCCGCATGTCCTCCGCTTCGAAGCTTCCCGACACGCCCGGATCCCATCTCCGTCGTGTTGGGTCTTCGGACTTGGTTTTGAGGCCCAAACCAAGAAACCGTCCTCCGATGGTTTTGTGGGCAAACCACCAAACCACGCGTGCTCGGCCCGGCCTCCCGCCAAGCCCCTTGACTCGACCGCCACCGTGCACCGACTCGATCGTCCATAACTTCGTCTTGCTCGTCTCGCCACCATGTGGCCCGCACCTAGTCCCGCCGTCCACTGGGTCCCTCGAACCGAGCCTACTTGTCTCTCCATCTCCCGGAGGCCCCTCAAGGCTGAAGACCTTTCGCGCCCGTTCTTCACCTGCAACAACATGAGCTAGGCCGCAGCCTACACCTGTGCACTGAGCCAAGAGTCAGTCCAACACCCGTTGTCAATCACTCATCACTGAGGAGTGGTCATCCATCGACCACCGGGACGCTCCTGGTCCTCAGGAGCCCAAGTAAGTGTCCTATCTTCTAAAATTTACAATAAAGTTCAAGACCACAACCTAGACTTAGCTCAAACATCAACAAAATTAATTATGGGAGATGGTAAAACTATTAGACCTCTAGGTATTACTTGCAACATGAATGTAAAAATCTCTGGAAAATGCATACCAACTGATTTCTTTGTTATTGATGCTTACCATAGTAATCATGATCACATAATCCTAGGTAGGCCTTTGTTAAGTTGGTTGATGCCGTGTTGGATGCCGGAAAAGGCAAAGTAACAATGAACCTTAAGGGAAAAAAGTACACATATAACTTTCTTCGCATTTCTAAACACCTTATACCTTTTCCTCCCGAAGACGAAGTAGAGGAGGTAGATAGTCTTTGTTTTGTTGAAACCCTTAGAGACCCGCTGCAAAGGGCAATGGAAAATCAAATTAGTGATCAACAAGATGAAGAGCTAGAAGAAGCAACAAAAGGCTTAGAACCACAATATGGAAGCGTGGAGGAAGAAAAATTCGAGGACATAGGAGAGATTAAACCCGAGGAGCCACAAGTGCCCGAGGTAGACCTTAAACCTTTGCCCAAAGGATTAAAGTATGAATTTTTGGGCTCAGACAAGACTTATCCAGTCATTGTGAGCGACGAGTTGAGTCCCGAAGAAAATGAGAAGTTGCTGATTTTATTGAAAAAACATAGGAAGGTGATTGGATATTCAATCAATGATCTCAAAGGTATTAGCCCAGCCTTTTGCACTCATCGTATACCAATGGAAGACCAATGTAAGCCTGTAGTGGGCCACCAAAGGAGGCTAGCTCATGCCATGCGAGAGGTAGTAAAGAAAGAGGTCATCAAGTTACTTGATGCCGGAATCATCTACCCGGTTCCGCATAGTGAATGGGTGAGCCCGGTACATTGTGTACCGAAGAAAGGAGGTTTGACCGTGGTGAAAAATGAGAAGAATGAATTGATACCGCAAAGAACCGTGACCGGGTGGCGGATATGTATCGATCATCGTAATCTTAACAAAGTGACGAAGAAAGATCACTTCCCCCTACCGTTCATCGACGAGATGCTCGAGAGATTGGCAAACCACGCTTATTTTTGCTTTCTCGATGGATACTCGGGGTTCATGCAAATTCCCATTCACCCGGATGATCAACACAAAACAACATTTACATGCCCTTATGGAACGTTTGCATATAGAAGGATGCCCTTCGGTCTATGCAACGCTCCAACCTCTTTTCAACGTTGCATGATGCCGTATTCTCGGAATTCATCGAAGAAATTGTCGAGGTGTTCATGGATGATTTTTCCGTTTACAGGAAGACGTTTATGGATTGCTTGGCAAACTTGGATAAGGTCCTCACGAGGTGTGCGGAGGTAGACTTGGTGTTAAATTGGGAAAAGTGCCACTTCATGGTTAAGCAAGGCATAGTGATCGGACATGTTATATCCGAGAGAGGAATTGAAGTGGACAAGCCTAAGGTAGAGACGGTTGAGCAACTCCCACCTCCGACGGATGTTAAGTCCTTAAGGAGCTTTCTAGGTCATGCCGGATTTTATAGAAGATTTATTAAGGACTTCCCAAAGATCACTAAGCCTTTAACGCATCTCCTTCAAAAGGATGTGGCTTTCGACTTTGATGAGAAGTGCCTAGCGGCATTCCGGACCTTGAAAAGTGTGTTGGTGAGTGCTCCCATTATTCAACCTCTGGATTGGAGCCAACCTTTCGAGATCATGTGTGACACAAGTGACTACGTCGTAGGCGCGGTTTTGGGTCAAAGAAAGGAAGGTCGAGTTCGCGCGGTTTACTGCGCTAGCAAAACTCTTAATGGGGCATAATTAAACTATGCCACTACAGAAAAGGAGTTGCTAGCGGTGGTATTCGCCTTCGAAAAATTCAGATCTTACATCGTGAACTCGAAGGTCATTGTTTACACCGATCACACAGCCATTAAGTATCTCTTGGCTAAGAAGGAAGCCAAACCACGTTTGATCTGTTGGATCCTTCTTCTCCAAGAATTTGATGTTGAAATTCGTGATAAGAAGGGGGTGGAGAATGTTGTGGCCGATCATTTGTCTAGGAGGAATCGTGGACAAGATGATAAAGAGCCCATAGAATATAAGATGAGAGATGACCACCTCTATCGAGTGCTCGATAAAGACACTTGGATGATTGATATCATTCATGCGATTCAGAAGATGCCTCTTGATCATCTAGATAAAAACTCTCAAAAGACGATAATCTCCGAAAGTAAGAAGTACTTTTGGGATGCACCATACCTCTTCAAACTTGGCAATGATGGAGTCATGAGAAGATGTGTGCCAAGAGAAGAGAGGCTAGAAATCTTGAGAAAGTGCCACTCGACGGAGTACGGTGGACACTATAGCGATTTTAGGACCCAAGCAAAAGTGTGGTCGAGCGGATTCTATTGGCCGGAGATGCATGAAGATACTAAAAGATATGTTGCATCATGCCTCGAATGCCAAAGAACCGGAAACATCTCTCAAAGAAATTCTATGCCTTTGAAATACAATCTACAAATCGATTTATTCGATGTGTGGGGTATAGACTTCATGGGGCCTTTCAAAAACTCACACGGATATGAGTATATTCTAGTCATGGTTGATTATGTATCCAAGTGGGTAGAGGCCATGCCATGTCGTAAAGCTTCCACGGAGGAGTCCATTACTATGATCAAGAATGTGATTTTTCCTCGTTTTGGTACTCCGAGAATCTTGATAAGCGATGGAGGAACTTACTTCACCGGGAAGAATTTCCAAAAGTGCTTGTCTAAGTTGGGAATTGAACATAGGGTCTCTACGGCCTATCATCCACAAACCAACGGACAAGCAGAAACGTCAAATAGACAATTAAAAAGCATCCTCAACAAAACCATAGAGAAGGGAGGCAAGGATTGGTCAAAAAAATTAGATGGAGCTTTGTGGACTTATCGAACGGTGTTCAACACACTGATAGGTATGACCCCTTATCAATTCATCTATGGAAAGGCTTGCCACCTTCCGGTTGAGTTGAAACATAAAGCCTATTGGGCGATTAAAGAGATGAACCTTGATCTCGATGCCACTGTGGTAAAACGAAGGATTCAAATAAGCGAGCTAGAAGAGATTAGGTTGAAAGCTTATGAAAATGCAAGCATATACAAAGAGAGAATCAAAAGATGGTATGATAAAATGTTAAAGAAAAAAGAGTTTAAAGAAGGAGATAAGGTCCTCCTCTACAATTCGAGGTTTAAAACCTTCGGAAAGGGGAAATTGCAAAGCAAGTGGGACGGACCTTATGTTGTGCATTCGGTGCTCTCCAATGGAGCGGTAACCATTATGGATGTGAAGGGTGATCAATTTATGGTGAACAGTCAATGGCTTAAGGTTTACTACGAACCCGACGTTGTGCCCCTTCACCATGTTGATGTCTTCACCATGGAAGAAGAGCCCGAACGTCCAGCCTAGGACGAAAAACAAGGCATGAATTTTTGTAAATAGTTTTCTTCTAATGTTATGGAGTTTCTCGTGAAGATTTACTGGGCCAACTTTTCCCATGGCCTGAGAAAGTGAAAAAAGGGCGGTACACGCGAAACCGGACCGGACCGGCCCCCGGAACAGGGTGGGCCGGCCGGCGCAGTCCGACCGGCCGAGTGGGCCCCCGGCAGCGTTTCGCCCCAGTTTTTCCCCGAATTGCTCCTTTTCAACTTCCTTCTTCGGTTAGAAAATTTTAAGGGAAGTTTGAATAAGGAAATTGAGGTTCCTAGGGTTTTCCTCTTCGGATTATTTATTTGGCCGAATTGGGAGCTCGGGAATCCATCCCATCAAGCAATATTTTGCACCCACGCAGCAGCCATGGCATCCCCGAGGAGCATAGAGTTGAAGCAAGGCGCCAAGGAGCCATCGATGGAGGAGGTGAAGCGATGCGAGCTCAAGCTACCCGTCGAGATCAAGAGGACCGCGCGCATCCGTTGTGGAGGGCGTGTCCCGACCGGAGCTATCGCATCTCGCAACTCCGTCAAAAAGGAGAAGGTCCCTACTCCCGTTCGAAGGTCGGCGCGCATCCGAGGCATGAAGCGGAAGGACTACAAGGAGGTGTCGCCTGAGCCTAAGGACTATGGGGGTAGCGATTACTCCGACGATCGTAGCCCGAGCTCGTGGGCGGCCGCCAGAAGAGATGATAACGATCTTTACATTTGGGAATAGGTGCCCAAGGAGAAGACTCCCGAAGGCCCCAACGGCGGTGGCAACGACGAAGGCAGTGACGATAACGGTGATGGGGACGACGGCGGCAACGACGGCGGAGACCCTAGCGATGACGACCCTTTCGGGATGCATCCGATGTGTTGTGCGGCTTGCCGTCACTCCATCTCAGAGCTCTACGCAATGGTCGATGAATGTTTCCAAGCCATGGGGGCGATGAGGCAACGTATGGAGGATTTGGAGCGCGTGGTCGAAGACGACTACAAGTTCATAAACCGCAACGTACGCAAACTTTTTGGCATGGTCCGAAACATGAGATGAAAGTGGTGCAATAGTTGTGGAAAGTACCACTAGGTTTAGTTTTTCCCCTTAGGATTTTTGTAAGATACGACGAGGACGTTGTATGATTTAAGCGTGGGGGAGAGCTAGCTAGCTAGCCTTTTAGCTTTTGAGCTTCAAGTTTAGTTTGGTTCGGTTTAGTTTTCGAGAGAGTCTTAGAGTTTAAGAGTTCTTATTTTTTGATTGTGTTTTTAAATTTTTGCAAGTTTGAAGTGTCTTAATTTAGTGTTGAGTCAAAGAAAATCAAATAAAAAGAGTCCTTCAAATTTTGTGTCTTGTGTGATGCTTTTCTTTATTCACTTGTTTGTTTGTCTCTAGTTTTTGATATATGAACATACGTGTGTGGTTTGAAAAACGTTTACCGTGGTGCTTAGTGGAATTGCTACTACTAAAAGTACCCATACCACACTTCAATCTTGAGCTTCACATGTTGGTTGTGCTATGTTCAATGCTAAAAGTTGAGGATTTCAGTTCTGAAAATTATCTAAAAACCCTTGTAATAAAGGTTAGCAAAACCTCCTTCTCCAAGTTGAGAGTAAGAAAAAAATCCTATACAAAGCCAATTTATTTTTTGCTCCACCATAAGTGTGATTAGCACGATGAGTTGGGCTAGGATCCTTCTCTCTTGGGAGTTTTAATTTCAAGCAATGATCATGTTCTTGTGCTTATCTTTTGTTGCTAGCCTCGTCATGCATCCGGTAACGTGACTTTTACATCGGAAGTCCCGTACATCGCCGAATTCCATACCCAACCCTATACATCTATTTTGTACATCGCATTCCTTGAAAACAACCTACTTTCAAAGTTTCATCTCGTCTCTAGCATGGTTTATTTAAAATTTCAGATTGTTTGCATGCAAGAAAGAGAGGAGTTGAGAGCTTTGAAAAGATGTCAAGAGAGGGAAAAATAAAGAGAAAAATATGAGTATGGAAAAGAAAGAAAAGTAAAGAAAGAGAAAAAAGTATATGTGTATGAAAGAATTAAAAAAAGAGAATAAAAAGAGAGAAGAGGAGTGGCAAGAAAGATATGAGAGGGATGAATCAAGTGAAAAGAAAATAATAAAGTGCAAGGAAGGATGTCACGTTGTTGAGAGACGAAACTTTCACTCTTTTTCCAACCATGTGCAATCCGACAACGAGGACGACATCGGTGCCTCGTACTCATATTTTCTTTTGCCCTTGCACATGTCCACCATTCTAAATCTTCTCATCCTTGATATCCCTACATATGGTTTATTCTCATGATCATTGGCTTTGAAAGGTAAACAACCACTAGAGGAAGTTCTTAGTTTGACAATATTCGTGTTGATTGCACTAGCCCTACCTATAGCTCCACTTTACATGTTATATGAGAGATTTATGGAGGTGAGAGTTTTATAAAACTGGTTTAGGATAGCCACTTCATATGAGTGACTTGAGAGAGCTTGGAGAAAGGTTTTTGTCTAACACATGTTGCAGGACTTTTATTTTTTTGAAAATCATAAAAACCCTCCGATGGAAGCAAAGAAGTAAGCATGGCTGAATTTGAAGACTTCGAGTGAAGAGTTTGAGTTGTGGGGTAAACTTGATGTGGTAAAGATTCTAAACGCCCATGTTTATGTTTGATGATCATTACTTTATGTTTATGTATTAAAGATAAAGGATTGACTAACTTGTGAAGAAAGATTCAGCGGAACATGATTACAACGCCATGGATGAAGTTCTTTTACGAGTACTTGCTCGACGACGAGCAAGAGCTAAGCGTGGGGGAGATGTTGACGGTGTATTTTGGTACACCAAACATGTTCATTACACTTTGGTTTGGATTTGATTATGGAACTAACCCACCACTAGGCACACTAATCATATAACAAGTTCATCTATGTGCATGCATTTGGAAGTGTTCTGTTTATGTAGGAAAACATGGACATAAAGGACGGATTCGCAACAAGTTCAAAGGAGCATTTATGGAGTCTTGTTTGTGTTCATGAGCTTGATGAAATCACTTCCAATGGTGGCAAGGACCGAAGTGCTACGTAGGAACACCCCCGGGGATTGAAGCGTAAAAGACCGAACTTCATGCACGGATAACCTCCATCTTGGACGTGAGGATAACATCATCAAAATCATGCAAGTGGAAGGGGCAAAGTGCATAATCACCTGAGGACCCACGGGAGCGAAGGGGCGACCGAACCGGGCCAAAATGGGCCTGGGCCGGTCGGCCCAGGCTGGCTGGCCCAGCCACTTCTGGCGTCGGTTCGGCCCCCCTTTCCTTGCACCCAAAGGATCTTCAACCCTAAAACCCTGGAGGTGCCGCCATACGCAAGGGGGAGAGCCATTCGCACCAGGAGGCCATCCACAAGCTAGAGAGAGAGGAGGGAGATCTCCGGAGGGAGATCACTACCTCGAAGGAAGCACCCACAAGTGGAGAAGAAGGAAGACACCGTCGGAAGGGTGACCATGATCAATGGTGCTATGTCCAGCACCTTGATGTGGTAATCTCCTTATTCGTCCATGGGTTGTAATCGATCTTGAGATGCAATCATACTTTGTCGGATTATCTATCTATCATCCTGTGTTGAATATATTTTAATGCTTAAGGTTAGCTACCATGCCGTAAAGGGAGTAGAGCTCCAATGCTTGGTTGGATTCATTCAATACGCCGTGTTCATCATAGGTCTAGTCATGAATACCTTCACGTAGTGACAGTACGAGAGGAGGGAGAGGGCGAAACCGTGGTCACAACCCCCGATAGATTAGATTGGTTTTCTTGTTTAAAGCGATTGCATGCTCTAGTATCGTAGACCCATGGGCGAGTGTCGTTTATCTTGATTGCTTAATCATTCTCTCTAGTGTGGTTTAGCTGTTTTCTAGTTTAATCATAGTTAGGATTTGAGTAGCTAAAGTGTAAAGGTAGATCAAACGCTTGTAATCCCCTTGCTCCGCGGATTGACAAGAACCTTGGGAATCCCGTGGTGAAAAAGGTGTAGGTCCGTACGCTTGCGGATCGTAGAGGGATATTTTTTTTATCCATCAACAAGTGACGATTGAGATGTTTGGCGACCTCAACACCATGTCCATGGAGGAGCTCGTCGGCTGGCTGCAGCTAACGGAAGGCGCCGACACTGAGGAGCAGGAGGCGTCCAAAGGCCACACTGAGCAGTTGCTGCTCACTAAGGAGCAATGGGAGGAAAGGCGGCACCAGTGCGGCAAGGAGCGCACGCACGGCGGTGGCGCACGTCGCGACAGCGGCGAGAAGGGTGATGGTCACGATGGCAAGCGCGAAGACGACAATGATGGCACCAGCACGTGGTCAGGGCGCAGTAGGAGCCGCTACCGAGGGAAGTGCTTTGAGTGCGGTGAACGCGGGCACCAAGCGAGGGACTGCCCGCGGAAGAAGGAGGCGGCTGTGCGACGCCGACCAGGAGGCGACACTGCTGTGAAGATTGTTCTATCGTGTCGCGTTTAGGGAGAGATTGTTAGGAATAAATGCGCCAGAGTCGTTGTGCTGTGCGTGTGGAGGTGCGTGTGTTGCACCATGGCATGTACATGTGCTTCTAGCGTGTGTGTGGGTGAGTTTGTTCGTTCCCAGTCTGTAAGCGCAGGCTAGCTGCGAGTGTTCGTGTGCGTTCAGGTCTAGGTGCAGTACATACGCATGTCTGTTTGCGTACCGGCTGCCATGTTTGATTTAGTCGTAGGTGGTTAGGAGGTGTTGGTGTGTGTGGCGCCGACTTGCAAGGAGAAGGCCGCGTCGTCCGTGCGAAGTACGTGGACACGGAGACGTCGAGCGCGTCCTACGGAGTCGTGGCGCAACGGTCGGAATGGAGGCTAGCTCCTGGCGTGTCCCTGGCCTACAAGAGGCCCCTTTATCCCTCCGTTTCAGCTTCCAAGTCCAGTTCAGTTCAATAGAGAAGCCAAGATACAGGAGCTCGTGCTCCGTGGTGTTCGTCACCGGCAAATCTTTGTGCGTGTTGTCTCCCTCGCCGGAGTTCTGGTGTCCGCGAGTGTGAGTGAGATCGATGGCAAGGCCAACTGACCCTAGTGGCCATCTTTTTTCTCCTTGGTGCTGAAGGAGAAGGAACTGGAGGGTCCGCACATTGATACAAATCTGCTTCATCAGTTTCCTTAAGTGCATCAGCCTGATAAGTTTTCTTGGATGTATCTGCCACTACAGCTGGCTGAAATTGTTGTGGACCACTGGCACTACAAAAATTGGCTGGAACCTGCTGTTGGTATGGAGAAGGTCCCTGTGAAAATTGTTGTGGACATTGGTACGGGGCATACATGTATGTGCTCCATTGCTGCTGGTAGGGAGAAGGTCCCTGTGATCCGCTAGGCACATTTGCCTGGTTATGGTCCATCCTGTAAAACTAGATAGAAAACAAAAAGTGTAAACTAAAATAGCAAACTAAAGTAGTTGTGGATGTGTAACATAATCCTGTCTATTGGTCCATAATTCAATTTCTTGTTTCTTTTGCGAGAAAGGAAAAACATTATGCTGTAACATCATGCTGTCTATTGGTTCATGACAGCCAAATTAAAGCCCTGTGTAATCATGGGAAAGTTGAAATGGCTGGCCAACTATTTTATGATGTTCCTCAGCAAAAATTAGTCCCAGTTTCATATGATTGCAATTATGCTTCTACTTTCTTAAGCAAAAGAACTTCTTGTCAATCAGCAATGGATGCTTTCAAGTTACTCAGAATGCACGCCATTTCTGTAACTATTAAAACATGGAAGAAGCTGCTACAGAGCTCACATCGAACTGGAAGTGAAGAGGTCATACAACCATTGCTATGTGAGTTCATTAAAATTCATGGTATTCATGAACATAGAATTTTCCTATCTGTGAAAGCATGAAAAAAGAGGTTTGCCAACCAAACATTGTCATCCATAACACAGCAAGAGGCAAAGGTACATGATGAAGCAAATTAGAAATCGATGGAGCAGGAAGGGTGGACATACCTGAGAGGGGGAAGACGCCACTTGGAGCGCGCAGTGGAGCTCTCCTGAGATGTCGCCGCGGATGAACCTCGCTGGCGCCGCTTGCGGAGATGGCTAGCCCAAAGCTTTTTCCTCCTCCGGACCTCCTCGTCCCTCCCCCCACCTCTGATGGGAGAAGTCGCCTCCTCCAGGATGTCGCCCTCGCCGCGTTGAACAAATAAGCAAGAGCCACCACACCTAGGATGGCTCCCTTCACTGCGATGGCTTGTCCCAGGTGGCGGCAATGGCGGGGGAGGGATGCGGGTAGAGGTCAGGTGCAACCCTAGATCCGCACCTGTCCCGGCCACTTTCGGCTCCGCATTTCCTGCGAGGATACATGGCGTCGCGAGGGTCGCGGACGGCTACGAGGGTGGTGGCGGCGGAGGGGAGCGAGGGTGGCGACAGTGGAGGGGAGCGAGGGTGGCGGCGGCAGAGTCGAGCAAATGTGAGGTGGGTGGTTGGGGGCTCGCGGGCTTTGTCTTGGTTCGTTGGCCTGGCGTGCGCATTCCATCTACGCGGAGGAGCTAGGATTGGCATGGACGGGGTGGGAGCGGGACGGTAGCGTTGGCACTGGAGTACCCCGGTGCAGGCACTCACTGCTCTATTTCCTGTTGCAGCACGTCGTGCCGCACCAGATGGAGTACCCAGTGCTACCAGCCTTAGGGTTGCATCATCTTCATACTCAAGAAAGGGGGGGGGGGGGCGAACCAACATCGGAATGGGCCAGGCCGGCCGGCCCAGGCCCATTTTGGCCCGGTTCGGTCGCCCCTTCATCCACGTAGGTCCTCTTGCAATTTTGCACTTGGCCCCTTTAATTGCATCATTTTGGCGACATCATCCTCGCGTCCAATATAGGGGGTTTTCTCGCATGAAGTATGGTCTTTACGCTTTAATCCTCGGGGATATTTCTTTGTAACACCTTGGTCCTTGCCACCTTTGGGAGTGAGTTCATCATGCACTGGAACACGAACGGGACTCCTCATTTGCTCTTTTGGACTTGTTGTGACTCCATCCTTTTAGTCCATGTTTTCCTGCAAAAACATGACACTTCCAAATGCACATACGAAGATGAACTTGTTATATCATTAGTGTACCTAGTGGCGGGTTAGTTCCATAATCAAGCTCAAACCGAAGTGCAATGAACATGTTTGGTGTACCAAAATACACCGTCAACATACAACATTCCTATACTCAAGAATGAATATAAAATCGAGTCAACCACTTGAGCTTGTAGATCTTCATTTTTGCCATGCTTTTGCAATTCCAACTTGAGGGCTTCCAACATAGCCAATGTCTTGAGAAAATCCATACTTGAGCTAGTGACTTCGAATTTTTCCTTCTGGCATAAGAATGCTCACTTTAATCCTTAACTCACTCCATATTGCCAATCATAACTTATAGATGTGTTGCATTGCTTCCCTCGGTTAAGGCTTTGATATGATACTTCGAGACCCCACGGATGCTAAAACTTCTCCTTAGAAAAACACTAATGGTGACCTGGTCAGGACCCCAAAGATTACTTAGTCCCTCACCCTAGTCACCTCGGTTGATCTTTTCATCAGTTACCCAATCCACGTTGAGTTCGACATTGCTTTATCCACAATAATCCTTCATTTAAAATGTTACTTTAAGTGCATGTTCTTGATTGACAACGAATATGCAAGCTTCCAGTTAAGGACCATCAAATCTAAACTCATCCTTGTGTCCTCTTTTAATTAACACATGAAGCCTTGCATTTAATTTGAGAGAATTACCAATTTCTCTTTTTATGACCCCTTTTATTTTTAGCCAAGCTACCACAATTCTTGGAGACTTGAAATTTATCTTTGCAAAGTATCCCCAACATACAAATCCATTTATTGCTTGACATTCCCAAATTTGCATAAGGATCACACACTTGCTTGCCTTCGATCATTGTAAGCCAAATAATATCCATTTAAATAATCAACAATTATAGCTCATGAATAATTAATAAAAACATGCTCACAATCTTTAGACAAACGAGTTAGACCTTTAATCGATTTGTCACTCAATCCACCAAAATCCACTTAGGGGCCTAGATGCACTTTCAATCTCCCCCTTTTTGTGATTGTTGACAACTCGATTAAAGCTTACAAATTAATCGATAAAGTGCATTTCGATTCTTAGATATATCTAGAGCTCCCCATCAATGTGTGCTTTGAATGAAATTTCAAAAATTGGCCACAAATGCCAAAAAGCACATATTTAAAAGAAAATCATGAGAGCTCCCCCTATATCTTAGAATCAGTGGAGTGCTAGAGGTGTGTCTGACAAAATAAAAATAAAACTGTGATGCACATGACATGATAGGCAATCAACAAAGAAAGACATGTGTGTTTACTAGGCGGGGGCAGCTAGATCGGGGTTGCAGGCCAGTCAGACCACCTCCCCCATTCAGCACACACTAAAACATTCACCATCCAATTTATGCATCACAAACTATCACAATTGTCACTTAAGGTAAATAAATAAGTTCTACACAAGAAGTAGTACACAATTGCAAATCTTCAAGTCCACAAGATAAAAGATATCCAATTATTACAAAGCCAGAGCCTCTCTCAGCTCACAAGGGGTAGGTGAAAGTGCATCTAGGCCCCTAAGTGGATTTTGGTGAATTGAATGACAAAGCGATTAAAGGTCTAACTGAAGGACTGAAGCGGCGAACCAGAGAGGGGGGAGTGAATGGGAGCCGATAAAAATTCTATTCAAGAATTCGGCCTACGAACTCGATTTCACTTGTGCACCTCCACAAGCTTCTCTTGCCAAGCCCACGCAGCCACTGAAGTGCTACTGGACCTCGGAGCAAGACTCAACCAGCAACCACACAGCACACGCAGCGGAAACACACACGACACAACTGCTGGAACCTAAAACCGGTCAGGACGGTTTCTGAAACCGGTCAAACCGCTTCTGTTGCACTTAGTCTCACACAGACAGGGGAAACCGGTCAGACCGATTTGGCAAACCGGTCAGACCGATTTTGTCCAGAAACTCCCCAAAACTCCCCTGAGACCCAAAACACCTCAAGAGCCTTTCCACCTCTGAACAAAAGGAGCCACAACGCTACAAAGACTCCCTTGCTCAAAAACCCTTCTCGACAGCCCACAGGGCAAAACCGGTCAGACCGGTTTGGGAAACCGGTCAGGCCGGTTTTTGCCTGGACAGTCAGGAAGAACACAGCCCGTGGGAAAAACTCAAAACTCCAAGCGATTGATCTCTCGATTCGTTCCATGGATCAAAGTGAGACTTTGGGGATAGTTGGGGAACCTCGTGGGCTACCTTTGGCTAGAAGCTCGGTCCCCAAAACCCACTCAATCAAGAGGAATCGGAAGTTAACCCTCAAGAACACCTTCCCATGGAAACCACCGAAAACACCCAAATCGAAGCCGTTTCGGAGGGTTTGTTGGATCAAGATCACCAAGCACAGAGGCACAAGGACCTCATATGTGACATCCAACAAGAATCCCTCAAAGAAACGCCCCCAAAACTTTCCCACGGAAAACCCAAGAAAAGACCCCGAAAATCACCAAAAAGGAAAAACGGGAGAAACACAACCAAGCCTTGAGGAACCACGCCGAATCATCTATACATACCAAAGAGGTTCATACAAGGTCTAGCTTGCCGTCCGATCATCCTTCCCTCTCACAGGATCTCACCATGAAGCTCTCAAGCTAGTCCTACAAATCCTAAGGAAAATAGGAAGAGGAAAATAGCAAAACGAAATGAGCTAGGGTTCCAAGAGTTAGCTGCCATCCTCTCACCTCTTGGGTTATATGGAGGCAAGCCTAAAGTCTAAAATGCCCTTAAGGCCTAAACTAGGATACACGCCCACCAAGGGCACTTTGGGAATTTGTCTTCGTAACACCATCGGACGGATGCCCGACGACTTCACATCACGTAGCCTCGACGCAAGCCTTGCGATCCTGACGCGTGTCCTCCGCCTCGAAGATTCTGACGCCCTATGACCCCAAACCGGTCAGACCAAACTGGTCAGGCCGGTTTTGGCCTAACAGCCATGCCTGGTCTTCGGCCTCGGCTTTGTGGCTCATCCGAGTAACCCAGTGATTTTCTGTTGAACCACCGTAAACCCTGCGAACTTGATGTAGCCTCCGCCAATCACCACTCATGATTTGGCTCCCACGAAGTCCCGGCTCGACCTTGGTTTTGTGGCTCAACCAAGAAACCATCCACCGACTTCATCTTGCTGTTCTTGCCACCATGCGGCCCGCACTTGACCCCGCTGGCCACCAGGTCCCTCGAACGAAGCCTACTTGTCTTCTCCACACCTGGAGGCCTCACCGGCTACGACCTTTCGCGCTTGTACTTCACCTGCACCAACACAAGTCAAGCTGCAACCTGCACCTA
Organism: Cenchrus americanus; assembly: GCA_947561735.1. Lineage (NCBI taxonomy): Eukaryota > Viridiplantae > Streptophyta > Magnoliopsida > Poales > Poaceae > Cenchrus > Cenchrus americanus. The sequence goes on along the minus strand of OX387242.1, from coordinate 122,954,765 downwards.
CAATACTTAGCCAAGAGTTAGTCCACACAACGTTGTCAATCACTCATCACACCAGGAAGCGACCATCCACCGGTCCTCGAACCACACATGGTCCTCACTAACATATTTGTCTAAAATTGTGAGCAGGTTTTAATTATATGTTCATGAGTTATCATTAGAATATTTATTGGTGAATAGATATTATATGGATCACATTGGAGAAGACAAATATATGAGTACTCTCTAAGTTAAGTGCAACTCTTCATGTGGTAATTGAAAGAGGACACAAGGATGAATGTAAACTTTATGGTCCTTATTGGAAGCTTGCATATTCGTTGTCTATCAAGAACAAGCATTTGAAGCGGGATTTCAAATGGAGATTAATTGTGGATGAAGCAAAGTCAAACTCAACGTGGATTGGGTAAGCGATTAAGAGATCAACCGAGATGACTAGGGCGAGGGACTAAGCAATCTTTGGGGCCTTAGCTAAGCTGTCATTAGTGTTTTGCTAAGGTGAAGTTCTAGTATCTGTGGGGTCTCGAAGTATCATATCCAAGCCTTAACCGAGGGAAGCAATGCAACTCATCTACATGTTATGGTTGACAATATGGAGTGACTTACGTGAAAACCTCAAATAGGTCACGATGCATTTGTAACGGGCCCTTAACGCATGTTACATCCACCCCCACATATGTAATAGTTGTTGTTTGGCGTCCATTACCTATAAGCATGCCAGGACGACCCCAGGGTTGACCTCTGCAACTCCCGTGACCAATGTGGACTTCTGCCAACGGTCTTCTGAAACACCCGTTACATGAATTCTTTGTAACGGACGTTAAATAGAGCCCGTTATACAAGTTAAAACTATCGGTAACGGGCTTGTAAAGTCCGTTACCGATCAATGCCCTATCAGTAACGGGCTGCTTAAGTCCGTTACTGATCGCTACCGTATTGGTAATAGGCTATAAAGTCCGTTACTAATAATTTCGCATTGGAGAAGCATGCCTGTAGGATGCGTCTCCTTTGTTGCTGACCCAATTGGATGCATCTCGTGTCTTAGGAATAGTCTCCTTTGATTGCCACCCAGGGTCGCCTTTTTTCTCACATCGAAAACACATGTCGTTATTGCTCATCTCTATATTCTCCTTCCGATACCACTCGCTCTCTCTCCGCAAAAGGCCACTCCTGTTCCGACAACAACACTCGCTCTCTCTCCCCTCAAAAGGTTACTCGCTCGATCTGTGCGCTCAGATGTCCCCGTCAGCATGTCCCGTTCGCCGCCGCCAGCTGTGCGCGATCTGAGGATCACACTTAATTTCTCTCCTCAGAAAGCCGGTGTTGCAGCAGGCCGGCCGGCTGGCCGTGTGTGCGGCGGCGAAAGGGGCCAGCGGATGTTGACCGCGCCGTCCTCCGCGCTGTCACCGCAGTCGCGACACCCCCTCCTATCCTCCTCCTCAGCCGCGCTCACCTCGTAGAAAGTCCTCGTCAAGGTGGAAATTAACTACCCCCTTTTATTGAAAACCTTCAACTGTCGTAATCCTCTTGTGTGTTATCGGTTTTTTTGTGTGATGAATTATACTCATCTGGTGTATGGAATGCAGATGTCGTCTGCTACTCGGGCTTAGATGTATAGACAGCCCCCAAGAAGATTGGGAGAATTTCTTAAGCGGGGTCAATGGTTTTCTAAATCAAGCAGAAGCGGATATGAGAAACTGTGGTGTTCAGGCAATGCTTTTCCTGTGTATAGATTGTATCAACCAAAAGAAATTCGCACAACGGGAAATCATTTTTCATCATTTGGTCATATGTGGTTTCAAAAAAAATTACACGTGTTGGAATAAACATGGTGAGGAAGGCCTTAATGAACTCGATGGCTACCTAAATGATGGTGAAGTGCGACACCATGGTACCGACCATGATGAAGACCTTGATGGAAGTGGACTTTATGAGGAAAATGAACCACTATTCCCATCAAATGTGTTGAGGCCTGAGGATATCACTGATCAAGAAGTTATGGGCTTCTATGATGGTGAGGTGTTGCAATGTGTGCACAATGTTGATCAAATGTTGCGGGATGTTGAGTTTCAATGAGTGTACACACCTTCTGAATTAGCGAGGCTGAAGCAGTTCATTGAAGATTCAAAGAAACCCCTCTATCCTGATTGCTAGAAGTACTCTCACCTTTCTGGTGATCTAAAACTTCTGCAGCTTAAGGCGGATCATGGTTGGAGCAACAAAAGTTTCAAACATCTATTGGATGTGATTAGAGACATGCTACCTGAAGGAAACCAAATAGCATAGTCTGTCTATGAGGCGAAGAAGATAATCTGTCCTTTGGGAATAGAGGTTGAAAAAAATCCATGCATGCAAGAATAGTTGTGTATTGTTCCGTGGAGATTATGCAGACCTTGACAAGTGCCTCAAGTGTGGCTATGATCGGTACAAGAGGAAAAAGGATGGTGGAGATGATAATAATGCTGATGAGGAGAACGAGCCCGGCGAGATCAGAGGCAAGAAGAAGAAGGCTAACAGAGGGGCTCCTGGTATTTTTGCATCATTCCTCAGTTGAAAAGATGGTTCGCAACATGAAAGGTGGCCCAACTCTTGCGTTGTCATGATGAAGGCCGAAAGGAGCTTAAGAAAGATGGCAAGTTTAGGCACCTCGCAGATGCAGCATAATGGGGTAACATTAATAACCACTTCACATGGTTTGACGAAGACGCAAGGAGCATACGATTTGCTATGAGCACAGATGGCGTGAACCCATTTGGTAACCAGAGCTCAACACATAGCACCCGGCCTGTCGTGTTGTCATTGTACAACCTTCCACCCTGGCTATGCAAGAAACAGAAATATATGATGCTAACAATATTGGTCTCCGGGCCAAAGCAACCTGGCGATCGTATTGATGTCTACTTGAGGCCACTAGTTGATGACTTGAAGATATTGTGGAAGATGGTGTGCTGGAGTTTTGGGATGAGTACAAGCGTGAGTATTTCACAATGCATGTCATGTTGTTCACCACCATCAACGACAACCCGGCTCATCGCAACCTCTCTGGCCAGAGTAAAAGGAAAGGTGCAGCTTGCCCACACTGCTTGGAAGATACTTGCGCAGTATGGCTAAGACATTCAAAGAAATACGTATTTATGGGGCATCGTCGTTTCCTCTGCAAGAATCATCCATAACGGGCCATGGATTGTCAGTTTGATGGGAAAAGGAGAATCGAGAGGCACCATTGCATGTGACTGGAGATCTGGTCCACTTGAAAGTCAAGGACATCAAAACTATCGAGGAGTTACCCAAACTGACTGAAAAACCCTTGGCAAAAGAAAAAAAGGAGATGGTGAAGAAAAAGAAGAAAGAATCTGGAACAAGAAATCAATTCTATGGGAGCTAGAGTATTGGCCGATGTTGGATGTGCGTCATTCGATTGACAACATGCACATCAAGAAGAATGTGTGTGAACCTACTTGTGGAACATTGCTACAACAGAAGTCCAAAGGAAAATATCATAAAAATCCAAGGGAGGATCTTAAAGAGCTGGGCATTAGGCTGGAGCTCTATGCAGAGGAAAAAGAGACAGGGACAAACCTTCCCGTTGCTGCAACCACCTTGTCAAAGGTAGAGAGAAAAGAATCTTGTCAGTTTTTGCATGATTTGGAAGTACCTTCAGGCTACTAATCAAACTTCAAGAGGCTAGTGTTGGTGAAGGATATGAAAATGAATTTCAACTTGATGAAATCTCATGATTGTCATGTGTTGATGACAACTTTTCTTCCTGTTGCACTTAGAGGTATCAAGACAGAACTGGTTCGCGATGTGGTCACGAGCTTGTGTTTATTCTTCAATGCAATAGAACATAAGGTGATTTATGAGGAAAACTATTGGACTTAGAGAGGAGGCATTTCGAGACCCTATGTCTGCTTGAAGCTACCTTCCCACCATCATTCTTTGATCTCATGCTGCATCTAACAACACACCTCGCGAGGGAAATCTGGTTCCTTGGCCCATCATCTCCAATGTAACCAAACATCGTCTCCAATGTACTCACATCCTGAGGAGTCAAACTGCATGAAAAACTACTAACAATTAAAAAAGAGAGAGGAAGAGATTAGATCAAGAGCACAGGAAATGGGAAGGTTCCCAAGATCCGGTCAATGGGGAAACTGTTGCCAGTCAATGGCTGAGAGCAGAGGCAGTGACTCCAATGTAGAATTAAATGATACTCCGATTAATCAAACATCATCTCTAATGGATAATTAAAGGCTACGCGGATTAGCCAAATGTCATCTCTAATGGAGAATTAAATGATACACGGATTTGCCAAACGTCGTCTCCATTGCATACTTAAACCATTTTTGGAAACAAATCTCCTGTATCTTCTCCTTCACAAATAATTTAGACCCCCTACCCCTTCATCTACCCGCAAAAAACATCAATTGCCTACTCCTCATCGTCACCATTCCCACCGGAGATGAATAGCATGCCGGGAAGAAGCAGACGACACCAACCGTCGTTGCTGCTGGGCCTCCCTCAAGACCTCCGCATTGAGATTGCGGTGCGCGTCGGTGCGACCTCGAAGCGGCCCTTGGATAACCTCTACAGCCTACATGGTACTTGCTCGACTATGTGTCGCATGTGCGGCCATGGCAACGTCGGCCGGCATTTGTCGATAGAGGGGATACAAGATGAGATTTCTTGGGTGCGGGACCCCACTACTTACAAAGCATTACTTGCTATGCTGAAAGATCTCGGGAATCCGGAGGCTTGCTTCTTATCCGGGATCAAAGCCGTCTTCATGGAAAACAGGGGATGCAATGATCTCCGGCACGCTGCCGAGGGTGGGAATGATGCGGCAGCCTATCTATACGTCATCTTGCTCTACAGAGACAAAAGCGGTGCCGCCGCTGACGACACCACGAAGCGGTACATGAGGCGGGTCGTGGGCGGCAGCAGTAGGATGTCGAGATGGCTGAGCAACGAGGGGTGTCTACCTTTGCGCGAGAAGGCCGCGTGTGCGATCCACTCCTCGATTTGGCGCATTTGGGGTGAACAGTTGTCGCCTCCGGCACAGGTGCGCGGCGTCAGCCGTGCGTAGGCAACGGCGGCTGCTGTGGTGTGGATAAAGGATGGCTTCGAATTTCTCTGTTTTGCATTGAACTCCGCTGCGAAATGGTGAGGTTCGAATGGAGTATTGGAATAGGAAATCAGTAGTAGATTAGCTTTTGTATGTTGGTCGAATTATCTGTGTAAAATTTTGGGAGAGAAGCAAAGCCGACACGGGTTATTAGCCCCGCGTCGCTAATGACTGTGAGCCCAGTTCTATTCAAATGAAGAACTATTCCCATTTCTCCTTTTAATCCGCAATCAAATGTTGTAACAAGTATTTCTTCGTCGTTATTAGTCCAAAATTGATATATTTTTTCTAAGTTTTTCTAAAATCACCATCTTTTCATTAATTTTATTTTTAGTGTATATTTCATTTGTTGAATAATGTTTATATGCGTTATTTTGTTCTTTGTAAGTACAACATACAAATAATATTTGTTGTACACAACCATTAGTGATGAAACTTTGCATTTTGTATGCTTAAGGTGAACACAAGGTTTTGTTAAGTTTTTAAATGCATATGAGTTCGAACATGTTGCAAAGTGTGGAAAACTTCAATGTTCAAGCAACATTCCAGGAAACTATGTGAGAGATGTAGACATTTGTACACAAGTATATTATTCCTTCATCGATACCGTTTGAAATTTTGAAGACAAGTTTAGGTACCTAAATTATGTTGCCAAGTCAATTTGTAGATTTTTTAGAGCAAATTTGATGTTATTAGAATTATTATATAATTACCTTGGGGTGTTAACACGAAATATATGAATTTTGGGCACACAAGTGTGACTGTTGATATTTTATTAAAATACTAAATGTCCAAATACGAATCGTATTTTTATGATTTTTAGGTGTTGTTTTATGGGCTCTAATATTTTAGGGAAGCAAGTTTCATTCCAAAAAAATAGTGACGGCCCCATGCGTTAGCGTCAGCAGGCAATATAAAAAAAAGATAACTGTTGCCTGCCCGCCCGGACCCAACTGCCAACAAATGCGATGCGGGTTCACTAACCATCGTCGCCAATGACACTGACCCACACGTCAGCGCTAGCGTCAGCAGGCTAACCTGCATCGGGCAATGACTATCCATTGTCTCTAAGATCTAATTCATCACAACAGATCTCCAGTCCATCACAACAGATCTCAGTTCATCACAACAAACACAGTTCATCACAACCCGGATGGATCTACTTGCGTCTATTAGATCGAGTTCATGACATACAAAATCTAACAACCAAACTAATTAACTAAACAATTCGTGATCGACAGACAAACTAAGCAGTTCATGTCCAACAACCTGACGAAAACACAAAAGCACACACACATTGTTACTAATTGGTAGAGGAGTCTATCAATTAGTCGGAGTCCCACCGTCGTCGCCGCCGTGGTTGCCGTCAAAGCCATTGTTGCCGTCGGAGCCGTCGTCGTTGAAAACGAAGTGGCGACGGGCAGCCCACTTGATCACGGGGAGGTTCTCGAGCCTCTCCGCCAACCAGTGGATCTTGAAGGCGAGACCCTTCACGCTCGGGTCCTTGTCCACTTCATGATGCGCCTTGATGTCGAAGACCGCGCCAACATCTTCAAGCTTTCTGAAGGCGCTCTTGAGCAGGTCGACGACGAACTTGGTGTCATCGAAGAACAATTCCTCAACAGCATCCTTGGTCGCCGGCTCCTTCCCCTTCACCAACTTCCTCCGACGGCGGCTTTCGTCGTCGTCGTCCTCCCTTCATCCCCACTTCGACAGCGGCGAGCTCCTCGACGCCATCTCTTCCTTCTCTCAGTGACCGAAGATTTTGTAGTGGTGGATTGCGAGGAGGAAGAAGCGAAAGAGATGATAAGCTTATGGAAGAAGCAAGGGAAGGCAGAGGAGTTATATTAACAAGACGCGGAACCGTCAGGCGCCTCTGCTCCCACCCACTACTCCACTGCTGCCAGTACGTGCCACTCGATTGTGCATCGGGCTCCGTTTTGGGCTCAAAACTGTCCAAAACCACGTGTCGCCTTTCAATTACACAGGAAGAGGGGGTAGGGGCAATGATGTCGGGCCCACTCATCAACAGCAGCAGCCAAACTGCGGCACCTTTTCAATTTCCATTTATTGTTTTATCACATGATCGAGGCTCCTTCTTCAACTTCAACCCTCATCACCTTCTTCAACTTCAATCCTCTCTGCCAACTTCATCCCTCGCCGCCTTCAACTTCAACCCTCACCACCTTCAACTTCAATCCTCGTTGCCAACTTCATCCCTCATCGCCAACTTCAACCCTCGTCACCTTCAACTTCAACCCTCATCGCCTTTCAATTTCCAAACCCCGTCGCTTTTCTATTTCCTCCCCTTCTCCTTGATGCCTGTGGTGTACTTGATGCAGATGCTACCAGATGAACTTGTCACCCAGATCATCATCCACTCCATCAAGGATAAGCCCGTCTTCCATTTTCTGAACCTTCGCAATAAAATCTGTGGCACCTTTCGGCGCATCTGCGACTCCGATGAGGTACTACTGCACATGTTGCTACGTGATCTTCGTTGGTTGTGCAAGAATTTCTACGTCAGGTCGTGCTTTGAGTGGCACTTCCACGAGGCCAATCATCCAGAGGCATTATGCTTTGAGGGGATGGAGAGGTTGATGAGGCGGCGGAACCCCCATAAGGGTCTAAAGCTCATTAGAGATGTCGCTACTGAAGACTTGGTGCCAAGTACTTCTTAGTGATGCTGAAGTACCGTTGCAACCCAGTGGACCCCGAAGCCATGGCACTGCTCCAAGAAATTAGCGGCGGCCCGTCGCCCCCTGACGGCCGGTGGAAGAACCACAACCTGCGGTGGCTGCGCTACCTCGTCAACCAGGATCTCGACAACATTACGTGGTGGTATTGGCTTTATGACAGCGACGACGACATTCGATTGCTGCCCATCCTGAATCCCCACATCTGCATTTGGGCAGCGGGATGTAGGCGCTACGGGCTGGATACCAAAGAGATCATCCACTACTATAGTGCTGAGTGTTGCATCCAGCATGAGTTCGACCTCTAGACGCGTAGCTTCCGCCCCGCCGTGGAGTATGCCGTCAGCAGGATGAACATCGAGATGTAGGCGCAAACATCAATGAGCATTATCTATCTTGAATGTAAATTATTAGATATTACTAAACGAGGATTTGATTTTATCAGGATGTCAGTTTTTAATTTGTTTTTGATAGATAATATTGGATTTGTCACGTTTTTGAGTCAAATCGAAGGTTGCAGTGGTCTCATTTGCCGCCGATGAGGCCTAGGAAGCCCTCGTGGGTGTCAAAACCGCCGAAGCGGGCACGGCGGGGGCGGCAGCGGGCGGTGGTGCCCTCTGCTTCCTCCTTTGTTCTATTGGAGAATGAAAAAAAGTTAATCCGTCTCGCGTCGCCGCGTCGCCAACGACATTTCTCTTTTTAATCCGCAATCAAATTTTGTAACATGTATTTCTCCGTCGTAATTAGTCCAAATTTCATTATTTTTTCTAGAGTTTTCTAAAATCACCGTGTTTTCATTATTTTCATTGTTTAGTGTATATTCCGTTTCTTGAACAATGTTTATATGTCTTATCTTGTTCTATGTAAGTACAACATATAAATAATATTTGTTTTTCACACCTCTTGTAATGAAACTTTGCATTTTCATAATCTTAAGGTGAACCACAAGGTTTTGTTAAGTGTTCAAATGCATATGAGTTCCAACATGTTGCAAAGTGTTGAAAACTTCAATGTTCAAGGAACATTCTAGGAAACTATGTGAGAGATGTAGATATTTGTACACAAGTATATTATTCCTTCATCGAAACCATTTGAAATTTTGAAGACAAGTCTAGGTACCCAAATTATGTTGGCAAGTCAGTTTGTATATTTTTTAGAGCACATTAGATGTTAGTAGAATTATTACATCATTAACATGAAGTAAAAACGAATTCTATGAATCTTGGGCACACAAGTGTGACTGTTGATATTTTATTCAAATACTAAATGTCCAAATACGAATTGTTCATAGTTTTATGATTTTTTAGGTGCTGTTTTATGGGCTCTAGTATTTTAGGAAAGCACGTTTCATTCGAAAAAATAGTGGCTAGCCCACACGTCAGTGTCAGCAGCCAAAATAAAAAGATAATCGCTGCCCGCCCACCGGACCCAACTCCCAACAAAGGCGATGTGGGTTCACTAACCATCGTCGCCTATGACACTGGCCCACGCGTCAGCGTTAGCAGGCACACCGTCTACGGGCTGCTCAAACTTTCCCAGCTATATTGACTATAATACCCATGGAATTCCAATTGCGGCACAGAGTTGTCAAGTGCACACTAGTAATTTCATTAAACGCAGTTACGCGCGTCGTTCATATTCGGCTCCTCGCTAGATAGACCCACAACACCCGCACTCTCCCCACCGCTGCCGCCACTCTCCCCGCTCGCCTTCGCCGCTCTCTCCCCGCCGCAGCCCTACTCTTCTCCAGCCCCACCGCTCCCTGCGTGACGACGGTGACGAGAACGCGGTTACTGGTGTGTGGACGTCTCTTTCCGGCCAACCTAAAGACGATTGATGTGGATTCGTCGACATCATCTGCGGCCATGACGACGAGCCGGCCGCCTCAGGCTACGAGCCGACGTGGATCCGGCCCCTCCGACCATGTTGAGAACAACTACTTCATTCGCGACAGAGGTTAGTCCTGCTTGAACCCCCAACGCCCTCTCTTTCCTCGACCACCAAATCTTCTATATATTCATGTTAATGTGGATTAGGGAGACATGCCTTGATAGTGCATCTTTAATTGATTGACTGTGGATTTGATGGATGGATTTTGTTGCCCCAAGTCCGTTTGAATAAATTGTTGCTAACAAATGTAGTTATATGAACTGTTAAAATTCATTTTCATGTTCCTGGTGTTACAATTTTTGCATTGTAAATTCATGAAAAGCATTGAGTATGTTAGCATACTTTAATTCTGCTATGCTTTGAATGTACCAGATCGACAGTTGTGCTTTGGACCTATTAGCATACTTTAATTCTGCTATGCTTTGAATGTACCAGATCAACAATTATGCTTTAGACCTGTTAGCATATTTTAGTTCTGATGGCCACATAATGTCAGTGAGAATGGCATTGCAATGGTTTATAATGTAATCCACCCAATCTGCTATATATTCATGTCAAGGTGGATTAGGGAGACATGCCTTAATAATTTATCTTGAATTAATTGACTATGGATTTGATGGATGGATTTTGTTGCTCCAAGTCTGTTTGAATAAATTGTTGCTAACAGATGAAGTTATATGAACTATTGAAATTCATTTTCATGTTCATGAAAAGCATAAAGCATGTTAGCATACTCTGCTATGCTTTGAATGTACCAGATCAACAGTTATGCTTTGGACCTGTTATCATACTTTAATTCTGATTGCCACATAATGTCAGTGGGAATTGCATCGCATTGGTTTATAATGTAGTGATAACTAGACTGTCTTATGCTTTGTTGTGAGTGTTAATTGTTTCACTACTATCAGATATATTGTTATTGTTGGTGTCATGATGTGTTGTGAGTGTTGTTTCACTACTGTCATATATAATGTCATGACCATTGCTTTATCCTCTTGTTGCATGTACACATGGAACACACAATCCATCGTTGCTGAAGTTGGACAATGAAGCAGTTGAAGGAATTTATTCTCTGCTTTGATATATAAGCCTATTATTGTGTCCCTGTCAAAATGGTTAGCACCTATCCATGTATGCTAATTTAGTAAAATATGAACTATGTATGTCTATGCTGATTTTATTTACGACTGTATCGGCTATTTTGCCTGTCAGAGAAAACTAATTTATCTAATAAAATTATGTTTAGATTTTCAGTCTTGTTTATGTTGCTCTACTAACAACCTGACATATCATCTATGAGGTCTCCCACAACAACAAACTCCTCTACCTCCAGTGCATCATCACAACCCATCGTTGGTGAACCTTCTTCACAGGGTCACTCAGCACAGACTGTTGCGAGTAGTACTCGATCCTGCGGGTCAAGGACACAAACCAAATGGCCAGAAGACAAGTTGACTGCAACTGGACTTGATGCCAATTTTTGGCCTACCCCAGATGCTACGAAGGATAGATTTGTATTGGTTTGTGGTCTCATTGCTCGGGAGAGGGTGTCAATCAACAAGGCGGTTGATGATCTCTCACCAATTGAGAAGGACCATCTGTTCACAGTTTTAGAGGAAAAGCTAGATAACCCAGCCAATCTGGAAGAATCTGTTCACAAGAAGGCAGTTAAGGCAGCTATATTAGAGATTGGAACCATGCAACGGCGGTTCAAGGACCATTTAAGAAAAAAATATGTGAGTGAAGAGGATAGTCCCTTTGTGAACCATGTTTTTTTGCAGCAACAAGACTGGGACATGTTTGTGCACGAAACCAATACTCCTTGATTTCAGCAATTGAGCCAGAAGATGAAATAAAAGAGAGCATTGCATAATAAACCACACAAGACGGGTAGAAAAGGTTATCATGGTAAAAGGAAAGAGTGGGAGGAGGAGGATGCAAAGCTAGTTGCAGAAGGAAAACAGAATCCTTGGGACCAATTTCCTAGACGTTTGAGACCTTATCTGCAGGCAAGGATAGGGAAGAAGAGGAAGAATACTAGTGAAGGAAGCGGGGGCATAACATTCAGTAACCCTGCTGTGGTGGGGGTAGCAGATAGAGTGAAAACACTAGCAGCTCAAGGTAGTGATGGTTCTTTCTCTAGGGTTAGGGAGGATGATATCCTCACCGCAGCACTTGAGATTCTAGAGCATCGAGGTCAGGTCTGAGGCGTGTCTAATTCACTTGGCTGGGGTAAAGGGTTTGGTGAAGAGTTCGCTGGAATGTACAGGAAGAAGAGGAACAAGAGGTCTAATGCTCATGATATGATAGACATAACATTTAAATCAATTGTCCATGCTCTAAAACTATCAGCATCGAAATACTGAAAAATGTACTTCTTCCTTCCCAATTACCAGCGCCTGTCAGTAGCAGCGAGGAAGAAGATGTGCATGACAGCAAGGAAGAACATGCGCATGACAGCGAGGAAGATGCGTGTAGCAGAGAGCAAGATCATTGGAATGCCAACGGCGAAGAAGCGAATCAAGTGCACAGTGATAGTTGATCACCTATGTTGGACACAATAGATAAGTTGACAGAGTCAACCGCATGACAGCCTTTTGGATGGCACCGGGATTAATGTGGAGCTCGCACTAGCGAAAGTCTTTCCATTTCAAAAGGCTTGTCATTAAGTACCAGTGCAAGATGGGTATGTTGTGGTGCAACCTACTTATGTATGGGCCAATGCGGGTCACTACCCTCTGCTTGTACCAATTGATAGGGGTGACATAGAAACCCTAGCTGACGCTCTCATTCAAAGGATCCAATGGCAAAAGGATAGGATCCTTATACCACCCATGATGAGACATCTCAACCCTGAAGCCTCAACAGGAAGCTGGGGTACAACATCAGATGAAGGTACTGCGGCTCAATGTCAGCAAGTGAAGGCTCAACAGCAGCAGAGCAGCAGATCAGCAAAACTACACAGCAGTAGCATCGACAACAGCCAGAGGAGGAGCCCAGGAAAACTCTGCCTAAGCAGTAGCTGCAACTTGAGGATAAGAAACAAATGAAACAACAGACTCTCCAGCAGCAGGAGCGTCGACAATAGCAGGAGGAGCCCAGGCAAACTACGCCTAAGCAGCAGCTGCAAGATGAGGATAAGCAACAGGCGAAACAACAGCCTCTCCAACAGCAGGAGGAGGAGCACAGACAATCTCCCCCTAAGAAGCAGATGCAACAGGTACAACAACCTCTGCAACAGGAGTAGCCCAGGCAATCTCCACTGTAGAAGGGGAACCAGGCCAGGAAACCTCTGCCTAAAGATGAGATTCTTAACTGTATTATTGGGACAGAACAGGAACAACCAAAATACAAGCTTGGTGCACCTATGTTGTCAGAAGCAAACTTAGAGGCTGCTGGACCAAATTGTGCCAAGTTGCATGCTTACATCATGGAACACAGTAAGGATAAACTTGCCTTTCCAGCAAAGGTGGATCAAGACTACTTTAAAGGTGGTTGTGGTTCTTTAATGTTAAACATTGCATGCAATAGCATGTATAACCTTATAACACTGGCTTCTCTGGATGTTACCTTCATGAGGTTGTGGACATTGTAAGTCCTTTAAAACCTAAAAAGATATTTCTTTAATTTTGACCACAAAGTTCATGCTTGCTAACAATTTGATTTTTGTAGGAAAATTATGGACAAGGCAGTGGAGATGCAGATCAGTGTTGGGTTTTTAGATCCAGATTTGTTTACTTCCACAAATATTTCTCAGCATTCTCGCCAAGTTGGCAAAGCAATCTCAAATGCAATGAACAACGACTACGTGGTGGGTGCATACTGCACTAGCCACTAGGTAACAGTGATCATCTGTATGAAGTTCGAAGAGGTTTGGTATCTAGATTCTGCTAACAACATCCCCCGCTAAAGTTCCCAGACCTCCAAAATGTTTTGAACTGATCAGGTTCTTGTAGGTTTTGTTCACAAAAATCCAATCTCTTAGTGTTTCTAATTGGTATTGCTGACCATGCAGGGCCTTTGGTACAGTATTTCTTGTTCACAAAAAATCAATCTCTTAGTGTTTCTAATTGGTATTGCTGATTATGTAGGGCTTTTGGTGATGCACAGGACAGAGTGACGAAAGGAAAGAAAAAAGGTCCCTTATTACCTATTTGGTACTGCATTAACTTGTCATTTTGGTACCTCAATGCAGTGTGCTCAGCAGCCACGGGGGATCTCTTTGTGTGGATTCCATGTGGCATTCCATATGTTAAGACTACTCGATGACATACCTGACATCAAGAAGGTTGTTGTATGTTGATGGATAAAACTCGTATCCACCTACGATCCTCAAGCGTACGGACCTACACCTTTTTCACCACGGGATTACCAAGGTTCTTGTCAATCCGCGGAGCAAGGGGATTGCTAGTGCTTAACCAAGTACTAATCTAGTTGAATGGAAAACCTTTGAAAGAGTATTAATCTAAAGGTAAAGATAATCTAACCTAAGTTAATCTAAGTTGATCAAACAAATCTAGGGTTAAACTAGGTAGTAAAGGGTGGATACAAGAGAGTGATTAAGAAAGATAAGCGTTCCCTCCCTAGGATCTAGCATAACATGGATATGCATCTACTACATGAGAGTGGTAAATCAATCTACCGGGGGTTGTGACCACGGTTTCGCCCTTTCCCTCCCCTCGTACTGTCACTACGCAAAGGTAATCGTGACTAGACCTATGATGGACACGGTATGTTGATGGAATCTATGGGAGTAGCGGATATCATACGACCGAAAACACGGTAGCTAACCTTAATCATCAAAGCATCATCAACATGAAAGCAATAGATTGAAACCACGAATCAAGTAGCGATCACATAGCATGCATCCATTTAACCCTAGGGATGAACGGAGACATTACACCATCATCTTACATGGATTGAAGCACATAGGGGTGAAGGAGACTTCGGAGAACGTCGTCGATGAAGATGGCGGCGATGAAGCTTGGGAACACCCCTAGGCCAGCGGCTTGGAGTCCTCCACTTGCTTCCTTCTCTCCGCCGGTGTTGATCCTTGCAACGAGTTCATCTAACTCTCTCCCTTCTTGCGGTGGCGGTTTTCTGGTGAATGGCGTCGGTAGAATGATTTGTTTGATGTGGCGGCCGACGGAGGCGAAGGCAATAAATAGACAAACACCTAGGGCAAAGGGCGTCGCGAACCGGGCCAAAAGGCCCCTGGGCCTATTCGACTGGGCCGACCGCCCTAGGCCTTTTCTGGGCCGGTTCGGGCCCGTGTTCCTCCCCGGTTGCTTCTTGCACGATTCCTTATTTGTGTGCACTTGCATGTGGGCCTTTGACGTCGTTTCCTTCACGGTTAAGGCTTGAATCCTTGCTATACAAGCTTCGCTATTTTCTGGTTGAGTCCATGAAGACTTGCACATTGACGCTTCGGTCCTCGGGTCATTTGGAGTCATGTTCATCGCGTGTCTTGACTCTTGTCGGGCTTCATGATCTTCTTCCAAAGTGCTTGGTGAACTTATCCCGAAAGTCTCCTCTTTAGCGTAGATTTCCTACGTAAACAATAAACTCCAAAATCGACATACAAGAGTGAACTTGTTATATACGGGGGGTTAGTTCTTGTGGTTAGAATAATAAATCAACACCAACATTAAAGGTAAACTCATAGCTATGTTGACGGAAATTCACCGTCAACATCTCCCCCATGCTTAAACCTTGCTCGTCCTCGAGTAAGTAATCCTCGCTTAAAAGGGAAATCAGTGTTGCCTTCCAATGTTGTTCCTGCACTTAGTCATTCATGATGAGGCAAATTGCTCTCTCTTAAGAATTTATTTTTAAAGTTCAAGTTGTGACCGACTTCTTTTTCATTATGGAAGATAGACTAACAATAAAGAACAAGCCACAAGAAACACGATGCTCTCAAACTTAAGTGAACTTCAAACCATTACCTTGTCACATGGAAGAATTTTCAAAAAGATGCATATCGAACATAAGTGAAAATCTCTTGCAAGAGCTCATGGAAACACTCATCTCATCAAGTCACTCAAGCCTATACTAGATTATTTTCAGCCTACTCTACTCATATGTGATAGTGGAAGGCTTATGTGGAGCTTGGAAGGTTAATAACAATCCTAGCAAAACATACATCCGAAATATTGTCAAATTAAAAGAGAGGTCTATTGGAATTACCGAGACTCGTCAAAAAGGCCATGGAAAATAAATGTTGGAAAAGAGAGGGATGAAACACACACATTTAGATAAGTGGACATGTGCAAGTGGCAAACGGATGATCCCGAGGCACGAGTGAAGTCCTCGTTATCGGATTGCACATGGTTGGAAGATTTGAGTATGGATTTGTCATCAAGGCACTTGAGAACTTATGAAGCAAAAAGATCCGAGGAGCATCTTTATTATTTTTTTACTTTTATTTTATTTCCTTCTCATTTTTCTCTCTTTCTTTTTTTCACTTTATTCTTCCTATTTTTCTTACTTTTCTTTTCTTCTCATCATATTTTTTTTCTTTTTTCATTTTTCTTCTTTTGCTCCTCAAAACTTTTTGCAACATAATACTTACATAGCATTTGTGTCAGAGAATGACTCCTCCCCCATTCTTGAACGATGCTCATCCTCGAGCATAAAAGAGAGGGGAAATGACTCCTAAAGTAAGTATAAGTTCCATAATCTTGCGGAATATTTGAATCTCCATCGAGAATTTTACTCCACACTCAAATTGGGTTGTGGACAAGGAGGTGATCACAAAAAGATGTTTTTGGTTTAGGGTGGATGCCCAACGAAGTTTGTGAAATTTTCGATGTGAAAACCCACAATGCATGGACAAAAAGGCTAGCATGAAAAAGTTACACAAAGGAATGACCAGCTTCTTAGTCTCGAACCATAGAAATCAATCCTAATCCAACTCATCAAAACATATGTTTGCAATCTACGGGTTTTGTTATCATAAAACATATATGTATATGGCTTTGGTAGGTAGAACTTTGCAAGAGCATCACAAACATGTAGATAGCATAAAAGTTAAGTTTTCATAAAAACAACAAGTTATCCGGCTATCCATAAACTTAATTCGAAGAGCAAAGATATGTATGTGGGTCTAGAGCATAGTCATTTCACCTCCACAAATAAAAGAGCCGGTATTTAAATTAATTTCAGATCATATTATAAAGAGCAATTAGCCAAGACATGTATAACTTCATGTAGGTAAAACAAAGTGGCAACTTTCATCATCCTTCCGTAAGCATAGGCAATATAAAACATCGAGGTGAACACATGGTCATGCCTATCTATTGAAAGCAAAAAGAAACTTAGGTTGTCCTCCTAGTAGCCATGTTATTATTGGAAGAGAAAAACAAAAGGTTGCACCTAGTTGAGGTTGAAGGCATACTTACAAGCATTTGTGTTTGGAAAAGAGAAGGTCTATGGAGGTGTTACCATCCTTTGTAGTTCTTGGTTTCCTTCTTCCGACATCTCCATGTATCGATGTGGCTTTTGCTTTTGTCTTGATTTATCAATGCTCCTAAACTTCTGAATTTGATCTTGTATGCTTAATGGAGTCATTGGTCGCCCTTCTCTTCAATGTTGTCATCACCATCTCCTCTTTCTTGTTCTCATCATCTTCTTGCTGTCTATTTTTCATGGATTTCCCCCTCTGTACAGAACAGAATATATATCGAAATATAGATTTATTTAAAAGTTTATGAAATTACCTTTCCAACGTGTGGTCATTCATCGAAAACGGAGTTCAAACAAGGGAGCTATGTCCGTTTTACTTCAGCGCTGCGTGCTGTCCAAAACTGATTTCAGGACGTGTTGCACTCGGTGATTCGGGCAGAACCGCTTGTAGGAACCTCCGATTGTCTTGATTCTTGATTTGTTGGAATCGTAACTTCATGGGGCTTCTAAATATCCAAAAATACCAGTGTTTTCCCTTCGAGAGCACGCAGAATTTTGATGAGATCGGTAGCTTCTTGCGCATTGATCCGGAGACGTTAATGATCTTGATCATTTTTATCTTCTAGAGAATCGTGTTGCACTTCCGTGTTGAAGATTCAGGGTCTCCCCCATGCTTAGCATTTTGCTAGTCATGGAAGAAGAAGAAAAATCATTTTTATCTTAGCCATCCTTCAATTTCCTTGTAGTGAGAGTCTTTATCTTGCCTGTAAGACATTTTAAGCGCACATTCTACCCCCAAGGTGACGGTTGGGAGTAGATAGAATTGCCAACAATCCAACAATACCTCCTAAGACTCTCAACTTGTGGCATAAAGGAATAAAAACCTAATGAGTGTACGTGGTGCACGGTGTGTATGCACATGAGAGGAGAGCATATAAACACAGACAATGTTTTCACTTAGTTCTAAACACCATGTTTACAACTAGGTTGCCGAATTTCTCCATATCCATAAAGGTTTATTTATCAAGGGTTAAAACACCATGTCTATCCCTAAATCAATAACTCTTATAGCACAAGAAAAAATAATTGCATTGCAAAGCTTATAAACTAACCAAAGCAAGATGAAAACATATGAAAAGCTAGCTAGGTTTATCGAACTTAAAGATGATAGTCCGCAATCATGTTTAAACACCACATTTACACAAGATCACAAAAGGAAAATACTCATAAGGCCTTATGAAGTATTAACATGGAAAATGAAGCATACATCATTGAGCCTTAAAACAACCAAGCCAACTATATGCAAAACATGTACATGCAAAGAAACATCACGTTGATAACAAAATGCAATGCATGCAAATAAATAAATATGATCATGAACATGATGGTGGTTCTAAAAAGGAAAACTAAACCTAGATTAATAACCACAAGTTGATCATCATAAGATGGTTCTATTTTTTATTTTCTCTAAGAAAGTAGTAAAAATATAAAGAAACGGGTTGCCTCCCGAAAAGCGCTTCATTTAAAGTCATAGAGCTCGACTTTCTCACATACCTTCTTTTCGTCGCATAGCCATGACCCTTCATGCAAGAAGAAAAGGTACCTATGCACCTTTAATTTACTTCCCATGTTGTGCTTGATCACTTATAGAAGACTTGCCCAAAGCATCCTTTTGTTTCATCGCTATCTCCTTCTTTATCATCCTTCGGTGCTGCCTTCACTCCATGAATTGTTTTTAATGCCCAGAACAGAAAGTATACCCAAGCTCTACTCCATTGCACAGTGCAAAAAATTTCCTTTCCAACGAGTCTTTATTTGCCCATATCGGACTCCGGACAAGAGAGTTACGTCCGTTTTACTTCGGTGATGAAATCTGTCCTGAACTTTCAGAACGCGCAACGCGCAATGTTTTCTCCATAACTCCTTGCACGGGTCTTCAAATTCGTTGGTTGGAATAGCAACTTGATGGAGCTTCTGAATATCTTATTTTCTCCATTTGTACATCTCTGAACAAGTTCTCAAATTCATGAAGACAGCAACATCCATTGCGGGATTTGGAGAGGTTGATGATTTATCTAGCAGATCTTTTAGGCATGACTTCTTTTTTAATTATTCGAGCCTTGTCTACATGGTTAGTGAAAATTGGTCTTCTCCCAACATGTGCTTCTTTAAGGTCATTAGCTTGACCAAGCGCAAAGTTTGATCGAGATTTACAAAACTTATTGTAAACATACACGTCCATAATTAACACCACATGTGAATTGTAGCAACAAGTCAAGGTGTAAATAAAAGAAGCATATGTTTCATGCATAGCACTTAGCTCATCATTAGGCAAAGGTTCTTTAGGTGTGAGATTAATTGGATCAAACATAAATGTTTCCTCTTTTTTATTCTCAAGAAAATCTAGCCTATCAACATGATCATTATTGGAACAAGGCATAGAATTTAAACTATCATTCATACTATTGGTTGAGCATGAGTATTTGAATTTATCAACATCAATACCAATAATATCCTGAGATTTTAGCACGTACATTGGCCTTAGAGCTTTTTCAACAAGACTGATATTTGGTTCATCTAGCGGTGTTGAAGGCGAATCAATCTCAACGAGTCAAGGTGTCTCTTTGTTACCTTTTTGCACCCCCTCCATCTCATCATGTGGAACGTGTAATCCATCAACTAAATTTGCATTTGTCTCTTCTTTGAAGTCTTCATTGTCATCACAATCTTCGTCTTCAAAGTCTTGTATGTTACTTTCTTTATCTCCCGTGTACCACAAGTTATCAAGGTCGCTCTACGTTGATTCACTCTTTTCTTCATCCTTGAGTACTTCCATGTCTTGCCTTGCTATTGTGTGGGCTTCAATAGAACATAAGCTATAATCTTCTAACTTGAGTCCTTTCTCCTCCCATTTATCCTTTGAGTCACTAGGCTCGTCACGGTTGTACTCTTCTCTTTCTTCATCATAGATCCTTGAGTTGTCAAACCGGTTGATCCATCCTTCATCTCCTTCTTCTCTTTCCTCTTCAAACATTTTTTGGATCAACTCTCCACTCATGTCTTGACCAAATATATCTTCAACTCAACGTGTCGGTGTTCCTCCTTCCTTCGGTAGTTGATTAGTGGGGAAAATCAACTTGAATCCATCCGGATTGATTGAACTCCGCCAAAGGTCTAGCATTCCACATACTTCGGCCTACATTCATGTTAGTTTCAACATTTTTAACATCCGAAATGACTTCTCTTACCTTGGGAAGTGGATCTTCAATTTCTTGTATGGTCAGTTCATCTTCCTTGACCTCCGGTTCATCTTTTTCAGAAATTTCAGCAAGCACCTTGGGCTTGCTTTTGTCATTTTGCTCCTCTCGACAACGTCTTTGCCAATCTCGTTGCGTTCTTTGTCCATTGCTTATCCTTTGTAAGATTTGTGCGGCTTCACTAATTGTTTTATCCATTATATCACCGCCTGCACACATGCCTACAAAACGAGATGAGTTAGGGGTTAATGAAAAATAAAAGGTATGCAACATCAAGTCACCGGAAAATCCCAAGTTCGGGTCTCGCTCAAGTAGTTCATTAAAACGGTCCCATGCTTCATCAATTCCTTCATCCTCTCCTTGCTTGAAAGTGAGTATTTGCCTCCTTAAGTCTTGGACCTTGCTTATGGGAAAGAACTTCAAAAGAAACTTCTTCACTAGATCATCCCAATTTCCTTTTGCTTCAACGGACGCAAGTGTGTACCATCTTCGCGCTTCATCTTCGAGAGAGAATAGAAAAGATTCCACTTGAACCAAGCGGCCAGAACTCCTTCTTGTTGCACCGTGTTGCATATCATCGTGAATTCCTTAATGTGTCTATATGGGTTGTCATCCTCCAATCCTCTAAATGGTTTTGTCGCCACTAACTTGATGATTCTAGGCTTCACTTCATAGTGGGTTGTAGCAAGCGTCAAATCTGATTTTTGCATCTCAATGTCCTCCATTGACGGCATTGCTAGCTCCCTTAGCGACATCTCTTTGTTTTCCAATGGTGAGGTGAACAAATCCATCTAGGCACAAGAAAAGTAGAAAGAAAAACAAAAAATCTAGAAAATAAGGGTTAGATGTTAGTAATCAACAAAATCAATACTAGATTAAATGTAGCAAACTGGCTTGCTCCCCGGCAACGACGCCAGAAAAAGGGGCTTGTTGACGGATAAAACTCGTATCCACCTACGATCCGCAAGCGTACGGACCTACATCTTTTTCACCACGGGATTCCCAAGGTTCTTGTCAATCCGCGGAGCAAGGGGATTGCTAGCGCTTAACCAAGTACTAATCTAGTTGAATGGAAAACCTTTGAAAGAGTATTAATCTAAAGGTAAAGACAATCGTGCCAACAATCTAAAGGTAAAGCCCGTTACAAACATGCCAACAATGTAATGGGAAGTGTAAAAGCCCGTTACCAGTCCTGGCTGGTGGGCCCTAGGATGAAACGAACTGAATCTCCGCGAATGGAAACCCGACTCTCTGCACGTCGGTGGTAGCTCCAGGAAGGCTACCACGTGCAACCCCTATCTCAATAATACCAAAATCCATGCAAAATAGGAAAAAATAGAGTACAACATTTATTTATTACATTAATCAGAGTACATCTCTTCGGCTCATGCTGGGTACAAGTCCATCAGGACTGAATCCAATAGAAAGAAATCATCTAGCAGCGGCTTCATGCAAACGCGGGAGACTCCAAATCCTCAAGCAACTCGAGCGTAGGAAGAGCTCTAATCATCCCATCCATCGTTGTCGGAGTCGTACTCCGGCTCTGTGTCAGAGATGCCTGGATCTACCTGATAAGCGGGTAGGTCATGTCAGCTTCCCAACAAAGAAGCAAAAGCGGTGTATATTCTACTGTGCAAGATATAACCCTACTATGGCTGTAGAAGGCTTAAGCAAAGCAGCGAAGCAACATTCAAGGTAAGCAGAAAATGCAGCGAGGTCAACACCTCGGGGAGGCTCACGCCTCCGAGGTCCACACCTCTGACGTCCACACCCCGCTCAAGAATACCACACCAAAGCACCAAATCACAACCACGATCCAGCTCCCATCTCTCGTCTGAGATGAGGGGCCCACCTGCTCCTATCCCCCATCTCAACGGCCTCAGGCCAGGCTCACTCACTCGGGGGAGAGAAGAAGCACATGAAAAGAGTGTCTAGCCAGAATAACAGATCTCAGGTCTGTCCATAACCAGTGGACATGGACTATAGCTATAGGTTGTACAACTGTACCCGCCCAAATAGGACCGAAACCGACCGTCACCGGTTCCAGGCCCTACCATACGACTGAAGTTCAAGTAAGTGGATAGTACCCTCCTGCGTCTCCGAGTCTGGCACAACCCCTGATATAGAGCTTGTACTGCCAGCGAGGGGTCCCTCGAAGCTGTGGAACCCTTCCCTGGCCTCACCGGGGCGAAGTCTTCTAAGGAGGAACGTCGTCTCCCATCACGATCACACCGATCCGCCTACAGGCAGGGTGCTATCCACTACGAGTCTCACCCCGCACCCCCACCCACAACAAGGCGGGCGGTTTGTACAGTAAAAGTCCAAAGAAGCATGATTAAACTGACGATCGGTCCTTAAGGGCTGAGAGCGAGCACTCCCATCTCCATCCCGTCCGACACGCCGCTCAGGCGAGAGGCCAGATCGCATCTCCCCGAGGAAAGCGTTCACAAGTAACCAAGCGTCTCGCTCCCGCCAAAAACACACCAAGGAAGAACAC
Organism: Cenchrus americanus; assembly: GCA_947561735.1. Taxonomy (NCBI): domain Eukaryota; kingdom Viridiplantae; phylum Streptophyta; class Magnoliopsida; order Poales; family Poaceae; genus Cenchrus; species Cenchrus americanus. The sequence goes on along the minus strand of OX387242.1, from coordinate 122,931,902 downwards.
ACCTAGAACCCACACTAGAACACACTGAAGTCTCCCACATCTCAGTCCAAACCCAAAGTACCATCCATATTCAAGCAACAAAAGTATGGATAGTTGGTATATGGGTCTAGCTAGGGGTCTACAGCTAGTCCCAAAGTAGGTAAAGCAAAGAAACAAGATATATCAAATAACAAGGCAAGGCTAATCAAATGACTATGCAATTCATCCAAGCAATGCATTCATAAAAGTAAAGCGCTAGCATCTAATTAACAACATGGGTTCTACATGGTTGGGAGTGACATGACACCTTCGTTGTCGTTGTAGCACTCGTTGTTCGGGACAATGTATTCCGGGTCCTTCGCGTCCTCCTGGTCAAAGCTCGGGCCTGTGGCACGAGGTTCGACGCGCACGTAAGAAAGTGATACACATCTAAGCAATAACTCCAAAAAGAAACATCTTTTTCGAAAACCCAAAGGAGCTCAAACTAGCTACAAACAGCAAGGTTTTGAAATTACGAACTTCTAGAAATTGGTTTCATATTTTTCTAAGCTTCCTATAACAAGTTATGATTTTTCAAAGGTTAAATCATTTATAAAACATTTCTGAAATCATTTACAAAATAGAAAAGGATTTTTATTAAAAGATGCTGCTGACGTCAGCATGACGTCAGCGACCCTCAATCAGTGGGTCGTTAGTGGTGTCGGGCATACTCCCCGGGTACCCATGCAAGGAAGGATGAAGACGGACTCCTACTAGAATTCCCCTGTAATCCTACTAGGACTTGTATCGTGTAATCCTACTAGGACTCCTGCCTTGTAACCGACTAGGAACCCGCCCCCTGGACTATATAAAGGAGGGTCGGGTACCTAGCTGGGCATCTGAACAACCCAACACCAAGCGCAGGGCGCCATACTTGATCCCCCAAACAGGACGTAGGGTTCGCCACCTTGGCAGCCCGAACCTGTATAAATCTTGTGTCCCGTGTCCTTGCGCATACCTTCGAGTTCTCGGTCTCCCGATCACGATCCTCACTGCACAATCTACTACTTCAGGTACCCCCTTGGTAGGTTTGCCGGTCTAAAACACCGACAGCTGGCCTGCCAGGTAGGGGTGATCATCACCACCTGGCGAATTCGAAGGACCCTTGTTAACAAGATCAATCTACTCGTCGACTCGCCGAGATCCATTGAAGCAAGTCGCCTTGCTCCTGTCAAAGCGGAATCAATTTTCCTACGTCGCGCTTCCGGTTGCTTTGGCACGTCACGCGGCTCGTCGTGTCGCTCGTCGTTGACTACTCCGCGTCGCTCGGCTCGTCTCGCGGCTCGTCGCGCCGCTCGTCGTCGACTACTCCGCCTCGCGCAGGCTCGTCGTCAACTACTTCGCCTCCTCCGCGCGTCTGGGTGCCTCGGCACGTCGCGCGGCTCGTCACGCGGCTCGTCGTGCCGCTCGTCGTCGACTACTCCGCGTCGCGCGGGGCTCGTCGTCGACTACTCCGCCTCGCACAGGCTCGTCGTCGACTACTTCGCCTCCGCCGCGCGTCCGGGGTGCCTCGGCACGTCGCGCGGCTCGTCACGTGGCTCGTCGCGCCGCTCGTCGTCGACTACTCCGCCTCGCGCAGGCTCTTCGTCGACTACTTCGCCTCCACCATGCGTGGGTGCCTTGGCACGTCGCGCGGCTCGTCACGTGGCTCGTCGCGCCGCCCGTTGTCGACAACTTCGACAACGCCGTGCATCCGGGTGCCTCGGCACGTCGCGCGGCTCGTCACGCGGCTCGTCACGCCGCTCGTCGTCGACTACTCCACCTCGCGCAGGCTCGTCGTCGACTACTTCACCTCCGCCGCGCGTCCAGGTGCCTCGGCACATCGCGCGGCTCGTCACACCGCTCTTCGTCAACTACTCCGCCTCGCGCAGGCTCATCGACGACTACTTTGCCTCCACCGCGCGTCTGGGTGCCTCGGCACGTCGCGCGGCTCATCACGCGGCTCGTCGCGCCGCTCGCCGTCGACTACTCCGCCTCGCGCAGTCTCGTCGTCGACTACTCCGCCTCCGTCGCACGTCCCGGGTGCCTCGGCACGTCGCACGGCTCGTCACGCGGCTTGTCGCGCTGCTCGTCATCGACTACTCCGCCTCACGCAGGCTTGTTGTCGACTACTTCGCCTCCGCCACGCATCCGGGTGCCTCAGCACGTCGCGCGGCTCGTCACGTGGCTCGTCGCGCCGCTCGTCGTCGACTACTCCGCGTCGCGTAGGCTCGTCGACTACTACTCCGCCTCGCGCAGGCTTGTCGTCGACAACTCCACCTCGTGCAGGTTCATCATCGACTACTTTGCCTCCGCCGCGCATCCGGGTGCCTCGGCACGTCACGAGGCTCGTCGTGCGGCTCGTCGCGTCGATCATCGTCGACTACTCCGCCTCGCGCAGGCTCGTCGTCGACTACTTCACCTCCGCCGCGCGTCCGGGTGCCTCGGCACATCGCGTGGCTCGTCACGCGGCTCGTCGCGCCGCCTGTCGTCAAATACTTCAACAACGCCACGCGTCCGTGTGCTTCGGCACGTTGAGCGGCTCGTCACGCGGCTCGTCGCGCCGCTCGTCATCAACTACTCCGCCTCGCGCAGGCTCATCGTCGACTACTTCGCCTCCGCCACACGTCCGGGTGCCTCGGCACGTCGCGTGGCTCCTCACGCGGCTCGTCTCGCCGCTCGTCGTCGACTACTCCGCCTCGCGCAGGCTTGTCGTCGACTACTTCGCCTCCGCCACGTGTCCGGGTGCCTCGACACGTCGCGCGGCTCGTCACTCGGCTCGTCGAGTCGCTCGTCGTCGACTACTCCACCTCGCGCAGGCTCGTCGTCGACTACTTCGCCTACGCCGCGCGTCCCGGGGTGCCTCGGCACGTCGCGGCTCGTCACGCGGCTCGTCGCGCCGCTTGTCGTCGACTACTCTGCCTCGCACAGGCTCATCATCGACTACTTCGCCTACGCCGCGCGTCCGGGTGCCTCGGCATGTCGCGCGGCTCGTCACGTGGCTCGTCGCGCTGCTCATCGTCGACTACTCCATGTCGCGCGGCTCGTCGTTGATTACTTCGCCTCCGCCGCGAGTCCGGGTACCTCGGCACGTCGCGCGGCTCGTCACGTGGCTCGTCACGCGGCTCGTCGCGCCGCTCGTCGTCGACTACTCCGCCTCGTGCGGAGCTCGTCGTCGACTACTTCCCGCCGCGCGTCCCGGGGTGCCTCGGCACGTCGTGCGGCTCGTCACGCGGATCGTCACGCGGCTCGTCGTCGACTACTTCGCCTACGCCGCGCGTGCGGGGTGCCTCGGCACGTCGCGCGGCTCATCGCTTGTCGTCGACTACTTCGCCTACGCCGCGCGGCCGGGGTGCCTCGGCATGTCGCGCGGCTCGTCGCGTGGCTCGTTGCGCCGCTCGTCGTCGACTACTTCGCCTACGCCGCGCGTCCGGGTGCCTCGGCACGTCGCGCGGCCCGTCACGCAGCTCATCGTCGACTACTCTGTGCACCGCGACTTCGTCTTGCGGCCACGGCGGCTCTCCCCGGCCACGTCGTGCGTCGTGACTACTTGTCTTGCGGCAACACTGGCTCTACTTCGAGTACGCCGCACGCCGCCACAACGTCGTCTTCCGGTCGCATCGTGTCGACCATTCATCGGCAGTCACGCCCCCAACAACTAGTCGGAATCAACTTTGACTAGTCAACTTCAGCAACAACCGTCGCGACTCCATCGCCGACCGCCACGGCTTCATCAACAATCTGCCCAGGCAGCAACAGCTAAGTCATTTATTTAAATGATTACTGTTTTTTTCCTGGCTTGTTCTCCTCATCATGTAGGACTACTTGCCGACTACTCATTTGTGTACGCTTCTCAATGGGTTTTCACGGAAGCTACACTCTATTGACTACTCTTGGGTTAAATCAATCAAGTCACCACGAGCCTACTTCATCAACTCGGGGGCTATCCCAAGGAGGCAGCTTCTAAAGTCCGCTACACGCGGCAATCTAAAGTCGACTTCTAAAGTCGCATTCTAAAGTCCACTCTGTGCGACAACTTAAAGTCGACTTCGGTCGCATCTTCGCCTGCTTCGGTGGCATACTACGTGTGTAAGCTTTGATGGAACCTAGCTGTAAGTGGCCCTCGGGTCCTGGCGACGATGGAACCTAGCTGCACGTGGTCTTCACGCTCTGTACCATGGGTCCAAGTACCCTAAGTACTCGCGCTCCGTACCTTGGGTCTGAAATCCATGGCCCAGGTACACAAGTCGACTCTGGTCGCACCTTCAACTCCATTACGGTGGCACCCGTACCTTGGGTCTGAAATCCATGGCCCAGGTACACAAGTCGACTCCGGTCGCACCTTCAAGTCCACTACGGTGGCACTCGTACCTTGGGTCTGAAATCCATGGCCCAGATACAGAAGTCGACTTTGGTCGCTCCTTCAAGCCCGCTCTGGCGGCAATCGTACCTTGGGTCTGAAATCCATGGCTCAGGTACTCAAGCCCACTCTGGTGACACAAGTCGACGCTAACGGTCGCACCCAAGCCCACTCCGGTGGCACAAGTCGACGCTAACGGTCGCACCCAAGCCCACTCCGGTGGCACAAGTCGATGCTAACGGTCGCACCCAAGCCCACTCCGGTGGCACAAGTCGACGCTAACGGTCGCATCCAAGCCCACCCCGGTGGCACAAGCCGACTTTGGTCGCATTCTTAAGCCCGCTCCGGCGGCAAAACTACTCGTTTTCTCTGATTTTTCTGCTTTTGCTTTCCGGAAAGTGCTTTTCTTTTTCGCATCTTAAGTCCACCCGGCGTGGCACAAAGTCGACTACTGCAGTCGCATCTAAAGTCCGCTTTACGCGGGAATCTAAAGTCGACTTCTTCAGTTGCAAGTCAAAGTCCGCTCCACGCGGCGTCCTAAAGTCGACTTCGGTTTTCAAGTCGCATTCTAAAGTCTGCTCTGTCGGCATCTAAAGTCGACTTTGGTCGCATCTAAAGTCCGCTCTAACGGCATGACTACTTTTCAAGCTACACGGCTCGATGCTAAATTACTACTCGGAATTTCGTGGCTCGGAGGCTGCACTTCAATTACTACTCGAGGATAACTCCAGATGACTTCGTTAGCTCTCAAGCTCGGGGGCTCCGCACCAACAACTACTCGACGTGGCTCATATGGCTCTCTTATCTCGAGGGCTATCCGTTGCAAGAGTACTCGGATGATGGCTTTCGCGAACACTGAAGACCCTTGGATTGATTACCTAATCATTTCAAGGCTCGGGGGCTACTATGCTACACCCATCATTCAAATTTTTCAAGACGGAAGATTCAGAATCAAGATTGACCCTCAGCTAGAGTCTGCAACTCAACCTAAGGCTCGGGGGCTACTCCATATGGAGTGCGATTTTGCAACCGCACTTCCATATAATCTTGACTTCAAGACAGATGAGCTGGACCACCTTCTAGCCTCGCGACAGTTCAAGTACTATTGAAGACTTCTCCAAGCAGTACTCGAGGACGCTCAAGAACTACTCGCAGAGGCTTCAAGACTACTCGAACTACTACACTCGACTACAATGTGCTCGGGGGCTTGTCGGGCAAGTAAGGATGAAGACAGAATCCTACTAGAATTCCCCTGTAATCCTACTAGGACTTGTATTGTGTAATCCTACTAGGACTCCTGCCTTGTAACCGACTAGGAACCCGCCCCCTGGACTATATAAAGGAGGGCCGGGTACCTAGCTGGGCATCTGAACAACCCAACACCAAGCGCGGGGCGCCATACTTGATCCCCCAAACAGGGCGTAGGGTTCAAACCTGTATAAATCTTGTGTCCCGTGTCCTTGCGCGTACCTTCGAGTTCTCGGTCTCCCGATCACGATCCTCACCGCACAATCTACTACCTCTGGTACCCCCTTGGTAGGTTTGCCGGTCTAAAACACCGACAAGTGGGCCGAAAGTGTTAGTGGGCCTTAAGGGCCCATTGGGCTCGGCCCAGTTGGCCCGTAAGGCCAAAAGTCTAGAAAAACACCCCGAACATTGTTGTCCAGAGTACCAGGGCTGGTTGCGGGCATTGCTAGACCTTGTTGGGCCAAGGTCCATATAACAGCCCGCCTGAAGTGTTAACGCGGGATAGTCTGAAACCACCAACTGAACATTTCCAGGTGCGAATGAGCTCCTAGAAGCCATCTGGGATTCGATAGCTACACTCGTCCACCTCGTCGCCGCACACTAGGTGCTCGACGGAATGCCAGTGGCATTTCGCAGCGGCGACGCGCGATTCGACGTCGGTTCCTCGCCGCCAGTGGCCATGCGTCTACCAGGGCGACGCACCTGCGCCTCGGCCGGCTAGAATGCACGACCAAGGTTCCACCTTAGGCCTCTACAGCCGACGTGCGTCATGACGAGGTACAGTGTGCCGGTGCGGCTGGCCAAAGGTCCAGCCATGGCCACGCGTTGGGGTGCGCGGGCCACAACCATGCTAGCACGCACATGACCTCAGCACGTCTACTCGGTGCAGCCATCTAGTACCCAGAGATGCGACACGAGACGGCACAACGGCGCACAAGGGTCCCCTGCAAACAAGACACGACGCTACGACCGGCTCACAGATATGCAACATCGCACGGCGACGGCAAGCACAAGAACATGACTGGTCTAGGAGCTTCACGCCGTCGTGGGGCGGCAGGTCCGTGGCTTGAAGGCTAGCACACAGGCAGGTTTATATGGCGACGCGTCACGACACCGCCGGTGCATCACAGGAAGGAGACCAAGGGGGGTAAGAGAAGAACGGTCGCAGGGTGCTCACATTGGGTCGACGGTGTAGTCGTAGTCGGCTCGGTGCAGATGTACACGTCAGTGTAGAAGGTGTTCACGGCGGCGGCGTTCCCTCTGCTCCGGCTCCTCGAACATGGATGACACTCCTTCTCGGCACGGCAGCTCCGGTCTTGGCGTCTCCGGCTCCAGTCACGGACGGCCTCCGGTTCATCAGCTTGGTGCCGCGGCGACACGCCCTCCTTCTTCTTCCTCCCTTCTCCCTTCTTATCCTCCTCTTCTTCTCTCGGCGGAGGAACAGGGGAAAGGGGAAAAACCCCAATATGGTTGGTGAGAGGCCAGCAGGGGCTCGCTCGGTCAAGGCGGGGTAAGGGTAAAGGTGCAGCAGCGCCAAGGGATTGGGAGCCCAGGCATGGGTGCCGACGTGGCCACACCCCTGTGGCCGGCTACGCGCCTTTGGGCGTGGCTGCGAGGGGTAGAGGGGTCTTTTCCCCCTGGGGGCATCCCCAGGCGAGCGCGCTCGCGAAGTGTCTCGGCATCCGGGCCGGCCGGGTGGTGCGGCCGTCCCATCGGGCGCGTGCAGGCGCAACCGGGTGTGAGTACACTGTGCTGTATGGGAAAAAGTGAGGAAGAGGATTGGATGCGACTGACGGGTGGCTCCCGCTGGTCAGCGAACGAAAGCAAAAGGGTGGCATTGCTGGGCTGCTGGTGTCGTATGGACCTCCCTGGGCCCACTACCTCGGTGGGTACCAGGACCGACTACTCGGTGGGCCCCTGGGACTACCCGGCTTGTGCCACACGGCACCTGATGGCGTGAGGCGCAAGGACTACGGTGGAGAAGTACTCGGATAGGAAGCTATACATGTCCTGTACTGTGTAGAGAACTCCTAGACGTACCCGACTAGTACTCTCTCCCTGAACCGACCTGTAACCCTGCCTCCTGGACTATATAAGGCGAGGCAGGGACCCTTCTCTCTCATACGCATCATCTTGTAAACACATCCAATCAATCCAGAGCTACGCAGCATACAGGACGTAGGGTATTACGCACCTCGCGGCCCGAAGCTGTCTAAATTGTGTGCCACGTGTCTCTTCCTTCGAGTTACCGATCTCGGTGATGCCACATTCATCTACCTCAGGTACTCCCCTTGGTAGGTTGCCGGTCTAAAACACAGACAGCTGGCGCGCCAGGTAGGGGATCTCGCCGAAGATCTCATGGCAACTCGACAGCTTCAATCTTCATCAAGCCAACTGTCGCCTTCAACCGCGGCGACACCTTCGTCTTCGGCTCCTGGGTTTGCACCGCGGACGGCGCCGGATCCTTCCAGCGTCGCCTCACCATGACGCCCAACCCAAAGACCGGGCTCATGACACTTCCCGAAGTAGTCACGGGCGATCTTGCCGGAAAATTCGGCGAAATTTCGCTCTACAACCAACACGCCGACTTCGAGCTTGGATCCGACTCCAACTCGAACTCGACCTCCCCGTGGGCCATCGCATGCGAGCCGGCTATCGAGCCATCGTGTGCAGACTCCCCACTCCATGAGCACTTCCCATACGGCCTCTGCATCGCTAGCAAGGCCCACGCGAAGGCTCTTTCTGCGCGCCGGGGCGGGGAGGAGATCGTCTCCGAGTACAACTCAGATTCCAACACCGTCCCCGGCTACAACTCGGACTCCAACCACGTCTCCGGCTACTACTCGGACTCCTCCTACGAGTTCGACTTCGGGGCGGACCCTGACGAGCCCGAGTCCGAGAACCACACGGCTGAGCAACCGCTGTCAGGACCAGCTTCTGGCCTGGTTATAACATCTACACCCACCGGGAGATTCGTCTACTGGCCAGACCACAAGCCCGCAGACCTGACAAACGGGAACTCACGCTGCGTCGACTACCTCGACTCACTTCCCTTCCAGGAGGGAACACCGCTAGCTCCAGCTGAGGAGCACACTCCAACAGAGGTGGCGACTAGCGACTCCAGCCTCGACTCTCCTGATCGTCAAGTCTTCATGACTACCAACGAGACGCAGGGACCTTCAGGGACACACCCTGACCGATATCTCGAGGATATCTCAGCAGACGAATTGTCTGCCAACGCACCTGCAGACAAAACCGACGCCAAGAAGAACGCCCGACATGAACGCAACATAAGGCGGAACGAACGGCGCCGACGTCTCCGTGAGACCCTACCCATACGGAATCTCGCAGAGGCTCTCGACCAAGTCGAAAACCGGATGCACACTACCCCAAAGCAGTGCCTCATGTCTATCACCACGATAGCACGTCAGGCTCAGGGGATGCGCGCAGGATAAGTCATCGCCAAGCTCGCGAGGACGCCTACTTCATGAGAGTTGACAACAGAGTTGCTCAAGTGCCTCCCGTCAGGACTCGCCAACCCGACAACAAAGCCACAAGTCACAGTCCAGCTGACAATAGACGCAACTGTACTCGAGGAGAACTACCGGCTAACCCCAACCGTAGTCGAGCATCGGTCGGTGGACCTTCTCGGCGCCGACGGTAAACGCGATGTCGTCCCTTATCGCGATCCTAGCGGCGGAGGCAGCGGCGGCGGGAGCTCCTCACACGAGGCTGGAAGGAGAGCTAGTGGCAGGGGTGATCGCGGTGGCCGAGGCCACGCAAACAGCCATGCCACCAGTGTCTCGTGCGGCGGCTATGATGCCCATCGCAGAATCGAGGAAATTCGGCACAACAAATCCGCAGGCGAGAATGACGGCTTCCCCGCCATCTCTGCACAACTTCGCAATCTACTTCTCGCGGAGAAATTCAAACTACTGGGGATCACCAAGTACGATGCGAAGCAAGATCCAGTACAGTGGCTCAGATGCTACGCCCTCTCCATCGAAAATGCTGGTGGCAATAATGACACAAAGTGCCTCTACTTTCCCTTCTGCCTGGACCAAGCTCCGCTTACATGGCTCGAGTCACTTGAGAAGTACTCAATCGACAAGTGGGACCAGCTCAAGGACCAGTTCACCAGCAACTTCGCGGGCGCTATGGGTCGCTCGGGTACTCGCATGGACCTGGCAATGGTGAAGCAGGAACAGGGCGAGACCGTACGCATGTACATGCGGCGCTTCTTCGACAAGCGCGCCACCATAGTCGACGTCACCGACAAGGAGGTCATCGACCTCTTCCAAGACGGTCTCTACCACCGTCGCACCTTTGAAGACTTCGGTCGTCGCCGCCTGAGCTCCATCACCCACCTCAAGGATATGATCACCTCCTAGGCTAATGAAGAAGACAAGGCTAATGCCAAGTACGACGCCATCTGTGGCAAGAGCAAGCAGAACACGGGCGGCAACAACAACAACAACAACAACAACAACAACAGGGATCAAGGCGGTCGCAGTAGCAACTACTCGAGTCCTAATCGCAAGCGCAAGACAGACAACACAGTTGCGGCTATCCAGCGCCCTGTGAAAGACAACTCGAAGAAGACCTCCGGCGGCTTCAAAGACTTGCTGAAAGAGAAGTGCCCGTGGCATCTGGATGGCAACCACACTACCGAGCAGTGATACCAACTCCGGCGAGCACTCAAGGACACTCCAGAACCACGGCACCCTCACGACAAGAAAGGCAAGAAGAAGGCCGATGAAGGCAACGACGACTTCCAAGAACCCAACAAGACGGTGAACATCCTCTTCGGTGGACTACCCAACCGACGGGCTCAGAAGGCCACCCAGCGAGAAGTCCTAAGCATTGAACCAGCGGTTCCGACCCCTCTCCGATGGTCGGAGGTACCCATTACCTTCTCTCGCGCGGATCAATGGACAAGCTTCTTTGAACCAGGGCATTTTCCTCTCGTCCTGAAGCCGGTAGTCACGGGCTCGAGACTTAACAAGGTTCTCATCGACGGTGGAAGCGGGCTCAACGTCCTTTTCACCAAGACCTTGAAGAAGATGAAGCTCGACATCACCCACATGCTCACCAAGAGCACTTTGCCTTTCTACGGCATCGTCCCCGGGAACGCGGCTATCCCACTAGGCTCAGTGGTCCTGCCAGTTACCTTCGGGGAGACAAGGGAAAACTACCGCACCGAGTACACCAAGTTCGAAGTCGCGGACTTCGAGACTTCCTATCATGCCATCCTCGACAGACGAGCTATCGCCAAGTTCATGGCGGTACCTCACTACACATACTTGGTACTCAAGATGCCAAGTCCGGCCGGTGTACTCTCGCTACAAGGGGACTTGAAGATATCCTTCGACTGCGACACAGAAGCTGTGGAACTCGCAGCCACAAATCAAGTACCCAATGCAATGATGGAGATCTACGCTGCATCCAAGAAGCTTGCCCCAAGTGAACTCGACATCCCAGAGAAGTCGGACAACGCCAACAAGCCTCAGCCAGCTGAGGAGGTACAAGTCAAGACGATTGACCTCGGGACAGGCGACAGCAGCAAGACCACCACCATCAGGGCGGGCCTCGACCCGAAATAGGAAGACGCGCTTGTCAGCTTCCTCCTGCCTAACCGAGACATCTTCGCATGGAAACCAGTGGACATGCCAGGGGTGCCTAGGAATATGATCGAGCACTCACTCAACGTCGATCCTAAAGCTACCCCGAAGAGACAACACCTCCACCGTTTTGCCGACGACTGACGGGATGCCATCAAGAAGGAACTCGCCAAACTACTCGCGGCTGGCTTCATCAGAGAAGTCTTCCATCCTGAGTGGCTCGCCAACCCCGTCCTGGTCCGCAAGCAGAACTCAAACGAGTGGAGGATGTGCGTCGACTACACCGACCTCAACAAGAACTGCCCCAAGGACCCCTTCGGGTTGCCGCGGATAGACCAAGCCATCGACTCCACGGCGGGCTGCGACCTGCTCTGCTTCATCGACTGCTACTCCAGGTACCACCGGATTGCTATCAAGGAAGAAGACCAGGAGAAGACCGCATTCATCACCCCGTTTGGCGCGTACTACTACACGACTGTTAACGGATAAAAGACGTATCCCTCTACGATCTGCAAGCGTACGGACCCCACACCTTTTTCACCACGGGATTCCCAAGGTTCTTGTCAATCCGCGGAGCAAGGGGATTACAAGCGTTCGATCTACATTCACACTCTAACTACTCAAACTCTAACTATGATTAAACTAGAAAACAACTGAACTACACTAGAGAGAATGATCAAGCTATCAAGATAAAAGACACTCGCCCATGGGTCTACGGTACTAGAACATGCAATCGCTTAAAGACATGAAAACCAATCTAATCTATCGGGGGTTGTGACCACGGTTTCGCCCTTTCCCTCCTCTCGTACTGTCACTACGCGAAGGTATTCATGACTAGACCTATGATGGACACGGCGTATTGAATGGATCCAAGGAAGCATTGGAGCTCATACTCCCTTTACGGCATGGTAGCTAACCTTAAGTATTAAAGTATATTCAACACAAGATGATAGATAGATAATCCGACAAAGTACAATTACATCTCAAGATCGATTACAACCCATGGACGAATAAGGAGATTACCCCATCAAGGTGCTAGACATAGCACCATTGATCATGGTTTCCCTTCCGACGGTGTCTTTCTTCTTCTCCACTTGTGGGTGCTTCCTTCGAGGTGGACGATCTCCCTCCGGAGATCTCCCTCCTCTCTCTCTAGCTTGTGGATGGCCTCCTGGTGCGAATTGCTCTCCCCCTCTCGAATGGCTGCGCCTCCAGGGTTTTAGGGTTGAAGATCCTTCGGGTGCAAGGAAAGGGGGGCCGAACCGACCCCCGGAATGGGCTGGGCCGGCCGGCCTGGGCCGACCGGCCCAGGCCCATCTCGGCCCGGTTCGGTCACCCCTTCGCTCCCGTGGGTCCTCAGGCGATTATGCACTTTGCCCCCTCCACCTGCATGATTTTGACGATGTCATCCTCGCGTCCAAGATGGAGGTTCTCCGCGCATGAAGTTCGGTCTTTTACGCTTCAATCCCCGGGGGTGTTCCTCGTAACACTTTGGTCCTTGCCACCATTGGAAGTGATTTCATCAAGCTCATGAACACGAACAAGACTTCGTAAATGCTCCTTTGAACTTGTTGCGAATCCGTCCTTTATGTCCATGTATTACTACATAAAAACAACACTTCCAAATGCATGCACATAGATGAACTTGTTATATGATTAGTGTGCCTAGTGGCGGGTTAGTTCCATAATCAAATCCAAACCAAAGTGTAATGAACATGCTAGGTGTACCAAAATACACCGTCAACAACGACCATGTCTTTCGGGTTGAAGAATGCCGGCGCTACTTACTAGTGAGCTATCCAGGCCTGTTTCAAGAGACAACTCAACAAGAACGTCGAAGCCTATGTGGATGACGTGGTCGTCAAGACCAGAAACTCCGACACACTCATCGCCGATCTTGAAGAGACTTTCGCATCCTTGCGAGAGTACCGCTGGAAGCACAACCCGAACAAGTGCGTCTTCGGCGTACTGTCGGGTAAACTACTCGGCTTCATCATCAGCCATCGCGGCATCGAAGCCAATCCCGAGAAGATCTCCGCCATCACCAACATGAAAGCTCCCACGTGCATCAAAGACGTACAGAAGCTCACCGGGTGCATGGCGGCCCTGAACAGATTCATCTCGAAGCTTGGAGAAGGGGGCTCCCCTTCTTCAAATTACTCAAGCATCAAGAGAAGTTCACGTGGACTCCGGAGGCTGACCAAGCCCTTGCTCAGCTCAAGGACTTCTTATCTAAGCCACCAGTCCTCACAGCTCCTCGCAAAAAGGAGTAGCTACTGCTCTACCTCGCTGCGACTACTCACGTGGTCAGTACTACCATCGTTGTCGAGCGGCAGGAAGACGGCCACGCCTACCCAGTCCAGCGACCAGTCTACTTCGTCAGCGAGGTCCTGTCGGAATCTAAGGCACGCTATCAACCAGTACAGAAACTACCGTATGCAATGCTCATTACCTCGTGGAAGCTGCGACATTACTTCCAGGAGTACTCGATCTCCGTTGTCACTGACTACCCGCTCGGTGACATCCTGCGGAACCAAGTTGCTACTGGAAGAATATCCAAGTGGGCAGTTGAACTCGGTGCCCTCAACATCGACTTCAAGACACGAACAGCCATCAAGTCGCAGGCACTAGTCGACTTCATGGCAGAGTGGCGGGAAAATCAGCTACCCACTCCAACTGAGCGCCCAGAGCATTGGGTGATGTACTTCGACGGCTCGCTCAAGCTTGAACGCGCAGGTGCAGGGGTACTCTTGATTTCCCCAACGGGTGAACAACTCAAGTACGTCCTGCAGATCTTCTGGAAGGTCTCAAACAACGAAGCCGAGTACGAAGCTCTGCTACACGGGCTTTGCCTCGCGGCTTCACTAGGCATCAAGCGACTACTAGTCTACGGCGACTCCGTAGTGGTCAACAACCAAGTCAACAAGTCCTGGGACCGCAACAAGGAGAACATGGACGCCTACTGCCTAGAAGTCCGCAAGCTTGAGAACAAGTTCTACGGTCTCGAGTTCCATCACGTCGTCCGCGACAAAAACGTTGCAGCGGACGTCCTATCGATGCTTGGTTCTACTCGCGCTTAAGTATCAGCGGGCGTCTTTGTCCACGAGCTTCACACGCCATCCATCCCAGAGACGGCGCCGACGACCACTGACCCAGCACCTCCCCAGCTAGCCAAGAGGTCATGATGATAGACGTGGACTGGTGACAACTCTTCATCGACTACATCCGCGAGCAGAAGGTTCCCACGGAAAAGAACTTGGCCGAGCAACTCATCTGCCGCGCCAAGTCTTACGTCCTAGTCGGAGACAAGCTCTGCAGGCGGGGAGCATCTTCTGGAGTACTCATGAAGTGCATCCCCCGAGAAGAAGGCAAGGGCATCTTGGAGGAGATCCATAAAGGCGTCTGTGGCAACCACGCGTCTTCACGCACGCTGGTCAACAAGGCTTTCTGACGAGCTTTCTACTGGCCCACAGCTCTGGCCCATGCTGAAGAACTTGTCAGAAGGTGCCAAGGGTGCCAATACTTTGCCAAGCAACAACACATCCCGGCCTACAAGCTAGTCACCATACCTCCAATCTGGCCCTTCGCCTGCTGGGGGCTCGACATGATTGGGCCTCTTCCAACTGCGCCAGGAGGATTCAACAAAGTCTTGGTGGCCATCGACAAATTCACCAAGTGGATGGAAGTCAAGCCGGTCACATGCCCCAAGGCCGACAGAGTACTCGACTTCTTGGATGAACTCGTGCGTCACTACGGACTACCTCATCGCATCATCACAGACCTGGGCTCCAACTTCAACAATCACCAGTTCTGGGAGTACTGCGAGAACAGCGGGATCGATGTCCGATATGTCTCAGTCGCCCATCCACGGGCCAATGGACAAGTCAAGCATGCCAACGGGATGGTACTCGACGCTCTCAAGAAGCGACTGCACGATGCTGCTAACACAAAAGGAGGCAAGTGGATCAAGGAACTACCCAACGCACTCTAGGGGCTGCGTACTCAACCCTCCAAGCCAACAGGACAGTCACCATATTTCTTGGTCTACGGCTCCGAAGCTATGCTACCTGCCGACGTCTTGTGGGATTCGCCGACAGTAGAGCAATATGACGAAGGCATATCTGATGATAGCAGGCGAGTTGATATCGACGGGCTCGAAGAAGCCCGCTGTGCCACCCTCATCCAATCAGCTAGGTACCTTGAGGGTATTTGACGCTACCATGATCGCAACGTCAAGGAACGCTCCTTCAATGTTGGTGATCTCGTCCTCCGCCGCATCCAGAACACGGAAGGACTACACAAGCTCAGCTCGCCATGGGAAGGTCCCTTCACAGTTGCAAAGGTGACCGGACCAGGCTCCTACCGTCTCCAGACACTCGAAGGTGAAGACATCAGCAACTCATGGAACGTCGACCAGCTCTGTCGGTTCTACGCGTAGTCTCCCGACTACTCTGGGGGCTCAAGTCTACACGACTACCTCAAAACCCTTTAGCTGTAAGTGGCCTTCGGGTCCAAGCACTAGTCTTCAGACTACTCTCCAAGATCTAGCGTTAACGGCTACTAACAGATCTCGGGCTGCTCAGAGCATCAGAGGACTCTAGCAGCGGTCTACCAAGAGACCATGAACTCGTCGATCCAGCCTATACGGCTACTAACGGATCTTCAGCTGTAAGCGGCCATGCGCCCTAACACTACTTAGAAGTAGGCGGCCTCCGGGTCCTGGCGACTACACTTGTAAATGGCCCTGGCCATCCAGGTGTACTTTTTCAGTAATGAAGTCTGATTATCAATCAACTCATTTACTGTGTCTCTCTCAACAAGTCTACCGCCGAGTACTACAACTCGCACAGAACTCCACAACATGGGCACTCCGCATACACACATTGCGACAACGAGTACTCATTTCATGGAACTTCTTTAATCACATACTTAAACAGATTCATTACAACTTTGTTTATATACAATCTTTGCTACAAGCTAACCCTACAGGACTACTGAAGATTTGGCTTCTCGGCGACTTGTTCAGCTATCGGCGCCATCTGCTCCAACAACTCCGCGTACTGCTCATCAGTGCAATTGGCGGCTAGTCCACCCGCGACTACGTCTACTGGAGCCTTGGGGAAGTACGACTTCATGTACGCAAGACTTGATTTGGGATGGACTTCGCCAGATGCTTGATATAAGTCGTCGGACGGCCGGGAGCTTCTCTCAACCGGTCAACTAATGGAGCAATCTTCGGCCCGCCCGGATGACGCACCAGCAGCCTTGCAATGGGAAGTGCAGCTTCTTCAAGTTCCTTGAGCTGTCCCCGCAACTTCTCGCAATCTTTGCCAAGCTTCTGACAAGATCACGATCCGAGGCAATCCGAAGCTCCATATGCGTATTGCACTCATGGGCCAGCTGCTTATAATCGTACTCAAGTACCTCGCGGGCATCCTTCTCCCGGTAGAAGAGATTCTTCATGTCAACTTCTGAAGCCTTCAGTTTCTCAACCCGGGTCTCAAGCTCTGCAAACAACACAGGAGACGATGTCAGACTACTACAGGGTACTTCCAATAAGTACTCCACAAGTCAGCGGCATACCTTTGTTCTTATTGCGGAGCGACTTCTTCTTCCGGACAAGTTCATTGCTCTTCGCCTGCATATCTTGCACCTCATTGTGGTACTGGGCGAAGGCGCCATCGAGCTTGGACTGGAGCATGGCGGAGTGCTTCCTGGCCTTGACGAGTTCTTTCTCCAAAGCCTCGGCCCGGAGCACCGTGTCGCTGAACCCCTGGAGCATCTCGGATTTCTGCCGGGACCTCTCCACGACATCCTACAGAAAGGCAGCAATTACTTGAGTATCTCTTTCTCCTAGAACTCGACTACTCAAGGGTACAGTCATCTACCTTCATCCATTGCTCGGCCCGCCGCACCGCCTCCAAGTTGCGCGCTACTGTCGCCGGGTCGACAAGATCGTATGTTAGAAGCTCGAGTCCACCACGACTAGTCGTGGTGGTCTCGGACATCGGCGCCGAACGGATTGGCTCCGCATCCTGAATCTCCGGCGAACACACAACTACTTCCAGACTGGACTCCGGCAATACATCATCACGTACCTCTTCGGCTACCCCGGGGGCTACTCCGCTGGCTATCTCTGCCGGCTCAATTGTTTCCCCAGTGGTTACTTCGGGTTCTGGCACCACGGGCACAGCCTTGGGGATGGTACTTCCCTCGACTTCTGCCCCTGTCATGAGAAGACACACGGGATCAGTTTGCCGGGGGCTATGACTACTACTCGAGGAAGGCTGCGCATCCGCAGCATACTCACCTTCCATCATGCTGGCCTCTGGCAGCGTAGCCTCTACGGCTAACACCACAGTCTCGCCTTGGGGGAGGGGAGCGGACTCCTCGGCAGCTGTTGCAGAAGCTTCGTCAGCCGCTGTCGTGCTGGGTTCATCTCCCTTCCAAAACAAGTCCGTCGATTTCCTGCACAGTACATAATCGGTGGTCAACCAAGTATGACTACCAAGCTACATGTACTACTCGGGAAAGATCTTCACTTACAAGCTTGACCGGACAATAGTTACGGTCGGAGCGCCAAGTATGCTGGCGATGTCGACAAGTCCGGCTTCAGCGGGCGCCTCTTCTTCGACTTGAGTTTCTGCCGGTTTTTCAGCAGCAGTAGTCACGACCGGCTCTGTCTTGCTCTTCACAACCAGCGCCTGCGGCTCGACAACTGTAGTCGACCATTGTGTCAATCGCGACACAAGTTCCTCTATGGTGGGGGCTGGGCTGAGGCTTCTCCCAGCCGGCTCTTCCACCGTCTCCCAGTCGCCTTTTTCCCCTTGATCTACAGGGTCGGAAAGCGGAATCTCCTGCAAACACTCGGAATTTCAGTTGTCAGCATACACAACATTGCAAGACAAGTACTCGACTACTCTACTTCAGGAGTTTACCTCTTGAGACGTAGTCTTGGTGACTTTCAACTTCTTGGCGACTTGCGTGCCACGTTGCGCGGCCTCCTCGGCGGCGCAGGTAGACTAGCCTCCAAGCTAGTCGGAGGATCGTGGATGAGGGGGACGTTGGGCAGTCCAGGGCGGCTAAACCTGGACCGAAGCTGGAACCTCTCTTGAAGCGTCTCCTCGTCTTCCTTGTCAGACGTATCTTCGATGCTGACGGTGTCATCACCTTCGCCGACTTCGCGGACCTCCTTGGCCTTGCCTTTCCCCTCCTCCGGGATATTTACAAGTCGGGGAGGCGAAGCTGGCTCAGAGATGAACTTTACAATATCATCTTGCAACATACAGCTTGGGTGAGCATGACTACTATCATACAACTAGTACTCGGACACTGAGCGCGGCTGCTTACCTCGTTCGGCGGATGAGCCGCGGAATACTCGGGGACCGGGCAGGGCGTATACGGCGGCATGTCCTTGAAGATCCTGCCCAGCCTCTCGACGATGTCGTCATCATCGATCTCACCGCCAGGCATCCGCGACGTGTTGTCTTCGCCTGTGTACTTGTAGCCGAGGGTGTTGTGAGCCATCAGTGGCTGCACCCTCCTCTTCATGAAGCTGAAGGCCACATGTTCGGCCCTAAACCCGACTTCTTTCAAAGCCTTAATCTTCAGCAGCAGCTCGGGTAGTTGAATACCCTCCTGCATCGTCGGCTCTGTGTTCCACTAGGGCCGATGTTTCGGCTGCTTCCCGCTTGGCTTCGGCAGCTCTGGGTGGTGGTTGGTGATGTAGAACCATTTCGACTTCCAATCTTGGTTGGAGTCAATCAACTTGTACGCCAAGTACTGCTCGGCGGCATCTTCACGCATCTGGATCCCGGCCCCTCCGACTACTGTTGGGTCGTTGGTGCTTGGCTGGTGTCACACCTTGAAATTTCTAATTTCAGGATGTGAATAGAAAGAATAATTAAAAATGATTTTCTCATAATTTTAAAACTTTTTCCAACATTTATTTTTCTTTACAGGAAATATAGTATAGGAAAAATCCTTTGTTGATTTTCCGAATTAAAAACAAAGTTGAGAGTGTTGCATTCATGCCGATGCATCTCAGTGCTTCTTGGGTGCAAAAAGGTTTCAAAAATGCGTTTAGGAGCTGTCCAAATCTTTCCGAGAATTTTCCGGATTTTTCTGGGATTTATTCTCATTTTCTCTGAGCTAAATCTATTTATTAGAAGGCTCTAAAATTTTTTCATGAGCTCCAAATACTTTATTTGGATTGTTCATGTCTTAATCTATCTCTAGGAATTTTCTTGGAATGTTTGGGATTTTCTGAGTATTTTTAGTGCTTTAAATGAATTTCTGGAGTTTATATGGAATTCTTTTATACTGAAAATGTATTTCAGAAAATTTTTTAAAAAAACTATCCTACCGGATTGGGCCGAGCCTATGGGCCCGACCCAACCCGCTCCGGCCCAGCCGCCTGGCCCGGCGGGGCCCATCCGGCCGGGCGAGGCCGAGGCCGGCTAGCACACCGCCGCCGCCGTCCATGCCCGGCATGACCCCTCCCTGCTGCGCCCCCTTAAAACCCCAGCCCTGCACCCCACCGTTTCACACAAGCCGCAGCCTGGGCCGTCACCTACGCCGCGCCGGACTGAGACAAGCTCGTCGCCGCCGGTGTTGAGCTCGCTGCCGCCGCCCACGATTTGCCGCTTCCATCGACCTTCGAGCCGAGCCAGCACCACCATGAGCTCCAGGCTGTCGCGCTGCATCTCCTCAGCCCCTCACCATCTCCTCCTCAATGCCGGAGCGCCGCCGCCCCTTGCGAATCGAGCCGGCCGCCATGGCTGGCCGTCGCCGGCCGTCAGGCGCCCCTCCACGTCCAAGGTAAGCAGCCCCTCGTGTTCCCCTCGGTCCCCTCCCTTTTTTCCCCAGCTCGCCGAGCCCCTTGTGCCCTAGGTCGCCGGCGCCACCGTGGGATGGATTTCCCTGTTCGCCGCCATGGCAGTCTAGAGGAGGAAGAAGACCGTTGTTTTGCACATAACCCCCTGAGTTCCCCTGAATCTATTAGGTCCAATTGTGTGTCTTAGATCTTTAGCAGATAGCCCCCTAGATTTACTAGATCTTCACAACCAGATCCATTCAACACCCTTTTACAGATCTAACCCCGAGCTTTATCAGTTTCACGAGCACTGTTTACTGTGTCTCGGGAATCTTTTCTGCTACCCCTTTAAATCTATAGTTAATCGCGTAAAGGTCCTTCCAATCTTGTTTTATCTATATCCCCTTTGTTTTAGCTCCGTTTAAATTCATTCAATTTGCGTTAGGTTCGTAATAATGTTAAGCACGCGTTAGTGGTGTGCTTTCACCGTGTTTTGTTTTCTGAAAATAAAATTAATATTACTTTTGACTAATGTCTAGCTATACACGCCTTTTATAAATAAAAGTAACATAGATCTATACACCGTTTTTCATAAGCAAAATTTAATTTGATTAATGTTTCTATCACATGCTTTGTACATAAAAGTTAATTAGATCTTTATCTCGGTTTTCATAAACCAAATGTTAATTTGTTTAATAGTTAATTAATCTTTTCTAAATAAATTTGATTAGGCTTTTACATCAGCTTTTATAATAAATAATAATTTGATTAATGTCAGTTCCATAATGTTTGTAATAATAATATGATCTACTCGAATTAGAAAGTTTCGTTTAGATTGTTCATATAGTTTAGTTTTTCTAAATTAAATGTTTAATCAATTTAATCAATATATGAATCCTTATTAATAAAACTTGACTAGTTCTTTACACTGGTTTCGTAAATAAAGTTTAATACTGCATTAATGTCAACATAGGGTATTTTATTTCTGAAATATCCTTTATATTTGTTTTGTTAATTAAATGAACCTAAGCTTATAGTCTTGTTCTCCCATATATGCAAGCCGTTCGTTAATCGTTCTTTATCAAGCTCTGTCTCAGTGTGTCTCTGTTATAGAGCTAGCCTTCTTTCAAGCTCCAAATCTTTCCAATCCTAGTACTTGTCATCCTATCATAATTGCCTTTTATGTAAGGCAACTACACTCTTTCAGTTCTTTGATCCAATCTTGTGCAGCTACCTTTCTTAGAAGCAATGTCTTTGTCATCTAGCTGTTCTTTCTTTATCCTAGTTCTCTTCGTAGACTAGTTTTCCTAAACCTAGCCTAAGTTTCTTGTGTGCGTTGATAGTTCGTTTGTGCCATTCTCGTTTGTTCCACCTTAAATTGTACGTTAGCATGTGTATCACCTGTTACTTGTTTTAACACAAAAACCACATGTTAATCTTGACTAATTCTTATTTCATTGTTTTTATAAATAAAAAATGATTAGGTTCTAATCCGGTTTTCTTTAATCATGATGTAATTGGCTAATCCCTATTCCTTACTAGTTTTTCTAAATAAAAGATGTTAGAGATAAACATCGGTTTTCATAATAAAGTTAATATGCCTAATGACCTCATAAATGCCTTTTCAATATTAAATATGTTTAGTTGAACACGTGACATAAAGTTACTCGCCTAGATCTTTTACACTTCCTTTATCTTTCTAAAGTAATTAATAATTTGACATAACTTCTACTCGAATGTTATAAATAAAATATGATTAGATTTATCATGATTTCTTTAATTAAATGTAACTTGTTTAATGATAACATAAAGTATTTCTCTGAAATATTCTTTCACATGATTTCTTAATTAAAATATGCCAAGCGTAGTCTCTTGTTGTTTGATAATGACCTCACGATAGTTTCGAGCTTAGTTCTGTATTCAGCGTTTCTTGCGCTTGCGGAACCAATAGAATTGAGCTCTATCTCAATGTGATCTTCTCGGTTCTTGCTCAATCTTCCATAGCCATCTCTTCAAAGTTAACCTAGCCTTTCCCTTCCAAGCACAACTTGTGTTCTTTAGTGATCCACCTAATCGAGCCTATCCCTTAGTGTGTTCTTTTAAAATTTTCTTTTGATTGGTGTATTGTTTTTAGTTTGTTTGTCTACTTTGTATGCTTGTGTCCGATGATTGATGCGAGTAGAACGAACGTGGTTCGAGAGCATTGAAGAGCATGAAGGTGAAGATATTCTGAGCAACTACTCTGTGGTTAAAGACAAGTGTATCCTTGTTCTTTTGTCAACTTTATTAATCACTTTGCATTGCTTTGCATTAATTTTGATGGGTGTCTATTAAGGATGACTAGCCTCATTCGACCATTATCTTGAACCGGGTTTTTAATTAATTTTGATGATAGATATTGCTTAGTTTGCTCAACTGGGTTGGTGTTAATCCACATGGTTATCATTTTATGCTCTATGTTCCAATGTGATATGTGATGTTTAATATATAAGACCATATGTTTAATCGGAACATGGAGAACCACCAAGGAAAACAGTACAACCACAAGAACTAAACGGGCACTGGTCTTGGCTGAATAATTAGGAACTTTAGCTTGGGGTGATCTTACTTGATAAGGACAAGAGATCGGCGGTACTGCGGGGTATGGACTCGCTCTAGCAGGGGGTTGGGTGAGTTATTATTTTTATGGTGGGATATCGACCTGCTAGGGGACTTTATACCTTGCTAACTGATCCGGACCTTGTGGGTCACAACTTGTTGGAGAACCTTTGTAAAGGCCTCGTAGCGTCCCTATGCAATCACACCTCGGTAGTGTGGTATGATGCTTGGCCTGCATCGCATGGTTGGGTTCAAAGTTCTTCGGAGCTTTTACGCTGCTTGTGGTGAAAGTGTACAACTTCTGCAGAGTGTAAAACTAAATGATTAGCCGTGCTCACGGTCAAGAGCGGCCCGGACCCTCACATGATTAATTGAACTTGAAGATGGACTTGAATTATGGTTTCTGGTTATCTTAGCCATATGCTTATGGTGTATTTCTTACCTTATGCTTAATTATGGGATGGTATATACTTATACTTTATTAGTAATCAAGTGCTAATAAAATTTGACCAACTAAAAGTGCTAAATGCTTATAGCCTAGTCCACTATAAAGCCTTTGCATTCATTCTTTCCTCACACTTGCTGAGTACGACAAGTGCTCACCCTTGCTATAACCAATGTTGCTCAGAAAGAGGAAGCTGCTACATGAAGATGACGTGAAGGTGTTGTGGAGTTCTAGGCGTACGCAATCCCCCAGTCGACTGCTTGTGATGTTTGGAGTCTTCGTTTCCAGGATTAAGTGTAAACTCTGATAATCTCCCTTTTTCTTACGTGATACTGTTTCTGTATACACTTATATGTCACTATATGCATGAAACTTGATCCTGGCATGCATATAGGTTTGCACTTGGTTTTCTTTGGAAAAACAGGTGTGACAGAGTGGTATCAGAGCTATATCAACTGTAGGACGTAAGCCTAGGTAGCAATGGTTGTTCCCTAAGGTTTCATATGATCTGAAATTCATCACTACTTTCTCTTTGAGCTCTGTGATGAATAATCCCACTCTTTGACCATTTTCTTTTAAAATCCCCCTTGATATCTTAACCCTTCCCACTTAACTTCTTTTCATTTTCACTTCTTGGTTTTGCAAATGTTAAGACCCCTACCTTGATCTTGACCTTGTTTTCCCTTTCCCACTTGTTCCATGTAATGCACCTCCTTGATATCCTTACTTATCTATCTACTTTGAGCATAGCTGGCAATGAATCCCCATATCTTCCTCATTGAACTTCTCCTTCTTTATGAAATGCCACATTGGTTTCCCCCTTGATTTTTGGTTACAAAGTATCGTTTTAATCTAAAATATTAGTTGATCCATGCGACGTACCCTGAAGCAAGCATATCCAGAGCAAACATAGATAGAAATGGTCGTTTCCTTTGTCCTGTTCTACAATCCATTCTTACCTTATCAATGACCTCTCTGATGAATGTTCTCACTTCTTAATCACCCTCTTCTCTCCTCACTATGAAAACTCTTCTCCTTAATTGACTATTAGCATTTGCATTCCTTTTCCTCACAAATGCTAAATCCTAAACTCTTGTGTGTTTACCTTTACCC
Source organism: Cenchrus americanus (assembly GCA_947561735.1). Taxonomy (NCBI): domain Eukaryota; kingdom Viridiplantae; phylum Streptophyta; class Magnoliopsida; order Poales; family Poaceae; genus Cenchrus; species Cenchrus americanus. The sequence continues at coordinate 122,907,705 of OX387242.1, read as the reverse complement.
TCCTTGGACGCTTCTGGATCTTTCTCCCAAGCAATGAAAGCACCTTGATTTGGTGGAATTGTTATCCTTGATATTATATCAGCATGTCCTTTAAAAAAATATATCACCTCCTTATTTCCAATATATCTATCTCCACCAAATATATGTATTCATCTACCTATTTCTCATCCCAGTTAAGTTGGTGTCAAATCTGTTCGCGCAGCTCACCGACACACCAGCGCTGTTTTAATTCTTTCCAAAACTACAGAACTCCGATTGACATGAAATGAGTTGGGTTAGTTCCAGAATTTCATGTATTAATTTCTATCCAAAATTCACCAGTATTCATTTTGTATCCAGGGAGATAAATATGAATTAGTGGAGCATTCAGAATATGTCAACACTGCTGACATAGCCATCTTGTTTAATTCATATCTCGAGTTCTAAACCTCCGATTGAGGTGATTCCAGTTGGGATGAACTCATAATTTTGGCCTCCTTGATCTGGGAAAATCCATTATTTATGGATATCCTTGATGGGAGCCACATCGGATCTATTAGGAGGATACACTCTGACTTTATTAACAACATGTAGTTCGTTCCCTTAACCGTGTCTTGTTTGGTGAAGTTGAGTGCTTGCATGATGATGCTTGGTTTTATGACATTGCTTGTGTTGGTTCTTTGAAGTGAGTGTTGGTGTATTGTGGATTTTACATCTGCAATAACATCAGTTGCTTAGTTGGGTTCTTCTTTTGTATCTCCCACCTCCTTGCTCCTCCCATTCTTTCTCTCTACTCTTCAGCCTATCTCTTCTGGTCCTATCACAAATACCCAATCAGATGGAGAGCTCCAACACAAATCATGAAGATAAAGATAATGAAGGAAACATCAACATTCCTCTTGTAACCTCAGCATTGAAGCGCAAGATATTGGAGTATATCGCTGCACAAACTCAGGCTTTGCAAGCAATGGCTGAAACCATGGTTAAGATTCATCAGTCCATTACAGAGCAAGCTTCACTTACTAAAGATCACAATACGGTCACCAATGATAACCACGTTAAAACATGACTCCTCCACCATTTGATAAAGAGAAGCTATCAGCTATGCAGACTCAAGTCTTACAAAGAAGGATGCAGCCTAGCACAACCTACTTTAGTAATGAGATGGCCAAAGACAGAATTCCCATTGGGCCAGTGAAGAGGCAAGTTGCTGAAGCATGGAATAATCAAGAAAGAAGAAGAAGCAGGAAGCACTGAAACTAACAATGGAGAAACAACATGAGGTTAACAAGGCTCCAGATATGTGTCCATGTGGTGAGCACCATGGTCTTTCATGTCCCCCGAAGGAAGCTAGTCTTATGTCAGCAGAAGCTCGCCAACATAACCCTATAGATATCAATAAGGAGAGGATGTTGTCCACCCAAAACCCAACTCAAGAAGAAGGTTCTCAAGCTGAAGGTCATACTCAAACCCTAAACCTTGATGATTGGATTATCACTTGCAAGGAATACAAACCTGGTAGACGCAAGCGATCTAACAAACAAAACCGTAGAACAAGATGAGAGAAGAAGTTATCACATCTAGGGGAAGATAATGGTACTGAACCTGGTTTTGACAAACCCCAGCCTAAGATTGTTCAACCTATGTATGTCACTCCCATCAAGAAGAATCCTAATGCACAAGTTGATCTACCATGGACTATGATGGAGCAAAGCGAAGAGTGGAGAAATCACAATGATAGAAGAATGGATAAGTTATAAGTGGGACCAGACTATATATTCCTATACAAGTCTAGTGAGCTATGGAGAATAGAAGAGCATGTTTCGTATACTTGTGTAAGGAAGGACGATATGAAGAAAATTGATAAGCTTTGATAATACCCACATGAGTCTTTGTTTCTTGCTAGCCTTTCTCAAATCTCGGGACGAGATTCCTTTTAAGGGGGGTAGAGTTGTCACACCTTGAAATTTCCAATTTCAAGATGTGAATAGAAAGAATAATTTAAAAACGATTTTCTCATAATTTTAAAACTTTTTCCAACATTTATTTTTCTTTACAGGAAATATAGTATAGGAAAAATCCTTTGTTGTTTTCCGAATTAAAAACAAAGTTGAGAGTGATGCATTCATGCCGATGCATCTCAGTGCTTCTTGGGTGCAAAAAGGTTTCAAAAATGCGTTTAAGAGCTGTCCAAATCTTTCCGAGAATTTTCCGGATTTTTCTGGGATTTCTTCTCATTTTCTCCGAGCTAAATCTATTTATTAGAAGGCTCTAAATTTTTTTCATTAGCTCCAAATACTTTATTTGGATTGTTCATGTCTTAATCTATCTCTAGGAATATTCCTGGAATGTTTGGAATTTTCTGAGTATTTTTAGTGCTTTAAATGAATTTCTAGAGTTTATTTGGAATTCTTTTGTACAGAAAATGTATTTCAGAAAAAAAATTAAAAAAACTATCCTACCGGATTGGGCCGAGCCCGTGGGCCCAACCCAACCCGCTCCGGCCCAGCCACCTGGCCCGGCGGGGCCCATCCGGCCGTCCGAGGCCGAGGCCGCCGTGGCCGGCCAGACACCGCCACCGGTCGTCCATGCCCGCATGACCCCTCCCCGCCGCACCCCCCTAAAACCCCGCCCCCGCACCCCGCCGTTTCGCACAAACCGCAGCCCCGGGCCGTCACCTACGCCGCGTCGGACCGTGACGAGCTCGTCGCCGCCGGTGTCGAGCTCGCCGCCGCCGCCCACGATTTGCCGCTTCCGTCGACCTTCGAGCCGAGCTCGCACCACCGGGAGCTCCGGGGCCGTCGCGCTGCATCTCCTCAGCCCCTCACCGTCACCTCCTCAACACCGGAGCGCCACCTCCCCTTGCGGATCGAGCCGGCCGCCATGGCTGGCCGTCGCCGGCCGTCTGCCGCCCCTCCCCGTCCAAGGTAAGCTGCCCCTCGTGTTCCCCTTGGTCCCCTCCCTCTTTCCCCAGCTCACCGAGCCCCTCGTGCCCTAGGTCGCCGGCACCGCCGTGGGATGGATTTCCCTGTTCGCCGCCATGGTAGTCTAGAGGAGGAAGAAGACCGTTGTTTTGCACATAACCCCCTGAGTTCCCCTGAATCTATTAGGTCCAATTGTGTGTCTTAGATCTTTAGCAGATAGCCCCCTAGATTTACTAGATCTTCACAACCAGATCCATCCAACACCCTTTTACAGATCTAACCCCGAGCTTTATCAGTTTCACGAGCACCATTTTTTCGTGTCTCGGGAATCTTTTCTGCTACCCCTTTAAATCTATAGTTAATCGCGTAAAGGTCCTTCCAATCTTGTTTTATCTATATCCCCTTTGTTTTAGCTTCGTTTAAATTCATTCAAGTTGCGTTAGGTTCGTAATAATGTTAAGCACGCGTTAGTGGTGTGTTTTCACTGTGTTTTGTTTTCTGAAAATAAAATTAATATTAATTTTGACTAATTTCTAGTTATACATGCCTTTTATAAATAAAAGTAACATAGATCTATACACCGTTTTTCATAAGCAAAATTTAATTTGATTAATGTTTCTATCACATGCTTTGTACATAAAAGTTAATTAGATCTTTATCTCGGTTTTCATAAACCAAATGTTAATTTGTTTAATAGTTAATTAATCTTTTCTAATTAAAATTTGATTAGGCTTTTACATCGGTATTTATAATAAATATTAATTTGATTAATGTCAGTTCCATAATGTTTTTAATAATAATATGATCTACTCGAATTACAAAGTTTTGTTTAGATTGTTCATATAGTTCAGTTTTCCTAAATTAAATGCTTAATCGGTTTAATCAATAAATGAATCTTTATTAATAAAACCTGACTAGTTCCTTACACCGGTTTCGTAAATAAAGTTTAATATTGCATTAATGTCAACATAGGGTATTTTATTTCTGAAATATCCTTTATATTTGTTTTGTTAAATAAAATGAACCCAAGCTTATAGTCTTGTTCTCTCATATATGCAAGCCGTTCATTAATCGTTCTTTATCAAGCTCTGCTCAGTGTGTCTCTGTTATAGAGCTAGCCTTCTTTCAAGCTCCAAATCTTTCCAATCCTAGTACTTGCCATCCTATCATAATTGTCTTTTATGTAAGGCAACTACACTCTTTCAGTTCTTTGATCCAATCTTGTGCAGCTACCTTTCTTAGAATCAGTGTCTCTGTCATCTAGCTGTTCTTTCTTTATCCTAGTTCTCTTCGTAGACTAGTTTTCCTAAACCTAGCCTAAGGTTTCTTGTGTGCATTGATAGTTCGTTTGTGCCATTCTCGTTCGTTCCACCTTAAATTGTACGTTAGCATGTGTATCACCTGTTACTTGTTTTAACACTAAAACCACATGTTAATCTTGACTAATTCTTATTTCATTGTTTTTATAAATAAAAAGTGATTAGGTTCTAATCTGGTTTTCTTTAATCATGATGTAATTAGTTAATCCCTATTCCTAACTAGTTTTTTTAAATAAAAGATGTTAGAGATAAACATCGGTTTTCGTAATAAAGTTAATATGCCTAATGACCTCATAAATGCCTTTTCAATATTAAATATGTTTAGTTGAACACGTGACATAAAGTTACTCGCCTAGATCTTTTACACTTCCTTTATCTTTCTAAAGTAATTATTAATTTGACATAACTCCTACTCGAATGTTATAAATAAAATATGATTAGATTTATCGTGATTTCTTTAAATAAATGTAACTTGTTTAATGGTAACATAGAGTATTTCTCTGAAATATTCTTTCACATGATTTCTTAATTAAAATATGCCAAGCGTAGTCTCTTGTTGTTTGATAATGACCTCACGATAGTTTCAAGCTTAGTTCTGTATTCAGCGTTTCTTGCGCTTGCGGAACCAATAGAATTGAGCTCTATCTCAATGTGATCTTCCCGGTTCTTGCTCAATCTTCCATAGCCATCTCTTCAAAGTTAACCTAGCCTTTCCCTTCCAAGAACACCTTGTGTTCTTTAGTGATCCACCTAATCGAGCCTATCCTTTAGTGCGTTCTTTTAAAATTTTCTTTTGATTGGTGTATTGTTCTTAGTTTGTTTGTCTGCTTTGTATGCTTGTGTCCGATGACTGATGTGAGTAGAACGAACGTGGTTCGAGAGCATTGAAGAGCATGAAGGTGAAGATATTCTGAGCAACTAGTCTGTGGTTAAAGGCAAGTGTGTCCTTGTTCTTTTGTCCTAATAACTTTATTAATCACTTTGCATTAATTTTGATGGGTGCCTATTAAGGATGACTAGCCTCATTTGACCATTATCTTGAACCGGGTTTTTAATTAATTTTGATGGTAGATATTGCTTAGTTTGCTCAACTGGGTTGGTGTTAATCAACATGGTTATCATTTTATGCTCTATGTTCCAATGTGATATGTGATGTTTAATATACAAGACCATATGTTTAATCGGAACATGGAGAACCACCCAGGAAAACAGTACAACCACAAGAACTAAACGGGCACTGGTCTTGGCTGAATAATTAGGAACTTTAGCTTGGGGTGATCTTACCTGATAAGGACAAGGGATCGGCGGTACTGCGGGGTATGGACTCGCTCTAGCAGGGCGTTGGGTGAGTTATTCTTTTTATGGTGGGGTATCGACCTGCTAGGGGACTTTATACCTTGCTAACTGATCCGGACCTTGTGGGTCACAACTTGTTGGAGAACCTTTGTAAAGGCCTCGTAGCGTCCCTATGCAATCACACCTCGGTTGTGTGGTATGATGATTGGCCGGCATCGCATGGTTGGGTTCAAAGTTCTTCGGAGCTTTTACGCTGCTTGTGGTGAAAGTGTACAACCTCTGCAGAGTGTAAAACTAATCGATTAGCCGTGCTCACGGTCAAGAGCGGTCTGGACCCTCACATGATTAATTGAACTTGAAGATGGACTTGAATTATGGTTTCTAGTTATCTTAGCCATATGCTTATGGTGTATTTCTTACCTTATGCTTAATTGTGGGATGGTATATGCTTATATTTTATTAGTAATCAGGTGCTAATAAAATTTGACCAACTAAAAGTGCTAAATGCTTATAGCCCAGTCCACTATAAAGCCTTTGCATTCATTCTTTCCTCACACTTGCTGAGTACGACAAGTGCTCACCCTTGCTATAACCAATGTTGCTTAGAAAGAGGAAGCTGTTACATGAAGATGACGTGAAGGTGTTGTTGAGTTCTAAGCGTACGCAATCCCCCAGTCGACTGCCTGTGATGTTTGGAGTCTTCGTTTCCAGGATTAAGCGTATACTCTGATAATCTGAATCACGCCCCGACACTGTCCCGCCTACTGCCCCGGTGAGGCCATCCCCGCCACTGTGCGGTGCTGTGCGGTAAGGCCGGGGTCAACTCCGCGACACTGTGCCACCCACTCCCATACGACTGGGACGTCGCGCCCTCGAAAGGAGACGGCGGAACCCTCGAAGGGGGACGGACGCCTGTTCTGCGCTCGAACGGGGCCATGCCGTGACGTCGGGCACGCCCCCGCCTTCACCATCAACCCTGTGCGGCCATCCCAGCCACTGCAGCGCCATCCCCGACGCTGTGGGAACACGTGGCAACAGGACATAGCCACACCCACTGCTGTGCCCGTACGGCCTCTTGTCAGCTGCACCCTCGAATCAGCACGCGGGCGGACACCGAACGGGCGACCCCTACACCGCCACCCTCGAAGCCACTCCTAGACGGATACAGTGCACGCCATGACGTCCAACTAGAAGCGAGATTCGCCAGGACGGCCGTCTACTCCACGGCACTGTACGCCATACCTCCACACGTAGATAAATAGTGCGGCACGATTGTAAACTGCCTCCTCCTTGGCCTATAAAAGGAGGGCCAGTCCCCTAGCCGCAGGGGGACGGCAGACGACACTTACTGGCACGCTTTCCGTCTTCACCACGATATTGGCACTCGCCTCAATCAGTACCTCTAGGACCTGGAGGCCCGGCCTCCTCTCCCGCCTCGCTTGTAGCCCCCTCTGCAAGCACCACGGTGCGACGCAATATAGTGCCTCGAGCACACCACTGCTAGATGTACGACCCCGACCGGAACCAGGATAAACTCGTGTCACTAGTTGCTTAGAGTTGACAGTCGATTTTGGTAAACCTAGCTATAAGTTTACCATCAACATTTGCACGTATTTGATATTCTAATTAATGGTACTAACCCCCCGGAGGTATCAAGTTCACTATCGCATATCGATTTTGGAGTTTATTGTATACGTAGGAAACTAGCGCTTAAAGGGAGACTTTCGGGATAAGTTCATCAAGCACTTTAAGAGACGATCATGAAGCCCGACACAAGTCAAGACACATCATGAACATGACTCCAAATGACCCAAGGACCGAAGTGTCAACATGCAAATCTTCAGGGACTCAACCAGAAAACAGCGAAGCTTACATAGCAAGGATTCAAGCCTTAACCGTGAAGGAAACGACGTCAAAGGCCCACATGCAAGTGCACACAAATAAGGGATCACGCGAGAAGCAACTGGGGAGGAAACCGGGGCCGAACCAGGCTGAATTGGTCCTGGGCCGACCGGCCCAGCTCACTCTGGGCCCGGTTCGCATCCCCCTTTTGCCCTAGGCGCTTGTCTATAAATTGTCTCTGCCTCCGCCGGCCGCCACATCCATCCATTCATCAGAGAGCCACCGAGACAAAGGAGAAGCACCGGGAGGAAGCCGACGGCCGCCGCGAGTCCTCGAGTTGCCTAGGAGATGGCTTAGGCCATGCCCTAGCTGCCATGGTTGGCCCTGCATGGTGAAGCCATGGTGGAGTTCCGGAGCCGCGACTTGAATTCGTCAAGTCGTTTGTACCTTCAACATTCGGTGATGTAACTATATCTTGTTATACTTTGATCTACTACGAGTTATACTTATTCATATGTGTAGCTACCATATGCCTTTAGTAGGACTAGATCGAATCATGGTGATTAGTCTTGTCTTGCAGATACACCGTAGTAGTGCACGGATCGAGGTTTATCGCTCGGTGATGATTATCCTCGCGTAGTGACAGTACGAGAGGGGAGAAAGCGGCGAGTAAACATGCATCGGACCACTCCATATCGAGTGTAATCCTTATCATAGTATAGGTTTAAATTGATTTATCACATTGCCGGAACGGCAACAAGAAGGTGATAGGCTAGGTTTACCTTTGGTTTGCTTACCTCTATGGCTAGGTGGATGTGATCCATACATCCCTTCGTGTTTGTATATTACCTTTATGCAATCAACACTTCACATAGGGTTAGACCGGTAGGTTAGATAGAGAACCTTAGTGGTTTGCTTCCGATCCTTGGATTAACAAATCTAGGGAGGACCCTCCTTGGTGAAAAAGGCACCAAGTCACCCGTAGGCTTGCGGTGAACTTGAGCACGGTTTTACACCGTCAACAAGCCCCTTTTTCTGGCGCCTTTGCCAGGGATCAGCAACTCGAACCCTAGGGCGATCTATCTTTCTTTTAACTAACCCTAATTTTTATCATTGCATATACGCTTGCTTTCTTGTTTGTGTCCTTGAAAGTAGGTGGAAAACTAGACACAAAGCGATCGAGAAAAGTTTGCAACATTCGAAGCAAACGAAGACGAACAAGGTATGCCTATGTGTCGATTAAGTTTTTAGACTAATGTCTTTTGGAGGATGTATGTCCAAGCTATAGGTTTCGGAAACGACCATGTCAAGCACGATGGAGAAGGATTCCATTACCGTCATGCTCATGCAGCGATGGTTATGATTTTTTAAGCCAAAGGATGCGTGACATGGTGCCTTAAAAGACTTCAAGATGAAGACCACACGCACATCTCCGGATCGATGGACGAAAGGATAATGATGTCATTGTGATGTTTGCATGAGCCTCAGCAGAAAACAATTAGATATATTTAGATTTTCAGAAGCTGCATGAAGTATACACTCCAACGAATCAAGCGGCAAGGCAATCGGAGGTTCCTACAAGCGGATATGGCCGAATCACCGATGGTTGCACATGCTGAAATTCTGGACAGCAAGCAGTGCTGAAGTGAAACAGCCATAGCTCCCTCATTCGGACTCCGATTAAGGCGAATGAGTACCCATTGGAAAGGTAATTTTATAAATTTTTCAATAGAATTATATTTTGGTATATGTTCTGTTCTGGATGCAGGGGTAAATCCACGAAGAAGAGGCAGCAACAAGGCGATGACGACAAGATAGAGGAGATGGACACAATGATAATAAATAGAAGATGGGGCAACGGTTCCACAACACGTACATGATGAAATTCAGAAGCTAAGGACTAAAACAAACCCACCGGAGCAGGGATGAATGAAGACACAAGAGGCACCACTCATCCAGAACAGAACATGATGATGTTGGAAGCGAACCACGACGGATTTCCTAAAGGCAACATCAAGCTGCATGGCTACTTTGGATTCTCGCACAAGTAACCATGGCTTCACGACAATAAAAAGGTACATGAGAAAGTTGAGCTCTATGACTTTAAATGAAGCGCTTTGCGGGAGGCAACCCGATCTTTTTATAAATCGATATAAACTATGACAAGTCTACATTGTGTTTTTTATTGGAAAACTTCAAGTAACATCATACCATTGCTCTAATAAATGTCACAACCACATGTTGTATGCTTTAATATATATATACATTGCGTGAGTACTTTGCTACTTGAATTTTGGGAAACTTGTAGACCCCTTTTTTTGTGTGCTTATTAGTGTTTAGAGTCTTTTTATTTGTGTCTTTGGTGAGAAATATGAAGCATGATCCATTTTGATTCTAAACTTGTGGCTAGTTAACTTAGGCTAACTTTTGTTTTTGGCTTAGATCACCACCATATCATATCATATCATATCATATCATTTTGTTTATTCATAATCATGTTGCACTTCATTCCACTTTGTTCTCCACCTTTGCATTATGTTGCATTTTGCATCTCATCTTTTATAACCCTTAAAAAATCTCATCTTTACCTAAAACTTCATATCAAACCACACCTAGAACCTAGGCCAACAAAGGGAGGGATCGACTTATGTCAAGTCGACAAAGTCTATCTCTATCCCTTTCTAATTAAAGTTTTGACTAGCCTCATCCTAAACCCTTAGAAAAAACCCTCATACCTTTAGTAATCCTAAAACCATAGGTTTGTTTTTCATCCGAAAATCTAACCCTTGCTTTTCTTATTTTTCAAAACCACCTTAGATAGAATTTCTTCACCCGACTTATCTTTTCAAAATTCTTGTCTTAAGCCAAAAAATATAGGATATCCATAAGCCTTACCTTAAAACCTTGTTAGCATATTTTAAGGTCTTTTGATAAAATGCTTTGTTGACAAGACTTTACCTCTCATAAAGTGACTTGCTTGTCATTATAAGGAACAACTTTGAAAGCCTTTTTCAAACATTGCTGACCCTTTTCACTAATTCCTTTTCGCATTTGCATTTTGCATCAACCCCCCTTTATTCTATCATGCATAGGTTAGCTTGGCTTCTTCGCAAAACTTTTTGATGAATCCTTTATTTCCATAATGGTGCCTCGTGCACGCAAGGCATTTTCTTTTGTAATCTTGTGTAAACATGGTGTTTAGATTTGATTACAGACAATCATCATTTGAGTTTTTTTTGAGCCTTGTTAATTTATATTGCATTGGTTGGTTTATAAACTTCACAATGCGCCCTACCTCTCTTACACTATTAAGAATTGTTAATCTTGGGATAAACATGGTGTTTTGACCTTGGTTGATAAATCTTTATGGCGGTGGAGAAGTTTGGCAACCACTTTGTAAGCATGGAGCTTAGAATTTGGTGTAAAGATTGTTTTGTTTATATCCCTTCCTTTCATTTGCATTTTCACCTACATGCACGTACACTCATTAGGTTCTTACTTTTCTCTTTACTAGGTGAGCTATGCCACAAGCCAAGATCTTAGGGATGCATTTGGTTTGTTGGCAATTGTTTCTACTCCCAACCATAACCCCGGGGGTAGAATGTGCATTAGATTTGTTTTGTAGGCATGGAGAAGTGTTCCCATGAGTTCTTGACCAATTGCAATCAAGATCGTTAGTCATCTACAAGACTTAGGAAAGTTGCTGTTTCCATCAAGATTTGAGCACATGTTCAGAGATGTACAATGGAAGAAAATTTAATTTTCAGAAGCTCCTTCAAACCTTGTTTCCAACGCATCAAGAATCATCAATTTTGAAGACCCGTACAATGAGATATGGCAAAACTATTGAGCGCTGCGCAGTCTGAAATCAGCCTTGGACAGATGGCATCACCGGAGTAAAATTGGCACAACTCTCTTGTTCGGAACCCGTTTCATGCATATGACGGCTCGTTGGAAAGATAATTTCATAAACTTCAACGTGGAGGGGTGTTTCAGTACATTTTCTGTTCTGGAGGAAAAATAAAAACTGTGGAAGATGAGGCAGCGACAAAGGACGGCATTGAAGTCGGTGATGACGATATGACGAAGGATTGGAACCATGGCTTGATGATGATAAGAAAAAGTTGAGGGAAAAATGAGCAAAAAAGTCAAGGAAGTGAAGACAATTCTCAAACACATGGCAAATTACAAACAATTCAAGTTCTTCCACACTTAGCAACACGCTAAGCATGGGGGGGGGGGGGAATTCGAAGGATGAAAGGAAAAGGCCACGTGGAGTACAAGGATCACCGTCACCACAAGATGTTCATCATTCTTTTTCCATGCTAAGCACAATGCTTAAGCATGGGGGAGACATCGCTGCACTTCATTATGAGCATCGAAAAGGATGGTAACTCACCCATAACTTTATCTTTGTTCATCGCCTTTTAAATGCTTGCACATATATGCTTTCAACCATAGACAACCTTTGTATTTATATCTCTATCAATAACATGGCTACTAGGAGGACAACCTAGGTTAGTTAGTTTTTACTTTTCAATAAATAAATCACCATCTCTTTTGAGCTTACCACGATGATATTATTTGTATATCTTGATTATGGAAAAATGATGAAAGTTGCCGCCTTGTTTTACTTGCATGATGTTTTATATAACATGACTATTTGCTCTCTATTAAATAGAACTTAAATTGATTAAATACCGGCTCTTTCATTTGTGGAGGTTAAATGATTAATGTTTAGACCCATATACTTTATGTTGCTCTTTGATTTAAGTTTACCGATGACCTATGCCTTGTACTTGTTTTATTTAAAATTATTATGCTATCTACATTTGTGAATCTCTTGCAAGGCTCTACCTGCCAAAGCCTATACACATACAAGTACTTTAATGATATAACCTTTAGTTTGCAAACTTATATCTTGATGAGTTGGATTAGGATTGATTTCTGTGGTACGAGACTAAGAAGCTGGTCATTCCTTTGCGTATCTTTTTCATTCAAGCCATTCTTGTCCACGCATTGTGAGTTTCTACATTGGAAATTTCACAAACTTCGCTGGGAATCCACCCTAAACCCAAAACATCATTTTGTGATTACCTCCTTGACCACAACCCAAATTGAGTATGGATGATCATTCAACGAATTTTCTGAAGATTTTCTGGCAAGATTTAAATACATATAACATATGGAGGGACTCATCTGTGATTATGCGAGTTCCGACATGGAGGATGCCCTTGAAGATTTCAAAAGATTTATAAAGGAATACAAGGATTTTGTACTTCTTTAGCAGCCATAGGCCCCCTCACTTCTATGCTCGAGGATGAGCAATCATTTAAGCATGGGGGAGGACTGCTATAGCAAGTACTATGTTGCTTAAAAGTTCAGAGGAGCATAAAAATGATGAATAAAAAAATAAAAAAGAAGAAGAAGAAAACAATGAAGGAAAGAAAGAAGAAATAAATGAAGAAGAAAGAAAAAATAAGAAAAGAAAAAAACAAAAAAAGAGAAAAATAAAAATGCTCCTCGGTTCTTTTTAGCTTCATTTAAATCTTAGAGAGCTTTGAAGACCAGTCCATACTCAAACTTTTCCAACCATGTGCAATCCGATAATGAGAACTACATCCGTGTCTCGGGATCACCCATTTGCCACTTGCACATGTCCACCTTTCTAAATGTGTGTGTTCCATCTCTCTCCCTTTCCAACATTTATTTTCCGTGGCCTTTTTGACTAGTCTCGGTAATTCCAATAGATCTTTCTCTTAGTTTGACAACATTTCAAGTATAATATTTTGCTAGGATTGTTTTTACCTTCCAAGCTCCACATAAGCTTTTCACTTCCATATATGAGTAGAATAGGTTGAGAATAATCTAGTGTAGGCTTGAGTGATGAGATGAGTGTTTCCTTGAGCTTTTGCAAGAGAACCTCACTTATGTTAGATGTGCAACGTTTTGAAAACTCTTCATGATGAAACAAGGTAAAGGTTTGAAGTTTGCTTAAGTTCGAGAGCACTATATTTGTTTTATTTTATTGTGGCATGTTCTTTAATGATATAGTCTATCTTCCATAATGAAGTAGCCAGTCAAAACTTGAACCTTAAATGCTAAATATTTGAGAGAGCAATATGTCTTGTTGTGTATAACTAAGTGCAGGGAAGACATTGAAGGCCAACGCTGATTTCCAAATTAAGCAAAGATCTTGGACTTTCTCGAGGACTTGCAAAGTTTAAGCATGGGGGTATGTTGACGGTCGATTTTGGTACACCTAGCTATAAGTTTACCGTCAACATTTGCATGTATTTGATATTCTAACCAATGGTACTAAACCCCCAGAGGTATCAAGTTCACTCTCGCATGTCGATTTTGGAGTTTGTTGTTTACGTAGGAAACTAGCGCTTAAAGGGAGACTTTCGTGATAAGTTCATCAAGCACTTCAAGAGACGATCATGAAACCCAGCACAAGTCAAGACACATCATGAACATGACTCCCGAGGACCGAAGCGTCAACATGCAAGTCTTCAGGGACTCAACTAGAAAACAGCGAAGCTTACATAGCAAGGATTCAAGCCTTAATCATGAAGGAAACGACGTCAAAGGCCCACATGCAAGTGCACACAAATAAGGGATCACGCGAGAAGCAACCGGGGAGGAAACCGGGGCCGAACCGGGCCGAATTGGGCCTGGGCCGGCCGGCCTGGGCCGACCGGCCCAGCCCACTCCGGGCCCGGTTCGCATCCCCCTTTTGCCCTAGGCGCTTGTCTATAAATTGTCTCTGCCTCCGCCAGCCGCCACATTGTGACAGAATCGCCCAAAATAATTCCGTATTATCGCCTAAGCCGGTCCACATGGCCATTAAGCAATAATAAAGAATTATTAAGTCGCTTCGCCGGGTAAAGCCCGGTAAATCACATACAACAGGATCGCTGATATGTGCTAAGCCCACACGAAGGCGGGACCAGAGTACAACATTACATTACATAAAAGGTTCACAAGTTCGACATTATTACAAATCAGGTTTTTCATACATAAAAGTAAACATGATCAGAGTTTTAACAGCGGAAATAAAACTAGCGCATGATACACACGGGAGGCCATCCATGCATATCACTCCTCATCATCGTTCTCCCATTCAAACTCCCAACCATCTGGGATAGAACCAGGCCAGATGGGATTACCTGAAAACCACAAATTAAGCAAGGCTGAGTACTAAACTCAGCAAGACTTACCCGACAAAATAAAGTAAGACTAGACATGCAAGGCTTTTTGGCTTGTGGGTTTGTTTTGCCAAAAGCGACTAAGAGTGGATCCTTATTTTCAAGTTTTAGCTCATATTCTAGTATGTTAATCAGTCTAGGTGAGCACCTGTACTAAACAAGCATGTTGTGCAAACAATATTAAACAGGTAACAATATTAATCCAAAATGTTCCATAAATAAACATGTGGTAGCCAGTGGTCAAGCCGACTCAGATAACGACGAGTGACCGACGATCGATCGATTTATATCCTTGCAAGGTAAACCCAAGATACACGGAAGAAGTAGACCCCAAGAATTCAAATAAAAGCAAATGCGGGGTCTACCCCGACCGAGCGCTTCCCGTCATTCCCAGCATTAGGAAAAGATGCTACAGTCCTAAGTACAAGGTTACTGGAACGCCCTCACACGGCACGTCCAGGATCACACTTGCACTACCGGGAGCAAACCGGGAGACGCATCTCAAGAGTAGTAGTGATAAAATTCCCGCACTGGTTCATTAGGTACTAGGCTTAGCGGTCCCATTCCCGACAAGCACTTGGTACGTTCAATAGCTTAAACCAGCACAACGCTACTCGGTCGAGACCGAACCCATTGCTCTTACCACATGAGCGAGTCAATTTATCCAACTTATGATTCCAACATAAGCATCCTATATATCGCGAGCAATGAGTCATTACTCGACTTCTACCGTATCCTTAGAGCATGGCACTAGTGTTCCTAACATACTAGTAAAAGAGCATAGGAGTCCTAAGGATCATGCATCTAGGTTTCAAAGCAACACCCGAAACTTAAATGCACAAAGTAAAGCATAAATACTAAAAAGTAAAGGATATGATTTTAATCTATAAAATGGGTTAGATGAAACCGGTGCTTGCCTTCCTCTAACTCAACACTAACGCTAGCCTTGGGCTCTTCTGAACTTTGGTCCAGGTCTTGCTGCACACTAGCTTGACTCAACTCTCCACTAGCTGCTCCCTCCTCCTCCTGGGTGAGCGTGTATGTCCCGTCAGGAAGATCTACACGTTTACATGCACATGCATTAGATTATGGTGAAGGTGGGAGAATTACCACAAAACCAACTCTTGTTGGACACATTCACCCAAACATTATTATTTTCTCACAGAAATTATTAGGGTGTGTGATAATAAACAAAACACTACTTTGATGGTGATTGTGTGCACATCTAAGCAATTTAAGTTACTTAACTTCACCAAACAGCAAGGGGGTGTGTTTAAATTAATAAAAACAGAAACAAACATGATTTCATAATTTAGCACTTTTAATTTCCATTTCTTTCTTTAATTACTTAAAACAAGCCTTTCCACCATAAATCCAAATTAAATAAAAAACACTTCAAATGAGCCTAATCTTTTGCACATAGCAACATATGCCTATTTTAAGCTCTCAAACCAACATATAGCTTAAGATCATTTATAAATTAATTTATATGAAAAAGACAAATTTCAGCCTAGTAAATCAACATTAATTCATATAAAAAGATTTAATAAAGTTTTTGATCTCAACTTTCTCCTACAGGTCATGTATGCCAAAAATGAGTTTCTGACCAAAGCATGAGTGCAGATTCAAATTATTTCCCAGATTTTGAATTTAAACTCCTCCACAAGATTAAATCCAAAACACCTATTAAACAATTCTCTAAAATCACATCCATCCTACCAGAGGTACTAATCATCAAGGCAAAGCCATAGGGTGCACTTGTGGTTATAGAAAAGTGCATTAAAGGGGCTATAAAAAGCATCAAACTTAATCTAGCATAAAGCTTAGATAGATCATAACTGAAAATATACATATCAAAATCATGCAAATGTTTGTCACAGATCTAGACATGCCATAAAGAGTAACATATCCAAAAATAAAATCCATAGCATGTGTATATTTTAAATCACACTAAAAACACTTCAAACTGAGTTTGAATTTTTAATTTAAAAACTGTAGAGAGAAACCCTATACATGCTTTCTAGAAAAGATATATTTCTTCACCAGGAAACCAAAAAAATTGGTTTTGTATTTTTCTGAATTTTCTACGATTTTTAATGAATTTTCGAAGTTGCAGTCGAAACCCTAAAGAACCTGATTACAACCAGAACCCTAGATATTGCAGATAGGCCCTCGGAAATTACAAATAGGTCCCTGACGCCATGGGAGGGTAGTGGAGAAGCTTCCAATGGAGAAGAAAGGAGGGGAAAACCATTGGAGAACCTCACCTAGGTTGGGGAAAGACGATTCGAAGCTCTAAAGTTGAGGGAGCTCAACAATGGAGGAGATCGGGCTTCAGCTTCTCTTCCCGGAGTTGAAGAAGACCCTGTGAAAAACAGTCTAACCTTGAGGAGATGAAAGAAATCATGGAGAGGAGAAGGATGAGGATGAGGGGCTCACCCTTGATGGCCACCAGGGCCTGGCCGGCCTGCACCTGCTCTCAGCGACGAGCAGCGCGAGCAGGGGGCGGTCGGGCGGAGTTGGTCACGGGAGAAAGAAACGAGGGAAGAAGAAAGACTGAAGAGAGAGGTTTCGGGGGAAGAAAAAAATTGTGGTGGCCTGCCCCTACGGGACTGCTAGGCAAGGGCGCAAGGGAAGGGGCGACGTGGCCGCCAGGGAGTTCGATGCAAAGCCGCGTGTCCTCCTCGCTTAACGTGTCAAAAAATATAATATAAACACTCTTTTGCAAAATAAAAAAACCTTATCTAGAGATCATTAAAAATCGTGAAACTTTTTAGGTAGATTCTATAAATCATAAGTAACCCATTTTGCTTGGATCTGGCATCATAGCTATTGTAGATTTGAGATGAAAATTCTTCCCGGATTGATACTTTGGAGATTTCGAGTAAGATGTTTGGCATCAAGATGCTCTCTAAACATTCAAAAGAAGATACCTAAATTCATGTTGTAAGAAGTACTAATTGATAAAGTGTTGAGATTTTGACTAAGGATTCTTTGCAAAGTTGATCAAAACTAAGCTAAGTATGCTTTGGGACTAACTACACTTGATTAACATAACTAATTATGGTACTTAGCTTAACTAAACATCTGGGATGTTACACACATCCATCCATTCATCAGAGAGCCGCCGAGACGAAGGAGAAGCACCGGGAGGAAGCCGACGGCCGTCGCGAGTCCTCGAGTTGCCTAGGAGATGGCTTAGGCCATGCCCTAGCCTCCATGGTTGGGCCTGCGTGGTGAAGCCATGGTGGAGTTCCGGAGCCACGACTTGAATTCGTCAAGTCGTTTGTACCTTCAACATTCGGTGATGTAACTATATCTTGTCATACTTTGATCTACTACGAGTTATACTTATTCATATGTGTATCTACCATATGCCTTTAGTAGGACTAGATCGAATCATGGTGATTAGTCTTGTCTTGCGGATACACAGTAGTAGTGCACGGACCGAGGTTTATCGCTCGGTGATGATTATCCTCGCGTAGTGACAGTACGAGAGGGGAGAAAGCGGCGAGTGAACGTGCATCGGGTTACTCCATATCGAGTGTAATCCTTATCATAGTATAGGTTTAGATTGGTTTATCACATTGGCTGGAATGGCAACAAGAAGACGATAGGCTAGGTTTACCTTTGGTTTGCTTACCTCTATGGCTAGGTGGATGTGATCCATACATCCCTTCGTGTTTGTATGTTACCTTTATGCAATCAACACTTCACATAGGGTTAGACCGGTAGGTTAGATAGAGAACCTTAGTGGTTTGCTTTCGATCCTTGGATTGACAAATCTAGGGAGGACCCTCCTTGGTGAAAAAGGCACCAAGTCACCCGTAGGCTTGCGGTGAACTTGAGCACGGTTTTACACCGTCAACACTTAGCACCGGCCATTGAGAGATAGATCTCAGTGCTCTTACTAGTTTGTGTCGGGACTACTTTCCGCACCGACATTAAGTGTTCGAAAGTACTAAGAACTTGTCGGAAATGGGTACGATAAGCCTAGTACCTAAATGAGACGGTGTGGGAACTATGTGCTACTAAACTTAGGGTTGCGGCCCCGGACTCGCCACCCAAGTATTTGCGTGAGGCTGGGTGACCTTGGTGGTGTAGCCCAGTAATCCTTGTACTTGAGACTATAGCATCTGATCCCAATCTGAGAAATGACGGGAACCGCCTGGTTGGTGAACTCTGTTGACGATGCAAAACCGTGCTCAAGTTCACCGCAAGCCTACGGGTGACTTGGTGCCTTTTGCACCAAGGAGGGTCCTCCCTAGATTTGTCAATCCAGGGATCAAAAGCAAACCACTAAGGTTCTCTATCTAACCTACCGGTCTAACTCTATGTGAAGTGTTGTTTGCATAAAGATTAAACATATATGAAAGGATGAATAGATCACATCCACCTAGCCGTAAAGGTAATCATCAAAAGGGGTAACCCTATCCTATCGTCTTCTTGTTGCCGCTCCGGCCATGATGACAAACCAATCTAATCCTATACTATGATAAGGAGTACACTCGATATGGAGTGACCCGATATGGAGTGGTCCGATACACGTTCATTTGCCGCTTTCTCCTCCACTGTACTGTCACTACACAATGATATTCATCACCGAACGACAACCTCGGTCCGTGCACTACAACAATGTATCCACAAGAGATAGACTAACCACCATGATTACTCTATTCCTACTAAGGGCATATGCTAGCTACACATATGAATAAAACACTCATCGATGTAGATCAAAGTAGGACAAGATATGATTACATCACCATCGAATGTAGAACGTACAATTGCCTAGATGGAATCAAGGCATGGGCTCCGGAACTCCACCATGGATTCACCACGCAGGGCCAACCATGGTGGCTAGGGCATGACCTAGGCCATCTCCTATGCAACTTGAGGACTTGCGGCGGCCGTCGGCTTCCTCCCAGTGCTTGTCCTTCGTGTCGGCGGCTCTCTGATGAATGGATGGATGTGGCGGCCGACGGAGGCAGAGGCAATAAATAGACAAGCACCTAGGTCAAAGGAGGGCACGAACCGGGCTCGAAACAGGCCAGGCCGGCTGGCTTAGGCTGACCGGCTCAGGCCCATTTCGACTCCGTCTCGCTCCCCGATGCTTCGCGGTCAATTGTTGACTTGCTCCCTTATGCATGTGGGCCCTTGACATCGTTTGCTCCACGGTTTAGACAGAGCTCCTTGTCGCGCAAGCTTCAGCATCTGCTGTCCAGGTCCCTGGAGTTTTACAGCTTCATGCTTCGGTCCCTGGGCCCTTTGGAGTCATGTTCATGAGGTGTCTTGACTTGTGTCAGGCTTCATGATCTTCTCTTGAAGTGCTTGATGAACTTATCACGAAAGTCTCCTCTTTAACGTTAATTTCCTGCATAAACAACAAACTCCAAAATAGACATGCGAGAGTGAACTTGATACCTCTGGGGGGTTAGTACCATTGGTTAGAATATCAAATACATACAAATGTTGACGGTAAACTTACAGCCAGGCGTACCAAAATCGACCGTCAACATAACCCCATGCTTAAACCTTCCTCGTCCTCGAGCAAGTCCAAGATCTTTGCTTAACTTGGAAATCAGGGTTGGCCTTCAATGTCTTCGCTGCACTTAGTTATACACAACAAGACATATTGCTCTCTCAAGTATTTAGCATTTAAGGTTCAAGTTTTGACCGGTTACTTCATTATGGAAGATAGACTATCATTAAAGAACATGCCACAATAAAACAAATATAGTGCTCTCGAACTTGAGCAAACTTCAAACCTTTACCTTGTTGCATCGTGAAGAGTTTTCAAAAAGTTGCACATCTAACATAAGTGAGGTTCTCTTGCAAAAGCTCATGGAAACACTCATCTCGTCAAGTCACTCAAGCCTACACTAGATTATTCTCAACCTATTCTACTCATATATGAAAGTGGAAAGCTTATGTGGAGCTTGGTAGGTAAAAACAATCCTAGCAAAACATTATACTTGAAATATTGTCAAACTAAGAGAGAGATCTATTGGAATTACCGAGACTAGTCAAAAAGGCCATGGAAAATAAATGTTGGAAAGAGAGAGATGGAACACACACATTTTAGAAAGGTGGACATGTGCAAGTGGAAAATGGGTGATCCCGAGACACAAATGAAGTTCTCGTTATCGGATTGCACATGGTTGGAAGAGATTGAGTATGGACTTGTCTTCAAAGCTCTCTAAGATTTGAATGAAGCTAAAAAGAAGCAAGGAGCATTTTCATTTTTCTCATTTTTCGTCTTTTTTCTTTTCTTATCATTTCTTTCTTTCTTCTTTTTTCTTTCCTTCATTTTTCCTTCTCTTATATTTTATTATTCTTCATTTTTATGCTCCTCTAAACTTTTAAGCAACATAGTACTGCTATAGCAGTCCTCCCCCATGCTTAAATGATTTCTCGTCCTCGAGCATAGAAGTGAGGGGACCTATGGCTGCTAGAGAAGTACATAATCCTTTTGTTGCTATATAAATCTTTTGAAATTTTCAAGGGAATCCTCCATGTCGAAACTCACATGATCATTGATGAGTCCCTCCATATGTTATATGTCTTGAAATCTTGCCAGAAAATCTTCAGAAAATTCGACGAAAGATCATCCATACTCAATTTGGGTTGTGGTCAAGGAGGTAATCACAAAAAGATGTTTTGGGTTTAGGGTGGATGCCCGATGAAGTTTGTGAAATTTCCAATGTAGAAACTCACAATGCATGGACAAGAGTGGCTAGAATGAAAAAGATACGCAAAGGAATGACCAGTTTCTTAGTCTCATACCACAGAAATCAATCCTAATCCAACTCATCAAGATATAAGTTTGCAAACTAACGGTTATATCATTAAAGTACTTGTATGTGTATAGGCTTTGGTAGGTAGAGCCTCGCAAGATATTCACAAATGTAGATTGCATAATGATTTTAAATAAAACAAGTACAAGGCATAGGTCATCGGTAAACTTAAATCAAAGAGCAACATAAAGTTTGTGGGTCTTAGAAATTAGTCATTTAACCTCCACAAATGAAAGAGGCGGTATTTAATTCAATTTAAGTTCCTTTTAATAGAGAGCAAATAGTCATGTCATATAAAACGCCATGCAAGTAAAACAAGGCGGCAACTTTCATCATTTTTCCATAAGTAAGACATACAAATGATATTATCGTGGTAAGCTCAAAAGAGATGGTGATTCATTTATTGAAAAGTAAAAACCAACTAAACTAGGTTGTCGTCCTAGTAGCCATGTTATTGATCAAGAGATAAATACAAAGGTTGTCTATGGTTGAAAGCATATATGATAAAGTTAAGGGAGAGTTACCGTCCTTTTTGATGCTCGTAACGAAGTGCAGTGCGTCCTCCCCTATGCTTAAGCATTGTTCTTAGCATGGAAAAAGAATTATGAGCATCTTGTGGTGAAGGTGATCCTTAAACTCTATGTGGCCTTTTCCCTTTTGTCCTTCAAATCCCCCCCCCCCCCCATGCTTAGCGTGTTGCTGAGTGTGGAAGAACTTGAATTGCTTGTAATTCCCTATTGCCATGTGTTTGAGAATCATCTTCACTTCTTGTCTTTGTGACTCATTTGTCCCTCAACTTCTTCTTATCATCATCAAGCCATGGTTCCAATCCTCCGTCATATCATCATCACCGACTTCAATGTCGTCCTTTGTCGCTGCCTCATCTTCCACAGTTTTTCTTTTTCCTCCAGAATAGAACACGTACTGAAACATCCCTCCAAGTTGAAGTTCATGAAATTATCTTTCCAACGAGCCATCAATATGCAAGAAATGGGTTCTGAACAAGAGAGTTGTGCCAAATTTACTCCGGCTATGCAATCTGTCCAAAGTGATTTCAGACGCGCAACGCTCAATGTTTCTGCCATATCTCCTTGTACCGGTCTTCAAAATTGATGATTCTTGATGCGTTGGAAAGAAGGTTTGAAGGAGCTTCTGAATATTAGCTTTTCTTCCATTGTACATGTCTGAACATGTGCTCAAATCTTGATGGAAACAGCGACTTCCCTCTCAAGTCTTGTAGATGACTAACGATCTTGATTGCAATTGGTCAAGAACTCATGGGAACACTTCCTCATGCCTACAAAACAAATCAAATGCACATTCTACCCCCGGGGTAATGGTCGGGAGTAGAAATAATTGCCAACAAACCAAACATATCCCTAAGATCTTAACTTGTGGCAAAGCTTACCTAGCAAGAAGAAAAGTAGAATCTAATGGGTGTACGTGCGTGTAGGTGAAAATGCAAATGAAAGGAAGGGATATAAACAATTACAATGTTTGCACCAAGTTCTAAACACCATGTTTACAAAGTGGTTGCCATACTTTCCATTCCTACAAAGATTTATTAGCCAAGGTCAAAACACCATGTTCATCCCAAGATTAATAATTCTTTAAAGTGCAAGAGAAGTAGGACGCATTGCAAAATTTATAAACCAACCAATGCAATGTGAAATCAAGGTTTATAAAACTGAATGATGGTGGTCTCCAATCATGTCTAAACACCATGTTTACACAAGATTGTAAAAGAAAATGCCTCACGCGCGAGCACCATTATGGAAATAAAGCATTCATCAAAAAGTTTCGCGAAGAAGCCAAGCTAACCTATGCATGATAAAACAAAAGGGGTTGATGCAAAATGCAAAGGAGTTAGTAAAAGGGGCAGCTATGTTTGAAAAAGTCTTTCAATGTTGTTCCTTTATCAAAAGACCTAAAACATGCTAACGAGGTTTTAAGGTAAGGCTTATGGGTATCCTATATTTTTGGCTTAAGATAAGAATTTTGAAAAGATAAGTCGGGTGAAGAAATTCTATCTAAGGTTGTTTTGAAAAAGAAGAAAAGAAAACAAGGGTAAGATTTTTGGATGAAAAACAAACCTATGGTTTTAGGACTACTAAAGGTATGAGAGGTTTTCCCTAAGGGTTTAGGATGAGACTAGTCAAAACTTTAATTAGAAAGGATAGAGATAGACTTTGTCGACTTGACATAAGTCGATCCCCCTTTTGTTGGCTTGGGTTATATGTGGTTTGATAGGAAGGTTTAGGCAAAGATGAGAGATTTTTTTTTGACAAAAAAGGGTCTTAAATATGATATGCATCATGCAACAAAATGCAAGGGTGAAGATCAATGTTGAAAGAAGTGCAACATGATATTAATGAACAAAATGACATGACATGATAAGGTGGTGGTCTAAACCAAAAGCAAAAATTAGCCTAAGTTAACTAGCCACAAGTTTAGAACCAAAAGGGATCATGCTTCATATTACCCTCTAAAAAACAAATAAAAAGACTCTAAACACTAATAAGCACACAAAAGGGCTCTACAAGTTTTCCAAAATTCAAGTAACAAAGTGCTCCCTCAATATCTATTAAAGCATACAAGATGTGGTTGTGACATTTATTAGAGCAATGGTACAATGTTACTTGAAGTCTTCAAATAAAGAACATAATGTAGACTTGTCATAGTTTATAAAAAGATCGGGTTGCCTCCCGCAAAGCGCTTCATTTAAAGTCATAGAGCTCGACTTTCTCATGTACCTTTTTTATCGCCGCGAAGCCATGGTTCTTTGTGCGAGAATCCAAAGCATCCACGCAGCTTGATGTTGACTTAATCTAGCAGTTCGCTTCCAACATCATCATGGTTGGGTGGTGCCTCTTGTGTCTTCATTCATCCCTGCTCCAGAGGGTTTGGTTTAGTCCTTAGCTTCTGAATTTCATCATGTACATGTTGTGGAACCATTGCCCCATCTTCTCTTTATTGACATTATGTCCATCTCCTCTATCTTGTCGTCATCGCCTTGTTGCCGACTCTTCTTCGTGGATTTACCCCTGCATCCAGAACAGAACATATACCAAAATATAGTTCTGTTGAGAAGTTTGTAAAATTACCTTTCCAATGGGTACTCATTCGCCTTAATCGGAGTCCGAATGAGGGAGCTATGGCTGTTTCACTTCAGCATTGCTTGCTGTCCAGAATTTTAGCATGTGCAACCATCGGTGATTCGGCCATATCCGCTTGTAGGAACCTCCGATTGCCTTGCCGCTTGATTCATTGGAATGTAGACTTCATGGAGCTTTTTAAATTACAAATATATCTAATTGTTTTCTGCCGAGGCTCATGCAAACATCATGATGACATCGTTATCTTTTCGTCCATCGATCCGGAGATGTACGTGTGGTCTTCATCTTGAAGTCTTTTAAGGCACCATGCCACACATCCCTTGGCTTCAAAAATCATTACCATAATTGCATGAGCATGATGGTAATGGAATACTTCTCCATCACGCTTGACAAGGTCGTTTCTAAAACCTATAGCTTGAACATACAAACCTCCAAAAGAAATTAGTCTTAAAAACTTAATTGACACATATAGGCATACCTTATTCATCTTTGTTTGCTTTGGGTGGGGGCTCAATAGAGGATGTTGGGCCACTAACCAAGGTTAGCACCTACCACTAAAGAGCAAATCATTGTGTAGCTATCAACTTGGTTGAGAGAGGTTGGACTTGTTGAAGTCCGAATGTTGAAAACTTTTCTCGATCGCTTTTTGTCTAGTTTTCTACCTACTTTCAAAGACACAAACAAGAAAGCAAGCGTATATGCAATGATAAAATTAGGGTTAGTGAAAATAAAGATAGATCACCCTAGGGTTCGAGTCGCCAATCCCCGGCAACGGCGCCAGAAAAAGGGGCTTGTTGACGGTGCAAAACCGTGCTCAAGTTCACCGCAAGCCTACGGGTGACTTGGTGCCTTTTTCACGAAGGAGGGTCCTCCCTAGATTTGTCAATCCAAGCACCGGAAGCAAACCACTAAGGTTCTCTATCTAACCTACCGGTCTAACTCTATGTGAAGTGTTGAATGCGTAAAGATTAACCCTAATCTAATCCTATACCATGATAAGGAGTACACTCGATATAGAGTGACCCGATATGGAGTGGTCCGATACACGTTCATTCGCCGCCTTTTCCTCCACCGTACTGTTACTATGCAAGGATATTCATCACCGAACGACAACCTTGGTCCATGCACTACAACAATGTATCCGCAAGAGATAGACTAACCACCATGATTACTCTATTCCTACTAAGCGCATATGCTAGCTACACATATGAATAAAACACTCATCGATGTAGATCAAAGTAGGACAAGATATGATTACATCACCATCGAATGTAGAATGTACAATTGCCTTGATGGAATCAAGGCATGGGCTTCGGAACTCCACCATGGATTCACCATGCAGGGCCAACCATGGTGGCTAGGGTATGGCCTAGGCCATCTCCTATGCAACTTGAGGACTTGCGGCGGCCGTCGGCTTCCTCCCGGTGCTTCTCCTTCATGTCGGCGGCTCTCTGATGAATGGATGGATGTGGCGACCGGCGGAGGCAGAGGCAATAAATAGACAAGCACCTAGGTCAAAGGGGGGCGCGAACCGGGCCCAAAACAGGCCAGGCCGGCCGTCCTGGGCTGACCGGCCTAGGCCCATTTTGGCCTGGTTCGGCCCGGTCTCGCTCCCCGATGCTTCTCGGTCAATTGTTGACTTGCTCCCTTATGCATGTAGGCCCTTGACATCGTCTTCTCCACAGTTTAGATAGAGCTCCTTGTTGCGCAAGCTTCAGCATCTCCTGTCCAGGTCCCTGGAGTTTTACGGCTTCATGCGTCGGTCCCTGGGCCCTTTGGAGTCATGTTCATGAGGTGTCTTGACTTGTGTCGGGCTTCATGATCTTTTTTTGAAGTGCTTGATGAACTTATCCCGAAAGTCTCCTCTTTAACGTTAATTTCCTGCATAAACAACAATCTCCAAAATCGACATGCGAGAGTGAACTTGATACCTCTGGGGGGTTAGTACCATTGGTTAGAATATCAAATACGTGCAAATGTTGACATTAATCTTATAGCTAGGCGTACCAAAATCGACCATCAACAAACTCTTAGTGAGGGCACCTCCCGCGTGTTTAGGTCCACCTTGCAAGGTTTGAATCAATCGATTGTCGGCCTCTCACCGTTATCTGAGACTACTTAATCTACTGGACATGATATGCCTTTATGATGGAACTTTGTGAAGATTATTATTTGATTAAATGTTTGTACAACTTTGAATGCAATAGTTGCTTATCTAGTAATGATTACTTCTACTAGAACATGGGCTAAAATGTGAAAGTAAGGATTCACTACTTAATAGCTTTTTGGCAAACAAACCCACTAGCCAAAAGCCTTGCATGATTAGAGGAAAAGTCTCTCTTTTAGACGGGTAAGTCTTGATGAGTATTAGTATACTCAGCCTTGCTATTTAAATGTTGTTTCCAGGTAGTGCAAGTGATGTGTGGCCCGGAGAACTTCCACCCGGCTGGGAGCTGGAATGGGTGGATGATGATGAGTGATTGCATCATGGACAAGCCTCCTATGATGTTGATCGTATCGTTTAGTTTCCGCTGTTTTAATAAACTCTGAACCATTTACTTTCATGTTAAAGAACTATGGTTTGTAATAATGGACCCTGCGGGGAAGTTGATGTTAATTTATAAGGCACTCTGGACTCTCCTTCGTGGGAGTTTTAATGCATACGTTCGATCCTCTCTGTGTTTTCAAGTGAGATCCTCTCTGTGTTTTCAAGTGATTTACCGGGTGTAAACCCGGCAACACTCAATGGGATGATTCTTTATTTTCACTTAATGACCAAATGGAGTGGTTTATGCGATAGTACAGAATAATCTCGAATGGGGTTGTCACACTCCGCCGCCGCCGCGACTCTCCTCACCGCCAAGTCTGAGTTTTTGGCGGCCAGGAGCGTGTCCACGCGGCTGGCCTCACTTGGAGGTGCGAGCACACCGTGGCCGATTCTCTCACTCATCGGTCTACCGAGGCGGAGCACTTCTTCGCGCCAACCGTTGCTAGTGCCACTGGGCACACCGCGGGCATGCCAGCCCTCTTCGCTCCGCCAGTGGATACTACTGCCCCTTCTCCTTTTGGTGCTTCCTCTGGCGCTGCCTCCTCTGCCCTTGCTTGGGCGCTTCAACATGCTGTGGCTGATACTTTTGCTCGCCAGGTTGCCGAGGCGGAGTGCTTCCCTCCCGTGCCTCGGACCAGCAGCCCGTTGTTCCCTCGGCTCCTAGTTCCGACGCCCATCCTCCATCGGGCATCCCTCCTCCCGTCGCTGCCGCTTCTTCTACCGTTGCGGCCACCACTCCTCTCCCCGAGCCGAGCAGGGGTGGCAAAGGTCGTGGTGGGCGTTGTCGACAGAGGGGTTATCGCCAGCATTCATCTGCACTACCTTCTACGTGTGCTGGTGTGCCCTGGCCATTCTTCAGCGACCTAGGGTCCGAGCGCATCTCGAGGCAGCCGTCTCAGGTCCTAGGGGGTGTTCTTGCCCTCAGGTCTCGCCGATGGCCATGTTCGCTGGTGCTGCTCCCTTTGCGCCGTCTTGGACTCCACCCACTCCGCCTCCGCCATAGCCTGTGAGGTGGGATCCTGTCACTTCGACGCGGGCATTCAGTACCATGAGGGTGACACTGCCAGTTCGTATTGAGTGGATTGTCGACTCGTGGTCTTCTTTCCACACCACCCCTGATGCTTGCATCCTCTCTTCTTTTGGCTCCCCTCCTCCTTTGTATCCTTCTTCGATCATGGTTGGTGATGGGTCTTGACTTCTTATCACCTCCATAGGGTCGGCTCCCGGTCATTTTCGTCTTCTCGATGTCTTTGTTGCTCCTCAGATCATCCATAACCTTCTTTCCATTCGCCAGTTTACTACTGATAATGCCTGCTCTGTTGAATTTGACTCTACCGATCTCACGGTGAAGGATTCCGCCTCTAGGCGTCCGCTCCTCCGTTGTGATAGCTCGGGACCTCTTTACTCCATTCGACTTCCTAGTTCCGCTATACCACCTTCGACTTCTTCGTCAGCTGCCCTTGCCACGACTCCTCCCTCTTCCTCTACTTGGAACCACCGGCTTGGTCACCCTGGGCATGACACTCTGGCTCAGCTCAGTTGGAGTGCACACCTTCCTTGCACTCGGGCTTCTAATGAGCATCTCTGCCATGTGTGCTAGTTGGGTTGCCATGTTATACTGCCTTTTCTTCTTCCTGTTCCCATGCGCCACATGCCTTTACTCTTGTCCACTGTGATATGTGGACTTCCCCTGTTCCTTGCATTTCTAGCTATAAGTATTATCTGGTAGTGGTCGATGATTTCTCTCACTACTCTTGGACTTTTCCTTTGCGTGCCAAGTCCGAGACTTTTCCCACCCTTCTCCACTTCTTTGCCTGGGTGTCCACTCAGTTCGGTATCACCATCAAGGCTGTCCAGTGCGACAACGGGCGTGAGTTCGATAACAACACCTCTCGCTCCTTCTTTCTCTCTCGGGGTGTTCAGCTCCGCATGTATTGTCCCTACACTTCTCCCCAGAACGGCAAGGTTGAGCGGATGATTCACACCACGAATGATGTCATGCACACTCTTCTGAACCAGGCCTCTCAGTCCCCGCATTTCTGGGTGGAGAGTCTCCACACTGCCACCTACCTGCTCAACTGCCTTCCTTCCACTGCTTTCCCCTGCTCCGACTCCTCACCACACCCTCTTTGGTACCCCTCCCAGTTATGATCACCTTCATGTCTTCGGGTGTGCCTGTTACCCGAACATCACCGCCACTACTCCTCATAAGTTGGCACCCCGGTCGACACATTGTGTCATTCTCGGTTACTCCCCTGACCACAAGGGGTACCGCTGCTACGACCTTGCCTCTCGCCGGGTCCTCATCTCTTGCCATGTCGTGTTTGACGAGTTGGATTTCCCGTTCTCCACCTCCTCTGTGCCTTCTCTTGATCCCGAGATGGAGCCCATGTTCTCTGACCTGATGGTTCAGCTACAAATTTCTATTTTTTCTGTTTCCCACAGGTTCTTCGGTGCACCGGCACCCCTTCTGGTGCCCTCTGCAGCACCATGTGCGGTCCCGACGTCCTCTACTGCACCGAGCACCACCCCAGCACCCTCTGTCGTGCCATGTGTGGCCCCAGTGCCCCTTGTACACCACGTGTACCAGCATCGTCGAGTACCGACACCGACACCGACACCGGCTTCTCCGGCTCCTCTCCAGAGGCTCCTGCGCGTTTTGCAGACCTAGTGCGTGTCTTCACACGCCGCTTGATGGCTCCACCACCTCTACCAGAGCCGGTGTTGCCTCCCCCGTCGGAGCTGGTGCTGCCTCCTCCACTGCCACTGGAGTTGTCGCCACCACCACCACCGCCGCCACCTCCACCTCCACCTCCACCACGCCGTTCCTGTGTGGAGCCCGCCGCGTACGACCCGCCGGTTATTCATCGGGATCATCGACATATTCATCCCATGGTGACTCGGCAGGCGTTTGGAGTCCTTCGGCCGACGACTCTCTCCGCCACCGAGGGAGATCCGGGGCTCTCTCTGATTCCCTCTTCTGTCCGCGAGGCCCTAGCGGATCCTCACTAGCATTGTGCGATGGAAGAGGAGTATGGGGCTCTTCTTGCCAACCAGACGAGGGACCTCGTGCCGCGCCCGTCTGGTCGCAATGTGGTCACTGCCAAGTGGATCTGGACGCATAAGCGTCGGGCTGATGGTTCTTTCGAGCGCTACAAGGCTCTTTGCGTTCTTCGGGGTTGCAATGAGCAACTTGGTGTTGATTATGATGAGACCTTCAGTCCAGTGGTGAAGCTTGCTGAAGGACTGTTGACGGATAAAACTCGTATCCACCTACGATCCGCAAGCGTACGGACCTACACCTTTTTCACCACGAGATTCCCAAGGTTCTTGTCAATCCGTGGAGCAAGGGGATTGCTAGCACTTAACCAAGTACTAATCTAGTTGACTAGGGAAACATTTAAAGAGAGTATTAATCTAAAGGTAAAGACAATCTAACCTAAGTTAATCTAAGTTGATCAAACAAATCTAGGGTTAAACTAGATGGTAAAGGGTGGACACAAGAGAGTGATTAAGAAAGATAAGCGTTCCCTCCCTAGGTTCTAGGATATCATGAATATGCATCTACTACACGAGAGTGGTAAACCAATCTACCGGGGGTTGTGACCACGGTTTCGCCCTTTCCCTCCCCTCGTACTGTCACTACGCGAAGGTAATCGTGACTAGACCTATGATGGACATGGTATGTTGATGGAATCTATGGGAGTAGCAGATATCATACGCCCGAAAAACACGGTAGCTAACCTTAATCATCAAAGCATCATCAACATGAAAGCAATAGAATGAAACCACGAGTCAAGTAGCGATCACATAGCATGCACCCATCTAACCCTAGGGATGAACGGAGACATTACCCCATCATCTTACACGGATTGAAGCACATAGGGGTGATGAACGTCGTCGATGAAGATGGCAGCGATAAATCTTGGAACACCCCTAGGCCAGCGGCTTGGAGTCCTCCTCTTGCTTCCTTCTCTCCGCCGGCGTTGATCCTTGCGACGAGCTCATCTAACTCTCGCCCTCATCTTGCAGCGGCGGTTTTCTGGTGAATGGCGTCGGTAGAATGATTGGATGTCAATGGGTAACTATCTTGGGGCGCCTAGGGGGTTTTATTTATGTCCTTGGGGTGACTTTGGGCGTGCTCTACCTTGCCTTGCACGAGATCCTCCTTAGGAGAGAAGCAAACTTGGTTTCCATAAAATCAGTCAGATTTTCCTGATTCGTAGTCCTTCCATGCCAGCGCCATATCTCCCATGTCCGGACTCCAAATAATGCAAATTCGGTGTCCAGGTTGTGTGTCACGAAATTATCTTCAACTTTGGTATTCATTTCTTTCCTTAAAAACGAAGATAAGATTTCTAAATCGGCCTTGGAAGGTAGTCTGTTCTGATTTCAGACTGACTGCGCAGCAGGGATTTCGGGGGCTATATCTCCTATCTCCTTATCCGAATTGGGCCTTCCACATGTCCAAATCGAAGGTATCGTCGAGGCCCACAACTTTGGTAGTCAAACTTTTGCCATTAAAGACAGTTTAAGTTTCCGAATCTGTACCGAAAGATCTTGCTGTCCTGGGCTGCGAGAATATCTCTCGGGCTGAGTTGATCTCGTTGGTAAACATCCAAGTCCCGTGAGTTTTGCGTGTTGATGCTTCGGTCCTTGGGTTGTTTGGAGTCTTGTTCACTTCGTGTCTTGACTTGTGACAGGCTTCATGATCTTCTCATGAAGTGCTTGATGAACTTATCTCGAAAGTCACCTCTTTAACGTTAATTTCCTGCGTAAACTACAAACTCCAAAATCGACATGCAAGTGTGAACTTGTTACATCATTGGTATGGCTAGTGGCGGGTTAGTTGCAAATCATAATCGAAACCAATGTATAACAAGTACTCTAGGTTGACGGAAATTCACCGTCAACAAGGACCGATTAGGCAACCAGAGAGGCGGGAGTGAATGGGAGCCGATAAAAATTCTTCCCGAAGGTCGAACTCAGCCTATGCCCCCAAATTCACAACCAAGAATCTCCACATGAGCTGGTCAAGTGTAAGGAATCGGATGCTCATAGCCTAAGAGGCGGAGGGGGTGAATTAGGCAATCTTAAAACCTAAACCTATGGCTTCACTAAATTTACACAAAGATAAACTAGAACATACTATCTATATGTGCAACTAGGGTTGTTCTAGTGTGAAACTCCCATCCCAAAACAAGGTTTGCAACCTATAGCCAATCGTAGGATGATACTACTCTAGGGAAGTAAAGGCAAGCAAAGATTGCAATAGAGTAAATGCGGAAACGTAAAGGGGATGAGAGGAAGCAAACTCTTGACACACGATTTATCCCGTGGTATCGGTAGGCACTAAGCCACCCCTAGTCCACGTTGTTGAAGCAGTCACACAAGAGTATTGCTTCTTGATCACAAAGTATCTCCCAACAGCACCACTTGACTCGCCACAAAGGCTCGCCACTTAGGCACTCACCAAGCTCCCTTGGTCACCTTGATGTCGCCTCCACTAAGGAGCTTCTCCACCAAGGAAGTGGGTCTCCACGTCCCCCGCACAAAGTGTCCTCGCCGCTCCACACCAAGCCGGAGGGTCGATGATGATTTCCGGTGAGCCACTTAGGCCCCAAGGCTTCCGATGAACCTTGTACAACTTGATTCACTCAAGAATCTCCTCACAAGGTTGGCACAACCTTGCACTCACTCAGCTCTAAGCTAAGCTTAGCACTATGCACATACACTAAGCATATGCAAGTCTAAGGATGAGCAATTAAGCACTTGGATGGATTGGATATGATCTTCTAGGTGTCTTGCACTCTCCTGCACTTCCACACAATCCAACAGCCTCAAATGGGTGAGTGGAGGGGGTATAAATAGCCCAAGGCATCAAACTAGCCGTTGGCTAATGGCCACTGAAAAAGGTAGCGTCAAATGAACCGATGCTAGATTTTCCAGGGTGTCGGTTCATCTGGTGCCCCTCCCACGTCACATAGCCATTGAGATTCTCTGACACAACTGCTCCGACGCTATACACCGACGGTGCGTCGATTCATCCGGTGCTGAAGACCCCGCGGCCAAGTCGTCTCTGTTAGCTTCCACGCGACCGTCAGATAGACAGACACTTCACCTTGACCTAGGCGTCGGATCATCCAGTGCTGAAGGCTTTGTCTTGGCGCGTCTCTGTCGGTGTCCACACTCAAACCGTCGGATCATCTGGTGCTACTGTCTTCACTGCTCTTCCTCTGCAACCGTCCGACGCTACTAGAAAATGTACCGTCGGTTGATCCGACAGTGCCTAGGGTTTCAACCAGTGTGCCAACTTGTCCGACGATTGCACCGGCGCTTGCTATATTGGTACCGTCGGTTCATCCGACGGTGTCCTTTTCCTTCTTTTTCTTCACGTCTTCAACTTGGATCTTTGCTTCAACTTAACATACTTATCATGCCATTACTTATAGCCTCCAAATATATACTAAGTCCTCAATTTTGCTATAAGTAACCTAACATGTCTATGTTATGTTAACTTGTGGTATGACATGTTAGCTTGGGCATGGTATGTTAACATGTGGTAACATCCATGGGACCTAGGAATGCCTACAAAGACATGCTAGACAATGTGGTTAGTCCCATTACTTGTGTTAGCATGAATCACCAAAATCAACTCGAACAAATGGCAAATGGGGCCATGTTCGCTACATCAAGGTCGCGTAGTCACAACGGACCTACCGACCCTAGGAACAAACCCCAACGATCCCAAAGAGAAAGCGAAACTCAAGGAGCAAAGGACTTAGCAGCTCTGCGAAACCCCAGGCCGACTGTCCGTGACCTCTGGGCGGACCGTCCGCATGGGTACGGCGGACCGTCCGCGAGCTACGACGGACTATCCAAAAAACATTCTCGAACCTCCAGTACTGCACCCTCAATAACGGACCTTCCGCGATGGGCCCGCGGACCGTCCGCCCCGTCACAGACCGTCCGACACTCTAGTATGGATCGTCCGCGAATTTCGTGCAACAAAAATCCACCGACAAAATGGATTGAATGAAAGGTGAACAAGAACACACGAAGAACTCAATGAACTGTTGGCTGAAAGCCTCCTCGTGGACCGTCTCCCAGGGGCGCGCGGACCGTCCGCGTGGTGCACCGACAACAGCTCGAACCCGACCTCTTGAAGGTCAACACCACCTTCCCACTACCCGATCTCCCGAATCAACCAAGGGATTGCTACCAAATCATAGGTGAAGGTGAAGCGTCTCTAGGAGATTCTATGCCTACAAATTTGTAGCCTCAAACCCAATGAATCAAGAGGAATCGAGATTCTACCAAGCTCAAGCACAAAGCTAGGTTCCCAACCGAAATCTTTCAATCGGAGGATGAATTCGGAGTTTGAGGGGTCATGATCAAGCACAAAGATGCACCAGGCAACTATCCATGATCCCCACCAACAAATCCGAACCCAAACACCTCAGAATCGAAGGAACAAGCCGCGCATGAAAAACCAACGAAAATTGTGAAGAGTTTTCAAAAATTTGCACATCTAACATAAGTGAGGTTCTCTTGCAAAAGCTCATGGAACCACTCATCTCGTCAAGTCACTCAAGCCTACACTAGATTATTCTCAACCTATTGTACTCACATATGAAAGTGGAAAGCTAATGTGGAGCTTGGTAGGTAAAAACAATCCTAGCAAAACATTATACTTGAAATATTGTCAAACTAAGAGAGAGATCTATTGGAATTACCGAGACTAGTCAAAAAGGCCATGTAAAATAAATATTGGAAAGGGAGAGAGATGGAACACACGTATTTAGAAAGGTGAACATGTGCAAGTGGCAAATGGGTGATCCCGAGACACGAATGAAGTTCTCGTTATCGGATCGCACATGGTTGGAAAATATTGAGTATGGACTTATCTTCAAAGCTCTCTAAGATTTTAATGAAAGCGAAAAAGAACCGAGGAGCATTTTATTTTTCTCCTTTTTTGTTTTTCTTCTTTTCTTATTTTCTTTCTTCTTTTTTCTTTCTTTCCTTCATTTTTTCATTTTTTATTCATCATTTTTTATGCTCCTCCGAACTTTTAAGCAACATAGTACTTGCTATAGCAGTCCCCTCCCCCATGCTTAAATGATTGCTCGTCCTCGAGCATAGAAGTGAGGGGACCTATGGCTGCTAGAGAAGTACAAAATCCTTGTATTCCTTTATAAATCTTTTGAAATCTTCAAGGCATCCTCCATGTCGAAACTCCACATGACTTAGTTGCATTGACGAGTCCCTCTATATCGTATATGTATTGAAATCTTGCCAGAAAATCTTCAGAAAAATCGTCTAAAGGTCATACATACTCAATTTGCGTTGTGGTCAAGGAGGTAATCACAAAAGGATGTTTTGGGTTTAGGGTGGATGCCCAGCGAGGTTTGTGAAATTTCCAATGTAGAAACTCACAACGCATGGACAAAAATGGCTAGCATGAAAAAGATACCCAAAGGAATGACGAGCTTCTTAGTCTCATACCACAGAAATGAATACTAATCCAACTCATTAAGATATAAGTTTGCAAACTAAAAAGTTATATCATGAAGGTAATTGTATGTTTATAGGCTTTGGTAGGTAGAGCATTGCAAGAGATTCACAAATGTAGATAGCATATTAATTTTGAATAAAACAAGTACAAGGCATAGGTCATCGGTAAACTTAAATCAAAGAGCAACATAAATTATGTGGGTCTTAGAAATTAGTCATTTAACCTCCACGAATGAAAGAGCCGGTATTTAATCAATTTAAGTTCCTTTTAATAGAGAGCAAAAAGTCATGTCATATAAAACATCATGCAAGTAAAACAAAGCGGCAACTTTCATCATTTTTCCATAAGCAAGACATACAAATGATATCATCGTGCTAAGATCAAAATAGATGGTGATTCATTTATTGAAAAATAAAACTAACAAACCTAGGTTGTCCTCCTAGTAGCCATGTTATTTATTGAGATAAATACAAAGTTTGTTTATCGTTTAAAGCATATATATGCAAGCATTTAGAAGGATATGAACAAAGAGAAAGTTAAGGGTGAGTTACCATACTTAATGAATGGAAAAAGAATGATGAACATCTTGTGTTGAAGGTGATCCTTGTACTCCACATGGCCTTTTCCCTTTCGTCCTTCAAATCCTGCCCCATCCTTAGCATGTTGCTAAGTGTGGAAGAACTTGAATTGCTCATAATTCCCTATTGCCATGTGTTTGAAAATCATCTTCACTTCTTGTCTTTGTGACTCATTTGTCCTTCAACTTCTTCTCATTATCATCAGGCCATGGTTCCAATCCTTCGTCATATCGTCATCACCGACTTCCATTTTGTCCTTGTCGCTGCCTCATCTTCCACAGATTTTCTTTTGCTTCTACAACAGAACATGTACTGAAACACCCCTCCAAGTTTAAGTTTATGGAATTATCTTTCCAATGAGCCATCATACGCATGAAACGGGTTCTGAACAAGAGAGTTGTGCCTATTTTACTCCGGCGATGCAATCTGTCCAATGCTGATTTCAGATTGCGCAGCGCTCAATGTTTCTGTCATATCTCCTTGCACGGGTCTTCAAAATTGATAATTCTTGATGCGTTGGAAAGAAGTTTTGAAGTTTCTTCTGAATATTATTTTTATTCAATTTTACATCTTTGAACACGTTCTCAAATCTTGATGGAAACAGCGACTTCCCTCTCAAGCCTTGTAGATGACTAATGACCTTGATTGCAATCGGTCAAGAACTCATGGGAACACTTTGTCATGCCTACAAAACAAATCAAATGCACATTCTTCCGCCGGGGTGATGGTCGGGAGTAGAAACAATTACCAACAAACCAAACACATCCCTAAGATCTTAACTTGTGACATAGCTTACCTAGTAAAAAGAAAAGTAGACCTAATGAGTGTACGTGCGTGTAGGTGAAAATGCAAATGAAAGGAAGGGATATAAACATTGAAAATATTTGAACCAAGTTATAAACACCATGTTTACAACTAGATTGCTTTATTTCTATATAACCATAAAGATTTAACCAAGGTCAAAACACCATGTTCATTCCAAGCTTAATAATTCTTCATGTCGCAAGAAAGTTAAAGTGCATTGCAAAGCTTATAAACCAACCTAATGCAATATAATAGCAAGGTATATAAAACTGAATGATGGGGTCTCCAATCATGCCTAAACACCATGTTTACACAAGATTGCAAAAGAAAATGTCTCGTGCACACGAAGCACCATTGTGGAAATAAAGCATTCATCAAAAAGTTTCGCAAAGAAACCAAGCTAACCTATGCATGATAGAACAAAGGGATTGATGTAAAATGCAAATGCAAAGGATTTAGTAAAAAAGGGTCAACAATGTTTGAAAAAGGCTTTGATGTTGTTCCTCAAAAATCACAAGCAAGTCATTTATGAGAGGTAGAGTCTTGCCAACAAAAGTTTTATCGAAAGACCTAAAACATGCTAACGAGGTTTTAAGGTAAGGCTTGTGGGTATCCTATATTTTTGGCTTAAGATAAGAATTTTGAAAAGATAGGTCGGGTGAAGAAATTCTATCTAAGGTGGTTTGGAAAAGAAGAAAAGCAAGGGTTAGATTTTCGGATGAAAAACAAACCTATGGTTTTAGGATTACTAAAGGTATGAGTGGTTTTTCCTAAGGGTTTAGGATGAGGCTAGTCAAAATTTTAATTAGAAAAGGATAGAGATAGACTTGGTTGGATTGACATAAGTCGATTCCTCCCTTTGTTGGCTTGGGTGCTAGGTGTGGTTTGATAGGAAGGTTTAGGCAAAGGTGATTTTTTTGTTTTTCGCAAAAGGGTCTTAAATATGATATGCATCATGCAACAAAATGCAAGGGTGGAGAACAAAGTTGAAAGAAGTGCAACATGATATGAATGAACAAAATGACATGACATGATAAGGTGGTGGTCTAAACCAAAAGAAAAAATAGCCTAAGTTAACTAGCCACAAGTTTAGAATCAAAAGGGATCATACTTCATATTTCTCTCTAAAGACACAAATAAAAATACTCTAAACACTAATAATCACACAAAAAAGTGGTCTACAAGTTTTCCAAAATTCAAGTGGCAAAGTGCTCACTCAATATCTATTAAAGCATACAAGATGTGGTTGTGACATTTACTAGAGCAATGGTACAATGTTACTTGAAGTTTTCAAATAAAGAACACAATGTAGACTTGTCATAGTTTATATAGATATATAAAAGATCGGATTGCCTCCCGCAAAGCGCTTCATTTAAAATCATAGAGCTTGACTTTCTCATGTACCTTTTTATTGTCGTGAAGCCGAGGTTACTTGTGCGAGAATCCAAAGTAGCCATGCAGTTTGATGTTGACTTGTGAAATCGGTCGTGGTTCGCTTCCAACATCATCATGTGTTGAGTGGTGCCTCTTGTGTCTTCATTCATCCAAGCTCTAGAGGGTTTGTTTTAGTCCTTAGCTTCTGAATTTCATCATGTACGTGTTGTGGAACTGTTGCCCCATCTTCTTTTTATTGACACCATGTCCATCTCCTCCATCTTGTCGTCATCGCCTTGTTGCTGCCTCTTCTTCGTGGATTTACCCCTGCACCCAGAACAGAACATATACCAAAATATAGTTCTATTTAAAAATTTATAAAATTAGCTTTTCAACGGGTACTCATTCGTCTTAATCAGAGTCTGAATGAGTGAGCTATGACTGTTTCATTTCAGCATTGCTTGCAGTCCAGAATTTCAACATGTGCAACCATCGGTGATTCGGCCATATCCGCTTGTAGGAACCTCCGATTGCCTTGCCGCTTGATTCATTGGAATGTAAAATTCATAAAGCTTTTGAAAACCAAAATATATCTAATTGTTTTCTGCTGAGGCTCATGCAAACATCGTGATGACATTGTTATCCTTTCGTCCATCGATCCGGAGATGTACGTGTGGTCTTCATCTTGAAGTCTTATAGTCCATGTCATGCATCCCTTGGCTTCAAAAATCATTACCATCGCTGCATGAGCATGACGGTAATGGAATCCTTCTCCATCGCACTTGACATGGTCGTTTCCAAAACTTATAGCTTGAACATACAAACCTCCAAAAGAAATTAGTCTTAAAAACTTAATTGACACATGTAGGCATACCTTGTTCATCTTTGTTTGCTTTGGGTGGGGGCTCAATAGAAGATGTTGGGCCACTAACCATGGTTAGCACCTACCACTAAAGAGCAAATCGATGCATTGCCATCAACTTGGTTGAACGAGGTTGGACTTGTTGAAGTCCGAATGTTGAAAACTTTTCTCGATCGCTTTGTGTCTAGTTTTCCACCTACTTTAAAGGACACAAACAAGAAAGCAAGTGTATATGCAATGATAAAATTAGGGTTAGTTAACAGAAAGATAGATCTCCCTAGGGTTCGAGTTGCCGATCCCCAGCAACGCTGCCAGAAAAAGGGGCTTGTTGACGGTGCAAAACCGTGCTCAAGTTCACCGCAAGCATACAGGTGACTTGGTGCCTTTTTCACGAAGGAGGGTCCTCCCTAGATTTGTCAATCCAAGGATCGGAAGCAAACCACTAAGGTTCTCTATCTAACCTACCAGTCTAACTCTATGTGAATTGTTGATTGCATAAAGATTAAACATACATGAAAGGATGTATGGATCACATCCACCTAGCCATAAAGGTAAGCAAACCAAAGGTAAACCTAGCCTATCGTCTTCTTGTTGCCGTTCCGGCCAGGGTGACAAACCAATCTAATCCGATACTATGATAAGGAGTACACTCGATATGGAGTAACCCGATATGGAGTGGTCTGATGCATGTTCATTCACCGCTTTCTCCTCCACCGTACTGTCACTACGCATGGATATTCTTCATCGAACGACAACTTCGGTCTGTGCACTACAACAATGTATCCACAAGAGATAAACTAACCACCATGATTACTCTATTCCTACTAAGGGCATATGCTAGCTACACATATGAATAAAACACTCATCGATATAGATCAAAGTAGAACAAGATATGATTACATCACCATTGATGTTGAAGGTACAAACGACTTGACAAATTCAAGTTGTTGCTCTGAAACTCCACCATGGCTTCACCAGGCAAGGCCAACCATGGTGGCTAGGGCATGGCCTAAGCCATCTCCTAGGCAACTTGAGGACTTGCGGCGGCCGTCGGCTTCCTCCCGGGGGCTTCTCCTTCGTGTCGGCGGCTCTCTGATGAATAGATGGATGTGGCGGCCGATGGAGGTAGAGGCAATGAATAGATGAGCACCTAGGGCAAAAGGAGGGGTGCGAACCGGGCCCGAAACAGGCCAAGCCAACCAGCCTGGGCTGACCGGCCGAGGCCCGTTTCGGCCCCGTCTCGCTATCCGATGCTTCTTGGTCGATTGTTGACTTTCTCCCTTATGCATGTGGGCCCTTGACGTCGTCTTCTCCACGGTTTAGATAGAGCTCCTTGTTGCGCAAGCTTCAACATCTTCTGTCTAGGTCCCTAGAGTTTTTCGGCTTCATGCTTCGGCCTGGGCCATTTGGAGTCATGTTCATGAGGTATCTTGACTTGTGCCGGCCTTCATGATCTTCTCTTGAAGTTCTTGATGAACTTATCCTGAAAGTCTCCCTTTAAGCGCTAGTTTCCTACGTAAACAACAAACTCCAAAATCGACATGCAAGAGTGAAGTGGATACCTCTGGGGGTTAGTACCGTTAGTTATAATATCAAATATGTGAAAATGTTGACGGTAAACTCATAGCTAGGTGTACCAAAATCGACCATCAACACATGGTGAAGAAACTTGAGAAGGGTTCCACTGTTATGAGCTCAACTCCTCAACAACACATAAAGATCAACAAAAGCAAGATTCAAGAAAAGGAGAAGGGGCACATTACTTCACATTGCCTCCACCAAGCTCAAGGCTCAAGAAACAATCTCCAATAAGAAAAGAAGCTCCATTAGGAGGATATTGTGCTATCAATGCATCGAGAAGGGTCACTCAGCTGCAGATTGTACACAAGCCAGCATTGCTGACTAGGGGTGATCAGACCACCCTCTTAGGGGGGTTAGACCGGGTGTGGCCAACACATCAAAGATGCTCTGCAATGAGGAGAAGAAAGTTCACCATTCAAGCAAGAAGCCTACTTGCAAGCCAAGACAAGACAAGCGAATGGTTCCCAAGCCTAGAAGTGCCAAAAGCCACATTTGCTATACTTGTCGTGAGAATGGTCACTTGGGCAAGGATTGTCTGAACGGTAACTCTCCTTAATCCAACCTTCTTCATTATGATTTTCATAGGATTAGGAATGACAAGATTGACACTTGTGCTATGAGGATGATTAGTTCACCTCAAACTAGCACAAGGGCTATTTGGGTTCCTAAGCATCTATGACTAACCTAGTAGGACCCAACAAGTGCTTGCTGAGCTTGTAGGTTGATCGAGTTGCATTGAAGTCATGGCAATGAAGAAAAATTCATTAATTGATGCTTTGCCATGAGAAGAGCTAGAAAGTGAAAATTACTCAACCAATGCAATCTTAGTAACAAGTACTTAATATTGTGCCTTGGTCACTCTCAGTTCTTTGTGAACACTCATGGATGACAAGACCTAGGTTTGTGAATCATGAGGAAGTGACATTGACACTTTCATAATTTTATTCTCTCATACCATTCAATACCCCTAATGGGTCTCTAGAAGAGCATTTGTTGTAATAAGCTTTGCAGGGATTTATTTAGGCAATATACAAGCTTATCAACGAACAAGAGCTGAAGAATCACCAAATGGACCTCTCAGGGGTAGGGCGGTCTAGCCGCTTGTCCCCCAGAAATGTCCTTTTCCGGGTGACCCGAGGCATCTATGGAGGCTTCCGGGTGACCTGACATTGGATTGATTTTTCAACATTTTGGTGTTTCCAAGCCAATGGTAGTGAGTTACTTAGCATATTTCAATTTGTTAAATCATTTTATGCATAGACCGACCTTTGAGGCAATCTCCCGTGTTTGTAAATGAATTATGTGCAAAGTTCGAGAAATTCAAAGTCTCTCAACACTAATTAAGGGGGATCTTCAAAGTTTGTGTCATTTGTGGGACTAACAATTTCTTCTAGTGAATTTGTAGTCTCATGTACACCTTCAGGAAGTTCTTGAGTTCCCAATTAAATTTAAGAATAAAGTAAGAGCTAGCCTTTCTCTAAATTTACTTATGCACAAATTCAAATGGTCTAAAGGCAAAAGTATGTCCTCATGAACCTCTTTAAATACCGAAATGCATCTAGGCCATTATACCATGC
The DNA here is from genome assembly GCA_947561735.1 of Cenchrus americanus. Lineage (NCBI taxonomy): Eukaryota > Viridiplantae > Streptophyta > Magnoliopsida > Poales > Poaceae > Cenchrus > Cenchrus americanus. Next base: position 122,865,385 of record OX387242.1, on the reverse strand, counting down.
TAGTGTGCCTTTTTTAGCATGTAATTGCTTCAAGTAAATCTTTGTGTGCCTCTCTATATATTCGGTTGATCCCTTCACATAAACTCGACTTAGTGTCGTGTAAATGTCTCTTGAGTAGCATATGAGCTAAATATATTAAAGTGGTGATTTACTTGATGAGGATGCATGCACTTTGTGGTACAGGATAGACTTTTCGAAAAATTCAACTAGTATGTGTAGAAAGTGTGCTTAATTTGAAAATATTTGGTTTTTGCTCTTTGTGACCCTATTGACGCACTTGTGACTATAGTTCCCCTTGATTGTTTAATGGCTAGTCACAAGTGGTGATATTTTTCTCAAGTCCATAGTATATCTCTTTATCTATACCTTTATATCTCTCTCACACTCTTGGAAGAATCAAGAATGTGAATTAATTTGGATTATCTCATGTTCTTCTAAGATTTATGAAATTTGGATCAAAATTATCTATATATCTTTTATCCAAATATTTGGTGAAGCTCAAGGGTCAAAATCCCTAAGGCTGAAAAAATGTTTCTCGAATCTACGGACCCTAGGACGGAACTACAGATAAGAGCTCAGTGTCAAAATTACGGAAATCATTGGTACTTCCACCACCACCTCGGAACTACTGATAAAGACCCTCTGGTAGAGTTTTTTTCTGGGTGGGGGGGGGTTAACCGCGTAGGTGGGGCGGTTTAACCGACCCACCTAGTTTTCATCCCTTGCCCCCAAAATAACCCCCGAGCACAAAATCTATCTTTTACAGGGGTGTAAGAGAAAAGAGGAACAAAAATCTCATCTGTATCTCTTATTCTCTTAGTCTGGGGGGGTCTAACCGGGTCTCACCCGTAGTTAGACAGGGTCTCATAGGTCTTTTACTTTTTACCCCTCCCGTGATTCAACAGTGCCTCAACCCTATCTCTTTACCCCCCCTCTCTCTCCAACGACCAGGAACAACCCCTTTTGTCCCCAACCCGAGCTCCTCTCCTCCTAATGCTTCAACACCTTCTCAAATGGTGATATGAGGATTCAACCATCAAAAATCAAATCCATTCCATGGGAAAGGTTCCCCTAAGGCGGCTGAACCGGTTCCCTACCCGGTTTCTTGGATTTCAACTCAAGTTCATCTCTTCAAAGGTATTCAAATCTTGTTTTTACCCGATCTATCAACTCCATGAGTAGATTTGAAATTCCTTTGGTAGAACATCATCTGGCAACCCCTAGAAGACATTCCTAGAGCTAGAATCAACTTTTGTTGAGTACATTATTGTTAAGAACTCAAAACTAGGGTTGGTTGCCCGAGGTGGTCTAACTGCCCTGTGCATGCCCAACTCAAGACTTTGTTTTCTTCGTGTACTTAATCTCCATATGACTAGATATGTCTCCTAAACAATATCAAATATCATTTTATCTTGTGTTGATGTGTTTGGCTGAAAAGAGCCATTGGCTCAAACCTGGCAGGGGTGGTCTGACCACCCTGGCCAGTTTTGTGCCAATTGTTCCAATCGCTGAGCCTCGACTCTCACACTCTAGCCAATATTGTTCCTAGTGTCTCGTACACTTTTGTTTCACATCTTGTGATCGAGGGACATCAGCAATGCCAAGGGGTGTCGATGCTTAGAAAAGGAAAAAAAGAGGTAGTGTTGACGCCGGGCCGTCCGCCGGTCCAAGTACTCACAACTTGAGGCCAAGAAGACAACAATGACCACCGGTGGACTATGTAGATGATATTGAGATGAGTGATAGGGCTGAGAGCAGTGATGATGATGTGGAGGATCTGATTTTGAATTTTGAGATCAATTTCCGTCAGGAAAGAGGGGGAGCTGCAGGTGGTGATGACAGAGGTGGTGATGACAGTGGTGCAAATGACAGTGATGATGGAGAGGATGAGGAAGAGGAACAAAGGTGTGCTAACATTCTTGGTAAACCTATGGTTCGAGAGCCTAACTATCCTACTACCAGAGGACTAGTGGACTAATATCAGGTAGGAATGGCAGATACAATGGTGAAGATGAGGAGTCAATCCGGCTGTTGAGGCTAGGTCAGCTATAAACTATAGATTTTGGACCACGTTTCAGTAGGATTACTACACCACAGTCATCATCAATGCTAGAAAGGCCAAGATCACTAATGACGCTCAGTTCATTGATTGGGACTTTATGGAAAGGGAGCACAATCCTATCTTTGATGAGGTCATTCAGGCTTATGAATAAAAAGGGCTTAAGCTTCTCATGGGATTTAAGCAACATTAGAACAAGGAGCTCATCGCACAATTCCATGCGACAGTCTACTTTGGCTTTGTGCGAAATGAGAGAGGAGAAAATGAGAGAGCTATGTTCTGGATGACTAAGGGTGAAAGCTTTCAACTCTGTTTTTTTGATTTTCTCACTTTGTTCAGACTGCCATATGATGAGACTCGCCGGAAGCTCCATGATGAGGGTCCACTTGAGGCTAAAAGGATGGCATTCATGTACCTTAGGAATGCAAGGAGTGGTTGGGGGCATGTAAAGGAGTTGTATACATATTACTCTGTCCTCAACCAGTTATTTAGAAAAACTCTCACACCTGGGGATGGCAACTCATCAGACATCACGACATTTTAGAGAAATCTTATGGTTGCCATGAAGCCCGGTGAACCGCCTTTTGATGTTGGTGACTTTCTATGGCGAGGGATCAATAATTCAACAGAAAATCCACATAGGTTGTCTAGCTATAGTCTTTATATTAGCTACATCATTAAGGTCACTCAGAGGGTTTATAATAGTGACACAATGCATCATCCTTTGTAGCTCAAGCCCAGCAAAACAGTGAGAGTTCCCTCTCCACAGGATGAGCAGCAGGAAGAGGAAGAAATATTTGAAGAAATAGAAGCGCCGCGAAGTTGGGAGGCTTACCAGTCAGGGGGCAGTCTAACCGCCCCAGGGGCGGTCTGACCACCCCTGGCAGAGAGAGAAGAAACATAGCTCCCTTCTTTGCAAATTGATCAACATCTTTATTGGAATGTGCAAATCTCAAGAGGACATAGAAGTGGCTGAACAACAAAAGAGGAAGAAGGACAAGAAAATGAGGGACACCATGAAGGCCCTTCACACTCATGCAAGTATCCAACCTCCAAGGTCTCCCATCTTACCATCTCCTCCAGAGGTCGAGATACCTTCCATGGATGATAGAGTGCAGAGCTTCCTAGACTCGGATTTCTATAATCTATATGGAAGCAATTTTGCCTCGGACATTGGTGCCTCATCTTCCTCAGCCCCTCCTCCTCCACCACCTACTGGTTTTGACACCATGTTTGAGGGTGATACAGTGACACTGGAGCCTTGGGTTGCTCCTCCACTGGATGAGAGTGGGGGGGGGGCTCGCATTTCACATGAGCTTTTTGATAGACCTCCACCATCTTATGGTACGGAAAAATCTCTCTTGTCTCTTTTTATGAAAGTTTTCCATATCTAGTCCTTTTTCATCTCATTTCTCTCTTGTATGCCTTAATTGAAGATCCGAACACCGGAGAGGAGAATTGAGATAGGTGGCAGTGATCTTGTGGCAGCAACATCTTCTCCAGGCCCTTTATGGATTCTTGATGAGAAAGGGGTAGAAGAATGAATTGGATTAAAGCTGTATGTTTTATCTTTAGGATAGTTGTTTTGCAGGGGGCGGTCTAACAGCCAGGGGCAGGCTATCTAACCTCCCTACTGAAAGTACCTTGATGTCACCTAGAGGGTGGGTGAATAGGCATGACAACCAACTTTAACTTTTCTTCTCTGAAAACTTGAGCTACCTGTGTCCACCGGTCAGACTAGTGGTGATGACCAGTCACTGACTGCACTTCACAGGAGGCACCGATCAGACCGTCACGTAGCACCGGTCAGACCGGTGTAGCACATAGCAGCTGCAAAAATAACTTCTAGCTCCTCTTTACTTGTAGCACGAACCAAACTTGGTGAGTGGCCTTGGTGGATGATTACAAGCAGGATAATGAGCCATGCACACACAAGTAGCACACCCAAGTTGATCGAAGCGAAAGCAAATCAAATATGCCTAAAAACAAATTAGAGAGGTAAACCATGATGAGATGCAAGGATTTGTTCCCTGAAGTTCATCTCCCACTAAGGAAAGGCTATGTCTCCGTTGAGGAGCTTGTAAGGGAAATTTCTCACAACAAGCCAGGTCTCTTTCAACCACTTTCCTCCTTTCCACTAAGGTGATCTTTTTCATGAAGAGGCAAGATCACAGCCCTCACAAACTTCCCACTGCTCACCACAACCTTGTAGATGCGACGCCTAGCCATCTAGGAGGCAAACCTCCAAGAGTAACAAATGTGTCAAAGCTTGTAGATGCGAAATCGAAGTGCTCAAGCTATGGGAATGCTCTTTTTAGCTCACAAATATGGTCTTGAGCTCACTCTCTTAACCCAACACAAAGGATATGGCTTGAATCCGCAAATCTTACAAAGAGAGGTTGGGGGAGAGCCACTAAGGCTTAGAGCTTGGAAGAAATGGTTGATAAGCTCAGCAAAGTCACCAAGAATAGCAACCCTCCACTGTAGGAGGTTTGGGGTATTTATACCCCTCAAAGAGAAAACTAGCCGTTAGCTGTCAGGCGGCACCGGTCAGACCAGTGCCTCACATTGGTCACACTGGTATTCGAAAAACTAGCCGTTGGGCTAGCGGCACCGATCAGACTGGTGCCCCTGACCTGTTAGGCATGAGACACCCCTAAAATATATTATTTCACTCCAGCACTTCACCAAAGAGATGAAGTGGCTCAGGTTATGTTAGGTGGGTTAGTTAGCACACTCTTAGGCTCTCAAGGCTAATTCTCACTTAGGTCAACTAATGAGCACTTTGACTTTGGTCAACTTACTAATGTTGCATCCCTCTTGATAGTACGACATACGTATACTCAAGATTAAATAAAAACACTGTGACAACCTCTTGAGCTTGAATGTCTTCATTGTTGCCATACTTGAGCAATATCCACTTGAGGGCTTTCAACTTAGCCTATGTCTTGAGCACGTCCATACTTGAACTATTGACTTAGGATCGTTCCATCTAGCATAAGAATGCACACTTGCATCCACAATTCACTACGTGAGAAACTCGCTTTGGTAACGAGCATAGATTGCCTTTGGTAACGGGCAAAGCGCCCGGTACCGATCAAGTGTTACAAATAAGCCAAGAAAGGTAACGGGCAAATGCCCGTTAATGATAAGACATATTTGTAACGGGCATTAAACTACGACCGTTACCACAACTAGCCACCGGTCACGTGAAATGGTTGTTTCTCTAGGCCCACAAGGAACTTTAGTAACAGGCACAAAAGCACAGCCCGTTACAGTAGATCAATATCTAAGACGCCTGCTGTGCACCTGCGTCTCCTCTATTTTGACGAACTGAGACACATCTATTTCATGTGTGTCTCGGCACATATAGGATTCATAACGGGCATCAAAAAACGATTGTTACCACAATTAGTCACCGGTCACGTGAAATGGTTGTTTCTCTGGGCCCATAGGGAACTTTGGTAACGGGCATGAAAATAGAGCTCGTTACTGTGAAATTAACATCAGAGACGTGTTCCGTGAACCTGTGTCTCCTTTGTCTCGACAAAATGAGACACATCTGTTTCTACACGCGTTTGCTTTCTCTCGATTAAAGGAGACGCGTGCTTTCAACCTGCGTCTCCTATATCTTGATGAACGGGCCAGGTCCTTTGTAACATACCAGGAATTAGGTGTGCAAATTTTCGAAAAATTTAAAACTTTTTGCTTGAATTTGAGTGCTACCAAATTTTAACCAAATTTGCTAGCCCTCTCCTAAATTCTCCACAAAATAAACCAATTATAAAAGTATAAATTCAAACTATGGTATATTATGTGAGTTGGATTTTCTTTGGATTTTATTTGGGGTTATTTGAGTGTTGTTTGAATTTGAAAGTACTTAAAAGTAAACAACATTTAAAGACATAATTGCAATCTATTTATAAAATCCTAACATCTCACCCAGGCCTAATCTTCAGGAAGCAGCCGGCCCAGTCCAGCAAGTTCAGCAGACGCAACCCAGCTGTCGGTGTTTTAGTCCGGCAACCTACCAAGGGGAGTACCCGAGGTAGATAAATGTGGCCTTGCCGAGATCGGTAACTCGAAGGAAGAGACACGTGGCACACAATTTAGACAGGTTCGGGCCGCGAGGTGCGTAATACCCTACGTCCTGTATGCTGCATAGCTCTGGATTGATTGGATGTGTTTACAAGATGATGCGTATGAGAGAGAAGGGTCCCTGCCTCGCCTTATATAGTCCGGGAGGCAGGGTTACAGGTCAGTTCAGGGAGAGAGTACTAGTTGGATACGTCTAGGAGTTCTCTACACAGTACAGGACATGTATAGCTTCCTATCCGAGTACTTCTCCACCGTAGTCCTTGCGCCCCACGCCATCAGGTGCCGTGTGGCACAAGCCGGGTAGTCCCAGGGGCCCATCGAGTAGTCGGTCCTGGTACCCACCGAGGTAGTGGGCCCACGGAGGTCTATACGACAAGCCCCCGAGTACTTTGTAGTCGAGCAGGATAGTTTCGAGTAGTCTTGATGGCCTTTACGAGTAGTCCTCAAGCGTCCCTGAGTACTACAAGCCGAAAGTCCTCGAAAATACTTGAAGCATCCCGAGGCTAAAAGGTACTCCAGCTGATCCTTGAGTAGTCTTGAAGTCTTCTCGAGTAGTTCCCAAGTGTCGACGAGTTCCCCTCTTGAAGGTCTTCAATAATACTCGTGTTTCTTGAAGCCAAAATCTATATGGAAGTGCAATTGCAAAATCGCACTCCATATGGAGTAGCCCCCGAGCCTTAGGTTGAGTCGTAGACTCTGGCTGAGGGTCAATCTGAAGTTCTGGCAAGATTATCCTGCAAAATCCGGAGAAAAAACCGAAGGACACGTGGCACGGAGCCCCCGAGCCTTGAGTCGAGTACTTCCTCTCGAATTGAAGGGTCATCTTGTATGTAGAATGTGTCCTGAGTTGCTCTTGAATCTTGTCGCCACCCAGGGAGTTGAGTAAACGTAGCCGAGCCCCCGAGATAGGGCGCGTCGACTATTGGAAGTTGAAAGGTCAGGCGGTCGTTGGTGAGTCAGATGTTGAAACATATCCATCTGGCCGTTGCGGAGCCGCCGGTTGACTTATAAATAGAAGCCGAAACCCTTAGGGTTTTCCATCCTCCGCATTCGCAGTCGGTTGAAATAGATCTAGCCAAGACTTAGCCGCTCGAGCACACTGCCGCCGCGTCTTAGGCCAAAGATCCACTCACGCCTCTGCTGCTTGCCTCCAGAGCAGCCCCGAGCGAATGCGAGTGAAGACCCGCTGTCTTTGGAGAATGAAGCCATCCCCGTCGAAGAGCATGAAGAACGCCGCTGGGAAAAAGAGGTCCCGTCAAGAGGCTACTGGATCTGCTGAAGGGTCAACACCGCCGGTGTCTCCCCCGCGCCCGAATCCAAACAAGGAGTGGAAAAAATCCAAAGTGAAGACCGAAGACCTTCTGGTGCTGGTGAACAGCAGTTTCCTCCGCGAGAAGGAGGTGGATATGTGGCGTGCCGCGGCGGGAGATCCACATCCGATGGAAAAGAACCCCGACGAAATCCCGATGTTCGCCCGATTCGTAGAGCACGAGTTGGCTCTTCCGACGAGCGACTTCTTCAAAGGTCTTCTCGACTATTATGGTATAGAGTACCTCAACTTGAACCCCAATGGAATCTTCCATGTATCTATCTTCGCCCACTTCTATGAAGCGTTCTTGGGGATCAAGCCCCACTGGGTGCTATTCAGAAAGTTCTTCCGCGTGAAGCCCCAGCTGTCACACCTGTTTTTCCAAAGAAAACCAAGTGCAAACCTATATGCATGCCAGGATCAAGTTTCATGCATATAGTGACATATAAGTGTATACAGAAACAGTATCACGTAAGAAAAAGGGCAGGCGCGTCAGGGGTGTGGCGTGGATTCGTCTTTGACCTGAGCGCCTGTGAATGTCAGTGCATTAAATGCCCCTGTTGGGGAAGCAGGTGCTGAGGCGGCGAGCCCACGAGGCTCTCGAGCGAGGCGGAACCTCACTCGAGGGCGGTGACCGCCCCTTGAGCGAGGCGGAAATTTTCCCGTGTAGTGCCGCGCCCCTCGAGCGGAGCGGAGTTCTGCTCGAGGGTGGCTGGGCCATCTGCCTGGTGAGCCGCCGGGGCCACCAGGGCCGTGGGCCCAGCCGTTGGGCAGTGAGTTTTGTCTTAAGTGTGCTTTGGGTTTGTTTGCATTTTGTTTTTTACAATAGAAAGTGGGTTTTTCCTGGTTGTTTAGGGGACCCTTATGGTTGTCCCTGACAGTAGCCCTCGAGCATCTGTGGGTGTATCCGTTGGGATCCCGCAGATGTTGATGCTAGCTGATGGGACCTTCTTCCCTCCTGGTCGCTGGTGCTTTTCCGTGGGGCCGCGCTAGCGGACCCGCAGGTCTAGCCCCCGAAACCTTGCAGGAGCGTGGGTGCTCCAGCAAGGTTTTTTCGTAGGGTTTGCCGGTGTGCGGGGTGTAAGTTTCAGCCGGCATCGGCAATATTCCAGCCGGCCTCGGTGGTGCCACACTCACGTATTTGGCATCCATCTGCATTCGGTGCATCTCCAGGAGGGGTAGCCGTGCGTCGAGCCCCTGAGCCTGGGCCCGTTCGAGGTGATCGGGGCGGGCTCTCCGACTAGTTTGTACGTTCCCTCGCCGTCTCTCCGCGGGTCTGAGGGTGAGGTTTCCGCAACCCCCATCGAGCGGGTCGCAAATTGCGGATTCCTCGTTGAGATGTTATCGGGTGATTGAATTGGACGCCCATGCCTCGTTCGATGAGGGTAGGCTCGTGGTCCGGAGACTCGTCCATGAAAGCGCTTACATGGGTTTGCTAGGTAGGGCTCGGTCCCGTTCGCTGGGGACCGAGGACGCGGAAGCTCTCCCTCGGTGGGATCCCTCGACTAGCTGCCCTCGTTGGCTCTTGAATACGACTTGTGGGGTGCCCTCGACCTGGTGAGCTCGAGGATAGGCTCGAATGCGCGGGCCCTCGTCGTCCCTGACTCTGTTGATCTGGGGCGCCTGTTCGAACCCTTCGAAGCTGTCAAACCTGATTTTCCAAAGAAAATCAAATGCATCTCATATGTGCGCCAGGATCAAGTTTACACACATATGATAGACGTCATGAGTGAAATATCAATAAACAGCAATAAAAACGTACAAGAGTTAAACCATTACATTATCTCTTTATTACACTCAGACGTTAGACTCGAAGGTCTTTACAACGATCAAACGATAACTATGAAGACGTAACTCCATCTTCATCTTCCACAGGCATCTGACTGAGGGCACGCGAGCCTCAAAACTCTTCGTAGTCGCTGAAGTACTCTTCTCCAGTGTTCTCTTCTGAACAGCGGGTAAGCAAGGGTGAGCACACTTATGGTTGGAGCTCAGCAAGTGGGGGAAGATGCAAGGCTTATCAAGAATAGGCTAAGGTTTTGCAGTGGTTAGCATTTTTAATGTTGGTCAAATTTTATTAGCAAGCACCTAATTACTAGATGTAAGTTTATACCAACCCACTTAAGCATTTAGGAAAGCATCTCCTCTCAAAAACCCACAAGAATCCACGATTTAATTCCATCTTTAAGTTTGATTCTCATGTGAGGGTCCAGGCCGCTCTTGACTGTGAGCACGGCTGATCGATCAGTTTTACACTCTGCAGAGGTTGTACACTTTCACCACAGCTCGCGTAAAAGTTCCGAAGAACTTTGAACCCAACCACCCATGTGTTGATCAGACACAATACCACACTACCGAGGTGTGGCTGCATAGGGACGCTACGAAGCCTTTAAGATATGCAAAAGACCAACAACCCACGACAGTTACAGCTCAGGGCGGACCATAACCCTCCCTAGTGGTCAGCACCTTAGCAAAGGCTGCTACCCCAAAAGAACCGGGCTATACCCCTGCAACCCCGAGCCCCCTGTGTTCCTTTTGGATAAGGTCACCAGTACAATCACACACCTAATTAATTGGCTAAGCCAGAGCCATATGGACTGTGGTTGCACTGTTTTCCTGGGTGGTTCTCCATGTTCCGATTAAACCATATGATCTTGTTATTAACCATAAGCACACACACATATATCACCAAAGTTATCATGATCAACATTCATCATATAGCAAAAGATTCATTTTAACCATCCCAAGTTATAGCAAACTAAGCATTTCTACCCAAAACATTTATTTAAAAGGGTTGTCCAAGGTAATAGGGATAACATCTAGTCATGTCCTTAAAAAGGTAATTTCCCATCAAGTTTATGCAATACAACATTTAAAAGTAAACTTAGTTATCATGCAAGTTGTGTGGGACAAAATAGAATATGCAGGGGGAGAAGTCCACTTGCCTTCCTTGCTTAAACACTGGGGTTCTTCTTCTTCAAACACTTGCTCTTGATCCACTCCAACTGGCTGCTCACTTGAAACCGGCACGATGTCTACGAGCACACAAGAACCCATTCAATAAACAAAACAATACACCAAGCATGAAAATCTTAAAGGGAAAATAAGGTTTGGGTCTAGGAAAACGAACACAAGGAACACTCGGAACTATCGGGAGATTTGGATGATCACAAACAAGAGCTAGCTATGTGCTTGGTATATTTTAATTAAATAAAGTCATCTGTATAGGTTATTTCAAAGAAATACCCTATTAATAATTAAGCAAGTTATATCTATATTTAAAAGACGGTATAAGCCTAGTCCAATTTTACTTATAAATATTTAAGTTTGATTTATGCAATTTAAAAATTTAATTTAGAAATAAGCATGCAAAAGCATCTATGCGTTCATCTTTATATTTCGAGTTGTTTTAATCAAATTATAATTTAAAAGCACATTTATATTCATATTAATCAAATTAACAATTTAATTAAGAAAACTTGGGATATAACCTATATTGCTTTTATTTAGAAAGCAGATTGAATAAATATAACCAATTTAACATTTATATTATGAAAAGCCGAAAGGTAGCTCTAATTACATTTTATTTAGAAAACATTATTAATTAAGATTAGTCAATTTAACATTATCTACGAAAACCGTTATATAGACCCTAATCAAATGTTATTAAGAAAAGGCATTCTAATAGGCATTAATCAAATTAATTTAGGACAAATTCATAAAAACATTTTATGTTGAACATCATGTCTAGCGCATAATTTAGTGTGAGCCGAGACTAACGCAACAAGAACGACACTAAATGGAGCTAAAACGTATAAACTAGGAACTAAACAAGGATGTAGGGACCTAAACAAGATTAACCATAGATCTGGAGGGTTAGCTGATAAGTTTTGCAAGACACTATAAATAGTGCTTGCGAATAGGCCAAAGGATAGGGGCTAGCTGGTAAAAGAGCCAGAGTGGGATTTATGTGTGAAAGTGGGATCTTTCTGGGGGGTTATGGACAAACTTTACAAGACACGGGATATAGATGGAAAATTACTCCACGATTTTCTAGGGGGTTTGGAGACACCTCGAGGACCTAAAAGGAAAATTACCTAGCCTTATCTCTTCACGGTGGTGACGATGGCTTCCTGATTGCCATGACCGGCGGACATAAGGTCTCTGGCCGGCCCAAAATTGATGGCGCTCTAGTTGGGGAATGGCGGCTGTGAGATGGAAAACTGAAAGAGAAAAACAAGGGGGTCGCACAAGATGTCTCACCGGAAGAGGAGGTGGACGGAGGCGGCCAGATTCGGTGGAGACAGCAGACGGCGACCTGCTCGGACTGGTAGCACCTTGATGGTTCTGGCGCTCCAATCGCTGGAGTTCTGGGGAGATAGGGACTCGAATGAGGCATGGAAAATATATAGGAAGACGAGAGGATCATATGAGTATGCTCACCACGGATTGGGATGAACTAGAGCGGTCGAATTGAGGCTGCGCGGACGAGACGACTGTTGTCTTGGGTCCCCACGGTCGGTGATGTCCCGGCAATGAGTGGACGACGACGAGCAGCGGCGATCATGACGTTAGGTGAGGCAAAGTTTCTCATCGCGCTCCCTTGCTCTGATGTGTGGCCCTTATAACGAATCGGCTGGGCGACGACGATGCTTTGCTTCGGGCAGCGGCGCACGGGCTTCTCGTCGTGGCGGCGCTCCGGCTGGTGTTGGCAGTGAGGAAGGAGAGGAATAGGTGCACCTCAATGTCACGATTCCCGTGGTAGTACTGTCTTGCTCGGGGAGGGCTTCTGGCCAGCGAATCGGAAAAAAAACGATCGGCGGCCGGACCTCGATTCGTCTCGGCAGCGGTGGCGCAGAGCAAAGGTGGGCACAAAACTTGGAGTAGGGTGGATGGGAGAGGGAAGCAGCAAGGGGTGCGAGGGACTGGGGCTCTCGTCTTTACAGGGTGAGGAGGGAAAGGGAGAGGCCAGCCCTGGCGGGAGAGGAGGAAACGCCGGCCATTGATGGTAGCGGCCGTTACTGGAGAGAAAACGAAGGAGGGGAAAACGGAGGAGAACAGAAGAAAGAAATTAAGTGGGGGAGTGAATCAGGTGTTTCATTGTGCCTTGAATGCCGGCTTGAAGGAGAAGAGGAGCGGGGAAGCCGGGAGAATGGCCGGTGACCATCACGGCAATGTGGTGGCGAAAACAGAGGAGAGGGGGGATCGGCTGGAGATGGAGGGAGGAGCTGACGGGTGGGCCCGGATCGTCAGCGACTGGAAGAGAAGGGGAGAAGGGGAAGAGCTGGGCCGCAGGGTGAACTGGGCTGCAAGGGAGAGGAATCGGGCCGCGTGTGCAATCAGAGGCCGGCGGCCTACTGCTGTCCTTGGGCTGGAAAAAGAAGGGAGTGGGCCGGTGGCGGGAAGCAGGCCAACGGGCTGAAAGGGAGGGGGTAAGGGGTTTGGGTTTTTTCTTCTTTTTTTTTAAACCTCTTTCAAAACCTTTTCAAACTTCAAACACTACAAACCTTTTCAAACACCTTTCAAACTAATTTTAAACACTTATTTTGAAACTTTTCAAAACCACACACTATCAACAAAAAAAACATGCATTTCAAATCATGATGCACAAACACTTATTGCCTCTAAAATTATTCAAAAATGATATTTAAATATTTTAGAGCATAATTTATTTGATAATTTATTACTCCTTAGAAAACAAAAACTAAAACACCATGTTTCTTACATTAATTTAGTGATGGAATTTTAGGGTGTTACAGAGGGTCAGGCTTCGAACCCCTGATCAGTAAGGCCATTGCGGGGTGGCAGCTAGGTGCCCCTGTCTCATTTACATCTGCAGGGCTCATGGGCTTGCGGCCGAGCCGGCCCTCGAGCTGTTGATCAGTAATCCTCTAGATTCGAGGGTATGCGTGGCGCCCACACTTGCCAAGCGGGGCTTGGAACCACCGGATCGTATGCGCACCCTTCGAGGGTCAGGTTTTTTCGAGCCTTAGGCTCGGGCTATTCTAGGGTTTCGCTTACGTGATAAGGAGCCAGGCCGTTTTAATGCCCCCAGTCGCAGTCGAAGTCATGCGTCGTGGGCGTGCCTTTTCAGGCGGCGCAGCTGCGCGCAAAGCGGGCGACGTGGGGGTGGACGTGACGGGCCGCCGCGGCCCTTCGGTTGTCGCGCCATAATGATCGCGCATGCGCGCACCCCTGGCCATTTCGGCATGGTGGGGCCCGCTCGCCAGTGACAGACGCCGTTGCCTGCAGTTAATGCGCACGGCGCGCACGGTTCGGGGAGCGTGGATCCCTTAGATCTATAAATCCAAGGAGGGGGAAGGGGGAGTCCCTTACCTCACCACTCAGCGTTGTTGCCCCCTTTCCTTCCGCTCTCCTTCTCCAGCTGCATGCCTCTTTGCTTTCGTTCGCCGCCCGCCTCGCCTTCGCTCGCCACTGCTAACTGCAATGGTGCCCACCCAGCCAATCCAGGTGCTGGACCTGCTGTTGTGGCATCGCTCGACGTGACAGACTTCGCGCTGAACGAGCTCGATAACGGCGGCCAGCTGGTGCCGAATGTGGGGGGCAGCCTTCGGCGTGGATCGTTCCGCTGGCGGCGGATCGGGAGCCAACCCGTCGTTCGGCTACGTGGTCAGCTTCATCCGGCACCACGAACGCGGCTTCACCGCGCCGTTGAGCCGCTTCATTGCGGATTATGCCACCACTACGGGGTGGAGTTGCACAACTTCGCCCCCAATGCGATTTCGCAGGCGGCCACCTTCGTCGGCGTCTGCGAGGGGTTCTGTCACACCCAGTTTTAAAGGCAAAACCGAATGCATAGATTACGTGTGCGCCAGGATCAAGTTACACACACACGCAATGACATGAATACCAAAATCAGTGCCACACGAATAAAGAGTTATTACATGACCAAAGTCTTAAAACAAAACATAAATAACGAGTTCTCGCAGCGGATAAAGTGCCTCCACAGGCAGCTGACTGAAGACACGCACACCTAGAACTCGTGGAAATCTCCGGGGTAATCTTCAAAGTTCTCCCAGTCTGAGCAGCAATCCGAGTGTTGTAGATACAAGAAAGTAAACAAGCGTGAGCACATGACGTACTCAGTAAGAGGAAACAACATAACATGCAAGGCCATATGGTGGATGGCTAAGGTTCAAGCATTTTAGCATTTTAGTGAATCAAGTTCTATTAGCAACATAATTACTAACGAGTATAAGTTCATACCAACCCCATTAATAAAGTATAAGCATCATAAATAAGGAAATAAACAACAATTTAACATTAAATTCCATAATTTAGTCATGTGAGGGTCCAGGCCGCTCTTGACTGTGAGCACGGCTAACTAGTTAGTTTGACACTCTACAGAGGCTGTACACTTTCACCACAAGCAGCGTAAAAGCTCCAAAGAACATTGAACCCATCCATGCGGTGTTTGCAAGGCACCATATCACACTACCGAGGTGTGGTTGCATAGGGACGCTACATGGCCTTTACAAAGGTTCCCTAGCAAGTTATGACCCACAAGGTCCGGATCAATTAGCAAGGTATAAAGTCCCCTAGCAAGTCGATATCCCACCATAAAAAGAATAACTCACCCAGTCCGCTGCTAGAGCGAGTCTATACCCCGCAGTACCGTCGATCCCTTGTCCTTTTCAGGTAAGACCATCTCAAGCTAAAGTTCCTAATTATTCAGCCAAGACCATTGCCCGTTAGATCTTGTGGTTTTACTACTTTCCTGGGTGGTTCTCCATGTTCCGATTAACATAACAAAGTGATCTTGTAAAGTAAAACAACATAAAGCGGAACATAGAATATAAAAGTATCCAAGTTGATTATATCATCCCAGTTAAGCATGCTAAGCCATAGCTACCATCAAGATTAAGGATATTAACCCGGTTACAAGGCAAAGGTTGTAAAGGCTAAGTATGATCCTTAATAGGTTCCCATCAAAGTTAATGCAAGCAAGAAAAGTAAATACAGTGAATTAAATGCATGTTATGTAGGACAAGTGGGCATGCATCAAGGGAAACTTGCCTTCAACAAGACTCGGCTGTTCAAACTCTAGCGCGTCTTGATCTTCAAATCCTTCGAATGCTTCACTCTCTACGCTCCACGATAATCACATACAAGCAAGCAACAAGAATAAATAAGAAACAGTCACCAAACAGCAATAACAGAACAAAACAGGGACATAAAACTGTTCTACGCTTCGAGACGATCGCGTGGACATAAAGAACGCTAAAAATGGAGCTAAAACGACCAAGATACGCTTAAATGAAGGTGCAAGGACTAATCTATAAAAAATCCTGAAGAATCTGGTCTTAAACGTAACAAAAGGACCTAACTGTAAAGAACTTATTACTGCGGAAGGGTATTTTTATGAAATCCGGAAAGCTCAGGGGGGTTTCTGCAAAAATGCAAGGGCCTGCCGGGTTTGACCGGAATTAACCCGGCTGACTCAATCTGATCCATTGGATCTAGATCAGATTGAGGCTGGCAGCGGCCGGGTTAAGCAGTGGCGGCGGTTTGATCATGAGCGCTGGATCGGCGGAGGACGGCGGCGAGTGGTGGCGGCCCGCGGCGGTGAAGTGCGGGACCGAGTTAGGGGCTCGATTTCGTGTGCTCTTTGCACCGGAAGATGGCGTGCGTGACGGGGAAACCATCTAGGGCGGCGCGGACGCCCGGGAAGCGGCAACGACGCCACACGGCGCGGCGAGGCGGAGCGGCGCGACGGCGAAGCTCCGACGAGCGCGTGAGGTCGACTCGGGCGCGGACTCGCAAACAAACGGCACCAACGGCCTCCTCACCTCCAAGCGCGGCTCCGGGTCGGCTTCTCGTCGGCGCGCGCGGCGGCGACGAGCAAAGAACGGCGGCGGCGCGGGCTAGGGTTCGGCGGGGTGCGGGCGCAAGCAAGGGCGGCGGCTAAGGCTCGAGTAGGGAACCCTAGGGGTGGCGGCGCGGCTTAAATAGGCCGAGGGGCCGTCCTAGACGTGCGGGGCAAGCAAGGCGGGCGGGCGCGCGACGGGCGGGTCGGACTCGGCCTTGAGTCCCGCCGGGACACGGCGCCGGGTTGGGAATGGGCCGCGCGCGGGACAGCGGGGATGGGCTGGCGGCGGAGTGGAAGTTGGGCCGGCTGGGCCGCGCTAAGAAGCTGAGCCACGACGGTGCTGCAGGCTGTGGCCAACACTTGGAGGGGCGCCGGCGGACTACTGCTGTTGGGCTGGGCTAAAAAGCAAAAGGACCAAGAGTAGAAGCTTTACTATTTTTAAAAGACTTCAAACAATTAAATTCAAACTAGAATTTGAATTCAAACAACCAAAAGCAATGCACCTGCATGAATGCAACAATTAAAGCCTATAGTTTTTTTATTTTATTTTAGGAAAATTTTAAATGCCTAAAAGAAATTAAGAGCAACCTTATATTCCTCAAGAGAAATAAAAGGGTTTCTAGCAATTTTTGTAATAAAAGCCAAACTTTGCAAAATTAGGGTGTTACAGGTTCCAAGGGATCCCAGTGAACTGGGATCTCCGGGTCCACCTCTTCTGAACTGGGATCTCTGGGTCCACCTCTTCTGTGCGGAGCTGCACACGCTCACCGCGCACGAACCACGGGTGCGCCGCGCGGTGCGCGCCGGCGACTTGTCGATCTCGCTGCGGGACTCGCACAGGGAGTTCTACATCCCCTGCACGATGACCTCCAACAATGCAGAGTGGGAGAGGGAATGGTTCTACCTCCGCAACGACGGGCCCGACCTCCCCCCTACACTGGCAAGGTGCTCAAGGAGAAGGCCGACTCCTGGCATCACGACATGTTCCCCTCTTCGCGCCAGGATCAGTTGCAGTCAATCCTGCTCGTGTTGAAGGGCCTGGCGGACGCCGGGTTGGGCGCGGCTTCGGTCCTCGCCAACCTCCACCACAGGTGGATCGTCCCCCTCATGGAGAGAGAGCTCCGCATCTACGAGATGAGCGAGACGGCCAACCCAGTGTCGCTGGCGCGTTCGCAGTTGCTGCATGACCGCTTCCCCCCGGAGTATGCAGACACGAGGGCGAGTGCGCCATTAGCCTCAAGGCCGTCAAGCACGGCAATGACGACCTCCGGTCGTTTGTTATGCTTCCCGACGCCTCGACGGTGAGTAGGCTCCCCCTTTCCTTTATTCCCTCGCGACGCGCCGATGCGATTCTGACATTTCGCTCTTTTTAGCAGAGGGTGGCCATGGACGCCGCGCGGTCCGACCCGCCCACGCCCCGAGCCCGAGCGCGCGCGCGGCGCAGCGTTGGGAGCAAGAGTGGGCGACGCGCAAGAAGGAGCGGAGGATCCGGCGGCGGGAGCGCCGGGAACAGCGGGACGAGGAGTACCGGCTGCGCGAGCAGCAGGGACTCTCTCCTCCGGCGGCCTCGGAGTACTCGTCGTCGGAGGAGGAGGAAGAAGATAGTGATGGGGGGCGGGCTCCCCCCGAGAGGTGGGATCCTGCGCCCCCCTCACCGAGAGCCGCAGAGGCGGTAGAGGCAAGTGCCCGGGGTGGGCGCAGAAGCGCCCGCCGCCGGGCAGTCTGTGGAAGGTACGGCGCACGCCACGGAGGCGTCGCGCGCGTGCCGCGGAAGTGTCCGGGAGCACTGCAGTGGCAACGACGGCCGCCACCACAGCGCCCGTCGAGCCCTCGAGGAAGAGGAAGCGGGGCTTCTTGTAACACCCAAAATTCCATCACTTAAAAAAAATGCTAGCAACAATTAGAATTTTTATTTTCTAAGGATTAATGAATTTGAATAATTAAATTTGCCTTTAAATATATGCAATAATAATTAATTAATTTAGATTTTACCAAGTGATTGTGCATCATGTTGAATGCATGGGCTTTTGATTGATTGTGTGGTTTAAAAGTTGGTTTAAAAATTTTTAAAGAATTTTGAGTAAAAGTTTGAAAAGGAAATGAGAGAAAGGAATTGAAAAAAAAAGAAAAGAAAAAAAAAGGAAAAAAACCAAACAAAACACCCAAACCATTTGACCCACCACTTAACCCGCGCGGCCCATCTAACCCCCGGCCCGCTCTCCTCCCACGCGCCACTGACAGGTGGGGCCCCCTGTCAGGGTCATCTTCAACCCGCCGCCGGCCGCCCCCATTCCCCGCCGCCCCGCCGGCCGCCGCCCGCCCGCCGCCCCCTCGCCTCCCCGCGCCTCCTCCCCTTCCCTCCGTGCTCCAAGCACCCAACCGACGCCGCCCAAACCGACCCCGCCCCTTCCACCCCCGGAAACGGCCGCCCACCGAGCCCCCCCCCGCCATTAATGGCGGCCGCCGTGTGCCCGCCGTCCACCGCCTCGCCCGCGGCTCCTCCGCTCCCCTCGCCACCTATAAAAGGTCGCCCCCGAGCTCCTCTCCACCCCGCACCGCTCAATCGAGCTCCTCTCCCCCTCTACACCGCCGCCCCCAAGGACGCCCGCCGGAGCTCCGCGCCTCGCCGCCGATCCGCTCCGCCGCCGCCTCTTCTTCCTCTTCGAGTCGCTCAGTGGTTTCCCCTTCTCCTCCTCTACGTTTCAGTGCATTCATCCTGTTGTTTAGTGCGCAGTAGTGTGTTTTTGCCTACTCCGGCGAGCCGGCCGGCGAGCGCCGCCGCCTGCTACAGCGCGCCGCCGCCGCCACAGACCAAGCCGCCGCCACCCTTCGCTTGCAGACGATCCCCACCGCCCGATCTGAGCCAACGGCTCAGATCAGTCCAATCCGCCCGGTCAAACAGAGTCAATACCGGTCAAACTAGGGTTCGCCGACAATTTTGCTAAAGAGTCCCTGACCTTTTCGCTATTTACAAGCCGGTCCTCCCACCACATAAAACAGTTGCAAGTCAGCCCCTGGTTTTTATAGTTTAGCCCTTAGCCTTTCAAAAATGTTCACCCGCAAGTCAAAAAGCCTTTTTTTGCACCTAGGACCTCTAGTTTATATTTATAATTATGTTTTAGCCCCTGAATTTTTATAGAAAACCCCCTAAGGATTATTTACTTTTACAAAACAGTCCCTGAAATTTGTTTTAATCGTAACTTTTCCGTCTTAGCTCCGATTTAGGTGTTTTTGGTGTCCACGCGATCGTCTCAACAAGCACATTAGTTTTAGAAGCTTGTATTAGACTTTTAGCAATGTTTGATGTACTGTTTTATTTATTGTTTGTTTTTCTTGTGTGATCGTAGAGGACGTGCGTTCGAGTTTGAGCGAGGAGAAATCTTTTGAAGAAATTGAGCCCAGCTTTTTAGGAGAAGAAGGCAAGTGGATTTCCCCCCCTGCATACTCTTTTTGGTCCTAATAACTTGCATGTTATCACACTTTAAATTTTAATTGTTATGCATAAATTTTGATGGGAAATGCCTATTAAGGAAATGACTAGATTTCAATCCTTATACCTTGCCTACCTTGTTTTAAATAATTGTTTGGGTAGATAAATGCTTAGATGTTATACTTTGGGAATGGAAGTTATCTTTTAAAATGTTGAATTTAAATGGAATTTGTGTTTATGGAATTTCAAGAACATATAACTTAAAACATGGAGAACCACCCGAGAAAACAAAGTGCAACCACAGTCCACATGGCTCGGCTTAGCCAAATAATTAGGAGTGTAAAATATCTAATAGCCCTTGTCGGAAGGAACACGGGGGCTCGGGTTGCGGGGGGTATAGCCCGGTCCTTTTGGGGTAGTAGCCTTTGCTAAGGTGCCGACCACTAGGGAGGGTTATGGTCCGCCCCGAGTCAGAATCGTCGTGGGATATTGGTGTTTTGCACGCCTTTGTAAAGGCTTCGTAGTGAACCCCTTGCCACTCACCTCGGAAGTGTTTAAGGGCTTTGCAAACCCGGGCAGGATGGGGAACACGAACTGTGGGTAAAGTGTACAACCTCTGCAGAGTGAAAACTGATCGATCAGCCGTGCTCACGGTCAAGAGCGGCTTGGACCCTCACATGATAGTTTACTAGAAATGGATTTCCAATTTGTGGTTTACTTATGATTTGGAGGAATATTCTTGAAAAGCTAAATTTTGGGGTGGTATACACTTACACTTAGTAAATAGGTGCTTGCTAATAAAATTTGACCAACTTAAAATGCTTACCGCTGAAAACCCTAGCCTACCCTTGATAGCTTTGCATTTTTCCCCCACGGGCTGAGTACCAACCATAAGTGTACTCACCCTTGCCATATGTGTTCAGAGGAGGATGCCGGAGACGAGTTCTTCGACGAGTTCGATGGATTACGAGGCTCGCGTTGCCCCCGATCGGGAGCTTGTGAAGTTGGAGACGGTGTTCCATCGTCTAGCTATCGATGTTCGTGTTTAGACCTTCGTGTCTATCGATGAGTGTAATAAATTAATAAACCTCTCTATGTACGTTTTGAGCATTGTACTATGATATTACACTCATTTGTCTATCATATGTGTGAAAATTGTGGTTATGGCACACGTATGAGATGCATTCGATTTTCTTCGGAAAACGGGTGTGACAGAGTGGTATCGAGCAATGCGATCGTAGGACGCAGCCTTAGATAGAAATGGTCGAAATAAGGACATTATCTAGAAAGACATTTCAGCTCTCTCATTCAAAAAAAAAAATCCCCTAAATACACCTAAAAATCTATCTTATTTGCTTTTGTTAAAACCTTGTCCCCTTTATTGTTTTATTCGCTCCGATTTCGAGTTTTCTTTCATAGATGGCCGGGACTCGGCCGTTCGAGCACGGTGCCCCTCCTGTCCAGCCTCAGGAGGAACCGGAGGACCCCTACTTCTTCGTAGAAGCTGAGGATGGAGCCATCCTGGAGGTGTACTCTGATGGAGAGCTGGGATCTCCGCGACCTCTGCCTTCCCCGCCACCAGCTGCCCCTGCCTCACCAGCAGCTCCTGTCGCCCCTGAGGATCCTGCACCAGTTGCCGCGGAAGGAGATCCACACGACTCTGGCGATGACACCGAGGACAGTGAGGCGACGGAGGACGACAACGAGGAGAGGGACGATGCTTACTACGAGGGACCTCGCGAGGGAGACCCGTACTGCATCATGCACTCGTCTGAGGTGGCACTTGGCTACTTCCCTTGGCTGCTGAGGAACACTTTACTGGAGCTGGGGAACACCGTGTACCCCATGTACGTCACTCACGGTGGAACGAACCTCCACCGGGCACCTACTACCCGACCGAGTCCACATCGGGGTGCGCAACCATGCCGCGAGAGGGTATATCTCGCGCACGACTCATGATTCTACTACACCTCACTCTACCTACCGGGCATCGGTCGGCAACGCCGCCGGGAGGGCCTTGTTCTCTCTTCGTTTCGGGCATGACCAGGAGTTGAGCCTCGGCCGACTACCGCCACATCCCTCGTCGTACCGGTGGCACCGAGCGAGACGGTGGTACCGCCGAGCGGCTCCGAGGACCCACGCCTCCACACTCTTGCCCGGGTCACGGCGGCACTCAACACCGACCCGGGAGGGTACTACGGCCGAGCCGGGAGCGGACCCACGGTGAGCCGAAGGACGCCTACGCCGGGATTGCTCGGCCCGGGAGGCCGAGCGTGACGGTAGGGAGCCACCCGTCCGGCCCCGACGAGACCCCTTTCCTCGCGGAGTCACCACCCCGCAAGAGGCTTCGTTACGGCTCTTCTTCTGCCACCACAGGTCTTCTAGGCTAGGATGCCACCGTGAGATGAGATCGTTAGACCCGTCCCTGCGAGGACGTAATCGATGTAATAATGATTGTTGGTTGCAAACATGTTTGATTTGGGTTTTTGTTTGACTGGAATGCCTTGTGGTGTGATGGCCGCATGAGCATTAATAAAATAATTAAGTTTAAATTTAATCTTAGCCCCCTTTCTCTCTTACTCATGTTTATCGATACTGCTCTTATCTGAAATGACTTTCTCTAACAATCAGATGGTAAACACCAGGTCCGGAGGTGGACAGGACATACCGCCTGTGATACGTGCTCACATCGCCAATCAGCAGAATCCCGCCCCACCTCCACCTCAGGGATTAGCAATGGATCCAACCATGCGGCAGCTTCTTTACGGCTCAAATGCAGTTGATTCAGAATCTTACTGCAACGGTCCGGAACTTGCGAGCACGGCAGAACAACCCGCCACCACAAGGACCACCACCACCTCCACCAGTCAACAGACACAGAGAGTTTATGAGCCACCATCCACCCACCTACTCCCACTCAGTGGATCCTCTTGATGCAGATGATTGGCTCAAGACTATCAATAAGAAACTAAACATCACTCAGTGCAATGACAGAGAGAAAGTCATGTATGCCTCGGGACGCTTAGAGGGTGCTGCAGCCGATTGGTGGGATGCCTACACTGTAGCACATGCCGCTGCTGACACTATCACCTGGCAGGAGTTCCAGGACGCTTTCCGTACTCACCACATTCCGTCTGGAATAATAAAGGCTGAAGCGAGAAGGAGTTTCTCGCTGCGAAGCAAGGCGGCATGTCCGTCGGCGAGTATCGGGACAAGTTCACCCAACTTGTCTCGGTATGCTCCGGATGAAGTGGATACCGACCCGAAGAGGCAGGAACGATTCCTTGATGGTCTCATAGGGCCACTGAACTATCAGCTCCAGAGCCACACTTTCCCCAACTTCCAGACCCTATTAGACAAAGCTATCGGTCTTGAAAGCAAGCGCAGAGAACTTGGAGACCAGAAACGCAAGTTCCAGAACCAAGGGCAATCTAGCAGCAACACACGTCCCCGCTATAGTGCACCACAGAATCCTCAGTTCCGCTCAGGAGGATATAGTGGGAATTTTCAGCAGAACCAGTCATTCCAGCGCTCAGCTCAGCAGCCCCAGCGCTTCCATCAGCAGACTCCACGTACCCCAATCCAGCAGCAGAGTCGCCCAAACAATACCCCAGGTGCTCCAGTGAGAAACACCGCACCAGTTCAGCCTAATGGATGCTTCAAGTGCGGAGAGTTAGGGCATTATGCCAATAACTGTCCCAAGCGTGGAATGCAAACTCCACAGAAGGGCAATGGTCAGAAGCCTGGGCAACCATCCTCTCAGATTCGCACTGGGAATTCTACTCCTCAGGGCAACAGGGCTCAACAAAACTTTGTGCGTGGGAAAGTAAACCACGTGACGGTTGAGCAGGCTCAGGAAGCTCCCGAAGTCGTGCTTGGTACGTTCCTTGTCAATTCTGAACCTGCATCCGTTTTATTCGATTCTGGAGCATCACATTCATTTGTTACCCATCAATTTGTGGAAAAATATAGCTTGCCCATGAGTCTTATGAAGACACCATTACTAGTTAGCTCCCCGGGCGGAGAAATGAAAGCCAGACACATATGTCCACGGGTGAACCTTAAACTTAATGAGATAGAATTTCTAGCCGACCTAGTAGTTTTAAAATCTTGGGGAATAGATGTCATACTTGGAATGGATTGGCTGCGCAAGCATGATGGGGTGATCCAGTGTCGCAAGAGATCAGTGGTTTTGACTAGCCCACAAGGAGACAGAATTGAGTTCAGAGTGGATAACTCATCCGAAGAACAAGGAACAGTGAATTCAGCAAAGGGCAAATCCATAGAGGAGATCAAAGTTGTGAACGAGTATCCCGATGTATTTCCGGATGAGTTACCGGGGTATGCCGCCCGACCGCGACATTGAATTCAGCATTGAACTTTTACCTGGTACTTCGCTCCTATTTATAAAAGACCATATGGAATGAATGTTAAGGATTTGGCCGAATTAAAGAAACAAATAGATGAGTTGCTTAGTAAAGGTTACATCCGACCTAGTTCGTCACCTTGGGGGTCTCCCATTCTCTTTGTTGATAAGAAAGATGGAACTAGAAGAATGTGCATAGATTATCGTCCCCTTAATGATGTTACCATCAAGAATAAGTACCCTTTACCCGAGGATTGGAGATTTGTTCGATCGGATGAAAGGTGCTAAAATATTCTCCAAGATCGATCTACGATCCGGTACCATCAACCGAAAATCCGACTAGAGGACATTCCCAAAACTGCTTTCACATCTAGATATGGCTTATACGAGTTCACAGTTATGCCCTTTGGATTGACAAATGCACCAGCATACTTCATGTATCTGATGAATAAAGTATTCATGGAGTACCTTGATAGGTTTGTGGTAGTTTTTATCGATGACATTCTGGTGTTCTCCCCAAATGAAGAAGAGCATGAAGAACACCTGAGACTCGTGCTTTGCGAAACTACGAGAACATCGGTTATATGCCAAATTCAGCAAATGTGATTTTTGGCTAAAGGAAGTTTCCTTCCTTGGGCATATTATCACGAGAGGGTGGAATAGCGGTAGACCCGAGTAAGGTGAAGGCCGTATTGGATCGGAATCCGCCTAAGAATGTGGCCGAGATCGAAGCTTCCTTGGATTGGCAGGTTATTACCGTCGATTCATCGAAGGATTCTCGAAGATTGTAAAACCTCTCACCTCATTGTTAGAAAAGGGAAAGGAATTTAAGTGGGATGCCAAGTGCGAGGATAGTTTTGAGGAACTAAAGAAGAGATTAACCACAGCTCCTGTGTTAATAATGCCAGATATTCACAAGAGCTTTGATGTATATTGTGACGCTTCACTTCAGGGACTTGGCTGTGTACTGATGCAAGAGGGAAAAGTGATTGCTTATGCTTCTAGGCAATTGAGAAAACATGAGCAAAATTACCCCACTCACGATTTGGAGTTGGCTGCCATTGTGCACGCTCTAAAAATTTGGAGGCAATATATGATCGGAAATAGGTGTCGCATCTTCACTGACCATAAGAGCTTGAAGTACATCTTCACCCAGAAGGATCTAAATCTTAGACAGGCGTAGATGGTTGGAATTAATCAAAGACTATGACCTGGACATTCAGTATCATCCCGGCAAGGCAAACGTAGTGGCGGATGCCTTGAGTCGGAAAAGTCGTGCAAACACACCGATAGCTCATGTGATGCCTCAAGAGTTGTGTTGGGAGATGGCACGTCTTAATGCGGGAATCGTCACCCGAGTGAAGCTATGACGTTGGAAGTAGAATCTACACTTGAACAAGAAATCGGGAAGGGTCAAATGACGGATGAGAAGATTAAGGAGTATGGACGATTAATTGATCCGGCAAGGTTCCGATTTCAAGAGAGATGACCAAGGAACTATTTGGTTCGGGAATAGAATCTGTGTGCCCGAAATTGATCATCTTCGAGAGACTATACTTAAGGAAGCACATGACTCGCCTATTCAATCCATCCGGAAGCACCAAGATGTACCAAGATTTGAAGCAGAAATATTGGTGGTATGGAATGAAAAAGGATGTTCTTGCTCATGTAGCTCTATGTGACATATGCCGAAGGTAAAAGCGAGAATATCGAGAGGCCGGCAGGTTTGCTTCAACCACCGAAAGTACCCGAGTGGAAATGGGAGGAAATAGGCATGGATTTTATTGTGGGATTGCCACGTACCCGTGACGGATATGACTCCATATGGGTCATTGTGGATAGGTTAACCAAGGTTGCTCACTTCATACCCGTCAAAACTACTTACACCGGAGCCAAACTAGCGAACCGTATATGTCCGAATTGTATGCTTACATGGAGTTCCAAAGAGGATAGTGTCCGACCGTGGGACACGGTTTACATCACGTTTACGGGGAAAGCTACATGAATCAATGGATACAAAGCTTAACTTCGGTTCGCGTATCATCCACAAACAGATGGTCAAACCGAAAGGACAAATCAAATCCTAGAGGATATGCTTAGGGCATGTGCCTTAAAGCATGGAGGTAGGCCGGGATAAAAGTTTGCCATATGCAGAGTTTGCCTACAATAACAGCTACCAAACCAGCCTTAAGATGGCCCCTTTTGAAGCCTTATACGGGAGAAAGTGCGAGAACACCATTGTGCGGGACCAAACGGGGGAGAGTCAACTTTTTGGACCGGACATTATAAAAGAAGTCGAAAGACAAGTTGAGATAATTCGGGAAAATCTCAAGACTTGCTCGGTCACGACAAAAGAGTTACGCTGATCCCAAAAGAAGAGAAGTTGTGTTTGAAGTAGGAGATTATGTGTATCTCAGAGTATCACCCATTAGAGGTCTACGAAGATTCAAGATTAGAGGGAAGTTGTCACCACGATTCATTGGACCTTTCAAGATCTTAGAAAGAAAGGGAGAAGTTGCTTATCAATTAGAACTCCCAGCTCGATTGTCAGATGTACATGATGTGTTTCATGTATCTCAGCTCAAGAAGTGTTCAAGTGAGACTAAAGTGGACCACCTACCTTTGGAAGATCTTGATGTGAAGGATGATCTAACCTATAAGGAACACCCTATCAAAATTCTAGACACATCACAAAGAATTACCCGAAGCAAAGTCATTAAAATGTGCAAAGTCCAATGGAGTCACCACTCAGAGGAAGAAGCTACTTGGGAAAGAGAAGATGAGCTTATGGTAGAATTTCCTCAGCTGTTTCCCAATCTTCCTGAATCTCGAGGACGAGATTCTCTTTAAGGGGGTAGGATTTGTAACACCCAAAATTCCATCACTTAAAAAAAATGCTAGCAACAATTAGAATTTTTATTTTCTAAGGATTAATGAATTTGAATAATTAAATTTGCCTTTAAATATATGCAATAATAATTAATTAATTTAGATTTTACCAAGTGATTGTGCATCATGTTGAATGCATGGGCTTTTGATTGATTGTGTGGTTTAAAAGTTGGTTTAAAAATTTTTAAAGAATTTTGAGTAAAAGTTTGAAAAGGAAATGAGAGAAAGGAATTGAAAAAAAAGAAAAGAAAAAAAAAGGAAAAAAACCAAACAAAACACCCAAACCAGCCCAGCCCACCACTTAACCCGCGCGGCCCATCTAACCCCCGGCCCGCTCTCCTCCCACGCGCCACTGACAGGTGGGGCCCCCTGTCAGGGTCATCTTCAACCCGCCGCCGGCCGCCCCCATTCCCCCGCCCCGCCGCCGCCGCCCGCCCGGCGCCCCCTCGCCTCCCTCGCGCCTCCTCCCCTTCCCTCCCGGTGCTCCAAGCACCCAACCGACGCCGCCCAAACCGACCCCGCCCCTTCCTCTCCCCGGAAACGGCCGCCCACCGAGCCCCCCCGGCCATTAATGGCGGCCGCCGCGTGCCCGCCGTCCACCACCTCGCCCGCGGCTCCTCCGCTCCCCTCGCCACCTATAAAAGGTCGCCCCGAGCTCCTCTCCACCCCGCACCGCTCAATCGAGCTCCTCTCCCCCTCTACACCGCCGCCCCCAAGGACGCCCGCCGGAGCCCGCGCCTCGCCGCCGATCCGCTCCGCCGCCGCCTCTTCTTCCTCTTCGAGTCGCTCGGTGGTTTCCCCCTTCTCCTCCTCTACGTTTCGGTGCATTCATCCCGTTGTTTAGTGCGCGAGAGTGTGTTTTTGCCTACTCCGGCGAGCCGGCCGGCGAGCGCCGCCGCCGCTACGCCGCGCGCCGCCGCCGCCACAGACCAAGCCGCCGCCACCCTTCGCTTGCAGACGATCCCCACCGCCCGATCTGAGCCAACGGCTCAGATCAGTCCAATCCGCCCGGTCAAACAGAGTCAATACCGGTCAAACTAGGGTTCGCCGGCAATTTTGCTAAAGAGTCCCTGACCTTTTCGCTATTTACAAGCCGGTCCTCCCACCACATAAAACAGTTGCAAGTCAGCCCCTGGTTTTTATAGTTTAGCCCTTAGCCTTTCAAAAATGTTCACCCGCAGTCCAAAAAGCCTTTTTTGCACCTAGGACCTCTAGTTTATATTTATAATTATGTTTTAGCCCCTGAATTTTTATAGAAAACCCCCTAAGGATTATTTACTTTTACAAAACAGTCCCTGAAATTTGTTTTAATCGTAACTTTTCCGTCTTAGCTCCGATTTAGGTGTTTTTGGTGTCCACGCGATCGTCTCAACAAGCACATTAGTTTTAGAAGCTTGTATTAGACTTTTAGCAATGTTTGATGTACTGTTTTATTTATTGTTTGTTTTTCTTGTGTGATCGTAGAGGACGTGCCGTTCGAGTTTGAGCAGGAGAAATCTTTTGAAGAAATTGAGCCCCAGTTTTTAGGAGAAGAAGGCAAGTGGATTTCCCCCCCTGCATACTCTTTTTGGTCCTAATAACTTGCATGTTATCACACTTTAAATTTTAATTGTTATGCATAAATTTTGATGGGAAATGCCTATTAAGGAAATGACTAGATTTCAATCCTTATACCTTGCCTACCTTGTTTTAAATAATTGTTTGGGTAGATAAATGCTTAGATGCTATACTTTGGGAATGGAAGTTATCTTTTAAAATGTTGAATTTAAATGGAATTTGTGTTTATGGAATTTCAAGAACATATAACTTAAAACATGGAGAACCACCCGAGAAAACGGTGCAACCACGGTCCACATGGCTCGGCTTAGCCAAATAATTAGGAGTGTAAAATATCTAATAGCCCTTGTCGGAAGGAACACGGGGGGCTCCGGGTTGCGGGGGTATAGCCCGGTCCTTTTGGGGTAGTAGCCTTTGCTAAGGTGCGACCACTAGGGAGGGTTATGGTCCGCCCGAGTCAGAATCGTCGTGGGATATTGGTGTTTTGCACGCCTTTGTAAAGGCTTCGTAGTGAACCCCTTGCCACTCACCTCGGAAGTGTTTAAGGGCTTTGCAAACCCGGGCGGGGATGGGGAACACGAATCGTGGGTAAAGTGTACAACCTCGCAGTGAAAACCGATCGATCGCCCGTGCTCACGGTCAAGAGCGGCTTGGACCCTCACATGATAGTTTACTAGAAATGGATTTCCAATTTGTGGTTTACTTATGATTTGGAGGAATATTCTTGAAAAGCTAAATTTTGGGGTGGTATACACTTACACTTAGTAAATAGGTGCTTGCTAATAAAATTTGACCAACTTAAAATGCTTACCGCTGAAAACCCTAGCCTACCCTTGATAGCTTTGCATTTTTTCCCCCACGGGCCGAGTACCAACCATAAGTGTACTCACCCTTGCCATATGTGTTCGAGAGGAGGATGCCGGAGCGAGTTCTTCGACGAGTTCGATGGATTCCGAGGCTCGCGTTGCCCCCGATCGGGAGCTTGTGAAGTTGGAGACGGTGTTCCATCGTCTAGCTATCGATGTTCGTGTTTAGACCTTCGTGTCTATCGATGAGTGTAATAAATTAATAAACCTCTCTATGTACGTTTTGAGCATTGTACTATGATATTACACTCATTTGTCTATCATATGTGTGAAAATTGTGGTTATGGCACACGTATGAGATGCATTCAGTTTTCTTCGGAAAACGGGTGTGACACTTCTCCACCTTGAGGTAAGCAGTCGCTCCTCCAGACGTTCTGATTTTGAGGGGCTGGAGCTCAATTTCATACCTCTGTGCTCGCAGGGCGGTGACGACCGTACCCGACCTCGCGCTCGCTAAGGTGCTGAGGTCGGGTACATCCATGCCCACACGGCAGCGCTCGTCGAGGGTGTCGCGGGCAGTAGAGAGCAGAGCGGCGGCGAGTGAGCCACCGCGGGGCGCGGCCGAGGCCGCGGGGTCGCGGCGAGGAGGTGGCGGCCGTGGCGGCGGCCACGGTGGCGGCAACCACCACGTCGACGGTTCCCCTGGTGTCGGTCCCCACCGCGGTCGATCGGGGCGGCCGTGGTGGAGATCCCCGACGACGACGCCCCACCGCCCGGGATAGGGCCGGTGGGAGAACCGGCCCGCGCCGCCCCCCGAGCCCGCGGCGGGGGTGCTGGTGATGCGGGAAGATGGCTGCGTGATGCCGCGGCGGCCGACGCACGGCGCTGAGGCCTCGTCATCACGGGCCGGCCTCCCCACCCCAAATACCGCAGTGATGCACCTGGAGTAGGAGCGGGAGCTCGCCAGTGTGCCGCCGGCCGACTTCAACGAGGCCCAGGCCGAGCAGGCGCTGTGGTAGGAGTTTCGAGACCACGGGGCCTTGCTCAACAATGCGTTGAACGAGGCCCTGCGGATCCATGCTGGTCCCGCGTGGCGGGTCTTCAAGGTACGTACTCTTGTCACCGAATTCGAGATTTTTCCTCGTTGCCTTTGCGCCCTCGTGTTTTCTGATTCTACCTTCTCCCGCATCTGTTCACCGTTGACAAGAGCTTGAGGACCGGGCTCGAAAGAGGTATAACCATGTCGATCAGCTGAGCTCCGAGTGCGACTGGTACCAGGACCAGTACGACACTCTGGACGCTCTCGTTGAAGCCCTGCGAACCGACAGCGGGTGGCTGGATTACCGGCTGCAAGCTGTGCAGGACGAGCTCCTGGAGGAGGACGCCCAGGCTGCGGGAGACATCTCCGCAGTCGCGAAGGTGCAGGCGGCGCTCCTGGAGCGGGACGAGGCGCTGCAGAAGGCGCGTGAGGACGCAGCCGCGATGCGGACCATGGCGGCGGAGTGGGAGACGGAGGTGGCCTCGATTCGGACCCAGCTCGAACAAGGTCGTGCAGCCCTCGAGGGAGCGCGGTCCTGGCAGAGCCAAGCCAAGGAAAGGGCCAAGGAGGACGAGCAGCTGAGGACCAGCTTGGCGGAGAAGGCCGCCTCTCTCGCCTCGACGGAGGAGCAGCTTCAGCGGGAGGGGGACGCGCGCGGACAGGCGGACGCTCAGCTTCAGCAGGAGTGGCCCGCCCTTGCTGAGGCTCGGGTCGCCCTCGAGCGTGAGCGTCTGGCGCGGGAAGAGGCCCAGGGCCGACTCCAGCAAGAGTGCGCCGTGCTCGAGGGGGCACAGGCAACCCTCAAGCAGCGGGACGAAGAAGTCTCGCGGCTCGAGGGGGAGCTGAACCAACTCAGCGTCTCGCACGAGGATCTGCGCCAGTCCCTCGAGGAGCAGGAAGCCACGGTTCTCAGCCTGCGGCACGCGGTTGAGGACGCGCGCGGGGCCCTTGAGGCGGAGAAGAAGTAGGTCGAAGGTGAGTCACTTTTTCATCTGTCTTTTGCTTGTCGGTTCAACTTGTTTGGCATCCGCTCCTATTTTTTGTTTTTCGTTTATGATTTTCAGGCTTGCGGATCGCCCTGGGAAACTCGACGACCCAGGCTCAGGCTGTTCAGACGGCCTACAACTCCTCTCAACAGGAGTTGGAGGAGCTGCGAGCCGCCGCCCTCGAGGCATGCCAGGAGGTCGAGGAAGGCGAGGGCCAGGCTGGGAGCTCGATGGCGAGCCGCCTCCACACCCTCGATGGGCACGTCACCCGGCGCATGCACCGCGCCCCTTCACCTGGGTGTGCAGAAGGCACTTGGTGTGGTGGCCTCCCACTATCAGGTCGACCTCGAGGCCATCTCCACGGGCTACTTCGTCCCCGTCGGCGTTGACGACGAGGTGGCGGTGAACCGCGCGGACGCGCTCGCCGCTCCTGCCGTCGACATCCTCGCCGAGGACTTCACGGACTTCCTCTTCCCGGACGCCCCTCCGGCTGGCGGCCCCCAAGCCTGAAGACCATTAGGCGTTTGTGCCCTTTATATTTTTAGTGTTAGCATTCGAGCCGTGTGGCTTGCTGTAATAAATGTTTACAATTTAAAACATTTGAATGTTTGAGAATCGAAGCAGTAGTTTGTTCACTCCGGCAATTGTACTGTTCTGCCTCCCGATTTTCTTAGGTGAACCTTGGCTGGGAGAGTTTCATTCGCACGAGTATCTTGTAGGCGAAGTGGCGGGGGAAAGGCCATATCCTGCCGCAGGCGTAGGCTACCCCCGACTCGCGCTTCTTCACCCTTTGGCCACTCGCGTCCCGCGTAAGTTCACCCAGAGTTCGGGTCGAGGCGTACTTAGCACATTTGCGGCGAATTTTTGCGAAAAAAATGGGACCATTTTTAGGGGGATGCCCCCCGTAGTAGCCCCCGAGGGTGGCTTGGTTTTCAAGGGAAAGCCGAGTTACCCTTTGATTTTATTAATTGGATGGGATTTACATTCGTACGGCCAACTGGGGTGTTGGGTATGTAAATAACAAAAAGAACTTGGAAATCCTTTCTAAGGGTAGAAGCGACGTAGCTGTTGGATGTTCCAAGCGTTGGTGAGTTCTTCACCATCCTCGTTGGCCAGCTTGTAGGTGCCGGGCTTGAGCACTTTGACCACGACGTAGGGTCCCTCCCACGGGGGTGATAGCTTGTGGTGGCCTCGATTGTCTTGGCGCAGCCTTAGGACTAGGTCCCCTTCATTGAAGTCTCGGTGCCGTATTATCTGGGCCTGGTAGCGCCTCAGGGCCTGCTGGTATCTTGCTGAATGCATCAGGGCCACGACGCGGGCCTCGTCCAGCTGGTCCAGCGAGTCCTCGCGGGCTCGCTGGTTGGTGCCCTTGTCGTAGCCCTGAACTCTGGGCGACCCATATTCCAAGTCTGTGGGGAGAACAGCCTCCGCGCCATAGACAAGGAAAAACAGGGTGAATCCCGTGGCCCTGCTCAGGGTGATTCTGAGGCTCCACACGACTGTCAGTAGTTCCTGGAGCCATTTTCGGCCGGACTGGTTCAGTCTGTCGAAAATTCTGGGCTTGAGGCCTTGCAAGATCATGTCGTTGGCCCGCTCCACTTGACCATTGGTCTGCGGGTGTGCGGCGGCTGCCCAATCCACGCGGATATGGAACTTGTCGCAGGACTCCATGAACTTCCTGCTGGTGAATTGAGACCCGTTGTCGGTGATGATGGAATTAGGCACCCCGAACCTGTAGATGATGTCAGTGAAGAACATCACCGCCTACTCCGCCCTGAGATTCGTGATTGGGCACACCTCGACCCACTTGGAGAACTTGTCGATGGCAACCAGCAGGTGGGTGTAGCCCCCGGGCGCCTTTCTCAAGGGCCCGACGATGTCCAGCCCCCACGCGGCGAAGGTCTATGTGACCGGAATCGTTTGGAGGGTGTGAGCTGGGAGGTTGGTCTTGCGGGCGTAGAATTGGCACCCTTCGCAGGTGCGCACGATCTCGCTAGCGTCAGTGACCGCGGTGGGCCAGTAGAAGCCCTGGCAGGACGCGTTTCCCACAAGGGTGCGTGGCGCCACGTGGTGGCCACACACGCCCGCGTGGATGTCCCGGAGGAGCTCGCGCCCCTGAGGGATGGGTACACATTGCTGCAAGACTCCTGACGTGGTGTGCTTGTACAGCTCGCCACCCACGAGGGTGAACGACTTGGCCATCTTGGCGATGCGTCTGGCCTCGGTTCGGTCTGAGGGAAGCTCCCCTCGGTCCATCCAGGCAATGTATTTGTCTCGCCAGTCCTCCGCGCGGGGGACTGGCTCTATGTCCATGGCTTCGGCCTCGTCCGCGCCATACCCCTCGAGCAGGGAGAGTATGAATGCCTATTTCGGGGGTCCTCGTCCATGGGCTTCGCGCCCGTTGCGTTCGAGGGAGCCCCCGAGGGTTCCTCTTGACCTGAGGGCGCTAATTCGAGGTTGACGGACGGTCTGGCAACGTCTCTCACAAAAATGTTCGGGGGGACAGTGATCCGCCCCGATGCAAATTTGGCGAGTTCGTCCGCCTCCTCATTGTACCTGCGGGGTACGTGGTTAAGCTCGATGCTGTAGAACCTGTCTTCGAGGGCCCGTACAGCATTGCAGTATGCCTCCATCTTGTCGTCGTGACGAGCCGCATTCTTCATGACCTGGTCGATCACGAGCTGCGAGTCCCCCCTAACGTCGAGGCACGTGATGCCTGTCTTGATGGCGATTTTGAGTCCGCTGAGAAGGGCCTCGTACTCCGCCATGTTGTTTGGCGCGGGGAAATGTTGGCACACCGCGTACCTCATGTGCTCCCCGACGGGTGAGATGAAGAGCAGGCTCACACCCTCCCCTATTTTCTTCACCAACCCGTCGAAGTAGAGAGTCCAGCACTCAGCCTGGATTTGCGGCGGCGGCAGCTGTGTGTCTGTCCATTCGGTGACGAAATCCGCCAGGATCTGGGATTTAATCGCCTTGCGCGGCGCATAGGCGAGCGTTTCGCCCATCAATTCCGCCGACCACTTGGCGATCATGCCCGCCACGTCCGGGTTTCGGATAATCTCCCCCAACAGGAAGGAGGAGACTACCGTAACTGGGTGGGCCTCGAAGTAGTGCCGGAGCTTGCGCCGTGTGAGCACCACAGCGTAGAGCAGCTTCTGGATCTAAGGGTAACATGCCTTGGTCTCGGGTAGCACCTCGCTGATGTAGTATACGGGCCGCTGGACAGCTAGGGCGTGCCCCTCCTATGTACATTTACCACGATGACGGCGCTAACCACCTGAGTGGTTGCGGTGACGTAGAGGTACAGAGGCTCGCCGTCCTGGGGCAGCGTTAGGATTGGTGCATGGGTGAGCGTCGCCTTGAGTTTTTCAAGCGCCTCCTGGGCCTCGACGGTCCAGGAGAAGCGCTCGTGTTTCTTCAGGAGCCGGTAAAGGGGTAGCCCCTTCTCGCCGAGCCGTGAAATGAAACGGCTCAAAGCGGCAAGGCACCCTAGCACCTTCTGGACCCCCTCTCAGTTACCTCCTCTGCTGACGTTGCGGACGCTCAGAGCTTCTCAATCTCAGCCTCAGCGAGCGCAAGCCTCGACGCAGGCGTGTCCCGCTCGGTGGCGGCCGTTGCGGCGGCGGTCTCAGCGGAGATGGCCCGGTCCTCCGCGGACTGGCGGGCAGCCTCAAGGGACGCCCGCGCTTACGTCTCGCTCGCCACGGCACCAGTCGTCGCCACCCGGGCAACAACGAGCTGCATCTCTAGCTGGGTCTGCTCCGCGCGGAGTTGGCGCACCTCATGGGCACGTCTCTGACTTGAAGACTCGAGGTCTGCAACCAACAAAACAAAGATAAGTGGCGTAACCCAAGAAGACTGCGGAATTGAGAAGTTAACCCTTGACAAGAAAAACTTACCGAGGTCGCGGGGAGGATGAGTTCATCAAAGGCACGGCATGCCCAAGTCATCCCATGCTCCAGAGCATTACGCGCCGCATCCTCCTCGTCGTCCTCGGAGTCAACGTCGAGCCCGGACGTAGCCCCCACGAAGTGCATGCAAGCTCAAGGGTCCGAGTCTCGCTGCCCACTGTGCCTTGTGACAGGGACGCCCCCGTCTCCTCGGCCTCCTGGATCTCCGGGGAGGTGCCCCTGGTCATCAACTCGGGGGCGGCCGACTCTTGCGCGACGGCGGCCATCCCGTCTAGCATGCGAGACTCGAAACCTTCGGCTTCCGTGGCAACCGGACGAGGCGGCGATGTTCCTTCTCTTCTGACAACGGCTTCCGCCGCGCTGGCCTCCGCGACAGGGGCTAGAGCTTCAGCAGCTTCTACCGACCGGGGAGGCAACGCCTCCCGACCATCATTGACCTACGGCGGCGCGGACGCATCTGTTGATGGCTCCACGTGAACCGCGGGCGCCGCGAGGGCCACATCCTCCGTGTCTGTTGCAACGGCTGGGGCAAAGCTGCCGGCGCGCTCATACTCCTGCAGCGCCTTTGAGACCGAAGCGATCATCTCTATGATCGTCAGCTCGTTGAACATCCGCTCCGCTGCCACCTCGCACACCTTCTCTGGAAGTTGGGGCGCTTCGAGGTCGATTACCCCAACGCCAGGGAAGTCGATGTACCGGCACGTCGCCAGCTCCATCACCTCCTCGGCGGTGAGGGAAACCCGGGCCGAGGAGGACTCCGCCACCTCTGCGGTCGGGGGAGGATCCTGAACTTACACTACCGGGGAGGGCACCGGCATCTCTACGGTAGGGAGAAGGCTCGCCGTCGCCGTCGCCGTCACCGGGGCCGGCTCCAACACCGGCGGGATCAAGACATCGCGGTTCCCCGACGATGGGAGGACCGCCGAGTCCTCGACCACAATCACCACCGCGTCCTCGTCGCTTGGGCCGGTCTTGGTCGGCGTAACTAGGGCTGCACAAGAGGCGGGTGCCTCGGTGGCCATCTCCCCTTCCACAACGGCGGCAGGGACAGGTGGCGGTGGCGCAATCGATGCCCCCGTAGCGGCGGCTGCCGCTAGAACCTCCTCGGCCTGCGGCGGCACCGGCCCAGTGCTCGGGGCTGGGGATGAGGCTCGGAAGAGATCACCCGCGCGCTCGGCACCAGGCTAAGCACGCCAGTGTCAGCATGACTACGAGAAGGATAAGCGACGACGTCAGCAAACTAGTTGGAAGAAACACAACGAAGAAGACCTGAAGTCGGAAACTTACATCTTGGAGCGCACCCGGGCTTTCTTCATTGGGCAGTCCGACGAGCCCTGCTCGGGGGCTGCACACTTTGAGCCCTGCTCGGGGACTGTGCGTCTCGGGCCCACCGTCTTGGGCGCTGCTCCACTTCGACCCGTCGCCTCAGCGGCGGCACCACTCTCCCCCATGTGCTCGGGGGCTGTGCCTCCAGCCTCTGCCACGCCCGGGGCTGGACCTTGGCCCCCACCTGCAACGAGAGACATATGAACGTCTAGGGCTCCGCTGCCCCGGATGAGCAACGACTGCAAGCGCCGCGAGGTGACACTTGGCTCCGCCACCGGTGGCACGCTCGGCGTCGACCCCGAGTCCGATGATCTCCCCCGCGACCGGCGTCTCTGCAAGGAGTCGGAGTCGGGGCGGTCTGAGTCGTCGTAGAGCTAGCGAGCGGACGCCGGTCGCTCCTCCGACCTTCTCGAAGGATCGTCTTGACAGGGCGCAGGTCTCTGCGACTCGGAAGCACCCGTTCCGCTGGGCGCCGCACGGGAGCGGACCGACCGCTGGTCCACTCGGGCGGGGGGAGCCGCCTGATGTGAACTCGAGCCCACAGTCTTGTCACGCCCCACCTCTCGCGACCGGCGCAGCGACGACACTTCGGCGCCGTGAGGTGGCGACGATGAGGACGAACCCAACATGTTGCTCCAGTCGACCGCCACGCTGGCGACATCGCCACTCCACGACGGCTCAGGCAACGGGTCCTCATCGGAGGAGACGCCCAGCTCCCCCGTCTTCCAACTCTTGGTGCGGTTATCATTGTGATCGCGCTTGGCGATCTGGCGTTTCTCGTGCTGCGCCTTGCGCACAGCGCGCCTCTTCTCCATCGCGGTCTGGTTCTGGTTGAAGATTGCCTCCTTCGGGAGAGG
The DNA here is from genome assembly GCA_947561735.1 of Cenchrus americanus. NCBI lineage: Eukaryota > Viridiplantae > Streptophyta > Magnoliopsida > Poales > Poaceae > Cenchrus > Cenchrus americanus. The sequence goes on along the minus strand of OX387242.1, from coordinate 122,827,919 downwards.
CGCCTTGGCCGGGACGAGATGGGCGCATTTCAACTGCAACGATAAGGACACACCAAGATCAATCCCGAGAAGATCATTCCACGACAAAGGGCGAATGAAACTTGCCAAGAAGGCAGACAACTTACGAATTTCTCTGTCCCCACGTTGGGGAGCATCGGAAGTATCCGCACCGGCGGCCACAAGTAGGTCGACCTCCTGATCGCCTGCGCCACGCGGTGCTGAACCTCAAGCGGCGACGGGAGTTCCGACGCGGTCACAGTTCCCACCCATGTGGCCCTGTCTGCCGTCATGTCACAGAGGCGAAGCGGCCGCCTCCGGAGCGGCACGACCCCTCGGGCGTGGTACTGCCCGACCACTTCCGCCAAGGAGATCCCGGCATTTCGCAGATGCCCCAGCACGGGCCAGTGAAGCATGAGCATCTTCTCTTGCTCCTTGGCGGGGCCGTCAGCCAGTTCCTCTGCGACTTCGCGATGGAGCACCCAGTGTACGTCGGGAGCACGTGCTCGGGGTCGTTCCGCAAGTAGAACCACCCCTTGTGCCAGCCGCTGTTCGAGCTGGTCAACGTCACCGGAATGTAGTCGTCACCACGGCCTTGCTTCGTCCGGAGGTTGGCGCAGCTGATCGTCGCCGCGCGGGGACCGTCCCTCAGGCAGGTGAACCTGAAGAAGTACTAGAACAAGTGCCAGTGCGCGCCGATGCCAAGGAACCCCTCGCACATCGCTTCAAAAGCAGCCATCTGTTGGATGTTGTTCGGGTTGAGGTGTTGAAGCTGCAGCCCGTACGCAAACAGCACCCCACGGATAAACCTGCCAGCAGGGACGGAGAAGCCGTGCTCGTGGAAGACCATGAATGCCACCACGTACCCGCTGGGAGGGCGTGGCACGGACTCGTCGGCGGGGACGATCCATTCGACGGCCTCGGTGAGGGGAGGCAGCTGGCCTGCCTCAATGAGACGAAGGAGCTGCTCGTGGGAAACTTTGGAGCGCGTCCAGTTCGACATCATGACGGCGAAGTCTCGGGCGAGCTGAAAACGCAAGCAGCAGCACTATGGATGCGAAAGAACTCGAAGCTCAAGGGGCGAGCGTGAGAGAGAAGAAGCAGATGGAAAGCAAAGTCCCGAACCAGCGCTCGACGCGCGGTTTAAGGGGACAGACCTGACTCTCCACCTTTGGAGCCGGGCCCACCGCGTTAGCAAGACTTTCGCCCACACGCGCGCGCGCCCCGGTGAAACAACCACCTGCAACCGCAACGCCTCGGTTCCCGCGGGATGCAGGCTTGTAGAGCCCGCGCGCGGTCATGGTGGCGCGGTCACGTCGGTCGAGATGCCCACACTCATAACTGCACCCACGTCACCATTACGGTCATAATTGCCCCAATGAAACCTCCAAAGCTACAACAGCTACAATTACAAATAAAAGCTCGCGAGCGAGTCTTCAACTCACTCACGAGCTCGGGGGCTACATCCGGCGGATGCGCTCGCACGCACCCACCGAGAACTTGAAGAACACCTCCAACACCAAGCTCCATCAGCTAAGCCTGAGCACGACTTCTTAACTCCCACTCAGGCTCAGGGGCTACTGACGAGGCCTGGATTAGGGCCCCTTTGACGGCAAGATTATCTGTCTCAAGACAACAAAACCATAACCCTCAAGGCAATGTCCCCTGTTCACTAGCAAGCAGCTTGAGGATGGTCGTACCCTTGCTGACTACAACATCCAGAAGGAGAGCACCCTTCACCTGGTGCTGCGTCTCAAGGAAGGCATGCAGATATTTGTCAAGACCCTCACTGGTAAGACGTCCAGTCTTCGACCAGGTGGCTGCATCCCCGACTTGTTTCCCACTAGAGGAACCCGTCTACGCCTCGCTCGACAAGTCTCCGCCTCGCACGACAAGTCCGGCTCCGACTAGTGCGAGGGGCCCGGGCGCACAATTCGGGCGTCACCCACCGACGCGCACGAATGAGCGAATCTCCACGTCATGCGGCGACAACAGCTGGCGGCCATGCAGGCGACCTGCCCCGACAAGAGCCTCAAATTTAGGCCTGACTAGCCGCGCAACCATCACATCGCCCAGCATCTCCCGCTCTACCACACGCAAGACTCAACCCGAGGCACTCAAGCACCCTCTACGACGCGCACAAGCCTAGACTTAGGCTCGGGCGTGGCAAGCTAGGCAAGCACTCGGACAGACTGAGACGAGCCCACACTACTCGGAGAGAAGGCCAAGCGTCCCGGAGGGAACAGTCCAACCCGACCACGCGGCGGTTTCCCTGACAAGGCATCGCAACTCGGCTTCAACACATCCCGACGGACGGCGACGTACGACGGGATGTGCCAGCTGCCAAGCACTGTAACTCTTTTTACATCCCCTTATGTCCCTCCCCTTGTGACTATAAAAGGGAGAGGAGGGCAACGGTCACAAAGGTTAGACTTTCATAAGACCGAACACCACCTCCCGGGACTTGGGAATGAACTACCTCTCCCGACCAGTTTGTAATCCCTACTACGAGCACACCTGACTCAGGAACACGTCAGCCGCACACTGGACGTAGGGTATTACTCCTCGGAGGCCCGAACCAGTATAAATCCCGTTGTCTCCTGCGCTAACCATCCGAGCTCGATGCACGATCAATAGAAATTTACTGCCGGCGGTAGAGAACCCCGACAGATGATGTTTAGGACAACGACACGGTCTCCAAAGTACAACTTTGACTTCTCTTTTCTATTAAAATATTTATTAGATAGTTATATTTGCATATTATTATGAAAATATTTTTCAAGAAAAATCTATTGATATAATTTTCACATTTTCAAATTCATCGACTTAAAAATTATGCATGATTTATACTCTCAATGTTTGACACAAACTTTGTTCAAAACAACATCTATTTGCAATACGGATGAGCGTTATCGAAGTGCCGAGCTAGATAGAAAGCAAAAATTGAATAATAAATGATGGATTGAAAAGTTAAAACAATATGTAATTTGAAACGATTAAAAATGAACGCGGTCGAGGGGTTTTCTTCGAAAACATGCGCTACAACATTTGGAAAAGGTCGGGTGGAGCGGGCACCGTGCACGTGTCTTTGCGCGTCACGCAAGCCGCGCACCCAGCGGCGACCATTCCGCCGCTGCGCTGCGCTGTGCCTGCGCTGTTTCGCGAAAGGCGAGTCGTTAATTAAACTCGCAAATATAATCCGGACAGCGACGCCCCTCGCTTCCCCAAGACCAAAGCCAAAGCTCTCCACCTCTCCTCCCCGTTCCCCTTCCCCTTCTCCCCGCATCGGCGGAGAGCCAGGCCACTCCTCCCCACTCCCCCCAAATCCCCCCCGAAACCCTACCAATGGAGCCCAAATCCACCACCCCTCCCCCGCCCCCCGTCATGGGCGCGCCCGTCGCGTACCCTCCGCCGCCCGCCGCTGCCTACCCCGCGGGGCCCTACGGCCACGCGCCGGCGGCCGCGCTCTACCCGCCGCCGCCGCCCCCTCCCCCGCCCCACCCCGCCGCCGCCGCGGCGGGGCAGCTGGCCCCCGCGGCGCAGCAGCAGCTGCAGATGTTCTGGAACGAGCAGTACCGCGAGATCGAGGCCACCACCGACTTCAAGAACCACAACCTGCCCCTGGCGCGCATCAAGAAGATCATGAAGGCGGACGAGGACGTCCGCATGATCGCCGCCGAAGCGCCCGTCGTCTTCGCCCGCGCCTGCGAGATGTTCATTCTCGAGCTCACCCACCGCGGCTGGGCGCACGCCGAGGAGAACAAGCGCCGCACCCTGCAGAAGTCCGACATCGCCGCCGCCGTCGCACGCACCGAGGTCTTCGACTTCCTCGTCGACATCGTGCCGAGAGACGAGGCCAAGGACGCCGAGGCCGCCGCTGCCGCAGGCATGGGGGCGGGGATCCCGCACCCCGCCGCCGGCATGCCTGCCACCGACCCCATGGGCTACTACTATGTCCAGCCGCAGTAAACCCATCCCCCGTCCCTTATCTTTTTACTAGTAGCCTCGATCGAGCCTTCGATCGAGCCTTGCGAGTTTTAGTAAATTATGAGAGTGCGCCGAGCGCTGCTGCTTCCCAACTTGTTCTGTTGTTTGCCTTCTAATAACTCTAAGATGGCGTGATGATCATCTGATGTGCCCCCTCTTGTGTACAAGTAGTGATTCAATTCAGATTTGGGAGAGGGAACTGTTGTAGTTGGGAGAGGGAGGCTGTATGATGGTGATGATTCATGCGTGAAGATACTCCTTCCATATTTATTAATCGTGTGCTACTCCCTGATTAATGTGATGGTGATGCTTCAACTTGTCCATCTCTGACTGCCGTGAAATGTTTGTGTTACTATGAAAATTCCTCTTGCAGCTATGGTTGTGTGATGCCATTATGTTCTTTAGATTTGTTTTTGTAGGTTAGGAATGCAATGTTTGTCAATGGCAACCCAGAAGAGTTCTGTGTAATTTAGAGCTGATTATGTACTGGTTTAAAATAGATTTCCTGTTTATGTGCATTAGTCAATCATTTGCTTTGTGTATAATGAATATCATGTTTTCCCTTGGAGTAATGTCAGGGTGGTGGTGTTTTGCCGAATTTTCAGAATGTGGTTGTATATGCTGTTTCTTCTTGCATTAGTTTCAGGCCAATTTTCTTTGCTGAATTTCTAGAGTATGGACGGGTTGCTAGTCTGTATGAATGCATGATGCAGGTATGCAATAACCCCTGCACGGCTGCACTTTTTGTGATAGAAATGCTCCCGAAAGTTAACTTGTAGTGCTCCTTGCAGCAGATGTGTGCGTGCCTGAGCATTTCACTTGGATGTCTCTGAATCTATACTCTAGAGGGCACTTGAATGAAATGAACTTATGGCCTTTTTTCTGAACAACTGACTACTGGGCCCAAATAATTTATCTCGGTAGCTGTTCCTTGTATAGCCAAAGCAAATAGCCGCTTAGTAAAACATTTTCATACAAAATTCTGCAAGCTCTGCATATCCATGGTTTACTTTGACTCCTGTATTACTGTGAAATTGTGAATATATGCTGCTCTGCTACTTTGACTTGGTGAGTTGGTGTGCAGAAATGGAGTCTCTTCGATTTTATTTTGCTTAAGTTGACTCGATGTATTTTAGTTTATTTTGCTGAAATGTGACCATCGTAAGCTAAGTATTTGCTGTAACCATCTGAAATGGAATAATCATGATTAGCGCTAACATTCCACCGTTCACGTGGTACTCTTTCAGAGCCCAAATCCAATTTATCACACTTTCAGCTTGTCCGACGACTATCAGAACATCGTGAATTCGTGATCTTTATTTTCAAGATTCTTATCTATGGGTACAGACTAGATAAAAATCCATGTTCACCTTAAATCCAGGTATCTGGTTGTTGATGCTTGATTTCTTAGAAACATCAAACATGGAATGCTGGTTTGCAGCAAAATTCGGCATGACACTGCTGGATGATGAAATGACCTCTTGTCGTGAAATTTCTGAGTCAAAGGATGATGACAGCAGCCCCAAAAAGTGTTTTTTAGATAATTGATCTGGAGCCGATACAATATAGGTGTGAGAACCCTGAACACTTTTGCAAAGGAGGATTCATTTTTGAATGGGCTGAAAATGCACATATTTTTCATGCTAAAGGAGGCCCAAGAACACATAAGTTATGCTCCAGCTAGTACAAAAATTACTACAAAGAATGCGCCCTTCAAATTATTCCAACAATCTACTACGATGTTAAGCATGTCGTTGCCTTGTAGCACTATCTTCCTTGGCTCGGGTCTCTTTGCAAGGGAGCACAAGAAGTGATCTGTCCCCGATGCAGCAGCAATGAACACTCTGCAGTTTCCCTCTTCCGTTTTCCCAGATCTTCTCAAGAAGCCGGCGTCCCTGCAAACAAGCTGTCAGAATCGCGTCAAGTTAACAACGTGCCATTCATGTACTATTCCAATTTTCTGTTACTGAATTGCAGATTACGCGTCACACTAACTAAAAAGTTTTTGGTTCGGAATTTTACTTCAAGTTTTGACGAAGAATTGACGAAAACCTTAGTTGTAAAGGAGATTCAGAACTCACCCAGCATTTGTCGTCGTTCATTCTACGCGCACAGGATGAACTTGCCGGAGGGCAACGCGGCGGCGGCGACGGCGAGCAAGCAGGCGGTGACGACGTTCTGCTGACACCACCGCAGCGGCGCCCACGCGCCTGTGCCCTCGACGCTAGCGCACTTGGCCCTCGTCACCCCGTACTGCGGCTCCTTGGACAGGTCGAACGCCGCGCCCTTCATGCGCAGCTCCTGCACGGCGCGCGCCAGCGCCCGCGCGTCGCCGCGTTGCCGGCGCAGCCGCGAGGCGGCGCGCCAGTAGGCGCACACCCGGATCTGCACGGCCGCCGCGAGCGCGAGGGAGGCCGCTAGGGACAGCGAAGACGGCGCCCACCACCTCCTGCACGCAGCGCTCGCCGCGCCTCCACCGCCGCCGCCGCCGGCGGCGGCGGCTACGGACGCGGCGAAAAGGACCGCGAGGGAGAGGCCGTGGAAGGCGAGGAACGTCGCGCAGAGGTAGAAGGCGTCCCGGCGCGCGTCGTCCATGCGCGCCTCCAGCGCGCAAGCACGGCGGCCCAGGCGGTCCTCCTCCCGCTGCCACAGCTTGAGCAGGAGCAGGTGGCCCGCGCTCGCCGCGATCTCCCCGAGCGGGTGGGCCCCGGCTGCCTCCGCCTCGGCCGCCGTCTTGTCAAGGGACGCGGCCGCCTCCGCCTCGCCCCCGACGACGGAGACCGGGATCTCCACGATGTGGGCGTCGTTTTTGGCTGGCTCCGCCATGGCAGCAAGGTTTCTTGGTCTCTTGTCCGAGAACGGGATCTTTGTGAGGGAGGGAAGAAACAGGGAAAGGGGCGGCCTCTTGGGGAAAGATCTGAGTTCGATGTGGGATTGGAGTTGGGAAAGGGGAAGCGGAGATGGCAAGGTGAGGTTGGAAACACGGTGATCTCTAGATTGCGAGGGTTGGCGCGGCACCGGCACCGGCTTAAGGCCAGGGGGGTTGCTCTGCGCCCAACGGTCGGGTGGTGGCCGAGCGCTTTTGGGGAAGGAACAAGCAGGCAACAACGGTCAGATCCTGTGCGGGCCTAGAATTTTCAAAGGATCGCAAGGCTTAAAAGGAGGGAGGCCGTGCATACCCAAGAAATCACTACTTTCGGCCCATGTTCTAGACAAACGGCCCCAAACATTAGCGCAGGCCCAAAAACTATTTCCCCTTCCTTCCGAGACTACGATGCGCTCGGCATCCGCGGCGGATAAACTCCGGCAAGGCGGCGACAGCGCGATTCTGTGGGTATGGCGGATGTCACGCCCAAGATTATATTCTCCGGTGGGCCTCATCAGGCGCATCGGCGCTCGGCAGCACCGGCCATGTCGTAGCCGGCCGTTCTGTTATCTGTCACCGTCACATCTCCGGCTCCATGCTTTAGGTTGTACGCACCCCATGTAACAATTTTGTAGGAAAATCCGTCTACACTTTGAAGAGAAAAGGGGCTTGGAACGAAAAAATGGTCGTCCTCCTCCTGTACGAGTCACCGACTCCATCGCCGCCCCCACCGCCGCCTCCTCCTCCGTCGCCGCCGGCGATCAGGACGGGAGCTCCCGACACGTGGGGCGAGCGGGATCCATCGACAGGAAGCCTCCACGTCTTGGCGGCGCACGATAGATCAGGTACCGTCTCGTGCGCACCATCTCACCCCACCAACCACGCGAATCTCCTGGAAGATGGGCCATGGAGGTCAGAGGAATGGCCGCGTCTGGTATGGCGGGGCTAAGTCCTTGTACACTCGAACCAGACATCACTGTTAACACTAAAAATGGTACAGGAGAAAGGCTGACTTGTGGGCTGAGCTTGGTAATAAATACCATTCCTTCCATTATTGAATATCATTTGTAGTGTATTTTCCCTCTCAAAAAAGGTTTCACCCTCACTTCACTGAACTTATTGGCTCGGCTGGGGAAAATCTCCTCAAAGGAATCAGTAAAGGACGCTTGCGGTCGGCAGTGCGCCATCGTTCGGCAAAGGGACTGTTTGCGCTTTTAAAAGGGAAGTTTTCGGGAATGCATGGTGACATGGCCCGATGCAAGTAAAGAACCAGTTGATGGCGTATGCGAGACGGACATTGGCGTCGGAACATTAATTTAGACATTTAATGTTGTACTCGTAGTCAACCAGGAGTCGTGTTAGGACAAGGGTATAAATATAAACCCTTGATGTATGTAATAGGTATCGAACAATTTCACAACAAACCGGCTTTACGCCAAATTCTCGAGTCTTTTAGTCGTGTCGTCGAGTTCTTCGAGGGGAATCATCGATCCGTCGACCTCCGTAAGTACCGGCAACCTTGTATCATGTCTAGTATCATGCGGTGGATTTAGACCGTGATGCAGGAAGTCTTGTTACCTTGCTTAGTATCATGCGGTGGATTTAAGCTTGGTTCAAGAAGGTTTCTTATTAGATCATGAGCCATGCGGTAGGCTAAAATCTAGCTTGGAGCTAGTTATCGGCTCTACTAGATTTGGCAAGATCTAGTAGATTCATTAAGTTACCATGTGTCATCTTGAGTTTTTACTTTGTGTTTAAATTCTCGTAATAATCTTTTGCCCAATTTAGATTGGTTTGAATCGGCTTTATTTTGTTCGGTGATCCTTACAACACATGTTCACATCTGTAGCTCAAAACGGCACGTGGATCACATGTTCCCAAATAGCCGAACCCGAATCAATCTAAGTTGTCACGTGTTGCGGGTTCAAGCTTTTTAATCTTGTGTAAATCTTGAAAGAACCGGGTATCATGCGGTAGATGCAGGTTTTTGGGTTGTTTTTAGAGCTAATCATCCGGTGGATTAGATTTCGATTCAATCTGATAGGTTTATCATCTTTGGCAATGTCTGTGACTTCTCCACGGATCCCGATTCGGCTGTACAGCTGCATTCGGTAATGCATCAACGAGTAAAACGTGCTCATAAGTTTGTTTTAAATAATACATGCTTTTAGCCTTTCATATTTATATTGTATCATGCAGTGGATTAATCTCTTTGTGGTTGGTGGTGTGATTTCAAACAAGTTGTATCATGCGGTGGATTTGTCGGGGACAGCCACGATGGTCCCTAAAAAACCGGGGGAATCCTGCTTAAAACCTGCAAAAAACACAAGACACAAACACTCCTCGAACATAACACAAAACATACGCACACAGCACAGCCCACGCCACGATGGCCCCCGCGGCCCACCAGAGCGGCCCAACAAGGCGCCCCCTCGAGCAAGGTCTGCCTCGCTCGAGGGCTCACGCCCCCCTCGAGCGAGGTCTCCCCGCCTCCCTCGAGCGGGCTCCGCCTCGCTCGAGGCTCCCTCACGAGCGCACCTGCTCCCGCACGCGGGTACGAGCATTTAATGCTCTGACACAGCAGAGCCGCGCCATCACGCGCCTGGGAATCACGCCCCGGCGCTGTTCCGCCAACTCCCTAGGGGGAGCCCATCCCCCCACTGTGGGGAACTATGCGACAAGGCCTGTGTCAGCTCCGTGACACCGTGCCGCCCACTCTGGTACGGCTAACGCGCCGCGCCCTCGAAGGGGGCCGGTCGCGCCCTCGAACCCTCCTCTCGTTACTCTGCAGGGTCAAACCGTGACGTCAGGCCGGCGGGAGCGCCATCCCTGTCGCTGTCAGTCCTGTGCGGCCATCCCCGCCCCTGCAGCGCCACGCCGTGCACTGCTACAACTACTCCGACGCTGTTGGGCACGCGGGGACGAGACGCCGCCATGCCTGCCACTGTACCCCGTACGGAACATCGTCAACGGCTACCACGAGCCCGCTTGAAGGCGTCCCGGTCAACCACTACGCCTCCACCCTCGAAACCGCCCCTATTCAAGCACAGGGCACGCCGCAACGTCGTGACCGGAGTAAGATTCGCCAGGACGGGCGTCAACTCCCCGGCACTATACGCCGTACCATCACACGTAGTGAAATAGTGCGGCATGCCTGTAAATCGCCCTCTCCTTGGCCTATAAAAGGAAGGTGACCCCCCTCGCCGCAGGGGGACAGGACAGCGGATAGCGATCGTTCACGCGCTCTACGTCTTCCCCACGATATTGGCACTCGCCTCAATCACTCCTTTGGGACTTGGAGGCCACGCCTCCTCTCCCGCCTCGCTTGTAGCCGCCCCACTACAGGCACCCCGGTGCAAAGCAATATAGTGCCTCGAGCACACCCCTGCTGGACGTACGGACCCGGCCGGAACCAGGATAAACCAAGTGTCCTTAGTTGCTTAGCACCGACCATCGAGTGACAGATCTCAGCGCTTATTACTAGTTAGTGTCGGGACTACATTCCGCACCGACAGTTGGCGCCCACCGTGGGGCTCAGCGCGCTGAAGGTCGACTCGTCACCAGCTCTCTCGATGGTGATTCGCACCGAATACCGCGGTCAGTGTTACTCCATGGGCAGCTCGGACCCCCTCCCGACCGGATTCGAAATCCGGTTCGGGGGCCTGAACTTTCAGGCCACAAGGAACGACTATCTGATGCGCCTCACTAACCGTGAGGAACTCCGCGCGCGGTGTCTAGCCGGGTCCGCCCCGGTCGCCGCCGCACGCATCGCCACGACACCAACACCCACCAGCACGGACGGTGCGGGTCCATCGGCGCCACGGCACCGCCATCGCTCCGCCGGCACTCGCGTCGGGCGCGGTCGGAGCGCCGGCATGCCGCGCGCGTCGCCTCGCAACGCGACGCGCTCACCGGCGTGACGGTCGCCGCCCCGGCGGGGGAGCGCTCGGTCTCGGACCGCGCTTCCCCATCGGTCTGCGCGGCGCCACGGCGGCCTACGTCGCCAACACCAACGCTGACACAACGATGCGCAAGGTTCCCCCTGGCCGCCACATCTTGGTTGCCAGGGACCCTAGCCCCTCCGCCGGTGACGAGTCATCCCTAGGCTCCATCGACGAGCTGCCACCCGCCACCTCGCGCGGATACGCGGAGTGGGACTTCTCCGGCGTGCCGGACCTAGTGATGTTCAGGCGGTTCCTCGACGCCACGGACTACTGGTTTGGCTACTCCGACGACTCCAGCGCTGGGAGCTACGACCACGCGCGGGAGTGCTGCGTCATAATCACCAACGACCCAGCAAACGCCGCCGACGCGGCGGGTGCCGGCGACGGAGAGGTTCCTCCTGCTCTGGGAACTGGACCGCGCCTGCTGACGGGGCAAAGCGCCCCTCCCCCCTCACCGTCGAGGGGGGCCGACATCAACGCGCAGCTGGCCCAAGCACGCGAGCCCGAGGCCAAACTGGCGGAAGAATACCGCACGGTGCGGCTGCTTCGCGCCTCTATCGTGGGAGAAGCCTCCGCGCGCGGCGAACGCGCGCGTGAGTTGGGCAGGCAAGCCCGCGATCGCATCAACGCCGACTTCAACGTCGACAATCCGGACACGCCCCCGCGAGCGAGCCAAAAGCTCATCGCCGCTGCAACACTGCCGCGGGCCATGCCCGCCCGCTCGACGCCCAAGGCGCGGAACTCGCACCGCGAGGCGCAGCGCTCATCGAGCAAGCGGCCGTCCAACAGAGCCGAAAGCTCGGCGTCCCGCATCCGCCGGCCAGGGGAGCGCGCGGGACGATGTGGGTGCGCAAGGCCCCGAGCCCTCGGTACACGCGGCGGCGCAGCCGAGCGCCCCCGCCAACCCGGGCGCACGCCGGCCAGAGGACGACTCCTCGACACGTGCGGGCAAGCCCGAGATGGCGACGCCCGCAACGTCATCAACGCCCGACGAACGAGCAAAGCAGAGGCGCAGGCGGCAGCAGGCTACCACCCTCGACGGGGTGGACGTTACGACAACGATGAGGACCGCTCGCTGACGTCGGGGCTCCCGGGAACCCGCGTGTTCAGCCGGGAGATCCGCACGACAACCTTCCCCCAGCGCTTCCGTCAGCCCACGACAATCGTCAAGTACAACAGGGAGACGGATCCCCGTGTGTGGCTCAACGACTACCGTCTGGCGTGTCAGCTGGGCGGGGCCACCAGTGATGAGGTCATCATCCGCAACCTCCCCCTGCACCTCGCCGACTCGGCGCGGACGTGGCTCGAGCACCTGCCGGCCAGCCAGATCCACAACTGGGACGACCTGGTCCGCACGTTCGTGGGAAATTTCCAGGGCACGTACGTGCGCCCTGGGAACTCCTGGGACCTGCGCTCTTGCACCCAGAAGCCCGGCGAATCGCTCCGGGACTTCATACGACGCTTCTCCAAGCGCTGTACGGAGCTCCCAAGCGTGGCGCAGTCTGAAATCGTGCACGCCTTCCTCGAGGGCACCACATGCCGGGATCTTGTGCACGAGCTTGGGCGCAGCCCGCCGGTTGACTCGAACGAGTTGTTCGACATCGCCACCAGCTTCGCCTCAGGAGAAGAGGCGGTGGGGGCAATCTTCGACGGCAAGAAGGGCAAACGCGTGGACAACGCGCCCGCAGAGGGCAGCAAGTCCAAGGACCTCCGCCAAAAGAACAAGCGGGGCAAGAAGGGAAAGAAGTCGTGCCACGAGGTGCGCGAGCAGGGGCGCGACGACGACGACGGCGAAGCTCTTGCTGTTGACCCGGCTCGACGGGGCCCTCGACCGGCCCCTCGAGGCCCGGGAGTTTTCGACGACATGCTGAAGAATCTATGTCCCTACCACAAAACACCGGTCAACCACACCCTCGAGAAGTGCGACATGCTCAAGCGGTTCTATGGCCGTGCCGCCGCGAAGGACGACGAGGCCAAGAAGGACGGGGGTGATGGTGACACCGGCGGCTTCTCCGCCGTGGAGAACGTCTTCCTCATCTTCGGGGGGCCGACCGTCGACATGTCCAGCCGCCAGCGCAAGCGGGAGCGGCACGAGGTTCTCGCCGCAGAGAAGGAGCCTCCCTCCTTCCTCGACTGGTCGGAGGACGCCATCACGTTCAGCCGCGAAGATCACCCGAACCGCATCCCCAACCCGGGTCAGTACCCGCTGGTGGTCGACCCAGTCATCGGGAACGCACAGTTCTCGAAGGTCCTGATGGACGGAGGCAGCAGCCTCAACATCCTCTACGTGCACACGCTGCGCCTGCTGAGGATCGGGTTGGATCAGCTGCGGCCCAGCACGACGCTGTTCCATGGCGTCGCGCTGGGCAAGCGCGTCCAGCCCCTCGGGCAGATCGACCTGCCGGTCTGGTTCGGCACGCCGGACAACTACCGCAAGGAGACGCTCACCTTCGAGGTGGTGGGGTTCAGGGGCGCGTACCACGCCATACTTGGGCGGCCCTGCTATGCCAAGTTCATGGCGGTCCCCAACTACACCTACCTTAAGATGAAGATGCCGGGGCCCAACGGCGTCATCACCGTGGGCTCATCCATCGAGCACGCGTTTGACTACGGCGTCGAGTGCGTGGAACACGCCGAGGAGCTGGCGCTGGATGAAGCGCTCGTCGCCAACATGGAGAAGATGGTCAACGAGGACCTCGACTCCACCGAGAAGCACGCCGGCAGCTTCGAGGCTGCTGAGCAAACCAAGGAGGTGCCCCTCGACCCTACTGCCCCCGAGGGCAAGGCGTTGAGGGTCAGTTCTACCCTCTACCCGAAATAGGAAGTGGTGCTCGTCGACTTTCTCCGCGCCAACGCCGACATCTTCGCGTGGAGCCCCTCGGACATGCCAGGCATCCCGAGGGAGGTCGCCGAGCACTCCCTTGACATCCTACCTCACTCCTGTGCCGTGCAGCAACAGCTGCGCCGCTTCAACGAGGAGCGGCGCCGGGCAATCGGAGTGGAGCTGCGGAAGCTCCTCGAGGCTGGGTTCATCAAGGAAGTGTTCCACCCCACTTGGCTAGCTAATCCTGTATTAGTAAAAAAAAGAATGGGAAATGGCGGATGTGTGTAGACTACACTAGTCTTAATAAAGCATGTCCTAAAGTTCCTTTTTCTTTGCCGCGTATCGATCAGATCATTGATTCAACCACTGGGTGTGAACTACTTTGTTTCCTTGATGCCTATTCCGGGTACCACCAGATAAAAACGAAGGAGTCTGACCAGCTTGTGACTTAGTTCATCACGCCGTTCGGGATGTACTGCTACGTCACGATGCCATTCGGCCTCCGAAACGCGGGCGCGACGTACCAGCGGTGTATGCAGCACGTCTTCGGAGACCACATCGGGCGAACCGTTGAGGCGTACGTAGATGATATAGTCGTAAAAACCAGGAAGGCGGACGACCTGGTTAACGACCTTCGCATCTCGTTCGGCTGCCTACGGGCCAACGGGGTGAAGCTAAACCCCGAAAAATGTGTCTTTGGCGTGCCGCGGGGTATGGTTTTAGGATACATCGTCTCCCAGCGAGGCATCAAGGCCAACCCCGAAAAGGTTGCAGCCCTCGAACGGATGGGTCCGATTTGGGACCTTAAGGGAGTCCAAAGGGTGCTGGGGTACCTTGCCGCCTTGAGCCGCTTCATCTCGCGGCTCGGTGAGAAGGGCTTGCCCCTCTACCGACTCCTCAAGAAGCATGAGCGTTTCTCCTGGACCGCCGAGGCCCTAGAAGCGCTTGATAAGCTAAAGGCGTCCCTTACCCACGCCCCAATCCTCACTCCGCCGCAAGATGGAGAGCCTCTGTACCTCTACGTGGCTGCAACCACCCATGTGGTCAGCGCCGTGATCGTGGTGGAGCGCATGGAGGAGGGACACGCTTTGCCGGTCTAGCGGCCGGTGTACTACATTAGCGAAGTCTTGTCCGACACCAAGACGCGCTACCCGCAAGTCCAGAAGCTGCTTTACGTAGTGGTTCTCGCGCGGCGCAAACTCCGCCACTACTTCGAGGCTCACCCGGTCACGGTGGTTTCCTCCTTTCCGTTAGGGGAAATCATCCGTAACCCGGATGCGGCGAGCAGGATTGCCAAGTGGTCGGTGGAGCTGATGGGTGAAACGCTCGCCTATGCCCCGCGCAAGGCCATCAAGTCCCAAATCTTGGCAGATTTCGTAGCCGAGTGAACGGACACGCAATTGCCGCCGCCACAGATCCAGGCGGAATGCTGGACTCTGTACTTCGACGGCTCGGTGATGAAGACAGGTGCGGGCGCGGGACTGCTCTTCATCTCACCCCTCGAGGAGCACATGCGGTACGCTGTGCGCCTTCACTTCCCCGCATCGAACAACATGGCTGAGTACGAGGCCCTGCTTTGTGGCCTCAAGATAGCCATCGAGATAGGAATCAAACGCCTCGACGTGCGGGGGGACTCACAGCTCGTGATCGACCAAGTCATGAAAAACGCGAGCTGCCACGACGATAAGATGGAGGCGTACTGCAAGGTCGTGCGGGCCCTCGAGGACAAATTCTACGGCATCGAGCTCAATCACGTGCCCCGTCGGTATAACGAGGAGGCGGACGAGCTCGCCAAGATCGCGTCGGGGCAGATCACCGTCCCCCCAAACGTCTTTGCTCGGGACGTCACCCAACCGTCCGTCACCCTCGAGCCGCACCCCTCGAACTGTACGGAACCCTCGGGGGCTCCCTCGAAACCAGCGGGCGCAGAGCCCATGGACGAGGACCCCTCGAACGAGGCATACGTGCTCTCCCTCCTCGAGGGGTACGGCGCCGGCGAGGCCGAAGCCATGGACATCGAGCCAGCCCCCAGCGAGGTGGACTGGCGCGACAAGTACATCGCCTGGATGGACCGAGGGGAACTCCCCTCGGACCGGTCTGAGGCCAGGCGCATCGCCAGGATGGCCAAGTCCTTCACCCTCGTCGACGGCGAGCTGTACAAGCGCGCCGCCTCCGGCATCCTGCAGCGATGCGTGCCCATCCCACAGGGGCGCGAGCTCCTCCGGGATATACACGCGGGCATATGCGGCCACCACGCCGCACCCCGCACCCTCGTGGGCAACGCGTTCCGCCAGGGCTTTTACTGGCCCACCGCGGTCGCTGACGCCAGCGAGATCATGCGCACCTACGAAGGGTGCCAGTTCTACGCTCGCAAGTCCAATCTTCCCGCTCATGTCCTGCAGACCATCCCCATCACGTGGCCTTTCGCCGTGTGGGGGCTCGACATCATCGGGCCCTTGCGGAAGGCGCTCGGGGGCTACACCCACCTGTTGGTCGCAGTCGACAAGTTCTCCAAGTGGGTGGAGGTACGCCCCATCACGAACCCCAGGGCAGAGGAGGCGGTGACGTTCTTCACTGACATCGTCTACCGCTTCGGAGTGCCCAACTCCATCATCACCGACAATGGGTCTCAATTCACAGGCAGGAAGTTCCTGGAATTCTGCGATAAGTTCCACATCCGCATGGACTAGGCAGCCGTGGCGCACCCGCAGACCAACGGCCAAGTAGAGCGCGCCAACAGCATGATTCTACAAGGCCTCAAGCCAGAATTTTCGACCAGCTGAACAAGTCTGGTCGAAAATGGCTCCAGGAGCTGCCGACAGTTGTGTGGAGCCTCAGGACCACCCCAAGCAGGGCCACCGGGTTCACCCCATTCTCCCTGGTCCATGGCGCGGAGGCCGTTCTCCCCACGGACTTGGAATACGGGTCGCCCAAAGTCCGGGGCTACGACGAAGGTGCCAACCAGCGAGCCCGCGAGGACTCGCTGGACCAGTTGGATGAAGCACGGCTCGTGGCCCTGATGCACTCCGCGAGGTACCAGGAGTCCCTAAGGCGCTACCAAGCTCGAAAGGTGCGGCGGCAGGACTTCAACGAAGGGGACTTGGTCCTAAGGCTACGCCAAGATAATCGAGGCCGCCACAAGTTATCACCCCCATGGGAGGGACCCTACGTCGTGGTGAAGGTGCTCAAGCCCAACACGTACAAGCTAGCCAATGAGGACGGCGAGGAACTAACCAACGCTTGGAACATCCAGCAGCTACGTCGCTTCTACCCTTAGCTAGGATCTCCAAGTCTTTTGTTGTAAATTACATGCCCAACACCCCAGTTGGCAGCACAATGTAAATAACAGCAAGTCAATAAAGTTAAAGGGCAACTCGGTTTTCCCCTGAAAACCAAGTCACCCTCGGGGGCTACTGCAGGGGGCATCCCCCCCAAAATGGTCCCATTTTTTCGCAAAAAATTTAACTCGCAAGTGCGCTAAGTATGTTTCGACCTTAGCCTCGAGCGAACCAAGGCAGGGCGCGGGTGGCCAAGCAAAAAAGGACGCGCGAGCCAGAGATAGCCTGCGCCTCCGCGAGGATACGACCCTTCTCTCTTGCCTCCGGCCCAGCGGGCCGCTCACGAAAATCGAACTCTCCCAACCTGAATTTGCCCACACAAAGGAAGAAACAGGACAGCGCGATAGATAAAAAACACCACTTAAATTTACAAGTGCTTAAATATTCCAAGAGTTTACTTGTTTATTTACACAGCCACGCGGCCCGGATACTAACATTCAAACAAAAAATGGGCCAAGTGCCCAGCGATCTTCAGGCTTGGGGCGCGTCGGCATCAGCGGCGTCCGGAAACAAGAACTCCAGGAAGTCCTCGGTGAGCGTCTCGGCGGCATCAGCGGCAAGCGCGTCCACTTGCTCCATCGCCACCTCGTCCTCGACGCCCTCCGGGACGACATAGCCCGACGCCACAGCCTCGAAGTTCACCTCGTAGTGGGATCGCACCACGCCGAGGGTCTTCTGGATGCCCAAGTGAAGCGCACGGCGCATGCGCCTCAAGACGTGCCCGCCAAGGGCGCGCAGACGACTTGCCAGCGAGCTTCCAGCGTGCATCTCGCCCTCCTCGACCGCCCGGCAGGTCTCGAGGGCCGCAGCGTGCAGCTCTACCAGCTCCTGCTCGGAAGAGTCGTAGGCCGCCTGCAACGTCTCGGCCTGATCGGTCACACACCCCAGCGCGGTGCGCAGGCCTGGATACCACGAGCAAAGAAAATCAAGATGAGAATGAACCCCCGAAGGGAAGATCAACAAAACAAAGGAACGAAGCGGCAACTCACCTTCAACCTGCTTCCTCTCCCCCTCGAGAGCTTGGCGCCCGCTCTCGACCGCCTGCTGCAAGCTGACGACCGTGGCGCTCTGCTCCTCGAGGGTCCGGAGCTGGTCCGCGTTCGAGATGCTGAGGGCGATCAGCTCCCCGTCGAGCTTCGAGACCTCGTCCTCCCGCTCCTTCAGCGACGCCTGCGCCCTCTCGAGAGCAGCATGCTCCCGCTCGAGCGCCGACCGGGCATCAACGAGGGCGGCCCGCTCCTGCTGGAGCTGACCCTCGGCCTCCTGGCGGGCGGCACGCTCCTGCCGGAGCTGCTCCTCCGCCGCGACAACCGCGGCGACCTTAGCGTCGAGGGCGGCCTTCAGCTCTTCGGCTTCCTTGGCCTTCTGCTCGTCCTCCCTCGCCCTCTTCTCGGTTTGGCCTCGCCGGGACCATGCCTCCTCGAGCTCCGCACGGACCTGCCGGTTCTGGGTCCGGACGGAGACCACCTCTGCCCCCCATTCAGTCGCCACGGTGCGTGCCCTCTCCAGGTCCCCTCTCGCCTGCTGCAGCGCCTCGTCCCGGTCGATGAGGGCCGTGCGAATCCGCTCGATGGCAGAGGGGCGCGCCATGGATTGCCCCTCCAGCTCCAAGAGCTGGTCGTGCAGGGCCTCTGCCCGGTACGCGAGCCAGCCATCCCGGGTCCTCAGGGCCTCGGTGAGGGCATCGAGAGCGTCGCGCTGCTCCCGGAGCTGGCGGAGCTCAGCGCTCATCTGGTCGAGGGCGTCGTACCTATCGCGGGCGCGGAGCTCCAATTCCTGCCAACAACAGGCAAAAAACCAGTTGGCATCGCGCCACAAAGACGAACGAGAAAACAACGGAGCAAAGAAGAAAGCAACGGGCTAGCGAACGCCGACGCACCTGGAAGACACGCCACGCCGGACCGCCATGAATTCGCAGCGCCTCGTTCAGCACACGGTTGAGCGAGGCGCCGTGATCGCGGAGCTCCTCCCACAGTTGTAGCTCCTCTTGGGCGTCGGCGAAGTGGGGGCGGCGCATCGACGCGCTCCTCGCCCGAGGCAAGAGGGCCGGAATGGGACGAAGAGGCCTCAGCGCCATGCCTCGGGCCCCCGGCCACCATGCGGCCGTCCCACCTTCTCACGGGCGCCCCCGCCCGGGGCTCGGGGCGGCGTAGGCGAGCTTGCCCACCGGTCCCACCCGGCGGCGGGACGTCGTCGTCGGGGATCTCCACCGCCGTCACCCGAGAACTGCCGGCGAGGGCGGGCCCCCTGCTGCACCACCACGGCCGCATCCGACCGCGCCCCCGCCGCGGCGCGGTCCCCGCCGTGGCGTTACGACCGCCATCTCCGGTTGTGCCTCGGCGGCCGTGGGCGCCGGGACGCGCCTCCACGGCCGATGTTGCCGGGCCGCGCCACGGGGACCGGCGCCTCCGGCCACGCCTCCGTCGCCCGCCGTGACTCCGCCGCGACCGGCGCCGCCGCGCCCCGGCGCGCGGCGGCTCTCGTCGTGCCTCCGCGACCGGTCGGCCGCGGCCGGTGGGCTACGTCGCCGGCCGTGGCCTTGAGGCCTCGACCGCGCCTTGCGAGCTCCCGCTCGCCGCCACCGCCGTGCTCGCGGCCGTCCGCGTGCGCCCTTGACGAGCGCCGCCTGGTGGGGACGGACGCGTCCGCCCTCAGCACCTTGGCCGGTGTGAGGGGGGGCACGGTCGGCGTCACCCTGTGAACACGAGAACAGAGTGTCACATCCTCGCCTGTCGAGCACGCGACCCCTCGAAAGGCAACTCCTTGCCTCAAGGAGGAGAACACCCGCTTCCTCTTCCTCGAGGTCCTCGCTGACGTCGCGGGCGCGGGCGGCGCGCGCCGCCGCCGCGCCTCTTGCCGCCTCCACCACGCGCGCGGGCTCCGCCGCGCGCACGGGCGCCCCGCACGCGCGCGGGGGCGCCTCCGTGGCACGTGCCGGTGCCTCGCGGCTCGCACCGCCTCCGTCGTAGACCGCCGGTGGCGGGCGCCCGCGCCCCCGCCCCGGGCGATGGTTCTCTTGCCACCGGAGTCGGCTCCGGTGACGGGGGTGCAGGCTCCCACCTGTCGGGGAGAACCTGCCCCCTATCATCTTCCTCCTCTTCCTCCTCTTCCTCGTTCGACGACGAGTACTCCTCTGTCCCGGGCGAGGAGAGTCCCTCGCTCGCGCGGCCCGAACTCCCTCGCTCCTCGGCTCCCGCCGCTCCCGCCGCCGCGCGTTCCGCTCTCTCCTGCGATCCACCCGCTCCTGCTCTCGCCATTGCGCCGCGCGCACGAGTGCGCGAGACCCAGGCGTGGGCGGGTCAGACCGCACGACGTTCACGCGCACCATCTGCGGGGGTCAGGCAAAGCCTTAAAACGTGCCGGCAACCCATAAACCGGCAGAACAAGAAAGAAAATCAAGAAATTCACTCACCAATTGGCCGACGGGGAGCATGGCGAATGCCCACAGGGACGCATTATCACAAGGCCCCGGCCTGAGGTCGATGGCGCGCCGCGCCCGGGTAGCCGCGTACTCCCGCGGGAAGGGGTCCCGCAGCAGCCGCGACTCTGCCAACGCGATGGGGTCCGCGTCCTCGCTCATCTCGAAGATGCGGAGCTGCCTCTCCATCAGGGGGACGATCCACCAGTGGTGGAGGTTGGCGAGGACGCATCCCGCGGTCAGCCCGCAGTCCGCCAGGTTCTTCAACGCGGCCATGAGCGAGTCCATTCGCGCCTGGTGCGAGGGCGGAGATACCCCGTGGTACCAGGAGGCGAACTTCTCCCTCAGCACCTTGCCGGTGTAGGGGGAGGCCGGGGTCAGCGTTGCGTGGGTAGAACCACCCCCGCTCCCAGTTCGCGTTGTTGGAGGTCATCGTGCAGGGGATATATTCCTCCCTGCGCGAGCTCCGCAACGCGAGCGCCAAGCTGTTAACACCAAAATTTGGTAAGGAGTCTGACTTGTGGGTCCAGCTCGATGAAGAGTCCGTCTAGCGGAAGGAAGGTTTTTCTCAGATATATTTGGCAAAGAGATCTGCGGTCGGCTATCTGCTTCCGTTCGGCAAAGGAACAGTAGAGCTGATTTTGCGGGATTGGACGGTGACGTGGCTCAAGCAGGAAGGACGAATGGATGGATAGGCGATCAAGCTTAGAGATAAGTTAGGCAACGAATCCATTCGAGGTTGTACTTGGCAGGGTATAAATATGAGCCCTGAATGTATGTAACAAACAACAATCATTCTTCAATACAAACCGGCCTTACGCCAAACCCTAGAGTCCATTTGTCGTGTCGTCGAGTTCTTCGAGAGGGTTCATCGATCCGTCGACCTCCGTGAGTACCGGCAACCTTGTATCATGTCTAGTATCATGCGGTGGATTTAGATCTGATGCAAGTAGTCTTGTTACCATGCTTCGTGTCATGCGGTAGATTCAAGCTTGGTTCAAGAGGGTTTCTTGTTAGGTCATTAGCCATGCGGTAGGCTAAGATCTAGCTTGAAGCTAGTTATCGGCTCTATTGGATTTTGGCAAGATCCAATAGATTCATTAAGTTACCCTGTGTTGCTTTGAGTTTTTTCGTTATGTTTAAATTCATGTAACACCTTTTGCCCAATCTAGATGGGTTTGGATCGGCTTTATCCCTTTGTGATCCTTATGAGAGTAGAATTCGTATTTTGACGCGTGGATCACGTGCTCTTCGATAGCCGAAACCGGATCGATCTAGGTTGTTACGTGTTGCGGGTTCAAGCTTGCCAACGTTGATATAAATCTTGAAAGAGCTGAGTATCATGCGGTAGATGCAGGTTTTTGGGTTACTTTGGAGCTAGTCGTCCGGTGGATTAGATTTCAAACCGATCTGATAGATTTATTCGCTTGGTAATGTTCGTTCCTTCTTCATGGACCCCGAATCGGCTGTTCAGCCGTATTCGGTTATGTTTCTCCACGAGTAGAACACGTGCGTAATTCATGCTTTAAATAATGTATGCTTTTAGCTTTCCATGTTTGGATTGTATCATGCGGTGGATAGATCTATTTGTGGAAAGTGGTGCGATTTTCATGCAAGTTGTATCATGCGGTGGATAGATTTGTTTGGCATCGTACCCGACGGGTTTCAAGGTACCTAGACATGCGGTAGACTAGTGCTTTAGATCTATGCATGCTTGCTTATTACATGTTTATGCTCGTGCTTTACTTTATTCATTTATTTAATATCATGGGGATCGGTCATGGCTTCGTGCATGTGCGTCTTTACTCAAAACAAAGACCGATCGCTGTCATGCTTACGTCATCCATTCGGCAATGTTATTTTCCCTTTTATAAGCTCCCGAATGCTTTCAGTTTATTGGCAGATAGCTTTCTATAGCTATGTGTCATCCCATTTG
This sequence comes from Cenchrus americanus, assembly GCA_947561735.1. NCBI lineage: Eukaryota > Viridiplantae > Streptophyta > Magnoliopsida > Poales > Poaceae > Cenchrus > Cenchrus americanus. The sequence continues at coordinate 122,805,609 of OX387242.1, read as the reverse complement.
GCTTTGTAGCCGTAAATATGGAACTGTCTGGTACCACCCGGCAAGTTCCAAGCTTTGGTATCTAACTGCTTTGTCTTTTGTTAATTTTCAGGAAAAATTGACTAGCACATCTCATGAATCTTTGCGCGTGTGAAGCCAGCTTGTTCGGCTTGCTGTGTGTTTGGCGCTAGGTGCACGTTTTGCGTCAACACACTTTTTGGCACGCCCAGTGGGACCAACAGCCGAAAAGATCAAGATGCCTGAAATCGCGGATATCATGGACGTCAACCTTGAGGATCTCTCTCCTGAACAACGGCAGCAGCTCCAGGACGCCGTGGACCAGTTCCAGCAGAAATGTCTGCTGTCTTTCAAGAAGAACAGGAGTGGCGTCCCGTACCTGAAGAATGAGATGCCCAGGGTATTGCTGCTAGGGGAGAGTGACGCCACGACCCAGCAGGAGAGAGAGGAGTGCATGCAAGCATTCCGGGAATCTGCAGACTACATTTTGAGCAAGCACCACAAAGCTTTCCTTGGTGCGTTCCAGCAAATGATGGTGGCTGTCTTTGGCCCAGGCATGGAGCAGGCATTCAGCAAGGCACCCGTCCAAGGGGGCACCATGGAGCTGGGCGAGTCAAGCTCTCAACCACCATTACAGAGCCAGCCAATTCAGCCTCCTCCTCAGAGTGCTGGAAGTCAAGCTTTCCAGCCTCCTCCGCAGGGCGCTGGGGGTCAGCCAGTTCAGCCCCCACTGCAGGCCTCAGGAGGGCAACCAATCCAGCCACCACCGTAGGGCAGCACGGGACAACCTGTGCAACAGCCGAACCCGTACCAGCCCACGTACGGGGACCTAGCGTTCGGCTCGCCTGGGGCCCCGCTTGCCTCCGACCACAGGATTGCTCTGGCAAACAACTGGCTGGAGAGGAACCTATACGACGGAGGCTACCACGAGGTGGGGAACCATGGAGCCATTGACGCTTTCCCGCATCCAGGTTACGCGCCAGCTGCAGGCGCACAAGAGGACGATGCCCTGGCACGGAAGATGGCCGAGTTGACGCAAAATCAGTTCGGCCTCAAGCCAAAAATGCAGGGACCTGCCTACAAGCCGCCGTTCCCAGAATGGTACTTCAACGTGCTCCTTCCGCCAAGGGTGAAACCTCCGACGGAGTTCACGAAATTTTCCGGGCAAGACGACACAAGCACGGTGGAGCACATTGCTCGTTACCTGATGCAGCTCGGAGAATGCTCAGCTGAGGAAGCGTTCCGGGTCCGCTACTTCCCCGCGTCACTGATGGGCCTGGCGTTCCAATGGTTTTCGTCCTTGCCCCCTGAGTCAGTCAGCAGATGGAAAGACTTGGAACGGAAGTTCCACGCCCACTATTTCAGCGGCAGCTCAGAGAAGAAGCTGATCGACCTGGCCACCTTGAAGCAGAGGCACAGCGAGACGCCGTTGGAATTTCTCAGGAGATTCAGGGAAGTCAAGGGCATGTGCTTTTCGCTCAACTTGCCAGATGACCAGTTGGCCGATATGGCCATCGCCGGAATGCTGCCGGCCGTGCGTGAGAAGCTGTTCGGCATGGAGTTTGAAAACCTGGGACAGCTGTCTCAAAAGCTGTCGTTAATGAGCAACTAGGCGTATGGCTTCAAGAAGGATGCCAGGTTTGGCAAGCAGCATGACATAGCGGACATCTACAACCAGTTCTTGGACAAGGCCGACCTGATTGAGGATTCTGATGATGAACTGGACGTGGCCGCAGCCAAAATCATGTGGGGGAAAGAGCCATTAACGATGAATCAACGCTGGGTCAAACAGACCAAGGGCACCTACGATTTCGACATCACAAAGGCTGACAAGCTGTTTGAGCTTCTAGTGAAGGAAGGCCGAATCAGATTGCCTGAAGGGCATTCCATGCTTCGGCCCGATGGGGTAAAGGAGAAGCGTTACTGCGGCTTTCACGACAGGAACTCGCACTCCATCAACGGATCGCCGGGTCTTCGGGATGAGGATCCGAGAAAGCCATCCGGGAGGGGCACCTCAAATTTGATAACAAGATGAAGCCTGGATGGCCACCCCTTCCCCTCGAACATGGTGGGCTTCTCTGTCAACATGATGACGGCTGAGGAGAAGGGAAAGGTCAAAGTCTTGACCTCAGCCAGGGCTAGGCAGGATGGAACAGTGGACACGGGGCGTCAAGTAACTTTGGAGCAGATGCATGGTGAAGCCCCCCGCATTCTCAAGAGCCACATCGAAATCGGGGAATCGTCCAAAGCCAAGCCCAAGGTGACCACGCGTATCCTCCTCAACAAGTGGCAGCACCAGATGGAAAAGGAGTGTTACCAGAAGCGCAGATACGAGGAGGAGAAGCGCAAAGCTGAAGAAGATGCACACAAAAGGGACTTGGAGCAATACACGCGCGAGCAGGAGCGCGCGCACTGGGGATGTGCATTCTTCAGGCACTGTTGGAACGAGGGTTTGAAGCTACCCACGCTGAGGAACTGCCCTGAGTGCAGTGACAGATATTTTGAGTATAGGCAGGAGACTGCCAATCGCCGATCCGTCCATGAGAGAATTGGAAGGATCCACCCTAACGAGGATCGGCGCCAAAAAATTGAAATCATTGATCATCCCAGGAAACGGCAGGCTGATTTAAAGTGGGCTGATCAAGAAGAGTACGAGGACGAGTACATCTGGCAGAAGGGGCAGTGGTGCCCGCCTGGCCTACGGAAGAGTCAGAAGAGACGAGTTCAACGCTTGAGGAACCGTGAACTGAGGCAGGCTGGGATCCAGACCAAGTAGGTGTGGCGTCCAAAGGATCAACCTGAAGGGTCAAGGCGTTCGGCTCCAACATGCATGGTATATTTTCTGCTGAACAAATTAATGGCTCCCGCTAATCAGGTTGTGCAGGAGGAAGCGTCCCTAGATGATGAGTAGATCGAGGGCATGATGGCGCAACTGGTGCTGGCCAAGCAGGCAATCTTCGACAAACTGGCCAAAAATCGACACATGAGGCCGCTGTACTTGAGAGGATACGTCAATGGCAAGCCATTGACCAAGATGTTTGTCGACGGGGGAGCGGCAGTCAACGTAATGCCGTACACCACCTTCAGGAAACTTGGCATGGGCCCAAGCGATCTGACGCCTACAAGTATAATACTGAACGATTTCGCTGGAAATCCTTCAGACACCAAGGGATGCGCTCACGTGGATCTGATGATCGGGTCCAAGACACTGCTCACGACCTTCTTTGTTATCGAAGGTAAAGGAGCCTACAGCCTACTGCTTGGACGGGATTGGATTCATGCCAATTGCCGCGTCCCATCTACCATGCACCAACAGCTCATCCAGTGGGTGGATGATGATATCGAGGTTGTCCAAGCAGATGACTCCGTGAGTGTCGCAAACATGGAACCAGTTTTCTGGGAGTATCAAGGCATTGACTGTTTCTCAGGGAAAGACTGGGGAGAAGGTCCTGTTGAACCTGTCAGCAGCGATCAACAGCCGATTCAAGCAGTCGGCTCTTATAGTAATTTTAATGGAGAACCCCGTAGATGGCACTGATGGCAAGTTGGGGCGAGGGTTTATGTCGGCTGATAAATTGGAAGAGGTTGACATCGGAAGCGGTGACAAACCAAGGCCCGACGTTCATCAGCGCAAACTTGCAGCCAGACTTCAGGGAGGAATTAATCAAGCTGCTCAATGAATACAAAGATTGCTTCGCCTGGGATTATTCGGAGATGCCTGGACTGGATCGTTCTATCGTTGAGCATCGGTTGCCAATCAAATCTGGTTTCAAGCCATACAAGCAACCACCCCGGAAAATCTACAAGGATGAGGTATTGGCCGATGTGAAGAAAGAAGTTGAAAGATTACTTGATGCAAACTTCGTTCGGCCATGCGGATATGCGGAGTGGATTTCTAACATTGTCCCTGTTTACAAGAAGAATGGAAAGATGAGGGTCCGCATAGATTTCGGGGGACCTAAACAGAGCTACTCCGATGGATGGTTACCCCATGCCTATTGCCGATTTGTTGATTGACGGCTGTAGGACACAAAGTGATCAGTTTCATGGATGGCAATGCGGGATACAACCAAATATTCATGGAAATAGAAGACATATCAAAGACGGCCTTCAGATGTCCTGGTCATATAGGCCTGTTCGAATGGATAGTCATGACATTTGGGTTAAAAAATGCCGGTGCAACTTATCAGCGAGCCATGAATTACATTTTTCACGAGTTGATCGGCAAAGTTGTGGAAATCTACATTGATGATGTGGTAATCAAGTCCCTAAGTCATGACACACATTTGGAAGATGTGAAAAAGACCTTGGAGTGCACCCGGAAGCATGGTTTAAAGATGAACCCAAACAAGTGCGCTTTTGGGGTATCAGCTGGAGAGTTCTTGGGATTTTTGGTCCACGAAGGCGGAATTGAAGTTGGCAAGAAAAGCATGAAGGCCATCGATGAAGTTGTTCCTCCAACTAATCTCAAAGAGTTACAATCACTGCTCGGCAAAATCAATTTCGTGAGAAGATTCATTTCAAATTTGTCACAGAAAGTTTTGCCATTCTCTCCACTGCTGAAGCTAAAGAAAGATCAGAAGTTCACATGGGGCGATGAACAACAAAAGGCTTTCGATGAGATCAAGCAGTACATGAAGGAGCCACCAGTGCTGGTCCCTCCGCAGCTGGATAAGCCTTTCAAGTTGTACGTGGCGGCCGATACCCAAACCATTGGATCGGCCCTTATTCAAGAATTCGAAGGGAAGGAGCGGGTAGTAGCATATCTTAGCCGAAAACTACTTGATCCTGAGACCAGGTATTCGGCTACGGAGAAGCTGTGCCTGTGCGTATACTACTCGTGTACAAAGTTTCGGCACTACTTGTTGAATGCCGAATGCACTGTGTATTCCAAGTTCGATGTAATAAAACATATGTTATCTATGCCAATTTTGAATGGCAGGATTGGCAAATGGATCTTGGCCTTGTCAGAATTTGAGTTAAAGTTCGAATCGGCAAAGGCTATCAAGGGACAGATCATTGCCGATTTTATAACTGAAGATCGCGATCCGTCAATTGATTTGCTTGAAATTACCCTTTGGGCTTTATTTTTTTGATGGATCATCATGTGGTAAAGGTGGGGGAGTAGGGATCCTACTAATTTCGCCTAGGGGTGAGATGTTTGAATTTGCCATCCCTATACAGCCCACTGTTACAAACAATCAGGCCGAGTACGAGGCACTGCTTCGAGGGCTTCAATATTTGAGAGAAGTTGGGGCCGTTTCAGTTGAAGTTTATGGAGATTCAGAGCTGGTGATCAAGCAATTGAACGGCCAATACGAATGCAAAAGTGAAGCGCTGAGGAGTTACTACGAAGAATGCAGGGAAATCTTGAAGAGCTTCCCGTTGGTAATTCTACAGCATATTCCTAGGGAACATAATGAAGAAGCAAACAGGCTGGCTCAAAGCGCCTCTGGTTACAAAGAGAGTGAAGAAGCGTTTGCTGCAGAGATATGTGCACTGGGGACAGATCTTACAGAAGGTGATTGGAGAAAAGAAATCGTTGATTACTTGAAGGATCCATCCCGAAAGGTCTCTAGGAAGCTCAGGTACAAAGCCATAAAATTCGTTCTTCTGGATGACAATTTGTTCTATAAATCATTAGATGGGGTATTGTTACGATGCCTGGGTCCAGAAGAAGCCAAGAACATGATGAGCGAAGTGCACGATGGGATATGTGGAGCACACCAATCGGCCTACCGCATGAAATGGGTTATCAGACAAGCTGGGTGTTTTTGGCCGACGATATTAGAGGATTGCTTTGAGAATTACAAGGGATGTCAAGATTGCCAGAGATTTGGAAATATTCAAAGAGTCCCCGCGTTAGCATTGAATCCCATCATCAAGCCATGGCCATTCAGGGGCTGGGGTATAGACTTGATTGGCCAGATTAATCCACCATCTAGTAAGGGGCATAAGTTCGTGCTTTTGGCTACGGATTATTTCACTAAATGGGTTGAGGCGATCCCATTGAAGAAGGTGACGTCAGAAAACATGGTTGAATTTGTCAAGGAGCACATCATCTATCGGTTTGGAATCCCTCAGACAATTACAACTGATCAAGGGGCCCAATTCGTGTCCCTGGAGTTCAGGGAGTTTGCCGAAAGCATGGGGATCAAATTGTTTAACTCTTCTCCCTATTATGCCCAAGCTAATGGTCAAGCGGAGGCTTCTAATAAGATCATGATCAAGCTGATACAAAAGAAGATCGACCAGAAGCCAAGAAGGTGGCATTCGGTACTTAGTGAGGCACTGTGGGCTTACCGAATGGCCCCCCATGGAGCTACAAAGACCTCTCCTTACGAATTGGTTTATGGACATCATGCAGTTCTACCTTGGGAGATGCAGTCAGATTCAAGGAGGGTTGTGTTACAGAAAGATTTGAGCTCCAAGGATTACAGTGGCCTAATGATGGATGAGCTAGAGGATTTACACATGATCCGTCTTAGAGCCCTGGAGAACATCGAGAAGAACAAGCTGCGGGTTGCCAAGTACTATAACAAGAAAGTAAAAGTCAGGCAGTTTGCAGAAGGCGGTTTGGTTTGGAAAGCGCTATTGCCGATTGGAACTAAATATAGCGAATTCGGCAAATGGTCCCCTAACTGGGAAGGGCCTTTTCGTGTGGTCAGATGCGTCCCTGGTAATGCATACATATTGAAAACTTTACTAGGAGAAGAATTTTCCGCCGCAATAAATGGAAGATATCTGAAGAAATATTATCCTAGTATTGAGATCGATCGATGATCACCAGCAGTGGGATTACACACATCTGACGCAGAAACAGCTGGCGCTCAAGAACGGGGCCGCCTTTAGAACAAAATTCACAAACAGAAGAAATGGCCAGTGCCTAGATGCATTGCCCTTAGCACAAAACTACATTACAACTGCTTCTTGCAGGTTTACATCCAACAACCCTGGTGATCAGGACCTCAAGGAGGTGGGAAGCAGAAGGCGTGGAGGAAGAAGCGAAAGTATGAATCAATCTTTTCTTTGCTTCTTCTCCGGCTGCTCCCTCTTCAGTTGTTCCAGGACCACCGTGACGACAACTTGGAACGCACGGGGGTGACCATGATTTGCGGCTTCCACCAAGCTGTCCCAGGCCGCTTTCAGGTTGTTGTACCTGTCAGAGACATCTAAAATAGGAGAATGGATGTTAGGGGTAAGAAATCCAGATGTAGGCACAAAGTCAAGAAGAAGTCAGGAACATTTACCCCCTACTAGTGCCTCCAGAGCCATGCGACGCTCGTGCTCAGCTTGGCAACGGCCGGAGATGTCCCTGAGGCCATGCTCCAGGTGCCGAACGCGGCGGCGCAGTTGATGGCTGGTCCTCTGTTCAGGCGTGGCGTCCTCTACTTCGAGGGAGGAATCGGAGGAGATGTACTCGGGCACGTCTTCGGTCCCGATGATTTCTTCAGGAAGCAAATCAAGGCTGAAAGGGGAAAGAAGAGAAGGTAAAGCGCAAGATCATGTGGGAAACAGGAGGTAAATCAAGGGAAAACTCACCTTCGAATCGTGCGTTTCTTTGGAGGGCTGCTCTCCTGGGGTTGCTTGCCCTTGTCCATGGCCTTGGGGTTTTTTCCTCTACAGATACGGGAGGAGATGAGAAGTGATGGATGAGTGTGCGAGTGGATTTGCAGGGCATCTCAGCAGGCCATTTTATTGACCGAAGGGGTGCATTGGGAGTGATGACCGGCCGCACACACCTTTGTTGGAATACCAAACGGCAGGGTTTTCTTCCCGAATACGAAGGGTTTTTGCTGGAACAGTGCTTACGGATTGCCGATTCAGGGATCTTCTGTGGATTTTGCGCCAAAGGGCATCTGTTCTCGCGTATTCGGCTCAAGACAGTTCCCGGATACGTTTAAGGAAAAACAAGATTCACGGATGCAAATGTAAAGGAATCATCGTAGTGCAAGCACAGAATTCAAAAGTTCTTTATTTATTGTCGATGTTCAAACATCCCTAATACAATCTAGTCGAAAAGCCTGTTCAACACAGATTGGGGATGAGTGATTTCGGCAATGGCGTCGCCGTGGCCATCGAGGCGCTCCAAGATGAGCTCGATCTCCTCGATGTCTTCTGGCGCGCCGCCCCAGAAGCCGCGCGGCCTGGTGGAGTAGTCGACGTCCGTGTGCGTCGCCATGGCAGCCAGGCCCAGGGTGGTGCCCAAGCGAACGCCATGGACAACCACCTCATCAACGCGGTGCTCCACCGCAGCAAGGCGCTCCGCCGGCGTGTCACCGCGGGCGTTCACCTTGTCGGCCAGCTGCTCCACCAGCGTCTTCAGCTGGTTGAGCTCGGCATCGTGGGCTGCAAGGTGCAAGAAGAAAGGAGATCAGCATCAAAAGCCGGGTTGGATCAAAAATTTCAGAGCTGTACCGTCGATGGTTTCCAGCAGCTGTTTGCGCTGGTCCTCCCACTCCAGCTCGGCTATGCCCGCCTTTTTGGAGACGTCCTCCAGCTCACGCTGGGCTGTCTCCAGTTCCGCCTTGAAATGGAGAGCGTCGAGTTCCCTGTATGGTACGGGGGAGTGGCCGTCGGACTCCGAGGAGTCGTCCGGAAGAGGCTGATTGGCCGGCGCAGGAGATGGATTCCACTGAATCAGCCTGAAAAGGAGATGATCGTCAAAACAAGAAGATCAAAGATGAATCAAAAAAGAGGAATCAACGATCATTGCCTCCTACGCGCATTGGCGCTGCTTCCTTCCACCTCATCAGAGGCGCGGTGGCGGTTGAGGCGGCGCACCATGCTGCTCTAGGATGTGCAATGTTGGGAAAGAAGGAGAGTTGAGATTGGCAAAGATTCGAGAGCTAAAGGCTTGGTGGAGAGCTAGGGGCACCTACGGTTTCATTTATAGGCCTGGCAAGACAGATCGTGGCCCCAAGTCGTGGCTCTGGATCGTGGCGCATATCCCAAGAAAATCGGAAGGTGGAAAGGTTTCCTTGACTAGACCGCCAATGGGCCGCTTGGAGTTCTAGGCTGAGTCGTATTCGTTTGACTGGCTCGGCCGAGAGGAGTCGAAGTGCCATTCGGGTGTTGGCGTTTCTTTGCCGAATGGGTTGTTCAGCATTACGTTTGAAGGAGCGCAGAAGAAAAAGGAAATAAGATTGCAAGAACAGATATTACAAGAACGACCAATTCGGTTATACATTGATTGAAGCGTCTAAATGTTCAAGTATTTCGCAATCACAATGCGGACAGTTGATGTTGCTTGGCGGAAATTGTCCAACCGCTCCTGACAATCTTGCTGGGCGCTAGACAAGGTGGTAAGCTCTGCATCGCATTGTTTCATCTTGGCCATAGCCGATTTTGCTTCCTCTTGGGTCTTCTCTATCAATTCAGGGAGCTCGGCTATTTTCCTGTTATCGGCCTCTATCTCAGCTGACAAGCTTCTCAGCTCTGCCTTTAGGGCAGCTTTCCTGGCAATTTTTAAATCACAAGAAGCTTGCAGATTGGCCAATGTATCTTTGTGGCTCTCGGTCTGAGATTGTGCCCCGTTCATGGCTTGTTCAGCACTGGCTCTCTTCTTTCCAATAACCGGGCGGGAGCGCACCTTCCTCAAAGCCTGCCTTATGGGCACGTAGTGGATCTCCAGGCCACAGATAGATGCAAGAGAAGCATTGATGTCCTCAGGAAGTTCTTGGCTAATAGACTCGAGCATTTCTTCAAAGTGATCGAGATCCTTGAACTGATCTTGTGCATCCTTTTCCAGCCAGGCAAAGATCTCCCTGAGCTTTTCTAGCACTTCCTCTGATAGGGTTTGATGCATTTCTTCCGTCGCCTCGGCAACTGGATTGTTCCCCATTGACAGACTTGATGATGATGGGGCCTGATCCTAAGAAAGCAGTATTGCTGAGTTAGGTGTGCTGAAAGTAAAGGTAGCAGAGTTAAGTGCAAATGAATACCTCATGTCTGATTTCTTGAGCTGGGGTAGGACTTTGTTCAGAAGCAACCACTGATGAAGGAGGTGTTCCAGGTAGAGCTGAAGCTTCTGAGTGAGAAGGTGTTGATGCAGTTGCTGGCAACTCAGGGGCTTCTGGCTGAAGAGGAGATGGGTTCACCTCTGCTGGAGTTGGTGTCTCTGCATGACCAGCAGGTGATTGTGCCCTTAGAGGGCTTGATGGTTCTGGCTGGATTGGGAGACTCATCTCTGGGGAATTCATTGCTTCTGTAGAGGGTGATTGAGTCCCTGATGAAGATGAGATCTCCACTGGGACAGGTAACTCAACCCTGGTTGGACTCATCTGTTGAGACACTGGGACGTTCACAAGTTGTTCTTCCATTGTTTCTTCTGCAAGTGCCAAATTAAAAGATAAATGCCAGTGTTCATCCTCAAGAAAAGGACAGTAAAGGGCATACCAGTGGATGGGGCATTGGCAGGTTCTGGAACTGAAGATTGTTGGGCTCTGGTCTGAAAATGCACAAGATATGATTTATCAGGAACAGAGTAATCTTATGATCAAGAAAAGAAAAGATTTTTACCTCAACAAGGACTTTCTTGACAGTTCTTCTCCTCTTGGCATTTGGGGGAGCTATTAGAGACAAACCTTGCCTCCTATCAGCAGCAAGGCTGGAAAGGCTTGGGTCTGTTGTGGCAAACCTGTCCATTAGCTGAGCCAGGGTTGGGGACCTGAATCCCAGTGCTGAGATCGGGCCTACGGCATTGTAGGCAATATTTCTGGCTCGAGGGGCAGGCACTGTGTTCTGTGGGTAAGAGAAGTAAGGTCAGAATCACAATTGAAAGAGGATATGTCTGATTCTATGGTTAATCATATTACCTCTAAAGTTGGCTGAAAATCAGGCATCAACTCTGCACAGAACGAGTGTACAGGCTCACTGAAGATATGATCATGGAATTCTTGCCACCAGGAATTGAAGGTGGGGTGAGCCATTGTTATGGGTACAAAAGGCCAGGTGTAGACAGTAGGACTACACACATAACGGAAGACTCTGCTACTGTGCATGAGTTCTTTGATTTCCTCTCTGGGCTTGAGGAATTCATGCAGAAACAGTCTTGTGGGCATCTGGCCACACCCAAGTTGCCGAGCCATTATGTTGGGCTGATAATATTCATAAGTGCTATGGGTCAGCCTTCCTCCATTGAATTCAGCCGGCAGCATGCATGGGCGGATTATGATATTGAGAATCTCTAGGAATGTCCCATCTTGGCGTTCGGTTTCAAAAGAGAATTCACAGGGGAAGATTAAAGTATCATTGTCTAGATAAGGGAGCCAGAGAGGGTTTTGGAAACCTTTGAAGAATAACTCAAAAAGCTGGTTGATATCCTGCTGGACAAGAACGGTTGAAGCAGCTTCTCCGTAATTCTGGCATCCTCTGGTGGCTTGGGGTTCCCCTTCAGGGTGATTGGATGAAGGGAAGAGCCGGGTGTTCAGATCAACACCAACGATCTGATGCATGTGTAGTTGCAGCCACATTTGAACAAACCACCAAGGACCGTTGACACATGCTATCCTCTGGCTGGTGTACATCTGGGTGACGGTTTGATGAAGCATATGATACACACTGCCTAGGAGGAATTTCCCAAGGGGGAGGCGGTTGCCACTGACCAAGTGAGAAGCCATGGCAATATGATTCAGGGTAGGCTCATTGGCTTTACCACAGAAGACGAACCTGCATAGCCACATGTTTAGAAATGCCCTGTATTCAATTTCACCAAGGGGATTGTCCTTCATGTGGTTCAAGATGTAGTTCTTGTATCCGCTCCCTGGTTTCACCCCTGTTTGCCGAGAAGAACTTCTGAAATCCCAGGGTTGAAAGGATCCTGTAATGTCAAGGCCGGTGATCATGAACACATCGGCCAGAGTTGGAGACATCGGGCCGTGGCCAAAGAGGAAGGCATTGACACCATTTGACCAAAAATGGCAAGCTGCTATCAGGAGGTCTTCATTCTTGGGGGTCTCGGCCAAAGATAACTCCAGGCACTGAGCAGTGCGGAGGGTGTCCCAGTTTTGGGTCTTGGCACTCTTGTCTGCAAGGATCCTCCGGTACCAAGTTTTCCAGCCCACAATTGGAGGCAAGGGCCAGTTCTTGAAAGCATCTTACCACCGAGGAGGTGGGGACAGAGCCGCTTTGAAAGGGATCCTTTGAGATTCAGCCGCGATGAAATCTCGAGGATCAGAGTTTCCCACGGGACCAAGGTAATAGGATCTTGAATTGGTCTCGGTGTGGATCAAAAGCTCAGTGGAAGGCTCCTGAAGGAAAGCGGAAAAGAAATCTCAGGTAAAATCGAAAACCTAAGTGCCGAATGAAGCTTACGGGAGGGGGATTTACCTGAGCAGCTTGGTTTTGAGCCGCCATTGGGGATCTGAACTTAGAACAAGGGGATCTAGGGTTTGGATCTAGACGAGGATTCCGGAGGATTGCGCAGAGCGAACAACATGTGTTGGCAGATTCGATTTGAAGATGTTCGTGGCTGGAGTCAATTGCGGAACAAAATCACTTTTGTCCCACAATTGAAGGGGCATGTGTTAACACCAAAATTTGGTAAGGAGTCTGACTTGTGGGTCCAGCTCGATGAAGAGTCCGTCTAGCGGAAGGAAGGTTTTTCTCAGATATATTCGGCAAAGAGATCTGCGGTCGGCTATCTGCTTCCGTTCGGCAAAGGAACAGTAGAGCTGATTTTGCGGGATTGGACGGTGACGTGGCTCAAGCAGGAAGGACGAATGGATGGATAGGAGATCAAGCTTAGAGATAAGTTAGGCAACGAATCCATTCGAGGTTGTACTTGGCAGGGTATAAATATGAGCCCTGAATGTATGTAACAAATAACAATCATTCTTCAATACAAACCGGCCTTACGCCAAACCCTAGAGTCCATTTGTCGTGTCGTCGAGTTCTTCGAGAGGGTTCATCGATCCGTCGACCTCCGTGAGTACCGGCAACCTTGTATCATGTCTAGTATCATGCGGTGGATTTCGATCTGATGCAAGTAGTCTTGTTACCATGCTTCGTGTCATGCGGTAGATTCAAGCTTGGTTCAAGAGGGTTTCTTGTTAGGTCATGAGCCATGCGGTAGGCTAAGATCTAGCTTGAAGCTAGTTATCGGCTCTATTGGATTTTGGCAAGATCCAATAGATTCATTAAGTTACCCTGTGTTGCTTTGAGTTTTTTCGTTATGTTTAAATTCATGTAACACCTTTTGCCCAATCTAGATGGGTTTGGATCGGCTTTATCCCTTTGTGACCCTTATGAGAGTAGAATTCGTATTTTGACGCGTGGATCACGTGCTCTTCGATAGCCGAAACCGGATCGATCTAGGTTGTTACGTGTTGCGGGTTCAAGCTTGCCAACGTTGATATAAATCTTGAAAGAGCTGAGTATCATGCGGTAGATGCAGGTTTTTGGGTTGCTTTGGAGCTAGTCATCCGGTGGATTAGATTTCAAACCGATCTGATAGATTTATTCGCTTGGTAATGTTCGTTCCTTCTTCATGGACCCCGAATCGGCTGTTCAGCCGTATTCGGTTATGTTTCTCCACGAGTAGAACACGTGCGTAATTCATGCTTTAAATAATGTATGCTTTTAGCTTTCCATGTTTGGATTGTATCATGCGGTGGATAGATCTATTTGTGGAAAGTGGTGCGATTTTCATGCAAGTTGTATCATGTGGTGGATAGATTTGTTTGGCATCGTACCCGACGGGTTTCAAGGTACCTAGACATGCGGTAGACTAGTGCTTTAGATCTATGCATGCTTGCTTATTACATGTTTATGCTCGTGCTTTACTTTATTCATTTATTTAATATCACGGGGATCGGTCATGGCTTCGTGCATGTGCGTCTTTACTCAAAACAAAGACCGATCGCTGTCATGCTTACGTCATCCATTCAGCAATGTTATTTTCCCTTTTATAAGCTCCCGAATGCTTTCAGTTTATTAGCAGATAGCTTTCTATAGCTATGTGTCATCCCATCTGGCTTTGTAGCCGTAAATATGGAACTGTCTGGTACCACCCGGCAAGTTCCAAGCTTTGGTATCTAACTGCTTTGTCTTTTGTTAATTTTCAGGAAAAAATGCCTGGCACGTCTCGTGATTCTTTGTGCGTGTGAAGCCAGCTTGTTCGGCTTGCTGTGTGTTTGGCGCTAGGTGCACGTTTTGCATCAACACAAGCCACCGGCGCGTGCCGCACGACGAGTCCTCGGCTTCGTCGTGGACAGCGTATGCAATTCCCCGCGGAAGAGGTGGACCCAGAGATCCCAATTTACCGGGATCCCCAGGAAGCCTTCGCAGACGCCGACGAACGTGGCCGCCTGCGAGATCACGTTCGGCGTGAAGTTGTGCAGCTCCACGCCGTAGTGGTAGCACAAACCCCGCTTGAAGCGGCTCGCCGGCGCCGCGAAGCCGCGCTCGTGGAAGCGGACGAAGCTGACGACGTAGCCGAACGGGGGGTTGGGAACTCGGTCCCTCTCCAGCGGCACGATCCACTCCGCGGGCTTCCCTTCCACATTCGCCGCCAGCTGGCCGCCGGTGTTGACGGATAAAATACGTATCCCTCTACGATCCGCAAGCGTACGGACCCCACACCTTTTTCACCACGGGATTCCCAAGGTTCTTGTCAATCCGCGGAGCAAGGGGATTACAAGCGTTCGATCAACAACGACACACTAGCTACTAAACCCTAACTACTATTATACTAGAAAAACAACTAAACTCACTAGAGAGAATGATAAACGATCAAGAGAGAAGACACTCGCCCACGGGTCTACGATACTAGAGCATGCAATCGCTTAAAGACATGAAAACCAATCTAATCTATCGGGGTTGTGACCACGGTTTCGCCCCTTTCCCTCCTCTCGTACCGTCACTACGCGAAGGTAATCATGACTAGACCTTTGATGGCCACGGCGTATTGAATGGATCCGAGGAAGCATTGGAGCTCGTACTCCCTCTACGGCACGGTAGCTAACCTTTAAGCATTAAAGTATATTCAACACAAGATGATAGACAGATAATCCGACAAAGTGCGATTACATCTCACGATCGATTACAACCCATGGACGAATGAGAAGATTACCCCATCAAGGTGCGATCATGGCACCGTTGATCATGGTTTCCCTTCCGCCGGTGTCTTCCTCCTTCTCCACGAGAGGGTGCTTCCTTCGAGGTGGTTGATCTCCAGCCGGAGATCCTCCTCCTCTCTCTCTAGCTTGTGGATGGCCTTCTGGTGCGAATAAACTCCTCTCCGTCTGTTGGCGGCGCGTCGGGGGTTTTAGGGTCGAAGATCCTTCTAGGGCAAGGAAAACGGGACCGAACCGGTGCCCGAAGTGGGCCGGGCCGATCCGATCGGGCCGGCCGGCCCGTGCCCGGTTTCGGCCGGTTCGGTCGCCCTTTTTGCTCCGTGGGTCCTCGTGCACTTATCTACTTCGCCCCCTCCACTTGGATGATTTTGACGCTGTTATCCTCGCGATCAAGATGGAGACTCTATTTGCATGAAGTTTGATCTTTTACGCTTCAATCCCCGGGGGTGTTCCTCGTAGCACTTCGGTCCTCACCACCATTGGAAGTAATTTCAGCAAGCTCATGAACACGAACAAGACTCCATGAATGCTCCTTTGAACTTATTGCGAATCCGTCCTTTATGTCCATGATTTCCTACATAAACACAACACTTCCAAATGCATGCACAAAGATGAACTTGTTATATGATTAGCATGCCTAGTGGCGGGTTAGTTCCATAATCAAATCCCAACCAAAGTGTAATGAACATGCTAGGTGCACCAAAATACACCGTCAACATCTCCCCCACACTTAGCTCTTGCTCGTCCTCGAGCAAGTACTCGTAAAAGAACTTCGTCCAAGGCGTGTAATCGCGTACCACTTATCCTTCTTCACAAGTTAGTCAATCCCTTCATCTTTAATACATAAACACAAAGTAATGATAATCAAACATAAACATGGGCGTTTAGAATTTTTACCACGTCAAGATTTACCCCACAACTCAAACTCTTCACTCGAAGCTTTCAATTTCAGCAATACTTGCTTCTTTGCTTCCATCGGAGGGTTTTTATGATTTTTAAAACAAAAATTCCTGCAACAAGTATTAGACAAAAACCTTTCTCCAAGCTCTCTCAAGTCACTCATATGAAGTGTCTATCCTAACCAAATTTTATAAAACTCTCACCTCCCATTAATCTCTCATATATCATGTAAAGGTGGAGCTATAGGTAGGGCTAGCGCAATCAACACAAGTATTGTCAAACTAAGAACTTCCTCTAATGGTTGTCTACCTTTCAAAGCCAATGATCATGAGAATTAACCATATGTAGGGATATCAAGGATGAGAAGATTTAGAATGGTGGACATGTGCAAGGGCAAAAGAAAATTGTAACTTCAAGGCACCAATGATGTCCTCGTTGTCGGATTGCACATGGTTGGAAATAGAGTAAAAGTTTCGTCTCACAATAAACGTGACATCCTTCCTTACACTTTATTATTTTTCTTTTCTTTCACTTGATCCATCCCTCTCATATCTTTATTGCTAACTCATCTTTCTCTCTTTATTTTTCTTCTTTCATATGATTTTTTTTTCTTCTTTTTTTCTTTTTTTTTTCTTTTCCATACACATACTTTTTCTCTTTATTTTTCTCTCTCTTGACATCTTTTCAAAGCTTTCAATTCTCCCTTTTCTCGCATGCATACAATCTGAATTTTTTAAGTAAATCATGCTAGAGACGAGACGAAACTTTGAAAATAGGTTGTGTTCAAGGAATACGATGTTCAAAAGAGGTGTATAGGTTTGGGTATGGAATTCGGCGATGTACATGACTTCCGTTGTGAAAGTCATGTTACCGAATGAATGACGAGGCTAGCAACAAAAGATAAGCACAAGGACATGATCATTGCTTGAAATTAAAACTCACCAAGAGAGAAGGGTCCTAGCCTAACTCATCGTGCTAATCACACTTATGGTGGAGCGAAAAAAAACAAACTTGGCTTTGGATAGGAATTTTTTCATACTCTCAACTTGGAAAAAGAGGTTTTGCTAACCTTTATTACAAGGGTTTTAATATAATTTTCAGAACTGAAATCCTCCAATTTTTAGCATCGAACATAGCACAACTAGCATGTGAAGCTCAAGATCGAAGTGCGGTATGGGTACTTTAAGTAGTAGCGGTTCCACTAAGCACCACGGTAAACGATTTTCAAACCACATACTTGTATTCATATATCAAGAATCGAAGATTAGACAAACAAGTAAATAAAGATAAACAATACATAAAACACAAAGATATATATAAGACTCTTTTTATTTGGTTTTCTTGACTCAACACTAGTTTAAGACACTTGCAAAAAATTTAAAAACTGACTCGAAAACTAAAGACTCATTAAAACACTAAGACTCTCACACGAAGATTAAACCGAACCTAAATTTGAAGTTCAAAAGCTAAGGCTAGCGAGCTAGCTCTCCCCCACACTTAAAACATACGACGTCCTCGTCGTATCTTACAAAAACCAAAGGGGAAAACTAGATCTAATGGCATTTCGAGCAAGCCTTGCACCACTTGCCTCTCATGTTTCCAACCATGCCGAAAAGTTTGCGCACGTTACGGTTAAGGAACTTGTAGTTATCTTCAACTACGCGCTCCAAGTCCTCCATACGCTGCTTCATTACTTCCATGGTTTGAAGACATTCGTCGGCCGACGCGTAGAGAGCTGCGATGGATTGACGGCAAACTCGACAGCACACCGGATGCAATCCGAAGGGGTCGTCGTCGCCATAATCTCCACCGTTGTCACCACCGTCGTCGCCACCTCCATTGTTGTCGCCTTCGCCACCGCCGTTGCCGTCGCCGTTGGGGCCTTCGGGAGTCCTTTCATAAGGATGCTCATCCCAATCATCATCATCTCTACCGGCGGCCGCCCACGAGCTCGGGCTACGATCGTCGGAGTAGTCGCTATCCCCATATTCCTTAGGCTCCGGCGACATCTCCTTGTAAACATTACGCTTGATGCCTTGGAGACGTGCCGACCTTCGAACGGGTGTAGGGACCTTCTCTCCTTCGACGGGGTAGCGAGATGCAAGAGCTCCGGTCGGGACACGTCCTCCGCAACGGATACGTGCGGTCCTCTTGACGGGTAGCTTGACCTCGCATCGCATCGCCTCCTCCATCGATGGCTTCTTGGCTTCTACCTTCAACTCTAAGCTTTTTGGAGGCTCAATGGCTGCTACAAGGGTGCAACACATTGCTTGAAAGGATTGATTCTCGAGCTCCCAATTCGGCCAAATATATAGTCCCGAGAGAAAAGCCACCGGGAACCTTATTTTCCTTTTTTACACTTCCCTTAAAATTTTCCGACCAAACAAGGAAGTCAAAAAGGAGCAATTCGGGCGAAATTCGGGGACATCGGGCGTCGGGCCCCGCCCGGGCCGATCCTACCGGGCCGGCCGGCCCACCCGCCTCGGGGGCCGGGCCGGTCCGGTTTTTTTGCACACCGCCCTATTTTTTCGTCCTCGGCCCGTGGGAAAAAGTTGGCCCGGTTAATCTTCGCGAAAAACTCCAGAAAGCTAAAAGAAAAATTATTTACGAGAAGTTGGTGCCTTGTTTTTCGTCCTAGGCGGGACGTTCGGGCTCTTCCTCCATGGTAAAGACGTCAACATGATGAATGGGCACGACATCGGGTTCGTAGTAAACCTTAAGCCGCTGTCCATTCACCACAAATTGATCGCCGTTTATATCCATAATGGTTACCGCTCCGTTGGAGAACACCGAATGCACAACATAAGGTCCGTCCCACTTGCTTTGCAATTTCCCCTTTCCGAAGGTTTTAAACCTCGAATTGTAGAGGAGGACCTTATCTCCTTCTTTGAATTCTTTTTTCTTCAATCTTTTATCGTACCACCTTTTGATTCTCTCTTTGTATATGCTTGCGTTTTCATAAGCTTTCAACCTCAACTCCTCTAGCTCGCTTATTTGAATTCTCCGTTTCACCACCGCGGCATCGAGATCAAGGTTCATCTCTTTAATCGCCCAATAGGCTTTATGTTCTAACTCAACCGGAAGGTGGCAAGCTTTTCCATAGACGAATTGATAGGGGGTCATACCTATCGGTGTTTTAAACGCCGTTCGATAAGCCCATAAAGCGCCGTCTAATTTCTTTGACCAATCCTTGCCTCCCTTCTCTATGGTCTTGTTAAGTATGCTTTTTAATTGCCTATTTGACGTCTCCGCTTGTCCGTTGGTTTGTGGGTGATAGGCCGTGGAGACCCTATGCTCAATTCCCAACTTGGACAAGCACTTTTTGAAGTTCTTCCGGTGAAATGAGTTCCTCCATCACTTATCAAGATTCTCGGTGTACCGAAACGGGGAAAAATCACGTTCTTGATCATAGTGATGGACTCCTCCGTGGAAGCTTTACGACATGGTATAGCCTCTACCCACTTGGATACGTAATCGACCATAACAAGTATATACTCGAATCCAAATGAGTTTTTAAAAGGCCCCATGAAGTCTATGCCCCATACGTCGAATATGTCGACTTGCAAGTTGTATTTCAAAGGCATAGAATTTCTTTGAGATATGTTTCCGGTTCTTTGGCATTCGGGGCATGACGCAACATATCTTTTAGTATCTTCATGCATCTCCGGCCAATAGAATCCGCTCGACCATACTTTGGCTTCGGTTCGAAAATGGCTATAGTGCCCACCGTACTCCGCCGAGTGGCACTTCCTTAGAATCTCAAGCCTCTCTTCCCTTGGCACGCATCTTCTCATCACTCCATCATTGCCAAGCTTGAAGAGGTATGGTGCATCCCAAAAATATTTCTTACTTTCAGAAATTATCTTCCTTTGAGTGTTTTTGTCTAGATGATCGAGGGGCATCTTTCGAATTGCTCGAATGATGTCGATCATCCAAGTGTCTTTATCAAGCACTCTATAGAGGTGGTCATCTCTCATCTTGTCATCTATGGGCTCTTTATCATCTTGCCCACGATTCATCCTAGACAAATGATCGGCCACAACATTCTCCACCCCCTTTTTATCACGAATTTCAACATCGAACTCTTGGAGAAGAAGGATCCAACGAATCAAACGAGGTTTAGCTTCCTTCTTAGCCAAGAGATACTTTATAGCCGCGTGATCGGTGTAAACAATGACTTTCGAGTTCACGATGTAGGATCTGAATTTTTCGAAAGCGAATACCACCGCTAGCAACTCTTTTTCCGTAGTGGCGTAATTTAATTGTGCCCCACTAAGAGTTTTGCTAGCGTAGTAAACGGCGTGAACTCGGCCTTCCTTTCTTTGTCCCAAGACCGCGCCTACGGCGTAGTCACTTGCGTCACACATGATCTCGAAAGGTTGGCTCCAATCCGGAGGTTGGATGATGGGAGCACTCACCAACGCATTTTTCAAGGTCCGAATGCCGCTAGACACTTCTCATCAAAGTCGAAAGCCACATCTTTTTGAAGAAGGTGCGTTAAAGGCTTGGTGATCTTTGAGAAGTCCTTTATAAATCTTCTATAAAATCCGGCATGGCCTAGAAAACTCCTTAAGGACTTAATATCCGTAGGAGGTGGGAGTTGCTCAACCGTCTCTACCTTAGCCTTGTCCACTTCAATTCCTCTCTCGGATATAACATGTCCGAGCACTATGCCTTGCTTAACCATGAAGTGGCACTTTTCCCAATTTAAAACCAAATCTACCTCCGCGCACCTTGTAAGGACCTTTTCTAAGTTTGCTAAGCAATCCATGAACGTCTTCCCGTAAACAGAAAAATCATCCATAAACACTTCAACAATTTCTTCGATGAATTCCGAAAACACGGCCATCATGCAACGTTGAAAAGAGGCCGGAGCGTTGCATAGGCCGAAGGGCATCCTCCTATATGCAAACGTTCCGTAAGGACACGTAAACGTTGTCTTATGTTGATCTTCCGGGTGAATGGGAATTTGCATGAACCCCGAGTATCCATCGAGAAAGCAAAAATAAGCGTGGTTTGCTAACCTCTCGAGCATCTCGTCTATGAACGGTAGGGGGAAGTGATCTTTCTTCGTCGCTTTGTTAAGCTTACGGTAATCAATACACATCCGCCACCCGGTCACGGTTCTTTGCGGTATCAATTCATTCTTCTCATTCTTCACCACGGTTAAACCTCCTTTCTTCGGTACACAATGTACCGGCTCACCCATTCGCTATGTGGAACCGGGTAGATGATTCCGCATCAAGTAACTTGATAACCTCTTTCTTTACTACCTCTCGCATGGCATGGGTTAGCCTCCTTTGGTGGTCCACTACGAGCTTACATTGGTCTTCCATTGGTATACGATGAGTACAAAAGGCCGGGCTAATACCTTTGAGATCGTTAATTGAATATCCAATCACCTTCCTATGTTTTTTTAATAAAATCAGCAACGCTTCATTTTCTTCGGGACTCAACTCGTCGCTCACAATGACCGGATAAGTTTTGTCTCGGGCCCAAAAATTCATATTTTAATCCCTTGGGCAAAGGTTTAAGGTCTACTTCGGGCACTTGTGGCTCCTCGGGTTTGATTTCTCCTATGTCTTCGAACTTTTCTTCCTCCACGCTACCATCATGCGGCTCTAAGCCTTTTGTTGCTTCCTCTAGTTCTTCATCTTGTTGATTACTAATTTGATTTTCCAACGCTCTTTGCAGCGGGTCTCTAAGGGTTTCAACAAAACAAAGACTATCTATCTCTTCTATTTCTTCATCTTCGGGAGGAAAAGGAGTAAGGTGTTTAGAAGCACGAAGAAAGTTATATGTGTACTTTGTTCCATTAAGGTTCATTGTTACTTTGCCTTCTCCGGCATCTAACACGGCATCAACCAACTTAAGAAAAGGCCTACCTAAGATTATATGATCAGAATTACCATGGTAAGCATCAATAACAAAGAAATCGGTTGGTATATAGTTTCTAGAGATTTTTACTTTCATATTGCAAGCAATACCTAGAGGTTTGATAGTTCTACCATCTCCCATAATTAATTTCGTTGATGTTGGAGCTAAGTCTAGGTTGTGGTATTGAACTTTATCGTAAATTTTAGAAGATAGAACACTTACTTGGGCTCCGATGTCGCATAAGGCTTTGCATTGAACTCCGTTGATCTCGCAACTCAAGTGCGGCGTCATCCTCTCTTCTTCTTCGGATCCGATCGAATAAATTTCAGCAAGGCGAGCGTATGGTGATGCTTCGGGCTTGATCCCCATGATCCTCTTCACCTCGGCAATATGTTCCGGATCCACCACGTCATCTCCAAAGAGCTTTTCAAAAATCTCACCGTGGTTTCGAGGTCGTATGAATTTTCAGCCTTCCTCTCCGGTGGGAAATCGACTTCCAATGCTCTTGCCATTCCCTTTTGATTAGGGAACGGTCTTCTCTTGTCGAATACTTCTCCGTAATCAATAGGAACCCAATCCATTGGCTCGAACTCCCTTAGTGGCTTCGCGCTTGACATGCTTCTCTTGTTCGTCTCATTTGGTGCGGCGAAGTCGACGTTTGGTATAGTTCTTGACTTAATGTGTTCTTGTTCAAGCTTCTCCATGATTGGCTCCTCTTTTGTGACTTCCGGGGTTGCCTCTTTAGAAAAATCAGCAAGCTTTTTCTTCCTTGAATTAAATTCCGGCTCTTCCGCAAGTCTTGTTTCCCAATCTCTTCGCATGGCAGCCGCTTTACTAACTTTTTGTAGAAGTTGGGCGGCTTCCGTGAGTGTTTTCTCCATGAGATCCCCACCCGCACACATTTCGACGTGTCGCATGCAACTAGGGGTTAGGGAAAAGAAAAATGTATGCAAGAGTACGTCACCGGTGAAGCCGAGTTTTGGTCCTTGTTCGATTAATTCATTAAACCTTTCCCGGGCTTGGTCTATCCCTTCCTCTTCTCCTTGCATGAAATTGATCACTTGCCTCCTTAGATGTTGAACCTTGCTCATTGGAAAGAACTTCTCGCAAAACTTCTTTGTCAACTTGTTCCAATTGCCTTCAACTTCAAAGGACGCAACCGAATACCATGTCTTTGCTTTGCCGGCAAGTGAGTAGGGAAAGAGATTCCATTTGAACCATTCATCGGGAACTCCTTCTCGACGCACCGTGTTGCATATTGTCGTGAAATCCCTTATGTGTCTATATGGGTTCTCCTCAACCATCCCTTCAAATGGGTTTTCCGCCACCATCTTCATGATCTTGGATTTAATTTCATACTTGGTCGCTTCGAGCTTCGAATCCGACTCTTGTACCTTTATGTCTTCACATCGAGGGCTAGCGTAATCCCTTAATGATTTCTCCGGTTCTTCCACGGGTTGATTAACGAACTCCATCTAGACAATAAGATAAAAACAAAAAAAAAAAAGAAACAAGTGTTTTTCGATAATAAATGTTAGATATAGCGAATAAAAGATAAACTAAAATATAAAACTAAGTTAGATGCAAATCAAACGATGTAAACTAACTTGCTCCCCGGCAACGGCGCCGGAAAAAAGGGGCTTGTTGACGGATAAAATACGTATCCCTCTACGATCCGCAAGCGTACGGACCCCACACCTTTTTCACCACGGGATTCCCAAGGTTCTTGTCAATCCGCGGAGCAAGGGGATTACAAGCGTTCGATCAACAACGACACACTAGCTACTAAACCCTAACTACTATTATACTAGAAAAACAACTAAACTCACTAGAGAGAATGATAAACGATCAAGAGAGAAGACACTCGCCCACGGGTCTACGATACTAGAGCATGCAATCGCTTAAAGACATGAAAACCAATCTAATCTATCGGGGTTGTGACCACGGTTTCGCCCTTTCCCTCCTCTCGTACTGTCACTACGCGAAGGTAATCATGACTAGACCTTTGATGGCCACGGCGTATTGAATGGATCCGAGGAAGCATTGGAGCTCGTACTCCCTCTACGGCACGGTAGCTAACCTTTAAGCATTAAAGTATATTCAACACAAGATGATAGACAGATAATCCGACAAAGTGCGATTACATCTCACGATCGATTACAACCCATGGACGAATGAGAAGATTACCCCATCAAGGTGCCGATCATGGCACCGTTGATCATGGTTTCCCCTTCCGCCGGTGTCTTCCTCCTTCTCCACGAGAGGGTGCTTCCTTCGAGGTGGTTGATCTCCGGCCCCGGAGATCCTCCTCCTCTCTCTCTAGCTTGTGGATGGCCTTCGGTGCGAATAAACTCCTCTCTCGTCCGTTGGCGGCGCGTCGGGGGTTTTAGGGTCGAAGATCCTTCTAGGGCAAGGAAAACGGGACCGAACCGGTGCCCGAAGTGGGCCGGGCCGATCCGACCGGGGCCGGCCGGCCCGTGCCCGTTTCGGCCCGGTTCGGTCGCCCTTTTTGCTCCGTGGGTCCTCGTGCACTTATCTACTTCGCCCCCTCCACTTGGATGATTTTGACGCCGTTATCCTCGCGATCAAGATGGAGACTCTATTTGCATGAAGTTTGATCTTTTACGCTTCAATCCCGGGGGTGTTCCTCGTAGCACTTCGGTCCTCACCACCATTGGAAGTAATTTCAGCAAGCTCATGAACACGAACAAGACTCCATGAATGCTCCTTTGAACTTATTGCGAATCCGTCCTTTATGTCCATGATTTCCTACATAAACACAACACTTCCAAATGCATGCACAAAGATGAACTTGTTATATGATTAGCATGCCTAGTGGCGGGTTAGTTCCATAATCAAATCCCAACCAAAGTGTAATGAACATGCTAGGTGCACCAAAATACACCGTCAACAGCCGGCCACCAGCAGACCCAGGGACAGCGTCGTGGCCATCGAGCGCTCCCACGCCGGCGGGTCGATGACGGTGATGGGCTGCTGGGGAGCCATACAAATGGGCGGGGGAACGAGGAATGGGAAGCAAGAGTGGCTCCGAGAGCAGAGGCGCAAAGGCAAGAACGGCTCGAGGGCTGAAGCGCGAGAGGCAGGGATGGCAAATGCTAAGTGCAAAGGTAAAAAAACTGCCCCCTCCGCCTATTGGATTTATAGACCACGGGGCGTGCTCTCGGGAGCGCACGCCCCACGCGCATTAACTGCAGGTGAAATATTCACTCACTGATGAACGGGGCCCACTACGACCGCGGCGGCCGGACGACTGCACGCACGCCATCATCACGGCGCGATAACCGGAGGGCCGCGGCGGCGGTCACGTCCGCCGCCCACTCCGCCCACTACGCGCGCGGCCGTGGCGCCTGAAAAGTCGCGCCCGCAGCGCATGACTATAGCCGCGACTGCGGGCATTAAATGGCCCGGTCCCTTACCAAGTAAGGAAGACCCTCGAACGGCCCGAGCCCCAGGCTCAAACTAGACCGACCCTCGAAGGGTGTGAATACCGACCAGTGGCCTCGAAGCCCGTTCGAAATAAACGGGTGCCACAGGTGCCGTCGATTTACAGAAATTACTGATCAGCGGTTCGAGGGCCGGCACGGCCAAGAACCCTCGAAACCTGCAGATGTGAAAAGACGGGAGCACTCCGCTACTACCCCGCACGGCCCTACCGATTAGGGGTTCGAAACCTGACCCTCGATGGGTTCGAACAGGTGCCCCAGATCACCAGAGTCAGGGACGACGAGGGCGCGCGCATTCGAGCCTTTCCTCGAGCCCACCGGCTTGAGGGCGCCCCACATGTCGTGTTCGAGAGCCAGCGAGGGCAGCTAGCCGGGGGGATCCCACCGAGGGAGAGCTTCCGCGCCCTCGGTCCCTAGCAAACTGGACCGAGCCCCACCTAGCAAACCCGCGCAAGTGCTTTAATGGATGAGTCTCCGGACCACGAGCCTACCCTTATCGAACGGGGCATGGGCGTCCACTTGAACCACCCGCTAACAGCTCGACGAGGAATCCGCAATTTGCGACCCGATCGATGGGGGTTGTGGAGACCTCACCCTCCGTCCGCGGAGGGACGGAGAGGGCGCGTTTAAAACAAGACGAAGAGCTCGTCCCGATCGCCTCGAATGGGCCCAGGCTCGGGGGCTCGACACACGGCTACACCTCCTGGGATGCGCCGAACGCGAAAGATATCAGTTGCGCGTGCGTCACCGAAGCCGGCTGCAACATCGCCGACACCGGTTGAGACATGTACCACGCCCGCTGATAAAATTCCGCGAGAAAACCCCTGCAGGAGCACTCACGCTCCTGCAGGGCTTCGGGGGCTAGACCCGCGGGTCCGCTGACGCGGCCCCACGGAAAGCCATTTGCGACTGGGAGGGAAGGACGTCCTATCAGTAGGCTCCAGTATCTGGGGGAACCTGACCGGTACGCCCACAGATGCTCGGGGGCTACTGTCGGGGACAGCCACGAGGGTCCCCTAAAAGACCGGGGGAATCCTGCTTAAAACCTGCAAAAAAACACAAGACACAAACACTCCTCGAATATAACACAAAACATACGCACACAGCTGTAACACCCAAAAATTTTAATTATTGTTTTAATAAAATTTTGCTTAGCAACAAATGCTTGTTTAAGGATTTTTAAGGTTTTATTTAATTTTTATAGGCATTTAATTATTTCTCTTAATTAAATTAATGAACTATAGGAGTTTACAGTTGCACACATGCTGTTGCATTGTTTTTATTTGTTTGAATTCAAATTTGTGTTTGAATTCAAGTTTTGTGAGCTCTTTTGAAATTAGCAAAAGGATTTCTTTTCCCTCCTTTTCCTTCCCTGCTTCCGGCCCAAATCCTCCGCGCAGCCCAACTTTTTCCCCCGTGGCCCAGCTCGCCGTTTCAGCTTCGCAGCCCACCAGAGGCCCACTGCAGCCCGCGTCGCCTCCCTCCTCCTTGCGCCGCCGACAGGTGGGACCCGGGCGTCATCCCTTCCACCGGCCGCACCGCGCGCCCGGTCGGGGACCGACCGTGCGGGCCGCGCACCCGCGCCGCACCGCGCGCCCGGCCTTGGGCCCGCACGCCGTGAAACCCGCGCCCGGGCCTATTTAGCCGCCGCCGCCGGTCCTCCCTAGGGTTTGCCCCCTATCCGCAGCAACACCGCGCCGCCGCCTCGCAACCCTAGCGCGCCGCCGCCGCTATCAATCTCCGCCTGCGTCGCCTTCCCTTCGTTGTGGTTTTGATCTGGAGCAACTACAGGAGGTAAGAAGGCCTGCAGTGCCGCTTGTGGACGTTCTCCTGCTTAGAACCGCCAGCAAAAGCTCGCCGGAGTCGCATCCGCGCCGCCCGCCGCCCCTGCGCACTGGGCGTTGCCTTCGTCGCCCTTCAGCCCGCGTGGATGTGCTGGTTGAGTTCGCTGCGTCGAGCTCCACGTCTAGGACCAAGTCCCGTCTAGTTTCGTGTCCGGAAGCCCGAGATCGAGCCTCGCCGGCGATCCGCCGCCGCGCGCGCGCGCCGTCTCCGGTGAGCCCGCTGCCAGCCGCCCGCTTGTGGATGATCTCAGCCGTCCGTCTCCCGATCTGCGGTCCAGATCAGTCCAGCCGCGGGGTCAAATCGGCAGCATACCGGTCAACCGATCTGTTAGGTGTAGTTTTGCACAAAAACCCTTTCTCTTTTTAAAATTCGCAGGCCGGTCCTCCCACCATAGAGAAGTCCTTACAAATAGGTCCTGTTCTTTATGGTTTTAACCCTAGGTTTTTAAGATTTTGTGCCCGCAGTCCAGCCCTTGAAGTTTTGTGCTATAGACCCTGTGTTTATAAGCATAATTCTGTTTTAGCCCTGAGTTTTTGCAGTTAGGCCCCCGTAAGCTTAGTTTTCCTGCACTATAGCCCTTGTACCTTGTTTTGGCCGTAGATTATGCGTTCTAGCTCCGTTTTTAGCGTTCTTTATATCCATTTGTTCGTCTCGACGAGTAGATCAGTTTAGTGAAGCTTTTGTTCCTGTTTGAAGTGATTGGTGAATTGTTTTCTTATTTTATTGTTTTGTCTCTTGCATGTGAATGTGTGTTGCGTAGAGAACGAGCCGCCGAAGATTTTTCTCGTGGTGAAGACTTGAAGACTCGAGCAATTCCGGATCTTGTGAGAGGCAAGTGTCCTTGGTCATACCCGCTTTATCCTATATGAACATGCATTTAATCACTGTATTTACTTTCTTGCTTGCATTAATTTTGACGGGTTCCTGTTAAGGACTATGCCTAGATTCTTTTGACCGTTGCCTTGTAACTGGGTTACTTAATTAATCTTGATGGTAGATGCTGCTTAGTTGCTCAACTGGGTTGGTAATAAACAACATGATATCCGTTTGTGCTATGTGTTCTTTGATGATAAGTTAATTACAAGACCATATGTTTAATTGGAACATGGAGAACCACCCAGGACAACAGTACAACCACAAGGCTATATGGCTCTTGCTTGGCTGAATAATTAGAGACCTTGGTGTTGTAGTGATCTTACCCGAAAGGGACAAATGGGGAGGCGTTGACGGAGTATAGACCTGCTCTAGCGGGGAGTTGGGCTTTGCTAAGACACGGTACCCGCTAGGGAGCTTTATGCCCCGCTTCATCCTGAAACCTAGTGGGTTGCTGCACATTAGGGAATCTTTGTAAAGGCCTCGTAGCGTCCCTATGCAATCACACCTCGGCAGTGTGGTATGATGCCTGATCAGCATCGCGTGGTTGGGTCTAAAGCTCTTCGGAGTTTTTACGCGACTTGTGGGTAAAGATGTACAACCTCTGCAGAGTGTTTAAAACTAATCGATTAGCCGTGCTCACGGTCAAGAGCGGCCTGGACCCTCACATGATTAATCTATCGGAAGATGAATTTAATTTATTCTTTACTTTATGTTCATGGTTATGTTGTTACACATTAATTGTGGGATGGTATACACTTACATTTGCTAGTAAGTAAGTTGCTTAATAAAATTTGATCAACTAAAATGCTAACCTGCTTAAACCCCTTGGCCATCCACTTATACAGCCTTGCATGTTTATTATGATATTCCTCTCTTGCTGAGTACGACATGTGCTCACGCTTGTTTATTTATTGCATCTACACAACCCGGATTGCTGCTCAGACTTGAAGATTGATGATGAGTGCTAGGCGTGCGTGCCACCAGTCAGCTGCCTGTGGAGTTCCTTTCTGAAGATCCGCTGCTAGTTGTTCGCTCTGATGATACGATGTTGAGACTCTCGGTCATGTAATGGTTTTAATACTCTCTTTTACGCTTTGGCACTGTATCTGATATTCACTGAGTCATTACGTGTGTGTAACTTGATCCTGGCGCACATGTAATTTATGCATTCGAGTTTGCCTTCAAATTCGGGTGTGACAGAGTAGTATCAGAGCCGTGTTGTCTGTAGGACGTTAGCCTAGTTGGAAAATGGTCGAATTTAAGGATTATAATATCATAGAAGCCATTTCCACTTCATGCTATGCTTTAATTCTATTTTAATCTTCTTATCCTTGCTTTTAACCTCATCCTTGATAATCTACTTGTTCTCTATCTTATCTTGATTAATCTTTTCACTCTAAACTTCCTTGATCTTGCCTTAAGGAACCTTTAGCATCTGTTGTACTCCTCTCCAATCTTTCAATATCCTACCCTACACGTGTTCCTGATCGTTCCCAGTAATCAAGTGATCCCATCATGTTCATCTCCACGATCTTCTTTGATAGGATATAGGAGCTTTAAGATCTTTCCTAGTAAAATCGATAGATGCGAGCGTCTTAACGTGTGCTTAGTTTAGAGGTGTGTTTGAATGTTTGATTTTGTGATAAATGCTTGATTTGGATCTTTGTTTGAGTGCGGTGTGTTGTGGAGTGATGACCACAATGACATCGAGTTTAGTAGCTAGTTTGTTAGTGGGGGTGTAATTCGTTCCCAATCCTCGCAACCTTGAGTAATCTTTGCTTTATCTACCCTCCCCTTTATCCAACTTTCTTTTTCTCTCCAACAAATCTTGTGGATACAAAATCTGTTCACGCAGCTCTCTGACATAGCAGTATTATTTTGGTTATATATCAAGCTATAGAATTCCAAACGACATGAAACCAGTTGGGTTAGTTCACAAATTTCATATATGATTTTCTATAAAAAATTCAGCACCATCCAATGTATATTCTGCGAGATATGAACGAAATATTGGAGCTACCAGAATCTGGAAACTCTGCTGACCCAGTCGACTTGTTTATTTTGTATCTGAAGTTCTAGATCTCCGATTGGGTTGATTCCAGTTGGATTAGTTTCATAATTTCATACCCCCTGTTCTGGAGAAATTTCATAATTTATGGATATCAATAATGATAGTTGCACTTGATTTATTGGGGCAAGCATAATCTGTCTTAATCTGGAAGTTCGTGTTGCTTCATCTTTCGGAGTTGTCTCTTTACTCTAGTATTTAAATCTCATGATCCTAACACTCAGATGGTGAACACCAGGTTTGGATCCACATCAGAGGACGAGTGGCCATTTTAGTATCACTTAACAGCAAAGTCAAATGGATCCGGCGATGCAGCAGTTTCGGCCGCACGGATGCGGCTTCTCCAGACATGTCCACATGACAAGCATGCGAGCTCGGATAAATCGAACCAGCCCCATAAGGACAAGCACCAGCAGTTCATGAGCCATTGCCCGCCGGTGTTTTCTCATGCGGTTGATCCATTGGAGGCTGGCGATTGGCTGAAGACAGTGGAGAAGATGCTCACCATCGCACAGTGCGACGATAGAGAGAAGGTCTTGTATGCTTCAGGTCGACTTCAGGGGACAGCGTCAGCTTGGTGGGATGCCTACGTTGCCGCTCATGCCACCCCTGACGCTATCACTTGGCAGGAGTTCACCACCAGCTTCAGGAGCTATCATATACCTGCCAGCCTTATGAAGTTAAAGAAGAAGGAGTTCCTGGCACTCAAGTAGGGAGAGATGTCTGTGATAGAGTACAGGGACAAGTTCGTTGAGTTGTCTCGTTATGCTCCTGAGGAGGTTGTAGATGATGTGAAGAAGCAAGAGTTGTTCTTGGAGGGATTATCCGAACCACTCCGGTACCAGCTCATATCCCACACCTTCCCATCCTTCCAGATGTTGCTAGACAAGGCCATTGGTTTAGAGTACATTCGCAAGGAGTTGGAAGACCTAAAGAGGAAAGCCACCACCCCTGGACAGTCTGGAAGTAACACCCGCCCCCGCTTTAATCCACCTCAAGAGACTCCCTTTCAGTTTGGAGGCCCTATTGAGGACTTTGGTCAACAGCAGTTTCAGTGTCCAGTGCAGCAGACTTCACAACCCCGTTCTCTACGGAGTCATCAGATGGCACCAGTTGTCACCCCAGTGAAGACTAGCAACCCTAGAGGTACCGCCTGCTTGAGGTGTGGAAAGGTTGGGCATTATGTAAATGCCTGCCCTAAGAGGAATGCCCCCAACACTCCGGCACGGAGTCAGCATAGCCAACAGATGAGGAAGGAGAGCCAGATCTCGAAGGGTAGCAACGGAAAACAAAATTATGCACGTGGCAGAGTGAACCACGTGAGTGCAGAGACTGCTCAAGAGAACCCCCGGGTAGTGTTCGACATGTGTCTTGTCAACTCCGCCCTTGCTTCAGTTTTGTTTGATGCTGGAGCAACTCATTCTTTCATTACTTCTCACTGCGCAGCTAAACTTAACATCCCCATGAGCACCATGCCACGTCCCATGCTAGTAAGTTCAGCAAGAGGAGACATGAAGGCAATATACAGGTGTAACAGGGTTAACCTTCAGATTTTGGGGAAGGATTTTCAAGCAGACCCCATAGTATTGGATTCTATTGGCATTGATGTGGTACTTGGAATGGGATGGTTGGGAAAGTTCAAAGGAGAAATCCGGTACGCCACGAAGTCAGTTCTCCTCACCAGTTTAGACGGCGAACATATTGAATTTGTAGCTGCGCTACCATCAGTAGAAGGGTGTTCAGTAAACCAGATGACTGGTGAATCTTTAGAGGACATTAAGGTGGTGTGTGATTACCCAGATGTGTTCCCAGATGAGCTGCCAGGTATGCCGCCCGATCGAGAAGTTGAGTTTGTTATCGATCTTTTACCTGGTACTGCTCCTATCTCTAAGCGCCCCTACAGAATGTCTAGTGATCAATTACTTGAGCTTAAGAAGCAGATTAAGGAGCTATTGGAAAAGGGATTCATTCGTCCTAGTTCATCACCTTGGGGAGCACCGGTTATCTTTGTGGAGAAGGATGGTACTCAGCGGATGTGTGTGGATTACCGATCGCTTAACGATGTTACTATCAAGAATAAGTACCCATTGCCCCGTATTGACGATTTGTTTGATCAGATGAGGGGTGCTAAGGTGTTCTCAAAGGTTGATTTACGTTCTGGTTATCATCATATGAGGATCAGATTATCGGATATTCCTAAGACTGCGTTCACTACTAGGTATGGACTCTATGAGTACACAGTCATGTCTTTTGGACTGACCAATGCACCTGCCTACTTCATGTATCTCATGAACAAAGTTTTTATGGAGTACCTGGATAAGTTTTTTGTGGTGTTCATTGATGACATCTTGATTTACTCCAAGAATGAGGAGGAGCATGAGGAGCATCTCAGGCTTGTGTTGCAGAAGCTGAGAGAGCATCAGTTGTATGCCAAGTTTAGCAAGTGTGATTTTTGGTTGAAGGAAGTCTCTTTCCTTGGGCATATCATCACAGATGGTGGTATTTCAGTGGATCCAGCAAAGGTCAGTGACGTATTGAAATGGGAGCTGCCACAGACTGTTAAGGAGATCAGGAGTTTCCTTGGCCTTGCAGGGTATTATCGTCGATTCATTGAAGGGTTCTCTAAAGTAGCAAAGCCTCTTACGTCACTACTGGAGAAGGATAAAGAGTTTAAGTGGACTGATGCCTGTCAAGCCAGTTTTGAGGAATTGAAGAAGAGGTTGACTTCAGCTCCAATTCTAGTGATGCCAGACCTACAAAAGAGTTTTGATATCTACTGCGATGCGTCCCGACAAGGTTTAGGTTGTGTTCTCATGCAGGAAGGTCATGTTATAGCCTATGCATCTCGACAGTTGAGGAAACATGAGCTGAATTATCCTACACATGATCTGGAGTTAGCGGCAGTGGTTCACGCTTTGAAGATTTGGAGACACTACGTTATGGGAACCAAGTGCCAGATTTACACAGATCATAAGAGTTTAAAGTACATCTTCACGCAGAAAGATTTGAATATGAGACAACGTCGCTGGTTAGAGCTTATCAAGGATTATGATCTGGAGATACACTATCATCCTGGGAAGGCAAATTTGGTTGCAGATGCTTTTAGTCGGAAGGGACATGCCAACATGGCTTGCATTCCAGTTGCCGGAAGAGTTGATGAAGGAGTTTGAGAAACTCAATCTGGGGATGGTTGCTCAAACCGAAGGGGTTACCTTGGAGGTAGAGTCTGTCTTGGAGCAGAAGATACGCAAAGGACAACTAGAAGATATAGAGATAAAGGAAATCAGAGAAACTATGGAAAAGGGTAAAGCCACAGATTTCACAGAGGATGATCAGGGAACTATATGGTTTAGAAACAGGATTTGTGTGCCTGATGTGGGAGATCTCCGAAAGACCATCTTAAGAGAGGCTCATGATTCAGCTTATTCCATTCACCCAGGAAGCACCAAGATGTATCAAGATCTCAAGCAGAGGTATTGGTGGTATGGAATGAAGAGGGATGTAGCGGCCCATGTAGCGTTGTGTGACACATGTCATAGAGTTAAAGCTGAGCATCAAAGGCCAGCGGGATTGCTTCAGCCGTTGAAGGTGCCAGAGTGAAAGTGGGAAGAGATCGGCATGGATTTCATTGTTGGGTTGCCCCGTACTCGTGATGGGTATGATTTAATATGGGTTATAGTGGATCGTTTAACGAAAGTTGCTCACTTCATACCAGTGCGAACCACATATACAGGGGCAAATCTAGCTGAGTTGTACATGTCCAGGATCGTGTGCTTGCATGGTGTACCTAAGAAGATAGTGTCCGACAGAGGTACTCAGTTCACGTCCCGTTTCTGGGAAAAGCTCCATGAATCCTTGGATACGAAGTTAAATTTCAGCTCAGCCTATCACCCACAGACATATGTGTCGGGGACAGCCCTAGGGGTCCCCTTTAACAACTGGGAAATCCCCACTTAAAACCCGCAACAAACCAAAGCCAAACACGCCTTACTTAACCATGCAGGACACGGCCCACGCCGCGGAGGCCCCAACGGCCCACCAAGGCGGCCCACTCGAAGATCCCCTCGAGCAGGCTTCGCCTCGCGAGAGGATGCGCGCCTCCCTCGGGCGGGCTCCGCCCCGTTCGAGGGGGGTGCACTACCTCGGCGGGCTCCGCCTCGCTCGAGGGTCCGCTCGCCCTCGAACGGGGTCCGCCTCGCTCGAGGGCGCTCCGCACGCGCGCGCGCTGCTCCCGTACGTGGGCATTTAATGCCCCGACGACGACGGCGCGGCGCCATCATGCGCACGGGGCTCGCGCCCGGTGCCGCCGCACCAACTCCCCGGGGAGGGAGCCCATCCCCGCCACGCGTGGGGGAGCGTGTGGCGTGGCCGGTGCCAGTCCCGTGACGCCGCGCCGCCTACTCCAGTACGGCTAACACGCCGAGCCCTCGAAGGGGGGTCGGCCGCACCCTCGATTTGCTTTCTTATGACCTTGCAGGGTTAGGTGGAGGCGCTAGGACGGCGGGGCGCCATCCCAGCCACTGTTAACGGCATGGTTGCCGCCCCCACGCGTGCGAACCCACGCCGGGCGCTGTGGCAACAGCTCCAGCACTGTGGAGCGTATGGGAACGGGACGCCGCCTTACCTGCCACTGTGCCCCGTACGGACAGACGTCAGCGACTCCCTCGAGCCCATCTGAAGATATCACAGCCATCCGCTGCCCTTCTACCCTCGAGGCCGCCACTATTCGGGTACAAGATACGCCATGATGGCCGGATCGCTGCAAGGATCGCCCAGGCGGTCGCCTACTCTGCGGCACAGCGCACCATGCTCCCTCACGTAGCTAAATAGCGCAGCGCGCATGTGATTCGCTCTCTCCTTGGTCTATAAAAGGAGGACGAACCCCCCTGCCGCGGGGGACAGGAGAAAACAGAGGACGACAACGGACCACGACACACGACAGAACACAACACAACACGAGACAGGTCGCCTCACGCACTTGCTCTCCAATTCTCCCACAACATCTTCAGCCACTCCACCAGGGACTTGGAAGCCACGCTTCCTCTCCCGCCTTGCTTGTAGCAGCCCCACTACAGGCACCCCCGGTGCCGAGCAATATAGTGCCTTGAGAACACCACTGCTGGACGTACGGCCCCTCGGCCGGAACCAGGATAAACTCTGTGTCTTTTATTGCTTAGCATCGACCATTGAGGGAGAGACCTCGGCGCTTATTACTGGTTAGTGTCGGGACCACATTCCACACCGACAGTTGGCGCCCACCGTGAGGCAATCTGAGCGCCTAAGGTCAATCCATCGTCAACTCCCTCCATGGTGATCCGCACTGAGTACCGCGGTACGCGTTACTGCATGGGCAGCTCGGACCCCCTCCCCGCCGGGTTTGAAATCCGGTTCGGGGCGCACCGAACTTTCGGGCCACGGGGAACGGCTACACCGATGCGCCTCACCAACCATGAGGAGGCGCGCGCGGCCGCGCCGGGCCGAGTCCGCTCCGGTCCCTCTGCGCACCACCGCGGCGCGGACGCCCGCCGGCACGGATGCCGCGGTCCGTCGGCGCCACGACATCGCCGCCGCTCGGCCGGCGCTCGCGCCGGGCGCGGTCCGGCGGCGGCAAGGCCGAACGCGCCGCCTCTCAACGCGGCGCACCCGTCAGCACAACAACCACCGCCCCGGCGGGGCAGCGCACGGTCTCCGGGTCGCGCTTCCCCATCGGCCTTCGCGGTGCTACGACGGCTTACAACGCCAACGTCAACACGACGATGCGCCGGGTTCCCCCTGGCCGTCACGTCTTTGTCGCTAGGGACCCTGGCGCCTCCGCGGGCGATGAGTCGTCACTGGGCTCCCTTGACACGTTGCCACCCGCCAACCTCCACGGGTACGCGGAGTGGGACTTCTCCGGCGTGCCGGACCCGGTCATGTCAGGCGCTTCCTGGACGCTACGGATTACTGGTTCGGCTGCTCCGACGACTCCAGCAACGGGAGTTACGACCCGGGCGGGAGT
This sequence comes from Cenchrus americanus, assembly GCA_947561735.1. Classification (NCBI taxonomy): domain Eukaryota; kingdom Viridiplantae; phylum Streptophyta; class Magnoliopsida; order Poales; family Poaceae; genus Cenchrus; species Cenchrus americanus. The sequence goes on along the minus strand of OX387242.1, from coordinate 122,769,507 downwards.
GCTGCGTCATCATCGCCAACGACCCAGCCAACGCCACCGGCGCGGTAGGCGCCGGCGACGGGGAGGTCACGCCTGCCCCAGGGATCGCTCCGCGCTTGGCTGCGGGGCCAAGCACCCCGCCGGGGGCCGACGTTGACGCACGGCTAGCCCGGAGCTCGTGAACTCGAGGCCACGGCGGCGGAGGAATATCGAACGGTGCGGGCGCTCGCGTGCCTCGATGGGCGGGGAAGCCTCCGCGCGCGGCGAACGCGCGCGGGAGCTGGGCAAACAGGCCCGCGACCGCATCAACGCCGACTTCAACGTCGACAACCCGGACGCGCCTCCACGGGCAAGTCAAAAGCTCATTGCCGCCGCAACATTACTACGGGCCATGCTGGCACCCTCGACCCCTGAGGCGCGGAACCTGCACCGCGAGGTGCAGGCTCTCATCGAGCAAGCGGCCGTCCAGCAGGCCGAAAGCTCAGCGTCGCGTATCCGCCAACAGGGGGATGCACAAGGAGACGGGGCTGCACAAGGGGGCGAACCCTCAGTCCATGCAGGTGAAGCTGCGGGGCGACCCGCCAACCCGGGACGCGCGCCGGCCAAGGAGCGGCTCCTTGACACGCGCAGGGCACTGGACGGTGACGCCCGCAACGACATCAACGCCCGGCGCACGAGAAAGGCGGATGCGCGAGCAGCGGTAGGCTACCACCCTCGACAGGGTGGACGCTACGACAGCGATGAGGACCGCTCTCTGACGCCGGAGCCCCCGGGGACCCGTGTGTTCAGTCGGGAGATCCGTGCGGCGGCCTTCCCCCAACGCTTCCGCCAGCCCTCGACCATCGTCAAGTACAACGGGGAGACGGATCCTCACGTGTGGCTCAACGACTACCGCCTGGCGTGCCAGTTGGGCGGGGCCACCAGCGACGAGGTCATCATCCGCAACTTGCCCCTGCACCTCGGCGATTCGGCTCGGACGTGGCTCGAGCACCGCCCCGCCGCCGGATCCACTGGCCCGGGACGACCTGGTCCACACGTTCGTGGGTAACTTCCAGGGCACGTACGTGCGCCACGGAAATTCTCCCGGGACCGCGCTCCCGCACCCGGAAGCCGGCGAGTCGCCGCGGGACTTCATACGACGCTTCTCCAAGCGGCGTACGCAGCTCCCAAGCGTGGCGCAATCTGAGATTGTGCATGCCTTCCTCGAGGGCACCACGTGCCGGGACCTCGTGCGAGAGCTGGGACGCAGCCCGCCCGCGGACTCCAACGAGCTGTTCGACATCGCCACCAGCTTCGCCTCAGGAGAGGAGGCCGTGGGGGCGATCTTCGACGGCAAGAAGGGCAAGCGCTCGGACGATGTGCCCGCGGAGGGCAGCAAGTCCAGGGAGCCCCACCGGAAGGACAAGTGGGGCAAGAAGGGAAAGAAGCCGCGCCGCGGGCGCGCGAGCGAGGGCGCGACGGCGATGATGCCGAGGCCCTTGCTGTTGACCCGGCTCGACGAGGCCCTCGACCGGCCCCTCGAGGTCCGGGGGTGTTTGACGACATGCTGAAAAATCCATGTCCTTACCACAAGACCCCAGTAAACCACACCCTTGAGTAGTGCGACATGCTCAAGAAGTTCTACGGCCGCGCCGCCACAAAGGACGCGGATGCCAAGAAGGACGGAGGAGACGGCGACGTCGGCGGCTTCCCCGCCGTGGAGAATGTGTTCCTCATCTTTGGGGGACCCACCGTCGACATGTCGACCCGCCAGCGCAAACGGGAGCGGCACGAGGTCCTCGCCGCGGAGAAGGCGCCTCCGTCCTTCCTCAACTGGTCGGAGGACGCCATCACCTTCAGCCGGGAAGACCATCCGAACCGCATCCCCAACCCGGGCCAGTACCCGCTGGTGGTCGACCCGATCATTGGGAACGCGCGGTTCTCAAAAGTCTTGATGGACGGGGGCAGAAGCCTCAACATCCTCTACGCGCATACGGCCGCGCTTGCCGGGGATCGGGTTGGACCGGCCCGCAGCCCGGCCACGACGCCGTTCCATGGCGTCGCGCCCGGCAAGCGAGTCCAGCCCCTCGGGCAGATCGATCTGCCGGTTTGGTTCGGCTCGGTGAAGAATTTCCGCAAGGAAACGCTCACCTTCGAGGTGGTTGGGTTCAAGGGAGCCTACCACGCCATACTTGGGCGGCCCTGATACGCCAAGTTCATGGCGGTCCCCAACTACACCTACTTGAATATGAAGATGCCAGGACCGAACGACATCATCACCGTAGGCTCGTCCATCGAGCACGCGTTCGACTGCGACGTCGAGTGCGTGGAGCACGCGGAAGCACTGGCGCTGGATGAAGCGCTGGTGACCACCTTGGAGAAGATGGTCAACGAGGACCTCGTCTCCACCGCCAAGCACACCGGCAACTTCGAGGCCGCGGAGCAGACCAAGGAGGTGCCCCTCGACCCCGCCGCCCCCGAGGGCAAGGCGCTGAGGGTCAGCTCCACCCTTGATCCAAAATAGGAAGTGGTGCTCGTCGACTTCCTCCGCGCCAACGCCGACATCTTCGCGTGGAGCCCCTCGGATATGCCAGGCATCCCGAGGGAGGTCGCTGAGCACTCCCTTGACATCTTGCCTCATGCCCGCGCCGTGCAACAGCGGCTCCGCCGCTTCGACGAGGAGCGGCGACGGGCTATCGGAGCGGAGCTGCGGAAGCTTCTCGAGGCCGGGTTCATCAAGGAGGTGTTCCACCCAACGTGGCTAGCAAACCCTGTACTTGTAAAGAAAAAGAACGGGAAGTGGCGGATGTGTATAGACTACACTAGTCTTAATAAAGCATGTCCTAAAGTTCCCTTTCCTTTGCCACGCATTGATCAAATTGTTGATTCAACGGCTGGGTGTGAGTTGCTTTGCTTCCTTGATGCCTACTCCGGGTATCATCAAATAAAGACGAAGGAGTCCGACCAGCTCGCGACTTCGTTCATCACGCCGTTCGGGATGTTCTATTACGTCACGATGCCGTTCGGCCTCCGAAACGCGGGTGCGACGTATCAACGCTGCATGCAGCACGTTTTTGGAGATCACATCGGGCGGACGGTCGAGGCGTACGTGGACGACATCATCGTGAAAACCAGGAAGGCGGACGACCTGGTTGGCGACCTTGGCGTCGCGTTCGGCTGCCTACGGGCCAATGGGGTCAAATTAAACCCCGAAAAATGTGTCTTTGGAGTGCCGCGAGGCATGCTCCTAGGATACATCGTCTCCCAACGGGGCATCGAGGCCAACCCCGAGAAGGTTGCGGCCCTCGAGCGAATGGGTCCGATCCGAGACCTCAAGGGGGTGCAAAAGGTGTTGGGGTGCCTTGCCGCCTTGAGCCGCTTTATCTCGCGGCTCGGCGAGAAGGGCCTGCCCCTCTACCGCCTCCTCAAGAAGCACGAGCGCTTCTCTTGGACTGCTGAGGCCCAGGGTGCGCTCGACAAGCTGAAGGCGTCCTTGGCCCGCGCCCAGATCCTCACGCCACCGTAGGGCGGCGAGTCCCTGCAGCTCTACGTGGCCGCGACCACCCAAGTGGTCAGCGCCGTAATCGTGGTGGAGCGCGCAGAGGAAGGGCACGCCCTGCCGGTCCAGCGGCCGGTCTACTACATCAGCGAGGTCTTGTCTGACACCAAGACGCGCTACCCTCAAGTCCAAAAGCTGCTGTACGCGGTGGTCCTCACGCGGCGCAAGCTCCGCCATTACTTCGAGGCCCACCCCGTCACGGTGGTCTCCTCCTTTCCCCTAGGGGAGATCATCCGCAATCCAGACGCGGCAGGCAGGATCGCCAAGTGGTCCGTGGAGCTGATGGGAGAGACGCTTGCCTACGCCCCACGCAAGGCCATCAAGTCCCAGATCCTGGCGGATTTTGTCGCTGAATGGACAGATACGCAGCTACCGCCGCCGCAGATTCAAGCAGAGTGCTGGACTCTGTATTTCGACGGCTCGGTGATGAAAACAGGGGCGGGCGCGGGCCTACTCTTCGTCTCACCCCTCATGGAGCACATGCGATACGCGGTGCGCCTCCACTTCCCCGCATCAAACAACATGGCCGAATACGAGGCCCTCCTCTGCGGCCTCAAGATCGCCATCGAGTTAGGTGTCAAGCGCCTCGACGTGCGGGGGGATTCGCAGCTCGTGATCGACCAAGTCATGAAGAACGCGAGCTGCCATGACGACAAGATGAAAGCGTACTGCAAGGCCGTGCGAGCCCTCGAGGACAAGTTCTGCGGCATCGAGCTCAATCACGTGCCCCGCCCGTACAACGAGGAGGCGGACGAGCTGGCCAAGATCGCGTCCGGGCGGATCACCGTCCCCCCGAACGTTTTTGCCCGTGATATCGCCCAGCCCTCCGTCGTCCTCGAGCCTCACCCCTCGAGCCGCGCTGAACCCTCGGGGGCTCCCTCGAATCCAGCGGGCGCGGAACCCATGGATGAGGACCCCTCGAACGAGGCCTACGTGCTCTCCCTCCTCGAGGGGTATGGCGCCTACGGGGCTGATGTGATGGACATCGAGCCGGCCCCCGTCAAGGCCGACTGGCGCAATAAATATGTTGCCTGGATGGCTCGAGGGGAACTCCCCACGGACCGGGCCGCGGCCAGGCGCATCGCCAGGATGGCCAAGTCCTTTGCCCTCGTCGACGGCGAGCTGTACAAGCGCGCCGCGTCCGGTATCTTGCAGCGGTGCGTGCCCATCCCCGAGGGGCGCGAGCTCCTGCGGGACATCCACGCTGGGATCTGCGGCCATCACGCCGCGCTGCGTACCCTCGTTGGCAACGCGTTCCGCCAAGGCTTTTACTGGCCTACCGCGGTCGCGGACGCCAGTGAGATCGTACGCACCTGTGAAGGGTGCCAGTTTTACGCCCACAAGTCCAACCTTCCCGCTCATGTCCTGCAGACCATCCCCATAACATGGCCGTTCACTGTGTGGGGGCTGGACATCGTCGGGCCCCTGCGGAAGGCGCCCGGGGGCTTCACCCACTTGTTGGTCGCGATCGACAAGTTTTCCAAGTGGGTAGAAGTGCGCCCCATTACAAACCTCAGGGCAGAGCAAGCGGTGACGTTCTTCACTGATATCATCCATCGCTTTGGAGTGCCAAACTCCATTATCACCGACAACGGGTCCCAGTTCACGGGCAGGAAATTTTTGGAGTTCTGCGATAAGTTCCACATCCGTGTGGATTGGGCAGCCGTGGCACACCCACAAACTAACGACCAAGTAGAGCGTGCCAACGGCATGATCCTACAGGGCCTTAAGCCCAGAATTTTCGACCAGCTAAACAAATCTGGTCGGAAATGGCTCCAAGAGTTACCAGCAGTCGTGTGGAGCCTAAGGACCACCCCAAGCAGAGCCACCGGGTTCACCCGTTTTTCCTAGTCCATGGCGCGGAGGCCGTCCTCCCCACGGACTTAGAATACGGGTCGCCCAGGGTTCGAGGCTACGACAAGGATGCCAACCAGCGAGCCCGCGAGGACTCGCTGGACCAGCTGGACGAGGCACGCCTTGTGGCCTTGATGCACTCCGCAAGGTATCAGCAGTCCCTCAGCCGCTACCAAGCACGCAAGATACGCCGGCGGGACTTCAGCGAGGGGGATTTGGTCCTAAGGCTACGCCAGGACAACCGAGGACGCCATAAGCTATCACCTCCATGGGAGGGACCCTACGTCGTGGTGAAAGTGCTCAAGCCCAGAACGTACAAGCTGGCCAACGAGGACGGTGAAGAACTCACCAACGCTTGGAACATCCAACAGCTACGTCGCTTCTACCCCTAGCTAGGATTTCCAAGTATTCTTTGTTGTGAAATCACGAAACCAGCGCCCCAGTTGGTGACAACTATGTAAACATCATAAGTTTAATAAAAAGGGCAACTCGGCTTTCTCCTGAAACCCAAGTTACCCTCGGGGGCTACTGCGGGGGGCATCCCCCCCCCCCCCCCAAAATGGTCCCATTTTCGCGCGAAAACGAAACAACTCACGCGCGCTAAGATTGTTTTCTACTTCGGCCTCGAGCAAAGGTTCGAACAGGGCGCAGGCAGCCTAGCGGAAGGAGCGCGCGAGCCAGAGATAGCCTACGCCTCCGCGAGGATACGACCCTTCTCTCTCGCCTCCAACCCAGCAGGCCACCCGCGAAAATCGAACTCCCCTAACTAGAACCTACTCAGGAAGAAGGAGAAACAAAAAAGCGCGGTAAACAAAAGACATCACTTCACATTAACAAGTGTTTATGGCAAGAGTAATCTGTTTATTTACAAGGGCCGCACGGCCAGAGTACTGATACATAAACAAAAACGGGCCTAGCGCTCGGCTGTCTTCAGGCGGGAGGAGCGGCGGCGTCAGCAGCATCCGGGAAGAGGAACTCCTCGAAGGCCTCGGCGAGCGTCCCGGCGGCGTCGGCGACGAGCGCGTCCACGTGCTCCATCGCCACCTCGTCCTCAACACCCTCGGGGACGACATAGCCCTCCGCCAGCGCCTCGAAGTCGACCTCGTAGTGGGATCGCACCACCCCGAGGGCCTTCTGGACGCCAAGATGCAGCGCCCGGCGCATGCGCCTGGTGACGTGGACGCCAAGGGCGCGCGCGGGCGGCGGCCGGCCGAGCTCCCCGCCGCGCCTCACCCTCCTCCACGGCCGGCGGGGGTCTCGAGGGCCGCATTGCGCAACTCCTGCGGCCCTGCTCGGAGGGAGTTGTAGGAGGGTCCGCGCGGCGCCTCGGCCCGCTCAGCCGCGTGCCCCAGCACGGTGCGCAAGCCTGGAGTTGCCAAAAACGAGAAAGAAATCAGAAAAAGGGTGCGAACCCTCTAAGGGAGAACCAGCGAAACAGGAGTCAAACAGCAACTTACCTTCGACTTGCTTCCGCTCCATCTCGAAGGCGCGGCGCCCGGCCTCGACCACCTGCTCGAGGCCCTTGACGGTCTCGCCCTGCTCCTGGAGGGCCAGCTCCTGGCTCGCGCTCGTGATGCTAAGCACCATCAGCTCGCCCTCGACCTTGGAGAACTCGACGTTCCGGTCCTCCAGAGACATCTGCGCCGCCTCGCGACCGACGCGCTCCCGCTCCAGGGCCGACCGAGCGTCGGCAAGAGCGGCCCGCTCCCGCCGGAGCCGCCCCTCGGCTCCTTGACGGGCGGTGCGCTCCCGCAGAGGCGGCCCTCGGTGGCGGCGAGCGCCGCGACCTTGGCGTCAAGGGCGGCCCTCAAGTCGTCGGCCTCCTTGGCCTTCTGCTCGAGCGCGCGCGCCCGCTCCTCGGCCGGCGGCGCCGAGCCTCGCGCCTCCGGAGCGACGAGTGGAGCCCCCGGTTGTCGGTGCGGACGCCGGCCACCTCCGCCTCCCGGTTGGGCGCGGGGGTGCGCGTGTTCTCCGGAGTCCGCCCTCGCTCGGCTGCGGCGCCTCATCCCGATCGATGAGGGCCGCGCGGTACCTGCTCGAGGCCGGGAGGGGTGCACGGGTCCCCGCCTTGTGCTCTCGTGGAGTTGATCGCTCAAGGCCACGGCCGTACGACGCCCGGCCCGTCCGGGGTCCTGAGGGCGTCGGCGAGCGTGTCGATGGCGTCGCACCGCTCCTGGAGCTGATGGAGCTCGGCGGTCACCTGATCAAAGGCGCTGTACTTATCGCGGGCGCGGTGCTCGAGCTCCTGTCACCAACAAGACAAGACCTGCAAGCATCAGGCCACGAAGATTGCGCGCAGAAACGAGGAAAAAAGAGAGACAAGCAAAGACAACTCACCTGAAAGACACGCCACGCGGGGCCGCCGTGGATCCTCAGCGCCTCGTTCAACGCACGGTTGAGCGCGGCGCCGTGGCTACGGAGCTCTCCCCAGAGCTCCTGCTCCCCCTGGGCGTCGGCGAACGCGGGCGGGTCGCCAGCGATCCCCTCAACCTGGGCGGAGTGGCCGGCGCGGGAAGACGAGGCCTCGGGGCCGTGCCCTCGGCCCCCTGCCACCATGTGGCCCTCGCGCCGCCTCACGAGGGCCCCCTCCTGGGACTCAGGGGAGAGCGTGGGGACGCTCGCCCATTGATCCCACCCGGGCGGCGGGGAGTCGTCGTCCGGGATCTCCACCACCACCGCCCGGCGCCGCCGGCGGCGCCGGCCCCCCGCGTCGCCCTCCGCCGGCGCCTCCGTTCGCGCCTGCGTCGCCGCGGGCGCCCGACGCGGCGCCGCGGCCGCCGCTTCCGGTTGCGCCTCCGCCGCGACCGCGGGCGCCCGACCGCCCTCCTCGGCCCGTGACCGGCGCCGCAGTTGCGCCTCCACCGTGGCCGCCACCGCGGGCCGCGCCTCCACCATGGCCGTCGCCGCGGGCCGAGCCTCGCCGCGGCCGGCGCCTGCCGCTCCTCGACGACCACCGCCGCGCCGCGGCGGGCCGATCCGCCGGCCGAGGCCTCGAGGCCTCGCCCGCGCCTGCGAGCTCTCGCCCGCCGCCACCGCCGTGCTCGCCCCCGCCCGCGGCGCCCCCGACGAGCGCCGCCGGGTGGGAACGGATGCGTCCGCCCTCAACACCTTGGCTGGTGCGAGGGGAGGCACGGTCGGCACCACCCTGCACAAGCACAAACAAAAAATCAGAACGCCTGGTCGCCAAAAACCAGACCCCGCAGAAGAGCAAGCCCCTTACCTCGAAGAGGAGAAGGCGTGTTTCCTCTTCCTCGAGGCCTCGGCGGATGGCGCCGGCGCGGCCGGCGCGCCCGTCGCCGCCGCTCCTAACATCTCCGCCGCGCGCGCGGCCCCGCCCGCGCGCGCGGCGCGCTTGCCGCGCGCGCCTCCACGCGCGCGCGTCGGCACCCCCTGCGGCTCGCGCCGCCCGTGTTGTTGATTGCGGCGGCGGCGGGCGCCGCCGCGCCCGCCCCCGGCGATGCCGCCGGAGCCGGCTCGGCGACGGGGCGCGAGGCTCCCACCTATCAGAGGGGCCCTGCCCCCCAGCTTCTTCCTCCTCGTCCTCCTCCGAGGACGAATACTCCTCGGTCCCCCGGCGAGGAGAGCCCCCCCGTCGCTCACGCGGCGGTACTCCTCGTTCCGCCGCTCGCGGCGCTCGCGGTGCCGCCTCACGCGCTCCCTCTTGCGCGCCGCCCGCTCCCGCTCCCGTTGCTGCGCCGCCCGGCCGAGCGCGCGGGAGTCAGGGGTGGGCGGAACAGACTTCGCGGCGCTCAGGCTCACCAGCTGCAAGCGAGAATGTCAAAGGCGCGTCAGGGGCCAGGGGCAACATCAAGAACAAAAACAGGGCCAAGAATCATGCTCACCAGCGGGCCGGTGGGGAGCATCTCGAGGTCCCACGGGGACCGGTCCTGGCGCAGCATCCGGGTGTCGACGGCGCTCCGCGCCCGTGTGAGTGCATACCCCCGCTTGAGGGGGGTCGGGAGCATCCGTGACCTCGCCAGCGCGACGGGGTCCGCCGCCTCCGTCATCTAGAAGATGCAGAGCGGCCTCTCCATCAGAGGCACGATCCGCCAGTGGTGGAGGAAGGCGAGGACGCCCGCCGCGGTCAGCCCCTGCGTCGCCAGGTTCTTCAGCGCGGCCAGGAGCGAGTCCAGCCGCCTCCGATGCTGGGCCGTCGACACCCCGTGGCCCCAGGAGTTGGGCTTCTCCCGAAGCACTAGACCGGTGTAGGGGGGGAGGCCGGGCTCGGCGTTACGAAGGTAGAACCACCCCCGCTCCCCGCCGGCATTGTTGGTCGTCATGGTACAAGGGATGTAGTCGTCCTTGTACTGCGTCCGCAGGGCGAGCGACATGCCGCTGGCGCGCACCGCGCGGCGGGTCCTCTGCTCCGTCGTCGGCCGCGTGAAGAGCTCCGCGCGGAAGAGGTGTATCCGCAGCTCCCAATTGAGCGGGATCCCTAGATACCCCTCGCAGACGCCCACGAACGTGGCCGCCTGCGAAATCGCGTTCGGCGCGAAGTTGTGCAACTCCACGCCGTAGCGGTGACAAAGCGCCCGCATGAAGCGGCTCGCCGGCGCGGCGAAGCCGCGCTCATTGAAGCGAATGAAGCTCACCACGTTGCCTTCCGGTGGGTTGGGCGCGTGGTCCCCCGCCGGCGGCACGATCCACTCCGCCGGCCGGCCCTCCTCGTTCGCCGCCAGCTGACCGGCGGAGACCAAGTCGCTGAGGGCCAGCCGGTTCACCGACGACCGCTCCCATGCGTACGGGTCAAGGATCGTGAGGGGCGGAAGTGGCGCCATGAGAAAGGACAAGGGACCGAGAGCAGAGGACAAGAAGAAGAGGAAGAGCTCTAATGGCAAAGGGGCGTGGTGGAAAGAGCAAGACGAAGGCGGGAGCGCAGGGGGCAAGGATGGCGGAACGCTAAGGTAAAAACCGCCGTTTTCTCCTCCCCTCAGATTTATAAGCCGTGGGCGTGCCCTCCAGGGCGCATGCCCCGCGCGCATTAACTGGAGGGAATCTTTACCTCGCTGACGGGCGGGCCCCACCACGACCGCGGTGGCCACGCCACCGCAAGCAGGCCATCATCACGGCAAAGAATAGGGAGGGCGTGGCGGGGGGCGGTCACGTCCGCCCCCGTCCACGCCGCCCACTACGCGCGCGGCCGCGGCGCCTAAAAAGGCGCGCCCGCGACGCGAAACCGCAGCCTCGACTGCGGGGCATTAAATGGCCCGGCTCCTTACAAGGTAAGGAGAACCCTCGAGCGGCACGGGCTCCTGGCTCGGGAAATTTCAACCCTCGAAAGGGTACAAGCGTGAGCAGGTCGCCTCGGGGCCCGTTTGAAACAAAACAAGCACCGCAAAGCACCCATGCCGCGCTGTGTTACTGATCAGCGCCTCGAGGGCCGGCTCGCCTAGGCCCCTCGAAGGATTGCAGATGCCAGGCCGGGAGCGCTTAGCCGCCACGCCGCACCAGTGTACTGATCAGCGCCTCGAGGGCCGGCTCGCCCAGGCCCCTCGAAGGATCGCAGATGCCGGGCCGGGAGCGCTTAGCCGCCACCCCCGCACCAAGGTGTACTAGCGGCGCCTCGAGGGGCGGCTCGCCTAGGCCCCTCGAAGGATCGCAGATGCCAGGCCGGGAGCGCTTAGCCGCCACCCCGCACCAGTTTACTGATCAGCGCCTCGAGGGCCGGCTCGCCCAGGCCCCTCGAAGGATCGCAGATGCCAGGCCGGGAGCGCTTAGCCGCCACCCCGCACCAGTTTACTGATCAGCGCCTCGAGGGCCGGCTCGCCCAGGCCCCTCGAAGGATCGCAGATGCCAGGCCGGGAGCGCTTAGCCGCCACCCCCGCACGGCCCTGCGATCGAGAGGTTCGAAACCTGACCCTCGACGGGTTCGAACAGGCGCCTCAGATCACCAGAGTCAGGGACGACGAGGGCACGCGCATTCGAGTCGTTCCTCGAGCCCGCCGGCTCGAGGGTGCCCCACATGTCGTGTTCGAGAGCCAGCGAGGGCAGCTAGCCGAGGGATCCCACCGAGGGAGAGCTTCCGCGCCCTGGGTTCCTAGCGAACGGGACCGAGCCCCACCTAGCAAACCCACGCAAGCGCTTCAATGGACGTGTCTCTGGACCACGCAGCCTACCCTTATCGAACGGGGCATGGGCGTCCACTCAAGCCACCCACTAACAGCTCAACGAGGAATCCACAATCCGCGACCCGACCGATGGGGGTTGCGGAACCCTCACCCTCCGTCCCGCGGAGGGACGGCGAGGGCGCGTTAAAAACAAGTCGTAAAGCTCTACCCGATCGCCTTGAACGGGCCCAGGCTCGGGGGCTTGACGCACAGCTACACCTCCTGGATTGCACCCGCCGGAGATAGTGCCAGCAGCGCGTGCATCACCGAAGCCGGCTGAGACATTGCCGACGCCGGTTGAAACATGTACCACGCCCTCTGGCCAAACCTCGCGGCCAACCCCTGCAGGAGCACCCACGCTCCTGCAGGGCTTCGGGGGCTAGACCCGCGGGTCCGCTGACGCGGCCCCACGGAAAGCGTTCGCAAGACCAGGAGGGAAGAACGTCCTATTAGTAGGCTCTAACATCTGCGGGAGCCTCAATGGCAAACCCACAGATGCTCGGGGGCTACTATCAGGGACAGCCCTAGGGGTCCCCTTTAACAACTGGGAAATCCCCACTTAAAACCCGCAACAAACCAAAGCCAAACACGCCTTACTTAACCATGCCGGACACGGCCCACGCCGTGGAGGCCCCAACGGCCCACCAAGGCGGCCCACTCGAAGATCCCCTCGAGCAGGCTTCGCCTCGCTCGAGGATGCGCGCCTCCCTCGAGCGGGCTCCGCCCCGTTCGAGGGGGTGCGCTTACCTCGAGCGGGCTCCGCCCTCGCTCGAGGGTCCGCTCCGCCCTCGAACGGGGTCCGCCTCGCTCGAGGGCGCCCGCACGCGCGCGCGCGCTCCCGTACGCGGGCATTTAATGCCCCGACGACGGCGGGGCGGCGCCATCATGCGCCCGGGGCTCGCGCCTCGGTGCCACCGCACCAACTCCCCGAGAGGGAGCCCATCGCCGCCACCGTGGGGGGACCGTGTGGCGTGGCCGGTGCCGCCCCGTGACGCCGCGCCGCCTACTCCGTACGGCTAACGCGCCGAGCCCCTCGAAGGGGTGCCGGCCGCACCCTCGATTTGCTTTCTTGTGACCTTGCGGGGGTTAGGTGGAGGCGCTAGGACCCGGCGGGGCGCCATCCCGGCCCCCTGGGTAACCGCATGGCCGCCGCCCCCCGCGTGTGCGAACCCACGCCGGCGCGCGTGGGCAAGGCCTCCGGCCGCCGTGGAGCGTACGGGAACGGGACGCCGCCTTACCTGCCATTGTGCCCCGTACGGACCGACGTCAGCGACTCCCTCGAGCCCATCTGAAGATATCACAGCCATCCGCTGCCCTTCTACCCTCGAGGCCGCCACTGTTCGGGTACAAGATACGCCATGATGGCCAGATCGCTGCAAGGATCGCCCAGGCGGTCGCCTACTCTACGGCACAGCGCACCACCCTCCCTCACCTAGCTAAATAGCGCAGCGCGCATGTGATTCGCTCTCTCCTTGGTCTATAAAAGGAGGACGAACCCCCCTGCCGCGGGGGACAGGAGAAAACAGAGGACGACAACGGACCACGACACACGACAGAACACAACACAACACGAGACAGGTCGCCTCACGCACTTGCTCTCCAATTCTCCCACAACATCTTCAGCCACTCCACCAGGGACTTGGAAGCCACGCTTCCTCTCCCGCCTTGCTTGTAGCAGCCCCACTACAGGCACCCCCGGTGCCAAGCAATATAGTGCCTTGAACACACCACTGCTGGACGTACGGCCCCTCGGCCGGAACCAGGATAAACTCTGTGTCTTTTATTGCTTAGCATCGACCATTGAGGGAGAGACCTCGGCGCTTATTACTGGTTAGTGTCGGGACCACATTCCGCACCGACAAGATGAACAGACTGAGAGGACTAACCAGATTCTAGAAGACATGTTGAGAGCTTGTGCTCTTAAGCATGGAGGTAGCTGGGATAAGAGTTTGCCCTACGCTGAGTTTTCTTACAACAACAGCTACCAGGCTAGCCTCAAGATGGCACCCTTCGAGGCATTGTATGGAAGAAAATGTAGAACTCCTTTGTATTGGAGCCAAACAGGAGAGAGTCAGTTGTTTGGAACCGATATCATTAAGGAAGCAAAAAGACAAGTTCAGATCATAAGAGAAAACTTGAGGGCTGCTCAATCAAGACAGAAAAGTTATGCGGATGGAAAGAGGAGAGACGTGGTTCTCCAAGAAGGTGACTGTGTGTACCTAAAAGTGTCACCGATCAGAGGTTTGCGCAGGTTTAAAGTGAAGGGAAAGTTGTCACCTCGCTTTATCGGGCCCTTCAAAATCTTAGAGAGAGTGGGAGAAGTAGCCTACAGGTTGGAGTTACCAAGCCAGATCTCGGATGTGCATGATGTGTTCCATATCTCTCAATTGAAAAGGGGGCTCCAACCTCATGATAAAGAGCCACTACCTATGGATGGTTTGACTGTCAAGGAGGATCTCACTTACCCTGAACGTCCCATCAGGATCTTGGAAACTTTAGCACATGTTACAAGGAATCGGGTGATCAGGATGTGCAAGGTGCAGTGGAGTAATCATGCAGAGGATGAGGCAACCTGGGAAAGAGAGGATGAGCTGAAGGAAGACTATCCAGATCTTTTTGTTGATCCTTCTGAATCTCGAGGACGAGATTCATCTAAGGGGGTAGGATTTGTAACACCCAAAAATTTTAATTATTGTTTTAATAAAATTTTGCTTAGCAACAAATGCTTGTTTAAGGATTTTTAAGGTTTTATTTAATTTTTATAGGCATTTAATTATTTCTCTTAATTAAATTAATGAACTATAGGAGTTTACTGTTGCACACATGCTGTTGCATTGTTTTTATTTGTTTGGATTCAAATTTGTGTTTGAATTCAAGTTTTGTGAGCTCTTTTGAAATTAGCAAAAGGATTTCTTTTCCCTTCTTTTTCCTTCCCTGCTTCTGGCCCAAATCCTCCGCGCAGCCCAGCTTTTTCCCCCGTGGCCCAGCTCGCCGTTTCAGCTTCGCAGCCCACCAGCGGCCCACTGCAGCCCGCGTCGCCTCCCTCCTCCTTGCGCCGCCGACAGGTGGGACCCGGCGTCATCCCTTCCACCGGGCCGCACCGCGCGCCCGGTCGGGGACCGACCGTGCCGGCCGCGCAACCGTGCCGCACCCGCGCCCCGGCCTTGGGCCCGCACGCCGTGAAACCCGCGCCCTGGGCCTATTTAGCCGCCGCCGCCGGTCCTCCCTAGGGTTTGCCCCCTATCCGCAGCAACACCGCGCCGCCGCCTCGCAACCCTAGCGTGCCGCCGCCGCTATCAATCTCCGCCTGCGTCGCCTTCCCTTCATCGTGGTTTTGATCTGGAGCAACTAATGGAGGTGAGAAGGCATGCAGTGCCGCTTGTGGACGTTCTCCGGCTTAGAACCGCCGGCAAAAGCTCGCCGGAGTCGCATCCGCGCCGCCCGCCGCCCCTGCGCGTTGGGCGTTGCCTTCGTCGCCCTTCAGCCCGCGTGGATGCGCTGGTTGAGTTCGCCGCGTCGAGATCCGCGTCTAGGACCAAGTCCCGTCTAGTTTCGTGTCCGGAAGCCCGAGATCGAGCCTCGCCGGCCGATCCCGCCGCCGCGCGCCGCCGTCTCCGGTGAGCCCGCTGCCGGCCGGCCGCTTGTGGATGATCTCAGCCGTCCGTCTCCCGATCTGCGGTCCAGATCAGTCCAGCCGCGGAGTCAAATCGGCAGCATACCGGTCAACCGATCTGTTAGGCATAGTTTTGCACAAAAACCCTTTCTCCTTTTAAAATTCGCAGACCGGTCCTCCCACCATAGAGAGGTCCTTACAAATAGGTCCTGTTCTTTATGGTTTTAACCCTAGGTTTTTAAGATTTTGTGCCCGCAGTCCAGCCCTTGAAGTTTTGTGCTATAGACCCTGTGTTTATAAGCATAATTCTGTTTTAGCCCTGAGTTTTTGCAGTTAGGCCCCCGTAAGCTTAGTTTTCCTGCAGTATAGCCCTTGTACCTTGTTTTGGCCGTAGATTATGCGTTCTAGCTCCGTTTTTAGCGTTCTTTATATCCATTTGTTCGTCTCGACGAGTAGATCAGTTTAGTGAAGCTTTTGTTCCTGTTTGAAGTGATTGGTGAATTGTTTTCTTATTTTATTGTTTTGTCTCTTGCATGTGAATGTGTGTTGCGTAGAGAACGAGCCGGCCGAAGATTTTTCTGTGGTGAAGACTTGAAGACTCTGAGCAATTCCGGATCTTGTGAGAGGCAAGTGTCCTTGGTCATACCCGCTTTATCCTATATGAACATGCATTTAATCACTGTATTTACTTTCTTGCTTGCATTAATTTTGACGGGTTCCTGTTAAGGACTATGCCTAGATTCTTTTGACCGTTGCCTTGTAACTGGGTTACTTAATTAATCTTGATGGTAGATGCTGCTTAGTTGCTCAACTGGGTTGGTAATAAACAACATGATATCCGTTTGTGCTCTGTGTTCTTTGATGGTAAGTTAATTACAAGACCATATGTTTAATTGGAACATGGAGAACCACCCAGGACAACAGTACAACCACAAGGCTATATGGCTCTTGCTTGGCTGAATAATTAGAGACCTTGGTGTTGTAGTGATCTTACCCGAAAGGGACAAATGGGGAGGTGTTGACGGAGTATAGACCTGCTCTAGCGGGGAGTTGGGCTTTGCTAAGTCATGGTACCCGCTAGGGAGCTTTATGCCCCGCTTCGTCCTGAAACCTAGTGGGTTGCTGCACATTAGGGAATCTTTGTAAAGGCCTCGTAGCGTCCCTATGCAATCACACCTCGGCAGTGTGGTATGATGCCTGATCAGCATCGCGTGGTTGGGTCTAAAGCTCTTCGGAGTTTTTATGTGACTTGTGGGTAAAGATGTACAACCTCTGCAGAGTGTTTAAAACTAATCGATTAGCCGTGCTCACGGTCAAGAGCGGCCTGGACCCTCACATGATTAATCTATCGGAAGATGAATTTAATTTATTCTTTACTTTATGTTCATGGTTATGATGTTACACATTAATTGTGGGATGGTATACACTTACATTTGCTAGTAAGTAAGTTGCTTAATAAAATTTGATCAACTAAAATGCTAACCTGCTTAAACCCCTTGTCCATCCACTTATACAACCTTGCATGTTTATTATGATATTCCTCTCTTGCTGAGTACGACATGTGCTCACGCTTATTTATTTATTGCATCTACACAACCCGGATTGCTGCTCAGACTTGAAGATTGATGATGAGTGCTAGGCGTGCGTGCCACCAGTCAGCTGCCTATGGAGTTCCTTTCTGAAGATCCGCTGCTAGTTGTTCGCTCTGATGATACGATGTTGAGACTCTCGGTCATGTAATGGTTTTAATACACTCTTTTACGCTTTGGCACTGTATCTGATATTCACTGAGTCATTACGTGTGTGTAACTTGATCCTGGCGCACATGTAATTTTATGCATTCGAGTTTGCCTTCAAATTCGGGTGTGACAACAGCACAGCCCACGCCGCGATGGCCCCCGCAGCCCACCAGAGCGGCCCAACAAGGCGCCCCCTCAAGCAAGGTCCGCCTCGCTCGAGGGCTCACGCCCCCCTCGAGCGAGGTCTGCCTCACTCGAGGGCTCATGCTCCCTCGAGCGGGTTCTGTCTCGCTCGAGGGCTCATGCTCCCTCGAGCGAGTTCCGCCTCGCTCGAGGGTCCCCGCCTCCCTCGAACGGGCTCCGCCTCGCTCGAGGTTCCCTCACGAGCACACCTGCTCCCGCACGCGGGTACGAGCATTTAATGCTCCGACACAGCAGAGCCGCGCCATCACGCGCCTGGGAATCACGCTCCGGCGCTGTTTCGCCAACTCCCTAGGGGTAGCCCATCCCCGCCACTGTGGGGAACTGTGCGACGAGGCCTGTGTCAGCTCCGTGACACCGTGTCGCCCACTCTAGTACGGCTAACGAGCCGCGCCCTCGAAGGGGGGCCGGCCGCGCCCTCGAACCCTCCTCTCGTTACTCTGCAGGGTCAAACCGTGACGTCAGGCCGGCGGGAGCGCCATCCCCGTCGGCCGCCGGGTCTTGTGCGGCCATCCCCCGCCCTCGCCGCCACGCCGTGCACTGCTACAACTACTCCGACGCTGTTGGGCACGCGGGGACGGGACGCCGCCACGCCTGCCACTGTACCCCGTACGGAACATCATCAACAGATACCTCGAGCCCGCTTGAAGGCGTCCCGGTCAACCACTACGCCTCCACACTCGAAACCGCCCCTGTTCAAGTACAGGGCACGCCGCAACGTCGTGACCGCAGTAAGATTCGCCAGGACGGGCGTCAACTCCCCGGCACTGTACGCCGTACCATCACACGTAGCGAAATAGTGCGGCATGCCTGTAAATCGCCCTCTCCTTAGCCTATAAAAGGAAGGTGACCCCCCTCGCCGCAGGGGGACGGGACAGCGGATAGCAATCGTTCACGCGCTCTACGTCTTCCCCACGATATTGGCACTCGCCTCAATCACTCCTTCGGGACTTGGAGGCCACGCCTCCTCTCCCGCCTCGCTTGTAGCCGCCCCACTACAGGCACCCCGGTGCAAAGCAATATAGTGCCTCGAGCACACCCCTGCTGGATGTACAGCCCCGGCCGGAACCAGGATAAACCAAGTGTCCTTAGTTGCTTAGCACCGACCATCGAGAGACAGATCTCAGCACTTATTTCTAGTTAGTGTTGGGACTGCATTCCGCACCGACAGGATTAACTTGTTTGATGTTATGCCTGACGGATTTGAAAGTACCTAGACATGCGGTAGACTAGTGCTTTTGGCCTATGCATGCTTGTTTATTTCATATTTATAATCATGCTTTTACTTTATCTATTTAAGTTGTTATTTATCCCTGAGGATCGGTCAAGATCATGTGCAAGCAATGTTATTTAAACAAAGACTGATCCTTCGTCATGCTTACGTCATCTATTTGTCTATATCATGTTTTCATGTTTAACAGCTCCCGAATAATATTTGAACTGCTGATAGATAGCTTGTTGTAGCTATATATCATTTTAATTGGCTTTCTAGCCGTAAATATGGAACTGTCTGGTACCACCCGGCAAGTTCCAAGTTTTATCTAACTACTTTTATTCTTTTGTCAGTTTCAGGAAAATTGATTGGCACGCTTTCAGGATTCATCGCGCGTGTTAAGCCAGCTCCTTTCGGCTTGCTGTGTGCTTGGCGTGAAGTGCCCATTTTACGTCAACACACTTTTTGGCACGCCCAGTGGGACCCTCTAATTGATTCAAGATGCCTGATATTCAAGACGTCATGGATGTCACCATTAATGACCTGTCTCCAGAGCAACAAGTGCAGTTGAAAGATGCCATTGACCAGTTTCAGCAGAAATGCCTGATGTCATTTGGCAAGAACAGAAGTGGTGTACCATACCTTAAAACTGAAATGCCAAGGGTTCTGCTACCAGGGGAACCTGATACCACAGCTGCTCAAGAGAAACAGGAGGTTTTGAATGCTTTTCGGGAAACTATTGACAATGTAATGGTCAAACATCATACTGCTTTCCTGAATATGTTCAAGCAGATGATGGTTGGAGTATTTGGCCCAGGCATGGAGAGGATGCTTAGTCGAGTATCCCCTCACACATCTTCTGCAGAGGTTGGAGAGACTAGTTCTGCTCAGCCAGCTCGAGACGCAGGTGCTCAACCGCCACTGCAAAGCCAACCGATCCAGCCACCTCCACAAAGCATGGGGAGTCAGCCGGTCCAGCCGCCTCTACAAAACAATGGAGGTCAACCAGTTAAACAACCGAATCCGTATCAGGCGATGCCCAATAGGCCTACATATGGGGACCTAGCGTTCGGTTCATCTGGAGTGCCACCTAATTCTACTTACAAGATAGCCCCGGCCAATAACAGGCTGCAGAAAAATATGTATGGTGGGGGATATTCAGAAGTTATGGATTATGGCGCTATTGATGCTTTCCCAAATCCTGGGTATGGTACAGCTGTAGGAATGCAAGATGATGATATCCTGGTGCAGAAAATGGATGATGTTATGCAAAATCAATTCGGCCTTAAACCTAAAATGCAAGGACCAGCTTATACACCTCCTTTCCCAGAGTGGTACTATAGGGTGATCTTGCCACCAAGGGTGAAGCCTCCTACAGAGTTCACAAAGTTCTCTGGACAAGATGATACCAGTACTGTGGAGCATATTGCCCGATACTTAATGCAGCTTGGGGGAAGCTTCAGCTGATGAGGCATTCAGGGTCAAATATTTTCCTTTATCGTTGACAGGCCCGGTATTTACATGGTTTACTTCTTTGCCTCCTCAATCAGTCAACACCTGGAAAGACTTGGAGCAGAAGTTCCATGCTCATTACTTCAGTGGCAGTACCGATAAGAAGATGAAACTGGATGGCCACCCTTTCCCTCAAAACATGGTTGGCTTTTCTGTCAATATGGTGACTGCCGAGGAGAAGGGGAAAGTGAAGGTCCTGACTTCGGCTAGAGCAAAACAGGATGGATCAGTGGATCCTACACGACAAGTGATGGTGGAGCAAGTCCACAAAGAAGCTCCTCGTATCCTGAAGAGCCTGATTGAAGTTGGGAAATCATCCAGGTCCAAGCCCAGGGTAACCACACGCATTCTCCTTAACAAGTGGCAGCGTCAGCAGGAAAAGGAACACTACCAGAAGCAAAAATATGCAGAGGAGAGGCGCGGGTTTGAAGAAGAGGCGCACATAAGAGAACTAGAAGAGCATGCACGGGAACAGGAGCGTGCACATTGGGGATGCGCATTCTTCAGGCATTGCTGGAACGAGGGTTTGAAGCTCCCCACATTTAAGAATTGCCTTGAGTGTAGTGATAAATACACTGAATATAGGCAGGAAACTGTCAATCACCGATCCGTCCATGAAAGAATTGTAAGGATGCATCCCAATGACGGTCGGCGTCTAAAAATAAATGAGGTCAATGATCACCCAAGGAAAAGGCAAGCCGACCAAAGGTGGGTTGATCAGGAAGAACTGGAACGCGAGTACATCTGGCAAGAAGGACAGTGGTGCCCGCCTGGCTTGAGGAGAAGCCAAAAGAGAAGGGTTCAGCGCTTGAGGAACCAAGAATTGAAGCAGGCAGGGATCAAGAGGAAGCAAGTATGGCACCCAAAAGATAGGCCTAATGGATCTGGTCGTTCGGCTCCAGTGTGCATGGTGTACTTTCTGCAGAATGAGTTCATGGCACCCGCTAACCAAGTTGTGCAGGAGGAGGTGTCTCCAGATGTCAATGAGGATGAGCAACTTGGGGGATTAATGGCGCAACTGGTGTTGGCTAAGCAGGCCACCTTTGACAAGCCGGCCAGGAATCGACACATGAGGTCGTTGTACTTGAAGGGGTACGTCAATGGCAAGACATTGACCAAGATGTTTGTTGATGGTGGAGCTGCAGTTAACGTGATGCCATACACCACCTTCAAGAAGCTTGGCATGGGCCCCGGAGACTTGACGCCAACAAGCATAATTCTGAATGATTTTGCTGGGAATCCTTCAGATACCAAGGGCTGCGTGCACGTGGACCTGATGATCAGGTCCAAGACTTTCCTCACGACCTTCTTTGTCATTGAAGGCAAAGGAGCTTACTGTTTGCTGCTTGGACGGGACTGGATCCATGCCAATTGTTGCATCTCATCTACCATGCACCAACAGCTCATTCAATGGGTAGATGATGACATTGAAGTAGTCCAAGAAGATGATTTAGTGAGCGTGGCTAACGTCGAACCAGCTTTCTAGGAGTATCAAGGCATCGATTGCTTCTCAAGAAAAGACTGGGGTGAAGGTCCTGTTGAACCAATCAGCAGTGATCAACGGCCGATTCAAGGAGTCGGCTCTTATAGCAATTTTTAATGGAAAATCCAGTTGATGGAACTGATGGAAAGTTAGGGCATGGATTCATGTCGGCTGACAAAATAGAAGAAATTGACATTGGAGATGGTGACAAGCCAAGGCTGACATTTATCAGTGCTAACTTGGAGTCCAGTTTCAGAGACAGGTTAATCAAGCTAAATATGAGGCGTTGCTTAGAGGGCTTCAATATTTAAAAGAAGCAAAAGTTGTTTTAGTTGAGATTTATGGAGATTCAGAGCTGGTTATAAAACAATTGAATGGCCAATATGAATGTAGAAGCGATACCCTGAGGAGTTACTACGAAGAATGCAGGGAAATCTTAAAGAGTTTTCAATTAGTAATTCTACAGCATATTCCTATAGAACACAATGAAGAGGCAAACAGGTTGGCTCAAAGTGCTTCAGGTTATAGAGAAAATCAAGAAGCGTTTGCCATGGAGGTATGTGCTTTCGGGAGTGATCTAGCAGAGGATGATTGGAGAAAAGAAATTGTTGATTATCTGGAAAATCCGTCCCAAAAGGTTTCTAGGAAGCTCAGGTATAAAACTATAAAATTTGTTCTTCTGGATGGACGTTTATTTTACAAATCATTAGATGGCGTGTTGCTGGAATGCCTGGGTCCAGAAGAAGCAAAGAAAATGATGAGTGAAGTGCATGATGGGCTGTGTGGAGCGCATCAATCGGCTTATCGAATGAAATGGGTTATCAGGCACACTGGATGTTTTTGGCCGACGATGCTGGAAGATTGCTTTGAGTATTACAAAAGTTGTCAAGATTGTCAAAGGTTTGGAAATATTCAAAGAGTCCCAGCGTCACCTTTAAATCCTATCATCAAGCCATGGCCATTCAGAGGATGGGGTATAGATTTGATTGGCCAGATAAATCCTCCATCTAGCAAGGGGCATAAATTTCTGCTTTTGGCAACAGATTATTTTACCAAATGGGTTGAGGCTATTCCATTAAGGAAGGTAACATCAGAAAACATGGTTGAATTTGTCAAAGAACACATCATTTACAGATTTGGGATTCCTCAAACAATTACAACTGATCAAGGAGCACAGTTTGTGTCTTCAAAGTTCAGAGAGTTTGCCGAAAGCGTGGGGATCAAATTATTTAATTCTTCTCCTTATTATGCCCAAGCTAATGGTCAAGCAGAGGCTTCTAATAAGATCATGATCAAGCTTATACAAAAGAAAATTGATCAGAAGCCAAAGAGGTGGCATTCGGTACTCAATGAGGCTTTGTGGGCTTACCGAATGGCTCCTCATGGAGCTACTAAAACATCTCCTTATGAGTTGGTTTATGGGCACCATGCTGTTTTGCCCTGGGAAATTCAGTCAAATTCAAGGAGGGTGGTCTTGCAGAGGGATTTAAGCTCCAAAGATTACAGTGGCTTAATGATGGACGAGTTAGAAGATTTGCATATGATTCGTCTTAAAGCCTTGGAAAACATTGAAAAGAATAAGATGCGAGTTGCTAAATATTACAACAAGAAAGTAAAGGTCAAGCAATTTGCAGAAGGAGATTTGGTTTGGAAAGCGTTACTGCCGATTGGAACTAAATACAGTACGTCCGGCAAATGGTCCCCAAATTGGGAAGGACCTTTTCGGGTAGTCAGATGTGTGCCTGGTAATGCTTACATATTGAAAACTTTACTAGGAGAGGAATTTTCTGCTGCAATAAATAGAAGATATTTGAAGAAATATTATCCTAGTATTGAAATTGATCGTTGATTACAAGCACCAGGATTGCAAACATTTAACACACAGGAACAGCCGGCATTCAGGAAAGAAGCCGTCTTTAGCGCAAAAAAATATTAACAAAGGAAATGGCCAATACTGGAGTGTATTGCCCTTAGCACCAAAATATTACACATTACAGATGTTTCTTGCAAACTTTTATCTGACAACCCAGCTACTTAAGATTACAAAGGGGTGGAAAGTAGAAGGCCTCGAGAAAGAAGCGAAAGTATGATTCATTCCTCTGATTCCTTTCTCCTCTTTTGTTCCTCCCTCTTCAACTGTTCCAGGACCACCGTAACAGCTACCTGGAAGCTTCGGAGATTGCCATGACTTGCGCCCCTCCATCGGGCGTCCCGAGCAGCCTTCGAGCCATCAGACTCGTCGGAGACATCTAAGGGAAAAGAACAGTTGTTAGGATACGAAGATCAGAGCCTGAGCATGGAGTCAAATAAAGATGGAAGTCTTACCCCCTACCAACGCCTCCAAAGTCATGCGGCGTTCGCGTTCAGCGTTGCAGCGAGCGGTGATGTCCCGCAAGTTATGCTCCAGATGCCGAATGCGGCGGCGCAGCTGGTGGTTAATCCTCTGTTCCGGCGTAGCGTCCTCTTCTTCTTCAGAGGAGTCAGAGAGGATGTACTCGGGGACCTCTTTAGTTCCAAGGATTTCTTCGGGAAGTAGGTCAAGACTGAGAAAACAGAGACGGGTAAACCGTGAGATTGCAAATGAGAGCAAGAAACGGATTGAAAGAAAACTCACTCTCGAATGGTACGCTTCTTTGGTGAAATACTGCTCTCCTTTATGGGTTGCTTTCCCTTGTCCGCCATGGCCTCGGGGTTTTCTCCTCTGGAGCAAGGGGGGAAGATGTGAGGTGATGGAGGAGTATGCGAGTGGATTTGCAGGGCATCCCAGGGGGCTATTTTATTGACTGAGAGAGCGCATTGGGAATGATGACTGGTTGGCGTACGTTATTGGAATACCAAACGGTAGGGTTTTCTTCCCGAATGCGAAGGGTTTTCATTGAACAGTGTTTATGGTTCCCGAATTGAGGATTTTCTGTGGATTTTGCGCCAAGGGGCAGTTATTTTCACGTATTCAGCTCAAGTAAAGTTCCCGAATTTGTTTGAAAGTAGTGAAGTTCGCATCTACAAGCAGAAGGGGATCATCACAATACAAGCACGGAAATTAAAATTCTTTATTTATTGCCGAAAACCAAGCATCCCTAGTACAATCTAATCAAAGAGCCAGTTTAGCACAGCCTGGGGATGGATGGTATCGGCAACGGCATCGCCATAGCCGTCGAGGCGCTCCAGGATGACCTCGATCTCGTCGACGTCCTCTGGTGCACCGCCCTGGAAGCCGCGCGGCTGGATGGAGTAGTCGACGCCGGTGTGCGTCGCCATGGCAGCCAAGCCTAAGGTGGTGCCTAGGCGGACACCATGGAGGGCCACTTCATCCACACGGTCTTCCACTGCGGCGAGCCGGTCCGCCGGCGTGTCCCCGGCGACGTTCACCTTGTCAGCTAATTGCTTCAGCAGCATTTTCAGCTGGTCAAGCTCGGCGTCGCGGGCTGCAAAGTTGCAAGGCAATGATGGTTAGTATCAAAAGTCGGATTGGATTGGAGATTAATCTAAGGGATATACCGTCGATGGTTGCCAGCAACTGTTTGTGCTAGTCCTCCCACTCGAGCTCAGCGATGCAGGCTTTCTTGGAGATTTCTCCCAGCTCGCGCCGGGACTCGTCACGCTCCGCCTTGAAGCGAAGAGCATCGCGCTCGCCGTAGGGCACCGGGGAGTAGTTATACGACTCCGAGGAGTCGTCCGGCAGAGCTGGATTGGCCGGCGCAGGGGCCGGATTCCAGTGGATGAGCCTGGAACAGTAAAGGATCATCAGAAGCGAAAAAAATCTTGGAAAACCGCAAAGGGAGTTGGCGATCACCACCTCCGACGGGAGCCAGCGCGGCTTCCTTCTGCTTCATCGCTGGCACGACGTCTGCTACCGCTGCCCGCCATCGGGTTTTTGGGTGTGCTAGTGGTGGAAAAGGAAAGCTTAGATTGGCGAAGGTTTGAAAGCAAAAGGCTTGGTGAAAGGCAGGGGCACCTGCGGTTTTATTTATAGGGATGGCTGAAAGATCGTGGCCCTGGATCGTGGTGCATATCTCGAGAAATTTGGAAGGTGGAAAGGCTTCCTTAACCGAGTCGTCGTCGGGTCATTTGGAATTCAAGCTGAGTCATATTTGGTTGATTAGCTCGGCTAAGTTGCGGTCGGAGTGCTATTCGGGGATGGTACTGTTTGACTAAAGTTGCCGAATCGGTCGTCTAAAATTATGAACAAGGTGATACAGAAAAAGGAAAATGAAGTTTATAAAAAAGCAAAGTTACAAGGACGATTAATTCGGCTACAAATTGCTTGATGCAATCAAATGTTTAAGTACTTTGCAATTACACTAGAGGCATTTGATGTCATCTGGTTGATATTCTCCAGCAGTTTCTGATAAGTTTCTTGAGCATTAGACAGAGTGGAGAGTTTTGCTTTAAGCTGGTTGGATTCAATCATGGCTGCCGATGTTTCCTTTTGGATTTTCTCTGTTAAACCAGGAAGTTCGGTATCTTCTTCCTATCAGCTTCAATTTCGGCCTATCAAAGTCTTCAACTCGGCTTCTAGTGCGCCTTTCCCCCGGCAATCTTCACCTCAAGTGCAGCTGGCAGTTCAGCTATCAGTTCTTTGTTCCTCCGGATTTGAGCCTGTGAATCTTTCACAAATTGTTTGACTTTGGCTCTCTTTTTCTCAAGAGCTGGTCTGGAGGATTGAATCCTCAATGCTCGTCTTACTGCTGCATAATGATCGTCCAGATGGGAGATGGCTCCAAGGAAACTTTGATGTTATCAGGGAGTTCTTGATCAATAGATTCAAGTATTTCATCTAAGCGATCGACATCTCTGACTTGATCCTGGGCATCTCTTTGCAACCAGGAGAAGATTTCTTTAAGCCTTGCCTCATTTTCCTCTGATAGAACTTGATTTGAAGATGCTTCATCCTTTTCGGCAGCTGGATCACTCACGATAAATAGAGAGCTTGGTGGTGATGTAACCTGTTCCTGAAAAGGAAGGTTTGCTGAATTAAGGATGATTTATTGAGAGGAAATAACCATGCAGATGTTTACACTCACCTCAATTCTGGTTTCCTGAACTGGAGGAAAGTCTTGTTCAGGTTCAAGAGGGATTTCTTGAGTAGTCGGCTGGGGAGGAGCTTGAGGAGTTCCTGATAGAGCTGAAGCTTCCAACTGAGGAGAAGTTGGTGCAGTCCCTGGTAGATTTGAAGTTTGTGGCTAAGATGAAGGTGAATTCATCCCTGGTGAAATTGGATTTTCTGCTTGAGAGGGGGGTGATTGAATCCTTGGTGAAGTTGATGTTTCTGCATCAGGAGGAGATGTTTGAACCCTTGGAGAATTTGGAATTGAAGCATGATCGGGGGGAGAGATCTCCACAGGTTGATTCACCAATGTTTCTTCTACAGATGGGGCATTGCCAGATTCTGAAGCTGTTGATGGTTGTTGGGTGCTGGTCTGAAATTGCACAAGATGAAATTTGTCAGATGAAGAATGGTCTTGTGTTCAAGAAGGAAGAGATATTACCTCAATGGGAATCTTTTTGGTGGTTCTTTTCTTCTTGGCAGGCTTTTCTCTTATCAGAAGTTGAACTGATAAGGTTTGGATCCATTGTAGCATATCTGGACATTAGCTGAGCCAGAGTTGTGGATTTGAATCCCAAAGCAGAAATTGGGCCAACAGCATTGTAAGAGAATGTCCTGGCTCGCGGAGCAGGCACTGTATTCTGTGAGGATTGATAAAAATCGTGATCAGTAAAGGAGGGCATGCCTGGTCAAAGGAAAAGATAAGTATTACCTCTGAAGTTGGCTGGAAGTCAGGCATCAGCTCAAGACAGGAGTGCACTGGCTTACTAAAGATATGGTCATGGAACTCTTGCCACCAGGAGATGAAGAGAGGATGAGCTATTGTTATTGGTGTAAAGAGCCAGGTATACATAGTTGGGCTACATTGGTATTCAAAGACCCTTCTGGCTTGTATGTTCTCTTTGATTTCCTCTCTGGGTTTGAGGAATTCATGAAGAAATAGCCTTGGGGGCACTTGGCCACATCCCAAGTTGTCGAGCCATTATGTTTGGGCTGATAATATTCATAGGTGCTGTGATTTAGCCTTCCTCCATGCGAATTCTATCGGCAAGATGCATGGATGGATAAAGACATTAAAAATTTCTATGGATCTTGCATCATGACATCCAGTTTCAAAGGAGAATTCATAAGGGAGGGTCAAGTTATCATTGTTCAAATAAGGGAGCCAAAGGGGATTGGTGAAACCTCTGAACAAGAGCTCAAAAAGTTGACTGACATTTTGATCAATAGATATGGTTGAAGCAGCTTCTCCATAGGTTTGGCATCCTTTGGTGATCTGAGTTTCTCCTTCCTTATGGTTGGATGAAGGGAAATGTCGATTGTTGAGATTGATGTCAGCAATCTGGTGCATGTATAGTTGCAGCCACATCTGTACAAACCACCAGGGGCCATTGACACATGATATCTTCTGGCCAGTGTGCATCTGAGAGGTGGTCTGATGGAGCATATGGTATACACTCCCTAGGAGATACTTTCCGAGGGGAACACGATGACCAACAGCCAAATCTTCAGCCATTGCGATATGGTTCAGGGTTGGCTCATTGGCCTTGCCACAGAAGATAAATCTGCATAGCCACATGTTCAAGAATGCCCTGTATTCAACTTCACTCAGAGGACCATCTTTCATATGATTCTGGATATATGACTTGTATCCACTTCCTGTCTTCACTCCTTTTTGCCTGGTGGAGCCTTTATACTGGAAAGGATACATAGGTCCCGTGATATCGAGGCCGGTCATCTCTTCTCCTTTCGGGGCCTATCCGAAAGAGAATCCAGGACCTCTTGGTCCTGAATATCAGAATAGGACGACCAGAACCGGCTCTCGCGGATATCTTTGCTTCGGAACAAAACAATTAGCATTAGGCTCGGTCAACTGGAATGTGTCTGATCTCATATTAGAGATCTTTCCAATCGAGAAGATCCATCGATCTGAGACGAAGAGAAAGGGCCAATTTTCTTTACTTTATTTTATTCAGTTAAACCGAGGATTCGTTATGGAAGCAGATAGCAAGCAACCATTTCATCAGACATGCGTATTTTTGATTATCCGGTGGATTTACACAGTTTCATTAATGCAAATTGTTTGATGTAGTTAGTACTCAGGTTGTTCGACGCTCAAGAATTCTTATTTAGGCAGTTCATATCATCCCATACATAGTGTTTTGATCTAAGATTGCAATTCTTCCATGTTTCCGCAGTAGCATATTGTTCCATGGAGCTAGGGTCCAAAATAGGAATCAACAAGTGTTTCCACAACTCTACCGCCCGGCCAATCCTGTTCCACTGAATCCCCTCCCTTTTTCATGGCCACATATCTTTACGGCTAAGGAGTGGGAAATCTTTCTCCTGTTACACAAATCAAATGTTTCATCCGGGAAAAGCCACCTCTTTCTCCACAAACAATGTCTTTGTCATTTGATCCAGGAGCCTTCCGTTAGATAGGAACAGCTTTGCTAAATACTGAGAACTCTCGGATAGAGTATTAGAATGAAAAGACCAGAAATAATTCGAATAAATAGCAGTCTCTGACAACTCATCCTCTTTAATCTGCTTGGACCCGCTCCAATACCCATAGGAAAATCCCCAGTCATATTCAGCGTACCTATCCCTGCAATCAAATAGATTGTCCCAAGGGCCCCATATTCTAGGAGCCCAAGTTATGCTATTGAAAATTCGTTCCTCTAGCAGTTCCGGTTTGACCATTCCGTTCCCTTTTTAAAACTCCACTTCTTTTCATATAGCAATCCCTAATCAAAGAGAGAACAATATCCATTTCAAAACATTTCTAACGGATTCCTTGGTTCGGACCGACGAAGTAATGGCACTCGATTATTATCAACCCGAGTGCAATCTTTTTCTGTCGGTAAGGATTGCACCAGAGCACCTTCTACTTCTAATAGGCCATGAACTATAGATTAGATAGAGAAGAATCATTCTGAGCGAGTCCATAAGAAGCGACTCACTTTTTCATCGGTTCCGGGGGAAGACCAAAGATCTTGCGCGACCGGTCCGCCAGAAAAACTCAAAAGAGAAAGAAGTCTCGTTAATCTCTTCATGCTCGTTCCAAGTTCGAAGTACCGTTTGGCCAAAGAAAAAGCCGCTTCCTGACACGATTGCCTCTTTATATAGATAGATAGAGGATCCATGGGGTTATTACTTAGAAGTCTATTTTGTACAAGACCCCCTCCTATCTGATAGAAAAGGGTCCCATGATCCCGAGCCGGTCTTATCTTGGCTCGCAAACCCCAAGTTTGTCTATGAAGAGCTAATCTAATTGTATTAGTTTCTATAATGGATTTCTTATGTGGAATACTAATGGATAGGGCCTCGTTGCTAAGTGCTACAAGATCTAGTGCACTGGAACTCGTGGTTATGGACCCGAATCCTTTAGTATGGAACATTGTCTTTTCCAAGTAAAAACCCCTAGTATATGAAAGAATGAAAAGGTGCTTTCGTTCTTGTGGAATAAGAAGCCCTCGTACCTTAATGAAAGGAAAATAGGAATTTTTCGTTAGGTATTTGACCAAATAGGATCGTCCAGTTCCTATAGAACCCATCACTAAAATATCCGATAGGGCTAAGCGGAACGAAAAGGGTTTTCCATAAGATGGTAAATGAAAACGATTAGCCCCACACGAGGTTTGGGAATAAGTGATTGTCTGATAATGAGCAAGGAATATACGTCTTTCTGCTAAAGAGCATCTATTAAACTCATAATTCATTAGATCCTTGTTAGCAATGTCAACTAGGTATCATAAGTAAATGGATCCCGGTTGTTCAATCCTTTGATAACCAAGGTCATTCTTTGCTAAAGAGAAATGATCACTATGGGTCAGACTCAATAGAATTGGATCCATTCCAAATAGCGAGAATTAGGATTCTTGATCCCTCTCAATCTCTCTTTCAATTCGAGGATCCAGAGAGGTGTTTTCATAGTCATCTCCGAATATTTGCCATCTCCGAATATTTTCTCATTTTTCTATGATATGTCTTTCTATATGAAAATTGGTTATTTACGATGTACGATGATCCCTGTTAAGCATCCATGGCTGAATGGTTAAAGCGCCCAACTCATAATTGGTAAATTTGCGGGTTCAATTCCTGCTGGATGCACGCGAACGGGAACGTTCCATAAGTCTATTGGAACTGGCTCTCTATCTATGGAATCTCATCCATCATCCATACATAACGAATTGGTATGGTATATTCATACCATAACATAAGAACAATAAGAACTCGAATTCTTATCGATACTGGAACTCAGAGCATAGGAGGGAAAGTCGATTTATGGATGGAATCAAATACGCAGTATTTACAGAAAAGAGTCTTCGTTTATTGGGAAAGAATCAATATACTTCTAATGTCGAATCGGGATTCACTAAGACAGAAATAAAGCATTGGGTCGAACTCTTCTTTGGTGTTAAGGTAGTAGCTGTGAATAGCCATCGACTACCCGGAAAGGGTAGAAGAATGGGACCTATTCTGGGACATACAATGCATTACAGACGTATGATCATTACCCTTCAACCGGGTTATTCTATTCCACTTCTAGATAGAGAAACGAACTAAAGGAGAATACTTAATAATACGGCGAAACATTTATACAAAACACCTATCCCGAGCACACGCAAGGGAACCGTAGACAGGCAAGTGAAATCCAATCCACGAAATAAATTGATCCATGGACGGCACCGTTGTGGTAAAGGTCGTAATGCCAGAGGAATCATTACCGCAAGGCATAGAGGGGGAGGTCATAAGCGCCTATACCGTAAAATCGATTTTCGACGGAATCAAAAAGACATATCTGGTAGAATCGTAACCATAGAATACGACCCTAATCGAAATGCATACATTTGTCTCATACACTATGGGGATGGTGAGAAGAGATATATTTTACATCCCAGAGGGGCTATAATTGGAGATACTATTGTTTCTGGTACAAAAGTTCCTATATCAATGGGAAATGCCCTACCTTTGAGTGCGGTTTGAACTATTGATTTACGTAATTGGAAGTAACCAATTAGGTTTACGACGAAACCTAGAAATCGATCACTGATCCAATTTGACTACCTCCACGGGATAGACCTCAACAGAAAACTGTTGAGTAACGGCAGCAAGTGATTGAGTTCAGTAGTTCCTCATAGAAAATTATTGACTCTAGAGATATGGTAATATGGAGAAGACAAAATTGTTTGAAGCACGCACAGAACCGGAAGCGCCCCTTGTTTCAAAGAGAGGAGGACGGGTTATTCACATTTAATTTGATGGTCAGAGGCGAATTGAAAGCTAAGCAGTGGTAATTAAGACCCCCGGGTGAAAATAGGGATGTCTCCTACGTTACCCATAATATGTGGAAGTATCGACGTAATTTCATAGAGTCATTCGATCTGAATGCTACATGAAGAACATAAGCCAGATGACGGAACGTGGAGACCTAGGATGTAGAAGATCATAACATGAGCGATTCGGCAGATTTTGATTCCTTTTCTATATATCCACTCATGTGGTACTTCATCATACGATTCATATAAGATCCATCTGTCTAGAGATCGTCATATACATCTAGAAAGCCGTATGCTTTGGAAGAAGCTTGTACAGTTTGGGAAGGGGTTTTTTGAGAAAAAAGAAGAATCTACTTCAACCGATATGCCCTTAGGCACGGCCATACATAACATAGAAATCACACGTGGAAGGGGTGGGCAATTAGCTAGAGCAGCAGGTGCTGTAGCGAAACTGATTGCAAAAGAGGGTAAATTGGCCACTTTAAGATTACCATCTGGGGAGGTCCGTTTGGTATCCCAAAACTGCTTAGCAACAGTCGGACAAGTGGGTAATGTTGGGGTGAACCAAAAAAGTTTGGGTAGAGCCGGATCTAAGTGTTGGCTAGGTAAACGCCCCGTAGTAAGAGGGGTAGTTATGAACCCTGTGGACCACCCCCATGGGGGCGGTGAAGGGAAAGCCCCCATTGGTAGAAAAAACCCACAACCCCTTGGGGTTATCCTGCGCTTGGAAGAAGAACTAGGAAAAGGAAAAAATATAGTGATAGTTTTATTCTTCGTCGCCGTAAGTAAATACGTAACTAGGAATATGGAAAATTGCATTTTTGGAATTTGCAATAATGCGATGGGCGAACGACGGGAATTGAACCCGCGCATGGTGGATTCACAATCCACTGCCTTGATCCACTTGGCTACATCCGCCCCTTATCCAGCTAAAGGATTTTCTCTTTTTTCCATTCATCATTATTCTATTTATTCTGACCTCCATACCTCGATCGAGATAGTGGACATAGGATGCCACTCTTTAAAATGAAAAAAGGAGTAATTAGCTGTGACACGAAAAAAAACGAATCCTTTTGTAGCTCGTCATTTATTGGCAAAAATCGAAAAGGTTAATATGAAGGAGGAGAAAGAAATTATAGTAACGTGGTCCCGGGCATCTAGCATTCTACCCGCAATGGTTGGCCATACAATCGCGATTCATAATGGAAAGGAACATATACCTATTTACATAACAAATCCTATGGTAGGTCGCAAATTGGGGGAATTCGTGCCTACTCGGCATTTCACGAGTTATGAAAGTGCAAGAAAGGATACTAAATCTCGTCGTTAACTGAATTCAGAATAGAAAGATTCAGAATAAACAAAGAAATAATTGGATTCAAATAAAGTAAAGATAGACGGGTAATAACCTTATTTATGACAAGTTTCAAATTGGTAAAGTATACTCCTAGGATAAAGAAGAAGAAGAACGAGCTAAGGAAACTCGCAAGAAAAGTTCCAACTGATCGTCTACTTAAATTTGAACGGGTTTTTAAAGCACAAAAACGCATACATATGTCTGTTTTCAAAGCACAAAGAGTTCTTGATGAGATTCGCTGGCGTTACTACGAGGAAACCGTTATGATACTGAACCTCATGCCTTATCGAGCGTCTTATCCCATCTTAAAGTTGGTTTATTCGGCAGCAGCAAATGCTACTCATTATAGGGATTTCGACAAAGCGAGTTTATTCATCACTAAAGCCGAAGTCAGTAGGAGTACTATTATGAAAAAATTCAGACCTCGAGCTCGAGGACGTAGTTATTCTATAAAAAAAACCATGTGTCATATAACAATTGTACTAAATATAGTAAAGAAATCTAAATAATCTTTATCTTTATATAGTAAAGAAATCTAAATAATCTTTAGATCTTTCCAAGATTTCGATTCCCAATAAAAAAAGAAATAGAATAGAAAAATATGGGACAAAAAATAAATCCACTCGGTTTCAGACTTGGTACAACCCAAAATCACCATTCCTTTTGGTTCGCACAACCAAAAAATTATTCTGAAGGTCTACAGGAAGATAAAAAAATACGGAATTGTATCAAGAACTATATACAACAGAATAGGAAAAAAGGCTCGAATAGAAAAATAGAATCAGACTCAAGTTCTGAAGTAATTACACATATAGAAATTCAAAAAGAAATTGATACAATCCACGTCATAATCCATATTGGATTCCCAAATTTATTAAAGAAAAAGGGAGCAATCGAAGAATTAGAGAAAGATCTCCAAAAGGAAGTTAATTCTGTAAACCAGAGACTTAATATTGCTATTGAAAAGGTTAAAGAACCTTATAGACAACCTAATATTCTTGCAGAATATATAGCTTTCCAATTAAAAAATAGAGTTTCATTCCGAAAAGCAATGAAAAAAGCCATTGAATTAACTAAAAAAGCAGACATAAAGGGAGTCAAAATCAAAATTGCGGGTCGTCTAGCAGGGAAAGAAATTGCACGTGCCGAATGCATCAAAAAGGGCAGACTGCCCTTACAAACAATTCGCGCTAAAATTGATTATTGCTGCTATCCAATTCGAACTATCTATGGAGTATTAGGTGTAAAAATTTGGATATTCGTAGAAGAAGAATAACTAACCCAGTCTTCCCATTCTGCCCTGTGATAGAATAAAAAAAACAAGAACTTCTTTTTCCCAAAATCCCTAAAAAAAGAAGAAATTAGATCTCTTTCTATAAGATTTAATGAAAATTGATAAATCTTTTAATATAATTGCTATGCTTAGTGTGTGACTCGTTAGTTTTTTCTTTAGGGTGAAAAATGAGGATTTATAAAAAAAATTGGCTGAACCCTACTAAAAATAGAAAAAACTTAGTAATTCTAGAAAATTAACTAATAACCAACCTATTGCTTCGTATTGTCGAGATCCTAACTAAGAACCAGTCACTATGTGAATAAATACATCTATAAAAAATGAGTAGATCTATCATATAGTTGTAGCAACTGCATTTTTTTCTCTACAAAAGAAACTTGATTTTAGGCTGTGAAGCAAAACTAAAAGGATGTGGATAAAAGGAGGGATGATAGATAGAAGGAAGAAGAATAAGAAAGATATAGAATTCCAATGTGTATGGTCTATGAATTACATCATAAAAAAAAAAGCAATGTGATAAAGCATCAATATAATAAAATAATAAAAAAAAAGAGAATTTGAAATCGTAACTTTTGAAATAACAAATCAAAATTTAAAGAAATAAAAAAGAGCAGCCCGCGTTAATAAAACTGAGAAAATTGACTCGGAAAGAAATTTTTTGGAAGCTCCATTGCAGGATTCAAACCTAACCATTAAAGGAGAAGCTGTGGGAACGACAAAACCTATGAGGCATCGGATTTTATTGAAAAGAATCCTAACACTTCATTGGGTGGGATGGCGGAACAAACCAAAAAAAAAATTGCTTTATTTGATAAGATTCTAAATTAACAAATAAGACAGGAAAGAGTAAATATTCGCCCGCGAAATCCTTATTGGATTAGAATACTTTACCACGATTCAATAAGAATAAAAATAAGGAGATTCTAAAATATTATGGAATTTGAGAAATTCGCACGCTTTCTCATTTAATTCGCGAGGAGCTGGATGAGAAGAAACTCTCATGTCCAGTTTTGCAGTAGAGATGGAACTAAGAAAGAACCGTCGACTATAACCCCAAAAGAACTAGATTTCGTAAACAACATAGAGGAAGAATGAAGGGAAAATCCTGCCGAGGCAATCGTATTTGTTTTGGTAGATATGCTCTTCAAGTACTTGAACCCGCTTGGATCACCGCAAGACAGATAGAAGCAGGACGAAGAGCAATGACACGATATGCACGTCGTGGTGGAAAAATATGGGTGCGTATATTTCCCGACAAACCAGTTACAATAAGACCCACAGAAACACGTATGGGCTCGGGAAAGGGATCCCCCGAATATTGGGTAGCCGTTGTTAAACCAGGTAGAATACTTTATGAAATGAGCGGAGTATCCGAAACTGTAGCTAGAGCAGCTATCTCTATAGCTGCCAGTAAAATGCCCATACGAAGTCAATTTCTTCGATTAGAGATATAGAACCCCAAAAAGGAGTATTTAAGATAAAAAACCCAGGTTTTTCTTTCTGGAAAGACAATATTTCTTTCATCCTTTTGCATTGAAATAACAAATTGAAATCAAAATAATATGATTCAACCTCAGACCCTTTTAAATGTAGCAGATAACAGTGGAGCTAGAAAATTGATGTGTATTCGAGTCATAGGAGCCGCTGGTAATCAGCGATATGCTCGTATTGGTGATGTTATTGTTGCTGTAATCAAAGACGCAGTACCCCAAATGCCTCTAGAAAGATCAGAAGTAATTCGAGCTGTAATTGTACGTACATGTAAAGAATTCAAATGCGAAGATGGTATAATAATACGCTATGATGACAATGCAGCAGTTATCATTGATCAAAAAGGAAATCCAAAAGGAACTCGAGTTTTTGGCGCGATTGCCGAAGAATTGAGAGAATTGAATTTTACTAAAATAGTTTCATTAGCTCCTGAAGTATTATAAACACTAGTAGACGAGATATAGATCAAAGAAAAAAAAATAAGTAGATTGTGTCTCACGTATATGCTTTAAAATCTAAAATGAAAAGAAAAAGGAAAACATGTTGATTATAGAAAAATTAGGAGGAACCTAGAATTAGAGTCTTATGGGCAAGGACACTATTGCTGATTTACTAACCTCTATAAGAAACGCAGACATGAATAAAAAAGGAACTGTTCGAGTAGTATCCACAAATATTACCGAAAACATTGTTAAAATACTTCTACGAGAGGGTTTTATTGAAAGTGTTCGGAAACATCAGGAAAGTACCAGATATTTCTTGGTTTCAACTTTGCGACATCAAAAGAGAAAAACTAGAAAGGGAATATATAGAACTAGAACCTCTTTAAAGCGTATCAGCCGACCTGGCTTACGAATTTATGTCAACTATCAAGGAATTCCTAAGGTTTTGGGCGGAATGGGAATTGCTATTCTTTCTACCTCTCGAGGTATAATGACAGATCGAGAAGCTCGACTAAACAGAATTGGGGGAGAAGTCTTATGTTATATATGGTAATGGCCCCACCTATAGTACCCGAATTCTATCTTGAACTTCCTATTTTGAAAATAAAAATGGAAAAATAGGAGAAAAAAAATATGACAGAAAAAAAAAACCGAGAGAAGCAAAAGTCACTTTCGAGGGTTTAGTTACGGAAGCCCTACCCAACGGAATGTTCCGCGTTCGCCTAGAGAATGACACCATCATCCTGGGCTATATTTCCGGAAAGATCCGGTCTAGCTCTATACGAATACTGATGGGGGATAGGGTCAAAATTGAAGTAAGTCGTTATGATTCCAGCAAGGGGCGTATAATTTATAGACTTCCCCATAAGGATTCGAAGCGTACCGAAGACTCGAAGGATACTGAAGATTTGAAGGATACCAAAGATCCAAAGGATTAGGTTTTTCTAGGGTAATAACTTCCAAGTTTCAAAATTTAAGTGAAGAGACTCATTTTTTCCAAAAAAATAGATTCATAGTTTAAGAAAGGAATACCTATATATGAAAATAAGAGCTTCCGTTCGTAAAATTTGTACAAAATGTCGACTGATTCGGAGGCGTGGACGAATTAGAGTCATTTGTTCCAATCCGAAGCATAAACAAAGACAGGGGTAATCTTTCGAAAAAGGAGCTTTTCCTTCTAAAAAGTAAAAAAAGTACCTACGGAAATGTCCAAATTCCAAATAAAAAAATGAAAGTAAAGGATATATTTTACCCTGAAACGGATATCTATATTTTCCCCTGAAACGGATATCTTTGTATCTTTTTTTCTTTTTGTTATTTCTAACTCATATTTATGAGATAATAAAATATGACAAAAGCTATACCAAAAATAGGTTCACGTAAGAAAGTACGTATTGGTTTGCGTAGGAATGCCCGTTTTAGTTTACGGAAGAGTGCACGTAGAATAACAAAAGGGGTTATTCATGTTCAAGCCAGTTTCAACAATACCATTATAACCGTTACAGACCCACAAGGTCGGGTGGTTTTCTGGTCCTCCGCAGGTACTTGTGGATTCAAAAGCTCACGAAAAGCATCACCCTATGCTGGTCAAAGAACAGGGTAGATGCTTATTCGTAGCGAGTAGGTTTGCAACGAGCAGAAGTTGTGGTAAAAGGAGCTGGTAGCGGAAGAGACGCCGCATTACGAGCCATTGCTAAAAGTGGTGTACGGTTAAGTTGTATACGGTCTGCTGATACCTATGCCGCATAATGGATGTCGACCTCCTAAAAAAAGACGTCTGTAAAAGAATTAACCCGCTTTCAAGAGAAATAAACGATTCAATGCTGGTCGAGCTCGCGTCGCGGGGCACGAAAGAGCAAAAACGGGAAAGATTAGCATCGAAGCCGGGCTAGATCAAGAATCCAATCTCGAGCCATACCGTAAATGGCCTCCGGCGAAATTTGTTGCGGCGGGTCCTCCCATTCCCAGCTCGGCCACGCCGCTTTCTTGGAGACGTCCTCGAGCTCGCGACGGGACGCCTCTAACTCCTCCTTGAAGCGGATGGCGTCCTCTTCCGTGCGGTGCGGGGAGTGGCCATGGAACTCGGCGAGTCGTACGGCGGTGGCGGCGCGCGGCGGATTCCACGAGATCAATGCGAAAAAGGGGATGATCGTCGAGGCAAAAGGAGATCAGAACGGAATCAAAGAGGAGAGATCGACGATCATCACGCACAACGCGCATTAGCGCTGCTCCCCTCGGCCTCGTCGGAGCGCGGCGGCGGTTGAGACGGCGCACCATGGTTGGTTTGGGATGTGCCTTGTGTGCGAAAAGGACTAAAGATTGGCAGAATTCAAAAGCTAGAAGGCACCGGTGGAGAGCTAGGGGCACCTGTCGGTAACATTTATAGGCCACAGCGGGATGGGCTCCGTGGCCGAGTCGTGGGCGTGGATCGTGGCGCATATCCCGAAAAATAGGAAAGGTGAAGGTTTCTTGGCCGGCTACGCCGTGAGGTCGCTTGGTCGCTGAACGCGTGCGAATCGATTGGTTCGAAATTTAAAGGAAATCAAAGTGTCGTTCGAGTTGGCGTTTCCATTACCCAGAATGGGTCGTTCGGCATTACGTCTAAAAGTACGCAAAAAGAAGGAAACAAATCACAAGGGAGACATTGAAGAACGACGAGTTCAATTATACATCTGTGAGATATTCGAACGTCGGGGAGTTTGCAGTACACGACGAACATTGGATATTATCAAATG
This sequence comes from Cenchrus americanus, assembly GCA_947561735.1. Taxonomy (NCBI): domain Eukaryota; kingdom Viridiplantae; phylum Streptophyta; class Magnoliopsida; order Poales; family Poaceae; genus Cenchrus; species Cenchrus americanus. Next base: position 122,730,619 of record OX387242.1, on the reverse strand, counting down.
GGAATTGTCCGACATCTCACAGCGAGTCTTGCAGGCACCGGATAAGTCGGTGAGTTCGCCTTAGCATTGCTCTGATACCGGTGATAGCGATTTTACTTTCGCTTGGGTCTTGGCTATCAATCCGGGAAGTTCGGCTATTTTTCTTTTTGTCAATCTCACATCTCATTGTGGGCTTCTCGGTTACGCATAGAGCGGCCTTCTAGCAACCCGGATCATAGGAAGCTTGCGGGGTTAGCAATGCATCTTTATGGCTCTCTGCTTGGGATTGTGCCCTGGATTGGCATGTTCAGCATCAGTTTTCTTCTTTTCAATGGCCGGACGGGAGCGCAATTTCCTCCAAGCGCGCCTCAAGGGTACATAAAGGGGTTCTAAATCATAAACAGATGATAGAGAGGCTTTGATGTCTTCAGGGAGTTCTTGACTAACAGATTCAAACATCTCTTCGAAATGATGAAGATCATTGAAGCGATCTGAACATCCTTTTTCTAGCGAGCGCAATTTCTTTAAGTTTGGGCAACACTTCATACGCGTCGTGATATGTTTCTTTCATCGCCTCGGCGATTGAATTGCTCTCTAATGGCGAGGCTTGATGATGATGGAACGATCTGAGAAACGGCGTTGCGAAGTTAAGAATGCTAAACATCAGTGCCAAATTAAATCCTGAGATGGATACCTCATGGTGGTTCCTTGAGCGGGGGCGATCACGGGCGAAGGAGATGCTCCGGGAAGGGCGAAACTTCAAGGCGGGGCGGCCGAGGCGGGTATCGGCCGGCTCGTGAGTTTGGGGCGGTAAGGAGTCGGATCGCCTGCGGTGGATTGGTTATCTCGCCTTGACCAACGAGCGATGGCACCCTTGGGGAATTTGGTGGCTCCGGTTGAATTGGGGGGTTCATCTACGGGAGAGTTTCTTTGCTTAACGGAAGGTGATGAAGATAGAGATCTCCTTTGGGATGGGTAACTCGACCCGGATGAGCTTGCTATTTGGACCAGCGGAACATTTACAAGCTGCCCTTACGGTTGTTTCTTCTGCCAAATGCCAAATCGGGAGGGTAAATACCGAGTGTTCATCCTCAGAAAAAGCGATAGAAGTCATACCGCGGATGGAGCATTGGCGGAGTGCGGGTGAGAGGGCTGTGACTCCGTCCCGAAATGCACGGTAATATGATTCGTAAAACGAGTAACACGGCCAGTAAGAAAGTAAAAGTGCTGCCTCGACGAGCACTTTCTTGACGGTCAGCCTCCTTTTAGCACTTGGAGAGTGTCAGGATGCGGACCTTGCCTCTGACCAACGACAGAGCTGAAAAGAAATTTGGGATGCGTGGTAGCATATGCGGCCATTAGTTGATGCGAGAGTTGGGGATTTGAATCCTAGTGCTGAAATTGGGCCTTCGGCGTTGTAAGCAATTGCCACCTCGAGGGCGAGCCTTGTGTTCTGTGGACGAGAAAAATGAAGGTCGGGACCATGAATAAAGGAAGGTACGTCCCCAAGGGCTCATTGTATTACCTCTGAAGTTGGCGGAAAGTCGGTACCAACTGCGCACGAGAATACATGAACGGAGCTCCGCGAAGATGGTCATGAGATTCTTGCCACCGGGAGTTGAAGGTGGGGTGAGCTATGGTTGTGGGCACAAGGACATGTGTAGACGGTGGGGCCCCTTTACATAGTTGAAAACTTCTGGCACATACTGCATCGGTTCTTTGATTTCCTCCACAGGTTTGAGGAATTCATGCGAAACAATCTTGGGGCATGCGGCGCGCCCAAGTTACTTTGGCCATTACATTAAGTCGATAATATTCATAAATCTTGACATTCGGTCTTCCTCCATTGAACTCGGCGGCGGTATGCATGGGCGGATTATGATGTTAAGGATTTCCAAGAATCTCCCATCTTGATAGTAGGGCTCAAAGGAAAACTCAACGGGGAAGATCAGAGTGTCGTTGCCCGGATAAGGAAGCCCAAAGGATTAGGGAAACCTTTGAAGAACCAGCTTCGAAGAGGCTGGGCGATGTCTGTGGATAGAAACGATTGAAGCCGCTTCTCCATAGTTTTGGCATCCTCTGGTAGCTTGAGGCTCTCCTTCGGAGTGATTGGACAAAGGAAGAACACGAAGTTTAAATCGAGCACTAACAATCGATGCATGTCGGAGGCTACACGGCCACATTTGAACAAACCACCAACGGGGCCATTGACGCACGTTATCCTCGAGCTGGTGTACATTTGGGTGACGGTCGGTAAACCATATGATAAGCGAGCGCGAAAATTTTCCCGGAAGGCGATTGCCACGGCAGAATGGAGACGCCATTGCAATGTGGTTTTAAAGTAGGCTCGTTGGCTTTACCACGGAAAACGGAGCACCGCACGGCCACATGTTGAGGAAGAAAACTCTGTATTCAACGCATTGCAGGGAGTTTGTCTCTCATGTGCTTCGAGATATAATTCTTGTAGCGGATTTCACGCTTACACATGCAGCGTGAAGAGTTTTGAATTCCACGGGGCTGAACGGTGCTGGTGATGTCAGGAGCCGGTGATCATGTATACATCGGCCAAGGTTGGAGACATTGGGCCATGCCCAAAGGAAGGCGTTGACGCCATTTGACGAAGTGGCATGCGAGTTTATCGGAGAGATCTTCATTCTTGGGTGTCTCGGCCACGGTAGCTCCAAACGTTGGGGCGATGCGAGTATCCGAGGTTGGTCGGTCCACTCTTATCCGCAAGATCCTCCCAGATGCCAAGTCTTCCGGCTTTTGCAATTGGGGGCAAAGGCTTGATTCTTGAACGCATCTTGCCAACGGGAGGTGGAGACAAAGGTTGCCTTGAAGGGGATTCTCACGGGGTGTGGCGATAAAATCTCGAGGGTCGGAATTCCCTATAGGACCAAGGTAATAAGGCTAACGAATTGGCCTCGACAGGAATCAGAAGAGCAGTAGAAGGCTCCTGGAGGGAAGCGGAAAAGGAAAATCTCAGGTAAAATTGAAAATCTAATGCCGAACAAGGTTTGTGGGGGATGAATTTACTTGAGTAGCGTGGTTCTGAGTTGCCATTGGAGGTTCGAGCTCAGAACAAGGGGGATCTAGGAGTTAGATCTGGACGAATTCGGCGGATTGCGAAGAACGAGGTGTTGACGAGATTTGACTCAAGGATTCGTGGGCACGGAGTCAATTGTGGAACAAAATTACTTTTATCCCACAATTGAAGGGGCATGTGTTAACACCAAAATTTGGTAAGGAGTCGACACGGCGGGTCGGTTCGAAGAAGAGTCGGGTACGAGGTGGAAGGAAGGATATTTCCAGAGATTTTCGGCAAAGAGATCCGCGGTCGGCTATTTGCTCCGGTTCGGCAAAGGACAGTGAGAGCTGATTTTGCGGGATTGGACGGTGACGTGGCTCAAATCAGGAGAGACGAATGGATGGACAGGCGATCGAGTTTAGTTAGGCAATGAATCCATTCGCAGTTGTAATCAGCAGGGTATAAATACGATCCCTGGATGTATGTAACAAGGACGATCATTCTTCAATACACACCGGCCTTACGCCAAACCCTAGAGTCCTTGTCGTGTCGTCGAGTTCTTCGAGAGGGCCAATCGATCCGTCGACCTCCGTGAGTACCGGCAACCTTGTATCATGTCTAGTATCATGCGGTGGATTTAGATCTGATGCAAGTAGTCTTGTTACCATGCTTCGTGTCATGCGGTAGATTCAAGCTTGGTTCAAGAGGGTTTCTTGTTAGATCATGAGCCATGCGGTAGGCTAAGATCTGGCTCGAAGCTAGTTATCGGCTCTATTGGATTTTGGCAAGATCCAATAGATTCATTAAGTTATCCCGTGTTATCTTGAGTTTTACTTTATGTTTTAATTCATGTAACACATCTTTGCCCAATCTATATGGGTTTGGATCGGCTATATCTCTTTTAAGATCCTTGTGCGAGCAGGACTCGTGTGTTGACGCGTGAATCTTGTGTTCTCCGATAGCCGAAACCGAATCGATCTAGGTTGCTACGTGATGTGGGTTCAAGCTTGCTTCGTTCGTATAAATCTTGAAAGAACGGGTATCATGCGGTAGATGCGGGTTTTTGGGTTGCTTTGGGGCTAGTCATCAGGTGGATTAGATTCCCAAATCGTCGATAGATTTGTTCACGTGGTAATGTTTGTTCCTTCTTCATGGACCACTGGATCGGTACATTGCTCGTATCCGGTTATGTTTTCACGAGTAGAACACGTGCATTATTTATGTTCTAAATGATGTATGCTTTTAGCTTTCCATATTTAGATTGTATCATGCGGTGGATAGATCTATCTGTGGAGAGTGGCACGTTTTTCATGCAAATCGTATCATGCGGTGGATAGATTTGTTTGTGATCGTACCCGACGGGTTTTAAAGTAACTAGACATGCGGTAGACTAGTGCTTTGGATCTATGCATGCTTATTTAATACGTGATCATGTTCGTGCTTTACTTCATTTATTTTAATGTTAATCTTCATGGGGATCGGTCATGACTCTGTGCTTGCATCTTTGTTTATACGAAGACCGGTTGTTGTCATGCTTACGTCATCCATTCGGCAGTGTTCTTTTTCCTTCTGTGGATACCCGAATGGTCGTGGTTCTTTGACAGATAGCTTCGCATAGCTATGTGTCATCCTGCTTGGCTTCGTTCAGCCGTAAATATGGAACTGTCTGGTACTACCCGGCAAGTTCCAAGCTTTGGTATTTAACTGCTTTATCTTTTGTTAATTTTCAGGAAAAATTGACTGGCACGTCATCTGCTCTCTGCGCGTGCGAAGCTAGCTTTGTTCGGCTTGCTGTGTGATTGGCGTTGAGTGCACTTTTTGCGTCAACACACTTTTTGGCACGCCCAGTGGGACAAACAGCCGAATTAATTCAAGATGCCTGAGATTGCAGACCTTATGGACGTCGACCTAGAGGATCTTTCTCCGGAGCAGCGGCAGCAGCTCCAAGACGTCGTAGATCAATTTCAGCAGAAGTGCCTGCTGTCATTTAAGAAGAACAGAAGCGGTGTCCCATATCTAAAGAATGAGATGCCTAGAGTGCTGCTACCGGGAGAAGTTGATGCTACGTCTCAGCAGGAAAAGGAGGAATGCGCGCGGGTGTTCCAAGAGTCAGCAGATTACATGCTCACCAAGCACAACAAGGCCTTCCTCGGATCGCTCCAGCAGATGATGGTAGCCCTCTTTGGCCCGGGCGTGGAGCAAGCGTTCGGGAAGGCGCCCTTCCAGAGGAGCACCGTAGAGCTGGGTGAGTCGAGCTCTCAGCCGCCGCTGCGGAGCCAGCCACAGCGGCCTCCTCCTCAGAGCGCCGGAAGCCAAGCGTTCCAACCTCCTCCGCAGGCGGCGGGGGCGGCCCGGTTCGGCCCCCCATTGCAAGCTTTCAGAAGTCAACCAATCCTCGCCACCACCACGAGCACCACGGAGTCGGCCGTGCAACAGCCGAATCCGTACCAGCCTACGTACGGAGACCTAGCGTTCGGCTCGTCTGGGGCCCCACTTGACCCCGGTCGGAGGATTGCACCGTCGACCAACTGGCTCCAGAAGAATTTGTACGGCGGTGGTTACCATGAAGTGGGAAATTACGGAGCATTCGATGCCTTCCCGCACCCAGGGTACGCGCCAGCTGCAGGCGCGCAAGAAGATGACGCCCTAGCGCGTAAAATGGCCGAATTGATGCAGAATCAGTTCGGCCTCAAGCCAAAGATGCGGGGGCCCGCCTACGGTGCCACCGTTCCCCCGAGTGGTACTATAACGTGCTCTTGCCGCCTAGAGTGAAGCCGCCGACGGAATTCACAAAGTTCTCGGGGCGGGGACGAGACAAGCACGGTCGAGCACATCGCCCGTTACCTCATGCGGCTTGGGGAATGCTCGGCCGAGGAGACGTTCGGGGTTCGTTACTTCCCCGCCTCACGCGACGGGTCCCGGCTTTTCAGTGGTTCTCGTCCCTGCCGCCTGAATCAGTGGCCAGATGGAAGGATTTGGAGCGTAAATTCCACGCTCATTACTTCAGCCGGCGGTTACGAGAAGAAGTTGATTGATCTCGCCACCCTGAAGCAAAGGCACAGCGAAACACCGCTGGAGTTTCTTAGAAGATTCAGGGAAGTCAAGGGCATGTGCTTCTCATTGAACTTGCCAGACGATCAGCTGGCTGATATGGCCGTCGCCGGGATGTTACCGGCCGTGCGCGAGAAGCTATTTGGGATGGAGTTTGAGAACCTGGGCCAGCTTTCACAAAAGTTATCTCTGATGAGCAATCAGGCATATGGCCTCAAGAAAGACCCCAAGTTTGGCAAGCAGCACGACGTCGCTGACATCTACAACCAGTTCCTGGACAAAGCCGATCTGTTCGAGGATTCTGACGATGAATTGGAGGTAGCTGCAGCGGAAATCATGTGGGGTAAAGAGCCCTTGACAATGAATCAGCGTTGGGTCAGGCAGACCAAAGGGACTTACGACTTTGACATCACAAAGGCTGATAAGTTGTTCGAGCTCTTGGTGAAGGAAGGCCGAATTAAGCTGCCTGAGGGGCATTCTATGCTTCGGCCTGATGGAGTTAAAGCGAAGCGTTACTGCGGCTTCCATGACAGGGACTCGCACTCCATCAACGATTGCAGGGTCTTCAGGATGAGGATCCAGAAGGCTATCCAGGAGGGACACCTCAAGTTCGATAACAAGATGAAGCTGGATGGCCACCCCTTTCCTCAGAACATGCTCGGCTTTTCTGTCAATGCGATAACAGCCGAGGAGAAGGGGAAGGTCAAGGTCCTGACCTCAGCCAGGTCCAAGCAAGGTGGAGCAGTGGACCCAGAACGCCAGGTAACCCTGGAGCAAGTGCAAGGCGACGCACCCCACGTGCTCAAGAGCCACATCGAGATTGGGGAGTCATCCAGGCCTAAACCCAAGGTGACGTCGCGCATTCTCCTCAACAAATGGCAGCGCCAGATAGAGAAAGAGCGCTACCAGAAGCGTCGCCACGAGGAGGAGCAGCGCAAAGCTGAAGAGGAAGCGCGTAGAAGGGGCCAAGAGCAGTACACGCGCGAGAAGGAGCGCGCGCACTGGGGTTGCGCCTTCTTCAGGCACTGCTGGAATGAAGGCCTAAAGCTGCCCACATTGAAGAACTGTCCTGAGTGCAGCGACAGATACGTTGAGTACAGGCAGGAAACTGCCAATCGCCGATCCGTCCACGAGAGACTTGGAAGGATCCACCGAATGGGGATCGGCGTCAAAAAATTGAGATCATCGATCATCCCAGGAAGCGCCAAGCTGATCTCAGGTGGGCTGATCAGGAAGAGGACGAGGATGTTCACGTCTGGCAGAAAGGGCAGTGGTGCCCGCTCGGCTCCGCGGGGCAGAGCTAGAAGAGGCGGGTCCGGGCCGCCCGAGGAACCGCGAGATGAAGCAAGCGGGATCCAGACGAGGCAGAAGTGGCGCCCCAAGGACCGCCGGAGGGCTCGAAGCGTTCGGCCCCTACATGCATGGTATACTTCCTGCCGAACGAGTTCATGGCTCCTGCTAACCAGGTTATGCGGGGAGGAAGCTTCCTTTGATGACGAGCGACTCGAGGGGATGATGGCGCAACCCGGTGCGGCCAAGCGGGGCCATCTTCGACAAGCCGGCCAAGAACCGCCATATGAGGCCGCTGTACTTGAGGGGGTACGTCAATGGCAAGCCATTGACCAAGATGTTCGTCGACGGTGGAGCGGCAGTGAACGTAATGCCGTACACCACCTTCGGGAAGCTTGGCATGGGCCCAAGCGATCTAACACCGACAAGCATCATCCCGAACGACTTCGCGGGAACCCCTCGGACACCAAAGGATGCGCCCACGTGGACTTGATGATCGGGTCCAAGACGCCGCTCACCACCTTCTTTGTCATCGAGGGCAAAGGAGCCTACGCCCGCTCGCTTGGGCGGGGCCCGGATTCATGCTAGCCGCCGCGTCCCATCCACCATGCATCAACGAGCCTCATCCGGTGGGTGGATGATGAGATCGAGGTCGTCCAGGCAGATGACTCCGTGAGCGTAGCCAACATGGAACCAGCCTTCGGGGGAGTACCAAGGCATCGATTGCTTCTCGGGGAAGGGATCGGGGAGAAGGTCTGTTGAACCTGTCAGCAGTGACCAACAGCCGATTCAAGCAGTCGGCTCTTATAGTAATTTTTAATGGAGAACCCCGTGGATAGCACTGATGGCAAATTAGGGCGTGGATTCATGTCGGCCGATAAACTGGAAGAAGTTGACATTGGAAGCGGTGATAAGCCAAGGCCGACGTTCATCAGTGCAGATTTGCAGCCAGACTTCAGGGGGAACTTAATTGAGCTTCTCAAGGAATATAAAGATTGCTTCGCCTGGGATTACTCGGAGATGCCTGGATTGGATCGTTCCATCGTCGAGCACCGGTTGCCAATCAAGCCTGGTTTCAAACCATATAAGCAACCGCCCGGAAAATCTACAAGGATGAAGTATTGGCCGATGTGAAGAAGGAAATCGAAAGATTACTTGATGCAAACTTCGTTCGGCCGTGCGGATATGCGAAGTGGATTTCTAACATCGTCCCCTGTGTATAAGAAGAATGGAAAAATGAGAGTTTGCATAGACTTCGGGGACCTAAACGGAGCTACTCCCATGGATGGGTACCGATGCCTATTGCCGATTTGTTGATTGACGCGCTCGCTGGACACAAGGTGATTAGTTTCATGGATGGCAACGCGGGATACAATCGGATTTTCATGGCAATAGAGGACATATCAAAGACGGCCTTCGATGTCCTGGTCATATAGGCCTATTTGAGTGGATAGTCATGACGTTTGGATTGAAAAATGCCGGTGCAACCTATCAGCGGGCCATGAATTACATTTTTCATGAGTTGATCGGCAAAACTGTGGAGATCTACATCGATGACGTGGTGATCAAGTCCTTAAGACATGACACCCATCTGGAAGATGTGAAAAAGACCTTGGAGTGCACCGGAAGCATGGTCCGAAGATGAATCCAAACAAGTGCGCTTTTGGGGTATCGGTGGAGAGTTCTTGGGGTTTCGGTCCACGAAAGGGGAATCGAAGTTGGCAAGAAGAGCATGAAAGCCATTGATGAAGTCGTTCCTCCAACCAACCTCAAGGAATTGCAATCACTTTGCTCGGCAAGATCAACTTCGTGAGAAGATTCATCTCAAATTTATCACGAAGGTGTTGCCATTCTCTCCATTGCCGAAGCTAAAAAAAGATCGAGAAATTCACATGGGGCGACGAACAACAAAAGGCTTTTGATGAGATCAAGCAATACATGAAGGAGCCGCGGTCTTTGGTCCCTCCTCGAGTGAACAAGCCTTTCAAGTTGTACGTGGCGGCCGATACCCAAACTATTGGATCGGCCCTAATTCAAGAATTCGAAGGAAAGGAGCGGGTAGTAGCTTACCTTAGCCGAAAACTACTTGATCCCGAAACCCGGGTATTCGGCTATAGAGAAACTGTGTCTTTGCGTGTACTACTCGTGTACAAAGTTTCGGCACTACTTGTTGAATGCCGAATGCACCGTATACTCGAAGTTTGACGTAATAAAACATATGTTATCTATGCCAATTTTGAATGGTCGGATTGGCAAATGGATTTTAGCTTTATCAGAATTCGAGTTGAAGTTCGAATCGGCAAAAGCCATCAAAGGTCAGGTCATTGCCGATTTTATAACCGAACATCGTGACCGTCAATTGATCGCTTGAAATTACCCCTTGGGCTTTATTTTTCGATGGGTCATCGTGTGGCAAAGGTGGGGGGAGTAGGGATCCTACTAATTTCGCCCCGAGAGGTGAGATGTTTGAATTCGCTATTCCTATACAACCCACTGTCACAAATAACCAGGCCGAGTACGAGGCACTACTTCGAGGGCTTCAATATTTGAGAGAAGCTGGGGCCGTCTCAGTTGAGATCTATGGAGATTCAGAACTGGTAATCAAGCAATTGAACGGCCAATACGAGTGCAGGAGCGAAGCGCTGCGGAGTTACTATGAAGAGTGCAGGGAAATCCTGAAGAGCTTCCCATTGGTAACCCTACAGCACATTCCTAGAGAGCATAACGAAGAAGCAAACAGGCTAGCTCAGAGCGCCTCTGGCTACAAGGAGAATCAAGAGGCGTTTGCTGCAGAAGTGTGTGCACTAAGGGCGGATCTTGCAGAGGATGATTGGAGGAAAGAAATCGTTGATTACTTGAAAGATCCATCCCGAAAAGTCTCTAGGAAACTCAGGTACAAAGCAATCAAGTTCGTTCTTCTGGATGATAATTTATTTTATAAATCATTAGATGGGGTATTGCTACAATGCCTGGGTCCAGAAGAAGCCAAGAACATGATGAGCGAGGTGCACGATGGGATATGTGGAGCGCACCAATCGGCCTATCGAATGAAATGGGTTATTAGACAAGCTGGATGCTTTTGGCCGACGATATTAGAGGATTGCTTTGAGTATTACAAGGGATGTCAAGATTGCCAGAGGTTTGGGAATATTCAAAGAGTCCCCGCATCAGCACTGAATCCCATCATCAAGCCATGGCCATTCAGGGGATGGGGTATAGACTTGATTGGCCAAATCAATCCGCCATCTAGCAAGGGGCATAAGTTCGTGCTTTTGGCTACAGATTACTTCACCAAATGGGTCGAGGCAATCCCACTGAAGAAGGTGACGTCAGAAAACATGATCGAATTCGTCAAGGAACACATCATCTATCGATTTGGGATCCCTCGTACGATTACCAGCGACCAGGGGGCACAATTCGTATCACTTTGGAATTCGGAGATTTTGCCGAAAGCATGGGAATCAAATTGTTTAATTCTTCTCCATATTATGCCCAAGCTAATGGTCAAGCGAGAGGCTTCTAATAAGATCATGATCAAGGCGATACGAGAAGAAGATCGATCGAAGCGAAGAAGTGGCATTCGGTACTCGGTGAAGCGCCGTGGGCTTACCGAATGGCCCCCCATGGAGCTACAAAGACTTCTCCTTACGAGTTGGTTTACGGGCATCATGCAATCACCGCCTTGGGAAATACAATCGAGTCAAGGAGAGTAGTCTTGCAAAACGAGTTGAGCTCCAAGGATTACAGTGGCCTAATGATGGATGAGTTAGAAGATTTGCATATGATCCGTCTCAGGGCCCTGGAAAACATCGAGAAAAACAAGCTGCGAGTCGCCAAGTACTATAACAAGAAAGTAAAAGTGAAGCAATTCGCGAGAAGGTGATCTAGTTTGGAAAGCATTATTGCCGATTGGAACTAAATACGGTGAATTCGGCAAATGGTCCCCTAACCGGGAGGGGCCTTTTCGTGTGGTCGGATGCGTTCTCGGTAATGCATACATATTGAAAACTTTGCTAGGGGAAGAATTTTCCGCTGCGATAAATGGAAGATATGCGAAGAAGTATTATCCTAGCATTGAGATCGATCGGTGATTACACACATACGGCACAAAATAGCCGGCGCTCGAGAATGAGGCCGCCTTCGAACAAAATCCATGAACAAGAAAAAATGGCCGGTGCCTGGATGCATTGCCCTTAGCTCAATACTACATTACAAGCGCTTCTTGCGGGATCACATCTAGCGGCCACGATGGTCGGGTCCCGAGGAGGTGGGAAGCAGAAGGCGTGGAGGAAGAAGCGAAAGTATGATTCAATCTTTTCTTTGCTTCTTCGGCTGCTGCTCCCTCTTCAGTTGTTCCAGGACCACCGTGACGGCAACTTGGAACGCACAAGGATGACCGTGATTGGCGGCCTCTACCAAGCTATCCCAGGCCGCCTTCAGGCTGCTATACCTGTCAGAGACATCTGGGACAGGAGAATCAAGGTTAGAGGCAAGAAATACGGATGCAAACGTGAAGGGGTCAGGAGCATTTACCCCCTACTAATGCTTCCAGCGCCATGCGACGCTCGTGCTCGGCTTGGCAACGGGCGGACATGTCCCTGAGGCCATGCTCCAGGTGCCGTACGCGGCGGCGCAGCCGATGGTTGGTCCTCTCGTTCGGGTGTGGCATCCTCGCTGCGAGAGAGGAATCGGAGGAGATGTACTCAGGCACATCTTCGGTCCCGATGACTTCTTCGGGAAGCAAATCAAGGCTGAAAAGGACGAGAGGAAAACATGAAGCGCAAGATCAAGCGGGAGAACAAGGAGCAGATCAAGAGAAAACTCACTTCCGAATCGTACGCTTCTTTGATGGGCCGCTCTCCTGAGGTTGTTGACCCTTGTCCATGGCGTTGGGGTTTTTTCCTCTGGAGGCAGGGGAAGAGATGAGCAATGATGAAGGAGTGTGCGAATGGATTTGCAGAGCACCCCACAGGCTATTTTATTGACCGGGGAGACGCATTGGGAGTGATGACTGGCCAGTACACACTGTTGGAATACCAAGCGGCAGGGTTTTCCACCAAGTGCGAAGGGTTTTCTCTTGAACAGTGTTTACAGATTGCCGAATTGGGATCCTTTGTGGACTTTGTGCCAAGGGGCAGTTGTTCTCGCACGTTCGGCTAAAGATAGTTCCCGGATGCAATTAAAGAAAACGAAATTCGCAGATGCAAAATGCAAAGGGAAATCATCGCAGAACATGTGCAGAATTCAAAAGTTCTTCATCTATTGCCGATATTTACACATCCCTAGTACAATCTAGTCGAAAAGCCTATTCAACACAGATTGAGGATGGGTAATTTCGGCAATGGCGTCGTCGTGGCCGTCAAGGCGCTCCAGGATGAGCTCGATCTCGTCGATGTCCTCCGGTGCGCCGCCCTGGAAGCCACGCGGTCTGGTGGAATAGTCGACGTCCGTGTGCGTCGCCATCGCAGCCAGGCCCAAGGTGGTACCCAAACGAACGCCATGGACGGCCACCTCGTCGACGCGGCGCTCCACCGCGGCCAAGCGCTCCGCCGGCGTGTTGCCGCGGGCATTCACCTTCTCGGCCAATTGCTCTACCGGCGCCTTTGGGCCGGTCGAGCTCGCGTCGCGGGCCGCAAAGAGCAAACGGGGAAAGATTAGCATCGAGAGCCGGCTAGATCAAGAATCAATCTCGAGCCATACCGTAAATGGCCTCCGAACGGTGTTTGCGCTGGTCCTCCCATTCTAGCTCGGCCACGCCCGCTTTCTTGGAGACGTCCTCGAGCTCGCGACGGGACGCCTCTAGCTCCTCCTTGAAGCGGATGGCGTCCTCTTTCCGTGCGGCACGGGGAGTGGCCATCGGACTCGAAGAGTCGTCCGGCGGGGGGCGATTGGCGGCGCGCGAGGCGGATTCCACTGAATCAATCTGAAAAAGGGGATGATCGTCAAGGCAAAAGGAGATCAAGAACGAGAATCAAAGAGGAGAGATCGACGATCATCACCGCCGCGCGCGCATTGGCGCCGCTCCCCTCGGCCTCGTCGGAGGCGCGGCGGCGGTTGAGACGGCGCACCATGGTGGTTTGGGATGTGCCTTGTGTGCGAAAGGACTAAAGATTGGCAAAGATTCAAAAGCTAGAAGGCCCGGTGGAGAGCTAGGGGCACCTATGGTAACATTTATAGGCACAGCGGGGGATGAATCGTGGCTTCGAGTCGTGGCTGTGGATCGTGGCGCATATCCCAAGAAAATCGGAAGGTGGAAAGGTTTCCTTGGCCAGCTCGCCGGCGGGTCGCTTGGAGTTCTAGGCTGAACCGCGTGCAGATCGATTGGTTCGGCTAAAGGAAATCAAAGTGTCGTTCGGGAGTTGGCGTTTCATTACCGAATGGGTCGTTCAGCATTACATCTAAAAGTACGCAAAAGAAAGGAAACAAATCACAAGGAGACATTACGAGAACGACCAGTTCAATTATACATCAATGAGGATATTCAGGCATTCAGGAGTTTTGCAAGTACACGACGAACATTGGATATTATCAAATGGGAATTGTCCAGCATCTCCTGGCAGTCCTTTTGGGCACCAGATAAGTCAGTGAGTTCCGCATCGCATTGCTCTATTCTGGTGATAGCCGATTTTACTTTCGCTTGGGTCTTGGCTATCAATCCAGGAAGTTCGGCTATTTTCTTTTTGTCAATCTCTATCTCCGCTGACAGGCTTCTCAGTTCTGCCTCTAGAGCAGCCTTCCTAGCAACTTTCAGATCATAGGAAGCTTGCAGGTTAGCCAATGCATCTTTATGGCTCTCTGCTTGGGATTGTGCCCCGTTCATGGCATGTTCAGCATCAGTTTTCTTCTTTTCAATGGCCGGACGGGAGCGCAATTTCCTCCAAGCGCGCCTCAAGGGTACATAAAGGGGTTCTAAATCATAAACAGATGATAGAGAGGCTTTGATGTCTTCAGGGAGTTCTTGACTAACAGATTCAAACATCTCTTCGAAATGATGAAGATCATTGAACTGATCCTGAACATCTTTTTCTAGCCAGGCTGCAATTTCTTTAAGTTTGGGCAACACTTCATCTGGCAGTGGCTGATATGTTTCTTTCATCGCCTCGGCAGTTGAATTGCTCTCTAATGGCAGGCTTGATGATGATGGAGCCTGATCCTGAGAAACGACGTTGCCGAAGTTAAGAATGCTAAACATCGAGGTACCAAAATTAAGTACAGATGGATACCTCATGGTGGTTCCTTGAGCGAGGGGCGATCACGGGCGAAGGAGATGCTCCGGGAAGAGCCGAAACTTCCAAGGCGAGAGGCGTCGAGGCGGGTATCGGCAGCTCGTGAGTTTCCGACTGGTAAGGAGTCGGATCCGCCTCTGTTGGATTGGTTATCTCTGCTTGACCAACAGGCGATGGCACCCTTGGGGAATTTGGTGGCTCCAGTTGAATTGGGGGGTTCATCTCTGGAGAGTTTGCTGCTTCTGCGGAAGGTGATGAAGATGAGATCTCCACTGGGATGGGTAACTCAGCCCCGGATGAGCTTGCTTGCTGGACCACTGGAACATTTACAAGCTGCCCTTCTGTTGTTTCTTCTGCAAATGCCAAATCGGGAGGGTAAATACCAGTGTTCATCCTCAAGAAAAAGCAGTAGAAGTCATACCCGCGGATGGAGCATTGGCAGGTACTGGGTCTGAAGGCTGCTGGGCTCTGGTCTGAAATGCACAGTAATATGATTCATCAAGAACGAGTAACACGGTAATCAAGAAAGTAAAAGGGTCTACCTCAACAAGCACTTTCTTGACGGTCCTTCTCCTTTTAGCACTTGGAGGGGTAATCGGATGCGAGACCTTGCCTCTGTGCAAGCAAGGCTAGAAAGGCCGGGATCCGTGGTAGCATATCCGGCCATTAGTTGATGCGAGTTGGGGATTTGAATCCTAGTGCTGAAATTGGGCCTTCGGCGTTGTAAGCAATTGCCCCGGCTCGAGGGGCGGTGTAAGCGTGTTCGTGGACGGAAAAATGAAGGTCGGGACCATGAATAAAGAGGGAAGGTCCGATCTAAGGGCTCATTGTATTACCTGCGAGGTTGGCGGAAAGTCGGTACCAACTGCGCACGGAATACATGAACGGGCTCACCGAAGATGTGGTCATGAAATTCTTGCCACCGGGGAGTTGAAGGTGGGGTGAGCTATGGTTGTGGGCACAAAAGGACATGTGTAGACGGTGGGACCGCACACATAGTTGAAAACTTCTGGCGCCGCATCGGTTCTTTGATTTCCTCCCTGGGTTTGAGGAATTCATGCGAAACAATCTTGGGGGCATGCGGCCGCATCCAAGTTGCCCGGCCATTACATTAGGCTGATAATATTCATAAGTACTGACATTCAGTCTTCCTCCATTGAACTCGGCCGGCAGTATGCATGGGCGGATTATGATGTTAAGGATTTCCAAGAATCTCCCATCTTGATGGCCGGGCTCAAAGGAAAACTCAACAGGGAAGATCAGAGTGTCGTTGCCCAGATAAGGAAGCCAAAGGGGATTGGGGAAACCTTTGAAGAACAACTCGAAGAGCTGGCTGATGTCCTGCTGGATAGAAACAGTTGAAGCCGCTTCTCCATAGTTTTGGCATCCTCTGGTAGCTTGAGGCTCTCCTTCGGAGTGATTGGACAAAGGGAAGAACCTGAAGTTTAAATCGACACTAACAATCTGATGCATGTGGAGCTGCAGCCACATTTGAACAAACCACCAAGGGCCATTGACGCACGTTATCCTCTGACTGGTGTACATTTGGGTGACAGTCTGATGAAGCATATGATAAACGCTGCCCAAGAAAAATTTTCCCAGAGGAAGGCGATTGCCCCGGCCGGATGAGTCGCCATTGCAATGTGGTTTAAAGTAGGCTCGTTGGCTTTACCACAGAAAACGAACCTGCACAGCCACATGTTCAGAAAAGCTCTGTATTCAACATTGCCAAGGGGACTGTCTCTCATGTGCTTCGAGATATAATTCTTGTAGCCGTTCCCTGGCTTTACCCCTGTCTGGCGTGAAGAGTTTTTGAATTCCCAGGGCTGAACAGACCTGGTGATGTCAAGGCCAGTGATCATGTATACATCGGCCAAGGTTGGAGACATTGGGCCATGCCCAAAAAGGAAGGCGTTGACGCCATTTGACCAGAAGTGGCATGCGGCTATCAGAAGATCTTCATTCTTGGGTGTCTCAGCCACGGATAGCTCCAAACATTGGGCGATGCGGAGAGTATCCAGGTTGGTCAGTCCACTCTTATCCGCAAGAATCCTCCGATACCAAGTCTTCCAGCCTGCAATTGGGGGCAAAGGCCAGTTCTTGAACGCATCTTGCCACTGAGGAGGTGGAGACAAAGCTGCCTTGAAGGGGATTCTCTGAGATTCAGCGGCGATAAAATCTCGAGGGTCAGGATTCCCTATAGGACCAAGGTAATAAGGCGCGAATTGGCCTCGACGGAGAATCGGAAGAGCGAGAGAAGGCTCCTGGAGGGAAGCGGAAAAGGAAAATCTCAGGTAAAATTGAAAATCTAATGCCGAACAAGGTTTGTGGGGGATGAATTTACTTGAGTAGCGTGGTTCTGAGTTGCCATTGGAGGTTCGAGCTCAGAACAAGGGGATCTAGGGTTAGATCTGGACGAAGATTCCGGCGGATTGCGAAGAACAGGTGTTGACAGATTTGACTCAAGGATTCGTGGCTGGAGTCAATTGTGGAACAAAATTACTTTTATCCCACAATTGAAGGGGCATGTGTTAACACCAAAATTTGGTAAGGAGTCGACCGTGGGTCCGGTTCGAAAAGAGTCCGTACGGTGGAAGGAAGGATATTTCCGAGAGATTTTCGGCAAAGAGATCCGCGGTCGGCTATTTGCTCCCGGTTCGGCAAAGGAACGATGGGAGCTGATTTTGCGGGATTGGACGGTGACGTGGCTCAAATCGGGGAGAGACGAATGGATGGACAGGCGATCGAGTTTAGTTAGGCAATGAATCCATTCGCAGTTGTAATCAGCAGGGTATAAATACGATCCCTGGATGTATGTAACAAGGACGATCATTCTTCAATACACACCGGCCTTACGCCAAACCCTAGAGTCCTTGTCATGTCGTCGAGTTCTTCGAGAGGGCCAATCGATCCGTCGACCTCCGTGAGTACCGGCAACCTTGTATCATGTCTAGTATCATGCGGTGGATTTAGATCTGATGCAAGTAGTCTTGTTACCATGCTTCGTGTCATGCGGTAGATTCAAGCTTGGTTCAAGAGGGTTTCTTGTTAGATCATGAGCCATGCGTTAGGCTAAGATCTGGCTCGAAGTTAGTTATCGGCTCTATTGGATTTTGGCAAGATCCAATAGATTCATTAAGTTATCCCGTGTTGTCTTGAGTTTTACTTTATGTTTTAATTCATGTAACACATCTTTGCCCAATCTAGATGGGTTTGGATCAGCTATATCTCTTTTAAGATCCTTGTGCGAGCAGGACTCGTGTGTTGACGCGTGAATCTTGTGTTCTCCGATAGCCGAAACCGAATCGATCTAGGTTGCTACGTGATGTGGGTTCAAGCTTGCTTCGTTCGTATAAATCTTGAAAGAACCGGGTATCATGCGGTAGATGCAGGTTTTTGGGTTGCTTTGGGGCTAGTCATCCGGTGGATTAGATTCCAAATCAGTCTGATAGATTTGTTCACGTGGTAATGTTTGTTCCTTCTTCATGGACCCTGGATCGACTGTTCAGCCGTATCTGGTTATGTTTTCACGAGTAGAACACGTGCATTATTTATGTTCTAAATGATGTATGCTTTTAGCTTTCCATATTTAGATTGTATCATGCGGTGGATAGATCTATCTGTGGAGAGTGGCACGTTTTTCATGCAAATCGTATCATGCGGTGGATAGATTTGTTTGTGATCGTACCCGACGGGTTTTAAAGTAACTAGACATGCGGTAGACTAGTGCTTTGGATCTATGCATGCTTATTTAATACGTGATCATGTTCGTGCTTTACTTCATTTATTTTAATGTTAATCTTCATGGGGATCGGTCATGACTCGTGCTTGCATCTTTGTTTATACGAAGACCGGTTGTTGTCATGCTTACGTCATCCATTCGGCGGTGTTCTTTTTCCTTCGTGGATACCCGAATGGTCGTGGTTCTTTGACGGATAGCTTCGCATAGCTATGTGTCATCTTTGGCTTCGTTCGGTAGTAAATATGGAACCGTCCGGTACTACCGGCAAGTTCCAAGCTTTGGTATTTAACTGCTTTATCTTTTGTTAATTTTCAGGAAAAATTGACTGGCACGTCATCTGCTCTCTGCGCGTGCGAAGCTAGCTTTGTTCGGCTTGCTGTGTGATTGGCGTTGAGTGCACTTTTTGCGTCAACAGTATCCTCTTGTACCAGTTTCTCCAGCCTGCAATTGGGGGCAGAGGCCAGTTCTTGAAAGCATCTTGCCGCAACTGGGGCCCTGATAAAGCCGCTTTAAAGGGGATTCTCCTGGATTCGGCTTCAATAAATTCGCGGGGATCAGAAATTCCCACAGGACCGAGGAAATAGGATGATGAGTTGTCCTCAGTATGAATCAAAAGCTAGGTGGATAGCTCCTATCAATAAAAGGCGGAAAAAGAAATCTAAGATGGGAATCGAAAAGGTAATACCTAATGAGCCTTAAGGGGATGAAGTTTACCTAGATAACTTGGTCCGCCATTGAAGGTTTGAGCTTGAAGGTTGATGACCTAGGGTTTGGATCTGAGCGGAGACTCCAGCGGATTACAGGAAGAGAAAATGGTGTTGAACAGATTTGACTTGAAGCTGTTGAGCATTTATGGTCAATTCCGGAATAAAATCACTTTTATCTCGTAATTGAAGGGGCATATGTTAACACCAAAAAATGGTACAGGAGAAAGGCTGACTTGTGGGTTGAGCTTGGTAATGAATACCATTCGGCTGGGGAAAATCTCCTCAAAGGAATCGGTAAAGGACGCTTGCGGTCGGCAGTGCGCCATCGTTCGGCAAAAGGACTGTTTGCGCTTTTAAAAGGGAAGTTTTCGGGAATGCATGGTGACATGGCCCGATGCAAGGAAAGAACGAGTTGATGGCGTATACGAGACGGACATTGGCGTCGGAACATTAATTTAGACATTTAATGTTGTACTCGTAGTCGACCAGGAGTCGTGTTAGGACAAGGGTATAAATATAAACCCTTGATGATGTAATAGGTATCGAACAATTTCACAACAAACCGGCTTTACGCAAAATTCTCGAGTCCTTTAGTCGTGTCGTCGAGTTCTTCGAGGGGAATCATCGATCCGTCGACCTCCGTAAGTACCGGCAACCTTGTATCATGTCTAGTATCATGCGGTGGATTTAGACCGTGATGCAGGAAGTCTTGTTACCTTGCTTAGTATCATGCGGTGGATTTGAGCTTGGTTCAAGAAGGTTTCTTGTTAGATCATGAGCCATGCGGTAGGCTAATATCTAGCTTGGAGCTAGTTATCGGCTCTACTAGATTTGGCAAGATCTAGTAGATTCATTAAGTTACCATGTGTCATCTTGAGTTTTTACTTTGTGTTTAAATTCTCGTAATACTCTTTTGCCCAATTTAGATCGGTTTGAATCGGCTTTATTTTGTTCGGTGATCATTACGACACATGTTCACATCTGTAGCTCAAAACGGCACGTGGATCACATGTTCCCAAATAGCCGAACCCGAATCAATCTAAGTTGTCACGTGTTGCGGGTTCAAGCTTGTTAATCTTGTGTAAATCTTGAAAGAACCAAGTATCATGCGGTAGATGCAGGTTTTTGGGTTGTTTTTAGAGCTAATCATCCGGTGGATTAGATTTCAATTCAATCTGATAGGTTTATCATCTTTGGCAATGTCTGTTCCTTCTCCACGGAACCCGATTCGGCTGTACAGCTACATTCGGTAATGCTTCCACGAGTAAAACGTGCTCATAAGTTTGTTTTAAATAATACATGCTTTTAGCCTTCCATATTTAGATTGTATCATGCGGTGGATTAATCTCTTTGTGGTTGGTGGTGTGATTTCAAACAAGTTGTATCATGCGGTGGATTAACTTGTTTGGTGTTATGCCTGACGGGTTTGAAAGTACCTAGACATGCGGTAGACTAGTGCTTTTGGCCTATGCATGCTTGTTTATTTCATATTTATAATCATGCTTTTACTTTATCTATTTAAATTGTTATTTATCCCTGAGGATCGGTCATGATCATGTGCAAGCAATGTTATTTAAAAAAAGACTAATCCTTCGTCATGCTTACGTCATCTATTCGGCTATATCATTTTTTCATGTTTAACAGCTCCCGAATAATATTTGAACTGCTGATAGATAGCTTGTTGTAGCTATATATCATTTTAATTAGCTTTCTAGCCGCAAATATGGAACTGTCTGGTACCACCCGGCAAGTTCCAAGTTTTATCTAACTACTTTTATTCCTTTGTCGGTTTCGGGGAAAATTGGCGGCACGCTTTCGAGATTCATCGCGCGTGTTAAGCCAGCTCCTTTCGGCTTGCTGTGTGCTTGACGTGAAGTGCCCATTTTACGTCAACAATCCCCACCCCCCCCCCCCCCGTCTCACCCATACAATCCACTCCCACTTCCTCGCGAAGAAGCCCCTCCCTCTTCGCCGCCTCCGCGGGCCTCGTCTGAGTCACCACCACCACCACGGGATCTGCAGTGAGGTAACTGTCACGCATCCGGAATCAAAATCCCTAGTCGGACATGGATTCCTTCTCACCTCAGTGGAGGAGGGCATCAGTGGTCCAACCTTGGTGGGGATTCGAGATCCTTTGTTCAAGTTATTAGAAGTGATCCGCCTAGAAAAAGCGCAATGGAAGGCAGAGGTCAGGGAGCACCAAGACCTCCATATGGGGGAGCTAGACAGGGGAGTTTTTTGGGGGATTTGGAGCAAACAATGAGTAGAGACCGTTTGCGAGGCCATGGAGGACAGGAGGGGAGGTTACAGAGGAGGGAGACCGCCATATCAACACTGGAGACAGAGAGAGCAGGAGAGGGTGCAGAACCAGCAGAATCCCAGGGATCAACAGTTTGACATGCGCCAAAACTTGAACCAAGGGAGGGAGGAAAAGGTACAGGAAGAGGAAATTTTACCACAGCAACAGAACAGAGAAGAAGGGAAAGTCTCAGGCAAGCAAGATGGTCAGGAAGAAGCTTCAGTGGATTCTGACAGGGGGGTAAATAAGAAAAAGATAGAAGAAAAGGGCACTGAAGAAAATCTAACTTCTGGAATTTGTAAAAGATGTGGTAGAATTGGACACAAGTCAGAGGATTGCTTCAGACCTCTAGTGTGTGCCAGATGCAAAAAGGAAGGGCATGTCCCCAGAGCTTGCAGTGAAATAGCTCCTTGGGAATGTATTGCTCCCTTTTGTGGACTTGCAGCCCCTGATCTGGGCTTTCACATCATCCAAGATGATGAATCTAGGGATATTGTTAAAGACAATTCAAATTATGCTTTGATAACTATTAAGCAGGGGGAAGTATCAGCAAGACAGGTGGAAGCTGAGTTTAAGGCACAGGCAGGACAGAACTCTACCTGGAGATGGTATGCTAAGAAAATATCTGAGAACAAGTTTCAGATGAAATTTCCAACAGCCAAGAAAGTTGAAGAACTTGCATTTTTTCTGGCATGCTCATGGGAACTGTACCAGGTGTCACTTTCAAGGTGGAACCCTGGAACCCACATGTTGGAGCCAAGGCAAAAATTGAGGCAGCCTGGTTCAGAGTATCTGGTTTGCCAATGGAAAAAAGATCTGAGAAAAGGATCTGCTATGTGGCTTCCCTAGTTGGAATCCCTCTGGAAGTAGATAAAGTAAACATAAAAAGGTGGGATTATGTAAGAGTGAAAATAGGTTGCAAAGACATAACAAAGGTACCTGCAGTGGTTGAAGGGCTGCTGGATATGCATTTTTATGATTATGTGTTCCACAGAGAGGTGCAGGAATCTTACAGTAAGCCTGCTTGGAACGCTTGGACAAGAACAACTGAGAGAGGGGATGAGGACGAACCCTCCCCAAAAAAACACAAGAAAGGTGATGGAAAGGGTTTTCAGGGGGATGGTAGTGGGAAAAATAACTTTGAAGCAAGTACATCCTCTCAACAGCAAGGCAGACAACATAATGAGGGCACGGAATTCAACAGACAAATGGAGGCAGAAAGAGAGGCAAATCTGGCTGAGCAGAGTCAGCCCAGGCAACTTTCTAATGAAGATAAGATGCAGACTGATGGCAGTCAAGAGGGGGGAATTTCTGGTAGCCAACAGAGTAGCAGCCCTAGTTGTTTTGATGAACTAATCTCTCCTGGGGGACGACACTTTACCTTTGGTACATTCAAATAGATGGAAATCAAAGACATCTATAGGATGCAGATTAGTGAATCAAACTCTGTGGCTGTCAATCAATACGGAACAAACCTTTGCAAATATAAGTATGACCCATTGGCTGTGATTGAAGCCAAATTTGCAATGGCAGGAGGAGGTAGCAAGCCTGGAGAGCTTGTTTCTAAGGACAAAGAGGCAGCAGATGTGTCAACTCAAGGGGATGAAAAGGGGGAGGAGTCCATACGCATACAAAACCATGAATGCACACATGAGATAGAGGCTTTGGAGCAACAGTGGTTGAGCTGTCCAGCCAGGATAAAGAAATCCCAAAAAAATCACAAGAACCTTAGTCTGAGGGGGATGGAGATCCCAAGAACACCGTGGAAGGAAGTATCATGGAGACAGCAGAGCAGCTGCCTTATAACAGGAATGAGGTTATAGGTCAGGAGACCAATCTGGATTGTAGCAAAGGGAAAAGCCCACGCAAAGAACAATCTGCTGAAGGAGGAAAGGTGGAGGAGGAAACCCTACAGGATAGGTCACCCAACTGGAATTACTTGATGGAGGAAAACACAATCCCAGAAGCACAACCTTGTGATCAAGAAGAAGAAGAAGATGGTGAAACAGGACAAGCAAAAGAACAAGTGGAAGGGAGGGATGAAGTAATTTGTGAAGGTCTTAGAGTTGGAAAGAGTGAAAGGATTATGAAACAAGGGCTGGGAGGGATCAAGATTGCAGACAAGGCTGAGATAGCGATAAAGAAGAAGAATCTGGAAGGTAATAAAATCAACCACAAGAACTCCTTTGCGGTTCTAGATAGTTTAGTTCTTTCTTCCAAGTTTAGCATGATGGGTGGAAGTACTATAACCTCCAATCTTGACAATTTTGATTTGTTAAAAGAATTAGAGATAGCTAGGCACAACATGAATGAGAGAGCTCAGAACCTAGATGGGAGTCCAGATAAAGTGTCAGTAGAAAATCTCCCCTTGGAGGAGATGAAGTACATTGAATGGAAATCAGATACTTCTGATTCCTCTGACATTGAGGGTTTTCAAAAAGTTTCCAGGAAAAAGAAAAAAAGAAATAAAAAAAGTAGATCTCCTATAATAGATAACAAACCCAAAGGAAATTCAGTCCAACCTGTTGTTGGAGCTGACTCCTTTGAAGGAGAGAAATCTAGATTTAGCTCTAGATATTATCTCAGAAAGGGAGTGCCCTCGCACTACAAATATTCGAAATGATAGGTCTCATATGGAATTGCAAAGGGGTATCAAAAAAAGGAATGGCAACAAAAGTCAAAGATCTTTATTCTGAAATCAAGGCTGATTTCATTGGGTTGCAAGAAACTATGAGGAAAAAATTCTCTGATAAGTTTTTTAGATTAATTGATCCTTTCAAGATTTATGTCTGGCATTGGTTGCCCTCGATAGGCAAATCAGGAGGGATCCTGTGTGGGATTAAAAAAGAAAGATTTGATATTATTAAGGTGGAGGAAAAGGAGTTTGCCATTGTAGCTGAAGTACAGGATAAGTCTCTGGGGATAAATGTGAAAATAGTGATGATATATGGGCCTGCTCATGATGATAAGAAAAATAACTTCCTTTCTGAGCTAGCTGGAATATGTGCAAATAATAAAATGCCCACACTGATTGGTGGGGATTTTAATATCTTAAGATACAGTTTTGAGAAGAATAAGACTTTTACTGGAAATAGATTCACTGACATGTTCAACTGGATCATAAACACATATGAACTTAGGGACCTCCATCTAAATGGAGGCTTGTTTACCTGGAGTAATAACCACTCTGACCCAACTCTGGAGAGGTTGGATAGAGGGCTTATAAATCCTGACTGGGAAATTAACTTCCCCCTAACAAACTTAAGGAAAACCCCCAGAATCATGTCTGATCATAACCCCTTGATATTATGCATAGATTTTGGGGGAAAGAAAAAACAAAAACAATTTTGCTTTGAAACTAGTTGGATTAAACATCCAGAGTACATAAAGAAAGTCACAGAAGTATGGGGGAAGGAGGTAGCAGCCAAAAATGCAGTAGAAAAGTGGCAGATCAAGCTAAATAGAGTGAAGAAATTTATGAGAGGTTGGGGTCAAAACATCAAAGGATATTCAAAAAGATACAAAAACACACTAAAAGAAGAACTGATGTCTTTGGAAAAAGAGGAGGAAAAAGGGAGCCTACCTACCCCGCTCTTAGAAAGGAAAACCTTTATTCAAACTGAGTTGATGAGGATCCTAGAGGAAGAGGAGTTGTACTGGCACAAAAGATCTAATCAGAACTGGTTGCTGTAGGGAGACAGCAATACAGGGTTTTTTCATAGATATGCTAATGGTAAAAAGAGAAAAAACATGATCTTGCAGATTGAAGATGGAGATGTTACTTTGCAAAAAAAGAAGGATATTCTCAGTCACGCAATTGAATATTACAAGAAGCTTTTTGGGCCATCTGAAAAACCAATTTTTAATCTAGACTCAGAATGTTGGGACCAAGAGGAAAAAGTCACTGAGGAAGAGAATGAATCCTTAACCAAACCTTTTAGTGTTGAAAAATTAAAATCTACTATATTTTTCTATGGAGACAAACACAGCTCCTGGTCCTGGTCACATCCCAGTGGAATTTTATCAAAGTGGCTGGGAGATTGTCAAAGGTGACCTGTTTGAGATGCTTAAGGAATTTTGGGAGCACAAACTTGACTTGGGAAGACTTAATTATGGTGTTATCACTTTAATACCCAAAACTAAAGAAGCGGCTAAGATACAACAATATAGACCGATTTGCTTACTGAATGTAAGCTTCAAAATAATAACAAAAATCTTGATGCTCAGGTTTGAAGGCTGTATGAGTAGAATTATACACAGATGCCAAACAACATTTATAAAAGGAAGGAATATAATGGATGGGGTAATGATCCTGCATGAGATCCTGGATGATGTCAAATGGAAAAAGAAAGATGGTCTAATTGTAAAACTAGACTTTGAGAAGGCTTATGATAAGATCAGCTGGGAATTCTTATTTGATATGTTAAGTCATAGAGGCTTTAGTGAAACCTGGTGCAAAATGGATAAGAGAAGTAGTTACAAGTGGTACTATTAGTGTGCAGATTAATGGCACTGTAGGGAGCTACTTTAAAAGTGGCAAAGGTGTAAGACAAGGGGACCCTCTGTCTCCCCTTCTGTTTAATCTGATGGACTAGCCAAAATGATTCATAAGGCTCAGGAGAATGGACTGGTGAAAGGTCTGGTACCAGAATACATTGAACATGGGTTAGCAGTCCTCCAATATGCAGACGATACTATACTTTGCCTGGAAGATGATATAGAGACTGTTCAGAATATGAAATTGTTACTGTGTATATATGAAAAAAAAATGTCTGGGTTAAAAATAAATTTCAATAAGAGTGAAGTTCTTATGATCTCTCAAGACTGTGAAAAAGTTATCTTCTTTGCTGATATCATGAACTGTGCTACTGGGGAATGGCCAATTAAGTACCTAGGGGTACCTGTGACAAGCAGTAAGTTACACATAGCTGATTGGATGCCAGTAGATGAGAAACTCTTAAAAAGGCTGGATGGTTGGAAAGGAAATGCACTGTCTTTTGGAGGAAGACTAATCCTCATAAACTCTTGCCTCAGCAGCATACCCACATATTATATGTCTATGCATATGCTGCCTAAAACTATCCGGAAAAGAATGGATAGAACCAGAAAAAGATTTTTCTGGCAAGGAGGAGGAGAAAAAAGGAAATATTATCTGTTTAAGTGGAGCAAAATTACTAGGCCTAAACAAAAAGGAGGTTTAGGCATCAAAGATCTGAGGAAAATGAATATCAGCCTTCTATGCAAATGGTGGTGGAAACTAGAACATGAAGAAGGTGTGTGGCAAGAGATTGTGAAGAAAAAATACAAGATAATAAGGGGGATAGCCCAGTTACAGAAAAATCCAAGAAACTCATCTTTTTGGAATGATTGGCTGAAAGTGAAATTCTTATATTTGTCGGGGAGAACAATGTTGGTGGGTAATGGTCAAGACACTGACTTCTGGGGAGATTCTTGGTGTGGGGCGGTCCCACTGAGAGAAAAATTCACAGATTTGTTTGAGAATTGTACATAACAAAATAAAAGTGTGGCTGAAATGGCAAACAGAGGGTGGAGGATGAATTTCCGTAGGTGGTTAGATGAAAGAGCTCAAATTCAATTGAGACAAATGCGAGATATTCTTGTTGCCTGTGCTCTTTCAGATGAAAGAGATAGGGCTAGATGGACACTGGAAAAATCAGGGATTTTTTTTTGTCAAATCTATGTATAGGTATCTGTTCAGCTGGGAGGTGAACTTCCCAAACAAGAAGCTGTGGATATCTAGAATTCCCCTGAAAATTAAGATTTTTATGTGGCTAATTCAAGAAAATGCTATTTTGACTAAGGACAATCTAGTTAAGAGAAATTGGCAAGGAGATAAGAGATGCTATTTCTGCAATTCTGACGAAAATATTGAACATCTCTTTTTTGATTGTCCGTTAGCAAGATACATATGGAGTTTGGTCTCCTATGTGGTTGGTGCTGATTGTAGACCATCCTCTTTCTTAAAGTTTTGGATATGGGTGGAGAAATACATAACTAACAACAAAACCATACATTTTGCTGGGCTCTCAGCGATTTGCTGGGCCATTTGGAAAGTTAGAAATAAAGTCTACTTTGACAAAAAAAAACCTGTACTGAGATAGTATGTGTGGCTTCATCGTTCATCTCATATTGGGCAGGTCTTCACAAGGAAGGTGACAAGCATGCGCCGGAGATTGGAGTTGAGGTCATGAAGGACGCAGCTTTGCATTTTCATCCTGTCCGAGACGAAGGAGCAATTGGTGATGGCTGAGTTCTGAACTGAAGTGGTAGCTGCTGAGAGGAGGAAGGATTGTCTGGCTTCCACTAATAGTCTAGTCTGTGACTGTGTTTTTTGTGCTCTTTAGTTGCTTGGTAGTCTTCTCGTCGTTTTGCCAGTTTCTGATGTTTAGCTGCTGTGCAATCTGTGCAGCCCCTTGGTGTCTGAATTTCTGCTATTTTGTAATAAGTAGTTCGGTACTCTTTTCCCATTAAAACGTTGTAATTTCGTTGCTTCTTAGAGCATCTCCAAGAGAATGCCAAAATTTACTTGGCAAATCCTGTGTTTTGCCAACTTCTAAAAAGCTATGCAAAGTAAAAAAAGAATTCATCTCCAACAGTTTGGCATAATTCACTTGCCAAATCCAGATCTAACTTATATCAGGAATCCTGAGAGAAACAAAATTATGTATGTGCCCTTCCACCTCTTGAAAAACTTACATCGGGAATCCTTCTCTATTCTTTATTTCTTTTTCACCCTCCCACCTAGAGGGAAACAACGATGGGAACCACGATCCGCGCGCGCATATATGCGCGTGGGGAGGTGAGTTTTGCCAAGTTTCTATTTTTGCCAAGTTGGTTTGTCAAACTGTTGGAGGCCAATTTTTCTTGTTTTGCCAAAATTATATGGATGCCAAGTTGGTTTGCCAAACTGTTGGAGTTGCTCTTAGTAATGAAATTTGGGCAAGGCCCTTTATGGGAAAAAAACATCTCCGGCTCCATAGCAAACAGCCACCACTGGCAAACCGTCGTGCAGGCGCCGAGCAACAACCGGCAACCGCACTCCGCAGGTGCTTCCCGGCCTCGCGACAGTCTATAAGTATCCACTTGCCGCACCGCCTTTTTCCCACGCAAGAACGGAAGACGCGGCTGCCTGACTGACTCTGCTTCAGGTTCCATGGCGCGCTTCGCGGCCGTTCTCCTCGCCGCCGCCCTGCTAGCGGTAATGTCGGAGAACCTTTTGCAAATGCACCCGTTTCACATCTCTGCTAAAGACGTTGACGGGTATCTTCTCTTCGGGTTCAGGCTGGACGGCTGACCCATGCGGCGCCGTCGACGGCCGAGGTGTTCTGGCGCACCGTCCTGCCGGGCTCCGCCGTGCCGGACGCCGTTCTCGGGCTCCTCCGCCCCGGTCGGTTCTCCTCCCCTTCGTAGATTTTTACCAGACCTCCATTAGACAGGAACGCGGTATGCATCTCTGAAGGGAATGGTCATGAACTCATGGTGCATGGATGCTGCAGACAACTTCGTAAGCAAAGCCGACGTGGAGGACGCGGGTCGACCGAACAATGCGTTCGATTACCAGAACTACGAGCGCTCGCCGGGCAAGGACGCCGTGGGTGACGGCGGCGCCAGAGATGACACGCCGTTCAATTACGGGTACAAGGCGCCGAGCAAGGGCGCGGTGGGCGGCGGCGGTGGCGCCAGAGCCGACACGCCGTTCGGCTACAGCTACAAGGCGTCCGGCGCTCACCGCCACGCGGGCGGCGACGCGCCGGCATCGGCCACAACGACGGTGTTCTTCCACGAGGCGGCGGTGCGCGTGGGCAAGCGCCTGGCGTTCCGCTTCCCTGCCGCGGCGCCCGCGCCGCTCGGGCTCCTGCCGCGCCACGTCGCGGACGCCATCCCGTTCGCGGCGCCGGCGCTGCCGTCCGTCTTCGCGCTGCTCGGCGTCGCCCCGGGCTCCGCGCAGGCCGCCGCCATGGCGGAGACGCTGCGCACGTGCGAGACGCCGCCGCTCGCAGGGGAGCCCAAGTTCTGCGCCACGTCGCTGGAGGCCCTGGTCGAGCGCGCCGTGGCGGCGCTGGGCACGCGCGACGTCCGGGCGGTGACCTCCACTCTACCCCGCGCCGGCGCGCCGCTGCAGCCGTACACCATCCGCGCCGTGCGACCCGTCGGCGGCGGCGCGAGCTTCGTGGCGTGCCACGACGAGGCGTATCCGTACACCGTGTACCGATGCCACGGCACCGGCCCGGCCAGGGCGTACATGGTGGAGATGGAAGGGGCCCGCGGGGGCGCGATCACCGTGGCCACCGTCTGCCACACCGACACGTCCCGGTGGAACCCGGAGCACGTCTCCTTCAAGCTCCTCGGCACCAAGCCCGGCGGCGCGCCCATCTGCCACCTCATGCCGTACGCGCACATCATCTGGGCCAAGAACGAGAAGCGCTCGCCGGCGTAAGCAGCGGAGCACCATTCCGCCGTATTATTTCTGAACGATGCCGTATGTATGTATATGTGTTGTTGTTCATGCCACCTAGTCTGTTCGCTCTTGTACCTCTGCAGACTCGCACTCACTAGAGGACTAGAGCAGCGTCTGCAATAAAAGGACTGATGGTGCTTTGCATAACATGAACACTTCGACACTTCGTGTTAATCTACGGTTGACCAATACCACAGTATCAAACTTAGATTGTCATTTTCCACATATTCACATACTATTCGTTAACGTGTTATAAGAAGACAGAAACTGTCAGCCTGATACTGAATAGGTGAAGGAACCACAAATGGGAAACATGGATTAATGCGAAATTGCATAGCACCCATGCCATAAATTACTCCTGTAGTTGATCTGGTGTAGCAAAGAGGGCAATGTAGCATTAAGAGATCATCTCAATTTGAAAAAAAAAATAACAAATACCATCAGAACTCCAATCGTATTGGAACTTAACAAGAAGCACATACAAGCTACAGTGCCCGGCAATTTTCACACTTTGTCCAAAACATGCAGCAAGCCAACAAACATTCCATTTCCACTACATTACAGTTTGTAGAACAGACAGGATAACATATCATCATTGCGCCGAACCCTTACGAAGGGGGATTGTGATATCTAGATCTAATGTAGTAGTTACAACTCAGAATAATTGGGACTAAAAAAGTATGTTGCATAAAGTGGGGATACTGCAATCCATCTACTTGAAACTGAAAACATTTCTAGCTGTCAAAATTCACCTCAAATGGTAAACTGTGCATCTCAGGGTGAGTGACGCGTGGCATGCACACTTGTGTATGGACCTGAGGTCCGTGGAATCCATCAATCAATCTTTACTGATGAGAAGAGGTAGTGCACGAAGGCGAATGATGTCAAAAAGCCAATGGTTCCAGTTGCTAGCATGATTGCAAATGCCATGAGGAATGAATAGCCGACATAAAGCATTGCAGAGACAGGGCCGCTCAGGCTTCTGAGATCAAAGACCAAGTAGTTGATGGAGTAGAGGAACACGTAGAGAGCAACAGAACCTGGGGCGAAGAAAGCCTTCCACCACCACCTCCAGTCCTCCACACAGAGATTCATGTATGTTAGGACAACAGAAACCTCCGCGCAGACAACGACAAGCAGGAGCAGGACAATCAGCAGGAAGCCAAACACATAATAAAACCTTCCAAGCCAGATGCTCGATAGAATGAAGAAGAGTTCAATAAACAGGGTTCCAAATGGCAGTGTGCCTGCACCAAGGACAAGAAGCCATGATGGACACTTCCTTGCAGGGATCTCTCTAGGGATCTGATTGGTTCTAACAGGGAATTCTATTTGCTCCGCTCTTGTACCGAGAAAGCCACCAACAAGGGTCAATGGCACAGATATGCAGAACCATAGAGCCAGAAGAGTGAAAAACAGTGAGATAGGTAAAGCCCCAGTGCTTTCACTTTTCCACAACACAAAGTTTAAGACTGTCAGGACTGCAAACATGACACCAGGGAAAAAGCAGGCAGTCAACCAGGACACTGATCTCCAACCTTCAGATGTGCCCTTAATAGTCCTCCAGAACCGAACACTGGCATACCCAGCTGCAATACCAAGGAAAAGATAGAGAACAATCATCCCTGTAAGAAGCATTCCTCTTGAGGCTGGAGACATGAACCCAAGTGTGGCAAATACTATTGTTACAATTGCCATGCCCAAAATCTGAACCCCATCACCAATCATTATGCATAACAGCTTGGAGCAAGTTGGCTCTCTGAATACATCTCCGACTACAAGCTTCCACCCAGATAATTCCTCATTCATTTGTGCCTGTGCCTCCTTGTCGAGCTCTTCATACCTGGTCAGGTCCCTCCTGACAGTTCTGAGGAATATAACAAAGACAATTCCAGCCAAGAACAGGATCACCATGAGGGAGTTCATTATAGAGAACCAGTGGACCTTAGAACCAGCCTCCATCTTCAGATAAGCATCCCACCTAGATGGCCACTTGATATCACTCTTCACAAACTCCACATCATAAGTGAATGTGATCCTCTCCTGCTGCCTGATCACTTGAGCCTTCTTAAGCTCCACAGGGCAGTCCACTGGGTCAATGCTGTCGTACATGTTAAGCTTAGAGAAATCCTCAGCGTTACGCTTCACACTGCAAGGTACAACCTGAAATCCAACAATCTGATAACCAGACATCCCCTTCTTGTCTACCTCTGATATGACACCAGATCCTTCTTCTCCAGTGCCAATGATTTCCACATTGTTGCCCTCATACTCATGGACCAAAACCTTAAACTTCAAATGGTTGATGATATAATCCTCTGAGCTACCGGGTGGAGAGTAACCAACAGGGAAGCCAGTCCACTGTACTGTGACACCATTCTGCTCAGTGAAACGCATGACAGGCAGATTGTCCAACATCATGTTGACCTGGTAAAGATCACGGGCACGCTGTTTAAGGAGCTTTGCATCATTCTCATTAAGCCCTTTTGTAGTGCACAGGAAGACGGACTCGTTAACATTCACACGGAACCTGTAGGGCGAGTTGTCGATCTGGTCACCCATCAGAAGCTCACCCAGATTCTCAGCACTCTTCTTGATGCCACCCTGGGGGCGGCAGTATGGAAGGCTGTAGTAGTTGAAAGGCATCTCCGTCTCAATGGATGTGAGCGAGTTCACCTTGGCAGATATCAACTCGCCCTGGGAGTATGTGTGCATGTAGCTGCCAGGCAGGTAGAATGCATTGCCTGGTGAGATGACCATTAACAACAAAACCCAGAACAGCGGAGCCATAAAACAGGAACTGTGCAGCACCCCAGCCATGTGAAGCACAATTTTGTACAGCACCTAGAACACGTGCAAGCCGACCTGTAACCGACAAGAATTAATGTTACACAGATCAGAGGACTGCATATTATCCTAAACTGAATTTAAGATGTAACAATTGCAGAGATCTAATACGTAATTTTCTGCTCCCAGAAAAATTCTAGAGCATCAACATTTTTTGCAATGTTGAAACTGTGACTGTCTGTATAGAACATTAAGCCAAAACTAGCACAGCAAACTTTACGCATAAGAACATGTGAAATTATGCCGTAACATATCCAATATCATGTGAATTATGCAGTGACAACATATCCAACAGGCATACATGATGAGGCACTTTGTCAGGAGAAGACCTTGCAGAACATTATGCAAAAACTTAACTAAGTAACTATGCACTAATTAGCCACCTAACGAACAGGCATACCAATTTTTTAGTCCTGTTCTAAGCTCCCAAGACGCCCACAACAGAAGTGTGACACAAATTGAGACACTCAGCGACTGCAAACCAGTAAGCAAGCAAGTATAACCCCCATATGCAGTGAACACCCTATAACAAGTTCGACAGCCGAACGAACACAGGCTAATACTTCCACAGAATCACTCTGGAATCTGAAGTAAACTTCCGCAGAATCCTTCTCAAGTTCCAACACCAGAACAAAGTTTCGCAAGCTACCGAGATCCCCGCGCGAACCCTGCACACATGGACCACCAACCTTCTCCCAGCAGGAACCCCCAGCGTCCCGAAGCGAGCTGCGCTGCCCAATTTGGCCAGAAGCTCGAGGATCTACCCAAACGAACTCGGAGATCTAGAACGAGCAAGCGCGCGAGAGCCAAACCGGAAGATTAAACCGCACCCCCGAGCAGCTCCTACGCCCGAGTCCCCGGGAGGAAGAGGCAGCGGGCGTCGGATGCACCGAGAAGGTTCTAAAAGGAAACGCGGTAGGGGGAGGAAGGTACGAGGTACCTGGCGCGCCGGGCGTGCGGAAGCGGGGAGGGAGGTGAGCGTGAATGCGGGATGTACTGATGCCGTGCGTGGTGGTGGCGTCGGAGAGGAAAGAGGTATAGGGACGGAGGGAGGGTGGGCAAGGGGTGATGGGTGTGGGCTCTCATCCAAAATCTTCTCAGTGATGGGCCTGGGCCGGCTGGAATCTCATTCACCTAACATTGATTTTTTCTATTTTTTCTAGATTTTCCGAAAATAAATATCCATTTCAAACTTTTGCAAAACTGGCCTCGAACCGCCGTTTGAAGCGGCGGCGCGATCTTGCCGCCGCTTCAAAGCGGCGGCAGGACCTCTAACCTACGTTTTAAACGGCGTTGGTGACGTGGCCCTAGAGGCGCGACCACCAGTCGTCGTGTGCAAAGGCGGTTGGCGCGGCCACCAGTTGTCGTGTGCAAAGACGGTTGGCGCAGCCGCCAGTTGATAGGTTGACTGCCCAACCACCTTTTCACAGGGCGGTTAGACTAACCGCCACTTCCGCCGGCGGATGCGAAGACCTACCGTCGTTACATATGGCGGTTGGTCCCCTAACTACTTATAAAACGCAGCAGCACCCCGGGAGAGATTCACAGGAGCCCTAAGACGCAGCCCCGACACCCGGTAGAGAAGGAGGTGACCACAGCGAAGCTCTTCTGTACCACTGGCCCTGTTTGGATACTCTAGCAGGGTTAGAGTTTGTCAAGCCCCCAGCAGGCGAAGGGCCAGGTTGGCGGTATGGTGACTAGCTTGTAGGCTGGGACGTGTTGCTGCTCGGCGAAGTACTGGCATCCTTGGCACCTTCTGACGAGTTCTTCGGCGTCGCCCGCAGCAAGGGGGCCGCAGAAAGCTCGCTGGAAGGCCTTGCTGACCAGCGTGCGGGAAGACGCGTGGTTGCCGCAGACGCCCTTGTGGATCTCCTCCAAGATGTCCTTGCCTTCTTGCCGAGGGACGCACTTCATGAGTACTCCGGAAGATGCGCCCCACTTGTAGAGCTTGTCTCCGACGAGGACGTAGGACTTGGCGCGGCGGATGAGCTGCTCGGCCAAGTTTTTGTCCGAGGGAACCTTCTTCTCGCTGAGGTAGTCGATGAAGGGTTGCCTCCAGTCCACGTCGATCATCATGACCTCCTGTCCGGCCGGTGGGTGCGCTGGGACAGTGGTCGGTGGCGCCAGCTCTGGGATGGATGGCGCATGAAGCTCGTGAACAAAGACACCTGCTGGTACTTGAGCGCGGGTAGATCTAAGCTTCGAGAGGACGTCCGCTGCAACGTTGTTGTCGCGGACGATGTGGTGGAACTCGAGACCGTAGAACTTGTTCTCGAGCTTGCGGACTTCTAGGCAGTAGGCGTCCATGTTCTCCTTGTTGTGGTCCCAGGACTTGTTGACTTGGTTGATGACCACTGCGGAGTCGCCGTAGACTAGTAGCCGCTTGATGCCCAGTGAAGCCGCGAGGCGGAGCCCGTGTAGGAGAGCTTCGTACTCGGCTTCGTTGTTTGAGACCTTCCAGAAGATCTGCAGGACGTACTTGAGTTGTTCGCCCGTTGGAGAGATCAGGAGTACCCCTGTGCCCTCGAGGTTGAGTGAGCCGTCGAAGTACATCACCCAATGCTCTAGTCGCACGGTTGGAGTAGGTAGCTGGTTCTCCCGCCACTCCGCCATGAAGTCGACTAGCGCATGCGACTTGATGGCTGTGCGTGGCTTGAAGTCGATGGTGAGGGCGCCGAGCTCGACTGCCCACTTGGAGATTCTTCCAGTAGCATCTTGGTTCCGCAGAATGTCGCCGAGCGGGTAGTCGGTGACGACGGAGATCGAGTACTCCTGGAAGTAGTGTTGTAGCTTCCGCGAGGTGATGAGTACTGCGTACAGAAGCTTCTACACAGGCTGATAGTGTGCCTTGGACTCTGACAGGACCTCGCTGACGAAGTAGACTGGGCGCTGGACTGGGTAGGCGTGGTCGTCTTCCTGCCGCTCGACGATGATGGCAGTACTGACCACGTGAGTAGTCGCAGCGAGGTAGAGCAGTAGCTGCTCGCCCTTGCGAGGAGCCGTGAGGACCGGCAGCTTCGATAGGAAGTCCTTGAGCTGGGCAAGGGCTTGATCCACCTCTGGAGTCCACACGAACTTCTCTTGGTGCTTGAGTAGTTTGAAGAAGCGGAGCCCCCGTTCTCCGAGCTTCGAGATGAATCTGTTCAATGCCGCCATGCACCCGGTCAGCTTCTGGACGTCTTTGATGCACGTGGGAGCTTTCATGCTGGTAATGGCGGAGATCTTCTCGGGGTTGGCTTCGATGCCGCATTGGCTGATGATGAAGCCGAGTAGTTTGCCCGAAGGTACGCCGAAGACGCACTTGTTCGGGTTGAGCTTCCAGCGATACTTGCGCAGGGATGCGAAAGTCTCTTCAAGGTCGTCGATGAGGGTACTGGAGTTTCTGGTCTTGACGACCACGTCATCCACGTAGGCTTCGACGTTCTTGTTGAGTTGCTTCTTGAAGCAGGCCTGGATAGCTCGTTGGTAGGTGGCGCCGGCGTTCTTCAACCCGAAGGACATGGTCGTGTAGCAGTACGCGCCAAATGGGGTGATGAACGCGGTCTTCTCCTGGTCCTCTTCCTTGATCGCGATCTGGTGGTACCCGGAGTAGCAGTCGAGGAAGCGAGAAGGGTCGCGGCCCCGCCGTGGAGTCGATGACTTGATCAATCCGCGGCAACCCGAAGGGGTCCTTGGGGCAGTGCTTGTTGAGGTCGGTGTAGTCGACGCACATCCTCCACTCGTTCGAGTTCTTCTTGCGGACGAGGATAGGGTTGGCGAGCCACTCAGGATGGAAGACTTCTCTGATGAAGCCAGCCGCGAGTAGTTTGGCGATTTCCTTCTTGATGGCATCACGTCTGTCGTCGGCAAAGCGTCAGAGGTGTTGTCGCTTGGGGGTGGCTTAGGATCGACGTTGAGGCAGTGCTCGATCAACTCCCTGGGCACTCCTGGCATGTCCGTTGGCTTCCACGCGAAGATGTCGCGGTTAGCCCGAAGGAAGTTGATGAGCGTGTCTTCCTATTTGGGGTCGAGGCCGGCCCCGATGGTGGTGGTCTTGCTGGGGTCGCATGTTCCGAGGTCGATTGTCTTGACTAGAACCTCCTCAGCTGGTTGAGGCTTGTTGGCGCTGTCAGACTTCTCTGGGATGTCGAGTTCACTTGTAGCAAGCTTCTTCGACGCAGCGTAGACCTCCATCATGGTGTTGGGTACTTGATTCATAGAGGCGATCTCCACGGCTTCTGTGTCGCAGTCGTGGGAAATCCTCAAGTCCCCTTAGAGAGAGAGTACACCCGCTGGGCTTGGCATCTTGAGTACCAAGTAGGTGTAGTGGGGCATCGCCATGAATTTGGCGATGTCCGGTCTGCCGAGGATGGCATGGTAGGAAGTCTCGAAGTCCGCGACCTCAAACTTGATGTACTCGGTATGGTAGTTGTCCCAAGATTCCCCGAAGGTAACTGGCAGGACCACTGAACCCAGTGGGATAGCCGCGTTACCGGGGACGATGCCGTAGAAGGGCGTGTTGCTCTTCGTGAGCATGTGGGTGATGTCGAGCTTCATCTTCTTCAAGGTCTTGGTGAAAAGGACGTTGAGCCCGCTTCCACCGTCGATGAGGACCTTGTTGAGCTTGGAGCCCGCGACCACTGGCTTCAGGACGAGGGGGAACCGTCCTGGTTCGGAGAAGCTGGTCCATTGATCCGCGCGGAAGAAGGTAATGGGTACCTCCGACCACCTGAGTGGGGTCGGGACCGCTGGTTCAATGCTCATGACTTCTCGACGGGTAGCCTTTTGCTCCCGCCTGCTGGGTAGTCCGCCGAAGAGGACGTTGACAGTCTTGTCGGGTTCCTGGAAGTCATTGTTGTCTCCGTCGTTCTTCTTCTTGCCCTTTTTGTCGTGAGGGTGCGGTGGCTCTGGAGTACCCTTGAGTGCATGTCTGGGCTGGTAGCACTGCTCGGTGGTGTGGTTGCCGTTCAAATGCCACGGGCACTTCTCCTTTAGCAAGTCTTTGAAGCCGCCGGAGTTCTTCTTCGAGTTCTCCTTCGCAGGGCGCTGGATAGCCGCGACAGTGTTGTCTGGCTTGCGCTTGCGGTTGGGACCCGAGTAGTTGTTGTTGTTGTTGTTGCGACCGCCTTGGTTCCCGTTGTTGCCGCTGCCGCCGCCCGCGTTCTGCTTGTTCTTGCCACGGATGGCGTCGTACTTGGCGTTGGCCTTGTCTTCTTCATCCGCCCAGGACGTGATCATGTCCTTGAGGTGGGGGATGGACTTGGGGCGGCGACGACCGAAGTCTTCAAAGGTGCGGCGGTGGTAGAGGCCGTCTTGGAAGAGGTCGATGACCTCCTTGTCGGTGACGTCCACTACGGTAGCGCGCTTGTCGAAGAAGCGGCGCATGTACTTGCGGAGGGTCTCGCCTTGTTCCTGCTTGACCATGGCCAGGTCCATGCGAGTACCCGATTGGCCCATGGCGCCCGCGAAGTTGCTAGTGAACTGCTCCTTCAGCTGGTCCCACTTGTCGATCGAGTGCTTGTCCAGCGACTCGAGCCATGTGAGCGGAGCTTGGTCCAAGCAGAAGGGGAAGTAGAGACACTTGGTGTCGTTGTTGCCGCCAGCGTTCTCGATGGAGAGGGCGTAGCACCTGAGCCACTGGATGGGGTCCTGCTTCGCGTCGTACTTGGTGATCCCCAAAGGCTTGAACTTGTCGGGGAGGAGCAAGTTGCGAAGTCAAGGTGAGAAGGCGGGGAAGCCGTCGTTGTCGCCTGCGGTGGTTGACTTCTTCCGTCGCAACTCCTCAATCTTCTGGCGGGCGTCGTACCCGCCCTGTGAGGCACCAGAGGCGTGGCTGTTCGCGTGGCCTCGGCCGCCGCGACCGCCGCCGCCGCCGCCCTCCCGTTGGCTCCATGGTTGGAGCCGCCGCCGCGCCGCCGCCGCCGTCGGGGTCGCGGCCGCCGCCGCCGGCAAGAGCACGGTGGGGGACGACCTCGCGGTTGCTGTTGCCACCCTGTGGAGGTCCGCCAGCGTTTGAGCGAGTACGGTTGGGCTGAGCTGGGAGCTCAGCTCGAGTACGGTTGGGACCGTGGTTGGCGCTGCGACTTGTAGCTTCGTTGTCGCGGTGCCTGGCGGGAGGAGGCTGGTTGACCCTGTTGCCGACCCGCATGAACTAGGCATCTTCAGTGAGCTTGGCAATGACCTCTCCAACGCATATGCCCTGAGCCTGACGTGCGATTGCTGTGATCGACATGAGGCATTGCTCAGGGGTAGTGTGTACTCTGCTCTCGACCGCCTCGAGAGCTTCCGCGAGGTTGCGGATGGGGAGGTTGTCTCGGAGACGCCAGCGCCGCTTGCGCTTCCTGTTACGCTCGCGTCGAGCGTCTCTGTCGGAGGGGGTCTCGTTTGCCGGTGCATCGGCAGACAGCTCGTCGGAGGAGATGTCTTCAAGGTACTTGTCTTGAGCCGTCCCTGAAGGTCCTGGGGTGTCGCCGGCAGCCATGAAG
Organism: Cenchrus americanus; assembly: GCA_947561735.1. Lineage (NCBI taxonomy): Eukaryota > Viridiplantae > Streptophyta > Magnoliopsida > Poales > Poaceae > Cenchrus > Cenchrus americanus. The sequence continues at coordinate 122,691,507 of OX387242.1, read as the reverse complement.
ACTTGGCGATCAGGGGTGCCGAGGCTGGACTCAGAAATTGCCACCTCAATTGGGGTGTTCGAGTCAGCTCGGGCAAGTGGTGTTCCCTCCTGGAACGGTACGAGTCGATGTAGGCGACGTAGCGTGAGTCTCCGCTTATCAGGTCAGCAGGCTTGCGGTCTGGCCAGTAGACGAATCTCCCGGCCGGTGTGGATGTTATAACCAGCCCAGAGGCCGGCCCTGATAAGGGGTGCTCGGTGGAGTTGTCCTCGGACTCGGGATCCTCTGGGTCCGACCCGAAGTCGAACTCGTAAGCGGAATTCGAGTAGAACTCGGAGAGGGGGTTGGAGTCCGAAGCGTGGCCGGGGGCAGTGTCGGAGTCCGAGTTGTACTCGGGTACGGGTTCCTTGCCAGCCCGGCGCGAAGAGGGAGCCTCCGTGCGGACCCGGCTGAGGATGCGGGGGCCGCGCGCGGAGCGCTCACGGGGTGGTGGGACCACGTGCGATGGCTGAGCAGCCGGCTCGCATGCGATAGCCCATGGAGACGTCGAGTTCGAGTTGGAAGCGGACTCGAGCTCGTAGTCAGCGTGATGGTTGAAGAGCGAAATTTCGCCGAACTTGCCGGCGAGTTCGCCGTGACAACTTCTGGAAGCGTCACGAAGCCGGTCTCCGGGTTGGGCTGCATGGTGAGGCGGCGCTGGAAGGATCCCGCGCCGTCAGCAGTGCAGACCCAGGCGCCGAACACGAAGGTGTCACCGCGGTTGAAGGCGACGGTTCACTTGAAGTAGACAGGAGCCGTCGAGTTCGCCATGTGATCTCGGGCGAGAGCCCCTACCTAGTGCGCCAGCTATCGGTGTTTTAGACCGGCAACCTACTAAGGGGAGTACCCGAAGTAGATGAATGTGGCCTCGCTGAGATCGGTAACTCGAAGGAAGAGACACGCGACACACAATTTAGACAGGTTCGAGCCGCGAGGTGCGTAATACCCTACGTCCTGTATGCTGCGTAGCTCTGGATTGATTGGGCACGATTACAAGATGGTGTAATTGTGCGCCGTGAGATGAGATTGCATGAGATGCCTAGAGAAAGGTCCCTGCCTCGCCTTATATAGTCCGGGAGGCAGGGTTACAAGTCGGAGTAGGGAGAGAGAACTAGTCGAGTACGTCTAGGAGTCTGGCATACAGTGCGGGACATGTACAGCTTCCTAACCGAGTACTTCTCCTCTGTAGTCCTTGTGCTCCATGCCATCAGGTGCTGTGTAGCGCAAGCCGGGTAGTCCCAGGGGCCCACCGAGTAGTCGGTCCTAGTACCCACCGAGGTAGTGGGCCCAGGGAGGTCCATACGACAGAGTTAGAGTTAGTTTCTAACTTTAGCTCTAGCTCTAAACTAACTCTAGCTTTAGATGTGTTTGGATGACAGGGTTAGATTGGCAATGAATGCACTCTTTCAACTCTGTACTCCACCCGATCGAGCTCCTGGTCGTATGGGGGCATGGGCCAGCGCGACGAGGGGAGCAGGGACCTCGAAGTGCTCAGCTCGGATCTGACGTGCGAGCATGCCTACTGTTGGGGAATTGGGCAAAAATCATTCACCCTCGAAATGTTGGAGTACGAATTTTGTGAATGGTTTCATGGATGTACCTCAAGGCGGAAAGTCTGCTTGGTAACAAGGAAATATTCGTGAAGAAGTAATGTTGATTTTGTACAATTCGTGAATTCTCTAACATCGAGCGAGACGATCGCCGAATTGACTTTTGGATTGCAGGTCGGCTGTCTGTTTCATGGCGAATGGAATCGGGTGCAATCAGTGAGTCGTGAATCGGTGAACTTCGGAAACATGACAAATTCATGAAGACATGAACTACCGAACTGCGAGTCTATTAAGGAGTCTCGGATTCACAAGTCTTGATGAATGAAGATCTGCATGAATGAGGCCTCAGGGATTAACAGAAAGCCAAGTCAAAGACGTCATCTCAAAAAGTCCGGGTTTGAGGCTTGTAAATGTATGAAATTAGCCCTGCAAATCACGGGATATAAAAGACATTCGTGTATGTGTTCACACTAGGAATTTTGGATTCGAGGGTAATCTCGGAATGTAAAAGTCCCTTCATCTTCCTATAAAAGGGGGCACGAGGGCACGTGTAAAGGGAATCACAACTTTTGAGATGAGTACAAGCTTTCGGGGATTCCTTGTCCCCTACTTTTTTGTATCCTTCACATATTCGTTCTGAAACCTTGTGTTCGGGGATTCCATCCACCATCCGATATTTTGGACCCCCAACACCTACCCCTACAGCGGTGACCGCTCGTCTCGCTCCTGCTCTGTGGGCTCACCATCGCCAAGGAGACCTCGCCCCTGCCGTAGCACGCCGGCAGAAGCAGCACCACACGATCCGCCGCGACTGCGACGCCCAACATGCTCTTTGGCGTGCGCCACAACGTCGACAAGAGCTACACGGCCACCAAGAGGCTGGCCTCCCCTGAGAGGAAGTAGACAAGCTGGACTCGTCACCTGCTAGGATGTTGTGGCGCTTGTGGGTAGGGGTAGACGGAGGTGCGGGCTGCCCACAGGTCAACATCGGGCCGTCTTCGAGCCATGGTGGAGCTTCATTGGTTCTCCGGCGCGTGAAAGGGTTCGCTGCACACGGCATAGCATCGGGGTCCTCACGGTGGCGGCGGCTTTCTCCGAGGGAGGGCGGTGGCAACGAATCGGAGGAGCAACCGGCGGTCGGCGCTTTGTTTTGGATCAGCAGCAGCGGCGTTGCAGAGCAAGGGAGGGTACAAGACGAGGTAGCAGCAGGAACGCAGGAGGGCCAAGGCTTTGGTTTTATAGGGCGCAAGTTGAAGTCTTGCGGGCGGAAGGGACATGGTGGGGCGGCAACTAGCCATAGGTGGCCAAAACGGAGCAGTTGTTTCTTATGATTGGTGAAGGAAGAGGAAACAGATGGGACGGCGTTTACTAGAGGGAGGGGGAGGAAGTGAAGGAGACGGGATCTCCGCACACGGGAGGTGAGTGGGCGCGGCGGCAAACATGAGCCAAGAAGGGGTGGTGGCCGGCGGGAACCTCACACCTATGGTAGGGAGGGCGTGGAGGCCATGGCCGGTGGCCAGTACGAGGCGAGCTCCTTTTGCCCTTCCACTGTCCCCTCCCTCCCCTCTGACACTCTAGGGACGACAGGGGTGAAGGCGACGGCCATGGCAGCGGAGGATGGGTGGGATCGTGCCCACGATGGCAGAGAATGGTGCGGGTCTGACAGTGGGGAGAGAGGGATCCCGTGCCCAAGCGACGGAGGACTAGGCTCGGTGGGGAACTACGATGCGTTCTCGGTGAGAGATCCTGTGCGGCGGCGTGCGAGAAGCAGAGGGAGGGAGGGGGAAATCACTTTTCCAGTGGGTCCCACAAGAACTAGCTGCAATAAGCACCTCTTGGGTGGGCTAGTTGCATCTAACCCAATCTAACCCACCTAGCCAAAACTAACTCTAGCCTATGAATCCAAACAGAACCACTAGTAATATTTCTAGAAATTCTGAAAATATATAAATAGTAGAATTTGCGTAAAAATTTAGATAATAGTTTCGAAATACTAGAATTAGCGCGGAAATTCAGAAAATAGTTTAGAAATTCATAAAATAGTATAGAAATTTAGGAAATAGTTTAGAAATACTAGAATTAGCATAGAAATTCAGAAAATAGTTTAGAGATTCAGAAAATAGTATAGAAATTCAGAAGATAGTTTAGAAATTCTAAAATAGTTTAGAAATAGGGTGGAAATTCTGAAAATAGTTTAGAGATACTAGAATTAGCGTAGAAATTTAGAAAATAGTTTAGATAATCAAAAAAATAGTTTAGAAAATGTGAAAATAGTTTCGAAATAGCGTAGAAATTTCGAAAATAGTTTAGAAATAGTTGAATTAGTGTAGAAGTTTTTGAAAATAGTGTAGAAATTCATAAAATAGTATAGAAATACTAGAATTAGCGTAGAAATTCAGAAAATAATATAGAAATGGCGTAAAAATTCTAAAAATAATTTAGAAATACTACAATTAGCATAGAAACTGAGTAAACAGTATAAAATACCAGATGTATCATACAAATTCCTGCAAGTGCTTTTGTTGTATTAGATTTAGCGTAGAAATATTTGAAATTACTATTAGTAGTTAATTTTGAGAAACCTGATTGCGTAGCTAACTAGAGAATTAGAGATGGCATCGTTGCTACCAGAGATGGTGTGGATGGCAATGGTGGTGGTGATCATGGTTCCTCACACTAAAAGGGGGAAAACACAAATGCACCACCTGCTCCGAAAAAAGAGCACATTTGAAAGAGGTGTGCTTCATTACTTGGAAGGAGTAACTACAGATGTGATTGCAAGAGGAGAGGAACCTTCTTGGGATGGTCTTTATACTCCAAAAGAAATGCATCATTATTTGCAACAAAAAATTGTTGATGCCATTGCAAGAGGAGAGGAACCTCGGTGGTCTTTATGCTACACCACCAGACCCGTCTGTTGCTAATCCACAAACTACAAAACCTACCAAGGAAGCTAAACCTTTGTCGTCACGTGGCAGGAATGGCTGAAGTCTGTCATCTTGTGCGATGTTGTAGTGTTTGATCCTATGTGGTGTAATATCTGACATACTATTTCGTTTGATGCAAGGCTCTCGTGCACGCTTATGGGATGCGGTTCTTCATGTGCGCCAACTATGCGCACGACCTGATCAAGCCATTGAACCACAATGATAGACCCAAAGTAAGGACTTACTGCAATTCTCAATTATTCATTTGTCATTTTTTAATATTATTTACTAACATGTTTTTGCAAAAAGAGTCCACCTTCTTTATGTGATTTCGTCAATGATTTATATTTAATTTAAATGATGTCATTTAAAATTACTTAGTTCTATTTCAATTTCTAAAAAAACTACTGCCGCCGTGCACGGTGGTAAGCCTCGACCTACCGCCACGGCAATTGGCGGTTGACCGCCAACTCCAACCGCCACCAGCGGCTACCTGCCGCTCGCTCCCTTAGGAGTAACCACCATACTTTTTGGTGGCTACAGCTACCGCCTTTTGGACTGGGAGCAAGCCCTTAATGCCGTTTGAAATGGTGGTTACAGGTCCTGCCGCTGCTTGAAGCGAAGGCAAGATCCTGCCTCCTTTTCAAACGGAGGTTCGAAGCTAGTTTTGCAAAAGTTTCAAATGGCTATTTATTTTCGGAAAATCGTAGAAAAAATATATAAAAATTCGCTAACATTATACATTTCTATTTTGTAAGCTTCTTAATGTGATGACCACAACTTTTATGCTCATTACCTAATAATATCATAGCGCACAAGCTTGTATGCTCATTACCTAATAATATCACAACACACAAATTTAATATGGTAAGCAAAATCAAGTTTCGGATTACAACCAAAACAACACATATAATTAGTGTTTACGTGACAGGATTCAAACCAACCTTTAGCATCTGGTGAGCATTCTCAAGGACATCTCACATATTTTGCTCCGACAAAAAGAATGAGCGATGCTTCCAGGTACCACAAACTTCTCAGTTATTTCAAAGGCAGTAGCAGGGTCAAAGTCCAAGAAAGTTTCCCTTGTCCTTACGAAACAAATAATGCAGAATACTGTTATTGAAGTCTCCAACTTCCGCACTGTGACACCTCAGGTCTTTATTTAACCCCAATTGTCGGTCAACTCTGTTGACAGTGGTCAAATCACGGTCAACCTGGGTCTTCACCTCGAAAATCTCACCAACCAACCCTAATGACCCCATTGACCAAGTTGACACACATGTGTGGTCAACCCTTGGTCAAAGTCTTGGTCAAAACCCCCTAAACCCTATTGACCCTGAATGTCTTCCGGAACTTTTGCCGCGTTCTCCAAATTTCACCTAAACACTTCAAAATCTACCTTTATGAAAGTTGTCCGGTTTGTTGAGGGACACAACTTTCATGAAGAGTGGCATTCCAAATTTTGAGAGGAAAAAAGGTGGAAAACTTGATCAACTGACAGTACCTCCTGTTCACTAACACCAGTTGGCATTCAAAATTGGCAAGCCTGTTGTGCAAAATCTGTTGAGAAAAACACTAGGTGGCCTTTGTGAAAGTTAGAGAGGATAGCTAGATCTACAACTTTCACATTCACCACTTGATGCACTTCAGTACAAACTTTTTGAGTTATTCAATTTCAAACCGGTGCTCAGCAAAACAAAATGTGCCAGTCGCGCTCTGCGCGCGACGCCGCACCCGCGCCCGCGCGCCGCGCCCTTGGCGTCCGCGCCCATAATCTTGAGTTAGTAGCTGTTGTCCATGCTCTCAAGATATGGAGACATTATCTGATGGGTAATCGTTGTAATATCTTCACTGATCACAAGAGTCTCAAATACATCTTTACTCAATCAGAACTGAATATGAGGCAAAGGAGATGGCTTGAGTTGATTAAGGATTATGACCTAGAAGTGCACTATCACCCCGAGAAATAAAATGTTGTTGCGGATGCCCTTAGCCACAAAGTTCACTGTAATCATCTAGAGTTAAAGCCAGCTAGTGACCTTTTATGTGAAGAAATGAGAAGACTCAACTTGGAAGTAGTAGAGCAAGGAAATCTTTATGCCTTAGCTGCTGAATCAAATCTTTATGATAGAATTGTCACTGCTCAACGCAATGATGAAGACATACAAAACATCAAATAGAAACTAGCAGAGGGAGATCCTAAGTATACGTGTTTCCAAAGGGATCACAAGGATGTGATCTGGTTTGGAAAACGCCTCGTGGTTCCTGTCAATCCAGAAATTAAGAAGACAATCTTTGATCAGGCTCATATGTCCAAATTCTCTATTCATCCCAGCAGTACCAAGATGTACCAAGATTTTAAAAAGTAATTTCTGGTGGTCCAATATGAAAGTTGATATAGCCAAGTATGTGGCCGAGTGCGATACTTGCCACAGGATGAAAGCAAGCCATTTGAAATCGTCCGGTGTACTCCAACCGTTGTCGATACCCATGTGGAAGTGGGATGACATTAGTATGGACTTCATTATGGGTTTACCTCTTACAGCCAAAAAGAAGGATTCTATCTGGGTTATCATGGACAGACTCACAAAGACTGCCCATTTCATTGCAGTTCATACTACTTCCTCAGTGCAACAATATGCAGAGATATACATGGATCAAATAGTTCGCTTGCATGGAATTCTGAAGACCATAATCTCTGGTAAAGGAACTCAGTTTGTAGCTCGTTTCTGGGAGTAGTTGCATGAGTGCATAGGAACCAAGTTGATTCGTAGTTCCAGCTATCATCCGCAGACCGATGGTCAGACGGAAAGGATAAATAAAATTTTGGAATACATGCTCCGAGCAAGCATCTTGCACTTTGATAAAAGTTGGGACAAGTGTTTGTCCTTGGCAGAGTTCTCTTACAACAATAGTTATCAAGCTAGTTTGAAGATGGAACCGTTCGATGCTTTTTACGGATGAAGATGTCGCACCCCATTGAACTGGTCGGAAGCCGGAGAAAGGACACTCTTTGGTCTGGATTTAGTTAAAGATGCCGAAGAAAAAGTGCAAGTGATAAGAGAGAATCTGAAGTTAGCACAGATGAGGCAAAAGAGTTACCATGATAAGGGAACGACTCCCCAACACTTTGAAGTGGGAGATTATGTGTACCTAAAAGTTTCCCCCACCAAAGGTGTGCAAAGGTTCGGTGTTAAAGGGAAATTAGCTTCGCGCTACATTGGACCTTACGAAGTCATAGAAGTATGTGGGCCAGTGGCTTATCGTATTCAGCTACCGGAATGGTTTTCCGCAGTCCACAATGTGTTTCATTTGACCCAATTAAAGAAGGGAATGTCTGTGCCAGAGAACGAAGTAATCACAGAAGCTAATGCTTGGATTGAGCCAGATTTCTCGCTCATCGAGCACCCACTGAGGGTGTTGGACCTAAAGGAGAGAAAGACTCGAAGGCAGACTATAAGAATTTACAAGATACAGTGGAATCACCACACGGAAGAAGAAGCGACTTGGGAGACGGAAAAATATCTCAACACCAAGTACCTGGGCTTCCTGCAATCTCGAAACCGTGAGTTCTCCTGCCTATCTTGTTTTTCTTAAATTGAATGTCGGGACGAGATTCCGTTTAAGGGGGGTAGGCTGTGACACCCCAGGTTTTTATTTAACCCTAACTGTCGGTCAACCGTGCTCACATTGGTCAAATCAAGGTCAACCTGGGTCTTCACCTCAAAAATCTCACCAACCAACCCTAATGACCCCATTGACCAAGTTGACACACATGTGTGGTCAACCCTTGGTCAAACCCCCCTAAACCCTATTGACCCTGAATGTCTTCCGGAACTTTTGCCGCGTTCTCCAAATTTCACCTAAACACTTCAAAATCTACCTTTATGAAAGTTGTCTGGTTTGTTGAGGGACACAACTTTCATGTAGAGTGGCATTCCAAATTTTGAGAGGAAAACAGGTGGAAAACTTGATCAACTGACAGTACCTCCTGTTCACTGACACCAGTTGGCATTCAAAATTGGCAAGCCTGTTGTGCAAAATCTGTTGAGAAAAACACTAGGTGGCCTTTGTGAAAGTTAGAGAGGATAGCTAGATCTAAAACTTTCATATTCATCACTTGATGCACTTCAGTACAAACTTTTGGAGTTATTAAATTTCAAACCGGTGCTCAGCAAAACAAAATGTGCCAGTTGCGCTCTGCGCCGCGACGCCGCGCTCGCACCCGCGCGGCGCGCCCTCGACGTCCACGCCCGACCGCCGCCCGAGGACGCCTTCGCCGAGGCCGCCCGCCGTCCCACGCCGCGCGCGGCTCCCTAGGCCGCCCGCGCCCCACGATGCGCGGGGAGTTCGCGCCGCGCCACGCGCGCGGTGTGCCACCCGCGTCGTACGGCCGGACGCGCACCGCTCGGCCGGCGGTCCGTCCGTGGCCTCCCTCTCTCATGCGCCGTACTAAGGCCGAAACATCACCCCGCCGTCACCACAGGTTGAGCGCGCGGTCTATAAAAGACGTCGTGCCTCCCCGCGGGCGAGCACCGAGCCGCCGGCCACCATTGTCGCCCTCCCGCCGAGCTCGCCTACTCGCTAGTGTTCCCGGCCGGCTAACCATCCTAACCTACTCCATAGGACCCCTAGAGGCGTGCGTCGTCGCTCATCTGCTCGGCATTGCTCCCCCTCGCGGAGCCGCAGCACCCCGCGACCGTCGCCGCCGGCCACCGGCGTGCGCCGCCGTCGGGTGCCTCTCCGCCCAAACTCCGAGCACCCACGGGCCCTAGGTGAGCTCACCCTCCTCCCCGCGCCCTTGCACGACCGGGAGCGCCGCCGGCCTCGCCGGAATTGGCCAAGCCACGCCGCCCCCATGGCCAAGGGCCACATTGCAAGCTCCCGCTTCTTTCTAGGGTGTTTGTTGCAAACCGAGGGCATGGTTGTGACACTTTCAATCTTTGAAGGGTCCTCGGTGTAAAACGTACCTTCAATAGTGAATGCAAATTGCTGAAACTTGTAAAATCTCTAGAACATAGTAGGAAATTCAGAAAATTGCAAACTTAATTTTGCTAGATTCCTAGTGAGGAGCACTACAATTTTTGTTATACTTGTCTAGGCTGTTTTTTAATATTTTTGGCATGAAAAGTAGAAATGTGAAAAACCTACATCTGTGATATCTCAAAATCCATAAGTTCTCTGTATCTAATTTTTGGATATGTTGTGTGTTATGTTATGACTAGCTCCTGTACCAAAAATTGCACAAAGTTATGATGTAAATATTTTTATATGAATTGTTTTTCTTTTATGCAGAATCTGTCTAGATGATGTTTGTAGCTAAAAATAATTATGTTTTTGAGCCCAACTTCTGCATGTTGTCTTGTTATGCCAAGTTACACCTCTGGTGAATTAATCACAATTTTTTAATGATCATAAGTATTTATTCTTAATATATGCATGTTTTCCTTTGTAATTGATTAATGCAAGATCAATAGTAGTTCTAGATGTGCTTGCTGCTTTCTTAGGATGGTTTAGGACTAGAGAACATGTGTGAAGAAGTTTGGAACATTTGGATGCTTATTTATTTTTGTATGCCTTTAACTTGTTTTGCTAGCTAGCTTTTGTTATTTTCAAAATAATTATTTTCCTAGATTTCCAAGCATACATGTGTGTTCAGTGGCTTAGTATAGGTGTGTTGTTGCCTAAGAAACCCCCACTAAAATTTTGAATGTTTTATTGTTTAAATAAAAGCTTTGGAGCCTTTTATAGATTTAATGTTTCGTTAAATAGGAAAATGCTTTTTAATCTTTATACCCCTTTTTGTGAGATGTTGCAAAGCTTATTTAAGATCTAAGAATACACCCTTGCTGTTAAAGAGTTAAATGTAATTAATTATCTTTCGTGCACACCTTTACTAGTGAAAGGTGAAATAATTAAATCTTCACATGAAATAACCATTTATAAAAGGAAACATTAATTAAGTGTTTAATTAAAAGAATAAAACACATATCAATAATAACCTTCATGGAAAGAAATTAATAATGCATTAGTTGTTAAGGTGAATATGGCCAACGAGAGTTGAATAAGATAAATAACCAATCCATCACATCACCTGAACCCTGCATTGCATTCCGTGTAGATCTTCCTGACGGGGACTACTCGCTCGTGCCGGAAGCCGAGGAAGGAGAAGCGGAGGCTGCACTGCAGTATGAGGAAGTACTCGAAGACACCGAGGGTGCTCAGTCTAACATTGCTGACGAAGGCAAGCCCCGGTGCATATAACCCAAATTTTCAAATTTGATATACAATTATGTATGGATGCTTGTGCATTTAAGTTCAGGAGTTGTATGGAACCTTAGATGCATGATGTCTAGGTACTTGTGTCCTCACTAGTATGATAGGTCGATAGCTGCTAAGCTATAGGACTGTTACAAGTCGGGTGATGATGTCACTCGTGAGAATAGGTTCCTAGGTAGGAATCATAAGATCTCCTTAAATCGATTGCTCATGTGGTAAGAGCATGGGATGTGGACTCCGGTCCAATGGCTATCGTGGGTTGAGTGTTTGAACGTACTAAGTACTTGTCGGGAACGAGACCGGTAAGCCTAGTACCTTAATGAGACGGTTAGGGATTTAGCTGTCACTACTCTTGGGATGTGTCTCACGGCTAGCTACCGGTGGTGCACGTGTGAGTCTGGTTGCCTCGCAGGGTAGTCCAGATAGCCGGCACCAAAGATTGTGGCCTTTTATCCCGACCCGAGGATTTTTTGGGAACCGTTTGGTGGTTGTACTCACGGGGGCATCCCACCGTGTGTTTAGGTCTACTTTGCAAGGTTTGAATCAATCGATTGTCGGCTTCTCACCGTTATCTGAGACTACTTACTCCACTAGCCATGAGATCCCTAATGATGGAAGTTGATAAATATCATGTTTGTGTAATTTGTATTGTACAACCTTGTTTGTACTAGATGGCTAATTTAGAAAAGAATAAACCCACTAGAACTTGTGCTAAAATCTTGAAAGTAAGGACATACTCTTTGTTACTTTTCAGCAATAGAAACCCAGTGGCCAAAAGCCTTTCATGTCTAGAGTTGGTGAAGTAGATATCACCGACGGGTAAGTCTTGCTGAGTATTAGTATACTCAGCCTTGCTATAATCTATTGCTCCAGGTAATGCCTTTGGTGATATGTGGCCCGGAGAGATCCCGCCCAGCTGGGAGCTGGAGTGGGTGGAGGACGACGAATGAAGGCATCATGGCTGGCCTCCCGTGGTATTCTCGCTGTCCGCTTAGTTAATTCCGCTGTTTCAAAAAATCTGAACTACGTTGTCATGTCAAAAACTTCGGTTTGTAATAATTAAACCATCCGAGCTAAAACTTCGGATGTTAATTATGTTGTATCTCTGGACTCGCCTTCGTGTGAGTTTTAATGCATATATGTCGATCCTTGTTGCTATATAAGTGATTTACCGTGCGTTAACCTGGTGACTAACGACAGGATGATACTTTATTATTGCTTAATGACCAAAGTGGATTGGTTTAGGCGATAGTACGGTATTTTCCTGGGCGGGTTGTCACAAGCACTATCTGAAATAAGTAGGTAAGAAAATGAAATCAACCTAATTTGGAAATTTAGTTTCAGTATTAAGATTGTCACATCACTATTCCAGTTTGTACCTCAGTTAGTGCTTTGGTGACAAACCTCGGGGCAGCCATGGTTCCAGTCTAGGTGCACTCAAAAACATTTTGGTCATAAACAAATTATCCAAACTATATATTATTAATTCAAAATTAAACATCTCAGAAGAACCACACAATCACTAGCATCAAATCCTCAACACTGTCGAAAGAAACAGATTAGCAAAATTCGACTACTCATATCAAATATGCATTGCAGACATACATTTCCAGGGACGATACGAGAGGATTTGTTGGGACTTTTCTAATATCAAATCCGCAGGCAATCCAATGTAATGAGAGAGCCATTAGTAAACGAGAAACACCCAACGGCCACGGCTCCGTCCCTCTCACCATGCTAGGCTCCTCGGTGGGCTCGGCGCTGTCACCTTGCGTCGGCGTGGCTCCTTCACGGGGCCACGGTCGCGGCCGCCTGCGGCGCTCTTTCGACGCCGACGCGTGTTGCGCCGGGCAACGGTGGTGTTGTAGGCTACAATGAGAGGAGGGTGCCCTCTTCCACACAACCCCCCTTCTCCTTCCTCCTATGGTCAGCCCAGCCCTAATGGTGGGTGGCTTCGGTGCCGTCTCCGACCGTGTTGGCTTCCCCCGGCTTCGGGCCTGCTCTTCTCCTCCGGGCCCCTTCGTGGCTCCGGGATTTGCGACCTCCTCCTCCTCCACCACCTTGTCGCACCGACCTCCCTAACGGCGACCCCAGATCCGGCCTCCCCAACGACGACATCAGTTCCACCTCGCCGACGACTGTCGTTTGCACCCCCTCCCAGTGGGCCTCCTCAGTTGCACCCGCAGGCCGCCACCCCATCGTCAGTGCAGTGTTCGGTAGGTGCAGGGTGCTTACATTACTCGATGTGGCATTGAGAGCAGGCACTAGGGGGAGACTCTATCAAAGATCACAGTCTCGGACTGTGAAGGAATGTTGGTCTGAGACCAAGCGTAGGTGATGTTGGGCGTCAGTTAAGATGGCTGATCTCTTGAGCGCAAGAGATATGAGGAGGCTCAATAACCACAACTATGGCTATTGGTAGACCTACATAAGGTCCTACTTGATGGGTTAGAACCTATTGGAGGTCTTGGCAGTGTAACGCCCGCGTTTTTAGCTAAAATAAATCACCTAATAAATCGTGCGTATTTTCAAAACTGTCCAGCCGAGCTCAATTACCCCTTCAAACCCTAGTCATCGTCCCTCCCACTCACCCCGGCGCGAGTGCCGCGAATCCCGCCGGCACCGCCCGCACCCGGGCCAGCATCCACGCGTGCCTTCCCAACGCCGCGGTCGGCCACCGTGCCGGGAATCCCGCGCACGCCGCGGTCCCGCCGGCCGGTCCGCCTCGCCATCACCGCCGTCCCGAAAATCACGCCGACGCCCGGAAATCGTAAAACCCCGCAAAAACCCTTCCTCCTAATTTCCTTAATAATTTTCCAAATTTTCTAAATCTTTTTCCCATTTCTTTTCCTTTCTTTTCCTATTTTTCTTTTCCTTCTTTTCCCTTCTTTCCTTTTCTTTCTCCCTTTTTCCTTTTCTTTCCTTTCTTTTTCCTTTTTTTCCTTTCTCCCTTCCCTCTCTCTTTCTCCTTTCTTCCTCCCGCAGCCGGCCCTGCCTGGCACCGCTGACCCGCGCGCCTGGCGCTCGCGCACGCCGGCCCCCCCCTCCTTCTCCCGCACGCCGGCCGCTCCCCCCCCCCCCCGCACCGGCGGCCGTCGAAGCATCCCATCCGCCGGGACAAGACGTGACCGCTGGGACCGCCACATTCGGGTCGTCACACCGCGGCGTCGTCGCGGCCGGCCGTCCCGCCGGCCGGCCCCGCCGGCCTACCTCCTCTCGCGCCACACGCTTGAAGAGACCCAACAAGCGCTCGACGACCTCCGCCCCGCCCGTGCCGTCCCGTCGCCCGGCGACCGGCCCGGCCGGGCCCCGCAGCCGCTGCCGCCGGCGACCTCCCCGCCAAAGAAAAATCCCCTCCTCCGAACCGACCTACGCGGCCTATAAAAGGCCGGCACCCCTCCTCGCCGCTCCCCACCCCAGCCGCGAGCTTCCAGTAGTGCTCAAACGCACTGCCACACCAACCATTTGCGCCGCCGCTGCCCATCTCTACCGCCGGCCGCCCCTTGCCGCGGAGGCACCTCCTCAAGCCATCACTGACCAAGGTGAGCACGAGAATAGTAAGCCCTCGCCCCCTCCTCCTTTTCCCCCTGTCCCTGGCCGCCGTCGGCCCCGGGATGCCGCCTCACGCCGCCGGACCGAGGCGCCCCTGCCTCCCTCCCCTGTCCGGATCGGGGGAGGAAGAAAGGCACATTTGCCCAAAGCCCCCTGGTCTTCCTTCTTATCCCGAGCCCCTTTCTAATCCTATTCCCTCTCTCTCAATTTCTTTTCAAAGAAGCCCCTAGGTTAAGGATTAATTGTAAAATAAATTCTGTCAAGCCCTAAACAACTTACAACCGGGCCATAACCAAGTTTATATTATCATAAACACCCCCTGTCTCCATTAGTAGAAACTAATAATAGGTCCTTAGCCCCTATAACCTCTTTTTAACCCGACATTTCATGCACGATTTCATTCTCGATTAATTCCAAATTTCACCACACCTTTCCCAGTAATATCCCCGCCGAACCATACACCAACCCCCCTAGGGCTTATATATCCCCCTCTCCCTTTACTTCTCCTTCCTCGAGCTCGGCCGGTAATATGTGTGCTTATAAATGATTGCTTGTCTGTGTGTGCGCTATAGCCGACGGTGTAGACGAAGGAAGGTACCCCGAGCCGGAGTTCGAAGCCGACTACTGCGAGCAGGAGCCCGAGGTCCCGAACGCCGAGCCGGCACTCCCCGAAGACTTCGAAGACGGCAAGTTCAACCTCATCCTTTGATGCATGCTTCTGTCCTAGTTTTATTAATATACCCCATACCCGTTTTATAAATTGCATATTGTTTTACTGCAAAACATGGTAGGATAGCCACCCTTGATTGACATGATTGAACCTTGTTTTGGCCTAAATGTTTGCTTTAAAATGTGTGAGTGCTTTCAAAATGTGTGAGTGCTTTAAAAACAAAAAGGGAAAATGTTTGGAAAATGAGTAAAGAACTGGGTAGACGGGATGGACGTGTGTGTCAGGAGTATGGGTGAGCTCGTACCTGTGTGGTTGAGCATGTTGGGAGTTGTCCATCTTGTCGGTTAAGGACCGGGTTGCGTGACATCTCACCTGACCCAAATCATCGTACAACCACTCGACCGTTGTATGTGGCAACAGCTTAGCATAAACCCCACTAGTTAATCTACTTGCCATCTGGTGTGCGGGTGAGCGGCAGGAGACCAAGGAGTAGGGGTACGCTCTGTGTGAGGTACGCCCTGGTTATGTGGGATAACCCCTTGGGTGCTTCCGTGGTGGCTCGTAGTGTTAGCTAAGGTGGGTAATGTCTATGATAGGATCCGTACCGGCACTGAGGTGTCCGTGTGACGGTACCCTACTTGTGGGTAAAGATGTACAACCTCGCGCAGTGTCAAACCTATTCGAATAGCCGTGTCCACGGTATTGGACGAGTCACGGTGTGGTCACAAAAACTAGTGTTTGGGATGGGATGTTTTCTGGTGTGAGTTGTTTTCCGGGTTAAGTGTATGGCTGTGTGCCTGGGCTACGACGGACGGGAAGTCCGGTAGTTCTACAGTGGTTTTCCTAAAACAATTGAGTCACTTTGGTTACGAAAATGATTGCGAAAACCTTTTTGAAATGAACCCCTGCATGTGTAAGTTTGCAAAATGAACCTTAACCTGATCCTTGTTATACTCTATGCATGATTCTGCTTATAAGCCCCTCCGTGGGTGGGGTTGGATTTGCTGAGTACGTATGTGCTCACCCTTGTTTTACTAACTATTTTTCAGAGGAGGATCCCGATTACATTCCCGAAGACGTCGAGTAGGTCGCCGCCCTACACCCAACCGTGCTGTGTACCCGTGGCCTCCACGAAAGCTTCCATGGTGTGGTACTCGAGGAGGCTATGGAAGCCTTTGCTATCGTAGTGTGGTCGTTAGCGTTTGTGTTGTTCCTTGTAGCGTTGGCACTTCCGTGCCCTCCGTGTCGCCGTGATGTAAAAGATCGATCCACCTATTGTAATAAATGTGTTGCCGCCCTCCGGGACCGGTATTTGTGTCACATTTAGTCACCTCTCGATGAGGGGACGCTTCAGGTGGTATCAGAGCCGTAGGTTGGCCGTAGGACACGACCCCTAGGATACGAGACCTCCTCTGGCCTTCTCTAACCTTTCCTTTGCTAAGCTCATCTTTTCCCAAGTCCTTACCTTGATTCTTGCCTGTTTCCAGATGGCTAACCCCGAATGGAACGGAGGAATCTGCCCCGTCCAGCCTGGCCTCCCTAACCTGTTGCTACTCAGCTTAGAGCTCGTCGGAGTAAGGGATCCTTCGGAGTTCGTCTACCGGGAGTACGAACGCTACGGCACCCTTCGGTGTAAGCTGCTGATCTTTGTGGGAAGAAGCACGCTTTACCCCGACATAGAACCTTGGTTCGTCTCCGCCACTGGATTTCGCTTCGCCGACACCTACCCCAAGGTTGCTCGGAAGGCCCTGCGACAGTTACGAGTGGTTTATAGACAGCACCTCCGAAGGACTCCAATGGGATTCTTTCCACCCTCCGAAGGAAGAGGACGCTCGTGGATTGATCGCATGAGAGGACTAGGACGAGAGGAAGAAGACCTAGAAGAGGCAGTGTCCCACCTATCCATCTACCTCAGAGGCCTAGACCACCTCTACCAGGAGCAAGCCCAGCAACTGAAGCAACAGATTGACAGAGCGGAAAGAGCGGAGCAAAGGATAGAGCTGGAAAGGATTAAGACAACCATGGCAGAAGTAGAGCTACACAACATGGAGCAAGACTACCTTAGGGAAAGAGAACGTTCGGAGATGTTCCACAAAAAGCTATGGGATGAGCTCCACAGGGAACGCAGAAGGAGAAGAGAAGAAGCTGACTTGGATGAGGAAGAACCCGAAGAAACCCACTGGGACAAAGGGACCCAGATCGAGGATGAGATACTGGAGCAAGATCTCCCACTGAAGAAGCACCGCATCCAGCTAGAGGAAGAATCACCATGAGGATAAGACTAGGGTGTTTAGGCTAGAAGCTGAGTTCTAGTAATAATAAGTGTACCCCGAAGAGTGTATCCCAACCTTGCTACTAAATAAAGTTATCCATCTCTTGTACCCCACCACAACCAGTTCAACTCTACCTTTGTTTTCAGATGGCGGAAGATGGATGGACCCAGGGCATGTGCTAGAAGGAGCCTGGTTTTGCCCGCCTTCTCATCAACTCCCTGGAGCGCCTCGGTATCACTGAGCGCCCTAGGTACTACAGCAGAGAGTATGAGCAACTCGACACTCTTCGCTGTAGGGTGGTTCTCTCCGTCGCTAGAAGCAACCGCCACACCAACATCGAGCCGTGGCGTGTAACCGCCACAGGGTTTCGACACCGAGACACCTATCCTTTGGCCCTTAGAAAAGCCCTCCGCTACCTGTGCCGGATCTACGAGGAACACCTCGTCCCCACACCAATGAGGTACTTCCCTCCCGCCATCAGAAACCCAGTTTGGCAGGCCCGCATGAGAAACCTGGAACGACGCCGCCACCAAGAAGACCTACTGTACCACGTAGTCGCCTACCTTGTCTCCCTGGATAAGCTCTTCGATGACCAAGCCAGGCACCTGAGGGAACAAATCAGTCGAGCCGAGCAAGCTGAAGTCACAGTAAGGATGCACCAAGTCCAAGTGGCTCAAGCTGAAGCAAGGACCGCAGCCGCCATAAGCAGTGAAGCCGTTGCCCAGGAAAGCCTCAGGCGAATCCAGGACCAACGCATGCAAGAATGGACCAACGGCGGAACACCCGTTCCAGCCATTGGAGAAGCTCAAGCCCTGCTGGGAACACCCCTTGTAGGATGGGGAGGAACTATCGAAGTCCCGCCAGCACCACCAGCAGTCACCGAACCCCCAACCACGACCGCCGAAGCCGCAGCACAGCCTCAGGAAAATGGAAACCCCGAAGGCGAGAATGATGATGAGCTGCTCATTCCGCTGGAAGAACACTCGACCCCGGAAGATGGCTCTCCTCGCGAGTAGCGTGCCCCAGTGACCCTGACCTAGGGAATGAAGCCGTACTGGTCCAAGTCGCACCCTTAGTCCTTAGTCATGTAGTGTGTCCGTGTAGTCGGGATGTATCCTCCTCGCTGGTTGTAATAAAAACTTGTTTGTGCTTGCCTGTTTGCTATGTGCTTGTTGTGTGCTTACCGGCAGGAGTAGACCGTGCCTTTTCAAAAAGAAATCCGAGATAATCCCCTTAAACATCACATAAAAGCTAGATCTCTTAGAAAACCCGCTTCTTTACAGATGGTTTCCAGGCGCCCCGTTAGGACCCACCAAGGCCCCGGCCGATCGGACGCTGAAGGATCGCAAGCCGATCGGAGGGAGCGTCTTCACGACCAGGAAGTTAACCAGAACGAAGATGGAGGAGAGAACGTGGTCCTGCCACCGCCACCCCCTCCCATTGACTTGGCACAAGTCTTGGCCAACCAGACTGTTCTGATGGAGGCCATTTTCAATGCCGTCAACTGCCCAAGACCCCGAGTTTTGGGCATGAACGAGAAGCTGATAGAGTTCCTCAGGACGAAACCACCCACCTTTGGCGGGTCGGTGAATCCTTTGGATGCCGATGACTGGCTGAGAGCCATTCTGAGGGAGCTAGAGCCCTTCAACTGTGAGGACCGTGACAAGGTTCTCCTGGCAGCTCACCAGCTCACTGGGACAGCCCTAGCCTGGTGGGAGAATTACTGCGCAGCAGCCAAGGATCTCTCCTCCATCACATGGGATGAATTCGTGGAAGAGTTCCGCCGCTACCACATCCCGGAGGCCACACTAAAGCGGAAGGCAGACGAGTTCCGTGAACTCTGCCAAGGCAACATGTCCGTGGAAGAATACACGTACCAGTTCATAGAGCTGGCACGCTATGCCCCCGAGGAAGTGGACAAAGATTCCAAGAAGCAGGAAATGTTCAAGAAGGGGCTGACTCCGGAACTGAGGACCCTGCTGACCCTCAGATCTACCCGGACTTCAACACCCTCATGAACATGGCAATACTCACCGAAAGAGCGAGGGCTGAAGAGAAGAAGGAAAACAAGCACAAGTTTATGGAGCACAAGGCCAAGCAGCAAGAGCGGTCCCAGAGGCCGAGAAACTTTGGACACCCCATGTCCAGGTTCCAAGCTCCCATGCAGTACAGAACCCAATCCCAAGCCACGAGCTCGCAAGCCCCCAGAACCCAGTTCAAGCCCTACAACAACCAGAGTGCCATGAAACCCCCACAGAACAACACCAGCCAGATCACTGCCAACAACAACAACAGCTCCCGAGTGTGTTTCAACTGCCGAGAAACCGGCACTTCATCGCCAACTCGCCCGTATGCCAAAAAGCCAACCACCACCACCTACTCCAACTCGGTGAATGGGCCAAGGCCACTAGTGTCTGGAGCCAACCGCATGCCGGTGCGCAGAACAATAACTTCGGCAACAACAACAGCAACCAGCAGATGAGGCAGCCCCAGCAGTTGTATGGACGAGCCCGGGTCAACCACATCAATGCGCAGGAGGCACAGGAAGCACAAGGCGTAGTGCTCGGTGAGTTCCTGGTCAGCTCAGTCTTGGCTACCATACTATTCGATTCGGGAGCATCGCACTCATTCATATCCTCAAGATTTGTGGAAAAGCATAGCATACCCACAGTACTACTAAAAGCACCCCTATTAACTCGAACGCCCGGAGGTGACATTAAGTGTCAACTGGGATGCCCCCGGGTAAGGATTATTTTAAGTGGGGTAGAGTTCCTAGCGAACACTCGGTAGTACCGAAGTCCAAAGGGATAGATGTGATCCTTGGGATGGACCGGTTAAGCCAACACCATGGCCTTATAAGTTGCACCGATAAAGTAGTGCACCCGACCAACCCGGACGGGATACAAGTGACCCGCCACACCCGAGGGCACAGGCCGGGACATAATGGTTTTCAACATAGAAGCCAAGTCCATAGAAGATGTCCCAAGTAGTGCGAGAATACCCGGATGTGTTCCCCGAAGAACTCCCCGGAATGCCACCGACGAGGATATAGAGTTCGTAATTGACCTTATCCCTGGAACCTCTCCCATAGCCAAGAGACCCTATAGGATGGCAGCCCCTGAGTTGGCAGAATTGAAGAAGCAGCTAGCAGAACTCCAGCGAAGTGGGTTCATCGGACCAAGCTCATCACCATGGGGAGCCCCAGTGCTTTTCGTGGAAAAGAAGGATAAGAGCATGAGGATGTGCGTGGACTATCACTCGCTGAACAAGGTCACTATTAAAAACAAGTACCCTCTCCCCAAATAGATGACCTGTTTGACCAGCTGAAGGGAGCAAAGTATTTCTCGAAGGTGGATCTAAGGTCAGGGTACCACCAGCTCAAGATTAGGGAAAGTGATATCCCCAAGACTGCCTTTGTCACTCGCTACGGGCAGTATGAGTTCACCGTGATGTCCTTTGGACTCACCAATGCACCAGCATACTTTATGAACCTCATGAATAAGGTGTTCATGGAAGAGCTGGACAAGTTTGTCGTAGTCTTCATTGACGACATACTTGTTTACTCCAAGAGCGTGGAGGAGCACGAGCAGCATCTTCGAGTCGTGCTGGAGAAATTGAGGGCACACAAGTTGTACGCCAAGTTCAGCAAGTGTGAATTTTGGCTAGAGAAAATATCCTTCCTTGGGCATATTCTGACTGCAGAAGGAGTAGCTGTAGACCCCGGGAAAGTTGAAACAGTCTCCAACTGGCAGCAACCGACCAACGTGAGCGAGATCAGGAGCTTCCTTGGTTTAGCGGGGTACTACCGGAGATTTATCGAAGGATTCTCCAAGATTGCCTGGCCCATGACAGAGTTGCTCAAGAAGGAGAAGAAGTTCAACTGGACCGAGTCTTGCGAGAAAAGTTTCCAAGAGTTAAAGAGAAGATTGACCACAGCCCTAGTGCTGACCCTACCAGACATTCAACGGGACTTCGTCGTGTATTGTGACGCCTCCCGACAAGGGTTGGGATGTGTTCTCATGCAAGATGGGAAGGTAGTGGCATATGCTTCCCGTCAACTCAAACCCCATGAGCAGAATTATCCCACCCATGACCTGGAGTTTGCAGCCGTGGTGCATGCCCTAAAGATCTGGAGACACTACCTGGTTGGGAACAAGTGTGAAATCTACACGGACCACAAGAGTCTAAAATACATCTTCACCCAGCCCGACTTGAACCTAAGGCAAAGAAGGTGGCTAGAGTTAGTCAAAGACTATAACCTAGAGATTCACTACCACCCAGGGAAGGCCAATGTAGTAGCAGATGCCCTAAGCCGGAAAACCTACGAGAAGGCGGCACCCAAGAGTGCCCAGTTGCAAGAGGAGATGGCGCGGCTCAACGTACACATTGTTCCCCATGGCTACGTCCGCCAGCTGAGTGTTCAGTCTACCCTAGAGGAGAAGATCCAGAAGGCCCAGGAAACCGATGAGAATCTAATGAAGATCCGCAAGCATACCGGAGAGAACAAGGCCCCTGATTTCAGAGTAGATGACCAAGGCACCCTGTGGTACAAAAATAGGATATGCGTGCCTGAAGGCGGAGATTTTTGACGGACCATCATGGATGAGGCACACAACTCGGCATATTCCATTCACCCGGGATCCACCAAGATGTACATGGACTTAAAACAGAAGTATTGGTGGAATGGGATGAAAGCAGATATTGCCCGATTCGTCGCCCACTGTGATACTTGTTAGAGGATCAAAGCCGAACATCAGAAGCCCGCAGGACTGTTGCAGCCTTTACCAATCCCGGTATGGAAGTGGTACGAGATAGGTATGGATTTCGTAGTAGGGTTGCCAAGGACTCAGAAGGGACATGACTCCATATGGGTGATCGTGGACCGACTCACTAAAGTTTCTCACTTTCTACCCATACGGACCACTTATGGTGGAGAGAAGTTGGCGAAACTCTACATAGAAAATATAGTAAAGCTGCATGGAGTGCCTAGTAGAATAGTCTCAGATAGAGGGACCCAGTTCACCTCTAGGTTCTGGAAAAGCCTGCATAAAGCCATGGGTACCAAGCTAGATTTCAGCTCAGCATACCACCCGCAGACAGACGGACAGACCGAAAGGGTGAATCAAATTTTAGAAGATATGTTGAGAGCATGCGTCCTCACCTATGGCAAAGATTGGGAGCAGAGCCCGCCATATGCAGAATTTTCTTACAACAACGACTACCAGGCAAGTCTGGGAATGTCACCATTCGAAGCACTATACGGGAGAAAATGTAGGACACCCCTGATGTGGTCCGAAGTAGGGGAGCGTGCCCTGGTTGGGCCTGCACTTATAAAGGAGGCCGAGGAGTGAGTAGCCGATATCCGAGAAAAGTTGAAAGCTGCCCAATCCCGACAGAAGAGCTACGCAGACAAGAAGAGGCGTGAAGCAAGCTTCAATCCGGGAGATTTCGTTTACCTCAAGGTTTCACCTATCCGAGGGACTCGGAGATTTCAAGTGCACGAAAAATTGGCCCCTCGGTATATTGGACCATATAAAGTACTAAAGAGGGTCGGAACAGTAGCATACCGGTTGGAGCTACCCAAAGAAATGTCAGATATACACCCAGTGTTCCATATCTCCCAGCTACGCCGATGTTTGAAGGTTCTTGAAGAGAAGCGAGTACCGGTGGAGACCATCAATCTACAGCCAGACCTCAGGTACCAGGAGGTGCCCGTCAAGATTTTAGACACTGTGGTCAAGCGGACGAGGACGACAGAAGTACGGGTGTGCAGAGTCCAATGCAGCAGACACAGGGTGGAAGAAGCTATGTGGGAACGAGAGGACGCATTGAAGAAGGAGTTTCCCCACCTATTCGAAACCTAGCCGAATCTCGAGGACGAGATTCATTTTAAGTGGGGTAGGTTTGTAACGCCCGCGTTTTTAGCTCTAAATAAATCACCTAATAAATCGTGCGTATTTTAAAAACTATCCAGCCGAGCTCAATTACCCCCTTCAAACCCTAGTCATCGTCCCTCCCTCTCACCCCGGCGCGCGTGCCGCGAATCCCGCCGGCACCGCCCGCACCCGGCCAGGCATCCACGCGTGCCTTCCCAACGCCGCGGTCGGCCACCGTGTCAGGAATCCCGCGCACGCCGCGGTCCCACCGGCCGGTCCGCCTCGCCATCACCGCCGTCCCGAAAATCACGCCGACGCCCGGAAATCGTAAAACCCCGCAAAAACCCTTCCTCCTAATTCCCTAACAATTTTCCAAATTTTCTAAATATTTTCCCCATTTCTTTTCCTTTCTTTTCCTATTTTTCTTTTTCTTCTTTTCGCTTCTTTCCTTTTCTTTCTCCCTTTTTCCTTTTCTTTCCTTTATTTTTCCTTTTTCCTTTCTCCCTTCCCTCTCTGTTCCTCCTTTCTTCCTCCCGCAGCCGGCCCTGCCTGGCGTCGCCGACCCGCGCGCGCCGGCGCCGCGCACGCCGCCCCCCCCTCCTTCTCCCCGCACGCCGGCCGCCCCCCCCCCCCCCGCACCCGCCCGGCCGTCGAAGCATCCCATCCGCCGGGACAAGACGTGACCCCGCGGACCGCCATTCGTCGGGTCGTCACACCGCGGCGTCACCGCCACCGGCCGTCCCGCCGCCGGTCCCGCCGGGCCTACCACCTCTCGCGCCACACGCTTGAAGAGACCCAACAACCGCTCGACGACCTCCGCCCTCGCCCGTGCCGTCCCGTCGCCCGGCGACCGGGCCCGGCCGGCCCCCAGAGCTGCCGCCTGCGACCTCCCCGCCAAAGAAAAATCCTCTCCGCCGAACCGACCTACGCGGCCTATAAAAGGCCGGCACCCCTCCTCGCCGCTCCCCACCCCAGCCACGAGCTTCCAGTAGCGCTCAGTCGCACTGCCACACCACCATTTGCGCCGCCGCCGCCCATCTCCACCGCCGGCCGCCCCTTGCCGCGGAGGCACCTCCTCAAGCCATCACTAACAAAGGTGAGCACGGGAGTAGCAAGCCCTCGCCCCCTCCTCCTTTTCCCCCTGTCCCCCGCCGCCGCCGCCCCCGGAGGCCGCCGCGCCGCCGCCGACCGAGGCGCCCTCGCTCCCTCCCCTGTCCGGATCGGGGGAGGAAGAAAGGCACATTTGCCCAAAGCCCCCTGGTCTTCCTTCTTATCCCGAGCCCCTTTCTAATCCGATTCCCTCTCTCTCAATTTCTTTTCAAACAAGCCCCTAGGTTAAGGATTAATTGTAAAATAAAGGGCAAATTGCAAAACTGCCCTCGTTTTGGTTCTCAACTGCACGTTTGCCCCCATTTTTAAGACTTTGCACGTTTGCCCCTGTTTTTTGAATTCGAAACTAGCAGCTGCCCCTGTTCTGTGAAACGAAGTTAACGTTGTTAACTGAAGGCTGAAAGACAAATATACCCCTGGCGTAAATGACCCCATATTCCATAGGGACTTGCATATATGGATCATTTTTGGAGTTTATTTTAATCAAACAACAACATATGTTCAAGTAAATTAAATTAAACTTTTGCAACCTGTACAGTAAAATAAACCACATGCATGTCCATATCACATACTCATTTAGGCATGACAATACATAAAAGAGATCAATATTTAAAGCGAGGGACATAGTATTTCACAATGCAATGCCCAAATTATGGTGCGCAGTTGCATGGTCCAGACCTAGATCACATGTCTACATACATGTCCACATCACATTTGCTCACCAAAATAATGATACTACATGCCCAGATCACATTGTTTGCTCACCAAAATAATGAAACTACATGCCCAGATCACATGTTTCGGTCACCAGGTCATATGCACATACACAGCATAGACCATATACAATGCATGACAAGTACTATTAGTACACAAGACAAAATAACTAGTCATTTCTAGGCATTGAAGTATTCAGCAAGCCTTGAGACACCTCTTCCTCTCCCTCTTCCTCTCCCCCTGCCAGATGGTGGCATGTCTCCTCCTTGACTTGCACTTCAAAACAATGGAGTAAAAATGTATCAGTGATTATGCATGGCAATATGGCATCATATAGATATGAAATCTGTACAGTTTAGAAGCACTTACTTGGATGATTCAACAGGTGATGACCTCCTATCTCTAGCTCTACCTCTACCTCGCCTTGTTGATGATGCATATTCAGTTGTAGGGTCACTGAATTCCTCCTCAGATGCATTATCTGAAGATAAGCGGCTCCTCTTCTGTTTAGCAGTTAGGCCTCCTTGGCACTTCTTGGCTGTATGGCCTAGTTCATGGCATTCATGGCACCTCCTTTGCTTTGTACTACCTGGCTCATCTGCTGCCTTGATCCTAGATTTCCTTGGCCTCCCAGGCTTTCTTCTTAATATCGGCTTCTTGATTTTGTAGCCTAGATCAACACGTGGCCAAAATTGCTTGGATGTCATTGGGTTGAACACACCTGAATAGGCCTTTTTGAACTTATCAATGGAGAAGTATTCATGGACATAGTCCTCCATGTGCACCTCTCTACTAAGTCTTGCAATGAAGGCCAAAGCATGTCTACAAGGCTTTCCACTGACTTGCCAAGCCCTACAGCTACATGTTTTCAACTCCAAGTTGACTGCATACCTAAATAATGCTCCTGATTTTGTAGGTGCTGTTACTTCTGTTGTGCCTTGTCCACATCTTAAAACTTCGCAGTCTTTAATAGCTTTGCTTTGAGCAGTCAGAGCCTGAATAATAGTTGGGATTATTTTTCCCTTCATTTTCATAGCAATCTTATTTCTCAATTCGAACTTGGCTATGATCATCCGTCTTATAGTGTCAAGCATCTCCACAACTTGCAGATCACTTCTTTCACCCAGTTGTTGAAACATTCAGATAGATTGTTATTGATGTAATCAACCTTGCAATGATCAGAAAATTTGCTTCTACTCCATAAGTAGGGATGATTCTCATCCAAGAATGCAATGGCTTCAGGGCACTTCTCTTGTATCCTAGCCATGTGCTAATTGAACTTCTCAATGGTGTAACTCTTGGCTGTTGGCCACATATTATAGTTGAATAATGGTCCGTAGTAGGCCTTCTTGAAATTCTTCCACAAATGCCTCATGCATTCTCTATGCTCCACTCCTGGATAGACATTATCCACAGCCACCTCAATTCCTTTGCCTGCATCAGTGCTAATAACCAAACCAGTAGGTGTACCAACAACAACCTTCAAATGCTGGATGAACCACGTCCAACTTTCCTTTGACTCGGATTCAATCACTCCATAAGCAACGGGAAATAACCAGTTGTGCCCGTCTATTGCAACAGCAGCCACCAATTGCCCTCTTGCCCTCCCTGTTAGGTGGGTGGCATCTATTGCAATGTATGGCCTACATCCTTCCAAAAAACCATCAATACATGGCTTAAGCGCCGCAAAACATCTACTGAAACACACATCCCCCTGATGCTTTTCTGTGTCGAACTCAACAATGCTTCCCGGAACTGATTTGATTAGTTCAGCTCTATAAGTGGGCACCAAGTCATAACTGTCATCCCACTTTCCAAATATCATGTCGAGAGCTTTCTCTTTGCCCCTGAAAATCTTACTATATGGAATTTCCATAGAATATCTCTTCCTTAATGCAGAACGCAACTCCTTTGGTCCCTTTGTTGACTTTTCCTTCAACCAATCGACAACCCTTTCAGCTACCCAGTTACTTGTGGCCATTGTATCACCACAATTGTTGACTGAACTACACTTGTGAATCGGTCCATTCTTCTTAACCTGCAGCAAAAGAGAGAATCTTAGAAAGAATCCTTCTGTCAACAATTATGAAATTAGGAGTACTTTATATTCTAGTTAGTGCCTTTTTTTCAAAAAAAAAAATTCTAGCTAGTGTACCTTGCATCCTAGGTACTTCTTGCTGCTCGTAGATGCAAAAAATGTCCACTCGCAGCCTTTATCTGCTCTCAAACACTTGGCTCGAAAGCGTTTGTTGTCTTTCTTCACAGTACGGAAAGCATAATCATTCAATATTGCATGTTGGGTTAATGCTGATTTGCACTGTTTCACATCAGGGAAAACCACACCAATGTCAACACATGGATCATCAACATCATAAGAAAAGACTGAAATATCATCATCGTCATCCTCATCAAATATTTCGACATCAGGTTCATATTCAGGATCAGAGCAATCAGAGTCAGAAGATGCAGCTAAATCAGAGTCATAGCTACTGTCACTTAGTGCAGCAAGTGATTCAGTTTCCGAGTAGTTGCCCTCCTCATCAACTCCAACTGGCTCATCATCATCATATGCACCTTTTCTCTTGTGCTTCTTGCCTGCCTTAGATTTTGTAGCTCTCTCATTTGTGTTCGAGGCTGTCTCATTTGTGTATGTAGCTGTCTCATTTGTGGCCTCTCTCAAATCTTGAGTGGGGTGTGTTGGATCGATAGGAAGATCCAAAAGAGGTGGAGTAATAAGAGATTGAACTACTTTGTTCCTCACTGAAGGGTGACATCTACGTTTTGTGGGTGAGGACTGTAATGGACCGTCAAAGTCATTGATTTGGGCATCAATATGCACAACTCTACTCTCTTGGTTGAGGTCAAACCACTGCAACAGATTTTCATCACTTTTAATCTCGATAGATGCATCCTCCACTGACCGCCAGAAGGAAATGTACTGCTTCGAACCCCACACAAAGCGTTCACCAATGAAATCCACTAATTGTAGCAGGCTGTAGCTATGTCTATCAACAATTTTTGCAAGAGATTCCCTCCTTTTATAAGTCTTTGGCCCCCCATCCGGCAAGCTCCAGTGTGAGCGAATGTTAACAACAAGTTTAAATTGAAGCCTACAAATCACAGCAGCCACTACAACAGTCACAACCTAATTACCTACCGAGTCAGCCAAATCAACCTACAACTCACCAATTCAATTCCCATTACAAATCGAACCATTTCAATTCCCATTACAGAAGTTGAGGATGAAGAACTTACCCTTCCTGTTGAGTAATCGATTCCATGGCCGACGAGGAACCTGCGCCGCGACCCGCGCCGCCCGTCCCCGCGCGAGGCCCACCGCGGCCGCGCCGGCCGTCCCCGCGCCGCGACCCGCGCCGCCCGTCCTCGCGCGACGCGACCCGCGGCCCCACGAGCGAGGGAGCCGCGCCGCCGCGACCCGCGCCGCCCGTCCCCGCGCGAGGCCCACCGCGGCCCGCGCCGCTCGTCCTTGCGCAATGCGACCGCGGCCCCACGAGCGAGGGAGCCGCGCCGTGCCCCGCGAGCGAGGGAGCCGCGCCGTGCCCCGCGCGCGCCTGTGAGGAAGCCGCGCCTCCTCGCCTGGGCCCTTGCCGCCGGGGCCGCCGCCACCAGTAGAGAGATAGGGTTCCAGTAGAGACGATGGATGGGATTACAGGATACCAGGTCCTTCAAGATAAGGCAGGGGCACATAAGTCATTTCCCATCCTTTTTCCTTTTACCATTCTTTTTTATTCAGTCATGGCTCACGACGTTCAGAAATAGGGGTAGACGGCCGATTCGAATTCAAAAAACGAGGGCAAACGTGCAAAGTCTTAAAAATGAGGGCAAACATGCAGTTGAGAACCAAAACGAGGACAGTTTTGCAATTTGCCCTAAAATAAATTCTGTCAAGCCCTAAACAACTTACAACCAGGCCCTAACCAAGTTTATATTATCATAAACACCCCCTGTCTCCATTAATAGAAATTACTAATAGGTCCTTAGCCCCTGTAACCTCTCTTTGACCCGACATTTCATGCACGATTTCATTCCCGATTAATTCCAAATTTCACCACACCTTTCCCAGTAATATCCCCGCCGAACCATACACCAAGCCCTAGGTACCATACACCAACCCCCCTAGGGCTTATATATTCCCCTCTCCCTTTACTTCTCCTTCCTCAAGCTCGGCCGGTAATATGTGTGCTTATAAATGATTGCTTGTCTGTGTGTGCGCTATAGCCGACGGTGTAGACGAAGGAAGGTACCCCGAGCCGGAGTTCGAAGCCGACTACTGCGAGCAGGAGCCCGAGGTCCCGAACGCCGAGCCGGCACTCCCCGAAGACTTCGAAGACGGCAAGTTCAATCTCATCCTTTGATGCATGCTTCTGTCCTAGTTTTATTAATATACCCCATACCCGTTTTATAAATTGCATATTGTTTTACTGCAAAACATGGTAGGATAGCCACCCTTGATTGCCATGATTGAACCTTGTTTTGGCCTAAATGTTTGCTTTAAAATGTGTGAGTGCTTTCAAAATGTGTGAGTGCTTTAAAAACAAAAAGGGAAAATGTTTGGAAAATGAGTAAAGAACTGGGTAGACGGGATGGACGTGTGTGTCAGGAGTATGGGTGAGCTCGTACCTGTGTGGTTGAGCATGTTGGGAGTTGTCCATCTTGTCGGTTAAGGACCGGGTTGCGTGACATCTCACCTGACCCAAATCATCGTACAACCACTCGACCGTTGTATGTGGCAACGGCTTAGCATAAACCCCACTAGTTAATCTACTTGCCATCCGGTGTGCGGGTGAGCGGCGGGAGACCAAGGAGTAGGGGTACGCTCTCGTGTGAGGTACACCCCGGTTATGTGGGATAACCCCTTGGGTGCTTCCGTGGTGGCTCGTAGTGTTAGCTAAGGTGGGTAATGGCTATGATAGGATCCGTACCGCACCGAGGTGTCCGTGTGACGGTACCCTACTTGTGGGTAAAGATGTACAACCTCTGCAGAGTGTCAAACCTATTCGAATAGCCGTGTCCACGGTATTGGACGAGTCACGGTGTGGTCACAAAAACTAGTGTTTGGGATGGGATGTTTTCTGGTGTGAGTTGTTTTCCGGGTGAAGTGTGTGGCTGTGTGCCTGGGCTACGACGGACGGGAAGTACGGTAGTTCTACAGTGGTTTTCCTAAAACAATTGAGTCACTTTGGTTATGAAAATGTTTGCGAAAACCTTTTTGAAATGAACCCCTGCATGTGTACGTTTGCAAAATGAACCTTAACCTGATCCTTGTTATACTCTATGCATGATATTGCTTATAAGCCCCTCCGTGGGTGGGGTTGGATTTGCTGAGTACGTATGTGCTCACCATTGTTTTACTAACTATTTTTCAGAGGAGGATCCCGATTACATTCCCGAGAACGTCGAGTAGGTCGCTGCCCTACACCCAACCGTGCCTGTGTACCCAGGGCCTCCACAGAAAGCTTCCATGGTGTGGTACTCTAAGGAGGCTATGGAAGCCTTTGCTATCGTAGTGTGGTCGTTAGCGTTTGTGTTGTTCCTTGTAGAGTTGGCACTTCCGTGCCCTCTGTGTCGCCGTGATGTAAAAGACTGATCCACCTGTTGTAATAAATGTGTTGCCAGCCTCCTGGGACTGGTATTTGTGTCACATTTAGTCACCTCTGATGAGGGGACGCTTCTGGCAGGCACCGAGAAAACTCCTTCAGCGAAGGAGAATGCAGAAGCCATACGGAAGTGGCGAATCAAAGCAGGCAAGGCTATGTTCGTGTTAAACACAATGATCGAGGAAGACCTGGTGGAACACATAAGAGATGCAGAGACACGGAATGAGGCATGTGAGACATTGGTGAAGTTGTTCTCGAAGAAAAATGAGGCACGACTCCAGCTCCTAGAGAAACAACTTGCAGGTATCTCACAAGGCACTCCGAGTATTAACAAGTACTTTATTAAGGTGAAGAATATTTGCTATGAGACATCTCAGCTTGACCCAGAGGAGATGGCCAACGAAGCTTGGATGAGAAGGATCATCAATGGCCTAAGATCCGAGTACATTGGGTTTATGGCTACAGTAAGTAGATGGTCGATACAACCATCCTTGGTGGAGTTAGAGAACTTAAAAGTGCATCTAGCCCCCTAAGTGATTTTGGTGATAATGACAATCAAGATTTGGATGGATTATTGCTTTCAATAAAGATGTGTGCAGATTTAAAAGAGAAAATACTTGAGTATGATCAAAGGAAAGCCCCCGATTTTGTCTAGATGGTTTTCAAGCTCAATGGAGATTCAAATTTCATTTTCTTATTTTGAAATTGAGTACAGGAAACATCATTGAAGGACCGATACGGCGAACCAGAGAGGGGGGGAGTGAATGGGAGCCGATAAAAATTCTTCTCGAAGGAGATGGGAACTCCAACAAGATGAATACGGCTTCCAACACACGTCTCCGACTCACTACCAAGGTTGGTCAAGCCCACGTAGCCACTGGAGTGCCACTGGACCTAGGAACCAACACACCACCTTCCGACCCGAGAAACGCAGCGGAAAAACCAAACCTCGAGTCTACAGACCCACACCGGTCAGACCGGTGAGCACCACCGGTCAGACCGGTGAGACACACCGGTCAGACCTATCACAGCCTGAAAGCCCCACCGGCACCAAACAGGCCAACCGACCACCAAACTGACCCAAACTCGAAACAGCAGCAACACGGGACAACAACGAACACACCAAGACGTTCACCCGAGCAAAATCCCACCGAGGGTTGCACCGGTCGACCGGTCAAGAGCACCGGCCGACCGGTGTAGCTCCGGGCGACTTGGGATGAACAAAGACCCGCGGTCAACTCCCCCAAATCCAAATCTCGATCTCCCGAATCGCTCCACGGACTTGAACAAGACTTTGGGGATATTAGGAACACCTCATGAGGAGTCCATAGCCAAGTTTAATCCCACAAAAACTCATCCAAAAAGGAGGAATCAAGGAAATCCCGCCAAGAGCACTTCCAACCCAAGAACTCAAGAAACCCCAAAATCGAGCACCTTTACTCACGGATTTGGGAGGGGAATCACAGCCCAAAGAACCACGAAGGGTTCCCACAAATTTCCCCCATCAAATCCCCAAAAGAAAGGTCCCGAAAACAATCCAAAGAAATCACCAAGAGAGGGCTCCGAAAATCACCACCAAGAACAACCGGGGAAAACACATCCAAACCTTGAGGAACCACGCCGAATCATCTATACATGAAACAAAGGTTCATACAAGGTCTAGCAAGCCGCCCGATCATCCATCCCTCTCAACAAGATCTCACCGTGAAGCTCTCTTGCTAGTCCTAAAGAAAACCTAAGGAAAATAGGTGGAAAATAGGAAAACTAATGAGCTAGGGTTCCAAGAGTTGGCTGCCATCCTCTCACCTCTTGGGTTATATGGAGGCAACCGAATGTCTAAAATGCCCTTCTCTACTAACTAGGGATACAAGCCCCTCAAGGGCGGATTTGGAATTCTTGATGTCTTCACCATCGGACGGATGCCGGCGACCGCACCCCCGCGTAGCCTCGACGCAAGCCATGCGATTCCGACGCGTGTCCTCCGCTTCGAAGATTCCGGACTGCGTCGTCGCACATCGGCCAGACCGATGCTCCTCACCGGTCAGACCGGTCCCCACCGGTCAGACCGGTCTGGCGCTGCTGCAGCTCCGTCTTCGGTTCTCCGGTCTTGGCTTTGTGGATCAACCAAGGAACCCAGTGGTTTTCTGGTGAACCACCGGAAACCCCGCGAACTCGGTGTAGCCTCCGCCAATCTCCACTCATGACTTGGCTCCCACGTAGTCCCGGCTCAACCTTGGTTTTGAGGCTCAACCAAGAAACCGTCTACGACTTCATCTTGCTGTTCATGCCACCATGCGGCCCGCACTTGACCCCGCTGGCCACCGGGTCCCTCGAACGAAGCCTACTTGTCTTCTCCACACCTGGAGGCCTCACCAGCAACGACCTTTCTCGCTTGTTCTTCACCTGCACCAACACGAGTCAAGCCGCAACCTGCACCTGCAATACTTAGCCAAGAATCAGTCCACACAACGTTGTCAATCACTCATCACACAAGGAAGCGACCATCCACCGGTCCTCGAAACA
The DNA here is from genome assembly GCA_947561735.1 of Cenchrus americanus. Lineage (NCBI taxonomy): Eukaryota > Viridiplantae > Streptophyta > Magnoliopsida > Poales > Poaceae > Cenchrus > Cenchrus americanus. The sequence continues at coordinate 122,658,397 of OX387242.1, read as the reverse complement.
CACATGGTCCTCAATCATACTATAAAGGGGATACAAAAAGTTGAGTCAAGGTTGGCCACAAGTGATATTCTTGAGAATTAACTCACTTTGAGAGACATGATTCACACACAGACATAAGAGTTCTCTCATTGTTGCAAGAACCTCCGGTTAATCAGGTGTAATACCAGATGATCTGGCTTGCATCGGATGACCCGACCAGAAGTCCCAAAACTCAATGTTGGTCATCCGGTGTTAGCTGGGTCATCCAATACATCATCGGATGATCTGGTAGGGATCTCACAGTGAAGCTAACAGCTAGATTTTTGGGGTTAGGTATTTTACTATTTATACCCCTTCACCCCCACCTTCATTTGTTGTTGACCTAACTCGAGACAAAACACACTCCTCTCTCCCAACTCCTTCTAGAGCTAATCCTTGCTAAGATTTCATCTAGGCATTGTGTGAGAGAGTTCTTGAGGTGTGAGGTTGAGCCCTAGAGTGAGTTATTCACTTGTTCATCTCAAGAAGCACTTGTGGTGGCCAAGACTCTTCGGTTCGCATTCATTACTCTTGAAGCTTGCTTCTAGACGGTTAGGCATCGCCTGTTGAGTGCCCTCTTCATGTGGAGCACCCAGGATTTTTTGTATTACCCTCTCATTTGTGGAGTTTTCTTAGTGAGCACCAATTTTCCTTTGTGGTGAATTGAGTGAGGCAAGTAGCGCTTTGTGATAGCCCACCCTTTGTGTGTAGCTCAATGGAGACGTAACCTTCTTAGTGAAGGTGAACTTCGGGAAACAAATCGCTTATCTCTTGTGTTCATTGAGTTCATATCTTTTACTAACCCTAGAAGTTTGTTTTGGCCCGATCTCTATATTTGTATTGTTGCTCGTGAAATCTATGGTTGCAGGTGGATCTTAGCATCTCTACTCATCTTTTGATTCAAGTATAATTGCATGTTTTAGAATAGCTTTCAATTTTCATTTTAAGAACTTTCTCTGTTGTTGGGTCATCCGCCCCAGTACCGAAAGATTCGGTGGTCGGATCTTCCGACACTACGTCGGATAACTCGACCCTTTTTATATCTGTTGCTGAAGTTTTTCAGATTTTTAAAGTGAGCCTATTCACCCCCTAGGCATCACAAGATCCTTTCAATTGGCTAATCATGAGGCATTAGCCAAGCAGATGGGCAACATTCATTTGGAGTAAAGGATGAAGAAGAGGCTCTCTTTATCAAAAAGAAGGGTTCACCGAGAGGTCGAGGAGAAGTCGAGGAGTGAACAAAAGGTGATAGAAGTTATCCAAAGAATAGCAACTATTCAGGGGGAGCTCAACAAGCAAGAGATGATGAGATGACCAAGAGTTGGTCAAGAACGAGAGGAGAAGAAGAGGTAAGTGCTTCAACTGTGGTAAGAAGGTACATCTTGCACGAGACTGCTGGAGTCCACGAAGGCACTCAGAAGGGAAACGTGGCTACAATGAAAGAGGTTTCCTTAAGTACATGCCCAAGTGAAGAAGAGTGGGATGCTGAGGCAGCAACTACATTTGAAGATGATGGAGCATACTTTGTGGAGGATTTGACAGAGGGTGAAACTCCATCAAATAGTATTGAAGAGGAGGATGAGGAGGAGGAGAAGAGTGGGATGCAGAAGGTGGCTTCTCCATGGAGGTAAGAGATCAAGATACTTGTGATGGATTCATAGTATGTGATAGTAATGAAGATTGGGAGGCTCTAAGTGATGAGACGGAAGATATTAAAGATGAGAAGATAGAGCCTAGTCTTCATGAAGATGATGAGACACAAGAGCACAATAAAGATGTAGATTGAACATTGATGACCCATGAAGATTTATAGGAGCATGATAAAGAGGAGAAGCTTCCAGAAGGATGTAGATGTGAAGATTCTATGTATGTCAATGCTTCACCATCTGTCGTTCTTTTGTCTTCTTACAAAGAAGCATCTAGAGGACAGACAACTAGAAGAGTGAAGAAGAAAGAAGAGAGCCATGGATGCATCAAGTCTTCGGGGAACCACCAACTGAAGGCAGAGGCATATGAGTTGAAAGAAGAAAGACCATATCACAAGAACAAGTAAAGAATAAGGCTCATAATGGCAATGCACAGAAGATCCAAGCGCAGCGAAACACACTAGTTCAACTGCCAAAGACAAGTATGCATTGAGGGGAAGTGTTGAAAATAGCAATGCATACTTAGAACATACTAGAAGGTTGTGGAACATAAAAACTTTGTCATACATGAGAGGATAAAAATCATGGAAAAGAAGGAAGTTTCTAGAAGATTAGAGAGACTACATGAGTCATAGTTGGCATGCTTCATGGCAAGTAAGAAAATTCTAGATGCTAAATATTTTAGCATGTAGAAAATCAAGAAAGTAGATAAGGATGGGGTTATTTCTAGAGCTAGTATATTTTGTAGGAAGAGTGTGGAAGTTGCCACATGGCAACACCACAATGATTATGAGCACCTATAAATAGAGGTGCTCCCCTCCCTTCTAGCCATACCATGGCATAAGAGGTGTCAAAGTAGGAGATGTAAAGGTTGCCATATAGTGGAGTGGTGTCATGATAAGATAGCCACACAACGAGTGTAAGAGTGAGTAGTGTACCAAGTGTGTTGTGAATAGAGAAGTTGAGATGCCAAAGAGAGTTGATCTCCCGTATTAGTGTCGGTGTTGGTCTCCCATATTAGTGTCGGTGTTAAGGTTTTCTCAAAATAGTGTGGGTAAGGGTCCAATGTAGAAGAAGTGGTATCACAATACTTTGGTGCAACTTATAAGAAGTTGGTGTTGAGGTTGGAGACCTTTTTTCTCAACACTTTAATTTTACTTATTAGGTCACTACACAGGCAAATCAAATTACATCTCAAACATTTCTGTAGTGCACACGCAACAACACATTACACATCCACAGTGTATGATGACGACATTATTTCCTTCTATCTTATACGGTTCCCTTAATATTAGCAAAAGTTAAATTTAGTTAAAATCTAAACTATCCAAGCCCACTCACGCTAAACAAAGATGGTGCCCTACTTATTTTGAATTAGTTAAAACAATGTAATATATTGTATGCATGCCACTACTACATTACCTAAAATAATATGTATATACCTAAGATGCTGTTACCAGTACCCTATCTATTTCGAATACTTCATACATAGCAAAAAAAGATTAAAAACACATGTACAAACACCCACTCCATCGCGCACATGGACATGCACCAATCACTAGTGAATATTCAATGTCACAAGCAATTTTTGTTTGCTAAGCTGAAAGACTGGAACATGCCAATCCAATACAGAGAAAATCTCTCATGTGCAACCAAAATCTTAAACAAGCCAAACCTTGGATTAAAGAATTGAAGCAAGAAGATGCAAAAGAACCCATGAACAACAACATAAATTCCAACACTATCTACAATTAATCTCAGAACCCATGCACAAACTAATCAAATATCTAGGTTCGGGTGGACTAATCAAATATCTAGGTTCGGGTGGATTACTCACATGTTCGACCCAAAATCTCAGTAGGGCGGTAAAGGCTAGATGTCGTAGGGGAAGTGAGCGGGGATGGCTGGTGGCGGAGCAAGGCGCGACAAGGAGTGTGTGGCTTAGTGACACGACCAAAAGCAATGGAGAATTGGTACAAAACCCAACAAATCAACCCATGGGTTCAGGGAGCAAAACCCTAAAACCATTTTTAACTTGCGAGAGTGCAGAGCCCAACCCGCTTGGTGATCCTTCAAAGTTCAATGCAAAATCATGGCAAATGAATTGCTACCAAACCCTTCTCAGCAAATCCACTAATAGGCTCAACATAAACACCTCTTAAACCCTTGCCAACAAATGCACGCACGACCCGACATTCAGATAAGAGAAGGAGGACATGTTGATTTTACTAACCCGAAGGCAACCTTCATTGACATGGCCACTACACCCCAATGACTCTGAGCACGCCACCGCTTTGCCAATGAGGTGCGTGATTGTGCACCATGAGTCTGATCAATCGCTATGCACCTGTGTGTGCAGGTGCAGGGTGCTCACTTAATCCGTAGGCGTTCAGAGATTTGTAGCTAAAGCGAAAATGGTTGTCGAAATTGGGGTGTTGCACGAGGAGATTCCACAACGACTGCGAGTAGTTCATCGGTAGCTCAAGTTTGACACCGTGATCTCAATCCTTGTGCATTACTTTGACATGCCAATGCACTCTTATTAGGCACATGTGACAAGTGGACTGGACTATAGGTGCCAAGTTAACAAGTTGTTCTTGTTGGTAGGATCGATCGTTCACGACAGATCAATGCCGGATAAAGTGAATCACCGCTGCTGATCGAAGAACAACACATGATCTAACATCCAGATAGCTACACAAAATGAAAACAACATGTGTTGATGTTCAGCTGTGTCAGTACGATTTACTCTACACAGCCTAAGGATAACTCATGCAACATGTGTTGGCCTGGCCACAACTCACAAGTCGCAACAACAATGGCATCCCATCCCTAACCGTCATCATTTTGCTGCGCTACTCTGCCATCTGGCTTGTTAGCTCGTGCAATGCAATTACCTCACCTTTAGCGTCATCAGATGTTGCCGCCCCGTCGTCTCCTTCTCTGGCCCCACCCGTGCCGACGCTACCACGATCCTTGCCACAAATCATACCACTGTGGTCACTACTACCCACACCCGACCTTCTTCTTTGCCAAGCACTCCTCGCTCTCGGCCCCGGATGCCGCTGCGTTCTCCATCCTAGTCTACGCGCACGCAGAAGCCTGGTGTCCCGCATCTGCGACTTCTGTGTGGCAGCATCGTTGCTCTGCCCCTCCAAACCCCGCAGTGTCCTGGTTGGTGTCATCCTCGTCCGTGGACGATTAGGGCTGCCTCTATCACGCTGTTCAAGAACTACGAGAACTGCAACTTCAATAGCTACGATAACATCGGTGGCGGCGATGTCGACTAGTTTGCAGCTTACTCGAGTGGGAAGAGCGGCCCCGTCGATATAGAATTCCAAATTGTCCAGACCCGATAAGCAGCACGAGGCATGACCCTAAAAAGCACGGCCCTAACCCGGCACTAGACATAATCAATAGTGCTTAGGGCTGACCCGACACGATAGGTCAATAGTGCCTAGGCTGCCACTTCGGCCCACAGTGTCGGCCTGAAGCATAGCTCAATTTTTGCTGGCTCCGTAAGCGTCCTGATAAAAATTCTCCATCTCATATAAATATTTCTTAAACCCTAATTCCCCTCTCCAACATTCCAACTCCAGCCACAAGCAGCCACAACTCCTCCCGACCTCTCCCTCCGGATCCCCGTCGCCGCCGCCTCCCTCCCGATTCCACTGTGGTGGCGCAACCCCCTTTTATTCTGCACCGGCTTGCGCCACTGCCCCCTTTGTCACTCTCCTCCTGTGGTAGTTGCATCAGTGTTTGTCGTATGGACATTCCTGGGTCCACAGCTCTGGTGGGTACCAGGACCGACTACTCGGTGGGCCCCTGTGACTACTCGGCTTGTGCTACACGGCACCTGATGGCGTGGAGTGCAAGGACTACGGTGGAGGAGTACTCAGATAGGAAGCTGTGCATGTCCAGATCCATGTAAAGAACTCCTAGACGTACACGACTGGTACTTTCTCCTCAAACTGACTTGTAACCCTGCCTCCCGGGCTATATAAGGCGAGGCAGGGACCCATCTCTCATCATCCGCATCATCTTGTAAACACACCCAATCAATCCAGAGCTACACAGCATACATGACATACGGTATTACGCACATTGTGGCCCGAACCTGTCTAAATTGTGTTCCACGTGTCTCTTCCTTCGAGCTACTGATCTCGTCAAGGCCACATTCATATACCTCGGGTACTCCCCTTGGTAGGTTGCCGGTCTAAAACACCGACACCTGGCGTGCCAGGTAGGGGATCTCGCTGAAGATCTCGTGGTCAACTCGACGATTTCAATCGTCATCAAGCCAACCGTCGTCTTCAACCGCAGCGACACCTTCGCCTTCAGCTCCTGGGTCTGCACCACAGACGACGCTGGCTCCTTCCAATGCCGCCTCACCATGACGCCCAACCCGAAGACTGGACTTGTGACACTTCCCGAAGTGATCACGGGCACCCTCACCGGAAAATTCGATGAAATTTCGCTCTACAACCAACACGCCGACTTCGAGTTTGGATCCGCCTCCAACTCGAACTCGACGTCTCCTTGGGTCATCGCATGCGAGCCGGCTACTGAGCCATCGTGTGAGGACGCCTCACTCCATGAGCACTTCCCATACGATCTCTACAACGCTAGCAGGGCCCACATGGAAGCTCTTGCCGCACGCTGAGCCGGCAAGGAGATCGTCCCCGACTACTCTTCGGACTCCAACCCTGCCCCCGGCTACTACTCGAACTCCTCATACGAGTTCGACTTCGAGTCCGACCCTGTCGAGCCCGAGTTCGAGATCACCACGACCGAGGAACCGCTGTCAGGCCCAGCCACCAGCTTGGTTATAACATCCACCCCCGCTAGTAGATTCGTCTACTAGCCTGATCGCAAGCCTGCAGACCTGATAGACGGCAACTCACGCTGCGTGGCCTACCTCGACTCTCTCCCCTTCCAAGAGGGAACACCTCTAGCTCCAACCGAGGAGCACACGTCGACCGAGGTGGTGACTACTGACTCCGGTCTCGGTACCCCTGACCGCCAAGTCTTCATGGCTGCCGGCGAGACTCCAGGACCCTCAGGTACCCGACCCGACCGGTACCTCGACGACATCTCAGAAGACGAGTTGTCCGCCAATGCGCCCGCTGATGAAACTACTGACGACAAGAACGTTCAACGTGAATGCAACAGGAAGCGGAACGAATGACGCAGGCGTCTCCGTGAGACTCTCCCCATCCGGAATCTCTCCGAGACTCTTGACCAAGTCACCAACCGGGTGCACTCTACCCCCGAACAATGCCTCATGTCTATCACCACAACAGCACGTCAGGCTCAGGGGATACACGCAGGCGAAGTCATTGCCAAGCTAGCCGAAGACGCCTTCTTCATGAGAGTTGACAAAAGGGTCACTCAAGTACCCCCTCTCAGAACTCATGAACCCAGGCACCATGAAGCTACTAGCCGCGGTCCAGCAGATGGTGGACGCAACCACTCCCGTGGAGAACAACCACACAACCCCAACCGCTGAGGACCAGGAGCGTCCCAGTGGTCGATGGATGACCGCTCCTCAGTGATGAGTGATTGACAACGGGTGTTGGACTGACTCTTGGCTTAGTGCGCAGGTGTAGGCTGCGGCCTAGTTCGTGTTGTTGCAGGTGAAGAATGGGCGCGAAAGGTCTTCAGCCTTGAGGGGCCTCCGGGAGATGGAGAGACAAGTAGGCTCGGTTCGAGGGACCCGGTGGACGGCGGGATTGGGTGCGGGCCACATGGTGGCGACACGAGCAAGATGAAGTCATGGACAATCGAGCCGGTGCACGGTGGCGGTCGAGTCAAGTGGTTTGGCGGGGAGGCCGACCGAGCACGCGGGGGTTTGGTGGTTTGCCCACAAAACCATCGGAGGACGGTTTCTTGGTTTGGGCCTCAAAACCAAGTCCGAGGGCCCAACACGACGGAGACGGGATCCGGGCGTGTCGGGAAGCTTCGAAGCGGAGGACACGCGGCGGGATCGCATGGCTTGCGTCGGGAGGACGCGGGGTGCGGCAAAGGCGTGGCCGTCCGATGGCAAGACCCACAAACATTACTTAAATGCCCCTACGTGGGTTGTATCGCCAGTAGTTAAGTTAGGGGTAGTCGAGTCATTTACCACTCCGGCGGGACCTGATATATAAGCCATGAGTGTGTGTGGATGGCTCTCTCTCTCCGCGACTTAGGGTTTCATTTCCTTCCTCCCATTTCTCATTTTCGTAGCTATTTTTCTTCCATTTTCTCTAGGCTAGCTTCATGAGAGATTTGTTGAGAGGGATGGATGATAGGGCGGCATGCTAGACCTTGTGAATCTTTCCTGGTTTGTATAGAAGATTCGGAGTTGTGTTTTTCGTGGTCTTTTTGTGCTTGTTTTCGTGCTTTCGTTCACGGTGTGATTCCGCGGATTTGAGTGGGTTTCTCCCCGGATTTCTTTGAGGGAAACATGGATAGATGTCTCGTGCATCTGTGTGATTGATCTTGTGCCCTCAAACGCCGGGAAACCACTTCGATTCGAAGTTTTTCGTTTGGTGTTCTAGCTTTTGGTGGTGCTCAAAGGATTCGCGATTCCCGGTGATTTAGGGAGTTAGGAGGCAAGATTTTTGGGCTATAGCATCCTTGTGTGACGCTTTTCAAATCCCCAAACCCTTGTCTCCACAGCTTCAACCGTTTGGGAAATCCGATGATGATTTGGGGGAGTTGACCTTCGAGGTCGAGCAGTTTTCTGCTCTGTCCGCGCGGAGCGGACGGTCCGCGGGGAGGTCGCGGACGGTCCGCGGGTTGCGAGTTCGTCTGGTGTTCTTCGTGTTCTTGCACGTCTTTGCTTTCGATCCAGTTTGGCTTTTGGTTTTTGTTGCAGCTGGTTTGCGGATGGTCCGAGCTTCAGTAGCGGACGGTCCGCGACCCACGCGGATGGTCCGCCCGGCCTTTGCGGACGGTCCGTTTTTCTCGGGTCGCTTCTGTTGGTTCTGTGTGCTTTAACGGACGGTCCGCGGCGTAGGGTCGGACAGTCCGTAGGGTTGGCGCGGACGGTCCGTGGCATCAGGCCGGACGGTCCGCGAGGCCAGTGCAGACGGTCCGCCCCTCCTGGCCGGACGGTCCGCCAGAGCCTGTGTGTTTTGCTACTTGGTCGATTCCTCCCTTCCTTTCTTGTGCTTCCGCGTGTGCTTCAAGGAATCGTTCCTAAGACTAGAGGTTGATCCATAACCTCGTTGTCTTGGCGATTGGCGTGTGATTCGATCCATCGCTTGTGTGTGACCGGGATTTGACTAGGGTATAGGCCGGGTTCTTTGTGAAGAATTTTTACCGGCTCCTATTCACTCCCCCCTCTCTAGTCGCCATCTGATCCTTCAACCGCTCTAGGGCCTCAACTGGATGACCCTCCCAGGGCGGCAATAGTGTGGGCGGCACCGGCAGAAGTCGTGGCGGTGCTAGTCGCGGCGATGGCGGCGGCGGGGGAAGCAGCGGCGGGAGCTCATCTCACGGCGCTGGCAGAAGAGCAGGTGGCAGTGGCGATCGCGGAGGCCGAGGCCACGTGAACAGTCACGCCATCGGCAACTCACGTGGCGGCTACGATGCCCGCCACAGAATTGAAGAGATTCGTCGCAAAAAGGCTTCTGAAGCAAATGACAGCGACGACTTCCCCGTTTTCTCCGCTCGACTTCGCGACTTGCTTCTCCCGGAGAAATTCAAGCCTCTCGGGATCACCAAGTACGACACGAAGCAAGACCCAGTTCAATGGCTTAGGTGCTATGCCCTATCCATTGAAAATGCTGGTGGCAACAACGACACGAAGTGCCTCTACTTCCCTTTCTGCCTGGACCAGGCACCACTCAAAGGGCAAATCTAACCCTTCCTGTCGACAGTTTTCCTTGTCTTCTCTTATGTCTATTCCAGATGAGGAGTTTGATGTGCTGGGCGAGGAGGAGCTGGCCTTGCTCTCAAGAAGGTTTGATCGACTACACGAGAGTCGGAGGAATGCAAGGCGGAGCTCAGGGACGTGCTACAAGTGTGGCAAGCGTGGCCACTTCATCGCCGAGTGCCCGGAAGCGGAGGAGAACAAGTACAAGATGAACGAGTACAAGGTGCACCCGAGGCGTGAAGACAAGTACTCCTCCAAGGGAAAGCACTTCAGCAAGTCCAAGAGCAAGGACAAGGACAAGCGGCGACCGAGCAAGAGCGGCTACAAGAAGAACAAGGCAAAAGCGATGGTGGCCGGTGCGAGCGACGTCGACTCAAGCTCAAGCGACGAGCAGTCAAGCTCAAGCAGCAAAGATGAAGACGCCGGGAGGCGCAAGGGCAAGAAGAGTGCAAGCCGGAACCTCAGTGGGTTGAGTTGTATGGCGCTTGAAGGCTTTTGTGGCATGGCCCATAGCTCGAGCAGCAAGAAGAGCGACAAGGAAGACAGCGACTCCGACTCGGAGGATGAGGTAAATCGTGACCCCGACTCTTTGCTTGCTGAGATCACTAGGTTGAATGGCTTGATTGACAACCGTGATAGTGTGCTAAGAGATGCCAAAAAGATGAGGAAAGATCTTAGGGCTCAACTTGAGAATGCTAGTGAGAAAGTAGGAGAGTTAGAGTCCAAATTGCTTGAATTGAAACTTGAGAATGACTCTTTGAAACTTGCTCCTACTACTCCTGATGATGTTGAGTGTCTTGAGTGTGATGCATGGTTGAATGAGATCAAGTTGCTTAATGAGAAGAATGCTTCCACTTTGGCTAAATTAGATGCTCTTAGGATTGAATATGATGAGCTTAAGGCTAGACCCACTTTGCTTGGTGCTTGTAAATCATGTCCTACTATGCATGCTAAGCTTGTTGATGCTCGTTCTACCATTAGTTCCTTGGAAGCATCTCTGAAATCTCCTGTTGCAAATGCATGCTCTAGCTGTGATGAAGTTACTTTGCGCAATCTTGAACTTACTTCCCGTTTGGATGTCATCTATGAGGAGAATGGCTATTTGAGAAAGGTGTTGGGTTGGTTGTCTGGGCAGGAACCTCAATTGAAAATCATGATTGAGGAGTTCAAGAGAGCGGATGGTCGTGGTTTGGGTTTTGAGAAGTTGGGTGAGAAAGTGGGAGAGAACAGTGGGGAGAGTGTATATGAGAAGTGTGTTGAGTCTAACCCCGAGTTTGAGGTGATCGGAGACATCCAAGTCCCACTTCCAAAAGCACCCAAGAACTCTTTCACACCAAAGCCCAACCACCTTTGCAACAAGCTTGACACAACCCAAGATCCACCCAAATTCCCACCTAAGACAAATGACTTCCAGAAACCGGTGAGGTTTGTGGGTGAGAAGGGTGAGAAGCCTAGAGAGAAGCCAGAGCCAAAACCAAAACCCATCCCCTTCAGGTGTGAGTATTGTGGCAAGGAGAGGCATCTTGCAGAGTTTTGCTACAAGAAGAAGAGGGATGAGAGGCTTGCTAGGGAGCAAGCAAACCAGGACAGGTATCGCCAGTCTCATGGTATTCCTGAGCCTAGAGTGCCACTCCCACGGGGTGTGGCAAGTGTGAGGAGTGTTGGTGGAGTTGGAGCTCAGGGTGGTAGGTTCCCACAGAGAGGTGGTGATAAGAGGTTTGTTAGGAGAGATGATGGTGTGCGTGCTGGTGAGAGGTTTGGTCGGGCTCATGGTGGTTTTGCTGGACGTCCCCCTACTCGGCCTCAATACGGGTTTAGGGGACATGATCGCAGCTTTGGGTTCCAAAGGAACTACGGACCACGTTTTCCCCTTCGTGGTGCTCGTACTCCTCCCTTGGGACATGGGAAGTTTGGTGGCAAGGGAATGATGTTTGCTAACCCCTCTTTTGAGCAGATGGCTCGACACTGGTTTAACTTTCTTTGTGCTAACCCCAGTGTCGAGTCGCTAGCTCATTCTCATTCTTGTTTCGATTTGCGGGCGAGGAGGCTTGGAGGACATTTGGTTGATCGACTCCGAGTGTTCTCGACACATGACCGGAGATAAGAAGTCGTTCTCCAGCCTCACCCCAGTGAAGGAAAAGATGTACATCACATTTGGGGACAATGGACGAGGAAGGGTGATTTCTGAGGGTGTTGTGCATGTGAGTGACAAGGTAACATTGAAGAGGGTTGCTCTTGTGAAGTCTTTGGGTTTCAATTTGCTTTCGGTTTCTCAGTTGCTTGATGAGGGTTTTGAGGTGCATTTCAAGTCTGGAGAGTCTCGTTTGCTGGATTCTCGAGGTGATCTTGTCTGTATGATCATCCCCGAGGGTCAGATTTTCAGGGCTGATTTCTCTCATTCTTTGGGTCCTGCTCGCTGTTTGATGGCTGGTCCTTCTTCTGATTTGTCGAAATGGCATAGGAGGTTGGGACACTTGAGCTTTGATTTGGTTTCCCGCTTGAGTGGTCTTGACCTTGTCCGAGGATTGCCGAGGTTGAAGCTTGAGAAGGATTTGGTTTGTGCTCCGTGTAGGCATGGCAAGATGGTAGCCACTCCCCATCCACCCCTGACCGATGTCATGACCGAGCGTCCGACAGAGCTGTTGCACATGGACCTTGTTGGGCCAGCTCGAGTTCGCTCGGTGGGTGGGAAGTGGTATGTCCTTGTTGTGGTGGACGATTACTCTCGCTATGATTGGGTGTTTTTCTTGGAAGACAAGAGTGAGACATTTGGTTTTGTTCGAGATCTGATCGTGAGGTTGAAAACGAGAGCCATGGGAATGCTATTCGAGCTATCCGCAGTGATAATGGCTCAGAGTTCAAGAACTCTCGTTTTGATGCCTTTTGTCGTGATCTAGGTCATGAACATCAGTATTCGACCCCTTATGTGCCCCCTCAAAATGGAGTCGTGGAAAGGAAAAATCGGACTCTTTGTGAGATGGCTAGGATGATGCTCGATGAGCACAGGACTCCTAGGAGATATTGAGCTGAGGCGGTCAATACGGCTTGTCATGTCTCTAACAGGATTTTATTGCGAGCTTTCAAGAAGAAGACCTGTTATGAGCTTATGCATGGTCGGGCACCCAAGGTGAGTCATTTCCGAGTCTTTGGCTGCAAGTGCTTTATCCTTAAGAAGGGAAAACTCGACAAGTTTGAGGCTAGGTCTAGTGATGGTATTTCCTTTGGATATGCTAACCACTCTAGAGCCTATAGGGTGCTTAACCTTGAGACTAACAAAATCATGGAGACTTGCGAGGTAACCTTCAACGAGACAATGCCATGTACCTCTCTTGGCTTTGAATGTGCAGGTGATGAAGAGATGGCCGAGGACCTCTTTGAAGAGGAGAAGGATGAAGCTGGAGATGATGATGGAGAGAACCATGCGCCTGAAGCTGAGTGTGTACCCACTACTTCCCCTACGACCACTACGGAGCGTGGACCGTCTACTTCATGGACAACGACGGTGCGACAAGAGGATCAGGCGAGAGAAGCTGAAGTTGAGGGGGAGGTAGTCTCGAGGCGTGAGGCTCCCCGGCGGATTCAAGAAGTGCATCCCCTGTCAAAGATCATTGGGAACATCGATGAACGCACTACACGGTCAAGGTTCAGGAATTCCTCTCATTTTGCTCATGCTGCTTTTGTTGCCACCTTTGAGCCCAAGGACATTGGACATGCCTTATCTGATGCAAACTGGGTCAATTCTATGCATGAGGAGTTGGAAAACTTTGAGAGGAACCAGGTGTGGGAGTTAGTTGAACCACCTCCAAATTGCCATCCCATAGGAACCAAGTGGGTTTGGAAGAACAAAGAGGGAGAAAATGGGATGGTTGTGAGGAACAAGTCCAGACTTGTTGCTCAGGGGTTTAGTCAGAAGGAGGGGATCGACTATGAGGAGACTTTTGCTCCTGTGGCCCGTCTTGAGGCAATTCGGATCCTTCTAGCCTTTGCCGTGGCTAAAGGGTTCAAGTTGTTTCAGATGGACGTGAAGAGTGCTTTTCTGAATGGGGTCATAGAGGAGGAAGTGTATGTGAAGCGACCACCCGGGTTTGAGAGCGAGTTGTACCCACACGGGGTGTACGGGTTGAAAAGGGCTCGTATGGGTTGAAATAGGCGCCCCGTGCTTGGTATGGGAGATTGAGAGGTTTTCTGTTGAGCAGAGGGTTTGTGATGGGTACCGTGGATAGGACCTTGTTTCTCCTCAATCATGGAAATGACTTGTTGATTGTTCAGATATACGTGGATGATATTGTCTTTGGTGGCTCGTCACATAACCTTGTTGCCAAGTTTGCAGATGAGATGAGCAGGGGGTTCGAGATGAGCATGATGGGCGAGTTGCAGTATTTTCTCGGGCTGCAGATCAAGAAAGTGAAGGATGGAACATTCGTGCACCAGACCAAGTACACGAAAGACATGCTGAAGAAGTTCCAGATGCAAGATGTGAAGCCGATGTCGACTCCCATGGGGAGTACGGCCACTTTGGATGCGGACGAGGACGGAGAACCAGTGGACCAGCGGGAGTACAGGAGCATGATCGGCTCCCTCCTCTACTTGACGGCGACGAGGCCAGACATACAGTTCAGCGTGTGTCTGTGCGCTCGTTTTCAGGCTTCGCCGAGGACATCACATCGACAGGCCGTCAAGAGGATCTTCAGGTATCTACAGTCTGCCCCTGGTCTTGGCCTTTGGTATTCGTCCTCTTCGACTCTTTCTCTTCATGGTTTTTCCGATGCGGATTTTGCTGGTTGCCGAGTCGAGAGAAAGTCTACTTCTGGTACTTGCCAGTTCCTTGGGTCTTCATTGGTTTCATGGTCTTCCCGCAAGCAGTCTAGTGTAGCTCAGTCTACCACCGAGGCGGAGTATGTTGCAGCCGCGAGTTGTTGTTCCCAGCTGTTGTGGATTTCATACACTTTGAGAGACTTTGGTGAGGAGTGCACCCAGATCCCACTTCTTTGTGATAGCACCAGTGCCATAAGCGTAGCCAAAAACCCAGTGCTTCACTCCAGAACCAAACACATAGAAGTGAGGTATCATTTCTTGAGGGACAATGTGGAAAAGGAACCATTGTGTTGATCCATGTCCCTACCCAAGATCAGCTTGCAGACATTTTCACAAAGCCTCTCGACCAAGCTACATTTGTGCGCTTGTGGGGGGAACTTGGGGTTTGTTGCCCTTTCTAGTTGATTCTTGGGGGATTTTCTCTTGTACCATATGTATCATACCATGTTTTACTTTGATGTATATACATGCTTTGCTTGATGTATAAACCATGGTAGGATAGCCATCTTGTCATATATCATGTTGCATTTGTATCATATTGCATTTTAGGATGATGAGCTTCTTTCATATGCCTTATTTGAGTCTCTTTGGCTATTTGTGAGATATTCGTCATATGTGTGGAGAAATGGTGATGTGAGGCTATGCTCTTGGAATATTTGAGATATATGTGTGGTGAGATAGCCCTTTTTGAAATAAATGCTAATCTTGATTAATTTTTAGTGAAATGTGCTTCACTCGTGTGTAGTAGTGTATCCATGTCACAGTTTGGTCCAAATGTGCTTTTCATGCTTAGATTGTGCTTGGATGCCTTGTTCTTGCATTTGGGCCAAAGGCCGAATATCATTGTGAATGTTTAGCCTATGTTGCATTAATGGGGGAGCATAAGCTTCTTTTTGCCGCAAAGGCACTTCATGTACCATGAAATGATTTAATCTTGAAAAGAAGTGTATAATGCTTGAAAAATTCTCCATCCATCATGTCTATGCTTAAAATGTCTTATCTTTCACATATGTGTGCAAAACATGTTGCATGATGTTCACCAGTGGAGAAGTCTCCCCGAAGTGGACACATGGCTCATGAGCTTTGACATGACATGCTTTGCTTTATGGGTGTTTGCCATGATCTTTTGCTGAGAATTTGATATCCTTGTATGATCTTTGAATGGTATGCATGTTTGTGGCTCAAGTGTGACATGGATAGGCTTTTACATGTGAAGCGAGCCTTATTTTGGTAAAACTGCTTCAATCTGAAAACTTTGCTTTGCCACATGCTTGTATTTTCATATATTACTTGTGGCAATGCTTTGACTATGCTATGATTCGTATGTGTGATCTTTGTCTCATTTTTAGCCTTTGACACTAGATTTGGCCTATTTGAGAAGCTCATGTAGATGTTCATATGCTTTGTCTTGCATTTCTGCATTTTCACCTTGATTCATACATTGTCAACAAGGGGGAGAAGAGGTAGCTTAATGAAAATTCAGAAGAGGTGAGCTAAAAATTTGGGAGTTTGCATCCACGTGTTCAGGTGGAGCTTGCATTTGTTCAGGGGGAGCTTTCTTGCTGTTTTCAGGGTGGAGTTTGTGCTTTGCTTGGCTTGTGACCTTTCTTTGCCTTTCCTTGGTTTTGGTCATGAGTTGAGCTTCTTTGTTTTTCTTTCTTCTTCCTTTCTTTCTTTCTCTGAATTTCATTTCGCGTTGTGTGCTGTCAATGCACTCATCAAGGGGGAGATTGAGGACCGGGGAGCGTCCCGGTGGTCGATGGATGACCGCTCCTCGGTGATGAGTGATTGACAACGGGTGTTGGACCGACTCTTGGCTTAGTGCGCGGTGTAGGCCGCGGCCTAGTTCGTGTTGTTGCAGGTGAAGAATGGGCGCGAAAGGTCTTCAGCCTTGAGGGGCCTCCGGGAGATGGAGAGAGAAGTAGGCTCGGTTCGAGGGACCCGGTGGACAGCGGGACTGGGTGCGGGCCACATGGTGGCGACACGAGCAAGATGAAGTCATGGACAATCGAGCTGGTGCACAGTGGCGGTCGAGTCAAGTGGTTTGGCGGGAGGCCGGATCGAGCACGCGGGGTTTGGTAGTTTGCCCACAAAACCATCAGAGGACGGTTTCTTGGTTTGGGCCTCAAAACCAAGTCCGAGGGCCCAACACGACGGAGACGGGATCCGGGCATGTCGGGAAGCTTCGAAGCGGAGGACACGCGGCGGGATCGCATGGCTTGCGTCGGGAGGACGCGGGGTGCGGCAAAGGCGTGGCCGTCCGATGGCAAGACCCACAAACATTACCTAAATGCCCCTACGTGGGTTGTATCGCCAGTAGTTAAGTTAGGGGTAGTCGAGTCATTTACCACTCCGGCGGGACCTGATATATAAGCCATGAGTGTGTGTGGATGGCTCTCTCTCTCTCCGCGACTTAGGGTTTCATTTCCTTCCTCCCATTTCTCATTTTCGTAGCTATTTTTCTTCCATTTTCTCTAGGCTAGCTTCATGAGAGATTTGTTGAGAGGGATGGATGATAGGGCGGCATGCTAGACCTTGTGAATCTTTCCTGGTTTGTATAGAAGATTCGGAGTTGTGTTTTTCGTGGTCTTTTTGTGCTTGTTTTCGTGCTTTCGTTCACGGTGTGATTCCGCGGATTTGAGTGGGTTTCTCCCCGGATTTCTTTGAGGGAAACATGGATAGATGTCTCGTGCATCTGTGTGATTGATCTTGTGCCCTCAAACGCGGAAACCACTTCGATTCGAAGTTTTTCGTTTGGTGTTCTAGCTTTTGGTGGTGCTCAAAGGATTCGCGATTCCCGGTGATTTAGGGAGTTAGGAGGCAAGATTTTTGGGCTATAGCATCCTTGTGTGACGCTTTTCAAATCCCCAAACCCTTGTCTCCACAGCTTCAACCGTTTGGGAAATCCGATGATGATTTGGGGGAGTTGACCTTCGAGGTCGAGCAGTTTTCTGCTCTGTCCGCGCGAAGCGGACGGTCCGCGGGGAGGTCGCTGACGGTCCGCGGGTTGCGAGTTCGTCTGGTGTTCTTCGTGTTCTTGCGCGTCTTTGCTTTCGATCCGGTTTGGCTTTTGGTTTTTGTTGCAGCTGGTTTGCGGGCGGTCCGAGCTTCAGTAGCGGACGGTCCGCGACCCACGCGGACGGTCCGCCCGGCCTTTGCAGACGGTCCGTTTTTCTCGGGTCGCTTCTGTTGGTTCTGTGTGCTTTAACGGACGGTCCGCGGCGTAGGGCTGGACAGTCCGCAGGGTTGGCGCGGACGGTTCGTGGCATCAGGCCGGACGGTCCGCGAGGCCAGTGCGGACGGTCTGCCCCTCCTGGCCGGACGGTCCGCCAGAGCCTGTGTGCTTTGCTTCTTGGTTCGATTCCTCCCTTCCTTTCTCGTGCTTCCGCGTGTGCTTCAAGGAATCGTTCCTAAGACTAGAGGTTGATCCATAACCTCATTGTCTTGGCGATTGGCGTGTGATTCGATCCATCGCTTGTGTGTGACCGGGATTTGACTAGGGTATAGGCTGGGTTCTTTGTGAAGAATTTTTACCGGTTCCTATTCACTCCCCCCTCTCTAGTCGCCATCTGGTCCTTCAACCGCTCTAGGGACTCAACTGGAGGACCCTCCCAGGGCGGCAACAGTGTGGGCGGCACCGGCAGAAGTCGTGGCGGTGCTAGTCGCGGCGATGGCGGCGGCGGGGGAAGCAGCGGCGGGAGCTCATCTCACGGCGCTGGCAGAAGAGCAGGTGGCAGTGGCGATCGCGGAGGCCGAGGCCATGCGAACAGTCACGCCATAGGCAACTCACGTGGCGGCTATGATGCCCGCCACAGAATTGAAGAGATTCGTCGCAAAAAGGCTTCTGAAGCAAACGACAGCGACGACTTCCCCATTTTCTCCGCTCGACTTCGCGACTTGCTTCTCCCGGAGAAATTCAAGCCTCTCGGGATCACCAAGTACGACGCGAAGCAAGACCCAGTTCAATGGCTTAGGTGCTATGCCCTATCCATTGAAAATGCTGGTGGCAACAACGACACGAAGTGCCTCTACTTCCCTTTCTGCCTGGACCAGGCACCACTCACTTGGCTCGAGTCGATCGACAAGAACTCGATCGACGAGTGGGACCAACTCAAGGCTCAGTTCACCAGCAACTTTGCAGGCGCCATGAGGCGCTCCGGTACCCGCATAGACTTGGTGATGGTCAAGCAAGAACAAGGCGAGACACTACGCCAGTACATGCAGTGCTTCTTCGACAAGCGCACGACCGTAGTCGACGTCACCGACAAGGAGGTCATTGACATCTTCCAAGACGGACTCTACCATCGTCGCACCTTCGAAGACTTCGGTCGCCGCCGCCCGAGTTCTATCACCAAGCTGAAGGACATGATCACCTCATGGGCCGACGAAGAAGACAAGGCGAACGTCAAGTACGACTCCATTCGTGGCAAGAGCAAGCACAACACGGACGGCAACAACAACAACAACAACAACAACAACAACAACAAGGATCGGGAAGGTCACAATAACAACAACTACTCGGGTCCTAATCGCAAGCGCAAGCCAGACAACACAGTCGCGGCTATCCAACGCCCCGCGAAAGACAACTCGAAAAAGACCTCTGGCGGCTTCAAAGACTTACTGAAAGAGAAGTGTTTGTGGCATCTCGAGGTTGCAGACTTCAAGACTTCCTATCATGCCATCCTCGCAGACCAGCTATCACCAAGTTCATGGCGGTACCCCACTACACCTACTTGATACTCAAAATGCCAAGTCCTGCCGGAGTACTCTCATTGCAAGGGGACTTGAAGATATCTTTCGACTGCGACACTGAAGCCGTAGAACCCGCAGACACCAATCAAGTACCCAACGCGATGATGGAGATCTATGCTGCATCCAAGAAGCTCACCCAACCGAACTCGAGATTCTAGAAAAGACCAACACAGCCAACAAGCCTCAACCATCTGAGGAGGTGCAAGTGAAGGCCATCGACCTTGGGATAGGCGACAACAGCAAGACTACCATGATCGGGGTGGGTCTTGACCCGAAATAGGAAGACACGCTCATCAGCTTCCTCCGGGCTAACCGAGACATCTTCGCATGGAAACCAGCGGACATGCCAGGGGTTCCCATAAGGTTGATCGAGCACTCACTCAACGTCGACCCTAAAGCTACCCCTAAGCGACAACACCTCTGTCGTTTTACTGATGACCGACAGGATGCCATCAAGAAGGAACTCGCCAAACTACTCGCGACCGGCTTCATCCGAGAAGTCTTCCATCCTGAGTGGCTCGCCAACCCCGTCCTCGTCCGCAAGAAGAACACAATCGAGTGGAGGATGTGCGTCGACTACACCGACCTCAACAAGAACTACCCCAAGGACCCTTTCGGGTTGTCGTGGATTGACCAGGTCATCGACTCCACGGCGGGCTATGACCTGCTCTGCTTCCTCGACTGCTACTCTGGGTACCACCAGATCACCATCAAGGAAGAAGACCAGGAGAAGACCGTGTTCATCACCCCGTTCGGGCCTACTGCTACATGACGATGTCGTTCGGGTTGAAGAACTCCGACGCCACCTACCAGCAAGCTATCCAGGCCTGCTTCAAGAAGCAGCTCAACAAGAACGTCGAAGCCTATGTGGATGACGTGGTCGTCAAGACCCGAAACTCCGACGCGCTCATCGTCGATCTTGAAGAAACTTTCGCATCCTTGCGGGAGTACCAGTGGAAGCTCAACCCCAACAAGTGCGTCTTTGGCGTACCCTCAGGGAAACTACTCGACTTTATCATCAGCCATCGTGGCATCGAAGCCAATCCCGAGAAGATCTCCGCCATCACCAACATGAAAGCTCCCACCTGCATCAAAGACGCGCATAAGCTCACTAGGTGCATGGCAGCCTTGAACAGATTCATCTCGAAGCTCGAAGAACGGGGGCTACCCTTCTTCAAGCTACTCAAGCACCAAAAGAAGTTCGTGTGGACCCCAGAGGCAGATCAAGCCTTGGCGCAGCTCAAAGACTTCCTGTCCAAGACACCAGTCCTCACAACTCCTCGCAAAAAGGAGCAGCTACTGCTCTACCTCACCGCGACTACTCACGTGGTCAGTACTGTCATCATCGTTGAGCGGCAGGAAAACAGCCACGCCTATCCAGTACAGCAACCAGTCTACTTCGTTAGTGGTCCTGTCAAAATCAAAGGCACGCTACCAGCCAGTGCAGAAGCTACTCTATGCAGTGCTCATCACCTCGCAGAAGCTACGACATTACTTCCAGGGTACTCGATCTCCGTTGTCACAGACTACCCGCTCGGTGACATCCTGCGGAACCAAGATGCTACTGAAAGAATCTCCAAGTGGGCAGTCGAACTCGGCGCCCTCAACATCGACTTTAAGCCACGAACAGCCATCAAGTCTCAAGCACTAGTCGACTTCATGGCAGAATGGCGGGAGAATCAACTGCCAACCCCAATCGAATGACCAGAGCATTGGGTGATGTACTTTGACGGTTCACTCAAGCTCGAGGGCGCAGGTGTAGGGGTACTCTTGAACTCTCCGAAGGGCGAACAACTCAAGTACGTCCTGCAGATTTTCTAGAAGGTCTCAATTAATGAAGCCGAGTACGAAGCTCTACTACACGGGCTCCGCCTCGCAATATCATTGGGCATCAAGCGACTACTAGTCTACGGCAACTCCGCAGTGGTCATCAACCAAGTCAACAAGTCTTGGGATCGCAACAAGGAGAACATGGACGCCTATTGACTAGATGAAGTCCGCAAACTCGAGAACAAGTTCTATGGTCTCAAGTTCCATCATGTCGTCTGCTACAACAATGTTGCAGCGGACATCCTGTCAAAGGTTGGTTATACTCGCGCGCAAGTTCCCGTCAGAGTTTTCATCCACGAACTTCACGTGCCATCCATCCCGGAGCCGGCGCTGCCGACCACTGACCTAGTGCCTTCACAACCTGGCCAGGAGGTCATGATGATCGATGTTGACTGGCGGCAACCCTTCATCGACTACATCTGCGAGCAGAAGGTCCCCTCAGACGAGAACTTGGCTGAGCAACTCACCCACCGAGCCAAGTCCTATGTACTAGTCGGAGACAAGCTTTACAGGCGGGGCTCCACTTCTGGAGTACTCATGAAGTGTGTTCCCCGGAAAGAAGGCACAGACATCTTGGAGGAGATCCACAAAGGCGTCTGCGGCAACCACGCGTCTTCCCGCATGCTGGTCAGCAAGGCCTTCCGACGAGCTTTCTACTGGCGCACAGCTCTCAGTGATGCCGAGTAACTCGTCAGAAGGTGTCAAGGGTGCCAGTACTTCACCAAGCAACAACACGTCTCGGCCTACAAACTAGTCACCATACCACCAACCTGGCCTTTCGCCTGCTGTGGGCTTGACATGATTGGGCCTCTGCCAACTGCGCCAGGAGTATTCAACAGAGTCTTGGTGGCCATCGACAAGTTCACCAAGTGGATCTAAGTCAAGCCGGTCACCTGCCCAAAGGCCGACAGAGTACTCGACTTCTTGGATGAGCTCGTGCATCGCTACGGACTACCTCACCGCATCATCCCAGACTTGGGTTCCAACTTCAACAATCACCAGTTCTGGGAGTACTGTGAGAACAGCGGGATTGACATCCGGTATGTCTCAGTCGCCCACCCTCGGGCCAACGAACAAGTCGAGCGCGCCAACGGGATTGTCCTCGACGCCCTTAAGAAAAGACTGCATGACGTAGTAAACACAAAAGGGGGAAAGTGGATCAAGGAACTACCCAATGCACTCTAGGGGCTTCGTACTCAACCTACCAAGCCGACGGGGTAGTCACCCTACTTCCTGATCGACGGCTCCGAAGCCATACTACCTGTCGACGTGACGTGGGAATCCCCGGCAGTGGAACAATACGACGAAGGCATCTCAGAAGACAACAGACGAGTTGACATCGACGGACTCGAAGAAGCTCACTGCGCTGCCCTCGTCCAGTCAGCAAGGTACCTTGAGGGTATTCGACGCTACCATGATCACAATGTCAAGGAACGCTTCTTCAATGTTGGCGATCTAGTCCTCCGCCGCATCCATAACACGGACGGACTACACAAGCTCAGCTCGCCATGGGAAGGTCCCTTCTCAATCTCCAAGGTGACCGGACCTGGCTCCTATGGCCTCTAGACACTCGAAGGCAGCGACATCAATAACTCCTGGAACATCGACCAGCTTTGTCGCTTCTACACGTAGTCGTTCGACTACTCCGAGGTCCAAGTCTCTACGACTACTCCTGGGCTCCCCGCCGTAAGCGGCCTCCCGATCCTGGCACTACTCTATGGACTACTCTACTCCAAGATCTAGTGTAACCGGCTACTAATGGATCTCGAGCTGCTCAGAGCATCAAGGACTCTAGCAGCGGTCTACAAAACCATGTACTTCAGATCTAGCCTATACGGCTACTAACGGATCTCTAGCTGTAAGCGGCCTTGGGTCCTAGCATTACTTAGCCATAGACGGCCTTTAGGTCCAGGCGACTACACTTATAAACGACCCTGGCCATCTAGGTGCACCCTTTTCTACAGTAATAAAGTTTGATTCTTCAATCAACTGGCTTACTGCGCCTCCCAATCAGGCACCTGCTAACCGAGTAACACTACTCGCGAGACCTTCGGTTTTTTCTCCGGATTTTATGGGATAAGATTGGCAGAACTTCAGATTGACCCTCAGCTTGAATCTACGATTCGACCTAAGGCTCAGGGGCTACATTCCATATGGAATGTGATTCTCTGAATCGCATTTTCCATATGGTTTTGTCGTCAAGACAACACGAGTACTATTGAAGACCTTCAAGAGGAGAACTCGAGGACGCTTGGGAACTACTCAAGAAGACTTCAAGACTACTCAAGGATCAGTTGGAGTACCTTCCAGCCTCGGGATGCTTCAAGTACTCTTCAGGACTTTTGGCTTGTAGAACTCGAGGACGCTTGAGAACTACTCGTCAAGGCCATCAAGACTACTCGAAACTATCCTGCTCGACTACAAAGTACTCTGGGGCTTGTGGTATGGACATCCCCGGGTCCACAGCTCTAGTGGGTACCAGGACCGACTACTCGGTGGGCCCCTGGGACTACTTGGCTTGTGCTACACGGCACCCGATGGTGTGGAGCGCAAGGACTACGGTGGAGGAGTACTCGGATAGGAAGTTGTGCATGTCCGGATCCATGTAAAGAACTCCTAGACGTACACAACTAGTACTTTCTCCTCAAACCGACTTGTAACCCTACCTCCCGGGCTATATAAGGCGAGGCAGGGACCCCTCTCTCATCATCCGCATCATCTTGTAAACACACCCAATCAATCCAAAGCTGCGCAGCATCCATGATATAGGGTATTACGCACATTGCGGCCCAAACCTGTCTAAATTGTGTGTCACGTGTCTCTTCCTTCGAGTTACCGATCTCTGCGAGGTCACGTTCATCTACCTCGGGTACTCCCCTTGGAAGGTTGCCGGTCTAAAACACTGACAGTGTTGTCGCCCCTCCCCTCCAGAGCTGTCCGCGTCAGCCTGCGCCACCATTCCCTCCCCTCCCGCGGTGGCCGAAGCTCCCTCCTGAGTGCCGAGGCCGTCGGCGCCCCTGTGACAACCCGCCCAGGAAAATACCGTACTAACGCCTAAGACCGATCCACTTTGGTCATTAAGCAATAGTAAAGTATCATCCTGTCGTTGGTTGCCGGGTTAACGCCCGGTAAATCACTTGGACATCGAACAGAGGATCGACACATGCATTAAAACTCACGCGAAGGCGAGTCCAGAGTACAACATGAGTTAACATAATTTATTACAAACCATTGTTCATGGCATGAGAAAAAGGGTTCAGAGTTTGAAAATACAGCGGAAATAAAATAAACTAGCGCAACGGAGAACATCACAGGAGGCCATCCGTGATGTCATCACTTGTCGTCACCCTTCTGATCAATCACACCTGCATCAACAGTTTTAAAGCAAGGCTGAGTATACCAATACTCAGCAAGACTTAACCGTCGGTGATAACTACATCACCAAACTCTAGACATGGAAGGCTTTTGGCCGGTGGAGCTTCCTTTGCTGAATAGCTACTAAGAGTAGATCCTTACTTTCAGTCTTTTAGAACAAGTTCTAGTTGGTTACCATTTCTAGATGTGCCATCTAATTCAATCAAGAATTGGACAAGCAATTAATTCATACAACAATATTCCTCGAGTTCCATCATTATGGGATATCATGGCCAGTTGATTAAGCAGTCTCGGATAACGGTGAGAGGCCGACAATCGATTGATTTAAACCTTGCAAGGTAGACCCAAACACACGGTCGGCTGCCCCCGCGAGGACAACTCCCCAGGCCGTTTCCAAAAATCTTCGGGTTGGGATCGAATCTTACGGTCCCCGGTGCGAGGCTATCCGCATACCCCGCGAGATACCGGAGTCACCATACACCACCCTTCCCGGTAGCTAGCCGGTAAGGAGATTTCTCGAGAGTAGTAACGGTAGGATCCCGTGCCGCCTCATTAAGGTACTAGGCTTACCGGTCCCATTCCCGGCATATGTTTAGTACGTTCAAAAGCTTAGCCCACATGCCCACTGGACCGGACCGGAGCCCAATCCCATGCTCTTACCACATGAGCGATCCATTTAAGGATATCTTATAATTCCTATCTAGGAACCTATTCTCGCGAGTGACGAACATCACTCGACTTCTATCGGTCCTATAGCATGGCAGCTATCGACCTAGCATACTAGTGATAGAGCAAAGGTACCTAAGGATCATGCATCTAGGGTTTCAATTCAATTCCTGAAACGTAAGTGCACAATCATAGCAAACATAATTGCATAATTTTAAAAGACGGGGTTAATGATCCGGGGCTTGCCTTCGATGGCAAGGTTGGCCTTGGGCCCTTCTGGACTTGGGTCCAGGTCTTGAGCTACGTTTACTCACGGCAGCTCTTGGTCGGCACCTTCGTCTCCTTCTTCCGGCACGAGCGTACGTCTACTGGCGGAAAGATCTACACGAAGATGCAAATGCAAGATTTATTCGACGGTTTATACTTTCATCACTCACAAACCATATTGGCAATCAAGGGGTGTATTTGTTGGGCACATTCACCTAGATAAGATTACCTTCAGCATACTCTTCCATAAGGGAGTAATATGCAACTCTTTATTAATTCTTCTTTTTGATGGTGACTGTGTACATATATATGTAAATAATTTAATTTAATTTCATCAACAGTAGTGGGTAGGTACATTTAACCTTTTTAACATGATTTGCAACCACACTCAAGTTACATGGGTGGTTGGGTGATCTCTCTTTATTGCACAATTGAATAAAGGTTTCTTTATACTTGTCATTTCATGTGAAAGCTTTTAATCATTTTCCTTTCACAAGCAAGGATATAAATAATATTTTCATCCTTGAATTAATTCCTTATCAGCAATGATAATTAATTATCTTTTAATTGAATTAGATAATATTTTCAAAAAGGAAAAAGAATCAAATAAGGCTTTTCTTTATTTAATTTCCCTTTAGTAGAAAAAGGGCTTTTAAGCCTTTTATCAAGCAATTAAATCACCAAAAATTACATGAGTGTTTCTTAAGCCTTCTAGCACCTATCCTGGTCCATTGGACCCACATGTAAAGGTTGGATGCTAGGAAAATAAATATTATGGAAAATAATAAAGGTTATCTAGTGATTCAATTGAAATGTATATAAAAATAATTAAGCATCCAAATGACCTAAATTTTCTTGTGGATTCTCTCTGGTCCTAAACAAGCTTAGAAAACCAACATGTTTGCATGGAAGCTCTACTGATCTTGTTTTATTAATTTACCAAGGAAAACATGCATAAATCAATAATAATTATTTATGTTAATCCAAAATTCATGATTAATTCACAAGATGTGCATTTTGGTATTACAAAACAGTGTGCACAAGTTGGGGTCAAAAACATAAATATATTTAACATGAAAAATCATTTATGCAGTTCTGTCAGAGATAGAAAAACATTTTTATAAAACGATTTACATGATAACTTTGTGCAATTTTTGGCATAGGAGCTACACATGACCTAACACACAACATATCCGAAAATTAGCTACAGAGGTTCTATAGTTTCTGATTTATTGCAGATCTAGGGTTTTCACATTTGTATTTTTCATTCAAAAACTAAAAGGAATTAGCTCAGACCAGAATAACAAAAGTTGTAGTATAAATCATCATGGATCCAACAAAATTGGTTTCACAGTTTTCTGAATTTTCTGTGATTTTCTACGCAATTTACAAGATTCAGCAATTTGGGTTTACTATTGGAGTTACCTTCTTGCAACTAGGACCCTGGAAAGAGTTGAAGGTTCGCAATGTCACCCCTATGGCGGCCGGCCGGCACGGGCTGCCCAATTTCGGCGAGGCCGGCGGCTCTCTTGCCCGGGGAAGGGGTGGAGGAGGGTCTAGGGGGCACTAGGGCTCGATTTGGGCATGGGTTTGGTCGGGAGGTGCGGCCGGCGGTGGTGCTCGGCGGCACACCGCGGCGGCGGCCGGCGCCGCTGCCTCGCCGCGGCGCGGTTCGGGCCGGTGAGAAGAGGGGAGAGGCTCGATAGTTTCCTTAGGGGCTAGAGCACGCGGAGGAGTGGCTAAAAGGCTAGGGATTCGGCTCGAGGTTGGGGCTCGCCGCGGCTGGCACCCAGTGCGCCGGCGGTGGCTCGGTGCGACGGGGCCGGCGTGGCGTGGCATCCTTGCGCGGGGGGAGAGGGCGACCTTATAGGCGTGACGCGGACGGGGGAAACCGGGGGCGGCTCGGGCGGGCGGGCCACGGTGGTACGGCGGCGGGCGGTGCCGTACCACGGCGGGCGGGGGGGAGGGGTACGGCGGCGCGGATTCCGCGGCGTTCCCGCCGTTCGAGGCACCTTGGGGCACGGGCAGCACGGGGGAACACGCGAGGGGGCCTTGGGAACGTGCGCCGGTGGGCCGGAAGCCGAGGCGCGGACGGCGGCGCGAGCAGGCGCGGTGGCGGCGCGGCCCGGCACGCAGATCGCCTGAAGTTATTCAAACTGGCCCTGTTCAAGTAGGTTTTTCTCCCAAAAATTGACTAAAAGTGCACAAGGCAATGAATAGGAAAGTTGTAGATCTAACTACCCTCTACAACTTTCAAAAAGGCCATATAATGTTTTTCTCAACGGATTTTGCAGAAACGTCGTGCCAACTTTGAATGTCAGCCTGTTCTGAAAAACAGGAAAATCTGTCTTGCAAGGGGTTTTTCACAATTTTCCTCTCCAAATTTGAAATGCCAATCTACATGAAAGTTGTGTCCCTCAACAAGACCTACAACTTTCATAAAGGTAGATTTTGAAGTGTTTAGGTGAATTTTGGGGAACGCGGCAAAAGTTCCGGACGACATTCGCTGACGTCCAGGGTCAAGCGGGTTTTGACCGTGTCTTTGACCAAGGGTTGATTACGTGTGTGTAGGCTTGGTCAAGGGGTTCATTGGGGTTCATTGACGAGGTTTTCGGGTGATGACCCAGGTTGACCTAGGTTTGACCGGGGTTTGACTGGTTTGACCCGGCTGAGCCGGTCATCAGCGCTAATGACGGTAATTAAAAACCTGGGGCGTCACAGCCCCTCCCCTCCAGTGGTGGCCGCGCCAGCCTGCCACATCAGCATGCGCCGGTGCCCCCCACCCCGTCGTGGTGGTCGTGTCGGCCTCCACCGCCTCTGTTGTAGGGGCTCTGCCGCCGATGGATAGTGCCGAGTAGAGTCGCGGCCTGTCGGGCCATTCTCGTCGCCGTGCCGGCCCGACCCAAAAAAATAGGTCATAGGGTCGAGCCTGGGCAGCCAGTTCGGCACGACACCCAGCCCGCCCCGGCAGTAAAAGGCATCGAGCCTACATAGTATCAGGCCGCATCGGGCCGGGCTAGGGTCAAGCTAGGCCCGGGCAGTCCGTTTGGAATACAAAACGTGTCAATTCGTTCAAGCGTAACGGCAAGCGGGCAAGGGCTCGTCGGTGCGGAATGACTCCTTCACCAACTACGAGGCAGTCGGAATCAGATCATCTGCATTGTCCCCCAACGATGACCTTGTCCCCCAACGATGCGCTCTCTTGGGTGTGAGGCTGTGAGCTACCCACCTGATCATCCAATAGTATGCCATGCCGTATGTCATGATTCGTGCATCATTCATCTTGGTCTGTTTGGCCTACCAAGTTTTCGTTACCGTGTTGATAGCATTTCCAAGAGACTCTCTATATTCTTTCTAAATGGTAGAAGTAGAGATTTTGGTGAAAAATGTCTTCCAACAACTTATCTAAATGGTTATCCAAATATAGCTATTTTTTATTTCGAATTTTTCGCTAGTCAAATATAAAAGATGAGAATGAGAATAGTTCTCTAGAGTGCGCATAAGAAATAGAAAAGTTGTCAGAGAACAAATCATATATGTGAATTTTTTTTATTTATATTTTTTATTCATTTTGCAAAATTATACGACCATTTCGAAATTTATCAGTTTTGACCACGAAATGTCGTGGCGCACGGCGGCCGCCGTGGGCCACGACGATTGGAGTCTAACCGCCGTGTGCCACGGCGGTAGGGCCAACCGCCGTGGCCCACGGAAGACGGCGAGCGGCGGCCCATGCGGCCGCTGTGGGCCATGGTAGTTAGGTTTTTTCTTTTTTGTAAATTTTGTAAACGACTGCAAATGGAGAAACTGCAAACATGAAAGTCGCGTGTCTCGAAAAGTTATGGAACTTTGTAGTTTACAACTTTTTATTTGATGCCGTTTAGAGCCTTAAAAAGCAATTTATACTAGGCTAGGTATAATGTGAGGAGAAAAGAAACTGGGAATGGACACATGTGATTGTGTAGTGTAGTGGCAAGGAGGCTTCGCGCGAAGCCGAGCGAAGCAGAGGTTGGGGATTCCAACCCCACGTAGCGATTTTGCATGAAAAATGTCGCGACTTGCCGACCATTGATGGTTAATGGGTCCTCCACTAAAAATATTTTTTTCTATTTATTTCGATCATTTTAACGTAGTTTTCAGGCTCAGGCGACCTGCCGCCGTGGCGCACGGCATTAGCAGAACCCAACCGCCGTGGGCCCAGGACGGTTGGGCCTACCGCCGTGACGCACGACGAATAGTCCTCAACCGCGTGGGCCACGGCGGCTGGCCGTCCCGCCCGTTGGGCCCGCGGCCATTGACCTAACCGCCATGGCCCACCGCGGTTAGACCTCAAACCGCCGTGGCACATGTCGGTCGTCGTGAGCCACTGCGGTTGGTGGTCAAATGCGATAAATTTTAAAACGGTCGTATAATTTTGCAAAATGAATAAAAAATATAAAAATCCCATATATGTACACGGACTGTTTCCGACGGAGGGTCCAAAATGGCTTGTGTTTTGGGCCCATGAATAGATTGGGCTGCTGTAACTCAGGCCCAAAAGCATTGAATTGAAGCCGTAAGTTTCGATGGGTTCAAGAAAAAAAGCTCTAAGATTCCTCTCAAAAAAAAAAGCTCTAAGATGGACCAAACCAGCTATTTTATGCCCATTTTGAGCAGCGCGAATCAGTCTCAGAAAAAAAATCCTACCTTCAGGTTCAGGGCCTCCTCCACGTGAAAGCGACCCGTAACCCTCAAAACTCCCCACCCGCCCGCTCGCGCGCGTGACGAATTTACGCCCCCGCCGCGCCGATGGCCGGCCAGCAGGCCAAGGTGCCGCCAAGTGCCCCCGACCCCCCGTGCCTACCAAGTAGGCAGCCGGGGGCCGCACGCACGTTCCCCTTCACCGGCGGAACCGTGGACGCATTCACTCCTCCGGACGACGAGCTCAACAGTACGCGTGGCACGGGATCCGACGCGCCGGCGCCATACCATCCTCCGCCCACGCGCGCTGGCGCGGCCACGTTCGACGCCGGCCGGGGCCAGGCAGGGCGGCCTGTGCATACGTATTCATTGATCGTACATGCATGGATGGCCGCTTGAGCCAGGCGTAGTAAATGGCTTTACATTCCTGCTGCCGCGGGCAGGCGCCGGCCGAAGGTGAAAGTGAAATCGGAACCCCCCTCTGACGCGACGTAACCTCGTCCAGCACGAGCACGAGCGGCGGCAGCGAGGAATTTAACCGCGCGGCCGGCCGGCCGGCGGGCTTCAATTCGATGCATGCCTGCTGGGTGCTGGCTGCTGCTTCGGGGAATGAATCGAGCATTTTTACTCGTGTGCTTTGTTTCCCTTTTGCCTGGGATGCATGGCCGATCAGCCGATGGCTCCGGTGCGCGCTGCGCCGGGAGGGAGGGGCTTTCAATTCGCGGGGCAGAAGGAACGTAAGCCTACAGTGATCAGAGTTAACGCGCTGCGCGCTGCCTGGGGTCTGTGCCCGTGTGCCGGTGACCCGGTGTGCGGCGTTCGCAGCGTCAGCGCATAGGCCGCGCGCGGAGTGGGCAGCGCGGGGCGGGGCAACCGGCCAAGCGGCGCCACACCACAGGAACTCCCCAGTCCCCACCCCCAGCCCCCCTCTCTCGCCGGCCGCGCGCCCTGTGACCACACCCAGCGCTGTCGCGTCGCGGCGCGAGCTGCGCGGGCGGGCAGCGGCACATGCGCGCCACCCCCCCCCCCCCCCCCCCCCCCCCCAAGGGTTTTCTTTTACTGTCGGTAACCGCGTGGTATACCGCGGTTACCGCTGCATTTGAATTTGAATTCAAAAAAATGAAAAAAAATAATAAAAATCACGAAAAAATAGTTCATGATTTGTAGAGTCTGATGGTGTTGAAAGTTTTCAAATTTGAGTGCATTTGGTATTTATTTGGAGCTTTAGAAGTTGAAAAAAAAAAGAAAAAGAAAAAACATGGGCCGGCCCGTTAAGGCCCATGAAGCCCAAAACACCGGGATGACCTAGAACTCGCCCAGCCGGTGTCTCCCGTGACTCCACTCGCTCTCCCTGCCCCCGTCCGCGCCTCCTCCTCCCCGGTCCGCCGCCCGGGTCGTCGCCGCGCCGCCGCCGGGCGGTATCTGCGCGCCTCGGCCGCGGTATACCACGCGGTAGGGGCGGCGCGCGCGCGCGCGGGCGGTGCGGTTAGCCGCGCGGGAGACGCGGTATACCGCAGGCGACGCCGCGGTATACCACGGTCAGGTATTTTTTTGCATTTGAGTAGTTTTAGGCTTTAGGAATTGTGTTAGGATTTAGGATTTGTGTTAGGATTTAGGTTTACTTTGGTTTAGGATTTTTGGTAGGATTTAGGATGTGAGGTAGAGGTAGAAATAGAATTGTTGCTTTATGTAGAAATGGAATTGTTGCTTTAGCCTTTAGGTTTAGGAGGATAATTTGTGGCATGATGTAGGATTTGTGGTAGGATCCAATTTTAGTTAGGATTTGTTTCGGAATTAGGTACATTTTCATTAGGTATAGTATTAAGGTAGTGTTTTGTAATTTAGTTTATGTTGGCATTTATGCAGATACACAATGTCAGGCAGACCTAAAGACCCCGTATGGGAACATGGTGTCAATCTAGCTCCCGGATGGCGATGCAATTACTGTGGTATGCAGACAACAGCGGCGTGGATGGGCCTAACTTGGCAACAGTACAAGGGTGAGTTGCTTAGGACGAGATGCTTGAATGTCATGTCCATCGCCGAGTACCACTCCGCGACCCAGTTGGGGATCTTTCCTTTCTACCATTGAACTTGTGTTGTATGAACTATTTGTATGAATTATTTGTATGAACTATTTGTATTTGAACTACCAACTCAATTATGCACGGCTAGTATTATTGTGTTTGGTGTAGTATTTCTATGTATAACTATAAATCATTGATTGGGTGTGCTATTTCACACTAATTTGTGCCACCACCATGCCAAAATTTTCATTTATTCTAAGCCGGAGGGTCTTTTTCAGTGCACCGGTATAAAGTGCTTACCGGGCGGTAAAAATAATTTATACCGCGGTATAAATAGTTATACCACGGTATACCCCTGGGTGCCGTTTGAACTAGCGATTTTGATTTGAAATTTGAATTCGAGCGGTATTTAGCGGTATACTGCGGTATAAACGGTTTCTACCGTTACCGCTGCCCGGCGGTATAAACCCAGCGAACGGTAAAAAAAACCCTGCCCCCGCCTCGCCGGTACGGCGCACGGGCGTCAAACCGGGCCGAGCATCGTCTCGTCTGCTGGGCTTCGTCAAGTCTGGGAGGGAGATGGCCGGTGCCGGATGCCGCCCCGGCGCGGCGGACGTGACGCTCGGCATCGGCAGAGAGACGGAGGGGAGTAGGGGATGGCAGCAAGCCTAGCGAAGCCAGAAGGAGCAGAGCGTGTCGTTTTACCTTGCGTCTCAAATGGACGGCGCCGCGCGCAGCCTTCCGTTGGGTCGCCGTCTGCCGCGGCGTACGAGCAGGTTCCATATGCCCTGACCAAGCAGCGCGCCTAATGACAGACACGATTGCCAGATTGGGTTATTCCGGGAGGAGAGCGCCCAGCGCCACGAGGACTGACTGGCTAGTGTTGTACTCCGTACTACTCACTCCGTCCTAAAATAAATGCAATCTTAGGACTGAGCACGCAAACCAATACGAGGTGTAAAATGACTAAAATGTCTCTTGTCTTTTATGAGAAAGATCTAGTAATTGACTTGTCTTTTACTCCTATGTGAGAAGCTTCCAGAGTCTCTTGTCTTTTGTGGTTGGTTAGTCAAAATTGCACTTTTTGCTTGCAAATTTTAAATCCTAGAATTCCATTTATTTTGTGACGGGTAGTGATGTCTCCCATAGCGACGACGGATCGGAGCAGCTCGCCTGCTGGGCATTTTACCAGCCGCTCCGTTTCCACTTGACGATCCCTGAAAAATGGCCACACGGGGGCTGAAAAAGGCATGGCCGTGTAGTACCGCAAGAATCCCCCACCCATTCTGCTTTTTTCAAAACAAATACTGTACCCCTATGGAAATACAGTCCCGGAAGTACGTATGCTCCCTCCCGGCCACCGCATTGACGGCGAGAGTAGGGATGCAAGTTGGCATTATAATGGGTCATTGGGTCGACCCAAAAAATTGATAAAATGAACTAGGATGGCATTTCACGTAATTAATTTTGGAGAGGAAATGAACTAGAGTGGCATGCTATCGTAATTAATCAGCTGACCCAAAAAACACCATTGGGTACCCACTTGCATCCCTAGGCGAGAGGTTGTGCAGGGGAGCGTCCAGCGTGTCGGCCGTCTCACGTGCCCCGCTGCGGTACTACCACACACACACGCGCCTCCCGGCCATGTGTTTGGTCTTGGTTGGCCTCTTGGCGTCAATGGCGCCGCGACGGTTGGATTCTGCCCCGACTCCCGTCCCACGTCGCAGCTCGCTCCTCGCCGCGCGGCATCTCCCTTCCCCAGCCTCCCAGGCCATATCGTTCTGTAGCTGTAGGTGTAGGGCACTCTGCTGTCTGCTCCGGGCTCGGCTGGCTCCACCATCCCCACACGACGAGTAGAGCCGGGCAGCTCGGCCGGCGGCCGGTAGTCCATTACGGCACCTTGTAACACCCTAAAATTTCATCACCAAATTAATGTAAGCAACAAGGTGTTTTAATTTTAATTTTCTAAGGATTAATTAAATTATCAAATAAATTTGGCCTTTAAAA
The DNA here is from genome assembly GCA_947561735.1 of Cenchrus americanus. Taxonomy (NCBI): domain Eukaryota; kingdom Viridiplantae; phylum Streptophyta; class Magnoliopsida; order Poales; family Poaceae; genus Cenchrus; species Cenchrus americanus. The sequence goes on along the minus strand of OX387242.1, from coordinate 122,624,450 downwards.
TATTTAAATATCATTTTAATAATTTAGAAGCAATAAGTGCTTGCGCATCATGATTTGAATGCATGAGTTTTGGCTGTGGTGTGATTTTAAAAGTCTTAAAATACTTATGAAAATTCTTAAAAATAATTGTGAAATAGTTTGTGAAAAGTTGTGTAAAAATTTGATTTAGAAAAGGTTTAAAAGTGTGGTTTAAAAGGTTTGAAAAAAAGAGAAGAAAATTTCCAAAACCCCTCCCTCTCTTCTCTCTCCCTTCTTTCTTTTCCAGCCGTGGCCCAGCAACCCCTGCGGCCCAGTAGCCTGCGCGGCCCACCTCCCCTTCCTCCCTCTTTTCCTTTTCCCCGCGCGGCCCACATTCTTTTCCAGCCCACCAACACCGCCGACGGCCCACTTTCTCTTCTCCCCCTCTCCTCTCGCTGCCAACCCGGGCCCACCCGTCAGCTTCCTCCCCTACCTCCAGCCGCCCCGACCCCCACGACCGCGCCGCCTCCCCACGCCTCTCCCGCGTCTCCCTCCGCCTTCAAGTCTCCATCAAGGCGCGTCGAAGCCCGGCTTCACTCCCCCTCCTTTACTCTTTTCCGTTTCACCTCAATCAAGTGCCCCCTTGATTGCCTTGAAGCAACCGGCCGCCGCCATGGCCATTAATGGACATTGTAGCCCTGGCCGTCGCCCTCTCTCGCCTTTCTCGCCCTATAAAACCGGCCCCAGAGCCCCTGCGGCCGTCCCTTTGCACTCTCCCGCGCCTCCCATATCCTCTCCCCACCTCCACAGGCGCCGCCCGATCCCGAGCCGCCGCCGCCGCCATTAATGGCCGGCGCCACCGACCTCGCCGCGCACCGCCTTGCGCGCCTCCTCCCTTTCCCCCTCCGCCCTATAAAGGATGAGCACCATCTCCTCTCCACCCCGCGCCCCTCCTTTCCTCTCCTCCCTCTCCACAGAGCCGCCGCCGCGGAGCACCACCGCCACCGCCGCCCCTCGCCGCCGATCTCTTTCTCCGCCGCTCCTCTCACCGTTCCGAGCCCAGTAAAGTCCTTGTGTCCTCCTCTTTATTTTGGTGATCTTCCCGTGCGATTCGGTGACCAGGAGGCCGTCCTTGGCTTCTCCGGCGAACTCCGCCGCCGGCGTCGCCGGGCGCCGCCGTGGGCCGGCCGTTCCCCGCCGGCCTCGCCCGCAAGCGTCCGGGACCGTCCGATGGACACAGGCGGTCCAGATTAAAAGGATCCGCGTACCCCCTTGATCGGTCCACCGTGGACCGATGGACCGGGTCCACGGGCGCCGGTCCACCGCTTGCGTCAGCACCGCGTCATGCCTGCATCAGCACCATCCAATCACGATTCGCCACGTGGCGCCACCGCAGCTCACCCGCCGGCCACCATGGCAAGTTTGCAAATAAGCCCCCCATTTCTGGAAATTACAAATATACCCTTCCACCCATATAAAAGCCTTACAACTAGGTCCTTTCTTTTATGCTTAGGCCCCTGCAGTCCTTGATTTCTCTATTCTAAAGCCCACCCTTAACTTTTTTACATGTTAGACCTCCTAGTTTCACACATAATTATGTCTAGGTCCCTGGAATCTTGCAGAAAATCGCCTAAACTTCCAGATATTCACAAATTAGTCCCTGAATCTTGTTTTAGCCATATCTTTTCCGTTCCAGCTCCGTTTTAAGCGTTCTTGGTGTTGAGGATCATGTGTGGTTCGAGGACCGGTGGATGGTCGCTTCCTTGTGTGATGAGTGATTGACAACGTTGTGTGGACTGATTCTTGGCTAAGTATTGCAGGTGCAGGTTGCGGCTTGACTCGTGTTGGTGCAGGTGAAGAACAAGCGCGAAAGGTCGTTGCCGGTGATGCCTCCAGGTGTGCAGAAGACAAGTAGGCTTCGTTCGAGGGACCGGTGGCCGGCGGGGGTCAAGTGCGGGTCGCATGGTGGCATGAACGACAAGATGAAGTCGTGGACGGTTTCTTGGTTGAGCCTCAAAACCAAGGTCGAGCCGGGACTACGTGGGAGCCAAGTCATGAGTGGAGATTGGCGGAGGCTACACGGAGTTCGCGGGGTTTCGGTGGTTCACCGAGAGAAAACCACCGGGTTCCTTGGTTGATCGGAGAACCGAAGACGGAGCGCGGCGGCACTGGACGGTCGACCGGTGGGTCCGGCCGGTCCGGCCGGTGGGGACCGGTCGGCCCAGGTGAGGAGCACCGTGCCGCGACGACGCAGTCCGGAATCTTCTAAGCGGAGGACACGCGTCGGGATCGCATGTCTTGCGTCGACGCTACGCAGGGTGCGGTCGCCGGGCATCCGTCCGATGGTGAAGACATCAAGAATTCCAAATCCGCCCTTGAGGGGTTTGTATCCCTAGTTAGTAGAGAAGGGCTTTTTAGACATTCGGTTGCCTCCATATAATCCAAGAGGTGAGAGGATGGCAGCCAACTCTTGGAACCCTAGCTCATTAGTTTTCCTATTTTCCACCTTTTTTCCTTAGGTTCTCTCTAGGACTAGCAAGAGAGCTTCACGGAGAGATCTTGTAGAGAGGGATGGATGATCGGGCGGCTTGCTAGGCCTTGTACGAACCTTTGTTTCATGTATAGATGATTCGGCGTGGTTCCTCAAGGTTTGGATGTGTTTTCCCCGGTTGTTCTTGGTGGTGATTTTCGGAGCCTCTCTCGGTGATTTCTTTGGGTTGTTTTCGGGGCCTTTCTCTTGGGGATTTGATGGGGGAAATTTGTGGGAACCCTTCGTGGTTCTTTGGGCTATGATTCCCCTCCCAAATCCGTGAGTAAAGGTGCTCGATTTTGGGGTTTCTTGAGTTCTTGGGTTGGAAGTGTTCTCGGCGGGATTTCTTCGATTCCTCCTTTTTGGACGAGTTTTTGTGGGATTAAACTTGGCTATGGACTCCTCATGAGGTGTTCTTGATATCCCCAAAGTCTTGTTCATGTCCGTGGAGCGATCCGGGAGATCGAGATTTGGATTTGGGGGAGTTGACCCGCGGGTGCTGTTCATCCCGAGCTGCCCAGGCTACACCGGTCTAACCGGTGCTCTTGACCGGTCTGACCGGTGTGAGCCCTTGTGGGTTTTTGCTCGGGTGAACGTCTTGGTGTGTTCGTTGTTGTCCCGTGTTGCCTTCTTGTTTCGAGTTTGGGTCCGTTTGGTGGTCGGTTGGCTGTTTGGTGCCTTGGGGGCTTTCAGGCTTCCATCGGTCCGACGGTGTGTCTCACCGGTCCGGCCGTGTAGAGCCACTTAGTGAAAGTTGCTCAGTTTCACCGGCAGGGACCGGTCTGACCGGTGGTGCTCACCGGTCTGACCGGTGTGAGTCTGTAGACTCGAGTTTTGGTTTTCCGCTGCGTTTCTCGGGTCGGAAGGTGGTGTGTTGGTTCCTAGGTCCAGTGGCACTCCAGTGGCACGTGGGCTTGAACAACCTTGGTAGTGAGTCAGAGACGTGTGTTGGAAGCCGTGTTCATCTTGTTGGAGTCTCCATCTCCTTCAAGAAGAATTTTTATCGGCTCCCATTCACTCCCCCCCTCTCTGGTTCGCCGTATCGGTCCTTCAAGTGGTATCAGAGCCGGTTCGGGTCTTTATTAACTCTAACCAGTCTAAGATCCAAGGATGGCGTACCAGGAACGAGGTTCGGGTCCTCCACACTTCGATGGCAAGAACTACCAGATGTGGAGCAAGCGGATGGGTGCGTTCCTCCGCGGAAAGGGTCGACCGTTTGCTTTGGGATGTCACGGTGGACACAGGGCTATGTCCCACCGATGGATTTCCTTGCTCCGGGGGTCGAGGGACGCATTCGACGCCAACAATAAGGCGGTCGACTACTTGTTTCGTGCTTTGTGTCGGCCGAGTTCGATCGGGTGCACACCGAGCACTTGGCTTGTAGGATTTGGGCGGTCCGAAGGAGGCTCATGTTGGGAACGCCCGGGTTCGGAGCACGGTTTTATGCGACCTACCGGAGAGAGTACGAGAACTTCACTCATCTCCCCGGTGAGTCCATCGATGCCTTGTTTCAGAGGTTCACGGTGGTGGTGAACAGCATGAGGGCCAATGTGGACATGCTCCCGTACGATGATCATGATAGAGCGGTCAAGCTCTTACACTCTTTGGATCGTACAATATGGGGCGGAAAGTTCGAGGCCATAGTCGAGTCGGAGAGGTATGATACTCTGACGGTGAACGAGCTGTTCTCGAAGCTCAAGTCGGCCGAGGTGGATAGGGGCATGATTGCCAAGCTCGAGGGATCGGACTGATTCCCATAGTCTTGCCCTCGTTGGTGGTTCCAAAGGAAAGACTAACTCTAACCCATCCACCAGATGTTCTCGTTTTCCTCTTTGATGTCTATGCCGGATGAGGAGTTTGATGACCTTGGAGAGGACGAGCCGGCGCGTTGACGAGGCGGTTCGAGAGGCGCACGAGAACCGCGTGAACATGAGGAGGAACACGAGGGCTTGCTTCCGGTGCGGCAAGCCGGGACACTTCGTCGGCCGACCGCCCGGGAGAAGGCCGAGAACAAGGACGCCTACAAGCACAAGCCGAGGATGAACGATGGCAAGTACCGTTCGAGGCGCGACCACAAGAGCAAGCACAAGAACAAGTACAAGAACGAGCGACGATCGAGGAAGAAGGAGGGCCGAGGCAAGGCCCGAGCGATGGTTGGAGCGAGCGACGTCGACTCCAGTTCCGCGTACTCCACCTCGAGCTCGAGCAGCAGCGAAGACGAGGGAGATCGCCGCAAGAACAAGAAGTCGTCCAAGAACCTGAGCGGGCTGAGCTGCTTTGCGAGAGATGGCCTTTGCACCATGGCGTTGAGCTCCGGCAGCAAGAAGAGCACACAGAGCGACTCGGACTCTGAGTCCGACGACGAGGTGCGTGATGAACTTCCCTTCTTGCGCCAGGAGAATGAGAGGCTTGTCTCTTTGCTTGATAACCGTGATGACATGCTTAGAGAGGCTAAGAAAATGAGGAAAGAGCTTAGGGCTTCACTCGAGGATGCTAGGACTAGAGTGGCCGAGCTAGAGACACGGGTGCTTGATAGCAAGCTTGAGATTGATTCGCTTAAGGCTAGCCCGTTGTTTCGATGAGAATGATTGTGCCGATTGCTCCATATTCCTTGCCGATCTTGCTCTATTTAAGGAGAAGCATGCCTCCAAGTGTGAGGAACTAGATGTGCTTAGGGTTGAAGTGGCCGAGCTTAAGTCTAGACCTGCTTTGCTAGGTGCTTGCACTTCTTGCCCCGTTTTGCATGCTAAGATTGATGAGATGCATGCTTACACTAGTTCGCTCGAGGCTAAATTGAAGGAACCCATGCCTACATCTTGCTCTACCCGTGAAATGCATGCATTGAAAAATTTGGAGCTTGCACATTATGTTGATCGTTTGCGGGATGAGAATGATGATTTGAGGAAGTTGATGGGTTGGTTGTCCGGTCACGAGCCTCGGTTGAGGATGATGATCGAGGCCTTTAAGAGGCAAGATGGTGAGGGGCTTGGGGCAAACAAGGTTGGTGAGGGAAGTGGAGAGAATATCCGGAGCCACCAAAAACCCACCACAAGAATGATTTCCCACCAAAACCTAACCATCTAAGGAACCGACTAGACACAACCCCAGCTCCACCCGTGTTTTCTACACCCACAAATGACCTACAAAAGCCTATCAAGTTTGTGAGCACTTCGGGGAAAGTGTTCTTTGGGAAGGAGAGTGAGAAGGCTAGTGGTGAGAAACCGGTGTAGGGTTTGAGTGGGGAGAAACCAAGTGAGCAGCCACATCCCAAGCCTAAGCCTAAGCTTGTGAGGTTCCATTGTGGCTATTGTGGGAGAGATGGCCATAAGGAGGAGTTTTTCTTCAAGAGGAAGCGAGAGGAGAGAATGGAGAAGGAGTGGGCTAACAAGGACAAGTACCACCCTTCCGATGGTGTACTTGAGCCTCGTATGCAGATGCCCAGGGGCAAGGCGATTGTGAGGACAGTTCGGGCTTGGGGAGAGAAGAAGGTTGCAGGTGGTGTTGTTGCCCCGGTGTCACACGGTCGGACGGTGTGGAGCACCGGCGGACCGGTGCGGGCCGGACAGACGGATTGTTTGGGTTTCGAGCTCGTACAGGTGCGAGGGTTGTTTCTGGTGGTCGTGGTTCTGGTGGTTGGGCTGGAAAGGGTGCAGGTGGTCAGTTTGCTAGGCGTTCTCCTCCTCGTGCTCAATACGGGGATTGGAGGAGTCGTGGCGTTGAGTTGGAGAGGAAGGACGTTCCGCGGGCTTTCTTGCGTGGTTTTGGTCCTCCTCTAGGCAGAGAGGGGTGGTTCCCTCAGGGTGGTTACCGTGGTGGTGTTCGTGGAGGCAGTTTTGGTAGGAGAGATACTTTGGTTGGTGCTAACCCCACTTTCGAGCAAATGGCTCGGCACTGGTTTTCCTCCTTTGGTACTAACCCCAGTGCTGAGTCGTTTGTTCGCTCACGTGCTTATTTTTGAATTTCAGGTGGGAGACTTGAAGAACATTTGGTTGATTGACTCCGGTTGCTCGAGGCATATGACCGAGACAGGGGGTGGTTCTCAAGTCTCGTCCCGTGGTGACGAAGAGGTACATCACCTTTGGGGACAATGGGCGTGGGCGTGTGCTTTCGAAGGTGAGATAAAAGTGAGTGACAAGATCACTCCGAGGCGTGTTGCTCTTGTTCAATCGCCGGGGTACAATTTGCTTTCGTGTCCCGGCTTGTTGGATGAGGGTTTTGAGGTGTTGTTTCGGCCTCGGTGGTTCTCGGATTGTGGACTCTTGAGGGGACCTTGTCTGTATGGTCGTTCCCGAGGGTCAGGTGTTTCGTGCTGATTTTTCTCAGTCTTCGGGTGTGGAGCGTTGTTTCTTGGCTGGTTCTTCGAGTGAGTTGTGGAAGTGGCATAGGAAGTTGGGTCACTTGAGCTTTGACCTTTTGTCTCGCTTGAGTAAACTCAATTTGGTCCGAGGATTGCCACGTTTGAGGCTTGAGAAGGAGTTGGTTTGTGCTCCGTGTAGGCATGCCAAGATGGTGGCCTCTTCTCACCCGCCTCTCACCGATGTGATGACTGAGCGTCCATGCGAGTCGCTCCATATGGACCTTGTTGGCCCGGCTCGTGTGCGATCTGCGGGTGGGAAGTGGTATGTCCTTGTTGTGGTGGACGACTATTCTCGGTATGCGTGGGTGTTCTTTCTCGAGGATAAGGGGGAGACGTTTGGTTTTGTTCGAGATCTAGTCTTGAGGTTGAGGAACGAGAGGCACGAAGATACCATACGAGCTATCCGCAGTGATAATGGCACGGAATTCAGAAACTCTCGTTTTCAAACCTTTTGCCATGACTTGGGTCTTGAGCACCAGTTTTCGAGTCCGTATACGCCTCCCCAGAATGGTGTTGTGGAAAGGAAGAACATGACCTTGTGCGAGATGGCTCGGACGATGCTTGATGAGCATAGGACTCCGAGGAGGTATTGGGCCGAGGCGGTGAATACCGCGTGCTATGTGTCGAACGAGATATACCTCGAGTGCACAAGAAGAAGACATGCTATGAGTTGATGCATGGTCGCACACCCAAGGTGAGTCACTTCCATGTCTTTGGTTGCAAGTGTTTCATTCGAAGAAAGGCGGGAAGTTGGATAAGTTTGAGGCTAGGTCGTCGATGGTATTTTCTTTGGTTATGCATCTCATTCTAGAGCATATCGTGTGCTCAATCTTGAAACTAACCAAATCGTGGAGACTTGCGAGGTAACCTTCGACGAGACGAGCCACGTAGTCGCCTTGTCTTTGAGTGTGCGGGTGATGATGAGCTTGGCGAGGAGATCTTTCGGGAGGAGGAGCATGAACATGGTGATGATGAGGATGGCGGTGTGGTGCCCCCGCCGAACATGTACCCACTACTTCGACTACGATGATGGATGGACCCTCTGCTACACCTACGACGACAAATCAAGAACGAGGAGAAGGCGATGTTGAGGGGGAGGTAGCTTCGAGGCGAGAACCTCCCCGGCGAGTTCAAGTGGATCACCCGGCTTCGAGGATCATCGGCGACATGAATGAACGCACTACACGGTCGAGGGTTCGAAACAATTCCCATTTTGCTCATGCTTGCGTTTGTTGCTTCTTTCGAGCCCAAAGACATAGGACACGCACTATCTGATCACAATTGGGTTAATTCGATGCATGAGGAGTTGGAGAACTTTGAGAGGAATCGGTGTGGGAGTTGGTTGACCCTCCCCCAGGGTGTAAGCCGATTGGTACAAAGTGGGTGTGGAAAAACAAAGAGGGAGAGAAGGGTGAGGTTGTGAGGAACAAGTCGAGACTTGTTGCTCGGGGGTTCGTCCGAAGGAGGGGATCGACTACGAGGAGACCTTTGCTCCCGTAGCCCGTTTGGAGGCAATTAGGATCCTTCTAGCCTTTTCCGTGGCTAAAGGGTTCAAGTTGCACCAAATGGATGTGAAGAGTGCTTTTTTCGAATGGTGTCTTTGGAGGAAGAAGTGTATGTGAGGCGACCTCCGGGGTTTGAGAGTGAGAAGTACCCCCACCGGGTGTACAAGTTGAAGAAGGCGATGTATGGGTTGAAGCAGGCGCCTAGAGCTTGGTATGGCAGGTTGAGGGGGTTCTTGTTTGAGAGAGGTTTTGAGATGGGGAAGGTCGATCAGACCTTGTTTTTGCTGAGGCAGGGCAGAGATATCCTGATTGTGCAGGTGTACATGGATGATATTGTCTTTGGTGGCTCGTCTAACTCTCTTGTTGCGAGGTTTGCAGATGATATGAGCAGGGAGTTTGAGATGAGCATGATGGGCGAGTTGCAGTTCTTCCTCGGGCTACAAATCAAGCAATCAAAGGAAGGAACATGTGTGCACCAGGCTAAGTACAACAAGGACATTGTGAGGAAGTTCAAGATGGAGGACTCCAAGGCTATGACGACGCCGATGAGTACGACTACAGCTCTTGATGCGGACGAGGAAGGTGAACACGTGGATCGAAGGGAGTACGGAGCATGATCGGGTCACTCCTCTACTTGACGGCGACGAGGCCGGACATACGGTTCTCGGTGTGTCCGTGCGCTCGTTTTCAAGCGTCTCCGAGGACTTCGCATCGGCAAGCGGTGAAGAGAATTTTCGGGTACTTGCGTCACACTCCCGACTTCGGCCTTTGGTACTCCGCGTCCTCTTCTTTGGCGCTTCATGGTTTTTCGTACGCGGATTTTGCCGGGTGTCGGTTGGATAGGAAGTCCACTTCCGGGACTTGCCGGTTTTTGGGTTCTTCTTTGGTGTCTTGGTCTTCCCGTAAGCGGTCGAGTGTTGCTCAATCCACGACCGAAGCCGAGTATGTTGCCGCCGCTAGTTGTTGCTCTCGGCTCCTTTGGATCACCTACACCATGAGTGACTTTGGTGAGGAGTATACCCATGTCCCACTTCAATGTGATAGCACCAGTGCCATAAGCGTTGCAAAGAATCCAGTGCTCCATTCCAAAACCAAGCACATAGAAGTGAGGTATCATTTTCTGAGAGACAACGTCGAGAAAGGAAAGATAGCTTTGATACATGTACCCACACATGACCAACTAGCCGATATTTTCACCAAACCCCTAGATCAAGCAACTTTCACTCGTTTGCGGGGGGAACTTGGTGTGTGTTTGATTTCTTGAGTTGGGTGTGTGGGAGCTCTCTTTTGCCGGTGGTGTCGAGCCCGTTTTGCCTCCCCTCGAGGAGCCGGTTTGTAGCATATGTATAGCTTTCCTTTGTGCATTTCTTGCATTTGGCATGGCATATGTAACATGATGTATAGGCATCCTTGTATCTTAGATTGCATGCATTTTGTATCATATGCATTGGTTAAGAAAAGCTTCTCTTATATACATTGTTCACCATGGATTGAAATATATGTCTTTGTGAGCTTGTTTGGTATGCTATGGTTAGTTTGGCTTAGCTCTTGATGATCTTGATGAATAATCCATGGTTGATAGCTATGCTTTTGAAAAATGTCACATGTATGCTCTCTCATGTGTAAATGCCTTTACATGCTCTTGACATGTTTGTGTGGCCTTGCTATGCTTAATTTGTGGTTGGATAGCTAGTTTATTGATCATATGGGGCCAAAGGCTCATTTGCCATCATGAATGTTTAGCCCTCTTGACTTATCTTGTGGAGGAGCATAAGTTCCTTTTTGTCGCAAAGACATTTCATGTACCATTTACAAATCTGAAAATGAAATGAAAAATGCTTGGAAAATATGCTCCCATGTCATATGTGCTGAATTTAATTTGCTTTGGGTGCTAAACCGTTGCATGATGCCTACCAATGAGAAGTCTCATAAATAGAAGTAGGCACATGGCTCGGTGGCTTTGACATGACATGAGGTGCTTGTGGGTGTTTGTGATGGTCTTATGATTAGAATGGCTGTCCTAGCATGAAGTTTGTGTGGCTTTGCCATTTTGATATGCTTTGATCATGTTTAGGACTTTGCTCATGAGAGGCAAGTTTTCGCAAAATTGCCAAAATCCATCTTAGCTTCGTCCAATGGTTGTGAAACTTGGTGATCATGTAGTTGAGATCGATACGAAGCCGTAGAGTATCTAACTTGCTCATTTGGACATGTGTAGCATTCTTTGTTGAATCTTGTATATTTGAGAAGCTCTAGGTTGAAAGTTTTGCATTTTTGGCTTGATTCATGCATTGCCAACAAGGGGGAGAAGTTTGAGCTTGAAATGGCTTAATGGACGCTTTTAGAAGGTTTTCAGGTGGTTTCGAGCCATTTCGGGTTTCGTTGTACACCGGTCCGACCGGTGAAGAGCACCGGTCCGACCGGTGTGAGTGCTGGTCCCGTACACATGTTAGGCACCGGTCGACCGGTGGTGATGACCGGTCCGACCGGTGTGAGCCGAAAGTGCTTTGCACCGTCCTGTTTTCAAGTGGTTTGCATGCATTCGTCTAGGGGGAGGTGCATTGGTTCAGGGGGAGCTTGCATGTGTGCAGGGGGAGCTCTTTGTGAGTTTTTCGAGCTTTGATTCGGTGGTTTGCGCTCTTTGTTTGAGCTTTGCTTTTGTCTCGGATGTGTCGAGCCGTTGCCCTTGCCTAAGGGGTCCGAGACTCGTCTTCTTCAAGTGATCTTGCTCTTTGCCTTTGTTTGGCTTTCGATCGCTTGTTGGAGTTTCTTTTTGTTCGTTTCTTTTCTTTTTCTTTTCTCTCTTGTTACTTTCATGTGGGTGTTGTCAATGCACTCATCAAGGGGGAGATTGAGGACCATGTGTGGTTCGAGGACCGGTGGATGGTCGCTTCCTTGTGTGATGAGTGATTGACAACGTTGTGTGGACCGATTCTTGGCTAAGTATTGCGGGTGCAGGGTTGCGGCTTGACTCGTGTTGGTGCAGATGAAGAACAAGCGCGAAAGGTCGTTGCCGGTGAGGCCTCCAGGTGTGGACAAGACAAGTAGGCTTCGTTCGAGGGACCCGGTGGCCAGCGGGGTCAAGTGCGGGCCGCATGGTGGCATGAACAGAAAGATGAAGTCGTGGACGATTTCTTGGTTGAGCCTCAAAACCAAGGTCGAGCCGGGACTACGTGGGAGCCAAGTCATGAGTGGAGATTGGCGGAGGCTACACCGAGTTCGCGGGGTTTCCGGTGGTTCACCGTAAACCACCGGGTTCCTTGGTTGATCCACAAAGCCCGGACGGAGAACCGAAGACGGAGCCGCGAAGAAGCCTCGGACCGGTCTAACCGGTGGGTCCGACCGGTCCGACCGGTGAGGAGCACCGGTCCGGCCGGCTTGCGACGACGCAGTCCGAATCTTCGAAGCGGAGGACACGCGTCGGGATCGCATGGCTTGCGTCGAGGCTACGCAGGGTGCGGTCGCCGGGCATCCGTCCGATGGTGAAGACATCAAGAATTCCAAATCCGCCCTTGAGGGGCTTGTATCCCTAGTTAGTAGAGAAGGGTTTTTAGACATTCGGTTGCCTCCATATAACCCAAGAGGTGAGAGGATGGCAGCCAACTCTTGTAACCCTAGCTCATTAGTTTTCCTATTCTCCACCTTTTTTCCTTAGGTTCTCTCTAGGACTAGCAAGAGAGTTTCACGGAGAGATCTTGTAGAGAGGGATGGATGATCGGGCGGCTTGCAAGACCTTGTACGAACCTTTGTTTCATGTATAGATGATTCGGCGTGGTTCCTCAAGGTTTGGATGTGTTTTCCCCGGTTGTTCTTGGTGGTGATTTTCGGAGCCCTCTCTCGGTGATTTCTTTGGGTTGTTTTCGGGGCCTTTCTCTTGGGGATTTGATGGGGGAAATTTGTGGGAACCCTTCGTGGTTCTTTGGGCTGTGATTCCCCTCCCAAATCCGTGAGTAAAGGTGCTCGATTTTGGGGTTTCTTGAGTTCTTGGGTTGGAAGTGTTCTCGGCGGGATTTCTTCGATTCCTCCTTTTTGGACGAGTTTTTGTGGGATTAAACTTGGCTATGGACTCCTCATGAGGTGTTCTTGATATCCCCAAAGTCTTGTTCAAGTCCGTGGAGCGATTCGGGAGATCGAGATTTGGATTTGGGGGAGTTGACCCGCGGGTGCTGTTCATCCCGAGTCGCCCGAGCTACACGGTCGACCGGTGCTCTTGACCGGTCTGACCGGTGCGAGCCCTTGTGGGTTTTTGCTCGGGTGAACGTCTTGGTGTGTTCGTTGTTGTCCCGTGTTGCCGCCGTTTCGAGTTTGGGTCCGTTTGGTGGTCGGTTGGCCTGTTTGGTGCCTTGGGGGCTTTCAGGCTTCCATCGGTCTGACCGGTGTGTCTCACCGGTCTAACCGGTGTAGAGCCACTTAGTGAAAGTTGCTCAGTTTCACCGGCAGGGACCGGTCTGACCGGTGGTGCTCACCGGTCTGACCGGTGTGAGTCTGTAGACTCGAGTTTTGGTTTTCCGCTGCGTTTCTCGGGTCGGAAAGTGGTGTGTTGCTTCCTAGGTCCAGTGGCACTCCAGTGGCTACGTGGGCTTGAACAACCTTGGTAGTGAGTCGGAGACGTGTGTTGGAAGCCGTGTTCATCTTGTTGGAGTCTCCATCTCCTTCGAGAAGAATTTTTATCGGCTCCCATTCACTCCCCCTCTCTGGTTCGCCGTATCGGTCCTTCAGGTGTCCATGCGACCGTCTTTTCAAGCCCGTCAGCTTTAGAACCTTGTTTTGGCCGTATCTTGTGCGTTTTAGCTCCGTTTCCACCGTTTCAAATTGCGTTAGGCTCATATCAACTAAAACTACGTGATAGGACCAATGTTGTACATGTTCCTTGTTTTATAATTTATTTAAATGTTAAATATGATTAAAAATCCCATTACACATGCTTTTCTAATTAAAATATAATTAGAAGTTTAACACGTGTTTTCATAAGAAAGTTAATATGATTAATATTAAATGAACATCTCTTTTAATTAAAAGTTAGTTAGATGTATACCTCGATTTTTATAATCAAATTTAATTTGATTAATGATTATGCAATTTGCTTTCTACTAAAATGTAACATAGGCTATATCTCGGGTTTTCTTAATTAAATGTTAAATTGATTAAAATGAATATAAATGTATTTTTAAGTTATAATTTGATTAGAATAACTCGAAATATAATGATAAGCGCCTAGATGCTTTTACATGCTTCTTTTAAAATTAAATGTTTAATTTGCATAAATCATACTTGAATATTTATAAGTAAAATTGGACTAGGCCTACATCGTCTTTTAATACAAATATAACTTGCTTAATTATAAATAGGGTATTTCTCTGAAATAACCTATATCATGATTTTACTTAATTAAAAGATATCAAACACATAGCTAGCTCTTGTTTGTGATCATCCAAATCTCTCGATAGTTCCGAGTGTTCCGGGTGTTCGCTTTCCTAGAGCCAAACCTTGTTGTCTCTTTAAGCTTTTCATGCTTGGTGTATTGTTTTGTTTATTGAATGTATTCTTGTGTGCTCGTAGACATCGTGCCAGTTTCAAGCAAGCAGCCAGTTGAAGTAAATCAAGAGCAAGTGTTTGAAGAAGAAGAACCTTAGTGTTTAAGCATGGAAGGCAAGTGGTCTTCTCCCCCTGCATGATTCTATTTTATCATATGTAATTGCATGACAACTAAGTTTATATTTATTATGATATTGCATTAAATTGATGGGAACACCTTTTTAAGGACTTACCTAGACTTTTATCCACAATCCATGGATCAACCCGGTTTAACAAATGTTTTTGGGTAGAATATGCTAGTTGCTCAACTTGGGTTGGATAAAAATGGTTTTCCAAGATAAAGGCTTGTATGTTTAACGATGATGATTTTGGTAATACAAGATCATATGATTTAATCGGAACATGTAGAACCACCCAAGAAAACATGCGCAACCACAGTGTTACATGGCTCTGACCTTAGCCAATTAATTAGGTGTGCGATTGATCTGATGGCCCTTTTCCGAAAGGAGCAGAGGGGGATCCGGGTTGCAGGGGTATAGCCGGTCCTTTTGGGGTAGCGACCTTTGCTAAGGTGCTGACCACTAGGGAGGGTTATGGTCCGCCCTGATCTGTAACTATGCGGGTCGTTAGTCTTTTGTATACCTTTGTAAAGGCTTCGTAGCGTCCCTATGCAATCACACCTCGGAAGTGTGATATGATGCCTAATCAGCATCGCATGGTTGGGTTCAAAGTTGTTCGGAACTTTTACGCGAGCTGTGGGTAAAGTGTGCAAACCTCTGCAGAGTGTAAAACTGATTGATCAGCCGTGCTCACGGTCATGAGCGGCTTGGACCCTCACATGATTAATAAACTTGAAGATGAGAATAAATCGTGGTTTGGTGAAGCTCGATGAGCTTTGGAAAGTTTTGTTGTAAAAGTTTTTCTTAAGTGGGTTGGTATATACTTACATCTAGTAACTAAGCGTTCTTTAATTAAAAGTTTGACCAACATTATAATGCTAACCGCTGCAAAACCATAGCCTATCCTTGATAGCCTTGCATCTTCCCCCACTTGTTGAGTACCAACCATAAGTGTACTCGGCCTTCTTGCTTATTGTTCAGAAGAGAACAACGGTGAAGAGTTCTACTGCGACCTTGAGGAGTTCTGAGGCATGCGTCTCCCCCAGTCAAGTGCCTGTGGAAGCGGAAGACGAAGACTCGTCGTGTAGTTATCGTTTTCCGATGTTAAAGACCTTCGTGTCTTCCGAATGAGTGTAGTAAGTTGTTAAACCTCTTGTTACGTTTTTACTGTCTATGATATTACACTCATTTCGTCTATCATATGTGTGGAACTAGATCCTGGCACACATATGAGATGCATCTGGTTTCCATCCGGAAATCGGGTGTGACACACCTGCTCCGATTCGTTAGATTTCGTTCGCATTGTTCCCACCGCGCCGCGCCAGGCGCGTACAGTTCGTACGCCGGCTCGATTCGTGGAGCATCATGATTCATGACAGACAATCTAGCTCGTGAAGCGGTCTCGCCGGGGCTCGCGGCGGCGCCAGTGACCCTGGACCAATTACGAGGCCATCATCGTCGTCATCATCATCTCTGCATGCCCCCATGCGCACGCGCGTGGGAGCCAAAGTGGCAAAGCCAAACCGCTAAAAAAATTACGAGGTAATCATGGCGCCGGCCGCAGCAAGCACTAGCACCGCCGGCGGCCCGGTGTGGGGGGGGGGGGGGGGGGGGGGGGGGGGGGGGGGGGCTTTTTACGGCAAGGCGCGGCGGCTCTGGGTGGGCGTGGGTCTCGGGTCTCCGCTCGAATTTACGGGCCCGGGTGGGGCGCCGGGCCCCGCCGCTCCGGCGCGCTCTTTTTCGGCAGCGGCGTAGCGGAGCTGGCGCGGCAAAAGGGCATCACGAGGCGGGGGAGAGCCAGGCCGACGAGCAGAGGGGCCATGCCAGGGACAGACAGACAGGGAGGCCTCGCCAAGCTGCCCTGTTCGGGCACAGCATGGGAGTCGTCGGCTTCTCAGGCCGTGGTGTTACTGTTACTGTGTTGTGTTATGTGTTTGGTCCTGACGCACTCTGCGAAGCGGCGGTGTCGCAAACTGTAGACCGAGCGAGCGATGCTGTGTGCGCAGCGCAGGTGATCGACACGAAACGCGACGCTGCGAAAGACAGGCGTGACGACGTGTACGCTCCGTGTACTGTTACCGGAGTACACGACGCTACGGCACGAGACTCTCTTGTTACAAGAGAGCAGTGTGTGTGAACGATACTCTTGTATGTACGTGCCGAGAGCAGGCGAGGCGAGCAGAGAGGCTGTGTGTGTGGACGGGAGCTCTCGGCGTGTGCAGGGAACGAGAATGAGGCAGCGAGAGGCGAAGCCTAGCGACACGCCTGATTAGAGCGCACACGGGCACCAACGCGATGCCACATGCATGGCCGGCCCCATGGCCAGATCGGCGGCAGCGGCAACGGCGACGGAGCCCCTGCTGATGGCTGCTGCAAAGCTGCGTGCGTTCGTCGCATCCGTGCAGATCTCGCTCCGCCGCTCGTCTACACAACGTAGCCGTAGATCGGAACTGAGCGCGCGGTAGAGCCGTACGTAGAGGCCAGCCGGCCAGGCTCGCTCGCCGCCGACCGACCCGTGCTGCAGGCACAGAGGGGGCATGGCATGACAGCCCGTGAGAACGAAGACGAGCGAAAGGCACCCCGCGCGCGAGAACGAAACGGAGCAGTGGACGCATCCGCCGACGACGATGGACACATCCGTGTCAATCTCCTGTTCACTTCGTGGCCGTGTGCGAGCGATTACGGCTCGCGGGGGTGGGAATCACGAGGCGGCCGATGGGAGTTACGAGCGCTGAGGAACTGACTAGCTGGCTGACTGGCTGACCGGCTCGGCTGGCTCGCTGAACCGTGCATGGCTTGTGGCCTTGTGGGGCAAAGCATGGCAGCGTTCCCTTGGTCCTATGCGCATGTCGTCTTACACGAGATCGTGGCGGCAAAAAGATGCACCGGCTCGCAGGCCTCGGAGAGTTAAAAAGGAAGCGGGCAGGCGGGCAGCGGGGGAAGTGGTGCCGTCCTCTGACCTGACCCTCTCTGTTTCGTCGTCCGTGCTTTGACGAGCATTTGGACCAGGTTTTGCATCCCCGGCTTGTTCGGTCTAATCAGTCGTGTCGGGACCGGTCTTAGGTCTCCTTTGGCGCTTGCAGAGTGCATAGAGTATCGAACATGCATGGTTCATCAGGGAAACCTTTGCTTGGTCAACGTTCCCATCAGGCAGGTTTTCAATTGTTGTGTAATTTTCCCTTTATTCTGGTGATGAAGATTCGTTTATCGTGACAATTCACTCAATCATTAAGGCCTCTAAAATTTATTCCTAGAACCACAAAAAGTAAACATATTTTTTACATATAAAGACTGATAGGCTGGTATATTTAACAGTTTTGTGTGATAGGAAATAAGCCAAAACAAGTCGAAATAAGCTGAGAACTCACGATGACATACTTGGCCATAGCTTAATATTCCAAAGAAAATAAATCTGCTAATTTCAAGATTTATATTTTGAATCTTCATTGAAATGTATCTTACCTTACTATTACTATACTTGACGAGGGCCTCGATTAGAGCCCCCAAAACGACAAGATAATCACCCTTGTGATGGAGACTTCTGACACCATTGACAACGTCAAGGCTCAGATCCAGAGTAAGGAGGGATGCAAATCTTCTTCAAGACCTTCATCAACGACACACCTCATCTCTGACTACCAGGCGGCTCGCACGACTACTTTCGGCCTCGCACGACTACTCTCCGACTCGCACGAGTACTTTCCGACTACTTGCTCGCACAAGTAGTCTCCGCCTCTGACTACTCGTTCGAACGAGTAGTTTCCGTCTCCGACTAAGGCGGGGGCCCACACATGGTGGTCGGAGCGTGGGATCGAGGGCCCCACACGAACGTGGTGCTGCCCCAACGCTCGAATTCCCCGCGACGACACGCAAGGCTCCGGTTCTCCATGCCATGCAAAACCCCCAGCTGGCGGGACGCGCGAGCGGCCGATCTGACAGGAGACGTAACACCGCACTGTGCGACTACGCGACCTCCGATGCGCCGTACTGTCCAACCTCTACGGCACGCCACCCCCGTCAGAACAGGTTCTCAATGACCCTCTACGGGCAGCGCCTACCTACACTTAGGCCGTAGCGTGGCGGGCCTAATCAACACTCAAAAGAGGCGAGTCACCTGTTGTGGGGTAGCCAAGCTACCTTGCACAAATAATGAATGGAACTTAAAGCTCAAGAATAATAACCAAAAACCAAAACTCAAACACAAACAGAAGAAAACCGAAAGCTCTTTCTCAATAGTGAATTTCTCAAAAGTCGATCCCCTTTACAAGTGCCGGTCCGTCTCCTTTTATATGGAGGCGAGCAGACTTTTTACATGCCGAGAATACCCTCGTGTAAAACAGATCAAAACAGGATGTGCTAGGCTAATTTTGGGAAGTCTCCAATTGGGTCTTCACGTAATCGACGCTCTGTGACGTCACGCCGCAAATCGCGATGCCTTTCTTGCTGTCATCACGTGCGCCTGTCGGGAGAAGACCCTCAATCCTTTGGAGACCCCCCTTTCACCTGGTGCATCCCTTCTCCTGAAACACATGTCATAGACAAACTTGAATGCATTAGATGTTAGGGACGACGAAACCCCCGGCGAAACCCAGACTAAGACTGACTGGGTGGGTGAGATTCGCCCCTGGGGTTTCGTCGCGAGGAAAACCAATCCGCCAAACCGTGACTCTAACACGTCAAACTGCTGGGCTTGTCTGGTCGCTCTATTGGTGACGAAAGGCCCTGCTCGAAAGATGGAAACTGAAAGATGAAAAAAGGATTTAAGGGCTCCTAGGGTTTCACCGCTGAGCATTTCGCATCAAACTTAACCAATTGAAACAATCTTACGTTTTGACATACGAAAGGCTTGATTCTGAATCACCCCAACAGAATCCCCTCGATGGCGAGGCGCTTGCTTCGATGCAAACCTGAGCCAGCGAAACCTGGGGATCAAGAATCGAGGCAAAAGAAAACGTCTTCCCTGGCGTCGGTTCCCGAGACTTCGTCTTGAATTGCCAAAACACCCTCGATTTTTTACCGTTGGGTTCAAAAAATTCGACCGTTGGGTTTTACCGCCTATAAATAGAGGGGGTCGAGGCCGCCGATAGTCCGTCGTCGTTTCACCTCTTATTCTCTCGCTTATAATTGGCGATTGGTTCCCTTGCCTTCGTTCTCCGCTAGCCGCTTCTGCGAAAGCTTCGGCCGTCTTGGGAGGTTAGTTTTCATCTTGCTCAAAATACATGCTTCCGCTTTTACCTTCCGTGGCGATGTACCTTAAGGCTAAGTTTTCATATACACCTGGCTCGTGTTAGGCACACTACTAAAGCCATGCCAACCTCTACGGCACGCCACCCCCGTCAGAACAGGTTCTCAATGACCCTCTACGGGCAGCGCCTACGTACAGTTAGGCCGTAGCGTGGTGGACCTAATCAACACTCAAAAGAGCTGAGTCACCTTTTGTGGGGTAGCCAAGCTACCTTGCACAAATAATGAATGGAAATTAAAGCTCAAGACTAATAACCAAAAACCAAAACTCAAACACAAAACAAGAAAACCGAAAGCTCTTTCTCAATAGTGAATTTCTCAAAAGTCGATCCCCTTTACAAGTGCCGGTCCGTCTCCTTTTATATGGAGGCGAGCGTACTTTTTTTACATGCCGAGAATACCCTCGTGTAAAAACGTATCAAAACAGGATGTGCTAGGCTAATTTTGGGAAGTCTCCAATTGGGTCTTCACGTAATCGACGCTCTGTGACGTCACGCCGCAAATCGCGATGCCTTTCTTGCTGTCATCACGTGCGCCTGTCGGGAGAAGACCCTCAATCCTTTGGAGACCCCCCTTTCACCTGGTGCATCCCTTCTCCTGAAACACATGTCATAGACAAACTTGAATGCATTAGATGTTAGGGACGACGAAACCCCCCGGGCGAAACCCAGACTAAGACTGACTGGGTGGGTGAGATTCGCCCCTGGGGTTTCGTCGCGAGGAAAACCAATCCGCCAAACCGTGACTCTAACACGTCAAACTGCTGGGCTTGTCTGGTCGCTCTATTGGTGACGAAAGGCCCTGCTCGAAAGATGGAAACCGAAAGATGAAAAAAGGATTTAAGGGCTCCTAGGGTTTCACCGCTGAGCATTTCGCATCAAACTTAACCAATTGAAACAATCTTACGTTTTGACATACGAAAGGCTTGATTCTGAATCACCCCAATGAATCCCCTCGATGGCGAGGCGCTTGCTTCGATGCAAACCTGAGCCAGCGAAACCTGGGGATCAAGAATCGAGGCAAAAGAAAACGTCTTCCCTGGCGTCGGTTCCCGAGACTTCGTCTTGAATTGCCAAAACACCCTCGATTTTTTACCGTTGGGTTCAAAAAATTCGACCGTTGGGTTTTACCGCCTATAAATAGAGGGGGTCGAGGCCGCTGATAGTCTGCTGTCAGTTTCACCTCTTATTCTCTCGCTTATAATTGGCGATTGGTTCCCTTGCCTTCGTTCTCCGCTAGCCGCTTCTGCGAAAGCTTCGGCCGTCTTGGGAGGTTAGTTTTCATCTTGCTCAAAATACATGCTTCCGCTTTTACCTTCCGTGGCGATGTACCTTAAGGCTAAGTTTTCATATACACCTGGCTCGTGTTAGGCACACTACTAAAGCCATGCCAACCTCTACGGCACGCCACCCCCGTCAGAACAGGTTCTCAATGACCCTCTACGGACAGCGCCTACGTACAGTTAGGCCGTAGCGTGGTGGACCTAATCAACACTCAAAAGAGCTGAGTCACCTTTTGTGGGGTAGCCAAGCTACCTTGCACAAATAATGAATGGAAATTAAAGCTCAAGACTAATAACCAAAAACCAAAACTCAAACACAAACAGAAGAAAACCGAAAGCTCTTTCTCAATAGTGAATTTCTCAAAAGTCGATCCCCTTTACAAGTGCCAGTCCGTCTCCTTTTATATGGAGGCGGGCAGACTTTTTACATGCCTAGAATACCCTCGTGTAAAACAGATCAAAACAGGATGTGCTAGGCTAATTTTGGGAAGTCTCCAATTGGGTCTTCACGTAATCGACGCTTCGTGACGTCACGCCGCAAATCGCGACGCCTTTCTTGCTGTCATCACGTGCGCCTGTCGGGAGAAGACCCTCAATCCTTTGGAGACCCCCCCTTTCGCCTGGTGCATCCCTTCTCCTGAAACACATGTCATAGACAAACTTGAATGCATTAGATGTTAGGGACGACGAAACCCCCCGGGCGAAACCCAAACTAAGACTGATTAAGTGGGTGAGATTCGCCCCTGGGGTTTCGTCGCGAGGAAAACCAATCCGCCAAACCGTGACTCTAACACTTCGAACCGCTGGGCTTGTCTGGTCGCTCTATTAGTGACGAAAGGCCCTGCTCGAAAGATGGAAACCGAAAGATGAAAAAAGGATTTAAGGGCTCCTAGGGTTTCACCGCTGAGCATTTCGCATCAAACTTAACCAATTGAAACAATCTTACGTTTTGACATACGAAAGGCTTGATTCTGAATCACCCCAACAGAAACCCCTCGATGGCGAGGCGCTTGCTTCGATGCAAACCTGAGCCAGCGAAACCCGGGGATCGAGAATCGAGGCAAAAGAAAACGTCTTCTCCGGCGTCGGTTCCCGAGACTTCGTCTTGAATTGCCAAAACACCCTCGATTTTTTACCGTTGGGTTCAAAAAATTCGACTGTTGGGTTTACCACCTATAAATAGAGGGGGTCGACGCCGCTGATTGTCTGATGTCACTTTCATCTCTTATTCTCTCGCTTAGAATTGGCGATTGGTTCCCTTGCCTTCGTTCTCCGCTAGCCGCTTCTGCGAAAGCTTCGGCCGTCTTGGGAGGTTAGTTTTCATCTTGCTCAAAATACATGCTTCCGCTTTTACCTTCCGTGGCGATGTACTTTAAGGCTAAGTTTTCATATACACATGGCTCGTGTTAGGCACACTGCTAAAGCCATGCCAACCTCTACGGCACGCCACCCCCATCAGAACACGTTCTCAATGACCCTCTACGGGCAGCGCCTACCTACACTTAGGCCGTAGCGTGGTGGGCCTAATCAACACTCAAAAGAGCTGAGTCACCTGTCGTGGGGTAGCCAAGCTACCTTGCACAAATAATGAATGGAAGTTAAAGCTCAAGACTAATAACCAAAAACCAAAACTCAAACACAAACAGAAGAAAACCGAAAGCTCTTTCTCAACAGTGAATTTCTCAAAAGTCGATCCCCTTTACAAGTGCCAGTCCGTCTCCTTTTATATGGAGGCGAGCAGACTTTTTACATACCGAGAATACCCTCGTGTAAAACAGATCAAAACAGGATGTGCTAGGCTAATTTTGGGAAGTCTCCAATTAGGTCTTCACGTAATCGACGCTCCGTGACGTCACGCCGCAAATCGCGACACCTTTCTTGCTGTCATCACGTGCGCCTGTCGGGAGAAGACCCTCAATCCTTTGGAGACCCCCTTTCACCTGGCGCATCCCTTCTCCTGAAACACATGTCATAGACAAACTTGAATGCATTAGATGTTAGGGATGACGAAACCCCCCGGGCGAAACCCAGACTAAGACTGACTGGGTGGGTGAGATTCGCCCCTGGGGTTTCGTCGTGAGGAAAACCAATCCGCCAAACCGTGACTCTAACACTTCGAACCACGGGGCTTGTCTGGTCGCTCTATTGGTGACGAAAGGCCCTGCTCGAAAGATGGAAACCGAAAGATGAAAAGGATTTAAGGGCTCCTAGGGTTTCGCCGCTGAGCATTTCGCATCAAACTTAACCAACTGAAACAATCTTACGTTTTGACATACGAAAGGCTTGATTCTGAATCACCCCAACAGAAGCCCCTCGATGGCGAGGCGCTTGCTTCGATGCCAAGCTGAGCCAGTGAAACCCGAGGATCGAGAATCGAGGCAAAAGAAAACGTCTTCCCCGGCGTCGGTTCCCGAGACTTCGTCTTGAATTGCCAAAACGCCCTCAATTTTTTACTGTTGGGTTCAAAAAATTCGACCGTTGGGTTTTACCGCCTATAAATAGAGGGGGTTGACGCCGCTGATAGCTGTTGTCACTTTCACCTCTTATTCTCTCGCTTAGAATTGGCGATTGGTTCCCTTGCCTTCGTTCCGCGCTAGCCGCTTCTGCGAAAGCTTCGGCCGTCTTGGGAGGTTAGTTTTCATCTTGCTCAAAATACATGCTTCCGTTTTTACCTTCCGTGGCGATGTACATTAAGGCTAAGTTTTCATATACACATGGCTCGTGTTAGGCACACTGCTAAAGCCTTGGAGGGCGAAGGATCGTCGTCGAATCGTGAAACCCAGGCTGCTCCACTAGAGGTTGCGGAAGCTGCCGCTGCGTCTACCTCTTCATCATCTAGCTCAGAGTCTGGTAAGATTTCTGGCTTGGATTGGTCTGCTAGCTCTCGCGAGAGTGGCAGCACCTCATCCACGTCTAGTAGTGATGAAAGTAATGATTCGGGTAGTGGAGGGTATGTCGAAATAATGTTGAGCGACACAGATGCTGAAAAGCGTGCCGTCAACATGGAGGAGGGTGAGAATGGGGAGGAGAGCGATGCAGCAGGTGCGGAGGAGTCAGAAGAAAGTTTGACAGGAGTTAAGGCTGATCTCCAAGATCTTGTTAAGAAGAAAACTTGTTTTATGGGTCAGTCTCTAATGACCCAAGCTAATCTAGACGCACTGCGATTGGAGGGTTCTTTTGAACCTGGGGTATGTCGTCTGCCTAGGAAGGAAACCACACTGAAACCCCGAAAGAATGACAGTGTCGTGTTTCGGGACTTTTTCACAGCGGGGCTTCGGCTGCAAGTGTCCAAGAGGTTTGCCGAGAGATTGGCTGCTTATAATGTGCAGATTCATCAGCTGACTCCCAATTCATTTCCTCAAATCACTAAATTCTTGTGGGCATGTCGCACCTTCGCTGGGGACAACGATGTGGAGATCTTCGTTCACCACTTTGAAATTCATTGGGCGAAAAGGGTGATTAATGTTGAAGATGAAGAAAACGAGGCTCAATACGAATGCTGCACTTTTCAGACGCGACACCTCCGCAAAGATCAAGCCCCAGTGGAACTAGCCCCTGCACACAAGAATAAATGGGCTAACCGATGGACATCCTATTGGTTCTATGCTCCCATTCCAGTGATAGGCAGGAATGCGAAACGAGAGGAGGTGACAACTTATTACTTGGCAAGCTGAATGGTTGATCTGGATGTTGACTTATCGCCTGAATTGACGAAGGTTAGCCGCTCGTCCGCTAGCACCAGTGCTTACTTTCAGGTCTCTCATGTGATCATGACTCGAGATGCTTTGGAAGAATTCGTGGCTGCTGAATATTTGGCCCTGCCAGCCTCGATGGGGCTCTTGGGCGTTCAAGACTCAACTATTGCCCGGGCTGGATCATGAGGTGCGAAGCCCCATATTCAAAGCGAAGCATCCTGATGGGCAAACAGACGAGGAGATCGTTGCAGAAGTTGAGAGAAAGGTCATTCAGATGATTGGGAATTACACTCAGAGAGTGGGACTGCGCCCAAAAGATCTTGAAGCACCCAGGCTGCGTCAACTGAGTCTTCGACGAGATGAAAATCTCATATCAACCACGGCCGAAACTAGCAACGGCAGGTAAAAAGATGCAACCTTCGGGCAACATTGGATCAGAGCCCGTTGAAACCTCAAAGAAGGGAAAGACTAGCAAAACAGTTGTTGCGACAGAAGGTGCTGCAAAAGGCACGAAAGCCCAAGATGTCTTGGCCAAGCGGAAGGCATAGGCTGCAAAGACTACCCTGCCTCCGCTTGCTGAAAAATCTTCCAAGATACTGAAAGTTAATGAAAATTCGGTTCGGCACAAGACTGAGGCGGCAAAGGTGGCCGCCGCCGAAAGAGAGAAGAAGAAAATTCACGATCCTTCCCCTGCAATTGACCTTGAGAAGAAAGTGGTCTCAAAGAAGAGAGTTGCGAGTGTCGCAGAGGAGGAGAAGCGTGTTGCCTCCAAAGACAAAGGCCCTGACGACGAGGAGCCCACTAAGAAAAGGGCGCAGATCGATCCGATCGTGGAGACGGACGAGGATGTTGATATTATGTCGATGCCCTAGATAGAGCCCTCAACATATTACCCTCCGAAAGGGAAAACGCTGGAAACAGCCGCAGAGTTACCCGCCGCCTCTTCGGTCGATCCAGAAGAAATGGAGGCACGGGATGCCTAAGGCAAATGAGTGGCTGAAATGATATAGAAACAAATCGCAATGGCTAGCTCAGCCCCGCGGGAGCGCGTTGCTGGTCTCATGGACGTGATAGATGAGGCGGAAGAGTTGTGCTACATTGATGATGATGCACCCTCAGGGGCCAAGGAAAAGAAAGGCTCCCGTTTTGAAACTCTTGAAGTCCAGAAAGAATCTGCAATGGGTCGGAGCAAAAGCTCAGGTCTGAAGCCCCAAGATCCAATTGACTTGGATTCATCGGAGACCAGGAGACCCATGGGAGATGAATCCCGTTCACCGCCGCCGGTGTCGGATGATATCGATGAACTGACTGCGAAAGCTGCCAGAGAAAGCGCGGCCGCATATCCCGAAACCAACATTCTTCAGCTTGAGAAAGCAGGTGTGCTATCCTGACTTGTCGCTAAGTTTCCACATTTTCCCTATGAAACTTACTTTTTATTTAATAACACCTCCCGTCTTTGCGTTATTTTCAGCGGCTAAGACTTTGGTCACGCTGAGTAGTAAAGAGAAAGATTCGCTAGGGACTGGAGCTGGCCCTTCGACGCTGGGATTAGGTATTGACTCCTCGTCACTGGAACCTGGTACGAGACTGCACCGGCTAACTTACTAGGGGCATTTCTAGTTGCTGTTTCAATTTTGAAAACAAAGTGAAATTGCGCTGCTCTTCTGACCTGACACGTTTCCTTGTTCTTTTGTGTTTTCAGATTTCATTCGATCCTTGGCGGACTTGAATACAGATGAACTGATGAAGATGATGCAGTCCTTTCTCTCGAAAGGCGTTGTCACTTGCCAAAAGGGTTTCGAGCGAGTCGCTGATGAAGCGAAGGCATCTCTTGAAGAGAAAAAGCTTTTGGCGGACAAGAACCGCAGGCTGCGGGAGGAAAATGAAAAGTTGAAAAATCAGTCTCGCCAATTGAAGGACCAGAGCGCGAAGCAACAGACTGCTATCAACGCCCTGAAGTGGAGTTGGAAAAGAGCTTACAGTGCTATGAAGAGTGTCGTACTGAATTGAAGGACATGGTCACTTAGTACGACGCTCAACAGATTCAACTAGAAGCCAATGCAATCTAATTACAGAGCTAAAAAGGCTAAAGGTTGAGCTTGAAGATACTTTAGAAAAGAACAAAACCTATTTCCATCAATGGGGGGCATATTTGGCCACCTCCTATTGTCACGCTCTGGAAAGCTTCGGTGCCAAAACCCAGGATTTCAAAATCAAAGACAATATTTCAAGCTTCGTGGAATGGCTGCACAGTGAGCTCAAGCTTTTGCTAGACACTATGAGCAAGGTCAGAGATTATGGGGCGACTACATGCTCCCAAACGCCACTGCATCTTCTGGAACAACTAGGTTGCGAGCACTTCAAAGCTTTTGGAAGCCGCAACTTCGAGTTCCCTTTGTCAGAAGATGTGCCAGCCGTGAGCAAAATTGTCGATCAGATTACGAAGATCATCCTTCACAATTTTTGGGCTAGTAGTGGATGAGAGCACGCTCAGAAAAAGGCTGTCGATCGACTGGCCAAGGCACGTCTTTTCGACTTGTTTCCTTGATTAACCCTGCTCTCGAGCGATATTTACTCTGATGTTTGATGTTTTTCTTCCTTCTCATAGTTCTATTTTGGCGAGGCGAAACAAGCTCTAGAACTGCGAGAGCATCGGGTGAAACACGGGCCCGACGCCACTCTCGGGCCTTATGGTCCTTACAGGGATTGGCCCCCGAAGACTGGTGCCGACGCTGACAACCAGGGAGTCCCGGAGCTCCTGGCCGTGAAACGGGTGACACCGAAGGTGGCCCCGTGGATCCTGTGACCGGCGAAGCCCTTGCTCCCCTACAGCTCGAAGGATTGCCTCGCGATCCCACCGCCTATGTTACACGAGTACGGGTACGGGTATCCAATACGATACGTATCGGATACACGGATACACACTTTCTCAAAATAAATCTCACTAAAATGGTGTATCTGAGTATCCGTATCCGTGTATCCAATGAGTATCGGATATGGATACGTCACCTCTCTTGGAGTATCCATGTAACATAGCCCACCGCTGATCCTACTACGGAGGTCTAGGATGAATGCACACTCTTTTAGGGAATTGATGTAACATCCACTCGAGTTCTTGAAAATCGAGACGTAAACTTGTACAAATTGTTTTGACAGACGCCGGACGAGGGCGCGGTGTTAGACGCGACACCTAAAACTTTCAACCGTGCCAACACCTGCGTCAGTGGGGCGTCTTGGAAAGCTTTGAACGCCGATACCCCACAAAAACTTTCTGAAGAGTTTTGGGAGTTTTGTTGCCAGTATCAATCGCTACATAGTTATCCTATTCGCTATTTCATGACTATGAACGATGGTAGTAAAATCATTTTGGTAAATCCGGAAGTCTGCGAGACCCCTTTGGTGAAAGAGGAGTTGCAAACTAAGGAGGACTTGAATCACTGCTTCGTGTACGATATGGCAAAGAGTCACGGGGGGCGATACTCAAATGGTAGTTGCATAGAGCTGCCTTTCTCGTGAGAATTGTGTACTTTAGACTGAAATTCTCAGTGCTTTCGATTTAAAGTTTTTGAAAGAAAACGTCTTCCCCCTTCGGAAGCAGGAGAATGAAGGCTGAAGGAAGTTAACTTGTACTGGCGAAATTCATGTATTTTCATCTTTTGCATGACTGTTTGTATTGAATGAATCTTTGCATGAGGCGATTAAGCTAATTTGTTTGTTTTCCCGTTGTATCTTTTTGCCACGAAAAAGCTAGCCTGTGATGCGACGCCTAGGCGTGAAACGCATTGCAGGACTAGGAGCTGTTCACACCGTGTGAAATATTACAGCTTTTGAGCTGTTTTTTTGACGATGAAAGTTTCTCCCTGGTTTAATGTTAGCATCCTAATGAGACGCTAAGTTTCGCTTGCGCGATCAGTTTGAAAAGACTATGTTTGCTCCCAGTGGTTTCCCACTTCAGTTCTGAATCAGTGTCGATGAGTTTTTGATAAACCCCCATCGAATGAACCATCGCGAAAACCGCTCTTTCTAGGTGCTATCTCTAGTGAACCATTCATGCTTCTTTGCTTCAAGATTAAACCATTCTTATGCGCCCTTTACAGACGGGCTGCCACGAAGAGAGCTCTTTAAAACATTGATTCTTGTGAATCATTTTGATTTCACCACTTGTGGGTGGGCTACCTTTCGGCGGCACTTTGATGCACTCACTTTCGGAGTGGACTATTTGAAAATAGCACTTTAATTCACCCTCTTTCGGGATGGGCTATACGGAGATAGCACTTCAATTCACTCCTTTTCAGAGTGGGCTATCTTGTGATAGCACTTCAAATTGTGCAAGCGAAATCCGACGACAACGAAAGTAGGGAGGAATTATTTCATTCATTAAGGAAAATGAAATTTTACATCAAGGCTGCCTCGTTAAAAACCTCACGCCCCAGGGTGGAGTCCTCCCTATGTGAGGAAAAGAGTACCTACCTTGTTATTAAATTTAAAATGCGTGAAAGTAAAAACTAGGAATGTAAATCTAACTGAGTCCTCCGCACTTATAGCTCCGTGTGACGGACTCCTACTGAAGCACACTACGAGAAAAATTTACACAAGTTGTCCACATTCCATGAATGCGGCAACTCCACGCCTGCCTCGTCCTTCAGACGAAAGGCCCCATCTCAAGCACTGCTTGACACCACGTAGGGTCCTTCCCAAGCAAACCGAAATTTGCCTACGGTGTCGGCATTCCTCTTTCTCTTTAGGGCGAACTCTCCCATCTGGATGTTCTTAAGAGATACCTTCTTGTTTCTCAATTTCCCGGTTTCTTCTTGGTATTTCAGCAGATTTTGGACTGCATCAAGCCTGTCGATCTCCACTAGATCCTTATCCACTTCCTCACTATTGCGGAAGCTGTCCACCAAAACTCTAGCGCTTTCATTGACTAGCTCTTCTGGGCACATGGCTTCGGCTCCGTAAAGCAGCCTAAACGGGGTGAACTTGGTGGTTCTTGATTCAGTGGTGTTGTGTGACCAAATTACTCTTGATAACTCATCGACCCACTTTCCCTTCTTCTGCTCGAAGAGGCATTTCTTTATGGCTGAGAAAACTTGTCCATTGGCCCTTTCGACTGCCCTGTTGGATTGAGGATGATAGACGGATGCAAAGCGAAGCTTCATCCCGATTGAGCGACATTACTCTCTGAAATCCTGGCAATCGAACTATTTTCCATTATCTACTATGAGCTCTTTGGGAACGCCAAATGTGCAAATGATTTGCTGCCAAAAGAATTTTCTGATAGTGGCTGAAGTGATGGTAGCGACGGGCCTCGCTTCAATCCACTTGGTGAAATACTCAACTGCAACCACAACAAACTTGAAATTGCCTTGATCTGTTGGTAGTGGTCCAATGATGTCCATTCCCCAGCGCTGCAACGGCCAAGTAGAAGTGATGAGCTGCGATAAAGCCCCAGGCCTTCGCTGATGTTTGGCTACAAACTGTTAAGCTTTGCATGTTTTGACGATCTGCTCGGCGTCCCTTATAGCCATTGGCCAATAGATACCTTGCCTAAAAGCCTTCCCAGCTAAAGCTCTCGCTGCTATATGGGATCCACACATCCCCCCATGAATTTCTTTCATAAGCTCTATGCCCTACTCTTAGGTGATGCATTTCAGCAATGGTGCGCATACCCCTGGCTTGAATAAGCTATCATCCTTGAGAACATAGCCCCTAGCTCGAGCTTGCATTCTTTTGAGGTCGTGGGTTTCGACTCGTTCATAATGCCCACGAAGGAAAGCCATGATGGGAGCTCTCCAATCCAAACTGGCGATTGCATTGGCAGTGCTGAGCGGTTTCTTGTCCGGCTTAGTGGAAGAAGCAGTTAAGATCTCAAAGAATACATCAGGAGGCATCGCCTCCCCCTTGGCAGCTTTCTTTGTGAGCTCGTCGGCTTCGCCATTGCTTTTTCTTGGCAAGTGCTCAATGGTGAACCCCTGAAAATGCCTTTCCATCTTTCGCACTTCCGCGAGGTACTTAATCAGTTCCGGCTCTTTGTCCTAACTCTCTTTTTCCACAAGATCTTTGATGACCTCGGCATCGCACTTGACCAGAAAATTGCTAGCTCCTAGAGCCCACACCTTCCTGAGACCCAACAACAATGCCTCGTACTTAGTGGTATTGTTGGTGCACCTGTCGGATGGGTTTGAGTATTCTAGCCTTACGGCGTATTTTAGCTTGACACCTGCTGGTGAGGTGATAATGGCTGCAATCCCGGCGTCTTTGCGCCCCCAGGCTCCGTCGCATCTGATCTCCCAGATAGGCACCAACTCTTCATCACCGGCAGTATTGCTTGGGGAGGTCCAATCTACGACGAAGTCCGCCAGCACTTGCGATTTGATTGCCGACCTTTTTCTGAAGTCAATTGTATGTTTAAATAGCTCCGTTGCCCATTTGGCTATTCTAGACGAAGCCTCCTTATTGATAAACAA
Organism: Cenchrus americanus; assembly: GCA_947561735.1. Taxonomy (NCBI): domain Eukaryota; kingdom Viridiplantae; phylum Streptophyta; class Magnoliopsida; order Poales; family Poaceae; genus Cenchrus; species Cenchrus americanus. The sequence goes on along the minus strand of OX387242.1, from coordinate 122,593,758 downwards.
ATCATTGAGGGGTTGATCAGTGAGCACAGTGACCTTGTGTGCCTCGAAATAATGCCTTAGCTTTCACGTGGCCATAACCACTGCATAAGCAATTTTCTCAAGCTCCGAGTACAACAACTTAGAGCCAGACAAAGCCTTTGAAACGAAGTAAATAGGACTCTGAAACCTCCCGTTTTCATTGTCCACCTCTCACACCAGCGCTGCACTGACCGCAGCTTTGGAGGCAGCAACATACAAGAAAAGCGGCTCCGACGGCGAAGGCGACGAAAGAATCACCATCTTCTCAATGTATTCCTTGAGCTCTGCGAAAGCTTTGTTGGTGTTTTAGACCGGCAAACTACCTAGGGGAGTACCCGAGGTAAATGAACATGGCCTCGTCGAGATCGGTAACTCGAAGGAAGAGACACGTGGCACACAATTTAGACAGGTTCGGGCCGCAATATGCGTAATACCCTACGTCATGTATGCTGTGTAGCTCTGGATTGATTGGGTGTGATTACAAGATGATGCACATGAGAGAGATAGGGGTCCCTGCCTCGCCTTATATAGTCCGGGAGGCAGAGTTACAAGTCGGTTCAGGGGAAGAGTTCTAGTCGTGTACGTCTAGGTGTTCTCTACATGGAGGCGGTCATGTACAGTTTCCTATCCGAGTACTCCTCCACCGAAATCCTTGTGCTCCACGCCATCAGGCGTCGTGCAGCCCAAGTCGGGTAGTCTCAGGGGCCCACCAAGTAGCCGGTCCTGGCTCCCACCGAGGTAGTGGGCCCAGGGAGGTCCATACGACAAGCCCTGAGTACTTTGTAGTCGAGCGGGATAGTTTCGAGTAGTCTTGATGGCCTTGACGAGTAGTCCTCAGGTGTCCCCGAGTACTACAAACCAAAAGTACTCAAGAATACTTGAAGCATCCCGAGGCTGGAAGGTACTCCAGCTGATCCTTGAGTAGTCTTGAAGTCTTCTCGAGTAGTCCCCAAGCATCCTATGGTTCTCCTCTTGAAGGTCTTCAATAGTACTTGCTCTGCATTGAAGAAGAAACCATATGGAAAATGCGATTTGAAGAATCACATTTCATATGGAATGTAGCCCCCGAGCCTTAGGTCGAATCGTAGATTCAAGCTGAGGGTCAATCTGAAGTTCTGCCAAGCTTATCCCGTAAAATCTGGAGAAAAAACCGAAGGACACGTGGCACAGAGCCCCCGAGCCTTTAGTCGAGTACTTCCTCTCGAATTGAAGGGTCATCTTGATTGTAGAATGTGTCCTGAGTTGCTCTTGAGTTTTGTTGTCACCCATTAAATCTGTCAGATGTAGCCGAGCCCCCAAGATGGATTGCATCGAGTACCGGAAGCTGAAGGGTCAGACAGCCGCCGCTAAGTCGACCCGCTGGCACTTATCTGTTCAGCCGTTGTGGTGGCACTTATTGGGTTATAAATAGACGTCAAAACCCTTAGGGTTTTTCATTCTCCTCCAGTAGTGGCCGCTTGAATAGATCCAATCGAGTTTCCCTCCATTGTCGCCTCTGCTGTCGCGCGAGAAAGAGAAAGTCCACGCACGCCGCCACTACCTGCCACCGGCATAGCCCCCGAGCGGATGCGAGTGAAGACCCGTTGCTCTTGGAGGATGAAGTCATCGCTTTCCAAGGGCTCGAAGACCGGTGGAGGAAAGCAGAGGTCCCGCAGTGAGTCAGAGGGATCTCCTCAAGAGCCGTCGCCGCCAACGTCTCCTCCGAATCCCAATCCGGCCAAGGAATGGAACAAGTCCAAACTAAAGATGGAAGATCTGCTGACCCTGGTGAACAGTGGGTTCTTGCGGGCAAAAGAGATGGATCTGTGGTGCCCTGCCGCTAGTGACCCATATCCGATGGAGAAGAATCCAGATGAAATCCCGATGTTTGCCAGATTCGTGGAGCGCGGACTAACAGTTCCAACCAGCGACTTATTCAAGGGTATACTCAGGTACTATGGCATCGAGTACCTGAATCTCAATCCCAACAGAATATTCCATGTTTCCGTCTTTGTCCATTTCTGCGAAGCGTTTGTGGGAATCAAACTCCACTAGATTCTCTTCCGGAAGTTCTTCTGCGTGAAGCCGCAACCAAGCACCAATGACCCACAAGTAGTCGGAGGGGCAGGCATTCAAATGCGTGAGGATGCAGCCGATCAGTACTTGTCGTACAAACTGATAGAGTCAAATCAAGACAGGAAGTCGAAGTGGTTTTACATATGTAACCACCATCCAGAGCTACCGAAGCCGAGCGGACAGCAGCCGAAGCACAAGGCATGGTGGAACACCGAGCCCACAATGCAAGAGGGTATCCAACTACCCAAGTTGATGAAGAAGATCAAGGCCCTTAGAGAGGCCGGGCTGAGGGCCGAGCATGTGGCCTTCAACTTCATGAAGAGGAGGGTGCAGTCGCTGATGGCTCACGACACCCTCGGGTACCAGTACACGGGCAGCGAAGACACGTCGAGAATGCCTGGCGACAAAGTCGATGATGAAGACATTGTCGAGAGGCTGGGCAAGATATTCAAGGACATGCCACCTTACACTCCTTGCCCAGTCCCCGAGTACTCTGCGGCTCGTCCGCCGAACAAGGTTAGTAATTGTGACCTCTGCCTTTGAGTACTGATTGGCCTGGAGTAGTCGCACTCACCCAAGTTGTTGTCTGTAGGATGACATCGCCAAGTACGTCTCTGACCCAACTCCCCCCCTCGACTTGAAGATGTACCGGAGGAGGGGAAGAGCAAAGTGAAGGAACGCCTTGAAGTCGGCGAGGGTGATGACACCATCACCATTGAAGATACCTCCGACGAGGAGGATGGGGAAACACTCCAGAAGCGGTTTCAACTACGGTCCAGATTCAGCCGTCCTGGACTGCCCCATATCCCCTCATTGATGACAAACCGACTAGCTTGGAGGCTAGTCTTCTAGCGCCACCGAGAAGGCCGCGCAATGTGACACGAAAGCGCGTCACCAAGAAACTGAAGGTGATAGAAACAATTGCCCACGAGGTTAGTTCCTCGAGTAGTGTAGTCGAGTACTTGTTATGGAGTATTGCGTGCTGACAGTTGATTTCGGAGTTGTCGCAGGACATTCCATCATCTGACCCCGTGGATCAAGTGGAAGAGGACAATTGGGACACGGTGGGCGGAGCGACTGAGAGGAGCCTTAATCCCGCCCCCACCGTTGAAGAGACTGTGCCGGAGATGGCACAGCAGGCGACTGTTACTGCCGAGCTGCGGGCGCCGGAGAAGAAAGGAGGCCAGAGCCCTCCGTGACTACTGGAACCGAGGAGCCAGTAGTAGCCCATGCTGAAGAAGAGGCGGTCGCGGAAGCCACGCTTGTTGGTATTGCCAGTATACTTGGCGCCCCGGCCGTGACTGTTGTCCGGTCGAGCTTGTAAGTATAATCAAACTTCGAGTAGGACATGTAGGTTGGTAAGCTTGCTTGGCTGATCACCAAAGTTGTACTATGCAGGAAATCCATCGATCTGTCCTGGGAAGGTGAGGAACCTAGCGCAGCAACTAGTGAAGAAGACCATTCACCAGCAGTTGAGGAATCCACACCCCTTCCCCAGGCTGAGAGCATTGCACCGGTCACGGAGACTACGCCACCGGAGGTCACCATAGTTGAAGGTACGAAGACTGTAGTGATGTCGTTCGCCTCGTGTAGTAGTTGTAGCCCCCAGATACTCACTTTGTGTACTTTGTGGTGACAGAAACACAAGTCGAGGGAACCGCGATCCCCGAAGCTGTGGCAGTTGAAGGCGTCGTGCCCGAAGCCGATGTGCTAGGAGGAGCAACTTCCGGTCCGGAGGGTCCAATAGCCCCCGAGATCACGAAGGAGGTGCATGACGATGCGCTCCCGGAATCTAGCATAGTTGTTCGGTCACTAGAGATCCAAGATGCGAAGCCAATCCATTCAGCGCCGATGTCAGAGACAGGGACGACTAGTCGTGGCAGACTGGAGTTTCTGGCTGACGACTTTATCGACCCAGCGATGGTGGCCCGTAACTTGGAGTCGATACACCGGGCTGAGCAGTGGATGAAGGTACGTAGCAGTACCCTTGAGTAGTCGAATTCCGCAAGAATTGAGTACTCGATAATGATTGTTGCCTTGTGCAGGATGTCGTGGAGAGGTCCCAACAAAAATCTGACATGCTCCAGGGATACGGCGACACAGTGCTCCGAGCGGAATCGTTGGAGAAGGAGCTCAATAAGGCTAGGAAACACTCCGCCTTGTTGCAATCCAAGCTGGATGGAGCCTTCGCCCAGTATCATAACGAGGTACAAGAGATGCAAGCAAAGAGCAACGACTTAATTCGGAAGAACAAGTCGTTGCGTCAGAAGAACAAAGGTATGCCATCGCCAGCCTGTTGAGTACTTATTGGGGGTACCCTATAGTAGTCTGACATTTGTCCTTGAGCTTTTTTCAGAGCTTGAGGCCCGGGTAGACCAGTTTAAGGCATCAGAGACCGATTTGAAGAACATTTTCTACCGAGAAAAGGATGCCCGTGAGGTACTTGAGTACGAATATAAGCATCTATCTCATGAGTGCGTTAAGCACATGGAGCTTCGCGAAGCCTCGAATCATGATCTAGTCAATTGTTATAAATCTCTGCAGAAGTTGAACGAGGACTGTGAGAAGCTATGCGGCCAGCTGAAAGAGCTTGAAGAAACCGCGCTTCCAATTGCGAGACTGCTGGTGCCTCATCTAGGCGGGCCCAAGATAGCTCCATTGGTGGATCGGTTGAAGGAGGCTCCCGGGCGTCTGGCAACCTATGTGAAGCATCTGGCAAAGTCCATCCCTAACCAGGTCTTGGCGTACATGAAGTCGTACTTCCCCAAGGCTCTGGTGGATGTAGTTGCTGGAGGACTTGCCGCGAACTGCACTGATGACCAATACAAGGAGTTGCTGGAGCAGATGGCACTGATCGCGGAACAAGTTGCCGGGAAGCTCAACCTTCAGTAGTTATCCTGTAGGGTTAGCTTTTGGTAGCATATGTAACATAAACGAAGTTATGAAGAACTTATTTAAGTTTGAATGAAAGTCTTTCACGATATGAGTACTCGTTGTCGTTGTTTTGTATGTGCGGAGTGCCCATCCGTGTGAGTAGTAGTACTCAGTAGTGGATCCGTTGCAGGGAGACACAGTAAATGAGTTGATTGGAAATCAAACTTTATTACTGAAAGGAAAATACACCTGGATGGACAGGGCTGTTTTACAAGTGTAGTCGCCTGGACCCGGAGGCCGTCTACGGCTTAAGTAACGCTAGGACCGTTGGCCGCTTACAACTGGAGATCCGTTAGTAGCCATATAGGCTGGATCTAAAGTACATGGTCTTGGAGACTGCCGCTAGAGTCCTTGACGCTCTAAGCAGTTCGATATCCGTTAGTAGCCGTTGACGCTAGATCTTAGAGTGGAGTAGTCCGGAGACTGGTGCCTGGACCTGAAGGCCGCTTACGGCGGGGAGCCCAGGAGTAGTCGTATAGACTTGGACCCCGAAGTAGTCGAGAGACTATGCGTAGAATCGACAGAGCTAGTTGATGTTCCACGAGTCGCTGACGTTGTTGCCTTCAAGTGTCTGGAGGCGATAGGAGCCTGGTCCGGTCACCTTGGCGATTGAGAAGGGACCTTCCCATGGTGAGTTGAGCTTGTGTATTCCTTCCGTGTTCTGGATGCGGCGGAGGACTAGATCACCAACGTTGAAGGAGTGTTCCTTAACGTTGCGATCGTGGTAGCGTCGGATACCCTCAAGGTACCTTGCTGACTGGACAAGAGCGACACAACGAGCTTCTTTGAGTCCATCGATATCAACTCGTCTGTTGTCTTCTAATATGCCTTCGTCGTATTGCTCTACTACCAGTGATTCCCACATTACGTCGGTAGGTAGGATAGCTTCAGAGCCGTAGACCAGGAAATTGGGTGACTGCCTTGTCGGCTTGGTGGGTTGTGTACGAAGCCCCCAGAGTGCATTAGGTAGTTCCTTGATCCACTTGCCCCCTTTTGTGTTAGCAGCGTCATGCAGTAGCTTCTTTAGAGCGTCGAGTACCATCCCGTTGGCACGCTCGACTTGTCCACTGGCCCGAGGGTGGGCGACTGAGACATACCGAACGTCGATCATGATGTTCTTGCAATACTCCCAGAACTGGTGGTTTTTGAAATTGGAGCCCAGGTCAGTGATAATGCGATGGGGTAGTCTGTAGCGATGCACGAGCTCGTCCAAGAAGTCGAGTACCCTGTCGGCCTTTGGGCAAGTGATCGGCTTGACTTCGATCCACTTGGTGAACTTGTCGATAGCCACATGAACTCTATTGAACCCTCCTGGCGCAGTCGGGAGAGACCCAATCATGTCGATCCCCCAGCAGGCGAAAGGCCAGGTTGGTGTTATGGTGACTAGCTTGTCGGACGGGACGTGCTGTTGCTTAGTGAAGTACTGGCACCCTTGGTACCTTCTGATGAGTTCCTCGACATCACCCAGAGCTGTGGGCCAGTAGAAAGCTCGTTAGAAATCCTGCTGACCAGCATGAGAGAAGACGCGTGGTTGCCGCTGTCGGGGACCGCCCTAGGGGTCCCCTTAAACAATGGGGAAACCCTCACTTAAATCCCAGTACCGAAACACGTTAAGCCTAACCATGCAGGTGACTAACCATGCAGGACACGGCCCAAGCCGCGGGACTCCGACGGCCCACCAAGACGGCCCTCTTAGAAATCCCCTCGAGCGGGCTCCGCCTCGCTCGAGGGCGCACTCCCCCTCGGCGGGCTCCGCCCGTTCGAGGGGCAACTCCCCCCACGAGTGGTCCCGCCCCGCCGGGGGGCTCACTCCCCCTCGAGCGGGTCTCGTCCCGCTCGAGGGTTCGTTCCGCCCTCGGCCGGGGCCCGCCACGCTCACGGGCGCCCGCACGCGTGCGCCGGCCCCGTACACGGGCATTTAACGCCCCGACGCCGCGGGACGGCGCCATCATGCGCCGGGGCTCGCACCCCGTGCCGCCGCACCAACTCCCCGAGGAGGAGCCCATCCCCGCCACCGTGGGGATGGACCGTGCGTACGGCCGGTGTCGGTCCCGTGACACCGCGCGCCCACTACAGGTACGGCTAACGCGCCCGACCCTCGAAGGGGGGCCGGCGCACCCTCAATTTCACTTTCCCGTGACCCTACGGGTTAGGTAAGGGGCGCTAGGCCGGTGGATGGCCATCCCGGCCACCGCGCGGCCGCGCGGCCGCCGTACCCACGCGTGCGTGCGCACGCCCGGCGCCGCAGCAACCACTCCGCCACCGCGGAGCGCATTGGGAAGGAACGCCGTTCGCTCGCTCCCGTGCCCCGTACCGGCCATCATCGGCGCCTCCCTCGAAGCCTATCGAGGACGCCACCACCATCCGCCGCCCTCCTACCCTCGAACCGCCACCGTTCGGGGCACGGGGTAGGCCATCATGGCCGGATCGTAGCGAAGATCGTCCGACGGCCGCCCACTCTACGCGCCGTAGCACGACGTGCACCCCCACGTAGCTAGATAGCGCGGCGTGCATGTAACTCGCCGCCCCCTTGGCCTATAAAAGGGGAGGCGAGCCCCCAGCCGCGGGGGAGAGGACGAACGGGGACAGGAGCTCAACTCAACACCCTGTGCACTCACTCTCTTATTCTCCCACGACATCTTCAGCCACCGTTCCAGGGACTTGGAAGCCACACTTCCTCTCCCGCCTTGCTTGTACTTGCCCCACTACAAGCACCCCCGGTGCTGAGCAATATAGTGCCACGAGCACACCCCTGCTGGACGTACGGCCCCCCCGGCCGGAACCAGGATAAAACCTTGTGTCATTTGTTGCTTAGCATCGACCATTGAGGGATAGACCACGACTCTATCTACTGGTTAGTGTCGGGACCATATTCCGCACCGACAGTTGGCGCCCACCGTGGGGCAAACGAGCGCCTAAGGTCATTTCACCAACTCCCTCCATGGTGATTCGCACCGAGTATCGTGCTACACGCTATTGCATGGGTAGCTCGGACCCCCTCCCGGCCGGGTTCGAAATCCGCTTCGGGGGACCTAAACTTTCGGGGCCACGGGGGAACGGCTATTCGATGCGCCTCACTAACCGTGAGGAACCCCGCGCGCGGCGTCGAGCCGGGTCCGCTCGGTGCCCCCGCCACGCGCACGACACGGCGCGACGCCCGCAGCACGGATGTCGCGGGTCCGTCGACGCCGCGACGCCGCCGTCGCTCCGGGCTACGCTCGCGCCGGGCGCGGTCCGAGCGGCGGCGGGGGCCGAGCGCGCCGCCTCCCAACGCGGTGCGCCCACCGTCACGACGGCCGCCACCGCCCCGGCCGGGACCGCGTGCGGTCTCCGGACCGCGCGTCCCCATTGGGCTGCGCGGCGCCACGACGGCCCATAACGCCAACGTGAACACGACGATGCGCAGGGTTCCGCCTGGCCGCCACGTCTTCGTCGCCAGGGACCCCGGCACCTCAGCAGCAGACGAGTCATCCCTGGGCTCCGTCGACACGATGCCACCCGCCAACCGCCACGGGTACGCGGAGTGGGACTTCTCCGGCGTGCCGGACCCGGGGGCCGCGTTCGGGCGCTTCCTCGACGCCACGGACCACCGGGTTTGGTCGCTCCGACGACTCACAGCACCGGGAGCTACGACCCCATGCGGGAGTGTTGCGCCGTCATCACCAACGACCCGCCAACGCCGCCGGTGCGGCGGCGCCGGGAGACGGGGGAAGTCACGCCCGCCCTGGGGATCGCTACGCGCCCGGCCGCGGGGCCAAGCGCTCCCGCCGGGGCCGACGTCGACGCACACCGGCCCAAGCCCGCGAGCTCGAGGCCAAGCCGGCGGAAGAGTACCGAACGGTGCGGTTGCTCCGCGCCTCAATGGCGGGGGAGGCCTCCGCGCGCGTGGCGAACGCGCGCGGAGCTGGGCCGACAGGTCCGCGACCGCCTCAACACCACCACTAACGCCGGAAACGCGGACGTGCCCCCACGGGCGAGCCAAAAGCTCGTCGCCGCCGCCGCGACGCCGCTACGGGCTATGCCGCACCCTCGACCCCCGAGGCTCGAGATATGCACCGCGAGGTGCAAACTCTCATCGAACAAGCGGCCGTCCGGCGGGCCGAAAGCTCGGCCTCACGCATCCGCCAACGGGGGGGGGATGCGCGGGGCGATGAAGCCGCACCGGGGGGCGAACCCTCGGTGCACGCGGGGGGGCCGGCGGGGCATCCCACCGAGCAAGGGCGCACGCCGGTCAAGGAACGACTCCTTGACACACGCAGGGTGCTGGATGGCGACGCCCGCAACGTCATCAACGCCGGGCGCACGGCGGAGGCGGACGCACAAGCGGCCAGGGGCTACCACCCTCGAAGGGGTGGACGCTACGACAGCGGTGAGGATCGCTCCCCGACGCCGGGGCCCCCGGGCACCCGCGTGTTCAGCCGGGAGATCCGCACGGCAGCGTTCCCCCAACGCTTCCGTCAGCCCTCGACGATCGTCAAATACAACAGGGAGACGGACCCCCGCGTCTGGCTCAACGATTACCGCCTAGCCTGCCAGCTGGGCGGGGCCACTAACGATGAAGTGATCATCCGCAACTTGCCCCTACATCTGGGCGACGCGGCCCGGACATGGCTCGAGCACTTGCCCGCCGCCCGCATCCATACCCTTGGGACGATCTAGTCCACACGTTCGTGGGCAACTTCCAGGGCACATACGTGCGCCCTGGGAATTCGTGGGATCTGCGCTCCTGCACGCAGAAGCCCGGCGAATCGTTGCGGGACTTCATACGGCGCTTCTCCAAGCGCTGCACGGAGCTCCCCAGCGTGGCACAGTCCGAGATCGTGCACGCGTTCCTCGAAGGCACCACGTGCCGGGACCTCGTGCGGGAGCTGGGACGCAGCCCGCCTGCGGACTCAAACGAGCCGTTCGACATCGCCACCGGCTTCGCCTCCGGGAGAGGAGGCCGTGGGGGCGATCTTCGACGGCAAAAGGGCAAGCGCTCCGAGGACGCGCCCGCGGAGGGCAGCCGGGTCCAAGGAGCCGCACCGCAACGACAAGCGGGGCAAGAAGGGGGAAGAAGCCGCGCCGCGAGGCGCGCGAGCGCGGGCGCAACGGCGGCAACGCCGAGGCCCTCGCTGTCGACCCGGCTCGACGGGGCCCTCGACCGGCTCCTCGAGGCCCGGGGGTGTTTGACGACATGATGAAGAAGCCATGCCCCTACCACAAGACCCCTGTGCAACACACCCTTGAGCAATGCGACATGCTCAAGAAGTTCTATGGCCGCGCCGCCGCGAAGGAGGCAGAGGCCAAGAAAGACGGGGGCGATGGCGACGCCGGCGGCTTCCCCGCCGTCGAAAATGTGTTCCTCATCTTTGGGGGACCTACTGTCGACATGTCGACCCGGCAGCGCAAGAAGGAGCGGCACGAAGTCCTCGCCGCAGAGAGGGCGCCTCCGGCCTTCCTCAACTGGTCGAAGGATGCCATCACCTTTAGCCGGGACGACCACCCAAACCGTATCCCGAACCCGGGCCAGTACCCGCTGGTGGTCGATCCCATCATTGGGAACGCCCGGTTTTCGAAGGTCCTTATGGACGGAGGCAGTAGCCTCAATATCCTCTTCGCGCATACATTGCGCCTGATGGGGATTGGGCTGGACCAGCTGCCGCGGCCCAAGCACGAAGCCGTTTCACGGCATCGCGCCCGGCAAGCGAGGTTCAACCCCTCGGGCGATCGATCCGCCCGTCCGGTTTGGTACCCCCAAGAACTTCCGTAAGGAAACCCTCACCTTCGAGGTGGTGGGGTTCAAAGGGGCCTACCATGCCATACTTGGGCGACCATGCTATGCCAAATTCATGGCGGTCCCCAACTACACGTACCTGAAGATGAAGATGCCGGGTCCTAACGGCGTCATCACTGTCGGGTCGTCTATCGAGCACGCATTCGACTGCGACGTCGAGTGCGTGGAACATGCAGAGGCACTGGCGCTGGATGAAGCGCTGGTAAACACGCTGGAGAAGATGGTCAACGAGGACCTCGACTCCGCCGCCAAACACGTCGGCACCTTCGAGGCCGCCGAGCAGACCAAAGGGGTCCCCCTCGACCCCTCAGCCCCCGAGGACAAGACGTTGAGGGTCAGCTCGACCCTCGACCCGAAATAGGAAGCAGTGCTCGTCGACTTCCTCCGCGCCAACGCCGACATCTTCGCGTGGAGCCCCTCGGACATGCCAGGCATCCCGAGGGAAGTCGCCGAGCACTCCCTTGACATCCTGCCAAACGCCCGCGCCGTGCAACAACGGCTGCGCCGCTTCGACGAGGAGCGGCGACGGGCAATCGGAGCGGAGCTGCGGAAGCTCCTCGAGGCCGGATTCATCAAGGAAGTATTCCACCCTACGTGGCTAGCCAATCCTGTGCTTGTAAAGAAGAAAAATGGGAAGTGGCGGATGTGTGTAGGCTATACGAGTCTTAATAAAGCATGTCCCAAAGTTCCTTTTCCTTTGCCACGCATAGATCAAATCGTTGATTCGACGGCTGGGTGCGAACTACTCTGTTTCCTTGATGCCTATTCGGGATATCACCAAATAAAAATGAAGGAGTCCGACCAGCTCGCGACTTCGTTCATCACACCGTTCGGGACGTTCGCTACGTCACGATGCCTTTTGGCCTCGAAACGCGGGCGCAACATATCGCGCGCCGCATGCAGCACGTTTTTGGGGATCACATCGGGCGGACGGTCGAAGCCTACGTGGACGACATCGTCGTCAAGACCAGGAAGGCGGACGACCTGGTTAGCGACCTTGGCGTCGCGTTCAGCTGCCTACGGGCCAACGGGGTCAAGCTAAACCCCGAAAAATGTGTCTTTGGAGTGCCGCGGGGCATGCTCCTAGGATACATCGTCTCCCAGCGGGGAATCGAGGCCAACCCTGAAAAGGTCGCGGCCCTCGAACGAATGGGTCCGATTCGGGACCTCAAAGGGGTGCAGAAGGTGTTGGGGTGCCTCGCCGCCTTAAGCCGCTTCATCTCGAGGCTCGGTGAGAAGGGCCTGCCCCTCTACCGGCTGCTCAAGAAGCACGAGCGCTTCTGTTGGACCGCCGAGGCCCAGGACGCGCTCGACAAGCTGAAGGCGTCTCTGACGCACGCTCCAATCCTCACGCCGCCGCGAGACGGCGAACCCCTGCAGCTCTACGTGGCCGCAACCACCCAGGTGGTCAGCGCCGTGATCGTCGTGGAGCGCACGGAGGAAGGGCACGCCTTGCCCGTGCAGAGGCCGGTCTACTACATCAGCGAAGTCCTCTCGGACACGAAGACGCGCTACCCACAGGTCCAGAAGCTGCTGTACGCGGTGGTCCTTGCGCGGCGCAAGCTCCGCCACTACTTCGAGGCCCACCGCCGGTGGTCTCTTCCTTCCCGCTAGGAGGGGTCATCGCCCCCGCGCGGGCCGGGGTGGTGAGGAGGACCGATACGGCGAACCAGAGAGGGGGGGAGTGAATGGGAGCCGATAAAAATTCTTCTCGAAGGAGATGAAAACTCCAACAAGACGAACGCGGCTTCCAACACACGTCTCCGACTCACTACCAAGGTTGGTCAAGCCCACGTAGCCACTGGAGTGCCACTGGACCTAGGAACCAACACGCAACCTTCCGACCCGAGAAACACAGCGGAAAAACCAAACCTCGAGTCTACAGACCCACACGGTCAGACCGGTGAGCACCACCGGTCAGACCGGTCCCTGCTGGTGAAACTGAGCAACTTCCACTAAGTGGCTCTACACCGGTCAGACCGGTGAGACACACCGGTCAGACCGATGGCACCGAAAGCCCCCAAGGCACCAAACAAAGCCAACCGACCACCAAACGGACCCAAACTCGAAACAAGGCAGCAACACGGGACAACAACGAACACACCAAGACGTTCACCTGAGCAAAATCCCACAAGGGCTTGCACCGGTCGGACGGGTCAAGAGCACCGGTCGACCGGTGTGGCTCGGGCAGCTCGGGATGAACAAAGACCCGCGGTCAACTCCCCCAAATCCAAATCTCGATCTCCCGAATCGCTCCACGGACTTGAACAAGACTTTGGTGATATCAGGAACACCTCATGAGGAGTCCATAGCCAAGTTTAATCCCACCAAATCTCGTCCAAAAAGGAGGAATCGAAGAAATCCCGCCGAAAGCACTTCCAACCCAAGAACTCAAGAAACCCCAAAATCGAGCACATTTCCTCACGGATTTGGGAGGGGAATCACAGCCCAAAGAACCACGAAGGGTTCCCACAAATTTCCCCCATCAAATCACCAAGAGAAAAGCCCCAAAAACACCCCAAAGAAATCACCGAGAGAGGGCTCCGAAAATCACCACCAAGAACAACCGGGGAAAACACATCCAAACCTTGAGAAACCACGCCGAATCATCTATACATGAAACAAAGGTTCGTACAAGGTCTAGCAAGCCGCCCGATCATCCATCCCTCTCTACAAGATCTCTCCGTGAAGCTCTCTTGCTAGTCCTAGAGAAAACCTAAGGAAAATAGGTGGAAAATAGGAAAACTAATGAGCTAGGGTTCCAAGAGTTGGCTGCCATCCTCTCACCTCTTGGGTTATATGGAGGCAACCGAATGTCCAAAATACCCTTCTTTACTAACTAGGGATACAAGCCCCTCAAGGGCGGATTTGGAAGTCTTCATGTCTTCACCATCGGACGGATGCCCGCGACCGCACCCCGCGTAGCCTCGACGCAAGCCATGCGATCCCGACGCGTGTCCTCCGCTTCGAAGTCTCCGGGACCGCGTCGTCGCACACCGGTCGACCGGTGCTCCTCACCGGCCGAGCCGGGTCCCCACCGGCCGACCGGTCGACCCACCGGTCGGACCGGTCCGGTGCCGCCGCACCTCCGTCTTCGGTTCTCCGGTCTTGGCTTTGTGGATCAACCAAGGAACCCGGTGGTTTTTACGGTGAACCACCGGAAACCCCGCGAACTCGGTGTAGCCTCCGCCAATCTCCACTCGTGACTTGGCTCCCACGTAGTCCCGGCTCGACCTTGGTTTTGAGGCTCAACCAAGAAACCGTCCACGACTTCATCTTGCTTGTTCATGCCACCATGCGGCCCGCACTTGACCCCGCCGGCCACCGGTCCCTCGAACGAAGCCTACTTGTCTTCTCCACACCCGGAGGCCTCACCGGCGACGACCTTTCGCACTTGTTCTTCACCCGCACCAACACGAGTCAAGCCGCAACCTCGCACCCGCAATACTTAGCCAAGAATCGGTCCACACAACGTTGTCAATCACTCATCACACAAGGAAGCGACCATCCACCGGTCCTCGAACCACACATGGTCCTCAATCTCCCCCTTGATGAGTGCATTGACAACACCCACACGAAAGTAACAAGAGAGAAAAGAAAAAGAAAAGAAACGAACAAAAAGAAACTCCAACAAGCGATCGAAAGCCAAACAAAGGCAAAGAGCAAGATCACTTGAAGAAGACAAGTCTCGGACCCCTTAGGCAAGGGCAACGGCTCGACACATCCGAGACAAAACAAAGCTCAAGCAAAGAGCACAAACCACCGAAACAAAGCTCGAACAACTCACAAAGAGCTCCCCCCGCACACATGCAAGCTCCCCCCAAACCAATGCAACTCCCCCCGGACGAATGCATGCAAGAAACCACATGAAAACGGGGCAGTACCGCAAAGCAACTTTCACTCACACCGGTCGGACCGGTCATCACCACCGGTCGGACCGGTGCCTAACATATGTACAGGACCAGCACTCACACCGGTCAGACCGGTGCTCCTCACCGGTCGGACCGGTGTACAACGAAGCCCGAGAAATGGCTCGAAACCACCTGAAAACCTTCCAAACGCGTCCAACAAGCCATTTCAAGCTCAAACTTCTCCCCCTTGTTGGCAATGCATGAATCAAGCCAAAAATGCAAAAAATGCAACCTAGAGCTTCTCAAATAGACAAAATTCAACAAAGAAAGCTACACATGTTCAAATGAGCAAGTTAGGTACTCTACGGCTTCGTATCGATCTCAACTACATGATCACCAAGTTTCACAACCATTGGACGAAGCTAAAATGGATTTTGGCAATTTTGCGAAAAACTTGCCTCTCATGAGCAAAGTCCTAAACATGATCAAAGCATGTCAAAATGGCAAAGCCACACAAACTTCATGCTAGGACAGCTATTCTAACCATAAGACCATCACAAACACCCACAAGCACCTCATGTCATGTCAAAGCCACCGAGCCATGTGCCTACTTCTATGTATGAGACTTCTCATTGGTAGGCATCATGCAACGGTTTAGCACCCAAAGCAAATTAAATTCAGCACATATGACATGGGAGCATATTTTCCAAGCATTTTTCATTTCATTTTTAGATTTGTAAATGGTACATGAAATGTCTTTGCGACAAAAAGGAACTTATGCTCCTCCACAAGATAAATCTAGAGGGCTAAACATTCATGATGGCAAAAGAGCCTTTGGCCCCATATGATCAATAAGCTAGCTATCCAACCACAAATTAAGCATAGCAAAGCCACAAAAACATGTCAAGAGCATGTAAAGGCAATTACACATGAGAGAGCATACATGTGACATTTTTCAAAAGCATAGCTATCAACCATGGATTATTCATCAAGATCATCAAGAGCTAAGCCAAACTAACCATATCTTACCAAACAAGCTCACAAAGACATATATCTCATTCCATGGTGAACAATGTATATGAGAGAAGCTTTTCCTAACCAATGCATATGATACAAAAAAACATGCAATCTAAGAGACAAGGATGCCTATACATCATGTTACATATGCCATGCCAAATGCAAGAAATGCACAAAGGAAAGCTATACATATGCTACAAACCAGCTCCTCGAGGGGAGGCAAAACGGGCTCGACACCACCGGCAAAAGAAAGCTCCCACACACCCAACTCAGGAAATCAAACACACACCAAGTTCCCCCGCGGACGAGTGAAAGTTGCTTGATCTAGGGGTTTGGTGAAAATATCGGCTAGTTTGTCATGAGTGGGTACATGGATCAAAGCTATCTTTCCTTTCTCGACATTGTCTCTCGAAAATGATACCTCACTTCTATGTGCTTGGTTTTGGAATGGAGCACTGGGTTCTTTGCAACGCTTATGGCACCGGTGCTATCACATTGAAGTGGGACATGGGTATACTCCTCACCAAAGTCACTCATGGTGTAGGTGATCCAAAGGAGCCGAGAGCAACAACTAGCGAGCGGCAACATACTCGGCTTCGGTCGTGGATTGAGCAACACTCGACCGCTTACGAGAAGACCAAGACACCAACGAAGAACCCAAAAGCGGCAAGTCCCGAAGTGGACTTCCTATCCAACCGACACCCGGCAAAATCCGCGTGCGAAAAACCATGAAGCGCCAAAGAAGAGGACGCGGAGTACCAAAGGCCGAAGTCGGGAGTGTGACGCAAGTACACGAAAATTCTCTTCACCGCTTGCCGATGCGAAGTCCTCGGAGACGCTTCAAAACGAGCGCACGGACACACCGAGAAGCGTATGTCCGGCCTCGTCGCCGTCAAGTAGAGGAGTGACCCGATCATGCTCGGTACTCCTTCTCGGTCCACGTGTTCACCTTCCTCGTCCGCATCAAGAGCTGTAGTCGTACTCATCGGCGTCGTCATAGCCTTGGAGTCCTCCATCTTTAACTTCCTCACAATGTCCTTGGTGTACTTAGCCTGGTGCACAAATGTACCTTCCTTTGATTGCTTGATTTGTAGCCCGAGGAAGAACTGCAACTCGCCCATCATGCTCATCTCAAACTCCCTGCTCATATCATCTGCAAACCTCGCAACAAGCGAGTTAGACGAGCCACCAAAGACAATATCATCCACGTACACCCGCACAATCGGGATATCTCGCCTTCTGCCTCGGCAAAAACAAGGTCGATCGACCTTCCCCATCTCAAAACCTCTCTCAAACAAGAACCCCCTCAACTTCGCCATACCAAGCTCTAGGCGCCGCTTCAACCCATACGGCGCCTTCCTCAACTTGTACACCCCGTGGGGGTACTTCTCACTCTCAAACCCCGGAGGTCGTCTCACATACACTTCTTCCTCCAACACTCCATTCGAAAAGCACTCTTCACATCCATTTGGTGCAACTTGAACCCTTTAGCCACGGAAAAGGCTAGAAGGATCCTAATCGCCTCCAAATGGGCTACGGGAGCAAAGGTCTCCTCGTAGTCGATCCCCTCCTTCGACCGAACCCCCCGAGCAACAAGTCTCGACTTGTTCCTCACAACCTCACCCTTCTCTCCCTCTTTGTTTTTCCACACCCACTTTGTACCAATCGGCTTACACCCTGGGGGAGGGTCAACCAACTCCCACACCTGATTCCTCTCAAAGTTCTCCAACTCCTCATGCATCGAGTTAACCCAATTGTGATCAGATAGTGCGTGTCCAATGTCTTTGGGCTCGAAGGAAGCAACAAATGCAGCATGAGCAAAATGGGAATTGTTTCGAACCCTCGATCGTGTAGTGCGTTCATTCATGTCGCCGATGATCCTCGAAGCTGGGTGATCCACCCGAACTCGCCGGGGGAGGTTCTCGCCTCGAAGCTACCTCCCCCTCAACATCGGCTTCTCCTCGTTCTTGATTTGTCGTCGTAGGTGTAGCGAGAGGGTCCATCCATCATCGTAGTCGAAGTAGTGGGTACATGTTCGGCGGGGGCACCACACCGCCATCTTCATCATCACCATGTTCATGCTCCTCCTCCCGAAAGATCTCCTCGCCAAGCTCATCATCACCGCACACTCAAAGACAAGGCGACTACGTGGCTCGTCTCGTCGAAGGTTACCTCGCAAGTCTCCACGATTTGGTTAGTTTCAAGATTGAGCACACGATATGCTCTAGAATGAGATGCATAACCAAAGAAAATGCCATCGACGGACCTAGCCTCAAACTTATCCAACTTCCCGCCCTTCTTCGAATAAAACACTTGCAACCAAAGACATGGAAGTGACTCACTTTGGGTGTGCGACCATGCATCAACTCATAGCATGTCTTCTTCTTGTGCACTCGAGGTATATCTCCGTTCGACACATAGCACGCGGTATTCACCGCCTCGGCCCAATACCTCCTCGGAGTCCTATGCTCATCAAGCATCGTCCGAGCCATCTCGCACAAGGTCCCTTGTTCTTCCTTTCCACAACACCATTCCGGGGAGGCGTATACGGACTCGAAAAGCGGGTGCTCAAGACCCAAGTCATGACAAAAGGTTTCAAAACGAGAGTTCTTGAATTCCGAGCCATTATCCTTGCGGATAGCTCGTATGGCATCTCCGTGCCTCTCGTTCCTCAACCTCAAGACTAGATCTCGAACAAAACCAAACGTCTCCCCCTTATCCTCGAGAAAGAACACCCACGCATACCGAGAATAGTCATCCACCACAACAAGGACATACCACTTCCCACCCGCAGATCGCACACGAGCTGGGCCAACAAGGTCCATATGGAGCAGCTCGCATGGACGCTCAGTCATCACATCGGTGAGAGGCGGGTGAGAAGAGACCACCATCTTGGCATGCCTACACGGAGCACAAACCAACTCTTTCTCAAGCCTCAACCGTGGCAATCCTCGGACCAAATTGAGTTTACTCAAGCGAGACAAAAGGTCAAAGCTCAAGTGACCCAACTTCCTATGCCACTTCCACAACTCACTCGAAGAACTAGCCAAGAAACAACGCTCAACACCCGAAGACTGAGAAAAATCAGCACGAAACACCTGACCCTCGGGAACGACCATACAAACAAGGTCCCCTCGAGAGTCCACAATCCGAGAACCACCAGGCCGAAACAACACCTCAAAACCCTCATCCAACAACTGAGACACAGAAAGCAAATTGTACCCCGAGCGATTGAACAAGAGCAACACGCCTCGAGTGATCTTGTCACTCACTTTTATCTCACCTTCGAAAGCACACGCCCACGCCCATTGTCCCCAAAAGTGATGTACCTCTTCGTCACCACCGGGACGAGACTTGAGAACCACCCCCTGTCTCCGGTCATATGCCTCGAACAACCGGAGTCAATCAACCAAATGTTCTTCAAGTCTCCCACCTGAAAATCAAAAATAGGCACGTGAGCGAACAAACGACTCAAAGACGGGGTTAGTACCAAAGGAGGAAAACCAGTGCCGAGCCATTTTCTCGAAAGTGGGGTTAGCACCAACCAAAGCATCTCTCCTACCAAAGCTACCTCCACGAACACCACCACGGTAACCACCCTGAGGGAACCACCCCTCTCTGCCTGAGGAGGACCAAAACCACGCAAGAAAGCCCGTGGAACGTCCTTCCTCTCCAACTCAACGCCACGACTCCTCCAATCCCCGTATTGAGCACGAGGAGGAGAACGCCTAGCAAGCCGACCACCCGCACTCTTTCCCGGCCCAACCACCGAACCACGACCACCGAAACAACCCTCGCACCTGTACGAGCACGAAACCCGAACATCTGTCTGTCCAGGCCTGCACCGGTCTGACCGGTGCCCCACACCGGTCTGACCGGTGTGACCTGGACAGCAACAGCACCTGCAGCCTTCTTCTCTCCCCAAGCCCGAACTGTCCTCACAGTCGCCTTGCCCCTGTGCATCTGCATACGAGGCTCAAGCACACCATCGGAAGGGTGGTACTTGTCCTTGTTAGCCCACTCCTTCTTCATTCTCTCCTCTCGCTTCCTCTTGAAGCAAAACTCCTCCTTATGGCCATCTCTCCCACAATAGCCACAATGGAACCTCACAAGCTTAGGCTTTGGCTTGGGATGTGGCTGCTCACTTGGTTTCTCTCCACCCAAACCCTCCACTAGGTTTCTCACCACTTGCCTTCTCACTCTCCTTCCCAAAGAACACTTTCCCCGAAGTGCTCACAAACTTGATAGGCTTTTGTAGGTCATTTGTGGGTGTAGGAAACACGGGTGGAGCCGGGGTTGTGTCTAGTCGGTTCCTTAGATGGTTAGGTTTTGGTGGGAAATCATTCTTGTGGTGGGTTTTTGGTGGCTCCGGGATATTCTCTCCACTTCCCTCACCAACCTTGTTTGCCCCAAGCCCCTCACCATCTTGCCTCTTAAAGGCCTCGATCATCATCCTCAAGCGAGGCTCGTGACCAGGACAACCACCCCATCAACTTCCTCAAATCATCATTCTCATCCCCGCAAACGGTCAACATAATGTGCAAGCTCCAAATTTTTCAATGCATGCATTTCACGGGTAGAGCAAGATGTAGGCATGGGTTCCTTCAATTTAGCCTCGAGCGAACTAGTGTAAGCATGCATCTCATCAATCTTAGCATGCAAAACAGGGCAAGAAGTGCTAGCACCTAGCAAAGCAGGTCTAGACTTAAGCTCAGCCACCTCAACCCTAAGCACATCTAGTTCCTCACACTTGGAGGCATGCTTCTCCTTAAACAAAGCAAGATCAGCAAGGAATATGGAGCAATCAGCACAATCATTCTCATTAGACACAACAGGGCTAGCCTTAAGCGAATCAATCTCAAGCTTGCTATCAAGCACCTGTGTCTCTAGCTCAGCCACTCTAGTACTAGCATCCTCGAGTGAAGCCCTAAGCTCTTTCCTCATTTTCTTGGCCTCTCTAAGCATGTCATCACGGTTATCAAGCAAAGAGCCAAGCCTCTCATTCTCCTGGCGCAAGAAGGGAAGTTCATCACGCACCTCGTCGTCGGACTCGCAGTCCGAGTCGCTCCGTGTGCTCTTCTTGCTTTGCCGGAGCTCGCGCCATGGTGCGAAGCCATCTCTCGCGAGCGGCTCGGCCCCGCTCGGGTTCTTGGACGACTTCTTGTTCTTGCGGCGATCTCCCTCGTCTTCGCCGCTCGAGCTCGAGGTGGAGTACGCGGGCCCTCGGAGTCGACGTCGCTCGCTCCAACCATCGCTCGGGCCTTGCCTCGGCCCTCCTTCTTCCTCGATCGTCGCTCGTCCTTGTACTTGTTCTTGTGCTTGCTCTTGTGGTCGCGCCTCGAACGGTACTTGCCATCGTTCATCCTCGGCTTGTGCTTGTAGGCGTCCTTGTTCTCGGCCTTCTCGGGCGGTCGGCGACGAAGTGTCCCGGCTTGCCGCACTGGAAGCAAGTCCTTGTGTTCCTCCTCATGTTCACGCGGTTCTCGTGCAGCCTCTCGAACCGCCTCGTCAACAGCGCCAGCTCGTCCTCTCCAAGGTCATCAAACTCCTCATCTGGCATAGACATCAAAGAGGAAAACGAGAACATCCTGGTGGATGGGTTAGAGTTAGTCTTTCCTTTGGAACCACCAACGAGGGCAAGACTATGGGAATCAGTCGGTCCCTCGAGCTTGGCGATCATGCCCCTATCCACCTCGGCCGACTTGAGCTTCGAGAACGGCTCGTTCACCGTCGAGTATCATACCTCTCCGACTCGACTATGGCCTCGAACTTTCCGCCCCATATCGTACGATCCAAAGAGTGTAAGAGCTTGACCGCTCTATCATGATCATCGTACGGGAGCACGTCCACATTGGCCCTCATGTTGTTCACCACCACCGTGAACCTGCGAAACAAGGCATCGATGGACTCACCGGGGAGATGAGTGAAGTTCTCGTACTCTCTCCGGTAGGTCGCATACAACCGTGCCTGAACCTGGGCGTTCCCAACATGAGCCTCCTTCAACACCGCCCAAATCCTACAAGCCAAGTTCTCGGTGTGCACCCGATCGAACTCAGGCTGACACAAAGCACGAAACAAGTAGTCGACCGCCTTATTGTTGGCGTCGAATCTGTCCCTCGACCCTAGAGCAAGGAAATCCATCGGCTGGACATAGCCTGTGTCCACCGTGACATCCCAAAGCAGCTGACCCTTTCCGCGGAGGAACGCACCCATCCGCTTGCTCCACATCTGGTAGTTCTTGCCATCGAAGTGTGGAGGACCCGAACCCCGTTCCTGGTATGCCATCCTTGGATCTTAGACTGGTTAGAGTCAATAAAGACCCGAACCGGCTCTGATACCACTTGAAGGACCGATACGGCGAACCAGAGAGGGGGGGAGTGAATGGGAGCCGATAAAAATTCTTCTCGAAGGAGATGAAAACTCCAACAAGACGAACGCGGCTTCCAACACACGTCTCCGACTCACTACCAAGGTTGGTCAAGCCCACGTAGCCACCGGAGTGCCACCGGACCTAGGAACCAACACGCAACCTTGCCGACCCGAGAAACACGGGGGAAAAACCAAACCTCGAGTCTACAGACCCACACCGGTCGGACCGGTGAGCACCACCGGCGGGACCGGTCCCCGCTAGTGAAGCGAGCAACTTCCACTAAGTGGCTCTACAGCCGGTCGCGGTGAGACACACCGGTCGGACCGATGGCGACCTGAAAGCCCCCAAGGCACCAAACGGAGCCAACCGACCACCAAACGGACCCAAACTCGAAACGGCGAGCAACACGGGACAACAACGAACACACCAAGACGTTCACCGAGCAAAATCCCACAAGGGCTTGCACCGGTCAGACCGGTCAAGAGCACCGGTCAGACCGGTGTGGCACGGGCGACTCGGGATGAAC
The DNA here is from genome assembly GCA_947561735.1 of Cenchrus americanus. Taxonomy (NCBI): domain Eukaryota; kingdom Viridiplantae; phylum Streptophyta; class Magnoliopsida; order Poales; family Poaceae; genus Cenchrus; species Cenchrus americanus. The sequence continues at coordinate 122,571,211 of OX387242.1, read as the reverse complement.
AGCACCCGCGGGTCAACTCCCCCAAATCCAAATCTCGATCTCCCGAATCGCTCCACGGACTTGAACAAGACTTTGGTGATATCAGGAACACCTCATGAGGAGTCCATAGCCAAGTTTAATCCCACCAATTCTCGTCCAAAAAGAAGGAATCGAAGAAATCCCGCCGAAAGCACTTCCAACCCAAGAACTCAAGAAACCCCAAAATCGAGCACCTTTCCTCACGGATTTGGGATGGGAATCACAGCCCAAAGAACCACGAAGGGTTCCCACAAATTTCCCCCATGAAATCACCAAGAGAAAAGCCCCGAAAACACCCCAAAGAAATCACCGAGAGAGGGCTCCGAAAATCACCACCAAGAACAACCGGGGAAAACACATCCAAACCTTGAGGAACCACGCCGAATCATCTATACATGAAACAAAGGTTCGTACAAGGTGTAGCAAGCCGCCCGATCATCCATCCCTCTCTACAAGATCTCTCCGTGAAGCTCTCTTGCTAGTCCTAGAGAAAACCTAAGGAAAATAGGTGGAAAATAGGAAAACTAATGAGCTAGGGTTCCAAGAGTTGGCTGCCATCCTCTCACCTCTTGGGTTATATGGAGGCAACCGAATGTCCAAAATACCCTTCTTTACTAACTAGGGATACAAGCCCCTCAAGGGCGGATTTGGAAGTCTTCATGTCTTCACCATCGGACGGATGCCGGCGACCGCACCTCGCGTAGCCTCGACGCAAGCCATGCGATCCCGACGCGTGTCCTCCGCTTCGAAGTCTCGGACGCGTCGTCGCACACGGTCGGACCGGTGCTCCTCACCGGTCGAGCCCGGTCCCCCCCCGTCGGCCGGCCGGACCCCCGGTCGGGACCGGTGCGTGCCGCCGCACCTCCGTCTTCGGTTCTCCGGTCTTGGCTTTGTGGATCAACCAAGGAACCCAGTGGTTTTCTGGTGAACCACCGGAAACCCCGCGAACTCGGTGTAGTCTCCGCCAATCTCCACTCGTGACTTGGCTCCCACGTAGTCCCGGCTCGACCTTGGTTTTGAGGCTCAACCAAGAAACCGTCCACAACTTCATCTTGTTGTTCATGCCACCATGCGGCCCGCACTTGACCCCGCTGGCCACCGGGTCCCTCGAACGAAGCCTACTTGTCTTCTTCACACCTGGAGGCCTCACCGGCGACGACCTTTCGCACTTGTTCTTCACCTGCACCAACACGAGTCAAGCCGCAACCTGCACCTGCAATACTTAGCCAAGAATCAGTCCACACAACGTTGTCAATCACTCATCACACAAGGAAGCGACCATCCACCGGTCCTCGAACCACACATGGTCCTCACCCGGTCACGGTGGTCTCCTCCTTCCCGCTAGGAGAGATCATTCGCAACCCTGACGCGGCAGGCAGGATTGCCAAATGGTCCGTGGAGCTGATGGGCGAGACGCTCGCCTACGCCCCGCGCAAGGCCATCAAATCACAAATCCTAGCCAATTTCGTCGCCGAGTGGACGGACACGCAGCTGCCGCCCCCTCAGATTCAAGCAGAGTGCTGGACTCTGTTCTTCGATGGCTCGGTGATGAAGACAGGAGCGGGCGCGGGCCTGCTCTTCGTGTCACCCCTCGGGGAGCACATGCGCTACTCAGTGCGCCTCCACTTTCCCGCGTCCAACAATATGGCAGAATACGAGGCCCTTCTCTCGCGGCCTCAAAATCGCCATTGAGTTGGCCGTCAAACGCCTCGACGTGCGAGGGGACTCGCAGCTCGTGATCGATCAAGTCATGAAGAACGCGAGCTGCCACGACGACAAGATGGAGGCCTACTGTAAAGCCGTGCGGGCCCTCGAAGACAAGTTCTACGGCATCGAGCTTAATCATGTACCCCGCCGGTACAACGAGGAGGCAGACGAGCTGGCGAAGATCGCGTCTGGGCGAATCACCGTTCCCCCGAATGTTTTCACGCGCGACATCGCGCAACCCTCGGTCGGCTTCGAGCCCTACCCCTCGAGCCACGACGGACCCTCGGGGGCTCCCTCGAATCCAGCGGGTGCGGAACCCATGGATGAGGACCCCTCGAACGAGGCGTACGTGCTCTCCCTTCTCGAGGGGTACGGCTCCATCGAGGTCGACGCAATGGACATCAAGCCGGCTCCCGTCCAGGCGGACTGGCAGGAGAAGTATATTGCCTGGATCGCTCGAGGAGAACTCCCCGAAGACCGGGCCGCGGCTAGGCGCATCGCCAGGATGGCCAAATCCTTCACCCTCGTCGACGGCGAGCTGTACAAGCGTGCCGCCTCTGGCATCCTCCAGCGGTGCATACCCATTCCCGAGGGGCGCGAGCTCCTACGGGACATCCACGCGGGGATCTGTGGCCACCACGCCGCACCCCGCACCCTCGTCGGTAACGCGTTCCGCCAGGGCTTTTACTGGCCTACCGCGGTCGCGGACGCCAGCGAAATCGTACGCACCTGCGAAGGATGCCAGTTCTACGCCCGCAAGACCAATTTGCCCGCTCATGCCCTGCAAACCATCCCCGTCACATGGCCGTTCGCCGTGTGGGGGCTGGACATCGTCGGGCCCCTGCGGAAGGCGCCCGGGGGCTTCACCCACCTGCTAGTCGCGATCGACAAATTCTCCAAATGGGTGGAGGTGCGCCCCATCACGAATTTAAGGGCCGAGAAGCGGCGGTCACGTTCTTCACCGACATCGTCTACCGCTTTGGAGTGCCAAACTCCATCATCACGGACAACGGGTCCCGGTTCACGGGCGGAAGTTCTTGGAGTTCGCGATAAGTTCCACATCCGCGTGGATTGGGCGGCTGTGGCACACCCACAGACCAACGGCCAAGTGGAGCGTGCCAACGGCATGATCCTACAAGGCCTCAAGCCCTCGAATTTTCGACCAGCTCAACAAATCTGGGCGAAAATGGCTCCAAGAACTACCAGCAGTCGTGTGGAGCCTAAGGACCACCCCAAGCAGAGCCACCGGGTTCACCCCGTTTTTCCTGGTCCATGGCGCGGAGGCCGTCCTCCCCACGGACTTAGAATACGGGTCGCCCAGGGTTCGAGGCTACGACGAGGATGCTAACCAGCGAGCCCGCGAGGACTCGCTGGACCAGCTAGACGAAGTACGCCTCGTGGCGTTGATGCACTCCGCAAGGTATCAACAGTCCCTACGACGTTACCAAGCACGCAAGATACGTCGGAGGGACTTCAGCGAGGGGGATCTGGTCCTAAGGCTGCGCCAAGATACCCGAGGGCGCCACAAGCTGTCGCCCCCATGGGAGGGACCCTACGTCGTGGTAAAGGTACTCAAGCCGGGCACATACAAGCTGGCCAATGAGGACGGCGAAGAGCTCACCAACGCTTGGAACATCCAACAGCTACGTCGCTTCTACCCTTAGCTAGGATTTCCAAGTACTTTCTGTTGTAAAATCACATGGCCAACGCCCCAGTTGGTGTCAACTATGTAAATACTCCAAGTCTAATAAAAGGGCAACTCGGCTTTCCCCTGAAACCCAAGTTACCCTCGGGGGCTACTGCGGGGGGCACCCCCCCCAAATGGTCCCATTTTTTCGCGCAAACGACACGCGCTAAGTTTGTTTCCTACTTCAACCTCGAGCCACGATTCGAACAGGGCGCAGGCGGCACAGCGGAAGGAGCGCGCGAGCCAGAGATAGCCTACGCCGCGTGGCTATGGCCCTTCTCTCTCGCCTCCAACCCAGCGGGCCCCTTGCGAAAATCGAACTCCCCTAACTAGAATCTACTCAGGAAGAAGGAGAAACAAAAAGCGTAATAAACAAACAACTTCATTTACAGCAACTGCTCATGTTCACAAGACAACTTGTTTGTTTACAAAAGGCCACGAGGCCAGAATTCTGATACACGTAAACAAAAAATGGGCCTAGCGCCCAACTGCTTTCAGGCGGGAGGAGCAGCAGCATCGGCGGCGTCCGGGAAGAGGAATTCTTCGAAGGCCTCGGCGAGCGACCCGGCGGCGTCAGCAGCGAGCGCATCCGCGCGCTCCATGGCCACCTCGTCCTCAACGCCCTCGGGCACGACGTAGCCTTCCGCCAGCGCCTCGAAGTTCACCTCGTAGTGGGATCGCACCACTCCGAGGGCCTTCTGGACACCCAGCTGCAACGCCCGACGCATCCGCTCGGTGACATGGCCACCGAGGGCATGCAGACGGCTGTCCAGGGAGCTACCGGCCTGGGCATCGCCCTCCTCGACGACGAGGCAGGTCTCGAGGGCCGCATCGCGCAATTCCCGCAACTCCTGCTCAGAGGAGTCGTAGGAAGCCTGCAGCGCCTCGGCCCGCTCAGCCGCGTGCCCCAAGGCGGTGCGCAAGCCTGGAATCGACAAGACAAGAAGAAATCAGAAAAAGGGAATGCGAGTTTCCAAACGAAAAACCAACAAGCAAGAGTCAAACAGTGGCTCACCTTCGACTTGCTTCCTCTCCATCTCGAAGTCCCGGCGCACGGCCTCGAGCGACAGCTCGAGGCGCTGGACGGTTTCGCCCTGCTCGCGGAGGGCCAGCTCCTGGTTGGCGTTGCTAATGCTGAGCACGAGCGCCTCGTCCTCGACTTTGGAGAGCGCGGTGCTCCGCTCCTCCAACGACTTCCGCGTCCCCTCGTGGGCGGCGCGCTCCCGCTCCCGGCGCCGCACGGGCATCGACGAGAGCGGCTCCGCCCCTGCTTGCGGCCGCTCCTCGGCCCCTTGGCGGGCGGCGCTCTCTTGCGGGAGCCGCTCTTCGGCGACGACGAGGGCCGCGGCCTTGGCGTCGAGGGCGGCCTTCGGGTCGTCCGCCTCCTTGGCGCGCTCGCTCCAACCCACGCGCCGCTCCTCGGCTCGGCGGCCGCGCTGCGCCCCCTCGAGCGACGTGCGGAGCTCCCGGGCTTCGGCGCGAGCGGTGGCCACCTCCGCCTCCCGGTTGGCGGCCGGCGTCCGCGCCTTCTCCAGATCCGCGCGCGAGTTCCACAGCGCCTCGTCGCGATCGAAGAGGGCCGCGAGAACCCGCTCGAGGCTCGAGCGACGCGCCGTGCCCTGCCTCGAGCTCTCGGGGAGCTCGTCAGGCCAGGCCAGGGCCCGGTACGCCAGCCAGCTGTCCGGCGTCCTAAGGGCGTCTGCAAGCGCGTCGAAAGCGCTGCACTGCTCCCGGAGCTGGTGGGCCTCGGCGTTCACCCGGTCGAAGGCGTCGTACTTGTCATGGGCACGGCGCTCGAGCTCCTGGCATCCACACACCAAATCCCGTAAGCGCCAAGACTTGAATGCAGCACACGAAAACAAAAAGGGAAGAGGGACGAGCAACCATGGCTCACCTGGAAGACGAGCCAGGCCGGGCCGCCATGGACCCGCAGCACCTCGTTCAGCGCGCGGTTGAGCGTGGCGCCGTGGCTCGGAGCTCGCCCCGAGCTCTGCTCCCCCCGGCGTCGGCAAACGCGGGGGGGGATCCTCGGCCCCCCCCCTCCACCCGGGCGGGACGGCCGGCGTGGGGGGACGAGGCCTCGGCACCATGTCCTCGGCCCCCCACCACCATGTGACCCTCGTGCCGCCTCACGAGGGCCCCCCCTGCGGGGCTCGGGGGGAGTTCGTGGGCCACCGGCCCACCGATTCCATCCGGGCGGCGGGGAGTCATCCGAGAACTCCACCACCTCCGCCCGCAAATCGCCGGCGGGCGCGGCCGCTCGCGCCGCCTCCGCCGGCACCTCCACCCGCGCCTCCACGGCCACGGGGCGCCGTCGTGCCGCCGTGGCCGCCACCTCCGGCCGTGCCGCCACATCCGCGGGCGCTCCCACGGGTTGCGGCCGCTCCACCTCCTCCGCAATGGCGGCCACCGCGGCCGCACCTCCACCGTGGCCGCCGCCGCCGCGGCCCGTGTCACCGCGGCGACCGGCGCCGGCCGCCCCCCGGCGGCCTGCGGCGCGCGCCGTGGCGGGCGGTCCGCCGGCCGGGCCTCGAGGCCCCGGCCGGGGCCTTGCGAGCTCGGCCCGCCCGCCGTGCTTGCCCCCGGCGCGACCCCCTCGACGAGCGCCGCCGGGTGGGGATCGACGCGTCCGTCCTCAGCACCTTGGCTGGTGCAAGCGGAGGAACAGTTGGCACCACCCTGCGCAGACACGAACGAAGGGTTAAATCACCTGATCACCAACGAGCCAAACCAAACGAAGAAGGACAGGCTCCTTACCTCGCGGAGGAAAAGGCCCGTTTCCTTTTCCTCGAGGCCTCTGCGGACGAGGCCGGTGCGGCCGGCCGCGCGGCCGAAGCGCCTCCCCGATGGCGCCGCCGCGCGCGCGGGCACACCCGCCCCATGCGCGGGCGCGCCCGACGCCGCACCTCCCGAAGGCGCCACCGCGCGCGGGGGCACGCTCGCCCGCGCGCGGGCACGCCCGCCGTCGCGCCCCTTGACGATGACGCCGCGCGCGCGCGCACGCTCCCCCCGCGCGCGGGCACGCGCGACGCGCGCACGGGGTGCGTCCGCCGCGCGTGCCTCCGTGGCGCGCGCCGGCACCTCCGCGGCGCGTGCCGCCCCGATGACGATTGCCGGCGGCGGGCGCGGTGCGCCCGCCCCGGGCGAAGCCGCCCCGACACCGGCGCGGGTTCGGCGACGAAGGCGCAGGCGCCACATGTCGGAGGGGCCCTCCCCCTCGGCCTCTTCCTCGTCCTCCTCCGAAGACGAGGGCTCCTCAATATCCGGGGAGGAGAGCCCCGGCTCCTCGCGCCGCGGATACTCCGCGGCCCGCCGGTCGCGGCGCGCTTGACAACGCCCGGCGTGCTCCCTCTTGCGCGCCGCCCGCCGCTCGCTCCCGGCCGCGCCGCCGGCCGAGCGCACGGGAGTCGGGGGGTGGGCGGAACGGACTTGGCGATGTTGAACTTCACCCGGCCGCACACGGGAGCAACAAAGGCGTGTCGGGAGGCAAAGGCAACGCTAAAAAACCAAAACGAAATCAAGAACCACACTCACCAACGGGCCGGTGGGGAGCATCTCGACGTCCCACGGGGTCCGCCCCCGGCGGCGACGACACCCGGGTGTCGACGGCGCTCCGCGCCGGGTGAGCGCGTACGGCCGCTCGAGGGGCGTCGGGAGCATCCGCGACCTCGCCAGGTCGACGGGGTTGGCCGTCTCCGTCATCTCGAAGATGCAGAGCGGCCTCTCCATCAACGGCACGATCCGCCGGTGATGAAGGAAGGCGAGGACGCCCATCGCGTTCAGCCCCATCTTCGCCAGGCGCTGCAGCGCGGCCAGGACCGACTCCTGCCGCCTCCGATGCTGGGGTGTGGACACCCCGTAGCCCCAGGAGGCAGGCCTCTCCTTGAACACCCGGCCGGTGTAGGGGGGAAGGCCGGGCTCGGCGTTGCGCAGATAAAACCATCCCCGCTCCCAGCCGGCGTTGTTCGTCGTCATGGTGCGGGGGGATGTAGACGTTCTTGAATTGCCCCCGCGGGGCAAGCGACATCCCGTCGGGCGCGCATCGCGCGGCGGGTCCCTTCGGCTCCGTCGTGGGGGGCTGCGTGACGAGCTCCCGCGCGGAAAAGGTGTACCCGAGCTCCCGATTTAACGGGATCCCCGGGTACCCTTCGCGGACACCCACGAATGTGGCCGCCGCGAGATCGCGTTGGGGGGCGAAGTTGTGCGGCTCCACCCCGTAGTAGTAGCACATCGCCCGCATGAAGGTGCTCGCCGGCGCGGTGAAGCCCCGCTCGTGGTAGCGGATGAAGCTCACCACGTAGCCCGCCGGCGGGTTGGGCTCGTGGTCGCGGCCGGCGGCACGATCCACTCCCGCCGGACGCCCGTCTTCGTTGGCCGCCGGTGGCCGGCGGCGACCGGCTCGCCAAGGGCCGGTGCGTCCACCGTCGACCTCTCCCAGGCATATGGCTCCAGGATCCTGAGAGGAGGCTCGGGCGGCGCCATGAGGAAGGACGAAGGAATGCGAAGGCGGAGGACAAGGAAACGGGAGGAAAGCTCGAGTGGCGACACCGCGCGGTGGCAAGAGTGAGACGAAGACGAAGGGGCAGGGGACAGAAACGGTGAGATGCCAAGGTAAAAAACCGCCGTCCCTTCCTCCCCGCAGTTTTATAGGCCGACGGGCGAGCTCTCCGGAGCGGACGCCCCGACTAGCATTGCTTGCGGGGGAATCTTCCCATCGCGTCGACGGATGGGCCCCACCACGACCGCGGCGGCTATAACACCGCGGGCGGGTCATCATTGCAGCAAAGACCGGCAGCAACCGAGGAAAAACCGTCACGTCCGCCGCGCCGCGCCGCCCACTACGCGCGCGCGCGCGCGCGGCGCCTAAAAAGGCGCGCCCGCGCGCGAAAACCGCGGCCACGACCGCAAGGCACTTAAATGCCCGGGTCCCTTGCCAAGCAAGGAGCACCCTCGAGCGGGGCGAACCCCGGCTCGAAGCAGAGGCGACCCTCGATGGGATATCGGCGTGAGAAGGTCGCCGGGACTGCTCGATGTAGAGCAGGCAACCGCGGGCACCCATACCACGTAAAACCCTCGAGCGGCACGACCCTCGGCTCCAAACAAAAGCGGCCCTCGATGGAATATCAGCGTGAGAAGGTCGCCGGGACTGCTCGATCTAGAGCGAGCAACCGCGGGCACCCATGCCACGTAAAACCCTCGAGCGGCACGAGCCCTTGGCTCAAGATGACGTCAACCCTCGATGGGATATCGACGTGAGAAGGTCGCCGGGACTCGCTCGATGTAGAGCGAGCAACCGCGGGCACCCATGCCACGCAAAACCCTCGAGCGGAGCGAGCCCCCCGGCTCGAGACAATGTCAACCCTCTAAAAGAAGGCACACACGCTGTGCTACCAACCAGCACCTCGAGGGCTGGCTCGCCCAGACCCCTCGACGGCCGCAAAACGTGAAAAGACGGGGCCGCCCAGGCGCCACCCCGCACGGCCCTACTGATCAGAGGTTCGAAGCCTGACCCTCGACGGGTTCGAACAGGCGCCACAGATCACAGAGTAAGGGACGACGAGGGCACGCGCATTCGAGTCGTTCCTCGAGCCCGTCGGCTCGAGGGTGCCCCACATGTCGTGTTCAAGAGCCAGCGAGGGCAGCTAGCCGGGGGGATCCCACCGAGGGAGAGCTTCCGCGCCCTCGGTCCCTAGCGAACGGGACCGAGCCCCACCTAGCAAACCCACGCAAGCGCTTCCATGGACGTGTCTCCGGACCGCGCAGCCTACCCTTATCGAACGGGGCATGGGCGTCCACTTGAACCACCCGCTAGCAGCTCGACGAGGAATCCGCGATTCGCGACCCGCTCGATGGGAGTCGCGGAAACCTCACCCTCCGTCCCGCGGAGGGACGGCGAGGGCGCGTTAAAAAACAAGTCGTCAGGCTCGACCCGATCGCCTCGAACGGGCCAAGGCTCGGGGGCTTGACGCACGGCTACACCTCCTTGAAATTGCACCCGCCGGAGACAACGGTGACGGGGGGAGCGTGCACCCCGCGGCCGGCTGAAATACCGCCGATCCGGTTGGCATATGTGCCACGCCTTTACGACCAAAGTTCTCGTGGTTAACCCCTGCGGAGAGAACCCACACTCTGCGGGGCTTCGGGGGCTAGACCCGCGGGTCCGCCGACGCGGCCCCACGGAAAGCGTTCGCAAACAAGGAGGGAAGAACGTCCTATCGGTAGGTTCCGGCACTGCGGGAGCCTCAATGGCAAACCCGCAGATGCTCGGGGGCTGCTGTCGGGGGACCGCCCTAGGGGTCCCCTTAAACAATGGGGGAAACCCTCACTTAAATCCCGATGCGAAACACGTTAAGCCTAACCATGCAGGTGACTAACCATGCAGGACACGGCCCAAGCCGCGGGACTCCGACGGCCCACCAAGACGGCCCTCTTAGAAATCCCCTCGAGCGGGCTCCGCCTCGCTCGAGGGCGCACTCCCCCCTCGGGCGGGCTCCGCCCCGTTCGAGGGGCAACCCCCCCCACGAGTGGTCCCGCCCCGCTCGGGGGGCTCCCCCCCCCTCGAGCGGGTCTCGTCCCGCTCGAGGGTTCGTCCCCGCCCTCGGCCGGGGGCCCGCCACGCTCACGGGCGCCCCGCACGCGTGTGCCGGCCCCGTACACGGGCATTTAACGCCCGACGCCGCGGGACGGCGCCATCATGCGCCGGGGCTCGCACCCCGGTGCCGCCGCACCAACTCCCCAGGGAGGAGCCCATCCCCGCCACGCGTGGGGATGGACTGTGCGGTACGGCCGGTGTCAGTCCCGTGACACCGCGCGCCCACTACAGTACGGCTAACGCGCCCGACCCTCGAAGGGGGCCGGGCGCACCCTCAATTTCACTTTCCCGTGACCCTACAGGTTAGGTAAGGGGCGCTAGGCCGGTGGATGGCCATCCCGGTCACTGTAACGGCGCGGCCGCCGTACCCACGCGTGCAGGCGCACGCCCGGCGCTGCAGCAACCACTCCGCTACCGCAGAGCGCATTGGGAAGGAACGCCGTTCTGCCTGCTCCTGTGCCCCGTACCAGCCATCATCAGCGCCTCCCTCGAAGCCTATCAGAGGACGCCACCACCATCTGCCGCCCTCCTACCCTCGAACCGCCACTGTTCGGGTACGGGGTAGGCCATCATGGCCGGATCGTAGCGAAGATCGTCCGGACGGCCGCCCACTCTACAGCGTAGCACGACGTGCACCCCCACGTAGCTAGATAGCGCGGCGTGCATGTAACTCGCCGCCCCCTTGGCCTATAAAAGGGGAGGCGAGCCCCCAGCCGCGGGGGAGAGGACGAACGGGGACAGGAGTTCAACTCAACACCCTGTGCACTCACTCTCTTATTCTCCCACGACATCTTCAGCCACCGTTCCAGGGACTTGGAAGCCACACTTCCTCTCCCGCCTTGCTTGTACTTGCCCCACTACAAGCACCCCCGGTGCTGAGCAATATAGTGCCACGAGCACACCCCTGCTGGACGTACGGCCCCCTCGGCCGGAACCAGGATAAAACCTTGTGTCATTTGTTGCTTAGCATCGACCATTGAGGGATAGACCACGGCGCTATCTACTGGTTAGTGTCGGGACCATATTCCGCACCGACAGCCGCAGACGCCTTTGTGAATCTCCTCTTGTACTTCAGAAGGAGTACTCCAGAATATCCTTGCCTTCTTCATGGGGGGCACACTTCATGAGCACTCCAGAAGTGGCGCCCCTCCTGTAGAGCTTGTCTCCGACCAGTACATAGGACTTGGCGCGGCGAACGAGCTGCTCGGCCAAGTTCTTGTCTGAATGAACCTTCTGCTCGCGGATGTAGTCGATGAAAGGTTGTCGCCAGTTCATGTCTATCATCATGACCTCTTGGCCAGGCTGAGAGGGCGTTGGGTCAGTGGTCAAGGGCGCCGGCTTCGGGATGGATGGCGCATGAAGCTCGTGGACGAAGACTCCCACTGGTACTTGTGCGCGAGTAGAACCAAGCTTTGACAGGACGTTCGCTGCGACATTGTTGTCGCGGACGACGTGATGGAACTCGAGACCGTAGAATTTGTTCTCAAGCTTGCAGACTTCTAGGCAGTAGGCGTCCATGTTCTCCTTGTCGCGACCCCAAGACTTGTTAACTTGGTTGATGACCACAGCAGAGTCGTCATAGACTAGTAGTCGCTTGATGCCTAATGATATTGCAAGACGGAGCCCGTGTAGTAGGTCTTCATACTCGGCTTCATTGTTCGAGACCTACCAGAAGATCTGCAGGACGTACTTGAGTTGTTCGCCCTTTGGAGAAATCAAGGGTACCCCTGCACCCGCGCCCTCGAGCTTGAGCGAGCCGTCAAAGTACATTACCCAATGCTCTGGCCGCTCGGTTGGAGTTGGTAGCTGATTTTCCCGCCACTCTGCCATGAAGTCGACTAGTGCTTGAGACTTGATGGCTGTGCGTGGCTTGAAGTCGATGTTGAGGGCGCCGAGTTCAACTGCCCATTTGGAGATTCTTCCAGTAGTATCTTGGTTCCGTAAGATGTCGTCGAGTGGGTAGTCAGTGACGACAGTGATTGAGTACTCCTAGAAGTAGTGTCGTAGCTTCTGCGAGGTGATGAGCACCGCGTAGAGTAGCTTCTGTACTGGTTTGTAGCGTGCCTTTGATTCTGACAGGACCTCGTTGACGAAGTAGACTAGTCGCTGGACTGGGTAGGCGTGGCCATCTTCCTACTGCTCGACGATGATGGCAGTACTAACCACATGAGTAGTCGCAGTGAGATAGAGCAGTAGTTGCTCATTTTTGCGAGGAGTTGTGAGGATTTGTGGCTTGGACAGGAAATCCTTGAGCTGGGCCAAGGCCTGATCTGCCTCCGTGGTCCACACAAACTTCTCTTAGTGTTTGAGTAGTTTGAAGAAGGGTAGTCCCCGTTCTCCAAACCTCGAGATGAATCTGTTCAAGGCCGCCATGCACCCGGTGAGCTTTTGCATGTCTTTGATGCAGGTGGGAGCTTTCATTTTGGTAATGGCGGAGATCTACTTGGGATTGGCTTCGATGCCGCGGTGGCTGATGATGAAGCTGAGTAGTTTGCCCGAGGGTACGCTGAAGATGCACTTGTTCGTGTTGAGCTTCCACTGGTACTCCCGCAGAGATGCGAAAGTCTCTTCAAGATCGGCGATGAGTGTGTCGGAGTTTCGGGTCTTGACAACCACGTCATCCACATAGGCTTCGACGTTCTTGTTGAGCTGTTTCTTGAAATAGGCATGGATAGCACGCAGATAGGTAGCGCCAGCGTTCTTTAACCCGAATGGCATCGTTGTGTAGCAGTAGGTGCCAAACAGGGTGATGAACGCGGTCTTCTCTTGGTCTTCTTCCTTGATGGCAATCTGGTGGTACCCGGAGTAGCAGTCGAGGAAGAAGAGAAAGTCGCATTCCGCTATAGAATCGATGACTTGATCAATCTGCGGCAACCCGAAGGGGTCCTTGGGGCAGTGTTTGTTGAGATTAGTGTAGTCGACGCACATCCTCCACTCGTTCATGTTCTTCTTGCGGACAAGGACGGGGTTGGCAAGCCACTCAGGATGGAAGACTTCTCTGATGAAGTTGGCCGCGAGTAGTTTGGCGAGTTCCTTCTTGATGGTGTCCCATCGGTCATCGGCAAAACGGCGGAGATGTTGTCGTTTGGGGGTAGCTTTAGTGTTGACGTTGAGTGAGTGCTCGATCAGCCTCTTGGGCACCCCTGGCATGTCCGCTGGTTTCCAAGAGAAGATGTCTCATTTATCCCGGAGGAAGCTGATGAGTGCGTCTTCCTATTTCGGGTCAAGGCCCGCCCCGATCATGGTAGTCTTGCTGCTGGCGCCTGTCCCGAGGTTGATCGCCTTGACTTGCACCTCCTCAGATGGTTGAGGCTTGTTGGCTGTGTCAGACTTCTCTGGAATCTCGAGTTCAGTTGGGCCAAGCTTCTTGGATGCAGCATAGATTTCCATCATTGTGTTGGGTACTTGATTAGTAGCTGCGAGTTCCACAGCCTCTGTGTCGCAGTCGAAGGATATCTTCAAGTCCCCTTGTAGTGAGATTATTCCGGCAGGACTTGGCATTTTGAGTACCAAGTACATGTAGGGGGGTACTGCCATGAACTTGACGATAGCTGGTCTGCCAAGGATGGTATGGTAGGAAGTCTCAAAGTCCGCAACCTCGATCTTGATGTACTCGGTGCGGTAGTTCTCTCTGGTTTCCCCGAAGGTAACTGGCAAGACCACTGAGCCTAGTGGAATAGTCGCTTTACCAGGGACGATGCTGTAGAAAGGCTATGTGCTCTTGGTGAGCATGTGGGTAATGTCGAGCTTCATCTTCTTCAAGGTCTTGGTGAAAAGGACGTTGAGCCCGCTTTCGCCATCGATGAGCACCTTGTTGAGTCTGGAGCCTGCGACTACTGGTTTCAGGACGAGTGGGAAACGTCCTGGCTCGGAGAAGCTTGTCCATTGATCCGCGCGGGAGAAGGTGATGGGTACCTCCGACCACCTGAGAGGGGTCGGGACCGCTGGTTCAATGTTCAAGACTTCCCGTCTAGTGGCCTTCTGAGACCGTCTGGTGGGTAGTCCGCCGAAAAGGACATTCACCGTCTTGTCGGGTTCTTGGAAGTCGTCGTTGCCTTCGTCAGCTTTTTTCTTGCCCTTCTTGTCGTGAGGAGGCAGTGGGTCTGGAGTATCCTTGAGTGCTCGCCGGAGTTGATAGCACTGCTCGGTGGTGTGATTGCCCTCCAGGTGCCACGTGCACTTCTCTTTCAGCAGATCTTTGAAGCCGCCAGAGGTCTTCTTCGAGTTGTCTTTCGCAGGGCGCTGGATAGTCGCGGCTGTGTTGCCTGGCTTGCCCTTGTGGTTAGGACCCGAGTAGTTATTGTTGTTGTGACCCTTTTGATCCCAGGTGTTGTTGTTGCTCTTGCCGCGAATGGCGTCGTACTTCACGTTTGCCTTGTCTTCTTTGTCCGCCCATGAGGTGATCATGTCCTTGAGCTTAGTGATGGAACTCGGACGGCGGCGACCGAAGTCTTCGAAGGTGCAGTGGTGGTAGAGACCGTCTTGGAAAAGGTCGATGACCTCCTGAAAGGATCAAGATGTCTATTAGAGGGGGGGGTGAATAGTCGAACCTGAAAATCACAAACTTTTTACAGCTGTCAAATGCAGGTCCGGAGTTTCCAGATATTTTTCTGGATACTCCGGGAAATCCGGAGAATCCGGGAAAATGTCCAGATATTCCGGCCTGTTAGGGAGGAATCAAATTCGACAGAAATTAAACTTGCTCAAATGTAAATTTGTGAAAATAGGTTATGCACTGAGATGAGACAAGCCTGGTTAACCACTCAAATCTTGTAGGAACCTCAACACGAAGTAGATCGGCACCAAACCCTAGAAATGTGCTCAAGATAGAAACAAGCATGCAACAAGATGAACAAGCACAAGAGACACAGGGATTTGTTACCGGAGTTCAACCTCACACCTTGAGGTCTACGTCTCCGTTGAGGTACCCACGAAGGGTGGACCTTTACACCTAGGTCACTTTCCTCCCTCCAGCGACCACAAAGATCAAGCTAGAGTTACTTACTCAAAGTAGGGGTGATACAAACTTCCTTGGGCAGCCACAATCTTTGGATGCTCCAAGGCAACGCCTAGCCGGCTAGGAGCTCAAGGCTCCAAGAGTAACAAACACGAATTTTGCCAACCAAGCGAAGAACGAGGTGCTCTAGAGATGGGAAATCAGCTCACTAGCACTCTCCAAGCCCTTGCTCTCAAACCCTCTTAAATCCCACAACAAATCTCACCAAACTTGAGCCAAAGGGAGAAGAGGGGGAGTAAATGAGGTCGTTACGAGTTCAGCACGAAATGGCAGGGAAGAAGAGTAAATGAAGGGGTGGAGGGGGCTTTTATACCCCCTCACCCAGAATATAGCCGTTGAGGCTTTAAGACCCGGAGTATCCGGGGCAAACCCGGAAACTCTGGGAAGTCCGGAGACTCCGGGGTAAACCCGGATACTCCGGCCTTCCAAGGTCAGCACCCAAGAAAAGATCCCCGTGAGCGTGCTGGTGCAAAGGTGTCTCTCATAGGTTTTGTTTTGGCAACTAGAACACCTGTTCGACTCTTGAAAGACATAATTCTTGTCCCTCTTGATAGTATGGCATTCCTAGGACTCAAATTTAAAATTGTAAAATAAATAAGCCTTCTTAGGAATCCTTTAGAGCACCACTTTCCTTTTTGCATAGTCAACGAGCTGTACTTGATGCCATACATAATTTTAATACCTGCTCATTGACTAGATAACTCATTAGCTACTTAGATATGTGTCATTAAATCACCAAAACCCACTTAGGGGGCCAAGATACTCTTCAATCTCCCCCTTTTTGGTGATTGATGACAACACACTTAAGTCATACAAGATATAAACAATGAATATTAAACAGCTTTCGTAATACTCCCCCTTAATATGTGCATTTTGATCTTGAATATCAATGGTCCTATTAGGGCCAAAATTTGGCACAACAAGAGAAACAAGAGAGTATTATGTTGACGGTGTATTTTGGTGCACCTAGCATGTTCATTACACTTTGGTTTGGATTTGATTATGGAACTAACCCGCCACTAGGCACACTAATCATATAACAAGTTCATCTTTGTGCATGCATTTGGAAGTATTGTGTTTATGTAGGAAAACATGGACATAAAGGACGGATTTGCAACAAGTTCAAAGGAGCATTTACGGAGTCTTGTTCGTGTTCATGAGCTTGATGAAATCACTTCCAAAGGTGGCAAGGACCGAAGTGCTATGAGGAACACCCCCGAGGATTGAAGCGTAAAAGATCCAACTTCATGCGAAGAGAACCTCCATCTTGGACGCGAAGATAACATCATCAAAATCATGCAAGTGGAGGGGGCAAGGTACATAAGTGCATGAGAACCCACGGAGCAAAAGGGGCGACCGAACCGGCCGGGCCGGGCCCAGCCGGTCGGCCCATGCCGGCCGGCCCAGCCCTGTTCTGGCACCGGTTCGGTCCCGTTTTCCTTGCCCTCGAAGGATCTTCAACCCTAAAAGCCTCGAGGCGCCGCCAACACCGAAGAGAGGAGTCATTCGCACCAGAAGGCCATCCACAAGCTAGAGAGAGAGAGGAGGAGGATCTCCGACGGGAGATCAACCACCTCGAAGGAAGCACCCTCTCGTGGAGAAGAAGGAAGACATCGGCGGAAGGGAAACAATGATCAACGGTGCCATGATCAGCACCTTGATGGGGTAATCTTTTCATTCGTCCATGGGTTGTAATCGATCTTGAGATGTAATCGCACTTTGTCGGATTATCTATCTATCATCTTGTGTTGAATATACTTTCATGCTTAAGGTTAGCTACCATGCCGTAAAGGGAGTATAGGCCTCGATGCCTCCTTGGATCCATTCAATACGCCGTGTCCATCAAAGGTCTAGTCATGAATACCTTCGCGTAGTGACAGTACGAGAGGAGGGAAAGGGCGAAACTGTGGTCACAACCCCCGATAGATTAGATTGGTTTTCATGTCTTTAAGCGATTGCATGGTCTAGTATCGTAGACCCGTGGGCGAGTGTCTTTTACCTTGATATCTTAATCATTCTCTCTAGTGTAGTTTAGTTGTTTTCTAGTATAATATTAGTTAGGGTTTTAGTAGCTAGTGTGTCGTTGTAGATCGAACGCTTGTAATCCCCTTGCTCCGCGGATTGACAAGAACCTTGGGATCCCGTGGTGAAAAAGGTGTGGGGTCCGTACGCTTGCGGATCGTAGAGGGATACGTCTTTTATCCGTCAACAAGCCCCTTTTTCTGGCGCCGTTGCCGGGGAGCAAGTTAGTTTACATCGTTTGATTTGCATCTAACTTAGTTTTATATTTTAGTTTATCTTTTATTTGCTTTATCTAACATATATTATCTAGAAAAACACCTTGTTTTGTTTTTGTTTTTGTTTTTATCTTATTGTCTAGATGGCGTTCGTTAATCAACCCGTGGAAGAACAGGAGAAATCACTAAGGGATTACGCTAGCCCTCGATGTGAAGACATAAAAGTACAAGAGTCGGATTCGAAGCTCGAAGCGACCAAGTATGAGATTAAATCCAAGATCATCAAGATGGTGGCGGCGAACCCATTTGAAGGGATGGTTACGGAGAACCCATATAGACACATAAGGGATTTCATGACGATATGCAACACGGTGCGTCAAGAAGGAGTGCCCGATGAATGGTTCAAATGGAATCTCTTTCCCTACTCACTTGCCGGCAAAGCAAAGACATGGTATTCGGTTGCGTCCTTTGAAGTTGAAGGCAATTGGAACAAGTTGACAAAGAAGTTTTGCGAGAAGTTCTTTCCAATTAGCAAGGTTCAACATCTAAGGAGGCAAGTGATCACTTTCATGCAAGGAGAAGAGGAAGGGATAGACCAAGCCGGGATAGGTTTAATGGATTGATCGAACAAGGACCAAAACTCGGCTTCACCGGTGACGTACTCTTGCATACATTTTTCTTTTCCCTAACCCCTAGTTGCATGCAACACGTCGAAATGTGTGCAGGTGGGGATCTCATGGAGAAAACACTCACGGAAGCCGCCCAACTTCTACAAAAAATTAGTAAAGCGGCTGCCATGCGAAGAGATTGGGAAGCAAGACTTGCGGAAGAGCCGGAATACAATTCAAGGAAGAAGAAGTGTGCTGAATTTTCTAAAGAGGCAACCCCGGAAGTCACAAGAGAGGAACCAATCATGGAAAAGCTTGAACAAGAACACATCAAGTCAAGAACTACACCGAGCGTTGACTTCGCCGCACCAAATGAGATGAACAAGAGAAGCATGTCAAGTGCGAAGCCACTAAGGGAGTTCGAACCAATGGATTGGGTTCCTATTGATTACGGAGAAGTATTCGACAAGAGAAGACCGTTCCCTAATCAAAAGGGAATGGCAAGAGCATTGGAAGTGGATTTCCCACCGGAGAAGAAAGCTGAAAATTCATACGACCTTGAAACCACCGGTGAGATTTTTCAAAAGCTCTTCGAAGATGACGTGGTGGATCCGGAACATATTGCCGAGGTGAAGAGAATCATGGGGATCAAGCCTGAAGCATCACCATACGCTCGCCTCGCTGAAATTTACGTGATAGGATCCGAAGAAGAAGAGAAGACGACACCACACTTGAGTTGCGAGATCAACGGAGTTCAATGCAAAGCTTTATGCGACATCGGAGCCCAAGTAAGTGTTCTATCTTCTGAAATTTACGATAAAGTTCAAGACCACAACCTAGACTTAGCTCCAACATCAACGAAATTAATTATGGGAGATGGTAGAACTATCAAACCTCTAGGTATTGCTTGCAACATGAAAGTAAAAATCTCTAGAAACTATATACCAACCGATTTCTTTGTTATTGATGCTTACCATAGTAATCATGATCACATAATCTTAGGTAGGCCTTTTCTTAAGTTGGTTGATGCCGTGTTAGATGCCGGAGAAGGCAAAGTAACAATGAACTTTAATGGAACAAAGTACACATATAACTTTCTTCGTGCTTCTAAACACCTTACACCTTTTCCTCCCGAAGATGAAGAAGTAGAAGAGATAGATAGCCTTTGTTTTGTTGAAACCCTTAGAGACCCGCTGCAAAGAGCGATGGAAAATCAAATTAGTAATCAACAAGATGAAGAACTAGAAGAAGCAACAAAAGGCTTAGAGCCACATGATGGAAGCGTGGAGGAAGAGAAATTCGAAGACATAGGAGAAATCAAACCCGAGGAGCCACAAGTGCCCGAGGTAGACCTTAAACCTTTGCCCAAGGGATTAAAGTATGAATTTTTGGGCCCAGACAAAACTTATCCAGTTATTGTGAGCGACGAGTTGAGTCCCGAAGAGAATGAAGCGTTGCTGATTTTATTAAAAAAACATAGGAAGGTGATTGGATATTCGATTAATGATCTCAAAGGTATTAGCCCAGCTTTTTGCACTCATCGTATACCAATGGAAGACCAATGTAAGCCCGTAGTGAACCACCAAAGGAGGCTAACCCACGCCATGCGAGAGGTAGTAAAGAAAGAGGTTATCAAGTTACTTGATGCCGGAATCATCTACCCGGTTCCGCATAGCGAGTGGGTGAGCCCGGTACATTGTGTACCGAAGAAAGAAGGTTTGACCGTGGTGAAGAATGAGAAGAATGAATTGATACCGCAAAGAACCATGACGGGTGGCGGATGTGTATCGATTATCGTAAGCTTAACAAAGCGATGAAGAAAGATCACTTCCCCCTACCGTTCATCGACGAGATGCTCGAGAGGTTAGCAAACCACGCTTATTTTTGCTTTCTCGATGGATACTCGGGGTTCATGCAAATTCCCATTCACCCGGAAGATCAACATAAGACAACGTTTACGTGCCCTTACGGAACGTTTGCATATAGGAGGATGCCCTTCGGCCTATGCAACGCTCCGGTCTCTTTTCAACGTTGCATGATGGCCGTGTTTTCAGAATTCATCGAAGAAATTGTTGAAGTGTTTATGGATGATTTTTTTGTTTACGGGAAAACGTTCATGGATTGCTTGGCAAACTTGGAAAAGGTCCTCACGAGGTGTGCGGAGGTAGACTTAGTATTAAATTGGGAAAAGTGTCACTTCATGGTTAAACAAGGTATAGTGCTCGGACATGTTATATCCGAGAGAGGAATTGAAGTGGACAAGGCTAAGGTAGAGACGGTTGAGCAACTCCCACCTCCTACGGATGTTAAGTCCTTAAGGATCTTTCTAAGCCATGCCGGATTCTATAGACGATTTATTAAGCACTTCTCGAAGATCACTAAGCCTTTAACACATCTTCTTCAAAAGGATGTGGCTTTCGACTTTGATGAGAAGTGTTTAGCGGCATTCCAGACCTTGAAAAATGCGTTGGTGAGTGCTCCCATCATCCTACCTCCTGATTGGAGCCAACCTTTCGAGATCATGTGTGACGCAAGCGACTACGCCGTAGGCGCGGTCTTGGGTCAAAGAAAGGAAGGCTGAGTTCACGCCGTTTACTATGCTAGCAAAACTCTTAGTGGGGAACATTTTAATTATGCCACTAGGGAAAAGGAGTTGCTAGCGGTGGTATTCTCTTTCGAAAAATTCAGATCTTACATCGTGAACTCGAAGGTCATCGTTTACACCGATCACGCAGCCATCAAGTATCTCTTGGCTAAGAAGGAAGCTAAACCACATTTGATTCGATGGAACCTTCTTCTCCAAGAGTTTGATGTTGAAATTCGTGATAAAAAGGGGGTGGAAAATGTTGTGGCCGATCATTTGTCTAGGATGAATCGTGGACAAGATGATAAAGAGCCCATAGAAGACAAGATGAGAGATGACCACCTCTATAGAGTGCTTGATAAAGATACTTGGATGATCGATATCATTCGAGCAATTCGGAAGATGCCTCTTGGCCATCTAGATAAAAACACTCAAAAGAAGATAATCTCTGAAAGTAGGAAATATTTTTGGGATGCACCATACCTCTTCAAGCTTGGCAATGATGGAGTGATGAGAAGATGTGTGCCAAGAGAAGAAAGGGTAGAGATTTTGAGAAAGTGTCACTCGGCGGAGTACGGTGGACACTATAGCCATTTTCGAACCCAAGCAAAGGTATGGTCGAGCGGATCCTATTGGCCAGAGATGCATGAAGATACTAAAAGATATGTTGCATCATGCCCCGAATGCCAAAGAACCGGAAACATCTCTCAGAGAAATTCTATGCCTTTGAAATACAACCTACAAATTGACATATTCGATGTATGGGGCATAGACTTCATGGGGCCTTTCAAAAACTCATTTGGATTCGAGTACATCCTTGTCATGGTTGATTATGTATCCAAGTGGGTAGAGGCTATACCATGTCGTAAAGCTTCCACGGAAGAGTCCATCACTATGATCAAGAACGTGATTTTTCCCCGTTTCGGTACACCGAGAATCTTGATAAGTGATGGAGGAACTCACTTCACCGGGAAGAATTTTAAAAAGTGCCTGTCCAAGTTGGGAATTGAGCATAGGGTCTCTACGGCCTATCAGCCACAAACCAACGGACAAGCGGAAACGTCAAATAGGCAATTAAAAAGCATACTCAACAAAACCATAGAGAAGGGAGGCAAAGATTGGTCAAAGAAATTAGATGGAGCTTTATGGGCTTATCGAACGGCGTTTAAAACACCGATAGGTATGACCCCTTATCAATTCGTCTATGGAAAAGCTTGCCACCTTCTGGTTGAGTTGGAACATAAAGCATATTGGGCGATTAAAGAGATGAACCTTGATCTCGATGCCGCGGTGGTGAAACGAAGAATCCAAATAAGCGAGCTAGAGGAGTTGAGGTTGAAAGAATATGAAAACGCAAGCATATACAAAGAGAGAATCAAAAGGTGGTACGATAAAAGATTGAAAAAGAAAGAATTTAAAGAAGGAGATAAGGTCCTCCTCTACAATTCGAGGTTTAAAACCTTCGGAAAGGGGAAATTGCAAAGCAAGTGGGACGGACCTTATGTTGTGCATTCGGTGTTCTCCAACGGAGCGGTAACCATCATGGATATAAACGGCGATCAATTTGTGGTGAATGGCCAGCGGCTTAAGGTTTACTACGAACCCGACGTTGTGCCCCTTCACCATGTTGACGTCTTCACCATGGAGGAAGAGCCCGAACGTCCCGCCTAAAACGAAAAACAAGGCATCAACTTTTGTAAATAGTTTCTCTTTTAGTTTTCTGGAGTTTTTCGCGAAGATTTACTGGGCCAACTTTTTCCCATGGGCTAAGGAAGAAAAAATAGGGTGGTGTGCAAAAAACTGGACCGATCCGGCCCCCGAGACAGGGTGGGCCGGCCGGCCCAGGCCGACCGGCCTAGAGGGTCCCGGCGGCCGATGACGCCGAATTTCGCCCGAATTGCTCCTTTTTGACTTCATTGTTTGGTCAGAAAATTTTAAGGGAAGTGTAAAAAAGGAAAATAATGTTCCCAGGGCTTTTCTCTCAGGACTATTTATTTGGCCGAATTGGGAGCTCGAGGATCAAACCTTTCAAGCAATATTTTGCACCCTTGTAGCAGCCATTGTGCCCCCAAGGAGCTTAGAGTTGAAGCTAGAAGCCAAGGAGCCATCGATGGAGGAGGCGATGCGATGCGAGCTCAAGCTACCCGTCAAGAGGACAGCACGCATCCGTTGCGGAGGGCGTGTCCCGATCGGAGCTCTTGCGTCTCGCAACCCCGTCGAAGGAGAGAAGGTCCCTACGCCCGTTCGAAGGTCGGCACGCATCCAAGGCATCAAGCGCAAAGACTACAAGGAGGCGTCGCCAGAGCCTAAGGATTATGGGGGTAGCGACTACTCCGACGATCGTAGCCCGAGCTCGTGGGCGGCCGCCGGAAGAGATGATGACGATTGGGATGAACAGCCCAAGGAAAGGACTCCCGAAGGCCCCAACGGCGACGGTAACGATGGCAACGAGAGCGGCAACGACAATGGAGGTGGCGACGACGGTGGAGACTATGGCGATGAAGACCCCTTCGGATTGCATCCGATGTGTTGTCGAACTTGCCGTCAATCCATCGGGGATCTCTACACATCGGCCGATGAATGTCTCCAAGTCATGGAAGCGATGAAGCAGCGTATGGAGGATTTGGAGCACATAGTTGGAGACAATTTCAAGTTCCTTAACCGTAACGTACGCAAACTTTTCGGCACGGTTGGAAACATTAGAGCCAAGTGGTGCAATACTTGCTTGAAGTACCACTAGGTCTAGTTTTGCCCTTAGGATTTTTGTAAGATACGACGAGGACGTCGTATGTTTTAAGCGGGGGGGAGAGCTAGCTCGCTAGCCTTAGCTTTTGAACTTCAAGTTTAGGTTCGGTTTAATCTTCGTGTGAGAGTCTTAGCGTTTTAATGAGTCTTAGTGTTTTAATGAGTCTTTAGTTTTTGAGTGTGTTTTAAAATTTTTGCAAGTGTCTTAAATTAGTGTTGAGTCAAAGAAAATCAAATAAAAAGAGTCTATATTTATATCTTTGTGTTTTATGTGTTGCTTATCTTTATTCACTTGTTTGTTTAATCTTCGATTCTTGATATATGAACATAAGTATGTGGTCTGAAAAACGTTTACCGTGGTGCTTAGTGGAATTGCTACTACTTAAAGTACCCATACCGCACTTCGATCTTGAGCTTCACATGTTGGTTGTGCTATGTTCAATGCTAAAAGTTGGAGGATTTTAGTTCTGAAAATTATCTTAAAACCCTTGTAATAAATGTTAGCAAAACCTCTTTTTCCAAGTTGAGAGCAAGAAAAAAATTCCTATCCAAAGCCAAGTTTATTTTTTTCACTCCACCATAAGTGTGATTAGCATGATGAGTTAGGCTAGAACCTTTCTCTCTTGGTAAGTTTTAATTTCGAGCAATGATCATGTTCTTGTGCTTATCTTTTGTTGCTAGCCTCGTCATATATTCGGTTACATGACTTTCACAACGGAAGTCATGTACATCGCCGAATTCCATACCCAACCCTATACATCTCTTTTGTACATCGTATTCCTTGAACACAACCTATTTTCAAAGTTTCGTATCGTCTCTAGCATGATTTATTTAAAATTTCAGATTGTATGCATGCGAGGAAAGAGAGAATTGAAGGCTTTGAAAAGTTGTCAAGAGAGAGAAAAATAAAGAGAAAAAGTATGTGTATGGAAAAGAAAGAAAGAAAGAAAGCAAAAAAAATTATATGTGAAAGAAGAAAAAGAAAAAGAAAAAGATGAGGTAGCAATAAAGATATGAGAGGGATGGATCAAGTGAAAGAACAGAGAAAAATAAAGTGTAAGGAAGGATGTCACGTTGTTGAGAGACGAAACTTTCATTCTTTTCCAACCATGTGCAATCCGACAACGAGGACGTCATTGGTGCCTTGTAGTCACAATTTTCTTTTGCCCTTGCACATGTCCACCATTCTAAATCTTCTCATCCTTGATATCCCTACATATGGTTAATTCTCATGATCATTGGCTTTGAAAGGTAGACAACCATTAGAGGAAGTTCTTAGTTTGGCAATACTTGTGTTGATTGCGCTAGCCCTACCTATAGCTCCACTTTACATGATATATGAGAGATTAATGGGAGGTGAGAGTTTTATAAAATTTGGTTAGGATAGCCACTTCATATGAGCAACTTGAGAGAGTTTGGAGAAAGGTTTTTGTCTAATACTTGTTGCAGGAATTTTGTTTTTAAAATCATAAAAATACTCCGACGGAAGCAAAGAAGTAAGCATGGTTGAGATTGAAAGTTTCGAGTGAAGAGTTTGAGTTGTGGGGTAAAACTTGACGTGGTAAAAATTCTAAACGCCCATGTTTATGTTTGATTATCATTACTTTGTGTTTATGTATTAAAGATGAAGGGATTGACTAACTTGTGAAGAAGGATAGGTGGTATATGATTACAACACCTTGGACGAAGTTCTTTTACGAGTACTTGCTCGAGGACGAGCAAGAGCTAAGCGTGGGGGAGATGTTGACGGTGTATTTTGGTGCACCTAGCATGTTCATTACACTTTGGTTTGGATTTGATTATGGAACTAACCCGCCACTAGGCACACTAATCATATAACAAGTTCATCTTTGTGCATGCATTTGGAAGTATTGTGTTTATGTAGGAAAACATGGACATAAAGGACGGATTCGCAACAAGTTCAAAGGAGCATTTACGGAGTCTTGTTCGTGTTCATGAGCTTGATGAAATCACTTCCAAAGGTGGCAAGGACCGAAGTGCTATGAGGAACACCCCCGGGGATTGAAGCGTAAAAGATCCAACTTCATGCGAAGAGAACCTCCATCTTGGACGCGAGGATAACATCATCAAAATCATGCAAGTGGAGGGGGCAAAGTACATAAGTGCATGAGGACCCACGGAGCAAAAGGGGCGACCGAACCGGGCCGAACTGGGCCCAGGCCGGTCGGCCCGGGCCGGCCGGCCCGGCCCGTTCGGCACCGGTTCGGTCCCGTTTTCCTTGCCCTCGAAGGATCTTCAACCCTAAAAGCCTCGAGGCGCCGCCAACACCGAAGAGAGGAGTCATTCGCACCAGAAGGCCATCCACAAGCTAGAGAGAGAGAGAGGAGGAGGATCTCTGACGGGAGATCAACCACCTCGAAGGAAGCACCCTCTCGTGGAGAAGAAGGAAGACATCGGCGGAAGGGAAACCATGATCAACGGTGCCATGATCAGCACCTTGATGGGGTAATCTTCTCATTCGTCCATGGGTTGTAATCGATCTTGAGATGTAATCGCACTTTGTCGGATTATCTATCTATCATCTTGTGTTGAATATACTTTCATGCTTAAGGTTAGCTACCATGCCGTAAAGGGAGTATAGGCCTCGATGCTTCCTTGGATCCATTCAATACGCCGTGTCCATCAAAGGTCTAGTCATGAATACCTTCGCGTAGTGACAGTACGAGAGAAGGGAAAGGGCGAAACCGTGGTCACAACCCCCGATAGATTAGATTGGTTTTCATGTCTTTAAGCGATTGCATGCTCTAGTATCGTAGACCCGTGGGCGAGTGTCTTTTACCTTGATATCTTAATCATTCTCTCTAGTGTAGTTTAGTTGTTTTCTAGTATAATATTAGTTAGGGTTTTAGTAGCTAGTGTGTCATTGTAGATCGAACGCTTGTAATCCCCTTGCTCCGTGGATTGACAAGAACCTTGGGAATCCCGTGGTGAAAAAGGTGTGGGTCCGTACGCTTGCGGATCATAGAGGGATACGTCCTTGAATCGAAGTGGTTTCCGCTGAGGGCAATGGGAAGATCAATTCACAAAGATGCACTAGACATCCATCCAGTGTTTCCTCAAAGAAATCGTGGAGAAAACCCACTCAAATCCGATGGAATCACACCTAGAAATGAAGGCACCAAAAACAAGCACGAAAAAAGATCACGCAAATCACAACGCTCAAATCTTCTATACAAACCAGGAAAGATTCACAAGGTCTAGCATGCCGCCCTAGCATCCATCCTCTCAACAACTCTCTCATGGAAGCTCTCATGCTAGCCTAGAGAAAATGGAGAAGAAAATAGCTACGAAAAAGAGAAATGGGAGGGGGGAAATGAAACCCGGGTCGTGGAGAGAGGGAGCCATCCACACACTCATGGCTTATATATCTAGTCCCGCCGTGTGGGAAATGACTCGACTACCCCTAATTCAACTACACGGCGATACAACCCACGCAGGGGCATTTATGTAATGTTTGTGGGTTCACAAGCACGCATGGCCACGCCTTCTCGCCGCACTCCCCGCGTCCTCCCGACGCAAGCCATGCGATCCCGCCGCGTGTCCTCCGCTTCGAAGCTTCCTCACACGCCCGATCCCGTCTCCGTCGTGTTGTCCTCGAACTTGGCCGAGGCCCAAACCAAGAACCGTTCTCCCATGGTTTGTGGGCAAACCACCAAACCCCGCGTGCCGCCCCGCCTCCCGCCAAGCCTTCGACTCGACCGCCACCGCGGCACCCGCTCAATCGTTCACGACCTCGTCTTGCTCGTCTCGCCACCATGTGGCCCGCACCTAGTCCCGCCGTCCACCGGTCCCTCGAACCGAGCCTACTTGTCTCTCCATCTCCCCGAGGCCCCTCAAGGCCGAAGACCTTTCGCGCCCGTTCTTCACCCTCGCAACAACACGAACCAGGCCGGCAGCTCACACCCTCGCACCGAGCTGCAGAGTCGTCCACACCGTTGTCAATCACTCATCACCGAGGAGCGGTCATCCATCGACCACCGGACGCTCCTGGTCCTCAATCTACCCCTTGATGAGTGCATTGACAACACACAACACGAAATGAAATTCGAGAAAGAAAGAAAGAAGAAAGAAAACAAAGAAGCGCAACTCATGACCAAAACCGAAGAAAGGCAAAGAAAGGTCGACACAAGCAAAACCACAACCTACACCGAAAACAAAGAAGAAAGCCTCTCGAACAAATGCAAGCTCCCCGAACATGTGGATGCAAGCTTCCAAATTTTAGCTCGCCTCTTCGAATTTTCATTAAGCTCACTCTTCTCCCCGTCGACAATGTATGAATCAAGGTGAAAAATGCGTAAATGCAAAACAAAAGCATATAAACATCTACATGAGCTTCTCAAATAGGCCAAATTTAGTGACAAAGGCTAGAAATGAGACAAAGAGTACATATATGGATCAGTAACATAGTCAAAGCATTGCCACAAGTAATATATGGAAATATAGGCATGTGACAAAGCAAATTTTTCGCATTTGAATAATTATATCAAAAGATGGCTCACTTCAAAATGTAAAAGCCTATCCATGTCATATTCGAGCCAAAAAGCATGCATATCATCCAGATCATACAAGGATATCCAATTCTCAACAAAGGATCATTGCAAACACCCATAAAGCAAAGCATGTCATGTTAAAGCTCATGAGCCATGTGTCCACTTTGGGGAGACTTCTCCACTGTGAACATCATGCAACATGTTTTGCACCCATGTGTGAAAGATAAGACATTTTAAGCATAAACATGATGGATGGAGCATTTTTCTTGTTATACACAATTCTTTTCAAGATTAAGTCATTTCATGGGAGACATGAAGTGCCTTTCATGCAGAAAAGAAGCTTATGCTCCTCCATGAATGCAACATAGCCAAACATTCACAATGATATCTTTTCGACCTTCTGGCCCAAAAGCAAGACAAAGATATCCAAGCACAAGCTAAGCATAGAAAGCACATTTACCCAAAACGTGACATGGATACACTACTACACATGAGTGGGTTACTCATCAAATTTAGTTAAGATTAGAATTTGATTCAAAAAGGAGCTATCTCACAACACATATTTCTCAAATATTCCAAGAGCATAGCCTCACATAGCCATTTCTCCACACATACGACCAATATCTCACAAATAGCCAAAGAGACTCGAATAAGGCATATAAAAGAAGCTCATCATCCTAAATGCAATATGATATATAACAAAATGGCTATCCTACCATGGTTTATACATCAAGCAAAGCATGTATATACATCAAAGTAAACATGGTATGATACATATGGTACAAAGGAAATCCCCCAAGAATCAACTAAAGGGCAACAAACCCCAAGTTCCCCGCAAGCGCACAAATGTAGCTCTTCGTCGAGAGGCTTTCTAGAAAATGTCTCCAAGCTGATCTTGGGTAGGGACATGGCTCAACACAATGGTCCCTTTCTCCACATCGTTCTTCCTCAAGAAATGGTACCTCAATTTACATGTCAGTTCCGGGAGGAAGATTGTGGTTTTTCGCTACGCTTACAGACCGGGTGCTATCACAAAGAAGTGGGATCTCAAAAGTACCTCTCACCAAAGTCTCTCAAAGTGTATGAAATCCATAATGAAATTGGAACAACAATCAAGGCCGCAACATAATACTCCGCCCCTTGGCAGACTCGAGCTACACCTAGACTCGCTATGTGAAGACCATGAAACCAACTGAGACCCAAGAAACCGGTAAGTACCTCGAAGTAGACTTCTGACTCGATAACCAACAAAATCCGCACGGAAAACCATGAAGAG
The DNA here is from genome assembly GCA_947561735.1 of Cenchrus americanus. Taxonomy (NCBI): domain Eukaryota; kingdom Viridiplantae; phylum Streptophyta; class Magnoliopsida; order Poales; family Poaceae; genus Cenchrus; species Cenchrus americanus. The sequence continues at coordinate 122,542,229 of OX387242.1, read as the reverse complement.
AGAGAGTCGAGGGAGGAAGAATACCAAAGGCCAAGACCGTGGGCAGCATCAGTACCAAAATCCCCTCGACGCGCCCGTCGATGTGATGTCCCCAAGGAGCTCCTCGAACGAGCGCATAGACACACACCGAACCGTATGTCCGGCCTCGTCGCCGTCGCAGAGGAGGGAGCCGATCATGCTCCCGTACTCCCGCCGGTCCACTCGGTTCTCCGGGCTCCGTCCGCATCCAAAGTGTCCGTACCCCAGCGGGGAGTCGATGACGGCTTCACATTCGTATCCGGGAACTTCTTCAAAGATGTCTTCGTGTACTTGGTCTCGGGTGCACGAATGTTCCATCCTTCACTTGCTTGATCTGCACTGAGAAAGTACCGCAACTCGCCCATCATGCTCATCTCAAACTCCCTGCTCATCTCATCTTGACCGTGTGGTACGTTCTTCGATGTCCCCAATGATCTTCGACAGGATGCACTTCTTCGAATCCGCCGGGAGCTCACGCCGAGACTACCTCCCCTCAACTTCAGCCTTCTCTTGCCCGGTCCTCTTGTTGCACCGTCGTTGTCCATAAAGTAGACGGGCCCACACTCGTAGTGGTCGTAGGGGAAGTAGTGGGTACACACTCAACTTCAAGCGCATGATTCTCCCCATCATCATCTCCAAATTTCATCCTTCTCCTCTTCAAAGAGGTCCTCGCCATCTCCTCATCACCCGCACATTCAAAGCCAAGAGAGGTACATGGCATTGTCTTGGCTCAAGGTTACCTTCGCAAGTCTCCATGATTTTGTTGGGCCTCAAGGTTAAGCACTCTATAGGCCCTAGAATGGTTAGCATATCCAAAGAAAATACCATCACTAGACCTAGCCTCAAACTTGTCGAGTTTTCCCTTCTTAAGAATAAAGCACTTGCCTAAAGACCTCGAAAATGACTCACCTTGGGTGCCCGACCATGCATCACCATAACAGGGCTTCTTCTCAAAGCTCGCAATAAAATCCCCCGTTGGAAACATGACAAGCCGTACGACCGCCTCACCAATACCTCCAGGAGTCTTGTGCTCATCGAGCATCGTCCTAGCCATCTCACAAAGAGTCCATTTTTCCTTTCCACAACTCCATTTCGAGGGGGCACATAAGGGGTCGAATACTGATGTTCAAGACCTAGATCACGACAAAAGGCATCAAAACGAGAGTTCTTGAACTCTGAGCCATTATCACTGCGGATAGCTCAAATGACATTCCCATGCCTCTCGTTTTTCAACCTCACGATCAGACTTCGAACAAAACCAAATGTCTCACTCTTGTTTTCCAAGAAAAACACCTGTGCATAGCGAGAGTAATCATCCACCACAACAAGGACATACCACTTCCCACCCACCGAGTGAACTCGAGCCGGCCCAACAAGGTCCATATGCACAGCCTGCCGACGCTCTGGCCACATCGCCTGTGGGTGGATGGGGAGTGGCTACCATCTTGTCATGGTTTACCTGAGCACAAACCAAATCCTTCTCAAGCTTCAACCCCGCAACTTCTTACAAGGCCGCACCACTCAAGCGGAAACCAAATCAAAGCTCAAGTGTCCCAACCGCTTGTGCCATTTCCACAACCGAAGAAGGACCAACCATCAAACAAATGAAAGGTGACCCCGAGAGCGAGAGAACGATCCCCGAAAATCCGACCCTGGGATGATCATGGCTGATAAGATCACCTCGAGAGTCCAAAGAACGAGACTCACCGTACTTGAAACGCACCTCAAAACCTTCATCAAGCAACCGAGAAATCGAAAGCAAATTTAAACCCAAAGACTTCACAAGAGCAACTCTCTTCAACGTTACCTTGTCACTCACATGCACAACACCCCCAAATCACCCTTCCTCGTCCATTGTCCCCAAATGTGATGTACATCTTTTTCACTCGGGTGAGGTCAGAGAACCACTTCTTATTTCCTGGGCTTGGCGTTCCGGAACATCCGGAGTCAATCAACCAAATGTCTTCTGCCTCCCGCCCGTAGTCGAAACAAGAACGAGAATGAGCTAGCGACTCGACACTCGGGGTTAGCACAAAGAAAGTTAAACCAAGAATGAGGCCATCCGTCAAAAAGAGGGGTTAGCAAACATCATTCCCTTGCCACCAAACTTCCTATGTCCCATGGAAGGAGTACGAGCACCACGAGGGGGAAAACGAACCGTAGCTCCGGAACCCAAAGCCGCGATCATCTCCCCTAAACTCGTATTGAGGACGAGTAGGGACGTCCAAAGAAACCACCACGAGCCCAACCAAACCTCTCACTCAAAGACGCACACCATCATCTATCCTATCAAACCTCTCACCACCACCTCGTGGGAACCTACCACCCCGAGCTCCAACTCTACCAACACTCTTCACACTTCCCACACCCCGTGGAAGCGGCACTCTAAAGCTCGTGAATACCATGAGATCGGTGATACTCGTCTCGGTTTGCTCGCTCCTAGCAAGCCTCTCATCCCTCTTCCTCTTATAGCAAAACTCGCTAGGTGTCTCTCCTTGCCACAATACTCACACTCCGAAGGAATGGGTTTTGGTTTTGGCTCGCTTCTCTCTGTGCTTCTCACCCTTCTCACCACAAACTTCACCTATTTCGGAAGTCATTTCGTCTTAGGTGGGAATTTGGGTGGATCTTGAGTTGTGTCAAGCTTCTGGCGTGCAAAGGTGGTTGGGCTTTCGGTGTGAAAGAGTTCTCAAAGCTTTTGGAAGTGGGACTTGGATGTCTCCGATCACCTCAAACTCTAGGGTTAGACTCAACACACTTCTCATACACACTCTCCTCACCGTTCTCTCCCACTTTCTCACCCAACTTCTCAAAACCCAAACCATGACCATCGCCCTCTTGAACTCCTCTTCTCAATCATGATTTTCACCGAGGTTCCCGCCGTACAACCAACCCAACACCTTCCTCAGTCATTCTCCTCATAGATGACATCCAAACAGATGTATTCTAAGATTTCGCAAAGTAACTTCATCACATCTAGAGCATGCATTTGCAACAAGAGATTTCAAAGATGCTTCCAAAGAACTAATGGTAGAACGAGCATCAACAAGCTTAGCATGCATAGTAGGACATGATTTACAAGCACCAAGCAAAGTGGGTCTAGCCTAAGCTCATCATACTCACTCCGCAGCATCTAGTTTAGCCAAAGTAGAAGCATTCTTCTCATTAAGCAACTTGATCTCATTCAACCATGCATCATACTCAAGACACTCAACATCATCAAAGGAGTAGTAGGAGCAAGTTTCCAAAGAGTCATTCTCAAGTTTCAATTCAAGCAATTTGGACTCTAACTCTCCTACTTTCTCACTAGCATTCTCAAGTTGAGCCCTAAGATCTTTCCTCATCTTCTGAAGATTCTCAGAACACACTATCACTTGCCTAAATCAAGCCATTCAACTAGTGCTCTCAAGAAGCAAAGAGTCGGGGTCACGATTTACCTCATCCTCCGAGCTCCGAGTCGCTATCTTCCTTCTCGCTCTTCTTTGCCGCCGAGCTATGGGCCATCCCACAAAGCCTTCAAGCGCCACAAACTCTCAACCCACCGAGGTTCCGTCTTTGCATTCTTCTTGCCCTTGCGCTCCTCGCGTCTTCATCTTCACCGCTTGAGCTTGACCGCGTTGGGCGCTGAGCCGAGTCGACGTCGCCGTACCGGCCACCATGGGTTTCGTTCGTCCTTCTTGTAGCCGCCCTTGCTCTACGCCGCTTGTCCTTGTCCTTGCTCTTGGACTTGTCAAGTGCTTGCCTTTGGAGGAGTACTTGTCTCTCACGCCTTGGGTGCACCTTGTACTCGCTCATCTTGTACTCGTTCTCCTCCGCTTGGGCACTCCCGCGATGAAGTGTCCACGCTGCCACACTTGTAGCATGTCCCCGAGCTCCGCCTTGCATTCCTCCGCCCGGCGGGAAGGATCAAACCTCATCGAGAGCAAGGCCGCCCTCCTCCTCGCCCAAGACATCAAACTCCTCATCCGGAATAGACATAAGAGAAGACAAGGAAAACTGCCGGACAAGGAAAGGGTTAGATTTGCCCTTGATCCGCCCACAAGAGCAAGACTATGTCAGCCGAGCCCTCATGCTTGGATTGCAACTTCCGTCAACCTCAAAATTCTCGACTTGAGTTAGAAAAAGAGGCCATCCACCCCAATGGTCAAATATTGCCTGTGACTTCGATGGCCTCTTTAACTCAGTGCACCCCAAACATTTGGGTCCAAGACATGCAAGAGCTTCAAAGCTTGATCATGCCTGTAAGGGAAATCCTCAACATTAGCCTTCATGTTGTTCACGATGGCTATGAACTCGAAACATCGCATCAATGTCCTCACCGGAAGTTGAGTGAAGTTCTCATATTGCATCCGTAAGAGACAAAGAGGCGAGCCTTCACATGGTTATCACCACCGTGAGCAACCAACAATCCCTCCCAAATTTGCCAAGCAAGATTCAAATGGCGAACACGCTCAAACTCAGATCACATAAGCTCCGACCAAGTGATCAAATTCAGCTTTTGCATTTGCCTCACTTGGCCTTAGCACCCGCATCTGACACCATAAGAGTATGGATGTTGACCGAATAGCATAGGTCTTGTCAAGCACAATGAAATCCAACAACTTGCCACGAAGAAAGATCATCATACGAGCCGCCCACTCAGGTAACCCTTGCCATCGGGGCAAGCAATATGACCGCCTCTCGCTCAACGTACGCCATCTTAGGATTCACACTCATTGTCACAGCACCGCACCAGTTCTCCGATACCAATTGGAAGGATCGTATGGCGACAAGAGAGGGGGGGAGTGAATAGACAAGAAAATTCTTCTCAAAGAACCCGACCTATACCCTAGTCAAATCCCGGCCACACACAAGCCATGGATCGAATCACACACCAATCGCCAGACAACAAGGTTATGGATCAACCTCCAAGCCTTAGGAAATCCATTCTTGAAGCACACGCGTAAGCACGAGAAAGGAAGGGAGGAATCGAATCCACGAAGCAAAGCACACATGCTCGGGCGGGACCGTCCGCCAGAGGGGAAGGGCATCGTCCGCATCGGCCACGTGACCGTCCGCCCGGCTGCCAGGACCGGCCCGCGCACACACACCGCGACCGCCCGCCCTTCGCCGCGACCGTCCGAAAAGCAAACAACCTCCGTAGACGACCACGAATAACGGACCGTCCGCGGAGCACGGCGCACCGTCCGCCAGGCACGCGACCGTCCGGCGGGGAGCACGCGATCGTCCGCTCGATCGTGTTGCGACCGTTCGAAACCTGTCCAACGAAACTCAAGGCCACGACGGATCAAAAGCGAAGCCGAAAAGAACACGAAGAACACGGAAGAACTCGCTTCCTCGCGGACGGCCCCGCCGGCCCGCGATCGTCCCGCGCTCACGACGTACCCGAAACAAACTCGACTCGAAGGTCAACTCCCCCAAATCATCATCGGATTTCCAAACGGGAGAAGCTGTGGAGACAAGGGTTTGGGGACTTGAAAAAAGCGTCACACAAGGATGCTATAGCCCAAAAATCTTGCCTCTAACTCTCTAAATCACCGGAATCGCGAATCCTTCGAGCACCACCAAAAGCGAAAGCACCGAACAAAAATCCTTGAATCAAGTGGTTTCGCTTGAGGGCACAAGATCAATCACAAAGATGCACTAGACATTCCATCCATGTTTCCCCAAAGAAATCAGGAGAAACCCACCAAATCTACGGAATCACACCAAGAACAAAGGCACCAAAACAAGCACAAAAAAAAGACCACGCAAATCACAACGCCGAATTTATACACAAACCAGAAAGATTCACAAGGTCTAGCATGCCGCCCTAGCATCCATCCTCCAACAAATCTCTCATGAAGCTCTCATGAAACTCTCATGCTAGCTCTGTGAGAAAATGGAGAAGAAAATAGCTACTAAAAAGAGAAATGGGGAGGGGGAATGAAACCCTAAGTCGCGGAGAGAGGGAGCCATCCACACACACTCATGGCTTATATACGGTCCCGCCTGTGGGAAATGACTCCGACTACTCCCTAATTCACCATCGCGTACAACCCACACAACAGGGGCATTTATGTAATGTTTGTGGGTCTGCCATCGACGGCCACGCCTTCGCCGCACCCCCGGCGTCCCTCCCGACGCAAGCCATGCGATCCCGCCGCGTGTCCTCCGGCTTCGAAGCTTCCCGACACGCCCGATCCCGTCTCCGTCGTGTTGGGTCTCGACTTGGTTTTGAGGCCCAACCAAGAAACCGTCCTCCGATGGTTTTGTGGGCAAACCACCAAACCCCGCGTGCTCGCCCGCCTCCCGACAAGCCTCGACTCCGACCGCCACCGTGCACCGCCGATCGGCCCACGACCTCGGCCTGCTCATCTCGCCACCATGTGGCCCACACCTAGTCCCGCCGTCCACCGGTCCCCGAACCGAGCCTACAAGAGACTAAGAGTTGATCCTTATTTTCAGATTTTAGCTCAAGTTCCAGTATGTTAACCATTCTATGTGAGCAACTGCACTAAACAAGCATGTTGTTCAAACAATATTAAACAGGTAACAATATTAATCCAAAATGTTCCACAAATAAACATGGGGTAGCCAAGTGGTCAAGCCGACTCGTATAACGCGTGAGTGACCGACGATCGATCGATTTATATCCTTGCAAGGTAAACCCAAGATACACTAAGAAGTAGGACCCCAAGAATTCAAATAAAAGCAAATGCAGGGTCTACTCCCCGACTGTGCTGCCTCAACATCCCACAAGCTTTGGGATCGACGCTACAAACTCGGGTACACGATTATCCGAAGGGTCTGTCCCGACTCATCCGGACCACACACTATACCACGTAGCTAGCTCCGAGACACATCCTAAGCGGTAGTGCTGTAAAGAACCCGCCCCCGTCTTAAGGTACTAGGCTATCGGCCCCATTCCCGACAAGTACTTGGTACGTTCAATAGCTTAGGACCAACACCATGCTACTAGGTCGAGACCGAACCCATTGCTCTTACCACATGAGCGAGTCAATTTAACCAACTTATAATTCCAACATAAGCATCCTATATCTCCGCGAGCAACAACACACTAATTTCTACCGTATCCTTAGAAAGCATGGCACTAGCGTTCCTAAAATACTAGTAAAAGAGCATAGGAGTCTCAAGAATCATGCAACAAGGTTTCAAAACAACTCCCGAAACTTAATGCACAAAGTAAAGCATATGCCGGTGCAAAGGACATGATTTTCGTTTATAAAAATGGGTTGATGAAACCGATGCGTGCCTTCCTCGTACTCTACACCAACACAAGCCTTGGGCTCTTCTCGACTTTGGTCCGTAGTCTTGTCGCACACCAATTTGGTTCAGCTCTCCACTAGTCGCCCTCCTCCTCTCGGGTGAGCGTGTTAATCCCGTCCTAACCCACACGTATACATGCATAATCATTAATTAAAGTTAATCTTGATGGTGACCGTGTACATATAAGCAAATTAACTTATTTAACTTCACCAAATAGAAAGGGGTGACTAAATATCAAAAACAGAACCAAAACATGATTTCACAAATTTAACACTTTAATATCCATTTCTTTCTTTAATTACTTAAAACAAGCCTTTCAACCATAATTCCAAATTAAATCAAAAGCACTTCAAATGAGCCTAATCTTTTGCACACAGCAACATATGCTTAATTTAAGCTCTAAAACCAAAATTTGGCTTAAAATCATTTATAAATTAATTTATACAAAAAAGACAAATTTCAGCCTAGTAAATCAACATTAATTCATATAAAAAGATTTAATACTTCCGCACCGACACAACTTTCTCCTACAGGTCATGTATGCCAAAAATGAGCTTCTGACCAAAGCATAAGTGCAGATTCAAAATATTTTTCAGATTTTGAATTTAAACGCCTACACATGATTAAATCCCAATCACCTAGTAAACAATTCCCTAAAATCAAATCCACTCTACCAGAGGTTCTACTCAACACGGCAAAGCCCTAGGGTGCACATGGGGCTACAGAAAAGTTCAATAAAGGGGCTATAAAAAGCATCAAACTTAATCTAGCATAAAGCTTACAAAAATCATAACTGAAAACATACACATCAAAATCATGCAAATTTTTGTCACAAATCTAGACGTGCTATAAAGAGTAACATATCCAAAATTCAAGTTCATAGCATGTGTATATTTTAAATAACACTAAAAACACTTCAAAGTGAGTTTGAATTTTTAATTCAAAAACTGCACAGAAAAACCCTATACATGTTTTCTAGAAAAGATAGGTTTCTTCACTAGGAAACCAACAAAATTGGTTTTGTATTTGTCTGATTTTTCTACGATTTTTAGTGCATTTTCGAAGTTGCTGGAGAAACCCTAAAAGTACCTTTTACAACCGGGTCCCTGGAATCTTTCACTGGGAACCCTGGAAAGAATCAAATCGACGCAATTGGGTCCCTGCCGGCGGGAGGAGCTCGCCGGCGGCGGTCCGGTCGCCGGAGCTCGCCGGGATTGGGTCCTAGGTTCGATTTGCGCCTCCTTGGGCTACCTCGGGGTGTTGCACCGGGTTGGGGAGGTGGCGCTCGCGGCCGCCCGCAAGCGCCCTCGCGTGCCCCCCGCAGGCGCGCGGCCAACGGGAGCGCGGCCGGCGGGCCCGCGTGGCTCGGCCGAGTGGAGGGAGGCACAGGGGTCACGTGGTGGAGGATGGGGAGTGGAGCAACTAGCCGGAGGAGAGACAGGGAGGCGGCCTGGCACTGGACGGCGGCGGTCTTGACGGCCGGCGGACGGGAAAGGCCAGAACGAGGTCAGTTTTGCGGCTTTAACGCGTGCTCGACGACGCAGACGAGGAGGGGGTACCCTACCGCGCGGCGCGGCCAGCTGGACTGCCCTGCATGAGTGGCGCGCGCGCGCACGCCACGGCGCGCGCGCGTGGCCGCCGGCCGGCCCGTCCGTCCGTATGGGCGCGGCGCACGGGAGACAGATGGGGGCGGAGGGCCCACGCCAAGTCCATGGTCTACCGCGAAGCCGCCGAGGCCATCCGTACGCCGAGCATCGCGCAAAAGCCACATGGCCGGCGCGCGGTCCGTACGCGCGCGCACGACGCGCTGGGCGCGGCGACGACGTCACCCGACCCAAGTCTTATTCCGTTTAGGCATTTTCGAAATTGCAAAACTCCAAAAATCGTCAACTAAGTTGAAAATCTCCAAAGACAAAAGTTGTAGAGGAGCTATAGACCTACAATTTTCCCAAAGGGCGACATATGTTTTGATCAACCGTTTGCCTGGGAACGTCGGTCGAAGTTGGCAGAAATCTCGGCCCCAAGTTACTGTTCGCGCGTTCTACTCGATTTTTGGTCAATTTGCACTCAAAATTGGAATGTCCGCCAATTACAAAAAATGTGTTCCCAGAAATAACGAACAACTTTCGTATTGGCCGATTTTGAACTTTTATAGTGAAATTTGGAGAACGCGCAAGAAAACCATTTCAGCCTTAAAGGGGATCTAGGGTTTGACTGTGATTTGGGATTTTGAACAAGGTCTTTTGTGCAAATTTGTGGCCAAACATGTCAAACATGCTTAGAAGCTAATTAACCTTGATTAACCATCTAATTAATGTCATTAGCACCAATAAACATCAGGGATGTTACACATATGGGAAGTGTTCGTGGAGCGGGACGTTGGCACACGACGGGTCAGTAGCCGGTTCACATGCTACGACCCATGGGGACGTCGAGTTCGAGTTGGAGGTGGATCTGAACTCGAAGTCGGCGTGTTGTTGTAGAGCGAAATTTCGCCGAATTTTCCGGCGAGGTTGCCTGTGATCACCTCGGGAAGTGTCACGAGCCCGGTCTTCGGGTTGGGTGTCATGGTGAGGTGGTGTTGGAAGGAGCCAGCGCCATCGGCGGTGCAGACCCAGGACCCGAAGACGAAGGTGTCGCCACGATTCAAGCCGATAGTTGGCTTGATGAAGATTGAAGCCGTCGAGTTCGCCATGAGATCTTCGTCGAGATCCCCTACCTGGCGTGCCAGCTGTCAGTGTTTTAGACTGGAAACCTACCTAGGGGAGTACTCGTGGTAGATGAACGTGGCCTCACCGAGATCGGTAACTTGAAGGAAGAGACACGAGGCACACAATTTAGACAAGTTTAGGCCGCAATATGTGTAACACCCTACGTCCTGTATGCTGTGTAGCTCAGGATTGATTGGGTGTGATTACAAGATGATGCGCATGAGAGAGATAGGGGTCCCTGCCTCGCCTTATATAGTCTGGGAGGCAGGGTTACAAGTCGGTTCAGGGGAAGAGTTCTAGTCGTGTACGTCTAGGTGTTCTCTACATGGAGGTGGTCATCTACAGTTTCCTATCCGAGTACTCCTCCACTGATATCCTTGTGCCCCACGCCATCAGGCGTCGTGCAGCCCAAGTCGGGTAGTCCCGGGGGCCCATCGAGTAGTCGGTCCTGGTTCCCACTGAGGTAGTGGGCCCAGGGAGGTCCATACGACAAGCTTTGCTTTGCTCAGGGCCCCACTCAATTTTGGCCTTGCCCTTCAATGCTTTAAAGAATGGGAGGCTTCGCTCAGCAGATCTAGAGATGAATCTGTTTAGAGCTGCGACTCGACCATTCAATTTCTGGATGTCTTTCTTTGTTTTGGGCTCCTCCATTTCTCTGATTGCCCTTATCTTGTCTGGATTGGCCTCGATTCTCTTTGCAGAGATCAGGCATCCCAATATCTTTCCTTTCGTGACGCCAAACACACATTTCTCCGGGATTAATTTCAACCCTGCCCTTCTCATGTTGGCGAAAGTTTCCGCCAAATCGCTGACATGGCCTACTCTGTCGCCACTTTTCACAATGAGGTCATCGACCTAGGCTTGGATATTCCTGCCAATCTGTGGCTTGAAAACTTCCCTGGTCATTCTGGTGAAAGTTGGGCCTGTGTTTTTCAAACCCTCTGGCATTTGCATGAAACAAAAGGTTCCAAAAGGGGTAATGAAGCTAGTTTTTTCCTCGTCCTCTTTCGCCATCCAACACTGATGGTAGCCGGAAAAGCAATCGAGGAGGGACATAATGGTCGCGTTGGCCGCTGAATCAATGGCATGACCCATCCTTAGCAATGGATAGTTATCTTTCGGTGTGGCCTTGTTAAGATCTGTGAAGTCGATGCACATCCTCCCCTTTCCATTCTTCTTCTTGACAGGGACAGTGTTGGCTAACCATTTGGGTACATGACTTCGCGGATGATAGTGGCGTCCAATAACCTCTGGACCTCAGAATTGACTACAACCACTTTATCATCAGACATCTTCCTTAGCTTTTGCCTTCGCGGCTTGACCGAAGGGTCGATATTCAATCGGTGCTCAATGAAACTTCAGTCCACGCCAGTAAGATCTTTGGCAGACCAAGCGAACACGTCTTTGTTCTTTTGAAGGAACTGAACAAGTCTGCCCTCTTCATCTGGCGAGAGGTCTGATCCTATGACGACGGTTTGGTCCACAACCATTGTGTCCAAAAGGACCCTCCTGGTGTCACAATCTGGCTGCATGTTAACTTTTTCTCTGTCTGCTTTCGGTTGCTTCTCCACCTCTTTGCCCTTGACTGCTTCGTCGAGAGCGTGAACATTTCTTTGCCCTGGGGTGCGGCCTCTTTCCAAATTACGACCGTCGTTCTGGTGACCCCAAATTGTGATGACCCCCTACGTCGCTGGAATTTTTACGCACAGGTAAGCTAGATGAATGACGGCTTCAAACTTGTTGAGGAATCCTCTACCCAAGATGTAGTTGTAAGGGTAGTACATCTCCACCACGTCAAAATATAAGTACTCTGTCCTGGCATTTTGAACGGTTCCTAAAGACACTGGAAGGACCACTTTGCCAAGCCCATGGATGACTCGCCCTCCGAATCCATACAAGGGCGTCTCTGGAGGTTGCAACAGATCTTTGCTCAATCCCGTCTTAGCGAAAGCGTCGGTGAAAATGATATCAGCTGACGAACCATTGTCAACGAAAAGCTTCCCCAAAGTCCAGCTTGCAATGTTTGTCGGTGTTTTAGACCGGCAAACCTACCAAGGGCGTACCCGAGGTAGTAGATTGTGCAGTGAGGATCGTGATCGGTGTTGGTGTTTTAGACCGGCAACCTACTAAGGGGAGTACCCGAAGTAGATGAATGTGGCCTCGCCGAGATCGGTAACTCGAAGGAAGAGACACGCGACACACAATTTAGACAGGTTCGGGCCGCGAGGTGCGTAATACCCTACGTCCTGTATGCTGCGTAGCTCTGGATTGATTGGGCACGATTACAAGATGGTGTAATTGTGCGCCGTGAGATGAGATTGGATGAGATGCTAGAGAACGGTCCCTGCCTCACCTTATATAGCCCGGGAGGCAGGGTTACAAGTCGGAGTAGGGAGAGAGTACTAGTCGAGTACGTCTAGGAGTCTTCCATACAGTGCGGGACATGTAGCGCTTCCTAACCGAGTACTTCTCCTCCGTAGTCCTTGTGCTCCACGCCATCAGGTGCCGTGTAGCGCAAGCCGGGTAGTCCCAGGGGCCCACTGAGTAGTCGGTCCTGGTACCCACCGAGGTAGTGGGCCCAGGGAGGTCCATACGACAAGCCCCCAAGTACTTTGTAGTCGAGAAGGATAGCTTCAAGTAATCTTGATGGCCTTAACGAGTAGTCCTCAAGCGTCCCCGAGTACTACAAGTCAAAAGTCCTCAAGAGTAGTCGAAGCATCCCGAGGCTGGAATGTACTCCAGCTGATGTTTGAGCAATCTTGAAGTCTTCTCGAGTAGTCCCAAGCGTCCTCGAGTGCTGCCCTTGAAGGTCTTCAGAAATGCCCGCGTTGTCTTGAAGCCGAAGCTGATATGGAAGTGCGATTGCAAAATCGCACTCCATATGGAGTAGCCCCCGAGCCTTAGGTTGAGTCGTAGGCTCTGGCTGAGGGTCCATCTGAAGTCTTGGCGAGAATATCCCGAAAAATCCGGAGAGAAAAAACCGAAGGACATGTGGCACGGAGCCCCCGAGCCTTGAGTCGAGTACTTCCTCTCGAATTGAAGGGTCATCTTGTAGAATGTGTCCTGAGATGCTCCTGAATCTTGTCGCTTCCCAGGTAGTCGAGTAGAAGTAGCCGAGCCCCCGAGGTGAGGTGTGTCGACTAGTAGAATACGAAGAGTCACGCGCGGCCGCTGAGTCAGCTAAGCGGAGACTTATCTATCTGGCCGTTGGAGGGCCGTTTTGACTTATAAATAGAAGCCAAAACCCTTAGGGTTTTCCACCCATCGCTGTTGTAGCAATTTCGAATAGATCTTGGCCAGATTCTCCTCCAACGCACACCGCCGCTGCTGTAGATCTAAGCGCGCCGCCACCCAGAGCTGCCAGAGTAGCCCCTGAGCGAATGCGCGTGAAGACGCCGTGCACTTGGAGAATGAAGTCGTCACCGTCCAAGTCTGCGAAGACCGCCGGGAAGAAGAGGGGTTGCGAAGAGGCCGCCGTGGCTGCCGCGGGGGTAGCACCACCGATGTCTCCACCGCGGCTAGATCCGAGCCGCGAGTGGAAAAAGTCGAAGGCGAAGACCGAAGATCTGCTGGCTCTCCTCAACAGCGGGTTCATCCGTGAAAAGGAGGTGGACAGTTGGAGGGCCGCCGCCGGGGACCCGTACCCCATGGAGAAGAGCGAGGACGAGATTTCGATGTTCGTGCGCTTCGCGGAGCGCGGACTCACGCTTCCGGCCAGCGACTTCTTCAAAGGCCTCCTGGGGTACTACGACGTCGAGTACCTCAACCTCAATCCCAACGGTATTTTCCATACCGCTGTCTTCGTCCACTTCTGTGAAGCGTTCTTGGGGATCAAGCCCCACTGGATCTTGTTCCGGAAGTTCTTCCGGGTGAAGCCACAGCCGAGCGCTAGCAACCCGCGAGTAGTTGGCGGAGCAAGAATCCAGATGCGGGAGGACGCGGCCGAGCAGTACCTCTCGTACAAGCTCATCGACTCCAACCAAGATTGGAAGGCAAAGTGGTTCTACGTCATGAACCACCACCCCGGGTTGCCGAAGCCGAGCGGGAAGCAACCCAAACATCGCGCCTGGTGGAACACGGAGCCCACGATGCAGGAGGGGATCTAGCTCCCCGAGCTGTTGGTGTGCATCAAGGTCTTGAGAGAAGCCGGGCTGAGGGCCGAGCACGCCGGTCTGGTGTGGAGGTTATAACGAGCCCAGAGGTCGGCCCTGATAAGGGATGCTCGGTAGAGTTGTCCTCGGACTCGGGATCCTCTGGGTCCGACCTGAAGTCGAACTCGTATGCGGAATTCGAGTAGAACTCGGAGAGGGGGTTGGAGTCCAAAGCGTGGCCGGGGTCGGAGTCCGAGTTGTACTCGGGTACGGGTTCCTTGCCGGCCCGGCGCGAAGAGGGAGCCTCCGTGCGGGCCCGGCTGAGGAGGCGGGGGCCACGCGCGGAGCGCTCACGGGGTGGTGGGACCACATGCGATGGCTGAGCAGCCGGCTTGCATGCGATAGCCCATGGAGACGTCGAGTTCGAGTTGGAAGCGGACTCGAGCTCGAAGTCAGCGTGATGGTTGAAGAGCGAAATTTCGCCGAACTTGTCGGCGAGTTCGCCAGTGACAACTTCTGGAAGCGTCACGAAGCCGGTCTTCGGGTTGGGCGGCATGGTGAGGTGACGCTGGAAAGATCCCGCGCCGTCAGCAGTGCAGACCCAGGTGCCGAACACGAAGGTGTCGCCGCGGTTGAAGGCGACGGTTGGCTTGAAGTAGACAGGAGCCGTCGAGTTCGCCATGTGATCTCGGGCGAGAGCCCCTACCTGGCGCGCCAGCTGTCGGTGTTTTAGACCGGCAACCTACTAAGGGGAGTACCCGAAGTAGATGAATGTGGCCTCGCCGAGATCGGTAACTCGAAGGAAGAGACACGCGACACACAATTTAGACAGGTTCGGGCCGGGAGGTGCGTAATACCCTATGTCCTGTATGCTGCGTAGCTCTGGATTGATTGGGCACAATTACAAGATGGTGTAATTGTGCGCCGTGAGATGAGATTGGATGAGATTCTAGAGAACGGTCCCTGCCTCGCCTTATATAGCCCGGGAGGCAGGGTTACAAGTCGGAGTAGGGAGAGAGTACTAGTTGAGTACGTCTAGGAGTCTTCCATATAGTGCGGGACATGTACAGCTTCCTAACCGAGTACTTCTCCTCTGTAGTCCTTGTGCTCCACGCCATCAGGTGCCGTGTAGCGCAAGCCGGGTAGTCCTAGGGGCCCACCGAGTAGTCGGTCCTAGTACCCACCGAGGTAGTGGGCCCAGGGAGGTCCATACGACAATCGGGAGACCAAGAACTCGAAGGTATGCGCAAGGACACGGGACACAAGATTTATACAGGTTCGGGTTGCCAAGGTGGCGAACCCTACGTCCTGTTTGGGGGATCAAGTATGGCGCCCTGTGCTTGGTGTTGGGTTGTTCAGGGGCCCGGCTAGGTACCCGACCCTCCTTTATATAGTCCAGAGGGCGGGTTCCTAGTCGGTTACAAGGCAAGAGTCCTAGTAGGATTACACGGTACAAGTCCTAGTAGGATTACAAAGGAATTCTAGTTGGAGTCCGTCTTCATCTTCCCTTGCATTGGTACCCGGGGAGTATGCCCGACAAGCCCCCGAGCACATTGTAGTCGAGTGTAGTAGTTCGAGTAGTCTTGAAGCCTCTGCGAGCAGTTCTTGAGCGTCCTCGAGTACTGCTTGGAGAAGTCTTCAATAGTACTTGAATTGCCGTGAGGCTGGAAGGTGGTCCAGCTCATCAGTCTTGAAGTCGAGATTATATCGAAGTGCGATTGCAAAATCGCACTCCATATGGAGTAGCCCCCGAGCCTTAGGTTGAGTCGCAGACTCTAGCTGAGGGTCAATCTTGATTCTGAATCTTCTGTCTTGAAAAAATTGAATGATGGGTGTAGCATAGCAGCCCCCGAGCCTTGAAATGATTAGTTAATCAATCCAAGGGTCTTCAGTGTTCGCGGAAGCCATCATCCGAGTATTCTTGCAGCGTGTAACCCCCGAGATAAGAGAGCCGTATGAGCCACGTTGAGTAGTTGTTGGTACGGAGCCCCCGAGCTTGAGAGCAAGCGAAGTCTGCTGGAGTTATCCTCGAGTAGTAATTTGAGTGCAGCCCCCGAGCTGGAGAGATTCCGAGTAGTAGTTTGGCATCGAGCCGTGGAGCTTGAGAAGTAGCCATGCCGTCAGAGCGGACTTTAGATGCGACTGAAGTCGACTTTAAATGCCGGCAGAGTGCACTTTAGATGCGACTTGAAAACCGAAGTCGACTTTGATGCCGTGTAGAGCGGACTTAGAGGTGCAACTTGAAAACCGAAGTCGACTTTAGTTGCCGCACAGAGCGGACTTTGAGTTGCGACTGAAGAAGTCGACTTTAGATTGCCGCGTAAAGCGGACTTTAGATGCGACTGCAGTAGTCGAGTTTGTGCCACGCGAGCGGACTTTGAGATGCGACTTGAAAACCGAAGTCGACTTTAGTTGCCGCGCGAAGCGGACTTTGATATGTGACTTTGGAAGTCAACTTTAGATTGCCGTGTGAAATGGACTTTAGATGCGACTACAGTAGTCGACTTTGCGCCACACGGGGCGGCCTTAAGATGCAAAAAACGAAAAGCACTTTCCGGAAAGCAAAATCAAAAAATCAGATAAAACGAGTAGTTTTGCCGCCGGAGTGGGCTTAAGATTGCGACCAAAGTCGGCTTGTGCCAATGGAGTGGGCTTGGATGCGACCGTTAGCGTCGACTTGTGCCACCAGAGTGGGCTTGGGTGCGACCGTTAGCGTCAACTTGTGCCACCGGAGTGGGCTTGGGTGCGACCGTTAGCGTCAACTTGTGCCACCGGAGTGGGCTTGAGTACCTGAGCCATGGATTTCAGACCCAAGGTACGATTGCCGCCAGAGCGGGCTTGAAGGTGCGACCAAAGTCGACTTGTGTATCTGTGCCATGGATTTCAGACCCAAGGTATGGGTGCCACCGTAGTGGACTTTGAAGGTGCGACCGGAGTCGACTTGTGTACCTGGTCCATGGATTTCAGACCCAATGTACGGAGCACGAGTACTTAGGGTACTTGGACCCATGGTATAGAGCGTGAAGACCACGTGCAGCTAGGTTCCATCGTCGCCAGGACCCATGGGCCGCTTACAGCTTGGTTCCATCGAAGCTTACACACGTAGTATGCCACCGAAGCAGGCGAAGATGCGACCGGAGTCGACTTTAAGTTGCCGCACGGAGCGGACTTTAGAAGCTATCTCCTAGGGATAGCTCTCGAGTTGATGAAGTAGACTCGTGGTGACTTGATTGATATACCCCAAGAGTAGTCAGCAGAGTGTAGCTCCCGTGAAAACCCGCCGAGAAGCGTACACAGATGAGTAGCCGGCATGTTATCCTACATGATGTGGAAAACAAGCCAATAAAGAAAAAAGTAATCATTTAAATAAATGACTTAGCTGTTGATGCATGGGCAGACTGTTGCCGAAACCGTGGTGGTCGGCGATGGAGCCACGACGGTTGTTGCTGAAGTTGACTAGTCAGAGTTGATTCCGACTAGTTGTTGGGGGCATGACTGCCGTTCTCGACTAGTTTGGAAAACAAGTCGAGATGAATGGTTGACGCGATGCGACCAGAAGACGACGTCGTGGCGGCGCACGACATTCTCGAAGTAGAGCCAGTGTGGCCGCAAGACAAGTAGTCACGACGCACGGTGTGGCTGAAGTAGAGCCAGCGTGGCCGCAAGACGAAGTCGCGGCACACGGAGTAGTCGACGATGAGCCGTGTGACGGGCCGCGCGACGTGCCGAGGCACCCGGACGCGCGGCGTAGGCGAAGTAGTTGACGACGAGCGGCGCAACGAACCGCGCGACGTGCCGAGGCACCCGGCCGCGCGGCGTAGGCGAAGTAGTCGACGGCAAGCGATGAGCCGCGCGACGTGCCGAGGCACCCAGGGCGCGCGGCGTGGGCGAAGAAGTCAATGACGAGCCTCGCGACGAGCCACGCGACGAGCCGAGGCACCCGGATGCGCGGTGGAGGCGAAGTAGTCGACGACGAGCCTCGCGCCGGCGGAGTAGTGGACAACGAGCGGCGCGATGAGCCGCGTGGACGAGCCGCGCGACGTGCCGAGGCACCCGGACGCGCGGCGGAGGCGAAGTAGTCGACGACAAGCCTCGCGCGAGGCGGAGTAGTCGACGACGAGTGGCGCAACGAGCCACGCGACGGGCCGCGCGACGCGGGGTAGTCGACGACGAGCCGCGTGGACGAGCCGCGCGACGTGCCGAGGCACCAAGACGCGTCGCGGAGGCGAGGTAGTCGACTACGAGCCCGCGCGAGGCGGCAGTAGTCGACGACGAGCGGCGCGACAAGCCGCGCGACGAGCGCGCGCGACGCGGAGTAGTCGACGACAAGCGATGAGCCGCGCGACGTGCCGAGGCACCCGGACGCGCGGCGTGGGCGAAGAAGTCGACGATGAGCGATGAGCCGCGCAATGTGCCGAGGCACCCAAACGCGCGGCGTGGGCGAAGTAGTCGACGACGAGCCGCGCAACGAGCCACGCGACGAGCCACGAACGTGCCGAGGGCACCCGATCGCTCGGCGTAGGTGAAGTAATCGACGACAAGTAATGAGCCGCGTGGCGTGGGCGAAGAAGTCGACGACGAGCGATGAGCCGTGCGATGTGCTGAGGCACCCAAACGCGCGGCGTGGGCGAAGTAGTCGACGACAAGCCGCGCAACGAGCCACACGACGAGCCGCGGACGTGCCGAGGGCACCCGATCGTGCAGCGTAGGTGAAGTAGTCGACGACATGCGATGAGCCGCGCGGCGTGCCGAGGCACCCGGACGCGCGGCGTGGGCGAAGAAGTCGACAACGAGCCGCGCGACGAGCCGCGCGACGTGCCGAGGCACCCGGACGCGTGGCGGAGGTGAAGTAGTCGACGACGAGCCTGCGCGAGGCGGAGTAGTCGACGACGAGCCGCGTGACGAGCCGCACGACGTGCCGAGGCACCCCGGGACGCGCGCGGAGGTGAAGTAGTCGACGACGAGCTCCGCACGAGGCGAGTAGTCGACGACGAGCGGCGCGACGAGCCGCGTGATGAGCTGCGCGATGTGCTGAGGCACCCGGACGCGCGGCGGAGGCTAAGTAGTCGACAACGAGCCTACGCGAGGCGGAGTAGTCGACAACTAGTGGCGCAACGAGCCACGCGACGAGCCGCGCGACGCAGAGTAGTCGACGACGAGCGGCGCGACAAGCCGCGTGACGGAGGCGAAGTAGTCGACGACGAGCCTGCGCAAGGAGGAGTAGTCGACGACGAGCGGCACGACGAGCCGCGTGACGAGCCGCGCGACGTGCCGAGGCACCCGACGCGCGGCAGAGGCGAAGTAATCGATGACGAGCCTGCGCGAGGCGGAGTAGTCGACGACGAGCGGCGCGACGAGCCGCGTGACGAGCCGCGCGACGTGCCGAAGCAACCGTAAGCGCGACGTAGGAAAATTGATTCCGCTTTGACAAGAGCAAGGAGACTTGCTTCAATGGATCTCGGCAAGTCGACGAGTAGATTGATCGAGGGCCCTTTGAATTCACCCGGTGGTGATGATCACCCCTACCTGGCGTGCCAGCTGTCGGTGTTTTAGACCGGCAAACCTACCAAGGGGGTACCCGAGGTAGTAGATTGCGCGGTGAGGATCGTGATCGGGAGACCGAGAACTCGAAGGTATGCGCAAGGACACGGGACACAAGATTTATACAGGTTCGGGTTGCTAAGGTGGCGAACCCTACGTCTTGTTTGGAGGATCAAGTATGGCGCCCTACGCTTGGTGTTGGGTTGTTCAGGGGCCCGGCTAGGTATCCGACCCTCCTTTATATAGTCCAGGGGGCGGGTTCCTAGTCGGTTACAAGGCAGGAGTCCTAGTAGGATTACACGGTACAAGTCCAAGTAGGATTATAGGAGAATTCTAGTAGGAGTTCGTCTTCATCCTTCCTTGCATGGGTACCCGGGGAGTATGCCCGACAATGTTAGCTTCTATCACCAAGGCATCGTTGTGAGGGAAACCTTGCAACCTTACATCTTCTTCTGAAAAAGTGATTGGGATGTGAGACCATCTCATCCTCTCAACTCTCCCCTCCACACAGATGTTCCGCACCTCACGAAAGCAGTGCTTTTGTTCCTTTTTGGTTTCGAACTCCAGCGCGGAGCCCCCTGAGATTGGCATTATAGTTCCGACGGATGGAAAGGGGTCGTTTTGGCCTTCCAGCTTCGCTGACATTGGTGGAGCCTTGGGCCCTTTGAATGGAGGAGGTGGGGGAGCGATGGGGTGTTGCTTAATGGGTTTGCGCTCAATGTTCTGAGCCTGAAAAGTTTGGGATTGCCAAGGTGGAATTTGAGTATAAGTTTGGACAGGTGGTTGGAACTGAGGTGGCTGGAAAGGATTAGCGAAAGAGTTTCTCCCAAAATTGGGGTTTTGCAAGGCTGGAGCGGAATGATTTACGGTACTGGCCCTCTCCTTCTCCTTCCTTTCTTCTTCAAGAATAGCCTTGAATCTTTTCTTGTCTAGGCAGTAATTTGAACTATGATCATCATTCTCCTTGTGGAAGATGCAATACCATTTTCTTTTCCCGTGGTGGCCTTGGCCCCTACCGCGACCTCTACCTCTGCTGCCGCCCCTTCCGCCTCTGCGGCCGCCCCCTTGATTTGAGTGTGGTGGACTGGGCGGGCTAGGGGTTTGATTCTGGGAATCACCCTGCGGATTGGGATTTTCTTGGGTGTTCTCGCCATCGAGGCCGAAAACGTTTCGAGGGTTGGCATGCGAGGTGTTTCTGGGATTGGGCCACTCTCTTTCACTGGATTGGTTGGCTTTTGCAGACTTCTTTTGCTGCAATTGCTCTTCCATACACATCCTAAAGTCATTGTCTGAGCGGCATTACTTCTCGAACTCTTCATATAAGCGTTGGATTGTCTTGGGCCTTTCGTGCATGAGATGCGAACAAAACTGGCCAGCTCTCAAGCCCACAATTGCAGCGTTAATGGCGACAACATCCAACACATTTGGTGTCTGCTTCCTGAGGTGAATGAATCTCCTAAAATAGTTTTGGAGAGGTTCCTTGTCCTTTTGCTTACACGAGAAAAGTTCGCTCTCTGTAAGCTACGGACGTTGAAAACCCTGGAAATGAGAGAGAATCCGCTGCTTCAAGTCATCCCACCCGTGAATCGCACCAGGACTCAAGAGCGAATACCACTACGCTGCTGCTTCGTCAGCCTCAATGATGAAAGACTTTACCAGTACAGAATCATCACCGCTAGCTGAAAGAATAGTTGATTCGTAGCTCATTAGGATTGACCCGAGAATCTGGGGAGTGGAACAGGCATGTAGGTTTGTGGCCAAGGAGTGATTTGGTTTTTTTGAGACAGAGGTGACTTGAGATCCCAAGACCTCCTGCGTATGGTGTGAACATCATGATTTGAAGAACCGGACTCCAGAGGGTTGACGAAAGGGTTACGGATGAAGGTGGTGTGCGGAGGGGGCTGAGAGAAAAACTCGTTGCGCTCTGTGAAATTGGAATGATTGGGTACAGTGTACTTGGGCGAGGGTTGATTGAAACTCAGGGATTGTTTTGCTTTTATGGCGTGCAACTCCTCTTGCAATTTGGCGAGGGTACGGGTTTTGGTGAATTATATATTTTCAGGGACTATTCAAGAAAATGTGAAAAGAATGAATTCTAGAAGGCTCCAGAAGACTCCCGAACTCAACTGAAGTGGGCTTCAAAAAAATATGCATCTAGAGGGGACAAGAGGCCCATACGCATCTAGAAAATAGTCATGATCAGTGATAAGTCTACGCACTTATTCGTAGAGCTCCTAGTATTTTATGCGCATATGCTAGGTAGTAGAAAGTACGTAAGCATGGTGCTTAGATATAATTTACTTGCGGATTCACCTTATACTCCGGGTCGTGTGGTAGATCGTGGGCGTGACAAGCATATTGAGTCCTTTGCAGTCCACCCCCCGAGTATAAGACTAGTCGAACAATGGTTCTTGGGAGGATCAAGTTTTGTCCTTGATCTTCTTGGGTAATCTTCGTGTTATTCACATTTATCCATGACTATGCTATATGTGATGAAATTCTACATTAGAATAGATGAATAACTCAGTCTTTGTATGCTATATAGAATTGCGCCTCTTAAGTAAATCCAATTCTAATTTAGACTAGGAATAGTATGTTCTTTGTTCCACATGTGCCTCTGCCTGTCTGATTTATCACTACTTTATCATTTGGCTTGCTCCTGTTAAAGTATGTGCCATTCCATCAAAGTCCATAAAGTATTTCACTACCATACCTATGTCTATTGTTACATCCATCCATCTT
This sequence comes from Cenchrus americanus, assembly GCA_947561735.1. Classification (NCBI taxonomy): domain Eukaryota; kingdom Viridiplantae; phylum Streptophyta; class Magnoliopsida; order Poales; family Poaceae; genus Cenchrus; species Cenchrus americanus. Next base: position 122,519,857 of record OX387242.1, on the reverse strand, counting down.
CCCTGTGGATACGATATTTTAAAACACATCACCCCGGGTGAAATACTCAGCGTTATCCGTGCGATTGCAGATTCTCTACCATAATATTTTTGTAGGCTTATATACCAACCAACATTTCTTGCACCATTGCTTAGAATGGATTCTAGATCAATTCTTTGGAAGTTGCGTTAAGAAATGTCAACAACCATTTCTGGTACCGTTGTCGGGGAAGATTGGATGGCTACCTTTTGAAAATCGATGGCTAGATACTTTAATGAGACTTTGTAATTTGGCACCTCTGCTTAAATAGAATTACCCTTGTTTGTTTTTGTCTATCTTACGTGCAGGGTATTAACAGGTTTGATTGTGATTCACCACACTTCAATTATTAGAGTCAAATCAACCAAGGAAGCTTTACACCAAGTTCTGAAGCCATGGATGAGAAGACGTTGTTGGAATTCTCCACTCCAAACATCAATAACATTCGCATTTGGACCAACAATCGATCATGAATTCGAGCTTAAGCCTAGACTCATCAACATGGTGCAAGCTGATCTATTCAATGGAAAGGTACATGAAGATGCAAGCGCTCATCTCCAAAACTTTTTGGAGAAAGGCGCCACCATCTCCATCAAGGACATTACCAAGGAAACGATCCTACTCCGCTTATTCCCATTTTCACTAAAGGGAAGGGCAAGATAATGGTTCTACTCCAATAAAATCAACACATGGGAGGAATGTTATACAGCCTTCCTATCAAAGTTTTTCCCCACAAGCAAAACCAATGCTTTACGTGGAAAAATCACCAATTTCCAGCAGCAGAAAGGCGAGTCAGTTCCAGAGGCATGGGAACGTTTGCAAGAATATATATATATCAGATTGCCCTTTGTCGGTGTTTTAGACCGGCAAACCTACCAAGGGGGTACCAAGGTAGTAGATTGTGCGGTGGGGATCGTGATCGGGAGACCGAGAACTCGAAGGTATGCGCAAGGACACAGGACACAAGATTTATATAGGTTCGGGTTGCCAAGGTGGCGAACCCTACGTCCTGTTTGGATTTCAGACCCAAGGTACGGTTGCCGCAGGAACGAGCTTGAAGGTGCGACCGAAGTCGACTTGTGTACCTGGGCCATGGATTTCAGACCCAAGGTATGGAGCACGAGTACTTAGGGTACTTGGACCCATGGTACAGAGCGTGAAGACCATGTGCAGCTAGGTTCCATCGTCGCCAGGACCCGAGGGCCACTTATAGCTGGGTTCCATCAAAGCTTACACATGTAGTATGCCACCGAACCAGGCAAAGATGCGACCGGAGTCGACTTTAAGTTGCCGCACAGAGAGAACTTTAGAAAGTGACTTTAGAAGTCGACTTTAGATTGCCGCGCGTAGCGGACTTTAGAAGCTGCCTCCTAGGGATAGCCCCTGAGTTGATGAAGTAGACTCGTGGTGACTTGATTGATATACCCAAGAGTAGTCAGCAGAGTGTAGCTCTCGTGAAAACCCTCCAAGAAGTGTACGCTAATGAGTAGTCAGCAAGTAGTCCTACATGATGAGGAGAACAAGCCAAGAAAAAGAAAACAGTAATCATTTAAATAAATGACTTAGTTGTTGCTGCCTGGGCAGATTGTTGATGAAGCCGTGGCGGTCGGCGATGGAGCCGCGACAATTGATGCTGAAGTTGACTAGTCGGAGTTGATTCCGACTAGTTGTCGGGGGCGTGACTGCCGTTCTCGACTAGTTTGGAAAACTAGTCGAGATGAATGGTCGACACGATGCGACCAAAAGACGACGTCGCGGCGGCGCGTGGCGTAGTTGATGTAGAGCCAGTGTTGCCATGAGACAAGTAGTCGCGACGCATGACGTGGCTGAAGTAGAGCCAGTGTGGCCGCAAGACGAAGTCGCGACGCACTGAGTAGTAGATGATGAGCCGTGTGATGAGCCGCGCGACGTGTCAAGGCACCCGGACGCGCGGCGTAGGTGAAGTACTCGACGACGAGCGGCGAGACGAGCCGCGCGACGTGCCAACGCAACTAGACGCGCGGCGTAGGCGAAGTAGTCGACGACGAGCCTGCGTGAGGCGAAGTAGTCGACGACGAGCAGCGTGACGATCCGCGCGACAATCTGCACGACGTGCTGAAGCAACCGGACGCGCAGCGTAGTCGAAGTCGTCGATGACGAGCCGCGCAACGTGCCGAGGCACTCGGACGCGCGCCGGAGGCAAAGTAGTCGACGAAGAGTCGCGTGACGAACCGCGCGACGTGCCGAGGCACCCGGACGCGCGGCGTAGGCGAAGTAGTCGATGACGAGCCTGCGCGAGGAGAAGTAGTCGACGATGAGTCACGCGACAAGCCGCGGGACTTGCCGGGCGGGGCCCCGGACGCGCGGCGTAGATGTAGTCGACGACGAGCCTGTGCGAGGCGAAGTAGTCGACGACGAGCGGCGCGACGAGCCGCGCGACGTGCCGCGCGACGTGCCGAAGCAACCGGACGTGCAGTGTAGGTGAAGTAGTCGACGACGAGCCTGCGCGAGGCGAAGTAGTCGACGACGAGCGGCGTGACGAGCCGCGTGACGTGCCGAGGCACCCGGACGCGTGGCAGAGGCGAAGTAGTCGACGACGAGCCGGTGCGAGGCGAAGTAGTCGACGATGAGTCACGCGACAAGCCGCGCGACGTGCCGAAGCAACCGGATGCGCGGCGTAGGTGAAGTAGTCGACGACGAGCCTGGGTGAGGCAAAGTAGTCGACGACGAGCCGCGTGACGAGCCGCGCGACGTGCCGAGGCACTCGAACGCGCGGCGGAGGCGAAGTAGTCAACGACGAGCCGGCGCGAGGCGAAGTAGTCGATGATGAGTCACGTGACAAGTCGCGCGACGTGCCGAAGCAACCGGACGCGCGGCGTATGTGAAGTAGTCAACGACAAGCCTGCGCGAGGCGAAGTAGTCGACGACGAGCCGCGTGACGAGCCCTGCAACGTGCAGAGACACCCGGACGCGCGGTGTAGGCGAAGTAGTCGACGACGAGCCTACGCGAGGTGAAGTAGTCGATGATGAGTCACACGACAAGCCGCGCGACGTGCCGAAACAACCGGACGCGCGGCGTAGGTGAAGTAATCGACGACGAGCCTACGCGAGGCGAAGTAGTCGACGAGCGGCGCGACGAGCCACGCTACGTGCCGCACGACGTGCCGAAGCAACCGGACGCACGGCGGAGGTGAAGTAGTCAACGACGAGACTGCGCGAAGCGAAGTAGTCGACGACGAGCCGCGTGACGTGCCGAGGCACCCGGACGCGCGGCGGAGGCCAAGTAGTTGACGGCGAGCCGCGTGACAAGTCGCGCGACGTGCTGCGTGACGTGCCGAGGCACCTGGACGTGCGGCGTAGTCGAAGTAGTCGACGACGAGCCTGCGAGAGGCGAAGTAGTCGACGACGAGCCGAGTGACGAGTCGTGCGACGTGGCGAGGCACCCGGACGCGCGGCAGAGGAGAAGTAGTCGACGACGAGCCGCGTGACGAGCCGCGCGGCGTGCCGAGGCACCCAGACGTGCGGCGTACGCGAAGTAGTCGACGACAAGCCTGCGCGAGGCGAAGTAGTCGACAATGAGTCACACCACAAGCCGCGCGACGTGCCGAAGCAACCGGACGTGCGGCGTAGTCGAAGTAGTCAGCGACGAGCCTGCGCGAGGCGAAGTAGTCGACGATAAGTCACGCGACAAGCCGCGCGACTGCCGAAGCAACCGGACGCGCGGCGTAGTCGAAGTAGTTGACGTCGCGCGACGTGCCGAAGCAACCGGACGCACGGCGTAGTCGAAGTAGTCGACGACGAGCGGCGCGACGAGCCGCACGACGTGCCGCGCGACGTGCCGAGGCACCTGGACGCGAGGCGTAGTCGAAGTAGTCGACGACGAGCCGCGTGACGAGCCGCGCGACGTGCCGAGTGTGACAACCCGCCCAGGAAAATACCGTACTATCGCCTAAGACCGATCCACTTTGGTCATTAAGCAATAGTAAAGTATCATCCTGTCGTTAGTTGCCGGGTTAACACCCGGTAAATCACTTGGACATCGAACAGAGGATCGACACATGCATTAAAACTCACGCGAAGGCGAGTCCAGAGTACAACATGAATTAAACATTTTATTACAAACCATTGTTCACGATATGGAGTAAAGGTTCAGAGTTCGAAAACAGCGGGGATAAAATAACTAGCGCAACGGTAGACATCACAGGAGGCCATCCGTGATGTCATCACTTGTCGCCACCCTTCTGGCCAACAACACCTGCAACAACAGTTTTAAAGCAAGGCTGAGTATACTAATACTCAGCAAGACTTAACCGTCGGGTGATATCTACATCACCAAACTCTAGACATGAAAGGCTTTTGGCCGGTGGAGTTCCTTTTGCTAAACACCTACTAAGGGTAGATCCTTACTTTCAAAATTTCAGCACAAGTTCTAGTTGATTACCATTTCTAAGTGTGCCATCTAATTCAATCAAGAATTGGACAAGCGATTAATTCATACAACCATATTCTTCGAGTTCCATCATTATGGGATATCATGGCCAGTTGATTAAGCAGTCTCGGATAACGGTGAGAGGCCGACAGTCGATTGATTTAAACCTTGCAAGGTAAACCCAAACACACGGTAGGTTGCCCACAAAGGTACAACTTTCCCAGGCCGTTTCCAGAAATCCTCGGGTTGGGATCGAATCTTACAGTCCTGGGTCCAAGGTTAGCTGGTATACCCCGCAAAGTATCCAGTCTCACACAATACACCCCCCTTCCCGGTAGCTAGCCGGTAAGGCGATTTCTCAAGAGTAGTAATGGTAGGATCCTGTGCCGCCTCATTAAGGTACTAGGCTTGCCGGCCCCATTACCGGCGAATGTTTAGTACGTTCAAAAGCTTAGCCCACATGACCACTGGACCGGAGCCCAATCCCATGCTCTTACCACATGAGCAATCCATTTAAGGATATCTTATGATTCCTATCTAGGAACCTATTCTCGTGAGTGACGAACATCACTCGACTTCTAGCGGGTCCTATAGCATAGCAGCTATCGACCTAGCATACTAGTGATAGAGCATAGGTACCTAGGGATCATGCATTTAGGGTTTCAATTCAACTCCTGAAACGTAAGTGCACAATCGAAGCAAACATAATTGCATAATTTTAAAAGATGGGGTTAATGATCCGGGGCTTGCCTTCGATGGCAAGGTTGGCCTTGGGCCCTTCTGGACTTGGGTCCAGGTCTTGAGCTACGTCCACACACGGCAACTCTTTGTTGGCACCTTCGTCTCCTCCTTACGGCACGAGCGTACGTCTACTGGCGGAAGGATCTACACGGAGATGCAATTGCAGGATTTACTCGACGATTTTTAATTTAATTGACCATAAACCTTAATTGACAATCAAGGGTGTATTTGTTGGACACATTCACCTAGATAAGGAATACATTTAGCATACTCTTCCAAAAAGGAACAATTTGCGATTCTTTATTAGGTATTCTTTTTGACGGTGACTGTGTACATATATATGTAAATAATTTAATTTAAATTCAAAAACAGTAGTGGGTGGGTGCATTTAACCTTTTAACAAGATTTGCAACCACACACAAGTTTAGTAAGGGTGGTTTGGTGATTTTTCCCATTTAATGACTATTAAGCCTTTATTACTTCCAATGCTTTAATTCATGAAATTAATTAGTAAAATTCATTGGAAGGGTGTGTTACACTCTAAACACCTATAACAAGCCGCTGGACACACATGCGAGCTTTGGATAGCTATAAATTAATTATTTTTGCAAAAGACAAAAGCTAACTAGAAGGACAAGGTAAATGCACACAAAAATAAATACTCAACAAAATGATCCAAACTTTCTCACACATATTATATGGTTCAAAACTAGCCTAGTGGTGCAGCACATACACCGAGAACTATTATGAAACTTGAGTTGTGCATTTTCAAAGAAAAACAAGCATAATTCAAGACTAACTATTTCTGCTAATTATAAAATTGTGATAATTTCACCAGAGGTGTGTTTTGGAATACAAAGACAGTGTGCAAAAGTTGGTTGCAAAAACCTAATTATTTTTAGCTATAAAAATCAGATATGCATATCTGGAAGAAATGGAAAACCATTTTTATAAAACGATTTACACCATAACTTTGTGCAATTTTTGGAATAGGAGCTAGTCATGACCTAACACACAACATAACCAAAAATTAGCTACAGAAGTTTTATGGTTTTTGAGATATTTCAGACCTAGGTTTTTCACATTTGTATTTTTCATGCAAAAACTAAAAGGAATTAGGTCAGGCCAGAATAACAAAAGTTGTAGGATATTTCACTATGAATCCAACAAAATTGGTTTTACATTTTTCTGATTTTTCTGTGATTTTCTACGCAATTTACAAGAAACAGCCAAATCTCAAGTACTATTTAAGTTATACCTTTCACTAAGGCCCCTGGACTTCCTGTGGTTTCACAACTAGGCCCTTACTTTTGCGGTTTAGCCCTTAGAAAGAACTTCCACCTTGCAATGTGGCCCTCGAGGCCGGCCGGCGCGGCTCCGGCCAAAATTCCGGCGGCTCGCCGGTGCTCGCGGCCGGGGAGAGGCGGGGGCAAGGCACGGGGAGTGTCTAGGGCTTGGTTTGCACGGGATTTGGGGGGGGGGCCGGGCCGGCGCGCGAGCTCAACGGCGGCGGCCGGCGGCCGGTGCTGCGCGCCGGTTCGGCGAGACCGGCGCCTGGCCGAGGCAAGGCGCGGCAGGGTTAGCTACAGGGGAGGCTAGGGGTGCTACTAGGGGTTTAGCTCGGCTACGGTAGCGAGTGGCAGTGCGGCTCGGCAGTGGCGCCCATGGCGCGCGGTGGCGGTGGCTGTCCCTCGGCCCTGGTGTCCTGGATGGCGTGAGGGAGACCGGGCGACCCAGGAGCTAAATACGCGCGCATCGGCGGCCGGGCGCGAGGAGGGACGGGGGAAGGCCGCGGCGGGCGGCTCCCGTGCGGCGTCGGGCGGAGAGCACGAGGCGAGGACGTACGGCGGCGCGCGTCCCGGGGGGCACGGGCGGGGGTGGGCGGCGCGGACTCGGGGCCCCTCGGCGTGCGTGCGCCTCGGGGAAGGCGCCACGCCTAGGGAAGGCGCGCCTCGGGCGACTCACCACCCCCCGGGGGCGCGGGCGGCGGCGCGCGCGCGGGCTCGCGTGCGGGCGCGGGGCGACGTCGCGGCGGCGGGGTGCAACGTCGGCCGACCGAATTAGTTTTCCTGCGTCCCTGTTTGAACACGCGTAGCTCCAAAAACTTGAATAAAAGTGCACAAAGCAATGAATAGGAAAGCTGTAGATCTAACTACCCTCTACAACTTTTGTAAAGGTCGTCTAGTGTTTTTCTCAACGGATTTTGCAGGAACGTCGTGCCAACATCGAATGCCGGCCTATCCCTGTGAACAGGAGGTACTGGAAGTTAACCAAGTTTTTCACCAATTTCCACTCAAAATTTGAAATGCCAATCTACATGAAAGTTGTGTCCCTCAACAAGGTGGACAACTTTCATAAAGGTAGATTTTGAAGTGTTTAGGTGAATTTTCGAAATCGCGGCAAAAGTTCCAGACGACATTCGCTGACGTCAACGGTTAAGCCGGTTTTTGACCGTGTCTTTGGCCAAGGGTCCATTACGGGTGTGTGTAGGCTTGGTCAAGGGGGTTCATTAGGGTTCATTGGCGAGGTATTCGGGGTGATGACCCAGGTTGACCTAGGTTTGACCGGGGTTTGACCGGTTTGACTCGGCTGATCCGGTCACTAGCGTTAATAACGGTAATTAAAAACCTGGGGCGTCACACCGAGGCACCCGGACGCACGGCGGAGGCGAAGTAGTCGACGACGAGCAGCGCGACAAGCCGCATGACGAGTCGCGTGACATGCCGAGGTACCTTGACGCGCGACGTAGTCGAAGCAACCGGACCCGCGGCGTAGGAAAATTGATTCCGCTTTGACAGGAGCAAGGCGACTTGCTTCAATGGATCTTGGTGAGTCGACGAGTAGATTGATCTTGTTGATGAGGGTCCTTCAAATTCGCCCGGTAGTGAGGATCACCCCTTCCCGGCGCGCCAGCTGTCGGTGTTTTAGACAGGCAAACCTACCAAGGGGGTACCCGAGGTAGTAGATCGTGCGGTGGGGATCGTGATCGGGAGACCGAGAACTCGAAGGTATGCGCAAGGACACGGGACACAAGATTTATACAGGTTCGGGTTGCCAAGGTGGCGAACCCTACGTCCTGTTTGGAGATCAAGTATGGCGCCCTGCGCTTGGTGTTGGTTGAGATCAGGTGCCCGGCTAGGTACCCGGCCCTCCTTTATATAGTCCAGGGGGTGAGTTCCTAGTCGATTACAAGGCAGGAGTCCTAGTAGGATTACACAGAATGAGTCCTAGTAGGATTACAGGGGAATTCTAGGAGTCTGTCTTCATCCTTCCTCGTATGGGTACCCGGGGAGTATGCCCGATACCCTCACCATGGAATAACAGAATGGATGCTCTTACAAAGCTTTTACCATGAATTAAATCAAAACGTGTCTGCGCATCTAGATGCAGCTGCTAAAGGATCATTCTTGTCACTCACTACGAGACAAGCCAATACACTTACGCAGAAGATATCTAAAAATCAAGGCTGGACCCAGAAGAACACTAAACACTGTCGTCGGAGTGAAGAAGTACAAGAAGATGAAGAGTTGAAAGAACTATCAACTAGTATGGACGTGTTGTTGAACAGGCTTGAGGAACGAGCCAGCTTCAAGAAGGATCGACAAGCTTTACAAGATTCAATGAATACTTCAAGAAATTCAAGCTTGGTGGTCCACAAGTTAGCACCAACCCAAGAAAAAGACCTACAACCACGACCGACTTATGCAGGTAAGTATACAGGTAATAATTCCAAGCGACCTTCGCTATGAGAGTTAATACAAGAACATGATAAATTAACCACTAATCTCTCTAAGAAGCTTGTTGCTAATGATAAGATTCTAGAAGACATAAATGATAAGATGGATATTTTTTTGAAATCTTAAAAGATCAAGCTATCTTTAATGCTAAACTAGAATCAAAGTTATCAAAATTGTCTATTGTTGCACCTGTTGCCACTAACCCTGAGCAGGTATTTAATGTCCGAACAAGAGGTGGCAAGTAAACAACAGATCCACCATATCCCAAGGGCACAACAAGACCACTGGCTAGAACATCTACAGCACCTGCAACATCTGCAGTACCTGTGGCACCGGCCGAAGCTCCAGAGAAGGATAATGATGTAGAAGAAGTCATGCAGGAAGAACAAGACTCAGCAAGACAAGATTTCCACGACACCAACTTCATACCATATCTAAGAAGAGTGTGAAAACCTAGTTGATGATCAATTCGGGAAGTTCATCGAAGTCATTCAGAAGCTTTATGTCAACATACCTCTATTGGATGCCATGCAAGTCCCGACATATGACAAGTACATTCGAGACATCCTGAATAAGAAGAAACCTTTGCCAACTACGGAGATCATCAAGTTGACCGAAGAATGTAGTGCGGCAATCTTGAACACATTGCTCATCAAGAAAAAGGATCCAGGATGCCCCACTATAGAGTGCTCCATTGGAAATCAATACTTCAACAATGCACTTTGTGATCTTGGAGCAAGTGTTAGTGTGATGCCCAAGGTTGTTTTCGACAAGCTCAAGCACCCTACCATGGTTACAACATCAATGTGTCTTCAATTGGCAGAGCAATCAGTTCGATACCCATCAGGAATCACAGAGAATGTTCCAGTGAAAATATGAGAGTTCTTGGTGCCAGTTTATTTCGTGGTATTGGATATGCACCCAGACTCCAGGGTTTCACTAATCCTCGGGTGGCCATTCCTGAGCACCGCTAATGCACGCATCAATGTAAGCGGAGGAGAGATCACATTTGAGATCAATGGAAAGGAGGAGAAGTTTGCCTTCAAACCAAGACCAGAGCCCAGCATTAACGCGAACATGATCAATCAAGAAAAGTCAGAAGGGCCATTATCTCCAAAGACGGAGGATGCCCCTAAATATTAGAAGACTCGGAAGTCCCGAACCCTCGCCAAAGGTAACTAGTAAAAACATAAAAATATATTTCTGAATTCCATATTTACTATAGTAAAAACTTTTTCACGCCCCGTGGTAAATAATTTTACGGTGTGTCAAAACCCGTATAATGATTTTTCGTGGTGGCATAACAATATTTTTACTACTATATTTTTGCTGGAGTAAAGTGCAGTACCGGTCCATGAACTTGTTATGGTGTGTCATCCCGGTCCATAAACTTTCAAAGTGTGTCATTACAGTACTTAAACTCGTTTAGGATCTCAAATCAACCTGTTAACGGATCACTAAACACAGGCACCTAGTGGATATAACCAAAAAGCACTCTGCCTTCATTTTACGTATAAAAACAGTCTGCTGACGGGGCGCAGGAGGCGGCGTAGGTCGCCCTCACGCTCGCGCACAGCGCGCAGGGAGGCAGCGTAGGTCGTCCTCGTGCTCGCGAATGGCGCGCAAGGAGGCGGCGTAACTCGTCCTTGTGCTCGAGGACGGCGCGCATGGAAGCGGTGCAAGTCATCCGCGGGGACAGCGCGTAGGAGGAGGAGGCGCAACTCATCCATGCGGATGGCACACAGGAGGCAGCGACGGATTTCAGCGGTGCATGGCCACATCCAGTTTCAACTTGTAAAACTGCTCTCTGTGTAAAGTGTGGATTTCAGCAGGAGGATCCATAGGAGTGGCTAAAACATTTCAACCTGTTTTGTTTGACACAAAAAAATTGCTACCATTATGTCTCTGATAAAGAGCAGCAAATTATGTGGGAGATACTTTGTGGTTGTGATTTTCTTTTGCTCCTGCCATCATTCGTTCATGGCAAAAGAAAAAGGAGAGGTTATTCAGACATCTTCAGTTCAGTGTTGCAAACTAATCACAATATGCAACAGCTCAGATAAATGTTGACGATATTTAGCAGTTTACATGACATCACAACAATAAACAAGAACATCACAATGTGCAGTCGCGGGATGCAGGGGCTCGTTGTTTGGATCGGAGGGAACTAAATCGACTTGATAAGGAAATTGAATCGACAAGGGTCTAATTGCATATCTGTTAAACTACTGCACCTTGGGTATGTCTATCGCAGGTTAGACCCGTTAAAGGGTTGATTAGAGACCCGAATAGAGTTTAAGTATTGTAATGACACACTTTGAAAGTTTATGGACCGGGATGACACACCATGAAAAGTTCATGGACAGGTACTGCACTTTACTTTTTTTGTTGTTTGCTTTTACCCTTACGCTTGGGACCCACATGCCATAGGGGTACACATCAAGTCTTTACCTACCCTATCTTATCACTTCATCCACCAGCACCTTCTTTTCCCACTCACAAGGCATTTATTCTAGTGTTGGAAGACAACAGGAAATGGATGGAGGAGAGGGCATCCGAGTGAAGGGCAGGTGGGACCGACCGACCCCACCAGCAGGCCGACCGGCCACCCCCTTGGCCCTATAAAAGCAACCACCTCCTGTCCAATTTTTCACATACACAACAACCCAGAAAACCTCTGCGAGCCTTTGCAGTGCTGCCTTAAGAGAAAGGAAGCTTAGGAAGAGAGTGGAGAAGAAATCCAAGGGTAGTCTAGTGCTAGATTTCTTGAAAACCTTAGACACCATGCTTGGAAAGATCCTTAGACGCACTTTCTCCAGAGCCAGCTCCCAGCGGTCGATGAGTGTAGACTCTCAGAAGTCCCCCTCACTAGTCTCTAACCCCTCTCCTTTGGCATCGCAATCACAAGGAAAGATCCTAACCGCCGATGTAAATCTGCACATCAGGAGAGGAGAAGAGAAGGACATATATGAGAAACTGAAGAAACGTTCTTTTGTCCTTACACCCATGTTTAGCAAAGAATTCATACAAGAAGCAGGTTTGGACTCTGTGTTCAGCCAGATTTTTGCTCTGCTAGGGTGGACCTCTTTTTATAACACTTCTGAAAGGGGTAGCCGTCTCCTCACTTTAGAGTTTCTTTGCACTTTGAAATCCTCTAACGATGGGGTAACCTTTCAGTTGTTCTGTCAAGAGCACACTCTATCTTGGAGAAAGCTGAGCAATGCCTTAGGGTTCGCAGAAGGATGTGCCTTAGATTTAGACTCGTCTCTTGAAGATTTTGATAGGATACACCTCTGGTCAGACGTTACAGGGAAAGAAAACACACACAAGCCACGCACCAATGATATTCAGCATCCTACTCTTCGTTTCTTTCACAAATGGATAAGCCTTGTCCTTTTTCCACGCGTGAGAGTAGGGGACATGCAGTTGATTTATGCTGTCCTGAAAAGCCAAGCTGTGTCCCCTATTAAGATGCTAGTAGAGCACTGGCTCTCGTTCCCCAACCTAGTTGGAGACATAAGTTGCACCTCTCTGATCACCTGGATAGCCGATGACTTGGGCATCCTTGGAGATGCCACCATCATCAACATTGATACTCCTCGTGAGATCATCGGTTACGATAACTTCCGCCAAGGAAGATGGGTTATGAAAATTCAAGAAAAATTGCATCATATCCACAATAAGAGCGCGATCCCGTTACCTAACCCGGGATTGGGTATATATTCTGTGCAAACTTTTATGATCAATGAGCAGCCACAACCGGTCCAGCAGCAACCCCCATGAACGTCAGTTCGAGCCTCATCATCAAACTACGCCGGAGCTGACCCACTGCCCCAAGACGCTGCGTATCGATCATATGAAAACTTCGTGCCAACATACCCTCGTCGTGGATACCAAGGAGGAGACTTACCATCACAAGGACCGAGCAACCTCGGGGGACATGAGTTTGGAAGTGGCAGGTTTTACGCATCATCTTCGAATTTTGTACCTGCCCGTAACTCTTTTTTAGGATTCGACCATCAGTGTTGTGCGATGTTCCGCCAAGGTGTCCATGACAACATGAGGACGCAAATAAGCACTCAGGATACTCACACCAACATGCTACGCCAACAACAACAGTGGATGGACCAGGCAGGACAACGATTAGAAGACATACGAGAAACCGCAGATGCAAACGTTGAACTACTGGCAAGGAGATTTCACCAGTGGGGGATGTAGAATCAAGCAGCTTGGGGGAGAAGCCCCAAAGGTAAGTACAAACTATCTATTTATATTTTTATTTTAAAGTATTGTTTAGTTTGATAAGTTTGAAATACAATAAAATAAAATAAAATAAAAATTTCCCTTGTTTAAAATAAATAAAGAACTAGAGAAGTATGCTAAATGGACATGATAAACAAATCCTCTTAATTGCTGCAAATACCTAGCTTGCCATCTTTTGAACTTCTCCCAAGACATGGATACAATTGTTTAGATTTTGAAACATGCATTGAGTCTGAGATTCTTGTGGGAGCATTTTCTCGATCTAAGTCTAGGTGATTGATTGATTGACATGATTAAGTTGAGCTACTATTTATCCCGTTCAAAGTAACACTAAATTCTGGAGATTCACTTTTTAATCATAAAATTCATATATAACGAGTCTCCTGTATGACACAGGACTTTATGTCTTGTTAAAAAAAGAGCCTTGTTGAAAATTTGCTAAGAGTGTTCCAGTTTTATATCTCTCTATGCTTTCAAAGAGACTTGGGCATGACATAAAAAGAAGAAGAAAAAAAAGAAGAAAGAGAGGAAAAAGTGAGATGAGAGAGGGAGAGAAATGAACAAGTGTTCTACTAGGCGAGAAGGGCCTACCTCCCTAAAAAGAATAAATTAGAAATGAATAATGGACACAAGTCCGAGGGCGAGAAGAGCCCATATTTCTAAGGAGAGAGAAAAATGGACAAAAGTCCAGGGCGAGTAGGGCCCACCTCTCCTAATGTCATGTAACCCAAGGTTCTTAAGATTATTGCTAGAAAGAGAGAGATATTTCAGGAACAAAAAGAAGCAAAGGCAGACTAAAGTTGAAAGTTTTTATGTTTTATCAAGTTGTCATATAGGAGTACTCTGAGCTTTAACTTGAACATCTTTTGCAAAACTCCAGAATTTTAGTGAAATCAAGAACTTGAGACATGATGCTTGACTTAATTGTTATATCTTTCAACTGCTCAAGACCCAAGTACAGATAAAAGCCCCATGTTCTCAAGCAGATATAAGCAGGTTTTAAAGGTCTGACTTTTTTCATCCTACCTTGGAAAAGAATTTATTGTGATAACAATGAGTCTTGCTAAGAGACTGGCAAGAGGTAAGCTTGGGGGAGTTTGTTGATGCTCACTAACTCTTATTTTTATGCATCAACAATACATGAAAAGGTACCAAAAAGATAAATCAACAATAGTACAAGGCCTTGGACTAATGAATTGAGTTTTGGTGAATTATATATTTTCAGGGACTATTCAGGAAAATGCGAAAAGTATGAATTCTAGAAGGCTCCACAAGACTCCCGAACTCAACCGAAGTGGGCTTCAAGAAAATATGCATCTAAAGGGGACAAGAGGCCCACACGCATCTAGAAAATAGTCATGATCAGTGATAAGTCTACGCACTTATTCGTAGAGCTCCTAGTATTTTATGTGCATATGCTAGGTAGTAGAAAGTATGTTAGCATGGTGCTTAGATATAATTTACTTGCGGATTCACCTTATACTCCGGGTCGTGTGGTAGATCGTGGGTGTGACAGGCCTATTGAGTCCTTTGCAGTCCACCCCCCGAGTATAAGACTAGTCGAACAATGGTTCTTGGGAGGATCAAGTTTTGTCCTTGATCTTCTTGGGTAATCTTCGGGGCGTTCACATTTATCCATGACTATGCTATATGTGATGATATGCTACATTAGAATAGAAGAATAACTCAGTCTTTGTATGCTATATAGAATTATGCCTCTTAAGTAAATCCAATTCTAATCTAGACTAGGAATAGTATATTCTATGCTCCACATGTGCATCTGCCTGTCTGATTTATCACTACTTCATCATTTGGCTTACCCCTGTTAAAGTAGGTGCCATTCCATAAAAGTTCATAAAATAGTCTACTGCCATCCCTATGTCTTTTGTTACATCCATCCATCTTCCCTGTGGATACGATATTTTAAAACCCATCACCCGGGGTGAAATGCTCACTGGTATCCGTGCGCTTGCGGATTATCTACCATAATATTTCTGTAGGCTTATATACCGACCAACATTTCTTGTGCCTTTGCTTAGAATGAATTCTAGATCTATTCTTTGGAAGTTGCGTTAAGAAATGTCAACGATAACCCATGGGTATAGTTTCATACCCTTACCCTTGCTTGTGGGTAGAATTTTAGACCCATACCCTTACATGCGGGTAGAATTCTATATCCTTACCCTTACCCTTACCCTTACCCAACAGGGTAGGGTACCCGCAGGTACCCTTACCTGTGGGTAAAACTGTCATCCTTATCAGTGCTTCCTGGCAAACATCGACGTGGGAAAAGACATCCCGACACCATAGCATTGTAGCACATATTTGTATCCATTTTTGTCCCTCACTCTTGCGTCTATAAAAGTGGGAGGAGGTCAACCGTTTCAGGGGTTGATCATTCGACACCCACACACACGTAGCTCGAGCTACACCCTAAGGGACTTGGGCTCCGACACCCTCTCCTGACCAGTTTGTAACCCCTACTACAGACTTTCCTAGCGTAAGAACACGGCAACTCGAAACTGGACGTAGGGTATTACTCTTAGAAGACCCGAACCAGTATAAACCATCGTGTCTAATGTGCTAACCATCCGGGTCTGAGACACGATCCGATACGAATCTACTGTCGGCGGTAGAGAAACCCGATAATACTATTACAAATTGAAGACTGATTTTGAAACCTCAAGGTGAAGCACACAATATCCTAAATGGACACTCTAAAGAGAGAGATCTTACAAATTCTAAAAAAAGCAAAACATCTCACTATCAATAAGTATACTCAAATCATCACAACCATTAGATCTACTACGTTTTCTAATTTTCTAACGTTATCCACCTATGCCATTGTGAAAATAGTATATAGTAACTCCCTAAACCTATATCTAATTACCCACCTCTGCCATTACATAAAATAAATTAAAGTGACCTGAGCCGGGATGTGTCGGGTCGTGTCATGTTGCCGGGTCAAAATTCTTGGTCCGCACCGACCCGTGACACAGTTGGGTCGGGTTCAAGTTTTGTAATTATAATTTTCGGGTTAGGTCGGGTTGAGTCAAGTTAAGTTTTTTTTTCTTAATTCGAGTGAAAAGTTTGGCCTGTGCTTGACCCGTCGCATGATCGGGTCGGGTTTTTCGGGTGGGTTGGGTTGGGTTTATCGGGTCGGGCGGGCCATGATCAGGTCTACCCATAATCTTTATCAAAATTGCCCACTTGTGTAATTATAAAAAAATTTAATATAACACTCTATATTTGCAAAAAAAATTGTCCACCACTAATACTTAAAAATAACTTAATATAGCTTTTAAAAATATAACCCGTGTGGGAGCATGGGCTTACGGACTAGTAGTAATAATAGTATGGACACACACATTCACATACATGCACGCCCTCGCTCCTATGAATGCGCATCGGTGTAATGGCAAATTTCAAATTTGATAAAGTTTAAAATCCCATCTTATTTGAAAAGTTATTGCAAATATATAAAAAGTTAAGTCAACTTTAAAATACCTACATTAGTAAACAGTATATGTAGCAAACAAAGTAGATAATACTTGCATAATTTTAAGATGAATGATTAAAGTTGTATAAATAATCGATGGCAGAGAATATTTTGATACCAAGTACTTAGGATTAAGTAAGGGAGTATGATTTTTTAGAAACATGTATAAACTTGAACTTTGGTACGATCGTCTCATAGGCCAAATTGGGCACCACGTGGACCTCTCTCTCGTGTTAGCCGCCATGAATGTGTGCATTACAATCGCATTCGGGTGTGTGTGTGTACTCGAATTGCGAGAGGCTGGACTTTCGTCACACACTTCTGCTTCGCGAGAGAGAAAGAGAGAGAGAGATAGAAATGCAAATACCATATGATTTGATAATCATGCGCGCGGTGGTACAATTCAGGACATTTGCACACCGACACCAACTACCCAACACTCAATCTCCTGTTTAAGTTACCACCCGGCATCATTATTGCCGAAGCTTCTCCAAATCACACACCGGCCGGGACACAAGGCTAAACCCAATCGCCAGGCGTCCACGTGAAATGGAAATCCCAGGCCGCATCCCTGATCTCCCAATTGGACGGTGAGGCCAACCCCACATCCATTATTACGCACCGTTAGATCCGCCTCCCCGATCCTGTTGGGCACGCCGGTGCTACCCCAGTACCCCTGGTGGCCCTGGTCCCCCGGCGCCTCTCCCTCGCAGTCGCAGCCTCGCTCGGTCACGCGCGCTGGTGATCCTGTGTCCCCTCACCGTGTCACCGCCGGTGCTGCGGACCTGCGGCTGCGCGCGCGTCGGGACAAGACCGGGCTGGGTGTGCGGAGCGTATAGGGAGTGAACACGCAGCAGCAAAAGACGGCAAAATGGCAAAAAGGCACCGGTTCCGGTAGAAAAGAAAAGGCACAGCATGCGGCCAAGACAATCCCGATCGGATTCGGCTGGACCCGCGCCGTCGTGGTCCGTGGGATTGATTGAAAACTCACTCGAAAGCGCTACCAGATGATCCCAGTTGTGCTTGGTTGGTCCCCGACCGTGCGCGGTCTGAGTTTTGACTGCACCGTCCTCAAGATGTTACGGAGTAGTACCTGACGATGGGATGGGATGGACGTGTCGCGCCGGTGGTGATGTCAGGAGCCTGTTGTTTACGCCACTAATCACACACGCGTTTCGGCCTCATCCTGGCCTCCCAATTATTGTGTTGGACTGCTGCTGGACAGTAACAAACTCTTTGTTGTGTAGTACTGCCGCGTTTGAATGAATGGATGGATCAATTGGCAAACATTAACGGCGGCGGATCGGACGACGAATCTTGGCGACCACCGCCGCCGCGCGCGCCACCGTACGTGCTGATCCACGAGCGAACGGTACACACCAAAAAACGCTCGTCTTGTTGCTGCTTGCACCGTTGCTCGGCACCGAGAATCCCCAAAGGTGGACGTCGTCCCGTGCCGTCCCCTGGCATGGTTGGATTCCTGTGAGCTGGGAGAAAGGGAGACTAGTCGTGGTGACTGTTGGTTCGGTACCCCCGGGTGGGTGAGCCACGATTTTGTCACGGTCTCACGGAGGCAGGGGCGCAGGGGGGCATGCAGCGGAATGCGTCGAGATGCCTTTCCCGGCCAGATGCCCGGGTAGATAGAGCCGGGCGCGTACGCCGCGTCCCGTCGCCATCGTCGCCTCGGATGGGACGTACAAGTACACACCGGCCCGCCCCCGGTCGGCGGCGAGAGCCGGTGATAGCGTGAATGCGTGATGCTCGCGGCGGCATTGATGGCCCGTGACCGTGACGACAAGTTGGCGTACGTGCATGTTGGCCCTCTTTCATCGATCCATCGGTGGTGATCCACGCTACCACACGGCACCGGCGCTGCCGTAGAGGGACGGGCCACTCGCGAGGCTATTGCACGCGCCCAAGTTGCCTCATGGACGCACGCATGGATCGGGCGTCGAGCTAGCTACGAACCTACGGACCTGAACTCCGAACGCGACCGACGCCGACCCGGAACCGGAAATCTCCATTGCAGGGTTGCTGCTGCTTGCTAGATCCGCGCGTGTCGCCGTGGAGCCGGCGTGCACGTGTGTGTTGTTTCGCCGGCCACGGTGAGCGCGCGGGGGAGAGGTGCATACGTGTCTCGGCAGCGGCCAGCGGCACATCCGCACATGGGGGGTGGCCGCCCCGTCCCGATCGTGCACCGGCGCGGGCCGTACCGCGGTGGCCAAGGTAACATGCGGCCGGCCAGCCGGGGGAGACCAGGCGGTGGGATGATCCTCGCCGCCTCTCAAGTCTCAACTCTCATTAATCAAGCTCATACACGTCCATCTGGTCCGTCCCCTACGGCTACATGCAGGGCACAAGGCAGTAGCCACGTTCCCCCCGGGTGCCTGTTGGGAAAATGGTCGTCGGAAGCGCGTTCCCCCCGGGTGCCTGTTGGGAAAATGGTCGTCGGAAGCGTCATGTCACGTCCGGCCAGGTGTTCGCACTACGGGAGAAGCAAGATTCCCCGAGTGTCAAATACTTCCCCGAGTGCCAAAAATCGGGCACTCGGGGAAGCCACTCTTCCCCGAGTGTTGCACTCGGGGGAGAGAGGCTTTCCCGAGTGCCGATGAGTGCGCGACACTCGGGGAAGAGAGGCACTCGGGGAAGCCCATCTTCCCCGAGTGCAACACTCAGGGAAGACCGGCACTCGCAAAAGGAAATTTGCATTTGACGGCGGAGGTGGACGGAACCGTTTAAAAAAAATCTTCCCCGAGAGCCTTGGTCCAGCACTCGGGGAAGGAGGCCTCTTCCCCGAGTGCCTTGCTCTAGCACTCGGGGAAGGAGGCTCTTCCCCGAGTGCCAGGGAAGGCACTCGGGGAACTAATTTTTGTTTTTTTAGTTTTTTTTGCCCCATTTTTTTGAGGCCTTCCCACATTATTTAAAACTCCTTTCTCAAAATTGGGGTAATTTTGAATTTTTTTTAGGTATATTTCATTAGTTTTTTTTGTTTTGTTGAATTTTTTTGCATACTTCAAATTTGAACTACAGGTGCATAAAATCATATAATTTGGTGATTCAAAAATGATAGTCATGATATTTGGTGTATATTAAGGCTGTTTCCAGGAACTGACATGAAATATCGAGGATCTTCTTGCCATGACAAGACGAACAACTTATGAAAGAGGTATTTGTAAATTGTATAAAATACGAACGAAGTCCGAAAATTACGAAACTTGTCTTGGAGTCATGCTATCACATGTAGAGGTTGTGAGCAACAATTGAGAAGATTTCGAGTAAGTTGCGACGTCAGATGCTTAAAACCGAGACATCTCCACATGTGATCAATGTATGCACGCCGTCAGACTAACTATATAAAAGGGTATGCTAATTAAACTGTAAAAGGCGCATTTGAAAACAAGTAAAACCAAGAAAGCAGTTGCTTGCTCGGTGCCCATGTAAACTTTGCACCTTAACAAAGAGAGATGTGTGAATAAGGATTTCAGCTAATCTAAACTCAAATACACAAGGGGGCAAGGAAAGCAATCCAGATTAAGTAAAAATATTGTGCCACGGGCGGAAATACAACTTGACGAGCAGTTGCATTTGTTAAAAACTTAAACCACGAGTAAAAGAAATGAACTTTGCTGTACTAACTTGACGAGCTCTAACACCGAGATGTGATAGGTGAGGTAATTCTTGTAGAAGAATAACACCCACTATGTTATTCCCAGCAGTTTTGACCTGTTAAATGAGGAGGCAAACTCTGGCAATATCACTTATTTATCCAGGCAAGATCAACTAATTGAGATTTAATTGGTCAAGGTACCTCTTCATCTCCATCAGCTTTATTTACAACTAGCACGACAGGTTCTTTGATGGACGATGGCAATGATCCAGGAACTATTCTTTCAACCTGAATAAACGAACTGATGCCAAAAAAGCATTGCTATAAACACATGAATTTTCAACTGTAATATAACAAGCTAAGATGGGTTGCGCTGGTCTTGAAGACTCAAGGGTAGGCAATTTTTAAATGTATGCAATTCACAGATTCAGGTTCCTTTGAACAGGTGAAAGGGCTCACAAAAAAAGAAATTGCAACCCGTATTGATCTGGTTGCCGCCTTACCTGACAGAATAATCCCAGATGGTAGTTCTACTGCCACAAAGAAAAATGGAACTTGGGGAGCCTCAGGATCTCGCGCTGGAGGAGCCATAAACTTTGGATCCATCTTTGGTTAGTGAGCATCCGAACATCTTCTCGTTGTTCCGGCTTTTGTCTGTCCTGTAATTAATTTATGTTCTGTATTAAGTTTTTATTTTTGAAAGATTTAGCGTAGTTCCTTTTGATGAAACTTGAGAACCAAATAATCACATAAATTATGATTACACAGATTCTTATTTTAGGCTAATGCGCATAACTTCATGGCTCCATAGTTATTGGAAAGCCATCTACTCAAGCTTAACCTCATGTGTAGTCTTGAGACTTTCAGATCCACTTGCTTTTGAATTTCATAAGTTGTAAATTACCTGATCCATAACTCTGTATATTTTTCCTAGCAAAGTTCCTTTTCTGCCTATGTTTTGCATCTGATGTGATGATTCATTGAGAATATTAAATAAACTCTCCGAATGTTCAAGTTTCTCACATATTTTTTCTAGTAAAATGTAAATGCTGTATATGTATTATGTAATAATGAACCATCATGGTGATTCAACACTCTTATATGAAATATTGCATTCCCGATGACATGTATGTGTATATATCTCCTTTGGTACATAGCCTCGAAATACATTTCAAATTGGTTGATATAGCCATATAGATATAGCCCGAATTATCTTTGATGTCTTGGTGATTTCTTGGATGTACCCGAGCGGCAATATTTTCGGCTTACACAACCCATTCGGTTCTAGAAGTCTAGACGAAGTTTTGCCCTCTTGAGGTTCGGGACAAATTGCCGACAAAGGAACACATTATTAGACAGGGGGAAAGGATTCAGTTGTGCAGGATCCTTGCTTCTAACAACTACTAGTAGTAGTTAACTGCAGGAAGATACAACATTTGAACTTAAAATAGTGTGTACTTTTGAATGTGTGATTTGTAATATATTGTGGATTCCGGACATATTTGGTTGTTTGTGATTTATAAATGTGGTTTGTGATGTGTATATATGTATGTGTGTGTGTGTGTAATTTGTTGTTCACATGGAAAAGCAAAAAAAAAAGAGGCTTCCCCGAGTGCCTAGGCAGGGGCACTCGGGGAAGGGTTTTTAAATAAAAAGGGAAATACTCTTCCCCGAGTGCTTGGGAAGGGGCACTCGGGGAAGATTTTTTTTGAAAAAAAATAAATTTCTTCCAAAAAAAATAAATCTCTCCCCCGAGTGTTGCACTCGGGGAAGAGTTTTTTTTTTTTGAAAAAAAGACCAGCGGTGCGAACAGCGTTAATTCTTCCCCGAGTGTTGAGGTGACACTCGGGGAAGGCTTCCCCGAGTGTGCGATTTTTGGCACTCGGGGAAGGCCTCTTTCCCGTGGAAGGCATCCCCGGAAGCTCTTCCCCGAGTGTTGCACTCAGGGAAGGCTTCCCCGAGTGTTTTTTCGCCTTCCCCGAGTGCATTTGGCACTCGGGGAAGCATGTGTCTCCCGTAGTGTCGGCTTCGGTCCGCGTGCGACTTCGGGTTGTTTTGATGGAGCGTGCTTTGGTGATTTAACGATAACGCTGATGCTGCTTGAGTTCTGTGAGCGTTGTTTCGCAGGAACAGCCCCCCTCGTCGATCCCGAATGGCGCTGGCCTTCGGCGCCGAAGGTGTGAAGGGGCCAAAAGCGCCACGCGACGGGTGCGCTCAGGCTCGTAGTTGAAGGCGGTCCGTGCGGGGCGACTCGGGAGCACCTTGCGACCGAGGCAGAGTCATGGGCCGGTTCGGCGCCGAAGGCGCGGCGCGAGCGGTGGCCCTTGGCTCTGTCGAGATGGTGCCATGACACGTGGCTACAGCAGACGTGTAAAGAGGCGCCGTACGAAGCAGAGACAAGATGCGCAGCGTGTAAAGGTGGCTTGGCCGTGCGAAGACACGCTGGAGGCCGGTACGACGCGGGGAGTTACTGTTATGCCCTCGAAAAGCGTGTAAAGCCGTTTGTCAGGAACGAAAAAGGTGTAATTGAGGTAGATGATCATACCCGGGGGCCTCCTATAAATAATGACGCCCTTTAATAGAACGGACACACATTAATGAGAAGAGAGCTCCGAAGGCTAGTTTCTTGGCTTCGGTTTCCTTAAGTGTTTCGTCTTTTTTTCGTAATAGAATAGAATAGGAGTATCTAGAAAGAAGTAGTAGCAGACTTAGCAGAGGTAGCATCAGCAGCTAGTTTCTCCGCCTTTCTCCGAAGGGGGGCCTTCGGCCGCTTTCCCCCTTCGGAGGAGGAGGGACTTTCAGGGGGCTATTGTGTCGTCATCCACCTTCGGTCCCGACTTTCACCAACAGTGGGGCGGCTCCACTGTTCATCAAATCATCAGTCACTGTCCACGCCGCTCCGGCCCGACTGGGGGGCTCCAACAGTGTCGTGACACGAAGGCTACTTCCGTCGTCACCAGCCAGTCGCCAGCGTAGGTACAGAGAATAGTACTTCTATCACCGACGACTCTCTCGCCTGTCGCCTCGCCGCCGTTGGAAAAGATTTCCCGTCCGGCGTCCACGGCCGCGCGCCATGATAGACGAAGCTGAGCACCAGCCTCGTCTCGTGTGGTCACGCTCAAGGAAGCCGCCACGGACATGGTATAGCAATAAAACAAAAAACAAACGAAGGTGAGAGGTGAGATCAAATCAGAGCACCGCAGGAACAGGGAACGCTCGCTGCGCGAGCCATGTTCCCGTCGCTGCCGAGGGGATCGTCGGATCGAGGTGCTCTGTCTCGTCTCGTCTCGTGAAGCTGGAAGAAGCACGGCAGCGAGCGGCCCTCTTTTCGCACGCCCGAGGCCGGATGCGCGCGGAGGGAGCCGCCGTCAGGCGTCCAAGGCCGTGATTCGTGGAAATGTTGCCGCGGCGGGCGCATGGGGTGGACATGGAGCCGTGGACCGGCGGGCCGGCGCCGAAAGACCTCTGCCCGTGTGCCGTCTGCTCTCCACTGCCCACTGGGCACCCCTGGACCCTGGTGGGTGGGTGCGCCGCGTCCACGGCAGCAATGTGCCAGCGAACGAAACCACGCGAGGTGGCCAGGTGGGGAAGGTGCCTGACTGACTGCCTGCGGCGTCTGCGCAAGCGCAAGCATGGCGAAGCTTGCATTGCTGGTTGCTTTACCTGCCCGGGCCCGGCCGGCCACCAGGCTGCAAGAATCCCAGAGGTGGAGCACGGGAGAGAGACGACGGACGAACGGGGAGCTGCTCCGTGAGCACGGTCCATGAACGCGTAGTACGGGGAGGTTAGGCTGGCAGCTGGAACGGGTCCAAGGCTAGGGCTAGGGAGGCGCGCCACGGCTGCGCGCGCACCTAACTCCCCGTACGGTCCCGAGGCCGGACCGCAACGCGACAACCCGTCCCCGCAGCCGCAGCCCCAGCCACCCCCCCCCCCCCCCCCCCCCAAAATCTTCCGGCGCTAATCTGCGCATCATCCATCATCCAAACCCAATCTAATCCAGTCCGAATTCCGAATCCACATCCCGGCATCCCGCATTCCCGCTCTCCTCCCACGCGCGAAACCTGCGGCACCTCCCGCCGTGCTCTTTGGACGAGACGGGAATGGCCGCGGCGGCGCGCACCCACCCACCCGGCGCTGCCGGCCATCTGTCTGGCCGGCGGCGGTGGTGGTGGTGGTGGTGCTGGAGGCCAGGAACAAACACACGAGGGGGGGTGTGTGATGGCCGCTGAGTCCTCCGCCTCGGAGACCGCCACCTCCCCGAGCCGTCTCGTCTCGTCTTGTCTCGACCTCGCCAACCAGCACCGCAGCATGGCCGCTACCTAGTGCCGGTCCAACTGACGCGCACAGCATCACCACACTGTAACACACGGACGCTCTTTGACGACCGAATCATGCTGTTTCCTCCCTGCTTTTCCACGCTCTTGGTACCACAAGTCCATAAGCTCGCCAACTTTCTCCACCTATACTCCTGTTCGTTAAACCCATCCATGCGTTTTGTGGTCTCCTCCAATTTGGGCAAGAAAGAGGAAATCGCAGAGAATAAAAAGACCTTTCCTGCGATAAAGACGTCAGATTAGTTGTCACTTTGCCGTGGCACACTGTGTACTGTTATCTCTGGGAGTTTATAGCATTTTTCTCCTCCTCTTCCTACTTTGTTGCGATGGCCGCACGCAGCACGACCCGTGCAGATGGGAGGAGGAGCTGGTGGTGGTGCGCGAGCACTGTCTCGTGCCGGGGCAGCGAAAACGAGAGCTGGCGCTGCCGGTCGCTGTTGCCGTGTCGCGCCACACCTAACAAAGGTTTTCAGAGAGGCCGGATAGCTCGCACGGAGCTCTCCTCCACCTACCTGCTGCGACGCACGCAGCACGCTCTTGACATTCTCTGGTTTCCTTTTTTTCCCTTCAATTTTTGGTTTCGTCTAGGATCACCTGCTTTGTATTTTAGCTAACAGAAAACAATTCGTATTTTCCGTTGTGATGACAAGACGGTACAGTACATTGTGCTGCACAGCAATACGTACTAGCACGTATACAAATTAAAAATACTGTAAGTGCATGCACCGCAAGCGTCGTCAAGGGGCAATAAGACGCAAGATGGCCGGAGCACATGACATCACACTGGTTGTCCACCCGCTAAAAATTGTGCGACGGGCGATTAGAGATGTAGCGCCATGATTGTTGGTGTGGCTGCTTCAACTTTGCGGCACGGCTCATCAAATACGGCCGCCGCCGGCCGGTCTAATTGCCACCCGGATCGCCATGTGCGAAACGAACCTTCTCGAGACAAATTTTATTCCGACAAAAGCGCTAAAGCGGCTTCTTTCTATATGGAGTATAGTAGTATTGTTTTAAAAAAAATGGCCTTCTTCTCTCTTAAGGAATTGTTTTAGATCCACTCCTTTTTATACTTTTTAAAATAAGGAAAAAGAAGAGGTTTTAGATCCACTTCATGCCATGGTGGATTTTTTTAGATCATGCCATGTACTTGGTACAACACATCGACATCGCCGAAATCATACAGCACCTTCACATTTTACGATACTCTACAGTATCGAGAAATATATACGGACGCTATTTTTTTGTCAAGTGTTGCTATCACCAGAAAGTCACGTGGTAAAAAAAAATCATTGTCACCTTAACAGCCTTGCACGATTCAAGTAAGAAGTAACTATCGTGTTTTGAACACCATGGCCCCGAAAGACTATAGATAGGTCGATAGCATGTTTACACGTACTAGCTTTATGTTATTTTCGAATTTACCTGGCTCCCTTAGTATTGTATTTCCCCCATCCCAAATTATTTGTCGTTTTGATTTTAAAATATTTTTTGTTATGCATCTAGATATATATATATTTATATCTATGTGTATAGAAAAATACATTTAAAAAGTCTATAAGTAATTTGAAATGGAGTATTGGTGTGCGATGGGACTTGTAGATATCACTAGCTAGTAGCCATATTTGGTCCTAGACTCACGCCTTTGGTCATAGCCCCCTCGTCTTTTTCTAACATACACACGAGTTGAATTGCACTACAATATTTGCTCAAATAAATAAATAAAATTTGATAGTTGGAGAACATGAGTTTATGTTTAATTAGGTCCTGTTTACCTTCCATTCGATAGGAATTTGATGATGTCTTCTTGCCACTCTTATTCAAAATATATGAATATGCGCAGGGATGGATCCAGCGGTGGGGTAAATCCCTACAAGGTACACTTTTAAAAGTCATTGTCATGACCTACAAGGTACACTTTTAAAAGTCTCGTCACATTACTTTTGAAAAAGTTTAAGCTAATAAAAAGCAAAATTTTAAATACTCCTACGACAGTATATTTTGCGTAGAACTTTCCGTCTCTACGTTGGCGCTATCTTAATTTCGTGAATAGTACTAACGCGCATGATGAAAGTGATTAACAACCAAATTAATCCCGATAGACGGTTACCAGTTGGGCATATTCCATAAAGAATTGCAGCAAACGTTCAAAGCCCTTAATTGCAAGCTCCTATTGGTAGTACAAGATTTTCGCATGAATCTTGATGGCATTAAACACTCGAATGGGGGCTCTACTCTATCCTCCGGATCCCCAAAGGGCGCGGAGATATCTGAAGAAGAAACAAATCCAGGTCCACCTCATCCGCCAGAAAGCGAACTCGCCACATTTTCAGGCGATAAAAATCATTCCTTTGGCCCATCACTCTCTGCAACAAAAGCAACGTCGTCTCGATCGTCTACGGCTGTACTACGCGTAGTATGTATGTACATATAGGGGGTTTTGTACTGCGTACCTTCCGGATAAAAATACGGTTATATAGGAGCCGACGAGAGCAAGTGCCCACACCTTCGCCTTCCAGTTACCAGCCGCAGAAGGAGCAAACTGAGAGGAGACAGAGAGGCACAGGAGGAGAGAGAGGTTGGGGGAGCAGGGGAGGGAAAGAGAGAAAGCTACAATCTCTCACCTGCCCTAGCTGCTGAGATTCTTGATTGATTCCAAAACAAAAAAAAAAGTTAGTTTCTTGCTCTTCCGTGAGAGATTTACCTTGTTTTCCTTTCGTCTGTTTCATGGTTCCCGGATCTGTTTAGACCAACGATTTACCGGAGCTGTTTAAAGGGTAGGAGCGGTGGTAGAAGCATTGCCGTTCGTGTGTTTTTATCGGGTTCTGGCGACGGATTGGAGCTGTCATGTCAGGCTTGATCTTTCGTTTTTATTCCTCTCCGAGTTCCTGGGCCGAAATAAATGAGGGGGGCGCTGCTGATGCATGCTGTTTCTCTGGGTGGAATTTATGGCGACGCTGCTTTTAGTAGTAACCAATGCAGGTTCTTCTTCAGGTCCTAGAAACTGCAATCTTTTCTTGGCCCCCGAGATTTGGTCCTCTGCTCCATTTTCTTCCTGCTCAGATCTGTGGCTGCAGCGCACTGATCAATCCGAGTGTTTCTCCTGCAGCGGGTGGAGTTTGAGGAGTGGACATTGGAGCGCGACGTCTAAGCTGAGCTATTGTGGAACGCAAATTTGTCGACGAAGATGTCAGGTAAGGGGGAGGATGGGCTCGTGTCCTTTGTTTCTGAAGTTTTCATCTTTTTTTCTTGGGTGTTTTGGTTTTCTGATGATTACCGCGCCTCCGTGCCAAGCTGTTGTTGCAGTGAGCCATGCGGAGGACATCGAGATATCGCTGTGCGACGGCAACTCGGAGGACGAGCGGCGGCGGCGCAAGATCGGCTCGCTGAGGCGCAAGGCCATCCACGCGCTCAAGAAGCGCGGGAGGCGGCGCGTCGACTTCCGCTTCCCGCCGGCGGCCATCTCCATCGAGGACGTCCGTGACGCCGAGGAGGAGCGCGCCGTCGCCGCCTTCCGCGACCGCCTCAGCGCGCACGGGCTCCTCCCCGACAAACACGACGACTACCACATGATGCTCAGGTCTTGTTGTGTGGAAGAAAAAACTATACTTCCGTTCATTGCCTCTACTAGGATAGCTTTTGTGAAATGCTAGGATCTAAACATGCCAGACAAATGTCTTGCCTCAGGTTCTTGAAAGCCAGGAAGTTTGACGCAGAGAAGGCTCTGCAGATGTGGGCAGACATGCTGAAATGGAGGAAGGAATTCGGAGCCGACACGATCCTTGAGGTGGTCACTTTGAACTGCGAAACAACCACGGGAACTAGTCATTTTTCTTAAGTATTTGTTTGGTTCTTTCCGATGATTAAATTCGCTGCTGGGTTCTTGTCTTCAGGATTTTGAGTTTGAAGAACTGGATGACGTGCTGCGCTACTACCCTCAGGGCTACCACGGTGTCGACCGTGAGGGCCGGCCAGTGTACATTGAGAGACTTGGGAAGGTCGATCCGAACAAGCTCATGAACATTACCTCGACTGATCGCTACATCAAGTATCATGTCCAGGAGTTTGAGAGGGCCTTCAGGGAGAGGTTCCCAGCCTGCACATTGGCCGCTAAAAGGCACATTGACTCTACCACCACCATCTTGGACGTCCAGGGTGTGGTAGGTGAATGATTCATTCTGAACTGTGGTTGCAGAATGCAGATCTTGTTTTGTTGTCTCTTCAATTTGCTTGCTGTCTACAGGGCCTTAAGAATTTCTCCAAGACTGCTAGGGAACTTGTTAACCGAATGCAGAAGATTGACAGTGACTATTATCCTGAGGTAACTTTAATTTACTTTTTGTGATATTCAGTTGTCGGCATTTCGGCCGGGTGAACCAGTTAAGATTATTGTGATAAATGCAGACATTACATCAAATGTTCGTCGTGAATGCGGGAAGTGGATTCAAGTGGATATGGAACAGTGTGAAAGGCTTCCTTGACCCAAAAACTTCATCAAAGATACATGTAAGTTTCTGAAATCATGTTCCATCCTTAGAGGTCTTCTGTTTTGGTATAACAATCATAGGTTTCTTTCTTCTGTATGTAGGTTCTTGGTTCAAACTTCCAGAGTAGGCTTCTTGAAGTAATAGATTCGAGGTAAAGATAAATACAACTATGCATTCATCTGAACAGATTCTCAAGCCATTTTGAAGATTCAGTTCTTGACTTTTGTTGATACTTCTATTTTCTCAGTGAGTTGCCAGAGTTCCTTGGTGGTTCATGCACATGCAGCGATAAGGGTGGTTGTCTTGGATCAAACAAAGGGCCTTGGAATGATCCTTACATATTGAAGGTGCCATTTTTTGGCATTGTGTTTACCTGGATATATTTTGGTCAATATGCTGTCCTTGATGTAACTTGTACTGATAAATATATTATTTGTAGCTGATACACAACTTGGAAGCTGGATGTGTGCGGGAAATCAAACCTATTTCTGAGGGGGAGGAAAGAAGCTGCTCTTCTTTTCGATTGGAACAGTTGAAAGTAAGCTTATAAATGACATTCTTCATTCGATTGTTGCAGCAAGCTGATTGCTCTCTGGATTCTTGTTCTAAGCTAATATGTTTGTCTCTTTCAGTGGCAGGGCATGTTAAGTGATACATCAAATGCTGAATCAGGATCCGACATTGATGATTTTGGCCCACCATTTGTTCAAAAAGTTTCTGACTATGGTTGTCTGACTCCAGTTCGTGAGGAAGTAAGTCTATCCTTATCTCTTTTCTTACAGTTTAATTTGATTTTCTCTATTCTACTCTTACAAACTGCATTTCTTGTGCTGTTTCATTGTGTGCATGGTACCTTTCAGCATATTGATGCTTTGTATTTATCTCTACCTTAGGTAAAAGGCACAGATTGTGCAACGTACTTCAGCTGTGACGATCAGAGTCGCCCGAATATGTCTCGTGAATCTTACCGCGGAGTGCGACGAACTCATGAAATGGTGCCCAAACCAATGGCTGATTTTAGGCCATCTTCCACCAACATAAGGCCTCGTGATCTTGGTATCTTCTTTTCCTCTCATTTTGGCTAAATAAGTTCTGAATCTATAATTGCTGGCTAACATGTTATACAGTGTAAGGACATTGAAGATTGTATCACATTCTCATTTCATATTATGTTATTGCTCGCAACCATGAATTAGTTGTTATTGTCTGAACACTGTCAGCCCTCAATTTCTGGAGTCGGGACCACAGGCCTCGACCCAAAACACTAGTAAATGATAGTGGACCTTGATGGTTGATGGTGCTTAGATGGTCAACATTGATGTAATATGGCTAGGGGGACTGAAGTGTGCCTCAGATGGTCAGACTCATGTAGGACACAATTGCTGTGATGTATAGTTAATTTTTGAACTGACTCATGCTAGACTTTCGTTAATAAATATATACTGATGAATAATTTTCATATGTTCAGCTGCTTGAGTTACAAAAAAAACTTAATTCATCGCAAAAAAGAGTATACGATTTTTAATGATAGTTTTCTAGGCTTATTTATTGTGCATCACTGGATCTAATAATATGCTTAATTTGATTTCTTTCTATGATTCACTACGTCTGCGTTTAATTTATTATGCAGTACATCCCTGTGTTTTCTTTGTTAAGCAGCATCCAGTGCTAACTTTTTTTTTGCTCATGATTGGCAGGGAACAATGCTTTTAATGTGGATGGTACAATTGCTCCAAGGGGATGGGGAAACATGGTCAAACTTGTAGTCACAGCCTTGATCAAGCTCTTTTCCTTCATCCGGCTTTTCATCTCTAGAGCTGAGAGGAGGCTTGAGGTCATCCATCATTCTCCTCCTCCAGTAATTCAATCAGCTGAGAAGCCACGGTCTCGCACCGTCAGTGATGAAGAGATGTGCGCCTGCATACACCGTCTTGACAATCTCGAGTCCTTGTGCAATCATCTTGCCACAAAACCACCACAGATCCCAGAAGATAAGGAACTCGTGCTGTTGAGCTCATTTGAGCGGATCAAATCTGTTGAGGCTGACCTGGAAAGGACCAAAAGAGTAAGTTCTTGTAGTTTGCTATGCAAATCTTGGTTGTGCAATGTACTCCCTCCTGTTTGGTAAAGGAAGTCGTTTAGGACAGCGACACGGTCTGCAAAGTACAACTTTGACTTCCTATTCTTCTAAAAATAATGATTAAAAACTAACATATGTATACTTTTATGAAAGTATTCATGTAGTTTTCACAATTCCAAACTCAATTTAAAAGTTATTCATGATTTATAATCTCAATGTTTGACTCAAACCTTGTCCAAAACGACTTCTTTTACCAAACCGGAGGGAGTATCAAATATCATAGTATAGTGATTGATCATTTGAATAACTCACATTTATTAACTCTGCACCTTTAGAGCTATTTCACCATCTAGCTTCTATAAGAACTTTCTTATTCTCCTGACGGCTCACTATATGTGCATCGCTTATCACATGTCAGGTGCTGAATGCCACAATGGCGAAGCAGAAGTCACTGGTGGAGGCTCTGGAATCTGTACAGGAATCGTCTAGAGTTAGGGTACGTGTACCGGAACAGTTTGTCACAGCATTTTTTCGCCAGTCCTCTAAACTGAATTACATACTACATGCAGTAGATTGCTATGAGCTGAACACCAACCCTTTCTTTGTGCAGAAGCGGATGTTCTGCTCATAGGACATGGAGTTGGCACCAGATCCCGGACCATGCCGTCGACATTAACCAACTCTTGAAGCTGACTCACAAAGCCGCCAGTGCCATTTTTGACCTTGCTGACCTCAGCCTCATCCAAGAAAAACAAACAAACAAACCTCGGAATTTGAAAGAGGAGCACAACGCAACCCCTGTTTGCTTCCTTTCATTCCCCATTTTGTAGCTGGTGATTGTACTCCCCCCATTTTGGTGCCCTGCTGAACGCTGTGCAGTGCCAAGCCCTATGTTTTTTGTGCTTGGCCAGATCGTCCCACGGCCTGGCAGAGGCTTGAGTGAGAGCTGAGGTGACGGTGAATCGCTTTCGAGCTTCTGAAGCTGGAGTTGTACTGAGTTACTGACCCCTCCTTGGCTGGAGCTGTGAGAAGCACACTGGCGATGGCGAGCTTGATGTTAATGTCCGTGTACATGCCACACCTCTGAATCTGATGGTCTGCTAATACAGATTATGACATGGTCCTTTCGCATTCTGTTTGAGTCTGTTCGGCTTCTCTTCTTTCTCCGAAACTTTCTGTTTGCGGCTTCTCTTCTTTCTACGCAACTCTGCTTACGAAGTATCAATTGCACAAATCAGGACATGGTATTTTTCTTTCCGAACAAATCATCAATAGAAGATTTGCCATCGATGGCCATATGGTTGGTACCCTGGTGTCTGGTATCGTGACATGCGCTACTTGTACACTTGTTTCTTTGTATGTACGAGAGGGAGCGGCGCGGGCCCGGCGATTTTACGCTCGGCGGGGACTGGTACTCGCCGGCAAAGTTAAGGGTCCTTCCCGTGCCACCACCGACGAGGCGACGACGCCGCGGCGCTCTTCACCTGCGACGAGTTGCGGCCGGCCGAGATCCCGCTTGAGTGCCGTGCCGTTGCCGTCGTTCGGCCGGTGTCATGGCGGTAGGGTCGGTCGCGGCTGCCGCTCCCTCCTCGCACTGGGGGAAGAAGGCAGGGGGAGCAGCACGGAGCACCCCGTATTGGATACGCGCGACATGAATCCTCGTCACGTGGCTGCCTGGGCGGGTCGTCTCCGGGAAGGTCCTCCCTCGGCTGTCCAAACTCCAAAGCGTGGCCCATCATGGCCTAGTGGCATTGGCATCAATGTGTGTTGTGTTGTGCGGTGGCTGGATGGTGCTGAAATTGTTGTAGGCGTTTCCATAGTTTCTTAAATGTTAGTTAAGCTTTCTGAGTTTGAGTTATCATTTGATTTATGTAATAAGAACCTTGTAATCGAACCACATTCTCCTCTTACTTATATGACATAGCAGCATATGGCATAGCAGTGCTCCTGCTTTAGTTAAAAAGGAAAAAAGAAATTGTTGTAGGCGTGAACTCGGCCATGCAGTGTCCTGGCAGAGGGAAGTTGTGCAGCGACGACTGACGACGAGCACGCACGAAGAATGAGCACATCCCCTTTTGGTTCTGGGCCTCCTCTCAAAGCCCAAAGGCAGCAGACAGACACACCACCCTCCCTCTGTCTGTCCCCACTTTTCCTTTTGGGCCGAAGTGACTCCACTGACGGCGTCGTTTTCGGTGAATCAATTAATATATGGAAAAAGTTCTTATTATTGTGAAAACATGAAAAACAGATGTTTGTGCTCCTCAAACTATCGAAATCGGTCGATTTACCTCCGTATACGTTTTCAAAGTGGTTTTTCTCATGCGGCGCCACGTCATCCATGAGAGAGGTAAGTTGAACTTTCATGGTAGTTTTTTAAGGCAACTTCCACGATAGTTTAGAGAGCTCCATTAGACTTTATAAAAATATAGAAATAATTTTATTATTTTATTTAATGATTTTTCTTTTGTTAGATTCTACTCCACC
This sequence comes from Cenchrus americanus, assembly GCA_947561735.1. Taxonomy (NCBI): domain Eukaryota; kingdom Viridiplantae; phylum Streptophyta; class Magnoliopsida; order Poales; family Poaceae; genus Cenchrus; species Cenchrus americanus. The sequence goes on along the minus strand of OX387242.1, from coordinate 122,486,199 downwards.
CGTGGTTGAGAATTACAAATTCGTTGGGTCTACAAAAATGTTAGACGGAACAAACTAACTTTCACTTTTTTTTGTAATTTTCCTATTATTCTACACATGTGTTATTCTCTCTAATTCTACCTGCTCAAGGTATTCATCATTTCAGTAAAATGACAATAGACTCACGTATAGGTAACCAAGTATCTTACTACCTATATGATTTATTGCAGAAATTTCAAGATCTGTGATTGGACGTGAAAAAATAGAAATACCTTTTCTTGGTTAAAGAAACAAACGATTTGATTGATTTTTGTATCGATTATGAAAACCCAAGGTGAGTAACTAAAAGAATTGCCCACAATTGGATATGAAAAATAGAAATATGTTTTGGTGTTGTGATGCCTCCCTTTTGAGAGATGTGAAGTCGAAATATTTTCTCATTATTAAAAAAACACGAAAGGAAGCAAGGAATAGAAAGGAATAACTATGATATTTTTTCACTTAAAAACTTTCTCTGATTTTTATAACATTAAATATCATTTTACTATTTGTAAATGTATTTATTCTAAGAAAAATATTTGGATTTTTGAAACAATATTCTATTATTTTTTATAAAGTCTAATGAAACTCCTTAAACTATCAAGAAAGTTAAATTCAAAAATAGTAAAATGTTTGGAGTTTAAGGAGTTTGGTGACACACCGCCATGTCAGCAAAACTGTTTTGAAAATCGCTTAAGGAGGTAAATCAACCGGTTTCAATAGTTCGAGAAGCACAAACATCCGGTTTTCTAATTTAGAGAGTACTCCCTCCGGTTTGGTAAAAGAAGACGTTTTGGACAAGATTTGAGTCAAACATTAGGAATATAAATCATGAATAATTTTTAAGTTGTTGAGTTTGGAAATGTGAAAACTACATGAGTAGATTTGTCTTGTAAAATACTTTCATAAAAGTATACATATGTTAGTTTTTAATAATTATTTTTGTAAAAATAGGAAGTCAAAGTTGCACTTTGGAGACCGTGTCGCTGTCCTAAACGTCTTCTTTTACCAAACCGGAGGGAGTAATGTGGACTTTTTTCCAATTAATTTTAGCAGATTTCATCTAGCAGTCTGTTCATTTGGCCGTTGGCTGATTTTTTTTGAGAAAAGTACTGCTGGTTGGTGGTTGATAAGCCAAACGAATGTGAAGTAGAAGCTTAGACGCTAAGCAACATGGATTTCCACCCTGGCTCTTGTTTGGCTCGTCGTCCCTGTTGCCGTTACAAGACGCCAAGCTTGCCAGGCTGCACCGTGGTGAGTGGCTGAGTGGTGACTGGTTTGCATCACCGACAGCGCGTAGAGGTGGGGTCCACAGCGTGTCAGCGACACATGCCCGACGTCTCTGAATCAACCAGTGCCAATAAATCCGCGTTAAGAAAAAAAAAACAGGGGAAGAAAAGTCGCCAGCTCGAACGTCAGATATTTCTCTCTCGACCGCATCTTGTCCGGAGTGATGAGTGGCGGCTGGATAACGCAACGGTCCTCCCCTCTGGCCACTGTCACTCCGTCCGTACCGGCACCACCGCGTCCAGTGATCAGCTTTCGCACTCGTACGGAGAAAGCGAAGGCCCCCCTTGTCGACTAGGGCTGTCAACGAGCCGAGCTCGAGCAAGCTCATCGCCTCAAGCTTGACAGCCTGTTCGGTTGGTGGTTCTTGATGGTAGTCTTGGTTTGTTCTGAGAGAATAATCTTCTTTGGCCACAGTTCTTCAGTGGCTCGGTTGGATTCGTTCACGAGAGAAAAATACTGTATTTGGTGGTGATAAGCCCAAGCAACGGGCGTGAGCTTGTTAAGGCATCGAGCCGAGCTCGAGTCGATTCTCAAAACGATCCGAGCCTGAAGCTAGGCTCAAGCTTGGTTCGTTAAGATTCGAACCGATCTCGAGTCGAGCTTGCAACGAGTCAACTACGAGTAATTCGCGAGCTTTAAGATTTATATATCATCTGTAAGCATAGTTTAGAACTTCTATGCATTGATTAAATTAGTGTCATTACACTGCTTGTAAGATATTGAGTTTTGGACAGTACAATTAAGAAAGAAAATTAAAGTATATGTATATACATCTCATAGAGTCATGACTAATCATACTACACGAGCTTACTTGAGCTTTTCGATCTCGAGCTCGAAAATCTCACGAGCTTTAACTTAGGCTTGAGTTTGGCTCGTTAAGAAATCGAGCCGATCTCGAATCAAACTTAAAACGAGCCGAACGCGATCGATTCACGAGCCTTGAGCTTTTTTTGACAGCCCTATTGTCGACCCATTCTTCTTCGTGGAATCGTTGGATGATGGATCGATCGATCTTCCTGGAGGCCGTGCCGTCTCGGTGACGCTAGGTCGGGAGCTACGTGCGGTCGCCATGGCCGTCCATTCCAAAGTTTCCAACCTCCCAAACCGCGATGCTGTTTGCGCCATTCGCACGTCGGCCTCATCGATCTGCATCCCCCATCACGCCAACGACGTTCCATGGAAAGTTTACCCCTTTATCCTTCGATCGGCCGAGTATTCTTTCTTATTCTAAAGCAGTAAAGCGTGGTGACGGCTTTTGCCGGAGATTAACCTAACCCACATGCATATCTAGCTAAAGACTTATTTGCTTTTTTTTTAAAAAAAAGGTAAGCAACTTCTTTGCTTAACAGACTCCTTTTGGTAGGGCTCCGACTCCTCCGAAAAGGAATGAGTCGGAGGAGGTACTTTTTCATATAAAAAGGTCCCGCGAATTCTCAAGTGCTACAAAGGTGAAGCCGTTTTTAAGAAAATTGTTTGTTAGGACTTTAGCGAGGAGAGAGAGAGAGAGCTGGAGCCGTGCCAAAAGGGCCCTAAGAGACCGAATCGATTTTAGCCGTGCACGCTTGTGTCGACGTGATTGTTATGTGTGATTTCAAGAACGAACTCCTACCCTAACGTCATATCTCGTGGCGTCGAGCTTACATGTCTCGTCTCCACGCGAGAAGGGCAACGATACTTTCAAATTTGAGGTTCCATTATTTTAAACGTGTAAACTTACTTCTCTTGAATCAACATTTAGTCTCAAATGCTAACTAAGATTCATAGATTTCATTTTGCATTTTTACTGTCCACATCTTACCTACAAAAATTTCCGTAAAGAATTTCAAAGTGGGTTGGTTGACAATGTTTTCAAACTTGATTAATTTTCAATCTTCCGACAGCTATACTTTTAATTTTGAAACTTCATTCGAATGTGCAAACTCACCTCTTCTCGATCAAACCCACCGCGTTAAGCAAAAAGAAAGGAAAAATGCCGCAGATTTTTCTCGACCGCGCGGCTTCTTTTTCCGCAGCGCGGTGATCATCAGACAGAGCCACTTCACTCTCTATCCCTCTACTGCGACACTACCGTCGCATCCAAGTCAGCTTGGCGTACCGGAGAATCGAAGGTTCTGCCTTCTCGACCCTTTCCCTTTTCTCTTCCTCGTGTCAGGCCCAATCTTCTCGGTGACGTTAGCTATTGACGTGGAGAGCTGCTACGTGCGGCCGCCATGGCCGTCCATTCCAACCTCCCAAAGCGCACGTCGGCCTCATCACGCCCGGCGACGACGACGCCCCCATGGGAAAATGTAACTACCCTTGTCCCGAGTCGATCTTTTCCTTATTCTAATAAAGCGTGGAGACGACTTTGCCGGGGGTGGGGATCAACCTAATCCACATGTGTGGCCAGAGCCCTCTTGATTTATCCGTGCTCGCTGGCGTCGACGTGATTGTTACGCGTGAACACAGCCAGGACGAACGAAGAAGGTAAAAAGGTGTTGATGACTTGATGTACATAGTACATGCTGTGCCCATAATGACAAGGTGGCTACGCAAGTCCACAAGCAAAACAAACACGCATGCTCTTTCTTTCCTCGTTTTTTCTTTTTTTGAAACGCAAAGAAATCCTAGTTTATTTCCAAGTACCACAGGAGTACTCGTACTCGTACTCGTACTCGTCCTACCACCACCTCACAATTAATCACAGCTCACAGCAAGCCATCCATTTTACGACAAGTATATTTTTTTCAGACGCCTTTTTCAAACAAAATATTTTTTCAGACCGCGACCCGTGCGTGGTTGGCCCTCGATCTCAAACACGTTCCCAGTCACGTGTCCCGATGCTGATCCACCACATCAGCCTGGGGAAAAAACCCTGATCCTTCCGGAAATGTCCCTCGCCCTCCCGGCCCTCTTCTAGAGAAAACCCATCATCATCCTCGTCTCTGAGATAATCCACGGTTTACTAGGTCAACTTTTACATATGGGGCCGCCGCCCATGGTTCCATCCAGGCCTAAGCAGAATTCGAGAGTAGTAGTAAACTTTCAGGAATCTTCAAAACGGGACAGGGAGCACATGCCCGCCCGGGTGCTGAATGGATGGATGTTTACGTGTCATAACAATTCCCTCTCGGAATAATGTTAATTGTTAAAGGTCAGGTGCACATGGGGTGTTTGGCATCTCGCTCGCCTGCTAATCAACTACTGTACTAATCAACTAATCAGGCCGGGACGCAAACCGCTCGCTGGAGGGGGAAGGAACCGACCGCCATTATCGTCCTTCTTTGTTTCTTTCTCTTTTTATTAAAAAAAGAATACTGTAATCAATTGTTCTTTTCTCATGATGACGTGACGACCATTATTGCAAGAAGTGAGCGAGAAGATCCGGAGGAAGACCCCCCCCCCCCCCCCCCCCCCCCCAAGAAAAGGAAAAAAAAAGAAACAGGGAGCGACGAATTCCGGGGGGCGGGCGGGGCGGCCGCGGGCGGAGCCATGCGCAGCACCCACCTGGAATGCAAGGCAGAGGCAGGAATCATGGGGCCGCCGCAGTCCGGCCGTGCAGCCGGATCGGCACCCCCTCTCTCTGTTCATCACTGATTGCCCGTTGCGAATTTGCGATGGGATGGGGATATGGATAAGCATCAGCGAGAGTCAAACGTGGCAGGTTCATTTTGGGACCTTGTAAATCTGTCTATCTGCGAAGAGGTCCTCGGTGGCCAGCCAGCAGTGCAAGAGTGATCTTCCTTTAATTTACTGATGTTTTATTTTCTATTAGTGATCCCTTTACTAATGTAATTCTAACATTCTTCACACAAATCAGTAAACAGATAAAATGTCGTATGCATCCTTACTTCCAGTAATATATCACCCATATTAGTAGTACATGCTAGAATTGTATTCTACTTCGGACGATTTTTGAATCATAGAATTGCATTCTTTTTTGGACAAAAGGAGCAACTCCTTTCTTTCACTTGTGGATTTTTTTTCGAAAAAATAATCTACGTATTCTAAGCTTCCAGCTCACCCGCAAATTTGAATTGAGAATTTACATCAATGTAGGTAGGAATGGCTTGCTGCTATGTAGTTTGACTTTTTAAGGTAGCAACAAGTTAGAGTTTTCAATTATGACTTTTTTTAATCCATGTCAACGTTTATTATTGTACAAGTTTCCAGCTAGCTGGAACTCCAGCCAAACGCTTTGGTTAGAATATATGTTGATATGATGATATAATTTTCCTAATAAATTAGAGAGGTAGGAAAGAAAATTGAGGATGTAGAGCTTTGTAAAACGGGCTAGTGTTATCTTGCAATTTCAGTGTATATATTCACATCGTATTGTCAACTTTGTATGCTCTTTTGTTTATATATAACAAAAAAGACTATAATGTCATCTACAGAAATAGGGCTATACTATCTGTCTATCTGTCATCAGAGAAAAGAAGAAATACATGGTTTTAGAGGGGCTAGACTGCAATAAACGCTACCTCGCCTTTTTAGGCGGCACCATACTTGCAGTTGCGGGTACACTTTCCTTTTCACAGCTTCTTCGCTTGCTCCAGCCTCCAGCAGCCTCACAACTGCTCGCCACCAATCCAGCCACCGCCCCTCCCCCCCTGCAGGCACTCAATCTCAAGGGGATTGTTCTCGCAGGCCGCAGCAGAAATCTCGGACTTCTCAAAGCCAAATTTGGTCTTGTTGGCCATGTCTCTGTACGACGGCGAGCTCGCCGGAGTTTATCCGGAAGAGAACGAAGACCACCACGCCGTCCAGATGGCCGAATCCGACTACGAGGACGATGAGTCGGACCAATCCGTAAGTGTGGCCGCCCTCCTTACTCAGCTCTCAAATCCTCTTGCTTCTTGGGAAGTTGAGAAATGATATCTCGCTCTCAAGTCGTCTTTTGATGCCGTTTATTATTTCTCTGATCAGTTTACGTATGCGTGGCCTATGCCTTGATGTCATACAGAAATTTGGGTAATTTTGCTGATAGACACTTACTTAGTTCTACCTCTTTTTTTTTTTTTTTTTTGGGGGGGGGGGGGGGGGGGGGGGGGCTTTTGGAGTCTAATTAAAGTGCCTAAATTAGTTCTGTTTCTAGATTTATGGAATGCAGTTTGGAGCGTTCATTTCAGTCTAACACGGGCAATTTTGGGCTTGTAGACTTGTAAGACGACAGAAGACACAACGGCCATGGATGTGAAGAAAGGGAAGGACATGCAAGGGATCTCTTGGGAAGCGATGAACACCACAAGAGACAAGCACAGGCAGGCAAGGTTGCAGCAGTATGCCAATTTTGAGAACATACCTAATTCAGGAAGGACCGCAGAGAAGGTATGACATATTTACACATTCAGATTAGCTAGTTGAGTAATTTATTTTAGATTCCGCATTTTTAAATGGTGATATTTCTACAGGATTGCACACCTGCAAAGAAAGGTCAAATCTACTATGAGTTTCAGCATAACACGAGGTCGGTAAAATCAACCATTCTTCATTTCCAGGTGAGCTATGACTTTAGTTGTTCATGATTCCAAATGTTTGTTTGCTTTGCTTGGTTCATGCTATGATGAAGGCAGTTAGACTTGATAGTTGATAATTATAAGATGGTAGTATATATCTGCCTTTGCCTTTTTTTTCAAAGACTTGCTCTTCTTTACTCGAGTGTTAGCTGACCATGCACTGAATTACTATAGAAGTTTGTTAGTTACAGCACATGTTCGCATGTCGACTAAAGAAAAGGGAGGCTACTTATCTTGATGAATAGTAGTAACTAAGAAAATACAAACATTCAGTAGTAGTACCAAGAGTTTAGCCTTTTGGATCCTCCTCAATATTTACCTTGGCAAAGCGTTGTTGGTCAGTTAAATGAACTGCATTGGATTCCTAACACCAGAATGACCATTTTTCCAAAACCTTTTTCAAATAGTCAACGCAGAATTATGTTTCCTATTGGGTGTCAGCTGTACTACTTTTAATAAGGAAAATTCAATGTAGGGGCCTTGTATGATTGTATCTCTGTATATTGACTTACACTGAACATCGGCCCGACAGATGCTCGCCTGCCAAGTTCTTTTGTTAAGCTTGCTCCATTGCTGTCTTGCAGTTGAGAAATTTAGTATGGGCAACCACAAGGAATGATGTGTACCTTATGTCATACTATTCTGTGCTTCATTGGTCAGCACTGACTCGTGAGAAGCAAGAAATCATTGATCTTCAAGGGCGTGTCGCACCATGTGAGGTACAGGGCTTCACTTCCAGACGTTTATTTCAGCTTGGCATTTTTCTTCAGGGCGTTGTATTTGGTGTATGGTTTTTTTTTCTTCGCTACAAACTTATTTTCTTTGTGCAACTTCAGAAACACCAGGGAAATTTCTCTGAGGGTTTTTCTCGAACTCAAGTCAGTGCTTTGGCAGTGAAAAACAATTTGCTAGTTACTGGTGGATTTCGTGGCGAAATAATATGCAAGGTAATTCCCACCCTCAACCTCCTTCCCTGTTTCAGATTTCCGCAAGCAAATGTCGTTAGGTTCTGATGTCTATTTGTTTGCTTGGGAATGCAGTTTTTGGATCGTCAAGGAATCAGTTATTGTTGTAAGTCAACACATGATGACAATGGTATTACTAATTCTTTGGAGATATATGAGAATCCTAGGTACTTTCTTTTCTACTAGCAAAGCATATTTTTTATTCCAAGGAATTAATAACTGTGAATGTCAACCTAATCATGTTTCTTACCCTTTTTTATTTGCAGAGGTTCTCTACATTTCATGGCCTCTAACAATGATTGTGGAGTTAGAGACTTTGACATGGAAAAGTTTCAAATTTGCAATAACTTCCGATTTGCATGGCCTGTGAATGTAAAGTCTTCAGCCAGTTCTTTAATTCTCCATTTTAGTGTTGATTTTTTTTGGATTTTTATTTTCCTGGTCACATCTCGTTCTTCAAGTCAGTACTTGTTTTGTCAAAGAGTATCTTCCATGTGGTTGGAAAACTATAGTATTTCTGATCTTGTTTTGCCTCCTGTTTAATTTCTTGCAGCATACATCACTGAGCCCTGATGGCAAACTTGCTGTCATGGTAGGGGACAGTCCTGATGGACTTCTGGTTGATGCTAATTCAGGAAAAGTAAGAACCCAATGCGCAGTCACTGACTTCAAATGTAGGATGCATATTCATACAAGCTTATGTCTGTTTTTCACAGGTGGTTCATGATCTCCGTGGCCATTTGGATTTCTCCTTCGCGTCACAATGGAACCCGGATGGCCGAACATTCGCCACTGGAAACCAAGACAAGACATGCAGGGTGTGGGACATTAGGAACCTCTCCGAATCTGTTGCTGTATTAGGTGGCAATATGGGAGCCATCAGGTCAATTCGCTACACATCCGACGGGAAGTTCATGGCGATGGCAGAACCTGCGGATTTCATCCACATCTTCGACGTCGAGAGCGGATACACCAGGAAACAGGAAGTTGATTTCTTTGGTGAGATTGCAGGCATATCGTTCAGCCCTGATACCGAGTCTCTCTTCGTTGGTGTGCATGATCGTGCAAACAGCAGCCTTCTCCAGTTCAGTCGGCGACGGTTCTACTCGTACCTTGACACAGCACTGTGAAGTTGACACTGACAGAGGTCAGTGAGATCCAGATCACAGGTTGTAGAAAGAGATGTTTGTATATGTTTGTAGATGTTGCTCCGAAGAAACTTGTGGTTCGTTTACTTTTGCGAACGATACCCAGCAAGCCAGCTCTCGCTGGCTGAGCAAGTTGTAGATATTCAGCGAGCCATCTTTTCGGCGATTTGTGCCGCTGCAGCTGTAACTGTGACGTTGGCCCTGTTTGGATACTCAGGGTTACAGTTAGATAGTTTCTAACTATAGCTTTAGCCTTAAACTAACTCCAGCTCTAGAGGTGTTTGGATGAAAGGTTAGAATGACATTAAATGTACTTTTTTAATCATTGGTGTGGGTGGAGGGAGAGGGAAGTCACTTTTTGGTCGACCCAACATGAACTAGCCTCAATAAGCACCTCTTGGGTGGGATAGTTTTTTGGTGGGTTAGATGCAAACTAGCTCAATCTGGCCCTCATGTTTGGATACTTTGTGGCTATTTGAGCTCTAACTATAGTCAAAAGTAACTCTAGCCCATGGATCCAAACAGGGCCGTTGTTGTACATAGGCCCTGTTTGGATACTCCAACAGGGTTAGAGTTAGAGGTAGTTTCTAACTCTAGCTCTAACCCTAAACTAACTCTAGCTCTAGAGGTGTTTGGATGAAATGGTTAGAATGACATTAAATGTATTTTTTCAATCATTAGGTGTGGGTGGAGGGAGAGAGAAAAGTCACTTTTTGGTGGACCCAACATGAACTAGCCCCAATAAGCACCTCTTGGGTGAGATAGTTTTTTGGGTGGGTTAGATGCAAACTAGCTCAATCTAACCCTCATGTTTGGATACTTTGTGGCTAGTTGAGCTCCAACTAGCCAAAACTAACTCTAGCCCATGGATCCAAACAGGGCCATTGTGAGAGAAAAGTACCGATGACTGGTGGTTGGTTTTGTTCAAAAAGGAAAATATTGCTGGCTGGTGGTTGATAAGCCAAACAAAACAGGACAGCTGGTTTTGGCGTCAGATTCTGTTAGTAATCTCTAGACCAAATAGTCAAAACCAAGCCTAATCTTAAAGGTTAAGGGACAATTACCAGGCATCAGCAATGCATGCCGGTTGAGCAGGAAACTTTGACAGAGATGTGACAAAGCATACAAAACAAAGATAATATTGATGTTACAGAAAGGTTTTAGGAGGCTAACTCACGCCTTAATCAGCGAATTACAAGAGAACTTTGCAAGCATGTTTACACAAAGGGATTCCAGGTTTACTCTTCTAAAATCTCATGTAGGTACAACCTCGCTAGAAGAGGGAGAAAGCCGCATAAGATAGGTTCCTATAGCAATACACAGCAGTATAAACTGAACCAAACAAAAGAGTGAAACCCTACTGGCCTTAGATTGCAGCTGCAGGACTTCAGAACTATTGGACAGCTCTTTGCACTGCATTTGTAACTTCTCCGATGTCTCCTCTAACACCATTGCTCTGGTTTCGGTGCGTCGGAGTTTAAGTGCGAGCTGCTTGTAGTCTTCACATAGAGACTTTTGCGCTTCGAATAGGGCCATTTGATCCTCAGGCGTAGTTACCGAGCCTTGATAAGCTCTTGCCAGGATGGCACACCGAATCTCTGCTTCCATCTTCTCCTGGTACAGTTGATCTAGTTCAGAATGCAGTGACAGCAGGTTGGTATTCTCGATGGCGGTTGCCTCAAGCTCATGTATTCTTGAAGCCTTCTCCTTAATCAGTGCTGATGCCTCCTCCAACCTAGACTCAAGATGTTTTATCCTTCCATTTACTTCTTCAATAGTTTCTTCGAGATGGTCTGACCTACTCCACTCATCATCATGGCCATCAAAATCATCCTTTGCTTCTTTTCCAATCGCCATGATTTTTTCTATTTCTGCAACATAAAAAAGGAGAAATGACTACATTAGATAGAGAACAATATAGAAGATGATAATATTTCAATCCACTAGATACGAAATGTAACCATGCTGTTTTAGCAAATGAAAAGAGAAGGAACTTATCTGGGGGGAAAGTGTCTCAGGACACATATCTGAAGTCAGGATATGCTTCTAGAATAATGTGGCATAATTCTACTTGTTGAGTTGAATTAGATGACAGTTTTTATTGTTCAATTGCGCAGCTCCTTGCCAATATGTCTCTATTCATTTTTTACAGCACAGATTTAGTGTCCCTTCACTCCCCTAGGAATCCATTACCCTGTTGCATCTGGGAATATGGAGAAGCGCTTGGCATTTTTCTAACCAATAAATTGTTCGTGCTGAACATAATGATAGACATAGACTTCAGTCAGAGGATCGAGATAATGACCAACCAACATTATACTAACTGTTAGATGCTAAATGCTAGTGGAATGGATAAAATCACTTGCAGGCAACAAATGAATAGATTCATCGGACATTTAGTATGCAACTTCTTTCCGTGCAGCATATAGTTCAGCCATTTATATAAATAACCCTCAGACAATTGACCAGTATGTAGTGCAGGCAGAGTTAATTGCTTTTCAAGTTGCTAAGTAGCAGCCAAATCCTGAACTGTAAATCTAAAGCATAAAGAAATATATGGCAATGTAACTTCAAATCCTAACAGATGCAACCAGACAAAACTGAATCTGCCAAATAATTGTGATTAGACAGACAGTTCATACAAAGTTGAGATTGAATAGCAAGGATTGGGGAAGAATCATAAGCCTCTGAATAAATTATGTCACATTCATGCGATCTGGTGGTGCATGGAAATAAACTGACAATTGGATCATACCATTCTCAAGTGCTTCCTGTGTTCTGTGAAGAAGTGACAAAGTTGATTCATGGTTATAATCAGCACAAGAATGCATCCTTCCATTCTGTCCCTTCCCAACACTCGCCTCATCGATTGTATCATCAGCACGATCCCCAGGATCAGCACTTAACTGGATCGATCTACCCACCACACTACTGCCATTCTCTTTGTAGTAACCAGTCGATCGAACCTCCTCGTTTGGTTGCTCCTCGTCACTTGGGTCACAGCAATCAGAAAAGGCCTTATGAGCACCATTGAGGACCGCACCCAATTGCCGGGCCGTCAAGGCGTTCGAGCTGCGGAGGTCAGAGTCGACGCTGGACCGCGAGTTATCAGCCTCGGCGGAGACGGCGGCGCTGTAAGCAACCCTCGGCCCGTCGGTGCGCGAGCGCGAGGCGCGCGGGTTCCTGCCGTGCAGAGAGGCGCCGCTGGGGGCGCGGGGGCGCGTGGACACCCTGTCCCGCTCGCGCTGGAAGAGCAAGGCGCGCTCGTGGCGCAGGGGCACGCGCGGCGCGCTCGCGGCAGTGGAGGACCTGCCGCTCCGGCCCTCGCTGTTGTCGGAATCGGCGCCGCCCGCGCCGATCGAGAAGCCGGGGGGCGCGATGAGGAGGCCGAGGCCCGGGCCCAGCTTCGCCGGCGGGACGAAGCGGGACTCGACCGAGGCGGTGGAGCTCTCCGCCTCGACGGCGGGCGCAACGTGCTTCCCCTTGGGCGCCCCGGCGGCGAGCGGGAGCCGACGCTTGTGGAGCTGAGCGAGATCCTCATCCCCGGCGCCGCCGGCGGCGGCGTAGCCCTCCTTAAGCCGATCCTGTTCCCGCCGGATACGACGCCAGCGACGGAGCCCGCGTCCCTTGGTGGCGGCCGCCGCAGAGGAGCTCTTGGGAACAGCAGCATCCTCCTCCGCCTCCGCCACCGGCGCCGGGGACTCCGCGGACGACTCGACGGGTCCTTTAGACACGCTATCCATGCTTCGTATCAGTGGAGGAGTAGACCAACCGCGGCGCTGGGCAGGAGGAGGAGCGACCTCTGGGGAGTGGGGACTGGGAGGGGAGGCCATGGCTGGCTTTGTTCTTGCTTCGTGGAGATCGGAGAGCGGAACCGCAACAGCACGTGAAAAAATGGAGAAAAAATATAGAAAGGGAAGGGAAAAGGTAGGAATTTTTCTGGCCTTTTTTGATTTTCTAACAGAATTACTGAGATACCATCGGTGACGAGATTACACTACTTTTATAAGATATACTCCCTCCGCATGGAGACATTTGTTGTCGTTCACCTTTTCTTTCAACTTCAACCATTCGTCTTGTTAAAAAAATTATCGCTATGGCTGCAAAAGATACTATGTCAAGCTTAAGATACCTCCAATAGCAAAGTATGAGTAAGTAAAGTAAATGATACTTGCATAATTTTTTGAATAAGATAATGGTCAAAGTTGTGTAAAAAGTCACCGACAAATATTTTGATACAGAGGGATACATGATATGACATTTTTTTAATTACAGTAGATATTAAATTATTTTAGAGATTGTCAGGTAAGTTTTTTAAGAAAAAAAAAGTTAGGTAGTGATTTGGAAGAAAACCAAAATGGTAATTTGAAATGGGGAACATAATGGTATGGAATCCATTTCCATTAAGAAAAAGGAATATAGTGCGCATGTAGAATCAACATGTTTGGAGAGTTTATGGCGGTCCACAACAAGGCGCTTTGCCACCGCGCCATCACCACGGTTAACTGGAGGTTTGGTTCACAGATAGGAATATTTATATTAAGTTCAGTCACGTTGAATAAGACAGAGTTATTTATGTATTAAACATAATTAAATTATAAAATTATTTACATACGTATATTAAGTTTTCTCGAGACGAATTTAATGAGTATAATTAATTTGTGATCTCAGCGTCACATTGCCTAATTATGATCTAATTAGAGTTAATAGATTCATCCTGCAGATTATAAAATTTGTTTTATCGTTAATCTACATTTAGTATTCTTAATTAACCTTCTAACATTCGATGAGACGGGACTACGTGGTGTTCAGTTCATCAAATTTGATGTTGTATAAAAAGTGCGTGCTGAGTCACGTGTTGTAAAAAAATTGTGAACATTAACAAGAACCTGTCTAAAACTTAAAAGCACTGTACTCGTGGCTTGTTTCCAAGCCGCCATGCGCCGCCCTCTTTTCCTCTTGCCCATGCGTTTCTCTTCCCGAATCATATTTTCTTCTCCGACCATGAAAAGGATTCCCTCGATCTGCACTCTGGGACCTCACTCGAACCAACACACCGGCATGTCGCGCTGGCCGCATGCGGTCGGGAGGCGACGACACGTAGTGATAAGAACCCGCTAGGGTTTGTTCCCGATCTTTCGATGAGAGGCGTGGATAACTCGATTGAAGAGAAGATGACGTTCTCGGCCTGACTACAACCCTTCAAGGCTGCGCCTTAGCAACCGATACACCACCTCCTATGGCTGTCACGATCTTGTGGAGCGCGTCAACCGCCACTAGGGCACCCGTTCCTGCGAGCAATCAAAGAACAAGCAAGAACAAGTATAACAAGCAACTCAATTGCAAATGTGGAGATGGAAAACCAATATGAAGTAACCAAGTTGGGGTTCCGAATCAAGTAGAACGGGTGGTCTAGCCGACACACGCGTCTACAAGGAAGTAGCAATGGCTAAACTTACAACGAAACAAAACACAATCTGTTTGTGACGGCTATGGGGGTATATGAGAGGGTAGGGGCACGACCAATACCTGGTGGGGGTCGTGCTCCAACCCTAGGACGCGCCCCTATGGGCTCCAACATGATACATGGGCCAACAGGCCAAAACCGGGCGACGCAACACCTTGACAGATTCTGGACGTCCACTTCTTTCGACGATTCCCGTCGACTCAGATATTATTTTGGCATGAGACCGGTGCCATTGGAAGCTCTATCAAATTATCTTTCCAACCATATAAAGAACGTCCCAAACGGACTCCGTATGAGGTCGTGGCATCCGTTGCAACTTTGCATAGTCGTGCAGTCCGAATCCAGCATCCAAAACGTGTTGGCCTTGATCTCTTTCCATCTTTGGGCCAAAAGTGACGTGGTGGCCTGGTGGAGGACGTGTGGAACACTTGGACTTGGCCCCCAATCAACTTCTTTGGTCCTCCATGCCTTCCATGTGTGTTGAGCACCATTTTTGATCCACGTAAGTATTTACGAAAATGACAACCAACAAACATCATAGTGAAGAATAATTCATCAAATGTATTGGATACAATGATGATAAAGAATCGGTTCACCTTATAATAAAAGCATGCTATTGTGGTCATATCCGAGACGGTGATGTCCTCATCATTCTCCCCTTCTTGGGCGCAAGTCGTCCTCGACTTGTTCCGTGGCATCTAAAAGTGCTTGCCTCGATGTTGGGACACAAAGCGACTTGTATCTTTGCAAAGCGAGAACCAGCAATGCTCCCCTTCTTTGGGGTGACCCTGTTGCTTAAGAGAAAATCTAGAAGGACTTAGCGAGACATTGTTAGCATTAGTGCAGCCCCCTATTTTATCATGGTCATGTAACCCAAATGGAGATTTCAAATCTGAGCAAATATAAATTCTATGCACCAAATATTGTCTTTCGCTATCATATTTACCAATCGCATGAAGTAAACAATGATTAAAACTTGGCAAATCAGATTTGTCATATAATTTATTCACCAAACTTTTCAGGTCACAAAGAAAATCAAATTCGATATAACCTAAACAATTTGAAGAAGATATAATTTCAAACTCCTCTTTCTCACTAGTAATGCAATGAACACGCCTTGTGTCAGCATGTGTATAATCAAGAATAGAATCATCATCTCCATGTACTAGGTGTGTTGTAGATACGAGTGAAGCGTGATCATACTCACATGGACTGATTTCAGCATTGAGTTTGTTGCTTTGTTGACTCACCTTTGACATTACGAGTCTTTGCACAATCATTCTTTTCACACTTTTGCGGCGCATGTTGTTGCTCACATTGCTGAATGCACTCAAATATATTCTTCTTTTCCTCCTGCAAAATGTTATGAACAACATGGGGAAAAAGAGAGTGCTCTAACTCTAGTAAAGGTGCTGCAATCTGAGAAGAAGTATCACTCTTATTCACAACTTGTGACATAGGAATAAACGAAGCATCAACATACAACTTCTCCTTATCACAAGGAACAACATGCAATTCATCTTCCGACAAACTAAAATCAGCAATAGGTTCAACTGTTTCATGCTCTTGTATAACATTTATAGCGGTCAAATTTTCAACATTATGGGCCTCATCATTCTTGCAAGTATTCACGGACAATAAAATTTCCTTTTCAGCACTCACAGCAAGCCAAAATAATGAAACAATATTATTGTATGATTTGCCAACTAACATGGTTTGAATTTCAGAATTGAGCCCTTTCTTAAACCTACTCATAACTTTCTCCATGCATTCATCTAATCCACCAAACATGACACAAATCTTAAATGTATGATAGTATTCCTTGACAGTCCTACTACCTTGCTTCAAGTTGTCTAATTTTGCAAGCAACCAATCAGCATAATATTCAGGAACATATTCATTACGAAAACGTATTTTAAAATCTTTCCAAGTTTGTGGAACTTTGTTGTGCCTACAAATATGTTTCCATGTAGTCAAAGCATAATTTGTTAAAGCACTAGAAGCAACAAAAATCATTTGATGTTCAGACAAGTCATACTTATCAAATTCTGCGTCTACCTTAAGCTCCCATTCAATGTAAGCATGAGGATCAAACATACCAGCATATAATGGTAATTGTTGAATGATATCTTGAAGATGAGAGTCTAGCTTCAACTGCTCAAAAATCTTTATATCACCGCCATTATTAGTAGAAAACAAGAAACACAAAAATAATATGTATCTCCTATTAACTACTAGGATGTGTCGGTGTAATTCTCTCAAACTCAACTTGTTCAAAACAAGCTCTTACAAGTTCTTACCATGCAAAACAGGATGGGACGACAACCAACAAGACAGCAACCTCGAAGATAGTGTATCGGTGCCGTAACAACAAGACCTGTCAAGCTGTAGTCGAATATGTGGAGCTATAGGTGGGCTGAAACAAGGAATGGACTAGCACCACGTTAGTTATAAAAGCAAGCTGAATAATCGTTCAACGGCGGTACCGTGCTGGTCCTAGGCTGAACCATGCTAGAGACGTGAGCCTAGGCACAAAGGTAGTCACTGAAAAGAAACAACTAGCACAGCACAAGTAAAACAACCGTTTCAACTTACTTCTCTTTCTCTTCTTTTTTTTGTTCTTCTCTTTCTACTCTCCTTTTTTTCTTCTCTGATTTTTTTCCCTCTCTTTTTCTTTCAACTTTTTTTTCACACAACTAAACTCTATTTCTCAATATCAAGCCAAATCAGCACAAAAGGAAAAGTACACAGATTGCAAATCGCAGATCTCGTGGACAATTGCAGATTGCTCAAACGGACTTTCGAGGCAAGGTTGGATCCGTTGGAAAGAAGACAATGTAAGCTTTCCAGATTGTATTTAAACACCTCAATCGGAGATCATATGAAACCGTGGTGGCAAAAGTGAAACAGAGGTGTATATGGTGACGCAAATTTCGTGACTAAAATGTGATAGAACTCAAAACTCTAAAGGAATAGACATTAAGACCAGCAACTTGACACGACCGATGCAACCAAAAACTCAACAAGTCCTAACCATGCAATGCTAGTAAAGGCTCAAAGGGTTTATGGGACAGCGGGTAATCTAATCTACTATTTTTTTCAGGGCTTTCCTGGACTATAGGAAATTAAAAACAGCAAAGGATTGGAAACTCACTGAAGAACCTCGCTCTGATTACCAACTGATATTAACCCGCTAGGGTTTGTTCCCGATCTTTCGATGAGAGGCGTGGATAACTCGATTGAAGAGGAGATGACGTTCTCGACCCGACTACAACCCTTCAAGGCTGCGCCTTAGCAACCGATACACCACCTCCTATGGCTGTCACGATCTTGTGGAGCGCGTCAACCGCCACTAGGGCACCCGTTCCTGCGAGCAATCAAAGAACAAGCAAGAACAAGTATAACAAGCAACTCAATTGCAAATGTGGAGATGGAAAACCAATCTGAAGTAACCAAGTTGGGGTTCCGAATCAAGTAGAACGGGTGGTCTAGCCGACACACGCGTCTAAAAGGAAGTAGCAATGGCTAAACTTACAACGAAACAAAACCCAATCTGTTTGTGACGGCTATGGGGGTATATGAGAGGGTAGGGGCACGACCAAGACCTGGTGGGGGTCGTGCTCCAACCCTATGACGCGCCCCTATGGGCTCCAACATGATACATGGGCCAACAGGCCAAAACCGGGCGACACAACACATTGACAGATTCTGGACGTCCACTTCTTTCGACGATTCCCGTCGACTCAGATATTATTTTGGCATGAGACCGATGCCATTGGAAGCTCTATCAAATTATCTTTCCAACCATATAAAGAACGTCCCAAACGGACTCCGTATGAGGTCGTGGCATCCGTTGCAACTTTGCCTAGTCGTGCAGTCCGAATCCAGCGTCCAAAACGTGTTGGCCTTGATCTCTTTCCATCTTTGGGCCAAAAGTGACGTGGTGGCCTGGTGGAGGACGTGTGGAACACTTGGACTTGGCCCCCAATCAACTTCTTTGGTCCTCCATGCCTTCCATGTGTGTTGAGCACCATTTTTGATCCACGTAAGTATTTCTGAAAATGACAACCAACAAACATCATAGTGCAGCAATAATTCATCAAATGTATTGGATACAATGATGATAAGGAATCGGTTCACCTTATAATAAAAGCATGCTATTGTGGTCGTATCCGAGACGGTGATGTCCTCATCACGTAGCGACCGGATGAGGCGCGTGGTTGACAGGTGGGCTGCAGATGCTCACCGTTGATTCACGAGTGAGGATTGGGCAAGTAATACCGAGAATCTATAATCGAAATTACCGAAAATTGAATCGAAATATTTACGACCGAAGTACCGAGATAAATACCGAAACCGAACCAAAAGTGTAGGTGTTATTATATATGGATTACACTATTATGGATTATTATATTATGTAATTTCAGCACTCGCACTTATATTCATGTGGACTTGTATATGAATTTATATGTTGCACTATTATTATCTATGAAATCATGTCAAAATAGTTTTTATACATGTTATTGCATCTTCTTTGGGATCAATTCGGTACCGTTCGGTAAGTACTGAAACCGAACCGAATTTACCGATACCGAATACCCTCGGTACCGAGTTCTTTTTAGCCGGTCGGTTCGGTATTTACCGAATGCCCAGGCTTACGAGTGACCGTTGCTGGCAAAGGAGTCCGGCAGTCTTTTGCGGAATAGTTATGCTCTTTTGTAAACTGCATTCCTTGTAAAATTGGTAACTCGCTATACGTTCTTGCTTTTTAAGTAAAAGCAAGTCGGAGCTTGTACGCCTCATACGAATAATAGTGTTGGACGGGTGATTTTAATAGTGTTGTGTGAGAGGAAATAAACTGAGCAAAATAAGCTGAACAGGCTCTATCTAAGGAGGTGGGCAATGTGTTGGAGTGTTGGATGCACGTGACCTGAGCTGCCACGTTGACGATCCCACTCTGTTTTAAGAGCAAATTTTTTTGTGTTATTGAAAAAATATATATTTCATTAGAAATTAGCTTCTCAGAGGTGCCATCGGTTATAATTTTTCGTCTCCTCTGTGCTATGGTAGTTATATTTTTCGATGACACATAAAAGTTGTGTCACATTTTCTAAGTTGTGTCACATTTTCTAATTGACGAGGGCCTGATCAGGGGCCTCTTTGACGGCAAGATTATCTCACTTGAAGACAACAAAACCATCATCCACAAGGTGAAGACTTCTGTCAGCTGGCGAGCAACTTGAGGATGGCTGCACCCTTGCTGATTACAACATCTAGAAGGAGAGCACTCTCCACCTAGCGTTGCGTCTCAGGGAAGGCATGCAGATCTTTGTCAAGACCCTACGCCGGCAAAGCACCCAATCTTCACTCGGGTGGAAGCCTCTCCGACAAGTCTCCGCCTCGCACGACAAGTCTCCGCCTTGCACGACAAGTCTCCGCCTCGCACGACAAGTCCGGCTCCGACTAGCGCGTGGGTCTAGACACACGGCTCGGGCGAGCCCACCAACGCGTGCGGGGAGGCGAATCTCCACGTCACGCGGGGACAACAGCTATCGGCCATGCAGGCGATCTGCCCCGGCAGGAGCCTTACATGCGAGCCTGACTAGCCGCGCAACCATCACATTGCCATCAGTTTCCACTCTGCCACACGCAAAGCTCAGCCCGAGGCACGTGAGCACCCTCTACGACGCGCGCGGGTCTAGACTTAGGCTCACCAGTGGGAAGTCAAGCAAGTACTCGGGCAGACTAAGGCAAGACCAAACTACTCGGGGAGAATACCAAGTGTCTGTGACGCCCCAGGTTTTTAATTAGCCCTAATAGCCGGTCAAATGGTCAACAGTGGTCAAACCACGGTCAACCTGGGCCCTCACCTCGAAAAACTCACTAACCCACCCTAGTGACCCTATTTGACTAGTAAATACACTTGTGGGGCCAACCCATGGTCAAAGGTTTGGTCAAACCCCTTGCCACCCTTAGTGTCCACAGGTGTCTGCCGGACCTTTTGCCGCGTTCTCCAAAATTCACCTAAACACTTAAAATTCTACCTTTATGAAAGTTGTCCATCTTGATGAGGGACACAACTTTCATGTAGATTGGCATTTCAAATTTTGAAGGGAAAAACTTGAAAATTGAGTTGCAAGGCAGGTTTCACTGTTTGCAAAACCATGCTGGCATTCAAGGTTGGCATCCTTGCAATTCAAATTCTGTGAACAAAAACCCTATATAGCCTTTGTAGAAGTTGTCAAGGGTAGCTAGATCTACAACATTTGTATTCATCACTTGGTCAACTTCTATACAAAAATTTGGAGCAAATTCATTTCAAACTCGGTACCAGCAAAACAAAACCGGGCAGAGCGCCGCGCCGCAGCGACGTCGCGCGCCCCCGCGCCGCGCGTCGCCGGCCGCCGCCGGCCGTGCCCCGACGTCCGCGCCCCGCGCTTCCCGAGGCCAAGCGCCGCCCCGGGGTCCCGCGCCCCGACGCACCCCCACCCGAGGCGCATCGAGTCCGCGCGCGCCGCACGCGCGCGCGCGCGCCACGGACCGGCGGTCCGTCTTCTACGTCGCCGCCGTACGCGCGAGCCCCGAGCCGCCATAACACGGCGAGCATCTCCGCCGTCACCCCTCATCACCCACGGACGCGCCGAGCCGCGTATAAAAGGCCCTTGCCCCCTCTCCGCGCGCCGGCCCCGAGCCGCCCGCCGCCATTGCCGCCGCCGCCCGATGCTAGAGCTCGCCGCCCGTGCTCGCCGCCGGTCAACTACTCCGGTAGATCCTCTAGACCCTAATGTAGCTTGCGCACTCGCCAATTGCCCGGCATCCCGCCTTCTCGCCGGTTTTCCCCGAGCCGCGCGCGCGCGCCGCCGCCGCCGCCGCCGCCGCCGCCGCCGCCGAACCCCGTCGCCGGCCACCTCTCCACCTCCCTCCGCCACCTATAGCCCCTAG
This sequence comes from Cenchrus americanus, assembly GCA_947561735.1. Taxonomy (NCBI): domain Eukaryota; kingdom Viridiplantae; phylum Streptophyta; class Magnoliopsida; order Poales; family Poaceae; genus Cenchrus; species Cenchrus americanus. Next base: position 122,464,871 of record OX387242.1, on the reverse strand, counting down.
GTGAGCATGTGGTCGTGCGGGGCCGCTTGCCGGCCGGCGCCGCCGCCCGACTCACCGGCGTTGGCCGTGCCCGCGCCGCCCCCTCCGGCCAAGGGCTGGATTGCAACACTTCAAATATGTCTAGGGTGTTTTGTGCTAGATTCAGGGTCTGGTTGAAAAGATCTCTATCTAAGTTTTCTTGCAGATCAGTCCAGAGCCTTAGAAAATTTCTAGAAATTCGTAGAAAAATCAGAAAAATACCAAACCAATTTTGTTAGGTTTAGGAAGAGAAATCCCACCACTTTTGTTATTTGCACATGGCTAGATTCTAAATAGTTTTAGCATGAAAAATACAAATGTGAAAAACCTAGATCTAGCATAACTTTAAATCCATAACTCCTCTGTATCCCAATTGTGGATATGTTATGTGTTAGGTCATGACTAGCTGCTGTGCCAAAAATTGCACAAATTTATGAAGTAAATCTTTTTATAAAAAATGTTTTTCCATTTTTGCAGAAACCGCCTAGATGATTTTTCGTTCTAAATATATTTATGTTTTTGAGCTCAACTTGTGCACACTTTCTTGTGATACCAAAATGCACATCTTGTGAATTAATCATGATTTTTGGTGTAACAGAAATATTTATTATTGATTTATGCATGTTTTCCTTTGTAAATTAATAAGCTGAGATCAGTAGAGTTTCTAGGTGAATATGCTGGTTCTTTAGGCTTTTTTAGGACCATAGAGCATGCATGAGAAAGTTTGAATCATTTTGATGCTTATTTAGTTTTGTATGCATTTAAATAGAATCACCGGGCTAGCCTTTGTTATTTTTCAATAGTATTTAATTTCCTAGCATCCAACACTTACATGTGGGTCCAATGGACCAGGATAGGTGCTAATATGCATATGAAATACTTCTTTAAGTTTTGGTAATTTAATTGCTTAATAAAAAGCTTAAAAGCCCTTTTAATATTAAAGAGAAGTTAAATAAAGAAAAACCCCTAATTAATTCTTTTTCCTTTTTGAAAGTATTATTTAATATAATTAAAAGATAATTAATTATCATTGCTGATAAGAAATTAATTCATGGATAAAAATAGTATTTATACCTTTGCTTGTGAGAGGAAAAGGATTAAAGCCCTCACATGAAATAACAAGTATAATAAAAATCTTCATTCAAATGTGCCATAAAAGAATAACCCATGTACAACTAATAACCTTCCTAAAAGAGAAACACTATCTAGATGCTTGTTAAGGTGAATATGACAACAAGAGTTGGATAAGACAACCAATTATCACATCACCTAAACTTGCATTGCATTCCGTGTAGATCTTCGGACGGTGATTACTCGCTTGTCCGGAAACCGAGGAAGGAGGAGCGGAAGCTTCGCTACAAGACGTGGAAGTGCTCCACACCGAGGGTGCCCAAGCTAACCTAGGCGACGAAGGCAAGCTCGGTGCATCTAACCTAATTTTCAAATTCTTTATTCAATTATCTATGGATGATTGTGCATTTAAGTTCAGGAATTGAATGAAACCCTAGATGCATGATCCCTAGGTACCTTTGTCCTTACTAGTATGGTAGGTCGATAGCTGCTAAGCTATAGGACCGTTACAAGTCGAGTGATGACCTCACTCGCGAGAATAGGTTCCTAGATAGGAATCATAATATATCCTAAATGGATTGCTCACGTGGTAAGAGCATGGGATGCGGGCTCGGTCCGGTGGTTATGTGGGTTAAGTTTTTGAACGTACTAAGCACATGTCGGGTATGGAACCGGTAAGCCTAGTACCTTAATGAGGCGACTAGGGATGGGGTTTGTCACTACTCTTGGGATTCGCTCTCACGGCTAGCTACCGGTGATGTATGGTGATTCCGGGTATCTCGCGGGGTATTCCGGATAGCCTGCACCAAAGACTGTGGCCTTTCATCCCGACCCGAGGATTTTTGGAAACGTCCTGGGAAGGTTGTTCCTTTGTGGGCAGCCTACCGTGTGTTTGGGTTTACCTTGCAAGGTTTTAAATCAATCGATTGTCGGCCTCTCACCGTTATCCGAGACTGCTTACTCCACTAGTCATGAGATCCCTAATGATGGAAGATGATGAATATTATGCTTGATTAATTGTATTGTACAACTTTGTTTGTACTAGTTGGCTAATGTAGTAAAGATTAAACCTACTAGAACTTGTGCTAAAATCTTGAAAGTAAGGACCTACTCTTTGTTACTTTTTAGCAAAAGCAACCCAGTAGCCAAAAAGCCTTTCATGGTCTAGAATTTGTGAAGTAGTTATCACCGACGGGTAAGTCTTGCTGAGTATTAGTATACTCAGCCTTGCTATAATGTGTTGATCCAGGTAATGCCTTCAGTGATGTGTGGCCCGGAGAGATCCCGCCCGAGCGGGAGCCGGAGTGGGTGGAGGACGACTAGCGAAAGCATCATGGATGGCCTCCCGTGGTGTCTTCGCTTCCGTTAGTTAAATTCCGCTGCTTTCGAAAACTCTGAACTATTTCGTCATGGCAAAAACTATGGTTTGTAATAAATAAACCCTTTCGGGGTACGTATTTGGATTTCAATGTTGTTGTATCTCTGGACTCGCCTTCGAGTGAGTTTTAATGCATATATTCGATCCTTGTTGCTTTTCAAGTGATTTACCGGGCGTTAACCCGGCAACTAACGATAGGATGATACTTTATTATTGCTTAATGACCAAAGTGGATCGGTCTTAGGCGATAGTACGGTATTTTCCTGGGCGGGTTGTCACAGTTGGCATCAGAGTTATATGCACCAGAGATTAATTAAGAGACCTTAATCAAATGGTTTTTGAAAAAAATATGCCAAGACTGTCTGATTTTCCAAAATACGTTGGTCCGCTAAGGATAAACTAGACCGAAAGGCCCTAGAGGGAATTTTGGGTTCTTTCAGGTGGCTTAATTAACTTATGGTTTATTTTGCTAACTCCCAGCACATTACTTTATGTCAGACTTACTTTCTTGCACAACCAAACTAGGAGCCACGTGTTTTATACGTGTGCTGTTCCACATCACGGGAATTGCGAGGGTTGATGGAGTAATCTATTCCATGGATCCCACCTTCGTGTCTGTTTATGAGTTGTGTGTCGCCACGTGTTTCATACGTGTGCATTCCGCATGTCGCTCATGCGAGGCAAGGATACACTCCATTCAAACGGAGGATGTTTGAGGTTGGACGCTGTCCATGCAGCGGCTTAACGCATGGATACTGTTTCTATAGTGAACGGTAATGTATGTGGACGCTTTCGTGACGTGCCGGCACGGAAGGTTCATTTTCTGCAGGTACATAACAGCGCTTCGTTAGTTGTTAAGCGAGTACCGTATAGCTCTCAACTAGATATTATAGGGAGAGACGAATAAAAGCCTTGCCACCGACACTAACTTCGATTTTTGGCTAGATTGCCATGTGAGGTCGGATAGGACGTCTTGCATGCATATTAAAAATCGAAACCACTAAAATGGACCCAAAACCGAACTCATATATGCTCTCTAAGGAAGATTTTGCTAGTGTGTGCTTTTTATAAACTAGAGTATCTCTCATACCTAGCCGTCATGCTGCCGAAATTTTTGAAAAGTTGTTTACCTTATGCTAGGTTAATTCAACCAAATTGTTAAAAACAATTGCTCCTTAACTAGTTATCTTGTAATAGCAAGTCTCAATCCTAGTTCCGTTTGGGTTGGTTTACACTTTCCTAGGCACATCCAGGTTCAGGACCATCCACCTTGTTCCTTGTTCGATGCCCAACCTTAAAATTTAATTAAGTGTTAAAGGATTTATTTTGAACCGGGAAAACTTGGGAAGTTTTGAGGTTTCTGGATTTTTGGTTATGAATTTTTATTCACAGCTGCCAGAACTTCACCATTTGACATGTCGTTCTCTTTGAGATCTGACATGAGTTACATTTGTGTACAGATGGCTTTCCCCGTGTTCCACGAGTTCGACGCTGACGGTACGATCCGTACCAACGGGTTGCACTGGGAGGGTTTTCCGCGCCTTGCGTGGGAAGCACTCGCCGCCGCGAGCTACCTCACACCACCGACTTACGAGGTGAAGGAGTTCGAGCGCTATGGCGTTCCCCGTTGCAGAGTGATCGTCACTGTTCTGCCACACCCGGACCACGCCGACTGGTTCGACTTGAGTTTTATCTACTGGGGATTTATCACTCACGATTCCGTTGAGTCAGCCGCCCTCAGAGTGCTGACCGATTTCTGTGACCACAACTCCACCGTAGTAGCTCTCTCTCCGTTTGGATTGTTTCCTGCTGTGAGTCCTCACGACCCAGCATGGTTGGACCGTATGGATCACCTACGGGGCTGTTGACACTAGCAGAGCCGTTGGATGTTACTCAGACGCTAGCTTGTTGTCTGAACGTGGTCTTCACACTTCAGGGGCTGCGCTATAATACCGCAGCGATTATTGGGCAGCGTTTGGAGGCATCTAGGCGTGATTGGCAGCAGCTTTCAGCAGCACACCAGCAGCTGAACTTTACGCTTACTCAGGTGTAGCAGGAGAATGACAGGCTGCGTGCTAGGAGATTTCAGTTAGAGCTAGAGAGAGGCGACCACCTACAGAGGATTGTAGATCTGGAGGTCGAGAACCATACACTAGAGGAGAATGCCGATGTGCATGAGATTGAGAGGCTGACGCTACTTCAGAACATTGCTGATATGCAGCAGCAGGTGGAGGAGGCCGAGGTACAGGTGGCGGCCTTGCGGGCTATAGTGGCCTTACGGCCACCGCTTGCCCCCGATGCGAGCACACCGGGAGGAGGAGCGAGGGGTTTGTCCAGTCTGGATCAGACGAGCCAGGCAGGACCACCGTTGCCGACTCCCCCAGCTTCGCCTACGTACAGTGGTGCTTCGGTGGGCAACTAGGTTGCCGACAGCAGGAATAAGAAGGATGTCGATCCTATCGAGTTATCTTGAGATGTTTAGAGTAGTTGTCTTGTCAGCACGTTTTCGTGCCGAGTAATTGCTTGTATCATGTCATGCCTTGTTGTTTTCAAAATTCGAGAGTTGTAATGTCCTTGAACCTTGTTCTATCTTATTGTAATAAAGAATGCTTAAGCATGTGTGCTTTAAGTGAAATTCGTTTGTCGTTCAAAATTGAAACCTTCTTGCTTATGATTACCTAAATTCTTGAATAAACCGTTGCAAATGACCACGCTTGTCAATTTTGCATTTCCACCTAAAAACGTTGGTAAACCAAAGCATTTCTAGGGGCATCACTCGTTGCCAGCGATTAAGTGCTCGTTCGTATACCACCTTCGTTGGTACCCGAAGTGACAGTAATTGTCCGAGGGTAAATGTGGGCCCGTGCATTCGAGTGATCGCATTCCTAACCGTGTTAAGAAAACGATTCTATGAATCCTGGTGGCCATGGAATACGGTTCGACTGTTGCTGTCCTCATCATTTAAATGCTAATGAGGTGTGGTTATGCGTGATCATGCTTGTCATCATTTTGGAGTAAGCTTTTGGCTATCTCACTAATGAAGCTCGCTTTTCAGATGGTGGGAACCACGCGCAGCTCGCCCAACGGTTTCGGAGAAAGTGGGAGTGGTGACTTGCCGCTACCCCCGCCCATGACGCCGTCGGAGGCCTTCATGGCCACCCAAACCGAGGTGCTGCGCCAGATCCTGCAGACACAGCAGCAGATCGCCCAGTAGATGATCCGAGGGCCGCCACATGTGGCCAACCACGAGGGCCTAATCAGGTCACCACGTATGCCCAGTTCATTGCTATGAAGCCGCCGACCTTCGCTAAAGCAGAAGACCCCCTGGAAGCTGAGGCTTGGATCAAGGCCATAGAGGCAAAATTCTCTACCTTTGTGCTGCCTTGCTCCGAGGAGAACAAAGCTAACTTCGCAGCGCTGCAACTGCGAGGAGAAGCTTTGATGTGGTGGGACCACTTCAAGTCAATGCAGCGAGGGCACGCTGTGACTTGGGATGAGTTCAAGCAGGCTTTCAAGAGCCACCACATTCCCAAGGGACTGATGGATAGGAAGATGAAAGAGCTGTTGGCCCTCAGACAGGGATCTGACACGGTGTATCACTATGCTCAGAAGTTCAATAGCTTGTGCCAATATGGCGGGCATCACGTGGATACTGATGCAAAGAAGATGGAAAGGTTCCGTGACGGGCTTGATGGCAAATTGTACGAGCGTCTGAACCTGCTCGAGCCCGCCAACTTCCATGAGCTAGTGAACAAGGCTATCTCCCAAGAAGATGCTATGAAGAAAGCCCACGGGGACAAGAAGAGGATGTCTGGTTTCACCCCAGGCAGCGGAACGAGCAAGAAGTTTCGCTTTGTGAAGAAGAACGCTTCAGGCCCATCCCAGCAATCTTCAACTAGATGCTGGACGATGAAGCCACCCCAGAGCAAACCCACAGGGAACTTCCAGTTCCGCAATGCTCAGCAGCAGGCTCCAAAGCCTAATGCACCTCCTCGCAACGTTGATGATCGTCGTTGCTACAACTGTGGCCAGCCAGGGCATTACATTAATTGTCCCAAGCCCAGGTGGATCAAGCCCAACCCGCAGAATCAGGATGCAGGAAACAAGCCTGCCACTCCGGCTAAGAAGCCCATGGTTCAAGTACGCCAGGGCAAGCTGAATTTCACCGCCATGAGTGACATCCCAGAAGGAGCTTCAGTGCTCATGGGTACATTCTCTATCAACGACACTCCTGTTAAGATTTTTTTTTCGATTCGGGAGCTACCCATAGTTTCATCAGTGCAAAGCTAATAAGCAAACTGGCTCTGAAGGGTTCTCATACCACTTCCGCTTATAAGATAATTACTCCCGGAGGACAAATCACCTCTAATATCTTAATCCGAGGAGTAAGTTTGGGTTTAGGTAGTAAAATTATTCCGACAAACTTTATCGTCATAAACTTGGTTGGAATGTATGTTATCTTGGGTATGGAATGGATGAATCAACATAAGGTGATTCTAGATATATCAGATAGGGTCGTAGAGATCAATTCTCCTACGGTCGGGCACACTACCTTGTACCTACCATTCAAGGACGGTACCGATTCTTGTGCCTATGTGACCATTATCTCCCCTCTTGATGAAATTCCAGTAGTGTGCGAGTATCCGGATGTCTTTCCTGATGAGTTGCCTGGTATGCCACCAGACAGAGATGTCGAGTTTGTGATCGAACTCCAGCCTGGTACCGCACCCATTTCCAAAAGACCTTATCGCATGCCACCCAAAGAGTTAGCCGAACTGAAAACACAACTCCAAGAATTGTTAGATGAGGGTTATATTCACCCGAGCTCTTCTCTTTGGGGTTGCCCTGCTCTCTTTGTCAAGAAGAAATATGGTAGCTTGAGAATGTGCGTAGATTACCGACCACTCAATGCAGTCACCATCAAAAACAAATACCCACTTCCCCGAATCGATGTTCTTTTTGATCAATTGGCTGGTGCCAAAGTCTTCTCTAAAATCGACCTTCGTTCTGGCTACCACCAAATCAAGATTCGACCTTGCGACATTCCAAAAACCGCTTTTTCCACTCGTTATGGTCTTTACGAGTTCTTGGTAATGTCTTTCGGACTCACAAATGCCCCAGCCTACTTCATGTACCTCATGAACTCCGTGTTCATGACGGAGCTCGATAAATTCGTCGTGGTCTTTATCGATGATATCCTCATCTATTCTAAAAGCGAGAAAGAACACGCCAAACATCTTCGAGTTGTCCTTCAGCGTTTGCGAGATCACAAGCTTTATGCTAAGTTCTCCAAATGCGAATTCTGGTTGAGAAGTGTGAAATTCTTAGGGCACACCATTTCCCACGATGGTATCTCCGTAGATCCTAGCAAAGTTCAAGAGGTGATGGATTGGAAACCACCCAAGTCCGTACATCAAATCCGCAGTTTCCTAGGATTGGCGGGATACTACCGTCGATTCATTCCTGACTTTTCCAGAATCGCAAAACCCATGACCGAATTACTCAAGAAAGGAGTGAAATTCGTGTGGAGCGAAGCATGTGAGAAAGCTTTCCACACCCTAAGGCAACATCTAACTTCAGCCCCAGTGTTAGTGCAACTGGATAATTCCAAACCATTTGAAGTTTTCTATGACGCATCAGGCACGGGTCTCGGCTGTGTCCTTATGCAAGAGGGTCGAGTCATTGCCTATGCTTCACGGGCACTTCGACCCCATGAGCTCAATTATCCTACCCATGATCTGGAGTTAGCTGCTGTTTTCCATGCCCTCAAGCTATGGAGGCATTATCTAATGGGTAATCGTTGCAATATCTTCACTGATCACAAGAGCCTCAAATACATCTTCACCCAGTTAGAATTGAATATGAGGCAGAGAAGATGGCTTGAGTTGATTAAGGATTATGATTTAGAAGTGCATTATCACCCCGGCAAGGCAAATGTTGTTGCGGATGCTCTTAGCCGCAAAGATCATTGTAACCACATAGAGTTGGAGCCAATTAGTGAACCGTTGTGTGAAGAAATGAGAAGGCTCAACTTAGAAGTGGTACCGCAAGGAATTCTTTATGCCTTGACGGCAGAGTCCGATCTTTATGATAGAATTGTCACTGCTCAGCGTAATGATGAAGACATTCAAACCATCAAACAGAAACTAGCAGAGGGAGACCCCAAGTACACTTGTTTCCAGAAAGATCACCAGGATGTGGTCTGGTTTGGGAAACGTCTAGTGGTCCCCGTTGACCCGGAAATCAAGAAAATCATTCTAGATGAAGCTCACATGTCCAAATTCTCTATTCATCCCGGTAGTACCAAGATGTACCAAGATCTGAAACAGAACTTTTGGTGGTCCAATATGAAGGTGGATGTAGCCAAGTATGTAGCCGAGTGTGATACTTGCCACTGAATGAAAGCAAGTCATTTGAAATCGACAGGTGTACTCCAACCCCTGTCGATACCTATGTGGAAGTGGGACGATATTGGTATGTATTTCATTGTGGGTTTACCCCTAACAGCAAGAAAGAAAGACTCTATTTGGGTAATCGTAGACAGACTCACCAAGACCGCTCACTTCATTGCCGTGCACACCACTTACTCCGTACAACAATATGCAGAATTGTACGTGGATCACATAGTTCATTTGCATGGAATCCCAAAGACTATAATCTCTGATAGAGGGACTCAGTTTGTAGCTCGTTTTTGGGAACAATTGCATGAGTGTTTGGGAACCCAGCTGATCCGCAGTTCCAGTTATCATCCGCAGACCGATGGTCAGACGGAAAGAATAAATCAGATTTTGAAAGATATGTTGAGAGCAAGCATCTTGCACTTTGACAAGAGTTGGGACAAGTGTTTGTCCTTGGCAGAGTTCTCCTACAATAACAGCTATCAAGCTAGTTTGAAAATGGCACCGTTTGATGCTCTTTACGGACGTAGATGCCGCACTCCGCTGAATTGGTCAGAGGCCAGAGAGAGAACACTCTTTGGTCCGGAATTAGTTAAAGAGGCCGAAGAAAGAGTGCAAGTGATAAGAGAGAATTTGAAGATGGCACAAATGAGTCAAAAGAGTTACCATGACAAGGGAACCGCACCTCGACACTTTGAAGTGGGAGATTATGTATATTTGAAAGTGTCACCCACCAAAGGTGTGCAAAGGTTCGGAGTCAAGGGAAAGTTAGCCCCGCGCTACATTGGACCATATGAAGTTATAGAAGTATGTGGACCCGTGGCTTATCGTATCAGATTACCAGAACGGTTTTCCGCAGTTCACAATGTGTTTCACGTAACTCAATTGAAGACGGGAATGCCGGCGCCGGAGAATGAAATCATCACAGAAGCTAATGCTTGGATTGAGCCGGATTTCTCGCTCATCGAGCACCCATTGAAAGTGTTAGACCAAAAAGAGCGAAAGACCCGAAGGCAGACTGTACGGATGTACAAGATCCAATGGAGCCATCACGCGGAGGAAGAAGCAACGTGGGAGACGGAGGACTATCTTAACACTAAGTATCCGGGCTTCCTACAATCTCGAAACCGTGAGTCCTCTCCATCTCTTCGTTATCAAATCGAATCTCGGGACGAGATTCCGTTTAAGGGGGTAGGCTGTGACGCCCCAGGTTTTTAATTAGCCCTAATAGTCGGTCAAATGGTCAACAGTGGTCAAACCACGGTCAACCTAGGCCCTCACCTCGAAAAACTCACTAACCCACCCTAGTGACCCTATTTGACTAGTAAACACACTTGTGGGGCCAACCCATGGTCAAAGGTTTGGTCAAACCCCTTGCCACCCTTAGTGTCCACAGGTGTCTGCCGGGACTTTTGCCGCGTTCTCCAAAATTCACCTAAACACTTAAAATTCTACCTTTATGAAAGTTGTCCATCTTGATGAGGGACACAACTTTCATGCAGATTGGCATTTCAAATTTTGAAGGAAAAACTTGGAAATTGAGTTGCAAGGCAGGTTTCACTGTTTGCAAAACCATGCTGGCATTCAAGGTTGGCATCCTTGCAATTCAAATTCTGTGAAGAAAAACCCTATATAGCCTTGTAGAAGTTGTTAAGGGTAGCTAGATCTACAACTTTTGTATTCATCACTTGGTCAAATTCTATACAAAAATTTGGAGCAAATTCATTTCAAACTCGGTACCAGCAAAACAAAACCGGGCAGAGCGCCGCGCCGCGGCCGCCGCCGACCGCGCCCCGGCGTCCGCGCCTCCCGAGGCCAAGCGCCGCCCAAGGCACGCGCCGCCCGAGGTCCCGCGCCCCGACGCACCCCCACCCGAGGCGTATCGAGTCCGCGCGCGCCGTACGCGCGCGCGCCACGGACCGGCGGTCCGTCGGCGGCGTCGCCGCCGTACGCGTGAGCCCCGAGCCGCCGTAGCATGGCGAGCATCTCCGCCGTCACCCCTCGTCACCCACGGACGCGCCGAGCCGCGTATAAAAGGCCTTTGCCCCCCCTCCCGCGCGCCGGCCCGAGCCGCCCGCCGCCATTGCCGCCGCCGCCGGTGCTAGAGCTCACGCGCCCATGCTCGCCGCCGGTCAACTACTCCGGTAGATCCTCTAGACCCTAGTGTAGCTCGCGCACTCGCCAATTGCCCGAGCATCCCGCCTTCTCGCCGGTTTTCCCCGAGCCACGGCGGCCGCCGCCGCGGCGGGCCGCCGCCGCCGCCGCCGAACCCCCGTCGCCGGCCACCTCTCCGCCTCCACTCCGGCCACCTATAGCCCCTAGGTGAGCATGTGGTCGTGCAAGGCCGCTTGCCCGCTCGGCGGGCCGCCGCGGCTCGCCGGCGTTGGCCGTGCCCGCGCCGCCCCCTCCGGCCAAGGGCTGGATTGCAACACTTCAAATCTGTCTTGGGTGTTTTGTGCTAGATTCAGGGTCTGGTTGAAAAGATCTCTATCTAAGTTTTCTTGTAGATCAGTCCAGAGCCTTAGAAAATTTCTAGAAATTCGTAGAAAAATCAGAAAAATACCAAACCAATTTTGTTAGGTTTAGGAAGAGAAATCCCACCACTTTTGTTATTTGCACATGGCTAGATTCTAAATAGTTTTAGCATTAAAAATACAAATGTGAAAAACCTAGATTTAGCATAACTTTAAATCCATAACTCCTCTGTATCCCAATTGTGGATATGTTATGTGTTAGGTCATGACTAGCTGCTGTGCCAAAAATTGCACAAATTTATGAAGTAAATCTTTTTATAAAAAATGTTTTTCCATTTTTGCAGAAACCGCCTAGATGATTTTTCGTTCTAAATATATTTATGTTTTTGAGCTCAACTTGTGCACACTTTCTTGTGATACCAAAATGCACATCTTGTGAATTAATCATGATTTTTGGTGTAACAGAAATATTTATTATTGATTTATGCATGTTTTCCTTTGTAAATTAATAAGCTGAGATCAGTAGAGTTTCTAGGTGAATATGCTGGTTCTTTAGGCTTTTTTAGGACCATAGAGCATGCATGAGAAAGTTTGAATCATTTTGATGCTTATTTAGTTTTGTATGCATTTAAATAGAATCACCAGCTAGCCTTTGTTATTTTTCAATAGTATTTAATTTCCTAGCATCCAACACTTACATGTGGGTCCAATGGACCAGGATAGGTGCTAATATGCATATGAAATACTTCTTTAAGTTTTGGTAATTTAATTGCTTAATAAAAAGCTTAAAAGCCCTTTTAATATTAAAGAGAAGTTAAATAAAGAAAAACCCCTAATTAATTCTTTTTCCTTTTTGAAAGTATTATTTAATATAATTAAAAGATAATTAATTATCATTGCTGATAAGAAATTAATTCATGGATAAAAATAGTATTTATACCTTTGCTTGTGAGAGGAAAAGGATTAAAGCCCTCACATGAAATAACAAGTATAATAAAAATCTTCATTCAAATGTGCCATAAAAGAATAACCCATGTACAACTAATAACCTTCCTAAAAGAGAAACACTATCTAGATGCTTGTTAAGGTGAATATGACAACAAGAGTTGGATAAGACAACCAATTATCACATCACCTAAACTTGCATTGCATTCCGTGTAGATCTTCCGGACGGTGATTACTCGCTTGTCCCGGAAACCGAGGAAGGAGGAGCGGAAGCTTCGCTACAGTACGTGGAAGTGCTCCACACTGAGGGTGCCCAAGCTAACCTAGCTGACGAAGGCAAGCTCCGGTGCATCTAACCTAATTTTCAAATTCTTTATTCAATTATCTATGGATGATTGTGCATTTAAGTTCAGGAATTGAATGAAACCCTAGATGCATGATCCCTAGGTACCTTTGTCCTTACTAGTATGGTAGGTCGATAGCTGCTAAGCTATAGGACCGTTACAAGTCGAGTGATGACCTCACTCGCGAGAATAGGTTCCTAGATAGGAATCATAATATATCCTAAATGGATTGCTCACGTGGTAAGAGCATGGGATCTGGGCTCCGGTCCAGTGGTTATGTGGGTTAAGTTTTTGAACGTACTAAGCACATGTCGGGTATGGAACCGGTAAGCCTAGTACCTTAATGAGGCAGCTAGGGATGGGGCTGTCACTACTCTTGGGATTCGCTCTCACGGCTAGCTACCGGTGGTGTATGGTGATTCCGGGTATCTTGCGGGGTATTCCGGATAGCCTGCACCAAAGACTGTGGCCTTTCATCCCGACCCGAGGATTTTTGGAAACGGCCTGGGAAGGTTGTTCCTTTGTGGGCAGCCTACCGTGTGTTTGGGTTTACCTTGCAAGGTTTTAAATCAATCGATTGCCGGCCTCTCACCGTTATCCGAGACTGCTTACTCCACTAGTCATGAGATCCCTAATGATGGAAGATGATGAATATTATGCTTGATTAATTGTATTGTACAACTTTGTTTGTACTAGTTGGCTAATGTAGTAAAGATTAAACCTACTAGAACTTGTGCTAAAATCTTGAAAGTAAGGACCTACTCTTTGTTACTTTTTAGCAAAAGCAACCCAGTAGCCAAAAAGCCTTTCATGGTCTAGAATTTGTGAAGTAGTTATCACCGACGGGTAAGTCTTGCTGAGTATTAGTATACTCAGCCTTGCTATAATGTGTTGATCCATGTAATTCCTTCAGTGATGTGTGGCCCGGAGAGATCCCGCCCGACTGGGAGCTGGAGTGGGTGGAGGACGACTACTGAAAGCATCATGGATGGCCTCCCGTGGTGTCTTCGCTTCCGTTAGTTAAATTCCGCTGCTTTCGAAAACTCTGAACTATTTCGTCATGGCAAAAACTATGGTTTGTAATAAATAAACCCTTTCGGGGTACGTATTTGGATTTCAATGTTGTTGTATCTCTGGACTCGCCTTCGAGTGAGTTTTAATGCATATATTCGATCCTTGTTGCTTTTCAAGTGATTTACCGGGCGTTAACCCGGTAACTAACGACAGGATGATACTTTATTATTGCTTAATGACCAAAGTGGATCGGTCCTAGGCGATAGTACGGTATTTTCCTGGGCGGGTTGTCACAGTGTCCCGGGGTGAGCAACCCGACCCGGCCACGCGGCGGCTTCCCCGACAAGACATCAAGACCAAGCTTCAATGCGGCCTGACGGACGACGACGTACGACGTGACGTACCAGTTGTCAGGCTCTGTAGCTCTTTTTTCCTTCCCTTTGTGCCCCTCCCCTTGACTATAAAAGGGAGAGGAGGGCAAACGTTATAAGGGTTAGACTTTCACACAATCACACATCGCCACCCGGGAATTGACATAGAAATAAGAGAATGAGAGATTACTACAAGATAAATAATAATAATCGGTGACACTGAGAGTCAGAATGAGGTAATTTCATGGAACATAACGGATGAGTTTTTTTAGTCTGGACCCTAAGTAAGTATACAAGTTGTAGAATCCACACTCACACAGTCACACCACTACACACGCACATCTCTAGAAAACGACGAGCGCAAGTGTCCCTGCACGAAACAATTTTGGGAAAAATTCCCACTGGGGACTGAGCCTCGGTGCAAGATCAGGAGTCGAACTCCCGACCGGCCGCTTCACACACTGCGAACGAACCACTGTGCTACAAAGCGCGTCGCAATGAGTTATTTTTTTAACGGAAATGCTTGTGAACGGACGTCCGGACGGTCGCCCCCACTCCAGACGGGTGATGTGGCGGCACAGACTCCCCCTCGTCCTTATCCCCCCAATCCCCCATCGCTGCTTTTTTCGACCAGATTTTTTTCGTAACCGCCTCTTTTCTACTCAATCCTGCAGCGCTGGGAACCCGCGCCGTCGGCGAGCTCACCACACCGGGGCCGCAGCGCGCCGAAGATGGGGGCGGGAGGCGCATGTTGCGCCCTCCCATGGATGGAGGCACTCCCCCGCAGCGGAGCCATGGCGCGACGGGGAGGAGAAGGCCGCCATGGACCCATACGTCGCTCCTCCTCGCTCGGGTCTCGACCCCGTCACCAGATCCTGCGGTCAGGGGCGAATCTCGCCGGCGGTGAGGCACCGAGCTCCCCTGCGGCCGGAGCTCCCCGCGCTTCGACTCCCCCCAAGTGTCGCCATGAATTTAGGATCTCACCGCCAGGCGGGTCGCCCCTAGCTCGCGGCTGTCGGCCGACGGCGGCGTGCCCGTGGGGTGCTTCGACGGCGCGAAGGTGCGCAAGGACCGGGTGCTGGTGGTGGAGCCGGCGGCCATGGTGGCGGAGCCGGATCTGGAGGCATTCGACCGGCGGTTTCAGCCACCACATCCTGGTGAGCACTGCCGGCCAAGGGAGCTCGCGTTAGCTAGGGGGCCGGGCTCGCCAGCGGCCATGGGATGAGCTTATGGAGGCGTTTTCATGTGATGTTGCACATGTGTTCTTGACATGTTTCGTAGTGTTTCATGTGATGTTGCACTAGTGTTCTTGGCATGTTGTAATTGGTCGCCTTCATGACGTAATCGTTTGTCTTTGTGTTATAATCGATCTGAACATGTTGCATCCGTGTTCTTATATGTTGCGAGTGGTTCACTTGAATGTTTCAAAATTAGATCTAAATAATTTTGATGTTGCAAGCATTAATTTTGGATGTTGCGGATGTTGAGTTTCGATATTGCAGATGTGTGTAATTGAGTGTTGTGTTGAGGAGGAGGACCCTTGATGTTGGGTGTTGCAAACATTAAATTTTAATGTTGCGGATGTTGAGTTTCGATGTTGCAGACACATGGTGTTGCGTTTGTGTTGAGGAGGATGGGGAGGAGAGCCCCTGCTGTTGGATGTTGCACGCAACACGGGTCGCAACATGGTCGCAATATAGTCGCAACATGGGGAGAGGTGAAGAAAGACTCCTGATGTTGGATGTTTCACGCAACCACGTCCGCAACATGCTCGCAACACGCTCGCAACACGCTCGCAACATCGTTCATTAAATGTTGGAAGCGTGACGGTTCGCAACATGGGAAAAGGTCTTCGCAACATGGGAAAAGTTGTTCGCAACATCAATATGCCTTGTAACGCGATCGACGGCTGATACATCCCCTGATTTGAATCGTGCGGCTGCCAACCCGTCCGATGCTAGCGCCCGGATCGGACGTCCGGGCGCTGGCAGCTCCGTTTTTTTAAATACGGATGAGTTATTTTTCAATGACACAGAATTTACTCTTTTTCCTTTCCTTTCTGTTCCGTACGTGGGGCTGGGCTGTAACGACCACTACAGGAAAAGCAACACAGAAGGCATCAAAGCCTGGCCGACCCAAATGCCAACTGTGGTAGCCGGCTACGTCATGGGCTGAAATGGTGTCACTAGCAGATCGTCCTCCAGACCTGCCGCTGCCCATGCGATTTTCCACCCTCCCTAGTAGAAAATGGAAATCCTGTCCATATCTTTCGGAAGCTGGGAATAAAGAAAAACTTTCACTATTGAGATTCTTGCAACCACACAACATCTTTGGAGCCCCACATCCAAATCCTAACTCACGCTCCTCCTTTCCTGCCGCCCTCCACCCCTTGCTCGCGTCACACACCCCTCCCCGCCACCACCATCGTCTCGCTGCCATCGTGGCCTTCCCTGCCACCGGCCCACAATGTCAGACGTCATCGCAACTCTTTGATGCCTACCCTGCTCCGCCAACCCTCGACTGTTGTCGGCCCACCACCGTCCAACCCCTCCTTCCTTGTTGTCGGTGCCACTGTAGCCACCCTCGCGCGATAGGTTTTGTCGTCGTCCGCCCTCCCCTGCATCCAGTTTCACCATGGTCATTCCTCTCCTACCTTCGGCGTTACCACCGCCATTGTGCAAATCGCCGGACGAAGTCGGGAAGGAAGTAAAAGATGTGATTTTTCTTTAGAAAAAATATCGAACGATTTTCAAAAAATGTTAGTAAAATTGTTTTAAAAAATTGAATCCAACTTTTTCTCCAAACAAATGGTGATGCAACTCTTTTTGGAAAATATTGATTCAACTTTTATGAAAAATATCGGATTAACAATTTTTAAAATTTTACAACATCTTTTTTAATTTGCCCTTGTTAGGCGCAAGGCTTAGAGCAAGGCTAATGGTTACGCCTGCCTGTCGGCGACAACATGCTCCAGCTCAGCCAGGACAGTCACAAAAGCAGGAGAACGTAGTGGCGGCCCCACCTACCATATGCTATGTCAAGTCTAGCAGTGACGTGGACGTTTGGGAGCTAGGGAATGGTGATGGTGGGCTCCACAAATTGCTGCACAATGCATTTCGCCGGCTTCGTGCAGGCGTTTTGTGAATCAGCCGCTTTCCTCTCTCTCATGCTTTCTCTCTTTTCTACGTGAGACTCTGGTGACATGTCCTTCCTCTTCTCCGACTGACATGGCCTTACAATACTTGCACTAGAGATCTTCCAATGGACATCAAGAAGCCCTCTACCCCTCTAAGTACGCAGCAACCACCATAACTTTTTAATTTTCCATCATCAGGTGGGAGGACGACACCAAGCCCACCGCGCACGATCAAGATTCGCATTCTCCCATCACCATCCCGATTGGTGGGATACTCCACGTTAGGTCAGTCTCAATGGGAAGTACCATGAGCATTAAATATCATATCACATCAGCAATATTTATGATGAGAGAAGAGTGTCATGGGGTGAGAGATGAGTGGCACAATTCTCAACTTTTCAATCTTAATAACTATGCGACGACACTCCTCACTAAAATTGGCTTTATACTACTATTACTTGTTTTTTCGGGTAAAAAGAGAGCTTTATTAACTAAACTGCGAGTTATAATCGTTAGTAATCAGGTGTAGAACGCACGCAGGTGCATCACCCAAAAAGACTGTCGAATGATCACTTTGTCTAGCTAGATGGGCTAACTCGTTAGAAACTAAATTACCCTCTCTCTTAACCTGAACCACTTTCCAAGCCACCAACAGTTGTGCTTGCCTTGATTTCAGCTACAATGAAGCCAAGCTCTGATCTGTCGCTACTTCCCCTCAGTGTATTAACAAGGCGAGCACAATCAGACTCGAGGATTACCGACCCTGGAACCCATTGCACTGCAAATCGAATACTCTCCAGGCAAGCCATTGCTTCTGCTTCAGTTGCACCTGCACATCTAGACAAAACATGCCAGGTAGTGAACACAATCACCTCCTGCACCTGATTGAGACACAAAAGAACCATCAACATTAATTTTTGTCCAACCAGGAGGGGGTGGCTCCCAGTAACTTTGTAACCTGACTAACGCCACCTCCTTGCCATGCCTAATATCTTCCTAAAGTGCAATTTCTGGCGTACTAACCGACCCATCGTTCTCCATAATTTGATGTAAAGACGACTTCATGGCAAGTAGAGAGTGCACTGAATCTAGAGTACTTGTTGGTCCTGATTGGTGTGTGGTGTTATTGTGCATCGTCCAGGTTCTCCAAAGCAATAGTTTGATCATGTCTCTTTGTGCCCTGATATTATTTTCCAACAGCAACAACAACCAGTCAGGTCTAGTGTGGGTGAATTGTTCCTCGTCCGGTAACAGCCAATGCTTTCTCATAGCCAATCTTAAATCGGCAGCTTGTGGACAGGCCACCACCGAATGCCAGGCTCCCGATTGCAGATGGGGCAACAGTCATCTGCATCACATCTTCTCCTGAACTTATTTCGCTTGGTGGGAAGCACATCCCTGCAAAGCTTCCATGCAAATACATTTACTTTGGAGGCACTCTCCATCCCCATATGTGGGACCACAATTTGAGATCCCTATATTACTTGTTTTGTGGGATAAAAAATAAAAAATAAGCGAAAATAAGAAAAAAGAAGAAGGAAGAGCGTCACATGAGGGCCCTCCCAAGCCAGCTCTACGCATAGAGTCCATACCAGGAAGATTCTATCCTAAGAAACTATAGTCTCCAATGCAAAATCTGAAACAGTAGTTTCTACATAAAAAACATTTATTACTAAGCACAAAAGGAGCTAATTAGATGTGGCATGTTCATATGTGATCCACCGTGCACACAAGACAAAGCAGTCCGTGCACACAAGGCAAAGCAGGCCAGCAGGCCAGACCGCGGCGCGGAGGCCGACCCTCCTCTCCGGCGGAGGCGCATGCAGAGGTCGGCCCTCCTCTCCGACGGCGGCACGCGAGGAGGAGCCAAGCGAGGGCGTGTCGGGTTGCGGTTGCGGATCCGCCGCGCTCCCGAGGAGCGGCCGCCGGGGAGCATATCCGCGAGCTCGGGGGTCCGGCGCGTGCGGAGGTCGGGCTCTCCTCTCCGGCGGTGGCGGGTCCCAGAGAGCAGCTGTCGGCGAGCGGATCCGGCGCGACACTCCTAGGAAGCAGCCGTCGGCGGGCAGATCCGCGAGCGCGAGCTGAGCTACGGCGTCGTAGGGAGGGGCTCAGGGCGGAGGGGATCGGTGGCGCTTGAGCTGAAGAAGGGCGCTGATGTACAGGATCCGGCGACTCCACGCGGTTCTCCCCCAACACTAGTCTTTGCGGAGTCGTGATGCATCGATCGGTGCGTAGACGCGAAGTCCAGATAAGAAACGAAGTCTTCATTTTTCCCTTCTCTCTTCAATAACTGCAGTGCCACATCAGCAAAAATGCAATAAACATTGTCTTGGACTCTATGATAGAGTCTGGGTTGGGACTTGGGAGTGCCCCGACGGAGGAATTCACGTCAAAGTACTACTGTTGGATAGTGCTCCCTCCAGTTTGGTAAAAGAAGTCGTTTAGGACGGCGACACGGTCTCCAAAGTATAACTTTGACTTCTTATTTTTATAAAAATAATTATTAAAAACTAACACATGTATACTTTTATAAAAGTATTTTACAAGACAAATCTATTCATATAGTTTTCGCGTTTCCAAACTCAACGACTTAAAAATTATTCATGATTTATATTTCCAACGTTTGACTCAGATATTGTCCAAAATGACTTCTTTTACCAAACCGAGTATCATGTTTTCCTCAAAACGATGCGGTCGGCTGCCAGGTGGACGCCGCGGGTTGGGCGCTGACGTTCCTGGCAAAAGGTTTTTCCGGTGGACCAACCACACCCACGGACAGCGTCCTCCTTTGACGCTTTGCGTCGCGATCCACTCGCGTGCAGGTCGCTTTCCCTTCCACCACCCAGCTCTGAACCTCCGGGCTCCGGCTCGTCTCCGCGCGCGCGGGCTCACTCACTTGCATCGGCGCGCGGCACCCTGCGTCCGCGGCGCTGCTGCGCCGGGGACAACACGCGGAGGAGATCGTTTGGGCGCGGCCGGCCGACCTGACGACGCCACGAGGAGGGGAACACGGACGCATGGTGTGAGCTGTGAAGACCCACGGGACCGTGCACAGTGCTCGCCGCCGCCGGAGCCACACTCCATACCGCACCGCGCCGCCCCACCCGCCCATGCTCCGCGTCCTTTCCCGAGGGCCGAGGCTTATCTCCGCGCAGGGAGGAGCCCACCATGCATGCCCTCCGCCGCCGTGTCCATCTCCACCCCCCGGCATGTTGGGATTGCCCGCACGTTACGCGCCCCGTGCACGTAGGCCATCGATCGCGATCCCCACCACCACACCCAACGGCCAGCCTCGCCGTCGCGGGCGCGGCGCACCTCCTCACCTGTCACCACCCCACTTGCTCCGCTCTACCCAGCACGTTGCGTCCCTCCCCAAACCATCTGCGATCGCGACCTGTGTCGCCTGCCGTTCCGGCCGGGCATCCGCATTGCCGGACGTACGCCGCCGCGCGCGTTTACCATACCAGTCGTAGTTTGTGCGTGTACTCCGCAGCTCATGCACATGTCGTCGGGTGTTGTCGTCTCGTACGAAGAAAAACGACGCGATATCACGGTCGCCACGCGGTAGTTACAGATGCGGAGAAGGACCTGCCTGCAGATGCAGCTAGGTCGCAGTCTAGCAACGGGAGTGAGGACAATTCAATGCGATGTAAGCAGTAGCAGTTACACGAATTCGGGTCACACAAAAGTATTGGTTACACACAACACGATCCGACGCTCTCAGCTTGTCGCTGCAAAAAACAGAAACGATCGAAGGTGGGGGAAGAAAACTTATTGAAAGTACCGAGACGACAAGACGGAGTGGAAACGCGGATCAGCAGCAGGGCCAGCAGCACGCCACAAGATCGAGACTTCAACGATCGCTTGGTCGCTCTCTAGTCGCTCGCTCAGACGAGGCGGCGGCAGATGGTGACGCCGTCGGCGATGGCGAGCTGGCAGACCTCGACGCGATCGTCGGCGGAGAGGCGGACGTTGAGGTCCCTGATGGCGGCGGAGAACCTGCGGTCGAGGTCGGACATGGGTGTGTCGGGCGGCATCGCCACGGTGCCCGCCCACAGCGTGTTGTCGTACACGATGGTTCCCCCGACCTTGACCAGCCGGAGCAGCTGCTCGTGGTACTTGACGTAGTTGGGCTTGTCGGCGTCGACGAAGGCGAAGTCGAACGCGCCGACGTTGGCCTCGTCGGCGAGGAGCGCGTCGAGGTGGTCCAGCGCGGGCCCCTCGCGGAAGTCCACCTTGTGCGCGACGCCGGCCTTCTCGATGAACGGGCGGCCGATCTCGTAGTACTCGCGATCGACGTCGATGGCGATCACCTTGCCGTCGTCGGGGAGGGCGAGGGCGGTGGCCAGGAGGGAGTAGCCCGTGAACACGCCCACCTCCAGCGTGTTCCGCGCGCCCGTCAGCTTGATGAGCATCCGGAGCAGCTGCGCCTCGTCCGGGGACGACTGCATGAACCCCCACTGGTGCTTGTCCGTCACCAGCCGCAGCTCGCGCATGCACTCCGGCTCGTGCGGCAGCACCGACGTGTCCAGCACGTACTGCATACATGCAACCGACCGATCGACATCAGTGTCTGGGAATTGAAGAGGGCCGGGACGACAACCGACTGATCACGAAATTGATTGATTACCTTGTAGAGGGCCTCGCTCTTGAGCAGCGTCTTGTTGCTGCTGTCGAGGCCTTGGTGGACCTGGGCCATGGTGTCGCCGCCGGCCGCCATGGATGGATCTCTGATCTCTCTCTCTCTCTGTTTGGTATGCGAGCTGCCGACGCCTAGCTAGCTACTCTCTCTGATGGTGGTGGTGCTTTGCTTGCAAGATAGGAGTACTACAGCTAGCTCTCACGGGGTCGCCCACTACTATACATACATACTCGGCCTCGCAGGGATAGTCTATTTATGAGCTGGGAGCCCTGCAGGGAGTTTAGCAGGGGTTGGTGTGTGCCTGCTGCCCTGTTGCCTTATTTGTGGTTGCTTACCCCACCATGATTCTTCCTAACCATTAAGATAAAGCAAAAGGTGAGTGCCTTAAGACTTTACACCCCGGCGCTCTCATCACCAACTCTCTCTCTCTCTGTCTCTCACTCTCCTTCCTGGAAGAGCACCGAAGACATTTCCCTCTCACGTTGCTGTTGACCCACCAAACAAACATGGCATTGATCATTCACCTTTTACTTTCTACAATTCTACTAATGTTTTTCATTGTTTTTTTTGGTCGAGGTGAAGTGGAGAGAATACATACATGGACGCACACAACTGGATCGATCGACGTCGACCCGAGCACCACCCGTCGTTGTGGCGGTCCACGAATGGCCGATCGATCCCGGGGTTCGTTTCCCTACCACCGCCACCTGCCGCGACCTACCCACTCCCCTGTCGTGGACATAATTCTTTTCTTTTTGAGAAATGGAACAAGTGGCCAGTGGCTGCGCCCCCCTTTGCTCTCTGGTGTTGGTGCGGTTGTTACAAGAAGCGCAGGAGCGCGAAGGCGCGGAGGACCATATGAATATAGCGATTCGGCACGGTTTTTCCCTGCGCGCGAGTGGCCGATGACGCGTCTGGTGGCCGGAATTATTTTTTGTTGCTTCCGTCGATGACGATGGTCGACGACGATAGTTTTTTAGTCCCGGTGCTGTGCATGGGTGGACCTGTGCAGCATCCAGCATGCACGGTTCAAAGGGGAAACATTCTTTTCTCCGCACAAGAGGTGGACCAAAAAAAAGCTTCTTTACTGTTAGCAAGCATCTCTTCCAGGTCAACAGCCATCATGCATGCTACGAACAGGAGATGTTGGGCAGGTCTGCGTGGGCGTTTCCAATCGTATATTTAGCCAAGACTACTTTAGGGCGATGAATTTAAGCGAGAAAAGAGTCTGATAAGCGAAACTTTGAATATTGTGCAGTGAGAGAACAGTGTATTGGGAATTGAGCGAACTTATCTCTTCTCTCCTAGTTAGTCTCTTGTCTTTTTGCAATGTTTCATGATTAAAAAATTAGTTTCACTAGCTCTAAGCTAGATTGTTGGAGACGCCCGGTGACAGATTTTTGCGTGCCGCGCGCGTGGTTCCCGGTGCCAGTACGTTGAGTGCAATGATACACGGCGCTGTCGGGCCTCCGTCCGTTTCGGAGGGAGTACGTGCCGGCGGTCACGCAACGCACTCCGATCTACTACAGAGACCAGACCAGCCAATGAAACCCACAAAGCGCCTATAGCTATCACGCCAACTCTAGAAGGAGCGGCGTAGCATGCATCTTGACGAACGCTTCCATGTGCCGCGACTTGCTGGCGGCGGCCTCGTGATTGGCCAAGGAAAAAGAGCCGAGCCAGAGCCGCCGCCACCACCACCCAACGGAATGGTACCGTGCGCGCGCGTACGATTGGTATACCACGCACGTAGTATACTCGGCACCGCCACGTTGTTCCCCGGCGCCAGAAACTGACGACGGTGATGCCAGCTCGACTCGCCCGGTCATCATCAGACGGCCGGGGCCAGCAGCCACGACGGCGAGGCTTCTCGATCGTCGTCTCCGGCTCTCCGCTCCCGCCCGCCGCCGGGTCGACATCGACGGCTTGACGCTACGGCGCGCGCCGAGCGCGCACCAGGCCGGCCGGCCAGCCAGTCACCCACCACCCTCCACCACCACCAGCTCAGTCACCAGACCCGCCGAAAGGGACGCGCACCAGCCACGCCATGCCAGGCCACCAACCACCAACCACCTCCTCCTCCGATCCCCCTCCGCGATACGGATCAACCCCCGGCCGGCGTGCCCGAGGGACAGTCGCGCCGGTCACTACTCCTAATATGTGCTGTACGATCTCAATCTATGGGCCTGTTTGGCAGGACTCCGGCTCTGGCTCCTCTGGCGGAGTGACTTCTCTGGTGGAGTTGAGTCATTTTAAAAAACGTTTGACAAAATAGCGCCACGGTGGATTTTGTCGGTTGGGCGGGGTGAAGCCACCAAAACGTGCTCCGCTCCCCTTTGAAAGCCACGAGGGGCTCCAGCTCCGGCTCCACACTGGAGTCGGTGCATTTACTGTTGTTTGGCAGAGGGGCCGCCGGAGCCGCTCGTGGAGCCGGAGCCGGAGCCCTCCCAAACAGACCCTGTATATGTGCTGTAGTACGAGGTTGCGTTCATTCCGTGTATAGTGCATGGGTTTG
This sequence comes from Cenchrus americanus, assembly GCA_947561735.1. Taxonomy (NCBI): domain Eukaryota; kingdom Viridiplantae; phylum Streptophyta; class Magnoliopsida; order Poales; family Poaceae; genus Cenchrus; species Cenchrus americanus. Next base: position 122,440,565 of record OX387242.1, on the reverse strand, counting down.
TTCCTGATGACAGGTACACCAAGCAGCAGATATGAGGTTCCCATTCTGATTTATTGGCCCCAACTAAAGGTCTCTCTTTCTTGTGCTAAAAGTAGAGAGAGACTCCTGGACAGAGACGCGAACCAGACTCTTGAAACCAGACGCTAGGTAGGGGGGAGAGGGCGACGCGGAGAAACTCCGGAAGAGGAGAAAGCATCTGTGCGTGCCAGACCGCGCGTGTGGTCCGAGTTCCAACTCGTACAAGTCATCGAGCGACAACGAAAGCTTGCGGCCTGGCCAACTGCCTGCACCCACTGCACGTACTGCCGCTGCCGGCCACCGAACTCGCCGCGCCGGTTTCGACGAGCACCAATGACCAACCCTTGGGCGGGCCTAGGCGCCTACCGTTCGATCGTAGCAGCGCAGGGCACGATGTCACACTCACACACCAAAAACGGCACTGTGCCGCCAGATTCGGTTTGCCGTCGAGAACTTGAGAGAGCCATGGTGACTGACCTTTGTGCGTTCAATAATTTTGTGAACACCAGCGAGAAGGACCGAGCAAGTGCCGCCAGTCCGCCAAACTACGATACCACATGTCCCCGTGCTCCGTCCGGTTCTTAGACCGTCTCCAGTATGGTGAATCTGCTGCAAAATGCCTTTTTGAGAGACCGAGAGAGAAGAAATTGATGTGCAAAAATGGAGGCCTCCAGCAACGTGCAGATCCCGTCGCGCAGCTCCTACGATGGTTGCTCAGCGCGCCCTGGCGTGGAACCCGACGTGCGGCAGTGGCGGCCGGAGAAGGGAGGGGCCGAGCCTGGGGCGGAGAAGAGGGCCGCACGTGCCGGATCTGGGTCGCTTGTGCCGTCGAGCAGGGCCGTCCCAATAAAGACTGAGGCCCTGTACGAATCTCTAAAGTAGGCCTACTAGTATAACAAATAAGAACAATAAAATTAAAAATATAGTATAATAAATCAGGTTGAAAAGAATCATCAACATTCTCAACGGGATTAGTATCCAAATTATCACCGTCATTATCAATTTGCTCATTAGTGTTCTTATTAAGAGCATCCTGTATGGCAACATTATTTTCAGCCTATGTTTGCCCATCTATAAGATCGCTATCACCATTATTATCATCAATTGGATGACTCTGACCAATTGTCTGGTTATTGAAGGACACTTGTCATTCTTTTCTAACAAATCTGTCCATAACTCCTTTCTCAGATTGAGTTAATTTATCTCTTCTTTGTTTTTTCACACGTTTTTGGTAACTTGATTCAAATTTCCTAGATGGATTTGCTGAAGACATGTCTTTATTTGATCTCGGTTCTCGAACACTAGTAGAAGAAAGATAAGAACATTTTCATTTACTAATCCACGTGAAGCATTGAGTAGAATTGATGAAGTAAAGATAAAAAACTATTACTTTTCTTAGCACTTCCGTCCAGGAATCAGAAGGCTTCACGGCACGCCTCTTGCTCCTGCAGACTGCAGTCCTGCCGTGTCGCGGTGACGCCTAACGTCATGCTCGAGCGACCAGCAAATGTGCCCTTGAGCGCAGCCCGTAGAGTACTATATGGCGCAATTAGGCTATCCGCACTCGTCGTGCTAAAAATTCATCCTCTAAAAGGAATATTTCTACCTTGTCATCCAGATTTTACAGAACAGTACTAAATTTTCCGCACCCGTCATACCCTAAATCTCGTACTCCATACCAACTACCCACTGCGGGGCCCACCTGTCATACTCTTTTATTCCCTTCCCTCCCCACCCCTCCAACTATCTCTCTCTCCCCTTGTTCACTCCCCCCCGCATCCCCTCCCCACGACCGGCTCCCTCCCCTCGATCTGCGGCGGCGCCGGCCTCCCGAGGCGGAGCTCCAAGGCGTGGCGGCGGCCCCTCCCTCCTCCCCCGCTTTCAAACGGCGGCGGCGGTGGAGCTACCGGGCCGGCGGCTCGCCCCGGGCGGCGGCTGTGGTCGCGCGCGACGGCTCGCCGGGCGGCGTCGGCACCCTTCCTCTCCCCGGTGCGGCCGGTGCGAGCCCCTCCCTCTCCCCCCTGCGTCGACGGTGCACCTCCCTTACGTGCCTCGCCGGCGATCGAATCGGGGGCGGATCGGCGAGGTGAGGTCGGCGAGACGGCCATGGATCCGACGCACCTCCCTCCCCAAGCTCGCGCCTCGGGGCCGGCGGCGGCGCCCACCTCCCTCCCCAAGCTCGCGCGCCAAATCCCCGGCGTCGTGCTCGAGCATCGGCCGGCTGCTCCCTCTCTCCGTTGGAGCGGGGGCGGCGGCTCCACGCGCGGCCTGCGGTGGCGGAGGTCCTCGCGGGCCTCGGAGCGACGGCGGCGGATGGGATCAGTGATCCGGCGACCTCGGGCTCCACCTCCCCCTCTCCCTACTGCGCCCCGCCGGGTTGTTGTGGTTGGCGCGCCGGACCGTGGGGCTTGCGGGCCCGTCCCGCCGCGTGGGTTCGTGGCGTATCCGGGGAGCAAGCCCAGCACTAGGGGATCCGGGACGCCGGGGTGCCGTAGCGTCCCTCTCGCAGTACCCCGGTGCGGGGGTTTTTCCCTTAAAGACGTACTGTAGTTCGCTTGCAGTTCCTATCCAGTACGCCAGTGCGGACAGCCTTATGCCCTAGACTGAAGCGACAACGAGATCGATTGGAAGCCGAGGGAGATGAGCGGACAATTAGGTACGTCTGTACGTCCGCGCGACGGAAATCATGGGAAAAGGAGTTTTGTGATTTGGCCTTCCTTGTGTGAGTTAGATGACTAAAAATAAATTTTGGACCAACAATTAGAGAAACTCCAAGAGACTAGCTATTTTGATTTAACTAGTTAAAAATGAAAAATTTATCCAAAAACTCAATCCAACAGACTAGCTAAACTTGTCCTCGTTATCCTCCACTAGCTAAACTAGGGGCTTCACTAGCCATCTTTGGCTAGCTAGTTCCGCTAGCTATCCCCTCGTACATGAGTATGGTAGGCGTGATCCACTAGCGGTGGAGCATATGGAGAGTTGATTTTAGCTAGTCTGTTGGATTTCATCAACTTTTTGCTAGTGATTTCATTTTACATACTAGTCAAATCAGGATTTTAGCTAGTGACTTTTAGAGAGCCTCTTGGAGTTGCTCTTAGTAGGCTTATGAGCTGTCGACATGAAAAATGGAGGCTCCTACAAAATGGAATCACACCGGCCGCACACCCAAAGGGATGGGCCTACCGTCGAGACGCGGATCCGCGGAGTGGATGGAGCAAATCCGACGGGGGTGGAGGGAGACCAACTTGAGGTAGGGTAGGAGCCGGAGGCGCGGAGGCGGGGACAGAGTTGGAGCCACGTGGGAAAAGGGAGCTCGAGCAACTCGCTGTCGTCCTCCGTGCCGGGGAAGGAAGCGGCAGGGTTGGAGGTGGCTGGAGCGCGTGCACCTCCTCACCGGAGAAGATGCAGTGGCGGCGCTGGCGCCGGCGTCGGCCTCCTCTCGCGTCGAATCCGAGCCTAGGGAGGGGAGAGGGACGTCGACGGGCTCCGCCACGACTCCCCTCCGCTGCCGCAAAAACCCAAGATCCACCGGCTCAGGGCCACGAGTGCCGGTGGGTCCCATCGCCAGGACTCGTCGCGCCGGTGGGCGTGGTGGCCCAGGCTCAAGCGCCAGCTCCACCACCCCGAGAGGGACGACGTCGAGGAGGTGGTTGTCGCGGCGGTCCCAAGATTCCCCCATCTCACGAGACCCTGCAGGAGCCTCCGCCAGGGCTTCTTCCTCGTTGCTGGTTCTCACTGCGGCTGGCATCACGGTCTTGGCCGCTGCCGCCGCGACTTTCGGGTCCCAACGCCATGAGGCGTCGTGCCAGTGGCTGTGGCTGCGGCGGGGCCCCTGCTCGAGGCGGAGAACGAGCGGGAGTTGAGTGGGGGAGAGATGTGACAGTTAGTGGAGGGAGCGATGCGAGAAAAAGAGAGGAATCCCGAAATTGCGCGTCGAGGAGAGACCAACCACAATTTGCAGCAAGCATTCCAGCATCTGCTGAAGGCCCAACAGTAACCCTTCCTTCTGCAATTTGTAGATATAGCAACGGCTGAAGACTCCGCTGGAGTTGGTCTTACCGTTGTTTGAATTGAATTATCCTTTTGAAACGTCACAAGGTGTACCTGCTGGATAGGATGAGAAGGAAGGGTTCCAAAGAATCAACCTCAACTCTTGCATTAAATCATTAAATGGATAAGGAAAAAGTCCGGTCAACGTCAGTACTACATGACCGTTGACCGTTTAAAATAAGTCAAAAACAATCTTCACTAACTTCTGGTAAAAAAATCTTCACTGACTTCTCACTACCGGAAAAAAGGGCATTTGTACCGGCTCCAACCCTCATTTGTACCGGGTATGGAGCCAGTACAAAGCCATCGGTACAAATGAGGGAGTCTCATTTGTACCGGGTGAAATACCCAGTCCCTCGAACGTCCGTAAGCATCCGTCGCCCCCCTCACTGTCCCTTCTCGTTTTCTTTTCTTTCTTTTTTTCTTTCTTTTCTTTTCCTTTATTTTCTTAGGTTCTTCTTCAATCAATCACACAAGATTCACATATAGATAAATTCAACAATAAAATTCGTCAAATCACAATGTTCGCATAAGCTTCACAGGTTACAATCGAATCACAATGAACATCATCTACATTCTACATATCAAATCGAACAACAAGTCAAAAAAAACTTCTCAGATCCGAGCACAAGAACACAAGAGAGGGAGGAGGGTGGCTGGGATGTCGCCTTCGGCACTCGGAGCAGGCCACCGCGCCTGCTGGCGTGTAGGAGCTCCACATTTGTACCGGACCATCTCTTCAACCAATACAAATGTGGGAATGACACATTTTGTAACGCCCGCATTTTAGCTCTTAATAAATCACCTGCTAAATCACGTGTGTTTTCAAAAACTCTTCCGCTGGGCTCAATCACCTCCCCGAAATCCCGATCATCTCCCCCCTCGTCCTTCCTCGGCGCGCGTGCCGCGAATCCCGCCGGCACCGCCCGCACTCGGGCCACCGCCGCCGCTCGCCGCGTGCCGCCTCGGCGCCGCTGTCGGCCACCTCGCCGGGAATCCCAAGCAATGCCGCGGTCCCGCCGGCCGGTCCGCCTCGCCATCACCGCCGTCCCGAAAATCACGCTGACACCCGAAAAACCGGAAAACCCCACAAAATCCCTTCTCCCCTCCCTTCTAATTTTCCTAGGATTTCTCCTAAATTTCTAAACCCTTTCTTTTTCTTTCATTTCCTATTTTCCTTTTACTATTTTCTTTTCCCCATTTTCCTTTTCTTCCTTTTCTTTTCCCTCCCTTCTTTTCCCTCTTCCTTTCTTCTTCCTTCGGCCAGCGCCCGACCCGACCGCGCTTGGCCGACCGTGCGCCCCCGGCGAAGACGCCCACCGCGCACGCCACCCCGCCCTGCTCCCCCGCCCGAACCGTCCCATCGGCGCCCGCGACGAGACCCTACCCTCGCCCTCGACACCGGGGGCCGCCCGCCGAACCGTCGCCTCCGCACCACCATTGCGGGACGGCACCACCGCCTCGCGGCGCCTCACGCCGGCGGCTGGCCACCACCGCGCCCTACTTGATGGGTCATATCGCACCGCATTTACTCCACCGCAAATCCAGGCCGCGACCCCGCCGGACGAGTCAACGACGGGATATTTTCCCCACCGCCTTTGCCGGCCGCAGAAGCTCCTCGAGCTCGAAATATCGGCCGCTCAACCGCCTCCCCGCGCCTATAAATAGGGGCCGACAGCTCCCCAGCTCACCCCACACCGCCAAAACCGAGTCCCCTCCTTCCTGAGCACTAGAGCGCCGCCGCCCCCAAGCACCGCCACCTCCAGTCCGCCCATGCCTGCGGAGTCGCCCCTGCAAGGAACCATAGCACAAGGTGAGCACGGGGCTGAGATCCCCTCGGCCTCCTCTCCATTTTGCCCCATCTCCAGCCGTCGCCGTGCTCGGGACCTGCCGGCGAGCGCCCCTGCCGGCCGGCCGCCCGGCCGATCCCCTCCCTCTCTGTTCTGGACCGAGGAAGGGGAAGGAGAGGGCGGTTTTGCCAAAAACCTCCTGACCTTTCTCCTTTTTCCTCCCACCGAGCCCCCTCTCTATTCTCTCTCTTCTTTCAAAGAAATCCCTACCCCATAATATAATCCATATTTAAACCACTACCTCTATGATATAATTTACAACTAGGACCCTATATCCTTTAATCAAAACCTTTTTACTATTTAACCAAACCCTTTCCATATTAAACTTATTTATAGTTAGGTCCTCGAGCCCCTATCTAATCCTAGTGACGCCTTTAACACGTCACTTCATGTTCGTATTTTCACCCGACCGATCCCAGCTCTTGCCCCGGCCCTTCACTTATATTCCCGTTCAGCCATATACCCTTAAATAATATTTACTCCTTCATTATATATCTATTTCCCCTCGAGCTCAGTCGGTAAATCTTGCATGCTTGTATTGATTGCATGCTTGTTGGTGTGTGCACTATAGCCGACAGAGTGAACGAAGGAGGGTACCACGAGCCGGAGTTTGGAGCCAAGTATTGCGAGCAGGAGCCCGAGATCCCGAACCACGAGCCGGAACTCCCCGAGGACTTCGAAGACGGCAAGTTCAATCTCATCCTTTTATGCATGCTTTGGTCCTAGTTTTATAAACACAACCCTATACCCGTTTTATAAATTGCATACTGTTTTTACTGCAAAAACTGGTAGGATAGCCACCATTGATTGCTATGATTGACCTTTGTTTGGCCTAAATGATTGCTTTAAAATGTGTGAGTGCTTTAAAAATGGGAATGGGATATTTTGGAAAATGAGTAAAGAACTGGGTAGATGGGATGGATGTGTATGTCAGGAGTATGGGTGAGCTCGTACCTTTGTGGTTGAGCGTGTTGGAGATGTCCATCTTGTCGTTAAGGACCGGGTTGCGTGACATCTCACCTGACCCAAATTATCGTACTACCACTCGACCATTGTATGTGGCAACGACTTAGCATAAATCCCACTAGTTACTCTACTTGCCATCTGGTGTGCGGGTGAGCAGTGGAAGATCAAGGAGTAGGGGTACAATCTGTGTGAGGTACGCCCTTGTTATGTGAGATAACCCCTTGGTTGCTTGTGTGGTGGCTCGTAGGGTTAGCTAAGGTGCGTAATGGCTTTGATAGGATCCGCGCCGGCACTAAGGTGTTCGTGTGGCGGTACCCTACTTGTGGGTAAAGATGTACAACCTCTGCAGAGTGTAAAACCTATTCGAATAGCCGTGTCCACGGTATTGGACGAGTCACGGTGTGGTCACAAAACTAGTGTTTGGGTGTGGGATGTTTTCAAGGCGTGAGTTGTTTTCTGGAAAAGTGTGTGGCTGTGTGCCTGGGCTACTGCGGACGGGTAGTCCAGTAGTTCCTAATTGGTTTTCTCAAAACAACTGAGTTACTTGGGTTATAAAAATTGTTTGCGGAAACCTTTTCGAAAATGACCCCCTGCATGAGTAAACGTGTCTACAAATAAACCTTAACCTGATCCTTGATATATCCTGTGCATGACCTGCTTATAAGCCCCTCCGTGGGTGGGGTTGGACTTGTTGAGTACGTTTGTGCTCACCCTTGCTTAACTAACTGTTTTTCAGAGGAGGATCCCGACTTCGTTCCCGAAGACGTCGAGTAGGTCGCCTCCCTACACCCAACCGTGCCTGTGGATTCAGGGCCTCCACAGGGAGCTTCCATGACGTGGTACTCTGATGAGGCTTTAGAAGCCTTCGCTATCGTAGTTTGGTCACTAGCTCTTGTGTTGTTCCTCGTGGCAGGGCGCTCCCGTGCCCACTACACCGCCGTAATGTAAGGGAATGAACCACCTATTGTAATAAATGTGTTACCAGCCTCCTGGGACTGGTATTAGTGTCACATTTAGTCACCTCTGATGAGGGGACGCTTCAGGTGGTATCAGAGCCGTAGGTTTGGCCGTAGGACGCGACCCCTAGGATCCGAGACCTTTTCTGGCCCCTCTCTAACCTTTTCTCTGCTAAGTTCATCTTTCCACAAAATCCTTACCTTGATCCTTGCCTGGTTCTAGATGGCTAACCTGGAATGGAACGGAGGAGTCTGCCCCGCACAACCTGGCCTCCCTAACTTGCTACTACTCAGCGTGGAGCGCGTCGGAGTGAGGGACCCATCGGAGTTCATCTATCGGGAATACGAACGCTATGGCACCCTTCGGTGTAAAATGCTGATCTTCGTGGGTAGAAGCACACTCTACCCCGACATAGATACCCGGTTCATCTCCACCACTGGGTTTCGCTTCGCTGACACCTACCCAAAGGCTGCCCAGAAGGCCCTGTGACGTTTACAAGTGGTTTATAGGCAGCATCTCAGAAGAACTCCAATGAGATTTTTCCCACCCTCAAGAGGTAGAGGACGCTCATGGATTGACCGAATGAGGGGACTGGAAAGAGAAGAAGAAGACCTAGAAGATGCAGTTTCCCACCTGTCCATCTACCTCAATAGCCTAGACCACCTCTACCGTGAACAAGCCGTGCAGCTGAAGCACTAGATCGACAGGGTAGAAAGAGCAGAACAAAGGGTGGAGTTTGAAAAGGAAAACACAAGAGTAGCAGAAGTTGCCCTAGCTAACTTGGAGCAAGATTACACTAGGGAAAGGGAACGCTGTGAAATATTCCACAAGAACCTATGGGATGAGCTCCACAAGGAACGTAGAAGAAGAGATGAAGCTGGCTTGATGAAAGATGAACCCGAAGAAACTCATTGGGACAAAGGAACCCAGACTGAGGACGTGATACTGGAGCAAGACCTCCCACCAAAGAAGCGTCGCATTCAGACGGAGGAAGAGTCCCCATGAGGATAGACTAGAGTGCCTAGGCTAGAGCTGTTGTCCTAGTAATAATAAGTGTACCCTGAGGAGTGTACCCCAACCTTGTTGCTAAATAAAACTATCTATCTTTTGTACCATACCCTTTGCACAACTTGTTCAACTCTTCCCTTGTTTTCAGATGGCTGAAGATGGATGGACCCAAGGCGTGTGCCAAGAGGAGCATGGTTTTGCTCGCCTCCTTATCAACTCCCTTGAGCGCCTCAGTATCACTGAGCACCCAAGGTACTACAACAGAGAGTACGAGCAACTCGGCACTCTTCGTTGTAGGGTGGTCCTCTCCATCACCAGAAGCAACCGCCACACCAACATCGAGCTGTGGCGCGTGACCGGCACAGGGTTTCGACACCGAGACACCTACCCCTTGGCCCTCAGAAAAGCCCTCCGCTACCTATGTCGGATCTACGAGGAACACCTCGTGCCCACACCGATGTGGTATTTGCCCCCTGCCATCAGAACCTCAGTCTGACAGGCCCGCATGAGAAACCTGGAATGGCGCCACCATCAAGAAGACCTTTTATACCATATAGTTTCCTACCTTGTCTCCCTGGACAAACTCTTTGATGACCAGGCCAAGCTCTTGAGAGAGCAAATCAGTCGGGCCGAGCAAGAAGAAGTCACAGTAAGGATGCACTAAGTTCGAGGGCTCAAGCTGAAGCAAGGACCGCAGCCGCCATAAGCAGTGAAGCTATTGCCCATGAAAGCCTCAGGCGGATCCATGATCAGCGCATGCAGGAATGGACTAACAGTGGAACACCCGTTCCGGCCATTGGAGAAGCACAAGTCCTACTTGGGACACCCCTTGTAGGGTGGGGAGGAACTATTGAAACCACGCCAGCACCACCGGTAGTCACCGAACAACCAACGGCGACCGCAGAAGCTGCAGCACAACCCCAAGAGAATGGAAACCCCGAGGGCGAGGATGACGATGAGCTGCTCATCCCGCTGGAAGTGCACTCAGCCCCAGAAGATGGCTCTCCTCGCGAGTAGCATGGCTATGTTGCCTTGACCCAAGGAATGAAGCCGCGTTGGTCGGAGCTTAGAGTCACACCCTTAGCTTTTGTCGTAGAACCTGGTCGTGTAGCGTGTCCGCGTTGTATCAGTCGCGTAGTTCGGGATGTATCCTCCTCACTTGTTTGCAATAAAAATTTGTCTGTGCTTGTTTGTTTGCTATGTGCTTGTTGTGTGCTTGCCGGCAGGAGTAGACCCTGCCTTTTCAAAAAGAAATTCGTCCTAATCCACTTAAACATCACATAAAACCTAGATCTCTTAGAAACCCTCTCCTTTACAGATGGTTTCCAGGCGCCCTGCCAGGACCCTCCAAGGCTCTGTTCGTATGGACGCGGAAGGTTCTCAAGCCGATCGAAGGTAGCGCCTCAACGACCAGGAAGTGAATCAAGGCGAAGATGGAGGAGAAAACGTTGTCCTGCCACCGCCACCCCCTTCCGTAGAACTGGAGCAAGTTTTGTCCAACCAGACTTTACTGATGGAAGCCATATTCAATGCCGTCAACCGTCCAAGGCCCCGAGTTCTGGGCATGAATGAGAAGCTGATCGAATTTCTCAGGACGAAGCCACCCACTTTTGGCGGGTCTGTGAATCCCTTGGATGCTGATGACTGGCTGAGAGACATTCTAAGGGAGCTGGAGCCCTTCAACTGTGAAGACCGAGACAAGGTTCTCCTGACCACTCACCAGCTCACCGGAACAGCCTTAGCCTGGTGGGAGAACTACTGTGCAGCAACCAAGGATCCCTCCACCATCACTTGGGATGAGTTCGTGGAAGAGTTTCGATGCTACCACATCCCAGAAGCCACGGTGAAACGCAAGGCAGATGAGTTTCGTGAACTTCACCAGGGCAACAAGTCAGTGGAAGATTACACTTATCAGTTCATAGAGTTGGCTAGATACACCCCTGAGGAAGTGGACAAGGACTCCAAGAAGCAGGATATGTTCAAGAAGGGCTTGACTCCGGAGCTGAGGACTCTGCTTACCCCTCAGATGTACCCAGATTTCAACACCCTCATGAACATGGCCATCCTCACAGAGAGAGCCAGGGCGTAAGAGAAGAAAGAAAACAAGCGCAAGTTCATGGAGCACAAGGCTCAATAGCAAGAGCATTCCCAGAGGCAGAAAAGCTTCGGACACCCCATGTCCAGGTTCCAAGCCCCCATGCAGTACAGAACCCAGTCGCAAGCCACGGGCTCTCAAGGCCCCAGAACCCAGTTCAAATCGTACAACAACCAGAACACCATGAAGCCCCCACAGAGCAACAACAACAACAACAACAACTCTAGAGTGTGTTTCGACTGCCATGAGACCATACACTTCATTGCGAACTGCCCATATGCCAAAAAGCCAACGGCTTCAGCCTTCTCCAACTCAGTGCATGGGCTAAGGCCGCTCGTATCTGGAGCCAACCGCGTGCCAGTTCGTAGCAACAACAACTTTGGCAACAACAACAACCAGCAGATGAGGCAGCCCCAACAGTCTTATGGACGAGCCCGCGTCAACCACATCAACGCACAGGAGGCTCAAGAAGCACAAGGCGTAGTGCTCGGTGAGTTCCTAGTCAGCTCAGTCTTGGCCAGGGTTCCCCGAAGCGTTGGGAACCGGACCGGTTTGGCCGGTTCCCGGTGGAACCGGTCCGGCCCAGTACACGAACCGGTCCGGTTCCCAGTCCCAAACCGTGCCTATAATTTCTTATCCCCACCGAACCGGCCATTTTCACCGGTTTACCGGTCGGTTTTTTTGGTTCGTGGGAACCAGTGTGGGGCGGTTTGGGGAACCCTGGTCTTGGCAACCATATTATTTGATTCAGAAGCATCATATTCGTTCATATCCTCAAGTTTTGTGGAAAAGCATAACATACCTACAGTACTACTAAAAGCACCCCTGTTAACTCGAACGCCCGGAGGTGACATCAAGTGTCAACTGGGATACTCCTAGATAAGGATCATTTTAAGTGGGGTAGAGTTCCTAGCGGACCTAGTAGTACTGAAGTCCAAGGGAATAGATGTGATCCTTGAGATGGATTGGTTAAGCCAACACCATGGTCTTATAAGCTTCATCGATAAGGTAGTGCACCTAACCAACCCAGAAGGAGTGCAAGTGACCTGCCACACCCGAGGACACAGACCAGACATAATGGTTTTTAGCATGGAAGCCAAATCCATAGAGGATGTCCCAGTAGTGCGAGAGTATCTAGATGTGTTCCCCGAAGAACTCCCCAATGCCACCAGATAGGGATATAGAGTTCATCATTGACCTTATCCCCGGAACCTCTCCCATAGCCAAGAGACCCTATAGGATGGCAGCCCCTGAGTTGGCAAAGTTAAAGAAGCAGCTAAGAGAACTTCAGCAGAGTGGATTTATCAGACCAAGCTCTTCACCATGGGGAGCCCCAGTGCTCTTTGTAGAAAAGAAGGATAAAAGCCTGAGGATGTGCGCGGACTATCGCCCACTGAACGAAGTGACTATCAAGAACAAGTATCATCTCCCTAGAATAGATGACTTATTTGACCAACTGAAAGGAGCCAAGTACTTTTCGAAGGTAGATTTAAGGTCAGGATACCATCAACTCAAGATTAGGGAGAGCGACATTTCAAAGACCGCCTTTGTCACCCGTTACGGGAAGTATGAGTTCACAGTGATGTCCTTTGGACTCACCAACGCACCAGCGTATTTTTTGAACCTCATGAATAAGGTGTTTATAGAAGAGCTAGACAAGTTTGTCGTAGTATTCATCGATGACATACTTGTTTACTCCAAGAGTGTGGAGAAACATGAGCAGCATCTTCGAGTGGTACTAGGGAAACTAAGGGCACACAAGTTGTACGCTAAGTTCAGCAAGTGTGAATTCTGGCTGGAGAAAATATCTTTCCTTGGGCATATTCTGATGGCAAAAGGAGTAGCAGTAGACCCCGGGAAAGTCGAAACCATCTCCAACTGGCGACAACCGACCAATGTGAGCGAGATTAGAAGCTTTCTTGGTTTAGCCGGATACTACCGGAGATTTATTGAAGGATTTTCTAAGATTGCCCGGCCCATGACAGAGTTACTCAAGAAGGAGAACAAATTAAACTGGACTGAGTCTTGTGAGAAAAGCTTTCAGGAGTTGAAAAGAAGATTGACAACAGCCCCAGTGCTGACCTTGCCAGACATTCAATGGGATTTTGTCGTCTATTGCGATGCATCACGACAAGGGTTAGGATGTGTCCTTATGCAAGATGGGAAAGTAGTGGCGTATGCTTCCCGCCAACTCAAACCCCACGAGCAGAATTATCCCACCCATGATTTGGAGTTTGCGGCCGTAGTGCATGCCCTTAAGATTTGGAGACATTATCTGATTGGGAATAAGTGCGAAATCTATACAGACCACAAGAGCTTAAAATACATCTTCACCCAGCCTGACCTGAACCTAAGGAAAAGAAGGTGACTAGAATTAGTCAAAGATTATAACCTAGAAATCCATTACCACATAGGAAAAGCCAATGTAGTGGCAGACGCCTTAAGCAGAAAATCCTACGAGAAAGCAGTGCCTAAGAGTGCCCAGTTGCAAGAGGAAATGGCACGACTCAACGTGCACATTGTTCCCAAGGCTACGTCCGCCAGCTAAGTGTTCAACCCACCTTGGAAGAAAAGATTTGATGAAAATTTGCAAGCACACATGAGAGAATAAGACCCCAGACTTTAGAGTGGATGATCAAGGCACACTGTGATATAAGAATAGGATATGCGTGCCTGAAGACGGAGATTTCCGACAGATCATCATGGATGAGGAACACAACTCGGCATATTCTGTCCACCCGGGATACACTAAGATGTATATGGATTTAAAGCAGAAGTATTGGTGGAACGGAATGAAAGCGGACATTGCTCGGTTCGTCGCCCACTGTGATACTTGTCAGAGGATTAAAGCTGAACACCAGAAACCTGCAGGACTGTTGCAGCCTTTACCCATTCCGGTGTGGAAATGGGATGAGATAGGCATGGACTTTGTAGTGGGTTTGCCCAAGACTCAGAAGGGACATGATTCCATATGGGTAATAGTGGACCGACTCACTAAGGTCGCTCACTTTTTACCCATGCGAACCACTTATGGTGGAGAGAAGTTGGCGAAGCTCTACACAGAGAACATAGTGAAATTACATGGAGTACCGAGCAGGATAGTCTCAGATAGAGGGACCCAGTTCACCTCTAGGTTTTGGAAAAGTTTACATAAAGCCATGGGTACCAAGCTGGATTTCAGCTCGGCTTATCACCCGCAGACAGATGGACAGACCGAGAGGGTGAACCAAATTATGAAAGACATGTTGAGAGCATGTGTCCTCACCTATGGCAAAGATTGGGAACAAAGTCTGTCGTATGCAGAGTTCTCCTCCAACAACGGCTATCAGGCGAGCCTAGGTATGTCGCCATTTGAAGCCTTATATGGGAGGAAATAGGACACCCTTGATGTGGTCAGAAGTAGGAGAACGTGCCCTGGTTGGGCCCGCACTTATAAAGGAAGTCGAGGAGCGAGTAGCCGAGATCCGAGAAAAGTTGAATGCTGCCCAATCCTGACAGAAGAGCTATGCCGACAAGAAGAGGCGAGAAGTAAGCTTCAGTCCGGGAGACTTTGCTTACCTCGAGGTTTCACCTAACCGAGGAACTTGAAGATTTAAAGTGCACGGGAAGTTGGCCCCTCGACACATTGGACCGTACAAAGTGCTGAAGAGAGTTGGAGCAGTAGCATACCAGTTGGAGCTATTAGAAGAAATGTCAGATATACATCCAGTGTTTCATGTCTCCCAGTTGCGAAGGTGTTTGAAAGCACTCAAAGATAAATGAGTGCCAGTAAAGGCAATAGATTTGCAGCCAGATCTTAGGTACCAGGAAGTGCCAGTGAAAATTTTGGACACGGTGGTCAAAAGGACGAGGACATCAGAAGTGCGAGTGTGCAGAGTCTAATGGAGCAGACACGAAGTAGAAGAATCCACATGGGAACGAGAGGACGCGCTGAGGAAAGAGTTTCCCCACATGTTCGGGAACTAACCGAATCTCGAGGGCGAGATTCATTTTAAGTGGGGTAAGTTTGTAACGCCCGCGTTTTTAGCTCTTAATAAATCACCTGCTAAATCACGCGTGTTTTCAAAAACTCTTCCGCTGGGCTCGATCACCTCCCCGAAATCCCGATCATCTCCCCCCTCTGTGACAACCTGCCCAGGAAAATACCATACTACCGCCTAAACCAATCCACTTTGGTCATTAAGCAGCAATAAAGTATCATCCTGTTGTTAGTTGCCGGGTTAGCGCCCGGTAAATCACTTATATAGCAACAAGGATAAACATATATGCATTGAAACTCACATGAAGGCGAGTCTAGAGTACAACACGGGTTAAAATTCAATTTATTACAAACCATTGCTCGAGACAATAAATAAAGGTTCAGAGTTTGAAAACAGCGGAAATAAAATAAACTAGCACAACGGTAAACATCACAGGAGGCCATCCGTGATGTCATCACTTGTCGTCATCCACCCGTTCAACAGCACCAGCACAACAGTTTTAAAGCAAGGCTGAGTATACTAATAATCACTAAGACTTAACCGTCGAGTGATAACTACACCACCAAACTCTAGACATGAAAGGCTTTATGGCTGGTGGAGTTTCTTTTGCGGAACAACCACGAAGAGTAGGTCCTTACTTTCAATATTTTAGCACCAGTTCTAGTTGATTACCATTTATAAGTGTGCCAACTAATTCAATCAAGAATTTGGTCAAGCAATTAATTCATACAACCATATTCACTAAATTCCATCATTACGAGATATCATGGCCAGTTGATTAAGCAGTCTCGGATAATGGTGAGAGGCCGACAATCGATTGATTTAAACCTTGCAAGGTAAACCTAAGCACACGGTGGGATGCCCCCGCGAGGTCAACCACCAAGCGGTTCCCAAAACTCTTCGGGTCGGGATCGAATCTTACAGTCTTTGGTGCAGGCTATCCGGGATACCCCGCGAGGCACCCGGACTCACCATACACTACCGGTAGCTAGCCGTGAGACACATCCCAAGATGAGTAATAGTAAGATCCCTCGCCGCCTCATTAAGGTACTAGGCTTACCGGTCCCATTCCCGACAAGTGCTTAGTACGTTCAAAAGCTTAGCCCACGAAAGCCACTGAACCCGAGCCCAAATCCCATGCTCTTACCACATGAGCAGTCCATTTATAAAGATCTTATGATTCCAACATAAGAACCTATTCGCGCGAGTGACGAACATCACTCGACTTCTACCGGTCCTATAGCATAGCAGCTATCGACCTAGCATACTAGTGATAGAGCATAGGTACCTAGGGATCATGCATCTAGGGTTTCAAACAACTCCTGAAACGTAAATGCAGAAGCATAGCATGGAACAATTGCATAATTTTTAAAAGACAGGGTTAATGATCCGGGGCTTGCCTTCACTGGCAAGTTTGGCCTTGGGCCCTTATGGACTTTGATCCAGGTCTTGAGCTACGAACACGTGCTGCAGCTCTTCGTCAGCACCTTCGTCTCCTCCTTCCGGCACGAGCGTATATCTACTGTCGGGAAGATCTACACGAAGATGCACATGCAAGATTTAATTGACAACTTTTAATTTAATTAACTACAGCCAACAAATGACAACCATGGGGTGCACGGTTGACCATATTCACCTAGATAAGAATACATTCAGCATACTCTTCCAAAAAAGAACAATATGCTGCTCTTTATTAATTATTCTTTTTGATAGTGATTGTGTACATATATATGGAAATAGTTTAAATTAAATTCACAAACAAACATGGGTTGGTAGCATTTAGCTTTTTATTAGGATTCACACACACACACACAAGGTCATTCACGGTGGGTTGATGATTTCCCATTTAATTGACTGTTAACTCTTAAATTGCTTCCATAGATTTTATTCATGAAATAAATTATTAAAATCCAGTGGAAGGGTTTATTAAACACTAAATATAACCAGCCACTGGACACACATGCATGCTTAGGATAGCTAGGAAATTAATTATTTTGAAAATAACAAAAGCTCGCTAGTAAAACAAGGTAAATGCACACAAAAATAAATACTCATCAAAATAGTCCTAACTTTCTCACACATGTTATATGGTTCAAAACTAACCTAGGGATGCAACATATACACCTAGAACTATTATGAATCTTGAGTTATGCAATTATCAAGAAAAACAAGCATATTTCAAGAATAAATATTTCGATCAATTATACAATTGTGATTAATTCACCAAGGGTGTATTTTGGCATAAAAAGACAATATGTATAAGTTGGTCACAAAAATCTAATTATTTTGGGCTACAAAAATCATTTGGACAGATTCTGCTTAAAAAGAAAACAATTTATATAAAAAGATCCACAACATAACTTTGTGCAATTTTTGGTACATGAGCTCGTCATAGCCTAACACACAACATATCGAACAAGTAGCTATAGAGGACCTGTAGATTTGGAGATATCTCAGATCTAGGTTTTTCACATATCTATTTTTCATGCCAAAAATATTAGGAAACAGCTCAGGCAAGAATAACAAAAGTTGTAGTATGTTTCACCAGGAATCCAACGAAATTTGGTTTGCATTTTTCTGATTTATCTACGATTTTCTATGGAGTTTACAAGTTTCAGCCAAACACATGTACTATTTAAGAAACCGACTTTCACTAAGGTCCCTGAACTTTCTAGTACTTCACAGATATGCCCCTGATTCACAAAAATAACCCTGGAAAGATCGGGGAGCCCGCAATTGGGTCCCTGGGGGCAACCGCGGCGGTCCTCGCCGGAATCCGGCGAGGCCGGCGGTGCTCCTGGCCGGAAAGGTGGGGGAGAAGGATCTAGGGCTCACCCGAGCTCGATTCTGTTGGTCGGACGGGAGGTTTGATGGTCGGGTGGGGGAGCTTGGCAGCACCCGGCGTCTGTTGCCGCGGCGGTGGGGAATTCCGGCGAGGCTAGGGCGGAGCTAGGCAACACGCGGCGGGGAAAGCTTCTATGCGGTCTAGGGATGGTTCAGGGTGGCTGGCCGGTGACGGAAAGGAGCGCAAGGTGGAGCTCGGCGCGGTCGTGCCAATGGCGACAGGCGGAGTGGCCCGGTGTCGGCTCTATGCGCGAGGAGACATGGCCCCTCTTTTATAGGCGTCGCGCCCGGACCAGAGTAGCGAATGGAGCGGTAGTTCGCTGGGGTGGCCGGTCGACGAGGGGGGCACGACGCGTGGCAGGGGTGACTCTGAGATGCCTCAGTGCGCGCACGGCTTGGGGAAACGGAGAGCCTCGGTAGGCGTGACCTCGGGACAGTGCGACCTCGGGTTGCGGTTCGTGGGCTCGGACGCCGAGGGAGGTGACGCGGCGCGGCGCGTGGGCGACGCGCGCGGCGCGCGCTCGCGTTTTGGTGTTGATAAATGCGGTTTACTCGTGTTTGACCAAGTTTATCTCACATTTTTCAACTAAAGTGCACTGTGTGATGAATAGGAAATTTGTAGATCTCTCTACCCTCTACAACTTTTACAAAGGCTCGTAGGTGTTTTTCTCAATGGTTTTTGCAGGAACGGCTTGCCAACTCTGAATGCCGCCATGTTCAACGAACAGGAGCTGCTGTCGGTTGACCACGTTTTTCACCAATCTCCACTCAAAATTTGAAATGCCAATCTACATGAAAGTTGTGTCCCTCAACAAACTGGACAACTTTCATATTGGTAGATTTTTAAGTGTTCAGGTGAAATTTGGAGAACACGGAGAAAGTTCCGGAAGACATTCGCCAACGTCAGGGTTTAAGCGGGTTTTGACCATGTCTTTGACTAAGGGTTGACCACAAGGGTGTGTTGACTTGGTCAAGGGGTTCAATAGGGTTCGTCGGTGAGGTTTTCAAGGTGATGACCCAGGTTGACCTAGGTTTGACCAATGTCAGCCGGTTCGACTTGGCTGATTCGGTCATTAGCGGTAATAATGCTAATAAAAAACCTGGGGTGTCACAGCCTACCCCCCTTAAGAAGAATCTCGTCCCAAGATTCGAATTTTCAAGACGAAGTGGGGAGCTGGTTCTTGGATAGAGATGTTACCCAAAGAGGTAAGCTGGTCTGGCTTCCCTGGAAGAATCAGCTTCTTGTCGTGATCCACCTTAGGTGCTCCGAGGTTCTGATTCTGCTACTGGGAATTCGGGCAATTACGTATGAAATGCCCGGGTTGTTTACAATTGTAACACAAATGGGCTGGCAGGCCTCTGTGCTCGGAAATTTGTTGTTGATCTTTCTTGATGAGGAGGAGCTTCTTCTTTCTCTTTCCTACCCTCGCGGCTTGCGAGTGAATTTTGCCTGCAGTTATCTGGGTGGCCTTGCCAGTGTCGCAACGTCGTTTGCACTCACGTGGACGAGTCTCCTTATAAGTGATTTCCCACTCACTTACATCTACCACTGATAATATTCGCTTGTTGCTCCGACTTGTTCTTTCTTCCTTGCTAAGGTCCATGGGTAACTGAGAAGGTGGTAATATGGAGTCGGAGTCCTGGGGTTGCTCTTGATTTCCATGCTCCACCAACAGATTGAACAAGCGGGCCTGCTCGACCATGGATGCAGATAAAGCTTGAGATAGACTGTCTGCCAAAGTAGTCTGAGATGGTCCCCCATAACGTCCTTGGATGATATCGTACACTATTTGATTCAGCACTGAAGTTTGCCCCTCCAACATTTGGATTGCGCCGACGATAGCATTTATGTCAGCCTAGGTAGGTACTCTGGGTAGACAGGGCTTGAAGGGTCGAAGCTTCTGTTGCATCGGTGGCATTTGCTGTAGTTGTTGGGCCATCTGTTGTTGTGCCTGCAGGATCTGGCACAACACCTCGGTATGTGCTGGCACAAAAGCTTCGGTTAGCGTCGTGGGCGGTGGTGGCGGTAGATCACCACTACCTGATGCACCAAAACCATTGGGGGTACTCCGTGTCAGTCTGACCATCTAAAAATTGAGTTCTCGTTTAATACACATTTAGGAACTTGCTCAGAAAATTAACAAGTCGAACGTACACTACGAATCCCGTTTTTAAGTAAAGCGAACCAGACATCAAACCGTCACAAGCATCGAATTCATAAATCTCTGCTCATGCACTGCAAAATTTGTTTTTGGTCAGTCGGTGTAGGACTTCGTAATTCCACAGTGGATATTCAACTCCGAGATGAAACTCCTGGGTTACCTGTGTTGGCGACACCACTAGGAAAACTCACAGTATCCTCCTCTAGGCATGAAGGGTGTATCGGGAAGAATTTTAGCCCAAGCTTACTACGCTCCTGAGTTTGGTCCTTTTTCGATTCGGATAATTGGGAGGGTATGAGCACGGATCACGGACGGATAAACTATGGAGGACTTCACAACATTGACTTTTGGAGAATCTTGATTGAAACCTTCTACTTCTACTGCTTCCACTTAGCTAGTCGGAAGGGAAACGATGCTACAAGGTCGTCAAGATTGGCGGCAAGAGACCAAGTCAACAGTGCTCATCCAATTAGATTTCTATGAAGAAATGGGAAGGCTAGTGAAAGGGTTTCGTAACTTCTTGTATGGAGATAGCTTGGTGTGGGAACTTCGGAACAATCTTGCTCACACATTTACTTAACTTGTGAATTTGGGTGTGGATGACTCATTACATTGAGGTGCAATGATTTTAAAAGTTGATGTGATGCACATGGTTGTGACGACATGATGCACATGCCCATGCGGTATGGTGCTTATGATGTAACTTAGTCCAACTCGTTTACCCACACGTTGAGTTAGTGATTGCGAGGGCAATCGTAGGCAGAGAAAGGATCTGTGTGGCGAGTCGCATTCTCACAACCAAAATACCTAGCGCGCTCCTAGTGGCAATCACATGGCTGCAGCACACATGATGCCCTAGGTTCCGTCGCGGCACCTTTGGCTATGGAATAACAACATCATCAACAAGAGAGGTAGAGTATGAGTATGGAGCTTTCATGCGAATGCAGGTTAGTATGCCCAAGGTTCCCAAATGCGTATGCTATGCAATGCATGCCCAAAAGTGGCATTAATTTTATTTCAAAAAGTCGAGAGCAATACCAAAAAGAAATAAGTTCAGGATTGAGGAATCGATTGGATCTTTGATTGGCACGAACTTTTTGAACGAGTTTGAGATTCACTACAGAACTTTGATTTGATCACAACTAGCATAAATAATGCCTTACATACATTACTGCTGAAAGATGTTCAACCAAGGCGTTACATCGATGAGGGGTTTCGGAATTACCAACAACGTTTGGGATTACAATGCAGACTAGCGGCACAAAGAAGCTCCTAGTTCAAACGACCGCAACAGCTAACCAACGCGGTTGTACACTAGGGTTCCTTACAAATACTACACTCGTACGACTTAGAATTTTATTTCCAACATACCAACTTCCTAGGGTTGGATCTTCCACGCCGAGGGACTATGGTGACTCGGGTCCAGACTCTACTCCGGACTCCCCTTGGATGTCCTCGACGTCTTCTTCTTCTGCTGGTCCAGGAATGACAGGTTCCGGAGGTGGAACTGCTACAGTTTCCAGTGGAATTTCTAGTTTAAGCATATACTGGTCGTTATGCTGCAACAGGAAATTTTGCTCATGTATGATCTCACTCAACTCTTGTATCTTTGCCTTATCCTTGCGTCTTTCCTTCTTGAGAGTAGCTATCATGGCTCGGGCTTCCTTCAACGCTTGAACCTTACACTCCATTTCTTTAACTCGGTACCTATAGATTTGATGTCTGTAGAATACACTTTCTCCCACCATTCGTCGGTAGGTGTCATACATGGCTTCGAAGAAACGAACTGAGGTGACAAGATCAGGACTATAGTGAGAGTTGCCCTGAGTTGGAAGAAAAGCTTCGTGTTCGACCCAAGGTACAGTGTGTCGCTCAGGTACAGGAATTACTTTGGCTGTAGAGCCGGCTACCTCGTCAGGGTGCTTCCCACAAAAAGTTGTGAGCACTTTGAGAGCAGCCTTATGCATGATGTCAGCCAAGTTCCGTCCTTGAGCCTTACACTCCCACTCTTCCCAAGCAGGATTGGTTGGGCACATGGAAATCTTCACCTTCACTTCACAATGAAGGAGTTGTCCTGTGGTCATGATCTCACGTGTCGAGTACTCTGGATAAGCAGTGTACCCAAAGTCCTTCAGGGTGTCCCACAAGAGTGCAGGAAATCCACCCTCCTTAAGGTAATTCACGAGAGTCCATGATTCCACATCAGCCGACGCAGATCTAGCGTCGGCCATCTGGACATAATGACAAAAGTGAGAACCAGTCGGGTGCGAGTGTACAAAGATAACTCGATCCACGAAAAAAAGAGTAGGTGGTTAAGAAATGGGGTAGCCATTGGTACAACATACAACTTGGCAAGGTTCTGGCAGTTGTGAACAAAGATTCATAACTTAAAACCAGAGTCCCCAAAATTTCTCAAATTTGTGTAGCAACTCAGCAAGGTTATGAGACACAAGGTTGGGTATGCGAGGTTGAGCTAGAAGATTAGGAAGGTGCTTAACTAAGCAAGAATTTCAGATTTATTGCATGGAAAAATCAGCAGGACAACGGTTCACAAATTTGAGCATAGCTCGAGATAGACAAAAGCTACGATCACAAGCTTTTGCGGGCAGGAACTAGATTAGATGTGGAGCAACTTGGGTAGAGATCACCTAGGCAAAAAGATTCCTGAATAGGGTGCAAGATCTACACCAATAGCCACAACAGATTTTTGGACAGCAACACATCTACATCTCAGAGGCTAGGCAGGACAAAAAAATACTAGCAATATGTTACCTTAGAGAGCACATAAATAAGTATGGGTTCAGTTTTAAATTTTTCCACGACTTTTAGCATGATGCAAGATGTCCTATTCGCCCTCACAAGGCAATCAAGCCAAAACTCGAATTTAGCACCGGTGGCAAGGCACATACACACTTCTCCCTATAATAGCTAGTCGAGAACTAGTCGATGCTCACTTAGCGACTTACGAAACGAGGTTAGTGTACCTGCAGAAGATCACAGAACACAACGAACCTTTCATGCCAGCACTCATGAAAGCGCCCACATACATTACCGTTCACTATAGATACGACATCCATGCGTTAAGCCGTTGCATGGACAACGTCCAACCTCGGACACCCTCCGTTTGAATGGAGTGTATCCTTGCCTCACATACTCGACATGCGGAATGCTCACGTATGAAACATGTGGCGACACACAACTTACAACCAGACGCGAAGATGGGATCCGTGGAATGGATCACTCCATCAACCCTCGCAATTTCCGTGATGCGGCACAACACACGTATACAACACGTGGCTCGTCTAGTTTGGCTGTGCAAGAAAGTAAGTCTGACATAAAGTAAATGTGCTGGAAGTTAGCAAAATAAA
The DNA here is from genome assembly GCA_947561735.1 of Cenchrus americanus. Taxonomy (NCBI): domain Eukaryota; kingdom Viridiplantae; phylum Streptophyta; class Magnoliopsida; order Poales; family Poaceae; genus Cenchrus; species Cenchrus americanus. The sequence continues at coordinate 122,417,264 of OX387242.1, read as the reverse complement.
ACATAGATTATTAAGCCACCTGAAAGAAACCAAAAATTCCCTCTAGGGGCTCTCGGTCTAGTTTATCCTTAACGGACCAACGTGTTTTGGAAAATCAAACCGTCTTGGCAAATTTTATTCAAAAACCAGTGATTAAGGTTACTAATAAATCTATGGGGCATATAATTGCTCTGATGCCAACTGTGACAACCCGCCCAGGAAAATACCGTACTACCACCTAAACCAATCCACTTTGGTCATTAAGCAGCAATAAAGTATCATCCTGTCGTTAGTTGTCAGGTTAGCGCCCAGTAACTCACTTATATAGCAACAAGGATCGACATATATGCATTAAAACTCACACAAAGGCGAGTCCAGAGTACAACACGGGTTAAAATTCAATTTATTACAAACCATTGCTCGAGACAATAAATAAAGGTTCAGAGTTTGAAAACAGCGGAATAAAATAAACTAGCACAACGGTAAACATCATAGGAGGCCATCCGTGATGTCATCACTTGTCGTCATCCACCCGCTCAACAACACCTGCACAACAGTTTTAAAGCAAGGCTGAGTATACTAATACTCAGCAAGACTTAACCGTCGGGTGATAACTACACCACCAAACTCTAGACATGAAAGGCTTTATGGTTGGTGGAGTTTCTTTTGCCGAACAGCCACGAAGAGTAGGTCCTTACTTTCAATATTTTAGCACCAATTCTAGTTGATTACCATTTCTAAGTGTGCCAACTAATTCAATCAAGAATTTGGTCAAGCAATTAATTCATACTACCATATTCACCAAATTCCATCATTACGGGATATCATGGCCAGTTGATTAAGCGGTCTCGGATAACGGTGAGAGGCCAACAATCGATTGATTTAAACCGTGCAAGGTAAACCTAAGCACACGGTGGGATTCCCCCGCGAGGTCAACCACCAAGCAGTTCCCAAAACTCTTCGGGTCGGGATCGAATCTTACAGTCTTTGGTGCAGGCTATCCGAAATACCCCACAAGGCACCCGGACTCACCATACACCACCGGTAGCTAGCCGTGAGACGCATCCCAAGATGAGTAATAGTAAGATCCCTCGCCGCCTCATTAAGGTACTAGACTTACTGGTCCCATTCCCGACAAGTGCTTAGTACGTTCAAAAGCTTAGCCCACGAAAGCCACTGGACCGGAGCCCAAATCCCATTCTCTTACCACATGAGCAGTCAATTTATAAAGATCTTATGATTCCAACTGTCGGTGCGGAATGTAGTCCCGACACTAACTAGTAATAAGCGCTGAGATCTGCCTCTCGATGGTCGGTGCTTAAGCAACTAAGGACACTTGGTTTATCCTGGTTCCGGCCGGGGCCGTACGTCCAGCAGGGGTGTGCTCGAAGCACTATATTGCTTTGCACCGGGGTGCCTGTAGTGGGGCGGCTACAAGCGAGGCGGGAGAGGAGGCGTGGCCTCCAAATCCCAAGAGGAGTGATTGAGGCGAGTGCCAATATCGTGGGGAAGGCGGAGAGCGTGTGAACGATCGCTATCCGTTGTCCCGTCCCCCCGCGGCGAGGGGGGTCACCTCCCTTTTATAGACCAAGGAGACGGTGATTTACAGGCATGCCGCACTATTTAGCTACGTGTGGAGGTATGGTGTACGTACAGCCAACAAATGACAACCATGGGGTGCACGGTTGACCATATTCACCTAGATAAGAATACATTGACATACTCTTCAAAGAACAATATCTTGCTCTTTATTAATTATTCTTTTGATAGTGATTGTGTACATATATATGGAAATAGTTTAAATTAAATTCACAAACAAACATGGGTTGGTAGCATTTAGCTTTTTATTAGGATTCACACACACACACACAAGGTCATTCACGGTGGGTTGATGATTTCCATTTAATTAATTGTTAACTCTTAAATTCTTTTATGATTTTATTCATGAAATAAATTATTAAAATCCAGTGGAAGGGTTTATTAAACACTAAATATAACCAGCCAGGTTTGGACACACATACATGCTTAGGATAGCTAGGGAAATTAATTATTTTGAAAATAACAAAAGCTCGCTAGTAAAACAAGGTAAATGCACACAAAAATAAATACTCATCAAAATAGTCCCTACTTTTCTCACACATGTTTATATGGTTCAAAACTAACACAAGGATGCAACATATACACCTAGAACTATTATGAATCTTGAGTTATGCAATTATCAAGAAAAACAAGCATACTTCAAGAATAAATATTTCTAGTAATTATAAAATTGTAATTAATTCACAAGGGGTGTATTTTGGCATAAAACAACAACATGTATAAGTTGGTCACAAAATCTAATTTTTTGGGCTACAAAAATCATTTGTACAGATTCTACTTAAAAAGAAAACAATTTATATAAAAAGATCCACAACATAACTTTGTGCAATTTTTGGTACAGGAGCTAGTCATAGCCTAACACACAACATATCGAAAAAGTAGCTATAGAGGACATGTAGATTTGGAGATATCTCAGATCTAGGTTTTTCACATTTCTATTTTTCATGCCAAAAATATTAGGAAACAGGTCAGGCAAGAATAACAAAAGTTGTAGTATTTTACACCAGGAATTAAAAAAATTAGGTTTGCATTTTTCTGATTTATCTACGATTTTCTATGGAGTTTACAAGTTTCAGCCAAACACATGTACTATTTAAGAAACCGACTTTCACTAAGGTCCCTGGAACTTTCTAGTACTTCACAGATATGCCCCTGATTCACAAAAATAACCCTGGAAAGATCGGGGGAGCCGCAATTGGGTCCTGGGGGCAACGCACGGCGGTCCTCGCGGTGTCCGTGAGCCGGGCGTGCTCTGGCGGAAAAGGTGGGGGAGAAGGATCTAGGGCTCACCCGAGCTCGCCGCGGAGCGCATTGGGAAGGAACGCCGTTCGCCCGCGCCCGTTCCCCCGTACCGCCCATCATCGCACCTCCCTCGAAGCCTATCAGAGGACACCACCGCCATCTGCCGCCTTCTTACCCTCGAATCGCCACTGTTCGGGTACGGGGTAGGCCACCATGGCCAGATCGCAGCGAAGATCGTCCGGACGGCCGCCCACTCTACACCGTAGCGCGACGTGCTCCCTCACGTAGCTAGGTAGCGCGGCGTGCATGTAACCCGCCGCCCCCTTGGCCTATAAAAGGGGGAGGCGAGCCCCCAGCCGCGGGGGGGGGGGGGGGGACAAGTTCAGAGGAACACAACACACCGTGCACTCACTCTCTTATTCTCCCACAACGTCTTCAGCCACTCTCCCAGGGACTTGGAAGCCACGCTTCCTCTCCCGCCTTGCTTGTACTTGCCCCACTACAAGCACCCCCGGTGTCGAGCAATATAGTGCCACGAGCACGCCCCTGCTGGACGTACGGCCCCCTCGGCCGGAACCAGGATAAAACCTTGCGTCATTTGTTGCTTGGCATCGACCATTGAGGGATAGACCTAGGCGTTATCTACTGGTTAGTGTCGGGACCATATTCCGCACCGACACTCTCTACCCTCTACAACTTTTACAAAGGCTCGTAGGTGTTTTTCTCAATGGTTTTTGGAGGAATAGCTTGCCAACTCTGAATGTCGCCATGTTCAGCGAACAGGAGCTGATGTCGGTTGACCACGTTTTTCACCAATCTCCACTGAAAATTTGAAATGCCAAACTACATGAAAGTTGTGTCCCTCAACAAACTGGACAACTTTCATATTGGTAGATTTTTTAGTGTTCAGGTGAAATTTGGAGAACGCGGAGAAAGTTCCGGAAGGCATTCGCCGACGTCAGGGTTTAAGCGGGGTTTGACCATGTCTTTGACTAAGGGTTGATCACAAGGGTGTGTTGACTTGGTCAAGGGGTTCAATAGGGTTTGTCGGTGAGGTTTTTGAGGTGATGACCTAGGTTGACCTAGGTTTGACCAATGTCAGTCGGTTCGACTTGGCTGATTCAGTCATTAGAGGTAAAAACGCTAATAAAAAACCAGGGCGTCACACCCTCACCCTTCCTCGGCGCGCGTGCCGCGAATCCCGCCGGCACCGCCCGCACTCGGGCCACCACCACTCGCCACGTGTCGCCCCGGCGCCGCTGTCGGCTGAAGGACCGATACGGCGAACCAGAGAGGGGGGCAGTGAATGGGAGCCGATAAAAATTCTTCTCGAAGGAGATGGAAACTCCAACAAGATGAACACGACTTCCAACACACGTCTCCGACTCACTACCAAGGTTGGTCAAGCCCACGTAGCCACTGGAGTGCCACTGGACCTAGGAACCAACACACAACCTTCCGACCCGAGAACGCAGCGGAAAACCAAACCTCGAGTCTACAGACCCACACCGGTCAGACCTGTGAGCACCACCGGTCAGACCGGTCCTTGCTGGTGAAACTGAGCAACTTTCACTAAGTGGCTCTACACCGGTCAGACCGGTGAGACACACCGGTCGGGGACCGATCGCGGCTCGAAAGCCCCCAAGGCACCAAACAAAGCCAACCGACCACCAAACCGACCCAAACTCGAAACAAAGCGGCAACACGGGACAACAACGAATAGACCAAGACGTTCACCCGAGCAAAAACCCACCAGGGCTCGCACCGGTCAGACTGGTCAAGAGCACCGGTCAGACCAGTGTAGCCTAGGCAGCCCGGGATGAACAGCACCAGCGGGTCAACTCCCCCAAATCCAAATCTTGATCTCCCGAATCGCTCCACGGACTTGAACAAGACTTTGGGGATATTAGGAACACCTCATGAGGAGTCCATAACCAAGTTTAATCCCACCAAAACTCGTCCAAAAAGGAGGAATCAAGGAAATCCCGCCAAGAGCACTTCCAACCCAAGAACTCAAGAAACCCCAAAATCGAGCACCATTACTCACGGATTTGGGAGGGGAATCACAGCCCAAAGAACCACGAAGGGTTCCCACAAATTTTCCCCATAAATCCCCAAGAGAAAGGTCCCGAAAACAACCCAAAGAAATCACCGAGAGAGGGCTCCGAAAATCACCACCAAGAACAACCGGGGAAAACACATCCAAACCTTGAGGAACCACGCCGAATCATCTATACATGAAACAAAGGTTCGTACAAGGTCTAGCAAGCCGCCCGATCATCCATCCCTCTCAACAAGATCTCTCCGGGAAGCTCTCTTGCTAGTCCTAAAGAAAACCTAAGGAAAATAGGTGGAAAAATAGGAAAACTAATGAGCTAGGGTTCCAAGAGTTGGCTGCCATCCTCTCACCTCTTGGGTTATATGGAGGCAACGGAAAGTCTAAAATGCCCTTTCCTAATAACTAGGGATACAAGCCCCTTAAGGGCGGATTTGGAAGTCTTCATGTCTTCTCCATCGGACGGATGCCCAGCGACCGCACCCTGCGTAGCCTCGACGCAAACCATGCGATCCCGACGCGTGTCCTCCGCTTCGAAGTCTCCGGACTGCGTCGTCGCACACCGGGCCGGACGTGCTCCTCACCGGTCATACCGGCATACCCACCGGCCGGGGACCGGCCGGACCCACCGGTCGGGACCGGCTCGCACCGCTTTGCAAGACCGTCTTCGGTTCTTTGGTCTTGGCTTTGTGGATCAACCAAGGAACCCAGTGGTTTTCTGGTGAACCACCGGAAACCCCGCGAACTCGGTGTAGACTCCGCCAATTTCCACTCATGACTTGGCTCCCACGTAGTCCCGGCTCGACCTTGGTTTTGAGGCTCAACCAAGAAACCGTCCATGACTTCATCTTGTTGTTCATGCCACCATGCGGCCCACACTTGACCCCGCTGGCCACCGGGTCCCTCGAACGAAGCCTACTTGTCTTCTCCACATCTGGAGGCCTCACCGACGATGACCTTTCGCGCTTGTTCTTCACCTGCACCAACACCAGTCAAGCCGCAACCTGCACCTGCAATACTTAGCCAAGAATCAGTCCACACAATGTTGTCAATCACTCATCACACAAGGAGGCGACCATCCACCGGTCCTCGAACCAAACATGGTCCTCAATCTCCCCCTTGATGAGTGCATTGACAACACCCACACGAAAATAACAAGAGAGAAAAGAAAAAGAAAAGAAACGAACAAAAAGAAACTCCAACAAGCGATCGAAAGCCAAACAAAGGCAAAGAGCAAGATCATTTGAAGAAGACAAGTCTCGGACCCCTTAGGCAAGGGCAACGGCTCGACACATCCGAGACAAAGCAAAGCTCAAGCAAAGAGCGCAAACCACCGAATCAAAGCTCGAACAACCACAAAGAGCTCCCCCTGCACACATGCAAGCTCCCCCCGAACTAATGCACCTCCCCCGGACGAATGCATGCAAGACACCACTTGAAACAAAGGCGGCCGCAACAACTCGACACGACCGGTCGTACCGGTCAACACCACCGATCGACCGGTGTGCAACATGTGAACAGAACCAGCACTCGCACCGGTCGGACGGTGACCCCGACCGGTCGGACCGGTGCACAACAGAGCCCGTAAATGGCTCGAAACCACTCGAAAACCTTCTAAATGCGTCCAAAGAAGCCATTTCAAGCTCAAACTTCTCCCCCTTGTTGGCAATGCATGAATCAAGCCAAAAAGGCAAAACTTTCAACCTAGAGCTTCTCAAATAGACAAAATTCAACAAAGAATGCTACACATGTCCAAATGAGCAAGTTAGATACTCTACGGCTTCGTATCGATCTCAACTACATGATCACCAAGTTTCACAACCATTGGACGAAGCTAAGATGGATTTTGGAAATTTTGCGAAAAACTTGCCTCTCATGAGCAAAGTCCTAAACATGATCAAAGCATATCAAAATGGCAAAGCCGCACAAACTTCATGCTAGGACAGCCATTCTAATCATAAGACCATCACAAACACCCACAAGCACCTCATGTCATGTCAAAGCCACCAAGCCATGTGCCTACTTCTATGTATGAGACTTCTCATTGGTAGGCATCATGCAACGGTTTAGCACCCAAAGCAAATTAAATTCAGCACATATGACATGGGAGCACATTTCCAAGCATTTTTCATTTCATTTTCAGATTTGTAAATGGTACATGAAATGTCTTTGCGACAAAAAGGAACTTATGCTCCTCCACAAGATAAACCAAGAGGGCTAAACATTCATGATGGAAAATGAGCCTTTGGCCCCATATGATCAATAAACTAGCCATCCAACCACAAATTAAGCATAGCCAAGCCACTAAAACATGTCAAGAGCATATAAAGGCATTTACACATGAGAGAGCATACATGTGACATTTTCAAAAACATAGCTATCAACCATGGATTATTCATCAAGATCATCAAGAGCTAAGCCAAACTAACCATAGCATACCAAATAAGCTCACAAAGATATATATCTCATTCCATGGTGAACAATGTATATGAGAGAAGCTTTTCCTAACCGATGCATATGATACAAAATGCATGCAATCTAAGATACAAGGATGCCTATACATCATGTTACATATGCCATGCCAAATGCAAGAAATGCACAAAGGAAAGCTATACATATGCTACAAAGAGAGCTCCCACACACCCAACTCAAGAAATCAAACACACACCAAGTTCCCCCCGCAAACGAGTGGAAGTTGTTTGATCTAGGGGTTTGGTGAAAATATCGGCTAGTTGGTCATGTGTGGGTACATGGATCAAAGCTATCTTCCCTTTCTCTACGTTGTCTCTCAGAAAATGGTACCTCACTTCTATGTGCTTGGTTTTGGAATGGAGCACTGGGTTCTTTGCAACGCTTATGGCACTGGTGCTATCACATTGAAGTGGGACATGGATATACTCCTCACCAAAGTCACTCATGGTGTATGAAATCCAAAGGAGCTGAGAGCAACAACTAGCAGCGGCAACATACTCGGCCTCGGTAGTGGATTGAGCAACACTCGATTGTTTGCGGGAAGACCAAGACACCAAAGAAGAACCCAAAAACTGGCAAGTACCAGAAGTAGACTTCCTATCCAACCGACACCCGGCAAAATCCGCGTCTGAAAAACCATGAAGCGCCAAAGAAGAGGACGCGGAGTACCAAAGGCCGAAGTCGGGAGTGTGACGCAAGTACCTGAAAATTCTCTTCACCGCTTGCCGATGAGAAGTCCTCGGAGACGCTTGAAAACGAGCGCACAGACACACTGAGAACTGTATGTCCTGCCTCGTTGCAGTCAAGTAGAGGAGTGACCCGATCATGCTCCGGTACTCCTTCTGGTCCACATGTTCACCTTCCTCGTCCGCATCAAGAGCTGTAGTCGTACTCATCGGCATCGTCATAGCCTTGGAGTCCTCCATCTTGAATTTCCGCACAATGTCCTTAGTGTACTTAGCCTGGTGCACAAATGTTCCTTCCTTTGATTGCTTGATTTGTAGCCCGAGGAAGAACTGCAACTCGCCCATCATGCTCATCTCAAATTCCCTGCTCATATCATCTGCAAACCTTGCAACAAGAGAGTTAGACGAGCCACCAAAGACAATATCATCCACGTACACCCGCACAATCGGGATATCTCCGCCCGCCTCGGCAAAAACAAGGTCCGATCGACCTTCCCCATCTCAAAACCTCTCTCAAACAAGAACCCCCTCAACCTACCATACCAAGCTCTAGGCGCCTGCTTCAGCCCATACAGCGCCTTCCTCAACTTGTACACCCGGTGGGGGTACCTCTCACTCTCAAAACCCGGAGGCTGCCTCACATACACTTCTTCCTCCAACACACCATTCAGAAAAGCACTCTTCACATCCATTTGGTGCAACTTGAACCCTTTAGCCACGGAAAAGGCTAGAAGGATCCTAATCGCCTCCAAACGGGCTACGGGAGCAAAGGTCTCCTCGTAGTCGATCCTCTCCTTCTGACTGAACCCATGATCAACAAGCCTCGACTTGTTCCTCACAACCTCACCCTTATCTGCCTCTTTGTTCTTCCACACCCACTTTGTACCAATCGGCTTACACCCTGGGGGAGGGTCAACCAACTCCCAAACCTGATTCCTCTCAAAGTTCTCCAACTCCTCATGCATCGAATTAACCCAATTGTGATCAGATAGTGCGTGTCCAATGTCTTTGGGCTCAAAAGTAGCAACAAATGCAACATGAGCGAAATGAGAGTTGTTTCGAACCCTTGACCGTGTAGTGCGTTCATTCACGTCGCCGATGATCCTCGAAGCTGGGTGATCCACTTGTACTCGTCGGGGAGGTTCTCGCCTCGATGCTACCTCCCCCCTCAACATCAGCTTCTCCTCGTTCTTGATTTGTCGTCGTAGGTGTAGTAGAGGGTCCGTCCATCACCGTAGTCGAAGTAGTGGGTACTTGTTCAGCCGAGGGCACCACACCGCCATCTTCATCATCACCATGTTCATGCTCCTCCTCCTGAAAGATCTCCTCGCCAAGCTCATTATCACCTGCACACTCAAAGACAAGCTGACTACGTGGCTCTGTCTCGTCGAAGGTTACCTCGCAAATCTCCACGATTTGGTTAGTTTCAAGATTGAGCACACGATATGCTCTAGAATGAGATGCATAACCAAAGAAAATGCCATCGACAGACCTAGCCTCAAACTTATCCAACTTCCTGCCTTTCTTCACAATGAAACACTTGCAACCAAAGACATGGAAGTGACTCACATTGGGTGTGCGACCATGCATCAACTCATAGCATGTCTTCTTCTTGTGCACTCTGAGGTATATCCTGTTCGACACATAGCACGCGGTATTCACCGCCTCAGCCCAATACCTCCTCGGAGTCCTATGCTCATCAAGCATCGTCCGAGCCATCTCGCACAAGGTCCTGTTCTTCCTTTCCACAACACCATTCCGGGGAGGCGTATACGGACTCGAAAACTGGTGCTCAAGACCCAAGTCATGGCAAAAGGTTTCAAAACGAGAGTTCCTGAATTCCGAGCCATTATCACTGCGGATAGCTCGTATGGCATCTCCGTGCCTCTCGTTCCTCAACCTCAAGACTAGATCTCGAACAAAACCAAACGTCTCCCCCTTATCCTCGAGAAAGAACACCCACGCATACCGAGAATAGTCGTCCACCACAACAAGGACATACCACTTCCCACCCGCAGATCGCACACGAGCTGGGCCAACAAGTTCCATATGGAGCAGCTCGCATGGTCGCTCAGTCATCACATCGGTGAGAGGCGGGTGAGAAGAGGCTACCATCTTGGCATGCCTACACGACGCACAAACCAACTCTTTCTCAAGCCTCAACCGTGGCAATCCTCGGACCAAATTGAGTTTACTCAAGCGAGACAAAAGGTCAAAGCTCAAGTTACCCAACTTCCTATGCCACTTCCACAACTCACTCGAAGAACCAGCCAAGAAACAACGCTCCACACCCGAAGACTGAGAAAAATCAGCACGAAACACTTGACCCTCGGGAACGACCATACAGACAAGGTCCCCTCGAGAGTCCACAATCCGAGAACCACCTGGCCGAAACAACACCTCAAAGTCCTCATCCAACAACTGGGACACAGAAAGCAAATTGCACCCCAGCGATTGAACAAGAGCAACACGCCTCAGAGTGATCTTGTCACTCACTTTGATCTCACCTTCTGAAAGCACACGCCCACGCCCATTGTCCCCAAAAGTGATGTACCTCCTTGTCACCACCGGGACGAGACTTGAGAACCACCCCCTGTCTCCGGTCATATGCCTCGAGCAACCAGAGTCAATCAACCAAATGTTCTTCAAGTCTCCCACCTGAAATTCAAAAACGAGCACGTGAGCGAAAAAACGACTCAGCACTGGGGTTAGTACCAAAAGAGTAAAACCAGTGCCGAGCCATTTGCTCGAAAGTGGGGTTAGCACCTACCAAAGCATCTCTCCTACCAAAGCTACCTCCACGAACACCACCACGGTAACCACCCTGAGGGAACTACCCCTCTCTGCCTGGAGGAGGACCAAAACCACGAAAGAGAACTCGTGGACCGTCTCTCCTCTCCTTCTCAAAGCTACGACTCCTCCCATCACCGTAGTGAACTCGAGGGGGAGAATGCCTAGCAACCTGACCACCTGCAAACTCTCCAGCCCAACCACCAGAACCACGACCTCCAGAAACAACCCTCGCACCTGTACGAGCATGAAACCCAAAACGCTGCCTGTCCAGGCCTGCACCGATCTGACCGGTGCTCCACACTGGTCTGACCGGTGTGACCTGGACAGCAGCACCTCCAACAGCCTTCCGCTCTCCCCAAGCCCGAACTGTCCTCACATTCGCCTTGGCCCTGGGCATCTGCACACGAGGCTCAAGTACACCATCGGAAGGGTGGTACTTGTCCTTGTTAGCCCACTCCTTTGCCGTTCTCTCCTCACGCTTCCTCTTGAAGCAAAACTCCTCCTTATGGCCATCTCTCCCACAATAGCCACAATGGAACCTCACAAGCTTAGGATTTGGCTTGGGATGTGGCTGCTCACTTGGGTTCTCTCCACTCAACTCCTCCACCGGTTTTTCACCGCTAGCCTTCTCACTCTCCTTCCCAAAGAACACTTTCCCCGAAGTGCTCACAAACTTGATAGGCTTTCGGAGATCATTTGTGGGTTTAGGAAACACGGGTGGAGCTGGGGTTGTGTCTAGACGGTTCCTAAGATGGTTGGGTTTTGGAGGGAAATCATTCTTGTGGTGGGTTTTTGGTGGCTCCGGGATATTCTCTTCACTTCCCTCACCAACCTTGTTTGCCCCAAGTCCCTCACCATCTTGCCTTTTAAAGGCCTCGATCATCATCCTCAACTGAGGCTCATGACCGGACAACCAACCCATCAACTTTCTCAAGTCATCATTCTCATCCTGCAAATGATCAACATAATGTGCAAGTTCCAAATTTTTCAATGCATGCATTTCACAGGTAGAGCAAGATGTAGGCATGGGTTCCTTCAATTTAGCCTCAAGAGAACTAGTGTAAGCATGCATCTCATCAATCTTAGCATGCAAAACAGAGCAAGAAGTGCAAGCACCTAGCAAAGCGAGTCTAGACTTAAGCTCAGCCACTTCAACCCTAAGCACATCTAGTTCCTCACACTTGGAGGCATGCTTCTCCTTAAACAAAGCAAGATCAGCAAGAAATATGGAGCAATCAGCACCATCATTCTCATCCGAAACAACAGGGCTAGCCTTAAGGGAATCAATCTCAAGCTTGCTATCAAGCACCTGTGTCTCTAGCTCAGCCACTCTAGTCCTAGCATCCTCGAGTGAAGCCCTAAGCTCTTTTCTCATTTTCTTGGCCTCTTTAAGCATGTCATCACGGTTATCAAGCAAAGAGCCAAGCCTCTCATTCTCCTGGCGCAAGAAGGGAAGTTCATCACGCACCTCGTCGTCAGACTCAGAGTCCGAGTCGCTCTGTGTGCTCTTCTTGCTACCGGAGCTCAGCGCCATGGTGCAGAAGCCATCTCTCGCGAAGCAGCTCAGCCCGCTCAGGTTCTTGGACGACTTCTTGTTCTTGCGACGATCACCATCGTCTTCACTGCTGCTCGAGCTCGAGGTGGAGTACGCGGAACTGGAGTCGACGTCGCTCGCTCCCACCATCGCTCGGGCCTTGCCTCGGCTCTCCTTCTTCCTCGATCGTCGCTCGTCCTTGTACTTGTTCTTGTGCTTGCTCTTGTGGTCGCGCCTCGACCGGTACTTGCCATCCGTCCTCGACTTGTGCTTGTAGCTGTCCTTGTTCTCGACCTTCTCCGGGTAGTCGGCGACGAAGTGTCCTGGCTTGCCGCACTGGAAACACGTCCTCGTGTTCCTCCTCATGTTCACGCGGTTCTCGTGCAGCCTCTCGAACCGCCTCATCAGGAGTGCCAGCTCGTCGTCTCCAAGCTCGTCGAACTCCTCATCTGGCATAGACATCAAAGAGGAGAAAGAGAACATCCTGGTGGATGGGTTAGAGTTAGCCTTTCCTTTGGAACCACCAACGAGGGCAAGACTATGGGAATCAGTCGGTCCCTCGAGCTTGGCGGTCATGCCCCTATCCACCTCGGCCCGACTTGAGCTTCGAGAACAACTCGTTCACCGTCAGAGTGTCATACTTCTCCGACTCCACAATGGCCTCGAACTTTACGCCCCAAATCGTACGATCCAAAGAGTGTAAGAGCTTGACCGCTCTATCATGATCATCGTACGGGAGCACGTCCACATTGGCCCTCATGTTGTTCACAACCACCGTGAACCTCTGAAACAAGGCATCGATGGACTCACCGGGGAGATGAGTGAAGTTCTTGTACTCTCTCCGGTAGGTCGCATACATCCGTGCCTGAACCTGGGCGTTCCCAACATGAGCTTCCTTCAACACCGCCCAAATCCTACAAGCCAAGTGCTCGGTGTGCACCCAATCGAACTCAGGCTGACATAAAGCACGAAACAAGTAGTCGACCACCTTATTGTTGGCGTCAAATCTGTCCCTCGATCCTGGAGCGAGGAAGTCCATCGGCTGGACATAGCCTGTGTCCACCGTGACATCCCAAAGAATCTGACCCTTTCCGCGGAGAAACGCACCCATCCACTTGCTCCACATCTGGTAGTTCTTGCCAACGAAGTGTGGAGGACCCGAAACCCGTTCCTGGTACGCCATCCTTGGATCTTAGACTGGTTATAGTCAATTAAGACCCGAACCGACTCTGATACCACTTGAAGGACCGATACGGCGAACCAGAGAGGGGGGGGGGGGAATGGGAGCCGATAAAAATTCTTCTCGAAGGAGATGGAAACTCCAACAAGATGAACACGGCTTCCAACACATGTCTCCGACTCACTACCAAGGTTGGTCAAGCCCACGTAGCCACTGGAGTGCCACTGGACCTAGGAACCAACACACAACCTTCCGACCCGAGAACGTAGCGGAAAACCAAACCTCGAGTCTACAAACCCACACCGGTCAGACCGGTGAGCACCACCGGTCAGACCGGTGAGCACCACCGGTCCCTGCTGGTGAAATTGAGCTACTTTCACTAAGTGGCTCTACACCGGTCGGACCGGTGAGACACACCGGTCAGACCGATCACAGCATGAAGGCCCCCAAGGCACCAAACAGGCCAACCGACCACCAAACTGACCCAAACTCGAAACAACAACAACACGGGACAACAACGAACAGACTAAGACGTTCACCCAAGCAAAAACCCACCAGGGCTCGCACCGGTCAGACCGGTCAAGAGCACCGGTCAGACAGGTGTAGCCTAGGCAGCCCGGGATGAACAGCACCCGTGGGTCAACTCCCCTAAATCCAAATCTTGATCTCCCGAATCGCTCCATGGACTTGAACAAGACTTTGGGGATATTAGGAACACCTCATGAGGAGTCCATAGCCAAGTTTAATCCCACCAAAACTCGTCCAACAAGGAGGAATCAAGGAAATCCCGCCAAGAGCACTTCCAACCCAAGAACTCAAGAAACCCCAAAATCGAGCACCTTTACTCACGGATTTGGGAGGGGAATCACAGCCCAAAGAACCACGAAGGGTTCCCACAAATTTCCCCCATCAAATCCCCAAAAGAAAGGTCCCGAAAACAACCCAAAGAAATCACCGAGAGAGGGCTCCGAAAATCACCACCAAGAACAACCGGGGAAAACACATCCAAACCTTGAGGAACCACGCCGAATCATCTATACATGAAACAAAGGTTCGTACAAGGTCTAGCAAGCCGCCCGATCATCCATCCCTCTCTACAAGATCTCTCCGTGAAGCTCTCTTGCTAGTCCTAAAGAAAACCTAAGGAAAATAGGTGGAAAAATAGGAAAACTAATGAGCTACGGTTCCAAGAGTTGGCTGCCATCCTCTCACCTCTTGGGTTATATGGAGGCAACCGAAAGTCTAAAATGCCCTTTCCTAATAACTAGGGATACAAGCCCCTCAAGGGCGGATTTGGAAGTCTTCATGTCTTCTCCATCGGACGGATGCCCGGCGACCGCACCCTGCGTAGCCTCGACCCAAACCATGCGATCCCAACGCGTGTCCTCCGCTTCGAAGTCTCCGGACTGCGTCGTCGCACACCGGTCAGACCGGTGCTCCTCACGGCCGGGGACCGGCCGGACCCACCGCGTCGGACCGGTCCGGCACCGCGCAAAGACTGCGTCTTCGGTTCTTCGGTCTTGGCTTTGTGGATCAACCAAGGAACCCAGTGGTTTTCTGGTGAACCACCGGAAACCCCGCCAACTCGGTGTTGCCTCCGCCAATCTCCACTCATGACTTGGCTCCCACGTAGTCCCGGCTCGACCTTGGTTTTGAGGCTCAACTAAGAAACCGTCCATGACTTCATCTTGTTGTTCATGCCACCATGCGGCCCACACTTGACCCCGCTGGCCACCGGGTCCCTCGAACGAAGCCTACGTGTCTTCTCCACATCTGGAGGCCTCACCGGCGATGACCTTTCGCGCTTGTTCTTCACCTGCACCAACACAAGTCAAGCCGCAACCTGCACTTGCAATACTTAGCCAAGAATCAGTCCACACAACATTGTCAATCACTCATCACACAAGGAAGCGACCATCCACCGGTCCTCGAACCACACATGGTCCTCATCGGCCACCTCGCCGGGAATCCCGGGCATGCCGCGGTCCCGCCGGCGGTCCGCCTCGCCATCACCGCCGTCCCGAAAATCACACTGACACCCGAAACCGGAAAACCCACAAAATCCTTTTTTCCCCTCCCTTCTAATTTTCCTAGGATTTCTCCTAATTTCTAAACCCTTTCTTTTTCTTTCTTTTCCTATTTTCCTTTTCCTATTTTCTTTCCCCCCTTTTTCCTTTTCTTCCTTTTCTTTTCCCTTCCTTCTTTTCCCTCTTCCTTTCTTCTTCCTTCGGCCAGCGCCCGACCCGACCGCTCCTGGCCGACCGTGCGCCCCCCCGGCAGCACGCCGGCCGCGGTACGCCACCCCGGCCCCGCTCCCCCTCGCCCGAACCGTCCCATCGCCGCCCACGACGAGACCTGACCCTGCCCTCGACGCTGGGGGCCGCCTGCCGAACTGTCGCCTCCGCACCACCATTGCCGGACGGCACCACTGCCTCACGCCGGTGACTGGCCACCACTGCGCCATGCCTGATGGATCATATCCCACCGCATTTACTCCACCACAAATCCTGACCGCGACCCCGCCGGACGAGTCAACGGCGGGATATTTTCCTCACCGCCATTGCCGGCCGCAGAAGCTCCTCGAGCTCGAAATATCGGCCGCTCAACCACCTCCCCGCGCCTATAAATAGGGGCTGGCAGCTCCCCGGCTCACCCCGCACCGCCACAACTGAGCCCCCTCCTTCCTGAGCACTGGAGCGCCGCCGCCCCCAAGCACGGCCATCTCTAGTCCGCCACCGCCTGCGGAGCCGCCCCTGCAAGCAACCATAGCGCAAGGTGAGCACGGGGCTGAGATCCCCTCGGCCTCGTCTCCATTTTGCCCCATCTCTCGGCCGTCGCCGTGCACGGGACCGCCGGCGAGCGCCCCGCCGGCCGGCCGGCCGGCCGATCCCCCTCCCTCTCTGTTCTGGACCGAGGAAGGCGAAGGAGAGGGCGGTTTTGCCAAAAAAACTCTGACCTTTCTCCTTTTCCTCCCACCGAGCCCCCCTCTCTATTCTCTCTCTCTCTCTCTCTCTCTCTCTCTCTCTCTCTTCTCTCAAAGAAACCCCTACCCCATAATATAATCCATATTTAAACCCCTACCTCTATGATATAATTTACAACTAGGACCCTGTATCCTTTAATCAAATCCTTTTTACTATTTAACAAAACCCTTTCCACATTAAACTTATTTACAGTTAGGTCCTCGAGCCCTATCTAATCCTAGTGACGCCTTTAACACGTCACTTCATGTTCGTATTTTCGCCCGACCGATCCCAGCTCTTGCCCTGGCCCTCACTTATCTTCTCGTTCAGCCATATACCCTTAAATAATATTTACTCCTTCATTATCTATTTATTTCCCCTCGAGCTCAGTCGGTAAATCTTGTATGCTTGTATTGATTGCATGCTTGCTGGTGTGTGCACTATAGCCGACGGAGTGAACGAAAAAGGGACCACGAGCCGGAGTTTGGAGCCGAGTACTGCGAGCAGAAGCCCGAGATCCCGAACCACGAGCCGGAACTCCCCGAGGACTTCGAAGACGGCAAGTTCAATCTCATCCTTTTATGCATGCTTTGGTCCTAGTTTTATAAACACAACCCCATACCCGTTTTATAAATTACATACTGTTTTTACTGAAAAACCTGGTAGGATAGCCACCATTGATTGCTATGATTGACCTTTGTTTGGCCTAAATGATTGCTTTAAAATGTGTGAGTGCTTTAAAAATGGGAATGGGATATTTTGGAAAATGAGTAAAGAACTGGGTAGACGGGATGGATGTGTGTGTCAGGAGTATGGGTGAGCTCGTACCTTTGTGGTTGAGCGTGTTGGAGATGTCCATCTTGTCGTTAAGGACCGGGTTGCGTGACATCTCACTTGACCCAACTTATCGTACTACCACTCGACCGTTGTATGTGGCAACGGCTCAGCATAAATCCCACTAGTTACTCTACTTGCCATCTGGTGTGCGGGTGAGCAGCAGAAGATCAAGGAGTAGGGGTACAATCTGTGTGAGGCACGCCCTGGTTATGTGAGATAACCCCTTGGTTGCTTCCGTGGTGGCTCGTAGGGTTAGCTAAGGTGGATAATGGCTTTGATAGGATCCGCGCCGACACTAAGGTGTTCGTGTGGCGGTACCCTACTTGTGGGTAAAGATTTACAACCTCTGCAGAGTGTAAAACCTATTCGAATAGCCGTGTCCACGGTATTGGACAAGTCACGGTGTGGTCACAAAACTAGTGTTTGGGTGTGGGATGTTTTCAGGGCATGAGTTGTTTTCTGGGAAAGTGTGTGGCTGTGTGCCTGGGCTACTGCGGACGAGGAGTCTAGTAGTCCCTAATTGGTTTTTTCAAAACAACTGAGTTACTTGGGTTATAAAAATTGTTTGCGAAAACCTTTTCGAAAATGAAACCCTGCATGAGTAAACGTGTCTGCAAATAAACCTTAACCTGATCCTTGATATATCCTGTGCATGACCTGCTTATAAGCCCCTCCGTGGGTGGGGTTGGACTTGTTGAGTACGTTTGTGCTCACCTTTGCTTAACTAACTGTTTTTCAGAGGAGGATCCCGACTTCGTTCCCGAAGACGTCGAGTAGGTCGCCGCCCTACACCCAACCGTGCCTGTGGATTCAGGGCCTCCACAGGGAGCTTCCATGACGTGGTACTCTGATGAGGCTTTAGAAGCCTTCGCTATCATAGTTTGGTCACTAGCTCTTGTGTTGTTCCTCGTGGCAGTGGCGCTCTCGTGCCCACTACGCCGCCGTAATGTAAGGGAATGAACCACCTGTTGTAATAAATGTGTTACCAGCCTCCTGGGACTGGTATTAGTGTCACATTTAGTCACCTCTGATGAGGGGACGCTTCACATTTGTACTGGTTAGAGCCACCAACCGGTACAAATGTGTGGCATTTGTACCGGGTGGGCCAGATCAGGTCCCGACGAGCCTCTATGAGAGGACATTTGTACCGGTGGATAAGATACCCGGTACAAATGAAAAATCAGACCTGTGATATATGTGCGATTCTCTAGTAGTGTCCGGTAATCTTCACTTACTTGTCACTTCTGGTAAGAAGACTCATTGACATGTTCTCGAGAAAAAAACTTCACTGTCAATGTCTATTTGGGGATGAAAACAAATTGGTTTTCACTGAGTTTTTAATATTTACGTGTAGCCACCAAGTTTTAGAGCAATGCAAATGATTGTTTTTTCTCCAATAAACTCCGAAGCAAGGTTCGACCGGCAAAAAGCCAAAACCTGGCATTGGTATACCGGATGCAGTGATTGGCAAACGCAAAAAGAATTGCTTGAAATTCTATCCTCCTAGTTCACACTACTACTTCGAATCGAAGCAAAAGCAATCATGGACAGCCAGAAATGATAATTGGAACTAAAGCGAAACAGGCCATCTGCAAAAATTCCTGTATCTAACGTGACTGAACAATGCAAAAAACGGGGGGCTGGCTTTCAGAGCTTGCAGCAATCAATTTTGTTCGTTTCACGTATCTGAATTTCGTATGGAATCGATGATGCAGTGATTCGGTTGGCGAATTTAGTGACACCAGTCACACACACCTTCGGACCTTCTATTCTCGATCGAGAATTCGAGATTCCCGAAACTGACGCCACCGAAAAGCGTCGCCGCCATGCCTCCAAGTCCAAAGTCCAAACTCTCGTGATTGGCTATTAAAAAAAGTCCAAATGGCCGTCTCTCCTAGCTCGCCGCTGTCATCTTGCCGCCGTCATCGTCCGCCGTCTTTGGCATGAGATGGATCCTTCGTCTCTTGATCCCGCCCATGGTCTTGCTTTCTCCATGGAGGTACGCTCGTCTCTTGGTCGCCCGGTTTGTTCCCCAACTCCTGATTTGGGTTCTAGCTTCTGGCTTATTGCTGCTTTTAGTCGTTCCCGCTTGCGCCTCTCGTCGGATTTTGTTGGAGCCATTTTGCAATCAATCCTTGGCGGTTCGGCAGACCTTTTTTCAGTGGTTGAACTTGAGCAACAGCTTTTCAAATTCTGTTCTTGATCGGAAAGTGGGTCTTCGTGTTTATGCCTTGAAGTCTTTCGCTTGCGACTCCTTCAAGGTTTTCTTCCACCTCTGGAACCAAAATGGTCTGGCTAGCACCCGCATCTCATCCACCAAGGATTCTGGTCCGCGCTTTGAATGGGTTCCTGCCAAGAAGAAGAAATCGGTGAATTCTTGTGCTGCTGCTGCTGTTGCTCAGGGTAGGCATTCTCCGAGCCAGTGTGTTGGTAGGTCCAAATCGGTTTTTTCAAGGCTTAATTTTAGTTCTGTGTCAGATCTCAATCTTCAGCCCAATCAGCTCCCGTGTTCTTCGCCTACACGCCCCAATCACGGCGGGAGTTTCCTTCCCCGCGTAGCAGTCAATTCAATCAATTCAAATTCAGCTGGGTCGGTTGGGCCAACTTTCCTTTCCGGTGCCAGCGCAGTGCCTTTGGGAACCAGGCCTTCGAAGCCCACAACTGAAAAAACCAGTTCGCGGCCCAGTTGCTCCCGTTGTCTGTCTAATTTTCACAATCGGCCCAACTGTCGTTCGAGCACAAGGTGTACTGCTTGCTTTCGGTTGGGACATGTAGCCTTTTCTTGCCGTTTCCCGCCTCGGTTCTCGGGCCTTTCCAAAGTTGGGTTTTTTCGTCTCAGATTCGTCCGGATGCTTGGGATCCTTTAATTACGGCTACCTGGTTCAAGTCTATGGCAAGTGGGGCCAGCACTTCAGTTCCACCCGTGCTCACCCCTGTCTCTTCAACTTCAATACCCTGGCTCTTGCCACCCAGCTCCTTCCTTTCCTCGGCACAATCGCCTACCCAATTCGGGCAAGATTTCCTTCCTGAATCCAGCGTAACCCTCGAGCTTCGCTCGCCTAATCCTCCGCCTGCTCAGCAAACCTCGCCGCCGCCGTTTCCCCACCCACATTCTGAGCCGCCGGAGCCAGAGCTACAGTCCCATCAAGAAAACCCTGCTGCTGCTACAGTAGGCTCGAATCCCCCAGCTCCGATGGCGTATCAGTTTGTTGATCCTACGCCTTTCATCCCTTGGGGATTCCAACGTGTGGTTGTTCCTAATCGCAAGGCCATGAGTAGGGTGATTCTTGGTCGGCCTGCTAAGCGCAATCCTGATGTTGCTATTGTCACCATCAACCCGCTTCCTCAGCTTCAGGTAGCTTTCACCAATATTCGTGATGTGCTGCATGATTTTCTCCGCAATCATGCTCGTGTGGGGTACACATATATCCAGCCATGCCCTTTTGGTCAGGCCTATGTCAAGTCTGTTTACTTTCATGACAGAGATCAACTCATTCACAACAGCCCTCATCAGTTTGGGGATGTTTTTTATTTCCTTCATTGAGCATGATAGGGATGCTAATCATAGGGCTGTCACTCTGAATCATGAGGTTTGGTTAATGCTCTTGGGGACAAACATTGATTTTTGGTCTGATTCGCACATGAAAAAATTCTGGGTGATCATGGTCACATAATAGCCTGGGAGGAATATCCTAACCACATTGCCAGAGTGCTTGTCAAGGCTAGAGTTGTTAACCTTGAGGAAATTCCATGGTTTATTGTTAGCACTGAGGGGCCTGGCTTCAATGGTGACTCTTGGACTATTCAAGTGGAAATAATTCAAACTCGCATGCTGGGTGGTTTAGGTCCTGATGAGGATATTCCTCCAGGTCCTGATGATATTCATTTCTTTGATTTCTTCGGTTTTGGGCAGCCAGGGCATGGCCCTACTTTTCAGATGCAGCCTCGGCGGCAAAGAATACAGGGCGGCCGAGCGAGCGGCAGGCTCGGGCCAGCTCATGGCATACCAGGTGAAGGCTGGGGTCTTTGGCCTCAAGGCCTAGATGATCAGGCCCAACAAGATGCAGTTATTGTGCAAGCTATTCCTGCAGCCCATCCCTTAAACTTTGATTTAAATCAACCTTTGGAACAGGTGGATGATGATTTGGGTGTGGTTGAGAATTTGCTAAGGCCCTTACAGCCACCACAGCAACCAGCAAAACCTATGGATGAGGATATCATTGTAGCCAGCAGTGATTAAGAGGGGGTGCAGAGCAGCAAATGGCACCTGAACAGCAACTGGCAGCAGAGCAGCAAGAGGTCAATGTCTTCATCCCTATGAAAAATGGGGCTCCATTGCAACTGATACCTGATGAGATTCAGGAGCATGAGTTAATGGATGCTCTAGATATCAATATGGCAGTTGGGGATCAAATGGCAAACAACATTGGTCAACTTGGTTTTGTGGAACTCTTTCAGCCAGCTCAGGATCCAGTGTTTATGCAGAGGCTTTCTTCTCCAACCTTTCGAGGCCCTCCTGCTTTTAAGAGCAATCCTGAGGCCATCAGGCTTTGGGCCAATTTTCTAGCTCCTGTGACTGGGGCTCCTTCAGTACAGATTCCCAAAGATTGGGCTGATTTCTTTACTATGATGCTTTTGAGCCCTAGGTCCTTTCAGTGGGCCAAGAGTTTTGTTACCTCTTCAGCTATGGAGCACCTGGCAGGAACCTCGTCCTCTGTTCCCTTTTGCCTTCCTCAAACACTTCCAGATGCAGGTTCTTTCTTGTGCTCCAATAATTTGCCAGTGGCAGAGGAACCTGATGCCTCCTTGTCCTCATATGAACCCACTTCCCCAGTGAACTCTGACCAGCTGTCTCCTGCTACACCTCCAGAGAAACTCAAATCCAAAGTAGCTCCTATGTCTGGTCCCTGGTCGACAGCTCTGCTTGATTTGGCTGCACACAAGGGGGATTCTTCAGTCATCAAAGAGGCCAAAGCCAGAAGGAGTTTGAGGCAGAAGGCTCTGCATAAAGGTTACAAATATTCTCCTTGCTCTAATAAGAACTGTCTAGGATGTTCTTTGGATCCTCCATCTCTGTCACCATCAATTATTAAAAATCTAGGTGCTACTTTCTGTAACATTGATCCTGACAAATTGGCAGTGGAGAAGTTGTCAAAGGCAAGGACCAAGAAGGCTGCTGCCCCTGGTGGGAAGAAGCAAGCCAAAAGTAAAAGCAAAACAAATCCTGACTCTACTAATGATGACAACCAGGCAGCAAGCAAAAAAAAAGCCTAAGAAGAACTGAGTGGATTAGTTCTCTATTTTGTCTTTGTGGAAGGAACTTTATTTTGTGGGTCTGTAATATTCATACACTTATGTTATCTCTCTTCTGTGGTGGATGTTATGGTTTGTTTGCTACCATGGCTGCTAGTCAGCCCATGTGGAATCTTTTCTATCTTTTGGTTTCTCATGAATACCACACATCAAGATAGAAAATGGAAAGTGCTGTGCTGGAATGTGAGAGGTCTGAATGCAAAAGAAAAATGGGAAGCAATTAGAGACAAAATTTCAGAAAGTGGTTGTGATGTTATTTGTTTACAGGAAACTAAAAGACAGACTTTTGATGCCCAATTTATCAAAAAATTCTGCCCAGCCAGCTTTGATGCTTTTGAATTCTTGCCTTCAGTAGGAGCCTCTGGTGGAATCATTACTATCTGGAAGTCATCTTTTTCTCAGGTTCACTGGCCTTTAGCAATGCTTATGCAATTTCTATTGAGTTTCTTTCTAAACATGATCAATCTGCCTGGCTTTTGACCAATGTTTATGGGCCCTGCACATCTGCAGGAAAGAGTGTTTTTCTTAATTGGTTGAAGGACATCCAAATAGCTCATGAGGTAGATTGGCTTGTTTTTGGGGATTTTAACCTAGTAAGAGGCCCCCATAACATAAATAAACCGGGAGGAAATCTTCAAGAAATGCTGCTATTTAATGAAGTCATAAGTGCTCAAGGCTGGGTTGAATTGCCTCTGCGTGGAAGAAAGTTTACTTGGTCCAACAAGCAAAGCTCTCCTTTATTAGAAAGGCTTGATTGGTTCTTCACTTCAGCTTCATGGACAATTAGCTATCCAGACAGCTCGGTTTCCTCTCCCTCCATGGAACCATCTGATCATGTGCCTTGTGTGGTTAATATCAATACCTCCATACCCAGGACATCTATTTTTAGATTTGAAAATTATTGGATGGAACATGAACATTTCTTTGCAATAGTTGCACATGGTTGGGTTGTACCCACTGTTCAGACAGGTTCAGCTAAAATTCTTTCAGCTAAATTCAAGAATCTCAGAAGAGTTCTAAAATCTTGGCAATCCCAAATTTCCAACCTCAAAGCTAACATTGCCAATGTCAAAAGTATGCTCATTCTTCTGGGAATTTTAGAGGAATATAGAGATCTCACAGTACATGAATGGAATTTTAGGACTGTGCTTCGGGATAAATATTCATCACTTTTGCATCAACAACAAACCTACTGGAAGCAAAGGGGTACTCTGAAATGGGTCAAGTTTGGAGAGGATCCAAATTTTTCCATGCCATAGCAACAATCAGACATAGGAAAAATCTGATCACCTCTCTGCAAGATGCTAATGGAGTTTCTCACACTGCACATCATGTTAAGGCTGACATCCTCTGGGAAGCATATAAAGACAGATTGGGAACTTCAGACTCTCCTGAAATGCTTTTTGACCTTGGTCAGTTGCTCCAGCAATCAGTTGCATTATACACTCTTACTGAACCCTTTACTCATGAGGAGATTGATGCTGTTGTATCCAGTTTGCCTTCAGATAAATCCCCAGGCCCAGATGGTTTTAACACTGATTTTGTCAAGAAGTGCTGGCCAATTATTAAGCAGGATTTTTACAAACTCTGTGCTGATTTCCATGCAGGGCAAGTGTAACAACCCAGGAATTTAGGTGTGTAATTTTTGCGAAAAATTAAAACTTTTTGATTGAACTTGAGTGCTATCAAATTTTCGAACCAAATTGCTAGTCCTTCTCTGAATTCTCCACCAATTTAGCCCATTTATAAAAACATATATTCAAAATTAAGGTAAAATGTGTGAGTTGGATTCTTCTGGTTTTATTTGGAATTCATTTGTGAGGATTGAATTTGGAATGTAACCAAATTCAAACTTAAATTCAAACTTTTAATCTAAGGTTAATTCCAAAACCTTTAGCTTCTCTCATGGGCCGGCAGCCTCTAAAAGCCAGCTCGCGACCCAGCTAACCCAGCCGGCCCAGCAAACAAGCTAACCGCGGCGGCCCAACTTCCCCACCCCCTTCTTTTCTTAGCTTCTCTCGCTGACGACTGGGGTCCAGCGGTCAGCCACTTCCCTCTTATCCTCTTCTTCCCCTTTTCCCCTTTCCAGCCACCTACTCCATCGCGCCGCGCCGCCAGCGTCCCGCGCGCGCGGATGGGATGGCTGGAGGTGAGATGGCCCGCACGCCGAGGGCTTGCGTGCGCGCGCGACCGGGTCAGGGGAATCCGCCAGGGGGATTTGACCCCTTTGCCCTCGCTGGGTGACGCCAAAGGCGCCCGACACCCACTGGCGTGGCTCCACGTCGGCCGCAGCGCCATGGCCGCCAATAGGAGCACTTCCCCTTTCTTCTTTACCCCTGCACCGCCTTGACCAAGATGCTATAGAGGGCCCCGGGGTCGCAACCGCATCCCACCTACCCGCTTTGGGGTTTTGCCCCCTTTCAAGTGTCGCGCCGCCGATAGGAGAGAGGAAGGAGGGAGTAGAGGAAGAAGAGGAGGGGCGGGGGAAGACCGTGCGCCGCACCGCGCTGGCGCGTCGCCGGCCGAGGTTTGACGGGGACGCGGGGAGCCGGACCGGAGCGACGCCGCCGTGAACGCCGACACCGACGCCGCGCGCGCGCGGAGAGAGGGAGGACGTGAACCGAGTCGGGGACGAGGAGCGAGGAGCCGAGGCGTATGACCACCGGCGTGAACACCTACCCCCGCCTTCGTACACCTCTCCACCGAGCCGGCCACGACTCCATCGCCGCCCCACCGTGAGCAACCCAACCGGCCAACTCTTCTCTCTTCTCTCCCTTGGATTCCTTCCTGTGTTGGCTTCCCAAGTGTGGAGACGCGTCGCTGATGAATTCTTGCCTGGGTGCTGGCCTTCGCGCCGCAGAATTGCCGTGCCGCGACGGATGGGGCTCCTGGGCCGGTTGTGCCCCTGAGCTCCGCCGTCGCCGTGCGAAGAGCGACGCGGTCTTGTGTTTGTGAAAGGTGACCAGAGGAGGCGTCGCGTCGCGGCTACCCCAAGCCGGTGGGCGAGCACTCCCCGGTGCGCGCGCGCCCGCGCCGCCGTGCCGCGAGGTGGTAGAGCGCCGAGCCCCGGGCTCTAGAATTCCCCGGGAACCGGCCTTCGTGCCGTGGGGTACACACCTTGCGGGTTGGGCGGGCGAAGGCCCGGGGTCAAGCGCACCCCGGCGCGTGGACCCGGCTCGCCGCGCCACCGGACGGGCGACGCAGCCGAGGCGTCACCGTGCTCCGCGCCGCGCGCCGCACCATCAGCCCCTCCCCCGCGGGCCGGTGCTTGGCAAGGCATGCCGTTCAGGGGTGGAGCGCGGATGCGAACCATCTGCTCACACCCCAGCGAGAGGAGGTGACGCCGCCGGTGGACAGGGGGCTCGCCACCGCAGGGGCGCGCCACGCGGCCGTGGGGCACCTGGCATTACGACGAGCACCTAGAGTGCATGTGTAAACCTGAACGCGTTTCACCTGAGAAACGGGCCGTCGGCTGGATCTGGGCTATGAGCCCAGCTATCTTTTTCCTTAGTAGGCCGTCGGCCCGGTACGGGTTGTAGAAGAGGGGGGGTAAAACTCAGACTTGTGAAGGAAGTTGGTGGACTGTGGCGCCTGGGCCACTTTGGGCCGAAACACTTTCGGGCGGAAACCAGTCCGCTGGGCCACCCACGGCCCAGCGGCACTTCGGCCCCCTTTCAGCCTGTTTACCCCGGAACGCTGACGTCATGCTGACGTCAGCAGCTTATTTTCTCAAAACCCCTTTATCTTTTACTCGTATTAAATTTCCGGAAAATGATTTTAACCTCTAAAAATTCATAACTAATTCTAGGGAGCTCAGAAAAATATAAAACTAATTTCTATAAATCCGTAATTTCGAAACCTTGCTGATTGTAGGTAGTTTGGGTTCTTTTGGATCTTCTAAATTGATTCTCATTTGGAGTTATTGCTTAGTTGTGCACCGTATTCTTATTTTTCTCGTCGAATCTCGTGCCGCAGACCCGAGCTTCGACCAGGAGGACGTGGAGGACCCCGAGTACACTTGCTCCCGGACGACGGCGGCTCGCTTCAACGGCAATGAAGGTGTCATGTCACTCCCAACCATGTAGATCCCATGTTGTTAAATAGCTGCTAGTGCTTTACTTTAATGCATTGATCTGATGAATTGCATAACCTGTTTACTAGCCATGCCTTGATGCTTTGATATACCCTGTTTCCTTGTTCTACTACCTGCGGGACTAGCTACAGACCCCTAGCTAGTCCCTTACCTCAACTATCCATACTTTTGTTGCTTGATTATGGATGGTGCTCTGGGTTTGGACTGAGATGGGGATATCTCGATGTGTTTCTAGCGTGCGTTCTGGGTGCGTATCTCCTTGCTGTGTTTTGGCGGGAGCGAGCCACTTGGTTACTTGTGAACGGCTGCCGAGGGAAGATGCGATCTGGCCTCTTACCCGAGGGTCGTGTCGTGTGGGATGGAGATGTTGAGTGCTCGCTCTCGGCCCCTTAAGGACCGATCGTCAGTTGACCTTGTTTCGGATGACTATTTTCGTACAGACCGCCCGCCTTGTATTGGGCGGGGGTGCGGGGTGAGACTTGTAGTGGATAGCACCCCTCCCCGCAGGAGGATCGGTGTGATCGTGTCGGGAGTGGTCTTTACCTCCTTAGTAGACTTTGCCCTGGCGAGGCCGGGGAAGGGTTCCACGGCTTCGAGGGACCTCTCGCGGGTAGTATGAGCTCGCCGCGGAGGGCCGGGCCGGAGCTCGGAGATGCGAAGGGTACTATCCACTTACTTGGGCTTCGGCCGTATGGTAGGGTCGGACACGGTGACGGCGGCACGGACCTATTCGGGCGGGTACGGTTGTACAACCTCTCGCGAGTGTTAAACCTATAGCTATAGTCCGTGTCCACCGGTTATGGACAGTCTTTCGATCTCTCACCTGACTAGATACATTTCTCTTGTGCTTCTTCTCTCCCCCGAGTGTGTGAGCCCGGCTTTGGCCGTTGAGATGTGGGGATAGGAGCAGGTGGGCCCCACATCGCAGATGAGAGTTGGGTTCTGGATCGTGGTTGAGATCCGGTGTTTTGGTGTGGAATTCCTTGAGCGGGGTGTGGACCCCTGAGGTGTGGACCTCGGAAGCGGAAGCTTCCCCGAGGTGTGGACCTCCTAGCTATATTCTGCTTACCTTGTACGTTGCACCGTCTTTGCTTTGCTTAAGCTTTCTACGGCCGCATTAGGGATATCTCATGCATAGTAGAATATACACCGCTTTTGCCTCTTTGTTGGGAAGGCGACATGACCTACCCGCTTATCGGGTAGACCCCGGTGACTCGACGCAGAGCCAGACTACGACTTCGACAACGACGGTTGGGTGGACTAGAGCTCTTCCTACAATTGAGCTGCCTGCGGATATGGAGTTGCCCGCGCTTTCATGGAGCCGCTGCTAGACGTTTTATTTATGTTTGATTCAGTCCCGATGGACTTGTACCCGGCATGTGCCGAAGAGATGTACTCGGATTAATGTAATAAAATAAATGATGTACTCTACATTGCTGTTTTATCTTTCTGTATGGATTTTGGCATCGCTGAGACAGGGAATGCACGTGGTAGCCCTCCTGGGACTACCACCGAGGTGCTAAGATTCGGAATTCCGTTCGCGGAAATTCGGGTCGTTTCAGTTGGTACCAGAGCCATGCTTGACTGTAGGACGAGCCCCAGGAATGGTCGATAGCATAGGAAGTCGTTTCTGAACCTTGAAACTTTATATAAACCCCTTGGCTTCCGTATGTATATGACTATACTTATATATATGCATTACCTTGATTAACTTTCACTAACTACCTTACTAACTACGCTCTAACAACGTTGTGCAGATGGCGGAGAGAGCGTGGGTTCCTTTGGAGTCGGACGGCAAGAGCTACGGAGGCTTCTGCCGCTTGCTGAGGGAGTGCCTGGAGGCAGCTGGAGTAGGGGCCGACCGAGTCAGCTACACGGCGAGGACCATGGGGCACATGGAGCAGACTCCCACTTTCCTGACCGTTACGGTGCCGGCGGACCCACGGGTGCCAGAGTTCAAGGAGGTTAAGGTGCACTGTTTTGAGAGCTCGACCACGGAGGCACACCAGACTGGCGCACGCCGAGCTCTCAAGATGGTTTGTGTCCAGCTGGAGGAGAAGCTCAAGGGCACCCCGTTCAGCGTGCTTCCGACAGGAGTCTACGACCCGAGTCGCTGGGACACGAGCGACCGAGCGCAGTACCTTGAGGTGACTTCTGTGGAGGAGGACAAGAAGATGCACGCAGCCAGACGGTGCATCCTCGGCCCGTGACCGAACGCTCTTACGGGCGGTCCGTGAGATCGCGTACCTGAGGTGGAAATGGGATGGATGTCTGCAGCGGGCTCAGGACCTGGAGATGGAGAGAGAGGATTTGCTTGACCAGTCGGAGGAGTCGCACGAGAGGAACGGAGAGGCCGGGTACGGCTTGGACCGGCGGCCGCGGCCCGACCGAGAGGGACGCCAGGAGGATCCCTACACTGGAGGCACGGCTGAGGACAGAGCAGGAGTTGCACCGGGCTACAGTGGAGGCCACGCGTGAGGACAGAGTGAGGCTTGCAGAGGCCAGGGACCAGTTGGAGTCGGTTGGAGCTGCAGCAGCCGACTATCAAGTAAAGATGTGGGTTCTTCAGGAGGCGAGTCGACACAACTACCACCACTTGTGTTACCTCGGTGGACTGGTCTACGAGGAGAGGGACCGAGCAGCCAGGACCCGCACGGCCTGGGAGCGTTCCGACCAGCAGAGGCTGAGAGAGTTGGAGGAGCTCTCCGCGCAGCTACCCCCTAAGAAGAGGCCACGACTGAGGACAGAGACCTTCGAGCTACCGCCGACACTCCTACCACGTGTACGCCCGTACCCGAGAGGTTCTCAGGACACAACAGAGATGGACTAGGCTCTTCAGGATACCCGAGACTACTACGGAGGACCGGCGATCAGGGTGCCGGGTTACCCAGGGACTCACTCACCGCCGTTCTACTCGGTTCCACCAGACTCCAGCCCAGAGGCACCTCAGTGTGCCCCGTGATGGGAGTAGAGATCTAGCAGTAGATTCTGAGTCGATGTAATGAGTTAGATGTAATGCTACCGCTCATGTAGTCATGCCTGTAGTAGCTACCCCATGATGTACCATGCGT
Source organism: Cenchrus americanus (assembly GCA_947561735.1). Taxonomy (NCBI): domain Eukaryota; kingdom Viridiplantae; phylum Streptophyta; class Magnoliopsida; order Poales; family Poaceae; genus Cenchrus; species Cenchrus americanus. The sequence goes on along the minus strand of OX387242.1, from coordinate 122,387,446 downwards.
TAGCGTGATGTGTTGCCGTGCACCCTCGAAGGTCGTTGGAGTAGACCTCGAGGTGCACCCCTTTTGTATGGTGGCATTGATTGAGTGACATGGATCTTCATGGTTTCTTTCGGATTTCATGCTTCTTTATGTCTGTATGAATTCTTTGACTGTTAGCAGGATTACTCCTTTATAGTTAATAACCTTAATAAATATATTCTCCCTACCACTACTGACTCTTGCAACTGGAACAGATGTCGGGAGCAAGGAGGTCCGGGCGACTCCTGGCCCGTTTCGAGGAGGTCACTGGGGACGACGGAGGGGAGGATGCCCCTAACCCAGCGGGAGCGAGAGGCCGCGGACGCCGTGGGGGTCACGCGCCATGAGGCGGACTCCGCGGAGGCCTAGCAGGCCGCGGAGGCCGAGTTGGCGGTCGAGGAGCCGCGCACGACGACGAGGGAGCTCAGGAGCAGGAGCTCTAGCACGAGCAGGTACCCCAGCCTGAGGGAGGAGCAGGCTAGGCTCAGGGACACGAGGTGCCACCACTGCCACCTCCCCCGAACTTGGCCGACGTGATGGCAGTACAAACTCAGCTGATGCAGACGATCACCCAGATGCTGGCTCAGAACAACAACAACAACAACAACCACAGGGGACAGCACCGCAACGCGCCGGAGGGTTTCCAGAAGAAGGTTGAGAACTTCAACAAGCTGCGACCGCCTACCTTCGACCACTCAGCAGACCCGATGGACGCAGACAACTGGTTACGTGAGATTGAGAAGAAGCTAGAGCTGACTGAGCTCACTGAGGAGGAGTGTGTGACCGTGGTCGCGCACCAGTTGGTCGGCACGGCCAGTGCGTGGTGGGACAGCTACTGTGACTCGCACCGGGACCCGTTGCACATCGGGTGGGACGAGTTTGTAGAGGCCTTCAGGAGCCACCACATCCCAGATGCAGTGATGGACAGGAAGGCTGACGAGTTCAGGCACCTCAAGATGGGAAACATGTCAGTGCAGGAGTATGCCAACCGCTACCAAGAACTGATGAGGTACGTGCCAGACGACACCGACACAGAGAAGAAGAAGGTCTACTGGTTCAGAAAGGGGCTGCACAAGGGGATGCACACCACTTGTCCGCACACGACTGCCCGACACTTCGCTCCATTATCGACAAGGCACTGATCGTGGAGAGGTCAAGGCTTGAGTACATGGAGGTTCGTGGAAGCAAGTCCAAGCGCACAGACCAGGCAGGACGCTCAGGACCACCTCAGAGGCAGAGGACAGGTTACGCTCAGGGCCACCGGGGCCTCGGCGGAGGCACCACGTCACTCAGTCTCAGCCGCAGAGCAGAGCCAACCCAGGCGGGAGTGGAGGACAAAACAGCTGGAAACCGAGACCACCACCGCAGTCAGCGGACAGATCCAAGGTGACTTGCTTCAACTGCCGTCAGGTTGGGCACAAGTCGTTCGAGTGTCCACAGCAGGCGCCACCGGGGAGTCAGAACCGCAGCTCTCAATTCCAGACCCCAGCCAAGCCACCAGCACCAGGAGGACAGCCACCCCGTACACAGCAGAGGACTGCTCAGCCGCCAGCTACTCGAGGCCGTCTGAACCACCTCACCGCCGAGGATGCAGTAGCCGCACCCGACGTCACACTTGGTGAGTTCCTTGTTGACTCAGTTTTGGCAACTGTTTTGTTCGATACTAGAGCTCAGTTTTCGTATATTTCTACCAAGTTTGTTAAAGAAAGGTCTTTACCAACTAAGCCTCGACCAAGGCCTATCTTGACTAGCTCTCCGCTAGGAGAGAAGAGGAGAGTGCGTTAGAGTGCGGGGGAGTGAGGATGGTGTTTGAAGGGCAACAGTTCACGGCAGACTTGACAGTTTTGGAGTCTACCGGGATAGACGTGATCCTAGGGATGGATTGGTTGGCAAAACACAACGGGATAGTCTCTTGCAACCCCAGGGTTATACAGCTAGAACACCCCAGTGGAACTATAGTGCGGATCGAACCACAGAGTCCGAAGACTGCTACGATGATGTGCAATATGAGTGGGAAAGAGATTGAAGAAATCCCAGTGGTCCGTGAGTTTCCGGACGTGTTCCCAGAGGAGCTTACGGAGTTACCCCCAGACCGGGACGTGGAGTTCGTGATTGAGCTGATGCCGGGGGCGGGGCCCGTTGCAAAGAGTCCATACGGATGTCGTCCGACGAGCCGGACGAGTTGAAGAAACGGCTCAAGAAGGCTGCTCGAGCAAGGGTTTGTTCGGCCGAGTGCCTCACCGTGGGGATCACCAGTGCTCTTCGTGGAGAAGAAAGACGGCACAAAGAGGATGTGCATTGACTACCGCACGCTCAACTCGATGACAATCAAGAACAAGTACCCGCTACCCAGAATCGAGGATTTGCTGGATAGGCTCAAAAGGGCAAAGTTCTTCTCCAAGATCGACTTGAGGTCGGGATACCACCAGATGAAAATCCGAGAGCAGGACATTCCCAAGACAGCCTTCACCACACGGTACGGCTTGTACGAGTTCGTGGTGGTTTCTTTCGGGCTGACCAACGCCCCTTCTTACTTCATGAACTTGATGAACAAGGTCTTCATGGAAGAGTTGGACAGGTTTGTAGTGGTGTTTATCGACGATATCCTAATCTACTCTGAGACCACGAAGGAGCACGAGGAGCACCTAAGGGTCGTGCTAGAGAGGTTGAGGCAGCAGAAACTGTACGCTAAGTTCAGTAAGTGCGAGTTCTGGATGGAGAAGGTCGCGTTCTTGGGACACGTGTTGTCAGCAGAGGGGATAGCAGTGGATCCGTCCAAGGTAGAGTCTGTGACCAAGTGGGAGCAGCCGCTAAACGTGACAGATGTCAGAAGCTTCCTTGGGTTGGCAGGTTACTACCGAAGATTCATTGAGAACTTCTCCAAGATCGCAAAGCCAATGACAGAGTTGCTCAAGAACAACACGAAGTTCGAGTGGTCAGAATCGTGTGAGAAGAGCTTTCAAGAGCTGAAAAAGAGACTCACCACAGCCCCAGTGCTCACCTTGCCAGATATCAAGAAAGACTTTGTGGTCTACTGTGACGCTTCGAGACAAGGACTCGGATGTGTGCTGATGCAGGAAGGGAAGGTTGTGGCTTATGCTTCCAGGCAGCTGAAGAAACATGAGGAAAACTACCCGACACACGACTTGGAGTTGGCGAACATTGTGCATGCACTTAAGATGCGGAGACACTACCCGATAGGTAACAAGTGTGAACTTGTTCTCCGACCACAAGAGCCCGAAGTACTTCTTTACCCGGACGAGAGTTGAACATGAGGCGAGGCGATGGTTAGAGCTGATCAAGGACTACGACGTCGAGATCAACTACCACCCAGGCAAAGCTAACGTCGTGGCAGATGCTCTGAGCCGGAAAACTTATTGCAACAACCTCATGGTAAAAGAAGAGCAACCTGCCCTGCATGAAGAGCTAGAGAAGCTGAGAATCGAATTGTAGACCAAGGCCAAGTCAACGTGATGCAAGTGACCTATGACCTGGAGGAACGAATCCGTACAGCTCAGAAGTCGTGTGCAGAAATCAAAGCTATGCGAGAATTGATGAAGCAGGGCAAAGCAGAGGACTACCGGGTAGATGAACAGGGCACCGTGTGGTTGAAAGAACGGATCTGTGTACCACAAGACAGGGCACTCCGGGAGCAGATCATGAGAGAAGCTCACGACTCGAGGTACTCGATCCACCCAGGCAGCACCAAGATGTACAGAGATCTAAAGGTCAGATACTGGTGGAAGGACATGAAGAAGGATATAGCACACTACGTGGCCTGTTGCGACACCTGTAGCAGAGTAAAGATCGAACATCAGAAACCTGCTGGTTTGTTGAAGCCGTTGGCTATTCCAGTTTGGAAGTGGGAGGACATTTCCATGGACTTTGTGGTGGGACTTCCTCGAACACCAAAAGGAAACGACTCGGTTTGGGTCATAGTGGACAGGCTGACCAAAGTGGCTCACTTTGTGCGGTGAAGACCCGTATGCAACCGAGAAGTTGGCAGAACTGTACGTAGAGCACATACTCAGGCTGCACGGGGCACCCAGAAGTATTGTATCTGATCGAGGGCCACAGTTTGTCTCCAAGTTTTGGCAGAGCTTCCACAAGCTTATGGGCACCACTCTTAGCTACAACACAGCTTTTCACCCACAGACAGATGGTCAGACAGAGAGGGTCAACCAGGTGTTGGAAGATATGCTACGAGCGTGTGCACTCACCTATGGTACCGATTAGGAGAGCAGTTTGCCATTTGCAGAGTTCTCGTACAACAACAGCTTTCAAGCAAGTCTCCGGATGGCTCCTTTTGAGGCCCTTTATGGGCGGAAGTGCAGGACCCCGCTAGCTTGGTCAGAGGTGGGAGAACGGACACTGTTTCGGCCAGCAATCATTGAGGAAGCAGAGGAGAAAGTTGAGAAAGTTCGTGAGAACCTGAAGATCGCTCAAAGCCGTCAGAAGAGCTATGCCGACAAGAGAAGGAGAGAGTTGTCTTTTGCAGTTGGCGACCGAGTGTACCTGAAAGTCTCTCCGCTTCGAGGAACTAAGAGGTTCTTGGTGAAGGGAAAACTTGCACCGAGGTACGTAGGGCCATACCCTATCACCCGAAGGATTGGAAGTTTGGCCTACCAGCTTGCGCTACCAGAGGCGATGGCAGGAGTTCACCCAGTGTTCCACGTGTCACAGCTGAAAAAGAGCGAGAAGGCAGTGGAGGCTAAGCAAGTGCCCATGGAGTTGCTTGACTTGCAAGACAACCTTGAGTATGCAGAGTATCCTGAGAAAATCTTGGACCGAGCTGTCAAGGAGACAAGGAGGACAACTATTCCTTTCTGTAGAGTGTTGTGGAGCAACCATACAGAGCGAGAAGCAACATGGGAGAAGGAAGCTGATCTCAGAAAAGAGTAACCTCACTTGTTCACGGAGGAGGTCGAGAACTAAATCTCGAGGACGAGATTCTCGGTGGTGGGGGAGAATGTAACAACCCAGGAATTTAGGTGTGTAATTTTTGCGAAAAATTAAAACTTTTTGATTGAACTTGAGTGCTATCAAATTTTCGAACCAAATTGCTAGTCCTTCTCTGAATTCTCCACCAATTTAGCCCATTTATAAAAACATATATTCAAAATTAAGGTAAAATGTGTGAGTTGGATTCTTCTGGTTTTATTTGGAATTCATTTGTGAGGATTGAATTTGGAATGTAACCAAATTCAAACTTAAATTCAAACTTTTAATCTAAGGTTAATTCCAAAACCTTTAGCCTCTCTCCTGGGCCGGCAGCCTCTAAAAGCCAGCTCGCGACCCAGCTAACCCAGCCGGCCCAGCAAACAAGCTAACCGCGGCGGCCCAACTTCCCTACCCCCTTCTTTTCTTAGCTTCTCTCGCTGACGACTGGGGTCCAGCGGTCAGCCTCCTTCCCTCTTATCCTCTTCTTCCCCTTTTCCCCTTTCCAGCCACCCACTCCATCGCGTCGCGCCGCCAGCGTCCCGCGCGCGCGGATGGGATGGCTGGAGGTGAGATGGCCCGCACGCCGAGGGCTTGCGTGCGCGCGCGACCGGGTCAGGGGAATCCGCCAGGGGGATTTTACCCCTTTGCCCTCGCTGGGTGACGCCAAAGGCGCCCGGCACCCACTGGCGTGGCTCCACGTCGGCCGCAGCGCCATGGCCGCCAATAGGAGCGCTTCCCCTTTCTTCTTTACCCCTGCACCGCCTTGACCAAGATGCTATAGAGGGCCCCGGGGTCGCAACCGCATCCCACCTACCCGCTTTGGGGTTTTGCCCCCTTTTCAGTGCCGCGCCGCCGATAGGAGAGAGGAAGGAGGGAGTAGAGGAAGAAGAGGAGGGGCGGGGGAAGACCGTGCGCCGCACCGCGCCGGCGCGTCGCCGCTGAGGTTTGACGGGGGACGCGGGGAGACGGACCGGAGCGGACGCCGCCGTGAACGCCGACACCGACGCCGCGCCGCGCCGGAGAGAGGAGGACGTGAACCAGCTGGGGACGAGGAGCAGGAGCCGAGGCGGACAACCACCGGCGTGAACACCTACCCCGCCTTCGTACACCTCTCCACCGAGCCGGCCACGACTCCATCGCCGCCCCACCGTGAGCAACCCAACCGGCCAACTCTTCTCTCTTTCCCCCCCTTGGATTCCTTCCTGTTTTGGCTTCCCAAGTGTGGAGACGCGTCGCTGATGAATTCTTGCCTGGGTGCTGGCCTTCGCGCCGCAGTATTGTCGTGCCGCGATGGATGGGGCTCCTGGGCCGGTTGTGCCCCTGAGCTCCGCCGTCGCCGTGCGAAGAGCGACGCGGTCTCGTGTTTGTGAAAGGTGACCAGGGGAGGCGTCGCGCCGCGGCTACCCCAAGCCAGTGGGCGAGCACTCCTGATGCGCGCCGTCGCCGCGCCGCCGTGCCGCAAGGTGGCGGAGCGCCGAGCCCCGGGCTCGGAATTCTCGGGAACCGGCCTTCGTGCCGTGGGGTACACACCTTGCGGGTTGGGCGGGCGAAGGCCCGGGGTCAAGCGCACCCCGGCGCGTGGACACGGGCTCGGCCGCGCCACCGGGACGGGCGACGCGGCCGAGGCGTCGCCGGTGCTCCGCGCGCGCGCGCGCGCGCGCCGCACCATCGCCCCTCCCCCGCGGGCCGGTGCTTGGCAAGGCATGCCGTTCGGGGGTGGAGCGCGGACGCGAACCATCCGCTCACACCCCGGCGAGAGGAGGTGACGCCGCCGGCGGACGGGGGGCTCGCCACCGCAGGGGCGCGCCGCGCGGCCGTGGGGCACCTGGCATTACGACGAGCACCTAGAGTGCATGTGTAAACCTGAACGCGTTTCACCTGAGAAACTGGCCGTCGGCTGGATCTGGGCTATGAGCCCAGCTATCTTTTTCCTTAGCAGGCCGTCGGCCCGGTACGGGTTGTAGAAGAGGGGGGGTAAAACTCAGACTTGTGAAGGAAGTTGGTGGGCTGTGGTGCCTGGGCCACTTTGGGCCGAAACACTTTCGGGCGGAAACCAGTCCGCTGGGCCACCCACGGCCCAGCGGCACTTCGGCCCCCTTTCAGCCTGTTTACCCCGGAACGCTGACGTCATGCTGACGTCAGCAGCTTATTTTCTCAAAACCCCTTTATCTTTTCTGTATTAAATTTCCAGAAAATGATTTTAACCTCTAAAAATTCATAACTAATTCTAGGGAGCTCAGAAAAATATAAAACTAATTTCTATAAATCCGTAATTTCGAAACCTTGCTGATTGTAGGTAGTTTGGGTTCTTTTGGATCTTCTAAATTGATTCTCATTTGGAGTTATTGCTTAGTTGTGCACCGTATTCTTATTTTTCTCGTCGAATCTCGTGCCGCAGACCCGAGCTTCGACCAGGAGGACGTGGAGGACCCCGAGTACACTGCTCCAGACAGCGACTGCTTCAACGGCAATGAAGGTGTCATGTCACTCCCAACCATGTAGATCCCATGTTGTTAAATAGCTGCTGGTGCTTTACTTTAATGCATTGATCTGATGAATTGCATAACCTGTTTACTAGCCATGCCTTGATGCTTTGATATACCCTGTTTCCTTGTTCTACTACCTGCGGGACTAGCTACAGACCCCTAGCTAGTCCCTTACCTCAACTATCCATACTTTTGTTGCTTGATTATGGATGGTGCTCTGGGTTTGGACTGAGATGGGGATATCTCGGTGTGTTTCTAGCGTGCGTTCTGGGTGCGTATCTCCTTGCTGTGTTTTGGCGGGAGCGAGCCACTTGGTTACTTGTGAACGGCTGCCGAGGGAAGATGCGATCTGGCCTCTTACCCGAGGGTCGTGTCGTGTGGGATGGAGATGTTGAGTGCTCGCTCTCGGCCCCTTAAGGACCGATCGTCAGTTGACCTTGTTTCGGATGACTATTTTCGTACAGACCGCCCGCCTTGTATTGGGCGGGGGTGCGGGGTGAGACTTGTAGTGGATAGCACCCCTCCTGCAGGAGGATCGGTGTGATCGTGTCGGGAGTGGTCTTTACCTCCTTAGTAGACTTTGCCCTGGCGAGGCCGGGGAAGGGTTCCACAGCTTCGAGGGACCTCTCGCGGGTAGTATGAGCTCTGCCGCGGAGGCTGGGCCGAGCTCGGAGATGCGAAGGGTACTATCCACTTACTTGGGCTTCGGCCGTATGGTAGGGCTCGGACACGGTGACGGCGGTACCGGACCTATTCGGGCGGGTACGGTTGTACAACCTCCGCGCAGTGTTAAACCTATAGCTATAGTCCGTGTCCATCGGTTATGGACGGTCTTTCGATCTCTCACCCGACTAGATACATTTCTCTTGTGCTTCTTCTCTCCCCCGAGTGTGTGAGCCCGCTTTGGCCGTTGAGATGTGGGGATAGGAGCGGGTGGGCCCCACATCGCGGATGAGAGTTGGGTTCCCGGATCGTGGTTGAGATCCGGTGTTTTGGTGTGGAATTCCTTGAGCGGGGTGTGGACCCCCGAGGTGTGGACCTCGGAAGCGGAAGCTTCCCCCGAGGTGTGGACCTCCTAGCTATATTCTCGCTTACCTTGTACGTTGCACCGCCTGCTTTGCTTAAGCTTTCTACGGCGGATTAGGGATATCTCATGCATAGTAGAATATACACCGCTTTTGCCTCTTTGTTGGGAAGCCGACATGACCTACCCGCTTATCGGGTAGACCCCCGGTGACTCGACGCGAGCCGGACTACGACTTCGACAACGACGGTTGGGTGGACTAGAGCTCTTCCTACACTTGAGCCGCCCTGCGGATATGGAGTTGCCGCGCTTTCATGCGGCCGCTAGACGTTTTATTTATGTTTGATTCAGTCCCGATGGACTTGTACCCGGCATGTGCCGAAGAGATGTACTCTGATTAATGTAATAAAATAAATGATGTACTCTACATTGCTGTTTTTATCTTTCTGTATGGATTTTGGCATCGCTGAGACAGGGAATGCACGTGGTAGCCCTCCTGGGACTACCACCGAGGTGCTAAGATTCGGAATTCCGTTCGCGGAAATCCGGGTCGTTTCAGTAAGTCTGTCTTCAAAGCTTAAATGGATCTCATGTAACTCTTCTGCCAGAAACAGATAATCCTGTATCAGTTTCAGATTTCAGGCCCATCTCCCTCCTGAACACATCCATCAAAATTCTCACCAAGCTTTTGGCTAACAGGATGCAGAGGGTCATTAAGGGAATAATCCACAAAAATCAATATGGTTTTATTAAATCTAGAACCATCCAAGATTGCCTTGCTTGGTCTTTTGAATATTTACACCTATGTCATAAGTCACAGAAAGAATTGATTATTCTCAAGCTAGACTTTGAGAAGGCCTTTGATAGGATTGAGCACCAAACAATGTTACAGATTATGGAACATAAAGGTTTTAATGCCACCTAGTTACACTGGATGTCTTTAATTTTCAACTCTGGTACATCAGCCATCCTGTTAAATGGTGTGCCAGGGAAAACTTTCCACTGTAGGAGAAGAGTTAGACAAGGTGACCCACTCTCTCCTCTTTTGTTTGTACTGGCAGCAGATCTCTTGCAAACAGTTCTTAACAGGGCCAAAGATCTGAATCTGTTGTGCTTGCCAATTCCATTGGTTTCTTCTACAGACTTCCCAATTCTTCAGTATGCTGATGATACTTTGATATTTATGGAAGGTTGTGCTAGGCAGCTTGTTTTTTTGAAGAGTCTGTTGCAAACTTTTGCAGCTTCCACTGGACTCAAAGTTAATTATAGCAAATCAATGATGATCCCAATCAATATAGAGGAAAGGAAGATGTCCATCCTTGCAAACACTTTGGGTTGTTCAATTGGATCAATGCCCTTCACTTATCTGGGGCTGCCTTTGGGTACCACAAAGCCACAAGTTACTGATTTCTTACCTCTCATTTCCAAGTGTGAAAGGAGGTTGATCAGTACCTCTAGATTTCTTTCCCAAGCAGGCAGGCTCCAGATGACAAATGTTGTGCTATCTGCACTGCCAACCTTTCATCTTTGCACCTTCAAAATGCATAAAATAGTCTTACATCAGATTGACAAATATAGAAAACATTGTTTATGGAGAGGTGCTGACATTAATGCAAAAGCGCCTCCTAAGGCTGCATGGGACTCGGTTTGCCTCCCTAAATCTGAAGGTGGTCTTGGTGTTTTACAGCTTGAAATTCACAATGAGGCCTTGCTGCTCAAAAACCTTCATAAATTCTTCAACAAGGCTGATATTCCTTGGGTACATTTGATTTGGGAAAAGCATTATCGAAATGGCAGATTACCCAACCATACTTTGAAAGGTTCCTTCTGGTGGAGAGATGTTTTAAGGCTTCTGGGAAAATTCAAAAGTTGTGCTTCAGTGTTAATACAATCAGGGAGTTCTTGCTCTCTTTGGCATGATCCATGGTGTGATCCAGTCCCCAGTCAAGCTTATCCGCACTTGTTCTCTTTCACAAGATTGGAATTCATTTCCATTGCTAAAGCAAGGTCATTGGACATCGGCAACATTTTTCAGTGGCCACTTTCAGAGGAGGCTTTTGATCAAGCGTTGGTTGTTGCACAATCTCTGGATGCCCTCGAGAACTCGGATTCAGATGACATTTGGAGTTATAGATGGGGGCCTTCATTTTCTCCCAGACGTGCCTATCTTCATCTTCTTGGTCCTAGACAGGTGCCTCAGGCTTTCAAATGGTTGTGGAAAACATCAGTGCAAAAACGACACAAAGTATTTTTCTGGCTGTTACTTAAGGATCGGCTGAGTACAAGAAACATTCTTCGGCGCCGCAATCAAGTCATACCGTCATATGAGTGTGTTGTCTGCAATCTGCATGTTGAGGAAACATTGGAGCATCTTTTTCTACATTGCAATTTTGCGCGAAGCTGCTGGGCATCTTTAAACTTGCTACTTACTGCCGGTGACCCTTTTGACGTCCTCACTTCATTTCGTCAACAACTAAACTTGTCATTCTTCATGGATATCATCATCATCATGAGTTGGTCTATTTGGATGGCCCGCAATGACTTCATCTTTAATGGGCTGCAACCATCTCTGCAATCAGCCAAGGCTTGCTTTCGGAAGGAGTTTGCTCTAGTTATCCTAAGAGCAAAACCTAGTCTCAAACATCTAATGGTTTCATGGCTAGAAGCTTATGTGTAATCTTTTTGATTTTTTACCTCACTTTTTTTGTTTCTTGATTTTCTGTTGTACTCAGCTCCTAATTTTATTTAATATATAACCAGTAGGGGATTCCCTCCTGTTTCACTCAAAAAAAGTCTAAAGTCCAAACCTTCCCGAGACCGAACACCAGTACACCACCCACCTACTCGCCCAGATGCCCAGGTGTTCAGTAGACAGTAGACTCTCCGTTGGCCTCACGCTAGACAGCATTGAGCTTTTCGCCTTCACCGCGCCACCCTCGTCACACCGTTTCCGCAGCAGAGTCAAGATGGGAATGGGTCGGGTCAGGTCGACTCATTGGGTAGTTGGCCCGACCCAAAAACCTAAGGTCAATGGGTCCTATGGGTCGGCTTCAAATGAAAAAATGGTTTGATAGGGCCGAAGCCTACTGACCTAATGGGTAAGACCCAAACTCAAAAAATATATATCTCTTTTTAAATCACTAGCAAATATGTTCGTCTATTGCAACGGGTGAAAAACAAATCTTTGCATTTGTTGATATTGCCACCAATGGTTGCGTATAATGACGAAGAGGAAGCCCAATAAGCAAATGGTACAAAATATATATACAACACGACATCAAATAAATGGGAAAAATTATACATTGTACTCATTCATCTCCAACTATCATCTTGTATTAAAAATTTGTTCCTTACCTCTCTAGGGATTAAAATGTGAGAAAAAAATTTAGGTATTACAACGTGAGAAATTAAAAGTCCTTGGGACCAAAATAGAAATATTAGAAAAGAAAGGGGTAAAACAAAAGGAACAAACCTTATCTCTGCTTGTAATGACAAATTTTTTTAGAAACAATTGTACAAACATTTGCTTTCGTGTCTCATATGCATCCAACAAAGAATATTTGCATTAGCATATAGCAAGAAGCTGAATGGGTCGACCCGTGCTGCCCATTGGGCCATCGAGGCCACAAACAATTTGAAATTAAGCCGACCCGTGGCCCCTAAAATTTGCCATGAGGCCACAGGGGCCAGGTCCAAGGCTGGGGCCGGAAGACCTATTCCCATCCCGATCGGGGATCAAAGTGCTCACCATATCAGTTTCTCGGCGCTTTGCCCATCAAAATTCGACACGTCTCGGGTGGCCTTTGGATATTTGGGTGGAGCAACTCCAATGGTAGCCTGCAGATTGAAGCCTCCAAAGCCCATTTGCAGGCTCAACTGCAAAAATAAAGGTCTAAAATTAAATCTCAACTCCAGTTGGAAAACAAACTCAGACCTCTATTTTCTTGTGGGTCTTGTCTGCCGTACAGAGGGGGGGTTAACTTGCTGCCCCTGCGCCTCCGTCAACAATACTGCTGACGCGGGATCCCCCAATTCCCCGGCGGCGAGGTTCCCTCGTCCTCGCCTGATTCGATTCAGTTTGGTTCCGTCTGACACTGATGTAGTTGCGTGAATCCTCGCTGGTGCGCGGTTACTGAGTGCACGACGGGCACAACGAGGCGGTCGTAGATGGGCACGAGGGCAACGATGCTGAGCGTGTCAAATATGGGGTGCATTTGGTTCGTGTTTCTGGGCCAACCAGGCTCACGGGGTGCAGGCGAGTGGCTTTTGGTTTCCTGCACCGCCCCTAGAGCCAGGCTCTCCAGATGCAATTTCCCTCCTCTTGCATGCATCCCCAGAAACGCCAGAAACGAGCGTTTCTGCAGGCTCATGCAATTGTTTCTCTCACTAATGATGTATTAGTGTATAATTAGTAAATATCAAGTGATAATGTGATATTAATGTATTTTATGGATAATTAAGACATGGTTAGATAAAATAAGTACTCTAAAACTGTATTTCTACAAAATAAAAATTATAATCATATTTTTTAAATATTTTTTTATCTCATGCGACTTATCTCGTACAAGCAACCAAACGCTTGCTCTCTCTAGCCTGGCTCTGGATGTGCACGCAACCAAACAACGACACTATGCATGCTGAGAGTCTCGCTGGAGGGAGCCTGGCCGAGTGGCCGGAGGGATCCTGGCTAGGAAAACAGAGAAGAGAACCAAATGCACCCATGGTGACGCCAAGGGGATGCTAAACTTTGGCCCCATGCGTGGGTCCAGTGTGTTGCCCTGTAGACTGCAGCACGAGCATGATGCTCATCAGTGACAACGTCGCCTGCAGCAGGATCCCAGTCGCCCACACTGGCAGTAGTTGGGCCATGGTCTTGAGATCCTCACGAGGAAATTTCTATCTCTTCCGCCTAGGTCCCTCGCGTCGCCCTCCCGGGTGGCTCGGTGGTGACCCGAGCTCTCCTCCATCAGGCTCCCCCTCCACCGGCCGTCACCACCCGTTGTCACCGTCAGTGGGCGTGCCCTCCTCCCACTCCTTTCCCCTCCCCTATCTCTGTTCAGCCTTTTCCCCCTTCCTTCCCCTAGCTTCTCCCCGTTCGCCATTGCTGGGTCTGGTGCCGGCCATCGGAGCACAGATATGTGCCTCCATTGGCCGGATCTACTTCCCCCATAGTCGGATCTACGCGCTCCTGGTGTGGTAGCATCTGACGTGGCTGGGTTCATTGCCGTTCGTCGGAGCTTTGATCCACACCTCTGATGGTCGGAGCTGCCTCCCCTATATCGGTCTTCGCACCCTAGTCGTCATTTGCGCCACCAGCCACCGGTGTCGTCGGCCTCCACCGCTTCCGTTGTTCTCTACCGTTGGTCGTCATTCCATTCGTCGCAGTCATCTATTGTTGTCCTCGTCATACGTCCGCGACGGTGGTGTGGGATTGACTACTCGATGCGGCCACTACAGGAGGCACCGCAGGCTAGCGCCGCCGCCACTGCGCTTCTCTGGCGGCGCACCCGCGGGCGTGGGGCATGTCGGCGACAAGGCGGGTGCCCCAGTCATGACAATGGGTGAATGGGCTATGGCGGTGCTGGGGAGGTGATGCTTAGGCTGTGTCTTCTCATCGGTGCTCCTGTCGTCGACGCTCCGTTGGTGGCATCTCCGATGGTGTTCGACGTGCTTCCAAAGGAACGTCCTTTCCTCACCATGGGGGTCATGTTGGTTGTTTTCGGTGTCCTTCTGGAGCCATGGGGGCCACCGAACGTCGTCGCTGCCGAGGCGGGTGTCGGCCGTTGCCAAGACCTTTGGGGTGAAAACCCTGCCCAATGTCGGGCCCTCAATGATGGCGCTTGCGGGCATCGTTCCCCTCTGTGGAGGCGTTGATGGGACACCACCCCTCCGATGGTGACTGCATTGGTGGCGTCTTCGCTAGTGGTGCCCAACATGCTTGGGGATGTGTAACGCCCGCGTTTTTAGCTCCAAATAAATCACCTAATAAATCGTGCGTGTTTTCAAAACTGTCCTGCTGAGCTCAATTACCCCCTCTCAAACCCTAGTCACCGCCTCCCCTCTCACCATCAGCGCGCGTGCCGCGAATCCCGCCGGCACCGCCCGCACTCGGGCCAGCACCCACGCGTGCTTCCCAGCGCCGCGGTCGGCCACCATGCCGGGAATCCCGCGCACGCCGTGGTACCGCCGGCCGGTCCGCCTCGCCATCACCGCTGTCCCGAAAATCACACCGACGCCGGAAATCGGAAAACCCCGCAAAACCCTCCTCCCAAATTTCCCTAGCAATTTTCCTATTTTTCCAAACTTTTTCCCTATTTCCTTCCCTTTCTTTTCCTATTTTTTCCTTTTCTCCTTCCTTCCTTTTCTTTCTTTCTTTCCCTTTTCTCCCTTTCTTTTCTTTTTCTTCCCTTCTTTTCTTTCCTTTCCTTCCCTTCTCTCTTCCTCCTTTCCCCTTCTTCCTCTCGCGGCCGGCCCTGCCTGGCACCGCTGACCCGCGCGCCTGGCGCATGAGCATGTCGGCCCCTTCCTTCTCCCGCACGCCAGTGCCCCCCCCCCCCCCGCACCGCCGGCCGTCGAGGCATCCCATCCGCCAGGACATGACGTGACCCTGTCGGACCTCCATTACTTCGGGTTGTCACACGACGGCGTCGCCGCCGCCGGCCGTCCCGCCGGCCTACCAACCCTGCGCCACGTGCTTGAAGAGACTCAACAGCTGCTCGACGACCTCCGCCCCTGCCCCCGTGTCGTCCGTCGCCCGCCGACCGGCCCGGCCGGCTCCTAGTGCGCCGCCCGCCGCGACCTCCCCGCCACAAAAATCTCCCCCCCCCCCCCCCCCCGAACCGACCTCGCTCCGGCTATAAATAGCCCTGCCCCATCCTCGCCGCACCACCGAACCACCACAACCCCTCCATTGCCTCGCCACACGATCACATCGAGCCACCACCGCAAGCCCATCACCACCGCCGTTTCCCCCACGGGGAGCCGCCTCCACAGCGCGCCCTAGCCCAAGGTGAGTGAGAGAGGAGAATCCCCTCGTTGCCCTCTCCCTTTTCCCCCTCTCGCTGGCCGCGGCCGTGGCGGGAGGCCGGCGGCCCGCCGCCGCCCGAGCCCCCTCCCCTTCCACCTCTGTTCCTGTGCGAGCCAGGGAGGAAGACGGCCATTTGGCCAAGACCCCCCTGCCCTTTTCCCTTTTCCAGACTAAACTCCCCCCCCCCCCTTTTCCCTCTCTCTCTCTCTCTTTCTTTCCAAGTAGCCCCTAGGTTAATAATTAATGGGAGATTAAATATTGTTAAGCCCTAAACAATTTACAACCAGACCCTTACCAAATTTATATTGTCATAATCACACCCTTTCAACATTAATAGAAATTACTAATAGGTCCTTAGCCCCTATAACCTCCCTTTAACCCAACATCCCATGCACGATTTTATTCTCGATTAATCCCAAATTCACCACACCTTTCCCAGGAATATCCCCGCCGAACCATACACCAACCTTTCCCCCCTAGGGCTTATATATTCCCCTCCATTTATCTCCCCTCCTCGAGCTCGGCCGGTAATATGTGTGCTTAATGATTGCTTGCTTGTGTGTGCGCTATAGCCGACGGTGTAGACGAAGGAAGGTACCTCGAGCCGGAGGTCGGAGCCGACTACTGCGAGCAGGAGCCCGAGATCCCGAACGCCGAGCCGGCACTCCCCGAAGACTTCGAAGACGGCAAGTTCAATCTCATCCTTTGATACATGCTTCTGTCCTAGTTTTATAAATATAACCCTATACCCGTTTTATAAATTGCATATTGTTTTACTGCAAAAACATGGTAGGATAGCCACCCTTGATTGCTATGATTGAACCTTGTTTTGGCCTAAATGAGTGCTTTAAAATGTGTGAGTGCTTTCAAAATGTGTGAGTGTTTTAAAAGTGGAAATGGGATATGTTTGGAAAATAAGTAAAGAACTCGGGTAGACGGGATGGACGTGTGTGTCGGGGGTATGGGTGAGCTCGTACCTGTGTGGTTGAGCATGTTGGGAGTTGTCCATCTTGTCGGTTAAGGACCGGGTTGCGTGACATCTCACCTGACCCAAATCATCGTACAACCACTCGACCGTTGTATGTGGCAACGACTTAGCATAAACCCCACTAGTTAATCTACTTGCCATCTGGTGTGCGGGTGAGCGGCGGGAGACCAAGGAGTAGGGGTACGCTCTGTGTGAGGTACGCCCTGGTTATGTGGGATAACCCCTTGGTTGCTTCCGTGGGTAATGGCTTTGATAGGATCCGTACCGGCACCGAGGTGTCCGTGTGACGGTACCCTACTTGTGGGTAAAGATGTACAACCTCTGCAGAGTGTCAAACCTATTCGAATAGCCGTGTCCACGGTATTGGACGAGTCACGATGTGGTCACAAAAACTAGTATTTGGGTTTGGGATGTTTTCTGGCGTGAGTTGTTTTCCGGGTGAAGTGTGTGGCTGTGTGCCTGGGCTAAGTGGTTTTCCTAAAACAATTGAGTCACTTTGGTTATGAAAATGATTTGCGAAAACCTTTTTGAAATGAACCCCTGCATGAGTAAGTTTGCAAAATGAACCTTAACCTGATCCTTGTTATACTTTATGCATGATTCTGCTTATAAGCCCCTCTGTGGGTGGGGTTGGATTTGCTGAGTACGTATGTGCTCACCCTTGTTTTTCTAACCATTTTTCAGAGGAGGATCCCGATTACATTCCCGAAGACGTCGAGTAGGTCGCTGCCCTACACCCAACCGTGCCTGTGTACCCAGGGCCTCCACAGAAAGCTTCCACGGTGTGGTACTCTGAGGAGGCTATGGAAGCCTTTGCTATCGTAGTGTGGTCGTTAGCGTTTGTGTTGTTCCTTGTAGCGTTGGCACTTCCGTGCCCTCTGTGTCGCCGTGATGTAAAAGACTGATCCACCTGTTGTAATAAATGTGTTGCCAGCCTCCTGGGACTGGTATTTGTGTCACATTTAGTCACCTCTGATGAAGGAACGCTTCAGGTGGTATCAGAGCCGTAGGTTGGCCGTAGGACGCGACCCCTAGGATACGAGACCTCCTCTGGCCCTCTCTAACCTTTCCTTTGCTAAGCTCATCTTTTCCCAAATCCTTACCTTGATCCTTGCCTGATTCCAGATGGCTAACCCCGAATGGAACGGAGGAGTCTGCCCTGTCCAGCCTGGTCTCCCTAACCTACTGCGGCTCAGCTTAGAGCGCGTCGGGGTAAGGGATCCGCCGGAGTTCGTCTATCAGGAGTACGAACGCTACGGCACCCTTCGGTGTAAGCTGCTGATCTTTGTGGGAAGAAGCACGCTTTACCCCGACATAGAACCTTGGTTCGTCTCCGCCACTGGATTTCGCTTCGCCGACACCTACCCCAAGGTCGCTCGGAAGGCCTCGCGACGCCTACGAGTGGTTTATAGACAGCACCTCCGAAGGACTCCAATGGGATTCTTTCCACCCTCCGGAGGAAGAGGACGCTCGTGGATTGATCGCATGAGAGGACTAGAACGAGAAGAAGAAGACCTAGAAGAGGCAGTTTCCCACCTATCCATCTACCTCAATGGCCTAGACCACCTCTACCAGGAGCAAGCCCAGCAACTGAAGCAACAGATTGACAGAGCGGAAAGAGCGGAGCAAAGGATAGAGCTGGAAAGGATTAAGACAACCATGGCGGAAGTTGAGCTACACAACATGGAGCAAGACTACCTTAGGGAAAGAGAACGTTCGAAAATGTTCCACAAAAAGCTATGGGATGAGCTCCACAGGGAACGCAGAAGGAGAAGAGAAGAAGCTGACTTGGATGAGGAAGAACCCGAAGAAACTCACTGGGACAAAGGGACCCAGACCGAGGATGAGATACTGGAGCGAGATCTCCCACTGAAGAAGCGCCGCATCCAGCTAGAGGAAGAATCACCATGAGGATAAGACTAGGGTGTTTAGGCTAGAAGCTGAGTTCTAGTAATAATAAGTGTACCCCAAAGAATGTACCCCAACCTTGCTACTAAATAAAGTTATCCATCTCTTGTACCCCACCACAACCTGTTCAACTCTACCTTTGTTTTCAGATGGCGGAAGATGGATGGACCCAGGGCATGTGCCAGGAGGAGCCTGGTTTTGCCCGCCTTCTCATCAACTCCCTGGAGCGCCTCGGTATCACTGAGCGCCCTAGGTACTACAGCAGAGAGTACGAGCAACTCGGCACTCTTCGCTGTAGGGTGGTCCTCTCCTTCGCTAGAAGCAACCGCCACACCAACATCGAGCCGTGGCGCGTAACCGCCACAGGATTTCGACACCGAGACACCTATCCTTTGGCCCTCAGAAAAGCCCTCCGCTACTTGTGCCGGATCTACGAGGATCACCTCGTCCCCACACCAATGAGGTACTTCCCTCCCGCCATCAGAACCCTAGTTTGGCAGGCCCGCATGAGAAACCTGGAACGACGCCGCCACCAAGAAGACCTATTGTACCACGTAGTCGCCTACCTTGTCTCCCTGGATAAGCTCTTCGATGACCAAGCCAGGCACTTGAGGGAACAAATCAGTCGAGCCGAGCAAGCTGAAGTCACAGTAAGGATGCACCAAGTCCGAGTGGCTCAAGCTGAAGCAAGGACCGCAGCCGCCATAAGCAGTGAAGCCGTTGCCCAGGAAAGCCTCAGGCGAATCCAGGACCAACGCATGCAAGAATGGACCAACGGCGGGACACCCGTTCCAGCCATTGGAGAAGCTCAAGTCCTGCTGGGAACACCCCTTGTAGGATGGGGAGGAACTATCGAAGTCCCGCCAGCACCACCAGCAGTCATCGAACCCCCAACGGCGACCACCGAAGCCGCAGCACAGCCTCAGGAAAATGGAAACCCCGAGGGAGAGAAGGATGACGAGCTGCTCATTCCGCTGGAAGAACACTCGACCCCGGAAGATGGCTCTCCTCGCGAGTAGCGTGCCCAGTGACCCTAACCAGGGGATGAAGCCGTGCTGGTCCAAGTCGCACCCTAGTTCTTAGTCGTGTAGTGTGTCCGCGTAGTCGGGATGTATCCTCCTCGCTGGTTGTAATAAAAACTTGTTTGTGCTTGCTTGTTTGCTATGTGCTTGTTGCGTGCTTACCGACAGGAGTAGACCCTGCCTTTTCAAAAAGAAATCCGATATAATCCACTTAAACATCACATAAAACTAGATCTCTTAGAAAAAACCCGCTTCTTTACAGATGGTTTCCAGGCGCCCTGTCAGGACCCACCAAGGCCCCGGCCGATCGGACGCTGAAGGATCGCAAGCCGATCGGAGGGAGCGTCTTCACGACCAGGAAGTTAACCAAGACGAAGATGGAGGAGAGAACGTGGTCCTACCACCCCCACCCCCTCCCATTGACTTGGCACAAGTCTTGGCCAACCAGACTGTCCTGATGGAGGCCATTTTCAACGCCGTCAACCGCCCAAGACCACGGGTTCTGGGCATGAACGAGAAGCTGATAGAGTTCCTCAGGACGAAGCCGCCCACCTTTGGCGGGTCGGTGAATCCTTTGGATGCTGACGACTGGTTGAGAGCCATTCTGAGGGAGCTAGAGCCCTTCAACTGTGAGGACCGCGACAAGGTTCTCCTGGCAGCTCACCAGCTCACCGAGACAGCCCTAGCCTGGTGGGAAAATTACCGCGCGCCTGCCCAAGGATCCGTCCGCCATCACATGGGATGAATTCGTGGAAGAGTTCCGCCGCTACCACATCCCGGAGGCCACACTGAAGCGGAAGGCAGACGAGTTCCGTGAACTCCGCCAAGGTAACATGTCCGTGGAAGAGTACACGTACCAGTTCATAGGGCGGCACGCTATGCCCCCAAGGAAGTGGACAAAGATTCCAAGAAGCGAGAAATGTTCAAGAAGGGGCCGACTCGGAGCCGAGGACCCCGTTGACCCCTCGGATCTACCCGGACTTCAACACCCTCATGAACATGGCAATACTCACGAAAGAGCGAGGGCCGAAGAGAAGAAGGAAAACAAGCGCAAGTTTATGGAGCACAAGGCCAAGCGAGCAAGAGCGGTCCCGGAGGCCGAGAAACTTTGGACACCCCATGTCCGGGTTCCAAGCTCCCATGCGATACGAAACCCAATCCCAACCCACGAGCTCGCAAGCCCCCGGAACCCGAGTTCAAGCCCTACAACAACCAGAGTGCCATGAAGCCCCCACAGAACAACACCAGCCAGATCACTGCCAACAACAACAACAGCTCCCGAGTGTGTTTCAACTGCCGAGAAAACGGGCACTTCATCGCCAACTGCCCGTATGCCAAAAAGCCAACCACCACCACCTACTCCAACTCGGTGAACAGGCCAAGGCCACTAGTGTCTGGAGCCAACCGCATGCCGGTGCGCAGCAACAATAACTTCGGCAACAACAACAGCAACCAGCAGATGAGGCAGCCCCAGCAGTCGTATGGACGAGCCCGGGTCAACCACATCAATGCGCAGGGGGCACAGTAAGCACAAGGCGTGGTGCTCGGTGAGTTCCTGGTCAGCTCAGTCTTGGCTACCATACTATTTGATTCGGGAGCATCGCACTCATTCATATCATCAAGCTTTGTGGAAAAGCATAGCTTACCCACAGTACTACTAAAAGCACCCCTATTAACTCAAACGCCCGGAGGTGACATTAAGTGTCAACTGGGATGCACCCGGGTAAGGATTATTTTAAGTGGGGTAGAGTTCCTAGCAGATCTAGTAGTACTGAAGTCCAAAGGGATAGATGTGATCCTTGGGATGGACTGGTTAAGCCAACACCATGGCCTTATAAGTTGCGCCGATAAAGTAGTGCACCTAACCAACCCAGACGGGATACAAGTGACCTGCCACATCCGAGAACACAGGCCGGACATAATGGTTTTCAACATAGAAGCCAAGTCCATAGAAGATGTCCCAGTAGTGCGAGAATACCCAGATGTGTTCCCCGAAGAACTCCCTGGAATGCCACCCGACAAGAATATAGAGTTCGTAATCGACCTTATCCCTGGAACCTCTCCCATAGCCAAGAGACCCTATAGGATGGCAGCCCCTGAGTTGGCAGAATTGAAGAAGCAGTTAGCAGAACTCCAGCGAAGTGGGTTCATCAGACCGAGCTCATCACCATGGGGAGCCCCAATGCTTTTTGTGGAAAAGAAGGGTAAGAGCATGAGGATGTGCGTGGACTATCGCTCGCTGAACGAGGTCACTATTAAAAACAAGTACCATCTCCCCAGAATAGATGACCTGTTTGACCAGTTGAAGGGAGACAAGTATTTCTCGAAGGTGGATCTAAGGTCAGGGTACCACCAGCTCAAGATTAGGGAAAGTGACATCCCCAAGACTGCCTTTGTCACTCGCTACGGGCAGTATGAGTTCACCGTGATGTCCTTTGGACTCACCAATGCACCAGCATATTTTATGAACCTCATGAATAAGGTGTTCATGGAAGAGCTGGACAAGTTTGTCGTAGTCTTCATTGACGACATACTTGTTTACTCCAAGAGCGTGGAGGAGCATGAGCAGCATCTTCGAGTAGTGCTGGGGAAATTGAGGGCACACAAGCTGTACGCCAAGTTCAGCAAGTGTGAATTTTGGCTAGAGAAAATATCTTTCCTTGGGCATATTCTGACTGCATAAGGAGTAGCTGTAGACCCCGGGAAAGTTGAAACGGTCTCCAACTGGCAACAACCGACCAACGTGAGCGAAATCAGAAGTTTCCTCGGTTTAGCAGGGTACTACCGGAGATTTATTGAAGGATTTTCCAAGATTGCCCGACCCATGACAGAGTTGCTCAAGAAGGAGAAGAAGTTCAACTGGACCGAGTCCTGTGAGAAAAGTTTCCAAGAGTTGAAGAGAAGATTGACCACAACCCCAGTGCTGACCCTGCCAGACATTCAACGGGACTTTGTCGTGTATTGCGACGCTTCCCGACAGGGGTTGGGATGTGTTCTCATGCAAGATGGGAAGGTAGTGGCATATGCTTCCCGTCAGCTCAAACCCCATGAGCAGAATTATCCCACCCATGATCTGGAGTTTGCAGCCGTAGTGCATGCCCTGAAGATCTAGAAACACTATCTGATTGGGAACAAGTGTGAAATCTACACGGACCACAAGAGTCTAAAATACATCTTCACCCAGCCCGACCTGAACCTAAGGCAAAGAAGGTGGCTAGAGCTGGTTAAAGACTATAACCTAGAGATTCACTACCACCCAGGGAAGGCAAATGTAGTAGCAGACGCCCTGAGCCGAAAATCCTACGAGAAGGCAGCACCCAAGAGTGCCCAGTTGCAGGAGGAGATGGCGCGGCTCAACGTGCACATTGTCCCCCAAGGCTACATCCGCCAGCTGAGTGTTCAGCCTACCCTAGAGGAGAAGATCCGGAAGGCCCAAGAAACCGACGAGAATCTGATGAAGATCCGCAAGCATACCGGAGAGAACAAGGCCCCTGACTTCAGAGTGGATGACCAAGGCACCTTGTGGTATAAAAATAGGATATGTGTGCCTGAAGGCGGAGATTTCCGACAGACCATCATGGATGAGGCACACAACTCAGCATACTCTATCCACCCGGGATCCACCAAGACGTACATGGACTTAAAACAGAAATATTGGTGGAATGGGATGAAGGCAGATATTGCCCGATTCGTCGCCCACTGTGATACTTGTCAGAGGATCAAAGCCGAACACCAGAAGCCCGGGGCTCATTGCAGCCTCTACCAATCCCGGTATGGAAGTGGGACGAGATAGGTATGGATTTCGTAGTAGGGTTGCCAAGAACTCAGAAGGCACATGACTCCATATGGGTGATCATGGACCGACTCACTAAAGTCGCTCACTTTCTACCCGTACGGACAACTTATGGCGGAGAGAAGTTGGCAAAACTCTACATAGAGAATATAGTAAAGCTGCATGGAGTGCCTAGCAGAATAGTCTCGGATAGAGGGACCCAGTTCACCTCTAGGTTCTGGAAAAGCCTGCATAAAACCATGGGTACCAAGCTAGATTTTAGCTCAGCGTACCACCCGCAGACAGACGGACAGACCGAAAGGGTGAATCAAATTTTGGAAAATATGTTGAGAGCATGCGTCCTCACCTATGGCAAAGATTGGGAGCGAGCCCCGCCATATGCGAATTTTCCTACAACAACGGCTACCAAGCAAGTCTGGGAATGTCACCATTCGAAGCACTATACGGGAGAAAATGTAGGACACCCCTGATGTGGTCAGAAGTAGGAGAGTGTGCCCTGGTTGGGCCCGCACTTATAAAGGAAGCCGAAGAGCGAGTAGCCTATATCCGAGAAAAGTTGAGAGCCGCCCAATCCCGACAGAAGAGCTATGCAGACAAGAAGAGGCGTGAAGCAAGCTTCAATCCAGGAGATTTCGTCTACCTCAAGGTTTCACCTATCCGAGGGACTCGGAGATTTCAAGTGCACGGAAAGTTGGCCCCTCGGTACATCGGACCGTATAAAGTACTAAAGAGGGTCGGAGCAGTAGCGTACTAGTTGGAGCTACCCGAAGAAATGTCAGATATACACCCAGTGTTTCATATCTCCCAGCTACGCATGTGTTTGAAGGTTCTTGAAGAAAAGCGAGTACCGGTAGAAACCATCGATCTACAGCCAGACCTTAGGTACCAGGAGGTGCCCGTCAAGATTTTGGACACAGTGGTCAAGCAGACGAGGACGTCAGAAGTACGGGTGTGCAGAGTCCAATGGAGCAGACACGGAGTGGAAGAGGCCACGTGGGAACGAGAGGACGTGTTGAAGAAGGAGTTTCCCCACCTGTTTGAAACCTAGCCGAATCTCGAGGGCGAGATTCATTTTAAGTGGGGTAGGTTTGCAACGCCCGCGTTTTTAGCTCCAAATAAATCACCTAATAAATCGTGCGTGTTTTCAAAACTGTCCTGCTGAGCTCAATTACCCCCTCTCAAACCCTAGTCACCGCCTCCCCTCTCACCATCAGCGCGCGTGCCGCGAATCCCGCCGGCACCGCCCGCACTCGGGCCAGCACCCACGCGTGCTTCCCAGCGCCGCGGTCGGCCACCGTGCCTGGAATCCCGTGCACGCCGCGGTCCCGCCGG
Organism: Cenchrus americanus; assembly: GCA_947561735.1. Classification (NCBI taxonomy): domain Eukaryota; kingdom Viridiplantae; phylum Streptophyta; class Magnoliopsida; order Poales; family Poaceae; genus Cenchrus; species Cenchrus americanus. Next base: position 122,362,907 of record OX387242.1, on the reverse strand, counting down.
CCGGTCCGCCTCGCCATCACCGCCGTCCCGAAAATCACGCCGACGCCGGAAATCGGAAAACCCCGCAAAACCCTCCTCCCAAATTTCCCTAGCAATTTTCCTATTTTTCCAAACTTTTTCCCTATTTCCTTCCCTTTCTTTTCCTATTTTTTTCCTTTTCTCCTTCCTTCCTTTTCTTTCTTTCTTTCCCTTTTCTCCCTTTCTTTAATTTTTCTTCCCTTCTTTTCTTTCCTTTCCTTCCCTTCTCTCTTCCTCCTTTCCCCTTCTTCCTCCCGCGGCCGGCCCTGCCTGGCACCGCTGACCTGCGCGCCTGGCGCCTGAGCACACCGGCCCCTTCCTTCTCCCCCCGCACGCCGGGCCGCCACCCCCCCCCCCCCCCCCACACCGACCGGTCGTCGAGGCATCGACCTCGCCGACCGCCATTACTTCGGGTTGTCACACCACGGCGTCGCTGCCGCCGGCCGTCCCGCCGGCCTACCAACCCTACGCCACGTGCTTGAAGAGACTCAACGGTGCTCGACGACCTCCGCCCCCGCCCGTGCCGTCCCGTCGCCGGCCGGCGACCGGCCCCCGCCGGCCCCCCGTCTTTGCCCGTCGGCGACCTCCGTGCCACAAAAATCTCCCCCCCCCCCCGAACCGACCTCGCTCCGGCTATAAATAGCCCTGCCCCGTCCTCGCCGCACCACCACAACCCCTCCATTGCCTCGCCGCATGACCACATCGAGCCACCACCGCAAGCCCATCACCACCGCCGTTTCCCCCACGAGGAGCCGCCTCCACAGCGCGCCCAAGCCCAAGGTGAGTGAGAGAGGAGAATCCCCTCGTTACCCTCTCCCTTTTCCCCCTCTCGCTGGCTGCGGCCTTGGCCGGGAGGCCGGCGGCCCGCCGCCGCCCGAGCCCCCTCCCCTTCCACCTCTGTTCCTGTGCGAGCCAGGGAGGAAGACGGCCATTTGGCCAAGACCCCCCTGCCCTTTTCCCTTTTCCAGACTAAACTCCCCCCCCCCTATTCCCTCTCTCTCTCTTTTTCTTTCCAAATAGCCCCTAGGTTAATAATTAATGGGAGATTAAATACTGTTAAGCCCTAAACAATTTACAACCAGACCCTTACCAAATTTATATTGTCATAATCACACCCTTTCAACATTAATAGAAATTACTAATAGGTCCTTAGCCCCTATAACCTCCCTTTAACTCAACATCCCATGCACGATTTTATTCCCGATTAATCCCAAATCCACCACACCCTTCCCAGGAATATCCCCGCCGAACCATACACCAACCTTTCCCCCCTAGGGCTTATATATTCCCCTCTCCATTTATTTCCCCTCCTCGAGCTCGGCCGGTAATATGTGTGCTTAATGATTGCTTGCTTGTGTGTGCGTTATAGCCGACGGTGTAGACGAAGGAAGGTACCTCGAGCCGGAGGTCGGAGCCGACTACTGCGAGCAGGAGCCCGAGATCCCGAACTCCGAGCCGGCACTCCCCGAAGACTTCGAAGACGGCAAGTTCAATCTCATCCTTTGATGCATGCTTCTGTCCTAGTTTTATAAATATAACCCTATACCCGTTTTATAAATTGCATATTGTTTTACTGCAAAAACATGGTAGGATAGCCACCCTTGATTGCTATGATTGAACCTTGTTTTGGCCTAAATGAGTGCTTTAAAATGTGTGAGTGCTTTCAAAATGTGTGAGTGTTTTAAAAGTGGAAATGGGATATGTTTGGAAAATAAGTAAAGAACTGGGTAGACGGGATGGACGTGTGTGTCAGGAGTATGGGTGAGCTCGTACCTGTGTGGTTGAGCATGTTGGGAGTTGTCCATCTTGTCGGTTAAGGACCGGGTTGCGTGACATCTCACCTGACCCAAATCATCGTACAACCACTCGACCGTTGTATGTGGCAACGGCTTAGCATAAACCCCACTAGTTAATCTACTTGCCATCCGGTGTGCGGGTGAGCGGCGGGAGACCAAGGAGTAGGGGTACGCTCCGTGTGAGGTACGCCCTGGTTATGTGGGATAACCCCTTGGTTGCTTCCGTGGTGGCTCGTAGCGTTAGCTAAGGTGGGTAATGGCTTTGATAGGATCTGTACCGGCACCGAGGTGTCCGTGTGACGGTACCCTACTTGTGGGTAAAGATGTACAACCTCTGCAGAGTGTCAAACCTATTCGAATAGCCGTGTCCACGGTATTGGACGAGTCACGGTGTGGTCACAAAAACTAGTATTTGGGTTTGGGATGTTTTCTGGCGTGAGTTGTTTTCCGGGTGAAGTGTGTGGCTGTGTGCCTGGGCTACGACGGACGGGAAGTCCGGTAGTTCCACAGTGGTTTTCCTAAAACAATTGAGTCAGTTTGGTTATGAAAATGATTTGCGAAAACCTTTTTGAAATGAACCCCTGCACGAGTAAGTTTGCAAAATGAACCTTAACCTGATCCTTGTTATACTTTATGCATGATTCTGCTTATAAGCCCCTCCGTGAGTGGGGTTTGATTTGTTGAGTACGTATGTGCTCACCCTTGTTTTTCTAACCATTTTTCAGAGGAGGATCCCGATTACATTCCCGTAGACGTCGAGTAGGTCGCTGCCCTACACCCAACCGTGTCTGTGTACCCAGGGCCTCCACAGAAAGCTTCCATGGTGTGGTACTCTGAGGAGGTTATGGAAGCCTTTGCTATCGTAGTGTGGTCGTTAGCGTTTGTGTTGTTCCTTGTAGCGTTGGCACTTCCGTGCCCTCTGTGTCGCCGTGATGTAAAAGACTGATCCACCTATTGTAATAAATGTGTTGCCAGCCTCCTGGGACTGGTATTTGTGTCACATTTAGTCACCTCTGATGAGGGGACGCTTCAGGATGGGGGTACAGCCTCCTCGATCGTCTCGTCTATCGGCTGGTTACCACGGGGCAGATAGCTCTCTTCATGTAGCAGATTGGGACTGCTCCGGGTGAAAGCTTTTGGTGACGGCGGCGACGTGCTCCCCGTTGGGGGCACCATTAGGACCCACTCCTCCAGTTACACGTGAGGGTGAAAACCCGGTCCACCTTTGGGTGAGCATCGGTGGCGCCTTCTGGCGTCACATGCTCCTTGGAGGCGATGTCTCTCGGGACCGGCTTGGCTTGCATAGATTGTGTCTCTAGTTGAGGGGAGACAACCTTGGGTGTGTGGCCCGTTGGGTGGTGGTGGTCGTTCATGGCCATGGTGGGAAGTGATGAGGGCTCATAACTGTTGTTGCCTTTGGAAGAAGAGCGAGTAGTGTTGTCCCTGGTGTCCAACACCTCCACAACTTGCAGTAGTGGTAGCTCCCCCTCCCCCCACTCCCCTGTCGCATCATCGCCGTCTGCAGACGACTCCGCTAGCGTCGCCGCTAGCAAGGCGAGTGATCGGAAGTAGGGAGAAGTCGTGATATCTGGTACGACACCTTTGACACACCCGAGATGGCCGTGCACGTGCACGACATCGCTGCGCTCACCATCATAGGTGCGTCACGCACCTCAACTTCTTAAACATGTCCCATTAGTGAGGGGAGCATGGCCCCTTCCTTCAGGCTCTGGAGGCTTCCCTCCAGCGATGGAGTCCCGCAAGGTGAAGCAGGGGAAGCCCTGAATCATGAATATGGTGGGGCTACTTTCCATTCGTGATGCACCGTCGGCTCCGCGGCTAGGGGCTGGGGAGGCAAGCAACGGGAGGAGGTAGTGTCGTGCGCGAGACGGAGGAAGGTCGCGGAGCCGGCACACGAGGGAGTGGAGCAAGAGGTCGGGAGGGAGGCCGCCATAGATCCTACACGGGCGCGTGCTTGCGTCATCATGAGGCCCGCCGACTGGAGTGCGAGCAATCTGAGCTCCGCCTCGACTGACGCGCACGAGCTCCAGGAGTTCCATGTGCCACCGGAAGGAAGGGACAGTAGGGGTCGTGCACGCTTGGGCACTTGGGCAGGATGAGCAGAGGAGGGAGCCAAGGGAATAGGAGGGTGTGGGGGAGCGTGTGTGGTCCCATGTATTGATGTATATGTAGTCTTGTGCTTAAATAATTGGGAAAATGTATTAAATGTCAAATAGCTCTTGGATCCGAACATCTCAAGAGCTATTTCATTGAAAGTCTATTTCATTAAGCTAAACTTTAGCAAAATAGCTCTGGGATAATTCTCCAAGCACACCCATTGTCCTACATTTTTGTTAATTGATTTAGCAATCATGTGTCCTTGCACTCATTTTCAGCTAATGACTAGGTGATAACCCCACGCATTGATGTGGTACCTTCTTAAACAAAATTTTAGGGTTAAATTTCAAAGTAGAAACATTATGGGTCTGTTTGGGACTACTCTGCTCTGATTTTTCCAGCTCCACTCCACCAACTCCACTATGGAGTTTGTGGAGCAAAAATTCTATTTGGCACCCAATCTACCTCGAAATCCACAAATGCAAGGTCCCTTTGCGAAAAGTCTAATGTACACCTAAATGTTGGGCACATGTATCATTCTCTCCCTTCACCCTTCCTCTCACCTACCCTTTTTCTTCTGCTCATCGCCGGTGAGGCATGTAGACCGAAGCGCACGGGCGGAGCGGCCATTGGGGCCTGGAAGGCCGTCAAGCGCGGGGATGTGGAAGCAACCGGCGGAGCCTTTAGCCTAGCATGGGGCAGCGGCTCAACCAGCTGCACCTGCAGCCCACCGCCAGCACATCCTCCCGCCTTCGCGCACCTGCTCGCCGCCGCAGAGTGGGAAGCTCACCACTTCGAGGTCGCTGGGGTGAAGAGGCACAATGACGCAGGGTGGCACCAACAGAGTAGACGACGAAGTTGACCCACCGACGAGTGCGATGGCCCCTAGCGCGCCGTCGAGTGCATTGGACCGTAGCGGCGGCGGTACGGAGCCTGACTCCAACCCCTTGCCTCGCGCTCCCCGCCACATTGGCCCGCTCCCACGCGAGGCGGCGCCACGGCCACGGTCCCAACACTGCCACTGCAGGCGCGACGAGTAGTGGGCGCGTGGCGGAGACGCAATGATGAGGACATCACCGACCAGGCGCCGCCCCCTCCACTTGGACCAGTTACGCGGGCTCATGCACGGGAGCTGAATTACGTCATCATGCTAAAGAACGATGGCCCAGAAGACTAAACGACGATCCACTAAAATTTCGGTCCAGAAGACTCCAAGACCCTCCACCCGGAGGCCCAAAAGGGGCCCTAGGGTACTGTTCACGTGAGCGCTACAGTACCGCGGTACTGTAGCGCTGCCACGCTACAGTAACGCGCATGAACAGTAACACCCTAGGGGCCCCTTGCCCCTATTTAGATAGACCCATCTCTATTTTTCAGACTTGAGTTTTGTTTTACATCTAGCTTTAGCTACACCAGATTACGCACAAATATGTGCTGTCCTCTGTGATTCAGAACTCCACCTTCGAGTGATATTAAGATTGCTCGCCTCAGATTCTTGTTCGTTCTTCGATTGCGTACAGGAATTGTTCTTCGTGATCAGGCTGATCGTGCGCCGGCAAGGTTGGTAACCATCGGGAGTTGGTTCAGCGATTGCATTGGCGCTTCGAGTCTCGCTCATCGTAGTCGGATCGTGAGGGTCAACAACCACCAGATCGAAGTTATCTCCACTCACTGAAAGATCGAGCACTCCACCTCTATCAAATGGTATCAGGATTCCAGGTTGATCGATGAGTTTATCGAGTGTTTTCATTACCCACAGTCCACAAAACCAAAAAAATTATCAGGTTAGATCTTTGTCCCAGCACCCCTTTGAGCCTCGCACTTTCTTTCAATAATCTGTGTTGTTGAATTTGTGTGCTTTGCGTTCAATTGTTGCTGATTACATTGTGTTCAATTCCTTTTTTTCTGTTCTTCCGCCGCCGCTCGTTTGATCTGTTCGCTTCCCCCCAGCCAATCGTGAGCCCCCACCGCCCCCCGACGCGGTCGGACCACGCGATTCTGTTCGCGCACGGTTCGGACTCCAGCACAGAGTCCTGCTCGCTCAAGGTTCCAATCTGCGATTTTGCCCCCCCCCCCCCCCCCCCCCCCCCCCCCCCCCCCCGCTACGCGTTCTGACGCGCCGGCCCTAGCACGCTCCGTTCCTCGGTTCCCTTTCCTGTTGGTTTCAAAGAGCTAGATAAAAAAAGAGAGTAAAAAAACAAAAGCAGAGAGATAGAATAAAATAAAATAAAGATGAGAAGGCAATAAAAAAATAGCCAGCGTACCCCTGTTGTTTCAGAAAAAGTGTCACAACTTGCTGTTTACGGTCCTCTGTGTTCATCTCATCAGTTTTGAGGACCCCCCTGCAAAAAAATAATTAATTAATTATCTGTAAAACAGCCGTTTGTTGCACCTTTCACCACCTTTGCCCCTTCTTACATCTGTCTTGGTTTCCCTTATCTCCAGCAACTTTTATATGTTTTAGCACACTTATTCAGCTTTGCATTATTGTTAGATTGTGCTAATCCTTGATGTGAGTGCAGCCTTCCCAGAACTCCACATATTTCTACGCCGAGCAGATTTTGTTTCTCCAGGCAATCGCTCTTCCAATCTTTCGCGAGTTCCACCGGTTGGTTGCAGGTCGCCCCTGTGTGTGTGGTAAGAACAGATAAGAATTTGATAACGACATTAGTTTGTGCGCCCTTGTGAGCTGTTCCACCCCTGTGTTGGCGTCTGTCTTTGTTTCGTGTTTGCACTAACCATGTCAGGCGATGACGACAAGACACAGCTGCAGGACTTGCGCGCAGAGCTTGATGGTCTGGTCACGGACCTCAAGACGATACACGAGAGGATGGACTCCACGGTCACTACGGCCAATGAGCGGTTTGAACAGCTCGACCTCGCGCAGACGGCCACCAAGACGACACTCGACACCGTCGTGTCACGCCTTGATGCATTGAACACGGTGGTCACTGAATTGTGGCCCAAGGATGTGTTGGTGACGATGAGCCAGAGGACGCTGACCACCATGGCAAAGCTCGTCGTGTACCACGCCGCTCCGGTAATGATTCCTTTTCTGATATTAAATTTAAAATTCCAACTTTCAATGGTAAATATGATCCTGCTCTTGATTGGGAGTTAGAGGTTGAACAGAAATTTTCATGCCATGATATTGCTGCAAATTCTCAAGTTAAAGCTACTATTAGTGAATTTACTGAGTTTGCTTTAATTTGGTGGCGTGAGTATAAAACTAAACATCCAACCACCGTTCTGACCACTTGGGATGAATTGAAAGCTGCCATGCGACATCGATTTGTACCATCATATTATGCTCGTGATTTGCTTAACAAAATGCAGCATTTTCAACAAGGTTCTCAGTCTGTTGACGACTATTACCAGGAGCTACAAAAAGGTATGATTTGGTGTGGGTTATTCGAGGAAAACGACGCTACTATGGCACATTTTCGTGGTGGTTTATGTCGGTGCGGAATGTGGTCCCGACACTAACCAGTAATAAGCGCCGTGGTCTATCCCTCAATGGTCGATGCTAAGCAATAAGAGACACAAAGTTTTATCCTGGTTCCGGCCGGTGGGCCGTACGTCCAGCAGTGGCGTGCTCAAGGCACTATATTACTTAGCACCGGGGGTGCCTGTAGTGGGGCTGCTACAAGTAAGGCGGGAGAGGAAGCGTGGCTCCAAGTCCCTGGTGTAATGGCTGAAGATGTTGTGGGAGAATTGGAGAGCAAGGGCGTGGCGCAACCTGCCTTCTGTTGTGTTGTGTCTGTCTCCCCCCGCGGCGGGGGGGGGGGGGGTCGTCCCCCTTTTATAGATCAAGGAGGGAGCGAATCACATGCGTGCCGCGCTATTTGGCTACGTGAAGGGGTGTGGCGTGCTATGCTGTAGAGTGGGCGGCCGTCCGGACGATCCTTGCAGCGATCTGGCCATCATGGCCTATCTTGTACCCGAACAGTGGCGGCTTCGAGGGTAGAAGGGCGACGGATTGCTGTGAAGTCTTCTGATAGGCTCGAGGGGGGCGCTGACGTCGGTCTGTACGGGGTACAGGAGTAGGTAAAACGGCGTCCCGTTCCAATAGGTTCCACAGTGCTGGAGTCGTTGCTACAGCGCCTGGCGTGCGCCCGCACGCGCGGGGGCGGCAGCCATACCGTAACAGTGGCAGGGATGGCGTCCCACCGGCCTAGCGCCTCCATCTAACCCTGTAAGGTCACAAGAAAGCAAATCTAGGGTGCAGCCGACCCCCCTTCGAGGGCTCGGCGCGTTAGCCGTACCGGAGCAGGCGCACGGCGTCACGGGACTGACACCGGCCGCGCTGCACGCCCCCCCCCGCGGTGATGGGGATGGGCTCCCTCCCCGGGGAGTTGGTGCGGCGGCACCGGGCGCGAGCCCCGGCGCATGATGGCGCCGTCCCGCCGGTGTCGGGGCGTTAAATGCCCGCGCAGGGGCGGGCGCACGCGCGCGGGCGCCCTCGAGCGGGGCGGACCCCGGTCGAGGGCGGGGCGGACCCTCGAGCGAGGCGGAGCCCCGCCGAGGGGGAACGGGCCCTCGAACGAGGCGGAGCCTGCTCGAGGGAAGCGCACCCCCTCGAACGGGACGGAGCCCGCCCGAGGGGGGCGCGCTTCCTCGAGCGAGGCGAAGCCTGCTCGAGGGGATCTTCAAGAGGGCCGCCTTGGTGGGCCGTTGAGGTCCCCGCGGCATGGGCCGTATCCTGCATGGTTAGGCAAAGTGTGTTTGGCTTTATTGCGGGTTTTAAGTGGGGATTTCCCAGTTGTTAAAGGGGACCCCTAGGGCTGTCCCCGACAGTAGCCCCCGAGCATCTGTGGGTTTGCCATTGAGGCTCCCGCAGATGCTGGAACCTACTGATAGGACGTTCTTCCCTTCTTGTCTTGCGAACGCTTCCCGTGGGGCCGCGTCAGCGAACCCGCGGGTCTAGCCCCCGAAGCCCTGCAGGAGCGTGGATGCTCTTGTAGGGGTTAACCGCGAGAGCTGGTCAGAGGGCGTGGTACATGTTTCAACCGGCATCGGCAATATCCCAGCCGGCTTCGGTGACGCACGCGCTGCTGGCACTGTCTCCGACGGGTGCAAGCCAAGGAGGTGTAGCCGTGCGTCAAGCCCCCGAGCCTGGGCCCGTTTGAGGCGATCGGGTAGAGCTTTACGACTTGTTTCTTAACGCGCCCTCGCCGTCCCTCCGCGGGACGGAGGGTGAGGTTTCCGCAACCCCCATCGGTCGGGTCGCGAATTGCGGATTCCTCGTTGAGCTGTTAATGGGTGGTTCAAGTGGACGCCCATGCCCCGTTCAATAAGGGTAGGCTACGTGGTCCAGAGACACGTCCATTGAAGCGCTTGCGTGGGTTTGCTAGGTGGGGCTCAGTCTCGTTCGCTAGGGACCGAGGGCGCGGAAGCTCTCCCTCGGTGGGATCCCCCGGCTAGCTGCCCTCGCTGGCTCTCGAACACGACTTGTGGGGCACCCTCGAGCTGGCGGGCTCGAGGAACGGCTCGAATGCGCGTGCCCTCGTCGTCCCTGACTCCGGCGATCTGGGGCGCCTGTTGGAACCCGTTGAGGGTCAGGCTCCGAACCCCTGATCAGTAGGGCCGTGCGGGGTGGCGCCTGGGCGGCCCCGTCTTTGCGTTCGCGGCCCTCGAGGGGTCTGGGCGAGCCAGCCCTCGAGGCGCCGGTCAGCAACACAGCGTGGCATGGGTGCTTGCGGTACCTACTTTGCTTCAAGCGGGCCCCGGGGCGACCTTCTCACGCCTGTGCCCTTTTAGAGGGTTGATATTGTCTCGAGCCAGGGGCTCGTGCCGCTCGAGGGTCCTACGTGGCATGGGTGCTCGCGATGCCTGTTTTGTTTCAAACGGGCCTCGAGGCGACCTTCTCACGCCTGTACCCTTTCGAGGGTCGAATTTATCCCAAGCCAGGAGTCCGTGCCGCTCGAGGGTTCTCCTTGTTTTGCAAGGGACCGGGCCATTAAATGCTCCACAGTAGAGGCTGCGGATTCGCATCGTGGGCGCGCTTTTTTAGGCGTCGCGGCCGCGCGCGCGCGTAGTGGGCGGCGTGGGCAGGCGGACGTGACCGCCTGCCACGGCCCCTGCTAGTCTTTGCCGTGATGATGGCCCGTTCGCGGTGATGTGGCCGCTGCGGTCGTGGTGGGGTTCGCTCGCCAGCGAGAAGAGAAGATTCCCTGCAGTTAATGCGCGCGGGACATCCGCCCCGGAGAGCTCGCCCGCGGCTTATAAATCTGAGGGGAAGGGGAAGCGGCGGTTTTTTACCTTAGCGCTCCGCCATTTTAGCCCCCTGTGCTTTCGTCTTCGCTTTGCTTTCGCCACCGTGCGGTCTCGCCATTAGAGCTCTTCTTCTTCTTCTTGTCCTTTGTTCTTCGCATCCCTTGTCCTTCCTCATGGCGCCGCCTCCGCCCCTCACGATCCTCGACCCGTACGCCTGGGAGCGGTCGACGGTGACCCGAGCCCGGCCCTTGGCGAGCCGGTCACCGCCGCCGCCTGGCGGCAAACGAGGATGGCCGCCCGGCGGAGTGGATAGTGCCGCCGGCGGGGGACCGCGCGCCCAACCCGCTGGAAGGCTACGTGGTGAGCTTTGTCCGCTTCCACGAGTGCGGCTTCGCCGCGCCGACGAGCCGCTTCATGCGAGCGCTGTGCTACTACTACGGCGTGGAGTTGCACAACTTCGCGCCCAACGCGATTTCGCAGGCGGCCACGTTCGTGGGTGTCTGCGAGGGGTATCTGGGGATCCCAGTCAACTGGGAGCTCTGGATACACCTCTTCCGCGCGGAGCTCTTCACGTAGCCCACGACGGAGCCGAGGACCCGCCGCGCGGTGCGCGCCTGCGGGATGTCACTCGCCCTGCGGGGGCAGTTCAAGGACGACTACATCCCCTGCACCATGACGACGAACAACGCCGGCTGGGAGCAGGGATGGTTCTACCTGCGCAACGCCGAGCCCGGCCTCCCCCCCTACACCGGTCGGGTGTTCAAGGAGAAGCCCGACTCCTGGGGCTACGGGGTGTCCACGGCCCATCATCGGAGGCGGCAGGACTCGGTCTTGGCCGCCCTGAGGAACCTGGCGGCGCAAGGGCTGACCGCGGCGGGTGTCCTCGCCTTCCTCCATCACCGGCGGGTCGTGCCTCTGATGGAGAGGCCGCTCTGCATCTTCGAGATGACAGAGGAGGCGGACCCCATCGCGCTGGCGAGGTCGCGGATGCTCCCGACCCCCCTCGGGCGGCCATATGCGCTCACCCGGGCGCGGAACGCCGTCGACACCCGGATGCTGGCGCGCCCGGACCGATCCCCGTGGGACCTCGAGATGCTCCCCACCGGCCCGCTGGTGAGTATGGTTCTTGATTCCGCTTTAGTTCTTGGTGTTGCCTCTGCCCCCCGACGCGCCATTGACGTTATCGCATGCAGCTGGTGAACTTCACTGCCGCGAAGTCCGTTCCGCCCACCCCAGACTCCCGCGCGCTCGGTCGGGAGGCGCAGCAACGAGAGCAGGAGCGGGCGGCGCGCAAGAGGGAGCGAGCGAGGCGGCATCGCGAGCGCCGCGAGCGACGGAGCGCGGAGTACGGCGGCGCGAGGAGGCGGGGGCTTTCCTCCCCGGGGACCGAGGAGTACTCGTCCTCGGAGGAGGACGAAGAGGAAGAGGCTGAGGGGGAGGGCCCCTCCGAGAGGTGGGAGCCTCGCGCCCCGTCGCCGGAGCCGGCTCCGGCGGCAAGGGCGGCATCGCCGGGGCGGGCGCGGCGGCGCCCGCCGTCGGCAATCGACAACGGGGCGGCGCGCGCGCGCGGAGGGTGCCGCGCGCGCGCGCGCGCGCGCGCGCGGCAAGCGCGCGCATGTGCGCGCGGCAAGCGTGCCTTTGCGCGGGGCAAGCACGCCCGCGCGCGGGGGCGGGGCCCACGCGCGGGGGGCGACGTCGGGGAGGCGCGGCGGCGGGCGCGGCCGCGCCGGCCTCATCCGCTGAGGCCTCGAGGAAAAGGAAGTGCGCCTTTTCCTCTTCGAGGTAAGGGGCTCGCTCTTCTGCTTTGTTCGGTTTTTTGACGATCAGGCATTCCAACTTTCTGTTTGCGCTTGTGCAGGGTGGTGCCAACCGTGCCGCCCCTCGCACCGGCCAAGGTGCTGAGGACGGACGCGTCCATCCCTACCCGGCGGCGCTCGTCGAGGGCGTCGCGGGCGGGGGGCAAGCACGGCGGCGGCGGGCGAGAGCTCGCAAAGCCCGGGCGAGGCCCCGAGGCCTCGGTCGGCGGATCGGCCCCGCCATGGCGCGGCCCGGCGGTCGCCGAGGAGCGGCCGGCGCCGCCCGTGGTGGGGCGCGGCCCACGGCGGCCGGCCGTGGCGGAGCGCGGCCCCACGGCGGCGGCCGTGGCGGAGGCGCGGCCCGTGGAGGCCGCCGCGACGGAGGCGCGATCCGTGGCGCCGGCCGCGGAGGAGGCGAGCGGGTGCGGCCGCGGTGGCGCCCGTGGTCGCGGAGGCACGGCCGAAGGCGGTGGCCGCGGCGCCGCGCCGGCGCCCGCGGCTACGGAGGCGCAAGTGGAGGCGCCGGCGGAGGCGGCGCTAGGGGCGGCGCCCGCCGGCGGTTCCCGGGCGGAGGTGGTGGAGGTCCCGGACGACGACTCCCCACCGCCCGGGTGGGACCAGTGGCCGAGCTCCACGCTCTCCCCGGGGGTCCCGGGGAGGAGGCCCTCGTGAGGCGGCGCGAGGGCCACATGGTGGCGGGGGGCCGAGGACACGGTGCCGAGGCCTCGTCCTCCCGCGCCGCCACTCCTCCCGAGTAGAGGGGGCCGCCGGCGATCCGCCCGCGTTCGCCGACGCCCGGGGAGAGCAGGAGCTCTGGGGAGAGCTCCGGAGCCACGGCGCCACGCTCGACCGCGCGCTGAACGAGGCGCTGAGGGTCCATGGCGGCCCCGCATGGCGCGTCTTCCAGGTGGGGCGTTGTTGCTCGTTTTCTTCTTTCTATCGTTTTTGTGCGCTGTTTCAGTGTCGTGGTGCTTACGGGTTTCGAGTTGTGGGTGACAGGAACTCGAGCGTCGCGCCCACGACAAGTACGACGCCTTCGATCGGGTGAACGCCGAGCTCCACTAGCTCCGGGAGCGGTGCGGCGCTTTCGACGCGCTCGGTGATGCCCTCAGGACTCCGAACGGATGGTTGTCGTACCGGGCCGTGGCCTTGCGCGACGAACTCCCCGAGAGCATGAGGCAGGGCCCGGCGCGCCGCTCTAGCCTCGAGCGGGTCTGCGCAGCCCTCATCGACCGTGATGAGGCGCTGTGGCAGGTGCACGCTGGCGACCAACTGGGAGGCGGAGGTGGCCAGCGTCCGCGCCGAGAACCGGGGCTCCGCTCGTCGCTCGAGGGGGCGGGCGCGGCCGCCGCCGGGCCGAGGAGCGGGCGCGCGCGCGCCGGGAGCAGCGGGCCAAGGAGGCCGACGACTTGAAGGCCACCCTCGACGCCAAGGTCGCGGTGCTCGCCGTTGCCGAGGAGCAGCCCGCGAGGAGCGCACCGCCCGCCAAGGGGCCGAGGGGCGGCCGCAGCGAGGAGCAAGCCGCCCTCGCGGATGCCCGGTCGGCGCTGGAGCAGGAGCGCGTCGCTCGCGAGGCGGCGCAGAAGTCGCTGGAGGAGCGGAACACCGCGCTCTCCAAGGCCGAGGGCGAGCTGATTGTGCTCAGCATTACAAACGCAAACCAGGAGCTGGCCCTCCAGGAGCAAGGTGATACCGTCAAGGGCCTCGAGCTGGCGGTCGAGGCCGAGCGCCGCGGCCTCGAGGCGGAGAGGAAGCAGGTTGAAGGTGAGCTGCTGCTTGACTCCTGTTTGGTTGGTTTTCTGTTTGGGAATTCGCACTCCTTTTTCTGATTTCTTTCTTATCTTGGTCACTCCAGGCTTGCGCACCGCGCTGGGACATGCGGTTGAGCGGGCCGAGGCGCTGCAGACCTCCTACAACTCCTCCGAGCAGGAGTTGCAGGAGCTGCGCGATGCGGCCCTCGAGACCTGCCAGGTTGTGGAGGAGGGCGAAGTGCAGGCCGGAAGCTCGCTGGCCAGCCGCCTGCGCGCCCTTGGTGGCCACGTCACCGAACGGATACGCCGGGCGTTGCGTCTTGGCATCCAGAAGGCCCTCGGAGTGGTACAGTCCCACTACGAGGTCAACTTCAAGGCACTGGCGGAAGGCTACGTCGTTCCTGAGGGTGTCGAGGACGAGGTGGCGATGGAGCGTGTGGACGCGCTCGCCGCTGATGCCGCCGGGTCGCTCGCTGAAGCCTTCGAGGAGTTCCTCTTCCCGGATGCTGTTGACGCCGCCGCTCCTCCTGCTTGAAGATAGCTGGGCGCTAGGCCTTTTTTTATTTGTGCATCAGTATTTTGGCCACGCGGCCTTTGTAAATAAACAAGTTATTTTTGCCATGAACACATGTTGATGTGAAATGGAGTTTTTTGTTTACTACGCTTTTTGTTTCTCCTTCTTCCTGAGTAGATTCTAGTTGGGGGAGTTCGGTTTTCGCGGGTGGCCTGCTGGGTTGGAGGCGAGAGAGAAGGGCCGTATCCTCGCGGCGTAGGCTATCTCTGCCTCGCGCGCTCCTTCCGCTATGCTGTCTGCGCCCTGTTCGAATCGTTGCTCGAGGCCGGAGTAGAAAACAAACATAGCACGCGTGAGTTATTTCATTTTTGCGCGAAAATGGGACCATTTTTGGGGGGGTGCCCCCCGCAGTAGCCCCCGAGGGTAACTTGGGTTTCAGAGGAAAGCCGAGTTGCCCTTTTCATTAGACTTGAGGCGTTTACATAGTTGTCACCAACTGGGGCGTTGGTCGTATGATTTTTACAACAAAAATACTTGGAAATCCTAGCTAGGGGTAGAAGCGATGTAGTTGTTGGATGTTCCAAGCGTTGGTGAGCTCTTCACCGTCCTCATTGGCCAGCTTGTACGTGCCGGGCTTGAGTACCTTCACCACGATGTAGGGTCCCTCCCATGGGGGCGATAGCTTGTGGCGCCCTCGGTTGTCTTGGCGTAGCCTTAGGACCAAATCCCCCTCGCTGAAGTCCCATCGACGTATCTTGCGTGCCTGATAGCGCCTTAGGGACTGTTGATACCTTGCGGAATGCATCAAGGCTACGAGGCGTGCCTCGTCCAGCTGATCCAGCGAGTCCTCGCGGGCTCGCTGGTTGGCATCCTCGTCATAGCCTCGAATCATGGGCGATCCGTATTCTAAGTCCGTGGGGAGGACGGCCTCCGCGCCATGGACTAGGAAAAACGGGGTGAACCCAGTGGCTCTGCTCGGGATGGTCCTTAGGCTCCACACGACTGCTGGTAACTCTTGGAGCCATTTCCGGCCAGATTTGTTTAGCTGGTCGAAAATTCTAGGCTTAAGGCCTTGTAGGATCATGCCGTTGGCGCGCTCTACTTGGCCGTTGGTCTGTGGGTGTGCCACAGCTGCCCAGTCCACACGGATGTGGAACTTGTCGCAGAACTCCAAGAACTTCCTGCCCGTGAACTGGGACCCATTGTCGGTGATGATGGAGTTTGGCACTCCAAAGCGGTAGACGATGTCGGTGAAGAATGTTACCGCCCTCGCTCGCCCGAGGTTCGTGATGGGGCGCACCTCCACCCACTTGGAGAACTTGTCGATCGCGACCAACAAGTGGGTGAAGCCCCCGGGCGCCTTCCGCAGGGGCCCGACGATGTCCAGCCCCCATACGGCAAATGGCCACGTTACGGGGATGGTCTGCAGGGCATGGGCGGGTAGGTTGGACTTGCGGGCATAGAACTGGCACCCTTCGCAAGTGCTATGATCTCGCTGGCGTCCGCGACCGCGGTAGGCCAGTAAAAGCCCTGGCAGAACGCGTTGCCGACGAGGGTGCGGGGCGCGGCGTGATGACCGCAGATCCCCGCGTGGATGTCCCGCAGGAGTTCGCGCCCTTCAGGGATGGGCACGCACCGCCGCAGATGCCGCAGGCGGCGCGCTTGTACAGCTCGCCGTCAACGAGGGCAAAGGACTTGGCCATCCTGGCGATGCGCCTGGCCGCGGCCCGGTCCGCGGGGAGTTCCCCCCGAGCCATCCAAGCGATGTATTTGTCACGCCAGTCCGCTTTGACAGGAGCCGGCTCGATGTCCATCACGTCGGCCTCGTGGGAGCCATACCCCTCGAGGAGGGAGAGTACATACGCCTCGTTCGAGGGGTCCTCATCCATTGGTTCCGCACCCGCTGGATTCGAGGGAGCCCCCGAGGGTTCAGCGTGACTCGAGGGGTGGGGCTCGAAGACGACCGAGGGCTGAGCGATGTCTCGCGCGAAAACGTTCAGGGGGACGGTGATCCGCCCGGACGCAATCTTGGCCAGCTCGTCCGCCTCCTCGTTGTACCGGCGGGGCACATGGTTGAGCTCGATGCCGTAGAACTTGTCCTCGAGGGCTCGCACGGCTTTGCAGTAGGCCTCCATCTTGTCGTCATGGCAGCTCGCGTTCTTCATGACTTGATCGATGACGAGCTGTGAGTCCCCCCGCACGTCGAGGCGCTTGACGCCTAACTCGATGGCGATTTTGAGGCCGCAAAGGAGGGCCTCGTATTCAGCCATATTGTTAGACGCGGGGAAGTGGAGGCGTACCGCGTACCGCATGTGTTCCCCGAGGGGTGATACGAAGAGCAGGCCCGCGCCCGCCCCCGTTTTCATCACCGAGCCATCGAAGTACAGAGTCCAGCACTCTGCTTGGATCTGTGGCGGCGGCAGCTGCGTGTCCGTCCACTCAGCGACGAAATCCGCCAGGATTTGAGACTTTATGGCCTTGCGCGGGGCGTAGGCAAGCGTCTCGCCCATCAGCTCCACGGACCACTTGGCAATCCTGCCCGCGGCGTCGGGATTGCGGATGATCTCCCCCAACGGGAAGGAGGAAACCACCGTGACGGGGTGGGCCTCGAAGTAGTGGCGGAGCTTGCGTCGCGCAAGGACTACCGCGTACAACAACTTCTGGACCTGGGGGTAGCGCGTCTTGGTGTCTGACAGGACCTCGCTGATGTAATAGACCGGCCGCTGTATAGGCAAGGCGTGCCCTTCCTCCGTGCGCTCCACGACGATCACGGCGCTGACCACCTGGGTGGTTGCGGCCACATAGAGCTGCAGGGGTTCGCCATCCTGCGGCGGCGTGAGGATTGGGGCGTGTGCTAAGGACGCCTTCAGTTTGTCGAGCGCGTCCTGGGCTTCGGTGGTCCAGGAGAAGCACTCGTGCTTCTTGAGGAGGCGATAGAGGGGCAGGCCCTTCTCGCCGAGCCTCGAGATGAAGCGGCTCAAGGCGGCAAGGCACCCCAGCACCTTTTGCACCCCCTTGAGGTCCCGGATCGGGCCCATTCGTTCGAGGGCCGCGACCTTTTCAGGGTTGGCCTCGATTCCCCGTTGGGAGACAATGTATCCCAGGAGCATGCCTCGCGGCACTCCAAAGGCACACTTTTCGGGGTTTAACTTGACCCCATTGGCCCGTAGGCAGCCGAACGCGATTGTTGACGGTGTATTTTGGTGCACCTAGCATGTTCATTACACTTTGGTTTGGATTTGATTATGGAGCTAACACGCCACTAGGCACACTAATCATATGACAAGTTCATCTTTGTGCATGCATTTGGAAGTGTTGTGTTTATGTAGGAAAACATGGACATAAAGGACGGATTCGCAACAAGTTCAAAGGAGCATTCATGGAGTCTTGTTCGTGTTTATGAGCTTGCTGAAATCACTTCCAATGGTGGCGAGGACCGAAGTGCTACGAGGAACACCCCGGGATTGAAGCGTAAAAGATCAAACTTCATGCAAAGAGAGCCTCCATCTTGATCGTGAGGATAACGAGCGTCAAAATCATGCAAGTGAAGGGGGCAAAGTAGATAAGTGCACGAGGACCCACGGAGCAAAAGGGCGACCGAACCGGGCCGAAATTGGGCTCGGGCCGGCCGGCCCCCGTGCGGGCCGGCCCCGGCCCACTTCGGGCACCGGTTCGGTCCCGTCTTCCTTGCCCTCGAAGGATCTTCGACCCTAAAACCCCCGACGCGCCGCCAACACAGGAGGGAGGAGTTATTCGCACCAGAAGGCCATCCTCAAGCTAGAGAGAGAGGAGGAGGATCTCCGGCGGGAGATCAACCACCTCGAAGGAAGCACCCTCTCGTGGAGAAGAAGGAAGACACCGGCGGAAGGGAAACCATGATCAACGGTGCCATGATCGGCACCTTGATGGGGTAATCTTCTCATTCGTCCATGGGTTGTAATCGATCGTGAGATGTAATCGCACTTTGTCGGATTATCTATCTATCATCTTGTGTTGAATATACTTTAATGCTTAAGGCTTGCAACCATGCCGTAAAGGGAGTATAGGCCTCAATGCTTCCTTGGATCCATTCAATACGCCGTGGCCATCAAAGGTCTAGTCATGAATACCTTCGCGTAGTGACAGTACGAGAGGAGGGAAAGGGCGAAACCGTGGTCACATCCCCGATAGATTAGATTGGTTTTCATGTCTTTAAGCGATTGCATGCTCTAGTATCGTAGACGCGTGGGCGAGTGTCTTCTACCTTGATCGTTTATCATTCTCTCTAGTGTAGTTTAGTGTTTTCTAGTATAATAGTAGTTAGGGTTTTAGTAGCTAGTGTGTCGTTGTTGATCGAACGCTTGTAATCCCCTTGCTCCGCGGATTGACAAGAACCTTGGGAATCCCGTGGTGAAAAAGGTGTGGGGTCCGTACGCTTGCGGATCGTAGAGGGATACGTCTTTTATCCGTCAACAAGCCCCTTTTTCTGGCGCCGTTGCCGGGGAGCAAGTTAGTTTACATCGTTTGATTTGCATCTAACTTAGTTTTATATTTTAGTTTATCTATTATTTGCTATATCTAACATATATTATCAGAAAAACACTTGTTTCTTTTTTGTTTTTGTTTTTATCTTATTGTCTAGATGGAGTTCGTGAATCAACCCGTGGAAGAACCAGAGAAATCATTAAGGGATTACGCTAGCCCTCGATGTGAAGACATAAAAGTACAAGAGTCGGATTCGAAGCTCGAAGCGACCAAGTATGAAATTAAATCCAAGATCATGAAGATGGTGGCGGAAAACCCATTTGAAGGGATGGTTACGGAGAACCCATATAGACACATAAGGGATTTCACGACAATATGCAACACGGTGCGTCAAGAAGGAGTTCCCGATGAATGGTTCAAATGGAATCTCTTTCCCTACTCACTTGCCGGCAAAGCAAAGACATGGTATTCGGTTGCGTCCTTTGAAGTTGAAGGCAATTGGAACAAGTTGACAAAGAAGTTTTGCGAGAAGTTCTTTCCAATTAGCAAGGTTCAACATCTAAGGAGGCAAGTGATCACTTTCATGCAAGGAGAAGAGGAAGGGATAGACCAAGCCCGGGATAGGTTTAATGAATTAATCGAACAAGGACCAAAACTCGGCTTCACCGGTGACGTACTCTTGCATACATTTTTCTTTTCCCTAACCCCCTAGTTGCATGCGACACGTCGAAATGTGTGCGGTGGGGATCTCATGGAGAAAACACTCACGGAAGCCGCCCAACTTCTACAAAAAGTTAGTAAAGCGGCTGCCATGCGAAGAGATTGGGAAACAAGACTTGCGGAAGAGCCGGAATTCAATTCAAGGAAGAAAAAGCTTGCTGATTTTTCTAAAGAGGCAACCCCGGAAGTCACAAAAGAGGAGCCAATCATGGAAAAGCTTGAACAAGAACACATCAAGTCAAGAACTACACCAAACGTCGACTTCGCCGTACCAAATGAGACGAACAAGAGAAGCATGTCAAGCGCGAAGCCACTAAGGGAGTTCGAACCAATGGATTGGGTTCCTATTGATTACGGAGAAGTATTCGACAAGAGAAGACCGTTCCCTAATCAAAAGGAGATGGCAAGAGCATTGGAAGTGGATTTCCCACCGGAGAAGAAAGCTGAAAATTCATACGACCTCGAAACCACCGGTGAGATTTTTGAGAAGCTCTTTGGAGATGACGTGGTGGATCCGGAACATATTGCCGAGGTGAAGAGGATCATGGGGATCAAGCCCGAAGCATCACCATACGCTCGCCTTGCTGAAATTTATTCGATCGGATCCGAAGAAGAAGAGAAGATGACGCCGCACTTGAGTTGCGAGATCAACGGAGTTCAATACAAAGCCTTATGCGACATCGGAGCCCAAGTAAGTGTTCTATCTTCTAAAATTTATGATAAAGTTCAATACCACAACCTAGACTTAGCTCCAACATCAACGAAATTAATTATGGGAGATGGTAGAACTATCAAACCTCTAGGTATTGCTTGCAACATGAAAGTAAAAATCTCTAGAAACTATATACCAACCGATTTCTTTGTTATTGATGCTTGCCATAGCAATTCTGATCATATAATCTTAGGTAGGCCTTTTCTTAAGTTGGTTGATGCCGTGTTAGATGCCGGAGAAGGCAAAGTAACAATGAACCTTAATGGAACAAAGTACACATATAACTTTCTTCGTGCTTCTAAACACCTTACTCCTTTTCCTCCCGAAGATGAAGAAGTAGAAGAGATAGATAGTCTTTGTTTTGTTGAAACCCTTAGAGACCCGCTGCAAAGAGCGATGGAAAATCAAATTAGTAATCAACAAGATGAAGAACTAGAGGAAGCGACAAAAGGCTTAGAGCCGCATGACGGTAGCGTGGAGGAAGAGAAGTTCGAAGACATAGGAGAAATCAAACACGAGGAGCCGCAAGTGCCCGAAGTAGACCTTAAACCTTTGCCCAAGGGATTAAAATATGAATTTTTGGGCCCCGGACAAAACTTATCCAGTCATTGTGAGCGACGAGTTGAGCCCCGAAGAAAATGAAGCGTTGCTGATTTTATTAAAAAAACATAGGAAGGTGATTGGATATTCAATTAATGATCTCAAAGGTATTAGCCCAGCCTTTTGCACTCATCGTATACCAATGGAAGACCAATGTAAGCCTGTAGTGGACCACCAAAGGAGGCTAACTCATGCCATGCGAGAGGTAGTAAAGAAAGAGGTTATCAAGTTACTTGATGCCGGAATCATCTACCCGGTTCCGCATAGCGAATGGGTGAGCCCAGTACATTGTGTACCGAAGAAAGGAGGTTTGACCGTGGTGAAGAATGAGAAGAACGAATTGATACCGCAAAGAACCGTGACTGGGTGGCGGATGTGTATTGATTACCGTAAGCTTAACAAAGCGACGAAGAAAGATCACTTCCCCCTACCGTTCATAGACGAGATGCTCGAGAGGTTAGCAAACCACGCTTATTTTTGCTTTCTCGATGGATACTCGGGGTTCATGCAAATTCCTATTCACCGGAAGATCAACATAAGACAACGTTTACGTGTCCTTACGGAACGTTTGCATATAGGAGGATGCCCTTTGGCCTATGCAACGCTCCGGCCTCTTTTCAACGTTGCATGATGGCCGTGTTTTCGGAATTCATCGAAGAAATTGTTGAAGTGTTTATGGATGATTTTTCCGTTTACGGGAAGACGTTCATGGATTGCTTAGCAAACTTAGAAAAGGTCCTTACAAGGTGTGCGGAGGTAGATTTGGTTTTAAATTGGGAAAAGTGCCACTTCATGGTTAAGCAAGGCATAGTGCTCGGACATGTTATATCCGAGAGAGTAATTGAAGTGGACAAGGCTAAGGTAGAGACGGTTGAGCAACTCCCACCTCCTACGGATGTTAAGTCCTTAAGGAGCTTTCTAGGCCATGCCGGATTCTATAGAAGATTTATAAAGGACTTCTCGAAGATCACTAAGCCTTTAACGCACCTTCTTCAAAAGGATGTGGCTTTCGACTTTGATGAGAAGTGTCTAGCGGCATTCCGGACCTTGAAAAATGCTTTGGTGAGTGCTCCCATCATCCAACCTCCGGATTGGAGCCAACCTTTCGAGATCATGTGTGACGCAAGTGACTACGCCGTAGGCGCGGTCTTGGGACAAAGAAAGGAAGGCCGAGTTCACGCCGTTTACTACGCTAGCAAAACTCTTAGTGGGGCACAATTAAATTACGCTACTACGGAAAAAGAGTTGCTAGCGGTGGTATTCGCTTTCGAAAAATTCAGATCTTACATCGTGAACTCGAAAGTCATTGTTTACACCGATCACGCAGCTATCAAGTATCTCTTGGCTAAGAAGGAAGCTAAACCACGTTTGATTCGTTGGATCCTTCTTCTCCAAGAGTTTGATGTTGAAATTCGTGATAAAAAGGGGGTGGAAAATGTTGTGGCCGATCATTTGTCTAGGATGAATCGTGGACAAGATGATAAAGAGCCCATAGAAGATAAGATGAGAGATGACCACCTCTATAGAGTGCTTGATAAAGATACTTGGATGATTGACATCATTCGAGCAATTCGAAAGATGCCCCTCGACCATCTAGACAAAAACACTCAAAGGAACATAATTTCCGAAAGTAAGAAATATTTTTGGGATGCACCATACCTCTTCAAGCTTGGCAATGATGGAGTGATGAGAAGATGTGTGCCAAGGGAAGAGAGGCTTGAGATTCTAAGGAAGTGCCACTCGGCGGAGTACGGTGGGCACTATAGCCATTTTCGAACCGAAGCCAAAGTATGGTCGAGTGGATTCTATTGGCCGGAGATGCATGAAGATACTAAAAGATATGTTGCGTCATGCCCCGAATGCCAAAGAACCGGAAACATCTCTCAAAGAAATTCTATGCCTTTGAAATACAACCTGCAAATCGACATATTCGATGTATGGGGCATAGACTTCATGGGGCCTTTTAAAAACTCATTTGGATTCGAGTATATACTTGTTATGGTTGATTATGTATCCAAGTGGGTAGAGGCTATACCATGTCGTAAAGCTTCCACGGAGGAGTCCATCACTATGATCAAGAACGTGATTTTTCCCCGTTTCGGTACACCGAGAATCTTGATAAGTGATGGAGGAACTCATTTCACCGGGAAGAACTTTAAAAAGTGCTTGTCCAAGTTGGGAATTGAGCATAGGGTCTCCACGGCCTATCACCCACAAACCAACGGACAAGCAGAAACGTCAAATAGGCAATTAAAAAGCATACTCAACAAGACCATTGAGAACGGAGGCAAGGATTGGTCAAAGAAATTAGACGGAGCTTTATGGGCTTATCGAACGGCGTTTAAAACACCGATAGGTATGACCCCGTATCAATTCGTCTATGGAAAAGCTTGCCACCTTCCGGTTGAGTTGGAACATAAAGCCTATTGGGCGATTAAAGAGATGAACCTTGATCTCGATGCCGCGGTGGTGAAACGGAGAATTCAAATAAGCGAGCTAGAGGAGTTGAGGTTGAAAGCTTATGAAAACGCAAGCATATACAAGGAGAGAATCAAAAGGTGGTATGATAAAAGATTGAAGAAAAAAAAAGAGTTTAAAGAAGGAGATAAGGTCCTCCTCTACAATTCGAGGTTTAAAACCTTCGGAAAGGGGAAATTGCAAAGCAAGTGGGACGGACCTTATGTTGTGCATTCGGTGTTCTCCAACGGAGCGGTAACCATTATGGATATAAACGGCGATCAATTTGTGGTGAATGGACAGCGGCTTAAGGTTTACTACGAACCCGATGTCGTGCCCATTCATCATGTTGACGTCTTTACCATGGAGGAAGAGCCCGAACGTCCCGCCTAGGACGAAAAACAAGGCATCAACTTCTCGTAAATAATTTTTCTTTTAGTTCTCTGGAGTTTTTCGCGAAGATTTATCGGGCCAACTTTTTCCCATGGGGTGAGGGACGAAAAAAATAGGGCGGTGTGCAAAAAACCGGACCGGCCCGGCCCCGAGGCGGGGGCCGGCCGGCCTGTGCGGACCGGCCCGGGGTGGCCCGACGCCCGATGACCCCGAATTTCGCCCGAATTGCTCCTTTTTGACTTCCTTGTTTGGTCGGAAAATTTTAAGGGAAGTGTAAAAAAGGAAAATAAGGTTCCCGGGGCTTTTCTCTCGGGACTATATATTTGGCCGAATTGGGAGCTCGAGAATCAAAGCTTTCAAGCAATGTGTTGCACCCTTGTAGCGACCATTGAGCCTCCAAAAAGCTTAGAGTTGAAGGTAGAAGCCAAGAAGCCATCGATGGAGGAGGCGATGCGATGCGAGGTCAAGCTACCCGTCAAGAGGACCGCACGTATCCGTTGCGGAGGACGTGTCCCGACCGGAGCTCTTGCATCTCGCAACCCCGTCAAAGGAGAGAAGGTCCCTACACCCGTTCGAAGGTCGGCACGCTTCCAAGGCATCAAGCGCAAGGATTACAAGGAGGTGTCGCCGGAGCCTAAGGATTATGGGGACAGCGACTACTCCGACGATCGTAGCCCGAGCTCGTGGGCGGCCGCCGGTAGGGATGATGATGATTGGGATGAGCAGCCCTATGAAAGGACTCCCGAAGGCCCCAACGGCAACGGCAACGGTGGTGGAGAAGGCAACAACAATGGAGGTGGCGACGACGGTGGTGACAACGGTGGAGATTATGGCGACGACGACCCCTTCGGATTGCATCCGGTGTGCTGTCGAGTTTGCCGTCAATCCATCGCGGATCTCTACACGTCGGCCGACGAATGTCTCCAAGCCATGGAAGCGATGAAGCAGCGTATGGAGGACTTGGAGCGCGTAGTTGAAGATGACTACAAGTTCCTTAACCGTAACGTGCGCAAGCTTTTCGGCATGGTTGGAAACATGAGAGGCAAGTGGTGCAAAACTTGCTTGAAGTACCACTAGATCTAGTTTTCCCCTTAGGATTTTTGTAAGATACGACGAGGACGTCGTATGTTTTAAGTGTGGGGGAGAGCTAGCTCGCTAGCCTTAGCTTTTGAACTTCAAGTTTAGGTTCGGTTTAATCTTCGTGTGAGAGTCTTAGTGTTTTAATGAGTCTTTAGTTTTTTTGAGTCTGTTTTAAAATTTTTGCAAGTGTCTTAAATTAGTGTTGAGTCAAGAAAACCAAATAAAAAGAGTCTTTATATATATATCTTTGTGTTTTATGTATTGTTTATCTTTATTTACTTGTTTGTTTAATCTTCGATTCTTGATATATGAACGCAAGTATGTGGTTTGAAAAACGTTTACTGTGGTGCTTAGTGGAATCGCTACTACTTAAAGTACCCATACCGCACTTCGATCTTGAGCTTCACATGCTAGTTGTGCTATATTCGATGCTAAAAATTGGAGGATTTCAGTTCTGAAAATTATTTTAAAACCCTTGTAATAAAGGTTAGCAAAACCTCTTTTTCCAAGTTGAGAGTAAGAAAAAAAAATCCTATCCAAAGTCAAGTTTATTTTTTTCGCTCCACCATAAGTGTAATTAGCACGATGAGTTAGGCTAGGACCTTTCTCTCTTGGTGAGTTTTAATTTCGAGCAATGATCATGTCCTTGTGCTTATCTTTTGTTGCTAGCCTCGTCATATATTCAGTCCATGACTTTCACAACGAAAGTCATGAATATCGCTGGATTCCATACCCAACCCTATACATCTCTTTTGTACATCGTATTCCTTGAACACAACCTATTTTCAAAGTTTCGTCTCGTCTCTAGCATGATTTATTTAAAAATTTCAGATTGTATGCATGCGAGGAAAGAGAGAATTGAAAGCTTTGAAAAGTTGTCAAGAGAGAGAAAAATAAAGAGAAAAAGTATGTGTATGGAAAAGAAAGAAAGAAAGAAAGAAAGAAAGAAAAATCATATGTGAATGAAAAGAAAAAAAAGAAAAAGAGAGAAAAATGAGTTAGCAATGAAGATATGAGAGGGATGGATCAAGTGAAAGAAAAGAAAAAAAAGATAAAGTGTAAGGAAGGATGTCACGTTGATTGTGAGACGAAACTTTTACTCTATTTCCAACCATGTGCAATCCGACAACGAGGACATCATTGGTGCCTTGAAGTCACAATTTTGTTTTGCCCTTGCACATGTCCACCATTCTAAATCTTCTCATCCTTGATATCCCTACATATGGTTAATTCTCATGATCATTGGCTTTGAAAGGTAGACAACCATTAGAGGAAGTTCTTAGTTTGCCAATACTTGTGTTGATTGCGCTAGCCCTACCTATAGCTCCACTTTTACATGATATATGAGAGATTAATGGGAGGTGAGAGTTTTATAAAATTTGGTTAGGATAGCCACTTCATATGAGTGACTTGAGAGAGCTTGGAGAAAGGTTTTTGTCTAACACTTGTTGCGGGAATTTTTGTTTTGAAAATCATAAAAACCCTCCGATGGAAGCAAAGAAGTAAGTATGGCTGAAATCGAAAGCTTCGAGTGAAGAGTTTGAGTTGTGGGGTAAATCTTGACGTGGTAAAAATTCTAAACGCCCATGTTTATGTTTGATTATCATTACTTTGTGTTTATGTATTAAAGATGAAGGGATTGACTAACTTGTGAAGAAGGATAAGTGGTACACGATTACACTCCTTGGACGAAGTTCTTTTACGAGTACTTGCTCGAGGACGAGCAAGAGCTAAGTGTGGGGGAGATGTTGACGGTGTATTTTGGTGCACCTAGCATGTTCATTACACTTTGGTTTGGATTTGATTATGGAGCTAACCCGCCACTAGGCACACTAATCATATGACAAGTTCATCTTTGTGCATGCATTTGGAAGTGTTGTGTTTATGTAGGAAAACATGGACATAAAGGATGGATTCGCAACAAGTTCAAAGGAGCATTCATGGAGTCTTGTTCGTGTTTATGAGCTTGCTGAAATCACTTCCAATGGTGGCGAGGACCGAAGTGCTACGAGGAACACCCCCGGGATTGAAGCGTAAAAGATCAAACTTCATGCAAAGAGAGCCTCCATCTTGATCGTGAGGATAACAGCGTCAAAATCATGCAAGTGGAGGGGGCAAAGTAGATAAGTGCACGAGGACCCACGGAGCAAAAAGGGCGACCGAACCGGGCCGAAATTGGGCCTGGGCCGGCCGGCCCAGGCGGGCCGGCCCGGCCCCACTTCGGGCACCGGTTCGGTCCCGTCTTCCTTGCCCTCGAAGGATCTTCGACCCTAAAACCCCCGACGCGCCGCCAACACAGGAGGGAGGAGTTATTCGCACCAGAAGGCCATCCTCAAGCTAGAGAGAGAGGAGGAGGATCTCCGGCGGGAGATCAACCACCTCGAAGGAAGCACCCTCTCGTGGAGAAGAAGGAAGACACCGGCGGAAGGGAAACCATGATCAACGGTGCCATGATCAGCACCTTGATGGGGTAATCTTCTCATTCGTCCATGGGTTGTAATCGATCGTGAGATGTAATCGCACTTTGTCGGATTATCTATCTATCATCTTGTGTTGAATATACTTTAATGCTTAAGGCTTGCAACCATGCCGTAAAGGGAGTATATGCCTCAATGCTTCCTTGGATCCATTCAATACGCCGTGGCCATCAAAGGTCTAGTCATGAATACCTTCGCGTAGTGACAGTACGAGAGGAGGGAAAGGGCGAAACCGTGGTCACATCCCCGATAGATTAGATTGGTTTTCATGTCTTTAAGCGATTGCATGCTCTAGTATCGTAGACCCGTGGGCGAGTGTCTTCTACCTTGATCGTTTATCATTCTCTCTAGTGTAGTTTAGTGTTTTCTAGTATAATAGTAGTTAGGGTTTTAGTAGCTAGTGTGTCGTTGTTGATCGAACGCTTGTAATCCCCTTGCTCCGCGGATTGACAAGAACCTTGGGAATCCCGTGGTGAAAAAGGTGTGGGGTCCGTACGCTTGCGGATCGTAGAGGGATACGTCTTTTATCCGTCAACAGCGATGCTCAAGTCGCCAACCAGGTCGTCCGCCTTCCTGGTTTTTACGACGATGTCGTCCACGTATGCCTCGGCTGTCCGCCCGATGTGATCTCCAAAAACATGTTGCATGCAGCGTTGATACGTTGCACCCGCGTTTCGGAGGCCAAATGGCATCGTGACGTAGCAGAACATCCCGAACGGCGTGATGAACGAAGTCGCGAGCTGGTCGGACTCCTTCATCTTTATTTGATGATACCCGGAGTAGGCATCAAGGAAGCAAAGTAATTCACACCCAGCCGTTGAATCAACGATTTGATCAATACGTGGCAAAGGAAAAGGAACTTTAGGACATGCTTTATTAAGACCAGTGTAGTCAATACACATCCGCCACTTCCCGTTCTTTTTCTTTACAAGCACAGGGTTGGCTAGCCACGTTGGGTGGAACACCTCCTTGATGAACCCGGCCTCGAGGAGCTTCCGCAGCTCTGCTCCGATTGCCCGTCGCCGCTCCTCGTCGAAGCGGCGGAGCCGTTGTTGCACGGCGCGGGCATGAGGCAGGATGTCAAGGGAGTGCTCGGCGACCTCCCTCGGGATGCCTGGCATATCCGAGGGGCTCCACGCGAAGATGTCAGCGTTGGCGCGGAGGAAGTCGACGAGCACCACCTCCTATTTAGGATCGAGGGTGGAGCTGACCCTCAACGCCTTGCCCTCGGGGGCAGAAGGATCGAGGGGGACCTCCTTGGTCTGCTCCGCGGCCTCGAATGTGCCGGTGTGCTTGGCGGTGGAGTCGAGGTCGTCGTTGACCATCTTCTCCAAAGTGGTCACCAGCGCTTCATCCAGCGCCAGTGCTTACGCGTGCTCCACGCACTCGACGTCGCAGTCGAATGCGTGCTCGATGGACGAGCCGACGGTGATGACGCCGTTCGGTCCTGGCATCTTCATCTTCAAGTAGGTGTAGTTGGGACCGCCATGAATTTGGCGTAGCAGGGCCGCCCAAGTATAGCGTGGTAGGCTCCCTTGAACCCCACCACCTCGAAGGTGAGGATCTCCTTGCGGAAATTCTTCGCGGTGCCAAACCAAACCGGCAGGTCGATCTGCCCGAGGGGCTGGACCTGCTTGCCGGGCGCGATGCCATGGAATGGCTTCGTGCTGGGCCGCAGCTGGTCCAGCCCGATCCCCATCAAGCGCAGCGTATGCACGTAGAGGATGTTGAGGCCGCCGCCTCCGTCCATCAAGACCTTCGAGAACCGCGCGTTCCCGATGATGGGGTCGACCACCAGCGGGTACTGGCCCGGGTTGGGGACGCGGTTCGGGTGGTCCTCCCGGCTGAAGGTGATGGCGTCCTCCGACCAATTGAGGAAGGAGGGAGGCGCCTTCTCCGCGGCGAGGACCTCGTGCCGCTCCCGCTTGCGCTGGCGGGTCGACATGTCGACGGTGGGCCCTCCGAAGATGAGGAACACGTTCTCCACGGCGGGGAAGCCGCCGGCGTCGCCATCTCCTCCGTCTTTCTTGGCCTCCGCCTCCTTCGCGGCGGCGCGGCCATAGAACTTCTTGAGCATGTCGCACTGCTCAAGGGTGTGGTTCACTGGGGTCTTATGGTAAGTACATGGCTTCTTCAGCATGTCATCAAACACCCCCGGGCCTCGAGGGGCCGGTCGAGGGCCCCGTCGAGCCGGGTCGACAGCAAGGGCCTCGGCCTCACCGCCGTCGCGCCCCTGCTCGCACGCCTCGCGGCGCGGCTTCTTTCCCTTCTTGCTCCGCTTGTCCTTGCGGTGGGGCTCCCTGGACTTGCTGCCCTCCGCGGGTGTATCGTCCAAGCGCCTGCCCTTCTTGCCGTCAAAGATCGCCCCCACAGCCTCCTCTCCTGAGGCGAAGCTGGTGGCGATGTCGAACAGCTCGTTGGAGTCCGCGGGCGGGCTGCATCCCAGCTCACGCACAAGGTCCCGGCATGTGGTACCCTCGAGGAAGGCGTGCACAATTTCGGATTGCGCCACGCTGGGGAGCTCTGTACAGAGCTTGGAGAAGCGCCGTATGAAGTTCCGCAGCGATTCGCCGGGCTTCTGAGTGCAGGAGCGCAGGTCCCAGGAATTTCCAGGGCGCACGTACGTGCCCTGGAAGTTACCCACGAACGTGCGGACTAGATCATCCCAATTGTGGATTTGGCTGGCGGGCAAGTGCTCGAGCCACGTCCGGGCCGCATCGCCGAGGTGCAGGGGCAAGTTGCGGATGATGACCTCGTCGCTGGTGGCCCCGCCCAGCTGGCAAGCCAAGCGGTAGTCGTTGAGCCACACGCGGGGATCCGTCTCCCCGTTGTACTTGACGATGGTCGAGGGTTGGCGGAAGCGCTGGGGGAAGGCCGCCGCGCGGATCTCCCGGCTGAACACACGGGTCCCTGGGGGCTCCGGCGTCGGGGAGCGGTCCTCGCCGCTGTCGTAGCGTCCGCCTCGTCGAGGGTGGTAGCCCACCACCGCTCGGGCGTCCGCCCCCGCTCGTGCGGCGAGCGTTGATGACGTTGCGGGCGTCACCGCCTCCGGCGCTCGCGTGTGTCGAGGAGCCGTTCCTTGGCCGCCGCGCGCCCCGAGTTGGCGGGGACGCTCGCGGCTTCTCCCCGCATGGACCGAGGGTTCGCCCCCTTGTGCGGCCCCGTCGCCTCGCGCATCCCCTTGTCGGCGGATACGTGAGGCCGAGCTTTCGGCCCGCCGGACGGCCGCCCCCGCTCGATGAGGGCCTCGCACCTCGCGCCGCGGGTTCCGTGCCTCGGGGTCGAGGGTGCCGGCATAGCCCGCGCGCGCGTTGCGGCGGCAACGAGCTTCCGACTCTGCCGGCCGGAGGCACGTCGGGGTTGTCGGCGTTGATGCGATCGCGGGCTCGCCGCCCGGCCTCCCCGCACGCGTTCGCCGCGAGCGGAGGCTTCTCCTCGCCATCGAGGCGCGGAGCGCCCGCACCGTACGGTACTCCTCTCGCCGCCCAGCCTCGAGCTCGCGGGCTTGGACCCCGCGTGCGTCGGCGTCGGCTCCCGGCCGAGGGTGCTTGGTCCCGCGGCTTGGCGCGGAGCGATCCCCCGGGGCAGGCGTGACCTCCCCGTCCCCAGCGCCCACGGCGCCGGTGGCGTTCGCTAGGTCGTTGGCGACGACGACGCAGCACTCCCGCGCGGGGTCGTAACTCCCGGTGCTGGAGTCATCGGAGCAGCCGAACCAGTAGTCCGTAGCGTCGAGGAAACACCGGAACATGACTGGGTCCGGCACGCCGGAGAAGTCCCACTCCGCGTACCCGTGGCGGTTAGCGGGCGGCAACGCGTCAAGGGAACCCAGGGACGACTCGTCACCCGCTGAGGCGCCGGGATCCCTGGCAACGAAGACGTGACGGCCAAGCGGAACCCTGCGCATCGTGGTGTTGACGTTGGCGTTGTGGGCCGTCGTGGCACCACGCAGCCCAATGGGAAAGCGCGGTCCGGAGACCGTGCGCCGTCCCGCCGGGGTGGCGGTGGCCGTCGTGGTGGCGGGCGCGCCGTGCCGCGAGGCGGCGCGCTCGGCTGCCGTCGCTCGGACCGCGCCCGGCGCGAACGCCGGCCCGCAGTGGCGGCGACGTCGTGGCGTCGACGGGCCCGCGGCATCCGTGCTCGCGGGCGTCCGCGCCGTAGTGGTGCGTGCGGCGGAGACCGGGGCGGACCCGACCGGCGCCGCGCGCGGAGCTCCTCACGGTTGGTGAGGCGCATGAGGTAGTCGTTCCCCGTGGCCTGAAAGTTCAGGCCCCCGAACCGGATTTCGAACCCGGCGGGGAGGGGGTCCGAGCTGCCCATGCAGTAGCGTGTACCACGGTACTCAGTGCGGATCACCATGGAGGGAGTTGACGGATTGACCTTAGGCGCTCAGATTGCCCCACGGTGGGCGCCAACTGTCGGTACGAAATGTGGTCCCGACACTAACCAGTAATAAGCGCCGTGGTCTATCCCTCAATGGTCGATGCTAAGCAATAAGAGACACAAAGTGTTATCCCGGTTCCGGCCGGTGGGCCGTACGTCCAGCAGTGGCGTGCTCAAGGCACTATATTACTTAGCACCGGGGGTGCCTGTAGTAGGGCTGTTACAAGCAAGGCGGGAGAGGAAGCGTGGCTTCCAAGTCCCTGGTGTAATGGCTGAAGATGTTGTGGGAGAATTGGAGAGCAAGGGCGTGGCGCAACCTGCCTTCTGTTGTGTTGTGTCTGTCTCCCCCCGCGGCGGAGGGGGTTCGTCCCCCTTTTATAGATCAAGGAGGGAGCGAATCACATGCGTGCCGCGCTATTTGGCTACGTGAAGGGGCGTGGCGTGCTATGCTGTAGAGTGGGCGGCCGTCCGGACGATCCTTGCAGCGATCTGGCCATCATGGCCTATCTTGTACCCGAACAGTGGCGGCTTCGAGGGTAGAAGGGCGACGGATGGCCGTGAAGTCTTCTGATAGGCTCGAGGGGGCCGCTGACGTCGGTCCGTACGGGGTACAGGAGTAGGTAAAACGGCGTCCCGTTCCAATACGTTCCACAGTGCTGGAGTCGTTGCTACAGCGCCTGGCGTGCGCCCGCACGCGCGGGGGCGGCAGCCATACCGTAACAGTGGCAGGGATGGCGTCCCACCGGCCTAGCGCCTCCACCTAACCCTGTAAGGTCACAAGAAAGCAAATCGAGGGTGCAGCCGATCCCGCTTCGAGGGCTCGGCGCGTTAGCCGTACCGGAGCAGGCGCACGGCGTCACGGGACCGACACCGCCGCGCCGCACGGCCCCCCCCCCCCCACACGGTGGTGGGGATGGGCTCCCTCTCCGGGGAGTTGGTGCGGCGGCACCGGGGGTGCGAGCCCCGGCGCATGATGGCGCCGTCCCGCCGGTGTCGGGCGTTAAATGCCCGCGCACGGGGGCGGACGCACGCGCGCGGGGCGCCCTCGAGCGGGGCGGACCCCGGTCGAGGGCGGGGCGGACCCTCGAGCGAGGCGGAGCCTCGCTCGAGGGGGAGCCGGCCCTCGAACGAGGCGGAGCCTCGCTCGAGGGAAGCGCACCCCCTCGAACGGGACGGAGCCCGCCCCGAGGGGGGCGCGCTTCCTCGAGCGAGGCGAAGCCTGCTCGAGGGGATCTTCAAGAGGGCCGCCTTGGTGGGCCGTTGAGGTCCCCGCGGCATGGGCCGTATCCTGCATGGTTAGGCAAAGTGTGTTTGGCTTTATTGCGGGTTTTAAGTGGGGATTTCCCAGTTGTTAAAGGGGACCCCTAGGGCTGTCCCCGACAGTTTAAACCGGGAAATTGAGGATATACTTGACTATAAAGAATATGATGACATGACTACATTATTTTCATATGCTTGCAAAGCTGAACGTGAAGTGCAGGGACGCCGCTCGAAGCCATTTTTTAACTCTTTTTCAGGGCAAGCTCCACTTCCGGCTCCGGGAATGCTCCTTCTACACCACCTGCCGCCACGTCGACATCTCGTGATAAGGCGGCCAAAGCCGCCGGCACTACTCCATCCACAGGCACCACTCCTCCCACAGGTCATACGCGGGATATCACTTGTTTTCGTTGCAGTGGACGTGGTCACATGGCTCGAGACTATCCCAACACGCGCACTATGATCATTCGTGACGATGGTGAGTACTCTTCCGCTAGTGATTCTGAGGATAATCAACATACTCTGCTAGCCACTGACTTTGCAGCACAGACGGATGTCCATGTCAACCCAGATGACGCCGATAGGTATGAAACTCTTGTTGTGCAGCGTGTTCTCAGTACACAGGTCGCTTTGCCGGAAACGAATCAGCGCCACACTCTGTTCCATACGAAGGGTGTTGTGCAGGCGCGGTCGATTCGCATCATCATTGACAGCGGGAGCTGCAACAATTTGGCTAGTACTATGCTGGTCGAGAAGTTGTCGCTCCCCACTCGTAAGCATTAAAACCCATATTACATTCAATGGCTTAATGATGGTGGCAAAATTAAAGTATCACGATCGGTGCATGTTCCTTTTTCTATAGGTTCTTACTCTGATAATGTTGATTGTGATGTTGTTCCTATGGAAGCATGCTTTTTGTTACTTGGTAGACCTTGGCAATATGATACTGATAGCTTGCATCATGGTCGTTTGAATCATTATTCTCTCTTGTTTAAGGGTCAGAAAATAATTATCCATCCTATGACACCTGAACATATTGTTAAAGATGATCTTGCTAGAACTATTAAAATTGTTAAAGAACAGGCACCATCACCATCCATTTTTGATAAATCTGAAATTAAGTTAAATGCTCCTGTTCTACTTGCTACACGTGCTGATTTTGATGATATTCGAGATGCTCCTTTGCCATGCTATGCACTTGTATGCTCTCGTGTGCTTGTTTCCCTTGAGGGTGCACCATCTTTGGATATTCCGCATTCGGTTGCTATCCTTTTGCACGAGTATGCTGATGTCTTTCCCAAAGATTTGCCACCGGGTCTCCCATCGCTTCTTGGTATTGAGCACCAGATCGACCTCATTCCCGGCGCCCAGCTTCCAAACCGCGCCCCGTACCGTACAAACCCGGAAAAGAAATTCAGCGCCAGGTGCAGGCATTGCTTGATAAGGGTTACATTCGTGAGTCTCTTAGCCCTTGCTCGGTTCCTGTGTTACTTGTTCCTAAGAAAGATGGTTCATGGTGTATGTGTGTAGACTGTCGTGCTATTAATAACATAACCATTCGTTACCGATACCCTATACCACGCCTTGATGATATGCTAGATGAGCTTAGTGGTGCCATTCTTTTTACTAAGATTGATTTGCGTAGTGATTACCACCAGATTAGAATGAAATTGGGAGATGAATGGAAAACGGCTTTTAAAACAAAATTTGGCTTATATGAATGGTTGGTTATGCCGTTTGGTTTGACTAATGCTCCCAGCACTTTTATGCGCTTGATGAATGAAGTTCTGAGGCCCTTCATAGGATTGTTTGTCGTTGTCTATTTTGATGATATCTTGATTTACAGCAAGTCTATGGCAGAGCATTTAGAACATTTGAGTGTTGTTTTTGACGCGTTGTGGGCTACCCATTTATTTGCTAACATTGAAAAATGCATCTTCTGCACACAACGTGTCTCGTTTCTTGGTTATGTTGTAACCCCACAGGGTATTGAGGTGGACAGCAGCAAGATTGATGCCATTCGGGAGTGGCCTACACCGACGACGGTTACACAGATTCGGAGTTTCCTTGGTCTTCCCGGTTTCTACCGCCGTTTTGTCCGCGATTTTAGCACCATTGCAGCACCTCTACATGAGCTTACAAAGAAAGATGTACCTTTTGCTTGGAGTGATGCACAGGAGGTAGCGTTCAACACATTGAAAGATAAGTTAACCCACGCTCCTCTCTTGCAGTTGCCTGATTTTACTAAAGTGTTTGAGCTTGAATGCGATGCTAGTGGTATTGGGCTAGATGTTGTTTTGTTACAAGAAGGTAAACCGGTTGCTTACTTTAGCGAAAAATTAAGTGGTGCTAGCTTGAAATACTCAACTTATGATAAGGAACTTTATGCTTTAGTGCGTACGTTGCAAACATGGCAGCACTATCTTTGGCATCGCGAGTTTATCATTCATTCTGATCATGAGGCTTTGAAACATATTCGTACCCAAACAAATTTGAACCGTCGTCATGCTAAATGGGTCGAATTTATTGAGTCTTTTCCTTACATTATAAAACATAAAAATGGGAAGGATAATGTTATCGCTGATGCTTTGTCTCGTCGTTATACTATGTTGTCACAGTTAGATTTTAAAATTTTTGGCTTGCAAACTGTGAAAGATTTATATGTGGACGACGCTGATTTCAAAGATGTTTTCGCTCATTGTGTTAATGGGAAACCATGGGGCAAATTTCACTTGCAGGACGGGTTCCTGTTTCACGCTAACAAGCTGTGTGTTCCAGCTAGTTCGGTTCGTTTGTTGTTATTGCAGGAAGCGCATGTAGGCAGTCTCATGGGGAACTTTGGCGTTTACAAGACCCATGAGGTGTTGGCTGCCCATTTCTTTTGGCCCCGGATGCGCAAAGATGTTGAGCGCATTGTTGCACGTTGCACTACTTGTCAGAAAGCTAAGTCACATTTGAACAATCATGGTTTGTATATGCCTTTGCCTGTCCCTACTTCTCCTTGGCTTGATATTTCGATGGATTTTGTTTTGGGATTGCCTAGAACTAAGAAGGGGAGGGATAGCATTTTTGTGGTTGTTGATCGTTTCTCTAAAATGGCTCATTTCATACCTTGTCATAAGACTGATGATGCTAGCAGTGTTGCTGCCTTGTTCTTTAGAGAGATTATTCGGTTGCATGGTATTCCAAATACAATAGTCTCTGATGTGATGCTAAGTTTCTCATTCATTTTTGGAGATCACTTTGGAATAAATTGGGAACTAAATTGTTGTTTAGTACAACTTGTCACCCTCAGACTGATGGGAAAACTGAGGTGGTTAATAGGACTTTGTCAACCATGCTTCGGGCTGTTCTAGATAAAAATTTGAAACGTAGGGAAGATTGTTTGCCTCATGTTGAGTTTGCTTATAATCATGCGACACATTCTTCTACAAAGATGAGTCCTTTTCAGATTGTGTATGGTTACATTCCTCGGGCGCCTATTGATTTATTTTCGCTTCATGCTGAGGACGCCTCGCACATTGATGCGGTTGCACATGTTGAACAAATGATTAATCTGCATGAACAAACTCAACAAAACATTGCTGCTGCTAATGCTAAATATCAGGTTGCTGGTAGTAAAGGTAGAAAACTTGTTACTTTTGAACCTGGTGATATGGTTTGGTTGCATTTGCGCAAGGATCGTTTTCCTACTTTGCGCCGTTCTAAACTGATGCCTCGTGATGTTGGTCCTTTTAAAGTGCTAACCAAGATTATTGATAATGCTTATATCCTTGACCTGCCTGCGGAGTTTGGTGTTTCCACTAGTTTTAATGTTGCAGATTTGAAACTGTACGCGGGCGAAGATGCGGAGCTGCCGTCGAGGACGACTTCAGTTCAAGAAGGGGAGGATGATGAGGACATCACCGACCAGGCGCCGCCCCCTCCACTTGGACCAGTTACGAGGGCTCGTGCACGGGAGCTGAATTACGTCATCATGCTTAAGAACAATGGCCCAAAAGACTAAACGACGATCCACTAAAATTTCGGGCCAGAAGACTCAAAGACCATCCACCCGGAGGCCCAAAAGGGGCCCTAGGGTACTGTTCACGTGCGCGCTATAGTACCGCGGTACTGTTCACGCCGCCGCGCTACAGTAACGCGTGTGAACAGTAACGCCCTAGGGGTCCCTTGCCCCTATTTAGATAGAACCCTCTCTATTTTTCAGACTTGAGTTTTGTTTTACATCTAGCTTTAGCTACACCAGACCACGCACAAATACGTGCTGTCCTCTGTGATTCAGAACTCCACCTTCGAGTGATATTAAGATTGCTCGCCTCAGATTCTTGTTCGTTCTTCGATTGCGTACAGGAATTGATCTTCGTGATCAGGCTGATCTTGCGCCGGCAAGGGTGGTAACCATCTGGAGTTGGTTCAGCGATTGCATTGGCGCTTCGAGTCTCGCTCGTTGTAGTCGGATCGTGAGGGTCAACAACCACCAGATCAAAGTTATCTCCACTCACCGAAAGATCGGGCACTCCACCTCTATCACGCAGGAGAGGAGAGTGTCACGCCATCTGTTGTCTCCATGAGCCATAGGAAGGAGAGAGTGTCGCGCCGTCGGTCGCCGTCGTGCACTGCGTCGTGGGGAGGAAGCGATGGCAGATCGGCAACGGCGACGTGGAACGTGAGGAAGAGAGGGTGCGACGGAAGGTAGAAAAAATAGAATCGAAGGGGTAAGTTGTGTAACCGATGGCATTGGTGGTTAATTACACCCCAACTCCGTGAGGACATATGACACGTTTATTTTCTGGAGTACCTCTTGAGGAGCTCTCTAAAAACGTGAACTTGGTCGTCAACTCCACCTTTTTTGTGGAGTAGAGTTTTTAGAGCTAAACATGTTTGACTGAGTAATTTGGAAGAAGAGTTGTAAATGGTGGAGTGGAGCAATCCCAAACAGACCTATATGGACCCTACCCATTTCTCTTTCTTTTTCAAAACAAAATTATGACCGAGCATTTCCCAAGCAATGGTATCAAAAGAAAATGCTTCACATGCACGGTTTTTCCAACATTTCCAATTCATATAACTATCAGGCAGCATGTTAAGAATGACACAATTGCTATTTATTATTGTTTTGCACATGAACAACGTTCTGCAAATATGGAAAGGAGCAACTTACTTGCACAGTGAATATGCTACTCAAGACACATGTAGTCTTTGACAGCTACATCTTCATGTCTCCATTGCAAAATTCTCACCTGATTGAATTGCACATGAAAAGCAAATTTCAACATTTCTGAATATGCACTCAGCAAAAATTGTACATAATGTAGCTAAGAATACTTAACTGTACCTTTTTAGTATGATCCGTTGCCTACTCCCGCTGATCAGAACCTTGCACCTATACACAATGCCGATATTCTTCATATGGCGTTAAATTGAGTCCTACAGGTCTATACAGAACTGCTATGTACCTATCATATAATTTATTTCTTGATTGTAGAGTATGCTGCAGCATAAACAATGAAAATTCTCCATGAAGAATATAAGAAACAAAATATTTATCCCTGATTATGATTTCCAAGGCATGCAGATAGAGTGGAGGTCAAGCAAGCACCTCAAAGTCCTATATACAAATCAACTGAACCATCCAATTTTCTTGTTAATGTAGCAACACCGGAATCAAGCAAAGAGAACAAAGGTGTCACGTGGTCATCAACGCCTGACCAACTTCCTCACAAGCCATTTCAATGCTCAAAGTTGAGACAGACCTGGAGCTTTCTGGCTGGCGTGTTTCAGGGAGAGGGGAAAACGGAGAGGGAAGTGAGGGGAGCGGTTCCTCTCCTCACCTTGGGTAGGGACGACGCGGGCAGCGAGATTGACGGCGGCGGGTGCAGAGGAGAGAAGCCGGTCTGGGAGCGAAGAGAAGGGGAGGCAAGAGGACACTGGTGGGGTGGCAGCGGCGCGGCATCGGTGAGGCGCGCGGAGTGGATGGGGACGATGAAAGCGGCGATGGGGCCCGTGGCTGGGTGGGATTGAAGACGACGTGGGGGTTGGGGTCGGGGTCGCGGTGGGTTGGGTGGAATGGGGTGGGTGATGAGTGGATGGTCGACGGGAACAAAGTTTTGTAAAACATGCGCTTGAGCCTGAAGACACATGTATGGATTTTTCAAACTTGTTAATATTATTATCAAACAAATTTTTAGTTTGCACGATTTCTTATGATACTTTAAAAATCACTTGTTAATATTATTATCGAACAAATTTTTAGTTTGCACGATTTCTTATGATACTTTAAAAATCACTATCCTAATTGAAATAAAACATCTTCATATAGCCTTAAAACATAGAGCTTCAATTTTTTATCTTGGGCCAATTTTTTTTTCCAATACGCGCGGAACGTATTATTGTATTAAGCAGGAGAAGTTGATACATTTTTTGTTACAACCAAATGAAACGGACTCCAAATAGACACAAACTGACAAACAGCTGAACACGACCCGAAACGAAAACTAACATGAACTACTCACATCCCACGCAACCACAAACTAAACGACTGGCGCTAAGCCTAGCCCTCAGTCGACGCTCCATCCCGTGATTATAAGACAACGCGGCGGCAGAGTGTGATTCCGTCGGCGACTGGGATTATTTGTGATTTTCACATCCCACGCAACCACAATCTACTCATGTAGTTTTCACATTTCCAAACTCAATGACTTAAAAGTTATTTGTGATTTATATTATCAATGTTTGAGACTTCTTTTATCAAACCGCATGGAGTAGGGCTTCAATTTTTTTTATTTTTTTGTTTTGTCTTGGGCTCTTGGCCACTAACGGCAAATTATCAGACGACGCGGCGGCAGAGCGTGATTCCGTCGGCGACTGGGAGCTGCACGGCCTCGACGCGCGAGTCGGCGCCGATCCTGGCGTTGAAAGCTCTGAAGGCCACCCGGATCTCCCGGTCTCCCTCCGTGAGCGGCGCGTCGTCGGGCATCGCCACGGATCCTCCCCAGAGCGTGTTGTCGTAGGCGATCACGCCGCCGACGCGCACCAGCCGCAGCAGCCGCTCGTGGTAGTTGACGTAGTTGGGCTTGTCGGCGTCGACAAACGCGAAGTCGAAGGCGCCGGCGTTCCCCTCGTCGGCGAGGAGCGCGTCGAGGTGGCCCAGCGCGGGGCCCTCGCGGAAGTCCACCTTGTGCGCGACGCCGGCCTTCTCGATGACGGGGCGGCCGAGGTCGTAGTACTCGCGGCTGACGTCGATGGCCACGATCCTGCCGTCGTCCGGGATGGCGAGCGCCGTGGCGAGCACGGAGCCGCCGGTGAAGACGCCGATCTCGATCGTGTTCCGGGCGCCCATCACCTTGAGCAGCAGCGACAGCAGCTGCTCCTCGTCCGGCGGCGACAGCATGAACCCACTGCGATGACGGCCATTCCACCATGACGGACGATCCAACCAAATTAAGGATGCGTTAAGAGAACCGAACGAATCAGGCCAGATTTGTCTTTTCCTACTAGGCGTGCTGCTCGGTGATGAGGCGGAGCTCGCGCAGGTGCTCGTTCTCCCGCGGGTACACCATCGTGTTGAGCATGTACTGGAGCGCCATCGATCGCCATTTCGCAGCAGCAACATCGCGATCAGATCAGATCAGATCATCAGGCGTCAAGTGAGATTGAAATCTCGAGTTCTCGACAGGTATAAATACTGTAACTGCTCATACGGACGCACCTCGTAGAGGGCTTCGCTCTTGAGGAGCGTCTTGGTGCTCTCGTTGGTGTGGATGTCCTTCACCTCGCCGTCCGTCGCCATGGCCGTGCTCGTCGCGCCCTGCGTATCCTGCGTGTCAGGAAAGAGACTGGAGACAGGGTAGTGCTCTCTGCTAGCCTACTGCTGTATCAGCGCCACTCGGGAACTCTCTGTTTCAAATGGGTTCGTTGCATCTAGAGCTCACACACAACAGCAGGTGGAGAGCCACGTGGTGACTGATCCGCTTGCTGCTGAGTGCTGACATGACGCGCATTGCTCCGTCGCCCTTCCTCCGCCCGAGAAGGGGCATGAATGACGTGCGTGCTTCCCGGCTGGAGCTGGATAAGTTTTCTTTTTTAAAAAAAAAGGTGTGTGTATTGGGAAAAAGTTTCTTCAAAATCGAATAAAACTTTTCTCAAAAAAATCGAATAGAACTTTTTAGAACAGGTGGAATGAAAAATGGGGAGAAAGAAGCATCGTGATGGTGTCTAGAGGAAAAAAACGCCAGGAGGCGAAAAGTAGACGTGAAAAAGAAAACTGGGCCAAGATATCGTACTTTTGGGCCTCAAATCTCCGGAGGGCCAAATTACAAGATACTACCGAGGACAATTTTCGCCGGAATCGATGCAATTTGCGCGGGTTTGGGGTCCATCACACAACCAACACATTGCGAATTGGGTTGCAGTCCGAATTTGGTTTTTTACTTATTTTGCAAAAATATACAATCATTTCAAAATTTAGCAAAACTAACCTAGTACCATCGTGGCTCATGGCAGTAGGGCAAACCGCCATGGGTCACGACGGTTGCGGTGTGCTACGAGCAGCCTATCGTAGCACCCCGCAACCGTCGTGACCCATGGCGGTTAGAGTCAGCCAGTTTTTGAAAAATCGTAACTTTTTTTATGAACTCAGATGGAGATGGACTTTATACGAAACTCGTAGCTTTCGACGAGATCTATAACTTTGTAGTTCAACGTTTTCATTTGAAGTCATCCTGGAGCTCAAATAATTGATATAGTGTATAGATTTGGATAGCGAGTGAGATCCGGCAGTATATCCATTATTTGAGCCCCAAGATGACTTCAAATGAGAAAGTTTGAACT
Source organism: Cenchrus americanus (assembly GCA_947561735.1). Classification (NCBI taxonomy): domain Eukaryota; kingdom Viridiplantae; phylum Streptophyta; class Magnoliopsida; order Poales; family Poaceae; genus Cenchrus; species Cenchrus americanus. Next base: position 122,321,326 of record OX387242.1, on the reverse strand, counting down.
GCAAGTTGTAGATCTCGTCGAAAGCTACAAGTTTCATATAAAGTTTAACTCCATCCGAGTTCATAAAAAAGTTGCGATTTTTTTGAAAACTGATTTAAAATAATCATATATTTTTCCAAAATGAATAAAAGAATAAATAAAAAATCTTGCAGTCCAATGGTAAGCGATCTAAACACTATAGTCAAATCCTGGTGCTCGCACATTTTCTCCCGTCAACAAGGAGGTGTCAGTGGTAATTTCGGTAATCTCCAGATGCGTCGGGTGCTCAGTCCATTAGAGGTGCTAAAGGAGATAGGATTTGCATACATGTATTCATAAGGGTGAGGATGTGTTCGCGTTGTAAACGTCTCTCTTGTAGTGTAATTTTAAAATACAACACAAAGAGATAGGATGTGTTTCTCATCTCAAAACAAAAGGAAAAAACACAATGCAGCCGCAATAATCGACACCGGAAAAAAGACCCTGCTCTGTCAGTTCGTCAGGTCAGTGTCAAGCACAGTTACCGTCAGCCAACGTGCCTGTTCGCCCCGTCAACGTGCCGATTGATGATGAATGCCGAGCACAGCTCAGCCTGATGATAAGCTAGTTCTGGTGTTCTGGAGTGAGTGGCCAAAGAGCCCAAGATATCTGGTGGTAGCGCGCTAGAAGCTAGTAGAACTAGAACATACAAAGTGAGAGCAACTGAGATCAGCACCGGCAGAGAGGTTCCAGATGATGCTAACCTTGCGCGCGCCGCGGATTCCGACGAGGCCTCGCGCCGGTAACTCAGGCCGCCAGCTGCTGCTGCGGCGCCTGCCGTCGAACTGCAGCCGCCGCGTCGTCGTCGCCCCCACGCGCACCCAGCTGCTGATGGCGGGTGCCGGAACGACCGTGGCGGCGCCGGCGGTCACGTACATGTTGCCCCCACGCAGGCGGCTGGCTGTTGTTGCTAATGGTTAGCTGGCGACCTGCTCCGACCACCGGCGATGACTTTCGGGCACGCACGCCGTGGAGCTGCCTGGTTCTACTTATCTCCTCCCTCTCTCTCATTTTCTTTGGTGTTCGTTCCCTGTCAGGCTATCACCAAACATCCTTTTTTATAATTGGGCCGAATTAACTCAACGTCGATAGGTCGAGTCTCTCTCTCCTTCCTAGACTTATCAAAAAAGTGTCTGTGGCCCGAGCCCGATCGATAGGGAGGCCTACGAGAACGTGAAAAACGAGGCACATGTTTTCTGTTTTGTCCTTCTGGAACCACCTCCCTCCCTCTCACATTTGTCCTTCTCCCAATTTTCAATTCTATCGCTATTGAATTTTTTTTATTTGTTAATTTATTTATTTAATAGGGTTTTGTGCTTTTGTATTGGGCAAAGATGAAGAATAATCGAGGATAAGAACAAATTAAAAGAACTGCCCGTGTGGGTTGCCGACCCGCAAAGTAGCTGCGATTTGCTTCATTTGCCGTCAGGTATATGGGCCGCATATGACCATTAGCCCACCTGACTGTCCCAGGCGGTCGTGGACAGTGCTAATCCTCCTGTCCGCGCGGGGAAGTGTTTTAACAAGAGGCGGCAATAAAAACCAGGGAAAAGTGCATTTCTGACCACCTAATTCGACTCACTTTAATTTTAGTCATCGAACTTCAAAATAGGATATTTTTTACCATCTAACTCTTAAAATCGTTCACAATTGACCATCATACCGGTTTTTATGAGTGGTTTTAACATTTTTATTCACAATTTAGCCCTTAGATCTTACAATAATTTTTACATTTGCTCGTACCTTTGACTTAGTTGATTCTTGCGGTCAGGCCTTCGTAACAGTAAGCTTTATCTTTTATAATGTTCTTTACACATCATTATTTATTATATTATTTGCAATCAGCCGATATTTCTTCTCTCTAATCGGCTAATCTCCGAGCATCTCCATTTTGGCCACTGAATTTTGGCCCTAGTCCTCATCTTCATTTTAGCCGCTGAATTTTGGTCCGACTCGCGAGAAAAGCGGGCTGTGATCCACTCGGTCCTAGCTCTGATCGGTTCTAGCAATCCTTGGTAACCAAAGGGGGGGCCTTATGATTGTTTGCCTCCCCGGAATCATTTCATGGATAAGAACTCGGTGAGAACCATCCGGTTCGGGATTTGGTAATTGCTTCACAAGAGCAACTCCAGTGGGGGCCTCTATATAGGTCTCTACTCCAAATTTTAGAGGTTTGGTGAAAAAACACAACTCCAGCAGGACCTCCAAATGGCCCTCCATTTTTAGGCCCCTCCAAATTCCCCCTCTCACCCTCCATTTCTGGAGGCCCTCCATCCTCCCCTCCAAATGTGGGCCCACCATTTCTTTCTTTTTCCCTGGGGTCTCTCGCGGTCCCTTCTCGCTTTCGACTTGCCCAGCGACCCCACCACCGTCGCGAACCTTCTGGAACACGCGAGCGAGCTGGCAGGCGGGCGGGCGAGACTTCATTCCATCAGCGAGGCGAGGCTAGGGAGGAGGAGGAGGGAGTGGCGGCGATGCGGGGCGGCAAGTGACGCGCTGCGCGGCGGCGTGGGGAGGAGCGGGGATGGTGGGCGCGGAGGCGGCGGCGGCCGGAGGGGGGGCGTCGGGGAGAGCTCCTCCCCGCCGCGCGACGCGTCCCCCGTGGTGGTGGCGGAGGCGGCGCCGCCCGCGACATCCGCGGCCGGGTGCTCGAGTGGCTCGTCGCCGACGGCCACCGGAGGCGTCCGACCCTGAGTTCCGCGACAAGCTCGTCGCCCATTTCGGGAGCTCGCGGACGGGGTCGGCGAGGAGGGAGAAGAGGCGCATCCTGCGCCCGGTCGGTCCCCTCGCCGCGGCTGCATCTTGCAAGGCTACAACCCGTGCGCAGCGGGAGGACTTCTTCTCTGTGTATGACAGACGGGGCCCATAGGCAAGTAGAGGTCGAGATTGATTTCACCGCTGGAGTTGAGTGATAATTTTGGACCTCTATTTTCTGGAGTTGGGCCTGCAAATAGGTTTTAGAGGCCTCAATTTGCAGGTAATTGCTGGAACTTGAAGTCATTCTCGCCCTCCAGCTCCAAATGCGTGTCAACTTGTAACTGATCAAATGAAGCATGAATATTTGCGTCGTTTTGTCGATACAGTTTGCCGCTGAACAAGACAGAAGCTTATTGTCACTAAACAAACCTACGGACTGCAAAAGCATATGCTTAAGTAAATACAAACGAAAACTACTCAAACCATCTCTGAAGTCTGAACACCCCGTACTTACAGTCGCATCAGATTCACCCCAAAACGGAAAAACCTAATGAACTAGCAGCCACCAACTCTAGCTCGCTCACCCGTCGCCGGCGCCTAGACCCGCTGCGCAGCCACGGGCGTCGGCGCCGGCTGATCGTTGCTCACCCTCCCGAACGACGCCGCGCCGTCCTTCTCCCCGGCTTCCGACTCCAGCGCCTCGAGAATCCCGTCGAGGACGCGGCCTTCGTCCTCGGACAGCTGCTCCATGGCCCGCTCAAACTGCGCGACGAGCTCCGGGTCGAACAGCGCGTGTTCCTGCTGCTGCTCGCCGTGATTCTGATATCCTCCGTCCTTGGCGGTGGCGGGCAAAGCCGGCGCCGCCCCGAACTTGGGCGTGACGTAGGAGCCCGGCGAGAAAATCTGTCCACCCTGGCGCAGCCAGTCCCGAAGGCTGCCGGACTTGGAGAAGTCGAACGCCGCCGGCACGTTCAGCTCGCCAAGCTGCCGCGCCCTCGCCCGCCTCCTCACGCCGGCGGCCTCCGCCTCTTCGCCCTGCCCCGCGGGGTCGCCCCGCTCACACTCGCCGCCACTGCTCTCGGCGGCCTCGGCCGTCGCCGGCGCTGCGGCTCTCGGCTCATCGCGCTCTGCCGCGCGCTCCAACGAGCCACCCTGTGTCACAAGCGCGTCGAACTCCTCCACCGTGCGAAAGCTCCTCGCCCTCCCGGCGGCGCCGCCGTCCGAGACGCACCGACCCGGCGACCTGTCGCCATCCTTGCGATCGCTCTGCTCGTTGGCGTTCTCCTCCTCCAGGCCGGCGAGCAGCTCGGACACGTCGATGGTCTCGATCTTGGCAGCCGGCTCGGCCACCGCCACCGACGCCACGGACGCCAGGCTCTGCTCGTGCTGGGGTTCCTTGACCTTTCTGGCCGCCGAGTTGGACGCGCAGAGGAGAGCCAGGAACTGGTCGCCGTTGCTCTTGGAGCTGGACAGGATGATCTCCTCGATCACGCTGCTCCTCTGGAAGCTGTGGCCCAGACTCCCCTTCTCCTGATAGCTCCCTGATTTCGCCAGGATCTTGGAAGAGACGCAACCCATCTCTTCAGTCAGCTCTGTCGCTCCCAAAATATCTGAAACATCGGACAATCCTAGTGTTCTAAGTGATCACACACTCTGCATCTTCTCGCAAATGAAAAACTGAAACCATCTGAATTCTGAACCAGACCAAATCAAAAGGAAGAAGAAATTCAGAAGCTTACCTGATGATGTGGCTGTCAGAGCTGGGAATCACTGCGCCTTCCTCCTCGGTTCTTGAACTGACACCGGGCAGTGTGCGATTTGCACTAGAAAACAGTTGATTAGCAGGAAGACTTACACAACAACAAATGCAGAGATCCAGTCATGGGTGGCTAATGGTTAGAAAACTCGAGGTGGCAATGGGATGGAGAATTCTAAACGGAAGAGGATCGTGGATTCTGAGTCAACAGCTGATTGTTTATGGAACCAGGTCCACCCACCAACCCATGTCCATGTTTGAACGCCTGGACATTATTTAGTAGGCGGCCTGGGAGTAGCCTTGGCTTCTGATGGTTATTGCATCACTGCCATATGCCCTGTAGATGTGATCGTAATTGCGTCCAAATTTGGAATTGAGGGTTTACAGGCCTCACTGTCCGTTTTATAAGGGATGGAACAGTCAATGGTCGTAGTTCCATAAGATCCTCCTAGATGCAACAGTTTTTGGGCCCAAGTTGATGGATGACATACATGAAGACACATTTGCGTGGAACCATTGGGGACAAATGAATTTCGGAGGAACCAAATTCAAAGAAAAAGACTTATAGAACTGCCATTTGCTCATTTTGACGGTGGCATGGCAATGAATTTTCAATGGACCTCAAACTCCTTGACCTATTTCCCGAAGACCCCAACACCTTAAATAATTCCTTTTTTCCAACTCCGCAGCATGATTCAAGAACTACACAACTCCAATTTCCTACATTTTGAGAACCACACAATTCATGGAAAATCTAAGATTTATTTTTCTGGAAGTACCTTTCGATGGAAGTGGTTACTCAAGGGTGAAGAAATGTTTTCGGTAGGTGACCAGATCAGTCGCAATTCATCCAACTTATTACAACATGTTTGAGAAGCTTGCCTGTTCGTTTGGCTTATCACCTAACAAACCAAGAAGATTTTCTCTCGTAAAAAACCAGCCACCAAAGAATCGCCAAAGAAGATTTTCTCTCAGAAGAAATCAGCACCAGTCAACAGCCACCAGCCAAACGAACAGGCTGTTAAGAGCAAGTTTTATGGTTCCGCCCGTTCACGGTGTGAGTTGGCTTCGATGGTGGTGGACCCAATCTATATTTAAATCACAGCAGCATAAGCAACCAATCAGGAGTGTTGGAAAGAGCAAAACAGCGCGTGCGCCCGCTCGCCGCTAGCGTCTCGCTCGTCGCTCGCTTCCCTCTCTCCTACCTTCTCTCTTCCCATGTCAGCATCTCGCCCACTAGTCGGCATCCGTAATATTGATCTAACGGCGCCATAACATTCTTCAGAAGCAGTTACGCCAGGGTAAGGCTATTCCCTCTATTCGGTACAGGACGCAATGTGTGGAGTAATTTGCAAATATCTATTAGTATTTGACTCTTTATTCAAAAACAGAAACTTGTATTTGACTGGATGGAATTATACCATGTAATTCACCGTGTTTGACCGGGGATGGGGAGGCGTCGCCGGTATCAGACCACCCGTACTAGTGCACAGGATAACCTCCTCGAGGAAGGCGATAAAGGAAGTGGTGCTGCAGCGGTTTACTAGATGCTCACGGGGAAAACAAGGACGCCTCTCGTATCCTCTAGATCCCGAGGGATACGGGAGCCTCCTCCATCCTCCGTCGACCCCACCACTATCCTATTTTTGCCGCCCCCGACGGCCTCACGCCCTTACTCGGAACCCGCCCCATCCCACGGTGCTACTCCTCACCATCCCACGACGCTGCTCCTCACCATCCCGACGGTGATGGAGGCCGACAGGGTCGGTCTGCAACACTGTGTGCGGGATCCGGGCGGCAGAGGTTGGGAGAGGCGGGAGGAGCTCGAGGGAGGAGAGAGCTCTAGGAGAGGGCGGCGGAGTCATGGCCGCTGCCACCAAGTGCCGAATTGAGTACCGCCTCATCCGAATCGATGGCCCTTGCAGATGAGGAAGAATCGGTTGTCAGCGAGGCGCTCGTGCTTGTCTACCTCACCGACGCACCCGACCTCAGCGGCCGAGCTGCCGGAGCCCGCGAAGACGACGCCGAAGAAGAGGTCAGTCTGTGAGGACCATGTGTGGTTCGAGGACCAGTGGATGGTCGCTTCCTGGTGTGATGAGTGATTGACAACGTTGTGTAGACTGATTCTTGGCTAAGTATTGCAGGTGCAGGTTGCGGCTTGACTGGTGTTGGTGCAGCTGAAGAACAAGCGCGAAAGGTCGTCGCCGATGAGGCCTCCAGGTGTGGAGAAGACAAGTAGGCTTCGTTCGAGGGTCCCGGTGGCCAGCGGAGTCAAGTGTGGGCCGCATGGTGGCATGAACAGCAAGATGAAGTCATGGATGATTTCTTGGTTGAGCCCCAAAACCAAGGTCGACTGATACTACGTGGGAGCCGAGTCATGAGTGAAGATTGGCGGAGGCTCCACTGAGTTCGCGGGTTTCCGGTGGTTCACCAGAAAACCACTAGATTCCTTGGTTGATCCACAAAGCCAAGACCGAAGAACCGAAGACGGAGGTGCAACAGCATCGGACCGATCTGACCGGCGGGTACCGGTCTGACCGGTGAGGAGCACCGGTTTGACCGATGTGCGACGACGCAATCCGGAGACTTCGAAGCGGAGGACACACGTCGGGATCGCAAGGCTTGCGTCGAGGCTAAGCAGGTTGCGGTCGCCAGGCATCTGTCCGATGGAGTGATGACAAAGATTTCCGATTTCGCCCTCGAGGGGCATGTATCCCTAATTAGCTAGTAAGGGTATTTTAGACTTTCAGTTGCTTCCTATATAACCCAAGAGGTGAGAGGATGGCAACAATCTCTTGGAACCCTAGTTCATTTGCTTTCCTATTTTCTCTTCCTATTTTCTTAGGATTTCCATAGGACTAGCTTGAGAGCTTCATGGTGAGATATTGTGAGAGGGTTGGATGATCGGGCGGTAAGCTAGACCTTGTATGAATCTCTTTGGTATGTATAGATGATTCGGCGTGGTTCCTCAAGGCTTGGTTGTGTTCTTCCCGTTTGTTCTTGGTGGTGATTTTCGGAGCCCTCTCTTGGTGGATTTTTTGGTGTGTTTTCGGAACCTTACTCTTGCGGATTTGGTGGGGGATGTATGTGTGAACCCTTCGTGGTTCTTTTCCCTTTGATTCCCCTCCCAAATCTGTGAGTTAAGAGGCTCGATTTTGGGGTTTTCGGTGCTCTAGGGTTAGAGGAGTTCTTGGCGGGATTTCTTCGATTCGTCTTGATTTGGCGAGTTTTGGTGGACAATATCTTGGCTATGGACTTCCTATGAGGTGTTCCTACTATCCCCAAAGTCTTGCACAAGTCCGTGTAGCAATTCGGGAGATCGAGGTTTGGATTTGAGGGAGTTGACCCGCGGGTGCTGTTCATCCCGAGCTACCCAGGCTTGACTGGTCTGACTGGTGTGTGTGACCGGTCTGACCGGTGTATGCCACTTGTGGGATTTGCCTCGGGTGAACTGCTTGACTTGTGTGTCTTTGGGTCGTGGTGCTGCTGGTCTGTTCTTAGCCTGTTTAGAGTTGTTTTGCTTGGGTTTGTGAAGGGTTCTTCTTCCTTGCAGGTTGTGTTTTTGGGAGTGTTCTTATTCCAGGGCCTAGAGAAGTCACTGAGGCTCTCTGGAAAACTTGTTGTGCTGCTGCTGTAGCCACCGGCCTAACCGGCCCTAATCACCGGTCTGACCGGTGTCACCGGTCTGACCGGCGCAGGCCATCGGTCTGACCGGTATAGCACAGGCAGCAAGCCGTGCAAGTTTCCGTTGTGCGTATTGGTGAGTTTTGGCTTGGAAGGTTGTTTGTTGGTTCCTAGGTCCAGTAGCACTCTAGTGGTTGCGTGGGCTTGGCCAACTTGGGTAGTGAGTCGGAGACGTGTGTTGGAGGCCGTGTTCGTCTTGTTGGAGTCTTCATCTCCTTCGAGAAGAATTTTTATCAGCTCCCATTCACTCCCCCCTCTCTAGTTCGCCGTATCGGTCCTTCAATTGGTATCAGAGCCGGTTACGGGTCTTGATTGACTCTAACCAGTCTAAGATCCAAGGATGGCGTACCAGGAACGGGGTTCGGGTCCTCCACACTTTGGTGGCAAAAACTACCAGATGTGGAGTAAGCGGATGGCGGCGTTTCTCCGCGAAAAGGGTCAGATCCTTTGGGATGTCACGGTGGACAACAGCTATGTCCAGCCAATGAACTTCCTTGCTCTAGGATTGAGGGACATGTTCGACGCCAACAACAAGGTGGTCGACTACTTGTTTCGTGCTGTGTCAGCCTGAATTCGATCGGGTGCACATGGAGAGCTTGGCTTGTAGAATCTGGTCGGTGTTTAAGGAAGCTCATGTTGGGAATGCCCAGGTTCAAGCTCGGATGTATGCGACCAATCGGAGAGAGTACGAGAACTTCACTCATATCCCCGGTGAGTCCATCGATGCCTTGTTTCAGAGGTTCGCGTTGGTGGTGAACAACATGAGGGCCAATGTGGACGTGATGATCATGATAGAGCTATCAAGCTCTTACACTCTTTGGATCGTATGGTTTGGGGCAGAATGTTCGAGGCCATTGTGGAGTCAGAGAAGTATGACACTCTGACCATGAACGAGCTATTCTCGAAGCTCAAATCGGCTGATGTGGATAGGGGCATGACAACCAAGATCGAGGGCCAGACTGACTCTCATAGTCTCACCCTCATCGTTGGTTCGAAAGGAAAGACTAACGCTAACCCATCCACCAGGATGTTCTCTTTGTCCTCTTTGATGTCTATGCCAGATGAGGAGTTCGACATGCTTGGAGAGGACGAGCTGACGTTGCTGACGAGGAGGTTCGAGAGGCTGCATGAGAACCGGGTGAACATGAGGAGGAACACGAGGACATGCTTCCAGTGCGGCAAGCCGGGACACTTCGTCGCCGACTGCCCGGAGAAGGTCTAGAACAAGGACAGCTACAAGCACATGTCAAGGACGGATGGCAAGTACCGGTCGAGGCGTGACCACAAGAGAAAGCACAAGAACAAGCACAAGGATGAGCGACGGTTGAGGAAGACAGGGAGTCGAGGCAAGGCCCGAGCGATGGTTGGAGCGAGCGACGTCGACTCCAGTTCCGCGTACTCCACCTCGACTTCAAGCAGCAGTGAAGATAAAGGTGATCGTCGCTAGAGCAGGAAGTCATCCAATAATCACGGTCAACCTGGGTCCTCACCTCGAAAAACTCACCAACCATCTCTAATGACACCTTTGATCAAGTGGACACACATGTAAGGTCAACCCATGGTCAAAGTCTTGGTCAAACCCCACTCAAACCCTAGTGACCCTAGATGTCTTCTGGAACTTTTGCTGCGTTCTCCAAAATTCACCTAAACACTTAAAAATCTACCTTTATGGAAGTCGTCCAGCTTGTTGAGGGACACAACTTTCATGTAGATTGGCATTTCAAATTTTGAGTGGAAAAATGTGAAAAACTTGCCCAAAGGTCAGTACCTCCTGTTCACTGCAATTGAGTGGCACACAGAGTTCACAAACTTGCTGAGCAAAATCTATTGAGAAAACCCCATATGGCCTTTGTGAAAGTTGTAGGGGGTAGTGAGATCTACAACTTTCGTATTCAAAGAGTTGTGCACTTGTATTCAAAAAATGGAGTTTTTTAATTTCAAAAGCGAGTACACGGTCACGGTGTCGACCGGAGCGTCGCCGCGCGCGCTCGCGCGCAGCGTGTCGCGCCCACGCCGCGCCCCCCTCGGCGTCGCGCCCGAGGCCACCGGCGGCCGAGGGAGCCCGCCGTCCCGAGCCGCGCGACTTCCCCGGCCGTCGCCACTCCCGAGACGCCTCGACCGCCCCGCGCCACGCGCCTCCACGCCACCGCGTCGTACGCGCGCCACCGAGGAGCGTCGTAGCACGGCGGCATCTCGGCCCTCGTCATCCCGCCGTCACCGCCGGTCGATTTCGCGGCCTATAGAAGGGCGCTCGCCTCCTCCTCGTGCCCGCACCGCCGCTCCACCGCGCCGTCATGCCCGCCGTCAAGGTGAACTCTCCCTGCGCCTGTCCACCGAGCTGTGCACGCACACATACAACTTCCTAGTGACCTACTGCAACTCCCCGAGCCACACCTTGCGTTGCCCGCGCCGCCGTCTCGCCGGCAACCGAGTCGCGGCGGCCGACGCCACCCGCGCCGCTGATCGAGCTCGCCGGAGCCGCCCCCGCTCACGTCTCGGCCACTCCTGGGCCCTAGGTGAGCTCCTAGTCGAGCCCGACCCTTCTCCGTCCGGGAGCGCCACCGGCCTCACCGGAATTTCGGCTAGCCGCGCCTCCTCCCACGGCCAGGGGTCGAATTGCAAGCCCCCAATTCTTTGTAGGGTGCTCTGTGTAATCTAAGGGCATAGTTGTAAAGGAGGAAAAACTTCTAGGGGTCCCTGCGCAAATGAGTAACTTCAATAGTATATGTGGATTGCTGGAACTTGTAAAATCCCTAGAAAATCGTAGAAAATTCAGAAAATTGCAAACTCAATTTTTCTAGATTCTTGGTGAGGAGCACTACAACTACTCACCTAGGCTGTTTCTGGATATTTTTTACATGAAAAATAGAAATGTGAAAATCCTAGATCTGAGATATCTCAAAATCCATAGGTACTCTGTATTCAAATTTTGTATATGTTGTGTGTGATGTTATGACCAGCGCCTGTGCCAAATGTTGCACAAGGTTATGATGTAATTTTTTTATATAAATTGTTTTCCATTTTTGCAGATTCCGTCTGAATGATTTTTGTAGCTAAAAATAATTATGTTTTTGTGCCCAACTTTTGCATGCTGTCTTGTTATGCCAAGTTACACCTCTGGTGAATTAATCACAATTTTTGAATGCTCAGAATTAATTATTCTTAATATATGCATGTTTTCCTTTGAAATTTAGTAATACAAGATCAGTAGTAGTTCTAGGTGTGCTTGCTGGTTTTCTAGGATGGTTCAGGACCAGAGAACATGTATGAGGAAGTTTGGAGCAGTTGGATGCTTATTTATTTTTGTATGCATTTAACTTGTTTTACTAGCTAACTTTTATTATTTTCAAAATAATTATTTTTCTAGCTTTTCTAGCATTGCAAGTGTGTTCAGTGGCTTAGTATAGATGTTATGATGCTTAAGAGACCCTCCGCTAAATTTTAATGATTTGTTGTTAAATAAAAGCTTTGGAGGCCTTTCATAGATTAATGTTTGGGTTAAATTAGGAAAATGCCTTTTAATCCTTTTACCCTTTTTGTGAAGTGTTGTCAAACTTAATTAAGAGCTAAAAATACACCCTTTCTGTTTGAAGAATTAAATTGTAAATAATCATCTTTGTACACACCTTTACTAGTGAAAGGTGAAGTATTAAATATTCACATGAAATAACAATCATGAAAAGAGAGACATTAATTAAAGGGTGAAACTAAAAGAATAAAACACATATCAATAATAAACTTCATAAAAAGGAAATGAATAATGAATTACTTGTTAAGGTGAATATGGCCAACAAGAGTTGGATAAGATGAATAAATTATCACATCACATGAACCCTGCATTGCATTCCGTGTAGATCTTCCTGACGGTGACTACTCGCTCGTTCCGGAAGCTGAGGAAGGAGAAGCGGAAGCTGCACTGCAGTACGTGGAAGTACTCGACGACACCGAGGGTGCTCAAGATAACCTTGCTGACGAAGGCAAGCCCCGGTGCATTTAACCTAGTGTTTCAAATTTTAATATACAATTATCTATGGATGCTTGTGCATTTAAGTTCAGGCGTTGTTTGGAACCTTAGATGCATGATCCCTAGGTACCTGTGTCCTCACTAGTATGATAGGTCGATAGCTGCTAAGCTATAGGACCATTACAAGTCAGGTGATGATATCACTCGCGAGAATAGGTTCCTAGATAGGAATCATAAGATCTCCTTAAATGGATTACTCATGTGGTAAGAGCACGGGATGTGGACCCCGGTCCAATGGCTATCGTGGGTTAAGTGTTTGAACGTACTAAGCACTTGTCGGGAATGGGACCGGTAAGCCTAGTACCTTAATGAGGCAGCGAGGGATCTTACTATTACTCATCTTGGGACGCGTCTCACGGCTAGCTACCGGTGGTGTATGGTGAGTCTGGGTGCCTCGCGGGGTACGCCGGATAGCCTACACCAAAGACTGTAAGATTTGATCCCGACCCGAAGAGTTTTGGGAACCGCTTGGTGGTTGTCCTCACGGGGGCATACCATCGTGTGTTTAGGTCTACCTTGCAAGGTTTGAATCAATCGATTGTGGGCCTCTCACCGTTATCTGAGACTACTTACTCCACTAGCCATGAGGTCCCTAATGATGGAAGTTGATGAATTGTATGCTTGACTAATTGTATGGTACAACCTTGTCTGTACTAGATGGCTAATTTAGCGAAGAATGAACCCACTAGAACTTGTGCTACAATCTTGAAAGTAAGGACATACTCTTTGTTACCTTTCAGCAAAAGAAACCCAGTGGCCAAAAGCCTTTCATGTCTAGAGTTGGTGCAGTAGTTATCACCGACGGGTAAGTCTTGCTGAGTATTAGTATACTCAGCCTTGCTATAATCTGTTGCTCCAGGTAATGCCTTTGGTGATGTGTGGCCCGGAGAGATCCAGCCCGGCTAGGAGCTAGAGTGGGTGGAGGACGACGAATGAAGGCATCATGGCTGGCCTCCCGTGGTGTTCTCGCTTTCTGCTAAGTTTAATTTCGCTATTTCGAAAACTCTGAACTACGTTATGATGTCAAAAACTTCGGTTTGTAATAATTAAACCTTTCGGGGTGAATTTCTGTTGTTAATTATGTGGTATCTCTAGACCCGCATATCAGAGTTTTATATCCGGCAACCTCCATACGGGGTACCCATCGAAGAGTAGATAGTGGGCATCGCCAGACCTGGAACTCGAAGGTGTGCGCAAGGACACAAGACACAAGATTTATACAGGTTCGGGTAGCCATAGTAGCGTACCCTACGTCCTGTTTAGAGTAGTATTTTGCCCTGCGCTTGGGTGTTGTTCCCGGGAGGGATTGTGGGTGTCCTCCTAGGTACCCGGCCCTCCTTTATATAGTCCGGGGGCGGGTGCCTAGTCGGTTACAAGGTAGGAGTCCTTATAGGATTACACGACACGAGTCCTAGTAGGATTACAGGGGAATTCTAGTAGGAGTCCATCTTCTTCCTTCCTTGCATGAGTACCCGGGGTGTATGCCCGATAAGCCCTTGAGCACATTGTAGTCGAGAGTAGCAGTCCGAGTAGTCTTGAAGCCTCTTCGAGTAGTTCTTGAGCGTCCTCGAGTACTGCTTGGAGAAGTCTTCAATAGTACTTGAACTGCCACGAGGCTGGAAGGTGGTCCAGCTCATCAGTCTCGAAGTTGAGATTACATGGAAGTGCGATTGCAAAATCTCACTCCATATGGAGTAGCCCCCGAGCCTTAGGTTGAGTTGTAGACTCTGGCTAAGGGTCAATCTTGATTCTGCTTCCGTCTTGCAAAATCAACTGATGGGTGTAGCCTAGTAGCCCCCGAGCCTTGGAACGATTAACGAATCAATTCAAGGGTCTTCAGTGTTCGCGGAAGTCATCATCCGAGTACTCTTGTAGCATTCAGCCCCCGAGCTCATTGCCAGGTGAGCCGTAGGAGCCGCATTGAGTAGTTGTTGGTGCTGAGCCCCTGAGCTGGAGAGCTAGCAGAGACTACTCGAGTTGTTGTCGAGTAGTGATTTGGTGCGTAGCCCCCGAGTTTGGGAACTAGCCGCGCTAATGGAGGTACACGGAGCATACTGGAAAGTCGTCGCCGGAGCTTGACCTGAAAGTAAAGATGCGTAATTATGTAGCATTTTTGTAGAAATTGAATCTACTAATGACAAATACAAATATGAATATAAATGTAAATGTCATGTGTCATTCTCTTGTTTCGGTCATAAGGCGTCGAGTAGTTAGCCTGATGCGGTTTAGCGCCCAGTGTCTTTGGTCGCTGTTTAGCCATAGCCGCTGGGGGCGTGGAGGCATGACAAAGAGAGCTGGTTTAAGCGCCCGATCTCTAAGGAGCCTGTTTAGCCATAGCCGCTGGGTGCGTGGAGGCATGACAGGAGAACCGAGGCTTTGCGCGGATCAAGGCGTGTGCTACTGGAGGGAGACCATTAAGAGGTAGACGAAAGTAGTCGGTGAGGCGACAAGAGAGAGTGCGTTTTCTTGTTGTTCCGCATGGCGGAGAGCAAGATTGCACAGTGCCTCCTCAGGGTGTTGCCGTTGTGCGCCTCCAGCACTCAGTACACAAAACGTCGTGGCAAGAGCCTCCTAATTTGGTGCACCAAGCCTGTGGCAGTCGGTCAACATCCCCAAAGAATAATTGGCATGGTGTAGCTCTGCTGGCAAGTAGCCGTTGAGACGCGTACACGAAGTAGTCTTTGGCGTTGGTTCCTGTATGTGGAGAGCAAGCCAAAGAAAAAATAATTATTGAAATAAGTGACTTAGCTTAATTCGCGGACGAGTGTTGACGAAGCTGTGGCGGTCGGTGATGGAGCTGCGACGGTTGGAGCTGAAGTCGACTAGTTGGAGGTGGATCCGACTAGTTGTTGATGCCGCGAAAGCCGTTCTTGACTAGTTTACTAGTCGAGATAGTAGTCGAAGTAGTCGTACACGAGTTGATGCAGCCAGATGCCGATGTAGTTGTACTTGTGTACCTCTTCCATGTACGGCAAGTGAATGTCTTGAGGTCTTGTGGGAGCTTCTGGTGTGTGCATAGCAATTTCCAAAAAAAAAAATTGAATTTCCAATTGCCGCATTGCAGAAATAGTCGATGGCTGTCTTCAAGTGCCTCTGTCGAACGATGCTCTGTTTCGGATTCAAAGCATGGCAACTCAGCAGCCTTGAGTCCGAGTTGAAAAGGAATTGGATCTTTCCTCGGAAACCGAACCATCAAACGCAGATGAATTGTTGGAGCTTGCGTTACGCTTCTCGTGCCGGACTAGAACCCGCGAAAAAATAAACAGGGAAATAATTTTGTGGGTCCCGTTGAGTCTTGGGCCAATAGTAGATGAATTCTTCTCGGATTTGACTTGAATCGACGTGCAACTTCGAACTCGACGTAGGAGCGGATTGAGATGTCACCTGAATCGTATTGCACCAAATAGATCGATTGTAAAGATAGGTCCCTCGAATTCGCCTAATGATCGTGACGATTGCCCCACGGTGGGCGCCAATGTCGGAGTTTTATATCCGGCAACCTCCATACGGGGTACCTGTCGAAGAGTAGATAGTGGGCATCGCCAGACCTGGAACTCGAAGGTGTGCGCAAGGACACAAGACACAAGATTTATACAGGTTCGGGTAGCTAGAGTAGCGTACCCTACGTCCTGTTTAGAGTAGTATTTTGCCCTGCGCTTGGGTGTTGTTCCCCGGAGGGATTGTGGGTGTCCTCCTAGGTACCCGGCCCTCCTTTATATAGTCCAGGGGGCGGGTGCCTAGTCGGTTACAAGGTAGGAGTCCTGATAGGATTACATGACACGAGTCCTAGTAGGATTACAGGGGAATTCTAGTAGGAGTCCGTCTTCTTCCTTCCTTGCATGAGTACCCGGGGTGTATGCCCAACATCGCCTTCGCGTGAGTATTAATGCATATATGTCGATCCTTGTTGCTATATAAGTGATTTACCGGGCGTTAATCCGGCGACTAACGATAGGATGATACTTTATTACTACTTAATGACCAAAGTGGATTGGTTTAGGCGGTAGTACAGTATTTTCCTGGGCGGGTTGTCACAGTTGGCATCAGAGCAATTATATGCACCAGAGATTAATTAATAACCTTAATCACTGGTTTTTGAATAAAATTTGCCAAGATTGTTTGATTTTTCCAAAACACGTTGGTCCGTTAAGGATAAACTAGGCCGAGAGGCCCTAGAGGGAATTTTTTGGGTTCTTTCAGGTGGCTTAATAACCTATGGTTTATTTTGCTAACTCCCAGCACCTTACTTTATGTCAGACTTACTTTCTTGCACAACCAAACTAGATGAGTCACGTGTTTTATACGTGTGCTGTGCCGCATCACGGGAATTGCGAGGGTTGATGGAGTGATCCATTCCACAGATCCCATCTTCGCGTCTGGTTATAAGTTGTGTTGTCGCCACGTGTTTCATACGTGAGCGTTCCGCATGTCGAATATGCGAGGCAAGGATACACTCCATTCAAACGGAGGGTGTCCGAGGTTGGACGTTGTCCATACAGCGGCTTAACGCATGGATGTCGTTTCTATAGTGAACGACAATGTATGTGGACGCTTCCGTGACGTGCTGACATGGAAGGTTCGTTTTTCTGCAGGTACATAACGGTGCTTCGTTAGTCGCTAAGTGAGTACCGTATATCTCTCGATTTGATATTATAGGGAGACACGAGTAAAAGCCTTGCCACCGGCACTAACTTCGTTTTTTTGGCTTGATTGCCATGTGAGGTCGAATAGGACGTCTTGCATGCATACTAAAAATAGAAACAAACTAAAATGACCCAAGACAATACTTGTGTGCTCTCTAAAGGGGCTTTGCTAATTGGTGCTTCTTATCAATTAGTCTACCTCTCATGCATAGGTGTTATGCTGCCAAATTTTGTAAAAGCTTGTTCGTTATGTTTTTACACCTTGCTTTAGGAAGTAATTAACTAGGTGTGTTAAACAAAAGTTGCTCCAAATCTAATCTAGTTCCTGCTCGCAAAGATTTTCGATCATAGCTTCTCTCAACCTTGTGCCGCACCTTTCTAAGGGAACCTAAGCCTTGCTATTTTTACAAATCAGCACCTAGACTTTGCATCCTTCCACCTTGTTTCCTTTTTGATCTAGCTCCACCTTTGAAAACCAAATGTGGGTAGAAGAACCATTCAGAGTAGCCGTAAGAAATTGGGGGAATTTATGGGGGTTCTGGATTTTTAGTTCTGAATTTTTATTCACAACTGCCAGAACTTCACCATTTGACATGTCGTTCTCTTTGAGACCCGACATGTGTTACATTTTTTTACAGATGGCTTTCCCTGTGTTTCACGAGTTCGACGCTGACGGTACGATCCGTAACAATGGGTTGCACTGGGAGGGTTTTCCATGCCTTCCATGGGAAGCACTCAGCGCCGTTAGCTACACCACTCCACAGACTTATGAGGTGTCCGGGTTCGAGCGCTTGGGCGTTCCCTATTGTAGGGTGATCGTCACTGTGCTACCACACCCGGACCATGCCGACTGGTTCGACTTAAGCTTTGTCTACTTGGGTTTTATTACCCACGAGACCGTCGAGTCAGCCGCTCTTCGAGTGTTGACGGACTTCTGTGACCACAACCCTACTGTGGTGGCTCTCTCTCCGTTTGGGTTGTTTCCCGCTGTGAGTCCTCACGACCCGGCGTGGCTGGATCGTATGGATCACCCACTGGAGCTGTTGTTGTTAGCCGAGCTGCTGGATGTCACTCAGATGTTGTCACGTTGTCTTAACGTCATTTTCACACTTCAGGGGCTGTGTTTACAACACCGCAATGATTATCGGGAGCGTTTGGAGGCAGCTAGGTGGGATTGGCAGCAGCTATCAGCCGCTCACCAGCAGCTGAACTTTACACTTACTCAGATGCAGCAGGAGAATGATAGGCTACGTGCCAGGAGATTCCAGTTAGAGTTAGAGAGAGGCGACCGTCTTCAGAGGATTGTGGATCTCGAGGCAGAGGTTCATCACCTCGAGGAGGATGCCGACGCTCACGAGATTGAGAGGCTAATGCTGTTACAGAACATTGCTGATATGCAACAGCAGGTTGCAGCCTTGCAGGCCATAGTGGCCTTACAGCCGCTACCTCCAGTACAGGCACTTCTAGAGGAGCAGCAGGGTCAATCTGGTCTGGATCAGACGAGCCAGGCTGGACCGCCGTTACCGACTCCACCAGATTCACCTGCGGGTAGTGGTGCTTCAGTTGGTAACTAGGATGCCAGTGAACGACAACAAGAAGAGTTGTGCTCCTAGGTTTCACCTTCGGGATGATTGTGATGGTCAGCTTAGGAGTATGTTTTCGTGCAGTGCGATTGCATTGTAACCCCGTTGTATCATGATGTTTTCAGACTTGAGTATTGTAGTGTCCTTGGACCCTCTATCCATCGTGTTGTAATAAAGAATGCTTAAGCACATTGTGTTTCGAATTGAGTTTGATGTGGTTCAACCGAGTTATTGAGACCTTGTTGCGAGTTGTTTACCCAAGTGTGTTGAGTGTTAAAATAACCACGCTCCCCAACACTAAGCATTTTTGCATAATAATGAGAGAACTACGTCGTTTTTGGTGAGTGCCGGTTAGTGGCTAAAACAACTTGGTGATCTTTCGCACGTTACCTTCTCCGTACGCGCGAAATGGAAAAATTCGCCGCAAATTGAAGGCCAGCTCGAGGCACTTGAGTTATCGTATCTTCTAACTATGTTGAAGAATGATTCTATGAATCTTATTTTTGGTTACATGATATCTTACGACTATTGCTGTCATCATCATATGAATGCAAATGAGCTATGGTTATACATGATTGCACTTGTCGTCATTTCTGAGTAAGATTTTGGCCATGTGTCTAATAAAGGCTCGCATTTCAGATGGTGGGACCCACGCGCAGCTCTCCCAACGGGTTCGGAGCGACCGGTAGCAGTGACCTGCCGCCACCGCCGCCCATGACATTATCGGAGGCCTTCATGGCCACTCAAACCGAGGTGTTGCGCCAGACCCTGCAGACGTAGCAGCAGATCGCCCAGCAGATGAACCGAGGACAACCACATGGGGCCAATCACGAGGGGCCTAATCAGGTCACCACTTATGCTCAGTTCATCGGGATGAAGCCACCGACCTTTTCCAAGGTGGAGGACCCCCTGGAAGCTGAAGCTTGGATCAAGGCCATCGAGGCAAAGTTCTCTGCCTTTGTGATGCCTTGCTCCGAGGAGAATAAATCCAACTTCGCAGCTCTGCAACTGCGAGGGGAAGCTTTAATGTGGTGGGATCACTTCAAGTCTATGTAGCAAGGGCGTGCTGTCTCTTGGAATGATTTCAAGCAGGCTTTCAAGAGCCATCACATTCCCAAGGGATTAATGGATAGAAAGATGAGGGAGTTGTTGGCCCTCAGGCAGGGATCTGATACGGTGTACCGTTACGCCCAGAAGTTCAACAGCCTGTGCCAATATGGTGGACATCACGTAGATACTAATGCAAAGAAGATGGAAAGGTTCCGTGATGGGATAGATGGCAAGTTATATGAGCGACTGAACTTGCTTGAGCCAGAAAATTTCCATGAGCTTGTGAACAAGGCTATATCCCAAGAGGATGCCATGAAAAAGGCCCGCAGGGATAAGAAGAGGCCGTCTGGTTTTGCTTCGGGCAGCGGAACTAACAAGAAGTTTCACTTTGTGAAAAAGAATGTTCCAAACCTGTCCCAACAATCTTCAACTGGACGCTGGACGTTGAAGCCATCCCAGGGCAAACCTTTAGGGAACTTCCAGTTCCGAAATGCTCAGCAGCAGGCTCCAAAGCCTAACGCACCCCCACACAACATTGGTGATCGCCGTTGTTTCAACTGTGGTCAACCAAGGCATTACATCAGTGATTGCCCCAAACCCAAGCAGATCAAGCCCAACCCACAGAATCAAGGTGCAGGGAACAAGCCTGCCACTCCAGCTAAGAAGCCTATGGTGCAAGTCCGCCAAGGCAAGCTGAACTTCACCATCATGAGTGACATTCCAGAGGGAGCTTCAGTGCTCACGGGTACATTCTTTATCAATGATACTCCTGTTAAGATTTTATTTGATTCTTGAGATACCCACAGTTTTATAAGTGAGAACCTATTAGGCAAATTGGGTTTAAAGGGATCGCATACCAAAGCGGCTTATAAAATTAACACGCCAGGTGGAAATATCTCTTCTCACATAGTAACTTTTGGAGTTCCTTTAAAATTGGGAAGTAAGAATATCCAATCAAATCTTATCACCATAAATTTGGAAGGCATGGATGTTTTTTTGGGTATGGATTGGATGACCCAACATAAGGTGGTTCTAGATAGGCAAAATAGGCGTTATCGTCCCTGAACTCTTGTTGAAGGCTCATTTTCGTCCCTGGACTTTCAAATTGGTCAGTTTAGTCCCTAAACTCCTGTAAAGCAGATCAGTTACATCCTTCTGTGCATTTAAATGTTCACGGTGTTATCAAATGCCGTTACATGAGTTTTTTTGGGCCGTCTTCAATCCAGCAGGCCCATTTGCCATCAGTTACATGACTTTTTTTGGGCCGTCTTCAATCCAGCTGGCCCATTTGCCATCAGGCTTTACTTCTGAATGGCATTTCCTTGCCATCGGTTCATTCTGAACGAGCACACAATGCATGGTACAGGTTTTGATCAGGCATTTCATCATAGAATTTTAGATGATAATAAAGAAAGGATGTACCAGATAATAAAAGCATGTCTCAGGTTCAACGTTCAAAGTGATAGATATCTAAAGTTCAAAGTACCAGATAAAAATAGCATGTCTCAGGTTCTGAAGTCACTACAGGTTCAAACACAAGCCATTACATGTTCCTCTCATGATCCACATTGATACCACCCTGTTTTTTCTGTCGTCCTCGTGCAGTGGAAGTAGACTTAATTTGTGCAGTTGCCCGACCGCCTGTAACATTGATGGTTGCTCTTGCAGATGTTGTGGGATGGCCTGCACTTGTCTCAATAACAACAGAGGCATTCCCAACAACAGAGGCTTTAGCTTTAGAGTTTGATGCCCCAAAGGACACCAATCTACTCTTTTTACCGGTCTGTACAAGAATTGAAGTTTGATCATTTTAGTGCATAAAGCATAGAGATTGATCATAGTTTGTCTACCATTTCCTCACCTGAATACATGATGAACCAGTCCGTTCACTATAATATAATCCATAGCCTTGAAATGCCTTTCTCTTAGTTGACTTTGTGTTGGAAGATGCAGCTAGGCCCTTTCCTTTAGATGCAGCTGGTTCAATGGCCAATGTAGCATTATTATTGTGAGAAGCTGGTGGCCCATGAGAATGTGCAGGATTAGTGCCTGATGTCGAGTTCTGCACAACAAAGGCCAAAACAGTTAGAGGCATGACTAGTTATGTTCAGCAAAGATGAAAACTGAAATCTATTAAAAAAAGATGAAATGTGTAAAAAAATAAGAAATGTGTAAACACCAGTTCCACAGAGCATGTCTTAGTGTTGTGTCCAGTGCCATGGCAACGGCTGCATCTGATCTTAACTCCAACTCTGGAGGACTTAAAACTCGAGTTCACTCGTTCTGAAGGATCCATCCTCCTTTTTGTTTGTGGTCGACCTGGCATTTTCTTCACTCTAGGAGGCAAGGGCCTAGGATTTGGAGACACTGGCCATGCAGACTCATGCTCTACTGGTTGGAGGACATGCTGATAAGTTGCCTTGTATTGGTCAATAGAGAAACATGCATTTACATAGTTGTTAGGCTCATCTGACATTGTGAACAGGGCAGAACAAGCATGTCGACATGGGATTCCAGAAACTTGCCAATATCTGCAGGAGCATGTGTTCTGGCCTAGATCAACCGTGAACCTCCATTTTTTATCCCTCACTTCAAAACCAAAAGCACCATTCCATAGGACATGACAATATTGAGTTCCATGCCTTATCCTATTTATCTTCCTGAGAATGTTGGGGCATATAGACATTGTCCATCTCTCACTATTACTCTTGTTCTCTTGAATCCTTCTGGTCACCATGGTCCTTATGTCCTCCAGCATTGCTAGGATAGGTTTGAATCTTGCATCTATAATCCAGCTATTGAAAGATTCACTAACATTGTTATCAACTGACTCACAATTAGAGCCAATCTTGAACCAAGCCCGGCACCAATGTACTGGATCTTGCTTCTCCAAATCAGCCCATCCTTTAGGTGTTTTTGCTGCCAACTTATTCTTGTAATGATTGAACTGAATCTCATTGCATGCCTATGCAATTTTCCAAAATCTCTTCTGATACTCCTGTAATCTATGCTTTTTTCTCCAGTTTGCATAAATGTGACGTGCACACATTCGATGCTCAGCCATTGGAAAGTATTGGTCAATTGCCTTAATCAAACCCTTTTGTTTGTCTGTTATGAACACCCAACCATCAGCACCATATGGGATATTCAAATCTTTTTGAAGATGGCCAAGAAACCATTTCCATGAACTTAAATTCTCATATTCCACAACAGCCCATGCTATAGGGTAAATCTGATTGTTTGCATCTCTTCCAATAGCTGACAATAGTTCTCCCTTCATAGGACCCTTTAGAAAGCAACCGTCAAGCCCTATCACCCTCCTGCATCCATCTAAGAATCCCCTTCGACAAGCATCCAGGCAAATATAAATTCTGTGAAAGACATGATCCTCTTCTTCAGGATCCAGGGCAATGTGCACACTGCTACCAGGATTACTACGCTTCAGCTCAAGAGCATAGTCAAACAACCTAGAATACTCACCACTCCTAGCATCCATTACCTTCTTGATAACTTTGACTTTTGCTCTTTTCACCATTGTCAAGGAAACCTCCACGCCCATGTCTTCTTGTATAGTCTCCTTCATTGCTCTAGCCTTCCATGCTGGGTTATCCTTGATAGTACTCTCATATTGGTCACAAATTCTAGCTGTAGATAACCTTTTGTTTTTCAACACTGGACAACATGCATGGTTGGGATTGTATGTCACAATCTGAAACCAGTCACTTTTTGAGTTGTATGAAGCATGCAGTAGCCAAGGACAACCTTTCCATGAGCACACGGCCCTCAACCTCTGCCTGTCATTCTTGGGAAACCTAATATTCACCTTCTTTTTCAGAGCATATCTTCCTATTGCATCCTTCAATTCCTTCCTGCCCCTAAAGCACATGTCCAAAGCAAACTCAGGTATCTCTGCACTGCTATCAAAAATAGGGAACCTACACTTCCTTCTCTTAGCATCTGTTTCACTGTCATCATCATAAGAAACATCTTCATCTGAGTCAAAATATGGAATGCCATCTCCTAACTCATTCACCTGAATGATACTGGTGTTATCATTCTCTGTTGGAAGATCAACTGAAATTGGGGTGTCCAATGGCATGCCTTCCCTCTTCTTCCTTTTAGACATATATGTTATGTAGTTAGTCTTTATCTGCCTTGCTTCATCATCCTCATCAGATGTAAATCCTATGACATCACATCCACTATTTGCCTCATCTTCTTCAACTTCTGTATCAACCTGTGCATCCTCATGTGTGACTGGAGCATCAACACCCAACATGTTGTCATCTTCTGCAGCATAGTCACCAAGTTGTGCATTTGTAACTTTGGTTGCAGGATCTAAATTCAATATATTTTCATCTCTAAATAGGGCAAACGCAGCTTCATCTTCCACTGCCTCTACTGCATCTATTTCACTCACTGCAGCCATGTCCACATCAATCAATTCAGTGTATATGTCCACAGCCCCAACAGATCCTACTGCATCAAGCATGTCCAGGCATGACTTGTCATCTATAAGCATCCTCATTCCAGAATTCAGAGCTGCACCAAATGGCAACCAGTGCATCCTAATAGACCTTCTAAAGGTTGTGTGATCTAGTAGGTGGCCTTCAAGCTCTGGGATTGACAATTTATCCTTATCTATGTGCGAAACAGCATCATCTCCATTACAATATTCGACCGAGGATCCATCCATCACAAATACCCCATTGAAATGAAATCGAACAAGCAATACCTCTGAATCTCCCATCTTGACTTAACCCTAAATGATGTATTCTAAAGTCAGCACAAGATTTTGGTTCAAACTGGATCACAAATTAAAATGCATTGCATTGGCATCGGCTTACCTCCTTGCTACCGTTGACGAGGATGAAGGCCGTCGTGCCGGAGCCGGGGACGGGAAAGCAGCGGGAGGCGCGGCGCGGAGGCACGGTGCGGGAGGCGCGGCGTGGCGCGACCGGGAGGAGCTGCGCTGCAGGGACGCGCGGCCGGGAGGCGTCGCCGCGGGGATGGCCGGACGGTAGGCGCGGCCGGGAGGCACGGTGCGGGAGGCGCGGCCGGGAGGAGCCGCGCCGGCGGACGCGCGGCCGGGAGGCGTCGCCGCAGGGACGGAAGGCGCCGCCGCAGGGACGGCCGGACGGTAGGCGCGGCCGCCTCCGACCTCACGACAGCGGCGGCGGCATGTGGTCTGGATGGGGATTTTTTTTACTGGATGGGGAATTGAGGAAGTGACGAGATATGGGCCTGAGATGGAGAAAAGGCCCAAAAGTCGTCCCGTGACGGTAGAAAATAACACCGTTGACGCCTAACCAGCCGGAAGGATGCAACTGATCCGCTTTACTGGAGTTTAGGGACTAAACTGACCGATTTGAAAGTCCAGGGACGAAAACGAGCCTTCACCAAGAGTTCAAGGACGATAACGCCTATTTTGCCTTCTAGATATATCAGATAGAGTGGTAGAAATCAATTCCCCTACGGTCGGGCACACTACCTTGTACCTACCTTTCAAGGATGGTACCGACTATTGTGCCTATGTGCCATTATCTCCCCTCTTGATAAAATTTCAGCAGTGTGTGAATATCCAGATGTCTTCCCTGATGAGTTGCCTGGTATGTCGCCAGACAGAGAGGTTGAGTTTGTAATTGAACTCCAATCGGTTACTGCACCCATCTCTAAACGACCTTATCGTATGCCTCCCAAAGAACTAGCCGAACTGAAAAGCCAACTCCAGGAGTTGTTAGATAAGGGTTATATTCACCCGAGCTCTTCTCCTTGGGGTTGTCCTGCTCTCTTTGTCAAAAAGAAAGATGGTAGCTTGAGGCTGTGTGTGGATTACAGACCGCTCAATGCAGTAACCATCAAGAACAAATATCCTCTTCCCCGAATCGATGTTCTGTTTGATCAATTGGCTGGAGCCAAAGTTTTCTCCAAGATCGATCTTCGTTCTGGTTACCACCAAATTAAAATTCGACCTTGTGACATTCCTAAAACTGCCTTCCCACTCGTTATGGTCTCTACGAGTTCTTAGTAATGTCCTTTGGTCTCACAAATGCCCCAGCCTACTTCATGTACCTCATGAACTCTGTGTTTATGACGGAGCTCGACAAATTCGTAGTGGTCTTCATCGATGATATCCTTATCTATTCCAAAAACAAGAAGGAGCATGCCAAACATCTCCGAATTGTCCTACAACATTTGCGAGACCATAAGCTTTATGCTAAGTTCTCCAAATGTGAATTCTGGTTGAATAGTGTGAAATTTTTGGGCCACACTATTTCTAAAGATGGTATCTCCATAGATCCTAGCAAAGTACAAGAGGTGATGGAATGGAAACCACCCAAGTCCGTACACCAGATCCGCAGTTTCTTAGGGTTGGCGGGATACTACCGTCGATGCATTCCAGACTTCTCTAGAATTGCTAAACCTATGACCGAACTGCTCAAGAAAGGAGTGAAGTTCGTGTGGAGTGAAGCGTGTGAGAAATCTTTCCACACCTTGAGGCAACACTTGACTTCAGCCCCAATGCTAGTGCAACTGGATAATTCCAAACCTTTTGAAGTTTTCTGTGACGCATCAGGCACGGGCCTCGGTTGCGTTCTTATGCAGGAAGGCCGAGTCATTGCCTATGCTTCACGGGCACTTCGACCTCACGAGATCAATTATCCTACCCATGCTCCTGAGTTAGCCGATGTTGTCCACGCTCTCAAGATATGGAGGCACTATCTGATGGGTAATCGTTGTAATATCTTCACTGATCACAAGAGTCTCAAATACATCTTTACTCAGTCAGAATTGAATATGAGGCAAAGGAGATGGCTTGAGTTGATTAAGGATTATGACCTAGAAGTGCACTATCACCCCGGGAAAGCAAATGTGGTCGTGGATGCTCTTAGCCGCAAAGTTCACTGCAATCATCTAGAGTTGGAGCCAGTTCGTGACCCATTATGTGAAGAAATGAGAAGGCTCAACTTAGAACTGGTACAGCAAGGGAATCTTTATGCCTTAGCTGCCGAATCGAATCTTTACGATAGAATTGTCACCGCTCAACGCAATGACGAAGACATACAAATCATCAAACAGAAACTAGCAGAGGGATATCCCAAGTATACTTGTTTCCAGAAGGATCACCAGGATGTGATCTGGTTTGGAAAACGCCTTGTGGTTCTTGTCGATCCAGAAATTAATAAGACCATCTTTGATGAGGCTCATATGTCCAAATTCTCTATTCATCCCGGCAGTACCAAGATGTACCAAGATTTGAAACAGAATTTCTGGTGGTCCAACATGAAAGTTGATATAGCCAAGTATGTAGCCGAGTGTGATACTTGCCACCGGATGAAAGCAAGCCATTTGAAATCGGCAGGTGTGCTCCAACCTTTGTCGATACCCATGTGGAAGTGGGATGACATTAGTATGGACTTCATTGTGGGTTTACCCCTAACGGCTAGAAAGAAGGATTCTATTTGGGTTATCGTAGACAGACTCACCAAGACCGCTCATTTCATTGCAGTGCATACCACTTATTCAGTGCAGCAATATGCAGAGTTGTATATGGACCAAATAGTTCGTTTGCATGGAATTCCGAAGACTATAATCTCTGATAGAGGAACTCAGTTTGTAGCTCGTTTCTGGGAGCAGTTGCATGAGTGCTTAGGAACCAAGTTGATTCGTAGTTCCAGCCATCATCTGCAGACTGATGGTCAGACGGAAAGGATAAATCAGATTTTGGAAGACATGTTACGAGCAAGCATCTTACACTTTGATAAGAGTTGGGGCAAGTGTTTGTCCTTGGCAGAATTCTCCTACAACAATAGTTATCAAGCTAGTTTGAAGATGGCACCGTTCGATGTTCTTTACGGATGAAAATGTCGCACTCCATTGAACCGGTCGGGAACCGGAGAAAGGACACTCTTTGGTCCGGATTTAGTTAAAGATGTCGAAGAAAGAGTGCAAGTGATAAGGGAGAATTTGAAGATGGCTCAGATGAGGCAAAAGAGTTACCATGATAAGGGAACGACACCCCGACACTTTGAAGTGGGAGATTACGTGTATCTAAAGGTTTCCCCAACAAAGGTGTGCAACGGTTCGGTGTCAAAGGGAAATTAGCTCCATGCTACATTGGACCTTATGAAGTCATAGAAGTATGTGGGCCAGTGGCTTATCGTATCCAGTAACCGGAACGGTCGCAGTCCACAATGTGTTTCATGTGACCCAATTAAAGAAGGGAACGCCAGTGCCAGAAAACGAAGTAATCACAGAAGCTAATGCTTGGATTGAGCCGGACTTTTCGCTCATCGAGCACCCATTAAGAGTGTTGGACCTAAAGAAGCGAAAGACCCGAAGACAAATAGTACAAATGTACAAGATACAATGGAATCACCACACGGAAGAAGAGGCAACTTGGGAGACGGAAGAATACCTCAACACCAAGTATCCGGGATTCCTGCAATCTCGAAACCGTGAGTTCTCCTTCCCATCTTGTTTTTCTTGAATCGAATCTCGGGACGAGATTCCGTTTAAGTGGGGTAAGCTATGACGCCCTAGGTTTTTAATTAACCCTAATCGTCGCCCACCCTGCTGACAATGGTCAAATCACGGTCAACCTGGGTCCTCACCTCGAAAAACTCACCAACCAACTCTAATGACACCTTTGATCAAGTGGACACACATGTGTCACACCCGATTTCCGGAGGGAAACCAGATGCATCTCATATGTGTGCCAGGATCTAGTTCCACACATATGATAGACGAAATGAGTGTAATATCATAGACAGTAAAAACGTAACAAGGGGTTTAACAACTTACTACACTCATTCGGAAGACACGAAGGTCTTTAACATCGGAAAACGATAACTACACGTCGAGTCTTCGTCTTCCGCTTCCACGGCACTTGATCGGGGGAGACGCAAGCCTCAGAACTCCTCAAGTCATTGTAGAACTCTTCACCATTGTTCTCTTCTGAACAGCGGTAAGCAAGGCTGAGTACACTTATGGTTGGTACTCAACAAGTGGGGGAAGATGCAAGGCTATCAAGGATAGGCTATGGTTTTGCAGCGGTTAGCATTTTAATGTTGGTCAAACTTTTAATTAAAGAACGCCTAATTACTAGATGTAAGTATATACCAACCCACTTAAGAAACTTTTAAGCAAAACAGCCCAAATCTCCTCGAGCTTCACCAAACCACGATTTATTCTCATCTTCAAGTTTATTAATCATGTGAGGGTCCAAGCCGCTCATGACCGTGAGCCCGGCTGATCGATCAGTTTTACACTCTGTAGAGGTTTGCACACTTTACCCACAGCTCGCGTAAAAGTTCCGAAGAACTTTGAACCCAACCATGCGATGCTGATCAGGCATCATACCACACTTCCGAGGTGTGATTGCATAGGGACGCTACGAAGCCTTTACAAAGGTATACAAAAGACTAACGACCCGCATAGTTACAGATCAGGGCGGACCATAACCCTCCCTAGTGGTCAGCACCTTAGCAAAGGCTGCTACCCCAAAAGGACCGGGCTATACCCCCCGCAACCCGATCCCCCTCTGCTCCTTTCGGAAAAGGGCCATCAGATCAATCGCACACCTAATTAATTGGCTAAGGTCAGAGCCATGTAACACTGTGGTTGCGCATGTTTTCTTGGGTGGTTCTCCATGTTCCGATTAAGTCATATGATCTTGTATTACCAAAAGCATCATCATCATAAAACATATAAGCCTTTATCTTGGAAAACCATTTTTATCCAACCCAAGTTGAGCAACTAGCATATTCTACCCAAAAACATTTATTAAACCGGGTTGATCCAAGGATTGCGGATAAAAGTCTAGGTAAGTCCTTAAAAACGGTGTTCCCATCAATTTAATGCAATATCAATAAATATAAACTTAGTTGTCATGCAATTACATAGGATAAAATAGAATCATGCAGGGGGAGAAGACCACTTGCCTTCCTTGCTTAATCACTAAGGCTCTTCTTCTTCAAACACTTGCTCTTGATCTACATCAACTGGTTGCTCGCTTGAAACTGACACGATGTCTACGAGCACACAAGAATACATACAATAAACAAAACAATACACCAAGCATGAAAAGCTTAAAGGGAAAACGAGGATTTGGGTCTAGGAAAGCGAACACAAGGAACACTCGGAACTATCGGGAGATTTGGATGATCACAAACAAGAGCTAGCTATGCGTTTGATATCTTTTAATTAAGTAAAATCATGTGTATAGGTTATTTCGAGAAATACCCTATTTATAATTAAGCAAGTTATATTTATATTTAAAAGACGATGTAAGCCTATTCCAATTTTACTTATAAATATTCAAGTATGATTTAAGAAAATTAAACATTTAATTTTAAAAGAAGCATTTAAAAGTATCTAGGCGTTTGTCTTTATATTTCGTGTTATTCTAATCAAATTATAATTTAAAAACACATTTATATTCACTTTAATCAAATTAACATTTAATTAAGAAAACTCGGGATATAGCCTATGTTACATTTTAGTAGAAAGCAAATTGCATAATCATTAATCAAATTAAGTTTGATTATAAAACCGAGGTATACATCTAATTAACTTTTAATTAAAAGAAATGTTCATTTAATATTAATCATATTAACTTTCTTATGAAAACACGTGTTAAACTTCTAATTAGATTTTAATTAGAAAAGCATGTGCAATAAGATTTAATCATATTTAATATTTAAATATAAAACAATGAACATGTACAACATTGGTCCTATCACGTAGTTTTAGTTGATATGAGCCTAACGCAACTTGAAACGGTGGAATCGGAGCTACAACGCAAAAGATATGGAGAAAACAAGATTCTAGAACTGCCGGGCTTGAAAAGACGGTCGCGTGGACACCAAGAACGCTTAAAACGGAGCTAGGACGGAAAAGATATGGCTAAAACAAGATCTAGGGACTAATTTGTGAATATCTGGAAGTTTAGGGGGGTTTCTCGCAAGATTTCGGGGATCTAAACATAATTATATGTGAAACTAGGAGGTCTAACATGTAAAAGGTCAAGGGTAGGCTATTAAACGAAAAAACTAAAGAGATCGGGGGCCTAGACATAAGAATCAGGACTGAATCGTAAGAGTTCTGATAGGTGGAAGGGTTTATTTGTAATTTCCAGAAACTCAGGGTTCTTTTTGCAAAAAATACCAGGGCGGCCGGCGGGTAAGCTGCGGTGGTGCCACGTGGCGGGGCCGCGGTTGGGCGTGCCGACGCGAGCGCCGACGCGGCCGACGCAAGCGCCGACGCCGCCGATGACGCGGCTCGTGGACCGCGGCCGTGGACCGGTCCACCGGTCCACGGTGGACCGATCCAAGGGGTACGCCCCTTTTCGATCCGGGCCGTCCGCACCGATCGGACGGCCCCGATCGCACGCGGCGACGGGCGGCGGCGGGCGGCCGGAGACCGGCGGCGCCGGCGGGAGGCGGCGGCGGAGCTCGCCGGCGATGCTCGATCTCGGGCTTGGGGCCACGGATTGGGACGCGAGCCGGGTTCTACGCGGAGCCGGGAGGACGGTGAACCTATCTAGGTGGTCGGGGGAGGCGGCTCCGGCGGTCGTGGTGGCCTCGCATCGCGAGGGGGCGGGTCGCCGACGGCCGGCGAGCGGCGGCACGCCTACGGTTCGGTAGGAAAGGAAAAGAGGGCAGGGAGGAGTTTCTCACTGCACGCAGACGAGCCGGTGAAGGTTTGGGCGGCGGAGATGGAGCGGCGGAGGAGATCGAGGTGGCGGTTCTTGCGGCGGCGCTCCGGCGGCGGTGGAGCTCCGGCTCGGGCTGCTGCGCGTTTGAGTAGGAGGTGGGGAGGTGGTGCGGGAAGAGGCGGACTCGAGGACCTTTTATAGGGCAGAGGAGGGGCGGCGGCCGAAGTGATGGCCATCAATGGCCATGGCGGGCCGGCCGGTCTTGATGGCAATCAAGGGGGGAGCCTTGATTAGGGAGAAATGGAGAGGAATTGATGGCCGGGGAGTGAAGGAGGGTTATTACCGCGCCTTGATGGGGAGGATTGAAGAAGGGGGAGCACGGGGGACGCGGGCTATGGCCGGCGGCGGCGCTGTACCGAAGCAGGGGAGAGGCTGGAGGTAGAGGACGGGGCTGACGGGCGGGCCCCGTCGGTCAGCGGGAGAGAAGAAGGGAGGGGAGCGCAGGTGGGCCGGTGCGGCTTCGTGGGCCGGAAAGGAATGTGGGCCGCGCGGGGAAAAAAAGAAAAAGAAAGGAGGGAGAATGGGAGGTGGGCCGCGGGGTTGGGCTGGGCCGGCGGTGAGTTTGAGTTTGTTTTGTTTTTTTTTCAAATCCATTTCAAACCAATTTCAAACCCTTTTAAATTCAAATCTTTTACACAAATTTTCACAATTATATTTCACAATTATTTTCAAGAATTTTCACAAGTATTTTAAGACTTTTTAAAACCACATCACAACCAAAACTCATGCATTCAAATCATGATGCACAAGCACTTATTGCTTCTAAATTATTAAAATGATATTTAAATATTTTTAAGGCCAAATTTATTTGATAATTTATTTAATCCTTAGAAAATTAAAACTAAAACACCTTGTTGCTTATATTAATTTGGTGATGGAATTTTAGGGTGTTACAAATCTACCCCCCTTAAAAAGAATCTCGTCCCGAGATTCGGAGAGATTGAAAAGAACTAAGGGTATTATTCTGAGTCCATCTTGTACACTGAGTTCTTCCAATAGGCATAGCTTCTTCACCTACTTTCCTTAATCTTCATTCACTTTGCCTTCTTCTTTGGGTAGGGCGGTAGCAACAACCTCAATTCTATCTCCTTGGGGTTGGTTAAGAGTACCGACTTCTTAGCACACGGAATTATTCTCGTCACATTCGCCTAACCAATCCATTCCAAGTATTACATCTATTCCACTAGATGTCAGTACTACTAGATCAGCTTGAAAATTTATTCCCTCGATCTTAAGATTGACTTGTGGGCATACATGGGTGGATTTCATTTCACCATTCGGGAAACCAATCAGCAAATGTGTCTTCATAGAACTCATAGGTATATTATGCTTTGCCACAAATTATTCAGTAATGAATGAATGTGATGCTCCGGAATCAAATAAAATCGTTGCAGGCACAGAGTTGACAGGAAACGTATCCAGCACAATACCAGGAGCGTCTTGAGCTTGTTCAGCTGTCACGTGGTTCACTCTGCCACGCACGTAATTCCGTTGACCCTTGTTGATCTGAGAATTTGCACTTCCATGGTGTACTTGAGATGATGGTTGTCTGAATCTCTGACTGTTGTCTTTCTGGGGAGTCTAGATGTTACGATTTGGGTAGATGCTGGCATACCGTTCCAATTCTCCACAACTTAAACAACCATTAGAGTGAACTGGAGAGTTGTTTCTAATTAGTGCACCTAAGCGATCGCGATGATGATTTGGAACATTTGGTGTTTGTTGGCTGAAATGCTGGAACTGCTGGGTTGAATGCTGCACTGAGAATATTGCAAATAATTTCCACTTGATCCACCAGAACTAAACTGAGAACCCTGTGATGAGTTGAAGCGGGGGCGTGTGTTGCTGATTGTCCACGAGATTGGAACTTGCGCTTTTGTACACCAAGTTCCACACGTTTGTTCTCCAGACCTATAGCTTTTGTTCAGTAATGTAGCAAAGTCCGGGGGGCTGTGACTTTGTAGCTGATAATTGAGTGGCCCTATCAGACCATCCAAGAAGCGTTCTTGCCTCTTTGGGCCAATGTTAACTTCATCTGATGCATGGCTAGACAACTGAGTAAACTTGTCCAGATACTCATTAACTGACATATTGGCTTGCTTTAGAGCGAGGAACTCCCTTTGCTTAAGCTTGATCACGCCAGAGGGTTTGTGGTGCACGCGAAAACTATACCTGAACTCCTGCCAGGTGATGGTGTTAGGTGCAGCATGTGCGACAGTGTACTTATTCCACCATTCAGCTGTTAATCCTTACAAACAACCTGTTGTATACAAGACCATCTCTCGATCAGTGCACTGTGTCATCTCCAACTTCTTGGTGGCAGTCTTTAACCAATCATTAGCATCCAATGGAACGGTTGCGTAGGAGTATGTGGGTGGACGGTGACTCATGAATTCCTTATGCTTGACCACCGGTGCTGGTGGTGCTGCTGGTGGTGATTGATTTTGCTGAGCTTGAATGTTTTGAATAGCGGTAGTCAGGTTTTGGATTAGCTGCATCTGAGCGGCAAGGAATTGTTGCGTACTGGATCCATTGTTGGGTTGAGGAGTGGGGGTGGTGCTTGATTTTGCTGATTAGCAATATGAGCACAGACAACAGATGGAATGTCTTGACCTTCTCCTGACCTGGTGCTTATCATCTGATTGTTAGAGAAAGGTATTCCAGATATGAATAGTGTACTAATGCATGAAGAGATGAACCCAAAAAGATGAAGCAATTTGAACTGCCAATTTAAGACAGATTCTCATCCCGAGATTCACAAAGTCTAGCATGAAACAAGAGTTCGGGTGTTTAGCATCCAACACTGCTTATCTTGCTTCCATATAATTCGTCTTACACAAGCTCCATAAACACAATTCTTTATTCTTGACAACTCACTTTATAAACATCATTGGAATACTCAACCTAACTCCACTTGTAACTGTCCATTCCTTTTTCTCGACTCTGTTGATCTGCCTTTGTAGGATTTTTCTTCTTTTCTTGATAAAGTGATTTGAATAGAGCTGGATCGACTTCCATAATTGTTTCTTTTCCTAAGCTTAGCCATCTCGAATCATACTTCGGGTCCTCATACACAACTTTTAATATTCTTCTCCATTTGATCCAAGGCTTCTTGGGTATTGATTTGCTTATTATGTCTCTGCTAAGCTTTCTTTTCATATCGGTCAATACGTTTCTTAGGACACCTGCTAATAAAATGTCCATGATCTTTGCAGTAGAAACAATCTCCACTCTCTTTAATGTTTCGACGATTGCGTGGTGGATCTTCATACTCATGTTCTGATCCTTGAGTCAAATGGTAAAGATGTGAATTGTTCTCATGTTGCTCTGGAAAATTCATTTTCCTCTTCTTACTTATGATTTCCTGTAGTTTGCTCCCTAACTCAATAGCTTTGTTGATGACATCTTGCAAACTAGAATATTCATGTAAGCTTAGTATACTCTGAAGGTCTTTATTCAACCCTTGAGGAAATGTTCTCGTTTCTATTTATCGCTTTCAGATGATCTTGGTGCGTACATAGATAACTGAATAAATTTATCCCTATACTCATTCACTGTCATTTTCCTTGCTTCAAGTTAAGGGACTCCTCCCGTTTGAGCTTCATCGTACTTACAGGAATGAAGTGTGTTATAAAGTTGTCCTTGAATTCTTCCCAAACAATACTTTGTGGTTGCTCACGTTCGTAGATGTAAGAATTCCACCATTCTGAGGCTGCTCCTACAAGTTGTCCTGATGCAAACAAAACTTTCTCTCAATCGTTGCATTGCACCAAGTCTACCTTCTGTTCAATTGTTGTGATCCATTCATCAGCTTCTAGGTGATCCATAGTGTTAGAGAACATAGGTGGCTTAGTATTCCAGAACTTTGTATGTGTATCCTCCGGGTTTGGATATGGTGGCACATATTGATCACATCCCAGGTTGTAACTGCTATCATTTCTCTTGTCTTGGTTGCCTTGACTTTCTTCACTTGCATGCTTCTTGAGTTGTTTGATTCCATCAGACTGAATTTCATTGAAAGTTATACTCCAATCCTCAAGGTTGATAATCTGATTACTATCTATAGCTTGAGCAACTTTTTCTAGGACTGGATTTTGGGTACATAACTTCATCTTCTTATTGATATCCAATTGATAACGTTGTCTTGCCTTAGGTATCATTAGGCTAGCTTCTTCTTGAAGACATGAACGACCATAATGCTCACAACATTGACGTGCTCCTGCAGTCTTCATATGTTCCTATTGTTCATTCGTCCGCAACTCTGGTGCTTCATGACTTCTCTTATTATTTTGATGATTCCATGCTTCTACAACTTGCTTCTTTACTGGTCCGGGAGAAACTCCAACTTTGGTTATCTCTGTGTTATGAGGGGGTGATGTGCTGGTCTGCTTCTGTCCTTGTAAGACTTGAGCTTGCATGACTGATAGATCTTCTTTGTCTAATGACAGTGGGACAGATGGAATCTGAAGGTTATCACCCAAAACCAGATTGGAATTCTTAAGATTTGATGCTTTCTCTATAATATACTAATGGATATTAACCATGGTTTGAGTCATTGCTTGTAGAGTCTGAGTTTGTGTTGCCATATACTCTAGCATCTTGCATTCAATTGCTGAGGTTGTAGATGGAATATCGATGTTTCATTTGTTGTCTTTATCTTTGTGATTTTCATTAGAACTCGCCATCTTGTTGTGTGATAAGGGTAAGCTCAGAAGGGATTGGAAACATATTGAAGAGCGGGGTAAAATTATATCCATCTTTTCTTGTTGTGATTGTAGTCACATTGTGGTGGATAGGAGAATAACAGGGATGAAAGAAATTGACTGTCTTTTCCTTTAACTTCTTTCATATGTTGATATCTGTATTCATTCATAGATTTCTTGTTGTTGATGTTGGTGTTGCCTCTAGACTTTGATCTTCAAACATCCTTCAACCAACTTGTATGGTAGATAAGGATAACCCGCATTTGAACCCAAACTATCTTTATTAACCTAACAATTTATTTCTTATTGCATTTGTGGCCATCACTCCACAATACAACTCACACAATCAAAACTCCAAATCAAACATGAGTTCAAACAATCAAGCATTTACATCGCACGTCCTCACAGGAACGATTCTATCGAAGTTGATAAGAGGGTAGGCCATCTAAGAACTTATACTAGGGAACACTGGTGGTAGATCCAGCTGAAAGAACAAGAACTGAACTCAGTATAGATCAAAAACAAATGATGGGTTTTATCAAAGAACAAAGGATTAGATTTTTATGCGTAAATAAGATAATTTTGAAGGATGACATGGCTTTCTAGAACATGAATCCTTAATTTTCGACAATTTCTAGCTAAGGCTGCGTTCCTACAGTCAACACTGCTCTGATACCACTCTGTCACACCCGATTTCCGGAGGGAAACCAGATGCATCTCATATGTGTGCCAGGATCTAGTTCCACACATATGATAGACGAAATGAGTGTAATATCATAGACAGTAAAAACGTAACAAGGGGTTTAACAACTTACTACACTCATTCGGAAGACACGAAGGTCTTTAACATCGGAAAACGATAACTACACGTCGAGTCTTCGTCTTCCGCTTCCACAGGCACTTGACTGGGGGAGACGCAAGCCTCAGAACTCCTCAAGTCGTTGTAGAACTCTTCACCATTGTTCTCTTCTGAACAGCGGTAAGCAAGGCTGAGTACACTTATGGTTGGTACTCAACAAGTGGGGGAAGATGCAAGGCTATCAAGGATAGGCTATGGTTTTGCAGCGGTTAGCATTTTAATGTTGGTCAAACTTTTAATTAAAGAACGCCTAATTACTAGATGTAAGTATATACCAACCCACTTAAGAAACTTTTAAGCAAAACAGCCCAAAGCTCCTCGAGCTTCACCAAACCACGATTTATTCTCATCTTCAAGTTTATTAATCATGTGAGGGTCCAAGCCGCTCATGACCGTGAGCACGGCTGATCGATCAGTTTTACACTCTGCAGAGGTTTGCACACTTTACCCACAGCTCGCGTAAAAGTTCCGAAGAACTTTGAACCCAACCATGCGATGCGATCAGGCGCAGATACCACACTTCCGAGGTGTGATTGCATAGGGACGTTACGAAGCCTTTACAAAGGTATACAAAAGACTAACGACCCGCATAGTTACGGATCGGGCGGACCATAACCCTCCCTAGTGGTCGGCACCTTAGCAAAGGCTGCTACCCCAAAAGGACCGGGCTATACCCCTGCAACCGGATCCCCCTCTTGCTCCTTTCGGAAAAGGGCCATCAGATCAATCGCACACCTAATTAATTGGCTAAGGTCAGAGCCATGTAACACTGTGGTTGCGCATGTTTTCTTGGGTGGTTCTCCATGTTCCGATTAAGTCATATGATCTTGTATTACCAAAAGCATCATCATCATAAAACATATAAGCCTTTATCTTGGAAAACCATTTTTATCCAACCCAAGTTGAGCAACTAGCATATTCTACCCAAAAACATTTATTAAACCGGGTTGATCCAAGGATTGTGGATAAAAGTCTAGGTAAGTCCTTAAAAACGGTGTTCCCATCAATTTAATGCAATATCAATAAATATAAACTTAGTTGTCATGCAATTACATAGGATAAAATAGAATCATGCAGGGGGAGAAGACCACTTGCCTTCCTTGCTTAATCACTAAGGCTCTTCTTCTTCAAACACTTGCTCTTGATCTACATCAACTGGTTGCTCGCTTGAAACTGACACGATGTCTACGAGCACACAAGAATACATACAATAAACAAAACAATACACCAAGCATGAAAAGCTTAAAGGGAAAACGAGGATTTGGGTCTAGGAAAGCGAACACAAGGAACACTCGGAACTATCGGGAGATTTGGATGATCACAAACAAGAGCTAGCTATGCGTTTGATATCTTTTAATTAAGTAAAATCATGTGTATAGGTTATTTCAGAGAAATACCCTATTTATAATTAAGCAAGTTATATTTATATTTAAAAGACGATGTAAGCCTATTCCAATTTTACTTATAAATATTCAAGTATGATTTAAGAAAATTAAACATTTAATTTTAAAAGAAGCATTTAAAAGTATCTAGGCGTTTGTCTTTATATTTCGTGTTATTCTAATCAAATTATAATTTAAAAACACATTTATATTCACTTTAATCAAATTAACATTTAATTAAGAAAACTCGGGATATAGCCTATGTTACATTTTAGTAGAAAGCAAATTGCATAATCATTAATCAAATTAAGTTTGATTATAAAACCGAGGTATACATCTAATTAACTTTTAATTAAAAGAAATGTTCATTTAATATTAATCATATTAACTTTCTTATGAAAACACGTGTTAAACTTCTAATTAGATTTTAATTAGAAAAGCATGTGCAATAAGATTTAATCATATTTAATATTTAAATATAAAACAATGAACATGTACAACATTGGTCCTATTACGTAGTTTTAGTTGATATGAGCCTAACGCAACTTGAAATGGTGGAATCGGAGCTACAACGCAAAAGATATGGAGAAAACAAGATTCTAGAACTGCCGGGCTTGAAAAGACGGTCGCGTGGACACCAAGAACGCTTAAAACGGAGCTAGGACGGAAAAGATATGGCTAAAACAAGATTTAGGGACTAATTTGTGAATATCTGGAAGCTTAGGGGGTTTTCTGCAAGATTTCAGGGATCTAAACATAATTATATGTGAAACTAGGAGGTCTAACATGTAAAAGGTCAAGGGTAGGCTATTAAACAGAAAAACTAAAGAGATCAGGGGCCTAGACATAAGAATCAGGACTGAATCGTAAGAGTTCTGATAGGTGGAAGGGTTTATTTGTAATTTCCAGAAACTCAGGGTTCTTTTTGCAAAAAATACCAGGGCGGCCGGCGGGTAAGCTGCGGTGGTGCCACGTGGCGGGCTGCGGTTGGCTGTGCTGACGCGAGCGCTGACGCGGCCGACGCAAGCGCCGACGCCGGCGATGACGCGGCTCGTGGACCGCGGGCGTGGACCGGTCCACCGGTCCACGGTGGACCGATCCAAGGGGTACGCCCCTTTTCGATCCGGGCCGTCCGCACCGATCGGACGGCCCCGATCGCACGCGGGCGACGGCGGCGGCGGCGGGCGGCGGAGACCGGCGGCGCCGGCGGGGAGGCGGCGGCGGAGCTCGCCGGCGATGCTCGATCTCGGGCTTGGGGCCACGGATTGGGACGCGAGACGGGGTTCTACGCGGAGCCGGGAGGACGGTGAACCTATCTAGGTGGTCGGGGAGGCGGCTCCGGCGGTCGTGGTGGCCCGCATCGCGAGGGGGCGGGTCGCCGACGGCCGGCGAGCGGCGGCACGCCTACGGTTCGGTAGGAAAGGAAAAGAGGGCGGGGAGGAGTTTCTCTCGCGCACGCGGAGACGAGCCGGTGAAGGTTTGGGCGGCGGAGATGGAGCGGCGGAGGAGATCGAGGCGGCGGTTCTTGCGGCGGCGCTCCGGCGGCGGTGGAGCTCCGGCTCGGGCTGCTGCGCGTTTGAGTAGGAGGTGGGGAGGTGGTGCGGGAAGAGGCGGACTCGAGGACCTTTTATAGGGCGAGAGGAGGGGCGGCGGCGAAGTGATGGCCATCAATGGCCATGGCGGGCCGGCCGGTCTTGATGGCAATCAAGGGGGGGAGCCTTGATTAGGGAGAAATGGAGAGGAATTGATGGCCGGGGAGTGAAGGAGGGTTATTACCGCGCCTTGATGGGGAGGATTGAAGAAGGGGGAGCGCGGGGGACGCGGGCTATGGCCGGCGGCGGCGCTGTACCGGCGGGGAGAGGGCCGGAGGTAGAGGACGGGGCTGACGGGCGGGCCCCGTCGGTCAGCGGGAGAGAAGGAGGGAGGGGAGCGCAGGTGGGCCGGTGCGGCTTCGTGGGCCGGAAAGGAATGTGGGCCGCGCGGGGAAAAAAAGAAAAAAAAGAAAGGAGGGAGAAAGGGAGGTGGGCCGCGGGGGTTGGGCTGGGCCGGCGGTGAGTTTGAGTTTGTTTTGTTTTTTTTTTCAAATCCATTTCAAACTAATTTCAAACCCTTTTAAATTCAAATCTTTTACACAAATTTTCACAATTATATTTCACAATTATTTTCAAGAATTTTCACAAGTATTTTAAGACTTTTTAAAACCACATCACAACCAAAACTCATGCATTCAAATCATGATGCACAAGCACTTATTGCTTCTAAATTATTAAAATGATATTTAAATATTTTTAAGGCCAAATTTATTTGATAATTTATTTAATCCTTAGAAAATTAAAACTAAAACACCTTGTTGCTTATATTAATTTGGTGATGGAATTTTAGGGTGTTACAACATGTGGGGTCAACCCATGGTCACAGTCTTGGTCAAACCCCACTCAAACCCTAGTGACCGTAGATGTCTTCCGGAACTTTTGTCGTGTTCTCCAAAACTCACCTAAACACTTAAAAATCTACCTTTATGGAAGTTGTCCAGCTTGTTGAGGGACACAACTTTCATGTAGATTGGCATTTCAAATCTTGAGTGGAAAAAGGTGAAAAACTTGCCCAAAGGTCAGTACCTCCTGTTCACTGCAGTTGAGTGGCATACAGAGTTGACAAACTTGTTGAGCAAAATCTATTGAGAAAAACCCCATATGGCCTTTGTGAAAGTTGTAGAGGGTAATGAAATCTACAACTTTCGTATTCAAAGAGTTGTGCGCTTGTATTCAAAAAAATGGAGTTTTTCAATTTCAAAAGCGAGTACACGGTCACGGTTTCGGCCGGAGCATCACCGCGTTGTGACGTCACGCGCGCTCGCGCGCCGCGTGTCGCGCCCGCGCCGCGCCCCCACCTCGGCGTCCGCGCCCGAGGCCACCACCGGCCGAGGCGGCCCCGCCGTCCCGGGCCGCGCGCCTTCCCTAGGCCGTCGCCGCTCCCGAGACGCCCTCGACCGCCCCGCGCCACGCGCCTCCCCGCCGTCGCGTCGTATGCGCGCCGCGCATGCGACGGACGGCCCGGTCCGTCCGCGGTCCGGCCGTATGCGCGCCGGCCGAGGAGCATCGTAGCACGCTGGCATCTCGGCCCTCGTCATCCCGCCATCACCGCCGGTCGATTTCGCGGCCTATAAAAGGGTGCCCGCCTCCTCGCGCCTGCACCGCCGCTCCACCGCGC
The DNA here is from genome assembly GCA_947561735.1 of Cenchrus americanus. NCBI lineage: Eukaryota > Viridiplantae > Streptophyta > Magnoliopsida > Poales > Poaceae > Cenchrus > Cenchrus americanus. The sequence goes on along the minus strand of OX387242.1, from coordinate 122,279,998 downwards.
CGCCATGCCCACCGTCTAGGTGAACTCTCCCCGCGCCCATCCACCGAGCTGTGCATGCACACATACGCCTTCCTAGTGACCTACTGCAACTCCCCGAGCCACGCCTTGCATCGCCCGCACCGCCGTCTCACCGGCGCCAGCCGGGCCGCGACGGCCCGACGCCGCCGGCGCCACCGACCGAGCTCGCCGGAGCCGCCCCCGCTCACGTCTCGGCCACTCCTGCACCCTAGGTGAGCTCCTAGTCGAGCCCGACCCTTCTCCGACCGGGAGCGCCGCCGGCCTCGCCGGAATTCCGGCTAGCCACGCCGCCTCCCACGGCCAGGGGTCGAATTGCAAGCCCCCAATTCTTTGTAGGGTGCTCTGTGTAATCTAAGGGCATAGTTGTAAAGGAGGAAAAACTTCTAGGGGTCCCTGCGCAAATGAGTAACTTCAATAGTATATGTGGATTGCTGGAACTTGTAAAATCCCTAGAAAATTGTAGAAAATTCAGAAAATTGCAAACTCAATTTTGCTAGATTCCTGGTGAGGAGCACTACAACTTTTGTTATACTCACCTAGGCTGTTTCTGGATATTTTTGACATGAAAAATAGAAATGTGAAAAACCTAGATCATGTCTAGAGTTGGTGAAGTAGTTATCACCGACGGGTAAGTCTTGCTGAGTGTTAGTATATTCAGCCTTGCTATAATCTGTTGCTCCAGGTAATGCCTTTGGTGATGTGTGGCCTGGAGTGAACCGCCCGGCTGGGAGCTGGAGTGGTTGGAGGACGACGAATGAAGGCATCATGGCTGGCCTCCCGTGGTGTTCTCGCTTTCCGCTTAGTTTAATTCTGCTGTTTCAAAAACTCTGAACTACGTTGTGATGTCAAAAACTTCAGTTTGTATTAAACCCTTCGGGGTGAATTTCTGTTGTTAATTATGTGGTATCTCTGGACTCGCCTTCGCATGAGTTTTAATACATATATGTCGATCCTTGTTGCTATATAAGTGATTTACCAGGCGTTAATCCAGGGACTAACGACAGCATGATACTTTATTACTGCTTAATGACCAAAGTGGATTGGTTTAGGCGGTAGTACGGTATTTTCCTGGGCGGGTTGTCACACCTCAGGAGAATGAACGGCTTGGCTTGTTGCTTGATAATCGTGATGATATGCTTAGAGAGGCTAAGAAAATGAGGAAAGAGCTTAGGGCTTCACTCGAGGAAGCAAGGACTAGAGTGGCTGAGCTAGAAACACAGAATTTGGATACTAAGCTTGAAATTGATTCTCTGAAAGTTTCACCTGTTGTTTCTGATGAAGTTGAATGTGCTGATTGTCCTATCTTTCTAGCTGATCTTGCCTTGTTTAAGGAAAAGCATGCCTCCAAGTGTGAGGAACTAGATGTGCTTAGGGTTGAAGTGGTTGAGCTTAAGTCTAGACCTGCTTTGCTAGGTGCTTGCACTTCTTGCCCTATTTTACATGGTAAAATTGATGAGATACATGCTTACACTGTTTCTCTTGAGGCTAAGCTGAAAGAACCAATTCCTACATCTTGCTCTACCTGTGAATTGCATGCTTTGAAGAATCTGGAACTTGCACATTATGTTGATCGTTTGCAGGATGAGAATGATGAGTTGAGAAAGTTGATGGGTTGGTTGTCTAGTCATGAGCCTCAGTTGAGGATAATGATCGAGACATACAAGAGGCAGTATGGTGAGGGAGGACTTGGGGCAAACAAGGTTGGTGAGGGAAGTGGAGAGAATATCCCAGAGCCACCAAATACCCACCACAAAAATGTTTTCCCCCCTAAACCTAACCATCTTAGGAACCGACTAGACACAACCCCAGCTCCACCCATGTTTCCTCCACAAACAAATGATTTCCAAAAGCCTATCAAGTTTGTGAGCACTTCAGGAAAAGTGTTTTGTGGGAAAGAGAGTGAGAAGGCTAGTGAGGAGAAACCGGTTGAGAAGCCGAGTGGAGCGAAACCAAGTGAGCAGCCCCATCCCAAGCCTAAACCTAAGCTTGTGAGGTTTCATTGTGGCTATTGTGGGAGAGATGGCCATAGGGATGAGTTTTGCTTCAAGAGGAAGCGAGAGGAGACAATGGCAAAGGAGTGGGCTAACAAGGACAAGTACCACCCTTCCAAAGGTGTACTTAAGCCTCGTGTGCAGATGCCCAAGGCCAAGGCGAGTGTGAGGACAGTTCCGGCTTGTGGAGAGCGAAAGGCTGTTGGAGGTGCTGCTGGCCGGGCTACACCCGGTCGAGGCCGGTGAGAGAGGCACCCGATCGGACCGGTGCGAGGCACCGGACGGTAGCAGTTCAAGTTTCGTCCTCGTACATTTGCTAGGTTTGAATCTGGAGGTTGTGGTTCTGGTGGTTTGGCTGGAGAGTTTGCAGGAGGTCAGTTTGCTAGACGTTCTCCCCCTCATGCTCAATACGGGAATGGGAGGAGTCGTAGTTTTGAGTTGGAGAGGAGGGGCGGTCCACAATTTTCCTTTCGTGGTTTTGGTCCTCCTCCAGTTAGAGAGGGCTGGTTTCCTCGTGGTGGTGTTCATGGAGGTAGCTTTGGTAGGAAAGGTGTTTTGGATTGTGCTAACCCCACTTTTGAGCAAATGGCTCGGCACTGGTTTTACTCTTTTGGTACTAACCCCAGTGCTGAGTCGTTTGTTCACTCACTTGCTTGTTTTTTAATTTCAGGTGGGAGACTTGAAGAACATTTGGTTGATTGACTCCGGTTGCTCGAGGCATATGACCAGAGACAAGGGGTGGTTCTCAAGTCTCGTCCCGGTGGTGACAAGGAGGTACATAACCTTTGGGGACAATGGGCGTGGGTGTGTGCTTTCAGAAGGTGAGATTAAGGTGAGTGACAAAATCACTCTCAGGCATGTTGCTCTTATTCAATCGCTTGGGTACAATTTGCTTTCTGTGTCCCAGCTGTTGGATGAGGGCTTTGAGGTGTTGTTTCGGCCTGGTGGTTCTCGGATTTTGGACTCTCGAGGGGACCTTGTCTGTATGGTCGTTCCCGAGGGTCAAGTGTTTCGAGCTGATTTTTCTCAGTCTTCTAGTGTTGAGCGTTGTTTCTTGGCTGGCTCTTCGAATGAGTTGTGGAAGTGGCATAGGAAGTTGTGTCACTTGAGCTTTGACCTTTTGTCTCGCTTGAGTAAACTCAATTTGGTCCGAGGATTGCCACGATTGAGGTTTGAGAAAGAGTTGGTTTGTGCGCCTTGTAGGCATGCCAAGATGGTAGCCTCTTCTCACCCGCCTCTCACCGATGTGATGACTGAGCGTCCATGCGAGCTGCTCCATATGGACCTTGTTGGCCTAGCTCGTGTGCGATCTGCGGGTAGGAAGTGGTATGTCCTTGTTGTGGTGGACGACTACTCTCTGTATGCGTGGGTGTTCTTTCTTGAGGAGAAAGGGGAGATGTTTGGTTTTGTTCGAGATCTTGTCTTGAGGTTGAGGAACGAGAGGCACGGAGATGCCATACGAGCAATCCGCAGTGACAATGGCTCAGAATTCAGAAACTCTCGTTTTGAAACCTTTTGCCATGACTTGGGCCTTGAACACCAGTTTTCGAGTCCGTATACGCCTCCCCAGAATGGTGTTGTGGAAAGGAAAAACAGGACCTTGTGTGAGATGGCTCATACGATGCTTGATGAGCACAGGACTCCGAGAAGGTTCTGGGCTGAGGCGGTGAATACCGTGTGCTATGTTTCGAACATGATCTACCTCAGAGTGCATAAGAAGAAAACATGTTATGAGTTGATGCACGGTCGCACACTCAAGGTGAGTCACTTCCATGTCTTTGGTTGCAAATGCTTTATTTTGAAGAAAGGGAAGAAGTTGGATAAGTTTGAGGCTAGGTCGGTCAATGGTATTTTCTTTGGTTATGCATCTCACTCTAGAGCATATCGTGTGCTCAATCTTGAAACTAACCAAATCTTGGAGACTTGCGAGGTAACCTTCGACGAGACATAGCCACGTAGTCAGCTTGTCTTTGAGTGTACAGGTGATGATGAACTTGGCGAGGAGATCTTTCAGGAGGAGGAGCATGAACATGGAGACGATGAAGATGGCGGTGAGGTGCCCGCGGCTGAAAATGTACACACTACTTCAACTACGGTGGTGGAAGGCCCCACTCCCACACCTACGACGACAAACCAAGATCAAGGAGAAGCTATTGTTGAGGGGGAGGTAGCATCAAGGCGAGAACCTCCCCGGCGTGTACAAGTGGATCACCCAGATTCGAGGATCATCGACGACATGAATGAACGTACTACACGGTCGAGGGTTCGGAACAATTCTCATTTCACTCATGCTGCATTTGTTGCCACCTTTGAGCCCAAAGACAATGGGACACACACTTTCTGATCATAATTGGGTTAATTTGATGCATGAGGAGTTGGAGAACTTTGAGAGGAATCAGGTTTGGGAATTTGTTGACCCTCCCCCAGGGTGTAAGCCGATTGGTACAAAGTGGGTGTGGAAGAACAAAGAGTGAGAGAAAGGTGAAGTGGTGAGAAACAAGTCAAGGCTTGTTGCTCAGGGGTTCAGTCAGAAGGAGGGGATCGACTACGAGAAGACCTTTTCTCTCGTAGCCCATTTGGAGGCGATTAGGATTCTTATAGCCTTTTCCGTGGCTAAAGGGTTCAAGTTGCACCAAATGGATGTGAAGAGTGCTTTTCTGAATGGTGTGTTGGAGGAAGAAGTGTATGTGAGGCAACCACCGGGGTTTGAGAGTGAGAAGTACCCCCACCGAGTGTACAAGTTGAGGAAGGCACTGTATGGGTTGAAGCAGGCGCCTAGGGCTTGGTATAGTAGGTTGAGGGGGTTCGTGTTTGAGCGAGGGTTTGAGATGGGAAAGGTCGATCAGACCTTGTTTTTACTCAGGCAGGGCAGAGATATCCTGATTGTGCAGGTGTACGTGGATGATATTGTCTTTGGTGGCTCGTCTAACTCTCTTGTTGCAAGGTTTGCAGAGGATATGAGCATGGAATTTGAGATGAGCATGATGGGTGAGTTGCAGTTCTTCCTCAGGCTACAAATCAAGCAATCAAAGGAAGGAACATTTGTGCACCAAGATAAGTACACCAAGGACATTGTGAGGAAATTCAAGATGGAGGATTCCAAGGCCATGGTGATGCCTATGAGTACGACTACAGCTCTTGATGCGGATAAGGAAGGTGAACATGTGGACTAGAAGGAGTACTGAAGCATGATCGGGTCACTCCTCTACTTGACTGTGACGAGGCTGGACATCCAGTTCTCGGTATGTCAGTGCGCTCGTTTTCAAGCGTCTCCGAGGACTTTGCATCGGCAAGCGGTGAAGCGAATTTTCAGGTACTTGTGTCACACTCCAGACTTCAACCTTTGGTACTCTGCGTCTTCTTCTTTGGCGCTTCATGGTTTTCAGACGCGGATTTTGCCGGGTGTCGGTTGGATAGGAAGTCCACTTCTGCGACTTGCCAGTTTTTGGGATCTTCTTTGGTGTCTTGGTCTTCCCGCAAACAGTCAAGTGTTCCTCAATCCACTACAGAGGTAGAGTACGTTGCCGCAGCTAGTTGTTGCTCTCAGCTCCTTTGGATCACATACACCATGAGTGACTTTGGTGAGGAGTATACCCATGTCCCACTTCAATGTGATAGCACCAGTGCCATAAGCGTTGCAAAGAACCCAGTGCTCCATTCCAAAACCAAGCACATAGAAGTGAGGTATCATTTTCTGAGAGACAACGTAGAGAAAGGGAAAATAACCTTGATCCATGTACCCACACATGACCAACTAGCCGATATTTTCACCAAACCCCTAGATCAAGCAACTTTCACTCGTTTGCAGGGGGAGCTTGGTGTGTGTTTGATTTCTTGAGTTGGTGTGTGGGAGCTCCTTTGTAGCATATGTATAGCTTTCCTTGGTGCATTTCTTGCATTTGGCATGGCATATGTAACATGATGTATATGCATCCTTGTATCTTAGATTGCGTGCATTTTGTATCATATGCATTGGTTAGGAAAAGCTTCTCCCATATACATTGTTCACCATGGAATGCTATTTATGTCTTTGTGAGCTTGTTTGGTATGATGTGGTTAGTGTGGCTTAGCTCGTGAAAATCATGATTTATATCCATGGTTGATGGATATATTTTTGAAAAATGCATGTATGCTCTCTTGTGAGTAAATGCCTTTATATGATTTTGACATGTTTTAGTAGCTTGGTTATGGTTAAATTGTGGTTGGATAGCTTATTTTGATCATACGGGGCCAAAGGCTCATTTTCCATCATGAATGTTTAGTCCTCTTGCTTTATCTTGTGGAGGGGCATAAGTTCCTTTTTGTCGCAAAGACATTTCATGTACCAAATATGAATCTGAAAATGAAATGTAAAATGCTTGGAAAATGTGCTCCCATGTCATATGTGCTAAATTTAAATTGCTTTGGGTGCTAAACCGTTGCATGATGTCTACCAATGAGAAGTCTCATATATAGAAGTAGACACATTGCTCGGTGGCTTTGACATGACATCAGGTGCTTGTGGGTGTTTGTGATGGTCTTATGATTAGAATGGTCGTCCTAGCATGAAGTTTGTGTGGCTTTGCCATTTTGACATGTTTTGCTCATGTTTAGGACTTTGCTCATGAGAGGGAAATTTTTCACAAAATTGCTCAATTCCAACTTAGCTTCGTCCAATGGTTGTGAAACTTGGTGATCATGTAGTTGATGTCAATACCAAGCTATAGAGTATCTAACTTGCTCATTTGGACATGTGTAGCATCCCATGTTGAATTTTGTCTATTTGAGAAGCTCTAGGTTGCATTTTTTGCATTTTGGGCTTGATTCATGCATTGTCAACAAGGGGGAGAAGTTTGAGCTTGTTTTGGGCTACTGGATGCATTTAGAAGGTTTTCAGGTGGTTTTGAGCCATTTCTGGGCTTTGTTGCACACCGGTCTGACCGGTCGAGGTCACCGGTCTGACCGGTCAAAGTGCTGGCCTTGTTCATATGTTGAGCATCGGTCTGACCGGTGGTGGTGACCGGTCTGACTGGTCAGAGCTGAGCTGATGCAGTTGCTCTGTTTTCTTCAAGTGGTTTGCATGCATTCGTCCAAGGGGAGTTGCATTGGTTTAGAGGAGCTTGCATGTGTGCAGGGGGAGCTTTTTGTGGTTTTCAAGCTTTGGTTGGTGGTTTGCGCTCTTTGCTTGAGCATGGTTTTGTCTCGGATGTGTCGAGCAATTGCCCTTGCCTAAGGGGTCCGAGACATGTCTTCTTCAAGTGATCTTGCTCTTTGCCTTTGTTTGGCTTTCGATCGCTTGTTGGAGTTTCTTTTTATTCATTTCTTTTCTTTTTATTTTCTCTTGTGTTACTATTTGTGGGTGTTGTCAATGCACTCATCAAGGGGGAGATTGAGGACCATGTGTGGTTCGAGGACCGGTGGATGGTCGCTTCCTGGTGTGATGAGTGATTGACAACGTTGTGTGGACTAATTCTTGGCTAAGTATTGCAGGTGCAAGTTGCAGCTTGACTGGTGTTGGTGCAGGTGAAGAACAAGCGCGAAAGGTCGTCGCCGGTGAGGCCTCCAGGTGTGGAGAAGACAAGTAGGCTTCGTTCGAGGGACCCGGTGGCCAGCGGAGTCAAGTGCGAGCCGCATGGTGGCATGAATAGCGAGATGAAGTCATGGACGGTTTCTTGGTTGAGCCTCAAAACCAAGGTCGAGCCGGGACTACATGGGAGTCGAGTCATGAGTGGAGATTGGTGGAGGCTACACCAAGTTCGCGGGGTTTCGGTGGTTCACCAGAAAACCACTAGGTTCCTTGGTTGATCCACAAAGCCAAGACCGAAGAACCAAAGACGGAGGTGCAGCAGCATCAGACCGGTCTGACCAGTGGGTCTGACCGTTCTGACCGGTGGGTACCGGTCTGATCGATGTGGGACGACGCAGTCCGGAGACTTCGAAGCAGAGGACACGCGTCGGGATCGCAAGGCTTGCGTCAAGGCTAAGCAGGTTGCGGTCGCCGGGCATCCACAAAGATTTCCGATTTCGCCCTCGAGGGGCATGTATCCCTAATTAGCTAGTAAGGGTATTTTAGACTTTCGGTTGCCTCATATATAACCCAAGAGGTGAGAGGATGGCAGCAATCTCTTGGAACCCTAGTTCATTTGCTTTCCTATTTTCTCTTCCTATTTTCTTAGGATTTTCATAGGACTAGCTTGAGAGCTTCATGGTGAGATCTTGTGAGAGGGTTGGATGATCAGGCGGCAAGCTAGACCTTGTATGAATCTCTTTGGTATGTATAGATGATTCGGCGTGGTTCCTCAAGGCTTGGTTGTGTTCTTCCCGTTTGTTCTTGGTGGTGATTTTCGGAGCCCTCTCTTGGTGGATTTTTTGTGTGTTTTCAGAACATTGCTCTTGGGGATTTGGTGGGGGATGTATGTGTGAACCCTTCGTGGTTATTTTCCCTTTGATTCCCCTCCCAAATCTGTGAGTTAAGAGGCTCGATTTTGGGGTTTTCGGTGCTCTAGGGTTAGAGGAGTTCTTGGCGGGATTTCTTCGCTTCCTCTTGATTTGGCGAGTTTTGGTGGACAATATATTGGCTATGGACTTCCTATGAGGGGTTCCTACTATCCCCAAAGTCTTGCACAAGTCCGTGGAGCGATTCGGGTGATCGAGGTTTGGATTTGAGGGAGTTGACCCGCGGGTGCTGTTCATCCCGAGCTGCCCAGGCTTGACTGGTCTGACTGGTGTGTGTGACCGGTCTGACCGGTATATGCCACTTGTGGGATTTGCCTCAGGTGAACTGCTTGACTCGTGTGTCTTTGGGTCGTGGTGCTGCTGGTCTGTTCTTAGTCTGTTTGGAGTTGTTTTGCTTGGGTTTGTGAAGGGTTCTTCTTCCTTGCAGGTTGTGTTTTTGGAAGTGTTCTTGTTCCAGGGCCTAGAGAAGTCACTGAGGCTCTCTGGAAAACTTGTGTTGCTGCTGTAGCCACCGGCCTGACCGGCCCTGACCACCGGTCTGACCGGTGTCACCGGTCTGACCGGCGCAGGCCATCGGTCTGACCGGTATAGCACAGGCAGCAAGCCGTGCAAGTTTCCGTTGTGCGTATTGGTGAGTTTTGGCTTGGAAGGTTGTTTGTTGGTTCCTAGGTCCAGTAGCACTCTAGTGGTTGCGTGGGCTTGGCCAACTTGGGTAGTGAGTCGGAGACGTGTGTTGGAGGCCGTGTTCGTCTTGTTGGAGTCTTCATCTCCTTCGAGAAGAATTTTTATCGGCTCCCATTCACTCCCCCCTCTCTAGTTCGCCGTATCGGTCCTTCAATTGGTATCAGAGCCGGTTACGGGTCTTGATTGACTCTAACCAGTCTAAGATCCAAGGATGGCGTACCAGGAACGGGGTTCGGGTCCTCCACACTTTGATGGCAAAAACTACCAGATGTGGAGTAAGCGGATGGCGGCGTTTCTCCGCGAAAAGGGTCAGATCCTTTGGGATGTCACGGTGGACAACAGCTATGTCCAGCCAATGAACTTCCTTGCTCTAGGATTGAGGGACATGTTCGACGCCAACAACAAGGCGGTCGACTACTTGTTTCGTGCTGTGTCAGCCTGAATTCGATCGGGTGCACACGGAGAGCTTGGCTTGTAGAATCTGGTCGGTGTTTAAGGAAGCTCATGTTGGGAATGCCCAGGTTCAAGCTCGGATGTATGCGACCAATCGGAGAGAGTACGAGAACTTCACTCATATCCCCGGTGAGTCCATCGATGCCTTGTTTTAGAGGTTCACGGTGGTGGTCAACAACATGAGGGCCAATGTGGACGTGCTCCCGTACGATGATCATGATAGAGCTATCAAGCTCTTACACTCTTTGGATCGTACGGTTTGGGGCGGAAAGTTCGAGGCCACTATGGAGTCGGAGAAGTATGACACTCTGACCGTGAAAGAGCTGTTCTCGAAGCTCAAGTCGGCTGATGTGGATAGGGGCATGACAACCAAGATCGAGGGTCCGACTGACTCTCATAGTCTCACCCTCATCAGTGGTTCGAAAGGAAAGACTAACGCTAACCCATCCACCAGGATGTTCTCTTTGTCCTCTTTGATGTCTATGCCAGATAAGGAGTTCGAGGAAGAAGGAGAGTTGAGGCAAGGCCCGAGCGATGGTTGGAGCGAGCGACGTCGACTCCAGTTCCGCGTACTCCACCTCGAGCTCAAGTAGCAGTGAAGATGAAGGTGATTGTCGCAAGGGCAGGAAGTCGTCCAAGAACCTGAGCGGGCTGAGCTGCTTTGCTAGAGTCGGCTTCTGCACCATGGCGCTGAGCTCCGACAGCAAGAAGAGCACACAGAGCGACTCGGACTCCGATTTCGACGACGAGGTGCGTGATGAACTCCCCTTCTTGTGTCAAGAGAATGCACGGCTTGGCTTGTTGCTTGATAATCGTGATTATATGCTTAGAGAGGCTAAGAAAATGAGGAAAGAGCTTAGGGCTTCACTCGAGGAAGCTAGGACTAGAGTGGCTGAGCTAGAAACACAGAATTTGGATGCTAAGCTTGAAATTGATTCTCTGAAAGCTTCACCTGTTGTTTCTGATGAAGTTGAATGTGTTGATTGTCCTATATTTCTAGCTGATCTTGCCCTGTTTAAGGAAAAGCATGCCTCCAAGTGTGAGGAACTAGATGTGCTTAGGGTTGAAGTGGCTGACCTTAAGTCTAGACCTGCTTTGCTAGGTGCTTGCACTTCTTGCCCTATTTTGCATGGTAAAATTGATGAGATGCATGCTTACACTGTTTCTCTTGAGGCTAAGCTAAAAGAACCAATTCCTACATCTTGCTCTACCTGTGAATTGCATGCTTTGAAGAATCTGGAGCTTGCACATTATGTTGATCATTTGCAGGATGAGAATGATGAGTTGAGAAAGTTGATGGGTTGGTTGTCTAGCCATGAGCCTCAGTTGAGGATAATGATCGAGACATACAAGAGGCAGGATGGTGAGAGACTTGGGGCAAACAAGGTTGGTGAGAGAAGTGGAGAGAATATCCCAGAGCCACCAAAACCCACCACAAAAATGATTTCCCCCCTAAACATAACCATCTTAGGAACCGACTAGACACAACCCCAGCTCCACCCATGTTTCCTCCACAAACAAATGATTTCCAAAAGCCTATCAAATTTGTGAGCACTTCGGGAAAAGTGTTCTTTGGGAAAGAGAGTGAGAAGGCTAGTGAGGAGAAACCGATTGAGAAGCCGAGTGGAGAGAAACCAAGTGAGCAGCCCCATCCCAAGCCTGAACCTAAGCTTGTGAGGTTTCATTGTGGCTATTGTGGGAGAGATGGCCATAAGGATGAGTTTTGCTTCAAGAGGAAGCGAGAGGAGAGAATGGCAAAGGAGTGGGCTAACAAAGACAAGTACCACCCTTCCAATGGTGTACTTAAGCCTCGTGTGCAGATGCCCAGGGCCAAGGCGAGTGTGAGGACAGTTCCGGCTTGGGGAGAGCGAAAGGCTGTTGGAGGTACTGCTGGCCGGGCTACACCGGTCAAACCAGTGAGAGGCACCGATCAAACCGGTGCAGGCCTGGACAGGCAGCAGTTCGAGTTTCGTGCTCGTACAGGTGCTAGGTTTGGTTCTGGAGGTCGTGGTTCTAGTGGTTTGGCTGGAGAGTTTGCAGGAGGTCAGTTTGCTAGACGTTCAAGCTGTGTAGCACAGGCAGCAAGCCGTGCAAGTTTCCGCTGTGCGTGTTGGTGAGTTTTGGCTCGGAAGGTTGTTTATTGGTTCCTAGGTCTAGTAGCACTCCAGTGGCTGCGTGGGCTGGCCAACTTGGGTAGTGAGTCGGAGACGTGTGTTGGAAGCCGTGTTCGTCTTGTTGGAGTCTTCATCTCCTTCGAGAAGAATTTTTATCGGCTCCCATTCACTCCCCCCATCTCTGGTTCACCGTATCGGTCCTTCAGTCTGCAACACCGTGTGCATCATGATGCAGTGAGGGAGAGGCTGGCTCGAGGGGCAGCGGGCGAGCCTCACTCCCTCGGTGTCCGGTGCCGCACGCCGCCTCCACCACGACGCGTCCGCCCCTACTCTATCTTGATTGCTCGCCGCCGGAGAGAGAGAGAGAGAGAGAGAGAGAGAGAGAGAGAGAGAGAGAGAGAGAGAGAGAGAGAGAGAGAGAGAGAGAGAGCAGGTGAGGGGCCGGCGTTGGCAGCAGCTCGCGGAGGAGAGAGCTCCACCGCGTCGTGGTGGTCCCCCGCCGCATGCCGGAGTCATCCACGGGCAGGAGACAACGGGGTTTATACTGGTTCGGGCCTTCGAGGAGTAATACCCTACGTCCAGTGTGTTGCAGTCGTGTTCCTGAGCCAGGTGTGCTCGTAGTAGGGGTTACAAGCTAGTCAGGAGAGGGAGATCGCTCCCAAGTCCTTGGTGGTGATGTTTGGTCGTATGAAGGTCTAACCCTCATGACCGTTCCTCTCCTTTCCCTCTTATAGTCTCAAGGGGAGGTGCACAAGGGGAGATACAAAGGAGTTACATTGCTTGGCTGCTGGCACGTCCCATCGTACGTCGTTGTCCACCAGAGTGCATTGAAGCCGAGTTGCGATGCCTTGTCGGGGAAGCCGCCGCGTGGCCGGGTTGGAATGTTCCCTCCGGGACGCTTGGCCTTCTCCCCAACTAGTTCGAGTTTGTCTTGGTCTACCCGAGTGCTTGCCTAGCATGCCACGCCCGAGCCTAAGTCTAGGCCCGCGCGCGTCGTAGAGGGTGCTTGAGTGCCTCGGGTGCGTCTTACGTGTGGCAAAGCGAGAGATGATGGCGATGTGATGGTTGCGCGGCTTGTCAGACCTGCATTAAGGCTCTTGCCAGGGCAGGTCGCCTGCATGGTCGCCAGCTGTTGTTTCCGTGTGACGTGGAGATTCGCTCCTCCTCACGCATCGGTAGCGTCGCTCGAGTCGTGCGCCCGGGCCCACGCACTAGTCGGAGCCGGAGACTTGTCGTGCGAGGCGGAGACTTGTCGTGCGAGGGTTCCTCTGGTAGGAAACTAGTCGGAGATGCAGCCATCTGGCCAAGGGCTGGACGTTCTGCTTAGTGAGGGTCTTGACGAAGCTCTGCATGCCTTCCCTGAGATGCAGCACCAGGTGAAGGGTGGACTCCTTCTAGATGTTGTAGTCAGCAAGGGTACGACCATCCTCGAGTTGCTTACCAGTAAACAATTGACTCCACCTAGAGGGTTGCGGTTTTGCCGTTGTTAAGGAGGGTAATCTTGCCGTTGAAGGGGGCTCTAATCCGAGCCCTCGTCAGTAGCACCCGAGCCTGAGTGGGAGTTAAGAAGTTGCGCTCAGGCTCAGCCGATGGGTCTTGGTGTTGGTGGCGCCGTTCAAGTTCTTGGTGGGTGCGCGCGAGCGCATCCACCGTATGTAGCCCCCGAGCTCGTGGGTGAGTTGAAGACTCGCTCTCGAGCTTTTATTTGTAATTGTAGCTGTTGTAACCTTGGAGATTTCGTCAGGGCAGTTGTGGCCGTAGTGGTGACGTGGGCGCAGTCGTGGGCGTGGGTATCTCGGTCGATGCGACCGACATGACCGCTCCATTAAGACCGTGCGTAGGCTCTGCAAGGTTGCACGCCACGAGAATCGAGGCGTCGCGGTTGCGTGCGGCTGTTTCACCGGGACGCACGCGTGTGCAGGCGAAAGTCTTGCTGACACGGCGGGCCCAGTGTTGAAGATGGAGAGTCAAGCTTGTCCCCTTTAAAACCGTGCGTCGAGCGCTGGTTCGGGACTTTGCTTTCCATCTGCTTCCTTTCTCCCTCGCGCTTGCCCCTTGAGCTCCGAGTTCTTCCGCATCCACAGCGCCGTCGCCGCTCGCACTTCTAGCTCGCCCAAAGCCTCGTCGTCACAATGTCGAACTGGACGCGCTCCAACGTCTCCCGCGAGCAGCTCATTCGTCTCATTGAGGCGGGCCATCTGCCTCCCCTCACCGAGGCCGTTGAATGGATCATCCCCGCCGACGAGTCCGTGTCGCGCCCTCCCAGCGGGTATGTGGTGTCGTTCGTGGTCTTCCGCGAGCGCGGCTTCTCTGTCCCCGCCGACAGGTTTATCCGCGGGGTGTTGTTCGCGTACGGGCTGCAGCTTCAACACCTCAACCCGAACAGCATCCAGCAGATGGCTGCTTTCGAAGCAATGTGCGAGGGGTTCCTCGGCATCGGGGCGTACTGACACTTGTTCCGGTACTTCTTCAGGTTCACCTGCTTGAGGGACAGCCCCCGCGCGGTGACGATCGGTTGCGCCAACCTTCGGATGAAGAAAGGCCATAGCGACGACTATATCCCGGCAGCGCTGACCAGCTCGAACAACGGCTAGCACAAGGTGTGGTTCTACTTGTGGAACGACCCCGAGCATGCGCTCCCGGTGTACACCGGGTGCTCCATCGCGAAGTCGCAGAGGAACTGGGCGGACGACCCCGCCAAGAAAGAGCAGGAGAAGATGCTCAAGTATCACTGGGCTGTGCTGGGACGCCTGTGGAATGCCGGAATCACCTTGGCGGAAGTAGCCGGGTAGTACCATGCCCGAGGAGTTGTACCGCCCCGGAGGCAACCACTCCGACTCTGCGACATGACGGCCGACAGGGCCCCTGGGTGGAGACTGTGACCGCAGCGGAGCTTCTGTCGCTGCTCGAGGTTCAACGCCGCGTGGCACAAGCGATCGGGAGATCGACCTACTCGTGTCCGCCGGCGCGGATGCTTCCGATGCTCCCCAACTCGGGGACAGAAAAATTTGTAAGTTGTCTATCTTCCCGACAAGATTCATCTGCCCTTCGTCGTGAAATCACCTTCTCGGGGTTTGACCTTGGTGCGTCCTTATTGCGGCAGTTAAAATGTGCCCACCACATCCCGGCCAAGGCACCTCTCCCGGAGGAAGCAATCTTCAAACAGAACCAGGCCGCGGCAGAGAAGAGGCGCGCTGCGCACAAGGCGCAACATAAGAAATGCCAGATCGCCAAGTGCGATCGCAACGACAACCGCAACAAGAGGCAGAAAGCGGGAGAGCAAGGTGTCTCCTCCGATGAGGATCCGTCGCCCGAGCCATCATGGAGCGGCGATATCGCCAGCGCGGCAGTCAACTGGACAAACATGTCGGGGTCATCCTCGTCGTCGCCACCCCGTGGCTCTGAAGTGTCATCATCGCGCTGGCGGCGAGAGGCGGGGCGTGACAAGACTGTGGGCTCGAGCTCACGTCCGGCGGCTCCCCCTGCCCGAGTGGGCCAGCGATCGGTCCGCTCCCGCGCGGTGCCCAGCGGGATGGGCACTCCCGAGCCGCAGAGACCTGCACCCCGCCAAGTTGACCCTCCGAGAAGGTCGAAGGAGCGATCAGTGTCCGTCCGCCAGTTTTATGGCGGCTCGGACTAGCCCGACTCTGACTCCCTGCAGAGGCGCCGGTCGGAGGGGAGGTCGTCGAATTCAGCATCAACGCCGAGCGTGCCGCCAGCAGTGGAACTGAGTGCTGCCCCGTGGTGCTTGCAGTCGTTGCTTATCCAGGGTGGCGGAGCCCCGAGTGTCCATGTGTCCCTTGTCGCCGGCGGGGGCCATGGTCCAACTCCGGCTGTTATGGAAGTCGGAGGGAAAGCCCCCGAGCCAACGGGAGGGAGTGTTTCCACTGTAGAGGCGGCCAGCCGAAACGGAGAGGCACCTGAGACGGTGAGCTCAAGACGTGTCGTTCCCGAGCGGGGCTCGAAGCGCGCCGCCTCCGAGCAGGGCATTTCGGACCGCCCGGTGAAGAAAGCCCGGGTGCGCTCCAAGATGTAAGCCTCCGACTTCAGTTTCTGTCGGCTCTGACTCCTCCGACTTGTTTGTTGATGTTAGTATTTGTCTTCTCGTAGTCATGCTGACACTGGAGTGCTTAGCCTGGGGCCCCTGAAGCGACTGGCGCTGAGGGCGCAGGTGATCTCTCCCGAGCCTCAGCCCCAGCCCCCGAGCACCGGACCGGTGCCGCCGCAGGCCGAAGAGCAGCTGTCAGTGGTCGCCGAGATGAGGGCGCCAGCCACGCCACTTCCACCAGCCCCCACCACTGCCGTCGAGGAAGGTGAGGCGGTTACGGAGGCGACCGTCACTCAGGCGGCCCTGGGAGCACCGTCTGAGGCTGGCCCGAGCGTCGAGGGCGTGGCGATGGTCTTGGATGAAGACTCAGCGCCTCCCCCACCGTCGGAGAGTCACGATGCCGTGATGGCCCCGGTGTCGGAGCCGGCCCAGGCACCGGCGACGGCGAGCCTTCCCCTTGCTGTGGGGGTGCCGGTGACCTCTCCGGCAGTGGAAGTTCAAGGTCCTCTCCCGACCGCGGAGGTGGCGGAGCCCTCTTCAGCCCGAGTTTCCCTCACGGTCGAGAAGATGATGGATCTGGAGGCGTGCCGGTACATCGACTTCTCCAGTGTCGGGGTAATTGACCTCGAAGCGCCACAACTTCTGGAGAAGAAGTACGAGGTGGCGGCAGAGCGGACGTCCAACGAGCCGACGATCATGGAGACAATCGCGTCAGTCTCGAAGGCGCTGTAGGAGTATGAGCGCGCCAGCGGCTTTGCCTCGACCGCTGCAACAGACGCGGAGGATGCGGCCCTTGCAGCTCCAGCGGCTCACGTGGAGCCGACAGAAGATGCGTCCGTACCACCGCAGGTCAATGAAGGTCGGGAGGCGTCGCCTCCCCAGTCAGTGGAGGCTGTCGGAGCTCCAGCCCCCGTCGTGGGGCCTGGTGCGGCGGGGGCCATTTTCGGAGGAGAGGGAACATCACCGCCCCGTCCAGTTGCCGCTGAAGCCGAGGGCGTCGAGACTCTCGTGCTTGACGAGCCGGACACCGTTGCGCAAGAGTTGGCCGTCTCTGAGACGATGACTAGGGCCACCACCCCGGAGATTCAGGAGGCCGAGGAGACAGAGGCGTCCCTGTCACAAGGCGCTGTGGGCGGCGAGGCCCGGACACTCGAGCTCGCGTGCACTTCGTGGGCGGCTACCTCTGGAATTGAAATCGACTCCGAGGGTGACGAGGAGGCCGTGGCGCGCCACACCTTGGAGTGTGGGATGACCTTGGCGCGCCGCGCCTTTGACGAGCTCATCCTCCCCACGACCTCGGTAAGTTCTCTTGTCAAGGATTCTTTTCGATTTTGCAATCTTCTCGAGCTACACTAGTCATTCCGGCTTTGTTGGCTGCAGACCCTCTAGTCTTCAGGTTGGAGACGTGCCCGCGAGGTGCGCCAACTTCGCGCAGAGCAGACCCAGCTAGAGATGCAGCTCGTCGTGGCCCGGGTGGCAGCAGCCGGTGCCGTGGCGAGCAAGACATCCGCGCGGGCGTCCCTCGAGGCTGCCCGCCAGTCCACGAAAGATCGAGCCATCTCCGCCGAGACCGCCGCCACAGCGGGCCCGCCAGCCGGCGGGACTCGCTGGCGTAGAGGCTTGCGCTCGCCGAGGCTGAGATCGAGAAGCTCCGAGTGTTTGCAACGTCTGCGGAGGAGGCGGCTGAGAGAGCCAAGACCGTCGCGTCCACGGCGGATACCACTGCCCGAGAAGCCTCCCAGACCGCTGCTCGTGAGAAGGCGGCCCTCGAGGCAAAGGTGTTGGAGCTGGAGAGTGACTTGCAGACGGCTACGACAAACTTGGCGACGACGAGCCGTCAGTTGTCCCAGGTCACTAACCAGCTTCAGGTGGCAACCGAGGAAGCGTCGCGGCTTCGGAACTCCAACGCCAAGTTGTCGCAGGATCTCGAAGGTAAGTCGAACGATCCCCTGGTTCTTGTCTGGTTCAGAGTTTGCTTCTTGTTGAGGCTTGACTTGATAACCTTGGTTGCAGGGTCGCGCGTGATTCGCGCGGAGATGGTGGCGCAGCTGGCGACGGTCAAGCAAGAGGGGAACGCCGCCATCCTCAAGGTCATCGAGAAGGACGGTGTCCTCAAGCGCTTGTCGGAGCAGCTACAGAGTATGCATTGAACTCCAGTGTCATCTTCCTGTCTTTTTTCTTCCCCTCGAGCCCTCCATGACTCCTTGTTCTTGCTTGTTCCTCAGAGGTCCAGGCCGAGCTAGAGCAGTCCCGAACATCTCGAGAGCAGGACTCGGCCGCCCTGAACCAGGCCCGCGAAGCCCGGTGCAAGTCGGATGCCATTGCCGAGAAGGCCATCGGGGATATCGCCAATCTCGGCAGGGCGATGAGTTCAGCCATGGCCGTGCTCGGTGTGCCACTTGGTCCGCGGACGCCCGAGACACTGATAGAGGAGGTTGGACGTCTTCCCGGTGTGGTGCACGATCTTGAGTTGTCGACGGCTCACCGCGCAGTGCACCGACTCATCGCCATGTTCGAGTCGCACTACCAAGGGCTCGACCGCACGACGTTGAGCGGCGGCTGGGCCTCAGGTGCTTCCGACGATCAGTGCAACGAGTTGGAGGAGGATTGTGCCACCTTCGCCCGCGAGATGGCCGACGCTGCCTTGAAGGATCTGAAACTGCTGCCACAAGACGGGTCAGAGGCTCCAGGAGTTCCCGGGCCCCCAAATTAGACATGCCACAAACTATTTGTAATAATTTCAACATGTTGCCAGGTTATCCCGTAGCTAGGCTTTTTATCTGGCGTTATCTCTCGATCGCTTCCGAGCGCCCGAGGACGACTGCAGCAACGTGAAGCCGAACTTAGAGGGGCAAAACAGTCAAGCCGTGCTCCGGAGCCGCAGGGGTGTAAGAGTCATAAGGCTTGGCCCCTTCGAACCGCTAAGCTCGACCATTCGTTCGCAGCCCCCAGGACCTCGAGAGGTTTGGGAGATAACTTTAGCTGAGGTTTTGGTCTTGCAAACTCCTCTTTTGGACCGGAGTCGCGGTGGTCACTCGAATGTTCTCGGAAAAGGGATCGGATGAAAGCCGGAGACTAGAGAAGTACTCGCAAGTCTTCGTGTTGTAGCCGCGGGGGCGTTAGCACTAGGAGCTTTGAACGAATAGGCGACTCGCCATCTCATGCAAACTGTCATCTTCGCTTTTTTCGAGTTCGAGCTTCCAACAAAAAACTTCTCGCTCGTGCGATCGGTGTCGACAAAGTTGTCGGAATTTTTTGAAAATTTTCGAAAAAACGTTTAGGGCACAAGGGCATTGTGCCTTGGTAGCCCCTGAGCAGGGAGCGTCTTTGCCTTGGTGCAAAGACACTGCCTGCTCAAGCACAAGCATTGCCATAAAGAAAAAGGTCAGCCGAATATAAGATTGAACTCGGAGACATGTGAACAAGGGCAAGGTGCATATATTTATTGATGTACGAGTTTTGAACATTTACTTAAGGGTAAAACGGGCACAGGTGTTCGATGTTCCATGTGTTGGTGACGACCCTCCCATCCTCGTACTTGATCTTGTACGTCCCTGGTCGGAGTTGCAGCTCATCCCCGAGTTCGGGGGTCTTCTCCATCACCAGCCCCCATCGCGTTCTTCCCGTCGACTAGGTCGCCAGTGCCGACCATGAAGCACTCGCGTGCGGGATCGTAGCCTTCGGTGCTGGAGGTGTCGGAGTAGCCGAACCAGTAGTCCGCGGCGTCGAGAAACAGCTGGAACATCACCGGGTCTGGCACGCCAGAGAAATCCCATTCCGCGTACCCATGCGAGGTCGCGGGGGGCAGCTCGTTGTCGGAGCCACGGTACGACTCGTTGTCAGTGGCGATGAGGTTTCTGGCCGCCAGGAGGTGGTAGGCGGGGAGGTCATCATACACCGCAATGTCAGTGCCAGCGGACGAGGTGTAGGCGGTTGCGGCATTACACATCCCATGGGGGAACTGCGGCTCGGGAGCTACGCGCTCCACCGCGGGAGCCAACATTGTTCCGTCGAGGGGAGCGTCGTGTCGTGCCGCGGCACGCGTGGCCTGACGTCGTTCCGCTCGCGCCTGGCGTGAGCGGCGGCCTGCGGCGTCGGCGTCGAGGTCTTTGAAGGGCCCGCAGCGCCTGGCAGTGCGGGCGCCGGGACACCAACAACAGGGGTGGCGGGAACCGGTCCCGGTCCAGTCGACCACCACGGATGGAGCTTGGCGCGGTTGGTGATGCGCATGAGGTAGTCGTTCCCTGTGGTTTGGAAGTTCAGACTCCCAAACCGGATTTCGAATCCGGACGGGAGGGGGTCCGAACTGCCCATGGAGTACCTCTGGCCCCTGTACACGGTGCGGATCACCATCGTGACGGTTGTCGGGAAGCAAATCTTCAGCGTGAGGCCCCCTACCTGGCGTGCCAGCTGTCAGGGTTCTCTACCGCCGGCAGTAAATTTCTATCGATCGCGTGTCGGGCTCGGATGGTTAGTGCAGGAGACAACGGGGTTTATACTGGTTCGGGCCTCCGAGGAGTAATACCCTACATCCAGTGTGTTGCAGCCGTGTTCCTGAGCCAGGTGTGCTCGTAGTAGGGGTTACAAGCTAGTCGGGAGAGGGAGATCGCTCCCAAGTCCCGGGTGGTGATGTTTGGTCGTATGAAGGTCTAACCCTCATGACTGTTGCTCTCCTCTCCCTCTTATAGTCTCAAGGGGAGGGGCACAAGGGGAAATACAAAGGAGTTACAGTGCTTGGCTGCTAGCACATCCCGTCGTACGTCGCTATCCGCAGGGTGCATTGAAGTAGAGTTGCGATGCCTTGTCGGGGAAGCCGCCGCGTGGCCGGGTTGAATTGTTCCCTCCGGGACGCTTGGCCTTCTCCCCGAGTAGTTCGAGTTTGTCTTGGTCTACCCGAGTGCTTGCCTAGCCTGCCACGCCCGAGCCTAAGTCTAGTCCCGCGCGCGTCGTAGAGGGTGCTTGAGTGCCTCGGGTTGAGTCTTGTGTGTGGCAGAGTGGGAGATGATGGCGATGTGATGGTTGCGCAGCTTGTCAGACCTGCATTAAGGCTCTTGCCGGGGCAGGTCGCCTGCATGGCCGCCAGCTGTTGTTTCTGTGTGACGTGGAGATTCTCTCCTCCTCACGCATCGGTAGCGTCGCTCGAGTCGTGCACCCGGGCCCACGCACTAGTCGGAGTCGGAGACTTGTCGTGCGGGGCGGAGACTTGTTGTGCGAGGCGGAGACTTGTCGTGCGAGGGTTCCTCTGGTGGGAAACTAGTCGGAGATGCAACCGTCTAGCCAAGGGCTGGACGTTCTGCTTAGTGAGGGTCTTGACGAAGATCTGCATGCCTTCCCTGAGATGCAGCACCAGGTGAAGGGTGGACTCCTTCTAGATGTTGTAGTCAGCAAGGGTACAACCATCCTCGAGCTGCTTGCCAGTAAACAGTTGACTCCACCTCGAGGGTTGTGGTTTCGTCGTTGTTAAGGAGGGTAATGTTGCCGTTGAAGGGGGCCCTAATCCGGGCCCTCGTCAGAGTCTTTTTTCTATTTTTAGTAGTGTTTGTTTTCTTTAGATGCAAGTAAATAGTCTCGTAATCGGTTAGGAGTCGGGTGGTCCTTAGGACATAAATAGTGGCCCTGTGTGGTTGGGAAAATTGTACACACCAATATCAAACAAACCATTTACAACATGTATTTTACAGCATCTACTTTTCGGTGACTTCGCCATTGTGTTTTTCTTTTTTTCAGTGTCGTCCTTCAAGTTCGTCGGGCTACATCGATCGATCTCCGGCAAGCTTGTGAGTACCGTTTTACTGAATAATCCTAGGTTTTAACCTCCGGGCGCATCAGCAAGTTTTGGTATCAGTTCTTGTAGTTTTTAGCTTTTATCACCAATTTATCACACTCGATCTAGATCTTGTCGGCTTCTAACACTACAGCCGATTCAGACTTGTTCGAGTGTTGACGTCACTATCGGCCGATCTAGCCGATCTCTCACATATTCGCGTTTCGGTCGCTTTCGAGCCGGGCGATCTTGCTTCTCTGTATCAGTCGATTGGCAGATACACGTGACACTGAAGATCCGTCGGTTCTCTAGCTGATCCTTAATATTTTTTCATTGTCAATCAACAGGTCAGATTGGATGTCATGCCTCGCTACCGACCGGGGAGTCACGTGTACTACACGCGTAGGTGACAGATATGAATGAAAGAATCTCGATAATGAGGATGAAATATTCTGTTTTGAGGAGGATTTGAAGTATCACGAGTGTGATGATCCGACCAATCGACTCTCTGTGTTTGGTTGGGGAGGAAAAAATTTCCGCCTCACTTTGACCACTTATTAAGGGTATTAAACAATGTCAGTTTTCAAAACTACCTCCACAGCCCTGTGTAAAATCGCGAGACAAATCTAATGAGGTATTTGACCGCATGATTAGAGAATGGTTACTGTAGCATTACACTCATTAGATTCGTCACGCAGAATTACACTCATCTGTGAAAAGGTTTTGCAAATAGACTTCATTTAGTACTTCATGCACGCAAGATTCCCTAAGCGAATTTTTTTTCCTCCCCTAACCAAACATAAGCTGAGGGGCATCCTTGTGGTTTCCGACTGACATGTGAGCGGTGTGCGTCCGCATTCGCCACCGGGTCGCCCGTGGGTCACGCGAGAAGAAGGCGGAGGCTGGAAAAAGTGCGCCGCGTGGCGGCCGGCGGGACCGCGAGAGGGCGCGAGGCGCACTTGGCGCTGTCGAAGGGGCGGCTCCGCGGAGACTGGTTCGACGTCCAACGATCTCCCGAGGTTGTTGGAATCCGTCGCATCGCATAGGCTACTTTTATCGCCCACGAAAGGAGTCAATCTTCAGCGCTTCAACGAAAATCCACGTTGAAGATTTACGATAAACCGTGCTTCGAAGTTGGAGCTAATTAAGAAAGCTACTACTTTCTCTGCTCGAAAATGTAAGATCATTTTAGTGTTTTCAGGTTCATGAATTTTACTAGGTATCGGGTACAAATATAGCAATATTTACTAATCTAGTAAATCAAAAATAACTTACAATTTGGAGCACAGAGTAGCAGTACAGTACGTGAAGATGGATTTGCTCAAGCAGAAGGTGACAAAATCCCGCGACCAACGAAGGGCCTAATCAAATTTCGAAACCGAGAGGCGACAGTCACGAAAGGACCGGAGAATGTTAAGTAAGATTAATCATTGGTTCTAGGCTAATGAAGGATAGGGTACCAGCCACGTAGTGTACTATGGACGAGCAGAAGCAACCTCCGAGACAGCAACAGCTAGCGAGTAGCGCCCTCAAATGGAGCAACCTCTTCTTCTTTTTTCGCGCATTCCGAGGCACGCGAGCTGTTCAAGGCGCTTCCTAATCCACCTTGGGTTTCCTAATCATGGCCCTCTCAAAGGTTCAAATGTTTAGCAAAAAAATGCTACTAGTGTAGTAGTCTTTTTCTTAGCAAAAAACGCTAGCAGTGTAGTGTGCGTATTGTTGTACTTTGTCGAGTTCGCAATTCGCATGTCTCCTTTTTTTTTTGGTCTGGTATCCCTCCCCTTGGTAAGGCCCATCATCCATTCGTTCCACGTGACCTCTTCAGCCCATTTTTGAGGGCGGTCAGGCCCAACCCATGGAACGGATTCGCGTAACCCGGACTGCGGCGTGCGTGGATTGAATGAATTCACAAACAGTGCCGATTGAATGATTCGCATCCGTAAGCGCGCATCAGGCGGGCGGAGTTCAAACTTCAAAACTTCAAATTCGACAGCTGCGCGTTGCGACCGCACCGCATCAACGGATCGTTTGTACTCCAGCTCCTCGGTTCTCTTTAACTCGTGCCACGCACTTTGCTGTACACCTTTTTCCTACGGAACCGGTGCAGGGTTGCACGGCATCAAAAGTTTGATCACATGGTACGAGAGGGCAAAAAAATGTGTACGGGAAGCGACCATTGCTTGCAACAGCCGAGCAAGTCCAGCTGCGGAAAGCACAAGGAGGCAGGCACTGCTGGCTGCTGGCTGCTGGCTTGCTGCGGCGGCGGGCGGATCGTCGGATACGACGCAGGATTCAGACGCTCCCGCCCGGCTGAGGGGGTCGCAGGTCGCAGCAGGGTAAGGAAGGGCACGGGCAGCACAGGCAAGCGGACACCCGAGACCCGACGCGCGGCGCCCCCCACCACGTCGTCGGCCATCCGCCCTGGTCCTGCACCCCTCGCGCCTAACGGGGACATTCTCCGTTCTCCGTTGAGCGTTCCACCAGCCCTCCACCCGTCCGTTCTCCGTTGTTCCCGTGATCCCATCTCCCACTTCCCAGCTGAGCGCAGCGGCGACATTGATGCGCAGAAAGCAGCCTCGGTTCTTGTTGTCCAGCGCGCCGCCCCGAACTGCTCCGGGCACCTGGAAAAAAGGGAGGGTGCCCGTGCGCCGCCGTGCCCTGCCTGATCGGCCCGGTTGGTTCGGCACGTCGTCGGCAGAGCGATCGGCTGTTCCGCCTGCCGCGACGCCGGTGGTTCTCCCGTGAATCACGCGTGACGCCGAAAGTGACCGGGGACGGAGTTGGAACGGGGCCGATCCGTCGTCGTCCTCCGACGACTCCGAGTGGAGTGATTGGGCTCGCAAAGGCGTGTGACGCTCGCTGTGTGGCATCCTCCGGTTCCGTGCCCCCCCCCCCCCCCCTGCTGCTTTTGTTTGCCCTGCTTTGTGGTACTGGGATAGGAATAGGAGAAGCTGCTAGCTATACTCGTAGTACAGACGTGATGGACTGATGTGACCTTTCCTGGAACGCCAGTTGCAAAGCTTTCCGGCATGTGGGATGGGAGTGGGGCACGCAACCATATCCAGCTACAAGTACTTTTCTTCTTCTTTTATCGTATTTATTTCAACGGATATTTTGTTTATTTATTTTTGTTATTTCAAAGAAAGATGAAATAAGAGCTACAGACTTTTCTCTTGTTTCATCTATTTTCAAAATATTTTTCTCTCATAACAAATATATATACAAATTATTACGTGGTATTTTTCTCTCCTATCAAATAGCAGATCCGACTAAATGACTCGGCTGGTCCAGCTAGCAGCCTAGCACTACAGTCTACTAGTACAGATCACCGGCTAGTGCCTAGAGTACTCTCTTGGACTTACCAAATAATTGACCCGTCTGCTAGATTTTAGATGGAGGTGTTAGAGCAACTCCAACAGCCTCTTTATTTTTTTAAGTTAAATTTGGAGTTTTAGCCTTTTGTAAAAATAGAAGACCTCATAATTCTACATGATGATCCAACAGTCTCTGTAAATTGAAACCTTTATACTAGTGGGACCCACATGTCATTCTTACCCCCTCCCTACTTATCCATCCCCACCGGAGAGCAATGGCATGGAGCAACCTTATCCATCCCCACTGGACTGGAGAGCAATGGCATGGAGAAGCAGCGGAACCAGGACGACGTGCCAGAGATTGACGGCGACGACCTGCTCGTCAAGCTCTTGGACGCGTCCCTCGCCGCCGAGGACGACGCGGGCCAGGCGCTCGGCTTCGCAGTCGACAGACGTCGACGACGACTGCTGGATCGACGGCCAAGAGCTGAGTTACGGCATCCATGTGCACCAGGACTGCGGCCTCGACGGCATCCTGTCCGACTTCGAGGAGTACGGGAGTCCGCGGCCGAGGCCGTCCCCGGCGCCGTATGCATTCTTCGCCGACGAGGACACCCCGGACACAGGTGGGTGGGGACGGGCGGCGTCGGCATGTGCGGAGGAGTCTCCGCGCGGCGGCGGCGCGCGCGGCGGAGCGAGGGCGGCCGGCGGTACGCGTCGTCGGTGAGTCGGGGCGCAGCGTCATGGAGCTCCTCGAGGAGCGGGAGGACGAGGTGCAGCCGACGCAGGAGGTTGGCGCACTCCATGCGCTGCGTCCGGCGGAACTCGGCGAAGGAGCTTGGCCTTGCAACTCCAGCCGGCTACGAGGCCCCACGGAGGAGCTCGGACTCGCGGCTTCGGCCGAAGGCGCGGCCCCGCGGAGGAGCTCGGCCTCGCGGCCCTGGGCGGTGGCGTGCACCGAGTCCGGCCCCCTCTCGCATCCTCCTTCGCCCATGGCTCTCGTGCGCCGGCCCCGCCCGACCCGTTCCCGCCACCTCCCTACGCCATTGCTCGGCACACGGCGCGAAGAGGAACACGATTTGGCGCGAGGGAGGGGCGCGGGAGGGATCCATCCCGGGAGATCCGCCGATTTTGCGAGGGGGGAGAGCTCGCCAAAGGTCGCGAGTCGCCAGGCTCAAATGGCGAGCAGGATTGCGAAGATGGATTTTGACGAGGCTGTTGGAAGGGTGTCGTGGTGTTTTTTTCCATCGTTTAGAGAAGGAAAATGATTTAAAGGAGCTGTTGGAGTTGCTCTTAGTTTGCATTTAAAGTAACTTTTCCAATCATTTGAAAAAGGAGAGGGAGAGAGAAAAGGGGTGGGGTCCACCAAAGTAACACCAATTTCCACCTCTTGGAGGTGTTAGTTTTTAGTTTGGTGTTAATTCCAACTAACACCAAACTAACACATGTGTTTGGCTCCAAAGTGTTAGTTTTGGTGTTAGTTTGCTACAAACTAACACTAACACCTCCATCCAAACATGACCATTATCAAATAATGCAGTATCAAGGAACGATGTCAACCACAACGCACAACCAGTGCAGTGCCCCTTTCGGAGGAGGATAAACGCGTTGCGTGATTGTGGAGCTGCAGGTTCAACATCCCTACCATTTGTTTTTGACAGGCAGACCCCTACCACTTTTGAACGTAGCACAACTGTTTGTATGTAAACAATGGAACTAGGAATATGTGACTTTAAAACTAGTGCTGGTTGCCTCTTCATTTAAAATTACTCGCCGAGTTTTTTATCTTTGTAAAAGTATGGTTTTTCATAGTAATTTTGGCCAAAACTTCAAAACATAATACTCAACCTATTTTTAAAGAAATTTTCTATAATGCTTGGGCAAAAAGCTTTAGTACCTCCAAAATTTGGATTTAAAACTTAACTTATTCATGGAGAGAGAGAGAGAGAGAGAGAGAGAGAGATTTCAAATCTTGTTAGGGGTATGTTACACCAATTGAGATGGTTTGATGAAAAAGTTTGAGCCCATAATCTTGTTCACGAGGTCAAGCAACGGAGAGAGCATGGACTGCTCATAGAATCAAAACATTTTCCCCCCAACAAATCATGCTTTGTATTCTTTTGTCAAAAAGAAAACACGTTCCACATTCTTGAATGAAATGAGTATCACGTGTTCTTGCTAAGTATACTGACTTCAATCATACACAAAATCATGCATTGGGATTTTGCTGCCAGTCATTACACATTTTAATTATAATTTTTTTGTGCATCTTGAATTTGGACACTAAAAAACCGACCAAAGTAGATTTTTATGGATAAGTGTTGCATATAGTATATTTTGTATTATATTATAAATATATCACAGCAGAAATAAGTGATGAAAGCTATGTTTCAAAGACCATTGATGATATACGAAAAACAACTTATTAATGATGGGGGCTCGGGGGGACACAATTAGACATCGCTTCGGCGACACTGTCGCGCCGCGGACACATCAAGGGGGGTGTTCACTAATCTAATCTATTTCAAAAATTTAAAAAGTTACAAATCCTAAACCATGCATCTAAATTAAATTTCAATTTAAAAATGGAATTATGTCTTGAGATCTTCAAAATAAGATCTCATTTGACTATGTTTTGATAAATATTTTAAAAACATTTTTAATACCAAATATTAATTAGTGTTACAACAAACAAGTCACTGTTATACGCAGAACAAGTTTGCATATCGGCTTGAAAAAATATATAATTAGTGTTACGACAAGAACACGTCCTAATAAACAAATCATGCTTTGTATTCTTTTGTCAAAAACAAAATATGTTTTGCATTCTTGAATGAAATAAGTATCACATGTTCTTGCTAAGTATACTCGATGCAATCATACACAAATCATGCATTGGGGATTTTTCTGCCAGTCATTAAACATTTTAATTATAAATATTTTTGTACACATTGACTTTGGACATTGAAAAACCGATCCGAGTAGATTTTAATGGATAAGTGTTGCATATAGTATTTTTTGTACTATATTATAAATATATCACAACAGAAATAAGTGATGAAAGCTATGTGTTCAAATACCATTGATGATATACGGAAAATAACATATTCATGATTGGGAGTGGGGGACGCGAGTAGACATCGCTTCGATGACACTACCGCGCAACGCGCGGGGGAGGGGGTGGGTGCGACGCCACGTGCGGTGTACGGCGCGTGTGGGGTCACTCTAATCTATTTCAGAACTACAGAAAGTTATAAATCCTAAACCGTGCATTTAAATTAAATTTTGATTTTAAAAATGTATTTCTTGTGCTGAAATTTTCAAAATAAGATCCACTTGACTATGTTTGATAAAAATATTTTTTAAAACATTTTTAAAATACCAAATAGTAATTAGTGTTACAGCGAACAAGTCACTGCTATATGCAAAACAAGTTTGCATATTGTCTCGAACAAAAAAAATCGAAGGATCAGAACATGTCATAATATCGTTCAGAACAACTTATTATTATAGCGAGAACAACTTTGTATGTCATCTCGAACAAACAAAATAAAATGTCAGAACAAATGAGAACAATTGTCGGAACAAGATCCTATTATAGCTAGAACAAGTTGTCTGTCATCTCAAACAAAAACAAAATGTAGTGTCAGAACAAATCAGAACAAGGGCCAGAACAAGTTATTATTATAAATAGAACAAGTTATTATTATAGCCTGAACTAGATATTATTATAGCCATAACAACATATTATTATAGTCAGAACAAATTTGCATCTCATCTTGAACAAACAAATATTAATGAAAAGAAAAATTATAAAAAGGAAAGAATATATAAAAATTGAAATGTAAACAAAAAATAAATAAAAGATAAACAAGAAAAAATAAAATAAATGGAATAAAAGGAAAGAAGGAAAAAAGAAAGAAATAAAAAATGAAATAGAAAAATAATAGTAGAAATGAAATATAAATAAAAAGAAAAACAAGAAGAAAAAAGAAAAATAGAAAAGGAATCCATAAATAAAAAATAAAAAAATAAAATAAAACTCAAAATAAATAAAAAGAAAATGAAATAGAAAAAACAAATAAAACATACTCCCCCACCACAGAAAAAAGCGGCGCCCGTGTCCGCCGACTCCCACGTGGCCACGTCTGTACAACACGACGCTCGTTGAATCTGTCGCTAATGCGACACATAGTATCCACAGGCTCGGGGGCAGTGTATCATGAAAAAAGTATACCGAACAAGGCTAAATATTTTCCAAAATGAGTGGATGGTTCTGACATTTCCTATCAGGAAAATGTTTCCGTTAAGAGTGAAGCAGTATTTACTTTTCCAATAAACACGCGGCCTTTTGCCTTTTCCTTCCAAACATTTCCACAAAAAAGAACTTTTATGGTACGTGCAACTGTTTCGTTTTACTAATAGTGCTTGAACAGGAAGTACTAACAGTCAGCCTGTTCGGTTGGTGATGGTTTGTCTTTGGTTTCTTCGAGAGAAGAGTATTCTTTGGTTGGTTATTGGTGGTGGTTTGTTACGAGAGAAAAATCTTTATTTGGTGGTGGTGATAAGCCAAGCAAACATGGTGAGTAATTTCAAATTGCTTTTATTAGATTACATGATGGTTAATTTATAACGTGAGCCGTACAGAAACGTGCCCCTTTGTCCTTGATTGTATCTACTCCCTGTCAGTTTCTTCAGTGTTCTTATTGGAGGTACCATTTTGTACCGGAAAACAATTTACTGTGATAAGTTAATGACCATCCCGTATTTTTTATTAAAACGGACATGAATGCAGTAATTGTCTTTACTATTGGTCTAGTGGAGTGACTGTATATGTCCATTTTCTGCACTGTGCAGAGTTTTGGACACATGCTATCAGAAATGAAAAACATTTTCACACAAGGGGGAAGTTGCAAGAATAAAATGCCATAGGTAGGCATCTGCAAAGAAATAAAAATATAGGGGGTGTTTGAGTACTGTACAGTGAACATACCTATGTTGACAAGAGATCTAGGCACACTGTACTTTATTGAGGTGCAAAGTAACCATGACTTCTATCCATGCTTGAATTACTCCCTGAAGTAATAATAGGGAAAAGCCATATATTACCTGGGTATTCGAGGAGGTTTGGTCACCTGAATTTGGAATCATTGGATCTGCTGACTGCTTCATCTGGAACCGTCCTAGTTTGCAGATTGTGCCGCTCAGTTGATTTGATTTTTTTTTGTTTTGCTACCATCTTGGCCCCACAAGTCAGCCTCTCATATTAATTTTTGGTTCCCTTGCCCATTTGTTTGTCCCTGTTGTCTCAATCTGACACCATTTCACTCACCCTTTCCGCTTTTCCTCTTTGACTTTCCCCTTCTGCTATTCGCTCTCCGGGTGTGTTGTTGAGGTGAGGCAACTTGCTCCTTTCTACCTTTGATTTTTCAAATTTGTGCGCGTCTGAAGTATAATATTTGTGTTAACATGCGATATAGCTTTTATTTGTTGCTTGCTATTTCATTTAGTTTTCCTCTTCGATATCTCCCTTTGCGTTGGATTTCCTGGCGTTTCGTCCTTCCCCTTATATTCATACTAAGATTATGCTCGCTTTTTCTTTGATTTTTTTCATTATTATTATATGTTTGTATAATTCACGAATTAGGATGAACAACTGATTGAGGTTAATTTTGTTAGTTGGCCGTGTGTGTCCATCTCAGTGTTCCTGGGTACCTAAATTAGCGGTTTTGCGATCTAGAGCTGCGGTGAGTTGGTACTTTCTGGAGGTGGAGGATCTAGATCGTCCTGGGGCGGCGCAGGGCAGTAACGACCATCGTAGATCGAGAGGAGGGCGGCGTGGCGGTGAGCTCCGGGCATGCCGCAACCCTGGATGGCGAGGCGAGCTCCGGGCAGACCGTAGCCATGGTCGGTGAGGTGAGCTCTGCCAGGGGCATCCATAGACGGAAGGATAGTGAGGGCGCGGTCGTGTTGAAGCCTGATAACTCTGTTTCTTTGATTTTGTGCGAGTTTTCAATGATTTCAAATGAACTGTTGGTTTAACCGCATATGTTCAAGATGATTTCATTTTCTTATTTATTAGTTCTCTTCATTTCTCCATTATCTACACTTTTTCTTTATTTTAGTAAGTTGTCAAGTTTCGCAAGATGGTGCCATTGTCAGTAATCTCTTTTTCTAATTCCTCTAATATTTATAAGAGATTGAAATATTATGATGAAACATTAAATTTTTATTTGCAATATTAGAAACCTTTGGATATTTATTACACTATGGGCCTGCTGATCTCTCTAGGATCTTGTTGTTTAGAAACAACTTACAATAACCAATTCTTTACTCGGTGGAAGAAATCAACAAAATGAAATTTCATCTTCTATGTTCCCGATATAGAAGATCCTAAGAGTGTTTTTCCATCTTTTGTGCTTCCACTAGGGCACTATAGAAGAATATCTCGTTATAATAGTTTGAATAGGAATTTTGTGTTTCATCAAGGGGTTCCAATATAGAAGAAATTTGTATTTCATTGGTGTGACAACCCCATCCGAGATAATTCCGTACTATAACCTAAACCACTCCTTTTGGTCATTAAGCGATAATAAAGAATCATCCTGTTGAGTGTTGCCGGGTTTACGCCCGGTAAATCACTTGAAAACACAGAGAGGACCGAACGTATGCATTAAAACTCCCACGAAGGATAGTCCAGAGTGTCTTATAAATTAACATCAAATTCCTTGTAGGGTCCATTATTACAAATCATAGTTCTTGACATGAAAGTAAATGGTTCAGAGTTTATTAAAACAGCAGAAGAAACTAAACGGTACGATCACATCATAGGAGGCATGTCCATGATGTAATTCACTCGTCATCCTCCACCCATTCTAGCTCCCAGCCGGGTGGAAGTTCTCTGGGCCACACATCACATGCATCACTTGGAAACAACATTTAAATAACAAGACTGAGTATTACTAATACTCAGCAAGACTTGCCCGTCTAAAAGAAAGACTTTACCTCTAATCATGCAAGGCTTTTGGCTAGTGGGTTTGTTTGCCAAAAAAACTACTAAGTAGTGAATTCTTACTTTCACGTTTTAGCTCAAGTTCTAGTATGGTAATCATTACTAGATAAGCATCTATTGCAATCATAGTTGTCCAAACAATTAATCAAATAATAATCTTCACAAAGTTCCATCATAAAGGGATATCATGGCCAGTAGATTAAGTAGTCTTAGATAACGGTGAGAGGCCGACAATCGATTGATTCAAACCTTGCAAGGTTGACCTAAACACACGGGAGGTGTCCTCACTAAGAGTTCACCAACCAGGCGGTTCCCGTCATTCCTCGTATTGGGATCAGATACTACAGTCTCAAGTACATGTGACACCCTAATTTTCCATCACTAAATTAATGTAAGCAACAAGGTGTTTTAGATTTTATTTTCTAAGGATTAAATAAATTATCAAATAAATTTGGCCTTAAAAATATTTAAATATCATTCTAATAATTTTAGAAGCAAATAAGTGCTTGTGCATCATGATTTGAATGCATGAGTTTTGGATGTGGTGTGGTTTTAAAAGTCTTAAAATAATTGTGAAAAAGTCCTTAAAAATAATTGAGAAAAGTTTGTGAAAACTTGTTTAAAGGTTTGAATTTAAAATATGTTTAAAAAATTGTTAAAAATGGTTTGTGAAAAGCCTTTAAATAGTTGGAGAAATTTGTGTTAAAATTTGAATTTGAAAAGATGTAAAAGATTTGAATTTAAAAAGGGTTTGAAAAAGATTTGATAAAGGATTTGGAAAAAAAACAAACCCAACCATCTCTCTGCCCGCGGCCCAGCCCACCTCCCTCTTTTCTTTTCCCGCTGCCGACCCATCCAAACCCCGTCGGCCTCCCCGCTTTCGGCCCACGCGGCCCACCAGCGCCAGCGCTCCCCTCCTCTCTCTCGCACTCACTTGTCGGTGGGGCCGCTCGTCGGGGATCGCCCCCCACCTCCGGTGAGCCCTTTCCTCTCCCCTGCTCGCAACCGCAGTGCGCCGCCGGCCGATTCTCCCGCCTCTCGCGCCGCCCCTCCCTAAATCTCCCTCTTTAGGGAAATGGAAGCCCGGCTTCACTCCTCTCCCTCCTTTACTCCCTTCCGTTTCCCCTAATCAAGCCGCCTCCTTGATTTCCATTAAGACCGTCGGCATCACCGGCCATCAATGGCCATTGCCTTGGCCGCCGGCCTCTCCTCTCCCTTTCCCCTATAAGAGTTGTGCCCGAGTCCTTACGCGCCCCTTTCCCTCGCCTGTGCACCCTGCACCTTCCCCTCATCTCCGCACACACCGCCGCCAGGGAAACCCGCCGTCGCGCCATTGCCGGCCATCCGGCGCTCCTCGTCGTCGGCGACCACCTCTTCGAGCTCATCGCGCCTCCCATCGCCACACGTGCGCCGGCCACGAGGACTTGGCACCCGGAGCTTCTTCCTCCCCATCGGACCGAACCGCGCCCCTTCCTCCGCCGGGATCCCGCCGCCGCCGCCTCGGTCTCCCTCGACGCCGCCCCTCCGCCAGCCTCTTTGCCCCCACGACTTCGCAGCAAGGTGAGAACCCCACTCCCTCCCTTGTTTTCCTGCGTCCCGAGCCGTAGCCCCCTGCCTCCGCGCGCCGCCGTCGGCCGCGCCGCCCCCTCGCGGTGCGAGCCGCCGTGGCCGCCAGAGCCACCTCCCTAAGCCCCTGAGTGAGTTCGTCTTCTCCCCCTCTTCGTTTTGAGCTAACCCGCGATGCAAACGGAGCTCTCTAGCATGGTTTCGAGCGAACGCCGACGAGACTCCGGCAAGCCGCTGCCATGCGCCGCTGGCCCATCGCCGCGCGCCGCATGCTCGCATCCCTAGCCGCCCGATCGCCAGCCAACGCCTCTGATTAAAAGAAGGCGTACCCCTTCGGTCGGTCCACCGTGGACCAGTGGACCGAGTCCACCACCCGGTCCACGGCCGATCCTAACCGTCCGATCCAAATCTAGCGGCTCAGATCCGCCCGGCCCACGGGTCAACAGACCCCATACCGGTCAACCGCGGCCATTTTACAAAAAGAACCCCACCCTTTCTAATATCACAGATATGCCCTTCCACCTTATAAAACTCATACAACTAGGTCCTGTTTTCTTCGTTTAAGCCCCTGATTTCTCTGGAAATCCCACCCGAGATCCTAGAATTAACCTTTTGTGCTATAGACCTTAGGTTTATATGCATAATTATGTTTTAGCCCCTGGATTCTTGCAGATAAGCCCCTGGAAGCCCTGTATCTTTGTGTTGACGCAAAAAGTGCACCTAGCGCCAAGCACACAGCAAGCCGAACAAGCTGGTTTCACACGCGCAGAGAGTAACGATGACGTGCCAGTCAATTTTTCCTGAAAATTAACAAAAGATAAAGCAGTTAGATACCAAAGCTTGGAACTTGCCGGGTGGTACCAGACAGTTCCATATTTACGGCTAAAAGGCCACATGAGATGACACATAGCTATGGAAAAGCTATTTGCCAATGAGCGAAAACATTCGGGATCTTATAAAAGAAAAATCAATACTTGCCGAATGAATGACGTAAGCATGACGGCAATCGGTCTTTGTTTGGTCAAAAATGCATAAACACGATATTATGACCGATCCCATGATAACCAATATTAAATAAATGAATAAAGTAAAGCACGATCATAATCATGTAATGAACAAGCATGCATAGATCCAAAGCACTAGTCCACCGCATGTCTAGGTACTCTAAAACCCGTCGGGTACGATATCAAACAAATCTATCCACCGCATGATACAATTTGCATGAAGACCGTACCACTTTCCACAAATAGATCTATCCACCGCATGATACAATCTAGATATGGAAAGCTAAAAGCACGCGTTATTTAAAGCATGAATTATGCACGTGTTCTACTCGTGATGAAACATAACCGAATACAGCAAGACAGCCGATTCGGGGTCCATGAAGAAGGAACGAACGTTACCAAGCGAATAAATCTATCAGGTTGATTCGAAATCTAATCCACCGGATGACTAGCTCTAAAGCAACCCAAAAACCTGCATCTACCGCATGACACCCAGTTCTTTCAAGATTTATACCGACATTGGCAAGCTTGAACCCACAACACGTAACAACCTAGATTGATTCGGTTTCGGCTTTTGAAAACACAAGATCCACGCATTGAAACATGAAATCTACCCGTATAAGGATCACGAAAGGGATGAGCCGATCCAAACCTATCTAGATTGGGCAAAGGTGTTACATGAATCTAAACATAAAGTAAAAACTCGAAGTAACACAGGGTAACTTAATGAATCTATTGGATCTTGCCAAAATCCAATAGAGCCGATAACTAGCTTCAAGCTAGATCTTAGCCTACCGCATGGCTCATGACCTAACAAGAAACCCTCTTGAACCAAGCTTGAATCTACCGCATGACACGAAGCATGGTAACAAGACTACTTGCATCAGATCTAAATCCACCGCATGATACTAGACATGATACAAGGTTGCCGGTACTCACGGAGGTCGACGGATCGATGAACCCTCTCGAAGAACTCGACGACACGACAAAAGGACTCTAGGGTTTGGCGTCAGGCCGGTGTGTTTTGAAGAATGATTGTGTCTACATTACATACATTCAGGGCTCATATTTATACTCTGCCAAGTACAATCTCGAATGGATTCGTTGCCTAACTTATCTCTAAGTTTAATCGCCTATCTATCCATTCGTCCTCCCTGCTTGAGCCACGTCATCATTCAATCCCGCAAAATCAGCTCTACTGTTCCTTTGTCGAACGGGAGCAGATAGCCGACCGCAGACTTCTTTGCCGAATACATCTGAAAAATCCTTCCCTTCCTCGAGACGGACTCCTGACCGAGCTGGACCCACTAGTCAGACTCCTTACCAAATTTTGGTGTTAACACATGCCCCTTCAATTGCGGGATAAAAGTAATTTTGTTCCGCAATTGACTCCAGCCACGAATAGCTCAACTCAATTCTGTCAACACCTGTTCTTCTTCCTTCTCAATCCGCCAGAACCTTCGTCTAGATTCAAACCCTAGATCTCCTTGTCCTAAGCTCAAGTCTTCAATGGCGACTCAAAACCAAGATGCTCAGGTAAATCCTCCTCCCGTAAGCTTCATTCGGCATTTAGGTTTTCAATTTTTCCTGAGATTTCGTTTCCGCCTTCCTCAGGAGCCTTCAACTGAGCTTTTGATTCGCACTGGGGCCAATTCGAGATCCTATTATCTTGGACCTGTGGGGAGCCCTGATCCTCAAGATTTCATCGCGGCTGAATCTCAAAGGATTCCTTTCAAAGCGGCTCTGTCCCCACCTCCTCAGTGGCAAGACACTTTTAAGAATTGGCCTTTACCTCCAATCGCAGGCTGGAGAACTTGGTACCGGAGAATCCTCGCAGATAAGAGCGGATTGACCAAAAACTGGGATACCCTCCGCATTGCTCAATGCTTGGAGTTATCTTTGGCCGAGACCCCCAAAAATGAAGACCTTTTGATAGCGACTGCCACTTTTGGTCAAACGGTGTCAACGCCTTCCTCTTTGGCCATGTCCCAATGTCTCCAACCCCGGCCGATGTGTATATGATCACCGGCCTTGACATTACGGGGTACGGTTCGGCCACGGAACTTCAAAGGTTCTTCACGCCAAACGGGGGTGAAACCAGGGAACAGATATAAACAGTATATCTTGAGCCACATGAAAGACAACCCCCTTGGTGATGTTGAATACCGGGCATTCCTGAATATGTGGCTATGCAGATTTGTCTTCTGTGGCAAAGCCAACGAGCCCACCCTGAATCATATCACAATGGCGACTCATTTGGCCAGTGGCAACCGCCTACCCCTTGGGAAATTCTTCCTAGGCAGTGTATACCATATGCTTCACCAAACTGTTACCCAGATGTACACTAGCCAAAGGATAGCATGTGTCAATGGCCCTTGGTGGTTCGTTCAGATATGGCTGCAGCTCCACCTGCATCAAATTGTTGGTGTTGATTTGAACACCAGGCTCTTCCCTTCGTCCAATCACCCCGAGGGAGAAAACAATGCTACCAGGGGATGTCAGAATTATGGAGAAGCGGCTTCAACTGTTCTCATTCAGCAAGACATTAGCCAGCTTTTCGAACTATTCTTCAAAGGTTTCCAGAATCCTCTCTGGCTCCCCTATCTGGATAATGATACATTGACTTTCCCTGTTGAATTCTCCTTTGAGTCTGGTCGTCAAGATGGGAGATTCCTAGAAATTTTCAACATCATAATCCGCCCATGTATCTTTGCCGGGCCGAATTCAACGGAGGAAGGCTGAATTCTAGCACTTATGAATATTATCGGCCCAATGTAATGGCCGAGCAAATTGGATGTGGTCAGATGCCCCCAAGATTATTCCTGCACGAATTCCTCAAGCCCAGAGAGGAAATCAAAGAGAGTATGCACAGCAGCAGGGTTTTCCATTATGTGTGTAGTCCCACTATCTACACCTGTCCTTTCGTGCCCACAACCATAGCTCATCCCACCTTTAACTCCTGGTGGCAAGAACTCCACGATCACATCTTCAGTGAGCCTGTACACGTGTTCTGCGCAGAATTGATGCCTGATTTCCTACCAACTTCAGAGGTAATATAATGAACTTTTGGATCAGACATTTTTCCTCTCAATCAACGATTTTGACCTTATTCCCTTGACTCCACAGAACACAGTGCCTGCCCCTCGAGCCAGAAATATCAACTATAATGCTGTAGGCCCGATTTCAGCACTGGGATTCAAGTCCCCAACTCTGGCCCAGCTAATGGCCAGGTTTGCCACAACCGATCCAAGCCTTTCCAGCCTTGCTGCTGACAGGAGGCAAGGTTTGTCTCTGGTTGCTCCTCCAAATGCCAAGAGGAGGAGAACTGTCAAGAAAGTTCTTGTTGAGGTAAAACCTTTTGCTTTCTTGATCACAAGGGTACTCTAGTTTCTGACAAATCACCTCTTGCGCATTTTCAGACTAGAGCCCAACAACCTTCAGTATCAGAACCTGCCAATGCCTCATCCACTGGTATGACCTCTCTTGTCTTCTCTTAAGGACGAACAACGGCATTTACCCTTTTACTTTGACACTTGCGAAGAAACAACGGAAGAACAAGCTGGTGGATGTCCCCCGTGGCTCAACAAGCAAGTCCACCCGGGGTTGAATTACCTATCCCGGTGGAGATCTCATCTTCATCACCTTCTGCGAAGCAATGAATTCTCCGGAGAGATGAGTCTCCCAATCCAGCCGGAGCCGTCAAGTCCTCCAAGGGCACAATCACCCGTGGGTCACGCGAGAGACACTAATCTCAACGAGAGGTGGATCCAACTCCCCTTCACCGAGAAGCCCTTGAGTTACCGGCGACTACATCAACACCTTCGACTTGGAAGCTTCGAGCTTTACCCGGAGCACCTTCCTCACCGCGATTACCCCTGTTCAAGAAATCAGCCGTGAGGTACTCATTTGCACTTAACTCTGCTACCTTTACATTTTAGCACCCTTAACTCGGCAATACTGCTTCTTAGGGTCAGGCTCCATCATCATCAAGCCTGCCATCGGAGAGCAACCCGGTTGCCGAGGCAATGGAAGGAGTGCACCAGCCTCTGTCAGATGAGGTGTTATCAAAGCTTAGAGAAATTGCTGCCTGGCTAGAAAGGGATGCACGAGATCAGTTCAAGGATCTCGATCACTTCGAAGAGATGCTTGAATCTATCAGCCAAGAGCTTCCTGAAGACGTCAGAGCTTCTCTAGTATCCATCTGTGGCTTGGACATCCTTTATGCGCCCATAAGGCACGCTTTGAGGAAGTTGCGCTCCCGCCCGACTATCGAAAAGAAGAAAGCTGATGCTGAACACGCCATGAACAGGGCACAATCCCAAACAGAGAGCCACAGAGATACATTGGCTAGCCTGCAGGCTTCTTATGATCTGAAAATTGCCAGGAAAGCTGCTCTAGAAGCAGAACTGAGAAGCCTGTCAGCTGAGATAGAGGCTGATAAAGAGAAAATAGCCGAGCTCCCTGGATTGATAGAAAAGACCCAAGCGGAAGCAAAATCGGCTATCACCAAGATAGAGCAATGCGATGCAGAACTCACCAACTTGTCTGGTGCTCAAAAAGATTGCCAGGAACTGTTGGACAACTTCCACCAAGCAACATCCAATGCTCTTGATGTGATTACGAAACATTTGAACGTTTGAATACCCACATTGATGTATAACCGAATTGATCGCTCTTGTAATACTTATCCTTGCATTTAATTTCCTTTTCTTTCGCATACCTCTAAGTGTAAACGCTGAACGATCCAATCGGCAAAGAAATACCAACACCCGAATGGCACTTTGACTCCCTTCGGTAGAGCCAATCAACCGAATGTGACTCGGCCCTAGAATTCCAAGCGACGAGTGGTCAAGGAAACCTTTCCACCTTCCGATTTTCTTGGGATATGCGCCACGATCCAGAGCCACGACTCGAAGCCACGATTCATCTTGCCAGGCCTATAAATGCAACTGTAGATGCCCCTAGCTCTCCACCAAGCCTTTTAGCTCTCGAATCTTTGCCAATCTCAGCTCTTCCTCTCTTCAAACAGTGCACATCCCAAGCCAACATGGTGCGCCGCCTCAACCGCCGCCGCGCCTCCGACGAGGCAGAAGGGAGCAGCGCTAACGCGCGCCGGAGGCAATGATCGCCGATTCCTCTTCTCTGCTTCAACTTTGGTCTTCTCTTGTTTCTGACGATCATCTTCCTTTCAGGTTGATTCAGTGGAATCCGTCCCCCGCGCCGGCCAATCAACCTCTTCCAGACGATTCCTCGGAGTCCGACGGTCACTCCCCCTTACCCTACGGGGAAGAAGATGCTCTCCGCTTCAGGGAGGAGCTGGAGACGGCCCGACGCGAGCTGGAGGACGTCTCCAAGAAAGCGGGCATAGCCGAGCTTGAGTGGGAGGACCAGCGCAAACAACTGCTGGAAACCATTGACGGTACCGCTCTGTAATAGAATCTTTGATCCAACCCGGCTTTTGATGCTAATTCCCTTTTTCTTGCAGCCCGCGATGCCGAGCTCAACCAGTTGAAGGCGCTGGTGGAGCAGCTGGCCGATAAGGTGAATGCCCGCGGCGACACGCCGGTGGAGCGCCTTGCCGCGGTGGAGCACCACGTCGACGAGGTGGCGACCCATGGTGTTCGTTTGGGCACCACCACCGGGCCCCGGCCGCCATGGCGACGCATACGGACGTCGACTACTCCACCAGGCCGCGCGGCTTCCGGGGCGGCGCACCGGAGGACATCGACGAGATCGAGCTCATCCTGGAGCGCCTCGATGGCCACGGCGACGCTATTGCCGAAATCACCCATCCCCAATCTGTACTGAACAGGCTTTTCGACTAGATTGTATTAGGGATGTTTGATTATCGGCAATAAATAAGAACTTCTGAATGAATTCGCCTTGCACTCGCATCCATGATTCTTATTTTTCTCGAATGCGCCTGGGAACTATCTTGAGCCGAACGCGCGGGAACAGTTGCCCCTTGGCGCAAAATCCACAGAAGATCTTGATTCGGCATTCCATGAGTACTGTTCAAGCAAAAACCCTTTGTACTTGGAGAGAAAAACCCTGCCGTTTGGTATTCCAACAGTGCGTACTGGCCGGTCATCACTCCCAATGCACCCCTTCGGTCAATAAGAGAGCCTGCCAAGATGCCCTGCAAATCCACCCGCACACTCATCCATCATTTCTCATTTCTTCCCCTGTCTCTAGAGGAAAAAACCCCGAGGCTATGGACAAGGGCAAGCAACCCCAGGAGAG
The DNA here is from genome assembly GCA_947561735.1 of Cenchrus americanus. Taxonomy (NCBI): domain Eukaryota; kingdom Viridiplantae; phylum Streptophyta; class Magnoliopsida; order Poales; family Poaceae; genus Cenchrus; species Cenchrus americanus. The sequence goes on along the minus strand of OX387242.1, from coordinate 122,239,352 downwards.
CAGTTCATCGAAGAAGCGTACGATTCGAAGGTGAGTTCTTTCCTGATTTGTTTCTCGTCCTCCATATGATCCCGTGCTTCATGTTTTCTTCTTTTCCTCTTTCAGCCATGATCTGCTCCCTGAAGAAATCATCGGGACTGAAGATGTGCCTGAGTACATCTCCTCCGATTCCTCCCTCGAAGCGAGAGGATGCCACGCCCGAGCGAGAGGACCGGTCATCAAGCTGCGCCGCCGCGTTCGGCACCCGGAGCACGGCCTCGGGGGACATCATCGCCGTTGCCAAGCCGAACGCGAGCGTCGCATGGCTCTGGAGGCACTAGTAGGGGGTAAATGTTTCTGACCTCTTCTTGACCTCATGCCCGCATTCGGATTTCTTGCCCCTAACATCGACTCCTCCGTTTTAGATGTCTCTGACAGGTACAACAACACGAAGATGGCACAGGACGGCTTGATGGAGGCCGCGAACCATGGTCACCCCCATGCGTTCCAAGTTGCCGTCACGGTGGTCTGGAACAGTGAAGAGGGAGCGACGAAGAAGCAAAGAAAAGATTGAATCATACTTTCGCTTCTTTCTCCACGCCTTCTGCTTCCCACCTCCTTAAAGATCTGACCATCAGGGTTGTTAGATGTAAACCTGCAAGAAGCAGTTGTAATATGATTTTTGTGCTAAGGGCAATGCATCTAGGCACTGGCCATTTCTTTTGTTTATGGATTTTGTTCTGAAGGCGGCCTCGTTCTTGAGCGCCGGCTGTTTCTGTGTCAGATGTGTGTAATCATCGATCGATCTCGATGCTAGGATAATATTTCTTCAGATATCTTCCATTTATTGCAGCAGAAAATTCTTCTCCTAGCAAAGTTTTCAATATATATGCATTACCAGGGACGCATCGACCACACGAAAAGGTCCTTCCCGAGTTAGGGGACCATTTGCCGAATTCACTGTACTTAGTTCCAATCGGCAATAGCGCTTTCCAAACCAACTCGCCTTCTGCAAATTGCCTCACTTTTACCTTCCTGTTATAGTACTTGGCAACCCGCAGCTTGTTTTTCTCAATGTTTTCCAAGGCTCTAAGACGGATCATGTGCAAATCCTCTAGTTCATCCACCATTAGGCCACTGTAATCTTTGGAGCCCAAATCTTTCTGCAACACCACTCTCCTTGAATCTGATTGCATCTCCCAAGGTAAAACCGCGTGGTGCCCATAAACCAACTCGTAAGGAGAAGTTTTTGTAGCTCCATGGGGGGCCATTCGGTAAGCCCACAGTGCCTCACTGAGTACCGAATGCCACCTTCTTGGCTTCTGGTCGATCTTCTTTTGTATCAGCTTGATCATGATCTTGTTAGAAGCCTCTGCTTGACCATTAGCTTGGGCATAATAAGGAGAAGAGTTAAATAATTTAATCCCCATGTTTTCGGCAAACTCTCTGAACTCTAGTGACACGAATTGTGCCCCTTGATCAGTGGTGATAGTCTGAGGGATTCCAAACCGATAGATGATGTGTTCTTTGACAAATTCAACCATGTTTTCAGATGTCACCTTCTTCAGTGGGATCGCCTCGACCCATTTAGTAAAATAATCTGTAGCCAAAAGCACGAACTTATGCCCCTTGCTAGATGGTGGATTAATTTGGCCAATCAAGTCTATCCCCCAGCCCCTGAATGGCCATGGCTTGATGATGGGATTTAACGCTGATGCGGGGACCCTTTGAATATTTCCAAACTTTTGGCAATCCTGACATCCCTTGTAATACTCAAAGCAATCCTCTAATATCGTCGGCCAAAAGCATCCGGCTTGTCTGATGACCCATTTCATACGGTAGGCTGACTGGTGTGCTCCACATATCCCATCATGTACTTCGCTCATCATGTTCTTGGCCTCTTCTGGACCCAGGCATTGTAGCAATACCCCATCTAATGATTTGTAGAATAAGTTATCATCCAGAAGAACGAACTTTATGGCCTTGTACCTGAGCTTCCTAGAGACCTTGCGGGATGGATCCTTCAAGTAATCAGCGATCTCTTTCCTCCAATCATCTTCTGCAAGATCTGTCCCCAGTGCACACACTTCTGCAACAAACGCTTCTTGGCTCTCTTTGTAACCAGAGGCGCTTTGAGCCAGCTTGTTTGCTTCTTCGTTATGTTCCCTAGGAATATGCTGTAGAGTCACCAACGGGAAGCTCTTCAAGATTTCTCTGCATTCTTCGTAGTAACTCCTCAGCGCTTCACTTTTGCATTCGTATTGGCCGTTCAATTGCTTGATCACCGGCTACGAATCTCCATAAACTTCGACGAAACGGCCCCCGCTTCCCTCAAATATTGAAGCCCTCGAAGCAATGCTTCGTATTCGACTTGGTTATTTGTGACGGTGGGGGTTTGTATAGGGATGGCAATTTCAAACATCTCACCTCTAGGCGAAATCAGTAGGATCCCTACTCCCCCACCTTTACCACATGACGATCCATCAAAAAACAAAGCCCAGGGGGTAATTTCAAGTAAATTAATTGACGGATCGCGATGTTCAGTTATAAAATCGGCAATGATCTGACCTTTGATGGCCTTTGCCGATTCGAACTTCAACTCGAACTCCGATAAAGCCAAAATCCACTTGCCAATCATGCCGTTCAAAATTGGCATAGATAACATATGTTTTATCACATCAAACTTGGAATACACGGTGCATTCGGCATTCAACAGGTAGTGCCGAAACTTTGTACACGAGTAGTACACGCAAAGACACAGCTTCTCTACAGCCGAATACCTGGTTTCAGGATCAAGTAATTTTCGGCTAAGATAGGCTACTACCCGCTCCTTTCCCCCAAATTCTTGAATAAGGGCCGATCCAATGGTTCGGGTATCGGCCGCCACGTACAACTTGAAAGGCTTGTTCAGCTGAGGAGGAACCAGCACTGGTGGCTCCTTCATGTATTGCTTGATTTCATCGAAAGCCTTTTGTTGTTCGTCGCCCCAGGTGAACTTCTGATCTTTCTTTAACTTCAACAGCGGAGAGAATGGCAAGACCTTCTGTGACAAATTTGATATGAATCTTCTTACGAAATTAATCTTGCCGAGCATTGACTGCAACTCCTTGAGGTTAGTTGGAGGAACCACTTCATCAATGGCCTTCATGCTCTTTTTGCCAACTTCAATTCCTCCTTCGTGGACCAAAAACCCCAAGAATTCTCCGGTGATACCCCAAAAGCGCACTTGTTTGGATTCATCTTCAAACCATGCTTTCGGGTGCACTCCAAGGTCCTCTTCACATCTTCCAAATGCGTGTCATGACTCAGGGACTTGATCACCACATCATCAATGTAGATTTCCACAATTTTGCCGATCAACTCATGAAAAATATAATTCATGGCTCGTTGATAAGTTGCACCGCATTCTTTAACCCAAACGTCATGACTATCCATTCAAACGAGGCCTATATGACCGGGACATCTAAAGGCCGTCTTTGATATGTCCTCTATCGCCATGAAGATTTGGTTGTAACCCGCATTACCATCCATGAAACCGATGACTTTGTGCCCGAGCTGCGGCGTCAATCAACAAATCGGCAATAGGCATTGGGTAACCATCCATCGGAGTAGCTCTGTTCAGGTCCCTGAAATCTATGTAGACCCTCATTTTTCCATTCTTCTCGTATACAGGGACGATGTTAGAAATCCACTCCGCATATCTGCACGGCCGAACGAAGTTTGCATCAAGCAATCTTTCAATTTCCTTCTTCACATCGGCCAATACTTCATCTTTGTAGATCTTCGGGGTGGTTGCTTATATGGTTTGAAACCAGATTTGATTGGCAACCGATGCTCGACGATAGAACGATCCAATCCGGGCATCTCCGAATAGTCCCGAGCAAAGCAATCTTTGTATTCCTTGAGAAGCTTAATTAATTCTCCCCGAAGTCCGTTTTGCAAGTCCGCGGCGATGAATGTCGGCCTTGGCTTATCACCGTTTCCAATGTCAACCTCTTCTAATTTATCAGCCGACATGAATCCCCGCCCCAACTTGCCATCAGTGCCGTCTACGGGGTTCTCCATTAAAAATTGCTATAAGAGCCGACTGCTTGAATCGGCTGTTGATCACTGCTGACAGGCTCAACAGGACCTTCTCCCCAGTCTTTCCCTGAGAAGCAATCAATACCTTGGTACTCCCAGAAAGCTGGTTCCATGTTCGCTACGCTCACGGAGTCATCTGCCTGAACGACCTCGATCTCATCGTCCACCCACTGGATAAGCTGTTGATGCATGGTGGACGGGACACAACAGTTGGCATGAATCCAATCCCGCCCCAGCAGCAGGCTGTAGGCCCCCTTGTCTTCGATGACAAAGAAGGTAGTGAGCAGCGTCTTGGATCCGATCATCAAATCCACGTGCACGCATCCCTTGGTATCAGAAGGGTTCCCAGCGAAGTCATTCAGGATTATACTTGTAGGTGTCAGATCGCTCGGGCCCATGCCAAGTTTCCTGAAGGTGGTGTACGGCATTACGTTGACTGCCGCCCCACCGTCAACGAACATCTTTGTCAATGGCTTGCCATTGACGTATTCTCTCAAGTACAGCGGCCTCATATGTCGATTCTTGGCCGGTTTATCGAAGATTGCCTGCTTGGCCAGCACCAGTTGTGCCATCATCCCCTCAGCCTGTTCATCATCTAGGGCCGCTTCCTCCTGCACAACCTGGTTAGCAGGAGCCATGAACTCGTTCGGCAGAAAGTATACCATGCATGTTGGAGCCGAACGCTTTGATCCTTCAGGTTGATCTTTGGGGCGCCACACCCCCTCGTCCGGATCCCCGCCTTTGCCTCGGCTCGCGGTTCCTCAAGCGCTGGACCCGTCTCTTCTGGCTTCTCCTCAGGCCGGGCGGGCACCATTGCCCCTTCTGCCAGATGTAGTCATCTTCATCCTCCTCTTGATCAGCCCACCTGAGGTCAGCTCGCCACTTCCTTGGATGATCGATGACTTCAATTTTTTGTCGCCGATCCCCATTAGGGTGGACCCTTCCAATTCTCTCGTGGATGGATCGGCGATTGGCAGTCTCCCCCTTTTGTACTCAAAATACACACGTCCCTGCATTCGGGACGGTTCTTCAACGTGGGCAGCTTCAAACCCTCATTCCAGCAATGCCTGAAGAAGGCACATCCCCAGTGCGCGCGCTCCTGCTCGCGCGTGTATGGCTCCTGGTCCCTTCTGCGCGCTTCTTCCTCAGCTCTACGCCTCTCCTCCTCAGCTCTGTGCTTCTGGTAGCGCTCCTTCTCCATCTGGCGCTGCCACTTGTTCAGAAGGATGTGCGTGGTCACCCTTGGCCTAGCTCTGGATGACTCCCCGATTTCTATGTGACTCCTGAGAATGCGGGGAGCCTCACCATGCACCTGTTCCAGAGTCACTTGACGTTCTGGGTCCACCGTCCCATCTTGTCTAGCCCTGGCTGAGGTCAAGACCTTGACTTTCCCCTTCTCCTCGGCTGTTATCACGTTAACAGAAAAGCCCACCATGTTCTGAGGGAAGGGGTGGCCATCCAGCTTCATTTTGTTGTCGAACTTGAGGTGACCCTCCTGGATGGCCTTCTGGATCCTCATCCTGAAGACCCTGCAATCATTGATGGAGTGCGAATCCCTGTCGTGGAAGCCACAGTAACGTTTTCCTTTAACTCCATCGGGCCGAAGCATGGAATGCCCTTCAGGCAGCTTGATTCGGCCTTCCTTTACTAGGAGCTCAAACAATTTGTCAGCCTTTGTGATATCAAAATCGTAGGTGCCCTTGGTCTGCTTGACCTAGCGCTGATTCATCGTCAAAGGCTCCTTTCCCCACATGATCTCTGCCGCGACCACATCCAGTTCGTCATCAGAGTCTTCGACCAGGTCAGCTTTGTCTAAGAACTGGTTGTAGATGTCAGCAACATCATGCTGCTTGCCAAACTTGGCATCCTTCTTGAAGCCGTACGCCTGGTTGCTCATCAGTGATAGCTTCTGTGATAGCTGGCCCAGGTTCTCGAACTCCATCCCGAACAATTTCTCGCGTACGGCCGGCAGCATTCCGGCGACGGCCATGTCAGCCAACTGGTCATCTGGCAAGTTAAGCGAGAAGCCTCCCTGAATCTCCTGAGATATTCCAGCGGCGTCTCGCTATGCCTCTGCTTCATGGTAGCAAGGTCGATCAGCTTCTTCTCCGAGCTGCCGCTGAAATAGTGAGCGTGAAATTTCCGCTCCAGGTTCTTCCATCTGCTAACTGACTCAGGGGGCAGGGACGAGAACCACTGGAATGCTGGACCTGTCAGTGACGCCGGGAAGTAGCGGACCCGAATGCTTCCTCGGTCGAGCATTCCCCGAGCTGCATGAGGTAACGAGCGATGTGCTCAACGTGCTTGTGTCGTCCTGCGCCCGAAAATTTCGTGAACTCCGTCGGCGGCTTCACCCTTGGCGGAAGGAGCACGTTGTAGTACCACTGCGGGAACGGTGGCTTATAGGCGGGTCCCTGCATTTTTGGCTTGAGGCCGAACCGATTTTGCATCAATTCGGCCATCTTCCGCGCCGGGCGTCGTCCTCTTGCGCGCTGCCGGCCGGCGCGTATCCTGGGTGTGGGAAAGCGTCAAATGCCCCATAGTTTCCCACCTCATGGTAGCCCCCGCCGTACAGGTTTATCTGCAACCAGTTGTTCGCCGGAGCAATCCTCTGACCGGAAGCGAACGGGGCCCCAAGCGAGCCGAATGCCACATCTCCGTACATGGGCCGGTACGGATTTGGCTGTTGCACGGCGTTGACTGTCTTTGCCGCCCGCGGTGGTGGCCGGACCGGCCGCCCCCCCCCGAGGCTGCGGTGGAGGGCCGAACCGGCCGTTTCCCGGCGGCTGTGGAGGAGGCCGGAAAGCTTGACTTCCGGCGCTCCGAGGAGGAGGCCGCACCGGGCCGGCTCCGTAGTGGCGGGCCGAGAGCTTGATTCTCCCGGCTCCACGGTGCCCCCCGGACGGGCGCCTTGCTAAATGCTTGTTCCATGCCCGGGCCAAAGACGGCCACCATCATCTGCCGGAGCGCACCGAGGAAAGCTTTGTTGTGCTTGCTCAACATGTAGTCTGCGTGCATTCTTGGAATACCCGCATGCACTCTTCTTTCTCTCGCCTGAATCGTGGCATCGCTCTCCCCTGGCAGCAACACCCTGGGCATCTCGTTCTTCAGGTACGGGACGCCACTTCTATTCTTCTTGAAAGACAGCAGACATTTCTGCTGAAACTGGTCCATGGCGTCCTGGAGTTGCTGCCGCTGCTCGGGAGATAGGTCCTCAAGGTTGACGTCCATGATGTCCGCGATCTCGGGCATCTTGGTCTATTCGGCTGTGGTCCCACCGGGCGTGCCAAAAAGTGTGTTGACGCAAAAAGTGCACCTAGCGCCAAGCACACAGCAAGCCGAACAAGCTGGCTTCACACGCGCAGAGAGTAACAATGACGTGCCAGTCAATTTTTCCTGAAAATTAACAAAAGATAAAGCAGTTAGATACCAAAGCTTGGAACTTGCCGGGTGGTACCAGACAGTTCCATATTTACGGCTAAAAGGCCACATGAGATGACACATAGCTATGGAAAAGCTATTTGCCAATGAACTGAAAACATTCGGGATCTTATAAAAGAAAAATCAATACTGCCGAATGAATGACGTAAGCATGACGGCAATCGGTCTTTGTTTGGTCAAAAATGCATAAACACGATATTATGACCGATCCCATGATAACCAATATTAAATAAATGAATAAAGTAAAGCACGATCATAATCATGTAATGAACAAGCATGCATAGATCCAAAGCACTAGTCCACCGCATGTCTAGGTACTCTAAAACCCGTCGGGTACGATATCAAACAAATCTATCCACCGCATGATACAATTTGCATGAAGACCGTACCACTTTCCACAAATAGATCTATCCACCGCATGATACAATCTAGATATGGAAAGCTAAAAGCACGCGTTATTTAAAGCATGAATTACGCACGTGTTCTACTCGTGATGAAACATAACCGAATACAGCAAGACAGCCGATTCGGGGTCCATGAAGAAGGAACGAACGTTACCAAGCGAATAAATCTATCAGGTTGATTCGAAATCTAATCCACCGGATGACTAGCTCTAAAGCAACCCAAAAACCTCGCATCTACCGCATGACACCCAGTTCTTTCAAGATTTATACCGACATTGGCAAGCTTGAACCCACAACACGTAACAACCTAGATTGATTCGGTTTCGGCTTTTGAAAACACAAGATCCACGCATTGAAACATGAAATCTACCCGTATAAGGATCACGAAAGGGATGAGCCGATCCAAACCTATCTAGATTGGGCAAAGGTGTTACATGAATCTAAACATAAAGTAAAAACTCGAAGTAACACAGGGTAACTTAATGAATCTATTGGATCTTGCCAAAATCCAATAGAGCCGATAACTAGCTTCAAGCTAGATCTTAGCCTACCGCATGGCTCATGACCTAACAAGAAACCCTCTTGAACCAAGCTTGAATCTACCGCATGACACGAAGCATGGTAACAAGACTACTTGCATCAGATCTAAATCCACCGCATGATACTAGACATGATACAAGGTTGCCGGTACTCACGGAGGTCGACGGATCGATGAACCCTTTCGAAGAACTCGACGACACGACAAAAGGACTCTAGGGTTTGGCGTAAGGCCGGTGTGTTTTGAAGAATGATTGTGTCTACATTACATACATTCAGGGCTCATATTTATACCCTGTCAAGTACAATCTCGAATGGATTCGTTGCCTAACTTATCTCTAAGTTTAATCGCCTATCTATCCATTCGTCCTCCCTGCTTGAGCCACGTCATCATTCAATCCCGCAAAATCAGCTCTACTGTTCCTTTGCCGAACGGGAGCAGATAGCCGACCGCAGACTTCTTTGCCGAATACATCTGAAAAATCTTTCCCTTCCTCGAGACGGACTCCTGACCGAGCTGGACCCACTAGTCAGACTCCTTACCAAATTTTGGTGTTAACACTTTGCAGAAAATCCCCTGAAACTTGTTTTAGCCATATCTTTTCCGTCCTAGCTCTGTTTTAAGCGTTCTTGGTGTCCACGCGACCGTCTTTTCAAGCCCGTCAGTTTTAGAACCTTGTTTTGGCCGTATCTTGTGCGTTTTAGCTCTGTTTCCACCGTTTCAAGTTGCGTTATGCTCACATCAACTAAAACTACGTGATAGGACCAATGTTGTACATGTTATTTGTTTTATAATTTATTTAAATGTTAAAAAATGATTAAATCCTATTATGCATGCTTTTCTAATTAAAACCTAGTTAGAGTTCAACACGTGTTTTCATAAGAAAGTTAATATGCTTAAAATTAGTTAAATACTTCTTATAATCAAAAGCTAATTAGATGTGTACCTTGGTTTTTATAATCAAACTTAATTTGAGTAATATTTATGCAATTTGCTTCCTAAATAAAAGCAATATAGGTTTATCTCGAGTTTTCTTAATTAAATTGTTAATTTGATTAATATGAATATAAATGTGTTTTTAAGTTGTAATTTGATTAGAATAACTCGAAATATAAAGATAAGCGCCTAGATGCTTTTACATGCTTCTTTTGAATTAAAATGTTTAATTTGCATAAGTTAAACTTGAATATTTATAAATAAAATTGAAGTAGGCTTACATCGTCTTTTAAATACAAATATAACTTGCTTAATTATAAATAGGGTATTTCTCTGAAATAACCTATACACATGACTTTATTTAATTAAAATATACCAAGCACATAACTAGCTCTTGTTTGTGATCATCCTAAGCTCTCGACAGTTCCTAGTGCTTTTGTGTTCGCGTTCCTAGAGCCAACCCTTGTCTTCTCTTTAAGCTTTTCATGCTTGGTGTATCGTTTTGTTTATTGTATGCTTTATTGTGTGCTCGTAGACATCATGCCAGTTTCAAGTGAGCAGTCAGTTGGAGTAGATCAAGAGCAAGTGTTTGAAGAAGAAGAACCCCATTGTTTAAGCAAGGAAGGCAAGTGGACTTCTCCCTCTGCATATTCTTCTTTGTCCTAAATAATTGCATGATAACTAAGTTTACTTTTAAAAGTTGTATTGCATAAATTTGATGGGAAAATCACCTTTTTAAGGACATGACTAGAACTTTATCCCTTTACCTTGGACAACCCTTTTAAATAAATGTTTTGGGTAGAAATGCTTAGTTTGCTATAATTTGGGATGGTTAAAATGAATCTTTTACAATATGATGTACCTTTGGTGATTATATGTGTGTGTGCTTATGGTTAATAACAAGATCATATATGATTTAATCGGAACATGGAGAACCACCCAGGAAAACAGTACAACCACAAGACATATGGCTCTGTCTTGGCCAACTAATTAGGGAAGTCTTGTGTGGCTATTAGACTTAGTAGCTTGGGGTACGGAGGAATGCTTTTATGACTCTTCTACTCTGGACAGGTTTTGGAACGGAAGTGCTCTTCTAGGCTTACCTGGTCTGAGGGTAGAGAGAGGGTACGAAAGATAGCCTCTAGGCGTGCTACTATGGACTAATACACATAGGAGGACTCTTTGTAAAGGCCTCGTAGCGTCCCTATGCAACCACACCTCGGAAGTGTGGTATTGTGCCTACTTTTGCACAAGGCATGGTTGGGTTCAAAGTTCTTTGGAACTTTTACGCGACTTGTGGTGAAAGTGTACAACCTCTCGCAGTGTAAAGCTGTTATAACGTACCGTGCTCACGGTCAAGAGCGGCCTGGACCCTCACATGATTAATAAACTTGAAGATGGAATTAAATCGTGGTTTCTTGTGGGTTTCTGAGAGGATATGCTTTCCTAAATGCTTAAGTGGGTTGGTATAAACTTACACCTAGTAATTAGGTGCTTGCTAATAAAAATTTGACCAACATTAAAATGCTAACCGCACAAACTCTTAGCCTATCCTTGATGGCCTTGCATCTTCCCCCACTTGCTGAGCTCCAACCATAAGTGTGCTCACCCTTGCTTACCCGCTGTTCAGAGGAGATCACTGGAGAAGAGTACTTCAGCGACTACGAGGAGTTCTGAGGCTCGCGTGCCCCCAGTCAGATGCCTGTGGAAGATGAAGATGGAGTTGCGTCTTCATAGTTATCGTTTGATCGTTGTAAAGACCTTCGAGTCTAACGTCTGAGTGTAATAAAGAGATAATGTAATTGTTTAACTCTTGTACGTTTTTATTGCTGTTTATTGATATTTCACTCATGACGTCCATCATACGTGTGTAAACTTGATCCTGGCGCACATATGAGATGCATTTGGTTTTCTTTGGAAAATCGGGTGTGACAGTACAGGGTTTACTGGCTACGCCACTAAGGTCACCCAGCCTCACGCAAGTACTCGGGTGGCGAGCCCGGGGCCGCAACCCTAAGTTTAGTAGCGCAAAGTTCCCGCACCGTCTCGTTTAGGTACTAGGCTTATCGTACCCATTTCCAACAAGTGCTTAGTACTTTCAAACACTTAACCAATGAAGCCATTGGACCAGAGCCCAAATCCCATGCTCTTAGCACATGAGCAATCCATTAATCAATATGGTGATTCCATAAAGGAGATCCTATTCTCGCGAGTGACGAACATCACTCAACTTGTACCGGATCCTTAGAGCATAGCAACTAGCGACCTACATGCTAGTAAAAGATCATTGGTACTTAAGGATCATGCAACTAGGGTTTCAATCAACTCCTGAACGTAAATGCACATAAAATAACAATAATAAATTCAGAAGCTTAAAAAAATAAACACATAGGTTAATGATTAAATAGGGGCTTGCCTTCGTTAGCACAAGCAGACGCACAAACTTCCAGACTTTAGTTTGGGTCTTGTTCAACGGTCACGTAGTGCACGTCTCCTCCTGCTCCCTCGTCCTCGTCAGTCGACACGAGCGTATAGCTACCGTCGGGGACTTCTACACGGAGGATACAATGCAGTGATTAGGAGTGCAATTAATTTAATTTAATTAACAAACAGTAGCAAACAACCACAAGGATCACATTGTTGTCCATATTCACCTTAACAAAAGCATTTAATCATTTTCCCATTAAAAGATAATCAAAAAGGCTTATATTACCTCCTCTCTATGGTGATTGTGTACACATATAAAGGAGTAAATTATTTTAAATGCAAAAACAGCAAGGACCTGAGTTCTTGCTCCTTAGTTTAAATTCCTAGCTCATCTATAGGGTCAAGCATAACAAAGATAACTTTTTCCCTTTATTTCCCTCACTTTCCTTGTATAGTTTTTCCTACTTCTAATCAACCATCAAGCTTCAAAATTAGCCAAACAGTACCCACTGGTCTTACTGACCAGGAATAACTTACTTGGACAGCAAGCAACCAAGTTGGAGCTCTTGAAAATAAACTACACAAATAATAGCATTTCTAGCTGCAATAAAAGGATAAATGCACACAAAAATAAATATAGCATCTCTGGAGCCAAACATTCTCCTACACATGCTTTGGTCTAAAACAAGCCTAGGAAACCAACAAACACACCTAGAGCTATTATAGATCTTGATATACACATTTGTGAATAAAAACAAGCATAAATCAGGAATAAAAATTTCTAGTAGAGATAAAATCATGGTAAATTCACCACACGTGCATTTCAGCAATATAAAACAATAGCCAGAAGTAGGGCTCAAAAATAAATTTATTTTAAGCTATAAAATTCATCTAGGCAGATTTGTCAATAATACAAGATAAATCATATAAAAAGATTCCTTCAGTAACTTTGTGCAACTTTTTGCACAGGACCTACACATGCTAGTATATACAACATATCCAAAATTCAGCTCATGTGTGGATCTTGTAGAACAACAGATCTAGGTAAAATGGTTTTCTATTTTACATGCAAAAACTAAAGCTCAAAAGTATACACATGTTTTGTAGAAGTTGTAGTTCTAGTCACGAGCACAACAAAATTGGATTTGAAATTTTTGGACTTTTCTACGATTTTATATGCATTTTACAAGTCACTAGGTCAAAGGGGAAAAACTAGAAGAATCTATTTCTACTCAAGCCCCTGGCAAGATTTGAACTCTCACAGAACAACCCTTGGTTTTAGCGCTCGAGTCCTAGAAAGATCCAATCGTCACAAGGGTACCCTTCCGCCGCGGGAAGGGCTCGCCGACGGTGATGGCCGGCCGGACTTGAACAAAAAATGGCATGGGGTCCCTCATTGCTCACCTAAGACCGATTGGTGGCGCAAGTGGGGTCGGAGCGGCCTCCTGCGATGGCTGGCGGCGAGGCAGTGGCGGCACGGCCGCCGCGGCTCGGTTCCGGCGCAAAAGAAGGCGAGGCTAGGCCATCGTGCGTGGGTGGAAGCTCACGTGTGGGCTAGGGAAGAGCTTAGGGTCACTGGTTTGTCACGGGTGCAAGCGGAGCAATGAGGTCACCGGCGGTGCTAATGGCGGGCGGCGGCGGGTGGCTCGGGCGCGCGAGGAAATGAGGCAGGGGGTTTTATAGGCTCGGGGGCTCATCGAGGCGGTAGCGCCTCACCTTCATGGCCTACAGGGACTCAAGCATGGGCGCGGAGGCGGTGGCGATGTGCGGTGCACCGGCGGCCAATGGCGGATGGCGGTTCGCCCACCGGCGAGTGCGCACAGGCCGCATGGCACTGGCCTAAGCCCCTCACGCGCGTCATTAGTCGTAGGAGCACAGTGGCGACGGCACGGGCCTCAGACTGTTGGGTCCTCCGGCGCCTTTGCGTGCGCGCGCGGCCGGGTACGGCGAGCCGACGTGGCGGGCGCGCGGGCGACGTCGTGCGCGGGTTTGCCCGGATTCAAACACAGTTTCACATAGCCCTTTTCAAAATGAATTTTCTCCAAATTTTCAAACAAAAGTGCTCCAAACTTTGAATACCAAAGTTGCTCAGCAAGTTACCCTCTACAAAAATGCCAAAGGCTCTAGGGTTTTTGCTCACGGATTTGAGCATAAATTGCAGAGCAAGTCAGCCAAAATCTCGGCGCCTGTGAACAGTAATCCAGCACATTGTTTTGCATTTTTCACAACCTTACACTCCAAACTAGCAATGCCACTCAACACGAAAGTTGTGTGTCTTGTAAAACTGCACATTTTTCCCATTGGGTGGTTTTGAAGTGTTTAGTGAAATTTTGGAGAATGTGCCAAAGTTCTAGGATGGCATAAGGGGGTCGAAGGGAACTTAGGGGTTTAAGCTAGGGTTTTGACCATGGGTTGACCTAGGGTGGTTAGAGAAGGGATTAAGAGGGTCATGGGCACTATTCACCACTGAGCAAAAACATGGGGTGTTACAGCCTACCCCCCTTAACCGGAATCTCGCCCCGAGATTCAAAAATTAAGAGATAAGCGGGGAAAGTTCACTTACGAGTTTGACTCGGAAGAAAGTCTAGGTACTTGGTTTTTAGGAAGTGCTCGGTCTCCCACGTAGCTTCTTCTTCGGTATGATGACTCCATTGTATCTTGTACATCTTCACCCTTTGTCTCCTAGTTTGCCTTTCTTTTTGATCCAATATTCTCATTAGATACTCTGCTAGCGATAGATCTGTTCTATTTCTGCATTGGTCTCCTCAATTATTTGTGCTTCCGAAATTTGCTCGCACCTCTTCAATTGTGAGACGTGAAACACGTCATGCACTGCGGAAGTCGAATACGGTAGGCAACCGTACCGAACTTCTCCATGACTTCATAAGGAGCGTGGGGCTAATTTTTCTTTTACTCCAAAACGTTGCACACCTTTGGTTGGAGATACCTTTAGGTAGACATAATTACCAACTTCAAACTCCCGAGGAGCTTTAGCCTTGTCATGGTAACTCTTCTGCCTCATCTGAGCTGCTCTCAATTTTTTTCTATTCACGCCTACCTTCTATTCGGCTTCTTGCACTAGCTTAGGTCCAAACAAGGTTTGCTCACCCGCTTGTGACCAATTCAAAGGGGTACGACACCTTCATCCATACAAGGCTTTGAAAGGGGCCATCTTTAAGCTAGCTTGGTAACTATTGTTATAAGCAAACTCTGCTAAGGCAAATCATTTGTCCCAAGACTTGTCAAAGTAAATGACGCAAGCTCTCAACATATCCTCCACTATTTAATTTACTCTCTCTGTCTGACCATCGGTCTGTGGGTGATAGCTGGAGCTATGGATTAACTTGGTTCCCAAAGATTCATGAACTTGTGCCCAAAAGCGAGCAACAAATTGAGTGCCTCGGTCTGATAAGATAGTTTTTGGAACGCCGTGCAAGCGTACTATGAGATCAACATAGATTTCCGCATAGCGCTCGGCTGATAGGTAGTGTGGACAGGAATGAAATGGGCGGTCTTGGTCAGTCGGTCCACTATTACCCAAATGGAATCATGCTTCCGGGGTGTGAGAGGTAACCCGACAATGAAATCCATGCTTATGTCATCCCACTTCCATGCAGGAATAGACAATGGTTGCATTTGACCTGTGGTCTTTAGGTGACTAGCCTTGATCCTTTGACATGTATCACAGCCGGATACAAACTCGGCTATTTCACCCTTCATGTTTGACCACCAAAAATTTTCTCTAAGGTCTCGGTACATTTTGGTATTACCCGGGTGAATAGTGAATTTAGAGAGATGAGCCTCCTCTAAAATCTCCTTCCTTAAGTCCCGATCCTGGGGAATAACTAATCTTTGACCAAACCACACAACTCCCTTGTCATGCTTCCGAAAACAATTAAACTTGGGATCTCCCTCAGATAACTTCTGTATGATTTTCTGAACCTCTTCGTCAATAAGTTGAGCCATAGCAATTCTTTCATGGAGAGGGGATTCGATCGAAACGATATAAAGATTTCCATGCTCGACCAATTCTAGGTTAAGCTTCCTCATTTCTTCACATAAAGCATCATTATACGGCTCTGGTGTCACAAAGTTGCAATGCTTGCGACTAAGCGCATCCGCAACCACATTAGCTTTGCCGGGATGATAATGGACTTCCAAATCATAATCCTTTATCAATTCTAACCATCTTCTTTGCCTCATATTTAGATCTGATTGAGTGAAAATATACTTGAGACTCTTGTGATCGGTGAAGGTATTGCAGCGATTTCCCATCAAATAATGTCGCCAAATTTTTAAGGCATGAACAACCGCTGCTAGCTCAAGATCATGAGTAGGATAGTTCTTCTCATCATGTCGAAGTGCCCGTGAGGCATAGGCAATGACTCAGTTTTCTTGCATAAGCACGCAACTAAGACCAGTGCCCGAAGCATCACAAAACACCTCAAACGGTTTTGACATGTTTGGCTGTGTCAACACGAGGGCTGAGGTTAAATACTCCCTCAAAGTATGGAAGGCTTTATCACACTCTTCACTCCATACAAACTTGACTCCTTTATTCAATACTTCCGTCATGGGTTTAGCTATTCTAGAAAAATCTGGAATAAACCGATGGTAATAGCCAGCTAGACCTAGAAAACTGCGGATTTGATGCACCGACTTGGGTGGCTTCCAATCCATGACCTCCTGCACTTTGCTAGGATCCACGGAGATACCATCCTTGGAAATAGTGTCACCCAAGAACTTCACACTATCCAACCAGAATTCACATTTAGAGAATTTGGCATAGAGTTTGTGATCCCTCAAGTGATGCAAAACAATACGAAGATGCTTCGCATGCTCGGCTTCATTCTTGGAATAAATTAGGATATCATCATTGAATACCACTACGAACTTGTCCAATTCATTCATGAAGACGGAGTTCATGAGGTACATGAAATAGGCAGGTGCATTTGTGAGACCGAAAGACATCACCAGAAATTCATAAAGACCATATCTGGTAGAGAAATCCGTCTTCGGAACGTCACTTGCTCGAATCTTAATTTGATGATAGCATGATCGAAGATCGATCTTGGAAAATACTTTGGCACTAGCCAATTGATCAAAGAGGACATCAATGCGGGGCAAGGGATATTTATTCTTGATTGTCACCGCATTGAGTGGACGATAGTCCACACACATTCGCAAACTACCATCTTTCTTTTTCACAAAAAGAGCGGGGCTTCCCCAAGGAGAACTTGGGCGGATGTACCCTTTATCAAGCAATTCTTGTAGTTGATACTTCAACACGGCTAACTCTTTGGGTGGCATACGGTAAGGTCTTTTAGAGATAGGTGTTGTGCCAGGCTGAAGCTCTATGGAAAATTTGACGTCCCTGTCTGGTGGCATGCCAGGCAAGTCATCGGGAAGACATCTGGATACTCACGCACCACTGGAATGTTTTCTAGTTGGATGGTTACGGCAGCGTTGGAACAAGGATTTATGCCTTTTGCCTTAGGCAAATACTGTAACAACCCAGGAATCTAGGTGTGTGAATTTTGCGAAAAATTTAAAACTTTTTGTTTGCTTTGGAGTGCTATCCAATTTTTGAGCCAAATTGCTAGCCACTCACCAACTTCTCCACTAATATATCCTAATTATAAAAATTATATTTAAAATATGGTATAACAAGTGAGTTGGATCTTCTTTGATTTACTTGAAGTTCATTTGAGTGTTGTTTGAATCTGATTGGCAATCAAATTCAAACCCCTTTCTCAAACCCTTAATCAAACTCAATTGTTTTAAAAGGCAAAGAGCATCTAGGAGCAAGGGCCGTTTTCTCCTATTTCTCGCGTTGCACCCGGCCCGGCCCCCACGACCGAACCGCCCCAACCAACCCACACCGCGGCCGCCTCCTTAGCCCTCTCCTTCACCCGCCGACCGGTGGTCCCAAGCATGTCGCCTTTATCCTTTCCTTCTCACCAACCGGGCAAGCCGGCCCGCCCCACCCCGTGCTCGCGCCGCCGCCGGTCCCCCGCCGCACCCGCTCGCGCGCGCGCGGGCGCGGCCGAGCCGCCGGCCGGCGCGCACGCCGAGGGGGCCGACGAGCGCGCGAACCGAGCCAAGTCGGGAGGGGAAAATCCCTTTTTACCCCCCGTACCTTTCCCCCGGTGGCAACGTGAGAGAGGTGAGAGGACCGCCGCCGCCTCGGATGCCAAGCCGGGGAAGGGTACCGCCGGGTTTTCGCCTAAGCCTCGCGTCGTCGTGGTTTCAAAAGGGGGGGAAGAGGAGAGCCAGAGCCAACCGCCCCGCTACCAACCCACTTGGGGTTTTCCCCCTTTCGAGAGCCGCCACCGGGGGAGGAAGGAGAAGGGGGAGCCGGGGAAGAGGAGGCGAGGTGGGAGTCCGACGCGCGCCGCCGCCGGTGCGGCGCGCGCGGAGGAGGAACGTGTTCGTGAAGGGCCGGTCGAGGAGGAAGGCGACGTTCGTGTGCGGAGTGGAGCCGGACCGGAGCAGAGGGACGCACGCCGCCGTGTCCGCCGACGCCGCACCGCCAAGCCTGCTACGCCTTCACCGCCGACCCACGGTGAGCACCGTGGTCTTCCCTCTTTTCTCCTCGCACTGTACGCGTTTTTTACGCTGCCTGTGGGTGTGCCGTCGAGCCGCCAGTGCCTGGGCGCGCCGCGCCGCCGTCTCCCCAAGGACGACGCCGCGCCGTGCTCTGCCGGTAAAGTCCAGGGGCGAGGCAACCCCAAGCCGTGCGCACCGGATGAGCCAGTCAGGGCGGAAGCTTTGGGCTGCCCTGCTGGGGAGTTAAGGAGCTCGTACCCGTGTCGCGCCGCGCCGTCGAGTCTGGATGCCCGCGCGCGTCGCGTTTCTGGTTTGTTGTTTTGGCAGTGACGCCGTTCTGGAGGAGTTCAGGGGAAACACGGTGGCGGAGCCAGCGCACCCCAGCGCTGAACCCGGGCCGTGATCCATCGCCTTTGCCAGGAGTTTGCGAGGGAGCCGGCCAGGCCGGGGAATCAGGACCCTGCCGACGCCGTGTCGTTCCCCGGGCGAGCCGCCGGGGAGAACGGGGCTTGTCTTTGTGACCCGGCCTTCGTGCCGAGGGTTATCTCGATGCGGTGTGATGGTGCGCGCGGGCGCCGGCCGGCCGCACCCGGGCGCGCCATGGCCGCGGTCCCGCCGCACGGTGAGCTTCGCGTGCGGGCATCCCGCGCGCCGGCCTTTTCGTGATGCACCGGCCTTGAGCCGTGATCGCGTTCTCGCGTGTAGGAGTGTGTGCAAGTAAACCGCCCGGCCGCACCCCGCCGCGCCGTGGCGGGGAACTCGTGGGGTGGATGCCGCAGCGCCGGCGACGCGCCGCGCGTCCGCCGCGCCCGGGGCTTTTCGTCGAGCGCTTGGAGGGCGTAGGGTGCCTGCGCCGCAGACGGGTTAATCGGGCCGCTAGCCAAGTTTGGGCCCTAAGCCCGCTGACCTTTAGTAGGCCGCCGCCCCGCATAGGTTAGGGAGCCGGGGGGGGGGGCTTTCCGAACTTTGGAGGGCGACCCCGGCCGGGCCTTAGCTTCCCGGGCCGAGTAGGCCGTAATCCAACCCGAGCGAGAACCCGGTCCGTCGGGCCGCCCACGGTCCCGCCGAGCTTTAGGCCTAGTCGCGGCCCCGTCGGACCGAGACCGCCGACGTCATGCGACGTCGGCCATGTTTTTCGAAAAACCTATTTTCCTTCGTTTAAAAATTCCGAAAAATGTTTTTGACCTTTAAAAATTAGTAAGAAATTCTAGAGTGCTCGAAAAATACAAAACTAATTTCTATAAATCCGTATTTGCAAAACCTTGCCGATTGTAGGTAGTTCGGGCTCTTTTGGATTTTCTAAGTTGGATTTTATTTGGAGTTAATGCTTAGAAGTGCACCGTATTTATATTTTCGCGTCGAATCTCGTGCCGCAGACCCGAGCTTCGACCAGGAGGACGTGGAGGACCCCGAGTACACTGCTCCGGACAGCCGATCGCTTCGCCGGCAACGAAGGTGTCATGTCACTCCCAACCATATAGATCCTATGATTGTTTTGTAGCTGCTAGTGCTTTACTTTAATGCATGGAATTGTTGGATTGCATAACCCGTTTATTAGCCATGCCTTGATGTTTTGATATATCCTGTTCCTTGTTCTGCTACCTGCGGGACTAGCTACAGACCCCTAGCTAGTCCCTTACTTCAACTATCCATACTTTTGTTGTTTGATTATGGATGGTGCTCTGGGTTTGAGCTGAGATGTGGGTATCTCGGTGTGATTCTAGCGTGCGTTCTGGGTTGTGTACCCCCTTGCTGTGTTTTGGCGGGAGCGAGCCGCTGGTTACTTGTGAACGGCTGCCGAGGGAAGATGCGATCTGGCCTCTTACCCGAGGGTCGTGTCGTGTGGGATGGAGATGTTGAGTGCTCGCTCTCGGCCCCTTAAGGACCGATCGTCGCTTGACCTTGTTTCGAATGACTACTTTCGTACGGACCGCCCGCCTTGTATTGGGCGGGGGTGCGGGGTGAGACTTGTAGTGGATAGCACCCCTCCCCGCCGGAGGATCGGTGTGATCGTGTCGGGAGTGGTCCGTCCCTCCTTAGTAGACTTTGCCCCGGCGAGGCCGGGGGAAGGGTTCCACGGCCTTCGAGGGACCTCTCGCGGGTAGTATGAGCTCGCGCGGAGGCCGGGGCCGGGCTCGGAGATGCGAAGGGTACTATCCACTTACTTGGGCTTCGGCCGTATGGTAGGGTCGGACACGGTGACGGCCGGTTCGGACCTATTCGGGCGGGTACGGTTGTACAACCTCTCGCAGTGTTAAACCTATAGCTATAGTCCGTGTCCACTGGTTATGGACAGTCTTTCGAACTCTCACCTGACTAGACATACTTCTCTTGTGCTTCTTCTCTCCCCCGAGTGTGTGAGCCCGGCTTCGGCCGTTGAGATGTGGGGATAGGAGCCGGTGGGCCCCACATCGCAGAAGAGAGATGGGTTCTGGATCGTGGTTGTGATCCGGTGCTTTGGTGTGGTGATCCTTGAGCGGGGTGTGGACCCCTGAGGTGTGGACCTCGGAAGCGGAAGCTTTCCCGAGGTGTGGACCTCCTTGCTTTATTCTGCTTACCTTGAATGTTGCACTGCTGCTTTGCTTAAGCTTTCTACAGCCAGATTAGGGATACCTCATGCATAGTAGAATATACACCGCTTTTGCCTCTTTGTTGGGAAGCTGACATGACCTACCCGCTTATCGGGTAGACCCTGGTGACTCGACGCGAGCCGGACTACGACTTCGACAACGACGGGCCGGGTGGACCGAGCTCTTCCTACACTTGAGCCGCCCGGATATGGAGTTTCCCGCGCTTACATGGAGCCGCTGCTAGACGATTTATTTCTGTTTGATTCAGTCCTGATGGACTTGTACCCGGCATGTGCCGAAGAGATGTACTCTGATTAATGTAATAAAATAAATGATGTACTCTATTCGTTGTTTTTACTTTTCTGTATGGATTTTGGAATCGCTGAGACAGGGATTGCACGTGGTAGCCTCCTGGGACTACCACCGAGGTGCTAAGATTCGGGATTCCGTTCGCGGAAATCCGGGTCGTTTCAGTTGGTACCAGAGCCATGCTTGACTGTAGGACGAGCCCCAGGAATGGTCGATAGCTTAGGAAGCCGTTTCTGAACCTTGAAACTTTATATAAACTCCTTGGCTTCCGTATGTATATAACTATACTTATATATATGCATTACCTTGATTCACTTTCACTAACTGCCTTACTAACTACGCTCTAACAACGTTGTGCAGATGGCGGAGACGACGTGGGTTACCTTGGAGTCGGACGGCAAGAGCTACGGAGGCTTCTGCCACCTGCTGAGGGAGTGCCTGGAGGCAGCAGGAGTGGAGTCCGACGGTGTCAGCTACAAGGGGAGGGCCATGGGGCACTTGGAGCAGACTCCCACGTACCTGACCGTCACGGTACCAGCAGACCCACGGGTGCCAGAGTTTGAGGAGGTAGTGGTGTACTGCTTCGAGAGCTCGGTCACGGAGGCGCACCAGACCGGTGCACGCAGGGCTCTCAAGAAGGTTTGTGACCTGCTCAGAGAGAGGCTGAAGGACACACCGTTCAGGGTACTTCCGGCAGAGATCTTCGACCACGGTCGCTGGGACTCGAGTGACCGAGCACGGTACCAGGAGGTGACTCCAGTGGACGGGGAGGACCGAGCGATGCTCGCGGCCGGGCGGTGCATCCCGGCCCGGGACCGAGCACCGTGCCGGCGGACGGAGAGACACCGTACCTTCGGTGGAGGTGTGACGTTGCCCCGCGGCGGGTTCGGGACTTGGAGGAGGACGGAGAGGACTTGCGGGACGAGCCGGAGGCGGCGCACGTGAGGAACGGAGAGCTAGTGCGGCTTGGGCTAGCGGCGGCCGCAGCCGGCACGAGAGAGAGACTCTCGGAGGATTGCTACTTTGGAGGCACGGTTGAGGGCGGAGCGGGGAGGCTCACCAGGCTTCGGTGGAGGCCGCGCGAGAGGATCGAGTGAGGGCCGGGCGAGGCTCGAGACCGAGGGGAGTCGATCGGAGCCGCGAGCGAGCCGACTACCGTGTCAAGGTGTGGGACCTACGGAGGCGAGCCGACACAACTACCACCACATGTGTTACCCGGGAGGACTGGTCTACGAGGAGAGGGACCGAGCAGACAGGACCCGCGCGGCCTGGGAGCGTTCGACCGCAGAGGCCGGCGGAGCCGGGAGGCGCTTTCCGCACAGCTACCACCTAAGAAGTGGCCCGGGACCGAGGATGGAGACTTTCGAGCTTCCCCCGACACTCCTACCACGAGTGCGGCCGTACCCGAGTGGTTCGCAGGACACAGCGGAGATGGATCGTGCTCTGCAGGACACTTGTGACTACTACGGGGGACCGGCGATCAGGGTGCCGGGTTACCCAGGAGTCCACTCACCACCGTTCTACTCAGTTCCACAGACACCGCTCCGAGGCACCTCGCAGTATTCGAGTGATGGGAGTAGAGATCTTGTAGCAGATTCAGAGTAGATGTAATGAGTTAGATGTAATGCTACCGTTCATGTGACATGCCTGTAGTAGCTACCCCATGATGTACCGTGCGTTAGCAGGATGTGTTGCCGTGTACCCTCGAAGGTCGTAGGAGTAAACCTCGAGGTGCACCCTCTTTTGTATGGTGGCATTGATTGAGTGATATGGATCTTCATGGTTTCTTTCGGATTTCATGCTTCTTAATGTCTGTCTGAAATTTTGTGATTGTTAGCAGGATTACTCCATTATAGTTTATAACCTGATTAAATACATTCTCCCTACCGCTACTAACTCTTGCAATCGGAACGGATGTCGGGAGCAAGGAGGTCCGGCGACTCCTAGCCCGTTTCGAGGAGGTCGCCGGGGACGACGGAGGGGGAGGATGCCCCTAACCCGGCGGGGAGCGAGAGGCCGTGGACGTCGTGGAGGTCTCGCGCCACGAGGCGGACTCCGCGGGGGCCGAGGAGGCCGAGTCGGCGGTCGAGGAGCCGCGCGCGACGACGCGGGATCTCAGGAGCAGGAGCTCGAGCACGAGCAGGTACCCCAGCCTGAGGGAGGAGCGAGGCCGTGCTCGGGGACACGAGGTGCCACCACCGCCACCTCCCCCGAACTTGGCCGACGTGATGGCAGTGCAAACACAGCTGATGCAGACGATCACTCAGATGCTAGCCCCGTAACAACAACAACAACAACCCTAGGGGCCGTAACCGCTACGCGCCGGAGGGTTTCCGGAAGAAGGTTGAGAACTTCAACAAGCCGCGCCGCCTACCTTCGACCACTCGGCGGACCCGATGGATGCGGATAACGGTTGCGTGAGATCGAGAAGAAGGCCGGAGCCGACCGAGCTTACCGAGGAGGAGTGTGTGATCGTGGCGGCGCACCGGCCGATCGGCACGGCCCGTGCGTGGTGGGACAGGCATCGTGACTCGCACCGGGACCCGGTGCACATTGGGTGGGACGAGTTCGTGGAGGCCTTCGTGAGTCACCACATCCCGTACGCGGTGATGGATAGGAAGGCCGACGAGTTCGAGCACCTCAAGATGGGAAACATGTCGGTACGGGAGTACGCCAACCGCTACCGAGCCGATGAGGTACGTGCCGCAGGACACCGACACGAGAGAAGAAGGTCTACCGGTTCGAAAGGGGCTGCACAAGGGTATGGCACACCACTTGTCCGCGCACGACTGCCCGACACTTCGCTCCATAATCGACAAGGCACTGATAGTGGAGAGGTCAAGGCTGGAGTACATGGAGGTACGAGGGAGCAAGTCCAAGCGCACCGACCAGGCAGGACGCTCAGGTCCACCTCAGAGGCAGAGGACAGGCTACGCACAGGGCCACCAGTTGCAGCAGAGGCACCACGCCTCTCAGTCTCAGCCGCAGAGCAGAGCCCACCCAGGTGGGGGTGGAGGTCGAACGGTCGGAAGCCGAGGCCACCACCGCGGCACGGCGGACGGATCCAAGGTGACGTGCTTCAACCGCCGTCGGGGGGGCATAAGTCGTTTGAGTGTCCCCGAGCGGTACCACCGAGGGAGTCGAGCCGCGGCACTCGGTTCCGGACCCCGCCCAAGCCACCGGCACCGGGGAGGACAGCCACCTCGTACACGGCGAGGTCCGCTCCGCCCGCCGCCTACTCGAGGCCGTCCGAACCACCTCACCGCCGAGGATGCGGCGGACAGCACCCGACGTCACCCTTGGTGAGTTCCTTGTTGACTCGCCTTTGGCTACCTGTTTTGTTTGATACCGGAGCTCGGTTTTCGTATATTTCTACCAAGTTTGCTAAAGAAAGGTCTTTACCAACTAAGCCTCGACCAAGGCCTATCTTGACTAGCTCTCCGCTAGGAGAGAAGAGGAGTACGTTAGAGTGCGGGGAGTGAGGATGGTGTTTGAGGGGCTACCGTTCACGGCGGACTTGACGGCTTTGGAGTCTACCGGGATAGACGTGATCTTAGGGATGGATTGGTTGGCAAAGCACAACGGGATAGTCTCTTGCAACCCCGCAGTGATACGGCTTGAACACCCCAAGCGGGACAACAAGACGGATCGAGCCGCGAGTCCGAAGGTTGCTACGATGATGTGCAACATGAGTGGGAAGGAAATTGAAGAGATCCCAGTGGTCTGTGAGTTTCGGACGTGTTCCCGCAGGAGCTTACGGAGTTACCCCCGCACCGAGACGTGGAGTTCGTGATTGAACTGATGCCAGGGGCGGGGCCCGTTGCTAAGAGTCCGTATAGGATGTCGTCCGACGAGCTGGACGAGTTGAAGAAACAGCTCAAGAAGTTGCTCGAGCAAGGGTTTGTTCGGCCGAGTGCCTCACCGTGGGGTTCACCAGTGCTCTTCGTGGAGAAGAAAGACGGTACCAAGAGGATGTGCATTGATTACCGCACGCTCAACTCGATGACAATCAAGAACAAGTACCCACTGCCCAGAATCGAGGATTTGCTGGATAGACTCAAAAAGGCAAGGTTCTTCTCCAAGATCGACTTGAGGTCAGGCTACCACCAGATGAAGATCCGGGAGCAGGACATACCCAAGACAGCCTTCACCACACGCTACGGCCTGTACGAGTTCGTGGTGGTTTCCTTTGGGCTGACCAACGCCCCTGCCTACTTCATGAACTTGATGAACAAGGTCTTCATGGAAGAGTTGGACAGGTTTGTAGTGGTGTTTATCGATGATATCTTGATCTACTCCGAGACCACTGAGGAGCACGAGGAGCACCTGAGAGTTGTGCTAGAGAGGCTGAGGCAGCAGAAACTGTACGCCAAGTTCAGCAAGTGCGAGTTCTGGATGGAGAAGGTCGCGTTCTTGGGACACGTGTTGTCAGCAGAGGGGATAGCCGTGGATCCATCCAAGGTTGAGTCAGTGACCAAGTGGGAGCAGCCATTAAACGTGACAGATGTCAGAAGCTTCCTTGGATTGGCAGGTTACTACCGGAGGTTCATTGAGAACTTTTCCAAGATCGCAAAGCCAATGACAGAGTTGCTCAAGAACAACACAAAGTTCGAGTGGTCAGAAGCGTGTGAGAAGAGCTTTCAAGAGCTGAAAAAGAGACTCACCACAGCCCCAGTGCTTACCTTGCCAGATATCAAGAAGGACTTTGTGGTCTACTGTGACGCTTCAAAGCAAGGACTTGGTTGTGTGCTGATGCAGGAAGGGAAAGTTGTGGCTTATGCTTCCAGACAGCTGAAGAAACACGAGGAAAACTACCCGACACACGACTTGGAGCTGGTACAGTTGTGCATGCGCTCAAAATCCGGAGACACTACCCGATAGGGAACAAGTGTGAACTCGTTTTCCGACCACAAGAGCCTGAAGTACTTCTTTACACAGACCGAGCTGAACATGAGGCAGAGACGGTGGTTAGAGCTGATCAAGGACTACGACGTCGAGATCAACTACCACCCAGGCAAAGCTAACGTCGTGGCAGATGCACTGAGCCGGAAAACATACTGCAACAACCTCATGGTGGAAGAGGAGCAACCTGCTTTGCATGAAGAGCTGGAGAAGCTGAGAATCGAGATCGTGGACCAAGGCCAAGCCAACGTGATGCAAGTGACCTACAACCTGGAGGAGCGAATCCGTACAGCCCAGAGGGAGTGTGCAGAAATCAAAGTGCTGAGAGAACTAATGAAGCAGGGCAAAGCAGAAGACTACCGGGTTGATGAACAGGGCACTGTGTGGCTGAAAGAACGGATCTGTGTACCACAAGACAAGGCACTCCGAGAGCAGATCATGAGAGAAGCTCACGACTCGAGGTACTCGATTCACCCGGGCAGCACCAAGATGTACAGAGATCTGAAGGTCGGACCGGTGGAAGGACATGAAGAAGGATATTGCACACTACGTGGCCTGTTGCGACACCTGTAGCAGAGTAAAGATTGAACATCAGAAACCTGCTGGTTTGTTGAAGCCGTTGGATATCCCAGTGTGGAAGTGGGAGGACATTTCCATGGACTTTGTGGTGGGACTCCCTAGAACACCAAGAGGAAACGACTCAGTTTGGGTCATAGTGGACAGGCTGACTAAAGTGGCTCACTTTGTGCCGGTGAAGACCAGGTATGCAACCGAGAAGTTGGCAGAGCTGTTCGTAGAACACATACTCAGATTACACGGGGCACCCAGAAGTATCGTGTCTGATCGAGGGCCACAGTTTGTCTCCAAGTTTTGGCAGAGCTTCCACAAGCTTATGGGCACCACTCTCAGCTACAGCACAGCTTTTCACCCACAGACCGACGGGCAGACAGAGAGAGTCAACCAGGTCCTGGAGGACATGCTACGAGCTTGTGCACTCACCTATGGTACTGACTGGGAGAGCAGTTTGCCGTTCGCAGAGTTCTCGTACAACAACAGCTTTCAAGCAAGTCTCCGGATGGCACCCTTTGAGGCACTTTACGGTCGAAAGTGCAGGACCCCGCTAGCTTGGTCAGAGGTTGGAGAGCGAGCTCTGTTCGGACCAGCAATCATTGAGGAAGCAGAGGAGAAAGTTGAGAAAGTTCGTGAGAACCTGAAAATCGCTCAGAGTCGTCAGAAGAGCTATGCAGACAAGAGAAGGAGAGAGTTGACCTTTGCAGTTGGCGACCGAGTGTACTTGAAAGTCTCACCGCTCCGAGGAACTAAGAGGTTCTTGGTGAAAGGAAAGCTTGCACCGAGGTACGTGGGACCGTACCTCGTCACCCGAAGGATTGGGAGTTTGGCCTACCAGCTTGCACTACCCGAGACAATGGCGGGAGTTCACCCAGTGTTCCACGTGTCACAGCTGAAGAAGAGTGAGAAGGCAGTGGAGGCAAAGCAAGTGCCCATGGAGTTGCTTGACTTGCAAGACAACCTGGAATATACAGAATATCCTGAGAAAATCTTGGACAGAGCGGTCAAGGAAATGAGGAGGACTACCATTCCCTTCTGTAAAGTGTTGTGGAGCAACCATACCGAGCGAGAGGCAACATGGGAGAAGGAAGCCGATCTCAGGAAGGAGTACCCTCACTTGTTCACGGAGGAGGACGAGGACTAAATCTCGAGGACGAGATTCTCGGTGGTGGGGGAGAATGTAACAACCCAGGAATCTAGGTGTGTGAATTTTGCGAAAAATTTAAAACTTTTTGTTTGCTTTGGAGTGCTATCCAATTTTTGAGCCAAATTGCTAGCCACTCACCAACTTCTCCACTAATATATCCTAATTATAAAAATTATATTTAAAATATGGTATAACAAGTGAGTTGGATCTTCTTTGATTTACTTGAAGTTCATTTGAGTGTTGTTTGAATCTGATTGGCAATCAAATTCAAACCCCTTTCTCAAACCCTTAATCAAACTCAATTGTTTTAAAAGGCAAAGAGCATCTAGGAGCAGTGGGCCGTTTTCTCCTATTTCTCGCGTTGCACCGACCCGGCCCCACGACCGAACCGGCCCAACCAACCCACACCGCGGCTGCCTCCTTAGCCCTCTCCTTCACCCGCTGACCGGTGGTCCCGGCATGTCGGCTTTATCCTTTCCTTCTCACCAACCGGGCAAGCCGGCCCGCCCCACCCGTGCTCGCGCCGCCGCCGGTCCCGCCGCACCCGCTCGCGCGGCGCGGGCGCGGCCGAGCCGCCGGCCGGCGCGCACGCCGAGGGGGCCGGACGAGCGCGCGAACCGAGCCAAGTCAGGGAGGGGAAAATCCCTTTTTACCCCTGTACCTTTCCCCAGTGGCAACGTGAGAGAGGTGAGAGGACCGCCGCCGCCTCGGATGCCAAGCCGGGGAAGGGTACCGCCGGGTTTTCGCCTAAGCCTCGCGTCGTCGTGGTTTCAAAAGGGGGGGAAGAGGAGAGCCAGAGCCAACCGCCCCGCTACCAACCCACTTGGGGTTTTTCCCCCTTTCGAGAGCCGCCACCGGGGAGGAAGGAGAAGGGGGAGCCGGGAAGAGGAGGCGAGGTGGGAGTCCGACGCGCGCGCGCCGCCGTGCGCCGCGCGGAGGAGGAACGTGTTCGTGAAGGGCCGGTCGAGGAGGAAGGCAACGTTCGTGTGCGGAGTGGAGCCGGACCGAGCGAGAGGGACGCACGCCGCCGTGTCCGCCGACGCCGCACCGCCAAGCCTGCTACGCCTTCACCGCCGACCCACGGTGAGCACCGTGGTCTTCCTCTTTTCTCCTCGCGCTGTACGCGTTTTTTACGCTGCCTGTGGGTGTGCCATCGAGCCGCCAGTGCCTGGGCGCGCCGCGCCGCCGTCTCCCCAAGGACGACGCCGCGCCGTGCTCGCCGGTAAAGTCCGGGGGCGAGGCAACCCCAAGCCGTGCGCACGGATGAGCCGGTCGGGCGGAAGCTTTGGGCTGCCCCCGCCGGGGAGTTAAGGAGCTCGTACCGTGTCGCGCGCCGCGCCGTCGAGTCCGGATGCCCGCGCGCGTCGCGATTCTGGTTTGTTGTTTTGGCAGTGACGCCGTTCTGGAGGAGTTCAGGGGAAACACGGTGGCGGAGCCGCGCACCCCGCCGAACCCGGCCGTGATCCATCGCCTTTGCCAGGAGTTTGCGAGGGAGCGGCCGCCGGCCGGGGGAATCGGGGACCTCGCCGACGCCGTGCCGTTCCCCGGGCGAGCCGCCGGGGAGAAGGGGGCTTGTGCCGTGACCCGGCCTTCGTGCCGAGGGTTATCCGATGCGGTGTGATGGTGCGTGCGGGCGCCGGCCGGCCGCACCCGGGCGCGCCATGGCCGCGGTCCCGCCGCACGGTGAGCTTCGCGTGCGGGCATCCCGCGCCGCCGGCCCTTTCGTGATGCACCCGCCTTGAGCCGTGATCGCGTTCGCGTGTGTAGGAGTGTGTGCAAGTAAACCGGCCGGCCGCACCCCGCCGCGCGCGTGGCGGGGAACTCGTGGGGTGGATGCCGAGCGCCGGCGACGCGCCGCGCGTCCGCCGCGCCCTGGGGCTTTTCGTCGAGCGCTTGGAGGGCGTAGGGTGCTGCGCCAGTAGACGGGTTAATCGGGCCGCTAGCCAAGTTTGGGCCCTAAGCCCAGTTGACCTTTAGTAGGCCGCCGGCCCAGCATAGGTTAGGGAGCCAGGGGGGGGGCTTTCCGAACTTTGGAGGCTGACCCCGGCTGGGCCTTAGCTTCTGGGCTGAGTAGGCCAGAATCCAACCCGAGCAGAACCCAGTCCGCTGGGCCGCCCACGGTCCAGCCGAGCTTTAGGCCTAGTCGCAGCCCGTCAGACCGAGACCGCTGACGTCATGCTGACGTCAGCCATGTTTTTCTGAAAAACCTATTTTCCTTCTGTTTAAAAATTCCAGAAAATGTTTTTGACCTTTAAAAATTAGTAAGAAATTCTAGAGTGCTCAGAAAAATACAAAACTAATTTCTATAAATCCGTATTTGCAAAACCTTGCTGATTGTAGGTAGTTCGGGCTCTTTTGGATTTTCTAAGTTGGATTTTATTTGGAGTTAATGCTTAGAAGTGCACCGTATTTATATTTTCGCGTCGAATCTCGTGCCGCAGACCCGAGCTTCGACCAGGAGGACGTGGAGGACCCCGAGTACACTGCTCCGGACAGCGACTGCTTCGCCGGCAACGAAGGTGTCATGTCACTCCCAACCATATAGATCCTATGATTGTTTTGTAGCTGCTAGTGCTTTACTTTAATGCATGGAATTGTTGGATTGCATAACCCGTTTATTAGCCATGCCTTGATGTTTTGATATATCCTGTTCCTTGTTCTGCTACCCGCGGACTAGCTACGACCCCTAGCTAGTCCCTTACTTCAACTATCCATACTTTTGTTGTTTGATTATGGATGGTGCTCTGGGTTTGAGCTGAGATGTGGGTATCTCGGTGTGATTCTAGCGTGCGTTCTGGGTTGTGTACCCCCTTGCTGTGTTTTGGCGGGAGCGAGCCGCTGGTTACTTGTGAACGGCTGCCGAGGGAAGATGCGATCTGGCCTCTTACCCGAGGGTCGTGTCGTGTGGGATGGAGATGTTGAGTGCTCGCTCTCGGCCCCTTAAGGACCGATCGTCGCTTGACCTTGTTTCGAATGACTACTTTCGTACGGACCGCCCGCCTTGTATTGGGCGGGGGGTGCGGGGTGAGACTTGTAGTGGATAGCACCCCTCCCCGCCGGAGGATCGGTGTGATCGTGTCGGGAGTGGTCCGTCCCTCCTTAGTAGACTTTGCCCCGGCGAGGCCGGGGAAGGGTTCCACGGCTTCGAGGGACCTCTCGCGGGTAGTATGAGCTCGCCGCGGAGGCCGGGGCCGGGGCTCGGAGATGCGAAGGGTACTATCCACTTACTTGGGCTTCGCCCGTATGGTAGGGTCGGACACCGGTGACGGCCGGTTCCGGACCTATTCGGGCGGGTACGGTTGTACAACCTCTCGCAGTGTTAAACCTATAGCTATAGTCCGTGTCCACCGGTTATGGGACGAGTCTTTCGAACTCTCACCCGACTAGACATACTTCTCTTGTGCTTCTTCTCTCCCCCCGAGTGTGTGAGCCCGGCTTCGGCCGTTGAGATGTGGGGATAGGAGCGGTGGGCCCCACATCGCGAGAAGAGAGATGGGTTCTCGGATCGTGGTTGTGATCCGGTGCTTTGGTGTGGTGATCCTTGAGCGGGGTGTGGACCCCTGAGGTGTGGACCTCGGAAGCGGAAGCTTTCCCGAGGTGTGGACCTCCTTGCTTTATTCTCGCTTACCTTGAATGTTGCACCGTCGCTTTGCTTAAGCTTTCTACGGCCGCATTAGGGATACCTCATGCATAGTAGAATATACACCGCTTTTGCCTCTTTGTTGGGAAGTCGACATGACCTACCCGCTTATCGGGTAGACCCCGGGTGACTCGACGCGAGCTAGACTACGACTTCGACAACGACGGTCCGCGGTGGACCGAGCTCTTCCTACACTTGAGCCGCCCGCGGATATGGAGTTTCCCGCGCTTACATGGAGCCGCCGCTAGACGATTTATTTCTGTTTGATTCAGTCCTGATGGACTTGTACCCGGCATGTGCCGAAGAGATGTACTCTGATTAATGTAATAAAATAAATGATGTACTCTATTCGTTGTTTTTACTTTTCTGTATGGATTTTGGAATCGCTGAGACAGGGATTGCACGTGGTAGCCTCCTGGGACTACCACCGAGGTGCTAAGATTCGGGATTCCGTTCGCGGAAATCCG
Source organism: Cenchrus americanus (assembly GCA_947561735.1). Classification (NCBI taxonomy): domain Eukaryota; kingdom Viridiplantae; phylum Streptophyta; class Magnoliopsida; order Poales; family Poaceae; genus Cenchrus; species Cenchrus americanus. The sequence continues at coordinate 122,207,390 of OX387242.1, read as the reverse complement.
GGTCGTTTCAAATACAAAGTTGTGTGACCACTGGTAGGGGAATGGATTTCTACCATTCTTGTGGCAATGTCCAAAATGATATTGGGTCAACCAATCCATACCTAGGATCACATCGATACCCTCTAGACTCAAAGCTAGAAGATTTGTAGGGACAATTTTGCTAACTAGCTCAAGTGGCACTCTCATAACTAGGTTTCCAGTGGTAACTTGCCCACCAGGCGTAGTTATCAAGAAAGGTCGGTCCATATGACAACTCTTCAATTCAAGCTTGCTCAAAACTTTCTCATTTATAAAACTATGAGTTGCACCAGATTCAAATAAGACTTTAACTGAAAAGCCTCGGATAGAGAATATACCTGTCAGCACTGATGCTCCTTCGGGCGTGTTCACCATTGAGGTGTAGTTCTGTTTGCCCTGCTTGACTTGCACCATGGGTTTCTTGCCTTGATTGCCCTGACGAGACCCTGAGCCTTCACCTTGCTTATTTTGCTTGGGTTTGGGGCACTCACTGATGTAGTGTCCTGGCTGCCCACAGTTATAGCAGCGACGGTCTTTAGCAGCATTGTTGTTGTTGTTGGCTGGGGGTGCACTAGGCTTATATGGCTGCTATTGGGCCTTACGGTACTGGAAATTCCCAGATGGCTTGTTCTGAGATGAGGTCACCCTCCAGTGTTTAGTTGAAGATGACTGGGGAGGACCCTGAGTACCCTTCTTGACAAAGTGAAACTTCTTGCCCGACCCACCAGTAGCGGTGAATCCGGCTTGTCTCTTCCTATCCTTCTGAGCCTTTGTCATGACATCTTCTTGAGAAATGGCCTTGTTCACAAGGTCCTGATAGCTATTAGGCTCATAAAGATTAAGCCTCTCATAGAGATCCCCGTGTAGCCCATCACGGAAACGCTCTATCTTCTTGGCATCGTTGTCAACATGATGCCCACCATACTGACACAAGGCATTGAATTTCTTAGCATACTCATAAACCGTGTCAGAAACTTGCTTTAGTGCAAGCAACTCCTTCATCTTTCTGTCCATGAGACCCTTAGGAATGTGATGTTCCTTGAAGGCCCTCTTGAATTCATCCCATGTGATTTGGTGTCCGGCGGGGATCATGGTCTTGAAATTCTCCCACCAAATCAGCGCTGCACCATGGAGCTGGAGGGCAGCGAAGCTGGCCTTGCGCTCTTCGGAGTAGGGCAAGGTGAATACAAAGAACTTGGCCTCAATGGCCCTGATCCACGCATTTGCAGCCAGTGGCTCTTTGGCCTCCTCGAAAGTCGGGGGCTTCATGGCATAGAAATACTCATACTTGGTGACTTGAGGCTGGCCATCAAGATTCTCCCCACGGGGATTGTTCTGCAGCTGTTGAGCAAGTTGCTGCTGCATCTGCAAGAGCTGGCGCATCACCTCAGTTTGGGTGACCATGAATTGCTCTTGAATGGTCATGTTGGGAGGAGGTGGCGGAGCGTCACTCCCACTTGCATCAAAACCATTGGGGGATGCACAGGTTTGTCCCACCATCTGAAATTCATGAGGTTTTCATTAGCCACGTATTCACAAACTTGTTTACATTATCCACAAGAAGAATATGCAAGACGGAAACATCATAACATCAATTTGGTGAAAACTGGACAGCCTAGCTGAGTTAATAGAAATTCATAACTCTCTGCCCCCATTAGGAAAAGTTCTCATTTTTGGTCACCAAGTGCAAAATTTAGTAAGCTCCAACATTGGTATTCGACCCGAGGTCCAATTCCAACGTTATCATGCCCGAAAAATTCCGTAACCGAGGTTCTGCCTAGCAGTTTTTAATAGAGACCGAACTGCACAAGTTTCGCCGTAATTCTCGGTACGCTCATGCAAACGTGGTGAATTTTGGTGAGCATGATCTCCACAACATACCACACAACTTTGGTATTCAATACAAGGTGAAATCTTGATCACAACAACCCTAATTGATTCATTAAAAGCAACAACACAAAGGTGTTCATCCAAGCATTACATGGTGCGAAGTCTTTGGATCACCTACACACTATGTACAACAAAAGCTCATCATATTACTCTCCGAGGGTCCGAGCAGCCTCGACCCTTACACAAAAGCTAGCTGAGAAGGCTAAACTAAGAGTACATGATTTTCCTCCTAAAGACAACCACTAGACAGCTAGTAGCCCGCAGCGGAGCCAACACTAGTATCCGGAGAAGCGGGTGGTGGACCGTCAACACTGTCCTCGCTCAAGCCCGAAGCTCCCTGTAGCTCATCCGAAGTGGCAGGTACAGCCGGTGGAGCGATCGGCGGCTACTGCCCCTGGTGTGCCAACGCCTGCCACACCTCCACCTCTATCTCCAAATCAGCCACCTGGTTCTGCATCTCACCACGTTCTGCACCAAGGCAAAACGCTGGGCCTTCGTGTGAACTAGCTGCACCTGAGTCATCTCGAGAGCGTGGTCTCTGGCGTGTAGCTGCTCCATAAATTCGGCATGCTCCTGGTGCCACTGGATAAGCTCATCCTGAAGCGCAACAATCTCCTACTGGAGGTGAACGACGGTCAGTCGCTCAAACTGGAGGTCAAGGGTGAGGATATCCCTCATCGCCGTGGCATCCATAAACACAACTAAAAGCATACCCTGAGTGGAGAGGCGAAACACCTACATGTTGTAGACCGCCTCCAACAACCTCAGAAGCTGGTGCAAAACGACCTCTGGAGGGTCAGTCGTGAGCAACACGTCGGTGAGTGACATACGCTCACGCCAAGCTGGGTCAAGGGGGTCCATGGCCGGGAACAACCCCAGCGTAGTGAGCATCACCTCGTCCGGGTGCTTCTCGCAGAAGGTGTGAAGGATCTGCATGGCCGCGGACTCGACCGACTCGACACCGCTGTGAGCAAAGAACATCATGCTCAAGTCTGCCCACTCCGGGTGCTCGGGATGGGGTAACACGGTCGTGGTCGTGCGGGCGTAGGGAACACCCTGGTCCCAAAAGGAAACCACCTCGTATAGAGGCGGCATAGTGTAGCCAACCTCACTGAGAGTCTCCCACAAATGCGGGGGAAACCCTCCCAGTGATGGGCATCAGTACGAATGGTACCGTTCACGTCGATCTCGTAGATCGGTGTCTATGCCATCTATACAAAAAGATAGGGCTACCCGTTAGACATCGAAACGACATCAACATGAGTAAAGGGTGTAAAATCTAACAGGTATGAACAAAAATTCATAACATAAAAACCAGAGCCCCAAAAATTCCCAAATTACAACATCAACTCAGCAACATAATTATGCACACTTTTGGTACTAATAGGTAGATCTAGATTGGATTGTAAAATGCTCTAAAAATTCCATTTTCAGAGGAAGGTTACCCAGAAAAACAGCAGGACAGAGACTCACTAAACTGAGCATAACTCCTGGCAGAAAATTCCTAAAATTATGAGAAATTCACAGTAGATGCTAAATTTGATAAGAAACAACTTTCCTATAGGATGTCTAGTCATATTTCTAGATTTGGCTCTAAAAAATTTAGAAAAGACAGCAACAAAATCTGCCGGAAATTTCCTAAGATCAAAAGAGAGGATAAACCTTATCTAAGATCAAGCAATCACCATAGGAAAGCTACTCAAACATGCAACAAAAACATTTTAGGTTCAACAAGATTTTAACCATGATGCACACGTCTTAAACGACCTCACACACATGGATCACAAAAGACGTAGTTAGTGCCGGTGGCAAGCTTATAATCGGCTCTCCTAATAATAACTAGACGGAGCTACTTGATTCGCACTTATCGACTTACGAAACGTTGTTAGTGTACCTGCAGAAAACAAACCTCCCGTGCCAGCACATCACGGAAGCGTCCACATACATTACCGTTCAGTATAGAAACGGTATCCATGCGTCAAGCCGCTGCATGGACAGCGTCCAACCTCGGACCCTCCGTTTGAATGAAGTGTATGTAAGTGCAATTAAGCCCTATGAGGGTTTTGGTGATGTTGACCACACAATTAAAGAGCTAATTAGCTTTTGAGACTGTTGTGCAGCATAGAGTTATTTTTACAGGTGTAAAAGAAAGAATGGAGACCCCTCAACTGAATGAATAAGGATACCTATGCTACTTGGAGGAGTTTATTTATTTTATCTTTTGAATTTGAGTATAGGATAATCTGTACTATCAAGAGGGATACTAATGGTGAGTTAGGGTGGTTTCAAGTGCTCATAGTCTATCTTCCTTAAACCCTAATCCTCACCCAAAGGGAAGAGACCTGCTGCTGTTTTGCCTCTGCTGTTTGTTGTTCGGAGGTTCCGAGTTTTTCCTCGGAGGTTCCGACCGTACGGGCTACAGTCAGCAAAGATTTCAAAGGTTGGAAGTTCCGAGATTTTCTCGGAGGTTCCGAACTCTGGAATATAGCCGTTACTGTTCTGGATCTGGGGGTATTTATACCCCTTGGTCCCCCAACGGTTATCTGCTTCTTCCCCCTGCACAGTACGCCGTTCTAACCTCATTCTCTCACCTAGCATTCACTCCTAACCTACTCTCTTCCAAATCCTTGCATAGCATTGATTGAGAGTGGATTCTTGAAGTGAGTTTGTGAGCAAATCTCTCTCTCTCTCTCTCTTGAACTTGAGCACTTGGAAGAACCCTAGCAAGCTTGGTGGATCTATTACTCTTGGAGCCTTGCTCCTTGACGGATAGAGGTTCTTGGAAGCTCTCCAACCCGATTTGTGGAAGCTCCAAGGTGTTTGTATTACCATTTGTGATTCTAGTGGAAAGCCTCCACCTATTACCTAAAGTAATAGGTGTGAGAGAGGAGTTGACCTTTGTGGTCCCTAGCCTTTGTGGCTTCCTCAACAACGTGGACATAAGCAAGCCTTTGTGGCGAGTTGAACCACGGGATAAATCCTTGTCTTGTGCATGCTCTTGTTTACTTACTTGTTCATGCTTGTTCTTGACTAGATCTATTAGGGTTTGCTCCCGATCTACTTTGTGGTACCTTCCTAGCTTGTCCCTTGCTTAGAAATCTTCTTGCTAGGTCCTAAGTACCTCCTAGGTTTTAATAGATCTGGTTTTCATCAAGTTTTTTGCAGCTCAAGTTATTTATGCCCTGTTCTAACAGTTGTCGGAAGTTCTGAGTTTATTCTCGGAGGCTGCCTCGTTCGGAGGTTCCGAGAATAATCTCGGAGGTTCTGGAGTCTGACAGTGTTTTCGCAAAAAAAGTTTAAATTCTGTGTGCAGGCCTATTCACCCCCCTCTAGGCCATTTTGCCTCGATCCTTTCAATTGGTATCAGAGCCAGGTTATCCTTGCGAACACCTAACCATGTGAGGATATGGCAAGTGGAGATGACAAGCAAGAGGAGGAGGAATTTGAGGACTTGCCAAGTGACGTTGAAGGTGATGCCTCGGAGGTAGGCAACACCTCAGCCCAAGAGAAATTTGACAAGCTCAAGAAGGCTGTTAAAGAAAGCTCCAAGGACAACGGCAAGAAAAGCAAGAAAGAGGACAAGAAGAAAGAGAAAGAAGAGGAAAAGAAGAAAGAGGACAACAAGCAAGAAAAGAAAAGGAAAGGGAAGAAAGAAGAAAAGAAGAGAAGAAAGAGAACACCTTCACCATCTACATCACCATCCTCATCATCCTCATCATCATCTTCATCTAGTGAGAATGGAGATGGGGATGACGAGTACTACGGCACAAGAATTCCCAAGAGATCACTCAAGCCCAAGCCAAAGCCCAAGGCCAAGTCCAAGAATGACTATAGAAGAGTATCCTTTAACTATGATTCCTTGGAAACAAAATCTAAGGATGATATCACTATACCCGTTGGCAAGTTACCCAAATTTGATGGGACTAACTTTGCCAAATGGAAGCATATGATGAAAGCCTATCTAACCGGTTTGAGTTTGGAGTTGTGGAACATTGTTTGTGTAGGTTTTGATGACCCCGAAGACTTTGGAAACCTCACTCCACGTGATTGTCGCAACATCAAAAGAAATGCTCAAGCTACAAGCATACTCCTTAGTGCTTTGAGTGACCAAGAGTACAACCGGGTCAATGGGCTAGAGATTGCCAAAGAAATTTGGGACACCCTCCTTATTGCTCATGAGGGTGTTGACAAAGTGAAGAAGTCCAAGATCAACATTTTGATGGCCGAGCTTAATAGGTTCACTATATTTGATGGAGAAGGGCCACAAGAGATGTTTGATAGATTGATGGTCATAGTTGGAAAGATACGTGGTTTAGGTGGTGATGAGTTAGATGACCACTATGTTGTGAAGGTGATGTTGGAGGCCTTTGCCCCAAGGAATCCCACTCTAGTCACATTAATTAGAGAGAAGAAGAGATTTGAAGAGTTCTCTCCAAATGATGTTCTTGGGAGAATTCTCACTCATGAGCTAATGGACAAGGAAATTCAACATAGAAAGAAAATTGGTGAGCTAGAGGCCAAGTTGAACAACCTGAAGGTCAAAGAGGTTGCTCTCCATTCCAACAAGACAAGCAAGCCTACTTCTTCATCCAAGCACTCTACTCCATCCAAGCCCATCAAGTCAAAATCCAAGAAAGTGGAAGTAGAAAGCTCCACAAGTGACTCAAGTGAAGATGAAGATGAAGGCACTCATGTAGAGATTGGGGATATGGCCTTATTCATGAAGACATACAAGAGAGGATTAAAGAAGCAAGGATACAAGTTTGCCAAGAGGAAGTTTCCCAATAAGAAAAAGAGAACTTGCTACACTTGTGGAAGCACCGAGCACTTCATTGCGGATTGCCCTAATGAGAAAAGAGAAAATAGGAATGACAAGGGCAAGGGGAACTACAAGAAAGACCAAAAACCACACTACAAGAGAAGAAAATATGGTGGAAAGGCTCATATTGGTCATGAATGGAACTCCGGAGATGAAAGCTCTAGTGCAGAGGAAGGGAAGAAAATTGCAACCGTGGCTATCAAGAAACTTCCCTCTACCTCAAGGTTGTTCAACAACTTGTCCAATGATGAAGAGAGCACATCCATTCATTGTTTCATGGCCAAGGGCGAGAAGGTAAAAACTAACTCAAAACCCTCTCCTCAACCTAGTGATGAGTCGGAAATGGACTCTAGTGATGATTTTAGTGATGAGGAAGCAAACCAACTTGTTCGTGAGATGGATGAACAATCTAGAGATTTTATGGCTAGGCTAATAGTAGAACTAGAGAAAAGCCAAGACACTATTATCTCCGATAGAAGTGAGATTGAGGCTTTGCGTTTGGAAGTCAACCAAGCGGAGAGTGTCATAGCTACTCTCAAGGAAGACCTTGCTGCCTCTTAAGCTCAATGTAATTCTCTCAAGTTGAGGAATGAAGAGCTTGAGGAGCAATATAGTCTCCTTTGGAGTAGCACCTCACATCCTTCGAAGGTAAAAGGCGACTCTAGTGCTTCTACTAGCAAGGGCTGTGATAAATGTCATCATATCGATCTTGAATCTTATGCCACTAACCTTGCTAACATGGAAGCTTTAAAGAAAGAAATTGCTAGGTTGAACTTAATCATAGCTAGAGGATGCATGGATGAAGAAAACAAAAGGGCAAGATTCACCAAGAGGAAAGTGTTAGAGAAAAGCAAGAATCCAGGCTTTGGATATGTTGAAGGTGGCAAGACCAATGAAAGAAAAATCATCAAAGAAAAAGAATGCCTTGAATTCAAGAGCTCTGGATTGCTGTTCTCCGAGACCCCAGAGGTTACGACCTCCAAGCCCGGAGGTTCCGAAGTCTGGAAGCCTCGAGCCACACAGACATCCAAACTCAGAGGTTCCGAGAAAATTCTCGGAAGTTCTGGGGTCTGTAAAGACAAGACAAATAAAAGAGCAAGACTCAGAAGTAGCATGTTTCCAAGGCCTCTAACACTTGTATGCAGGTTCAAAATCATCCAATAATGCCTAGAAGAAACTTGAATCCCAACAAGAGCAAGGCCCATGCATCTAGAGACATACCTCCTAGCTATGTGTTGAGACGCAACAATGTTGGTAAAGTTGTTGCCACGTATGTTGGAAATGAGTCCAACATATATGTGAAAAGATCACTATGGGAGGGCCCCAAGTCAAATTGGGGACCTAAAAGAAGGAACTAAATTGTTTTGTAGGCATACTCCTCTGGTGGATCAAGTTGGGTGCTTGATAGCGGATGTACACATCATATGACCGGAGAAAAGAGTATGTTCTCATCCTATCTCCATTTGGAAGGACCAAAGGAAACCATTGCATATGGAGGGGATACAAAAGGAGAAGTCATCAGCGTAGGTGATATCCCTATATCTCAAAACCATTCAATTACAAATGTTCTTCATGTTGATCCGTTGGGTTACAATCTATTATCGGTTTCACAACTTAGTGAGATTGGTTTTGATTGCCACTTCTCGGATAAGGGTGTGTCCATCATAAGAAGGGAGGATTGCTCTATTGTCCTTACGGGTCGCTTGAGGGGGAGGCTTTACCTAGTTGATCTCAACAAAAGTAAGGCTTCTCCCAAGACTTGTCTAGTGGCAAAATATAGCATGGGTTGGCTATGGCATCACCGACTAGCCCATGTTGGCATGAGGAACTTGGCCAAACTTTTGAAAGATGAACACATCCTTGGACTAACAAATGTACACTTTGAGAAAGATAGGATTTGCAAAGTGTGCCAAGCCGGAAAGCAAGTAGGAGCACCTCACCCACCAAATAGCATCCTCACTACTTCAAGCCCATTGGAGATCGTTCACATGGATCTATTTGGACCGATGGCCTACATAAGCATTGGCGGTAACAAATATGGCTTGGTTATTGTTGATGATTATTCTCGCTTCACGTGGGTGTTCTTTGTGTTTGACAAGAGTGAAGTACAAGGAAAGGTGAAGACCTTCATAAGAAGAGCACAAAGGGAATTCGGGCTACCAATCAAGAAAGTAAGAAGTGACAATGGCTCGGAGTTCCGAAACACCTATGTTGAAGAGTTTCTTAATGAAGAGGGCATCAAGCATGAATTTTCAGCACCTTATACCCCTCAACAAAATGGTGTGGTTGAGAGGAAGAATAGAACTCTTATTGAGATGGCAAGAACCATGTTGGATGAGTACAAGACTCAAGACATCTTTTGGGCCGAAGCTATTAACACGGCTTGCCATGCCATCAACCGCCTCTATCTTCACAAGTTTCACAAGAAGACCTCCTATGAGCTTATCACTGGTAAAAAGCCTAAGGTGTCTTACTTTAGAGTGTTTGGGTGCAAATGTTTCATTCTAAACAAGAGGCCCCGAACTTCTAAGTTTGCACCAAAGGTTGACGAAGGATTTCTTCTTGGTTATGGTCCAAATGAGCATGCTTATCGAGTCCTCAATCTAACCACCGGGAGGATTGAAGTCATGGTAGATTTGACCTTTGATGAATCTAATGGCTCTCAAGTGGAGCAAGTTGACTTGAATGTTGTAGGTAATGAGAAGCCATCTTGTGAAGCAATCAAGCAAATGGCCATAGGTGATGTTAGACCAGTTGAGGCACAAGAGGAAGATGAAAACCAAGCACAAGCTTCAACACCACTCGAAGGGCCAGAAGCCACTGGTTCAGGAGCTGTGCAGACTTCGGAGGTTCCGAGAAATTCCTCGGAGGTTCCGGGAACTGGCACTGAAATCCAACCTCTGAGAAATTCCCTGGAGCTTCCGGGGTCTGGAAGTCCAACACCACAAGACACCCTGAACCAGCAAATTGATCAGCAAGGGGATGTTCAAGCAAGCACATCTGAGCCCCAAGCTGATGAAGATGATGAAGATCAACCTCTACACCAACTTCTTGGACCATCACATCCTCGTGTACATCAAGTCATACAACGGGATCATCCCGTTGACAATATTCTTGGGAGCATAAGGAGAGGGGTAACAACACGATCTCATCTTAAGAATTTTTGTGCATTTTACTCGTTTGTTTCTTCTCTTGAACCAACCAAGGTAGAGCAAGCTCTTGAGGATCCGGATTGGGTGGTGGCTATGCAAGAGGAGTTGAACAACTTTGAAAGAAACCAAGTGCGGGAGTTGGTGGAGAGACCAAACACAAACATCATTGGCACCAAATGGGTCTTTCGGAACAAGCAAGATGAGTTTGGTGTTGTGACTAGGAACAAAGCAAGATTGGTTGCTCAAGGATACACTCAAGTTGAAGGACTAGACTTTGGAGAAACATATGCACCGGTAGCAAGACTTGAGGCAATTCGATTTCTACTCGCTTTCGCTGCCCATCATGACTTCAAGCTCTACCAAATGGACGTCAAGAGTGCATTTCTCAATGGACCACTCTCCGAAGAAGTATATGTTAAGCAACCACCGGGCTTTGAAGATCCCAAGCGTCCTAATCACGTCTACAAACTCCATAAGGCGCTCTATGGGCTGAAGCAAGCACCAAGAGCATGGTATGAATGCCTTAAGGATTTCTTGCTTAAGCAAGGCTTTGAGATAGGCAAAGTCGATGCTACTCTCTTTACTAGAAAAGTTGATGGTCATATTTTTGTGTGCCAAATATATGTTGATGACATAATATTTGGTAGTACTAATGAAACTTTTTGTGAAGAGTTTAGTAGGGTGATGACAAAGAGGTTTGAAATGTCCATGATGGGTGAGCTCAAGTTCTTTCTCGGATTTCAAATCAAACAAGCTAAAGAAGGGACGTTCATATGTCAAACCAAGTATACAAGGGATATGTTAAAGAAGTTTGACATGGACAAGGCAAATCCCATCAAGACTCCAATGCCTACCAATGGACACATGGACCTCAATGAAGAAGGGAAATCCGTGGACCAAAAGGTATATCGCTCCATGATCGGCTCTCTTCTTTACTTATGTGCATCTAGGTCGGATATTATGCTTAGTGTGTGCGTGTGTGCTAGATTTCAAGCTAACCCGAAAGAGTGCCATCTCATGGCCGTAAAGAGAATCTTGAGATATCTAGTGCATACCCCTAATCTTGGCTTGTGGTATCCTAAGGGCTCCACTTTCGATCTACTTGGCTATTTGGATTCCGATTATGCCGGTTGCAAAGTAGATAGAAAGAGTACATCGGGGACTTGCCAATTCCTTGGTAGGTCTCTAGTGTCTTGGAGTTCTAAAAAGCAAAACTCAGTAGCTCTTTCCACCGCCGAGGCCGAGTATGTTGCAGCCAGCGCTTGTTGTGCTCAACTACTTTGGATGAAGCAAACCTTAAAAGATTACGAATGTCACTTTTCCCATATCCCACTTTTGTGTGACAATGAAAGTGCCATAAAGCTTGCAAACAACCCTGTAAGCCATTCTCGCACAAAACGTATAGACATCCGTCATCACTTCTTGAGAGACCACGAAGCCAAAGGAGATATCGTTTTAAGTCATGTGAGCACCGACAAACAACTAGCCGATATCTTCGCTAAACCTCTCGATGAGTCAAGGTTTTGTAGTTTAAGGAATGAACTAAATATTCTTGATTCTCGTTGCGTGGTTTGATCTCTAGCATGCCATAATTGTTTGCTTCAAACTGTTAGTATTCTTTGAAAATTTGTTTGAAAAAGTGTGTGTGAAAACACTATCTTAAAAGGTTTTTCAAAATCTATTTTCATATCCCTAACTTGTCTTAAGTGGCTATAGTTGTGTGTGTGTGATTGTGTGTTTTTCTAGCCACTTGAGTCAAGGGTACCATGACCTAAGAATCTCAGTTGATAGAAAGTTCAAAATCTCAAAGGAGTAAAAGTTAACTGTCTCTGGAATTCAAGCTTCGGAAGCTCCGAGGAAATCTTTGGAGGCTCCGGGCCTCGGAAGCTCTGAGAAAATCATCGGAAGTTCCCATCTTTACAGACTTCACGCTCAGTCTCAGCTGAAGGACAGTTAAAAGGAATAAAGCATCTGCAGAGAATATACTTTTACCTAGGGTTAACCCGCCGCTTCCTTTCACCACGAAGTCAACCCTCTCAGATATAGTTTACCGCATCTCTCTCCCTTGCTCTCTCTCTCTCTCTCTCTCTCTCTCTCTCTCTCTCTCTCTCTCTCTCTCTCTCTCTCTCTCTCTCTCTCTCTCTCTCTCTCTCTCCCTCCCGACGGCAACCGCACCACACCGCCTTTCTCCACCGCATCACCGCCGCCGCTTCCCTCGCCTCTGGTGACTACGCTCCTCGCAGGCTACACGCGCGAGGCCATGCTTCATTCCTCGTTGGTGGGTCACAGCTGAGGAGTGACAAGGAAGATCACCGCCGCCGCTTCCAGTACGGAGAAGAAGAAGAAAGCTTCGATCTGCACCTTCACTCATCTGCCTGTCGATCTCTGAGAAGCAGAAGGGAGTGACATTGCACCGTTGGATCCATTTAAGCGAGTTACTCCTCTTCAGTGCCACCAGATCTCTGATCTGGAGGGGGCCTCTGGGCTACGTCCCCTGGCGTAAACGCTTCTCAAAGACCTTCGCTTTCCATCTCCTTCCTCCCAATCAAGGTAATCCGCGACCAAACCCTAACCCTAATTCCTAGATCCATCTGTTCTTAGGATTCTAGATCTTGCAATTGTAGAATGCTGCCCTGTGCCTTGTTCTGAATGCCTGTGATGCATGTGTAGATTAGATTTAGTTGAAAGTTGAATCAAAATTCAGAATGCAGTTAGGATCACAGAGTCTCAGAGGTTCCGAGAAAATTCTCGGAGGTTCCGGACCCTGTAACCTACCGTAGGCTGACTTTGATTCAAAGTTCCACTAAATTTCACTTCACTTGCAACACCTTTTCTCTTATCTGTCTTAGCTTAATTCCATCATGTTTGCTCTTTTGGTTAAGATTCAGTTGAAAGTTGAATCAATAAACTGTCCCCTGTCATTTCATTGACTTCGGAGGTTCCGAGAAAATCCTTGGAGGTTCCGAAGTCTGTACTAACAAGTGACAGTCTATGATTCAAAATTCCACTGAAGATTAATCAATTGAAGTTCATGCCTATCCTGATCCACAGTCCTTATCTATCTTGATCCCATTCTTATCTGCTATTCATGTCTCTCCCTGGCAGATGTCTGGCACTCCTGCTAACAAGACCTATGCCAAGAGGCAAAGGCCACTTTTCAAAACACCTGCTGGTGAAAGGGCATTCAAACTTGCAGCAAGAGAAGCTGTTGGTGGCAGTGGCAGCAGAGGGAAGGCAACCCCTAGGAGAGGCAAAGGGGGCAGTCTGTCTGGAGGAAGAGGATGCCGGGTCCGTCGCACATGTAGAGGACAATGGAGGTACGAGAGGGAAAGACCATCCCCATAGAACTTGAGGATGACATGCCACTAGGGGAAATAGACTCCACCTACCTGAAGTATCACAAAGTGCTGCTCAAGAGACACCCTCCAACAAAGTATGACAACTCTGTGTACATTGAGCACACAAATTATGATGGAGCAGGGTTCTTAGTCAAGAAGGCCAGAGAAGAGAATCCGTATGTGAACCCCAAGATGGCAGCAATAGACTATAGGTTCTGGTCTGTTTTTCACTTCAAGTTCTATGAGACAGTCCTGAATACCAAGATGAAGTGGATTGACTTTACCCATCTAGAGGCAGCAGAGGAACCTGTAAAGGGAGATGTGCTTGAGCTGGTGGACAAGTACAAAATGAGAGATATCATGAGCTTCAAGTATGACTGGAACATAGAAGTCTTAGCTCAGTTTCATGCAACCTTCTTCCATGAAGACAACAAGGAGACCATCCATTGGATGACTGAAGGTGTGCACTACAAGATTGACTTCGTTACATTTGCTAGGCTTTTTGGGTTCAGCAAGGAGAACAGGGAGGTTGATATCGTTCACTTTGAGGCTCATATGAACCCTAACAAGATTGCTGCCACCTATGAGTATGATGAGCTGGCAGATGGCTCCACCACTGCCTTGAAATCTGTGTACTATGTGCTCAACAACATGTTCAGGGAAACCATCTACCCAAAAGGGGGAAGTGACTCAACCAGCCTTAGAAGGTTTGCACCAAATCTGCTGGCCAGGTTGCTGCCAGGAGCCCGGCCTTTCTCAGTTAGCAGATTTATTTGGTATAACTTGGTGAAAGTGACAGAAAGTGGGAAATGCAACATGCCCTATGCTCTATACATTATGTATATGATAGAGATGGTCTCCGGTGTCAGTTTCAAGAAGGATGCGGAGCATGCATCTTACCAGGTCAAACAGTGGCAACACCAGAAAAAGCAACAAGTTGTTGAGGAGCACATTCTGAAGAAGGCCAGTTCCAAGCAGCACAAGTCTGGTCCAGAAGAAGGACCCAGCAAGGCACCCATGCCTGCTGGACTACACAAGCTGAGGGGCATGGTGAGGGACACCTGGAGGTACTGCAGATGGACATCAACTCAGCTGTTTGAGCTCAGGGAGGACATGAATAGGCTGCTGAAGCACCAGGGGCTGTCTATCAATGCCATACACCATCCTCCACCCACCTTTCCTGATTTTCCAGAGTATACTACTAGTGAGGAGGAGGGTGAGAAGGATCCTGCCAGTCCTATGGCTGAAGATGTGCCTGCTGCTCACTCTGAGGAAGATGAAGAAGATACTGAGCCACTCAGTGCCAAGATGGCCAGACTTAGGAAGGAAGCTGTTGGTAAGAAGGCCATGGGTTCTTCATCTGGTGTTAGGGTCAGAAGGAAGGTCACTGCTGGAAGACCTGTTAGAAGGCCTATAGACTTATCCTCTGGATCTGGCTCTGACTTTGGATCCGACAAAGACCGTCCCCGAGGGCCGAGGAGGATGCCTCTGACTTCAGTGATGAGGAGTAATTTCACTAGGTCCTGTTCTCACTTCCTCTCTTTTTTCCTCTCCTTTTTGTTAAACTGTTGACAAAGGGGGAGAGATATGAAGATTGAGACGAATCTGAAGACCTGGAGCTTCTTCTGGTGGCTGGTGGCTAACAACAGAAATTCTTTTGTTCTTTTGGTGATATGAGAGTGCTAACTATTCTCTCATAAACTCCTTGGTGGTTAATGTTTGAACTGCTGTAAAGCTTTTAGCTTGCCTCTGTTGGCAAGCAGGGCCTGGTCATGATCAACTATGGGATGTGAAGTCTTTAAAACTTTTTGTGTTAGATGTAATAGGGCTAGATGTGTTGGATGCTTTTATCTTTATCTAGCTGCTATTTCTGGTCATATTGATGCTTTGCCTGTGTATGGTTGTTTGTTGGAGTATCTATTGCAGACCTCGGAGGTTCTGAGGATTTTTCCGGAGGTTCCAACTCCTGGAGGTTCCGGAAACTTTCTCGAAGGTTCCGAACTCTGCTAACAGATAACTCTCTGATTGTTTTCACATGTCATATGCATCACGTATTATCTATTACACTTCTTTTTGCACCCCTCGATGGTTTGAGTATAACTTTCTTGACACTTTACTCACAATGTATGCAAATTAAATGTCAGTTAAGACATTTCACCCTATTCAAAAGGTACATGCATACATTGAGGGGGAGACTTGTACTCAAATCATCAAAAGCTCAATCTTTTAAATTAAATTGTAAACTTTAATTGTGTTGTCAACATTTACCAAAAAGGGGGATATTGTAAGTGCAATCAAGCCCTATGAGGGTTTTGATGATGTTGACCACACAATTAAAGAGCTAATGAGCTCTTGAGACTGTTGTGCAGCATAGAGTTATTTTTACAGGTGCAAAATAAAGAATGGAGATCCCTCGACTGAATGAAGTAGGATACCTATGCTACTTGGAGGAGTTTATTTATTTTATCTTTTGAATTTGAGTATAGGACAATCCGTACTATCAAGAGGGATACTAATGGTGAGTTAGGGTGGTTTCAAGTGCTCATAGTCTATCTTCCTTAAACCCTAATCCTCACCCAAAGAGAAGAGACTCCGCCGTCGTTTTGCCTCTGCTGTTTGTTGTTCGGAGGTTCCGAGTTTTTCCTCGGAGGTTCCGACTGTACGGGCTACAGTCAGCAGAGATTTCAAAGGTCGGAAGTTCCGAGATTTTTCTCGGAGGTTCCGAACTCTGGAATATAGCCGTTACTGTTCTGGATCTGGGGGTATTTATACCCCTTGGTCCCCCAACGGTTATCTTCTTCTTCCCCCTGCACAGTACGCCGTTCTAACCTCATTCTCTCACCTAGCATTCACTCCTAACCTACTCTCTTCCAAATCCTTGCATAGCATTGATTAAGAGTGGATTCTTGAAGTCAGTTTGTGAGCAAATCTCTCTCTCTCTCTCTCTCTTGAACTTGAGCACTTGGAAGAACCCTAGCAAGCTTGGTGGATCTATTACTCTTGGAGCCTTGCTCCTAGACGGATAGAGGTTCTTGGAAGCTCTCCAACCCGATTTGTGGAAGCTCCAAGGTGTTTGTATTACCCTTTGTGATTCTAGTGGAAAGCCTCTACCTATTACCTAAAGTAATAGGTGTGAGAGAGGAGTTGACCTTTGTGGTCCCTAGCCTTTGTGGCTTCCTCAACAACGTGGACGTAAGGAAGCCTTTGTGGCGAGCTGAACCACGGGATAAATCATTATCTCGTGCATGCTCTTGTTTACTTACTTGTTCATGCTTGTTCTTGACTAGATCTATTAGGGTTTGCTCCCGATCTACTTTGTGGTACCTTCCTAGCTTGTCCCTTGCTTAGAAATCTTCTTGCTAGGTCCTAAGTACCTCCTAGATTTTAATAGATCTGGTTTTCATCAAGTTTTTTGCAGCTCAAGTTATTTATGCTCTGTTCTAACAGTTGTTGGAAGTTCTGAGTTTATTCTCGGAGGCTGCCTCGTTCGGAGGTTCCGAGAATAATCTCGGAGGTTCCGGAGTCTGACAGTGTTTTTTCGCAGAAAAAGTTTAAATTCTGTGTGCAGGCCTATTCACCCCCCCTCTAGGCCATTTTGCCTCGATCCTTTCAGTGTATCCTTGCCTCGCATATTCGACATGCGGAATTCACACATATGATAAACGTGGCGACACCACAAACAATGACATGTTCATCTTGAATAGAGCATGTCATCCTTCGTATGACTTCATACGGAAAGCACACATATAAAACACGTGAGCGACCATACGCGAAGATGGGATTTGTTGAATAGATCACTCCATCAACCCTCGCAATTCCCGTGATGAGGAACAGCACACGTATAAAACACGTGGCTCATCATCTAGTTTGGTTGTGCAAGAAAGTAAGTCTGACATAAAGTAAGGTGTTGGAAGTTAGCAAAACAAACCATAGATTCTTATGCCACCTTAAAGAACTCAAAATTCCCTCTAGGGCCTCTCGATCTAGATCATTCCTTAACGATCCAACGGATTTTCAAAATCCAATCAATCTTGGCAAGTTTTATTACAAAACATGTGATTAGTATTAATCTAATCACTCCGGTGCATACGGATGCTCTGGTACCAACTGTGACAACCCCATCCGAGATAATTCCGTACTATCGCCTAAACCACTCCTTTTGGTCATTAAGCGATAATAAAGAATCATCCTGTTGAGTGTTGCCGGGTTTACGCCCGGTAAATCACTTGAAAACATAGAGAGGATCGAACGTATGCATTAAAACTCCCACGAAGGATAGTCCAGAGTGTCTTACAAATTAACATCAAATTCCCCGTAGGGTCCATTATTACAAATCATAGTTCTTGACATGAAAGTAAATGGTTCAGAGTTTATTAAAATAGCGGAAGAAACTAAACGGTACGATCACATCATAGGAGGCATGTCCATGATGTAATTCACTCATCATCCTCCACCCATTCCAGCTCCCAGCGGGTGGAAGTTCTCTGGGCCACATCACATGCATCACCTGGAAACAACATTTAAATAGAAATGCTGAGTATACTAATACTCAGCAAGACTTACCCGTCTAAAAGAAAAACTTTACCTCTAATCATGCAAGGCTTTTGTCTAGTGGGTTTGTTTGCCAAAAAAACTACTAAGTAGTGAATTCTTATTTTCACGTTTTAGCTCAAGTTCTAGTATGGTAATCATTACTAGATAAGCATCTATTGCAATCATAGTTGTCCAAACAATTAATCAAATAATAATCTTCACAAAGTTCCATCATAAAGGGATATCATGGCTAGTAGATTAAGTAGTCTCAAACAATGGTGAGAGGCCGACAATCGATTGATTCAAACCTTGCAAGGTGGACCTAAACACACGGGAGGTGTCCTCACTAAGAGTTCACCAACCAGACGGTTCCCGTCATTCCTCGGATTGGGATCAGATGCTACAGTCTCAAGTACAGGGTTTACTAGGCTATGCCACTAAGGTCACCCAGCCTCACGCAGGTACTCGGGTGGCGAGCCCGGGGCCACAACCCTAAGTTTAGTAGCGCAAAGTCCCCGCACCGTCTCATTTAGGTACTAGGCTTATCGTACCCATTTCCGACAAGTGCTTAATACTTTCAAACACTTAACCAACGAAGCCATTGGACCAGAGCCCAAATCCCATGCTCTTACCACATGAGCAATCCATTAATCAATATGGTGATTCCATAAAGGAGATCCTATTCTCGCGAGTGACGAACATCACTCGACTTGTACCGGATCCTTAGAGCATAGCAACTAGCGACCTACATCCTAGTAAAAGATCATTGGTACTTAAGGATCATGTAACTAGGGTTTCAATAAACTCCTGAACGTAAATGCACATAAAATAACAATAATAAAGTCAGAAGCTTAAAAAAATAAACACATAGGTTAATGATTAAATCGGGGCTTGCCTTTGTCAGCACAAGCAAACGCACAAACTTCTGGACTTTGGTCCGGGTCAGTGCCGGCCCTGAGGCCATGCAACAGAGGCGACGGTCGGGGGCCCAAAGAAATAGGGGGGCAGCAGCCAGCAGGAGATTAGAGGAGTACCCTCACGTGCTAGTGCTAGTGCTAAAAAAAGTTAGCAGGTCACGTACTCACGTTGACTCATGTAACTACGTAAGGCAGTTTAAGACTAAAGGTTAGCAGGCCACGTCACGTCCTGTACTCCCGTAATCTCGTTCCGCCGTCCGGGAGCCCTCGTAGCCGCCGCCAGAAAAAAAGAGTCGCCGCCAGGCACACTCGCAGAACGTCGACGCCGAGCCGCCGTCGCCGCCAGGCACACGTGCAGGTCACCTCCGCGGCGATCGCCTGATAGTGATCGATTGATCGCTATTCGCTACCAGCCACTTATCCATTTCCACACCGCTGTTCGTCGGGAGACTCTCGTGAGCATGATTGCCACCGACGCTCGACGACGGTGATTAACCAGCCAACAGGTACCAATCATTCATCCAATCCAGTTGATCATCCAGCACGTCTAACAAAGGTTATTTTTTAATAATGTTATTCTTCTTTAATTAAATTTATGTAATAATTATAATTTATGATATTGTCTACCAGAGGTTATTTTTAAAAAAATATTATTATTCTTCTTTAAATTAATTTATGTAATAGTTATAATTTATGTAATAGATGGCTCCTAAGAAACAATTGTCAGGTGCTCAGAAAAGGAATAAGAGAAAACATGATGCTCAAATCGTTGAATCGCAAAGAGGTGCTTTACATAAGTTCTTTGTTGGTTCAAGTAATGTTGATGTCAAAGAAGTTGAAGGGCAAGGGCATGAATCTGATCATGGTCAACATGAATCCGATAATAGTTCGCATGAATCTGATCATGGCCAGCAGGAACATGATCAAAATTTAAATGCAGAAGTTCAAGTTAATGAAGATGATGATCCAATGGAAGAAGAATGGATTGCAGAAATTGAAGCCATGGAGGGCAGTATGAATCAGGAAAATTTGCATCCCTCATCTGATTGTGAAAATTTGAATGGTGATGAACAGGATGGTTCTGGTTTATCTGTCTATGATCCCAGAACATGGGATAATATTGACAATAGCAAAAGGGATATCTTAATTGAAAAGGGGCGCGTGAGAGAATTAAATCTTGTTTTCCCAAAGGATGACATTGGTCGACATTTTTCATATACTTACTACTCCAGAAATTTAAGTAATGGAGAGTCTGTTGATAGAAAGTGGTTGGTTTACTCAAAACATGTGAACAAAGTTTATAGTTTTGCTACAAGATGTTCAAGTCACATAAAAGCAAGTCTTTGCTAGCATCTGATGGAGTGAGGGACTGGCAACATCTTAGTAGGAAACTCAAAGAACATGAGAGTAGTGGTGAGCATATGACAAACATGAATACATGGAATGAGCTTAGGCTGAGGCTGGCCAAAAATAAAACAATTGATGATGATTGGCAATGGGAAATTGCAAAGGAGAAAGAGCGTTGGAGACAAGTTTTAGTAAGAATCATTTCTGCTGTCAAGTTTCTTGCTAAGCATAATTTAGCTTTCCGAGGACAAAATGAGAAGCTATATCAACCTAATAATGGTAACTTTCTGGGAACAGTTGAAATAATGGGTGAATTTGATCCTGTGATGCAAGACCATATTAGGCGGATTCAAAATAGTGAGATTCATCATCATTACCTTGGGCATAAAATTTAGAATGAGATGATTTCCCTTCTTGCAAATTGTGTGAAGAAAACTATATTGAAGATAATTAAGGATCCAAGTATTTTTTCTATAATTTTAGATTGTACTCTAGATGTGAGCCATGAAGAACAAATGACTCTAATTATGCGTTGTGTGAATATGTCGGGGAATGTTCCAAGGGTAGAGGAGTTCTTTCTGGAGTTCTTGAAGGTAGATGACACATCAGGATTGGGTCTTTTTACTGTATTACAGAGTGCATTACCCTCTCTTGATTTGAATATTGATGATGTGAGAGGACAAGGCTATGATAATGGTTCAAATATGAAGGGGAAACACCAAGGTGTTCAGACGCGCTTGCTTCAAATTAGTCCAAGAGCACTATATATGTTGTGTGCATGTCATAGTCTCAATCTTAATCTTTGTGATATGGGAAAATCTTGCAGGTAAACTCTTATTATTTTTAAACATAATATGCCATGATTTGAGAAAATTTTGAATCTTACTATTCGTGATGTTTGAAATCTTGCAGGTATGCTATTACTTTTTTGGTATTATCTAATGCATATATACATTATTCGCAAAATCTACCAAAAGGTGGAAGATATTGGTTGACAATGTCGCAGGGTTGACAGTTAAGTCATGGTCCAACACACGCTAGGAAAGTCGAATAAAAAGTGTTCAGGCTATCAGATTTCAAACTCCTCAAATAAGATCCGCTCTCAAAGCATCAGAGGAGGTAAGTACAATGGACAATGACCCATCAACAGTTAGAGAGTGTCAATCTTTGGTCAGTGTGCTTGAGAATTTTGAATTTTAGTTGAATTGGTTATTTGGCACGATATTTTGTTCTCTATAAATAAGGTGAGCAAGAAGTTGCAGTCTAAAATTGTGAGTATAGATGCTACTCTCAAACACATAGAAGGTGTCATATCATATTTTATGAAGTATAGAGATGAAGGTTTGAATTCTAGTATGGAAACAGCAAAAACCATTGCATCAGAATTAGATGTAGAGCCAATATTTCGTACAAAACGTAAAAGCAAGAGAAAGAAACAGTATGATGAGCAAGATGATGAGGACGAGGAAATACAACAGTCTACTTTGGACGACTTTAGAAGAGATTAATTCATAGTTATGATTGATGCTGCAATTGCTTCATTGACTAGTAGGTTTGATCAGATGAAAGCATTTAATGAAGTTTTTGGGTTCTTGTTCAACTTAGAAAATTTGAAATACTTAGATGAAGCTGATCTTTGGTTGTGCTGCAAGATTTTTGTTGATAAATTTTCTCATGATAACTCATCAGATGTTGAGATCAATGGTTTTTTCAAGAACTAAAGGTGTTGCAAGTGGCTTTGCCAGATTCTTAGATGTCACCGTCTGAGATTCTAAAGTTTGTTATGGATGCAGATTGCTATCCAAATGTTTCAATTGCCTATCGAATTCTCTTAATTGTACCTGTGACTATAGCTTCAGCTGAAAGGAGTTTCTCAAAATTAAAGTTGTTGAAAAACTATTTGAGATCAAATATGTCACAAGAAAGGTTAAATGGCATGGCTATGTGCACTATCGAGAGGGATATCTTGGACACTATTGATCTCAGTGCCGTCCTTGATGATTTTGCATCAAGAAATGCCCGGAGACAAATTTTCTCATGACAAGCAAGGGATATATTATTTTTTAAGGTAATCATATTAGTTATAGAAGTACAAAGATATTGCTTTTTTAATATTATTTATCTATAATTATCAGACTTGCAATATTAAAAATATATTATAAGTTATATATATATATATATATATATATATATATATATATATAGTGTCTAGAGGGACCGTTGCGACGAGTTCGCCGCGGGGCACTCGAAAACAGAGCCGGCACTGGTCCGGGTCTTGCTCAACGGTCGCGTAGTGCACGTCTCCTCCTGCTCCCTCGTCCTCGTCAGCCGGCACGAGCGTATAGCTACCGTCGGGGACTTCTACACGGAGGATGCAATGCAGTGATTAGGAGTGCAATTAATTTAATTTAATTAACAAACAGTAGCAAACAGCCACAAGGATCACATTGTTGGCCATATTCACCTTAACAAAAGCATTTAACCATTTTCTCATTAAAAGAAAATCAAAAAGGCTTATATTACCTCCTCTCTATGGTGATTGTGTACACATATAAAGGAGTAAATAATTTTAAATGCAAAAACAGCAAGGACCTGAGTTCTTGCTCCTTATTTTAAACTCCTAGCTCATCTATAGGGTCAAGCATAACAAAGATAACTTTTTCCATTTATTTCCTTCACTTTCCTAGTATAGTTATTCCTACTTCTAATCAACCATATGAAGCTTCAAAATTAGCCAAACAGTACCCACTGGTCTTCCTAACCAGGAATAACTTACTTGAACAGCAAGCAACCAAGTTGGAGCTTTTGAAAATAAACTACACAAATAATAGCATTTCTAGCTAGCAATAAAAGGATAAATGCACACAAAAATAAATATAGCATCTATGGAGCCAAACTTTCTCCTACACATGCTTTGGTCTAAAACAAGCCTAGGAAACCAACAAACACACCTATAGCTATTATAGATCTTGATCTACACATTTATGAATAAAAACAAGCATAAATTAGGAATAAACATTTCTAGCAGAGATAAAATCATGGTAAATTCACCAGACGTGCATTTCAGCAATATAAGACAATAGCTAGAAGTAGGGCTCAAAAACAAATTTATTTTAAGTTATGAAATTCATCTAGGCAGATTTGTCAATAATACAAGATAAATCATATAAAAAGATTCCTTCAATAACTTTGTGCAACTTTTTGCACAGGACCTACACATGATAGTATCTACAACATATCCAAAATTCATCTCATGATCATGTGTGGATCCCTCAGAACAACAGATCTAGGTAAAATGGTTTTCTATTTTTCATGCAAAAACTAAAGCTCAAAAGTATGCATATGTTTTGTAGAAGTTGTAGCTCTAGTCACACATAGCACAGCAAAACTAGATTTGCAATTTTTGGATTTTTCTATGTTTATATGAATTTTACAAGTCACTGGGTCAAAGGGGAAAAACTAGAAGAATCTATTTCTACTCAAGCCCCTGGCAAGATTTGAACTCTCACAAAACAACCCTTGGTTATAGCACTCGGGTCCTAGAAAGAATCCAATCGTCACAAGGGTACCCTTCCGCCGTGGGAAGGGCTCGCCGATGGCGATGGCCGGCCGGACTTGAACAACAAATGGCATGGAGGTCCCTCACTGCTCACCTGAGACCGATTGGTGGCGCAGGTGGGGTCGGAGCGGCCTCCGGCGATGGCCGGCGGCGAGGCAGTGGCGGCACGGGTTCCGGCGCAAATGCAGGTGAGGCTAGGCCATCGTGCGCGTGTGGAAGCTCACGTGTGGCCTAGGGAAGAGCTTAGGGTCACTGGTTTTCCACGGGCGCGAGCGGAGCAACGAGGTCACCGGCGGCGCTAATGGCGGGCGGCCGAGGGTGGCTCGGGCACTCGAGGAAATGAGGCAGGGGGTTTTATAGGCCCAGGGGCTCATCGAGGCGGTAGCGCCTCACCTTCGTGGCCTACAGGGACTCAAGCATGGGCGCGGAGGTGGTGGCGATATGCGGCGCACCAGCGGCCAATGGCGGATGGCGGTTCGCCCGCCGGCGAGTGCGCACGGCCACGTGGCACCGGCCTAAGCCCCTCACGCGCGTCATTAGGCGCGTAGGCGACAAGACGGGCCTCGGACCGTTGGGTCCTCCCAGCACCTCGGCGTGCGCGCGCGGCCCGGTACGGCGAGCCGACGTGGCGGGCGCGCGGGCGACGTCGTGCGCGGGTTCGCCTGGATTCAAACACAGTTTCACTTAGCCCTTTTCAAAATGAATTTTCTCCAAATTTTCAAACAAAAGTGCTCCAAACTTTGAATACCAAAGTTGCTCAACAAGTTACCCTCTACAAAATGCCAAAGGCTCCAGGGGTTTTTGCTCACGGGTTTGTGCATAAATTGCAGAGCAAGTCAACCAAAATCTCGGCGCTTGTGAACAGTAATCCAGCTCATTGTTTTGCATTTTTCACAAACTTACACTCCAAACTAGCAATGCCACTCAACAGGAAAGTTGTGTGCCTTGTAAAACTGCACATTTTCCCCATTGCGTGGTTTTGAAGTGTTTAGTGAAATTTTGGAGAACATGCCAAAGTTCTAGGATGGCATAAGGGGGATCGAAGGGAACTTGGGGGGTTTAAGCTAGGGTTTTGACCATGGGTTGACCTAGGGTGACCAAGGGTGGTTAGAGAAGGGATTAAGAGGGTCATGAGCACTATTCACCACTGAACAAAAACATGAGGTGTTACAATTGGGTTATTACTTATACATTTTGTGGTAATCATAAATTTGTAACAAGTCGAGCTTAGGTTTTAGCTCGCTACGATAACGAGCCGAGCTCGAGCTGGCTCGCGAGCCGCTCGCGAGCCCTAACGAGCCAGGGTTGCAACAGCCAACAAACAGCCTAATAGATCTAATTTCAGGTCACAACCTAATAACTTAGAGTACTAGATTGCTTTTTGGCTACTTGGTTTCATTGTTGGTTGGATGGTAAACATGTTGCATTTGTTGATTTCATACTTACCTGTTAATTATGATTTATCTGTTAACGAGCTGGCTCGCTAGCTTAATGAGCCAGGTCGAGCTTCTTAACGAGCCGAGCTGAGCCGGGTTTCTAGCTCGCTAAGATAACGAGCTAAAACGAGCTGAGCCATAACGAGCCGAGTCAAGCTCGATATCCAGCACTACTCACGTACAATATCTGATTAGTATTAATGTCTGAAAAAATTCCACCGTCAAATGAAAATCTAATGGTCTTCAAATTCAGGTGACATGATCCTTGCTAACACCTGATTTTTAGTCCACCTCAAAACCAGGTATTCCACAAATCAAGATCACGTGGGTGATAGACGCTAGAGAATCAGTAGACACTCCCCTGTTAATAATAACAGAGAAATGGTTTGCCAGCCAATCGGGCAATCCAGTCATGTATTCCACACAAGTTTTTTGTCTCCAGTTTGAGCAATGAAGCCCTCATCCGCCTTTTGTTTGCTCGAGGAAACCCCTAAACTGCCCCTCCCTCTCTCACACACATCAGTTCATCACCACTTGGTCAACATGTGAGTCACCCTCACCCAGGAAAGGCCACGAGAGAATCAAATCATCAATGTCTCCACCCAGTCGCCAGTCCCTGCCACGTCTGCTGTGCGACACATGTGCTAGAGAGAGAGACGAGAGGGAGAGGAGAGAGACGGTCCCTGTTTCAGCGCTTGCCGCGATGGTACACCGGCACGGGACATCAGCCAGCAGCGTGTAGCTCAGCCCGCAGGGCTTGGACGGGTCTACTAGCCCCATCTCCTCCTCCGGATGCACGAATTTCTAGGCAAAACAAGGTGAGGCCATGCTCTGCCCCTCTCACCACCATAATTACTGCTCCTGCCTCCTGGTAGTATCTCGTGTCCTCTTCCGGTCCACTCCCTCCCTGCAAGATCTCCCCTCGTCGTCGCCTGGTGTTTGCCCTAGAAAGAGCAGCTCGGTGTCCCCATGGCAGTTTAGGGTTTTCATCCAACGGCGTGGAGATTTGCATCACTAGTTTAGTACTGCTCCTTTGGCTAAGCATAGGGCGCCGTAAAGTAAACAGTGGGGAGGCACCCACACCACCACCCCAGCTGAGCACATAAAACAAGAGCTTAACCGGTCAGATGACGCCCATCATTCAATTGCCCATCCCCCTACCTTTCCAAGCACTGTTCCAGATGAGAATCGCAAACCGCATCAAGATTCGAAACGCACAGAGAGGAGGCAGCCAGAGTACTCGATAGTCCTTGTGAAAGTTTGATCCGCAAACAGTATTGATCTTCAGAATTGGACGGACAGGATGGTTCTTCCTGGGGCGTGCGGCCGGCCAGCTTTGGCATTGCTGCATTTGGCTCTACTGTTGGTGGGTGGATTTTGGCCGCTTTCCCTGCTTTGCCTTGCCTCCCGTCGTCCATTGGGAATGGTGCCGGTCTTCACCCAGTGATGTGTGACACTAGCTAGTAACCCTAGCAGGAGTGTAGTAGCTTCACATTTCCTTGCACCTTTTGATGCCACATATGGTTTCCAATAATTTTTCTCCCTGATATATTTTAAGGGGATGGCTGGCTGGTGGTCATCTCAAGAGAGAAGAGAGATCCTTGAACTGAAGATGTACTTCGCTTGACATGAATGGGCCTCCACTCTTCATTTGCTCCTAGGACGGGCAGGGTCACAGTCGGCCGCAGGAGGATAGTTGTACCCATCCCATTCAATGGCTTGAGTGGGAAAGGCAGCGTGCTCGTTTTAAAATCCAAATCCAGCTCCAGGCTCTCCCGTGCCATTTCTGTTCTTGAAGCATCGACAGGGAAAGCGTCACGCCGGCTCTGATGTGCGGGGATTGGATTCTTGAAGGTTGCATTTGTCTCGGTAAGTTTCCTCCCCTTTGACCTGTTTCTTGAAGCATCAGTTTCCATGGCGCTTTTTTTTTTTGATTTGTGAGTCAGGAGCAGTATCTGTAGATTGGTGCAGGTTATTGCTAGTACTCATTTGTGCTTGCTTTCTGAATGAGATGCGGTATATTCGTCAGTTTTCTTGTTTTTTTTGGTTGTAATAACAATCCTTTTGCTCAATCTTTGATAATCTTTGATAGGGAAATGAGGTGCGCCAGATCGTGCGGCTCTTTCCAGCAAGCTTCCGGAACTTTGTGATTTGGTAGCCATGGAGGACGAGCAAAAAGCTGCGAGCTTCCTTGACGTTCCCAAAGATATTCCCATTGCCACCAAGTCCCTCACCATCCGGACCAGCGCCGCCGGATGCGGCAGCGGCTCCGACCGGTCCTGGCCCATCTCGCCGGCCATCTCCATCACGCCGCACCTCTACTCGCCGTCGCCGCCGTCGTCCGCGTTCGTGTCCGCGCTGCAGTCACCGTACATCTCACCTCGAGTACTCGAGCCGCCGCCGCCGCCGGAGACCCAGCCGCGCCAAGAAGCAAAGGCCGCCGGTTCCAGCGTCGCCACCACCGCGGCGCCGTCGCCGACGTCATGCTCCAACGGGTCCCACTCGGAGGACATGGACGCGCCCAGCGGGCCCAGCGCGCCCCGCACGCCGCCGTCGGAGCGCTACGACTCCAGCGGCATCGACGCGCCCAAGATTTCCGACGGCGGCGGCGGCGGGCCCCTTCCGCCGCGCGTGTCGTTCTCGTTCCCCGTGCCGCGGGTGTCCTTCACCAGGGGCTCCGTGGCATCGCCGTCCTCCAACGCCAAGCTCCGCAGCTGCGACGTGTACATTGGCTACCACGGCAATGGCGGCCTCGGCAGGTTCTGCAAGTGGCTCAAGTCAGAGCTTGAGCTGCAGGGCATTGCCTCTTTTGTTGCCGACCGCGCAAAGTATTCGGACTCGCAGAGCCATGAGATTGCTGACCGGATTATTTGCTCGGTCGCATTCGGTATTGTGGTGGTCACAATGTCAAGTTTCCTCAATCCATTTAGCCTCGAGGAGATCAGATTTTTTGCTCAGAAGAAGAACCTGGTGCCTATATTGTTTGACACCGAGCCAACAGAGATTGCTGGACTTTTTGATGGTAAATTGGAGGATAAGGAGGGGAAGGAAGCATTTGAAGGACTAATGCGGTGCCATGAATTCAAACTTGAGGCGAATGAGGGCAATTCAAGAAGCTGTGTGTCAAGGACAGTTACTTTGCTACGATCCAAGCTTGGCCGGAAAAATATAGCTGAGAAGGAGAACGAACCATCTGAAGGCCTGCCTTTTCCACGCAACCGGCATTTTGTGGGAAGGGAGAAGGAGCTGAGCGAAATTGAAGGCATGCTCTTTGGGTCGACTGTGGATATCCAAGAGGTGGATTGCCCTAGGGCTTCCAGTACAAATGAGAGATCAAGTGGTGTATCTGATGGATTTGCTGATGAGGATAGTGATACCGCGAGGAAATCTAATGCCAGGTACATCAGTTTGGAGATGCGCAAGTGCAAGGAACCGACATTGGAGGCTTGGATTGACCCAGTAATTGAGTTGTCATCAGGTAAAAGCAGAAGTCTGCAAAAGCAAAGATCAAAGCACAGGAGGTCAAGGTTTCGGTGCAACAGCAAGGGCTACAACAGTGCTAATGTAATCTGCATCAATGGTTCTTCAGGCATTGGCAAGACTGAACTAGCATTGGAGTTTGCTTACAGGTACTCGCAGCGGTACAAGATGGTACTGTGGATTGGAGGTGAAGCTCGGTATTTGAGGCAGAACATTCTCAATTTATCCATGAATTTGGGATTGGATATCAGTGCTGAGGCTGAAAAGGATAGGGGTAGGATTAGGAGCTTTGAGGAGCAAGAATTTGATGCGTTCCAGCGGGTGAAGCGGGAGCTTTTCCGTGATGTGCCCTATTTGCTTGTGATTGACAACCTTGAGAGTGAGAGGGATTGGTGGGAAGGCAAGGATCTCCATGACTTCATCCCAAGGAACACTGGAGCAACGCATGTGATTGTGACCACACGTTTGCCACGCGTGATGAACCTTGAGCCAATGCAGCTACCGCAGCTCTCGTACATTGACGCAATGGCCTTGATACAGGGGAAGAGGAAGAAAGACTACCCGCCTGAGGAAACAGAAGTTCTCAGGAAGTTTGATGAACGTTTAGGAAGGCTGAGCTTTGGTCTGTGGGTTGTGGGTTCGCTTCTCTCTGAGCTTATGATTGTTCCCTCCACTCTATTTGAGGCTGTTGAGAGAATATCGCTGAGTGAGAACCTGTTCCCCATTGGTGCCAATGATGATGGTTTCTGCCGTAATAATTCTTTCTTGATAAAGGTCTTGGTCTTCTGTTTTGCACTGATGGACCGAGCGAAAGGAGGAAGCCTTACCTCAAGGATGGTCATTGCCGGTTCTTGGTTAGCTCCTGCTCCTGTATCATCCACACTATTAGCTGCAACAGCGAGCAAGCTACCAATGAAAGGCAGTGGTATGCACCTGTTTGGTGAGTCCCTCAAGACTGCATTTCTATGCGGCACACATTGCTTCCTAGCTCCAAACGGGCGGAAGGCTGAGGTGGAGTCAGCACTCTTACTTGTTAATCTGGGGCTCGCAAGAAAGGCAAATCGACATCCTGGTTGCTGGATTCAATTCCATCCAATCACACAGCTCTTTGGCAAGATCAGGGGAGGATTGGCGCCTACAACTGCAGCAGTGAATGGAGTGATGAGAGCTGGAAATCCCTCGGTATACTCCGACCACCTTTGGGCTAGTGCGTTCCTTGTGTTTGGTTTCAAGTCCGAGCCACCTGCTGTTCAGCTCAAAGCAGTCGACATGGTTCTCTTCATAAAGAAGACAGCGCTGCCCCTGGCGATAGACTCCTTCATGTCTTTCTCGCGGTGCGGCTCAGCTCTGGAGCTGCTCAAGGTGTGCACCAACGTCCTCGAGGAGGTGGAGAAATCATATGCATCGCGGATGCAGGACTGGAACCGCGGATCGCTGTGCTGGAGGAAGAAGCTGCAGCCAAACCATCGAGTTGACGAGTTTGTTTGGCAGGAGGTGACGCTGCTCAAGGCAACACTGCTGGAGACGAGGGCGAAGCTGCTGCTCCGCGGGGGGCTGTTCGACACTGGTGAGGAGCTGTGCAGGACCTGCATCAGCATCCGGACCGTCATGCTCGGCCACGGCCATGCCCAGACGCTAGCTGCCCAGGAGACACTGGCAAAGCTGGTCAGATACAGGAGTAAGATATGAGTCATGTCCAAGACCCTTGTAATCTCCTTGCAATGTGACATTCCTCTGCTGTATTATAAATGATTCAGAAGTTTTCACGCCCCAGTATTTCTGAATCTGTACACCAGCAACAGTTTTGTTAGCGATCTCAGTATAATAGCCAAGCTCCTTGATGCGATGTGTAACTTATTTTTAGCTCAGGTGCCATATGCAAGTGGAGGTGTTATGTACAGTACAGTCCATTTGCCATTTGGTACAACTTATTTTTCATCCTACCATTGAGCTCCCCAGATGAAACTTTGAGAAATGAAGACCGCCTTCTTTTTTATCATCTTGATTGAGTACAGGTTGGTGAACAAAGAGCTCCATCATACCTTAGAGTTGCTAGAAAGTGAATACGAATTTGCATCCATGGGTACTATACCTGTCTGTTAAGCAGCGCAACATCCCTCGCTTATTTCTGCATGATTTTCTTTGCAACTGCATCATCAGTGACTGTGTGGTTGTTGCCTGATGCAAGCTTGTGTGTCGTGGTGTTTACAAGCTCAGCTTTTCAGGCAAGGTTTGTCGGGGGAAAATGGCGACGTCTGACCGCGCATCGCCGAGAAGACAGTATCACCCAATAATTCTTTGGCCGAAAGCAATACGGAGGAAGAAAGAAAAATGCACTGTCTTTGACCGAGAAAGTAGAGCCTAGTAGCAACAGGCAACTCCCTTTCGTTCGTCCAAAGGTTCTTTCCGTGCCTAGTATTGCTTTGTGAGCTTCGATTGTAGGGACACGACGGCATGTCTGCTCTTCACGCACTTTGACGACGGCAATGGCTTCTTCTTGTGTGCTAGTTTTTTTTTGTTGCGAAGTTCTTGTGTGCTAGGTTGATTTGGCGATCGGCCAACTTCGACTCTG
Source organism: Cenchrus americanus (assembly GCA_947561735.1). NCBI lineage: Eukaryota > Viridiplantae > Streptophyta > Magnoliopsida > Poales > Poaceae > Cenchrus > Cenchrus americanus. Next base: position 122,176,329 of record OX387242.1, on the reverse strand, counting down.
ATATACGTATTCAGATTCTGAATTGTGAATTCCATTCTGAATCCCAAATTCCCCATGGCTGGCAGTGCACGCACCCAACTCGAGTCAATGGGCTGCCCAAACCAACAGACGACCCGAGGAGGTGTTTTGAACACGAACTTGCACAGGGGCAAAACTGCAAAACACGCGCACCCAGACCCACCCAGCTTTGCTTTCCTCGTCCGCATCCTACCGGCCGCGCACCTCCCTCCGCCCCGCTCCGCGTCGACCATCGCCAACCGCCGACGAGATCCGGCGCGGTAAAATCCCCTCCCAGATCCGCCCGCGATCTCCGCGGACTCGGGAGGCTCGGAACCCAGTCTCATGCGATCCCGTTAGCCCGGCCTCCCACTCCTCCTCCGCCCGCTCCAGTCGCCATGGCGGGGAGCGACCTCGAGCCGCTGCGGGCCGGCGTGACCGCGCTGCCGTCCTCGTCGGACCCGGACTCGCCAGCGACCCCGCGCCGGAGCCGCATGCGGGACCTACTGCGGAACCTGGACCGCCGGCTCTCGAACAGGAGCCGAGGCGGCGAGGGAGCCGCGGCTCCGAGGCGCGGCGGCGGCGGGGAACCAGGCGTTTCGCCGAGGAGGGGCGGGGAGGACAGCGACGAGCTCGGGGACGGGGCGCCGCCCGAGTGGGCGTTGCTGCTTGTCGGGTGCCTCCTCGGGCTCGCCACCGGCATCTGCGTCGCGGCATTTAATCGCGGGGTGAGTACGAGATCCCCTGGGGAATTGCATTGTTTTCTGTTTTTTTTTCTGAAATCATCTGGCGTCATACCCTGTGGGTAATTTCTCTCACTTTCTTTAGCTATTTTTTGTGTTACCACTGTAGTATAATCTAGTGTCATTTTTCAGCGAATGTATCTATAGGAAATCCTACTGCTATGCTGGTGTCAATTAGTTTACAGTTTGGTTGTCGGGAGAAGTTGTTATTTATGACTTTATGAGATGTTTATGTGCTGTTTGGGATGCTTTGTTAGAGATTTCAGTGTATTTTTGTGTCTCCTAAATTGAAGCTTGATGACATGCTGTCAGAATTTTGATGGTGTTCCTGCATGATGCCTGACGCAACACGTTTTGAGGCAGAGCTACATTGTAGTTTAGTCTGATGAGTGATTCTTTTGTGCCACTGACTACCTAGTGTCTTGCTGCTTTTTTTGGTGAACAGTTTTATGCTGTGATGGATCAGATAGAGCCCAATTTTACTTGACTGATTAGGTGGATTCCTGGTTGAATTTAAGCTAAACATACGGAAAGATGTTTTGTTGCTTTATTTACTAGTGAATGCTACCAGTGACTTCATTAACACAATTCTTATTTTTGGAGTCGCTGCTGTTAACTGAGTTGTCATCTTGGTAATTCCATTCAATTTTGTGTTATTTTATTCTTGTACAATCAAGGTCATTCTAGTCACTTGTTTACTCTCTTGCTGTGATCTTTGAGCCACTGACAGCCAGCAATTGATATTCGCATCAGTTGTGCCGTGGGTTTTATTCAACTATTTCAAATTAAAGGAAAACTATATCTTGCTTTGCAAGAACAAACAGTCATTGTGTGAGAGAGATTCAATCTAGTGTGCCTGTGCATTCTTTATGAATCCAAAGTTCTTATTTGAACCTTTCCAAATATCTACCACTCTGTCTCAGTGCCTGCCTGATCTTTTCAGGTATATGTTATACACGAATGGGCATGGGCAGGCACACCCACCGAGGGTGCTGCTTGGCTCCGTTTGCAGAGGCTGGCTGATACATGGCACAGGATATTGTTGATTCCAGTGACTGGTGGAGTAGTTGTTGGGATGATGCATGGATTATTGGAGATCTTTGAGCAGATAAAGCAATCATTATCATCTCAAAGGGAAGGTATTGATTTCATGGCAGCCATATTTCCCACAATCAAGGCCATCCAAGCTGCCATTACTTTAGGGACAGGTTGTTCACTGGGGCCAGAAGGGCCTAGTGTTGATATTGGTAAATCTTGTGCAAATGGGTGTGCTGAAATGATGGAAAACAACAGGGAACGTAGGATTGCTCTTGTTGCAGCTGGATCAGCTGCTGGAATTGCTTCAGGTATATTTATCTAACTCAATTGGTGATACTGATTTGATGAAAATTGAATGGATGGATTTTCATTGTTCTTTCAGTTTCTAAGATGCTGGCCAATTTATCTGTTAAGAAACATGAAATATATTTTTAGGATATTAAATCTTTGCTGTAAGGCAGAATAGAATCATATTTTTTTTGTAATCATCATACTACTGAATTTTTCTGTTTATACTTCAAAACCTTGCCTGACTTCTGTTACTTTGTCTTCTTCTATTAGGTTTTAATGCAGCAGTTGCTGGATGCTTTTTTGCTATCGAAACAGTCTTGAGGCCACTTCGTGCTGAGAACTCACCACCATTTACTACTGCTATGATTATATTGGCATCAGTTATATCATCAACTGTGTCCAATGTTTTGCTAGGGGAAAAGGCAGCGTTTATTGTCCCGACGTATGAACTAAAATCTGCTGCTGGTATTTTACCCTATTCTGATAATTTTTGGTGTTAATAAGGTAGATGGTTTTTTAGTTACCTTCAAAATTTAGGGAAGCATGCATTCTGGTTTCACTAAGCTTTGGTTATAGTTTCCATTCTCTATATTTTTTTATATAATCAGTTAGTTTTGTGATACACAACTGACAACAGATACATTTATCTGTTGCTTTTTTGTAATTTGATGAACTTCAATGCAAGTGAATATCTGTAATAAAATCTTTGTTCCAAAATGTTTCCTTTGGCAAAATTATCATATTCTCCCATTAATATTCTGCAACCTTTATATTTTTCCTCCAGTAGCCTGTGCAGCGTTCGACATTTCCTCATTTTAGCATACTCAAAATCTAGTTTACTTACTCCTCTAGGCTCTGGTGCCCCCATCCAGCTTTATCTAACTTTTTATTAATCTTCTCCTCGAGGCCTATGGTTTGAACTTGAACTGTCTTCCTTTCCTTTTTGGTTTTAATTGCTTTCCCATGAGAAAAAGCAGATAGATGTAGTGCCCTTCTGTAGTCTTTTTATAATAATCAAATGTGACAGGTTCATGGTTATGTAGAAAGTATCTACAACTCTGTTTTTAGAAGCTGTCATTATTGTCACCATTTAGCACTTGGTACTTCCAGTACTTTGTGTATAAGATTAGAAATATTTCTCCAATATTTTTACTGTTACTGTTCCTTTGTTCAAACATAAAGCTGACTAAGTTTCTATTCTGCAGAATTGCCACTCTACCTTATTCTAGGCATGCTTTGTGGTGTTGTGAGTGTGGCATTCAGGCAGTTGGTTGTTTGGTTCACCAAGACTTTTGACTTGATAAGGAAAAAATTTGGCCTTCCTGCTGTAGTATGTCCTGCTTTAGGTGGTCTTGGAGCAGGTTTGATAGCACTAAGGTACCCTGGAATACTGTATTGGGGTTTCACCAATGTTGATGAGATTTTGCATACTGGTAAAAGTGCTTCAGCCCCTGGAATTTGGCTCTTAGCTCAATTAGCTGCTGCAAAAGTTGTAGCAACTGCACTTTGCAAAGGTTCTGGTCTTGTTGGTGGGCTTTATGCTCCAAGTTTGATGATTGGTGCTGCTGTTGGTGCTGTTTTTGGAGGCTCAGCAGCAGAATTAATAAACTCTGCTATTCCGGGTAACACTGCTGTTGCACATCCTCAAGCTTATGCGCTAGTAAGTTTTATATTTTTTCAGGCGCTTTAAAGTTTGTTAGTTCCAAGTGTGTACTTACTTTCAACTGACCAACTCTATTAGGTGGGAATGGCTGCTACGCTGGCTTCAGTCTGCTCTGTCCCATTGACATCTGTGCTGCTGCTCTTTGAATTGACCAAGGATTACAGAATTCTACTTCCTCTGATGGTAGCATCCAATGTGTTTACTGTTTTTCTATGTTGCATTTAATTTAACTGCCTAATGTAATTGTTGTGCTGATTAACAGGGAGCTGTTGGTTTAGCAATATGGGTTCCTTCTGTTGTAAATCAATCTGGTAGCAAAGATACATTTGAGGCAACATCTCCACGACATGGTTATTCTTCACTATTACCTCCTGCTGATAGAAATGAGACAGATTGGAGGCGACAAGATGGGGACGATGTTGAACTCGCAATTCTAGATGTTGATCCTTACCACTATGGTAGTAACAATGAGGAGATGCTTCTTGATGACTTGAAGGTTGATGATATTTGAAGTTATTTTCATAAAAGTTATTTCTTGAAAGTTAAATGATTAATAAATCATCAATATTCACAATTTATTTTACTAACAATCACTCTTACAGGTATCGCAAGCAATGTCAAAGCATTATGTGAAGGTCACACCTACAGTCACTATCAAGGAAGCAACAAGGCTGATGCAAGAGAAGCAGCAAAGTTGTGTTCTTGTTGTGGATAATGAAGATTTTCTCGAGGGGATTGTAACGTTGGGTGATGTTCGTCGTAAAGGATTCGAACCAAGCGAAACCTCTCATAGTACTGAGGAAAATTCATCTACTTTGGATGTATGTAAACTGCTCATATTAAGCCTACAATCTGTGTCTTACATGTTATTACTTTTTTAAGTTAGTAGTACATGCATTTACTTGGCAACTTTGCAGGCAAATTCTTCTCCTGTCTCGTCATGCCTCACTCGAGGTTTTCAGTTCCATGGCAATGAAAGAGGACTAGTGACCTGCTTTCCTGATACAGACCTGAGCACCGCTAAGGTGCTTATGGAAGTTAAAGGAATTAAGCAACTTCCAGTGGTCAAACGGGGTGCTGGTCGAAGAAATGACGGGAGGCGTAAGGTCCTTGGTCTTCTTCATTATGATTCAATAGGATGGTGCTTGAGGTGATTCTTTTCCCTCCTTATGTTTCTTATCCAAATTGCTTCTGTGATGGTATCTTTCCTTTGAGATCATATCAGATCTGATTCTTTTGATACATTTATACCTAACACAAGTAGCCTAAATGCTTTAGGACAAAACTCTCAGTTTTCCATAAAAGTACTGTATGAGTCCTCTCTAACCAAGTCACCAGGAACTCATGTAACACGGTTGCTGGCAATATGAGAGCAATTTACTTTTCTGAACACCTATGGCACATCATATTCTTATCCATGGATATATGATATGGGTCGTTGATACTGTTGGATTATGTTCTTTAGGACATTGTATTTATAACCCTTTCAAGTAACTGCTTTGTGATAAAAAATCCTTATGAATTGCATCCTTGCCAGTTATCTAAATGAAGTTTGAATGAACAAAGAAACAATGAAGTGTTGCTAATTTTCTATGTCATGCTCCCTCCGTTTGACAATACAAGGCTTATTTCATTTTGTTTGAATGAGCCTTTGACCAAAGATTACTATAATTATAGATAGTTTTTGTGATTCAAATTGACTTTATTAGATTCATTTAAAATATATACTTATGATTATAACTTTACGTAAGTGAAATACTGGCAGATTATTTCTTTCTAAAGCTTTACCCTAACGACATAAACTTGGTACTTCAAAATGGAGGTAGTATATGTAATCTCAGATGAACAATCTTCCAGAACATAGTATGGTTGACCTTAATTTCCCATCAATACCAAAATCTGTTGTGTTTTATACGCCTTAGGGTTTATGTTGGGCTTTTCATACAGAAAATGTATAAAAACCATGTTTGTATGAAAATGCATAAAAACCATGTTTTTGATATTTTTTTACATTTCTTACTTGTGTTTGCTAATGTGATGTAACTATAATAATTGACATCAATCTCTGAATGGAGTAGCACAACCAGGGCTTACATACTGCCAGTGACCAGACGAGAACCCGCAACTATTTGGGTTTTGGGATTCCCACACCCATTCCTCAAGGCTCTTATGTAACCCATAGACCACATCACTTATCACTGGCTGCACCAAAATTCTTAGATAAGTTTGCTGTTTGTATTCAAACATGCAAAACTTGAATTTTGTTATACACGTAAAACTTGAGATGCAGAAGTTACAGTCGGTCCCACTCCCACTCTGATTTCTAGGCCAAAAGTTTATACAACTATAGAGCTCCTAATTGCAGAAACATTTGACCGTAATTAATGCCTTCTGTGATAGGGGAACTGAATCTACTGAAATTCTTACTATCTCTGAGAAAATTATCTGATGCAGTTGTTTTGTCTGTTATGGCTGTTATTCATTTTCAGGGAAGAGCTTGAGCGGTGGAAGGCAATATACCAGAGAGAGAATTTCCAGCAGACAACAGTCAATGGGCACTGATATGTGGAACTGAAGTTTTGATTGTACCTTGTAGCGAAGAAAATATGAGATACATAAAGTGACATTCCAACAGAGCTAGGGTTTAACTTAGAAATGCCTCCATTAAAAGAGTTTGCTCGTTAAGTGTAAAGTCTCATGAAGCCTGCCAGGACATGCTTGTATCGAACACATATATAAGAGGCTAAAAGGTAATTCATATATAAGGGATGATGTGTGCGGTCTGGTGTTTTCAGCTTGCGTTGTGGCGTTCTGAAGTTCCAACATGGCAATGTACAGGAACCGCTTTGGCTGCCCTTGTTCGAGTGGTTGCGCGCGGTTTATCCGCTGAAATCAAGGCTGAAACAGCAAGCATGCTGCACGCTAAAAGTTGCATTTTCTTCCCAGTACTCAAAGAGTCGAGGACAACAAAAAAAACCGTACTGATCGAGCTCAATTAAGAAGTAATTCAGGGTTTATAGAAAAGAAAAGTAAATTCCGATCAAAGCTCTGGCCAGAAATTTGCGAATTTGATGACCCCTTAGACTGTCCCAGCACTAACATAAATTTGCGAATTTTGAGCTGATGTACTAAAAAAATTGTAAATTTTGAGCTGGTTATAGTTCCAGCCTATTAGGCTCTGGCTGAATAGTTGGATCAACGCAACAGCAAAGCCTGATGGTTTGAACACCCAAGCTTCAGCTGCTGCCGGGGACGCTGGGTCAGTCCCATTTGCTATAATAGGCTTGCAGCCTTGCATTTCATAATCTACATTACTCCCCCAATACACAACACGAATACATAGAAGCATTTAACAGCAAATGGAAGGATCGATTAGTCACCAAAAGGCACATGTTAGTATTGCCGTTCGAGCCACTGAAATTGCACAATAGAGGTCACACACAGATGTTCCCCCAAACGCTGATCATAGTCATATCATACACCATACTAGCATCGATAGTGTTCCAGCAGCATCCTGCCTGATGAAACAGAAACCAGGATTGCCTGACCATCAAACAAAACATATGCCACGAGCACACACAGCATACCACATTCCCACCCAAAACGTGTCACCTTACACCTTGATGACTTGCTTCCAGTGTTGGTAGACCTGGATCGAAGGCGAATTCGGCAGAACAAACTGCGTTAGCACACCAGATGTATGTATGATGCCTGAGCCGCCAAGGGGAAATATGTAGACCAACGAAAATAAAGCATCTGTGGGGAGATGAGATCACGTAGAGAGTTGTACAGACACGAAACCTTGCTCCTTGATCAGCTCATCGGCGGAAACCTGAATGCCTGCGCGGACATCCTGGTGTTGCCAACCAAGTGGTAATCCCCGGGCATTCGCTGGGATGGTGTTGCTTCAGTTGGTCCAGACAAGCTGAGGTCAGTCGACCAATTCCCCGGCTCTTCAATGAATAACCAACAAGATTTGTCAGGACACAACACAAGAAAATTGTGCAGGTCTGGGTTTCTTGGTGCATCAATTGTGATGCTAAATTGTTATTTGAATAATAGACATAATCAACTACTTTATCTGCGAGTCATCTGCTAATAACAGGAAACAAGTTCAGAATTCAGAGCAATTGTTGTAGGAAGATGTTGGCTGTCGAATTAACTAGGGTCTTAACTCATACAAGTATTACTATATTCACATACAAAGCACAGTGAGACTACACATATTCCTAACCAAGTCTCAACTTGTAACCAAGAAATTAATCTAGATCACATATGTGCGGGAACAAGCATTGACTGTCCAAAACGATCAGACAATATGTATCCCTAAGATTCACACATTTTTATTCACATTCAAAGCACACAGCGAAAGAATGTATATCCTACACACAAGAAGCCTGTACTTGTGGTAAACATCAGCAGTAACATGCTACTCTAATAGCATACCCTAGTGCAGAAAATATACTACTGAGCATCAAACTTTGAAGGAAATTATGCCAGCACAGCACAGTTTATATACAGAAAAGGGCACACAAAAACCATCCTTACATGGCATACAGCTAGTGGACTACAAATCACCTCCACCCTTCGCATATGATGTTTAGGATAACCTAATTGATAAATTAATTTCCTTGCCCTCAACATCATATTTAATAACGGAGGGAGTAATCAGTATCAATGATAATCCTGTGCATCAGTTTGAGACTCGTTGTTAAGATATTGGAAGAACTTAAGCACATGATTTTGTAGACATCTAAATATGAAACATCTACAGCTAGCAAGTGAATCAAACAGGGCAGTACAAGATTATAGTTCAGGTCACAAGTGAATGCAGTAGCAGGGAGAGGCGAGTAGATCCTGAACTTGCACACGCATGAAAAGAAAGAGAAATTTGCAGACATGTAAGTTGTAACCATGAAGTATCAACAACTGCCGAGTGCATCAATCCAGCTATCCACACAAGGGATGAGTCTCCTCTGCAGTACCACAGAGGGACTACTCCTACACAAGTACTTGCTCGAGGCAACACAACATGCAAAGGTAATCCGACCGACGAAATGGCCACAGCTGAGATGAGAGGAACGGTACTACTGTGGAATGTGGTACGTACCTGAGGAGATCGCACGCGGCAGCTCCCAGGCGCGGATGAACCGATTGGCGATGGGGTAATCACGGGGAGGCGCCACCAGATGGTAGCGGTCGCACTCGACAACCTTCCGCGCGGGCACGTCGACGGCGAAGAGGTGGCCCTCGACGAAGAAGTAGACGATGGCGGGGTTGTGGGAGTGGATAAGCGCGACCACAGGGACCTTCTTTGGGAGGCCCGTGGCCTTGTAGGTCTCGTCGGCCCAGATGTCGGCGAAGGCGGCCTCGTGCTCCAGCGTCCACTTCGTGGTGTACGGGTCAGGCAGGGTCCAGACAGTGACCTTGATGGGGTCACCGCCGCGGCGGTAGGTGTCGACGAAGCGCAGGCTGCCGGCGCTGACCCCGACGTAGCGGAACACGTCGAGCGCGCCCCATGCCTCCCTGTCCTCGAGCACGCAGTCCGGGGGGAGCGGGACGAAGCCGAGAACGGGGTGGTCGGCGAAGGGGTCGGCGGTGATGATGCCCCAGGAGTAGTCGGCCCACCAGAGCCTGCCGTAGTGCGCGAGCGTGCATATCGGCTCAAGATGCCGCGGCGGGAGCGGGTAGCGCAGGCTCTTGTTGACCCACGCGCCGGCCTCGGAGTGGTAGCAGCGGAGGTCGGCGTGGTCGCTGCCGATGACGGGAAGGAGTTCGGAGACGACGAAGCGGCCGCCACCGCCGGGGCAGGCGAGGACGCCGAGGAGCGCCTGGTGCTCGACGGACTGCCCCGGGCCCGGGTCCGGGAGGCGGAGCGCGGACCCCGTGGCGGCGTCGAGGACGAAGTAGCGCGGGTCCGAGTCGCGCCAGCAGAGCGACTTGCGGTCCGCGCTCTCCACGCGGGTGAGCGGCGCGGCGAGGATGGCCGAGAGGAGGAGCAGGCCCGAGCCGTCCGCGGCGAGCACGAACGGGAAGTTCTGCGGCGTGGGGCGGTCCGGGAACACCCGCGAGGAGACGGACAGGCGCGAGACGCGCGGGGGCGCGGCGAGCGCCAGCGACACGTCGGCCGCGTCCCCGCCGCCGTCGCCGCCCTGGACGACGCGCGGGATGCTGCCGAGGATGACCCACGGCGACGTCGGCGGCGGCGGTGGCGGGGCCGGGCCGTCGGCGGTGGGCGCGGTCGTCTGAGGACACTCCTCCTCCTCCTCCTCCGTGGTGGTGGTGGTGGTGGTGTGGCGTCGCGTGGGGAGAAAGAGGGCTTTGGTTGGGGTAGCAGGGAGTGGCGGGGAAGAGGTGAGCGCCCCGACGGCGGCGGCGGCGAGGGTTTTGCTGGTGCCTCCGCTGGAGGCAGCGGCAGCAAGCCAGGTCCGGCAAGCCGCGGGGAGTCCCATCGCGCTCCCTTGCGTGGCTGGGGTTTGGTTTGGTTCCTTCCGGCGCCTGCGTGAAGGGGGAGAAGAGAGGAGACGAGGAGTGGAGTGGTGCCGGACTGCCGGTGGCGGCGAGGACTGGGGCTCTCTTGCCTACAGTATGGGACTGGGAGGCAACAGAAGGTCTCCGTCTTCTCCGTACAGGTTTGAATTCCTTGCTCTTCCCTGGTCTTGTCGCGTACCGACCGGCTGGCTGCTCCGGTTTGCCAGCTGCCGTCCTCTCGAGTGATGTACGAATGTATCATTAAAAATTAAAATAAAAATATGGTGGTTACCTACATGTCATAAAAAGTTTAGTAGGTACTTATGTGTCATGTACTTAAATTTTGTTCACACACGTACCATTCCGTTCATGTTCGGTTAGAATTTAACAGTTCCATCGATCTCACGAGTAGACTTTTTTGCCTCTAGCCGTTCCCAAGTCAATCACGTCCTCTTCTTCTTCCTCTGTCCCGTGCAACATGCACTCTCTCAGGTGTCAAGGGCCTAATGGGCCGGGAGGCCCGTTAGGGTTAGGTTTAGAGATAAAATTAAGTCCTTGTTCAGGGGTCAAGTAATCCTCTCTATTTAAAGAGAGGAGATGTATCAATCTAATCAAGCAAGAGACTAGAAGGAAAACCCTTCTCTCTTGCCGGCCGTGGGCGAAGTCCCACGGTCGGCGTTCCTAGCGCCTCTGCAACCCTAGCAGCTCTCCCTCTTAGCCCCCCTCCACGTGAACAATACCGCGGGTACTGTAGCACCGCGGTACTGTAGCGCTCAGTCACCACACAATTCATAACAATCTGGTATCAGAGCGCTTCCGCGGCCTCCTTGCCGCACTACCGCTGACACCCAAACCTGCTGGACGTCGGTGCCCTTGTAGAATATCCCGTTGACGAATGGGTGTTGGAGGACAACATCGCCGGTGGTGGGCGCTGGAGCCACCCCCGTCGCGGCCGCTCGGGTGCTCACCCTCGTGGAGACCGACCCCCTCGTGGAGTTGGCGCCCTCCGTCCACACAGTCGGTGACGACGGCCATGCAACCGGGGCCATGGACGCCGGCAGCGAAACGGCGGCGTACCTCGTCAGCAATGCCGAGAGAGCGGGTGACAAAGGTGTCCACGACGTCCGGATCGAAGCCATCCATTCGGAGAACAGCTCCGGTGGCCAGCCCTGCTCCGCAGCAGACGCCATGGATTGGATCGAACCAAAGCGCTTTGATACCAGATTGTTATGAATTGCGTGGTGGCTGAGCGCTACAGTACCGCGGTGCTATAGTACCCCGGTACTGTTCACGTGCAGGGGGCTGAGAGGAAGAGCTGCTAGGGTTGCAGAGGCACTAGGAACGCCAGCCATGGGGCTTCGCCCACGGTCGGCAAGAGAGAAGGGTTTTCCTTCTAGTCTCTTGCTTGATTAGATTGATACATCTCCTCTCTTTAAATAGAGAGGATTACTTGACCCCTGAGCAAGGACTCAATCTTATCTCTAAACCTAACCCTAACGGGCCTCCCGGCCCATTAGGCCCTTGACACCTAACATTAGATTGTTATGAATTGTGTGGTGGCTGAGCGCTACAGTACCGCGGTGCTGCAGTACCCGCGGTACTGTTCACGTGGAGGGGGCTGAGAGGGAGAGCTGCTAGGTTTGCAGAGGCGCTAGGAACGCCGGCCGTGGGGCTTCGCCCACGGCCGGCAAGAGAGAAGGGTTTTCCTTCTAGTCTCTTGATTGATTAGATTGATACATCTCCTTTCTTTAAATAGAGATGATTACTTGACCCCTGAGCAAGGACTCAATCTTATCTCTAAACCTAACCCTAACGGGCCTCCCGGCCCATTAGGCCATTGACACCTGACATTACCCCACCCTTTTCCGAGCAGCTCGTCCTCGAGCCGCAGCATGGGCACCTTGACAATGACTCAACTCCACACAAACCTATGACCTAAAAATAAGCCTTTTACATCTCGGCTTATTTGAATATTCTTAATCTGAAAAATGCTACGACTTTTTTCGGTGACTCCCGAACGATGGGTGCCACTCGCACGACGGTCTGCATGTGTAGAACCACCTGGATCCCACGGGAACAGCCCGGGGATGAGCTGCATGTACACACGCAGCACACCAGCCAACATGGAGCAGTCTGGATCCCTTGGCAGAACCTGTGAATGGGCCTCACGAGCATTGTTGTGACCTGAGAAGATCTGCAGCCCACCGATTGGCTTTGGATGGTGGCACAACTCCCGAAGACGTCGCCGCGCTAGAAGGACGAGTACTGCCGCCGGCAGACGCACGACCGCGGCCCTTGGACAGGTACGCGTCGTCTCCATCACGGCGATCGCCGGCTGCTCGATTTGCTGCATCTCGCGAAGCCGCCGCCGCGCAAGGAGGCCGCGCCCCGCAGCCTGCAGCCACACTACCGCTGACACCCAAACCTGCTAGACGCCGGTGCCCTTGTAGAATATCCCGTTGACGAATGGGTGTTGGAGGACAACAACGCCGGTGGTGGGCGCTGGAGCCACCCCCGTCGCGGCCGCTCGGGTGCTCACCCTCGTGGAGACCGCCCCCTCATGGAGTTGGCGCCCTCCGTCCACACGGTCGGTGACGGCGGCCATGCGGCGGGGCCATGGACGCCGGCGGCCGAAACGGCGGCGTACCCCGTCAGCAATGCCGAGAGAGCGGGTGACGGAGGTGTCCGTGGCGTCCGGATCGAAGCCATCCATTCGGAGAACAGCCTCGGTGGCCGCCCCGCTCCGCGGCGACGCCATGGATTGGATCGAAACCAAAGCGCTCCGATACCCGCATTGTTATGAATTGTGTGGTGGCCGAGCGCTACGGTGCACGGTGCTACGCGTACCCGCGCAGTCGTTCACGTGGAGGGGCCGAGAGGGAGAGCCGCTAGGGTTGCGGAGGGCGCTAGAAACGCCGGCCGTGGGCTTCGCCCACGGTCGGCAAGAGAGAAGGGTTTTCCTTCTAGTCTCTTGCTTGATTAGATTGATACATCTCCTCTCTTTAAATAGAGAGGATTACTTGACCCCTGAGCAAGGACTCAATCTTATCTCTAAACCTAACCCTAACGGGCCTCCCGGCCCATTAGGCCCTTGACATCTGACACACTCCCTCTCCTCCCCGTGCTCCTCCCCCGTGAGGTCGTGAACCCTAGCCACCACTGCGCACACGCCGACACGGGCGAGCGCCGCCACGGCCTGACCGACGCAAGGCAAATCTGCCACGGGCGAGCACCAACGCTGGCGAGCGCCGCCGCGGCCGGGCCGACGCGGGCGAGCTCCGGCGCGGTGGCTTCGCACCGGGTCCGGCGCGGCGAGCTCCAACACCGTGGCGCTCTACGGCTCCTTCTTCTTCGACCCGGACCGCCTCGAGCGCGTCCGGTCGGCCGGCGCTCGCCGGGGCTAGGGCACCTCGGACAACTCCGTCGCCGGGAGGCGGCATGGCTGGCGGCATGAGGCCGGCGACGGAGAAGGAGCCGGCGGGGTGAGGAAGGGGATGCAGAGGGAGGCTGGAGCAGGGAGGTCGCTGGCCGAAGTCCTCCAACCCGTTGTCCGGCAGTGGCGCAGGGTGATGGCCGGCGGAGGGAGAAAGGAGAAGGGGAGGAAGAGGAGTATTGGTGGGGCCCGTAGGAGGGGTAAAATGATCATTTCACATGTCGGTTTGACACTGTTAGCTCTGAACATGGACGGAATGGCATGTATGTAAACGAAAGTTGAGGTCATGGCACACATGTGTCTACAATTTTTTTTGACATGTACGTAACCACCATCTTTTTTAATGACATGTAGGTAAATGACTCGAACCTCTGAAGCATGTCTCCTCCCCTCCTCGTCATCGCAATGACTCTCCGCGGTCACTTAATTTGCAAAAAACCTCTCCACGATCACGAGTCACGACTCGCCGAGCCGCCATGCTCGTGTGGGCGCGCCGAGTAGGTGCAGGATCAACCCCGTGCCGTGCTGGATAAGACCGTCACTTAATGCAATGTCTATGTATCTCATACCAAAAAATTGTGATCAAGAAGATGGACGCAGCTAACTTACGGCAGGCCGTAAAGCCTGTTCGGTTGGCTGGTGGCTGATGGCTGGTGCTGGTTTGTTCTGAGAGAAGAGTACTGCTGGTTGGTTGGTGGTGGCTGGTTTGTTCTGAGAGAAAAGTACTGCTGGCTGGTGGCTGATAAACCGAGCGAAAAGGGTGTTAGTCCTTCGGCACGGCCTATCCGTTTTAGGCATCCCTTCCTGATTAGTACTTTTTTTTATGCATCCGTGGTCCCCACCGTGCCCCCAAGTGCAACAGATTTTTTTTGAAAAGCTTGGCAGGAGCGCTGCCTGCAGCGCAACAGATTCGCGCGCAAAACGGAACAGCCACTGCGTCCCTTCCCCGAATGGCCCACCATTTTCTGCGTTGGCTGCCACCAGGCACCAACCATCTATCGCACCAGAAATAAACAGGAAAAAAGCAAATAAGAGAACGGATTTGCACATCTAGAGGAAGACGACTGAGACGCCAAAAATAACATAACCATCGAAAACAAAAGGGCAAATCAACCAGTTGCTAGCACCGTCCCAGGTATGTAAATAGATGTGTGTTTTTCGAAGGATAGGTTATACCCAGATCCTTGAACGCGATGAAAAAAGGTGACACATTTGCCTAGAACATCTTGCATTGCATGGATGATACTACACCTAATGAATCAGTGTTGCTTAGTTATTCTCTTTATTTGCTACCTTCTTCACAATGTCTGGCTCCAACATCTTGCACTGCATGGGGTCTTTCTGACTGTTGCGGTCCAACAAACGTTAGCAAATGTACCAGAAAAAAAGCATAAATAGATGGCAAGCATTAACGATAAAAATTGCTTAAATTTGTGTTGTTATGCATAGATAAAAAGCCATGTTGAGTTTTGTGTGTTGCATGATTGCTTTTGTATTTTTGAGTGTATTGCTTTATAGATTAATTTTGACAGTTTTACAGTTTGACTATTTCACAACCATATAATTGCATAATCTTAACTATATTATTGCTTTATCAGTAATATGTTGTTGCCTCCTGTTTCCTAAAAAAATTGTTGCCACCTAATTACAGAAGCATATATTTGTTAATTTTCCATCCAAATCATTAACTAATAACTAATCAGTAGGTGTTAAAACAAATGAAACAAAATTTTTAAAAATAAAAACATAATCAGTAGGTGCTGATTTATTTTACTATGACAAAATGGTATGGAAAATGATCAGAAGGTGCTGATTTGCATGCATCAAGGGAACCACCACATTAAGGATTACAAGTATCCAAGATTGGTCTCACATATCAAGTAAAAAAAATGTATAACAACCGTGTTACAATGCAAAGAACAACTCAGTAAATTGTGCCCATTACAAAAAAGCAAACTAACTAAGTTGCAAAAGTAATTGAACAATTTTTGAAAAGCAAACTATCATGTGATGAATCAACATAAAAGGCAATAATCTTTTATCCAATCAACACCATTTTTAGAAATCAAAATACGAGGGGGGGGGGAGGGGGTAGCCATGTGTCACCTTATGTTGTGTAGAAATTCCTCTGGAACTAGAGCCGAACTCTCCTTCCTCTGTTCCTCTACCACAACGGTCTCAGGGAGCTTGTGCAACAAATGAAATTGATGTGAAAAAATCAAATGCATATGGTAGAGTAAAGTAGCAGATAGCCAATGAACATATGTGGCCAGCATAGCTAGTTAGGGAAAATGCTGTAGAAAAGGTGTGTGAGGATAAGTACACATATCAGAGTAGTACGGCTCTAGGGGGTGATAACCAGGGGATGCTAAACATATGCAAAAAACAGAAGTGGTAAGCTATAAAGATCTTAATTTATAAATTATACTACAAACTTGTATAACATAGTATGCTAAATTTCTATATTCTGTGGCCTACAATGCTTCATTGTAGGACCTAAATTGCTTCATCGAAAAGTCTATTATGTTGGTAACTTATTGAGAAATGACACAAAAAGTTTGCCGAATGTACTAAGATTTGTACAAATAAAAGATGTACCAATCTGAAGTAACCATCAGACCTCGAGCTAATTAATAAAATAGCATGCCTTTCTCTATTGGTTTATCAACCATCGTATGTCAGATATTGAGAAAAAAATAAAGAGGGCAAATCTACCAATCATAGCAGCTGAGTAACAAAATAAAACTACAATTATACATTGAGTTAATTCTACCAAACTATACATACGTAAAATTTCGCATATAGCTCTCACACTGATGTGCAATTTTCCCGGTAAGGACCAAGCCCGAATTTCAGTACTCCAGTGGAGCGACAAATTACAAAGATGTTCAGTCGTTCAAGTGTTTTCAGAAAATTGACATGAGCGAAACGAAAACTAATGGACAATCGAAGGAAGCTATATAGAAATACAAGAAAACATACAATTTAGTGTATAGCTGATTATCTAACTGGTTATTTCAGTGGTTGTTTTTAGTATTGAGACCGGGGCGTGGTATGAGAAAGTTCCATACAGTAATTGAATATTTCACGTAGGTAATGCAAAAGCAAAACTCTGTAAAAATTGCACCCTATTTTAAAAAAAGCAAATAGACTAAATTGCAAAAGTAATCAAACATTTTTTGAAAAGCAAACTAACTAGTGGTGGATGACCTACAAAGCAATAAGCAATTCTAAAAAATTAAAAATCAACATCAATTTATGAAATCAGAATACGAGGTAGGGGGCGGGGGGTTGCCATGTCTCGCGGTCTCACCTTATGTCGTGTGGGGACTCCTTTAGAACTAGAACTGAACACTCCTTCCTCTAATCTTCCTCGACCACAGCAGTCTCAGGAAACTCGCTGCGGAACAAATGAAATAAGAACCTTAGAAAGACTGGTGGCTCATTTTTTACAATGACATTGGGGGCACATAATGTGGTAAATAGCAAATGTATGAAATCTATCAAAGAGCTGCAGCGTGCGGAAGCAAATTCTTCCCAAACAACACCAACAAAGCAATAACATGAGAGTAGCCCTTTTTGGCCTTTTCTGCTGAACGGAATGGAGTAGCTCGGCCCACAGTTCAACCAAAAGATGTGTCATGGCTTCTGAATCAGCAACAAGCATGTGCTAGAGAAGGAAATCATAACCAAAAAAGCGAGCTAAAAAATTACTACATTTAGAATCGTACATCTACAGATGGTAAAAGCCTTTATCCTTCCATTTTTCCAAAAGGAAAAAATTCAATCAGAGACAACATGGTTTTAGCTAGGTATTTCAGTAGATGGTATGAAAATTCTGACAAGTATGAACACAGTTCATACCAAGCAAGTATCAATTGTCCAAAACCCTAGTGAAAATACTAAACTGAACACACAATGTTGCACTAATTTCAATTTACAGAAATCTCAATCAAGAATCACCTCTGCTTGTTCACCTAGTTTCGACAAACACTGCATCAAACCGGGAATCATATATATTCAACAACAAATTCGCTTCGCGTTAGCCTCACTGCAGACCAATAGCGGAGGGAGGAGGGAGGAGCTCTCTGTAACACCCCTTAGGCCGCCGACAATTTTCAGGACGTGAGCTGACACAGATAGGATCGAATTCGGGTAGGATAGGGAAGAGCAAGGCACCCCGACTCCCAGTTCACTTGTTTCACAAGAATGAGTTCATGGTCCTTCTCTGGATACAGACGCGGGCCTATATGCCTCACACGCCGACGCTGACCACTCGGGCCCACTTGACAGCAACAAAGCCAATCATTACAAGACACTTAGCTAGTTTAAACTACAAAGCGAAGACATCTTTCTCCTACTACGCCTCTTGCTCAGTCACGCGCGTTACACCTTCCCCCGCTGCAGAAGTTGCTTGACCCCAAGCAACCGCATCAGGAAAACGCTTCTTGACCACGTTGAGATCTTCCCAGGTTGCTGATTCAACAGGCAGTCCACGCCACTTGATCATCACTTGTGGAATAGCTTGATTACCCTTCTTCACCAGGCGCCTGTGCAGGATTGTTTCTGGTAGAAGATCATGAACAGACAAATCAACCAATTTTGTCAGATCCTGAAAAACAGGAGTATAGTTTGGGGTAAACGGCTTCAATTGGGACACATGAACAATTGGATGAATTAAACTCCCGACAGGCAAATCCAGTTTGTAAGCAGCCTTGCCAATTCTCTTCAGCACTTCATAAGGTTCAAAGAACTTGAAAGCCAACTTTGGAAAGGGTCTGTGCACCACGGACTGTTGGACATATGGCTGGAGCTTAAGGAGCACCTGTTCCCCCACTTGGAACTCTCTGTCACTCTGGCCTTTGTCAGCTTGCAGTTTCATTCTATTCTGTGCTTTAGCCAAATGTTGCTTGAGCTGATCCATTCTGGCCTCCCGTTCCTGCAAACATAGACCAGCTGGTGTCTGCTCTGCACCAGACATGGGCAGCATCAACCCAACCTGAGGTGTATACCCATATAAAGCTTGGAAAGGAGAACAACCCAAAGTAGTGTGATAATTGGTGTTATACCAAAGTTCTGCCAGTGAAAGCCAAGATTTCCACTGCTTTGGTGAGTCATGAACAACACATCACAGGTACATCTCCAGACACTGATTGATCCTTTCAGTCTGGCCATCGGTTTGTGGATGGTAAGAAGCTCTTGAGCAACTGAGTATTCATCAATGCAAACAATGCCTTTCAAAATGTGCTACACAATATCTTGTCACGATCTGACACAATGGACTTTGGTACCCCATGTAACTTCACCACATTGTCCAGGAAAGCCTTAGCCACTGTCTGGGCTGTATATGGGTGTCTTAATGGAATGAAATGACTGTATTTTGTAAATCTGTCCACCACTACCAGAATAACATTGCTCCCTTCAGAATGGGGTAAACCTTCTATGAAATCCATGGACAGGTCTTGCCAAGCATCCTCTGGAATAGGTAATGGTTGTAAAAGCCCAAGAGAGTGAATAAGCTCATGTTTAGCTTGCTGACAGACTTGACATTGCTTAACAAAGTTATCCACATCCCTCTTTAGGCCCTTCCATATGAAATATTGTTTTACTCTATGGTATGTGGCCATCACACCTGAATGCCCTCCAATTGCACTGGCATGTAAAGCAGAAATCAACTTTGTTTGTAAGGCAGAATTATTCCCAATCCACACCTTGTTTTTGTATTTAATCAATCCCTGGTCCAGAGAGTATCCTTCACTGTCTGGGCTTGTAATTGATAGCCTGATGAGCAGTTGTTGTGCTTGAAGATCAGTTACATAAGAATTAAAGACTTTTTGTAACCACACAGGTTGTGCTTCAGAAACAGCCTGGATAGCAAACAGGTGATTCATTCTGGATAAGGCATCAACAACTAAGTTCTCTTTGCCTTTTCGGTACTGCACTCTGAACTGTAAACCCATGAGCCTAGTCATTGCCTTCCTTTGCATTTCAGAATGTAAACTCTGTTCACAGAGATAAGAGAGACTCTTATGATCAATTCTTATAATAAATTCTTGCCTTTGAAGGTAGGGCCTCCACTTCTCTACAGCCATGATTAAAGCTAGAAACTCCTTTTCATAGATTGACAGCTTCTTATGAACAGGACCCAAAGCTTTGCTAAAAAATGCTATAGGTTGGTCTTTCTGCATGAGAACAGCACCCACTCCCATGTCAGAGGCATCAGTTTGCACAATGAAAGGAACATTAAAGTCTGGCAAGGCCAATGCTGGAGTAGAAGACATTGCTTGTTTCAAGGATTTAAAAGCTTCTTCTGCTTCTGAGCCCCACTGAAACTGTTTCTTCTTCAGTAGTTGAGTGAGAGGTTTAGCAATGAGTCCATAATGCTTGACAAATTTTCTATAATAACAGTTAATCCTAAGAACCCTCTCAAGTCAGTGATATTGGATGGTGTCTGCCAATTCGGCATAGCTGATGTCTTACTAGGGTCTGTAGCTACCCCTTTATTAGAAATGATATGGCCCAGATACTCCAATTGCTTCTGGGCAAAAGAACATTTACTCAACTTCATAAACAATTGGTGCTGTCTCAACAATGATAATATTTGTCTAAGGTGAGAAATATGCTCTTCCAATGAGGGACTGTACACCAAGATATCATCCAGAAAGACTAGGACAAATTTTCTTAGGAATGGACTCAATATATCATTCATAAGACACTGGAATGTAGCAGGTGCATTTGTTAGACCAAATGGCATAACTCTAAACTGAAAATGGCCATGATGGGTCTTGAAGGCAGTTTTATGCTCATCTTCCTCCTTCATTCTCACTTGATGATACCCAAACCTCATATCTAGCTTAGTGAAAAATTTGGTACCAGCTAACTCATCCAAAATCTCATCTATCAATGGCATTGGAAACCTATTTTTGATAGTGATATCATTGAGTTTTCTATAGTCTATACAAAATCTCCATGTACCATCTTTTTTTGGACTAGTAAGACAGGGGATGCATAAGGGCTAGTACTAGGAACAATTAGACCAGCAGAAAGTAACTACTTAACTTGCCTCTCAATTTCGTCTTTATGCAAAGGAAATTATTTATAAGGTCTAGAGTTTACAGGTACAACAGAAGGAAGTATAGGGATGGTGTGATCATACTGTTGTTGTGGGGGTAAGGAAGATGGTGCTGCAAAAACATCCTGGAACTCATGCAGGAGTTTTTCCACTGCTGGGTGGAAATGTTGTTCTTCAGTGTGATGTAGATGCACATCTACAATAGCCAGTGCCCAAATATCATTACCAGCTAACCATTTCACCATTCTGTCCACAGGCACTCCCTCCAGTTGCAGTGCATTTTGTTGAATTCCATGAAGAGTGATACTTTCTCCTTGATACATTCCATAGTTTTGTGTTCCCAATGGTGATTTATAGGACTATGAGTTTTGAGCCAGTCAAAGCCTAAAATAGCATCATAAGCTTGTAGGTCCAATACACTCATATCAGTACAAAACGAATGCCCTTGTACCCACCACTCCATCTGTGGAACTATCTTATCAGATATTAAAATATCTCCATTGGCCACCCTAACTTGCTTTGGTTTGGCAGAAACAGGAATAATACCCACAGCAACCAAGAAGGATGAACTGACAAAAGAATGTGAACTACCACTGTCCACTAATATGAGCATCACCTTGTTCTTGACTAAAGCTCTCAATCTCGGGGCTTCCCCTTTTTCACTGCCAGCTAGTGCATTCAAAGATAGGGATCCAAACTCAGCATTCAAAGTATCTTCCATGTCTAGCTGTGCTAAAACCTCATTAGTGAGCTGGATATCCAAATCATTGAGTACTAGTGCATTGGCTTGAGCTTTAGGTCGTTTACTACATTTGACTGCATGATTGGGGTCATATGGTTCCTTGCAATAGAAACACAGGTTGTTGAGACGACAGTAATCCCGAAGCAGCCTCTCTTTTGTCAATTGACTATTGCCAAACTGGTTTTTGGCCTCAGACTTCACTGCTGCAGCAAAAGGAGGTTGCCTATAAGATGTATGTGCTTTCCCAAACTTCACTTTTGTTTTGTCTTGTATGGTTTGTTGTATTTTGGCAAGCATCACAGCTCTCTCCATATTTTCAGGCACTTGGCCCTGGACATGATATCTGATTTCAGGCTTCAGGCCCTTGATGAACTGAGAGACAAAATATTTTTCACCCATGTCTTGATTGTGCATTGTAAGTTGAAACTGTAGAGCCTCAAAGGCAGTCACATAGTCCTCTACTGAGTCAAGTTGCTGCAATTCCAGCAGGTCATCAATAGCATGTTGATGATCATAAGCTCCAAATTTATCTTGAACTGCATTGATGAAATGTTTCCAAGACCCTAGCCCATATTTTTGCTTGTAGACATGCATCCAGGTCTCAGCATTGTCTTCCATATGCAGAGCTGCAGCTGTAGTCCACATAGCCTCAGGAATTTCCAAGAGGTGAAAATAGTCTTCACATTTCTCTTTCCATATCTTAGGGTTCTTGCCAGTGAATTTGGGAAAATTCATCTTAGGCAGAAATCCTCTATTCTGAGGTCTATGTGTACTCTTGTCACCATAGCCATTGTGAGGTCTTTTATGATGATGAGAACCTCCTGTTCCAGACTTGGGGCCAGCAAATGGGTTATCAGTAGAAGTGTCGAAATCAGTGGGACTGGAAGGTGCTTCTTCTCTGAATTTCATCTGATCTATAGTTAATTTGGCGATAGCTTGACCTGTAACTTCCAATTGTTTAGCCATCAATTGCTGATCCTTGATCATCTGCTCCATGACCTTGTTAGACATATCAACCTTCATCTCAACCTTGTGCTGATTTCGCTCAATTTCCTCCACCTTGGCAAACAAGAGATCCAAACTTTCTAATGCTGAATCCCATCTGTTAGTGTCGGACTTAGCTTGTTCTTCCATTTTGCTGAGAAGAATCTGGATCTGTACTGATGGCTTAGGGGAGCCGTGTTGACTACACCTCAAGCTCATCGAACTCAAATTTGGTTTGAGAATACCTCAATCCAAAGGTGAGGCCCAAATCCCGTCAATCAAAGCCGTAGGAATACAACAGCCCAACACAAATCCCACGAACAGGAAATGAAATACTCGATCCCATGATGTCAGTGCACAACCCTAACCCCGCCAACCATGCGCCTCCAGAAATCCAACGAACTCCACACCAGCGCCTCCAGAATTCAGATCGGGACAGAGAGCGATGAAAGTACCACCACGGAGTCGATCTGTGGAGGAATCGAACGGTCCAGTACTGAATCCCCCCCGGAAATTGCTCTGCGTGCCTGGAATTACGAGGAAATCAAGAGTACTCACTGACTCACTGTTAACACCAAAATTTGGTAAGGAGTCTGACTTGTGGGTCCAGCTCGGTGAGGAGTCCGTATGGCGGAAGGAAGGTTTCCTCAGATGCATTTGGCAGAGGGATCCGCGGTCGGCTATCTGCTTCCTTTCGGCAAGGGAACAGTTGAGCTGATTTTGCGGGATTGAATGGTGACGTGGCTCAAGAAGGAAGGACGAATGGATGGATAAGCGATCAAGCTTAGAGATAAATTAGGTATCAAATCCATTCGAAGTTGTACCTGGCGGGGTATAAATATGAGCCCTGAATGTATGTAACATATACGTAATCATTCTCAATACAAACCGGCTTTACGCCAAACCCTAGAGTCCATTTGTCGTGTCGTCGAGTTCTTCGAGAGGGTTCATCGATCCGTCGACCTCCGTGAGTACCGTCAACCTTGTATCATGTCTAGTATCATGCGGTGGATTTAGATCTGATGCAAGTAGTCTTGTTACCATGCTTAGTGTCATGCGGTAGATTCAAGCTTGGTTCAAGAAGGTTTCTTGTTAGGTCATGAGCCATGCGGTAGGCTAAGATCTAGCTAGAAGCTAGTTATCGGCTCTATTGGATTTTGGCAAGATCCAATAGATTCATTAAGTTACCCCGTGTTGCGTTGAGTTTTGCTTTATGTTTAAATTCATGTAACACCTTTTTGCCCAATCTAGATGGTTTTGGATCGGCTTTACATCTTTTGGTGATCCTTAAGCGAGTCAAATTTGATCCTTTGGTTATTTTAACACGTGGATCACGTGCTCTTCAATAGCCGAAACCGAATCGATCTAGGTTGTTACGTGTTGCGGGTTCAAGCTTGCCAATGTTTGTATAAATCTTGAAAGAACTGAGTATCACGCGGTAGATGAAGGTTTTTGGGTTGCTTTGGAGCTAGTCATCTGGTGGATTAGATTTCAAATCGATCTGATAGATTTATCTTGCTTGGTAATGTTCGTTCCTTCTTCATGGACCCCGAATCGGCTGTTCAGCCGCATTCGGTTATGTTTCTCACGAGTAGAACACGTGCATAATTCATGCTTTAAATAATGTATGCTTTTAGCTTTCCATATTTAGATCGTATCATGCGGTGGATAGATCTATTTGTGGAAAGTGGTGCGATCCCCATGCAAGTTGTATCATGAGGTGGATAGATTTGTTTTGGCATCGTACCCGACGGGTTTTAAAGCATCTAGACATGCGGTAGACTAGTGCTTTGGATCTATGCATGCTTATTTATTACATGTTTATGCTCGCGCTTTACTTTATTTATTTATTTAACGTTGATTACCACGGGGATCGGTCACGGTCTTGTGCTCGTGTACCTTTGTCTAAACAGAGACCGATCGCCGTCATGCTTGTGTCATCCATTCGGCTATGTTACTTTTTCCTTCTTAAAGCTCCCGAATGGTTTCAATTTGTTGATAGATAGCTTTTTATAGCTATATGTCATCTTACCTGGCTTTGTAGCCGTAAATATGGAACTGTCTGCTACCACCCGGCAAGTTCCAAGCTTTGGTATTTAACTACTTTATCTTTTGTTAATTTTCAGGGAAAATTGACTGGCACGTCTCGTGATTCTTTGCGCGTGTGAAGCCAGCTTGTTCGGCTTGCTGTGTGCTTGGCGCTAGGTGCACATTTTGCGTCAACACACTTTTTGGCACGCTTGGTGGGACCACAGCCGAAGATCAAGATGCCTGACATCGGGGATATCATGGACGTCAACATTGAAGACCTCTCTCCTGAACAACGGTAGCAGCTCCAGGACGCCGTGGACCAATTTCAGCAGAAGTGTATGCTGTCCTTCAAGAAGAACAGGAGTGGCGTCCCGTACCTGAAAAATGAGATGCCCAGGGTATTGTTGCCGGTGGAGAGCGACGCCACGACCCAGCATGAGAAGGAGGAATGCATACAGGCGTTCCGAGATGCCGCGGACCACATCTTCAGAAGGCACCACAAAGCTTTCCTTGGTGCGTTCAAACAGATGATGGTGGTTGTCTTCGGTCCAGGCATGGAGCAGGCATTCAGTAAGGCACCCATTCAAGGAGGCACCGTGGAGTTGGGTGAATCCAGTTCTCAACCGCCGTTGCAGAGCCAACCAGCCGAGCCTCCTCCTCAGAGCGCTGGGAGTCAAGCTTTCCAGCCTCCTCCACAAGGTGCTGGGGGACAGCCAGCTCAGCCCCCACTGCAGGCCATAGGAGGACGATCAGTTCAGCCACCACCGCAGAGCAGCACGGGTCAACCTGTGCAACAGCCGAACCCGTACCAGCCCACGTACGGGGAGTTGGCATTCGGCTCGCCTGGGGCCCGCTTGCTTCCGGCCACAGGATTGCTCTAGCAACAAATTGGCTACAGAGGAATCTATACGGCGGAGGCTACCACGAGGTGGGGAACTACGGAGCCATTGACGCTCTTCCGAATCCGGGATACAGACCAGCTGCAAGCACGCAGGAAGACGACGTCGTGGCGCAGAAGATGGCCGATTTGATGCAGAATCAATTCGGCCTCAAACCAAAAATGCAAGGGCCTACCTACATGCCGCCGTTCCCGGAGTGGTACTACAACGTGATCCTTCCGCCAAGGGTAAAACCCCCAACGGAATTCACAAAGTGTTCGGGGCAGGACGACACGAGCACGGTGGAGCACATTGCTCGCTACCTGATGCAGCTTGGAGAGTGCTCAGCCGAAGAAGCGTTCAGGGTCAGATACTTCCCCGCGTCATTGACGGGTTCGGCGTTCCAATGGTTTTCATCTTTACCCCCGCAATCAGTTAGCACATGGAAGGAGCTGGAGCGGAAATTTCATGCCCACTATTTCAGCGGCAGCTCAGAAAAGAAGCTAATCGACCTCGCTACCCTGAAGCAGAGGCACAGTGAGACGCCCTTGGAATTCCTCAGGAGGTTCAGGGAAGTTAAGGGCATGTGCTTTTCGCTCAACTTGCCAGATGACCAGTTGGCTGACATGGCCGTTGCCGGGATGCTACCGGCCATGCGTGAGAAGCTGTTTGGCATGGAGTTCGATAACTTGGGGCAGCTGTCCCAAAAGCTGTCGTTAATGAGCAACCAAGGATACGGCTTCAAGAAGGATGCCAGGTTCGGCAAGCAGCACGATGTGGCGTATATCTACAACCAGTTCTCGGACAAGGCCGACCTGGTGGAAGATTCTGATGATGAACAGGACGTGGCTGCGGCCGAAATCATGTTGGGAAAAGAGCCGCTAACTATGAATCAGCGCTGGGTCAAACAGACCAAAGGTACCTACGATTTCGACATCACGAAAGCTGACAAGCTGTTTGAGCTCCTGGTAAAGGAAGGTCGAATCAGATTGCCTGAAGGGCATTCCATGCTTTGGCCCGATGGAGTAAAGGAGAAACGTTACTGTGGTTTCCACGATAGAAACTCGCACTCCATCAACGACTGCAGGGTCTTCAGAATGAGGATCCAGAGAGCCATCCAGGAGGGGCACCTCAAATTTGATAACAAGATGAAGCTGGATGGCCACCCCTTCCCTCAGAACATGGTGGGTTTTTCGGTCAACATGGTGACAGCTGAGGAGAAGGGCAAGGTCAAAGTCTTGACCTCAGCCAGGGCAAGGCAGGATGGAGCAGTGGACCCGGAGCGTCAAGTTACTTTGGAGCAGGTGCATGGTGAAGCCCCCCGCGTTCTCAGGAGCCATGTCGAAACCGGGGAATCATCCAGATCCAAGCCCAAGGTGACCACGCGCATCCTCCTCAACAAGTGGCAGCGCCAGCTAGAAAAGGAGCGCTACCAGAAGCGGAAGTACGAGGAGGAGAAGCGCAGGGCTGAGGAGGAAGCACGCAGGAGAGACTTGGAGCAATACACGTGCGAGCAGGAATGCACGCACTGGGGATGTGCGTTCTTCAGGCACTGTTGGAACGAGGGTTTGAAGCTGCCCACGCTGAGGAACTGCCCTGAGTGTAGCGACAGGTATTTCGAGTACAGGCAGGAGACTACCAATCGCCGATCCGTCCATGAGAGAATTGGAAGGATACATCCTAGCGAGGATCAGCGCCAAAAAATTGAAGTCATTGATCATCCCAGGAAAAGGCGGGCTGATTTAAGGTGGGCTGATCAAGAGGAAGACGAGGACGAGTACATCTGGCAGAAGGGGCAATGGTGCCCGCCTGGCCTAAGAAAGAGTCAGAAGTGTCGGTGCGGAATATGGTCCCGACACAAACCAGTAATAAGCGCCGAGGTCTCTCCCTCAATGGTCGATGCTAAGCAACTAATGACACGAGTTTTATCCTGGTTCCGGCCGAGGGGCCGTACGTCCAGCAGGGGTGTGCTCGAGGCACTATATTGCTCAGCACCGGGGGTGCCTGTAGTGGGGCGGCTACAAGCAAGGCGGGAGAGGAAGCGTGGCTTCCAAGTCCCTGGTGGAGTGGCTGAAGATGTTGTGGGAGAATTGGAGAACAAGCGCCTGGTGTATGGCGTTGTTCTGCCTTGTGTTGTGTCCTGACTTGTCTGTCTCCTGTGGCGGGGGAGTTCGTCTTACTTTTATAGGCCAAGGAGAGAGCGAATCACATGTATGCCGCGCTACTTGGCTACGTGGGGAAGTGTGGTGTGCCATGCTGTAGAGTAGGCGGCCGCCTCGATGGTCCTTGCCGTGATCCGGCCATCATGGCGTATCTTGTACCCGAACAGGGGTAGCCTCGAGGGCGGGGGCGCAGCGGACGGCCGTGATGCCTTCAGGCGGGCTCGAGGGAGTTGCTGACATCGATCCGTACGGGGCACAGGGGCAGGTAAGGCAGTGTCCCGTTCCCGCACACGTCGCGAAGCGGGCGAGCCGCGCGCGCCGCCCGCGTGGGGTTGTACGCGCGGGGGCGGCCGCCACGCCGTTAACAGTGGCAGGGATGGCTCCCCACCGGCCTAACGCCGCAACCTATCCCTGCAAGGTCACGGGAAAACAAATCGAGGGTGCGGTCGGCCCCCTTCGAGGGCTCGGCACGTTAGCCGTACTTGAGTAGGTGGTGCGGCGTCGCGGGGCTAGCACCGGCCACGCCGCACAGTCCCCCACAGTGGCGGGGATGGGTTCCCTCCTAGGGAGTTGGTGCGACAGGATCGGGGTGCGAGCCCCGTGCGCATGATGGCGCCGCACCGCTACGGTCGAGCATTAAATGCCCGTGCCCGCGTACGGGGTCGGGCGCGCGCGCGCGCGGACGCCCTCGAGCGAGGCGGAGCCTGCTCGAGGGCGGCGCGGACCCTCGAGCGAGGCGGAGCCCGCTCGAGGGGATCGTTCTCCCTCGAATCGGGGCTGAGCCCGCTCGAGGGAGGCGTGCGCCTTCGAGCGAGGCGGAGCTTGCTCGAGGGGATTTTTAAGTGGGCCGTCAGGGCCACCGTGGCGTGGGCCATGCCCCGTGTAGTTAAGCGAGGCGCGTTTGGCTTTGGCTTATTGCGGGTTTTAAGTGGGGATTCCCCAGTTGTTTAAGGGGACCCCTAGGGCTGTCCCCGACAGTAGCCCCCGAGCATCTGCGGGTTCGCCGTCAAGGCTCCCGCAGATGCTGGAGCCTATTGATAGGACTTTCTTCCCCCTGGTCTTGCGAACGCTTTCCGTGGGGCCGCGTCAGCGGACCCGCGGGTCTAGCCCCCGAAGCCCTGTAGGCGTGAGTGCTCCTGCAGGGGTTTACCGCGAGATTTGGTCAGAGGGCGTGGCACATGTTTCAACCGGCGTCGGCGATGTTTCAGCCGGCTTCGGTGACACACGCGCTGCTGGCACTTTCTGCGGCCGGCGCAATCCAAGAGGTGTAGCCGTGCGTCGAGTCCCCGAGCCTGGGCCCGTTCAAGGCGATCGGGTAGAGCTCTACGACTCGTTTTTTATCGCGCCCTCGCCGTCCCTCCGCGGGACGGAGGGTGAGGTTTCCGCAACCCCCATCGAGCGGGTCGCGAATTGCGGATTCCTCGTTGAGCTGTTAGTGGGTGGTTCGAGTGGACGCCCATGCCCCGTTCGATAAGGGTAGGCTGCGCGGTCCAGAGACACGTCCATTAAAGCGCTTGCGTGGGTTTGCTAGGTGGGGCTCGGTCCCGTTCGCTAGGGACCGATGGTGCGGAAGCTCTCCCTCGGTGGGATCCCCCGGCTAGCTGCCCTTGCTGGCTCTCGAACACGACATGTGGGGCACCCTCGAGCCGGCGGGCTCGAGGAACGGCTCGAATGCGCGTGCCCTCGTCGTCCTTGACTCTGGTGATCTGGGGCGCCTGTTCGAACCCGTCGAGGGTCAGGCTTTGAACCTCTGATCAGTAGGGCCGTGCGGGGTGGCGGCTAAGCGCTCCCGGCCTGGCATCTGTGAATCCTCGAGGGTCTGGGTGAGCCAGCCCTCGAGGCGCTGATCAGTAAGATGGTGCGGGGTGGTGGCTAAGCGCTCCCGGCCTGGCATCTGCGAATCCTCGAGGGGTCTGGGCGAGCCAGCCCTCGAGGCGTTGATTAGTAAGATGGTGCGGGGTCGGTGCCCGCAGTACCTGTTTCATTTCAAACGTTCTCCGAGGTAACCGTCTGACACCTGCATCTATTCGAGAGGTAAATTTTCCCGAGCCTGGAGCTTGTGCCGCTCGAGGGTCCTCGTTACTTGGTAAGGGGCCGGGCCTTTTAATGCTCCACAGTCGAGGCTGCGGTTTCACGTCGCGAGCGCGCCTTTTTAGGCGCCGCAGCCGCGCGCGTGTAGTGGGTGGCGTGGGCAGGCGGACGTGACCGCCTGCCACGCCCCTCCCGGTTCTACGCCGTGATAATGGCCCTCCCGCGGTGGCGTGCCCGCCGTGGTCGTGGTGGGACCCGCCCGTCAGTGAGAGGAAGATTCCCCTGCAGTTAATGCGCGCAGGACGCGCGCTCCGGAGAGCACGCCCCCGCCTTATAAATCTGAGGAGGGGAAAACGGCGGTTTTTACCTTAGCGTTTCGCCGCCCCTGCCCCTTGCGCTCCTGCCTTTGTCCAGCTCGCACCATCGCGCTTTTTCACCGTTTGGAGTTCTTCCCCTTCCTCCCGTCCTTCGCTTTCGGCCCCCTTGCCCTTCCTCATGGCGCCCCTTCCGCCCCTCACGATCGTTGATCCGTACGCGTGGGAGCGCTCGTCGGTGACGCGGCTAGCCCTCAGTGACCTTGTGTCTGCCGGCCAGCTGGCGGCGAACGAGGAGGGCCGGCCGGCGGAATGGATCGTGCCGCGCAGGGGACCGCACGCCCAACCCGCCGGACGGCTACGTGGTGAGCTTCGTCTGCTTCCATGAACGCGGCTTCGCAGCGCCGGCGAGCCGCTTCATGCGGGCGCTCTGCCACCGCTACGGCGTGGAGTTGCACAACTTCGCGCCGAACGCGATTTCGCAGGCGGCCACGTTCGTGGGCGTCTGTGAGGGGTATCTAGGGATCCCAGTGAATTGGGATCTCTGGGTACACCTCTTCCGTGCGTAGCCGTTCACGCGGCCGACGACGGAGCGAGAGGACCCGCCGCGCGGTGCGCGCCGGCGGCATGTCGCTCGCTCGCGGGCGCGCACAAGGACGACTACATACCTTGTACCATGACGACAAACAACGCCGGTTGGGAGCGGGGGGTGGTTCTATCTTCGCAACGACGAGCCCGGTCTCCCCCCTACACCGGTCTGGTGCTCCCCGGAGCGGCCCGACTCTCCGGAGCTACGGGGTGTCCACGCCCCAGCATCGGAGGCGGCTGGACTCGCTCCAGGCCGCGCTAAGGAACCTGGCGGCGCGCGGGCGGACCACGGCGACCGTCCTCGCCTTCCTCCACCACCGGCGGGTCGTGTCGTGTGGGTGTAGCATAGCAGCCCCCGAGCCTTGAAATGATTAGGTAATCAATCCAAGGGTCTTCAGTGTTCGCGAAAGCCATCATCTGAGTACTCTTGTAGCGTTCAGCCCCCGAGCTCGTCGCCAAGAGAGCCGTAGGAGCCACGTCGAGTAGTTGTTGGTGCTGAGCCCCCGAGCTAGAGAGCTAGCGGAGACTACTCGAGTTGTTGTCGAGTAGTGATTTGGTGCGTAGCCCCCGAGTTTGGGAACTAGCCGCGCGGTGGAGGTACGCAAAGCGTGCGAAAGTCGTCGCCGAAGCTTGACCCGAAAGTAGAGATGCGTACATTATGTAGCATTTTTGTAGAAATTGAATCTACAAATGACAAATACAAATATGAATATAGATGTAAATGTCAGGTGTCATGCTCTTGTTTCGGTCGTAAGGCGTCGAGTAGTTAGCCTGATGCGGTTTAGCGCCCAGTCTCTGTGATCGCTGTTTAGCCATAGCCGCTGGGGGCGTGAAGGCATGACAGGAGAGCTGGTTTAAGCGCCCGGTCTCTGTGGTCGCTGTTTAGCCATAGCCGCTGGGGGCGTGGAGGCATGACAGGAGAGCCGAGGCTTTGCGCGGATCAAGGCGTGTGCTACTGTAGCGAGACCATTAAGAGGTAGACGAAGGTAGTCGGCATGGCGACAAGAGAGAGCGCGATTGCTCGTTGTTCCGCGTGGCGGAGAGAGCGAGATTGCGCGCGTGCCTCCCTCGGGGTGTAGTTGTGCGCCTCCGGCACTCGGTACACGAAACGTCGTGGCAAGAGCCTCCTAGTTTGGTGCACCAAGCACCGTGGGCGACGATCCAACATCCCCAAGGAATAGGCGGGCACGGTGTAGCTCGCCGGCGGTAGCCGTCGAGAGGCGTACACGAAGTAGTCTTCGGCGTTGGTTCCTGTATGTGGAAAACAAGCCGAAGAAAAAATAATTATTGAAATAAGTGACTTAGCTTGATTCGTGGACGAGTGTCGACGAAGCCGTGGCGGTCGGTGATGGAACCGCGACGGTTGGAGCTGAAGTCGACTAGTTGGAGGTGGATCCGACTAGTTGTTGATGTCGCGGGAGCCGTCCTCGACTAGTTTTCGAGTTGAAACTAGTCGAGATAAGTCGTCGAGGTAGTCGTACGCCCAGAAGACGACGTCGCGGCGGCGTGCGGCGTAGTCGATGTATAGCCGTTGCGGCCGAGAGACGAGTACTCGCGGCGCACGGCAAGGTTGACGTAGAGCCTGCGGCCGGGTGACGAGTAGTCGCAGCGCACGGCGAGGTCGACGTAGAGCGCGTGCGGCCGGAGACGAGTACCCGCGGCGCACGACAAGGTTGACGTAGAGCCCGTGCGGCCGCTTGATGATGCAGTTGTACTTGCGTACGTCTTGCCGTGTGCACCAAGCAAAGATTTAGAAGTCTCTTGGTAGCTCTTTTTTTATTTGTGTTGTGCGTAGCATTGCACTATGCAATTTTTAATTGCCATAACGAAAGTGCAAAAACGCCCACGGCACTCGCTTCCCATCTCGGTGCTTCATCCCGTCTTGATGCACATGCCTAAGTTGCCAAGTTCCCGAGGGAGCATAGGACAAGGACAATTGTTGAGCTAGCGGAAGGCGGCTTTTTTCCGGTAGAGATCGAGTACTTTGCACTGCTTCGGACTGGAACAGCCAATCGGTGACTTCGGCAAATTGATTCCATATACAACTCTGCTTGTATTCGAGGCATGGACATCAACTGCTTTGATCTTGATGACGCAAATTCTTGAGACTCCCAGGAAAAGGTCCTGCGCTTAGCTTCGAATTCGACCCACACGCCAAAAACAGAGGAAATTGGGACGCGTCAGCCGATGAATTTGCTGAATCAAAACGGTGTCGCTCCAGCAGATTGATTTGTTGACGAAGTCCTTCGAATTCGCCAATGATCGTGACGACGGCCCCACGGTGGGCGCCAGCTATCGGTGTTTAAACCACTCGACCTCCATGGGAGGTACCCGCAGCAAGGTAGAAGGTGGGGATCGCCATGATCTGGAACCCGAAGGTATGCGCGAGGACACAAGACACAAGATTTATACAGGTTCGGGTAGCCAGAGTAGCTACCCTACGTCCTGTTTGGAGTAGTATTGCGCCCTGCGCTTGGTGTTGTTCCCCAGAGGGATTGTGGATGTTTGGCTAGGTACCCGGCCTTCCTTTATATAGTCCAGGGGGCGGGTTCCTAGTCGGTTACAAGGCAGGAGTCCTAGTAGGATTACACAGAGCGAGTCCTAGTAGGAGTACAGGGGAATTCTAGTAGGAGTCCGTCTTCTAGTCTTCCTCCTTCCTTGCATGAGTACCCGGGGTGTATGCCCGACAGGTCGTGCTTCTGATGGAGAGGCCGCTCTGCGTCTTCGAGATGACGGAGGCGGCGGACCCTGTCGTGCTGGCGAGGTCGCGGATGCTTCCGAGCCCCCTCCAGCGGGAGTACGCGCTCACCCGGGCACGGAGCGCCGTCGACACCCGCTTCTTTCGCGCGGCCGACGGTCCCCGTGGGAACTTGAGATGCTCCCCACCGGTCCGCTGGTAAGTAGGATTCCTGACTTCGCCTTTGGCCTTGCTGATACTTCAGGTTGCTGACGTGCTTTGGTGTTTTGCTTGCAGCTGGTGAGTCTGAGCGCCGTGAAGTCCGTTCCGCCCACTCCTGACTCCCGCGCGGTCGGTCGGGCGGCGCAGCAACGGGAGCGGGAGCGGGCGACGCGCAAGAAGGAGCGC
Organism: Cenchrus americanus; assembly: GCA_947561735.1. Taxonomy (NCBI): domain Eukaryota; kingdom Viridiplantae; phylum Streptophyta; class Magnoliopsida; order Poales; family Poaceae; genus Cenchrus; species Cenchrus americanus. Next base: position 122,142,806 of record OX387242.1, on the reverse strand, counting down.
GCAAGGCGGCACCGCGAGCGCCGCGAGCGGCGGAGCGAGGAGCACCGACTGCACGAGCAGCAGGGGCTCTCCTCTCCCGGGGGACCGAGGAGTACTCGTCCTCGGAGGGGGACGAGGAGGAAGAGACCGGGGGCGGGCTCCCCCGACGGTGGGAGCCCGCGCCCCCCGTCACCGGAGCCGGCTCCGGCGGCGAGAGCAGCATCGCCCCGGGGCGGGTGCGGAGGCACCCGCCACCGGGCAATCTCCAACGGAGCGGCGCGGGCCGCGGAGGCACCGGCGCGTGCCGCGAGAGGCTCGCGCGGTGGCGCACGCGCCACGCGCGGGGCGGGGCCCGCGCGCGCGGCAGAGGGCGGGGAGGCGCGGCGGCGCGCCGCGCCGGCCGCGCCGGCGTCATCTGCCGAGGCCTCGAGGAAGAGGAAGCGCGCCTTCTCCTCTTCAAGGTAAGGGGCTTGCTCCTTTGCGGGGTTGCGTTTTTGACAACCAAGGATTCTGATTAGCTGTTCGTGTTTTCGCAGGGTGGTGCCGACCGTGCCTCCCCTCGCACCGGCCAAGGTGTTGAGGGCAGACGCGTCCGTTCCCACCCGGCGGCGCTCGTCGAGGGCGCCGCGGGCGGGGGTGAGTGCGGTGGCCGCGGCGGGGCGAGAGCTCGCGAGGCGCCGCCGAGGCCTCGAGGCCACCGGCCGGCGGTCGGCCGCCGTGCGCGGCCGTCGGCCGTCGAGGGCGGCGGGCGCCGGGCGTGGCGGAGGCGCGGCCGCCGGCGGCGGCCGTGGTGGAGACGCGGCTCGCGACGCCGGTTGTGGCGGAGGCGCGGCCGCGGCGCCGGTTGCGGTGGAGGCGCGGCCGGCGGCGGCGACCGAAGAAGGCGGTCGGCGCCCGTGGTCGCGGGGGCGCGCCCGAAGCGATGGCCGCGACGCCGCGGCGGGAGCCCGCGGCTACGGAGGCACGGGCGGAGGCGTCGACGGAGGCGACGCAGGGGCCGGCACCCGCCGACGGCTCCCGGGCGGTGGTGGTGGATATCCCAGACGATGACTCCCCGCCGCCGGGGTGGGACCAGTGGGTGAGCTTTCCCTCGCTTTCCCCAGAGTCCCAGGATGGGGCCCTCGTGAGGCGGCGTGAGGGCCACATGGTGGCAAGTGTCGGTGTTTAAACCACTCGACCTCCATGGGAGGTACCCGCAGCAAGGTAGAAGGTGGGGATCGCCATGATCTGGAACCCGAAGGTATGCGCGAGGACACAAGACACAAGATTTATACAGGTTCGGGTAGCCAGAGTAGCTACCCTACGTCTCGTTTGGAGTAGTATTGCGCCCCGCGCTTGGTGTTGTTCCCCGCAGGGATTGTGGATGTTTGGCTAGGTACCCGCCTTCCTTTATATAGTCCGGGGGGCGGGTTCCTAGTCGGTTACAAGGCAGAGTCCTAGTAGGATTACACGAGCGAGTCCTAGTAGGAGTACGGGGGAATTCTAGTAGGAGTCGGTCTTCTAGTCTTCCTCCTTCCTTGCATGAGTACCGGGGTGTATGCCCGACAAGCCCCCGAGCACGTTGGAGTCGAGAGAAGTAGTTCGAGTAGTCTTGAAGCCTCTTCGAGTAGTTCTTGAGCGTCCTCGAGTACCGCTTGGAGAAGTCTTCAATAGTACTTGAATCGCCGCGAGGCCGGAAGGTGGTCCACTCATCGGTCTTGAAAAATTTGAATGATGGGTGTAGCATAGCGCCCCGAGCCTTGAAATGATTAGGTAATCAATCCAAGGGTCTTCGGTGTTCGCGAAAGCCATCATCCGAGTACTCTTGTAGCGTTCGGCCCCCGAGCTCGTCTCCAAGAGAGTCGTAGGAGCCACGTCGAGTAGTTGTTGGTGCCGAGCCCCCGAGCTAGAGAGCTAGCGGAGACTACTCGAGTTGTTGTCGAGTAGTGATTTGGTGCGTAGCCCCCGAGTTTGGGAACTAGCCGCGCGGTGGAGGTACGCAAAGCGTGCGAAAGTCGTCGCCGAAGCTTGACCTGAAAGTAGAGATGCGTACATTATGTAGCATTTTTGTAGAAATTGAATCTACAAATGACAAATACAAATATGAATATAGATGTAAATGTCAGGTGTCATGCTCTTGTTTCGGTCGTAAGGCGTCGAGTAGTTAGCCTGATGCGGTTTAGCGCCCAGTCTCTGTGATCGCTGTTTAGCCATAGCCGCTGGGGGCGTGAAGGCATGACAGGAGAGCTGGTTTAAGCGCCCGGTCTCTGTGGTCGCTGTTTAGCCATAGCCGCTGGGGGCGTGGAGGCATGACAGGAGAGCCGAGGCTTTGCGCGGATCAAGGCGTGTGCTACTGTAGCGAGACCATTAAGAGGTAGACGAAGGTAGTCGGCATGGCGACAAGAGAGAGCGCGATTGCTCGTTGTTCCGCGTGGCGGAGAGCGAGGATTGCGCAGTGCCTCCTCAGGGTGTAGTTGTGCGCCTCCCAGCACTCAGTACACGAAACGTCGTGGCAAGAGCCTCCTAATTTGGTGCACCAAGCCCCGTGGCAAAGCATCAACATCCCCAAGGAATAGCTGGCACGGTGTAGCTCTGCCGCGGTAGCCGTCGAGAGGCGTACACGAAGTAGTCTTCGGCGTTGGTTCCTGTATGTGGAAAACAAGCCGAAGAAAAAATAATTATTGAAATAAGTGACTTAGCTTGATTCGTGGACGAGTGTCGACGAAGCCGTGGCGGTCGGTGATGGAGCCGCGACGGTTGGAGCTGAAGTCAACTAGTTGGAGGTGGATCCGACTAGTTGTTGATGTCGCGGGAGCCGTCCTCGACTAGTTTTCGAGTTGAAACTAGTCGAGATAAGTCGTCGAGGTAGTCGTACGCCCAGAAGATGACGTCGCGGCGGCGTGCGGCGTAGTCGATGTATAGCCGCTGCGGCCGAGAGACGAGTACTCGCGGCGCACGGCAAGGTTGACGTAGAGCCTGCGGCCGGGTGACGAGTAGTCGCAGCGCACAGCGATGTCGACGTAGAGCGCGTGCGGCCGGAGACGAGTACCCGCGGCGCACGGCAAGGTTGACGTAGAGCCCGTGCGGCCGCTTGATGATGCAGTTGTACTTGCGTACGTCTTGCCGTGTGCACCAGGCAAAGATTTAGAAGTCTCTTGGTAGCTCTTTTTTTATTTGTGTTGTGCGTAGCATTGCACTATGCAATTTTTAATTGCCATAACGAAAGTGCAAAAGCGTGGCGGCTCTCGCTTCCCATCTCGGTGCTTCATCCTGTCTTGATGCACATGCCTAAGTTGCCAAGTTCCCGAGGGAGCATAGGACAAGGACAATTGTTGAGCTAGCGGAAGGCGGCTTTTTCCGGTAGAGATCGAGTACTTTGCACTTTGCCGGACCGGAACAGCCAATCGGTGACTTCGGCAAATTGATTCCATATACAACTCTGCTTGTATTCGACGCATGGACATCAACTGCTTTGATCTTGATGACGCAAATTCTTGAGACTCCCAGGAAAAGGTCCTGCGCTTAGCTTCGAATTCGACCCACACGCCAAAAAACAGAGGAAATTGGGACGCGTCAGCCGATGAATTTGCTGAATCAAAACGGTGTCGCTCCAGCAGATTGATTTGTTGACGAAGTCCTTCGAATTCGCCAATGATCGTGACGACGGCCCCACGGTGGGCGCCAGCTGTCGGTGTTTAAACCACTCGACCTCCATGGGAGGTACCCGCAGCAAGGTAGAAGGTGGGGATCGCCATGATCTGGAACCCGAAGGTATGCGCGAGGACACAAGACACAAGATTTATACAGGTTCGGGTAGCCAGAGTAGCTACCCTACGTCCTGTTTGGAGTAGTATTGCGCCCTGCGCTTGGTGTTGTTCCCCAGAGGGATTGTGGATGTTTGACTAGGTACCCGGCCTTCCTTTATATAGTCCAGGGGGCGGGTTCCTAGTCGGTTACAAGGCAGGAGTCCTAGTAGGATTACACAGAGCGAGTCCTAGTAGGAGTACAGGGGAATTCTAGTAGGAGTCCGTCTTCTAGTCTTCCTCCTTCCTTGCATGAGTACCTGGGGTGTATGCCCGACAGCAGGAGGCCGAAGGCATGGTGCCGAGGCCTCGTCTTCCCGCGTCGGCCACTCCGCCCAGGTAGAGGGGTTCGCTGGCGACCCGCCCGCGTTCGCCGACGCTCAGGGAGAGTAGGAGCTATGGGGGGAGCTCCGCAACCATGGCGCCACGCTCGACCGAGCGTTGAACAAGGCGCTTAGGGTCCATGGCGGCCCCGCGTGGCGCGTCTTCCAGGTGGGGCATCGTTGCTTGCTTCTTTCCTTTTTCTCGTTTCAGCGCGCGATCCTTGCGTCATGATGCTTACAGGTTCTGTCTTGTTGGTGACGGGAGCTCAAGCTCCGCGCCCGTAACAAGTACGCCGCTTTCGACCAGGTGAGCGCCGAGCTCCGCCAGCTCCGGGAGCGGTGCGACGCCTTCGACGCGCTTGCCGACGCCCCGAGGACCCGGACGGGCGGGCCGTCGTACGGCCATGGCCCTGCGTGATCAACTCCATGAGAGCACAAGGTAGGACCCGGCGCACCCCTCCACCCTCGAGCGGGTCTGTACAGCCCTCATCGATCGGGATGAGGCGCTGCGGCAGGCGCGGGCGGACCTGGAGAAGATGCTCACCCTGGCGGCCAAGTGGGAGGCGGAGGTGGCCGTCATCCGCAACGACAACCGGGGGCTCCGCTCGTCGCTCCAGGGGGCGCAGTCTTGGCAGGGCCAGGCTGAGGAGCGCGCACGCGCGCTCGAGTAGAGGGCTAAGGAGGCCGATGACCTGAAGGCCGCCCTCGACGCCAAGATCGCGACGCTCACCGCTGCTGAGGACCAGCTCCTGCGAGAGCGTACTGCCCGCCAGGAGGCCGAGGGGCGGCTCCAGCAGGAGCAGTCCGCCCTTGCCGTCGCCCGGTCGGCGCCGGGAGCGAGGAGCGCGTCGCTCGCGAGGCGGCGCGCGGTCGCCCCGGAGGACCGGAACACCGAGTTCTCGAAGCTCGAGGGCGAGCTGATGGTCCTCGGTATCAATAGCGTGAGCCGAGGGCCGGCCCTCCGGGGCAAGGCGAGACCATCAGGGGTCTCGAGCAGGCGGTCGAGGCCGGGCGCCGCGCCCTCGAGGTGGAGAGGAAGCAGGTTGAAGGTAAGTCGCTGTTTGACTCCTGTTTTGCTGGTTTTCTCTTAAGGGGTTCGCACCCTTTTCTAACTTCTTCTTCGCCGAACAACTTCAGGCTTGCGCACTGCGCTGGGGCACGCGGCTGAGCGGGTCGAGGCGCTGCAAACCTCCTATTACTCCTCCGAGCAGGAGCTGTTGGAGTTGCGCACTGCGGCCCTCGAGACCTGCCGGGTCGTGGAGGAGGGCGATGCGCAGGCTGGGAGCTCGCTGGCCAGCCGCCTACGCGCCCTTGGCGGCCACGTCACCGGGCGCGTGCGCCGGACGCTGCATCTTGGCGTCCAGAAAGCCCTCGGGGTGGTGCGATCTCACTACGAGGTCAACTTCGAGGCGCTGGCGGAGGGCTACGTTGTCCCTGAGGGCGTCGAGGACGAGGTGGCGATGGAGCGTGTGGACGCGCTAGCCGCCGACGCCGTCGGGACGCTTGTGAAGGCCTTCGAGGAGTTCCTCTTCCCAGACGCCGCTGATGCCGCCGCTCCTCCAGCCTGAAGACAGCCGGGCGCTAGGCCCTTTTTGCTCATGTATCAGTATGCTGGTCGTGTGGCCCTTGTACATAAACAGATTACTTCGTTGTGAATATTTGTTGAAGTGAAATGATGTCCTTTGCTTTATCATGCTTTTTTGTTTCTCCTTCTTCCTGAGTAGATTCTAGTTAGGGGAGTTCAATTTTCGCGGGTGGCCTGCTGGGTTGGAGGCAAGAGAGAAGGGCCGTATCCTCGTGGAGGCGTAGGCTATCTCTGGCTTGCGCGCTCCTTCCGCTACGCTGCCTGCGCCCTGTTCGAATCTTTGCTCGGGGACGAAGTGGAAACATACTTAGCGCACATGATTTGTTTCGTTTTTGTGCGAAAAAATGGGACCATTTTTGGGGGGGATGTCCCCCGTAGTAGCCCCCGAGGGTAACTTTGGTTTCAGGGGAAAGCCGAGTTGCCCTTTTTATTAAACTGATGATATTTACACGGTTGTCGCCAACTGGGGTGCTGGTAACGCGATTTTACAACAAAATACTTGGAAATCCTAGGCTAGGGATAGAAGCGGCGTAGCTGTTGGATGTTCCAAGCGTTGGTGAGTTCTTCGCCGTCCTCGTTGGCCAGCTTGTACGTGCCTGGCTTGAGCACTTTCACCACGACGTAGGGTCCCTCCCACGGAGGTGATAGCTTGTGGCGTCCTCGGTTGTCTTGGCGTAGCCTTAGGACCAGATCCCCTTCGCTGAAATCCCGTCGGCGTATTTTCCGTGCCTGGTAGCGCCTGAGGGACTGTTGGTACCTTGCGAGTGCATCAAGGCCACGAGGCGTGCTTCGTCCGGGCCGGTCCGGTGAGTCCTCGCGGCCCGGCCGGTTTGCGTCCTCGTCGTAGCCTCGAACCCCGGGTGACCCATACTCTAAGTCCGTGGGGAGGACGGCCTCCGCGCCATGGACCGAAAAAACGGGGTGAACCGGTGGCTGCGCTTGGGGTGGTCCTTAGGCTCCACACGACCGCCGCAACTCCTGGAGCCATTTTCGACCAGACTTATTCAGCTGGTCGAAAATTCTGGGCTTAAGGCCTTGTAGGATCATGCCGTTGGCACCCTCTACTTGGCCGTTGGTCTGTGGATGTGCCACAGCTGCCCAATCCACACAGATGTGGAACTTGTCGCAGAACTCCAGGAATTTCCTGCCCGTGAACTGGGATCCGTTGTCGGTGATGATGGAGTTTGGCACTCCGAAGCGATGGATGATATCGGTGAAGAATGTCACCGCTTGCTCTGCCTTGAGATTCGTAATGGGGCGCACTTCCACCCACTTGGAAAACTTGTCGATTGCAACTAGCAGGTGGGTGAAGCCCCCGGGCGCCTTTCGCAGGGGCCCGACGATGTCCAGCCCCCATACGGCGAACGGCCATGTTATGGGGATGGTCTGCAGGACATGAGCGGGAAGGTTGGACTTGCGGGTGTAGAATTGGCACCCTTCGCAGGTGCGCACGATCTTGCTGGCATCCGCGACCGCGGTAGGCCAATAAAAGCCATGGCGGAAAGCGTTGCCAATGAGGGTGTGGGGCGCGGCGTGATGGCCGCAGATCCCCGCGTGGATGTCCCGCAGGAGCTCGTGCCCCTCGGGGACGGGGATGCAACGCTACAGGATGCCGTAGGCGGCGCGCTTGTACAGCTCGCCGTCGACGAGGGCGGAGGACTTGGCCATCCTGGCGATGCGCCTGGCCTCGGCCCGGTCCGAGGGGAGCTCCCCTCGAGCCATCCAGGCGACGTACTTGTCGCGCCAATCAGCCTTGACAGGAGCTGGCTCGACATCCATCACGTCGGCTTCGTAGGTGCCATACCCCTCGAGGAGGGAGAGTACATACGCCTCATTTGAGGGGTCCTCGTCCATGGGCTCCGCGCCTGCTGGATTCGAGGGAGCCCCCGAGGGTTCCGTGTGACTCAAGGGGTGAGGCTCGAAGACGACAGAGGGCTGGGCGATGTCACGGGCGAAAACATTCGGGGGGGGACGGTGATCCGCCCGGACGCGATCTTGGCCAGCTCGTCCGCCTCCTCGTTGTACCGGCGGGGCACGTGATTGAGCTCGATGTCGTAGAACTTGTCCTCGAGGGCTCGCACGGCCTTGCAGTACGCCTCTATCTTGTCGTCGTGGCAGCTCGCATTCTTCATGACTTGGTCAATCACGAGCTGTGAGTCCCCCCGCACGTCGAGGCGCTTGATGCCTATCTCGATGGCGATCTTGAGGCCGCAAAGGAGGTCCTCGTACTCAACCATGTTGTTTGACGCGGGGAAGTGAAGGCGCACCTCGTACCGCATGTGCTCCCCGAGGGGTGACACAAAGAGCAGGCTCGCGCCCGCCCCCATTTTCATCGCCGAACCGTCGAAATACAGAGTTCAGCACTCTGCTTGGATTTGCGACGGTGGTAGCTGCGTATCTGTCCACTCAACGACGAAATCCGCCAGGATCTGGGACTTGATGGCCTTGCGCGGGGCGTTGGCGAGCGTCTCGCCCATCAGCTCCACTGACCACTTTGCGATCCTGCCTGCCGCGTCTGGATTGCGGATGATCTCCCCTAGCGGGAAGGAGGAGACCACCGTGACGAGGTGGGCCTCGAAGTAGTGACGGAGCTTGCGCCGCGCGAGGACCACCGCATAGAGCAGCTTTTGGACTTGAGGGTAGCGCGTCTTGGTGTCGGACAAGACTTCGCTGATGTAATAGACCGGCCGCTGGACCGGCAGGGCGTGTCCTTCCTCCGTGCGCTCCACCACGATTTCGGCGCTGACCACCTGGGTGGTCGCGGCCACATAGAGCTGCAGGGGTTCGTCGTCCTGTGGCGGCGTGAGGATCGGGGCGCGAGTCAAGGGTGCCTTCAGCTTGTCGAGCGCGTCCTGGGCCTCGGCGGTCCAGGAGAAGCGCTCGTGCTTCTTGAGGAGGCGATAGAGGGGCAGGCCCTTCTCGCCGAGCTGCGAGATGAAGCGGCTCAAGGCGGCAAGGCACCCTAGCACCTTTTGCACCCCTTTGAGGTCCCGGATTGGGCCCATTCACTCGAGGGCCGCAACCTTCTCGGGGTTGGCCTCGATGCCCCGTTGAGAGACGATGTATCCTAGGAGCATGCCTCGCGGCACTCCAAAGACACATTTTTCGGGGTTTAGTTTGACCCCGTTGGCCCGTAGGCAGCCGAACGCGATGTTAAGATCGCCAACCAGGTCGTCCACCTTCCTGGTTTTTACGACGATGTCGTCTACGTATGCCTCAACCGTTCGCCCGATGTGATCCCCGAAAACGTGTTGCATGCAGCGTTGATATGTTGCACCCGCGTTTCGGAGGCCGAACGACATCGTGACGTAACAGAACATCCCGAACGGCGTGATGAACGAAGTCGAGAGCTGGTCGGACTCCTTCATCTTTATCTGGTGATACCCGGAGTAGGCATCAAGGAAGCAAAGCAGCTCACACCCAGCTGTTGAATCAACAATTTGATCAATGCGTGGCAAAGGAAAAGGAACTTTAGGACATGCTTTATTAAGACTAGTGTAGTCTATACACATCCGCCACTTCCCGTTCTTTTTCTTTACAAGTACAGGGTTTGCTAGCCACGTAGGGTGGAACACTTCCTTGATGAACCCGGCCTCGAGGAGCTTTCGCAGCTCCGCTCCGATCGCCCGCCACCGCTCTTCGTCGAAACGGCGGAGCCGCTGTTGCACAACACGGGCATGAGGCAGGATGTCAAGGGAGTGCTCGGTGACCTCCCTCGGGATGCCTGGCATATCCGAGGGGCTCCACGCTAAGATGTCGGCGTTGGCGCGGAGGAAGTCGACGAGCACCACTTCCTATTTTGGGTCGAGGGTGGAGCTGACCCTCAACGCCTTGCCCTCGGGGGCAGCAGGGTCGAGGGGTACCTCCTTGGTCTGCTCCGCGGCCTCAAAATTGCCGGCGTGCTTGGCGGTGGAGTCGAGGTCCTCAATGACCATCTTCTCCAAGGTGGTTACCAGCGCTTCATCCAGCGCCAGCGCTTCCGCATGCTCCACGCACTCGACGTCGCAGTCGAACGCGTGCTCCATGGACGAGCCCACGGTGATGACGCCGTTCGGTCCCGGCATCTTCATCTTGAGGTAGGTGTAGTTGGGGACCGCCATGAACTTGGCGTAGCAGGGCCGCCCAAGTATGGCATGATAGGCGCCCCGGAACCCCACCACCTCAAAGGTGAGCGTTTCCTTGCGGAAATTCTTCGGAGTGCCGAACCAGACCGGCAGGTCGATCTGCCCGAGGGGCTGGACGCGCTTGCCGGGCGCGACGCCATGGAACGACGTCGTGCTGGGCCGCAGCTGGTCCAGCCCGATCCCCAACAGGCGCAGCGTATGCACTTAGAGGATGTTGAGCCTGCTGCCCCCGTCCATCAGGACTTTTGAGAACCGCGCGTTCCCGATGATCGGGTCGACCACCGGTGGGTACTGGCCCGGGTTGGGGATGCAGTTCGGATGGTCTTCACGGCTGAAGGTGATGGCGTCTTCCGACCAGTCGAGGAAGGAGGGAGGCGCCCTCTCTGCGGCGAGGACCTCGTGCCGCTCCCGCTTGCGCTGGCGGGTTGACATGTCGACGGTGGGTCCCCCGAAGATGAGGAACACGTTCTCCACAGCGGGGAAGCTGCCGGCATCGCCATCTCCTCCGTCCTTCTTGGCCTCCGTGTCCTTTGCGGCGGCGCGACCGTAGAACTTCTTGAGCATGTCGCATTGCTCAAGGGTGTGGTTTACAGGGGTCTTGTGATATGGACATGGCTTCTTCAGCAAGTCGTCAAACACCCCCGAACCTTGAGGGGCAGGTCGAGGGCCTCGTCGAGCCGGGTCAACAGCAAGGGCCTCGGCGTCGTCGCCGTCGCGCTCCTGCTCGCGCGCCTCGCGGTGCGGCTTCTTCCCTTTCTTGCCCCGCTTGTCCTTCCGGTGGGGCTCCCTGGACTTGCTGCCCTCCGCGGGCGCATCGTCCGAGCGCTTGCCCTTCTTGCCGTCAAAGATTGCCCCCACGGCCTCTTCTCTTGAGGCGAAGCTGGTGGCGATGTCGAACAGCTTGTAGGAGTTCGCGGGCGGGCTACGTCCCAGTTCTCGCACGAGGTCCCGGCACGTGGTGCCCTCGAGGAAGGCGTGCACAATCACGGACTGTGCCATGCTTGGGAGCTCTGTACAGCGCTTAGAGAAGCGCCGTATGAAGTCCCGGAGCGACTCGCCAGGCCTCTGAGTGCAGGAGCGTAGATCCCAGGAGTTCCCAGGGCGCACGTATGTGCCCTGGAAGTTGCCCACGAACGTGCGGACCGCATCGTCCCGCTTGTGGATCCGGGCCGGCGGGCGGTGCTCGAGCCACGTCCGGCCGAATCGCCGAGGTGCGAGGGGCGGGTTGCGGATGATGACCTCGTCGGCGGTGGCCCCCGCCCGGGCCGGCACACCGTGGGTAATCGTTGAGCCATACGCGGGGATCCGTCTCCCCGTTGTACTTGACGATGGTCGTGGGCTGGCGGAAGCATTGGGGGAAGGCCGCCGCGCGGATCTCCCGGCTGAACACGCGGGTTCCCGGGGGCTCCGGCGTCGGAGAACGGTCCTCATTGCTATCGTAGCGCCCACCCCGTCGAGAGTGGTAGCCTGTCGCCGCTCGTGCGTCTGCCTTGCTCGTGCGCCGACCATTGATGACGTTGCGGGCATCGTCGTCCAGCGCCCTGCGTGTGTCGAGGAGCCGCTCCTTGGCCGGCGTGCGTCCCGGGTTGGCAGGTCGCCCCTGTTGACGGTGAAAATCCGTCAACCTAGCCATGAGTTTACCTTCGGTGTTGGCATAACTTTTGTATCTTATTCATTGGTACTAACCCCCGTGGTATAACAAGTTCACTTGTGCATGTCGGTTTTGGAGTTAAGTGTTTACGCAGGGTTTTAACGTTGAAAGCAAGACTTCCGGGATAAGTTCATTAAGCACCTCATGACAAGACTTTGAAGCCCGATACAAGTCAAGCAATGAAGTGAACATGACTCCAAGAGCCCAAGGACCAAGCCCGAGAAGATGATAAACTCCGAGGACTGAACCAGAAAAGTGCTGAATCTTGCAAGACAAGGAATTGAGTCCAATTCGGAGATAAACCGACGTCAAGGGCCCACATGCAAAAGGGGAGAACATCTAGAAGACGTGGGAAGCAACACCGGGCGAAGCAGGCCGCGGGATGGGCCGAATTGGGCCCAGGCCGGCCGGCCCAGCCCAATTCGGGGCCCAATCGGCCTCCCCTTTGACCTAATTGCTTCTCAGGCTATAAATAGCCCCCTGACCGAGAGCCACGCAGAACCGAAGTCGTAATCCGCCGCCGAGGAGCAGAGAAGCTTGAGTGACATCATCTCAGAGATGAGGGTCGTGCTAGTCATCTAGGGTTTCCCTAGCCGACGTGGGAACCTTGCATGGAAGACCACGTCGGAGCTCTGGAGCGAGGATCAAGATCAAGGTAGGATCCCGGTGGTGATCTTGTTCATGTAATCATTCATGGTGAAGTTTGTAAGTGAATCCGATTTCTAGCGATCAAGTGCCTTCTCGATGATTTTGTTTTCTTCTTGGTTTTGCTTCTTCTACGATCTAGTCCGCAGCTAGATTACTTAGGGTGCTCTTGTAGCCGCGGTGGTTAGAGGTGCATACTGGACCGGCCAAGTGATTTCAACTTGTTCTATCGAACTCGCCCTAGACTACCCGCATGAATAGGGATACGTTGTGACAGAACGGGGGGTTCCGAAAGGCGGGCGTTTTCGGAGTCGGATGGAAGGCCACGATTTAAAGATGCTTTTAATGAGATTCGCTTTTCTATCTTCATCTATCTTGTTTGGAGCTACAACATAAGCATGATCTAGATTCTCTAGATTGGTTATCTCTTGCTTTCTCTTGCTACCTCTTTAGTAGATTAGATTAGATTCGTTTTCTTTATGAGTTAGTAGATAGATGCAACTTGTCTTCATTAGATAGCTTTACCTTGCTTTACTAGATTGAATCCTTGCGTTGCACATTGTTCCACGGATTCGATACCTTGGGTTCACCACTCGAGGGAAGAAGGGTCCCTTGACTACGACGGGAGACTTGTCCGCTTGCAAGTCACAAACGAACTTTGATACAACTATTAACCGTCAACAAGCCCCTTTTTCTGGCGCCGTTGCCGGGGAACAAGTAATCAAGATCCGATCTAGTATCGCTTATCTTTCAGTTTTTCTTTTGATTTTCTTTTCCATCTCTTATGTTTGATCATCCTCAAAAAGAAAAAAAAATTCAATCTAATCTAGTTTTGATTAACCCTAGTTTTTATGTTTAGATTTTTGTTTTATTACTAACCCTAACCGGAGATGGTTGGCTACCTCTCCAAGAAACCCAAACTTTTTTGTGGATGATCCAGGAAAACTTTACAGGCAAAGGTGACGTGCAACACAAGCTAAAGGGGTGGAAACCCTAGATTCAAAAGTTGAAGTCGAAGGACCGTCGAAATCTCCAAGGGAATCACCACCTCCAAGTCAAGACGCCGGAAGGCCGTTCAAGATCAAGAGGAGGATGGAGAAGGAAGCTCAACACCTAAAGGCTGCCAAGGCAAGGTCCACATGCGAAGTGTTCATCATGATGAAGATGCTAGACGCAAGTGGGACAACTTGCCGGGCGCCCGATGGGTAACAAAGAAGAATATCCGAGACAACTCCAAGGTCCCAAGACGGCGAAGGCTACTCAAACTCATTCGGGAGAGATGAAGGATCACACTAGAGACCATGAAGATCACGACCGAAGGACCGGAGTTCGAGATGCCGAGCCACAAGGAAGATGTTGCATCCGTCAAGACCAAAGGAGAAAGCCAGCCTGTGAAGACCAAAAAAAATGACTAAGCCAAAGTGGGTACCCAATATTGCAACGCCCACAAAGAGCGTTGATCCGGAGTAATCAAGTGAAGAAGTCTAGCCATGGACTATAAACGAAGCGCTAGGCGAGAGGCAACCCGTTTCGTCGAGTCAAGAATAAGCTACCGGGACGACAACCCGATTCCAGGTTTTTCGAGTCTTTTTAATTCAGTCTTGAATTTTACTACGCAAAACATTAGACTTAGAATGGTTGAACAATATTAGAGACATAATCCTTGGTTGAATATTTTGCTTGATCATAAACCCTTTACATGAACCATCCTATGTGATTGTTTGCTTCTTTTTCGAGAAACCACAACCAAAACAAAAAAAATTCAGAACCAAACTCAACCTTTCATCCTCTTTATGATGTTGTGGTTGACTTGTTTTTCATGCTAAAACACAGAGTAGAGCCATGACCTATATCTAGATGTTATTTAAATTTCAGCATGTGGTAGGACTCGCGTGAACCTAGAAGCTTGATTTTTGGTTGGTTTAAAAATCCATATCCTTGGTTTCTCTAAGATTAGAATTTTTCTAAGCCTCACTTAATTTTATTTCATTCAAAATCTCTCTCATCTAATCAAAATTAGGACCTAAACCTATGTCCCCATGATCAAGCCGGGAAAAGCTTGCTCTCAACTAATGAAGGCAAACTATACCGGTGAGACCGAAATCGACGTAGTCGAAAAATATTTTCGACTCACATTTGTTTTTAATGGTTTAAAAACTTCTCTAAATTTATGCTTGAGCTCTTGCATGGCTCTGAAAAATATTTTTAAATTTCGAAATTAGAGGGGTGCTTAGCCTTAAACACACTTAACGGGAGGCAATCTAGTTAACCTAACCATGCATGCACCATGATACATCACGGGATGCCCCTCCAACATATTTAAACCACAAGCAAAGTACAAGCATGGGGGGCAGCCAAGGCTTTGTTTTGTAAGAATATCATGGATGCATGTGAGGCAAGGGAGTATGGAAGTGAGTCAAAGCGAAAACATCAAGTGGAAGGAGCAATAATGCAAGCGAAGGAGTGGACGGGAACGTTTGGAAGGTGTACGCGGTCACGAAGCAACATGCACTAGAGAAGAACCGCGCCAAGAGGAGGAGAGAGGTAAGTCTTTCATCCAACTCTTTGTTCATGTGCTCCAGTTTGTAGGCCGGAATCACCTTAGACTTAGCCATCCACCGCGTTTGTTTCGTGCAACAAATCACATCCTTAATCCACTCAAAGTCCAGACTCCAAAATAATATTTGTGTACCTTGTTACCGGGTGAAAACCCCGGATATATATATTTGTGAGGGAGAGTGCTGCAATCATGGAAGAAAAACTACAAGCCTTTTCACCAAAGAAGAAGGGATCATCGTCGTCTAAGCCATCATCGACAACCTCTTCGAGGAGGCACTCGGTTTCCAAGTTTCCTCGGAGTATGGAGGGAGGACACGGCACCGCCGAGGAGGAACCTCACTCTTCTCCTCGGTGGCATGAGGGCCACACGAAACTCGTTTATTAGGTTTACCAAACTTCAATAACATATGGAGGAGCCGCCTGTCCAACCTCACCACTTGACACGATCATCCGCTCCACCTCCATGTGCTCCGTGGTATTCCAATGGGTTTATCATCATGACGGAGGAGGAGGAGAAGAAGCTCGCTCGCCTTAAGTAGAGGCTTGTAGCGAACGTCGACATCGACGACCAAGCTCTCCGCATATTGGGTTTCACACGGGACACCGGTGCAATTCTCTAGCGGAGTGTCGGCAAACACCCACAAGGAATTCGCCTAGGAAATTTTCATGACCATGGCACATACCCTTGATGAAGGAGTGCTGAGTCTCTCATTCTGTTGGAGGGAGCCCACAAGAGGAGAAGAAGGAAGACACCGTCAGAAGGGTAACCTTGATCAATGATGCTATTTCTAGCACCTTGATGGGGTAATCTCCTTTCATCCATGGGTTGCAATCGATCTTGAGATGTGATCATACTTTGTTGGATTATCTATCTATCATCTTACACCGTGACCATCATAGGTCTAGTCATGAATACCTTCGCGTAGTGAGAGTACGAGAGGAGGGAAAGGGCGAAACCGTGGTCACAACCCCCGATAGATTAGATTGGTTTTCATGTTCGAAATGATTGCATGTTCTAGTATCGTAGACCCATGGGCGAGTGTCTCCTATTTTCAAAAGGGAGCTCCGAAACAAGTGGATGTGCATGAAGGCACATGGGAAGGTTTTTGGAGTATGATCACGGAAGGAGACCATCGACGAAGAAATACTATCCGGAACCCCATCATCCAAGTGTGTCACTTTTGTGCAAATGGATTTTTGGGAGAACAAGAGAGACAAAGATAACCAACACGGAGTTGAATTGGCTTTACTCGGCTTTGATTGCCAAGTGGCCAATAGACCCCACTCACCTATGATCAACCGGTGGTGTTGTTAAGCAACATCGAGTTCGGAAGATATTGGTTCGGGGTGTTGCCTCTCCATATTGGCTATCTCTTTAAAACCGGGTATTACAAGGAACCCAAATCATCTCCTAGGAATATATGAAAAAAGGAAAATATAAAAGTGAAGATGAGAGAGGAGGCTTCCAAGTGGCCTAGGTGAATTTGCCCCTTCCGGATTGAAGGTTAAAACTTTTTCTTGAGGGGAAGAAGGTTGGTTAGAGGAAGGACTTCTTGTGCCGGCGAAGAGAAAAAATAATAATAGAGAAGGATTAGGAGAAGGTTTTTCCACGACCCAAGAAGGAGGTGCACAACAAAATTATGTCCCACCGTTGGGAGGAACCCCGGCGCCGCCGAATTACTACGGTGGTGTACCAATGCAAGCATGGGGGAGTGGTGCAGCCATACCCCCACCATTTTTGCGGTGCCCAACGTAGCCTTTGCGGAGCCATTTGCACACCTTCCTCAACCACAACAAAATGTGTCCACCATTGGAGGATACGCTGCAAGGAACGTGCAAATTATTGCAGCCATCCTAACCAATGCAAACCAAATAGGTGAAGGAAATGCAAACGTCGCTTATGTGCTTGGACACCTTCACCTAGCACCGTCAGACAATTCATAGGAGGAGTGGTGCATTCCTATTACAAGTAAGGGTACAACAACCAAGACTATCAATATCAACCACTGGCGGAAGATTAGAGAGAGGAGGAGCTTTAGTTATCTTTCCTTTACCCCTTTTCTTTAATTTTCAGCTTGTTTGCGCCTATGTATGCGTAGTGTTTTAAGTTTTTATTTAAATTTCAGCAAGTATGTTAGTTTAATTTTCAGCGTGTGTCTTAGTTTTTATTTTCATCATGAATAATGTCGCCACCAAGTTTTTACCTTTGGTAAAGTTACAAAGTTTGTGCCATGATGATATATGATTATAATTGCCGCTTTGTTTATCTTTGTAACTGGTTTATGCATGTTTGAACTAGTGCTCTCTTAAAAATACAAATCTGAAATTATCTAAATGCTAGCTTAATCTTCAGCGGAGGTTATGATTAAAATAAAGACCCATAGTGTTTTATGTGCTCTCAAGTTATGAATAGATTAAAGATGTCTTTTATGCTCAAAAATATTGCTAACCTTGTCACAAATATCACTTGTGTGTTGCTCAACCTATCCGAGCCTATTATATATTTGAGTGCATAAACCTTAGTGTACAAGATTTATTTTTGAGTGAGTTATTGCGAGGCAATGATTTCTCCGGCCCGAGACTAAGAAGTCTGGTCATTCCGTTTTTGCGTATCTATCTTTTTGCTAGCCTTTTATCCGTGCATTGTGTATCCCCGCATCGGAGATCTCACAAACCTCGCCGGATATCCACCCTTAAACCAAATATCATCTTTTGTGATTACCTCCTTGACCACAACCTATCGTTGAGAATGGATCATCAATTCAAGGAAGATCGCAAGACGGTGCCGACATTGAAGATTTCAAGTATCTCTCCAAGGAAGAATATTTCCGGTACCTACCTTATTTTTCGCCTCTTTGCTCGAGGACGAGCAACGTCTAAGCATGGGGGAGGAGGTAGGTACGGTGCAGTTTTAGAGTTCAAAAGGGAGCAATTTAAAAAATATATATATAATGATGAAAGAAAAAATTCGGCGATATGCGTGACTTCCAAGGTGAAGGTCTCACAAGAAGAAAAATATATATATATATAATGAATGAAAGAAAGAAAGAAAGAAAGAAAAGAATGAGAAATATGAGAAAGAGAAAAAAAATATATGCGTAAAGTGAACTCCCCGGTTCTCTAAGAGTGCATTCAAGGCTTCAAGTTAAAAAGATCCATTCTCATTTTCCAACCATGTGCAATCCGATAACGAGGACTTCCTTTGTGCCTCGGGATCACTCTTTGCCATTTGCACATGTCCACTCATCTAAAAGCGTGTGTATTTTTCTCTTTCCCCTCCTTGACTTAACATTATTTTCCAATGACCTTTTTGACGAGTCTCGGTAAGACCATGAGAAGCTTGTCTTGTTTTGACAACACCTCATTTATAAAATCTTGTTAGGACTAAACTTTCCCCAAGCTCCATATAAAGCCTACCACACATATATGTTATGAGAGGGAAAGGAGTAGAATATATAGGCTTGAGAGATAAGTGAGATGAGAGTTCATGAGCAACATGCAAGGTGATTTAAATTTGTGAATTTGGTTTAGCTCTTTTCTTTATCTCGTTCTTTATTTCAAAAATTCTGAGATCTATTTAAACTTTGTGAGCATGTTAATACTTGTGGGATAAGCTTAATTAAATATCTACCCTCCGTAGAGGTGAAGGCTAGTACATTATGGAACTTTAACGAATTAAACTTTTGAGAGCATTATGTTTTTTTTCATGTATGATCAAGTGCAAGGTTTAAACAATGAAGGGCAACGATGATATCCATCGAAGGCTTACTCGAGGACGAGCAAGGTTTAAGCATGGGGGAGATGTTGACGGTGAAAATCCGTCAACCTAGCCATGAGTTTACCTTCGGTGTTGGCATAACTTTTGTATCTTATTCATTGGTACTAACCCCCGTGGTATAACAAGTTCACTTGTGCATGTCGGTTTTGGAGTTAAGTGTTTACGCGGGGTTTTAACGTTGAAAGCAAGACTTCGGGATAAGTTCATTAAGCACCTCATGACAAGATTTTGAAGCCCGATACAAGTCAAGCAATGAAGTGAACATGACTCCAAGAGCCCAAGGACCAAGCCCGAGAAGATGATAAACTCCGAGGACCGAACCGGAAAAGTCTTTGAATCTTGCAAGACAAGGAATTGAGTCCAATTCGGAGATAAACCGACGTCAAGGGCCCACATGCAAAAGGGGAGAACATCTAGAAGACGTGGGAAGCAACACCGGGAGAAGCAGGCCGCGGGATGGGCCGACTGGGCCCGGGCCGGCCGGCCCGGCCCCACTTCGGGGCCCAATCGGCCTCCCCTTTGACCTAATTGCTTCTCAGGCTATAAATAGCCCCCTGACCGAGAGCCACGCAGAACCGGAGTCGTAATCCGCCGCCGAGGAGCAGAGAAGCTTGAGGGACATCATCTCAGAGATGAGGGTCGTGCTAGTCGTCTAGGGTTTCCCTAGCCGACGTGGGAACCTTGCATGGAAGACCACGTCGGAGCTCTGGAGCGAGGATCAAGATCAAGGTAGGATCCCGGTGGTGATCTTGTTCATGTAATCATTCATGGTGAAGTTTGTAAGTGAATCCGATTTCTAGCGATCAAGTGCCTTCTCGATGATTTTGTTTTCTTCTTGGTTTTGCTTCTTCTACGATCTAGTCTGCAGCTAGATTACTTAGGGTGCTCTTGTAGCCGCGGTGGTTAGAGGTGCATACCGGACCGGCCAAGTGATTTCAACTTGTTCTATCGAACTCGCCCTGGACTACCCGCATGAATAGGGATACGTTGTGACAGAACGGGGGTTCCGAAAGGCGGGCGTTTTCGGAGTCGGATGGAAGGCCACGATTTAAAGATGCTTTTAATGAGATTCGCTTTTCTATCTTCATCTATCTTGTTTGGAGCTACAACATAAGCATGATCTAGATTCTCTAGATTGGTTATCTCTTGCTTTCTCTTGCTACCTCTTTAGTAGATTAGATTAGATTCGTTTTCTTTATGAGTTAGTAGATAGATGCAACTTGTCTTCATTAGATAGCTTTACCTTGCTTTACTAGATTGAATCCTTGCGTTGCACATTGTTCCACGGATTCGATACCTTGGGTTCACCACTCGAGGGAAGAAGGGTCCCTTGACTACGACGGGAGACTTGTCCGCTTGCAAGTCACAAACAAACTTTGATACAACTATTAACCGTCAACAGCCCCGCTGCTTCACCCGCATGGACCGAGGGTTCGCCCCCCCTGTGCGGCTCTGTCGCCCCGTACTTCCCCCTATTGGCAAATGCGTGACGCCGAGCTCTCGGCCTGCTGGACGGCCGCCTGCTCGATGAGGGTCTGCACCTCGCGGTGCAGGTTCCGTGCCTCGGGGGTCGAGGGGGCCGGCATGGCCCGCAACAACATCGCGGCGGCGATAAGCTTTTGGCTCGCCCGCGGAGGCGCATCCGGGTTGTCGATGTTGAAGTCGGCGTTGATGCGGTCGCGGGCCTGTTTGCCCACCTCCCGCGTGCGTTCGCCGCGCGCAGAGGCTTTCCCAGCCATTGAGGCGCGAAGCAACCGCACCGTTCGATACTCCTCTGCCAGCTTGGCCTCGAGCTCACGAGCTTGGGCCAACTTCGCTTCAACGTCAGCTCCAGCAGGGGTGCTCGGCCCTGCAGCCTGGCGCGGCGCGATGCCTGGGGCGGGCGTGACCTCCCCATCACCTGCACCCACTGCGCCGGTGGCGTTTGCTGGGTCGTTGGCGATGACGACGCAGCATTCTCGCGCGGGGTCGTAGCTTCCGGTGCTGGAGTCGTCAAAGCAGCCGAACCAATAGTCCATGGCGTCGAGAAAACGCCTGAACATGACTGGGTTCGGTACGCCGGAGAAGTCCCATTCCGCGTACCCATGGAGGTTGGCGGGTGGCAACGCGTCAAGGGAACCCAGGGACGACTCGTCACCTGCGGAGGCATCAGGGTCCCTGGCGACGAAGACGTGACGGCCAGGGGGAACCCTGCGCATTGTGGTGTTGACGTTGGTGTTGTAGGCCGTCGTGGCACCGCGTAGGCTGATGGGGAAGCGCGGTCCGGAGACCGTGCGCTGCCCCCACCGGGCGTGGTTGCCGTGGTGACGGGCGCGCCGCGTTGGGAGGCGCGCGCGTTCGGCTTGCCGTCGCTCGGCGCCCGGCGCGAACGATGGCCGGAGCGACGGCGGCGTCGTGGCGTTGACGGGCCCGCGGCATCCGTGCCGGCGGGCGTCCGTGTTGTGGCGGCGCGCGCGCGCGCCGGGAACCGCAGTGGACCCGGCCTGGCGCCGCGCACGGAGCTCCTCACAGTTGGTGAGGCACATCAGGTAGCCGTTCCCCGTGGCCTGAAAGTTCAGGCCCCCGAACCGGATTTCAAAACCGGCCGGGAGGCGGTCCGAGCTGCCCATGGAGTAACGCGTGCCGCGGTACTCAGTGCGGATCACCATGGAGGGAGTTGACGATGGATTGACCTTAGGCGCTCGATTGCCCCACGGTGGGCGCCAACTGTCGGTGCGGAATATGGTCCCGACACTAACCAGTAATAAGCGCCGAGGTCTCTCCCTCAATGGTCGATGCTAAGAAACTAATGACACGAGTTTTATCCTGGTTCCGGCCGAGGGGCCGTACGTCCCGACGGGGGTGTGCTCGAGGCACTATATTGCTCGGCAGGGGTGCCTGTAGTGGGGCGGCTACAAGCAAGGCGGGAGAGGAAGCGTGGCTTCCAAGTCCCTAGTGGAGTGGCTGAAGATGTTGTGGGAGAATTGGAGAACAAGCGCCTGTTGTATGGCGTTGTTCTGCCTTGTGTTGTGTCCTGACTTGTCTGTCTCCTGCGGCGGGGGAGTTCGTCTTCCTTTTATAGGCCAAGGAGAGAGCGAATCACATGTATGCCGCGCTACTTGGCTACGTGGGGAAGTGTGGTGTGCCATGCTGTAGAGTAGGCGGCCGCCTCGACGGTCCTTGCCGTGATCCGGCCATCATGGCGTATCTTGTACCCGAACAGGGGTAGCCTCGAGGGCGGGGGCGTAGCGGACGGCCGTGATGCCTTCAGGCGAGCTCGAGGGAGTTGCTGACGTCGATCCGTACGGGGCACAGGGGCAGGTAAGGCAGTGTCCCGTTCCCGCACGCGTCGCAGTGCCGGAGTTGTTGCCACAGCGCCCGGCGTGGGGTTGTACGCGCGGGGCGACCGCCACACCGTTAACAGTGGCAGGGATGGCTCCCCACCGGCCTAACGCCGCAACCTATCCCTGCAAGGTCACGGGAAAACAAATCGAGGGTGCAGCCGGCCCCCCTTCGAGGGCTCAGCGCGTTAGCCGTACTAGAGTAGGCGGTGCGGCATCGCGAGGCTAGCACCCGCCACGCCGCACAGTCCACCACAGTGGCGGGGATGGGTTCCCTCCTAGGGAGTTGGTGCGACAGGACCGGGGTGCGAGCCCCAGGCGCATGATGGCGCCGCACTGCTACGGTCAGAGCATTAAATGCCCGTACCCGCGTACGGGGTCGGGCGCGCGAGCGCGGGACACCCTCGAGCGAGGCAGAGCCTGCTCGAGGGCGACGCGGACCCTCGAGCGAGGCGGAGCCCACTCGAGGGGATCGTTCTCCCTCGAATCGGGGCTGAGCCCACTCGAGGGAGGCGTGCGCCTTCGAGCGAGGTGGAGCTTGCTCGAGGGGATTTTTAAGTGGGCCGTCAGGGCCGTCAGGGCCACCATGGCGTGGGCCATGCCCCGTGTAGTTAAGCGAGGCGCGTTTGGCTTTGGCTTATTGCGGGTTTTAAGTGGGGATTCCCTAGTTGTTTAAGGGGACCCCTAGGGTTGTCCCCGACAAGAAGCGAAGGGTTCAGCGCTTGAGGAACCGTGAGCTAAAGCAGGCTGGGATCCAGACAAGGCAGGTGTGGCGTCCAAAGGACAAACCTGAAGGGTCAAAGCGTTCGGCTCCAGCATGCATGGTATACTTTCTGCCGAATGAATTTATGGCTCTTGCTAATCAGGTTGTGCAGGAAGAGGCGTCCCTGGATGATGAGCAGGTTGAGGGGCTGATGGCACAGCTGGTGCTAGCCAAGCAAGCCGTCTTCGACAAACTGGCCAAAAATCGACACATGAGGCCGTTGTACTTGAAGGGATATGTCAATGGCAAACCATTGACCAAGATGTTTGTCGATGGTGGAGCGGCGGTCAACGTAATGCCGTACACCACCTTTAGGAAACTTGGCATGGGCCCCAGCGATCTGACGCCTACAAGCATAATACTAAATGATTTCGCTGGTAATCCTTCAGACACCAAGGGATGCACTCACGTGGATCTGACGATAGGGTCCAAGACACTGCTCACGACCTTCTTTGTTATTGAAGGCAAAGGAGCCTACGACCTCTTCGCTTGGACGGGACCGGATTCATGCCAATTGCTTTGCGTCCCATCCACCATGCATCGACGGCTCATCCAATGGGTGGATGATGATATTGAGGTGGTCCAAGCGAGATGACTCCGTGAGCGTTGCGAACATGGAACCGACTTTCCGGGAGTATCAAGGCATTGATCGTTTCTCGGGGAAAGACGGGGAGAAGGTCTCGTTGAACTGTCGGCGGCGATCAACGGCCGATTCAAGCGATCGGCTCTTATAGCAATTTTTAATGGAGAACCCCGTCGATGGTACTGATGGCAAGTTGGGGCGAGGATTCATGTCGGCTGATAAATTAGAAGAAGTTGACATTGGAAGCGGTGACAAGCCAAGGCCGACGTTCATCAGCGCAAACTTGCAATCAGACTTCAGGGAGGAATTAATCAAGCTACTCAAGGAATATAAGGATTGCTTCGCCTGGGATTATTCGGAGATGCCTGGACTGGATCACTCCATCGTTGAGCATTGGTTGCCAATCAAATCTGGTTTCAAACCATATAAGCAACCACCCCAGAAAATCTACAAGGATGAGGTATTGGCCGATGTGAAGAAAGAAGTTGAAAGATTACTTGATGCAAACTTCGTTCGGCCATGCAGATATGCGGAGTGGATTTCTAACATTGTCCCTGTTTACAAGAAGAATGGAAAGATGAGAGTCTACATAGATTTCAGGGATTTGAACAGAGCTACTCCGATGGATGGTTACCCCATGCCTATTGCCGATTTGTTGGTTGATGCCGCTGCTGGGCACAAAGTTATCAGTTTCATGGATGGCAATGCGGGATACAACCAAATTTTTATGGCAGTAGAAGACATATCAAAGACGGCCTTCAGATGTCCTGGTCATATAGGCCTGTTTGAGTGGATAGTCATGACATTTGGGTTGAAGAATGCCGGTGCAACTTATCAGCGAGCCATGAACTACATCTTTCACGAGTTGATCGGCAAGGTTGTTGAAATTTACATTGACGATGTCGTGATCAAGTCCCTAAGTCATGACACGCATTTGGAAGATGTGAAAAGGACCTTGGAGTGCACCCAAAAGCATGGTTTAAAGATGAATCCAAACAAATGTGCTTTTGGAGTATCAGCTGGAGAATTCTTGGGATTTCTGGTCCACGAAGGGGGGATTGAGGTTGGCAAGAAGAGCATGAAGGCCATTGATGAAGTTGTCCCTCCAACTAATCTCAAGGAGTTACAATCACTGCTCGGCAAAATTAATTTCGTAAGGAGATTCATTTCAAATCATCACGAAGGTTTTGCCGTTCTCTCCATTCCTGAAGCTAAAGAAAGATCAGAAGTTCACATGGGGTGACGAACAACAAAAGGCTTTTGATGAGATCAAGCAATACATGAAGGAGCCACCAGTGTTGGTCCCTCCTCAGCTGGATAAGCCTTTCAAGTTGTACGTGGCGGCCGATACCCAAACCATTGGATCGGCCCTTATTCAAGAATTCGAAGGAAAGGAGCGGGTAGTAGCATATCTTAGCCGAAAACTGCTCGATCCTGAGACCAGGTATTCTGCTGCAGAGAAGCTGTGCTCGTGCGTGTACTCGTGTACAAATTTTCGGCACTACTTGTTGAATGTCAAATGCACTGTATACTCCAAGTTTGATGTAATAAAACATATGTTATCTATGCCAATTTTGAATGGCAGGATTGGCAAATGGATCTTGGCTTTATCAGAGTTTGAGTTAAAGTTCGAATCGGCAAAAGCTATTAAAGGTCAGATCATTGCCGATTTTATAACTGAGCATCGTGATCCGTCAATTGATTTGCTTGAAATTACTCTGTGGGCTTTATTTTTTGATGGATCATCATGTGGTAAAGGTGGGGGAGTAGGGATCCTACTGATTTCGCCTAGAGGTGAGATGTTTGAATTCACCATCCCTATACAACCCACTGTTACAAACAATCAGGCTGAATACGAAGCACTACTTCGAGGGCTTCAATATTTGAGAGAAGCCGGGGCCGTTTCAGTTGAGGTTTATGGAGATTCAGAGTTGGTGATCAAGCAATTGAACGGCCAATACGAATGCAAAAGTGAAGCGTTGAGGAGTTACTACGAAGAATGCAGGGAAATCTTGAAGAGCTTTCCGTTGGTAACTCTACAGCATATTCCTAGGGAACACAACGAAGAAGCGAACAGGTTGGCTCAGAATGCCTCTGGCTACAAAGAGAGTCAAGAAGCGTTTGCTGCAAGTATATGCGCACTGGGAATGGATCTTGCGGAGGATGATTGGAGAAAAGAGATCGTTGACTATTTGAAGGATCCATCCTGAAAGGTCTCTAGGAAGCTCAGGTACAAGGCCATAAAATTCGTTCTTCTGGATGACAATTTGTTTTACAAGTCATTAGATGGGGTGTTGTTACGATGCCTGGGTCCAGAAGAAGCGATGAAGATGATGAGCGAAGTGCATGATGGGATATGTGGAGCACACCAATTGGCCTACCGCATGAAATGGGTTGTCAGGCAAGCTGGGTGCTTTTGGCTGACGATATTAGAGGATTGCTTTGAATATTACAAGGGATGTCAGGATTGCCAGAGGTTTGGAAATATTCAAAGGGTCCCCGCATCAGCGTTAAATCCCATTATCAAGCCATGGCCATTCAGGGGCTGGGGTATAGACTTGATTGGCCAGATTAATCCACCATCTAGCAAGGGGCATAAGTTTGTGCTTTTGGCTACGGATTATTTTACTAAATGGGTTGAGGCAATTCCACTGAAGAAGGTGACATCGGAAAATATGGTTGAATTTATCAAGGAACACATCATCTATCGATTTGGGATCCCTCAAACAATCACAACTGATCAAGGGGCCCAATTCGTATCCCTGGAGTTCAGAGAATTTGCCGAAAGCATGAGAATCAAATTGTTTAATTCTTCTCCCTATTATGCCCAAGCTAATGGTCAGGCAGAGGCTTCTAATAAGATCATGATCAAGCTGATACAGAAGAAGATCGACCAGAAGCCAAGGAGGTGGCATTCGGAACTCAGTGAGGCAATTATGCCCAAGCTAATGGTCAGGCAGAGGCTTCTAATAAGATCATGATCAAGCTGATACAGAAGAAGATCGACCAGAAGCCAAGGAGGTGGCATTCGGAACTCAGTGAGGCACTGTGGGCTTACCGAATGGCCCCTCATGGAGCTACAAAGACTTCTCCTTATGAATTGGTTTATGGACATCATGCGGTTCTACCTTGGGAGATGCAATCAGATTCCAGGAGAATCGTGTTACAGAAAGATTTGAGCTCCAAAGATTACAGAGGCCTAATGATGGAGGAGCTAGAGGATTTACACATGATCCGTCTTAGAGCCCTGGAAAACATCGAGAAGAACAAGCTGCGGGTTGCCAAGTACTATAACAAGAAGGTAAAGGTCAGGCAATTTGCAGAAGGGGATTTGGTTTGGAAAGCGCTATTGCCGATTGGAACTAAATACAGCGAATTCGGCAAATGGTCCCCTAACTAGGAAGGACCCTTTCGCGTGGTCAGATGCGTCCCTGGTAATGCATACATATTAAACTTTACTAGGAGAAGAATTTTCTACTGCAATAAACGGAAGGTATTTGAAGAAATATTATCCTAGTATTGAAATCGATCGATGATCACCAGCAGTGGGATTACATGCATTTGACACATGAAATAGCCGGCGCTCAAGAACGAGGCCGCCTTCAGAACAAAATACACAGACAGAAGGAACGGCCAGTGCCCAGATGCATTGCCCTTAGCACAAAACTACATTACAACTGCTTCTTGCAGGTTTACATCCAACAACCCTGGTGATCTGGACTACGAGGAGGTGGGAAGCAGAAGGCCTGGAGGAAGAAGCGAAAGTATGATTCAATCTTTTCTTTGCTTCTTCTTTGGCTGCTCCCTCTTCAGTTGCTCCAAGACCACCGTGACGGCAACTTGGAATGCACGGGGGTGACCATGGTTTGCGGCCTCCACCAAGCTGACCCAAGCCGCTTTCAGGTTGTTGTACCTGTCAGAGGCATCTGAAACGGAGGAGCGGATGTTAGGGGCAAGAAATCCAGATGTGAGCGCGAAATCAAGAAGGGGCCAGAAACATTTTACCTCCCACTAATGCCTCCAAAGCCATACGACGCTCGCGTTCGGCCTGGCAACGAGCAGTGATGTCCCTGAGGCCATGCTCCAAGTGCCGAACGCGGCGGCGCAGTTGATGGCTGGCCCTCTGTTCAGGCGTGGTGTCCTCTGCTTCGAGGGAGGAATCGGAGGAAATGTACTCAGGCACGTCTTCGGTCCCGATGATTTCTTCAGGAAGCAAATCAAGGCTAAAAGGGGAAAGGTAGAGAAGATGTAAAGCGCAAGATCATATGGAAAACAAGGAGTGAATCAAGGGAAAACTCACCCTCGAATCGTGCGTTTCTTCGGAGCGCTGCTCTCCTGGGGTTGCTTGCCTTTGTCCATGGCCTTGGGGTTTTTTTCCTCTGGAGACAGGGGAAGAAATGAGAAGTGATGGATGAGTGTGCGAGTGGATTTGCAGGGCATCTCAGCAGGCTATTTTATTGACCGAGGGGGTGCATTGGGAGTGATGACTGGCCGGCGTGCACTATTGGAATACCAAACGACAAGGTTTTCTTCCCGAATGCGAAGGGTTTTCGCTTGAACAGTGCTTACGGATTGCCGATTCAGGGATCTTCTGTGGATTTTGCGCCAAGGGCCATCTGCTTTCGCGTGTTCGGCTCAAGTTAGTTCCCGAATACGTTTAAGAAAAAACAAGATTCACGGATGCAAACATGAAGAAAAATCATCGCAGTGCAAGCACAGAGTTCAAGAGTTCGTTATTTATTGCCGATATTCAAACATCCCTAATACAATCTAGTCGAAGAGCCTGTTCAACACAGATTGGGGATGAGTGAGTTCGGCAATGGCGTCGCCGTGGCCATCGAGGCGCTCCAAGATGAGCTCGATCTCCTCGATGTCTTCTGGCGCGCCGCCCCGGAAGCCGCGTGGCCTGGTGGAGTAGTCGACGTCGGTGTCCGTCGCCATGGCAGCCAGGCCCAGGGTCGTGCCCAGGCGGACGCCATGGGTGGCCACTTCATCAACGCGGTGCTCCACCGCCGCAAGGCGCTCCGCCGGCGTGTCTCCGCGGGCGTTCACCTTATCGGCCAGTTGCTCCACCAGCATCTTGAGCTGGTTGAGCTCAGCATCACGGGCTGCAAAGTGCAAGAAAAAGGGAGATTAGCATCAAAGGCCGGGTTGGATCAAAGAGCGGTGTCAGGACCATACCGTCAATGGTCTCCAGCAGCTGCTTGCGCTGGTCTTCCCACTCCAACTCGGCTATGCCAGCCTTTTTGGAGACCTCCTCCAGCTCACGCTGGGCCACCTCCAGTTCCCCTTTGAAGCAGAGAGCGTCGAGTTCCCCGTAAGGCACGGGGGAGTGACCATCGGACTACGAGGAATCGTCCGGAAGGGGCTGACCGGCCGGCGCAAGGGACGGATTCCATTGAATCAACCTGAAACAGGGGTGATCGTCAAAACAAAAGGGGATCAAAGATGAATCAGAGAAGAGGAATTGACGATCATTGCCTCCGGTGCGCATTGGCGCTACTCCCTTTTGCCTCATCAGAGGCGCGGCGTCAGTTGAGGCGGCGCACCATGCTGCTCTGGGATGTGCACTGTTTGGAAAGAAGAAGAAGAGTTGAGATTGGCAAAGATTCAAGAGCTAAAGGCTTGGTGGAGAGCTAGGGGCACCTACGGTTTCATTTATAGGCCTGGCAAGACAGATCGTGGCCTCAAGTCGTGGCTCTGGATCGTGGCGCATGTCCCAAGAAAATCGGAAGGTGGAAAGGTTTCCTTGACCAGTTCGCCAATGGGTCGTTTGGAGTTCTAGGCTGAGTCATATTCGGTTGACTGGCTCGGCTGAGAGGAGTCAAAGTGTCATTCGGGTGTTGGCATTTCTTTGCCGAATGGGTCGTTCAGCAGCACATTTAAGAATGCGTAGAAGAAAAAGGAAATGAAATTTCAAGAACAAATATTACAGGAGTGACCAATTCGATTACACATCGATTGAAGCGTCTAGATGTTCAAGTACTTCGCAATTACACCACGAACATTTAATGTTGCTTGGCGAAAACTTTCCATCCGCTCTTGGTAATCTTTCTGAGCGTTGGACAGGGTGGTAAGTTCTGCATCGCATTGTTTCACCTTAGCCATAGCCGATATTGCTTCCTCTTGGGTCTTCTCTATCAATCCAGGGAGCTCGGCTATTCTCTTGTCATCGGCCTCTATTTTAGCTGATAGGCTTCTCAGTTCTGCCTCCAAAGCGGCTTTTCTGGCGATCTTCAATTTGCGAGAAGCTTGCAGATTGGCCAATGTATCTTTATGGCTCTCGGTCTGAGATTGTGCCCCTTTCATGGCTTGTTCAGCACTGGCCCTCTTCTTTTCAACAGTTGGGCGGGAGGATACCTTTCTCAAAGCTTGTCTTATGGGCACGTAATGAATTTTCAGACCGGAGATAGATGCAAGAGAGGCACTGATGTCCTCAGGGATTTCTTGGCTAATGGGTTCGAGCATTTCTTCGAAGTAATCGAGATCTTTGAACTGATCTCGCGCATCTCTTTGCAGCCAGGCAAAAATCTCCTTAAGCTTTTCTAGCACTTCCTCTGACAGAGTTTGAGGTGCTCCATCCCTTGCCTCGGCAACTGGATTGTCCCCCATTGATGGACTTGATGATGATGGGGCCTGATCCTAAGAAAGCAATATTGCCGAGTCAGGAGTGCTGGAAGTAAAAAGGTAGCAGGGTTAAGTGCAAATAAGTACCTCATGTCTGATTTCTTGAACTGGGGCAGGATTTTGTTTAGGGGCAGCCACTGGTGAAGGAGGTGTTCCAGGCAGAGCTGAAGCTCCTGTGTGAGAAGGTGTTGATGCAGTTCCTGGCAACTCAGGAGCTTCTGGCTGAGGAGGAGATGGGTTCACCTCTGCTGGGGTTGATGTCTCCGCATGACCAGTGGGTGATTGGGCCCTTGGAGGACTTGATGGCTCTGGTTGGGTTGGGAAGCTCATCTCTGGCGAGTTTGGTGCTTCTGCTTGAACAGGGGGTGACTGAGTCCCTGGTGAAGATGAGATTTCCACTTGGACAGGTGGCTCAACCCTGGGTGGACTTGCTTGTTGAGACACTGGAACGTCCACAAGTTGATCCTCCATTGTTTCTTCTACAAATACCAAATTAGGAGTGAATGCCAGTGTTCATCCTCAAGAAAAGAACAGTAAAGGTCATACCAGTGGATGGGGCATTGGCAGGTTCTGAAGCTGAGGATTGCTGATTTCTGGTCTGAAAATGCACAAGATATGATTTATCAGAGACAGAGTAATCCTGTGATCGAGAAAGGAGGAAATTTTACCTCAACAAGGACTTTCTTGATAGTTCTTCTCCTCTTGGCATTTGGAGGGGCAATCAGAGATAAACCTTGCCTCCTGTCAGCAGCAAGGCTGGACAGAGTTGGGTCTGTTGTGGCATACCTAGCCATTAGCTAAGCCAGGGTTGGTGATCTGAATCCCAATGCTGAGATTGGGCCTACTGCATTGTAGGCAATATCCCTGGCCGAGGGGCAGGCATGGTGTTCTGAGGGCAACAGAAATAAAATCAGAATCATGATTGGAAGAGGGAATGTCTGATTTAAGAGTTAATCATATTACCTCTGAAGTTGGCTGGAAGTCAGGCATCAACTCTGTACAGAACAAGTGTACAGGCTCACTGAAGATATGATCATGGAATTCTTGCCACCAAGAGTTGAAGGTGGGGTGAGCTATTGTTGTGGGAATGAAAGGCCAGGTGTAGACAGCAGGACTGCACACATACTGAAAAACTCTGCCAGTTTGAGTAAGTTCCTTGATTTCCTCTCTGGGCTTGAGGAATTCGTGCAGGAACAGTCTTGGGGGCATCTGGCCACATCCAAGTTGCCGAGCCATTATGTTGGACTGATAATATTCATAAGTGCTATAGCTCAGCCTTCCTCCACTGAATTCAGCCGGCAGGATGCATGGGCGGATAATGATATTGAAGATCTCCAGGAATCTTCCATCTTGGCGTTCAGTTTCAAAGGAGAACTCACAAGGGAGAGTCAAATTGTCATTATCCAAATAAGGGAGCCAGAGAGGATTTTGGAGGCCTTTGAAGAGGAGCTTGAAGAGCTGGCTGATATTCTGCTGAATGAGGACAGTTGAAGCAGCTTCTCCGTAAGTCTGGCATCCTCTGGTGGCTTGGGGTTCCCCTTCATGATGAGTGGATGAAGGGAAGAACCGGGTGTTCAAATCGACACCAACAATCTGATGCATGTGCAGCTGCAGTCACATTTGAACAAACCACCAGGGACCATTGACGCATGCTATCCTCTGGCTAGTGTACATCTGGGTGACGGTTTGATGAAGCATATGGTACACACTGCCTAGAAGGTATTTCCCAAGAGGGAAGCGCTTGCCATTGACTAGATGTGAAGCCATTGCAATGTGATTCAGGGTAGGCTCATTGGCTTTACCACAGAAGATGAACCTGCATAGCCACATGTTCAGAAATGCCCTGTATTCAATTTCACCAAGGGGGCCATCCTTCATATGGTTCAGGATATAGTTTTTGTATCCGCTCCCTGGTTTCACCCCTGTTTGTCTTGACGAACCTTTGAAATCCCAGGGGTGAACGGATCCTGTAATGTCAAGGCCGGTGATCATATACACATCGGCCAGAGTTGGAGACATCGGGCCGTGACCAAAGAGGAAGGCGTTAAAGCCATTTGACCAGAAGTGGCAAGCTGCTATCAAGAGGTCTTCATTCTTGGGGGTCTCGGCCAAAGACAACTCCAGGCACTGAGCAATGCGGAGGGTATCCCAATTCTGGGTCCTAACACTCTTGTCTGCAAGAACCCTCCGGTACCAATTTTTCCAGCCTGCGATTGGGGGCAAGGGCCAGTTCTTGAAAGCATCCTGCCACTGAGGAGGTGTGGACAGAGCCGCTTTGAAGGGGATCCTTTGAGATTCGGCTGCGATGAAATCTCGAGGATCAGAGTTTTCCACAGGACCAAGGTAGTAGGATCTTGAATTGGCCTCGGTGCGAATCAAAAGCTCGGTGGAAGGCTCTCGAAGGAAAGCGGAAAAAAAATCTCAGGTAAAAATTGAAAACCTAAATACCGAATGAAGCTTATGGAAGGGGAATTTACCTGAGCAGCTTGGTTTTGAGCCGCCATTGGGGATTCAAGCTCAGAACAAGGGGATCTAGGGTTTGGATCTAGACGAAGATTCCAGCGGATTGCGAAGAAAGAGAATAGGTGTTGAACAGATTCGATTTGAAGACGTTGGTGGCTGGAGTCAATTCCGGAATAAAATCACTTTTATCCCGCAATTGAAGGGGCATGTGTTAACACCAAAATTTGGTAAGGAGTCGACTTGTGGGTCCGGCTCGGTGAGGAGTCCGTATGGCGGAAGGAAGGTTTCCTCGGATGCATTCGGCGAGAGGGATCCGCGGTCGGCTATCCGCTTCCTTTCGGCAAGGGAACGAGTTGAGCTGATTTTGCGGGATTGAATGGTGACGTGGCTCAAGAAGGAAGGACGAATGGATGGATAAGCGATCAAGCTTAGAGATAAATTAGGTATCAAATCCATTCGAAGTTGTACCTGGAGGGGTATAAATATGAGCCCTGAATGTATGTAACATATACGTAATCATTCTCAATACAAACCGGCTTTACGCCAAACCCTAGAGTCCATTTGTCGTGTCGTCGAGTTCTTCGAGAGGGTTCATCGATCCGTCGACCTCCGTGAGTACCGGCAACCTTGTATCATGTCTAGTATCATGCGGTGGATTTAGATCTGATGCAAGTAGTCTTGTTACCATGCTTAGTGTCATGCGGTAGATTCAAGCTTGGTTCAAGAAGGTTTCTTGTTAGGTCATGAGCCATGCGGTAGGCTAAGATCTAGCTCGAAGCTAGTTATCGGCTCTATTGGATTTTGGCAAGATCCAATAGATTCATTAAGTTACCCCGTGTTGCGTTGAGTTTTGCTTCATGTTTAAATTCATGTAACACCTTTTTGCCCAATCTAGATGGTTTTGGATCGGCTTTACATCTTTTGGTGATCCTTAAGCGAGTCAAATTTGATCCTTTGGTTATTTTAACACGTGGATCACGTGCTCTTCAATAGCCGAAACCGAATCGATCTAGGTTGTTACGTGTTGCGGGTTCAAGCTTGCCAATGTTTGTATAAATCTTGAAAGAACTGAGTATCACGCGGTAGATGCAGGTTTTTGGGTTGCTTTGGAGCTAGTCATCCGGTGGATTAGATTTCAAATCGATCTGATAGATTTATCTTGCTTGGTAATGTTCGCTCCTTCTTCATGGACCCCGAATCGGCTGTTCAGCCGCATTCGGTTATGTTTCTCACGAGTAGAACACGTGCGTAATTCATGCTTTAAATAATGTATGCTTTTAGCTTTCCATATTTAGATCGTATCATGCGGTGGATAGATCTATTTGTGGAAAGTGGTGCGATCCCCATGCAAGTTGTATCATGCGGTGGATAGATTTGTTTTGGCATCGTACCCGACGGGTTTTAAAGCATCTAGACATGCGGTAGACTATTGCTTTGGATCTATGCATGCTTATTTATTACATGTTTATGCTCGCGCTTTACTTTATTTATTTATTTAACGTTGATCACCACGGGGATCGGTCGCGGTCTTGTGCTCGTGTACCTTTGTCTAAACACAGACCGATCGCCGTCATGCTTGCGTCATCCATTCAGCTATGTTACTTTTTCCTTCTTAAAGCTCCCGGATGGTTTCAGCTTGTTGACAGATAGCTTTCTATAGCTATATGTCATCTTACCTGGCTTTGTAGCCGTAAACATGGAACTGTCTGGTACCACCCGGCAAGTTCCAAGCTTTGGTATTTAACTACTTTATCTTTTGTTAATTTTCAGGGAAAATTGACTGGCACGTCTCGTGATTCTTTGCGCGTGTGAAGCCAGCTTGTTCGGCTTGCTGTGTGCTTGGCGCTAGGTGCACATTTTGCGTCAACACTCACAGCACAGGACTCGATTTCACTCCACCTGCAGCATTGCAAGAACAATCGACAGATTTATGGGAGCACAGCAGCGGCGCGCCGAGGATAGAATGAATCTGATACCAACTGTAACACCCCTTAGGCCGCCGACGATTGTCGGGACGTGAGCTGACACAGATAGGATTGAATTCGGGTAGGATAGGGAAGGGCAAGGCGCCCCGACTCCCAGTTCACTTGTTTCACAAGAATGAGTTCATGGTCCTTCTCTGGATACAGACGCGGGCCTATATACCTCACACGCTGACGCTGACCACTCAGGCCCACTTGACAGCAACAAAGCCAATCATTACAAGACACTTAGCTAGTTTAAACTACAAAGCGAAGACGTCTTTCTCCTACTACGCCTCTTGCTCAGTCACGCACATTACACTCTCCATACCTAGGGTCCCTAAGGGGCTGTTCCAACGGCGCCATGTTCATCTCGATCCACCGCTACGTGCCATGTGCGTCGCACCTCCGCCGCGCGAGCTCGCCGACGGGCGACCACCAGGGGTTGCGACCGCGCGAGCCTTCGCGAGGGGAGCCGCCATGCTCCGCGAGGCACGCCGCTGCAGGCTCCCACTGGGGGGTCGTCGCCGTCGCCGCGCCGCATGGACGCCTGGCTTGAGGAGAGAGAGGGTGAGGATAAGAATGGAGGGATGTCGAGAGGGGGGAGGTGCGCCTGGGTGTGGGCCCCACTGCCGTGCCATGTGCCTGGGACCTCCTCGCTCGTGTCCACTCGGTGTGTGCCGTGTGGCTGCTGCGCCAATGCGCTTCGGCCCGGCCGGCCTAAATGAAGTCATTACCCAAGAAGATTGATGGAGTAAGGAAAAAATTCTTCTGGCGAGATGGTAGTGTTAAAACAAGTATCATTTAGTCAAATGAGGTTTAATTGCAAAACCAAAAAAGAAAGGAAGTCCGGGGAAAATAGAGAAGGTCCGTGGCAAGAGACTGTGAGAAAAAAAATATAAAGTCAAGGGAGGGATGTCCAAACTGAGACACAAACCGACTAACTTCCCTTTGTGGAATGGCTTATTAAAAGTATAAGATTTTTATCTTTGTGGTGGATATATTAAAATTGGTGATAGTACAGACACGGACCCCTGGTGTGGTGTTGTGGCACTTAAAGAGAAATTCAACTATCTTTTCGAAATCTGCAATGAACAGACTGGAAGCGTTGCTGATTTGGCTGCAAAAGGATGAAGATTTACTTTTAGAAGATGGTTGTATGAGAGTGCTCAAAACCAGTTAAGGCAGTTGAGGGACATTCTAATGTCATGCGCCTTGGACCCTAACAAAGATAGACCTTATGGATGTGGGAAGCAAGTAAATTTTTTTTTGTCAAAACAATGTGTGCACACCTCTGTTGTGCTGACACAGAAAATCCTAATAAAAAACTTTGCAAAACTAATATTTCCTTGAAGGTTAAGGTCTTTATGTGGTTAGTTCATATGAATGCAATACTAACAAAAAGAGAGCTTGGAAAAGAGAAACCGGCGGGGAGACAAAAGATGTAGTTTCTGCAGTGAGGATGAAAACATGACACATCTGTTCTTTAGCTGTTATCTTGCTCGGTATATATGGAGTCTGATAGCTATGGTGATTGGAGCCAACTGTAGACCAACAAACCTTGTACAGTATTGGGAATGGGGTACAAGATTGCTGCCAAAAAATGGAAAATCCACACGGTTGGGTTTTCAGCTGTATGTTGGGTGTTGTGGAAAACCCGAAACTCAGTGTGTTTAGACAAAAAACGTATTAGATCTCTTATCCAGATCATCTGTTTAGCCTCATCCTTTTTGTCATATTGGGAGCTCCTGGAGAATGGCGCGGAGGCTCTCAAAGAGGCTCAGCATGGCCTGCAGTAGCGCCGCAGCTGTGATGACCTTCTGGCTCGCTCGCGGAGGCGTGCTTGGGTTGTCGACGTCGAAGTCGGCGTTGATGCGGTCGCGGGCTTGCTTGCCTAGCTCACTCGCACGTTCGCCGCGCGCGGAGGCCTCTCCAGCAATGGAGGCGCGAAGCAGTCGCACCGTGCGGTACTCCTCCGCAAGTTTCGCCTCGAGCTCGCGCGCTTGGGCTAGCTGCGCATTGATGTCGCCCCCCTTGCTGGTGAAACAGGGGGTGCGCTCGGCCCTGCGCCCTGGAGTGGTACAGTTTCCGGGCGGCGGAGGGCTTCTTCGTCGCCGGCCCCCGCGTTCGCGTTGTTCGCCTGGCCGTCGGCGACCACCACGAAGCACTCACGCGCGGGGTCGTAGCTCCCGGCGCTGGAGTCGTCGGAGTAGCCGAACCAGTAGTCCGTCGCGTCAAGGAACCGCCGGAACATCACCGGGTCCGTTATGCCGGAGAAGTCCCACTCCGCGTACCCGTGCGAGGTGGTGGGTGGCAACTCGCTGGCAGAGTCGTGGGACGACTCGTCGGCGGCGGAGGTGCTGGGGTTCCCGACCGCTGGGGCATGGCGGCTAGCACGACCCCTGCGTGTCGCCGCGTCGGTGTTGGCGGAGGCGACGTACACCATCGTGGCACCGCGCAGGTCGAGGGGGAACCACAGTTCGGAAACCGTGCGTTCCCCCTCGGAGCGGCTGTCGTCTCGCTGGTGATTGCGTCGCGCTGCGAGGCGACGCGCGCCGCCCGTCGTCGTTCAGTCCGCGCCTGTTGAGAGCGCTGACCGGAGCGTCGGCGGCGTTGAGGTGCCGAAGGGCCCGCAACGTCAGCTTGGGCGGACGCCGGGGTGTCAACAGCGGGCGCAACAGGGACCAATCCTGGGCCGGTTGCCTGCCGTGCGCGAAGCTCGTCGCGGTTGGTAATGCACATGAGGTAGCCGTTCCCCGTGGCCTGAAAGTTCAGGCTCCCGAACCGGATTTCGAATCCGGCTGAGAGGGGGTCCGAGCTGTCCATGGAATACCTCTGGCCGCGGTACTCGGTGCGAATCGCCATCGAGAGGGCTTGTGGAGCTGATCTTCAGCACGAAGGCCCCTACGTGTCGCGCCAACTGTTGGTGCGGAAAGTAGTCCCGACACTAACTAGTAAGAGCGCTGAGATCTACCCCTCGATGGCCGGTGCTAAGCAACTAGGTGACACGAGTTTTATCCTAGTTCCGGCCGGGGCCATACGTTCAGCAGTGGTGCGCTCGGGCACTATATTGCGTTGCACCATGGTGCTTGCAGAGGGGCGCTACAAGCGAGGCGGGAGAGGAGGCTGGTCCTCCAGGTCTCGGAGGTATTGATTGAGGCGAGTGCAAATATCATGGTGAGGGGCGAAAGGCGTGTAAGTATGCCGATCGTCTCTGCTGTCCCCCTGCGGCTGGGGGATTGCCCCTCCTTTTATAGGCCAAGGAGAGAGCAATTTACAGGTGTGCCGCACTATTTTGCCTACGTGTGAAGGCATGGCGAGCAGTGTCGCGGAGTTGACGGTTGTCCTGGCGAATCTTGCTCCAGCGGGACGTCGTGGCGAGTCCTGTGCTCGTACAGGAGCGGCTTCGAGGGTGATGGCGTAGTGGTTGACTGTCCGGCCGTCGTCCGCGGGCCGGCTCGAGGGTGGCGTCAACGAGAGGCCGTAGGAGGTACAACGGTGGTTGTGGTGACGTCCTATCCCCGTGCGCTTCCACAACGTCGGGGATGTCGTCACAGTGCCTAGCGTGGCGCTACAGTGGCGGGGATGGCTGCGCAGGGTTGACAGCGACGGAGAAGACCGTTCTCGCCGGGCTGACGTCACGATGTAGTCCTGTGTGGTCATAGAAAAAGCTTTCGCCCCCATTCGAGGGTTCCACCGTCCCCCCTTCGAGGGCTCGGCGCGTTAGCCGTACAAAAGTAGGCGGCACAGTGTCACGGAGCTGACACTGGCCTCTTTGCACAGTGTTGCACAACGGCGGGGATGGGCTTCCCAGGGAGCTAGTGGAACAGCGTCGGGTCGTGATTCCCAGGCACGTCGGGGTCGTGGCGCCGTCCTGTGGTGTCAGAGCATTTAATGCTCATACGTGCGAACAGGAACATCAGTGTCGTGTGTGAGGGGCCCTCGAGCGAGGCGGACCTCGCCTGAGGGGGCGTTCAGCTCTTGAGCGAGGCGGACCTCGCCCGAGGGGGCGTTCAGCCCTACCGCCCTGGCGGGCCGCAAGGGCCACCAGGATCGTGATCGGGTCATGCATGTGTTTTGGCTCCGTGGATTAGTTTGCGTTTTGTTTTTTTTGCGAAATTAGGTGGGTTTTCCCTGGTTGTTTAGGGGACCCCCAGGGTTGTCCCTGACAGTAGCCCCCGAGCATCTGCGGGGCATCCGTGAGGATCGCGCAGATGTTAGCGCTAGCTGATGGGACGTTCTTCCCTCCTGGTTGTTGTGCTATTCCGTGGGGACACACTGGCGGACCCGCGGGTCTAGCCCCCGAAGCCTTGGAGGAGTGTGGCACTCCTTCAAGGTTTTATTCGCAACGTCGTCTTTGGGCGGGGTGTTTATATCAGCCGGCATCGGCAATATTTCAGCCAGCTTCGGTGGCGTCGTATGCGTGTGTCGACGTTCGCGTGCATTCGGTGCATATCAAGGAGGTGTAGCCTCGCGTCGAGCCCCCGAGCCTGGGCCCATTCGAGGCGATCGGGACGGACTCTCCGACTTTTCCATACGTCCCCTTGCCGTCCCTCCGCGGGACGGGGGGCGAGGTGTCTGCGACTCCCATCGAGCGGGTCGCGAATCGCAGGTTCCTCTTCGAGCTGTTATCGGGTAGTTCAAGTGGACGCCCATGCCCCGTTCGATAAGGGTAGGCTCGTGGTCCAGAGATACGTCCATGAAAGCGCTTACGCGGGTGTGCTAGGTAGGGCTCGGTCCCGTTCGGGGGGGACCGAGGGCGCGTAAGCTCTCCCTCGGTGGGATCCCTCGACCAGCTGCCCTTGTTGGCTCTTGAACACGACATGTGGGGCGCCCTCGAGCTAGTGAGCTCGAGGATAGGCTCGAACGTGCGCGCCCTCGTCGTCCTTGACTCTGTTGATCTGGGGCACCTGTTCGAACCCTTCGAGGGTCTGGTTTCGAACCCCTGATCAGTAGGGCCTTTGCAGGGTGGCAGCTAAGTGCTCCCGTCTTTTGTGCATCTGCAGAACTTACGGGCGCCCGGTCGAACTGGCCCTGGAGCTAATGATCAGTAGTTTTGGATCGAGGGCATCTGTGGTGCCCGCTCTCATTGAGTGGGTCTCAAACTCACTGATCGGTATTTCACACCCTTCGAGGGTTAGGTTTTTCGAGCGCGGGGCTCGGGCTGCTTCGAGGGTCACGCTCACAAGGTGAGGGACCGGGCCATTTAACGCCCACAGTTGTGGCGGGTGCCGTGCGCTGCGGGCGCACCTTTTCAGGGATGCGGCCGCGCGTAGTGGGCGACGTGGGTAGGCAGATGTGACAGCCCGCCACGGCTCTTCGGTTGCCGTGCCGTAATGATCGCTCGCGTGCGCCGCTCCGTCGTCGTGGGGCCCGCCCGTCAGCGACGGATGTCGTCACCTGCAGTTAATGCGTGCAGAGTGCGCGATTCGGGGAGCGTGGCTCTGTGGATCTATAAATGCAAGAGGAGGGTGAAACGAGTCCTTTACCTCAATACTTAGCGCCTATCGCCCCCGTCTTCTTCGCTTTCGTTCCAGAGCGCCGCGCGCCCCTTCGTCTTGCGTAGCGTTCGCTTCGTCTCCACGCTCCTTTGTCGACCGGCATGGCTCCCCCGCAACCCATCACCGTGATCAACCGCTGTCGTGGCCTCGCTCGACGGTGACGGCGCTTGCGCTGCACGAGCTTGAGAACGGCGGCCAGCTGGCGCCGAATGTGGACGGGCAGCCCACGGTGTGGATAGTCCCACCTGTGACGGATTGGGAGGCCAACTCACTGTATGGGTATGTCGTCAGCTTCGTCCGCTTCCACGAACGTGGCTTTGCGGCACCGGCAAGCCGCTTCATGCGCGGGTTGTGCTACCACTACGGCGTGGAGCTGCACAACTTCGTGCCGAACGCGATTTCGCAGGCGGCCACCTTCGTCAGTGTGTGCGAGGGATTCTTGGGGATCCCAGCGAACTGGTATCTCTGGGTTCATCTTTTCCGCGCGGAGCTGCACACGCTCACCACGCCGTCGCCGAAGGTTCGCCGCTCGGTGCGCGCCGGCGGGGTGTCCATTGCGTTGCGGAACTCGCGCAGGGAACTTTACATTCCCTGCACGATGACCTCCAACAACGCGGAGAGGGAGCGGGGGTGGTTCTACCTTCGCAACGACGACGCCGGCCTCCCCTCCTACACTGGCAAGGTGCTGAAGTGGAAGGCCGACTTCTGGCACCACAACGTGTCTCCCTCCTCGCACCAGGCGCGGTTGGATTCGCTCCTACCATGTTGAAGAACCTGGCAGACGCCAGGTTGGGCGCGGCCTCGGTCCTTGTGAACCTTCACCACCGGCGGATCGTCCCCCTCATGGAGAGGCGGCTTCGCATTTTTGAGATGGACGAGGAGGCCGATCCCGTGGCGCTGGCGCAATCGCGGTTGCTGCCCGACCCCTTCCCGCAGGAGTATGCGGCCACGTGGGCGAGGCGCGCCATCAACCTCACGGCCGTCAAGCACAGCCATGACGACCTCTGGTCGTACGTCATGCTCCCCTACGGTCCACTGGTGAGTGGATTTCTACCCCTTCTCCCGCTATTTGTCCGTGAGCCGCCGGCATGGCCTGAGCTTTCACTCATCTTCCGCAGTTGGTGACCGTGGACGCCGCGCGGTCTGATCCGCCCACGCCCCGAGCCCGAGCGTGCAAGAAGGAGAAGAGGATCCGGTGGCGAGAGCGCCGGGAGCAGAGGAGTGAAGAGTTCCGGCTGCGCAAGCACCAGGGACTCTCTCCCCCAGCGACTTCAGAGTACTCATCGTCAGACGAGGAAGAGGAGGAGGAGGAGGAGGAGAGTGACGGGGGGCGAGCTTTCCCCGAGAGGTGGGAGCCCACGCCCCCCTCACCAAGAGTCGTGGAGGCAGCGGAGGAGACAGCGCCTGGGGCGGGCGCAAGAGCGCCTGTCGCCAGGCAGCCCGTGAGAGAGGCAGCGCACGCCGTGGAGGCGCCGCCGCGCGCCGCCGGGCGCCGGCGCGCGCCGCGGAGGTGAACGGGGGTGTGACGGTGGCGACGTCGGCCGCAGCCACAACGCCCATCGAGCCCCTAAGGAAGAGGAAGCGGGGCTTCTCCACCCTGAGGTAAGCAACCGCTCCCCCAGACGCCATGTCCTCGAGGGGTGGGAGTTTGATTTTCTCGTCTTCGCTTTCGCAGGGTGGCGCCTACCGTGCCCCCCTCATGCCCGCCAAGGTGTTGAGGTCGGACACGGCCGTCCCCACAAGGCGGCGCTCATCAAGGGCGCCACGGGCGGTCGGAAGCGCGGCGACGGTGGCGGGCGAGGGCCCGCGCGCCGTGGCCGCATCAGTGGAGCCGCAGCAGGTGGAGGCGGCCCTATCGGCGGCCATGACCACAATGGTCACCGCGCCATCGGTTCCGTCGGCGCTGGCCCCAGTCGACAACAGTCAGGCAGCGGTGGTGGAGATCCCGGACGAGGATGTCCCACCGCCCGGCTGGGACCAGTAGGTGAACCTGCCCGCGCCAGCCCCCGACGGGGGTGCTTGTGGTGAGGGATGACGGGGGCATGGCGCCGAGGGGCCCGATTGATGGCGCCGAGGCTTCGTCGTCACGCGGGGTTCTCCCTGCTTCGGACGGCACCGCGGCGCATCCGGAGCAGGAGCGGGAGCGCGCCGAAGCGCCGCCAGCTCACTTCGCCAGCGCCCAGGCTGAGCAGGCACTGTGGCAGAAGTTCCGCGACCACGACACCTCACTTAACCAGGCGCTGAACGAAGCGTTGCAGATCCATGGAGGTCCCGCGTGGTGCATCTTCCAGGTTGGTGATTTTTCGTCGGGTTTCATGGCTTTTTCCTTTGTTTCTTCCGCGCTTGAGCTCCTCTTGACCCTCGGCTTCCCTCGCCTCATTGGTCGGCGGTAGGATTTGGAGCGTCAGGCTCGGGAGCGGTACGACACCCTCAACCGCCTGGACGCTGAACTCAACTAGTACCGGGGGCAGTATCACGCCCTCGACGCCCTCGTCAAGGCCCTGAGGACCCCTGACTGGTGGCTGGTGTACCGGGCGGAGGCCCTGCGGGACCAGCCTCAGGAGCTGGACGCCCAGGCTGCGGAGGACGTGCCTACGATCGAGAGGTTGAAGACGACGCTCGTGGACTGGGACGAGGCGCCACAAAAGGCGCGTGAGAACCTGGCGGGAGCGCGCGCCGTAGCGGCGGAGTGGGAGGCCGAGGTCGCCTCTGCTCGTGCCCAGCTCCAACAAGACCGCGCGACCCTCGAGGGCGCGCAGGCCTGGCAAAGTCAGACCGAGGAGAAGGCCAAGGAGGCCGAGGAGCTGAGGACGACCCTGGCAGACAGGGCCGCCGCGCTCACCGCGGGGGAGGAGCGACTCCGTCGGGGAGCAAGCCGCGCGCCAGCAGGCGGAGGCCCAGCTTCAACAGGAGCGGGCTGCCCTCGCCGAGGCCCAGGCCGCGCTCGAGCGGGAACACCTGGCGCGAGAAGAGGCGCTAGGCCGGCTCCAACAAGAGCGCACCATGCTCGAGGGGGCGCAGGCGACCCTCAAGCAGCGGGAAGACGAGGCCTCGAAGCTCAACGGGGAGCTAGTCCAGCTCAGCATCTCGCACGAGGACTTGCGCCAGTCCCTCGAGGAGTAGGAGACCACGGTCCGTGACCTGCGGCGAGAGGCTAAGGAAGCGCGCAAGGCCCTCAAGGTGGAGAGGAAGCAGGTCGAAGGTGGGTTATCTTCCGTCCGCTCCTCACTTGTCGATTTGTCTTTTCGAGGATCCGCTGCCAACTTTCCTTTTCTTGTTCGTGGCTTTCAGGCTTGCGAACCGCCCTGGGGAATACGACCACCCAGGCCGAGGCTGTGCAGACGGGCTACAACTCCTCACAACAGGAGTTGGAGGAGCTGCAGGTCGCCGCCCTCGAGGTCTGCCAAGAGGTTGAAGAAGGTGAGGCGTAGGCCGGGAGCTCGCTGGCGAGTCGCGTGAGCACCCTCGGTGGGCATGTCTCTCAGCGCATGCGCCGCACCCTTCACCTGGGCATCAAGAAGGCCCTCGGTGTGGTGGCGTCCCACTATCAGATGGACTTCGAGGCCGTATCCTCAGGCTACGTTGTCCCGGTTGGCGTTGAATATGTGGTGGTGATGAACCGTGCGGACGCGCTCGTTGCCACCGCTGCTGATATGCTTGCCGAGGACTTCGCTGACTTCTTGTTCCCAGACGCTCCCGGTGCCGGCGACCCTCAAGCCTGAAGACCACTGGGTGTCGAGCCTTTTTTTGTTTAAGTGTTAGTGTTCAGGCCACGTGGCCATGTAATGAACAATTACTTGTTTGAAATGTTTGAACATTTGTAAATAGAGGTGATGTTTTTATTTCGCTTGTCACGCTGTTCTGTTGCCCCTTTCCTTTTCCTGGATGAATTCGAGCTGGGGAGGTTCGATTCCACGAGTAGCCCGCTGGTCCAGAGGCGAGGGAGAAGGGTCGTGTCCTCGCGGAGGCGTAGGCTATCTTCGGCTCGCGCGTCCTTCCCGCTTGGCCACTCGCGCCCCACCTGAATTTGCCCGGGGCTTAGTTCGAGGCGTACTTAGCGCGTTTGCGAATTTTTGCGAAAAAATGGCCCCCTGTTGTAGCCCCCGAGGGTGACTTTGGTTTTCTGGGGAAAGCTAAGTTGCCCTTCAACTTTATTGATTCGAGAGAGTTTACATTTGTACAGCCAACTGGGGTGTTGGGTACGTAGTTTACGAAAGATAACTTGGAAATCCTTTCTAAGGGTAGAAGCGACGTAGCTGTTGGATGTTCCAAGCATTGGTGAGTTCTTCGCCGTCCTCGTTGGCCAGCTTGTATGTGCCGGGCTTGAGCACTTTCACCATGACGTAGGGTCCCTCCCATGGGGGTGACAGCTTGTGGCGGCCTCGATTGTCTTGGCGCAGCCTAAGGACCAAGTCCCCTTCGCTGAAGTCTCAGCGCCGTACCTTCCGGGCTTGGTAGCGTCTTAGAGCCTGCTGGTACCTCGCGGAGTGCATCTGGGCCACTGTGCCGGCCTCGTCCAATTGGTCCAGCAAGTCCTCGCGGCTTCGCTGATTGGTGCCCTTTTCGCAGCTGCGAAACCTGGGCGACCCGTATTCCAGGTCCGTGGGGAGGATAGCCTCCGCGCCATAGACCAGGAAGAACGAGGTGAATCCCGTGGCTCTGCTCGGGGTGGTCCTGAGGCTCCACACGACCGCTGGTAGCTCCTGGAGCCATTTTCGACTGGACTTGTTCAGTCTGTCGAAAATCATGGGCTTGAGACTGTTGACGGATAAAACTCGTATCCACCTACGATCCGCAAGCGTACGGACCTAC
This sequence comes from Cenchrus americanus, assembly GCA_947561735.1. Lineage (NCBI taxonomy): Eukaryota > Viridiplantae > Streptophyta > Magnoliopsida > Poales > Poaceae > Cenchrus > Cenchrus americanus. Next base: position 122,098,350 of record OX387242.1, on the reverse strand, counting down.
ACCTTTTTCACCACGGGATTCCCAAGGTTCTTGTCAATCCGCGGAGCAAGGGGATTGCTAGAGCTTAACCAAGTACTAATCTAGTTGAATGGAAAACCTTTGAAAGAGTATTAACCTAAAGGTAAAGACAATCTAACCTAAGTTAATCTAAGTTGATCAAACAAATCTAGGGTTAAACTAGATGGTAAATGGTGGACACAAGAGAGTGATTAAGAAAGATAAGCGTTCCCTCCCTAGGATCTAGGATAACATGGATATGCATCTACTACACGAGAGTGGTAAACCAATCTACCGGGGGTTGTGACCAGGGTTTTGCCCTTTCCCTCCTCTCGTACTGTCACTACGCGAAGATAATCGTGACTAGACCTATGATGGACACGGTATGTTGATGGAATCTATGGGAGTAGCGGATATCATACGCCCGAAAAACACGGTAGCTAACCTTAATCATCAAAGCATCATCAACATGAAAGCAATAGATTGAAACCACGAATCAAGTAGCAATCACATAGCATGCATCCATCTAAACCTAGGGATGAACGGAGACATTACCCCATCATCTTACACGGATTGAAGCACATAGGGGTAATGGAGACTCCGGAGAACGTCGTCGATGAAGATGGCGGTGATTAAGCTTGGGAACACCCCTAGGCTAGCGGCTTGGAGTCCTCTTGCTTCCTTCTCTCCGCCGGCGTTGATCCTTGCGACGAGCTCATCCAACTCTCTCCCTCATCTTGCGGCGGCGGTTTTCTAGTGAATGACGTCGGTAGATTGATTGGATGTCAATGAGTAACCATCTTGGGGCGCCTAGGGGGTTGTATTTATGTCCTTGGGGTGGCTTTGGGCGTTCTCCACCTTGCCTTGCATGAGATCCTCCTTGGGAGAGAAGCAAACTTGGTTTCCATAAAATCAGCCAGATTTTCCTCATTCGCAGTCCTTCCTTGCTAGCGACATAAAACAAATCTGTACTCTAAATAATGCAAATTCGGTGTCCAGGATATGTGCCACAAAATTATCTTCAACTTTGGTATTCATCTCTTTCCTTAAAATTGAAGATAAGATCTCCAAATCGGCCTTGGAAGATAATCTGTTCTGATTTCGGACTGACTGCACAGCAGGGATTTCGGGGGCCATATCTCCTAGCTCCCTTATGCGAATTGGGCCTTCCACATGTCCAAATCGAAGGTATCGTCGAGGCCCACAACTTTGGTAGTCAAACTTTTGCCATTAAAGACCGTTTAAGTCTCCGAATCTGTACCGAATGATCATGCTGTCCTGAGCTGCGAGAATATCTCTCGGGCTGAGTTGATCTCGTTGGTAAACATCCAAGTCCCCGGAGTTTTGCGTGTTGATGCTTCGGTCCTTGGGTTGTTTGGAGTCATGTTCATCGTGTGTCTTGACTTGTGACGGGTTTCATGATCTTCTCTTGAAGTGCTTGATGAACTTATCCCGAAAGTCTCCTCTTTAACGTTAATTTCCTGCGTAAACAACAAACTCCAAAATCGACATGCAAGTGCGAACTTGTTACATCATTAGTATTCCTAGTGGCGGGTTAGTTGCAAATCATAATCGAAACCAATGTATAACAAGTACTCTAGGTTGACGGAAATTCACCGTCAACAGAGACCTTGTAGGATCATGCCGTTGGCGCGCTCCACTTGACCATTGGTCTGTGGATGTGCCACGACTGCCCAATCCACACGGATGTGGAAGTTGTCGCAAAACTCCAGGAACTTTCTGCCAGTAAACTGGGACCCGTTGTCAGTGATGATGGAGTTTGGCACTCCAAACCGGTAGATGATGTCGGTGAAGAACGTCGCGGCCTGCTCCGCCCTGAGATTTGTGATCGGGCGCACCTCAACCCACTTGGAGAACTTGTCAATGGCGACCAGTAGGTGGGTGAAGCCCCCAGGCGCATTTCGCAAGGGCCCGACGATGTCCATCCCCCACACGGCAAAGAGCCACGTGACGGGGATGGTCTGCAGGACGTGTGCAGGAAGGTTGGTCTTGCGGGCGTAGAACTGGCACCCTTCGCAGGTGCGCACGATCTCGCTAGCATCAGCGACTGAAGTGGGCCAGTAGAAGCCTTGGCGGAACGCGTTGCCCACGAGGGTGCGTGGTGCCGCGTGGTGGCCGCATACGCCCGCGTGAATGTCTCGAAGGAGCTCGCGTCCCTGAGGGATGGTCACGCATCGCTGTAGGATGCCCGACGCGGCGCGCTTGTACAGCTCGCCGTCGATGAGGGTGAACGACTTGGCCATCCTGATAATGCGTCTGGCCTCGGATCGGTCGGAGGTGAGTTCTCCTTCCATCTAGGCGATGTATTTGTCTTGCCAGTCCTCCGTGCGGGGGACTTGCTCTGTGTCCATGGCTTCGGCCTCGCCCGCGCCGTACCCCTCAAGTAGGGAGAGTACGAACGCTTCATTCGAGGGGTCCTCGTCCATAGACTCCGCACCTGTTGGGTCCGAGGGAGCCCCCGAGGGTTCCTCCTGGCTCGAGGGGGTTGTCTCGAGGTTGACGGACGGCTTGGCGATGTCTCGCGCAAAAACGTTTGGGGGGACGGTGGTTCGCCCAGACGCGATTTTGGCGAGCTTGTCCGCCTCCTCATTGTACCGGCGGGGCACGTGGTTGGGTTCTATGCCATAGAACTTATCCTCGAGGGCCCGCACGACATTGCAGTACGCCTCCATCTTGTCGTCGTGGCAGCTCGCGTTCTTCATGACCTGATCGATCACAAGCTGCGAGTCTCCCCTCACGTCGAGGCGCTTGATGCCCGTCTCGATGGCAATTCTGAGGCCGCAGAGGAGGGCCTCGTACTCTGCCATGTTATTTGACGCGGGGAAGTGCAGGCGCACCACGTACCTCATGTGTTCCCTGAGGGGTGAGATGAAGAGCAGGCCCGCGCTCACCCCGATTTTCATCACCGACCTGTCAAAGTAGAGGGTCCAGCACTCGGCCTGGATTTGCGGCGGCGGTAGCTGCGTGTCCGTCCACTCGGCAACGAAATCCGCCAGGATCTGGGATTTGATTGCTTTGCGCGGCGTGTAGGCGAGCATCTCGCCCATGAGCTCCACCGACCACTTGCCAATCCTGTCTACCGCATCCGGGTTTCGGATAATCTCTCCCAATGGAAAGGCGGAGACCACTGTGACCGGGTGGGACTCAAAGTAGTGGCGAAGCTTGTGCCGTGCGAGCACCACCGCGTAGAGCAGCTTTTGGATCTGCGGGTAACGTGCCTTTGTTTCAGACAACACCTCGCTGATGTAGTACACAGGCCGCTGGACTGGTAGGGCATGTCCCTCCTCCGTACGCTTTACCACGATGACGGCGCTGACCACCTGGGTGGTTGCGGCGACGTAGAGGTATAGAGGCTCGTCGTCTCGAGGCGGCGTCAGGATCGGGGCGTGGGCGAGTGTCGCCGTCAGCTTGTCAAGTGCCTCCTGGGCCTCGGCGGTCCAGGAGAAGCGCTCGTGTTTCTTTAGGAGCCGATAGAGGGGTAAGCCCTTCTCGCCGAGCCGCGAAATGAAGCGGCTCAAGGCGGCAAGGCACCCCAACACCTTCTGGACCCCCCTCAGGTCTTGAATCGGACCCATTCGTTCGAGGGCAACATCCTTCTCGGGGTTGGCCTCGATGCCTCGCTGGGAGACAATGTATCCTAACAGCATGCCTCGTGGCACGCTGAAGACACATTTTTCGGGGTTCAATTTCACCCCGTTGGCCCGTAGGCAGCCGAACACGATGCAGAGGTCGTTAACCAGGTCGTATGCCTTCCTGGTCTTCACGACTATATCGTCTACGTATGCTTCGATGGTCCGCCCGATGTGGTCTCTGAATACATGTTGCATACATCGCTGATAAGTAGTGCCCGCATTCCGGAGGCCAAACGGCATCGTCACGTAGCAGTACATCCCGAACGGCGTAATGAATGAAGTCGCGAGCCGGTCGGACTCCATCATTTTTATTCGGTGATACCCGGAATAGGCATCAAGGAAGCACAAGAGCTCACACCCCGAGGTCGAGTCAACGATTTGATCGATTCGTGGCAAAGGAAAAAGAAACTTTAGGACATGCTTTATTCAAACTAGTATAGTCTACACACATCCGCCACTTCCCATTCTTTTTCTTAACTAATACAGGGTTAGCTAGCCACGTAGGGTGGAACACCTACTTGATGAACCCATCCTTGAGGAGCTTCCGCAGCTCCGCTCTGATCGCCCGGCGCCGCTCTTCGTCGAAGCGGCGCAGCCGTTATTGCACGGCGCGGGAGTGAGGTAGGATGTCAAGGGAGTGCTCGGCGACCTCCCTCGGAATGCCTGGCATATACGAGGGGCTCCACGCAAAGATGTCGACATTGGCGCGGAGGAAGTAGACGAGCACCACTTCCTATTTCGGGTCGAGGGTGGAACTGACCCTCAACGCCTTGCCCTAGGGGGCCGAAGGGTCGAGGGGCACCTCCTTGGTTTGCGCAGCAGCCTTGAAGATGTCGGCGTGTTTGGCGGCGGAGTCGAGGTCTTCGTTGACCAGTTTCTCCAAGCCCGCCACGAGCGCTTCGTCCAGCGCTAGTGCTTTGGCGTGTTCCACACACTCGACGTCGCAGTCGAATGCGTGCTCGATCAACGAGCCCACGGTGATGACACCCTTGGGCCCCGGCATCTTCATCTTGAGGTAGGTGCAGTTCGGGACCGCCATGAACTTGGCGTAGCATGGCCGCCCGAGGATGGCGTGGTATGCGCCCCTGAATCCCACCACCTCGAAGGTGAGCGTTTCCTTGTGGAAGTTGTCTGATGTGCCGAACCAGACTGGCAGGTTGATCTGCGCGAGGGGCTGGACGCGCTTGCCCGACGCGACGCCATCGAACGGCGTCGTGCTGGGCCGCAGCTGGTCCAACCCGATCCCCAGCAGGCGTAGGGTGTGCGCATAGAGGATGTTGAGGCTGCTGCCTCCGTCCATCAGCACCTTCGAGAACCGCGCATTCCCGATGACCGGGTCAAATACTAGTGGGTACTGGCCCGGTTGGGGATGCGGTTCGGGTGATCCTCGCGACTGAAGGTGATGGCGTCCTCCGACTAGTCGAGGAAGGAGGGAGGCGTCTTCTCCACGGCGAGGACCTCGTGCCGCTCCCGCTTGCGCTGGCTGTTGGACATGTCGACAGTCGGCCCTTAGAAGATAAGAAAGACGTTCTCCACGGCCGGGAAGCCATCGGCGTCGCCGTCACCCCCGTCTTTCTTGGCCTCACCCTCCTTCGCGGCGGCGCGGCTGTAGTACTTCTTGAGCATATCGCACTGCTCGAGGGTGTGGTTGACCGGCGTCTTGTGGTACGGGCAAGGTTTCTTCAACATGTCGTCGAACACCCCAGGGCCTCGAGGGGCCGCTCGAGGACCCCGTCGAGCTGGGTCAACAGCAAGGGCTTCGTCCCCGTTGTTGTCGCGCCCCTGCTCGCGCGCCTCGCGGCGCGGCGTTTTGCCTTTCTTGCCCCGCTTGAACTTCTGCTGGGGCTCCTTGGCCTTGCTGCCCTCTGCGAGCACGTCGTCCGCGCGCTTGCCTTTCTTCCCGTCGAAGATGGCCCCCACCGCCTCTTCGCCGGAGGCAAAGCTGGTAGCGATGTCGAACAGCTCGTTGGAGTCGACGGGCGGACTGCGCCCGAGCTCACGTATGAGGTCCCGGCACGTCGTGCCCTCGAGGAAGGCGTGCACGATCTCGGACTGGGCCACGCTCGGGAGCTCCATGCAGCGCTTGGAGAAGCACTGTATGAAGTCCCGGAGCGACTCGCCGGGCCTCTGGGTGCATGCGCGCAGATCCCAGGAGTTTCCAGGGTGCACGTACATGCCCTGGAAGTTGCCCACGAAGGTGCGGACTAGGTCGTCCCAGTTGTGAATCTGGCTGGTTGGCAGGTGCTCGAGCCACGTCCGTGCTGAGTCGGCGAGGTGCAGCGGCAGGTTGCGGATGATGACCTCGTCGGTGGTGGCTCCGCCCAGCTGGCACGCCAGGTGGTAGTCGTTGAGCCATACACGGGGGTCCGTCTCCCCCGTGTACTTGCATTGTCGATAGACGTGGGCTGACGGAAGCGCTGCGGGAAGCTCGCCGTGCGGATCTCCCGACTGAACACACGAGTCCCCGGGGGCTCCGGCGTCGGTGAGCGGTCCTCGCGGCTATCGTAGCGTCCACCCCGGCGCGGGTGGTAGCCTGCCGCCGCCCGTTCCTCTGCGTTGCCCGTCCGCTGGGCATTGATCATGTTGCGAGCGTCACCGTCCTTGGCATGTCCTCGCGTGTCAAGGATCCGCTCCCTGGCAGGCGTCCGGCCTTGGTTGGCGGGCTGCTCCGTCGCGCCACCATCGTGAACGGATGTCTCAGGGCCTTGCGCGCCCCCGTCGTCACGCACGCTACCCTGATGGCGGATGCGAGACGCCGAGCTTTCGGTTTGTTGCACAGCCGCCTGCTCGACGAGTGCCTGCGCCTCGTTGTGCAGGTTACGCGCCTCGGGCATGGATGGAGCGGGCATGGCCCACAGTAGCGTCGCAGCTGCGATGACCTTCTGGCTCGCTCGCGGGGGCGTGTTTGGGTTGTCGACGTCGAAGTCAGTGTTGATGCGGTCGCGGGCTTGCTTGCCTAGCCCACGCGCGCGTTCGCCGCGCGCGGAGGCCTCTCCAGCAATGGAGGCGCGAGGCAGTCGCACCGTGCGGTACTCCTCCGCGAGTTTCGCCTTGAGCTCGCGCGCTTGGGCTAGCTGCGCATTGATGTCGCCCCCTTGCTGGTGAAACAGGGGGTGCGCTCGGCCCTGTGCCCTGGAGTGGTCCAGTTTCCGGGCGGCGGAGGGCTTCTTCGTCGCCGGCCCCCGCGTTCGCGCTGTTCGGGTCGTCGGCGAGCACCACGAAGCACTCATGCGCGGGGTCGTAGCTCCCGGCGCTGGAGTCGTCGGAGTAGCCGAACCAGTAGTCCGTTGCGTCAAGGAACCGCCGGAACATCACCGGGTCCGGTACGCCGGAGAAGTCCCACTCCGCGTACCCATGCGAGGTGGCGAGTGGCAACTCGCTGGCAGAGCCGTGGGACGACTCATCGGCGGCGGAGGCGCTGGGGTTCCCGACCGCTGGGGCATGGAGGCTAGGACGACCCCTGCGCGTCGCCGCGTCGGTGTTGGCGGAGGCGACGTACGCCGTCATGGCGCCGCGCAGACCGAGGGGGAACCGTGGTCCGGAAACCGTGCGTTCCCCCTCGGAGCGGTTGTCGTCTCGCCGGTGATTGTGTCGCGCTGCGCGGTGACGCGCGTTGCCTGTCATTGTTCCGTCCGTGCCTGTCGAGAGCACTGACCGGAGCGTCGTCGGTGTTGAGGTGCCGAAGGGCCCACGACGTCCGCTCGGGCGGACGCCGGGGCATCAACAGCGGGCGCAACAGGGACCAGTTCTGGGTCTGTTGCCCGCCGTGCGCGAAGCTCGTCGCGGTTGGTAATGCGCATGAGGTAGCCGTTCCCCGTGGCCTGAAAGTTCAGGCTCCCGAACCGGATTTCGAATCCGGCTGGAAGGGGGTCCGAGCTGCCCATGGAATACCTCTGGCCGCAGTACTCGGTGCGAATCACCATCGAGAGGGCTTGTGGAGCTGATCTTCAGTGCGAAGGCCCCTACCTGGCGCGCCAACTGTCGGTGCGGAAAGTAGTCCCAACACTAACTAGTAAGAGCGCTGAGATCTACCCCTCGATGGCCGGTGCTAAGCAACTAGGTGACACGAGTTTTATCCTGGCTCCGGCCGGGGCCATACGTTCAGCAGTGGTGTGCTCGGGGCACTATATTGCGTTGCACCGTGGTGCTTGCAGAGGGGTGCTACAAGCGAGGCAGGAGAGGAGGCTGGTCCTCCAGGTCCCGGAGGTATTGATTGAGGCGAGTGCCAATATCTTGGTGAGGGGCGAAAGGCGTGTAAGTATGCCGATCGTCTCTGTTGTCCCCCTGCGGCTGGGGGATTGCCCCTCCTTTTATAGGCCAAGGAGAGAGCAATTTACAGGCGTGCCGCACTATTTTGCCTACGTGTGAAGCCATGGCGAGCAGTGTCGCGGAGTTGACGGTTGTCCTGGCGAATCTTGCTCCCGCGGGGCGTCGTGGCGAGTACTGTGCTCGTACAGGAGCGGCTTCGAGGGTGATGGCGTAGTGGTTGACTGTTCGGCCGTCGTCCGCGGGCCGGCTCGAGGGTGGCGTCAACGAGAGGCCGTACGAGGTACAACGGTGGTCGTGGTGACGTCCTGTCCCCGTGCGCTTCCACAGCGTCAGGGATGTCGTCACAGTGCCCGGCGTGGCGTTATAGTGGCGAGGATGGCCGCGCAGGGTTGACAGCGACGAAGAAGACCGTTTCCGCCGGGCTGACGTCACGGTGTAGTCCTGTGTGGTCACAGAAAAAGCTTTCGCCCCCATTCGAGAGTTCCACCGTCCCCCCTTCGAGGGCTCGGCGCGTTAGCCGTACAAAAGTAGGCGGCACAGTGTCACGGAGCTGACACCGGCCTCTTTGCACAGTGTTGCACACCGGCGGGGATGGGCTTCCCCAAGGAGCTGGTGGAACAACGCCGGGTCGTGATTCCCAGGCGCGCCGGGGTCCTGGCGCCGTCCTGTGGTGTCAGAGCATTTAATGCTCGTACGTGCGAACAGAAACGGCGGTGTCGTGTGCGAGGGGCCCTCGAGCGAGGCGGACCTCGACCGAGGGGGCGTTCAGCCCTGCCGCCCTGGCGGGCCGCGGGGGCCACCAGGATCGTGATCGAGTCGTGCATGTGTTTTGACTTCGTGGATTAATTTGCGTTTTGTATTTTTTGCGAAATTAGGTGGGTTTTCCCCTGTTGTTTAGTGGACCCAGGGCTGTCCCCGGCACCCTCGATGGGGAAAAAAGATACCTTGCGTGTATTCGCCTAGCTGATGACAATATACAATGGTACATTCATGTAGCTAGAGCTCTGCTCCCTCGGTTACAAATTGCACATCATTATGACTTTTTTCTGTTTAGATGATTTTCATTCTGTACTTTTAAAATAGTGTATATCATCAAGGTACGTAAAAGTTGTGAACTTGACAAGTTAAAATGATCCCAAAATTTTAAATGGAGGGAGTATGCAACTAGAGGTTTGCATAAGCAAGTAATTTTGTTGTTGCATGCACAACATAGAAAAGCAGACGTGATTTCCCTAGGAATTTTTGGAATTTCTTTAATCTTTTTGTGCACTACCATGTCAAGGTCGTCTTTGGAATACAGAAAAAAGTGGAATATTTGTGTGAAAATGAATCGAATAGTCTGCAGATCAGGTCACGTGAGTTCCCCTCTGCTGGATGTCCGACAGTATTATTTACAAAGCTATCCGACGTCACTGCGTCAGGTTTATCACTACGTGGAGTAGCATTTTCCAATTCTGAAATAAGAACCGACAACCGTAGTTTTATCACAAAAGGAAAGCTTCGACCCGGTAAATCATTTGAGCTGTTGCATTGCAGCGCTACAGAAATGTGGGCAGTGTTTGGTTAGAGGGAGATAAAATTTTTACTCCACCTTTGTTAATTAGGGTATTAAATAAAGTCAGTTTTCAAAATTACTTTCACACCCCTAATAAAACCGCGAGAAGAAGCTAATTAGACCTTTAACTGCATGATTAGAGAGTGATTACTGTAGCATTTATGTATCAAATCATGAACTAATTAATATTATTAGATTAGTTGGGATTTTGTAAATAAACTTCATTTGATGCTTTATGCACGCAAGATTGTCAGAGAATAAAATTTTATCCCCGTAACAACACTGTTCATTCTGTTAGAGATAGTTGAGATTTCATGTAATCTAACCTTGGAGAGCCCGGTCTCATCTTGTAGATAAAGTTGTTGTATCTTTGTAAACAAGTTATGTACTTAGAGATAGAGACCGGGCTTATCCTCAAGGACTATATATTGTAAACACCTCCTGTAATCTGTTCAAGCAATTAACACGCAACCAACGCCGAGCCAAAGGCCGTCGTTCCACTGCTTGCGCACGCCATCTCTTTCATGGTAATCAGAGCCAACACTGCTTAGGTTTAGATTGCATCTCAACCATGTCTTCAAGCTCAAGCTCCACCGCCTTCTCCAATCTCTTCTTCGGCATCCAGATCTCGGAGAAGTTAAACAAGAGCAATCATGCGCTGTGGAAAGCGCAGGTGCTCACCGCAATCCGCGGTGCTCGCGTTGAGGGCCATATCAACGGCAAGACCGTCGCCCCTCCGACCGAGCATGACGTCAAGCAAGGGGACAAGAGCGTCACGAAGCCCAATCCGGCGTATGAAGAGTGGTTCTCCATTGACCAACAAGTCCTCGGATTCATCTTCACCAGCGTGACCAAGGAGGTCCTTGGACAGATCGCCGCCTCCACAACGGCGGCAGAGGCGTGGGCTGGTGTGGCAGACATCTTTGCTGCTCACAACCGTGCACGATCAATTAATGTGCGCCTTGCCCTCGCCACGACGAAGAAATGCGCCATGACCGTCACTGAGTTCGTCAACAAGATGCGTTCCCTCGGCGACGACATGAAGGCCACGGGGAAGACCCTCGACAACGACGAGATGGTCGCCTACATCCTCAACGGCCTTGACCATGACTTCGACCCCATTGTCTCCACCGTCATGGCACGAGTGGAGCCGATCACGGTGGCTGAGTTGTACTCACAGCTTCTCAGCTTTGAAAACCGGATTGATCTGAAGAATGGTGGCGACTCCAGCAGCAGCAACAGCAATTCCAGCTCGTCTTCATACGTCGCCAACAGGGGGCGTGGGGGACATGGCCGTGGAGGAGGAGGCCGCAACAACAGCTCCCGTGGCCGTGGTTCAGGTCGCGGACAGGAGAGCTCACGCCCAAGGCAGCCAAGGAGTAACTCCAGGGATCAACGCTACCAGGTATGCTTTAAAAAAGGTCATGCTGCTAATGAATGTTGGCATCGCTTCGATGAGAATTATGTACCAGATGACAAGCTTGTTGGCGCCGCATATAACTCCTATGACGTCGACACAAACTGGTATACGGATACTGGTGCATCTGACCACATTACAAGCAACCTAGAGAAACTCTCCGTCCGGGACAAGTATAAGGGCAATGATCAAATCCACACCGCCAGTGGTGCAGGTATGAAAATTAGCCATATTGGTCATACCATTGTTCCGACTAAATCCAGAAATTTACATCTAAATAATGTTCTTCATGTTCCTGATGCTGCTAAGAATCTTGTTTCTGTTCATCGTCTTGTTCAAGATAATTCGGTCTTTCTTGAGTTTCACCCTGATTATTTTTTGGTTAAGGATCAGGCCACGAAGAACACGATCCTTAGAGGGAGAAGCCGCAAGGGACTCTACCCTCTTCCTCCAACCCGTCCAATAAAGCAAGCCTTTGGAGCTGTGAAGCCTACCTTTGCTAGGTGGCATAGTCGTCTTGGTCATCCATCCTCTCCCATTGTGTCGAGAGTAGTCGCTAGTAATGAGTTACCATGCACTTTTGAATCAAACAATGAGTCTGTGTGTGAGGCTTGTCAAAAGGCAAAACGTCACCAATTGCCTTATGCCAAGTCATCAAGTACTTCGAGTCATCCTTTACAGTTAGTTCATTCAGACGTTTGGGGTCATGCACCTGATTCGGTTGGAGGAAAGAGATATTATGTCAGTTTTATTGATGATTATAGCAAGTTTACTTGGATTTATCTGCTAAAATTTAAATCTGAAGTGTTTGAAAAAAATCATGAATTCCAAACACTTGTGGAAAGATTGTTTGACCGAAAGATTCTCACCATACAAACAGATTGGGGTGGTGAATATCAAAAGCTTCACTCTTTCTTTGAAAAAGTTGGCATCACTCATCATGTTTCCTGTCCTCATGCTCATCAGCAAAACGGTGCTGCTGAACGCAAACATCGTCATATAGTTGAAGTTGGATTATCCCTTCTGGCTCATGCCTCCATGCCTCTAAAGTTTTGGGATGAAGCCTTCCTAGCAGCCACATACCTTATCAATCGAACCCCTAGCAAAGTCATTGGACATGAAACACCTTTAGAACGTTTGTTCAAACAAAAGCCAGATTATACCTCCCTGAGAATTTTCAGGTGTGCCTGCTACCCCAATCTTAGGCCTTACAATCGCCACAAGATGGAATTTAGGTCCAAAAAGTGCGTGTTCCTTGGATATAGTGACATGCACAAAGGCTTCAAGTGCCTAGAAATCTCCTCTGGTAGGATACACATATCCAGAGATGTAGTTTTTGATGAGACCGAATTTCCCTTTTCTAAACTTCATTCCAATGCAGGAGCTCGTCTTCAGGAAGAAATCTCCCTCCTTTCACCAAATCTTTTGAATATTTATGAGTCGGAACAATTGGGTGGCCGTATGACTAATTTACCTGCTAACCCTGATAATTCTTGTGTTTTTGGTGAAGATTTCAGTGAAAACAGGGATCAAAATCCATCTAATGGAGATGCTGGAGCGTCAGGATAAGACTCTGCGCTTCCCGAGGCTGATTCGGGTGCACAGGCGGCAGGCACAGGCGGATCCGTCTCGGGATCAGCGCCGGATCCTCCTCGGGCGCCACCCTCGCCCGCGCGCCCCCCGGCCGGCGCGTCTTCGCGCACCCTCCCGGCGAATCCGGCGCCGCCACGTCACCGACAGCGGCTGCGCGCGAGGGGGAGACAGTCGCGTCGCCCTGGGAGACAGCCGTGCAGCAGACCGCGCCGCAACTTGATCCGGTGATTGGATCTTCTGTGGCTGGTGGAGATGCTGAGCAATCAGCAAGGCCTCGTACACGATTGCAAAGTGGGATTCACACGGAGAAGGTATATACTGATGGCACTGTTAAATATGGTTATTTTCACGCAATATAGAGGAGGCTCTGAATGATAAAAATTGGAAAAAGGCAATAGACTCTGAATACATGGCTCTCATGAAAAATAAAACTTGGCATCTAATTCCACCACGTAAAGGTATAAATGTGGTAGATTGCAAATGGGTCTGGAAGAAGAAATATAAGGCCGATGGAAGTCTAGACAAATACAAAGGTCGGCTAGTAGCAAAGGGGTTTAAACAACGATATGGGATAGATTATGGAGATACCTTTAGTTCTGTTGTCAAACCTGCTACTATCAGAGTTATTTTGTCATTGGCGGTTTCTCAAGGATGGAGTCTAAGGCAGCTTGATGTAAGTAATGCCTTCCTTCATGGTCATCTTGAGGAAGATGTCTATATGAGACAGCCACCTAGCTATGAAGATAAGAAATTTCCGGGGTATGTATGCAAGCTAGATAAAGCGTTATATGGTCTTAAACAAGCATCCAAAGCATGGTGCTCGAGACTCACCACAAAACTGCAGACGCTTGGCTTTAAGGCGTCCAGGGCAGATACATCATTGTTCTTTTTGAGAAAGGGGTCTCTTGTCATGTTTGTTCTTGTTTATGTTGATGACATTATTGTGGTCAGCTCGGTTCCTAGCGCCACTTCAGCTTTACTTAAGAAGTTGAATGAAGACTTTGTGTTGAAGGATCTGGGTGACTTGCACTACTTCCTTGGTATAGAGGTGTCGAAGGTACGTGATGGAATATTACTTACTCAAGAAAAATATACTAATGATATTTTGCAACGAGTTGGTATGACATAGTGCAAGCCAGTTAATTCACCATTGTCTACCTCGGAAAAGCTCTCACGACATGAAGGATCGCCTCTTGGACCAAAGGATGCGACGAACTACAGGAGTGTAGTAGGAGCTCTTCAGTACCTAACGTTGACAAGACCTGATATTTCTTTTGCGGTCAATAAGGTTTGTCAGTTTCTGCATGCACCAACGACAAGTCATTGGGCAGCAGTAAAACGAATTTTAAGATATCTAAAGCAGTCCACAATATTTGGTCTAAAGATTGGCAATTCTCCTTCATTACTTGTCAGTGCCTTTTCAGGTGCAGATTGGGCAGGTTGTCTAGATGACAGGCGCTCCACAGGAGGATTTGCAGTATTCTTTGGATCAAACCTTGTATCATGGAGTGCCCGTAAACAGGCAACGGTGTCACGATCAAGTACAGAGGCGGAATATAAAGCAGTGGCCAATGCCACCGCTGAGATTATGTGGATACAAACCCTGCTTATGGAACTTGGGATTCATGCGCCAAGAGCAGCAAAATTATGGTGTGATAACATTGGAGCTAAGTATCTCTCAGCTAATCCTGTTTTTCATGCTAGAACAAAGCATATTGAAGTTGATTATCACTTTGTTAGAGAAAGAGTAGCTAGGAAATTACTTGACATTGAGTATGTATCAACCAAAGATCAAGTTGCAGATGGATTTACAAAACCGCTTCCTGTGCGCCAGCTAGAAGCATTCAAGCACAATCTAAACCTGATATGTTCAGATTGAGGGGGAGTGTTAGAGATAGTTGAGATTTCATGTAATCTAACCTTGGAGAGCCCGGTCTCATCTTGTAGATAGAGTTGTTGTATCTTTGTAAACAAGTTATGTACTTAGAGATAGAGACAGGGCTTATCCTCAAGGACTATATATTGTAAACACTTCCTGTAATCTGTTCAAGCAATTGACACGCAACCGACGCCGAGCCAAAGGCCGTCGTTCCACTGCTTGCGCGCGCCATCTCTTTCACATTCACACTGCCCTTGCGTTCGGTTCGTGCATCCGGTGTTGCGTTTCCTAAGCCTTGTTTAGTTTGCTAAAGTTTCTAACGTTTTCTCCACCCTCTTTCCATCACATCACAATAAATAAACCAAAAGTCATATGTTCGGAGCAGTAAATGTAGGTAAAAAAATTACTAATTACACAGTTTTGATGTATTTTGCGACACAAATCTTTTGAGCCTAGTTAGGCCATGGTAGTATAATATTTATCACAAACAAACGAAATGTGCTACAGTGTATTACAGGAGTTGGAAACTTTGAAAAGACAATTTTTTTTCCAACAACTAAACAAGTTCCTACTCCCAATCCATGCAGAATTGCAGATGCACACGGCACGGCCGTGACCACTCACCAGATCCAGCAGCCGCGGTAGGCCCCGGAACCAGGGTTTTTTTACCGTTGGTTACCGCGCGGCTTACCGCGGTAACCGCTCCTACCGCTGGGGTACGGTAACGGTACCCAGCGGTAGGAACCGGTCCCAAAATTCAAATTTGAATTTGAATTAACAAAAAGAAAAAATCAATAAAAATCACCAAAAAATAGTTCATGATTTGTAGAGTCTTATGGTGTTGAATGTTTTCAAATTTGAGCGCATTTGGTATTTATTTGGAGCTTTAGAAGTTGAAAAAAAAGAAAAAGAAAAAAACATGGGCCGGCCCGTTAAGGCCCATGAAGCCCAAATGAAGTAGATAACCTACCCCGTGCCCAACCGCGTGCCCCCCAGCCCCCCAGCGTCCGGGAGCTTCCCCCGTCCGCAAGCCACCACTCCCCGTCCGCCGCCGTTTCGCCCCTACCGCGCGCCGCCGGCCGCAGCCCCCCGCGCCCGGCCGCGGTTTACCGCGCGGTAGCGGCGGTGCGCGCGCGCGGGCGGATCTACGCCCTACCGCGCGGTCGGCGCGGTTAGCCGCGCGGGAAGCGCGGTATACCGCGGGCGACGCCGCGGTTAGGTTTTTTTTGCTTTTGAGTAGATTTAGGCTTTAGGAATTGTGTTAGGATCTAGAATTTGTGTTAGGATTTAGGTTTACTTTGGTTTAGGATTATTGGTAGGATTTAGGATGTGAGGTAGAGGTAGAAATAGAATTGCTGCTTTAGGTAGAAATGGAATTGTTGCTTTAGCTTTTAGGTTTAGGAGGATAATTTGTGGCATGATGTAGGATTTGTGCAGGATCCAATTTTAGTTAGGATTTGTATCATTGAACTTGTGTTGTATGAACTATTTGTATTTGAACTACCAACTCACTTATGCACGGCTAGTATTATTGTGTTTGGTGTAGTATTTCTATGTATAACTATAAATCATTGATTGGGGGTGCTATTTAACACTAATTTGTGCCAACACCATGCCAAAATTTTCATTTATTCGAAGCCGGATGGTCTTTTTCTTTGCACCGGTATAAACTCGTTACCGCGCGGTAAAAATAGTTTATACCGCGGTATACCCCTAGATACCGTTTGAACTAGCGGTTTTAAGCGGTTTTGGTTTGAAATTTGAATTCGAATGGTATTTAGCGGTATACCGCGGTAGCTCCCCTTACCGCCCCTAGCGGTAAAAATCCCAACGGTTGGTAAAAAAACCCTGCCCGGAGCCCAAGGGGATCTCCGGATCATTTGCCTTCCTCTGCGCCGCTCCAGCTTTGCGCCCGACGCCTGGCTGCCATGGGTGCACGAGCCGCTTACCGGCTGAAGCGGTCCGGTGACTGCCACCTGGTGGGTTGGTGCGGAAGAGCCGGTTGTCAATACGCGACAAGCCGACAAGGCCCGAGCGAATTCAAACTCGTACGGACACACAGCGTCCGTCCGCGGCTGCCTCCCGGAGCCCTGGCAAGCCTTCCCCGTCGGCCGTCGCCGCGCCCTGCCCACCACTTTCCCCGTGTCGGCGTCTCAATCCGGTCGAGTCGAGTCCCCACCACAGCGACCAAACCCAAACCCTTCCGATGAGATTTCCGGCTCCATACGCTTGGGCTATCGCCGCCGCCGCTGCCGGCGGCGCGACGCTCTCCTATTCCGCGCTCTCCGGTGCTAGCCCGCGGCGCCACAGCAGCGCCGCCGCCGCCGCTGCCGCCACCACCACCACGGAGCGTCCTCCGACGGCGCCCACCGCCGACAACCCCACCCCGTGGGTCATCCTCGGCAGCATCCCGCGCGTCGCGCCGCTGAGCGGCGGCGGCGGCGGGGCCGAGAAGGCCCGGGGCGACCTGTCCCTTGCGCTCGCGGCGCCCCCGCGAGTGTCGCGCCTGGCCGTCTCCGAGCGCGTCTTCCCGAGCCGCCCCACGCCGCAGAGCTTCCCGTTCGTGCTCGCCGCGGACCCCTCGGGCCTCCTCCTCCTCTCGGCGATCCTCTCCACCCCGCCGCGGCGCATCGTGATCGACCGACCGGGCCGCCACCAGTCTGTCCGCTGGGAGGACACGGACCCGCGCTACTACGTCCTCGACGCCGCCACGGGCACCGCGTTCCGCCTCCCGGACCCCGCACCGCAGGAGACCATCGAGCACCAGGCGCTCGTCGGCCTCGTCGCCCGCCTCGCCGCCGCCGGCGGCGGAGGCGGAGGCTTCATGGTCGCCGAACTCCTGCCGATCATCGGGAGCGACAGGGCCAACCTCCGCTGCTACTCCTCCGACGTCGGCGAGTGGGTCGACAAGCGCGTGCGCTACCCGCTCCCGCCGCGGCCCCTGGCGCCGATCTGCACCATCTCCCACCAGGGCAGGCTCTGGTGGGCCGACTACTCTTGGGGCATCATCACCGCCGACCCCTTCGCCGACAACCCCGTGGTCCGCTTGGTGCCGCTGCCCCCGCCCTGCGTCCTCAAGTGCAGAGAGGCCTGGGGTGTGCTCGACGAGTTCCGCTATGTCGGGGTCAGCGCCGGCAAGCTGCGTTTCGTCGACACCTACCGCCGCGGCGGCGACCCCACCAAGGTCACCGTCTGGACCCTGCCCGACGCCGACGCCAAGGAGTGGAAGCTGGAGCACGAGGCCACCTTCGCCGACATCTGGGCCGACGACACCTACAAGGCCACTGGCCTCCCAAAAAAGGCCCCCGTGCTCGCGGTCATCCACCCCCACAACCCCGCCATCGTCTACTTCTTCCTCGAGGGCCACCTCTTCGCCGTCGACGTGCCCGCCCGCAAGGTTGTCGAGTGCGATCGCTACAATCTGGTGGCGCCTCCCCCCTACCACCCCATCTCCAACCGCTTCATCCGCGCCTGGGAGCTGCCCCGTGCGATCTCCTCAGGTACGTACCACCACAAGTACCATCTGTAGCTTTCTTGCTTCAGAAATATTATGAGATGTTCGTCGTGCAGATATGTGTTGGCGGTGTTGCCATTTCATTAATCTATCGCCTCTGCCGTGCGGCATTAGTACTCAAGGTCATAGATTGATCATGCATTCTTCATTTGTAGTTCAGGATCAACGCTAGAGTTTTTGGCATATTACAGCATGCACTTGATTGATGACCACTCAGTCGTCACCTGTTCTTGCCACTGCATTTTTACAACTAGTTCATGGCTTGTTTGAAGCACGTGATGATGGTCACTACTACTGGTTTATTACTGATGCTTACTGCAAGTTGAGACTCGTTGTGATATATGAGAATAATTTTCGTTTTAATCTTAGCATAGAGTGTTGGATATTTTGGTTTGACCTCGGTCAACCGACGAACTGAGGATATGGGGGAGCGGTCCACTTCCCCTTAGACTCGGATTCGGCCCAACATTAACAAAGCCCGTTTGCCGTGATCGGGTGGCAAACCCTAAGTCTAATCGGGCTCGGCCCTGGGTCTACAGCGCTGCCTATATAAGAAAAGGGGATCCCTCACGGTTCCCTGGAAAAGAAGGGATTAACACGAGTTTCACGTGCTTCCACACGTGAACCTTAACCCTAATCCACCCACCGATCGCTAAGAGCGCTGGAAGGCCTGGAAGCTCGAGCTCCGCGTCCTGGGCAGTGTCGTTGGCGTCCTGAAGGCCACCGATACCCTCAGAAGACGCTCAAGGAACGTCTACGCTACAAGCCCGACGTCGCTCTCGCCGTCGACTCCGTCACCGCTGAATCGGCCAACACCAACGCGATGGAGAACACCGCTGCTGGTATTCATAACCGAATCTACTATTTATTTCCGCATTAGATTAATGTGCTAGATGTGATCTACGGTGAACTAGTAGATCCTGATGTATCTTGTTTCTAAGTATTGTTAGTTTTATTTTGACTAACAATTGGTATCAGTCGCCTAGATCTAGATTGCCTAGATCCCTAGCACAAACCCTAAGTTTTTAGATCTATTATGGTTCGGTTAGTGCCTTTTCAGAGGTGTTTTAATGTTCTAGTAATGCTTTTACATAAGTTTTTAGTAGATCCGTAAGTTTATATACTAGAACTTTCAGTTTAGATATGTTTTAGATCTAAGTTTTTACGATTAGTACCCTTTAATGCTTAGATTAGATGGATCTATAAGATTTTCATGCTTAGTTAAGTTCTTTATGTTTAGATTAAGCCCTTTTAAGTTTACATCAGTGAGTTAAGCAAGTTTTTAGCTCGGTTTTAAGCCTCAGTTATCGAGTTAGGGTTTCGCGTGTACTAGATCTACACGTTTTCCTTTACATATCTTTTCATGCCATGTCGCACTTTACATACATCTCAGAAGCAATTAGAAGGAGGGGAATATTGCTACTCACACCGGCAAACATCCCGAAATCCTAACCCGATCTAAGTTTCGGCAATAAGCAAAGATGCAAATAAGTAAACGCATAAGTAAAAAGAGGCCTTTGGCCTAGGCGGCAGAGCCGCCATCTTCTCAGAGAAGTCACTGACCTCGGCGGCCGAGCCGCCATCATATTCAGAGTCAAAAAAAAAAAAAAAAGGGCCGTGGGGACGGCGCCGACCGGGGCATGAGTCGCCACCGGCCGACGCCGCGCCGCCACCATGCCAACTCCCAAATCAGTGGCTCGCCATCAGGAGACCGAAGGAGGACCTCGACGGAGCCGCGCGCATGAGTTGCACGTGGCGCCGGCGAGGAGCCCCTTGGTCTCCGGCGTTCGCACATGGGGGAGGCGCCGGTCAGCCACGCGGTAGAGCCCCTGGCTCCCGCAAGCCGGCCGGCCGACGCCCCCAAACCCTCTGCTCCATCAGATCTCTCAAAGGTCACTAAGTTTTCATGGTGGAACAGAAGGGAAAAGAGGGGAGGTGCGAGGCCGGCCGACGGCCGGGCGCCGCCGCCGGCCGGACCGGCGGGGAGGGGCTCACGGCGGGGCCGCTCAACCCGCCGGCCACCGTGGCCGCCTCCTCCGCCGGCCGGCGCGGGGTCGGCGCGGCCGGCCGCCCGCTCCTCGGAGCCGCCGCCGGGTGAGCACAGTGAGGGGGAGTGGAAAATGAGCCTAGGGTTTTCACTCCCTCCCCCTCGCGCGGCTTATATGCGAGCGGCCCCCGCCATCAAGCGCCGTCCGCCGTTGGATCGGCGGACGGCCGCGATGCCGGCGGGGCGCGCGCGCGAGTTGGGCCGGGCCGATTTCGCGCCCCGGCCCAGCCGTGAGTTTTTGGGCCTAAGGCCCATTTAAGTTTCAGCCCAGCCATAAGCAAACCGAGCCGAGCCAATCGAGCTGAGCCGAGCCGATAGAGCCGAGCCGAGCGCGGCCTTCGCCGCTCGGCGAGCCGGCTCCCCGCGTGGCCGAGCCGGGCCGCGCGCGGGCGCGCCCGTAAGTGGGCCGCGCTGGGCCCTTTTAGGCCGCGCGGCTTGCAGGCCATAAGCAGGCCGTTTTGGGCCGAATTGATTTCGGGTTTTCATTTCAGTTTCGTATTTTCTTGCGAATTTTAGTTTCTTTGCATTTAAGTTCAGTTTTAATTACTGCTTTTAAGTTTAATTACTGTTATAAGCTCAGTTATGAATCTGCATAAGTTATTTATTTTAAGATGTTGGTGTTGTGATTATTCACTGAAATTTAAGTTTAAATCCACCAATATACCTTGAGATGCCTCTAAATAAATGGAACCACCGGGAAATTTGTTTAGAGTAAACTTATGATTATTTCTAACCACCGTTGTTTAATCATGAGTAATAAGATAAAGTTCGTTTGTTATCCCCACCGGTGATGCAAGTTGAATTTTATGCATGATTTTAATCAGACCACCGTAGGGTTAATATCATGTTTTTATTCGCATTTCATTGTATATAAGTACTAAGATAAGTTTTCTTTGTCTTTGATCTCAGTGACTCAAGTCAACGCTGTTGCCTCCTACCTCAACAACATTGAGCCGCTCAATGGAGCGAACTTCCCGGACTGGAAGGGCAAGGTCATGACGTGCTTGGCATGGAATGAGCTTGACGTGGCGTTCAGGGAGGATAAGCCTGCTGCACCCTCTTGGAGGAGGTTCTTCGGCTGCTCTTGAGAAGTGGGAGAGGTCTAATCGCATGGCCATCATGGTCATGACTCAGACTATTAGTGTTGGCATTAAGGGTGCTATTCCCACTAAGGATGCTAACGGTAATGATCTGAGTGCTAAGGTGCTCTTGGCTAAGATTGAGGAGAACTTCAAGAGCTCATCTAAGACTTATGCTAGTACACTGATCATGAAATTAGTCTCCTCTCAGTATAATGGTCAGAATGGCATAAGAGAGCACATCCTTAACATGTGTGACATGGCGAATAAGCTTAAGGAGATGCAGATGGAGATCTCTGATGGTTTCCTTGTGCATTTCATCATGACCTCACTCCCCTCGCCACAGTATGCTGCTTTTAAGATAAACTACAACACCAACAAGACTGTTTGGAACATCAGTGATTTGATCAGCTACTGTGTTGAGGAAGAGGAGAGGCTTAAGATGGAGAAAATGAAGGATGTGGTCCACATGGTTGGCAATCTCTCTCTCAATGGCATGTCTAAGAATCAGCATGAGTCGGGCAGCAGTAAGCAAGGCAAGCGCAAGCATCCTAAGAAGAATGGGCACAAGTCAACTGGTCCCAGGAACGACTCTAAGTTCAAGCGTTCTGATCAGGAAAAGGGCGGTAAGATGCTGTGTTCTTTCTGCAAATCACCTCAGCACCTGCAGAAGGCTTGTCCAGGCTTTAAGGAGTGGTGCAAGACTAAAGGTACCATTCAGTATGATTTTGTCTCTTTTATTGATGAATTGTTCTTAGTTGATTATTCCCCTAATACCTGGTGGATTGACTCAGGTGCCACTGTGCACATCTCTACTTCATTACAGGCATTCAGTACGATCCAAACTATAAGAAGGGGGGAGCGAAGCCTAAGAGTGGCTAATGGGAACGGAGTTGAAGTCGAAGGAGTTGGAAGTCTTCTCTTAGAGTTGCCGAGCGGCTTCCAGCTTAGTTTAGATGAAGTACTTTATGTTCCTAGTCTTAAGAGAAACTTGATTTCTGTTTCAGCTTTAGCAGATTCCGGACATGTTTGTTCGTTTTATAAAGACAAGTGTGTGATTCAGTTTAATAATATCAGTGTTGGCTTTGCTGAAAGGCAAGGCAAGCTTTACATGCTCTCTCTTAGTGATAATACTGTAATGAATGTAACTAGTGTCTCAAATAAGCGTAAGCGATTTAATGAGACTTCTTCGAAACTATGGCACTATCGTCTATGCCACATTTCGAGGGGGAGAATGGATCGTCTCATTAAAGATGAAATAATTGAGAACATAGATTTATCAGACTTAGAGCGGTGCATCGACTGCATTAAGGGGAAATACGCTAAGACAATTAAGAAAGGTGCTACTAGGAGTACGGACGTATTAGAAATAATTCACACAGACATCTGTGGTCCGCTCTCTGTCACATCGGTAGATGGTTATGACTCGTTTATAACGTTTACTGATGATTATTCCCGTTATGGACACGTCTATCCTATCCGTAAGCGTTCAGATGCATTAGAAATCTTTAAGATATATAAGAAGGAAGTTGAAAAACAACACAACAAGCCTATTAAGATAGTAAGATCGGATAGGGGAGGTGAATACTATGGGAAACATGCGCAGTATGGTCAAATTAAGGGACCATTTGCTCAATACTTAGAAGAGAATGGCATAAGAGCTCGGTACGCTATGCCGGGCGATCCACGGAAAATGGAGTTGCCGAGCGACGCAACCGTACACTTATGGACATGGTACGTAGCATGCTCGGTCATTCCAATTTGCCCGTGGAACTTGTGGATGGAAGCACTTAAGACACTTTGCTCACATACTAAATCGGGTTCCATCTAAGTCGGTTCCCAAGACACCTTTTGAGTTGTGGAATGGGAGGAAACCGTCTTTAAATTATTTAAAGGTATGGGGCTGCCCTGCAGAGGCAAAGCTGTTTGATCCACAGCAAAAGAAATTAGACTCTAAAACGATAAGCTGTCACTTTATAGGTTACCCAGATAAGTCTAAGGGGTACAAATTTTATTGTCCTGGTCGTCACACTAAGTTCGTTGAGACCAGACATGCTGTGTTCCTAGAGGACTCAGGTATTAGTGGAAGTTTTCCAAAGAGGGATATAAGTCTGGAAGAACTACGGGTTGAGCTTCCTGATCCGGAAATTCCAGATACAACGGAGGTATATCACCTTGTACCACCAATCATTCCTCGGTTAAGCGGTACCACGCAACCGCCGCCGTTCGGCGGGAACACGTGGAGCCGGCACCGTGCTTCGGCGCCGACTGCCGGGGCCGAGGCGCCGACCGCCGCCGTTGAGACGGAAATAATTCCACAAGTGACTCATCGAAGGCCGAACCGGCCCGTAACCAGCCATTAGTAAGACCTCGACGAGTAAGAAAGGCTGCTATCGATACCTCAATTTATGAGACATACTTAAGTGAAGACTTATATGATGTGGGGAAAATCGATGATCCCGCCAATTTTAAACGGGCGCTTGAATGTGAGCATTCCACTAAATGGATTGAGGCCATGGAAGAGGAATTAAAGTCTATGAGTTCTAATAAGGTCCGGGATTTAGTTGAAATTCCCGATGGAGTCAAACCAATAGGTCCGTAAGTGGGTCTACAAGGTTAAGCGTGATTCCAAAGGGAATGTCGATAAATTCAAGGCTAGACTCGTAGCAAAAGGATTTACACGGGTAGAGGGAAAAAGATTATAATGAGACTTTCTCTCTCGTGTCGACAAAAGATTCACTTAGAATTGTCATGGCACTTGTAGCCTATTTTGATATGGAGCTACATCGGATGGACGTTAAGACCGCATTCCTCAATGGTGAATTAGATGAGACTATATACATGGCACAACCTAAGGTTTTGCTATTAGAGGTAAAGAACATATGGGATGCGAGTTAAGAAAATCCATTTATGGACTTAAGCAAGCGTCCGGACGGTGGAACCTTAAATTCGACCAAGTCATTAAGAGGTTTGGATTTAGGGAGAATGAGGTAGATAGTTGTATCTACGTTAAGTTCAAGGGTGGAAAGTTAGTAATTCTAGTACCGTATGTTGATGACATACTATTAGCTAGCAATGATAAGAATATGTTGCATGAGACTAAGAACTTCTTATCATCTCATTTTGATATGAAGGATCTCGGTGAAGCCTCGTATGTACTAGGCATTGAGATACACCGAAACAAAGAGCCCAAAGAGTACTAGGATTATCTCAGAAAGCATATATTGAGAAAATGCTTATAAGATATAATATGGATAAGAGTAGCATATCACCTGCCCCAATTCAAAAGGGTGATAAGTTTAGTGAGGAACAATGCCCTAAGAATGATTTTGAGAGAAGTAGGATGGAGAACGTTCCCTATGCATCAGCTGTTGGAAGCTTGATGTACGCTCAAGTCTGTACGCGTCCAGACTTGGCATTTGCAACCGGAGTATTTAGCAGATATCGAAAAACCCGAGTTGGGCTCACTTTGGATTGGCGTTAAGAAATCAATGAGATATTGCCAAGGCACTAAGGATTACATGCTCACTTATAGGAGAACGGACAACCTTGTGGTTGAATGTTACACGATGCCGACTATGCTTGGTGATGAAGACGATAGAAAATCCACTTCGGATATGTCTACATGCTAGCGGGGGGGCTATTTCTTGGAGAAGTCATAAGCAAGGAGTAACTCGCCGCATCTACAATGCAAGCGAGAATTTGTGTCATGTTATGATGCCACGGGGCGGGCGGTGTGGCTTAAGAATTTAATTCCGGGATTTAAGATTGTTGATAGTATCTCGAGACCTATCAAAATGCACTTGCGATAATCAAGTCGCAGTCTTCTTTTGCGCTAACGATAAACTAACGGGTGCCTCCAAGCACATCGACCTTAAGTATCGTATCGTAAAAGAAAGAAACCGGACCGCACGCTCAGCATTGAGCACATAAGTACTAAGTTAAACATAGCGGATCCGCTCACCAAAGGTTTACCACCAACCCTTTATGAGAGACATGTCCTTAATATGGGTTTGGCAAATTCCTTTGATAAGGTCCTGGTTCAGGGCCATTAGTATCTCCAAATAAGAATAAGTATCCCAACAAAGTTTTTCAGTTAAGACTATGGGTAATGTTGTCCCAGTATGCCGAGGTGCTGCTGACGACGCATTGGTCTGGTACTTGCTGATTTACTAAGGAGGGATTTTAGTTTATAAATAAGTTTTAGTTTAAGTCGTATTGACTTTCGGTCAGGGGGAGAATGTTGGATATTTTGGTTTGACCTCGGTCAACCGACGAACTGAGGATATGGGGGAGCGGTCCACTTCCCCTTAGACTCGGATTCGGCCCAACATTAACAAAGCCCGTTTGCCGTGATCGGGTGGCAAACCCTAAGTCTAATCGGGCTCGGCCCCGGGGTCTACGGCGCTGCCTATATAAGAAAAGGGGATCCCTCACGGTTCCCTCGGAAAAGAAGGGATTAACACGAGTTTCACGTGCTTCCACACGTGAACCTTAACCCTAATCCACCCACCGATCGCTAAGAGCGCTGGAAGGCCTGGAAGCTCGAGCTCCGCGTCCTGGGCAGTGTCGTTGGCGTCCTGAAGGCCACCGATACCCTCAGAAGACGCTCAAGGAACGTCTACGCTACAAGCCCGACGTCGCTCTCGCCGTCGACTCCGTCACCGCTGAATCGGCCAACACCAACGCGATGGAGAACACCGCTGCTGGTATTCATAACCGAATCTACTATTTATTTCCGCATTAGATTAATGTGCTAGATGTGATCTACGGTGAACTAGTAGATCCTGATGTATCTTGTTTCTAAGTATTGTTAGTTTTATTTTGACTCGTTGTGATATATGAGAATAATTTTCGTTTTAATCTTAGCATAGAGTATATCATCTGCTTGAGGTTGACGGTGATCACAATGCTTGTTTTCTTGCACATTCCTTATTATCTAGACTAATTTTGTCACAAATTGAGACTTTGACGGCCAATGCTGGTTTTCTTGCACATTTCTTATTGAAGTTGACGGTAACATCCTATTTCACTAGACACCAGAGCATCTTCCTAGCTACACATCTGCTTTGAAATTGCTTCCTGCTGATAGCAGAATAGCACACACATCTTTTGCACATAAATTAGCTAATTAAGGCTATTGAAATAATGATTAAGCACTATGATTGGCGCGATAGAAATCCTAATCTCCAAAATGCCTTGTGTTGTGTTCATGAAGATCCGGGGAATTGGTCAACTGACATCAGCTCGTCTGAAGATCCAACTACACCACCAACACGGGAATTGCCATCTCCCGGGGATTACCACTTGGTCGGCAACACAAGGCAGACGTTCATCGGATGAGCCGAGGAGCAAGGTTAATTTGCAGCTGTTAATTCCCTACTACTTGACCAAATATTCTCTATCTAGTACATTCTACCCTTTGATGGTGTGTGCTAATATGATTTTGTTCTGCCAAATTTTCATTTGATCCAGGTTTGGCTAGCACGGCTGGACTCGAGTTACCGTATCATGGCATGACGTTTTTGGGTGTCATGTTGCATCTCCGTTTTTGTTCATTGGATGCATGCTGTTGCAACCTTATTAGTTTATGTATGCTTTACTTTAGCTGTTTGTTATGATCCATCCTTCTCCGGTGCAGCAATGTGCTCGAACCTTGCTTAATTTCAGTGACTTGCACGTAATGCTGCTATGATATGATTTATGCTCTTGGATGACTGATTTGCTCCTTGCACTTTGCTTTTTCACACCTTTTTCTTGTGCACACGTGTTACCTTGAGAAGTTCTTCGCAGATAGTGACCTGATGAGAAGAACTAGTTACAATACGGGATGCAAGTCCATTTGCCATTCAGTGATGAGCAATTGCACTTGCTATGACTGCGAATTAGAACTGATTATCTTGCTGGTGGTGTGGGCGCGGGGGTGCAACTTTATCAACGTATCAAATAACCTTTGCAATTGAAATCGAAAATGGTTTTTTTCAAAAAAAATCAGAAAAGGAAAGAAAAAGAAAAAGAAAAAGGTTGGCCAAAAGACGCAGAGGATCGCTTCCAGTTCAAAGGCTGCCACCGGCCGCACGCAGGATTACCCGGACCCATGCCTGGTTTCAAGGCTGGCCAGCCTGAGCTGCAGCCTTCCCTGACGACTCGACGGTGACGAGCAGACGGCAGGGTGACAGGGTCGTTGATTCGATTCCCTCGCCGGTTCTCCCCCGCTGCCCTCGGCCGCTCGCCGACCAGCACATGAGCGGCGCCGCCGAGGCGTTCGCCATCGTTCGCGCTTCGTCCCGGAGATCATCATGCAGGCAAGCACGATGCACCAAGCCACCAATGCACCATGCCCCAACCTCTGCGACGACTGCTGCCAGCCTACCACAAGCCCCTCCAGTCTCCAGATTCCTAGAATTGTGCTAGCTTTCATCGCAAATATAATAAAAGTTGATATATCATCAAGGAAAAAAGTCCAATTTTGATCATGCTACTCTTGTCAAAGTTTGGTTTTGACCATCGAACTCCAAAACCGGTTATCTTTGGTCATCAAATTATCAAAACCGTTCAAATTTGACCATTGGGCTGTTTTGATGGGCGCTTTAAAAAAATTTTATTTACAACTTAGTCCTTAGAACTTCAAGTGATTATTACTTTTTGCTCGTACCTCCGATTTAAGTGATTCTTACGGTCACATGTCCATAATGGTGAACCTTATTTTTCAAAAGTTCTTTATATTATTTTTATCTCAATTATTTATTTTTTTCTTATGTTGTTGTATAAAAATAATAATATAAGAAAATAAAATAAACGTTTACAAAATAATATAGACACTATTTTAAAAGACACAATTCGTCGTTACGAATACATGACCACAAGGATCACTTAAATCGGAGATACGAGAAAAAATGTTAATCATTTTAAGATTCAAGGACTAAATCGTAAAGAAAATAGTCATTTGATATGAAAATGATTACTATTTTTTTATCGTATCTCCGATTTAAGTGATTTTTATGATCATGTGTTTGAAATGGCGAACTGTATCTTTTAAATTTTTATTTGTATTATTTTACAATATTTTATTTTACTTTTCTTATATTGTTATTTTTAGACAATAACATAATAATAATATAAAAATAATGATAAAATAGTATAAAAAACTTTTGAAAAGATAAAGCTCACCGTTATGGAGGCGTGACCGCAAGAATCACCAAAATCGGAGGTACGAGCAAAAAGCAATAATTATTTCAAAGTGTAAGGACTAAATTGTAAATAAAAAATAATTAAAACCACCTATCAAAACAGCCCAATGGTCAAATTTGAACGGTTTTGATAGTTGGATTGCCGAAGATAACCGGTTTTGAAGTTTGATGGCCAAATCCAAACTTTGGCAAGAGTTAGATGGTCAAAAATAGATGTTTTCCTATCATCAATCACCTTGGCTTATCGACCACCGGCCAGCAGTACTTTTCTCTCAGAACAAACCAGCCGCTAGCAACCAACCAGCAGCACTTTTCTCTCAAACAAACTAGCACCAGCATCAACCACCAGCCAAACGAACAAGCTGAATATCTCGAATTTATATGGCGCTAATACAAAGTTGGAACTGTTAGAGCCATTATGAAAAATACATTTTAAAATATGTAGTCCCGATATGCCTTTCTACCTATATTGATAGCCGAATTGGTGTGATTAGAGCAACTCCAGCAGATGGAGTAAATTTCATCCCCTATATGAAGTTATTGGGGTGGAGTAAAAATATTTTCATCCCTAAAACACAACTTGCTCCAGCAGATTCCCTATTTTCCTTCCCAACTCGTGGGTCCCACAATGCCACATCATCTTCTCCTCCCCTCCCCCAAATCTTGCAGCTGTAGCGGTGTGGAGGCAAGAGGGGGAATCGAGTGGGTCCCACTGATAGGGGGTGGAGGAGGGGTTCCCTTTATAAAGGGGATGGAGAGGGAGTTTTAGTCCATGGAGAAAAAGAGGGAAGGGGATAGGGAGGCTGCTGGAGAGGTTTTTTAGCATATGATCCCCTATATCACTGTTTTTTGTATTGGGGATGGGAAAGGGGAGCTGCTAAAGTTGCTCTTAAGACCATTTTTTACCCTGATATTATGTTTGCGAATTGTGATCCAAGAAACTGAGTCTCATAACATATTGCTTGCTGAAGGAGTTATTTGACGCGAGTTACCTTTTCGATTTAAAATAACGAACACCGCTATTTTGCAACAGCAGGCATAAGGGCAGTCCCAATGGTACACTAATGGTGATTTCTATCTTCATTAAATGAGGTGCCACATTAGAAAATGATGACGTGTCATGCTGATTAATGAGGAAAGAGAAGGGAAATCGAAGAAATCGTTTCTTCTGCAAGGAACGACGTCTTCCCTCGTCCCAACACACGTAGAAACCATCGAATTCCCATTGGGGAGAAACAACCTTTTTCCAAGGCTAACTTCCACATCCGGTGTGCTGCAGTTGTACTGCGGCCCCGATCTTCATGCGCGCAGCCACGCAGACTCGACGACGATGAGCTCTGGAGAGCTAGCTTCAATTCGGTCGCACCCCCTTGGCGAGCAAGCTCGAGCCGCGCCCGCCGCGAGCTCCGGCCATCGTGCTTAGGCGGGCGCGCTCGGGCTACCGTGTCTAGGGGTGAGCATGGGCCACGACCGGGTTGAATCCATGGCCGCCACGCCAGGGGCGAGCAAAGCACCATTGCGTGCTTCCGTAGAGTAGGACGGTCATGGAGGTGTTCTTCTTCGATCTCCCCAGATACTCCGCGCTAGCAAGAGCTCCATAGGAGAATGGAAACCTCTCGAGATGGAGAACGAGGTGGTGTGACATGCATAGGCTGATTCTTGGATTTGGAGGTAGGATTTGAGAGGGGAAGAAGAGGATGAGCTCCTCTGTTCTTTCTGTTCTTCTCTTTGGAGGCAAAGAACGTGAGTGGAGAGAGAGCGTTGTGAGAGACGTACACAGGCACAACATCACTAGCTGCGTGATTGGATGACTTCTCCGCCGAGCCTGGCTCGGTCCTCGGCAGCTCGCCACCGCCGGCCGGCGGCACCTCGGCCCAGGCCCGACAGAAACGAGATTGAATCTCGTATCTGGCGAGCCAGGCCGAGCTCAACAAAAGACACATTCACGGATGCAAGGAGAGCTCCAGCCAGGCAACCAATCAACTGATATTGCATGCGTGGAGCCTGGCTAACAATGGTGAAGGTAAGCAAACAAAGCAACGTTGCATCTGAACAGCCTGGTTGGGACATAATCGCCCAACCAAACGCGCCCTAGAGGTCGCATGTGTGGTGTACACGAGGCGAGAGAGATCACTACGAGACAGGATTCACGAGTGCGCATTGGCACAGAGGATCCTAGCTGCCAAAATGTGATGATTGGTCCATTTTCTGTTTCATTAATAGAGAAAATTTCTGCATCGGAAAGATTGGTTTCTTCACACAAAGTCCTATACACTAGAAATCATTCTAGTTTCTACCATTGGGACTGCCCTAATGGAAGAAGTTCAAGTTTGAGCTTAAACATTAGCAAAACAGCTCAGGGTTAAAAAAATCCCACTAGAAGTAGATTATACCATTTAAACTAGTTTAAACAAAATTACATTTTATTTAAAAATAAAAGCAAATTAGGTTTTTTACTCCGCACCGCACCTCCCACCCAATCCCTAGCCCAGGCCACATTTCCCTCCACGTCAGCTTGCTTTCTTGTGTGCGATTCCCTTCGCATTCGCAGAGGCAACGGTGTCGCTGCTCTGCACTCCACCACTGGCGTGTTCCCCTTCCCCAACCAAAACCCTCTTCCTCCTCGCTCGAGGTCACTACAGCGGCGGCAGCACCACCACCGCACATCACCCTCAGATGGCGTCACCGCCGAGCTCCTGCACCTTCGATGACCCCGCCGCCGCACCGCCGAGGTCCTCGTGGGTCATCCTCGGCAGCATCCCGCGCGCGTCGTCCCGGCGCGGCGGCGGGGGCGCGGCGCCGAGGCCGCCGACGTGTCAGTGGATCTCACCGCGCCCCCGCGCGTGTCGCGCCTGACCATCTCCGAGAGCGTGTTCCCGGCTCCCCCCACGCCGAAGAACTTTCCGTTCCTCCTCGCCACGGACCCCTCGGGCCTGCTCCTCCTCTCCGCCATCCTCACCACCCCGCGCACCCACGTCGACATCAACCGCCCTGGCGTGAAGGGCGTCGCGTGGAGGGACTACGACTCGCGCTTCTTCGTCCTTGACGCCATCACGGGATCCGCGTTCCGTCTCCCGGACCCGGGGCCGCAGGAGCCCATCGAGCACCAGGCGCTCGTCAGGGTCCTCACCCACCGCGGCGGCTACGTGGTCGCCGTGCTCCTGCCCCTCGTCGGTAGCGACACGGCCCACCTCCGCTGCTACTCCTCCGACGTCGGCGAGTGGGTCGACAAGAGCGTGCACTACCCACTCCCGCCACGTCCGCTGTCGCCGCTCTGCACGGTGGCACACCAGGGCAGGCTCTGGTGGGCTGACTACTCTTTTTTTAGATAAAGGAACAAAAGAGTTCCGGCCTCAACAGTTCAAGGAACTGCCTGCAGCCAAACAGATACAACTCACACACCCTCCACAGCACATAGGCCGAATATGCACCCTTACAAAGCACGACAAATAGTCAAAACACACAGTTTACATCACAAAGCAAAACTAGTTTCCAATGCGCTTTAGAGCATTCCACCCCGACTTATTAAAAATCTCCAAAGACGCACCCTCTAGTGCACGACAGCCATCCTTCAGAATAGTTCTCCCTTCATGTTTAGAGAGGACGGACCAAGTCCTAATCCAGAACGTCCCCCCTAAAAATCACCTGCAAAATAGACTTGTAATGTGACTTTTGAAAAACCAAATCATTCCTGCTGATCCACAAGGCCCAACAAATGGCCGCCAAACCGACCAACATAGGGTTCCTTTGCTTACTCGAAAAACTTCTAAGCCAAGGACCAAAAAGATGTTCCACTCCCTCCGGTTTTTTAACCCCAAATGTAAGACACACACTTCCCCACGTAAGTTGAGCTATGGGACAATAAAAAAAGAGGTGTTGAATTGTTTCCTGCTTCGCACAAAAGCAACAATTTGTACACCCTTTCCAATGTCTTTTGACTAAATTATCTTTAGTTAACACAACCCCCTGCCTAAGATACCAAAGGAAGATTTTAATCTTCAAAGGGATCTTGGCTTTCCACGCCCAACCATTGACCAGAGTCCCTTCTCTCAACAGTATGTCATTGTACATATTCTTCACCGAAAAAGTTTTATTGGCCGTCCAAAAGAAAGAGTCCTTGCGATCATTAAGATTTACCCACAGGACATCCCCCACTAGTTCGAGCCACTTGGCCCAATTGTCCCCCACTAAAGCCCGTCTAAAAGATACATTCAATGGGGTAGTACTTAGCACTTGAGCAACCAACAAATTTTTTTCTCACAATTCTGTGGAGACTTGGATATCTTACCATCAGAGGCTCCTTCCCTAACCACAGATCTTCCCAGAATCTAGTCTGGGAGCCATCATGAACTCTGAATCGACCTCGCTGCAACACAAGATCTTTAACCTCCATTAGACCTGCCCAGAAATGAGAGTCTCCTTTCTTTTTCACCACCTGCGATAGTGTCCTTCCTTTAAGGTACTTTTTCTTGAGCACTTGCTGCCACAAACCATCCTCATTGAGTAACTTGACAATCCACTTACTTAACAAGCATTTGTTTTGGGTATCCAAATCGATAATACCCACCCCCCAACACTCTTTGGCTTACACAGAATGCTCCACTTGGCCAACCTATATTTCTTTTTGTGCTCATCACATTGCCAAAAGAATCTAGATCTATAATAGTCCAGTTTCTCCAAAACACCTTTAGGTATTATGAAGAAAGATAACATAAACATTGGTAGGCTCGATAGGACCGAGTTAATGAGGACAAGCCTTCCTCCCGATGATAACAGCTTACCCTTCCAACTACTAAGCTTCTTTTGAAGCCTCTCTTCAATTGCCCTCCAATCCCTATTGAAAAGTCTACTAGGACTCATAGGGATACCTAGGTATCTAAACGGAAACTCACCCTCTTTGCATCCAAAAAGACTCACATACTCTGCAACCCTCTCCTTTGTATCCCCAAAGCAGAATAACTCACTTTTATGGAAGTTGATCTTAAGCCCAGACAACTTCTCAAAGGCACTTAGTATTAATCTCAAGCTTTTGGCTTTCTCTATATCATCATCCAGAAAAAGAATCGTATCATCTGCATACTGTACATTTGAGAGACCATCCTCCACTAAGTGAGGAACCAGTCCATCAAAAAACCCCATGTCTTTCGACCTCTCAATCAACGCTGCCAACATATCTGCCACTAAATTGAATAGAATTGGGGACAAAGGATCTCCCTGTCTTAGACCTTTTTTGGTTTGAAAGAAATGACCCAAGTCTTCATTCACTTGCACACATACACTTCCCTAGAAACCACTTTCTCCATCCACTGACACCACACAACCGGGAAACCCTTCATCTTAAGAACTTGCTGCAAGAAGTCCCAAGTAACCTTGTCATAGGCCTTCTCAAAATCTAGCTTGAGAATAAGTCCTTTTTGCTTTTTTTCTTTTCAGCTCATGGATGGTTTCATGCAAGACTACCACTCCCTCCAAAATGTATCTTCCAGGCAGGAAAGCCGATTGCGATGATTTGGTAACCCTACATGCCACCGACATGAGTCTGTTTGCCAAGACCTTTGTAAAGATCTTAAAGCTAACATTAAGCATACAAATGGGCCTATATTGCTGAATTCTCTTGGCCTCCTTCTCTTTTGGGAGCAACATAATTGTTCCAAAATTGAGACAGAAAATAGGTGGATTTCCTGTATGGAAGTCTCGGAACATAGCCATGAGGTCTTCCTTTATGAGACTCCAAAACACCTAGTAAAATTCAGCTGGAAACACATCAGGTCCCGGAGCCTTATTATGTTTCATTTGAAAAATAGCCTCTCGGATCTCCTTTTCAGAAAATTCAGCCACTAGCATCTCAGTTTCTGTATCAGTGACTTGAGGAATATCCTCCACCAAAGACTCATTGAGTGATAATCTGCCATCTTCTGAACTTCCAAAAAGATTCTTATAGTATTTAGTGACATAACTCTTAATTGGTTTCTCCCCTTCAATAACTCCTTCATCTTGTTCAAGACGAAAGATTCTAGTCTTCTTCCTTTTCCCATTTGCCACCATATGGAAATACTTCGTATTGTTATCCCCTTTTAAAATTGTAGTTGTCTTAGCTCTTTGAAACCATTTTACCTCTTCTTCCCTGAGCAGTTGCGTAATTCTTTCATGAATACTCTGCCTTAAGTCCCACTCACACTGTCTTAGCAGCTGGGACTCTGCTTTCTTATCTAGCTCCTCAGCTTTCCTCAACAATTCTTGTTTTTCTTTCTTATAAGCCCCGTTCATATTCTTTGCCCACCCCCGCAGAAATTGTCTCAACCTTCTAATCTTGTTTTGCCACCTTTGCATCGCGGTGTTGCCTCTGGTTTCTTTGTTCCAGACATCAGAAACCATCTCAAAGATTCCCTCCCTTAGCAACAAGCCCAACTCAAACTTAAATGGTGGTTGCCTCTTGGGTTTGGCTTTTTCTCTTGTACTTAGCAAGAGAGGGGTATGATCCGAAATTTCCCTGTTATGGGCCTCCACTGTCACCAATGGATATTCCTGTTCCCATTTTGTACTAACCAACACCCGATCCAACCTCTCATATGTAGGTACCCTACGAGAGTTAGCCCACGTGAACTTACGACCGGACATCTCTATCTCTCTTAGATCCAGGCTATCAATGACCGCATTAAATAAGAAGGGCTATCGACAATCAAATCTATCATTATTTTTCTCACTACTGTTTCGAATGATGTTAAAATCTCCTCCAATGCACAAAGGTAACTTCTCATTATCGCACACTTGCACTAGCTCAGTAAGAAATGATTCCTTGAATTTTGGTTGGGCCGTCCCGTACACAGCCACCAAAACCCATTTAAAATCACTTTTCCTATCCCTCAAATTGAATTTCACAAAAAAATCCCCATCATCAATACTACCCATATCTAACACATCCAGGTTAACCCCTAGCAGAATGCTGCCTCACTCCCATGAGGTGCAATCCAATGCCACACGAAGTGTCTCCGTCCACTAAAATTATTCAGTGTGTCTTGAGGGAAATCCTTCTTGTCTGTTTCCAAAATAGCAATAAATGCTAAGTTATGCTCCATGGAAGTCTCTCTTAGAAATCTTGTTTTAGCCAAGTCGCTAAGACCTCTGCTATTCCAAAACATTCCCTTCATTTGGCACCTTTTTTAGAAAACTTCACCTATTTTATCTTGCAAGTCTTATTCAAACACGACTTAGCGTGAGACTTGCCTTTACGGTTGAAGTCATCAAGCTCGTTGCTTAAAGGGAAACTTGATTCATCAAACACCTCCTCCATTAAATCACCACACAAGATCTTAGAGCAAATTTTCCATGTTCTCCCAACTCTCCTCCTCGCTACCAAAATCAACCCAATCATGCTCAAACCCTCCCACTTCCCCGACCTCCCTTCCCGAATTGGGTTCTGTCGGTGTTTTAGACCGACAACCTACTAAGGGGAGTACCCGAAGTAGATGAATGTGGCCTCGCCGAGATCGGTAACTCGAAGGAAGAGACACATGGCACACAATTTAGACAGGTTCGGGCCACGAGGTGCGTAATACCCTACGTCCTGTATGTTGCGTAGCTCTGGATTGATTGGGTATGATTACAAGATGGTGCAATTGTACGCCGTGAGATGAGATTCGATGCTAGAGAAGGGTCCCTGCCTCGCCTTATATAGTCCGGGAGGCAGGGTTACAAGTCGGAGTAGGGAGAGAGTACTAGTCGAGTACGTCTAGGAGTCTTCCATACAGTGCGGGACATGTACAGCTTCCTAACCGAGTACTTCTCCTCCGTAGTCCTTGTGCTCCACACCATCAGGTGCTGTGTAGCTCAAGCCGGGTAGTCCCAGGGGCCCACCGAGTAGTCGGTCTTGGTACCCACCGAGGTAGTGGGCCCAGGGAGGTCCATACGACAAGCCCCCGAGTACTTTGTAGTCGAGAAGGATAGCTTCAAGTAATCTTGACGGCCTTAACGAGTAGTCCTCAAGCGTCCCCGAGTACTACAAGTCAAAAGTCCTCAAGAGTAGTCGAAGCATCCCGAGGCTGGAATGTACTCCAGCTGATGTTTGAGCAATCTTGAAGTCTTCTCGAGTAGTCCTAAGCGTCCTCGAGTGCTGCCCTCGAAGGTCTTCAAAAATGCCCGCGTTGTCTTGAAGCCGAAGCTGATATGGAAGTGCGATTGCAAAATCGCACTCCATTTGGAGTAGCCCCCGAGCCTTAGGCTGAGTCGCAGGCTCTGGCTGAGGGTCCATCTGAAGTCTTGGCAAGAATATCCCGAAAGATCCGGAGAGAAAAAACCGAAGGACACGTGGCACGGAGCCCCCGAGCCTTGAGTCGAGTACTTCCTCTCGAATTGAAGGGTCATCTTGTAGAATGTGTCCTGAGATGCTCCTGAGTCTTGTCGCGTCCCAGGTAGTCGAGTAGAAGTAGTCGAGCCCCCGAGGTGAGGCGCGTCGACTAGTAGAATACGAAGAGTCACGCGCGGCCGCTGAGTCAGCCGAGCGCGGACTTATCCATCCGACCGTTGGAGGGCCGTTTTGAATTATAAATAGAAGCCAAAACCCTTAGGGTTTTTCACCCATCGCTGCTGTAGCCATTTCGAAAAGATCTTGGTCAGAATCACCTCCAGCGCACGCCGCCGCCGCTGTAGATCTGAGCGCGCCGCCACCCAGAGCTGCTAGAGTAGCCCCCGAGCGAATGCGTGTGAAGACACCATGCGCTTGGAGAATGAAGCCGTCGCCGTCCAAGACCACGAAGACCGCCGGGAAGAAGAGGGGCCGTGACGAGGTCGCCGGATCTGCTGTAGGGGCATCACCGCCGATGTATCCACCGCGACCAGATCCGAGCCGCGAGTGGAAAAAGTCGAAGACGAAGACCGAAGATTTGTTGGCCCTCCTCAACAGCGGTTTCATCCATGAGAAGGAGATGGACATGTGGAGGGCCGCCGCCGGGGATCTGTACCCCATGGAGAAGAGCGAAGACGAGATCCTGATGTTCGCGCGCTTCGCGGAGCGCGGACTCGCGCTTCCGGCTAGCGACTTCTTCAAAGGCCTCCTGGGGTACTACGGCGTCGAGTACCTCAACCTCAACCCCAACGGTATTTTCCATACCGCTGTCTTCGTCCACTTCTGTGAAGCGTTCCTGGGGATCAAGCCCCACTGGATCTTGTTCCGGAAGTTCTTCCGGGTGAAGCCGCAGCCGAGCGCCAGCAACCCGCGAGTAGTCGGTGGAGCAGGAATCCAGATGCGGGAGGACGCCGCCGAGCAGTACCTCTCATACAAGCTCATCGACTCCAACCAAGACTTGAAGGCGAAGTGGTTTTACGTCACGAACCACCACCCAGGGTTACCGAAGCCGAGCGGGAAGCAGCCGAAGCATCGACCGTGGTGGAACACGGAGCCGACGATGCAGGAGGGGATCCAGCTCCCCGAGTTGTTGGCGCACATCAAGGTGCTTAGAGAAGCCGGGCTGAGGGCCGAGCACGTGGCCTTCAGCTTCATGAAGCGCAGGGTGCAGCCACTGATGGCCCGCGACACCCTGGGCTTCGAGTACACCGGCGATGACGACACGTCGCGGATGCCTGGAGGCGAGGTCGACGACGACGACATTGTCGATAGGCTGACGCGCATCTTCAAGGACATGCCACCGTACACGGCGTGCCCTGTCCCGGAGTACTCCGCCGCGCGCCCGCCAAAGGAGGTAAGTAGCCGTACCCCCCAGTCGAGTACCCATTCCTTCTAAGTAGTCGCGCTGATGAGTTGTGTCTTGCAGGACGACTTGAAGAAGTTCATCTCCGAGCCGACGCCGCCTCCTCTGGAAGTCGAGATCCCGGAGGAGAGAAAAACCAAGGCCAAGGAGCGGCGGAAGGTCGGCGAAGGAGACGACACCGTCATCGTGGAGGACACGTCCGACGACGACGACGACGAGGAGACGCTGCAGGACCGCTTCCAGCTGCGGTCGAGGTTCAGCCATCCCGGCTTACCTCACGTGCCCCTCGTACAAGATCCACCGGCTAGCCTGGAGGCTACTCTAGCTGCGCTGCCACGGAAGCCGCACAACCCCGCCCGCAAGCGGGTGACGAAGAAATTGAAGGTCTCTGAGACCACGCCTCAAGAGGTGAGACGTCTTGACTAGTGTAGTCGAGTACTAGTCTCTCGAGTTTACTTACTGATGGCTGAGCTTCCTTGCTTGCAGGAGGTGCCGCCGACGGAGCCCGCTGATCAGGGTGACGAAGGCGAGTGGGATACGGTGGGGGAACCCGCTGGGAGTCATAGCCCAGCCCCCACTGTTGAAGAGCTCTTGGCGCAGCTGGAGTGCCAGCCTCCTGCTCCTCAAGGGAGCACAGAACCTGCAGCCGCTGCTACTGAAGAAGTGGTGGCCGCGAAGGCGCAGAGGGGCGCCGCACCGCCGCCATTGCGCGTAGAAGAGGCAGCGGCCGCAGAGGCGCAAGAGGAGGCGCCCGCCGAGGCTGGACTGGTAGACATTGCCAGCATCCTCGGCGCCCCGACCGTGACGATAGTCCGGTCAAGCTTGTAAGTGTTGAGCCTTCCCGAGTAGTACTTGGTGTAGTAGTCGAGCTTGATTGATAGCCAATTTGTGTACTTCTGCAGGAAATCAATAGATCTGTCCTGGGAGGGGGATGAGCCCTCGACGGCGGTGGCGGAGGAAGAAGCCGCGCCGTCCGCCAAGGAGTCCGCTCCCGCCCCTCAGGCGGAGCCCGAAGCGGCGGGTACTGAGGCTACGTTGCCCGAGGCCAGCGTGGTCGAAGGTACGTACTCTGCTGAGGCTGTAGCACCCCAAAGAGTAGTCGTAGTGGCTGATGCACTTGCCTTCATGTTGACAGGTGCCGAGGCCGAAGGGAGCGACATCCCGGCGGCGGTGCCCATGCACAATTTGACACCACAAGTGCCGGAGGCTGCCGAAGGAGCCCCCGAGCCGATGGAGGAGGCCATCGAGGAGGCAGCCATGGCGACCGGAGGAGAGGAGGCCACCGTGCCACCAGAGGCTGCTCTGGAGGTGGTTGTCCGCTCCCCGAAAATCCAAGACGCGGAGCCCATCCGCTCTGCGCCGATGACTGAAGCCGCCACGAGTAGTCGTGGCGGGGTGGAGTTGCTGGCAGACGACTTGGTCGACCCGGCGACGGTGGCCAGGCACCTGGAGGCGGTCCTCCAGGCTGAACAGTGGATGAAGGTGAGTAGTCTTAACTCCTGAGTAGTCAATCCTTTGTTGTTGAGTACTCATTTGATATGTGTTGTCTGTGCAGGACGTCGTGGAGAGATCCCGCGAGAAGTCTAGCATGCTGCAAGGCTTCGGCGACGCGGTGCTCCGGGCTGAAGCGCTGGAGGATCAACTCTTGAAGTCGTGGAAGCACGTGGCCGCCATGCAACCTAAGCTTGATGCCGCCTTCGCCAAATATTACAATGGCATCCAGGAGATGCAGGCGAAGAGCGATGACTTGGTGCGGAAGAACAAGTCACTCCGCAACAAGAACAAAGGTACGCCACTTGACTTGTTGAGTAGTTGCTGGAGGTCAAGAGGTAGTCTAACCCGCTGCGCCTTGTTGTTTTACAGAGCTTGAGACCCAGGTTGAGAAGTTGAGGACTTCAGAGACAGACATGAAGAACCTCTTCTACCGGGAGCAGGAGGCCCGCCAGGTACTCGAGCTTGACTATAAGGAACTTGCCTTCGAGTGCGACAAGCACATGGAGCTTCGCATTGCTTACGATCGTGATCTCGTCAACTGCTACAAATCGTTGCGTGCCGAACGAGGACTGCGAGGCGCTGCGGGCCCAGCTGAAGGAACTTGAAGAAGCCGCGCTTCCCATTGCAAGACTCTTGGTGCCTCATCCTGGCGGCCCAAGATAGCACCGCTCGTGGATCGGCTCAAGGAAGCCCCCAGCCGGCTGGTAGCGTATGTGAAGCATCTGGCGAGGTCGATCCCGAACCAGGTGCTGGCCTTCATGAAGTCCTACTTCCCGAAGGCGCCCGTGGAAGTGGTCGGCGGCGGGGGTAGCCGCCAACCGTACGCACGAGCAAGATGCGGAGTCGTCGGGAGCAGATGGCGCCCATTGCGGAGCAAGTCGCCGAAAAGCTTAACCTCCAGTAGTCCTGTAATAGTTAGCTCATAGTAGTATGTGTACAAAAACATTTATAATGTAATTGTTCAAGTATTAATGAAAGAAAAGTTCCATCAATGAGTACTCGTAGTCGCGATCCTAGAGTGCGGAGCCCCATCGTGGAGTTGATGCGAGTAGTCGTACTCGGCAGTAGTCCCGTTGAGGGAAGTAGACAGTAAAGAAGTTGATGATCGATCAAACTTTATTACTGAAGAAGTACACCTGGATGGCCAGGGTCGTAGTTACAGAGTAGTTGCCTGGACCCGGAGGCCTCTTACAGCTAAGTGGTGCTAGGGCGAGTAGCCGCTTACAGCAGTAGATCCGTAAGTAGCCATGTAGGCTGGATCTGGTAGTACATGGTCTCTTAGTAGACCGCTGCTAGAGTCCTTTGTCGCTCGTCGTAGCCCAGGATCCGTAGGTAGCCGCGCGGGCTGGATCCTGGAGAGGGGTAGTCCGGAGACTAGTGCCTGGACCCGGAGGCCGCTTACAGCGTAGGAGTAGTCCGGAGACTGGAGCCAGGACCCAGAGGCCGCTTACGACAGAGGGGTCTTGATGTAGTCGTGTAGACTTGAACCCCGGAGTAGTCGTGTGGACTAGGCGTAGAACCGACAGAGTTGGTCGATGTTCCACGAGTTGTTGATGTCTTCTCCTTCAAGTGTCTGGAGGTGGTAGGAGCCCGGCCCGGTCACCTTTGCAATTGTGAAGGGACCTTCCCAGGGGGAGCTGAGCTTGTGTAGTCCTTCCGTGTTCTGGATACGACGGAGGACGAGATCACCAATGTTGAAGGAGCGTTCCTTGATGTTGTGATCATGGTAGCGTCGGATACCCTCCAGGTACCTTGCTGATTGGACGAGGGCAGCGCAGCAAGCTTCTTCGAGTCCATCGATGTCAACTCTTCTGCTATCTTCAGAGATGCCTTCGTCATAATGCTCTACTGCTGGTGAGTTCCATATGACATCAGCAGGGAGGATTGCTTCGGAGCCGTAGACCAGGAAGTAAGGGGATTGCCCCGTTGGCTTGGAGGGCTGAGTACGTAGCCCCCAGAGTGCATTGGGTAGTTCCTTGATCCACTTGCCTCCTTTGGAGTTAGCAGCGTCGTGTAGCCGCTTCTTGAGAGCGTCGAGCACCATCCCGTTGGCGTGCTCGACTTGTCCGTTGGCCCGAGGATGGGCAACTGAGACATATCGGACGTCGATCCCTTGCCGTTCTCGCGGTACTCCCGGAAGCTGGTGGTTGTTGAAGTTGGAGCCCAGATCTGTGATGATGCGGTGGGGTAGTCCGTAGCGATGCACGAGTTCATCCAGGAAGTCGAGTACTCTGTCAGCCTTGGGGCATGTGACCGGCTTGACCTCGATCCACTTGCTGAACTTGTCGATGGCCACCAATACCCTGTTAAAGCCACCTGGCGCAGTTGGCAGTGGCCCAATCATGTCGAGCCCCCAGCAGGCGAAGGGCCAGGTTGGCGGTATGGTGACTAGCTTGTAGGCTGGGACGTGTTGCTGCTTGGCGAAGTATTGGCATCCTTGGCACCTTCTGACGAGTTCCTCAGCATCGCCCAGGGCTGTGGACCAGTAGAAAGCTCGCCGGAAGGCCTTGCTGACCAGCGTGCGGGAAGACGCGTGGTTGCCGCAGACGCCCTTGTGGATTTCCTCCAAGATGTCCTTGCCTTCTTGCCGGGGGACGCACTTCATGAGTACTCCAGAAGATGCGCCCCGCTTGTAAAGCTTGTCTCCGACGAGGACGTAGGACTTGGCGCGACGAATGAGCTGCTCGGCCAAGTTCTTGTCCGAGGGAACCTTCTGCTCGCTGAGGTAGTCGATGAAGGGTTGCCTCCAGTCCACGTCGATCATCATGACCTCCTGTCCAGCTGGTGGGTGCGCTGGGACAGTGGTCGGTGGCGCCGGCTCCGGGATGGATGGCGCATGAAGCTCGTGAACGAAGACACCCGCTGGTACTTGAGCGCGGGTAGATCCAAGCTTCGACAGGACGTCCGCTGCAACATTGTTGTCGCGGACGATGTGGTGGAACTCGAGACCGTAGAACTTGTTCTCGAGCTTGCGGACTTCTAGGCAGTAGGTGTCCATGTTCTCCTTGTTGTGGTCCCAGGACTTGTTGACTTGGTTGATGACCACTGCGGAGTCGCCGTAGACTAGTAGCCGCTTGATGCCTAGTGAAGCCGCGAGGCGGAGCCCATGCAGGAGAGCTTCGTACTCGGCTTCGTTGTTTGAGACCTTCCAGAAGATCTGCAGGACGTACTTGAGTTGTTCACCCGTTGGAGAGATTAGGAGTACCCCTGCACCTGCGCCCTCGAGGTTGAGTGAGCCGTCGAAGTACATCACCCAATGCTCTGGTCGCACGGCTGGAGTAGGTAGCTGGTTCTCCCGCCACTCCGCCATGAAGTCGACTAGCGCCTGCGACTTGATGGCTGTGCGTGGCTTGAAGTCGATGGTGAGGGCGCTGAGCTCGACTGCCCACTTGGAGATTCTTCCAATAGCATCTTGGTTCCGCAGGATGTCGCCGAGCGGGTAGTCGGTGACGACGGAGATCGAGTACTCCTGGAAGTAGTGTCGTAGCTTCCACGAGGTGATGAGTACTGCGTACGGAAGATTCTGCACAGGCTGATAGCATGCCTTGGACTCTGACAGGACCTTGCTGACGAAGTAGACTGGGCGCTGGACTGGGTAGGCGTGGTCGTCTTCCTGCCGCTCGACGATGATGGCAGTACTGACCACGTGAGTAGTCGCAGCGAGGTAGAGCAGTAGCTGCTCGCCTTTGCGAGGGGCCGTGAGGACCGGTGGCTTCGATAAGAAGTCCTTGAGCTGGGCA
Source organism: Cenchrus americanus (assembly GCA_947561735.1). NCBI lineage: Eukaryota > Viridiplantae > Streptophyta > Magnoliopsida > Poales > Poaceae > Cenchrus > Cenchrus americanus. The sequence goes on along the minus strand of OX387242.1, from coordinate 122,055,219 downwards.
AGGGCTTGATTCGCCTCTGGAGTCCACATGAACTTCTCTTGGTGCTTGAGTAGTTTGAACAAGGGGAGTCCCTGTTCTCCAAGCTTTGAAATGAATCTGTTCAATGCCGCCATGCACCCGGTCAGCTTCTGGACGTCTTTGATGCACGTGGGAGCTTTCATGCTGGTAATGGCGGAGATCTTCTCGGGGTTGGCTTCGATGCCGCGTTGGCTGATGATGAAGCCGAGTAGTTTGCCCGAAGGTAGGCTGAAGATGCACTTGTTCGGGTTGAGCTTCCAGCGGTACTCGCGCAGGGATGCGAAAGTCTCTTCAAGGTCGTCGATGAGGGCACTGGAGTTTCTGGTCTTGACGACCACGTCATCCACGTAGGCTTCGACGTTCTTGTTGAGTTGCTTCTTGAAGCAGGCCTGGATAGCTCGTTGGTAGGTAGCGCCGGCGTTCTTCGACCTGAAGGACATGGTCGTGTAGCAGTACGCGCCAAACGGGGTGATGAACGCGGTCTTCTCCTGGTCTTCTTCCTTGATCGCGATCTGGTGGTACCCGGAGTAGCAGTCGAGGAAGCAGAGCAGGTCGCAGCCCGCCGTGGAGTCGATGACTTGATCAATCCGCGGCGACCCGAAGGGGTCCTTGGGGCAGTGTTTGTTGAGGTAAGTGTAGTCGACGCACATCCTCCACTCGTTCGAGATCTTCTTTCGGACGAGGACAGGGTTGGCGAGCCACTCAGGATGGAAAACTTCTCTGATGAAGCCGGCCGCGAGTAGTTTGGCGAGTTCCTTCTTGATGGCGTCCCGTCTGTCGTCGGCAAAGCGTCGGAGGTGTTGTCGCTTGGGGGTGGCCTTAGGATCGACGTTGAGGCAGTGCTCAATCAACTCCCTGGGCACTCCTGGCATGTCCGCTGGCTTCCACGCGAAGATGTCGCTATTATCTCGGAGGAAGTTGATGAGTGCGTCTTCCTATTTGGGGTCGAGGCCGGCCCCAATGGTGGTGGTCTTGCTGGAGTCGCCTGTTCCGAGGTCGATCGTCTTGACTAGAACCTCCTCAGGTGTCTGAGGCTTGTTGGCGCTGTCAGACTTCTCCGGGATGTCGAGTTCACTTGTAGCAAGCTTCTTCGACGCAGAGTAGACCTCCATCATAGCGTTGGGTACTTGATTCGTAGAGGCGATCTCCACGGCTTCTGTGTCGCAGTCGTGGGAGATCCTCAAGTCCCCTTGAAGAGAGAGTACACACGCTGGGCTTGGCATCTTGAGTACCAAGTAGGTGTAGTGGGGCACCGCCATGAATTTGGCGATGGCCGGTCTGTCGAGGATGGCATGGTAGGAAGTCTCAAAGTCCTCGACCTCGAACTTGATGTACTCGGTACGGTAGTTGTCCTTAGATTCCTCGAAGGTAACTGGCAGGACCACTGAGCCCAGTGGGATAGTCGCGTTACCGGGGACGATGCCGTAGAAGGGCGTGTTGCTCTTGGTGAGCATGTGGGTGATGTCAAGCTTCATCTTCTTCAAGGTCTTGGTGAAAAGGACGTTGAGCCCGCTTCCACCATTGATGAGGACCTTGTTGAGCTTGGAGCCCATGACCACCGGCTTCAGGACGAGGGGGAACCGTCCTGGTTCGGAGAAGCTGGTCCATTGATCCGCGCAGGAGAAGGTAATGGGTACCTCTGACCACCTGAGAGGGGTCAGGACCGCTGGTTCAATGCTCATGACTTCTCGACGGGTAGCCTTTTGTTCCCGTGTGCTGGGTAGTCCGCCGAAGAGGACGTTGACGGTCTTGTCGGGTTCCTGGAAGTCGTTGTTATCTCCGTCGTTCTTCTTCTTGCCCTTTTTGTCGTGAGGGTGCGGTGGCTCTGGAGTACTCTTGAGTGCATGCCTGAGTTGGTAGCACTGCTCGATGGTGTGGTTACCGTTCAGATGCCACGGGCACTTCTCCTTTAGCAAGTCTTTGAAGCCGCCGGAGTTCTTCTTCGAGTTCTCCTTCGCAGGGCACTGGATAGCCGCGACAGTGTTGTCTGGCTTGCGCTTGCGGTTGGGACCCGAGTAGTTGTTGTTGTTGTTGCGATCGCCTTGGTTCCCGTTGTTGCCGCTGCCGCCGCCCGCGTTCTGCTTGTTCTTGCCACGGATGGCGTCGTACTTGGCGTTGGCCTTGTATTCTTCATCCGCCCAGGACGTGGTCATGTCCTTGAGGTGGGGGATGGACTTGGGGCGGCGACTACCGAAGTCTTCAAAGGTGCGGCGGTGGTAGAGGCCGTCTTGGAAGAGGTCGATGACCTCTTTGTTGGTGACGTCGACTACGGTAGCGCGCTTGTCGAAGAAGCAGCGCATGTACTTGCGGAGGGTCTTGCCTTGTTCCTGCTTGACCATGGCCAGGTCCATGCGAGTACCCGATCGGCCCATGGTGCCCGCGAAATTGCTGGTGAACTGCTCCTTCAGCTGGTCCCACTTGTCGATCGAGTGCTTGTCCAGTGACTCGAGCCATGTGAGTGGAGCTTGATCCAGGCAGAAGGGGAAGTAGAGGCACTTGGTGTCGTTGTTGCCGCCAGCGTTCTCGATGGAGAGGGCATAGCACCTGAGCCACTGGATGGGGTCCTGCTTCACGTCGTACTTGGTGATCCCCAAAGGCTTGAACTTGTCGGGGAGGAGCAAGTTGCGAAGTCGAGGTGAGAAGGCGGGGAAGCCGTCATTGTCGCCTGCAGTGGTTGACTTCTTCCACCGCAGCTCCTCAATCTTCTGGTGGGCATCGTAGCCGCCCTGTGAGGCACCAGAGGCGTGGCTGTTCACGTGGCCACGGCCGCCGCGACTGCCGCCGCCTCCGGCCCTCCTGTTAGCTCCGTGGTTGGAGCTTCTGTCGTCGCCGCCGCCGCCGTCAAGGTCGCGGCCCCCACCACCGGCAGGAGCGCGGTGAGGAACGACCTCGCGGTTGCTGTTGCCACCCTGTGGAGGTCCGCCGGCGTTTGAGCGAGTACGGTTGGGCTGGGCCGAGAGCTCAGCTCGAGTACGGTTGGGACCGAGGTTGGCGCTGTGACTTGTAGCTTCGTTGTCGCGGTGCCTGGCGGGAGGAGGCTGGTTGACCCTGTTGTCGACCCGCATGAAGTAGGCGTCTTCAGTGAGCTTGGCGATGACCTCCCCGGCGTGAATTCCCTGGGCCTGGCGTGCGATCGCTGTGATCGACATGAGGCATTGCTCAGGGGTAGTGTGTACTCTGCTCTCAACCGCCTCGAGAGCTTCCGCGAGGTTGTGGATGGGGAGATTGTCTCGGAGACGCCGGCGCCGTTCGCTGCGCTTCCTGTTACGCTCACGTCGAGCGTCTCTGTTGGCGGGGGTCTCATCTGCTGGTGCATCGGCAGACAGCTCGTCGGAGGAGATGTCTTCAAGGTACTTGTCTTGAGCCGTCCCTGAAGGTCCTGGGGTGTCGCTGGCAGCCATGAAGACTTGGCGATCAGGGGTGCCAAGGCTGGACTCAGAAGCCGCCACCTCAGTTGGGGTGTTTGAGTCAGCTTGGGTAAGTGGTGCTCCCTCCTGGAACGGGAGCGAGTTGATGTAGGCGACGTAGCGTGAGTCTCCGCTTATCAGGTCGGCGGGCTTGCGGTCTGGCCAGTAGACGAATCTCCCAGCCGGTGTGGATGTTATAACCAGCCCAGAGGCCGGCCCTGATAAGGGATGCTCAGTAGAGTTGTCTTCGGACTCAGGATCCTCTGGGTCCGACCCGAAGTCGAACTCGTATGCGGAATTCGAGTAGAACCCGGAGAGGGGGTTGGAGTTCAAAGCTTGGCCGGGGGCGGTGTCGGAGTCCGAGTTGTACTCGGGTACGGGTTCCTTGCCGGCCTGGCGTGAAGAAGGAGCCCCCGTGCGGGCTCGGCTGAGGATGCGGGGACCACGCGCGGAGTGCTCACGGGGTGAGGGGACCGCCCGCGATGGCTGAGCAGCCGGCTCGCATGCGATGGCCCATGGAGACATCGAGTTCGAGTTGGAAGCGGACTCGAGCTCGAAGTCGGCGTGGTGGTTGAAGAGCGAAATTTCGCCGAACTTGCCGACGAGTTCGCCTGTGACGACTTCAGGGAGCTGTTAACACCATAATTTGGTAAGGAGTCTGACCTGTGGGTCCGGTTCGAAAAAGGGTCCGTCTGGTGGAAGGAAGAATATTTTCAGAGATTTTCGGCAAAGAGATCTGCGGTCGGCTATCTGCTCCAGTTCGGCAAAGGAATAGTAGAGCTGATTTTGCGGGATTGGACGATGACGTGGCTCAATCAGGGGAGACGAATGGATGGATAGGCGATCGGGCTTAGTTAGGCAACGAATCCATTCGCAGTTGTATTCAACAGGGTATAAATACGACCCCTGAATGTATGTAACAGACACAATCATTCCTCAATATACACCGGCCTTGCGCCAAACCCTAGAGTCCTTGTCGTGTCGTCGAGTTCTTCGAGAGGGCCAATCGATCCGTCGAGCTCCGTGAGTATCGGCAACCTTGTATCATGTCTAGTATCATGCAGTGGATTTAGATCTGATGCAAGTAGTCTTGTTACCATGCTTCGTGTCATGCGGTAGATTCAAGCTTGGTTCAAGAAGGTTTCTTGTTAGATCATGAGCCATGCGGTAGGCTAAGATCTGGCTTGAAGCTAGTTATCGGCTCTATTGGATTTTGGCAAGATCCAATAGATTCATTAAGTTACCCCGTGTTATTTTGAGTTTTACTTTATGTTTTAATTCATGTAACACATCTCTCGCCCAATCTAGATGGATTTGGATCGGCTATGTCTCTTCTATGATCCTTGTTCGAGTAGGTTTCATGTTTTAGCATGTGGGTCTTATGCTTTCCGATAGCCGAAACCAAATCGATCTAGGTTGTTACGTGTTGCGGGTTCAAGCTTGCCATGTTCGTATAAATCTTGAAAGAACCGGGTATCATGCGGTAGATGCAGGTTTTTGGGTTGCTTTGGAGCTAGTCATCCGGTGGATTAGATTCCCAAATCAGTCTGATAGATTTATTCACGTGGTAATGTTTGTTCCTTCTTCATGGACCCCGAATCGGTACGTTCACCCGTATTCGGTTATGTTTCTTCACGAGTAGATCCCGTACGTTATTTATGTTTTAAATGATGTGTGCTTCTAGCTTTCCATATTTAGATTGTATCATGCGGTGGATAGATCTATTTGTGGAAAGTGGTACGGTTTTTCATGCAAGTTGTATCATGCGGTGGATAGATTTGTTTGGTATCGTACCCGACGGATCTTAAAGTAACTAGACATGCGGTAGACTAGTGCTTTGGATCTATGCATGCTTGTTTAATACATGATCATGTCCGTGCTTTACTTTATTTATTTAATGATTAATCTTCATGGGGATCGGTCATAACTTTGCGCGTGCATCCTTGTTTATACAAAGACCGATCGCTGTCACGCTTACGTCATCCATTCGGCAGTGTTCTTTTTTCCCCTTTGCGTTTTCCCGAATGGTCGTGGCTCTTTGACAGATAGCTTTCTATAGCTATGTGTTATCCCATCTGGCTCTTTAGCCGTAAATATGGAACTGTCTGGTACCACCCGGCAAGTTCCAAGCTTTGATATCTAACTCGCCTTACCTTTTGTTAATTTTCGGGAAAAATTGATCGGCACGTCATTTGCTCTCTGCGCGTGTGAAGCCAGCTTTGTTCGGCTTGCTGTGTGATTGGCGTTGAGTGCACTTTGTGCGTCAACACACTTTTTGGCACGCCCAGTGGGACCACAGCCGAATTGGTTCAAGATGCCTGAAATCTCAGACCTCATGGATGTCAACCTCGAAGAGCTTTCTCCAGAGCAGCGGCAGCAGCTCCAAGACGCCGTGGACCAGTTTCAGCAAAAGTGTCTCATGTCGTTTAAGAAGAATAGAAGTGGTGTCCCGTATCTGAAGAATGACATGCCCAGGGTGCTGCTGCCAGGAGAGAGCGATGCCACATCCTAGCAGGAAAAGGAGGAATGCGCGTGCGTATTCCAAGAATCGGCAGACTACATGCTCATCAAGCACAACAAGGCTTTCCTCGGGTCGCTCCAGCAGATGATGGTGGCCATCTTTGGCCCGGGCATGGAGCAAGCGTTCGGGAAGGCGCCCTTCCAGAAGAGCACTGTGGAGCTGGGTGAATCAATCTGTCAGCCGCCGCTACGGAGCCAGCCATAGCAGCCTCCTCCTCAGAGCTCCGGAAGCCAAGCGTTCCAACCTCCTCCGCAGGCGCCGGGGGGCGCCCGGTTCGGCCCCCGTTGCAAGCTTCGGGAAGTCGGCCAATCCGCCGCCACCACGGAGCAAGCACAGGTCGGCCCCGTGCAACGCCCGAATCCGTACCAGCCTACGTACGGAGACCTAGCGTTCGGCTCGTCTGGGGCCCCACTTGATCCCGGTCGGAGAATTGCTCCGTCGACCAACTGGCTCCAGAAGAATCTGTACGGCGGTGGTTATCATGAAGTGGGAAACTACGGAGCGTTCGACGCCTTCCCGCACCCAGGGTACGCGCCAGCTGCAGGCGCGCAAGAAGATGACGCCCTAGCGCGCAAGATGGCCGAATTGATGCAAAATCAGTTCGGCCTCAAGCCAAAGATGCAGGGCCCCGCCTATAGGCCGCCGTTCCCAGAGTGGTACTATAACGTGCTCTTGCCGCCAAGGGTGAAACCGCCAACGGAATTCACAAAGTTCTCGGGGCAGGACGAGACAAGCACGGTCGAGCACATCGCCCGTTACCTCATGCAGCTTGGGGAATGCTCGGCCGAGGAGACGTTCAGGGTTCGCTACTTCCCCGCCTCACTGACAGTCCCGGCTTTTCGGTGGTTCTCATCCCCGCCTCTCCGAATCGGTGGCCGATGGAAGGATTTGGAGCGTAAATTCCACGCTCGTTATTTCAGCGGCGGCTACGAGAAGAAGCCGATTGATCTCGCCACCCCGAAGCAAGGCACGGCGAAACACCGCTGGAGTTTCTTAGAAGATTCAGGGAAGTCAAAGGCATGTGCTTCTCGCTGAACTTGCCAGACGATCAGCTGGCTGATATGGCCGTCGCCGGGATGTTGCCGGCCGTGCGCGAGAAGTTATTTGGGATGGAGTTTGAGAACCTGGGCCAGCTATCACAGAAGTTGTCTCTAATGAGCAATCAGGCATATGGTCTCAAGAAGGACCCCAAATTTGGCAAGCAGCACGACGTCGCTGACATCTACAACCAGTTCCTGGACAAAGCTGATCTGTTCGAAGATTCTGAGGATGAATTGGAGGTAGCTGCAGCGGAGATCATGTGGGGTAAGGAGCCCTTGACAATGAATCAGCGCTGGGTCAAGCAGACCAAGGGGACTTATGACTTTGACATCACGAAGGCTGATAAGTTGTTTGAGCTCTTAGTGAAAGAAGGCCGAATCAAGCTGCCTGAGGGGCATTCTATGCTTCGGCCCGATGGAGTTAAAGCGAAACGTTACTTTGGCTTCCATGACAGGGATTCACACTCCATCAACGATTGCAGGGTCTTCAGGATGAGGATCCAGAAGGCCATCCAGGAGGGACACCTCAAGTTCGATAACAAGATGAAGCTGGATGGCCACCCCTTTCCTCAGAACATGCTCGGCTTTTCTGTCAATGCGATAACAGCCGAGGAGAAGGGTAAGGTCAAGGTCCTGACCTCAGCCAGGTCCAAGCAAGGTGGAGCAGTGGACCCAGAACGCCACGTGACTCTGGAGCAAGTACAAGGTGACGCCCCCCGCATTCTCAAGAGCCACATCGAGATTGGGGAATCATCCAGGCCTAAGCCCAAGGTGACATCGCGCATTCTCCTCAACAAATGGCAGCGCCAAATAGAGAAAGAGCGCTACCAAAAGCGTTGTCATGAAGAGGAGCAGCGCAGAGCTGAAGAAGAAGCGCGCAGAAGGGACCAAGAGCAGTACACGCGCGAGCAGAAGCGCGCACACTAGGGATGCGCCTTCTTCAGGCACTGCTGGAATGAGGGTCTAAAGCTGCCCACATTGAAGAACTGTCCTGAATGCAGCGACAGGTATGTTGAGTACAGGCAGGAAACTGCCAATCGCCGATCCGTCCACGAGAGACTTGGAAGGATCCACCCTAATGGGGATCGGCGTCAAAAAATTGAAGTCATCGATCATCCCAGGAAACGCCAAGCTGATCTCAGGTGGGCTGATCAAGAAGAGGACGAGGATGACTACATCTAGCAGAAGGGGCAGTGGTGCCCGCCCGGCCTGCGCAAAAGCCAGAAGAGACGGGTCCAGCGCTTGAGGAACCGTGAATTGAAGCAGGCCGGGATCCAAACGAGGCAGATGTGGCGCCCCAAAGACCAACCTGAAGGATCGAAGCGTTCGGCTCCAGCATGCATGGTATACTTTCTTCCGAACGAGTTCATGGCTCCTGCTAACCAGGTTATGCAGGAGGAAGCTTCCTTCGACGACGAGCACACCGAGGAGATGATGGCACAACTGGTGCTGACCAAACAGGCCATCTTCGACAAACCGGCCAAGAACCGTCACATGAGGCCGCTGTACATGAGAGGATACGTCAATGGTAAGCCTTTGACCAAGATGTTCGTAGACGGTGGAGCGGCAGTCAATGTAATGTCGTACACCACCTTCAGGAAGCTTGGAATGGGCCCGAGCGATTTGACGCCTACGAGCATCATCTTGAACGACTTCGCCGGGAACCCCTCAGACACCAAGGGATGTGCTCACGTGGACTTGATGATCGGATCCAAGACGCTACTCACCACCTTCTTTGTCATCGAAGGCAAAGGAGCCTACGGCTTCCGTTTGGGCGGGATTGGATTCATGCTAACCTGTTGCGTCCCGTCCACCATGCATCAACGGCTTATCCGGTGGGTGGATGATGAGATCGAGGTCGTCCGGTGCGGATGACTCCGTGAGCGTGGCCAACATGGAACCAGCCTTCCCGGGAATACCAAGGCATTGATTGTTTCTCGGGGAAAGGCGGGGAGAAGGTCTGTTGAACTGTCGGCAGTGATCAACAGCCGATTCAAGCAGTCGGCTCTTATAGTAATTTTTAATGGAGAACCCCGTAGATGGCACCGATGGCAAATTAGGGCGAGGATTCATGTCGGCCGATAAACTGGAAGAAGTTGATATTGGAAGCGGTGATAAGCCAAGGCCGACGTTCATCAGTGCAAATTTGCGGCCCGGACTTCGGGGGATTTAATTGAGCTTCTCAAAGAATATAAGGATTGCTTCGCCCGGGATTACTCGGAGATGCCCGGATTGGATCGTTCCATCGTCGAGCATCGGTTGCCAATCAAGCCCGGTTTCAAACCATATAAGCAACCGCCCGGAAAATCTACAAGGATGAAGTATTGGCCGATGTGAAGAAGGAAATTGAAAGATTACTTGAAGCAAACTTCGTTCGGCCATGCGGATATGCGGAGTGGATTTCTAACATCGTCCCCGTGTATAAGAAGAATGGAAAAATGAGGGTTTGCATAGACTTCGGGGACCCGAACGCAGGCTACTCACATGGATGGATACCCGATGCCTATTGCCGATTTGTTGATTGACGCCGCCGCTTGGACACAAGGTGATTAGTTTCATGGATGGCAACGCGGGATACAATCAGATCTTCATGGCAATAGAAGACATATCAAAGACGGCCTTTAGATGTCCTGGTCATATAGGCCTATTCGAGTGGATAGTCATGACGTTTGGGCTGAAGAGTGCCGGTGCAACCTATCAACGGGCCATGAATTACATTTTTCATGGGTTGATCGGCAAAACTGTGGAAATCTACATTGATGACGTGGTGATCAAGTCCTTAAGTCATGACACCCATCTGGAAGATGTGAAGAAGACCTTGGAGTGCACCCAGAAACACGGTTTGAAGATGAATCCAAACAAGTGCGCTTTTGGGGTATCAGCTGGAGAATTCTTGGGGTTTCTGGTCCACGAAGGGGGAATTGAAGTTGGCAAGAAGAGCATGAAAGCCATTGATGAAGTCGTTCCTCCAACCAACCTCAAGGAATTGCAATCACTGCTCGGCAAGATCAACTTCGTGAGAAGGTTCATCTCAAATTTATCACAGAAGGTGTTGCCATTCTCTCCATTGCTGAAGCTAAAGAAAGATCAAAAATTCACATGGGGTGACGAGCAACAAAAGGCCTTTGATGAGATCAAGCAGTGTCGGTGCGGAATATGGTCCCGACACTAACCAGTAGATAGCGCCGTGGTCTATCCCTCAATGGTCGATGCCAAGCAACGAATGACACAAGGTTTTATCCTGGTTCCGGCCGAGGGGGCCGTACGTCCAGCAGGGGTGTGCTCGTGGCACTATATTGCTCAGCACCGGGGGTGCCTGTAGTGGGGCTGCTACAAGCAAGGCGGGAGAGGAAGTGTGGCTTCCAAGTCCCTGGAAGAGTGGCTGAAGATGTTGTGGGAGAATAAGAGAGTGAGTGCACGGTGTGTGAAGTGTTCTCGTGTCTCCGTTCGTTCGTCCCCCCCTGCGGCTCGGGGTTCGCCTCCCCTTTTATAGATCAAGGGGGCAGCGGGTTACATGCGCGCCGCGCTATCTAGCTATGTGGAGAAGTGCGACGTGCTACGGTGTAGAGTGGGCGGCAGTCCGGGCGATCCTTGCAGCGATCTGGTCATCATGGCCTGACTTGTACCCGAATAGTGGCGATTCGTGGGTAGGAGAGCAGCGGATGGCGGTGATGTTCTCTAATAGGCTCGAGGGAGGTGCTGACGCAGGCCCGTACGGCGCACAGGAGTTGGCAGAACGGCGTTCCTTCCCAACGCGCCTCACGGGGCTGAAGTCGTTGCTATAGGGTCCGGCGTGCGCCTGCATGCACGGGTACGGCGGCCACGCCGTTACAGTGGCGGGGATGGCAGTCCACCGGCCTACCGCCTCCACCTAACCCTGTAGGGTCACAAGAAAGTACATCGAGGATGCGCCGGCCCCCTTTTCGAGGGCTCGGCGCGTTAGCCGTACCGGGGCGTACGCGCGGTGTCACGGGACTGACACCGGCCGCACTGCACCGTACCCTCCCACAGTGGCGGGGATGGGCTCCTCCCTGGGGAGTTGGTGCGGCGGCACCGGGGTGCGAGCCCCGGGCGCATGATGGCGTCGTCCTGTGTCGTCAGGGCGTTAAATGCCCGTGTACGGGGCCGGCGCACGCGTGCGGGGCGCCCGTGAGCGTGGCGGGCCCCGGCCGAGGGCGGGACGAACCCTCGAGCGAGACGAGACCCGCTCGAGGGGGAGTGAGCCTTCGAGCGGGGGCGAAACCCGCTCGAGGGAAGTGCGCCCCTCGAGCGGGGGCGATGCCCGCCGAAGGGAGCGTGCGGCCTCGAACGAGGCGGAGTCCGTTTCGAGGGGATCCTTATGTGGGGGCGCCTCGATGGGCCGTCGGAGTCCCCGTGGGCCGTGTCTGCATGGTTAGTCACCCGCATGGTTAGGCTTAACGTGTTTCGGTACGGGATTTAAGTGAGGATTTCCCCGTTGTTTAAGGGGACCCCTAGGGGCTGTCCCCAGACGGTAGCCCCCGAGCATGCGGGTTTGCCATTGAGGCTCCCGCAGATGCTGGAACCTATTGATAGGACGTTCTTCCCTCCTTGCTTGCGAACGCTTTCCGTGGGGCCGCGTCAGCGGACCCGCGGGTCTAGCCCCCGAAGCCCTGCAGGAGTGTGAGTTCTCCTACAGGGGTTAACCGCGAGAATTTTGGTCAGAGAGGCGTGGCACATATGCCAACCGGCATCGGCGGTGTTTCGGCCCGGCTTCGGGGGTGCACGCTCCGCCGTCCTTTGTCTCGGGCGGGTGCGGTTTCAAGGAGGTGTAGCCGTGCGTCAAGCCCCGAGCCTTGGCCCGTTCGAGGCGATCGGGTAGAGCCCGACGACTTGTTTTTTAACGTGCCCTCGCCGTCCCTCCCGCGGGACGGAGGGTGAGGTTTCTCGCAACTCCCATCGAGCGGGTCGCGGGTGCTGATTCCTCTTCGAGCCGGGTAGCGGGTGGTTCAAGTGGACGCCCATGCCCCGTTCGATAAGGGTAGGGCCGCGCGGTCGGAGACACGTCCATGGAAGCGCTTGCGTGGGTTTGCTAGGTGGGGCTCGGTCCCGTTCGCTAGGGACCGAGGACGCGGAAGCTCTCCCTCGGTGGGATCCCCCCGGCTAGCTGCCCTCGCTGGCTCTCGAACACGACATGTGGGGCACCCTCGAGCCGACGGGCTCGAGGAACGGCTCGAATGCGAGTGCCCTCGTCGTCCCTAACTCTGCGATCTGTGGCGCCTTTTCGAACCCGTCGAGGGTCAGGCTTCAAACCTCTGATCAGTAGGGCCGTGCGGGGTGGCGCCTGGGCGGCCCCGTCTTTTCACGTTTGCGGCCATCGAGGGGTCTGGGCGTGCCAGCCCTCGAGGTGCTGGTTGGTAGCACAGCGTTTGTGCCTTCTTTTAGAGGGTTGACATTGTCTCGAGCCGGGGGCTCGCTCCGCTCGAGGGTTTTGCGTGGCATAGGTGCCCGCGGTCGCCTGCTCTACATCGAGCAGGTCCCGGGCGACCTTCTCACGTCGATATCCCATCGAGGGTTGACGTCATCTCGAGCCAAGGGCTCGTGCCGCTCGAGGGTTTTACGTGGCATGGGTGCCCGCGGTTGCCTGCCCTACATCGAGCAGGTCCCGGGCGACCTTCTCACGCTGATATCCCGTCGAGGGTCGCTTTTGTTTCGAGCCGGGGGCTCGCTCCGCTCGAGGGTTTTGCGTGGCATGGGTGCCCGCGGTCGCCTGCTCTACATCGAGCAGGTCCCGGGCGACCTTCTCACGCTGATATCCCGTCGAGGGTCGCTTTTGTTTCGAGCCGGGGGCTCGTGCCGCTCGAGGGTTTTACGTGGCATGGGTGCCCGCGGTCGCCCTGCTCTACATCGAGCGAGGTCCGGGCGACCTTCTCACGGCGATATCCCGTCGAGGGTCGCTTTTGTTTCGAGCGGGGGTTCGCCCCGCCTCGAGGGTTCTCCTTGCTTGGCAAGGGACCGGGCATTTAAGTGCCTCGCGGTCGTGGCCGCGGTTTTGCGGCGCGGGCGCGCCTTTTTGGCGGCGCGGCGCGCGCGCGCGCGTAGTGGGCGGCGTGGCGAGGCGGACGTGACGGCTTCGCCTCGGTTGCTGCCGGTCTTTGCCGTAATGATGGTCCGCCTGCGATGACGTGGCCGCAGCGTTCGTGGTGGGGCCCGCTCGTCGACGCGATGGAAAGATTCCCTGCAGTTAATGCTAGCGGGGCGTCCGCTCCGGAGAGCTCGCCCGTCGGCCTATAAAGCTGCGGGGAGGAGGAGACGGCGGTTTTTTACCTTGGCATCTCACCATTTTCAGTCCCCCGCCCCTTCGTCTTCGCCTAGCTCCTGCCACCGCGCGGTGTCGTCACTAGAGCTTTCCTTTCGTTTCTCGTTCTCCGTCCTCGCATTCCTTTGCCTTCCCCATGGCGCCGCCACAGCTTCCCCTCACGATCTTGGAGCCGTACGCCTGGGAGAGGTCAACGGTGACGCGGTTGGCCCTTGGTGAGCTGGTCGCCGCCGGCCAGCTGGCGGCCAACGAAGATGGGCGCCCGGCTGAGTGGATCGTGCCGCCGGGCCGCGGACCACGAGCCCAACCCGCCGGAGGGCTACGTGGTGAGCTTCATTCGCTACCACGAGCGGGGCTTCACCGCGCCGGCGAGCACCTTCATGCGGGCGATGTGCTACTACTATGGGGTGGAGGGCGCACAACTTCGCCCCCAACGCGATCTCGCGAGCGGCCACATTCGTGGGCGTCCGCGAAGGGTACTCGGGGATCCCGATGGGGTGGGAGCTGCGGGTACACCTTTTCCGCGCGGAGCTCATCACGCAGCCCACGACGGAGCCGAGGACCCGCCGCGCGATGCACGCCGGCGGGATGTCGCTTGCCTGCGGGGGGCAATTCAAGGACGTCTCCATCCCCTGCACCATGACGACGAACAACGCCGGCTGGGAGCGGGGATGGTTTTATCTGCGCAACGCCGAGCCCGGCCTTCCCCCCTACACCGGCCGGGTGTTCAAGGAGAGGCCTGCCTCCTGGGGTTACGGGGTGTCCACGCCCCAGCATCGGAGGCGGCGGGGAGTTGGTCTCCGGCCGCGGCTGCGGCGCCCGGCGAAGATGGGGGCCGAACGCGATGGGCGTCCTCGCCTTCCTTCATCACCGGCGGATCGTGCCGTTGATGGAGAGGCCGCTACCGCATCTTCGAGATGACGAGAGGCGGCCAACCCCGTCGACTCGGGGAGGTCACGGATGCTCCCGACGCCCCTCGAGCGGCCGTACGCGCTCACCCGGGCGCGGAGCGCAGTCGACACCCGGACGCCGCCGATGCCTGCGGGTCGGACCCCGTGGGACATCGAGATGCTCCCCACCAGCCCGTTAGTGAGTGTGGTTCTTGATTTCGTTTTGGTTTTTAGCGTTGCCTTTGCCTCCTGACACGCCTTTGTTGCTCCTGTGTGTAGCTGGTGGCCTTCACCATCGCCAAGTCCGTTCCACCCACCCCCGACTCCCGTGCGCTCGGCCGGGCGGCGCAGCGGGAGCGGCCGGGGAGCGGGCGGCGCGCGCAAGAGGGAGCACGCGAGGGCGGCGTCAAGCGCGCCGCGGCCGGCGGGCCGCGGAGTACGGGCGGCGCGAAGAGGCGGGGCTCTCCTCCCGGAGGGCGAGGAGCCCTCGTCCTCGGAGGAGGACGAAGAGGAAGAGGGCGAGGGGGAGGGCCCCTCGACGGTGGCGCCTGCGCCCCCGTCGCGGGAACCGGCGCCGGCGACAAGGGCGGCTTCGCCAGGGGCGGGCGCCGCCGGCGTCCGCCGCGGGCGATCGACATCGGGGGGCGCGCGCGCGCGCGGCGCCGCGCGCGCGCCACGGAGGCGCGCGCGGCGGCGCGCGTGCGCGCATCAAGCGTGCCGCGCGCGTGGCACCATCGTCGGGGGCGCGGCGGCCCGGCGCGTCCGCACGCGGGGCGAGCGTGCCCCGCGCGCGGCGGCGCCTTCGGGAGGTGCGGCGTCGGTCGCGCACGTGCACGGGGCGGGCGTGCTGCGCGTGCGCGGCGCCGTCGGGAGGCGCTACGGCAGGCGTGGCAGCTGCGCCGGCCTCATCTGCTGAGGCCTCGAGGAAAAGGAAATGGGCCTTTTCCTCTTCGAGGTAAGGAGCCCGTCCTTTTTCGTTTGGTTTGATTTGTCGAAGATTAGGTGCCCTAACCTTCTGTCCGTGCCTGCGCAGGGTGGTGCCAACCGTCCCTCCCCTTGCACCAGCCAAGGTGCTGAGGACGGACGCATCGATCCCCACCCGGCGGCGCTCATCAAGGGCGTCGCGCCCGGGGACAAGCACGGCGGCGGGCGCGAGCTCGCAAGCTCCGGCGGGGCCTCGAGGCCCCGGCCATCGAATCGGCCGCCGCGGCGCGCGCCGGGAGGTCGCGGGGGGCGGCCGGCGCCGGTCGTCATGGAGACACGGGCCGCGGCGGCGGCCGGTGGTGGAGGTGCGGCTTGTGGGGGCTGCCGGCTGTGGAGGAGGTGGAGCGGGCGCGCCTGCGGGGGCGCCCGTGGATGCGGCGGTACGGTCGAGAGGTGGCGGCCACGGCGCCACGACGGGCGCCCGTGGCCACGGAGGCGCGGGTGGAGGTGCCGGCGGAGGCGGCGCAAGCTAGCTGCGCCCGCCGGCGATCTTCGGGCGGAGGTGGTGGAGGTCTCGGACGACTCTCCGCCGCCGGGGTGGAATCGGTGGGCCGGGCGGCCCCACGAACTCCCCGAGCCCCGGGAGGGGGGCCCTCGTGAGGCGGCACGAGGGTCACATGGTGGTGGGGGGCCGAGGACATGGTGCGGAGGCCTCGTCCTCCCACGCGGCCGCCCCGCCCGGGTGGAGGGGGTCGTCGAGGATCCCCCTGCGTTCGCGGCGCCGGGGGGAGCAAGAGCTCGGGGGTGAGCTCGGAGCCACGGCGCCACGCTCAACCGCGCGCCCGAACGAGGCGCTGCGGGTCCATGGCGGCCCGGCCTGGCTCGTCTTCCAGGTGAGCCGTGGTTGCTCGTCCTTTTCCCCTTTCGTTTTCGTACGCTGCATTCAAGTCCTGGCGCTTACGGGCTTCGATTCTGTGATTGCCAGGAGCTCGAGCGTCGTGCCCATGACAAGTACGACGCCTTCGACCGGGTGAACGCCGAGGTTCACCAGCTCCGGGAGCGGTGCAGCGCCTTCGACGCGCTTGCCGACGCTCTCAGGACGCGGACGGCGGGGCGGCGTGTCGGGCGATGGCGTGGTGCGACGAGCTCCCGGGGAGAGCTCGGGACGGGACGCCCCGCGGCGCTCGAGCCTCGAGCGGGTCCGCGCGGCCCTCGTCGATCGTGACGAGGCGCTATGGAATGCGCGCGCGGACCTAGAGAAGACGCGGACGGCGGCCGCCAGGCGGGAGGAGGAGGTGGCCACCGCTCGCGCCGAAACCGGGAGCTCCGCACGTCGCTCGAGGGGCGCGGGCGCGGCGGCGCCCGGGGCGAGGAGCGGGCGCGCGGGCCGGGAGCGGCGCGCCAAGGAGGCCGACGACACGAAGGCCGCCCTCGACGCCAAGGCTGCGGCCCTCGTCGTCGGCCCGAAGAGCGGCTCTGCAAGAGGGCGCCGCCCGCCAAGGGGCGAGGAGCGAGGCTGCGGCGAGGGCGGGCCGCCCTCGTCGACGCCGTGCGGCCGCGGAGCGGGAGTGCGTCGCTCGCGAGGCGGCGGAGAAGTCACTGGAGGAGCGGAACGCCGCATTCTCCAAGGTCGAGGACGAGGCGCTCGCGCTCAGTATCAGCAACGCCAACCAGGAGCTGGCCCTCCACGAGCAAGGCGAAACCGTCCAGCGCCTCGAGTTGGCGATCGAGTCCGCGCGCCGCGACCTCGAGTCGGGGAGGAAGCAAGTCGAGGGTGAGCCACTGTTTGACTCTTGCTTGTTGGTTTTTCGCTTTAGAGGGTTCGCTTCTCCCTTTCTGATTTCTTTTGGTCTTGTCGATTCCAGGCTTGCGCACGCCCGGGGCATGCGGGCGAGCGGGCGAGGCGGCTGCGGGCTTCCTACAATTCCTCCCGGCCGGGGAGTTGCGGGAGCGCGCGATGCGGCCCTCGAGACCTGCCTCTCCGTCGAGGAGGGCGAGGCCCGGCCGGCGGCTCGGCGGCCGGCCGCTTGCGCGCCCTTGGTGGCCACGTCCGCAGAGCGGATGCGCGGGCGGCCGGGCGGGGCGTCCGAGAGGCCCTCGGAGTGGTGCGATCCCACTACGAGGTAAACTTCGAGGCGGCGGCGGAGGGGTACATCGTTCCCGAGGGCGTCGAGGACGAGGTGGCCATGGAGCGTATGGATGCGCTCGGCTGCCGATGCCGCCGGGTCGCTCGCCGAGGCCTTCGAGGAATTCCTCTTCCGGACGTCGCCGATCTTTCTTTTGCTCCTCCCGCACTTGAAAGTGGTTGGGCGCTAGGCCCGTTTTTTGTTTATGTGTATCAGAATTCTGGCCTCGTGGCCTTTTGTAAACAAACAAGTTGTTTCATGAACATAAGCAGTCGTTGTAAATGAAGTTGTTTGTTTATCACGGTTTTTGTTTCTCCTTCTTCCTGAGTAGATTCTAGTTAGGGAAGTTCGATTTTCGCAGGGGGCCCGCTGGGTTGGAGGCGAGAGAGAAGGGCCATAGCCACGCGGCGTAGGCTATCTCTGGCTCGAACGCTCCTTCCGGCGTGCCGCTGCGCCTGTTCGAATCGTGGCTCGAGGTTGAAGTAGGAAACAAACTTAGCGCGTGTGGGTTGTTGCGTTTTTTGCGCGAAAAAATGGGACCATTTTGGGGGGGGATGCCCCCGCGGTAGCCCCGAGGGTAACTTGGGTTTCAGGGGAAAGCCGAGTTATCCTTTTCATTAGACTTGACGTATTTACATAGTCGTTGCCAACTGGGGTGTTGGCGATGTGATTTTTACAACAAAAATACTTGGAAAATCCTAGCTAAGGGTAGAAGCGACGTAGCTGCTGGATGTTTCAAGCGTTGGTGAGCTCTTCGCCGTCCTCGTTGGCCAGCTTGTATGTGCCCGGCTTGAGTACCTTCACCACGACGTAGGGTCCCTCCCATGGGGGTGATAGCTTGTGGCGCCCTCGGTTGTCTTGGCGCAGCCTTAGGACCAGATCCCCCTCGCTGAAATCCCGTCGACGTATCTTGCGCGCTTGGTAGCGTCTTAGGGACTGTTGATATCTCGCGGAATGCATTAAGGCTACGAGGCGTGCCTCGTCTAGTTGGTCCAGCGAGTCCTCGCGGGCTCGCTGGTTAGCGTCCTCGTCGTAGCCTCGAACCTTGGGCGACCCGTATTCCAAATCCGTGGGGAGGACGGCCTCCGCGCCGTGGACTAGAAAAAATGGGGTGAACCGGTGGCTGCGCTTGGGGTGGTCCTTAGGCTCCACACGACCGCTGGTAGTTCTTGGAGCCATTTTCGCCCAGATTTGTTCAACTGGTCGAAAATTCTTGGCTTGAGGCCTTGTAAGATCATGCCATTGGCACGTTCCACTTGGCCGTTGGTCTGCGGGTGCGCCACAGCTGCCCAATCCACACGGATGTGGAATTTGTCGCAGAACTCCAAGAATTTCCGGCCCGTAAACTGGGACCCATTGTCTATGATGATGGAGTTTGGCACTCCAAAGCGGTAGACGATATCGGTGAAGAATGTCACCGCCTGCTCAGCCCTTAAGTTCGTGATGGGGCGCACCTCCACCCACTTGGAGAATTTGTCGATCGCGACCAACAAGTGGGTGAAGCCCCCGGGCGCCTTTCGCAGGGGCCCGACGATGTCCAGCCCCCACACGGCGAACGGCCATGTGACGGGGATGGTTTGTAGGGCGTGGGCGGGCAAGTTGGACTTGCTGGCGTAGAACTGGCACCCTTCGCAGGTGCGTACGATTTCGCTGGCGTCCGCGACCGCGGTAGGCCAGTAAAAGCCTTGGCAGAACGCGTTGCCGACGAGGGTGCGGGGTGCGGCGTGATGGCCACAGATCCCCGCATGGATGTCCCGTAGGAGCTCGCGTCCCTCGGGAATGGGCACGCATCGCTGTAGGATGCCGGAGGCGGCGCGCTTGTACAGCTCGCCATCGATGAGGGCAAAAGACTTGGCCATCCTAGCGATGCGCCTAGCCGCGGCCCGGTCTGCGGGGAGTTCCCCTCGAGCGATCCAGGCGATGTATTTCTCCCGCCAGTCCGCCTGGACGGGGGCCGGTTCGATGTCCATCGCGTCGGCCTCGTGGGAGCCGTACCCCTCGAGGAGGGAGAGCACGTACGCCTCGTTCGAGGGGTCCTCGTCCATGGGCTCCGCACCCGCTGGATTCGAGGGAGCCCCCGAGGGTCCGTCGTGATTCGAGGGGTAGGGCTCGAAGACGACCGAGGGTTGAGCGATGTCACGCGCGAAAACGTTCGGGGGGACGGTGATCCGCCCGGACGCGATTTTGGCGAGCTCGTCCGCCTCTTCGTTGTACCTTCGGGGCACATGGTTGAGCTCGATGCCGTAGAACTTGTCCTCGAGGGCCCCCACGGCCTTGCAGTAGGCCTCCATCTTGTCATCATGGCAGCTCGCGTTCTTCATGACTTGATCGATCACGAGCTGCGAGTCCCCGCGCACGTCGAGGCGCTTGACGCCCAATTCGATGGCGATTTTGAGGCCGCAGAGCAGGGCCTCGTACTCAGCCATATTTTTGGACGCGGGGAAGTGGAGGGCGCCTTTGCGTAGCGCATGTGCTCCCGAGGGGGTGACACGAAGAGCGAGGCCGCGCCTGCTCCCGTTTTCATCACTGAGCCATCGAAGAACAGAGTCCAGCACTTGGCCTGGATTTGTGGGGGCGGCAGCTGTGTGTCCGTCCACTCAGCGACGAAATCCGCCAGGATTTGCGATTTGATTGCCTTGCGTGGGGCGTAGGCGAGCGTTTCGCCCATCAGCTCCACGGACCACTTGGCGATCCTTCCCGCGGCGTCGGGGTTGCGGATGATTTCTCCTAGCGGAAAGGAAGAAACCACGCGGTGACGGGGTGGGCCTCGAAGTAGTGGCGGAGCTTGCGCCGCGCAAGGACTCTTGCGTACGGCGGCCACGGACACTGTGGGTAGCGCGTCTTCGTGTCCGAGAGGACCTCGGCGATATAGTGGGCGGCCGCCCCGCACGAGGCAAGGCGTGCCCTTCCTCCGTGCGCTCCACAACGATCACGGCGCTTACCACCTGGGTGGTCGCGGCCACGTAGAGCTGCAGGGGCTCGCCGTCCTGCGGCGGCGTGAGGATCGGGGCGTGCGTCAGAGACGCCTTTAGCTTGTCGAGCGCGTCCTGGGCCTCGGTGGTCCAGGAGAAACGCTCGTGCTTCTTGAGTAAGCGGTAGAGGGGCAGACCCTTCTCACCGAGCCGCGAGATGAAGCGGCTCAAGGCGGCAAGGCATCCCAACACTTTCTGCACCCCTTTGAGGTCCCGGATCGGCCCCATTCGTTCGAGGGCCGCGACCTTTTCGGGGTTGGCCTCGATTCCCCGCTGGGAGACAATGTACCCCAGGAGCATGCCTCGCGGCACTCCAAAGACACATTTTTCGGGGTTTAACTTGACCCCATTGGCCCGTAGGTAGCCGAACGCGACGCCAAGGTCGCCAACCGGTCGTCCGCCTTCTCCGGTCTTCACGACGATGTCGTCCACGTATGCTTCGACCGTCCGCCCGATGTGATCCCCAAAAACGTGCCGCATGCGGCGCCGGTATGTTGCACCCGCGTTTCGAGGCCAAATGGCATCGTGACGTAGCGAACGTCCCGAACGGTGTGATGAATGAAGTCGCGAGCTGGTCGGACTCCTTCATTTTTATCCGGTGGTACCGGAATAGGCATCAAGGAAACGAGTAATTCGCACCCGGTAGTTGAATCAACAATTTGATCTATGCGCGGCGAGAGGAAAAGGAACTTTGGGACATGCTTTATTAAGGCGGTATAGTCTACACACATCCGCCACTTCCCATTTTTCTTCTTTACAAGCACGGGATTGGCTAGCCACGTAGGGTGGAATACTTCCTTGATGAATCCGGCCTCGAGGAGCTTCCGCAGCTCCGCTCCGATTGCCCGTCGCCGCTCCTCGTCGAAGCGGCGTAGCCGTTGCTGCACGGCGCGGGCGTTTGGCAGGATGTCAAGGGAGTGCTCGGCGACTTCCCTCAGGATGCCTGGCATGTCCGAGGGGCTCCACGCGAAGATATCGGCGTTGGCGCGGAGGAAGTCGACGAGCACTGCTTCCTATTTTGGGTCGAGGGTCGAGCTGACCCTCAACGCCTTGCCCTCAAGGGCTGAGGGGTCGAGGGGGACCCCTTTGGTCTGCTCGGCTGCCTCGAAGGCGCCGACGTGCTTGGCGGCAGAGTTGAGGTCCTCGTTGACCATCTTCTCCAGCGTGTTTACTAGCGCTTCATCCAGCGCCAGTGCCTCTGCATGTTCCACGCACTCGACGTCGCAGTCGAATGCGTGCTCGATGGACGACCCGACGGTGATGACGCCGTTTGGGCTGGGCATCTTCATCTTCAGGTAGGTGTAGTTGGGGACCGCCATGAACTTGGCGTAACATGGTCGCCCAAGGATGGCATGGTAGGCCCCTTTGAACCCCACCACCTCGAAGGTGAGGACTTCCTTGCGGAAGTTCTTAGGGGCGCCAAACCAGACCGGCAGGTCGATCTGCCCGAGGGGCTGAACTTGCTTGCCGGGCGCGATGCCGTGGAACGGCTTCGTGCTGGGCCGCAGCTGGTCCAACCCGATCCCCATCAGGCGCAATGTATGCGCGAAGAGGATGTTGAGGCTACTGCCTCCGTCCATAAGGACCTTTGAGAACCGGGCGTTCCCAATGATGGGATCGACCACCAGTGGTGTCACACCCGGTTTTAAAGGCAAAACCGAATGCATTGATCACGTGTGCGCCAGGATCAAGTTACACACACGCTTAGACATTATGAATACCAAAATCAGTGCAACACGAATAAAGAGTTATTACAAACCATAGTCTTAAACAAAACTTAAACAAACGAGTTCTCGCAGCGGACAAAATGCCTCCACAGGCAGCTGACTGAAGACTACGCACACCTAGAACTCCTGGAAATCTTCTGGATTATCTTCAAAGTTCTCCCGGTCCCGAGCGGCAAATCCGGGTATTGTAGATGCAAGAGAATAAACAAGCGTGAGCACATTTCGTACTCGGCAAGGGAAAACAACATAACATGCGAGGCCATATGGTGGATGGCTAAGGTTCAAGCACTTTAGCATTTTAGTTGGTCAAATTTTATTAGCAACCCGATTACTAAAGGTGTAAGTTCATACCAACCCAATTAAATAAGATATAAGCATCATAAATAAAGAAATAAACCACAATTTAAACATTAAAGTTCCATAATTTAATCATGTGAGTGTCCGAGCCGCTCTTGACCGTGAGCACGGCTAATCGATTAGTTTAACACTGCGAGAGGTTGTACATCTTTACCCACAAGCAGCGTAAAAGCCCCGAAGAACTTTGGACCCAACCATGCGGTGTTTGCAAGACACCATACCACACTTCCGAGGTGTGATTGCATAGGGACGCTACATGACCTTTACAAAGGTTCCCTAGCAAGTTATGACCCACAAGGTCCGGATCAGTTAGCAAGGTATAAAGTCCCCTAGCGAGTCAATACCCCACCATAAAAGAATAACT
This sequence comes from Cenchrus americanus, assembly GCA_947561735.1. NCBI lineage: Eukaryota > Viridiplantae > Streptophyta > Magnoliopsida > Poales > Poaceae > Cenchrus > Cenchrus americanus. The sequence continues at coordinate 122,032,596 of OX387242.1, read as the reverse complement.
CACCCAACCCCCTGCTAGAGCGAGTCCATACCCCACAGTACCGCCGATCCCTTGTCCTTATCGGTAAGATCATCCCATGCTAAAGTTCCTAATTAATCGCCAAGACCATTGCCCATTAGTTCTTGTGGTTGTCTTGTTTTCCCTGGGTGGTTCTCCATGTTCCGATTACACATTAAAGGTGGTCTTGTAAAGATAAAAGATCATAAACGGAACATGAAATAACAATAAGATAACCAAGTAGATTAATACCAATACCCAGTTGAGCATGCTAAGCAATAACTACCACAAGATTAATTTAATTCCCGGCATCAAGGTAAAGGTAGTAAAAGCAAGGCATGATCCTTAATAGGTTCCCATCAAATTAATGCAAGCAAAAGGTAAAAACAGTGAATTTAAATGCATGTTATGTAGGACAAGCGGGCATGCATCAAGGAATACTTGCCTTCAACAAAGCCTTGCTGCTCAAACTCTTGCACGACCGGATCTTCAAATCCCTCGAACGAATCGCTCTCTACGATCCACAATCATCACATACAAGCATACAATAGAAATAAATAAGAAACAGTCACCAAACAGATCAAACAGATCTAAACAGTAGCATAAAACTAATCTACGCTTCGAGACGAACGCGTGGACATAAAGAACGCTAAAATCGGAGCTAAAACGACCAAGATATGGGCTCGGGAAGTTTCAGGGACTAATCTGCGAAGATTTGAAAAGGTTTCGGGCTAAAATAAAGAAAAAGGACTAAACTGTAAGAAATCTTATACGGTGGAAGGGTATTTTTGTAAATAAAGAAAATACAGGGGCTTTTCTGCAAAAACGCCAGGGCTGGCGGTGGGTTTGACCTAGTTGACCGGGTTGACCCGATCTAGATCCGTTGGATCTAGATCTGACGGTGCTGGTGGCTCGCGGTGCGGTGGCTGGATCTGGGGCGCTGGATCGTCATCCGACGGCCACGGAGACGCGCAAGCGGCGGGGCGGCGGCGCGCGAAGGCCGGCGGCGGCGGCGGCGGCGGCGGCGGCGGCGGCGGCGGGCTCGCCGGCGGGGGACCGGTCTTGGGGTTTCCGGCCACGATTCGGACCGCGGAAGGCATCTACGCGACACGCGCGAGGCCGCGGAGCGGTCCAGGGCGGCGGCTCGGGCGTCGGCGCGGCGGAGCGGCGGGTCGACGCGGCGGCGCGGCGTGCGGGCTCGGCCGACGGCGCTAGGGCGAAGGAGGGCTCGGGGACGGCGACGTGCGGCACGAGGGGGCTCCTCACCTCCTCGGCGCAACTCCCGGGCGACTTCTTGGCGGCGGAGCGGCGACGGCGGCGGGATTCCACGGCGGCGGCGGCGAGCTCCACACGGCGACGCGGCTAGGGTTTCGGTAGGGCGCAAGGCGGCGGCTTGGGCTCGGGTGGGAGGTCCAAGGAGGCGGCGGCGCGCTTTCGTAGCCGGTGCGGCCCCTTGGCGTGCGGGCCACGCGTCCGAGGCGTGCGCGGCCGGACTCAAGGCGGCGGCGCGGTCGGACTCGGAGGCGAGTCCCGCCCGAGGACGATGCGGCGGCGGGGGATGACGGCGGGGGCCGCCCTGTCGGCGGCGGCGCGCGGCGGAGGCGGGGAAGCGGCCGGCGCGGCTAGGCGGGCCGGCACGCGCCGGTGGGCGGGCGGCCGTCGCGTGCGGGCGGGCGGTCGCGGCCCGGTAGCTAGGCGGGGGTAGGCCGCCGGGTTGGGCTAGGAGGAGGCCGGGTCGAAAGGGAAAAAAGGGGGAGGGGTTAAGGAGATAAGGTTTTGGGATTTTTTGGAAAAGGGTTTTCAAACATTTAGAATTCAAATTTGAATTTGAATTCCAGCAACCAAAATAATGCTCCAGCATGTATGCCACAAACAAATCCTATATTTCATTAAAGTTATTTTAGAAAAGTGTTAAATGCCTAAAAATAAATAAAACAACCTTATATTCCTTAAGCAATTAAATGGTTGCTATCAAATTTTAATAAAGCCAAAATTTTAATAGAATTAGGGTGTTACAAGTGGGTACTGGCCCGGGTTGGGGATGCGATTCGGGTGGTCTTCCCGGCTAAAGGTGATGACGTCCTCCGACCAATTGAGAAAGGCCGGAGGTGCCCTCTCCGCGGCGAGGACTTCGTGTCGCTCCTTCTTGCGCTGCCGGGTCGACATGTCGACGGTAGGTCCCCCAAAGATGAGGAACACATTTTCGACGGCAGGGAAGCCGCCGGCGTCGCCATCGCCCCCGTCCTTCTTGGCCTCTGCCTCCTTCGCGGCGGCGCGGCCATAGAACTTCTTGAGCATGTCGCACTGCTCAAGGGTGTGTTGCACTGGGGTCTTGTGGTAGGGACACGGCTTCTTCAGCATGTCGTCGAACACTCCCGGGCCTCGAGGGGCCGGTCGAGGGCCCCGTCGAGCCGGGTCGACAGCGAGGGCCTCGGCGTTGCCGCCGTCGCGCCCCTGCTCGCACGCCTCGCGGCGCGGCTTTTTTCCCTTGTTGCCCCGCTTGTCGTTGCGGCGCGGCTCCTTGGGCTTGCTGCCCTCCGCGGGCGCGTCCTCAGAGCGTTTGCCCTTTTTGCCGTCGAAGATCGCCCCCACGGCCTCCTCCCCGGAGGCGAAGCTGGTGGCGATGTCGAACAGCTCGTTGGAGTCCGCAGGTGGGCTGCGTCCCAGCTCCCGTACGAGATCCCGGCACGTGGTGCCCTCGAGGAAGGCATGCACGATTTCGGACTGCGCTACGCTGGGGAGCTCCGTGCAGCGCTTGGAGAAGTGCCGTATGAAGTCCCGCAGCGATTCGCCGGGCTTCGCGTGCGGAGCGCGGTCCCGGGGAGTTCCCCGGGCGCACGTATGTGCCCCGGAAGTTGCCCACGAACGTGTGGACTAGGTCGTCCCGGTTATGGATGCGGGCGGCGGGCAAGTGCTCGAGCCATGTCGGGCCGCGTCGCCCGGATGCGAGGGGCAAGTTGCGGATGATGACCTCGTCGTTAGTGGCCCCGCCCAGCTGGCAAGCCAAGCGGTAGTCGTTGAGCCGGACACGGGGGTCCGTCTCCCCGTTGTACTTGACGATCGTCGAGGGTTGGCGGAAGCGTTGTGGGAACGCTGCCGTTCGGATCTCTCGGGCGAACACGCGAGTGCCGGGGGCTCCGGCGTCGGGGGAGCGGTCCTCGCCGCCGCCCGTAGCGCCCACCCCGTCGAGGGTGGTAACCCCCTTGCGCTCGCGCGTCCGCCTTGGCCGGTGCGGCCGGGCGTTGATGACGTTGTGAGCGTCGCCATCTAGTGCCCCGCGCGTGTCGAGGAGTCGCTCCTTGGCCGGCGTGCGCCCTTGCTCGGTGGGGTGCCCCGCCGGTCCCCCCGCGTGCACCGAGGGTTCGCCTCCCGGTGCGGCTTCATCGCCCGCGCATCCCCCCCGTTGGCGGATGCGTGAGGCCGAGCTCTCGGCCCGCCGGACGGCCGCTTGCTCGATGAGAGTTTGCACCTCGCGGTGCATGTCTCGAGCCTCGGGGGGTCGAGGGTGCGGCATAGCCCGCGGCGGCGTCGCGGCGGCGACGAGCTTCGGCTCGCCCGTGGGGGCACGTCCGCGTTCCCGACGTTGGGGGGTGGTGTTTAGGCGGTCGCGGACCCGCCGGCCCGGCTCCCGCGCGCGTTCGCCACGCGCGAGCCTCCCCCGCCATTGAGGCGCGGAGCAACCGCATCGTTCGGTACTCTTCCGCCGGCCCCGGCTTCGAGCTCGCGGGCTTGGGCCGGTGTGCGTCGACGTCGGCCCCAACGGAGCGCGCTTGGCCCCGCGGCCGGGCGCGTGGCGATCTCTGGGCGGCGTGACTTCCCCGTCTCCGCGCCCACCGCGCGGCGGCGTTGGCCGGGTCGTTGGTGATGACGGCGCAACACTCCCGCGTGGGGTCGTAGCTCCCGTGCCGGAGTCGTCGGAGCGGCCCGAACCGCAGTCCGCGGCGTCGAGGAAACGCGGAACGCGGCCCCGGGTCCGCACGCCGGAGAAGTCCCACTCCGCGTATCCGTGGCGGTTGGCGGGTGGCATCGTGTCGACGCAGCCCGGGGATGACTCATCCGCTGCCGAGGTGCGGGGTTCTCGGCGACGAAGACGTGGCGGCCAGGCGGAACCCCCGCGCGTCGTCGTGTTGACGTTGGCGTTGTAGGCCGTCGTAGCGCCACGCGGCCCCGATGGGGATGCGCGGTCCGGAGACTACGCGGCCGCCCGCCGGGCGGTGGCGGTCGTTGTGACGGGCGTACCGCGCCGGGTGGCGGCACGCTCGGCTCGCCGCCGCTCGGATCGCGCCCGACGCGAGCGCGCGCCCGAGCGACGGTGGCGTCGTGGCGCCGACGGGCCCGCGGCATCCGTGCCTGCGGGCGCCTGCGCCGTAGTCGTGCGTGCGGCAGGGGTCTGAGCAGACCTGGCCTGACGCCGTGCGCGGAGTTCCTCACGGTTAGTGAGGCGCATGAGATAGTCGTTCCCCGTGGCCTGAAAGTTCAGGTCCCCGAAGCGGATTTCGAACCCGGCCGGGAGGGGGTCCGAGCTACCCATGCAGTAGCGTGTAGCACGATACTCGGTGCGAATCACCATGGAGGGAGTTGGTGAAATGACCTTAGGCGCTCGTTTGCCCCACGGTGGGCGCCAACTGTCGGTGCGGAATATGGTCCCGACACTAACCAGTAGATAGCGCCGTGGTCTATCCCTCAATGGTCGATGCCAAGCAACAAATGACACAAGGTTTTATCCTGGTTCCGGCCGAGGGGGCCGTACGTCCAGCAGGGGTGTGCTCGTGGCACTATATTGCTCGGCTTACCGGGGGTGCTCGTAGTGGGGCGCTACAAGCAAGGCGGGGAGAGGAAGCGTGGCTTCCAAGTCCCCGGAAGAGTGGCTGAAGATGTTGTGGGAGAATAAGAGAGTGAGTGCACGGTGTGTGAAGTGTTCTCGTGTCTCCGTTCGTTCGTCCCCCCTGCGGCTCGGGGTTCGCCTCCCCTTTTATAGATCAAGGGGGCAGCGGGTTACATGCGCACCGCGCTATCTAGCTATGTGGAGAAGTGCGACGTGCTACGGTGTAGAGTGGGCGGCCATCCGGGCGATCCTTGCAGCGATCTGGTCATCATGGCCTGACTTGTACCCGAACAGTGGCGATTCATGGGTAGGAGAGCAGCGGATGGCGGTGATGTTCTCTAATAGGCTCGAGGGAGGTGCTGACGCAGGCCCGTACGGCGCACAGGAGTTGGCAGAACGGCGTTCCTTCCCAACGCGCCTCACGGGGCTGAAGTCGTTGCTACAGGGTCCGGCGTGCGCCTGCATGCACGGGTACGGCGGCCACGCCGTTACAGTGGCGGGGATGGCAGTCCACCGGCCTACCGCCTCCACCTAACCCCCGTAGGGTCACAAGAAAGTACATCGAGGGTGCGCCGGCCCCCTTTTCGAGGGCTCGGCGCGTTAGCCGTGCGGGGCGTGCGCGCGGTGTCACGGGACCGACACGGCCGCACCGCACCGTACCCTCCCACGGTGGCGGGGATGGGCTCCTCCCCGGGGAGTTGGTGCGGCGGCACCGTGGTGCAAGCCCCGGCGCATGATGGCGCCGTCCGCCGTCGTCGGGCGTTAAATGCCCGTGTACGGGGCCGGCGCACGCGTGCGGGGCGCCCGTGAGCGTGGCGGGCCCCAGCCGAGGGCGGGACGAACCCTCGAGCGAGACGAGACCCACTCGAGGGGGAGTGAGCCTTCGAGCGGGGCGAAACCCGCTCGAGGGAAGTGCTGCCCCTCGAGCGGGGCGATGCCCGCCCGAAGGGAGCGTGCAGCCTCGAACGAGGCGGAGTCCGTTTCGAGGGGATCCTTATGTGGGCTGCCTCGATGGGCCGTCGGAGTCCCTGTGGGCCGTGTCCTGCATGGTTAGTCACCTGCATGGTTAGGCTTAACGTGTTTCGGTACTGGGATTTAAGTGAGGATTTCCCCGTTGTTTAAGGGGACCCCTAGGGCTGTCCCCGACAAGCAGTACATGAAGGAGCCGCCGGTGTTGGTTCCTCCTCAGCTAGACAAGCCTTTCAAGTTGTACGTGGCGGCCGATACCCAGACCATTGGATCGGCCCTTATTCAAGAATTCGAAGGAAAGGAGCGGGTAGTAGCTTATCTTAGCCGAAAACTACTCGATCCTGAAACCAAGTATTCGGTACCGTAGAGAAAGCGTGTCTTTGCGTGTACTACTCGTGTACAAAGTTTCGGCACTACTTGTTGAATGCCGAATGCCTTGTATACTCCAAGTTTGATGTGATAAAACATATGTTATCTATGCCAATTCTGAATGGTCGGATTGGCAAATCGATTTTAGCTTTATCAGAGTTCGACTTGAAGTTCGAATCGGCAAAAGCCATCAAAGGTCAGGTCATTGCCGATTTTATAACTGAACATCGTGACCCGTCAATTGATCTCGCTTGAAATTACCCCTTGGGCTTTATTTTTTGATGGGTCATCGTGTGGCAAAGGTGGGGGAGTAGGGATCCCGCTAATTTCGCCCGAGGTGAGATGTTTGAATTCGCCATTCCCATACAACCCACCGTCACAAATAACCAGCCGAGTACGAGGCACTACTTCGAGGGCTTCAATATTTGAGAGAAGTCGGGGCCGTTTCGGTTGAGATCTATGGAGATTCGTAATTGGTAATCAAGCAATTGAACGGCCAATACGAGTGCGAGAGCGAAGCGGCGAGGAGTTACTACGAAGAGTGCGGGGAAATCTTAAAGAGCTTCCCATTGGTAACCCTACGAAGACATTCCTAGAGAGCATAACGAGGAAGCAAACAAGCCGGCTCGGAGCGCCTCGGTTACAAGGAGAGTCAAGAAGCGTTTGCTTTGCAGGTGTGTGCACTAGGGGCGGATCTTGCGAAGATGATTGGAGGAAAGAAATCGTTGATTACTTGAAAGATCCATCCCGAAAAGTCTCTAGGAAACTCGGTACAAGGCAATTAAGTTCGTTCTTCTGGATGATAATTTATTCTATAAATCATTAGATGGGGTGTTACTACGATGCCTGGGTCCAGAAGAAGCCAAAAACATGATGAGCGAGGTGCACGATGGGATATGTGGAGCGCACCAATCGGCCTACCGTATGAAGTGGGTTATTAGACAAGTCGGATGCTTTTGGCCGACGATATTAGAGGACTGCTTTGAGTATTACAAAGGATGTCAGGATTGCCAAAGGTTTGGGAATATTCAAAGGGTCCCTGCATCAGCATTGAATCCCATCATCAAGCCATGGCCATTCGGGGGGCCGGGGTATAGACTTGATTGGCCAAATTAATCCGCCGTCTAGCAAGGGGCATAAGTTCGTGCTTTTGGCTACCGATTACTTCACCAAATGGGTTGAGGCGATCCCACCGAAGAAGGTGACGTCGAAAAACATGATCGAATTCGTCAAGGAACACATCATCTATCGATTTGGGATCCCTCGGACGATTACCACCGATCGGGGGGCACAATTCGTGTCATTGGAGTTCGCAGATTTTGCCGAAAGCATGGGAATCAAATTGTTTAATTCTTCTCCATATTATGCCCAAGCTAATGGTCAAGCAGAGGCTTCTAATAAGATCATGATCAAGCTGATACAGAAGAAGATCGATCAGAAGCCAAGAAGGTGGCATTCGGTACTCAATGAAGCGCTGTGGGCTTACCGAATGGCCCCCCATGGAGCTACAAAGACTTCTCCTTACGAGTTGGTTTACGGGCATCACGCAATCCTGCCTTGGGAAATACAATCAGATTCAAGGAGAGTGGTGCTGCAAAACGAGTTGAGCTCCAAGGATTACAGTGGCCTAATGATGGATGAACTAGAAGATTTGCATATGATCCGTCTCGGGCCCCGGAGAACATCGAGAAAAACAAACGCGGGTTGCCAAGTACTATAATAAGAAGGTAAAAGTAAGGCAATTTGCAGAAGGCGATCTAGTTTGGAAAGCGCTATTGCCGATTGGAACTAAATACAGTGAATTCGGCAAATGGTCCCCTAACTGGGAGGGACCTTTTCGTGTGGTCAGATGCGTCCCTGGTAATGCATACATATTGAAAACTTTGCTAGGAGAAGAATTTTCCGCCGCAATAAATGGAAGATATCTAAAGAAATATTATCCTAGCATTGAAATCGATCGATGATTACACACATCTGGCACAAAAAATAGCCGGCGCTCAAGAATGAGGCCGCCTTCAGAACAAAATCCATGAACAAGAGAAAATGGCCAGTGCCTGGATGCATTGCCCTTAGCTCAAAACTACATTACAACGACTTCTTGCAGGATTACATCTAACAACCCCAGTGGACAAATCCTCGAGGAGGAGGGAAGCAGAAGGCGTGGAGGAAGAAGCGAAAGTATGATACGATCTTTTCTTTAATTCTTCGGCTGCTCCCTCTTCAGTTGCTCCAGGACCACCGTAACGGCAACCTGGAATGCGCGGGGGTGCCCATGGTTGGCGGCCTCCACCAAGCTATCCCAGGCCGACTTCAGGTTGTCGTACCTGTCAGAGACATCTAAAGAGGAGGAATCAAGATTAGGGGGCAAAGAAATCCGAGTGCAAGCACGAGGTCAAGAAGGAGCCAGGAACGTTTACCCCCTACTAATGCCTCCAGAGCCATGCGACGCTCGCGCTCGGCTTGGCAACGGGCGGACATGTCCCTGAGGCCGTGCTCCAGGTGCCGGACGCGGCGGCGCAGCTGATGGTTGGTCCTCTGTTCAGGCGTGGCATCCTCTGCTTCGATGGAGGAATCGGAGGAGATGTACTCAGGCACATCTTCGGTCCCGATGACTTCTTCGGGAAGCAAATCAAGGCTGAAGAGGACGAGAGGAAAACATGAAGCGCAAGATCATGCGGGAGAACGAGGAGCAGATCAAGAAAGAACTCACTTCCGAATCGTACGCTTCTTTGACGGGCCGCTCTCCTGGGTTTGTTTACCCTTGTCCATGGCGTTAGGGTTTTTTCCTCTAGAGGCAGGGGAAGAGATGAGAAATGATGGAAGAGTGCGCGAGTGGATTTGCAGAGCATCCCCGCAGGCTATTTTATTGACCGGAGAGGCGCATTGGGAGTGATGACTGGCCAGTACACACTGTTGGAATATCAAGCGGCAGGATTTTCTACCAAGTGCGAAGGGTTTTTTCTTGAACAATGTTTATGGATTGCCGAACTGGGATCCTCTGTGGATTTTGCGCCAAGGGGCAGTTGTTCTTGCGCGTTCGGCTAAAGATAGTTCCCGGATGCATTCAAAGAAAACAAAACTCGCAGATGCAAAATGCAAAGGGAGTCATCACAGAACAGGTGCAGAATTCAAAAGTTCTTCATCTATTGCCGATATTTACACATCCCTAGTACAATCTAGTCGAAGAGCCTGTTCAACACAGATTGGGGATGAGTAATTTCGGCAATGGCGTCACCATGGCCATCAAGGCGCTCCAGGATGAGCTCGATCTCCTCGATGTCCTCTGGCGCGCCGCCCCGGAAGCCGCGCGGCCTGGTGGAGTAGTCGACGTCCGTGTGCGTCGCCATGGCAGCCAGGCCCAAGGTGGTACCCAGACGGACGCCGTGGACAGCCACCTCATCAACGCGGCGCTCCACCGCGGCAAGGCGCTCCACTGGCGTATTGCCGAGGGCGTTCACCTTCTCGGCCAGCTGCTCCACCAGTGCCTTCAGCTGGTTGAGCTCCGCATCGCGGGCTGCAAGAAGCAAGAAGAAAAAGATTAGCGCCAAAAGCCGGGTGAAATCAAGAACTAATTTCAGTTCCGTACCATCAATGGTTTCCACCAGCTGTCTGCGCTGGTCCTCCCACTCTAGCTCGGCTATGCCCGCTTTCTTGGAGACGTCCTCCAGCTCACGCCGGGACGCCTCCAGCTCTTCCTTGAAGCGGATGGCGTCTTCTTCCCCGTACGGTACCGGGGAGTGGCCATCGGACTCCGAGGGGTCATCTGGGAGAGGCTGATTGGCCGGTGCACGAGGCAGATTCCACTGAATCAATCTGAAAAAAGGGAATGATCGTCAAGGCAAAAGAAGGTCAAAAATAGAATCAAAGAGGAGAGATCGACGATCATCACCGCCTGCGCGCATTGGCGCTGCCTCCCTCGGCCTCGTCGGAGGCGCGGCGGCGGTTGAGGCGGCGCACCATTGTGGTTTGGGATGTGTACTGTTTGCAAAAGGACTAAGATTGGCAAAGATTCGAGAGCTAGAGGGCCTGATGGAGAGCTAGGGGCACCTATGGTAACATTTATAGGCACCGGGCAGATGAATCGTGGCTTCGAGTCATGGCTGTGGATCGTGGCGCATATCCCAAGAAAATCGGAAGGTGGAAAGGTTTCCTTGGCCGCCCCGCCGACGGGTCGCTTGGAGTTCTAGGGCCGAGCCGCGTGCGCTTGGTTGGTTCGGTTATAGAAAATCAAGGTGCCGTTCGGGAGTTGGCGTTTCACTACCGAATGGGTCGTTCGAAGATTATATTTGAAAGTGCGCGAGAAGAAAGGAAACGATCGCAAGAAGATATTACAAGAACGACCAATTCAGTTATACATCAATAAGGACATTCAAGCATTCAGAAGTTTTGCAATCACACTACGAGCACTGGATGTTATCAGATGGGAGTTGTCCAGCAGCTCCTGGCAATCCTTTTGGGTACCGGATAAATCAGCGAGTTCTGCATCGCATTGCTCTATCTTGGTGATAGCCGATTTTGCTTCCGCTTGGGTCTTTGCTATCAATCCAGGAAGTTCGGCTATTTTCTCTTTATCAACCTCTATCTCCGCCGACAAGCTTCTCGCTTCGCTTCTAGAGCAGCTTTCCGGCAATTTTTAGATCATAAGAAGTCCCGCGGGTTAGCCAATGCATCCTTGTGGCTCTCTCGCTTGGGATTGTGCCCCGTTCATAGCATGTTCGACATCGGTCTTCCTCTTTTCAATGGCCGGCGGGAGCGCAATTTCCTCCAAGCGTGCCTTACGGGTGCATAAAGGGCTTCTAAGCCATAGACGGATGATAGAGAAGCTCTGATGTCTTCAGGAAGTTCTTGACTGATAGATTCAAACATCTCTTCGAAGTGATGGAGATCATTAAACTGATCTTGAGCATCTTTTTCTAGCCAGGCAGCAATTTCTTTGAGCTTGGACAACACTTCATCTGGCAGCGGCTGGTATACTCCTTCCATCACCTCGGCAGCTGGATTGCTCTCTGATGGCAGGCTTGATGATGATGGAGCCTGACCCTGAGAAACAACATTGCCGAATTAAGAATGCTAAACATCGAGGTACCAAAATTAAGTGCAGATGGATACCTCATGGCTGGTTTCTTGAGCAGGGGCAATCACAGGTGAAGGAGATGCTCCAGGCAGAGCCGAAACTTCCAAGCTAGGAGGTACCGATGCGGCCACTAGCAGCTCGTGGGTTTCTGGCTGAGGAGGAGTCGGGTCTGCCGCCTCTGTTGGGTTGGTTATCTCTGCTTGACCAACAGGTGATGGCACCCTTGGAGAACTTATTGGCTCCGGTTGAATTGGGAGATTCATCCCTGGAGAATTTGTTGCTTCTGCGGAAGGTGATGAAGATGAGATCTCCACCGGGATGGGTAATTCAACCCTGGATGGACTCGCTTGTTGCACCACTGGAACATCTACAAGCTGTTCTTTTGTGGCTTCTCCTGCAAATGTCAAAGTGAAAGGGTAAATGCCAATGCTCATCCTTAAGAAAGAACAGTAGAAGTCATACCAGTGGATGGGGCATTGGCAGGTACTGGTTCTGAAGGCTGCTGGACTCTGGTCTGAAAATGCACAATAATATAATTCATCAAGAGCAGAGTGACCTGGTAATCAAGAAGGTAGAGGGGTTTACCTCAACAAGCACTTTCTTGACAGTTCTTCTCCTTTTAGCACTTGGAGGGGCAATCAGATGCAGACCTTGCCTCCTGTCAGCAGCAAGGCTAGAAAGGCTGGGATCTGTTGTAGCATACCTTGCCATTAGCTGATGCAGAGTTGTAGATTTGAAACCCAGTGCTGAAATTGGGCCCTCAACATTGTAAGCAATTTCCCTGGCTCGAGGGGCAGGCACTGTGTTCTGTGGATAAGAAGGTGAAGGTCAGAATCGTGAACAAAGAGGACATGTCTGATCCAAGGGTTCATGATGTTACCTCTGAGGTTGGCAAGAAGTCAGGCATCAACTTTGCACAAAACACATGGACAGGCTCACTGAAGGTGTGATCATGGAATTCTTGCCACCAGGAGTTAAAGGTGAGGTGAGCTATGACTATGGGCACAAAAGGACAGATATAGATAGTAGGGCTACACTCATATTGGAAGACCCTGCTGCTGTGCATACTTTCTTTGATTTCCTCTCTGGGCTTGAGGAATTCATGCAGGAACAACCTCGGGGGCATCTGCCCACATCCAATTTGCCTGGCCATTACATTAGGCTGATAGTATTCATAAGTGCTAACATTCAGCCTTCCTCCATTGAATTCGGCCGGCAGTATACATGGGCGGATTATGATGTTGAGAATCTCCAAGAATCTTCCGTCTTGATAGCCAGGCTCAAAGGAAAATTCAACAGGGAAGGTCAAGGTGTCGTTGCCTAGATAAGGAAGCCAGAGAGGATTGGGGAAACCTTTGAAGAATAACTCGAAAAGCTGGCTGATGTCTTGCTGGATAGAAACAGTTGAAGCCGCTTCTCCGTAATTCTGGCATCCTCTGGTAGCCTGAGGCTCTCCTTCGGGGTGATTGGACAAGGGGAAGAACCTGGAGTTCAAATCAACACCGACAATCTGATGCATGTGGAGCTGCAGCCACATTTGAACGAACCACCAAGGGCCGTTGACACATGCTATCCTTTCGCTGGTATACATCTGGGTAACAGTCTGGTGAAGCATATGGTATACACTGCCCAAGAAGAATTTTCCCAGAGGGAGGCGGTTGCCACTGGCCAGATGGGACGCCATTGCGATATGGTTCAGGGTAGGCTCGTTGGCTTTACCACAGAAGACGAATCTGCACAGCCACATATTCAAGAATGCTCTGTATTCAACGGCACCCAGGGGATTATCCTTCATGTGTTTCAAGATGTAATGCTTGTATCCGTTCCCTGGCTTCACCCCTGTTTGCCGTGAGGAATTTTTGAAATTCCAAGGCTGAACAGATCCTGTAATGTCAAGGCCGGTGATCATATATACATCGGCCAAGGTGGGAGACATTGGACCGTGGCCAAAAAGGAAGGTGTTGACGCCATTTGACCAAAAGTGGCAGGCTGCTATCAGAAGATCTTCGTTCTTGGGAGTCTCGGCTACGGATAGCTCCAAGCACTGGGCGATACGGAGGGCATCCAGGTTGGTCAATCCACTCTTATCTGCAATAATCCTCCGATACCAAGTCTTCCAGCCTGCAATTGGAGGTAAAGGCCAGTTCTTGAACGCATCTTGCCACTGAGGAGGTGGAGACAAAGCTGCTTTGAAGGGGATTCTCTGAGATTCAGCGGCAATGAAATCTCGAGGATCAGGATTCCCCACAGGACCAAGGTAATAAGACCTCGAATTGGCCTCAGTGCGAATCAAAAGCTCGGTAGAAGGCTCCTGGAAGGAAGCGGAAAAAGAAAATCTCAGGTAAAATTGAAAACCTAATGCCGAACAAGGTTTGTGGGGGATGAATTTACCTGAGCATCTTGGTTCTGAGCTGCCATTGGAGGTTCGGGCTCGGAACGAGGGGATCTAGGGTTGGATCTGGATGAAGATTCCGGCGGATTGCGAAGAACAGGTGTTGACAGATTTGATTCGAGGATTCGTGGCTGGAGTCAATTGTGGAACAAAATTACTTTTATCCCACAATTGAAGGGGCATGTGTTAACACCAAAATTTGGTAAGGAGTCTGACCTGTGGATCCGGTTCGAAAAAGGGTCCGTCTGGTGGAAGGAAGAATATTTTCAGAGATTTTCGGCAAAGAGATCTGCGGTCGGCTATCTGCTCCAGTTCGGCAAAGGAATAGTAGAGCTGATTTTGCGGGATTGGACGATGACGTGGCTCAATCAGGGGAGACGAATGGATGGATAGGCGATCGGGCTTAGTTAGGCAACGAATCCATTCGCAGTTGTATTCAACAGGGTATAAATACGACCCCTGAATGTATGTAACAGACACAATCATTCCTCAATATACACCGGCCTTGCGCCAAACCCGAGAGTCCTTGTCGTGTCGTCGAGTTCTTCGAGAGGGCCAATCGATCCGTCGAGCTCCGTGAGTATCGGCAACCTTGTATCATGTCTAGTATCATGCGGTGGATTTAGATCTGATGCAAGTAGTCTTGTTACCATGCTTCGTGTCATGCGGTAGATTCAAGCTTGGTTCAAGAAGGTTTCTTGTTAGATCATGAGCCATGCGGTAGGCTAAGATCTGGCTTGAAGCTAGTTATCGGCTCTATTGGATTTTGGCAAGATCCAATAGATTCATTAAGTTACCCCGTGTTATTTTGAGTTTTACTTTATGTTTTAATTCATGTAACACATCTCTGCCCAATCTAGATGGATTTGGATCGGCTATGTCTCTTCTATGATCCTTGTTCGAGTAGGTTTCATGTTTTAGCATGTGGGTCTTATGCTTTCCGATAGCCGAAACCAAATCGATCTAGGTTGTTACGTGTTGCGGGTTCAAGCTTGCCATGTTCGTATAAATCTTGAAAGAACCGGGTATCATGCGGTAGATGCAGGTTTTTGGGTTGCTTTGGAGCTAGTCATCCGGTGGATTAGATTCCCAAATCGATCGATAGATTTATTCACGTGGTAATGTTTGTTCCTTCTTCATGGACCCCGAATCGGTACGTTCGGCCGTATTCGGTTATGTTTCTTCACGAGTAGATCCCGTACGTTATTTATGTTTTAAATGATGTGTGCTTCTAGCTTTCCATATTTAGATTGTATCATGCGGTGGATAGATCTATTTGTGGAAAGTGGTACGGTTTTTCATGCAAGTTGTATCATGCGGTGGATAGATTTGTTTGGTATCGTACCCGACGGATCTTAAAGTAACTAGGCATGCGGTAGACTAGTGCTTTGGATCTATGCATGCTTGTTTAATACATGATCATGTCTGTGCTTTACTTTATTTATTTAATGATTAATCTTCATGGGGATCGGTCATAACTTTGCGCGTGCATCCTTGTTTATACAAAGACCGATCGCTGTCACGCTTACGTCATCCATTCGGCAGTGTTCTTTTTTCCCCTTTGCGTTTTCCCGAATGGTCGTGGCTCTTTGACGATAGCTTTCTATAGCTATGTGTTATCCCATCCGGCTCTTTAGCCGTAAATATGGAACCGTTCGGTACCACCCAGCAAGTTCCAAGCTTTGATATCTAACTGCCTTACCTTTTGTTAATTTTCAGGAAAAATTGACTGGCACGTCATTTGCTCTCTGCGCGTGTGAAGCCAGCTTTGTTCGGCTTGCTGTGTGATTGGCGTTGAGTGCACTTTGTGCGTCAACAGGAGCGTCACGAAGCCGGTCTTCGGGTTGGGCGGCATGGTGAGGCGGCGCTGGAATGATCCCGCGCCGTCAGTAGTGCAGACCCAGGCGCCGAACACGAAGGTGTCGCCGCGGTTGAAGGCGACGGTTGGCTTGAAGTAGACAGGAGCCGTCGAGTTTGCCATGTGATCTCGGGCGAGAGCCCCTACCTGGCACGCCAGCTGTCGGTGTTTTAGACCGGCAACCTACTAAGGGGAGTACCCGAAGTAGATGAATGTGGCCTCGCCGAGATTGGTAACTCGAAGGAAGAGACACGTGGCACACAATTTAGACAGGTTCGGGCCGCGAGGTGCGTAATACCCTACGTCCTGTATGCTGCGTAGCTCTGGATTGATTGGGTACGATTACAAGATGGTGCAATTGTATGCCGTGAGATGAGATTCGATGCTAGAGAAGGGTCCCTGCCTCGCTTTATATAGTCCGGGAGGCAGGGTTACAAGTCGGAGTAGGGAGAGAGTACTAGTCGAGTACGTCTAGGAGTCTTCCATACAGTGCGGGACATGTACAGCTTCCTAACCGAGTACTTCTCCTCCGTAGTCCTTGTGCTCCACGCCATCAGGTGCCATGTAGCGCAAGCCGGGTAGTCCCATGGGCCCACCGAGTAGTCGGTCCTGGTACCCACCGAGGTAGTGGGCCCAGGGAGGTCCATACGACAGGTTCCAACATACTATAAAAATTATTATCTTTTTCTACACTAGACTCTCCTAGGTTAATCCCTATTTGTTGTAAACAATCTAAGGCTAGGTCTTTATTTACTGAAAGTAAAGAAGTGGAACAAGGATTACCTTCATTGAACTCTAGGTTCTTCCTGGCAACCCTCTCCTCTGCCTTAGCCAAGACATGCTCATCCTTAGACCGCTAGAGTGTTGGGCTAGACCTGACCTGCACCAAGGCCTCAGAAACAACAGCCGCATCCTTGACTCGATCCCCCATCTCCACCCCATGTCCCCTCCGGACATCCCACCATCTCCTAGCACCTCCTTCTGAAACTGTCCATCCTCCTCCTCACCCATCACTCTGCCCACCACCACATCAAGCACCCGATCAGTAGCCAGGTCCGCTATCTCATCTGCCTTAGCCCTCAGAAAGGCTTCAAACTCCTTCTTTGACATGCTTTGGATCTGTTCCTTCCATGACAGGACCTTCTCTTCAACACCTTGGGCGTCCTTAGCCGCCCCTTCCACCCCATCGCCATCCACCCCTCTCTTCAACTTCTTCGGCACCCTTTCTGGCTCCTCCTCTCCAATCTGCCCGCCCTCCAAAGGGCCCTCCCCACCAACTCCCTCATGGCCCCTAGTCCACTCAAACTCCGCCTCCTCGCCATTCTCATCAAAACCCACATTCTCCACCTCAAAATCCAACTCAAAATAGTGATCTCCAATAACCACGTCCAGCTGCTCTGGAATCAGTCTCGGATTAAGGACCGCCACTAGAATGCGTCCAAAATCACTCTTCCTAGTAGTCTCCATATCCACAATCTGAGTGGAGCCAAGCATAGACCCAATAGCCCACAACTCCAAGAACTCACAAAGCTCCTTCCTCAAACAAAACACCCTCACCCACACCTTAGGCAACAAAAAACCCACCTCCTTCTCCTGCCACAACTCAAACCTCAGTCTGGCCCCCTTCGGCACCCCCTCTCCCTTAACATCCGCACCTCCAAAAGCTATCGCCCTCTGCAACTCCACCTTTGATGGGAACTTGGCCAAAAAAGAGTTGTCCTCATGAGCCTTTAGCTCCCAAGACCACTTCCCCAGAAACAACCTCTTGAGTTGCCTCTTCACCTCCTCTGTCTGAACTTGACCCCCCTCAACCGAAATGAGCGCCATCCTCGAATCCCTCTTTTCCCTAGGCAACGGAGGGCGCGGAATGTGATAGAACCCAAGACCATGTACCGCATAACCAACAGCATGCGCCACCGGCCGTGGCGTCTTCAAAATAGGGCACTTGTGGTTGACATGCTCATTGTGCTTATCACAGATCACACAGTAAATCTCAGCTTTGCATGCAGTAGCAAAATACCCCTTCTTGGTACATCGTGAACACTTCACCCCTGCCGCTGCCCCCCTCCAGCCTGATCATCTCCATCCCCAACCTCCTTCATCACCACATCTCCGTCTCCCTGCTTCTGTTGCTGCACCCTCATCATCTCCTCAGCCCCCTGCAAATTACGCACCATCCTCTCACTGTTCTCCAACCTTCTAGGGTCCATCGGCTGGCGCCGTGGGTCATCTCTCCCACCAAACCTCCCATGGCCACCCAATCCACTATCCCTTCTCCCCAAATGGTCGTGCATACCTTCATTGCCATGAAAACCGCCTCTGCCCACACCTGCGCTCCAGAAATCCCTGCCACCGGCGCCAACACGACCACGCCGCTGCTCGGTATCCGTGCCTTGCTACCATTCTCCATGGCCGCTCGCCCCCTCCCTGAGAATCCGTCGCCCACCATCCTCCTGCACAAAACCGCTGCCGGACCTTCCTTCTCACGGCCTGGGGAAACGACGCTCCCATGGTCGTGACTCCATGGCCGTCTGAGCCAGTGGCACGAGACCTGAAGCAGGCGGCGCCGGCGGCGAAGTGCACTGGGCAGCAGGCGGCGTGCGCGACTGGATGGGCGAAGGGCGGCGGTCACGACGACTGGGGAACGAAACGTCCCCCCCCCCCCCCCCCGCTGGAAGACCTGCCCCAACTCCCGCATGTCGCCAAAAAAACTTCCCAAGCCCATCTGGCCCAACTCAGCCCGAGCAGCCGGCCCACACAACCGAACCGGCACCAGCACCATGGGTTCAAAATTTGAAAACGGATCTCGTCGCGGTGCCTTCTTCTCCGACGTCGGCGACCTTACGGGCGACTGCGCCGGCTTCTCCACCCCCCAATCTGCAAGTCTGAACGCCGGACCCCCTCCATCCATCCGTCAATCTGTAACCCAGACATCCCCTAGTGATTTCTGGAAATTACTTCTCGGCGGCGGCAATGGCCCCTTCCACGGTTTCCTTCCCAGGGTCTGCCGTCGCAGCAACTTAGGCTGCGAGCTCGGCAAACGCTCACCCGTACAGGCTCCCTCCAGCACAACTGAAATTGGACAAGCCGTCCCCTTTGTCTCCGTCAGTCCCTCGCAGGCCACTTTAATGGCGCTCTTCTCCATTGCTAGTGCGAGCTCCTCATCGGAGCTCTCAACCTCCGCCAGCGCCCTGAACCGCGAACCTGTCCACACCGCCAGACTCGACGATGAACCCACACTCGAGCATGTGCGTTCCTGCCATTGCTCCAAGCATTCCTCTTCGTCCATCGCAGTACTGTCGTCGCAGCCGTCGGAATCTGCAAACATAGGATCTCTTACCTCAGTGCGTTGCTCGCCACCCCCTGCCTCCGTCCACGGGCGTGGAGCGAGCGTCAGCCGTCGCCTCCTCCTGGCAGTCGGCATCCCTCATCAATGTACCTAACAGCCAGCGTGGTGCTTTCGAACGATGGGGATCGACAGCTCTTCGGATGGTTCTTCGGGGTGACTACTCTTGGGGCATCATCACCGCCGACCCCTGCGCTGACGCCCCCGTGCTACGCTTCGTGCCGCTGCCCCTGTTGACGGTTAATAGTTGTATCAAAGTTCGTTTAGACTTGCAAGCGGACAAGTCTCCCGTCGTAGTCAAGGGACCCTTCTTCCCTCGAGTGGTGAATCCAAGGTATCGAATCCGTGGAACAATGTGCAACGCAAGGATTCAATCTAGTAAAGCAAGGTAAAGCTATCTATTGAAGAATCAAATTGCATCTAATCTAAGATATCATAAGGAAAACACATCTAATCTAATCTACTAAAGAGGTAACAAGAGAAAGCAAGAGATAACCAATATAGAGAATCTAGATCATGCTTATGTTGTAGCTCCAAACAAGATAGATGAAGATAGAAAAGCGAATCTCATTAAAAGCATCTTTAAATCGTGGCCTTCCATCCGACTCTGAAAACGCCCACCTTTCGGAACCCCCGTTCTGTCACAACGTATCCCTACTCATGCGGGTAGTCTAGGACGAGTTCGATAAGAACAAGTTGAAAACACTTGGCCGGTCCGGTATGCACCTCTAGCCACCGCGGCTACAAGAGCACCCTATGTAATCTATCTTAAGAATAGATCGAAGAAGAAGCAAAACCAAGAAGAAAACAAAATCATCGAGAAGGCACTTGATCGCTAGAAATCGAATTCACTTACAAACTTCACCATGAATGATTACATGAACAAGACCACCACCGGGGCCCTCCCTCGATCTTGATCCTCGCTCCGAACCTCCGACGTGGTCTTCCATGCAAGGTTCCCACGTCGGCTAGGGAGACCCTAGACAACTAGCACGACCCTCATCTCCGAGATGGTGTCCCTAAAGCTTCTCTGCTCCTCGGCGGCGGATTACGACTTGGATCTGCGTGGCTCTCGGTCAGGGGGCTATTTATAGCCTGAGAAGAAATTAGGTCAAAGGGGAGGCCGATTGGGCCCCGAAAAGGGTTGGGCCGGCCGGCCTGGGCCCTTTTCGGCCCAATTTGCTGCCTGCTTCGCCCGGTGTTGCTTCCCGCGTCTTCTAGATGTTCTCCCCTTTTGCATGTGGGCCCTTGACGTTGGTTTCTCTCCGAATTGGACTCAACTCCTTGTCTTGCAAGATTCAGCACTTTTCTGGTTCGGTCCTCGGAGTTTATCATCTTCTCGAGCTTGGTCCTTGGGCTCTTGGGGTTATGTTCACTTCATTGCTTGACTTGTATCGGGCTTCAAGGTCTTGTCATGAGGTGCTTAATGAACTTATCCCGGAAGTCTTGCTTTCAACGTTAAAACCCTGCGTAAACACTTAACTCCAAAACCGACATGCACAAGTGAACTTGTTATACCACGGGGGTTAGTACCAATGAATAAGATACAAAAGTCATGCCAACACCGAAGGTAAACTCATGGCTAGGTTGACGGATTTTCACCGTCAACATCTCCCCCATGCTTAAACCTTGCTCGTCCTCGAGTAAGCCTTCGATGGATATCATCGTTGCCCATCAATGTTTAAACCTTGCACTTGATCATACATGAAAAAAACATAATGCTCTCAAAAGTTTATTTCGTTAAAGTTCCATAATGTACTAGCCTTCATCCCTACGGAGGGTAGATATTTAAGTAAGCTTATCCCACAAGTATTAACATGCTCACAAAGTTTAAATAGATCTCAGAATTTTTGAAATAAAGAATGAGATAAAGAAAAGAGCTAAACCAAGTTCTCAAATTTAAATCACCTTGCATGTTGCTCATGAACTCTCATCTCACATGTCTCTCAAGCCTATATATTCTACTCCTTTCCCTCTCATAACATATATGTGTGGTAGGCTTTATATGGAGCTTTGGGAAAGTTTAGTCCTAACAAGATTTTATGAATGAGGTGTTGTCAAAACAAGACAAGCTTCTCATGGTCTTACCGAGACTCGTCAAAAAGGTCATTGAAAAATAATGTTAAATCAAGGAGGGGAAAGAGAAAAATACACACACTTTTAGATGAGTGGACATGTGCAAATGGCAAAGAGTGATCCCGAGGCACAAAGGAAGTCCTCGTTATCGGATTGCACATGGTTGGAAACTAAGAATGGATCTTTTAAACTTGAAGCCTTGAATGCACTCTTAGAGAACCGGGGAGTTCACTTTACGCATACTCATATTTTTTTTCTTTCTCATATTTCTCATTCTCTTCATTCTTTCTTTCTTTCTTTCTTTCATTATATATATATATATATATATATTTTTTTTTTGTGAGACCTTCACCTTGGAAGTCACGTACATCACCTTAAATTTTTTTCATTCATCATCATTTTTTTAAAAATACTCCCCTTTGAACTCTAAAACTGCACCGTACCTACCTCCTCCCCCATGCTTAGACGTTGCTCATCCTCGAGCAAAGAGGCGATAAATAAGGTAGGTACCAGAAATATTTTTCCTTGGAGAGATACTTGAATTCTTCAATATTGGCACCGTCTTGCAATCTTCCTCGAATTGATGATCCACTCTCAACGATAGGTTGTGGTCAAGGAGGTAAACACAAAAGATGATATTTGGTTTTAAGGGTGGATATCCGGCGAGGTTTGTGAGATCTCCGATGTGGGGATACACAATGCACGGATAAAAAGGCTAGCAAAAAGATAGATACGCAAAAATGGAATGACAGCTTCTTAGTCTTGGGCCAGAGAAATCATGGCCTGCAATAACTCACTCAAAAATAAATCTTGTACACTAAAGTTTATGCACTCAAATATATATAAGGCTCTGGATAGGTTGAGCAACACACAAGTGATATTTATGACAAGGTTAGCAATATTTTTGAGCATAAAAGACATCTTTAATCTATTCATAACTTGAGAGCACATAAAACACTATGGGTCTTTATTTTAATCATAACCTCCGCTGAAGATTAAGCTAGCATTTAAATAATTTCAGATTTGTATTTTTAAGAGAGAACTAGGTTAAACATGCATAAATCAATTACAAAGATAAACAAAGCGACAATTATAATCATATATCATCATGGCACAGACTTTATAACTTTACCAAAGGTAAAAACTTGGTGGTGACATTATTCATGATGAAAATAAAAACTAAGACACACGCTGAAAAAATAAACTAACACACTTGCTAAAATTTAAATAAAAACTGAAAACACTACGCATACATAGGCGCAAACAAGCTGTAAATTAAAGAAAAGGGGGTAAAGGAAAGATGACTAAAGCTCCTCCTCTATCTAATCTTCCGCCGGTGGTTGATATTGATAGTCTTGGTTGTTGTACCCTTACTTGTAATAGGAATGCGCCTCTCCTCCTATGAATTGTCCGACGGTGCTAGGTGAAGGTGTCCAAGCACATAAGCGACGTTTGCATTTCCTTCACCCATTTGGTTTGCATTGGTTTGGATGGCTGCAATAAATTGCATGTTCCTTGCAGCGTATCCTCCAATGGTGGCTACATTTTGTTGTGGTTGAGGAAGGTGTGCATATGGCTCCGCAAAGGCTACGTTGAGCACCGCAAAAATGGTGGGGGTATGGCTGAACCACTCCCCCATGCTTGCATTGGTACACCACCGTAGTAATTTGGCGGCGCCGGAATTTCTTCAAATGGTGGCACATAATTTTGTTGTGCACCTTCTTCTTGGGCCATAGAAGATCCTTCTCCTATAATCCTTCTCCTTTATTTTTTCCTTCACCGGCACAAGAAGTCCTTCCTCTAACCAATCTTCTTCCCCTCAAGAAGAAGTCTTAACCTTACTTCTGAAAGGGGCAAATTCACCTAGGCCACTTTGAAGCCTCCTCTCTCATCTTCACTTATATATTTTCCTTTCTTCATATATTCCTAGGGAAGTCCCGGGTAGGAGATGATTCGGGTTCCTTGTAATACCCGGTTTTAAAGAGATAGCCAATATGGAGAGGCAACACCCCGAACCAATCTCTCCCGAACTCGATGTTGCTTAACAACACCACCGGTTGATCATAGGTGAGTGGGGTCTATTGGCCACTTGGCAATCAAAGCCGAGTAAAGCCAATTCAACTCCGCGTTGGTTATCTTTGTCTCTCTTGTTCACCCAAAAATCCACTTGCACAAAAGTGACACACTTGGATGATGGGGTTCCGGATAGTATTTCTTTGTTGATGGTCTCCTCCTGTGATCATACTCCAAAAACCTTCCCATGTGCCTTCATGCACATCCACTTGTTCCGGAGCTCCCTTTTGAAAATAGGAGACACTCGCCCATGGGTTTACGATACTAGAACATGCAATCGTTTCGAACATAAAAACCAATCTAATCTATCGGGGATTGTGTTGAATGGATCCAAGGAAGCATTGAGCCCTTTACTCCCTTTACGACATGGTAGCTAACCTTAAGCATTAAAGTATTTCCAACACAAGATGATAGATAGATAATCCAACAAAGTATGATTACATATCAAGATCGATTGCAACCCATGGATGAAAGGAGATTACCCCATCAAGGTGCTAGAAATAGCATCATTGATCAAGGTTACCCCTTCCGACGGTGTCTTCTTCTCCACTTGTGGGCTCCCTCCAACGGAATGAGAGACTTAGCACTCCTTCATCAAGGGTATGCGCCATGGTCATGAAAATTTCCTAGGCGAATTCCTTGTGGGTGTTTGCCGACACTCCATTAGAGAATTGCACCGGTGTCCCGTGTGAAACCCAATATGTGGATAGCTTGGTCGTCGATGTCGACGTTCGCTACAAGCCTCTACTTAAGGCGAGCGAGCTTCTTCTCCTCCTCCTCCGTCATGATGACATACCCCTCGGAATACCGCAGAGCGTATGAGGTGGAGCGGATGATCGTGTCAAGTGGCGAGGTTGGACAAGCGGCTCCTCCATATGTTATTGAAGTTTGGTAAACCTAATAAACGAGATTCATGTGGCCCTCATGCCACCAAAGATAAGAGTGTGGTTCCTCCTCGGCGGTGCCGTGTCCTCCTCCATACTCCGAGGAAACTCGGAAACCGAGTGCCTCCTCGAAGAGGTTGATGGCTTAGACGACGATGATCCCTTCTTCTTCGGTGAAAAGGCTTGTAGTTTTCTTCCTTGATTGCAGCACTCTCCCTCACAAATATATATCCGGGGTTTTCACCCGGTAACAAGGTACACAAATATTATTTTGGAGTCTGGACTTTGAGTGGATTAAGGATGTGATTTGTTGCACGAAACAAACGCGGTGGATGGCTAAGTCTAAGGTGGTTCCGGCCTACAAACTAGAGCACATGAACAAAGAGTTGGATGAAAGACTTACCTCTCTCCTCCTCTTGGCTCGGTTCTTCTCTAGTGCATGTTGTTTCGTGACCGTGTACACCTTCCGAACGTTCCCGTCCACTCCTTCGCTTGCATTATTGCTCCTTCCACTTGATGTTTTCGCTTGACTCACTTCCATACTCCCTTGCCTCACATGCATCCATGATATTCCTACAAAACAAGGCCTTGGCTGCCCCCCCATGCTTGTACTTTGCATGTGGTTTGATAAAAGATGTTGGAGGGGCATCCCGTGATGTATCATGGTGCATGCATGATTAATTTAAACTAGATTGTCCCCTTTAAGTGTGTTTAAGGTTAAGCACTCCTCTATTTTCGAAATTTAAAAATATTTTTCAGAGCCATGCAAGAGCTCAATCATAAATTTAGAGAAGTTTTTAAACCTTTAAAAACAAATATAAGTCGAAAATATTTTCCGACTACGTTGATATCGGTCTCACCGGTATTGTTTGCCTTCATTAGTTGAGAGCAAGCTTTTCCCGGCTTGATCATGGGGGCATAGGTTTAGGTCCTAATTTTAATTAGATGAGAGATATTTTGAATAAAATTAAGTGAGGCTTAGAAAAATTCTAATCTTAGAGAAACCAAGGATATGGATTTTTAAACCAACCAAAAATCAAGTTTTTAGGTTCACGCGAGTCCTACCACGTGCTGAAATTTAAATAACATCTAGATACAAGTCGTGGCTCTACTCGTGTGTTTTTAGCATGAAAAACAAGTCAACCACAGCACCATAATGAGGGTGAAGGGTTGAGTTAGGTTCTGAATTTTTTTTTGGTTGTGGTTTCTCGAAAAAGAAGCAAACAATCACATAGGATGGTTCATGTAAAGGGTTTATGATCAAGCAATATATTCAACCAAGAATTATGTCTCTAATATTGTTCAACCATTCTAAGTCTAAGGTTTTGTGTAGTAAAATTCAAAACTGAATTATATTTAAAAAGACTTGAAAAACCTGGAATCGGGTTGTCCTCCCGGTAGCTTATTCTTGACTCGACGAAACGGGTTGCCTCCCGCCTAGCGCCTCGTTTATAGTCCATGGCTAGACTTCTTCACTTGATTACTCCGGATCAACGCTCTTTGCGGGCGTTGCAATCTTGGGTACCCACTTCGGCTTAGTCATTTTTTTGGTCTTCACAGGCTGGCTTTGTCCTTTGGTCTTGACGGATGCAACAACTTCCTTGTGGCTCCCGCATCTCGAACTTCGGTCCTTCTGGCCGTGATCTTCATGGTCTCTAGTGTGATCCTTCATCTCTCCCGAATGAGTTTGAGTAGCCTTCGCCGTCTTGGGACCTTGGAGTTGTCTCGGATATTCTTCTTTGTTACCCATCGGGCGCCTGGTAAGTTGTCCCACTTGCGTCTCTAGCATCTTCATCGTGATGAACACTTCTCCTCGCATGTGGATCTTGGCTTGGCAGCCTTTAGGTGTTGAGCTTCTTTCTCTATCTCCATCTTCTCCATCCTCCTCTTGATTTGAAGGCCTTCCGGCGTCTTGACTTGGAGGTGGTGATTCCCTTGGAGATTTTGATGGTCCTTCGAGTTTGACTTTTGAATCTAGGGTTTCCAACCCTTTAGCTTGTGTTGCACGTCACCTTTGCCTGTAAAGTTTTCCTGGGTCATCCACAAAAAGAGTTTTGGGTTTCTTGGAGAGGTAGCCAACCATCTCCAGTTAGGGTTAGCAATAAAACAAAAATCTAACAAAAGAAAAATTAGGGTTAATCAAGACTAGATTAGATTAATTTTTTTTGTTTTTGAGGATGATCAAACATAAGAGATGCAAAAGAAAATCAAAAGAAAAACTGGAAGATAAGCGATACTAGATAGGATCTTGATTGCTTGTTCCCCGGCAACGGCGCCAGAAAAAGGGGCTTGTTGACGGTTAATAGTTGTATCAAAGTTCGTTTAGACTTGCAAGCGGACAAGTCTCCCGTCGTAGTCAAGGGACCCTTCTTCCCTCGAGTGGTGAACCCAAGGTATCGAATCCGTGGAACAATGTGCAACGCAAGGATTCAATCTAGTAAAGCAAGGTAAAGCTATCTATTGAAGAATCAAATTGCATCTAATCTAAGATATCATAAGGAAAACACATCTAATATAATCTACTAAAGAGGTAACAAGAGAAAGCAAGAGATAACCAATCTAGAGAATCTAGATCATGCTTATGTTGTAGCTCCAAACAAGATAGATGAAGATAGAAAAGCGAATCTCATTAAAAGCATCTTTAAATCGTGGCCTTCCATCCGACTCCGAAAACGCCCGCCTTTCGAACCCTCGTTCGTCACAACGTATCCCTACTCATGCGGGTAGTCTAGGGCGAGTTCGATAAGAACAAGTTGAAAACACTTGGCCGGTCCGTATGCACCTCTAGCCACCGCGGCTACAAGAGCACCCTATGTAATCTATCTTAAGAATAGATCGTAGAAGAAGCAAAACCAAGAAGAAAACAAAATCATCGAGAAGGCACTTGATCGCTAGAAATCGAATTCACTTACAAACTTCACCATGAATGATTACATGAACAAGATCACCACCGGGGCCCTCCCTCGATCTTGATCCTCGCTCCGGAGCTCCGACGTGGTCTTCCATGCAAGGTTCCCACGTCGGCTAGGGAGACCCTAGACAACTAGCACGACCCTCATCTCTGAGATGGTGTCCCTCAAGCTTCTCTGCTCCTCGGCGGTGGATTACGATTTGGATCTGCGTGGCTCTCGGTCAGGGGGCTATTTATAGCCTGAGAAGCAATTAGGTCAAAGGGGAGGCCGATTGGGCCCCGAAAAGGGCTGGGCCGGCCGGCCTGGGCCCTTTTCGGCCCAATTTGCTGCCTGCTTCGCCCGGTGTTGCTTCCCGCGTCTTCTAGATGTTCTCCCCTTTTGCATGTGGGCCCTTGACGTCGGTTTCTCTCCGAATTGGACTCAACTCCTTGTCTTGCAAGATTCAGCACTTTTCTGGTTCGGTCCTCGGAGTTTATCATCTTCTCGGGCTTGGTCCTTGGGCTCTTGGGGTTATGTTCACTTCATTGCTTGACTTGTATCGGGCTTCAAGGTCTTGTCATGAGGTGCTTAATGAACTTATCTCGGAAGTCTTGCTTTCAACGTTAAAACCCTGCGTAAACACTTAACTCCAAAACCGACATGCACAAGTGAACTTGTTATACCACGGGGGTTAGTACCAATGAATAAGATACAAAAGTCATGCCAACACTGAAGGTAAACTCATGGCTAGGTTGACGGATTTTCACCGTCAACAGCCCCCGACCTGCGCGCTCCGGTGTAAGGAGGCCAGCGGGGTGCTCGACATGTTCCGCTACGTTGGGGTCAGCGCCGGCAAGCTGCGCTTCGTCGACACCGAGAAATTTGCTATTATGACTATCCAAACAATGCCCTTTGCTATTATAGGACTCCAAACGTGAACATCGTTATAATAGGATTCTAAACATGGAGACCTTGTTATTATAGGATTTTAGCTTCCTTTAATAAGATTTGCAAGAGAAATACATGTGTTTTAGACTTGAAGTGTCAGTTTTGCCCCTGCCCTTTTTTACACCAAGGAGGATCGGTGCCTGCTTTTTTTTACACCGAGGCGACCCGTTGCCCTTCCGCCTGCCGTGGACGCAATCGCGTCGCGTTGCCTGCCCTTTCTCTGAGGAGACGGACGTCGCGTCGTCGCCTGCCCTTTCTCCGAGGAGACGGGTCGTGGTTGTTGGCCTTGAGATCTCGTTGGCCTTGGCGGCGGCCCTACACCGAGGAGACGGACGTCGCCTGCCCTGACACCGAGGAGACGGACGCCACCTGAGACCTCTTCGTCGCTATGGAGTCGCCCCTGGAGGATCCACCACCGCCGCCCCTCCATAAGCCGCCGTCGGCTATCCTTCCCCCATCCTCTCCAAGGGCCGGCGACGTCCTAGACGTCCTCACGGCAGGCGTCCAGGGGCAGGAGGCTGCACCGGCCGTCCCGGCGCCGACGTGCGGGGACGGGGAGGCCGCACCGGCCGCCGTCCGGCACTCGGGCGCCGCCCCCGATGCCTAGGCC
The DNA here is from genome assembly GCA_947561735.1 of Cenchrus americanus. Classification (NCBI taxonomy): domain Eukaryota; kingdom Viridiplantae; phylum Streptophyta; class Magnoliopsida; order Poales; family Poaceae; genus Cenchrus; species Cenchrus americanus. The sequence continues at coordinate 122,004,284 of OX387242.1, read as the reverse complement.
GCCCGGCGCCGACGTCCGGGGCCTACCCGCCGCCCCCGGTGCCCTGGCCGCCCCGGCCGCCCCCCCGGTCGATGGCGCTAGCCCTACCGACGCAAGTGCTGTAGCCCTAGCAAGATCATTGATGCCCACTGTTCCTCATCCGGCAATTGAATACAATCTTCCAGTGCTTGATGTGCAAATATATTGACCCTAACGATTTCCTGTTGTTTATTATCAAGATAGCAGATAGTAAACATCGCTTGTGCTTGTTTATAGGTCCCTAGTAGATGATGTGGAAAATATAGAAAGTGTTGATTGGTCTACCCTTCAGATAGTGGAAACACATGATGATGAAGGTCGTATTGATGTTATTAGTGAGAGTCAGATGTGTGAGCTTTTAGGTTTGGCAGATAAGGTCACAACAAATATACCTGCATGACGGTTTGATTGCCGAATGGATGTAGAGGGGGATATTGATGGTGCTGCCATTCCTACTAGTGATGTCGTACCATGTGATGTTGTCATTTCATACGATAAGAACAATCCATCAATGGAGGTAGGAACACTGTACCCAACAATGGATGAGTTCAAGCTGGCTGTGCGGCAATTTGCCATCAACAATGAGTTCAATTTAGGAGTAGAGAAATCATGTAAGATGATATACAGGGCTTATTGCAAGTTTGGTGATGAAGATCGCCCTTGCCCTTGGAAGATAAATGGGAGAAAGAATAATACTCAAGCCATTACGGAGGTGAATATTTTGTACTGTATTAGTTGTACATGTACCATGTTATATACATTAATATTAACCTCATTGTTTTTTTGTTTTGCAGGTAACAGTCTTAGTCAATGAGCACTCCTGTATGTCCAGCATGAGGCAGACAAATACAACTCCAAGTTGCAAATGGGTGGCTAGCAAGGCTGAAAGTATCCTCAGAGAAGATCCACATGTTGGTGCTAGAGAACTGTAAAAGCGGCTGGAGAGAGAGCACAAGTGTGAAATTGCATATGACACTGTATGGCGGGGTAAAGAAAGGGCTCTTGATGAGGTTTATGGAAAATGGTGAGAAAGTTTTGAGCTATTGTATAGGTGGAAGGCTGAGGTAGAGAAGCGAAGCCCCGGGAGTGTTGTTGAGGTTGACACATTTGAGGAGGAAGGTCAAGTATATTTTCGTCGTTTCTTCTGTGCACTGAAACTATGCATTGATGGTTTCTTGGAAGGTTGTAGGCCTCATTTGAGTATAGATGCTACAGCACTTAATGGAAGGTGGAATGGTCAGTTGGCCGCAGACCGTAGCGAGTCGATGGTCACAATGGGATGTACCCAGTCGCTTATGGATTCATACCTTCTGAAACAAAACAAAATTGGACTTGGTTCATGGAACAACTAAAGAAGGCTATAGGTGATCCTCCACTGCTTGCTATTTGTTCTGATGCTTGCAAGGGTTTGGAGATTGGAGTGAAGACTGCATTCCCAAATGCAGAGCAAAGAGAATGCTTTTATCATATGGTCAAAAATTTTCAGAAGCATTATAAAGGGTTTGGCCAAATATATCCTGCAGCAAGGGCTTACAGAGAGGACATATTCTATGAGCATATTGCAAAAATGGTAAGTGAGTCAGCAGCGCAGCGGAATGGTTAAAGACCAATCACAAGCTACTATGGTATAGGTGTGGTTTCAATCCGGAAATTAAATGTGACTACATAACTAGTAATATTGCTGAGTCATTTAATAACTGGATTAGAGACCATAAAGACTTGCCTGTTGCTGACCTTGCTGATAAGATGAGAGAAAAGATCATGGTACTGTGGAACAAGAGAAGAAATATGGCATACAGGCTACCTGAAGGGAGGATACTTCCAGCTATTATGGTTCAGCTTCGGGCAAATACTAGAGGGTTGGGACACTTGAGAATTGTACCATGTTCTAATTGGAGTGCAGAGGTGTGGGATCATAGCCACAGAGTCGAGCGACATATTGTCAAGTTACACCAAAGGACTTGTTCTTGTCTTGAATGGCAGCACACGGGTAAACCATGCCAACATGTGTTGGCTTATGCAACCCGCCAACGGGGAGTTGATTTAGAACAGTTTGTGCATGACTACTACTCAGTGAATAGGTTCAGGGCTGCTTATGGAAGAGAGATTGAGCCGATGTTAGATAAAACACAATGGCCACAAGTTGACCTGCCATTTTCAGTTGGTGCACCTCTTTGTAAATTACCTGTTGGAAGACGTAGGAAACTTAAAATGAAGGCATGGAATGAAGGCGGACACAAGAAGAAAGGTTCCAAAAATGGTGAAATTAGCAATGCTGGTGATAATAATACAGCTCCAACAAATGAAAAGGGAAAGAAGAATGTTAGAGTACCTATGACTTGCAAAAGGTGTGGACAGCAAGGTCACAGGCAAGCTAGTGCCAAGTGCCCACTAAATGGGACAAAGAAAAAGAGGTAGGAACTGATTTTATTTATCATGAATCTTGTATGCAAATTCTAATATTAATTTATTTGACTACTTCTAGGAAGCGTAGACAGCCTAGAAAGAATGGTGCACAACAAACATTAGCAGAACCTGACACCCCACAAAGGCTTACTAGAGAAGAAATTCTACGGGATAGCCCAGGAAGAATCACTAGAAGGCAAGGAATATTAACACAGTTACTGTTATCTAAATATATAAGTTGTGTTTCGTTTTTCTAAGCACAATTACTTTACATTATTTTTTAAGCATCTAAGATGTGTATCGTTTTTGTGTGCAGCAAGCTTGCGATGTTATTAGGAGAGGGCACGTCTTCACAAACCGACAACACTAGTCCTGTGAGGATGTCTCCTTCCGCACCACCAAAAAAGATGACTCCAAAAAGAAAGCTACACGTTGGATGATTGAATTATTTTACTTGTGATGAGATGTAAACTCATATTTTATTTTCTATGTCTTGGATCTAGTTTGGAACTAAATTATGGGGTTTTGAGATGAACTTGCTTATGCTACAATCATGGTTTGATGAGATGAACTCGCTTGTGCAGCAGTCGATGGTTTTATATATGTATCATTTACAATTATATATATTTATATATGCATTTTGGTCTCTCCACAAGCAGTAGGTCAAGAGCTCAGACGTCAATCCTGAAATTGCAGTTGCATCAATTATTGTTGTATACAAGTTGTGCGTGAACGGACCAATCCGACGTCTGTTTTGGAGGCTACTACTTGTAAATTCTCGCTGCTCCAAGTTTTTTTTTCAGCTTGGGCTCTCAACACCACCCAGTACTGACTGTGATACATCGCTGAATAGAACGCTTTGCTGTTCTCTGGAAACGGAAAAAAGAATCTCATCTCAACTCCCGGAAGGCAGCCGATCGAGTTCTGTGACGACTCGTAAGTGCTGCCGCTCATGTCTGCTGTCTGCAGATCGAGTCAAAGCCTCCATGTGAGCACCAACCTGATCAAAGCACCCTGCCAGGATCAGAAAAGAAAACTCCAGATCAGGAGTCCCGTCAAAATAGAAGAAGGCCGATCGAGTATTTTGGTACATGCACCAGCCTGAGCGCCGGCCGGCCAGCCAGCCAGGCCTGAGGGAGTGGCATGCAGCGGCCGGCCAGGGGCATGCAGGCAGCCTAACCGCGCAGGCCAGGGGGCATGCAGCCAGCCTGACCGCGCCGGCATGTCAAGCTCACTGACCTGCAGCGGCCTGCAGCCAGCCTGGGCATGCGCCAACGGCATGCAGCATGCAGACGAGGAAAAAATAGGCTCAGGGGCATTACGGTCACAACATGTGACAAATACATGTATTTCTCCAAGAAAACTGATTAAAGGAAGTCTAAATCTTATAATAGCAATGTCTCAATGTTTAGAATCCTATTGTAGCAAAGTCGACGTTAGGAATCCTATAATAACAAAGCGCAACGTTATTTCTCGTACCGTCGCGGAGGCACCCCAACAAGATCACCTTCTGGACCCTGCCAGATCGCGACGCCACGCAGTGGAGGCTGGAGCGCGAGGCCACCTTCGCCGACATCTGGGCCGACGACACCTACAAGGCCACTGGCCTGCCCAACAAGATCCCCATGCTTGCGCTCATCCACCCCCACAATCCCGCCGTCGTCTCCTTCTTCCTGAAGGACCACCTCTTCGGCGTCGACGTGAGCGCCCGCAAGGTTGTCGAGTGCGACCGCTACAAACTGGTGGCGCCTCCCCGCGACTACCCCATCGCCAATCGGTTCATCCGCCCATGGGTGCTGCCGCAATCGGTCTCCTCTGGTACGTATCAGTCCTATGCCTCATCTCATCTCTGGCTCTTCTGCTTCCGAACTATTATGGGATGCTCGTAGTGCAGAAATGTATTGCCATTTCATTTATCGGTCGCCTCTGGCTGTGGCATCCACTAGCTGACTAGCCAGTCAGCCAGTACTTCTACTTACTCAAGTTCATAGCTTGTAAGTTGCTTCGTGGTTACATTTTACTCAAGTTCAGTCCTAAACTCCTAATTACAGTGTGCACTTGATTCATTGCTCGCCTCTGCCCCCTACTAAATGTCATGACTTGATTGATGCACATGATGATCACTAATACCTATCTTATACTGATTTTATTGTCTTTTATGCCTCGTATTGTATGGTTGGTGTATATTTATTGTGATGATCTTTTTATTTCTAAATTTTGATCCTTAGATACTAGTATATATATGTCTCCCCTGGTGCTTGATAGGAGAATAACTCTATTTTGATCTTAGTTGCAACTTGCATATATCGTGTTGATAATATTCGATTCTTCCTTATATCAGTCAGTAATATTGAATTCTTCCTTATACAAGTTAGCAACATCCTGTTTAATTAGATAGCCAATAGCCCAATGCATCTTCCTAGCCACATATTAATTTGATAGAAAATTGTTTTCTGCTACTAGCAAATATATGGTATCTTGCACAAAGACAAGCAAATTATGACTATTTACTTAATGGCTATAAGCATTATGATTGATGCACTAGAAATGTGAATCTTCAATGGGTTATTCGCCTTCAAGATCAGGGGATTGGTCCACTTCTTGTCCCAAATACTAGTATATAACTTGGTCTGGCACATTTTCTTTCAAAACACTAGTATTTTTCCACTGGAGGTATACTAACAAATTAGTTGAGCACTAAAAATTTGTAGAATATATTGTTTATGTTTTAGCCATATATACTGTTGGATTGAATTATGTAGCCATTACTTCTTCGCACACCTAAAATTCTTCTTGATTCGATTGTAGTTCCTTGGTCACAAGTTCTTTTTCTTTTTCTGGAAGTTCCTTGATCACAAGTTGAGAACTTGAGATCACTAATCATTTGTAAAATGTGTCCTCACTGTGATTTGTATGTGAATACTGTAGTCTTTAATTTTCATATTGTGTCACTCATCTGGTCATATTGGACAGCCATTAACATCTTCCTACACACGTTTGCTTTGAGTTTGTTTCCAGTTGCTAGCAGATACAGTAGTTATATATTTACGCAAAGAGCAATTTATTAGGCTATATCAAAAAAATAATTGAGAAGAATTAAGATTTACATGATGCATCATTTTCTTCTGATAAGTGTTGACTGAACTTCCTTGAAGGGCTGGGCAATTGGTCAAGCGACATCGGCTCGACCAAACCAACTGAAACTCCACCATCTAGTTGATGTTTGATGATTACAACTTGGTTGGCAGCAGCAGGGTGTCCAGCAAGTTAATCATGGTTGGACGGATGAACTGATTGTGGAGCCCGAGTTGCAGCTGTATAATTACCTAGGTGATCCATCTCCCAACACATGCATGATTTCAGTTGCTCTACATATCTACCATCCCACATCATGCATGCAGGTGTGCTAAAATAATTTTGTTCTTCCGATTAGTGTTCCTTGTGTATTCAGGTTAAGCAGCACTGGACTCAAGCTATGGTGACAATGTTTTTGGAGACGGTTAGGCATTCTCGCAACCGTTCATCGGATTCCAATGGGTTTGGAACACTATCAATGTTACCGTGGTGTATGATATACTGTGTGTGATCAATCCATTGTCTGGTGGAAAACTGTTCGATCAGGGTGTGACCTGCTTGATTCCAATTGCTGGAAGTCTGGAACCGCAATTTTATGCTATATCGCTCTTATTTGTGCTCCAGCTGGGTGACTAATTTGATCCTTGCATTCTCTGTTTGATGCTTCTATGTTTTATCAGTGTGATGAGTTATGTGGAATAATTTTTTTCACATCCTAGTCGTACATACACATCGCCATCAAGAAAAAGAATTGTTTGATTTATACTCATCATCTGGTCGAGTTGGGCGAGCAAGGCTTGTTCCTACACATGTTTGATCTAGACTAACCAGTATGTGATGATCAACGTGGTAAGATGTGGTGCTTAGTTGTAGAATCTGGGATGATTCACTTGGGCCACTGGTGGCTACGGACTATGGCTGAGAATTAGGTTAGCTTCGTGTTTTCTCCGTTGGGTGGTAGACTTGTAGCGGTTTCCGTGGTGGGTGTCCTACTGTCATCGGCAAATCAAGATTCGTTTGCATTTGAATTCGGAACGGGAAGCAAATGGTGAAGTGGAAAAGATCATGGGAGGCGACGTGCCCTGTATGGAACCGCCCAAATTACCTCGACTAAACCGAGTTATCATCCAATGATCTACCCGGCTTAATCGAGATAACCCCGGTAGTCTCCGGTACGCGTCTCAAGCATCGCCCAGGAACAACACGCATACCGTATTTACATCATGGCAACCATCACAAGGATACACGTGAGAGCAAAATTTTAAAATTTAGTTTATAAGTCTTGATCATATTACAAAAATTCAGAAATTATAACTATAACATATAAGCACCCGGAAGGCCAGAGTTTCATTATTTGTAAGAAAATGATTAACCATCTTAGATGTAGCCTAAGTCTAGGTGAATATCCTAACATGATATTCCTAGGTTGAGAGTTAAATCGCAGCGGGAAAGAAATAAAGATATATGGTGCAACGATGATGTCCTTGCCCATAAGACACCACCTGCACTAGCTTGGAGCAACTTCCACCATACATTCACATTGCCGGCTCCGGCGGGATGAACGTGGCAATCACTCAAAAGAAGGAAACCTGCAAAACAACTTAACGGCAGCACCGTAAGTACATTGCATACTTGCAGAACTTATCCACAATACTATATATTTGGTGGATGCGTGAGGCTTGACAAGTTTTAACATTTGATAATAAAATGCGAGCATAATTTCTCAAGTGAATAAGCAAAAGACATGGTATTCTAAAATCTCTAAGTCAAACATCAAGTAGTTGCAATAAGTAAAGTGATATCATAATCATGAGCTCAATCTTTCGAGAACTCCATCCGAAAACTCTAACATTGGACGCAAATTTCATGAGCATGCTCCTTGACCCAAGAGCGAGGCTATTGCAATAGATTATAACCCTGCAGGGGTGTACAACTTTTCCCACACGAGACGCAAGACCAACGACCATATCCTCGGCCTAGGATAAGTGTTAATTCATGCCCTTGACCTTTCACTTACCCGCACCCTACTATGAGCGAACGGCCGGAAGTGTATAGATGTACCGGAGACGGCCGATCACACCTCATCCCACCCTGCGCCGAATCCGGTCAAGGCACGGTGTGACTTATGCTACTTGGCTTACCGATCCATTATGAGCATGTGGTCTATACGGATTAGTGCTCAAGAACTCAACTTCCAAGACTCGGGCCTTAATCGACTCAAGCAAGACTATGTCAAGTGAGCTCCAATCTCCACATGACCCTACTATTCTTGCTCAAGTCTCGTATCATCATTCAAGGAGTTCAAATTTTTAATCCATTCATGACTACTCAAATATTAATTAAGAAAGCATACTATAACTCGCGAGTGGTGGTGACCTTGCCACCTCTCGACTTCTACCGACAACTAAACATGACTAAGCAATTATAACGATATTTCTAACATACATACTTTCACTAAATGAGTTGAGCTAATTCCAAGAGTTGTCAGTTCTACACATTGCATATGTCTAGATAGAGCTAAGCCCATGCACAACCATTGATAAGTAGTAGCAATTCACATCCAGAAAATAGAGTGAGATATATCAGTGCCTGCCTGAGATTGGTGCTCCAAGAACGCAACACTCTGTAACGTCATCTACGAGATTAGATGAATGCATGAATTAGAAACGATGGCAGGAATGTATATGCATATGATGAGATGCTTAAGAGAAATAAACGACAACATGATTCAATGTCATCAAGGAAGCGATCAATATTTGGAATAGGTGCACAAGCAATTGTATAGGGTAAAAGTGTGCAAACAATTATTCACACAAGGGTACATATTATTCCAAGATGAGTTATAACATAAGAATCAAACAATATAACATGATAATCAATCAACAATAATTGTGCTATTTTTAGATGTCATTTAACTCTCACATAACTAAAAGATTACATGGAAGTTATCTCATGATTTCTACCAATATTAAATAGTTGATTATGCTCAAGTAAGTTAGCTTAGTAACACTAATTGATCATCATTAGCCAATTTAATAATTAATGGGGAAGTAGCACAACACATCTTAAATAAGATTAAGAGATTTATTATCTATTTTAGAGTTAGATAGACTTTTATATATGATAAGTTAAGACAAACATTATTATTCTAAGTTATATCATGGTGGTTTCAAATCATAAGAAGCATAGCACATTTATTCTGAATTAGCAAGGGAAGCTTATAGGTCACATGTGTATAATTGATTTACTAGGTATTTTACAAGCAAGCTAGACCTAGAACAAGCATATAATTAAAGTTTTATATACTTATACAATGATCTCATAAAGGATAACTAGAACAACATAACATGGTCAAAGGAAGCTAACAAGATAGATTCATAATTTTAGAAGAACATACGGTTATTATTATGCATTTACTAATTAACTAGGTTCAGAGATATCTAAACCTGTACCAATCTACACACAATTAATTCAATTAAGTACCTACATTAGATCACACACACCATAAGTGAACTAGCAAAATTGGTTTCATACTTTTTGGACTAATAGATAATTAACTATGCAATTAACAAGATAAACACTCACACAATTAATTCAGATAATTAATTATTTAGTTTGGAGTCAAACTCATTTTTAATAGGTTCTTGACATCATTAGAAAACCAACAAAATTTATTTCACATTTTTCTGAGCTATATACAATTTTATATGAATTATACAAGATGGTATACGAGAGATGAATAGTAACCGCGGACCGTCCGTGGTCAACCGACGGACCGTCCGACCCTGGAGGCGAGAAAACGTCTCTGGAGGTTTTTTTGTGCAGTTTACGGACCGTCCGTCCCTAAGGTCGGATTGTCCGCCCCTGGGCCGTGGCTCACCGTCGAGCTCGCCGTCGGTGGCTCCGGCCTCGGTTTTGGGTGGGGTTTGTTTCTATGGGTTCCTGAGAGTGTATAGAGTTGATTTCAAGTGATAGATTTGACATGCATAAAGTATTTTAAGCTCTAGGTCATCAATGGTGATGAAACTCAAAAGGGATCCATGTATAGTCTATGGAGTTGCACAAGGGTGAAAGGGAGATGGTGAGGGCGAGGGAAGCTCACCGGTGATGAGTAGAGCGCGAGCAATAGGCCGCTTGTTGGTGTAGGGCGGCGTTGGAGTAGATCGGGCCGAGTTCAACCATGGTGCTTGGGGAAGAAGATGAAGGAGCTTGGGGGATGGCCTTCTACTTGGTCTCCGGCAAAGAAGAGGTGTAGGAGATGGTGGAGAAACTCGTCGGCGACGTCCTCCAGTGATCCTCCGACGATCTCCGGCGAGATATGGTGGATTTGATGGAGATGAAGGAGTTCCTTCCTGTCGGTGTTTTAGACCGGAAAACCTACCAAGGGGGTGCCCGAGGTAGTAGATTGTGCAGTGAGGATCGTGATCGGGAGACCGAGAACTCGAAGGTATGCGCAAGGACACGGGACACAAGATTTATACAGGTTCGGGCTGCCAAGGTGGCGAACCCTACGTCCTGTTTGGGGATCAAGTATGGCGCCCTGCGCTTGGTGTTGGGTTGTTCCGATGCCCGGCTAGGTACCCGACCCTCCTTTATATAGTCCAGGGGGCGGGTTCCTAGTCGGTTACAAGGCAGGGGTCCTAGTAGGATTACACGGAACGAGTCCTGGTAGGATTACAGGGGAATTCTAATAGGAGTCCGTCTTTTTCCTTCCTTGCATGAGTACCCGGGGTCTATGCCCGACAAGCCCCCGAGCACGTTGTAGTCGAGAGTAGTAGTTCGAGTAGTCTTGAAGCCTCTTCGAGTAGTTCTTGAGCGTCCTCGAGTACTGCTTAGAGAAGTCTTCAATAGTACTTGAACTGCCACGAGGCTGGAAGGTGGTCCAGCTCATCAGTCTTGAAGTCGAGATTATATGGAAGTGCGATTGCAAAATCGCACTCCATATGGAGTAGCCCCCGAGCCTTAGGTTGAGTTGCAGACTCTAGCTGAGGGTCAATCTTGATTCCGAATCTTGTCTTGAAAAAATTGAACGATGGGTGTAGCATAGTAGCCCCTGAGCCTTGAAATGATTAGGTAATCAATCCAAGGGTCTTCAGTGTTCGCGAAAGCCATCATCCGAGTACTCTTGCAGCGTGTAGCCCCCGAGATAAGAGAGCCATATGAGCCACGTCGAGTAGTTGTTTGTGCGGAGCCCCCGAGCTGGAGAGATTCCGAGTAGTAATTTGGCATCGAGCCATGGAGCTTGAGAAGTAGCCGTGCCGTCAGAGCGGACTTTAGGTGCGACCAAAGTCGACTTTAGATGTCGGTAGAGCGGACTTTAGAATGCGACTTGAAAACCGAAGTCGACTTTGTGCCGCGGAGAGCGGACTTTGAGATGCGACTTAAAAACCGAAGTCGACTTTGTGCCGCGCGGAGCGGACTTTGATATGCGACTTAAAAACCGAAGTCGACTTTGTGTCGCGAGGAGCGGACTTTGATATGCGACTTTAGAAGTGGACTTTAGATTGCCACGCAAAGCGGACTTTAGATGCGACTGCAGTAGTCGACTTTGTTCCACGCGGGGTGGACTTAAGAGGCAAAAAACGAAAAGCACTTTCCGGAAAGCCAAAGCGAATAAAAATCAGAGAAAACGAATAGTTTTACCGCTGGAGCGGGCTTAAGATTGCGACCGAAGTCGGCTTGTGCCACCGGAGTGAGCTTGGGTGCGACCGTTAGCATCGACTTGTGCCACCGGAGTGGGCTTGTATGCGACCGTTAGCGTCGACTTGTGCCACCGGGGTGGGCTTGATGGTGCGACCGGAGTCGACTTGCGTACCTGGGCCATGGATTTCAGACCCAAGGTACGGAGCGCGAGTACTTAGGGTACTTGGACCCATGGTACAGAGCGTGAAGACCACGTGCATGTAGGTTCCATCGTCGCCAGGACCCGAGGGCCGCTTACAGCTAGGTTCCATCGAAGCTTACACACGTAGTATGCCATCGAAGCAGGCGAAGATGCGACCGGAGTCGACTTTAAGTTGCCGCACGGAGCGGACTTTAGAATGCGACTTTAGAAGTCGACTTTAGATTGCCGCGCGTAGCGAACTTTACAAACTGCCTCCTAGGGATAGCCCCCGAGTTGATGAAGTAGACTCGTGGCGACTTGATTGATATGCCCCAAGAGTAGTCAGCAGAGTGTAGCTCCCGTGAAAACCCGCCGAGAAGCATACACAAATGAGTAGTCGGTAAGTAGTCCTACATGATGAGGAGAACAAGCCAAGAGAACAGTAATCATTTAAATAAATGACTTAGCTGTTGCTGCCTGGGCAGACTGATGATGAAGCCGTGGCGGTCGGCGATGGAGCCGCGACGGTTGTTGTTAAAGTTGACTAGTCAGAGTTGATTCCGACTAGTTGTTGGGGGCGTGACTGTCGTTCTCGACTAGTTTGGAAAACTAGTCAAAATGAATGGTCGACGCGATGCGACCAGAAGATGACGTCGTGGCGGCGCGCGGCATACTCGAAGTAGAGCCAGTGTTGCCGCGAGACAAGTAGTCACGACGCACGGCGTGGATGAAGTAGAGCCAGCGTGGCCGCAAGACGAAGTTGCGGCGCACGGAGTAGTCGACGACGAGCCTGGGCGAGGCGGAGAAGTCGACGACGAGCCTGCGCGAGGCGCATGACGAGCCGCGCGACGTGCCGAGGCACTCGGATGTGCAGCGGGGGCGAAGTAGTTGACGATGAGCCTGCGCGAGGCGAAGTAGTCGACGACGAGCGGCGCGACGAGCCGCATGACGAGCCGCGCGACGTGCCGAGGAGCCCGGACGCGCGACGAAGACAAAGTAGTCGACGACGACGAGCGGCGCGACGAGCCACATGACGAGCCGCGCGACGTGCCGAGGCACCCCGGGACGCGCGCGCGAAGACGAAGTAGTCGACGACGAGCTCGCGCGAGGCGGAGTAGTCGACGACGAGCGGTGCGACGAGCCGCATGACGAGCCGCGCGACGTGCCGAGGCACCGGGACGCGCGGCGAAGACGAAGTAGTCGACGACGAGCTCGCGCGAGGCGGAGTAGTCGACGACGAGCGCCGCGACGAACCGCATGACGAGCCGCGTGACGTGCCGAGGCACCCGGACGCGCGGGGAAGACGAAGTAGTCGACGACGAGCCGCGCGAGGCGAGTAGTCGACGACGAGCGGCGCGACGAGCCGCATGATGTGCCGAGGCACCCCGGACGCGCGGCGAAGACGAAGTAGTCGACGACGAGCGGCGCGACGAGCCGCGCGATGTGCCGAGGCACCCGGACGCGCGGCGAAGACGAAGTAGTCGACGACGAGCTCGCGCGAGGCGAGTATTCGACGACGAGCGCGCGCGACGAGCCGAGGCACCCGGACGCACGGCGGGAGGCGGAGTAGTCGACGACAAGCCGGCGCGCGAGGCGAGTAGCCGACGACGAGCTCGCGCGAGGCGAGTAGCCGCCGACGAGCCCTCGCGTGAGGCGGGAGTAGCCGACGACGAGCGGCGTGACGAGCCGCGTGACGTGCCGAGGCACCCCGGACGCGCGGCGAAGACGAAGTAGTCGACGACGAGCCTGCGCGAGGCGGAGTAGTCGACGACGAGCGGTGCGACGAGCCGCGTGACGAACCGCGCGACGTGCCGAAGCAACCGGAAGCGTGGCGTAGGAAAATTGATTCCGCTTTGACAAGAGCAAGGCGACTTGCTTCAATGGATCTCGGCGAGTCAACGAGTAGATTGATCTTGTTGACGAGGGTCCTTCGAATTCGCCCGGTGGTGATGATCACCCCTACCTGGTGCGCCAACTGTCGGTGTTTTAGACAGGCAAACCTACCAAGGGGTGCCCGAGGTAGTAGATTGTGCGGTGAGGATCGTGATCGGGAGACCGAGAACTCGAAGGTATGCGCAAGGACACGGGACACAAGATTTATACAGGTTCGGGCTGCCAAGGTGGCGAACCCTACGTCCTGTTTGGGGATCAAGTATGGCGCCCTGCGCTTGGTGTTGGGTTGTTCCGATGCCCGGCTAGGTACCCAGCCCTCCTTTATATAGTCCAGGGGGCGGGTTCCTAGTCGGTTACAAGGCAGGAGTCCTAGTAGGATTACACGGAACGAGTCCTAGTAGGATTACAGGGGAATTCTAATAGGAGTCCGTCCTTTTCCTTCCTTGCATTAGTACCCGGGGTCTATGCCCGACACTTCCTCCATGACTTGGGTGGAGGAGAAAACAAGAGAGGGAGGGGCTCCTGGAGTGCCTGAGGAGAGGAATGAGAGGGGGAGGGCACTGGGTGAGGTGGAGGGGTTGGTGGGACCCGACGGGGGTGCGTGGCGCGGCTTCTCTGCGCGCACGACACGCAGACAGCGGCACGCGTACGGACCGTCCGTCGTTCCAGACAGAAACATCTTTCCTTTCTCTAAATTCCAAACTTTCTTCCAAGCCTCCAAAAATTCCACAAAAATGTTTTAATAGAAGAGATCATGGGTAACCCATTTTGCTTGAATCGAGAAGAAAAGCTATGCTAGATTTGAAAGGAAAATTCTTCCCGAAACGCTATTTTTTGATTTTCGACTGAGATGTTTGGCATCGAGATGGAGTCCTAAAATCCGGGAAAAATCAGCTAAAATTATATTTTTTTTGAAGGAGTATTTTACCATGATAAAAGATGACATGTGTCTTATAGAGAAAAAGAAAGTTTCTTCACAAGACATGTGCTTATACTATGTTCAAAATTATTTTTTATTGCAAATGCACTTCAAACAAATGCAACAATTTTATCTTAGCAAATCATGATGCTCATGATCAATTCCTAACAAGGTTATTATATTAGATTTTGGGATGTTACATGCCCCGAGCCCGCTGCTGCACACAAGACTCCATCCATGTCTGTTTCGAAAATTCAAGAATCAAAATGCAGATACAAATTTTTACCAAATAATATTTTTTTGCGAAAGACCAAATAATATAAATCAAGGACAAACTCCGCTTTTTACTACAAAAGAATGTCCCAATTTGTCCGATTGCGTCTTTAATAAAGTTTTGGTTTACGTGATTCCATCTTCTTTGTGCACACTCTTAAACAGTGTACACAATTGTTTATTGTTCTTGTTGGTTAGAAGCATGTAAACTACTATGTTACACAAAGATATTAAACTGTATTAAATTCTTTTTTTTGCGGTAAAATTGTATTAAAATTCCTAAATATGTTCTAACAACTGATATTATGTCATTTGTAATCTGGATCTTTTTTTAGCAACTGAAACCTCAGTTTACACGTGAATAAAAATAACAAATACCACTAGAAGCAGATTGGATGAATTAAAATCAGTTAAGAAGGAAATGGAACCATAAAACGAACAAATTAGGTTATTTCGATACAGTAAAATGTACGAAGGAATTCAAATTCGCACAGACAGGGTCGACTGATCAAGGTTCCCACTTCCCAGAGCGCCGGCCTCGCTTTATTGCGTCTCACCACACGACAAAAATCGAACCCCTTCGACGATTTCATTCTCAGCTTGCTGCTGCAAACCTGCAACCACAAGACCATCGGCAATCGCTGCCGCCGCCGCAGCGCTCACCCCTTGGCCACCGCAGATCATCTTCAGATGGCGTCGCCGCCGAGCTCCTCCACCTCCGATGACCCCGCCGCCGCGCCGCCGAGATCTTCTTGGGTCATCCTCGGTAGCATCCCGCGCGTCGTCCAGGGCGGCGGCGGCGGCGCCGAGGCCGCCGACGTGTCGGTGGATCTCACCGCGCCCCCGCGGGTGCCGCCGCGCCGCCGAGATCTTCTTGGGTCATCCTCGGTAGCATCCCGCGCGTCGTCCAGGGCGGCGGCGGCGGCGCCGAGGCCGCCGACGTGTCGGTGGATCTCACCGCGCCCCCGCGGGTGTCGCGCCTGAACGTTTCCGAGCGCGTGTTCCCGGACCGCCCCACGCCGAAGAACTTTCCGTTCCTCCTCGCCACGGACCCCTCGGGCCTGCTCCTCCTCTCCGCCATCCTCGCCGCCCCGCGCACCCGCGTCCACATCGACCGCCCGGGCAACCAGTCCTTCGAGTGGCGGGACTACGACTCGCGCTTCTTCGTCCTCGACGCCACCACGGGCTCAGCGTTCCGCCTCCCGGACCCGGAGCCGCAGGAGCCCATCGAGCACCAGGCGCTCGTCGGGATCCTTGCCCGCCCCGGCGGCGGCTATATGGTCGCCGAGCTCCTGCCTCTCATCGGCACCGATGAGGCAGATCTCCGCTGCTACTCCTCCGACCTCGGCGAGTGGGTCAACAAGGAAGTGCACTACCCGCTCCCGGCGCGGCCTCTGGCGCCGCTCTGCACGATCTCCCACGAGGGCAAGCTCTGGTGGGCCGACTACTCTTGGGGCATCCTTAACGCCGACCCCTGCGCCGACGACCCCGTGCTCGGCTTCGTCAAGCTCCCCCGGGCCTGCGTGCTCCAGAGCAGGGAAGGCTGGGGCGTGCTCGACCATTTCCGCTACGTTGGGGTCAGCGCCGGCAAGCTGCGCTTCGTCGACATGTACCGCCACTCAGGCAAACCCAACAAGGTCACCGTCTGGACCCTGCCCAACGCCGACGCCACGACGTGGACGCTGGAGCACGAGACCACCTTCGCCGACATCTGGGCCGACGCCACCTACAAGGCCACCGGCCTCCCCAAGAAGGCCCCCGTGCTCGCGCTCATCCACCCGCACAACCCCGCCGTCGTCTACTTCTTCCTGAAAGATCACCTCTTCGGCGTCGACGTGCGTGCAAGCAAGGTTGTCGAGTGCGACCGCTACCATCTGGTGGCGCCTACCCGCCACTACGGCATCGCCAACCGATTCGTCCGGGTTTGGGAGCTGCCGCCAACGGTCTCCTCAGGTACGTACATCCCTGATCCCTCGTCTCATCTCTTCCTCTGCTGGTTGCCTTGCTCAGAAATATTTTTTATGGTTGTTCGTCCTGCATCTTACACACAACTGACGTGGAGTATACTCTCTTGTTCATGGATCGATCGGGCATTCCCCATTTGTAGATACTTGTTCAGGGATAAAAAAAATACATTTTTGTTTGCGCAAAATTCACTGTCATGTGCCTAAAGTCCAATATGCTAGTGTTTCTGGCAAGGGGTCATTGTAATACCAGGTACATATCGATTTATGGTACTCTGACATATTATCTGAATGTAAACTATGTTGATATATTTTCTCAGATGCTGAGATACTAGTATGATCCCCAGTTGGGTGTGCTATTAAACGACTAGCTTATTAAGTTTGATGTTTCTTAGGTTGCGACACTTTATTTATCTGATATTGGGGCAACACCTCTGTGCTTTATATGTGAGATTGACATTTTACAAGTTATGAGATCACTACTGGTTACATGTAGAATGTGTACTCTCACTGTGCTAAATTAGTATGTATGAATATTGCAATGTTTAACTCTTACTTGTATCACTAAGCATCTAGTCAATTAGAAAACCATTGCATCTCCAATTCTCCATACACACATTTTTTTTGGAACAAGTTCGATCAACACCTTGGACAGAAAGTATTGCTTTAGACTGTTTTCTGTTGCTACAAGGTAGTACCCATATATACATTTTGCACAAAGAGCTAGTAATTAGGCTATCTAAGTAGCAACGGAATGAAATCCAGTTGTGCATTGTTCTTGACTAGTGCTGATTTTTCCTTGAAGTGCTAGGCAATTGGTCGAGTGACATCGGCTCGTCTGAACCAGCTGAGGCACGGCCGTCGCGGCCAAGGCCTGGGGATTACCATCTGGTGGGAAACACCAGGATGACGTTCATAGGTTGAGCCGATGAGCAAGGCCGGATTTGAAGCAGTTTCATTCCCAAGGTGATCGAACTCACCATTTCCTCCTCGCATGTTTGATTTCTGTCTCTCTATAGACAACCCTCTAGCACACATCATGCATGGATGCTGCAGGTGTGCTGATGTTTTCGTTCTTGCTGAATTGTCCCTTGATCCCAGGTTTAGCAGCTAGCACTGAACTGAAGCAATGGTGTGATCTGATGGCATCTTTTGGGTTGGTAATTTGGTATGCGCTGTGGTGGTGGCATGTTTCTTTTGGAGTGGAGACCCTGTTGCAGATTAACCAAGCGTCATCTGTTTATCGGTTGGCATGCTGTTAGGAACACTGCTTATGCTACTTAGCTTTATCTCTGCATGGAACACTACCCGATCATCCGGGTGTGACCTGAATCGCTTGATTTCAGTGGCTTGAACCGCAGGGCTATTCTACCGCTAGGCTACATGCTATTTGACTCTTCGAGTGACTAATTGCTCCTTGCCTTTGCTGATCCAAGCTTTTATATTTTTTGTTCGTGCGAGTTACTCGAGAAGTTATTTGTTGATCATGGCTCGAGTGGAACTATAGTTGGGCTGTGAGATGCAAGTTCAGCATCTGGTTGTTCAGCGCTGAACTGCCAGTGCGTAGTGATCCTGAAGATGTGGCTGAACCGGGTATTCACTTACCGCAGTTGGGAATTCGAACCGCTATTCATGCCTTTTGGTTCTCGCGAAATTTGACTTGGCATCAACACATATTTTGTTCCTGGCATCAACGAACACATGAAAAATTCGGTTGCAGTTGAATTTTCCGAGACGGCCCCATCTGGAAAGCAAAGACAGAATCAAAATGCAGGTTTTTTACTTGGCTGCTTCTACATAGGAAAATATTGACGGCCGATAATCTGGAAAAAAGAGGATGGCCCAATGACCTTTATGCAAATTGTGCAATGCGACACCTGAATCTCCAACGCACCTTTGCAAGGAGTGTACCTATACTAAGCAAGTCTGGGATCGTCTTCTGTCTTGTTCCGCCTATCCGACCTCCCTCCAAGCACTGAACCGATCCTGCTCCAGTCAAAGTGGAAAAGAAGCAAAGATCAAAGTTCGACGGTCTGATTGATTTATTTTTGGTGGAACATATGGAAAGAAAGAAATGGACGCACTTTTAATCAAAAAATAAAAATGGTGGACGAGGTGGCATACATGATCAGAGAAGAGGTCCAACAATTCAAGATAGCCACACAGCAACAACACCAGCAGCAACAAAATGTGGCCAGCCACTCCACCTAGTTGCCTTGTTTGAGTCTTTTTTCTTCCGCGGTTGTTTTGGACGTGTTCGTGTCCTGTTTGTCTCTTTTTCTCGTTGTCGTAGTTGTTTTTTCTGGCTCTCGACTCGTTCTGGGCGTGGCCGTCGGCACGTCTTTAGTTGAGTTTTTAAACCTGTTTCCTCTCTTCTAAAAAAATTCGGCAAAACTCTTGCTGTCCTTTCAAAAAAAAAGAGGAGAAATGCATACATAAAAAGGTTTTTGCAAATAGATTTTGGGGCTGTTTGGCTCCCAGCCACACATCACCACAGCACTGTACCGCTTGCCACGCTCCCGCGGCGGCCGTTTCACCCGCCACGGAAATCACTGTTCCGTGGCGGGGGCGCCGGTGGCGAGGCGGGTTGCGGCTGGGAGCCAAACAACCTCTTTATTTAGTACTCCTCATATCCTTCTGTGAAGAGTAAAAAACTGGAAGGACAGGACAGACTGGCCGGATCGCCAGGCCGGACGGGACAAGACCGCGTTTAAATAAGGGAGGAAAAATTCTCAACCAAAATAATTTCATGTGTTTAGCAAAAACAGTAGCTTGCGAGGCCAGTAAGGGGTACAGTTGCTTGGGTACATGTAACATTTGCTGTCTTGTCCTCCATTGTAGTTGTGAAACACATGAAAATTGTTGTCAAACATATGGAAATTGTTGTTAAACATTGGAGAAGTTTTTTTAGAAAAATTTTTGCCCCCTACTTGAACACGTCGCAGTTTGTTTTTGTTGAGCGCCATCCTTTGGCTGGAGCAGGATCGGTTCAGTGCAAAGGCTGCCGCGCCATGGCCGCCTTTTGCACGGTCAATTCAAAGGCTGCCTTGGGCGGAGCTGCAGCCCGCGCCGCCTACTGCCCCTGCCGACCAGCCGGCAGCCAGTGACTCAGTGAGAGGCAAAGCAACCGATCGCTCTCGAATCTCTCTGCCCTCTCTCTCCTGTCCGAGTGGCTGGCTGGCGCTCGCGTCGCCGAGGGGAAGGCATCATCGGAGATCGGACCTCTCCGGCCGCGCCACCGCGGTCGTCGGACAACTACAAAACACCACGGCTCGTCGCCGCCTCGGCCACGCGCGCGGCCGGCTCACCCGCCTGCAAAAAAGCTGATCTAGATAGCGCTTCGTATCGTAACACAATCTATAATATAATATAAAGGCGGAAAGAATTGAGAACAATTCTCACCTAATGTAAAACTTACCCACCCTTCATAGGACCAATGTGTCAGGCGAGGCCCACCCAAAAGATAGATGAAACCCGCGAGGACGCCAAAAATCGTTGTTAGAAATTGTTTCCGCTGATTTGACAATTCTTTTGTCACCGCGAGCTCCCCTACCCGCCCGCGTACCTGCGGCCAATCCCACCCACGAATCACGCTTGTCTCTCTGGTTTCTTTCCATCCGCGACACCCTCTCCTCTCCCAATCCATCCGCGCTGGCGCCGCCCTCTCCTCTTCCCTCCCCATCCTGAGATCCCAAGCGAGCGAGCCAGCGACGTCGAGCCTCGTCCACCCCTTGATCTTGGAACTGGCTAGACGCGCACGAATGGCGACGGAGGCAGCGATCGGACTTCACTCCCGTCGCCACAGACTAGGGACGCGAAGACCCCAATGTCTCTAGGAGCAGCAGGAAGGAGAGGAGCGGCCGGAGTGCAAGCGGCGGCGCGCACGTGCATGCATCACGGCAAGTCGGTAATCAATCCACCGCTCTCCCTATATCATGGTGCACCCTTTCTCCTTTCCTCACGCGCGCGCATCCCCCTCTCTCTCCCCAGTCTCCCCGACGGCCTCCTCCTCACTCCGACATGGTGGATCGGCCTCTGCGGCGCCCTCCTCCGGTGGTGCGGTGGAGGGACGGCGACCCTCCATGGAGCGGTGGGGCCTCTGGGGGGTGGTGCGTCATCCGGGAGCGGCGGGCCTCCCTCGATCCGGCGGCGGGCCTCCCTTGAACCGGCGGCGGAGGATCCAGCGAGCGGAGCAGGGGCGGGGCTCCCTCGATCCGACTGCGGTGCGGCTCCAAGGCTCGAGGCGGAGTAGGAGCGGCAGCTCAGCGGCGACGGCGTGTTGCTCGAGCTCTGTCGGATGACCGCACTCCCCCATGAGCTGCTCAATTCCTCCTCGCGTCCAGCTTCGACGGTGGGCCTCCTTCCTCCTAAACCACATACATGTGATGCCTGTGTTCCACCTCGCCAGCAGTCGTCGCAGCCGGTGTTCCACACCACCAATATAGGCACGACGCTTGGTCATGACCACGGTGGTGGCGGCTTCCTCTCCTCGGGTTTGCCGATGTTGCCCACCAGTAGCTCCCTTCGAACCAATTCGACATCTGGAGCAGCAGTGGCGACCGTGCCGGGCTGCTGGTGTCACTGCCGCGACACACCCCGAGCAAGGTTAAGGTCAACTCCATGCCCGCGCCATCGCCATCGTCGTCGACCACACCCTCCCGACATCTTCCTCTGATCCCTCACGGTGTTGTTGTCCTCTGATCTTTCATTTAGCCAGGATTGGTCAGGGTGACATGCTTGGCGAGGTCCGGTGGGGTCGCAGGTCAAGACGGTGCACCAGTGAGCGCTGATTACTGGCATCTTCCCAAGAGGTGATTCATTTCCTGTTGTTTTATGGAGGATTCTTTTATGGAGCATTTTTTATAGAGATTGGTTGTGATTCAATTAGTGGTGGAACAGGGGATGCACATGAAGGTGAGATCATTTGTCCAGGAGATTGTGGTTTTTGCATTCGGAATTGAATTGATGTATGTGCTTAATTTTCATGGTTTTTCTATGGAGGGAGATGCACAAATCAAGTAGAGAGAATACATGGAGGTGAGTCTCAATTACAGCAATTTTGGCAGGATAGGTTTTCCTGTAGACACCGGTTCATGTTTTTTGTTCAAATTGAAAGTGATTTCACCACGTGATATGGTATTGTCTTCTGAATGTGTTTGGTTAGGGTTGTTGTGGCCCAAATTGAATCAATAGTTGTGTTTGGGAGTAGTGGAACATACCTATATTCAATTTTGCAGATTTAAAGAGTAGATGTTACTGTATAGCAATTGCCATCATCACTGCCATAAAAAATTTTATATTTCAATTGTGTTATAAGTATGGTGCATTTAGTTCTCGCCTCCGCCGTGCCGCATGTCACGAGGCGCCCAGCTGCAGAATGCTACATGTATGTTTAATCCATGATGTTGCTTAGGCATGCTGAACTCAACAAGTGGAGCTCAGTTCATTTTCGGATTTCGGTCCATGGCGTGACAAAAGATTGGCATATGTTGCATTTGTCGTAGCTTAGGTACGACCCGAACTGCGGCTAGGCATATTCTAGCGACAACCAAAAAGGGTTGTACAATCTCAGTCGTGAGTCCTGACCACTTTCTGGTATTTTTATCCATCAAACAGTATGTATTTGTATTGCCCTATAATATAATACTGTCGCTTTACTGTTGTGCAGGTTGACCTTCAACTGTATGTGTTGCAGGGCATCTTCCACTGCCCTAGAGGTAACAATAATAGCTTGCTTTCCATTGTGAGGTGGTTCAGATGCTTCTTCTCTTCAGATGCAATGTATGACATTTTGTTTCTGCCTTAGCTCAAGGTGGTTGCTGACCATTGCCCTTTTTTGGTTGCTTCAGGTTACAAGAGCGGATTTACTTGAGTGGCCGAACAACATTGCATTTCGCTGCACATGATGGATTTGTTCAGTGTGTAAGGCTTTTGCTCGGGGACTTTGTCCTGAGTGCGGCCTTGGAGGATATTGCCTCTTCAGCGGTAGATGGTGGTGATTGCCAGCAGAATAGTAGGAGCAGTCCCAATTCTTCATTGGGGCAGAAGTTTAATGAACGGTATGTATTTCTGATGAATCGCAGCTTACTGTTTGAAAGAACTTGCCATTAACACCACCACCAACAACAACAACAACAACTTAGCCTTTTGTCCCAAGCAAGTCGGGGTAGGCTAGATATGAAACCCAAAAGTACCATAAACATAAAGACACGTAGAAGAAGTCATGGCTCAGGAACGTTGATGGCTAGTCTCCAAGCGCCCCTATCCAAAGCTAAGTCCTTGGAGATATTCCACTCCCTAAGGTCTCTCTTAACTGACTCATCCCAGGTCAGTTTAGGTCGACCTCTAACTTTCTTCACATTGTCGTCCCGCTCTAGGACCCCACTACGCACCGAGCCTCGGGAGGCCTTCGTTGGACATGTCCAAACCATCTCAACCGATGCCGGATCGGTTTCTCCTCAATTGGCGCCACCCCGACCCCCGTCCCGAATATCATCGTTCCGTACTCTATCCCTCCTCGTGTGCCCACAAACCCAACGCAACATACGCATCTCCGCCACACTCAATTGCTTGGACATGTCGCCTTTTTGTAGGCCAACACTCCGCACCGTATAACATCGCCGGGCGAATCACCGTCCTATAAAACTTACCGTTTAGCTTCTGAGGCACCCTTTTGTCACAGAGGACGCCAGAGGCTTGACGCCATTTCAACCAACCAGCTGAAATTCTATGCCTAACATCTTCGTCGATGTCGCCATCCTTCTGTAGTATCGAACCTAAATACCTAAAAGTATCCTTCTTGGTCACCACTTGCCCATCAAGGGTGACGTCTCCCTCCTCACGCGTCGTACCGCTAAAGTCGCACCTCATGTACTCGGTCTTGGTCCTACTAAGTCTAAACCCTTTCGATTCTAACGTATGCCTCCACAGTTCTAACTTCCTATTTACCCCCGCCCTACTCTCATCAACTAGCACCACATCATCGCAAAGAGCATACACCGGGGGATATCACCTTGAATGTCCCTTGTGACCTCATCCATCACCAAAGCAAATAGATAAGGGCTCAACACCGACCCTTGATGTAGTCCTATTTTAATTGGGAAATCACTAGTATCGCCATCGCATGTCCGGACACACGTCACCACATCCCCGTACATATCCTTGATGAGGTTAACATACTTAGTTGGGACCTTGTGCTTCTCCAGTGCCCACCACATGACGTGTCTCGGCACTTTGTCGTATGCCTTCTCGAGGTCAATAAATACCATGTGCAAGTCCTTCTTCTGCTCCCTATATCTCTCCATCAATTGGCGTATTAAGAAAATCGCCTCCATGGTCGACCTACCAGGCATGAACCCAAACTGATTTTGGGTCACACTCGTCCCTCTTCTTAGGCGATGCTCGATAACCCTCTCCCAGAGCTTCATCGTATGGCTCATCAACTTAATTCCACGGTAGTTCGTACAACTCTGAACGTCTCCCTTGTTCTTGAAGATCGGTACTAACACCATGCTTGTTTTAGTGCTCGTGTGAGATACATCAACAAGCTTGCTGATGGTGGTGTAACAGCACTTCATATGGCGGCATTGAATGGTCACTTAGATTGCATGCACTTGTTGATTGACTTGGGTGCTAACGTCTCAGCCGTCACATTCCCCTATAACTTTTGACAGGCAAGTGTTGGTTCTTAGCTCAATTTGCATGCAACAAACATTGGCTATTTTTCTATCTCAAATGAGGTTTTAACAATTAACTGGTGCAGGAGCTGGCAGCACGCCGTTGCATTATGCAGCCGGTGGGGGGAAGTAGGAATGCTATGAGGTAAGTCACTATCATAATTCATAAAGCATCATCACCTTTTTGACAAGTAACTCTTTTCGGTTGTAGTTGTCTCTTGGGGAATTTATTTGTTCTGATATTTGACGATGTTATTCCTACAGCTACTAATATCAAAGGGTGCTAGCAGGTTGACGCTCAACTGCAATGGGTAAGTCCCCCCCCCCCCCCCCCCCTAATTTCAATGCTACAAAACTCACTTGACTAGCCTTAATTTGTTCTTGTATAATCCTGTAATTAGGTGGCTTCCCATCGATGTTGCAAGGATATTTGGGCGACGCTCTTTGGAGCCATTACTTTCTCCAATTTCATACTCGAGCTTCCCTGTATTTCAACAGGGGAGATAACAACTTCAAAATGAAAAGGTAATGTCAGATTCTTCAATAGGATCACTATTATTTTTGTTGGGTGATTCAAAAGTCAAAAGATCATGTTATGCATATTACGTGTATTGTGTTTCAAAATTTCAATAGATGCATACTATTATCAACTTTATATTGCTAATAATGTAACTGTAATCCAAAATAGATAAACAATGCTTATATTAGTCTGAAGTATAGCTATATGAGGACACCACTAGCTTTGACCTCAAGCCATCAGATGCTATCAATGTTGCTTTTTGGTGCAAGGGTATGCGGTTCCTTCCTCTCCTTTCTCAGTATCTGTTAACTGTACATATTGCCGTCGTGGCTGTTGAGTAGTTTGTACTCTGTCTGATCCCAGTGATTGCATATTTTGATATATGCCAATTTGAAATATAGGAAGTAGTACATAGATATTTATGTCTGTGTACTACTGCAATGTAAGGGTTTCTTTATTTGTTTATCTCTAAATTAATATTTAGTTTTGGAACTCTTACTTTACTACTTTCATATATTTACTAAATTAGACATGTACCTGTTGTGCATCTAGATACTAAATTTTAATGGTTTTACATCTTATGCTAAAAATGGATGTTTTTTCCTGAAACTTTGATTTGACATATATATGAACAGCATGACAGGTTGGTGCTTATCATGCCAATAATTTTTTTATTAAATCTTAGATAATGAAATGCTCTATTATCATAAAAGTGCTATTTATAATATTGATTACCTTTGGGGTTTATCATATTCTAATTGGTGAAAATTGGATATTTACTGTTTTGTAATTTCAGTTACTAAATTACACAAAGATGGCTAATAATGGCACTAGATGGCAAATGGGATGTAGTACCAATGATGTATTTCTTGCAGCTGCAGCTTGTGTCAAAGGTAAATTGCCATGATGCATTTTGTGAAACCTATCCTGGCCAAATTTGACACTATGTTGTGTTGCTCCATGAAAATATTTCAAAATAATTTTTTAGGCGGACAGCAGGGGATCCTCTGGTTTGTTATTTGGAAAATCTGGAACACCTATATACTTTATAAGGCATTAAATTCACGAGGACACAACTGTTCAATTCATAAGATGCAATTATTCGGCCTCTAAAATATTTCATAATTTTATCACATATGTCGGTAAAAGTTAGAGGGTCTGGCTCTAAAAGTTCTGCTCTTGGTGTCCACCACAAACTCATGTCCCCCTTTTTTTTGTTCCTACAGGTTCCAAACCAGTCCTCTCACTACCATTGTTTCAGGTCCTATTGATTTTCCTGAAGGGGGTGCAGTTCAGCTTAGCAAGTTCAAAACTCTTATCTGATGATGATTTAATTTGGGTAATGAAGAGGCTCAGTTTGTTTCCCAACCAATGATCATTTCCTTTTGATTTATTATCCATATTCAGATCATGTACATGCCTTATATTTAGTGAGCCTGAGATTGTATCCATTTTACATTTAGAAATGGTTCATATCTTGTATACTTGGTATAAGTCTCTGTACTATAACTTAATAGGCCATAGAGATCATCCGTAACCTGTATCACAGAGCTCTTGGATTTGTATTTAAGAAAAAAATAGTTTTTTAATCAAAACTATATCTAAAGTCTAAACTGGTAGTATTTTCCACCTTTACGAATTAGAGGTCCCAGATTGCCCTCTCGTCTTACCCTTTGATTTGATGCTTCAATTCCCAGATTGCCCTCTCATCTTGCCCTTTGATTTGATGCAAAATTGTACTGTGAACATAGTAATTCTATTTATCTTTATTTTATTTGGATTTATAGGATTTCAGCAATACTTATTTTATAACAAGAGCTTTGAGTTATTCTTTTTAAACCATAGATACTTCATAATGCTTTATCAGTGGAAAGATTTCTGAGAGGTAATGCCACATTTTCATAATTATTGTTGCCTGAAGTCATGTTTTAGCTTTGTTTAGAAGATATTTTTAGTACATTACAAAAAAATATCCTGGGGGTATTTGATACTTCTGGTACGTACTGTACCAGTGACAACTGATTATTCTATCCATTCCAGTAACGGATGTGGGCGGCATTGATTTTTATATATTTTTATCATGTTAATGCGGGGAAGAGGACTGAGAAACTCCAAACCAACTTCACTCAGGAATGTAAGCTTCCACACCCACACTATTTTGTGCTTTCTTTCTATTTTTCAGCACATTATGTGGTGATAAGGATATCCATGGTGAGGGATTGGCATCTAATAATCTTGCATTGCAAGAGTATGATGAGCAGAAAGGAAAGAGAATACACAGAAATCAGGAAAGGAAATAACTCTTGCGTTTTAAACTGCGATATGCATGCGGAGCTTGTGTTGGGGACTTGGAAGGAGTGGAAAAGGAAAGAGAACAAGCAGAAATCAGGAAAGGAAATTACACATGTGGACGAGTGACATGTTGCAGTCAGTGGGTGCAGGAGTGCCTAGAAGAAGCAGGAAACAGTTGGGATATAGAATTATTGATTCTCTTGTTTGAAATTTAGAATTTATATTTTTAGTTGTTAAATGACCAAGCTGTGATGTGTGCTAAGGCACTGTGTGCATCTGCATTTGTGATATTTCGTTAATGTAAGATGACAACTGAAATTACCATGTTTTACTTGAGTGCATTACCTCTTTTTGCTATTCGGTATAGGATATTTGTTCCAATCAGGATGCCTTTAAGCTTGTTTTGGCCCTGTTTAATCACAAAATTTTTACCAACTACCAGTCACATCAATTTTCAGATACTAATTAAAAGTATTAAGTGTGGATTAATGATAAAACTCATTTCACAACTTCTACCTTAATTTTGACGAGACTAATTATGTCATGAGTAGACAATGTCATGGTACAGTAACCAATCTCTAATGACAGATTATTAGGCTTAATGGATTCGTCTCGCAATTTCCTGTCATCCGTGTAATTAATTTTGTAATTAGTCTACATTCAATACTCCTAATAGACTTAGAAAGTAGACTCACAAATGGCTATAAATAGCATTATAATTGTTAGGTTTTTAATTTGAATTGGTAGTTCTATGTGTTGCAGTTTCATGGTTTTGTATTCAATTCTTTTATATCACGTGTGTGTCGCGCACTTCCACTAGTTTGAACTAATAAAAGCAAAAGTCATCATGAACAGTACATAATGGAGTTAGTGGAGATGGATAAAAAATTAGAGAAGTTATTTTTACATTTGTTTTATGGAATTCCATGTTACAACGAGAAAATCCATATCCCTTTCTTTGTTTGCTGGGGAAGCCATAATAAAGCAGTATCCCAATTACTTCGGCCTCGTTTGGTTCCACCGGATTGATTCCAACCGGAATTGATAAATATAACAAGAAAATTATGATAGTTATTATAACAGATCCGGATTTATGTCGGGTTGAAAATTAATTTACTCATGATAGGTACACCGAGAGACCCGGAATCAATCCACTAGCCAAGGGGTGTGGAATCAATCCGGCTATTTGGTCTCTTGTTTCACCTATCATGATGAGTAGATTAAATATTGATCCGGAATAAATCCAAATCTCTATCATGATTTTCTTGATTTATCTCTTATTTCGATCGGATTGATTCTGATGAAAGCGAATAAGCCCTCAAAGGCCCAACCTCATTGCACTAGTTCACCAAAGACAAGAGCAGTGAAAATTCCCTAAAAAACAGAACAGTGAGAATTACAACTGGGAAGCTTCAAGATCTAGAGAAGTACTAGATAAGGGATTTATAAGTAGCAGCACTGTTACCATTTAGGAACTTTCCTTAGCAAAGTGGCAACAGGCAAGTTATACTACATACTATGTCAGTGTGCATGGGCCCAATTCTTTCAAAATCTTTTAATGTAGTCTCTTCTGGATGAGTAGATTTGTAAGATTAATGTCATTTGGACGGCTTCCTACCTTTAGCTCACCTCATTGGCATTAGAACTTTGTGATTCTCTCTTGTACTTTTTGTCTGTGGGAACAACACTTTATTATGTATGAACGATGTCTTAAAACCCTAAATTTCTCTCTTCTATTAATAAAAAATGCGCATTGCGCGAAAGGGTCTGTAGCCTAGTGGTTACAAGAGCCTGGGTTCGACTCCCCGTGGGAGCGAATTTATTAGGATTTAACGGCGTTTGTGCTTTCAGTGGTAGGCGACGTTCCCGTCGACAGCGAGGTGCCTGTGGTGACTTCGTCAATCTTGAGGATTTTCCGGCACAGTCTTCGATCTCATAGGGGTAGGGTTTACGTGTGTAATTCGAAAAAATGTGCATTGCAGATCTTATAAAAATAATAAAAAAGATTAATGTCATTTGTATGGAACTGGAAGCATCTCTTCTGCCCAAGTGTCATTGCACAAAATTTGTAGGCTACTACTTCCTAGGAGCCATGTCCTATTATATGCTAATATGCATCACGACTCACGTTTTCATTTCTGATATTTTTTTAGTGTTTTTCATTTTTCTTATACCCATGTAACCATATATCCGTGCTCGACTTTGTTTCCCATAATCCTATATGATTTTTTAGAATCAGCGGAGGTCAAGAAGATCCAACTGAACAAATTTCATTCCATCAAAGTAGGTTACAAGATCAAGCTTACGCTCCCAATAAAAGAGAGGTCGTAATCAAGGTGCAAATTAGCGGAAAAGAAAAAGAGAGCCACAAAGGATTACATCACAGCACACACCTGATAAGAAAACAACAAAGAAATCAACCCTGCTCAAGGAAACACTAGTCATTGCTAGCAACTTGATTGGCCAAACGTATCACCACGATATCCTGCAAAAGAAGACATCCAATTCGTTTGGTTGGCCTCGACCACCAGCATAACCCAAGCATAGAGGAGGGGGACGAAGCAAGAACAAGTGGCGGAAACTTTCAGACCTGGAATGCAGCTACGAACTAGGGACAATAGGCAAAGAATCGGAGCCAAAAGAGAATTGTGCTTTGTGCATGCTGATGGTGGAATACAAAGTCCCCGTCGGATTGTGAGAAGGTGAAGTCCCTCCCGATTTAGAAATGCAAACACGAAAATTGTTGTTTTCTTTAGCGATTGTCTATAGCTCACCCAGGTAAATAGGAGCTCTCATCACATGAATTTTGGAGCCATCAGATCTGAAATCAGTGGCTTAGACTTCCTCCTTCCCTTCCTTATTTCTCCACATTATCCCTTTTTTCTTCATCAAAATCTTTCTCCCTCCACGCGGCCTGCATCACGTCTTCCTCCTCACATCACCCCCCGACTGTCGTCGCCACCCAGCCCCAACCCACCCCGCCGCCGTGGTCAGGCTAGGGTCCGTCGGCCGGTCGTAGCACTGACGGGCCCTAGCCAGCCCGCACTAGCCCGCCTCCAGCTCTGGCCATCGCCGCGCGCTGTCTCTTGCCACCACCGTTGTCGTCCGCTCCCCTGCCCCAATGCCGACCCATCTGTCGTCTTCCTCTGCTTGACCTCACCGCCCCGCCCCGACGCCCGCCCCTCCTTCTATGGTCGGCGATGAGCAGCAGCCCCGGCAACCCGGAACCTTGACCCTGGAACCTTAACCCGAACCCCCTAATCTTGCCGGAGTTCGTCGAGTTGGAGAAGAAATCAAGGTGAGGAAAATTCGTGAGAGAAGGATCTTCAATCATCTATTAAAAAATGTGAGGACTATAGCTTTTTTTACTATTTTACTGCTTGTTTCCTTTTGTTTTCAACTTTTCAAGCCCCAGCTGTCCCACTGCTTGGAGAAATTTGGAAATTTGACACCCAATTCGACGACCTCTCTACATTTGACACCCAATTCGTGACCTCTTCAAAAATTGGCACCCGGAACACGAATTTCTTCAAAATCAGGGACTCTCCTCTATTTCTCTCCTCAACCGCT
This sequence comes from Cenchrus americanus, assembly GCA_947561735.1. Classification (NCBI taxonomy): domain Eukaryota; kingdom Viridiplantae; phylum Streptophyta; class Magnoliopsida; order Poales; family Poaceae; genus Cenchrus; species Cenchrus americanus. The sequence continues at coordinate 121,973,854 of OX387242.1, read as the reverse complement.
AGTGCAAAGACGATACTGCCATCATCTTCTTCCTTGGTCATCTACCCATCTTCCCCGATGGTGCATCTTCTTCCTTGGTCTTTTTCCCCGGTAGTGCAGAGTAGGTGCGGCCTCGATGCGGTTCCCTGGCCGCCGCCCAGTTCCTGGTGCGCCGGCGACCGTCTCCCTCGGTCTATCGCCAGTGCCAGGGCGGAGCTCGCTCGTCGGGGCTTGAGCCCGCCCGCGCCGGCGGAGCTCACCTCGCCGCGACTGGAGATCGCCTCGCCTGAACTGGCGCGGTCGGGTTGTTGATGGTTAATAATTGTATTAAAGTTCGTTTGTGACTTGCAAGCGGACAAGTCTCCCGTCGTAGTCAAGGGACCCTTCTTCCCTCGAGTGGTGAACCCAAGGTATCGAATCCGTGGAACAAATCTGTGACGCAAGAGTTGATCTAGTAAAGCCAAATAACTTCAATCTTTGGTAAAATAGAAACCCTAATGCATCTAGATAAGAACGCAAAACAAAGATAAATCTAATCTACTAAAGACCGGAGAAAACAAAGTAAGATTGGGTAGATAAACCGATCTAGAGGGATCGGGGTAAGCCTTTTGTTGAAGTTCCAAGCAAGAGAAGAAGTACCAAATCGAATCTTATAAGAAGCGTCTTTAAATCATGGTTTCCCGTCCAAATCCGAAAACATCCGCCTTTCGGAACCCCCGTTCTGTCACAACGTATCCCTATTCATGCGGGGAGCTTAGGGCGAGTCAAAAGACAAGTCGAGATTCTTTCGGAAGATCCGGCGTGTACCTCTAGCCACCGTGGCTACAAGAACACCCTATGTAATCTATCGCGCGAATAGAATTGGAATAAGCAAAGCCGATCGAAAAACGAAATCTTCGAGGAAACACTTGATCGCTAAGAAAAGATTCAACTTGATAATTCAACTATGACAATGATACATACACAAGATCACCACCGGGATCCTTCCTTGATCTTGCTTCTAGCTCGGGAACTCCGACGTGGTCTTCCATGCAAGGTTCCCACGTCGGCTAGGGAAACCCTAGTCAACTAGCTCGACCCTCTCCTCTCCGAGATGGTGTCCCTCTCTTCTCTGCTCCTCGGCGGCCGATGACGAATTCTCCTCCTCGTGGCTCTCGGTCAGGGGGCTATAAATAGCCCGATTGGCGGCTAGGGCAAAGGAGGGGGCAAATGGGCCCTGGATGGGCCTGGGCCGACCGGCCTGGGCCCACTCAGGCCCAGCCCGAGGGCTCCTTTGCTCTACGTCGGTTCCCTTGCTTCATGGATGTTCCCCCTTCTGCATGTAGGTCCATGTCGTCAGTTTCTCTCCGAATTGGACTCAACTCCTTTTCTTGCAAGATTCAGCACTTTTCTGGTCAGGTCCTCGGAGTCTGTCGTCTTCTCGGATCAAGTCTCTGGCTTCTTGGAGTTAAGTTTGCTTCGTTGCATGACTTGTACAGGGCTTCAAGGTCTTGTCATGAGGTGCTTGATGAACTTATCCCGGAAGTCTTGCATTCAACACTAAAACCCTGCATAAACATTAAACTCCAAAACCGACATGCACACGTGAACTTGTTATACCACGGGGGTTAGTACCAATGGATAAGGTATAAAACTCATGCCAACACCGAAGGTAAACTCATGGCTAGGTTGACGGATTTTCACCGTCAACACGGGTGTGCCCCGTGGACAGCCAGACGCTCGTGATGTTTGCGCCGTCGCGTGCCATGGCGAGCAGCGCGCTCTCCGTGGCGAGGCGTGTGCTGCGCTCCGCACAGGCGGCCTTGACCCACGCCAGATGCTCCTCCGTCGGTGACCCGTGCATGAGCGGTACCTTGGCGGAGAGCTCGACGGGCTTGTCGGCGAACGCCCTGGACGTCGCGGCCAGGACGCGGTCGCCGTGCGCCAGGAGTTCCCCGGCGTACCAGGAGACAGGTGAGCTCCAGCGCTGCTCCCCATGGCCATGGCAGAGGTTGAATATGACTGAGGAGGAAGAAGAAGAGGGCACTGGCGTCTTTTCACTAGGGGCTGAAGGGAGAAAGAGAGGAGAGTCCCTGATTTTGAAGAAATTCGTGTCCTGAGTGTCAAATTTTGAAGAGGTCACGAATTGAGTGCCAAATGTAGAGAGACCATCGAATTGGGTGCCAAATTTCCAAATTTCAGCACTGCTTCACGCTCGCTTTCTTTCTTTCGGCTCCCCACTCGTTACTAGTGGCCCAGAGTCCCTTGTCGCGGCTGCTGCGGCATCCATCAAAGCGGTTTTTCCGCTACTGGGAGGTGAAACCGCCGTTGTCGTTCGGCCGGTAGCGCTCCTAGATTCGTGCAAGTCAACTGCACGAGCGCCGACGCCGCTTGCTTCCCGTCCGCTGTCGTCCTGCCTCCCACTCAGCTCCGTTCCCTCAGGCAAAATTGTGGCGCATCTTCAGGCACATTCCTAGCATCACCTGCGCCGCTGACCATCTCTCCTTCCTCCTACCCCGCTGCCGCTGCAAGCTCTTCCTTCATCCCTCCATTCGCGCCGCCGCCTCTAACTCCATCCTCCATTTGCGACGCCTACCTCCGTCCTCCATTGGCGCCGCATCCATTCGCCCAGCGTCCAACTCCATCCTCCATTCCTTCTGCCACCAACAACGACCTGCATTCGCGGCGCCTACATTCTCGCCGCAGCCACATCTTCCGGCGATGCGCCCTCCCTCCTCGAGCTCGCGTTGACTACAACCTCCAACTGCTCTGACGCTGACACATTCTCCCTCGCCCAACTGTTCAGGCAGATTCATCCTCCCCAGCCCGACATTCCTGATGCCCGCTTCCTCCATTCCCCATCGTCTTCAACCTCTTGCAGTCTCACTCGTCCACCATTGGCGCCGCTCCCCCTCTCCAGATCTCGCTTCCCACCAATCTCTCTCTTTCTCTCTCTCTCACCTTCCCGCCATCACCTCCTCCACTGACTCCTGGCTCGACCTCCCTCCTTTGCCGATTCCACAACTCCTTCCCTACAGCCGCCACTCCTCATCACCTTCTCTACGGCGCCGCCGCTCCTCTTTCTCCTTGCCTTTCCACTCTCCCTCTCTTGTTTTTCCTCTGTTCCAATTCATCGGCAACGAGTGCTGATGACTGATGTTTGCAAGCTGCCAAGAGGGTTGTGTAAATTTTGGTTAGCTCATGGTTTTGTAAATTTTGTGAGCTTAGTTAAGCAACTATATACAATCATTTGCTGGCTTCATCTTATTGTATTTAGTTAATTCTTTCATATCAGCTTATTGTGTATGCCAATTGCTCTGTTTCAGCAAAATACCTAGTCTGAACTCTCTGAATATCTACAAAATTTTTGTCATAGATGTTTGCTGTTGTTAACAGGTAGACCTAATAAGTGAGAATTGGAAAAGTTTGAAATGCAGTGCATTTGGTATAGGATTTGTTTCAGTTCAGACCTTTAGCATCTAAAAATATTACGTTGAAGTTCGTAGTTTCTTTGTTCATGGCTAATGCAAAAATGCTAACCATTAAGAACGACTTGTAGTGCTACATCCGGATACGAAATATGCCATTGTGTCATCCTCTGCCACTTTTCCCTTTCAGGTAGGGTGCTCTAGCCATGGGTGATCAGTCGCATTGTAATGATCATGCACAAGGCTCAATCACACCTATTCTTGATTCACTCAAGACTGTTGGCTGTCATGAACTTCTTCAAGCGAGTTTCATCCGGATGTGTAGAAAATACGGATGGTGCAAATCAAGGTTCGTCATATATTTTTTTGGTCAAGTAATAGTCTGTAGTGGCAGCAATGTTCTTGACTAAATGGAAGGTTTAACCTTATACACACTGCAGCCTGCATATATATTGCCACAACTACGATGGTTTAATGGACTTTCTGTTTTGTTTCATATGTAAACCATTAAATATATTATAAACAATTGTATATTTCAGGTCTGGTTGGTGTTGGTGCATTGACAAGTAATGATCTATGCTCAGGCATGTGGAGTTTAAATACCCAATGTGCAGGTAATTGCTAATAAGTTTCCAAATACAACTTGCTGTGGAATAGTTGCTCAGTCATATTGGACAGTATAAGTGCTGGTACATTTCAACCAAGTGCATTGGTGATACTATGAGTTTTAGTTGTTGTTTAATAATATTCCTTTCTATCGAAATATTACAATAAACAATGAATAATGATGTGTTCCATGTAAGCGGTTGTAAACCTATTATAATAGAGAAGTACACTAGTTATTCTAAACCTGTATAATACTCTGTAACATGGTCAGAACATTTCAAACTGAAAAATATATTTGCAGCAATTGTGACAGAAGTTAAACATATAAGAAATTATGCTGCCTGCTATGTACTAAAATTCTCATGACTACAGTTGTTGATGAGTTAATTTACATACACACGTTTTCATTTGTGCGTTATTTATAGTTCCAAGTGTCGGTGTTTAAACCTTTCGACCTCCATGGGAGGTACCCGCAGCGAGGTAGAAGGTGGGGATCGCCATGATCTGGAACCCAAAGGTACGCGCGAGGACACAAGACACAAGATTTATACAGGTTCGGGTAGCCAGAGTAGCTACCCTACGTCCTGTTTGGAGTAGTATTGCGCCCTGCGCTTGGGTGTTGTTCCCCGAAGGGATTGAGGATGTCCTCCTAGGTACCCGGCCCTCCTTTATATAGTCTAGGGGCGGGTTCCTAGTCGGTTACAAGGCAGGAGTCCTAGTAGGATTACACAGAGCGAGTCCTAGTAGGAGTACAGGGGAATTCTAGTAGGAGTCCGTCTTCTACTCTTCCTCCTTCCTTGCATGAGTACCCGGGGTGTATGCCCGACAAGCCCCCGAGCACGTTGGAGTCGAGAGTAGTAGTTCGAGTAGTCTTGAAGCCTCTTCGAGTAGTTCTTGAGCGTCCTCGAGTACTGCTTGGAGAAGTCTTCAATAGTACTTGAACTGCCGCGAGGCTGGAAGGTGGTCCAGCTCATTTGTCTTGAAGTCGAGATTTATATGGAAGTGCGGTTGCAAAATCGCACTCCATATGAAGTAGCCCCCGAGCCTTAGGTTGAGTTGTAGACTCTGGCTGAGGGTCAATCTTGATTCTGCTTCCGTCTTGAAAAAATCAACTGATGGGTGTAGCCTAGTAGCCCCCGAGACTTGGAACGATTGAAGAATCAATCCAAGGGTCTTCAGTGTTTGCGGAAGTCATCATTTGAGTACTCTTGTAGCATTCAGCCCCCGAGCTCGTCGCCAGGTGAGCCGTAGAAGCCACGTCGAGTAGTTGTTGGTACAGAGCCCCCGAGCTAGAGAGCTAGCGGAGACTACTCGAGTTGTTGTCGAGTAGTAACTTTGGTGTGTAGCCCCCGAGTTTGGGAACTAGCCGCGCCGGTGGAGGTACGCGGAGCGTACTGGAAGTCGTCGCCGAAGCTTGACCTGAAAGTAGAGATGCGTACATTATGTAGCATTTTTGTAGAAATTGAATCTACAAATGACAAATACAAATATGAATATAGATGTAAATGTCATGTGTCATGCTGTTGTTTCGGTCGTAAGGCGTCGAGTAGTTAGCTCGATGCGGTTTAGCGCCCAGCCTCGTGGTCGCCGTTTAGCCATAACCGCTGGGGGCGTGGAGGCATGACAGGAGAGCTGGTTTAAGCGCCCGGTCTCTGAGGAGCCTGTTTAGCCATAGCCGCTGGTGGCGTGGAGGCATGACAGGAGAGCCGAGGCTTTGCGCGGATCAAGGCGTGTGCTACTGTAGCGAGACCATTAAGAGGTAGATGAAAGTAGTCGACATGGCGACAAGAGAGAGCGCGATTGCTCATTGTTCCGCATGGCGGAGAGCAGGATTGCGTAGTGCCTCCTCAGGGTGTAGCCGTTGTGCGCCTCCAGCACTCAGTACACGAAACGTCGTGGCAAGAGCCTCCTAATTTGGTGTACCAAGTCTGTGACAGTCAGTCAACAATCCCCAGGGAATAACTGGCACGGTGTAGCTCTGCTGGCAGGTAGCCGTCGAGAGGCGTACACGAAGTAGTCTTCAGCGTTGGTTCCTGTATGCGGAAAACAAGCCAAAGAAAGAATAATTACTGAAATAAGTGACTTAGCTTAATTCGCGGACGAGTGTCGACGAAGCCGTCGCGATCGGTGATGGAGCCGCGACGGTTGTTGCTGAAGTCGACTAGTTGGAGGTGGATCCGACTAGTTGCTGATGTCGCGGGAGCCGTCCTCGACTAGTTTTCTGGTTGAGACTAGTCGAGGTAAGTCGTCGAGGTAGTCGTACGCCCATAAGACGACGTCGTGGCGGTGTACGGCGTAGTCGATGTAGAGCCGCTGCGACCGGGAGACGAGTACTCGCGGCGCACGACGAGGTTGACGTAGAGCCCATGCAGCCGGGTGGCGAGTAGTCACAGTGCACGGTGAAGTTGATGTAGAGCCGGTACGACGTAGTTGACGTAGTCGTAGTTGCGTACGTCTTCCAGGTGCATGGAGCAAAGAACTCGGAGAATCCTTGGTAGCTTCTGGCGTGTGCGCTTAGCAGGAGCATAGCAAAGAACTCGGAGAATCCTTGGTAGCTTCTGGCGTGTGCGCTTAGCAGGAGCATTGAATTCCTTTTGGTAGCATCGTAGTAGATGATTTTCCAAGCCTTGGTTGGTGCAAACGGAGCAACACTTGATTGCTTTTTCACGTGGGACTCCGTGTGTGTGCAGCATAAATCAAATTGAATCTTTGCCAATGCGGACAGGAGCAGAAGCTTAGCAGTCGGTGGATAATTTCCAGCAAGTCGAATTTCCTTGTGCCAATTTTTCTCCGTCGCCGAACAGCAAGCGCCGCCGGCCCTCGGCTTCGGACTTGACGCCGTTCAAGGAAGTTGATCCCGTCTCGGACTGGTACAGCAGATACGAGCGGTCTGCCACGAAACCGTAAATCAACGCCAGCCTCGAAGTTGATTCTATCTCGAACTCGGTGCAGCGAGTACGAGAGAGTTGATGCGGAGCAGCAGGTCAGCGCTAGCCTCGAAGTCGACTTCATCTTGATCTCGCGTGTGGAGAGATTCCGCCGAATCAGCTTGAGCAGCCGCCGTTTCTGGTAGATTGATTTTGAAAAAGTCCTTCCAATTCGCCCAATAATCGTGACGATGGCCCCACGGTGGGCGCCAGCTGTCGGTGTTTAAACCTTTCGACCTCCATGGGAGGTACCCGCAGCGAGGTAGAAGGTGGGGATCGCCATGATCTGGAACCCGAAGGTACGTGTGAGGACACAAGACACAAGATTTATATAGGTTCGGGTAGCCAGAGTAGCTACCCTACGTCCTGTTTGGAGTAGTATTGCGCCCTGCGCTTGGGTGTTGTTCCCCGGAGGGATTAAGGATGTCCTCCTAGGTACCCGGTGCTCCTTTATATAGTACAGGGGGCGGGTTCCTAGTCGGTTACAAGGCAGGAGTCCTAGTAGGATTACACAGAGCGAGTCCTAGTAGGAGTACAGGGGAATTCTAGTAGGAGTCCGTCTTCTACTCTTCCTCCTTCCTTGCATGAGTACCCGGGGTGTATGCCCGACACCAAGTAACGTCCATATGGACATATCAAGACTGTGTGGTGGTGCTGGTTTGACAACAATTGATCCTTTGTCAACCATGTGGAGTGGGATCCCCGAATGTACAGGGGAGTATAATTCAGTTCTATCGATTTGTTGCAACACAAAGCACCACTAGCTTATTTCTTGTTATAAAACATGCTACACTGATGCAGTCTTATTTATATTCTTCTAACACTTAAATAGTATGTTTGATCTGTGCAGGTGGAGCTAGTAACTTATTACAACTGATGATGAAAGCAAGCAATGGAAAATTGTGCCAAACGGATGATGTGGATTGTTCTGTTTAATATCCATTATCATTAGGTTATCCACCGGAAGAAGAATACTTTGGTGGAGTTGAATCACTAGACGATGCAGACTCTTCTGATGATGATGTGTCCGAAGACGATGCAACTGAAGCTGCAGAGAAAACCAACACTGAAAATATATCTGAAATTGATGATAGTATCAGGAAACAAGATTCCTTTCTGGAAGAGATAACATATATGATTCTTGGGAGCTTGGCATTGATGTACAGACATGAATGAAACTGAAATTGATGGAGATATTGCTCAAGATTTCCAACTATTGAACTCTTTTGGTGCGTTGCCGGAATCATCTGAGCAAGGACATTCCTGCTGTTTTGAAGCTAATGTGAACCCAAGCACAAATTTACTTAGTGGATGTGGCTGTCAGCATTTAGAAATCGCACAGGAAATATCTCAGAAACATATTGATCAGGTTAAGCATGGTTACCGATATGTACTTAAGAAAGGGAAAGAAGTTAGACATCCAACCGACAGCAAATAAATTGTTACAGCATGTACCAAAAAAATGGCATCGACACCAAATTTATATCATGTCCTAATTAGTGTTCTTAGTTGGCTTGCCAGTATTACCTAGAATTACGCACTACAATCGCTGGTACCTTGCAATCATTGTAACAAAATTAGATAAAAATTATCTTCAAATGTAGAAGGTAGTATCGCGTATATATTATTTTGAAATGTGGGGGAAACTAACCTGAACCAGCAGCTCTAATTCAGAGAAAGCAGCAGGAGTGTTTGTGGATGGCATCCCTTCGGCGGAAGGCATTGAGGCCACATTCGCAGGTGTAATCATCACCTGCATAGAACAAAAAGTGATGCAAAAAAAATGTAAAACAATCATCTAGATCCAGGTAGTTAGCGCGCTGTCAAATGACCCAAAAAAACTGAACTAGATCCAAAACAACCTGTTGGTTGGTCGAACCACCACCACCCTTCAGCGGCATCTTGCTGAACTCCATCTCAACAGGGTTCAATTGTGCTGTTGTGCAGGGGAGAAGGCGTTTCGGAGATTTGGATTCCTGGTGCGAAGCAGAGGAGCAAAGGTGGACCTGCGGTGGAGAAAGGTGAAACCTCAGCAACGTAGCAGGATCTGTGTAGAGACAACGACGGATCTGCGCAGGAAGCACCGGGGAGTGAGGAGCGGCGGCAGGTGCGGACCAGCGGAAGATGCGGTGCGGCGGAAGGTGAGGAGCGGCGCTGGATGCGAAGCTGCGGCGGGTGCGGAACGGCCGAGCGTGCGGAGCGGCGCAGGATGTGGAGCGTGCCAGAGTGAGGACGCGGTGGAGGAGGAAGAGCGTACCAGGGCGCCGCTAGGGTTTCCTTCGTGCTGCGAGGTACGAAATGCCTCGGCTGCGAGGCCGACGGCGCGCGACGCCGAGCGGTCGGCGAGTGTGAGGCAGGTCAACACAGATCGGTGTGAGGCAACATTCGCACGAATGTTAAAGCTCAATGGACAGCGCACGATAAAAAGAGGGGCACCTTCGTTCCGGTTATGGGAAGGATTTTTCGCGGCATCCATCCGCAGAAGCAAGCGAAACTCTCGCTGCCGCCGCCGCCGCCGCGGCGCGCTCGCTCTTTGGCCACTCGCAAGTGGCACCTACCCCCAAGCAAAATCCTTCCTTCCCCTCGCGCGACGCGACGCCCCAGCAGCAGCATCACGCCACCACCACCGCCGCAGATCGTCCTCAGATGGCGTCCCCGCCATGCTCCTCCCCCGCCGACTCGCCGCCGAAGTCCCCGTGGGTCATCCTCGGCAGCATCCCGCGCGTCGTCAAGGCATGCGGCGGCGACGGCAATGGCGCCGAGGCCGCCGACCTGTCGCTCGCGCTCACCGCGCCCCCGCGCGTGTCGCGCCTGACCGTCTCCCAGCTTGTCTTCCCGGACCGCCCCACGTCGAAGCACTTCCCGTTCGTGCTCGCCGCGGACCCCTCGGGCCTGCTCCTCCTCTCGGCCATCCTCGCCGCCCCGCTCACCCGCGTCGACATCGACCGCCCGGGGCACAAGTTCTTGTGCTGGCGGGACTCCAAGCCGCGCTACTTCGTCCTCGACGCCACCACCGGCTCCGCGTTCCGCCTCCCGGACCTCGGTCCGCAGGAGACCATCGATCACCAGGCGCTCGTCGGCCTCATCACCTGCCCCAGCGGCGGCGGCCGCTGCATGGTCGCCGAGCTTGCACCCACGTTCGGCAGCGAGGTGGCCGACCTCCGCTGCTACCACTCCGACCTCGGCGAGTGGGTCGTCAAGAGCGTGCACTACCCTCTCCCGCCGCGGCCCATGTCGCCGATCTGCACGCTCGCCCACCACGGCAGGCTCTGGTGGGTCGACTACTCCTGGGGCATCATCACCGCCGACCCCTTCGCCGACCACCCCGTGCTCCGCTTCCTGCCGCTCCCCCGGTCTTGCTTGCTCGAGTACAGGGAGGCCACCGGGGTGCTCGACAAGTTCCGCTACGTCGGGGTCAGCGCCGGCAAGCTGCGCTTCGTCAACACCTACCGCCGCGGATGCGCCACCAACAAGGTCACCGTCTGGACCCTGCCCGACGCCGACTCCACGGAGTGGACGCTGGAGCACGAGGCCACCTTCGCCGACATCTGGGCCGACGACACCTACAAGGCCACCGGCCTCCCCATGCAGCCCGCCGTGCTCGCGGTCATCCACCCCCACAACCCCGCCGTCGTCTACTTCTTGCTGAAGGACCACCTCTTCGGCGTCGATGTGCGTGCCCGCAAGGTTGTCGAGTGCGACTCCTACCATCTGGTGGCGCCTCCCCGCAACTACCCCATAGCCAATCGCTTCATCCGCGCTTGGGAGCTGCCGCGTGCGGTCACCTCAGGTAGTACCACAGTACCATGCCTCATCTCATCTCTGGCTCTGCTGTTTCAGAGTTGGCTTTAAATCGGTGGCCTTTGCCTACTACAAGCATTGACCAGCAGTTCTTGCATGTTTGGTCGACATATTCTGCCATCAGTTGTAGATGTTTCGTAGTTACAGCAGGTTACATTCATGTCTGCAAAGTTCAACGCCAATTCCATTTTCGATCATTGTAGTGTACCATTGGACTAGCTTATCTTGTGGACGTTTACACAAGTTGAGACTAGTAATTTATAGGTCAGGAAACTTGCAAGTGACTAAAATGTTTGCGTTGTAGTTGCATATGGTTGGATCGAGTTGGGCAATTCCTTTTCCTACACATGTGAGTTCTTGATCACAAGTTGCGATCACTACTTATTTGTAGAATGTGTTTACTCTCATTGTGCTCAATTCGTATGTGAATAATGTAGTGTTATCTTCTTCCATGTAGCACTTAAATGTGTTGACTTATGATTGATCACACGCCTGGCTTCCTAATACACTGACAACCGACACTCTGCCAATGGTAGATGTTTTATTTTTACAACTCAACTCTGCAAAATGCTCTTTGATGTGCTCATGTTCGCTCTGTGCAAATGTCTTGGGCTCTTGGCAGGGATCTGTGCAAATGATCAGATAATACACATTATATATATGTTGAATTATTGCACTTTACACCTTGTATAGTCAGAATGTGTAAATTGATACTAGTAGTCAGAGTATATCCATTCAATTTTTTCTTTTAGGCGTGCTACACTAGTGTACAAGTAGTGTTGATGTATACACAGATTGAGACTAGTTAATTGTTCACATGTACTTTTACCTTGTGCTTCCTATGATTTTAGAAAAAAAGAGAAAAGAATTGTCTCTGGCCTCTGCAAAGTACTCAACCCAGTTTTATTACAACATTTCCAGCTTCTCAACTGATCAGAGGGCAACAGCCAAAACAAAATTGATGAAATTGTGGTTGCTATCTGATTAAAATGATTTATGTTTACATCATAGTTGTGTATATGGTTGGATAAGTTAGAATCACAAATGCTTTTTCCTACATGTGTCAAGGGCGTTAGTACCCAAGGACGCCGGACCTCGACTACGAAGCTCGTACTCACGGTCCGTGGTAGCCGGCGGGGTTGTTCCCCCTCACCGTGCTCGCTGGTCGGGTTATTCCCCCTGGACGGCGGCTTGAGAAGGAGAGGTGGAGGATAGATGGGATCAGACTTTTCTTAATTCATTGAAGGTCTCCGTACAAGGATAAGTAGCCCACCGGCTAACCAATCACTCCTAGGATTAAGGAGATAAAAAGGGAAACTAATAAAAGGGAAACTAATCTTATCGCTTTCTAAACTTAGCCACTTCCGGTGGCTCGATCCCCGCATGCGCTCGGCGCGCTCCGCGGCACGACGGACGTCCCGAGCCCGGCGGCGCCTGCTGTACGTGAGGCCCCACATGACATCTCTCCCCGCCTCAAGAGGCAGTTCGTCCTCGAGCTGGAACGCCGGAAACTTGGCCACGAAGGAATCGACGTCTTCCCATGTAGCTGACGCAGGGGACTGGTCCTTCCACTGAATGAGCACCTGGCGCACGCCGCGAGCGACCCTGGACTTGACGGCGCGTTCAGGCTCAGGAATAACCGCACCATGGTGAAGGGCCGGCAGGGGGGGTGTTGCCGTTGGTGGAGCACCGTGGAACTTCTTGAGGACGCCCACGTGAAACACGTCGTGGATGCGGGCACGGGCGGGCAGCTCCAGGCGGACAGCGACGTTGTTGATGAGCTCTACCACGCGGTAGGGGCCATAGTACCTGGGCTTCAGTTTGCCGGCGGGAGCCGTGGCCAGCGACGCCGGAGAACGGTGGCGTAGTCGAAGAAGCACCCAGTCGCCCACCTGGTAGGTGATGTCACGGTGCACCCTGTCGTAGTGCTTCTTCTGGACCACCTGTGCCTGCTCCAGGCGGTGTCGAACGTCAGCCAAGAACTCCTCCCGGTCCTCCATCGTGCGGGCAACAACTGCCACGCGTGTTTCCCCCGGCTCATACGAGCGGATGGAAGGAGGGTCACGGCCGTAGACGACCCGGAACGGCGTGTCGCGGAGGGAGCTCTGGTAGGCTGTGTTGAAGACATACTCCGCCCACGGGAGCCACTGCAGCCATTGGCGGGGTCGATCACCTGTGAGGCACCTCAGGTACATGACGATGACGCGGTTGGCAGACTCGGACTGTCCATCGGACTGCGGGTGGAAGGCCGACGTCATGTGGAGCTTGGTGCCCATCAGCCGCATGAGCTCACGCCAAAACTTGGAGGTGAACACGACGTCACGGTCGGACACCATGGACTGTGGAACGTTGTGCAAGCGGACGATCTCGGCGAAGAAAGCCTGTGCCACCGACTCCGCCGAGTAAGGATGCGCGAGGGGGATGAAGTGGCAGTACTTGCTGAATCTGTCCACCACCGTCAAGATGACGGACTTGCCGCGGACCCGAGGCAGGGCTTCGATGAAGTAGGAGGCCTGCCGGATGAAGGTGCTCAGACTTATGGCGCTGGCACGTCGCACACGCCCGTACGAAGTCCTGGACAACCTGCTTCATATTAGGAAAATGAAAGTCACGTCGAAGCCGGTGCATCGTGCGCTGGACACCCTCGTGCCCTTCCTCATGGACGGCCGCTAGCAGCTCCTGAAGTAGCGCCGAGCCTGGTGGCACATAGAGGCGTCCGGCGTAGTGGACCATGTCGTCGATGACCGCCCACGGCGCTCGACGGGTACCAGCGCGGACCTCGTCCCGATGGCGATGAGTGCGGGGTCGACGAGCCGGGCTTGTCGGAGGCGGTCGAGGACGTCGAAGCGAGGCGCCGAGAGGACCATAATGGCCCCTTCTTCTGGAGTGTCGCGGCGGGACAACGCGTCCGCCACCACATTAGACGCCCCGGGCTTGTACTCGACGGTGAAATCGAAGCCCAAGAGCTTGCCCACCCAGTGATGCTGCGGGATCGTCGCAAGCCTCTGGTCCAGCAGGTACTTGAGGCTGTAATGGTCCGTTTTGACGACGAATCGGCGGCCCCACAAGTACGGCCTCCAGTGTCGGACCGCATGGACGAGGCCGATGAGCTCCCGCTCGTACGCCGCCAGTGCCCGGTGCCGAGGAGCGACAGCCCGGCTGAAGAACGCGATGGGATGGCCCTCTTGGACCAACACCGCGCCGAAGCCCTGGGAGGAGGCGTCGCATTCGACCACGAAGAGCTTGGAGAAGTCCGGCATGGCGAGGACAGGGGCCGAGGTGACTGCCTCCTTGAGTGCCGCAAAGGCCGCAGCGGCAGCCTCAGTCCAGGAGTAACCGTCCTTCTTAAGTAGGGCGGTCAGCGGGGCAGCCACGGCGCCGTAGTTGTGGACGAATTTCCGATAATACCCTGCCAGGCCGAGGAAGCCCCGCACCGCACGGGCCGATCGAGGAGCTGGCCACTCGTGGATGGCCTGGACCTTGGCTGGATCCATGGAAACGCCGGCCGCCGAGATGACGTGGCCGAGGTAGGCGACCGACGCCGCGCCGAACGCACACTTGGTGCGCTTGAGGAACAGCTGGTGATGGCGAAGCTCCTCTAGGACGGCGCGGATGTGGCGGAGGTGATCAGCCCAACTCCGGCTGTAGATCAAAATATCGTCAAAAAATACAAGTACAAACCGGCGGAGGAACGTCCGAAGCACATCATTCATCAAGGCTTGGAACGTCGCCGGGGCGTTGCACAGCCCAAACGGCATGACCAGGAACTCGTACAGGCCGTCGTGTGTACGGAATGCCGTCTTGTGGACGTCCTCCGGCCGCATCCGGACTTGATGGTAGCCCGAGCGTAGGTCCAGTTTGGTGAAGAACTTTGCGTCGTGCAGCTCGTCGAGGAGCTCGTCCACCACGGGGATGGGAAAAGCGTCCTTGACGGTGAGCTCGTTCAGCGCCCTGTAGTCGACGTAGAAGCGCCAGGAACCGTCCGGCTTCTTGACGAGAAGGACCGGCGAGGAGAACGCCGAGTCGCTGCGACGGACGATGCCTTGTTCCATCATGGTCGAGCACTGATGTTCAAGTTCATCCTTGTGTGCCGCCGGGTATCGGTACGGTCGAACGACCACCGGTAGTGCGCCAGGCTTGAGGACAATGCGGTGGTCGTGGGTGCGCTGGGGTGGCAGCCCACGTGGCTCGGCGAAGACATCCTCCAAGGTGCCGAGCAGGGCGTCGAGAAGTGGCTCCTTGGCCGGTTTGAGAGCGAGGACCGGCTCTGGGGCCACCGTGGTCACGCACAGGCCCGGTCCGGCATTGTCGCTGGTCCCTGTCCAGCAGATGGTCCTGCCGTCGCACTGGAACTGCATGGTACGCGCAGCGACGTCCCAGACGATGGGCCCCAGTGTGCCGAGCCACTGGGTTCCGAGGACGAGGTCAAAGCCGGCCAGCGGCATGACGAAGAGGTCGACGTGGAACGTTGTGCCGTCGACGGTGACCGGGGCGTTGCGGATGACCCCCGGACAGGCGATCTTCTCGCCGTTGGCCACCGTAGCGGTGAGCCGTGGACGAGGCTGGATGGGCAGCCCGGAGCGGTGGGCGGCGCGTTCGCCAATGAAGTTATGTGTCGACCCCGTGTCGAGGAGGGCAACCACGGCTGTTGCGCCCAGGGACGCATGAACCTGCATTGTGTCACAGCTTGGCACACCTGCCACGGCATGTAGGGAGAAGACCGGAGCTTCCACGTCTGGCGCTGCATCGCCGGCGGGTTCGTCGTTGATGTCCACGCCGTCGATGTAGAAGAGGCGGCGGCAGACTCAGTTGTGGCCGCGGGAATACGGCTCGTTGCAATTGTAGCGCAGGCCGAGCCGCCGTCGCTCCGCCCTCGCTCCTCGGTGGACAAGCGCCTGATCGGGTTGGCCGCGCCGCGGACCGAGGCGCGGCGGCGCGTCCGGGGCACCGGCAGGCGGTGTGCCGCCGGGTAGGGCCGGGCCGGTGGACCGGCCGCGCCGGAGCGAGCGGGGGCCGAGCGGTGGAGCGGCCGCGAGCGCCCCCGGCGGACCGGGAGCGGTGGCGGCACGCGTGGTGCGGCCCCCGGCAGCGGCGTCGTTGGAGGCGATCCGGTTCGATGAGCTCGACCGGCGCGCGCGCACTCATCGCCGCGTTGAGGGTCTCCGGGTGATGGATGCGGACGGCGTGACTCAGCGGCGGCAGGAGGCCCCCCGTGAACAGTTGCACGCGCTGAGCCTCGTCAAGACGACCAGCGCGCGGCAGGAGCTCCTGGAAGCGGTTGGCGTAGTCCTCGACGGTGCCCGTCCGCCGACACTCGGAGAGCTCGAAGAGGGGGGCCGAGCGTAGATGCGGCCCAAACCTCAGATTGAGCAGCTCCTTGAAGCGGCCCCAAGGCGGCGTGCCTTCGTCTTCCTGCAGCTGAATGAACCACATGTGCGCGACGCCCTCTAGCTGGTACGACGCCATCCAGACGCGCTCCTCCGGCATGGTGCGCTGCTGCCGGAAGTACGACTCGCACTTGTTGATGAAGAACAAGGGGTCGGACTTGCCGTCGTAGCGAGGGAAGTCCAGCTTCTGGAATTTGGGAGGACGATCGAGGTCCCTTGGCCCCTCGGTGCGACCGCCGCCGCCGGACGCCGACGAGGACGCGCGGTCCTTCATGCCTTCCAAGTCTGCCTTCATGGCGGTCATGTCCGTGGTGAGCGTGTTCAGTTTTGCCATGAGATCGGCAAGGGTGGGTTCGCCCATGGTTGAGGCGGAGGTGGTGGGCGGTGGTGAGCGGCTGCTGGTGGGCGGCGCAATGGAGGGAGAAGATGCGGCGGGCTGTGATGAAGAAGAGGATCGAGAGACTATAGATACCAGGTTGTCAAGGGCGTTAGTACCCAAGGACGCCGGACCTCGACTACGAAGCTCGTACTCACGGTCCGTGGTAGCCGGCGGGGTTGTTCCCCCTCATCGTGCTCGCTGGTTGGGTTATCCCCCCTGGCCGGCGGCTTGAGAAGGAGAGGTGGAGGATAGATGGGATCAGACTTTTCTTAATTCATTCAAGGTCTCCGTACAGGGATAAGTAGCCCACCGGCTAACCAATCACTCCTAGGATTAAGGAGATAAAAAGGGAAACTAATAAAAGGGAAACTAATCTTATCGCTTTCTAAACTTAGCCACTTCCGGTGGCCTGATCCTGCATGCGCTCGGCGCGCTCCGCGGCACGACGGACGTCCCGAGCCCGGCGGCGCCTGCTCTACGTGAGGCCCCACATGACACATGCGTGATCTACTAATTTTGGGATCACAAGTTGAGATCACTAGTAATTTGTAGAATATGTGCACACCTGCTGTGCTTAGTTGTATGTAATTGTGCAATGATTAATTTTTACTTGTAACACCGAGCATCATTGTTAACGGTGCAGCCATTGCATCTTGCTTCACACATTTGCTTTGTACTTGTTTCCAACTGCGTGCGTGCGTGTGCGTGTGTGTGTTACACAAACTACGTCTATCCAAATAATGATTTGCGACTTGCGATTGACCAAATGCAGTGTTATATTCTGACAAGTATTACTTGATTTTCATTGAAGGGCCAGGTAATTGGTCGAGTGACATCAGCTCCCTTGAACCAACTGGAGCACCACCGTACCAGCCAATGCCTGGGGATTACCATTTGGTCGGCACCTCCAAGATGGCATTCGAACAGTTAGCTGGGGCGCAAGTGTTTGCAGCTGTTTAATCTCCTAGGTAAACTCATCTCCCCATACATAAGTGATCTCAGTTGCTCTTTCTACCCTCCCACATCATGCATGTAAAGACTGTACTGAACTACTAACTAATATCGATCAACTCTCAGATCCTGAACCAACTAATACAACTTTGTCCATTGATCCAGGTTAGTTAGCGGTGCTGAACTCAAGTTATTATGGGCATGATGGTATGTTTTGGGTGGGATATGGCGTGCTGCTGGAGCACTATAATTTATATGTTACTTAGCTGTATTCCTCTATATATGGTGGTTTGATGAATCGCCTGCTATATGGTGGCTCACGCACTGTACTCGATCATCAGATTGTGACCTGATCATGCTTGATTTCAGTGACTTGAACCGCAATTCTATGCTATCAGATTGCTCTAGAGCTACTCACTGCTGTGTGCAATTGCTGTTTCATGTTTACAAACTGTTTTTGTTTTGTTAGATCGAAAAGTTCTTTGACGACCATGTCATGAGTGCAACTGGTTAGAAACTTATTAGAATGCGAGATGCAAGTGGTGCTTGATTTCGAACCGGCTGGCTGGACCTTGCTGTGAACATGAGAAGATGGATGCCTGCTGGTTGTGGAGTCTGCCAGTCAGGGTCTCAGGGATTAACTGAAATAACTGGTCGATCAGTTGCTGGCTGCTGCTGCTTCGCAGAATTGGATGGCCAGTGGCGTATTTAATGGTTGTGGTTTCTGGAACTGTCTGCCTTTTTTTTCCAGAAAATAATAGCTTTGGGACGTGCCGAGCCTTGTCCACTGATATCACCCTTGTCCACTGATATGGACGTGCTCTGTTTATTTGTGCTTTCAATTTGGTTCTCATAAAATTTGGCTAATATTCTCTGGTTTTGACAAATCAAAATTTTGTGAAATTCCTTTGCAATCGAATCTCCTGCTCAGGATGGCGAGGCCACAGCCGGTCCGGATCGAAAATGCAGAAGGCAACGTGCATCCACTTCACCTCGAAAATCCACTTCACCTCGAAAAACCAACTCAAACGATCTTAACCGTCGAAAAATCATCTCCCTCCATCTCACTTCGTCTCGTATTGTGCACAATGACGTTGATTTCTGATTACGGTACTCGGAGATAGTACCTCCTCATAACACATATCCCAAAAAACCGTCGTGGTTTTTGTAATTTTGTTGGCATTCGAGGCTCCACTCCTGTTGGCTCTGACTTGCTTTGGCACCGCAGCATGGGTGAGTCTGCACTGAAAGACTGCCGCATGCCATGACGGCGGGCGGAGGCCCCCGGAGCCGAGAGGAAACTTGCCATCAATGCAAAAGGCTGCTGCCCTGGCAAGCTCACCAGTCACCACGATTCCCTCCCCTCGCGTCCGGCGCTCGCATTGCAGCCGCAGTAGGCAGTAGCTGCCTCTCCCTTTTGCCTAGGATCACTGCATCGTTTCGCCAGATGACTTGATGCGAGATGTTGTTGCTGGGGGAATTCAGGAAACTTGTCACCCTCGAAACGTCGAGTTTAACGAAGTTCGCGAGATATGTTTTCCAGGTGCAAAGCATTTGCGATTTTCTGGAATCTCGAATCTGCGGAGTCCCGAAGTCGCGAACTCGCGATAATTTGGAATCTCGAATCTGTGAAGTCCCAAAGTCGCGGACTCGCGATAATCTGGAATCTCGAATCTGCGAAGTCTCGAAGTCGCGAACTCACGATAATCTGGAATCTTGAACCTGCAGAGCCTCGGAGTCGCGAACACGCGGCGGTCTGGAATCTCAAACCTGCGAAGTCACGAACTTCGGGAGACGGGAAATTCGGGAATCTGTCAGAAGTCTGGTTCGGGGGTCACGAACAGGGGAATTCACGAACTAGAAAGAAGCAAAGTCAAAGTTCTAAGTCTGGGTTTAGGGTGTGAACTAGTGGCAGACTTGTAAATGTATGAGATGAAAAAGACGTTCATGTATGTTTTCACATTAGGAATATTCTTTGAGCGAGAGTGTGTTTTCGGAATGTAAAAGTCCCTTCGTCTTCCTATAAAAGGGGGGCGCGAGGGCACGTGTAAACGGATTCACAACTTTGGAAGTTTGAGCAATCTGTGGGAGATTCTTAGTCTCCTCTTGCATCATCACTGTGCTTGAACGCGTTTACCGTTCTTTCTCTCATGTGTTCGGGGAGCTTATCCGGATTTTCGGATACCCCCAACATTGGCGCCCACCGTGTTTCAGCCGAAAAACGACTCACGATGCCACCACAGAAGAAGTCCAAGAAGAACACTCCAGCTGAGACGGGTCAGCAAGATCACCATCCTCTCGAAGGAAACGAAATCTCTTTTGTTCTCGAACCTTCAAACATCACAGATCAAGAACAAAGAGCAAAGCTCGAAGCTCTGATGAAGGCAAGATCTGAGGAGACAACACACATTCAAGAGCAACCTGCAGAACAGCAAACGCATGAGAACGTTGATGATGATGATGATGACACCATAGACAGGGAACTGGAAAGAGTTCAGCAGAAGATACAACAGCTGCAGAAAGACAAAGAAAGATTCGCAAGTCAGTTGCAAACAAAAAGAAAAATCTCTAAAAAGCTGGAACAAATGAGCCAAGCAAGAGAACAAATCGAAACAATACAGAGAGAAATAGATGAAATGAAAGAACAAGAAAACAGTTCTCTGTGGCAAGAATCGTCACATCAGAACTCTGGACCAGCAAGAAGACCCCCGAAAGAAAATTTCTTCGCGGGAAACGGAATCTCACACTTCGTAGATTCTGAATCACCATTGTCCATAGGGCCGCAAACTGCACCATGGCCACGAAGTTCAAGCCGGTTTCTCTCCCGAAATATAACGGCTTCGAAAACTCCAGGCAGTTCCTTATGAGGTACGAATCGGCTGTGAATTCAGCAGGAGGAGATGATGTTGCATTGGCCAAATCCTTCATCATTGCTTGCGAAGGACCAGTACTGAATTGGTACTCTTTGCTACTGCCGCACTCAGTCTGTAGCTGGGTAGATCTCAAGACAAAATTCATGTAAGCATTTTAGCTGTTCTATGACACAACAGCTGAAGCATCAGATTTGTACAATTGCAAGCAGAAAGATAGAGAGCCATTGCGGAACTTCGTGAGAAGATTCATGCAACAGAGATCTCAGATCCCGGAAGCTGACGAAAAAACAACGATCAATGCGCTAATCAAAGGTCTGACTCCAGAACCAACAGCTTCGCATCTGACGAGAAAGAAACCCAAGACGGTTGAGGAACTTTTTCATGAACTGGAAGAATACATCTTGTCTGATGATGATCATCGCAAAAGAGTGGCTGAACGAAATGAAACAATGCAGGGCAACAGAGAAATGACCTGGAGAGTGCAATCCCAGAATTCACGAAATATCAACAATGTGGAAAATCCTCAGCCTGACCAAAACAGCAGACCTAGTACAAGAGGAGGGTTCGCACCCAGAGGAAGGGGAAGAGGAAGAGGACCCCCGAGACTCACGAATCACAACCCAAAAGACCCATACTTCTATTGTCAGTATCATGGGAGGGGACACAACACTGAAGGGTCCCTAGAAACCAAGAAAAACATGGCAAGAATCCAGCAAGAAAAAGCGTTAATGAGCATCACATCCTCAATGCCAAGTCAGTTTCGCCCGAACTTCTGGCAGCCGCAATTCATGAACTCTCAACCAATTCAGCAGTTTTCACAACCACAATCATCATGGACATCTCAGCAATTTTTCCCCAGTCACAGGCAATCCAATCAATCCAGCAACCACAGCCAATTCGGGAAATCTTGCCACCACCACCCGACAGCTCGTCAAGACCTCAATCAAGTTCAGGACCTCAGAACTCCAAGGCGTTGCCATCTTTCGGGACTATCATGCCAATCAGGAGGGTCAGCCATGGAGTTCGAGACTAAGAAGCAAAGAAGCAACTACTTCAGGTCTGTGAACACCATCATCAATGACGGTCCAGCTGCACGACCGGAATGGGCAAAGGTGCCAATCACTTTCACAGAAGAGGATTTCAAGCTGAAATCCACGATTCACAATGATGCCATGGTCATCGAGGTAAACATAGCTGGGTGGGTCATTGGAAAAGTCCTAGTTGACAATGGAAGTTCGGCACACATCTTGTTCTTGAAAACTTTCGAGAAGATGAATCTGAGCCAGCACATGTTGGACCCGCCAGAATACCCATTACAAGGTTTTGGAGGAAAACCAATTGAGCCAGTTGGAAAAATATCACTTCCTGTTTCCTTCGGAAATCTTGACAATGCCAGAACAGAGAATCTCACCTTTGATGTGCTCGACATCTATCACCCGTATCTCGCGATTTTCGGCAGAGGCTTCATGAACAAATTCGACGCAGTCATAAGGCAACAGTTCTTATGTATGAAGATGCCTGCACCCAAGGGGGTTATCACAGTGTTCGGCAATCAACAAGAGGCCAGAAACATCGAAAAAGGCCATACTCCGGGCTAGACAAATGTGTACCAGCTGAAAACAGCTGATGAAAGGAAAGAAACCTACGAAGAGGCCAGGCGGGACAAAGAGAAGGTTGAAATAGCTGCCGATGGTGAAACCAAGAAAGTGTATCTGGATGACATGCCCGATAGAGCAGTCACAATAGGGGCTCAACTCAGCCTCGAATAGGAGAAAGAGCTCATGCAATTTCTCAATAAAAACAAGGATGTTTTCGCATGGTCAGCAAAAGACCTGCAAGGTGTAGACAGGGACATCATTGAACACGCCCTGGAAACAGATGAAAGAATACTGCCCAAGAAACAAAAACTTCGGAAAATGTCCGAAGAAAAAGTAAAAGCAGTTGAAGCCGAAGTTCAGAGGCTGCAAGACACGCAAGTAATCAGAGAAGTCAAGTACCCAGTCTGGCTAGCCAACACTGTACCAGTAAAGAAGAAGAACGAAAAGTGGAGAATGTGTGTGGACTTCACGGATCTGAACAAAGCATGCAAAAAAGACGATTTCCCTTAGAAAGGGTAGACAAAATCATAGATGATGCAGCCAACAGCGAGATGCTCTCACTCCTGGATATGTTCTCTGGATATCATCAAATAAGAGTTCGTAAGGAGGATGAAGAAAAAACAAGCTTCATCACTCCCTTCGGAACATTCTGTTTTGTGAGAATGCCAGAGGGGCTGAAAAACGCAGGATGCATGTTTTCAAGAATGATAGCAATAGTCCTCCATCCTTAAATCCGGAGAAACATCTTCGCATACGTGGACGATATAGTCGTCAAAAGTGTTCAGAGAAAAGACCACATCAGTGATCTGGCAGAAACATTCGCGAACATGAGAGCAGCGAATCTGAAGCTAAATCCAGAGAAGTGTATGTTCGGCATTCACAAGGGGAAAGTCCTCGGATGCCTAGTTTCAACAAAGGGCATAGAGGCCAATCCCGACAAAATCAGGGCATTGGTAGAAATGCAGGATCCAGTTTCAGTGAAGGATGTGCAGAAATTGACAGGGAGAGTGGCTGCGCTTAACAGATTCATTCCCAGGGCTGCAGAAAGAAGCTTACCATTCTTTCAAAGTGCCAAGAATTTCCAGTGGTCCGAAACACAAAAGCAAGCTTTCCAAGAACTGAAAGATTACTTGTCCAACATGACCAAGCTGTGCCCTCCAGAACCAAAATCGCCACTTCTGTTATACGTGTCCACGTCGAATTCGGCAGTGAGCGCTGTACTGGTGCAAGAGAAGGAGGAAGAAGGAAAGCTCAAGCAAATCCCAGTATATTTCGCTTCCGAAGCGTTGTCTGGTTCAAAAATCTTCTATTCCGAACTGGAAAAGATCGCATACGCAGTCATCATGACTGCGAGGAAGCTAAGGCACTACTTCGAGGGTCACAGAATAAGGGTCATCACCAATCAGCCATTGAACGATTTGTTCGTGAATAGAGAGGCATCTACCCGAATAATCAAATGGGGTGCTGAACTCTCAGAATACATTGTGGAGTTCGAGAGAAGAAGTGCAATAAAATCGCAAGTCTTGGCAGATTTTGTCATGGATTGGACTTCACCAACTCAAAACCTCGATGAAAAAATACCTGAACTTTGGATAGTCCGGTGTGATGGAGCTTGGTGCTACAAGGGAGTGGGAATTTCGACAGTGGTAACATCCCCGGCGGGGGTAGTGATAAGATATGCAGCTCGGCTAATATTCTCAAACAACGAACATTCCACGAACAACACAACAAAGTACGAAGCTTTACTCCTGGCATTGAGGAAAATGAAAGCTTTGGGCCAGCAGACTTTCATAATTAGAACGGATTCGAAAGTTATACAAGAGCATGTTGAAAAAGAAAGTGAAGCAAGGAATCTTGTTCTGATGAAGTACCTGGAAAAGGTTAGAGAAATGGAAAGACACTTCAAAGGATACTCAGTACACCATATTCCAAGAGATGACAACAATGAAGTGGACAAGCTGGCGAAAGCAGCAGCAAGAAATCAAGAGTTGCCTCCTGATGTATTGTTCGAAATCATCAGAGAACCATCTATCAAGGAATCGAGGCCGAAAATCGTGAATGCAGTGGAGACTCCCGATTGGAGAGTAGAAATCATGGCTTATCTGAGAGGCCATTATGAACCACGAGATGAGTTAGAAGAGAAAAGATTGAAACAAAGGGCACGAGGCTATACAGTGGTAAACGGAGAACTGTACAAATCAGGAGTTACTGAACCTTGGCTAAGATGCATCACCTCTGAAAAAGGCCTCGAACTTCTCAGAGAAATTCACAGCAGATTTTGCGGTGCGCACATAAGCACCAGGGCTTTAGCAGAAAAAGCAATAAAACAAGGATTCTATTGGCCCACTATAAACATAGATGCTAAGGCACTTGTTCGGCAATGTGAAGCATGCTAGAAAACAGTGAATCAACAGAATTTACCTTCAATGCCAGTTCACTTAATTCCACCATCTTGGCCATTGCAAAGGTGGGGAATTGATCTAGTAGGGCCATTGCCAACGGCTCAGGGAAATTGCCGATTCGCAGCTGTTGCAGTCGATTATTTTACGAAGTGGGTAGAAGCAAAACCACTTGCGAACATCAAAGCACCAACAATTTAGAAGTTCTTTTGGCAGAACATAATCTGCAGGTTTGGGGTTCCTAGAGAACTGACTGTCGACAATGGGAAACAGTTCGACTGTTACACATTCAAAGAATACTACAAGACCTTGGGTACTCATGCGAAATTTTCGTCAGTGTACCATCCGCAGTCCAACGGAGCAGTTGAAAGGGCAAATGGTCTGATATTTTCAGGAATCAAGAAGTGCCTATTTGATCAGAAAAAGGGCAAATGGGTAGATGAACTGCCGAAAGGGATCTGGTCCCACAACACTACTGTGTCAAGAGCAACAAGTTTCACACCTTTTCGCCTGCTCTTCGGCACCGAGGCAATGACACCAGAGGAAATCAAGAATGAAAGCATGAGAGTCTTGAAAGCAAAAGAAATTGAATAAATTGATCAGAAAGTGGAGAAATATATGATTGAGCTGACAATCCTCGAAGCTGCTGAGAACATTGAGAAGTACCAAAAAAAGACCAAAGCATGGAGAGACAAGAAAGTGGTTCGAAAGGACATCAAAACTAGTGATCTGGTGTTGAAAAGAAAGAAGAACTGGGAAAACCCGGGAAAACTTCATGAATCATGAGAAGGGCCATTCATAGCAAAAGAGACTGACATGCCAGGGGCTTTTCGTTTGTTAGAGTAGACTGGCGAAGAATTGCCATATTCGTGGAACGCCGACAGCCTCAAAAGGTATTACCCTTGAAAGTTCCAATTGTAACTAGATGTAATGTAGAGTACTTTTTCATTTTTCACAAGTTTACATTCTAAAAATTAAAAAGCCGAATCACGTGTCTATAAGTGATTTCGGGAAAAAACAATAGCTTTCATTCCCTTAGTTGTATTAGAATAAGGAGGACCGTACTCTTTTCCTTGCAAAGGGGGCTCTAAATCAAGAGGCAAGGTTTTTAACGAGGCAGATCCTATGTAAATACTCTTTGTGATATATATATGAAAAGAGTCTTCCCCCAAATCATGCATTTTGAGAATTCCATCGTGAAAAAAGAAAAGTTTGTGAGAAATGCTCCTTGATAGCCAGAATTCCATTGTGAAAAAAGAAAAGTTCGTGAGAAAGGCTCCTTGATAGCCAGAATTCCATCGTGAAAAAAGAAAAATTCGTGAGAAAGGCTCCTTGATAGCCAGAATTCCATCGTGAAAAAAGAAAAGTTCGTGAGAAAGGCTCCTTGATAGCCAGAATTCCATCGTTAAAAAAGAAAAGTTCGTGAGAAAGGCTCCTTGATAGCCAGAATTCCATCGTAAAAAAAGTTCGTGAGAAAGGCTCCTTGATAGCCAGAATTGCATCGTGAAAAAAGAAAAAGTTCTTGAGGAAGGCTCTTGATAGCCAGAATTCCATCGTGAAAAAAGGCTCCGTGAAGGCCTAAAACCCCATCCACAAAGGGATTTCCACCGAAAAGGACTGAGACAACAACAAGTTGTGGCCTAAAATCCCATCCACGAAGGGATTCCCACCGAAAAAGGCCTCAGACAACAACAAGTTGTGGCCTAAAGTCCCATCCACGAAGGGATTCCCACCGAAAAGGCTCTAGACAACAATGAGTTGTAGCCTGAGTTTTCATCATGATAATTAATGGTGTTTGCCATTGTTCAAAAATTTTGTTTCAGCAAAAGTTAATGAAATTTTGTTTTACGACGAAAATTTCCTGACAAAACGGCAAGGGGCTTGTGAGAAAATTCGTAGAAAAATCGTGGTTGAAGCAACTAAGGGTTACAGTATCAACCAAGGCAAGTATGCCAAACGGGTCAAGTCCACAAAATTCGAAAGAAAAATTTTGTCGACTTGCGTCACAACATTTGAAGTTTTCAGAAACTTGCGAAAATTTCTCAAAAACCGTGTATGATCAAGATACTCGAGGAATAGTAAAACTTCCTTAACTTGCCTTGGAATTTTCATGCAAAACGGCAAGGTGGGGGAGAGTGACGTTTTTTTTCAAAGAAAACGTCTTTATTGCCTTAGTTGCATGAAAATTCAAAAACAGTTTAGCAACAGTTACATTGAGAAGTACAAATTCTAGAACGAAAGTTCGACGATGTGTCCTGGTTCGCAACTACCATCTTCTGCAATGTCGCTAGCATAAGCAAAGTCGAGCTCGTCGACGATCGGGCTAAGGGGCTCCGTCTTCGGGATCCTTGAGGAACCTGAATTCACAGCACTTGAACTATCCTTCTTTCGAAGAAGGAAAAAAGAAGAAAGATCGAAGCATCCCATAGAAAACCTAAGCGACACCTCGAGCCAAAAATCGGAAAAATCTTGTTCGGGATGAGCCTCTTGGAACAGGCGCCATGCTTAGCCACTGACAAACATGTTATCGCGATGAATCCGTAGTGGCGTCACGTCCTGTGCAGGCCCAACTTGTAGGACCTGCGCAGATTAAAGTTTACAAAACAGCTTGTTCAGGCAAAACACTACAACTAAGTGAATGTACAAATATACAGCAACAGCCACGAAGGGCGAATGTTTCAGCAATTTCTATTTCGTAATGTCAACCTTCGGAGAGTTTTCTTCATGCCCGGAGACTTGGTCACCATCACTCCCATCATCGTCGCTGTCGCTTGAGCCCTCTTCTCCTGAGTCGCTAGAGTCTTCATCTTCAGTAGAGGATTCAGGGGATGCAGCGCCTTTTCCGCGATTCTCTTCCTCGATCAACTAAGAGAGGTAAAGAAACAGATGTAAGGAAAATCAAGGGACAAAAATTCCGCGAATAAGCAGTGACGAACAGAATCGACCGAAAATTAACCTGAGCAAGCTTAGCACGAGCAATACTCTTGACAGCTTCCTTCCCGCTGGCTAGCCAAAATTCCCTCGCGAATTTGGACCGGATAACTTGGACATCCTCATTTGGCCGAATTCTGGAGGTACTCAGGGTGTGGGGAAATTGTGGGAGTTTTTAGCAAAACTTCACGAGATCCGCGCAATCGAAGTCATGCAGAAGCTTCAGAACGCTCTCGACAAAGAAGGCTGCTGCGAAGTCATTAGCACTAGAAATAACTTCGAGAAGCGCCTTGAATTCAGCATCAATCCAGTCCATGAACTCAGGAAGTCCTAAGTTGGCAGGAAGTGGCGCAGGACGAACGCCGAATTCATTCAAGGATCTCTCGTACTCTCCGAACAAAACTGTCAACTTCTCGATAATGTCAGAAATGTTCTTCCCAGAAGCCTCTCTCTGCTCAGTCAAGGCTTTTTCGAGATCTTGAATTTTTTCTCTTTACTGCTGAGAGATCTGGCCAAGTCAGCGTTGTTAGCTCGAAGGTCTTCCGCGACTTTTGAAGATCTGCCATAGGTTTTACGAAGGTTCTCAATTAAACTCAGATCATCGTCATGAGTTTTTTTGCAATTTCTCCAAATCTTTCTTAGATTGCTCAAGCGCCGCATCAGCGACTTTTTTCTCGTCCTGGCAATGCTTCAGGACTTCCGCCAGTTCAGCCACCTTTTTCTCCAAGTCAAGATTCGTGGATTGAGCAAGGGCGCTTAAGTTCCTTAGATTCCTGAGAAAGTTGCCTGTTCAGTTTCTCTTGATCAATAAGCCGTTCAGCAGCAACTTTCCCGAGCATGGAACACTTAAGAGAATAATCCTCCTGAAACTTCGCGAGTTTGGATGGAGGATAGGAATGAAGGAGATCCTTGAACTCTGAAAAATTCAACAAATGAAATCATGAGCAAAAATCATAAAACTGAGAACTACAAAGAAGTTGATGAAAAGAAACGAACCTTGTTTGCTTAGATTTTGCATGGTCACCTTCTTCCCCGAACTCGAAGAAGTTTTTCCAAGCGATGCAGAGGTCTTCCTCTGAGCGGAGTGAGGCCCCTTTCCAGATTCCCAAGCGACTCCTCCGGTTTGTTCCGAGCCTTCTTCTCTTATTTCATCAACAAGTGTAGGCGATTTCCAGAGTGTTAAAATCTTGGATGCGCCGCTCCCGATATTAGCCGCCTTGAAACCAACACTTAGTAGTTCACCGCGGTGAGACGTACCAAAGCTCTTGTTGAATGCAGCTAGGGAAGGAGAGGGAGCTTGGCCTTCGGGAACTATTTCACGAATTTCGAGCAAGGGGGCATCCTGGACGGGATCCTCACCCCTGTGAACAGTGAGTTCGAGCTCCTTGGTAAATTCAGGAGATGCTTCGTCACGAGGGTGGACGGACTGAGAAACAGCAGCAGAAGTAGCAGTGACAGGGGCTCAGTAGCAGCGTCGAGAACCACATCCTTCCGAACTTTGGGGGCAGCATCTGAAAAAGAGTAATGTCCACGAACTCATTCTCGGAATCGGACGGGCAATTTTCTCGAAAGTTAAATCACAACAAGGGCCAAAAGCAAGAACCTTTCTGGCTGGCGGCCTCCACGAAGAGGTTGTCATCGAATGCAGATGGAACTCGCTGAACCCCTGAAGAAACAACCTTTCTCACAACTTTCTTGGATTTCTTGCGGCTCATCTGAGCGAGGCCGGAAGCTGCTTGGAGCTCGGCGTCCGAAACTGTTCGGAGGTCCTGCGCTTGCGCTTCGACGATTCCAGAGACCTTGTTTTAGAGGGCTGAACGCCAGAGGAGCTAGCCTCATCGGCAATTGACGGGCCCCTTTTCGAAGATCTTCTTCTTGGAGCACTTATGGGAGCAGCCGAGCAGCTGGCGACAACGACCGCGAGTATCTTCAATTTGCGATCCGGGCGTCAAGAATTAAAAGACTTGTCCTCACAAACCTCAGAGAATACGCGATTAATTCTTCTCTTGTGCTTCACCAACGCCTTGTACGCTTTGTACTCGTTCATAGTGTATTCGCCTATCATAAGAGTTACTTTTTTCTCGACCTCAAGCATGAAAGCATCGGCACTTTGGCCTTCCCTCAGTTTAGTGCCGAACTTCGGGAAAGGGACTTCTTGTGTTGCCCAATTGACGTTGAATTACACGATCTCGTTGGGGGTCCAGCCATAAGAGATCGGCCAAATCTCAGCAGCAACGAACTCCTTGACAACGTCGCGACCTCCAAGTATAGTGCTGGCGAGGTGAAAAGCACTTTCGCAATTTCTGATCCCCACTGCCCGATGGTTGAATTCAGCAGTATTCACAGCAGTCAGGGCTTCGATAGAGCAAGACAGAGGACGAGCTGGTCCTTCGTAGCCAGGAACCTCAGACATGTCAACCTTCACATAGAACCAGTACGAGCTCCAGTCATCGGTCAAGTTGGTCTTGCAGCAGGGAGCGATCGGAATTCGTGTAATCCCTTTTCGGGTGTTCTGTCGTCGGGTGTTGAAAGTGCAGCATGCATGCTGAGCTTCGTAAAATTGCCCGTCGTCAACTTTGATAACATCGGGAACAATGACCAGCTCAAAAAATCTGGCGAAAGCATCGACGCTGAGGTTACGTCCGAAGGTCTTCATGATCCAAATGAACTTGGACACCTCTAGGAAAGACGTCGGTGAGAGCTGATGATTCTTCACCGAAATGGCATCCAAGATCGCGGGGAGAATTGGATCGCAAGGAAACCTAAGGCCACAAGTGAAGAAGTCTCGAAACACAACAACCTCTCCGTCTTCGGGAATAGGGATTTGTTCATCCAGTGGAGCTCGCCTGATGCCTGAAGGGAAGAAGCCAGCTGCTTCGTATTCTCTGATCATGTTTGTAGTAACCTTCGATTCTCCAAAAACAAGAGAAGGAGGTAGAGGTCCCGCCGGCCTTGTTCTGACCAAATCTCTGGCATCGGCGTCCACATCCCCGACGTCTTCGTCATCTGTCCTGACCTCACCATCCTCGTGGCTCCTGGAATCGCTAGCAGCGGGCGAGCCCTCCTCTTCGGGAGGTGGAGCATTCTCAGGACCCTGGACAACCGGTTCGGCTGGAAAACCAGCTGCAGCAAGTTCTTCGGTCGTCATGGGTCTTGCAGTACTTTTGACACGAGCCACCTATTCGATAGTTTTACAGAAAAGGAGAAATAAGAACAACGTTCGCGAATAAAATTCACAGACTAAAGGAACCTAATATAATAGAAAGAATAAATAAGAGTTAAAGGACAAAGGGAAGAATACCTTAGAGAAGTTTGAATAAAATTCGGAGTCGAGAACGCTAGAGCGTAAGACAAGCTTCCGCGAAGGAGAGAGTCATGATTCACAACAAAGCAAGGGAGTAGTGAAAAATTTTAACAGCGGCAACCCTCTATTAGGGGCGAGGGGGGGGGGGGGGGGGTAGTTCCGTGAACGCGCCTCGAGTCGACCGTTGCAAGATTTCCGGGTGACGCGTGTCCTCTCCGACGTTCCGAGGGTGACGTTTTTTACTAAAATTCTGAGATTTTCATGGAATCAGATCGTTGGAGTCAACCCGCTTCCCCGAGGGGCTAGTGTTGGGGAATTCAGGAAAACCTGTCACCCTCGAAACATCGAGTTTAACGAAGTTCGTGAGATATGTTTTTCAGGTGCAAAGCATTTGCGATTTTCTGGAATCTCGAATCTGCGAAGTCCCAAAGTCGTGAACTCGCGATAATCTGGAATCTCGAATCTGCGAAATCCCGAAGTCGCGAACTCGCGATAATTTGGAATCTCGAATCTGCGAAGTCCAGAAGTTGCGAACTCGCGATAATCTGGAATCTCGAATCTGCGAAGTCTCGAAGTCGCGAACTCACGATAATCTGGAATCTTGAACCTGCAGAGCCTCGGAGTCGCGAACACGCGGCGGTCTGGAATCTCAAACCTGCGAAGTCACGAACTTCGGGAGACGGGAAATTCGGGAATCTGTCAGAAGTCTGGTTTGGGGGTCACGAACAGGGGAATTCACGAACTAGAAAGAAGCAAAGTCAAAGTTCTCGTCTCAAAAAGTCTGGGTTTAGGGTGTGAACTAGTGACATGCTTGTAAATGTATGAGATGAAAAAGACGTTCATGTATGTGTTCACATTAGGAATATTCTTTGAGCGCGAGTGTGTTTTAGGAATGTAAAAGTCCCTTCGTCTCCCTCTAAAAGAGGGGCGCGAGGGCACGTGTAAACGGATTCACAACTTTGGAAGTTTGAGCAATCTGTGGGAGATTCTTAGTCTCCTCTTGCATCATCACTGTGCTTGAACGCGTTTACCGTTCTTTCTCTCACGTGTTCGGGGCGCTTATCCGGATTTTCACATACCCCCAACAGCTCTCTCGCACGGCGACGGGGACGGCGACACCATGGATTCCCGCCCCTTCGCCCCTGATTTCGCAGCGATTTGCACATTCACTTCCAACTCCAAATCGAAAAGGACACAAACGATGAAGAGCAGCACTAGGAAAATTGACAGGGAACTGGACTGCAGCGGTCTGGACGCGCGCCGTCGGGGGTACGCGGCCTTACCGTTGCCGCCAAGAGGTTTCATGTCGCGGGACTCTTCCACGGTCACGACGGAAGCCGAATTGCGGAGGCCGCGCCGGACATCGACGGTTACTTGTGGGCTCCGGCAAATCGAAAGCTGTACTGAGCACATACAGGAAGTAAACTGGGCTTCAGAAAACCATAATGTGATCCAAATTCATGAAGAAGCTTGTGATTTATCGACATTCCAATGATTTTCCCACAAACCTTTAGCTACTTCGCTTAGTTTAATCTTGATGTGTGCCGTCAGCGTTGATGGCTTGATGCAAGTGAAGTGGTCGATGGAGCGGCTTTTGGCTTTTATCTATTGCTTGCGAGAAGGAACTCTAGGAGCAGGTACGGTAATTTCGTTCTTCTGTTGATGATTACATGAAGCCACGGAGGATTGGCATTGGACAATGGTGAATTATGTTGTGACTGTTCACTTAAGAGCCGAAACTGAATACTGGTAATGGCAGAGCTTTGAAATTGAGATGTGGGATTGCAGGAAAATGTGTGCGATTAAATGCATACAAGATGGTAATTCTAAAAAAACTAGAATAAGAAGGCGGGGTATGTATTCTGAGGTGTCATTGTATACCCAGATATCATTGAATTGAAAATAATGTACCGTGTGAGCTCTGAAATCTAAACTATATACTGACAAACAAACTCAGGATTTAGACAAGAATTATTCTAAAAAGGAACAAGGAAAAGGAAATCTTGTTCCTGGATTTTCTTTCAAGCAGAAAAGAAAACTGCCAGAAAAACACCGGCAAATTCTTTTTTTCTGCATGGAAAGGGCTTCCATTAACTCAACGGCTCAGCCAAATCACTGGCCACCAGTTTAGATACACAAGATGGTGTGAAGTCCCAAAGAACTCACCATTGTTACATGAGCTCCCCTCTGCAGCAAGGGCATGAGCAACCTTATTACATGATCTAGGGACGAACATACATAACCAATTACTAAAGCTTCCAGAGATTAAGGACTCCAGCTGATAGATGTAGTCGCCGGCTTCAGCAAATCTATAATCATCACTCTCCATAGCTTGCGTCAGCATCAGAGAGTCGGTCTCCAGGATAATCTTGTCTATACCCTTGTCAGCTACTGCCATAGCTCCCTGGTAACAAGCTAGTACCTCAGTATGGAATGCTTCATGCACATGTTTTAGAGCTCCGGCTCCTGCTGCAACAACGTCTCCTTCCTCATCTCTAATCACAAAACCCCACCCTCCTTTACCCAAAGCAGCCGAGAATGCTTCGTCTGAGTTAACTTTGAGCCAGTCGCAGGGTGGTTTTTGCCATCGTTTCCTTGGGCTATTCGGTCCCCCAGCCGGTTTGCTACGGATCTCTAAGAATTCCTCAGCATTACAGTGTATGACATAAGCGAGGTCGCTGGTGGCTGACTTTCGTTCCCCCTCACGAACCCATTCCTCTCGCTCCACCAAAGCCATAGCAGCAGTACCACTTGCAATTGTACCTTCTTCTCCATTTGTAGTATGTGCGCCACCGCATCTTTGGCTGATGCTTTGGTAGCAAGAATGCATCTCTGTTCCTCCAGACAAAGCTCCCTCCATAGCTGCTTCACATATTTGCAATTGAAAAACAAGTAACCCCCATCTTCTAATCTCCTGCTAGGCTGCTACACATCACACATGACACATTTTCCATCTGCACTCCTCGTCTTTCTAGGTTCCTCCGGACTGCCAGGCTATTATGTGTGAAGCACCAGAGGAACTGCTTCACTTTCCCCGGGCATTTCAGACCCCAAATCATCTTCCATTGCTTTCTCTCCAGCAGCCCATCATCTGCTGTGGACGTCCCACCATTGCGTCCACTTCTCCTAATGTGATCCCGGTATATCTTATAGGCCGAGCACACCGAGAAACATCCTTCCGGGTCATAGTGCCATGCTACTAGATCTTCCAAGTCATAGTGTACCGGAGTTGCAAGGATCAGTTCAGCATCCTATGGTAAAAAGGTCTGACCAACCAGTTCCTTGTCCCATTTCCCTGTCGACAGGTCAATTAGCTCAGACACTTTCGTTAGCAGTGAATACCCTCTTGGCGTGATTGGCAGCCTTGACCACTCCCTTGGCAACCATGGGTCGCGCCATATGTCAATGTTACTATCGTCACCTATTCTCCAAATTGTCCCCTTCTTTAAAACGTTAAGGCCTTTCAAGATACTTTGCCATGTATATGAAATATTCCCAGCCTTGTTTTTCAAGCATTGGCATATTGAAAACATGAATATCTCTGAACCCGAACCCTCCTTCCATTTTAGACCGGGTCACTTTCTCCCAACTAATCCAGTGTATCTTGTTATCCTTGTCTTGGTTGCTCCACCAGTACCTCCCTATCATTGTACTTATATGGTCACACATTTCTTTGGTAATATCAAAGCATCCCATAACAAAGGTTGGAATTGCTTGTGCTACCGCCTTTATTAAGACCTCCTTTCCAGCCCAGGATAACATCTTCTCCTTCCAACCCTGGATTCTCACCCATATTCTTTCCTTCAAATATGTAAAGACCTTCGATATACACTGCCCCACATGTACCGGCATACCCAAGTATCGATCGTTCATTGTTTGCTTTTGGATATTCAGGGTCTGCATTACTTGGGCCCGATCATACTCCCCGGTGTTTGGGCTGAACATGATAGCAGGCTTATCTCTATTAATCATCTATCCTGAGCACTCCTCGTATAACTGCAGGATCTCCTGTAACTTTTGTGCATCCCCCTCTCTTGCACGACAAAGGATCAAAGAATCGTCGGCAAAGAGCAAGTGGGACACACTAGGAGCATTAAGACAGATCTTTATCCCTTTCAAACTTCCCTCTTTCTCAGCCTGATTCATCAAAGCCCTCTGCGAAAAATGAGAAATAAATAAGGAGACAAAGGGTCCCCTTGGCACAAACCCCTCTCTGGGATTAAATTCACTTGATAATTCCCCATTGACTCT
The DNA here is from genome assembly GCA_947561735.1 of Cenchrus americanus. Classification (NCBI taxonomy): domain Eukaryota; kingdom Viridiplantae; phylum Streptophyta; class Magnoliopsida; order Poales; family Poaceae; genus Cenchrus; species Cenchrus americanus. The sequence continues at coordinate 121,939,061 of OX387242.1, read as the reverse complement.
GATTTGAAATTTCACCGACGTCACACACTTCATAATCAATTATATCCAGGTGTGACATAAGCCAAATTTATTCATCATATCCTCCAGAAAACTCCATTTCACCCTATCATAAGCTTTACTCGTATCGAGTTTTATAGCAGCATACCCCATTTTACCTTTCCTTCTTGTCCTCATATAGTGTGTAAACTCATAGGCAAGGATGATATTATCTGTAATCAAACGGCCAGGAACAAAAGCGCTCTGGGATGGCGAAATTGCCTTAGGTAAAATATGTTTAAGGCGGCTTGCTAGCACTTTAGACACCAGCTTGTATAGCACGTTACAGAGGCTTATTGGTCGGAAGTCCTTCACCTGTGTTGGCTTGTTCACCTTTGGGATTAAGACAATTGTGGTGTCATTCCAGCGATCTGGCATTGGACCCCCATTCAACACCGCTAGAACCTCCTGCACCACTCTATCACCGACAATGTCCCAAAAATTCTTGTAAAAAACCGACGGCATACCATCCGGCCCGGAGCTTTGAGATCACCAATGGGCAGTAATGTTGTTTTCACTTCCTCCATTGTGAACTCCTTTAGGAGGCTATTGTTCATGGCTGGTGAAACTCGAATTTCCACAGCGTTTAGAAGTTGTTGTGAATTGTGTGCACCATTAGACCTGAAGAGCATATAAAAATAGTTAGAAATAAACACTTGTTTCTCTCCTTCTCCCTCCATCCATACTCCATCATCTCTCCTTATCCTCCCTATATGATTCTTCTTCTTCCTCTCTCGGCATGCCACATGAAAGAAAGATGTGCCGCAGTCCCCTTTTTGTAGCCAATTAACATGGGCTCTTTGCCTCCAGTAAATATCTACTTGCTCTTCAAGTCTTTCTAGCTTATATCTCAGCACCGCTTCTCTTGCTACTTGTTCTCTATTAATCCCGGATCATGGGCATGTCTCTAACTCCTTCTTTAGTTTTTTAATTCTCTTCTCTAGATCCCCCAACACATTGTGGCTCCAGTCAGATAAACCGGTAGCGACCACCTTAATTACTTCATGTGTGCACTGATTGGGCTCTTCCATCGCCATCTTCCAGGCCTCTTCCACCACAACAGCACACTGCTCCTCTTTTAGCCGACCTGCTTCAAACCGGAAACCACTTGCCCTCCTGATACATCCTCCATGAGGTTGTCTCTCCGTTGTGATTATAAGTGGCCAGTGGTCAGAGTGTCTGGGATCCCCATTAACCACTTTAACCGTGGGGAAACGGGTGTGCCATTGATCATTCGCCACCGCCCTGTCAAGCCTCTCCCGTATATAATCTTCAGCAACATGGTTGTTGTTTCTCCACGTGAAAGGGTCCCCCTCGTAACCTAAATCCCTCAGGTGGAAATGCTCCAAGGCCTGCCTAAACATGTCCATGCACTGTTGGCTTCTCTGTCGGCCACCCTCCTTCTCGTGTGAGAATAAGATCTCACTGAAGTCACCTACACACAGCCATGGCAATGTTGGGTCCACGTGCAAGGCCATTAGTTGTTGCCATGTCCAGTGTTCCGGCTCACTCTGGGCCTCTCCATATACCCTTGTGAACCTCCAAGCAAAACCATCCTCCTCCTTCACATCCACATCGATATAGTATTGCGATAATCCCCGCAATGATACATCGATTCCTCTCCGCCAAAACACAACAACCCCCCCTTTTTTCATCCCCTTTCTGGTCCAACATATTAGTTAGGCCCAGCCGCCATTGAAAATGCTCTATCCTGCGCTTGTCGAGCTTTATTTCTGACAAAAACAAGATGTCTGCCCCCTCTGACTTCTGGAGATCCAGAAGTCCCCGAACTGTCGGGCGGTTTCCCAACCCCCGATAGTTCCAAGCCACTAGCTTCATTGGTCCTTGTAGGGCTAGACCGCCAGCCCTGCTAACTTAGGACGCTTGTGTGCCTTGTTCAACCCTCCTGCTCCTTTCGATCGTCACCTCAATTCTGTCACCACCATCGACCTCCATAGCTTCCCTCTTCCTACCTGCTTCTTTAGTTTGATTGTTAAGACCCACACCACCTCTTGCCCGATTAACTCTTTTGAAGGTGCTTATTTTCTTCACTCTTCCTTTCCTCCCCCACTCTCGTTCTCCCCCTCCAAACCAGTCTGGTTCTCCATGTATATGGCCTGCATGCTACTATTCACATCACTAGGCATGGTTGCTGAGGCTCCCTCCTTTTGTACTTCCACTTCCTTTCCCAAATCAAGCACTCTCCTCGTCTTCTTCGCATCACTCTCTTTTGTGTCTTTTTTGTTCTTCTCCGGACTTGTTACCTCCTCCTCACCCCGTACTTTCAGCTTTAGGCTATTATTACTCGCATCCTGTTTTCTCCATGATGGCGCATCACTCCATGATGCATGTAGCATGGACCTCCCGGATCCCCAACTCCCTCTACTTCCACAGTTCCACTGCCTCCTTGTCTCCAAACTGGGTCAAGATGGCCAGTCTCTGTTACCCATCCCATACTCTGATTTTCTCCTCTCCGGGATGAACCGTAGAGCCTTGTTGTACGGCTGCACCTCGCCCTTCTGTAGCAACCTGTCACAAGTTTTATCGACATGGCCAATTCACCCACAGATATAGTAGAAATCCGGCAGGTACTTGTAAGCCACAGGGCACCATAGCGGTCTCATCTCCCCTTCCTTACCTTCCACTTGCACCATCACCCCTCTCATCAGTGGCTTGTGAATATCCTTGCAGATTTTGATTCTCAGATATCTACCCACTGCGGACCCATCCTCCTCCTTCTCCATCTCCATGAATTCCCCCATCTCACCTCCAATCGCCTCGCCCACAACTTTATTCATCATGTCAAAGGGTAGCTTAGAAATCCTCACCCAGATCGGTATCCAAATGAAACTTAAATCTTCTATGGATTTCGATTCACCAAAGTCAGCCATAACCACCAAGTCTTTCCCAAACATCCATGGCCAATCCTCGAGCGCCCTCCTCTTCCCCTCAAATTGGTTGAAAGTGAACAGAAATAGGTTCTCACCAAGATCTTTGCAAGTCACCCCTCTCATTAGGCACTAAATCCTCCCTAATGACTGCGCTAGGCCCTCCGCGTTCACCGGTTTTTCTGAGAAAACCTTGCCCACCGCCTGCATTGGCTTTCCTCCCTCCCTAGACGAACCCACAGCCGCCACCTTGATGCTTCTGGCTTTTGCCATCGTCAGGTTCATTTGTTTCATCATCTCCTCGACCGACTCCATTCCAAACCCTTGCTTGATCCCGATGAAGGCATCAGCAGTTCTCGGTCTCGACGGAACTAGGGTTAGCAATTTGGGCTCGACTCTAAGAGATCTGAACGTGGACTCTAGATCAGATCACGGTGAGAGATCCAATTAGGCACGGGAGAAGAGGATATTAGATGAGAACCGAAAACCTTAACTCAGAACCCACCTCGAGTCGCCTAGGAGAACCCTAGACGTTGAGGATTGTGTTGGAGATGATCTTAGATAAAAAAAAGCTTCCAAAGCACTGTAAAAAATCTCAAACAAAAAAGAGTGAGAACACTGGCTAGATGCTGGGATGGCCACAACACTAACAAAAAAATAGATATTGAAGCTGGTTACTACTCCAGGGCCTAGTCTGAATAATTAGGGCCTGTTTGGCAGGGCTACGGCTCCTCCGAAAACGGCTCCGATTCTGGCTCCTCTGGTGGAGCGGCTTTTTTGATGGAGCTGAAGCCGTTTTGGAAAACATTTGGCAAAACAGCTTCACCTGTTGGATTGAGGTTGTAAAATGTCTAAACTGCCCTTTTCTATTTTTTTATTTTTTCTTTTCCCTTTTCTTTATTTCCCCTTTTCCTCCTCTTCTCTTTTCCTCTACCTTTTCCCTCCTCTCCTTATCCATTCATCCCGAGCGACTCGCCCCACCCGCGACGTCGGCGCTCTTGCCGCGCCCGCCGCCGAGATCCCACCCCCGCCCCGTGCGCCGGCGCTCCGCCACGCCCGCCGCCGAGCTCCCCGCCCCCCGCCCCCGCCTCGCCGCGCCGGCGCCCCCCCCTCGCCCGCCGCGTCGGCTCCGCGCCCCGCCGGCATCTCCGTCTCGATCCGCCCCCGCCCCGCCGGTGCCTCGCCGCGCCGCCGCCTCCGTCTTCCCCGCCGGCGCTCGACCTCCCACCCGTGGCCGCTTGAGGGCATGCCTTGAAAAGTCGGTGTGGAGCAGGTCAGAGCCGGACGAAGCCACCCTTTTGTGGCTCTGTCAAGGCCGCAGGGCTCCAGAGAGCGGGATTTCCAGGGCTCCAGAGCCGGAGCCGCGGTGCTTGACGCCGTTTGGGAGGGCTTCACGTGGAGCCGCAGGTGGAGCTGCTCTTGGAGCCTTCCCAAAGGGGCTCTTAGATTAACATAACAGCACGACCATGCTTGCTCACCCAAGTCAGTTCTTGCCTCCTCCCTCCCTTTTCCTCTCCCTGCTTACTACTATTATAAAAAATTCAAAACCATCTGTACTAACTGCTGAAAGCAACTGTTCGATAAAGAAAAGGATGAAAGCAAATAAAGGAACTACGATTTTTTAGATTAAATAAATTAAAGGAACTACGATAGAAGAAACTATAGACCATTGTCATTGTCTATGTACTAATGTACACAAGCAAAAAAACAACTTCCTCCATCTTTGCGCCTGCTATTTACATCTGGAACCCTGAGGTAACCTGTCCATGAACTGGTGGTAAGCTGCCATGGCATTCCCGTTTGACACCTGCAATCTGGGCTGCTCCTCTGGATTCACCTTCGCCTCACCTCTTGGCACCACACGCCCTGTGAAACCCTGCATTGTTGGCGGATGACCAGGTATAGGTGCTGGCATGAAGGTCCCCAGAGATGGTACTGGTACTGCCATGCCAGGTGGGAGCAATCCGAAGGAGAAACCGCCTGAAACTGCGCTAAGTTGTGGTGGGAGAACAAGTGAGCCATAAGCAGCAGTAGCATTCAACTGCGGGATGCTGGGTTGTGCCTGTTCTGGCCTCTGGTGAAGGTTGCTACCCTGTGGTGCAGCAATGGAATCGGAGTTCGGATGCCCACTACTATTTCTGGCAGCTGGAACTTCATGGTTGTGCTTGCCCTCATACGTCGTGATCACGGACTTGAGATCATTTGAAGCTCTCTCCACATGCTTGCACACTGAGCAGCCTGAATAAGTGCATTTGTAGTAGCTCCTGCAGAATATAAAAGGTCTTTTCATTGTTTATGGTTAACTATTGAGAAGCTAAATTTCCATTTTAAAAATGTAAATTTTGTCCTTTGAAATTTCCAATAGGTTTCCTACTAAACTATGGAAGGGATGGAAATGACACTACAAAGCTGACCTTGGGTTTGGATTTTCTTTGACAACTTTCTGCCCATACTTGCGCCAGCGGTAGCCATCATCAAGGATGTCAACCTCACTTTTGGTTTGCACAACAATCCTAGGCTCCGTACAGCTCTTGATGCCATAGCTGCCATGTCAATGGCATTGGTGGTAGTGTTTGCAGCAGTGGAAACCTCCAACTTCCTGAAAGAAATTCAAAGGGACACATTAGAATTGGTTTAACGGGATGGTATATTCATATAATATAGTTGGTCACAAGCCAACCTTTTTTTAGATTCAATCTCATCTTCATCCCCACGATAGGTTGAGCGAATGATACCATGTGTTGCCCTCTCACCTTTTTCATTAGAGGAGAGTGCATACGAGACATCTACAGCTTCTTGGGACTCCATAACACATGTATCAGCTATCTCTGTTGTGGTAAGAGAACTAGACATATTTCTTTCAAGAACTCCACTATGCACATCTTGGAAGTGGTCATTTGTACCCATTGCATGTGAGGTTTCTGTGTTATGACCAAGCTTTGAATCAAAGTTCTCAGAGCCATCAGCTTGCAAATTATTGACGTGGGACAACGGGACACTTGGCCGTCCGTTGGGAGGTGGCAAAGGGTGACTGTGAGAACCTTTGTAGACTATCTCTGTTATATGACCCTCTTGAGAACGCTCCACCTTTTTCTTGACAGGGCAATTTGGGTGAGTGCATTTGTAGTAGCTCCTTGGATGCTCACTATTCTTCACTTGCTTTTGTCCATATTTTCTCCAGTTATATCCATCCTCAGTAGGTGTGACAACTGGAATTGAAGATTCTTCTTCACTTTGATTTTCCTCACTCTCTTTTTTGTTCATCATCAGGAGAATGATGGTCATTATCTAATATGGAATCACATGTGCTAGGTTTAACAAGATTTTCCTCAGTTTCATCCTTGGTTGCAGTTGTGTTAGTCTGAAGACTTAACTCCTGACTATCATTTGCTAAGGACTGATTTTGGTGAACAGCGCTCAAACCATGGGAAGTGCAAACTTCGTCAGGCCAATGTTTTATGACCTGTGCATGTCAAATTTACGAGATAAAGGAAATGCAATAGTAAGGGACCGCAATGGCAGAAAGTAGGTGATAGGATAATAATATTTCAGCAAACACACGTTGTCCACATTTGAAAAACTTGGGGGCTTAGACTTCAAAATGGGTTGGAAGGAAAATGCACAAGCATCGTGCAAGTGATCTTCAGCCTTCTCGGGAACCGAAGATATCATTGACTTGAAGTTATTAGGCATTAGAAATGGCAACTTGCCAGTCGTAGGAGAAGGTTGCGCCTGCAGAAATCATAAATAATTTCAGGTTCACATCACAAACAGTACAAGGGCGTCTCCAACAATGTAGCTTAGAGCTAGTGAAACTAATTTTTTAATCATGAAACATTGCAAAAGACAAGAGACTAACTAGGAGAGAAGAGATAAGCTCGCTCAATTCCCAATACACAGTTCTCTCACTGCACAATATTCAAAGGTGGTTTTTGCACTCTTTTCTCGTTTAAATTCATCAGCTTAGAGCTAGTACTAGCTCATACGATTGGAGACGCCCTAAGAAAAGGTGGAAAGAGTGACCATCTTCTCTATTTTATCCTCCGTTTTCACTTTTGCATTAAGAGTCTCGAAGTCATAAAAAGAATAATGCCCTCAGGCTTAGAGAATAGTCCAAAGAATATTTGATGTAAAAAATAAAATATGTCCTAAATGTCCCAATTTGTATCTGACTTCACCAAGAGCAACAATCATCTCAATAGGCGTTACGTAAATACTTACAATGGCATTGGATAGAAACAATGGTGACTCGAGAAGCTCCCTTGGACTCACACCAGGTGGTATTGTCACAGGCGACCGGATTGCCACAGAAGAACTGACACGAGATATGTCAATTTTCAGGACACCGAAACCTGCCCTTGCAGCCATCCTCTCTGCAAGACCTCCATGTGAGGTTGATTTCTGATTTGTGCTAAAAAGGTTTGATTCAAGATGCAGAGGAGCTTTTGTATCTTGAACAGTTTCTTCAATGCTCGAATCAACTAAAGTTTTGCTCTTCTCAATTGCATCCAGTGGTTTGTTATTGCCTGAAGTCTGAAGCGGCCGGAGCGGTCGGCGGCAGCGACTGCGCTGCCTCCTTCAGAAAGCAAAGCGGCCTTTCTATGGACGCCTGGAGGCTGGAGGATGTGCAAATAGGCTGCGGCAAAGATGACAAGTTGGTCAAATCGTGTGCCTGTGGGGATAAGAACAACCGAGCCTCTGACTATGGACAAAAAATCTGTTTCACTCTTCGGCCTGTTCGTTTGGCTGGTGGCTGATGGCCGGCATTTAGTCTTTGTTGTTCCGAGAGAAAAGATCTTCTTGGTTGTTCTTTGGTGGTGGTTTGTTCCGAGAGAAAATCTTGCTGGCACTTTGGTGGCTGATAAGCCAAGCGAACAGGCTGCTTGTTTCTACGCCTTGCCCCCCTTTTCCTCACGTAATTCACTCTTGCAGGCTGCAGTGGAAAACAGATTCTTGCTCCACGAACAAGAATCTGTTCCGAGACGACTGAACTGGATTCACATCTCTCTCTGGTTCCTTGATATTTATGGGAGATTTTTTTCTTTTTTTGAGGAGGTGGAGGAGGGAGAGAAGGGCGGTTGGCCGAGAGGAGGGAGGCCAAGGGAGCAGCGGCAGAGAAGCTGAGGCGATTCGCTCTGGTTCCTTGCAGGCAATAGGCTCCTTCTAATTTTGAGCACAGAGTTGCAGAGGTGTCGCCTTCCCCGCTCACTGTTCCCCATCATTTATGGAAGCAGTTGCTCTTTAACTGTCTGACGGTTTTGAGCCTGTTCGGTTGGCTGGTGGCTGATGGTTGGTGCTGGTTTGTTCTGAGAGAAGAGTACTGCTGGCTGGTTGCTGGTATCTGGTTTGTTGCGAGAGAAAAGTACTGCTGGCTGGTGGCTGATAAGCCAAGCGAACAGGGTGTTTACCTTTAACCATTTTTACATGCGTCGTTATCTGCACTATCTCATCCAAATGGTGCTCTTTGTTTTTACTGAAAAAGAAAATCATGTTGATTTTCTGAATTATTGGTAGAGGTCTTTTACACTACCACTGTCATCACATCTATTTTAAGGGATTAAATTCGGGTTAAAAACAAAGACCATGTCGTGCCAAGTTGGACATGTCAAAGTCTCAAAGGTAATAATATTTTGTTTGAAAAAAGTGAAAGATAATAATATTCGCTACTAGTACTAGCATTTTTCCTGCTCGAAGGATCTTCGTACATATTGTTGGATATGATCCGAATTCTTAACGTGAGTCTTGTGTGGACGTCTTGGAGCGGGTCAAACCAATGGATCACCGATCCGACCCATCAAAATAAACCTAATGGGCTCCTTTTGGATCACAACCTCATAGCCATCGAACCAAAGGGTCACCAGGTTCGACCCACCCCCTTCCACATGTAGTAGTTCCCACCGTCGCCGCACCTCTCGCTCCGGCAGGAAAGTAGGGTCACCCGCCGCCAGAAGAAACGGAGCTCCTCCGACCCCGGCGAGTACAACAAGTTGGTCGCCCAATATTCTGTGGCGACCCAGATTGACTACCGTCCTGACCGGACCTGGAGCTTGAGGAGCCAACGGGGCTGCCGTCGGCGAGATCTCGCCGCCTTCGTCCACCGGCAGCCCAGACGACATGGAGAGGGAGGTCAAAATGATCTCCGGCGGGAGCCGCACGTCTGCGGTGCTTATGTAGCTCTTCTCCTGTGGGTTCATGGGCACCATGAGGCGGCGCTGCTCCAACTTGCCGGCGGGCAGCGACGACGGAGGAGGCGGATGCGTACGCGACGGCGGCGAGAGCAGAGTGCTCGTTGGAGCCGTGGAGGTGGCGTCGGTATCATGGAGTGGAATTACTTGAACAGCTGATTCGTCGAGAAGAGTAACAAGAAAGCGGTTCGACCCGCGAGAACCATTGGTTCACTCACGGATCATATGGTGCTCCTAGCGTTGCTGAATGGATCGTTGTATAGTTCCAGGGTCGCTCCACGGTTGTCGGGGACCGCCCTAGGGGTCCCCTTAAACAATGGGGAAACCCTCACCTAAATCTCGGCATCGAAAACACGCTAAGCCTAACCTTGCAGGTAACTAACCGTGCAGGACATGGCCTATGCGGCGGGATCCCGACGGCCCACCAAGACGGCCCGCTTAGAAGACCCCTCGAGCAGGCTCCGCCTCGCTCGAGGACGCGCTCCCCCTCGGGCGGGCTCCGCCCCGTTCGAGGGGCAACCCTTTCCCTCGAGCGGTCCCGCCCCGCTCGAGGGATCGCCCCCCTCGAGCGGTCTCGACTCGCTCGAGGGTTCGCTCCGCCCTCGGGCCGGGGCCCGCCACGCTCACGGGTGCGCCCGCACGCGTGCGCCGACCCCGTACTTGGGCATTTAACGCCCGACGCCGCAGACGGCGCCATCATGCGCCCGGGCTCACGCCCGTGCCGCCGCACCAACTCCCCGAGGGAGGAGCCCATCCCCGCCACTATGGGGGATGGACGTGCGGTACGGCCGGTGACGGCCCGTGACACCGCGCGCCCACTACGCGTACGGCTAACGCGCCCGACCCTCGAAAGGGGGCCGGCGCACCCCTCGATCTCACTTTCCCGTGACCCTACGGGTTAGGTAGGGGGCGCCGGGCGGTGGATGGCCATCCCGGTCACCGCAACGGTGCGGGCCGCCGTACCCACGCGTGCGGACGCACGCCCCGCACCGCGGCGCACGCCCGAGCACCGCAAAGAACCACTCCGCCGCCGCGGAACGCATTGGGAAGGAACGCCGTTCTGCCCGCGCCTGTTCCCCGTACCAGCTATCATCAGTACCTCCCTCGAAGCCTATCAGAGGACGCCACCGTCATCTGCCGCCTTCCTACCCTCGAACCGCCACTGTTCGGGTACGGGGTAGGCCAGCATGGCCGGATCGCAGCAAAGATCGTCCGGACGGCCGCCCACTCTACACCGTAGCGCGACGTGCTCCCTCACGTAGCTAGGTAGCGCGGCGTGCATGTAACCCGTCGCCCCCTTGGCCTATAAAAGGGGGAGGCGAGCCCCCAGCCGCGGGGGGGAACAGGTTGAGAGGAACGAACACACCGTGCACTCACTCTCTTATTCTCCCATAACATCTTCAGCCACTCTCCCAGGGACTTGGAAGCCACGCTTCCTCTCCCGCCTTGCTTGTACTTGCCCCACTACAAGCACCCCCGGTGCTGAGCAATATAGTGCCACGAGCACGCCCCTGCTGGACGTACGGCCCCCTCGGCCGGAACCAGGATAAAACCTTGTGTCATTTGTTGCTTGGCATCGACCATTGAGGGATAGACCTAGGCGTTATCTACTGGTTAGTGTCGGGACCATATTCCGCACCGACAGTTGGCGCCCACCGTGGGGCAAACGAGCGCCTAAGGTCATTTCACCAACTCCCTCCATGGTGATTCACACTGAGTGCCGTGGTACCCGCTACAACATGGGTAGCTCGGACCCTCTCCCGGCCGGGTTCGAGATCCGCTTCGGAGACTTGAACTTCCAGGCCACGGGGAACGGCTATCTCATGCGCCTCACCAATCGTGAGGAGCTTCGCGCGCGCCGCGAGGCCGTGTCCGCTCGGTCTCCGCCGCACGCACGACACCGCGCGGGCGCCCGCAGCACGGATGCCGCGGGTCCGTCGACGCCGCGACGCCGTCGTCGCTCCGGGCCGCGCTCACGCCGGGCGCGGTCCGAGCGGCGGCAAGCCGAGCGCGCCGCCGCCCAACGCGGTGCGCCCACCGTCACAACGCCCGCCACCGCCCCGGCGGGACCACGTGCGGTCTCGGGACCGCGCATCCCCATCGGGCCGCGTGGCGCCACGACGGCCCATAACGCCAACGTGAACACGACGATGCGCCGGTTCCACCCGGCCGTCACGTCTTCGTCGCCGGGGATCCCGGCACCTCGGCCAGCGACGAGTCGTCCCCCGGGCTCCGTCGACACGATGCCACCCGCCAACCGCCACGGGTACGCGGAGTGGGGACTTCTCCCCGCGTGCCGGACCCGGTCGCGTTCGGGCGCTTCCTCGACGCCACGGACTACCGGTTTGGTCGCTCCGACGACTCCAGCACCGGGAGCTACGACCCCACGCGGGGGTGTTGTGCCGTCATCACCAACGACCCGCCAACGCCGCCGGCGCGGCGGGGTGCCGGAGACGGGGAAGTCACGCCGCCCCGGGATCGCCACGCGCCCGGCCGCGGGGCCGAGCGCTCCCCGCCGGGGCCGACGTCGACGCACGCCGGCCCAAGCCCGCGAGCTCGAGGCCAAGCCGGCGGAGGAGTACGGACAGCGGCGGCCGCTCCGCGCCTCGATGGCGGGGGAGGCCTCCCGCGCGCGGCGAACGCGCGCGGGAGCCGGGCCGACGTCCGTGACCGCCTCAACCCCGTCCCCAACGTCGACAACGCGGATACTCCGCCACGGCGAGCCAAAAGCTCATCGCCGCCGCGACGTTGCTACGCGCCATGCCGGCACCCTCGACCCCCGAGGCTCGAGACATGCACCGCGAGGTGCGGACTCTCCTTGAGCAAGCGGCCGTCCGGCCAGGCCGAGAGCTCGGCCTCACGCATCCGCCAACGGGGGGGACGCACGGGGGTGATGATCCCGCACCGGAGGCGAACCCTCGGTGCACGTGGGTCAACCCGCCGACCGGGGGCGCACGCCGGCCAAGGAACGGCTCCTCGACACGCGCAGGGGCGCCGGATGGCGATGCCCGCAACGTCATCAACGCCAGGCGCACCGGCAAGAGGCGGACGCGCGAGCGGCTAGGGGTTACCACCCTCGAAGGGGTGGACGCTACGACGCCGGTGAGGATCGCTCCCCGACGCCGGAGCCCCCGGCACCCGTGTGTTCGGCACGAGAGATCCGCACGGCGGCGTTCCCCCGCCGCTTCCGCGGCCCCTCGACAATCGTCAAGTACAACGGGGACACGGACCCCCGCGTCTGGCTCAACGACTACCGCCTAGCCTGTCAGCTGGGCGGGGCCACGAACGACGAAGTGATCATCCGCAACTTGCCCCTGCACCTGGGCGACGCGGCCCGACATGGCTAGAGCACTTGCCCGCCGGACCCGCATCCATAACCGGGACGATCTAGTCCACACATTCGTGGGCAACTTCCAGGGCACGTACGTGCGCCCTGGGAACTCCCCGGGATCCGCGCTCCCCGCACGCGAGCCGGCGAGTCGCTGCGGGACTTCATACGGCGCTTTTCCAAGCGCTGCACGGAGCTACCCAACGTGGCACAGTCCGAGATCGTGCACGCGTTCCTCGAGGGCACCACGTGCCGGGACCTTGTGCGCGAGCTGGGACGCAGCCCGCCCACGGACTCGAACGAGCTGTTCAACATAGCCACCAGCTTCGCCTCCGGAGAGGAGGCCGTGGGGGCGATCTTCGACGGCAAGAAGGGCAAGCGCTCCGAGGACACGCCGCGGAGGGCGGCGGGTCCAAGGAGCCGCGCCGCAACGACAAGCGGGGCAAGAAGGGGAAGAAGCCGCGCCGCGAGGCGCGCGAGCGAGGGCGCAACGGCGGCAACGCCGAAGCCCTCGCTGTTGACCCGGCCCGACGGGGCCCTCGACCGGCTCCTCGAGGCCCGGGGGTGTTTGACGACATGATGAAAAAACCATGCCCTTACCACAAAACTCCCGTGAACCACACTCTTGAGCAATGCGACATGCTCAAGAAGTTCTACGGCCGTGCCGCCGCGAAGGAGGCAGAGGCCAAGAAAGATGGGGGCGATGGCGACGCGGGCGGTTTCCCTGCTGTCGAAAATGTATTCCTCATCTTTGGGGGACCTACTGTCGACATGTCGACCCGGCAACGCAAGAAGGAGCGGCACGAAGTCCTCGCCGCAGAGAGGGCACCTCCGGCCTTCCTCAACTGGTCGAAGGACGCCATCACTTTTAGCCGGGATGATCACCCAAATCGCATCCCGAACCCGGGCCAGTACCCACTGGTGGTCGATCCCATCATCGGGAACGCCCGGTTTTCGAAGGTCCTTATGGACGGAGGCAGTAGCCTCAATATCCTCTTCGCGCATACATTGCGCCTGATGGGGATTGGGGTCCGGGACCAGGGCTCGCGGCCCGAAGACGAAGCCGTTTCACGGCATCGCGCCCGGCAAGCAGGTTCAACCCCTCGGGCAAATCGATCTGCCCGTCTGGTTTGGGACCCCCAAGAATTTTCGCAAGGAAACCCTCACCTTCGAGGTGGTGGGATTCAAAGGGGCCTACCATGCCATCCTTGGGCGACCATGCTATGCCAAGTTCATGGCGGTCCCCAACTACACGTACCTCAAGATGAAGATGCCGGGCCCAAACGGCGTCATCACCGTCGGGTCGTCGATCGAGCACGCATTCGACTGTGACGTCGAGTGCGTGGAACATGCGGAGGCGCTAGCGCTGGATGAAGCGCTGGTGAACACGCTGGAGAAGATGGTCAACGACGACCTCAGCCCTCGCCGCCAAGCACGTCGGCACCTTCGAGGCCGCCGAGCAAACCAAAGGGGTCCCCCTCGACCCGTCGGCCCCCGAGGGCAGGGCGTTGAGGGTCACCGACCCTCGACCCCAAATAGGAAGCAGGCTCGTCGACTTCCTCCGCGCCAACGCCGACGTCTTTGCGTGGAGCCCCTCGGACATGCCAGGCATCCCGAGGGAGGTCGCCGAGCACTCCCTTGATATCCCGCCAAACGCTCGCGCCGTACGGCGCAGCGGGCCGCGCCGCTTCGACGAGGAGCGGCGACGGGCGATCGGAGCGGAGCCGCGGAAGCTCCTCGAGGCCGCATTCATCAAGGAAGTGTTCCACCCTACGTGGCTAGCTAATCCCGTGCTTGTAAAAAAGAAAAATGGGAAGTGGAGGATGTGTATAGACTACACCGGCCTCAATAAAGCATGTCCAAAAGTTCCTTTTCCTTTGCCACGCATAGATCAAATCGTTGATTCCACGGCCGGGGTGTGAACTACTCGTTTCCTTGATGCCTATTCGGGATATCACCAAATAAAAATGAAGGAGTCCGACCAGCTCGCGACTTCGTTCATCACACCGTTCGGGACGTTCGTTACGTCACGATGCCTTTTGGCCTCGTAAACGCGGGCGCAACATATCGGCGCCGCATGCGGACGTTTTTGGGGACCATATCGGGCGGACGGTCGAGGCTTACGTGGACGACATCGTCGTCAAGACTAGGAAGGCGGACGACCTGGTTAACGACCTTGGCGTCGCGTTCGCCCGCCTACGGGCCAACGGGGTCAAGCTAAACCCCGAAAAATGTGTCTTTGGAGTGCCGCGGGGCATGCTCCTAGGATACATCGTCTCCCAGCGAGGAATCGAGGCCAACCCTGAAAAGGTCGCGGCCCTCGAGCGAATGGGTCCAATTCGGGACCTCAAGGGGGTGCAGAAGGTGTTGGGGTGCCTCGCCGCCTTAAGCCGCTTCATCTCGAGGCTCGGTGAGAAAGGCTTGCCCCTCTACCGGCTGCTCAAGAAGCACGAGCGCTTCTCTTGGACCGCCGAGGCCCAGGAAGCGCTCGACAAGCTGAAGGCGTCTCTGACGCACGCCCCAATCCTTACGCCGCCGCGAGACGACGAACCCCTCCAACTCTACGTGGTCGCAACCACCCAGGTGGTCAGCGCCGTGATCGTTGTGGAGCGCACGGAGGAAGGGCATGCCTTGCCTGTGCGAGGCCGGTCTACTACATCGGCGAAGTCCCCGTCGGACACGAAGACGCGCTACCCCCGCATCCGTGGCGGCGTTGTACGCGGTAGTCCTCGCGCGGCGCAAGCTCCGCCACTACTTCGAGGCCCACCCGATTACGGTGGTCTCTTCCTTCCCGCTAGGAGAGATCATCCGCAACCCCGACGCGGCGAGCGGAATTGCCAAGTGGTTCGTGGAGTTGATGGGCGAGACGCCGCCTACGCCCCGCGCAAGGCCATCAAGTCGCAAATCCTAGCCGATTTCGTTGCGGAGTGGACGGACACGCAGCCGCCGCCCCTCGCATTCAAGCGCAGGCCGGACTCTTGTTCTTCGACGGCTCCGTGATGAAGACAGGAGCGGGCGCGGCCCGCTCTCTTCGTGTCACCCCTCGGGGAGCACATGCGCTACGCGGTGCGCCTCCACTTCCCCGCATCTAACAATATGGCGGAATACGAGGCCCTTCTCTGCGGCCTCAAAATCGCCATTGAGTTGAGGCGTCAAGCGCCTCGACGTACGAGGGGATTCGCAGCTCGTGATCGATCAAGTCATGAAGAACGCGAGCTGCCACGATGACAAGATGGAGGCCTACTGTAAAGCCGTGCGAGCCCTCGAAGACAAGTTCTACGGCATCGAGCTTAATCATGTACCCCGCCGGTACAACGAGGAAGCAGATGAGTTGGCAAAAATAGCATCTGGGCGGATCACCGTTCCCCCGAACGTTTCGCGCGCGACATCGCGCGCCCCTCGGTCACCTTCGAGCCCTACCCCTCGAGCGACGGCGGACCCTCGGGGGGCTCCCTCGAATCCGGCGGGTGCGGAACCCATGGAAGAGGACCCCTCGAACGAGGCGTACGTGCTCTCCCTTCTCGAGGGGTACGGCTCCCCACGAGGGCCGTCGCGATGGACATCGAGCCGGCCCCGCCCGGGCGGACGGCGGAAGAAGTATATCGCCCGGATTGCTCGAGGGGAACTCCCCGCGTACGGCCATAGCCGGCGCATCGCCAGGATGGCCAAGTCATTCACCCTCGTCGACGGCGAGCTGTACAAGCGCGCCGCATCAGGCATCCTCCAGCGGTGTATACCCATTCCCGAGGGGCGCGAGCTCCTACGGGACATCCACGCGGGGATCTGTGGCCACCACGCCGCGCCGCGCTCCCTCGTCGGCAACGCGTTCCGCCAGGGCTTCTACTGGCCTACCGCGGTCGCGGATGCCAGCGAAATTGTGCGCACCTGCGAAGGGTGCCGCTCTACGCCCGCAAGTCCAATTTGCCCGCTCACGCCCCCGCAAACGATCCCCGTAACATGGCCGTTCGCCATGTGGGGGTTGGACATCGTCGGGCCCCTGCGGAAGGCGCCGGGGGCTTCACCCACCGCTTGTCGCGATTGACAAATTCTCCAAATGGGTGGAGGTGCGCCCCATCACGAATTTGAGGGCCGAGCAGCGGTCATGTTCTTCACCGACATCGTCTACCGCTTTGGAGTGCCAAACTCCATCATCACGGACAATGGGTCCCGGTTCACGGGCCGGAAGTTTTTGGAGTTCTCGCGACAAGTTCCACATCCGCGTGGATTGGGCGGTACCGTGGCACACCCACGGACCAACGGCCAAGTGGAGCGTGCCAACGGCATGATTCTACAAGGCCTCAAGCCCCGAATTTTTGACCAGCTCAACAAATGCGTCGAAAATGGCTCCAAGAACTACCGAGCGGTCGTGTGGAGCCTAAGGACAACCCCAAGCGCAGCCACCGGTTCACCCCGTTTTTCCTAGTCCATGGCGCGGAGGCCGTCCTCCCCACGGACTCGGAATATGGGTCGCCCGAGATTCGAGGGTACGACGAAGATGCTAACCGGCCGAGCCCGCGAGGACTCGCCGGGACCGCCTAGACGAAGTACGCCTCGTGGCGTTGATGCACTCCGCAAGGTATCAACAATCCCTACGACGTTACCAAGCACGCAAGATACGTCGGAGGGATTTCGCCGAAGGGGATCCGGTCCTAAGGCTACGCCAAGACAACCGAGGGCGCCACAAGCTATCGCCCCCATGGGAGGGACCCTATGTCGTGGTGAAAGTGCTCAAGCCGGCACGTACAAGCTGGCCAACGAGGACGGCGAAGAACTCACCAACGCTTGGAACATCCAACAGCTACGTCGCTTCTACCCTTAGCTAGGATTTTTCCAAGTATTTTTGTTGTTGTAAATTCACATGGCCAACGCCCCAGTTGGTGTCAATTATGTAAATACTCCAAGTCTAATAAAAGGGCAACTCGGCTTTCCCCTGAAACCCAAGTTATCCTCGGGGGCTACTGCGGGGGGCACCCCCCCAAAATGGTCCCATTTTTCGCGCAAAAAACATAACAACACGCGCTAAGTTTGTTTCCTACTTCAACCTCGAGCCATGATTCGAACAGGGCGCAGGCGGCACAGCGGAAGGAGCGTGCGAGCCAGAGATAGCCTACGCCGCGTGGCTATGGCCCTTCTCTCTCGCCTCCAACCCAGCGGGCCCCCTGCGAAAACCGAACTCCCCTAACTAGAATCTACTCAGGAAGAAGGAGAAACAAAAAGCGTAATAAACAAGCAACTTCATTTACAAAGAACTACTCATGTTCACAAGACAATTTGTTTATTTACAAAAGGCCACGAGGCCGAATTCCGATACACGTAAACAAAAAATTGGCCTAGCGCCCAACTCGCTTTCGGGCGGGAGGAGCGAGCGGCATCGGCGGCGTCCGGAAGAGGAATTCTTCGAAGGCCTCGGCGAGCGACCGGCGGCGTCGGCAGCAAGCGCGTCCGCGCGCTCCATGGCCACCTCGTCCTCGACGCCCTCGGGCACGATGTAGCCCTCCGCCGCGCCTCGAGGTTGACCTCGTAGTGGGATCGCACCACTCCGAGGGCCTTCCTCGACGCCTAGGTGCAACGCCCGGCGCATCCGCTCCGTGACGTGGCCGCCTAGGGCGCGCGGGCGGGCGGCCGCCGAGCCGCCGCCCGGGCCTCGCCTTCCTCGACGACGCGGCGGGTCTCGAGGGCCGCGTCACGCGGCTCTCCCCCGCAGCCTCCCCGCTCGCAGGAGTTGTAGGAAGCCCGGCAGGGCCTCGGCCCGCCCGGCCAGCCGTGCCCCAAGGCAAAGGCGCAAGCCCGGAATCAACAAGACGACAAAGAATCAGAAAAGGAGAAACGAACCCTCTAAAGCAAAAAAACCAGCAAACAGAGTCAAAAAGTGACTCACCCTCGACTTGCTTCCTCTCCAAATCGAGGTCGCGGCGCGCGGACTCGAGCGCCAACTCGAGACGCTGGACGGTCTCGCCTTGCTCGCGGAGGGCCGCCTCTCCGGGCGGCGTTGCCGATGCCGAGCGCGAGCGCATCATCCTCAACCTTGGAGAATGCGGCGTTCCGCTCCTCCGGGCCGACTTCTCCGCCGCCTCGCGCGCGACGCGCTCCCGCTCCGCCGCCGTTCGGGGCGTCACCAAGGGCAGCCTCGCTCCCCGTTGGAGCCGCCCCTCGGCCCCCCGGGCGGCGATGCGCTCCCCGCCGGAGCCGCTCCTCGGCCAGCCAACGAGGGCCGCGGCCTTGGCGTCGAGGGCGGCCCTCGGGTCATCGGCCTCCTTGGCGCGCTCGCTCCAACCCGCGCGCCCGCTCCTCGCCCCCGGCGCCGCCGCGCCCGCGCCCCCTCGAGCGACGTGCGGAGCTCCCGGGTCTCGGCGCGAGCGGTGGCCACCTCCGCCTCCCGCTTGGCGGCCGGCGTTCGCGTCTTATCCGTGTCCGCACGCGCATTACACAACGCCTCGTCACGATCAACGAGGGCCGCGCGGATCCGCTCGAGGCTCGAGCGCGCGCCGCGTCCCGCCCGAGCTCTCCCGGGAGCTCGTCGCACCACGCCATTGCCCGTACGATAGCCGGCCCGTCCGGCGTCCTAAGAGCGTCCGCAAGCGCGTCGAAAGCGCTGCATCGCTCCCGGAGCTGGCGGACCTCGGCGTTCACCCGGTCGAACGCGTCGTATTTGTCGTGGGCGCGACGCTCGAGCTCCTGGCATCCACACATCAATTCTCGTAAGTGTCAAGGCTTGAATGTAGCACACGGAGACGAAAAAGGAAGTGGGACGAGCAACTATGGCTCACCTGGAAGACAAGCCAGGCCGGGCCGCCGTGGACTCGCAGCGCCTCGTTCAACGCGCGGTTGAGCGTGGCGCCGTGGCTCCGGCTCGCCCCGCAGCTCCCCGCTCCCCGCCGGCGTCGCCGAACGCAGGGGGATCCTCCACGGCCCCCCCACCCCGGGCGGGGCGGCCGGCGTGGGAGGACGAGGCCTCGGCACCGTGTCCTCGGCCCCCCACCACCATGTGACCCTCGTGCCGCCTCACGAGGGCCCCCTCCCGGGGCTCGGGGGAAGTTCGTGGGCCGGGCCGGCCCACCGATTCCACCCGGGCGGCGGGGAGTCGTCCGAGAGCTCCACCACCTCCGCCCGCAAATCGCCGGCGGCGCGCGGCCGCTTGCGCCGCCTCCGCCGGCACCTCCACCCGCGCCTCCGCGGCCACGGCGCCCGCCGCGCCGCCGTGGCCGCCACCTCCGGCGGTACCGCCGCATCCACGGCGCTCCCGCGGTTGCGCCCGGCTCCACCTCCACCGCGGTGGCGCCCCCGCGGGCTCCACCACCACCGTCGCCGCCACCGCGGCCCGCGCCTCCGTGGCGACCGACGCCGGCCGCTCCCCGGCGACCGCCGGGCCGCGCCGCGGCGGCCGATCCGCCGGCCGGGGCCTCCGAGGCCCCGGCCGGGCCTTGCGAGCTAGTGCCCGCCGCCACACTTGTCCCCGGCGCGACCCCCCTCGACGAGCGCCGCCGGGGTGGGGATCGATGCGTCCGTCCTCGGCACCTTGGCCGGTGCAAGAGGAGGAACGGTTGGCACCGCCCGCGCGAGTGCACGAACGGAGGGTTAGAGCACCTAATCACCAACAAACCAAACCAAACGAAGGAGGACAAGCTCCTTACCTCGCGGAGGAAAAGGCCCGCTTCCTTTTCCTCGAGGCCTCTCGCGGAAGAGGCCGCGCGCGGCGGCCGCGCCGCCGCGAGCGCCTCCCCGACGGCGCCGCCGCACGCACGGGCACGCCCGCCCGTGCGCGGGCGCGCCCGATGCCGCACCCCCCGAAGAAGCCACCGCGCGCGGGGGCACGCTTGCCCCGCGCGCGCGCACGCCCCCGCCGACGCGCCCCTTGACGACGACGCCGCGCGCGCGCGGACACGCTCCCTCCGCGCGCGGGCACGCTCGACGCGCGCACCGGGCGCGTCCGCCGCGCGTACCTCCGCGCACGCGCCGGCACCTCCGCGGCGCGTGCCGCCCCCGATGACGAGTGCCCGGCGGCGGGCGCCGGTGCGCCCGCCCCGCGACGAAGCCACCCCCGACGCCGCGCGGGTTCGGCGACGGGGCGCGGGGGCCGCCACCGTCCGAGGGGCCCTCCCCCTCGGACTCTTCCTCCTCGTCTCGCTCCGAGGACGAGGGCTCCTCGATATCCGGGGAGGAGAGCCCCCGGCTCCTCGCGCCGCCGGCACTCCGCGGACCGTTGGTCGCGGCGCGCTTGGCGACGCTTGGCGTGCTCCCTCTTGCGCGCCGCCCGCTCCCCGCTCGCTCCCGGCCGCGCCGCCCGCCGAGCGCACGGAGTCGGGGGTGGGTGGAACGGACTTGGCGATGTTGAACTCCACCGACCTGCGCACAAGAGTGACAATGGCGAATCGGAGACGAAAGCAAGACCAAGAACTAAAACGAAATCGGGAACCCAACTCACCCGCGGGCCCATAGGGAGCATCTCGATGTCCCACGGGGTCCGACCCGCGAGTGGCGGCGTCCGGGTGTCGACGGCGCTCCGCGCCCGGTGAGCGCGTACGGCCGCTCCGGCGGCGTCGGCGCATCCGCGACCTCGCCGGTCGACGGGGGTTGGCCGCCCCCGTCATCTCGAAGATGCGAGTGGCCTCCGCATCGAGGCACGACCCGCCGGTGGTGGAGGAAGGCGAGGACGCCCATCGCGTTGAGCCCGTGCTTCGCCGGCCGGCCGCAGGCGGCGAGGACGGACTCCTCGTCGCGCCGTCGTTGGGGGTGTGGACACCCCATAGCCCCGGGAGGCGAGCCTCTCCTTGAACACCCGGCCGGTGTAGGGGGAGGGGCCGGGCTCGGCGTTGCGCGAGATAAAACCATCCCCGCTCCCGGCCGGCGTTGTTCGTCGTCATGGTGCGGGGGGGATGTAGAAATCCTTGAGCCGCCCCCGCGGGGCCCGCCGACATCCCCGCCGGCGCGCACCGCGCGGCGGGTCCTCGGCTCCGATGTGGGTTGCGTGACGAGCTCCCCGCGGAAAGGTGAACCCGGAGATCCCGCTTGACCGGGATCCCCGAGGGGCCCTTCGCGGACGCCCACGAACGTGGCCGCCCGCGAGATCGCGTTGGGGGGCGAAGTTGTGCGGCTCCACCCCCGTAGTAGTAGCACATTGCCCGCATGAAGGTGCTCGCCGGCGCGTTGAAGCCGCGCTCGTGGTAGCGGAGGAAGCTCACCACGTAGCCCTCCGGCGGGTTGGGCTCGTGGTGCGCCGCCGGCGGCACGATCCACTCCGCCGGCGCCCTTCTTCGTTGGCCGAGCGCCGGCGGCGGCGACCGGCTCGCCAAGTGCGAGCCGGTCACCGTCGACTTCTCCCCGTGCGTACGGCTCCAGGATCCTAACGGGAAGCTGAGGTGGCGCCATGAGGGGGGACGAAGGAATGCGAGGGCGGAGAACCAGGAGCGGAGGAAAAAAGCTCTAACAGCGAGCCTGCGCGATGGCAAGAGCAAGACGAAGGCGAAGGGACGGGGGACTGAAAGTGGTAAGGTGCCAAGGTAAAAAACCGCCGTCCACTCCTCCCCGCAGTTTCATAGGCGACGGGCGAGCTCTTCGGAGCGGACGCCCCGGCTAGCATTAACTGCAGGGAATCTTCCCATCGCGTCGACGGGCGGGCCCCACCACGACCGCAGCGGCTCTAACACTGCAGGCGGGTCATCATTACGGCGAGGACCAGCTGCGACCGAGGCAAAACCGTCACGTCCGCCCTCGCCGCGCCGCCCACTATGCGCGCGCGCGCGGCGCGCCGCCTAAAAAGGCGCGCCCGCGCTCGCAAAACCGCGGCCACGACCGCAAGGCAATTAAATGCCGGGTCCCTTGCCAAGCAAGGAGAGCCCTCGAGCGAGGCGAACCCTCGGCTCAAAACAAAGGCGACCCTCGATGGGATGTCCGCGTGAGAAGGTCGCCGGGACCTCGCTCGACGTAGAGCAGCAACCGCGGCACCCATGCCACGTAGAACCCTCGAGCGGCACGACCCTCGACTCGAAACAAAGGCGACCCTCGATGGGATGTTAGCGTGAGAAGGTCGCCCGGGACATGCTCGATGTAGAGCAGGCAACCACGGGCACCCATGCCACGTGAAGCCCTCGAGCGGCATGACCCTCCGGCTCGAGACAATGTCAACCCTCTAAAAGAAGGCACGCGCGTAAGAGGATCGCCCAGGTCACGCTTGAAACAGAGCGGCACCGAAAGCACTCATGCCGCGCCGTGCTGCCAACAAGCACCTCGAGGGTCGGCACGACCGGACCCCTCGACGGCCGCAAACGTGAAAAGACGGGGCTGTCCGTGCACGGCCCCGCACGGCCTTGCCGATCGAGGTTCGAAGCCCGACCCTCAACGGGTTCGAACGGGCGCCCCGCATCACGCAGTTAGGGACGACGAGGGCACGCGCATACGAGCCGTTCCTCGAGCCCGTCGGCTCGAGGGTGCCCCACATGTCGTGTTCGAGAGCCGCCGAGGGCGGCTAGCCGGGGGATCCCACCGAGGGAGAGCTTCGCGCCCTCGGTCCCTAGCGAACGGGACCGAGCCCCACCTAGCAAACCCACGCAAGCGCTTCCATGGACGTGTCTCCGGACCGCGCGGCCCTACCCTTATCGAACGGGGCATGGACGTCCACTTGAACCACCCGCTAGCAGCTCGACGAGGAATCCGCGATTCGCGACCCGCTCGATGGGAGTCGTGGAGACCTCACCCTCCGTCCCGCGGAGGGACGGCGAGGGCGCGTTAAAAAACAAGTCGTCAAGCTCGACCCGATCGCCTCGAACGGGCCAAGGCTCGGGGGCTTGACGCGCGGCTACACCTCCTTGAAATTGCACCCGCCAGAGACAGTGACAGGGGAGCGTGCACCCCCGAAGCCGGCTGAAACACCGCCGATGCCGGTTGGCATATGTGCCACGCCTTTCTGACCAAAGTTCTCGCGGTTAACCCCTGCAGGAGAACCCACACTCTCGCAGGGCTTCGGGGCTAGACCCGCGGGTCGCCGACGCGGCCCCACGGAAAGCGTTCGCAAGCAAGGAGGGAAGAACGTCCTATCAGTAGGTTCCAGCATCTGCGGGAGCCTCAATGGCAAACCCGCAGATGCTCGGGGGCTACTGTCGGGGACCGCCCTAGGGGTCCCCTTAAACAATGGGGAAACCCTCACCTAAATCTCGGCATTGAAAACACGCTAAGCCTAACCTTGCAGGTAACTAACCGTGCAGGACATGGCCTATGCGGCGGGATCCCACGGCCCACCAAGACGGCCCGCTTAGAAGACCCCTCGAGCAGGCTCCGCCTCGCTCGAGGACGCGCTCCCCCTCGGGCGGGCTCCGCCCCGTTCGAGGGGCAACCCTTTCCCTCGAGCGGTCCCGCCCCCGCTCGAGGGATCGCCCCCCCCCCCTCGAGCAGTCTCGACTCGCTCGAGGGTTCGCTCCGCCCTCGGGCCGGGGCCCGCCACGCTCACGGGTGTGCCGCACGCGTGCGCCGACCCCGTACTTGGGCATTTAACGCCCGACGCCGCAGACGGCGCCATCATGCGCCCGGGCTCACGCCCCGTGCCGCCGCACCAACTCCCCGGGGAGGAGCCCATCCCCGCCACTATGGGGGATGGACCGTGCGGTACGGCCGGTGGCGGCCCGTGACACCGCGCGCCCACTACGAGACGGCTAACGCGCCCGACCCTCGAAAGGGCGGCCGGCGCACCCTCGATCTCACTTTCCCGTGACCCTACGGGTTAGGTAGGGGGCGCCGGGGCGGTGGATGGCCATCCCGGTCACCGTAACGATGCGGCGCCGTACCCACGCGTGCGGACGCGCGCCCGCACCGCAGCGCACGCCCGAGCACCGCCCCCGCGAAAGAACCACCCCGCCGCCGCGAACGCATTGGGAAGGAACGCCGGTTCGCCCGCGCCCGTTCCCCGTACCGGCCATCATCGCACCTCCCTCGAAGCCTATCAGAGGACGCCACCGTCATCTGCCGCCTTCCTACCCTCGAACCGCCACTGTTCGGGTACGGGGTAGGCCAGCATGGCCGGATCGCAGCAAAGATCGTCCGGACGGCCGCCCACTCTACACCGTAGCGCGACGTGCTCCCTCACATAGCTAGGTAGCGCGGCGTGCATGTAACCCGTCGCCCCCTTGGCCTATAAAAGGGGGAGGCGAGCCCCCAGCCCCGGGGGGGAACAGGTTGAGAGGAACGAACACACCGTGCACTCACTCTCTTATTCTCCCATAACATCTTCAGCCACTCTCCCAGGGACTTGGAAGCCACGCTTCCTCTCCCGCCTTGCTTGTACTTGCCCCACTACAAGCACCCCGGTGCCGAGCAATATAGTGCCACGAGCACGCCCTCGTCGGACGTACGGCCCCCTCGGCCGGAACCAGGATAAAACCTTGTGTCATTTGTTGCTTGGCATCGACCATTGAGGGATAGACCTAGGCGTTATCTACTGGTTAGTGTCGGGACCATATTCCGCACCGACAACGGTGCACCTACTGTTGACGCAAAAAGTGCACCTAGCGCCAAGCACACAGCAAGCCGAACAAGCTGGCTTCACACGCGCAGAGAGTAACGATGACGTGCCAGTCAATTTTTCCTGAAAATTAACAAAAGATAAAGCAGTTAGATACCAAGGCTTGGAACTGTGCCGGTGGTACCGACACGCTTCCATATTTACGGCTAAAAGGCCACATGAGATGACACATAGCTATGGAAAAGCTATTTGCCAATGAACTGAAACCATTCGGGATCTTATAAAAGAAAAATCAATACTGCCGAATGAATGACGTAAGCATGACGGCAATCGGTCTTTGTTTGGTCAAAAAATGCATAAACATGATATTATGACCGATCCCATGATAACCAATATTAAATAAATGAATAAAGTAAAGCACGATCATAATCATGTAATGAACAAGCATGCATAGATCCAAAGCACTAGTCCACCGCATGTCTAGGTACTCTAAAACCCGTCGGGTACGATATCAAACAGATCTATCCACCGCATGATACAATTTGCATGAAGACCGTACAACTTTCCACAAATAGATCTATCCACCGCATGATACAATCTAAATATGGAAAGCTAAAAGCACGCATTATTTAAAGCATGAATTACGCACGTGTTCTACTCGTGATGAAACATAACCAAATACAGCAAGACAGCTGATTCGGGGTCCATGAAGAAGGAACGAACGTTACCAAGCGAATAAATCTATCAGGTTGATTCGAAATCTAATCCACCGGATGACTAGCTCTAAAGCAACCCAAAAACCTGCATCTACCGCATGACACTCAGTTCTTTCAAGATTTATACTGACATTGGCAAGCTTGAACCCACAACACGTAACAACCTAGATTGATTCGGTTTCGGCTTTTGAAAACACAAGATCCACGCATTAAAACATGAAATCTATCCGTATAAGGATCACGAAAGGGATGAGCCGATCCAAACCTATCTAGATTGGGCAAAGGTGTTACATGAATCTAAACATAAAGTAAAAACTCGAAGTAACACAGGGTAACTTAATGAATCTATTGGATCTTGCCAAAATCCAATAGAGCCGATAACTAGCTTCAAGCTAGATCTTAGCCTACCGCATGGCTCATGACCCAACAAGAAACCCTCTTGAACCAAGCTTGAATCTACCGCATGACACGAAGCATGGTAACAAGACTACTTGGTTGCCGGTACTCATGGAGGTCGACGGATCGATGAACCCTCTCGAAGAACTCAACGACACGACAAAAGGACTCTAGGGTTTGGCGTAAGGCCGGTGTGTTTTGAAGAATGATCGTGTCCATTACATACATTCAGGGCTCATATTTATACCCTGCCAAGTACAATCTCGAATGGATTCGTTGCCTAACTTATCTCTAAGTTTAATCGCCTATCTATCCATCCGTCCTCCCTGCTTGAGCCACGTCATCGTTCAATTCCGCAAAATCAGCTCTATTGTTCCTTTGCCGAACGGGAGCAGATAGCCGACCGCAGACTTCTTTGCCGAATACATCTGAAAAATCCTTCCCTTCCTCGAGACGAACTCCTGACCGAGCTGGACCCACTAGTCAGACTCCTTACCAAATTTTGGTGCTAACACATGCCCCTTCAATTGCGGGATAAAAGTAATTTTGTTCCGCAATTGACTCCAGCCACGAATAGCTCAACTCAAATCTGTCAACACCTGTTCTTCTTCCTTCTCAATCCGCCAGAACCTTCGTCTAGATTCAAACCCTAGATCTCCTTGTCCTAAGCTCAAGTCTTCAATGGCGACTCAAAACCAAGATGCTCAGGTAAATCCTCCTCCCGTAAGCTTCATTCGGCATTTAGGTTTTCAATTTTGCCTGAGATTTCGTTTCCGCCTTCCTCAGGAGCCTTCA
Source organism: Cenchrus americanus (assembly GCA_947561735.1). NCBI lineage: Eukaryota > Viridiplantae > Streptophyta > Magnoliopsida > Poales > Poaceae > Cenchrus > Cenchrus americanus. Next base: position 121,912,269 of record OX387242.1, on the reverse strand, counting down.
ACTTAGCTTTTGATTCGCACCGGGGCCAATTCAAGATCCTATTATCTTGGACCTGTGGGGAGCCCTGATCCTCAAGATTTCATCGCGGCTGAATCTCAGAGGATTCCTTTCAAAGCGGCTCTGTCCCCACCTCCCTCGGTGGCAAGACACTTTTAAGAATCGGCCTTTACCTCCAATCGCAGTCAGCGGAGAACGGAATGGGAGGAATCCTCGCAGATAAGAGCGGATTGACCAAAAACTGGGATACCCTCCGCATTGCTCAATGCTTGGAGTTATCTTTGGCCGAGACCCCCAAAAATGAAGACCTTTTGATAGCAGCCTGCCACTTTTGGTCAAACGGTGTCAACGCCTTCCTCTTTGGCCATGGCCCAATGTCTCCAACCCTGGCCGATGTGTATATGATCACCGGCCTTGACATTACAGGGTCTGTTCAGCCCTGGAACTTCAAAGGTTCTTCACGCCAAACAGGGTGAAACCAGGGAACGGATATAAACGTATATCTTGAGCCACATGAAAGACAACCCCCCTTGGTGATGTTGAATACCGGCATTCCCGAATATGTGGCTATGCGGATTTGTCTTCCGTGGCAAAGCCAAAGAGCCCACCCCGAATCATATCACAATGGCGACTCATTTGGCTAGTGGCAACCGCCTACCCCTTGGGAAATTCTTCCTAGGCAGGTGTATACCATATGCTTCACCAAACTCGTTACCCGGATGTACACTAGCCAAAGGATAGCATGTGTCAACGGCCCTTGGTGGTTCGTTCGGATATGGCCGCAGCTCCACCCCGCATCAAATTGTTGGTGTTGATTTGAACACCGGGCTCTTCCCTTCGTCCAATCACCCCGAGGGAGAAAACAATGCTACCAGGGGATGTCGAATTATGGAGAAGCGGCTTCAACTTGTTCTCATTCAAAGCAAGACATTAGCCGGCCTTTTCGAACTATTCTTCAAAGGTTTCCCGAGAATTCTCTCTCGGCTCCCCTATCCGGACAATGACACATTGACTTTCCCCCGTTGACTTCTCCTTTGAGCCTCGGTCGTCAAGATGGGAGATTCCTAGAAATTTTCAACATCATAATCCGCCCATGTATGCTGCCGGCTGAATTCAACGGAGGAAGGCTGAATTCTAGCACTTATGAATATTATCAGCCCAATGTAATGGCCAGGCAAATTGGATGTGGTCAGATGCCCCCAAGATTATTCCTGCACGAATTCCTCAAGCCCAGAGAGGAAATCAAAGAGAGTATGCACAGCAGCAGGGTTTTCCATTATGTGTGTAGTCCCACTATCTACACCTGTCCTTTCGTGCCCACAACCATAGCTCATCCCACCTTTAACTCCTGGTGGCAAGAACTCCATGATCACATCTTCAGTGAGCTCCGTACACGTGTTCTCGCGGGAATTGATGCCTCGATTTCCTACCAACTTCGGAGGTAATATAATGAACTTTTGGATCAGACATTTTTCCTCTCAATCAACGATTTTGACCTTATTCCTTTGACTCCACGAAACACGGTCCGCGCCCTCGAGCCGAAATATCAACTATAATGTTGTAGGCCCGATTTCGAAGATCGGGATTCAAGTCCCCAACTCGGCCCGCCTAATGGCCGGGTTTGCCACAACCGATCCAAGCCTCTCCCGGCCTTGCCGCCGACAGGAGGCAAGGTTTGTCTCTCGGTTGCTCCTCCAAATGCCAAGAGGAGGAGAACTCGTCAAGAAAGTTCTTGTTGAGGTAAAACCTTTTGCTTTCTTGATCACAAGGGTACTCTAGTTTCTGACAAATCACCTCTTGCGCATTTTCAGACTAGAGCCCAACAACCTTCAGTATCAGAACCTGCCAATGCCTCATCCACTGGTATGACCTCTACTGTCTTCTCTTAAGGATGAACACTGGCATTTACCCTTTTACTTTGACACTTGCAGAAGAAACAACGGAAGAACAACTGGTAGATGTCCCCGTGGCTCAACAAGCAAGTCCACCCAGGGTTGAATTACCTATCCCAGTGGAGATCTCATCTTCATCACCCTCTGCAGAAGCAATGAATTCTCCAGAGATGAGTCTCCCAATCCAGCCGGAGCCGTCAAGTCCTCCAAGGGCACAATCACCCGTGGGTCACGCAGAGACACTAATCTCAACAGAGGTGGATCCAACTCCCCCTTCGACCCGAAACCCTTGAGTTACCAGCGACTACATCAACACCTTCTGACTTGGAAGCTTCAGCTCTACCTGGAGCACCTTCCTCACCTGCGATTACCCCTGCTCAAGAAATCAGCCGCGAGGTACTCATTTGCACTTAACTCTGCTACCTTTACATTTTAGCACCCTTAACTCGGCAATACTGCTTCTTAGGATCGGGCTCCGTCATCATCAAGCCTGCCATCGGAGAGCAATCCAGTTGCCGAGGCAATGGAAGGAGTGCACCAGCCTCTGTCAAATGAGGTGTTATCAAAGCTTAGAGAAATTGCTGCCTGGCTAGAAAGGGACGCACGAGATCAGTTCAAGGATCTCGATCACTTCGAAGAGATGCTTGAATCTATCAGCCAAGAACTTCCTGAAGACGTCAGAGTTTCTCTAGTATCCATCTGTGGCTTGGACATACTTTATGCGCCCATAAGGCACGCTTTGAGGAAATTGCGCTCCCGCCCGACTATCGAAAAGAAGAAAGCTGATGCTGAACACGCCATGAACGGGTCACAATCCCAAACAGAGAGCCACAGAGATACATTGGCTAGGCTGCAGGCTTCTTATGATCTGAAAATTGCCAGGAAAGCTGCTCTAGAAGCAGAACTGAGAAGCCTGTCAGCTGAGATAGAGGCTGATAAAGAGAAAATAGCCGAGCTCCCTGGATTGATAGAAAAGACCCAAGCGGAAGCAAAATCGGCTATCACCAAGATAGAGCAATGCGATGCAGAACTCACCAACTTGTCTGGTGCTCAAAAAGATTGCCAGGAACTGTTGGACAGCTTCTACCAAGCAACATCCAATGCTCGTGATTTGATTACGAAACATTTGAACATTTAAATACCCACATTGATGTATAACCGAATTGATCGCTCTTGTAATACTTATCCTCGCATTTAATTTCCTTTTCTTTCGCATACCTCTAAGTGTAAACGCTGAACGATCCAATCGGCAACGAAATACCAACACCTGAATGGCACTTTGACTCCCTTCAGCCGAGCCAATCAACTGAATGTGACTCAGCCTAGAATTTCAAGCGACGGGCTGGCCAAGGAAACCTTTCCACCTTCCGATTTTCTTGGGATATGCGCCACGATCCAGAGCCACGACTCGAAGCCACGATTCATCCTGCCAGGCCTATAAATGCAACCGTAGGTGCCCCTAGCTCTCCACCAAGCCTTTTAGCTCTCGAATCTTTGCCAATCTCAGCTCTTCCTCTCTTCAAACAGTGCACATCCCAAGCCAACATGGTGCGCCACCTCAACCGCCGCCGCGCCTCCGACGAGGCAGAAGGGAGCAGCGCTAACGCGCGCCGGAGGCAATGATCGCCGATTCCTCTTCTCTGCTTCAACTTCGGTCTTCTCTTGTTTCTGACGATCATCTCCCTTTCAGGTTGATTCAGTGGAATCCGTCCCCCGCGTCGGCCAATCAACCTCTTCCAGACGACTCCTCGGAGTCCGACGGTCACTCCCCCGTACCCTACGGGGAGGAAGACGCTCTCCGCTTCAGGGAGGAGCTGGAGACGGCCCGACGCGAGCTGGAGGACGTCTCCAAGAAAGCGGGCATAGCCGAGCTTGAGTGGGAGGACCAGCGCAAACAACTGCTGGAAACCATTGACGGTACCGCTCTGTAATCGAATCTTTGATCCAACCCGGCTTTTGATGCTAATTCCCTTTTTCTTGCAGCCCGCGATGCCGAGCTCAACCATTTGAAGGCGCTGGTGGAGCAGCTGGCCGATAAGGTGAATGCCCACGGCGACACGCCGGTGGAGCGCCTTGCCGCGGTGGAGCACCGCGTCAACGAGGTGGCGACCCATGGTGTTCGTTTGGGCACCACCCTGGGCCTGGCTGCCATGGCGACGCATACGGACGTCGACTACTCCACTAGGCCGCGCGGCTTCCGGGGCGGCGCACCGGAGGACATCGACGAGATCGAGCTCATCCTGGAGCGCCTCGATGGCCACGGCGACGCTATTGCCGAAATCACCCATCCCCAATCTGTACTGAACAGGCTTTTCGACTAGATTGTATTAGGGATGTTTGATCATCGGCAATAAATAAGAACTTCTGAATGAATTCGCCTTGCACTCGCATCCATGATTCTTATTTTTTCTCGAATGCACCTGGGAACTATCTTGAGCCGAACGCGCGGGAACAGTTGCCCCTTGGCGCAAAATCCATAGAAGATCTTGATTCGGCAATCCACGAGCACCGTTCAAGCAAAAACCCTTTGTACTTGGAGAGAAAAACCCTGCCGTTTGGTATTCCAACAGTGCGTACTGGTCGGTCATCACTCCCAATGCACCCCTTCGGTCAATGAAAGAGCCTGCCGAGATGCCCTGCAAATCCACCCGCACACTCATCCATCATTTCTCATTTCTTCTCCTGTCTCTAGAGGAAAAAACCCCGAGGCTATGGACAAGGGCAAGCAACCCCAGGAGAGCAGTTCATCGAAGAAGCGTACAATTCGAAGGTGAGTTCTTTCCTGATTTGTTCCTCGTCCTCCATATGATCCCGTGCTTCATGTTTTCTTCTTTTCCTCTTTCAGCCTTGATCTCGCTCCCCGAAGAAATCATCGGGACCGAAGATGTGATCGAGTACATCTCCTCCGATTCCTCCCTCGAAGCAGAGGATGCCACGCCTGAGCAGAGGACCAGCCATCAACTGCGCCGCCGCGTTCGGCACCTGGAGCACGGCCTCAGGGACATCACCGCCCGTTGCCAAGCCGAACGCGAGCGTCGCATGGCTCTGGAGGCACTAGTAGGGGGTAAATGTTTCTGACCTCTTCTTGACCTCATGCCCGCATTCGGATTTCTTGCCCCTAACATCGACTCCTCCGTTTTAGATGTCTCTGACAGGTACAACAACCTGAAGATGGCCTGGGACAGCTTGATGGAGGCCGCGAACCATGGTCACCCCCATGCGTTCCAAGTTGCCGTCACGGTGGTCTGGAACAACCGAAGAGGGAGCGACGAAGAAGCAAAGAAAAGATTGAATCATACTTTCGCTTCTTTCTCCACGCCTTCGCTTCCCACCTCCTTGAAGATCCGACCATCGGGGTTGTTAGATGTAAACCCGCAAGAAGCGGTTGTAATATGATTTTTGTGCTAAGGGCAATGCATCTAGGCACCGGCCATTTCTTTTGTTTATGGATTTTGTTCGAAGGCGGCCTCGTTCTTGAGCGCCGTGTGTGTGTGTGTGTAATCATCGATCGATCTCGATGCTAGGATAATATTTCTTCAGATATCTTCCATTTATTGCAGCAGAAAATTCTTCCCTAGCAAAGTTTTCAATATATATGCATTACCAGGGACGCATCTGACCACACGAAAAGGTCCTTCCCAGTTAGGGGACCATTTGCCGAATTCACTGTACTTAGTTCCAGTCGGTAATAGCGCTTTCCAAACCAACTCACCTTCTGCAAATTGCCTTACTTTTACCTTCCTGTTATAGTACTTGGCAACCCGCAGCTTGTTTTTCTCGATGTTTTCCAAGGCTCTAAGACGGATCATGTGCAAATCCTCTAGTTCATCCATCATTAGGCCACTGTAATCTTTGGAGCCCAAATCTTTCTGCAACACCACTCTCCTTGAATCTGATTGCATCTCCCAAGGTAAAACCGCGTGGTGCCCATAAACCAACTCGTAAGGAGAAGTTTTTGTAGCTCCATGGGGGGCCATTCGGTAAGCCCACAGTGCCTCACTGAGTACCGAATGCCACCTTCTTGGCTTCTGGTCGATCTTCTTTTGTATCAGCTTGATCATGATCTTGTTAGAAGCCTCTGCTTGACCATTAGCTTGGGCATAATAAGGAGAAGAGTTAAATAATTTAATCCCCATGCTTTCGGCAAACTCTCTGAACTCTAGTGACACGAATTGTGCCCCTTGATCAGTGGTGATAGTCTGAGGGATTCCAAACCGATAGATGATGTGTTCTTTGACAAATTCAACCATGTTTTCTGATGTCACCTTCTTCAGTGGGATCGCCTCGACCCATTTAGTAAAATAATCTGTAGCCAAAAGCACGAACTTATGCCCCTTGCTAGATGGTGGATTAATTTGGCCAATCAAGTCTATCCCCCGCCCCCGAATGGCCATGGCTTGATGATGGGATTTAATGCCGATGCGGGGGACTCTTTGAATATTTCCAAACTTTTGGCAATCCTGACATCCCTTGTAATACTCAAAGCAATCCTCTAATATCGTCGGCCAAAAGCATCCGGCTTGTCTGATGACCCATTTCATACGGTAGGCCGACTGGTGTGCTCCACATATCCCATCATGTACTTCGCTCATCATGTTCTTGGCCTCTTCTGGACCCAGGCATCGTAGCAATACCCCATCTAATGATTTGTAGAATAAGTTATCATCCGGAAGAACGAACTTTATGGCCTTGTACACCGAGCTTCCTAGAGACCTTGCGGGATGGATCCTTCAAGTAATCAACGATCTCTTTCCTCCAATCATCTTCTCGCAAGATCCGTCCCCGCTGCACACACTTCTGCAGCAAACGCTTCTTGGCTCTCTTTGTAACCAGAGGCGCTTTGAGCCAGCTTGTTTGCTTCTTCGTTATGTTCCCTAGGAATATGCTGTAGAGTCACCAACGGGAAGCTCTTCAAGATTTCTCTGCATTCTTCGTAGTAACTCCTCAGCGCTTCACTTTTGCATTCGTATTGGCCGTTCAATTGCTTGATCACCAGCTCTGAATCTCCATAAACTTCGACTGAAACGGCCCCGGCTTCCCTCAAATATTGAAGCCCTCGAAGCAATGCTTCGTATTCAGCTTGGTTATTTGTGACAGTGGGCTGTATAGGGATGGCAATTTCAAACATCTCACCTCTAGGCGAAATCAGTAGGATCCCTACTCCCCCACCTTTACCACATGACGATCCATCAAAAAACAAAGCCCAGGGGGTAATTTCAAGTAAATTAATTGACGGATCGCGATGTTCAGTTATAAAATCGGCAATGATCTGACCTTTGATGGCCTTTGCCGATTCGAACTTCAACTCGAACTCCGATAAAGCCAAAATCCACTTGCCAATCCTGCCGTTCAAAATTGGCATAGATAACATATGTTTTATCACATCAAACTTGGAATACACGGTGCATTCGGCATTCAACAGGTAGTGCGGAAACTTTGTACACGAGTAGTACACGCAAAGACACAGCTTCTCTACAGCCGAATACCTGGTTTCAGGATCAAGTAATTTTCGGCTAAGATAGGCTACTACCCGCTCCTTTCCCTTAAATTCTTGAATAAGGGCCGATCCAATGGTTCGGGTATCGGCCGCCACGTACAACTTGAAAGGCTTGTTCAGCTGAGGAGGAACCAGCACTGGTGGCTCCTTCATGTATTGCTTGATTTCATCGAAAGCCTTTTGTTGTTCGTCGCCCCAAGTGAACTTCTGATCTTTCTTTAACTTCAACAGCGGAGAGAATGGCAAGACCTTCTGTGACAAATTTGATATGAATCTTCTTACGTAATTAATCTTGCCGAGCATTGACTGCAACTCCTTGAGGTTAGTTGGAGGAACCACTTCATCAATGGCCTTCATGCTCTTTTTGCCAACTTCAATTCCTCCTTCGTGGACCAAAAACCCCAAGAATTCTCCAGCTGATACCCCAAAAGCGCACTTGTTTGGATTCATCTTCAAACCATGCTTTCGGGTGCACTCCAAGGTCCTCTTCACATCTTCCAAATGCGTGTCATGACTCAGGGACTTGATCACCACATCATCAATGTAGATTTCCACAATTTTGCCGATCAACTCGTGAAAAATATAATTCATGGCTCGTTGATAAGTTGCACCGGCATTCTTTAACCCAAACGTCATGACTATCCATTCAAACAGGCCTATATGACCAGGACATCTAAAGGCCGTCTTTGATATGTCCTCTATCGCCATGAAGATTTGGTTGTAACCCGCATTACCATCCATGAAACTGATGACTTTGTGCCCAGCTGCGGCGTCAATCAACAAATCGGCAATAGGCATTGGGTAACCATCCATCGGAGTAGCTCTGTTCAGGTCCCTGAAATCTATGCAGACCCTCATTTTTCCATTCTTCTTGTATACAGGGACGATGTTAGAAATCCACTCCGCATATCTGCACGGCCGAACGAAGTTTGCATCAAGCAATCTTTCAATTTCCTTCTTCACATCGGCCAATACTTCATCTTTGTAGATCTTCCGGGGTGGTTGCTTATATGGTTTGAAACCAGATTTGATTGGCAACCGATGCTCGACGATAGAACGATCCAATCCGGGCATCTCCGAATAATCCCGGGCGAAGCAATCTTCGTATTCCTTGAGAAGCTTAATTAATTCTCCCCTGAAGTCCGGCTGCAAGTCTGCGCTGATGAATGTCGGCCTTGGCTTATCACCGTTTCCAATGTCAACCTCTTCTAATTTATCAGCCGACATGAATCCCCGCCCCAACTTGCCATCAGTGCCGTCTACGGGGTTCTCCATTAAAAATTGCTATAAGAGCCGACTGCTTGAATCGGCTGTTGATCACTGCTGACAGGCTCAACAGGACCTTCTCCCCGCCTTTTCCCCGAGAAGCAATCAATACCTTGGTACTCCCAGAAAGCTGGTTCCATGTTCGCTACACTCACGGAGTCATCTGCCTGAACGACCTCGATCTCATCGTCCACCCACTGGATAAGCTGTTGATGCATGGTGGACAGGACACAACAGTTGGCATGAATCCAATCCCGCCCCAGCAGCAGGCTGTAGGCCCCCTTGCCTTCGATGACAAAGAAGGTAGTGAGCAGCGTCTTGGATCCGATCATCAAATCCACGTGCACGCATCCCTTGGTATCAGAAGGGTTCCCAGCGAAGTCATTCAGGATTATACTTGTAGGTGTCAGATCGCTCGGGCCCATGCCAAGTTTCCTGAAGGTGGTGTACGACATTACGTTGACTGCCACCCCACCGTCAACGAACATCTTTGTCAATGGCTTGCCATTGACGTATCCTCTCAAGTACAGCGGCCTCATATGTCGATTCTTGGTCGGTTTGTCGAAGATTGCCTGCTTGGCCAGCACCAGTTGTGCCATCATCCCCTCGGCCTGTTCATCATCTAGGGCCGCTTCCTCCTACACAACCTGGTTAGCAGGAGCCATGAACTCGTTCGGCAGAAAGTATACCATGCATGTTGGAGCCGAACGCTTTGATCCTTCGAAGTTGATCTTTGGGGCGCCACACCCCGCCTCGTCCGGATCCCGGCCCCCGCCTCGGCTCGCGGCTCCTCAAGCGCTGGACCCGTCTCTTCTGGCTTCTCCTCAGGCCGGGCGGGCACCATTGCCCCTTCCCGCCGGATGTAGTCATCTTCATCCTCCTCTTGATCAGCCCACCTGAGGTCAGCTCGCCGCTTCCTAGGATGATCAATGACTTCAATTTTTTGTCGTCGATCCCCATTAGGGTGGACCCTTCCAATTCTCTCGTGGACGGATCGGCGATTGGCAGTCTCTCCGCTCGTACTTAAAATACACCGTCACCGCATTCGGGACGCGTTCTTCAACGTGGGCGGCTTCAAACCCTCATTCCCGGCAATGCCCGAAGAAGGCACATCCCCAGTGCGCGCGCTCCTGCTCGCGCGTGTATTGCTCCTGGTCCCTTCTGCGCGCTTCTTCCTCAGCTCTACGCCTCTCCTCCTCAGCTCTGCGCTTCTGGTAGCGCTCCTTCTCCATCTGGCGCTGCCACTTGTTCAGGAGGATGCGCGTGGTCACCCTTGGCTTAGCTCTGGATGATCCCCGATTTCTATGTGACTCCTGAGAATGCGGGGAGCCTCACCATGCACCTGTTCCAGAGTCACTTGGCATTCTGGGTCCACCGTCCCATCTTGTCTAGCCCTGGCTGAGGTCAAGACCTTGACTTTCCCCTTCTCCTCGGCTGTTATCACGTTAACAGAAAAGCCCACCATGTTCTGAGGGAAGGGGTGGCCATCCAGCTTCATTTTGTTGTCGAACTTGAGGTGACCCTCTTGGATGGCCTTCTGGATCTTCATCCTGAAGACCCTGAAATCATTGATGGAGTGTGAATCCCTGTCGTGGAAGCCACAGTAACGTTTTCCTTTAACTCCATCGGGCCGAAGCATGGAATGCCCCTCAGGCAGCTTGATTCGGCCTTCCTTTACTAGGAGCTCAAACAATTTGTCAGCCTTTGTGATATCAAAATCGTAGGTGCCCTTGGTACGCTTGACCCGGCCGATTCATCGTCAAAGGCTCCTTTCCCCACATGATCTCTCGCCGCGGCCACATCCGATTCGTCATCGAGTCTTCGACCAGGTCAGCTTTGTCTAAGAACTGGTTGTAGATGTCAGCAACATCATGCTGCTTGCCAAACTTGGCATCCTTCTTGAAGCCGTACGCCTGGTTGCTCATCAGTGATAGCTTCTGTGATAGCTGGCCCAGGTTCTCGAACTCCATCCCGAACAATTTCTCGCGTACGGCCGGCAGCATCCCGGCGACGGCCATGTCAGCCAACTGGTCATCTGGCAAGTTAAGCGAGAAGCACATGCCTTTAACCTCCCTGAATCTCCTGAGAAATTCCAGCGGCGTCTCGCTATGCCTCTGCTTCATGGTAGCAAGGTCGATCAACTTCTTCTCCGAGCTGCCGCTGAAATAGTGAGCGTGAAATTTCCGCTCCAGGTCCTTCCATCTGCTAACTGACTCAGGGGGCAGGGACGAGAACCACTGGAATGCTTGGACTCGTCGGTGACGCCGGGAAGTAGCGGACCCTGAATGCTTCCTCAGCTGAGCATTCCCCGAGCTGCATGAGGTAACGAGCGATGTGCTCAACTGTGCTTGTGTCGTCACTCGCCCCGAAAATTTCGTGAACTCCGTCGGCGGCTTCACCCTTGGCGGAAGGAGCACGTTGTAGTACCACTCTGGGAACGGTGGCTTATAGGCGGGTCCCTGCATTTTTGGCTTGAGGCCGAACTGATTTTGCATCAATTCGGCCATCTTCCACGCCAGGGCGTCGTCCTCTTGCGCGCGCCGCGGTGGCGCGTATCCTGGGTGTGGGAAAGCGTCAAATGCCCCATAGTTTCCCACCTCATGGTAGCCCCCGCCGTACAGGTTTCTCTGCAACCAGTTGTTCGCCGGAGCAATCCTCTGACCGGAAGCGAACGGGGCCCCAAGCGAGCCGAATGCCACATCTCCGTACGTGGGCTGGTACGGATTCGGCTGTTGCACAGGTTGACCTGTGCTGCCCTGCGGTGGTGGCTGGACTGGCTGTCCCCCTGAGGCCTGCAGTGGAGGCTGAACCGGCTGTTTCCCAGCGGCCTGTGGAGGAGGCTGGAAAGCTTGACTTCCAGCGCTCTGAGGAGGAGGCTGCACTGGCTGGCTCCGTAGTGGCGGCTGAGAGCTTGATTCGCCCAGCTCCACAGTGCCCCCCTGGACGGGCGCCTTGCTAAATGCTTGTTCCATGCCTGGGCCAAAGACGGCCACCATCATCTGCTGGAGCGCACCGAGGAAAGCTTTGTTGTGCTTGCTCAACATGTAGTCTGCGGATTCTTGGAATACCCGCATGCACTCTTCTTTCTCCTGCTGAATCGTGGCATCGCTCTCCCCTGGCAGCAACACCCTGGGCATCTCGTTCTTCAGGTACGGGACGCCACTTCTATTCTTCTTGAAAGACAGCAGACATTTCTGCTGAAACTGGTCCATGGCGTCCTGGAGTTGCTGCCGCTGCTCGGGAGATAGGTCTTCAAGGTTGACGTCCATGATGTCCGCGATCTCGGGCATCTTGATCTATTCGGCTGTGTCCCACTGGGCGTGCCAAAAAGTGTGTTGACGCAAAAAGTGCACCTAGCGCCAAGCACACAGCAAGCCGAACAAGCTGGCTTCACACGCGCAGAGAGTAACGATGATGTGCCAGTCAATTTTTCCTGAAAATTAACAAAAGATAAAGCAGTTAGATACCAAGGCTTGGAACTTGCCGGGTGGTACCAGACAGTTCCATATTTACGGCTAAAAGGCCACATGAGATGACACATAGCTATGGAAAAGCTATTTGCCAATGAACTGAAACCATTCGGGATCTTATAAAAGAAAAATCAATACTGCCGAATGAATGACGTAAGCATGACGGCAATCGGTCTTTGTTTGGTCAAAAAATGCATAAACACGATATTATGACCGATCCCATGATAACCAATATTAAATAAATGAATAAAGTAAAGCACGATCATAATCATGTAATGAACAAGCATGCATAGATCCAAAGCACTAGTCCACCGCATGTCTAGGTACTCTAAAACCCGTCGGGTACGATATCAAACAAATCTATCCACCACATGATACAATTTGCATGAAGACCATACCACTTTCCACAAATAGATCTATCCACCGCATGATACAATCTAAATATGGAAAGCTAAAAGCACGCATTATTTAAAGCATGAATTACGCACGTGTTCTACTCGTGATGAAACATAACCAAATACAGCAAGACAGCCGATTCGGGGTCCATGAAGAAGGAACGAACGTTACCAAGCGAATAAATCTATCAGGTTGATTCGAAATCTAATCCACCGGATGACTAGCTCTAAAGCAACCCAAAAACCTGCATCTACCGCATGACACTCAGTTCTTTCAAGATTTATACTGACATTGGCAAGCTTGAACCCACAACACGTAACAACCTAGATTGATTCGGTTTCGGCTTTTGAAAACACAAGATCCACGCATTAAAACATGAAATCTATCCGTATAAGGATCACGAAAGGGATGAGCCGATCCAAACCTATCTAGATTGGGCAAAGGTGTTACATGAATCTAAACATAAAGTAAAAACTCGAAGTAACACAGGGTAACTTAATGAATCTATTGGATCTTGCCAAAATCCAATAGAGCCGATAACTAGCTTCAAGCTAGATCTTAGCCTACCGCATGGCTCATGACCTAACAAGAAACCCTCTTGAACCAAGCTTGAATCTACCGCATGACACGAAGCATGGTAACAAGGCTACTTGCATCAGATCTAAATCCACCGCATGATACTAGACATGATACAAGGTTGCCGGTACTCACGGAGGTCGACGGATCAATGAACCCTCTCGAAGAACTCGACGACACGACAAAAGGACTCTAGGGTTTGGCGTAAGGCCGGTGTGTTTTGAAGAATGATCGTGTCCATTACATACATTCAGGGCTCATATTTATACCCTGCCAAGTACAATCTCGAATGGATTCGTTGCCTAACTTATCTCTAAGTTTAATCGCCTATCTATCCATCCATCCTCCCTGCTTGAGCCACATCATCGTTCAATTCCGCAAAATCAGCTCTACTGTTCCTTTGCCGAACGGGAGCAGATAGCCGACCGCAGACTTCTTTGCCGAATACATCTGAAAAATCCTTCCCTTCCTCGAGACGAACTCCTGACCGAGCTGGACCCACTAGTAAGACTCCTTACCAAATTTTGGTGTTAACACCTACACCCATCTTTATGGACGTCTGGAGGACCCACGGTTCGGGTTATGTGTTTAGCGGATTTGTTTCCGTATTTGACTGCAGTCAGTTTAGTCCAACATATATATACATCTTGTAAGCTGCACGGAAGAGCGAGAGGGCTCATTGTATTCCCCGTGTTATAACTCTCTCATCATAGTGAAGATCACCGATTGACGCCCATGGTTTTTTTCCCGCAAGGGTTTTCCACGTAAAAATCGTGTCTCGTGTTCGATCTTGTTTTCGCATTATTTGCTAACAAGTGGTATCAAAGCATGGTACGAGATTCGATTGAAAAAAATTTAGGGTTTTAGTCCCTGTTCTGCCGCCGCGCTCTTCGTCGTGCCGCCGCCGTCGCCAGTTCCTGTCTCCGTCATCGAGGCAGATTCGACGGCTGCAACGCGTGGAGTTCCACCAAGGCGAGTCAGCAGCGGCGCACAACAGGGGAGTTCGAAGGAGCAGCACGCATCCACCGAGGCGGAGTTTTTTTAATCAGAATCATTTTCTGTTCGCTGTTCCGAATCGACGTCGGTTGTTCCCATCTACAAAAGCCTGCGCCGGCAGGTGTCGTCGCCGCTGTGCAGGCAGGGTTTTTTTATCAACCGCCGGATTTTTACCGCTCCGGAGCGGTAAGGGTAGCTACCGCGGTATACTGCTAAATACCGCTCGAATTCAAATTTCAAACCAAAACCGCTAGTTCAAACGGTATCAGGGGTATACCGCGGTATAAACTATTTCTACCGCGGTATAAACTATTTTTACCGCGCGGTAACGATTTTATACCGGTGCAAAGAAAAAAGACCATCCGCTTCGAATAAATGAAAATTTTGTCATGGTATTGGTACAAATTAGTGTTAAATAGCACCCCCAATCAATGATTTATAGTTATACATAGAAATACTACACCAAACACAATAATACTAGCCGTGCATAAGTGAGTTGGTAGTTCAAATACAAATAGTTCATACAAATAATTCATACAAATAGTTCATACAACACAAGTTCAATGGTAGAAAGGAAAGATCCCCAGCTGGGTCGCGGAGTGGTACTCGGCGATGGACATGACATTCAAGCCTCTCGTCCTAAGCCAAAGTAAACCTAAATCCTAACACAAATCATAGATCCTAACACAATTCCTAAAGCCTAAACCTACTCAAAAGCAAAAAAAATTACCTAACCGCGGTATAACGCGACTCCCGCGCGGCTAACCGCACCGCCCGCGCGGTAGGGGGTAGATCTGCCCGCGGCGCGGCTTACCGCCCTTACCGCGCGGTAAACCGCGGTCGGGGCGCGGCGGGATGCGGCAAACCGCCGGCGGCGGACGGGACTTGGGGGCTTGCGGACGGAGAAGAAGGAAGGCTCTGGATGCTCGGGGGCACGCGGTTGGGCACGAGCTAGGTCATCTAGTTCATTTGGGCTTCATGGGCCTTAACGGGCCAGCTCATGTTTTTTCTTTTTCTTTTTTTTCAACTTCTAAAGCTCCAAATAAATACCAAATGCACTCAAATTTGAAAACTTTCAACACCATAAGACTCTACAAATCATGAACTATTTTTTGGTGATTTTTATTGATTTTTTCATTTTTTAATTCAAATTTAAATTTGAATTTTAGAACCGGTTGCTACCGCTGGATACCGTTACCGTACCCCAGCGGTAGCAGCGGTAACCACAGTTAGAAAAAACCCTGAGCAGGTCCCTGCTTCCTGCCGTGCTGCAGCTGCTGGTTGCTGCCGTTCCAGCACGGAGATCGACAAGATCCATCGGAGGTGAAAAAGAGAAAACAAAAATTGGCTGTTGTTCCTGCACGGATTTCGAAGGACAACATCTATCACAGTTCGCTGCTGCTTTCTCTCGGTGGATCATGTGTTCTGTCGTTTGGTGGAATTTTGCTGCAGCCACACAAAAGGCTACCAAAAGATTCATTCATCAGCTATTGCTAAACGTACAAAGAGTTGTACACAAGGCTGCAGGTTATTTG
Source organism: Cenchrus americanus (assembly GCA_947561735.1). Classification (NCBI taxonomy): domain Eukaryota; kingdom Viridiplantae; phylum Streptophyta; class Magnoliopsida; order Poales; family Poaceae; genus Cenchrus; species Cenchrus americanus. The sequence continues at coordinate 121,896,644 of OX387242.1, read as the reverse complement.
CTAGGGTTACACCGTTTCATACCTAGTTTATTTACTGTAGATTATTTTCTCTTGGTTATTTCTTCCTAATGGCTACTATGAAGTATGACATTCCGCTACTTGATCGAGATACAAGGTTCGCTCTATGGCAAGTCAAGATGCGAGCTGTTTTAGCGCAGGCTGATTTGGATGATGCACTTGATAAATTCGGGAACAAGGATTCAAAAACTTGGTCCGGTGATGAGAAAAAGAAAGACCGTAAAGCCTTGTCTCATATCCATCTTCATCTTTCAAACAATATTTTTGCAAGAGGCTTTGCAGGAGAAAACCGCTGTTGCTTTATGGCTCAAGTTGGAGTCAATTTGCATGTCAAAAGATTTGACAAGCAGGATGCATATGAAGATGAAGTTATATACGCACAAGTTGCAAGAAGGTGGCTCTGTGTCTACCCATCTTTTGGTCTTTAAGGAGATCGTCGCTGACCTACAGTCTATGGAGGCAAAATATGAGGATGAGGACTTGGGTCTTATTCTTTTGTGCTCACTGCCTAGTTCTTTTGCAAACTTCAGAGACACTATATTGTATAGCCGTGATGCTCTAACAGTGAATGAGGTTTATGAAGCTTTGCAAGTTAAGGAAAAGATGAAACAAATGGTGTCTTCTGAAGGTTCCGCTTCCAATGGAGAAGCATTGTCTGTTCGTGGCAGGACACAAAATAAATTAAATGATGGTTACAGAGGCAAGAGCTCGAATGGCTATAGAGGTCGTTCAAAGTCTAGAGGCAAGGGTGAAAAATTCTGCAGGTACTGCAAAAAGGATACTCATTTTATTTCTGAGTGTTATAAATTGAAGAACAAAGAAAAGAGAACTGGCACTTATAGATCGAAAGGTAATTCTGATGAAGGTAATGCTTCTGTTGCTGCTACTACTGATAGTTCAGATAGTTCTAAGGTTCTTGTTGCTTTTGCTGGATGTGCAAATAATGGTGATGAATGGATTCTTGATTCCGCTGCTTCGTTTCATATATGCATTAATAGAGATTGGTTCATCACGTATGATTCTGTCCAAGGTGGTTCTGTTAAAATGGGTGATGATAGTTCACATCAAATTATTGGCATTGGATCTATTCAGATTAAGATGCATGATGATATTATCAGAACTTTGACAGATGTGAGGCATATTCCAGATATGAGTAAGAACCTTATTTCTTTGAGTTGATGGCAAAGGGTACAAGTACTCTGGTGGAGATGGAGTTTTGAAAGTGTCAAAAGGTTCTCTTATTGTTATGAGGGGTGATTTAAAATCTGCAAATTTGTATCGTCTTCGAGGTACTATAATTACAGGTGATGCTGCTGTAATTTCTAATTCACTATCTACTTCTGATGCTACTAACCTTTGGCATATGCGTCTCGGGCATATGAGTGAGCTTGGCTTGGTAGTGCTGAGTAAGAGAGGACTTCTCGATGGGCATAGCATCAGCAAGTTGGATTTCTGTGAGCACTGTGTGTTTCGCAAACACAAGAGGGTGAAGTTTAATACCACTACTCATTCAAGTAAAGGTATTCTTGATTATGTGCATTCTGATTTATGGGGACCATCTCGCAAGCCTTCTCTTGGTGGTGCTTGTTATATGCTGACCATAATTGATGATTATTCTAGAAAGGTATGGCCATATTTTTTGAAAGATAAATCAGAAGCATTTTCAGCATTCAAAGAGTGGAAGACTATGGTTGAAAACCAAACTGAAAAAAGGTTAAAAAACTTCGTACTGATAATGGGATGGAATTCTGTTCTCACGAATTTAAGTCATATTGCAAATCTAAAGGCATTGTTAGGCACTACACTGTTCTTTATACACCCCAACAGAATGGTGTAGCTGAGCGTATGAACAGGACTATCATCTTTAAGGCCCATTGCATGTTGTCTAATTCTGGTTTGAATAGGCATTTTTGGGCTGAAGCTGCTTCCACTGCTTGCTATTTGATTAATCGTTCACCCAGTATTGCTATTGATAAGAAAACTCCAATTGAGGTATGGTCTGGTTCTCCAGCTGATTATTCGCAATTGAGAGTTTTTGGTTGTGCTGCTTATGCTCATGTTGATAATGGTAAATTAGAGTCTAGAGCTGTTAAGTGCATCTTTCTTGGTTATCAATCTGATGTTAAAGGCTACAAATAAACCCCGAGGCTATTTTAGCTAAACCCCCACCCTACATAAATATTATATTTAGGTCCTTTCATTTTAAAATAAATTACTAACCAACCCTAGTTAATTCTAAACACCTCTTTAACCCGACATTTCATGCGCGATATTAATCCCAATCGCGCCCAACCTTCCCCACACCCGTGCCGGGTATATCACCACCTGTCCGTCACCCAAAACCCCTGCATAATATTTATTTCCCCTATTTTATTTAATTACCTTCCGCGAGCTCAGCCGGAGAAATTGTGTGTGCTTATATTGATTGCATGCTTGCCTGTGTGTGCGCTATAGCTGACGAAATAAACGAAGGAAGGTACCCCGAGCCGGAGTTTGGAGCCGACTACTGCGAGCAGGAGCCCGAGATCCCGAACGCCGAGCCGGCACTCCCCGAAGACTTCGAAGACGGCAAGTTCAATCTCATCCTTTGATGCATGCTTTGATCCTAGTTTTATAAATATAACCCTATACCCGTTTTATAAATTGCATATTGTTTTACTGCAAAACATGGTAGGATAGCCACCCTTGATTGCTATGATTGAACCTTGTTTTGGCCTAAATGTTTGCTTTGAAAATGTGTGAGTGCTTTCAAAATGTGTGAGTGCTTTAAAAATGAAAATGGGATATGTTTGGAAAATGAGTATAGAACTGGGTAGACGGGATGGACGTGTGTGTCAGGAGTATGGGTGAGCTCGTACCTGTGTGGTTGAGCGTGTTGGGAGTTGTCCATCTTGTTGGTTAAGGACCGGGTTGCGTGACATCTCACCTGACCCAAATCATCGTACAACCACTCGACCATTGTATGTGGCAACGGCTTAGCATAAACCCCACTAGTTAATCTACTTGCCATCTGGTGTGCGGGTGAGCGGCGGGAGACCAAGGAGTAGGGGTACGCTCTGTGTGAGGTATGCCCTGGTTATGTGGGATAACCCCTTGGTTGCTTCCGTGGTGGCTCGTAGGGTTAGCTAAGGTGGGTAATGGCTTTGATAGGATCCGTGCTGGCACTAAGGTGTTCGTGCGACGGTACCCTACTTGTGGGTAAAGATGTACAACCTCTGCAGAGTGTCAAACCTATTCGAATAGCCGTGTCCACGGCATTGGACGAGTCACGGTGTGGTCACAAAAACTAGTGTTTGGGTTTGGGATGTTTTCTGGTGTGAGTTGTTTTCCGGGTGAAGTGTGTGGCTGTGTGCCTGGGCTACGACGGACGGGAAGTCCGGTAGTTCCACAGTGGTTTGTCCTAAAATAGTTGAGTCACTTTGGTTATGAAAATGTTTGTGAAAACCTTTTTGAAATGAACCCCTGCATGTGTAAGTTTGCAAAATGAACCTTAACCTGATCCTTGTTATACTCTATGCATGATTCTGCTTATAAGCCCCTCCGTGGGTGGGGTTGGATTTGCTGAGTACGTATGTGCTCACCCTTGCTTTACTAACTATTTTTCAGAGGAGGATCCCGATTACATTCCCGAAGACGTCGAGTAGGTCGCTGCCCTACACCCAACCGTGCCTGTGTACCCAGGGCCTCCACAGAAAGCTTCCATGGTGTGGTACTCTGAGGAGGCTATGGAAGCCTTTGCTATCGTAGTGTGGTCATTAGCATTTGTGTTGTTCCTTGTAGCGTTGGCACTTCCGTGCCCTCTGTGTTGCCGTGATGTAAAAGACTGATCCACCTGTTGTAATAAATGTGTTACCAGCCTCCTGGGACTGGTATTTGTGTCACATTTAGTCACCTCTGATGAGGGTACGCTTCACCAGTGCAACATCATCCCCTCCTGCTGAATTCACAGCTGATTCATACCTCATGAGGAATTGCCTAGAGTTTTCGAAGCCGTTATATTTCGGGAGAGAGACGGGCTTGAACTTCGGCGGCCAAGGTGCTGTTTGCAGCCCAATAGACAGCGGCGACTCAGAATCTACGAAGTGTGAGATTCCGTTTCCTGCGAAGAAGTTTTCTTTCGAGGATTCTCTTGCTGGCCCAGAGTTCTGATGTGGTGATTCCTGCCACAGGGAATTGTTTTCTTGTTCTTTCATCTCATCGATTTCTCTCTGTATTTCTTCAATTTGTTCTTTCGCTTTGTTTAGTTGCTCTAACTTTTCGGATATCTTTCTTTTTGCTTGCAACTGACTCGCGAATCTTTCCTTGTCTTTTTGCAGCTGCTGTATATTTTGCTGAACTCTTTCTAGGTTCCCTGTCCATGGTGTCATCATCATCATCGACATTCTCAAATGCTTGTTGTTCAGCTGGTTGTTCTTGGGTGTGAGCCGTCTTATCAGCTCTTGCCTTCATCAGAGCTTCGAGCTTTGCTCTCCGCTCTTGATCTGTGGTATTAGAAGCTTCAGGAACGAAGGGGACTTCATTCCCTTGTGGAGGGCGGTGGTCATCTCGATTTGTCTCTGCTGGAATGTTCTTCTTGGATTTCTTCTGTGGTGGCATCGTGAGCTTTTCTTCAGCAGAACCACGGTGGGCGCCAATGTTGGGGGGTTACCCGAAAAATTCAGATGGTTCCCCTAACACGAGAGAGAGAGAGAGAGAGAGAGAGAGAGAGAGAGAGAGAGGAAGAGTTCTCAGCACGTTCAAACACAGAGTAGGTACGCAAGGAGACAATGGATCTCCCAGTCGATGGCACAAGTTCCAAAAGTCTGAGTCCGTTTACACGTGCCCTCGCGCCCCCTTTTATAGGGAGATGAAGGGACTTTTACATTCCTAAAACGCCCTCGAGCTCAAATAATATTCCTAATGTGAACATACAAGAATGTCTTTTTCATATAACATATTTGCAAGCCTGCCACCAGTTCACACTCAAAACCCGGACTTTTTGGGATGACAACTTTGACTTTGCTTCTTCGCCAATTCGTGAATTCCTCCGCGCATGACTTCCGAACTGGACTCCCGACAGATTCCCGAATCAGCTGTCCTCCGAAGTTCGTGCCTTTGCTAGTTCGAGGTTCCAGGCTTCCGCGTGTTCATGACTCTGGGTCTTCACCGATTCAAGATCCCCGAAATTCGCACGTTCGCGAATCCGAAGCTTCGCAGGTTCCAGATTCCCGAAAATCGTGAATTCCCGGCTCCTGAAAAACATATCTCAAGAACTTCGTTAAACTCAGCGTTTCGAGGGTGACGGGTTTTCCTGAATTCCCCAACAATAGTCATAACTCTCGTATATGCTCCACTTCAGATCTTTGGACTTCAAACCAAAAGCTGGGATATATTTGTGTGACAGCACACTATATTGGTCATGATTTTGTTTTGAAGAAAAAGATAATTGCACTCAAGGTTGTCAAGTATCCACATACGGGTGTGGCTATTGAGGAAGCACTTACCACTGTTCTAACAGATTACGGCATCAAGGAGAAGATTCTTACAATCACACGATTAGTTCACTGCTGTTCAGTTTGATGCTCTCGATCTGTTGCCTGTCTGTTGTAATTTGTCTGGCTCCATGTTGCTTATGTCTATTCAAAATTTATCATGTAATTGACGAATGTAAAAGAAAACTGTCTAATTTGCCCTGCTACCTAATGTCAATATGCTGCATATGTCATCTAAAAGAATATAAGAAATGTGATTGTGTGAAATGTGATTGTGGAATACCAGATTGTTCTGATGATGAAGTTATCAATTTGTGCTAGTACTAGTGACAGTATCAATCATGGTTGTTATTTGTGCTTCTTTGTAAAAGAAATCAAGGTTGATAGTTGATAGTTGGCTGTGAGTCTGAATCTTTTTTTAAAATAAAATTGATGCTGCACTTATATATTTGCATTATTACAAATGCCTAATTCTCATCATGTTGTTATATTTAAGCATTCCTAATCTCAGTCTTAGCTGATATGCTTTATTCATGCAGCTTAGAGCGGCGGTGTGTGTCACACAGTGACAAGTACTGCAGGACAATTGATTGGTTAGCAGTGTGTGACACAGTGACAAGTACTGCAGGACATTGATTGGCCAGCATAGCTTCTACAGGACCATTTACTTGTAGAATGCTTTTGTGTTGATGCTACAAATAGGAACTTTAGTGATTTAACTCGTCATGTTTATTATTAATTTTAGTTGTCTTCTGTAATTTGAGAATTTAATGGGAGCATGTGAGATGGATTGTATTCTCATGAGATGTGAGATTCGAGATAAATCTGCAATGATTAAGCAGCCTGGGTGGCTAGGTGCAGGTCATTTCGTGTTTAATTGGCAGCAAAGTGCGGCGTGGGGTGGCTGGGTGCAGGTCCTGTGGTGCTAAGACTGTTTTAATTGACAGTGAAGTGCTCAAGTGCACGCGTGAGTGTGGGTCGTGTGGGTCCTATGTGTTATATGGGTTGCCATGGATTAACCACTGCAATGGGGCGGGGTGGGGCGGGGTTATTATTTAAAATATTGGGTTGGGGTGGGGCGGGGTGATAAGAAGTAGCTGCTTTGGGGAGGGGCGGGTGTAGTGCGGGTTACAACCCACTAGCAGGCTTACGGCGCCCATGGCACGCGGTGGCGGACCGGGGGAACGGCGACCGGCTGCATACACGCGGGGTCGGTCCGCCCCTTTATAGGCGACGCTTGCCACGTCGCGGAACCGACCGGGCGAGGGGCCGGGCGCGCACCGGCCGCGCCCGCGGCCGTCCCGGCGCGTCGGGCGCGGCGCCCGCCACGCCACGGCGCGGGCTCCCGGGCGCCTTGGGGTGGGTGCGGCCTCGGGCAAGGGAGGCATTGGGAAGGCGCGACACCGGCCTTGAGAAGGCGCGCGTTGGGGCGCGGGCCGGGGTACGGTGGGTACGGCGCGGCGAGCACGGCTCGAGCACGCGCGCGCACGCGCAGCGCGCGACGTCGCGGCGTGGCGTCGTCTAGCCCGCGATGTGACGACGTACCCTGCTTTGAAAGCGTAAAACTCCCAAAAATTGAATAGAAGTGCACAAAGTGGTGAATAGGAAAGTTGTAGATCTCACTATCCCCTACAACTTTCACAAAGGCCGTATGGTGTTTTTCTCAACGGGTTTTGCACAAAACGCTGCCAAACTTTGAATGTCGCCATGCTTCGGTGGACAGGAGGTACAGTCGGTTGACCACATTTTTCACCAATTTTCACTCAAAATTTGAAATGCCAATCTACATGAAAGTTGTATTCCTCAACAAACTAGACATCTTTCATATTGGTAGATTTTTAAGTGTTCAGGTGAAATTTGGAGAACGCGGCAAAAGTTCTGGACGACATTCGCCGACGTCAATGGTTAAGTTGTGTTTGACCGTGTATTTAACCAAGCGTTGACCACGGGTGTGTGTAGACTTGGTCAAGGGGTTCAATAGGGTTCATTGGCGAGTTTTTTTTTCTTCCAGGTGATGACCCAGGTTGACCTAGGTTTGACTAGTGTCGGCCGGTTTGACTCTGCTGATTCGGGCATTAGCGTTAATGATGCTAATTAAAAACTTGGGACGTCACAGCCTACCCCCCTTAAGAAGAATCTCGTCCTGAGATTCGAAATTACAAGAGGAAGTGGGGAGTGGTTCTTGGACAGAGATGCTACCCATAGAGTTAAGTTGGTCTGGTTTCCCTTGAAAAATCGGGTTCTTGCCGTGAGCACACTTATCTGCTCCGAGGTTCTGATCCTGATGCTGGAGATTTGGGCAATTACGTATGAAATGCCCGGGTTGTCTACAATTGTAGCACAAACGGGGTGGAAGGTCTCCGGGCTTAGAAATTTGTTGCTGGTCTTTCTTGATGAGGTGGAGCTTCTTCTTCTTTTTCTTTCTTAACCTCGCCGCTTGCGAGAGCGTTTCACCAGCAGGGAGCTGAGTGGCCTTGCTAGTGTCACATCTTCGTTTGCCCTCACGCGGTCAAGTCTCTTTACAGGTAATTTCCCACTCACTTACATCTATCTCAGATAATACCCACTTGTTGCCTCATCTTGCCCTCTCTTCTTGTCTAAGGTCCATTGGTAGTTGAGAAAGTGGCAATATGGAGTCGGAGGCCAAGGGTTGGTCTTGATTAACATACTCCACCAACAGATTGAACAATCGAGCTTGTTCGACCATAGAGGCAGATAAAGACTGAGAGAGACTGTCTGCCAAACTCGTTTGAGATGGTTCCCCATAACGTCCTTGGATGATATCGTACACCATCTGGTTCAGCATGGAATTTTGCCCCTCCAACAGCTGAGTGGCGCCGACAATGGCGTTTATGTCGCTCTGGGTAGGTACTTTGGGTGAACAGGGCTTGGAAGGTCGGAGCTTCTGTTGCATCGGCGGCATTTGTTGTAGTTGTTGAGCCATCTGTTGTTGTGCCTGCAGGATTTGGCACAACACATCGGTATGCGCTGCCACAAAGGCTTCAGTCAGCGTCGTGGCGGTGGTGGCGATAGATCACCACTACCCGACGCACCAAAACCATTGGGTTTACCCCGTGCCGGTCTGAGCATCTGCAAATTAAGTCCCTAATTAATACACGTTCCGAATCATACCCCGAAAACTCACAATTCGGACATGCAATACAAAACTCGTTCACGGTAAGTAATGTGAATCGGACATCAGAACAGTCACGAGTATCAGTTTAATACAACTCTGGTTACATGTCCCAACATCGACATTTCATATGGGGCAAGGGTGTGGGGTACGTTCCCTACTACCTCATCGTCGTTCATGAGGAAGCGGGCGATGAATGTGCACATGCACAGCTAATAACAGACAGATTCCGCCTACGATACAGAGATACATCCCTACCAGCGTCCAGCGAAATGACTCGAACTCTTCCGTGGGCTGAGTCATGGGTGTCAACTTGGCTTGAGTCCTTCTTCCGGTCTACTTCCGAGCTTCTTCTCAATGCTGTGGATGAAGACGGAGGACAGCTTGCTCGGCGAGGAACGAATCAGTTGGGGAAGATGGGCTAGTGGCAGTGTGGCCAAAATCTAACTGGGAAAGAACAAGAGTGGTGGGGATGCTGAGCTCGAACAGATATGAGGCCTTTGTGCCGGCGGTTCTGGGTAACAGAGCTTCCCCTTTCATGGTCGTTGCGGGGTTGCAACGGTCAATTACCCAGCCGGTATCTGGTGTAGACAACACGGAGCTCGACAATGGTCAACCCGTGAGGTCTCGGCGTTGTGAGTACGGTTGCGGAAGAAGATTGCGGAGTGGTGTCACGGTGTCGTACGGTCATGACACTAACGTAGATGAGGGCCAACGGTCTAGAGAATTGATCGTGATGGGGAGAAGAATGAGAAGGCTCAGTGTACAACACTCTATGCTCGCGATAGCAGCAAAGAGAAGCTTAGCAGGAGCTTCGATCGATCCTGGGTTTTCTGCCTTGCTCGATCCTGAGGATTTGGAGGTTATGGGCACGGACCAAGAATGAATACGCGATGGATGACTTCTCCACAAGGACTTTTCGAGAACCTTGACTACTCCTAAAAATTTCTACTTCTACTGCTCCCACTTGGCTAGCAAGAAGGGAATTGATGCTACACGGTCGTCGAGATTGGCGGCAAGGAATCAAGTCGACGGGGATTACCAAAAGGCCATTACGAAGAAAAGGGAAGGCTAACAAAAGAGTTCCATAGTTCCTTGCACGAAAGGTAATTTCATGCGGAACTTCAGAACAATCTTGCTCACACCTTTACTTACTTGTGAATTTGAGGTGTTGACAACTCATTATTTTAAGGTGCAATAATTTTATACAGTTGATGCGATGCACATGCTTGTGACGACACTATGCACATGCTCGTGCGGTATGGTGCTCATGATGCACGTTAGTATGACCTGGTTACCTATGCGATAAGTTAGTGATTGCGAGGGCAATCATAGGCAGAGAAGGGATTTGCGTGGCGAGTTGGTTTCCCACAATCAAGATACCTAGCGCGCTCCTAGTGGCAGTCGTGTGGCTGCCGCACACACGAGGCCCTAGGTTCCATCGCGGCACCATTGGTTATGAAACAACAACATCACCAAGAGAGAGATATGGAGTATGAGTACGGAGTTTTCCTGCGAATGCATGTTAGTGTACCCAAGGTTCCCAAATGCATATGCTTTGCAATGCATGCCCAAAAAGCGACATTTATTTTAGTTCACAAAGTTGTGAGCAAGACCAAGGAGATTAAGTTTATGACGGAGGAATCGATTGGATCTTGGATTGGCACAAACTTTTTGAACGAATTTTTGAGATTCACCACAGAACTTTGGTTTGATCACAACTAGCATAAATAATGCTTACGAAGAGCACTGCTTAAAGAGATGTTTAGTCCAGGCATTACATCGATGGGGGTTTTCAGGATTACCAAACAACGTTTGGATTTACAATGCAGACTAGCTGCACAAAGAAGATCCTAGTTCAACCAACCGCAATAGCTAACCAAACGCGGTTATTGTAAACTAGGGTTCCTTTCAAACACTACACTCGTACGACTTAGAATTTTATTCCCAACATCCCAACTTCCTAGGGGTGGATCTTCAGTGTGGCAGGACTATGGTGACTCGGGTCCAGACCCCACTCCGGACTCCCCGTGGAGGTCCTCAGCATCTTCTTCTTCTGGTGGTCCAGGAATGACCAGTTCCGAAGGTGGAACTGCTACAGCCTCCAGTTGATTTTCTAGTTCAAGCATATACTGGTCATTATGCTGCAACAGGAAATTCTGTTCATGTATAACTTCACTCAGTTCTCGTATCTTCGCCTTGTCCTTGCGTCTTTCTTTCTTGAGAGTAGCTATCATTGCTCAGGCTTCCTTCAACGCTTGAGCTGTACACTCCACTTCTTTGACTCTGTATCTATAGATTTGGTGTCTATAGAATACACTTTCTCCCACCATCCGTCGGCAGGTATCGTACATGGCTTCTGAAAAGCGGATTGAGGTGAAGAGATCAGGACTATAGTGCGAGTTGCTCTGGGCTGGAAGGACAGCTTCACGCTCGGCCCTAGGGACAGTGACGCTCAGGTACCAGAATTACTTTGGCTGCAGAGCCGGCTACCTCAGCAGGGTGCTTCCCACAGAAAGTCGTGAGTGCTTCGAGAGCAGCCTTCTGCACCGTGTCGGTCAAGTTTCGCCCTTGTGCCCTACACTCCCACTCTTCCCAAGCAGGATTGGTCGGACACACGGAAATCTTCACCTTCACTTCACAACGAAGGAGCTGGCCTGTGGTCATGATCTCACGTGTCGAGTACTCTGGGTAAGTGGTGTACCCAAAGTCCTTCAGGGTGTCCCACAAAAGTGCAGGAAATCCACCTTCCTCGAGGTAGTTCACGAGAGTCCATGCTTCCACATCAGCCGACGCAGATCCAACGTCGTCCATCTGGACATACGACAAAAGTGAGAATCCGTCGGGTGTGAGTGTACAAGGATAACTCGATCCACGAATGAGGGTAGGGGGTTAAGGCATGGGGTGACCGTGTACACTAAAATACCATCGTAGGTTGAACTTGATACGAGCAAGCATGCTTAATGATACAAAGTTCTGGTAATCGGGAACCGAACTTCCTAACTCCGACCAGAGTCCCAAACTTCTCAAATTTACGTAGTAACTTAGCAAGGTCATGAGACTCAAGTTGGGTATGCAAGGTTGGGCTAGGAGATTAAAAAGGTTCTTATCTAAGCAAGATTTCAAAGGTTCTAGGAAGATAGCAAGACAGGAGTTGACTAACTGAGCATAACTTGCGGTAGACCTAAGTTATGATCGAGAACTTCGACGAGCAGAAACTAAATTAGATCGGAGTAGCCTAGGTAGAGATCAACTAGACAAAAGATTCTTAGGCGAGGACAACAATCTAAGAAACAATTTTAATAGACTTTATGCACAACAATACATCTACACTTGAGAGGCTAGACAAGACAAAACATACTATCACAAACTTTACCTTAGAGAGCATGTAAACAAATATGGGTCCAATTTTAGGTTTTTCACACGACTTTTAGCATGAAGCAAGACGTCCTATTCGTCCTCACAAGGCATTCAAGCCAAAACTCGAAGTTAGCGCCGGTGGCATGGCACATACACGTATCTCCCTATAATAACTAGTCGAGATCTAGTCGATGCTCACTTATCGACTTACGGAACGAGGTTAGGGTACCTGCAGAAGATCACAGAACACAACGAACCTTTCATGCCAACACTCAAGAAAGCGTCCACATACATTACCGTCCACTATAGAAACGGCATTCATGCGTTCAGCCGCTACATGGACAGCGTCCAACCTCGGACACCCTCGTTTGAATGGAGTGTATCCCTGCCTCGCATATTCAACATGCGGAATGCTCACGTATGAGACACGTGGCGACACACAACTTACAACTAGACGCGAAGATGGGATCCGTGGAATGGATCACTCCATCAACCCTCGCAATTCCCGTGATGCGGCACAGCACACGTATAAGACACGTGGCTCATCTAGTTTGGTTGTGCAAGAATGTAAGTCTGACATAAAGTAAATGTGCTGGAAGTTAGTAAAATAAACCATAGATTATTAAGCCACCTGAAAGAAACCAAAAATTCCCTCTAGGGCCTCTCGGTCTAGTTTATCCTTAACAGACCAATGTGTTTTGCAAATCCAAACAATCTTGGCAGATTTTATTCGAAATCATGTGATTAAGATTGTTAATTAAACTCTGGTGCATACAATCGCTCTGATACCAGCTGTGACAACCCGCCCAAGGAAATACCGTACTATCGCCTAAAACCAATCCACCTTGGTCATTAAGCAATAGTAAAGTATCATCCTGTCGTTTTGCCGGGTTAACGCCTGGTAAATCACTTGGAAATCATACAGAGGTCGACATATGCATTAAAACTCACACAAAGGCGAGTCCAGGTTACAACACGAGTTAAAAACATTTTATTACAACCCTTGTTCACGACATGGAGTAAATGTTCAGAGTTCAAAAACAGCGGAAATAAATTAAACTAGTGTAACAGTAACCATCACAGGAGGCCATCCGTGATGTCACCACTTGTCGTCATCCACCTGGTCAAAAGCACCTGCACAACAGTTTTAAAGCAAGGCTGAGTATACTAATACTCAGCAAGACTTAACCGTCAGGTGAATACTACATCACCAAACTCTAGATATGAAGGCTTTTGGTCGGTGGGGTTTCTTTTTGCTGCACAGCCACTAAGAGTAGATCCTTACTTTCAATATTTTAGCACAAGTTCTAATTGATTACCCTTTCTAATTGTGCCGACTAATTCAATAAAGAATTGGACAAGCAATTAATTCATACAACAATATTTACCAAGTTCCATCATTACGGGATATCATGGACAGTTGATTAAGCAGTCTCGGATAACAGTGAGAGGCCGACAATCGATTGATTTAAACCTTGCAAGGTAAACCTAAACACACGGTAGGCTGCCCCCGCAAGGACAACTTCCCAGGCAGTTCCCAAAAATCCTCGGGTTGGGAACAGAGCCTAGAGTCCTAGGTACAAGGTTAGCTGGCATACCCCGCGAGGCACCCAGTCTCACACATGCACCCCCCTTCCCGGTAGCTAGCCGGTTAGGTGAACATTTAGGAGTAGTAGGGAAAAGTTCCTGCGCCGTCTCATTAAGGTACTAGGCTTACCGGTCCCATTCCCGACAAGTCCTTAGTACGTTCAAAAGCTTAGCCCACGAAAGCCACTGGACCGGAGCCCAAATCACATGCTCTTACCACATGAGCAATCCATTTATAAAGATCTTATGATTCCAACATAAGAACCTATTCTCGCGAGTGACGAACATCACTCGACTTCTATCGGGTCCTATAGCATAGCAGCTATCGACCTAGCATACTAGTGATAGAGCATAGGTACCTAGGGATCATGCATCTAGGGTGTCAATCCAACTCCTGAAATGTAAATGCACAATCATAGCAAACATAATTGCATAATTCTAAAATACCGGGTTAATGATCCGGGGCTTGCCTTCACTGGCAAGGTTGGCCTTGGGCCCTTCTGGACTTGGGTCCAAGTCTTGAGCTACGTCCACGTACTGCAGCTCTTCGTCAGCACCTTCGTTTCCTCCTTCCAGCACGAGCGTACATCTACCTTCGGAAAGATCTACACGAAGATGCAAATGCAGGATTTATTTGTCGATTTTTAATTTGATTAACTACAAACAATAAATGGCAATCATGGGGTGCATTGGTTGGACACATTCACCTAGATAAGAAATACATTCCGCATACTCTTCCAAAAAGGAACAATATGCAATTCTTTATTAATTATTCTTTTAGATAGTGACTGTGTACATATATATGTAAATAATTTAATTCAACTTCACAAACAGCAGTGGGTGGGTACGTTTAGCCTTTTAAATCGATTTTTATCCACACATGGGGTTATTAACGGTGGGTTGGTGATTTTTCCCTTTCAAAAGACTATTAAGCCCTTAATGGCTCCATAGCTTGCTTATATTCGTGAAATTAATTAATAAAATTCAGTGAAAGGATGTGTTAAACACTAAACACCTATAACAAGCCACTGGACACACATGGATGCTTTGGATGGCTAGAAATTAATTACTTTTGAAAATGACAAAAGCTAGCTAGAAGGACAAGGTAAATGCACACAAAAATAAATACTCATCAAAATGATCTCAACTTTCTCACACATGTTATATGGTCCAAAATTAACCTAGGGATGCAGCACATACACCTAGAACTATTATGAAACTTGAGTTATGCATTTGCAAAGAAAATCAAGCACATTTCAAGAATAAATGTCTCTGGTAATTATAAAATTGTGATTAATTCAACAGAGGTGTGCTTTGCAATAAAAAGACAGTATGCAGAAGTTGGTTGCAAAAATCTAATTAATTTTAGCTACAAAAATCATTTATGCAGATTCTGCAGAAATGGAAAACAATTTTTATAAAAAGATTTACATCATATCTTTGTGCAATTTTTAGCACAGGAGCTAGTCATGACGTAAGACACAACATATCCAAAAATTAGCTACAGAGGATTTATGGATTTTGAGATATGGCAGATCTAAGGTTTTTACATTTCTATTTTTCATGCAAAACTTATTAGGAACTAGCTCAGGCAAGAATAACAAAAGTTGTAGGATCTTTCAGAACGAACCCAACAAAATTAAGTTTGCATTTTTCTAAATTTTCTACGATTTTCTATGCAATTTACAAGATTCTGCAAAACAGCAATACTATTTGAGATTCACTTTTGCACCGGGGTCCCTGGAAAGGTTTGAGATCTTAAAATTATGCCCTTACTTTGCGGATTAGCCCTCAGAAAGAACTGAGGTCTCGCAATGTGGTCCTCGGGGCGGCGACCGACGCGGGTGGTGAAATTCCCACGAGCTCCTGCGGCGGGGTCGGCCGGGGACGGGCGTGGGGTGGTCCAGGGGTGCCCTAGGCTCGATTTCGACCTTGGTTGAGGCGGTGGTAGCACCGGCGAGCTCCCTCGGCGGCACCGGGCGGCGGCAGCCACGGTGGTGCGCGCTCCAACGAGGTAGGGGGAACAGCGGCACAACAAGGGGAGGGTTGAGCTTCTACGGGGTCTAGGCGGGGTGTTGGGCTAGCCACGGAATCGTAGGAAGGAGCGGCGGCTACGTTCACTGGTGGCGGCGCTCATGGCACGCGGTGGCGGACCGGGGGAACGGCGACCGGCTGCATACGCGCGGGATCGGTCTGCCCCTTTATAGGCGACGCTTGCCACGTCGCGGAACCGGCCGGGCGAGGGGCCGGGTGCGCACCGGCCGGGCGACCGGCCGCGCCCGCGGCCGTCCCGGCGCGTCGGGGCGTGGTGCCCGCCATGCCACGGCGCGAGCTCCCGTGGTGCCTTGGGGTGGGTGCACCCTCGGGCAAGGGGGGCTTTGGGAAGGCGCGGCACCGCCTCGGGAAGGCGCGCGTTGGCGCGTGGGCCGAGGTATGGCGGGTACGGCGCGGCGGACACGGCTCGGGCATGGCGCGCGCGCGCGCGCGCGCGCGCGCGGCGCGGCGTCGGCCAGCCCGTGATGTGACGATGTACCCAGCTTTGAAAGCGTAAAACTCCCAAAAATTGAATAGAAGTGCACAAAGTGGCGAATAGAAAAGTTGTAGATCTCACTACCTCCTACAACTTTCACAAAGGCCGTATGGTGTTTTTCTCAACAGGTTTTGCACAAAATGCTGCCAAACTTTGAATGTCGCCATGTTTCGGTGGACAGGAGGTACTGTCGGTTGACCACGTTTTTCACCAATTTTCACTCAAAATTTGAAATGCCAATCTACATGAAAGTTGTGTTCCTCAACAAACTGGACATCTTTCATATTGGTAGATTTTTAAGTGTTTAGGTGAAATTTGGAGAACGCGGCAAAAGTTCCGGACGACATTCGCCGACGTCAATGGTTAAGTCATGTTTGACCGTGTCTTTAACCAAGGGTTGACCACGGGTGTGTGTAGACTTGGTCAATAGGTTCAATAGGGTTCATTGGCGAGTTTTTTTTCTTCCAGGTGATGACCCAGGTTGACCTAGGTTTGACCAGTGTCGGTCAGTTTGACTCGGCTGATTCGGTCATTAGCGTTAATGATGTTAATTAAAAACCTGGGGCGTCACAATTTCATAAGAAGGTACGGCAGCCTAGGCTGTGTGTACCGGAAAACAACTTCGTTCCTGTACTTCTAAAGGTGCCAGCAGCACAGCAAGATCAACATGGATGTCAAGTCCGGGGGCACACCAGCAGGACACTTCGTTTCCCATAGGCGTGCCACCGGCGCAGGACCTGAGCTTCCCCATCCAAGGTGTGCCCAGAATTGTCGAGCAAAGGGGCACTCACTGATCAGATGGTCGCAAGTCTCCTCCTCTGCCTCACAAAGGTCACACTGCGTGTCTTCTACGACATGCTTGCAATACAGGTTGCTCTTGCATTGAACCCGCTCATGAAGGAGCAGCCATCCGAAGGACTTAACCCGCGGGGGGATGGCTTCTCCAAACGAAGCGGAATAGTGGACTGTCTGGGCCAACATGTGTGGAGACCCGGTACATTTGAGCAGTATGCAGTCGGTTGTCGTTCTTCTCAAAGCACCTGGACCGGTAATCCTCATCGCCGGTGAGTACGGTGGAGCTGACCAAGTCTGAGACAGACACGAGATCCTCAGTAGCTTGGCTGCTCAACCGCGGAACTAGATGGTTGTGAATCCCTTGAAGCAGTACCTCAGATACAGTCGCTTCCGGCAAAGTGGTGTGGCTGAACAGAGCAGGGAAGAGGCCGGCGAGCGTCTCCTCCCCCGCCCAAACATCCTGCCAGAATGAGCAGGATCGATGTTGACGGTATCATATCAAACTTCATATGGATTTGCAAGCGGACAAATCCCCCGTCGTAGTCAAGGGACCCTTCTTCCCTCGAGTGGTGAACCCAAGGTATCGAATCCGTGGAACAATGTGCAACGCAAGGATTCAATCTAGTAAAGCAAGGAAAACTATCTATTGAAGAACCAAATTGCATCTAATCTAAGATATCATCAAGTAAACACATCTAATCTAATCTACTAAAGAGGTAGCAAGAGAAAGCAAGAGGTAATAGATCTAGAGAGTCTATATCATGCATATGTTGTATCTCCAAACAAGATAGATGAAGATAGAAAAGCGAATCTCATTAAAAGCATCTTTAAACCGTGGCCTCCGGTCCGATTCCAAAAACACCCGCCTTTCAAAGCCCCCGAACCGGCACAACGTACTCCTATTCATGCGGGTAGTCTAGGGCGAGTTCGATAAGAACAAGTTGAAATCACTTGGTCGGTCCGGTATGCACCTCTAGCCACCGCGGTTACAAGAGCACCCTATGCAATCTATCTTCAGTATAGATTGGGAAAGAAGCAAAACCAAGAAGAAAACAAAATCATCGAGAAGGCACTTGATTGCTAGAAATCAGATTCACTTAAAGACTTCACCATGAATGATTATATGAACAAGATCACCATCGGGATCCTACCTCGATCTTGATCCTTGCTCCGGAGCTCCGACGTGGTCTTCCATGCCAGGTTCCCACGTCGGCTAGGGAGACCCTAGACAACTAGCACGACCCTCATCTCCAAGATGGTGTCCCTCAAGCTTCTCCGCTCCTCGGCGGCGGATGACGAATTGGTTGATGCGTGGCTCTCGGTCAGGGAGCTATAAATAGCCCGAGAGGCACCTAGGTCAAAGGGGGGCCGATTGGGCCTTGAAACAGGCTGGGCCGACTGGCCTGGGCCCATTTCGGCCCAGTCCATGGCCTCCTTTGCCCGGTGTTGCTTCCCAAGTCTTCTAGATCTCTCCCCCTTCTGCATGTGGGCCCTTGTCGTCAGTTTCTCTCCGAGTTGGACGAAGCTCCTTGTCTCGCAAGATTCGGCACTTTTCTGTATAGGTCCTCGGAGTTTGTCATCTTCTCGGGTTGGGTCCCCGGGCTCTTGGAGTCATGTTCACTTCATTGCTTGACTTGTACCGGGCTTCAAGGTCTTGTCACGAGGTGCTTAATGAACTTATCCCGGAAGTCTTGCTTTCAACGCTAAAACCCTGCATAAACACTAAACTCCAAAACCAACATGCACGAATGAACTTGTTATACCAAGGGGGTTAGTACCAATGGATAAGATATAAAACTCATGCCAACACCGAAGGTAAACTCATGGCTAGGTTGACGGAATTTCACCGTCAACAATCGGCCATCCCCAACTGCAATGTGCGTGATGCGCCGGTAAGCAAGCAAGACGGAGCACAAGGCCTTCCAGTGGCAGTCGTCTGTGTCGCCTTCCAAGGTCGCCATGTTGATCTGCTCCCGGGCCCATATTGCCCAGGCGGAGCCCTCAGGGTGGTGGAGCCGGTGTAGGAGCTTGAGGAGGAGGCAGGCATTCTGGCAGTCAAGGCGCTTGATCCCCAGTCCCCCATTCTCTTTAGACAGGGAAGCTTTTGCCCAGGCAACCAAGCACTGGGCTCCGGATGCTTGACTTGAACCTGTCCAAATAAAAGCACGATGTCGGGCGTCCATTTTGTCCTCCACCGCCGGCGGTAGGGGGAGGGCGGCCATAAGGTAGGTGGGCAGCCCATCCAACACAGAGTTGATCAGGACGAGGCGCCCAGCCGGGTTGAGCAGAAGAGCTTGCCAGCCCGCGAGATACCGATCCACCTTCGCAATGAGGGGGAGAAGGCCGACTGGGGAAGTTTCTTGTTGGATAGCGGCAGCCCCAGATAGACTTGCGAGAACGATTCCTGTTTCAGCCCAGGATCCAGATGAGCCGGGGGAGGACATTAGCGGGGACATGAATAGGGGCAGCAGTGCTCTTGTTGAAGTTGATCTTAAGCCCGGTAGCAGTCGCAAAAACATCCAGGACATTCTTCAGTCTCCTGATGTCAGTCACCTCGGCACGCACCACAATCAGTGTATCATCTGCATACTGCAACACCGAGCAGCACCCTTCAGTGACAGGGTGGCGAATACGCCCATCAGCCTTGATCAAACATTGGAGGACATCAACCATGAGGAGGAACATGTACAGGGACAAGGCATCTCCTTGCCGTAGCCCCCATTTGCAAGCAATCTAGGGGCCGGGACATTCGTTCACCAA
This sequence comes from Cenchrus americanus, assembly GCA_947561735.1. NCBI lineage: Eukaryota > Viridiplantae > Streptophyta > Magnoliopsida > Poales > Poaceae > Cenchrus > Cenchrus americanus. The sequence continues at coordinate 121,876,990 of OX387242.1, read as the reverse complement.
GACTGCAAACCGTGAAGTGGAGATGAGCATGTGGATCCAGGAGCACCACTGATCTGGGAAGCCTCTGGCCACCAGGACTTGTAGCAGGCCGGACCACGAGACCGAGTCGAATGCTTTAGCAAAATCCAACTTCGGAACCATAGTGGGGCACCCCCGGCGGTGGCAGCACTGCACTAATTCACTGGCGTAGACAAAGTTCTCCGATATCGAGCGACCTTTCAGAAAACCAGTTTGGTCAGGGTTAATGAGGTTGGTAATTTGTCGATGCAGGCGTGTGGTGAGGATTTTGGTGATGATCTTCACTGGGCAATTTTGCAAGGACACAGGTCTGAAGGAGTTGGGGACAGTCGCGCCTTCATGCTTGGGCAGCAACACAATATGTGCCCGGTTTATCCATTCCAGTTCGATAGAGCCACAGTGAAAACCAGCGAGGAATTCCATCACCGCCTCCTCGACGTGCGGCCATGCCACGTCATAGAAAGCTGGGCCAATCCCATATGGACCGGGAGCACTGTTGGTGTTCATGCCCCGGACTGCCTGCTTCGCTTCTGTTGATTTGAATGGAGCAATATCTAATGTATCTATTAATTTGAGATTGATTATTGTTGTGTCCATTTGAGAATATGTTAATTGCCCATGGGATGGTCCAATGGATGCTTTCAGGTAGCTCGTCAGATATAATTTCAAGAATGTGCATAGCATGTAGTTGAAGCACCACATCTACCATGAACAGGAGCATCTGAATTCTAATATGTGAGCTTGTCAGACTAGAACGGGAGGATTTGTGCACTGTTTCCATGAACTAATGAACAGTTGGGGGCACTCACACCACACGCGGGATGACTCGTCTCCCCGCGTGGGCGACGGGCGGTCTCCCCCGAAGCCCTAGTTGCCGCCACCTCCTCCCACACCCTCCGTCGCGCCGCCGCCTGAGCGGGCCGCCGGGATCCCGCACGTCTTGGAGGAAGGCGGTGGCATGGCCTCCTTCCTTCTCGACCGGAGAGCTAGGGCGGGGCGCGGCCGTCCGAGCTTGAAGCGGCGCGCGCGTCGGCGCGGGCCATCCCCGCGGCGGCGGGTGGTGGAGCCGCCGGATCCGGCCAAGGCGCCGGACTCGGAGGTTGCACGGAGGGCGCTCTGTTTTGGTGGTGGAGGGAGGTCGGACTCGGGTGGCGACGACGGCAGCTCCGAATGGTGAGGCAGCGATGCGTCCGACGCGGGGAAGTTTGCGTCCGGTGGCCTGCGACGCTCCCCGTGGTGGTGGTGGCCCGACCGGTCGGCGCGCGGTGACTCCCCGTGTCGGAGCTTTGTGGGCGGCGGGCGGCTCCCCCCCCGCAGCGGAGGCGCTTGGCGGCTTTCGATGTGCGGCAACCTGCGACGCGGCCCCTTGGCAGTGCGGCGGTGTGGTTGCCAGCGGCAGAGCTGGTTACCTCTGTGCGCCTGGCGGATCCGTTCCATGAGTGGAGAAGGCGGTGGTCGAGCTTCTCAGATCTATAGGGGGTGGCGGTGGCTCGTTTTTGGGCGTCGGTCCTTGGAAGACTACCTTGCTCAGACTAAGTGCTGGGAAAGGATTTGGTCGCCCGAGGCCGCTCCCAATGCGAGTTTGGCAGTTGGCGGCCTTGGCCGGCCTAGCGCTCAAGTGCGGACCTATCTCGTGGCCTAAGTGCAGCGGAGGTTCGCCGGTGGGCGGGGCGATGTCGATGGGGGTTGGCAGCTGCTGCAGGTGACTTTCATCCTTCGGTGCCCTCTGGTGTGGATCTGGGCTCTTCCAGTCGATGTCGGTGATCCTTTGAGCTGGGCAAAGTGTCGCGACTCTCGTGTCGTTGGTCGTTGGTTGGTTGAGGAGAGCCTAAGTGCTAGCCCTCGAGCTTCTGATGGTCGCGGTCGGTGTTGTGGTTCATCTTTTCCTTCGTTATCGGGTCGACATTGACGAAGCGACGGGCGAAAGCCTTCTCGGCTATGGTGTCGGTGTCAACATCGCCGGCGTCTTTGGGCGTCGTTGCCCTCCGTTTTGTTGGGATGCTTCCTGCTTGGTCTTTGTCTTCTAGGTGGAAACATTTCTCCGGTTCTTCGGAGGAGCGACGACAGCGGCATCGACGTCGTTTCCTTCTTGAGGGTGTTGCTTTGGAAGTCATGGGCCTACTTCGCTTGTTGTGTTTTGGCTCCGAGGGGGAAGATTGGAGGATTGGTCGGAGAATAAGTTAGAAGATTAGTCTTCTTTTTCTTTGTCGTAGTGGTTGTATTTTCTTGTTTGCTTCTTTACCTCGATACGAGGTTTAGAGTCTAAGAACTCTGGTGCAATCATTGGCCGTATAGATCCACTTGTAGATATAGAGGTCGTATTGTAATCCTTCATTAAAAAAACTAATGAACAGCTAAACTCTCCGAGTGTCTGCACAAACTGTGGGTTGTCTGCTCGAACACTTGGGGCCAGTGAAACCAACAAGTGCAAGCGTATACTCCTGCAATATGAAACAATTGCTGAGATCATGTGGCTCAGAAGGCAAAGGGCGTTGTGGATTTGTGATCTTTGCAATGGAAACTCTTCTGCTACTAGTCTTGTTATTATGCTATTCATAGAAACTTTAGTGACTGATCAAGAAACCACTATAAGGTCAGGGCAAAGTTGGTTACTGAGTATATTGAGCAGATGAACAATGGAGCACGATCATCTTACCTGATTAGGGCATATACAACGGTCGACTGTAAGCCGACTGCAAGCCGGGTTTTTTTTTTCAAAAACACCCTCCTCGGAGTGAGTCGATGGGCGTGCTGTCCGGCTGCGTCTCGTGCTCCGAGGCGGCAGTAGACACCGCAGCATTGTTCTACGGCGAGTCTCCTAGGGTCGACTGCAAACTCAGATCCTGCGCAGACAGTAGCAGATTTGGATGCACAAAGCTCGCAAGGAGCTCCCGCCGGCCACCTGCTCCACGCTGTGGCCGCTCGCACGGAGTTATGACAGCCGCCAGATGACGCGTCGCGCCGACCGCCGGCCGCCTCTCCACGCTGCGAGCCGCCCTCGCCGTGCTGTGACAACTGCCGGATGCTGCGTCGCGGCGCCGGCCACCGGCCACCTGCTTCGTGGTGCGAGCTGGCCGCCCGCAGCAAGCTGTGACAGCCGCTGGAGGCCTCCGCATCTATGTTGCGCCCGCCGCCAGCCGTAGTGTAGCTTGTGTCGAGCTGTACCTGGCGCTAGATGCTAGCTGCCACCCGTGCTGAGCCACTGCAGCGTACTGCCGCTCCATGACGGATCGAGGATTCAAGATAGACGGGGAAGAGAGGTGATGCTAGTGAGTCAACAGAGTAAAGGGAAAGAAAGACAGTTCATATAAGGATCTTGCTATTTTACAGTAGTACAAATAGAAATCAAAGAGAAATCATTTTGACATCGAGAAGTAGAAAATAAAAAATTATTTCATTACCGGTGAGAGGAGCTCATTTTTTATTAGGAGCTGTGCATATGAATATACATAAAACCTATTCATATGAATATATATTACACATATATGCTTCTTTTCAATTGACTCATGCAAATTATTTGAATATATTAAGCATTCTCTCATGTGACCACAAAAATAGCTACAAAGATCAAATTATGTACTAGATCACTAGAACTTATGTGTCAAATGATGAATTAAATATCTTACGGACCACCAAATAGACGATCCATTGTATAAGTTGTATGTTTACTTGTCTGTATGCATCAAATAGACAACAACCGTCTGTACCGTTGTACTTGCCCTTATGGTCTCACAAAGATCAATTGACCAGGAGCACCGATTATTTACTTCTAGATAGTAATTAACTTACATAGTCGGTCCAACTAAGGATCTCCACGCGGCGTAGATAACCTGGAGAAAGGAAAAGCTTCTGGAGCATAAATAAATAAATAAATAAATGCAAACCTTTATCCAGCTACATTTTCTTTTTCCAAAACATAATACTGATGTACTCCCTCTGGTTTGGTAAAAGAATTCGTTTATGACAGCAACACACGGTCTCCAAAACATAACTTTGACTTCTTTCTTAAAAAATTATTTATTGAAAAATTATATATGTATATTTCAAAACAAATATATTGATATGATTTTCACATTTCTAAACTCAGATCCAAAACTTATCCAACATGACTTTTTTACCAAACCGGAGGGAGTAAGACATATTTCAGTTACATAACATTTAGCACTTTCCTGAGTAATGAAAAAGAACAGAGATTAGCACTGCTTGTAATTAACCTCGGGGCAAGTCCATAAATAGCATCACCCCCCTGATCTTTCTTTAGGAAATACTACGGCAGTTGTCCGACCTTCTCATTATAAATGAGTTATCTCCTAATAATATCCATTTGTGTAATGATGCACTACACGATTAGCATCCAGCAAAAGGGCGAAGGGCCAAAGCGGAGAGCTTTATCTGCGGCAAACAGCTCTGTCCAGCTACTTGATTAATTGAGCTCTTGTTTCTTTTTCCTTATCTATTGGCTTTTTCCGTACGTGGCATCGGATCCTTGCGCATCTGGCTGGCAAAAATATGTGGCATACTGTTGGGGAATTCAGGAAAACCCGTCACCCTCGAAACGTCGAGTCTAACGGAATTATCAAAGTATGTTTTTCAGGAGCAGGGAATTCGCGAATCTAGGAAGTCTGGGACATGCGAAGTCTCGAATTCGCGAATGTGCAGAGTTCGGGAACCTTGATTCGGTGAAGAGGCAGAGTCATGAACACGCGGAAGCCCGGAATCTCAACTGTTGATGGTCCGAACTTCGGAGATTTGCCGATTCGGGAATCTGGTGAAGACTCTGTTCGGAACTCAGGCGCAAGTACACGCACGAACCTGTTGGGAAGCAAAAGCCATTTCGGGAATCTGTTGAAGACCTAATTCAGGGATTTCGGGCGAAGACATTCACGAATCACGGGAGAAGCAAAGTCAAAGTTGTAGTCCCAAAAAGTCCGGGTTTAGAGTGTGAACTAGTGGCAGACTTGTAAATGTGAGAAGGGGGAAAAAGACATTCTTGTGTGTGTTCACATTAGGAATATTCTCCGAGCCCGAGGGTGTTATCGGAATGTAAAAGTCCCTTCGTCTCCCTATAAAAGGGGGCGCGAGGGCACGTGTAAACGGATTCAGACTTTTTTGGGACTTGTGCTATTGACAGGAGGGGTTTCAGTCTCTTTGTGCCCTAACTGTGCTGTTGAACGTGTCTTGAACTTTCACTTGTGTTAGGATAGTATTCCGAATTTTTCGGGTACCCCCCAACATTGGCGCCCACCGTGTCCCAGCCGAAAAGAAACTCACGATGCCACCTCAGAAGAAGTCAAAGAAGACTGCTCCAGTGCAGGCCAACCAGGAAGACCGCCATCTCACCCAGGGGAACGAAAATTCGTTTGTTCCTGAATCCTCGAACGTAACGGACCGGCTAGCCGAAGAGAGAAGCTCGAAGCCCTAATGAAGGCAAGAGCGAGAAAAAACAACTCACATCCAAGAACAACTCCGCCGAGCAAAGAAGAGCACGAGAATGTTGATGCCGATGATGATTCCATAGACAGAGAGCTAGCCATGGTAAACCAAAAGATACAACGAGCTTGCAAAAGACAAAGAAAAGTTCGCGGCTCGGTTGCGGCGAAGAGGAAAATCTCTGATAAACTAGAACAGCTGAACAAAGCAAAAGAACAAATACAAGCAATACAGAGAGAAATCGACGAAATGAAAGAGCAAGAGAACGGCTCCTCGTGGCAGAAAACACCGCAAAGAAACCCCGCGCCTGCAAGAGAATCCCCGAAGGAAAACTTCTTCGCGGGAAACGGAATCTCGCACTTCGTGGATTCTGAATCACCACTGTCGATAGGGCTGCAAACAGCACTTTGGCCGCCGAAGTTCAAGCCTGTCTCTCTTCCCAAGTACAACGGTTTCGGAAACTTCAGGCAATTTCTCATGAGATACGAGTCAGCTGTGAATTCGGCAGGAGGAGATGATGTTGCACTTGCCAAATCCTTCATCATAGTTTGCGAAGGACCAGTACTGAATTGGTACTCACTGCTGCCTCCACACTCGATCTACAGCTGGGTAGATCTCAAAACAAAATTCATGCAAGTGTTTCAGATGTTACATGACACAACAGCCGAAGCCTCAGATCTGTATAACTGCAAGCAGAAGGACAGGGAACCACTGCGAAACTTCGTGAGAAGATTCATGCACTTGTGTTAGGGTAGTATTCCGAATTTTTCGGGTACCCCCAACACATACTCTGGAGGACAAGGAGTGCGGATGATGTGGAAAATGGTTTGCAAACGGGAGAGCCCTGGCTGGTTCGAAAACAAAAGAGCAAATTCTCGATTACTTTTAGGCCATTTTATTGTCAATTGCAAAGTTGTGTTCCTCGAGGCCCACATAAGGCCCATATTTGTATATACCAAATTGTTGGGCCGAGGCCCACATAAGGCCCCACTACGGCTTAGTAATAGTATGAGCATGACAGCCCACCTTCTGGTTGTTGGGAAAACAGTGCGTGGGCTCTCGCCCACCATTCGCGAGTCCGCTGGACCGAGCGGTGCGTCGCGCTTCCACGCAGCTCGCCAACTCCTCCGCCCGCCGCCGCCGCGCCCCCTTCCCCTTCTCCCTCACATCGCCGCCCCCACGGACCACGCCAATGGCCGACGCCGCCTCGCCGCCCTAGACTCGCGTCGCCCGCCGCTCCACTTCCGGGGATCGAGCGAGACCAGATGCTCTCCCTGGGCGCCATCCGCAAGCTCTGCGCCGCCTTCGACGCCGTCGCGCTCACCGTCATCGCCGCGGGGCTCTCTCGGCAGCCCTCTGGCCGCCACCCATTCTCCTCCGCGCACGCACACTCCCCGTATCCCGCCGACTTCCCCACCATCGCGGCCTGCCGCGCCGCGGTCTCCGCCTCCAAGGGCGGCAGCAGCCGCCGCCGCCGCCGCGACCCGTCCCCCTCCCCCTCCTGCTCATCCGTCTCCGGAGCCAAGGCGGAGGAGCAGCCGGTGCTGGTCAGGATCAAGCACGAGCGGGACCCGGAGCGGCTGTACGAGCTGTTCAGGGCCAATGCGCACAACCGCCTGCTGGTGGAGAACCGCTTCGCGTTCGAGGACACGGTGGCGCGCCTGGCAGGTGCTCGACGGAATGATCTCGTGGAGGAGATCCTTGAGCAGCACAAGGCGCTGCCCCAGGGGCGGCGCGAAGGGTTCATGATTAGGATCATCGGCCTCTACGGGAAGGCCGGGATGCCGGACCACGCTCTGCGAACATTCCAGGAGATGAGGATGTACGGATGCCCGCGCACAGCCAAGTCACTCAATGCCGCCATGAAGGTTCTGATACGAGCACGCCTCTTTGATGAGGCCCTGCGGCTGTTTGAGGAGGGATCGGAGAAGTATGGCGTTGAGCTGGATGACATCTCCTACAACACGGTGGTGAAGATGTTTTGCGACATGGGGGACTTGCGTGCAGCTTACTGGGCTATGCAGATGATGGAGGAGGCAGGTGTGCCACCAGATGTCATCACGTACACGACGCTCATGACCGCGTTTTATAAGTGCGGCCAGCGTGAGGTCGGGGATGGTTTGTGGAACCTCATGAGGCTGAGGGGTTGCAACCCAACACTTGCTAGCTACAATGTGAGGATCCAATTCCTGATTAACAGGAGAAGGGGCTGGCAGGCAAATGATTTGGTGCGGAAAATGTATGCAGCAGGGATCAAACCAGATGAGATCACATACAATCTAATTATCAAGGGTTTCTTCATGATGGGTGAGCATGAGATGGCCACGACGGTGTTTGGTGCTATGCATGGGAGAGGATGCAAACCAAACAGTAAGGTTTACCAGACAATGGTCCATTACCTCTGTGAGAAAAGGGACTTTGACTTGGCATTCAGGTTTTGCAAGGATAGCATGGAGAAGAACTGGTTTCCCAGTGTTGATACTATTAACCAGCTGTTGAAAGGCCTCATGGCCATCTCAAAGGATAGGAATGCGAGAGAGATAATGAAGTTGGTTACTGGGAGAAAACCCTCGTATTCATATGATGACATGATGGTCTTCAAAGACATACTGTCTCATGGAAAGGCTGGGAGATAAGTTGATGATTGGATTGGAAATTTTACTGTAAATCCACCACATGTAACTGTAAGGCTGTTTTTGACATTCTTTTATCACTTTGTTTTCACAGTCAAGTTGAAATGATGTAGATCAAGGGGTTTTGAATAATGAATCATCGTTTCAGACTCCTCGGATAGCAACTGTTCTGCTTAAAAGAACTTGTTGTAAGTTATAGAGAGCCTTTACCTCTACAGAAATATAATGGATGGCAAAGACTCTAAGAGGTGAAGATTATGTACTATTACTTTTATTAGCTAATGTTTTGAAATTTTCATAAAAAGATTGTGCTTGGAATAATTGAACATATCTGCATAAGAATGTTTTAGAATACAGTTCTGCTGAATGTTGATGAAGTAATATACCAAACTGTACTTGGGAAAACCTGATCATGTTGTCCTAAAAGAAGATATATTTTTACTATGCCTCAGTGTTTTTCCTACCCAAAAGTAGATGATTCTTGCGACGTTTTTGAAAAGACATGATGTCAATAAAATCATTTGAATTTTTTTTTGTATGAGTCATATGATAGTTACAATAGCTGTTAAATTTGTCTTGCATGTTTCCTGTTAAAAATATTTAGTTTCTTGACATCCCTGTTTGAATTTGTCATTGATCATGCCAGTTTTCAGTTGCCAGATTTACTACTAATCACTGACTGACACTGGCCAAAAAATAGTTAACATGGCATACTGCATCCACCTGGTCAATGCATCAGGTCAGATTTGTTATTAATGTCTGTTGCTAAAAGTAAAACATATTAATGTTACTAGGATAGTTCATTACAGTTCTTAGATTGTGAAGTTTTTGCATGTACGGTACGTGATATGATTGGAACGATGTGGTTATTAACATGGTTGAAATGCCAGTGAATAGCTTCTACTTATAAGCCTTAACATGTGCAACTGTACAATATTTTCTGATTTTTTTTATGGATTAGAATATGACTTAACACTTATCGTTCAGCCATCATCACTTTGAAATCCGCATGTATATCTTATCATGTTTCTGCCAATATGGGATCAGCTCTTTTACCTCCTAGCCATTTAGCTTTAAGATTTACCATCTGCTACATTACTAGATTGTTTTTAGAAGGCATCTCATGAGTAATCTCATCCTCTCCAGATAGAATCCTGCATTCTGCTGAAATGTGAAATACCAGTGAATAACTCAAAGTAAAAAGAATGTGATAAACTTACGTAATCTATATGAAACCCTAGTCTTAAAAGATTACAGTAGTGCTTGTCTTAAAGTCCCAAACTTCTTTTGAAACAAACTATGAGATACATGGATCCTAGAAATTCTATTATAACAAACTGATTAATATGCCATTTTTATAGTTTGATGCCAATGGATACTAGGGCAGTACTACTGTGGGTTCTTCTTTCTTTGCAGCTTGCAGTCAGCTGACAGTCTTTTACATGCTTGACTCAAGCATATGACAGTGGAAATTATGGGATGGAATTGTATAAGTTTAAGCAGCATCGACATCAGAATTCAGAATGGCTGAATGTGCTGAGGTAGGAAAAAAATGGTCATCAGCAATTTAGTCGACTTGAGATGCACAACTCAAATAAATACCATAAGTCCACAACAGACATGCCATATTTAATTATTTACCTTGAAGGGTCAGCATTTAGTCAACTATACACAGGCAGTGAAATGCCAATGATGCTCTAGCGTCCTATGTGTGATATTCTCTGTATCTTTATTTCAACATAGCCATTCCGCATGATAATTTCTCAATTCACTGAAGCACACTTCTTTACAGAATAAGAGAGCTGGTTTCATCTTTCTTACTCTTCATTGGCAATGGATCTTCAACTCTGCCCATTTCAAGTACAATAGCAAATGTCAATTTGCAGTGCAACTTCTTTGCTCTCCTCGGTTGAGTTATTGTTCCCTCGTTTCTGCAGGCAGACATTTGGAATACCCCATCTATTCCTGCAATTCTGTTGTCTGGAAGCCTTGAAGCAAGCCCCCTGTAGATTTCTGTATGCAACAACCATGTAGTATAGCCATATACTGCTAGCTCTGTAGTGTGTCAGTAGTGTATCACCGTTTACTGCCAAGCTATGAGACTGTAGTTGTATGTCATCCCACTGGACCAGTAAATTTCCGGTATCACTCCGTAGGCTTTCTTGCTTGCGTGTCTTGTGAAATAAAATTGCACTGTCAGTTCCTATTGATCTGTGGCCATTTCTTCTTGTATGCTTGTTCGCATCTGAATTTGTATAATTTGTTATATATCATATCACAAGTGTGGTAAATTATAGAGTGCTAAGAGATGTTTTGGTAACAGATATACATTCACTTCATTCCAGTGCCAAGAGATGTTTTACTCCTTTCCACAAAGATGTCAACCGGTTACATTCACACATACAAACACTATCAACGGAGAAACGCAACCTTAGATACTCACTTCCTTCATAAATAATTGACATCTTCAACTAACACTCATCAGCCTGTTCGTTTGGCTGATGGTACCGGTCTTGGTTTGTCTTTGAGAGAAAAGATCTTCTTGGTTGTTCTTGATGGCTTGGTTTGTTCCGAGAGAAAAGTCTTTATTGGCTGGTGGCTGATAAGCCAAACGAACAGGGCGCATATTTCTTATGAATAATGTTTATGAAACATAAATGTATATCTTTGCAGTTAATTTTTTTTCATAAATCTGCGCATAAAATCTTCAGATATCCAAACTCAAGAAAAAAAGTGCAAACAAAGTTTATAATAATTGACTTGGAGTCTTGGACAACCCCAAATTGACACATTGGCCGGTTCTAGTTGTATTCCCAAGTATTCTCAAAACAAAACGTTATTCCCTCCGGTTTGGTAAAAGAAGTCGTTTTGGACAAGGTTTGGGTCAAACATTGAGATTATAAATGATGAATAGCTTTTAAGTTGTTGAGTTTGGAAATGTGAAAACTACATATGTAGATTTGTCTTGCAAAATACTTTCATAAAAGTAAACATTTTTAGTTTTTAATAAATAATTTTATAAAAAAAAGAAGTCAAAGTTGTGTTTTGGAGACCGTGTTATTGTCCTAAACAACTTTTACCAAACTGGAGGGAGTATATTCCCAAGTTTGGCTGGTGGCTGATGGCTGGTGCTGATTCCTTCTGAGAGAAAAGTATTGTTGGCTGGTTGCTGATGGGTGATTTGTTTTGAGAGAAACGTACGGCTGGCTGGTGGCTGATAAGTCAAACAAACAGGGTGATGGTCCACACGTCAGAAGTCATTGTCTTTGTGGGCTCACATCCTCGGAATATTCTCTCCACAATCCGCAATTCTCCAATCCAGAGTCCACACTCCAGGCCCGAAAGCAAAACGCCATGGAGAAAAAACCTCGAGCCGCTGCCGGCGACGGAGGCGGCAGCCGCGGCGAGGCCTCCGGAAGCTCTGAAGGTGGAGATCTGGTTGAAAGGCTCCCCGAGGCGCTCCTGGTGGAGGTGCTCGGCCGGCTCGAAGTCGGCGACGCCTGCTCCGCCGCCACGTCCTGCCGGGCGCTCCGCGGCGCCGCCTCCGCCGCCATCTCCGCCATCACGACCATCGATCTATCTGTGAGGCTCCCCTTCCATTCCCCGCCCTCCGCTCTGCCGTACCCGTCCAAAACGGTTTCCCATAAACGTTGTGGATTTGTTCGCTCGCTATCGCAGGCGTTTGCTCCGTCGAACGCGATCCTGAGCAGGATTCTCGCGGGGAACGGCGCGGTCCGCAGCCTCACCGTCAATTGTAGCCTCCTCGACGACTCCGCGGCCTCTCTCATCGCGAAGGATAGCCTCTGCGAGCTCTCGCTTCTGAAGTGCTCGTTCACCATGACCTTTTTTACGGCTATTGGTGAGAGATGCGGTAACTTAAGGTATGGTTCTTCAGCATTGGCTTGTTTATGCATTACTTACCATGTGCACGCGAATGCATTTCTTCAAAAGTTTGGATCAGGAACAATGTACATTCCAGTTTATTCTTGTTATTGAAGACTATGATTGGAATTTTGAGTCATCTCTTTTCAAGTCATAGTGTTCTTGAGACATATGAAGCGAAATCTGAGCATGCTTTAATTGAACTATTTAAATTCAGATCATTAAAGATGGAGATGGCAGTTGCCCCAGAAGTATTGTATCCTCGCTACTCTGGATTTGGTACTTGCCTAGCACATATCTACGCACGTTGTGGTTACTTGGAGGTGAGAGATATTTGTCTTTGATTATGACACTCTTTCTCACTTAAAAACATGGCCATTCGTGCTGATATCACATATCTGAAAATTTGTTTGGTTTCAGTATGTTTTGGTGGCAAAGCATAGAGTAGATTGCATAATATTAACTGTTGTAGTCTTGCAATAATGATATGGAGGTATTGAAAGAAGTTTGTTTGCTAGGTCTAAAATATCTTAATTTTTCAATCTTTTGATACAGACTCTTTGGGTGAAGTTCCCTCTGCTAGATCCGCTCACTGCTGATTATGAGAATGGGATGCCTTTTATACCTAGTACGGTCAAGGAACTGTTGCTGCAACCTGTGTCTCATTTGCGGGCAAAAACGGTCTTCACTAAAACCACATCTCTGAAAAAACACATCACTGACAGTTTGGGATCACTATCTTTAGTTCTTGACACAATAACGGATGAGCTTGTTATCTTGATCACCAGTAATGTTCATAATTTAGTTGAGCTATGCCTGGAAGATGAACCTGTTACCCAGCCAAATTTGCCTGAAGATTTGACCAATATTGGCCTTCAAGCTCTTGGCTTGTGCCACAACTTGAGACATTTATCTCTGACACGTCGTTACTGTGAATTCAGACGTGTAAATGACTTTGGGATCCTGATGCTTGCTGATGGATGCAAGCAACTCAGAACAATTAGATTTGGTTGCTTTTCTAAAGTAAGCGATGCAGGGTATGCAGCCCTTCTCCATTCTGGCAAGGACCTGAATAAATTTGAAGTCAGTAATGGCTCCTGCTTGTCAGACTTGGCATGCCTGGATCTTGATAAGGCAGCTCCGAATATTACAGAAGTGAGATTGCTTAATTGTGCTCTCCTAACTAGTGATACAGCCATATCTCTCGCACCCTGCACTAACTTAAAGGTTCTTGATCTATCGGGTTGCAAGAGCATTGCAGACTCTGGCCTGGTTTCCATCTCACAGCTTTCGAGGCTAACTCTACTGGACCTTGCTGGAGCTGACATCACTGATGCTGGTTTATCAGCACTTGGGAATGGGAGGTGTCTGATATCTTCTTTGTGCTTGAGAGGGTGCAGAAGGATTGGCAGCAATGGAATAGCTTCACTGTTGTGCGGAACTGGCACCATCAACAAAACTTTAGAGTCGCTTGACATTGGGAATGTGCCAAGGATATCATGTCGAGCTGTGACAGTGATCGTCAAGAACTGTGAGCAGCTAAGCAGCCTGTGTCTGCGGAACTGCCTCCTCATAACCGATTCATCTCTTGAGGTGCTAGGTTCGATGGGCAGTGACTCCAGTAAATGTCCCCTGAGAATGCTTGACCTCGCTTACTGCAGTAAGTTGTCTCGTAACTTCCTGAGACTCTTTGAGCCACCATTGTTTCGAGGCCTGCGGTGGCTTGGTGTCGGGAAGAATGTGGTTCAACGTCGTGGCTGCAGTCCAACTGTTGTAGAGCTTCTGGAGCAGAAGCCAGGATTGACTATATGTGGCAGCGCATGCGACATGGGCTGCCGGAACAAGTGCCATCCTGATATTCGTTTTCTTCAGTAGGTGTGTTATTGCCATTCGAGTTGTTGTAATGTTCTGTTCATTCTGTAACAAAACTAATTAAGGATTAACCTGTGGCAAAATGGGCTGCAGGAACTAGCGTCATCTGGATATTCATTTTCTAAGGTAGTTGTGGTGTTAGTCTAGTTGATGGTTTAATGTTTGAACAGAACTGGTGTTAGCCACTCTAGTTGATGTTTCAATGTTTGAACAGAACTGAACTGGTCTGTTGTTGCTTGCGATGAAGAACCACCATGTGTACTTTCTAAGTTTTTGTTCGCTATGAAGAACCATTCATCACTAGCAGCCGGCTGGTTACAACAAAAACTATCAGTGATCCTATGGATAATAACGGATGAGTTCATTGGCTCACATCAAGCTCTGTGCTGCCATGTGTCAACACTCATAAATCGTACACCAACTGCTTTGACAAAGCGACATGATAACTGGACGGCAAGAAATGGCTTAAGTTTTGCTAAGCATAAATTGCAATCCACCATCAATATCCACTTTCCAGCTAAATAAAGTAACTAGGGGGAGGGCAAACTTTACAGACCAACTTCAGCGCAAATGGGATTTGGCACAGAATTGACCAAATCATCATTTTTGCCTAGATAGTTTGAAGTAACTCAAGAGCTGCCGTATATAGCCGATAGCGCATAATAGATACTGCATGCAAAAAAATTGCCTCGGGATACAAGAAGCTATTTCCAAAAATCTCCACATATGAGAGCAGCAGCAGGATCATTGCAGGTGAACTACATGAAAGCACCTCGCCCTCCTCTCCTGGTTGCAGGTCTCTCATAGCTTGTGTTGATCTTCTCAACCAGCTCATTCATTGTGCTGCAAGTAAAAAAAAGGTGAAATCAAGTCAGGTGAAAATCACAACCAAAGGATGATCTAGGGTATAAAAGAATTAAGGTATTAACAAAGGAACTTCATCTGGTAAAGAAGTGACTGCATACCTCGAACAGTTAGTGAACATAGCAAGGTAAGTCATGAGGAGAGTGTCGTTGTATTCCTGGAAAAAAATTAATTATATCAGCATAATTAAACATACAGTGTTAGATATGACAAAATTAAAGATAATTGATTTCACAAGCAAGGATAGCTGCATTCACTGTTTTGAATAATGGTATTCACGAGGAACTGTGTCTCTCCATATAGAAAGAGAAAGGACTTCTATGTAAAGGTGAGTACTACTAAACTTAGCATACCATTAAGAAGTCATCTTGGAATTTCTGTGACTCCATAGCGGGTAGCCTTCTTACGAGGCTTGAGACTTGTCTAAGCAGCGAATTATCCACTGAAATCTCACCTGAAAGCCGAAGAAAATGATTTCAGTTGAATTACTCGTGTCAAAGTGGGCCACTGATAAATTTGGGCAATTAAAGTTCTGAAGAATTAGGTTGAAAGACAGAAGGAAACATGACTAGGACTAAAACAATGTTTCAGTGGTGAAATATAAATAATCATAGCACTTCATACACGACAAACCTTTTTGCATGGCAACAAGATACTGATGAATAACACGGACCCTGCTATTGAGCATCTTGATGGCACTGTGTATTCCGGTAAGATGTGCAGCCACTGCATACAGGATGAATCAGTATAATTCTGTCCAGAAACATATACCTTGGGTAGTATGACTCAAAAGGTTAAAAGACACTCGAGTTGCCCCTAGTTGTCTCAAGGCATGGGATTAAAAGAAGAATCCTTACATTGAGTTGCCGCTGAGCCGCCATCAGATGGTTTCAGATGGGCAACATGGTCAACAGAGATCCTCTCGGCTTCCACAGTCTTTGATCAAGTAAACTAGTAGTGTTAAAATACAGAACAAATTTCTAGCTAAACAAAAACAAGGGGAAATCACACCTCAATTGTATAGTTTGATCTGACAAAGATGAGCTGAGGACTCCCATCGATGACATGCAACTCTTGAAATTACAGAAAATAAAAAAGGAATTAGCATCCAAATGAACTTTGTGCATTTTAAAAACTTAAGTGATTTAAGTATTATAATAGTTATACGGCTATCCATGTTATATGACTAATGTAGAAAATTATTGACACCTGGGGAAGGAACTTTAGGGTCACTGGATATATCAAACAAATAAATGAACATTTTTTACAAAAAAGGAAAAAAGCAATGTGCCATAATGATAAGGTACAAAGAAGATCTAATTTGCGTTTACATCATCATCCCACTTCATAAATAACCTTTATTGCTCTAAACTATGAAATTAAGGAGCAATACATTGACTGGGATGTCAGGGTGACTTGGCGATCTAAAATTCCCAGATTTGGAGTTACATGCATGGTGAACTGAAAATCAAGCGCCAAGCCACCAACAGTAACGGATTCAGGGTCAGGAGAAGAAAGTTGCAATACATTCAATGGTTGTAAACTTGAGATTATATTAGCTTACCACTCTCATAGATAGTCACAGGGAGGTCCTTCTGGGAGAGGTTGATTGCAGGATTTAATAGAAGATAAACAGGGCTTTCATTAACGTCCATCAACTGGATAACACATGTCAAAAATGTTATGCGGAGGCAACTGAATATATATCCATAACAGATCAAACAAACATCTTGCTGGCAAGCAATTCCTCCACTACACATAAAAGTCAAAATCAAAGATCCACCATTCATTATCCATACAAACTCAGGTGATGTTCTACAGCGGTAAGTATATATATTTTTGCTGGCACGAGATAACAATACAAATTTTTTGCAAGTGGGAAACTTAGGATTAAGGAAATTCATAGCAGTATATATTTTTTATTTTATAAATGAGACTTTAAGAGTGCCTTTAGCATAAATGGGTTACATTATTTGGTTATCTGTAATAGTAACTAGACATCTGCTTCATCACCAATTACAATACTACAGTGATAGAATTCCCACATTCAACAAGCCAGTCAGTTTCTTCTCTTGTTTTAATAGTAGGAACGTAACAATAGACCTACTGCATAACAACAAAATGCCCTAGGTGCTACCCGCCCCTAGCAAGAACAATTATACTAACTATAAATTACATCCGAAACCGACATTTTCTTCATAACAAGAGCAAACACTAATGCCCAAGCACAATGTTGCAGCCTCTCAGATAACCAGATTAAGCACTTCAAATAAAAGTTCTAACAACTCACGGCTTTGTGGATTTGCATGTCAGTGTCCTGCACATCGCTTCCAGTGGAGTACCAGCCCAGCACATAAAAGTCAGGGAACACCTTTTTATCTACACAGCCACAATTGTAAGCACTCATCAGACGATCCAACAAACCCTAGCATTCCCTAGAATTCCAAGCGTCATCAAACCCTAAAGAATCACTAGATTTGAGTGCGAGCTTACAGAGCTCCTGCTTCTTCTCGAGGAAGGCGCGGTCGAGGGTGCCCGAGACGGGGTCGAGCACGAGCTCAAAGCTGTTGAAGATCTCCACCGTCCGCCCGCGCTGCACCCCGATCACGCACCCGAACACCCTCGGCGGCTGCCCCGCCGCCGCCCCGGACGAAGAGGAGCTGTCCCCGGAGCAGGCGGCCTGGGCCTTGACGCGGGTGTGGTGGTCGGAGACGTTCACGATGACGAGGGGGTGGAGCTTGAAGGTGAGACCGCTGCTGGAGGAGGCGGCAGACGCGGCCGCGGGGGCGGGCGCCTGGCCGGCGGCCGTGGTGGGGTCGGAGGGCGCCGACATCGTCGGAGCCGGGGGAGGGAGAGGAGGGAGGCGTGACCTAGGTAGCGCCGGCGGGGATTGCGACGGCGACGGGCAGGATGCGAGGTGGGGTTGGGGGTTTTGCGCTGTGGGCGTGGTGGTGGCTTTTTGGCGTGCTTAGGTTTTGGGCCTGCGCGACGTGATGGGCCGAGACGGTTTCTAGTAGTGTTGGGCATTGGAGGCTGGGCTTGAGTTTGGTGGAGTTCTTAGATGGGCTGGAGTTTGGTCAGTCTTCTGGGCCATCCGATGAGCTTCTCGTTTCGAGAAACGAGAATTCCCATCTCTCCGACGCTGAAGCTGTGATTCCGGCGGCAAGGGTGAGGCGGCCGACGCGCCGGCGGCATGATTCCACCGCCGCCATTTCACTCCTCCCCTCTCATGATGTCTGCCCTCACCCCCGGCGGTGAGGAGGCTTGGGCAGTGAGGAGGTCGTAAGAGCAACTCTGGCAAGTTGAGTAAATTTCACTCCCTGTATCAAGTTATTAGGGTTGGAGTAAAAATATTTTCATCTCAAAATACAATTTGCTCTAGCAATTTTCGAGGAATTTCGAAATTTAACCCTAAGTTCGCACGCCTCACTCCATATAACCCTCGGTTCGCAAGCCTTTCAAAATATAAC
The DNA here is from genome assembly GCA_947561735.1 of Cenchrus americanus. Classification (NCBI taxonomy): domain Eukaryota; kingdom Viridiplantae; phylum Streptophyta; class Magnoliopsida; order Poales; family Poaceae; genus Cenchrus; species Cenchrus americanus. The sequence continues at coordinate 121,858,821 of OX387242.1, read as the reverse complement.
CCTGGGCATGCGAAGTTCTTCGATTTGGGGGTTTTCAGCTCCTTTTCTGAATTTCAAGATTTTCTTTCTTCTTTTCCCTCTCCAAACCACGTGAACCGACAATTTTGCCCCCGCCCCTATCCTCTCCTTCCACCACTGACGTGTGGGACCCCATTTGGTCATCTTCAACCTCTCGGATCCCGAACTCGCTCCTCACCGACGCCCGCGCCATGGGCCGACCGCGCCCCTCCCGGTGGCCGCGCGCCTCCCGCCGCCGCGCCCGTCCCGGTGGCCGCGCGCCTCCCACCGCCGCGCCCGCACACCGGTGGCCGCACGCCTCCCTCCGACCGCGCCCCTCCCGGTGGCCACGCGGCCGCACCATGGGGCCGGCCCATGCCCCTCCATGGGGCTCCTCCCGGCGGTCGTGGCATGGGGCCCGGAGGCGCCGAGGTAGGGGCACCGCCCACCTTCTCCTCATCCATCCGCAAGCCGGCCGCGCTCGGCCGCCCGCGAGCGCCCGCCATCTCCCGCATCACCGCCCGTCGCGGCCGCCATTGGGGGGAGAAAGCCCGCGTATTTGAGGCCGGCGTGTGGGGCGAAGACGCGCGACCTCCCCCGCCGCGGAGGAGGGGTGCGGGCGGCGAAGGAGGCCTCCCCGCCGCATCCTCGTGAAGGGGCAAGGGCGGAGGAAGGCCTCTCGGGTGAGCGAGGGCGCTGCCGGCGAGATGACCGTGTTGGGAGGTTGAAGATGACCAGATGTGGGTCCCACATGTCATATGGATAAAGGTAGGGGCAAAACCGCCCATTCAGTTGCTTTGGAGAAGAAAATGTAGAAGAAAACCACAAAATCCTGAAAAAGGTTGGAAAAACCTCAAATCAAAGAAGTTCGCGTGCTCGGGGTTATATTTCGAAAGGCTTGCGAACTCAGGGTTATTTCAAGTGAGGCGTGCGAACATAGGGTTAAATTTTGAAATCTCTCGCAATTTTCCTATTCTCCTTCTCAACTCGTGGGTCCCACCATTGTCATCTTCTCCTTCTGACAAGGGCCTCCGGGCCCACCCGAATCCATCTGATCTGGACCCAGCAATTGGGGACTTTTACGGTAGACCATACCACCATATGTCACTGTTGGAAAAGGACCAGCATGGAAGGATCTGACAGTCAAGATTAATTAATTGTATACCACCACAACTTTAACCTGTGGTATAGGGTGATATGCATTGGTGGTATAGGTGGTATAAGGGTATTATTGGTAGTTTTCTCCATGACAGAAATGAAATATCTGGTTTCTATCAATTTTTTCCCTCTCCATAATTCGCATTCATTCACCATTCATGTCCATTTCATTCCCCTTCGTTTCCAACCGCAGATCCTGGCTTTGGCGGCGGCGAAGGCGCACGGGGCACGACCCAGGCGGCAGCGGCGCCGAAGACACACAAGTGCCCAGTGGGAGGATGGCGTAGGCGGAGGGGTCCCTTGCGACCCGCACGGCCAAGTGCGGGACGGTGCAGTTAGCAGGCTCCATGGCGACCCCCGCGGCGGCGGCCGCCCTCGCGACTCGCGCGGCCAATGCGGGATGGCGTGGCCGGCGGGCTCGTGGCGACGACGCCCTCGCGACCCGCGCGGCCAAGTGTACGATGGCGCGGGGGGCAGGCTCCGGCGAACGTTGTCGTGCAAGTCGCGGGGCTGGCGGCGGTTGACCTCCTTCCTCTTCCCTGAATAGCAACTCCAGATGCTTGACGAGGTAAGGTTCAGGTAACCACTCAACCCATCCCGGGTGGTCATCCAATTCAATCCATCTGCACTTACATCTCCACTCCATCCAAATCTGGTCACGAACGGGTTGTCAATCCCTGATTTTGGCTTTCAACCGTTTCAGCATAGTCAAAGGTTAATGTTCAGCCTGTTCGTTCGGCTTATCAGCCACCAGCCAGCAATACTTTTCTCTCAGAACGAATCGCCCAAAGAACCGGCCGCAACCGGCCAAGAAGATCCCCTTCTCTCAGAACAAACCAGCACCATCCATCAGCCACCAGCCAACCGAATAGGCTGGTTACTTCTGTATGAACTAAAAAATCATCCACAAATCTCTTTGTGCTTTGTATCCATTGAATTTATGTCCAGCAACATTTCCATTGTTCTTTAGCTGGCCTCTTGCTCACTAATAATTGAGAGCCACTGATTCATGAGCACTAGAAAACCTGAGGCGCAATGCCTCAGGTTTCCATTTTGAGCTGACCATTAGTATGTGGGTTCTGCAGGTTTTATGAAAATCCACCTTTATCTATACGAGATGCCATCTGAAATTGTGAAGCGTCTCCTCATCAGAGGTGACTAAATATGACACAAATACCAGTCTCAGGAGGTTGTCAACACATTTATTACAACAAGTGGTTCAGTCCCTGAGGACCATGTGTGGTTCGAGGACCGGTGGATGGTCGCTTCCTTGTGTGATGAGTGATTGACAACGTTGTGTGGACTGATTCTTGGCTAAGTATTACGAGTGCGGTGTTGCGGCTTGACTCGTGTTGGTGCGGGTGAAGAACAAGCGCGAAAGGTCGTTGCCGGTGAGGCCTCCGTGTGTGGAGAAGACAAGTAGGCTTCGTTCGAGGGACCCGTGGCCGGCGGGGTCAAGTGCGGGCCGCATGGTGGCATGAACAAGCAAGATGAAGTCGTGGACGGTTTCTTGGTAGAGCCTCAAAACCAAGGTCGAGCCGGGACTACGTGGGAGCCGAGTCATGAGTGGAGATTGGCGGAGGCTACACCGAGTTCGCGGGGGTTTGCGTGGTTCACCGTAAAACCACCGGGTTACTCGGTTGAGCCACAAAACCGAGGTCGAAGACTCGACATATGCATTTGTTTATCTCTCTTATCTATTTCTAGCTTTTCTCTTGTCTTTTGTTCTCTAATTTTTGTAAAGCCTGCTTTTGCATAATTTTCTAGCAGTACTTGGTACATTGCATCATTTGACAAATTTCCTTCATTATTCTTGAGCAATGATCCCAAAAGATACCTTTGCAAATCTTTATCTCGAGTAATATCAATAAAATTAAAAAGGGAGCGGGACCAAATCCCGCGCTCCTCGCGGGCCCACGTCCGCGGGGCGTGGCGGAGCGTCCGCGCGTGCGCGGGGTCGGTGGGACCCGGACGCGCGGGATGAGAACGTGCGGGGACTCCTTCTCTTCCCCCAACCCGACCCAGGTCATCTCCTTTCTCTCTTTCTTGCTCTCTCGAAAAGAGCCTCCCTCTTGGGGATTTCGATTGGAGCACTCCTCCGGTTCCGTCCAAGGCACATCCCCGAACTCTCGCGGGTCTCCCACCATGTCATCTAGGGTATTTTTCGCATATCTCATTCCCTATCTCTCGGATTTTTTTTGAGCAAGAAGGTGTTTAGGGTTTGGGTGTGATCTAAATTCAGTCCATGGTTTCAAAGTTTTGGCTTGGTGAATGAGTTTGGGACATCAATGTGGTGTTGTGGCAAAATTTTGGTGAAGAAATATGTTTGGATTTTTGATCAAGTTATGAGGATGGAAGAATCGGGCCTACTATTCACGGTGCGGCCGGCCGACGGAGCGTCCGCCGCCTCGTACCGGACGTGCATGTGACCCCGGCAGCTGACTTTTGTGCCCAGTATCTTCTAGTTTGGGGTTTCATTCTCACTTGTAATTGCTTCAAATTGTTATCTCATTCAAATATATGATCTTTGACAGTTCTGAGAGCTCTTGCTTCACTCACAAAAAGGTGACAAAAAAGGCCACATCAAAGAAGAAGAAGAGCAAGGATGTTGGGGCATCGAGAAGGCGTAGAAAAGATGATACCTTTGAGGAAGAGGTCCGACAACCCAAGCTGACAATGACTTTGATCCGGCCAGAGTAGAGCGGCCGATTACCTCATTCATGGTGGAGGAAGATGAGATAAATCAAGGGGGGGGGGTAACAATGCGACATCATTGATGTGATTAATTACATGACTCCTAGAAGGCGATGTGAATGAAAAGAGAGTTTGGTATTGCTAGAAATGACAATGCTTATAATCAATATTAGTGACACTCACAATTTGTATTTCCACACCAACATGCAAGAGCAAGCCTTCTTTAGTAGTTTGATGGAGTGCAGTTTTGCCTCATCAAGGGTTGATTTTGACTATCTTGAGTCTAAACTGTCTTAGGCTGGGGTGGCATCATTACTTGGTGGAGCTTGAAACCGTTTCTTAGTCATAGATGTGATTGGAATGACACCATAGTTAGACAATTCAATGCAACCGCATATGAAATGGATTTTATAGGCAAGAAAATATAAGTGTGGATGACAAGTAAGAGTGATGATGCACTTTGCGAATTTGCTAACTGTAATCATCTTAATTATGAGTATTTTAGTGATGGTGTTGATGTTTATAATGAGGATATTCTTGAAAAACTCTTGTCTTTTGCAAACCTAGCACCTCAAATGCAAATATAATGAACGCTGTAGCGGGACTTAGACATCATCCGTACATCATTAACAACATCATCAGACATACCTTTATGCCTAAGAGTGGTAATAAGGATAGGGTCCAAGAATATTGACCTTAGTGGAATGTGATTAATCACATCATGCATGGAACTTAATTTGATGTTGTGAAGCTCATTCTTGACCAAATGATTTGCAAGAAGCGTCTTGTCGGGGAATAACATTTATTTTGCTCCTTATATTATGTCTTTGATCAAGACTAAGACGGGGTTCAATGGTCTATGTGATGTGAAGCATGAACTTTATCGTCCATTTTACAATGCTAAAGCTTTCTCAACAAGCCATTGACACCTTATGGGCGGGGATGCGAGAGGGCTCAAAATGTTCTTTGAAAATGTTGAGGTTCATGCTAATTTGATGATGAAAATGCAAATGTTGGTAACATGGGTTATGCTAATGTTGATGAGGGTGCTTATGCTATCCACCACCTCCTCCTCCGGGTTCATCCCATGCAGCCATAGTGGGAGCCTCTGCTTTGGATACTTTGACTCTTATTTTGCTAACATTCGAGCGGTCCATGAACTCTCGGTTCCAGCGAGATGCAATCCCGGTTCAACTCTCACTTTGGAGCATATGGGCAACGGAGATGAATGATACTTTTCGGACTATGCGGCGGGGTTTTCGGCGGCTGATTGACACTAGTACGAATAATTTTGGTCATCATGTCTATAACAACATGCTGACCCCCGCCATCTAGAAAGTTGGGTGATATGCGGACGGATGCGGAGATGACCTTGGTGCCTTGAATGACGGATTCTCTCGGATGTCCACTTCGAGGAGCAATATCGGCGGAGTTAACGATCGGCGAGACTCGGCCCCAAAACAATGCCAATGCCACGAACACGACCTTTGGAGATTTCGAGAGATCATTTTTATCATTACTATCGACTCCGGCTCCACCACCACGATTACGGCTCCCCCTCAGCCATTCTATCCTCCTCCGCCGCCTCAAGATGACTAGACCTTTTTGGTATTTGATGCCCAAAGGGAGAGATTTGGAGGAGTGATGTGTGATCTTTAGGGGGGCTCACTTTCTTTGCATGCATTTGGAACTCTTGCATTGCACTTGCATGTTTAATTTCGGTTATGCATGAACTTTGGTTGTGTAATAATTTGTAAGACTTACGTTTTGGTGTGTGAAGTGGTTGAGAACTAGAACTTGTGGTTATCTTGAGATGATCTATGGTTGTGATCTCATTTTGTATCTTATGACTTGTTCTAGTTCCCAATGTGTTTTTGGGGGCTAACCCTTGCTTAATCTTTTTGGATATATATATGTGGTTGTTGCCTTGATCTCTATTTTGTAGGGAAACTCGGAAGTCAAAATTGCTATATTTATGCATATGTGTGAAAATCAAATGAAAATTATATGCACATATGTAGGGGGAGTTCTCTCTATATTCTTGTTTTTTGGAGACATTCACTCTATCTATTTATTGAATTTATTTGAGAAGGAATAAGTGATTCCAAAACACAAAACCTTTCTTATATCACTCCTTTAAACGATTGTCATCAATTACCAAAAAGGGGGAGATTGAAGGCATCTAGGCCCCTAATTCGTGTTTTGGTAATTAATGACAATCATTGTCAGACTAACATTTTTATTTGAGTTATAAGAGCCGGTAGTGGGTGAAATGATGAGATCATGCGGTATGAGCAGAAAGTCTTATATGGCTTGTGTTGGAAGAGCTCGAGGCGGAGGTCAAAGATAGGGTTTTATTTTTGCCGGACATAAGGTGATTAGAGGATGTTAAATGACCGGGTTGGTAGGATAGATAGCTGTACTATCAAGAGGGATCAATTTCATTGGCTTGACTTTCCATTGCGTGCATTGCATTTAGATGAGTGGCGATTTCTCTTGGTAAAAGGGTTTCTTTGAAAATCTTAAGAAAAATCAGTTTTCAGGTGCTGGGCGAATAGTCCGGGCCTTTGGGGCGGACGATCCGTGGGTTTTTGATATTTATTTAATGTCTGAGATTTTTGGCAAAAGTTTTCGAGAAAATACAAGGCAGACAGTCCGCGGACCCCAGGCGGACGGTCCGTTATTCTTAACAGAACAGGGTGCAGCTCGGTGTGGATTAGGGGTGACCGGCAAGTCATCGATACCACGAGATAAAATTCGTCTCTTGTGCTTGGTTATTTCTTTGCTCAAATTCCTTTCAAGTACTTTACTTTGAGCATTCAATTTCTAGAGATTGAATTATATCTTGTGACCCTAGGCCGCAAACCCCCAACATAGGAATAGAATAGGTAATATTTAATTCTCCTTGTGGTTCTAATTAAATTTCTCTAGTGTTGTGCTTTTAGATTTTAAACCGCTTATTCACCCCCCTCTAGTCGGTATCCTAGATCCTACACCAGACACCTTTAGTTGGAGTTGATGATGATGGTGCTGCCCCTGCCCAAGTAAATGGACCTATGCACTGGACTCCAGTGTTGTCTTCATTCATACTTAGGAGGTTCCATGACCTTGTTGGGCAGGGTGTGAAAACCGATAAGGGTTTCAAGGAGGTACATGTTAGGCAGGTAGCTACCATGCTGTCTGATTTTGCTCAAGTGAATGTATCTGCCAACAGATATATAATCACCTGAGAAAGTGGAGATAGAGATGGGTTAAAGTTGAGAGGCTGGCGGATTTGAGTGGTGCACTCTGGAGTGAGGAGCACCACATGATAGTACTGGATGATGAGCACCTAAATGGACACACTAAGGTTAAAAACCTACTAGTTAGTACTATGCTGCCTTCCTTATCTTATGCTAACCTGTGGCTAATAGTTAAATGTGTTTCCCGTAGGAAGTTGCATGAGATTTTGGAGGGCTCAGATAGTAAGATTTTAACAATATTGGTGTGTTGGGATTCTTTGGTTGGTATCACTTTGTGAGGTAGCTATTTCAAATATGTTCAAATGTGTGCCCTTTTAATTTTCCTTATAGTCCGGTCCATTTAAACTAAACTGAATGGACCATGTTGGGAGTTTGAATGATAGCACCTGGAGATATATCAGCCCCAGATTGTCCACTAGTTAAGAATAGGTTTTCAAGTTTTCACTACAAACTGCAGGTCAAGTAAAATAGCTTGCAACTTCAGAAATATTATACAGGGTATTAGGTTTAAAAGGCTACCGTAAATCCCAGATTTTCACAGTACCATCCTCAGAGCCAGAGTACATCCAATTGCCATCACAATGGAATCCCACAGCCATCACATTACTAGTATGTGAATCATAGCTAATCACCTGCTAGGTGTACTTCTCATTAAATAAGGAAAAGGAACACGATGACCCATACTGCTTGTTGTTGGAAACGTAGCAGCGTACCGGCTGAGGGATATTTGAGTTGACGTCAAAAAGGCGGATATGAGGATTGCCAGCAGCAGCTAGAAATCTCTTGTCGGGGTTATCTCAAGGCAATTAACTTGCTGTAGAAAACATATTACAGAAAACAAACAGTATGTAAGATTTCTGCTAAATTAGATAGCTCTGTTCTTGCTGCCAGTGTCGTCAATGACCGGAGGATCGCCGGACTTGGGTCGCCGGCGAGCTCTGGTGCGCGCACGCAAACAAACAAGGGAGTCTGGAGTTTTTGTGCTGCAGAAACTTGGCAGCGGATTTTCTCTATTGACTGGAATATAAAAGAGCTAAACAACTACCTTAACTCCTACAACTGCGGCATGAGCACCATAACAGGTCGTGCCATCCCACGACTCGGCTTTCACCAGCACGACACGCTCACAAACGTGGCTCTACCCTATCCAGCTACCTTAGCTAGTTATTATAACACAAAAAACAGAAAGATAGCTAACTAGGATAACTTATGTACAAAGACTTGGTCAAGTGTTTATTCCAACAATTCTCCCCCCTAAACCTTGACCGAGTTGCCGTTGATGTTCTTGACGCCGATCATAGCGCATAGCTCCTGGAAGCGTACACGCCCAAGCGCCTTGGTGAGGATATCCACGAGCTGTGCCTCTGTTGAGATGTGCTCAACGGAAACCCTGTTCTTCTCAACACACTCCCTGATGAAGTGATAACGGACGTCGATGTGCTTGGACCGATCATGAAACACCGGATTCTTAGTGAGAGCAATTGCAGACATATTATCAACCTTGAGTTCCGGTGCTGAATCGACGAAATCGCCCAGCAGCCGGGCGAGCCAAACTCCCTGGCAAGCAGCATTTGCAGCAGCGATGTACTCAGCTTCACAGGATGAAAGTGCCACTACCTTCTGCTTTGATGATTGCCAGGTGATGGGGCTGTTGTTGAGGAAGAAAGCAATGCCGCTTGTGCTTTTGCGCTGGTCGACATCACCAGCCAGGTCGGCGTCGCTGTAGCCCATCAGCTTCGCCGGGGCACCATCTCCTCGTGTGTAGTACAACCCGTGACCGCGCGTCCCAGCAATGTACCGTAGTACTCGCTTGACGCGGCAAGATGCTCTCATGCGGCCGTTCCATAAAGCGAATGAGGAATCCAACAGAGCAAGCGAGGTCTGGTCTTGTATGAATCAAGTACTTTAACCCGCCGATGATGCGCACATGCTGTCGCATTCACCTCGGGAGTGGTGCTATCCTTCCACACATCTTCAAGCGGCTTGCTCCATCGGTGTGGGCTGCGGGGTTGCGGTCTTGGAGCCAACGCGTTCCCGGCGGCTTGTTATGGCGCCTTGGCTCAAATTGATCCCTCCGGGTCCTTCGACACCTCTATCCCCGAGATAATAGGAGAGGAGGCCAAGGTCGCTCATCTTGAAGATGTCCTGCATCTCAGCCTTGAACGCCAACATTTTCCTCCCTGTCGGCACCGAGAGATCACCAAGTCATCAACATAAACGCGAAGCGATGGGCTTTGTGGCCACCCTCCTGGTTCGTGTATCGTCCATGCTCGGAGCAGCTCTCTTTGAAACCAAGAGACCCCATGGTGGTGTCGAACTTGGCATTCCGGTACAGGTGTACGCCGGACGGGGTAGGGCCTTGTGGAGGCGAAGCACCTTGTCCTGCACTCGTCGATGATGAGCGGCGAGGTTGGGAGACATACACCTCTTCCTGAAGGTCGTCATTGAGGAACGCGCTCTTGACGTCCATGTGATGAACCTCCCAGCCCTTGTGTGCGCCGGGGGCTAGTAACGGCCGTCTGGAATTCGATGCGGCAAGCCTGGAGCGAAGACCTCGTCGTAGTCGATGCTGGCCTGCTGCATGTAGCCCTTTGCGATGAGACGAGCCTTGTACCGTACCACTCTCCCGGCCTCGTCTTGCTTCACCTTGAAGACCCATTTGAGCCCAATGGCTCGGTGTCCTCTCGGGAGCTCAACGAGGTCCCAGGTGTGGTTGTCAACGATGCTCTGCATCTCCTCCTCCATTTCCTTGCGCCAACACTCACCTTGTTACGCACCACGAATGAGGACGGTTCTTCGGGCGAGATGAAGTGGAGCTCGTCTTCAAAAGCATTACGCTCGGTGGTCTTGGTAGCGTTCCACGCACTTGGAGAATGATGGTGTGGAGGGCGCGGAAACGAGTGGTGTGTCCTCCTCGTGATCGGCATCCAAGTACTCCCGGGGAATCGAGGGTGGAGGAGGTGAGAAGGTGACGGGAGGGAATGGGAGCTCGAGATGTCGTATTTCCCAGGGGGGGTGGGAGTGACGGCGTGGCGCGGGCGTTCGCGCATGTAGTTGTGGGAAGACGTCGACATGTGTTACCGGGGTCGTCGGGGTGTTCTCGCCTCCTCCTCAACCCCACGTTTGTGGCTCCTGGATGCTCAACATAGTACTCGACAGTGAACGTCTCGGAGTCGTCGTTGGCGTCGCCGTCGCCGGTGGGTTCGCCCAGTCCCACTGAGCTGCTTCGTCGAAGACGACGTCACGTGAGACAGTGACACGCTCGGTGTCTGGGCTGTAGAAGCGCCAGACCTTGGAGCCACTTTCATACCCCACAAAGATCATCTTCGAGCTTCGATCGTCGAGCTTCTTCAGGTGTGGCCGGGTGTTCTTGACATGCCCAATACAGCCAAGCGTGGGCGTAGGTAATGAACGTGCGGGCGCTCGCGTGCCAGGGCCTCAAATGGCGTCTTCCGGCCGGCGCGCGTGTCGGTGAGCAGTTGGGATGGACGCGGCGGGGCGGCCCCGCCTCACCCCGAGAAGTAGCCCGGTGGCCGCTTCGCCTTGAGCATGCATCGGGCCATGGTGATGATGCTTTGGTTGCGGCGCTCGACCACCCCCCGTTCTTTGTGGGGAGTATGGAGCGGTGGTGTGCATTTGGACACGCGCTCGGCGCGGTACCTCACAGTCGATGGAGGTGAACTCCCCCCCACAATCGGTACGCAGGGTCTTCAGCTTGCGCAATGTCTCCACCTCGACGGACGCCTGGAAGTTCTTGATGGCCGCCGTTGCGTGATCCTTGCTGGGAAGGAGCACGAGCCACATCATGCCAGAGCTCATGTCGTCGACCAACAACAAGAAGTAGTTGTTGCCGCTGGGAGTTGGTGGAGAGACAGGGCCGCATATGTCTCCATGGACTAGCTCGATGGCGTTGGTGGCACGCCGGCGTGCTTGTTCAGGGAAGGATGTTCGTCGATGCTTGCCGGCGACACACGGTTCACACACTTGATCCACCTGAGTGAGTTGGGGAAGCCCGCACACCATGTTGTCGTGGACGGGCGGAGCCAACGGCGGAAGCTCGGATGCCGGAGAATCGAGCATGCCAGCGCCATGCCGCCTCCTCGCTCGGGCGGACAGCGAGGCTGACGCCCAATCTTCAGCTCGAGTGTGTAGAGTCTTGAGCTTGAGCGAGACACGTGAGCCAACAGCTTGCGGTCCGAATCGTAGATGCGCAGGATCCCCTCTTCGATCAGAATGCGGCACCCAGACTTGTCGAGTTGGCCGACGGAGATGATGTTCGTCGTGAGATGAGGAAGGTAGTACACTCCCGTCAGCACGCGATGCTCCCCGTTCTTGCAGCTGAAGACGATGGTGCCGCTCCCCTCGATCTCCGCCACGGATCCATCAAGACGGACGATACCGCGGACGTCGTGGTTGAGCTCGGAGAAGACGCTCTTGTCGCCGGTCATGTGATTGGTGGCCCCGTGTCCAGGGACCCCGCCCAGATGGGGTTAGGAATCCATGCGAGGGACGAGATGGGCGACCTTCGGGGCTCGTTGACGTCGAGGTACCTTAGCGGCGGTGGAGCGGCGGCGCGGCCTTGGAGATTGGGGGCGAGCTGGGGTGAGGTTGACATTTGGACGGTGGTGTGGACCATAAGGAGTGTGGGCTCATCTTCCTCGCCTGGGGCCAGATGGGCCTGCTCCTTCTTGGGCTTGCTATTTGGACAGTAGCGGGTGTGAATAGTCGAACCCGAAAATCACAAACTTTTTCGCAGATGTTAGATCGTGTCCGGAGACTCCGAATATTTTTCCGGATACTCGGAAATCCGAGAATCCGGAAAATGTCCGGATAGTCCGGCCTGCTAAAGGGGGATTAAAACGACGGGATTTAAACTTGCTCAAAAGTAAATCTGTGAAAATAGGTTATGCACTGAGGTGATATAAGCCTGTTTATCCACTTAAAACCTGTAGGAACCTCAAAGACGAAGTAGATCGGCACCAAACCCTAGATAAGTGTTCAAGCAAGATACAAGCATGCAACAAGATGAACAAGCACAAGAAACACGAGATTTGTTACCGGAGTTCAACCTCACACCTTGAGGTCTACGTCTCCGTTGAGGTACCCACAAAGGGTGGACCTTTACACCTAGGTCACTTTCCTCCCTCTAGCGACCACGAAGATCAAGCTAGAGTTACTTACTCAATTTCGGGGTAATACAAACCTCCTTGGGCAGCCACAACCTTTGGATGCTCCAAGGCAACGCCTAGCCGGCTAGGAGCTCAAAGCTCCAAGAGTAACAAACACGAATTTTGCCAACCAAGCGAAGAACTAGGTGCTCTAGAGATGGGAAATCGGCTCACTAGCACTCTCCAAGCCCTTGCTCTCAAATCCTCTTAACTCCATCAACAAATCTCACCAACTTTGAGACAAAGGGAGAGAGGGGAGGAGTAAATGAGGGTTGCGGTGTTCGTGACGAAAATGGGGCGGGGGGAGTAAATGAAGGGGTGGAGGGGGCTTTTATACCCCCTCACCCGAATATAGCCGTTGAGGCTTTATAACCGGAGTATCCGGTTAAACCCGGACTCTCGGGGAAGTCCGAGTCTCCGGCCAAAACCCGACACTCCGGCCTTCCAAGGCCAGCACCCAAGAAAGATTCCCGTGAATGTGTTGGTGCAAAGGTGTCTCTCATAGGTTTTGTTTCAGCAACTAGAGCACCCGTTCGACCCTTGGAAGACATAATTCCTGTCCCTCTTGATAGTACGGCATTCCTAGGACTCAAATTCAAACGTAAAAATAAATAAGCCGTCTTAGGAATCCTTTTAGAGCACCACTTTCTTTTTGTGTAGTCAACGAGCTGTGCTTGATGCCATACATGATTTTAACACCTGCTCATGGACTAGATAAACGCATTAGCCACTTAGGTGTGTGTCATTATATCACCAAAACCCACTTAGGGGGGCCAAGATACTCTTCAATCTCCCCCTTTTTGGTGACTGATGACAACACAACTAAGTCATATAAGAGATAAACAATGAATATTTAGAGCTTTTGTAATACTCCCCCTTAATGTGTGCATTTTGATTTTGAATATCAAAGGTTCTATTAGGGCCCATATTTTGCACAACAAGAAAAGCAAGAGGGTATTACAATACTGGGGTGCTTGTGATATGCAACAGATTACAAGGAGAAATGCTCATGACAGATTATGCACTCAACAAGAGATAAAAGAAATCTGGTACTGAGAAGTCCGGATTCTCCGGGCCAGGTCCGGAGTGTCCGGAAAATCCGGATACTCCGGGAAAAAGTCCGGAGTCTCCAAGCCCAAAGAAAAGCAAACAGAAAAACAGAAATCACACAGTTTCAATCTAGCATAAGCTGCCTTAGGAGATAAAAAGCAGTTAAAAACACACCAAGCACACAAGCAAATGTCTCAAACTCACATAGTCTCACACGAGTGAATATTAGAGTTATTACAAACCGAGTTCCAAATTCAAATTATTACAAGCCAAGTTCATTGTTTCGACGACACAAATAGATAATATCACTCCCCCTTTGGAATCAAGCGCCAAAAAGGAAGTGAAGAGCAACAGAGTCACTCGGAGTCGTCGTCCTCCTCCTCTTCTTCTTCTTCTTCATTGCCCTCCTCTTCCTCTTCTTCTTGGGCACCTTGGGCGTCCCACTCCGCAAACGGGTCATCGAACTCAGGAAGCTTGCGGTAGGGGTCGGTGGGGAGGCCAAGGTGAGACTTGATCTCGATGATGTCGCGCCGGTTCTCATTGGTCTCCGTGGCAATGGTCTTGCACATGCTGAAAATGCTCTTGAGCACTCTCTTGATCATGGAGCCACGGTGACGACGAGGAGGTGGTGAAGAGGAATGTGCAGCGGGCACATAATCATGGGACGGAGCTGCACTTGACGATCCAACATATTTACGGCCTTTGGGAGGCCTCTTGACACGATCACGGAGGTGGCGAAGGGGCTCATGGACAACATCTTTGGGGTAGCGGACATTGGTCACTCTATCAATCATATACATGAGATAGGGGGCATATGGAAGATGTTTCATTGGATCATTCATGTCCCTCCTCAACTCATTCCAAATAAAGTCAAAGACACAAAAGCCTTCTTCATCCGGTGCCATTCTATTGAGAAGATTGGGAGCAAAATACCTAAGAGCTGTCACATCTCCAATCTTAGGGTCGATAGTGGCACGGAAGAATTGATTGAGATAGTAGTAGTAAGGATTGAGTTGGTTCGCTTTGCCCTCAATGGCCGCATCTCGGCTAGGAAACATGAAGGGGAGCTCCTTGGGCTTGTATTTGTTCTCATTGTGCACGAGGGTGCGCCTTTCATCCTTGGAACCAAGACCCAAGAGCCGAGAGAAGGTCATGTAGTCAATTGTGCACTTTTGGCCTTGAGTTGTCCATGTGATGGTGTTGTCATAGGGATTGAAGTAGTAGGAACAATGGAATTGAGCAAGGATTTCTTTGTTCCAATTGTACCTAAAGCCCATGATGTCGTAGAGCCCGACCTCCTTGCACTTGTCAATCACTGAGTTGAACACTGTGTTGTTGAGCTCCTCATAGTACTTCCAATCGATGTACTTCATAGGCACAATGGGTGCCATGTTCTTGGAGGCCAACTTGGGATTGCGGATCACTAATTGATAGAAGTCCCGGTGGAAGTCACACCAAAACCTAGCCTCAAGTCCCTCTCCCTTGAGATAACGATAGACATTTTCCTCCCTTTGCTCCCTGACTGCTAGGGAGTTCCTCGAGTAGTCCCTGATCATGTGCTCGCAAATCCAAGAACCGAGCCGGGTCCCTTAGCTTGATAGGTGTCTCAACCACTCGGACATTGGGTGGAAGGGTAGGGATGAGTCTAGGAGGGGTTTTAGGACAGATGTGAGCAGCTACTCCTTGCCGATGTTTAGGAGGAACTCGAGTAGCTGGGCGGCTTTGGTGGATATAGGGGGCTTGATGGCTCTTTTTGGGATAGGGCTTGTAGCGGGAGCTTTCTTTGGCTGGCCCCTTTCCATGAAGACGAGGAGGCTCAGGGGATTGCTTATAGGTTTCATCCTCAACTTCGTCATCATCACTTTCCGTTTGCTCCTCCTCCTCCTCCTCTACAATATCTTCTTCACTCCCTTCGGCATAGGAGGGAGGAGGGTCACCCCGTCTGGGTCTTGAGCTGCGCTGAGAGCTCTCTTGCCCCAAGGCTTCTTGCACGGCCCGAAAAGCGGTGGGGTCATGCCTAGCCTTGGTCCTCCTTTGGGTGGAGGGCTCCTCATTGCCACGGCTGACCTTCAACTTGACCATCTGAATGGATAAAAAGATATGGAGATGAGAGATTGTCAAGAGTGAAGACACGCTGCATTAGTGTTTTAGGGTTGCAGTGCGAACCCTGGATACTCCGGGAAAAAGTCCGGAGACTCCGGGTTCTTTGACCCCGGAGAGTCCGGGCCGAAACCCTAAATCAAAATGCAGAGACGTTCGTCCATCCAAATTGAGAGGAAACGCAAATCTAGAGCCTAAAGAGTGTTTCCTACCTATTCCCTACTAGGATACTGCAAGTACTACGCTAGGGAAATAGATCGGGAAAGTTCCTTTTGAGAATACCTTGGGAAGAGAGGGGAAAGGTCTTGGATCCTTTGAAGCTTGAGTGGATTCTTGTTCTCCACGCCTTGGAGACTCCAAATCCCCACTTTCACGTGATTTTGATGGTTGGGAGGCAAAATCGCCTAAGGGGATGAGAGGGGGGCGACGGGAGTGAAAGGGCACGGTTAAGAGATGAAGTGTGGGTGAAAAAGAAGTTTTCACCGCGGTCAAAACCCTTATATACCTTTAAAACCCGAGTCTCCGGTCGGGTCCGACTATCCGGAAACCCGAGTGTCCGCCTTGACCCGGATACTCCGCTCCCCCCGAACTCGGCGAGCGCGATTTTCAAGGAATTTGATTTAGAATGGATTTGGAAGGTTGCTTATGTGATAAATGTGAGCTTGAGCAGTATCAACACCTTGGACTAGTCACAAACAAGCAAAGAGAACAATAGTCCAAGTGTTGTACCTAAAGATCCAAATTTTTCAAAAACAAATGCAATACAAGCCTTTTCACAAATCTTTTGTTTTAAAAGTCCAGTACTAGGTCACTCAAATATGTGCATGATCTCAAGCCAAGTTACGAGAATCCAGGATATTTAGCTCACTCCTCAAAGCACAAAACCTTAGTTCATCAAGAGGCTTTGTGAAGATATCGGCTAGTTGCTTATCGGTGCTCACATGACTTAGAGCGATATCTCCTTTGGCTTCGTGGTCTCTCAAGAAGTGGTGTCTTATGTCTATGTGCTTTGTTCTTGAGTGGTTTACGGGGTTGTTTGCTAGCTTAATGGCACTCTCGTTGTCACACAAGAGTGACACCTTGCTAAACTTGCAACCAAAGTCTCTCAAAGTGAGCCTCATCCAAAGTAGTTGAGCACAACAAGCGCAGGCTGCAACATACTCGGCCTCAGCGGTGGAAAGGGCAACGGAGTTTTGTTTCTTGGAACTCCAAGACACCAAGGACCTTCCAAGTAATTGGCAAGTTCCGGATGTACTCTTTCTATCTACTTTGCAACCGGCATAATCCGAATCGGAGTAGCCAAGTAGATCGAAAGTGGAGCCCTTAGGATACCATAAACCAAGGTTAGGAGTATGAACCAAGTATCTAAAAATTCTCTTAACGGCCATTAGATGGCACTCCTTAGGATAGGCTTGAAACCTTGCACACATGCACACACTAAGCATAATATCGGGCCTAGATGCACAAAGGTAAAGTAAAGAACCAATCATGGAGCGATATACCTTTTGATCGATGCTTTTGCCTTCTTCATTTAGATCAAGATGTCCATTTGATGGCATAGGTGTTTTGATGGGCTTGGCATTGTTCATGTCAAACTTCTTAAGCATGTCGTGGGTGTACTTGGTTTGACTTATGAAGGTGCCATCCTTGAGTTGCTTGATTTGAAAACCGAGAAAGAATTTCAACTCGCCCATCATAGACATCTCAAATCTTTTAGTCATAATCCTACTAAACTCATCAACCCAAATTTGATTAGTAGAGCCAAATATGATATCATCAACATATATTTTACATACAAACAAATCATTGCTTTGTTTACGAGTGAAGAGAGTAGGATCGGCTTTGCCTATTTCAAAGCCTTTTTTTAAGAGAAAATCCTTAAGGCATTCATACCATGCTCTAGGAGCTTGCTTGAGCCCATAGAGCGCCTTATGGAGCTTGTAGACGTGGTTTGGGAGTTGTGGATCTTCAAAGCCCGGTGGTTGCTCAACATAGACTTCTTCGGAGATTGGACCATTCAAGAAGGCACTCTTGACATCCATTTGATGTAGCTTGAAGTTGTGATGAGTGGCAAAGGCTAGGAGTATACGAATTGCTTCAAGTCTTGCCACCGGTGCATAAGTTTCTCCAAAGTCTAAGCCTTCTACTTGAGTATAACCCTTTGCAACCAATCTAGCTTTGTTCTTGGTCACCATGCCATCTTCATCTTGTTTGTTGCGAAACACCCACTTGGTTCCAGTCACATTTTGTTTGGGGCATTCCACTAAGGACTAGACTTCATTCCTAGTGAAGTTGTTGAGCTCTTCTTGCATTGCCATCACCCAATCAGCATCTCCAAGAGCATCTTCGACCCTAAGAGGTTCCAACATAGAAACAAACGAGTAATGTTCACAAAAATTTGCTAATCTTGAATGAGTTGTTACCCCTCTACGAATGCTTCCAAGTATGTCATCAACGAGATGATCCCGTTGAACACTTTGTCGAACTCTTGGATGTGGGTCAGATACTTCTTGTTGAATCAAGTCCTCATCTTCTTGACTGCACTGTGACGTTTCAGCAGCAGGTCCGGAGTCTCCGGGCTTATCTCCGGATTCTCCGGAAAATCCGGAGTCTCCGGTTTTTGCCCGGATACTCCGGTTGCGTGAAATTCGGGGGCAGATCTGCAGCATCCTCAATTATGCAGTCCTCATCATCATCTTCTTGAGGCTTGATTTCTCCAATGGCCATCCTCCTTATAGCCTTTTCTGCGGGTACTTCCTTGCCTACACACAATTCATCAACTTGCTCCTCTTGAGAGCCATTAGATTCATCAAACGTCAAGTCACACGTGACTTCAACACAACCGGTGGTTTTGTTGAGGACACGATAGCCATGAGCGTTTGAGGCGTAACCAAGAAAGATACCTTCATCAACTTTAGATGCAAACTTAGAGCTTTTGGGCTTCTTGTTGAGAATGAAGCACTTACAACCAAAAACTCTAAAGTAAGAGACATTAGGCTTTTTACCAATTAGGAGCTCATAGGCGGTCTTGTGGCGAAGCTTGTGAAGATACAAACGGTTGATAGCATGACACGCCGTGTTAATTGCTTCCGCCCAAAAACTATCCGAAGTCTTGTACTCATCAAGCATGGTTCTTGTGGCTTCAATAAGAGTTCTATTCTTCCTCTCTACAATCCCATTTTGTTGTGGAGTGTATGGGACGGAGAGCTCATGACCAATGCCTTCTTCATCAAGATACTCTTCAATGTTGGTGTTCTTGAACTCGGTGCCATTGTCACTTCTTACTCTTTTGATCTTCACATCAAACTCATTTTGGGCTCTTGTTGCAAATTTCTTGAATATCTCATGAACTTTGCTCTTGTCTTTCATAAAGAATACCCAAGTGTATCGAGAGTAATCATCAACAATGACAAATCCATACTTGTTTCCCCCAATGCTAACATAGGCTATCGGACCAAAGATATCCATGTGAAGTAGTTCCAATGGCCTTGTGGTAGACACAATGTTCTTGGCGGGATGAGGAGCACCAACTTGTTTTCCGGCTTGACAAGCACTACAAATTCTATTTTTCTCAAAATGAACGTTTGTTAGTCCTAGGATGTGTTCCCCCTTTAGAAGCTTATTGAGATTGTTCATCCCAACGTGAGCTAGTCGGCGATGCCAAAGCCAACTCAAGCTAGACTTTGCCAATAAGCATGTATCAAGTTGGGCTTTATCCGATGAAAAATCCACCAAGTAAAACCTTACCTTGAGTTCACCCTTAAAGGCAACGGAGTCATCGCCCCTTCTAAAGACGGTCACACCCTCATTAGTGAACAAACAATTGTAGCCCATCTCGCAAAGTTGTGAGACGGACAACAAGTTGTAGTCCAAAGATTCAACCAAATAAACATCGGAAATTGAATGATTGATTGAGATAGCAATTTTACCAAGACCAATAACCGTTCCTCCACCATTGCCTCCAAAGGCAATGCTTTCCGTAGGATTTTCAATCATATCACAAGATGTAAACATTTTCTTCTCTCCGGTCATATGATTTGTGCATCCACTATCAATCACCCATTTGGTTCCACCGGAGGAGTATGCCTACAAAACAAATTATGCTTGTGTTTTAGGTACCCAAGTGAATTTGGGTCCTAGAGTGTTAGTCACAAGAATCTTGGGCACCCACACACTCCTTTTTATCATTGTTCCTTTTGTGCGAGGCCCTACATACTTGGCAACCACCTTACCCTTGTGGTTCCAAGTCAACACATAATCGGCATAAAAGCTATCTTGTGAGGCATGAGGTTTGGGCTTCTTGATCGACTTGTTTGGCTTTGAATGTGATGCTTGTGAGGTTACTTGGGTGCTCTTGAATTTGATTGGAGTGTTGTATCTCACTTGATTGTCATGCTTCTTGACACCCATTTGCTTCATCCCATGCACCACATTCCTTGTTCCTATACCTTTGGTGTGGTGGTTCTTGATGAATGGGATGGGGTCTTTTGTACCTTGTTCTTGCTTACCAAGCCCCTTCCCATCCTCAAAGCCAAACTTCTTCATGTAGCTTGACCCAAAACCTTTGGTGTGATTTTCAAACTCACCTCTCTTGGGTTCTTTCTTCTTTTCAATCATAAGGGAGTTTGACAACCTAGCAATTTCCTTTCTCATGGCATTCATCTCGGCAACATTAGTAGCACAAGTATTTATATCAAATTTATAGCATCTAGAACAACCTTTCCTTGTTGATGTTTGAGAGTTTGAGAAAGCATCATTAGATGAAGTTGTAGCATTGTTCTTGAGGTTGTCAAGTTGAACATCCATTGCTATGTGACTAGTCTTTAAGCTATCAAAGCTCTTTTGAAGTTCAAGCTTTTCATCCTCAAGTTTCTTGCAAGCATCCTTAGCTAGGAAAGATTCCCTAGTTAATTCATCTACCAACAACTTATCTTTAGCTAGGGATTTCTTGAGGCTAAGAATTTCTTTCACCTTTTCTTGAGTCCTCTTGCACCTTGAAACCCTTCTTTTCAATTACAAGGGCATCCTCAAGGGCAATGGTTTTCTCCCGCTCAAGTCTAAAGAGTTCTTCTTGCACCTCAACAGTCCCATCTCTATTCTCAATTTCTTTCATTAAAAACATTATTTTCTTAGTGGCCTTTTTACCAAAGCTAGTGATCATTTTTTCAAAATCGAAATCATTTTCACTATCATCATCTAGGGGAGGGGTAGGAGTGTCTACCTTGGAGCCCCTAGCCATGAGGCAAGTGTGGGTGAAGTCATCTTCATCATCGGTGAGATCTTCAAATAATGATGACTTGTTGATTGGTTCCTTGATGGTTATGGTAGCAAGACCGGCTTCTATGTCGGAGTCGGAGCTATCATCATTTGAATCCCATTCTTCACCCAAATGAGCTTCACCAACTTCCTTTCTCTTGTTCTTGTCAAACTTGTTGGTGTCTCTTCTTCTCACCTTTATGTTAGGGCACTCCGCAATGAAATGTCCCTCCTTTCCACATCCAAAGCATGGTCTCTTTGAAGATCTCTTGGTCTTGATCTTGTCCTTGTCCTTGTTCTTGTTGAGGAACCCACTTCTCTTGAACATTTTGTTAAACTTCCTCACAAAGAGAGCCATTTGTTCGGGGCTCATGTCCATGTCACTATCTTCATCATCATCTTCCTCGGCCATGATTCTTGAGGTTGATGTGCTTGACCTTTTCTCCTTGCTAGATGCCTTGAGGGCCACTCCCTTGTTCTTCTCAAGTTGTTCATGCATCTTTGACATCTCTTGTGAGAGCTTGGACTCCTTGACAGTGATAAGGTGTTCTTCCATTCTTCCAATCACATCTGCCGGAGTGAACTTGTTGAATCCTCTCTTCTCCCTTATGAGGGTGGGGAGTTGAACATCCCTTGCCATGTATGCGGAGAGGATCTTATCAACTACTTCTCTTCTTCCCCATCTTGTACTTCCAAGAGATTTGATCTTGTTGATGATCTTGTTCAATCGGTTGTACATGTCTTGTGGTGATTCATCGTCCTTGATGACAAACCGGTTGAGATCACTTTCTAAGGCTCGGATTCTTCCTTCCCTTACTTGCTTTGTCCCTTCATGATTGATGAACAAGGTGTCCCACACTTCTTTGGCGGACTTCAATCCATCTACCTTGTCATATTCTTCGGCCGTGAGTGAACTCTTGATGATGCGGATAGCTTGATAGTTTCTTTGTATCTCATTTGCTTGATCTTGAGTTAGCGTCGCATCACCACTTGGAAATGTAATTCCCCTGTTCACAATAGTCCAAAGTGCGGGATTCACCGCCATCAAATACTCCTCCATCGAGTTCTTCCACTTGAAATAGCCAGTTCCATCAAATTGGAGTATCTTCCCAATGTGGCTAGAACCCGATGGATGGTTAAAAGATAAGCGAGAGTAATCGAAAGAGGTTCGAGTGTAATCCCTTGATGGTCGACGAGCGGAGCTGGTGGATCTTGCATCATCGAATTCTTCGTTCTCACTGTCGGAGGACTCATCACCTCTTCCGGGCGCTTGATGACTAGTGCTTGCACCACGCGTGTTGTCTCCTCGAGATGGAGGAGGCATGCCAACAACATTGTTGACGGGATCACCTTCGGTGAGAGGCGTGGCATGATCATTTGGATTCGACATCTTCTTGACTCCAAGCGGTTAGGCTTCAAACGCGGAGCACCAGGCTCTGATACCAATTGAAAGGATCAAGATGTCGACTAGAGGGGGGGGGGGTGAATAGTCGAACCTGAAAATCACAAACTTTTTCGCAGATGTTAGATCAGGTCCGGAGACTCCGAATATTTTTCCGGATACTCCGGGAAATCCGGAGAATCCGGGAAAATGTCCGGATAGTCCGGCCTGCTAAAGGGGGATTAAAACGACGGGATTTAAACTTGCTCAAAAGTAAATCTGTGAAAATAGGTTATGCACTGAAGTGATATAAGCCTGTTTATCCACTTAAAACCTGTAGGAACCTCAGCACGAAGTAGATCGGCACCAAACCCTAGATAAGTGTTCAAGCAAGATACAAGCATGCAACAAGATGAACAAGCACAAGAAACACAGGATTTGTTACCGGAGTTCAACCTCACACCTTGAGGTCTACGTCTCCGTTGAGGTACCCACAAAGGGTGGACCTTTACACCTAGGTCACTTTCCTCCCTCTAGCGACCACGAAGATCAAGCTAGAGTTACTTACTCAATTTCGGGGTAATACAAACCTCCTTGGGCAGCCACAACCTTTGGATGCTCCAAGGCAACGCCTAGCCGGCTAGGAGCTCAAAGCTCCAAGAGTAACAAACACGAATTTTGCCAACCAAGCGAAGAACTAGGTGCTCTAGAGATGGGAAATCAGCTCACTAGCACTCTCCAAGCCCTTGCTCTCAAATCCTCTTAACTCCATCAACAAATCTCACCAACTTTGAGACAAAGGGAGAGAGGGGAGGAGTAAATGAGGGTTGCAGCTGTTCAGGACGAAAATGGCAGGGGGGAGTAAATGAAGGGGTGGAGGGGGCTTTTATACCCCCTCACCCAGAATATAGCCGTTGAGGCTTTATAACCCGGAGTATCCGGGTTAAACCCGGACTCTCCGGGAAGTCCGGAGTCTCCGGGCCAAAACCCGGACACTCCGGCCTTCCAAGGCCAGCACCCAAGAAAGATTCCCGTGAATGTGTTGGTGCAAAGGTGTCTCTCATAGGTTTTGTTTCAGCAACTAGAGCACCTGTTCGACCCTTGGAAGACATAATTCCTGTCCCTCTTGATAGTACGGCATTCCTAGGACTCAAATTCAAACGTAAAAATAAATAAGCCGTCTTAGGAATCCTTTTAGAGCACCACTTTCTTTTTGTGTAGTCAACGAGCTGTGCTTGATGCCATACATGATTTTAACACCTGCTCATGGACTAGATAAACGCATTAGCCACTTAGGTGTGTGTCATTATATCACCAAAACCCACTTAGGGGGGCCAAGATACTCTTCAAAGATGAGCGACATTTTCACATAACCCTTGTGTAGTTGCATATATTAGAGAACATGTTGATGGATTTAATGGTTCATCGCTATGTCTATAAAAAATGTGAGCTGATAGTAGTAAGCGATTGGCATAGCAAAAAGGCCCTATAAACAATTCTGAACACATAGTCAAAATCCAGAAACAAAATAGAAACACTGCTTTGGCAGCGAAACTGTAGGATGTGAATTTGTTGGTACTTGTACCCTGCCCACCTTTTGTGGAAGTCGCTAGTGATTTTACTATGCTTTAGTTAAACTTTGCATCTTCTCCTGTGATATTCAATTGGTGAATGTAAAGTTAAAGCAAGCATACAAAACTTAATATTCGAATTAATCTTTCATATATAGATTCAGAAACATGAATCACAAAGGGGGCGCTTTTAGTATATGGTGCAGTGGCCGGCCAGCTTCTGGACTGCAATTGGCGTCCTGATTTTGGATGAGACCCTCTGTTCCGGTTTACTGGTTCAGATTCACCAAGCCAAGCAAACGATGTAGGCAATGCTTTTGCGATGCTGGATTCAGGTGGACGGTTTTGCAGGTTCAGAGACCATCACAAAACGAACTGAACGAAAGCATGGCAGCCCCACATCACCATGGCAATGTCGACTCCATCTCCGCGCTAAACAAAATGTCAGCAGCCCACCAACCAGCAAGAATGGTGCTGAGGACAACAACTCTGAATGGTTTAGAATCATGTTGCGGTTTGAGGTCACAAAGTTCAGAACAGGCTCTTTCTCTCTGTGTATGCGTTGTGTCTTTCTCAATCGATCGGATCGCATCCGTGCTGCTGATTGACATATCCATAAGTGTTGTTGTTATTATTACTTACTAAGTAAGTGAGTGAGTAAGTAAGTAAGTAAGTAAGTAGCGCCATGGATAATACTCATCACTTTGTGTAGCTGTGTTATCTCTGTTTTTTCAGTCATCTGAAAATTCACTTTTGTGACTCATTTGCATGCCCATCCTTGCCTTTCCCTTTAGCAAAGCATTGGTGATGTTTCTGTCCATTCTATCTGGTGGCATATTCTAATAGTTTTCTTTTCTGTTTGTACAAGCAGTGGGATTCTTTCCAGGGATTGGCGCTGGAGGGGCTGGAGTTTGCCAAGCTGCGGATCTCGTCCAAGATCGTCGATAGACTCGGCAGCAAGGGCATCACCAAGCTCTTCCCCATCCAGGTAACGATAGTCTGCTGAGCTTACATCAGTGCATAGGCTGCAAAATTTTGTAGAAGTCACTTACTAAATTTTGTAGAAGTCACTTATTGATTATGTTTGTTTGTACCTTTACAAATCATTGTTATTTCGATTATGGACAGTGCTGTCCTGCTGATTCATTTTAACATATGCCACAAGATAGGTTTATTCCTTGTGTTATATATTTCACATCTCAGCAATTTGCGTTGCGCTGCAATTTTTCCGAACTAAACCGATTCAGACCGTAGTATATATGCCACAAGATAGGTTTATTCCTTGTGTTATATATCCCGTTTTTTTCAGGGTCACAGTCACCCACGGGAGGACTAATGATTTCCCAGTTCCCTATCAACCAACCAACCAGTGCTAGATTAGTACTATGCTGCCCCGAATTAACAATTTTTACTCGTTTTTGGGCATTGCCATGCTCTCTCTAGTTCCCACCTGTGACGGAATGAAGTTAGTAGTTAGCAATGATGACAGGGGGGCAACTCTGGAAACGTAAGGGCCTGTAGTTCTTCGCATTCTACAAGTACCTCTGGATAATGCTGTTACTCAACTAGGTGGGGATGTAGTAAGGGCCATGTACAGCTCCTGGCTCTCCGGTGCTAGTATTATGTACTGACCTGATTGATACCAAAATAATACCATTTTTTTGCAGTTAACATTATGATTGCTTTGGCTCAGTGCCTACTGATCTCTTGAAATAGCTAGTCATTGTCAGTTGTTCATTCTATGGGTGTTATTGTTACTAGTTATTGTTATAATATAAATTCTGGAGCCATAATATAAAAACTATTTTTATAAATTCCCCACGGCTACTAGTTATTTTGTAGATAAATGGGCCATAATATAAATACAAGTTTTTTTAGATAAATGGGTTCGACAATGGATGATCTTATTAGGAAACACGATGAAGAAGAGGATGAAGAAATAATGCTTTTTATCTTATTTGCCCTGTACATTCTAACTAGTGGTGAACAGAGAGAGAAAAGACCAAGACATACGTCTAGGCTGTCTGGCAAAGAACGGCTCAAAGAAATCCTTGAGGGACACCCAAAGGACTGTTGCGTTGCATTTCGGATGGAGCCAATAGTCTTTACCAAAATTGCAGATTTCCTTAGAAGAGAGCACCTGCTACGTGACACAAGAGGTGTTACTTTGGAGCAGAGTTTAGGATTCTTCTTGTTTATGTTATCTCACAATGCTAGTTATGAGGATCTACAATATGAATTCAAGCATAGTGGAGAGACAATTCATCGCCACATTAAGGCTATTTTCAAGATAATTCCAGCCCTCACTTACAAATTTATTAAGCCAACGTCGGAATCGGTACACACACCGGAAGATTAGTACGGACCCAAGATTCTTCCCTTTTTTTGAGAATTGCATCGGAGCTATTGATGGGACACACGTTCCTATTACCATTTCTCAAGAAAAGCAAGCTCCTTATAGGAATAGAAAGGGTACACCGAGCGAATGTGATGGTAGCATGTGATTTTGACTTGAACTTCACCTTTATATCATCTGGTTGGGAGGGATCAGCCACAGATGCTAGGGTTCTCAGATCTGCATTACTTGCAGGATTTCGTGTTCCCGAGGGCAAATTTTATCTCGTCGATGGTGGATATGCTAACACACCATCTTTTCTTGCTCCCTATCGTGGTGTCCGTTATCACTTTAAAGAGTTTGGGCACGGACAGCATAGGCCAAGCAACTATAAGGAATTGTTCAATCACCGCCATGCTGTTCTACGGAACCATATAGAGAGGGCAATCGGGGTTTTGAAGAAGCGTTTCCCTATCCTAAAAGTTGGAACTCATCATCCCATTAAGAACCAAGTGAAGATACCCGTTGCAGCAGCAGTCTTTCATAATCTGATATGGATGTGCAATGGGGATGAGGATTGGTTGGATAACCAACCAAACAACATTCCACCAGAAGATTTTGTTGATCTTCCCGGAGGAGACACTAGCTACAATAATGATGTACCATCCCTTAATAGTCAGATAGATGATGGCAACGCTCTCAGAGATATGATTGCAAATAATATGTGGAATGACTATAGACACCGATCTTGATATGTTGGGATAATGGAAATTTCTTTTGTATTTGCCCTTTTCTCTTTCTCTTATGTATTCGGATGTTTGGACCTAGTCAAATGTAATATATTTTATATTTTATCAATAAATGTGTTTACACTTTGGTCCTAGTCCCAAAAATTCGGATTGTTAATTCATGTATCATATATCATGTTGTTACATATTTGTGTCAACTTTTGAATAGTGCAGCAACAATGTTTGCAAGAGGGTCTCCAAGAATCAGTATGATGCAAGCTGCATCTACCCAAAAAAAACTATCTCCAAAGTCTACTGTTCACATGCGCAAGAAGGGGCTATCACCAAAGGTGCCAGGCACACAGAAGAAGAAAACTAGTTCACCAAAAGGTATTATATGTGAAGTCTGTAACTTAGCTAGCTGGAATATATGTGAAGTCTGTAACTTAGCTAGCTGGAATATATGTGAAGTCTGTAAGTTTTGATGACATTTCTAGCAGTTTTATCTATGTTGCAGCTAGCAGTTTTATCCTGCATAGATATTTTCATAGCAGTTTTACTTTTGCAAGCTTACAACAAAACTCGATTTATTTTTCTATGGTTCTCATAGCATGTAATTCTATGACAGTTGACACTAGAGCGCATTGGAATGCTGGACTTGAAAAGGCTTTGGTTGATCTTCTTCATGAGCACAACAATGACTGCTACAGGGGTCAAAATGGATGGTCATCAGAAGCATGGAACAGAATTTGCAGATTATTCAATCAAAAGTTCTCGCATATCAAGTTTACAAAAGTTCAGATTCAAGATAAAGAGAAGGATCTGAAAAGAGATTACAAGCTCCTGAAGCTGGCAAAGGGCCAAAGTGGGTGCCAATGGGATGAAAAATTGGGCAGAATTGAGGCAGACCCAGCCGTTTGGGCTAACATCATTCATGTCAGTTCAATTCCTTATCTTGGCTAATGCTATTACAAATGTTGATTCTTGCTAATTACATGTTACATTTCATAACAGTCTTTTCCTAAAGCAAAGAAGTTCCAGAATAAATGCTTCCCACTTTTTGATGCCCTAGGAGAATTATATGATGGTATGTACAAATGCTAGATCTTTAGTTTGCTTGTATTAAGTAATCTTAAATTTTTAATGGAGTATTTGGTGCAGGACATCTTGCTGAAGGAAACTTGAGCTTCACCTCAGTTGCCCCCCACTCAAGCTGATCTCACTCAAGTCAATGGCGTTGAGGAAGAAGAAATTGAGGTTGACCCCTATGACCCTTCTCTAAATGATACATACCTTGACACATTCCCTGCTGTCCAAGATGATGAGGATGATGATGTCAGAATACTTGAGCAACCATCCGGTACTTCATCTGTTACTTCCTTGAGGGACAAAGGAGTTGCTAGTTCAAGAATCAAAGGTACAACAACCTTAGGCAAAAAAGTGGAAAGGGTTGGACAGAAAAGGAAACAGGATGGCAAGGTGGTAGAAATTATGGGAAGGTTTCTAGAAAGAAAAAAACAACAAGCTGAGGTTGAAAATACATTCACCATTCCTGCGTGCATCGCTATTGTGGACGGAATTGAAGATCTTTCAGATGATGAGAAGGTGGATGCCTACGATGTGTTCAAGGATGCGCAGAATCGAGCCATTTTCATGACCGCAAAGGAACGCACACGCCTTAAATGGCTACGTAAAAAGATTCACAAGTAAGCTGAAAAGTTACCAATGATATACTGTTATTTACACTATTGTATATATAGTGCTAGTTGCATCATATCGACCAATGTTTGATATGACTTTTGTTCAGGCAAGAGTAGTGGTGGTATGCACCACATCGATCTCAGTTGATTATTTCAAGTACAATACACAAATCAACCACCTTCTCCTTTGTTTTATCCACTCTTGAAGTTCAAAGATTGTCGTGCTTTTCAGTAGTATCAGTTAGAAATCCCAATTTAGTCAGGAAAAAGACATGATGGCACTTGTCCACATGATCCCAATTTACTTGTTGTTCCTAATTCTCGAGAAAAGCAAGCTCTTTATAGGAATAGAAAGGGTACATTAAGTCAGAATGTGATGCTAGCATGCTAGCCTGAAATCACCTGCTGGTTGGGGGTGTATAACCTTGTTTTTCTTGTTGCCATGATGTGCTAGTGTGGTTACTATTTTTTGGATACGATTTTTAATGAATCTGAGCTACTCTTCTCTAATGCCATTTTTCTGTTCAATGCATGTGTTATTTGGTTATATGTTTATACAGATTTGTAAACTTGTGGCTTACAACAATCCTCCAATAGTCAAGGTTATGTCATGATTACAGTTTAGAAAAATAACCTCAGTTGACTAACCATGACTAAACATGATAAATTTATAATTTGCATCCCTCACTTGGCCAGCAAGGTTTCAAGATTTTTGTTGTGTCTATTGCAAAGATAACATCAAAAGGACTAGTTAAAAAATCACATCAGTTCTTTCTGTGCTTTTTTTCTTTGTCTAACAAGTGCTTTCTGTGTTTGTCTTGAACTCTTGATCACATATGCAGATGTGGGAGCTACTTCCAGTTCGCCTTTCTTGATCATAAGTCCATTTTGCATGTCCGGTGCATAGCTATAGCTTGTTCATGGTGGTCCTTGATCCCGCATGTCATCTATGCTATGTTGCCACCATAATCGTAGACACTATGATCCTTGTTCATGGATGAATTTTGTATGAAAATGGATGTTTTAGACCTATGTAAACTGGTGGATCTCTTAACATAACTATGTTGTTAGAACTTGGATTCTTATTACATGGCTTACAATTGTTTCCTGCAGTGACAATGATTCAGAACTTAGTTGTGATATTTATATTTGAATATCTGCTGTCCTTGGTGAAACGGTTGTTCCACATTTTTGTTCATGGATGAATTTTGTATGAAAAATGGATGTTCGCCCTTTTATTTTCTTGTGTGCGTTCGGTTATTTGCTTCGACTTGTTTATTGACCAAGTGACAAAATCAACATAGCACGTCCTGTTGTAAAAAAAACCACAACACATTTCCCGCCAAACCTAGCCCACATCGTTGCAATTGCTAGTGGTGGAATCTGTCTCCTGTGGAAACTCAGTCACGAGTGGAATTGGTGGGCCGCGGGGGTCACCCCAAACACCCCTGGCTTTATTTCTTCGGTGGAATGAATACTTGAGTTGCCAAACGAGGCCTCAGGAGTTTCCCGACATGTTGAGCACATGCAGGGCACTCAGCTTTCCGATGGTTGTGGGGATGAGACCATTGAATCTATTGTCAGACAAGTCAATCAACACAAAGTCAGTCTGGATTTCAGACACATTAATGTACAGCTCTTTCATTGCAATGTCAACCACCAGCAGGTATGGACGGAACGATTATTCACTCTCTGGACTAGTAGCATAAATCCCACCACCACCTCCTGTTGGATGAGTCATGAACTTCGAATTCTGAAATAAATTTGTGGGCAAGGCACCATTGAACTTGTTGTTTGCTATATCAATGATTTGTAGATCCTGGAAATACTCCAAGGTCGAGTTCTCGTCAATACTTGACAATGAACCATAGAATTGGTTCGATCTCAAGACCAGGATACAAAGGTTAGGTAGCTCTCCTATCCGGTATGGAAAAGAATCTGTAATAAAATTTTCACCAACATCCAGGAAGACTAGTTCTTGGCAGCTGGACAGCGACCTCGGTAGAGGCCCTGCGATCTGATTTGTACTTAAATTGATCAAGTGTAAAGAACACCCCTCCTCAACATTATCAGGCCATACTTCAGTAAGGTGATTTCCTCTTAATCTTAGGACCTCCAAGCTTTTGCAATTCAGAAGATATGACGGAACTGGACCGCTAAAATTGTTATTAGACAAATCAATGATTTTAAGACTATCACTAGTGTTGCACTCTGATAAAGGTACAGGACCGCTTATCTCATTGTTAGACAGATTGGTAGAATTGGCTGCCCGAAACTGCTGAGTGAAATTGCTGGAAGGGATAGAGGAAAATCTGTTGTTCGAGTAATCCTGGTTGAGGCCAGTGGCTACAAGAGGTACTGCTCCATGAAGCATGTTGTAGCTCAGATCAATATACATGACTCTTGTGTTGGCCAGGGGCTGTGCAGGTTCAGTATGCGAACTACCTTGCTCCATATCCAATTAGGAATCTCCCCACTAATTTGATTCCATGAGAGGTCTAGTCCACCAACAAGTAAGTGTGACTGGTCAGTTTTTAAAGGTTAGGTACCTAACCAAGAACTGGTGCTATTGCTACTGCTACTGTTTTCTACATTTGATGCATGCCAAGCAACAGAGAATAAGTTATTATTAGATGCTGACAACCATGATATGTTCTGTAGCTTGAAATAGGAGAACTGCTCCAATGTACCTGTGAAGTAGTTGTGGTCAAGACTCAGGCTTTGTTGACGGTCAATAGTTGTATCAAAGTTCGTTTAGACTTGCAAGCGGACAAGTCTCCCGTTGTAGTCAAGGGACTCTTCTTCCCTCGAGTGGTGAACCCAAGGTATCGAATCTGTGGAACAAATGTGTGACGCAAAAGATAATATAGTAAAACCAAGTAACTTCAATCTTTGGTAAAGTGAAACCCTAATGCATCTAGATAAAGAACACAAAACGAATCTAATCTACTAAAGACCGGAGGTAACAAAGATAGATAGGGTAAATAAACCGATCTAGAGAGATCGGGTTAAGCCTTTTGTTGAAGTTCCAAGCAAAAGAAAAAGTAGCAAATCGAATCTCATTAGAAGGCTCTTTAAATCGCGGTTTCCCGTCTGACTCCGAAAACGCCCGCCTTTCAGAGCCCCCGTTCTGTCACAACGTACTTCTATTCATGCCGGTAGTCTAGGGCGAGTCCAAGGACAAGTCGAGTTCTTTCGGAAGATTCGGCGTGCACCTCTAGCCACCGCGGCTACAAGAACACCCTATGTGATCTATCTCAAGAATAGATCTAGAATAAGCAAAGCTGATCGAAAAACGAAGACATCGAAGAAACACTTGATCGCTAGAAATCGGATTCAATTTGATAATTCAACTAGTACAATGATACATAAACAAGATCACCACCGGGATCCTACCTTGATCTTGCTTCTAGCCCCGGGAACTCCGACGTGGTCTTCCTTGCAAGGTTCCCACGTCAGCTAGGGAGACCCTAGTCAACTAGCTCGACCCTCTCCTCTCCGGGATGGTGTCCCTCTCTTCTCTGCTCCTCGGCGGCCGATGACGAATTGATCGATCCGTGGCTCTCGACCCCGGGGCTATAAATAGCTCGATTGGCGGCTAGGTCAAAGGAGGGGCAAATGGGCCCTGGACTAGGCTGGGCCGGCCGACCTGGGCCGACCGGCCTGGGCCCATCCAGACCCAGTTCCCGGCCTCCTTCGCGTGGCGTCGGTTCCCGAGTCTTCTAGATTTTCCCCCTTCTGCACGTGGGCCCTTGTCGTCAGTTTCTCTCCGAGTTGGACGTAGCTCCTTGTCCCGCGAGATTCGGCACTTTCTTGGGTAGGTCCTCGGAGTTTGTCATCTTCTCGGGTTAGGTCCCTGGGCTTCTTGGAGTCAAGTTTGCTTCATTGCATGACTTGTACGGGGCTTCAAGGTCTTGTCACAAGGTGCTTGATAAACTTATCCCGGAAGTCTTGCTTTGAACGCTAAAACCCTGCATAAACACTAAACTCCAAAACCAACATGCACAAGTGAACTTGTTATACCACGGGGGTTAGTACCAATGGATAAGGTATAAAACTTATGCCAACACCGAAGGTAAACTCATGGCTAGGTTGACGGATTTTCACCATCAACATTTCCCTCATGCTTAAACCTTGCTCGTCCCCGAGTAAGCCTTTGATGGATATCATTGTTGCCCATCAATGTTTAAACCTTGCACTTGATCATACATAAGAAAACATAATGCTCTCAAAATTTTAATTCGTTAAAGTTCCATAATGTGCTAGCCTTCATCTCTACGGAGGGTAGATTCTTAATTAAGCTTACCCCACAAGTATTAACACACTCCCAAAATTTAAATATATCTTAGAAATTTTGAAAATAAAGAACTAGATGAAAAGAGCTAAACCAAGTTCACAAATTTAAATCACCTTACACATTGCTCATGAACTCTCATCTCATCTTGTCTCTCAAGCCTATATATTCTATTCCTTTCCCTCTAATATATGTATGTGGCAGGCTTTATATGGAGCTTTTTGGGAAAGTTTAGTCCTACCAAGATATTACAAATGAGATGTTGTCAAAACAAGACAAGTTTCTCATGGTCTTACCGAGACTCGTCAAAAAGGTCATTGGAAAATAATGTTATATCAAGGAGGGGAAAGAGAAAAATACACACACTTGAGATGGGTGGACATGTGCAAATGGTAAAGAGTGATCCCGAGGCACAAAGGAAGTCCTCATTATCGGATTGCACATGGTTGGAAAATGAGTATGAATCTTTTAATCTTGAAGCCTTGAAATTCCTAATGCACTTTAGAGAACCGGGGAGTTCACTTTATTTTTATTTTTACACATACTCATATTTTTTCTCTTTTTCTCATATATATATATATATATATATATATATATATATATATTTCTTTCTTTCTTTCTTTCTTTCTTTTGAATTTTTTTATTTGCTCCCCTTTGAACTCTAAAATTACATCGTACCTACCTCCTCCCCCATGCTTAGACGTTGCTCGTCCTCGGGCAAAGATGTGATAAATAAGGTAGGTACCGGAAATACTTTTCCTTTGGAGAGATATTTGAAATCATTAACCGTGGCACTGTCTTGCAATCTTCCTTGAATTGATGATCCATCCTCAACGATAGGTTGTGGTCAAGGAGATAATCACAAAAGATAATATTTGGTTTTAAGGGTGGATATCCAGCGAGGGTTGTGAGATCTCCGATGGGGGATACACAATGCACGGATAAAAGGCTAGCAAAAAGATAGATACGCAAAAACGAAATGACCAATTTCTTAGTCTCGGGCCAGAGAAATCATGGCCCGCAATAACTCACTCAAAAATAAATCTTGTACACTAAGGTTTATGCACTCAAATATATATAAGGCTCTGGATAGGTTGAGCAACACACAAGTAATATTCATAACAAGGTTAGCGACATTTTTGGGCATAAAAACCATTTTTAATCTATCTATAACTTGAGAGCACATAAAACACTATGGGTCTTTATTTTAATCACAACCTCCGCTAAAGATTAAGCTAGCATTTAGATAAATTCAGATTCGTATTTTAAGAGAGCACCAGCTTTAACATGCATAAATCAATTACAAAGATAAACAAAGCGGTAATTATAATCACATATCATCATGACACAGATTTTGTAACTTTTCCAATGGTGTAAACAAGGTGGTGTTTTTATTAATGATGAAAACAAACTGAAATACATGCTGAAAATAAACTAACACACTTGCTGAAATTTAAATGAAAACTGAAAATACTACGCAAACACAAGCTGAAAATTACAGAAAAAGGGAAAAGAAAAGAAAACTAAAGTTCCTCCTTCTTCCTAATCCTCCGCCGGTGGTTGCTGTTGATAATCTTGGTAGTTGTACCCTTGCTCATAGTAGGGTTGGACATCCCCTCCAACGAATTGATCCGGCTGTACTAGGTGAAGGCGCCCAAGCTCATAGGCAATATTTGCATTGCCCTCACCAAGTTGAGCCGCGTTGGATTGGATGGCTGCGACGTTTTGCATGTTTCTCGCAACATACCCTCCAATTATGGCCATGCTTTGTTGTGGTTGGGGATATTGTGTGTAGGGCTCCGCGAAGGTTACGTTGGGCACCACATAATTTTGTGGGGGCACCGGTGCACCACCCCCCATGCTTGCATTTGTGGCCCTCCGTAATAACTTGGCGGAGTAGGGATCCCGCCGAATGGTGGCACATAGTTAGGTTGTGCACCACCCGTTTGCGCGGAGGAAGATCCCTCCTCTACAATTCTTCCTCTTTTATTTTTCTTCGCCGGGACAAGGAGTCCCTCCTCCAACCAATCTTCCTTCCCTTGAATGAAAAGCCTAAGCCTTGAGTCCGGAAGGGGTAGGTTCATCTTGGCCACATGAAAGCCTCCTCTCTCATCTCCACTAATATATTTTCCTTGTTTCAAATACTCAAAACTGAGAGGGGTTCCACGTAAAAGATGTTCGGATTTCTTGTAATCCCCGGCCTTAAGGAGATGGCCAACATAGAGAGGTAGCACACCGAACCAATATCTCCCGATCCCGATGTTGCCTCGCAACACCATCGGTTGATCATAAGGTATGAGGGGTCTATTGGCTGCTTGGCAATTAAAGTCGAGTAGAGCCAATTCAACTCCGTGTCGGTCACCTTCGTCTCCCTCATCCTCCCCATAATCCTCTTGCACATCCAAGAGTGGAATACTTGGATAATGGGGTTGCGGATGGAATTGGGTTGTTGGTGGGCTTCTCCGGAGATTAAATTCCAAAATCCATCTAACAAGCCGTTCGGCACGTCAACTTTCTCTGGAGCTCCCTTTTGGAACCCAAGTAGCTCCCTAACATACTTATAGGGAACCACTTGTTGGATTCCCTCCAAACGGAATGATAAACTTTGCACCCCCTCATCAAGGATGGGCGCCATAGTCATCAAGATTTCCAAGGCAAACTCCTTGTGGGTGTTTGCCGACACCCCGTTGGAGAATTGCACCCATCCAAGGTGCTCCAACATATAATATATGTCTGTGCCGAAACCCAAATAGTTGAGTGCTTGATCGTCGAAATCGACGTTTGCCACAAGCCTCTTTTCAAGACGAGAGAGTTTCTTCTCCTCCTACTTTGACAATATGATAAAGCCATATGTGGAATACCGCGGAGTGTATGGAGGTGGCGTGGATGAACGGGTCTATCGACGAGGTGGGACGGGCGGCTCCTCCGTACGCCCTTGAGGTTCGGTAAACCTCATGGACGTGCTCCTTGTTGCCCTCATGCCACCGAGGAGGAGAGTGTCATTCCTCCTTGGCGGTGTCATGTCCTCCTCCATGCTCCGAGGAGACTCGGAAACCGAGTGCCTCCTCCAAGACGTCGTCGAAGACGGCTTGGATGACGATGACCCCTTCTTCTTGGTGAAGAGACTTGTGGTTTTCTTCCACATGATTGCAGCACTCTTCTCTTTACTAAAATTCCGGGTTTCAACCGGTGACTAGGTACTTCAAAGATTATTTTGGGATGTGGACTTTGAGTGGATTAAGGGTGTGTATTGTTTGAGCTATCAAGCTTGGGAAGGTTGGCTATGTCTATGGTGGTTCTGGGCACGAAAACTTGAGCACACAAACTGAGGAAGGAGAGGGATGCTTGCCTACAAAAGACGGGAGCCGGGGGGCTCCTTTTGTAGGGGAGGCCGGCCGGCCTGGGCCGACCGGCCTGGGTGGCCGCGTGCCTCCCCAGGGCTCCGTTTTCCTCCAGCATGATCATTTCTCCTCCGTGACTTTTTTGCCCGTGTGCTCCACGAGTTGCACCGCCCAAACGCTCTCGTCCACTCCTTTTCTTGCATTATTGGTCCTTCCACTTGATGCCTCATGCTTTGAGTCATGTCCATGCTCCCTTGCTTCACATGCCACCATGAAATTCCTGCAAAGTCATGCTAGCTGCCCACCCATGCTTGTCCTTTGCATGTGGTCTTGATGAAAGTTGATGAAAGGACATCCAATGGTGCATGCATGATTAACTTTAACTAGATTGCCTCCCTCTAAGTATGTTTAAGGCTAAGCACTCCTCTAATATCAGGCATTAAAAATATTTTCAGAGCTATGGAAGAGCTCAAGCATAAATTTAGAGAAGTTTTTAAACCATTAAAAACAAATGTAAGTCAAAAATATTTTCCGACTTTATTGATATCGGTCTCACCGGTATAGTTTGCCTTCATTGGTTGAGAGCAAACTTTTCCCGGCTTGATCATGGGGGCATAGGTTTAGGTTATAATTTTGGCTAAATGAGAGAGATTTTGAATAAAATAAAATTAAATGAGGCTTAGAAAAATTCTAATCTTAGAGAAACCAAGGATATAGATTTTTAAACCAACCAAAAGTTTAGTTTCTATGTTCACGCGAGTCCTACCACGTGCTGAAATTTAATTAACACCTAGGTATAAGTCGTGGTTCTACTCGTGTGTTTTTAGCATGAAAAACAAGTCAACCACAACACCATAACTAGGATGAATGGTTGATTTAGGTTCTGAATTTATTTGATTGTGGTTTCTCGAAAAGAAACAAACACATAGGAGGGTTCATGTAAAGGGTTTATGATCAAGCAAAGTATTCAACCAAGAATTATGTCTCTAATATTGTCCAGCCACTTTTAAGTCTAATGTCTTTGCGTAATAAAATTCAAAACAAAATTATTTAAAAAAAGACTCGAAAAACCTGGAATCGGGTTGTCCTCCCGGTAGCTTATTCTTGACTTGACAAAACGGGTTGCCTCCCGCCTAGCGCTTCGTTTATGGTCCATAGCTAGACTTCTTCACTTGATTACTTCGGATCAACGCTCTTTGCGGGCGTTGCAATCTTGGGTACCCACTTCCGCACCATCTTGGGCATGGGCTTATCTTCCGGCTTAGTCATTTTTTTGGTCTTCACAGGCGGCTTTTCTTCCTTTATCTTGACGGATGCAACAATTTCCTTGATTTTTCTTTACGTCCTTCTTCTTCGGCTCTTTCTTCTTCTTCAGCCCTTCCTTCTTCCTTGTTTCTTCCTTAACAATGCGACGTTGAGGTGGAACATTTTTAACTTCAATCATATTGCATGCCTCGAGTTGTGGTCGGAACTTGAAGGGACTCCTTTCTTCGTTAATATTGAACATGATCTCCCCTTTGCCAACATCAATAGTAGCTCCCACGGTCTTGAGGAAAGGCCTCCCAAGGATGAGCGGCGGCTTCTCCCTCTCTCCCATCTCGAGCACCACGAAGTCAACGGGGATGAAGTGGTGTCCGACCTTCACGGGTACATCTTTGGCAATGCCCAAGGGATAGCGAATGGAGTTATCTCCCAACTCCAAACACATACCCGTAGGCTCCAACGGTAGGCGTAGCTTCTCGAGCACATCCCTTTGCATGACGCTCACACTTGCTCCAAGGTCGCATAACGCCTTCTCGAACTTGAAAGAACCAACGGAACATGGAATTGTAGGGCATACGGGGTCCTTTTGCTTCTCTAGCCCATTAGCAATAGAGGCACTACACTCCTCGGACATCTTGACATGATCTACCCCGAGTGTTGCTATCTCATATTTATTTGCAAGTATATCTTTAAAGTAACGAGAATATGTAGGCACTTGAAGGGCATCCAATAATGGCATGTTGATACTAAGTCTACACACAACCTCCACAAACTTCTCAAAGTGGTTGTCAAGTTTACCTCGGAAGTAGCATGACTTGAGTTGTGGTATCCTCGTGTCTTCTCCCGGCATCTCAAACTCGGGCTCTTCGGTGACGATCCCCGTAACTTTCTCCTTAGCAATTTCCTCCGCCTCGGCGGATGGTTTAGGCTTCCTTGCTCCTGCGGAGCGTTCCGGATCATCGGTCTCCTTTCCCGAATGTGTTTGAATAGCCTTCGCCGATTTGGGACCCTTAGGTTGTCCCGGAAGCTTCCCTTCATCATTAGTGAGGCGTCCGGCAAGTTGTTCCACTTGCGTCTCGAGCATCTTCATCATGTTGAGCACTTGATGGTTGGAGCTCCCAACCTCCGTCACTTTGCTATCGATGTTCTCCAACACCTTATCTATGTCCTTGAACTTTATGACGGTGTCCTTGTTGATCTTAGCTTGCTCGTCCATGAATTCTTTCAATTGTATACGAAGCGGAACCGAATTCGGAACGGATGAGCTTGCATTGAATTGAGGTCTACCTTGCCCGTAGCGGAAGTTCGGCAATTCTCCCTCCCTCATGTAGTCGAGCACTTTGGCTTCCTCCGGACAATCTTTGTGGACATGGCCATACTCTTCGCATTCTTCGCATGTGGATCTTGCTTCGGCAGCCTTCAAGTCTTGAGCATCTTTCTTTTCTATCTCCATCTTCTCCAACCTCCTCATGAGTGAATCAATCTTGCCTTCAAGTATGTTCTCCTTCTCCACTTGCAAGACTCCTTTGACGTTCCCCGTGGGTTGAACCGGAGTAGGCGTCCGGATGATGCCCATGTGTCATTATCCGCGACCTTCTTGAATAGAGTGAAAGCTTCCGTCGGTGTAAGCTCGATGATAGATCCTCCCGCCGATGCGTCGATGATCGTCCTTGACGCCATGGTGAGTCATTGATAGAACTTTTGCACGAGGTCTTCCTTCGGGAACTTGTGATGTGGAACTGCCTGAGTGTACTCTTTGAAGCGATCGAATGCCTCCGAGATAGTTTCCGTAGGATATTGAGCAAAGGTGGCAATCTTATACGCAAGCTTTGAGTTTTACCTGGCGAGTAGTATTCCTTCATGAAAGCTTTCATCAACGTGTTCCAATTTTGCACCGTCTCCGCCGGTTGAGAGTGGAACCATTGCAAAGCCTTCCCGAGTAGTGAGTACAGAAAAAGCCTTGCCCTCATTTGATCTTGAGTCACCCCATCTATGTTGAAAGTCTGACATAGTTGAATGAATGCTTCGAGGTGAAGGTTCGGATCCTCTTTACCGGTGAAGGGTGAATGTTGCACCATGCGGATTGTTGAGGTCTTGATCTCGAACGGTCTTCCGATCTCCTCAAGATTCAAGATTGGTAGGTCGATGATGTCCGGGGTGCATAGCTCCCCGATCTTGCGTTCTTGCGGTTGTTCACCCATCGGTGGAAGTCGATTCTCCCGAGGACTTTGAGGTGGTGAATTCTTCGGAGATTCCTTTGATCCCTTGTCTTCCGACTTCGAATCTACAAAATCCAGCCTTTTAGCTTGATGTGCGTCGTCTCCTTAGCCTGTAAAGTTTTTCTGGATCATCCACAAAATTATCGTGTTTGTTGGAGAGGTAGCCGTCCATCTCCTGTTAGGGTTAGCAATAAACAAAATATGCAAAAAACTAGAAAGTAAAAATAAATATATGAAAACTAGAGTTAGACAAACTAGATTATATTTATTTTGAGGATGATCAAAGTTTAGTAGATGCAAAAAGAAAAACTAAAAGGAAACTGAAAATCACAAAAAATCAATAAAAGATCAAATCTTGATCACTTGTTCCCCGGCAACGGCGCCAGAAAGGGGCTTGTTGACGGTCAATAGTTGTATCAAAGTTTGTTTAGACTTGCAAGCGGACAAGTCTCCCGTCGTAGTCAAGGGACCCTTCTTCCCTAGAGTGGTGAACCCAAGGTATCGAATCCGTGGAACAAATGTGTGACGCAAAAGATGATCTAGTAAAGCCAAGTAACTTCAATCTTTGGTAAAG
Organism: Cenchrus americanus; assembly: GCA_947561735.1. Taxonomy (NCBI): domain Eukaryota; kingdom Viridiplantae; phylum Streptophyta; class Magnoliopsida; order Poales; family Poaceae; genus Cenchrus; species Cenchrus americanus. The sequence continues at coordinate 121,818,750 of OX387242.1, read as the reverse complement.
TGAAAAACTAATTCATCTAGATAAAGAACACAAAACGAATCTAATTTACTAAAGACCGGAGTTAACAAAGATAGATAGGGTAGATAAATCGATCTAGAGAGATCGGGTTAAGCCTTTTGTTGAAGTTCCAAACAAAAGAAGAAGTAGCAAATCGAATCTCATTAGAAGCCTCTTTAAATCGTGGTTTCCCGTCCGACTCCGAAAACGCCCACCTTTCAAAGCGTCCGTTCTGTCACAACGTACTCCTATTCATGCGGGTAGTCTAGGGCGAGTCCAAGGACAAGTTGAGTTCTTTCGGAAGATCTAGCATGCACCTCTAGCTACCGCGGCTACAAGAACACCCTATGTGATCTATCTCGAGAATAGATCTAGAATAAGCAAAGCCGATCGAAAACGAAGACATCGAAGAAACACTTGATCGCTAGAAATCAGATTCAACTTGATAATTCAACTAGTACAATGATACATAAACAAGATCACCATCGGGATCCTACCTTGATCTTGCTTCTAGCTCCGAGAACTCTGACGTGGTCTTCCTTGCAAGGTTCCCACGTCGGCTAGGGAGACCCTAGTCAACTAGCTCGACCCTATCCTCTCTGGGATGGTGTCCCTCTCTTCTATGCTCCTCGGCGGCCGATGACGAATTGATCGATCCGTGGCTCTTGACCCCGGGGCTATAAATAGCCCGATTGGCGGCTAGGTCAAAGGAGGGGGCAAATGGGCCCTGGACTGGGCTGGGCCGGCCGGCCTGGGCCGATCAGCCTGGGCCCATCCAGACCCAGTTCCCGGCCTCCTTCACGTGGCGTCGGTTCCCGACTCTTCTAGATCCTTCCCCTTCTGCACGTGGGCCCTTGTCGTCAGTTTCTCTCCGAGTTGGACGTAGCTCCTTGTCCCGCAAGATTCGGCACTTTTCTGGGTAGGTCCTCAGAGTTTGTCATCTTCTCGGGTTAGGTCCCTGGGCTTCTTGGAGTCAAGTTTGCTTCATTGCATGACTTGTACGAGGCTTCAAGGTCTTGTCACAATGTGCTTGATGAACTTATCCCGGAAGTCTTGCTTTCTGCGCTAAAACCCCACATAAATACTAAACTCCAAAACCGACATGCACAAATGAACTTGTTATACCACGGGGGTTAGTACCAACGGATAAGGTATAAAACTTATGCCAACACCGAAGGTAAACTCATGGCTAGGTTGACGGATTTTCACCGTCGACAGGCTTTCAAGAGATGCAAGCCAACCAAAAGATTTTGGAACTGGACCGCATAGTTGGTTGCCACTTAAGATTACTTCAGTTAACATCAATGATGGATTTGAGAATTCTCCTAGAGCACCCGAAAATTGATTTTTGCTGAGGTCTAGCCTGCTAAGTGCTGGATGTGTGAACAAAGATGGAGGAATTCTTCCAGATAGAGAATTGAAGCTGGGATACAAGGACTCCAGATTATTGAGTTTTACTTTGTCACCAAAATAAATCAGCCCTGTACAAGGTTTCAGAAAACACATTTATCAGCAATAAATAAAAAATGGAAAATATGATGCACCAAACATACAAGAAACTTGCCTGTGAAATTGTTATCTGAGAAATTGTTAAATTTCCCAGGGCTTTTATTTCGCCGCACAAACTACAGTTGACACACCTCATTATCCTTAATGATGTCAGATTGCTAATTGTAGAAGGCAGACCCCCTGAGAAAACATTATTGCTGAGGTCCAGTTTTGTCAAGGATGTGAGATTGCCAATATAATAGGGTATGCATCTAGAGATTTTTGCGATCCAAAGATTCAGAACTTTGAGATTTCTGAGTTGAAGAATCTCGAGAGGGAATGTCTGGAGATTGCTGCTGCCAAGCTTTAGAACTCTTAGCGAGTGAAAGCAGGAAAAGAAACCAGGGGGTAAGTGATGGAATTGTAACTGAAATCAATTACAGATAGCCATCTTAGACCTGACAAGGAGTTGTCGACGGGACTAGACAGGTTGCAATCAGGCATTGTAAGAATCTCAAGCTGAGGAACGGACTTGACCAGAGCTCTGAAGCACTCCGCCGCAGTGCTAGAGGTTTTCACCCTATCAAGATGGAGCTCGTTTAGTTTACTGAGGTTTGCAACTATGGTCTGCAAACTCGGTTCGTGGAGCCTCAATTCATCGTTGAAGGAGAGATCAAGTGACACCATGTCGATGAGCTCGGATATGTGGATCATTGCCTGTGAGGTCGCAGTTCGACAGGTTGAAAGCGGTGAACCTCCCGGCCTTGTCACAGGTGACACCCTCCCAGTGGCTGTAGCAGTCTTTGTCAGCTTGTCATGACGGCAGTATCATGGAGGGATCATTGCTAGACAAGGAGAAGAACCGCTTCACTTCGATGAGCACCATGGCCTGATGCAGGAGGCACCGGATCCCAGTATGATTCACGGTGGTGCTGTTTCCTATGGCCAGCCCGTGTGAGAAATGGAGTTGGAGTTGGACTAGTAGAGGTAGGAGAAGTAGAACTTGAAGCAGCGGCAACTGATGAGCCATGCCAAAGACGGAAGGTGGATACACCATTGGTTTATTATGCACGGAAGGGAAGGATTGTCACACCCGATTTTCCGAAGAAAACCAAATGCATGTCATATGTGCGCCAGGATCAAGTTTACACACATATGATGGACGTCATGAGTGAAATATCAATAAACAGCAATAAAAACGTACAAGAGTTAAACCATTACATTATCTCTTTATTACACTCAGACGTTTAGACTTGAAGGTCTTTACAACGATCAAACGTTAACTATGAAGACGCAACTCCATCTTCATCTTCCACAGGCACATGACTGGGGGCACGCAAGCCTCAGAACTCCTCGTAGTCGCTGAAGTACTCTCCTCCAGTGTTCTCCTCTGAACAGCAGGTAAGCAAGGGTGAGCACACTTATGGTTGGAGCTCAGCAAGTGGGGGAAAGATGCAAGGCCATCAAGGATAGGCTAAGAGTTCTTTGCGGTTAGCATTTTAATGTTGGTCAAATTTTATTAGCAAGCACCTAATTACTAGATGTAAGTTTATACCAACCCACTTAAGCATTTAGGAAAGCATCTTCTCTCAAAACCCACAAGAAACCACAATTTAGTTCCATCTTCAAGTTTATTAATCATGTGAGGGTCCAGGCCACTCTTGACCGTGAGTACGGCTGATCGGTCAGTTTTACACTCTGCAGAGGTTGTACACTTTACCCACAGTTCGTGTTCCCCATGTCGCCCGGGTTGATCAGACCCTTAAACACTTCCGAGGTGAGTGGCTAGGGGTCCACTACGAAGCCTTTACAAAGGAAAGAAGAGAAACCAACAGCCCGCAACGATTCTAAAGGCGGAGCGGACCATAACCCTCCCTAATGGTCGGCACCTTAGCCAAGGTCGCTACCCCAAAAGAACCGGGCTATACCCCTTCAACTCCGGCCCCCGTGCCCCTCTCGGAAAAGAGCTATCGCCTAACCCACTCTCCTAATTAATTGGCTAAGCCGAGCCATGTGGATTGTGGTTGCATCGTTTTCCGGGTGGTTCTCCATGTTCCGATTAAACCATATGATCTTGTTATTAACCATAAGCACACACATACATGTATATCATCCAAGTTATCATGATCAACATTCAACATATTGCATAAGATTCATTTTAACCATCCCAAGTTATAGCAACTAAGCATTTCTACCCAAAACATTTATTTAAAAGGGTTGTCCAAGGTAATGAGGGTAAAAGTCTAGTCATGTCCTTAAAAAGGTAATTTCCCATCAAGTTTATGCAATACAACATTTAAAAGTAAACTTAGTTATCATGCAAGTTGTGTGGGACAAAATAGAATATGCAGGGGGAGAAGTCCACTTGCCTTCCTTGCTTAAACACTGGAGTTCTTCTTCTTCAAACACTTGCTCTTGATCTACTCCAACTGGCTGCTCACTTGAAACCGGCACGACGTCTACGAGCACACAAGAAAGCATACAATAAACAAAACAATACACCAAGCAAAGGTAAACTGATCTGACAGAAGAAATAGATAACAAGGTAGCTTTAAAGAAAGGTGGTTAGGAAAGATTAGGTGTAAGAACATAGTTGATTCACCAAGAGAGAACAATGGTTGGCTCTAGGAAAGCAATCACAAGGAACACCCGGAACTATCAGGTGATTTGGATGATCATAAACAAGAGCTAGCTATGTGCTTGGTATATTTTAATTTAATAAAGATCATATGCATAGGTTATTTCAAAGAAATACCCTATTTATAGTTAAGCAAGTTATATTTGTATTTAAAAGACGATGTAAGCCTACTTCAATTTTATTTATAAATATTCAAGTTTAACTTATACAAATTAAACATTTAATTTAAAAGAAACATGTAAAAGCATCTAGGTGCTTAACTTTGTATTTCGAGTTATTCTAATCAAATTACAATTTAAAAACACATTTATATTCATATTAATCAAATTAACAATTTAATTAAGAAAACTCGAGATAAACCTATATTGCTTTTATTTAGGAAGCAAATTGCATAAACATTACTCAAATTAAGTTTGATTATAAAAACAGAGGTACACATCTAATTAGTTTTTAATTATAAGAAATATTTAACTAGTATTAGTCATATTAATTTCCTTATGAAAACACGTGTTAAACTTCTAATTAGATTTTAATTAGAAAAGCATGTGTAATAGGATTTAATCATATTTAACATTTAAATAAATTATAAAACAAGGAACATGTACAACATTGGTCCTATCACGTAGTTTTAGTTGATATGAGCCTAACGCAACTTGAAACGGTGGAAACGGAGCTAAAACGCACAAGATTCGGCCAAAACAAGGTTCTAAAACTGACGGTCTTGAAAAGACGGTCGCGTGGACACCAAGAACGCTTAAAACGGAGCTAGGACGGAAAAGATGTGGCTAAAACAAGTTTCGGGGGGCTTTTCTCGCGAAGAAACTAGGCTTCCGGGGGCTTAACCGCAAGAAACCAGGGGCTAAAATATAATTACACATATAAACCGAAGGTTTATAGTGCAAAAGACAAGATTGGACCTCTGGTGGGGAAAAACTAAAAAGCTCAGGGGCTTAAACGAAGAAATCAGGACCTAACTGGAAGGATTTCTATAGGTGGAAGGGCATGGTTGTGAATTCCGGAAACTGGAGGGCCTTTTTGCAAAACTGCCAAGGCAGCCGGCGGGAGGGGCTGAGGGTGTGCCACGTGGCGAGCTGTGATTGGCCGCGCTGACGCGATGCTGACGCCATGCGACGCAAAGGCGTGGACCGGCGCATGTGGACCCGGTCCACCTGGGTCCCCGGTGGACCGATCTAAGGGGTATGCCCCGATTTAATCTGGGCCGTCCCCTATGGATCGGGCGGCCAGGGTGGCCCGCAAGCGCGCGCGCGGCGGCGGGGACGGGGTGCCGGCGGCGCCGGCGAGGCCGACGGCGAGCTCGCCGGAGCTCGGCCGATCTCGAGTTCGGTGCACGGTTTTCGGCGCGGTTTCAACCTACGCGGAGCCGGGAACGAGGCAAACTTGAATAGGGACTCGGGGAGGCGGCTGCGGCGGCCACGGCGGCTCGCACCGCGAGGGGGCGCGGCGGCGGCGGCGGCGCGCGGAGGCGGGGGCTACGGCTCGGTATAAGATAAATGGAGGCAGGGGAGGTTTTGCTCACCACATGAAGACCAACCGGTGAAGGTTTGGGAGGCGGAGATGGATCCACGGAGGAGATCGAGGCGGCGGCCGAAGCTTGAAGACGGCGGCGGTGCTCTGGGTTCCGCGGCTTGGTTGGCGGGGAGGAGAAGGGCTCAGGGGCGCCGGGTCCTCATGCGAACGGCGCAGACGTCGGTCGAAGACGAGGAGGAACCGGGGACTTGTTCACCGGCGGCGGGGAGCTTGCGCGGCCGGCAAAGGAGGCGGCGGGGATCTTCACGGCGGCGGCGCGTGTGCGAAGGTGGAGAGGTGCGGGGCTTGTACGGGTGCGGAAAAGGGAGTGCGCAAGGCTCGAGCATGCCTTTATAGGCTAGGAAGGAGGAGAGGGAGCGGCGTCCGGGCCAATTGGCCATCAATGGCCATGGCGGCGGCCGGTTGCCTCCAGGCAATTAAGGGGGGCGCTTGATTAGGGAAAACCGAATGGAGAATTGATGGGGAAGATAAACCGGTGCATTAGTGCTCCTTGATGGCGGCTTGAAGGAGGGAAGGGGCGGGGGATGCGGCGGTGGCGGCGCCGGGATGCGGAGCGAGAGGGGGAGGCCGGGAGGTGGGAGGCGAGCCCCGACATGCGGGGCCGGCCCGGCGGCCGAGAGGGGGAGAGGAAGAAGGGAAAGGAGAAGGGGCCGACGAGCGAGCCCCGTGGTGGCGATGGATCGAAAATAAAAGAAAAAGGGGAGAGAGGAAGATGTTGGGCCGCGGCGGGCCGAGTTGGGCCGAAGCGGGATGCGGGGCCGGGGAGGAAGGAGGTGGGCTGGGCTTGTTGTTTTTGTTGTTTTTTTTTCTCTTTTTTTTTCAAATCCTTTTCAAATCTTTTTCAAACCCTTTTTAAATTCAAACCTTTAAACAAGTTTTCACAAACTTTTCTCAATTATTTTTAAGGACTTTTTCACAAATATTTTAAGACTTTTAAAACCACACCACAGTCAAAACTCATGCATTCAAATCATGATGCACAAGCACTTATTGCTTCTAAAATTATTAGAATGATATTTAAATATTTTTAAGGCCAAATTTATTTGATAATTTATTTAATCCTTACAAAATAAAATCTAAAACACCTTGTTGCTTACATTAATTTAGTGATGGAAAATTAGGGTGTCACAAATCTACCCCCCTTAAAAAGAATCTCGTCCCGAGATTCGGAGTGATTGAAAAGAACTAAGGGTATTATTCTGAATCCATCTTGTATACTGAGCTCTTCTGGCAGTCATAGCTTCTTCTTTTGCTTTCCTTTGTCTTAATTCACTTTTCCTTCCTTCTTGGACGGGGCAGTCGTCGCAACTTCAATCCTATCTCCTTGTGGGCTGGTTAAGAGCACTGACTTCTTGGCACACAGAATTATTCCATCACATTCGCCTAACCAATCCATTCCAAGTATCACATCTATTCCCCTAGATATAAGATCTACTAGGTCAGCTTGAAAATCCATTCCCCTGATTCTAAGATTGACTCATGGGCATACATGAGTGGATTTCATTTCACCGTTCGAGGAACTAATCAGCAAATGTGTCTTCATAGAACTCATAGGTGTATCATGCTTTGCCACGAATTGTTCAGTAACGAAAGAATGTGATGCTCCGGAATCAAATAAAATCGTTGCAGGCACAGAGTTGACAGGAAACGTATCCAGCACAATTCTAGGAGCGTCTTGAACTTGTTCAGCTGTCACGTGGTTCAATCTGCCACACACGTAATTCCGTTGACCCTTGTTGATCTGAGAATTTGCACTTCCATGGTGTATCTGAGATGTTGGTTGTCTGAACCTTTGACCATTATCTTTCTGGGAGTCTAGATGTTATGATTTGGGCAGATGCTGGTATATCATTCCAATTCTCCACAATTGAAACAACCATTAGAGTGAACTTGAGAGTCGTTTCTCATTAGTCACCTAAGCGATCTCGATGATGATTTGGAACATGTGGTGTTTGTTGGCCGAATTCTTTGGCCGGTTCGCCGAGTTGAACGCCGCAACTAAGAATTTTGCAATTAATTTCCACTTGTTCCACCGTAACTAAACCGAGAACCCCGTGATGAGTTGAAGTGGGGACGTGTTTTGCTAGATTGCCCATGTGTCCGGAACTTGCGCTTTGTTCACCAAGTTCTGCATGTTTATTCTCTAGACCTATGTTTTGTTTAGTAATGTTGCGAAGTCCGAGAAGCTGTGACTCTGTAGCTGATAATTGAGTGGCCTTATCAGACCATCCAGGAAGCGTTCTTGACTCTTTGGGTTGGTATTAACTTGATCCGGTGCATAGCGGGACAACTGAGTAAACTTGTCCAGATACTCGTTAACTAACGTATTGCCTTGCTTTAGAGTGAGGAACTTTCTTTGCTTAAGCTTGATCACACCAGAGGGAATATGGTGCACATGAAAACTATCCCTGAACTCCTGCCTGGTGATGGTGTTAGATGTAGCATGTGCGATAGTGTACGCATTCCACCCTTCAGCTGTTAATCCTCACAAACAACCTGCTGTATACAAGACCATCTCTCAATCAGTGCATTGTGTCATCTTCAACTTCTTGGTGACAGTCTTTAACCAATCATCAATATTCAATGTATCAGTTAAGTAGGAGTATGTGGGAGGATGGTGACTCATGAATTCCTTATGCTTGTCCACTGGTGCTGGTGGTAGCTGACTTCGCTGAGCTTGAATGTTTGATTAGTGGCAGACAGGTTTTGGATTAGCTGCATGTGAGCGGCAAGAGATTGTTGCGTACTGGATCCATTGCTGGGTTGGGGGATGGGGATGGTGCTTGATTCTGTTGATTAGTAGTATGAGCACAAACAACAGGTGGAATATTGAAGTACCGATACGGCGAACCAGAGAGGGGGGGAGTGAATGGGAGCCGATAAAAATTCTTCTCGAAGGAGATGAAAACTCCAACAAGACGAACGCGGCTTCCAAACCACGTCTCCGACTCACTACCAAGGTTGGTCAAGCCCACGTAGCCACTGGAGTGCCACTAGACCTAGGAACCAACACGCAACCTTCCGACCCGAGAAACGCAGCGGAAAAACCAAACCTCGAGTCTACAGACCCACACCGGTCAGACCGATGACAGCCTGAAAGCCCCCAAGACACCAAACAGGTCAACCGACCACCAAACGGACCCAAACTCGAAACAGCAGCAACACGGGACAACAAGGAACACACCAAGATGTTCACCCGAGCAAAAACCCACAAGGGCTCGCACCGGTCAGACCGGTCAAGAGCACCGGTCAGACCGGTGTAGCTCGGGCGACTCGGGATGAACAGCACCCGCGGGTCAACTCCCCCAAATCCAAATCTCGATCTCCCGAATCGCTCCACGGACTTGAACAAGACTTTGGGGATATCATGAACACCTCATGAGGAGTTCATAGCTTAGTTTAATCCCACCAAAACTCGTCCAAAAAGGAGGAATCGAAGAAATCCCGCCGAAAGCACTTCCAACCCAACAACTCAAGAAACCCCAAAATCGAGCACTTTTACTCACGGATTTGGGAGGGGAATCACAGCCCAAAGAACCACGAAGGGTTCCCACAAATTTCCCCCATCAAATCCCCAAGAGAAAAGCCCCGAAAACAACCCAAAGAAATCACCGAGAGAGGGCTCCGAAAATCACCACCAAGAACAACCGGGGAAAACACATCCAAACCTTGAGGAACCACGCCGAATCATCTATACATGAAACAAAGGTTCGTACAAGGTCTAGCAAGCCGCCCGATCATCCATCCCTCTCTACAAGATCTCTCCGTGAAGCTCTCTTGCTAGTCCTAAAGAAAACCTAAGGAAAATAGGTGGAAAATAGGAAAACTAATGAGCTAGGGTTCCAAGAGTTGGCTGCCATCCTCTCACCTCTTGGGTTATATGGAGGCAACCGAATGTCTAAAATGCCCTTCTCTAACAACTAGGGATACAAGCCCCTCAAGGGCGGATTTGGAAATCTTGGTGTCTTCACCATCGGACGGATGCCCGGCGACCGCACCCTGCGTAGCCTCGACGCAAGCCATGCGATCCCGACGCGTGTCCTCCGCTTCGAAGATTCCGGACTGCGTCGTCGCACACCGGTCAGACCGGTGCTCCTCACCGGTCAGACCGGTCCCCACCGGTCAGACCGGTCGACCCACCGGCCGACCGGTCTGGTGCTGCTGCACCTCCGTCTTCGGTCCTCCGGTCTTGGCTTTGTGGATCAACCAAGGAACCCAGTGGTTTTCTGGAGAACCACCGGAAACCCCGCGAACTCGGTGTAGCCTCCGCCAATCTCCACTCATGACTTGGCTCCCACGTAGTCCCGGCTCGACCTTGGTTTTGAGGCTCAACCAAGAAACCGTCCACAACTTCATCTTGCTGTTCATGCCACCATGCGGCCCGCACTTGACCCCGCGGCCACCGGGTCCCTCGAACACGACCTACTTGTCTTCTCCACACACGGAGGCCTCACCGGCGACGACCTTTCGCGCTTGTTCTTCACCTGCACCAACACGAGTCAAGCCGCAACCTGCACCTGCAATACTTAGCCAAGAATTAGTCCACACAACGTTGTCAATCACTCATCACACAAGGAAGCGACCATCCACCGGTCCTCGAACCACACATGGTCGTCAATCTCCCCCTTGATGAGTGCATTGACAACACCCACATGAAAGTAACAAGAGAGAAAAGAAAAAGAAAAGAAACAAACAAAAAGAAACTCCAACAAGCGATCGAAAGCCAAACAAAGGCAAAGATCAAGATCACTTGAAGAAAACAAGTCTCGGACCCCTTAGGCAAGGGCAACGGCTCGACACATCCGAGACAAAGCAAAGCTCAAGCAAAGAGCAAAAACCACCGAAACAAAACTCGAAAACTCACAAAGAGCTCCCCCTGCACACATGCAAGCTCCCCCTGAACCAAAGCAACTCCCCCTGCACGAATGCATGCAAGAAACCACATGAAACAGACAGTACAGGCAAAGACTTTCGGCTCACACCGGTCAGACCGGTCATCACCACCGGTCAGACCGGTGCCTAACATATGTACAGGACCAGCACTCACACCGGTCAGAACGGTGCTCTTCACCGGTCAGACCGGTGTACAACAGAGCCCAGAAATGGCTCGAAACCACCTGAAAACCTTCTAAATGCGTCCACCAATTCATTTCAAGCTCAAACTTCTCCCCCTTGTTGGCAATGCATGAATCAAGCCAAAAATGCAAAACTTTCAACCTAGAGCTTCTCAAATATACAAAATTCAACATAGGATGCTACACACGTCCAAATGAGCAAGTTAGATACTCTACGGCTTCGTATCGATCTCAACTACATGATCACCAAGTTTCACAACCATTGGACGAAGCTAAGATGGATTTTGGCAATTTTGCGAAAAACTTGCCTCTCATGAGCAAAGTCCTAAACATGATCAAAGCATATCAAAATGGCAAAGCCACACAAACTTCATGCTAGGACAGCCATTCTAATCATAAGACCATCACAAACACCCACAAGCACCTCATGTCATGTCAAAGCCACCGAGCCATGTGCCTACTTCTATGTATGAGACTTCTCATTGGTAGGCATCATGCAACGGTTTAGCACCCAAAGCAAATTAAATTCAGCACATATGACATGGGAGCATATTTTCCAAGCATTTTTCATTTCATTTTCAGATTTGTAAATGGTACATGAAATGTCTTTGCGACAAAAAGGAACTTATGCTCCTCCACAAGATAAATCAAGAGGGCTAAACATTCATGATGGCAAATGAGCCTTTGGCCCCATATGATCAATAAACTAGCTATCCAACCACAAATTAAGCATAGCAAGGCCACAAAAACATGTCAAGAGCATGTAAAGGCATTTACACATGAGAGAGCATACATGTGACATTTTTCAAAAGTATAGCTATCAACCATGGATTATTCATCAAGATCATCAAGAGCTAAGCCAAACTAACCGTAGCATACCAAACAAGCTCACAAAGACATATATTTCATTCCATGGTCAACAATGTATATGAGAGAAGCTTTTCCTAACCAATGCATATGATACAAAATGCATGCAATCTAAGAGACAAGGATGCCTATACATCATGTTACATATGCCATGCCAAATGCAAGAAATGCACAAAGGAAAGCTATACATATGCTACAAACCGGCTCCTCGAGGGGAGGCAAAACGGGCTCGACACCACCGGCAAAAGAAAGCTCCCACACACCCAACTCAAGAAATCAAACACACACCAAGTTCCCCCGCAAACGAGTGAAAGTTGCTTGATCTAGGGGTTTGGTGAAAATATCGGCTAGTTGGTGATGTGTGGGTACATGGATCAAAGCTATCTTTCCTTTCTCGACGTTGTCTCTCGTAAAATGATACCTCACTTCTATGTGCTTGGTTTTGGAATGAAGCACCGGGTTCTTTGCAACGCTTATGGCACTAGTGCTATCACATTGAAGTGGGACATGGGTATACTCCTCACCAAAGTCACTCATGGTGTAGGTGATCCAAAGGAGCCGAGAGCAACAACTAGCGGCGGCAACATACTCGGCCTCGGTCGTGGATTGAGCAACACTCGACCGCTTACGGGAAGACCAAGACACCAACGAAGAACCCAAAAGCGGCAAGTCCCGAAGTGGACTTCCTATCCAACCGACACCCGCAAAATCCGCGTCCGAAAAACCATGAAGCGCCAAAGAAGAGGACGCGGAGTACCAAAGGCCGAAGTCGGGAGTGTGACGCAAGTACCTGAAAATTCGCTTCACTGCTTGTCGATGCGAAGTCCTCGGAGACGCTTGAAAACGAGCGCACAGACACACCGAGAACTGTATGTCCGGCCTCGTCGCCGTCAAGTAGAGAAGTGACCCGATCATGCTCCGGTACTCCTTCTGATCCACGTGTTCACCTTCCTCGTCCGCATCAAGAGCTGTAGTCGTGCTCATCGGCGTCGTCATAGCCTTGGAGTCCTCCATCTTGAACTTCCTCACAATGTCCTTGGTGTACTTAGCCTGGTGCACAAATGTTCTTTCCTTTGATTGCTTGATTTGTAGCCCGAGGAAGAACTGCAACTCGCCCATCATGCTCATCTCAAACTCCCTGCTCATATCATCTGCAAACCTCGCAACAAGAGAGTTAGACGAGCCACCAAAGACAATATCATCCACGTACACCCGCACAATCAGGATATCTCTGCCCTGCCTCAGCAAAAACAAGGTCTGATCGACCTTCCCCATCTCAAAACCTCTTTCAAACAAGAACCCCCTTAACCTGCCATACCAAGCTCTAGGCACCTGGTTCAACCCATACAGCGCCTTCCTCAACTTGTACACCCGGCGGGGGTACTTCTCACTCTCAAAACCCGGAGGCTGCCTCACATACACTTCTTCCTCCAGCACACCATTCAGAAAAGCACTCTTCACATCCATTTGGTGCAACTTGAACCCTTTAGCCACGGAAAAGGCTAGAAGAATCCTAATCGCCTCCAAACGGGCTACGGGAGCAAAAGTCTCCTCGTAGTCGATCCCCTCCTTCGATCGAACCCTTGAGCAACAAGTCTCGACTTGTTCCTCACAACCTCACCCTTCTCTCCCTCTTTGTTTTTCCACACCCACTTTGTACCAATCGGCTTACACCCTGGGGGAGGGTCAACCAACTCCCACACCTGATTCCTCTCAAAGTTCTCCAACTCCTCATGCATCGAATTAACCCAATTGTGATCAGATAGTGCGTGTCCAATGTCTTTGGGCTCAAAAGAGGCAACAAACGCAGCATGAGCGAAATGGGAATTGTTTCGAACCCTCGACCGTGTAGTGCGTTCATTCATGTCGCCGATGATCCTCGAAGCTGGGTGATCCACTTGAACTTGCCGGGGAGGTTCTCACCTGGAAGCTACCTCCCCCTCAACATCAGCTTCTCCTCGTTCTTGATTTGTTGTCGTAGGTGTAGCAGAGGGTCCATCCATCATCGTAGTCGTAGTAGTGGGTACATGTTCAGCCGGGGGCACCACACCGCCATCTTCATCATCACCATGTTCATGCTCCTCCTCCTGAAAGATCTCCTCGCCAAGCTCATCATCACCTGCACACTCAAAGACAAGCTGACTACGTGGCTCTGTCTCATCGAAGGTTACCTCGCAAGTCTCCACGATTTGGTTAGTTTCAAGATTGAGCACACGATATGCTCTAGAATGAGATGCATAACCAAAGAAAATGCCATCGACAGACCTAGCCTCAAACTTATCCAACTTCCTGCCTTTCTTCAGAATGAAACACTTGCAACCAAAGACATGGAAGTGACTCACCTTGGGTGTGCGGCCATGCATCAACTCATAGCATGTCTTCTTCTTGTGCACTCGAGGTATATCCCGTTCGACACATAGCACGCGGTATTCACCGCCTCGCCCCAATACCTCCTCGGAGTCCTATGCTCATCAAGCATCGTCCGAGCCATCTCGCACAAGGTCCCGTTCTTCCTTTCCACAACACCATTCGGGGAGGCGTATACGGACTCGAAAACCGGTGCTCAAGACCCAAGTCATGGCAAAAGGTTTCAAAACGAGAGTTCCCGAATTCCGAGCCATTATCACCGCGGATAGCTCGTATGGCATCTCCGTGCCTCTCGTTCCTCAACCTCAAGACTAGATCTCGAACAAAACCAAACGTCTCCCCCTTATCCTCGAGAAAGAACACCCACGCATACCGAGAATAGTCGTCCACCACAACAAGGACATACCACTTCCCACCCGCGGATCGCACACGAGCCGGGCCAACAAGGTCCATATGGAGCGACTCGCATGGACGCTCGGTCATCACATCGGTGAGAGGCGGGTGAGAAGAGGCCACCATCTTGGCATGCCTACACGGAGCACAAACCAACTCTTTCTCAAGCCTCAACCGTGGCAATCCTCGGACCAAATTGAGTTTACTCAAGCGAGACAAAAGGTCAAAGCTCAAGTGACCCAACTTCCTATGCCACTTCCACAACTCACTCGAAGAACCAGCCAAGAAACAACGCTCCACACCCGAAGACTGAGAAAAATCAGCACGAAACACCTGACCCTCGGGAACGACCATACACACAAGGTCCCCTCGAGAGTCCACAATCCGAGAACCACCTGGCCGAAACAACACCTCAAAGCCCTCATCCAACAACCGGGACACGTAAAGCAAATTGTACCCCGGCGATTGAACAAGAGCAACACGCCTCGCAGTGATCTTGTCACTCACTTTTATCTCACCTTCGAAAGCACACGCCCACGCCCATTGTCCCCAAAGGTGATGTACCTCTTCGTCACCACCGGACGAGACTTGAGAACCACCCCCTGTCTCCGGTCATATGCCTCGAACAACCGGAGTCAATCAACCAAATGTTCTTCAAGTCTCCCACCCGAAATTCAAAAATAAGCACGTGAGCGAACAAACGACTCAAAGATCGGGGTTAGTACCAAAGGAGGAAAACCGGTGCCGAGCCATTTGCTCGAAAGTGGGGTTAGCACCAACCAAAGCATCTCTCCTACCAAAACTACCTCCACGAACACCACCACGGTAACCACCCCGAGGGAACCACCCCTCTCTCGCCCGGAGGAGGACCAAATCCACGCAAGAAAGCCCGTGGAACGTCCTTCCTCTCCAACTCAAAGCCACGACTCCTCCAATCCCCGTATTGAGCACGAGGAGGAGAACGCCTAGCAACCGACCACCGCACCCTTTCCGGCCCAACCACCGAACCACGACCACCGAAACAACCCTCGCACCGTACGAGCTCGAAACCCAAACGGTCGTCCGTCTGTGCCCGCACCGGTCCGGCCAGGTGCTCCACACCGTCCGACGGTGTGACCGGGCAAGCAACACCACTGCGCGTCACCTTCTTCTCTCCCCAAGCCCGAACCGTCCTCACAATCGCCTTGCCCCCGGGCATCCGCATACGAGGCTCAAGTACACCATCGAAGGGTGGTACTTGTCCTTGTTAGCCCACTCCTTCTCCATTCTCTCCTCTCGCTTCCTCTTGAAGCAAAACTCCTCCTTATGGCCATCTCTCCCACAATAGCCACAATGGAACCTCACAAGCTTAGGCTTCGGCTTGGGATGTGGCTGCTCACTTGGTTTCTCTCCACTCAAACCCTCCACCGGTTTCTCACCACTTGCCTTCTCACTCTCCTTCCCAAAGAACACCTTCCCCGAAGTGCTCACAAACTTGATAGGCTTTTGTAGGTCATTTGTGGGTGTAGGAAACACGGGTGGAGCTGGAGTTGTGTCTAGTCGGTTCCTTAGATGGTTAGGTTTTGGTGGGAAATCATTTTTGTGGTGGGTTTTTGGTGGCTCCGGGACATTTTCTCCACTTCCTTCACCAACCTTGTTTGCTCCAAGCCCCTCACCATCTTGCCTCTTAAAGGCCTCGATCATCATCCTCAACTGAGGCTCATGACCGGACAACCAACCCATCAACTTCCTCAAATCATCATTCTCATCCTGCAAACGATCAACATAATGTGCAAGCTCCAAATTTTTCAATGCATGCATTTCACGGGTAGAGCAAGATGTAGGCATGGGTTCCTTCAATTTAGCCTCGAGCGAACTAGTGTAAGCATGCATCTCATCAATCTTAGCATGCAAAACGGGGCAAGAAGTGCAAGCACCTAGCAAAGCAGTCTAGACTTAAGCTCGGCCACTTCAACCCTAAGCACATCTAGTTCCTCACACTTGGAGGCATGCTTCTCCTTAAACAAAGCAAGATCGGCAAGGAATATGGAGCAATCAAGCACTATCATTCTCATCGAAACAACGGGGCTAGCCTTAAGCGAATCAATCTCAAGCTTGCTATCAAGCACCCGTGTCTCTAGCTCACCCACTCTAGTCCTAGCATCCTCGAGTGAAGCCCTAAGCTCTTTCCTCATTTTCTTGGCCTCTCTAAGCATGTCATCACGGTTATCAAGCAAAGAGCCAAGCCTCTCATTCTCCTAGCGCAAGAAGGGAAGTTCATCACGCACCTCGTCGTCGGACTCGCAGTCCGAGTCGCTCCGTGTGCTCTTCTTGCCGCCGCAGCTCGGCGCCATGGTGCGAAGCCATCTCTCGCGAAGCAGCTCAACCCGCTCAGGTTCTTGGACGACTTCTTGTTCTTGCGGCGATCTCCCTCGTCTTCGCCGCTGCTCGAGCTCGAGGTGGAGTACGCGGAACCGGAGTCGACGTCGCTCGCTCCAACCATCGCTCGGGCCTTGCCTCGGCCCTCCTTCTTCCTCGATCGTCGCTCGTCCTTGTACTTGTTCTTGTGCTTGCTCTTGTGGTCGCGCCTCGAACGGTACTTGCCATCGTTCATCCTCGGCTTGTGCTTGTAGCTGTCCTTGTTCTCGGCCTTCTCCGGGCAGTCGGCGACGAAGTGTCCCGGCTTACCGCACTAGAAGCAAGTCCTCGTGTTCCTCCTCATGTTCACGTGGTTCTCGTGCAGCCTCTCGAACCGCCTCGTCAACAGCGCCAGCTCGTCCTCTCCAAGGTCATCAAACTCCTCATCTGGCATAGACATCAAAGAGGAAAACGAGAACATCCTGGTGGATGGGTTAAAGTTAGTCTTTCCTTTGGAACCACCAACGAGGGCAAGACTATGGGAATCAGTCGGTCCCTCGAGCTTGGCCGTCATGCCCCTATCCACCTCAGCCGACTTGAGCTTTGAGAACAGCTCGTTCACCGTCACAGTATCATACCTCTCCGACTCAACTATGGCCTCGAACTTTCCGCCCCATATCGTATGATCCAAAGAGTGTAAGAGCTTGACCGCTCTATCATGATCATCGTACGGGAGCACGTCCACATTGGCCCTCATGTTGTTCACCACCACCGTGAACCTCTGAAACAAGGCATCGATGGACTCACCGGGGAGATGAGTGAAGTTCTCGTACTCTCTCCGTAGGTCGCATACAACCGTGCTCGAACCCGGGCGTTCCCAACATGAGCCTCCTTCAACACCGCCCAAATCCTACAAGCCAAGTGCTCGGTGTGCACCCGATCGAACTCGGCCGACACAAAGCACGAAACAAGTAGTCGACCGCCTTATTGTTGGCGTCGAATCCGTCCCTCGACCCCGGAGCAAGGAAATCCATCGGCCGGACATAGCTCGTGTCCACCGTGACATCCCAAACGGTACCGACCCTTTCCGCGGAGGAACGCACCCATCCGCTTGCTCCACATCTGGTAGTTCTTGCCATCGAAGTGTGGAGGACCCGAACCCCGTTCTTGGTACGCCATCCTTGGATCTTAGACTGGTTAGAGTCAACAAAGACCCGAACCGGCTCTGATACCACTTGAAGGACCGAGAGGGGGGGAGTGAATGGGAGCCGATAAAAATTCTTCTCGAATGAGATGAAAACTCCAACAAGACGAACGCGGCTTCCAAACCACATCTCCGACTCACTACCAAGGTTGGTCAAGCCCACGTAGCCACTGGAGTGCAACTAGACCTAGGAACCAACACGCAACCTTCCGACCCGAGAAACGCAGCGGAAAAACCAAACCTCGAGTCTACAGACCCACACCGGTCAGACCGATGGCAGCCTGAAAGCCCCCAAGACACCAAACAGGTCAACCGACCACCAAACGGACCCAAACTCGAAACAGCAGCAACACGGGACAACAAGGAACACACCAAGATGTTCACCCGAGCAAAAACCCACAAGGGCTCGCACCGGTCGACGGGCCAAGAGCACCGGTCGGACCGGTGTAGCTCGGGCGACTCGGGATGAACAAGCACCCGCGGTCAACTCCCCCAAATCCAAATCTCGATCTCCCGAATCGCTCCACGGACTTGAACAAGACTTTGGGGATATCATGAACACCTCATGAGGAGTTCATAGCCAAGTTTAATCCCACCAAAACTCGTCCAAAAAGGAGGAATCGAAGAAATCCCGCCGAAAGCACTTCCAACCCAACAACTCAAGAAACCCCAAAATCGAGCACTTTTACTCATGGATTTGGGAGGGGAATCACAGCCCAAAGAACCACGAAGGGTTCCCACAAATTTCCCCCATCAAATCCCCAAGAGAAAAGCCCCGAAAACAACCCAAAGAAATCACCGAGAGAGGGCTCCGAAAATCACCACCAAGAACAACCGGGAAAACACATCCAAACCTTGAGGAACCACGCCGAATCATCTATACATGAAACAAAGGTTCGTACAAGGTCTAGCAAGCCGCCCGATCATCCATCCCTCTCTACAAGATCTCTCCGTGAAGCTCTCTTGCTAGTCCTAAAGAAAACCTAAGGAAAATAGGTGGAAAATAGGAAAACTAATGAGCTAGGGTTCCAAGAGTTGGCTGCCATCCTCTCACCTCTTGGGTTATATGGAGGCAACCGAATGTCTAAAATGCCCTTCTCTAACAACTAGGGATACAAGCCCCTCAAGGGCGGATTTGGAAATCTTGGTGTCTTCACCATCGGACGGATGCCCGCGACCGCACCCTGCGTAGCCTCGACGCAAGCCATGCGATCCCGACGCGTGTCCTCCGCTTCGAAGATTCCGGACCGCGTCGTCGCACACCGGTCGGACCGGTGCTCCTCACCGGCCGGACCGGTCCCCACCGGTCGGGACCGGCCGGACCCACCGGTCGACCGGCCGGTGCCGCTCGCACCTCCGTCTTCGGTCCTCCGGTCTTGGCTTTGTGGATCAACCAAGGAACCCGGTGGTTTTACGGGAGAACCACCGGAAACCCCGCGAACTCGGTGTAGCCTCCGCCAATCTCCACTCATGACTTGGCTCCCACGTAGTCCCGGCTCGACCTTGGTTTTGAGGCTCAACCAAGAAACCGTCCACAACTTCATCTTGCTGTTCATGCCACCATGCGGCCCGCACTTGACCCCCGCTGGCCACCGGGTCCCTCGAACACAGCCTACTTGTCTTCTCCACACCTGGAGGCCTCACCGGCGACGACCTTTCGCGCTTGTTCTTCACCTGCACCAACACGAGTCAAGCCGCAACCTGCACCTGCAATACTTAGCCAAGAATTAGTCCACACAACGTTGTCAATCACTCATCACACAAGGAAGCGACCATCCACCGGTCCTCGAACCACACATGGTCCTCAAATATCTTGACCTTCTTCTGACCTAATGCTTACTATCTGATTGTTGGAGAAAGGTATTTCAGATAGGAATAGTGAACTAATGCATGGTGAGATGAACTCAAAAAGATAAGACAACATGAACATTCAATTTAAGACAAATTCTCATCCCGAGATTCACAAAGGCTAGCATGAAACAAGAGTTCGGGTGTTTAGCATCCAACACTGCTTATCTTGCTTCCATATAATTCGTCTTGCACAAGCTCCATAAACATAATTCTTTATTCTTCACAACTCACTCTATAAACATTACTGGAATACTCAACCTAACTCCCGCTTGTGACTGTCAATTCCTTTTCTCGACTTTGTTGATTTGCCTTTGTAGGATTTTTCTTCTTTTCTTGATAAAGTGATTTGAATAGAGCTGGATTGACTCCATAATTGTTTCTTTTCCTAAGCTTTGCCATCTCGAATCATACTTCGGATCCTCATACACAATCTTTTAATATTCTTCTCCATTTGATCCAAAGGCTTCTTGGGTACTGACTTGTGAAATGTCCCTCTTTATTACAATAGAAACATGCTTTTCTTGCTTTAGTATCTTGGCGATTGTATGTTTGACTAGAAGTAAGGGTATTGAGACTTCGATCCGGGGTTGATTACTATCCTCTTTTGCAAACCAACTAGCAAGATGTTCATTTTCTCCACACTTGAAGCAATATAATCCCCCGTGACTAGGCAAAATCCTTTTACACTTTGTTGAACAATTATTAACATAGTGGCCTTCTTTACCGCATCCGAAACATCGTCTTTTAATACTGTTGCCTTGACTTTCTTCACTTACATGCTTCTTGTGTTATCTCGATTCTATCGAGATGAAATGCTTTGAAAGTTATACTCCAATCCTCAATGTTGATAATCCGATTACGTTGTCTACGGCCTTGAGCAACTTCTTCTAGGACTCGGATTTTGAGTACATAACTTCATCTTCTTATTGATATCCAAATGGTAACATTGTCTAGCCTCATCTGTCATTAGGCTGGCTTATTTTTTTTTGAGACATGAACGACCATAATGCTCACAACAATGACATGCTCCTGCAGTCTTCATATGTTCTTGTTGTTCATTCGTCCGCAACTCTGGTGCTCTATGACCTCTCTTATTATTTTGATGATTCCATGCTTCTAAAACTTTCTTCTTCACTGGTCCTGCGGAACTCCAGCTTTGGTTATCTCTGTGTTATGAGGGGATGTTGTGTTGGTTGCTTCTGTCCTTGTAAGACTTGAGCTTGCATGACTGATAGCTTTTCCTTGTCCAATGACGATGAAATAGTTGGAATCTGACGGTTATCACCCAAAGCAAGATTGGGATTCCTAGGATTTGATGCTTGCTCTATAATATACTGATGGATATTACCCATGGTTTGAGTCATTGCTTGTAAAGTCTGAATTTGTGTTGCCACATACTCTAGCATCCTGCGTTCAATTGCTGAGGTTGTAGATGTGAGGACCATGTGTGGTTCGAGGACCGGTGGATGGTCGCTTCCTTGTGTGATGAGTGATTGACAACGTTGTGTGGACTGATTCTTGGCTAAGTATTGCAGGTGCAGGTTGCGGCTTGACTCGTGTTGGTGCAGGTGAAGAACAAGCGCGAAAGGTCGTTGTCGGTGAGGCCTCCGGGTGTGGAGAAGACAAGTAGGCTTCGTTCGAGGGACCCGGTGGCCGGCCGGGGTCGAGTGCGGGCCGCATGGTGGCAAGAACAAGAAGATGAAGCTCGGTGGACGGTTTCTTGGTTGAGCCACAAAACCAAGGTCGAGCCGGGACTTCATGGGAGCCAAGTCATGAGTGGTGATTGGCGGAGGCTACATCAAGTTCGCGGGGTTTGCGGTGGTTCACCGTAAAATCACCGGTTACTCGGCTGAGCCACAAAGCCGAGGCCGAAGATCGGGTGTGGCTGTCTGGCCAAAACCGGCCTGACCGGTTTGGAGAACCGGCCTGACCGGTTTGGGGTCGCAGGGCGCCGGAAGCTTCGAGGCGGAGGACACGCGTCGGGATCGCAAGGCTTGCGTTGAGGCTACGCAGGGTGCGGTCGCTGGGCATCCGTCCGATGGTGAATGCATCAAGAATTCCAAATCCGCCCTTGAGGGGCTTGTATCCCTAGTTAGTAGAGAGGGGCTTTTTAGACTTTTGGTTGCCGCCTATATAACCCAAGAGGTGAGAGGTTGGCAGCCAACTCTTGGAACCCTAGCTCATTAGTTTTCCTATTTTTTCCACCTATTTCCTCTAGGTTTTCCTTAGGACTAGCAAGAGAGCTTCACGGAGAAATCTTGTAGAGAGGGATGGATGATCGGGCGGCTTGCTAGACCTTGTACGAATCTTTGTTTCATGTATAGATGATTCGGCGTGATTCCTCAAGGTTTGAATGTGTTTTTCCCGATTGTTCTTGGTGGTGATTTTCGGAGCCCTCTCCCGGTGATTTCTTTGCGGTGTTTTCGGGACCTTTCCTTTGGGGATTTGATGGGGGAAATTTGTGGGAACCCTTCGTGGTTCTTTGGGCTGTGATTCCCCTCCCAAATCCGTGAGGAAAAGTGTTCGATTTTGGGGTTTCTTGAGTTCTTGGGTTGGAAGTGCTCTCGGCGAGTTTTCTTCGATTCCTCCTTCTTGGACGAGTTTTGGGGGGATTAAACTTGGCCATGGACTCCTCATGAGGTGTTCTCGATATCCCCAAAGTCTTGTTCAAGTCCGTGGAGTGATTCGGGAGATTGAGATGTGGTTTTGGGGGGAGTTGACCCGCGGCCGTGTTCTTCTCGATCGCCTGTGCCAAAACCGCCCGACCGGTTTCCCAAACCGGCTCGACCGGTTTCGCCCGTGGGTCGTTGAGAGAGATCTTTGAACAAGGAAGTCTTTGTTGCTCCATGGCTTCGTTTGTTCGGATGTGGAAGGGTTTTCGAAGTGTTTGGGGTCCGTGAGGAGTTTCTGGACAGAATCGGTCTAACCGGTTTGCCTAACCGGCCCGACCGGTTTTTCCCCGCCTTCGTGAGGCTAAGTCCAACGAGAGCGGTCCGACCGGTTTCGAAACCGGCCCGACCGGTTTTGTTAGGCCGCCGCAGCCTTGTAGTGTGTGTTTCCACCGCGTGTGTGTTGAGGCTGTTGTTCGGGTCTTGTTCCTAGGTTCAGTAGCACTCCAGTGGCTACGTGAACTTGGCAAGAGAAGCTTGCAGAGGTGCACGAGTGAATTTGGGTTCATAGGCCGGATTCTTGGATAGAATTTTTATCGGCTCCCATTCACTCCCCCCCCCCCTCTCTGGTTCGCCGTTTCGGTCCTTCAAGTGGTATCAGAGCCGGTTTGGGTCTTTGTTGACTCTAACCAGTCTAAGATCCAAGGATGACGTACCAGGAACGGGGTTCGGGTCCTCCACACTTCGATGGCAAGAACTACCAGATGTGGAGCAAGCGGATGGGTGCGTTCCTCCGCGGAAAGGGTCACCGTTTTGGGATGTCACGGTGGACACGAGGCTATGTCCACCGATGGATTTCCTTGCTCCGGGGTCGAGGGACGGATTCGACGCCAACAATAAGGTGGTCGACTACTTGTTTCGTGCTTTGTGTCGGCCCGAGTTCGATCGGGTGCACACCGAGCACTTGGCTTGTAGGATTTGGGCGGTGTTGAAGGAGGCTCATGTTGGGAACGCCCGTGTTCGAGCACGGTTGTATGCGACCTACGGAGAGAGTACGAGAACTTCACTCATCTCCCCGGTGAGTCCATCGATGCCTTGTTTCGCAGGTTCACGGTGGTGGTGAACAACATGAGGGCCAATGTGGACGTGCTCCCGTACGATGATCATGATAGAGCGGTCAAGCTCTTACACTCTTTGGATCGTACGATATGGGGCGGAAAGTTCGAGGCCATAGTCGAGTCGGAGCGGTATGATACTCGACGGTGAACGAGCCGTTCTCGAAGCTCAAGTCGGGCTGAGGTGGATAGGGGCATGACTGCCAAGCTCGAGGGACCGACTGATTCCCATAGTCTTGCCCTCGTTGGTGGTTCCAAAGGAAAGACTAACTCTAACCCATCCACCAGGATGTTCTCGTTTTCCTCTTTGATGTCTATGCCAGATGAGGAGTTTGATGACCTTGGAGAGGACGAGCTGGCGCTGTTGACGAGGCGGTTCGAGAGGTTGCACGAGAACCGCGTGAACATGAGGAGGAACACGAGGACTTGCTTCCGTGCGGCAAGCCGGGACACTTCGTCGCCGACCGCCCGAGAAGACCGAGAACAAGGACGGCTACAAGCACAAGCCGAGGAAGAACGATGACAAGTACCGTTCGAGGCGCGACCACAAGAGCAAGCACAAGAACAAGTACAAGGACGAGCGACGATCGAGGAAGAAGGAGGGCCGAGGCAAGGCCCGAGCGATGGTTGGAGCGAGCGACGTCGACTCCGGGCCCGCGTACTCCACCTCGAGCTCGAGCGGTACCGCGACGACGAGGGAGATCGCCGCAAGAACAAGAGGTCGTCCAAGAACCCGAGCGGGGGCCGAGCCGCTTCGCGAGAGACGGCTTCTCGCACCATGGCGTTGAGCTCCGGCAAGAAGCAAGAAGAGCACACGGAGCGACTCGGACTCGAGTCCGACGACGAGGTGCGTGATGAGCTTCCCTTCTTGCGCCGAGAAGAATGAGAGGCTTGGCTCTTTGCTTGATAACCGTGATGACATGCTTAGAGAGGCCAAGAAAATGAGGAAAGAGCTTAGGGCTTCACTCGAGGATGCTAGGACTAGAGTGGCCGAGCTAGAGACACAGGTGCTTGATAGCAAGCTTGAGATTGATTCGCTTAAGGCTAGCCCCGTTGTTTCGATGAGAATGATTGTGCCGATTGCTCTATTTTCCTTGCTGATCTTGCTTTGTTCAAGGAGAAGCATGCCTCCAAGTGTGAGGAACTAGATGTGTTTAGGGTTGAAGTGGCTGAGCTTAAGTCTAGACCTGCTTTGCTAGGTGCTTGCACTTCTTGCCCTGTTTTGCATGCTAAGATTGATGAGATGCATGTTTACACTAGTTCGCTCGAGGCTAAATTGAAGGAACCCATGCCTACATCTTGCTCTACCTGTGAAATGCATGCATTGAAAAATTTGGAGATTGCACATTATGTTGATCGCTTGCAGGATGAGAATGATGATTTGAGGAAGTTGATGGGTTGGTTGTCCTGGCCACGAGCCTCGTTGAGGATGATGATCGAGGCCTTTAAGAGGCAAGATGGTGAGGGGCTTGGGGCAAACAAGGTTGGTGAGGGAAGTGGAGAGAATATCCGGAGCCACCAAAAACCCACCACAAAAATGATTTCCCACCAAAACCTAACCATCTAAGGAACCGACTAGACACAACCCCAGCTCCACCCGTGTTTCCTACACCCACAAATGACCTACAAAAGCCTATCAAGTTTGTGAGCACTTCGGGGAAAGTGTTCTTTGGGAAGGAGAGTGAGAAGGCTAGTGGTGAGAAACCGGTGGAGGAGTTGAGTGGAGAGAAACCGAGTGAGCAGCCACATCCTAAGCCTAAGCTTGTGAGGTTCCATTGTGGCTATTGTGGAAGAGATGGCCACAAGGAGGAGTTTTGCTTCAAGAGGAAGCGAGAGGAGAAAATGGCGAAGGAGTGGGCTAACGGGGATAAGTTTCACCCCTCCAGCGGTGTACTTAAGCCTCGTGTGCGGATGCCTGTGGCCAAGGCGAGTGTGAGGATAGTTCCGGCTTGGGGTGATCGGAAGAGTGCAGGAGGTGCTGCTGGAGAAGTGAAACCGGCCGACCGGTTTTGGAACCGGCCGACCGGTTTGGGGTCCGCGGAATGACAAGCTTGGTTTCCGTGCTCGTACGAGTGCGAGGGTTGTTTCGGGAGGTCGTGGTTCGGTGGATGGGCCGGAGAGTTTGCGTGTGTGGTCGGGTTGCTAGGCGTTCTCCCCCTCGAGCTCACTACGGGGATGGGAGGAGTCGTAGCTTTGAGAAGGAAAGGAGGGACGGTCCACGAGTTCTCTTTCGTGGCTTTGGTCCCCCTCCGAGCGCAGAGAGGGGTGGTTCCCTCGGTGGTGGTTACCGTGGTGGTGTTCGTGGAGGCGCTTTGGTAGGAGAGATGCTTTGGTTGGTGCTAACCCCACTTTCGAGCAAATGGCTCGGCACCGGTTTTCCTCCTTTGGTACTAACCCCGCTTTGCCGAGTCGTTTGTTCGCTCACGTGCCTATTTTTGATTTTCGGGTGGGAGACTTGAAGAACATTTGGTTGATTGACTCCGGTTGTTCGAGGCATATGACCGGAGACAGGGGGTGGTTCTCAAGTCTCGTCCCGTGGTGACGAAGAGGTACATCACCTTTGGGGACAATGGGCGTGGGCGTGTGCTTTCAGAAGGTGAGATAAAAGTGAGTGACAAGATCACTCTGAGGCGTGTTGCTCTTGTTCAATCGCCGGGGTACAATTTGCTTTCTCGTGTCTCGGCTTGTTGGATGAGGGTTTTGAGGTGTTGTTTCGGCCTCGGTGGTTCTCGGATTGTGGACTCTCGAGGGGACCTTGTTTGTATGGTCGTTCCCGAGGGTCGGGTGTTTCGTGCCGATTTTTCTCGGTCTTCGGGTGTTGAGCGTTGTTTCTTGGCTGGTTCTTCGAGTGAGTTGTGGAAATGGCATAGGAAGTTGGGTCACTTGAGCTTTGACCTTTTGTCTCGCTTAAGTAAACTCAATTTGGTTCGAGGATTGCCACGGTTGAAGCTTGAGAAAGAGTTGGTTTGTGCTCCGTGTAGGCATGCCAAGATGGTGGCCTCTTCTCACCCGCCTCTCACCGATGTGATGACTGAGCGTCCATGCGAGCTGCTCCATATGGACCTTGTTGGCCCGGCTCGTGTGCGATCGCGCGGTGGGAAGTGGTATGTCCTTGTTGTGGTGGACGACTATTCTCGGTATGCGTGGGTGTTCTTTCCGGAGGATAAGGGGGAGACGTTTGGTTTTGTTCGAGATCTAGTCTTGAGGTTGAGGAACGAGAGGCACGGAGATGCCATACGAGCTATCCGCAAGGATAATGGCTCGGAATTCGAGAACTCTCGTTTTGAAACCTTTTGTCATGACTTGGGTCTTGAGCACCGTTTTCGAGTCCGTATACGCCTCCCCGTAATGGTGTTGTGGAAAGGAAGAACAGGACCTTGTGCGAGATGGCTCGGACGATGCTTGATGAGCATAGGACTCCGAGGAGGTATTGGGCGAGGCGGTGAATACCGCATGCTATGTGTCGAACAGATATACCTCGTAGTGCACAAGAAGAAAACATGCTATGAGTTGATGCATGGTCGCACACCCAAGGTGAGTCACTTCCATGTCTTTGGTTGCAAGTGTTTTATTCGAAGAAGGGCAGGAAGTTGGATAAGTTTGAGGCTAGGTCGTCGATGGCATTTTCTTTGGTTATGCATCTCATTCTAGAGCATATCGTGTGCTCAATCTTGAAACTAACCAAATCATGGAGACTTGCGAGGTAACCTTCGACGAGACAGAGCCACGTAGTCATCTTGTCTTTGAGTGTGCAGGTGATGATGAGCTTGGCGAGGAGATCTTTCGGGGAGGAGGAGCATGAACATGGTGATGATGAAGATGGCGGTGTGGTGCCCCCGCCGAACATGTACCCACTACTTCGACTACGATGATGGATGGACCCTCTCGCTACACCTACGACGACAAATCAAGAACGAGGAGAAGCCGATGTTGAGGGGGAGGTAGCTTCGAGGCGAGAACCTCCCCCGCGAGTTCGGGTGGATCACCCAGCCTTCGAGGATCATCGGCGACATGAATGAACGCACTACACGGTCGAGGGTTCGAAACAATTCCCATTTTGCTCATGCCGCATTTGTTGCTTCTTTCGAGCCCAAAGACATTGGACACGCACTATCCGATCACAATTGGGTTAACTCGATGCATGAGGAGTTGGAGAACTTTGAGAGGAATCGGGTGTGGGAGTTGGTTGACCCCTCCCCCGGGGTGTAAGCCGATTGGTACCAAGTGGGTGTGGAAAAACAAAGAGAGAGAGAAGGGTGAGGTTGTGAGGAACAAGTCGAGACTTGTTGCCCGGGGGTTCGGTCGAAGGAGGGGATCGACTACGAGGAGACCTTTGCTCCCGTAGCCCGTTTGGAGGCGATTAGGATCCTTCTAGCCTTTTCTCGTGGCTAAAGGGTTCAAGTTGCACCAAATGGATGTGAAGAGTGCTTTTCGAATGGAGTGTTGGAGGAAGAAGTGTATGTGAGGCAAACCTCCGGGGTTTGAGAGTGAGAAGTACCCCCACCGGTGTACAAGTTGAGGAAGGCGCCGTATGGGTTGAAGCAGCGCCTAGAGCTTGGTATGGCAGGTTGAGGGGGTTCTTGTTTGAGAGAGGTTTTGAGATGGGGAAGGTCGATCGACCTTGTTTTTGCCGAGGGCAGGGCGGAGATATCCCGATTGTGCGGGTGTACGTGGATGATATTGTCTTTGGTGGCTCGTCTAACTCTCTTGTTGCGAGGTTTGCGGATGATATGAGCAGGGAGTTTGAGATGAGCATGATGGGCGAGTTGCGGTTCTTCCTCGGCCACAAATCAAGCAATCAAAGGAAGGAACATTTGTGCACCGTGCTAAGTACACCAAGGACATTGTGAGGAAGTTCAAGATGGAGGACTCCAAGGCTATGACGACGCCGATGAGTACGACTACGGCTCTTGATGCGGACGAGGAAGGTGAACACGTGGACCGAAGGAGTACCGAGCATGATCGGGTCACTCCTCTACTTGACGGCGACGAGGCCGACATACGTTCTCGGTGTGTCCGTGCGCTCGTTTTCAAGCGTCTCCGAGGACTTCGCATCGGCAAGCGGTGAAGAGAATTTTCAGGTACTTGCGTCACACTCCCGACTTTGGCCTTTGGTACTCCGCGTTCTCTTCTTTGGCGCTTCATGGCTTTTCAGACGCGGATTTTGCCGGGTGTCGGTTGGATAGGAAGTCCACTTCTGGGACTTGCCAGTTTTTGGGTTCCTCTTTGGTGTCTTGGTCTTCCCGCAAGCAGTCGAGTGTTGCTCAATCCACGACCGAAGCCGAGTATGTTGCCGCTGCTAGTTGTTGCTCTCAGCTCCTTTGGATCACCTACACCATGAGTGACTTTGGTGAGGAGTATACCCATGTTCCACTTCAATGTGATAGCACCAGTGCCATAAGCGTTGCAAAGAACCCAGTGCTCCATTCTAAAACCAAACACATAGAAGTGAGGTATCATTTCCTGAGAGACAACGTTGAGAAAGGAAAGATAGCGTTGATCCATGTACCCACACATCACCAACTAGCCGATATTTTCACCAAACCCCTAGATCAAGCAACTTTCACTCGTCTCGGGGGGGAACTTGGTGTGTGTTTGATTTCCTGAGTTGGGTGTGTGGGAGCTTTCTTTTGCCGATGGTGTCGAGCCCGTTTTGCCTCCCCTCGAGGAGCCGGTTTGTAGCATATGTATAGCTTTCCTTTGTGCATTTCTTGCATTTGGCATGGCATATGTAACATGATGTATAGGCATCCTTGTATCTTAGATTGCATGCATCTTGTATCATATGCATTGGATAGGAAAAGCTTCTCTTATATACTTTGTTCACCATGGAATGAGATATATGCCCTTGTGAGCTTGTTTGGTATGCTATGGTTAGTTTGGCTTAGCTCTTGATGATCTTGATGAATAATCCATGGTTGATGGCTATGTTTTTGAAAATTGTCACATGTATGCTCTCTCATGTGTAAATGCCTTTATATGATCTTGACTTGCTTTAATGGCCTTGTTATGCTTAATTTGTGATTGGATGGCTAGTTTATTGATCATATGGGGCCAAAGGCTCATTTGCCATCATGAATGTTTAGCCCTCTAGATTTATCTTGTGGAGGAGCATAAGTTCCTTTTTGTCGCAAAGACATTTCATGTACCATTTACCAATCTGAAAATGAAATGAAAAATGCTTGGAGATGTGCTCCCATGTCATATGTGCTGAATTTAATCTGCTTTGGGTGCTAAACCGTTGCATGTTGCCTACCAATGAGAAGTCTCATACATAGAAGTAGGCACATGGCTCGGTGGCTTTGACATGACATGAGGTGCTTGTGGGTGTTTGTGATGGTCTTATGATTAGAATGGCTGTCCTAGCATGAAGTTTGTGTGGCTTTGCCATTTTGGCATGTTTTGCTCATGTCTAGGTTTTTGCGTGTGAGAGAGTAACTTTTCGCAAAATTACTCAAATCCTTGTTAGCCTTGTCCAATGGTTGTGAAACTTGGTGATCATGTAGTTGAGGTCCATACAAACCTGTAGAGTATCTAACTTGCTCATTTGGACATGTGTAGCATCTTGTGATGAATTTTGTATACTTGAGAAGCTCTAGCTTGCATTTGTGCCTTGATTCATGCATTGGCAACAAGGGGGAGAAAGGAAGGTGGAGAAAAGTTGCTGTGTATCCCTGGAACCTTTCTCAAGTGTCAAGGGGGAGCTTGTGCATTTCTTTTGCATTTTTGGCTTTTGGGGTATGGTCTGCTGTGTGAAATCGGCCTGACCGGTTGTGGAAACCGGTCTGACCGGTTTTGGTGGAACCGGCCTGACCGGTTATGGGAATCGGTCTGACCGGTTTTGTGCCCTGAGTTGGCACTTGATCAGGGGGAGCTTGCTTCTGTGCAGGGGGAGCTCTTGTGTGTCTTGGTGGTTGGTGCTCTTTGCTTGAGCATGGTTTTTGTTTCGGATGTGTCGAGCCGTTGCCCTTGCCTAAGGGGTCCGAGACTTGTCTTCTTCAAGTGATCTCGTGTTTTGCCTTTCTCGGTTTTCGATCGCTTGTTGGAGTTTTTCTTTTTGTTTCTTTTCTGTTTTATTTTTCTCTGTATTTACCATGTGTGTGTGTTGTCAATGCACTCATCAAGGGGGAGATTGAGGACCATGTGTGGTTCGAGGACCGGTGGATGGTCGCTTCCTTGTGTGATGAGTGATTGACAACGTTGTGTGGACTGATTCTTGGCTAAGTATTGCAGGTGCAGGTTGCGGCTTGACTCGTGTTGGTGCAGGTGAAGAACAAGCGCGAAAGGTCGTTGCGGTGAGGCCTCCGGTGTGTGGAGAAGACAAGTAGGCTTCGTTCGAGGGACCCGGTGGCCGGCGGGGTCGAGTGCGGGCCGCATGGTGGCAAGAACAAGAAGATGAAGTCGGTGGACGGTTTCTTGGTTGAGCCACAAAACCAAGGTCGAGCCGGACTTCATGGGAGCCAAGTCATGAGTGGTGATTGGCGGAGGCTACATCAAGTTCGCGGGGTTTGCGGTGGTTCACCGTAAAATCACCGGTTACTCCTGCCGAGCCACAAAGCCGAGGCCGAAGATCGGGTGTGGTCGTCGGCCAAAACCGCCCGACCGGTTTGGAGAACCGGTCCGACCGGTTTGGGGTCGCAGTGGCGCCGGAAGCTTCGAGGCGGAGGACACGCGTCGGGATCGCAAGGCTTGCGTTGAGGCTACGCAGGGTGCGGTCGCTGGGCATCCGTCCGATGGTGAATGCATCAAGAATTCCGAATCCGCCCTTGAGGGGCTTGTATCCCTAGTTAGTAGAGAGGGGCTTTTTAGACTTTTGGTTGCCGCCTATATAACCCAAGAGGTGAGAGGTTGGCAGCCAACTCTTGGAACCCTAGCTCATTAGTTTTCCTATTTTTTCCACCTATTTCCTCTAGGTTTTCCTTAGGACTAGCAAGAGAGCTTCACGGAGAAATCTTGTAGAGAGGGATGGATGATCGGGCGGCTTGCTAGACCTTGTACGAATCTTTGTTTCATGTATAGATGATTCGGCGTGATTCCTCAAGGTTTGAATGTGTTTTTCCCGATTGTTCTTGGTGGTGATTTTCGGAGCCCTCTCCCGTGATTTCTTTGCGGTGTTTTCGGGACCTTTCCTTTGGGGATTTGATGGGGGAAATTTGTGGGAACCCTTCGTGGTTCTTTGGGCTGTGATTCCCCTCCCAAATCCGTGAGGAAAAGTGTTCGATTTTGGGGTTTCTTGAGTTCTTGGGTTGGAAGTGCTCTCGGCGAGTTTTCTTCGATTCCTCCTTCTTGGACGAGTTTTGGGGGGATTAAACTTGGCCATGGACTCCTCATGAGGTGTTCCTGATATCCCCAAAGTCTTGTTCAAGTCCGTGGAGTGATTCGGGAGATTGAGATGTGGTTTTGGGGGGAGTTGACCCGCGGCCGTGTTCTTCTCGATCGCCTGTGCCAAAACCGGCCTGACCGGTTTCCCAAACCGGTCTGACCGGTTTCGCCCAGTGGGCTGTTGAGAGAGATCTTTGAACAAGGAAGTCTTTGCTGCTCCATGGCTTCGTTTGTTCAGATGTGGAAGGGTTTTCGAAGTGTTTGGGGTCTGTGAGGAGTTTCTGGACAGAATCGGTCTAACCGGTTTGCCTAACCAGTCTGACCGGTTTTTCCTGCCTTCGTGAGGCTAAGTCCAACAGGAGCGGTCCGACCGGTTTCGAAACCGCCCGACCGTTTGTCTTTGCCGCCGCAGCCTTGTAGTGTGTGTTTCCGCTGCGTGTGTGTTGAGGCTGTTGTTCGGGTCTTGTTCCTAGGTTCAGTAGCACTTCAGTGGCTACGTGAACTTGGCAAGAGAAGCTTGCAGAGGTGCACGAGTGAATTTGGGTTCATAGGCCGGATTCTTGGATAGAATTTTTATCGGCTCCCATTCACTCCCCCCCTCTCTGGTTCGCCGTTTCGGTCCTTCAAGATGGAATGTCGATGTTTCCTTTGTTGTCTTTATCTTCGTGATTTCTATTGGGACTCGCCATCTGGTTGTGTGATAAAGGTAAGATCAGAAGAGATTGGAAACAGATTGAAGAGCAGGGTAAAATTATTGATATCAGATCCATCTTTTCTTGTTGTTATTGTAATCACACTGTGATAGAGAGGAGAATAACATGGATGAAAGAAATTGACCATCTTTTCTTTAACTTCTTTCATATGTTGATGTCCGTATATGCTTGTAGATTTTCGGTTGTTGAGGTTAAGGTTTTGATCTTCCGACATCCTCCAACCATCTTGAATGAGATAGGGATAAACCGATTTGAACCCAAACTATCTTTATTAACCTAACAATTTATTTCATGTTGCATTTGTGGCCATCACTCCACAATACAACTCACACAAGCAAAGATCCAAATAAATCATGTGTTCAAACAACAAACATCAACACAACGATCGTCCTCACAGAAACGTTTCTATCGAAGTTGATAAGGGGTAGGCATTCTAAGAACTTATATCGACAACCTTGGTGGTGAAGATTCAAATTTGATAGCACAAGAAACGAGCTCGAATAGATCAAAACAAAATGATGTGTTTTAACAAGAAGACAAGATTAAATTAGATTTTATACGTAAAATAAGCCAATTTTGAAGGATGACGAAGCTTTCTAGAACATGAATCCTTACTTTTCAACCATTTCTAACTTAAGGCTGCGTCCTACGGTCATCACACGCTCCGATACCACTGTCACACCCGATTTTCCGAAGAAAACCAAATGCATCTCATATGTGCGCCGGGATCAAGTTTACACACATATGATGGACGTCATGAGTGAAATATCAATAAACAAAGCAATAAAAACGTACAAGAGTTAAACCATTACATTATCTCTTTATTACACTCGACGTTTAGACTCGAAGGTCTTTACAACGATCAAACGTTAACTATGAAGACGCAACTCCATCTTCATCTTCCACGAGCACATGACTCGGGGGCACGCAAGCCTCGAACTCCTCGTAGTCGCCGAAGTACCCTCCTCCGGTGTTCTCCTCTCGAAGCAAGGTAAGCAAGGGTGAGCACACTTATGGTTGGAGCTCAGCAAGTGGGGGAAAGATGCAAGGCCATCAAGGATAGGCTAAGAGTTTTGCTGCGGTTAGCACTTCAATGTTGGTCAAATTTTATTAGCAAGCACCTAATTACTAGATGTAAGTTTATACCAACCCACTTAAGCATTTAGGAAAGCATCTTCTCTCAAAACCCACAAGAAACCACAATTTAGTTCCATCTTCAAGTTTATTAATCATGTGAGGGTCCAGGCCACTCTTGACCGTGAGTACGGCTGATCGATCAGTTTTACACTCTGCAGAGGTTGTACACTTTACCCACAGTTCGTGTTCCCCATGTCGCCCGGGTTGATCAGACCCTTAAACACTTCCGAGGTGAGTGGCTAGGGGTCCACTACGAAGCCTTTACAAAGGAAAGAAGAGAAACCAACGAGCCCCCGCAACAGCATTACGGCGAAGGAGCGGACCATAACCCTCCCTAATGGTCAGCACCTTAGCCAAGGTCGCTACCCCAAAAGAACCGGGCTATACCCCTTCAACTCCGGCCCCCGTGCCCCTCTCGGAAAAGAGCTATCGCCTAACCCACTCTCCTAATTAATTGGCTAAGCCGAGCCATGTGGACTGTGGTTGCACCGTTTTCCGGGTGGTTCTCCATGTTCCGATTAAACCATATGATCTTGTTATTAACCATAAGCACACACATACATGTATATCATCCAAGTTATCATGATCAACATTCAACATATTGCATAAGATTCATTTTAACCATCCCAAGTTATAGCAACTAAGCATTTCTACCCAAAACATTTATTTAAAAGGGTTGTCCAAGGTAATGAGGGTAAAAGTCTAGTCATGTCCTTAAAAAGGTAATTTCCCATCAAGTTTATGCAATACAACATTTAAAAGTAAACTTAGTTATCATGCAAGTTGTGTGGGACAAAATAGAATATGCAGGGGGAGAAGTCCACTTTCCTTCCTTGCTTAAACACTGGAGTTCTTCTTCTTCAAACACTTGCTCTTGATCTACTCCAACCGGTCGCTCACTTGAAACGGCACGACGTCTACGAGCACACAAGAAAGCATACAATAAACAAAACAATACACCAAGCAAAGGTAAACTGATCTGACAGAAGAAACAGATAACAAGGTAGCTTTAAAGAAAGGTGGTTAGGAAAGATTAGGTGTAAGAACATAGTTGATTCACCAAGAGAGAACAAAGGTTGGCTCTAGGAAAGCAATCACAAGGAACACCCGGAACTATCAGGTGATTTGGATGATCATAAACAAGAGCTAGCTATGTGCTTGGTATATTTTAATTTAATAAAGATCATATGCATAGGTTATTTCAAAGAAATACCCTATTTATAGTTAAGCAAGTTATATTTGTATTTAAAAGACGATGTAAGCCTACTTCAATTTTATTTATAAATATTCAAGTTTAACTTATACAAATTAAACATTTAATTTAAAAGAAACATGTAAAAGCATCTAGGTGCTTAACTTTGTATTTCCAGTTATTCTAATCAAATTACAATTTAAAAACACATTTATATTCATATTAA
Source organism: Cenchrus americanus (assembly GCA_947561735.1). Classification (NCBI taxonomy): domain Eukaryota; kingdom Viridiplantae; phylum Streptophyta; class Magnoliopsida; order Poales; family Poaceae; genus Cenchrus; species Cenchrus americanus. Next base: position 121,783,671 of record OX387242.1, on the reverse strand, counting down.
TCAAATTAACAATTTAATTAAGAAAACTCGAGATAAACCTATATTGCTTTTATTTAGGAAGCAAATTGCATAAACATTACTCAAATTAAGTTTGATTATAAAAACCGAGGTACACATCTAATTAGTTTTTAATTATAAGAAATATTTAACTAGTATTAGTCATATTAATTTCCTTATGAAAACACGTGTTAAACTTCTAATTAGATTTTAATTAGAAAAGCATGTGTAATAGGATTTAATCATATTTAACATTTAAATAAATTATAAAACAAGGAACATGTACAACATTGGTCCTATCACGTAGTTTTAGTTGATATGAGACTAACGCAACTTGAAACGGTGGAAACGGAGCTAAAACGCACAAGATTCGGCCAAAACAAGGTTCTAAAACTGACGGTCTTGAAAAGACGGTCGCGTGGACACCAAGAACGCTTAAAACGGAGCTAGGACGGAAAAGATGTGGCTAAAACAAGTTTCAGGGGCTTTTCTGCGAAGAAACTAGGCTTCCAGGGGCTTAACTGCAAGAAACCAGGGGCTAAAATATAATTACACATATAAACCGAAGGTTTATAGTGCAAAAGACAAGATTGGACCTTTGGTGGGGAAAAACTAAAAAGCTCGGGGGCTTAAACGAAGAAATCAGGACCTAACTGGAAGGATTTCTATAGGTGGAAGGGCATAGTTGTGAATTCCGGAAACTGGAGGTCCTTTTTGCAAAACTGCCAAGGCAGCCCGGCGGGAGGGGCCGAGGGTGTGCCACGTGGCGAGCCGTGATTGGCCGCGCCGACGCGATGCTGACGCCATGCTGACGCAAAGCCGTGGACCGACGCATGTGGACTCGGTCCCACCGGCCCACTGGTGGACCGATCTAAGGGGTGTGCCCCGATTTAATCCGGGGCCGTCCCCTATGGATCGGGCGGCCGGGGGTGGCTCGCAGCCGTGCGCGGCGGCGGGGACGGGGTGCCGGCGGCGCCGGCGAGGCCGACGGCGAGCTCGCCGGAGCTCGCCGATCTCGAGTTCGTGCACGGTGCACGGTTTTCGGCACGGTTTCAACCTACGCGGAGGCCGGGAACGAGGCAAACTTGAATAGGGACTCGGGGAGGCGGCTGCGGCGGCCACGGCGGCTCGCACCGCGAGGGGGCGGCGCGGCTGGCGGCGGCGCGCGGAGGCAGGGCTACGGCTCGGTATAAGATAAATGGAGGCAGGGGAGGTTTTGCTCACCACATGAAGACCAACCGGTGAAGGTTTGGGAGGCGGAGATGGATCCACGGAGGAGATCGAGGCGGCGGCCGAAGCTTGAAGACGGCGGCGGTGCTCTGGGTTCCGCGGCTTGGTTGGCGGGGAGGAGAAGGGCTCAGGGGCGTCGGGTCCTCATGCGAACGGCGCGGACGTCGGTCGAAGACGAGGAGGAACCGGGGGACTTGTTCACCGGCGGCGGGGAGCTTGCGCGGCCGCAAAGGAGGCGGGCGGGGATCTTCACGGCGGCGGCGCGTGTGCGAAGGTGGAGAGGTGCGGGGCTTGTACGGGTGCGGAAAAGGGAGTGCGCAAGGCTCGAGCATGCCTTTATAGGCTAGGAAGGAGGAGAGGGAGCGGCGTCCGGGCCAATTGGCCATCAATGGCCATGGCGGCGGCCGGTTGCCTCCAGGCAATTAAGGGGGGCGCTTGATTAGGGAAAACCGAATGGAGAATTGATGGGGAAGATAAAACCGGTGCATTAGTGCTCCTTGATGGCGGCTTGAAGGAGGGAAGGGGCGGGGGATGCGGCGGTGGCAGCGCTGGATGCGGAGCAGAGGGGGAGTGCTGGAGGTGGGAGGCGAGCCTGACATGCGGGGCCGGCCTGGCAGCGAGAGGGGAGAGGAAGAAGGGAAAGGAGAAGGGGCTGACGAGCGGGCCCCAAGTGGCAGTGACTGATAAAAAAAGAAAAAGGGGAGAGAGGAAGATGTTGGGCCGCGGCGGCTGAGTTGGGCCAGAAGCGGGATCTGGGCCGGGGAGGAAGGAGGTGGGCTGGGCTTGTTGTTTTTGTTGTTTTTTCCTCTTTTTTTTCAAATCCTTTTCAAATCTTTTTCAAACCCTTTTTAAATTCAAACCTTTAAACAAGTTTTCACAAACTTTTCTCAATTATTTTTAAGGACTTTTTCACAAATATTTTAAGACTTTTAAAACCACACCACAGTCAAAACTCATGCATTCAAATCATGATGCACAAGCACTTATTGCTTCTAAAATTATTAGAATGATATTTAAATATTTTTAAGGCCAAATTTATTTGATAATTTATTTAATCCTTACAAAATAAAATCTAAAACACCTTGTTGCTTACATTAATTTAGTGATGGAAAATTAGGGTGTCACAAGGATGTGGCAAGACCTATATAGAGGAGGAACAACCCAGCGGGCAGCGGCTGAGGCGAGAGTATGGGCGGAAAAGAATGTTGGACAAAGTGTCTCTCCTTCGAGTTCCAGTCCTGATCTTAGGAGCCGATCAAGACTCTTGACAGCCCCATCCATTCTCGTACGCACGAGGAGAAAGAACTGCAGATTGTGAAAGATCGGTTCTTGGTGTGTAGACCCAGTGTTTGCGATACTGACACGCCCACCTGAAGTCATCTTGGGTCCCATTTGTTCAACTTGGCAACCACAACGTCCTGCTGATGCCATGCATGGTTGAGAGTTGAGACTGCGTCGCTGGCATCCTGTCTCCTCGGGTCAGTTTACTAATTCATAGACATAGGGTCATAGCTAGGAGTAGTCTTGACAAATGCCAGTCACCTTTGTAGTCTAATTATTACTTACTCACTCTGGTTACATATTAGAAGTCGTTTGCGACAGTCACCAAAGCACAACTTTGACTTCTCTTTTCTATAAAAATCTTTATTGGAAAGTTATAAAAGTACGAGGAGTATATGTATATTCTTATAAAAGTAATTTTCAAGACAAATCTATTTATACGATTTTCACATTTTCAAACTTACGACTTAAAAGTTGTTCATGATTTATATTACCAACAATGTTTGACTCAAATCTTGTCCAAAATGACTTCTAATAGGGATTCGGAGGGAGTAGTTTCCCGGAAGAGTCTTAATTACAAATTTCTTCGTTCATTCCTTATCCTCTTCTCATTTTTTTTTGCCTAAGAAAACACACTGATCTGTGACAAGTCAACGGAGTCACAAGAGGAACCGCGTGTGAGAACGTACCAAAAGCCAGAACAAAGCACAAGCAGCCGTGACGTCCGGTGTGGAACTGAAAAGCTTTGTACATGTGTATGATATGTGCTATTTGGCATGGACTCCAGGTAGTACCGTAGTAGTCTGCAAGACTGCAACTGCGAGTACCCGGCGCCAAGCACAGGTTGGCTTACCATGATTCAGCATGGAAGGTATCGAGAAGCAACAGGATCGCACGCGTGGAAAACGGGGCGCGTCGGGCTCGTTTCGTTTCAGGGACTCGCCTTGGTACTCCGTGTTTCGACGTCACGCACGTTGTCTCATGGTGGTCTCATGGTTGCTAGTGCTTTTTCCATCTTGTTTTTTTTTTTCCTTCTTCTTGGTCAGCGGTTGAGCTTTTATTTTGGCCAAAGTCGAAAATGGGATCATGCAATAATGCAACCAAAATAGCGTGATTTTGTATTTGTTTTTTTTAGCTGCTGCTGACAGTGAACGAATAGCTGAAAGTGCATTGGGCTTCGTGGAAGACGAGGGGTAATTGGGTTCTCCACCTAAGGTAATTGCTTGGCATTTGTCTGTCTAAAGCACTGGAAGTTGTCATGGAACATTTGCAGGTAGGAAGCCCATCACGGAGGTTCACTTGCGGATAATGGACACCATGGCCTTGGCCTTGTTTAGTTGGCTAGAAATTTGTTGAAATTTTGCTACTTTTTCAACTCTCTCTCCATCACATCACATCCATACACCAAAAGACATATGTTCGGAGCAGTAAATGTAGGTAAAAAAATTAACTAATCACACAGTTCTGTTGTACATCACGAGACGAATCTTTTGAGCATAGTTAGGCCATGATTGGACAATATTTACCACAAACAAACGAAACGTGCTACAATGTGCTATAGAGAATGCTAGGTTTGCCCATTCCCAAAAAAAATGGTAAAGTTGTTGCTGATGAGGTTTTAAAATATACCACCCCAAAACTCCCAGACCATGTACTACTACCTCCACCAGGTATTATAAGTTGGAGGACTGTTTCAAATTATAATTTGTGTGACTTTTAAATTTCAAATTTGTTCGCCCACCCTATTCAAAAAATATTTATCAGATTTCATTTGAGGTTAACCGTCGAATTCAAAATTTTGAAAACTGAATTCAAAAAATTGAAAAATGAAAGGAAAGTTTCTAAAAAGTACTTCTAGGTGAATAAAATCTAATGGCGCCAAAAATTTTCAAATATTGGTTCATTTAGTATTTTTTACGGGTATTAGAAGTTCAGCTAAAAAATAGAAAGAAAAAATTCAGCCGGTTGAACTTGTAATGCCCGAAAAATACTAAATGCACTAATATCTGAAATTTTTTGCACCATTAGATTGTATGCATCTCGAAATATTTTTAGTTTTTATTTTTTTAATTCAAATTTGAAAACATGCCAAATTTTTCATTGATTCGCAACCGACCGACTAACCAAATCGGTCTTACGAATCGTTAACCGGTGGCAACCAATTGAACTACGAGTTACCGCCGCAACCGGTTACCGCCTCAACTGGTTTGGTTAACCGAGCTGACCGTCCGGTTGACTGGTGGCAACCAGTTAAACTAGGCATTTGATTTGGACATTTGAATTTAGCCGGTTGACCGGTGGCGACCGGTTGAACTAGGCGTTTGATTTGTAACCGGGGCGGCTTACGGCTACCCGTAGCTAGTGCTAAGAGGCCACCGGTCGGTAGTTAAAGCTAGGCCTGTTGTTTTTATCCACTATCCATATTCAAATCCACACAAATCTCAAATGGGGAGGGTATGGGTAGAAAATAATTATTCATTGAAGAAATAGGTAGGGTGGGTGCGGGGAGGGTACAAATAATCCATTTGGTATGTATATAATCCAGTACAAAACTAATTATCCATTGGGTATGAGTGGGATTGGGGAGGGTAAGAAGTGGATAATAATTATTTGGATTTGGGTATGAATAAAAGTGGATTTATCCATACCCTCCCCAGTGACAGGCTTAGTTAAAGCCCTGGTGATATGTAGGACCCTTTGTTGCGGTGCTGATTATGACAATATTGATTGCGGGTAACCCAGAAATGGTAATTAACACTGAACGTCGAAAAGAGGCAAATCTGATAGTGGGGATTCACCAGAACGTTAATCTAACAGCAAAAAAAAAAGTGCCAGCGTAAAAGTTTAGTTTTTTTGTCTCTTGAAAAAGTCAAAAGTTCAGTTGAGACTTGACTGATCAACTATATATTTTGTCTCCTTTTTATGTGAGAATCATGTAATAACGCTTGCACACGGAAAGGAAAATCCATGCAAACTCTTTCTCACTGCAAAAGAAAAATAGAAACAAGAAATTTCCTCAACTAATAACCGCGAAACTTAAAAGACGGAAAAAAAATGTGATCACAACAACCCACACGTACGCGGGCCAATCTCTCACGTGTCCGGTGCGGTATCTTGGCCTTATCGGATCTTACAGCTTTCTGCCCTCCACACCCGCAAAGCCACCGCCGCACGGCGACGCCCCCCTCAGCTCACCCGCCGCTCCGCTTCTCTCACCTCGAGGCGGTCTCCCCTCGTCGGCGACGACGACCGAAGCGGGGTGCCCGTAGCATCGCTTCGGCGAGCGCGCCCGTCCGGCGGAGGGGGCGCCCGAGATGGCGATGCGGCACCTCATCACGGGCCAGAACAGCTGCGCCCCGGACGGCGCCTCGTCGTCCAACCCCCTCAACGCCTTCGCCAACGCCGTCCTCGGCCAGTCCTCCAAGACGCAGGTGAGCCTCCTTAGCCTTAGCTCAGCGGGAGTAGTCTGGAGCTCGGGGGCCGCGGTGACGCGGTGACGGTTTGAGTCTTGGATCAGCCGACCGCGCCGCTCGGGTTGGATGATTTGTTATGGGCTGAGCAATTATGTCGGAAGAGAAATCAATCCTGTTGTTTTAAGTTGTTGGTAATTCGACCATTCCGTGATGGTTAGGTTGGTACCATGTCAAATGTGTTATTTTGTGCGGTAATTATGTGAGCCCCAACTAATATCACCACGCCAGTCTGCTAGATGTCCCTGATTCTGAGTAGAATTACTGATCTCTGCGTTCCACTGTCACTTGGCTCCGATTGAGTTGTGAATTTGTTTAGCTGGAACTGAAATTGCCAGTACACTGTACACCTCGGTCAAGATCATGTATCAAACATGAGGTAGTACTTTTCTGTTACCAAAGGGGAGCAGGATGAAACAGCTCATGTTGCTTCAGTTGATAGGATGCTCAATTTTCCAATTTAAGTACCCAGTAAGAAATCTAAGTGAGAATTTCTGATTGACTTACTTGTTGTACCATGTTTCTCTGATACAAATAAGAGTGGATATGTAATATTGTGCTGTGGTTAACCTCCAAATGCATTTATTAATATGTTACAGTTAACATCAACACAACTCTCTCCATAAAACACCCTTTTCCTTTTATTTGTGCAGTCAATAAAGGAACTTCCTGGCTCAGTAAGTGTTCCATCTACATCTGGTTTTGGCACAGGTGCTCCCTTGTCAACCATCCCAGGTTCAGAGAATGAGTTCAAACAAGATCAACGACCCCTTGCACGGGTAAGGGTTATTCCGAATGCTGCCCTTTTATTCCCTTTACATGCAATCCTAAATCCTAACTGTAACTGAGAACTTGTAGGGTGCCGACTTCATTCGTGGAGGTCCTGCTAATGATTGGATTGAATCTTTTCGCCCTCCCGGGGTTCCTGAAGTTGGAGGAGCAGAATCACAATTTGCAGAATTTGATCAAATCTATAACAATACAGGGACAACCATTGGACCGCCCCTGGATGGTAAATGTCTAGATTTTAGTCTTTCTTTTTACTGGTTATTTTTCTGTGTATATTGCACAAATACATATCTGCTGTTATTTATTACACAAATACTGCCAGCTTGTTGAATACGGCTTAATACTTATTATTGTGATGTACTACTGCTCTTGTATATTACAATCCTTGATTTCTGTGGCCCTTAATGTTTCACATCCGGCGTACTTTCAATCCAACTTGCTTGAGATAAAAGGTTTGGCTGTATCAACACTAAGCTCCAGATCCCACTTTAATATATAGTGCTTGCATACTATGGAATAGTTCAAATCTTAAATGCCTTGGTTCTTGACTTTTTGTTATGCAAATTGTGTTTGATTGTGAGGTTTGAAGTTTAATATATTGAAAAAAAGCATTTGATAAATAGTTGCATTATTCTTCTAACATACTATATGAAATAGGGAGTTTACCTCCGGCTTAGTATTTTCCTAGTTTACAATGATACCAAAATACAACACTATAGTGATTCTCACATAATTCATTTCAGGTCCACCACAAAGGGTGTTGTCTGGTGTCTTGCATTCTTTTCTTGCAAGTGGCAGAGCTGGTGTGCCGTTTCAACCTGTTCCAGTACCAGCTCTTGGTTTATCTGAAAGTGACAAACAATGCATACGTGATCGTAGCTGCATAATGGCAAGGCATATTTTGGCTGACCAACCAGAAGAATATATACAGGCTCAGGTTAACTTATAATTTCTTAACTCTCTGTATCTGAAAAATTACCTAGGACTGTATGTGGTTTGATCATAATATTGCTGCTTTCTGTTTGCTTGTTTAGCTAGAATTGCACAGTAACTTCAGTTTTGCATGTACCTTCTAAGTTCAGTGTTTCTCTTATTGTTGGTGACCTTACTTACTTTTTTATGTTTGTCAGGTCAACACCTTGTTGCATTCACTTGATATTGACAACCGTATGAGAGGCCCTATGCATGGACAATACCCAGAGCTGGAACAGTATTGGAATCAGTCCCAAAGTTCTATGGGACCTGCTTCGATGCATAATGCTGCAGATAAATGGATTACCGAGTTTGGCAATCAAAATAATAACCCAGAAAGTTGGGCTAATTCTTTCGAGCAGCAATATGGCCCAAATGGTTGGGCCTCTGAGTTTGAACAGGTCAAGAGTCTTCAGCATGCTTTTTTAGGATATCTGCAATATGGATTCTGGAAGTTGCTATGTTGCTGAACTAGTTATCCTAGAAATAGACATGATGTGGAGTTGATATGTATTTGTCTTCTCAGCTCCTTTTTGCCTTCAATCCAATTCTATGCCCAATTAGGATGCTTAAAATTGCTTTGTTTTTGCCTGACATGCTCAATTTTATATAGTATCTGTGATTTAAATTCTCATCTATTTTTTTTCTACTGTTGCAGCATCAGTCTCAGATGGCTGTGGGTCAGATGGGAGGAGTGAACATGACCAGTCTCGCTGCTATGGAGCAATCCCGTATGCTTGCACAAACATTAGCAAGTAATAATGACCCAAAGTTTCAGGTATAAATGATGACCTGATCACTGTATGTAACTCTGTTTTATATGTGCTGTGCACTATGATTTGCTAGATAAGTAGTATCTACCTCATTTTCCAACTTGAGTTGAATTTTGATTGAAGCATAACTCGTCCTAGTTTGCTCTGTTTGTTCTGATTAGTATCTCTCTGTGCACAATTGGTTGGATGCATTAATAATTAAAATCCATTTGGTGTACATATGCTGTCGATCTATCATTTTGTTACATGTAAAAGCAGATCATTTTTACTGTGCACAATTGGTTGGATGCATTAATAATTAAAATCCATTTGGTGTACATATGCTGTCGATCTATCATTTTGTTACATGTAAAAGCAGATCATTTTTAGCATTGAATATGCACATTCCGTCGGAGCGTTTTTTTCTTATCACTTCTGGTGAAGTTGTGAATGGTGTAGGGACTTGTTGCATTTTATCCTTATAGATAACTTTAACAGGATGACACATGAGCCATCAGCTATGAATCACCGATACTTCGCTGACCCCGCCGTACCCATATCCGATGCTTCCTCCAATCAAAATTGTAGGGTGTTTTGGCTTTTCTACATTCATATATATTATTATGCATCTAGACATACACTATGTCTAAGTGCATAGCAAAAACTATGCACCTGGAAAAGCCAAAACGACCTACAATTTGGAACGGAGGGAGTACTTATCCAATACTTTGATATGTTAATACTTGGATACTCTCTCTGTATCACCGCTGGTTGTTTTCCAAAATTGTGTATGGCTGTACAGGTATCACTGTATTGGTGATACATATGCCATCAGTTCGGAAATTGTCAGCATAATCTTTGTGTGCCACTTTTTGAAAACTTCCTTGCATACTTTGGGTTTCCTTGTAGGTTTTTTTAACCGTAAAACTGGGAGCGTTCCCCACAACATTTTGTTGCATAAAAGGAGGGAGATATTTACAAGAGAAGGGTTTCTTTAAAGTTAGCCTGTCTTAATTGTCTAAATATAATCTTGCTTTCAAGAGTGACCGAGTGGGGGACCTTGTTGGATATGCAGAGAGGGAATATTGTGCTTTTGTATTGGCTGTTCACTATTACTTGTCATATCTGAACCATTGTTCAGTATTGACTTGATCCAAGACCGTGTATCAAACAACGATATGCTTACCAGTCTTATATTAAGTTTATAGGGTCATTTGGATCATCCTGTTGTAAGGGCCTGACAATATCCTCTTTTTTCTCATTTTGGGAAGAATTCTAAGTTCTTCCAGTTTGTTTCAAAGATGAGCCGTGGCGAACTTATTATAGAAGATAATCAAGTAAAACAAGGTTCAGCATCCCAATCCAATGGCTGGGCTGATGAATTTCAAACACAGTACAATGCTAATGCAAACTCATGGGCGGATCAGTTTGCACATGAAGAGGTAATAACATAGAGATGGGTGTACAGCATGCTTAATGGAGATTTAATTTTCCATGGTCGAAGTAATTTTTTTGATAATCAATGGTACAACATGACACTTTATAACATGCAACTTTTTAGCTCTCTCTCTCTCTCTCTCTCTCTCTTGCCTATGAGCATGTGTGAAACTAGGAGTCTTCAGGATGTGTTTGTTGAATAAACTTGCAGAACTGCTGAAGCTTCTGATTAGATATCTCCCAAACCCATGGTGGCTGCGTTTTCGCTATAGGACCTGCATATGATGAAATGATCATCCTTTAGTGCAAACCTTCTGATATTCTGGCATTCCTGTTGTGGCAGCATCACACCTTTTGTTTTATTCCAACGTGTCAGCTGTGCTCTGATTACATTTTTCTCACTATTCTTCATCCTGCAGCTTTCACAAGGGGCGGATAAGTGGGCTAGCGAATTCTCTAGTCAACATAATCAGGGTGCTCTTAATGAGAGCTGGGTTGACGAGTTTTCAAAATTAAATGTCACTGACGAATGGGCAGAAGAATTCAGTGGTGGTTTTGGCGAAAGCTCTGCTGATCCATGGGCAGATGAGTAAGTACAAGTCTCTTGTGCCTCTGTACATTTGCTTTGTCATGGGAATAGCATTCAGTTTGAGTCGACATCAATTGCTTCTTTCTTGGTGTGTTGTCAGACCTATCAATCAGATACTGAAATAACTTTGGGCCTTTTATTCAAATATCCCATTTAGTTTGGCAAATTATTAATATAATTGTCTATTATTTTATATGCTGTGTGAATTATGTTGTGTTTTAGAGGAGACCCTTTAATATAGCTGTTACATTATGATATCATACCACCAAGTGTTATCATGCTTTGTTTCTAGGTTCCAAGAACAGTTGTCATCTTTCAAACAAAGCTCAGGTGCTTCTCGAGGGGTTTATGTTTTTTCTGAGATCAACCCATATGTTGGCCACCCTAATCCAATGCAAGAAGGACAAGAGCTCTTCCGCAAGGGCCTCTTAAGTGAAGCTGTTCTTGCTTTAGAGGCTGAAGTTTTGAAGAATCCTGATAATGCTGAAGGTTGGAGGTTGCTTGGAGTAACACATGCAGAAAATGATGATGATCAACAGGTGATGTGTCTCCCTTTAATGTTTAGATTTTTTTATGTGTCAATTATGACTGTATCAAAGATCAAAAGGCATGTGCGCTTACTTTTTCTCAATATGTAGGCGAACATGTATACTACTGCATTTTTGTGTATGAGTTGTGTTCATTATGAGTTCTGAATAGATCAATTTCAAAGAGTTGTTTAAACAAATCTGAGAGGTAAAAAGCATTAGTTGGGTGGCTGAACTTGATTGTATGTAGCTGCTCTGCATGCAGTATACAAATTGTCACGAGTGATAGTGCGAACCATGCGCCGTTGCAGTTTCTGTATACCTATCAGGAAAAATGCATTTTGGTTAGTCTTTGGCATGATAAACTATGATGTTATGACCTAGGGGTTCCATGATGCGGGCCATTAAGATGAGTTTTGTTTCTAATTTATTGCTTTGAATTCAGGCCATTGCAGCAATGATGCGGGCGCAGGAAGCAAATCCGACAAACCTTGAAGTTCTTCTCGCTCTTGGTGTTAGTCACACAAATGGTTAGTGCCTGGAATTGTGAGAGCAATTTATTGTCCTCAATGTGCTCCTGGCTCTCTGGAACATATTTTACTGACAGAAGTTGTCATTGGAAGTAATCCTATTTCCACGCTGATGCAAAGCAATTTCACCAGGAACAATGAACAACTAAACACACCTTATTGAACTTATTCATCTTGGAGGGAAAACATATCTATTTTCTTTTGTAATTTCAAAGAAAAGAAAAACTTTTCCATGCTCCTCCAAGTTTCATGACCGATAATGGAATGCTTTGCTAATAGCATTTTCATTATTTAAAATATTTAAAATAATAGCATTTTTAGTATTTAAAATATTTAAATTTAGTTCATGTAGGAAATTGATCAAAACAGTGAATTATATGATATCTTGAAAAGGTTTAATCCTTCTGCACAATTTTTGCAGAATTGGAGCAGGGAGAAGCATTAAGATTTCTTTATAGGTGGCTTCAGAATCATCCAAAATATGGGGGCCTTGCCCTTCCACAGTCTACTGATTCACCTTATGGTCCAGATGTAAGTGCATGCTATGTGCTTTTAGTGTGGATGTTTCAGTTTTGTATAGTAGTACATCGAACTATGACAACTTCAGATTTCTGATGTGTATCCTGTATACATGATTAGATGTTTTTAGTGCAGTCATATACTTTATTCTAATGTGTTTCAATATATTTATTTCTCAAAATATTTTTATTCTGACATACTAAATGCTTTCATCTCAGGTTGTTAGATTGTTTAATGAAGCAGCTCAGATGTCACCTGAAGATGCTGATGTACATATAGTTCTGGGAGTCTTATACAACCTATCAAGAGAATATGATAAAGCTATAGCTTCATTTAAGACAGCACTACAGCTCAAACCTCAGGACTATTCACTCTGGAACAAGCTTGGTGCAACCCAAGCAAACAGTGTTCAGAGTGCTGATGCAATATTGGCATATCAGAAGGTAATTAGTGACAATATAATGTTTTAAAATTTCAACTTTGTTCATTCTTCCCAGTCGATGACCCAACTTTGTTTCTATCATATTTATGCTTATTAAATGGCCCATTATCCTGTCCTTCGTTGGTCTTTGGCTATTCCTTTTGGCGGAATATTTCTGGCTACTATATCTGTGTTAGATGCAAAACTAGCATGTAAAACTGTATGGTTCTTGTCTACTTGTCTTAATCTATATTCCTAAATAATGCATGTGGGTCCTGTTGGACTTGTTGAAACTCGGAAATGGGTGTTATATAGACTGACACAGACATGGAAGAAGTGGTTTCATGTGTCAACTTTAGTGGGAAAATTCCTGTTACAATGTAAGATTTGTTTGGCCAAATTCTTTTAAAGACATCTCATCTGTTTGATTAACATTACATTTTTTGTATTATCTCCTCCATCTATGTCTGATATAAATAAATAGATGTAATTCAAACTTATCTCTGGGTTATTCAATGTAGATAATATTGCGGCATCCTGGTACAATAGCCCTTGTTTATGCATTTGAAACACAACTAATCACAATATGTTGCTTGTTGGTTTCAGGCTCTAGACTTGAAACCAAACTATGTCCGTGCATGGGCTAATATGGGAATCAGCTATGCCAACCAGGTAATTTTTCTCAAGTAGTGTAGAATGCTATCGCTTGATCATGTTATCAGTTGTAAATCACATTCTTTACTACTACCTTGTGCTAAGTAAGAGGCCATATTTTGACTTTGCCTACCTTCTCAACAATACTACACTAACATGTAACCATGATGGAACTTCTCTTTTTTTAGGAGTAGAGATTTCTGCAAACTGTTGTGACTTCTGCATTTCAACAGACAACCTGGTAACCCTTATTGATGCCGATTTTTTTATATGATGCTTTTGCAGGGTTTGTATGAAGATTCCATTCGGTACTATGTAAGGGCAGTTGCGATGAATCCGAAAGCTGACAATGCCTGGCAGTACTTGAGGATTTCTCTTAAGTATGTCATGAACACTCGCTGTTCCTTCTTGCGAACCTCACTATAAGCAATGCTAATTTTACTAACCAATCATATGATGTTTCATTTTAAAACCAGCAATGCGTCACGAGTTGACATGATTGCTGCATGTGATGCCCGCAACCTCGACTCTCTTCAGAAAGAGTTCCCTCTGTGAGTCTTGGTACTGGACAGTAGCTGTTGAGGAGATCCTCGTCCAGGAAGGAAAGCAGCAAACTTGCAATACGCATGCTGTTATTGGCTGCACTCATGGAAATGGAACTGGAATCCAATAGCCTTGCCTTTTCCGATTCTTGTTTGATGTATGTCGATTCTTCTATTTAACAAGCAAGTGGGGATGTATAGGAAGTGGGGGAACAACACTGAATTGTAGATGTGAAATACCATGGCAATTGGCAATGGTGGCAAAGGGAGGACAGTATTTGTAGTTACATTTACGGGAGGCGCCGCAGGAATAAAAAGAATGGTCAAATAAAAAAAATGCCCTTCATCACGAGGGTGGTACCTCTTCGTGTTCGCTGATAATGGAAATCTCTCATATTCTGTTATGACTCGTGGTAAGCGTGAATGGAATATATTTCGGAACTGCTAGCGCCCGGACGTCTCCTTCCGGGCGCTAGCCATCGGACGGGTCGCTACCGTCAGATTTTAAGATGATAGGTCATCAGCCCTTGGATTGTAAAGTCTCCCTTGGATTGTAAAGTCTAACGAGCAATGTTGCGAGTCATTGTGAGCATGTTGTGTGCAACATCCAAACACCTCCCTCCTCTCATCTTGTGACTATATTGCGATCATGTTGCAACAACAGGAGCTCTCCTCCCCCCTTGACACATTTCAACATCACGATATAACACCTAACATCACATGTCTGCAATATCGAAACTTAACATCCGCAACATCTAAAATTAATGTTTGCAACATCTAAAATAGGTTTAAAATAGCTGCAACACCCACAACATTCAAAAACAAATAGTTGCAACATAGGTAATCAAAGTTGCGTTGGGGATCAACATCCGTAATATTGAAACATCTAGATCTACTTTTGCAACATCCACACGTCAGACACACGCTCACAACATGCGCCAATTTGCCTGCTGCTCGCCACGGACGCCACTCGGAGCTTCTCCGGCGGCCTGTGCGGGCGAAGCCGTGGCCCGCAGCCTGGCCGCGCCGTCGGCGAGAGTCGCTGCTATTCGCCGCACGAGCTTCGCCCCTGACCACCGGCGTGGGAGGGCAGGTGGCAGGCCGTCAGGCCTAAGCGCCACCGCCAGCTGCATTCTTCTAAGCGCGACGCTGGTCCTCACGGCGGCCTTCCTGGCGTGGGCGGCGACATCCTTGGCGCAATACCTGCGCAGCGAGAGGAGGCGGCGGCCGCAGTGCACGTTGAGGACCCCGCCGCAGCTCCGGGATGGCTTGAGGTGCTTCTGCAGCAACCCGACGGCAACGAGCAAGGCGGAGGAACTGAATAGGCCCACGGTGGCGGCAGGCCGCGCCCCCAACGTGGCTGTTGGAGCATAAGTGAATTGCCCACCTTTCCCTATCAGCTTAAGCTTTTGGGTTGAACTGGTTGGTGCATGCAACTCAATATGGTATCAGAGCCAGAGGTCTCGAGTTCGAATCCTGGCGGGCGCGTTAATTAAAATAATCACAGCCCACTCCAATATTCCACGTATGCGGCTTGAGGGAGCCTGCACGTGAGGGGGAGTGTTGGAGTATAAGTGAATTGCCCACCTTTCCCCATCAGCTTAAGCTTTTGGGTTGAACTGGTTGGTGCATGCAACTCAATAGTGGCCAAGCTGCTACTTTGCGCAGAGCTCCCTGGCTGCCTCTATGCGGAGCTTCTCTATTTGAAGAAGTGCATCTATGGATGGAGGCGCTAGAGAGGGAGCTAAGAGAGAGGGGAACGAGGAGGGTTCGAAGAACGGTAATGCGTGGCATCGGGCGTCCGACGCGTCGGACGGAGGCGGGGCCCACTCGCGACCTTATCCCCACGCGGACGCCCTCCACCAACTCATTTTCCCACCGACGCCGACGACATGCCTTGCCGCTGGAGATCAGGGCGCAAGGGAGCTTCGAGCGCGGACAAGTGCGGCGCCGTCGGGCGCAGTCCTCCGAGCTCGCAACGACGCGTGGGCCCGACCGCGGTGGGGGACGCCCGGCCTCCCCGCGTAGGCGCCGGCCGCGGTCCTCCGAGCTCGCGCGGCACGCGGCGGAGCGCGCGGCCCGCGGTGGAGCGGGCGGGCGCACGGTGGAGGTTATGGAGGGAGCGACCGGGCGGTCGGTGGAGGACGCCCGACCTCTCGCGGCGGAGCGGCGGGAGCGACAGGGGCGCGGATGAGGTCGTGGAGGGGCGACGGGGGCGGGCGGGGGCCTCCACGTTCGCCGTCAACGACGCCGACCGTCACCATCGTCGCGCGCGCGGGCGGGGGGAGGTCCCGCCGCGACCACGGGCGCGTGGACCCCGGCCGCCGCCGCCGCCGCGTGGCGCGGCGCGGGGGGGGGGGGGGGGGGGGTGGAGGTCCCGCGCGCGCCGTAGGCGCGCGCAACGGAGCTCAACTCCGACCGCCGCCGTCGGGGCGGTGGCAGTTCCTGCCATCGTTGCGGGCACATGTGCGGTGGGGAGCTGCTGCCTGCCTGTTTTTGTTTTTATGTTGCAACTGTTGTATATCGGTGTTGCAACAATATTCTTGGCATGTTGTAATCGGTCACCTTCATGGCGCAATCAGTTGTCGTCCATGTTGCAATCGTTGAGAACATGTTGCGCCCGTGTTATTTACATGTTGTGTCTCATGCAAATGTTTCAAAATTAGGTCTAAATTTTTCGGTGTTGTAAATATTATTTTTAGATGTTGCGGATGTCGAGTCTCGATGTTGCAGACACATATTAAATTTTAATGTTGCGGATGTTGAGTTTCGATTTTGCAGACATGTGATGTTGGGTTTGTGTCGAGGAGGAGGGGGAGATGGAGAGGGAGAGGGCTTCTGATGTTGGATGTTGCACGCAACACGGGTCGCAACATATTCGCAACATGGTCGCAACATGTGGGGGAGGGGGAAGAAAGACGCCCGATGTTGGATGTTGCACACAACTTCGTTCGCAACATGCTCGGAACACATTCGCAACATCCTTTGTTGAATGTTGCACGGACGACATTTGCAACATGGGAAAAGCTCTTCGCAACATCGCAAAAGTTTTTTCGCAACATTCTCTGCGTCTCGCAACCCGATCGACGGCTAATAGGCTCCCCCCATCCGAATCGTGCGGCTCAGCACCCGTCCGATACTAGGTACCTGTACTGTACGGGCCGGAATTAGGTTTAGGCCTAAATTTGGAGACCTAAAATTGATTTTAGATATACGGGAAAAATTACGTACTTCAAAATTGACTTCTCCACCAGTGTACCTAAATTGAGTACTTATATTCCATTCAAAGACTAATCTGGAACTAGGATCGTGCCCGTGCGTTGGTACAAGAAAAAAATGCTAATGCAAACTTCGAGTTATGTTGAGAAACCTACTATGCATCAATTTTATATGAACATGGCATGTTACTTTCCTAACTAAACATGGTAAGGACAATAATAATATTTAAGTCGGTATAATTATATTGACAGTGTTGATGTATCAACCACCAGAACAATGTGAGGTTGATGAGAGAATATTCAAATAATTTACTAACAAACAAGTTGCCTTCGTCCTTTCTATTCTCTTTGAACCAGCTGATTCCAATAAGATTTGCACATGGATCCCATATAAGAGTGTAGCATACTCTTCATTTTCCTATGAAATTTAAATCATGAGCACCAGTAATCTTTGAATCAAGATGTGACAATAATCAGGAACAATAAAAATTATGAGATGGCACTTTGCCTAACTTGGAAGCCTAAGATAATTGTAGTTTATAGAGATGATACTACTATGCATGTGTAGCATTCATGTGTCCAACTTGATTTGCATGCATAAGCCTGATATTAATCAACTATAACAGGTACTATAACATATAGATGCATTGTCCGGGGCAGCATAGTATAGGCATGGCATGCCGGTCTGCAAAAAATACGAAACTAAATGAATGAGATTATATTTATTTTGTTAAATGAGTTCATTTTCATCTTGTACCTGAGGTGTACCACTGCATTTCCATTCAACTGAATTAAGCTCTTCTATGGTATATTCAACTCCATGTTGAGGGCGCACATACTGAATGAGAACAATTGCACAATCATCAGGCAGTAAAAGTCAAGTCATTTAGATCAATGAAACATGCAAAAGGAAAACAGTTGACTAAGTCATAATCAAATGTACAGGTAAAACCATACCTACATAAATCATGTATCTTAACAATATTTATAACAAGTCATTTTTTCAGGGGATTGGGGAAAAAGGGTGTTTCTAAGTAGAGTTGATCATGCCAAAACCATACCTACACTGCACAGAAAGTTGTAACAAGGGTGACAGCTCACTAACATAATTGTTTGATACCAAATAATCATAGGTGTGAATTAACAAAATTCAGCTTCCTCATGAACAAGAACCATTAAGTTATTACCATCATCTATTTGGAACTCCCCGTGTTCTTAGCACAACAAAGAGAAACAGAGGAGCGTTATTTATAACTCCCCATGTGCAAGACAACATTACCTGCAGCTGCCGGAGCTCGGGGAGCCAGAATGAACTGAGCCAAGTTCAGCATGGAGGGCCGGCGGTGCTTAATGCAGTCAAGTGGTGGCCGGCGTCACGGATGGAGGGGGAGCGGAGGAGCCGAGAAGCGATAAACAGAAACAGATTACACATTACTTATATTAGGCAAGATGACATCACCACATATTTAAACTGAGTTTTATTTTAAAGTTAATTTAGATATTTATCAGCCAGGTAACTCAATTACGTCTGCTTCTATCGTTGATCTATAGAAAATATGCTCAATCTCAGGTGATTAGTATACAATGTTAAAAAGAAGAACTCGTGATTAAGCATATGATTGGACTAACCTGCTATCAACAAAGTTCCAAACGTCATTTGATGGGCCGTCATCTTTGTAATTAGTACGCATTGTTAGAATTAAATATATCCTAATTCATATAAATCTAATTGCTAACATGCACCCATCAATGGAATTCCAAACATCACTTTATGCCTCCGTACGGATTCATCATTTCCGTGAAGCCAATTATCACAATCACCAACATTTCTGATGCACATCATTCATTATTCATGTACAAAGGATCATAAAATAAATCGCATTTCACATATTTTCAGAGACATTTAGGATCCTAGTTGACAAACTTTTTCGTCATTTTTCACCAAAATAATATCTGCATCCCAAATGCATTAATGTATGCCAAAGAGATAAAAAGAATACTACTCACCAATTTGTTGCAGGTCAGTAAAGAGCATCATCATCATGGACCAAAAGTTGTGCAATGGCCAGACAAGAAGCAGGGGATCAGAGCATGGCAAGCACCCCTTGCAACCTGAAAGCATTTCCTCAAACACCTTCCAGGCAGCACAGATGAATGCAGGGTGAGCTTATTCACAAATACTTGCATAGCATTAAGTAATGTCAACATGGATCCAACAAATGTACTATTGCAGTTCATGGATCTAACCCCTTAACTGAAGGGTACCTACAATGAATAAAGAAGGAAGAGACAGTAGAACTACAACCAAGAATAACTATGCTTTGGCACTATGATTTCGATGGGGGCGTAGACGTGTGGCTGGAGAAGACGGTGCGGCCGTGTTGCCGTGTTGGTGCTGGAGATGATGGCTGGCGTCCCCGGTCTGGGAGATGGAGACGACGGTCGCGGCTGCATGGACGACGGGGGCAGTGCGGACGACGGCAGCGGAGCGGACGACGGGGGGCTCCGCGGCGGCGCGGATGACCGGAGCGGCAGCACGGACAATGGGGGCGGCGCGAAAGACGAGGAGAGGGGGTTGCCGGTGGCGGAGAAGACGACGGGGCGGCGATCCCAGACGGTGGCGATCCCGGACGACGACGGCGACGGGGGATCGGTTCGCGGAGCGGCAGCGGCAGTCCCGGACGGTGACGTTCGTAGGGTCGCGGGGGCGGCGACGGCAGTCCCGGGCGGCAGCGGCGGAGGGAACGGTTTTCAGCGCAGAGGGAGGAGGTGTGGATTTGACGGCAGTCCCGGATGGGGAATCGGTTCGCGAGAGGGGCATGCGGACGGGCAAACTGCAGAGGGCGAGGGCGAACGCGCGAGGGGAGGGCGGACGCGAGGAGAAAAAAACGTAACCAAATTTTTTTTTTTTGTCTCGACTTCATTCTTTTTAGAAGTATATAAAAAGATACTGTTTTTTTAAAGGTTAATCCGCAAGAACAGCACATGGTCCACGATCGCGTGGGTTACCACGACCACCTCCACAGCGACCAATGCGGCGGGCGGGTGAGAATTTTTCCATTTCACATTACATTTTCTCAGTTTAAGAACATCAGAAGTTCAGCAATTCTCAATCCCATTGACAAGCCGTCTACTAAAACCAACTGAACCGTTTTTTTCAGTCTGTACAAAACTACAGATGGCAAATTGCTCAAGTTCCTCGACGCATGCGACCACCGCGAAGCAACACCAGGCCGGTCTTTTCTGAGCTTGTTAGCTGGCGAGGTACACGCCGTCCGCCTGTGGCACAGCGTCAGCGTCGAAGACAGCCTGAGCCGCTCAGCACGACAAAATCGCAACGGGGTGACTTCATAAAAACAAACATGCATGCCTACTGTACTCGCGTTCGTTTCGGTGCCGTAGCTGCTTCAACCGAAACGTATTCGTTCAGCAGGCTCTTGTATTGCTCCCGCACCTTCTCAATCTCGAGCCGCAGATTCTGTTCCTATTGAGCACAAGCAGATCAAGGGTTCAGTCAGCACAGTGTAATCAGGTCGGATGCAGTGTTCTGTGCTAATGATCACGACAACTATTCTATCAAAAAAAAAAGATCGTGACAACTAACCACACAGGGTGGTCAGAGAGATTTTACCTTGGCCAGCAGCTCCTTCTCCGATGTCTCGAAATGCAAGCACCTACACATAATGCAAAACAATGATGTTACACGCTCTGCCCAAAATCACCGTATGATGAAAACGGAAGCGGAGGATTGCTGCTGGACTCACTCTTCGCGGAGCATCCGATTCTCCAGCTTCAAGAAGGAAATTTCCTTGAGCGAGACTCGCTCTCCCATGTATTGGCATACCTGTGCTATCCAGAGGCCGTAGTTTTCAATACAATGTGCATTTCGTAGTTGCATTGATTAAGGCGAAAAGAATGCATAAACAGGATAGCATGGCCGAGCATCAAGATCCTCTTTGTACTGACCTTATCATCAGCGGAGCTGCTGCCAGCCAAGTCACGTGTGGCCTGCTTTTTAGACATAGCCGTCGGAGCTTCATCGTCATTCTTCCTTTTTCTTGTCCCCACAAAATCAGTGCCATGAGCGATGGAAGATGATGTCGTCTGGTTGACTTGCGTGGTCTGTGTAACTGACGGGGACTGACCAGTAGGTGTTCTTGGTGCAGCACC
This sequence comes from Cenchrus americanus, assembly GCA_947561735.1. Taxonomy (NCBI): domain Eukaryota; kingdom Viridiplantae; phylum Streptophyta; class Magnoliopsida; order Poales; family Poaceae; genus Cenchrus; species Cenchrus americanus. Next base: position 121,762,573 of record OX387242.1, on the reverse strand, counting down.
CTCTGTTCCAGCAGGTGCTGCACGGAAACTAGCCGGCACAACAGCAATTGGAATTGCATTCAGATAGGTGCTGTCAGACCTCAAGGGTGGCACCGAAACCACAGGAGCAGGTGCACTTCCCTCTGAATGCTCGGCAGGACCATACGCTATTGGTAGCATTGCTGGCGGAGCATGAGCAGTTGGAGCCGTACGCACACGTGATGGTTTCATGTATCCAATCTTGTGACAATAAATATCCCTGAGGAAGAATCGAAAATTGCATGGTTATCATTGGCTGAAGCAAAAAGCCTTGGTGCATGGTAGATTTGGGAGGAACAGCTATTATACAAGCAAACAGAATCTGGGCCTTACCAGTACTCGTTAGTCATCTCTTTCAAGCGGTTCATCAGCCTCTGAAACAGCTGCGACTTCTCAAAGTCCTGTTTGTCATGAGTGGGTTTGATGAAGTCCGCCTCCAGTACCCCAGCGATGCTTTTACCCTTGCTGCTCGCAGAACTCAGAACTCGATGAAACGGCTGCAATATATTTATTTTGGGGGGAAAAGTTCAGACAAAGATGTGAGTGAACCATATTTTTATGTCTTTGAATGCTCAAGCAAAATGAATGAATGCAAGGGACCAGAACCTCACCAAAATAAGGCGATTCTTATGATAGATATTAAATCCGTGCACACTAATAGTTGGAGCGCCATCTAAGAATCCAATGGTTGTAAGAACCTCTGCCTGAATCAATCAAAGCAAGTGCAGAAATGAGAAATTAGAACAAGTGTCTTGAAACTCCATGTTTGTTCATATGGTAACGTGGTGCAGCTAACAGAAGATTGTTCTTGTTTAGAAGACACACCTCTTGTCTTCCGCAGATTTGGGGTTTATAACTGATGCATTCAGGATATATTATATCAGCAGCAATGCTGTGGCGCTTAACTTCTTGCCCTCGAAGTACAATCCTGAAATAATCAGGTAGTTGCAGATACAAGACAGAAACGTACACCTGCAGGATGATATGTCAGCAACCACTCACGAATATTGTGCAGGAGTTGCAAACCGTATGACACTCACCCTAAGAGAATAGCGCAGTCGATTAGCCAAATGATTTTCATTAGCCCTTTTAACAGCTGTACTAAATTCTTCTGGATTTGGCGCACCACTTATCATAATATCCTGCAATGCAAACAACAGCAAAAACTTTGATGATCAGTTCAACGTAGAACACCAAAAAAAACTGCAAGAAGGCACTCTGACAATGTGACAATTGAAAAAAGAAAAACAAAATCTTTATTTTCTAATTAAAAGAATCTACAAGATAAAGCAAGATTTAAAAGGTTAATATTAGATTAATGGTAACAGTTGTCTGAGAAGGCAATTACAAATTCAGAGTTAAGAATGTTACTTTAGTAAGAAGCAGTAATCACACTGATTTATTCAAGTTATATATTTGATGGTTACCTCTGGGTTTGTGTCGAAGTCAAGCTCCAAATTACCGTCATCATTGGACCACAAATTGAACACTATGATCTTGGTGCCATGTGGACCAATGTCTTTGAACTGTTCATCAACCACAGAGTAAAACAACCATTAGCATTTTTGAACTGTCTTTGAGCGATATTAGTGATACTAGATGGGGTTGTGCTAGCTACACCCAAAATTCATTTCCATGTGTGGGGTGTGGCAAGCATTTAAATAGAAAGGATTTTTTTCCAACTTAGTTGTGGAAGGTCTAAGTTAGTCAACTTAGCAATGTAATATGCTTCCTTAGTAAATCAAATATTATCTCTGGACTTGAATGGATGGCAGGTGTACCATACATTTTGCATCAGCTCTTCTTCTGATGCAAAAGGGGACCATTTCAACAACACTGCCAAATTTGAGGAAAACTGCTCTGAACCATGTCGCTCCAATCGTGTAGTTTGCCCTCTTAATAGATTGCATTTGTAATCCACCTACAAAGAGATACTGAACAGTTAGAAATAAGGAAAGTGGTACACACACGCACGCACACACAGAGAGGAGAGAACGTACCACAGGAACTATAACATCTGTCTGTCCAGTTTCCATCAAGAAAGTGTAGGAGAGGAGACCAATGGATTGTGTAGGCCCACTGAAACCAACAAGTAATGTGTCATTATTTCAATTAAGAAAGAAAAGTAGTTCACAGAAGGAAAGAAATATAAGTGTGTTTGTACCTGCTCTTTGTGCAGCGGCTGAAAACAATAGCATCTGCCCCGAGCCGCATTGTGCTAGTCTTGAATCCATTTCCATCTGATCAGAGTGATAAATGCCAAGTGTTAAACAGTGGATTTTTGGAGATGACTACCGATTATAAAACAAAGTTAGGAGGCAATACATTGGCCAATCGAGGATCCTGATTGTTTCTCTGAAAATCCAAAGCTCATGCAACGTCTCAAGGAATCAGGATCCATGCCTCCACCATCATCTATATAGTAATCAGAAAATATGCACTCTGTTAGTTTCAAATTACAGACATGGTATGCATATCTAGATTTTCAAACACAGTTCCATTATAACTCATGCAAACTCCATAAAAAGGATCAGGAGATTTTACAAGTTCGTGTTTTAGGTCCTTATTATCCAGATCAAATATCAGTTCAAAATGTTGTTAGGTTAAGTGAAGGAAACAAGAGTAATATGATAGTAATCGGTACCTTGAACTAGTAAAGCTGGTGATCCGTCCCGGTTGTTGATGACTTTGTCCACCAATATTCTTGTAGCACCACCAGTTTCTATCTGTTTGACAAAAAAAATCAAATCATCAACCCTGAATAATCAAAGTGTGCCAATAAACAAAATGAAGCTGCTTAATTACCTCATCAATTGCATTGTCCAACAACTCTGCTATGGCTGTAACAAGGCAAATGAAACGTGAAGACAAAATTCCAACGGTAACATTGTAGTCTGGAAAAAAGTTTGCACACAAAGGCTAACCTCCAAACGGCCATTTGTGCGAAGTTGCGTTGGAGTGTAAAAATTCAGGGTGGACGCACATGCGATTCTGCACAGCTGCATGGAGCAAGGTGGACAACATTGAGTGTTAGAGGCACATTTTGTCCAAAAAGAGTGTTAGAGGCACACTACCAAGAACTAACAAATTTTGGACGAAACACTTCAGCATTGTGCCGTCGTACGTACTCTGAGACCGCTGCGCAGAGCTCCCGGCGCCCGCGTCATAATCGCCGGCGCCCCAGAACTTCCTGCTTAACCGTGGTGCAGGGCAAGGACGGTGAGCCGAGGTACCCTCGAGTGCCTCGTCAGCGCTGCTGGTCTGATAGCCAGTGCCACTCGACAGCTCCGAGGCGGCCTGGTTGAGAACACACGCTGCTTGCGCCTGCGTTTGCGGTGGCAACAATGTCGCATGAGAGGTGCTGGGCCCGTGGATGCCCCCATGGATTGGGGTGGTGGTGATCGAGGACAAGAAGGGTTTGATGTCCAGCTGCTCGTCCATGGCGTCGTCTGTCGTCACGTCGGTGCGGCTGGCTGTTCATGGCATGACAAAGCAGAGGGAGCAGTTAACAGGGGGTCGATGGTATCGAGAATGCCATTTTCTATCAACAAAACGAACATGTTTTCATGTATAATGTTTGTTTGCAAAGAATGTTGCCATGCAATCAACTTAGTGTTTCTACTTTCAAATTTTATCTAAAAATTTTGTTTCAGAAATCCCGCAGCAACACGTGTTGATCACCTAGTTGGAAAATATTTATTGGGAGATTGTTGGTTGGATTAGATTAAGATCCATCTCATCTATAGATTAAGAAATTTGGGCTAAGAAATAATTAAAGTGTGTCAAGTTCCATATAAAGAATTAGTATATACTAGCTATGGGTGCGCCCTTTGAACTACCCCACTACTTTCCCAATGAGAATTTGTGACGAGAAATTAATAAGGATTAACTACTCCACTGGTAGAGCTACTCAATTCTCACAATCAATGCAATTGTAAGCGTGCATTGTGCACGGGAGAAGACTAACGGGTGCGGCGGCTGTGAGATGAAAACGTTTGATATGTGTCTGTTGCTCATATGGGATGAATTTACTGGAAAAGATGGTTTGGACAAGACAATGCAAGACAGATAGAACCAGTTTCTAAAAAAAAGAAAAGAACAGAGAGTAGAAATAATATCTGAAGAAGGAACACATCCAGATCATATGCATCTCAAGAGATATATGGCAATAGCACTCTATTAACATACCTTTGGAATTGCAATTCAATCTTGATATTTTCCCTTGTTGCCTTCCAGCTGCAGGTTGATATAGATCAGATCAAGCACCTCCTAGGCTTTAAAGTGTTCTTGATGTGAACAGATTTATTCCCTTGTTACCTTCCAACTGCAGGCCTCACTTTTGATATGGATCAGATCAAGCAGCCCCAAGGTTTGATATGATAAGACAAGCCCCTTCAATGCAAAAAAGAATTTTTGGCACTTGATCACCTTGATGACAATGGCAAACCCTAGCACCTGGAGACCTTTGATTATGGGGAGGGGAAGGGTTTCCTGGGATCTAACCTTGCATATTTATAGGCCATGAAACCACCCATAGATTTGTTGGTTTTTAATAGGAAAACTACCTCTAGATCTGTTGGGTCAATCAGAATCCTATACCAACTAGAATTAGCATCCTTGAAATCTAAAGAAGGAAGTTTATCTTCAAGAAAGAATCTGATGGGCCAAGCACAGAGTCCAAGTCCAAGTCCAACACATGATGGAACCTTGGGCAGGTAGTTTCTTGATATGGTCCTTTTTTGTTTGGATCTAATATCAACCATTCCCCCATATATTTCCCTCTCCCTGGCAAGTGAATTCCACAAACGTGCGGTGCAAGGACCACCGAAGTATGGCTTACCACAATCACAATTCACAACTGTATAGGCCATGTCCCAGGCACAGCGATCATTCAACGGATCAATCAGAGTCCCCTGCCGCCAGTCAACAGCGAGAATTGACAGTTCAGGGTCAGCAGCCCCCGCGTCGCTCGCGCAGGCGGCTCGGGGCCGCGCAGCCGCCGGGCTCCCTCCCTCCTCCCCCTCCTCCTCGCTGTCGCCCGAGCTGGGGGGGCCGGAAGCCCGGCACCAGCAAAGAGGGTGGCGGCGAGACATACATCTCGGCCGGGAGGCTGGCTTCCTCGGTGAGAGGAACAGATCCGCGCCCCTGGAGCCGAAGCCTGCGCTGCGGCATGCCGGCGCCGGACTGGAGGCGTGGGCAGCCGCGCGGGGGGCGGGTCTGCGCGCCCTCGAGCCGAGGCCTGCGCGACGGCGAGCCGGCGATACCCTGGTGGCGTGAGCGGATTACGCGGGGCGAGCAGGGCATGACGAAGCCCCTTTCGTGTGGCCGGGCAGAGGGAGCCTACGTGCTCACCCATGGATTCGCCCACCGCGTGCTCATTGGGTCGGATTTTCAGCGAGCACCGCATTCGGCATGGTGGCGTGGTCCGTGGTGGCGGCTGGTTTGGGGCTTCATGGTCGGCGGAGCACCTCCTTTCCCAGGAGCGGCGCACGGGCGCTTCAACCAACCGGCAGTTGGAGTTCCCGCGTGAGCCGTTTCACCTTTGGATTGGATTGGCATATTTGGGTTTCAAAGAGAAATTTAGGTCTTGTTTAGTTGACAAAAATTCAACATTTTACTCGGTATTAGACATGGGAACGTATAAGTGGAAACCGGAACGTATCAGGTGGGAATCAGGCATGTGATGCAAACTATGGAAACTCCCACCTGAACCGCTAGATCTTCATCCCACGACCGCGGATTGAGCACATGGCATCTTGCAAAAAGCTGCCCGCCAGCCCCCTCATCTCCCTGTTTTTTTCATTTAACCCCCCGCCTCCATCTGCCCAGGCCAGCAGGCCAGCACCCTACCGTCCGGCACCCGCCGAGTCCTTTCTCTCGAAGGAAAAAAATCCGAATCGTCCGCCCTCGAATCGTTTCTCTCGAAGAAAAAAAGAAAACAGTTCGTTTGCGTCGGCACCGCCCTTGCTGTATCGTCGCCGCCCTTGGCCCGCCGGGAGCCATGCACCCCAGCGCCAACCATTGGCCGCCGGCGCTGGTGTTTGAAGGTCAGATGGCTGCCGTTGAATCCCGGACGCTCCCGGAGGCCGCCGTTGGCGTACGCCAGCCGTCGCCGCCCGTCCTCCATGCACGCGAGGGATCGGTGCCCGCCGTTCAGGCCAGGCAGGAGCACCCGACGCCCTTAGTTCAGGCGCGGCAGCCCCCAGGGACTGCTGTTCAGGAGTGGCAGCCACCCTTGCCGGCCGTCCAGATGCTAGTTCAGGCGCCGCCTGGCGTTCAAGCCATGAACAGCGGGAGCTCTTCGTCACGTGGTTAGTCTATGGACTATACCCTCCTATTTTCTTTAATTTTCATTTTCGCTTAAGTAGAAATATCAGATCACAAAATTCATTCTCAGTGGACGCCCATCCTGTATTCGCCCGTGAATCCCCGGAAGGCCGCGGCGTCGAGGACTCCGATAGCCCCATATGCAGTGGTTAGTTTGTCCCATAGCACTTTGTGTTTTACCCTTCTGATTTTAATGTAAGGCAGCCATGTTTGCACGATGCGAACCCATGTTTCATGCATTCAGTCCAGTCCATGATCATTGCTATAGATGCTATGTTCTTTCAACATTGATTTTCATCATGAAGGGTGTGATGATCATCCCTTCATTAATGGTTTTCATGCAGCGGACAGTGAACATTCGAAGCCTAAGGTTGGAATGATATTTGATTCACTGACAGATGTGGAGAAATTTTACAAATCATATGCACATGATAATGGTTTCGGTGTTCATGTTGGTCAGCACAAAAAGGGGAATGAGGCAATATTATTCAAGCGGTATTATTGTGCAAGAGAAGGGTATAGAAAGGAGAGTGTAAAGGATGCTACAGAGGAATCCGGAAATAAAGAAGACACTGTCGGTGTTTTAGACCAGCAACCTACTAAGGGGAGTGCCCGAAGTAGATGAATGTGGCCTCGCCGAGATCAGTAACTCGAAGTAAGAGACACGTGGCACACAATTTAGACAGGTTCGGGCCGCGAGGTGCGTAATACCCTACATCCTGTATGCTGCGTGGCTCTGGATTGATTGGGTGTGATTACAAGATGATGCAATCTGATGCGTATGAGCGAGATGAGATAGAGAGGGGTCCCTGCCTCGCCTTATATAGTTCGGGAGGCAAGGTTACAAGTCGGTTCAGGGAGAGAGTACTAGTCGAGTACGTCTAGGAGTCCTCTATACAGTGCGGGCATGTACAACTTCCTATCCGAGTACTTCTCCTCCGTAGTCCTTGTGCTTCACGCCAGCAGGTGTCGTGCAGCGCAAGTCGAGTAGTCCCAGGGGCCCACCGAGTAGTCGGTCCTGGTACCCACCGAGGTAGTGAGCCCAGGTTGGTCCATACGACAAGCCCCCGAGTACTTTGTAGTCGAGAAGGATAGCTTCGAGTAGTCTCGACGGCCTTAACGAGTAGTCCTCAAGCGTCCCTGAGCGCTACAAGTCAAAAGTCCTCAAGAATAGTTGAAGCATCCCGAGGCTGGAATGTACTCCAGCTGATATTTGAACAATCCTGAAGTCTTCCCGAGTAGTCCCAAGCGTCCTCGAGTGCTGCTCTTGAAGGTCTTCAACAATGCCCGCGTTGTCTTGAAGCCAAAGCTGATATGGAAGTGCGATTGCAAAATCGCACTCCATATGGAGTAGCCCCCGAGCCTTAGGTTGAGTTGCGGACTCTGGCTGAGGGTCCATCTGAAGTTTTGGCAAGAATATCCCGCAAAATCCGGAGAAAAAACCAAAGGACACGTGGCACGGAGCCCCCGAGCCTTGAGTCGAGTACTTCCTCTTGAATTGAAGGGTCATCTTGTAGAATGTGTCCTGAGTTGCTCTTGAATCTTGTCGCTACCCAGGAAGTTGAGTAGAAGTAGCCGAGCCCCCGAGACGAGGCGCGTCGACTAGTAGAAGTTGAAGAGTCAGGCGCCGCCGTCGAGTCAGCCGTTTGGAGACTTATCCATCCGGCCGTTGGAGCCGCTGTTGACTTATAAATAGAAGCCGAAACCCTTAGGGTTTTTCACTCCACGCATTTGCAGCCATTCCTAGCAGATCGTGCCAGAAACCACCGCCAGTGCGCACTGCCGCCTTTGAGGGGAGTGTAGATCCAAGCGCGTTGTCGTCGGTAAACCACCGCCGTAGCCCCCGAGCGAATGCGAGTGAAGACACCTTGCACTTGGAGAATAAAGCCCTCACCATCGAAGACCTTGAAGACCGCCGGTGGGAAGAAAAGGTCTCGCGAGGAGGCCGCCGGATCCGCCGCGGGGACATCGCCGCCGGTGTCTCCGCCGCGACCAAATCTGAATCAAGAATGGAAGAAATCCAAGGCCAAGACCGAAGATTTTCTTGCGCTTCTTAATAGTGGATTTCTGCGGGAGAAGGAAGTTGACATGTGGCGAGCCGCTGCAGGGGATCCGTACCCCATGGAGAAGAACCCGGACGAGATCCCCATGTTCACCCGGTTCGCGGAGCGAGGGCTGTCTCTCCCGGCCAGCGACTTCTTCAAGGGGCTGCTGGGGTACTACGGCATCGAGTACCTCAACCTCAACCCCAACGGTATCTTCCATACTTCAGTCTTCGTCCACTTCTGCGAAGCCTTCTTGGGGATCAAGCCCACTGGGTACTTTTCCGGAAATTCTTCCGAGTGAAGCCCCAGCCCAGCGCCAACAATCCTCGAGTAGTGGGTGGAGCCGGGATCCAGATGCGTGAGGACGCTGCGGAGCAGTACCTCTCGTACAAGCTGATCGACTCCAACCAAGATTGGAAGTCGAAGTGGTTCTACATCACCAACCACCACCCGGAGCTGCCGAAGCCGAGCGGGAAGCATCCGAAGCACCGGCCGTGGTGGAACTCGAAGCCAACGATGCAGGAGGGTATCCAGCTACCCGAGCTGCTGGCGAAAATCAAGGCGTTGAGAGAAGCCAGACTAAGGTCGAGCATGTGGCCTTCAGCTTCATGAAGAGGAGGGTGCAGCCGCTGATGGCCCGCGACACCCTAGGCTACCAGTACACCGGCGACGGCGACTCGTCGCGAATGCCCGGGGACGAAGTCGATGACGACGACATCGTTGATAGACTGGGCAGGATCTTCAAGGACATGCCGGCGTACACGCCGTGCCCCGTTCCCGAGTACTCCGCCACGCATCCACCCAATGAGATTAGTAGCCGTACTCATTGTCGAGTACTCATTACATAGGAGTAGTTGTGCTGACGTATTATGCTTCTTGCAGGATGACTTAGCGAAGTTCGTCTCCGAGCCGGCGTCACCTCCTCAACTTGTCGAGGTCCCAGAGGAAGGGAAGGCCAAGGCCAAGGAGCGGTGCGAAGGTGATGAAGGAGACGACACAGTAGTCGTCGAAGACACGTCCGAGGAGGATGACGGGGAAACGCTGCAGGAGCGGTTCCAGCTGCGGTCAAGGTTCAGCCGCCCTGGGCTGCCGCAAGTCCCTCTCGTTCAGAATCCGCCGACTAGCCTGGAGGCTAGTTTGCCTGCGCCGCCGAAGAGGCCGCGCAATGTGGCCCGCAAGCGCGTGGCCAAGAAGCTTAAGGTTACGGAGACCACGTCTCAGGAGGTAAGCTTCCTTGAATAGGGTAGTGGAGTACTTATGTCTCGATGTTGTGTATTGATGACGGAATTCCCTTGCTTGCAGGAGGTTCCGCCTTCCGACCCCGTAGAGCAGGGTGACGAAGGCGATTGGGACACAGTGGGAGAACCAGCTGGAGCCAGCCGCAGCGCAGCCCCCATCGTAGAAGATCTCTTGGCGCACTTGTCGCGCCAGCCCCCTGTTACTGAGGGGAGTACTGCACCGGCTGCTGCTGTCGCTGAGGAGGCAGCGACTACTGAGGCCCAAGAGGAGGCGCCCGCTGAGGCTGGGTTGGTTGATATAGCCAGTATCCTCGGCGCCCCAACCGTGACGGTTGTCCGGTCAAGCCTGTAAGTGCTGACCCTTCCCGAGTAGTACATTAGATTTGGTAGTCGTACTGGGTTGACAACTGTCACACCTGTTTTTCCAAAGAAAACCAAGTGCAAACCTATATGCATGCCAGGATCAAGTTTCATGCATATGGTGACATAAGTGAATAACAGAAACAATATCACGTAAGAAAAAGGGAGATTATCAGAGTATTACGCTATATCCTGGAAACGAAGACACCAAACACCACAAGCAGTCGACTGGGGGTTGCGTACGCCTAGAACCAGCAACATCTTCACAAGACTTCAGAGCAGCTTCCTCCTTCTGAGCAACATTATTTATAGCAAGGGTGAGCACTTGTCGTACTCAGCAAGTGTGGGGGAAAGACATGAATGCAAAGGCTTTACAGTGGACTGGGCTATCAGCAGTTAGCATTTTAGTTAGTCAAGTTTTATTAGCACCTGATTACTAATAAAAGTATAAGTTTATACCAACCCACAATTAAGCATAAAGATAAGAGATACGCCATAAGCACATGGCAAACATAACCATAACACATATAACAATTTAAGTCCATCTTCAAGTTCAATTAATCATGTGAGGGTCCAGGCCGCTCTTGACCGTGAGCACGGCTAATCGATTAGTTTTACACTCTGCAGAGGTTGTACACTTTCACCACAAGCAGCGTAAAAGCTCCGAAGAACTTTGAACCCAACCATGCGATGCTGCGCAGGCACCATACCACACTACCGAGGTGTGGTTGCATAGGGACGCTACATGGCCTTTACAAAGGTTCTCCAACAAGTTGTGACCCACAAGGTCCGGATCAGTTAGCAAGGTATAAAGTCCCCTAGCAAGTCAATACCCCACCATAAAAAGAATAACTCACCCAACCCCCTGCTAGAGCGAGTCCATACCCCGCAGTACCGCCGATCCCTTGTCCTTATCAGGTAAGATCACCCCAAGCTAAAGTTCCTAATTATTCAGCCAAGACCATTGCCCATTAGTTCTTGTGGTTGTACTGTTTTCCTGGGTGGTTCTCCATGTTCCGATTAATGCACAATGATCTTATAAATTAAACGTCACATATCACAATGGAACATAGAGCATAAAATGATAACCATGTTGATTATTACCAACCCAGTTGAGCAAACTAAGCAATAGGTACCATCAATATTAATTAAAACCAGGTTCAAAATAATGGCCAAAAGAGGCTAGTCATCCTTAACAGGAACCCATCAAAATTAATGCAAGGCACATGCGGTAGTGATTAATAAAGTTATTGGGACAAAAGATCAAGGACACACTTGCCTTTAACCAAAGTGTAGTTGATCAGAATATCTTCACCTTCACGCTCTTCAAAGCTCTCGAACCACGAACAACGTTCACTCTAATCGCATCAATCATCGGGCACAAAGCAAACAAACAAGCATATACTAAGAACAAAGCACCAATCAAAAGAAAACTTTAAAAGAACGCACTAAAGAATAGGATCGATTAGATGGATCACTAAAAAACACAAAGTGTGCTGGGAAGGGAAAGGCTTGGTTAAATTTGAAGAGATGGTCGCGGAAGATTGAGCAAGGACTGGAAAGATCACACTAGGATAGAGCTCGATCCTATTGGTTATGCAAGCGCAAGAAATGCTGAAATAGAACTAAGCTCGAAACTGTTGTGAGATCATTATCAAACAACAAGAAACTACGCTTGGCATATTTTTAATTAAGAATCATGTGAAAGAATATTTCAGAGAAATACTCTATGTTACCATTAAACAAGTTACATTTAATTAAAGAAATCACGATAAACCTAATCATATTTTATTTATAACATTCGAGTAGAAGTTATGTCAAATTAACCATTACTTTAGAAAGATAAAGCAAGTATAAGACATCTAGGCGAGCAACTTTATGTCACGCGTTCAACTAATCAAATTTTAATATTGAAAAGGCATTTATACTGTCATTAGGCATATTAACTTTATTAAGAAAACCGATGTTTAACCCTAACATCTTTTATTTAAAAAAACTAGTTATGAATAGGGATTAACCAATTACATCATAATTAAAGAAAACCGGATTAGAACCTAATCACTTTTTATTTATAAAAGCATTGGAATAAAAATTAGTCAAGATTAACATGCATCTTTGATGTTAAAACAAGTAACAGGTGATACACATGCTAGCGTACAAGTTACTGTGAAACGAACCAGACAGATAGCAACGAACTATCAAGCGCATAAGAAACCTTAGGCTAGATTTAGGAAAACTAGTCTACAAAGAAAACTTGGATGAACAACTGACACACTAGCCAAGGGTGAATTGATGTGACAGGTGACGCAGATAACAGGGTAAACTCTAAAGAAAGGTAGCTACGATAGATTAGGTACAAGAACACAGCTGATTCATAAAAAGACAACCTAACAGAGATAGGATAGGTATGAACTAGATATTGATGAACGAGATTCTAAGAGAAACATGAAATAAGAGTGATAAGATTACTTGATAGGCAACTGAGCAGTGAAAACTACTCACACAGATAAAGCTACTAAGCTAAGCAGAAACTCTAAGGCTTGATTAGATGCACACGGTTTAGCTCAGGCTAACACTAGAAAGGTTTAGAGCTTCTGATAAACTTGATCAAAAGAGATAAAGTTGATACCGAACGTCTAACGAATTATTTGCATAAATAAGAGAATAAGGCTATGCGCTGTATTTATTTTAATTAACAAAATATATGTAAGGATATTTCAGAAATAAAATACCCTATGTTGACATTAATGCAATATTAAACTTTATTTATGAAACCGGTGTAAAGAACTAGTCAGGTTTTATTAATAAAGATTCATATATAGATTATACCAATTAAACATTTAATTTTAGAAAAACTAAACTATATGAGCAATCTAAACGTAACTTTGTAATTCGAGTAGATCATATTATTATTAAAAACATTATGATATTGGCATTAATCAAATTAATATATATTATAAAAGCCGATGTAAAAGCCTAATCAAATTTTAATTAGAAAAGATTAGTTAACTATTAAACAAATTAACATTTGATTTACGAAAACCGAGATAAAGATCTAATTAGATTTTATTTGCAAAAGCATGTGAGTGAAACTTTAATCAAATTAAATTTGATTATGAAATACGGTGCATAGATCTATATAGCTTTTATTTAGAAAAGGCATGCATAACTAGACATTAATCAAAATTAATATTAATTTTATTTTCAGAAAACAAAACATGGTGAAAACACTCCGCTAACGCGTGCTTTACATCATTATGAACCTAACGCAACTTGAACGGATGAAATCAGAGTTAAAACGAAGGAGATATAGATAAAACAAGATTGGAAGGACCTTACGCGATTAACTATAGATCTCAAGGGCTAGCTAAGAAGATCTGCAAGACACATGCAAAAGTGCTCGCAAAATTGATAAGGCTCGGGGTTAGATCTGAAAAAGGTTCTGGGAGGGATCTGTTTGATAGGTGGAATATCTCTGTGGTGTTTCATATAGTTTTGCTAAGACACATGAAATAGATCTACTCATTACCGGAAAAGGTAGGGGCCTTACTGCAAAACCGCCGGCCTTCTTCTTCCTCTGGTTAGAGGCGCGAACAGGGGCGGTGGCGGTCTGTCCCCACGCACGGGGCGGCGCTCCGGCCTTCTTCGGCGACGGGGAGCGGCGGGGAAGATTCGGCTCGGCGTCCGGAGGTCGTGGCGGCGTCGGTTAGCTTCGGCGCGTGCTCCCATGCGCCGAATCGAGGCGGGTCCGACCGCGAGCTCGGCTCGGCTCGGTGCGGGCGGCGGTCCGGGGCGCTTCGCACGGCGCGCGGGCGGGGGGCGGCGGGGGCGCGAGGAGGCGGCGGCGGCGGGGGCGGCGGGGGGCGGGGGGCGGCGCGCGAGGGGCTCGAGGGTCCCTTTTATGGGGCGCGGGGCGGCCGGGCGCGCCGCCCCGGCGGCGGCGCCGCCGGCCGTGGCCGCCTCGGCCTGCGGCCGAAGGCCGGGCCGGGCCCCGCCGGGCCGGCGGTTGGGCCGGCGCGGGCGGGCCGAGGCGAACTGGGTCGAGCCTCCGGGCTCAGCCCAGTTAGATAGGAAGTGTTTTTTTTCCGAAATTATTTCCCAGTGCAAAATAAATTCTGGAAAATCCCAGAAAATGTTTAAAGGCACAGAAAAATAACCAGAAAAATCACAAAAATTCCAAGAAAATTAGAGATAGATTAAGACATGAACAATCCAAATAAAGCATTTGGGGCTCATGAAAAAGATTTTAGAGCCTTCTAATAAATAGAAATAGCTCAAGAAAAATGAGAATAAATTCCAGAAAAATCCAGAAAATTCTCGGAAGGATTTGGACAGCTCCTAAACACGCTTTTGAAACCTTTTGCACTCAAGAACCACTAGATGCATCGGCATGAATGCAACACTCTCAACTTTGTTTTAATTCGGAAAATCAAACAAAGGATTTTTCCTATACTATGTTCCCTGTAAGGAAAATAAATGTTGGAAAAATTTTAAAATTATGAGAATATTGTTATTTAATTATTCTTTCTATTCACATCCTAAAATTGGAAATTTCAGGGTGTGTCGTATGGACCTCCCTGGGCCCACTACCTCGGTGGGTACCAGGACCGACTACTCGGTGGGCCCCTGGGACTACCCGGCTTGCGCTGCACGGCACCTGATGGCGTGGAGCACAAGGACTACAGAGGAGAAGTACTCGGTTAGGAAGCTGTACATGTCCCGCACTGTATGGAAGACTCCTAGACGTACTCGACTAGTACTCTCTCCCTACTCCGACTTGTAACCCTGCCTCCCGGGCTATATAAGGCGAGGCAGGGACCCTTCTCTTGATCATCTCATCTCATGGCGTACAATTACACCATCTTGTAATCGTACCCAATCAATCCAGAGCTACGTAGCATACATGACGTAGGGTATTACGCACCTCGCGGCCCGAACCTGTCTAAATTGTGTGACACGTGTCTCTTCCTTCGAGTTACCGATCTCGGCGAGGCCACATTCATCTACTTCGGGTACTCCCCTTAGTAGGTTGCCGGTCTAAAACACCGACAGCTGGCGCGCCAGGTAGGGGATCTCGCCAGAGATCACATGGCGAACTCGACGATTCCTGTCTACTTCAAGCCAACCGTCGCCTTCAACCGTGGCTACATCTTCGTTTTCGGCGCTTGGGTCTGCACTGCTGACGCCGCGGGATCCTTCCAGCGCCGCCTCACCATGCCGCCCAACCCGGAAACCGGCTTCGTGACGCTTCCTGAAGTTGTCACAAGCGAACTCGCCGACAATTTCGGCGAAATTTCGCTCTTCGACCATCACGCCGACTTCGAGCTCGAGTCCGCTTCCAACTCGAACTTGACGTCTCCATGGGCTATCGCATGCGAGCCGGCTATTCAGCCATCGCATGTGGTCCCACCACCTCGTGAGCGCTCCACGTGTGGTCCCCGCATCCTCATCAGGGCCCGCACGGAGGCTCCCTCTTCGCGCCGGGCCAGCAAGGAGCCCGTACCCAAGTACAACTCGGACTCCGACACCGCCCCCGGCCACGCTTCGGACTCCAACCCCCTCTCTGGGTCCTACTCGGATTCCGCGTATGAGTTCGACTTCGGGTCGGACCCAGAGGATCCCGAGTCCGAGGACAACACTACTGAGCATCCCTTATCAGGGCCGGCCTCTGGGCTGGTTATAATGTCGACACCGGCCGGGAGATTCTTCTACTGGCTAGACCGCAAGCCTGCTGACCTGATAAGTGGAGACTCGCGCTACATCACCTACATCGACTCGCTCTCATTCCAGGAGGGAACACCGCTCGCCCGAGCTGACTCGAACACCCCAACTGAGGTGGCGGCCTCTGAGTCCAGCCTTGGCACCCTTGATCGCCAAGTCTTCATGGCTGCCGGCGACACACCAGGACCTTCAGGAACAGCTCAAGACAAGTACCTTGAAGACATCTTCGCAGACGAGCTGTCTGCTGACGCACCTACAGACGAGACCGCCGCTAACAGAGACGCTCGACGTAAGCGTAACAGGAAGCACAGCGATCGGCGCCGGCATCTCCGAGACAACCTCCCCATCCGCAACCTTGCGGAAGCTCTCGAGGCGGTCGAGAGCAGAGTACACACTACCCCTGAGCAATGCCTTATGTCGATCACAGCGATCGCACACCAGGCTCAGGGAATTCGCGCCGGAGAGGTCATCGCCAAGCTCGCTGAAGACGCCTACTTCATGCGGGTCGACAACAGGGTCAACCAGCCTCCTCCCGCCAGGAACCGCGACAACGAAGCTACAAGTCGCAGCGCCGACCTCGGTCGCAACCGTACTCGAGCTGAGCTCCCAGCCCAGCCCAACCGTACTCGTGCAAACGCCGGTGGACCCTCACAGGGTGGCAACAGCAACCGCGAGGTCGTCCCTCACCGCGCACGTGGCGGCGGCGGCCGTGACCCTGACGGCGGCGGCAGCGACAACGGAAGCTCCAACCACGGAGCCAACAAGAGGGCCGGCGGCGGCAGTCGCGGCGGTCGAGACCACGCGAACAACCACGCCTCCGGAGCCTCACAGGGCGGCTATGACGCCCGCCAGAAGATTGAGGAGCTGCGGCGGAA
This sequence comes from Cenchrus americanus, assembly GCA_947561735.1. NCBI lineage: Eukaryota > Viridiplantae > Streptophyta > Magnoliopsida > Poales > Poaceae > Cenchrus > Cenchrus americanus. The sequence goes on along the minus strand of OX387242.1, from coordinate 121,745,989 downwards.
GAAGTCAGCCACTGCAGGCGACAATGTCGGCTTCCCCGCCTTCTCACCCCGACTTCGCAACCTGCTCCTCCCCGACAAGTTCAAGCCTTTGGGGATCACCAAGTACAACGTGAAGCAGGACCCCATCCAGTGGCTCAGGTGCTATGCCCTCTCCATCGAGAATGCTGGCGGCAACAACGACACCAAGTGCCTCTACTTCCCCTTCTGCCTGGACCAAGCCCCACTCACATGGCTCGAGTCGCTGGACAAGCACTTGATCGACAAGTGGGACCAGCTGAAGGAGCAGTTCACCAGCAACTTCGCGGGCGCCATGGGCCGATCGGGTACTCGCATGGACCTGCCCATGGTCAAGCAGGAACAAGGCGAGACCCTCCGCAAGTACATGCGCCGCTTCTTCGACAAGCTCGCTACCGTAGTCGACGTCACCGACAAGGAGGTCATCGAACTCTTCCAAGACGGCCTCTACCACCGCCGCACCTTTGAAGACTTCGGTCGTCGCCGCCCCAAGTCCATTCCCCACCTCAAGGACATGATCACGTCCTGGGCGGATGAAGAAGACAAGGCCAACGCCAAGTGACAACAACCAGCTCGTGTACTCTGCAGGAAATCGATGGACTTGACCTGGGAGGAGGATGAACCCACCACAGCGGTGGCTGGAGAGGAAACCGCGCCGCCCGCTGAGGAGTCCGCTCCCAGCCCTCAGGCAGAATCCGAGGCGCCGGCCGTGGAGGCTACATTGCCTGAGGCCAGCATCGTAGAGGGTGAGTACTTTTCTCAAGTGCAAGTAACCCCGAAGAGTAGTCGTAACCGCCGGGTATGACTGATCTAGTTGTCCTTTTGTTGACAGGTGCCGAAGCCGAGGGAAGCGCCATTCCCGAAGTGGTGCCCGTTGAAAGCCTGGCACCGGAGACCCAGGGAGCTGCCGGAGGAGCCCCCGAGCCGATGGAGGTGGCCGTTGAAGGAGCCGCCGCGACAGCTGGAGGAGAACGCGACGACGTGCTGTCAGAACCGGCTCTGGAAGTAGTCATTCGCTCGCCAGAGATCCAGGACACGGAGCCAATCCGCTCGACACCAATGTCCGGAGCCGCGACGAGTAGTCGTGGGGGGATCGAACTGCTGGCGGATGACCTTGTCGACCCAGCGACGGTAGCTCGTCACATGGAGGCGATGCGCCAGGCCGAGCAATGGATGAAGGTGAGTAGTCGACACCCTTGAGTAGTCAATCCTTTAGTGTTGAGTACCCAGTTGACATCTGTTGTCTGTTGCAGGATGTCGCGGAGAAGTCCCAGCAGAAGTCTGACATGCTTCAGGGGTACGACGACACGGTGCTTCGGGCCGAGGCCTTATAAGAACAACTTGTGAAGGCCCGGAAGCACGCTGCCACGATGCAGTCGAAGCTGGACAGCGCCTTCGCCCAATATCATAACGAAGTCCAAGATATGCAGGCGAAGAACGACGAGCTGGTGCGAAAGAACAAGTCTCTCCACAACAAAAATAAAGGTACGCCACTGCCTTGTCGGGTACTCATTGATAGTACCTTTAGGTAGTCTGACCCGCTTTTGCCTTGTTGATTGCAGAGCTTGAGACCCACGTCGACCTGCTGAAAGCCTCAGAGACCGACACGAAGAACCTCTTCTGCCGGGAGAAGGAGGCCCGCGAGGTACTGGAGTATGATTATAAGCAGCTTGCTTACGAGTGCGACAAGCACATGGAGCTCTGTATTGCGTCTGTTAACACCAAAATTTGGTAAGGAGCCTGACTTGTGGGTCCAACGCGGTGAGGAGTCCGTCCGGAGGAAGGAAGGTTTCTTCAGGAGAATTCGGCAAAAGAATCCGCGGTCGGCAATTTGCTTCCGTTCGGCAAGAAAACTGTTGTGCTGATTTTGCGGGATTGCATGGTGACGTGGCCCGAGCGGAAGGGGTGAATGGATGGATAAGCGATCGTATTTAGAGATAAATTAGGTATCAAATCCATTCGAGGTCATGCTGTGACAGGGTATAAATATAGACCCTGAATGTATGTATTTTCATCAGAAACATTCTCAATACAAACCAGCTTTACGCCAAACCCTTGAGTCCTTTGTCGTGTCGTCGAGTTCTTCTAGAGGGTTCATCGATCCGTCGACCTCCGTGAGTACCGGCAACCTTGTATCATATCTAGTATCATGCGGTGGATTTAGATCTGATGCAAGTAGTCTTGTTACCATGCTTAGTGTCATGCGGTAGATTCAAGCTTGGTTCAAGAAGGTTTCTTGTTAGGTCATGAGCCATGCGGTGGGCTAAGATCTAGCTTGCAGCTAGTTATCGGCTCTATTGAATTTTGGCAAGATTCAATAGATTCATTAAGTTACCCCGTGTTGCTTTGAGTTTTTACTTTATGTTTAAATTCATGTAACACTTCTTTGCCCAATCTAGATTGGTTGGGATCGACTTTATCTTTTTGATGATCCTTATGCGAATCGAGTTCGGACCTTTGGCTTAAATAACACGTGCATCACACGTTCCCTGATAGCCGAAACCGAATCGATCTAGGTTGTCACGTGCTGCGGGTTCAAGCTTGTTAAAATCTTGTATAAATCTTGAAAGAGCTGGGTATCACGCGGTAGATGCAGGTTTTTGGGTTGTTTTGGAGCTAGTCATCCGGTGGATTAGATTTCAATCCAATCTGATAGATTTATCTTGTTTGGTAATGTTCGTTCCTTCTTCATGGATCCCGATTCGGCTGTTCAGCCGTATTCGGTTATGCTTTCATGAGTAAAACGTGCTCATAAGTTATGCTTTAAATATCGTATGCTTTTAGCTTTCCATATTTAGATTGTATCATGCGGTGGATAGATCTATTTGTGGACGGTGGTTTGATTTCAAACAAGTTGTATCATGCGGTGGATAGATTTGTTTGATATCATGCCCGACGGGTCTTAAAGTATCTAGACATGCGGTAGACTAGTGCTTTGGGCCTATGCATACTGGTTTATTACATATTTATGATCATGCTTTTACTTCATTTATTGTTTAACTTTATTTACCGCGAGGATCGGTCATGGTCTTGCACTCGTGCATCTGTATCCAAATAAAGACCGATCTATCATCATGCTTACATCATCTATTCGGCTATGTTATTTTTTGCACTTTAAAGCTCCCGAATGGTTTCTAGTTTGCTGGCAGATAGCTCTTTATAGCTATATGTCATCTCACTTGGCTTTCTAGCCGTAAATATGGAACTGTCTGGTACCACCCGGCAAGTTCCAAGTTTTGGAATTTAACTACTTTGTCTTTTGTTAATTTTCAGGAAAAATTGACTGGCACGTCTTGGAATCTTTGTGCGTGTGAAGCTAGCTTTTTTCGGCTTGCTGTGTGCTTGGCGTGAGGTGCAGATTTTACGTCAACACACTTTTTGGCACGCCCAGTGGGACCAATAGCCGAAAATCAAGATGCCTGACATCGGTGACATTATTGATGTCAACATCGAGGATCTCTCTCCGGAGCAGGCGCAACAGCTAAAGGATGCTACGGATCAATTCCAGCAAAAGTGTTTGCTGTCATTTAAAAAGAATAGGAGTGGCGTCCCATACCTCAAAAATGATATGCCCAGGGTTTTGTTGCCAGGAGAGAGTGACGCTACGACTCTGCAGGAGAGGGAGGAATACATGCAAGCATTTCGAGACGCCGCAGATGACGTGCTAAGCAGGCATCATAGAGCTTTCCTGGGTGCGTTCAAACAGATGATGGTGGCTGTCTTCGGCCCGGGCATGGAGCAAGTATTCAATCGAGCACCCCTTCAGGGAGGCAGCATGGAGATTGGAGAGTCCAGTTCTCAGCCGCCATCGCGAAGCCGGCCCGGCCCGGCCTCCTCGCGCAGCGTTGGGAGACAAGCCGTCCAGCCTCCTTCACAAGGCGCTGGAGGTCAACCAATTCAGCCCCCTCTGCAAGCCGCAGCAGGGTAGCCAGTTCAGCCACCTCCACAAGGCAGCACAGGTCAACCGATGCAACGGCCGAACCCGTATCAGCCCACGTATGGGGAGTTGGCATTTGGCTCGTCTGGAGTTCCACTTGCTTCCGCCTACAGGATTGCCCCAGCTAGCAACAGTCTGCAGAAGAATTTGTACGGTGGAGGCTACCACGAAGTGATGAACTATGGTGCCATCGATGCTCTCTCGAATCCGGGCTACATCCCAGCTACAGGCGTACAGGAGGACGATATTCTGGTTCAGAAGATGGCCGACTTGATGCAGAATCAATTCGGCCTCAAACCTAAAATGCAGGGACCTACCTACACACCTCCGTTCCCGGAGTGGTATTACAATGTGATCCTGCCACCAAAAGTAAAACCTCCGACGGAATTTACAAAATTTTCCAGGCAGGATGACACGAGCACGGTGGAGCACATTGCTCGCTACCTGATGCAGCTCAGAGAGGCCTCATCTGAAGAGGCGTTCAGGGTCAGGTACTTCCCCATGTCACTAACGGGCGCAGCGTTCCAGTGGTTCTCATCCTTGCCTCCCCAATCAGTTGGCACATGGAGGGAGCTGGAGCGAAAATTCCACGCCCATTACTTCAGCGGTAGCACGGAAAAGAAGCTCATCGACCTCGCCACTCTGAAGCAGAGAGACAGTGAGACGCCCTTGGAGTTCCTCAGGAGATTTAGGGAAATCAAAGGCATGTGTTTTTCGTTGAATCTGCCAGATGATCAGTTGGCCGACATGGCCGTTGCAGGGATGCTGCCGGACGTACGAGAAAAGCTGTTTGGTATGGAGTTTGATAACCTGGGTCAACTGTCCCAAAAGCTATCATTGATGAGCAACCAAGCCTACGGTTTTAAGAAAGACACCAGGTTCGGCAAACAGCATGATGTAGCTGATATCTACAATCAGTTCCTGGAGAAGGCCGATCAAATGGAGGACTCTGATGATGATCAGGAAGTGGCCGCTGCTGAGATCATGTGGGGGAAGGAACCGTTGACTATGAATCAGCGCTGGATCAAGCAGACCAAAGGCACATACAATTTTAACGTCACTAAAGCTGATAAGCTGTTTGAATTCCTGGTGAAGGAAGGCCGAATCAAGTTTCCTGAGGGGCATTCCATGCTTCGCCCCGATGGAGTAAAGGAGAAACGTTACTGCGGCTTTCATGACAGGAATTCTCACTCCATCAACGACTGCAGGGTCTTGAGGATGAGGATCCAGAAGGCCATCCAGGAGGGTCATCTCAAGTTTGACAACAAGATGAAACTGGACGGCCACCCTTTTCCCCAGAACATGATAAGCTTTTCTGTCAACATGGTGACAGCCGAGGAAAAGGGCAAGGTCAAGGTCTTGACTTCGGCCAGGGCAAGGCAGGATGGAGCAATAGACCCGGAACGTCAGGTGACTTTGGAGCAGGTTCATGGTGAAGCCCCTCGCGTTCTCAAGAGCCATGTCGAGATCGGGGAGTCGTCCAGGGCCAAACCCAGGGTGACTACGCGCATCCTCCTCAACAAGTGGCAGCGCCAGCTAGAGAAAGAGCGCTACCAGAAACGAAAGCACGAGGAGGAGAGGCGCAGGGCCGAAGAAGAAGCGCGCAGGAGAGATCTGGAACAATACACGCGCAAGCAGGAGCGCGCGCATTGGGGGTGCGCCTTCTTTAGGCACTGCTGGAACGAAGGGTTGAAGCTTCCTACGCTGAGAAATTGCCCTGAGTGCAGCGACAGGTACCTAGAGTATAGACAGGAAACTGCCAATCGCCGATCCGTCCATGAAAGAATTGGAAGGATACATCCCAGTGGGGATCGGCGTCAAAAAATTGAAGTCATTGATCACCCCAGGAAGAGGCAAGCTGATTTGAGATGGGCTGATCAGGAGGAAGACGAGAATGAGTACGTCTAGCAAAAGGGGCAATGGTGCCCGCCTGGTTTAAGAAAGAGTCAAAAAAGGAGGGTTCAACGCTTGAGGAACCGCGAACTGAAGCAGGCGGGGATCCAGACGAGACAGGTGTGGCGTCCAAAGGACAAACCCGAAGGATCAAACCGTTCGGCTCCGGCATGTATGGTGTATTTTCTGCTGAATGAGTTTATGGCTCCTGCTAATCAGGTTGTGCAGGAAGATACGCCCCTGGACGATGAACAGCTTGGGGGGCTAATGGCACAATTGGTGCTGGCCAAGCAAGCCACCTTCGACAAACCGGCCAAAAATAGACACATGAGGCCGCTGTACTTGAAAGGATACGTCAATGGCAAGCCGTTGACCAAGATGTTTGTCGACGGTGGGGCGGCAGTCAATGTGATGCCATACACCACTTTCAGGAAACTTGGCATGGGCCCTGGCGACTTGACACCTACCAGCATAATTCTGAACGATTTCGCTGGGAATCCTTCAGACACCAAGGGGTGCGTCCACGTGGATCTGATGATTGGGTCCAAAACATTGCTCACCACCTTCTTTGTCATCGAGGGCAAAGGAGCCTACAACCTACTGCTTGGGCGGGACTGGATTCACGCCAATTGCTGTGTCCCATCCACCATGCATCAGCAGCTCATTCAATGGGTGGATGACGATATTGAGGTCGTCCAAGCAGATGACTCAGTGAGCGTCGCAAATGTGGAACCAGCTTTCTGGGAATATCGGGGTATTGTTGTTTCTCGGGGAAAAGGCGGGGAGAAGGTCCTGTTGAGCCCGTCAGCAGCGATCAACAGCCGATTCAAGCAGTCGGCTCTTATAGCAATTTTTAATGGATAATCCCGTCGATGGTACTGACGGCAAGTTGGGGCGAGGATTCATGTCGGCCGATAAATTGGAAGAAGTTGACATTGAAAGCGGTGACAAACCAAGGCCGACATTTATCAGCGCAAACTTGCAATCAGACTTCAGGGGGGAATTGATCAAGTTGCTTAAGGAATATAAAGATTGCTTCGCTTGGGATTATTCGGAGATGCCTGGACTGGACCGTTCCATTGTTGAGCATCGGTTGCCAATCAAATCTGGTTTTAAACCATACAAGCAACCTCCCCGGAAAATCTACAAAGATGAAGTATTGCCCGATGTGAAGAAAGAAGTTGAAAGATTACTTGATGCAAACTTCGTTCGGCCATGCAGATATGCGGAGTGGATCTCTAATATTGTTCCTGTCTACATGAAGAATGGAAAGATGAGGGTCTGCATAGATTTCAGGGATTTAAACAGAGCTACTCCTATGGATGGTTACCCCATGCCTGTTGCCGATTTGTTGGTTGACGCCGCTGCTGGACACAAAGTCATCAGTTTCATGGATGGTAATGCGGGATACAACCAGATTTTTATGGCAATAGAAGATATATCAAAGACAGCCTTCAGGTGTCCTGGTCACATAGACTTGTTTGAATGGATAGTCATGACATTTGGGTTGAAGAATGCCGGTGCAACTTATCAGCGAGCCATGAATTACATCTTTCACGAGTTGATCGGCAAAATTGTTGAAATTTACATTGATGACGTCGTGATCAAGTCTTTGAATCATGACACACATCTGGAAGACGTGAAGAGAACCTTGGAATGCACCCGGAAGCATGGTTTGAAGATGAATCCAAACAAATGCGCTTTTGGGGTATCAGCTGGAGAGTTCTTGGGATTCTTGGTCCACGAAGGGGGGATTGAAGTTGGCAAGAAAAGCATGAAGGCCATTGATGAAGTTGTCCCTCCGACTAATCTCAAGGAGTTGCAATCACTACTCGGCAAGATTAATTTCGTAAGGAGATTCATCTCAAATCTGTCACAAAAGGTTTTGCCATTTTCTCCATTGCTGAAGCTTAAGAAAGATCAGAAGTTCACGTGGGGCGACGAACAACAGAAGGCTTTTGATGAGATCAAGCAATATATGAAGGAACCACCAGTACTGGTCCCTCCGCAGTTGGATAAGCCTTTCAAGTTGTACGTGGCGACCGATACCCAAACCATTGGATCGGCCCTTATTCAAGAACTCGAAGGAAAGGAGCGGGTAGTGGCGTATCTTAGCCGAAAGCTACTTGATCCTGAAACCAGGTATTCGGCTGCGAAGAAGCTGTGCCTATGCGTGTACTACTCGTGTACAAAATTTCGGCACTACTTGTTAAATGCCGAATGCATTGTATACTCCAAATTTGATGTAATAAAACATATGTTATCTATGCCGATCTTGAATGGCAGGATTGGCAAGTGGATCTTAGCTTTATCGGAGTTTGAGTTAAAGTTCGAATCGGCAAAAGCTATAAAAGGTCAGATCATTGCCGATTTTATAACTGAACATCGTGATCCATCAATTGATTTACTTGAAATTACTCCCTGGGCTTTGTTTTTTGATGGATCATCATGTGGTAAAGGTGGAGGAGTAGGGATTTTATCGATTTCACCCAGGGGTGAGATGTTTGAGTTTGCTATCCCTATCCAGCCCACTGTCACAAACAATCAGGCTGAGTACGAGGCATTGCTTCAGGGGCTTCAATATTTGAGAGAAGCCGGGGCCATTTTGGTTGAGGTTTATGGAGATTCAAAGTTGGTTATAAAGCAATTGAACGGCCTGTACGAATGTAAAAGTGATGCACTGAGGAGTTACTACGAAGAATGCAGGGAAATCTTGAAGAGTTTTCCGTTGGTAATTCTACAGCATATTCCTAGGGAACACAATGAAGAAGCAAACAGGTTGGCTCAAAGCGCTTCTGGTTATAAAGAAAATCAAGAAGCATTTGCCACAGAGATATGTGCGCTGGGAATGGATCTTGCGGAGGAAGATTGGAGAAAAGAGATCGTTGACTATTTGAAGGATCCGTCCCGAAAGGTCTCTAGGAAGCTCAGGTACAAGGCCATAAAATTTGTTCTTCTGGATGATAATTTGTTTTACAAATCATTGGATGGGGTGTTGCTACGATGCCTGGGTCCAGAAGAAGCTAAAAGGATGATGAGTGAAGTACATGATGGGATATGTGGAGCACATCAATCGGCCTACCGCATGAAATGGGTTATCAGGCAAGCTGGGTGCTTTTGGCCGACGATATTGGAGGACTTCAGTGAGTATTACAAGGGGCGTCAAGACTACCAGAGGTTTGGAAATATTCAAAGAGTTCCTGCATCAGCGTTAAATCCCATTATCAAGCCATGGCCATTCAGGGGCTGGGGTATAGACTTGATTGGCCAGATTAATCCGCCATCTAGCAAGGGGCATAAGTTTGTGCTTTTGGCAACAGATTACTTTAAAAAATGGGTTGAGTCAATTCCACTGAAGAAGGTGACATCAGAAAACATGGTTGAGTTTGTTAAGGAACACATCATTTATCGGTTTGGAATCCCTCAAACAATCACAACTGATCAAGGAGCCCAATTCGTGTCCTTGGAGTTCAGGGAGTTTGCTGAAAGCATGGGAATCAAATTGTTTAATTCTTCCCCCTATTATGCCCAAGCTAATGGTCAGGCAGAGGCTTCTAATAAGATCATGATCAAGTTTATACAAAAGAAGATCGACCAGAAGCCAAGGAGGTGGCATTCAGTACTCAGTGAAGCTTTATGGGCTTACCGAATGGCCCCTCATGGAGCTACAAAAACATCTCCTTATGAATTGGTTTATGGACACCATGCGGTTTTACCTTGGGAAGTACAATCAGATTCTAGGAGAGTGGTTTTGCAAAAAGATTTAAGCTCCAAATATTACAGTGGCTTAATGATGGACGAACTGGAGGATTTGCACATGATCCGTCTTAGGGCCCTGGAAAATATTGAAAAGAACAAACTGCGAGTTGCCAAATATTACAACAAGAAAGTAAAAGTTAGGCAATTTGCAGAAGGAGATTTGGTTTGGAAAGCTTTACTGCCGATTGGAACCAAATACAGTGAATTCGGCAAATGGTCCCCTAACTGGGAAGGACCCTTTCGGGTAGTCAGATGCGTTCCCGGTAATGCCTACATGTTGAAGACTTTACTAGGAGAAGAATTTTCGGCCGCAATAAATGGAAGATATTTGAAGAAGTATTATCCTGGTATTGAAATCGATCGCTGACCACAAGCATTGGGATTACATGCATCTGATACAGAGGTAGCCGGCGCTCAAGAATGAGGCCGCCTTCAGAACAAAAAATCCCCAAACAGAGGGAATGGCCAATACTTAGATGTATTGCCCTGAGCATGAAACTAAATTACAAATGCTTCTTGCAGGTTTGCATCTAACAACCTTGGTGATCAGGACTACGAGGAGGTGGAAAGCAGAAGGCCTGGCGTAAGAAGCGAAAGTATGATTCAATCTTTTCTTTGCTTCTTCAGCTGCTCCCTCTTCAGTTGTTCCAAGACCACCGTGATGGCAACTTGGAAGCCGTGGGGATGACCATGATTTGCTGCCTCGACCAAGCTGTCCCAAGCCGCTTTCAGGTTATTGTACCTATCAGAGACATCTGGGACAGAGGGGTAGTCGTTAGAGGCAAAGATCCAGATATGAGCACGAAGTCGAGAAGAAGTTGAAGATATTTACCTCCTACTAGTGCCTCCAGAGCCATGAGACGCTCGCGCTCGGCCTGGCAACGAGCGGTGATGTCCTGGAGGTCGTGCTCCAGGTGCCGAACGCGGCGGCGCAGTTGATGGCTGATTCTCTGCTTGGGCGTGGCATCCTCTGCTTCAAGGGAAGAATCAGAGGAGATGTACTCAGGCATGTCTTCGGTCCCAATGATTTCCTCAGGAAGCAGATCAAGGCTGAAAGAGAAAAACGGAGAGGAGGTAGAACGCGGGATCACATAAGGAAGCACGAAGCAAGTTGAAACAAAACTCACCTTCGAATCGCGCGTTTCTTTGGGATGCTGTCCTCCTGGGGCTGCTTGCCTTTGTCCATGGCCTTGGGGTTTTTTCTTCTGAGAGCAGAGGAGAAGATGAGAAGTGATGGATGAGTGTGCGGGTGGATTTGCAGGGCATCTCAGCAGGCTATTTTATTGACCGAGAGAGTGCATCGGGAGTGATGACTGGCTGGCGTGCGTTACTGGAATGCCAAGCGGCTGGGTTTCCTCCCGAATGCGAAGGGTATTCATTTGAACAGTGCTTATGGATTGCCGAATCAAGGATTTTCTGCGGGTATTACGCCAAGGGACATCTGTTTTTGCGTGTTCGGCTCAAGCGAGTTCCCGAATACGTTTAAGGAGAAACAAGATTCACAGATGCAAACAAAGAAAAATCATCGCAGTACAAGCACGAGAATTATAAGTTCTTTATTTATTGCCGATAATCAAACATCCCTAGTACAATCTAATCAAAGAGCCTGTTTAGCACAGACTGGGGATGAGTGAGTTCGGCAATGGCGTCGCTGTGGCCGTCGAGGCGCTCCAAGATGACCTCGATCTCGTCGATGTCTTCTGGTGCGCCGCCCCGGAAGCCGTGCGGCCTGGTGGAGTAGTCGACGTCGGTATACGTCGCCATGGCGGCAAGGCCCAAAGTGGTGCCCAGGTGGATGTCGTGGGTGGCCACTTCATCCACGTGGTGTTCCATCGCGGCAAGGCGCTTTGCCGGCGTATCTCCGCGGGCGTTCACCTTGTCAGCCAATTGCTCCACCAGCATTTTTAGCTAGTTAAGCTCAGCATCACGGGCTGCAAAATGCAAGATAAAGGTGATTAGTATCAAAAGCCAGATTGGATTAGGGAGCAGTTCCAGAGCCGTACCGTCGATGGTCGCCAGCAGCTGCTTGCGCTGGTCCTCCCACTCCAGTTCGGCTATGCCAGCCTTTTTGGAGACGTCTTCCAGTTCGCGCTGGGCCACCTCCAGCTCCGCCTTGAAGCGGAGAGCATCAAGTTCCCCGTAGGGCACGGGGGAGTAGTGGTCTGACTCCGAGGAGTCGTCCGGCAGGGGCTGACCGGCCAGTGCAGAAGGTGGATTCCATTGAATGAGCCTGAAACAGAGATGATCGTCAAAAGCAACAAAGGATCAAAGATGAATCGTAAAAAAAAAGTCGACGATTATTGCCTCCGACGCGCGCTGGCGCGACTCCCTTCCGCCTCGTCGGCGGCACGACGCCTGTTGTTGCTGCTCGCCATGCTTCTGGGATTTGCGCTGATTGGGAAAAGAAGATTTGAGGTTGGCAAAGATTTGAGGGCTAAAGGCTTGGTGAAAAGTTGGGGGCACGTACGGTTTTTATTTATAGGCCTGGTGAAATAGATCGTGGCCTCAGGTCGTGGCTTCGGATCGTGGCGCATATCCCAAGAAACTTGGAAGGTGGAGAGGTTTCCTTGACCAATCTGCCGTCGGGTCGTTTGGAGTTCAAGGCTGAGTCGCATTTGGTTGACTGACTCGGCTAAAGTTACGGTCAAGGTGTCGTTCGGGTATGGCACTGTTTGACTACTGGTTACCGAATGGGTCATTCAGCGTGGCAGTCAAGATCACGCAAGGAAAGGCAAAGCAAATTTATAAAAGGCAAATGTTGCAAGAACGACCAGTTCGGTTACACATTGATCAGTACGGCTAAATGTTCAAGTACTTTGCAATTACATTGGAGGCGTTCGATGTCGTTTGGTGAATGTTCTCCATCCGTTCTTGATAATCTTTCTGGGCGTTGGACAGGATGGTGAGTTCTGCATCACATTGATTCACCTCAGCTATGGCCGATGCTGCTTCTTCTTGGATCTTCCCTATCAGTCCAGGAAGTTCGGCTATCTTCTTATCATCAGCCTCTATTTCCGCTGATAAATTTTTCAGCTCTGCCTCCAGTACGGCCTTTCTGGCGATTTTCAGTTCACGAGCAGCTTGCAGATTGGCCAATATCTCTTTGTGATTCTCAGTTTGAGATCGTGCTCCCTTCACGACTTGTTCAGCTTTGGCTTTCTTTTGTTCAACAGCTGGGCGGGAAGACACATTTCTCAGAGCTCGTCTTATGGCTACATAATGAACATCCAAACCAGAGATGGGTTCAAGTGAGGTCTTGATGTCCTCAGGGAGTTCTTGGCTGATGGGTCCGATCATTTCCTCGAAGTGATCGAGATCTCTGATTTGATCCCGAGCATCTCTCTGCAGCCAGGCAAAAATTTCCTTGAGCCTTTCTTGTGCTTCCACTGACAAGGCTTGAGTCCCTCCTTCCCTTGTCTTGGCAGTTGGATTATTCTCCATTAACGGGTTCTATGATGACGGAGCTTGATCCTGAAAGAGTAACATTGCCGAGTCAGGGGTATTGGGAAATATAAAAGATAACGGGGTTAAGTGCAAGTGTTTACCTCATGCCTGACTTCCTGAACTAGAACGGGGTTTTGTTCAGTTTCAGGGGCAATTTCTGGAGCCACTGGTGAAGGAGGTACTCTTGGCAAAGCTGAAGCTTCTGTATGAGATGGTGCTGATGCAGTCTCCGGCAACTCTGAAGCTTCTGGCTGGAGAGGAGATGGATTTTCCTCTGCTAAGGTTGGGATTTCTGCCTGGCCAATAGGGGATTGAACCTTTGAAGGACTTGAAGACTCTGGCTGGATTGGAAAGTTCATTTCTGGTGAGGTTGGTGTCTCTGTCTGAGCAGGGGGTGATTGAGTCCCTGATGAAGATGAAATCTCTATTTGGGCAGGTGACTCAGCCCTTGGTGGGCTTATATGTTGAGGAATAGGGATATCCACAGGATGATCTACCAGTGTTTCTTCTGCAAATACCAGATTCAGGGTAAATGCCAGTGTTGATCTTTGAAGAAAGAGTAATGAAAGTCATACCAGTAGATGGAGCATTGGCAGGTTCTGAGACTGAAGGCTGCTGAGTTCTGGTCTGAAAATTGTATAGAAATTTATCAGTAAAGGATAATCTTGTGATCAAGAAAGGGGAGATTTGTTGGGGGGATACCCGAAAAATTCGGATAACTACCCAAACACGAGAGAAGTTTTCAACACGTTCAAGTACTCAGTTAGGGCGCAAAGAGACAGTGATGCTCTCTGCAAGTAGCACAAGTCCCAAAAAGTCTGAATCCGTTTACACGTGCCCTTGCGCCCCCTTTTATAGGGAGACGAAGGGACTTTTACATGCCGATAACACCCTCGGGCTTAGAGAATATTCCTAATGTGAACACATACAAGAGTGTCTTTTCTCCCCTTACACATTTACAAGTCTGCCACTAGTTCACACTCTAAACCCGGACTTTCTGGGACTACAACTTTGACTTTGCTTCTTCCGTGATTCGCGAATGTCTTCGCCCGAAATTCCCGAACTGAGCCCTTCACAGATTCTCGAAGTGGCTCCTGCTTCCCCGCGGGTTCGTGCATCTCCTTGCTCCAGAGTCCCGAACAGAGTCTTCACTAGATTCCCGAATCAGCAAATCTCCGAAGTTCAGACCTTCCGCAGTGGAGGTTCCGGGCTTCCGCGTGTTCATGACTTCGCCTCTTCACCGAATCAAAATCCCCGAACTCTGCACATTCGCGAATTCGAGACTTCGCAGGTCTCGGACTTCCTGGATTCGCGAATTCCCTCGCTCCCGAAAAACATACTTTGAGAGTGCCATTAGACCGCGACGTTTCGAGGGTGATGTGTTTTCTGAATTCCCCAACACTAGCCCCTCGGGGAAGCGGGTTGACTCCGACGATCCGATTCCACGAAGCGTTCGGAAATTTAGTAAAAAACGTCACCCTCGGAACGTCGGAGGGGACACGCGTCACTCGGGGAGCCAACGGCGGTTAAATCGAGGCGCACTTCGCGAAACCGCCCCTCCCCGGCCCTATAAATAGCGGGCGGCGGCTGTTAAAAATTTTTCATCGCCCTCGCGCCTTTAACGACTTTCACGCTTTCCTTCCTTCGCGGAACTAGCTTTCTCTGCTAGACAACTTGCGAACTCCAGGCCTTGTTCGCGCTTTTCTAAGGTATTCCTTTATGCTTGCTATGTTGTTTCGTTAGTTCGTTTAACTTTTGTGTAGTAATGTTACGATTTTCGTAGCTTCTTTTTCGACTATTAGCCTAAGCTTTCTGAATGCCCATATTCGCTAGGTGGCTCGCATCAGAAGTACAGCTAGACCAATGACTACTGAAGAGTTGATCGCTGCCGGTCTCCCACTCGATCAAGCTGCCGAAAGTGCAGATCGCGCTGCACCTGCCGAAGATGCTGTATCACCTAGCGGTTCTCGAAGTCGCGGAGACGGGGATGCTGGGTCCGACGGCGGTGAAGATGTCGGAGATGTTGACGCCGGTGTCGACGATCTCGTTATGTTGAGGACCTCTGGCCCACTGCCGCCCTCGCTTGCCTTCGGAGAGTCGAAGGTGACGAGCGACATTATTCGTGAGTACGAGAAGGCTGGATTCTTCTCTCCTGGGGCCGGGCGCGCCCCACTCGATGAAACAATTCCTACTCCCAAGCCTGGGGAAATCGTGGTTTTTCGGGACTTCTTCATCTGTGGGCTGCGATTCCCTTGTGATCCAGTGCTACCGGCGATTCTTGATGCCTTCTCATTGAAGATCCACCAGCTTACCCCGACGTCTTTTCTCGAAGTATCAAAGTTTATTTGGATTACGAAGACCTTCGGGTGCACTCCTACCATCGACGCCTTCACCGGTTCTACGAACCGGTGATTATTCGGAAGTTGTGAAAGGCGAAGACGGGCGGTTCTATCACGGCCCGGCACGCCTGCTGTACCTTCAATACCCGACGCCAAAACACTCGACAAGGGATTACCCGAATCCAGATTTCCCCCTGCTGCAAGACTAACCTTTCCGACGATTGGAAGTCCTACTGGTTTTACCTGAAGGTCAATGTGCCGAAGCTTCCATGCCCGATCGCGCCCCTCACTGCAGTAAATGTGGGGAAGTACAACCAGCGGGCCCTAGGAATTCGGAATTGTGAGAGTGCATTCCATCTGGCCAGCACGATACTCGGCGGCCGCGACATCATCGAAGAATTCGTCGCCGCGCGAATCTGGCCTATCTCGAAGGGCTGGTCCCCTGCCGAGATCGTGGACTACAACGTCAGCGCGGGCAGATCGGCAGGTTCCTTTCCCGAAGTTCGGGATTAAACTTCGCGAGGGCCAAAGCGCCAAGGACTTTATGGACGAAGTTGAGAAGAGGGTCAATGTCATGGTTGGCTAATACACCATGAACGAATACAAAGCATACAAGGCCCTGGTGAAGCACAAGAAGAAGATCAACCGCGTCTTTTCGGAGGTACGCGGTGACAAATTTTTCGGCTCTCGAAGCCCCGGTCCCCCAAACTGAAACTTCCTGCCGTCGCCGTGGCCAGCTGCTCAGCCGCCCCCATCAATGCTCCTCGAATCAGATCGTCGAAGCGAAACTCATCACCTGTCACCGAGGGGACGTCTTCGGGAGTGAAACCTTCGAGGACCAGATCGCTTGAGTCGTCGAAGCGCAAGCGAAGTACCTCCGAACCTCAAACTTCAGAAGCTGAACTCCAGGCCGCTTCAGGGCTTGCCCAGATGAGCCGCAAAAAATTGAAGAAGGCTGCGAAGAAGGTTTCTTCCTCCGGAGTTCGGCGAGTCCCGTCCGCCTTCGACGACGACATCCCTACGAAGGCAGATAGTCCCAAAGGTGTTTTCCTCTGGCCATTATTTAACTTTCGAGACATTTGTCCTGCTGGTTCCGAAAATGAGTTCGTCGACATCGATTCCTTTTCAGATGTTGCTCCCGAAGTCCGACAAGAGGCATCCCCCTGCCGCCGCCGAGAAGTCCACTGTTGATGCCGAAACTATTGCTCATGCTGAATCCCCTACTGCTGCCGAAATTCCTGTCGCCGATGTCACTGCCACTGATCAAGTCTCCTCCGACTTTGCCCGTGATCTTGAGCGGACCATTCAAAGGGATGGCCCTTCTTCCGAAAATATTCCATTGATCGAAGTTCGGGAGGTCGTCCCCGAAGACCAAGCGCCTTCTCCTTCCTTGGCTGCCTTTAACAAAAGCTTTGGTACGTCTCATCGCGGCAAACTGTTGCGTGTTGGTTTCGAGACAATTGGCGTCGGGGGCAAGACGTCCAAGTTTTTAACTCTATGGAAATTGTCCACAATTGTTGATGAAACAGGAGAAGGTGCATCGGAACAACCTGAAGAAGCCGCTCAAGGCTCCGAAAAAAGGCCTCTATCTATCTCCGAAACTACCCCTTCACCTCAGGGGAAGGCCTCTTCGGGTTCAACCAAACAAGTCACTATGCAGCACTTCAGCAAGCAAGGTTCGTTGATTCTCACTGTCCCCTTGTGCGATTCGTGGATCGTAGAATTTTCACCTGAGATTTATTCTTGAATTTTTCAGAGTTCAAGAATCTGTTGCATTCCTATTCTCCTTCGAAACTTGCGCGCTTCCATGAAGACTATACTCTCAAGTATTCTATGCTCGGGAAAGTTGCCATAGAGCGACTTTCCGAGCGGGGAGAAGATTAATGAGGAACTTTCTCGGAAGTCCAAGGAGTTGGAGCGCAACTTTGGTCTCGCGGAATCCACGAACCTAGAGCCGGAAAAGAAGGTATCCGAGGCGGGCTGAGGCTTTGAAAAGGAGTCAGGACGAGAAGAAGGT
This sequence comes from Cenchrus americanus, assembly GCA_947561735.1. Classification (NCBI taxonomy): domain Eukaryota; kingdom Viridiplantae; phylum Streptophyta; class Magnoliopsida; order Poales; family Poaceae; genus Cenchrus; species Cenchrus americanus. The sequence goes on along the minus strand of OX387242.1, from coordinate 121,728,585 downwards.
CGCCGAAGCTGCGCTCGAGGATTCCAAGAAAGAACTGGAGAAGGTTCGGAAATCTCACGAAGATGACTTGAGCATGATCGAGAAACTTCGGCAACAACAAGAGCGTGCTGCTAAGATTGCTGAAGATCTCCGCATCAACAACGCCAGCCTTGCCAAGTCACTGAGCTCGAAGGATCAGAAAACCGTAGATCTTGAGAAAGCACTGACGGTCGAAAGTGAATCTTCGAAGAAACATATTTCGGAAATTCTGGGAAGATTGAAGTTGCTTTATGCTGAGTATCAGAAGTCCCTAAATGAGTATGGTGTTCGTCCAGCTCCTCTTCCAGATAACATTGACATCTCCGATTTTATGGACTGGCTCGAGGAAGAATTCAAGGCTCTCCCCGAAGTTATCTCTAGTGCCGGCAATTTTGCCGTATCTTTTTCTGTGGAAAGCATTCTGAAGGTTCTTCACGACTACGGCTGTGTTGACTTGGCAAAGTTTCGCGCGAACCTTTCTCAGTTCCCAAGCGTTACCAGCGAAACTATACTTCAAGACAACCCTGACGTTATTGCTATAAAGCTAAAGTTCGCGAAGGAATTCTGGATGGTTGGCGGCGCGGATATGGCTAAGACTGTCGCGCGGGCAAAGCTTGACGAGGTAATTCTTTAGTCTATTTCGTGACTTATGTTCGTCGTATGTGTTCCAGCTTCTTAAGATTTCCTTACTCTTCTCTTTCTTTCGCAGCTAAGGGAAAAGGAGGAGCGAGAACGCGTCGCCGCGTCTCCCGAAGTATCTACTTCCGGGGAGAGTTCGGGAGGATCTGGCGAGGATGGCTCAGGCAGCAGCAGCAGCAGCAGCGATGGTGGCAACGACCGTGGACAAGTCCCCGAACCAGAAGAAGACTCACCGAAGGTGGATGTTATGAATTAAACGTCATGTTCGAACTTTTGTATGGATTGGAGATCGGGTGTACATTCGTGTAGATTCATCAAACTTTTCTGAACAGACGTTTTGTATATTTTAACTGCGCGAGTCCCGCAAGCCGGGCTCGCGCGAGACGTGCTACCACTACGAATTCATCGAGATAGAATGTTTGTTAGTGGTGAAGCATGGCGTCTATTCAAACAAGCACATCCTGAGCAAGATTTTTCCGATTTTTGGCTTGAGGCCTCGCTTAAATTTTCTATAGGTTGTTTTGATCTTACTTCGTTTTTCTTGGTTCACAAAAAGAGCCGTTCTGCATCCTCTACTTCGCGATCCTCAAGGACTCCGAAGACGGAGCCCCTTAGCCCCTTAGCCGGTTCATCTGACTTCGCCTATGCTAGCGATGTGGCAGACAACAACGTTTGTAAACCAGGACATGTAATAGAACTTTCGTTCTAAGTTTCGTATTGATTGTTGTAATTTTTGAGGAACTATTCGGGAGTTTTTATGCGAATAAGGCAATGAATATGTTTTTTCTTTGAAAAAACGTCACCCTCCCCCAGCTTGCCGTTTCGCATAAAAACTAGATTGCAGGTTCACGAACTTTACTATTCTCGGCTTTCTAGCATATCTTTCTAAGAGTAGTCTTCCTTAGCTTTTGCGAACCTCGATTGCTAATGCGCAAGTCGACAAAATTTGTTCCGAATTTTGTGGACTTGACCGGACTGGCAGACTTGCCTCGGTTGATACAGCAACCCTCGGTTGCTTCAACCAAGGTTTTTTTGCGATCGTCTGATGGAGCCCCTTGCCCTCTTCTTACAACGATGACACCTGAAAAACTTTTAACAATCTATACCAAGTGAGAATACACAGGCAAATCCTTAGACATTCATTTTCTCGAAATCATCATGCGAATTTTCTGATGGGAATCCCCTCGTGGATGGGATTTTTCTAGGCCACAACTTGTTGTTGTCTCAGGCCTTTTCGATGGGAATCCCTCGATGGATGGGATTTTTCTAGGCCACAACTTGTTGTTGTCTCAGGCCTTTTCAGTGGGAATCCCTCGATGGATGGGATTTCGGCTATCAGGAAGCCTTTCTCACGAACTTTTTCTTTTTTCACGATGGAATTTCGGCTATCAGGAAGCCCTTTCTCATGACATTTTTCTTTTTTCACGATGGAATTTCGGCTATCAGGAAGCCCTTTCTCATGACATTTTTCTTTTTTCACGATGGAATTTCGGCTATCAGGAAGCCCTTTCTCACGACATTTTTCTTTTTTCACGATGGAATTTCGGCTATCAGGAAGCCCTTTCTCATGACATTTTTCTTTTTTCACGATGGAATTTCGGCTATCAGGAAGCCCTTTCTCATGACATTCTTCTTTTTTCACGATGGAATTTCGGCTATCAGGAAGCCCTTTCTCATGACATTCTTCTTTTTTCACGATGGAATTTCGGCTATCAGGAAGCCCTTTCACAAACCACTTCTTTTTTCACGATGGAATTCTCGAGACACAAAATACGAAACAAGCAATTCGGGGGAAGACTCTTTTCATATATATATCGGAAAGAGTATTTACACGGGATCCGCCTCGTTAAAAACCTTGCCTCTTGATTTAGAGCCCCCTTTGCAAGGAAAAGAGTACGGTCCTTCTTATTCTAGAACTATGATTAAGACACGAAACTAATTTTTCCGAAGTCACTTATAGACACGCGACTCGGGCTTTTATTTCCCTACAGTATAAACTTACGAAAATTGAAAAACTGCTATCTACTACACTTATGTACAACTGAGATCTTCATGGATAATACCTCTTTAGGCTGTCGGCATTCCACGAATACGGCAACTCTTCGCCGATTTGCTCCATCGGGCGAAAAGCCCCTGGCATATTTGTTTCCTTAGCTATGTAAGGCCCTTCCCATGACTCATGAAGTTTTCCTGGGTTCTCCCAATTTTTCTTTCTTTTCAAGACAAGATCACCTGTTTTGATGTCCTTCCGGACCACCCTTTTGTCTCTCCATGCTCTTGTCTCCCTCTGATATTTCTCAATGTTCTCTGCTGCTTCGAGGATTGTCAGCTCTATCATGTCTTTCTCCACCTTCTTGTCAATTTCCTCTATCTCTTTTCCTTTCAAGACTCTTATGCTTTCATTTTTTATCTCCTCTGGTGTCATAGCCTCAGTCCCGAAGAGTAGGCGAAAAGGTGTGAAACCTGTTGCCCTTGAAACTGTGGTATTGTGAGACCAGATCACCTTTGGAAGTTCGTCCACCCACTTTCCCTTTTTCTGATCAAATAAGCATTTCTTGATTCCCGAAAAAATCAGGCCATTGGTTCTTTCAATTGCTCCATTGGACTGCGGATGATAAACTGACGAAAATTTCGTCTGTGTGCCTAGGGTTCTGCAATACTCTTTGAAGGTATAGCAGTCAAATTGTTTGCCGTTATCAACTGTCAGTTCTCTAGGAACTCCGAACCTGCAGACTATGTTTTGCCAAAAGAATTTCTGAACTGTTGTTGCCGTGATGTTCGCGAGTGGTTTTGCTTCTACCCACTTCGTGAAATAGTCGACCGCTACAGCCGCGAATCTGCAATTACCCTGAGCCGTTGGCAACGGGCCTACTAGGTCCATGCCCCATCTTTGCGGAGGCCGGGTTGGAGGAATTAAATGAGCGGCATTGAAGGCGGTCTCGCCGATTTGCCGTCTTCGGCATGCTTCACATTGCCGAACCAACATCTTGGCGTCGATGTTAATGGTTGGCCAATAGAACCCTTGTTTTATCGCCTTGCCAGCCAAAGCCCTGGTGCCTATGTGTGACCCACAAAATCCACTGTGAATTTCTTTTAGGAGTTCACGACCTTTTTCGGAGGTGATGCAGCGTAGCCAAGGTTCAGTGACTCCTGATTTGTACAATTCTCCATTTACCACAGTGTAGCCCCGAGCCCTTTGCCTCGGCCTTTTCTCTTCCGATTCATCTTGTGGTTCGTAATGTCCCCTTAAGTAAGCCATTATTTACGCTCTCCGTCCGGAATTTCCACCATGTTCACGATTTGAGTTCGTGAATCTTTGATGGAAGGCTCTACGATGATTTCAAAGAACACATCCGGTGGTAGCTCTTGATTTACGGCTCTTGCCTTCGCGAGCTTATCCGCTTCATTGTTATCATCCCTTGGGATATGCTTTGAACCGAATATCCTGCGAAGTGTCTTTCCATCTCTCCGACTTTTTCAAGATACCTCATGAGAAGCGGATTCCGGCCTCGCTTTCCTTCTCGATGTGTTCTTGGATTACTTTCGAATCCGTTCGATTATGAAGGTCTGTTTGCCCCAAGGCCTTCATTTTTCTCGGTGCCGGCGAGAGAGCTTCGTACTCCGTTGTATTGTTCGTGGAGTGTTCATTGTTCGCGAATACGAGCCGTGCTTGCATATCTTATGACCACGCCGTTGGTGATGTTACAACGTACCGAAATTCCAACCCCCTTATAACACCATGCTCCATCACACCGCACTACCCAAGGTTCGGGCATGTTTTCCTCCATATTCCGAGTAGGTGAGGTCCGGTCCACGACGAAATCGCCAGTACTTGCGATTTTATTGCACTCCTTCTTTCAAAATCCACCACGTACTCGGAGAGTTCAGCACCCCACTTGATGATTCGAGTAGATGCCTCTCTGTTTGCGAACAGGTCACTTAACGGTTGGTTGGTGATAACTCTTATTCTGTGGCCCTCGAAGTAGTGCCTTAGCTTTCTTGCTTTGCCATGATGACCGCATACGCGATTTTTTCCGTTCGGAATAGAAAACCTTGGAACCGGACAATGCCTCGGAGGCGAAATATACGGGGATTTGCCTCGGCTTTCCTTCTTCTTCCTTCTCCTCGCTACCGACCTCGCGCTTCTTGCCGAATTTGATGCAGACACATACAGCAGAAGCGGCGATTTTGGCTCGGGAGGACAGAGCTTGGTCATGCTGGACAAGTAGTCCTTCAGTTCGCGAAAAGCTTGCTTTTGAGGTTCGGACCACTGGAATTTCTTGGCACTTCTGAGAACTTGGAAGAACGGCAGACTTCTTTCTGCAGCTTTGGGAATGAATCTGTTAAGGGCAGCCACTCTCCCTGTCAACTTCTGAACATCTTTCACTGAGGCCGGCTCTTGCATTTCCATCAAAGCCTTTATCTTGTCAGGGTTTGCCTCAATGCCCTTTGTTGAAACTAGGCATCCGAGAACTTTCCCCTTGTGAATCCCGAACACACATTTTTCTGGGTTCAGTTTCAAGTTCGCTGTCCTCAAGTTCGTGAACGTTTCTGCCAAATCACTGATATGGTCTTTTCTCTGAACGCTTTTGACGACTATGTCATCCACATATGCCAAGATATTTCTCCGAATCTGCTGGTGCAGCACTATTGCTATCATTCTTGAAAACGTGCACCCCGCATTCTTCAGCCCCTCTGGCATTCTTACGAAACAAAATGTTCCGAAAGGAGTGATAAAGCTTGTCTTCTCTTCGTCCTCTTTGCGAACTCTGATTTGATGATAACCAGAGAACATGTCGAGGAGCGAAAGCATCTCATTGTTGGCTGCATCATCCATGATTTTGTCTACCCTTTCCAAGGGAAAATCGTCCTTCTTGCACGCCTTGTTCAAATCGGTGAAGTCAATACACATTCTCCATTTGCCATTTTTCTTCTTGACTGGCACAGTGTTGGCTAACCAAACTGGGTACTTGACTTCTCTGATTACTTGGGCGTCCTGCAATCTCTGAACTTCTGCTTCCACTGCCTTGACCTTTTCGTCAGACATTTTCCGGAGTTTTTGCTTCTTGGGTGGTATCTTGTCATCTGTTTCGAGGACATGCTCGATTATGTCTCTGTCAACGCCTTGCAAATCTTTGGGCGACCATGCAAAAACATCCTTGTTTACGTTCAGGAATCGTATGAGTTCATCATCCTCTTCGGTGCTGAGGTTCGCCCCTATTATGACTGCTCTGTCGGGCATATCGTCCGAGTACACTCTCTTTGTTTCATCTTCTCGCGGCTATATTATTTTTCTCTTTGTCCCGCTTCGGCTCTTCATAGACTTGCTTTCTCTCTTCGGTTTGCTTTCGACTGATACACATTCGTTTGGCCAGGCGTGTGGCCCTTTTCTATGTTTCGGCCTCTTGTTGATTGCCGAATACCGTGATAACCCCTTTGGGCGCGAGGCATTTTCATGCAAAGGAACCTGTTGCCTTATGACGACATCGAACTTGTTCATGAAGCCCCTGCCGAAGATCGCAAGATACGGGTGATATATGTCAACCACATCAAAGGTGAGGTTCTCGGTTCTGGCATTCTCAAGATCCCCGAAAGAAACTGGGAGTGATATTTTTCCAACTGGCTTGATGGGTTTCCCGCCGAACCCCTGCAATGGGTACTCTGGTGGGTCCAACATGTGCTGACTCAGATTCATTTTCTCGAACGTTTTCAGGAATAAGATGTCCGCCGAACTCCCGTTGTCCACCAAGATTTTTCCTATGACCCATCCAGCAATGTTGACTTCAATCACCATGGCATCATTGTGGATCGCGGATTTCGGCACGAAATCTTCTTCGTAAAGGTGATTGGCACCTTCGCCCACTCCGGGCGGGCTACTGGACCATCATTGATGATGGTATTCACGAATCCGAAGTAGTTGCTTCATTGCTTCTTTGTTTCAAACTCCATGGCGGATCCGCTGTGATTGGCATGATAGTCCCGAACGATGGCAATGCTTTGGAGTTCCGAGGTCCCGAACTTGAGCGAGGCCTTGATGAGCTTTCTGGTGGCGGTGGCAAGATTTCCCGAATGGGTTGTGGCTGCCGGATTGACTGTATTGCTTGCGGCGAGGGGAAGAATTCTTGTGAAGGCTGCCATGTTGATTGCGATTGTGGAAATTGGTGAATTGGTATAGAGCTTGGCTGTGAATTCGCGAACTGCGGCGGCCAGAAGTTCGGCCGAAACTGGGTTGGCATCGAAGATGCGATGCTCATCAGTGCCTTCTCTTGTTGGATTCGTGCCATGTTCTTTTTTGTCTCAGGGCACCCTTCGGTGCTGTGACCTCTTCCATGATACTGACAATAGAAGTGGGGATCTCTCGGGTTGTGGTTCGGAAGGTTTGGGATTCCTCTTTCTCTCCCCCTTCCTCTTTGGTCGAATCCTCCCCCGGCACTTGGCCTCGCTTTCTTGTTGTTGCCGAGGATTTCCAACACTTGTTTACATTTCGCGGATCTTTGGGGTGGTGCCCTCCGGGTCGTATCTCTGCCGCCTGTCTTGCCTCGTTTCGTTCGGCTACTCTCTTGCGGTGGTCATCGTCAGACGGGATGTAATCCTCCAATTCCCGAAATAATTCTTCAAGCTTGTCTCAGGCTTCTTTCTTGTGAGGTGGGAAGCCGTTGGCCCTGGGGTGAGACCCTTGATCAGTGCCTTGATCGTTGTCTTGTCATCAGCATCGGGGATTTGAGACCTCTGTTGCATGAATCTTCTCACGAAATTTCGCAGTGGTTCCCTGTCCTTCTGCTTGCAGTTATACAAATCTGAAGCTTCGGTTGTTGTGTCATGGAACATCTGAAACGCTTGCATGAACTTTGTTTTGAGATCTACCCAGCTGTAGATCGAGTGTGGAGGCGACAATGAGTACCAATTCGATCGGTCCTTCACAAGCTATGATGAAGGATTTGGCAAGTGCGACATCATCTCCCTCTGCCGAATTCACGAGTCGACTCGTATCTCATGAGGAACCGCTGGAGTTTCCGAAACCGTTGTACTTGGGAAGAGAGGCGGCTTGAACTTCGGCGGCCAAGGTGCTGTTTGCAGCCCTATTGACAGTGGTGATTCAGAATCCACGAAGTGTGAGACTCCATTTCCTGCGAAGAAGTTTTCCTTCGGGGATTCTCTTGCAGGCGCGGTGTTCTGTTGCGGTGTTTCTTGCCACAGGGAGTTGTTCTCTTGCTCTTTCATCTCGTCAATTTCTCTCTGAATGGCCTGTATTTGTTCTTTTGCTTTGTTCAGCTGTTCTAGCTTTTCAGAGATTTTTCTTTTCGCCTGCAACTGAGCCGCGAACTTTTCTTTATCCCTCTGTAGTTGTTGAATCTTTTGGTGGACCATGGCTAGCTGTCTGTCTATGGCATCATCATCAGCATCAACATTTTCGTGCTCTTGATGTTCAGTGGGTTGTTCTCGGATGTGAGCTGTTTTTTCTGCTCTCGCCTTCATGAGGGCTTCGAGCTTCTCTTTTCGCTGCTGGTCTGTTACGTTCGAGGATTCAGGAACAAACGAAGTTTCATTTCCTTGGGTGGGAAGGTTATCATCTGGTTCGCTGTCTTTGGGGCATTCTTCTTGGATTTCTTTTGAGGTGGCATCGTGAGTTTCTTTTTCGGCTGAGACACGGTGGGCGCCAATGTTGGGGGGATACCTGAAAAATTCGGATAACTACCCAAACACGAGAGAAGTTTTCAACGCGTTCAAGTACTCAGTTAGGGCACAAAGAGACAGTGATGCTCTCTGCAAGTAGCACAAGTCCCAAAAAGTCTGAATCCGTTTACACGTGCCCTCGCGCCCCCTTTTATAGGGAGATGAAGGGACTTTTACATACCGATAACACCCTCGGGCTTAGAGAATATTCCTAATGTGAACACATACAAGAGTGTCTTTTCTCCCCTTACACATTTACAAGTCCGCCACTAGTTCACACTCTAAACCCGGACTTTACGGGACTACAACTTTGACTTTGCTTCTTCCGTGATTCGCGAATGTCTTCGCCCGAAATTCCCGAACCGAGCCCTTCACGGATTCTCGAAGTGGCTCCCCGCTTCCCCGCGGGTTCGTGCATCTCCTTGCTCCGAGTCCCGAACGAGTCTTCACTAGATTCCCGAATCGGCAAATCTCCGAAGTTCGGACCTTCCGCGAGTGGAGGTTCGGGCTTCCGCGTGTTCATGACTTCGCCTCTTCACCGAATCAAAATCCCCGAACTCGCACATTCGCGAATTCGAGACTTCGCAGGTCTCGGACTTCCTGGATTCGCGAATTCCCTGCTCCTGAAAAACATACTTTGAGAGTGCCATTAGACTGCGACGTTTCGAGGGTGATGTGTTTTCCTGAATTCCCCAACAAGATTCTACCTCAATAAGAACTTTCTTGACAGTTCTCCTTTTCTTGGCAATTGGAGGTGCGATCAGAGATAGGCCTTTTCTTTTGTCAGCAGTAATACTGGACAAGATTGGGTCTGTTGTGGCATACCTAGCCATCAGTTGAGCCAAGGTTGGGGATTTAAATCCCAGTGCTGAGATTGGGCATACTGCATTGTAAGCAATTGCCCTGGCTCGAGGGGCAGGCACTGTATTCTGCAAAAGGCTCAAAAATCAAGATCATGGTTAGAGGAGGAAATGTCTGATTTGGAAGAAAGGATGTTACCTCTGAAGTTGGCTGAAAATCAAGCATCAGTTCTATGCAAAAAGAGTGCATAGGCTCACTGAAAATATGGTCATGGAATTCTTGCCACCAAGAGTTGAAGGTGGGGTGAGCTACTGTTGTAGGTGTGAAGGGCCGGGTGTAAACAGTTGGACTGCATACATATTGAAAAACCCTGATAGTTTGAGCAAGTTCTTTGATTTCCTCTCTGGGTTTGAGGAATTCATGCAGAAATAGTCTTGGGGGCATCTGGCCACATCCAAGTTGTCGAGCCATCATATTTGGCTGATAGTATTCATAAGTGTTGTGGTTTAACCTCCCTCCACTAACTTCAGCTGGCAGAATGCATGGATGGATGAGGATATTGAGGATTTCCAGAAATCTTCCATCTTGGCGTCCAGCTTCAAAGGAGAACTCACAAGGGAGAGTTAAATTATCATTGTCCAAGTAAGGAAGCCAGAGAGGGTTGGGGAAGCCTTTGAAGAAGAGCTCAAAGAGCTGGCTGACGTTCTGATTGATGGGAATAGTTGAAGCAGCTTCTCCATAGGTGTGGCATCCTCTGGTAACCTGAACTTCCCCTTCGTGATAGTTGGATGAAGGAAAAAACCGGGTGTTGAGGTCAATACCAACGATTTGGTGCATGTGCAGTTGTAGCCACATCTGTACAAACCACCAAGGGCCATTGACGCATGCTATCTTCTGGCTGGTGTACATTTGGGTGACGGTTTGATGAAACATGTGGTATACACTGCCCAGGAGGTATTTTCCAAGGGGAATGTGCTTGCCACCAGCCAATTGTGTAGCCATTACAATATGATTTTGAGTAGGCTCATTGGCTTTACCACAGAAGATGAACCTGCACAGCCACATATTCAAGAAGGCCCTATATTCGACTTCACCAAGAGGACCATCTTTCATGTGGTTCTGAATATAATTTTTATATCCACTCCCTGACTTCACTCCCGTTTGTCTTGTGGAACCTCTGTAGTCCCAGGGATGAACGGATCCTGAAATATCAAGGCCGGTAATCATGTATACATCGGCCAGAGTGGGGGACATTGGGTCGTGACCAAAAAGGAAGGCATTGACACCATTTGACCAAAAATGACAGGCGGCAATCTGGAGGTCTTCGTTTTTCGGGGTCTCGGCCAAAGAGAGCTCCAAACATTGAGCAATTCGGAGGGTGTCCCAAAGTTGGGTCTTGGCACTATTGTCTGCAAGGATCCTCTTGTACCAATTCCTCCAGCCCGCAATTGGGGGCAAAGGCCAGTTCTTGAAAGCATCCTGCCACAGGGAAGGCTCGGTTAAGGCCGCTTTGAAGGGGATTCTTTGGGATTCGGCTGTGATGAATTCGCGGGGATCAGAAACTCCCACGGGACCAAGGAAATAAGACGTCGAATTGGCCTCAGTACGAATCAGAAGCTCAGTGGAGAGTTCCTGCTGGAAGAAGGCGGAAAAGAAATGTCAGGTAAAATCAAAAAGATTGAATGCCGAATGAAGCTTATGGAGGAGTAATTTACCTGGGCAGCTTTATTTTGACCTGCCATTGAGGATTTGAGCTCAGGAAAAGGTGAATCTAGGGTTTGGATCTAGACGAAGATTCCGGCGGATTGCGAAGAGAGAGAATAGGTGTTGAACAGATTCAAGACGTTGGTGGCTGGAGTCAATTCCGGAATAAAATTACTTTTATCCCGTAATTGAAGGGGCATATGTTAACACCAAAATTTGGTAAGGAGCCTGACTTGTGGGTCCAACGCGGTGAGGAGTCCGTCCGGAGGAAGGAAGGTTTCTTCAGGAGAATTCGGCAAAAGAATCCGCGGTCGGCAATTTGCTTCCGTTCGGCAAGAAAACTGTTGTGCTGATTTTGTGGGATTGCATGGTGACGTGGCCCGAGCGGAAGGGGCGAATGATGGATAAGCGATCATATTTAGAGATAAATTAGGTATCAAATCCATTCGAGGTCATGCTGTGACAGTGTATAAATATAGACCCTGAATGTATGTATTTTCATCAGAAACATTCTCAATACAAACCGGCTTTACGCCAAACCCTTGAGTCCTTTGTCGTGTCGTCGAGTTCTTCGAGAGGGTTCATCGATCTGTCGACCTCCGTGAGTACCGGCAACCTTGTATCATATCTAGTGTCATGCGGTGGATTTAGATCTGATGCAAGTAGTCTTGTTACCATGCTTAGTGTCATGCGGTAGATTCAAGCTTGGTTCAAGAAGGTTTCTTGTTAGGTCATGAGCCATGCGGTGGGCTAAGATCTAGCTTGAAGCTAGTTATCGGCTCTATTGAATTTTGGCAAGATTCAATAGATTCATTAAGTTACCCCGTGTTGCTTTGAGTTTTTACTTTATGTTTAAATTCATGTAACACTTCTTTGCCCAATCTAGATTGGTTGGGATCAGCTTTATCTTTTTGATGATCCTTATGTGAATCGAGTTCGTACCTTTGTCTTAAATAGCATGTGGATCACATGTTCCCTGATAGCCGAAACCGAATCGATCTAGGTTGTCACGTGTTGCGGGTTCAAGCTTGCCAAAATCTTTTATAAATCTTGAAAGAGCTGGGTATCACGCGGTAGATGCAGGTTTTTGGGTTGTTTTGGAGCTAGTCATCTGGTGGATTCGATTTCAATCCAATCTGATAGATTTATCTTGTTTGGTAATGTTCGTTCCTTCTTCATGGATCCCGATTCGGCTGTTCAGCCGTATTCGGTTATGTTTTCATGAGTAAAACGTGTTCTTAAGTTATGCTTTAAATATTGTATGCTTTTAGCTTTCCATATTTAGATTGTATCATGCGGTGGATAGATCTATTTGTGGACTGTGGTTTGATTTCAAACAAGTTGTATCATGCGGTGGATAGATTTGTTTGATATCATGCCCGACGGGTCTTAAAGTATCTAGATATGCTGTAGACTGGTGCTTTGGGCCTATGCATACCTGTTTATTACATATTTATGATCATGCCTTTACTTCATTTATTGTTTAACTTTATTTACCGCGAGGATCGGTCATGGTCTTGCGCTCGTGCATCTGTATCCAAATAAAGACCGATCTATCGTCATGCTTACATCATCTATTCGGCTATGTTATTTTTTGCACTTTAAAGCTCCCGAATGGTTTCTAGTTTGCTGGCAGATAGCTCTTTATAGTTATATGTCGTCTCACTTGGCTTTCTAGCCATAAATATGGAACTGTCTGGTACCACCCGGCAAGTTCCAAGCTTTGGAATTTAACTACTTTGTCTTTTGTTAATTTTCAGGAAAAATTGACTGGCACGTCTTGGAATCTTTGCGCGTGTGAAGCTAGCTTTTTTCGGCTTGCTGTTTGCTTGGCGTGAGGTGCAGATTTTACGTCAACAGCGTCGGATCGTGACCTCGTCAACTGCTACAAATCTTTGCAGAAGCTGAACGAGGACTGCGAGAAGCTGCGGGCCCAACTGAAGGAACTCTAGGAAGCCGCACTCCCTATCGCGAGGCTGCTGGTGCCTCATCTTGGCGGTCCTAAGATAGCTCCTTTGGTGGACCGGCTGAGGGAAGCCCCCAGCCAGCTGGCGACGTACGTCAAGTACTTGGCGAAGTCGATCCCCAACCAGGTTCTGGCATTCATGAAGTCGTACTTCCCAAAGGCTCCGGTTGACGCGGTCGCCGGCGGACTAGCCGCCAACTGCACGGACGAGCAATATGCGGAGCTGCTGGAGCAGATGGCGCCGATTGCTGAACAAGTCGCCGAGAAGCTCAATCTCCAGTAGTCCTGTATGGTTAGCTCGTAGCAGTAGTTGTAGATAAACAAAGTTGTAATGAACTTGTTTCGGTATGAATGAAGGGAACTTCCATAAATGAGTACTCGTTGTCGCGATCTGTGTATGCGGAGTCCCATCATGGAGTTGTCACGAGTAGTCGTACTCGCCAGCAGTCCCGTTGAAGGAAAGAGACAATAAAGCAGTTGATAGATAATCAAACTTTATTACTGAAGAAGTACACCTGGATGGCCAGGACCGTTATTACAGAGTAGTCGCCAGGACCCGGAGGCCTACGGCTAAGTAGTGCTAGGGCGTACAGCCGCTTGCAGCAGTAGATCCGTTAGTAGCCGTGAAGGCTAGATTTGGGGGTACATGGTCTCTCAGTAGACCGCTACTGGAGTCCTCTGTTTGCTCGGAGCAGCCCAAGATCCGTTAGTAGCCGTTAGCGCTGGATCTTGGAGTAGAGTAGTCTGGAGACTAGAGCCTGGACCTGGAGGCCGCTTACGGCGAAGGGGTCTTTGAGTAGTCGTATAGACTGGAGCCCTTGGTGTAGTCGTGTAGACTAGGCGTAGAATCGAGAGAGTTGGTCGATGTTCCACGAGTTGTTGATGTCTTCTCCTTCTAGCGTCTGGAGGCAATAGGAGCCCGGTCCGGTCACCTTTGCAAATGTGAAGGGACCTTCCCATGGCGAGCTGAGCTTGTGAAGTCCCTCCGTGTTCTGGATACGGCGGAGGACGAGATCACCAACGTTGAAGGAGCGTTCCTTGACGTTGCGATCGTGGTAGCGTCGGATACCCTCTAGGTACCTTGCTGATTGGACGAGGGCGGCACAACAAGCTTCTTCGAGTCCGTCGATGTCAACTTGTCTGCTGTCTTCGGATATGCCTTCATCGTATTGCTCCACTGCTGGCGAATCCCACGTGACATCAGCAGGGAGGATTGCTTCGGAGCCGTAGACCAGGAAGTATGGCGATTGTCCCGTTGGCTTCGTTGAGTACGTAGCCCCTGGAGCGCATTGGGTAGTTCCTTGATCCACTTGCCTCCTTTGGTGTTGGCGGCGTCATGTAGCCGCTTTTTGAGAGCGTCGAGTACCATCCCATTGGCGCGCTCGACTTGTCCGTTGGCCCGAGGATGGGAAACTGAGACATATCGGACGTCGATCCCGCTGTTCTCGCAGTACTCCCAGAACTGGTGATTGTTGAAGTTGGAGCCCAGGTCTGTGATGATGCAGTGGGGTAGTCCGTAGCGATGCACTAGTTCATCCAGGAAGTCGAGTACTCTGTCAGCCTTGGGGCATGTGACCGGCTTGACCTCGATCCACTTGGTGAACTTGTCGATGGCCACCAGTACTCTGTTGAATCCGCCTGGCGCAGTTGGAAGTGGCCCAATCATGTCGAGCCCCCAGCAGGCGAAAGGCCAGGTTGGCGGTATGGTGACTAGCTTGTAGGCCGAGACGTGTTGTTGCTTGTCGAAGTATTGGCACCCTTGGCACCTTCTGACGAGTTCTTCGGCGTCGCCCAGAGCTGTGGGCCAATATAAAGCCCGTCGGAAGGCCTTGCTGACCAGCGTGCGTGAGGACGTGTGGTTGCCGCAGACACCTTTATGGATCTCCTCCAGGATGTCCTTGCCTTCTTGTCGGGGAACGCACTTCATGAGTACTCTGGAAGATGCGCCCCGCCTGTAGAGGTTGTCTCCGACGAGGACGTAGGACTTGGCATGGCGGATGAGTTGCTCGGCCAAGTTCTTGTCCGAGGGAACCTTCTGCTCGCTAAGGTAGTCGATGAAGGGCTGCCTCCAGTCCACGTCGATCATCAAGACCTCCTGGACAGCCAGGGGATGCGCTGGGTCAGTGGTCGGTGGCGCCGGCTCCGGGATGGATGGCGCATGAAGCTCGTGGACAAAGACACCCGCTGGTACTTGAGCGCGAGTAGAACCAAGCTTTTACAGGACGTCTGCTGCAACGTTGTTGTCGCGGACGACGTGGTGGAACTCGAGACCATAGAACTTGTTCTCGAGCTTGCAGACTTCTAGGCAGTAGGCGTCCATGTTCTCCTTGTTGCGGTCCCAGGACTTGTTGACTTGGTTGATGACCACTGCGGAGTCACCGTAGACTAGTAGCCGCTTGATGCCCAGTGAAGCCGCGAGGCGGAGCCCGTGTAGTAGAGCTTCGTACTCGGCTTCGTTGTTTGAGACCTTCCAGAAGATCTGCAAGACGTACTTGAGTTGTTCGCCCGTTGGAGAGATCAAGATTACCCCTGCGCCTGCCCCTCGAGGTTGAGTGAGCCGTCGAAGTACATCACCCAGTGCTCTGGGCGCTCGGTTGGAGTAGGCAGCTGATTCTCCCGCCACTCCGCCATGAAGTCGACTAGTGCCTGCGACTTGATGGCTGTGTGTGGCTTGAAGTCGATGTTGAGGGCGCCGAGTTCGACTGCCCACTTGGAGATTCTTCCAGTAGCATCTTGGTTCCGCAGGATGTCGCCGAGTGGGTAGTCGGTGACGACGGAGATCGAGTACTCCCGGAAGTAGTGTCGCAGCCTTCCGCGAGGTGATGAGCCTTGCGTACGTGCTTCTATCTGGGCCGGTAGCGTGCCTTGGATTACGACGAGACCTCGCCGACGAAGTAGACCGGGCGGCCCGGACCGGGTAGGCGTGGCCGTCTTCCCCGCCGCTCGACGATGATGGCGATGCGACCACGTGAGTAGTCGCAGCGAGGTAGAGCAGTAGCTGCTCGCCTTTGCGAGGAGCCGTGAGGACTGGTGGCTTCGATAGGAAGTACTTGAGCTGGGCAAGGGCTTGGTCCGCCTCTGGAGTCCACACGAACTTCTCTTGGTGCTTAAGTAATTTGAAGAAGGGGAGCCCCCGTTCTCCAAGCTTCGAGATAAATCTGTTAAGAGCCGCCATGCAACCGGTTAGCTTTTGCACGTCTTTGATGCATGTGGGAGCCTTCATGCTGGTGATGGCGGAGATCTTCTCGGGATTGGCTTCGATGCCGCGATGGCTGATGATGAAGCCGAGTAATTTGCCTGATGGTACGCCGAAGACGCACTTGTTCGGGTTGAGCTTCCAACGGTACTTGCGCAAGGATGCGAAAGTCTCTTCAAGATTGGCGATGAGCGTGCTGGAGTTTCTGGTCTTGACGACCACGTCATCCACGTAGGCTTCGACGTTCTTGTTGAGTTGCCTCTTGAAGCAGGCCTGGATAGCTCGTTGGTATGTAGCGCCGGTGTTCTTCAACCCGAAGGACATGGTCGTGTAGCAGTACGTGCCAAACGGGGTGATGAACACGGTCTTCTCCTGGTCTTCTTCCTTGATCGCGATCTGGTGGTACCCGAAGTAGCAGTCTAGGAAGCAGAGCAGGTCGCAGCCCGCCGTGGAGTCGATGACTTGGTCAATCCGCGGCAACCCGAAGGGGTCCTTGGGGCAGTGCTTGTTGAGGTCAGTATAGTCAACGCACATCCTCCACTCGTTCAAGTTCTTCTTGCGGACGAGAACGGGGTTGGAGAGCCACTCAGGATGGAAGACTTCTCTGATGAAGCCAGCCACGAGTAGTTTGGCGAGTTCCTTCTTGATGGCGTCCCGTCTGTCGTCGGCGAAGCGGCGGAGGTGTTGTCGCTTCGGGGTAGCTTTAGGATCGACGTTGAGTGAGAGCTCAATCAACTCCCTGGGCACCCCTAGCATGTCCGCTGGTTTCCACGCGAAGATGTCTCGGTTAGCCCGGAGGAATTTGATGAGCGCGTCTTCCTATTTGGGGTCAAGGCCTGCCCCGATGGTGGTGGTCTTGCTGCTGTCGCCTGTCCCAAGGTCAATTGTCTTGACTAGAACCTGCTCGGCTGGCTGAGGCTTGTTAGCTTTGTCTGATTTCTCTGGGATGTCGAGTTCACTTGGGGCAAGCTTTTTCGACGCAACGTAGATCTCCATCATTGCATTGGGTACTTGATTTGTGGAGGCGATCTCCACAGCTTCTGTGTCGCAATCGTGCGATATCTTCAAGTCCCCTTGCAGCGAGAGTACACCTGCTGGACTCGGCATTTTGAGTACCAAGTAGGTGTAGTGGGGTACCGCCATGAACTTGGCGATAGCCGGTCTGCCGAGGATGGCATGGTAGGACGTCTCGAAGTCCGCGACTTCGAACTTGATGTACTCGATACGATAGTTGTCCCGAGATTCCCCGAAGGTAACTGGCAGGACCACTGAGCCCAGTGGGATAGCCGCGTTTCCGGGGACGATGCCGTAGAAGGGCGAGGTGCTCTTGGTGAGCATGTGGGTGATGTGGAGCTTCATTTTCTTCAAGGTCTTGGTGAAAAGGACGTTAAGTCCGCTTCCACCATCGATGAGGACCTTGTTGAGCTTGGAGCCCGTGACCACCGGCTTCAGGACGAGTGGGAACCGCCCTGGTTCGGAGAAGCTAGTCCATTGATCCACGCGGGAGAAGGTAATGGGTACCTCCGACCATCTGAGAGGGGTCGGAACCGCTGGTTCAATGCTCATAACTTCTCGACGGGTAGCCTTTTGGACCCGTTTGCTGGGTAGTCCGCCGAAGAGGACGTTCACTGTCTTGTCGGGTTCCTGGAAGTCGCCATTGCCTTCGTCGTTCTTTTTCTTGCCTTTCTTGTCGTGAGGGTGCCGTGGCTCTGGAGTATCCTTGAGTGCTCGCCTGAGTTGGTAGCACTGCTCGGTGGTGTGGTTGCCGTCCAGATGCCATAGGCACTTCTCCTTCAGCAAGTCTTTAAAGCTGACGGAAGTCTTCTTCGAGTTCTCCTTCGCGGAGCGCTGGATAGCCGCGACAGTGTTGTCTGGCTTGCGCTTGCGATTGGGACCCGAGTAGTTATTGCTGCGACCGCCTTGGTTCCCGTTGTTGTTGCTGCCACCGCCCGTGTTCTGTTTGGTCTTGCCACGGATGGCGTCGTACTTGGCATTGGCCTTGTCACCTTCATCAGCCCAGGAGGTGATCATGTCCTTGAGATGGGTGATGGAGCTGGGGCGGTGTCGACCGAAGTCTTTGAAGGTGCGACGGTGGTAGAGACCGTCCTGGAAGAGGTCGATGACCTCCTTGTAGGTGACGTCGACTGCGGTGGCGCGCTTGTCGAAGAAGTGCCGCATGTACTTGCGAAGGGTCTCGCCTTGTTCCTGCTTCACCATAGCCAGGTCCATGAGAGTACCCAAGCGGCCCATAGCGCCCGCGAAGTTGCTGGTGAACTGCTCCTTCAGCTGGTCCCACTTGTCGATCGAGTACTTTTCGAGTGACTCGAGCCATGTGAGCGGGGCTTGGTCCAGGCAGAAGGGGAAGTAGAGGCACCTGGTGTTGTTGTTGCCACCAGCGTTCTCGATGGAGAGGGCGTAGCACCGGAGCCACTGGATGGGGTCTTGCTTCGCGTCGTACTTGGTTATTCCCAGAGGTTTGAATTTATCCGGGAGGAGCAAGTTGCGAAGCCGAGGAGAGAAGGCGGAGAAGCCATCGTTGTCGCCTACCGTGGCGGACTTCTTCCGCCGCAGTTCTTCAATCTTCTGGCGGGCATCGAAGCCGCCTTGTGAGGCTCCGGAGAAGTGGCTATTCACGTGGCGTCGGCCGCCGCGATTGCCTCCGTCACCGACCCTCCTGTTAGCCCCATGGTTGGAGCTTCCGCCGTCGCTGCCTCCGCCGCCAGGGTCGCGATGAGGGACGACCTCACGATCGCCGCCAGCAGCTGCAGCGCTGTTGCCACCTTGAGAGGGTCCGCCGGCCGTTGCACAAGTACAGTTGGGATTGGCCGGCAGCTCAGCTCGAGTACGGTTGCGGTCGAGGTCCACACTGTGACTTGTGGCTTTGTTGTCGCGGTTCCTGGCGGGGGCGGCTAAGTGACCCTGTTGTCAACTCACATGAAGTAAGCGTCTTCTGCAAGCTTGGCGATGACTTCTCCTGCGCGCATCCCCTGAGCTTGGCACGCGATCGCTCTGATCGACATGAGGCATTGCTCCGGGGTAGTGTGTACCCTACTCTCGACTTGGTCGAGAGCCTCTGCGAGGTTGCAGATGGGGAGGTTGTCTCGAAGACGCCGTCGCCGTTCGTTCCGCTTTCTGTTGCGCTCATGTCGAGCATCCCTGTTGGCGTCGGTCTCATCCGCGGGCGCGTTGGCAAACAGCTCGTTTGCGGAGATGTCTTCGAGGTATCGGTCGCTTGCTGTCCCTGAGGGTCCTGGCGTGTCGCCGGCAGCCATGAAGACTTGGCGATCAGGGTTGCCAAGACTGGAGTCGGAACTCTCCACCTCTGTTGGGGTGTAGTCCTCAGCTCAAGCGAGTGGTGTTCCCTCCTAGAAGGGAAGCGAGTCGAGGTAGGTGACGTAGCGCGAGTTCCCGCCTGTCAGGTCTGCAGGCTTGCGGTTTGGCCAGTAGACGAATCTCCCGGCGGGTGTAGATGTTATAACCAGCCCGGAAGCCGGTCCTGAGAAGGGTTGCTCTGTAGAGTTGTCCTCGGACTCGGGCTCCTCAGGGTCCGACCCGAAATCGAACTCGTACGCAGAGTCCGAGTAGAAGCCGAGGAGGGGGTTGGAGTCCGAGGCACAGCCGGGGGCGGTGTCGGAGTCCGAGTCGTACTCGGGTACGGGCTTCTTGCCGGCCCGGCGTGTGGTGGGAGCCTTTGTGTGGGCCCTGCTGACGTTGCGGGGGCCACGTGTGAAGCGCTCGCGGGGTGGGGAGTCCACATGCGATGGCTGAGCAGCCGGCTCACATATGATAGCCCACGGGGACGTCGAGTTCGAGTTGGAGGCGGATCCAAGCTCGAAATCGGCGTGTTGGTTAAAGAGCGAAATTTCGCCGAATTTGCCGGCGAGTTCGCCCATGACTACTTCGGGAAGTGTCACGAGACCAGTCTCCGGGTTGGGCGGCATGGTGAGGCGGCATTGGAAAGATCCGGCGCCGTCAGCAGTGCAGACCCAGGCACCGAAGATGAAGGTGTCGCCGCGGTTGAAGGCGACGGTTGGCTTGATGTAGACGAAAGCCGTCGAGTTCGCCATGTGATCTCCGGCAAGAGCCCCTACCTGGCGCGCCAGCTGTCGGTGTTTTAGACCGGCAACCTACTAAGAAGAGTACCCGAAGTAGATGAATGTGGCCTCGCTGAGATCAGTAACTCGAAGGAAGAGACACGTGGCACACAATTTAGACAGGTTCGGGCCGCGAGGTGCGTAATACCCTACGTCCTGTATGCTGTGTGGCTCTAGATTGATTGGGTGTGATTACAAGATGATGCAATCTGATGCGTATGAGGGAGATGAGATAGAGAGGGGTCCCTGCCTCGCCTTATATAGTCCGTGAGGCAAGGTTACAAGTCGGTTCAGGGAGAGAGTACTAGTCGAGTACGTCTAGGAGTCCTCTATACAGTGCGGGACATGTACAGCTTCCTATCCGAGTACTTCTCCTCTGTAGTCCTTGTGCTTCACGCCAGCAGGTGCCGTGCAGCGCAAGTCGAGTAGTCCCAGGGGCCCACCGAGTGGGCCCAGGGAGGTCCATACAACAGACACCAAACGTGATGGAAACTAGATGTGGTTGTCCGGCACATATTGTTGTGAAGCTTGAGAGTGACATGAAGTATAGAATATTTTCAGTGGTTGATGAGCACAACCATGGTTTTGTCTCTCCGGATAAGAGGCACTTGCTAAGATCGAACCGTAACGTCAGTGAGAGGGCAAAGAGTACCTTGTTCAATTGTCATAAGGCTAGAATTGGCACATCCATGGCATTTCGACTTCTTCAAGTCAGTGATGGAGGTGCTAAGAATGTTGGTTGCACGTGGAGAGATTTGCAGAACTACTATCGTGACTTGAGGAGCAAAATCAAGGATGCTGATGCACAGATGTTTGTGGGACAGCTTGAGCGAAAGAAGGAAGTTAATCCTGCCTTCTTTTACGACTTCATGGTGGATGAAGAGGGCCGACTTATTCATGTATTTTGGGCAGATGTCACATGGAGAAAAAACTACAGTATATTTGGTGATGTGCTTTCAGTAGATGCAACATATACCACTAACCAATATAATATGAAGTTTGTGCCATTTACTGGAGTCAATCACCACTTGCAAAGTATTTTCCTTGGAGCAGCATTCTTGGCTGATGAAAAGATTGAGTCATATGTGTGGTTGTTTCAGATCTTTCTTAAGGCTATGGGTCAAGTACCACCTCATCTAATCATAACAGATGAAGATGCAAGCATGAAGGCTGCTATTGCTCAAGTTCTACCAAATACAGTTCATCGATTTTGCATGTGGCATATAATGGAAAAGGTACCAGCGAAGGTCGGTCCCTCCATAAGAGAGGACCAAGACTTATGGGATAGATTTGGCAAGTGTGTATGGGGCTCAGAGGATCCTGATGATTTTGTGTTTGAGTGGAATGCTATCATGACAAAATATGGGCTCATGGAAAATGAGTGGTTTTCCACAAAGTTTGATATGCGACAATCATGGATTCCAGCTTACTTAATGGACGTACCTCTCTCAGGAATCCTTAGGACCACATCACGATCGGAGAGTGCAAATTCCTTTTTTAACCGTTTCATTCACCGAAAATTATCCTTTGGTGAGTTCTGGCTAAGATTTGACACAGCTTTGGAGTGCCAACGCGAAGAGGAGTTGAAAGCAGACAATGCAAGTCTTCATAGCGATCCTAAACTGCTGACATCATGGCCCATGGAGAAGCAATGCAGTGTCATATATACACATGAAGTTTTCAGTAAGTTTCAGGAAGAACTCGTAGTTGCAAGAGACCATTACATTATTCAAAGTATTTCTGAGTCTGAAGATATGAAATTTGTCACCATCAGCAGCCTATCTAGGAAAGAGCGAGTGGTTCAGATGAACAAGTCAAACATGTTTGGTACGTGCTCCTGTAAATTGTATGAGTCATATGGCATCCCATGTCGTCATGTCATACAAGTGCTTAGAGGCGAGAAGCAAATCGAGATTCCATCAATTTATATTATGAGATGGGAGAAAAGATGTAAAAGGTGAGTGTACGACTGTTTTTTTTGTGTATGGCCGTTTTGTCTTCAATGGGGGCAAGTGTTGATTTGAAACATTTGATTTTGCAGAGAAGTGGTCTTTGATGACGAAGGCAACCTCTTGGATGAAAAGGCTAAAGATCCTGTGGAGATGGCTATGTGGAAGAAAATTTCAGATTCATGGAATAAGTTTGAAGATCTAATCCAGATGGCAAAGAATTCTGAACCAGGGATGGAGCTTTTATATTCTAGTTTATGCAACCTTGAAGAACCTCTAAAAAATAATTCCTGCTACTACAGTTAATAAACATGATGAGTTTGAATCATTTCTTGGTAGCAAAATTCCAAATGAAGTAGAGATTCATCCACCAACTGACATTGTGTCCAAAGGGCGATGCAAAAGAATTAAGAAGAGCAAGGAGAAGAAGGAAGCAAAAAAACGGAAATGTTCACGATGCAAGCAATTAGTGGATCATGACGCACGAAATTGTCCACCGAGCCGTGTTGCCTAATTGTAGTGTATTTTTTGTGAAGAATTGCCCAATTATATATCATTCTGGCTCATTTTGGACACCTATTTTGTCTATATGACTTTTAGTGTATCACCGAATTTTTAGTGAAAGAATTCTGCGTAATGATCATTTTGGCTAGTTGTGAACAATATATCATTTTGGCTGGTTATGAACAGTATATCATTTTTCTAATTTCAATATATCAATTCCAGTATGTCAATGTATCAGTTGACACAATTTGCATTCATGGTGACCGGATGGTTTTTGGATTCATTTTCGCACACATTTGTTGCTGGACGAATCTAAGAAGCATCACTGAATTTCTGTGTAAGTATTGGCTAGCTGATGCACATTTTTCATTGCCATTACAGAAGCTCATGCAGTCAAGTTAAGGCACAATTCCATCCGTTCCAGAACCATTCCAGCAGTTCACACACATAACCATTCCAGCAGTTCACACACATAACCATTCCAGTAGTTCACCCACAAAATCATCTGGACAACAAAATTATCGATTTTATTCATTATCATAATCCACACATATTTGCATTACATAATAATCACAATTGCACAACACGATACATAAGCAAAGCAAGAGAATTTGCACAATTGCTATTGCCATTCATCACACATGTTCAGGCATTACATAATTTCAGACATTTTTCCACAACAACAGCCAACACA
Source organism: Cenchrus americanus (assembly GCA_947561735.1). NCBI lineage: Eukaryota > Viridiplantae > Streptophyta > Magnoliopsida > Poales > Poaceae > Cenchrus > Cenchrus americanus. Next base: position 121,705,346 of record OX387242.1, on the reverse strand, counting down.
AGGTATTTTTTTCATTGCCATGCTGTACACACAAGTTTATTACATAGGAGGCTGATTTCCATTGCCCATTGCAGCCTTTTCACAAGTTCAGTACACAACAGCATAGATCTCGACGCAATTGTTATTCCTGCACGCCAATTGCTCTTCCTCCATGTCCATGGCATGAACTCCACGCATTGCGCTTCCTCCATGTCCAGGACAAGGGCATGAACTCGACAAGACAAGTCATTACACCGAATTTTGACAGGAATAACTATTCTGCTTGCAACTTGAGGGGGATTACTCATCCTGCGTACATCATGCAAAAAAAAGAAGCCCAAACTCATAAATAATTGGGAACCATAATCAACGATATAGAGAAGGAGGATAGATGGATCAGCAGGAGCTGCTACTGTTGCAGCAGAGGCAACGGTAGCCCTGCTTGTGTTCCTGTGTCTTACCTGCCGGAGCTGAAGGCGCATTAAGGGAAGGGGGGCACCAGCCAATCCATGGCGAGGGGGCTGGCGGCCAGTCCATGGCGAGGGCAGGGGGGCACCAGCCAATCCATGGCGAGAGGGTCGGCGGCCAGTCCATGGCGAGGGCGGAGGGGTCGGGTTGGGCGAGGGGGCGGCGGGGGTCGGGCGAGGGCGAGGGGGCCGGCGGGTTGATGGCCGGGGGGGAGGTGCGCTGCGCCGGTGCCGCGCAGTGGGAAGGGAAGCGCGGTGGGGAAGGGAGGCGACCGAGGAGATGGGGGTGCCGCGCCTGGGAGCGAGAGGGGAGCCTCGGAGCGGTTAGGGGCGGACGGCCGGGTGCTGGCCTGCTGGCCTGGGCGGATGGAGGCAGGGGGTTAAATGAAAAAAACAGGGAGGATGAGGGGGCTGGCGGGCGGCTTTTTGCAAGATGCCATGTGCTCAATCCGCGGCCGTGGAATGAAGATCTAGCGGTCCATGTGGGAGTTTCCATAGTTTGCACCACATGTCTGGTTTCCACCTGATACGTTCCATTAGACATAGACAAATTATAATGTCTAGGGAAAAAATACCTTTTTATATGTGACAGGTGAATAGTACATACTTTTTGGAACTATGGATTCTCTGCTGGAGCAAAAAAAAATTGACCTTTTTAAGATATCTATTTTAGGTATAGTCCATTTAAATCCTCTCTTGGATGATGCTTAAACGTACGCATAACCTTTAACCATGTGATAACTCCATCCAAATGTCTAGTTTCATAGACCGAAAACAAAATGAAACCCTGTAGAAGACTGTACACGGCGTTGCAGCAAATTTTCTATTCAAAACAACATAATATCATCGTACATAACGCTCGAACTCTCAAGTACAATACTGAGTGCAGATGTGACAAGCAACAGCGACAATACAGCGTGAGATTTACCGCCTGAACGCATTGCCCTCAGCATCACGGCCACCCTGTGAGTAAAAAGCACGTCGCCTGATGCTCTCTTCGATCGTGGCACTGCCACCCTTGTCCGTTCCAAATATGCTCTTCTTTTCCTCTTCCAAGAAGTTTTTTCCTTTGAACTGGTTGGTGCTCACAGTTGCAGCTTCTTTGGCATCGTCATCTGCAGCTTTCTTCAGCCTCTTCCATCTCTGCTCCTCATGAACCTCAGCATCAACCTGCATCTGGCGCAGGCGAGACAACCTTTCTTCTTCAGACATATGGTGGACGCCACCCCGTCGACGGTTGAACGGAGGACCATTGTTTCTGCCACGTTCATTTTCTTGCCTTGTCTGCTCTCCTGAGCCTTGTTCAGCGCGTGAACGGTGTTCAAAATTGGAATTTCCAGTTTTGTTCCCATCCTCCGTTCTTTTGGGCCTAGAGTCTGGACCGTCATACTTTGAGTACGCATGATGGTGGTCTGGTGGTGAACGCTGTCTCCTCTTCTGATCATCAGCATCCAAGCGATCATAACATGGACGATCATCATGTCGTCTTCCCCTAGGTTCCTCATCATCCTGCCTTCTTCTCCTTGGTTCCAAATCTTCCTGCCTTCTTCTCGGTTCATCGTCACTTTGCCGCCTTTTCCTAGGTTCATCGTCATCATGCCGTCTCCTAGGTTCATCATCATCATGACGCTTTCTCCTTGGTTCATCATCATCATGACGCTTTCTCCTTGGTTCATCATCATCATGACGTCTTCTCCTTGGCTCATCGTCTTCTGACACATCCTGACGTCTTCTTTGTGGTTCATCACTGTCTGAATCTGATAAATCTTGCCTGCGGTGTTTCTTCTCATGCCTGGACCTTTTCTCTTCCTTCTTAAAGTCAGGGGAAGAATGAACCCTATTCCTTCTCTCATTCTTGCTATCACTTATTTCATCTAAATCTGAATCCTCATCTGAGTGATGCCTCTTGCTCTTTGACTTATGGTGGTGATGCTTCTTGTGCTTTTTCTTCTCTTTCTTCACTTCTTTTTGCTTCTTCTCAGATTCAACCTATACACAAGAGCAATGTTGTGTCAGAGAGCAAGAATGGATATTGAGCTTTACTAAAGGACATTTCCTACAACTAAATTTAGCCTAACCACAAAAACAATGTTTGAATAATCTCAAGCAATTTCTGAATAACTGAACTTATTTTTCACAACAAACATGAAATTAACCCTTTTTTAACAAAAGTAACTAATTGCAGTTTTTTTGGACGTTTTCGGTATCCACCTTTGCCTTCGCGACAAACAAACGTAGCATTTTCCACCATTGTATATTCAACAAATGAACGATGTTACTACAGTTGTTTAGCATCATGATCCCCAACCAACAATAAGAAACCATATCAATATTGTTACCAATTGTTGATAAATTTGGATATAGTTAGGCTACTTCAGAACCCAGATTACGAAAGGAAAGCATAACTTACAGATTTCTTTATCTCAGCCATCTTGATTGGATTGTTTTTAATCCTTGCAATTGCATCCTGCTCCCGCTGCCTTATTAGGAGTAGAGGATCAGAGTGGAGTTTTCTCCAAGTACCATTTGCAGATTGAGGTTTATTCTCAAATAAAGCTCCTGGCGTTGCTGCCTGACTCATGCAAATAAAAAAAGAATGTGACTCCTAAATCAGTTTTCATCATGATAATTTTTCATAAATAAGATATCAAGGTAAATATCAATTTTAAACAAGAAACTTGGTAAGAAATCCAAGCCATGTCGCTTCTCAACACAAAGAACCGCTGTTAGAACGCAAGTTTAGTGTATGCAATTCAGTTTTCTGTTCAGGGACTACTAGGAGAACATTTATGTGGACATGCTTTTATAAAAGAAATGATATATTGCAAGGAAACCATTACTATGAACTGCATATACACAAGGATCGACACATTCTCTGATATTTTCTTAAAGACTAAATAATACTGATGCAAAAAAATAAATCGTTTTGTGTGTCGACAACCGTGACACGTGCCGCATCAAGATATAAGGTAACAATATTCTATCATGACAACCTCCCAACATCAATAATCAAGGCATCACTCCAATTTATCTTGGCTTTTTTTTACTTGATATCCTTTGAACCTTAGTAAGTCAACCCTGCCACTGCAGAATTTCTTTTTTCAATTGATTCCCAGCTTTGAATTAGACTCAATACATTAACAGCTCTGCTGATTGGCATGCCATAAGGAACTACAATCAAATACGATGCAAGAAGCACGGGAAGGTATAAGTACCTTAGAAGAATCAGTCGCACTAGCTTGCGCAGAAGAAGAGGATGCAGCAGCAGCCCCTGGTGCGGATTGTTGCAACGCCTGAAAACCTTCGGAGCTCTTGCCGACGGCCAACCCCGACTCATACAGGAAATCCAACCTCTCCTGCGCCCTGTAGCAACCATCACGCAATTAGAACAACGACGAAGCCAAAAATACCAGAAATGGCACCGCCCAACCCGCAGCCATCGAATTGGAGCGAAACCCTAGCCGGACGACTACCCGCTCAGATCCAATCGAAAGAAGCGAGAAAAGGGAGAAGGAAACTTACGGCCTGAGGCCGGCGCGCTCCTGCATGGCCCGGAACTCGGCCTTCTCCCTCTCGGCGGCGACCTGCTTCTTGAGTTCCTCCGTCTTGCGCTTCTCCGCCTCCTCCGCCTGCTCCGCCTTCCATACTCGCTCGATGTTGCGGAGGGACCCCGTGTGCCACCCCTTCTTGTTAAGGAACTTGAGCGCCATGGCTGAATCCCGCCTTCCGGCCTCGCAACCCCTAACGGTGGCCTCGCGCGGTCCCCCTCTTCTTCTCCCTCGCCTCTAGACTCTGCGAGATGGGGGGCGACGCGAGAGAAAGAAGGTGAGATCGGGAGGCAGCCGCCGCCGCCGCCTCGGCCACGAAGAGGTTGCCTTTGCGTTGCGAGCGTTCGAGTGGGCCCTGTCCGCGAAGGAAAGCGGAATTTTTTTTTATTATATCTAATTTGTTATGATTTTCGAAAATTAATAAGTTAAATCAAAATTTTCGACAAATATACATCTGACGCCGTAGCTCACGGCGTCAGGCTCCTACCGCCGCATCGCGCGACGCTTGGAGTCCCTACGCCGCGGGCCACAGTGGCAGGGGAGCCGCCAACGGTCGCGTCGGCGTGCGGCCGTAGGGCCGCACCTAACGTCGCGGCTCACGGCGTCAGGAAATCCTAGCGCCACGGGCCACGGCGTCAGAAACCTGACGCCGTGGGCCGCTACGACAGCGCAGGCCTATATAAGGGGTCGCGCCTTTGCCGCCAACCCCCACTCCTCTCCCACTCCTCCCTTCAAATCTTCGGTTTTCAACCCCTTCGAAGCGCTTCTGAGGTATGTTTTCTAAATTTAGTCCGGTTTAGTTAGTTGGTTTAGTTATATTAGTTAATTACTTTAGTTAACTTAGATCAGTTAGTTAGTTTAGTTAACTTAATTTAGATTAGAAATTTAATTTAGGTAACTTAGTTTAGTTAAATTTAGTTTAGAAATTTAGTTTAGTTAACTTAGGTGTGTTTAAATTTACATAGTTTGTTTTAATTCGTTTTAAACATCTAGGAAATGGTTATAGTTGACATAATTAGATTAAATTACTCTAAAATTTGTAGAAATTTATTTAAATTCACATAATTCGTTTAAATTCGTTTTGAACTTCTAGGGAATGGTTCTAGTTATTGCTATAAAATTAGTAGAAAATTAATTAAATTCACATAATTCGTCTAAATTCGTTTTAAACTTCAGGAAATCGTTATAGTTGACATAATTTGATTAAATTGCTCTAAAATTTGTAGAAAATTATTTAAATTCACATAATTCGTTTACATTCGTTTTAAACTTCTAGGAAATCGTTATAGTTGACATAATTTGATTAAATTTTCTAAAATTTGTAGAAAATTATTTAAATTCGCATAATTCGTTTTAAACTTCTAGGAAATCGTTATGGTTGACATAATTTGATTAAATTGCTATAAAATTCGTAGAAAATTATTTAAATTCACATAATTTGTTTAAATTCGCTTTAAACTTCTAGGAAATCGTTATAATTTACATAATTTGATTAAATTGCTATAAAATTTGTCGAAAATTATTTAAATTCACATAATTCGTTTAAATTCGTTTTAAACTTCTAGGAAATCGTTATAGTTTACATAATTTGATTAAATTGCTATAAAATTCGTAGAAAATTATTTAAATTCACATAATTCGTTTAAATTCATTTTAAACTTCCAGGAAATCGTTATAGTTGACATAATTTGATTAAATTGAGTAAATTATGTTTTTTTGCAGTTATGGCTGCACCGTTGGACTACGTACGGCCGGAGTTGTTCGACGAGGCGGTGAACCCGCAGAACCGCTCGTACGTGTCGGTTGTTCTCGGCCGTCCGCTCGGCGCGATACGTTGCCAGACGACCCGCACGTTGCTGCCGATACACCCGCGGTAAATTCTGAAGTACGTAATTCATATTTATTATTTTTTCCTTTTCTTTACAATAGTAATTGTTTTAAGTAAATTATGTTTTTTTCAGGCTACGCGCTGCAGGACTACTCCCTCTTGCGCGGTTGGTCGAGGGGACAGGTTACGAGCTGAGGTTCCCCGGGCGGAGCGGTTGACGCGGTTCAACTTCGACGCCCTGCTGATCGCCGCGTTCATGGACCGGTGGCGACCAGAGACGCACACGTTCCACCTCCCCGTCGGCGAGATGACTGAAAGTGATATGAACCCGCTAGGGTTTGTTCCCGATCTTTCGATGAGAGGTGTGGGGATAACTCGATTGAAGGAGACGACGTTCACGGCCCGACTACAACCTGTCCAAGGATGCGCCTTAGCAACCGATACACCACCTCCTATGGCTGCCGCGATCTTGTGGAGCGCGTCACCCGCCACTAGGGCACCTATTCCCGCAAGCAATCGAAGAACTAGCAAGAACAAGTATGAAACAAGTACCGAAATTACTAGATGGGAATGAAAGATTCAATTCTCAAACTCAATATCCAACAACGGTGGGGTTCCGTAGAAAAGGAGGCGACCGGCGCTCTCACAAGCAAGTAGCAATGGCTAAACTTGATCTAAACAAAACCCAATCGGTTTGTGGCGGCTATGGAGGTATATGAGAGGGTGGAGGACGACACGGACGTGGTGGGGGTCGTCCTACAACCCTAGGACGCGCCCCTATGGGGCTCCACTTGATACACGGCCCATTGGGCCAAATAAGGTGGCGCAGCACCTAGGACAGATTGACATCCGGTTAATGTTTCGACGATTGCGGCCGCCTCAAAATAGATATGGACATGAGTCCGGATCCATATGAAAGGTGACTTCATCACGGTTCTAGGAAGTATTTGAACGCCCCAATCCGACTCCATGTGCGACCGTGGCGTCCGTCACAAGATGGTGCTTTTCGCGGTCCGAATCCGGCTGCTCGAGTCCTTCTCCCTTTCGGTCTTGACCATGATTCCTAATCAAAACAAGAGTGCACGTGTCTCCACAATCTAAATATGATGAACATGAACTCAAAAGTGAACTCACTTGATTATTAAGTTGACGAGCACGGGCACGAGTAATAGGGCCAAGCAATAACATGATCTTGTGCGGGCGTGGATGTATCGTTGGTGGTGATGTCCTCATCATCCTCCCCTTCTTGCATTTGAGTCGTCCTCGACTCAAGCTCATCTTCTTCTCCCAAATAGGGCTTCAAATCTGCAATGTTAAATGTGGGACTAACCCCAAAATGCAGGAAGCTCTAGTTTGTATGCATTGTCATTTACTCTCTCTAACACTTTAAAAGGTCCATCGGCCCTAGGCAATAATTTAGATTTGCGTAATTCGGGAAATCTCTCCTTTCTCAAGTGCAACCAAACTAAATCTCCAGGTTCAAACTTTATTTCCTTTCTACCTTTATCACCAACAAGCTTGTACTTAGCATTCATGCGCTCAATGTCCTCTTTAGTTGTTTCATGCGGTTTTAACATCAATTCAAAGCACGTTTAGTAGCATCAAAATTTAAATTCTCGGATGATGGTAAGGGCATTAAATCAATAGGAGCACGAGGTAAGAAACCATATACAATCCGAAATGGGCACATCTTGGTAGTAGAATGCATCGAACGATTATAAGCAAATTCAATATGAGGCAAACAATCTTCCCACATCTTAATGTTCGTCTTTAAAACGAGCCCTTAACATAGTAGACAAAGTTCTATTCACAACTTCAGTTTGACCATCGGTTTGGGGGTGACATGTAGTTGAAAACAAAAGCTTAGTCCCCAATTTAGCCCACAAAGTTTTCCAAAAATAGCTAAGGAATTTAACATCACGATCGAAACAATTGTATTGGGCACACCATGCAAGCGAACAATTTCCCGAAAGAACAAATCAGCAATATGAGAAGCATCATCAGTTTTATGACATGGTATAAAGTGTGCCATTTTTGAAAATCTATCAACAACCATAAACACACTATCACGACCCCTCCTAGTCCTTGGTAAACCCAACACAAAATCCATAGAAATATCTTCCCAAGGAGCACTAGGAACGGGTAAAGGCAAATACAAACCGTGCGCATTTAACCTTGACTTAGCCTTTTGACATGTGGTGCAACGTGCAACAAATCTCTCCACATCTCTTCTCATTTTTGGCCAAAAGAAATGACCAGCAAGTATGTCTTCTGTCTTTTTAACTCCAAAATGCCCCATCAAGCCACCTCCATGCGCTTCCTGCAACAACAACAAGCGAACAGAGCTAGCTGGAATGCATAGCTTGTTAGCTCTAAAAACAAACCCATCACTAACAATGAATTTGTTCCACCCTTTGTCATCCTTACAATGCAGCAACACATCTCTAAAATCAGGATCATTAACATATTGGTCTTTAATTGTTTCTAATCCAAAGATCTTGTAATCAAGTTGGTTCAGCAAAGTATATCTCCTAGACAAAGCATCGGCAATCACATTTTCTTTCCCTTTTTTGTGCTTAATAACATAAGGAAAAGATTCAATAAATTCATCCCACTTAGCATGTCTATGATTCAGTTTTCCTTGACTACGAATATGCTTCAAAGATTCATGATCGAATGAATAACAAATTCTTTGGGCCATAAATAATGCCGCCATGTTTCCAAAGTTCGAACAAGAGCATATAATTCTTTATCATAAGTGGAATAATTCGAACGAGTCCGCTCAATTTTTCACTAAAATATGCAACCAGTTTGCCTTCTTGTAATAAAACACCACCCAAACCAATCCCACTAGCATCACACTCAAGCTCAAAGGTCTTATTAAAATCTGGAAGTTGAAGGAGAGGTGCATGTGTCAACTTATCTTTCAACATGATGAAGGCATTCTCTTGTTTATTACCCCAACTAAAAGGTACTCCCTTCTTTGTAAGCTAATTCAATGGTGCAAGGCAATGGTGCTTTGAAATCCTTCACAAAACGGCGATAGAATCCAGCAAGTCCTAAGAAACTCCGCACCCGTGTGATGGTCTTTGGTACGGGCCATCCCCGTATAGCTTCTACCTTGGCTTGATCAACCTCAATTCCCTGTGGAGTCACAACATAGCCAAGAAAAGACACTCGATCGTTGCAAAATGTGCACTTCTCAAGGTTACCAAACAAACGTGCATCTCGTAAAGCATTAAAAACAGCACGTAAATGATCCAAGTGTTCATCCATAGTTTTCTTTGTAGATTAATATATCATCAAAGTAAACTACAACAAATTTCCCAATGAAAGCACGCAAAACCTCGTTCATTAATCTCATGAAAGTGCTAGGTGCATTAGTTAACCCAAAAGGCATGACTAACCACTCATATAAACCGAACTTAGTTTTGAAAGCGGTTTTCCATTCATCTCCCAATTTCATACGAATACGGTGGTACCCACTACGCAAATCAACCTTAGAAAACACGGTAGCACCACTCAATTCATCAAGCATATCATCTAGGCGTGGAATAGGATGCCGATATCGAATAGTGATATTATTAATAGCTCTACAATCAACACACATATGCCATGTTCCATCTTTCTTAGGCACCAAAATAAGCGGAACAAGACAAGGGCTAAGAGACTCACGTACATAACCTTTGTCGAGTAGTTCTTGCACTTGCCGCCGAATTTCTTTTGTTTCCTCCGGATTGGTCCTATATGGCGCATCGTTGGGCAAAGAAGCACCCGGAATAAGATCAATTTGGTGCTCTATGCCTCGTATAGGAGGCAGCCCCGCTGGTATCTCGCTTGGAAACACATCCGAATACTCCCGCAAAATGTTAGCAACAACGAGGAGGCAAAGAATGCCGCATATCTTGAATTGAAATCAAAGCATCCTTGCATACCAAAGCGTAGGCAATAGAAGTTGAAGCAATTAATTCATTAATATCAAATTTTGAAGCAAGCAAGCAATGTCCTTTCAATTTTATGCCATCTTCATTATTACCAACAGATTTGCTATTTTTATTGTTCTCGTTTTAGCCTTTGCGGCTTTAGCAATATCATCACGCACAATAGCCTCGGTGTGACATAGGAAGCAAAGCAATTTTTTTATCATTGTATCTGAGAGAATAATGATTTGATCTACCATGATGCAAACAATCTGTATCAAATTGCCAAGGTCTACCTAGCAGAATATGACAAGCTTCCATGGGCACAACATCACACTCAACAACATCATGATATGAGCCAATCGAAAAACCGATTCGTACCAGCCTTGTTACCTTTTCCTTACCATTATTGTTCGGCCACCGAATGCAATATGGATGCGGGTGCGGTTTGGTTGTAAGTGCAAGCTTCTCCACCATGTCGGCGCTAGCTAAGTTGTTGCAGACTACCCCCATCAATGATCAAGCGGCAAGAACGCTCTTTAATCACACACTTGGTTTGAAACAATGTATACCGCTGATTTTGCTCCGCCTTCTCCATTTGTGCACTAAGCACACGCCGCACAATGAGGCTCTCATAATGTTCGGCATCCTCTCGTACCAATCCGTTCGTCCGGTGGCTCCTCTCTACCCGCATCGTCGGCAGCAAGCAAAGCAAGTGTATCTTCATCATAATCACTAGCGAGAGGAATACTCACCATCATTTGTTACCACCATAACTCGCTTGTTTGGACAATCACGCCGCACATGTCCAATTCCCTTGCATCGATGGCACCGAAGGTCTCTTGTTCTACCCGTAGAGGCCACGGAAGATGTACTAACAAGACCGATTTTGGAGCAGATTTCATTGCTGAATTTGTGGGAGCAACACGTGTCTTGTCGCCGGAGGGAGGTTAAAGTGCCGATCGACCCGACGGGGGATGTACACACCCCGAAGAAGTAGTTGTTCGCCGCCATGATGCCGATCTCCCCGCATTAATGTTAGACCTTGCACTAGCATATCGTCCCCGCACTTCCCTTTCGGCTTTACAAGCAAAATGAAAGCATTTCGTTATTTTAGTATACTCTTTATATTGAAGGATGTCCCGAATTTCTCTATTTAACCCACCCACAAATCTAGCAATAGCGAGGTTCCTCGCCCTCCTCTACGTTACAACGTAAAGATACCCATTTGTAATTCCTGATAATATTCTTCTACGCTTTTAGTACCCTGCCTCAATTGTTGCAACTTATGTAACAGATCACGTGCATAGTAAGAAGGAACAAATCTAGCCTGCATGACCCGTTTTAAAGCATCCCATGTTTGTGGTACATTATTAGGATTTTTCTTAGCATATTCTATCCACCAAACGAAGCAAAATCGTAAACTCACTAGTAGCAGCTCTAACACGTGTATTCTCAGGAAATTCATGGCATACAAACTTTTGATCAACAGCAATCTCCCAAGTAATGTAAGCATCGGGATCATATTTACCATCAAAAGGAGGTATCTTAAATTTAATCTTACTAAAAGCATCATTATTACCATGTACCTCATGTCTTCGGCGAAAACCACCCCGACCTCTACGGTTAGTACGTTGTCGTCGGTGATCTTGGTCTTCTTGTTCAGTGTCACCACTACATGCAACCCAATTATCATCCAAACTCTCGTCGTCCTTGCCATCCTTCGTCTTGTCATCCTTTTTCTTGCTAGTCTCATCATACCCTTCAGTGGTCTTAGCATACATCTCATCAAACCTGCGCAAAAGAGCACCAAGACTCTTGTCTATACGAGTAATAGACACCTCCAAACCTGTAACCTTGGTGTTGGTGTCGATTTGTGTGGCCTCCAATTGCCCAATCTTCTCATTTGTCACCCGCAAGTCATTATCAATTCCTTCATTGTGCTCCTTCACCTTCTTTTCAAAGTGTTGTATGATTCTCTTGGTGCGAGGAGATCGTGGCATGGTATTCTTGGATCCATCACTTTCATCCGTTGTTCCCGTCATGTTAGATAAATAGAAACAACAAGAAAACAAGTGAAGAAATAAGAAAACTCTACGCCTAATAGGATGTAGCTACGGCAAGGTGCTCACTCTCAACCCGTTATACAAGCTCTTACCAATTCTTACCTTGCTCGACGAGAGGGGACGACTACCAACAAGTCCGCAAACCAGGAAGAAGTGTATCGGTGCCGCAAAGCAACAAAACTGTCAAGCCGTAGTCGAATATGTGGAGCTATAGGTGGGTGAAACAAGGAATGACTAGCACCACAATAGTTAAAAAGCAAACCGAATAATTGTTCAACGGCGGTGTCGTGGCCGGCCCTAGGCTAAACCATGCTAGAGATGTGAGCCTAGGCACAAAGGTAGTCACTGAAAAAGAACAACTAGCACAGCACAAGTAAAACAACCGTTTCAACTTACTTCTCTTTCTCTTCTCTTCTCTTCTCTTCTCTTCTTTTTTTTGTTCTTCTCTTTCTACTCTCTTTTTTTTTCTTCTCTGATTTTTTTTCTTCCTCTCTTTTTCTTTCAACTTTTTTTTCACACAACTAAACTCTATTGCTCAATATCAAGCCAAATCAGCACAAAAGGAAAAGTACACAGATTGCAGATCGCAGATCTCGTGGACAATTGCGATTGCTCAAATGGAATTTCGAGGCAAGGTTAGATCCGTTGGAAAGAAGACAATGTAAGCTTTCCAGATTGTATTTAAACACCTCAATCGGAGATCATATGAATCCGTGGTGGCAAAAGTGAAACAGAGATGTATATGGTGACGCGAATTTCGTGACTAAAACGTGATAGAACTCAAAACTCTAAAGGAATAGACACTAAGACCAAGCAACTTGACACGACCGATGCAACCAAAAACTCAACAAGCCCTAACCATGCAATGCTAGTAAAGGCTCAAAGGGTTTATGGGACAACGGGTAATCTAATCTACTATTTTTTCGGGGCTTTTCGGACTATAGGAAATTAAAAACGACAAAGGATTGGAACTCTCACCGAAGAACCTCGCTCCGATTACCAAGCGATATGAACCCGCTAGGGTTTGTTCCCGATCTTTTGATGAGAGGTGTGGGGATAACTCGATTGAAGGAGACGACGTTCACGGCCCGACTACAACCTGTCCAAGGATGCGCCTTAGCAACCGATACACCACCTCCTATGGCTGCCGTGATCTTGTGGAGCGCGTCACCCGGCCACTAGGGCACCTATTCCTGCAAGAAATCGAAGAACTAGCAAGAACAAGTATGAAACAAGTACTGAAATTACTAGATGGGAATGAAATATTCAATTCTCAAACTCAATATCCAACAACGGTGGGGTTCCGTAGAAAAGGAGGCGACCGGCGCTCTCACAAGCAAGTAGCAATGGCTAAACTTGATCTAAACAAAACCCAATCAGTTTGTGGCGGCTATGGAGGTATATAAGAGGGTGGAGGACGACCTGGACGTGGTGGGGGTCGTCCTACAACCCTAGGACGCGCCCCTATGGGGCTCCACTTGATACACGGCCCATTGGGCCAAATAAGGTGGCGCAGCACCTGGGACAGATTGACATCCGGTCAATGTTTCGACAATTGCGGCCGCCTCAAAATAGATATGGACATGAGCCCGGATCCATATGAAAGGTGACTTCATCACGGTTCTAGGAAGTATTTGAACGCCCCAATCCGACTCCGTGTGCGATCGTGGCATCCGTCACAAGATGGTGCTTTTCTGCAGTCCGAATCCAGCCTGCGCGAGTCCTTCTCCCTTTCGGTCTTGACCATGATTCCTAATCAAAACAAGAGTGCACGTGTCTCCACAATCTAAATATGATGAACATGAACTCAAGAGTGAACTCACTTGATTATTAAGTTGACGAGCACGGGCACGAGTAATAGGACCAGCAATAACATGATCTTGTGCAGGCGTGGATGTATCGTTGGTGGTGATGTCCCCATCAGAGAGGATCAATGCAAGTGGCCTAGAGGGGGGGTGAATAGGCCTGCAAAACAAACTCAACAAATTTCTACCAACTTCTGCCCAGACCCCGGAACCTCCGGGCTTTTCCCTGGAACCTTCAGGGAAATGCACTTAGGTGTATTTTCTTGGAGCTTCCGGGAATTCGATGCTCTGTCACTTTGCTGCGGGTGAGATGATTAGAGAGCAACAAGATAGCTAGAAATTGGTTACAAATACTTAGGAGAGAGTCTTAATCACACTAGCAACCTTAGGGTTAGAGATGTTGCAAGATACAAAGCAAACCCTAATAGATCTAGTGAGCAAGCAACCAAAGAGATGAGACAAAAACACATAAAAGATAAAGCACAAGGGACAACAAATTATCCCGTGGTTCAGCTCACCACAAAGGTTGGCCTACATCCACGTTGTTGAGGTTAGCCACAAAGGCTATGGAATCTCTGTAGATCCACTCCTCTCTCACACCTATCACCAAAGTAATAGATGGAGGGTTTCCACTAAGCAAGTGAGGGTAATACAAACTTCGTGGAGCTTCCACAATCAATTGGAGAGCTTCCAAGCAACCTCTAGCCGTCTAGGAGTAAGGCTCCAAGAGTAAAAGATCGACCAAGGAGCTAGGGGTCCACCAAGTGCTCAAGAACACAAGAAGGGGTTTGGATTTGCTTTTTCTCACAAGGAATCACTCCACACTAGAATGCTAAGGTTAGATATGGATTCAAGTAGGTGGGAGTCAATGTTTGGGAGAGATGGGAAGCAAAAGATGTTGTTTGGTGCGGGAGAGAAGAAGATAACCGTTGGGAGATGAGGTGGTATAAATACCCTCAGATCTGGATCTGCAACGGTTACTTTCGAAACCCCGGAACCTTCGAGCTGGATCCCGGAACCTACGGGAACTGGTGACTTCAGCAAGCTGACTTGGGAACAGCCCGGAACTTCCGGGAAAAGCTCAGAGGTTCCGGGAAAGGTGTTTTTAAGGCTAAGACAGTTAGCTGATGGGTCATTTGTGGCTGGGATAATTTTGGTTTTAGAGTAGACTTTAAGCACTTGGTTTCATCCATGCCTTTATTTGTATCCCTCTTGATAGTATGGCTTGTCCTATACTCAAATTCAAAATAGAAAATGAAATTAAAGCTTGTCTTGAGCTCTAGGAAGCCACTTCAAACAATGAGGGGTCACCTTTCTTTCCTTTTCACCTCTCTTTAAATTTAAACCTGTCACACACACTCAAAAGCTTATTAGTCCTTTAATTAAGTGGTCAACATCACCAAAACCCACTTAGGGGCTTGATTGCACTTACAATCTCCCCCTTTTTGGTAAATGTTGACAACCTAATTAAAGCTTACATTTAATTGAAAAGATTGAGCTTTTGATGACTTGAATACAAAGCTCCCCCTTAATGTATGCCTTTCCCCTTTGAATAGAGAGTGAGAATCCTTTTAAGATATATAAGCATACATTATGAGCATGTGTAGCAACTGCAGTGTATTCAACTCATCGTGGGGTGCTTAAGAAAGGTGTAGCATGTAAACGTGATGCATATGTCATAACAGAATCAAACAGGAGACCGGTTGTGCCCAGACCCCGGAACCTCCGGGCACAAATCTGGAACCTCCAGGTTCTGGTCCAGACTCCGGAACCTCCGGGAAAATCCCAGAACCTCCGGACTCTAGTAACAACCAGCCTTAACAGTCAACACAGGCAAGATATAACACAACATAAATAGGAACTAGAACAAGATAGCATTGTAAACACATCTAGTCCTATTACAGCATCATAGTGTTTTGAAAATTTTAAAATCCCCTACTTGTCCATAACCAAATCCAAGTTGCCAACAAAGGAAACCAACCAACAGAGTACCACAAATATTATAAACCAAATAAACTGAGTTCAACTGTTAATAAAAGCAAGGCAGCAGCAGCAGCTTCTCTCAGCTTACAAAAGAGTTCAGCTGTTAATAAAAGCAAGGCAGCAGCAACTTCTCTCAACTCAGAAAAGAGTTTAGCTGTTAATAGAAACAAGGCAAGAGCAGCAGCTTCTCTCAACTCACAAAAGCCAAGCCCCTAAGCTGGTACATCTCAATCTTCCTTCTCCCCCTTTGTCAACATGTTAACAAAAAGGGAAAGAGAAGAGAGGAAGAAATGCTTCTAGACTTGATTGGTTTCACCCACTCCATTCTTCACTAGAGTCCTCAGATCTAATATCTTCATCTTCATCTGATGGAGGTCGCCTACCACAGCCAGCAGTCCCCTTAACACCCTTTCTGAGGCCTCTGGGTGTGGGCTTGGCCTGGCTCTTCATTTTCTGAAGCTTGGCACTGAGGGGCTCCTCATCTTCACTGGATATGTGTTGTGGAGCTTCTGGAGCTTCTTCTTCACTGGAAGAGAATTCATCAAAGAAGATAGGAGGAGGAGAGATGGATTGAGTGGCTAAACCATGGTGGGACAACAACCTATTGATGTCTTTCCTAGCCTCATAAGCCTGAGTGGCTGAGTAGGTGCACATGGAGAGGGAGTGTCTAATGATTTCCTTCATCTTCTTGAGAGTGGACTCCTTCTTCTTGGGCCTACTTGGGCCAGCTTCATCATCATGAACAATAGGCTTCCTAGCTGACTTGTTGGCTGAATCAACACATGCTTGAACTGCTGCCTCAGTCTTTTGGTGCTGCCACTGTTTGACCTGACAAGAGCAATGCTCACAGTCCTTCTTGAAGATGTACCCAGTCACAAGCTCAATGATATACATAATATAAGGTGCATAGGGAAAGTTATCCACACCATTGTCCATGCTTGTGATCAGATCATGCCAAATAAACTTGCTGATAGAGAATGGTGCAGCACCAGGGAGCATCCTAGCAATCAGATTTGGGGAAAGGCCTCTAAGGGAAGTGGAGTTACTGCCTCCCTTGGGGTAAATGGTTTGCCTAAGTAGATTATTCAGCACATAATACACAGGTTTCAACCCCAGAGTGGTCCCTTGAGCCATCTCATCCAAGAAATAAGCATCTGCTATCTGATTGTTCTTCAGATGGTTCTCAAAGTTGATAGTGTCCCTATCTCTGTCTGTCTTTCCAAAACCCAACAGCCTTGCAAAAGTCACAAAGTTGATCTTGTAGTGGACCCCCTCAGTCATCCAATGAATGTAATCTGTGAAACTATCATAGAAGAAGGTGGCATGAAACTGTGCAATTATTTCAGCATTCCAGTCATACTTGAAACCCATCAGATCCTTCGTCTAGAACTTCTCAACTATCTCTAGTACCTCTTCCACTTCAGGCTTGTCAAAGTTTTCAAAGTGCTGCCAGTCAACCCACTGCACCTTCCTGATCCTAGGTTTGCTCAAGCACACAGATGAGTAAAAAGAATAGTGAAACAAGGACCAGAATCTCTTGTCTATCCCAGCATGCTTGGGCTGAGTGTAGGGATTTTCTTCCTTGGCAAGTTTGACCTGAACATAAGTGCCTTCAAAACTTTGATACTCAAGCTGCAGAGAACTGTCATATTTGGTGGGTGGCCTCTTCTTGGGAAAAAGAGGGTAGTGCACTAAATAGGATGAGTCAATTTCACCAAGTGACACTTGGGCATTAACTTCATAAGGAATGGTCTTGCCTCTTGGCCACCATTGTCCTCAACATGTTGTCCAGTCAAGGATCCTCTGCCCCCAGATATGCTGCATGCACCTCTTCCCCTTTTGGGTGTGGCTTTCTTTGGTGCAACCTGCCTGATAGCAATGTTGAAGGCTTCCTCACCCTCTATGTCTTCATAGGGGATGGACCTCTTGTCCCTTCTCCTGGATGAGTCTCCAGACATCTGATCAAAGGTGATGGAATGAATAAGGCTCACAGATTTGAAAGGACTGGAATGATGTGAGATGCAGAGAAAATGACTTAGTTATCACTGTGGTACTACTCATTTGAATTTTGAATCAGAATCACTACCACTGATGCTGCAGAGCCCAGAACCTCTGGGAAAATCCCGAAACCTCCGGACTGCACATAGATTCAGAGCTTCTGTTGCTGCAGAGCCCGGAACCTCTGGGGAAACCCCGGAGCCTTCGGACTGCATACAGGTTCAGAGCTGGGAAGTCTGATTCAACTTTCAATTGAGTACTACCACAATGTATCTAAGCCTAAGTGAAAGTGCATCTATGCCCCTAAGTGGATTTTTGTGAATTGAATGACAAGGCGATTAAAGGACCAATGAATTTGTCTAAGATTGTGAGCATGTTTTCTTTATATATTCATGAGCAACCATTGAAGCAATTAATTATGGATGTATATTATGGTTCACATTGACAAAGACAAGTATATGGTGCAAGACTTCATGAGTTTATTGAAAGAGAACAAGATGATGAGTGTACACACTATGGTTCTAATATTGGAAGCTTGCATATCCATTGTCAATCAAGATCAAGCATTTGGAGCAGGGTTTTCAAATGAAAGGTTAATTGTGTATGAAGCAAAGTGCAACTCAAAGTGGATTGGATAAGTGATGAAGAAATCAACTGAGATGTCTAGGGTGAGGGACTAAGCAATCTTTGGGGCCGTAGCTAAGCCGCCATTAGTGTTTTGCTAAGGTGAAGTTCTAGCATCCGTGGGGTCTTCAAGTATCATATTCAAACCTTAACCGAGGGAAGCTTTGTGAATCATCAACTTGTTAAGATTGGCAATATGGAGTGACCATGGATCCAAGTGTGCATTCCAATGCTATATGGAAAGATCCTAAGTCACTAGCTCAAGTATGGACGTGCTCAAGTCAAAGGCTATGTTGAAAGCCCTCAAGTGGATATTGTTCAAGTATGGCAAGAATTGAATTTGTTGAAGCTCAAGAGATCTTCGAAGCTCTTTTATTCTTTTCTTCAGTATAGGTATGCCGTACTATCAAGAGGGATGCAACTTAGCGAGTTGACCAAGTCAAAGTGCTTTTTAGTTGACCTAAGTGAGATCTAGCCTTAGAGTGTGCTAACAAACCCTCCTAACCTAACCTGGGTCATTTCATCTTGGTGGTGAAGTGCTAGTTTCTTAGAAAAGGTTTTGGGGGTATCTCGGGCCTGACCGGTCTGACCGGTCAGAGACACCGGTCTAACCGATGCCGCTAGCCCAACGACTAGTTTTTCAAACACCGGTCTGACCGGTGCCACCCGGGGACCAACGGCTAGTTTTCTTGTTTGAGGGGTATAAATACCCCAAGCTTTCTTCTAGTGAGGGTTGTTGTTTCTAGTGAGTTTGCTGAGGTCCCAAGCCATTTCTAACTAGCTCTAAGCCTTAGTGGCTCTCCCCAACCCTCTCTTTGTGAGATTTGTGGATTCAAGCCATATTCTTGTGTTGGGTTGAGAAAGTGAGCTTAAGAGTGACCTAGTGAAGCTAACAAGAGCATCTCCATAGCTTGAGCACTTTGGTTTCACGCCTACGAGCTTTGAAGCGTTTATTACTCTTGGAGGTTTGCCTCCTAGATGGCTATGTGTCGCCGGCTAGCTCCCAAGGTTGTGGTGAGCAACGAGAAGTTTGTAAGGGCTTCGATCTTTCCTCTTCGTGGAAAAGATCACCTTAGTGGAAAGGAGGAAAGTGGTTGAAAGAGACCCGGCTTGTTGTGGGAATTGTCCCTTACAAGCTCCTCAATGGAGACGTAGCCATTCCTCAGTGGGTGGTGAACTTCGGGAAACAAATCCTTGCTTCTTCATGTGGTTTGACTCTCTAAGTTGTTTTTCTAGCATATTACATTTGCTTCCGCTTCGATCTACTTGGGTGTGTTACTTGTGTGTGCAGGGCTCTTTACTCTGCTTGTGATCATCTACAAAGGCCACACACTAAGTTCGGTTCGTGCTAGAACTCAAGAGGTGCTTGAAGTTGTTTTTGCAGGTGTTTTGTGCTACGTCGGTCTGATCGGTGAGGCACACCGGTCTGACCGGTGTCACCTATGAAGTCCAGTGTGCGACCGGTCTGACCAGTCACCACCACCGGTCTGACCGGTGGAGCACTGTCAGCTCAAGTATTTGGGGGAGAAAGAGGTTTAATTGGTCGTCTTGCCTATTCACCCCCCCTCTAGGCGACATCAAGGTCCTTTCAATTGGTATCAGAGCTTGGTGCTCCGATTCGAGCTTAACCGCTTGGAGTTCTTCGATGTCGACCACTTGTGAGGTACCGTTTGAGCCTCTAGCTCTAGATGGCTCAAACTATTCTTCTTGGTGCTCTAATGTTCTCATTGCACTTAAGATTTTAGGTCCTACCGCTGAGAGCATCATGGTTGCGAGTATCCTTCCAAAGGATGAGACATGTGTCTCGCCAATGGACTTGGAGAAGAAGCAACTCAATGCCATTATTACTAATCTTTTTTGTAGCTGTGTATGTAGAGAACTAAAGTATCTTATTCTAAAGAGCAAAAAGATTTCCGAAGATGCTCATCTCATTTGGAAATTGCTACTTGAATTGGTAAACACCAAATGGGATGAACTCGAGAGCGATGATGAAGATGAGTCAGTGAAGATGTGCCCTACCTCTACAACATCCACTGATCAGCAAGCATCAACCCTCGAGCGAAAAGAAGATCAAGGAAGCGAACACGCCGTCCCTCTGCAGGGACCGGTCAGACCATTGACATCCACTAGTCAAACCGGTGCCAGCAGGGGCACACCAACTTGCTTGATGGCCAAGAAGGAAAAGAAGAGCAAGAAGAAGAGACAAGCCAAAGGGGCTAAGAGCCAGAAGATTGAAGCATCAAGCTCTCCGTCAAGAGAACTTGAACTTCTCAAATCCGAGCTTGCATCCTTGGTTTGTAAGTATGAAACTTTGGCTACCAAATATGATCATGACATCAAATCATTTGCTTGTAGAGCTAAACTAGAAGAAGATGCCAATGATGATCTAGAAGCCAAACTAGCGAAGCTCACTAGCGAGCATATGGTTCTACAAGCTAATTACAATGAACTTGAACACTCCTATGAGAAGCTTGTCGATTCTTATGCAACACTAGAGATAGCCCATGAGGTTGTGCTTTCGTCGGTAAAATCTATACAACCTCTATTTCACACATGCACATGCTCACATGTTCAAGTTAATTTATCTTGCGCTAATGATTGTTTGTCTCAAGCAAGCCAATCTAGCATTGAGCATGTACTTGTAGAGTCTTGTGATGACCTCATTGCTGAAGAAAATGATAAACTAAAGCAAGAGGTTGAAAAGCTACAAAAGGACTTGTATGTGTTGAAGGAGAAGAGCAAAGTGCAACCTTCTCAAGATAACCGTGAAAGCATGGTGAAGAAGCTTGAGAAGGGATCAACTGCCACTAGTTCAACCCCTCAACAACGTACAATGTTCCACAAGAACAAGATTCAAGAAAAGAGCAAGATTGGGCAAATCGAATCCTAATATCGCCCAATCAAGCACAAGACGCAAGAGCCACTCTCCAAGAAGCCTAGAAGCTCCAACAAGTCGAGGGTGTGCTACAAGTGTAGAGAGAAGGGACACTTTACCAACTCGTGCCCAAATGCAACAACGGGCAGTGGCACTGACCGTGACCGGTCAGATCGGTGCATTCCGGCCAGGGAAGACCCACTTCAAGCAAATAAGGCAAGGAAGCCACCTTCTTCAAGAACAAGACTCAGAAGTAAGCATGGAAAAGAAATTGCAAGGAATTGTGTGACCAACAAGAACAAAAGTCGCATTTGCTATGAATGTCGTCAAAAGGGTCACATGGGCAAAGATTGTCCAAATGGTAACATTCCTAAATCAAACCTTGTCCATTATGATTTTCATAAGCTTAGGACGATAAGAATGGAACTTGTGCTATGAGGGAGATTAGTTCACCTCATTGTAGCATGAGAGCTATTTGGGTTCCTAAGCACCTTGTGACTAATCCAATAGGACCCAACAAGTGTTGGGTACCAAGAAATGCTTACTGAGCTTGCAGGTTGAAAGAGATGCATTGAACACATGGTTGGAAGAGTTGGAGATCATGTTAGATTCAATTGACCATGTGAAGGGAAAGCTCATATAAATCTTGAAATCAATGTCATATCGGTAACTAATACGCTTTGATTTAGTCTAAATCGCTCTTGGTCCTTGGTGAACACTCATGTGATGCTCTTCTCGCATGAGCGAAACATAAGGTAGTGACTTTGACCATTTTATGAAAATTTACTCTCTCATGCCATTCGATGCTTTTAATGTCTCTCTAGTAGAGCAATGCCCTATCCATGTTGCAGGATTTAAATTAGGGACACATCCACGCATTCAAGGAAAAAGAAAGGCAAAATCACCAAAAAGGTGTGAATTGGTGGTCACCGGTCTGACCGGTGACAGGCACCGGTCTGACCGGTGTCAACACAGCAAATGCATTTGGGTGGGTGACCCGGCACGTGTGCCCGGGTGACCTGGTACGCCTCTGTATGCTGC
This sequence comes from Cenchrus americanus, assembly GCA_947561735.1. Taxonomy (NCBI): domain Eukaryota; kingdom Viridiplantae; phylum Streptophyta; class Magnoliopsida; order Poales; family Poaceae; genus Cenchrus; species Cenchrus americanus. The sequence goes on along the minus strand of OX387242.1, from coordinate 121,683,212 downwards.
AGGGTGACCCGACTCCTATGGCCGGGTGACCCGGGATTGACCCAACTTTTAAGAAGAAGGGTGATTTGGCGTCAAAGGTTATGAGAGACTAAACACATTTCAATTAATAAATCATTCATGTGTTGTGACCAAGTTTGGAATGAGCCTCACCGAGTTCTCAATTGAACAAAGTGCCTTGTTCGAGAAATTCAAAAATCTCTAGCACTATTTAAGGGGGATCTCATTACAACACTTGAGTCACTTGTGGGACTAACAATTTCTTCTAAGTGATCTTGTAGTCTCACTCTTTTGTGCATCCCGAAGGAAGCTCTTGATAAGCGTAACTTCCAAAAGAACAAGTAAGAGCTAGCACGGATCAAAATTTAATATATGCACAAATGAAATGGTCTTAAGGCGAAGGTATGTTTTCATGAAACTCATTGAAATACCGTAATGCATCTAGGGCATAATACCATGCTAGTGTGCCATACTTAGCATGTAGTTGCTTCAAGTGAATCCCTTGTGCGCCTCTCTAGATATTTGGTTGATATCTTTATTTCCACTCGTCTTTGTGTATCAAGGATGAAGATATGAGCCAAATATGCTTGTTAGGACATTCATTTGAAGTGGATGCATGCACTTTGTGACATAGGATAGACTTTTCAAAAATCAACTAGCATGTATAGGAAGTGTGCTCACTTTGAAAAATATTTGGTTCTTGGTCTTAGTGACCCAATCAAGTTAATTATGACTATAATTCTCCTTGTTTGATTGATGGCTAGTCACAATTAAGAAGATCTTCTCAAGTCCCTAAAATCCATCTTTTATCTCTCTCTCTCTCTCTCTTTCTCTTGGAAGGATCAAGAATTTTCGAATAAATTGGATAATCCTTCACTCTTCTAAGAATTGATGTTTCTTGGATCAATATCAACTCTCTATCTCATATCCAAGACATATAAAAAGGTTGGGATGGAAATCTTCCTTTGTGGCTCAAAATCCTTTTTCTCAAGGGAGCACCGGTCTGACCGGTGCGCATCACCGGTCTGACCAGTGGTGACCTTGAAGTCACATAATCATCTTTCTGCGACCCAGGTGGATGCAAAATGTCCTATAAAATACTTGGAGAAGATTTAGGGAGCAAAATCTCAAAAAGGAAGAAAAGGATCGGAACTTCCGAGGGTATGTCGGTTCTACCGATATGGCTTCTCTGTTGAATTTATCAAAATCATCGGTTCTACCGGGGGTGGGTCGGAAAAACCGATAAGGACTCACTGGCTCGACCAAGGGCGGTCACCGGTCTGACCGGTGCCCGTCACCAGTCTCACCGGTGACGCCCGACTTCAACTCGTGGGGCCACAGTAAAAGGAATCCACATTTTTACCCGTCTCCTTCTCTCTCCTCTATCATTTCACCAGCATTCACCCTTCCAAACCGTGGAGCACCCCCCCTTCTTCTCTCTTTCACCTCTCTCAAAATCCATGGAGGTTTGAAGATTCAACCAAGGAAAGGCCTCAAGATTGGAAGCAAAAGGATCTCCCAAGGCCCCTCTTCACTTTCCCCTTCGAGTTCTTTGGATTCAACTCAAGTTCTTCTCTCCAAAGGTATTCAAATCTTCCTTTTGCCCTATCTCCTTACATGGTGCAAATATTTGAATTGCCTTTGGTAGAACATCTTCTGAGATCACCTAGAAGACATTCCTATAGATCCATAAGGTTTTGTTGGACACATTGTGAGAACCAAAGTTTTGGGGTCGGACGACCTTCACCTGTCTGACCGGTGGCCCTCACCGGTCTGACCGGTGGCCCTCACCGGTCTGACCGGTGGCGCGTGTCCAGCCCCAAATGTTGTTTTCTCCTTGTATTTCAACACATATCTATTCTAGGATGTCTTTTTTCATCTAGTCCAAATCTTAGATTCATAGCCGCTTAGATTGATTGTGGGAGCAATTGGCTCTGTTCTGGGTGGCACCGGTCTGACCGGTGCCCCTCACCGGTCTGACCGGTGTGCCCCAGAGCAGACCCAATTGTTCTGAACTTTCAAGAATAAATTCTATATCAATTCAATTTGTTTCCTAAAGTCTTATACATTCTTGTCATCCTATTTGTGACTCAGGACAGCAGCTATGGTACGGGAAAAGGAGGGGACAAAGAAAAGAATAGAAGAGGTGCACTCTCGCCGAGGAGCTATCCCCGGTGAATTTGGGGAAGGGGGCAGCACCGTCAATGTCTGCGGCAAGAGGTTGAGACGCCGCTCAGCTCAAGCAAGTACAGAGGTTCCTGACCTAGGAGGTGACACCGGTACTAGTAGTGATGACAATGTTGAAGATGAAACCTTTCCAGGTCAGTATGAGCTGAGAAGGCACCAGGAGGCTGGATCTGATGATGATGACACCGACGGGGCTGAGGATGAGGATGAGGAGGATGAAGAAGAGGATGTGGATGCCATAGATGAGGATGCTGATGACCAGGGTAGATTGAGAATCGTGCCACCCACTTACATCTATCCTGACAGGCCAGTGAAGTATCACGGGGCAGGCATGACCAAGGCCCTAAAGAAGTTGAGAGATAAGAACCCGTATGAGGAGGCTAAGACCGCTTTGGATCCGAGGTTTTGGGCTAAGTTTCAGCAGGACTATTATGCTACGGTAATCATAAGAAGCCCAAAATCACTCATAAGGCACAATATGTGGATTGGGAGCACATGGCTAGAAAGAGTGACCCGATATTTGATGAAGTCATAAACAATTGTGAGAGGCAAAGGGTCAAGTCACTTATGGGGTTCCGACAGGATTGGAACAAGGAGATTATAGCCCAGTTTTATGCCACAGTGCACTTTGGATACATTGAGACCGAGAGGGCTATGACTTGGATGACAAATGGTCAAAAACACTCCATCACGTTGCATAGATTCTTGAGGTTCTTTGGGATCATGGCAGGAGACGGGGATTTAAGGAAGCTACATGATGAAGGAGAGCTCGACAAGGATGCCTTGCACCTTATGTACCCACGAGGTGAGCATTCCAACTATGGAAATGTGAACAATCTCTACACCTACTATGCTGCTCTAAATAGGCTCCTTAGGGTGTCTATCACACCTAGAGATGGAAACCCTTCTGAGATCACAAAGTTCCAGAAAAACTTGATGGTTGCTTTGAGGCCGGGAGCTCCGGAATTTAGTGTTGGGGATTTCATTTGGCAAGAAATCAAGCATCTATCTGAGGACCCCAAAAAGATTTGCAGCTATAGCCCATACATCATGTATATGATTGAAAAGGTTGCAAAGACGGAGTTTCTGAAAAATGTGACACACAAGCCCTTCAAGCTCAATCCTAACAAAAATCCTTGATTTCCATCACCTAGAGTTGAGCAAGCACCTGGACATGAGGAAGAAATATTCAAGGAGGGAGCAGCACGGCCAGATCAGCCACATGCAGGGACACAGACCGTCACCGGTCTGACCGGTGCTGAGCACCGGTCTGACCGGTGGGGAGGCTGGGAGCACGGAAGGCCTCGTAGGTCCACCTCCCCTTTGCGGAAATTTCTCAATTTCATATTTGGGATGTGCAGGAGCCAACATGACATCCAAGTTGAGCAACAAAGGTCTAGAAGGGCAAATAAGCAAATGAGGGACACGATGAAGCTAATGCATAATGCCCAAGGGTTTCAACCACCTCGCTCTCCACCATCTCTCGAGCCTCCACAGGTTGAGATACCGTCCTTTGAGGAAAGGATGAGAGGATGGGCCAACTCCGACATGCTTAACCAATATGGACCCATGTTCTTTGAGTCCGAGCATGGGCAAGGGTCTCATTAGTCGGTTCCTCCTCCACCTCCACCATTTGCACCTCCTCCTCCGGATGTGGCAGGATCATCTCACTTCATGGAAGAAGAGCAAGCACCCCCACTTCCTCCACCTCCCGAGCAAGTACAAGATTGGGGCGCTCGCTTCTCCGCCGAGATCTTTGGCTACAATCCTTACTACTACGGTAAAAATAGCGCACCCATAGCTCATCCATCTCAAATCACCGTCTCGGAGTCTATTTATCTAAACTCTCCTTTGCACTGGATTCTTGACAATTCTCAAATAGGAGGGAGCTCTCACCCGGGAGACGGATCTCAGGGACAGTGATCAGTAGTTGCTTCTCCTCCAGGCCTTTCTTGGATACTTGATGACAAAGGGGGAGAAGATTCGAGAATAAAGTCACAAATCTGTGCTGTCTGGGCTGCTGTCTGTGTTGCACCGGCCTGACCGGTGCCCTGCACCGGTCTGACTGGTGCCCACTGGCTGTTGAGAGAAGCCTTGTAATAAGCTAGAACTTTATCTTAGTGGAATTGAGAACATTTGTGTGAGTGCTACTGTGTGTTTGAACCTTATTTAATATTTAAGCGACCTTATTGCTAGTTTGAGATGCATGAATTGAATGGTGTCTGTTTGTGCTGGCTAAATGGAGCAAAGTGATCTAAACCAGCTTGCAACCCTGGCCTGATCACCTTGGACCAAATAGCACGCACTTCTGTTGCTTTGTGCGTTAACTGGACCTGACCGGTCTGACCGGTCAGGGGCACCGATCTGACCGGTGCCGCCCAGTCGTGTGTGTTGGCCTGGACTCGATCGGTCCGACCGTGGCCGCAGCACCGGTCCGAGCTTTGCCCGCCGATGCACTTCTCTTTGCTTTGTGCATATCTTGTCATATGCATCACGGTTTTTATTTTGTCGGTCACACTTGTTGCACTCCACTGATTCTAAGATATAGGGGGAGCTCACACGCTTTCTCTTCCAAATTTGTGTTATTGGCATTTGAGGCCAACTTTTGAAATTCAACTCAAAGCACAAATTAAGGGGGACCTCTAGCTATATCTAAGAATCTAAATACGCTTTATTGTTTTATTTGTAAGCTTTAATCGAGTTGTCATCAATCACCAAAATGGGGGAGATTGAAAGTGCATCTAGGCCCCTAAGTGGATTTTGGTGAATTGAATGACAAGGCGATTAAAGGACTAATGAATTTGTCTAAGATTGTGAGCAGGTTTTATTTATATATTCATGAGCAACCATTGAAGCAATTAATTATGGATGTATATTATGGCTCACATTGACAAAGACAAGTATATGGTGCAAGACTTCATGAGTTTATTGAAAGAGAATAAGATGATGAGTGTACACACTATGGTTGTAATATTGGAAGCTTGCATATCCGTTGTCAATCAAGATCAAGCATTTGGAGCAGGGTTTTCAAATGAAAGGTTATTGTGTATGAAGCAAAGTGGAACTCAAAGTTGATTGGATAAGTGATGAAGAGATCAACTGAGATGTCTAGGGTGAGGGACTAAGCAATCTTTGGGGCCGTAGCTAAGCCGCCATTAGTGTTTTGCTAAGGTGAAGTTCTAGCATCCGTGGGGTCTTCAAGTATCATATTCAAACCTTAACCGAGGGAAGCTTTGCGAATCATCCATATTGTTAAGATTGGCAATATGGAGTGACCATGGATCCAAGTGTGCATTCCAGTGCTATATGGAAAGATCCTAAGTCACCAGCTCAAGTATGGACGTGCTCAAGTCAAAGGCTATGTTGAAAGCCCTCAAGTGGATATTGTTCAAGTATGGCAAGAATTGAAGTTGTTCAAGCTCAAGAGCTCTTCGAAGCTCTTTTATTCTTTTCTTGAGTATAGGTATGTCGTACTATCAAGAGGGATGCAACTTAGCGAGTTGACCAAGTCAAAGTGCTCTTTAGTTGACCTAAGTGAGATCTAGCCTTAGAGTGTGCTAACAAACCCTCCTAACCTAACCTGGGTCATTTCATCTTGGTGGTGAAGTGCTAGTTTCTTAGAAAAAGGTTTTGGGGGTATCTCGGGCCTGACCGGTCTGACCGGTCAGAGGCACCGGTCTAACCGGTGCCGCTAGCCCAACGGCTAGTTTTTCAAACACCGGTCTGACCGGTGCCACCCGGGGACCAACGGCTAGTTTTCTTGTTTGAGGGGTATAAATACCCCAAGCCTTCTTCTAGTGAGGGTTGTTGTTTCTAGTGAGTTTGTTGAGGTCCCAAGCCATTTCTAACTAGCTCTAAGTCTTAGTGGCTCTCCCCAACCCTCTCTTTGTGAGATTTGTGGATTCAAGCCATATTCTTGTGTTGGGTTGAGAAAGTGAGATTAAGAGTGACCTAGTGAAGCTAACAAGAGCATCTCCATAGCTTGAGCACTTTGGTTTCGCGTCTACGAGCTTTGAAGCGTTTATTACTCTTGGAGGTTTGCCTCCTAGACGGCTAGGTGTCGTCGGCTAGCTCCCAAGGTTGTGGTGAGCAGCAGAAAGTTTGTAAGGGCTTCGATCTTGCCTCTTCGTGGAAAAGATCACCTTAGTGGAAAGAAGGAAAGTGGTTGAAAGAGACCCGGCTTGTTGTGGGAACTGTCCCTTACAAGCTCCTCAACGGAAACGTAGCCATTCCTCAGTGGGTGGTGAACTTCGGGAAACAAATCCTTGCTTCTTCGTGTGGTTTGACTCTCTAAGTTGTTTTTCTAGCATATTACATTTGCTTTCGCTTCGATCTACTTGGGTGTGTTACTTGTGTGTGCATGGCTCTTTACTCTACTTGTGATCATCTACAAAGGCCACACACTAAGTTTGGTTCGTGCTAAAACTCAAGAGGTGCTTGAAGTGGTTTTTGCAGGTGCTCTGTGCTATGCTGGTCTGACCGGTGAGGCACACCGGTCTGACCGGTGTCACCTGTGAAGTCTAGTGTCCGACCGGTCTCACCGGTAACCACAACCGGTCTGACCGGTGGAGCACTGTCAGCTCAAGTATTTGGGAAGAAAGAGTTTTAGTTGGTCGTCTCGCCTATTCACCCCCCTCTAGGCGACATCAAGGTCCTTTCACTAAGACACAAAGTGACCTAGTGGTGCTGGAGTTAGCCTACCAGATCGGGTCTAGTGTGCAATGGCTTGATCTCCTGCTTCTGAGACTGAATCCTTTGAGGCAACAAGGAGAAGGATTGGATGTAGAAGATGTAGTGTGTGGCCTTCTTCTACGCGATGATGACCATCGAGCAGGATCTCGCGGTCCCCCGAGCGGCTCCCCTTCTTGATCTTCAGTACGCACGGGAGTGGTAGACCGCGGCCTGATGGCGTCCGGCGGCCGGAAGCAGGGATGAGGGCGGCGATGGTGGAAGTGGATGGAGACGGCACTGTTAGGCAATAGAATATGCCGTCTGTGGATATCCTAGCTGCTATAGATACCTGATGTAAATCAGGGATTAGTTACTATAGATAGCAGATGTAAATCAAGGAAAGAATCCTTGTTGCCTTGTACAGGAAGGCCAGTCGGCCCTATATAATAGAAGGCGCCCCCTCCCATTGAGGTGTGGCCTGCCCCCTAAACCAATTCTCAACATGGTATCGACGTCCGGTCCCGATCCCCCCTCGATCGCCGCCCCCCTCCCTTCCTCCTCGCAAAACCCCCCTCTGGCGTCTCCTCCTTCCTCCCTTCCTCCTCTCCTCCCATGGGAACCGCATCGGACCTCCACTCTTCCACCGGCGGCTCTCTTGGGACCGATTCTGTCCCTGCAATCTGCCCCTTCGCCACCATCAACAACAAGGTCCACGTCCCCATGACCCTCGAGTTGAAGCCCTCCAACTTCACCAAGTGGTCAACGGTGTTCCAGGCCACGTGTGGGAAGTTCGGGCTGCTGCATCATCTCGCCACCACCTCCACCTCGCGCCCCACTGACGAGGCCCGGACACAAGCCGATTTCTCGCGTCCGCGGATGGATGTACAAAGATCGTCTCCGACGCCGTCCTCAACCTCGCCATGACCGACGACAAGCGGACGACGAGCGCTCTATGGACGGCCATCGGCGGGGTGTTCCAGCGAACAAAGCTCCTCGCGCCATCTTCTCGAATCACGAGTTTCACTCGATGACTCGGGGGGACCCGTCCATTGACGCCACCGTGTTCGCATGAAGGAGAAGGCCGACGAACTACGCGACGTCGGGCGCTCGTCTCCGAGCCCAACCTCGTCCTCAACCTCCCCGCGCGGCCTCAACGAGGTCTACTCCGCGTCGCCGACAACATCGCCGGCGCGCCCCCCTCACCCTCGCCACCGCACGCCATCGCCTCCTCCTCAAGAAGGCCGCGGGCCGCAAAATGACGAAAAGACGCGCGCGCGCCGCCGCCCTCCCCGGCCGCCGCCTCCTCCAATGGCGGTTTCCAACAGCAGCAGCCAGCGGGGGTGGCCGGCGCCCTAACACCAAAAGGGGCGCCCGCCAGCCCTTCCCCAACGGTCCCAAAGCACCAACAAACGGGTTCCCCGGGGTTTCAATCCCCGGACCGGCGAACGTGTGGCCCCCGGAGAGCGCGTCACCCCTCCCGGACAGCCGCCGCCAAGGAGGTTCGGCACCACCGGAGGTCCCGGTGCCTCGGCCGGGCGCAACCAGGGCATCCTCGGGTCTTCCCCGCAGCCCACACCGCCTTTGCTCCACTACGTGCGTCCACCAACGGCTCCAACACCTCCACCGGCACACGGGATGCGGCCGGCCTCATCGGCCGCCCCGCAAAACATGCAACCGCAGAGCAACTCGCCCGGGTCGTTGACTCCGGCGCCTCTACGCACATGACGTCCTTGGATGGTATGCTTACCCAACGCCTTCCCCCCTCCATCTCCTCAATAACAGTAGGTAATGGCACTTGTATTCCGTTACGTCTAGAGGTCACTCCATCCTTCCTACACCTACAACAAATTTCGCTCTTAATAATATTCTTGTCGCACCATCCATAGTCCGCAACTCGTTATCCGTTCGTCAATTCACTCGCGACAATAGTTGTTCCTTTGAATTTGACGCACATGGTTTTTCTCGTTAAGGATCTTCGGACGGGACGCGTGATTCTCCGTTGTAACCGCCCCGGGACCTATACACCATGCTCGCCTCCACACCCGGCGCCCCACCTCATGCTCTCCTCGGTCGCTTCGTCGACCCCGTGGCATCAACGTCTTGGTCATCCGGCCCCCGCCGCATTAGAGCGTCTTCACAAACTTCATGCTTCGTTTCCGTAATAAAGTAGATCGTTCGCTATGTCACTCATGTCGATAGGCAAGCATACGCGTCCGCCCTTCGGTTCTTCGCATTCCATAACTCATGCACCTTTTGAACTCGTTCACGGTGATGTATGGACTTCACCCATCAATAGTCCGTCCGGTTTTTCATACTACTTGGTCCGTTTGGATGATTTCACTCACTACCGTTGGGTTTATCCGCTCCGAAAAAAATTTGATGTCCACCAACACTTAGTTGAGCTTGCCGCCCTTGCCAAAACACAATTCCGCCTCCCCGTAAAATGTTTTCAGCCGATAACGGCACCGAATTCGTAAACACCGCCACCATCAAATTCCTCGCCGCTCAAGGTACTCACCTTCGCCTCTCCCGCCCCTACACATCACCCCAAAATGGCAAGGCCGAACGCATCATCCGCACTCTCAACAATTCCATTCGTACCATGCTCTTCCATGCCTCCCTCGCCGCCCCCATATTGGGCCGAGGGGCTCATGGCGGCCTACTACCTCCATAATAGGCGCCCATCCTCCTCCATCCAAGCATGAAATTCCCTACACTCGTCCGCATAACCAGCCGCCAACCTATAGCCACCTGCGTGTTTTTGGGTGCCCCTGTTACCCCAACATGCAAGCCACCTCCAAACATAAGCTCGCCCCACGCTCCACGGCATGCGTCTTCCTAGGATACCCCCCCCCCTCGCACAAAGGTTACTGCTGCCTTGACCTATCGACCCGTCGCATCATCATCTCTCGCCATGTCACATTCGACGAGACCACTTTTCCCCTCGCAACCACCTCAGCCGCCTCACCCTCCTCCGCTTCCTTAGACTTTCTCCTCGACGACGATATGGTTTTGGTGCCTTGTTCTACTGTTGTTGCAGGTGGGATTCCATCCTCGACGCCCGTGGTTGCTCCATCCCACTCGGATGTTGAGCAGCCGCCCTCAGATGTTGCGGCCTCACACGGATCGCCTTCTTCCACACCTATCAAACATCTCTTGTGGCCCTTCTCCATCAAAGATAGTAAACCTATTGAGTTCGACCATCAATATGTTGATCCTGGATTTCTTGACCTTGTCAACACCCTCATGAGCAATGTGGAGAATGTCCCAAATCTCTTTGGCAATCTCAAGTCCACTAATACGGTTGTACTCTTGGGCATTCAAGGCACTAAGGAGTATGCTTGTAGCTTGAGCATTCCTCCTAATGTTGCGACGGTCATTTGGAGTGAGGTTTCTAAAGTCTTCGGGATCATCAAAACCTACACACACAATATTCCACAATTCCAAACTTAAGCCGGTTAGATAAGCTTTCATCATATGCTTCCATTTAGCAAAGTTAGTCCCATCAAATTGGGGTAATTTGCCAACAGGAATAGTCACATCATCCTTGGATTTGGTATCCAAGGAGTCATAGTTAAAGGATACGCTTTTGTAGTCATTCTTTGCTTTGTGCTTCAGCTTTGGCTTGATTGTTCGCTTGGGAATTCTTGTGCCATAGTACTCATCATCATCATGTCCATTCTCACTAGATGAGGACGATGATGAGGATGATGAAGATGGTGGTGCAGATGGTGAAGGTGTTCTCTTTCTTCTTTTCTTTTCCTCCTTCTTTCTCTTCTTCTTCTTTTCTTGCTTGTTGTCTTTTTCTTCTTTTCCTATTCTTCTTTCTTCTTGTTCTCTTTCTTGCTTTTCTTGCTTCCCTCCTTGGAGCTTTCCTGCACAACCTTTTTGAGCTTGTCGAACTTTTCTTGGGCTGATGTGTTGCCCACTTCCGAGGCATCACCTTCAACCTCGCTTGGTATGTCCTCAAACTCTTCTTCTTCTTGCTTGTCATCATCACTTGCCATATCCTCACATGATTAGGTGTTTGCGAGGATAACCTGCTCTGATACCAATTGAAAGGATCAATGCAAGTGGCCTAGAGGGGGGTGAATAGGCCTGCAAAACAAACTCAACCAATTTCTGCCAACTTCTGCCCAGACCTCGGAACCTCTGGGCTTTTCCCTGGAACCTCCGGGAAAATGCACTTAGGTGTATTTTCCTGGAGCTTCCGGGAATTCGATGCTCTGTCACTTTGCTGCAGGTGAGATGATTAGAGAGCAACAAGATAGCTAGAAATTGGTTACAAATACTTAGGAGAGAGTCTTAATCACACTAGCAACCTTAGGGTTAGAGATATTGCAAGATACAAAGCAAACCCTAATATATCTAGTGAGCAAGCAACCAAAGAGATGAGACAACAACACATAAAAGATAAAGCACAAGGGACAACAAATTATCCCGTGGTGCATCTCACCACAAAGGTTGGCCTACATCCACGTTGTTGAGGTTAGCCACAAAGGCTATGGAATCTCTGTAGATCCACTCCTCTCTCACACCTATCACCAAAGTAATAGATGGAGGGTTTCCACTAAGCAAGTGAGGGTAATACAAACTTCTTGGAGCTTCCACAATCAATTGGAGAGCTTCCAAGCAACCTCTAGCCATCTAGGAGCAAGGCTCCAAGAGTAAAAGATCCACCAAGGAGCTAGGGGTCCACCAAGTGCTCAAGAACACAAGAAGGGGCTTGGATTTGCTTTTTCTCACAAGGAATCACTCCACACTTGAATGCTAGGGTTAGATTTGGATTCAAGTAGGTGGGAGTCAATGCTTGGGAAAGATGGGGAGCAAAAGCTACTGTTTGGCGTAGGAGAGAAGAAGATAACCGTTGGGAGATGAGGTGGTATAAATACCCTCAGATCTGGATCTGCAACGGTTACTTTCAAAACCCCGGAACCTCCGGGAACTGGTGACTTCAGCAGGCTGACTTGGGAACAGCCTGGAACTTCCAGGAAAAGCTCAGAGGTTCCGGGAAAGGTGTTTTCAAGGCTAAGACAGCTAGCTGATGGGTCATTTTTGGCTGGGATAATTTTTGTTTTAGAGTAGACTTTAAGCACTTGGTTTCATCCATGCCACTATTAGTATCCCTCTTGATAGTACGGCTTGTCCTATACTCAAATTCAAAATAGAAAATGAAATTAAAGCTTGTCTTGAGCTCTAGGAAGCCACTTCAAACAATGAGGGTCACCTTTCTTTCCTTTTCACCTTTCTTTAAATTTAAACCTATCACACACACTCAAAACATCATTAGTCCTTTAATTAAGTGGTCAACATCACCAAAACCCACTCAGGGGCTTGATTGCACTTACAATGACTCTCAGTTTGGAGGACACTGTGATGTTGGGAGGACTGTCGTGTGCTGGCGAGGCGATGGGGCCGATCGACATCCCCGCGATGTGGCAAACTGACTTCCTTGCTCGGATCGCGATCGTTTTCGCGAACGTTCCTCAGAACGATCGCGCGCCGGCGCTGTACCTGCCCTTCGTCGACACCCACGGGACCACCTGGACTTGGATCCAGCAGTTCAGCGTACGTGAGTCTAGCTCTTACTTTCAACATTTGTATGCATTTAAACGAATGTGACGACAGACCTTTGTGTGTTTGCAGGCTGAGTACATGGCGGACGATGCCGACGACCAGACGTCAGACGGGTTTCTGGAGGTCTACCTGCTCTGGCTGTTCGGGTGGGTGCTGTTCTGCGAGTCAGCGGGAGACTCCGTGTCGCGGTGCATGGTCCCCTGGGCTCAGAGGATTGCCGACGCACCCCTCGAGCAGATGCCCCAGATCAGTTGGGGCAGCGCTTTTCTGGCAGCTACCTACAGGGGGCTGTGTTCGGCAGTGACGAGGCCGACGAGTAGGACGGCGATCCTCCTAGGGTGCCCTCTCCTACTCCAGATGTGGATCCACGAGCGGTTCGTCATCGGTCACCCAGGATGGACCTCTCGGAGTATGAGGCAGCGGCTGACGGCACCGACCTAGCGGACCTCCCCACCATGGGTTCCCTGTGGTGTCTCCGGAAGGTAATGACCTCCCTTTACGTGATTCTTCTCGTTATGACTTCTGTAGTTCAATTCACTTAACTTTTCTCATTTTTTTGCAGCACATTTGGGCTGGGGAGCAGCCGAAGAAGGCCTACAAGGCCTACAAGGACTTCGATGCCCAGGTCCGGTGGAAGCCGTACGATCCTGCCATCATCGCTTCCCGCGCACCACAGGGGCTATTGTGACGCCCTAGGTTTTTTAATTACCGTCATTAACGCTAATGACCAGATCAGCCGGGTCAAACCAGTCAAACCCCGGTCAAACCTAGGTCAACCTGGGTCATCACCCGAAAACCTCGCCAATGAACCCCGATGAACCCCTTGACCAAGCCTATACACACCCGTAGTCAACCCGTGGTCAAAGACACGGTCAAAACCCGCTTCACCGTTGACGTCAGCGGATGTCGACCGGAACTTTTGCCGCGTTCCCCAAAATTCACCTAAACACTTCAAAATCTACCTTTATGAAAGTTGTCCATCTTGTTGAGGGACACAACTTTCATGTAGATTGGCATTTCAAATTTTGGGTGGAAAATTGTGAAAACCCCCTTGCAAGACAGATTTTCCTATTTTCCAGAACAGGCCGACATTCAAAGTTGGCACGATGTTCCTGCAAAATCCGTTGAGAAAAACACTATATGGCCTTTTTGAAAGTTGTAGAGGGTAGTTAGATCTACAACTTTCCTATTCATTGCTTTGTGCACTTTTATTCAATTTTTGGAGAAATCTTAATTCAAACAGGGCTGGTCGGCACAAATTTGGACGCTCTCGCACAAGGTCATGACTAGCTACTATTCCAAAAATTGCACAAGGTTATCATGTAAATCTTTTTATAAAAATGTTTTTCTATCTCTGGCAGAGCTGCATAAATGATTTTTTATGTTAAATATATTTATGTTCTTGAGCCCAACTTGTGCACACTGTCTTGTAATACCAAAATACATATCTTGAGAATTAATCATGAATTTTGGATTAACGAAATAATTATTCTTGATTTATGCATGTTTTCCTTTGAAATTTAATAAGCCAAGATAAGTAGAGATTCCATGCAAACATGCTGGTTCTCTAGGCTTGTTTAGGACCGAGAGAGCATCCACAAGAAAGTTTGGGTCATTTTTATGCCTAATTATTTTTATATGCATTTAAATTGAATCACTAGTTAACCTTGTTATTTTCCCATAACATTTAATTTCCTAGCCTCCAACACTCACATGTGGGTCCAATGGACCAAGATAGATGCTAGTAGGCTTAAGAAACACTACTTTAATTTTTGGTAATTTAATTGCTTAATAAAAAGCTTAAAAGCCCTTTTTCTATTAAAGGGAAATTAAATAAAGAAAAGCCGTAGTTAATTCTTTTTCCTTTTTGAAAATATTATCTAAATTAATTAAAAAGGGTAATTAATTCTCATTATTGATAAGGAAATACTTCAAGGATAAAAGTATTATTTATATCTTGCATGTGGAAAGGAAATGATTAAAAGCTTTCACATGAAATGACGTATATAAAGAAAACTATATTCAATTGTACAATACAAGAATAACCCATGTACAACCAATAACCTTTCTAAAAGAGAAATCACCAAACCATCCATGTTAACCGAGTATGGTTGCAAATCATGTTAAACAAAGGTTAAATATACCTACCCACTATCGTTGGTGAATTTAAAATAAATTATTTACATATATATGTACACAATACCGTCAAAAAGAATAATTAATAAAGAGTTGCATATTATTCCTTATGGAAGAGTATGCTGAATGTATTCTTATCTAGGTGAATGTGCCCAACAAATACATTCCTTGATTGTCAATATGGGTTACAATTGATTAAAGTGAAAACCGTCGAATAAATCTTGCATTTGCATCTTCGTGTAGATCTTTCCGCCATTAGACGTACGCTCGTGCCGGAAGGAGGAGACGAAGGTGTCGACCAAGAGCTGCCGTGCGTGAACGTAGCTCAAGACCTGGACCCAAGTCCAGAAGGGCCCAAGGCCAACCTTGCCAGCGAAGGCAAGCCCCGGATCATTAACCCCGCCTTTAAAATTATGCAATTATGTTTGCTATGATTGTGCATTTACGTTTCAGGAATCGATTTGAAATCCTAGATGCATTATCCCTAGGTACCTATGCTCTATCACTAGTCTGCTAGGTTGATAGCTGCCATGCTATAGGATCGATAGAAGTCGAGTGATGTTCGTCACTTGCGAGAATAGGTTCCTAGATAGGAATCATAAGATATCCTTAAATGGATCGCTCATGTGGTAAGAGCATGGGATTGGGCTCCGGTCCAGTGGGCATGTGGGGTAAGCTTTTGAACGTACTAAACACATGCCGGGAATGGGACCGGTAAGCCTAGTACCTTAATGAGGCGGCACGGGATCTTACTATTACTACTCTTGAGAAATCTCCTTACCGGCTAGCTACCGGAAAGGGTGGTGTATGGTGACTCCGGGTATCTCGCGGGGTATGCCGGATAGCCTGCACCAGGGACTGTAAGATTCGATCCCAACCCGAAGATTTATGGGGACGGCCTGGGGAGTTGTCCTCGTGGGGGCAGCCGACCGTGTGTTTGGGTCTACCTTGCAAGGTTTAAATCAATCGATTGTCGGCCTCTCACCGTTACCCGAGACTCGCTTATTCTATCGGCCATGATATCCCATAATGATGGAACTCGAGGAATATTGTTGTATGAATTAATTGCTTGTCCAATTCTTGATTGAGTTAGTTGGCACATTTAGAAATGGTAATCAACTAGAACTTGTGCTAAAAGATTGAAAGTAAGGATCCACTCTTAGTAGCTTTTCCGGCAAAAGAAACTCCACCGGCCAAAAGCCTTTCATGTCTAGAGTTTGGTGATGTAGTCATCACCCGACGGTTAAGTCTTGCGAGTATTAGTATACTCACCTTGCTTTAAATGTTGTTGCGGGTGTGATTGATCGGAAGGGTGACGACATGTGATGACATCACGGATGGCCTCCTGTGATGTCTACCGTTGCGCTAGTTTATTTTATTTCCGCTGTATTTTCGAACTCTGAACCTTTACTCCATGTCATGAACAATGGTTTGTAATCAAAGGTTTAATTAATATTGTACTCTGGACTCGCCTTCGCGTGAGTTTTAATGCATGTGTCGATCCTCTGTTCGATGTTCAAGTGATTTACCGGGCGTTAACCCGGCAACCAACGACAGGATGATACTTTACTATGGCTTAATGACCAAAGTGGATCGGTCTTAGGTGATAGTACGGTATTTTCCTGGGCGGGTTGTCACAGCTGGTATCAGAGCGACTGCATGCACCAGAGTTTAATTAACAACTCTAATCACCTGATTTTCGAATAAAATTTGCCGAGACTGTTTGAGTTGCAAAATACGTTGGTCCGTTAAGGATAAACTAGACCGAGAGGCCCTAGAGGGAAATTTTTGGTTTCTTTCAGGTGGCTTAGTAATCTATGGTTTATTTTGCTAACTTCCAGCACATTACTTTATGTCAGACTTACTTTCTTGCACAACCAAACTAGGAGCCACGTGTTTTATACGTGTGCTGTTCCGCATCACGGGAATTGCGAGGGTTGATGGAGTGATCCATTCCACGGATCCCATCTTCGCATATGTTTATGAGTTGTGTCTTGCCACGTGTTTCATACGTGAGCATTCCGCATGTCACTCATGCGAGGCAAGGATATACTCCATTCAAACGGAGAATGTTCGAGGTTGGACGCTGTCCATGCAGCGGCTTAGCGCATGGATGCCGTTTCTATAGTGAACGGTAATGTATGTGGACGCTTTCATGAGTGCTGGCATGAAAGGTTCGATGTGCTTTGTGATCTTCTGCAGGTACACTAACCCCGTTACGTAAGTTCGCTAAGTGAGCCTCGGCTAGATCTCGACTAGATATTATATGGAGATACGTGTCTGTGCCATGCCACCGGCGCTAACTCCGAATTTTTGGCTTGATTGCCATTGTAAGGACGAATAGGACGTCTTGCATCATGTTAAAAAAATTGAGAAAGAACCTAAACTGAACTCATGTCTGTTTTCGTGCTCTCTGAAGTAAATAGTTATAGCGTGTTTTGTTCTGTTTAGCCTCTTTAGGTGTAGATGTGTTATCATGCTTAAATTTAATAAAAGTGTTGCTTAAAATTGCTGTTCTCGTCCAAGAATCTTTCGTCTAGGAGATCTTAACCTAGATTGCTCCAATCTAATCCCGATCTGCTAGCCCCAGTTTGTGATCATACCTTGGCCTACCGCAAGTTATGCTTGGAAGTCAACCTTGTTTGCCATTCCTTTAGAACCTTGAACCTTGCTTGGTTCAGCACCTTTCTAGTTCCCTAGCTCAACCTTGAGTATCCAACTTAGGTTTCATAACCTTGCTAAGTTGCTACGCCAATTGAGAGGTGTTGAACTCTGGTTTGAGTAGGATGTCCAGTTCCCGATTGCCAGACCTTGTATCGTTGGTATGCCTGCTCGTTCAAGCTCAGCATACTATGGTATTTAAGTATGCGTGTTTACCCCATACCTTAACCCTTACCCAATTCGTGGATCGAGTTACTTTTGTACACTCGCACCCGCCTGATTCTCACTTTTGTCATTATGTCCAGATGGACAACGCTGGCTCTACGTCGGCTGATGTGGAATCATGGACTCTCGTGAACTACCTCGAGGAGGGTGGTTTTCCTGCACTTTGTGGGACACCCTAAAAGACTTTGGGTACACCACTTACCCAGAGTACTCGACACGTGAGATCATGACCACGGGCCAACTCCTTCGTTGTGAAGTGAAGGCGAAGATTTCAACATGCCCGACCAATCCTGCTTGGGATGAGTGGGAGTGTACGGCACACGGAAGAAACTTGTCCGACACAGTGCAGAAGGCTGCTCTCGAAGCACTCACCACTTTTTGTGGAAAGCACCCGACCGAGATAGCCAACTCTGCAGCTAAAGTCATTCCGGTACCCGAGCGACATATTGCACCGGGTGGTGAACGAGAAACTATTCTCCCAGCCCAGAGCAACTCTCACTATAGTCCTGACCTTGTCACCTCAGTCCGCTTTTCCGAAGCCATGTACGACACCTACCAGCGAATGGTGGGAGAAAGCGTATTCTATAGACATCAGATCTATAGATACAAAGTTAAGGAGCTGGAGTGTTCAGCTCAAGCGTTGAAGGAATCCCGAGCAATGATCACTACTCTCAAGAAGGAAAGACGCAAGGACAAGGCAAAGATACAAGAGTTAACCGAGATCATACATGAGCAGAATTTCCTGTTGCAGCATAACGATCAGTATATGCTTGAACTAGAAAATCAATTGGAAGCTCTAGCCGTTCCACCCCCAGAACCTGTCATTCCTGAACCAGCGCAAGAAGAAGTTGTCGAGGATATCCAAGGTGAATCTGGAATTGAGTCTGGACCCGCGTCACCGTAGTCTTTCAGCGTGGAGGATCCCACCCTCGGAAGTTGGTTCATTGGAAAGAAAGTTCTGAGTCGTAAGAATGCAGTGTTGTGAGGAATCCTAGTGTACCATGACCACTTTTGGTCAGCTATCGCTGTCGGTTGGACTAGGAACCTTGTTATTGCAGTTAGCCTGCTTTGTAATCCTTAATGTTGTTAGTAATTCTGAAAACTCTCAGTGATGTACTGCCTTGATTAAACATCCCTTCCAGCAATGATGTTCGTACGGCATTATGTATGTTAAGTTGTGATCAATCAAGATCCGTACTCCACGAACTTTGTGCCAATCCAAGATCCAATCGATTCCTAAATCCTGAACTTGTTCTTTTCGGTCTTGCTCAAACCTTGTGATTTAAATTTAAAATGTGGCTTTTGAGCATGCGCTGCATAGCATGTGCATTTGGAAAGCATGTTTATGCTAACGTGCATTCGCATAAAACTCCGCACCCCTACCCTACCTCTCTTGTTTGGTGACGTTGTTACCCCATAGTCAAAGGTGCCGCGACAGAACCTAGGGTATCGTGTGTGCTGCAGCCACACGACTGCCACTAGGAGCGCGCTAGGTATCTTGGTTGTGAGATAACAATTCGTCATACAGATCCCCTCCCTACTATTGATTGCAATTCCAATCATCAAAGCATATGGGTAACCGAGTCATTCTAACGTGCATCATGAGCACCATACCGCACAAGCATATGCATTGCATCAACTTTGAAAGGTGTTGCACTTTCGAAACAACGAGTTGTCAAAACCCAAAATTTGCAAATTAAGTAAAGATGTGAGCAAGATTATTCCTTGAAGTTCCCACTTGAAGTCATCCTTCGTACGGGAGATTATGGAACTCTGTCGTTAGCCTTCCTTTCCTTGTAATGGCCTATTGGGAATCCTTGACCAATTGGTCCCTTGCCGTGAACCTCGACAATCTTGTAGCATCAATTCTTTTTCCTTCTAGCCAAGTGGAAATGGTAGAAGTAGAAAATTTTCTCGAGCAGTCAAGGTTCTCGAATAGTCAACATGGAAAAGTCATTCTTCGTGTATTCGTTCTTGGCTGTGCTCATAACCCTCAAGTCCTCAGAATCGAGCAAGAAAGCACGCCCAGGATCGATCGAAGCTTTAGGCTACGCTCCTCAGTGTCGCTATCACAAGCGTGAAGCATAGTACACCGAGTCTTTCTCGTTTCGCTCCCCATTACGGTCGATTATTTAGACCGTTGAGCCCATCGTCATCAGTATCACGGTCATACGACGCCATGACGTCGTTCTGCCTTCGATTTCCGCAACCGTATTCACGACGCCGTGATCGCGTGAGCTGACCTTGTTGAGCTCCGTGTTGTCCACACCAGATACCCGACTGGGACAACTGACCGTTACAGCCCCGTTTCGGCTATAAAATGGAACCTTTTACCCAGAACCGCCGATACGAAAGCTCCATTTCCATCAAGCTCAGCCGTATCACTGTTCTTGTTCTTCTTTTAGCTAGCCTGGCCAATTGCCACTAGAGCACCTCTCCCAGCTACTTCGATCTTCCCGAACAAACTGTTTTCCGTCTGTATTTCCAACGTCAAGAGGAAGCTCGGAGTAGACCGAAAGCAGAAATCAATCCAAACTGCCACCCATGACTCCGTCTTTGGAAGAGCTCGAATCGTTTCGCTGGACATTGTTAGGGATGTACCTCTGTATAGTAGGAGGATTGTGTCTACTATTAGCTGTGCATGTGCACATTCATCGTCCGCTTCCTCATGAACGGCGATGAGATAGTAAAAGGACACACCTTGTACCTTTTTGTTCCAGCTGCAATCCCGATCAGAAGATGTGTGTAGACAAAGCTTTACCCGTTAATGTTTTGGATTTCCGGTTTGCATTGCTTACCAGGAACGAGTCTCGTAGAATATGTTCGAATTATAAGCTTATGGGTGAGAATCTGAACATACACTAATCAGGAACTTAAAATTTCAGATGTTCCGACCGGCATGGAATAACCCCAATGGTTTTGATGCATCGGGTAGTGGCGACCTTACGCAACCGCCGCCCACGATGTTGACCGAAGCTTTCGTAGCAGCACATACCGAAGTGTTGTGCCAGCTCTTGCAGACCCAACAGCAAATGGCTCAACGACTACAACAAATGCCACCGATGAAATCGAAGCTTCAACCTTCCAAGCCCTGTTCACCCGAAGTACCCACCCAGAGGGACATAAACGCCATTGTCGGCATAACTCAACTATTAGAAGGGCAGAATTCCATGCTGAATCAGATGGTGTACGATATCATCCAAGGACGTTATGGGAAACCATATCAGAATAATTTGGCCGCATGTCTCTATCAGTCTTTATCTGTCTCTATGGTCGAACAAGCCCATTTGTTCAATTTGTTGGAGGAGTATGTTACTCAAGATCAACCCCAAGCCTCTGACTCAATATTACCACCTTCTCGACCACCAATGGATCTTAGAGCAGAAGAGAAGGCAGATCAAGGCCACAAACGAGGATTACCTGAGATAGATGTAAGTGAGTGGGAAATTACCTGTACGGAGACTTGTCCACGGGAAGGCAAACGAAGCTGTAACCCTAGCAGTGCCACTCAACCCCCTGCTAGTGCCACATCTTCGTGAACCACGAAGAGGGCAAAGAAAAAGGAGAGGAAGAGGCTCCGCCTTATCCAGGAAGCCCAGCAACCGATCCCCAAACCTAAAGATCTTCCACCCCGTTTGTGCTACAATTGTAGACCGCCCGGGCATTTTGTCGATAAGTGCCCGAAACCCAGACAGCAGAAGCCCCAACAGCAGAAGCAGAACCCCGGATCTGCTATCAACAACAACGAGCCAAGTCCTCAGGTGGAGCAGAGCCGACTGAATTTCTTGGGTAACACCGCTATCCCAGAATCATTTCTCACCTCCCCTTGTAAATTCGAATCTCAGGACGAGATTCTTCTTAAGGGGGTAGACTGTGACGCCCCAGGTTTTTTAATTACCGTCATTAACGCTAATGACCGGATCAGCCGGGTCAAACCAGTCAAACCCCGGTCAAACCTAGGTCAACCTAAGTCATCACCCGAAAACCTCGCCAATGAACCCCGATGAACCCCTTGACCAAACCTATACACACCCGTAGTCAACCCGTGGTCAAAGACACGGTCAAAACCCGCTTGACCGTTGACGTCAGCGGATGTTGACCGGAACTTTTGCCGCGTTCCCCGAAATTCACCTAAACACTTCAAAATCTACCTTTATGAAAGTTGTCCATCTTGTTGAGGGACACAACTTTCATGTAGATTGGCATTTCAAATTTTGGGTGGAAAATTGTGAAAAACCCCTTGCAAGACAAGATTTTCCGTTTTTCGAAACGTGCCGACATTCAAAGTTGGCACGACGTTCCTGCAAAATCCGTTGAGAAAAACACTATATGGCCTTTTTGAAAGTTGTAGAGGGTAGTTAGATCTACAACTTTCCTATTAATTGCTTTGTGCACTTTTATTCAATTTTTTGGAGAAATCTTAATTCAAATAGGGCTGGTCGGCACAAATTTGGACGCTCTCGCGCGACGCCGCGCGCCGCGCGCGGCGGGCCGCCGCGCGCCGCCGACCGCGCGCGCCCCCGCGTCCGCCCGTCCGTCGTCGCGCCTCGGTCCGTGCGCCGCTCCGCGCCTTCCCAAGGCCGGGCCGCCGCTCCCGAGGGTGCACGCACGCCGAGGAGGCACGCCGCCCGCGTTCTGGGGTGCCGCGCCGCCGTACCCCCCCCCCCCCCCGCCCGGCCCGTAGTACGGCCACCGCCGGCTCCGCCGTGCCCCGCCCGCGCCGCCCCTCCGCCGTGTCCCGCTCGCGCGCCCCTATAAAACGGTCGTTGTCCCCCGGCCACGCGCGCGCCGCGCCCCGCCCCCGCCGCCGCGCGAGTCACCGCCGCGCCCGGTCGGCCGGCCGCGGCGAGCTCCCCGCTCCGGCCGGTTGCGCGCCCGGCACAACCGGCCACCGCCTTCTCCTACACCTGCCAAAGCCCCCCAAGCCACTCGTGACCCCGACCCCGCCCTCACCTCGCCGGACACGGGCGCACGGCCGCCGGCCGCCGCGGTGTGCCGCCAAGCACCTCACCGCCGGCCATCTCCACCCCGTCCAAGCACTTAAACCAGTCCTAGGTAGCCCCTAGACCCTCCTCCACCCCTTCCCCGGGCAAGAGCGCCGCCGGCCTCACCGGAATTGGCGAGCCCGCGCCGGCCGGCCGCCATAGGGGCCACATTGCGAACCTTCAACTCTTTCCAGGGTCCTAATTGCAAGAAGGTAACTCCACTAGTAAACCCAAATTACTGAATCTTGTAAATTGCGTAGGAAATCACAGAAAATTCAGAAAAATGTGAAACCAATTTTGTTGGATCCATTGTGTATTATGATACAACTTTTGTTATTCTGTCCTGAGCTAATTTCTTTTAGTTTTTGCATGAAAAATACAAATGTGAAAACCCTAGATCTGCAATATCTCAAAAACCATAGAACCTCTGTAGCTAATTTTTGGATATGTTGTGTGTTAGGTCATGACTAGCTACTATTCCAAAAATTGCACAAGGTTATCATGTAAATCTTTTTATAAAAATGTTTTTCTATCTCTGGCAGAGCTGCATAAATGATTTTTTATGTTAAATATATTTATGTTCTTGAGCCCAACTTGTGCACACTGTCTTGTAATACCAAAATACATATCTTGAGAATTAATCATGAATTTTGGATTAACAGAAATAATTATTCTTGATTTATGCATGTTTTCCTTTGAAATTTAATAAGCCAAGATAAGTAGAGATTCCATGCAAACATGCTGGTTCTCTAGGCTTGTTTAGGACCAGAGAGCATCCACAAGAAAGTTTGGGTCATTTTTATGCCTAATTATTTTTATATGCATTTAAATTGAATCACTAGTTAACCTTGTTATTTTCCCATAACATTTAATTTCCTAGCCTCCAACACTCACATGTGGGTCCAATGGACCAGTATAGATGCTAGTAGGCTTAAGAAACACTACTTTAATTTTTGGTAATTTAATTGCTTAATAAAAAGCTTAAAAGCCCTTTTTCTATTAAAGGGAAATTAAATAAAGAAAAGCCTTAGTTAATTCTTTTTCCTTTTTGAAAATATTATCTAAATTAATTAAAAAGGGTAATTAATTCTAATTATTGATAAGGAAATACTTCAAGGATAAAAGTATTATTTATATCTTGCATGTGGAAAGGAAATGATTAAAAGCTTTCACATGAAATGACAGATATAAAGAAAACTATATTCAATTGTACGATACAAGAATAACCCATGTACAACCAATAACCTTTCTAAAAGAGAAATCACCAAACCATCCATGTTAACCTGAGTATGGTTGCAAATCATGTTAAACAAAGGTTAAATATACCTACCCACTACTGTTGGTGAATTTAAAATAAATTATTTACATATATATGTACACAGTCACCGTCAAAAAGAATAATTAATAAAGAGTTGCATATTATTCCTTATGGAAGAGTATGCTGAATGTATTCTTATCTAGGTGAATGTGCCCAACAAATACATTCCTTGATTGTCAATATGGGTTACAATTGATTAAAGTGAAAACCGTCGAATAAATCTTGCATTTGCATCTTCGTGTAGATCTTTCCGCCAGTAGACGTACGCTCGTGCCGGAAGGAGGAGACGAAGGTGTCGACCAAGAGCTGCCGTGCGTGGACGTAGCTCAAGACCTGGACCCAAGTCCAGAAGAGCCCAAGGCCAACCTTGCCAGCGAAGGCAAGCCCCGGATCATTAACCCCGCCTTTAAAATTATGCAATTATGTTTGCTATGATTGTGCATTTACGTTTCAGGAATCGATTTGAAACCCTAGATGCATTATCCCTAGGTACCTATGCTCTATCACTAGTCTGCTAGGTCGATAGCTGCCATGCTATAGGATCGATAGAAGTCAAGTGATGTTCGTCACTCGCGAGAATAGGTTCCTAGATAGGAATCATAAGATATCCTTAAATGGATCGCTCATGTGGTAAGAGCATGGGATTGGGCTCCGGTCCAGTGGGCATGTGGGCTAAGCTTTTGAACGTACTAAACACATGCCGGGAATGGGACCGGTAAGCCTAGTACCTTAATGAGGCGGCACGGGATCTTACTATTACTACTCTTGAGAAATCTCCTTACCGGCTAGCTACGGAAAGGGTGGTGTATGGTGACTCGGGTATCTCGCGGGGTATGCGGATAGCATGCACCAGGGACTGTAAGATTCGATCCCAACCCGAAGATTTATGGGGACGGCCTGGGGAGTTGTCCTCGCGGGGGCAGCCGACCGTGTGTTTGGGTCTACCTTGCAAGGTTTAAATCAATCGATTGTCGGCCTCTCACCGTTACCCGAGACTGCTTATTCTACTGGCCATGATATCCCATAATGATGGAACTCGAGGAATATTGTTGTATGAATTAATTGCTTGTCCAATTCTTGATTGAGTTAGTTGGCACATTTAGAAATGGTAATCAACTAGAACTTGTGCTAAAAGATTGAAAGTAAGGATCCACTCTTAGTAGCTTTCTAGCAAAAGAAACTCCACCGGCCAAAAGCCTTTCATGTCTAGAGTTTGGTGATGTAGTCATCACCCGACGGTTAAGTCTTGCTGAGTATTAGTATACTCAGCCTTGCTTTAAAACTGTTGTTGCAGGTGTGATTGATCGGAAGGGTGACGACATGTGATGACATCACGGATGGCCTCCTGTGATGTCTACCGTTGCGCTAGTTTATTTTATTTCCGCTGTATTTTCGAACTCTGAACCTTTACTCCATGTCATGAACAATGGTTTGTAATCAAAGGTTTAATTAATATTGTACTCTGGACTCGCCTTCGCGTGAGTTTTAATGCATGTGTCGATCCTCTGTTCGATGTTCAAGTGATTTACCGGGCGTTAACCCGGCAACCAACGACAGGATGATACTTTACTATGGCTTAATGACCAAAGTGGATCGGTCTTAGGCGATAGTACGGTATTTTCCTGGCGGGTTGTCACAGCTCTCGTCCATGTGCTTCCGAGACCAGGCCTACTGGCTGACGCGGCGACGACTACATCTACGTCGAGGAGTACGCCTTCCACAAAGTGATGAGGCAGTTCGGCCTCTTCCAGGATGCTCCAGTACCCACTGCGCCACGTCTGCCGCCTAGCACGCACAGGTGAGCTACCATTTGACAATTCTAAGTATTTTCCATTACGAATATTCAGTTGCCAATAATTTTATGTTTCATGTTCTATGCTAGGTGGATGCGTAAGGGCGTGGCTGCGGCGACGTCGTTCTTCGATAGGCTGCAGCCGTACGTGGCAGAGTGGGCGTCCGCGGCGCACGAGCAGAACGTCGTCACCGAGCACCGCCTTCACGACACCGCTGCTTGGGTAGCCTACCTTCAGTGGTACCTACCGAGGACACGGACGCAGGTGGCGTACGTGCCTGCTATCGCGCCACCGCCACCTGTGCCGGACCACGACAGGGTACTGCCGGACGCGACCTACCCGGTGCGCCGAGACCAGACCACCGACACAGCGGTAAGCTACGATACTGCAAACATAATACATTCATATGACTTTTCATTAAAACATGTGTTTATAATTTTGTGCGCAGCACGACGCGCTGGCTGAGATCGTGCGGCTCGCATCGGGCGCGATCGGGCAGTGCCACACCTGGGGGCCTCAGGAGCACCGCAGAACGTACGAGAGGATCCTCGCTGCGGCCATGAGGTATTCCACCGTCGTGAACTACGCCGGGGCCGTAGAGATTCCTCTCCTTCCACGCCACCCAGCGTCGTCCTCGAGCTTCGCCTCCACAACGTCTTTGCAGCAGACGCCTGCTACCTTTGCCGGCGGGTTCTCGGCTCCGAGGGTACAACACCACCCACAGGCGCAGGGCCCGCCGGCCTACGTGCAGCGGCCGTTTGCTGCACCCGGCGCAGGTACTTTCAGTAGACCTTATTTTCAACTAATGGACGCAATTGTTTTGGGTTTGTGATTATACTATATTCTAATCGTACAGGGCGACCGCCGCCTATTCCGATAGTCTGGCCTCGACAGCAGCAGCCGCCGCCGCCGCCGCTTTAGCTTCCGGCGACAGATATTCCTTCGTCGTCCACTCCGCCTTTGTTCCAATTCCAGACTCAGCCTGGTGGTTTCGACACAGGCACCGAGGACCAGCTGGCCTGGGATGAGTTTCGGGTCGACGACGTTCTGGCGACCATGGAGGGCACCCCCGCAGCAGGCCGACGAGCTAGCCACGTCACAGTTCACACAGCCACCACCGGTTTTGACTCAGCCGTCGCAGTTGGGGACCGGCGGAGCGACCATGGGCGGCGGAGCGTCACCGGCGGGTGTCGAGCGTCCACCGGCGGGCGGTGGAGCGACACCGGCGGGTGTCGAGCGTCACCGCCGGGCGGAGGAGCGACACCGGCGGGCGTCGGAGCGTCCACCGGCGGGCGGCGGAGCGACACCGGCCGGCAGAGCGACACCGGATGCTGTAGGCTCGTCGCAGGCGGCCATGGCGACACCGTCTCCCCACCAGCTAGCACCACGGGTCGTCAGGGCACCTGACCCATGGATGTACGACCGGGGCCACACCTGGGCTGACACTAGAGCTATTAGGGGGAAGAGGGGCCGGCGCATTTAGATGTAGTACTATTATTTTGTATAAACTATTCCCTTTGTGATTATGTATATTCGTGTGTGACTATTCCTTCGTCGATGATTACGATATTCTCTTCTGATTATGCTTGCAATTGATATTTGGTCGTTTTAAACTAAAAAACCAAAAACTAAAAAAAAATCTTGCCGCCGTGTGGCACGGCGTTAAGGGCCTATCGCCGTGCCGCTCGGCAGCAGGTTTCTGGCGCCGTGCTAGCAGCGTTGGCGCAGGAATTTGACTCCTGTCGCCGCTCCCCACGGCGGCAGCGACTTCACGCCGTGGATGCGGCGGCAGGAGCCTGACGCCGTGGGCTACGGCGTCAGATGTACATTTGTCGAAAAATTTGATTCGACCTATTATTTTTTGAAAATCATGACAAATTAAATATAAAAAATCAGGAAAGCGACCACGAGGGGAAATCAGCCCAGTGATCATGGTTGGGCCGTTACTTCCTAGGTGGACTCTCTCACAACAAACTCACCAACAACAACTAGACAACAGTATTATTTTGGAAAAAGTCCATTTTTGACCATCCAACTTTTGCCTCAGTTTGGTTTTAGCCATCGAACTTCAAAACCAGACATTTTTGACCATCTAACTCTTAAAACCGTTCACAATTGGCCATCGAGCGGTTTTGATGAGTAGTTTTAACTTTTGTATTTACAATTTAGTCCCTAGAACTTGAAATGGTTATTACTTTTTTCTCGTAGCTCCGATTTAGGTGATTCTTGCGGTCACATGTTCATAATAGTGAGCTTTATATTTTAGAATGGATTTATACTACTTTATTAGTATTTTATATTATATTTATGTTGTTGTGTAAAAACAATAATATAAGAAAAGTAAAACAAATAGTTACAAAATAATATGGGTAACATTTTAAATGATACATTTCATCGTTATGAATGCACGACCATAAGAATCACTTAAATCGGATATAAGAGAAAAAAGTAGTAATCATTTTAAGGTTCAAGGGCTATTTTTAATCATTTTATTTGCAATTTAGTCCTTGGATATTAAAATGATTAATATTTTTTCTCGTCTCCCCGATTTAAGTGATTCTTGTGCCCATACATTCATAACAATGAACTTTATCTTTTAAAATGTGTTCATATTATTTTGTAACTGTTTGTTTTACTTTTCTTATATTGTTTTTTCTCAACAACATAAGAATAATATAATAAATAGTTATAAAATAGTATAAAGAACATTTTAGAAGATAAATTTGACTGTATGAACATGTGACTGTAAGAATCACCTAAATCAGAGGTACAAGCAAAAAGTACTAATCATTTCAAGATCTAAGGACTAAATTATAAATAAAAAAGTTAAAATCACTCATCAAAACAGCCCTATGCCCAATTGTGAACGGTTTTAAGAGTTGGATGGTCAAAGATACACGGTTTTGAAGTTCGATGGCCAAAATCAAACTGACGAAAGTTGAATGGTCAAAAAATGGACTTTTCTCTATTATTTTCTCTAAGAACATATCAACACCAGCCACCATTATTTATGGAATATACTGTCGTACTGATAGTAGAGCAGTTTTGGCTGGTACAGATTTCAGAGAAGATGGTCATGCGTATACTAGGTTGTTACAACAAAACGATTGCTTGAACAAAATAATTTCGGTGAGTTCACAGGTGAAGTCCAAGCCAAAAGAAGGTGAACAAAAATCATGACCTAATATAACACATAGTACTCTGAATGTCTGAATCCGTCTTTGCTTCAATACAGTCACGGACAGCAGGCGAGCAACCATCCAAACGTCAGGAGGTATCACATGATTTACATAAAAAGAAGCTTCTTACAGAAGAAAAACTTTCTTATGCACAAACGAAGCAAAGAAGCCCAAGCATGGAACACCTCCTGGCAAAGCGAGTAATCTGGAATGTACACGCCTGTCGGTCAAAACAATATGGGGAAGCCTAAAAATCAGCTAGAACAAATCCCAGAGACCGAAGAATTTTACATGGCCCAATTGAAATGCCCACGCTAGTTCGAAATGTGCTTCTCTGCAAGCACTCAAACCTGAATTCAGTTAAGAATTCTGGGGAGTTCCCTTGCTGTTTACCGCCGCTTCCTCCAGCTGGCCGATCGCTTATCGCCTGACAGTTTTCTAGGGAGGTTCAGGAGGGAATTCACCCGGGTCACCCCTTCAAGTGCGGACCATTCCTCTTCCTCGTTTGTTGATATGCAATCTGCAAGGCTGCGAGCTGACCCACACCTTTCGGGATCCTTCAGGACGGGAGGTTCATCAACAGGTACAATCTCATCAACCTCCCGTAATGTGTTGGAGTGTTGCAATGTGGCTGTGACAGTGTGCTCTTCACTGGATATATGCGCGTCTTCATCAACATCAGCACTGGCATCTGGTGCTGAAACCTCTTCCCCAGTTGTTTCTGGGGTCTCCTCCTTGGGTTCGCTCTCCTGAACAGAGTCAGTTGACTTCTCATGATCCAAGAATAAGCAGACAACAGCACAGTCATCACTCTTGGATGTTGGGAACTTCAATCTCCAAGATCTGACTGCACAGTCAACGAGAGCCCTGGCTGCTGTTGCCCGAGATGGTGCTGATGCTATGATATCAACAGCCTCCTTGTTTGAGAGGACGTCCCAAACCTACAAGCGTTGAACTTTTCAAGTACAAGAAAGTTGATGCTGTTGAAAGTTGTTAAACCTTTCTGTGTAAAGGTTCTAAAAACATAACTATTCCAGGTAGGGATTGAAAAAATCATGATATAATGCATGGGCAATTGAATTTCTAGATCAAAACACCATTTTAAGTAAGAATGGTAGTTGATTAAACATACCCCATCAGTGGCCAATATTATAAATTCATCCTTCTCAGAAAGACGGCGATACGATATCTCAGGAACAGATATTAAGCCATAATCTTTAAGGCAAAAGTCTCCAAATGCTCTTGCCATCGCCAATCCAGGAGAGTCGTTATTTGGCAACCATACTCTAGCAACATCTGGCTCATCCTGAAGAGCAAAAACTCTTCCTTTACATTGGTGAATCCTTGCAGCTTCCCCTAAAGAACATGAAATGAAGATTAAATATTTACATCATAGTTCAATCCAAGGCACCTTAAGGACAGAAAGAAAACAAAGATCCCATATGCAAATTAAGATGGGCTTAAGTTTGAAAGCTGTGGCCTGTGGGCATATGCACCCAAAGAAATTATCAAAGTAATGAATGAACATACTGGGAAGGTTAGGCTTCAAATCAACAGTGAGTTGCACAGCAGTTAGATTGTTGGAGGCATCTCTTGTCCCCATTATTGCTCTTGAGTCCCCAAGATTTCCAATTACAAGGTCCAATCCCTAAAAAAACATATCCGACTTCAGAAATTTAAGTCTTATTTTCACAACTTCTCTCAAAAGCTTCAGTATCTGCAAACACAAGGCAAGTTTAGAAGTATACGTCACCTGTTTAACTAATGTTACTGCAGTAGATCCACTGCAGAAACAATCAACCGTGGGATGCAACTTGAGTTCCTTGTCCATCAATTTGAAAGCTTTAAGGTAAGATTGCTTAAGGGGAAGAAACATCTCAGGAAGCTTTTCACTCTCATCACCATTGATGGATTCACCCCATTCATCATCAACAGCAGAACCTGTTTCTTCAGAATTGATACTTCCAGATATGTTTCCATTTTGATGAGGACTAGAGGCCCCATTAGCGCTGGTTTGCCATTGCATGCTCAGCTTGACAGGAAGTGAATCTCTAACTTTTTTGGCAACAAAATGACCGTAAGGTCCATGGCCATCAAACACACCACAGAAGACACTATCACTTGAACTAAAACTCTGCAGTAACAAGAAAAAAATCATATTAGTATTCAGTGCACCATAGGCTGATATTTTTCATTGCGTCTCCAGAAATCCCATCAGGTAGTAACGTCTGTAATTTTCTAAAGAAGCAAATATGCATTCAGTTCAGCGAAAAGTATGATGAGGAGATAGGATGATTGAACCAGGTTTCAATTCAACAAACTATGTTGGTCACATCATATTTGTCCATTAGTTTCACGGTATTTACAAAGAAAATGTTAATAAAGAATACTATGAGGCTAGTTAGTAGCTAGGCAAGGAAAAGGGAAAAAGCTATCATCTGGACACACAATCATCAAATGGAATAGAGGTAGCAAACTTAGAGAATTATAACATGCAAGAATATAGACTGAGTAGGCCAGCAATTTAGACCCTTAAAGAAACAGCAATTTAGATCATCTTTATATCGCTACACTGACATTAGAATAAATCCTATCAGAAATCATCAAATAGCTCATGCAACACTGGTGTATTCATAGTGAAATGAACAAAGGTGAATAGAAAGTATGTGGACTCCAGTATATAATGGACATTTAAAAATAAAACAAAATATTAGTATAAATATTATCAAAGAGCAACACAAAAACCTCAAGATGGAACCAAAAGCCCATAATTGGATTCCAAGTTTTAAAATAATAAAAATGTTTGTACACGAAGTACCTCAACCTAAATAATTAGGTACTCTGTACCTTTCTAGCCTTGAATATTAGCAATCAATAGCACTGTTCTGAGAATCTATAGGCATGAAGTCTTTATATTGTCCTCTGAAGAACATGATCCTCAATGCAGCTTAGGAAGTGACTGCCTTTACTTCTTTGACTTGCTAAACTAATGCATACAGATATTCTTAAATACCTACAAGACAGCAACCTATGTACACTTAGCTAGGTCCAAAAATAGTGAGAGATCATCCATGAAGCACACTTCATTCTCTCCCTCTGCTAAACTGTACTTTTAAGATAAGGATCACCAACAACCTATTGTGTATACCAGTTACTTGTTCATGAAACTAAAGAACAATTCATGAATCGATTATGATGGGTCATAAATTGAATAAGACAGTTATTACTAGGACCAACCAATCACCTGACAGCACATAGCACACCCTGTTCAAGAAAGCAGCAACATTATACCATTCTTTGAAATGAAAAGAGATCAAAACAAAGAAAGGTGGAAAAGGTTGCCAAAGTATTACAGGAAAGAATCTCGCCTGAAGTCCTGAACTACAAACGTAGATGAACGAAAAGCAACATGAGAAATGAGCCATGCTTTTATAATCTCAACCAACTCATGCGCCATCTATCAAAATATTTTTGTTTTGAGAAATCATCGGACAAAATTATGCTGTGTTTCCAGTTCCACTCTGAAAACTTCTCACTTACAGATTAATAAAGCTCGAATAATCTACAGCACAGCACCGCATTTCGAATCAAACCATCCTGTGGAGTAAGAGAGCTGCCAACCTAATCCAATCCATAAAAAAAAAGCACCCATTCCAGCTTCAACTACAAATCCGAATCTATCTTTGCAAGGAACACCTCAGAAAGTGTATTCTCCATCTTTAAAGCTAAACCCCTCTTAACTTCAAAAATCACAAATCTTTAATCCACAGACGTTTTTTCCCATCCAATCAGAACCCAAAATCAAAAAATGTCCCTAACCAAATTCCAACCAAACCATTACCACCAAGGCACCAACAGCTAAGAAACAACTCGGATTTCGGACGAGCAAACGCAATCATTTCAACGCTCTAAACCATGCGAAAAAGGGACAAAAAGGCGGCTGTTTTGGGACCAAGATCGCACACGGACCGAACACCGCCCACTGATCAGGGCTCAGAACCCACCGGCCACCGGATTGAATCACCAGACAAGAAGCGGCGGTTACGAGCTCACCTCCCACACAACCATGGCATCCTGGTTCGTGCCCTTCCGCCCCTGCTGCGTGTGGAGGCACGCCACCGCGCTCGCGCCGTTGCCGAACATCCTCCCGGAGACCCGCGCGAGCTCGTCCTCTGTCATCTCCCCCCCGCCCCCGGGCACCTTCTTGCCGCCGCTGGAGAAGGCGCCGCCGCCCGCCGCGCCCTCCCGGCTCCCGCGGCGCCTCTTCCGCCACGCCGGCCCGTCTCCGGCGGCGGGGGCCTCGGAGGAGAGGCAGGAGCCCATGGCGACCAATGGGAGGGAGGCAACAGGGAGGAGCACAGGGTGGGAGTGGTAACTGCTGACTGTTGTGTGTTGCTGCAAACTGTGGGGTGGCTGTAGGGTTTTGATGCTTTGCAGGATTTGTGGCGTTGGAGTCTTTTGTATCATCTGGATTGTATGGTCGTCTTACTTGGAGGTTTGTGCTAAACAATGTTACTTTAATTTTTTAATTAGGGCTTGGTTGGGTGTTGGTTTAATTGATTAGCATGATGCCCTCCTTATGGGTGATGGAATCCTATGATGAGTAAATGGGAAAAATTTTACTCCAAGCTTAGATAAGGTCACTCTGAAGATACAATGCTTTGCCACGTGGGATAAGGCCCGTCTCAATAAAAAGATATGTTTGAAATTAAAATTATTGATTAAAATGTAGTTTTTTTACGTTTTAATTTATGTTTACTTCCATACAATTTTAATTTTGAGCTGTATAGTTTGGCTTCTACACGTTCGAATAGCACCATGGTATTAAAAAATGCAAACAGATTTTGAACAGGAAACCAAATATTGTGACCAACACATTATGGAAAAAGGTAGGGCACAACAAGCATGTGCCCTCTGTCGACTTAAAACACGCACAGATGGGTACAGCCGTACACAAAATGCATTTTTTTTCTTTTTTGTATTTGCAAGTGTCAAAGAATCTTAAAACCTGAGATGATACTTGTTTAACAATTAGATCCATTTGATGACACTAATCCAACCTGCCACATGATGAATGCACTGGATCTTGGAGGGTGTATTACTGATGCAGTTCTAAATTGTCTTTACATGAGAAATTATTGTAGGAACAATGCAATACAAGTAATCCAGTTTAATTTAACAAAGTATTATAATATAACCCGGGCAGTAATTCCATTTCTTGATAATGTTTCAACATTTTATGAACTACTACCAAAGATGCATTAAAAGATTTTGGTATTCGGCAGCTACCAGAAGTAGTGCCAATCCAGTCCACTCATCTTTTCAGACCACTTTTGACATGAGGGAAACTTTTTGGTGCATCTCCTCTTTGGA
This sequence comes from Cenchrus americanus, assembly GCA_947561735.1. NCBI lineage: Eukaryota > Viridiplantae > Streptophyta > Magnoliopsida > Poales > Poaceae > Cenchrus > Cenchrus americanus. The sequence continues at coordinate 121,649,110 of OX387242.1, read as the reverse complement.
TTCTAGATTGAGATTTTTCGACTATACACATATAGTATGCTCCTTGGCATAGCCTTTTTGTCTGCAACAGCCAATAGGGGCAAGTGATTTACCTTATGGGTCTCTCTTTGTCGTCATCAGCACAAGTGCATGCAATAGATTACTCACAGTGCTCCTCCATATAAAAATATAGCACATGTGCTCTATGCCATTGAAAATTAGAATTTGAGCTCTATGCCATAGGTTGTATTTTTTGATGTGCTCTATGCCATTTTTGATGGCATATAGCACACCAGAAAAATACATTCAATGGCATAGAGCACATCAAAAAATGCAAAAAATGGCATAGAGCACATCAAAAAATACAACCTATGTCATAGAGCTCAAATTCTAATTTTCAGTGGCATAGAGCACATGAGCTACAATTTTTCGTGGCATACAAGGAATTTTCTCAATAATTTAAGTTTATCATCTCGCCGCGCAACACATTACTGTTCACTAATCTGCATTACATAGACAGTGATGGCAGAGATGACAAACACTTATCTCGAAAGCAACACACATTTCCATAAATCACCTTAAAAAGCACAGTTGTGTCTATCCATGAACGTTAATGCCCCCCTCCCCCCTTTTTTTTCTTTTTGTACTGAAACTGAAGCCAAGTAGCCAAGTCAAAGCACTGGTCACCGAGATGTGTAATTTGAAAGTCAGAAAAGCTAGGGTGTCGAATGTAAGTTTTTTATTCAGACCTGGACTGTCAAACTTAGGGGGTGTTTGAGACTGCTCTGCTCCCGTTTTTCCAGCTCCGCTCCAGCTCCACGGTGCCAAACACATCTAGCTCCACGAACTCCGCTCCAAGAAAAACGTGGAGCTGGAGGCCAACTCCACGTTTTTTATGGAGTAGCACCTGCTCCACGAACTCCACGGTGGAGCTGCTCCATGGTGGAGTTCGTGGAGCGGAGATGGAAAAACGGGAGCAGAGTAGTTCCAAACACCCCCTACTATAGGAATATAAGTGGCGGTGGTTGAGTTGACTTGGCAATAGCACACCAGCTTTCAGTTAAAACCACACAAACAGAGTAGGTTTCTTGTGGTTGGCCAAGAGGATCGATCTCCCGATTTGCCTAATAATAAACACTTGTGATCCTGGTGAACTTGGTGTCCAAAATGGCAATCCCCTTCTAGGGAAGTCTATCAAGAACTCGTGATGATGAGAACTTAATTTTTGTTGGATGGAATGGTTTGCGATGATGCATGTACGGAGTACGTATCAGTGGTTAGGTATATCCGTATATAAGAGTATGTTGCTAACACCATGTTTGAGAATTAAGAATTTTAATTAGGATCTAAAAATTAGCTGCTCAAAGATACCATCAAAGAACATGACGTCATCGCCGAGATGTCCATCAATTTTTATCGGCTCATCTCAAATGTAGCCGTACGTGATGTCCATCAATTTTATACGTGTAGGCCGTGTTCAGGTACTCCCCGGATCAACCTGAGCGATCTTGCCGCCGCCGCCACCGCCACCACCACCGCACGGCTCGCGTCGCATGTCAGCATGTGGCCGGCAACGCGCAGCAGGGAGAGATCGAGAAGGGTGGGGATGGATCTCCTCCGAAACCCGCGGCTCCACGGTGGCAATTAAGCCGGCGAGGCCCTGCTGTTCCGGATTGTCCGTGCCCGCGGCCGCTTCTCACGTCTCACCGGCCGGTGGATGGATCCGCGTTGCCATCCATCACCTCCCTGCCGCCGCGCTGTGCACATGAATGTCCGGCGGCCAACCGTGCAGGGGTCCCCGACTCGACTCCCCCCCGTCCAGAGGAGGGAGGGAGCGCAATTAGTTGCGGTGGATGGATGGCCGGCCGGCCGGGGACGCTTCACCTCCGGCAGTAATGCCGGCCGTGTCACTCTGTTCGTCTGCGTGCAGCGCAGGGCAGGTCTGCTCGTCGCTGCAATTCCGCCTGAGCTATGCTTCCTTTTCATGGTGGATGACATCACCATCCCGATGGTCGCTGACTCACTCGCTCGTGTCAAGTCTGGCCGATCAAAACACGTGTGCGTGCGTGCTTGGAACCGGGCGCACAGGTCAACAACCCTGGCACATCAGACGTGGGCACATCCGGGGCCAAGCTGCCTGTGCCTGGCCTGGCCAGCCAGGGAATCGCTTGCTTTGCTGCGTTTGCAAGCCACTCTGCCTGCCAAAACAGATTCCGACCCGGATCGATCGGGCGGCTCGTCGTCATCGATCATCGTCGTCATCCGGGGATCGGGAGCGAGGAGCTCAGCTCATCGCCTCGTCACAAGCCAGCCACCGAACCCACCGAACCCATGAGCCCTTGCAGTTAATGGAGGCGGCGGGGCTCGCCGCCCGCGGCCCACCCGCACGTCATCACCGGCGCCGATCGAGGCGGCGGACCGCTCAGCTCGATCGCGGTGGCCTCACGTATTCCCCAGTCCCCACTGATGAATTTGGCGGATGGCGAGTGGTGACGCGACGCGATCGAGAGTAACTCAACCACCCCAACACGCCGGGCATTGGCAAAATCTTCAAACTTCAAGCGCGAATTACTACCGAATGGCGACGTTGGGGGTGGCTCTTGCGTGCGCAGGCTGCAATTTTGTGTTTTGCGTGTGGTTGATGCTCGCAAGTCGCAAGCGAATCATCTTGAGATCGATCTGCCTGCCCTTTTCGACGGATTCGGGGACGGCCTTTGCCATTTGGGGGTGTCAATTACTACACCATGGCACTGCTTGGATGGTGGAGGTAAATATTTACCCCAAGGAAAATGATTTGCCCATACTATTTGCCGCTACTAATATTTGCCCCTTGGGGTGTTTGGATAGAGGGGTAAATGTGGATGTGGATGAGAGAGGAAGAGCGGGACCCACCACAAATTTGCTCCAATTTGCTACCTTTTAGGGGTAAATGGAATTAGGGGGGCACCACATTTGCCCCACATGTTTGACACCTTAGGGGTAATTAGGGGCAAATTTGCCACATTTACCCCATTTACCCCACCATCCAAGCAGGCCCCAGATCGTACTTTTTTCTTTCTTTCTCGTGCTATGATTTCTACTTCATTTTTCTAACTACGGCGGGGCATATTAAAATGTCATTTTGAATTCACCACTAAGGATTATTTTGGCAAACCACGAATTACAAAGCAGAAAGGTACAACTGGAACACAGCATCTACTTTGCAGGGAGGACCAAGCAGTTAGAACGAAGGATGCTCAAATCTCCATCAGGCCCTGGGCCATCGATGTGTACCGTAGCAATCATGGTAGTTTGCAACAGTTGCATCAACACACTGATGAAAATGTCACGTTTGCAAGAAGGAACAGCGGTAGCACTATGATTCAGTGCCAAAAGGTGCCTCGCATTATTGAGGAGACAAGAGTTCAGATAACCATGAAGAAATTCTCTTCGTGGTGATTTTGTTCTTGATCATGAGTGGTGCTGAAAAGAAGAAACGGTGAGCAAATCAAGGCGGACAGACATGCTGCTTAAGGTTAGGTCACATGACACACATCCTGCTATGAACTCCACGCTAGCACGCGTGAATGAACTCCATGGCTCCCTTTTTCAGCAGTTCTCTTCGCTTCACACAATGGTCGTCACAGCCTGTCGCCATGCTTCTGAACGTTTTGTAGCTTTTCATTGCGTTCCATTTTTCAGAGATTTGTTTTTGGAGTCTTCTGGTGTCATTTGTGGATGAGGATCGAGGAGAAAGTGAGAGCTGCCAAATCGGGTGAGTTCATATTTCGTGGAAAAGTGGTGAGGAGCTTTTTGGATCTTTTTCGTTTGACTTGCTTGTGTGCACGGACAGTGTGGGATATGTTGTGGCAAGCTTTTGAGGAGTTGCATATGGTGTGTCTTTTTTGGCCTTTTTTTTGCCAATGTTAAGATTCAGTTGTAAGCAACACACTATTTAGGACAAAACGTGGTAGGAAAGATTACGATTTGTATTTGTGACTTCTGACTTATTAGCTCAACAAATGACCAATTTAACATTCGTGTCTGTTGGTTGATATTCGGATTTAATTTCACTGTAATATTACATGACTTTATTATGTTTTCTGCAAATTTATATGGGAGAAACATTACAAACAAATAATACGGTATTCCAAAGAAAAAGACACGGAATCTGAATCTCTATGTTCATTTGCATTTGTTAATAGTACATACATGCCGTACTCATCACTTTGCAGATAATTAGTTGGTTGTCACACCCGGATTTAAGGGCAAATCCGAATGCAAGAATACATGTGCGTCAGGATCAAGTTACACACATGCATCGACTCAGTGAATACCAAAACACAATGTAAATCGTAAAGAGAGTATTAAACATTTATTACATGACCGAATGTCTCAACTAACAATCATTCAAGTAGCTAACAGCGGAAAAGAAACACACGCAGAAGTCCTCCACAGGCAGCTGACTGGAGAACGAACGGCTAGAACTCATCAAACTCTCCAGGGAAATCCTCAAAGCGTTCATCTGAGCAGCAGCCGGGTAGTGTAGATGCAATATAGAAACAACAAGCATGAGCACATGTCGTACTCAACAAGGGAAAAACTCTATAACAACATGCAAGGCTTTATGGTGGAAGCTGATGGTTATAAAGCAAGTCAGCATTTTAGTTGGTCAAGTTTTATTAAGCATCTGTTACTAACAGATGAAAGTATATACCAAACCCAATTAACAAATACAACGGAACCATAGAATGCAATGCACAAGTTTAAAAGTTCCATCTTTCATAATTACTCATGTGAGGGTCTGGGCCGCCCTTGACCGTGGCCACGGCTAACTAGTCAGTTTTACACTCTGCAGAGGTTGTACATCTTTACCCACAAGTCGTGTAAAAACCCAAAAGAGTTTTAGACCCAACCATTCTGTGCAAAAGTAGGCACAATACCACACTACCGAAGTGTGGCTGCATAGGGACGCTACGAGGCTGTGACAAAGATCCCCAGGTGCAGGCTGCTCGCTAGTTACTTGACAGCGTAATGCATAAACCTCTCTCGGCTGCGAAGCTACCATAGAGCAGATCAGTCTGAGGGCCGGGCTATACACCAACTACCGGCAACCCCCAACCCTTATCAGGTAAAGCATACCTAACACCTAGTTTTTAATTATTAATCCAAAACAGAGCCATATGTCTTGTGGTTGTACTGTTTTCCTGGGTGGTCGTTCCATGTTTCGATTAACAGGCATCGAGTGTTCTTGCATTACATGAATGATAGCATAAATAAAGCCAAATTGATAGATGTTCATTAAACCACCAAAACCAAGGGAAAGCTCTAGCAAGTGCTACCCAACATAAAATAAACCCAGGTTGATCAAGGCATAGGATAGACAAAGCTAGTCAAACCTTAATAAAAGGACCTGTAATATTAATTCAAAGCAATAAGTAAATACAATGTAATTAAAATGCATGTTGTAATATGATAACCGGGAATGCAGCAAGGACTTGCCTTCTACCAGCTCCAGAAACTGCTCAGGGTCTTGAAAATCTTCAACGACATTGAAGTCCTCGAACTGCTCGTACACTACGCTCCACACATTCACATACAAGCATACAATGGAATAAATTCAGAAACAGTCACCAAACAGCATTAACAGAACAAAACAGAGGCACTAAACTGATCTACTCATCGAGACGGTCGCATGGACATAAAGAACGCTAAAAACGGAGTTAAAACGACTAAGATACGGCTAAAACAAGATTAGGGACTAATCAGAAAAGAACCCTAAACTTTTTGGGCTAAAACGAAGAAAACATGACCTATCCACGAGAAAACTATACGGTGGAAGGATCGGGTTGTAAATAGAAAGAAACACGGGGGTTCTTTAGCAAAAGCGCGCGGTCAGGCGGGGTTGACCGGTTTGACTCAGGCCGACTGGATCTGATTCGTCGGATCCAAATCCGGCGGCTAGGGTTGCACGCGGGTGCGTCGAAGCGGGTAGCCGGCGCGGACCAGGGTCGAAACGGACCCAAGCCGTTGGATCTCGATCCGGCGGCCCTGGACGCACGCATGCGCCCGGGTGGCGGTGGCCGGCGGGCGGCGCGGCCGACGAGTGGCGGCGCGAGGCGGACTTGGGGCGGGGGTGCTCCAAATCCCATGAGGAAAGCGCCGGGACGACGACGGGCTCACGGCGAACCCAACGGCGAGCCCCCCGGGACGGCGATGACGGCGCACCGCGGCGGACGGCGGGCGACCGCGGCGGCGCAAGTCCGGCGAGCGCGCACGGTTGAAACAAGGCGCAAGAACGTGAACAAATAACATAGGCGGGTTCCTCACTTCCTTGCGGTGCACCGGGCGACCTCCTCGACGACGGAACGACGGCGGACGGGCGGAGCGGCGGCGGCGGCACGGCTAGGGTTTGCACGACGGCGGCGGCGGCTCTAGGGAGCTAGGGTTTGGGACGAAGGCGGCGCGACGCGGCGTTGGCGACCTTTAAATAGGTCGGGCAACCGCCTAGGCGTGTGGGCCTGCGGCCACACGCGCGCGCGGTCGGCTCGGGGTCGGGTGTGACGCCCCAGGTTTTTAATTAACCCTTAACAGCCGGTCAAATGGTCAACCGTGGTCAAACCTAGGTCAACCTGGGCCCTCACCTCGAAAAACTCACTAACCCACCCTAGTGACCCTAAATGAATAGTAAACACACTTGTGGGGCCTACCCATGGTCAAAGGTTGGGTCAAACCCCTTGCCACCCCAGTGTCCACAGGTGTCTGCCGGAACTTTTGCCGCGTTCTCCAAAATTCACCTAAACACTTAAAATTCTACCTTTATGAAAGTTGTAGATCTTGTTGAGGGACACAACTTTCATGTAGATTGGCATTTCAAATTTTGAGGGGAAAACTTGAAAAACCAAGTGCAAGGCAGAAATCACTGTTTGCCAAAACAAGCTGACATTCAAAGTTGGCATTCAAATATCTTCAAATCTAGACAGAAAAACCCTATATAGCCTTTGTAGAAAATATTGTTGGTAGCTAGATCTACAACTTTGGTATTCATCACTTGGTCGACTTTTATACAAATTTTTGGAGCAATTGTATTTCAAAGGTAGCACTAGTAAAACAATTTGGGCAGAGCGTGTCGCGCCGCGGCGCGCGCGCGCCCGTGCGCCGCCGGCCCCGGCGTCCACGCCGCCCGAGGCCACGCCGACCGAGGAGTGCTCCATCCCGAGGTCCCGCGCCCCCGGCTCACCCCCGTCCCGAGGCGCCCCGGCGCGCGCGCCGCCGTACGCGCGCGCGCACGCCGCGGACCGGCGGTCCGTCGGCCGTGCCGCCGCCGTACGCGCGCGCCTCGAGTCGCCGTAGCACGGCGAACATCTCCGCCGTCACCCCCTCGTCACCCACGAACGTGCCGAGCCGCGTATAAAAGCCCTTGCCCCCTCCCCCGCACGCCGGCCCCCGAGCCGCCACCGCCATTGCCGCCGCCCGTGCCGAAGCCCCCGCGCCCACGCTCGCCGCCGTCCCACTGCTCTGGTAGCCTCCTTAGGTCCTGGTGAAGCTCCAGCACTCGCTTGTTTGCCAGCATTCCACCCCCACGCCGCCGTTCACCGAGCCGCCGCGGTCACCGCCACTGTCCGCCGCCAAAGCTCGTCGCCGGCCAACTCCCCACCTCCCCTCCGGTTCCCTGCCACCCCTAGGTGAGCATGTGGTCCCCCACGGCCGCTTGCCCGGCCGGGATCGCCGCCGGTTCGCCGGATTTGGCCGGACCCGCGCCGCCCTCCCCGGCCGGGGACTCAATTGCGAAGATTTAAATCTGTGTAGGGTGTTTCGTGTAAGAAGTAGGACCTGGTTGCTATAAAACCTATCTAAGTTTCTTTACAATTCAGTCCAGTGCCTTGTAAAATGCCTAGAAATTCGTAGAAAAATCAGAAAATTTCCAAACCAATTTTGTAGGGTTCAGGATGATAAATCCCACCTCTTTTGTTATATACTCATGGCTAGATTCTAAATAGTTTTAGCAGGAAAAATACAAATGTGTTAAACCTAGATCTGTCATAACTTGCAATCCATAACTCCTCTATAGCCCAATTTTCGATATATTGTGTGTTAGGATATGACTAGATGTTGTGCCAAAAATTGCACAAAGTTATGCAGTAGATCTTGCTAGATAAATTCTTTTCCATTCCTGCAGTAACTGCTTAGATGATTTTTCCTGTTAAATATATTTATGTTCTTGAGCTCAACTTGTGCACACTGTCTTGTAATGCCAAAATGCACATCTTGTGAATTAATCATGAATTTTGGATTAACAGAAATAATTATTCTTGATTTATGCATGTGTTCCTTTGTAAATTAATAAACCAAGTTCAGTAGAGATTCCATGTGAACATACTGGTTCTTTAGACTTGTCTAGGACCAGAGAGCAGGCAGGAGAAAGTTTGGATCAAATTGATGCTTATTTATTTTTGTATGCATTTAAGTTGAATCACTAGCTAGCCTTTGTTATTTTCAAGAATATTTAATTTTCTAGCATCCAACACTTACACGTGGGTCCAATGGACCAGGATATGTGCTAATATGCATTTGAAACACTTCTTGAATTTTTAGTAATTTAATTTTTTAATAAAAAGCTTAAAAGCCCTTTTAATATTAAGGGGAAATTAAATAAAGAAAAACCCCTAATTAATTCTTTTTCCTTTTGAAAAGTATTATTTAATATAATTAAAAGATAATTAATTATCATCACTGATAAGAAATTAATTCATAAATAAAAATATTAATTACACCTTTGTTGGTGAAGATAACAGGAAATGAAGCTTTCACATGAAATGATAAGCTTAATAAAAACCTTTATTCAAATGTGGAATAAAAGAGTAACCCATGTACAACCAATAACCTTCCTAAAAGAGAAACATTAGATGAATGCTTGTTAAGGTAAACATGACCAACCCAGAGTTGGATAAGACAACAACTATCACATCACCTAAAGTGCATTACATTCCGTGTAGATCTTCCGGATGGAGATTACTCCCTTGTCCCGGAAACCAAGGAAGGAGGAGCGGAAGCGTCGCTGCAGTACGTGGAAGTACTCGACACCGAGGGTGCCCAGGCTAACCTAGCTGACGAAGGCAAGCTCCGGTGCATCTAACCTAGTTTTAAAGTTCTTTATTCAATTATCTATGAATGATTGTGCATTTACGTTCAGGAGTTGAATGAAACCCTAGATGCATGATCCATAGGTACCCTTTTGTCCCTACTAGTATGATAGGTCGATAGCTACTAAGCTATAGGACCGTTACAAGTCGAGTGATGACCTCACTCGCGAGAATAGGTTCCTAGATAGGAATCACAATGTATCCTTAAACGGATTGCTCACGTGGTAAGAGCATGGGATATGGGCTCCGGTCCAGTGGTTATGTGGATTAAGTTTTTGAACGTACTAAGCACATGTCGGGTATGGGACCGGTAAGCCTAGTACCTTAATGAGACGGCTAGGGATGGAACTGTCACTACCCTTGGGATTCGCTCTCACGGCTAGCTACCGGTGGTGTATGGTGACTCCGGTATCTCGCGGGGTATGCGGATAGCCCGCACCAAAGATCGTGGCCTTTCATCCCGACCCGGGGATTTTTGGGGACGGCCTGGGAAAGTTGTCCTTGCGGGGGCAGCCTACCATGTGTTTGGGTCTACCTTGCAAGGTTTGAATCAATCGATTGTCGGCCTCTCACCGTTATCCGAGACTACTTACTCCACTAGTCATGAGATCCCTAATGATGGAAGTTGATGAACTTTATGCTTGATTAATTGTATTGTACAACTTTGTTTGTACTAGTTCGCTAATGTAGTAAAGATTAAACCTACTAGAACTTGTGTTAAAACCTTGAAAGTAAGGACCTACTCTTTGTTACTTTTTAGCAAAGGCAACTGTCACACCCGGTTTCCAAAACAAACCAAGTGCTACCTATATGTATGCCAAGATCTAGTTCCATACATATAGTGACATCATTAGTGAATAACAGAAACAATATCACGTAAAGAAAGGGAGATTATCAGAGATTTACAGCAGAATCCTGGGAAGCAAAGGCTCCAAACTCCACAGGCAATCGACTGGGGGTTGCGTACGCCTAGCACCATCTTCTCGGACATCATGTACCTTATTCTTCGAACGGCGGTTTAGCAAGGATGAGTACACTTATGGTTGGTACTCGGCAAGGCCACGAAATAACGGAAAGCAATTTTAAATCCATCTTTAAGTTCATTAATCATGTGAGGGTCCAGGCCGCTCTTGACCGTGAGCACGGCTGTTATAACAGTTTTACACTGCGAGAGGTTGTACACTTTCACCACAAGTCGCGTAAAAGTTTCGAAGAACTTTGAACCCAACCATGCTATGCAAAAGTAGGCACAATACCACACTTCCGAGGTGTGGTTGCATAGGGACGCTACGAGGCCTTTACAAAGAGTCCTCCTATGTGTATTAGTCCATAGTAGCACGTCCTAGAGGCTATCTTCCGTACCCTCCTTCTACCCTCGGACCAGGTTAGCCTAGAAGAGCACTTCCATTCCAAAACCTGTCCAGAGTTGAAGAGTCATAAAAGCATTCCTCCGTACCCCAAGCTACTAAGGCTAATAGCCACACAAGACTTCCCTAATTAATTGGCCAAGACAGAGCCATATGTCTTGTGGTTGTACTGTTTTCCTGGGGGTTCTCCATGTTCGAATTAATTCATAGTATTCTTGTTTAAAGCATAGGTAGAAGGATGGTTAGGGTCACTTGCCTTTTTCCAATGAAAAGCTACTCTTGCTCTTCCGCTTTTGCTCTTTAAAACTCTTAAGCTTCAGGACTTCCAAACAACAGCTCGATCTTCTACTCGAAGCAAACATCGAGCACAACACATGCAAAGCAGACAAACAAGAACAACTAAGAACAACACACCATACAAGGAAGGCTTAAAAAAGAGAACAAGGTTTGGTTCTAGGATCGCGAACGCAAGAAACACTCGGAACTATCGAGAGATTTGGATTATATCACACAAGGCTATGAGCTTGATATATTTTAATTGAATATAAAACAATGTGCATAGGTTATTTCAGAGAAATACCCTATTTAATTAGAATTAAGCAAGTTATATTTATATTAAAATGACGATGTGAACCTAGTCCAATTTTATTTACAAATATTCAAGTATGATTTATGCAAATTAAATATTTAGTTTTAAAAGAAGCATGTATAACATCTAAGCATACAACTTTATATATCGGGTCGAACTAATCAAATTATAATTTAGAAACACATTTATATTCATATTAATCAAATTAACATTTTATTAAGAAAACTCGGGATAGCCTATGTTGCTTTTATTTAGAAAGCAGATTGAATAAATATTAGTCTGTTTAACATTTATATTATGAAAAAGCCAAAGCGTTGCTCTAGATAGATTTTATTAGAAAACAATGTTACTAGTTTTTTTACCAAGTTAATATTTAAATATGAAAACCGTTATTATGTCCTAATTAAAATTCATTAATGAAAGCCATTCACGTAAACATTAATCAGATTAATTTTTGAATAAGTTCTCAAAACACATTTTGTAGTAAATATCATGTGTAGCGCATATTTTATCATGAGACGGATCTAACGCAACAGGAATAAGCTTAAATGGCTAACACGTGAGATCTAAAGATTAAACAGATGTTAGGGATCTAATCATGATTAACTGTATGTATATTGGAATGGCCAACGAAGAAGATTTACAAATCAAAGAGTAGATAGAAATATGGCTTAGATTATTAACTAGATAGATATCTATACAATATTTTGGCTTTTTGAAGGAAAGGAATATATGTGACATAAGCATGATGTCATGCTCACATCATCAAGCAAGGAATGAGTTGAGCGTGTAAGTGGACCTACAAGTTTACTAGCTTCTGATGCTTTTGTCTAAAGAGAGCACGTACATGACTCTTATTAGCATGATGACATGGATAAGAATAAAACTAGTTGAGAGGTGACATTGGTTTGCATCCAGATAATACGTAACATGCATGTGGTGCAGTGGTGGCTTGCTTGGAACATATATAGGCATGCATGTGTTTAGAGAGCTACGTACTGGCTTGCTTGGAACATATATAGGCATGCATGTGTTTAGAGAGCTACGTACTGCAATATAGTACCGTGCATCGTGATGTGGCTTCGTCGGCACCTTGTTGTGTGATATGACGATTGATGGTGAACGTTTGGAGCTGACGAGCGAGGAAGGAGCATCGGCACTCTTCGTACAGAAACATGGCAGCGGGCTTCAGTCGTCGGACGAACGGCAACCTTGCATACATATTAGCGAGCAGCCTCGACGATTGACATGATGGATCGGTAGACACTGATGCAGGAGATATGGAACGAATTAGCCTATATATAGGCATGAAGCATGGAGGAGAAACAAGAAGAGCACGCACTGAAGCTGCACCGCTACACACATTCTTGTACGTGAGAAGCAGTATGGGAAAACACGGTTCTCACCAGCGGCAGAGACGAGCAGAAGTGGCCGGACTTGAAGGAAAGCGAGGGACGACGAACATCTCGGTGTGAGCCTCTGCTATGGAAGGAGACGAAGCCGGACGGATTTTGACGGTGAGCAGTGATGAATCAGAGCTTGGACGGTGGGGACGAACGACGGGATGGCCGTAAACGACGAGAGCGACGGACGACGGTAGCCGGCTTGGGTGTTGGCGTGATGCAGCTCGATGTCATAGTGCCCGTGGTGGTTCTATCTTGGAGAGTTCCTGGCTGATGGAACAGCCGACCGGAGGTGCTCTGCTTGTGAGTGGTGGTGCACGAGCACGAGTTTATTGTTGTGATGGCGCTTCAGTGATGGGGAATACGGCTAGAGACTGGTGGAGAGCGTGCACATCGGTGTTGTTGTTTTCTTGGCCGCGTCAGCATGGTCTAGGAATTGTAGCCGATGAACGACGGTGAGGCCGGCGACGCTCTTGACGGCAACGAAGATGCAACGTAGCATGGCAAGACGAGGAGAGGCTAGTAGCATGGTGCAAGGCAGCAAGGGTGAGGAGATGCAGCAGGGGGACACGGCGGCTTGATCTTCTGGTTTTATAGGCACCAAAGAGGGGGAGCCAAGGAGGCTCCAGTGGGCGGTTGAGGGCAGTGAGAGCCGGCCATTGATGGCATTAGTGGCGACGACCGTTTCTAAAGGAGTGAAGGAGGTGACAGTTTCGTGGGCTGACGCATGCATGCATGGGAGGTGAGCAAGCTCAGCAATTAACTTGTCGATGCAGGTGGAGCGTTACTAGTGAGAGAGAGGGGAAATGGATGGTGGCACCGGTGAAAAGAGAATGAAACGGTGACGGTAGCTATGATGGCCAGCGGCCGGCCATTGAAGAGTTGAAGACCATTGATGATGATTATGGTGGTGGCTGTTACGACTGCAAAGGAGTGAAGAGGGCGGCAGTTTTTGCGAGAGAAAGCCGAGAGGACACTACGTACATGAGAGAGGTGTGATGCATAGAGTCCAAGGACCATTGCTGGGCGGGGGCGGCGCAGCAACGCGCTGGTGACACGACGCGGGCGGACGTGCGGCAGCCGACTCAGGTACGCGTGTCCGGCGCTGTTCCGACGACGAGCGGTAGGTGCCGCGCACAGGAGTGCGGCGGCTGTGCGGTTTGGGAGTAGCGCACGAGCGCAAGCGGGGCGACGGTTTCGGGTGAGGAGTGTGTCGCATGCGTAAGAGGTGAGCAAGAAGCTTCCAGGGAGGATTAAAGAGGAGGCCGACCATTAATGGTGGCTTTGAAGGTGGAGTGATAATGGCGGTTGTTACCAAAGGAATGAAGGGGACTGGTGGGGCGCTGTTGAATGCCCCATGGAGAATTTATGGGCAGACGGCTCAGGGGAGCTAGCAGCGCGGGCAGGCAGATTGCTGGGCACGCACGACAAGATGGTGATGGCATGAGGATTGGCTCGGGTGACACGGTCGGATGCGGCCGAAGGTTGGGAATGATCGGGCACATGGACCCATGTCGTCACGACACGCGGTTAGGGTGTGAGCGGGGCACGGGGAGCTGAGCATGTGCGGTGGTACCGCAGGACGGGTTGCAGACAGGCGGAGCTGCACGAGAGCTGAGCGGCTCGGGCACGGATGAGCACTGGTGTAGTGCATGGGTGCGTAAAGCCGAGCCAGCGTGCGACGCGAGGTGGACGGCCAGAGACACGTGGACAGGACGGCCAAGCGGACAGTGCACTGTGCAGGCGCATGAGGGTGCACAATTCAGGTGTGAAGCACAGCGCACGAGAGCTGGGTGGGTCTAGGAGTACGAGTGCGACACGGTGCCAATGGGAGGTGGAGGATGGAACTGATGGGTGGGCCCGACTGTCAGCGACTATGGAAGAGAGGGAGAGAAAGCTGGGCCCGCGAATTGGATTGAGCTGACTGTTTGGCCGGCTTAGAGAAACATGCCAACGAGAATTAAAGGTGGGCCGCGCGTGACTACTGGTCTAACAGAGGGAGAGTCCGGAATGGGATAGGAAAAAAATATAGAGAGACATGATGAGTCGGACCATAAAAGATACAGAGAAAGATTGAGAGAAATTTGAGTTTGATCTTTTTATGATTTTGAAAACACTATCTCAAACAAAACAAATGCAATCGAAATGAATGCAACACTCAAACAATCATTTTATTTAATTCTGAAAGACAATCAATTATTTCCCTACACTAAATTTCCTGTAACAAAATAAATGTTGGGAAAATTTTAAAATTATATCAAAATCGTTGCTTAATTATTTCTCCTAATAACATCCTGAAATCTAGAAATTTCAGGGTGTTACAAATCTACCCCCCTTAAAAGGAATCTCGTCCCGTGATTCGCAAAGGCTAGCAAGAAACAAAGGTTCAGGTGATTAGCATCCAACACTGCTCAACTTGCTTTCATATAGTTCACCTTACACAAGATCCATAAACATACTTCTTCATTCTTCACATCTCACTTTATATACATAACACCTCATGGGATACTCAACTTAACTCCACTTGTAAGTGTCCATTCCATTCTTCAGCTTCATTGATTCGCCTTTGTAGAAATTTATTGACGTATTGATAAAGTGATTTGAATAGAGCTGGATTGACTCCATGATCTTTGCTTAACTATCTTGAGTCATACTTTGGGTTCACAACCTTTAAAATTCTTCTCCATTTGATCCAAATGTTTCTTCGACATTGGTTTGCTTATTATGTCTCTGCTGAGCCTTCTTTTCATATCGGTCAGCACGTTTCTTAGGGCACCTATTAATAAAATGTCCATGATCTTTGCAGTAGAAACAAGCTCCACTTTCTTTAATATTTCAACGACTGCATGGTGGATCTTCATACTCATCTTCTGGTGCTTTAGACAAATGGTAAAGGTGTGAACTGTTATCACGTTGCTCTAGAAAATTCATTTTTCTCTTCTTACTCATGATTTCTTGTAGTTTGCTTTCTAACTCAATAGCTTTGTTGATAACATCTTGCAAACTAGAATATTCATGTAAGCTTAGTATACTCTGAAGGTCTTCATTCAACCCTTTGAGGAAATGTTCTCGTTTCTTTTTATCACTTTTAGACGATCTTGGTACGTACATAGATAGCTGGATAAATTTATCCCTATACTCCGTCACTGTCATTTGCCCTTGCTTCAAGCTAAAGAACTCCTTCCTTTTGAGTTTCATCGCACTTACAGAATTAAAGTGTGAGATAAAGTTGTCCTTAAATTCCTTCCAAACAATACTTTGTGGTTGCTCATGTTCGTCGATGTAGGAATTCCACCATTCTGAGGCTACTCCTACAAGTTGTCCTGATGCAAACAAAACTTTCTCTCTATCATTGCATTGCACCATGTCTAGCTTCTGTTCAATTGTTGTGATCCAGTCATCAGCTTCTAAGTGATCCATAGTGTTAGAGAACATGGGTGGCTCAGTATTCCAGAACTTTGTATGTGTATCCTCCGGGTTTGGATATGGTGATACATATTGGTCGTATCCAGGGTCGTAACTGCTATCATTGCTTTTGTCTTGGCTGCCTTTTTCCATCTGGTTGGTGGTCAAATTTCAAGATCAGAAGAGAGTGAGAATATATAAATTGAAGAGTAGGCAGTATTCTTGATATCATATTCATCTTTTCTTGGTTGTTGTGATAATCATCAAATTGTGGTAAAAAGCAGAATAGCAGAGGGTAGGAAAACAAATAGGTCATCCTTTTCTTCAACTTCTTTCATGAGTAGATGCGTGTGCATGCTTGTAGATTTTTGTTGTTGATGATGGTGTTGCCTTCCAAACTTTCATCTTCTAACATCCTTCAATGGATTGGGTAGAAAGAAAGAGGGAAACAAGGAGGTGGGAGGTACAAAAGAAGAACCCAACTAGGCAACTGATGTCATTGTAGGTAGAAGACCCACAATACACCGACAATCAATACAAAGAACCAACTCAGACAAGGTCATAAAGACAAGCATCATCAAGCAAAACACATAACTTCACCAGCCAGCAAACAACAAAGGATCGATACTACACGTTGTTAACAAGGCTGCAAGGGGTACTTCCTAAACCTAGGGGGCATGTTAAAGCTTCAACCTTCTTGGTATAGAACTCCTTCAGCTTGTGCATTGTAGAATCTTGCTCCTCAAATGAGGACGGCATAGTTTTTCGATGTTGATTTTGGATTCTCTAGGATGAAATGAAAACTCCATTCTTCAAATGACTTGAGCAGGGTGTATGTTAGCTGGCACGAGTCATCTAAACATTTAAAAAAGACATCACTTTGGAATAAAAAGCAAGGGAAAGGATCCAAAGCGACAAAACTTAGGAAGCAATGAGAGGAACAATTGGGGATATATACTTTGAAGAAAAATAAAATCAAATCAAGGAGTAAGCATTATTACCATAAATCAAAAGGAGGTGAGTTGCATGAGAGAAGTAAGATCAAACATTAAAGGAGATGTATGATATGATCAAGATTAAATTGTTACCAAGGGGAGAGGAAATATATAAACAAGGATTGAGGGTTTAGAAAAAAAATAAGAAAGGGTTTAACATTTGCGAAACAAGAAATGCAAATGAAAGGGGGTAAGTGGGAAATGTATGTTTGAGAGAAGAAATTGGTCAAAGAATGAGAACATTCATAAATAAGGTCAAGGATAAGGTAGGAATTATTTTTTTAGAGTAAAACAAACCTCAGGAAGCAACCATTTCTATCTAGGCTTACGTCCTACAGTCGATATAGCTCTGATACCACTTCTGTCACACCCGGTTTCCAAAACAAACCAAGTGCTACCTATATGTATGCCAAGATCTAGTTCCATACATATAGTGACATCATTAGTGAATAACAGAAACAATATCACGTAAAGAAAGGGAGATTATCAGAGATTTACAGCAGAATCCTGGGAAGCAAAGGCTCCAAACTCCACAGGCAATCGACTGGGGTTGCGTACGCCTAGCACCATCTTCTGGACATCATGTACCTTCTTCTTCTGAACAGCGGTTTAGCAAGGATGAGTACACTTATGGTTGGTACTCGGCAAGGCCACAGAAATAACCGGAAAGCAATTTTAAATCCATCTTTAAGTTCATTAATCATGTGAGGGTCCAGGCCGCTCTTGACCGTGAGCACGACTGTTATAACAGTTTTACACTCTGCAGAGGTTGTACACTTTCACCACAAGTCGCGTAAAAGTTCCGAAGAACTTTGAACCCAACCATGCTGTGCAAAAGTAGGCACAATACCACACTTCCGAGGTGTGGTTGCATAGGGACGCTACGAGGCCTTTACAAAGAGTCCTCCTATGTGTATTAGTCCATAGTAGCACGTCCTAGAGGCTATCTTCCGTACACTCCTTCTACCCTCGGACCTGGTTAGCATAGAAGAGCACTTCCGTTCCAAAACCTGTCCAGAGTAGAAGAGTCATAAAAGCATTCCTCCGTACCCCAAGCTACTAAGGCTAATAGCCAAACAAGACTTCCCTAATTAATTGGCCAAGACAGAGCCATATGTCTTGTGGTTGTACTGTTTTCCTGGGTGGTTCTCCATGTTTGAATTAATTCATAGTATTCTTGTTTAAAGCATAGGTAGAAGGATGGTTAGGGTCACTTGCCTTTTTCCAATGAAAAGCTACTCTTGCTCTTCCGCTTTTGCTCTTTAAAACTCTTAAGCTTTAGGACTTCCAAACAACAGCTCGATCTTCTACTCGAAGCAAACATCGGGCACAACACATGCAAAGCAGACAAACAAGAACAACTAAGAACAACACACCATACAAGGAAGGCTTAAAAAAGAGAACAAGGTTTGGTTCTAGGATCGCGAACGCAAGAAACACTCGGAACTATCGAGAGATTTGGATTATATCACACAAGGCTATGAGCTTGATATATTTTAATTGAATATAAAACAATGTGCATAGGTTATTTCAGAGAAATACCCTATTTAATTAGAATTAAGCAAGTTATATTTATATTAAAATGACGATGTGAACCTAGTCCAATTTTATTTACAAATATTCAAGTATGATTTATGCAAATTAAATATTTAGTTTTAAAAGAAGCATGTATAACATCTAAGCATACAACTTTATATATCGGGTCGAACTAATCAAATTATAATTTAGAAACACATTTATATTCATATTAATCAAATTAACATTTTATTAA
The DNA here is from genome assembly GCA_947561735.1 of Cenchrus americanus. Taxonomy (NCBI): domain Eukaryota; kingdom Viridiplantae; phylum Streptophyta; class Magnoliopsida; order Poales; family Poaceae; genus Cenchrus; species Cenchrus americanus. The sequence continues at coordinate 121,630,479 of OX387242.1, read as the reverse complement.
GAAAACTCGGGATAGCCTATGTTGCTTTTATTTAGAAAGCAGATTGAATAAATATTAGTCTGTTTAACATTTATATTATGAAAAAGCCAAAGCGTTGCTCTAGATAGATTTTATTAGAAAACAATGTTACTAGTTTTTTTACCAAGTTAATATTTAAATATTAAAACCGTTATTAGGTCCTAATTAAAATTCATTAAGGAAAGCCATTCACGTAAACATTAATCAGATTAATTTTTGAATAAGTTCTCAAAACACATTTTGTAGTAAATATCATGTGTAGCGCATATTTATCATGAGACGGATCTAACGCAACAAGAATAAGCTTAAATGGCTAACACATGAGATCTAAAGATTAAACAGATGTTAGGGATCTAATCATGATTAACTGTATGTAGATTGGAATGGCCAACGAAGAAGATTTACAAATCAAAGAGTAGATAGAAATATGGCTTAGATTATTAACTAGATAGATATCTATACAATATTTTGGCTTTTTGAAGGAAAGGAATATATGTGACATAAGCATGATGTCATACTCACATCATCAAGCAAGGAATGAGTTGAGCGTGTAAGTGGACCTACAAGTTTACTAGCTTCTGATGCTTTTGTCTAAAGAGAGCACGTACATGACTCTTATTAGCATGATGACATGGATAAGAATAAAACTAGTTGAGAGGTGACATTGGTTTGCATCCAGATAGTACGTAACATGCATGTGGTGCAGTGGTGGCTTGCTTGGAACATATATAGGCATGCATGTTAGAGAGCTACGTACTGGCTTGCTTGGAACATATATAGGCATACATGTGTTTAGAGAGCTACGTACTGCAATATAGTACCCTGCATCGTGATGTGGCTTCGTCAGCACCTTGTTGTGTGATACGACGATTGATGGTGAACGTTTGGAGCTGACGAGGAAGGAGCGTCGGCACTCTTCGTACAGAAACATGGCAGCGGGCTTCAGTCGTCGGACGAACGGCAACCTTGCATACATATTAGCGAGAAGCCTCGACGATTGACATGATGGATCGGTAGACACTGATGCAGGAGATATGGAACGAATTAGCCTATATATAGGCATGAAGCATGGAGGAGAAACAAGAAGAGCACGCACTGAAGCTGCACCACTACACACATTCTTGTACGTGAGAAGCAGTATGGGAAAACACGGTTCTCACCAGCGGCAGAGACGAGCAGAAGTGGCCGGACTTGAAGGAAAGCGAGGGACGACGAACATCTCGGTGTGAGCCTCTGCTATGGAAGGAGACGAAGCCGGACGGATTTTGACGGCGAGCAGTGATGAATCAGAGCTTGGACGGCGGGGACGAACAACGGGATGGCCGTAAACGACGAGAGTGACAGACGATGGTAGCCGGCTTGGGTGCTGGCATGATGCAACTCGATGTCATAGTGCTCGTGGTGGTTCTATCTTGGAGAGTTCCTGGCTGATGGAACGGCCGGCCGGAGGTACTCTGCTTGTGAGTGGTGGTGCCCGAGTTTATTGTTGTGATGGCGCTTCAGTGATGGAGAATGCGGATAGAGACTGGTGGAAAGCGTGCACATCGGTGGTGTTGTCTTCTTTCCCGCGTCAGCATGGATCCAGGAATTGTAGCCGATGAACGACGGTGAGGCCGGCAACGCTCTTGACGGCAACGAAGATGCAACGTAGCATGGCAAGACGAGGAGAGGCTAGTAGCATGGTGCAAGGCAGCAAGGGTGAGGAGATGCAGCAGGGGGACACGGCGGCTTGATCTTCTGGTTTTATAGGCACCAAAGAGGGGGAGCCAAGGAGGCTCCAGTGGGCGGTTGAGGGCAGTGAGAGCCGGCCATTGATGGCATTAGTGGCGACGACCGTTTCTAAAGGAGTGAAGGAGGTGACGGTTTCGTGGGCTGACGCATGCATGCATGGGAGGTGAGCAAGCTCAGCAATTAACTTGTCGATGCAGGTGGAGCGTTACTAGTGAGAGAGAGGGGAAATGGATGGTGGCACCGGTGAAAAGAGAATGAAACGGTGACGGTAGCTATGATGGCCGACGGCCGGCCATTGAAGAGTTGAAGACCATTGATGATGATTATGGTGGTGGTCGTTACGTATGCAAAGGAGTGAAGAGGGCGGCAGTTTTTGCGAGAGAAAGCCGAGAGGACACTGCGTACATGAGAGAGGTGTGATGCATAGAGTCCAAGGACCATTGTCGGGCGGGGGGCGGCGCGCAGCAACGTGCTGGTGACACGACGCGGGCGGACGTGCGGCAGCCGACTCAGGTACGCGTGTCCGGCGCTGTTCCGACGACGAGCGGCGAGTGCCGCGCACGGGAGTGGGGGCGGCCGTGCGGTTTGGGAGTAGCGCACGAGCGCAAGCGGGGCGACGGTTTCGGGTGAGGAGTGCGTCGCATGCGTAAGAGGTGAGCAAGAAGCTTCCAGGGAGGATTAAAGAGGAGGCCGACCATTAATGGTGGCTTTGAAGGTGGAGTGATAATGGCGGTTGTTACCAAAGGAATGAAGGGGACTGGTGGGGCGCTGTTGAATGCCCCATGGAGAATTTATGGGCAGACGGCTCAGGGGAGCTAGCAGCGCGGGCAGGCAGATTGTTGGGCACACACGACAAGATGGCGATGGCACGAGGATTGGCTCGGGTGACACGGTCGGATGCGGCCGAAGGTTGGGAATGATCGGGCACATGGACCCATGTCGTCACGACACGCGGTTAGGGTGTGAGCGGGCACGGGGAGCTGAGCATGTGCGGTGGTACCGCAGGACGGGTTGCAGACAGGCGGAGCTGCACGAGAGCTGAGCGGCTCGGGCACGGATGAGCACTGGTGTAGTGCATGGGTGCGTAAAGCCGAGCCAGCGTGCGACGCGAGGTGGACGGCCAGAGACACGCGGACACGACGGCCAAGCGGACAGTGCACTGTGCAGGCGCATGAGGGTGCACAATTCAGGTGTGAAGCACAGCGCACGAGAGCTGGGTGGGTCTAGGAGTACGAGTGCGACACGGTGCCAATGGGAGGTGGAGGATGGAACTGATGGGTGGGCCCGACTGTCAGCGACTATGGAAGAGAGGGAGAGAAAGCTGGGCCCGCGAATTGGATTGAGCTAACTGTTGGGTCGGCTGAGAGAAACATGCCAACGAGAATTAAAGGTGGGCCGCGCGTGACTACTGGTCTAACAGAGGGAGAGTCCGGAATGGGATAGGAAAAAAATATAGAGAGACATGATGAGTCGGACCATAAAAGATACAGAGAAAGATTGAGAGAAATTTGAGTTTGATCTTTTTATGATTTTGAAAACACTATCTCAAACAAAACAAATGCAATCGAAATGAATGCAACACTCAAACAATCATTTTATTTAATTCTGAAAGACAATCAATTATTTCCCTACACTAAATTTCCTGTAACAAAATAATGTTGGGAAAATTTTAAAATTATATCAAAATCGTTGCTTAATTATTTCTCCTAATAACATCCTGAAATCTAGAAATTTCAGGGTGTTACAGCAACCCAGTAGTCAAAAAGCCTTTCATGGTCTAGTTTTGGTGAAGTAGATATCACCGACGGGTAAGACTTGATGAGTATTAGTATACTCAGCCTTGCTATAATGTGTTGATCCAGGTAATGCCTTCAGTGACGTGTGGCCCAGAGAGATCCCGCTTGGCTGGGAGCTGGAGTTGGTGGAGGACGACTACTGAAAGCATCATGGATGGCCTCTCGTGGTGTCTTCGCTTCCGTTAGTTTAATTGCGCTGCTGTTCGAAAACTCTGAACTGTTTCATCATGACAAAAACTATGGTTTGTAATAATTAAACCCCTCGGGGTACGAATTTGGATTTTATATTGTTGTATCTCTGGACTCGCCTTCGAGTGAGTTTTAACGCATATATTCGATCCTTGTTGCTTTTCAAGTGATTTACCGGGCGTTAACCCGGCAACTAACGACAGGATGATACTTTATTATTGCTTAATGACCAAAGTGGATCGGTCTTAGGCGATAGTACGGTATTTTCCTGGGCGGGTTGTCACATCGGGTCCCTGCCCCCGGTCGGTCTCCGACCCAAGGTCGGGGATGACGGGCGGGGCCCGCCCGTCAGTGGCGGCGTCCGGCGGCCGCGCTGGGCCGAGCAACGGGGCTAGCGGCGCGCTGGGACAGGAATTGAGGGGGCGCCTGCGGACTTTGGTGAAACTGGGCTAAACCAAAAACAGGCCAGAAATGGGTATAAGAAAGAAGAATAAAGGAGAAGGGTTTTCTATTTTTGAAAAACAACCAACCAAATGAATTCAAATACAAGTTTGAATTCAAGCACTCAAAAACAATGCACCAGCATGTATGCAACAGTGAACTCCTATATTTCATTAATTAATTAAGAAAAATGATTAAATGCCTAGAAAAGCACAAACACCTTATATTCCTTAAACGAGAGCGATGGTTGCTAAACAAATTTTTAATTAACTTCAAAAGTGAAAATTAGGGTGTTACATTGGTGTTTTCGCCCCTACTTGTCAACAAAAGACTTGGAAGAATACCTAGTCGTTTGGCTTGCACCAAGGTCAATTCCTCATACCTAAATGTACGGTGCACTCCATTGACATTTCCAAGTTCAATTCATTGTCAAGGACTCTGGGACTCAAATGCATGCTTAACATCTGCTTGCATTTCAACCACCTTGCCAACGAAGCAAAATAAAACTATATATAGCCATAAATAGAGGAAATGTGAGACACAATCCATCGAACAAAGAGGAAAGCATTATCATCCACAGTGTTAAATAGTTGCACAGATGACAAAGCGGGGTATAGATTGAGATGGAGAGTGTGGCTTAGCTAAAAAATTAACAGATACATGGATTCTGCTGTAATACGTGAAATGTGTTATATTTTCAAATACAGCCACTGGTTTTTCATGAAAACAAACAAGTCCTTTTCAATGACCTATAACATTTAATGATAATTTTGAAAGAAAATGAACATGACGCGCCTATTACTTTGTACTAGATAATTAGTTTCGGTTTCTCCAACTTTTTGCAACGACTGACTTGACTTGACTTGCTTGAAAGACAATTCCTCTTTACTGAATGTACGGTGCAAGTCATTAACGTTTCCAAGCCCAAAAGCTACTTTCATGGTCAAAAACTCTAGGACTGACTAAAAATCTCTGCATATTTCAATGGCAACCAAAGAAAATAAGGAAAAAATTACTAAAAGTAGATGTAGGAAAAGTGTGACAAAAACCATCATCAAACGGTGCAGAGAAAATTATCAACTCACGTTGCCCCGCATATTAATGATCATATCAATACGAGAGCATAGTTAACATGCGCATATTTCAAATGATTTTTCACATTCCTTGAACTTTCGGGAAATAGTATATTTCAACAGCGAAAATAGATTTATAATTACAACTTTGCTATGTGTTGCCTGTTGCGTATGTTAGTGACACTCTTTGCCACTGCCAGTGCCAAGCATAGTGCTAGCTTGATCCTCACATGCCACTCATGTCGGCACTACTCCGCTTGCAGTTGCAGCAACTTGAAAATAACTTGTGGTCGGCGTAGAACCGCAAGGATTCCCCACAAAACGAATGCAAGAACAAGAATCGTGCACAAGCACCGAATTGCACGAGAGGGAAAAAAAGGCAGCCGAAAATAGACGAAAAGCGGCCGCTACACACTTGCCGGCGACGCAGCCGCTGCGGCCTGCGGCCGCGCTACAGCGGCAGGAGCCACTCAGGAGTCAGGACAGGCGGCACCACCACTTCAATCCCTGCGCTTTTCGCCGTGCGCCCCCGCGTGGTTCTCGCGGCCGTGGATGGTAAGCCAGCCGGACACCCGCGGGACAAAATGGGAATCAAAGCAAGAACCGCGAGGCAAAGCAAAGGCGGCAGCAGCAGCAGCAGCGCAGGCGCAACAGCGCGGCGGCACAGTACCGCGAGGGGACGGGGCGGCAGCGGCACGGCATCCCCCCATCCCACCTCCTCCCACACCACTCTCCCACCCCGTCCCATCCCCCCCAAAGCCTTCCCTTCCCTCGCCTCGACGCCGGCCGGCCGGCGGCTCCGATCCGATCCCCGCGGCGCGCGTACGCACGGTGAGCGTTCCTCCCCCACTCGTCGATCGTCCGGGTTCTTGGTGGCTGGGGATGGTGGCGGGCCTGAGTTTCATGGGGAGGGCAGTAGTCGGCGCGCTGGGGGCTTTGCTGGTCCCGGAATTGCGGTTGCAGCTGGCGATTTTGCGTTGGTTGGGCGGATTGATGGCTTCGTCGTGTGATTCTTGGTTTCTTTACCCCCTCTTCGAGGACCTTCGTCGACTTATGTTCGACCCTGAGAATTCGCGTAGAATGGCTAGAATTGTGCCGCGTCGTGCGCTGTTTCAGTTGTTCGCTTGTTTGCTTCTTGAAGTGCTAGGAGATCATGGATCAAACTTGATGTCCTTACTCTGTTGCTGCGGTGATGCTGCTCAATAGAGGAACCATTTGTGCACAATTAGTTCAGTGACTAAATAAAATGGGAAGTGGTGCTTACAAACAGAATGCTTCTAGAAAGAGTCGTAATGCTGCCATGCCGTCAGTCTTACTTATTACTTTTGATCGTTTTGGTTCTGATGAAATGCATTTGTGTTGAGTAAAATGCTGTGACATGACGCACTTACCACTGCAACAACGCACTTATCACGTATTTCCATGAAATGTGTTTCTGGGACATTGTTGAGTAAAAATGCTCAAATGCCTCTGATCATTTCCCCCCTTTTCAGGAATCCTCTCTCTATCTGCTGAAGTGGTGTTTTGCTCGAAATTCAGTTGAATATCATCTACTTTGATTATTTCTTATCCAACTAGAGTATCGAGCTGCCTTTTTGGCCAATGGGGATTGTCAAGATAGCTAGTGGTGAGCCTGCAGCAAAGAGTGGTTACAGCTGTGGAGATGAGGACCTTACACCAGATGAAAGAATGCTGCTTCAGAGCTTCCCAGTTCATGAACCTGATGACTCTGAACTTGCAGAGGTGGACTGTGAGCTTGCAATGTCAAGAGGTCAGATGTGCAATGTGCCCTATGGGCTTTATGATCTGCCTGACTTGACGGAGGTTCTTTCTTTGGAAACGTGGAATTCATGCCTGACCGAAGATGATAGATTCTGTCTAGCAGCTTCCCTCCCAGACATGGAACAACATGACTTCGTTACAACAATGACAGAGCTGTTTAACGGTGATGCTATGTTCTTTGGAAGTCCACTTAGAAGCTTTTTCCTTAGATTGAAGGGTGGGCTTTATTCACCACAAGTTTCTCAGGCAAGAGAGTTACTCATGACATTTCAAAAACGAAAACATTACCATTTTCTGAAGTTGTACCATGATGGGATGGTTGGTAAATTTGCATCTGTGGCCAAGGTGTTGAGAAGTTCCGATACAAGTAGTAGTCTTAGAGAGAAGGTTCCCATCTCACAAAACCGGGCATATGAGAAGAGTTTGCCGTGTGTTGGTCTTAACACTTCCACTTTACCAACTACTATCAAAGATGAAACCGCCACTGTTTTTCCAATGAAGCGAGCCAAACTTATGGATGTGTCATCAACCACTCATTGTTCAACCAGACATAATGGAACAGACCATGCAGCCAAACCAGCAGAAATGAACTCATTGGAAAGTCCAATCTTCCATCCTCCTAGTCACCCCAGGCAAAATTGTAGTAAAGTACCAAAAGGTGTGCTGAAAATAAGGACTGGTTGTGCCTCTCTTATTGATGGAAGTAAAGGGTTGCATCACAGACCTGGACTGTTTCTAGTTGATCAGTTAGGAATGCAGAGCTCTAGATTTTGCGCTCCACCTCATGCTTTTGCACATGATGTACATGGTTTTGCTGAGAATTCATCTTCTCACAACAATGCAGTCAGTGGTCCGTCTGCTAGTCCACAACCAATTCCTTTGCGATGGAAGGGTACAATGGAAACTTATGCACCAACGGACAAAAGCCCACCTGGAGTCCAAATGACAGTGCCAGAGGAGCATAACGCAGTTTACCCTTCCATGATGCTGAGAGACTTCTATCAGCCAGCAGCTAACCTTACGTTAACATGTGTCAGTGGCGTGTATGACACCAGAGAACGTGTCCACATGAAAGACTTTTTGAAGAACTTTGGTCATCAGAACAATATAGTCCATCAAAGTTCTGATCCATGTGCAAGAGCTAGTGATGGCCATCAAATGAATGGATACAAGATAAAACACAGTTCAAAAAATTCTGAAAGTATTTCAGAGATGTTGAACCTCGGCACAAGGATGTACCCACCTCAGAATAACTTTCCAGAGCAACTGGAAACAATGAGCAATTACCATGATGGCATGAAGCTGGAGGCACCTCCTGCCAAGCCTGTTACTGAAGTTGGAGAAGCTCGACAATTTGCTTACACCTATGCAAGGAGAAAGCCGCACAAGAGGTCAACTATGGTGGAAGATACAGTGTCACCAAGTGTGCTAAACAGCATGACCAACATGAAAGCGAAGGCAATCAAACTCTGAAGCTTTGCAATTGCAAACATTCAGAGCTGAACATAACTGGGGATAGAATTTAGCATCCTCTAACATCATAAAGCATGATTTTCCCCGTTCTCCTGTTACATCAGTAGGACCAAAGTCTTCTATATCTGGACTGTTGAAGTATGCAAATCAGCGATGTCATTCTCCTATGTTCAGGGGGATTTTTGCCTGCTATACTATACATATTCAAGATTGTTGTTTCTTGGTGAGCTGAATCATTTCTTCATCTAGAGTCATGTCCTGAATTTTCTGTCATTATATTCGCATTGTAGCATCTCCTAGTACTGTAGAGAACTAGGTACTACAAATTAATGGAACAAGAATACTGGCTAGGAAATAGGAATGCAAGTTCAACTTATTTTGTGTCATTGGGTCGACTCAAAATTTGCTAAAAGCCTAAAACTAACTACAATGTCATGCAACGTAGTTAATCTGGGAGAAAGAAATGAACTAAAACACGATTAGCTGGCCACCACTAGGCACTCACTCTCTAATTCTGGCACACCTGGCCCTGTCTCACTCGTTTCAGCTCACAGTTTCAATCTTAAATTTGGATTCGATTTGTCACTGATCATTAAATTCGATAGGTGCTTTTTTATTCCAATTAAAAAATTTTATATAATAATCCTGTTTGGATCAAGGGACTAAACATTATCCTTCGATTTTTAGCCTCAAATTAGCCCTTGAGCATCCAAACAGGAGCTAAACTTGGAGGGGTTAATGTTTAGCTTCTCCAAAATCCTTAGCTCCAACAAGAATGTGAATTTTCGCTCAAAAAACAAGAAGGTGAATGGAGCTAAACTTCTGTGAAATCCACACAAAATTAACTTGTTTCCTCTTCTCCGAGAGGCCCCAATCCAAATAGACCCAATGTACGGCTCATCCGTCTAATGTCGTATCAACCAAAGCATCAACTGGGCTGTCATCTAGTGTTTCTGTACCGCGATCTCATCCGTCTGATGCCGATCGTACGGCTCAAGATTGGGAGAAGCTTCCAATATTCGAACCAACCAACACTCCCACGGCCGGGGATTTTACATATATACCATTATAACGGTTGCGCTTTACACGAATATCACTCTTATAATGCGTCTTACAGATGTAACAGCCTTTAGTTGGATCTCTTACATTTTTACCACTTTACCCTACGTGGCGTGACATGTCAGCCTAGGATGCTCCAACACAGTCAGCAGCTGCACTGGAAATTACCTCCCTGCCCTTTTCTTTCAATGCACACATGAATAACCGAGCACACGAAAATAAGGGCATCTAAAAAATAACTGAGCACATGAAAATATCCAAGCAAACAAATAAAGTGGCATCTCATTACAAAGAAAAAAAGGACAAATCCATAACAGCTTGACGTTAATATGAAAATAAGGGCTAATTGTTTGTCATTACATAAGTCATAAAAGGGGCAAAGTAATGAATGTTTTTTTGCCCGATACATACTGTACTGCCATAACATAGATTACATTCCATTCAAAAGACAAGTTCGTGGGCCAACTGCACAACACAAAAGTCACATCTCAGTGCACAAAAGATAGTTTTTGCCCAACTACACAAAAGCACAAGCAGACCAGTTTCTTCATTTGCCCTTTCTTCCTTGCTTCTTTGTTGGAGATTTCTTCTTCACTTTAGTTGCTAGCATTTTCCTTCTTGGTGTCATTTTCTTCACTTGTTCAATTTGGAGTTCATCTTCTTGGAATAGTGCCCTGTTATGGTTAAACAAATTTAGTATATGTTCAATTAAACAATATGTGCACTTTGTTCAGTTTGGATGTCAATACCTTCTAGTTGGTGTTTCTGGGAGAACAACTTCTTGCCTTGCTGTTGTACTGTGAGGCATAAGTGCAAACTCATTCCTAGTAGCTTCCATTTCTTCCCTTGCTGCTACTTCTGCTAGTTCTCTTGCTGCTGCTGCCTTTAGCTCTAATTCTTCAGCTTCCCTCCTAGCTTTTGCTGCTTCTTCCCTTGCCAGTGCTCCTCTTGTCCTTGGAGTTGGTGCTTCATCAGCACCCTCACCTTTCTTGGCCTTCTTTCTCCCAGCCTTTGGTGCCTTCTTTCTAGTATTTTTCCTACAAAAGTGTAAAGGGAGTTGATTAGGAATGAATGAATCCTAGCAATGAATAAGTGAAAAAGTACCTTTTCTTTGTCCCAGTGAGTGAGCACCTCCAGCTGTTAGCCCTGTGAACATACTCTTTGCAGTTAGGACACATGACTTGCCTTGTAGCCTTGCCCCCTTATGTTGCTGATTTGATCCTATTTTTCCTCAATCTTCCACCAACCCCCTTTTGTGACTCCCCTGGTTCTTTCTTTTTAGGTTTTGGAGGCTCCACTTTGAAGCCCTTGTCAACCTTGGGCCATTGGTTCTTATCAGTAATACTAGGAATAATGCCTGCATAAGCTGCCTGAAACTTGGCCACCGAGTAGTAATTGTCAACAAAGGAACCCATGTCAGGTTGCCTTGTGCTGCATATCACAGTCAGTGCATGTGGGCATGGTTTGCCAGTCACTTGCCACTGCCTACATGTAACACCCTATCGAAAAAAACTGGAACTTATGTTCTGAGTATGCTCTAGCTGCAGGCCACATGTTCCTGGCATACACATCACCACTGAAGTGCTTCTTCATGTTTTCCATTAAATGCCTAAAACATTCCCTCCACTCTGCCTGAGGAAACACAAGCTTCACTGCTGACTCTAACCCCTTGCATGCATCTGTACAAATAGCTAAATTTTGCATGGGACCAGCGGCGTCGATCTGGGGACCAGGGGCGGCGGGCGGGCGGCTCCCGTCGCTGCGGAGCGCGGCCTTGTCCCTTGCGCTCGGTCGGCCTCGGGAAAAAACGCAAAGGAGCGAGCCCGCGCGCCCCCCGAAGGAAAGGGCGAGGGCGGCCGGAGGTAATTTCCCGTCCACGTGCCGACCGTGTAAGAGTGTTTCAATCCGACTGTCATGCCACGTAGGATAAAGTGGTAAAAATGTAAGAGATCCAACTAAAGGCTGTTACATCTGTAAGACGCATTATAAGAGTGATATTCGTGTAAAACGCAACCGTTATAATGGTATATATGTAAATCCCCCCCCCCCCCCCCCCGGCCTGTACCGAAAAGGGGAAATGGTGGCGCCGCCTCGCCACCTCCCGGTCCTCCTAGGCCGCCTCCTCGTCGCCGGCGAGATCCGCCAGAGTCCGGACCACGTCCGCCGCATCATACCCCTCCTTCCTTCGCACCCCCACCTCGCTGCCGTCCTCTCCAGTCTCTACTTCCAGCGTTTCCCCTCCTCCGCCACCTTCCTCCAGAACCTGCTCATCCGCGCCTCCGCCGCGTCCCCCTTCCCGCGCCTCTCCTTCGCCGCGTTCTCCTCCCTCCTCCGGTCCGGCTGCCTCCCCGACCACTTCACCTTCCCTCCGCTTATCAAGTCTGCCTCCAGGCTTCCCTCCTTCCCGCGCACGGGTGCGCAGGTTCACGCCCAGGCTGCCCGGCGCGGGTTCCTGGCCGACATCTACGTTGTTAATTCGCTCCTCGCGATGTACGCGGCGTTCCGCGACACGGCGTCGATGTGGGCCGTGTTCGAATCATGCGCGGAGGTCGTCGACGTGGTGTCTTGGAACACGGTGATTGGTGGCTACGTGAAGTGCGGGGAGATTGGGAGCGCCAGACGGGTGTTCGACGAAATGCCTCAGAGGAATGGGGTGTCCTGGAGCGCGATGGTGGGAGCGTACGCCGGTGCTGGGGAGCTGGATGTTGCCAGGGAAATGTTTGATCGGATGCCTGCCATTGGGAGGAATGTGGTCACATGGAACTCGATGGTGACAGGGTTTGCGAGACATGGGCTGCTGCCATTGGCGAGGAAGATGTTTGATGAAATGCCAGTCAGGAATTTAGTGTCATGGAACGCAATGATCAGCGGATACACGATGAATGGCGATATGGATGGCGCAAGGGAGCTGTTTGATGTGATGCCAGAGAAGGATGTGATTTCTTGGACATGCATGATTTCCGGGTACGCACAGGCTGAACGTTATGCAGAAACCCTTGAGCTGTTCAGGTTAATGCAGAGCAAGAGCAGTATCCGGCCTAACGAGGTCACCATGGTGAGTGTGCTCTCGGCATGTGCACATTTGACAGCTCTAGAGGAAGGGAGGTGGGCTCACACCTTCATTGGCAAGCACAAAATGGTACTGGACAATGAGTTCAATCTTGGTGCTGCTCTCATAGACATGTATTCCAAGTGTGGGAGAACAGATATGGCTGTAAAAATTTTCTACTCCCTAGATCAGAAGAATGTCTCTGCCTGGAATGCATTCATCACGGGGCTGGCGGTAAATGGTGATGCTTCCCAATGCATTGATGTGTTCGAGCAGATGAAGAGGTCAGGAGAAAACCCAAATGACATAACATTCATCAGTGTGCTGACTGCTTGCGCCCATGCCGGGCTAGTCGCCGAGGGTCGGCAGTGCTTTCAGAGCATGGTATCGGCATTTGAGGTGCAGCCCGAGCTCAAACACTATGGCTGCATGGTTGACTTGTTGGGCCGTGCAGGGCTTCTCGATGAGGCGGAGGATCTGATTCGGAGCATGCCAATGGCCCCGGATGTTAAGGTTCTGGGTGCGCTACTAGGTGCAAGTCGAATGCATAAGAGATTTGATGTGGCTGAAAGAGTACAGCGTGGGATCCCCAGTCTTGATACAAAGCAGCCTGGCTGCCATGTCCTGGTGTCTGACATTTACGCTGCCGCTGGAAAATGGGCAGAGGCATAATATTAGAAAATTGCCGGCATCATCCAGCACAGCGCAATAGATTTGCAGCCTGTTCGGTTGGCTGGTGGCTGATGGCTGGTGCTGGTTTGTTCTGAGAGAAGAGTGCTGCTGGTTGGTTGCTGGTGGCTGGTTTGTTGTGAGAGAAAAATACTGCTGGCTGGTGGCAGATAAACTGGTGGCTGATAAGCCAAGCGAGGGAAGTATTGTAGATTAGATTGCATTCTTTACCTGCCAATATAGAGGTTATGTATACAACCCCAACAAGCAATCAGTTTTTGCGTGGATAGAATCATAGAGCTAACTTTTATCGCTGTATTGCCCTTGACGATGTCTGTTTCACTTCAGTCTGATGACAACATCACTGCTGCTATATGCAGCGTTTTCTGATGGAATTTCAGCTGTAATGTTTCCAAATTTCCACATGTTTCTTTCTTAACAGGAGCCCTCCAAAGTATGTCTAGGGTTGTGAATGTTGAGAAAATCGCCAAAGGGTGCTTAGACGTCTTACGAAAATGGACTAAACGTGTTTGCAATTTTTATGGAACTTAAACACTAAACATCATCTGAATCAACTCCTGTTTCCTTCAGTTTCTTGTCCATCAAGCACATTTGAGTAAATGCATTATTAGAATTAAGGAAGCTGAAAATTGATGCATCCTTCAGCAGATCTGGGTACGAAATTCCCTTCAGAAGATGTATTGGCTAAGTTTGCTTGGTGCCTTCGTCGTCACAGTATATGCGACTATATTTATCACAACCCTCCCCATTTTTTGTCAATGGAAGTTTACTTAAAATAGCTAATTTTGTTGCATCACGTGTCACCTCTTTCAATTCAAATCAACTATTAAAAATAATGCAGTGCGCAAGAAAATTTGAGCGTAAGTAAAAAAAATTGACGACCAAACAAAAATGTAGAGGAAACGAGAAGAAACAGAAATTAGAAGCAGGCTGATAATACTATTATACCACCGACAATTAACGTAGGCAGTTCGATAATCCACCACAGCATCTAGCCCCACGTATTGCAGGCTAGAGAAAGTAACGCGCCACAAAATAAACCGACAAGCGACAACTTAAGTTCAGGAACAACACGAGCAGCTAAGCTAACACACTCAAAACTTAGTCGACCTCCTCCATCTTGCTCTCGCCGGCATCATCCTCCAGAGGGGGCATGTCAGTCTCAGCCTCAGCAACCTCATCCTCATCAATGCTCAGGCCCAGCTTGAGCATGCGGTGGATGCGGCTGCCGAAGGTGTTGGGGTCATCGAGGCTGAAGCCAGAGGTAAGAAGCGCAGTCTCGAACAGCAGCATGACAAGATCCTTGACAGACTTGTCATTCTTGTCAGCCTCAGCACGCTTGCGGAGCTCCTCCATGATGGCATTCTCAGGGTTGATCTCCATGGTCTTCTTGGAGGACATGTATCCAGACATGCTGGAGTCCCTCAGCGCCTGAGCTTTCATGATTCTCTCCATGTTGGCAGTCCAGCCATACTCACCAGTGACCAGACAGCAGGGAGAGTCCACCACACGGTCAGAGACCACAACCTTCTCGACCTTGTCACCCAGCACCTCCTTGATCACCTTGCAGAGGCCCTCAAACTTCTCCTTGAGCTCCTCCTTCCTCTTCTTCTCATCTTCGCTCTCATCAAGCTTCAAACCCTCCTTGGTGGCAGAGACGAGCTTCTTGCCTTCAAACTCCTTGAGCTGGCCAATAGCATACTCATCGATGGCATCAACCATGTACAGGACTTCATAGCCCTTCTTCTTCAGCTTCTCAAGGAAGGGAGAGTTCTCCACAGCCTTCTTGCTCTCACCAGTGATGTAGTAGATGTCGCTCTGGCCCTCCTTCATCCTCGTCACATAGTCCTTGAGGCTAGTCAGCTCATCACCGCTCTTGGTGGAGTGGTACCTCAGGAGCTCAGCAATCTTGTTCCTGTTCTGGGAATCCTCATGGATGCCAAGCTTGAGGTTTTTGCAGAAGGCCTCATAGAATTTGTTGTAGTCCTCCTTGTTCTCAGCAATCTCGAAGAAGAGCTCAATGCACTTCTTGACCAGGTTCTTGCGGATGACCTTGAGGATCTTGTTCTGCTGGAGGGTCTCACGGGAGATGTTGAGGGGAAGGTCCTCAGAGTCAACAATGCCCTTGACAAAGCTCAGCCACTCTGGGATCAGCTCCTCACAGTTGTCCATGATGAAGACACGGCGCACATAGAGCTTGATGTTGTTCTGCTTCTTCCTGGTGTCGAAGAGGTCAAAGGGAGCCCTCTTGGGTACAAAGAGGACAGCCTTGAACTCAAGCTGACCCTCAACAGAGAAGTGCTTCACAGCAAGATGCTCCTCCCAGTCGTTAGTCAAGCTCTTGTAAAAAGCAGCGTACTCTTCCTTGGTGATCTCCTCAGGCTTCCTCATCCAGATAGGCTTCTGCTTGTTCACCAGTTGCCACTCATGAGAAACCTCCTTGATCTTCTTCTTTTTCTTCTCTTTCTCTTCCTTCTCCTCATCAATTTCCTCAACCTTGCCCTCCTCATCCTTCTTATCTTCCTCGTCTTCATCATCAGAAATTTCCTTCTCTGTGGTCTTCTCAGTCCAGAGAGAGATGGGGTAGCTGATGAACTCAGAGTGCTTCTTGATCAGATCCTTGAGGCGCCGCTCCTCAAGGTACTCCAACTGCAGAAAATAGAAGAAACTCATAAGACTTCACAAAATGGCAGGATTACTTTCATGTTAAAACTTCAAAAACTCCTAAATATTCAGTACAACAGCAAACTTAATAAATTATAATTATCTCTGTGCATCAACATGTTGACATAATCCAAAATAATGATTCCAGAATTTAATTTAATATTCACTATAATAAAAAACTGCACAACACATGTTCATCAGAAGTATTTGAGGACAGTCATTCCAGAAAAAGAAACATAGATGATTAAAAAAACTAGCAAGCTACTGTACATTGTTCCTACCAATCTAGGAAACATGTTAGATAACAGATATAAATGACCTAACATAACTACCTAACATCATCCACATTCATTTAACTCAGTTAACAAACCAAGCAAATCATAGTTTCATATGCTTTCAATTAAGATAACAACCAGATCATCACCACAAACTAACATAGCATATATGAACCATGTGAATTCAACAAGGTACAACCATGATCGCTACCTAAATAGTGAATAGGAGTTTTTGGTAATTGGACATGTTGTGCTTGATCACCCAAGATGTATAAAGCAATAAACAACTAGCTGTGGCATCACCACCAATAGTAGTTAATTAACACACAGAAACAACTAATTTAGGAAATTACTGCTATACCTGATCATCCTTCAGGTAGAGGGTCATCTTGGTACCCCTTCCAAGGGGCTCCCCAGAGGTATCACGTGTGACAGTGAAGGAGCCACCAGCCTGAGACTCCCACACATACTGCTCATCGTCATTGTGCTTGGTGGTTACGACAACTCTCTCAGCAACAAGGTAGGCAGAGTAGAAACCAACACCAAACTGACCAATCATAGACACATCAGCACCAGCTGCCAGAGCCTCCATGAACTCCTTTGTGCCTGACCGTGCAATAGTACCAAGGTTGTTCACAAGATCTGACTTGGTCATACCAATACCACTATCAATGATTGTCAGAGTGTTGGAGGCCTTGTCAGGAACAATGTGGATGAACAGCTCCGGCTGTGCATCCAGCTTGCTCTTGTCGGTCAAGCTCTCAAACCTGATCTTGTCCAAGGCCTGTCAAACACACAAAAATAAGTTCAGGGTTGGATCCAAACATCATTCAGGAGTAATCAGGAAGTAATTAAATGGAACTTATCAGGATGTTATTCTGACAGATTAGGGTGACCAGCTATTTAGGTAAGCACCACACTAAACATTATTAGCCACTACACAACCAATTTAACCACGTAGTTGTTGAAGCACCTACAGCAAAGCCATCTACCTTCCCAGCATAAACCAACCCTTTTAATCTAGCTAGGTTACCAAGACCAATCATGCTTTCATTTGTACATTCTAGATTATCACTGCAATAAGCGCAATTAACTGCATCAGCACAATCAACTTAACCATGTAGCTGTTAATCACGTACTACTAAACTAAACCAGCCTAGCAAATACTTACATAACACTTTCAAAGTAGGGTATCAGACCGTTCATATTAGTCATAAGCCTTGCCAGTTGCCACAGACACAACTGAGATCTGACAAAATCGTGAGCTATGTTTACGACTTCAGAAAGTGATATGCCATGGATTTAAGCTGAATAGTCAGCGACGAACTAGTACCAAACCCTACATAACCCCCTAATCATCATCAGAACCGAAGCACGACGCGGAACCGACCACCTATTGATTGATTGATTGACACTAGGTCTGGCGCACAGATCTAGAACCGCAAGCGGAAGAGCACGGGTGGGTGGGGGTACTTACATCGGAGGAGTTGGAGATGAGCTCCCTGAGGAAGATCTCCTTGTTGGAGTAGAAGGTGTTGATGATGAGGGAGAGCAGCTGGTTGATCTCCGCCTGGAAGGCGAACGTCTCCGTCTCAGAGGCCATGGCGACTGGCGAGTCCTTCCCTCCCGAACGCGAGGAGAGAGAGAGAGAGAGAGAGAGAGAGAGAGAGAGAGAGAGAGAGAGAGGACGGCTGCGCTAGCGAGGAAGCGACGAGGGTTTGAGGGGAATCGCGGGTCGCGGCAGCGTGGGATGAGATGAAGCGCCTTTGGGCTTCGTGGGCGTGGAGATTTATCGGGGGAGTCGCGGGCGTCGGGGAGAGGAGAGAAGGGGTTCTCGAATGTTCTACCAGAGACCCGAAGGCGTGCCGGCGCGGGGGTGACCGTTGGACCCGAAGTCTTCCCGGCTCGGCCGTGCCGGGGCCGGAGTCCCCTGGCCCACGAGTCAGTGGGAGTTGTGTCTTTGTTTTTTCAGACTTGGAAGGTTCTGGAGCGTGCTCGGTTTGGACTTTGGATTGCATCATTGCATGATTACCTTAAGATTAGCGGGCAGTTGGCAGGTCCATCTACGAGCTCGTGTATTGCTTGTTTTTAAGTACACTCGAAATAATTTTTCCACCAAAAGAGTTTTCGGCTATGGTAAACTACGGGTTTTCATTTCAAACTCCGTGGAATTTTTCCTCCCTCTTCACGGCGGAGGAAGTTTACGAACATGCTTCCCAAAATTTCACTGCAACTCGCATGGAAACCGGAAAGAAGCCAAAGCCAGGAGGCTGTTCGGCCTGCATATGTTGTTTATCTCGACTTGTTTTTGACTTATTTCCTCTCACACTAGTAAGATGCACATGCGACACGTACGTGTTTACACTACCGAACGAAGATGTTAAAGTCAGGAAACAAGCGAAGTTGAGCCGTAGTAACGCGCTACACACATTTTTGAAACAAATGTAGAATAAAAGTAAGGTTGCTAAAAAAATATGATTGTTATTATATTTCAACTCTAATACGGTTCACACATACCGCTACAGTATACAATTTTATTCAAAAATTAACAATCTGTAACAATTAATTGACTGATTCATATAAGGATACGTCAAACACTTTAACATTTCATCTTGCGTCGGTGTTTTAGACCGGCAACCTACCAAGGAGAATACCCGAGGTAGATGAATGTGGCCTCGCCGAGATCGGTAACTCGAAGGAAGAGACACGTGGCACACAATTAGGTAGTTTGGGGCCGCGAGGTGCGTAATACCCTACGTCCTGTATGCTGCGTAGCTCTGGATTGATTGGATGTGTTTACAAGATGATGCGTATGAGAGAGAAGGGTCCCTGCCTCGCCTTATATAGCCCGGGAGGCAGTGTTACAAGTTGGTTTGAGGAAAGAGTACTACTCGGGTACGGCTAGGAGTTCTCTACATAGTACAGAACATGTATAGCTTCCTATCCGAGTACTTCTCCACCGTAGTCCTTGCGCCCCACGCCATCAGGTGCCGTGTGGCACAAGCCGAGTAGTCCCAGGGGCCCACCAAGTAGTCGGTCCTGGTACCCACCGAGGCAGTGGGCCCAGGGAGGTCCATACGTCAAGCCCCCGAGTACTTTGTAGCCGAGTAGGATAGTTTCGAGTAGTCTTGACGACCTTGACGAGTAGTCCTCAAGCGTCCCCGAGTACTACAAGCCAAAAGTCCTCAAGAGTACTCGAAGCATCCCGAGGCTGGAAGGTACTCCAGCTGATACTTGAGTAGTCTTGAAGTCTTCTCGAGTAGTCCCCAAGCGTCCTCGAGTTCTCCTCTTGAAGGCCTTCAATAATACTTGCTTTGTCTTGAAGAAGAAACCATATGGAAAATGCGATTCGAAGAATCGCATTCCATATGGAATGTAGCCCCCAAGCCTTAGGTCGAATCGTAGATTCAAGCTAAGGGTCAATCTGAAATTCTGCCAAGATTATCCTATAAAATCCGGAGAAAAAACCGAAGGACACGTGGCACGGAGCCCCCGAGCCTTGAGTCGAGTACTTCCTCTTGAATTGAAGGGTCATCTTGATTATAGAATGTGTCCTGAGTTGCTCTGGAGTCTTGTCATCACCTAGGGGATTGAGTAGACGTAGCCGAGCCCCTAGATGGAGAGCGTCGACTACTGGAAGATGAAGAGTCAGGCGGCCGCCGCTGAGTCAGCTGCCGATACTTATCCATCTGGCCGTTGCAGCATCGCCGGTTGGCTTATAAATAGAAACTGAAACCCTTAGGGTTTTCCATCCTCCACATTCGCAGCCATTTGAAATAGATCTAACCAAGAGTCAGCCACCTGTTGACGGTGAATTTCCGTCAACCTAGAGTACTTGTTATACATTGGTTTCGATTATGATTTGCAACTAACCCGCCACTAGGCATACTAATGATGTAACAAGTTCACACTTGCATGTCGATTTTGGAGTTTGTTGTTTACGCAGGAAATCTACGCTAATGAGGAGACTTTCGGGATAAGTTCACCAAGCACTTTGGAAGAAGATCATGAAGCCCGACAAGAGTCAAGGCACGCGATGAACATGACTCCAAATGATCCGAGGACCGAAGCGTCAACGTGCAAGTCTTCAGGGACTCAACCAGAAAACAACGAAGCTTGCATAGCAAGGATTCAAGCCTTAACCGTGAAGGAAACGACGTCAAAGGCCCACATGCAAGTGCACACGAATAAGGGATCACGCGAGAAGCAACCGGGGGGAGGAAACCGGGGCCGAACCGGCCGGAGTGGGCTCGGGCGGCCGGCCGGGCCGACCGGCCCGGCCCCACTCCGGGGTCGGTTCGGTCCCCCCTTTGCCCTAGGTGTTCGTCTATTTATTCCCTCCGCCGCCGTCGACCGACCCATCGAACAAATCATCCTACCGACGCCAATCACCGAAAACCGCCGCCGCAAGATGAGGGAGAGAGTTAGATGAGCTCGTCGCAAGGATCAACGCGCGGCGGAGAGAAGGAAGCAAGAGGAGGACTCCAAGCCGCCGGCCTAGGGGTGTTCCCAAGCTCCATCGCCGCCATCTTCATCGACGACGTTCTCCGAGTCTCCATCACCCCTATGTGCTTCAATCCGTGTAAGATGATGGGGTAATGTCTCCGTTCATCCCTAGGATTAGATGGATACATGCTATGTGATCGCTACTCGATTTGTGGTTTCAATATATTGTTTTCATGTTGATGATGCTTTGATGATTAAGGTTAGCTACCATGTTTTTCGGGCGTATGATATCCGCTACTCCCATAGATTCCATCAACATACCGTGTCCATCATAGGTCTAGTCATGAATACCTTCGCGTAGTGACGAGTACGAGAGGAGGGAAAGGGCGAAACCGTGGTCACAACCCCCGTAGAGATTGGTTTACCGCTTTCGTGTAGTAGATGCATACCATGTTATCCTAGATCCTAGGGAGGGAACGCTTATCTTTCTTAATCACTCTCTTGTGTTCACCCCTTTACCATCTAGTTTAACCCTAGATTTGTTTGATCAACTTAACTTAGATTAACTTAGGTTAGATTGTCTTTACTTTTAGATTAATACTCTCTTTCAAAGGTTTTCCATTCAACTAGATTAGTACTTGGTTAAGCGCTAGTAATCCCCTTGCTCCGCGGATTGACAAGAACCTTGGGAATCCCGTGGTGAAAAAGGTGTAGGTCCGTACGCTTGCGGATCGTAGGTGGATACGAGTTTTATCCGTCAACAAGCCCTTTTTTGGCGCCGTCGTTCTCGGGGAGCAAGCCGCTTTGCTACGTTTAATCTAGTATTAATTTTGTTTATTACTAACACCTAACCCTTATTTTCTAAAAAAAAGAAAAAAATCTTTTTTGTTTTTCTTTCTACTTTTCTTGCGCCTAGATGGATTTGTTCACCTCACCATTGGAAGACGAAGAGATGTCGCTAAGGGAGCTAGCAATGCCGTCAATGGAAGACATTGAGATGCAAAAATCAGATTTGACGTTTGCTACAACCCACTACGAAGTGAAGCCTGGAATCATCAAGTTAGTGGCGACAAGACCATTTAGAGGATTGGAGGATGACAACCCATATAGACACATTAAGGAATTCACGATGTTATGCAACACGGTGCAACAAAAAAGGAGTTCCGCCGCTTGGTTCAAGTGGAATCTTTTTCCGTTCTCTCTCGAAGATGAAGCGCGAAGATGGTACACACTTGCGTCCGTTGAAGCAAAAGGAAATTGGGATGAGCTAGTGAAGAAGTTTCTGTCGGGGATAGCCCTAGGGGTCCCCTTAAACAACGGGGAAATCCTCACTTAAAACCCGCAACAAAGCCAAAACACAGTTTGCCTAACCATGCAGGATACGGCCCATGCCGCAGGGACCCCGACGGCCCACCAAGGCGGACCTCTTGAAGATCCCCTCGAGCAGGCTCCGCCTCGCTCGAGGATGCGCGCCCCCTCGGGGCGGGCTCCGCCCCATTCGAGGGGGTGCGCTTCCCTCGAGCGGGCTCCGCCTCGCTCGAGGGCCCGCTCCCCCTCGAGCAGGCTCCGCCTCGCTCGAGGGTCCGTCCCACCCTCGACCGGGGTCCGCCTCGCTCGAGGGCGCCCCTCACGCGTGCGCCGCCCCCGTACGCGGGCATTTACGCCCGACACCGGCGGGACGGCGCCATCATGCGCCGGGGCTCGCGCCCCGTGCCGCCGCACCAACTCCCCGGGAGGGAGCCCATCCCCATCACCGTGGGGAGGGAGCGTGCGGCGGCAGACCGGTGCCGTCCCGTGACGCCGTGCACCTCGCTCCGCACGGCTAACGCGCCGAGCCCTCGAAGGGGGCCGGCCGCACCCTCGATTTGCTTTCTTGTGACTGCGGGGGTTAGGTGGAGGCGTTAGGCGGTGGAGCGCCATCCCCGCTCGTTACGGTATGGCCGCCGCGCCCCGCGCGCGGGCGCACGCCTGGCGCTGTAGCAGCGGCTCCAGCACCGTGGAACGCGTTGGGAAGGGACGCCATCTTACCTACTCCTGTACTCCGTATGGGCCAACGTCAGCAGCTCCCTCGAGCCTATCAGAAGACATCACCACCATCCGCCGCCCTTCTACCCTCGAACCGCCACTGTTCGGGTACAAGATAGGCCATGATGGCCAGATCGCTGCAAGGATCGTCCGGACGGCCGCCCACTCTACAGCATAGCACGTCGTGCTTTCTCACGTAGCTAGATAGCGCGGCGCGCATGTGATTCGCCTCCTCCTTGATCTATAAAAGGAGGTCGAACCCCCCTGCCGCGGGGGGAAAAAGGGGAAACAAGCACACGAGACAGAGACACAACCCCACAGGAGACAGGTTGCGCCACGCACTTGCTTTCCAATCCCCTCACAACACCTTCAATCACTACGCCAGGGACTTGGAGGCCAGGCTTCCTCTCCCGCCTTGCTTGTAGCAGCCCCACTATAGGCACCCCCGGTGCTGAGCAATATAGTGCCTTGAGGACACCACTGCTGGACGTACGGCCCCCTCGGCCGGAACCAGGATAAACCCCGTGTCTCTTATTGCTTAGCATCGACCATTGAGGGATAGACCTCGACGCTTTCTACTGGTTAGTGTCGGGACCATATTCCGCACCGACAGTTGGCGCCCACCGTGGGGCAGTCTGAGCGCGAGCAGGGGCGCGACGGCGGTAATGCCGAGGCCCTTGCTGTTGACCCGGCTCGACGGGGCCCTCGACCGGCCCCTCGAGGCCCGGGGGTGTTTGATGACATGCTAAAAAAGCCATGTCCTTACCACAAGACCCCAGTGAACCACACCCTTGAGCAGTGCGATATGCTCAAGAAGTTCTATGGCCGCGCCGCCGCGAAGGAGGCAGAGGCCAAGAAAGACGGAGGCGACGGCGACGCAGGCGGCTTCCCCGCCGTCGAAAACGTGTTCCTCATCTTTGGGGGGCCAACCGTCGACATGTCGACCCGCCAGCGCAAGAAGGAGCGGCACGAGGTCCTCGCCGCGGAGAGGGCGCCTCCGTCCTTCCTCAATTGGTCGGAGGACGCCATCACCTTCAGCCGGGAAGACCACCCGAACCACGTCCCCAACCCGGGCCAGTACCCGCTGGTGGTCGACCCCATCATCGGGAACGCGCGGTTCTCGAAAGTCCTGAAGGACGGAGGCAGCAGCCTCAACATCCTCTACGCGCATACGCTGCGCTTGATGGGGATCGGGTTGGACCGAGCCGCGGCCCAAGACGAAGCCGTTCCACGGCATTGCGCCCGGCAAGCGTGTCCGGCCCCTCGGGCGGATCGACCCCGCCGCCTTGGTTTGGCACCGCAAAGAATTTCCGCAAGGAGATCCTCACCTTCGAGGTGGTGGGGTTCAAGGGAGCCTACCACGCCATACTTGGGCGACCTTGTTACACCAAATTCATGGTGGTCCCCAACTACACCTACTTGAAGATGAAGATGCCAGGACCAAACGGCGTCATCACCGTCGGCTCGTCCATCGAGCACGCATTCGACTACGACGTCGAGTGCGTAGAGCATGCAGAAGCATTGGCGCTGGATGAAGCGCTGGTGACCACCTTGGAGAAGATGGTCAACGAAGACCTCGACTCCGCCACCAAGCACACCGGCACCTTCGAGTCCGCGGAGCAGACCAAGGAGGTCCCCCTCGACCCTTCTGCCCCCGAGGGCAAGGCGTTGAGGGTCAGCTCCGCCCTCGATCCCAAATAGGAAGTGGTGCTCGTCGACTTCCTCCGCACCAACGCCGACATCTTCGCGTGGAGCCCCTCGGATATGCCAGGCTTCCCGAGGGAGGTCGCCGAGCACTCCCTTGACATCCTGCCTCATGCCCGTGCCGTGCAGCAACGGCTGCGCCGCTTCGACGAGGAGCGGCGACGGGCAATCGGAACAGAGCTGCGAAAGCTTTTCGAGGCCGGGTTCATCAAGGAGGTGTTCCACCCAACGTGGCTAGCCAACCCAGTGCTTGTAAAGAAAAAGAACGGGAAGTGGCGGATGTGTATCGACTACACTAGTCTTAATAAAGCATGCCCTAAAGTTCATTTTCCTTTGCCACGCATTGATCAAATCGTTGATTCAACGGCTGGGTGTGAATTGCTTTGCTTCCTTGATGCTTACTCCGGGTACCACCAAATAAAGATGAAGGAGTCCGACCAGCTCGCGACTTCATTCATCACGCCATTCGGGACGTTCTGCTACGTCACGATGCCGTTTGGCCTCCGAAACGCGGGTGCGACATACCCGGCGCCGCATGCGGCACGTTTTCGGGGATCACATCGGGCGGACGGTCGAGGCGTACGTGGACGACATCGTCGTAAAGACCAGGAAGGCGGACGACCTGGTTGGCGACCTTGGCGTCGCGTTCGACTGCCTACGGGCCAATGGGGTCAAGTTAAACCCCGAAAAGTGTGTCTTTGGAGTGCCGCGAGGCATGCTCCTGGGATACATTGTCTCCCAATGGGGAATCGAGGCCAACCCCGAAAAGGTTGCGGCCCTCGAACGAATGGGTCCGATCCGGGACCTCAAAGGGGTGCAGAAGGTGCTGGGGTGCCTTGCCGCCTTGAGCCGCTTCATCTCGCGGCTCAGTGAAAAGGGGCTGCCCCTTTACCGCCTACTCAAGAAGCACGAGCGCTTCTCCTGGACCGCTGAGGCCCAGGATGCGCTCGACAAGCTGAAGGCGTCTCTAACGCACGCCCCAATCCTCACGCCGCCGCAAGACGGCGAACCCCTGCAGCTCTACGTGGTCGCAACCACCCAGGTGGTCAGCGCCGTGATCGTCGTGGAGCGCACGGAGGAAGGGCACACCTTGCCTGTACAGCGGCCGGTCTATTACATCAGCGAGGTCCTGTCAGACACCAAGACGCGCTACCCCTAGGTCCAGAAGTAGCTGTACGCGGTAGTCCTTGCGCGGCGCAAGCTCCGCCACTACTTCGAGGCCCACCCCGTCACGGTGGTTTCCTCCTTCCCACTGGGGGAGATCATCCGCAACCCCCGACGCCGGCGGCGGGATCGCCAAGTGGTCCGTGGAGCCGATGGGGCGAGACGCTCGCCTACGCCTCGCGCAAGGCCGTCAAATCCCAAATCTTGGCGATTTCGTCGCCGAATGGACGGATACGCGGCTACCGCCGCCGCATCCAAGCGGAGGCTCGGACTGCGTTCTTCGACGGCTCGGTGATGAAAACGAGGGGCGGGCGCGGGCCTGCTCTTCGTGTCACCCCTCGGGGAACACATGCGGTACGCGGTGCGCCTCCACTTCCCCGCGTCTAACAATATGGCTGAATACGAGGCCCTCCTCTGCGGCCTCAAAATCGCCATTGGGTTAGGCATCAAGCGCCTCGACGTGCGGGGGGACTCGCAGCTCGTAATCGATCAAATCATGAAGAACGCGAGCTGCCACGACGATAAGATGGAGGCCTACTGCAAAGCCTTGCGAGCCCTCGAAGACAAGTTCTACGGCATCGAGCTCAACCATGTGCCTCGCCGGTACAACGAGGAGGCGGACGAGCTCGCCAAGATTGCGTCCGGGCGGATCACCGTCCCCCCGAACGTTTTCGCACGCGACGTCGCTCAGCCCTCGGTCGTCTTCGAGCCCCACCCCTCGAGTCACGACGAACCCTCGGGGGCTCCCTCGAATCCAGCGGGTGCGGAACCCATGGACGAGGACCCCTCGAACGAGGCGTACGTGCTCTCCCTCCTCGAGGGGTATGGCTCCCACGAGGCCGACGTGATGGACATCGAGCCGGCTCCTGTCAAAGTGGACTGGCGTGACAAATATGTCGCCCGGATCGCTCGAGGGGAACTCCCCGCGGACGGGCCGCGGCCAGGCGCATCGCCAGGATGGCCAAGTCCTTTGCCCTCGTTGACGGCGAGCTGTACAAGCGCGCCGCCTCCGGCATCCTGCAGCGGTGCGTGCCCATCCCCGAGGGGCGCGAGCTCCTACGGGACATTCACGCGGGGATCTGTGGCCACCACGCCGCGCCCCGCACCCTCGTCGGCAACGCGTTCCGCCAGGGCTTTTACTGGCCTACCGCGGTCGCGGACGCCAGCGAGATCGTACGCACCTGCGAAGGGTGCCAGTTCTACGCCCGCAAGTCCAACTTGCCCGCCCATGCCCTGCAGACCATCCCCGCAACGTGGCCATTTGCCGTGTGGGGGCTAGATATCGTCGGGCCCCTGCGGAAGGCGCCCGGGGGCTTCACCCACTTGTTGGTCGCGATCGACAAGTTCTCCAAGTGGGTGGAAGTACGCCCCATCACGAATTTCAGGGCAGAGCAGGCGATAACATTCTTCACCGACATCGTCTACCGCTTTGGAGTGCCAAACTCCATCATCACCGACAATGGGTCCCAGTTCACGGGCAGGAAGTTCTTAGAGTTCTGCGACAAGTTCCACATCCGTGTGGATTGGGCAGCTGTGGCACACCCACAGACCAACGGCCAAGTAGAGCGTGCCAATGGCATGATCTTACAAGGCCTAAAGCCCAGAATTTTCGACCAGCTAAACAAATCTGGGCGAAAATGGCTCCAAGAGTTACCGGCGGTTGTGTGGAGCCTAAGGACCACCCCAAGCGAGCCACCGGGTTCACCCCGTTTTTCCTAGTCCATGGCGCGGAGGCCGTCCTCCCCACGGACTTAGAATACGGATCGCCCGGTGGTTCGAGGCTATGACGAGGATGCCGGCCCGGCGAGCCCGCGAGGGACTCGCCCGGATCGGCCCGGACGAGGCACGCCTCGTGGCCTTGATGCATTCCGCGAGGTACCAACAGTCCCTCAGGCGCTACCAAGCACGCAAGATACGCCGGCGGGATTTCGGCGAAGGGGATGCGGTCCTAAGGCTACGCCAAGACAACCGAGGGCGCCACAAGCTATCGCCCCCATGGGAGGGACCCTACGTCGTGGTGAAGGTACTCAATCCCGCACGTACAAGGCGGCCAACGAGGACGGTGAAGAGCTCACCAACGCTTGGAACATCCAACAGCTACGTCGTTTCTACCCCTAGCTAGGATTCCCAAGCATTTTTTGTTGTAAAAATCATATGGCCAACGCCCCAGTTGGTGACAACTATGTAAACACCTCAAGTCAAATGGAAAGGGCAACTCGGCTTTCCCCTGAAACCCAAGTTACCCTCGGGGGCTACTGTGGTGGGCGCCCCCCCAAAATGATCCAATTTTCGCGCAAAAATAAAGCAACTCACACGCGCTAAGTTTGTTTTCTACTTCAACCTCGAGCAACGGTTTGAACAGGGCGCAGGCGGCCTAGCGGAAGGAGCGCGCGAGTCAGAGATAGCCTACGCCGCGAGGATACGGCCCTTCTCTCTCGCCTCCAACCCAGCAGGCCCCCCGCGAAAATCGAACTCCCCTAACTAGAATCTACTCAGGAATAAGGAGAAACAAAAAGCGCAAATAAACAAAGACTTCATTTCGTATCAGCAAATGTTTACGATCAAGATAACTTGTTTATTTACAAAGGCCGCGCGGCCAAAATACTGATACACAAATAAAAACGGGCCAAGCGCCCAGCTGTCTTCAGGCAGGAGGAGCGGTGGTGTCGACAACGTCCGGGAAGAGGAACTCCTCGAAGGCTTCAGCGAGCGACCCGGCGGCATCAGCGGGGAGCGCGTCCACGCGCTCCATCGCCACCTCATCCTCGACGCCTTCGGGAACGACGTAGCCCTCCGCCAGCGCCTCGAAGTTGACCTCGTAGTGGGACCGTACCACTCCGAGGGCCTTCTGGACGCCAAGACGCAACGCTCGGCGCATCCGTTCGGTGACGTGGCCGCCGAGAGCGCGCAGGCGGCTGGCCAGCGAGCTTCCGGCCTGCACTTCACCCTCCTCCACGACCTGGCAGGTCTCGAGGGCCGCATCACGTAGCTCCTGCAACTCCTGCTCGGATGAGTTGTAGGAGGCCTGCAGCGCCTCGGCCCGCTCGGCCGCATGCCCCAAGGCAGTGCGCAAGCCTGGAGCCACCAAGATAAGGAAGAAATCAGAAAAAGGAATGCGAATTCCCAAACACAAAACCAACCAAACAGGAGTCAAGCAGCAGCTCACCTTCAACTTGCTTCCTCTCCGCCTCGAGGTCACGGCGCTCAGCCTCGATCGCCAGCTCGAGGCCCTTGATGGTCTCGCCCTGTTCCTGGATGGCCAGCTCCGGCTCGCGCGCGTTGATGCCGAGCACCACCAGCTCGCCCTCGACCTCAGAGAGCTTGGCGTCTCACTCCGCCAGCAACTTCTGCGCCGCCTCACGGGCAACGCGCTCCTGCTCCCGCCGGCGGCGGGCGTCGGCGAGGGCGGCTGCTCCGCCGGAGCCGCCCCTCGGCCCCTTGGCGGGCGGTGCGCTCTGCGCGGAGGCGCTCCTCGCCGACGGCGAGCGCCGCGACCTTGGCGTCGAGGGCGGCCTTCAAGTCGCCGGCCTCCTTGGCCCGCTGCTCCCGCCCGCGCGCCCGGCCTCCTCGGCCGGCGCTGCGCCGCGCTGCGCCCCCTCGAGCGACGAGCGGAGCTCCCGGTTCTCTCCGCGGACGCCGGCCACCTCCGCCTCCCAGTTGGTCGCCAGCGTCCGCATCTTCTCCACGTCCGAGCGTGCCTGCCACAGCGCCTCATCACGGTCGATGAGGGCTGTGCAGATCCGCTCAAGGCTGGAGCGACGCGCCGGGTCTTGCCTCATGCTCTCGGGGAGTTCGTCGCCCAGGACCGTGGCTCGGTACGCCAACCAGCCGTCCGGGGTCCGGAGGGCGTCGGTGAGCGCGTCAAATGCGCCGAATCGCTCCCGGAGCTGGTGGAGCTCGGCGTTCACCCGATCGAAGGCGTCGTACTTGTCGTGGGCGCGGCGCTCGAGCTCCCGGCACCCACAAATCGAAACCCGTAAGCGCCATGACACAGAAACAGCGCACAAAAACGAGAGAAAGAAGAAAACGAACAACAACGCCCTACCTGGAAGACGCGCCATGCGGGGCCGCCATGGACCCTCAGCGCCTCGTTCAGCGCGCGGTCGAGCGTGGCGCCGTGACTCCGTAGCTCTCCCCCGAGCTCCCGCTCCCCCCGGGGCGTCGGCCGAACGCGGGGGATCGCCGCCGGCCCCCTCACCGGGCGGGGTGGCCGGCACGAGAGGACGAGGCCTCGGCGCCATGTCCTCGGTCCCCGCCACCATGTGACCCTCGTGCCGCCTCACGAGGGCCCCCTCCGGGGCTCGGGGGAGCGCGTGGGGAAGCTCGCCCACCGATCCCCACCGGGCGGCGGGGATTCGTCGTCCGGGACCTCCACCACCTCCGCCCTTGCGCCGCCTCCGCCGGCGCCTCCACTTGCGCCTCCACGGCCGCGGGCGCTCGACGCGGCGCCACGGCCACCGCCTCCCGGTCGCGCCTCCGCGGCGGCGGCGCCCGTCCGCCCTCCTCGGCCGCGACCACGGGCGCCACCGCGAGCCGCACCCGCTCGGCCTCCGCGGGCGGCCCCGGCGCCGCGGCCGCGTCTCCGTCCACGGCGCCCACCGCCGGCGGGGGTCATCACCGCGGCCGCCGCCGCGGCCGCGCCTCGCCACGGCCCGGCGCCCGCCGCTCCTCGACGACCGGCGGCCGCGTGGCGGCAGGTTGACCGGCCGGCCGAGGTCGCGAGGCCTCCGCCCGCGCCTTGCGAGCCCTCGCCCGCCGCCGCCGTACTCGCCCCCGCCCGCGACGCCCTCGACGAGCGCCGCCGGGTAGGGATGGATGCGTCCGCCCTCAGCACCTTGGCCGGTGCGAGGGGAGGCACGGTTGGCACCACCCTGCGCAAGCACAAACAGAAAGTCGGAAGGCCTAATCGTCAAAAAACTAAACCGAGCTGAAGAACGAGCCCCTTACCTCGAAGAGGAAAAGGCGCGCTTCCTTTTCCTCGAAGCTTCAGCAGACGAGGCCGGCGCGCCCGCCGCCGCGCCTCCCCCGACGCCGCCGCGCGGCGCGCGCGGCCCCGCCCCCGCGCGCGGCGCGCTACCGCGCGCGCGGGCACGCTTGCCGCGCGCGCCCGCGCGGCACGCGCCGGCGCCTCTACGGTGCGCGCCGCCCCCGGCGTCGAGCGCCGGCGGCGGGCGCCGCCGCGCCCGCCCCGAGGCGATGCCGCCCTTGCCGCCGGAGCCGGCTCCGGCGACGGGGGCGCAGGCTCCCACCTATCAGAAGGGCCCTGCCCCTCAGCCTCTTCCTCTTCGTCCTCCTCCGAGGACGAGTACTCCTCGGTTCCCGAGGAGGAAAGCCCCAGCTCCTCGCGCCGCCGGTACTCCGCGTTCCGTCGCTCACGTGCTCCCTCCGCGCGCCGCCGCGCGTGCTCCCTCCCCGCGCGCCGCCCGCTCCCCGCTCCCGCCGCCGTGCCGCCCGACCGAGCGCGCGGGAGTCGGGGGTGGGCGGAACGGACTTCGAGGCGGTGAAGTTCACCAGCTGCATGCAGGAACGTCAAAGGCGCGTCAGGAGGCAGAAGCAGCACCAAGAACTAAAACAGAATCAAGAATCACACTCACCAGCGGGCCGGTGGGGAGCATCTCGAGGTCCCACGGGGTCCGGTCCGGGTGCTTCGGCATCCGGTGTCGACGGCGTTCCGCGCCGGGTGAGCGCATACGGCCGCCCGAGGGGGTCGGGAGCATCCGCGACCTCGCCAGCGCGACGGGGTCCGCCTCCTCTGTCATCTCGTAGATGCAGAGCGGCCTCTCCATTAGAGGAACGACCCGCCGATGATGGAGGAAGGCGAGGACGCCCACCGCGGTCAGCCCCTGCGCCGCCAGGCTCCTGAGGGTGGCCAGGACCGAGTCCTGCCGCCTCCGATGCTGGGGCGTGGACACCCTGTAGCCCCAAGAGCTGGGCTTCTCCTTGAACACCCGACCGGTGTAGGGGGGGAGGCCGGGCTCGGCGTTGCGCAGGTAGAACCATCCCCGCTCCCAGCCGGCGTTGTTCGTCGTCATGGTGCAGGGGATGTAGTCGTCCTTGAACTGCCCCCGCAGGGCGAGTGACATCCCGCCGGCGCGCACCGCGAGGCGGGTCCTCGGCTCCGTCGTGGGCTGCGTGAAGAGCTCCGCGCGGAAGAGATGTATCCAGAGCTCCCAGTTGACTGGGATCCCCATATACCCCTCGCAGACGCCCACGAACGTGGCCGCCTGCGAAATCGCGTTGGGCGCAAAGTTGTGCAACTCCACGCCGTAGTAGTGGCACAGCGCTCGCATGAAGCGGCTCACCGGCGCGTTGAAGCCTCGCTCGTGGAAGCGGATAAAGCTCACCACGTAGCCTTCCGACGGGTTGGGCGCGCGGTCCCCCACCGGCGGCACTATCCACTCCGCCGGGCGGCCATTCTCGTTTGCCGCCAGTTGGCCGGCGGCGACCAGCTCGCCAAGGGACAGCGGGGTCACCGTCGACCGCTCCCAGGCGTACGGGTCAAGGATCGTGAGGGGCGGAAGCGGCGCCATGAGAAGAGGAGAAAGGAATGCGAGAGCGGAGGACGGGAAGAGGAAGAAGAGCTCTAATGGCGAAGTCGCACGGTGGCGAAAGCAAAGCGAAGAAGGAAGCACAAGGGGCTAAAATGGCGGAGCGCTAAGGTAAAAAACCGCCGCTTCCCCTTCCTCTCAGATTTATAAGCCGTGGGCGAGCTCTCCGGAGCGGATGTCCCGCGCGCACTAACTGCAGGGAATCTTTTCTTCTCGCTGACGAGCGGGCCCCGCCACGACCGCAGCGGCCACATCACCGCGAACGGGCCATCATCACGGTGAAGACTAGCGAGGGCCGTGGCGGCGGTCATGTCCGCCCGCCCACGCCGCCCACTACGCGCGCGCGCGCGGCCGCGACGCCTAAAAAGGCGCGCCCGCGATGCGAAACCGCAGCCTCTACTGTGGAGCATTTAATGCCCCGGTCCCTTGCAAAGCAAGGAGAACCCTCGAGCGGCACGGACTCCTGGCTCGGGATAAATTCAACCCTCGAAGGGACATTGGCGTGAGAAGGTCGCCACGAGGTCCGTCTGAAGCAAAGCGGGCCCCGTAAGCACCCATGCCACGCAAAACCCTCGAGCGGCACGAGCCCCTGGCTCGAGACGATGTCAGCCCTCTAAGGGACATTGGCGTGAGAAGGTCGCCACGGGGTCCGTCTGAAGCAAAGCGGGCCCCGCAAGCACCCATGCCACGCAAAACCCTCGAGCGGCACGAGCCCCTGGTTCGAGACGATGTCAGCCCTCTAAGGGACATTGGCGTGAGAAGGTCGCCACTGGGTCCGTATGAAGCAAAGCGGGCCCCGCAAGCACCCATGCCACGCAAAACCCTCGAGCGGCACGAGCCCCTGGCTCGAGACAATATCAACTCTCTAAAGGGGCACATGCGTGAGAAGGTCGCCCGGGGCCCGCTTGAAGCAAAGCAGGCACCACAAGCACCCATGCCACGCTGTGCTACTGACCAGCGCCTCGGGGGCTGGCTCGCCCAGACCCCTCGACGGCCGCAAACAAAAAAGACGGGGCCGCCCAGGCGCCGCCCCGCACGGCCCTACTGATCAGAGGTTCGAAGCCTGACCCTCGACGGGTTCGAAGAGGCGCCCCAGATCGCAGAGTCAGGGACGACGAAGGCACGCGCATTCGAGCCGTTCCTCGAGCCCACCGGCCCGAGGGTGCCCCATATGTTGTGTTCGAGAGCCAGCGAGGGCAGCTAGCCGGGGGATCCCACCGAGGGAGAGCTTCCGCGCCCTCGGTCCCTATCGAACGGGACCGAGCCCCACCTAGCAAACCCACACAAGCGCTTCCATGGACGTGTCTCTGGACCACGCAGCCTACCCTTATCGAACGGGGCATGGGCGTCCACTCGAACCACCCACTAGCAGCTCAACGAGGAACCCGCAATTCGCGACCCGCTCGATGGGGGTTGCGGAAACCTCACCCTCCGTCCCGCGGAGGGACGGCGAGGGAGCGTTAAGAAGCAAGTTGTAAAGTTCTACCCGATCGCCTCGAACGGGCCCAGGCTCGGGGGCTTGACGCACGGCTACACCTCCTTGAAATGCACCCGCCGGAGACAGCACCAGCAGCGCGTGCGTCGCCGAAGCCGACTGAGATATCGCCGACGCCGGTTGAGACATGTACCACGCCCTCTGGCCAGCTCTCGCGGTTAACCCCTGCAGGAGCATCCACGCCCCGCGGGGGCTCGGGGGCTAGACCCGCGGGTCCGCTGACGCGGCCCCACGGAAAGCGTTCGCAAAACAAGGAGGGAAGAACGTCCTATCGGTAGGTTCCGGCACCGCGGGAGCCTCAATGGCAAACCCGCCGATGCTCGGGGGCTGCGTCGGGGACAGCCCCTAGGGGTCCCCTTAAACAACGGGGAAATCCTCACTTAAAACCCGCAACAAAGCCAAAACACGCTTGCCTAACCATGCGAAGATACGACCCATGCCGCGAGGGACCCCGACGGCCCACCAAGGCGGACCTCTTGAAGATCCCCTCGAGCGAGGCTCCGCCTCGCTCGAGGATGCGCGCCCCCTCGGGGCGGGCTCCGCCCCTTTCGAGGGGGTGCGCTTCCCTCGAGCGGGCTCCGCCTCGCTCGAGGGCCCGCTCCCCCTCGAGCAGGCTCCGCCTCGCTCGAGGGTCTGAACGCATCTTGCCACTGAGGAGGTGGAGACAAAGCTGCCTTGAAGGGGATTCTCTGAGATTCAGCGGCAATGAGATCTCGAGGGTCAGGATTCCCCACAGTTTCAAGGTAATAAGACTGCGAATTGGCCTCGATAGGAATCAAAAGAGCAGTAGAAGGTTCCTGGAGGAAAGCGGAAAAGGAAAATCTCAGGTAAAATTGAAAACCTAATGCCGAACAAGGTTTGCGGGGGATGAATTTACCTGAGCAGCTTGGTTCTGAGTTGCCATTGGAGGTTCGAGCTCGGAACGAGGGGATCTAGGGTTGGATCTGAACGAAGATTCCGGCGGATTGCGAAGAACAAAAGGTGTTTGTGATTTGACTCAAGGATTCGTGGTCGGAGTCAATTGTGGAACAAAATTACTTTTATCCCACAATTGAAGGGGCATGTGTTAACACCAAAATTTGGTAAGGAGTCCGACCCGTGGGTCCGGTTCGAAAAAGAGTCCGTCCGGTGGAAGGAAGGATATTTCCGAGAGATTTTCGGCAAAGAGATCCGCGGTCGGCTATCTTGCTCCCGGTTCGGCAAAGGAACGAAGAGAGCCGATTTTGCGGGATTGGACGGTGACGTGGCTCAAATCGGGGGAGACGAATGGATGGACGAGCGATCGAGTTTAGTTAGGCAATGAATCCATTCGCGAGTTGTAATCAACGGGGTATAAATACGATCCCTGGATGTATGTAACAAACACGATCATTCTTCAATACACACCGGCCTTACGCCAAACCCTAGAGTCCTTGTCGTGTCGTCGAGTTCTTCGAGAGGGCCAATCGATCCGTCGACCTCCGTGAGTACGGCAACCTTGTATCATGTCTAGTATCATGCGGTGGATTTAGATCTGATGCAAGTAGTCTTGTTACCATGCTTCGTGTCATGCGGTAGATTCAAGCTTGGTTCAAGAGGGTTTCTTGTTAGATCATGAGCCATGCGGTAGGCTAAGATCTGGCTTGAAGCTAGTTATCGGCTCTATTGGATTTTGGCAAGATCCAATAGATTCATTAAGTTATCCCGTGTTATCTTGAGTTTTACTTTATGTTTTAATTCATGTAACACATCCTTGCCCAATCTAGATGGGTTTGGATCGGCTATATCTCTTTTAAGATCCTTGTGCGAGCGGGTTTCGTGTTTTGACGCGTGGATCTTGTGTTCTCTGATAGCCGAAACCGAATCGATCTAGGTTGTTACGTGTTGCGGGTTCAAGCTTGCTTCGTTCGTATAAATCTTGAAAGAACCGGGTATCATGCGGTAGATGCAGGTTTTTGGGTTGCTTTGGAGCTAGTCATCCGGTGGATTAGATTCCCAGATCAGTCTGATAGATTTATTCACGTGGTAATGTTTGTTCCTTCTTCATGGACCCTGGATCGGCTGTTCAGCCGTATTCGGTTATGTTTTCACGAGTAGATCACGTGCATTATTTATGTTTTAAATGATGTATGCTTTTAGATTTCCATATTTAGATTGTATTATGCGGTGGATAGATCTATTTGTGGAGAGTGGTGCGTTTTTCATGCAAGTCGTATCATGCGGTGGATAGATTTGTCTGACATCGTGCTCGACGGATTTTAAAGTAACTAGACATGCGGTAGACTAGTGCTTTGGATCTATGCATGCTTATTTAATATATGATTATGTCCGTGCTTTACTTCATTTATTTAACTTTAATCTTCATAGAGATCGGTCATAACTTTGCACGTACATCTTTGCTTATACGAAGACCGGTTGTTGTCATGCTTACGTCATCCATTCGGCAGTTGTTCTTTTTCCCTCCGTGGTTACCCGAATGGTCGTGGTTCTTTGACGGATAGCTTCACATAGCTATGTGTCATCCTGCTTGGCTTTTTTCGGCCGTAAATATGGAACCTGTCCGGTACCACCCGCAAGTTCCAAGCTTTGGTATTTACTTGCTTTATCTTTTGTTAATTTTCGGGAAAAATTGGCGGCACGTCATTTGCTCTCTGCGCGTGCGAAGCTAGCTTTGTTCGGCTTCTTTGTGTGATTGGCGTTGAGTGCACTTTTTGCGCCAACACACTTTTTGGCACGCTCGGTGGGACCAACGTACCGAACCGACTCAAGATGCCCGAGATTGGCGACCTTATGGATGTCAACTTGGAAGATCTTTCTCGGAGCGACGGCAGCGGCTCCAAGACGTCGTAGATCAATTTCGGCGAAGTGCTGTTGTCGTTTAAGAAGAACGAAGCGGCGTCCCATATCCGAAGAATGAGATGCCTAGAGTGCGCTACGGGAGAAGTCGACGCTACGTCTCGGCAAGAAAAGGAGGAATGCGCGCGGGTGTTCCAAGAGTCGGCCAGATTACATGCTCACCAAGCACAACAAGGCCTTTCTCGGATCGCTCCGGCGGATGATGGTGGCCATCTTTGGCCCTGGCATGGAGCAAGCGTTCGGGAAGACGCCCTTCCAGAAGAGCACCATAGAGCTGGGTGAGTCAAGCTCTCAGCCGCCGCTACGGAGCCAGCCACAGCAGCCTCCTCCTCAGAGTGCCGGAAGCCAAGCGTTCCAACCTCCTCCACAGGGTGCTGGGGGGCAGCCGGTTCAGCCCCCGTTGCAAGCTTCAGGAAGTCAACCAATCCTGCCGCCACCACGGAGCAAGGCACGGGTCGGCCGTGCAACGGCCGATCCGTACCGGCCTACGTACGGAGACCTAGCGTTCGGCTCATCCGGGGCCCCACCTGACCCCGGTCGAAGAATTGCTCCGTCGACCAACCGGCTCCCGAGAAGAATTTGTACGGCGGTGGTTATCATGAAGTGGGAAATTACGGAGCGTTCGACGCCTTCCCGCACCCGGGGTATGCGCCACTGCGGCAGCGCGCGAGAAGATGACGCCCTAGCGCGCAAGATGGCCGAATTGATGCGGGAATCGGTTCGGCCTCAAGCCAAAGATGCGGGCCCCGCTTATAGGCCGCCGTTCCGGAGTGGTACTATAACGTGCTCTTGCCGCCAAGGGTGAAGCCGCCGACGGAATTCACAAAGTTCTCGGGGCGAGGATGAAACAAGCACGGTCGAGCACATCGCCCGTTACCTCATGCGGCTTGGGGAATGCTCGGCCGAGGAGACATTCGGGGTTCGCTACTTCCCCGCCTCGGCCGACGGGTCCGGCTTTTCGGTGGTTCTCGTCCCCGCCCCCCTGAATCGGTGGCCAGATGGAAGGATTTGGAGCGTAAATTCCACGCTCATTATTTCAGCGGCAGCTCTGAGAAGAAGCTGATTGATCTCGCCACCCTGAAGCAAAGGCACAGCGAAACACCGCTGGAGTTTCTTAGAAGATTCAGGGAAGTCAAAGGCATGTGCTTCTCGCTGAACTTGCCAGACGATCAGCTGGCTGATATGGCCGTCGCCGGAATGTTGCCAGCCGTGCGCGAGAAGCTATTTGGGATGGAGTTTGAAAACCTGGGCCAGCTGTCGCAAAAGTTATCTCTGATGAGCAATCAGGCATATGGCCTCAAGAAGGACCCCAAGTTTGGCAAGCAAAGATGACGTCGCTGATATCTACAACCAATTCTTGGACAAGGCTGATTTGTTCGAGGATTCTGATGACGAATTGGAAGTAGCTGCAGCAGAGATCATGTGGGGCAAAGAGCCCTTGACAATGAATCAGCGTTGGGTCAAGCAGACCAAAGGGACTTACGACTTCGACATCACAAAGGCTGATAAGTTGTTTGAGCTCTTGGTAAAGGAAGGCCGAATTAAGCTGCCCGAGGGGCATTCTATGCTTCGGCCCGATGGAGTCAAAGCGAAACGTTACTGTGGCTTCCATGACAGGGATTCACACTCCATCAACGATTGCAGGGTCTTCAGGATGAGGATCCAGAAGGCTATCCAGGAGGGACACCTCAAGTTCGATAACAAGATGAAGCTGGATGGCCACCCCTTTCCTCGAACATGCTCGGCTTTTCCGTCAACGCGATAACGACCGAGGAAAAGGGAAAAGTCAAGGTCCCGACCTCGGCCCGGGTCCAAGCAAGGTGGAGCGATGGACCCGGAGCGCCGAGGTGACCCTAGAGCAAGTACGGGCGACGCCCCCGCGTTCTCAAGAGCCACATCGAGATTGGGGAATCATCCAGGCCTAAGCCCAAGGTGACGTCACGCATTCTCCTCAACAAATGGCAGCGCCAGATGGAGAAGGAGCGCTACCAGAAGCGTCGTCACGAGGAAGAGCAGCGCAGAGCTGAAGAGGAAGCGCGCAGAAGGGACCAAGAACAGTACACACGCGAGCAGGAGCGCGCCCACTGGGGATGCGCCTTCTTCAGGCACTGCTGGAATGAGGGCCTAAAGCTGCCCACATTGAAGAACTGTCCTGAATGCAGCGACAGATACGTTGAGTACGGGCGAGGAAGCGCAATCGCCGATCCGTCCACGAAAGACTTGGAAGGATCCACCCGAATGGGGATCGGCGTCAAAAAATTGGGGTCATCGATCATCCCAGGAAGCGCCAAGCTGATCTCAGGTGGGTTGATCAGGAAGAGGACGAGGATGTCCACGTCTGG
Source organism: Cenchrus americanus (assembly GCA_947561735.1). NCBI lineage: Eukaryota > Viridiplantae > Streptophyta > Magnoliopsida > Poales > Poaceae > Cenchrus > Cenchrus americanus. The sequence goes on along the minus strand of OX387242.1, from coordinate 121,591,680 downwards.
CAGAAGGGGCAGTGGTGCCCGCCGGTCTACGCGGGGAGCCGAAGAGGCGGGTCCGGCGCTTGAGGAACCGCGAAATGAAGCAAGCCGGGATCCAGACGAGGCAGAAGTGGCGCCCCAAAGACCAACCAGAAGGATCGAAGCGTTCGGCTCCTACATGCATGGTATACTTCCTGCCGAACGAGTTCATGGCTCCCGCTAACCGAGGTTATGCGGGGAGGAAGCTTCCTTTGATGACGAGCGACCCCGAGGGGATGATGGCACAACCGGTGCCGGCCAAGCGGGGCCATCTTCGACAAGCCGGCCAAGAATCGCCATATGAGGCCGCTGTACTTGAGGGGGTACGTCAATGGCAAGCCATTGACCAAGATGTTCGTCGACGGTGGAGCGGCAGTCAACGTAATGCCGTACACCACCTTCAGGAAGCTTGGCATGGGCCCGAGCGATTTGACACCTACAAGCATCATCTTGAACGACTTCACCGGAAATCCCTCAGACACCAAAGGATGCGCTCACATGGACTTGATGATCGGGTCCAAGACGCTGCTCACCACCTTCTTTGTCATCGAAGGCAAAGGAGCCTACGCCTTTCGCCGCTTGGGCGGGGCCCGGATTCATGCTAATCGCCGCGTCCCATCCACCATGCATCAACGGCTTATCCGGTGGGTGGATGATGAGATCGAGGTCGTACAGGCAGATGACTCCGTGAGCGTGGCCAACATGGAACCAGCCTTCTGGGAGTACCAAGGCATCGATTGCTTCTCAGGGAAAAACTGGGGAGAAGGTCCTGTTGAACCTGTCAGCAGTGACCAACAGCCGATTCAAGCAGTCGGCTCTTATAGTAATTTTTAATGGAGAACCCCGTGGATGGCACTGATGGCAAATTGGGGCGAGGATTCATGTCGGCTGATAAACTGGAAGAAGTTGACATTGGAAGCGGTGATAAGCCAAGGCCGACGTTCATCAGTGCAAACTTGCAATCAGACTTCAGGGGGAACTTAATTGAGCTTCTCAGAGAATATAAAGATTGCTTCGCCTGGGATTACTCGGAGATGCCTGGATTGGATCGTTCCATCGTCGAGCACCGGTTGCCAATCAAGCCTGGTTTCAAACCGTATAAGCAACCGCCCCGGAAAATCTACAAGGATGAAGTATTGGCCAATGTGAAGAAGGAAATCGAAAGATTACTTGACGCAAACTTCGTTCGGCCATGCAGATATGCGGAGTGGATTTCTAACATCGTCCCTGTGTATAAGAAGAATGGGAAAATGAGGGTTTGCATAGACTTCAGGGACCTAAACAGAGCTACTCCCATGGATGGATACCCGATGCCTATTGCCGATTTGTTGATTGACGCCGCTGCTGGACACAAGGTGATTAGTTTCATGGATGGCAACGCGGGATACAATCAGATATTCATGGCAATAGAGGACATATCGAAGACGACCTTTAGATGTCCGGGTCATATAGGCCTATTCGAATGGATAGTCATGACATTTGGGTTGAAAAATGCCGGTGCAACCTATCAACGGGCCATGAATTACATTTTTCATAAGTTGATCGGCAAAACTGTGGAGATCTACATCGATGATGTGGTAATCAAGTCCTTAAGTCATGACACCCATCTGGAAGATGTGAAGAAGACCTTGGAGTGCACCCGGAAGCATGGTCTGAAGATGAATCCAAACAAGTGCGCTTTTGGGGTATCGGTGGAGAGTTCTTGGGGTTTCGGGTCCACGAAGGGGGGAATCGAAGTTGGCAAGAAGAGCATGAAAGCCATTGATGAAGTCGTTCCTCCAACCAACCTCAAGGAATTGCAATCACTGCTCGGCAAGATCAACTTCGTGAGAAGATTCATCTCAAATTTATCACAGAAGGTGTTGCCATTCTCTCCATTGCTGAAGCTAAAGAAAGATCAGAAATTCACATGGGGCGACGAACAACAAAAGGCTTTTGATGAGATCAAGCAATACATGAAGGAGCCGCGGTCTTTGGTTCCTCCTCAGCTGAACAAGCCTTTCAAGTTGTACGTGGCGGCCGATACCCAAACTATTGGATCGGCCCTTATTCAAGAATTCGAAGGAAAGGAGCGGGTAGTAGCTTATCTTAGCCGAAAACTACTTGATCCTGAAACCAGGTATTCGGCTATAGAGAAACTGTGTCTTTGCGTGTACTACTCGTGTACAAAGTTTCGGCACTACTTGTTGAATGCCGAATGCACCGTATACTCGAAGTTTGACGTGATAAAACATATGTTATCTATGCCAATTTTGAATGGTCGGATTGGCAAATGGATTTTAGCTCTATCAGAATTCGAGTTGAAGTTCGAACCGGCAAAAGCCATCAAAGGACAGGTCATTGCCGATTTTATAACTGAACATCGTGACCCTTCGATTGATCTGCTTGAAATTACCCCTTGGGCTTTATTTTTTGACGGGTCATCGTGTGGCAAAGGTGGGGGAGTAGGGATCCTGCTAACTTCGCCCAGAGGTGAGATGTTTGAATTCGCTATTCCTATACAACCCACTGTCACAAATAACCAGGCTGAGTACGAGGCACTACTTCGAGGACTTCAATATTTGAGAGAAGCTGGGGCCGTCTCAGTTGAGATCTATGGAGATTCAGAACTGGTAATCAAGCAATTGAACGGCCAATACGAGTGCAGGAGCGAAGCGCTGAGGAGTTACTACGAAGAGTGCAGGGAAATCTTGAAGAACTTCCCATTGGTAACCCTACAGCACATTCCTAGAGAGCATAACGAAGAAGCAAACAGGCTAGCTCAGAGCGCCTCTGGTTACAAGGAGAGTCAAGAAGCGTTTGCTGCAGAAGTGTGTGCACTAAGGGCGGATCTTGCGGAAGATGATTGGAGGAAAGAAATCGTTGATTACTTGAAAGATCCATCCCGAAAAGTCTCTAGGAAACTCAGGTACAAAGCAATTAAGTTCGTTCTTCTGGATGATAATTTATTTTATAAATCATTAGATGGGGTATTGCTTTGTGATGCCCGGGTCCCGGAAGAAGCCAAGAACATGATGAGCGAGGTGCACGATGGGATATGTGGAGCGCACCAATCGGCCTATCGAATGAAATGGGTTATTAGACAAGCTGGATGCTTTTGGCCGACGATATTAGAGGATTGCTTTGAGTATTAAAAGGGATGTCAAGATTGCCAGAGGTTTGGGAATATTCAAAGAGTCCCTGCATCAGCACTGAATCCCATCATCAAGCCATGGCCATTCAGGGGCTGGGGTATAGACTTGATTGGCCAAATTCATCTGCCATCTAGCAAAGGGCATAAGTTCGTGCTTTTGGCTACAGATTACTTCACCAAATGGGTCGAGGCAATCCCACTGAAGAAGGTGACGTCAGAAAACATGATCGAATTCGTCAAGGAACACATCATCTATCGATTTGGGATCACTCAGACGATTACCACTGACCAGGGGGCACAATTCGTGTCATTGGAATTCAGAGATTTTGCCGAAAGCATGGGAATCAAATTGTTTAATTCTTCTCCATATTATGCCCAAGCTAATGGTCAAGCAGAGGCTTCTAATAAGATCATGATCAAGCTGATACAGAAGAAGATCGATCAGAAGCCAAAGAGGTGGCATTCGGTACTCAGTGAAGCGCTGTGGGCTTACCGAATGGCCCCCCATGGAGCTACAAAGACTTCTCCTTACGAGTTGGTTTACGGGCATCATGCAATCCTGCCTTGGGAAATACAATCAGAGTCAAGGAGAGTGGTGCTGCAAAACGAGTTGAGCTCCAAGGATTACAGTGGCCTAATGATGGATGAGTTAGAAGATTTGCATATGATCCGTCTCAGGGCCCTGGAGAACATCGAGAAAAACAAGCTACGAGTCGCCAAATACTATAACAAGAAAGTAAAAGTAAAGCAATTCGCAGAAGGTGATCTAGTTTGGAAAGCGCTATTGCCGATTGGAACTAAATACAGTGAATTCGGCAAATGGTCCCCTAGCGGGAGGGGCCTTTTCGTGTGGTCAGATGCGTTCCTGGTAATGCATACATATTGAAAACTTTGCTAGGAGAAGAATTTTCCGCTGCGATAAATGGAAGATATCTGAAGAAATATTATCCTAGCATTGAAATTGATCGATGATTACACGCATCTGGCACGAAAATAGCCAGCGCTCAAGGATGAGGCCGCCTTTAGAACAAAATCCATGAACAAGAGAAAATGGCCAGTGCCTGGATGCATTGCCCTTAGCTCAATACTACATTACAACTGCTTCTTGCAGGATCACATCTAACAACCCTGATGGTCAGGTTCCCGAGGAGGTGGGAAGCAGAAGGCGTGGAGAAAGAAGCGAAAGTATGATTCAATCTTTTCTGTACTTCTTCGGCTGCTGCTCCCTCTTCAGTTGTTCCAGGACCACCGTGACGGCAACTTGGAACGCACGAGGATGACCGTGATTGGCGGCCTCTACCAAACTATCCCAGGCCGCCTTCGAGTTGCTTTGTACTGTCGAGAGACATCCGGGAGCGAGGAGAAATCAAGGTCGGAGGAAAGAAATCCGGGGGCAAGCATGAAGGAGTCGGGGAGCATTTACCCCCTACTAGTGCTTCCCGAGCCATGCGACGCTCGCGCTCGGCTTGGCAACGGGCGGACATGTCCCTGAGGCCATGCTCCAGGTGCCGGACGCGGCGGCGCAGCTGATGGTTGGTCCTCTGTTCAGGCGTGGCATCCTCTGCTTCGGGAGAGGAATCGGAGGAGATGTACTCAGGCACATCTTCGGTCCCGATGACCTCTTCGGGAAGCAAATCAAGGCTGAAAAGGACGAGAGGAAAACATGAAGCGCAAGATCAAGCGGGAGAACAAGGAGCAAATCAAGAAAGAACTCACTTCCGAATCGTACGCTTCCTTGATGAGCCGCTCCCCTGAGGTTGTCTACCCTTGTCCATGGCGTTGGGGTTTTTTTCTCTAGCGGCAGGGGAAGAGATGAGAAATGATGAAGGAGTGTGCGAGTGGATTTGCAGAGCACCCCACGGGCTATTTTATTGACCGGGGAGGCGCATTGGGAGTGATGATTTGGCCCAAGACACACCCGTTGGAATACCAAGCGGCGGGGTTTTCCACCGGAGTGCGAAAAGTTTTCTCTTGAACGGTGTTTACGGATTGCCGAATTGGGATCCTCTCGTGGATTTTGCGCCAAGGGGCGAGTTGTTCTCACGCGTTCGGCTAAAGATAGTTCCGGATGCATTCAGAGAAAAATTCGCAGATGCAAAATGCAAAAGGGAGTCGTCGCAGAACAAGTGCAGAATTCAAAAGTTCCTCATATATTGCCGATATTTACACATCCCTAGTACAATCTAGTCGAAGAGCCTATTCAACACAGATTGGGGATGGGTAATTTCGGCAATGGCGCGCCGTGGCCGTCAAGGCGCTCCGGGGATGAGCTCGATCTCGTCGATGTCCTCCGGCGCGCCGCCCGAAATCCACGCGGCCTGGTGGAATAGTCGACGTCCGTATGCGTCGCCATCGCGGCCCGAGGCCCAAGGTGGTGCCCAAACGAACGCCATGGACGGCCACCTCGTCGACGCGGTGCTCCACCACGGCCAGGCGCTCCGCCGGCGTGTCGCCGCGGGCATTCACCTTTTCGGCCAATTGCTCTACCAGCGCCTTTAGCTGGTCGAGCTCAGCATCGCGGGCTGCAAAGAGCAAGCAGAAAGGATTAGCATCAAAGGCCGGGCTGGATCAAGAATCAGTCTCAGAGCCATACCGTCGATGGCCTCCAGCAGCTGTTTACGCTGGTCCTCCCATTCTAGCTCGGCCACGCCCGCTTTCTTGGAGACGTCCTATAGACGGATGATAGAGAAGCTCTGATGTCTTCAGGGAGTTCTTGACTAATGGATTCAAACATCTCTTCGAAATGATGAAGATCATTGAACTGATCCTGAACATATTTTTCTAGCCAGGCTGCAATTTCTTTAAGTTTGGGCAACACTTCATCTGGCAGTGGCTGATATGTTTCTCTCATCACCTCGGCAGTTAAATTGCTCTCTAATGGCAGGCTTGATGATGATGGAGCCTGATCCTGAGAAACAACGTTGCCGAAGTTAAGAATGCTAAACATCGAGGTACCAAAATTAAGTACAGATGGATACCTCATGGCTGGTTCCTTGAGCAGGGGCGATCACAGGCGAAGGAGATGCTCCAGGAAGAGCCGAAACTTCCAAGCTGAGAGGCGTCGAGGCGGTTATCAGCAGCTCGTGAGTTTCCGGCTGGTGAGGAGTCGGATCCGCCTCTGTTGGATTGGTTATCTCTGCTTGACCAACAGGTGATGGCACCCTTGGGGAATTTGGTGGCTCCAGTTGAATTGGGAGGTTCATCTCTGGAGAGTTTGCTGCTTCTGCGGAAGGTGATGAGGATGAGATCTCCACTGGGATGGGTAATTCAGCCCCGGATGAACTTGCTTGCTGGACCACTGGAACATTTACAAGCTGCCCTTCGTTGTTTCTTCGCAAATGCCAAATTGGGAGGGTAAATACCAGTGTTCATCCTCAAGAAAAAGCAAGTAGAAGTCATACCCGTGGATGGAGCATTGGCGAGTGTACCGGGTCCGGGAGGCCGCCGGGCTTTGGTCTGAAATGCACAGTAATATGATTCATCAAGAACAGAGTGACCTGGTAATCAAGAAAGTAAAAGGGTTTACCTCAACAAGCACTTTCTTGACAGTCCTTCTTCTTTTAGCACTTGAAGGGGCAATCAGATGCAGACCTTGCCTCCTGTCTGCAGCAAGGCTAGAAAGGCTGGGATCTGTTGTAGCGTATCTGGCCATTAGTTGATGCAGAGTTGTGGATTTGAATCCTAGTGCTGAAATTGGGCCTTCAGCGTTGTAAGCAATTGCCCTGGCTCGAGGGGCGGGGCACCGTGTTCTGTGTGGACGGAAAGATGAAGGTCGGGACCATGAATAAAGAGGGAAGGTCCGATCTAAGGGCTCATTGTATTACCTCCGAAGTTGGCGAGAAAGTCGGTACCAACTCGCACGAATACATGAACGGGCTCACCGAACATATGGTCATGAAATTCTTGCCACCGGGGAGTTGAAGGTGGGGTGAGCTATGGTTGTGGGCACAAAAGGACATGTGTAGACCGTGGGACTGCATACATAGTTGAAAACTCTGCTGCCCTGCATCGTTCTTTGATTTCCTCCCTGGGTTTGAGGAATTCATGCAAGAACAATCTTGGGGGCATCTGGCCGCATCCAAGTTGTCTGGCCATTACATTAGGCTGATAGTATTCATAAGTACTGACATTCAGCCTCCCTCCATTGAACTCGGCCGGTAGTATGCATGGGCGGATTATGATATTAAAGATCTCCAAGAATTCCCTATCTTGATGGCCGGGTTCAAAGGAAAATTCAACAGGGAAGGTCAAGGTGTCGTTGCCTAGATAAGGAAGCCAAAGAGGATCGAGGAAACCTTTGAAGAACAACTCGAAGAGCTGGCCGATGTCTTCTTTGGATGGAAACGATTGAAGCCGCTTCTCCGTAGTTTTGGCATCCTCTGGTAGCTTGAGGCTCTCCTTCGGGGTGATTGGACAAAGGGAAGAACCCGGAGTTCAAATCGATGCCGACGATCCGATGCATGTGGAGGCTGCACCACATTTGAACAAACCACCAAGGGCCATTGACGCAAGTTATCCTCTGGCTGGTGTACATTTGGGTAACTGTTTGATGAAGCATATGATACACGCTGCCCAAGAAGAATTTTCCCAGAGGAAGGCGATTGCCACTAGCCAGATGAATCGCCATCGCGATATGGTTCAAAGTGGGTTCGTTGGCCTTACCACAGAAAACGAATCTGCACAGCCACATGTTCAAGAAGGCTCTGTATTCAATTTCGCCAAGGGGATTGTCTTTCATGTGCTTCAAGATATAATTCTTGTAACCATTCCCTGGCTTTACCCCCCGTCCGGCGTGAAGAGTTTTTGAAGTCCCGTGGTCAGGCGGATCCGGTGATGTCAAGGCCAGTGATCATATATACATCGGCCAGGGTTGGAGACATTGGGCCATGCCCAAAAAGGAAGGCGTTGACTCCATTTGACCAGAAGTGGCATGCGGCTATCAGAAGATCTTCATTCTTGGGGGTCTCAGCCACGGATAACTCCAAGCATTGAGCGATACGGAGAGCATCCAGGTTGGTCAATCCACTTTTATCTGCAAGGATCCTCCTGTACCAAGTCTTCCGGCCTCGCAATTGGGGGCAAAGGCCGGTTCTTGAACGCATCTTGCCACCGAGGAGGTGGAGACAAAGCCGCCTTGAAGGGGATTCTGCGAGATTCGGCGGCAATGAGATCTCGAGGGTCGGGATTCCCCACGGTTTCAAGGTAATAAGGCTGCGAATTGGCCTCGATAGGAATCAAAAGAGCAAGAGAAGGTTCCCGGAGGAAAGCGGAAAAGGAAAATCTCGGGTAAAATTGAAAACCTAATGCCGAACAAGGTTTGCGGGGGATGAATTTACTCCGAGCGACTTGGTTACGAGTTGCCATTGGAGGTTCGAGCTCGGAACGAGGGGATCTAGGGTTGGATCTGAACGAAGATTCCGGCGGATTGCGAAGAACAGGTGTTGACAGATTTGACTCAAGGATTCGTGGCTGGAGTCAATTGTGGAACAAAATTACTTTTATCCCACAATTGAAGGGGCATGTGTTAACACCAAAATTTGGTAAGGAGTCTGACCTGTGGGTCCGGTTCGAAAAAGAGTCCGTCTGGTGGAAGGAAGGATATTTCCAGAGATTTTCGGCAAAGAGATCCGCGGTCGGCTATCTGCTCCAGTTCGGCAAAGGAACAGTAGAGCTGATTTTGCGGGATTGGACGGTGACGTGGCTCAAATCAGGGGAGACGAATGGATGGACAGGCGATCGAGTTTAGTTAGGCAATGAATCCATTCGCAGTTGTAATCAACAGGGTATAAATACGATCCCTGGATGTATGTAACAAACACGATCATTCTTCAATACACACCGGCCTTACGCCAAACCCTAGAGTCCTTGTCGTGTCGTCGAGTTCTTCGAGAGGGCCAATCGATCCGTCGACCTCCGTGAGTACCGGCAACCTTGTATCATGTCTAGTATCATGCGGTGGATTTAGATCTGATGCAAGTAGTCTTGTTACCATGCTTCGTGTAATGCGGTAGATTCAAGCTTGGTTCAAGAGGGTTTCTTGTTAGATCATGAGCCATGCGGTAGGCTAAGATCTGGCTTGAAGCTAGTTATCGGCTCTATTGGATTTTGGCAATATCCAATAGATTCATTAAGTTATCCCGTGTTATCTTGAGTTTTACTTTATGTTTTAATTCATGTAACACATCCTTGCCCAATCTAGATGGGTTTGGATCGGCTATATCTCTTTTAAGATCCTTGTGCGAGCAGGTTTCGTGTTTTGACGCGTGGATCTTGTGTTCTCCGATAGCCGAAACCGAATCGATCTAGGTTGTTACGTGTTGTGGGTTCAAGCTTGCTTCGTTCGTATAAATCTTGAAAGAACCGGGTATCATGCGGTAGATGCAGGTTTTTGGGTTGATTTGGAGCTACTCATCCGGTGGATTAGATTCCCGGATCGATCGATAGATTTATTCACGTGGTAATGTTTGTTCCTTCTTCATGGACCCTGGATCGGCTGTTCAGCCGTATTCGGTTATGTTTTCACGAGTAGATCACGTGCATTATTTATGTTTTAAATGATGTATGCTTTTAGCTTTCCATATTTAGATTGTATCATGCGGTGGATAGATCTATTTGTGGAGAGTGGTGCGTTTTTCATGCAAGTCGTATCATGCGGTGGATAGATTTGTCTGACATCGTGCTCGACGGATTTTAAAGTAACTAGACATGCGGTAGACTAGTGCTTTGGATCTATGCATGCTTATTTAATATATGATTATGTCCGTGCTTTACTTCATTTATTTAACTTTAATCTTCATAGAGATCGGTCATAACTTTGCACGTACATCTTTGCTTATACGAAGACCGGTTGTTGTCATGCTTACGTCATCCATTCGGCAGTGTTCTTTTTCCCTCTGTGGTTACCCGAATGGTCGTGGTTCTTTGACAGATAGCTTCACATAGCTATGTGTCATCCTGCTTGGCTTTTTTCAGCCGTAAATATGGAACTGTCTGGTACCACCCGGCAAGTTCCAAGCTTTGGTATTTAACTGCTTTATCTTTTGTTAATTTTCAGGAAAAATTGACTGGCACGTCATTTGCTCTCTGCGCGTGCGAAGCTAGCTTTGTTCGGCTTGCTGTGTGATTGGCGTTGAGTGCACTTTTTGCGCCAACAGAAGGGACGCCGTCTTACCTACTCCTGTACTCCGTACGGGCCAATGTCAGCAGCTCCCTCGAGCCTATCAGAAGACATCACCACCATCCGCCGCCCTTCTACCCTCGAACCGCCACTGTTCGGGTACAAGATAGGCCATGATGGCCAGATCGCTGCAAGGATCGTCCGGACGGCCGCCCACTCTACAGCATAGCACGTCGTGCTTTCTCACGTAGCTAGATAGCGCGGCGCGCATGTGATTCGCCTCCTCCTTGATCTATAAAAGGAGGGCGAACCCCCCTGCCGCGGGGGGAAAAAGGGGAAACAAGCACACGAGACAGAGACACAACCCCACAGGAGACAGGTTGCGCCACGCACTTGCTTTCCAATCCCCTCACAACACCTTCAATCACTACGCCAGGGACTTGGAGGCCAGGCTTCCTCTCCCGCCTTGCTTGTAGCAGCCCCACTACAGGCACCCCCGGTGCTGAGCAATATAGTGCCTTGAGCACACCACTGCTGGACGTACGGCCCCCTCGGCCGGAACCAGGATAAACCCCGTGTCTCTTATTGCTTAGCATCGACCATTGAGGGATAGACCTCGACGCTTTCTACTGGTTAGTGTCGGGACCATATTCCGCACCGACAGTTTCTTTTGAAGTTCTTTCCCATAAGCAAGGTCCAAGACTTAAGGAGGCAAGTGCTCACTTTCAAGCAAGGAGAGGATGAAGGAATTGATGAAGCATGGGACCGTTTTAATGAACTACTTGAGCGAGGCCCGAACTTGGGATTTTCCGGTGACTTAATGTTGCATACCTTTTATTTTTCACTAACCCCTAACTCGTCTCGTTTTGTAAGCATGTGTGCCGGCGGTGATATAATGGATAAAACAATTAGTGAAGCCGCACAAATCTTACAAAGGATAAGCAATGGACAAAGAACAATACGAGATTGGCAAAGATGTTGTCAAGAGGAGCAAAATGACAAAAGCAAGCCCAAGGTGCTTGCTGAAATTTCTGAAAAAGATGAACCGGAGGTCAAGGAAGATGAACCAACCATACAAGAAAGTGAAGATCCACTTCCCAAGGTAAGAGAAGTCATTTCGGATGTTAAAAATGTTGAAACTAACATGAATGTAGGCCGAAGTATGTGGAATGCTAGACCATTGGCGGAGTTCAAGCAATCCGGTTGGGTTCAAGTTGATTTCGCCCCACTAATCAACTACCGAAGGAAGGAGGAACGCCAACACGTTGCCAAACTAGTTGAAGATATATTTGATCAAGAGATGAGTGGAGAGTCGATCCAAAAGATGTTTGAAGAAGAAAGAGATGAAGGAGATGAAGGATGGATCGACCGGTTTGACAACTCAAAGATTTATGATGAAGGAAGAGAAGAGTATAACCGTGATGAGCCTAGTGACTCAAAGGATAAATGGGAGAAGATAGGACTCAAGCTAGAAGATGAATGGGAAGGGTTTGACATAGATCAAGTACTCCAAGAAGGCCCCTCCCCACAAGGTGATAGCTTGTGTGCTATTGAAGCCTACACACTAGCAAATCTAGACATGGAAGTACTCAAGGATGAAAGAAAGAGTGAATCAACAATGAGCGATCTTGATGACATGTGGTACATGGAAGATAAAGAAAGCAACATACAAGTCTTTGAAGATGAAGATCTGGTTGATAAAGAAGACTTCAAAGAAGAGATGAATGCGTACATAGTTGAAGGATTACATGTTCCACATGATGAGTTGAAGAAATTGCAAGATGGTGATGAAGAGGCAACTACACTTGTTGAGATCAATTCGCCTTCAACACCGCTTGATGAACCAAATATCACTCTTGTTGAAAAATCTTTAAGGCCAAGGTACGCGCTGAAATCTCAAGATATTATTGGTATTGATATTGATAAATTCAAATACTCATGCTCAACCAATAGTATGAATGATAGTTTAATGTCTATGCCTTGTTCCAATAGTGATCATGTTGATAGGCTAGATTTTCTTGAGAATGAAAAAGAGGAAACATTTATTTTTGATCCAATTAATCTCACACCTAAACAACCTTTGCCTAATGATGAGCTAAGTGCTATGCATGAAACATATGCTTCTTTTATTTACACCTTGACTTGTTGCTACAATTCACATGTGGTGTTAATTATGGACGTGTATGTTTACAATAAGTTTTGTAAATCTCGATCATGCTTTGCGCTTGGTCAAGCTAATGACCTTAAAGAATCATATGTCGGGAAAGGCCCGATTTTCACTAACCATGTAGACAAGGCTTGAATAATGAAAAAAAGAAGTCATGCCTAAAAGAGTTGAAAGATAAATCATCAACCTCTCCGAATCCCGCGATGGATGCTGCTGTCTTCATCAATTTGAGAGCTTGTTCAGAGGTGTACAAATGAAGAAAATGAGATATTCAGAAGCTCCATCAAATTACCATTCCAACGCATCAAGAACCAACAAGTTTGAAGACCCGTGCAAGGAGTTATAGAGGAAACATTGAGCGTTGTGCGTTCTGAAATTTCAGAACAGATTTCATCGCCGAAGTAAAACAGACGTAACTCTCTTGTCCGGAGTCCGATTTGAGCAAATAAAGACTCGTTGGAAAGGAAATTTTGTGCACTGTGCAATGGAGTAGAGCTTGAGTATACTTTCTGTTCTGGACATTAAAAAAATAATAGAGTGAAGGCAGCACCGAAGGATGATAGAGAAGGAGATAACGATGAAACAAAAGGATGCTTTGGGCAAGTCTTCTATAAGTGATCAAGCACAACATGGGAAGTAAATTAAAGCTGCATTGGTACCTTTTCTTTTTGCATGAAGGGCCATGGCTATGCAACGAAAAGAAGGTATGTGAGAAAGTCGAGCTCTATGACTTTAAATGAAGCGCTTTTCGGGAGGCAACCCGTTTCTTTATGTTTTTATTCCTTTCTTAGAGAGAATAAAGAATGACACCATCTTATGATGATCAACTTGTGGTTATTAATCTAAGTTTAGTTTTCTTTTTAGAACCACCATCATGTTCATGCTCATATTTATTTATTTGCATGCATTGCATTTTGTTATCAACATGATGTTTCTTTGCATGTACATGTTTTGCATATAGTTGGCTTGGTTGTTTTAAGGCTCAATGATGTATGCTTTCATATCCATGTTAATGCTCCAGCTGGGCATTTTCCTTTTGTGATCTTGTGTAAATGTGGTGTTTAAACATGATTTCGGACCATCATCATTAAGTTTGATAAACCTTGCTAGCTTTTCATATGTTTTCATGTTGCATTGGTTAGTTTATAAGCTCTGCAATGCGCTTAATTTTCCTTGTGCTATAAGAGTTATTGATTTAGGGATAGACATGGTGTTTTAACCCTAGATATATAAACCTTTATGGCTATGGAGAAATTCAGCAACCTAGTTGTAAACATGGTGTTTAGAACTAGGTGAAAACATTGTCTTGTTTATATGCTTTCCTATCATGTGCATACACACCTTGCACCACGTACACTCATTAGGTTTTTATTCATTAAACTAATTATGCCACAAGTTAAGAATCTTAGGAGACATTGTTGGATTGTTGGCAATTCTATCTACTCCCAACCGTCACCTTGGGGGTAGAATGTGCGTTTAAAACGTCTTACAGGCAAGATAAAGACTCTCACTACAAGGAAATTGAAGGATGGCTAAGAAGTGCTTTGTCTTCTTCTCCATGAATAGCAAAATGCTAAGCATGGGGGAGACCCTGAATCTTCAACACGGAAGTGCAACATGACACTCTAGAAGATAGAATGATAAAGATCGTTAACATCTCCGGATCAATGCGCAAGAAGCCACCAATCTCATCAAAATTCAGCATGGTCTCGAAGGGAAAACACTAGATATTTTTGGATATTTAGAAGCCCCATGAAGTTACGATTCCAACAAATCAAGAATCAAGACAATCGGAGGTTCCTACAAGCGGTTATGCCCGAATCACCGAGTGCAACACGTCCTGAAATCAGTTTTGGACAGCACACAGCGCTGAAGTAAAATGGACATAGCTCCCTTGTTTGAACTCCGATTTCGATGAATGACCACACGTTGGAAAGGTAATTTCATAAACTTTTCAATAGAGCTATATTTCGATATATGTTCTGTTCTGGACAGAGGGGGAAATCCATGAAAAAGAGACAGCAAGGAGATGATGAGAACAAGAAAGAGGAGATGGTGATGACAACATTGAAGAGAAGGGTGACCAATGACTCCATTAAGCATACAAGATCAAATTCAGAAGCTTAGGAGCATTAATAAATCAAGACAAAAGAAAAAGCCACATCGATACATGGAGATGCCGGAAGAAGGCAACGAAGGATTACAAAAGTTGGTAACATCTCCATAGACCTTCTCTTTTCCAAACACAAATGCTTGTAAGTATGCCTTCAACCTCAACTAGGTGCAACCTTTTGTTTTTCTCTTCAAACAATAACATGGCTACTAGGAGGACAACCTAGGTTTTTTTTACTTTCAATAGATAAGCATGACCATGTGTTCACCTCGATGTTCTACATTTCTTATGCTTACGGAAAGATGATGAAAGTTGCCGCTTTGTTTTACCTACATGAAGTTATACATGTCTTGGCTGATTGCTATCTATAATATGATCTGAAATTAATTTAAATACCGGCTCTTTTATTTGTGGAGGTGAAATGACTATGCTCTAGACCTTCATACATATGTTTGCTCTTTGATTTAACTTTATGGATAGCCGGATAACTTGTTGTTTTTATGAAAACTTAACTTTTATGCTATCTACATGTTTGTGATGCTCTTGCAAAGTCCTACCTACCAAAGCCATATACATATATGTTTTATGATAACAAAACCCGTAGATTGCAAGCATATGTTTTGATGAGTTGAATTAGGATTGATTTCTATGGTTTGAGACTAAGAAGCTGGTCATTCCTTTGTGTAACGTTTTCATACTAGCCTTTTTGTCCAAGCATTGTGGGTTTTCACATCGGACATTTCACAAACTTCGCTGGGCATCCACCCTAAACCAAAAACATCTTTTTGTGATCACCTCCTTGTCCACAACCCAATTTGAGTATGGAGTAAAATTCTCGATGGAGATTCAAATATTCCGCAAGATTATGGAATTTATACTTAATTTAGCAGTCATTTCCCCTCTCTTTTATGCTCGAGGACGAGCATCGTTCAAGCATGGGGGAGGAGTCATTCTCTGACACAAATGCTATGTAAGTATTATGTTGCAAAAAGTTTTGAGGAGCAAAAAAATAAAAAAAATAAAAAATAAATAAAAAATGAAAAAATATGATAAGAAGAAAAGAAAAGTAAGAAAAATAGGAAGAATAAAGTGAAAAAAGAGAGAGAGAGAAAAATGTGAAGGAAATAAAATAAATAAAAAATAAAGATGCTCCTCGGTTCTTTTTGCTTCATAAGTTCTCAAGTGCCTTGATGAAAAATCCATACTCAAATCTTCCAACCATGTGCAATCCGATAACGAGGACTTCACTCGTGCCTCGGGATCATCCATTTGCCACTTGCACATGTCCACTTATCTAAATGTGTGTTTCATCCTTCTCTCTTTCCAACATTTATTTTCCATGGCCTTTTTGACGAGTCTCAGTAATTCCAATAGATCTCTCTCTTAATTTGACAATATTTCGGATATATGTTTTGCTAGGATTGTTTTTAACCTTCCAAGCTCCACATAAGCCTTCCACTATCACATATGAGTACGGTTGAAAATAATCTAGTATAGGCTTGAGTGACTTGATGAGATGAGTGTTCCATGAGCTCTTGCGAGAGATTTTCACTTATGTTGGATATGCATCTTTTTGAAAATCTCCCATGTGACAAGGTAATGGTTTGAAGTTCACTTAAGTTTGAGAGCATCGTGTTAAATGTGGCTTGTTCTTTATTGTTAGTCTATCTTCCATAATGAAAAAGAAGCCGGTCACAGCTTGAACTTTAAAAATAAATTCTTAAGAGAGAGCCATTTGCCTCGTCATGAATGACTAAGTGCAGGGACAACATTGGAAGGCAACACTGATTTCCCTTTTAAGCAAGGATTACTTACTCGAGGACGAGCAAGGTTTAAGCATGGGGGAGATGTTGACGGTGAATTTCCGTCAACCTAGAGTACTTGTTATACATTGATTTCGATTATGATTTGCAACTAACCCGCCACTAGGCATACTAATGATGTAACAAGTTCACACTTGCATGTCGATTTTGGAGTTTGTTGTTTACGCGAGAAATCTACGCTAATGAGGAGACTTTCGGGATAAGTTCACCAAGCACTTTGGAAGAAGATCATGAAGCCCGACAAGAGTCAAGGCAC
The DNA here is from genome assembly GCA_947561735.1 of Cenchrus americanus. Classification (NCBI taxonomy): domain Eukaryota; kingdom Viridiplantae; phylum Streptophyta; class Magnoliopsida; order Poales; family Poaceae; genus Cenchrus; species Cenchrus americanus. The sequence continues at coordinate 121,575,056 of OX387242.1, read as the reverse complement.
GCGATGAACATGACTCCAAATGATCCGAGGACCGAAGCGTCAACGTGCAAGTCTTCAGGGACTCAACCAGAAAACAGCGAAGCTTGCATAGCAAGGATTCAAGCCTTAACCGTGAAGGAAACGACGTCAAAGGCCCACATGCAAGTGCACACGAATAAGGGATCACGCGAGAAGCAACCGGGGAGGAAACCGGGGCCGAACCGGGCCGAAGTGGGCTCGGGCCGGCCGGCCGGCCGGCCGACCGGCCCAGCCCACTCCGGGGTCGGTTCGGTCCCCCCTTTGCCCTAGGTGTTCGTCTATTTATTCCCTCTGCCGCCGTCGACCGACCCATCGAACAAATCATCCTACCGACGCCAATCACCAGAAAACCGCCGCCGCAAGATGAGGGAGAGAGTTAGATGAGGTCATCGCAAGGATCAACGCCGGCGGAGAGAAGGAAGCAAGAGGAGGACTCCAAGCCGCTGGCCTAGGGGTGTTCCCAAGCTCCATCGCCGCCATCTTCATCGATGACGTTCTCCGGAGTCTCCATCACCCCTATGTGCTTCAATCCGTGTAAGATGATGGGGTAATGTCTCCGTTCATCCCTAGGATTAGATGGATACATGCTATGTGATCGCTACTCGATTTGTGGTTTCAATCTATTGTTTTCATGTTGATGATGCTTTGATGATTAAGGTTAGCTACCATGTTTTTCGGGCGTATGATATCCGCTACTCCCATAGATTCCATCAACATACCGTGTCCATCATAGGTCTAGTCATGAATACCTTCGCGTAGTGACGAGTACGAGAGGAGGGAAAGGGCGAAACCGTGGTCACAACCCCCGGTAGATTGGTTTACCGCTTTCGTGTAGTAGATGCATACCATGTTATCCTAGATCCTAGGGAGGGAACACTTATCTTTCTTAATCACTCTCTTGTGTTCACCCCTTTACCATCTAGTTTAACCCTAGATTTGTTTGATCAACTTAACTTAGATTAACTTAGGTTAGATTGTCTTTACTTTTAGATTAATACTCTCTTTCAAAGTTTTTCCATTCAACTAGATTAGTACTTGGTTAAGCGCTAGTAATCCCCTTGCTCCGCGGATTGACAAGAACCTTGGGAATCCCGTGGTGAAAAAGGTGTAGGTCCGTACGCTTGCGGATCGTAGGTGGATACGAGTTTTATCCGTCAACACCACCCGAGCACACTGCCACTACACCTTAGGCTGCAGATCCACGCGCGCCACCACTGCTTGCCTCCGGAGAAGCCCCCGAGCGGATGCAAGTGAAAACCCGGTGCATTTGGAGGATGAAGTCTTCCCCGTCGAAGAGCATGAAGACCAGCGCCGAGAAGAAGAGATCCCGTGATGAGGCGGCTGGATCCGCCCACGGGTCAACGCCGCTGACCTCTCCCCCGCGCCTGAATCCGAACAAAGAATGGAAGAAATCCAAGGCGAAGACCGAAGACTTGCTGGCGCTGGTGAACAGTGGTTTCCTCCGGGAAAAGGAGATGGACATGTGGCGCGCCGCCGCGGGAGATCCATACCCAATGGAGAAGAACCCCGATGAGATCCCAATGTTCGCGCGGTTCGTGGAGCGCGGGTTGGCTTTCCCGGCGAGCGACTTCTTCAAGGGTCTCCTCAAGTACTATGGTATCGAGTACTTGAACCTGAACCCTAACGGGATTTTTCACGTCCCCTTCTTCGTCCACTTCTGCGAGGCCTTCGTGGGGATTAGGCCTCACTGGGTCTTGTTTCGGAAGTTCTTCCGCTTGAAGCCGCAGCCGAGCGCCAACGACCAAAGAGTAGTCGGAGGAGTCGGCATCCAGATGCGCGAAGACGCCGCCGAGCAGTACTTGTCGTACAAGTTCATCGACTCCAACCAGGATTGGAAGTCGAAATGGTTCTACATCACCAACCACCACCCGAAGCTGCCAAACCCGAGCGGGAAGTAGCCGAAGCATCAGCCCTGGTGGAACACGGAGCCGACGATGCAGGAGGGTATTCAACTACCCGAGCTGCTGCAGAAGATCAAGGCTTTGAGAGAAGCCGGGCTAAGGGCCGAACACGTCGCCTTCAGCTTCATGAAGAGGAGGGTACAACCGCTGATGGCGCGCGATACCCTCGGGTACCAATATATGGGCGACGATGACACGTCGAGGATGCCCGGTGATGAAGTCGACGATGACGACATCGTCGAGAGACTGGGTAGGATCTTCAAAGATATGCCACAATACACACCCTGCCCGGTCCCGGAGTACTCCGCGGCTCGTCCGCCAAACAAGGTTGGTAATTGAACTTGTGTCCTTGAGTACTCATTGTATTGTAGTAATCGAGCTCACCCAAACTGTTTCATGCAGGATGATCTGACGAAGTTTCTCTCCGACCCAGCTTCCCCTCCTCGACTTGTGGATATTCCAGAGGAAGGCAAGGGCAAGGGCACGGAGCACCGTGAAGTCGGCGAGGGTGACGACACCGTCACCATTGAAGACACGTCCAACGAGGAGGACGGGGAGATGCTTCAAGAGCGGTTCCAACTGCGGTCTAGGTTTAGCCGTCTTGGACTGCCCAATGTGCCCCTCATTGATGATCCTCCGACTAGCCTAGAGGCTAGTCTCCCTGCGCCGCCGAGGAGGCCGCGCAATGTGGCACGCAAGAGCGTCGCCAAGAAATTGAAGGTCACCGAGACTACGTCTCAAGAGGTAAGCTCCTCGAGTAGAGTAGTCGAGTACCTGTCTTGCAGTACGGTGTATGCGGACAATTGAATTCTGGGTTCTCACGGGAAATTCTACCGTCCGACCTCGTTGAGCAAGGGGAGGGAGACGACTGGGAGACAGTGGGCGAGCCGACTGAGAGAAGCCGTAGCCCAGCCCCCACCGCAGAAGAACTTGTGTCGCGAATGACACAGCGGTCGACAGGAGTTGTCGAGCCACGGGCGCCGGCTGTGGAGAGCAGGCCGGAACCGAGCGCGACTACTGGTGCTGAAGAACCGGTAGCGGCTCAAGCTGAAGAGGAGGCGCCCGCCGAAGCCGGGCTTGTAGACATCGCCAGCATACTTGGCGCTCCGACCGTGACTGTCGTCCGGTCTAGCTTGTAAGTGAAGACCTTTCCCGAGTAGTACTTGTAGCTTGGTAGTCTTACTTGGTTGACCACCAATCTTGTACTTTGCAGGAAATCAACTGACTTATCGTGGGACGGAGATTAACCCAGCACGGTGGCGGCTGAAGAAATTTCCACGCCTGCCGCCGAGGAGTCCACTCCCCTCCCTTAAGCCGAGACCGTGGCGCCGGTCGCGGAGGCTACGCTGCCAGAAGCCAGCGTAGTAGAAGGTCATTACACTGCAGTAATGCGGCCTTCCTCGAGTAGTAGTTAGAGCCCCCGGGGATTTGATCCCGGATGTCTTGTGTTGACAGGGGCAGAAGTCAACGGAAGCACCATCCCCGAGGCTGTGCCGGTTGAAGGTGTCGTGCCAGAAGCCGAGGTGGCCACCGATGCAGCTGTCGTATGGACCTTCTTGGGTCCACTACCTCGGTGGGTACCAGGACCAAATACTCGGTGGGCCCCTGGGATTACCCGGCTTGTGCCACACGGCACCTGATGGCGTGAGGCGCAAGGACCACTGTGGAGAAGTACCCGGATAGGAAGCTATACATGGCTTGTACTGTGTAGAGGACTTTTAGACGTACACGACTAGTACTCTCTCCCTGAACCGACCTGTAACCCTGCCTCCCGGGCTATATAAGGCGAGGCAGGGACCCTTCTCTCTCATACACATCATCTTGTAATCACACCCAATCAATCCAGAGCTACGCAGCATACAGGACGTAGGGTATTACGCACCTCGCGGTCCAAACCTGTCTAAATTGTGTGCCACGTGTCTCTTCCTTCGAGTTACCGATCTCGGCGAGGCCACATTCATCTACCTCGGGTACTCCCCTTGGTAGGTTGCCGGTCTAAAACACCAACAGCTGGCGCACCAGGTAGGGGCTCTCACCGAAGATCTCATGGCGAACTCGACGGCTTCAATCTTCATCAAGCCAACCGTCGCCTTCAACCGCGGCGACACCTTCGTCTTCAGCTCCTGGGTCTGCACGGCTGACGGCATCGGATCCTTCCAGCGCCACCTCATCATGCCGCCCAACCCAAAGACCGGGCTCGTGACACTTCCCGAAGTTGTCACGGGCGATCTCACCGGAAAATTCGGCAAAATTTCGCTCTACAACCAACACACCGACTTCGAGCTTGGATCCGCCTCCAACTCGAACTCAACATCTCTGTGGGCCATCGCATGCGAGTCGGCTATCGAGCCATCGTGTGCGGACTCCCCACTCCATGAGCACTTCCCATACGACCTCTGCAACGCCAACAGGGCCCACGCAGAGGCTCTTTCTGCGCGCCGGGCCGGGAAAGAGATCGTCTCCAAGTACCACTCGGACTCCAACCCCGTCTCCGACTACTACTCAGACTCCTCCTACGAGTTTGACTTCGGGGCAGACCCTGACGAGCCCGAGTCCGAGAAACACACAAGCCGAGCAAGCGCCGTCGTCGGGACCGGCCTTCCGCCTGGTCATAACATCTACACCCGCCGGGAGATTCGTCTACTGGCCAGACCGCAAGCCCACAGACCTGACAGACGGGAACTCACGCCATGTCGCCTACCTCGACTCACTTCCCTTCCAGGAGGGAACACCGCTAGCTCCAGCTGAGGAGCACACTCCAACAGAGGTGGCGACTAGCGACTCCAGCCTCGGCTCTCCTGATCGACAAGTCTTCATGACTACCAACGAGACGCCGAGACCCTCAGGGACACAACCTAACCGATACCTCGAAGATATCTCAGTAGACGAGTTGTCTGCCAATGCACCCGCAGACGAGACCAAAGCAAACAAGAACGCTCGACGTGAACACAACAGAAGGCGGAACGAACGGCACCGACGTCTCCGTGAGTCCCTACCCATCCGGAATCTCGTAGAGGCTCTCGACCAAGTCGAAAACCAGGTGCACACTACCCCAGAGCAATGCCTCATGTCTATCACCACGATGGCACGTCAGGCTCAGAGGATGCGCGCGGGAGAAGTCATCGCCAAGCTCGCGGAGGACGCCTACTTCATGAGAGTTGACAACTGAGGACCATGTGTGGTTCGAGGACCAGTGGATGGTCGCTTCCTTGTGTGATGAGTGATTGACAACGTTGTGTGGACTGATTCTTGGCTAAGTATTGCAGGTGCAAGTTGCGGCTCGACTCGTGTTGGTGCAAGTGAACAACAAGCGCGAAAGGTCGTTGCCGGTGAGGCCTCCAGGTGTGGAGAAGACAAGTAGGCTTCTGTTGACGGTGAAATTCCGTCAACCTAGCCATGAGTGTACCTTCGGTGTTGGCATGAGTTTTATACCTTATCCATTGGTACTAACCCCCGTGGTATAACAAGTTCACTTGTGCATGTCGGTTTTGGAGTTTAGTGTTTAAGCAAGGTTTTAGCGTTGAAAGCAAGACTTCCGGGATAAGTTCATTAAGCACCTCATGACAAGACCTTGAGGCCCGGTAGAAGTCAAGTAATGAAGTGAACACGACTCCAAGAAGCCCAAGGACCCAACCCGAGAAGATGGAAAACTCCGAGGACCTAGCCAGAAAAGTGCCGAATCTTGCGAGACAAGGAGCTTCGTCCAATTCGGAGAGAAACTGACGAAAAGGGCCCACATGCAGAAGGGGGGAGGATATAGAAGACTCGGGGAGCAACACCGGGCGAAGGAGGCCACGAACTGGGCCGAAGTGGGCCCAGGCCGGTCGGCCCAGGCCGGCCGGCCCAGCCCATTTCGAGGCCCAATCGGCCCCCCTTTGACCTAGATGCATCTCGGGCCATTTATAGCCCCCTGACCAAGAGCCACGCATCAATCAATTCGTCATCCGCCGCCGAGGAGTAGAGAAGCTTGAGGGACACCATCTCGGAGATGAGGGTCGTGCTAGTTGTCTAGGGTTTCCCTAGCCGACGTGGGAACCTTGCATGGAAGACCACGTCGGAGCTCCGGAGCAAGGATCAGGATCGAGGTAGGATCCCGGTGGTGATCTTGTTCATGTAATCATTCATGGTGAAGTTTTTATAGTGAATCCGATTTCTAGCGATCAAGTGCCTTCTTGATGATTTTGTTTTCTTCTTGGTTTTGCTTCTTCCCCAATCTAGTCTATAGCTAGATTGCATAGGGTGCTCTTGTAGCCGCGGTGGCTAGAGGTGCATACCGGACCGACCAAGTGATTTCAACTTGTTCTTATCGAACTCGCCCTAGACTACCCGCATGAATAGGAATACGTTGTGACAGAACGGGGGTTCCGAAAGGCGGGCGTTTTCGGAATCGGACCGGAGGCCACGGTTTAAAGATGCTTTTAATGAGATTCGCTTTTATATCTTCATCTATCTTGTTTGGAGCTACAACATAAGCATGATGTAGATTCTCTAGATCGGTTATCTATTTGCTTTCTCTTGCTACCTCTTTAGTAGATTAGATTAGATTCGTTTTCTTGATGATATCTTAGATTAGATGCAACTTAGTTCTTCATAAGATAGCTTTCCTTGCTTTACTAGATTGAATCCTTGCGTTGCACATTGTTCCACGGATTCGATACCTTGGGTTCACCACTCGAGGGAAGAAGGGTCCCTTGACTACGACGGTGGATTTGTCCGCTTGCAAATCCATATGAACTTTGATACGATAATCTACCGTCAACAAGCCCCTTTTTCTGGCGCCGTTGCCGGGGAACACGCAATCAAGATCCAATCTAGTATCGCTTATTTTTCAATTTTTCTTTTGATTTTCTTTTGCATCTCTTAAGTTTGATCTTCTTCAAAAAAATCAATCTAATCTAGTTTTGATTAACCCTAATTTTTCTTTTTTTAGATTTTTGTTTTATTTCTAACCCTAACCGGAGATGGTTGGCTACCTCTCCAAGAAACCCAAACTTTCTTTTGTGGATGATCCAGGAAAACTTTACAGGCGAAGGAGATGTGGAACACAAGCTAAAGGGTTGGAAACCCTAGATCCAAAAGTCGAAGGACCGTCGAAATCTCCAAGAGTATCACCACATCCAAGTCCAAAGGAAGATCAACCTCAATCACCACCCATGGGAGAACAACCACAACCGGAGCGCAAGATCAAGCTATGCACCCCGGACATCGTTGATCTACCTATCATAAACCTTCAAGACGCCGGAAGGCCGTTCAAGATCAAGGTCTCAACTATCCGCGTGACGATTGCGAGAGCTTTGGAGCATTTCAATGAATACATACGAGCCGGATTCCTTGAGTGGCATATCGGTTTACTTAAGAGGAGGATGGAGAAGATGGAGATAGAGAAAGAAGCTCAACACCTACCAAGGCAAGATCCACATGCGAGGAGTGTGAGGAGTACGACCATGTCCAAGATCAACGAGGATGTCGTTACTAAGTTCGAGGCTATGGAGAAAAATATTGAAGAATTTAGATGACAAGGTGACGGGGGTCGGAAACTCTTTACGTGAAGTGTTCATCATGATGAAGATGCTAGAGACGCAAGTGGGACAACTTGTCGGGCGCCCGATGGGTAACAAAGAAGTATTTCCGAGACAACCCCAAGGTCCGAAGACGGCGAAGGCTACTCAAACTCATTCGGGAGAGATGGAGGATCACACTAAGACTATGAAGATCACAACCGAAGGACCGGAGTTCGAGATGCCGAGCCACTACATGAAGGAAGTTGTTGCATCCGTCAAGACCAAAAGACAACGCCAGCCTGTGAAGACCAAAAATATGACTAAGCCGAAGAATAAGCCCGTGCCCAAGATGGTGCAGAAGTGGGTACCCAAGATTGCAACACCTGCAAAGAGCGTTGATCCGAAGTAATCAAGTGAAGAAGTCTAGCCATGGACTATAAACGAAGCGCTAGGCGGGAGGCAACCCGTTTCATCGAGTCAAGAATAAGCTACCGGGAGGACAACCCGATTCCAGGTTTTTCGAGTCTTTTCAAGTAAATTAGTTTTGAAATTTACTACGCAACGCATTAGATTTAGAATGGTTGAATAATATTAGAGACATAATTCTTGGTTGAATATTTTGTTTTGATCATAAACCCTTTACATGAACCATCCTATGTGTTTGTTTGCTTCTTTTCGAGAAACCAAAACCAAATAAATTCAGAACCTATCTCAACCTTTCATCCTCTTTATGATGTTGTGGTTGACTTGTTTTTCATGCTAAAAACACACGAGTAGAGTCACGACTTGTATCTAGATGTTATTTAAATTTCAGCACGTGGTAGGACTCGCGTGAACCTAGAAACTTAACTTTTGGTTGTTTTAAAAATCTATATCCTTGGTTTCTCTAAGATTAGAATTTTTTCTAATCCTCATTTAATTTTATTTCATTCAAAATCTCTCTCATCTAACCAAAATTAGAACCTAAACCTATGCCCCCATGATCAAGCTGGGAAAAGCTTGCTCTCAACTAATGAAGGCAAACAATACCGGTGAGACCAACATAAAAGTAGTCGGAAAATATTTTCAACTTACATTTGTTTTTAATGCTTTAAAAACTCCTCTAAATTTATATTTAAAGTCATTAATATCTCTGATTTTATTTTTTATTTTCGAAATTAGAGGAGTGCTTAGCATTAAAACACGCTTAGAGGGAGGCAATCTAGTTAACCTAACCATACATGCACCATGATACATCATGGGATGCCCCTTTAACATCTTATCAAACCACATGCAAAGTACAAGCATGGGGGGGGGGCAGCCAAGGATTTGTTTTGCAGGAATATCATGGAGGCATGTGAGGCAAGGGAGTATGGAAGTGACTCAAAGCGAAAACATCAAGTAGAAGGAGCAATAATGCAAGCGAATGAGTGGACGAGAACGTTTGGAAGGTGCACGCGGTCACGAAGCAACAAAGCAAGCATGAGTGCACTAGAGAAGAACCGAGCCAAGAGGAGGAGAGAGTAAGTCTCCCATCCAGCTTTTTGTTCATGTGCTCTAGTTTGTAGTCCGAAACTACCTTAGACTTAGCCATCCACCCCGCTTGTTTCGTGCAACAAATCACATCCTTAATCCACTCAAAGTCCAGACTCCAAAATAATATTAGTGTACCTTGTACCGGTTGAAAACCCCAGATTTATATTTGTGAGGAAGAGAGTGCTGCAACCACAGAAGAAAACTACAAGTCTTTGCACCAAGAAGAAGGGATCATCGTCGTCTAAGCCATCATCGACAACCTCTTCGAGGAGGCGCTCGGTTTCCGAGTATCCTCGGAGTATTGAGGAGGACACGGCACCGCCGAGGAGGAACCACACTCTTCTCCTCGGTGGCATGAGGGCCACACGAAACTCGTTTATGAGGTTCATTAGACCTCAAGGACATATGGAGGAGCCGCCCGTCCGAGCTCGCCACTCGACACGATCATCTGCTCCACCTCCATACGCTCCGCGGTATTCCGAGGGGTTTGTCATCATGACGGAGGAGGAGGAGGAGGAGAAGCTCGCTCACCTTGAGTAGAGGCTTGTAGCGAACGTCGACTTCGACGACCAAGCTCTCCACATATTGAGTTTTCATACGAGACACCGAGGTTGGGTGCGATTCTCTAATGGAGTGTCGGCAAACACCTACAAGGAATTCGCCTAAGAAATTGTCATGACCATGGCGCATATCCTTGATTTAGGAGTGCTGAGTCTCTCATTCCGTTTGGAGGGAGCCCACAAGTGGAGAAGAAGGAAGACACCGTCAGAAGGGAAACCATGATCTACGGTGCTATGTCTAGCACCTTGATGGGGTAATCTCCTTATTCATCCATGGGTTGTAATCGATCTTGAGATGTAACCGTACTTTATCGGATTATCTATCTATCATCTTGTGTTGAATATACTTTAATGCTTAAGGTTTGCTACCATGCCGTAAAGGGAGTAAGAGCTCCAATGCTTCCTTGGATCCATTCAATACGTGTGTCCATAATAGGTCTAGTCATGAATACCTTCGTGTAGTGAGTACGAGAGGAGGGAAAGGGTGAAACCGTGGTCACAACCCCCGATAGATTAGATTGGTTTTCATGTTCAAAATGATTGCATGTTCTAGTATCATAGACCCATGGGCGAGTGTCTCCTATCTTGATTGAATAAGTGGTTCCCTATGATATTAGGGAATTGCTTGGTTTTCAAAAGGGAGCCCCGGAACAAGTGGATGTGCATGGAGGCACATGAGAAGGTTTTTGGAGTATGATCGCGGGAGAAGCGTAGCAACAAAGAAATTTTATCCGGAACCCCATCATCCAAGAGTTTCACTCATGGATGTGGAAAAGGATTTTGGGGAGAATGAGAGAGCAAAGATAACCAACATGGAGTTGAATTGGCTTTACTCGGCTTTGATTGCCAGGCAGCCAATCGACCCCACTCACCTCATGATCAACCGGTGGTGTTGTGAAGCAACATCGAGTTCGGGAGATATTGGTTCGAGGTGTTACCTCTCCATGTTGGCTATCTCTTTGAGACCGGGTATTACAAGGAACCCGAAGCATCTCCTACCCGGGACTTCCCTAGGATTTGAATATATGAAGAAAGGCAAATACATAAGTGGAGATGAGAGAGGAGGCTTCAAAGTGGCCAAGGTAAATTTGCCCCTTTCGGAAGGAAGTTAAGACTTTTTCTTGAGGGGAAGAAGATAGGTTAGAGGAAGGACTTCTTGTGCCGGTGAAGAAAAATAAAAGGGAAGGATTATAGGAGAAGGATCTTCTATTGCCCAAGAAGGAGGTGCACAACAAAGTTATGGAGGAACCCCGACGCCGCCGAGTTACTACGGTGATGTACCAATGCAAGCATGGGGGAGTGGTGCAGCCATGCCCCCCACCAAATTTTGCGGTGCCCAACGTAGCCTTTGCGGAGCCATATGCACACCTTCCTCAACCACAACAAAATGTGGACATCATTGGAGGATACGCTGTGAGGAACATGCAAATTATTGCAGCCATCCTAAACAATGCAAACCAAATGGGTGAAGGTAATGCAAACATCGCTTATGAGCTTTGACACCTTCACTTAGCACCGTCATACAATTCATAGGAGAAGCGGTGCAATCCTATTATGAGTAAGGGTACAACAACCAAGACTATCAATATCAACCACCGGCGGAAGATTAGAGAGAGGAGGAGCTTTAGTTATCTTTCCTTTACCCCCTTTTCTTTAATTTTCAGCTTGTATGCGCCTATGTATGCGTAATGTTTTCAGTTCTTATTTAAATTTCAGCATGTGTGCTAGTTTATTTTCAGCATGTGTGTTAGTGTTTATTTTCATCATGAATAAAGTCACCACCAAGTTTTTACCTTTGGTAAAGTTACAAGGTTTATGCCATGATGATATATGATTATAATTGCCACTTTGTTTATCTTTGTAATTGTTTTGTGCATATTTAAGCTAGTGCTCTCTTAAAATACAAATCTGAAATTATCTAAATGCTAGCTTAATCTTTAGCGGAGGTTATGATAAAAATAAAGACCCATAGTATTTTATGTGCTCTCCAGTTTTAGATGAATTAAAGATGATTTATTTTTGTTCTTAAATGTAAAGCTAACCCTGTCATAAATACCACTTGCATGTTGCTCTACCTATCCAGAGCCATATAAATATTTGAGTGCAAAAACTTAGTATACAAGATTTATTTTTGGGTGAGTTATTTCAGGCCTTGATTTCTTTGTCCCGAGACTAAGAAGCTGGTCATTCCGTTTTTGCGTATCTATCTTTTTGCTAGCCTTTCTATCCGTGCATTGTGTATCCCCACATCGGAGATCTCACAAACCTCGCCGGATATCCACCCTTAAAACAAAATATCATCTTTTGTGATTACCTCCTTGACCACAACCTATCATTGAGAATGGATCATCAATTCAAGGAAGATCGCAAGATGGTGCCAACATTGAAGATTTCAAGTATCTCTCCAAAGGAAAAGTATTTCCGGTACCTACCTTATCTCTATCACCTCTTTGCTCGAGGACTAGAAAACGTCTAAGCATGGGGGAGGAGGTAGGTACAATGCAATTTTAGAGTTCAAAGGGGAGCAAATAAACAAATTTTGATGAGAAAGAAAAAATGAGAAAGAGAAAGAAAGAAAAAGAAAAAAAGAAAAAAAGTATATGTATGAGAAAAGAAAAGAAAAGAAAAAATGTGAGTATGAGTAAAAATAACATAAGCTCCCTGGTTCTCTAAAGTGCATTAGGAATTTCAAGGCTTCAAGATTAAAAGATCCAAACTCATTTTCCAACCATGTGCAATCCGATAACGAGGACTTTCTTTGTGCCTCGGGATCACTCTTTGCCATTTGCACATGTCCACCTACCTCAAGTGTGTGTACTTTTCTCTTTCCCCTCCTTGATATAATATTATTTTCCAATGACCTTTTTGACGAGTCTCGGTAAGACCATGAGAAACTTGTCTTGTTTTGACAACATCTCATTTATAATATCTTGGTAGGACTAAACTTTCCCAAAAAGCCCCATATAAAGCCTACCACATCAATATGAGAGGGAAAGGAGTAGAATAAATAGGCTTGAGAGACAAGATGAGATGAGAGTTCGTGAGCAAGATGGAAGACGGTTTAAATTTGTGAACTTGGTTTAGCTCTTTTTCATCTCGTTCTTTATTTCAAAATTTCTGAGATCCATTTGAATTTTGGGAGCATGTTAATACTTGTGAGATAAGCTTAATTATTAATCTACCCTCCGTCGGGATGAAGGCTAGTACATTATGGAACTTTAACAAATTAAACTTTTGAGAGCATTATGTTTTCTCATGTATGATCAAGTGCAAGGTTTAAACAATGAAGGGCAACGATGATATCCATCAAAGGCTTACTCGAGGACTTGCAAGGTTTAAGCATGGGGGAGATGTTGACGGTGAAATTCCGTCAACCTAGCCATGAGTTACCTTCGGTGTTGGCATGAGTTTTATACCTTATCCATTGGTACTAACCCCCGTGGTATAACAAGTTCCCTTGTGGATGTCGGTTTTGGAGTTTAGTGTTTATGCAGGGTTTTAGCGTTGAAAGCAAGACTTCCAGGATAAGTTCATTAAGCACCTCATGACAAAACCTTGAAGCCCGGTAGAAGTCAAGCAATGAAGTGAACACGACTCCAAGAAGCCCAAGGACCCAACCCGAGAAGATGGAAAACTCCGAGGACCTAGCCAGAAAAGTGTCGAATCTTGCAAGACAAGGAGCTTCGTCCAATTCGGAGAGAAACTGACAAAAAGGGCCCACATGCAGAAGGGGGGAGGACATAGAAGACTCGAGAAGCAACACCGGGCGAAGGAGGCCACAAACTGGGCCCAGGCCGGCCGACCCAGCCCATTTCGAGGCCCTGTTAACACCAAAATTTGGTAAGGAGTCTGACTTGTGGGTCCAGCTTGGTGAGGAGTCCGTCTGGTGGAAGGAAAGGTTTTCTCAGGTGTATTCGGCAGAAGGATCCGCGGTCGGCTATCTGCTTCCGTTCGGCAAAGGAACAGTTGAGCTGATTTCGCGGGATTGGACGGTGACGTGGCTCAAGCAGGAAGGACGAATGGATGGATAGGCGATCAAGCTTAGAGATAAGTTAGGCAACGAATCCATTCGAGGTTGTACTTGGCAGGGTATAAATATGAGACCTGAATGTATGTAATGTACACAATCATTCTTCAATACAAACCGGCCTTACGCCAAACCCTAGAGTCCTTTCGTCGTGTCGTCGAGTTCTTCGAGAGGGTTCATCGATCCGTCGACCTCTGTGAGTACCGGCAACCTTGTATCATGTCTAGTATCATGCGGTGGATTTAGATCTGATGCAAGTAGTCTTGTTACCATGCTTCGTGTCATGCGGTAGATTCAAGCTTGGTTCAAGAGGGTTTCTTGTTAGGTCATGAGCCATGCGGTAGGCTAAGATCTAGCTTGAAGCTAGTTATCGGCTCTATTGGATTTTGGCAAGATCCAATAGATTCATTAAGTTACCTCGTGTTGCTTTGAGTTTTTACTTTATGTTTAGATTCATGTAACACCTTTTGCCCAATCTAGATGGGTTTGGATCGGCTTTATCCTTTTCGTGATCCTTATGCGAATAGAATTCGTGTTTTAACACGTGGATCTTGTGCTTCCTGATAGCCGAAACCGGATCGATCTAGGTTGTTACGTGTTGCGGGTTCAAGCTTGCCAACGTTGATATAAATCTTGAAAGAATTGAGTATCATGCGGTAGATGCAGGTTTTTGGGTTGCTTTGGAGATAGTCATCCGGTGGATTAGATTTCAAATCAATCTGATAGATTTATTCACTTGGTAATGTTTGTTCCTTCTTCATGGACCCCGAATCGGTACATTCAGCCGTATTCGGTTATGTTTCTTCACGAGTAGAACACGTGCGTAATTCATGCTTTAAATAATGTATGCTTTTAGCTTTCCATATTTAGATTGTATCATGCGGTGGATAGATCTATTTGTGGAAAGTGGTACGATTTTCATGCAAGTTGTATCATGCGGTGGATAGATTTGCTTGGCATCGTGCCCGACGGGTTTTAAAGTACCTAGACATGCGGTAGACTAGTGCTTTGGATCTATGCATGCTTGTTTATTACATGTTTATGTTCGTGCCTTACTTTATCCATTTATTTTAATGTTAATTATCATGGGGATCGGTCATGGCCTCGTGCATATGCATCTTTGCTCAAACAAAGACCGATCGCCGTCATGCTTACGTCATCCATTCGGTAATGTTACTTTTCCTTTTATAAGTTCTCGAATGGTTTCAGTTTATTGGCAAATAGCTCTTTATAGCTATGTGTCATCCCACCTGGCTTCCTAGCCGTAAATATGGAACTGTTTGGTACCACCCGACAAGTTCCAAGTTTTGGTATCTAACTGCTTTGTCTTTTGTTAATTTTCAGGAAAAACTGACTGGCACGTCTCGTGACTCTTTGCGCGTGTGAAGCCAGCTTGTTCGGCTTGCTGTGTGCTAAGCGCTAGGTGCACATTTTGCGTCAACACACTTTTTGGCACGCCCAGTGGGACAACAGCCGAAGAGATCAAGATGCCTGAAATCGCGGGCATCATGGATGTCAACATTGAGGACCTCTCTCCCGAACAACGGCAGCAGCTCCAGGACGCCATGGACCAGTTCCAGCAGAAATGTCTGCTGTCCTTCAAGAAAAACGAAGTGGCGTCCGTGCACCGAAGAATGAGATGCCCGGGGTATTGCTACCGGGGGGAGAGCGACGCCACGACACGGGAGAGAGAGAGGAGTGCATGCAAGCATTCGGGAATCTCGTAGACTACATGTTGAGCAAGCACCACAAAGCTTTCCTTGGTGCGTTCCGGCAAATGATGGTGGTCGTCTTTGGCCCGGGCATGGAGCGAGCATTCAGCAAGGCACCCGTCCAAGGGGGCACCGTGGAGCCGGGCGAGTCAAGCTCTCAACCACCATTACGGAGCCGACCAATTCGGCCTCCTCCTCAGAGCGCTGGAAGTTAAGCTTTCCAGCCTCCTCCGCAGGGTGCTGGGGGTCAGCCAGTTCAGCCCCCACTACAGGCCTCAGGAGGGCAACCAATCCAGCCACCATCGCGGGCGGCACGGGTCAGCCGTGCACGCGCCCGAATCCGTACCAGCCCACGTACGGAGACCTAGCGTTCGGCTCGCCTGGGGCCCCGCTTGCCTCCGGCCACAGGATTGCTCCGGCAAACAACTGGCTGCAGAGGAACCTATACGGCGGAGGCTACCACGAGGTGGGAAACTATGGAGCCATTGACGCTTTCCCGCATCCAGGTTACGCGCCAGCTGCAGGCGCACAAGAGGACGACGCCCTGGCGCGGAAGATGGCCGAGTTGATGCAAAATCAGTTCGGCCTCAAGCCAAAAATGTAGGGACCTGCCTACAAGCCGCCGTTCCCAGAATGGTACTTCAACGTGCTCCTTCCGCCAAGGGTGAAACCTCCGACGGAGTTCACAAAATTTTCCAGGCAAGACGACACAAGCACAGTGGCGCACATTGCTCGTTACCTGATGCAGCTCGGGGAATGCTCAGCTGAGGAGACATTCAGGGTCAGATACTTCCCCGCGTCACTGACAGGCCCAGCATTCCAGTGGTTCTCGTCCCTACCCCCTGAGTCAGTTAGCAGATGGAAGGACCTGGAACGGAAATTCCACGCCCACTATTTCAGTGGCAGCTCAGAGAAGAAGCTGATCGACCTTGCCACCTTGAAACAGAGGCACAGCGAGACGCCATTGGAATTTCTCAGGAGATTCAGGGAGGTTAAGGGCATGTGCTTCTCGCTCAACTTGCCAGATGACCAGTTGGCCGATATGGCCATCGCCGGGATGCTGCCGGCCGTGCGTGAGAAGCTGTTCGGCATGGAGTTTGAAAACCTGGGACAGCTGTCTCAAAAGCTGTCGTTAATGAGCAACCAGGCGTATGGCTTCAAGAAGGATGCCAGGTTTGGCAAGCAGCATGACGTGGCGGACATCTACAACCAGTTCTTGGACAAGGCCGACCTGATTGAGGATTCTGATGATGAACTGGATGTGGCCGCAGCCGAAATCATGTGGGGGAAAGAGCCTTTAACGATGAATCCGCTGGGTCAAACAGACCAAGGGCACCTACGATTTCGATATCACGAAGGCTGACAAGCTGTTTGAGCTCCTAGTGAAGGAAGGCCGAATCGAGGCGCCCGAAGGGCATTCCATGCTTCAGCCCGATGGAGTCAAGGGGAAACGTTACTGTGGCTTCCACGACAGGGACTCGCACTCCATCAACGACTGCAGGGTCTTCAGGATGAGGATCCAGAAAGCCATCCAGGAGGGGCACCTCAAATTTGACAACAAGATGAAGCTGGACGGCCACCCCTTCCCTCAGAACATGGTGGGCTTCTCTGTCAACATGGTGACGGCTGAGGAGAAGGGAAAGGTCAAAGTCTTGACCTCAGCCAGGGCTAGGCAGGATGGAACAGTGGACCCGGGGCGTCAAGTAACTTTGGAGCAGATGCATGGTGAAGTCCCCCGCATTCTCAAAAGCCACATCGAAATCAGGGAATCATCCAAAGCCAAGCCCAGGGTGACCACGCGTATCCTCCTCAACAAGTGGCAGCGCCAGATGGAAAAGGAGCGTTACCAGAAGCGCAGATACGAGGAGAAGCGCAGAGCTGAAGAAGAGGCACACAGAAGGGACCTGGAGCAACACACGCGCGAGCAGGAGCGCGCGCACTGGGGATGTGCATTCTTCAGGCATTGTTGGAACGAGGGTTTGAAGCTGCCCACGCTAAGGAACTGCCCTGAGTGCAGTGACAGATATTTTGAGTACAGGCAGGAGACTGCCAATCGCCGATCCGTCCATGATAGAATTGGAAGGATCCACCCTAACGAGGATCGGCGCCAAAAAATTGAAATCATTGATCATCCCAGGAAGCGGCAAGCTGATTTAAGGTGGGCTGATCAAGAAGAGGACGAGGACGAGTACATCTGGCAGAAGGGGCAATGGTGCCCGCCTGGCCTACGAAAGAGTCAGAAGAGACGGGTTCAACGCTTGAGGAAGCGTGAACTGAGGCAGGCTGGGATCCAGACGACGCAGGTGTGGCGTCCAAAGGATCAACCTGAAGGGTCAAAGCGTTCGGCTCCAACGTGCATGGTATATTTTCTGTCGAACGAATTCATGGCTCCCGCTAATCAGGTTGTGCAGGAGGAGGCGTCCCTAGATGATGAGCAGATCGAGGGGATGATGGCGCAGCTGGTACTAGCCAAGTAGGCCATCTTCGATAAGCCGGCCAAAAATCGACACATGAGGCCACTGTACTTGAGGGGATATGTCAATAGCAAGCCATTGACCAAGATGTTCGTCGACAGCGGAGCGGCAGTCAACGTGATGCCGTACACCACCTTCAGGAAACTTGGCATGGGCCCGAGCGATCTGACGCCTACAAGCATAATACTGAATGATTTCGCTGGGAACCCTTCAGATACCAAGGGATGCGCTCACGTGGATCTGATGATCGGGTCCAAGACACTGCTCACGACCTTCTTTGTTATCGAAGGCAAAGGAGCCTACAGCCTACTGCTTGGACGGGACTGGATTCATGCCAATTGTTGCGTCCCATCCACCATGCACCGGCAGCCTCATCCAATGGGTGGATGATGATATTGAGGTTGTCCAAGCGAGATGACTCCGTGAGCGTTGCAAACATGGAACCGGCTTTCGGGAGTATCAAGGCATTGGCGCTTCTCGGGAAAGACTGGGAGAAGGTCCGTTGAACCCGTCGGCGGCGATCAACGGCCGATTCAAGCGATCGGCTCTTATAGTAATTTTTGATGGAGAACCCCGTAGATGGCACTGATGGCAAGTTGGGGCGAGGATTTATGTCGGCCGATAAATTAGAAGAGGTTGACATTGGAAGCGGTGATAAGCCAAGGCCGACGTTCATCAGCGCAAACTTGCACCCAGACTTCAGGGAGGAGTTAATCAAGCTGCTTAAGGAATACAAAGATTGCTTCGCACGGGATTATTCGGAGATGCCCGGATTGGATTGTTCTATCGTTGAGCATCGGTTGCCAATCAAATCCGGTTTCAAACCATACAAGCAACCACCCCGGAAAATCTACAAGGATGAGGTATTGGCCGATGTGAAGAAAGAAGTTGAAAGATTACTTGATGCAAACTTCGTTCGGCCATGCGGATATGCGGAGTGGATTTCTAACATTGTCCCCGTTTACAAGAAGAATGGAAAGATGAGGGTCCGCATAGATTTCGGGGATCCGAACGGAGCTACTCCGATGGATGGTTACCCCATGCCTATTGCCGATTTGTTGATTGACGCCGCAGTGGACACAAAGTGATCGGTTTCATGGATGGCAATGCGGGATACAACCAAATCTTCATGGCAATAGAAGACATATCAAAGACGGCCTTCGATGTCCTGGTCATATAGGCTCGTTTGAATGGATAGTCATGACATTTGGGTTAAAAAATGCCGGTGCAACTTATCAGCGAGCCATGAATTACATTTTTCACGAGTTGATCGGCAAAATTGTGGAAATCTACATTGATGATGTGGTAATCAAGTCCCTAAGTCATGACACACATTTGGAAGATGTGAAGAGGACCTTGGAGTGCACCCGGAAGCATGGTTTAAAGATGAATCCAAACAAGTGCGCTTTTGGGGTATCAGCTGGAGAGTTCTTGGGATTTTTAGTCCACGAGGGGGGAATTGAAGTTGGCAAGAAGAGCATGAAGGCCATCGATGAAGTTGTTCCTCCAACTAATCTCAAGGAGTTGCAATCACTGCTCGGCAAAATTAATTTCGTGAGAAGATTCATTTCAAATTTGTCACAGAAGGTTTTGCCATTCTCTCCACTGCTGAAGCTAAAGAAAGATCAGAAGTTCACATGGGGCGACGAACAACAAAAGGCTTTCGATGAGATCAAGCAGTACATGAAGGAGCCACCAGTGTTGGTCCCTCCTCAGCTGGATAAGCCTTTCAAGTTGTACGTGGCGGCCGATACCCAAACCATTGGATCGACCCTTATTCAAGAATTCGAAGGAAAGGAGCGGGTAGTAGCATATCTTAGCCGAAAACTACTTGATCCCGAGACCAGGTATTCGGCTACGGAAAAGCTGTGCTTGTGCGTGTACTACTCGTGTACAAAGTTTCGGCACTACTTGTTGAATGCCGAATGCACTGTGTATTCCAAGTTCGATGTAATAAAACATATGTTATCTATGCCAATTTTGAATGGCAGGATTGGCAAATGGATCTTGGCCTTATCAGAGTTCGAGTTAAAGTTCGAATCGGCAAAGGCTATCAAGGGACAAATCATTGCCGATTTTATAACTGAACATCGCGATCCGTCAATTGATTTGCTTGAAATTACCCCTTGGGCTTTATTTTTTGATGGATCATCATGTGGTAAAGGTGGGGGAGTAGGGATCCTACTAATTTCACCTAGGGGTGAGATGTTTGAATTTGCCATCCCTATACAGCCCACTGTTACAAACAATCAGGCCGAGTACGAGGCACTGCTTCGAGGGCTTCAATATTTGAGAGAAGCTGGGGCCGTTTCAGTTGAAGTTTATGGAGATTCAGAGCTGGTGATCAAGCAATTGAACGGCCAATACGAATGCAAAAGTGAAGCGCTGAGGAGTTACTACGAAGAATGCAGGGAAATCTTGAAGAGCTTCCCGTTGGTAACTCTACAGCATATTCCTAGGGAACATAATGAAGAAGCAAACAGGCTGGCTCAAAGCGCCTCTGGTTACAAAGAGAGTCAAGAAGCGTTTCTTTGCGAGGTATGTGCACCGGGGACGGATCTTGCGAGAGAAGATGATTGGAGGAAAGAGATCGTTGATTACTTGAAGGATCCATCCCGAAAGGTCTCTAGGAAGCTCAGGTACAAGGCCATAAAATTCGTTCTTCTGGATGACAATTTGTTCTATAAATCATTAGATGGGGTATTGTTACGATGCCTGGGTCCAGAAGAAGCCAAGAACATGATGAGCGAAGTGCACGATGGGATATGTGGAGCACACCAATAGGCCTATCGTATGAAATGGGTTATTAGACAAGCTGGGTGCTTTTGGCCGACGATATTAGAGGATTGCTTTGAGTATTACAAGGGATGTCAGGATTGCCAGAGGTTTGGAAATATTCAAAGGGTCCCCGCGTCAGCATTGAATCCCATCATCAAGCCATGGCCATTCAGGGGCTGGGGTATAGACTTGATTGGCCAGATTAATCCACCATCTAGTAAGGGGCATAAGTTCTTGCTTTTGGCTACGGATTATTTTACTAAATGGGTTGAGGCGATCCCACTGAAGAAGGTGACGTCGGAAAACATGGTTGAATTTGTCAAGGAGCACGTCATCCATCGGTTTGGAATCCCTCAGACAATCACAACTGATCAAGGGGCACAATTCGTGTCACTGGAGTTCAGAGAGTTTGCCGAAAGCATGGGAATCAAATTGTTTAACTCTTCTCCCTATTATGCCCAAGCTAATGGTCAAGCGGAGGCTTCTAATAAGATCATGATCAAGCTGATACAAAAGAAGATCGACCAGAAGCCAAGAAGGTGGCATTCGGTACTCAGTGAGGCACTGTGGGCTTACCGAATGGCCCCCATGGAGCTACAAAGACCTCTCCTTATGAATTGGTTTATGGACACCACGCGGTTCTACCTTGGGAGATGCAATCAGATTCAAGGAGAGTTGTGTTACAGAACGATTTGAGCTCTAAAGATTACAGTGGCCTAATGATGGATGAGCTAGAGGATTTACACATGATCCGTCTTAGGGCCCTGGAAAACATCGAGAAAAACAAGCTGCGGGTTGCCAAGTACTATAACAAGAAAGTAAAAGTCAGGCAATTCGCAGAAGGAGATTTGGTTTGGAAAGCGCTATTGCCGATTGGAACTAAATACAGCGAATTCGGCAAATGGTCCCCTAACTGGGAGGGGCCTTTTCGTGTGGTCAGATGCGTCCCTGGTAATGCATACATATTGAAAACTTTACTAGGAGAAGAATTTTCCGCCGCGATAAATGGAAGATATCTGAAGAAATATTATCCTAGTATTGAGATCGATCGATGATCACCAGCAGTGGGGTTACACACATCTGACACAGAAACAGCCGGCGCTCAAGAACAAGGTCGCCTTTAGAACAAAATTCACAAACAGAAGAGATGGCCAGTGCCTAGATGCATTGCCCTTAGCACAAAACTACATTACAACTGCTTCTTGCAGGTTTACATCCAACGACCCTGGTGATCAGGACCTCAAGGAGGTGGGAAGCAGAAGGCGTGGAGGAAAAAGCGAAAGTACGATTCAATCTTTTCTTTGCTTCTTCTCCGGCTGCTCCCTCTTCAGTTGTTCCAGGACCACCGTGACGGCAACTTGGAATGCGCGGGGGTGACTATGATTTGCGGCCTCCACCAAGCTGTCCCAAGCCGCTTTGAGGTTGTTGTACCTGTCAGAGACATCTGAAACAGAGGAGTGGATGTTAGGGGCAAGAAATCCAGATGTGGGCACAAAGTCAAGAAGAAGTCAGAAGCATTTACCCCCCTACCAGTGCCTCCAGAGCCATGCGACGCTCGCGCTCGGCTTGGCAACGGGCGGTGATGTCCCTGAGGCCATGCTCCAGGGGCCGAACGCGGCGGCGCGGTTGATGGCCGGTCCCTGCGTTCGGGCGTGGCGTCCTCTGCTTCGAGGGAGGAATCGGAGGAGATGTACTCGGGCACGTCTTCGGTCCCGATGATTTCTTCAGGAAGCAAATCAAGGCTGAAAGGGGAAAAAAGAAGAGGAGGTAAAGCGCAAGATCGTGTGGGAAACAGGAAGTAAATCAAGAGAAAACTCACCTTCGAATCATGTGTTTCTTTGGAGGGCTGCTCTCCTGGGGTTACTTGCCCTTGTCCATGGCCTTGGGGTTTTTTCCTCTGGAGACAGGGGAGGAGATGAGAAGTGATGGATGAGTGTGCGAGTGGATTTGCAGGGCATCTCAGCAGGCTATTTTATTGACCGAAGGGGTGCATTGAGAGTGATGATTGGCCAGTACACACTGTTGGAATACCAAATGGCAGGGTTTTCTTCCCGGACGCGAAGGGTTTTTGCTTGAACAGTGCTTATGGATTGCCGATTCAGGGATCTTCTGTGGATTTTGCGCCAAGGGGCATCTGTTCTCGCGTATTCGGCTCAAGACAGTTCCCGGATACGTTTAAGGAAAAACAAGATTCACGGATGCAAATGTAAAGAAAATCATCACAGAGCAAGCACATAATTCAAAAGTTCTTCATTTATTGCCGATATTCAAACATCCCTAATACAATCTAGTCAAAAAGCCTGTTCAACACAGATTGGGGATGAGTGATTTCGGCAATGGCGTCGCCGTGGCCATCGAGGCGCTCCAAGATGAGCTCGATCTCCTCAATGTCTTCTGGCGCGCCGCCCCGAAGCCGCGCGCCTGGTGGAGTAGTCGACGTCCGTGTGCGTCGCCATGGCAGCCAGGCCCAGGGTGGTGCCCAAGCGAACGCCATGGGTGGCCACTTCATCAACGTGGTGCTCCACCGCAGCAAGGCGCTCCGCCGGCGTGTCACCGCGGGCGTTCACCATGTCGGCCAGCTGCTCCACCAGCGTCTTCAGCTGGTTGAGCTCGGCATCGCGGGCTGCAAGGTGCAAGAAAAAAGGAGATTAGCATCAAAAGCCGGGTTGGATCAAAAAATTGATTTCAGAGCTGTACCGTCGATGGTTTCCAGCAGCTGTTTGCGCTGGTCCTCCCACTCCAACTCGGCGCTCGCCTTTTTGGAGACGTCCTCCAGCTCGCGCTGGGCTGTCTCCAGTTCCGCCTTGAAGCGGAGGGCGTCGAGTTCCCCGTAGGGCACGGGGGAGTGGCCATCGGACTCCGAGGAGTCGTCCGAAAGGGGCGATTGGCGGCGCGAGAGATGGATTCCACCGAATCAACTCTGAAAGGAGGATGATCGTCAAAACAAAAAGAAGATTAAAGATGAATCAAAAAAGAGGAGCCGATGATCATTGCCTCCCGCGCGCATTGGCGCCGCTCCCTTCCGCCTCATCGGAGGCGCGGCGGCGATTGAGACGGCGCACCATCTTTGCTCCGGGATGTGCCTTTGTTTGGAAAGAAGGAGAGTTGAGATTGGCAAAGATTCGAGAGCTAAAGGCTTGGTGGAGAGCTAGGGGCACCTACGGTTTCATTTATAGGCCTGGCAAGACAGATCGTGGCATCAAGTCGTGGCTCTGGATCGTGGCGCATATCCCAAGAAAATTGGAAAGTGGAAAGGTTTCCTTGGCCAGCCCGCCAGCGGGTCGCCTGGAGTTCTAGGCTGAGTCACATTCAGTTGACTGGCTCGGCTGAGAGGAGTCAAAGTGCCATTCGGGCGTTGGCATTTCTTTGCCGAATGGGTCGTTCAGCATTACACTTGGAGGTGCACAAAAGAAAAAGGAGATAAAATTGCGAGAACGAATATTACAAGAGCAACCAATTCGGTTATACATCAATTGAAGCGTCTAAATGTTCAAGTATTTCGCGATCACACTATGGACATTTGATGTTGCTTGGCGGAAATTGTCCAACCGCTCTTGGCAATCTTTCTGGGCACTAGACAAGGTGGTGAGTTCTGCATCACATTGTTCCATCTTGGCTATAGCCGATTTTGCTTCCTCTTGGGTCTTCTCTATCAATCCAGGGAGCTCGGCTATTTTCTTGTTATCGGCCTCTATGTCGGTCGACAGGGCTTCTCAGTTCCGCCTCCAGAGCAGCTTTCCTGGCAATTTTTAAATCACAAGAAGCTTGTAGATTGGCCAATGTATCTTTATGGTTCTCGGTCTGAGATTGTGCCCCGTTCATGGCTTGTTCAGCACTAGCTCTCTTCTTTTCAATAGCCGGGTGGGAGCGCACCTTCCTCAAAGCCTGCCTTATGGGCACATAGTGGATTTCAAGGCCACAGATAGATGCAAGAGAAGCACTGATGTCCTCAGGAAGCTCTTGGCTAATGGACTCGAGCATCTCTTCGAAGTGATCGAGATCTTTGAACTGATCTAGTGCATCTTTTTCCAGCCAGGCAAAGATCTCCCTGAGCTTTTCTAGCACTTCCTCGACGAGTTCGATGCATTTCTTCCATCGCCTCGGCAAGCGGATTGTTCCCCGTTGACGAGACTTGATGATGATGGGGCTCGATCCCAAGAAAGCAAGAGTATTGCCGAGTTAGGAGTGCTAAAAGTAAAGGTAGCGAGTTAAGTGCAAATGAGTACCTCATGTCCGATTTCTTGGTGGGGGCAGGACTTTGTTCAGGGGCAATCACAGGTGAAGAAGGTGTTCCAGGTAGAGCTGAAGCTTCTAAGTGAGGAGGTGTTGATGCAGTTGCTGGCAACTCATGGGCTTCTGGCTGAAGAGGAGATGGGTTCACCTCTGCTGGGGTTGGTGTCTCTGCATGACCAGCAGATGATTGTACCCTTGGAGGACTTGATGGTTCTGACTGGATCGGAAGACTCATCTCTGGCGAATTCATTGCTTCTGCAGAGGGTGATTGAGTCCACGATGAAGATGAGACCTCCACTAGGATAGGTAATTCAACCCACGGGTGGACTTGCTTGTTGAGACAACGGGACGTCCACAAGTTGTTCTTCCATTGTTTCTTCGCAAGTGTCAAATTAAAAGATAAATGCCAGTGTTCATCCTCAAAGGAGGACAGTAAAGGTCATACCAGTGGATGGGGCATTGGCGGGTTACGGCACGCGAAGATTCTTTGGGCTGCGTCTGAAAATACACAAGATATGATTTATTAGAACCAGAGTAATCTTGTGATCAAGAAAAGAAAAGGTTTTCACCTCAACAAGGACTTTCTTAATAGTTCTTCTCCTCTTGGCATTTGGGGAGCTATTAGAGACAAGCCTTGCCTCCTATCAGCAGCAAGGCTGGAAAGGCTTGGGTCTGTTGTGGCAAACCTAACCATTAGCTGAGCCAGGGTTGGGGACCTGAATCCCAGCGCTGAGACCGGGCCTACGGCATTGTAGGTAATATTCCCGGCTCGAGGAGCGGTGCATCGTGTTACGTGGGTAAGAGAAGTAAGGTCGGAATCATGATTGAAAGAGGATATGTCCGATTCGGTGGTTCATCATGTTACCTCTCGAAGTTGGATGAAAATCGAGCATCAACTCGCACGAGAACAAGTGTACGGAGCTCACCGAAGATATGATCATGGAGTTCTTGCCACCGGGAGTTAAAGGTGGAGTGAGCTATGGTTATGGGTACAAAAGGCCGGGCGTAGACAGTGGGACTGCACACATAACGGAAGACTCTGCTTCTGTGCATGAGTTCTTTGATTTTCCTCTCCGGGCTTGAGGAATTCATGCGAAACGGTCTTGGGGGCATCCGGCCACACCCAAGTTGCCGAGCCATTACATTGGGCCGATAATATTCATAAGTGCTATAGGTCGGCCTTCCTCCATTGAATTCGGCGGCGAAAGCATGCATGGGCGGATTATGATGTTGAGGATCTCTAGGAATCTCCCATCTTGGCGTTCGGATTCAAAAGAGAATTCACGGGGGAAAATCAAAGTGTCATTGTCCGGATAAGGGAGCCGGAGAGGATTCGGGAAACCTTTGAAGAACGAGCTCAAAAGCCGGGCCGATGTCTGTTGAATAAGAACGGTTGAAGCGCCTTCTCCATAATTCTGGCATCCTCTGGTGGCTTGGGGTTCCCCTTCAGGGTGATTGGATGAAGGGAAGAGCCTGGTGTTCAAATCAACACCAACGATCTGATGCATGTGAAGTTGCAGCCACATTTGAACAAACCACCAAGGACCGTTGACACATGTTATCCTCTGTCTAGTATACATCTGGGTGACAGTTTGGTGAAGCATATGGTACACACTTCCTAGGAGGAATTTCCCAAGGGGGAGGCGGTTGCCACTGACCAAATGAGAAGCCATTGCAATGTGATTCAGGGTAGGCTCATTGGCTTTACCACAGAAGACGAACCTGCATAGCCACATGTTCAGAAATGCCCTGTATTCAATTTCACCAAGGGGATTGTCCTTCATGTGTTTCAAGATGTAGTTCTTGTATCCGCTCCCTGGTTTCACCCCTGTTTGCCGTGAAGAGCTTCTGAAATCCCAGGGTTGAACGGATCCTGTAATGTCAAGGCCGGTGATCATATACACATCGGCCAGAGTTGGGGACATCGGGCTGTGACCAAAGAGGAAGGCGTTGACGCCGTTTGACCAAAAATGGCAAGCTGCTATCAGGAGGTCTTCATTCTTGGGGGTCTCGGCCAAGGATAACTCCAAGCACTGAGCAATGCGGAGGGTATCCCAGTTTTGGGTTATGGCACTCTTGTCTGCGAGAATCCTCCGGTACCAAGTTTTCCAGCCTGCGATTGGAGGCAAGGGCCAGTTCTTGAAAGCATCTTGCCACCGAGGAGGTAGGGACAGAGCCGCTTTGAAAGGGATCCTTTGAGATTCAGCCGCGATGAAATCTCGAGGATCAGAGTTTCCCACGGGACCAAGGTAATAGGATCTTGAATTGGCCTCGGTGCGAATCAAAAGCTCAGTGGAAGGCTCCTGAAGAAAAGCGGAAAAGAAATCTCAGGTAAAATTGAAAACCTAAATGCCGAATGAAGCTTACGGGAGGGGAATTTACCTGAGCATCTTGGTTTTGAGCCGCCATTGGAGATTTGAGCTTAGAACAAGGGGATCTAGGGTTTGGATCTAGACGAGGACTCCGGCGGATTGCGAAGAAAGAAGAACAGGTGTTGATAGATTCGATTTGAAAATGTTCGTGGCTGGAGTCAATTGCGGAACAAAATCACTTTTATCCCGCAATTGAAGGGGCATGTGTTAACACCAAAATTTGGTAAGGAGTCTGACTTGTGGGTCCAGCTCGGTGAGGAGTCCGTCTGGTGGAAGGAAAGGTTTTCTCAGGTGTATTCGGCAGAAGGATCCGCGGTCGGCTATCTGTTTCCGTTCGGCAAAGGAACGATTGAGGCCGATTTTGCGGGATTGGACGGTGACGTGGCTCAAGCAGGAAGGACGAATGGATGGATAGGTGATCAAGCTTAGAGATAAGTTAGGCAACGAATCCATTCGAGGTTGTACTTGGCAGGGTATAAATAAGAGCCCTGAATGTATGTAATGTACACAATCATTCTTCAATACAAACTGGCCTTACGCCAAACCCTAGAGTCCTTTCGTCGTGTCGTCGAGTTCTTCGAGAGGGTTCATCGATCCGTCGACCTCCGTGAGTACCGGCAACCTTGTATCATGTCTAGTATCATGCGGTGGATTTAGATCTGATGCAAGTAGTCTTGTTACCATGCTTCGTGTCATGCGGTAGATTCAAGCTTGGTTCAAGAGGGTTTCTTGTTAGGTCATGAGCCATGCGGTAGGCTAAGATCTAGCTTGAAGCTAGTTATCGGCTCTATTGGATTTTGGCAAGATCCAATAGATTCATTAAGTTACCTCGTGTTGCTTTGAGTTTTTACTTTATGCTTAGATTCATGTAACACCTTTTGCCCAATCTAGATGGGTTTGGATCGGCTTTATCCTTTTCGTGATCCTTATGCGAATAGAATTCGTGTTTTAACACGTGGATCTTGTGCTTTCCGATAGCCGAAACCGGATCGATCTAGGTTGTTACGTGTTGCGAGTTCAAGCGTGCCAACGTTGGTATAAATCTTGAAAGAACTGAGTATCATGCGGTAGATACAGGTTTTTGGGTTGCTTTGGAGCTAGTCATCCGGTGGACTAGATTTCAAATTAATCTGATAGATTTATTCACTTGGTAATGTTCGTTCCTTCTTCATGGACCCCGAATCGGCTGTTCAGCCGTATTCGGTTATGTTTCTTCACGAGTAGAACACGTGCGTAATTCATGCTTTAAATAACGTATGCTTTTAGCTTTCCATATTTAGATTGTATCATGCGGTGGATAGATCTATTTGTGGAAAGTGGCACGATTTTCATGCAAGTTGTATCATGCGGTGGATAGATTTGCTTGGCATCGTGCCCGACGGGTTTTAAAGTACCTAGACATGCGGTAGACTAGTGCTTTGGATCTATGCATGCTTGTTTATTACATGTTTATGTTCGTGCCTTACTTTATCCATTTATTTTAATGTTAATTATCATGGGGATCGGTCATGGCCTCGTGCATATGCATCTTTGCTCAAACAAAGACCGATCGCCGTCATGCTTACGTCATCCATTCGGCAATGTTACTTTTCCTTTTATAAGTTCTCGAATGGTTTCAGTTTATTGGCAGATAGCTCTTTATAGCTATGTGTCATCCCACCTGGCTTCCTAGCCGTAAATATGGAACTGTCTGGTACCACCCGGCAAGTTCCAAGTTTTGGTATCTAACTGCTTTGTCTTTTGTTAATTTTCAGGAAAAATTGACTGGCACGTCTCGTGACTCTTTGCGCGTGTGAAGCCAGCTTGTTCGGCTTGCTGTGTCCTTGGCGCTAGGTGCACATTTTGCGTCAACAGGCCCAGTCGGCCCCCCTTTGACCTAGATGCATCTCAGGCTATTTATAGCCCCCTGTCCGAGAGACACACATCAATCAATTCGTCATCCGCCGCCGAAGAGCAGTGAAGCTTGTGGGACACCATCTCGGAGATGAGGGTCGTGCTAGTTGTCTAGGGTCTCCCTAGCCGACATGGGAACCTTGCATGGAAGACCACGTCGGAGCTCCGGAGCAAGGATCAAGATCGAGGTAGGATCCCGGTGGTGATCTTGTCCATGTAATCATTCATGGTGAAGTTTTTATAGTGAATCCGATTTCTAGCGATCAAGTGCCTTCTCGATGATTTTGTTTTCTTCTTGGTTTTGCTTCTTCCCCAATCTAGTCTATAGCTAGATTGCATAGGGTGCTCTTGTAGCCGCGGTGGCTAGAGGTGCATACCGGACCGACCAAGTGATTTCAACTTGTTCTTATCGAACTCGCCCTAGACTACCCGCATGAATAGGAATACGTTGTGACAGAACGGGGGTTCCGAAAGGCGGGCGTTTTCGGAATCGGACCGGAGGCCACGGTTTAAAGATGCTTTTAATGAGATTTGCTTTTCTATCTTCATCTATCTTGTTTGGAGCTACAACATAAGCATGATCTAGATTCTCTAGATCGGTTATCTCTTTGCTTTCTCTTGCTACCTCTTTAGTAGATTAGATTAGGTTCGTTTTCTTGATGATATCTTAGATTAGATGCAACTTAGTTCTTCATAAGATAGCTTTCCTTGCTTTACTAGATTGAATCCTTGCGTTGCAAATTGTTCCACGGATTCGATACCTTGGGTTCACCACTCGAGGGAAGAAGGGTCCCTTGACTACGACGGTGAATTTGTCCGCATGCAAATCCATATGAACTTTGATATGATAATCTACCATCAACAGCTTCGTTCGAGGGACCCGGTGGCCAGTGGGGTCAAGTGCGGGCCGCATGGTGGCATGAACAGCAAGATGAAGTCATGCACGGTTTCTTGGTTGAGCCTGAAAACCAAGGTCGAGCCGGGACTACATGGGAGCCAAGTCATGAGTGGTGATTGGCGGAGGCTACACCGAGTTCGCGGGGTTTCCAGTGGTTCACCAGAAAACCACTTGGTTCCTTGGTTGATCCACAAAGCCAAGACTGGAGAACCGAAGACGGAGATGCAGCAGCTCCAGACCGGTCTGACCGGTGGGTCTGACCGGTGGGTACCGGTCTGATCGGTGAGGTGCACCGGTCTGACCAGTGTGCGACGACGCAGTCCGGAGACTTCGAAGCGGAGGAACGCGTCGGGATTGAAAGGCTTGCGTCGAGGCTACGCGAAGTGCGGTCGCCGGGCATCCGTCCGATGGTGCTACAAAGACAAATTCCCAAAGTGCCCTTGGTGGGCGTGTATCCTAGTTTAGGCTTCAGGGGTATTTTAGTCTTTCGGCTTGCCTCCATATAACCCAAGGGGTGAGAGGATGACAGCCATCTCTTGGAACCCTAGTTCATTTGCTTTCCTATTTTTCCTTCCTATTTTCTTAGGATTTCCATAGGACTAGCTTGAGAGCTTCATGGTGAGATCTTGTGAGAGGGTTGGATGATCGGGCGGCAAGCTAGACCTTGTATGAACCTTCTTGGTATGTCTATATGATTCGGCGTGGTTCCTCAAGGCCTTGTTGTGTTGTTCCCGGTTGTTCTTGGTGGTGATTATCAGAGCCCTCTCTTGGTGGTTTTCTTGGGGTGTTTTCGAGACCTTGCTCTTAGGGATTTGTTGGGGGAAATTTGTGGGAACCCTTCGTGGTTCTTTGGGCTGTGATTCCCCTCCCAAATCCATGAGTTACGAGGCTCGATTTTGGGGTTTTCGGTGTTCTAGGGTTAGAGGAGTTCTTGGCAGGATTTCTTCGATTCCTCTTGATTTGGCAAGTTTTAGTGGACAAAATCGTGGCTATGGACTCCTCATTAGGTGTTTCTATCATCCCCAAAGTCTTGTTCAAGTCTGTGGAGTGATTCCGGAGATCGAGGTTTGGATTTGGAGGAGTTGACCCGCGGTGTCTTGTTCATCCCGAGCCGCCTGTGCTACACCGGCTCGACCGGTGTGAGTCACTTGTGGGATTTGCCTCGGGTGAACGCGCTTGACTCGTGTGTCTTTGGGTCTTAGTCTTGCCCCTTTTGGTTAGTTCTTGGTCTGTTTGGTGTTGTTTTGTTAGGTTTTGTGTAGGGTTTTCCTTCCGTGCTGGTTGTGTTTTGGGGGTGTTTTTGTTACAGGGCCTAGAGAAGTCACTGAGGCTTTCTGGAAGACTTGTTGTGCGGCTGCTGTAGCCACCGGCCTGACCGGCGCTGTCCACCGGTCTGACCGGTGTCACCGGTCTCGACCGGTGCGCAAAGCACGAGCGACAAGCCGTGCAAGTTTCCGCTGTGCGTGTTGGTGTGTTTTGGCTCGGAAGGTTGTGTGTTGGTTCCTAGGTCCAGTAGCACTCTAGTGGCTACGTGGGCTTGGCCAACTTGAGTAGTGAGTCAGAGACGTGTGTTGGAAGCCGTGTTCGTTTTGTTGGAGTCTCCATCTCCTTCGAGAAGAATTTTTATCGGCTCCCATTCACTCCCCCCTCTCTGGTTCGCTGTATCGGTCCTTCAAGTGGTATCAGAGTCGGTTCGAGTCTTTATTGACTCTAAACAGTCTAAGATCCAAGGATGGCGTACTAGGAACGGGGTTCGGGTCCTCCACACTTCGATGGCAAGAACTACCAGATGTGGAGTAAGCGGATGACGGCGTTCCTCCGTGGAAAGGGTCAGGTCCCTCGGGATGTCACGGTGGGCACAGGCTATGTCCAGTCGATGAACTTCCTTGCTCCAGGATCGAGGGACATGTTCGACGCCAACAATAAGGCGGCCGACTACTTGTTTTGTGCTTTGTGTCAACCTGAGTTCGATCGGGTGCACACCGAGCACTTGGCTTGTAGAATTTGGTCAGTGTTGAAGGAAGCTCATGTCGGGAATGCCCAAGTTCAGGCTCGGATGTATGCGACGTACCAGAGAGAGTACGAGAACTTCACTCATCTCCCGGTGAGTCCATCGATGCCTTGTTTCAGAGGTTCATGGTGGTTGTGAACAACATGAGGGCCAATGTGGACGTGCTCCCGTACGATGATCATGATAGAGCGGTCAAGCTCTTACACTCTTTGGATCATACGATTTGGGGCGGAAAGTTCGAGGCCATTGTCGAGTCGGAGAAGTATGACACTCTGACGGTGAACGAGCTGTTCTCTAAGCTCAAGTCGGCTGAGGTGGATAGGGGCATGACAGCCAAGATTGAGGGCCCGACTGATTCTCATAGTCTTGCCCTCGTTGGTGGTTCGAAAGGAAAGGCTAACACTAACCCATCCACCAGGATGTTCTCTTTGTCCTCTTTGATGTCTATGCCAGATGAGGAGTTCGACGTGCTTGGAGAGGACGAGCTGGCGTTGCTGACGAGGAGGTTCGATAGGCTGCACGAGAACCGGGTGAACTCAAGAAGGAACTCGAGAGCGTGTTTCAAGTGCGGCAAGGCCGGACACTTTTTCACCGAGTGTCTGAAGGTGAACAACCATGACAAGCACAAGTTCATGGACAAGAGGAAGAAGTCCAAGAAGAAGGATCATGAACATGGGAAGAAGGCTCTGTCTCGAGAGAAGATGAAGAGATCGAGCAACATTGAGTCCGATTCCGAGGACACATCTTCAAGCTCGAGTGATGAAGACGAAGAGGATGACAAGAAAAAGAAGAAGAAGAAGAACCTCAGCAAGTATCTCAACGGCCTCTGTGTGACAGGCCTAAGCCTCAAGGACGATTTCTGCGGCATGGCTCACAACTCTAGCAGCAAGAGAAGCCAGAAGGACACCTCGGACTTGGATTCCGAGGATGAGGTATGTGATGAGCTCTTTTCTTTGCGCAAGGAGAATGAGGAGTTGGTTGACTTGCTTGATAATCGCGATCACATGCTTAGAGAGGCTAAGAAGTGTAGGAAGGAGCTTAGATCTTTGCTCGAGGATGCTAGGACTAGAGTGGCTGAGCTATAAACACATGTTCTTGATAGCAAGCTTGAAATTGATTCTCTTAAGGCTAGCCCTGTTGTTTCTGATGAGATTGATTGTGCTGATTGCTCGTTTTCCTAGGCGACTTGGTCGATCTTAGGGAAAAGTATGCCTCTAAGTGTGAGGAACTAGATGTGCTTAGGGTTGAGTTGGCTGAGCTACAATCTAGACCCACTTTGCTTGGTGCTTGTACTTCTTGCCCTAGTTTGTATGAGAAAATTGTTGAGCTTCATTCTCGCATTGTTTCACTTGAGGCTGATTTGAAAGTGTCTGTTCCTACTTCCTGTTCTATGTGTGTGTTGCATGCTATGAAGAATCTGGAACTTGCACAATGTGTTAACCATTTACAGGATGAGAACAATAAGTTGCTTGAAGTGCTGAGTTGGTTGTCTAGTTAGGAACCTCAGCTTGGTATGATGATTGCGAGTTGTAAGCGCTTTGATGGTTGGGCTTTGGGATCTGATAAGTTTGGTGAGTGCAGTGGTGAGGGAGAAGGGAAATTTGGGAATGTTTCAGTTCCACCACAATCCACACCTAAAGACAAGTTTACATCCAAGCCAAACCAACTGAGAGAAAAACCGAGTAAGAAGGCAAGTGAAAAGCCTAGAGAGAAACCAAGTGAGCAGCCCCAACCCAAGCCTAAACGTAAGCCTGTGAGGTTTCATTGTGGCTACTGTGGGAGAGATGGCCATGAGTTCTGCTTCAAGAGGAAGCGAGAAAAGAGAATGGCGAAGGAGTGGGCTAACAAGGACAAGTACCACCTTTCCGATGGTGTACTTGAGCCTCGTGTGCAGATGCCCAGGGCCAAGGCGAGTGTGAGGACAGTTCCGGCTTGGGGAGAGCGAAACGCTGTTGGAGGTGCTGCTGGCTGGGCTACACCGGTCAGACCGGTGAGAGGCACCGGTCGGGCCGTGCGAGCTCCGGACGAGCGACGAGTTTGGGTTTTGTGCTCGTACAGATGCTAAGTTTGGTTTAGGAGGTCGTGGTTCTGGTGGTTGGTCTGGAGAGTTTGCCGATGGTCAGTTTGCTAGGCGCTCTCCCCGTCGTGCTCAATACGGGGATGGGAGGGGTCGTAGCTTGGAGTTGGAAAGGAGGGACGGTCCACGGTTTTCTTTTTGTGGTTTTGGTCCTTCTCTGATTAGTGAGGGGTGGTTCCCTCATAATGGTTACCATGGTGGTTCTAGGTTTGACAGGATGGATCGCTATATTGATAGACATGGTAGGATAAATATTGCTAACCTTACTTTTGAGGAAATGGTCCGACACTAGTTTGCCACTTTTGGAACTAACCCTAGTGTTGAGTCGTTTGCTCGCTCTCGCTCTTGGTTTTGAATTGCAGGTGGATGGCCCGGAGAACATTTGGTTTATATCGGGGGTGGTTCTCCGGCCTCATACCCCGGTGGTGACATGGAGGTACATCACTTTCGGGGATGGTGGACAAGGATGAGTGACTTTTGAAGAAATGATAAAGGTAAGTGAATTTGTGACCTTCAAGTGTGTGGCCTTGGTCAAGCCACTTGGTTCTTTTTGCTCTTTGCCCTATCTCATGTGCGTAGGGTGAGCTTTGTATTCTCTTTGGCCCTAGTGCTTGTGTTTAGGGGGAGCTTGTGAGTTCTGTGCTCCTTTGCTCTTTTGCCGGTGGTGTCGAGCCCTTTTTGCCTCCCCTTGAGGAGCCGGTCGTTTGTGAGCTTTGTGTGTGGGAGCTCCTTTGTAGCATATGTGTCGCTTTCTTTTGTGCATTTCTTGCATTTGGCATGGCATATGTAACATGATGTATATGCATCCTTGTATCTTAGATTGCATGCATTTTGTATCATATGCATTGGTTAGGAAAAGCTTCTCCTATATACATTGTTCACCATGGAATGAGATATATGTCTTTGTGAGCTTGTTTGGTAAGCTATGGTTAGTTTGGCTTAGCTCTTGATAATCTTGATTTATATCCATGGTTGATGGCTATGCTTTTGTAAAATGTCACATGTATGCTCTCTCATGTGTAAATGCCTTTATATGATCTTGACATATTTTAGTGGCTTGGTTATGCTTAATTTGTGGTTGGATAGCTAGTTTATTGACCATATGGGGCCAAAGGCTCATTTGCCATCATGAATGTTTAGCCCTCTTGTTTTATCTTGTGGAGGGGCTTAAGTTCCTTTTTGTCGCAAAGACATTTCATGTACCATATATGAATCTGAAAATGAAATGTAAAATGCTTGGAAAATGTGCTCCCATGTCATTTGTGCTAAATTTAATTTGCTTTGGGTGCTAAACCGTTGCATGATGCCTACCAATGAGAAGTCTCATACATAGAAGTAGGCACATGGCTCGGTGGCTTTGACATGACATGAGGTGCTTGTGGGTGTTTGTGATGGTCTTATGATTAAAATGGTTGTCCTAGCATGAAGTTTGTGTGGCTTTGCCATTTTGATATGTTTTGATCATGTTTAGGACTTTGCTCATGAGAGGTAAACTTTTCGCAAAATTGCCCAAATCCATCTTAGCTTTGTCCAATGGTTGTAAAACTTGGTGATCTTGTAGTTGATGACAATACGAAGCTATAGAGTATCTAACTTGCTTATTTGGACATGTGTAGCATCCTATGTTGAATTTTGTCTATTTGAGAAGCTCTAGGTCGCATTTTTTGCATTTTTGGCTTGATTCATGCATTGCCCACAAGGGGGAAAAGTTTGAGCTTGAAATGGCTTACTGGATGCATTTAGAAGGTTTTCAGGTGGTTTCGAGCCATTTCTGGGCTCTGGTGTGCACCGGTCTGACCGGTCAAGTGCACCGGTCTGACCGGTCAGAGTGCTGACCCTGTTCATATGTTGGGCACCGGTCTGACCGGTGGTGGTGACCGGTCTGACCGGTCCGAGCTGAGCTGATGCAGCTGCTCTGTTTTCTTCAAGTGGTTTGCATGCATTCGTCCAGGTGGAGTTGCAGTGGTTCAGGGGGAGCTTGCATGTGTGCAGGGGGAGCTCTTTGTGGTGCATAAGGGGTCCGAGACTTGTCTTCTTCAAGTGATCTTGCTCTTTGCTTTTGTTTGGCTTTCGATCGCTTGTTGGAGTTTCTTTTTGTTCGTTTCTTTCTCTTTTCTCTCTTGTTACTTTGTGTGGGTGTTGTCAATGTACTCATCAAGGGGGAGATTGAGGACCATGTGTGGTTCGAGGACCAGTGGATGGTCGCTTCCTTGTGTGATGAGTGATTGACAACGTTGTGTGGACTAATTCTTGGCTAAGTATTGCAGGTGCAGGTTGCGGCTTGACTCGTGTTGGTGCAGGTGAAGAACAAGCGCAAAAGGTCATTGCCGGTGAGGCCTCCAGGTGTGGAGAAGACAAGTAGGCTTCGTTCGAGGGACCCCGTGGCCAGCGGGGTTAAGTGCGGGCCGCATGGTGGCATGAACAGCAAGATGAAGTCATGGACGGTTTCTTGGTTGAGCCTGAAAACCAAGGTCGAGCCGGGACTACGTGGGAGCCAAGTCATGAGTGGTGATTGGCGGAGGCTACACCGAGTTCGCGGGGTTTCCAGTGGTTCACCAGAAAACCACTGGGTTCCTTGGTTGATCCACAAAGCCAAGACTGGAGAACCGAAGACGGAGATGCAGCAGCTCCAGATCGGTCTGACCGGTGGGTCTGATCGGTGGGTACCGGTCTGATCGGTGAGGTGCACCGGTCTGACCGGTGTGCGACGACGCAGTCCGCAAACTTCGAAGCGGAGGAACGCGTTGGGATTACAAGGCTTGCGTCGAGGCTACGCGAAGTGCGGTCATCGGGCATCCGTCCGATGGTGCTACAAAGACAAATTCCCAAAGTGCCCTTGGTAGGCGTGTATCCTAGTTTAGGGTTTAGGGGTATTTTAGTCTTTCGGCTTGCCTCCATATAACCCAAGGGGTGAGAGGATGACAGCCATCTCTTGGAACCCTAGTTCATTTGCTTTCCTATTTTCCCTTCCTATTTTCTTAGGATTTCCATAGGACTAGCTTGAGATCTTCATGGTGAGATCTTGTGAGAGGGTTGGATGACCGGACGGAAAGCTAGACCTTGTATGAACCTTCTTGGTATGTATATATGATTCGGCGTGGTTCCTCAAGGCCTTGGTGTGTTGTTCCCGGTTGTTCTTGGTGGTTTTTGGAGCCCTCTCTTGGTGGTTTTCTTGGGGTGTTTTCGGGACCTTGCTCTTGGGGATTTGTTGGGGGAAATTTGTGGGAACCCTTCGTGGTTCTTTGGGCTGTGATTCCCCTCCCAAATCCGTGAGTTAAGGGTCTCGATTTTGGGGTTTTCGGTGTTGTAGGGTTAGAGGTGTTCTTGGCAGGATTTCTTCGATTCCTCTTGATTTGGCAAGTTTTGGTGGACAAAATCGTGGTTATGGACTCCTCATGAGGTGTTCCTATCATCCCCAAAGTCTTGTTCAAGTCCGTGGAGCGATTCGGGAGATCGAGGTTTGGATTTGGAGGAGTTGACCCACGAGTGTTGTTCATCCCGAGCTGCCCAGGCTACACCGGTCTGACCGGTGCTCTTGAACGGTCTGACCGGTGTGAGTCACTTGTGGGATTTACCTCGGGTGAACTGCTTGACTCGTGTGTCTTTGGGTCTTTGTGCTGCTGGTCAGTTCTTGGTCTGTTTGGTGTTGTTTTGTTAGGTTTTGTGTAGGGTTTTCCTTCCGTGCTGGTTGTGTTTTGGGGGAGTTTTTGTTCCAGGGCCTAGAGAAGTCACTGAGGCTTTCTGGAACACTTGTTGTGCGGCTGCTGTAGCCACCAGCCTGACCGGTGCTGTCCACCGGTCTGATCGGTGTCACCGGTCTGACCGGCGCAGGCCATCGGTATCGGTGCAGCACAGGCAGCAAGCCGTGCAAGTTTCCGCTGTGCGTGTTGGTGTGTTTTGGCTCGGAAGGTTGTGTGTTGGTTCCTAGGTCCAGTAGCACTCCAGTGGCTACGTGGGCTTGGCCAACTTGAGTAGTGAGTCGGAGACATGTGTTGGAAGTCGTGTTCGTCTTGTTGTAGTCTCCATCTCCTTCGAGAAGAATTTTTATCGGCTCCCATTCACTCCTCCCCTCTCTGGTTCGCCATATCGGTCCTTCAAGTGGTATCAAAGCCGGTTCGGGTCTTTATTGACTCTAACCAGTCTAAGATCCAAGGATGGCGTACCAGGAACGGGGTTCGGGTCCTCCACACTTCGATGGCAAGAACTACCAGATGTGGAGTAAGCGGATGGCGGCGTTCCTCCGTGGAAAGGGTCAGATCCTTTGGGATGTCACGGTGGACACAGGCTATGTCCAGCCGATGAACTTCCTTGCTCCATGATTGAGGACATGTTCAACGCCAACAATAAGGCGGTCGACTACTTGTTTCGTACTTTGTGTCAGCCTGAGTTTGATTGGGTGCACACCGAGCACTTGGCTTGTAGAATTTGGTCGGTGTTGAATGAAGCTCATGTTGGGAATGCTCAGTTTCAGGCTCGGATGTATGCGACCTACCAGAGAGAGTACGAGAACTTCACTCATCTCCCCGGTGAGTCCATCGATGCCTTGTTTCAGAGGTTCACGGTGGTTGTGAACAACATGAGGGCCAATGTGGACGTGCTTTCGTACGATGATCATGATAGAGCGGTCAAGCTCTTACACTCTTTGGATCGTACGATTTGGGGCGGAAAGTTCGAGGCCATTGTCGAGTCGGAGAAGTATGACACTCTAACGGTGAACGAGCTGTTCTCGAAGCTCAAGTCGGCTGAGGTGGATAGGGGCATGACAGC
Organism: Cenchrus americanus; assembly: GCA_947561735.1. NCBI lineage: Eukaryota > Viridiplantae > Streptophyta > Magnoliopsida > Poales > Poaceae > Cenchrus > Cenchrus americanus. The sequence continues at coordinate 121,536,298 of OX387242.1, read as the reverse complement.
CAAGCTTGAGGGCCCGACTGATTCTCATAGTCTTGCCCTCATTGGTGGTTCGAAAGGGAAGGCTAACACTAACCCATCCACCAGGATGTTCTCTTTGTCTTCTTTGATGTCTATGCCAGATGAGGAGTTCGACGTGCTTGGAGAGGACGAGCTGGCGTTGCTGACGAGGAGGTTCGAGAGGCTGCACGAGAACCGGGTGAACTCAAGAAGGAACTCGAGGGCGTGTTTCAAGTGCGGCAAGGCCGGAAACTTTTTCGCCGTGTGTCCGAAGGTGAACAACCATGACAAGCACAAGTTCATGGACAAGAGGAAGAAGTCCAATAAGAAGGATCATGAACATGGGAAGAAGGCTCGGTCTCGAGAGAAGATAAAGAGATGGAGCGACATTGAGTCCGATTCCGAGGACACGTCTTCAAGCTCGAGTGATGAAGACGAAGAGGATGACAAGAAGAAGAAGAAGAAGAAGAAGAAGAAGAAGAAGAAGAAGAAGAAGAAGAAGAAGAAGAAGAAGAAGAAGAAGAAGAAGAAGAAGAAGGAGAAGAACCTCGGCAAGTATCTCAACGGCCTCTGTGTGACAGGCCTAAGTCTCAAGGACGATTTCTGCGGCATGGCTCGCAGCTCTAGCAGCAAGAGAAGCCAGAAGACGCCTTGGACTTGGATTCCTAGGATGAGGTATGTGATGAGCTCTCTTCTTTGCACAAGGAGAATGAGGTGTTGGTTGACTTGCTTGATAATCTTGATCACATGCTTAGAGAGGCTAAGAAGCTTAGGAAGGAGCTTATAGCTTTTCTTGAAGATGCTAGGACTAGAGTGGCTGAGTTAGAAACACAGGTTCTTGATGGCAATCTTGAAATTGACTCTCTTAAGGCTAGCCCTGTGGTTTCTGATGAGGTTGATTGTGCTGATTGCTCTGTTTTCCTAGCTGATTTGACTGCTCTTAGGGAAAAGCATGCCTCCAAGTGTGAGGAACTAGATGTGCTTAGGGTTGAGTTGGTTGAGCTACAATCTAGACCCACTTTGCTTGGTGCTTGCACTTGTTGTCCTGGCTTGCATGAAAAAATCGCTGAGCTTCGATCTTGTATTGTTTCGCTTGAGGCTGATTTGAAAGTGCCTATTCCTACTTTCTGTTCGACCTGTGAATTACATGCTGTAAAAAATTTAGATCTTGCAAAATGTGTTGGTCGCTTGCAAGATGAGAATGATAAGTTGCATGAAGTGCTTAGTTGGTTGTCTAGTCAAGAACCTCAGCTTGGTATGATGATTGCTAGTTGTAAGCGCTTTGATGGTTGGGCTTTGGGATTTGATAAGGTTGGTGAGAGTAGTGATGAGAGAGAAGGGAAATTTGGGAATGTTCTAGTTCCACCACAATCCACACCCAAAGACAAGTTTGCTCCCAAGCCAAACCAGTTGCTTAAACCAAGAGAGAAACCAAGTGAGAAACCAAGTGGGAAGCCTTGTGAAGAGCCTCACCCCAAGCCTAAGCCTAGATCAATCCGTTTCCATTATGAGTTCTGTGGAAAGGATGGTTACAAGAAAGAGTTTTGCTGTAAGAGAAGGAGAGAGGCGAGAATGGCTAAGGAGTGGGCAAACAAGGACAAGTACCACCCATCTCATGATGTGCCTGAGCCTCGTATGTCTCTGCCCAAGGGAAAGGGTTATGTGTATACGGTTCCAGCATGGAGAGATAGGAGAGCCTCAGGTGGAGACAAGTGTTGACGTAAAATCAGCACCTCACGCCAAGCACACAGCAAGCCGAACAAAGCTGGCTTAACACACGTGCCGGATCCGAAGCGTGCCAGTCAATTTTCCTGAAACTGACAAAGGATGAAAAGCAGTTAGATAAAACCTGGAACTTGCCGGGTGGTACCAGACAGTTCCGTATTTACGGCCAGAAAGCCAATTAAAATGACATATAGCTACAACAAGCTATCTGTCAGCAGTTTGACTATCATTCGGGAGCTCTAAAACATGAAACCAGGATATAGCCGAATGCATGATGTAAGCATGACAAAAGATTCGGTCTTTGTTTAAACAACATTGCCCGCACGTGATCATGACCGATTTTTCGAGATTAAATTACAATAAGATAAATAAGGTGAAAGCATGATTATAAACTTGAAGTAAACAAGCATGCATAGGCCAAAAGCACTAGTCTACCGCGTGTCTAGGTACTTTCAAACCCGTCGAGCATGACACCAAACAAGTTAATCCACCGCATGATACGACTTGTTTGAAACCACACCACCAACCAAGATTAGATCAATCCACCGCATGATACAATCTAAACGTGGAAGGCTAAAAGCATACGTTATTTAAAACAAACTTATGAACATGTTTCACTCATGGTAGAATTGCCGAATTGAAGGACCGATACGGCGAACCAGAGAGGGGGGAGTGAATGGGAGCCGATAAAAATTCTTCTCGAAGGAGATGGAAACTCCTACAAGATGAACACGGCTTCCAACACACGTCTCCGACTCACTATCCAAGTTGGCCAAGCCCACGTAGCCACTAGAGTGCCACTGGACCTAGGAACCAACACACACACACCCTTCGGACGGATGCCTCGACGCAAGCCATGCGATCCCGACGCGTGTCCTCCGCTTCGAAGTCTCCGGACTGCGTCGTCGCACACCGATCAGACCGGTGCTCCTCACCGGTCAGACCGGTCCCCACCCGGTCGAGCCGGTCGGACCCACCGGTCGGCCCGGTGCAGCGGCTCGCCGCAAAGACCGTCTTCGGTTCTTCGGTCTTGGCTTTGTGGATCAACCAATGTCAGTGTTTTAGACCGGCAACCTACTAAGGGGAGTACCCAAAGTAGATGAATGTGGCCTCGTCGAGATCGGTAACTCGAAGGAAGAGACACGTGGCACACAATTTAGACAGGTTCGGGCCGCGAGGTGCGTAATACCCTACGTCCTGTATGCTGCGTAGCTCTGGATTGATTGGGCACGAGTACAAGATGGTGCAATGGTGCGCCGTGATGAGGTGTGTTGAGGTGAGATGAGATGAGATGATCCTAGAGATCGGTCCCTGCCTCGCCTTATATAGTCCGGGAGGCAGGGTTACAAGTCGGAGTAGGGAGAGAGTACTAGTCGAGTACGTCTAGGAGTCCTCCATACAGTGCGGAACATGTACAGCTTCCTAACCGAGTACTACTCCTCCGCAGTCCTTGTGCTCCACGCCTTTAGGTGCCGTGTAGCGCAAGCCGGGTAGCCCCAGGGGCCCACCGAGTAGTCGGTCCTGGTACCCACTGAGGTAGTGGGCCCAGGGAGGTCCATACGACAAGCCCCCGAGTACTTTGTAGTCGAGAAGGATAGCTTCAAGTAGTCTTGACGGCCTTAACGAGTAGTCCTCAAGCATCCCTGAGTGCTACAAGTCAAAAGTCCTCAAGAGTAGTCGAAGCATCCCGAGGCTGGAATGTACTCCAGTTGATGTTTGAGCAATCCTGAAGTCTTCTCGAGTAGTCTCAAGCGTCCTCGAGTACTGCCTTCGAAGGTCATCAAAAAAGCCCGTCTTGTCTTGAAGCCGGAGCTGATATGGAGGTGCGATTGCAAAATCGCACTCCATATGGAGTAGCCCCCGAGCCTTAGGTTGAGCCGCGAGGCTGGCCGAGGGTCCATCTGAAGTCTTGGCAAGAAAATCCTGAAAAATCCGGAGAGAAAAAACCGAAGGACACGTGGCACGGAGCCCCCAAGCCTTTAGTCGAGTACTTCCTCTCGAATTGAAGGGTCATCTTGAAGAATGTGTCCTGAGATGCTCTTGAGACTAGCCGCTTCCCAGGTAGTCGAGTAGAAGTAGCCGAGCCCCCGAGGTGAGGCGCGTCGACTAGTAGAATACGAAAGGTCACGCTTAGCCGCTGAGTCAGCTGCGCGTGGACTTATCCAACCGGCCGTTGCGGAGCCGGTTTGACTTATAAATAGGAGCCAAAACCCTTAGGGTTTTTCACCCATCCGAGCTGCAGTCATTTTGATTCCAACTGAAGTAGATCCACTCCCAGCGCTCGCTGCCGCCGTAGTAGATTCAAGTGCGCCACCACCCAAAGCTTTTAGGGTAGCCCCCGAGCGGATGCGCGTGAAGACGCCCTGTACTTGGAGGATGAAGCCGTCACCGTCCAAGTCGTCGAAGGCCGCCGGGAAGAAGAGGGGCCGCGAAGAGGCCGCCGCGGCCGCCACCGGAGTAGCGCCGCCAATGTCTCCACCACGGGCTGATCCAAGCCGTGAATGGGAGAAATCCAAGGTGAAGACGGAAGATCTACTAACCCTCCTGAACAGTGGGTTCGTCCGGGAGAAGGAGGTCGACATGTGGAGGGCCGCTGCTAGAGATCCATATCCAATGGAGAAGGCCGAAGACGAGATTCCAATGTTCGCGCGGTTCGTGGAGCGCGGGCTTGCGCTCCCGGCCAGCGATTTCTTCAAGGGTCTCCTCGGGTACTACGGAGTCGAATACCTGAATCTGAACCCCAACGGCATCTTCCACGCCGCGGTCTTCGTACACTTCTGCGAAGCCTTCCTTGGGATCAAGCCGCACTGGATCCTTTTCCGGAAGTTCTTCCGGGTCAAGCCGCAGCCAAGCGCCACCAACCCAAGGGTAGTCGGAGGAGCCGGCATCCAGTTGAGAGAAGACGCCGCGGAGTAGTACCTGGCGTACAAGCTTGTTGACTCCAACACCGACTGGAAGACGAGGTAGTTCTACATCACGAACCACCACCCCGGCCTGCCGGAGCCGAGCGGACGGCAGCCCAGGCACCGCGAGTGGTGGAACACGGAGCCCACCATGCAAGAGGGGATCCAGCTTCCCGATCTGCTGGCACGCATCAAGGTGCTCAGGGAAGCGGGACTGAGGGCGGAGCACGTGGCCTTCAGTTTCATGAAGCGGAGGGTGCAGCCGTTGATGGCTCGAGACACCTTGGGCTTCGAGTACACCGGCGACGACGACACGTCGCGGATGCCCGGAGGCGAGCTGGACGACAGCGACATCATCGAGAGGCTGTCGCGGATCTTCAAGGATATGCCGCCGTACACGGCGTGCCCTGTCCAGGAGTACTCCGCCGCGCGCCCGCCAAAGGAGGTGAGTAGTCGTACTCCCCTAGTCGAATAGTCCTTGCTTGGTGTAGTCGTGCTGATGTCTTCGTGTCTTGCAGGAGGACTTGAAAAAGTTCGTCTCCGAGCCGCAGTCGCCCCCGAGCGGGATCGAGATCCCGAAGGAAGGGAAGGCGAAAGAGCGGCGAGAAGTCGGTGAAGGCGATGACACCGTCATCGTGGAGGACACCTCCGATGAGGACGACGACGACGATGACGAGACGTTGCAGGACCGCTTTCAGTTGCGGTCGAGGTTTAGCTGCCCAGGCTTGCCTCACGTGCCTCTGGTGCAAGACCCCCCGACTAGCCTAGAGGCTAGCCTGGCTGCGCCGCCACGGAAGCCGCGCAACCTTGCCCGCAAGCGGGTGGCAAAGAAGCTTAAGGTCTCGGAGACCATGCCTCAGGAGGTAAGATGTCTTGACTAGAGTAGTCGAGTACCCGTCGTACGAGTACACTTGTTGATGAGTAGCCTCCTTTGCATGCAGGAGGTGCCGCCAACGGAGCCCGTCGAGGAGGGCGACGAAGGCGTATGGGACACAGTGGGGGAGCTGACCGGAAGTCGTAGTCTAGCCCCCACTGTCGAGGAGATTTTGGCGCAGTTGGAGTGCAAGCCCCCTGCTCCACAGGGGAGCACGGAGCCCGAAGCCGCCGCCGTTGAAGAGGTGGTGGCTTCTGGAGCACAAGAGAGCGCCGCGCCGGTCGCTGTTGCAGAGGAGGCGGTAGCCGCAGGGGCGCAGGAGGAGGCGCCTGCCGAGGGTGGACTGGTCGACATTGCCAGCATCCTCGGTGCCCCGGCCGTGACAATAGTCCGGTCGAACTTGTAAGTACTGCATCTTCCCGAGTAGTACTTGTTGTAGTAGTCGAGGTTGACTGACGACCAATTGTGTGTGCTTCTGTAGGAAATCCACGGATCTGTCCTGGGAGGGGATGAACCCTCTTCGTCGGTGGCGGAGGAAGTCGCGCCGCCCGCCGAGGAGTCCGCTCCCGCGTCCCAGGTGGTGCCCGAGCCGCTGGCTGCCGAAGCGTCGTTACCGGAGGCCAGCATAGTCGAAGGTGAGTACTCTTCTGAAGCTGTGGAGCTCCTCGAGGAGTAGTCGTAGTCACTGAAGCACTCGTCTTCTCTTTTGACAGGTGCTGAAGTTGTAGGTGGTGACATCCCTGCAGGGGTGCCAATGCAGAAGTCGACACCAGAGGTCCCGGAGGCTGCGGGTGGAGCCCCCGGGCCTATGGAAGAAGTCGTCGAGGAGGCCGCCGTGGCGGCCGGGGGAGAGGGGGTCACCACGTCGCGCGAGAGGTCGCTCCGGGAGGTGGCTATCCGCTCCCCGGAGATCCAGGACGCAGAGCCCATCCGCTCTGCGCCGATGACGGAGGCCACCGCGAGTAGTCGCGGCGGAATAGAACTGCTCGCGGACGATCTTGTCGAGCCGGCGACGGTGGCCAAGCATCTGGAGGCGATCCGTCAGGCCGAGCAGTGGATGAAGGTGAGTAGCCGTAGCTTGTGAGTAGCCAATCCTCTGTCGTTGAGTACTCGTGTGACTTGAGTTGTCTATGCAGGACGTTGCGGAGAGGTCCCGCGACAAGTCCAACATGCTGCAAGGCTATGGTGACGCGGTGCTCCGAGCTGAGGCGGTAGAAGAGCAACTTGTGAAGTCGTGGAAGCACGCAACTGCCATGCAATCGAAGCTCGACGCCGCCTTCGCCAAATACCACAACGATGTCCAAGAGCTGCAGGCGAAGGGCGACGACTTGGTGCAAAAGAATAAGGGCATCCGCAACAAGAACAAAGGTACGCCGCTGGACTTGTCGGGTAGTTGTTGAAGGTCGAGAAGTAGTCTGACCCGCTGTACTGTTGCTGTGTTGCAGAGCTTGACGGCCAGGTGGAGCAGCTGAAGTCCTTGGAGACGAGCATGAAGAACCTCTTCTACCGGGAGCAAGAAGCCCGACAGGTACTCGAGCTCGACTACAAAGAACTTGCCTTCGAGTGCGAGAAGCACATGGAGCTCCGGATTGCATTTGACCGCGATCTCGTCAACTGCTACAAATCCTTGCAGAAGTTGAATGAAGACTGCGAGGCACTGCGGGCCCAACTGAAGGAGCTCGAAGAAGCCGCACTGCCGATCGCAAGGCTCCTGGTGCCGCACCCGGGCGGCCCCAAGATTGCTCCACTGGTGGATCGCCTCAAGGAAGCTCCGAGCCGGCTGGCGGCCTATGTGAAGCACATGGTGAGGTCGATCCCAAGGCAGGTCTTGGCCTTCATGAAGTCGTACTTCCCGAAGGCCCCGGTGGAAGTAGTCGCCGGCGGAGTAGCCGCCAACTGCACTGATGAGTAGTATGCAGAGCTGCTGGAGCAGATGGCTCCCATTGCGGAGCAAGTAGCTGAGAAGCTTAATCTCCAGTAGCCCTGTAATAGGTATCTAGTAGCCAGGGTTGTACAAAAAACAATTGTAATGAATTGCTTAAGTATCAATGAAAGAAAATTTCCAGCAATGAGTACTCGTAGTCGCGATCTCAGAGTGCGGAGCCCCCATCGTGGAGTGGATGCGAGTAGTCGCACTCGGCGTAGTGGTCCCGTTGTAGGGAGTAGACGAAAAGAAGTTGATGAACGATCAAACATTATTACCGAAGAAGTACACCCGGATGGCCGGGGCCGTAGTTACAAAGTAGTCGCTCGGACCCGGAGGCCGCTATAGCCGAGTGGCGCCGGAGCGGGTAGCGCTCACGGCGAGAGATCCGTAAGTAGCCGTGTAGGCCGGATCGTAGATCCGTAGGTAGCCGTGCGGGGCCGGGATCTTGGAGTGTGGTCTCTCGCAGACCACCGCTAGAGTCCTTGACGCTCGTCGCGCCCCCGCAGTCCGTAGGTAGCCGCGCGGGCTGGAGCCTGGAGAGGTGAAGTCCGGAGACTGGAGCCAGGACCCGGAGGCCGCTTACGGCAGGAGGGGTGTTGATGTAGTCGTGTAGACTTGAACCCCGGAGTAGTCGTGTAGACTAGGCGTAGAATCGACAGAGCTGGTCGACGTTCCACGAGTTGTCGATGTCTTCGCCTTCAAGTGTTTGGAGGCGGTAGGAGCTCGGCCCGGTCACCTTTGCCACGGTGAAGGGACCTTCCCAGGGGGAGCTGAGCTTGTGTAGTCCTTCCGTGTTCTGGATACGGCGAAGGACAAGATCTCCAACGTTGAAGGAGCGTTCCTTGACGTTGCGATCATGGTAGCGTCGGATACCCTCTAGGTACCTTGCTGATTGGACGAGGGCGGCGCAGCGAGCTTCTTCGAGGCTATCGATATCAACTCGTCCGTCGTCTTCCGAGACGCCTTCGTCGTAGTGCTCCACCGGCCGGCGAGTTCCATATGACGTCGGCAGGGAGGATTGCTTCGGAGCCGTAGACCAGGAAGTAAGGGGATTGCCCCGTTGGCTTGGATGGTTGAGTCCGTAGCCCCCAGAGTGCGTTGGGTAGTTCCTTGATCCACTTGCCCCCTTTGGAGTTCGCAGCGTCGTGTAGCCGCTTCTTGAGGGCGTCGAGCACCATCCCGTTGGCGCGCTCGACTTGTCCGTTGGCCCGTGGATGGGCAACTGATACGTATCGGACGTTGATCCCGCTGTTCTCGCAGTACTCCCAGAACTGGTGGTTGTTGAAGTTGGAGCCCAGGTCTGTGATGATGCGGTGGGGTAGTCCGTAGCGGTGTACGAGTTCATCCAGGAAGTCGAGTACTCTGTCAGCCTTGGGGCATGTGACTGGCTTGACCTCGATCCATTTGGTGAACTTGTCGATAGCCACCAATACCCTATTGAATCCTCCTGGCGCAGTTGGCAGTGGACTAATCATGTCGATCCCCCAGCACGCAAAGGGCCAGGTTGGCGGTATGGTGACTAGCTTGTAGGCTGGGACGTGTTGCTGCTTGGCGAAGTACTGACATCCTTGGACTTTCGACGAGTTCTTCGGCGTCGCCCGCAGCCGTGGGCCGTAGAAAGCTCGCCGGAAACCTTGCCGACTCGGGCCGTGCGTGAGGACGCGTGGTTGCCGCAGACGCCCTTGTGGATCTCCTCCAAGATGTCCTTGCCTTCTTCACGGGGAACGCACTTCATGAGTACTCCAGAAGATGCGCCCCGCTTGTAAAGCTTGTCTTCGACGAGGACGTAGGACTTGGCGCGGCGGACGAGTTGCTCAGCCGAGTTCTTATCGGAGGGGACCTTCTGCTCGCTGAGGTATTCGATGAAGGGTTGCCTCCAGTCCACGTCGATCATCATGACCTCCTGCCCAGCTGGTGGATGGGCTGGGACAGTGGTCGGTGGCGCCGGCTCCGGAATGAATGGCGCGTGAAGCTCGTGGACGAAGACAACTGCTGGTACTTGAGCGCGGGTAAATCCAAGCTTCGAGAGGACGTCCGCTGCAACATTGTTGTCGCGGACGATGTGATGGAACTCGAGACCATAGAACTTGTTCTCGAGCTTGCGGACTTCTAGGCAGTAGGCGTCCATGTTCTCCTTGTTGCGGTCCCAGGACTTGTTGACTTGGTTTATGACCACTGCGGAGTCGCCGTAGACTAGTAGCCGCTTGGTGCCCAGTGAAGCCGCGAGGCGGAGCCCGTGTAGGAGGGCTTCGTACTCGGCTTCGTACTCGGCTTCGTTGTTTGAGACCTTCCAGAAGATCTGCAGGACGTACTTGAGTTGTTCGCCCGTTGGAGAGATCAGAGTACCCCCCGCACCGCGCCCTCGAGGTTGAGTGAGCCGTCGAAGTACATCACCCAATGCTCTAGTCGCACGGTGGGAGTGGGTAGCTGGTTCTCCCGCCACTCCGCCATGAAGTCGACCAGTGCCTGCGATTTGATGGCTGTGCGTGGCTTGAAGTCGATAGTGAGGGTGCCGAGCTCGACAGCCCACTAGGAGATTCTTCCAGTAGCATCTTGGTTCCGCAGGATGTCGCCGAGCGGGTAGTCGGTGACAACGGAGATTGAGTACTCCTGGAAGTAGTGTCGTAGCTTCCGCGAGGTGATGAGTAGTGCGTACAGGAGCTTCTGCATAGGCTGATAGCGGGCCTTGGACTCTGATAGAACCTCGCTGACGAAGTAGACTGGTCGCTGGACTGGGTAGGTGTGGCCGTCTTCTTGCCGCTCGACAACGATGGCAGTACTGACCACGTGAGTAGTCGCAGCGAGGTAGAGCAATAGCTGCTCGCCCTTGTGAGGAGCCGTGAGGATTGGTGGCTTTGATAAGAAGTCCTTGAGCTGGGCAAGGGCTTGATCCGCCTCTGGAGTCCACACGAACTTCTCTTGATGCTTGAGTAGTTTGAAGAAGGGGAGCCCCCGTTCTCCTAGCCTCGAGATGAATGCGGTTGCGCCGCCATGCACCCCCGTCGCACTCGGACGTCTTTGATGCTCGTGGGAGCTTTCATGCTGGTGATGCGGAGATCTTCTCGGGGTTGGCTTCGATCGCGCCGGGCCGATGATGAAGCCGAGTAGTTTGCCCGAAGGTACGCCGAAGACGCACTTGTTCGGGTTGAGCTTCCAGCGGTACTCGCGCAATGATGCGAAAGTCTCTTCAAGGTTGTCGATGAGGGTACTGGAGTCTCTGGTCTTGACGACTACGTCGTCCACGTAGGCCTCGACGTTCTTGTTGAGTTGCCTCTTGTAGCAGGCTTGGATAGCTCGTTGGTAGGTGGCACTGGCGTTCTTCAACCCGAAGGACATGGTTGTGTAGCAGTACGCGCCAAACGGGGTGATGAACGCGGTCTTCTCCTGGTCTTTTTCCTTGATCGCGATCTGGTGGTACCCGGAGTAGCCGGTCGAGGAAGCGGAGCGGGGTCGCGCCCCGCCGTGGAGTCGATGACTTGATCAATCCGCGGCAACCCGAAGGGGTCCTTGGGGGCGTTGCTTGTTGAGGCTCGGTGTAGTCGACGCACATCCTCCACTCGTTCGAGTTCTTCTTGCGGACGAGGACGAGGGTTGGCGAGCCACTCGGGATGGAAGACTTCTTCGATGAAGCCAGCCGTGAGTAGTTTGGCGAGTTCCTTCTTGATGGCGTCCCGTCTGTCGTCGGCAAAGCGTCGGAGGTGTTGTCTATTGGGGGTGGCCTTAGGATCGACGTTGAGGCAGTGCTCAATCAGCTCCCTGGGCACTCCTGGCATATCCGCTGGCTTCCACGCAAAGATGTCGCGGTTAGCCCGAAGGAAGCTGATGAGCGCGTCTTCCTATTTGGGGTCGAGGCCAGCCCCGATGGTGGTGGTCTTGTTGGGGTCGCCTGTTCCGAGGTTGATCGTCTTGACGAGTACCTCCTCAGGTGGCTGAGGCTTGTTGGTGCTGTCAGACTTCTCTGGGATGTCGAGTTCACTTGTGGCAAGCTTCTTCGACACGGCGTAGACATCCATCATCGCGTTGGGTACTTGGTTCGTAGAGGCTATCTCCACGACTTCTGTGTCGCAGTCGTGGGAGATCTTCAAGTCCCCTTGGAGGGAGAGCACACCCGCTGGGCTTGGCATTTTGAGTACCAAGTAGGTGTAGTGGGGCACCGCCATGAACTTGGTGATGGCCGGTCTGCCGAGGATGGCGTTGTAGGAGGTCTCGAAGTCCGCGACCTCGAACTTGATGTACTCGGTACGGTAGTTGTCCCGAGACGCCCCGAAGGTAACTGGCAGGACCATTGAGCCCAGTGGAATAGCCGCGTTGCCGGGGATGATGCCGTAGAAGGGCGTGTTGCTCTTGGTGAGCATATGAGTGATGTCGAGCTTCATTTTCTTCAAGGTCTTGGTGAAGAGGACGTTGAGCCCGCTTCCACCGTCGATGAGCACCTTGTTGAGTTTGGAGCCCGCCACCACTGGCTTCAGTACGAGGGGGAACCGTCCTGGTTCAGAGAAGCTGGTCCATTGATCCGCGCGGGAGAAGGTGATGGGTACCTCCGACCACCTGAGAGGGGTTGGGACCGCTGGCTCGATGGACATGACTTCACGACGGGTAGCCTTCTCGCTCCCGCCCGGCGGGCAATCCGCCGAAGAGGACGTTGACGGTCTTGTCCGGCTCCTGGAAGTCATTGTTGTCGTCGTCCTTCTTCTTGCCCTTTTGGTCGTGAGGGTGCGGTGGCTCTGGCGTATCTTTGAGTGCGCCCGCTCCGAGTTGGTAGCACTGCTCGGTGGTGTGGTTGCCGTTTGGATGCCACGGGCACTTCTCCTTCAGCAGGTCTTTGAAGCCGCCGGAGTTCTTCTTCGAGTTCCCTTTTCGCAGGCGCCGGATAGCCGCGGACAAGGTGTTGTCTGGCTTGCGCTTGCGGTTGGGACCCGAGTAGTTGTTGTTGTTGTTGTTGCGGACGCCTTGGTTTGCGTTGCTGCCGCCGCCGCCGCCCTGGTTCTGCTTGGTCTTTCCGCGGATGGCGTCGTATTTGGCATTGGCCTTGTCTTCTTCATCCGCCCATGACGTGATCATGTCCTTGAGGTGGGGGATGGACCTGGGGCGGCGACGACCGAAGTCTTTGAAGGTGCGACGGTGATAGAGACCATCTTGGAAGAGGTCGATGACCTCCTTGTCGGTGACGTCGACGACGGTAGCGCGCTTGTCGAAAAAGCGACACATGTACTTGCGGAGGGTCTCGCCTTGTTCCTGCTTGATCATGGCCAGATCCATGCGAGTACCCGATCGGCCCATGGCGCCCGCGAAGTTGCTTGTGAACTGCTCCTTCAGCTGGTCCCACTTGTCGATCGAGTGCTTATCCAGCGACTCGAGCCAAGTGAGTGGTGCTTGGTCCGGTGCGGAGAGGGGAAGTAGAGGCACTTGGTGTCGCTGTTGCCGCCAGCGTTCTCGATGGAGAGGGTGTAGCACCCGAGCCACTGGATGGGATCCTGCTTCGCATCGTACTTGGTGATCCCCAAAGGCATGAACTTGTCGGGGAGGAGCAAGTTGCGAAGTCAAGGTGAGAAGGCGGGGAAGCCGTCGCCCTCAGCTGCGGTGGTCGACTTCTTCCGCCGCAGCTCCTCAATCTTCGCGGCGTCGTAGCCGCCTGCGAGGCGCCGCGAGGCGTGACTTCGCTCGCGTGGCCTCGGCCGCCGCGACCGCCGCCACCTCTAGCCCCTCCCTGTTGGCCCCATGGTTGGAGCTTCCGCCGTCGGCCGCCGCCACCGTCGGGATCATTGCCGCCCCCCGCCGGCCGGCGGCGGTGAGGGACGACTTCTCGGTTCTTGTGGTTGACCGTGAGGGTCCGCGCGTTGGAGCGACGACGGTTTTGGCTCGGGCGGGAGGTCGGCTCGAGGTACGCTTAGGACCTTTGTTGGTGCCGCGACTCGTGGCTTCGTTGTCGCGGTGCACGGCGGAGGAGGTTGGTTGACTGCGTTGTCGACCCGCATGAAGTAGCGTCTTCGCCGAGCTTGGCGATGACCTCTCCAGCGCGTATGCCCTGAGCCTGGCGTGCGATCGCTGTGATCGACATGAGGCATTGCTCAGGGGTAGTGTGTACTCTGCTCTCGACCGCCTCGAGAGCTTCCACAAGGTTGAGGATGGGGAGGTTGCCACGGAGGCGTCGGCGACATTCGCTGCGCTTCCGGTTACGCTCACGTCGAGCATCTCTGTCTGCAGGGTTTTCGTTCTGTGGAGCATCAGCGGAGAGCTCGTCGGAGGAGATGTCTTCCAGGTACTTGTCCTGAGCCGTGCCTGAAGGCCCTAGGGTGTCGCCGGCAGCCATGAAGACTTGGCGATCGGGGGTGCCAAGGCTGGACTCGAGCACACCAACTGAGGTGGCACCTTCTGAGTCTAGCCTTGGCACCCCCGATCGCCAAGTCTTCATGGTCGCCGGCGACACCCCGTGGCCTTCGTGCACGGCTCGTGACAAGTACCTAGAAGACATCTCCTCCGACGAGCTCTCTCGCTCGATGCTCCGTCGAACGAGAACCCCGCACGGAGACGCTCGACGTGAGCGTAATCGAAGCGAGCCGAATGGCGCCGACGCCTCCGTGACAACCTCCCCATCCGCAACCTTGCGAGCTCTCGAAGCGGCCGAGAGCAGCAGATACACCACCCCCGAGTAATGCCTCATGTCGACCGCGGTGATCGCACGCCGGCTCGGGGCATACGCGCCGGAGAGAGGTCATCGCCAAGCTCGCCGAAGACGCTTACTTCAGGCGGGTCGGCAACGTAGTCAACCAACCTCCCTCCGCCGTGCACCGCGACAACGAAGCCACAAGTCGGCGCCAACAATGGTCCCAACCGTACTCGAGCCGACCTCCGAGCCGAGCCAAACCGTCGTCGCCGCTCCAACGCCGGCGACCTTCACAGACGACCACGGCAACCGAGAAGTTGTTCCCCACCGCGTCCGCCGGGGGCGGCAAGAACGATCCCGATGGCGGCGGCCAGCCGACGGCGAGCCTCCAACCATGGAGCCAACAGAGGGCCGGAGGCGGCGGCAGCCGCGGCGGCCGAGGCCACGCGAACAGCCACGCCTCCGCGCCTCACATGGCGGGGTACGACGCCGCCGAAGATCGAGGAGCCGCGGCGGAAGAAGTCGACTACCGCCGCCGAAGGCGACGGCTTCCCCACCTTCTCACCTCGACTTCGCAACTTGCTCCTCCCCGACGAGTTCAAGCCTCTTGGGGATCATCAAGTACGACGCGGCGGCAGACCCCATCCGAAGGGGCTCCGATGCTACGCCCTCTCCATCGAGAACGCCGGGCGGCAACCGACACCAAGTGCCTCTACTTCCCCTTCGCCCGGACCAAGCACCGCTCACATGGCTCGAGTCGCCGGACAAGCACTTGATCGACAAGTGGGACCACCGAAGGAGCAGTTCACGAGCAACTGCGGGCGGCGCCATGGGCCGCCGGTACTCGCATGGACTCCGGCCATGATCAAGCAGGAACAAGTCGAGACCCTCCGCAAGTACATGCGCCGCTTCTTCGACAAGCGCGCCACCGTCGTCGACGTCACCGACAAGGAGGTCATCGACCTCTTCCAGAACGGCCTCTACCACCGCCGCACCTTCGAAGACTTCGGTCGTCGCCGTCCCAGGTCCATCCCCCACCTCAAGGACATGATCACGTCCTGGGCGGATGAAGAGGACAAGGCCAATGCCAAGTACGACGCCATCCGTGGCAAGTCCAAGCAGAACCAGGGCGGCGGCAGCGGCAGCAACACAAACCAAGGCGGCCGCAACAACAACAACAACAGCAACTAGTCGGGTCCCAACCGCAAGCGCAAGCCAGACAACACTATCGCGGCTATCCAGCGCCCTGCGAAGGGGAACTCGAAGAAGAACTCCGGCGGCTTCAAGGACCTGCTGAAGGAGAAGTGCCCGTGGCACCCAAACGGCAACCACACCACCGAGCAGTGCTACCAACTCAGGCATGCACTCAAGGAGACGCCAGAGCCATCGCACCCTCACGATCAAAAGGGCAAGAAGAAGGACGGCGACAACAACGACTTCCAGGAGCCGGACAAGACCGTCAACGTCCTCTTCGGCGGATTGCCCAGCAGGCGGGAGCAGAAGGCTACCCGTCGTGAAGAGATGTCCATCGAACCAGCGGTCCCGACCCCTCTCAGGTGGTCGGAGGTACCCATCACCTTCTCCCGCGCGGACCAGTGGACCAGCTTCTCTGAACCAGGACGGTTCCCTCTCGTCGTAAAGCCAGTGGTGGCGGGCTCCAAGCTCAACAAGGTGCTCATCGAAGGTGGAAGCGGGCTCAACGTCCTCTTCACCAAAACCTTGAAGAAAATGAAGCTCGACATCACCCACATGCTCACCAAGAGCAACACGCCCTTCTACGGCATCGTCTTCAGCAACGCTGCTATTCCACTGGGTTCAGTGGTCCTGCCAGTTACCTTCGGGGCGTCTCGGGACAACTACCGCACCGAGTACATCAAGTTCGAGGTCGCGGATTTCGAGACCTCTTACCACGCCATCCTCGGCAGGCCGGCCATCGCCAAGTTCATGGCGGTGCCCCACTACACCTACTTGGTACTCAAAATGCCAAGCCCAGCCGGTGTACTCTCCCTCCAAGAAGACTTGAAGATCTCCCACGACTGCGACATAGAAGCCGTGGAGATCGCCTCCACAAACCAAGTACCCAACGCGATGATGGAGGTCTACACTGCGTCGAAGAAGCTTGCTACAAGTGAACTCGACATCCCAGAGAAGAATGACAGCACCAACAAGCCTCAGCCACCTGAGGAGGTACTCGTCAAGACAGTCGACCTCAGAACAGGCGACCGCAGCAAGACCACCACCATCGGGGCCGGCCTCGACCCCAAATAGGAAGACGCGCTCATCAGCTTTCTTCGGGCTAACCGCGACATCTTCGCGTGGAAGCCAGCGGACATGCCAGGAGTGCCCAGGGAGCTGATTGAGCACTACCTCAACGTCGATCCTAAGGCCACCCCCAAGCGACAACACCTCCGACGCTTTGCCGACGACAGGCGGGACGCCATCAAGAAGGAACTCGCCAAGCTACTCGCAGCTGGCTTCATCAGAGAAGTCTTCCATCCTGAGTGGCTCACCAACCCCGTCCTCGTCCGCAAGAAGAACTCGAACGAGTGGAGGATGTGCGTCGACTACACCGACCTCAACAAGCACCCGCCCCAAGGACCCTTCGGGTTGCCGCGGATTGATCAAGTCATCAACTCCACGGCAGCCGCGACCTCGCTTCGTTTCCTCGATCGCTACTCCGGTACCACCGGATCGCAATCAAGGAAGAAGACCAGGGAGAAGATCGCGTTCATCACCCCCGTTTGGCGCGTGCATCGCTACACGACCATGTCCTTCGGGTTGAAGAACGCCGGCACTACCTACCAACGAGCTATCCAGGCCTGCTTCAAGAGGCAACTCAATAAGAACGTCGAGGCCTACGTGGACGACGTGGTTGTCAAGACCAGGGACTCCAGTACCCTCATCGACGACCTTGAAGAGACCTTCGCATCACTACGCGAGTACCGCTGGAAGCTCAACCCGAACAAGTGCGTCTTCGGCGTCCCTTCGGGCAAACTACTCGGCTTCATCATCAGCCAGCGCGGCATTGAAGCCAACCCCGAGAACATCTCCGCCATCACCAAAGATGAAAGCTCCCACGAGCATCAAAGATGTCCGTAAGCCGACGGGTGCATGGCGGCGCCGACCGCATTCATCTCGAGGCTAGGAGAACGGGGCCTCCCCTTCTTCAAACTACTCAAGCATCAAGAGAAGTTCGTGTGGACTCCGCAGGCGGATCAAGCACTTGCCCGGCCTCAAGGACTTCCTATCAAAGCCACCGATTCTCACGCCCTCCTCACAAGGGAGAGCACTCGTTGCTCTACCTCGCCGCGACTACTCACGTGGTCGGATCGCCATAGTTGTCGAGCGGCAGAAGACCGGCCACACCTACCCTGGGCCCGGGCCCTCCCGCCTACTTCGTCGGTGAGGTTCTATCGCAGTCCAAGGCCCGCTATCGGCCCGTGCGGAAGCTCCCCGTACGCTCTACTCATCACCTCGCGGAAGCTACGACACTACTTCCGGGAGTACTCGGTCTCCGTTGTCACCGACTACCCGCTTGGCGACATCCTCGCGGAACCAAGATGCTACCGGGAAGAATCTCCAAGTGGGCCGTCGAGCTTGGCGCCCTCACTATCGACTTCAAGCCACGCACGACCATCAAGTCGCAGGCACTAGTCGACTTCATGGCGGAGTGGCGGGAGAACCGCCTACCTACTCCCACCGTGCGACCAGAGCATTGGGTGATGTACTTTGACGGCTCCCTCAACCTCGAGGGCGCAGGTGCAGGGGTACTCCTGATCTCTCCAACGGGAGAACAACTCAAGTACGTCCTGCAGATCTTCTGGAAGGTCTCAAACAACGAAGCCGAGTACGAAGCCCTCCTACACGGGCTCCGCCTCGCGGCTTCACTAGGCATCAAGCGGCTACTAGTCTACGGTGACTCCGCAGTGGTCATCAACCAAGTCAACAAGTCATGGGACCGCAACAAGGAGAACATGGACGCCTACTGTCTAGAAGTTCGCAAGCTCGAGAACAAGTTCTATGGTCTCGAGTTCCATCACATCGTCCGCGACAACAATGTTGCAGCGGACGTCCTCTCGAAGCTCGGATCCACACGCGCTCAAGTGCCAGCGGGCGTCTTCGTCCACGAGCTTCACGCGCCATCCATTCCGGAGCCGGCGCCTCCGACCACTGCCCCAGCCCATCCACCAGCTGGGCAGGAGGTCATGATGATCAACGTGGACTGGAGGCAACCCCTCATCGACTACCTCAGCGAGCAGAAGGTCCCCTCCGACAAGAACGCGGCTGAACAACTCGTCCGCCGCGCCAAGTCCTACGTCCTCGTCGGAGACAAGCTTTACAAGCGGGGCACATCTTCTGGAGTACTCATGAAGTGCGTCCCTCGCGAAGAAGGCAAGGACATCTTGGAGGAGATCCACAAGGGCGTCTGCGGCAACCACGCGTCCTCACGCACGCCGGTCGGCCAAGGCTTTCCGACGAGCTTTCTACCGGCCCACGGCTGCGGGCGACGCCGAAGAACTCGTCGAAATGCCAAGGATGCCGTACTTCGCCAAGCAAGAACACGTCCCGCCCTACAAGCTAGTCACCATACCGCCAACCTCCGGCCCTTCGCCCGCCGGGGGCTCGACATGATTGGGCCACCGCCAACCGCGCCGGGAGGATTCAACGGGGGTATTGGTGGCTATCGACAAGTTCACCAAATGGATCGAGGTCAAGCCGGTCACATGCCCCAAGGGCCGACGAGTACTCGACTTCCCGGATGAACTCGTACACCGCTACGGGCTACCCCACCGCATCATCACGGACACGGGGTCCAACTTCAACAACCACCAGTTCTGGGAGTACTGCGAGAACAGCGGGATGGACGTCCGATACGTCTCAGTTGCCCATCCACGGGCCAACGGACAAGTCGAGCGCGCCAATGGGATGGTGCTCGACGCTCTCAAGAAGCGGCTACACGACTCCGCGAACTCCAAAGGGGACAAGTGGATCAAGGAACTACCCAATGCAATCTGGGGGCTACGGACTCAGCCATCCAAGCCAACAGGGCAATCCCCTTACTTCCTGGTCTACGGCTCCGAAGCAATCCTCCCAGCCGACGTCATATGGAACTCGCCAGCAGTGGAGCACTACGACGAAGGCGTCTCGAAGACGACAGACGAGTTGACATCGACGGCCTCGAAGAAGCTTGCCGCGCCGCCCTCGTTCAATCAGCAAGGTACCTGGAGGGTATCCGACGCTACCATGATCGCAACGTCAAGGAACGCTCCTTCAACGTTGGAGATCTTGTCCTCCGCCGTATCCAGAACACGGAAGGACTTCACAAGCTCAGCTCCCCCTGGGAAGGTCCCTTCACCGTGGCAAAGGTGACCAGGTCGGGCTCCTACCGTCTCCAAACACTTGAAGGCGAAGACATCAACAACTCGTGGAACGTCGACCAGCTCTGTCGATTCTACGCCTAGTCTACACGACTACTCTGGGGTTCAAGTCTACACGACTACATCAACACCCCTTGGCCGTAAGCGACCCCCCGGGTCCTGGCTCCAGCCACCGGACTTCTCCTCTCCAGGATCCAGCCCGTGCGGCTACCTACGGACCCTGGGCTGCGACGAGCGTCAAGGACTCTAGCAGCGGTCTACTAAGAGACCACACTCCAAGATCCAGCCTGCGCGGCTACCTACGGATCTACGATCCAGCCTACACGGCTACCTACGGATCAACTGTTGTAAGCGGCTACCCGCTCCAGCTCTACTCAGCTGTAAGCGGCCTCCGGGTCCAGGCGACTACTTTGTAACTACAGCCCTGGCCATCCAGGTGTATTCCTTCAGTAATAAAGTTTGATCGTTCATCAACTTCTTTACTGTCTACTCCCTACAACGGGACCACTACCGCTGAGTACCACTACTCGCATCCACTCCACGATGGGGGCTCCGCACTCTGAGATCGCGACTACGAGTACTCATTGCTGGAAAATTTCTTTCATTAATACTTAAGCAATTCATTACAATTGTCTTCCTGTACAACCATGGCTACTAGCTACCTATTACAGGGCTACTGGAGGTTCAGCTTCTCAGCTACCTGCTCCGCGATGGGAGCCATCTTCTCGAGCAGCTCTGCATATTGCTCATCAGAGCAGTTGGCGGCTACCCCGCCGACGACTACCTCCACTGGGGCCTTCGGGAAGTACGACTTCATGAAGGCCAAGACTTGTCTTGGGATCGACCTCGCCATGTGCTTCACGTAGGCGGCCAGCCGGCTCGGAGCTTCCTTGAGGCGATCCACCAGAGGAGCAATCTTGAGGCCGCCCGGGTGCGGCACCAGGAGCCTTGCGATCGGCAAGTGCGGCTTCTTCCAACTCCTTCAATCGGGCCCGCAATGCCTCGCGGCCTTCGTTCAACTCTCGCAAGGATTTGTAGCAGTTGACGAGATCTTGGTCAGAAGCAATCCGAAGCTCCATATGCTTCTCGCACTCAAAGGCGAGTTCTTTGTAGTCGAGCTCGAGTACCGGCGGGCTTCTTGCTCCCGTAGAAGAGGTTCTTCATGCTCGTCTCCGAGGCCTTCGACCGCTGCTCCACGGCCCTCAAGCTCTGCAACACGACAGCAGCACAGCGGGTCAAGGACTTCTCGACCTCCAACAAGTACCCGACCAGTTCAGCGGCGTACCTTTATTCTTGTTGTGGAGGCCCATATTCTTCCGCACCAAGTCGTCGCCCTTCGCCTGCAACTCTTGGACGTCGTTGTGGTACTTGGCGAAGGCGGCGTCGAGCTTCGACTGCATGGCAGCCGCGTGCTTCCGCGACTTCACAAGTTGCTCTTCTAGCGCCTCGGCACGGAGCACCGCGTCGCCATAGCCCTGCAGCAGGTTCGACTTGTCGCGGGACCGTTCCGCAACGTCCTGCACAAGACAACTCAAGTCACAAAAGAGTACTCAACGATGAAGGATTGGCTACTCAAAAGGCTACGGCTACTTACCTTCATCCACTGCTCGGCTTGACGGATCACCTCCAGATGCTTGGCCACCGTCGCTGGCTCGATAAGATCATCCGCGAGCAGCTCTATCCCTCCGCGACTACTCGTGGTGGCCTCCGTCATCGGCGCAGAGCGGATGGGCTCTGCGTCCTGGATCTCGGGGGAGCGGATAGCCACCTCCAGAGCAATCTCTGGCGACGTGGTGACCGCCTCTCCCCCGGCGGACTTCTCGACGACCTCATCCGTGGGCTCGGGGGCTCCTTTAGCAGCCTCCGGGGCCTCTGGTGTCAACCTCTGCATCGGCACCCCTGCAGGGATGTCGTCACCTCCAGCTTCAGTGCCTGTCACAAAGACGACAAGTGCATCAGTGCCTACAACTACTCCTCAAAGAGCTTTATAGCTTCAAGAAGGGTACTCACCTTCGACTACGGCGGCCTCCGGCCGGCGGCGCCTCGGGCCCGGCGGTGGCTCGCCGCGGCTTGGGTAGCGGGAGCGGCCTCCTCGGCGAGCGGCGCGTCTTCCTCCGCCACCTCTGAAGAGGGCTCATCTCCCTCCCAGGACAAATCCGTGGACTTCCTGCAAAAACATTCACAGATGGTCGTCAGTCAACATCGACTACTGCAACAAAGTACTACTCGGAAGGATATGGTACTTACAAGTTCGACCGGACAATTGTCACGGCCGGAGCACCGAGGATGCTGGCGATATCGACCAGTCCACCCTCGGCGGGTGCCTCCTCCGACGTCCCTGCGGCTACCGCCTCCTCCACAGCAGCGGCGGCCGGCGCAGTGCTCTCCTGTGCCCCTGAGGCCACCACCTCTTCAACGGCGGCGGCCACGGGTCCCGTGCTGCCTCGTGGAGCAGGGGGCTGGCGCTCCAGTTGCGCCAAGATTTCCTCAACAGTGGGGGCTGGACTACGACTTCCAGCTGGCTCCCCCACCGTGTCCCACACGCCCTCGTCGCCCTCTTCGACGGGCTCCGCTGGCGGCACCTCCTGCATACAAGGGAGACTACTCATCAGCAAGCGTACTCGTACAACGGGTACTCGACTACTCTGTTCAAGACAACTTACCTCCTGAGGTGTGGTCTCTGAGACCTTAAGCTTCTTCGTCACCCGCTTCCTGGCGGGGTTGCGCGGCTTCCGTGGCGGCGCAGCCAGGCTAGCCTCCAGGCTAGCCGGGGGGTCTTGCACCAGAGGAACATGAGGCAAGCTCGGGCGGCTAAACCTCGACCGCAGCTGGAAGCGGTCCTGCAACATCTCTTCGTCGTCTTCGTTGTCGTCGGTGGTGTCTTCCACAACGACGGTGTCATCGCCTTCACCGACTTCACGCCGCTCCTTCGCCTTCCCCTCCATCGGGATCTCGATTCCGCTCGGAGGTGGCTGCGGCTCGGAGATGAACTTCTTCAAGTCCTCCTGCAAAACACAAGACGTCAGCAACTCTACACCAGGCAATGACTACTCGACTGATAGAGTACGACTACTCACCTCCTTTGGCGGGCACGCGGCGGAGTACTCCTGTACAGGGCACGCCGTGTACGGCGGCATGTCTTTGAAGATCCGCGACAACCTCTCGACGATGTCGCTGTCGTCTAGCTCGCCTCCCAGCATCCGCGACGTGTCGTCGTCGCCGGTGTACTCGAAGCCTAGGGTGTCTCGAGCCATCAACGGCTGCACCCTCCGCTTCATGAAACTGAAGGCCACGTGCTCGGCCCTCAGTCCCGCCTCCCTGAGCACCTTGATGCGTGCTAGCAGCTCGGGGAGCTGGATCCCTTCTTGCATGGTGGGCTCCGTGTTCCACCATTCTGCGTGCTCTCGGGCTGCCGTCCGCTCGGCTTCGGCGGCCGGGGGTGGTGGTTCGTGATGTAGAACCACCTGGTCTTCCAATCTGTGTTGGAGTCGACAAGCTTGTACGCCAGATATTGCTCCGCGGCGTCCTCCCTCAGCTGGATGCCGGCTCCTCCGACTACCCTGGGGTTGGTGGCACTTGGCTGCGGCTTGACGCGGAAGAACTTCCGGAAAAGCACCCAATGTGGCTTGATCCCGAGGAAGGCTTCCAGAAGTGCACAAAGACCGCCGTGTGGAAGATGTTGTTGGGGTTCAGGTTCAGGTACTCGATCCTGTAGTACCCGAGCAACCCCTTGAAGAAATCGCTGGCCGGGAGCGCAAGCCCGCGCTCCACGAACCGCGCGAACATTGGGATCTCGTCTTCGGACTTCTCCATCGGATATGGATCTCCAGCGGCGGATCTCCACATATCGACCCCCTTCTCCCTGATGAACCCGCTGTTCACGAGGGTCAGCAGATCCTCCATCTTCTCTTTGGACTTCTTCCACTCGCGGCTTGGATCAGCCCGCGGTGGAGACATGGGCGGCGCTGCTCCAGTGGCAGCCGCGGCGGCCTCTTCGCGACCCCTCTTCTTCCCGGCGGCCTTCGATGTCTTCGATGGTGACGGCTTCATCCTCCAAGTGCAAGGCGTCTTCACGCGCATCCGCTCGGGGGCTACCCTAAAAGCTTTGGGTGGCGGCGCACTAGAATCTACTATGGTGGCAGCAAGCTCCTGGGAGTGGATTTGCTTCAGATGCAAACGGAATGGCTGCAGCTCGAATGGGTGAAAAACCCTAAGGGTTTTGGCTTCTATTTATAAGCCAAACCGGCTCCGCAACGGGCGGCTAGATAAGTCCACGCGCGGCTGACTCAGCGGCTGTGCGTGACCCTTCATATTCTACTAGTCGACGCGCCTCACCTCGGGGGCTCGGCTACTTCTACTCGACTACATAGGAAGCGGCTAGTCTCAAGAGCATCTCAGGACACAT
Organism: Cenchrus americanus; assembly: GCA_947561735.1. Classification (NCBI taxonomy): domain Eukaryota; kingdom Viridiplantae; phylum Streptophyta; class Magnoliopsida; order Poales; family Poaceae; genus Cenchrus; species Cenchrus americanus. Next base: position 121,512,485 of record OX387242.1, on the reverse strand, counting down.
TCTTCAAGATGACCCTTCAATTCGAGAGGAAGTACTCGACTCAAGGCTCGGGGGCTCCGTGCCACGTGTCCTTCGATTTTTTCTCTCCGGATTTTTCGGGATTTTCTTGCCAAGACTTCAGATGGACCCTCAGCCAGAGCCTGCGGCTCAACCTAAGGCTCGGGGGCTACTCCATATGGAGTGCGATTTTGCAAATCGCACCTCCATATCAGCTCCGGCTTCAAGACAAGACAGGCATTTTTTGAAGACCTTCGAAGGCAGTTTTCGAGGACGCTTGGGACTACTCGAGAAGACTTCAAGATTGCTCAAACATCAGCTGGAGTACATTCCAGCCTCGTGATGCTTCGACTACTCTTGAGGACTTTTGACTTGTAGTACTCAGGGACGCTTGAGGACTACTCGTTAAGGCCGTCAAGATTACTTAAAGCTATCCTTCTCGACTACAAAGTACTCGGGGGCTTGTCGTATGGACCTCCCTGGGCCCACTACCTCGGTGGGTACCAGGACCGACTACTCGGTGGGCCCTGGGACTACCCGGCTTGCGCTACACGGCACCTGAAGGCGTGGAGCACAAGGACTACACAGGAGTAGTACTCGGTTAGGGAGCTGTACATGTTCCGCACTGTATAGAGGACTCCTAGACGTACTCGACTAGTACTCTCTCCCTACTCCGACTTGTAACCCTGCCTCCCGGACTATATAAGGCGAGGCAGGGACCAATCTCTAGCATCCAATCTCCTCTCATACAACCCACGGCGCACTATTGCACCATCTTGTAATCGTGCCCAATTAATCCAGAGCTACGCAGCATACATGACGTAGGGTATTACGCACCTCGCGGCCCGAACCTGTCTAAATTGTGTGCCACGTGTCTCTTCCTTCGAGTTACCGATCTCGGCGAGTCACATTCATCTACTTCGGGTACTCCCCTTAGTAGGTTGCCGGTCTAAAACACCGACAGCCACAGATTTGTAGTATTGGAAGCACAGGGTGACCCAACTTTGTTGTGCTCTGGGGAGCACAATCGTCAGCTGTTGGCTGAAGCAGTCCTTCAGGGACTGCCATAGAACAAGTGGATCCCTCTCCGTCATATACTCAGACTTCTGGTCTGGGTGGAGGTGGTGTCCCAGAAAATGCAACGCTTTTGCTTTATCAGGCTTTGTGCACTCATCCTTGCCAGCTTTAGGTTGGACAATGGTATGATCGAGGCTCATACCGTCGAGTTTGATCTCGACGTCGGTAGCCCAAGTGAGGTAGTTGCTGCCGTCCACGGCAAGCGCCTCGAACTCCCTCTTTGCGATGTCCAACATGCCTGCACAATGAATGTACAGGGGAGTCAATGTCGGTGCATAATCTTCAGGATTACGACTTTGTATAATCTTCGGGACTATACAATATTTTCCAAGGAGTAATCTTTAGGATTACTTCATTATTAAATAAATTATTGCACTAAGGTAAATACGCAAGAATTTTAATACAACGGTAAACAAATAAATAAATCGCAAGAAATAAATAAATGCAATTTATAAAATAATATAGTGGGCTTCAGGCCACTAATATTTTTACGGACTTCGGGTCGCGTATTTAGGTGTTATAGTGGGATTCGGGCCACTACATTAGCATAAAACAACAGGTTTTATCCATCCCAACTCAGAATGGGCCTCTGGGTCCATTCCGTTGCCACTTTGGGCCGGCCTGTTAGGCCCACGTCACCTGGTTATTCGTGATGAATGGCTCACGTTCACCCTTGGCCAGATATAAGGGAGGGCAAACCCTAATCACTCCCTTATCCTCTTCTTTTCCATCGCAGCAGACAGGAGAGGGCCAAGGGCAGCGGTCGGGCTCTGCGCCTGGGCGGCGGCGTCGGCGGGGGCTTCGCCGCGCCGCGCGTGCACGCGCCGGCGGTGGGGGCCGCGCGCGATGGCGGTGTGCGCTCGGCTCCCGCTCCTTTTGGCGGGCCGGCGGCGGCCGGGCCCGCGCGCGCACGACGGCGGGGCCCGCGCCCGGCGGTGGCGCAGGGTCGTGCGGCCGCGCCCGTTCACGCCCGGTCGGCGGCGACTGCGAGGCCGCGCCCACACCGGCGGCGGGGGCCGCCGGTGGCCGCCGGTCGGTGGGCCGCGCTCGCGGTGGCGAGGCGGCATTTGGGCGCGCGGCGCTTCGTGGCCGCGCCCGTGCTCGTCGGTGCCCACGTGTGCCCGACGGCGGCGGGGGCAGTCGACTCTTGGGCCGTCAAGCGGCCTGCGTGTGCGGTTCTGCAGGACCAGCACCGCGGCGGTGGGCCAGACTCCGGGGCTGCTGGCCCGACTCGTCCTTGGGCGTGGTGCTTGCACGTCTTCAGGACGGCAGCGGTTCGGCACTTCGGGGCCGATCCATGGCGAGCGGAGGCAGAGCCTTCCTTGCATCGCTCTGGTCGTTTCCGGCGGTGGACGGTAACGACGGCTAAGCCGCGTACATGTCACCAGGTGCTATCGAGGCGCCAACGATATCTGAAGGAAACGTGCTGTGATGTGTGTATGTTCTCAGTAGAGACTTGATTTCTTACTTCTCACCTTCTTAGCTTGGTAGAACTCGTGATGCTAACGTGTTAGGAAACAAGCTCTCTGATTTACACAAAACACTCACAAGAGAATGCACTTAACTAAGGGGGATTGGAGCTCTTTATTATTCAACATATTGTACATATACAGGTAGTGGGATTTTCTCCTAAAATCTTCTCTTACTTGAACTACCCAGTGATCCTCTATTTATAGAGGTTGAGAGCTCACTACTCATTCTCCCCCTCTACTGCTCATTTGCATTTACTATTTCATTAGCCATTCACTGTTCATTATCGTTTACTATTCATCGTTCACTCAAAAAAAGGCTTCACAACACGCCACAGCTTGTGGCGCGTGCGTCTGTGGCGTGGCAGCCTGTGGCCGGCTACTAATAGGCCCTTAATTTCCTCACTTCTTTGCAAAGCTGGTGATACAGTGAAAGTGTGAAACTGCTAAGCATTTCCTTTGAACTGAAAAATCGCCACTTCATCTGTTCAGCCAATTATACACTGTTCTCCAAGTCTTGCAACTCTCCAGGTACCTTCATGAGGTCATATGCTTCGGATTTGGAGGTGCAGGCAGTCAATCACGCGATCCGCAAGGATGTAATGACCCTGATCCTAGTCATCACTATCACCATTCTGAAAAGTTAAAAAAAGGGAGTGTAGTTTCTGCCCAATACAATGAAGGAGGGAGTGCTGCAAGGACACATGTAAGTTTCTGTCTAATGTGTTGATATGGTAACAATGATCTAGCAGAGTGTGTATCGTGTTGTAAATCAAAACGATGATCGCCGGACGCGAATCGCCGGCGAACTCGGAACACACTCAAGAACAACAATGGAGTCTATAGTTTTGGTGCTGCAACAACTTAGCAACATTTTTCGTTCTATTGCTTGAGAATATAAAGGGAAACAAGAAACAAATCGATGGAGCTAATCTCCCGGGACGTGCGGTGCGCATGTCGTGCGGCCGCGCCATCACACAGCCAACGCACCACCCCACGGCGTCCTGAAGACGCGGACGCGCCCTGCATGAACGCAGCATGCGTCAGGCTCAAACCATGCACCTGAACGTGCGCCTAACAGACACGACTAAGGAAAGAACAACTAGACTAAACTATATATATGAAGTGATCAGTCAAGGATTAAGCTCAACATCCCCCCCCCTAAGACTTGATGTGATCACCTGTGAAAACCATGACGCCAATCCTGGCGCACAACTCCTAGAAGCGGACGTGCCCAAGCACCTTGGTGAGGATGTCCCCAAGTTGCACCTTTGTAGCGATGTAGTTGATGAGGATCTTCCCCCTCTCGACACACTCCCTGATGTAGTGGTAGCGTATTTCGATGTGCTTTGAGCGGTCGTGCAGTACTGGATTCTTGGCGAGGGCGATGGTGGACATGTTGTCCACCCTAATCTCTGGTGCTGCAGTCTCCACTACGACAAGGTCGTCAAGAAGTCGAGCAAGCCAGACGCCCTGGCATGTGGCGACAGCCGTAGCAATGTACTCTGCCTCACAAGAGGACAGAGCAGTCACCTTCTGCTTGGCTGATTGCCATGTGATTGGGCTATCACCTAGGAAGAACATGATGCCACTAGTACTTCTCCGGGTGTCAACATCCCCAGCCATATCGGCATCACTGTAGCCAATCAACTTCGATGGCTCCCCCTTCTTTCTCCTGTAGTGTAGCCCATAGTCCTGTGTTCCTGCGACATGCCGGAGTATTCGCTTCACCGCGACCATGTGTTCTTCATGTGGCGACTCCATGAAACAGCTCAGGTACCCCACAACAAATGCAAGATCAGGCTGTGTGTGAATGAGGTACCTGAGACCTCCTATGATCTGCTTGTACTCCGTGGTGTCGACTATCGGAGTAGTACTATGCTTGCTTAGCTTCAACCGGGACTCCATGGGTGTGAGCACCGGGTTGTAGTCCTGCAGACCGCTGCGTTCCAGCAATTTCCCGGCGTAGGCTGCTCGACGGAGTGTGATTCCAGTATCACCCTGATGAACTTCGATGCCGAGGTAGTAGGATAGTAGGCCGAGGTCACTCATGCGGAAAGCTTCTTGCATCTCGGCCTTGAACTGGATGATGTCGTTGTTGCTGCTTCCAGTGATCACTAGGTCGTCGACGTATACGCTGACAATGAGCCTGTGTTCTCCTTGCCCGCGCGTGTACACACCATGCTCCGCACAGCTCCTCTGGAAACCAAGCTCCACCATGGTGGTGTCGAGCTTGGCATTCCAGGCCCTGGGCGCCTGCTTGAGGTCGTACAATGCCTTTTGAAGTCGCAACACCTTGTGTTCAGCTCCACTGACAACAAAACCAGCGGGCTGCGTGACGTAGACTTTTTCCTTGAGCTCTCCGTTGAGAAATGCACTCTTTACATTCATGTGGTGAACCTCCCAGCCGTGATGCGCCGCCACGGCCATCATCAGTCGCACAAACTCCAAGCGCGCGACGGGGGCGAACACCTTGTCGTAGTCGATGCCGGCTCGTTGAACATATCCTTTCGCCACGAGTCGCGCCTTGTGCCGGACGATGTTTCCATGCTTGTCCCACTTCACCTTGAAGACCCACTTGAGACCGATGGCACGGTGCCCCGGTGGAAGGTCGACAAGTTCCCAGGTGGCGTTGTCGGTGATAGAATCCATCTCCTCGGTCATGGCCGCCCTCCAGCACGACTCGTGTTCTGCAGCAGTGAACGTGGTCAGCTCCTCTGCAGAGGTGTAGTGGAGCTCGGTGTCGAGGATGCGCGGTATCGGCCTTGGTGTCGTGGATCCGTCGGGGATGACTGAGTCGATGGCGTGAAAACGGAGTGGCGCGTCGTCGTCGTGGTCGGCGTCCAGGTTCTGTTTGTGTTCCAGTGGTGGAGACACGAGCTGGGCAGCGGTGTTCGGTGTGATGTCTGGTACAAGTGATGTGGCGTCGCGCTCCTGTCCTCGGTTGCTGGCGTCGTGGGCAGATACTCCTCCGTGTACTCGATGGTGAAGGTGTTCGAGTCTTGAGGGCCGGTGTCAACACCGTGCGACTCCGACCACTTCCAGGTGCCGCCCTCGTTGAAGATAGCATCCCTAAAGACCATGACGCGCTCAATGTCGGGGTTGTAGAAGCAGTAGGCCTTGGAACCGTGTTCGTAGCCGATGAAGATCATCGGGCAGCTACGATCTTCAAGCTTCTGCAGTCTTGGGCGAGTGTTCTTGACATGCCCAATGCACCCGAACATCTTGAAGTAGTGTACGGGTGGCGTCTCGCCGTGCCATGCTTCAAATGGCGTCTTGCCGTCGAGCGCGCGCGTCGGCGCTCGATTCAGGATGTGAACGGCGGTGGTGACGACTTCTCCCCGAAAATATCTCGGCAGATCCTTGGCCTTGAGCATGAACCGAGCCATGGATTTGACGCTCTAGTTCCCGCACTCAACCACCCCGTTCTGCTGCAGGGAGTAGGGGGCAGTGAGCTGTCGGTGAACGTCGCGTTCTACACAATATCTGCCAAACTCAACCGATGTGAATCCCCCCCACGATTGGTTCGGAGCATCTTCAGCTTGCGCCTGGTCTCCACCTCGACGCCAGCTTGGAAGTTCTTGATCGTGGACGCGGCGTGGTTCTTGCTTGGCAGAAGCATCAACCACATGAAGCGGTTGTGATCATCAACGAGCAGGAGGAAGAACTTGTTCCCGCTTGGCGTCATGGGGGTGATGGGGCCACAGAGATCCCCGTGGACGAGGTCGAGGATGTCACTATCATGTCGTCATGCTTGCTCGGGGAAGGGAGTGCGTCGGTGCTTGTCGACCAGGCAGGCGTCATAGAGTTGTTCAACCTGCTCCAGCGACGGCAGTCCGTGCACCATGTTGTGGTTGGCGAGGCGGCACAGCGACTGGAAGGAGATGTGGCCGAACTTCGCGTGCCACCGCCAAGCCGTCTCCGTGCTCCGGGCAGACAGGCACACGGGTCGGTCGATCTTGAGCTTGAGCAAGTACAGGCATGACAAGGACCTCTTGACGCGGGCGAGGAGCTTGCGGTCGGGTGTGTAGATCTTGAGGACGCCGGCATCCATGACGATGCGGCACCCGACCTCCTCCAGTTGACGAAGGCTGATTATGTCGGCGGTCAGCCTCGGTATGTAGTAGACGCCCGTCAGAGCGCGATGTTCGCCACCCTTGTAGGAGAAGACGACGGAGCCGCGCCCTTCTATCTCCATCACGGATCTTTCCCCAAAGTAGACAGTCCCATGGACGTTGGTGTCAAGCTCGGCGAACGCGCTCCGTGCGCCTGTCATGTGGTTGGTCGCCCCACTATTGAGGACCCATCGAAGTGGATCCCGATCCTCACGAGGTCTGAGCTCCGCGAAGACCTTCGACTCCTGGATCTCGACACGGTGGTGCGTCGGCGGCGGCTGGGAGCGGGTGGAGCAGATAAGGATGGGATGTTGACTTGGGATACCTAGGCCATAAGAAGCGTGGGTTCCTCCTCCTTGTCGACTTGGGCCTATGGGCCTGCTCCTCTTCTTGGTCTTGTTAGGACAGTAGCGGGCCCAGTTGCCCACCTGGTGACACTTGAAGTAGGGAGTGGACGACGACTTGTTAGGGTCACGGCTCGCACTGCGTCCGGCGCCGCCGCTGCCGCCACCCCTGCCACGGCGGTTCTTGTGGTCCCGCTTCTCGCCAGAGCTCGACCCGCCGTGCCCGCCGTCTTGATTGGATCTCTCGAGCCACTCCTCGTGGATAAGGAGCAGCTTCCCGGTGGAAGAGTTGGCCGACGGCGTCACTGTGACGCCCCAGGTTTTTAATTAACCCTAACTGTCGGTCAGCCCGGCTGACAGTGGTCAAATCACGGTCAACCTGGGCCCTCACCTCGAAAAACTCACTAACCTACTCTATTGAACCCTTTTGACTAGTAGACACACTTGTGGGGCCAACCCATGGTCAAAGACTTGGTCAAACCCCACTTAAACCCTAGTGTCCATAGCTGTCCTTCGGAACTTTTGCCGCGTTCTCCAAATTTCACCTAAACACTTAAAATTCTACCTTTAGGAAAGTTGTCCATATTGTTGAGGGACACAACTTTCATGTAGATTGGCATTTCAAATTTGGAGAGGAAAAGCATGAAAAATTTGCTGCAAGGTCAGCTTCTCCTGTTCATGAGAACATGCTGGCATTCCAAGTTGGCAACTGTTTCTTGCAAAATCTGTGGAGAAAAACCCCATAGAGCCTTTTTGAAAGTGATAGAGGGTAGCTAGATCTACAACTTTCGTATTCAAAGTTTGGTCAACTTTTATTTCGAAATTTTTGAGTAATCTCATTTCAAAGTAGTGCTCAGCAACACTGTGTGAGCAGGGCGCAGCCCGTGCCGCGACGCCGCGCGCGCCGCGCGCGCGCGCGCGCGCGCCGCCCGGCCCTCGGCGTCCGTGCCCCGCACGCCTCCCGACGCCGTCCTCCGCCCGAGGCCGTGCGCCACCCTAGGCCACACCTCCCGATGCTTCCCTCCGCCCAAAGCGCCTCGAGCCGCGCCGCCGAGGCGTCGTACGCGCGTCGTGGCGCGCGGCGGACCCCGTCCGTCCGCGGCGCCAACCGTACGCGCGCGCCGGCCAAGGCGCCGTAGCACAGCGGAATCACCCCGTTGTCACCCCGCCGTCACCCAGAGCCCGCGCGCTATAAAAGGCCGCCGTGTTCCCTTTCTCCCCCATGCCATCCTCGCGCCTCCACCCCTGTCCGCCGCGCCATTGCCGCCGCCGCCAGTGAGCTCACTGCTCCGCTCGCGCCCGCCGCAGACCAAACCCTCCTAGCCCTTCACTAGGCCACCCTCGAGCTTCCCTGGCCGCGCATTGAGCTTCACCGCCTCAAGCCTTGTCGGAGTCCGCGTGACCGCGGGTGTGCCGCCGCGGTCTCGTCGCCGCCGCTCGCCGGTGCTCTCCCCGACCACGCCACCGCCACCAATCGGTTAGGGGTGAGCTCAATCGTCCACCCGTGCCACTTGTTGCCCTGGTCCGGCCCCACCTCACCGCCGGCGAAACCCCCCGCCGCCGCAAGGGCATGGATGTGAAGTCCAGGGACCTATGTGTAAACTAGGGACTCGATTGCAACGAAAGTTATCTAGGTTTCTTTACCAGTTAGTCCAGTGCATTAGAAAATCCCTAGAAAATCGTAGAAAATTAAGAAAAATTCAAAACCAATTTTGTTGGATTCATGGTGAAAAATACTACAACTTCTGTTATACTCACATGGTCTGATTCTGGATATTTTTAGCATGAAAAATAGAAATGTGAAAAGCTTAGATCTGCCATAACTTAAAATCCATAAACTCTATGTATCCAAATTTTGGATATGTTGTGTATCATGTCATGACTAGCTCCTGTGCCAAAAATTGCACAAAGTTATGCAGTAAAGCTTTGTATATAAATTGTTTTCCATTTATGCAGAATCTGCCTAGATGATTTTTGTAGCTAAAAATATTTATGTTTTTGTGCCCAATTTGTACATGCTGTCTGCATAATCATGATTTTTGGTTTATTAGAAATATTTATTCTTAATTTGTGCATGTTTCCTTTGTAAATTAGTGAAGCAAGATCAGTAAAGCTTCTAGGTGTGCTTGCTGGTTCTTTAGGCTTGTTTAGGACCAGAGAGCATGTATGAGAAAGATTGGATCATTATGCTTATTTTTTTGTATGCTTTTAAATTGAATCACTAGCTAGTCTTTGTTATTTTCCAAAACAATTTATTTTCTAGCTTCCAAGCTTTGTATGTGGGTCCAGTGGTTCAGTTTGGGTGTTGTGAGGCTTAAGAAACCCTTCTTTAAAATTTAGTGATGTATTGCTTAATAAAAAGATTTAAAGCCCTTTTAAAGATTAAAGATTAATTAAAATAAGGAAAATGCATTTTATTTCCTTTCCCCTTTTTGGGAAGTGTTACCCAACTTAATTAAAGGCTAAGAACACACCATTGCTGATAAGGAAGTAAATTATAAATAAATATCTTTGTACACACCCTTACTAGTGAGAAGTAAAAGAAATAAACCTCCACATGGAATAACAAGTATAAAAGAAACATTAATTCAAGTGTGCAATAAAAGAATAAACCACATGTAATTAATAACCTTCCTAAAAAGGAATTTATTAGTTAATTATTTGTTAAGGTGAATATGACCAACAAGAGTTGGATAAGATAAACAAACTGTCACATCACCTGAACCTTGCATTGCATTCCGTGTAGATGTTCCTGACGGTGACTACTCACTTGTCCCGGAATCCGAGGAAGGAGGAGCAGAAGCTTCGCTGCAGTACATGGAAGTACTCGACGACATCGAGGGTGCTCAGGCTAACATAGCCGACGAAGGCAAGCCCGGTGCATCTGACCCAGTTTTCAAATTTTGTTATTCAATTATCTATGGATGCTCGTGCATTTAAGTTCAGGAGTTGTATGGAACCTTAGATACATGATCCCTAGGTACCTTTGTCCTTACTAGTATGATAGGTCGATAGCTGCTAAGCTATAGGACCGTTACAAGTCGGGTGATCATGTCACTCGCGAGAGTAGGTTCCTAGATAGGAATCATAAGATCTCCTTAAATGGATTGCTCATGTGGTAAGAGCATGGGATTGGGCTCCGGTCCAATGGCTATTGTGGGTTAAGTGTTTGAACGTACTAAGCACTTGTCGGGAATGGGACCGGTAAGCCTAGTACCTTAATGAGGCGGCGAGGGATCCTACTATTACTACTCTTGGGATACGTCTCACGGCTAGCTACCGGTGGTGTACGGTGACTCCGGGTGCCTCGCGAGGGTATGCCGGATAGCCTGCACCAAAGACTGTAAGATTCGATCCCGACCCGAAGAGTTTTGGGAACCGCTTGGTGGTTGTCCTCGCGAGGGGCATTCCACCGTGTGTTTAGGTCTACCTTACAAGGTTTGAATCAATCGATTGTCGGCCTCTCACCGTTATCTGAGACTACTTACTCCACTAGCCATGAGACCCCTAATTATGGAAGTCGATGAATACTATGCCTGATTAATTGTATTGTTCAAACTTTGACTGTATTAGATGGCTAATGTAGTAAAGATTAAACCCACTAGAACTTGTGCTAAAATCTTGAAAGTAAGGACATACTCTTTGTTACTTTTTAGCAAAAGCAACCCAGTGGCCAGAAAGCCTTTCATGTCTAGAGTTGGTGAAGTAGATATCACCGACGGGTAAGTCTTGCTGAGTATTAGTATAATCAGCCTTGCTATAATATGTTGATCCAGGTAATGCTTTCGGTGATGTGTGGCCCGGAGAGATCCCGCCCGGCTGGGAGCTGGAGTGGGTGGAAGATGGCGACTGAAGGCATAATGGCTGGCCTCCCGTGGTGTTTCCACTTCCCGTTAGTTTACTTCCGCTGTTTCGAAAAACTTTGAACTACGTCTTTATGTCAAAAACTTCGGTTTGTAATAATTAAGCCCTTCGGGGTAAAATTTCGGATGTTAATTATGTTGTATCTCTGGACTTGCCTTCGAGTGAGTTTTAATGCATATATGTCGATCCTTGTTGCTATTCAAGTGATTTACCGGGCGTTAACCCGGCGACTAACGACAGGATGATACTTTATTATCGCTTAGTGACCAAAGTGGATTGGTTTAGGCGATAGTACGGTATTTTCCTGGGCGGGTTGTCATAGTCTCCTCGTCGGCATCGTCGGAGGACTTCAACGTTCCGGTGATTTCTTCAATCGAGAGCTTCGAGAGGTCGACGAACGCCTCCATGGTGACGACGAGCTGCTTGTACATCAGGCGGACAATGCACATGTACTTCTTGACCGCTTTCTCATCAGGCTCTAGATCCCCGAGCTCCGCCAGGCGTTGGACAACTCTACAGAAACGGAGCGTGAAATCCTCAGTTGACTCGCCGTCGTGGAGCTTGATTGTCTCGTACTCTGCACGCAGGGTTTGTGCTATCACTACCCACCATTTCTCATCGCGAAGACGGAGTGTCTTGATCGCCTCCCAGGCTTCGATCACCGTCTCCTTGATGGCAAGCGCAGGAATCATCTTAGACGGCACCGCACTGCAGATGGCGTCGAGAGCGGTGCGGTCGTCGCGGAAGTCATCATTGTCGTTCTCGATGACGTCCCAGAGGTCACGGGCTTGGAGCTTCAGCTTCATCCGCAATGACCACTCGACGTAGTTCGTCTTCGTGAGCTGCGGCCAGGTTCTCGTGCTGCCAGAATCGCGGACGACGCACTCGACGATGCGTTCTCGAGGCTTGACGGCGTCGTGATGGCACGAACGTGGCCGGTGTGGAGGCGATTTACTCGGGAACCTACGACGGAGCGACTTCTTGCCGTCAGGGTCGCCGGACGACCCCGACTTCTTCTCCGGTGGTGGGGACTTGCCGGTCGGATCCCGCGGCGGCGTGGCGCCGCTTGACTTGGGCGGTGGCGAGGCCATGGCGACCGCCCTAGAACCCTAATGGCTATGATGCCAATTGTTGTAAATCAAGCCGATGATCGCCATACGGGAGTCGCTGGCGAGCTCGTAACGCACTCAAGAACAACAATGGAGTCTGTAGTTTTGGTGCTGCAAACAACTGAGCAGTGTTTTTTATCCTATTGCTTGAGAATATAAAGGGAAACAAGAAACAAATCGAGGAAGCTAATCTCCCGCGATGTGCGGTGCGCACGTCGTGCTGCTGCGCCATCCCACAGCCAACGCACCACCCCACGGCGTCCTGAAGACGCAGACGCGCCCCGCATGAACGCAGCATGCGTCAGGCTCAAACCATGCACCTGAACGTGCGCCTAACAGACAAGACTAATGAAAGAACAGCTAGAGTAAACTATATACATGAAGTGATCAGTCAAGGATTAAGTTCAACATATCGCAACTTTGGATATCTTTGCTCCCGGGAACAAAAGTGATTCTATTCTGATGACAAATCTAACTTTACCTTCGTAGTTCAACATTGCCAACATTCTTGCCATCGGGACTGCCCTGCTCCTGCAGTCAACAATCCGGAGATCATTAGACTACCTCCAGCAAGAGTACCCACCTGCAAACTCAAATAGCCCTTATGGGGGAGAAGAAACTGGAGAATAACATCCCCAAAAGCAACGCTCGCAGCAGTCACACCCACCCCCAACTGCATCCTGCAGCGAACGTTGGCTCGCGCCGTGGAGACCTACCGCCGCCGGAAGGAGGGAGCCCCGCCCCTGCTCGAGGTGGAGAGCAGGGAGAGGACGCCTCGAGCAGGGAGAGGACGGACGGCGGTGCAGAGGAGGCGGCGGCGCTTCCTGTCCCCCTTCCTTCGGGCGCGGCAGCGGGCGTGCTCGTCCAGGTCTCGCCGGCTGTCGAGCTAAGAGGCGATGGTGGCGGCCTCCAACGGCAGATCCGGCAGCCTGATGGCCGGATCTGACGTTCCCGGTAGCGGTTCAGCGTGGTGAGGAGGAGCACGGCGCGGGACGGCGGAAGCTTAAGCCGGCGAGGGTCGGGGGTGGAGGGAGCTTCTGTCGGTGCGGGTCAGCAGCGGCGTCGACCGGCGCGTGGGAGGCGGCGACCGGCGCGTGGGCACGTGTGAGGCGGCGACCGGCTGTCGAGCTACGTGTGGGGGTGGTGGAGGGCGTCGCCCCTGCCGGCTATGGAGGAAGGTCGCCCCTGCCTGGGTGGAGGGGAGAGGAGAGAGAAACGCAAGAATGAGTGGTGAAAGGGGAGGTAACTCATTATGGGGATGGTGTGAGTGGACTGTTGGAGTGTGAATAGTGTTGATTTCTCCCTCATTTTGAAGGTGAGGGTAGGGATGGGTAGACTGTTGGAGACAGTCTTACCAATCATATTTATGGCTAAACTATGTGCCTCAAACATAGTGCATACAACACAGCCCAAAATGTTGAGGACCATCTCATCTCATCTGTCATAAATTTTAACAGCAAAAAAATAAGTCAAAAATTATATGTGCACTGTACTGTCCCAAACCAAACAGTTTACCAATAACATTTATGGAATAGAAACCTAATTATGCCAGCAATCATCATAATATAGAAATTATTGTAGCAAAGGTGGTGTTGTAAAAGCTATATTATCTCTCCTGTTGTTTTAAAATATATATGATGTATAGGACAACCTAATCAGTGCATTCCACTCTGATAGGCAGAGTCACAGTACCATATATCCCACTTTTTACAAAGAAATTACCTCAAATAATTGATAATCATTGCTACTGTTCCCCATAACATGAGCTTCAAACATTGTGCTTGTTGAGCCTCCAATCAGAAGTACCTGGATTAATAAAGCAAAGATTATTTGGAAGGGTTTACAGTAGCAGCCAACATGATTTCCTTGTTCCTACATGATTTTTTCAATAGTCGGTAAACCTCAAAAGTACTTCTATGATATATCTTCTAGTGAAGTTTGATACCTTACTGATAGAACAGCCATAGATATGCTAACAGTCAGAACTCAGAAGTCAGAACTGCCTGGCCAATTGGCCATGGCCCTCAGGAAGATCATGAACTGACTGAAGAGCAAGTACAAAAGCCATCGCCCCTGTAAGCCCTGATCATGCAAAAAGCGACCAACATAACATAAGTACATAAATGTTATACTTACAGCATTCTGTCTCTTACCACTGTACCAAAGTGCTAGTTGGTGTTTCTTGGATATTTTCCAATAGCCATATTTAGCAAGTAGGCACACAAGAAAACATTTGCAGCCCTACAAAATGAATGAACATGAGAAAAGTTGCAGAGCAACTTGCGTAAACAATACAAATGCATCTACTTATAGAGCCTACCTAGAAGCCCTAAGCTCATAGAGCTATCCTATTACAGACCATGCTCATTTTATTGCAAAGTCCACCGGGTGCTATTGGATCTTTTATTTTCTTTTGTTTTTTATGACAGTGGTGCTGTCAGAGGGATGTTTTGGATATCTCAGGCCATGTTTAAATTGTCAGGTTGCTATTCCTGTGTTCTAGCTTATGATATTATTTTAATAAACTAAAATCCCTCAATGGTCTCCACTCAATCAATAGGAACTAATCAAGGCTCATTTGACGCTATGGGAAAAGTAATACCATATCCAATCAGAAGAAACTGTATGTACATTATAAGGTATATCTTTGTTTTGAAACATGATGCCCAGTAGTGAAGGTATTAGAAAAAAAAAGTAAATACAATTGAGAAAAATACAAACCCAACGTGGGACCAGCTTTGACCCTCAATTGCAATATCAAATCCCCTGTAAATGAACCTATGTAATGCTTAGACGTTAATTCAAATGCTTATCCAAAGTTCAAAACAAAAACGCATTCTCCTAATACGCAGGAGAGATGCATAATGTCTCTTAAAAAAGAAAGATAAAAACAAATATACATCCAAGTGCTAACTTACACAAAAGTTTTCTGCTGAAAGAAGATGGAAAAAGGCAGCAGCGAGTCCCTGGGAATCTTGTGACAAGTTTGAAAATGGGTACCTCTTCATCACATGAAATGAAAGTTCCGCTATCTTGCAATCAACTTGAAAGGATCTTGATGCCGCCTAGAGGGGGTGGTGAATAGGCGAGTCCTGAAAATCACCAATTAAAACAATTTTATTAGTGAAATCCGGATACTCCGGACTTTTCCCCGGAGTTTCTGGAAACTCCGGAATCTTTGGACTGGCACTTGCGCAGCGGAATATGCACACTGCCCAAAACCGGTGCCACCGGTTTTGCAAATCCGGTGCCACCGGGTTTGCATGGCAGTGACTCCCCTCTAACCTCCTTGATTGCTAGCTTGAAATCAACTAAAGCTGGGTGAGTAGTTCAGAGTGAAGTTCTATGAAGAATATTCAATGCCTGCACTTCACAAACACAAACACCCGAGTAGATCGACAAATATGACAAAGAGCAAGCTAGGAATAAGAAGTAAGGTACATGTGAGGTAAATCAACAAGAGACACAATGATTTGTTTTACCGAAGTTCAGATTCACCACCGTGTGAATCCTAGTCTCCGTTGGGTGCTTCTCCTACCGAAGCCGGGTTGCATTCATCCCTTTTCCCAATCCACTCGATGGCTTCTTCCCTTGCGGAGGCGAAGCAAGACCTTCACAAACTTTCCCACAGCTCACCACACCTTGGGAGCTTATGGGCGATACCTAGCCATCTAGGAGGCAACCCTCCAAGAGTAACAAATGCCACGAAGATCTCTTGCTATGAACTCGAGTGCTCAAGGATGGATTAGCTCAACTTTCACTCAATCTTTCAATCCCTCACCCAAATCTCTTCTCTTCTCAAATCTCTTGCTATACTAGAGATGGGAGAGCTTAAAAGGGCTGTGGATATGTGTTTTTCATATGGGGAACCAGCAGCCCCATATGGGAGGGGGTGAGGGGTATTTATACCCATCACCCAAAAACTAGCCGTTGGCTGTTAAGTCCCGGAAACTCCGGAAAAATCCCCAGATACTCCGGAATCCCCAAAACTAGCCGTTAGATTCAAAAGTTCCAGATATTCCGGACATTTTTCCGGAATCTCTGGAAAGTCCGGAATCTCCGGAAAATTCCCGGAATATCCGAAGCTTCACTAGACAGCACAAGTCACCTCGGAGAAAAAGCCAACTTTTTACTCCAGACTCCGAATTCGATGATCTTGGACTGTAATAGAACTCTTGAGCTTCTTCTTCAAGAATAGCCATACTTGATCGATATATCCTCATGAGAGATCCATCCATCATTGTCTCATTGGTTTGAGCACTTCTACCTTGAGCTAGTGACTTTGATCTTTATATAAGAATAAAACCCAATTCTCGATTAAGTCACCCTTCACATGACTCAATGAATATGTAATGCTTCTTCATTGCTTCACTCGGTTAGGCTCGACTTGATACCTCGAAACTTTCCAAGCTATAGCCACTTCACCCTAGCCAAGCACATGGTCCAAGTCACTACTCGGCCAACCTTAGCTTAGTACCTCGTTGCTAATCCCTTGCTTGATTTCTTCATCCATTCGTTGCCAATTTGAGTTAAGCTTTGATTCAACATCAAGAGTGGAATTCTATTGAGATCATGCCTTCTTTTAATGTAAATATCCCTTTTTATTGCAACAAGCTTCTTCCTTCAACAATAGGCCATCCAATGTTCCAAAATCAATATGCCTCCTTCTTATCCTTCATTAGCTTATCATAAACCATCTATATGCTTCATGGGAACATATATATCAAATATCATGACATTCACCATTGAGTTAAGCCATTTCACAATATGAGGCTAAAACCATGCCTCAACATATCTTGTATATACATAGCTTGTTTTCATCATGTAGATAACCAATGTCATATATTATGCCTTGTCATTTATATGTTACAACCTGCTCACATGCTTAACAAGGACATTAGATCTTTAATCTAGTTGTCAATCAATACAACAAAACCCACTAAGGGCCTAGATGTCTTTCACAACTTCAGATAAAATGTTGAAAAATGAATCCATCAGACCATGAATGCCTCAATTAAGTTGTACCCTCCAGTAAAAATTATTGAGAGACTGTCAGACCAAAGCCGTCAGCTAGCATGTACTACCTGAAAAGAAATAGTCAACTAATCCTACATTCCTCAAAGGCAAACAAACAATGGTTCAAGTAACATGCACTTGCGAGAGTAAGGGATTGGAATAGCACAAACAGAAACATGCAACTTTCTACATGTAGGTTGAAAAATATAAACAGTAATGCTAGGGCTCAGACGTCCGGAGGGAGGGACAAAAAATCGGACGCTGACGTCGTGAGTTATTCTCCACCACAGAAGGAAGAGGTAACCACCCACCATTTCTCCCTCTTCATTTTTTCTTCTTTCTTCAGCAAACCATGGATAGGAGCTCCTCTACCGGTAGCGACGGGCGTGGGCAGGTTCTCCTCTGGCAGCGGTGCCGCCCCCACGGCCGGATGCGCCGCTGCCATGGCACCATCCTACTCCTCCGCCTCGAGGACCCCCTCCTCCTCTTCTTCTCTAAGTGCGGCGGCAGCGGCGCCCGCACCTGCCCTCTGTGATGGCTCCTCCATGGAGAAAGAGAAGAGGGAGGCAACGACGACGACCTCCACGGCGTGCGCTCGAGGCAGGCCTCGATTTGGCCGCGGGGATCTCGGTCGGAGAGGAACTGGCGCGCCGCTCCAGCAGTCCCCCGCCCATGCTCCTGCGGCGGAAGGCGGAGGAGCTCCCTGCCCTGTCCCTACTCCGGAGGGTGTGAGGGTGAGATCCCTGCCACTTTTCTCCGTGGTGCGGATCAACGGCAGCGCCCGTTCACGACGGCGAGCAATGCGCTCCTCACTCCTCTGGCATGTTGCTACTCGATGGTCTGCACCCGCAGAGGAGCTCGCGGCGACGCCCGCGCGTGGCTCCCTTGGAGGAGCTCGCGGCATCCGGATGGCGGTGACGAGGAGACGTGACGTGCTGTAGGTTTTTGGTGCATGTTGCAAGCGTGTGTCTCACGAGTTTCAGATGTCTCACCAGGATGTTGTAAGTGTTTTGTGTGGATGTTGAAAAAGTAGATCTATATGTTTCAATGTTGCGGATGTTGATCCCCCAACACAACGTTCGATTCCCAATGTTGCAACTATTGGTTTTCGAATGTTGCAACTATTTTTAACATATTTTTGATGTTACAAACATTGATTTTAGATGTTGCAGATGTTAAGTTTCGATGTTGTAGACATGTTGGGTGTTGTGTCGAGGGGGGGGGGCTGATGTTTGATGTTGCAAACATTAATTCTTGATGTTACAGATGTTGAGTTTCGGTATTGCAGATATGTGATGTTGGGTGTTGTGTCGAGGAGGGAGAGGACTTCTGATGTTTGGTGTTGCACGCAACATAGTCGCAATATAGTCGCAACATGGTCGCAACATAGGGGGAGAAGGGAGGAGGCCCGCTGATGTTTGGATGTTGCACGCAACATGCTCGCAACATGACTCACAATGGCTCGCAACATGCTCGCAACATTTGCTCTGGACTTTGAATCGGACGGCTGACGGTTGATTCGTTTCCCATCCGATGGGCACGAAGGTGTTTGTGCTAGCACCTGGAACAAACGTCCGGGCACTAGCAGTTTCAAAATATAAAATTAGATGACGAGGGACCAGGGAGGCACTGGCCTCGGGGTCCCCCGATACTATGTATCGCTTCAGCGATAAAACTACCTTGTGTCGCTGAAGGCCGCAGGGGCGTGGGGCCGCGGGCTGCTTTCTTTCTTTCTTTTTTGTTTATTTTCTTTCCCTTTTTTGTTTTTTATTCATATTTTTATGGAACACTTTACTATTTTCTTTTTCTTTTTCTATTTTTTCTTCTTGTTTTTCTTTTTTATTTATATTTCTCTAATATTATTTTTCTGTTTCATGTTTTCTTTCTTTTAATTCTTCTTTCTCTTTATTCTATTTCTTTTACTTTCTTATTTCACTTTTATTTCTTTTTTATTTTTATTTATTTACTTTCTACTTTTTTTCTATTTCCATTTTTATATTCTTTCTTTTTAATATTTTTCCCGAGATGAGATTTAAATTTGTTCTCGCTATAATAATAAGTTGTTCTTGCTATAAGTATCTTGTTGGAGTTATAATAACAACTTGTTCTGACACATGATTTGATTTGTTCTGACACTATATTTGTTTTTTTTGAAATGACACACAAAATTGTTCCTATCATAATAGGATTTTGTTCTAACAATTGTTCTCATTTGTTCTGACATTTTTTTGTTCGAGATGACATACAAACTTGTTCTGGCTATAATAATAAGTTGGTCTGGCTATAGTAATATATTGTTCTGCCTATAGTAAAATCTTATTCTGTCTATAATAATAACGTGCTCTAACTCTTGCTTTGATTTGTTTTGACACCATATTTGTTGTTCGGGATGACATAAATTTGTTCTAACAGTCGTTCTCGTTTGTTCTAGCTTGTGAGACATGGGTACCCCTGGGTCCCCACCGACCAGGCTCACGTCCGTCCCCGACAAGTGGGTCCGGCCTACTAGAAGACCTGCCGACCTATCAGTGAGCCCAACCAACCTAGTTAGCGGCCCACACGACCTCCTAAAGACCTTCTAGAAGATTGTGATGCCCTAGGTTTTAATTAACCCTAACAGCCGGTCAAACCAGCTAACAGTGGTCAAATCACGGTCAACCTGGGCCCTCACCTCGAAAAACTCACTAACCTACTCTAGTGACCCCCTTTGACTAGTAAACACACTTGTGGGGCCAACCCATGGTCAAAGACTTGGTCAAACCCCTCTCACCCCTAGTGTCCATAGGTGTCTGCTAGAACTTTTGTCGCGTTCTCCAAAATTCACCTAAACACTTAAAATTCTACCTTTATGAAAGTTGTCCATCTTGTTGAGGGACACAACTTTCATATAGATTGGCATTTCAAATTTTGAGTGAAAAAGCTTGAAAAATTGGTTGCAAAGGCAGGGTTTACTGTTCAGGGAAACCGGCTGACATTCAAAGTTGGCATTTGTGTAATTCAAAATCCGTGGAGAAAAACCCCCTATAGCCTTTTTGGAAATTGTAGAGGGTAGTTAGATCTGTAACTTTCATGTTCAAAGCTTGGTCGAGTTCTATTAAAAAATTTGGAGAAATTTGAATTCCAAGTCGGGCTCAGCAATTTAAACCGGGCAGGGTGCCGCCCGCGCCGCGACACGCGCCGGCCGCGCGCCGCGCGCCGCGCCCGCGCGCCGGCCACGCCTCGGCGTCCGCGCTCGCGTGCCTCCCGACGCCCCCTCCGCCGAGGCCGACCGCGCCCCTAGGCCGCGCCCCCGCCGAGGCGTCCCGCACCCCTACCGAGGTGTCCCGCGCCCCACAACGCGCGCGTGGTCGGCGCCGCGCCACGCGCCGCGCGCGCCGTGCGGTGGCCGGGACGCCCCCCCCTTCGACCGGCGGTCCGTCCGCGTCCCCTCGCCCGCGTGCGTCGTGGTACGGCTCTGGGTCACGCCGCCGTCATCCCCAGGCCGAGCCGAGACTATTTAACCCTATCCTTCTCCCCCTCCGCACGCCACCGAGCCTCCACCCCGCCATTGCCGCCGCCGGGGCACCCCCTCCTCCGGCCGTTCCCGTTACCACCCGAGCTCCCTAGCACACTCCCTAGGATCTATTGCACCCCCAGGGTCGCGTGTTGCCCAGCAAAACATCCTCCTCGCCGTCACCCCCGGCCGCCGCGGCCGTTCCCGCCGGCCGCCGCCGCACGCCCTCGTCGGCGATCCTCCGCGCGAACCACGGCCAGCTTTGCGCCCTAGGTGAGCTCCTAGTCGAGCCCAACCACTTGCTAGGCCGGGAGCTGTCGGTGCGGAATATGGTCCCGACACTAACCAGTAGAAAGCGCCGAGGTCTATCCCTCGATGGTCGATGCTAAGCAATAAAAGACACGGGATTTATCCTGGTTCCGGCCGAGGGGGCCGTACGTCCAGCAGGGGTGTGCTCAAGGCACTATATTGCTCAAGACCGGGGGTGCTCGTAGTGGGGCTGCTACAAGCAAGGCGGGAGAGGAAGCGTGGCTTCCAAGTCCCTGGAGGAGTGGCTGAAGATATTGCGGGAGAATTGGAGAATGAGTACGTGGT
Source organism: Cenchrus americanus (assembly GCA_947561735.1). Taxonomy (NCBI): domain Eukaryota; kingdom Viridiplantae; phylum Streptophyta; class Magnoliopsida; order Poales; family Poaceae; genus Cenchrus; species Cenchrus americanus. The sequence continues at coordinate 121,491,407 of OX387242.1, read as the reverse complement.
GTGTTGTGTGCTATCTGTCTGCGTGTTCGTCTGTCTGTCTTTTTCTCCCCCTGCGGCCGGGGGGTTCGCCCCCCTTTTATAGATCAAGGGGGAGGCGGATTACATGCGCGCCGCGCTATCTAGCTACGTGGGGAAGTGCGACGTGCTATGCTGTAGAGTGGGCGGCTGTCCGAACGATCCTTGTGACGATCTGGCCATCATGGCCTACCTTGTACCCGAACAGTGGCGGTTCGAGGGTAGAAGGGCGGCGGATGGTGGCGATGTCCTCTGATAGGCTCGAGGGAGGTGCTGACGTTGGCCCGTACGGAGTACAGGAGTAGGTAGAACGGTGTCCCTTCCCAACGTGCTTCACAGTGCTGGAGTTGTTGCTACAGCGCCTGGCGTGCGCCTGCACGCGCGGGGATGGCGGCCACGCTGTTACAGTGGCCGGGATGGCGTTCCACCGGCCTAGCGCCTCCACCTAACTCTGTAGGGTCACAAGAAAGTGAATCGAGGGTGCGTCCGGCCCCCCTTCGAGGGCTCGGCGCGTTAGCCGTACTGGAGCAGGCGCACGGCGTCACGGGACTGACACCGGCCGTGCTGCACAGTCCCTCCCCACAGTGATGGGGATGGGCTCCTCCCTGGGGAGTTGGTGCGGCGGCACCGGGGCGCAAGCCCCGGGCGCATGATGACGCCGTCCCACTGGTGTCAGGGCGTTAAATGCCCGTGTACGGGGGCCGGCGCACTCGTGAGGGGCGCCCTCGAGCGTGGCGGACCCCGGCCGAGGGCGGGACGTACCCTCGAGCGAGGCGGAACCCGCTCGAGGGGGAGCGAGCCCTCGAGCGAGGCGGAGCCCGCTCGAGGGAAGTGCTACCCCTCGAACGGGGCGGAGCCCGCCCGAGGGGGGGCGTGTATCCTCGAGCGAGGCGGAGCCTCGCTCGAGGGGGATCTCTAAGAGGGCCGCCTTGATGGGCCGCTTCGGAGTCCCCCGCGGCGTGGGCCGTTCCCCGCATGGTTAGGCAAATTGTGTTTTGGCTTTGTTGCGGGTTTTAAGTGAGGATTTCCCCGTTGTTTAAGGGGACCCCTAGGGCTGTCCCCGACAGTAGCCCCCGAGCATCCGCGGGTTTGCCATTGAGGCCTCCTGCGATGCTGGAACCTACTGATAGGACGTTCTTCCCTCCTTGTTTTGCGAATGCTTTCCGTGGGGCCGCGTCAGCGGACCCGCGGGTCTAGCCCCCGAAGCCCTGCAGGAGTGTGGGTGTCCTGCAGGGGTTAACCGCGAGAACTGGTCAGGGGGCATGGCACATGTTTCAACCGGTATCGGCAGTGTCTCAGCCGGCTTCGGTGACGCACGCGCTGCTGGCGCTGTCTCCGGTGGGTGCAGGCCAAGGAGGTGTAGCCGTGCGTTAAGCCCCCGAGCCTGGGCCCGTTCGAGGCGATCGGATAGAGCTTCACGACTTGTTTCTTAACGCGCCCTCGCCGTCCCTCCGCGGGACGGAGGGTGAGGTTTCCGCAACCCCCATCGAGCGGGTCGCGAATTGCGGATTCCTCTTTGAGCTGCTAATGGGTGATTCGAGTGGACGCCCATGCCCCGTTCGATAAGGGTAGGCTGCGTGGTCCGGAGACATGTCCATGGAAGCGCTTGCGTGGGTTTGCTAGGTGGGGCTCGGTCCCGTTCGATAGTGACCAAGGGTGCGGAAGCTCTCCCTCGGTGGGATCCCCTGGCTAGCTGCCCTCGCTGGCTCTCGAACACGACATGTGGGGCACCCTCGAGCCGACGGGCTCGAGGAACGGCTCGAATGCGCGTGCCTTCGTCGTCCCTGACTCTGCGATCTGAGGCGCCTGTTCGAACCCGTCGAGGGTCGCTTCGAACCTCGATCGCAGGGGCCATGCGGGGCGGCGCCTGGGCGGCCCCATCTTTTGCGTTTGCGGCCGTCGAGGGGTCTGGGCGAGCCAGCCCCCGAGGCGCCGGTTGGTAGCACAGCGTGGCATGGGTGCTCGCGGTGCCTGCTTTACTTCAAGCGGGCGCCGGGCGACCTTCTCACGCACATGCCCCTTTTTTAGAGAGTTGATATCGTCTCGAGCCAGGGGCTCGTGCCGCTCGAGGGTTTTGCGTGGCATGGGTGCCCGTGGTACCTGCTTTACTTCAAGCAGGCCCCGGGCGACCTTCTCACGTCGATGTCCTTTCGAGGGCTAAAATCGTCTTGAGCCGAGGGCTCGTGCCGCTCGAGGGTTTTGCGTGGCATGGGTGCTCGTGGTGCCTGCTTTACTTCAAGCAGGCCCCGGGCGACCTTCTCACGCCGATGTCCCTTCGAGGGCTGAAATCGTCTTGAGCCGAGGGCTCGTGCCGCTCGAGGGTTTTGCGTGGCATGGGTGCTCGTGGTGCCCGCTTTACTTCAGCTGTGCCCCGGCGACCTTCTCACGCCGATGTCCCTTCGAGGGCTGAAATCGTCTTGAGCCGAGGGCTCGTGCCGCTCGAGGGTTTTGCGTGGCATGGGTGCTCGTGGTGCCTGCTTTACTTCAAGCAGGCCCCGGGCGACCTTCTCACGCCGATATCCCTTCGAGGGCTATCTTTGTATCGAGTCAGGGGTTCGCCCCGCTCGAGGGTTCTCCTTGCTTGGCAAGGGAGCGGGTCATTAAATGCCTTACAGTCGAGGCCGCGGCTCTGCAACGCAGGCGCGCCTTTTTAGGCGTTGCGGCTGCGCGCGCGCGTAGTGGGCGGCGTGGCAGACGGACGTGACCGCTTGCCTCGGTCCCTGCAAGTCTTCGCCGTGATGATGGCCCGCCCGCGGTGATGTGGCCGCTGCGGTCGTGGTGGGGCCCGTTCGTCGGCGTGAAGGGGAAGATTCCCCGCAAGCATGCGCGCGGGACATCCGCTCCGGGGAGCTCGCCCGCGGCTTATAAATCTGAGGGGAGGGGGAGACAGCGGTTTTTTACCTTTGCGCTCTGCCATTACAGCCCTTTGTGCCTTCGTCTCCGCCTCGCCTTTGTCACCGTGCGGTGTCGCCATTAGAGCTCTTCCTTCGTTTCTCGTCCTCTGCTCTCGCATTCCTTTGCCTTCTTCTCATGGCACCGCTTCCGCCCCTCACGATCCTTGACCCATACGCCTGGGAGCGGTCGACGGTGACTCCGCCGGCCCTTGGCGAGCCGGTCGCCGCCGGCCACCGGCGGCGAACGAGGATGGCCGCCCGGCGGAGTGGATAGTGCCGCCGGCGGCGGACCGCGCGCCCAACCCACCGGAGGGCTACGTGGTCAGCTTCGTCTGCTTCCACGAGCGGGGCTTCAACGCGCCGGTGAGCCGCTTCATGCGGGCGCTGTGCTACTATTACGGCGTGGAGCTGCACAACTTCGCGCCCAACGCAATTTCGCAGGCGGCCACGTTCGTGGGCGTCTGCAAAGGGTACCTGGGGATCCCAGTCAACTGGGAGCTCTGGGTACACCTCTTCCGCGCGGAGCTCTTCACGCAGCCCATGACGGAGCCGAGGACCCGCCGCGCGGTGTGCGCCGGCGGGATGTCGCTTGCCCTGCGGGGGCAATTCAAGGACGACTACATCCCCTGCACCATGACGACGAACAACGTCGGCTGGGAGCGAGGATGGTTCTACTTGCGCAACGCCGAGCCCGGCCTCCCCCCTTACACCGGTCGGGTGTTCAAGGAGAAGCCCAGCTCTTGGGGCTACGGGGTGTCCACGGCCCAACATCGGAGGCGGCAGGACTCGGTCGTGGCCGCCCTGAAGAGCCTGGCGGCGCAGAGGCTGACCGCGTTGGGCGTCCTCGCCTTCCTCCATCACCGGCGGATCGTGCCTCTGATGGAGAGGCCGCTCTGCATCTACGAGATGACGGAGGCGGCCAACCCCGTCGATCTGGCGAGGTCGCGGATGCTCCCGACCCCCCTCGGGCGGCCGTATGCGCTCACACGGGCGCGGAACGCCGTCGACACCCGGATGCCGACGCATCCGGACCGGACCCCATGGGACCTCGAGATGCTCCCCACCGGCCCACTGGTGAGCGTGATTCTTGTTTTTGTTTTAGTTCTTGGTGTTGCTTCCGCCTCCCTGACGCGTCCTTGATGTTCCCGTATGCACCGGTGAGCTTTACCGCCTCGAAGTCCGTTCCGCCCACCCCCGACTCCCTCGCGCTTGGTCGGGCGGCGCGGCCGGCCGGGAGCGGGAGCGGGCGCGCGCGCAGAGGGAGCGCGCGAGGCGGCGCAACGAGTGCCGTGAGCGGCGGAACGCAGAGTACCGACGGCGCGAAGAGCCGGGGCTCTCCTCCCGGGACCGAGGAGTACTCGTCCTCGGGGGATGACGAAGAGGAAGAGGCCGAGGGGGGAGGCCCCTCCGATAGGTGGGAGCCCCTCGCCCTCGTCGCCGAGCCGGCTCCGGTGGCAAGGGCGGCATCGCTCGGGGCGGGCGCAACGGCGCCCGCCGCCGTGCAATCGACATCGTGGGCGGCGCGCGCCGCGCAGGCGCCGCGCGCACCTCGGGGGCGCGTGCGGCGAGCGCGCCCGCGCGCGCGGGCGGGGCCCGCGCGCGCGGCAACGACGTCGGGGAGGCGCGGCGGCGGCGTGCCGGCCGCGCCGGCCTCATCCGCTGAGGCTTCGAGGAAAAGGAAGTGTGCCTTTTCCTCCTCGAGGTAAGGGGCTCGATGCTTTACTTGGTTTGATTTGTTGATGATCAGGCGTTCTAACCCTCTGTTTGTGCCTGCGCAGGGTAGTGCCAACTGTGCCTCCCCTCGCACCGGCCAAGGTGCTGAGGACGGACGTGTCCATCCCCACCCGGCGGCGCTCGTCGAGGGCGTCACGGGCGGGGACAAGCACAGTGGCGGCAGGCGAGAGCTCGCAGGGCCCGGGCCGAGGCTTCGAGGCCCTCGGCCGACGCATCGCCCGCCGCCGCGGCGCGGCCGGCGGTCACCGAGGGAGCGACCGGCCGCCGGCCATTGTGGAGGCGCAGCCGCGGTAGCGGCCGTGGCGAGGCGCAGCCCGCGCAGGTCGTCGTCGTGGGAGGTGCGGCCCATTGCGCCACCGCAGAGGAGGCGGAGCGGGCACAACCCGCGGCGGCGCCCGTGGTCGCGTAGGCGCCGCCGGAGGTGGCGGCCGCGGCGCCGCGTCGGCGCCCGCGGCCACGCGAGGCGCAAGTGGAGGCGCCGGCGGGGGGCGCGCGAGGGTCGGTGCCCGCCGGCGGTTCCCGGGCGGAGGTGGTGGAGGTCCTGGATGACGACTCCCCACCGCCCGGGTGGGATCAGTGAGCTAGCTTCCCCACACGTTCCCCCGAGCCCCAGGAGGGGGCCCTCGTGAGGCGGCACGAGGGGCACATGGTGGCGGGGGACCGAGGACACGGTGCCGAGGCCTCGTCCTCCCGCGCCGGCCACCCCCGCCCAGGTGGAGGGGGCCATTGACGATCCCCCCGGCGTTCGCCGACGCCCCCGGGGGAGCAGGAGCTCTGGGGCGAGCTCCGGAGCCACGGCGCCACGCTCAACCGCGCGCTGAACGAGGCGCTGCAGGTCCATGGCGGCCCTGCATGGCGCGTCTTCCAGGTAGGGCGTGGTTGCTCGCTTCCTTCCGTCTCTTGTTTTTGTGTGCTGCCTCTGTGCCGTAGCGCATATGGATTTTGATGTGTGGGTGCCAGGAGCTCGAGCGCCGCGCCCACGACAAGTACGACGCCTTCGACCGGGTGAACGCCGAGGTCCACAGGCTCCGGGAGCGGTGCAGCGCTTTCGATGCGCTTGCTGACGCCCTCCGGTCCCCGGATAGCTGGCTGGCGTACCGGGCCATGGCCTGGCGCGACGAACTCCCCGAGAGCTCGAGGCCGGACCCGCCGCGCCGCTCGAGCCTCGAGCGGGTCTGCGCAGCCCTCATCGATTGTGATGAGGCGCCGTGGCGGTGCACGCTCGTACTTGGAGAAGATGCGGACGTTGGCCACCAATTGGGAGGCGGAGGTGGCTAACGTCCGCGGCGAGAACCGGGAGCTTCGCTCGTCGCTTGAGGGGGTGCAGCGCGGCAGCCGCCGGCCGAGGAGCCGGGCGCGCGGCCGGGAGCAGCCGGCCAAGGAGGCCGACGACTTGAAGGCCGCCCACGACGCCGAGGCCGCGGCGCTCGTCGTCGCCGAGGAGCAGCCTCCGGCAGAGCGCACCACCCGCTAAGGGGCCGAGGGGTGGCTCCGGACAGAGAGCAAAGCCGCCCTCGTCGACGCCCGGACGGCGCTGGAGCAGGAGCGCGTCGCTCGCGAGGTGGCGCAAAAGTCCTTGGCGGAGCGGGACGAGAAGCTCTCCAAGACCGAGGGCGAGCTCATTGTGCTCAGCATTGCGAGCGCAAATCAGGAGATGGCCCTCCAGGAGCAGAGCTAGGCCGTCAAGCGCCTCGAGCTGGCGGTCGAGGCCGAGCGCCACGCTCTCGAGATGGAGAGGAAACAAGTCGAAGGTGAGCCACTGTTTGACTCTTGCCTTGTTGGTTTTTCTGTTAGAGGGCTCGCATTCCCCTTTCTGATTTCTTTCTTGTCTTGGCGATTCCAGGCTTGCGCACCGCCCTGGGGCACGCAGCTGAGCGGGCCGAGGCGCTGCAGGCTTCCTACAACTCCTCCGAGCAGGAGCTGCGGGAGCTGCGTGGCGCGGCCCTCGAGACCTGCCGCGCCGTGGAGGAGGGCGAGGCACAGGCCGGCAGCTCGCCGGCCGCCGCCCGCGTGCCCTTGGCGGTCACGTCACCGAGCGGATGCGCCGGGCGCTGCATCTGGGCGTCCAAAAGGCCCTCGGAGTGGTGCGGTCCCACTACGAGGTCAACTTCGAGGCGCTGGCGGAGGGCTACATCGTTCCCGAGGGCGTCGAGGACGAGGTGGCGATGGAGCGTGTGGATGCGCTCGCCGCCGACGCCGCCGGGTCGCTCGCCGAAGCCTTCGAGGAGTTCCTCTTCCCGACGCCGCCGACGCCGCCGCTCCTCCCTCCCCGAAAGCGCTGGGCGCTAGGCCCGTTTTTTGTTCGTGTATCAGTATTCTGGCCATGCGGCCTTGTAAATAAGCACATTGTCTTAATCGTAAACACTTGTTGATACGAAATGAAATCTTTTGCTTATTGCACTTTTTTGTTTCTCCTTCTTCCTGAGCAGATTTTACTTAGGGGAGTTCGATTTTCGCGGGGGGCCTGCTGGGTTGGAGGCGAGAGAGAAGGGCCGTATCCTCGCGACGTAGGCTATCTCTGACTCGCACGCTCCTCCCGCTAGGCCGCCTGCGCCCTGTTCGAATCGTTGCTCGAGGTTGAAGTAGGAAACAAACTTAGCGCGTGTGGGTTGTTTTATTTTTGCGCGAAAAAATGGGACCATTGGGGGGGGATGCCCCCCGCAGTAGCCCCCGAGGGTAACTTGGGTTTCAGGGGAAAGCCGAGTTGCCCTTTCCATTGGACTTGAGGCGTTTACATAGTTGTCACCAACTGGGGCGTTGGCCGTATGATTTTTACAACAGAAAAATGCTTGGGAATCCTAGCTAGGGGTAGAAACGACGTAGCTGTTGGATGTTCCAAGCGTTTGTGAGCTCTTCACCGTCTTCGTTGGCCAGCTTGTACGTGCCGGGCTTGAGTACCTTCACCACGACGTAGGGTCCCTCCCATGGGGGCGACAGCTTGTGGCGCCCTCGGTTGTCTTGGCGTAGCCTTAGGACCAGATCCCCTTCGCTGAAATCCCGCCGGCGTATCTTGCGTGCTTGATAGCGCCTGAGGGACTGCTGGTACCTCGCGGAATGCATCAGGGCCACGAGGCGTGCCTCGTCCAGCTGATCCAACGAGTCCTCGCGGGCTCGCTGGCTGGCATCCTCGTCATAGCCTCGAACCCTGGGCGAACCGTATTCTAAGTCCGTGGGGAGGACGGCCTCCGCGCCATGGACTAGGAAAAACGGGGTGAACCCACTGGCTCTGCTCGGGGTGGTCCTTAGGCTCCACACAACCGCTGGTAGCTCTTGGAGCCATCTTCGCCCAGATTTGTTCAGCTAATCGAAAATTCTGGGTTTTAGGCCTTGTAAGATCATGCCATTGGCACGTTCTACTTGGCCGTTGGTCTGTGGGTGCGCCACAGCTACCCAATCCACACGGATGTGGAACTTGTCGCAGAACTCCAAGAACTTCTTGCCTGTGAACTGGGACCCATTGTCGGTGATGATGGAGTTTGGCACTCCAAAGCGGTAGACGATGTCGGTGAAGAACGTTACCGCCCGCTCTGCCCTTAGATTCGTGATGGGGCGCACCTCCACCCACTTGGAGAACTTGTCGATCGCGACCAACAAGTGGGTGAAGCTCCCAGGCGCCTTCCGCAGGGGCCCGACGATGTCTAGCCCCCACACGGCGAACGACCACGTTACGAGGATGGTCTGTAGAGCATGGGCGGGCAAGTTGGACTTGCGGGCGTAGAACTGGCACCCTTCGCAGGTGCGCACGATCTCGCTGGCGTCCGCGACCGCAGTGGGCCAATAAAAGCCCTGGCGGAACGCGTTACCGACGAGGGTGCGGGGCGCGGTGTGGTGACCACAGATCCCCGCATGGATGTCCCGCAGGAGCTCGCGCCCCTCGGGGATGGGCACGCACCGCTGTAGGATGCCGGAGGCGGCGCGCTTGTACAACTCGCCGTCAACAAGGGCAAAAGACTTGGCCATCCTGGCGATGCGCCTGGCCGCGGCCCGGTCTGCGGGGAGTTCCCCTCGAGCGATCCAGGCGATGTATTTTTCGCACCAGTCCTCTTGGAGAGGAGCCGGCTCGATGTCCATCACGTCGGCCCCCAGGGAGCCGTACCCCTCGATGAGGGAGAGCACATACGCCTCGTTCGAGGGGTCCTCGTCCATGGGTTCCGCACCCGCTGGATTCGAGGGAGCCCCCGAGGGTTCGTTGTGACTCGAGGGGTAGGGCTCGAAGACGACCGAGGGTTGGGTGACGTCGCGCGCGAAAACGTTCGGGGGGACGGTGATCCGCCCGGACGCGATCTTGGCAAGCTCGTCCGCCTCCTCGTTGTACCGGCGGGGCACGTGGTTGAGCTCAATGCCGTAGAACCTGTCCTCGAGGGCTCGCACGGCTTTGCAGTAGGCCTCCATCTTGTCGTCATGGCAGCTCGCGTTCTTCATGACTATTTCGATTACGAGCTGCGAGTCGCCCCGCACGTCGAGGCGCTTGACGCCTAACTCAATGGCAATTTTGAGGCCGCAGAGGAGGGCCTCGTATTCAGCCATATTGTTAGACGCGGGGAAGTGGAGGCGCACCGCGTACTGCATGTGTTACCCGAGGGGTGACACGAAGAGTAGGCCCGCGCCTGCCCCTGTTTTCATCACCGAGCCGTCGAAGAACAGAGTCCAGCACTCCGCTTGGATTTGCGGCGGCGGTAGCTGCGTGTCCGTCCATTCGGCGACGAAATCCGCCAAGATTTGGGACTTGACGGCCTTGCGCGGGGCGTAGGCGAGCGTCTCGCCCATCAGCTCTACGGACCACTTGGCGATCCTGCCCGCGGCGTCGGGATTGCGGATGATCTCTCCCAGTGGGAAGGAGGAAACCACCGTGACGGGGTGGGCCTCGAAGTAGTGGCGGAGCTTGCGCCGCGCGAGGACTACCGCGTACAGCAACTTCTGGACCTGGGGGTAGCGCGTCTTCGTGTCTGACAGGACCTCGCTGATGTAGTAGACCGGCCGCTGCACAGGCAAGGCATGCCCTTCCTCCATGCGTTCCACGACGATTACGGCGCTGACCACCTGGGTGGTTGCGGCCACGTAGAGCTGCAGGGGTTCGCCGTCTTGCGGCGGCGTGAGGATCGGGGCGTGCGTTAGAGACGCCTTCAGCTTGTCGAGCGCATCCTGGGCCTCGGTGGTCCAGGAGAAGCGCTCGTGCTTCTTGAGTAGGCGGTAGAGGAGCAGGCCCTTCTCACCGAGCCGCGAGATGAAGCGGCTCAAGGCGGCGAGGCACCCCAACACCTTCTGTACCCCTTTGAGGTCCCGGATCGGACCCATTCGTTCGAGGGCCGCAACCTTTTCAGGGTTGGCCTCGATTCTCCGCTGGGAGACAATGTATCCTAGGAGCATGCCTCGCGGCACTCCAAAGACACACTTTTCGGGGTTTAATTTGACCCCATTGGCCCGTAGGCAGTTGAACGCGACGCCAAGGTCGCCAACCAGATCGTCCGCCTTCCTGGTCTTAACGACGATGTCGTCCACGTATGCTTCGACCGTTCGCCCGATGTGATCCCCAAAAACGTGCTGCATGCAACGCTGGTATGTTGCACCCGCGTTTCTGAGGCCAAACGGCATCGTGACGTAGCAGTACGTCCCAAACGGTGTGATGAACGAAGTCGCGAGCTGGTCGGACTCCTTCATCTTTATTTGGTGGTATCCGGAGTAGGCATCAAGGAAGCAAAGCAATTCACACCCAGCCGTTGAATCAACGATCTGATCGATGCGTGGCAAAGGAAAAGGAACTTTAGGACATGCTTTATTAAGACTAGTATAGTCTATACACATCCGCCACTTCCCATTCTTTTTCTTTACAAGCACGGGGTTTGCTAGCCACGTCGGGTGGAACACCTCCTTGATGAATCCGGCCTCGAGAAGCTTCCGCAGCTCCGCTCCGATTGCCCGTCGCCGCTCCTCGTCGAAGCGGCGCAGCCGTTGCTGCACGGCGCGGGCGTTTGGCAGGATGTCAAGGGAGTGCTCGGCGACTTCCCTCGGGATGCCTGGCATATCCGAGGGGCTCCACGCGAAGATGTCGGCGTTGGCGCGGAGAAAGTCGACGAGCACCACTTCCTATTTGGGGTCGAGGGTGGAGCTGACCCTCAACGCCTTGCCCTCGGGGGCTGAAGGGTCGAGGGGGACCCCCTTGGTCTGCTCCGCGGCCTCGAAGGTGCCGGCGTGCTTGGCAGCGGAGTTGAGGTCTTTGTTGACCATCTTCTCCAGCGTGTTCACCAGCGCTTCATCTAGCGCTAGTGCCTCTGCGTGTTCAACGCACTCGACGTCGCAGTCGAATGCGTGCTCGATCGCCGAGCCGACGGTGATGATGCCGTTTGGTCCCGGCATCTTCATCTTCAGGTAGGTATAATTGGGGACCGCCATGAATTTGGCGTAACAGGGTCGCCCAAGTATAGCGTGGTAGGCCCCCTTGAACCCCACCACCTCGAAGGTGAGGATCTCCTTGCGGAAGTTCTTTGGGGTGCCAAACCAAACTGGCAGGTCAATCTGCCCGAGGGGCTGGACCTGCTTGCCGGGCGCGATGCCGTGGAACGGCTTCGTGCTGGGCCGCAGCTGGTCCAACCCGATCCCCATCAGGCGCAACGTGTGCGCGTAGAGGATGTTGAGGCTGCTGCCTCCGTCCATGAGGACCTTCGAGAACCGGCGTTCCCGATGATGGGGTCGACCACCGGCGGGTACCGACCCGGTTGGGGACGCGGTTTGGGTGGTCTTCCGGCTGAATGTGATGGCGTCCTCCGACCAATTGAGGAAGGACGGAGGTGCCCTCTCCGCGGCGAGGACCTCGTGCCGCTCCTTCTTGCGCTGGCGTGTCGACATGTCGACTGTTGGCCCCCCAAAGATGAGGAACACATTTTCGACGGCGGGGAAGCCGCCTGCGTCGCCATCGCCTCCGTCTTTCTTGGCCTCTGCCTCCTTCGCGGCGGCACGGCCATAGAACTTCTTGAGCATATCGCACTGCTCAAGGGTGTGGTTCACTGGGGTCTTGTGGTAAGGACATGGCTTTTTCAGCATGTCGTCGAACACCCCCGGGCCTCGAGGGGCCGGTCGAGGGCCCCGTCGAGCCGGGTCAACAGCAAGGGCCTCAGCATTGCCGCCGTCGCGCCCCTGCTCGCGCGCCTCGCGGAGCGGCTTCTTCCCCTTCTTGCCCCGCTTGTCGTTGTGGTGGGGCTCCTTGGATTTGCTGCCCTCCGCGGGCGCGTCCTCTGAGCGCTTGCCCTTCTTGCCGTCGAAGATCGCCCCCACGGCCTCTTCTCCGGAGGCGAAGCTGGTGGCGATGTCGAACAGCTCGTTGGAGTCCGCAGGCGGGCTGCATCCCAGCTCCCGCACGAGGTCCCGGCACGTGGTGCCCTCGAGGAAGGCGTGCACGATCTCGGATTGCGCCACGCTGGGGAGCTCCGTGCAGCGCTTGGAGAAGCGCCGTATGAAGTCCCGCAGCGACTCGCCGGGCTTCTGTGTGCAGGAGCGCAGGTCCCACGAATTTCCAGGGCGCACGTATGTGCCCTGGAAGTTGCCCACGAATGTGCGGACCAGATCGTCCCAGTTGTGGATCTGGCTGGCGGGCAAGTGTTCGAGCCATGTCCGGGCCGCGTCGCCGAGATGCAGGGGCAAGTTGCGGATGATGACCTCGTCACTGGTGGCCCCGCCCAGCTGGCAGGCCAAGCGGTAATCGTTGAGCCACACACGGGGGTCCGTCTCCCCGTTGTACTTGACGATGGTCGAGGGTTGGCGGAAGCGTTGGGGGAACGCCGCCGCGCGGATTTCCCGGCTGAACACACGGGTCCCTGGGGGCTCCGGCGTCGGGGAGCGGTCCTCGCCGCTGTCGTAGCGTCCACCCCGTCGAGGGTGGTAGCCCCTTGCTGCTCGTGCGTCCGCCCTGCTGGTGCGCCTGGCGTTGATGACGTTGCGGGCGACGCCATCCGCCGCCTCGCGTGCGTCAAGGAGCCGCTCCTTGGCCGGCGTGCGTCCTTGGTCGGCGGGCCGCCCCACCGGTTCCCCTGCGTGCACCAAGGGTTCGCCTCCCGGTGCAGCTTCGTCGTCCCGCGCATCCCCCTGTTGGCGGATGCGTGAGGCCGAGCTCTCAGCCTGCTGAACGGCCGCTTGCTCAATGAGAGTTTGCACCTCGCGGTGCAGGTCTCGAGCCTCAGGGGTCGAGGGTGCCGGCATGGCCCGCAGCAACGTAGCGGCGGCGATGAGCTTTTGGCTCGCCCGCGGGGGCGCGTCCGTGTTGTCGACGTTGGGGACGGTGTTGATGCGGTCGCGGACCTGTCGGCCCAGCTCCCGTGCGCGTTCGCCGCGCGCGGAGGCTTCCCCCGCCATTGAGGGCGCGGAGCGCCCGCACCGTCCGTATTCTTTCGCCGCTTGGCCTCGAGCTCGCGGGCTTGGGCTAGGCCGCGCGTCGGCGTCGGCCCCGGCGGAGAGCGCTTGGCCCCGCGGCCGGGCGCGCGGCGATCCCCTGGGGCAGGCGTGACTTCCCCATCTCCGGCGCCCACCGCGCCGGCGGCATTGGCCGGGTCGTTGGTGATGACGGCGTAGCACTCCCGCGCGGGATCGTAACTCCCGGTGCTGGAGTCGTCGGAGCAGCCGAACCAGTAGTCCGCAGCGTCGAGGAATCGCCGGAACACAACTGGGTCTGGCACGCCGGAGAAGTCCCACTCCGCGTATCCGTGGCGGTTGGCGGGTGGCAACGCGTCGACGGAACCCAGGGACGACTCGTCCCCTGCCGAGGCGCCGGGATCCCTGGCGACGAAGACGTGACGGCCAGGCGGAACCCTGCGCATCGTGGTGTTGATGTTGGCGTTGTAGGCCGACGTAGCGCCACGCGGCCGATGGGGATGCGCGGTCCGAGACCGTGCGCCGCCCCGCCGGGGCGGTGGCGGTCGTGATGGCGGGCGTGCCGCACCGAGTGGCGGCGCGCTCGGCCGCCGCCGCTCGGACCGCGCCCCGACGCGAACGCCGCCCGCAGCGACGGCGGTGTCGTGGCGTCGACGGCCCGCGGCATCCGTGCCTGCGGGCGCCTGCGCCGTGGTGGTGCGTGCGACGGGGGCCAGAGCTGTCCTGGCCTGGCGCCGCGCGCGGAGCTCCTCACGGTTGGTGAGGCGCATGAGATAGCCGTTCCCCGTGGCCTGAAAGTTCAGGTCCCCGAAGCGAATTTCGAACCCGGCTGGGAGGGGGTCCGAGCTACCCATGCAGTAGCGTGTAGCACGGTACTCAGTGCGGATCACCATGGAGGGAGTTGACGGAATGACCTTAGGCGCTCGATTGCCCCACGGTGGGCGCCAACTGTCGGTGCGGAATATGGTCCCGACACTAACCAGTAGAAAGCGCCGAGGTCTATCCCTCGATGGTCGATGCTAAGCAATAAAAGACACGGGATTTATCCTGGTTCCGGCCGAGGGGGCCGTACGTCCAGCAGGGGTGTGCTCAAGGCACTATATTGCTCAGCACCGGGGGTGCCTGTAGTGGGGCTGCTAAAAGCAAGGCGGGAGAGGAAGCGTGGCTTCCAAGTCCCTGGAGGAGTGGATGAAGATATTGCGGGAGAATTGGAGAATGAGTACGTGGTGTGTTGTGTGCTATCTGTCTGCGTGTTCGTCTGTCTGTCTTTTTCTCCCCCTGCGGCCGGGGGGTTCGCCCCCCTTTTATAGATCAAGGGGGTGGCGGATTACATGCGCGCCGCGCTATCTAGCTACGTGGGGAAGTGCGACGTGCTATGCTGTAGAGTGGGCGGCTGTCCGAACGATCCTTGTGACGATCTGGCCATCATGGCCTACCTTGTACCCGAACAGTGGCGGTTCGAGGGTAGAAGGGCGGCGGATGGTGGCGATGTCCTCTGATAGGCTCGAGGGAGGTGCTGACGTTGGCCCGTACGGAGTACAGGAGTAGGTAGAACGGCGTCCCTTCCCAACGCGCTTCACAGTGCTGGAGTTGTTGCTACAGCGCCTGGCGTGCGCCTGCACGCGCGGGGATGGCGGCCACGCTGTTACAGTGGCCGGGATGGCGTTCCACCGGCCTAGCGCCTCCACCTAACCTTGTAGGGTCACAAGAAAGTGAATCGAGGGTGCGTCCGGCCCCCCTTCGAGGGCTCGGCGCGTTAGCCGCATCGGGAGCAGGCGCACGGTGTCACGGGACCGACACCGGCCGCGGCGCACGTCCCTCCCCACGGTGATGGGGATGGGCTCCTCCCTGGGGAGTTGGTGCGGCGGCACCGGGGCGCGAGCCCCGGGCGCATGATGACGCCGTCCCACCGGTGTCGTGGCGTTAAATGCCCGTGTACGGGGGCCGGCGCACGCGTGAGGGGCGCCCTCGAGCGTGGCGGACCCCGGCCGAGGGCGGGACGTACCCTCGAGCGAGGCGGAACCCGCTCGAGGGGGAGCGAGCCCTCGAGCGAGGCGGAGCCCGCTCGAGGGAAGTGCTGCCCCTCGAACGGGGCGGAGCCCGCCCGAGGGGGCGCGTATCCTCGAGCGAGGCGGAGCCTCGCTCGAGGGGATCTCTAAGAGGGCCGCCTTGATGGGCCGTCAGAGTCCCTGCGGCGTGGGCTGTTCCCTGCATGGTTAGGCAAATTGTGTTTTGGCTTTGTTGCGGGTTTTAAGTGAGGATTTCCCCGTTGTTTAAGGGGACCCCTAGGGCTGTCCCCGACAGGAGCGCCGCCGGCTCGCCGGAATTGGCCGGAGCCGCGCCGCCCCACGGCCAAGGGTGGCATTGCAAGCCCCCAGGTCTTTCCAGGGAGTTTTGTGCGATCTAAGGGTATATGTGTGAGACTCTAAAAAGTTCTAGGGGTCTGGTCATAAGAGTGATTCTTCAATAGTAAACAGAGTTGGCAGAAACTTGTAAAAATCCTAGAAAATCGTAGGAAATTCAGAAAAATTCCAAACCAATTTTGTTGGATTCGTGGAGAAAAATACTACAACTTTTGTTATTCTCACATGGTCTGGTTCTAAGTATTTTGAACATGAAAAACAGTATTGTGAAATACCTAGATCTGCCATAACTCAAAAACTATAACTCCTCTTCATCCAAGTTTTGGATATGTTGTATGTCTTGTCATGACTAGCTCCTGTGCCAAAAGTTGCACAAAGTTATGTAGTAAATCGTTTTATATAAATTGTTTTCCTTTTCTGCAAAAACTGCCTAGATGATTTTTGTAGCTAAAAATATTTATGTTTTTGTGCCCAACTTGTGCATTCTGTCTTGTTATGTCAAAACACACCTCTAGTGAATTAATCATGATTTTTGGTTCAACAGAAACATTTATTCTTAATTTGTGCATGTTTTCCATTGTAAATTGTGAAGCAAGATCATTAGAGTTTCTAGGTGTACTTGATAGTTCTTTAGGCTTGTTTAGGACCAGAGAGTATGCATGAGAAAGTTTGGATCAATTTGGTGCTTATTTATTTTTGTATGCATTTAATGTGAATCACTAGCTAGTCTTTGTTATTTTCTATAATATTTTGTTCCCTAGCTTCCAAGCCTTACATGTGGGTCCAGTGGACCAGTATAGGTGTTGTTATGCTTAAGAAACACTTCTTTAAATTTTTAGTGATTTATTACTCAATAGAAAGCTTTAAATCCCTTTTAAAGATTAAAGAGTAATTAAATAAGGAAAATCCCTTTTTAATTCTTTTTCCTTTTTGGGAAATATTACCTAACTTAATTACAAGTTAATAAAGCACCCTTGCTGATAAGGAATTAATTTATGAATAAAAATCTTGTTCACACCCTTGCTAGTGAGAGGAAAAAAGGTTAAACCTTCACATAAAATGACAAGTACAAAGAAACATTAATTCAAATGTGCAATAAAAGAATGAATCATGTATAACTAATAACCTTCCTAAAAGAGATGTACTATCTAGATACTTGTTAAGGTGAATATGACCAACAAGAGTTGGATAAGATAACAAACTAAACTGTCACATCACCTGAACCTTGCATTGCATTCCGTGTAGATCTTCCGGACGGTGACTACTCCCTCGTCCTGGAATCCGAGGAAGGAGGAGCAGAAGCTTCGCTGCAGTACGTGGAAGTGCTCGACGACACCGAGGGTGCCCAGGCTAACCTAGCTGACGAAGGCAAGCTCCGGTGCATCTAACCCAGTTTTCAAATTCTTTATTCAATATCTATGGATGCTTGTGCATTTAAGTTCTGGAGTTGAATGGAACCCTAGATGCATGATCCCTAGGTACCTTTGTCCTTACTAGTATGGTAGGTCGATAGCTGCTAAGCTATAGGACCGTTACAAGTCGAGTGATGACCTCACTCACGAGAATAGGTTCCTAGATAGGAATCACAATATATCCTTAATTGGATTGCTCATGTGGTAAGAGCATGGGATTTGGGCTCCGGTCCAATGGCTATTGTGGGTTAAGTGTTTGAACGTACTAAGCACTTGTCGGGAATGGGACCGGTAAGCCTAGTACCTTAATGAGGCGGTGAGGGATCCTACTATTACTACTCTTGGGATTCGTCTCACGGCTAGCTACCGGTGGTGTACGGTGACTCCGGGTGCCTCACGGGGTATGCCGGATAGCCTGCACCAAAGACTGTAAGATTCGATCTCGATCTGAGGATTTTTGGGGACTGCTTGGGAAGTTGTCCTTGCGGGGGCAGCCTACCGTGTGTTTACGTCTACCTTGCAAGGTTTGAATCAATCAATTGTAGGCCTCTCACCGTTATCTGAGACTACTTACTCCACTAGCCATGAGATCCCTAATGATGGAAGTTGATGAATACTATGCTTGATTAATTGTATTGTACAACTTTGTTTGTACTAGTTGGCTAATGTAGTAAAGATTAAACTCACTAGAACTTGTGCTAAAATCTTGAAAGTAAGGACATACTCTTTGTTACTTTTCAGCAAAAAAAGAAACTTAGTGGCCAAAAGCCTTCATGTCTAGAGTGGGTGAAGTAGTTATCACCGACGGGTAAGTCTTGTTGAGTATTAGTATACTCAGCCTTGCTATAATGTGTTGATCCAGGTAATGCTTTCGGTGATGTGTGGCCCGGAGAGATCCCGCCCGGCTGGGAGCTGGAGTGGGTGGAGGACGACTACTGAGAGCATCATGGATGGCCTCCTGTGGTGTTTCCGCTTCCGTTAGTTTATTTCCGCTGTTTCAAAACTCTGAACTACTTTTTTATGGCAAAAACTTCAGTTTGTAATAATTAAACCCTTCAGGGTACAAATTTGGATGTTAATGATGATGTATCTCTGGACTCGCCTTCGAGTGAGTTTTAATGCATATATTTCAATCCTTGTTGCTATTCAAGTGATTTACCGGGCATTAACCCGGCGACTAACGACAGGATGATACTTTATTATCGCTTAATGACCAAAGTGGATTGGTTTAGGCGATAGTACGGTATTTTCCTGGGCGGGTTGTCACAAGGATTCCCCAGACGACCTAGTTCAGCACGACTTCAAGACTCGGCGCACAGAACAAGACCTTGTGGATCACGACCAAAGCAGACCGACGGGATATGCAAGATGTGTAACGTAGGCTTAGGTCTCCTGGTCGTAACTGACCAGGAGTCTGGGAACCGACCTCATCCGCTGGCCAATATAAGGCGGACGAAGCGACCCATTGTACAATCAATTCAATCCACAAGCAATCTACACCAACAACAGGACGTAGGGTATTACTCTCCGGAGGCCCGAACCAGTATAAACTCGTTGTGTTCTCTGTGTTCCGCGTACTCATGTGGGACCTTCGAGTTCTTAGCCTTAAACTCCTCCCCGCCGAACAACTAAACCACATGGATTAACACCCCCGCGGGCTGTCCAGATCTCACCATCTGACAGTTGGCGCGCCAGGTAGGGGCTGAGTCAAGGTTCTTCGTGCAACTCGATGGCTTCGACCAACGGCGTCATCTCCCCGGAGAGCATGGCGGACATCCTCGCCACCTCCGTCGACATCTGCTTTGGCTTGATGCCGGCGAAATCCACTGCTCCAGCTGCCTGCCTCGTCATCGAAGGCAACACGGTCACCACCGGCCGATAGATCGAAACATATCTAACATCAGAGACCCACTGTTGACGGTGAAAATCCGTCAACCTAGCCATGAGTTCACCTTCGGTGTTGGCGTAAGTTTTATACCTTATCCATTGGTACTAACCCCCGTGGTATAACAAGTTCACTTGTGCATGTCGGTTTTGGAGTTTAGTGTTTATGCAGGGTTTTAGCATTGAAAGCAAGACTTCCGGGATAAGTTCATCAAGCACCTTGTGACAAGACCCCCGTACAAGTCATGCAATGAAGCAAACTTGACTCCAAGAAGCCAGGGACTTAACCCGAGAAGATGACAAACTCCGAGGACCTAACCAGAAAAGTGCCGAATCTTGCGGGACAAGGAGCTACGTCCAACTCGGAGAGAAACTGACGACGAGGTCCTACATGCAGAAAGGGGGAGGATCTAGAAGACTCGGGGACCGACGCCACGCGAAGGAGGCTAGGAACTGGGTCTGGATGGGCCCAGGCCGGTCGGCCCAAGACGGCCGGCCCAGCCCAGTCCAGGGCCCATTTGCCCCCTCCTTTGACCTAGCCGCCATTCGGGCTATTTATAGCCCCGGGGTTCAGAGCCACGCATCAATCAATTCGTCATCGGTCGCCGAGGAGCAAAGAAGAGAGGGACACCATCCCGGAGAGGAGAGGGTCGAGCTAGTTGACTAGGGTCTCCCTAGCCGATGTGGGAACATTGCAAGGAAGACCACGTCGTAATTCCCGGAGCTAGAAGCAAGATCAAGGTAGGACCCCGGTGGTGATCTTATTTATGTATCATTGTATTAGTTGAATTATCAAGTTGAATCTATTTCTAGCGATCAAGCGTTTCTTCGATGATTTCGTTTTTCAATTGGCTTTGCTTATTCTAGATCTATTCTCGAGATAGATCACATAGGGGGGGTCTTGTAGCCGCGGTGGCTAGAGGTACACGCCGGATCTTCCGAAAGAACTCAACTAGTCCTTGGACTCGCCCTAGACTACCCGCATGAATAGGAATACGTTGTGACAGAACGGGGGTTCCGAAAGGCGGGCGTTTTCGGAGTCGAACGGGAAACCACGATTTGAAGAGGCTTCTTCTTCTTTTCTTGGAACTTCAACAAAAGGCTTAACCCGATCTCTCTAGATCGGTTTATCTACCCTATCTATCTTTGTTACCTCCGGTCTTTAGTAGATTAGATTCGTTTTGTGTTCTTTACCTATATGCATTAGGGTTTCTCTTTACCGAAGATTGAAGTTACTTGGCTTTACTAGATCATCTTTTGCGTCACACATTTGTTCCACGGATTCGATACCTTGGGTTCACCACTCGAGGGAAGAAGGGTCACATGACTACAACGGGAGACTTGTCTGCTTGCAAGTCTAAACGAATTTTGATACAACTATTAACCGTCAACAAGCCCCCTTTTCTGGCGTCGTTGCCAGGGAACAAGTGATCAAGATTTGATCTTTTATTGCTTTTTTTGTGATTTTCAGTTTTCTTTTAGTTTTTCTTTTTGCATCTACTAAACTTTGATCGTCCTCAAAATAAATCTAATCTAGTTTTTCTAACCCTAGTTTTCATAGATTTGTTTTTACTTTCTAGTTTTTGCATATTTTGTTTATTGCTAACCCTAACAGGAGATGGACGGTTACCTCTCCAGCAAACCCGATAATTTTGTGGATGATCCAGAAAAACTTTACAGGCTAAGGAGACGCGAAGCACATCAAGCTAAAAAGCTGGATTTTGTAGATTTGAAGTCGGAAGACAAGGGATCAAAGGAATCTCCGAAGAATTCACCACCTCAAAGTCCTTGGGAGAATCGACTTCCACCGATGGGTGAACAACCGCAAGAATGCAAGATCGGGGAGCTATACACCCCGGACATCATCGACCTACCAATCTTGAATCTTGAGGAGATCGGAAGACCGTTCGAGATTAAGACCTCAACAATCCGCATGGTGCAACATTCACCCTTCACTAGTAAAGAGGATCCGAACCTTCACCTCCAAGCATTCATTCAACTATGTCAAACTTTCAACATGGATGGGGTGACTCAAGATCAAATGAGGGCAAGGCTTTTTTCGTTCTCGCTACTCGGGAAGGCTTTGCAGTGGTTCCACTCTCAACCGGCGGAGACGGTGCAAAATTGGAACATGTTGATGAAGGCTTTCATGAAGGAATACTACTCGCCGGGTAAAACTCAAAGCTTGCATAATAAGATGGCCACCTTTGTTCAATATCCTACGGAAACTATCTCGGAGGCATTCGAGCGCTTCAATGAGTACACTCGGGCGGTTCCACATCACAAGTTCCCGAAGGAAGACCTCATGCAAAAATTCTATCAAGGACTGACCATGGCATCAAGGACAATCATCGATGCATCGGCGGGAGGATCTATCATCGAGCTTACACCGACGGAATCTTTCACTCTATTCAAGAAGGTCGCAGATAATGACACATGGGCGTCATCGGACGCCAACATCCGGTTCAACCCACGAGAAATGTCAAGGGAGTCTTGCAAGTAGAGAAGGAGAACATACTTGAAGGCAAGATTGAATCACTCATGAGGAGGTTGGAGAAGATGGAGATAGAAAAGAAAGAGGCTCAAGACTTGAAGGCCGCCGAAGCAAGATCTACATGCGAAGAATGCGGAGAGTATGGCCATGTCCACAAAGATTGTTCCGAGGAAGCCAAAGTGCTCGACTACATGAGGAAGGGAGAATTGCCGAACTTCCGCTACGGGCAAGGTAGACCGCAATTTAATGCAAGCTCATCCATTCCGAATTCGGTTCCACTTCGTATACAATTGAAGGAATTCATGGACGAGCAAGCCAAGATCAATAAGGACACCATCACCAAGTTCAAGACCATAGATAAGGTGTTGGAGAACATCGATAGCAAAGTGATGGAGGTCGGGAGCTCCAACCATCAAGTGCTCAACATGATGAAGATGCTCGAGACGCAAGTGGGACAACTTGCCGGGCGCCTCACTAATGATGAAGGGAAGCTTCCGGGACAACCAAAAGGTCCCGAATCAGCGAAGGCCATTCAAACGCGTTCGGGAAAGGAGACCGAAGATCCGGAGCGTCCCGCGGGAGCAAGGAAGTCTAAACCATCCGCCGAGACGGAAGGAATTGCTAAGGAGAAGGTTACGGGGATCGTCACCGAAGAGCCCGAATTTGAGATGCCGGAAGAAGACACAAGGATACCACAACTCAAGCCACGCTACTTCCGAGGTGAACTTGACAACCACTTTGAAAAGTTTGTGGAGGTTGTGCGTAGACTTAGCATCAACATGCCATTATTAGATGCCCTACAAGTACCTACATATTCTCATTACTTTAAAGACATACTTGAAAATAAATATGAGATAGCAACACTCAGGGTAGATCATGTCCAGATGTCCGAGGAGTGTAGTGTCGCTATTGCTAATGGGCTAGAGAAGCAAAAGGACCCCAGATGCCCGACAATTCCATGTTCCGTTGGTTCATTCAATTTCGAGAAGGCGTTATGCGACCTTGGAGAAAGTGTGAGCATCATGCCAAGGGATGTGTTCGAGAAGCTACGCCTACCATTGGAGCCTACGGGTATGTGTTTGGAGTTGGGAGATAACTCCATTCGCTATCCCTTGGGCATTGCCGAAGATGTACCCGTGAAGGTCGAACACCACTTCATCTGTCGTCTGGACCTCCCTGGGCCCACTACCTCGGTGGGTACCAGGACCGACTACTCGGTGGGCCCCTGGGACTACCTGACTTGCACTGCACCGTACCTGATGGCGTGAAGCACAAGGACTACGAAGGAGAAGTACTCGGTTAGGAAGCTGTACATGTCCCGCACTGTATGGAAGACTCCTAGACATACTCGACTAGTACTCTCTCCCTATTCCGACTTGTAACCCTGCCTCCCAGACTATATAAGGCGAGGCAGGGACCCCTCTCTCATGATCTTATCACACGGCGTAAGATTGCATCATCTTGTAATAGTACCCAATCAATCCAGAGCTACGCAACATATAGGACGTAGGGTATTACGCACCTCGCGACCCGAACCTGTCTAAATTGTGTGCCACGTGTCTCTTCCTTCGAGTTACCGATCTCGGCGAGGCCACATTCATCTACTTCGGGTACTCCCCTTAGTAGGTTGCCGGTCTAAAACACCGACAGCTGGCGCGCCAGGTAGGGGGTCTCGCTCGAGATCACATGGCGAACTCGACGGCTCCCGTCTACATCAAGCCAACCGTCGCCTTCAACCGCGGCGACACCTTCGTCTTCGGCGCCTGGGTCTGCACTGCTGACGGCGCTGGATCCTTCCAACGCCGCCTCACCATGCCGCCCAACCCGGAGACTGGCTTCGTGACGCTTCCTGAAGTAGTCACGGGCGAACTCGCCGGCAAGTTTGGCGAAATTTCGCTTTTCGATCAACACGCCGACTTCGAGCTCGGATCCGCTTCCAACTCGAACTCGACGTCTTCGTGGGCTGCCGTGTGCGAGCCGGCTGCTCAGCCATCACATGCGGTCCCCCCACCCTGCGAGCGCTCCACGCGTGGCCCCCGCAACCTCTGCAGGGCCCGCACGGAGGCCCCCTCCACGCGTCGGGCCGGCAAGGAACCCGTACCCGAGTACAACTCGGACTCCGACACCGCCCCCGGCCACGCTTCAGACTCCAACCCCTTCTCTGGCTTCTGCTCGAACTCTGCGTACGAGTTCGACTTCGGGTCGGACCCTGAGGACCCCGAGTCCGAAGACAACACTACTGAGCAACCCTTGTCAGGGCTGGCTTCCGGGCTGGTTATAATGTCCACACCGGCAGGGAGATTCGTCTACTGGCCAGACCGCAAGCCGACCTGATAAGTGGGGATTCACGCTACGTCGCCTACCTCAACTCGCTCCCGTTCCAGGAGGGAACACCACTTACAGGAGCCGACTCGTACACTCCAACTGAGTTGGCAAGCTCCGACTCCAGTCTTGGCAATCCCGATCGCCAAGTCTTCATGGCGGGCAGCGACACGCCAGGACCTTCGAGGACGGAAAATGACAAGTATCTCGAAGACATCTCCGCAGACGAGCTGTCTGTTGAGGCTCCCGCGGACGAGACTGACGCCAGCAGGGACGCTCGACGTGAGCGCAACCGAAGACGGAACGAACGGCGCCGGCGTCTCCGAGACAACCTCCCCATTCGCAACCTCGCAAAAGCTCTCGAGGCAGTCGAGAGCAGGGTACACACCACCCCTGAGCAATGCCTCATGTCGATCACGGCGATCACACGCCAAGCTCAGGGGATACGCGCTGGAGAAGTCATCGCCAAGCTCGCTGAAGACGCCTACTTCATGCGGGTCGACAACAGGGTCAACCAGCCTCCCCCCGCTAGGAACCGCGACAACGAAGCTACAAGTCGCAGCGCTGACCTCGGCCGCAACCGTACTCGAGCCAAGCTGCCGGCTCAGCCCAACTGTACTCGCGCAAACGCTGGCGGACCCTCACAGGGTGGCAACAACAATCGTGAGGTCGTCCCTCACCGCGGCCCCGACGGCGGCGGCCGTGACCCCGGCGGCGGCAGCAACGGCGGAAGCTCCAACCACGGAGCCAACAGGAGGGCCGGCGGCGGCGGCAGTCGCGGCGGTCGAGACCACGCGAACAGCCACGCCTCCGGAGCCTCGCAGGGCGGCTACGACGCCTGCCAGAAGATTGAAGAGCTGCGGCGGAAGAAGTCCGCCACCGCAGGCGACAACGATGGCTTCCCCGCCTTCTCCCATCGGCTTCGCAACTTGCTCCTCCCCGAAAAGTTCAAACCTTTGGGGATCACCAAGTACGATGCGAAGCAGGATCCCATCCAGTGGCTCAGGTGCTACGCCCTCTCCATCGAGAACGCTGGCGGCAACAACGACACCAAGTGCCTCTACTTCCCCTTCTGCCTGGACCAAGCTCCACTCACATGGCTCGAGTCGCTGGACAAGCACTCGATCGACAAGTGGGACCAGCTGAAGGAGCAGTTCACTAGCAACTTTGCGGGCGCCGTGGGCCGATCGGGTACTCGCATGGACCTGTCCATGGTCAAGCAGGAACAAGGCGAGACCCTCCGCAAGTACATGTGCCACTTCTTCGACAAGCGCGCCACAGTAGTCGACGTCACCGACAAGGAGGTCATCGACCTCTTCCAAGACGGCCTCTACCACCGCCGCACCTTTGAAGACTTCGGTCGCCGTCGCCCCAAGTCCATCCCCCACCTCAAGGACATGATCACGTCCTGGGCGGATGAAGAAGACAAAGCCAATGCTAAGTACGATGCCATCCGTGGCAAAAGCAAGCAGAATGCGGGCGGCGGTAGCGGCAACAACAACTACTACTACTACTACTCGGGTCCCAACCGCAAGCGCAAGCCAGACAACACTGTCGCGGCTATCCAGTGCCCTGCGAAGGAGAACTCGAAGAAGACCTCCGGCGGCTTCAAAGACCTACTAAAGGAGAAGTGCCCGTGGCATCTGGACGGTGTTGACGGTTAATAATTGTATCAAAGTTCGTTCATGACTCGCAAGCGTACAAGTCTCCCGTCGTAGTCAAGGGACCCTTCTTCCCTCGAGTGGTGAACCCAAGGTATCGAATCCGTGGAACAAATGTGTGACGCAAGAATTAATCTATTAAAGCCAAGTAATCTTCAATAATCGATAAAAGACCTAATGCATCTAAGTAAAAGACACAAAACGAATCTAATCTACTAAAAACCGGAGAAAACAAAGTAAGATTGGGTAGATAAACCGATCTAGAGGGATCGGGGTAAGCCTTTCGTTGAAGTTCCAAGCAAAAGAAGAAATAGCAAATTGAATCTTAATAAAAGCCTCTTTAAATCGTGGTTTCCCGTCCAAATCCGAAAACATCCGCCTTTCGAGACCCCCGTTCTGTCACAACGTATCCCTATTCATGCGGGGAGCTTAGGGCGAGTCAAAAGACAAGTCGAGATTCTTTCGGAAGATCCGGCGTGTACCTCTAGCCACCGCGGCTACAAGAACACCCTATGTAATCTATCTCGAGAATAGAATTGGAATAAGCAAAGCCGATCGAAAAACGAAATCTTCGAGGAAACACTTGATCGGCGGGAAAAGATTCAACTTGATAATTCAACTATAACAATGATACATACACAAGATCACCACCGGGATCCTTCCTTGATCTTGCTTCTAGCTCCGGGAACTCCGACGTGGTCTTCCTTGCAAGGTTCCCACGTCGGCTAGGGAAACCCTAGTCAACTAGCTCGACCCTCTCCTCTCCTAGATGATGTCCCTCTCTTCTCTCGCTTCTCGGCGGCCGAAGACGAAATCTTCTCTCCGTGGCTCTCGGTCAGGGGACTATAAATAGCCCGATCAGCAGCTAGGGCAAAGGACGTCGCATTTGGGCCCTAAATGGGCTCGGGGCCGACCGGACGGGCCGGCCGGCCCGGGCCCATTTAGGCCCGGCCCCGCGGGCTCCTTTGCCCGAGGTCGGTTCCCTTGCTTCCTGGATGCTTCCCCCTTCTGCATGTAGGTCCATGTCGTCGGTTTCTCTCCGAATTGGACTCAACTCCTTGTCTTGCAAGCTTCGACGCACTTTTCTCCGGTCGGTGTCCCCGGAGTTTGTTGTCTTCTCGGATCGAGTCCCCGGCTTCTTGGAGTTAGTTTTGCTTCATTGCATGACTTGTTCGGGGCTTCAAGGTCTTGTCATGAGGTGCTTGATGAACTTATCCCGAAAGTCTTGCATTCAACACTAAATCCCTGCATAAACATTAAACTCCAAAAACGACATGCACACGTGAACTTGTTATACCACGGGGGTTAGTACCAATGGATAAGGTATAAAATTCATGCCAACACCGAAGGTAAACTCATGGCTAGGTTGACGGATTTTCACCGTCAACATCTCCCCCATGCTTAAACCTTGCTCGTCCTCGAGTAAGCCTTCGATGAATATCATCATTGCTAAACGATGTTTAAACTTTGCATTTGATTACACATGAGAAAACATAATGCTCTCAAAATTTTAATTCATTAAAGTTCCATAATGTACTAGCCTTCATCTCCACGGAGGGTGGATTCTTATTAAGCTTATCCCACAAGTATTAACATGCTCACAAAGTTTTAAATGGATCTCAGAATTTTTGAAATGAAGAACGAGATAAGAAAAGCTAAACCAAATTCACAAATTTAAATCATCTCATGTATTGCTCATAAACTCTCATCTCACTTGTCTCTCAAGCCTATATATTCTACTCCTTTCCCTCTCATATGTATGTGGTAGGCTTTATATGGAGCTTTTGGGAAAGTTTAGTCCTAACAAGAATTTATAAATGAGGTGTTGTCAAAACAAGACAAGCTTCTCATGGTCTTACCGAGACTCGTCAAAAAGGTCATTGGAAAATAATGTTAAATCAAGGAGGGGAAAGAGAAAAATACACACACTTTAGATGAGTGGACATGTGCAAATGACAAAGAGTGATCCCGAGGCACAAAGAAAGTCCTCGTTATCGGATTGCACATGGTTGGAAAATTGAGAATGGATCTTTTTATCTTGAAGCCTTGAATGCACTCTTAGAGAACCGGGGAGTTCACTTTACGCACAAATATATATTTTTTTTTCTTCTCTTTCTTATATTTCTCATTCTTTTCTTTCTTTCTTATATATATATATTTTTTTTTTCTTTCTTCACCTTGGAAGTCATGTACATCGCCGAATTTTTTTTTTCTTTCATCATTATATATATTTTTTTAAAATACTCCCTTTTGAACTCTAAGGCAAGCACCGTACCTACCTCCTCCCCCATGCTTAGACGTTGCTCGTCCTCGAGCAAAGAGGCGAAAAATAAGGTAGGTACCGGAGATATTTTCCTTGGAGAGATACTTGAAATCTTCAACGTTGGCACCGTCTTGCGATCTTCCTTGAATTGATGATCCATTCTCAATGATAGGTTGTGGTCAAGGAGGTAATCACAAAAAATGATATTTGGTTTAAGGGTGGATATCCGGCGAAGTTTGTGAGACCACCGATGCGGGGATACACAATGCACGGATAAAAGGCTAGCAAAAAGATAGATACGCAAAAACGGAATGACCAGCTTCTTAGTCTCGGGCCAGAGAAATCATGGCCTGCAATAACTCACTCAAAAATAAATCTTGTACACTAAGGTTTACGCACTCAAATATATATAAGGCTTTGGATAGGTTGAGCAACACACAAGTGATATTTGTGACAAGGTTAGCAATATTTTTGAGCATAAAAGACATCTTCAATCCATTCATAACTTGAGAGCACGTAAAACACTATGGGTCTTTATTTTAATCATAACCTCCGCTGAAAATTAAGCTAGCATTTAAATAAATTCAGATCTGTATTTTTAAGAGAGCACTAGCTTAAACATGCATAAATCAACTACAAAGATGAACAAAGCTGCAATTTTAATCATATATCAACATGGCACAAATTTTGTAACTTTTCCAATGATAAAAATCAAGGTGGTGACTTTATTAAAGGTGATATCAAGCTGAAATACACACTGAAAATAAACATAACAAGCTTGCTGAAATTTAAATAAAAACAGAAAAATACTACGCAAACACATAAGAGCAAAAGCTGAAAATTACGAGAGAAAAAGAAAAGAAGAGAAAACTAAAGTTCCTTAAGTCTTCTAATCCTCCGCCGGTGGTTGATGTTGATAGTCTTGATAATAATAGCCTTGCTCATAATATGAATGAACGCTTCCTCCGTCGAATTGATTTGGCTCTACAAGGTGAAGGCGACCAAGTTCAAAGGCAATATTTGCGTTGCCTTCACCGAGTTGAGCTGCGTTGGATTGGATGGCTGCGATATTTTGAGCATTTCTTGCAGCGTATCCTCCAATAATAGCCATGCTTTGTTGTGGTTGGGGATGATGAGCGTAGGCCTCCGCGAAGTTAACGTTGGGCACAACGTAATTTTGAGGGGGGTACCGGTGCACCACCCCCCCATGCTTGTTGTTGAGACCCTCCGTAATAACTAGGCGGAGGAGGAACCCCGCCGGATGGTTGCACATTGGGTTGTGCTCCACCCTCTTGTGCGGAGGATGTTCCCCTCTTCTACGATCCTTCCTCTTTTGTTCTTCCTTGCGGGGACAAGTATTCCCTCTTCCAACCAATCTTCCCTTCCTTCGGTGAAAAGCCTAAGCCTCTCATCCGGAAGAGGGAGGTTCACAATGGCCAATCGGTAACCTCTTCTCTCATCTCCACTAATGTACTTGCCTTGCCGCAAGTACTCAAAACCGAGAGAGGTACCGCGCAAAAGGTGAGCGGGGTTTCTTGCGATCCCCGGTCGCAAGGAAAAGGCCAACATGGAGAGGTAACACCCCCGAACCAATATCACTAGCCCCCGATGTTGCTTCACAACACCAACGGTTGATCATGAGGTAAGAGGGGTCGATTGGCTGCCCGGCAATCAAAGCCGAGTATAGCCAATTTAACTCCGTGTCGGTCACCTTTGTTTCCCTCATCCTCCCCAATACCCTCTTGCACATCCAAGAGTGAAATATCCGGATAATGGGGTTGCGGATGCTTTTGCGTTGTTGATGGGCATCTCCGGAGATCATGCCCCAAAATTCCGCCAACATGCGGGAGGCACGTCGACTTTCTCCGGAGCGCCCTTGTGGAACCCAAGCAGCTCCCTTACGTGCTCGTAGGGAACCACTTGTTGGATTCCCTCCAAACGGAATGACAAGCATTGCACCCCATCATCATCAACGATGGGTGCCATAGTCATTAAAATTTCCAAGGTGTAACCCAAGTGGGTGTCCACCGAGATTCCGTTGGAGAATTGAATCCACCCGAGGTGCCTCAACATGTAGTTTATGTCGGTGCGAAAACCCAAGGTGTGGAGTGCTTGGTCGTCGATCTCGACGTTTGGCACAAGCCTCTTCTCAAGATTGGCGAGCCTATCCTCCTCCTCCACCGACATGATGATGAAGCCGTACGAAGATTGTGTCGGGGTGTAAGGAGGTGGTGCGGTTGAGCGAGTCGATCGTCGTGGTGGCGCGGGCTGCTCCTCCGTGTGCCCACGAGGTTCGGTGAACCTCATGGAAGTGCTTCTCGCAGCCCTCATCCCACCAAGGAGGAGAGCGTCGTTCCTCCTCGGTGGTGCCGTGTCCGTCTCCATGCTCCGGGGAGACTCGGAAACCGAGTGCCTCCTCGAAGACGTGGTTGATGACGGCTTGGA
Organism: Cenchrus americanus; assembly: GCA_947561735.1. Classification (NCBI taxonomy): domain Eukaryota; kingdom Viridiplantae; phylum Streptophyta; class Magnoliopsida; order Poales; family Poaceae; genus Cenchrus; species Cenchrus americanus. The sequence goes on along the minus strand of OX387242.1, from coordinate 121,461,562 downwards.
CGACGACGAACTCTTCTTCTTAGAGAAGAGACTTGTGGTCTTCTTCCACATGCTTGCTGCACTCTCTCTTCAACTAAAAATCCGGGTTGCAACCGGTAAACTAGGCACTTAAACTCTTTGCTTCGGATGTGGACTTTGAGTGGATTAGGGAGGTGGATTTTTTCTAGAGCTCTCAAGCTTGGGTGGTTGGCTAAGTCTACGGAGGTTCTGAGCACACAAACTTGAACACACAAACAAGGGAAGGAGAGGGAAGCTTGCTGCGAGAAGACGGGCGCGGGGGGGCACCATTTATAGGGCAGGCCGGCCGGCCTAGGCCGGCCGGCCCGGGGCTCCAACGGCTCCTCCTCGGTGCGTCTTTCTCCCAGCACGATCATTTCGCCTCCGCAACTTTCCCCGCCCGCGTGCTCCACGAGTTGCACCGCCCAAACGCTCTCGTCCACTCCTTTTCTTGAATTATTGGTCCTCCCACTTGATGCTCCATGCTTTGGGTCATGTCCATGCTCCCTAGCTCCACTTGCTTCACATGCCACCATTGAAATCCTGCAAAGTTGATGCTTGCTGCCCACCATGCTTGTCCTTTGCATGTGGAATTGGTGAAAGTTGATAAAAGGGAATCCAATGGTGCATGCATGATTAATTCAAACTTGATTGCCTCCATTTAGGTGTGTTTAAGGTTAAGCACTCCTCTAATTCGAATTTTAAAATATTTTTCAGAGCCATGCAAGAGCTTGAACATAATTTTAGAGAAGTTTTTAAACCATTAAAAACAGATGTAAGTCGAAAATATTTTTCGACTACGTCGATTTTCGTCTTACCGGTATAGTTTGCTTTCATCGGTTGAGAGCGAACGTTTTCCCGGTTTGATCATGGGGGCATAGGTTTAGGTTCTAATTTTGGCTAAATAAGAAAGATTTTGAATAAAACAAAATTAGAATGGGCTTAGAAAAATTCTAATCCTAGAGAAACCAAGGGTAAAGATTTTTAAGATCAACCAAAAGCTTTGATTTCTAGGTTCACGCGAGTCCTACCACGTGCTGAATTTTTATAACACTTGAATATAAATCGTGGCTCTACTCGTGTGGTTTTAGCATGAAAAATAAGCCAACCTCAGCACCATAATGAGGGTGAAAGGTTGAGCTAAGGTTCTGAAATTATTTGGTTGAGGGGTTTCTCGAAAAGAAAAGAATCAAACAAGCACATAGGAGGGTTCATGCAAAGGGTTTATGATAAAGCAAACATTCAATCAAGAATTATGTCTCTAATATTGTTCAACCACTTCTAAGTCTAATGTCTTTGCGTAGTAAAACTCAAAAACTAAATTATTAAAAATACTTGAAAAACCTGGAATCGGGTTGTCCTCCCGGTAGCTTATTCTTGACTTGACTTGACGAAACGGGTTGCCTCCCGCCTAGCGCTTCGTTTATAGTCTATAGCTAGACTTCTTCACTTGATTACTCCGGATCAACGCTCTTTGCGGGCGTTGCAATCTTGGGTACCCACTTCCGCACCATCTTGGGCGCGGGCTTGTCTTTTGGCTTGGTTGTCTTAGTCATTTTTTTGGTCTTCACGGGCGGCTTCTCTTCCTTTGTCTTGACGGATGCAACACCTTCTTTAATTTTCGTTACGTTCACTTTTTTCGGCTCCTTCTTCTTTTTCAGCCCCTCCGTTTGTTTTGGTTCTATCTTCACTCCAATCATGTTGCATGCCTCAATCCTTGGACGGAACTTGAAGGAACTCCTTTCTCCGTTGATATCGAACATGATCTCCCCCTTGCCAACATCAATAGTTGCTCCCACGGTCTTGAGGAACGGCCTCCCTAGGATGAGCGGCGGCTTCTCCCTCTCTCCCATCTCGAGCACAACGAAGTCGACGGGGATGAGGTGGTGTCCAATCTTCACGGGTACATCTTCGGCAATGCCCAAGGGATAGCGAATGGAGTTGTCACCCGGCTCCAAACATATTCCCGTAGGCTCCATCGGTAGGCGTAACTTCTCGAACACATCCCTCGGCATGACACTCACACTAGCTCCAAGGTCGCATAACGCCTTCTCGAAGTTGAAAGAACCAACCGAACATGGAATTGTAGGGCACCGGGGTCTTTTTGCTTCTCCGGCCCATAAGCAATAGCTGCACTACACTCCTCGGACATCTTGACATGATCTACCCCGAGTGTTGCTATCTCATATTTATTTGCAAGTATGTCTTTAAAGTAACGAGAATATGTAGGTACTTGTAGGGCATCTAGTAACGGCATGTTGATGCTAAGTCTACGCACAACTTCCACAAACTTCTCAAAGTGGTTGTCAAGTTTACCTCGGAAGTAGCGTGGCTTGAGTTGCGGTATCCTCGTGTCATCTTCCGGCATCTCAAATTCGGGTTCCTCGGTGACGATCCCCGTAACCTTCTCTTTAGCGGCTCCTTCCACCTCGGTGGACGGTTTCGGCTTTCTTGCTCCCGCGGTACGTTCCGGATCTTCGGTCTCCTTCCCCGAACGTGTTTGAATGGCCTTCGCCGATTCGGGACATTTGGGTTGTCCGGAAGCTTCCCTTCATCATTAGTGAGGCGCCCGCAAGTTGTCCAACTTGCGTCTCGAGCATCTTCATCATGTTGAGCACTTGATGATTGGAACTTCCGACCTCCGTCACCTTGCTATCGATGTTCTCCAACACCTTGTTTATGGTCTTGAACTTGGTGACGGTGTCCTTGTTGATCTTAGCTTGCTCATCCATGAACTCCTTCAATTGTATCCGAAGTGGAACCGCGTTAGGAATAGATGAGCTTGCATTAAATTGAGGCCTACCTTGCCCGTAGCGGAAGTTCGGCAATTCTCCCTTCCTCATGTAGTCGAGCACTTTGGCTTCCTCCGGACAATCTTTGCGGACATGGCCATACTCTCCACATTCTTCGCATGTGGACCTTGCTTCGGCGGCCTTCAAGTCTTGAGCCTCTTTCTTTTCTATCTCCATCTTCTCCAACCTCCTCATGAGCGAGTCGATCTTGCCTTCAAGTATGTCTTCCTTCTCCACTTGCAAGACTCCTTTGACGTTCCCCATAGGTTGAGCCGGGTGTAGGCGCCGGATGACGCCCACGTGTCATTATCCGCGACCTTCTTGAATAGCGTGAAAGCTTCCGTCGGTGTAAGCTCGATGATAGATCCTCCCGCCGATGCATCGATGATCGTCCTTGACGCCATGGTGAGTCCTTGATAGAACTTTTGCACGAGGTCTTCTTTCGGGAACTTGTGATGTGGAACCGCCCGGTGTACTCGTTGAAGCGCTCGAATGCCTCCGAGATAGTTTACGTAGGATATTGAACAAAGGTGGCAATCTTATTACGCAAGCTTTGAGTTTTACCCGGCGAGTAGTATTCCTTCATGAAAGCCTTCATCAACGTGTTCCAATTTTGCACCGTCTCCGCCGGTTGAGAGTGGAACCATTGCAACGCCTTCCCGAGTAGTGAAAACGGAAAAAGCCTTGCCCTCATTTGATCTTGAGTCACCCCCTCCATGTTGAAAGTCTGACATAGTTGAATGAATGCTTGGAGGTGAAGGTTCGGATCCTCTTTGCCGGTGAAGGGTGAATGTTGCACCATGCGGATTGTTGAGGTCTTGATCTCGAACGGTCTTCCCATCTCGTCGAGGTTCAAGATTGGTAGGTCGACGATGTCTGGGGTGCATAGCTCCCCAATCTTGCGTTCTTCCGGTGGTTGGTCACCCATTGGTGGACGTCGGTTCTCCCGCGGACTTTGAGGTGGTGAATTCTCCGGAGATTCCTGCGATCCTTTGTCTTCCGACTCCGAATCTACAAAATCCAGCTTTTTAGCTTGATGTGCTTCACGTCTCCTTAGCCTGTAAAGTTTTTCTGGATCATCCACAAAATTATTGGGTTTGTTGGAGAGGCAGCCGTCCATCTCCTGTTAGGGTTAGCAATAAACAAAATATGCAAAAGAAACTAGAAAACAAAACAAATCTATAAAGACTAGAGTTAGACAAACTAGATTAGATGTATTTTGAGGATGATTGAAGCTTATTAGATGCAAAAATAAAACAAAATCAGTACTGAAAATTACAAAAAAAAGCAATAAAAAATCAAATCTTGATCACTTGCTCCCCGGCAACGGCGCCAGAAAAAGGGGCTTGTTGACGGTTAATAATTGTATCAAAGTTCGTTCATGACTCGCAAGCGTACAAGTCTCCCGTCGTAGTCAAGGGACCCTTCTTCCCTCGAGTGGTGAACCCAAGGTATCGAATCCGTGGAACAAATGTGTGACGCAAGAATTAATCTATTAAAGCCAAGTAATCTTCAATAATCGATAAAAGACCTAATGCATCTAAGTAAAAGACACAAAACGAATCTAATCTACTAAAAACCGGAGAAAACAAAGTAAGATTGGGTAGATAAACCGATCTAGAGGGATCGGGGTAAGCCTTTCGTTGAAGTTCCAAGCAAAAGAAGAAATAGCAAATCGAATCTTAATAAAAGCCTCTTTAAATCGTGGTTTCCCGTCCAAATCCGAAAACATCCGCCTTTCGAGACCCCCGTTCGTCACAACGTATCCCTATTCATGCGGGGAGCTTAGGGGCGAGTCAAAAGACAAGTCGAGATTCTTTCGGAAGATCCGGCGTGTACCTCTAGCCACCGCGGCTACAAGAACACCCTATGTAATCTATCTCGAGAATAGAATTGGAATAAGCAAAGCCGATCGAAAAACGAAATCTTCGAGGAAACACTTGATCGCTGGGAAAAGATTCAACTTGATAATTCAACTATAACAATGATACATACACAAGATCACCACCGGGATCCTTCCTTGATCTTGCTTCTAGCTCGGGAACTCCGACGTGGTCTTCCTTGCAAGGTTCCCACGTCGGCTAGGGAAACCCTAGTCAACTAGCTCGACCCTCTCCTCTCCTAGATGATGTCCCTCTCTTCTCTGCTTCTCGGCGGCCGAAGACGAAATCTTCTCTCCGTGGCTCTCGGTCAGGGGACTATAAATAGCCCGATCGGCGCCTAGGGCAAAGGACGTCGCATTTGGGCCCTAAATGGGCACGGGGCCGACCGGACCGGGCCGGCCGGCCCGGGCCCATTTAGGCCCGGCCCCGCGGGCTCCTTTGCCCGAGGTCGGTTCCCCTTGCTTCCCGGATGCTTCCCCCTTCGCATGTAGGTCCATGTCGTCGGTTTCTCTCCGAATTGGACTCAACTCCTTGTCTTGCAAGCTTCAAAGACTTTTCCGGTCGGGTCCCCGGAGTTTGTTGTCTTCTCGGATCGAGTCCCCGGCTTCTTGGAGTTAGTTTTGCTTCATTGCATGACTTGTTCGGGGCTTCAAGGTCTTGTCATGAGGTGCTTGATGAACTTATCCCGAAAGTCTTGCATTCAACACTAAATCCCTGCATAAACATTAAACTCCAAAAACGACATGCACACGTGAACTTGTTATACCACGGGGGTTAGTACCAATGGATAAGGTATAAAATTCATGCCAACACCGAAGGTAAACTCATGGCTAGGTTGACGGATTTTCACCGTCAACAGACGGCAACCACACCACCGAGCAGTGCTACCAACTCAGGCGAGCACTCAAGAGTACTCCAGAGCCACCGCACCCTCACGACAAGAAGGGCAAGAAGAAGAACGACGGAGGCAACGACGACTTCCAGGAACCCGACTAGACTGTCAACGTCCTCTTCGGCGGACTACCCAGCATACGGGAGCAAAAGGCTACTCGTCGAGAAGTGATGAGCATTGAACCAGCGGTTCCGACCCCTCTCAGGTGGTCGGAGGTACCCATTACCTTCTCCCGCATGGATCAATGGACCAGCTTCTCCGAACCAGGGCGGTTCCCTCTCGTCCTGAAGCCGGTGGTCACGGGCTCCAGGCTCAATAAGGTCCTCATCGATGGTGGAAGCGGGCTCAACGTCCTTTTCACCACGACCTTGAAGAAGATGAAGCTCGACATCACCCACATGCTCACCAAGAGCGCCTCGCCCTTCTACGGCATCGTCCCCGGCAACGCGGCTATCCCACTAGGCTCAGTGGTCCTGCCGGTTACCTTCGGGGAATCTCGGGACAACTACCGTACCGAGTACGTCAAGTTCGAAGTCGCAGGCTTTGAGACGTCCTACCATGCCATCCTCAGCAGACCGGCTATCGCCAAGTTCATGGCGGTACCCCACTACACCTACTTGGTACTCAAGATGCCAAGCCCAGCAGGTGTACTCTCGCTCCAAGGGGACTTGAAGATCTCGCACGACTGCGACACCGAAGCCGTGGAGATCGCCTCCACAAATCAAGTACCCAACGCAATGATGGAGGTCTACGCCGTGTCGAAGAAGCTTGCCCCAAGTGAACTCGACATCCCTGAGAAGTCAGACAAAGCCAACAAGTCTCAGCCAGTTGAGGAGGTTCTGGTCAAGACGATCGACCTCGGGACAGGCGACAACAGCAAGACCACCACCATCGGGGCCGGCCTCGACCCCAAATAGGAAGACGCGCTCATCAACTTCCTCCGGGCTAACCGCGACATCTTCGCGTGGAAGCCAGCGGAGATGCCAGGAGTGCCCAGGGAGTTGATCGAGCACTGCCTCAACATCGACCCTAAAGCTACCCCCAAGCGACAACACCTCCGCCACTTCGCCGACGACAGACGGGATGCCATCAAGAAGGAACTCGCCAAACTACTCGCGGCTGGCTTCATCATAGAAGTCTTCCATCCTGAGTGGCTCGCCAACCCCGTCCTCGTCCGCAAAAAGAACTCGAACGAGTGGAGGATGTGCGTCGACTACACCGATCTCAACAAGCACTGCCCCAAGGACCCCTTCGGGTTGCCGCGGATTGACCAAGTCATCGACTCCACGGCGGGCTGCGACCTGCTCTGCTTCCTCGACTGCTACTCCGGGTACCACCAGATCGCGATCAAGGAAGAAGACCAGGAGAAGACCGCGTTCATCACCCCGTTTGGCGCGTACTGCTACACGACCATGTCCTTCGGGTTGAAGAATGCCGGCGCCACATATCAACGAGCTATCCAGGCCTGCTTCAAGAGGCAACTCAACAAGAACGTCGAAGCCTACGTGGATGACGTGGTCGTCAAGACCAGAAACTCCAGTACCCTCATCGACGATCTTGAAGAGACTTTCGCATCCCTGCCCAAGTACCGCTGGAAGCTCAAACCGATCAAGTCCGTCTTCGGCGTACCTTCGAGCAAACTACTCGGCTTCATCATCAGCCAGCGCGGCATCGAAGCCAATCCTGAGAAGATCTCCGCTATCACCAGCATGAAAGCTCCCACGTGCATCAAAGACGTCCAGAAGCTGACCGGGTGCATGGCGGCCTTGAACAGATTCATCTCGAAGCTTGGAGAATGGGGGCTCCCCTTCTTCAAACTACTCAAGCACCAAGAGAAGTTCATGTGGACTCCAGAGGCGGACCAAGCCCTTGCTCAGCTCAAGGACTTCCTATCGAAGCCACCAGTCCTCACGGCTCCTCGCAAAGGCGAGCAGCTACTGCTCTATCTCGCTGTGACTACTCATGTGGTCAGTACTGCCATCATCGTTGAGCGGCAGAAAGACGGCTACGCCTATCCAGTCCAACGCCCAGTCTACTTCGTCAGCGAGGTCCTGTCAGAGTCCAAGGCACGCTATCAGCCTGTCCAGAAGCTCCTGTACGCAGTACTCATCACCTCGCGGAAGCTACAACACTACTTCCAGGAGTACTCGATCTCCGTCGTCACCGACTACCCGCTCGGCGACATCCTGCGGAACCAAGATGCTACTGGAAGAATCTCCAAGTGGGCAGTCGAACTCGGCGCCCTCACCATCGACTTCAAGCCACGTACAGCCATCAAGTTGCAGGCACTAGTCGACTTCATGGCGGAGTGGCGGGAGAATCAGCTACCCACTCCAACCGAGCGACCAGAGCATTGGGTGATGTACTTCGACAGCTCACTCAACCTCGAGGGCGCAGGTGCAGGGGTACTCCTGATCTCTCCAATGGGCGAACAACTCAAGTACGTCCTGCAGATCTTCTGGAAGGTCTCAAACAACGAAGCCGAGTACGAAGCTCTACCACACGGGCTCCGCCTCTCGGCTTCACTGGGCATCAAGCGGCTACTAGTCTACAGCGACTCCGCAGTGGTCATCAACCAAGTCAACAAGTCCTGGGACCGCAACAAGGAGAACATGGATGCCTACTGCCTAGAAGTTCGCAAGCTCGAGAACAAGTTCTATGGTCTCGAGTTCCACCACATCGTCCGCGACAACAACGTTGCAGCGGACGTCCTGTCGAAGCTTGGCTCTACTAGCGCTCAAGTAGTAGCGGGTGTCTTCGTCCACGAGCTTCACGCGCCATCCATCCCGGAGCCGGCGCCACCGACCACTGCCCCAGCGCATCCCCCGGCTGGCCAGGAGGTCATGATGATCGACGTGGACTGGAGGCAACCCTTCATCGACTACCTCAGCGAGCAGAAGATCCCCTCGGACAAGAACTTGGCCGAGCAGCTCATCCGTCGCACCAAGTCCTACGTCCTTGTCGGAGACAAGCTTTACAGACGGGGCGCATCTTCTGGAGTACTATGAAGTGCGTCCCCAGACAAGAAGACAAGGACATCTTAGAGGAGATCCACAAGGGCGTCTGCGGCAACCACGCGTCCTCTCGCACGCTGGTCAGCAAGGCCTTCCGACGAGCTTTCTACTGGCGCACAGCTCTGGGCGACGCCGAAGAACTCGTCAGAAGGTGCAAAGGTGCCAGTACTTCGCCAAGCAGCAACACGTCCCAGCCTACAAGCTAGTCACCATACCGCAAACCCGGCCTTTTGCCTGTTGGGGGCTCGACATGATTGGGCAACTACCAACTGCGCCAGGTGGATTCAATAGAGTATTGGTGGCCATCGACAAGTTCACCAAGTGGATCGAGGTCAAGCCGGTCACATGCCCCAAGGCTGATAGAGTACTCGACTTCTTGGATGAACTTGTGCTTCGCTACGGACTACCCCATCGCATCATCACAGACCTAGGCTCCAACTTCAACAACCACCAGTTCTGGGAGTACTGCGAGAACAGCGGGATCGACATCCAATACGTCTCAGTTGCCCATCCTCGGGCCAACGGACAAGTCGAGCGCGCCAACGGGATGGTGCTCGACGCTCTCAAGAAGCGGCTACACGACGCTGCCAACTCAAAAGGAGGCAAGTGGATCAAGGAACTACCCAATGCACTCTGGGGGCTATGTACTCAGCCCTCCAAGCCAACGGGGCAATCCCCTTACTTCCTGGTCTACGGCTCTGAAGCAATCCTCCCTGCTGATGTCATATGGGGTTCACCAGTAGTGGAGCACTACGACGAAGGCGTCTCTGAAGACAGCAGACGAGTTGACATCGACGGGCTCGAAGAAGCTCGCTGCGCCGCCCTCGTCCAATCAGTAAGGTACCTAGAGAGTATTTGACGCTACCACGATCGCAATGTCAAGGAACGCTCCTTCAACGTCGGCGATCTCGTCCTCCGTCGCATCCAGAACACGGAAGGACTACACAAGCTCAGCTCCCCCTGGGAAGGTCCCTTCACCGTGGCAAAAGTGACCGGGCCGGGCTCCTACCGCCTCCAGACACTTGAAGGCGAAGACATCAGCAACTCGTGGAATGCGACCAGCTTTGTCGGTTCTACGCCTAGTCTACACGACTACCCCGGGGCTCAAGTCTACACGACTACACCAAGACCCCTCCGCCGTAAGCGGCCTCCGGGTCCAGGCTCCAGTCTCCGGACTACTCCTTCGCTGTAAGCGGCCTCCGGGTCCAGGCACCAGTCTCCGGACTACTCCTCTCCAGAATCCAGCCGATGCAGCTACCTACGGATCCGGGGCTGCGACGAGAGACAAAGGACTCTAGCAGCGGTCTACTGAGAGACCATGTACTTCTAGATCCAGCCTATATGGCTACCTACGGATCTACTGTTTTAAGCAGCTACTCGCCCTAGCACCACTTAGTCGTAGGCGGCCTCCGGGTCCTGGCGACTGCTCTGTAACTACGGCCCTGGCCACCCAGGTGTACTTCTTCAATAATAAAGTTTGATTGTTCATCAACTATTTTACTGTCTTCTTCCCTCAACGGGACTACTACTGCCGAGTACGACTACTCGCGACAACTCCACGATGGGACTCTGCACTCCAAGATCCCGGCAACGAGTACTCATTGATGGAAACTTTTCTTCATTAATACTTAAACAATCTCATTACAATTGTTTTTGTACATCTACTGCTATGAGCTAACTATTACAGGACTACTAGAGATTAAGCTTTTCGGCGACTTGATCCGCAATGGGCGCCATCTGCTCCAGCAGCTCCGCATATTGCTCGTCGGTGCAGTTGGCGGCTAGTCCGCCAGCGACTACGTCTACGGGTGCCTTCGAGAAGTAGGACTTCATGAAGGCTAGCACCTGGTTCGGGATCAACTTCGCCAGATGCTTCACATAAGCCACCAGCCGGCTGGGGGCTTCCTTCAATCGATCCACCAGCGGCGCTATCTTGGGGCTGCCAGGGTGAGGCACCAGCAGCCTCGTGATGGGGAGCACGGCCTCCTCGAGTTCCTTGAGCTGGGCCCGCAGCTTCTCGCAATCCTCGTTCAGCTTCTGCAATGATTTGTAGCAGTTGACGAGGTCACGGTCGGATGCAATACGGAGCTCCATGTGCTTGTCGCACTCGTAAGCAAGCTCCTTATAATCTAACTCCTGCTCCCGGTAGAAGAGATTCTTCAGATCAGTCTCTGAAGTCTTCAGCTGCTCTACCCGAGTCTCAAGCTCTGCAAACAACAAGGCACAGCGGGTTAGACTACCTCTCGACCTCCAACAAGTACTCAACAAGACAAGTGGTGTACCTTTGTTCTTGTTGCGGAGCGACTTGTTCTTCCGCACCAAGTCGTCGCTCTTCGCCTGCATCTCCTGGATGTCATTGTGGTACTTGGCGAAGGCGGTATCCAGCTTGGACTGCATGGCGGCAGCGTGCTTCCGGGACTTCACAAGCTGGTCCTCTAGCGTCTCGGCCCGAAGCACCGCGTCGCCGTACCCCTGAAGAATCCCCGACTTCAGGCGGGACCTCTCAGCGACGTCCTGCACAGACAACTCACATCAAATGGGCACTCAACGCTACAGGATTGACTACTCAAGAGTTATGGCTACTCACCTTCATCCACTGCTCGACTTGGCGGACCGCCTCTAGATGCCGAGCCACCGTTGCCGGATCGACCAAGTCGTCCGCCAACAACTCGATCCCGCCACGACTACTCGTAGCAGCTTTGGTCATCGGCGCCGAGCGGATTGGCTCCGCGTCTTGGATCTCCGGTGAGCGGACGACCACCTCCAGAGCGGGTTCTGGCAGCATGGCGGCTTCCTCTCCTCCAGACGTCGTGGCGGCTTCCGTGGCGGCCACCTCCATCGGCTCAGAGGCTTCTACGGCTGCCTCTTGAGTCTCTGGTGCCACGTCCTCTACGGGCACCGCCGATGGGATATCGTTCCCCCCAGCCTCGGCACCTGTCGACAGAAAGACAAGTGTATCAGTGAACATACGACTACGACTACTCTACGAAGGCACTTCGACTTCAACGGAGTACTCACCTTCAATGATGCTGGCCACGGGCAGCGTAGCCTCGGTGACCGGCGCTTCGGACTCCTCCTGAGGGGCGGGAGTGGACTCCTTAGCAGGCGGCGCGGCTCCTTCTTCCGCCACCACTGCGGCGGGTTCATCCCCCTCCCAGGACAGATCCGTCGATTTCCTGCAGAGTAAACAAGCCGGTTGTCAATCAAGTACGACTACCACATCAAGTACTACTCGGGAAGATTCAACACTTACAGGCTTGACCAGACTACCATCACAGTCGGGGCGCCGAGGATGCTGGCGATGTCTACCAGTACAACCTCGGCAGGCGCATCCTCCTGCGCCTCTGTGGTCGCTGCCCCTTCTGCTGCCTCCTCCGCAGCAGCAGCGGCGGGTTCTGTGCTCTCCTGAGCAGCTGGGGGCTGGCGCTCCATCTGCGCCAAGAGTTCTTCGACAGTGGGGGCTGGGCTACGACTCCCAGTGGCCTCCCCCACCGTGTCCCATTCGCCTTCGCCGCCCTGCTCGACGGGCTCCATAGGCGGCAACTCCTGCAAGCAAGGAAACTTCGTCGTCAACACGAGAACTCGAGACATCAGTACTCGACTACACTACTCAAGATGGCTTACCTCCTGGGACGTGGTCTCTGTGACTTTCAACCTCTTGGTCACACGCTTCCGGACCACATTGCGTGGCCTCCTCGGCGGCGCGGGCAGACTAGCCTCCAGGCTAGTCGGTCGATCCTGAACAAGAGGGACGTGAGGTAAGCCGGGACGGCTAAACCTCGACCGCAGCTGAAAGCGGTCCTGCAGCGTCTCTTCGTCATCGTCCTCGTTGGACGTGTCTTCCACGACAACGGTGTCGTCTCCTTCGCCAACATCTCGCCACTCCTTGGCCTTGGTTTTCCCCTCCTCTGGGACCTCGACTAGCTGAGGAGGCGACGGCGGCTCGGAGACGAACTTCTTCAAGTCATCTTGCAAGACAGACCAACTCATCAGTTGGACTACTCTTGAGTAATGGGTACTCGACTGTGGGTGCGGCTACTTACCTCCTTCGGTGGGCGCGCGGCGGAGTACTCTGGTACGGGGCATGCCGTGTACGGCAGCATATCCTTGAAGATCCAGGTCAGCCTGTCAAGAATGTTGTCGTCGTTGACTTCGTCTCTAGGCATCCGCGACGTGTCGTCGTCGCCGGTGTACTCGTACCCCAGGGTGTCGCGAGCCATCAGTGGCTGCACCCTGCGCTTCATGAAGCTGAAGGCCACGTGCTCGGCCCTCAGCTCGGCTTCCCTCAGCGCCTTGATCCGCGCCAACAACTCGGGCAGCTGGATCCCTTCCTGCATCGTCGGCTCCGTGTTCCACCAAGGGCGATGCTTGGGCTGCTTCCCGCTTGGCTTCGGCAGCTCCGGATGATGGTTCGTGATGTAGAACCATTTGGCCTTCCAATCCTGGTTGGAGTCTATGAGCTTGTACGAGAGGTACTGCTCGGCGGCGTCCTCCCTCATCTGGATCCCCGATCCTCCGACTACCCGCGGGTTGCTGGCGCTGGGTTGCGGCTTCACCCGGAAGAATTTCCAGAACAAAATCCAATGGGGCTTGATCCCCAGAAAGGCTTCACAGAAATGTACGAAGACAACAGTGTGGAAGATACCGTTGGGGTTGAGGTACTCGATGCCGCAGTACCCCATGAGCCCCTTGAAGAAGTCGCTCGCCGGGAGAGAGAGTCTGCGCTCCGCGAACCGCGCGAACATTGGGATCTCATCTGCATTTTTCTCCATGGGGTACTGTCATATGGACCTCCCTGGGCCCACTACCTCGGTGGGTACCAGGCCCGACTACTCGGTGGGCCCCTGGGACTACCCGGCTTGCGCTACACGGCACCTGAAGGCGTGGAGCACAAGGACTACACAGGAGTAGTACTCGGTTAGGGAGCTGTACATGTTCCGCACTGTATAGAGGACTCCTAGACGTACTCGGCTAGTACTCTCTCCCTACTCCGACTTGTAACCCTGCCTTCCGGACTATATAAGGCGAGGCAGGGACCGATCACCTCATCCAATCTCCTCTCATACAACTCATGGCGCACTATTGCACCATCTTGTAATCGTGCCCTATCAATCCAGAGCTACGCAGCATACAGGACGTAGGGTATTACGCACCTCGCGGCCCGAACCTGTCTAAATTGTGTGCCACGTGTCTCTTCCTTCGAGTTACCGATCTCGGCGAGTCACAATCATCTACTTCGGGTACTCCCCGTAGTAGGTTGCCGGTCTAAAACACCGACAGCTGGCGCGCCAGGTAGGGGCTCTCGCTCGAGATCACATGGCGAACTCGACGGCTTCCGTCCACTTCAAACCAACCGTCTGTCGGTGTTTAAACCACTCGACCTCCATGGGAGGTACCCGCAGCAAGGTAGAAGGTGGGGATCGCCATGATCTGGAACCCGAAGGTATGAGCGAGGACACAAGACACAAGATTTATACAGGTTCGGGTAGCCAGAGTAGCTACCCTACGTCCTGTTTGGAGTAGTATTGCGCCCTGCGCTTGGTGTTGTTCCCCGGAGGGATTGGAGATGTGCGGCTAGGTACCCCGCCCTCCTTTATATAGTCCAGGGGGCGGGTTCCTAGTCGGTTACAAGGCAGGAGTCCTAGTAGGAGTACAGGGGAATTCTACTAGGAGTCCGTCTTCTACTATTCTTCCTTCCTTGCATGAGTACCCGGGGTGTATGCCCGACAAGCCCCCGAGCACGTTGGAGTCGAGAGTAGTAGTTCGAGTAGTCTTGAAGCCTCTTCGAGTAGTTCTTGAGCGTCCTCGAGTACTGCCTTGAAGAATTCTTCATTGGAACTTGAACCCCCGCAGGGTGGAAGGTTGTTCCACTCATCAGTCTTGAAGTCGAGATTATATGGAAGTGCAGTTCTGAAGGACCGATAAGGCGACCAGAGAGGGGGGGAGTGAATGGGAGCCGATAAAAATTCTTCTCAAGGGAGATTGAAACTCCGCCAAGACGAACTAGCTCGGTCGAACCCCCGAAATCACACGCTCCGCACTTCTACCTCACGTTTGCCAAAACCACGTAGCCACCGGAGTGCTACCGGTCCTAGGAACAAACTCTACCAAAGAACCACAACACACACGCAAGACCGACGGCGGAAACAACTCGAAAGCCGGCTAACCGGAGGGGCGGTTAGACCGGGTATAGGGGGCGGTTAGACCGCCTCCACCGGCAACCAAGAAATCCTCCGAAACGCCTCTTCCGAGCACCAAAACACACCACGGTTTCACCAACAGAGATCTCTCGGTCAAGGCCATGCTAGCTACCGAGAAAATCTTGGCAAAAACCAAAACTTCACCCAAGGGCCTAGGGGCGGTTAGACCGGCTACCCGGGGCGGTCTAACCTCCCGTACCCAAGCAACAAACTCCAACCAAGAACACCTAGCAAACTTCACGAGAACGACCCCAAATTTCACCCGGACACTCCTCGATCAAGGCGAACAAACTCACGAGAGGAAAATCCGGCGAAACAAAACTTTGACCCGGAAACACCCGGGCGGTTAGACCGCCCCCGTAGGCGGTTAGACCGCCCCTTCCGAAAACGAACCCGCGGGTCAAACCTCAACTTCCTCGCGCCCGATCTCCCGAATCACTCCACGGATTGCAGCCAAACTTCGGGAATAGTCGGGTTACCTCCGGGCAACCTCTACCTCAAAGGAATCGACCCGAAACGCTCACAATCAAGAGGAATCGAAGAAATCGCTTCTCTAGGTCAAGAACTCGCCCAACTCGAAAAACCACCAAATCGAGTCCGATTCGAAGGGGATTTGGGGGCAAAGTCACCGCCCAAAGAGGCCCAAGAACCTCATACGTGACACCCACCAAAAACCCCAAGAAATCGTTCTCAAAACACCGCCAAAAAGAGCTCCGAAAATCAACATCAAAGAGACGGGAAAACCACCATGAAGAACAACGCCGAACTTCTATACATGCCATGAATGGTTCGTACAAGGTCTAGTTTGCCACCCAAACATCCATCCCTCTCTCTAGATCTCACATGAAGCTCTCAAACTAGCCTTCTAAAAACCTAAGGAAAATAGAGAACGAAAATGGAAAAACCAAATGAGCTAGGGTTCCAAGAGTTGGCTGCCATCCTCTCACCTCTTGGGTTATATAGGCGGACGCCGAATGTCTAAAATGCCCCTCTCTACTAACTAGGGATACAAGCCCCTCAAGGGCGGATTTGGAATTCTTGATGTCTTCACCATCGGACGGATGCCCGGCGACCGCACCCGCGTAGCCTCGACGCACGCCTTGCGATCCCGACGCGTGTCCTCCGCTTCGAAGCTTCTCGCCGGCGGCCGGGCGGTCGTACCCGCCCCCCCGGGCGGTTAGACCGGCCCGGTGGATGCGACCGGCCCCGGGCGGTCGACCGCCCCTCCGGGCGGTTGAACCGCCCGGGTGGCCGCACCTCCTCGTCGAGTCTTCGGCCTCGGTTTTGTGGCTCAACCGAGTAACCCAAGGTGGTTTTCACGGTGAACCACCGCAAACCCCCGCGAACTCGGTGTAGCCTCCGCCAATCTCCACTCATGACTCGGCTCCCACGTAGTCCCGGCTCGACCTTGGTTTTGAGGCTCTACCAAGAAACCGTCCACGACTTCATCTTGCCGTTCATGCCACCATGCGGCCCGCACTTGACCCCCGCCGGCCACCGGTCCCTCGAACGAAGCCTACTTGTCTTCTCCACACCCGGAGGCCTCACCGCAACGACCTTTCGCGCTTGTTCTTCACCCGCACCAACACGAGTCAAGCCGCAACTCCGCACCCGCAATACTTAGCCAAGAATCAGTCCACACAACGTTGTCAATCACTCATCACACAAGGAAGCGACCATCCACCGGTCCTCGAACCACACATGGTCCTCAATCTCCCCCTTGATGAGTGCATTGACAACACACTCAAATGAAGTAACACAAGAGAAAAGGAAAAGAAAAGAGACAAAATAAAAAGAAACCCCAACAAGCGATCGAAAGCCAAAGAAAGGCAAAGAGCAAGATCACTTGAAGAAGACAAGTCTCGGACCCCTTAGGCAAGGGCAACGGCTCGACACATCCGAGACAAAACACAACTCAAGCAAAGAGCGCAAACCACCAAAGCAAAACTCGAACACCACAAAGAGCTCCCCCGCACAAATGCAAGCTCCCCACGAGCCACAAGACACTCCCCCCGAACACATGCATCAATGCAACTCGGGAATGCGACAAAGAGCAAAAACCCGCTCACACTGCGCCCGGGCGGTTAGACCGCCCGCCGAGGCGGTTAGACCGCCTCTGCTCGAACCGACCGCACGGGGGCGGTTAGACCGCCCAAAGAGACCGGCCCCGCACCAAACTGCTCAAAAATTGCCCGAAACAATTGGAACACCTTCCAAACACTCCCGGTGTGCCCAAAACATGCACAAACTTCTCCCCCTTGTTGACAATGCATGAATCAAGGCAAAATGCGAAAACTTGCAACATATAGCTTCTCGAATATACAAAATTCATCACAAGGAGCTACACAAGTCCAAATGAGCAAGTTAGATACTCGACAGGTTCGTAAGGACCTTAACTACGTGATCACCAAGTTTCACAACCATTGGACAAGGCTAAAAAGGATTTGAGTAATTTTGCGAAAAGTTACTCTCTCATAAGCAAATACCTAAACATGAGCAAAACATATCAAAATGGCAAAGCCACTCAAACTTCATGCTAGGACAGCCATTCTAATCATAAGACCATCATAAACACCCAAAAGCACCTTATGTCATGTCAAAGCCACCGAGCCATGTGCCTACTTCTATGTATGAGACTTCTCATTGGTAGGCATCATGCAACGGTTTAGCACCCAAAGCAAATTAATTTCAGCACATATGACATAGGAACATATTTTCCAAGCATTTTTCATTTCATTTTCAGATTTGTAATTGGTACATGAAATGTCTTTGCGACAAAAAGGAACTTATGCCCCTCCACAAGATTAAGCAAGAGGGCTAAACATTCATGATGGCAAGTGAGCCTTTGGCTCCATATGATCAATAAACTAGCTATCCAACCACAAAGTAAGCATAGCAAAGCCACTAAAACATGTCCAGATCATATATAGGCATTTACACATGAGAGAGCATGTATGTGACATTTTTCAAAAATTAGCCATCAACCATGGATCATTCATCAAGATCATCAAGAGCTAAGTCAAACTAACCGTAGCATATCAAACAAGCTCACAAGAACATATATAGCAACCCATGGTAAACATTGTATATAGGAGAAGCTTTTCCTATCCGATGCATATGATACAAAATGCATGCAATCTAAGATACAAGGATGCCTATACATCATGTTACATATGCCATGCCAAATGCAAGAAATGCACAAAGGAAAGCTATACATATGCTACAAACCGGCTCCTCGAGGGGAGGCAAAACGGGCTCGACACCACCGCAAAAGAAAGCCCCCACACACCCAACTCAAGAAATCAAACACACACCAAGTTCCCCCGCAAACGAGTGAAAGTTGCTTGATCTAGGGGTTTGGTGAAAATATCGGCTAGTTGGTGATGTGTGGGCACATGGATCAAGGCTATCTTTCCTTTCTCTACGTTGTCTCTCAGAAAATGATACCTCACTTCTATGTGTTTGGTTTTGGAATGGAGCACTGGGTTCTTTGCAACGCTTATGGCACTGGTGCTATCACAATGAAGTGGGACATGGGTATACTCCTCACCAAAGTCACTCATGGTGTAGGTGATCCAAAGGAGCTGAGAGCAACAACTAGCAGCGGCAACATACTCGGCTTCGGTCGTGGATTGAGCCACACTCGACTGCTTGCGGGAAGACCAAGACACCAAAGAAGAACCCAAAACCGGCAAGTCCCGAAGTGGACTTCCTATCCAACCGACACCGGCAAAATCCGCGTCCGAAAAACCATGAAGCGCTAAAGGAGAGGACGCGGAGTACCAAAGGCCGAAGTCGGGAGTGTGACGCAAGTACCCGAAAATTCTCTTCACCGCTTGCCGATGCGAAGTCCTCGGAGACGCTTGAAAACGAGCGCACGGACACACCGAGAACGCGTATGTCCGGCCTCGTCGCCGTCAAGTAGAGGAGTGACCCGATCATGCTCCGTACTCCTTCCGGTCCACGTGTTCACCTTCCTCGTCCGCATCAAGAGCCGTAGTCGTACTCATCGGCGTCGTCATAGCCTTGGAGTCCTCCATCTTGAACTTCCTCACAATGTCCTTGGTGTACTTAGCCCGATGCACAAATGTTCCTTCCTTTGATTGCTTGATTTGTAGCCCGAGGAAGAATCGCAACTCGCCCATCATGCTCATCTCAAACTCCCCGCTCATATCATCCGCAAACCTTGCAACAAGAGAGTTAGACGAGCTACCAAAGACAATATCATCCACGTACACCCGCACAATCGGGATATCTCCGCCCTCGCCTCAAAAAAACAAGGTCTCGATCGACCTTCCCCATCTCAAAGCCTCTCTCAAACAAGAACCCCCTCAACCTCGCCATACCAAGCTCTAGGCGCCGCTTCAACCCATACGGCCGCCTTCCTCAACTTGTACACCCCGTGGGGGTACTTCTCACTCTCAAACCCCGAGGTCGTCTCACATACACTTCTTCCTCCAACACTCCATTCAGAAAAGCACTCTTCACATCCATTTGGTGCAACTTGAACCCTTTAGCCACGGAAAAGGCTAGAAGAATCCTAATCGCCTCCAAACGGGCTACGGGAGCAAAGGTCTCCTCGTAGTCAATCCCCTCTTTCTGACTGAACCCTTGAGCAACAAGCCTCGACTTGTTCCTCACAACCTCACCCTTCTCTCCCTCTTTGTTTTTCCACACCCACTTTGTACCAATCGGCTTACACCCTGGGGGAGGGTCAACCAACTCCCACACCTGATTCCTCTCAAAGTTCTCCAACTCCTCATGCATCGAGTTAACCCAATTGTGATCGGATAGTGCGTGTCCAATGTCTTTGGGCTCAAAAGAAGCAACAAACGCAAGCATGAGCAAAATGGGAATTGTTTCGAACCCTCGACCGTGTAGTGCGTTCATTCATGTTGCCGATGATCCTTGAAGCCGGGTGATCCACTTGAACTCGCCGGGGAGGTTCTCGCCTCGAAGCTACCTCCCCCTCAACATCGCCTTCTCCTCGTTCTTGGTTTGTCGTCGTAGGTGTAGCAGAGGGTCCATCCATCATCGTAGTCGAAGTAGTGGGTACATGTTCGGCGGGGGCACCGCACCGCCATCTTCATCATCACCATGTTCATGCTCCTCCTCCCCGAAAGATCTCCTCGCCAAGCTCATCATCACCCGCACACTCAAAGACAAGCCGACTACGTGGCTCGTCTCGTCGAAGGTTACCTCGCAAGTCTCCACGATTTGATTAGTTTCAAGATTGAGCACACGATATGCTCTAGAATGAGATGCATAACCAAAGAAAATGCCATCGACAGACCTAGCCTCAAACTTATCCAACTTCCGCCTTTCTTCGAATGAAACACTTGCAACCAAAGACATGGAAGTGACTCACTTTAGGTGTGCGACCATGCATCAACTCATAGCATGTCTTCTTCTTGTGCACTCGAGGTATATTCCCGTTCGACACATAGCATGCGGTATTCACCGCCTCGCCCCAATACCTCCTCGGAGTCCTATGCTCATCAAGCATCGTCCGAGCCATCTCGCACAAGGTCCCGTTCTTCCTTTCCACAACACCATTCCGGGGAGGCGTATACGGACTCGAAAACCGGTGCTCAAGACCCAAGTCATGGCAAAAGGTTTCAAAACGAGAGTT
This sequence comes from Cenchrus americanus, assembly GCA_947561735.1. NCBI lineage: Eukaryota > Viridiplantae > Streptophyta > Magnoliopsida > Poales > Poaceae > Cenchrus > Cenchrus americanus. The sequence continues at coordinate 121,441,152 of OX387242.1, read as the reverse complement.
CCTGAATTCCGAGCCATTATCACTGCGGATATCTCGTATGGCATCTCCGTGCCTCTCGTTCCTCAACCTCAAGACTAGATCTCGAACAAAACCAAACGTCTCCCCCTTCTCCTCAAGAAAGAACACCCACGCATACCGAGAAAAGTCGTCCACCACAACAAGGACATACCACTTCCCACCCGCAGATCGCACACGAGCTGGGCCAACAAGGTCCATATGGAGTAGCTCGCATGGACGCTCAGTCATCACATCGGTGAGAGGCGGGTGAGAAGAGGCCACCATCTTGGCATGCCTACACGGAGCACAAACCAACTCTTTCTCAAGCTTCAACCGTGGCAATCCTCGGACCAAATTGAGTTTACTCAAGCGAGACAAAAGGTCAAAGCTCAAGTGACCCAACTTCCTATGCCACCTCCACAACTCATTCGAAGAACCAGCCAAGAAACAACGCTCAACACCTGAAGACTGAGAAAAATCAGCACGAAACACCTGACCCTCGGGAACGACCATACAAACAAGGTCCCCTCGAGAGTCCACAATCCGAGAACCACCTGGCCGAAACAACACCTCAAAGCCCTCATCCAACAACTGAGACACAGAAAGCAAATTGTACCCAAGCGATTGAACAAGAGCAACACGCCTCAGAGTGATCTTGTCACTCACTTTTATCTCACCTTCTGAAAGCACACGCCCACGCCCATTGTCCCCAAAGGTGATGTACCTCTTTGTCACCACCGGGACGAGACTTGAGAACCACCCCCTGTCTCCGGTCATATGTCTCGAGCAACCGGAGTCAATCAACCAAATGTTCTTCAAGTCTCCCACCTGAAATTCAAAAACACGCACGTGAGCGAACAAACGACTCAGCACTGGGGTTAGTACCAAAAGAGGAAAACCAGTGCTGAGCCATTTGCTCGAAAGTGGGGTTAGCACCAACCAAAGCATCTCTCCTACCATAGCTACCACCACGAACACCACCTCGGTAACCACTCCGAGGGAACCACCCCTCACTGCCTGGAGGAGGACCAAAACCACGGAAGACAACCCGTGGAACGTCTCTCCTCTCCTTCTCAAAGCTACGACTCCTCCCATCCCCGTAGTGACCTCGAGGGGGAGAATGCCTAGCAAACCGACCACCCGCCGTTTCTCCCGCACCAACCACCGCGCAACTCCACCTCCGGACCCGAAACCTCTCGACTCACCACCTCGAAAACCACTCCGCCCGAGATTCGGGGGGGGCCGGTTAAACCGCCTAGCCAGGCCGGGCCTAACCGCCCCCCTCTCGGGCCGGGCCGGTCCGACCGCCTAGCCGAGCCGGTCCGACCGCCCCCTCCGAAGCGGCTCCTCGGCCGCGGGAACTCGCATCTCCCCATGCCGAACACTTCTCACCACAGCCTTACCCCTGGGTAGTGGCATACGAGGCTTAGGTACACCATGGAAAGGGTTGTACCTATCCTTGTTCGCCCACTCCTTTGCCATCCTCTCTTCCCGCTTCCTCTTGAAGCAAAACTCATCCTTGTGACCCTCCTTCCCACAATGGCCACAACGGAACCTCACGAGCTTAGATTTTGGCTTGGATTGGGGCTGCTCGCTTGGTTTCTCTCCACTCAACTCCTCCACCGATTTCTCCTCACTTGCCTTCTCTCTCACTTTCCCAAAGAACACTTTCCCCGAAGTGCTCACAAACTTGATGGGCTTTTGGAGATCATTTGTGGGTGTAGGAAATATAGGTGGAGCTGGGGTTGTGTCTAGACGGTTCCTAAGATGGTTGGGTTTTGGAGGGAAATCATTTTTGTGGTGGGTTTTTGGTGGCTCCGGGATATTCTCTCCACTTCCTTCACCAACCTTGTTTGCCCCAAGCCCCTCACCATCTTGCCTCTTAAAGGCCTCGATCATCATCCTCAACTGAGGCTCATGACCGGACAACCAACCCATCAACTTCCTCAAGTCATCATTCTCATCCCGCAAGCGATCAACATAATGCGCAAGCTCCAAATTTTTCAATGCATGCATTTCACGGTGTAGAGCAAGATGTAGGCATGGGTTCCTTCAATTTAGCCTCGAGTGAACTAGTGTAAGCATGCAACTCATCAATCTTAGCATGCAAAACAGGCAAGAAGTGCAAGCACCTAGCAAAGCAGTCTAGACTTAAGCTCACCCACTTCAACCCTAAGCACATCTAGTTCCTCACACTTGGAGGCATGCTTCTCCTTAAACAAAGCAAGATCAGCAAGGAATATGGAGCAATCAAGACAATCATTTTCATCAAGCAACAACGGGGCTAGCCTTAAGCGAATCAATCTCAAGCTTGCTATCAAGCACCTCGTGTCTCTAGCTCAGCCACTCTAGTCCTAGCATCCTCGAGTGAAGCCCTAAGCTCTTTCCTCATTTTCTTGGCCTCTCTAAGCATGTCATCACGGTTATCAAGCAAAGAGCCAAGCCTCTCATTCTCCCCGGCGCAAGAAGGGAAGTTCATCACGCACCTCGTCGTCGAACTCGCAGTCCGAGTCGCTCCGTGTGCTCTTCTTGCTGCCGGAGCTCAACGCCATGGTGCGAAGCCATCTCTCGCGAAGCGCTCACCCCCGCTCGGGTTCTTGGACGACTTCTTGTTCTTGCGGCGATCTCCCTCGTCTTCGCCGGCCGCTCGAGCTCGAGGTGGAGTACGCGGAACCGGAGTCGACGTCGCTCGCTCCAACCATCGCCCGGCCTTGCCTCGGCCCTCCTTCTTCCTCGATCGTCGCTCGTCCTTGTACTTGTTCTTGTGCTTGCTCTTGTGGTCGCGCCTCGAACGGTACTTGCCATCGTTCATCCTCGGCTTGTGCTTGTAGTCGTCCTTGCTCTCGGCCTTCTCCGGCGGTCGGCGACGAAGTGTCCCGCTTGCCGCACCGGGAAGGTGTCCTCGTGTTCCTCCTCATGTTCACGCGGTTCTCGTGCGGCCTCTCGAACCGCCCTCGTCACCGGCGCCGCTCGTCCTCTCCAAGGTCATCAAACTCCTCATCCGGCATAGACATCAAAGTGGAAAACGAGAACATCCTGGTGGATGGGTTAGAGTTAGTCTTTCCTTTGGAACCACCAACGAGGGCAAGACTATGGGAGTCGGGCCGGTCCCTCGAGCTTGGCAGTCATGCCCCTATCCACCTCGGCCCGACTTGAGCTTCGAGAACAGCCTCGTTCACCGTCGCAGTATCGTACCTCTCCGACTCGACTATGGCCTCGAACTTCCCGCCCCATATCGTACGATCCAAAGAGTGTAAGAGCTTGACCGCTCTATCATGATCATCGTACGGGAGCACGTCCACATTGGCCCTCATGTTGTTCACAACCACCGTGAACCTCTGGAACAAGGCATCGATGGACTCACCGGGAAGATGAGTGAAGTTCTCGTACTCTCTCCGGTAGGTCGCATACAACCGTGCCTGAACCTGGGCGTTCCCAACATGAGCCTCCTTCAACACCGCCCAAATCCTACAAGCCAAGTGCTCGGTGTGCACCCGATCGAACTCAGGCTGACACAAAGCACGAAACAAGTAGTCGACCGCCTTATTGTTGGCGTCGAATCTGTCCCTCGACCCTGGAGCAAAGAAATCCATCGGCTGGACATAGCCTGTGTCCACCGTGACATCCCAAAGCAGCTGACCCTTTCCGCGGAGGAACGCACCCATCCGCTTGCTCCACATCTGGTAGTTCTTGCCATCCTTGGATCTTAGACTGGTTAGAGTCAACAAAGACCCGAACCTGGCTCTGATACCACTTGAAGGACCGATAAGGCGACCAGAGAGGGGGGGAGTGAATGGGAGCCGATAAAAATTCTTCTCAAGGGAGATTGAAACTCCGCCAAGACGAACTAGCTCGGTCGAACCCCCGAAATCACACGCTCCGCACTTCTACCTCACGTTTGCCAAAACCACGTAGCCACTGGAGTGCTACTGGTCCTAGGAACAAACTCTACCAAAGAACCACAACACACACGCAAAGACCGACAAGCGGAAACAACTCGAAAGCCGGCTAACCGAGGGGGCGGTTAGACCGGATATGGGGGCGGTTAGACCGCCTCCACCCGGCAACCAAGAAATCCTCCGAAACGCCTCTTCCGAGCACCAAAACACACCACGGTTTCACCAACAGAGATCTCTTGTCAAGGCCATGCTAGCTACCGGAAAATCTTGGCGAAAACCAAAACTTCACCCAAGGGCCTAGGGGCGGTTAGACCGGCTACCGGGGCGGTCTAACCTCCCGTACCCAAGCAACGAACTCCAACCAAGAACACCTAGCAAACTTCACGAGAACGACCCCAAATTTCACCCGACAATCCTCCGATCAAGGCGAACAAACTCACGGGGAAAATCCGGCGAAACAAAACTTTGACCCGGAACACCCCCGGCGGTTAGACCGCCCCCGTAGGCGGTTAGACCGCCCCTTCCGTAAAACGAACCCACCGGTCAAACCTCAACTTCCTCGCGCCCGATCTCCCGAATCACTCCACGGATTGCGGCCCAAACTTCGGGAATAGTCGGGTTACCTCCCGGGCAACCTCTACCTCAAAGGAATCGACCCGAAACGCTCACAATCAAGAGGAATCGAAGAAATCGCTTCTCTAGGTCAAGAACTCGCCCAACTCGAAAAACCACCAAATCGAGTCCGATTCGAAGGGGATTTGGGGGCAAAGTCACCAGCCAAAGAGGCCCAAGAACCTCATACGTGACACCCACCAAAAACCCCAAGAAATCGTTCTCAAAACACCGCCAAAAAGAGCTCCGAAAATCAACATCAAAGAGACGGGAAAACCACCATGAAGAACAACGCCGAACCTTCTATACATGCCATGAATGGTTCGTACAAGGTCTAGTTTGCCACCCAAACATCCATCCCTCTCTCTAGATCTCACATGAAGCTCTCAAACTAGCCTTCTAAAAACCTAAGGAAAATAGAGAACGAAAATGGAAAAACCAAATGAGCTAGGGTTCCAAGAGTTGGCTGCCATCCTCTCACCTCTTGGGTTATATAGGCGGCAGCCGAATGTCTAAAATGCCCCTCTCTACTAACTAGGGATACAAGCCCCTCAAGGGCGGATTTGGAATTCTTGATGTCTTCACCATCGGATGGATGCCCGGCGACCGCACCCTGCGTAGCCTCGACGCACGCCTTGCAATCCCGACGCGTGTCCTCCGCTTCGAAGCTTCTCGGCGCCGGCGGCCGTGGCGGTCGGACCGCCCCCCGGGCGGTTAGGACCGGCCCGGTGGATCCGACCGGCCCCGGGCGGTCCGACCGCCCCTCCCGGGCGGTTGAACCGGCCCGGGTGGCCGCACCTCCTCGTCGAGTCTTCGGCCTCGGTTTTGTGGCTCAACCGAGTAACCCGGGCGGGTTTTCCGGTGAACCACCGCAAACCCCGCGAACTCGGTGTAGCCTCCGCCAATCTCCACTCATGACTCGGCTCCCACGTAGTCCCGGCTCGACCTTGGTTTTGAGGCTCTACCAAGAAACCGTCCACGACTTCATCTTGCTGTTCATGCCACCATGCGGCCCGCACTTGACCCCCGCTGGCCACAGGGTCCCTCGAACGAAGCCTACTTGTCTTCTCCACACCTGGAGGCCTCACCGGCAACAACCTTTCGCGCTTGTTCTTCACCTGCACCAACACGAGTCAAGCCGCAACCTGCACCTGCAATACTTAGCCAAGAATCAGTCCACACAACGTTGTCAATCACTCATCACACAAGGAAGCGACCATCCACCGGTCCTCGAACCACACATGGTCCTCAAGTTCGAGTAGTTCTTGAGCGTCCTCGAGTACTGCTTGTAGAAGTCTTCAATAGTACTTGAACTGCCGCGAGGCTGGAAGGTGGTCCAGCTCATCAGTCTTGAAGTCGAGATTATATGGAAGTGCGGTTGCAAAATCGCACTCCATATGAAGTAGCCCTCGAGCCTTAGGTTGAGTTGCAGACTCTAGCTGAGGGTCAATCTTGATTCCAAATCTTCCGTCTTGAAAAATTTGAATGATGGGTGTAGCATAGCAGCCCCCGAGCCTTGAAATGATTAGGTAATCAATCCAAGGGTCTTCAGTGTTCGCGAAAGCCATCATCTGAGTACTCTTGTAGCGTTCAGCCCCCGAGCTCGTCGCCAAGAGAGCCGTAGGAGCCACGTCGAGTATTTGTTGGTGCTGAGCCCCTGAGCTAGAGAGCTAGCGGAGACTACTTGAGTTGTCATCGAGTAGTAATTTGGTGCATAGCCCCCGAGTTGGGAACTAGCCGCGCCGGTAGAGGTACGCGGAGCGTACTGGAAGTCGTCGCCGAAGCTTGACCTGAAAGTAGAGATGCGTACATTATGTAGCATTTTTGTAGAAATTGAATCTACAAATGACAAATACAAAATATAGATGTAAATGTCATGTGTCATGCTCTTGTTGTGGTCGTTAGGCGTCGAGTAGTTAGCCTGATGCGGTTTAGCGCCCAGTCTCTGTGACCGCTGTTTAGCCATAGCCGCTGGGGGCATGAAGACATGACAGGAGAGCTGGTTTAAGCGCCTGGTCTCTGAGGAGCCTGTTTAGCCGTAGTCGCTGGGGACGTGGAGTCATGACAGGAGAGCCGAGGCTTTGCGCGGATCAAGGCGTGTGCTACTGTAGCGAGACCATTAAGAGGTAGATGAAAGTAGTCGGCGAGGCGACAAGAGAGAGCGCGTTTGCTCGTTGTTCCGCATGGAGGAGAGCAAGATTGCGCAAAGGCCTCCTCGGGGTGTAGTTGTGCGCCTCCAAGACTCAGGCACACGAAACGTCGTGGCAAGAGCCTCCTAATTTGGTGCACCAAGCCTGTGGCAGCAGTCAACACCCCCAAGGAATAGGCCGGCATGGTGTAGCTCGCTGGCGGTAGCCGTTGAGAGGCGTACACGAAGTAGTCTTTGGCGTTGGTTCCTGTATGTGGAGAGCAAGCCAAAGAAAGAATAATTATTGAAATAAGTGACTTAGCTTAATTCGCGGACGAGTGTTGACGAAGCCGTGGCGGTCGGTGATGGAGCCGCGACGGTTGGAGCTGAAGTCGACTAGTCGGAGGTGGATCCGACTAGTTGTTGATGTCGCGGGAGCCGTCCTCGACTAGTTTTCTGGTTGAGACTAGTCGAGGTAAGTAGTCGAGGTAGTCGTACGCCCAGAAGACGACATCGCGGCGGTGTACGGCGTAGTCGATGTAGAGCCGCTGCGGCAGGAAGACGAGTATTCGCGGCGCACGGCGAGGTTGACGTAGAGCCTGTGCAGCCGGGTGACGAGTAGTCGCGGCGTACGACAGTGTTGAGGTAGAACCCGTGCGGCCGGATCACGAGTAGTCGCGGCGCACGGTGGTGCTGAGGTAGAGCTTGTGCTACCGGGAGACGATGTAGTCGTGCTCGTGTTGATGCAGCCGGATGTAGGCGTAGTACTGCTTTTGTGCATGTTCTGTGTGCACCAAGCGATGATCTTGAATTGCTTGCTCCGAATCGAATTGGTATTGAACTCGGCAACTTCCTCTGTTGCACCGTGATGCACGAATCTCAGTAAGGCATGGTACCAAATCCATCTCGGACTTGATGTTGGAAACAATAGTTGCCTTGATTCGTTCCGGACTGGAATTCGAACTCGACGAGACAAAAATTTGCTTGAACTCGCCAGGATATGACATAGTTGCATGTTGTGTCGTCGATAGACGGAAACTGGACAACAACGTTGTCACTTCGTAGATTGACTTGGACGACGGTCCTTCGAATTCGCCGATGATCGTGACGATGGCCCCACGGTGGGCGCCAGCTGTCGGTGTTTAAACCACTCGATCTCCATGGGAGGTACCCGCAGCAAGGTAGAAGGTGGGGATCGCCATGATCTGGAACCCGAAGGTATGAGCGAGGACACAAGACACAAGATTTATATAGGTTCGGGTAGCCAGAGTAGCTACCCTACGTCCTGTTTGGAGTAGTATTGCGCCCTGCGCTTGGTGTTGTTCCCCGGAGGGATTGGAGATGTGCGGCTAGGTACCCCACCCTCCTTTATATAGTCCAGGGGGCGGGTTCCTAGTCGGTTACAAGGCAGGAGTCCTAGTAGGAGTACAGGGGAATTCTACTAGGAGTCCGTCTTCTACTATTCTTCCTTCCTTGCATGAGTACCCGTGGTGTATGCCCGACACCGTCGCCTTCAACCGCGGCGACACCTTCGTGTTCGGCGCTTGGGTCTGCACTGCTGATGGCGCGGGCTTCTTCCAGCGCCGCCTGACCATGCAGCCCAACCCGAAGACAGGCTTCGTGACGCTTCCTGAAGTTGTCACAGGTGAACTCGCCGGCAAGTTTGGCGAAATTTCACTCTTTAACCACCACGCTGACCTCGAGCTCGAGTCCGTCTCCAACTCGAACTCGACGTCGCCATGGGCCATCGCATGCGAGCCGGTTGCTCAGCCATCGCAGGTGGTCCCCTCACCACGCGAGCACTCCGCGCGTGGCCCCCGCATCCTCGGCCCGGGCCCGCACGGGGGCTCCCACTTCGCGCCGGGCCGGCAAGGAGCCCGTACCCGAGTACAACTCGGACTCCGACGCCGCCTCCGATCGCGTTTCGGACTCCAGCCCTCTCTCCGAGTTCTACTCGAACCCGGACTACGAGTTCGACTTCGGGTCGGACCCTGAGGGGCCCGAGTCCGAAGACGACTCCATTGAGCTTCCCTTGTCAGGGCCAGCCTCTGGGCTGGTTATAAAATCCACACCGGCCGGGAGATACGTCTACTGGCCAGACCGCAAGCCTGCTGACCTGGTGAAGGGAGACTCACGCTATGTCGCCTACATCGACTCGCTACCGTTCCAGGAGGGAACGCCGCTGGCCTGGGCTGACTCAAACACACCAACTTAGGTGGCACCCTCCGAGTCCAGCCTTGGCACCCCCGATCGCCAAGTCTTCATGGCTGCCGGCGACACCCCAGGGCCCTCAGGCACGGCTCAGGACAAGTACCTGGAGGACATCTCCTCCGACGAGCTCTCTGCTGATGCCCCACCTAATGAGACTCCGGCGGACAGAGACACTCGACGTGAACGCAACAGGAAGCGCAACGAACGTCGTCGGCGCCTCCGCGACAACCTCCCCATCCGCAACCTTGCGGAAGCTCTCGAGGCGGTCGAGAGCAGAGTACACACCACCCCTGAGCAATGCCTCATGTCGATCACAGCGATCGCACGTCGTGCTCGGTGGCATACGCGCTGGAGAGGTCATCGCCAAGCTCGCTGAAGAAGCCTACTTCATGCGGGTCGACAACGAGTCAACCAACCTCCTCCGGCCTAAACCCCGCGACAACGAAGCTACTAGTCGCAGCCGCCAACAATGGTCCCAACCGTACTCGAGCTGACCTCCCAGCCGAGCCAAACCGTCGCCGCTCCAACGCCGGCGGACCTTCACAGCAAGACCACGGCAACCGAGAAGTTGTTCCCCACCGCGCTCCGGCCGGTGGCGGCGGCAACGATCCCGACGGCGGCGGCAGCGACGGCGGCAGCTCCAACCATGGGGCCAACAGGAGGGCTGGAGGCGGCGGCAGTCGCGGCGGCCGAGGCCACGCGAACAGCCACGCCTCCGGTGCCTCGCAGGGCGGCTACGACGCTCGCCAGAAGATTGAGGAGCTGCGGCGGAAGAAGTCGACCACTGCCGCTGAGGGCGACGGCTTCCCCGCCTTCTCACCTCGACTTCGCAACTTGCTCCTCCCCGACAAGTTCAAGCCTTTGGGGATCACCAAGTACGACGCGAAGCAGGATCCCATCCAGTGGCTCCGATGCTACGCCCTCTCCATCGAGAACGCTGGCGGCAACAGCGATACCAAATGCCTCTACTTCCCCTTCTGCCTGGACCAAGCACCACTCACATGGCTCGAGTCGCTGGACAAGCACTCGATCGACAAGTGGGACCAGCTGAAGGAGCAGTTCACGAGCAACTTCGCGGGCGCCATGGGCCGATCGGGTACTCGCATGGACCTGGCCATGATCAAGCAGGAACAGGGCGAGACCCTCCGCAAGTACATGCGCCGCTTTTTCGACAAGCGCGCTACTGTCGTCGACGTCACCGACAAGGAGGTCATCGACCTCTTCCAGGACGGCCTCTACCACCACCGCACCTTCGAGGACTTCGGTCGTCACCGTCCCAGGTCCATCCCCCACCTCAAGGACATGATCACGTCCTGGGCGAATGAAGAGGACAAGGCCAACGCCAAGTACGACGCCATCCGTGGCAAGGCCAAGCAGAACCAGGGCGGCGGCAGCGGCAGCAATGCAAACCAAGGTGGCCGCAACAACAACAATAACAACAGCAACTACTCGGGTCCCAACCGCAAGTGCAAGCCAGACAACACCGTCACGGCTATCCAGCGCCCTGCGAAAGGGAACTCGAAGAAGAACTCTGGCGGTTTCAAAGACCTGCTGAAGGAGAAGTGCCCGTGGCATCCAAACGGCAACCACACCACCGAGTAGTGCTACCAACTCAGGCATGCACTCAAGGATACGCCGGAGCCACCGCACCCTCACGACCAAAAGGGCAAGAAGAAGGACGGCGACAACAACGACTTCCAAGAACCCGAGAAGACCGTCAACGTCCTCTTCGATGGACTGCCCAGCAGGCGAGAGCAGAAGGCTACCTGTCGTGAAGTAATGTCCATTGAGCCAGCGGTCCCGACCCTCTCAGGTGGTCGGAGGTACCCATCACCTTCTCCCGCGCGGACCAATGGACCAGCTTCTCCGAACCAGGACGGTTCCCCCTCGTGCTGAAGCCAACGGTGGCGGGCTCCAAGCTCAACAAGGTGCTCATCGACGGTGGAAGCGGGCTCAACGTCCTCTTCACCAAGACCTTGAAGAAAATGAAGCTCGACATCACCCCCATGCTCACCAAGAGCAGCACGCTCTTCTACGGCATCGTCCCCGGCAACGCGGCTATTCCACTGGGCTCAGTGGTCCTGCCAGTTACCTTCGGGGCGTCTCGGGACAACTATCGTACCGAGTACATCAAGTTCGAGGTCGCGGACTTCGAGACCTCTTACCACGCCATCCTCGGCAGACCAGCCATCGCCAAGTTCATGGCGGTGCCCCACTACACCTACTTGGTACTCAAAATGCCAAGCCCAGCCGGTGTACTCTCCCTCCAGGGGGACTTGAAGATCTCCCACGACTGCGACACCGAAGCCGTGGAGATCGCCTCTACAAACCAAGTACCCAACGCGATGATGGAGGTCTACGCCGCGTCGAAGAAGCTTGCTACAAGTGAACTCGACATCCCGGAGAAGTCCGACAAAGACCAACAAGCCTCGCCCACCCGAGGAGGTACTCGTCAAGACGGTCGACCTCGAACGAGCGACCCCAGCAAGACCACCACCATCGGGGCTAGCCTCGACCCCAAATAGGAAGACGAGCTCATCAGCTTTCTTCGGGCTAACCGCGACATCTTCGCGTGGAAGCCGACGGACATGCCGGGAGTGCCCAGTGGAGCTGATTGAGCACTGCCTCAACGTCGATCCAAAGGCCACCCCCAAGCGACAACACCTCCGACGCTTTGCCGACGACAGACGGGACGCCATCAAGAAGGAACTCACCAAGCTACTCGCAGCTGGCTTCATCAGAGAAGTTTTCCATCCTGAGTGGCTCGCCAACCCTGTCCTCGTCCGCAAGAAGAACTCGAACGAGTGGAGGATGTGCGTCGACTACACCGACCTCAACAAGCACTGCCCCAAGGACCCCTTCGGGTTGCCGCGGATTGATCAAGTCATCGACTCCACCGGGGGGTCGCGACCCGCTCTCGCTTCCTCGATCGCTACTCCGGGTACCACCGGATCGTAATCAAGAAAGAAGACCAGGAGAAGACCGCGTTCATCACCCCGTTTGGCGCGTCATCGCTACACGACCATGTCATTCGGGTTGAAGAACGCCGGCGCTACCTACCAACGGGCCATCCAGCACCGCTTCAAGCGGCAACTCAACAAGAACGTCGAGGCCTACGTGGATGACGTGGTTGTCAAAACCAGGGACTCCAGTACCCTCATCGACGACCTTGAAGAGACCTTCGCATCACTACGCGAGTACCGCTGGAAGCTCAACCCGAACAAGTGCGTCTTCGGCGTCCCTTCGGGCAAACTACTCAGCTTCATCATCAGCCAGCGCGGCATTGAAGCCAACCCCGAGAAGATCTCCGCCATCACCAGCATGAAAGCTCCCACGAGCATCAAAGACGTCCAGAAGCTGACGGGGTGCATGGCGGCGCTGAACAGATTCATCTCGAGGCTAGGAGAACGGGGCCTCCCCTTCTTCAAACTACTCAAGCATCACGAGAAGTTCGTGTGGACTCCAGAGGCGGATCAAGCCCTTGCCCAGCTCAAGGACTTCCTTTCAAAGCCACCGATCCTCACGGCTCCTCACAAGGGCGAGCGGCCATCGCTCTACCTAGCCGCGACTACTCACGTGGTCGCATCGCCATCGTTGTCGAGCGGCGGGAAGACGGCCACGCCTACCCGGGCCGGCGCCCGCCTACTTCGTCGGCGAGGTTCTATCGTAGTCCAAGGCTCGCTATCGGCCGTGCGAAGCTCCTGTACGCTCTACTCATCACCTCGCGGAAGCTACGACACTACTTCCAAGAGTACTCGGTCTCTGTCGTCACCGACTACCCGCTCGGCGACATCCTGCGGAACCAAGATGCCACCCGAAGAATCTCCAAGTGGGCTGTCGAGCTCGGCGCCCTCACCATAGACTTCAAGCCACGCACAGCCATCAAGTCGCAGGCACTAGTCGACTTCATGGAGGAGTGGCGGGAGAACCAGCTATCTACTCCCACCGTGCGACCAGAGCATTGGGTGATGTACTTCGACGGCTCACTCAACCTCGAGGGCACAGGTGCAGGGGTACTCCTGATCTCTCCAACGGGCGAACAACTCAAGTACGTCCTGCAGATCTTCTGGAAGGTCTCAAACAACGAAGTCGAGTACGAAGCTCTCCTACACGAGCTCCGCCTCGCGGCTTCACTGGGGATCAAGCGGCTACTAGTCTACGGCGACTTCGCAGTGGTCATCAACCAAGTCAACAAGTCCTGGGACCGCAACAAGGAGAACATGGACGCCTATTGCCTAGAAGTCCGCAAGCTCGAGAACAAATTCTATGGTCTCGAGTTCCATCACATCGTCCGCGACAATAACGTTGCAGCGGACGTCCTCTCGAAGCTTGGATCCACCCGCGCTCAAGTGCCAGCGGGTGTCTTCGTCCACGAGCTCCACGCGCCATCCATCCCGGAGCCGGCGCCACCGACCACTGTCCCAGCCCATCCACCAGCTGGGCAGGAGGTCATGATGATCGACGTGGACTGGAGGCAACCCTTCATCGACTACCTCAGCGAGCAGAAGGTCCCCTCCGACAAAAACGCGGCCGAGCAACTCGTCCGCCGCGCCAAGTCCTACGTTCTCGTCGGAGACAAGCTTTACAAGCGGGGCGCATCTTCTGGAGTACTCATGAAGTGCGTCCCTCGTGAAGAAGGCAAGGACATCTTGGAGGAGATCCACAAAGGCATCTGCGGCAACCACGCGTCCTCACGCACGCTGGTCAGCAAAGCCTTCCGGCGAGCCTTCTATTGGCCCACAGCCCTGGGCGACGCCGAAGAACTCGTCCGAAAGTGACAAGGATGCCAGTACTTCGCCAAGCAGCAACACGTCCCAGCCTACAAGCTAGTCACCATACCGCCAACCTAGCCCTTTGCTTGCTGGGGGCTCGACATGATTGGGCCACTGCCAACTGCGCCAGGAGGATTCAACAGGGTACTGGTGGCTATCGACAAGTTCACCAAGTGGATCGAGGTCAAGCCGGTCACATGCCCCAAGGCTGACAGAGTACTCGACTTCCTGGATGAACTCGTACACCGCTATGGGCTACCCCACCGCATCATCACAGACCTGGGGTCCAACTTCAACAACCACCAGTTCTGGGAGTAATGCGAGAACAGCAGGATCGACGTCCGATACGTCTCAGTCGCCCATCCACGGGCCAACGGACAAGTCGAGCGCGCCAATGGGATGGTGCTCGACGCTCTCAAGAAGCGGCTACACGACGCCGCGAACTCCAAAGGGGGCAAGTGGATCAAGGAACTACCCAACGCACTCTGGGGGCTACGGACTCAACCATCCAAGCCAACGGGGCAATCCCCCTACTTCCTGGTCTACGGCTCAGAAGCCATCCTCCCTGCCGACGTTATATGGAACTCGCCAGCAGTGGAGCACTACGACGAAGGCGTCTCAGAAGACAGCAGACGAGTTGACATCGACCACCTCGAAGAAGCTCTCTGCGCTGCCCTCGTCCAATCAGCAAGGTACCTGGAGGGTATCCGACGCTACCATGATCGCAACGTCAAGAAACGCTCCTTCAACGTTGGAGATCTTGTCCTCCGCCGTATCCAGAACACGGAAGGACTTCACAAGCTCAGCTCCCCCTGGGAAGGTCCCTTCACAGTGGCAAAGGTGACCGGGCCGGGCTCCTATCGCCTCCAGACACTTGAAGGCGAAGACATCAACAACTCGTGGAACGTCGACCAGCTCTGTCGATTCTACGCCTAGTCTACACGACTACTCTGGGTTCAAGTCTACACGACTACATCAACACCCCCTGGCCGTAAGCGACCCTCCGGGTCCTAGCTCCAGTCTCCGGACTTCACCTCTCCAGGATCCAGCCTGCGCGGCTACCTACGGACCCTGGGCTGCAACGAGCGTCAAGGACTCTAGCAGCGGTCTGCCAAGAGACCACACTTCAAGATCCAGCCTGCACGGCTACTTACGGATCTCCGATCCAGCCTACATGGCTACCTACGGATCAACTGCTGTAAGCGGCTACCCGCTCCAGCCGCTACTCGGTACCGTAAGCGACCTCCGGTCCAAGCGACTACTCTGCAACTACGGCCCTGGCCATCCAGGTGTACTTCTTCAGTAATAAAGATTGATCGTTCATCAACTTCTTTACTGCCTATTCCCTACAACGGGACTACTAAAGTCGAGTACTACTACTCGCATCCACTCCACGATGGGGGCTTCGCACTCTGAGATCGCGACTACAAGTACTCATTGCTGGAAAATTTTTTTTCATTGATACTTGAACAATTCATTACAATTGTTTTTCCTGTACAACCATGGCTTCTAGCTACCTATTACAGGGCTACTGGAGGTTCAGCTTCTCAGCTACCTGCTCTGCGATGGGAGCCATCTCGCTCCGACGGCTCGCACATCTTGCTCATCGGAGCAGTTGGCGGCTACCCCGCCGGCGACTACCTCCACTGGGGCCTTCGGGAAGTACGACTTCATGAAGGCCAAGACTTGTCTTGGGATCGACCTGGCCATATGCTTCACGTAGGCGGCCAGCCGGCTTGGAGCTTCCTTGAGGCGATCCACCAGAGGAGCGATCTTGGGGCCGCCCGGGTGCGGCACCAGGAGCCTTGCGATCGGCAGTGCGGCTTCTTCCAACTCCTTCAACTGGGCCCGCAATGCCTCGCAGTCTTCGTTCAACTTCTGCAAGGATTTGTAGCAGTTGACGAGATCTCTGTCAGAAGCAATCCGAAGCTCCATATGCTTCTCGCACTCGAAGGCGAGTTCTTTGTAGTCGAGCTCGAGTACCTGGCGGGCTTCTTGCTCCAGGCAGAAGAGGTTCTTCATGCTCGTCTCTGAGGCCTTCAGCTGCTCCACCTGGCCCTCAAGCTCTGCAACACAGCAACGCAACAGCGGGTCAGATGCTTCTCGACCTCCAACAAGTACCCGATAAGTTGAAGGGTATCCCTTTATTCTTGTTGCGGAGGCCCTTATTCTTCCGCACCAAGTCGTCGCCCTTCGCCTGCAACTCCTGGACGTCGTTGTGGTACTTGGCGAAGGCGGCATCAAGCTCCGACTGCATGGCAGCCGCGTGCTTCCGCGACTTCACAAGTTGCTCTTCTAGCGCCTCGGCTCGGAGCACCGTGTCGCCATAGCCCTGTAGCAGGTTCGACTTGTCGCGGGACCGCTCCGCAACATCCTGCACAAGACAACTCAAGTCACGAAGAGTACTCAATGACAAAGGATTGGCTACTCAAAAGGCTACGGCTACTTACCTTCATCCACTGCTCGGCTTGACGGATCGCCTCCAGATGTTTGGCTACCGTCGCCGGCTCGATGAGATCGTCCGCGAGCAGCTCTATCCCGCCGCGACTACTCGCGGTGGTCTCCGTCATCGGCGCAGAGCGGATGGGCTCTGCGTCCTGGATCTCGGGGGAGCGGATAGCCACCTCCAGAGCAATCTCTGGCGACGTGGTGACCGCCTCTCCCCCGGCGATCTTCTCGACGACCTCCTCCACGGGCTCGGGGGCTCCTTCCGCAGCCTCTGGGGCCTCTGGTGTCAACCTCTGCATTGGCACCCCTGCAGGGATGTCACCACCTTCAGCGCCTGTCAAAAGAGATGGCAAGTGCATCAGTGCCTACGAATACTCCTCGTGGAGCCCTGTAGCTTCAAGAAGGGTACTCACCTTCGACTACACTGGCCTCCGGCAGCGGCGCCTCGGCAGTCGGTGGCTCAGTCGCGGCTTGGGTAGCGGGAGCGGCCTCCTCGGCGGGCGGCCCGATTTCTTCCGCCGCCGCTGATGAGGGCTCATCCCCCTCCCAAGACAAATCCGTGGACCTCCTGCAGAAACATTCACAGATGGTCGTCAGTCAACATCGACTACTGCAACAAGTACTACTCGCAAGGATACGGTACTTACAAGTTCGACCGGACAATGGTCACGGCCGGAGCACCGAGGATGCTGGCGATATCGACCAGTCCACCCTCGGCGGGCGTCTCCCCCTGCACCCTTGCGGCTACCGCCTCCTCCACAGCATCGGCGGCCGCGCGGCGGTCTCCGCGCTCCGAGGCCACCACCTCTTCAACGGCGGCGGCCACGGTCCCGTGCTCCCTTGTGGAGCTGGGGGCTGGCGCTCCAGTTGCGCCAAGATTTCTTCAACAGTGGGGGCTGGACTACGACTTCCAGCTGGCTCCCCCACCGTGTCCCACACGCCCTCGTCGCCCTCTTCGACGGGCTCCGCTGGCGGCACCTCCTGCATACAAGGAAGACCACTCGTTAGCAAAAGTACTCAAACAACGGGTACTCGACTACTCTGCTCAAGACAACTTACCTCCTTAGGCGTGGTCTCTGAGACCTTCAGCTTCTTCGTCACCCGCTTCCTGGCGGGGTTGCGTGGCTTCCGTGGCGGCGCAGCCAGGCTAGCCTCCAGGCTAGCCGGGGGGTCTTGTACCAGCGGAACATGAGGCAAGCCCGGGCGGCTAAACCTCGACCGCAGCTGGAAGTGGTCCTGCAACGTCTCCTCGTCCTCGTCGTCGTCGTCGAAGGTATCCTCCACGACGACGGTGTCGTGGCCTTCACCGACTTCTCGGTGCTCCTTAGCCTTCCCCTCCATCGGGATCTCGATTCCGCTCGGAGGTGGCTGCGGCTCGGAGATGAACTTCTTCACGTCATCCTGCGCAGAGACAAGACGTCAGCAACTCTACTACAAGCAATCACTACTCGACTAGGGGAGTACGACTACTCACCTCCTTGGGCGGGCGCGCGGCGGAGTACTCCTCGACAGGGCACGCCGTGTACGGCGGCATGTCCTTGAAGATCCGCGACAACCTCTCGATGATGTCGTTGTCGTCCAGCTCGCCTCCCGGCATCCGCGACGTGTGTCGTCGCCGGTGTACTCGAAGCTCAGGGTCTCCCGAGCCATCAACGGCTGGATCCTTCGCTTCATGAAACTGAAGGCCACGTGCTCGGCCCTCAGTCCTGCCTCCCTGAGCACCTTGATGCGTGCTAACAACTCGGGGAGCTGGATCCCCTCTTGCATGGTGGGCTCCGTGTTCCACCATTCACGGTGCCTGGGCTGCCATCCGCTCGGCTTCGGCAGGCCGGGGTGGTGGTTCGTGATGCAGAATCACCTGGTCTTCCAGTCTGTGTTGGAGTCGACAAGCTTGTACGCCAAATACTGCTTTGCGGCGTCTTCCCTCAGATGGATGTCGGCTCCTCCGACTACCCTGGGGTTCGTGGCACTTGGTTGTGGCTTGACGCGGAAGAACTTCCGGAAAAGCACCCAATGCGGCTTGATCCCGAGGAAGGCTTCGCAGAAGTGGACGAAGACCGCCGTATGGAAGATGCCGTTGGGGTTCAGGTTCAGGTACTCGATCCCGTAGTACCCGAGCAGCCCCTTGAAGAAATCGCTGGCCGGGAGCGCAAGACCGCGCTCCACGAACCGCGCAAACATTGGAATCTCGTCTTCGGCCTTCTCCATCGGATATGGGTCTCCAGCGGCGGACCTCCACATGTCGACTTCCTTCTACCTGATGAACCCACTGTTCAGGAGGGTCAGCAGATCCTCCGTCTTCACTTTGGACTTCTTCCACTTGCGGCTTGGATCAGCCCGCGGTGGAGACATGGGCGGCGTTGCTCCGGTGGCAGCCGCAGCGGCCTCTTCGCGGCCCCTCTTCTCCCCGGCGGCCTTGGACGTCTTGGACGGTGACGGCTTCATCCTCCAAGTGCAAGGCGTCTTCACTCGCATCCGCTCGGGGGCTACCCTAAAAGCTTTGGGTGGCGGCGCACTTGGATCTACTACGGCGGCAGCAAGCGCTGGGAGTGGATTCGCTTCAGATGCAAATGGAATGGCTGCAGCTCGAATGGGTGAAAAACCCTAAGGGTTTTGGCTTCTATTTATAAGCCAAACCGGCTCCGCAACGGGCGGCTGGATAAGTTCACACGCGGCTGACTCAGCGGTTGCACGTGACTCTTCGTATTCTGCTAGTCGACGCGCCTCACCTCGGGGGCTCGGCTACTTCTACTCGACTACCTGGGAAGCGGCTAGTCTCAAGAGCATCTCAGGACACATTCTTCAAGAAGACCCTTCAATTCGAGAGGAAGTACTCGACTCAAGGCTCGGGGGCTCCGTGCCACGTGTCCTTCGGTTTTTTTCTCTCCGGATTTTTTGGGATTTTCTTGCCAAGACTTCAGATGGACCCTCAGCCAGAGCCCGCGGCTCAACCTAAGGCTCGGGGGCTACTCCATATGGAGTGCGATTTTGCAATCGCACCTCCATATCAGCTCCGGCTTCAAGACAAGACAGGCAGCTTTTGAAGACCTTCGAAGGCAGTTTTCGAGGACGCTTGGGACTACTCGAGAAGACTTCAAGATTGCTCAAACATCGGTGGAGTACATTCCGGCCCTCGGGATGCTTCGACTACTTTTGAGGACTTTTGACTTGTAGCACTCAGGGACGCTTGAGGACTACTCGTTAAGGCCGTCAAGACTACTTGAAGCTATCCTTCTCGACTACAAAGTACTCGGGGGCTTGTCGTATGGACCTCCCTGGGCCCACTACCTCGGTGGGTACCAGGACCGACTACTCGGTGGGCCCCTGGGACTACCCGGCTTGCGCTACACGGCACCTGAAGGCGTGGAGCACAAGGACTACACAGGAGTAGTACTCGGTTAGGGAGCTGTACATGTTCCGCACTGTATAGAGGACTCCTAGACGTACTCGGCTAGTACTCTCTCCCTACTCCGACTTGTAACCCTGCCTCTCGGACTATATAAGGCGAGGCAGGGACCGATCACCTCATCCAATCTCCTCTCATACAACTCGCGGCGCACTATTGCACCATCTTGTAATCGTGCCCTATCAATCCAGAGCTACGCAGCATACAGGACGTAGGGTATTACGCACCTCGCGGCCCGAACCTGTCTAAATTGTGTGCCACGTGTCTCTTCCTTCGAGTTACCGATCTCGGCGAGTCACAATCATCTACTTCGGGTACTCCTCGTAGTAGGTTGCCGGTCTAAAACACCGACAGGTACGGATCCCCGGTGGCGGCCCTCCACATGTCCACCTCTTTCTCGCGAAGGAATTCACTGTTCAGCAGGGCGAGCAAGTCTTCGGTCTTCGCCTTGGACTTCTTCCACTCGCGGTTTGGATCTGGCCGCGGCGGGGACACCGGCGGTGATGTCCCTGTGACAGATCCGGTGGCCTCCTCACGGCCCCTCTTCTTCCCGCCGGCGGCCTTCGCGGTCTTCGACGAAGACGGCTTCATTCTCCAAGTGCACGGTGTCTTCACGCGCATCCGCTCGGGGGCTGCTGTGGTGGCTCTTCGCGGTGGCGCACTCAGATCTACGCTTCACTCAGCGGCAGCGGCGTGCACTGGTGGCGATTCCTGGCCAAGATCTACTGGGAATGGCCACAACTGTGTAGGGTGAAAAACCCTAAGGGTTTCGGCTTCTATTTATAAGTCAACGCGGCCCTCCAACGGCTGGATGGATAAGTCTGCGCTTGGCTGACTCAGCGGCCGCGCGCGACCCTTCAACTTCAACTAGTCGACGCGCCTCACCTCGGGGGCTCGGCTACTTCTACTAGACTTCCTGAGAAGCGGCAAGACTCAAGAGCATCTCAGGACACATTCTACAAGATGACCCTTCAATTCGAGAGGAAGTACTCGACTCAAGGCTCGGGGGCTCCGTGCCACGTGTCCTTCGGTTTTTTCTCCGATTTTTTCGGGATATTCTTGCCAAAACTTCAGATGGACCCTCAGCCAGAGTCTACAACTCAACCTAAGGCTCGGGGGCTACTCCATATGGAGTGCGATTTTGCAATCGCACTTCCATATCAGCTTCGGCTTCAAGACAACACGGGCATTGTTGAAGACCTTCAAGGGCAGCACTCGAGGACGCTTGGGACTACTCGAGAAGACTTCAAGATTGCTCAAACATCAGCTGGAGTACATTCCAGCCTCGGGATGCTTCGATTGCTCTTGAGGACTTTTGACTTGTAGTACTCGGGGACGCTTGAGGACTACTAGTTAAGGCCGTCAAGACTACTTGAAGCTATCCTTCTCGACTACAAAGTACTCGGGGGCTTGTCGTATGGACCTCCCTGGGCCCACTACCTCGGTGTGTACCAGGACCGACTACTCGGTGGGCCCTTGGGACTACCTGACTTGCGCTGCATGGTACCTGATGGCGTGAAGCACAAGGACTACGGAGGAGAAGTACTCGGTTAGGAAGCTGTACATGTCCCGCACTGTATGGAAGACTCCTAGACGTACTCAACTAGTACTCTCTCCCTATTCCGACTTGTTACCCTGCCTATTCCGACTAGGAGGGTTACAAGTCGGAATAGGGAGAGAGTACTAGTCGAAGTCTACGTGGATGACGGGGTTGGCGAGCCACTCAGGATGGAAGACTTCTCTGATGAAGCTAGCCGCGAGTAGTTTGGCGAGTTCCTTCTTTATGGCATCTCGTCTGTCGTCGGCGAAGCGGCGGAGGTGTTGTCGCTTGGGGGTAGCTTTAGGGTCGACGTTGAGGCAGTGCTCGATCAACTCCCTGGGCACTCCTGGCATGTCCGCTGGCTTCCACACGAAGATGTCGCGGTTAGCCCGGAGGAAGTTGACGAGCACGTCTTCCTATTTGGGGTCGAGGCCGGCCCCGATGGTGGTGGTCTTGCTGCTGTCGCCTGTCCCGAGGTCGATCGTCTTGACCTGAACCTCCTCAGCTGGCTGAGGCTTGTTGGCTTTGTCTGACTTCTCAGGGATGTCGAGTTCACTTAAGGCAAGCTTCTTCGACGCGGCGTAGACCTCCATCATTGCGTTGGGTACTTGATTTGTGGAGGCGATGAAGCGTCCCCTCATCTGAGGTGACTAAATGTGACACAAATACCAGTCCCAAGAGGCCAGTAACACATTTATTACAATAGGTGGATCAGTCTTTTACATCACGGCGACACAGAGGGCACGGAAGTGCCAACGCTACAAGGAACAACACAAACGCTAACGACCACACTACGATAGCAAAAGCTTCCAAAGCCTCTTCAGAGTACCACACCATGGAAGCTCTCTGTGGAGGCCCTGGGTACACAGGCACGGTTGGGTGTAGGGCAGCGACCTACTCGACGTCTTCGGGAACAAAATCGGGATCCTCCTCTGAAAAACAGTTAGTTAAACAAGGGTGAGTACAAACGTACTCAACAAATCCAACCCCACCCATGGAGGGGCTTATAAGCAGAATCATGCATAGAGTATAACAAGGATCAGGATAAGGTTCATTTCGCAAACTTACTCATGCAGGGGTTCATTTCAAAAAGGTTTTCGCAAATCATTTTCACAACCAATGTGGAACTACCGGACTCCCCGTCCACAGTAGCCCAGGCACACAGCCACACACTTCACCCGGAAAACAACTCACGCCAGAAAAACATCCCAAACCCAAACACTAGTTTTGTGACCACACCGTGACTCGTCCAATACCGTGGACACGGCTATTCGAATAGGTTTGACACTCTGCAGAGGTTGTACATCTTTACCCACAAGTAGGGTACCGGCACACGGACACCTTAGTGCCGGTGCGGATCCTATCGAAGCGATTACCCACCTTAGCTAACACTACAAGCCACCACGGAAGCAACCAAGGGGTTATCCCACATAACCAGGGCGTACCTCACACAGAGTGTACCCCTACTCCTTGGTCTCCCGCCGCTCACCCGCACACCAAATGGCAAGTAGATTAACTAGTGGGGTTTATGCTAAGCCGTTGCCACATACAACGGTCGAGTGGTTGTACGATAATTTGGGTCAAGTGAGATGTCACGCAACCAGGTCCTTAACCGACAAGATGGACAACTCCCAACACGCTCAACCACATAGGTACGAGCTCACCCATACTCCTGACACACACGTCCATCCTGTCTACTCAGTTCTTTACTCATTTCCAAACATATCCCATTTCCATTTTTAAAGCACTCACACATTTTGAAAGCACTCACACATTTTCAAAGCACTCATTTAGGCCAAAACAAGGTTCAATCATAGCAATCAAGGGTGGCTATCCTACCATGTTTTTGCAGTAAAACAATATGCAATTTATAAAATGGGTATAGGGTTGTATTTATAAAACTAGGACCAAAGCATGCATCAAAGGATGAGGTTGAACTTGCCGTCTTCGAAGTCTTCGGGGAGTTCCGGCTCGGCGTTCGGGATCTCGGGCTCCTGCTTGCAGTAGTCGGCTCCAAACTCCGGCTCGGGGTACCTTCCTTCGTTCACTCTGTCGGCTATAGCGCACACACAGGCAAGCAAGCAATCAATATAAGCATACACAATTTCTCCGACTGAGCTCGCGGAAGGTAATTAAATAAAATAGGGGAAATAAATATTATGCAGGGGTTTTGGGTGACGGACGGGTGGCGGTGCAACCGACACGGGTGTGAGGAAGGTTGGGCGCGATTTGGATTAAAATCGCGCATGAAATGTCGGGTTAAAGGAGGTGTTTAGGGTTAATTAGGGGCCTGTTAGTATTTTATTATAAAATAAAAGGGCTTAATTATAATATTTAAACCTAGAGGGGGTGTTACTAAATAGTCCAGGGGCATAATTGTAAAGGGACAGGGTTGTTTTTGTGGTTTAATTTAAAGCATAGGGTCTGTTTTGAAAGAAAAGAGTGAGGGAAATAGAGGGGGGTAGGTTTTGGATAAGTGGGAAAAGGGCAGGGGGTATGGGCAAAATGCCCTTCTTCTTCCTCCCTCCCTCACGACACAGAACGCAGGAGACAGGGAGGCCGACCGTGGAAGGGGGGAGGGGCGCCGGCGACCTGGTGCACGGCGACGGCCGGGAAGTGGGGCAAAACGAAGAGGAGGTCAAGGGCAACCGATTCCGCTCCTTACCTCGGGCTGGGGTGCTCCAGAGAGGCGGATCGACGGCGGCGGGCGGCGACCGGTTATGGTGGTCGGTGGTGGCGGTGCTTGGGAGCTTGGGAGGCAGGGAGGCTTGGTTGGGGTGGTGTGTGGCGAGGTGGGGAGCCGGTCCGGCCCTTTTATAGGCGCGGGAAGGTCGGTTCGGCGAGGATATTTTGAGCTTCGCGGAGCTCCAATGGCCGGCAATGGAGGTTCAGGAAAAATCCCGGCGTGGACTCCGACCAGCGGGATTCTCGGTCGATTGGCTGCTGTGTGAATTGACCCGTCGTGCAGGGCTGCTGTGGCCGTGGAGGGGAGACCGTCGGGGAAGTAATGGTGGCCGGTTTGGAGGTGACAACTCGCTGCCTGGTCTTCGTTTGTCAGAGCAATGGAGGGGGAGGTGCTGCCGGCTGCAGGCGCGGGGCCATCCCTGGCGTGCTGCCTAGGAGAGGGGGGCGCCGTCTGGAGGAGGGGGGGGGGGGGGCCGACCGCACCGGGGGGCGCGCAGGGGGTGGTCGCGGCCCCTGGTTCGCACGCGCGAGGGGGAAGGGGGGGCGCGCGGGGGCCTCGGCTTGAGGAAGAAGAACGGTGGGGGAAAAGAGAAGGGAAAAGAAAAAGGAGAAAAGGGAAAAGAAAAAGACGAAAAGAAAATGGAAAATAGAAAAAAAGGAAAATCAGGGAAGAGAAATAGAAAAGGGATTTAGAAAATTAGGAGTTTCTAGAAAAAATAGAAGGGTTTTTTTGTGGATTTTCCGGTTTTTCGGGCGTCAGCGGGATTTTCGGGACGACGGTGATGGCGAGGCGGACTGGCCGGCAGGACCGCGGCGTGCGCGGGATTCCCGGCACGGTGGCCGACCGCGGCGCTGGGGTGGCACGCGTGGGTGCTGGATTGAGTGCGGGCGGTGCCGGCGGGATTCGCGGCACGCGCGCCGAGGGTGAGAGAGGGAGAGACGGTGACCAGGGTTTCGAAAGGGGCAAATGAGCTCAGCTGGACAGTTTTGAAAACACGCGTGATTTATTAGGTGATTTATTAGGAGCTAAAAACGCGGGCATTACAAACCTACCCCACTTAAAATGAATCTCGTCCTCGAGATTCGGCTAGGTTTCGAACAGGTGAGGAAATTCTTTCTTTAACGCGTCTTCTTGTTCCCACGTGGCTTCTTCCACTCCGTGTCTGCTCCATTGGACTCTGCACACCCGTACTTCTGATGCTCTCGTCCTTTTGACCACCGTGTCTAAAATCTTGACGGGCACTTCCTGGTACCTAAGGTCTGGCTGTAGATCGATGGTTTCTACCGGTACTCGCTTTTCTACGAGAACCTTCAAACATTTGCGTAGCTGGGAGATATGAAACACTGGGTGTATATCTGACATTTCTTCTGGTAGCTTCAACCGGTATGCTACTGCTCCGACCCTCTTTAGTATTTTATAGGGTCCAATATACCGAGGGGCCAATTTTCCGTGCACCTGAAATCTCCGAGTCCCTCGGATAGGTGAAACCTTGAGGTAAGCGAAATCCCCTGGATTGAAGCTTGCTTCACGACTCCTCTTGTCTGCGTGGCTCTTCTGTCGGGATTGGGCGGCTTTCAACTTTTCTCGGATGTCGGCTACTCGCTCTTCGGCTTCCTTTATAAGTGCGGGCCCAACCAGGGCGCGTTCTCCCACTTCTGACCACATCAGGGGTGTCCTACCTTTCTCCCATACAGTGCTTCAAACGGTGACATTCCCAGGCTTGCCTGGTAGCCGTTGTTGTAAAAGAATTCTGCATATGGTAGACTCTGTTCCCAGTCTTTGCCATATGTGAGGACGCATGCTCTCAACATGTCTTCCAAAATTTGATTTACCCTTTCGGTCTGTCCGTCTGTCTGCGGGTGGTATGCTGAGCTGAAATCCAGCTTGGTACCCATGGCCTTATGCAGGCTTTTCCAGAACCTAGAGGTGAACTGGGTCCCTCGATCTGAGACTATTCTGCTAGGCACTCTGTGCAACTTTACTATATTCTCTATGTAGAGTTTCGCCAACTTCTCTCCACCATAAGTGGTCCGTACGGGTAGAAAGTGAGCGACCTTAGTGAGTCGGTCCACTATCACCCATATGGAGTCATGTCCCTTCTGAGTCCTTGGCAACCCTACTACGAAATCCATGCCTATCTCGTCCCATTTCCATACCGGGATTGGTAAAGGCTGCAACAGTCATGCGGGTTTCTGGTGTTCGGCTTTGATTCTCTGACAAGCTGTCACGGTGGGCGACGAACCGTGCAATGTCTGCTTTCATTCCATTCCACCAATACTTCTGTTTTAAGTCCATGTACATCTTGGTGGATCCCGGGTGAATGGAATATGCCGAGTTGTGTGCCTCATCCATGATGGTCTGTCGGAAATCTCCGCCTTCAGGCACGCATATCCTATTTTTATACCACAGGGTGCCTTGGTCATCCACTCTAAAATCAGGGGCCTTGTTCTCTCTTGTATGCTTGCAGATCTTCATCAGATTTTCATCGGTTTCTTGGGCCTTCCGGATCTTCTCCTCTAGGGTAGGCTGAACACTCAGCTGGCGGACGTAGCCTTGGGGGACAATGTGCATGTTGAGTCGCGCCATCTCCTCTTGCAACTGGGCACTCTTGGATGCTGCCTTCTCGTAGGATTTCCGGCTTAGCGCATCTGCTACTACATTGGCTTTCCCTGGGTGGTAGTGAATCTCTAGGTTATAATCTTTAACTAACTCTAGCCACCTTCTTTGCCTTAGGTTCAGGTCGGGCTGGGTGAAGATGTATTTTAGACTCTTGTGGTTTGTGTAGATTTCACACTTGTTCCTAATCAGGTAGTGTCTCCAGATCTTCAGGGCATGCACTACGGCTGCAAACTCCAGATCATGGGTGGGATAATTCTGCTCATGGGGTTTGAGCTGACAGGAAGCATATGCCACTACCTTCCCATCTTGCATGAGAACACATCCCAACTCTTGTCGGGAGGCGTCGCAATACACGACAAAGTCCCGTTGAATGTCTGGCAGGGTCAGCACTGGGGCTGTGGTCAATCTCCTCTTCAACTCTTGGAAACCTTTCTCGCAGGACTCGGTCAGTTGAACTTCTTCTCCTTCTTGAGCAACTCTGTCATGGGCCGGGCAATCTTGGAGAATCCTTCGATAAACCGCCGGTAGTACCCTGCTAAACCAAGGAAGCTCCTGATCTCGCTCATGTTGGTCGGTTGTTGCCAGTTGGAGACTGTTTCAACTTTCCCGGGGTCTACAGCTAGTCCTTCCACAGTTAGAATATGCCCAAGGAAAGATATCTTCTCCAGCCAAAATTCACACTTGCTGAACTTGGCGTACAGCTTGTGCGCCCTCAATTTCCCCAGTACTACTCGAAGATGCTGCCCGTGTTCCTCCACACTCTTGGAGTAAACAAGTATGTCGTCAATGAAGACTACGACAAACTTGTCCAGCTCTTCCATGAACACCTTATTCATGAGGTTCATAAAATATGCTGGTGCATTGGTGAGTCCAAAGGACATCACTGTGAACTCATACTGCCCCTAGCGAGTGACAAAGGCGGTCTTGGGGATGTCACTTTCCCTAATCTTGAGTTGGTGGTATCCTGACCTTAGATCCACCTTTGAAAAATACTTGGCTCCCTTCAGCTGGTCAAACAGATCATCTATTCTGGGGAGAGGGTACTTGTTTTTGGTAGTGACCTCATTCGGCGAGCGATAGTCCACGCACATCCTCATGCTCTTATCCTTCTTTTCCATGAAAAGCACTGGGGCTCCCCATGGTGATGAGCTTGGCCTGATGAACCCACTTCGCTGGAGTTCTCCTAGCTGCTTCTTCAATTCTGCCAACTCAGGGGCTGCCATCCTATAGGGTCTCTTGGCTATGGGAGAGGTTCCGGGAATAAGGTCGATGACGAGCTCTATATCCCTATCTGGTGGCATTCCAGGGAGTTCTTCGGGAAACACATCTTGGTATTCCCGCACTACTGGGACATCCTCTATGGACTTGGCTTCTATGTTGAAAACCATTATGTCTGGCCTGTGTCCTCGGGTGTGGCAGGTCACTTGTATCCCGTCTGGGTTGGTTAGGTGCACTACTTTATCGGCGCAACTTATAAGGCCATGGTGTTGGCTTAACCAGTCCATCCCAAGGATCACATCTATCCCCTTGGACTTCAGTACTACCAGGTCTGCTAGGAACTCTACCTCACTTAAATAATCCTTACCCGGGGGCATCCCAGTTGGCACTTAATGTCACCTCCGGGCGTTCGAGTTAATAGGGGTGCTTTTAGTAGTACTGTGGGTATGCTATGCTTTTCCACAAAGCTTGAAGATATGAATGAGTGCGATGCTCCCGAATCGAATAATATGGTAGCCAAGACTGAGCTGACCAGGAACTCACCGAGCACTACGCCTTGTGCTTCCTGCGCCTCCTGTGCATTGATGTGGTTGACACGGGCTCGTCCATACGACTATTGGGGCTGCCTCATCTGCTGGTTGCTGTTGTTGTTGCCGAAGTTATTGTTGCTGCGCACCGGCATGCGGTTGGCTCCAGACACGAGTGGCCTTGGCCCGTTCACCGAGTTGGAGTAGGTGGTAGTGGTTGGCTTTTTAGCATACGGGCAGTTGGCGATGAAGTGTCCGGTTTCTCGGCAGTTGAAACACACTCGGGGAGCTGTTGTTGTTGTTGGCGGTGATCCGGCCGGTGTTGTTCCGTGGGGGCTTCATGGCACTGCGGTTGTTGTAGGGCTTAAAGCGGGTCCCGGGGCCTTGCGAGCCCGTGGCTTGGGATTGGGTTACATCGCATGGGAGCTTGGAACCTGGACATGGGGTGTCCAAAGTTTCTCGGCCTCTGGGACCGCTCTTGCTGCTTGGCCTTGTGCTCCATAAACTTGCGCTTGTTTTCCTTCTTTTCTTCCGCGCATGCTGTTTCTGTGAGTATGGCCATGTTCATGAGGGTGTTGAAGTCCGGGTAGATATGAGGGGTAAGCAGGGTCCTCAGTTCCGGAGTCAGTCCCTTCTGAACATTTCCTGCTTCTTGGAATCTTTGTCCACTTCCTCGGGGCATAGCGAGCCAGCTCTATGAACTGGTACGTGTACTCTTCCACGGACATGTTGCCTTGGCGGAGTTCACGGAACTCATCCACCTTCCGCTTCAGTGTGGCTTCTGGGATGTGGTAGCGGCGGAACTCTTCCACGAATTCATCCCAGGTGATGGCTGAGGGATCCTTGGCTGCTGCGCAGTAGTTCTCCCACCAGGCTAGGGCTGTCCCGGTGAGCTGGTGAGCTGCCAGGAGAACCTTGTAGCGGTCCTCACAGTTGAAGGGCTCTAGCTCCCTCAGAATGGCTCTCAGCCAGTCGTCAGCATCCAAAGGATTCACCGACCCGCCAAAGGTGGGCGGCTTCGTCCTGAGGAACTCTATCAGCTTCTCATTCATGCCCAGAACTCGGGGTCTTGGGCGGTTGACGGCATTGAAAATGGCCTCCATTAGGACAGTCTGGTTGGCCAAGACTTGTGCCAAGTCAATGGGAGGGGGTGGCGGCGGCAGGACCACGTTCTCTCCTCCATCTTCGTCTTGGTTAACTTCCTGGTCGTGAAGACGCTCCCTTCGATCGGCTTGCGATCCTTCAGCGTCCGATCGGTCGGGGCCTTGGTGGGTCCTGACAGGGCGCTTGGAAACCATCTGTAAAGAAGCGGGTTTTCTAAGAGATCTACCTTTTATGTGATGTTTAAGTGGGTTATATCGGATTTCTTTTTGAAAAGGCAGGGTCTACTCCTGCCGGTAAGCACACAACAAGCACATAGCAAACAAGCAAGCACAGACAAGTTTTTATTACAAACCAGCGAGGAGGATACATCCCGACTACGCGGACACACTACACGACTAAGAACTAAGGGTGCGACTTGGACCAGTACGGCTTCATTCCCTGGGTCAGGGTCACTGGGGTATGCTACTCGCGAGGAGAGCCATCTTCCGGGGTCGAGTGCTCTTCCAGCGGAATGAGCAGCTCGTTGTCATTCTCGCCCTCGGGGTTTCCATTTTCCTGGGGCTGTGTTGCGGCTTCGGCGGTCGCTATTGGGGGTTCGGTGACTACTGGTGGTGCTGGAGGGACTTCGATAGTTCCTCCCCATCCTACAAGGGGTGTTCCTAGCAGGACTTGAGCTTCTCCAATGGCTGGAACGGGTGTTCCGCTGTTGGTCCATTCTTGCATGCGTTGGTCCTGGATTCGCCTGAGGCTTTCCTGGGCAACGGCTTCACTGCTTATGGCGGCTGCGGTCCTTGCTTCAGCTTGAGCCACTCGGACTTGGTGCATCCTTACTGTGACTTCAGCTTGCTCGGCCTGACTGATTTGCTCCCTCAAGTGCTTGGCTTGGTCATCGAAGAGCTTATCCAGGGAGACAAGGTAGGCGACTACGTGGTACAGCAAGTCTTCTTGGTGGCGGCGTCGTTCCAGGTTCCTCATGCAGGCTAGCCAAACTGGGGTTCTGATGGCAGGGGGAAAGTACCTTATTGGTGTGGGGACGAGGTGTTCCTCGTAGATCCGGCACAGGTAGCGGAGGGCTTTTTTGAGGGCCAAAGGATAGGTGTCTCGGTGTCGAAACCCTATGGCGGTCACGCGCCACGGCTCGATGTTGGTGTGGCGGTTGCTTCTAGTGACGGAGAGGACCACTCTACAGCGAAGAGTGCCGAGTTGCTCGTACTCTCTGCTGTAGTACCTAGGGCGCTCAGTGATACCGAGGCGCTCCAGGGAGTTGATAAGAAGGCGAGCAAAACCAGGCTCCTCCTGGCACACGCCTTGGGTCCATCCATCTTCCGCCATCTGAAAACAAAGGTAGAGTTGAACAGGTTGTGGTGGTGTACAAGAGGTGGATAACTTTATTCAGTAACAAAGTTAGGGTACACTCTTCGGGGTACACTTATTATTACTAGGACACAACTCTAGCCTAAACATCCTAGTCTTATCTTTATGGTGATTCTTCCTCTAGCTGGATGTGATGCTTCTTTGGCGGGAGGTATTGCTCCAGTATCTCGTCCTCGGTCTGGGTCCCTTTGTCCCAGTGAGTTTCTTCGGGTTCTTCCTCGTCCAAGTCACCTTCTTCTTCTCTCCTCCTACGTTCCTTGTGGAGCTCATCCCATAGATTTTTGTGGAACATCTCAGAACGTTCCCTTTCCCTGAGGTAGTCTCGCTCCATGTTGAGTAGCTCAACTTCCGCCATGGTTGTCTTAATCCTTTCCAGCTCTATCCTTTGCTCCGCTCTTTCCGCTCTGTCAATTTGTTGCTTCAGTTGCTGGGCTTGCTCCTGGTAGAGGTGGTCTAGGCCATTGAGGTAGATGGATAGGTGGGAAACTGCCTCTTCTAGGTCTTCTTCTCGTTCTAGCCCTCTCATGCGATCAATCCACGAACGTCCTCTTCCTCCGGAGGGTGGGAAAAATCCCATTGGAGTCCTTCGGAGGTGCTGCCTATAAACCACTCGTAGATGTCGCAGGGCCTTCCGAGCAGCCTTTGGGTAGGTGTCGGCGAAGCGAAACCCAGTGGCGGAGATGAACCAAGGTTCTATGTCGGGGTAGAGCGTGCTTCTTCCCACGAGGATCAGCAGCTTACACCGAAGGGTGCCGTAGCATTCGTACTCCCGATAGACGAACTCCGACGAATCCCTTACTCCGACACGCTCTAAGCTGAGTAGCAGCAGGTTAGGGAGACCAGGCTGGACGGGGCAGACTCCTCCGTTACACTCGGGGTTAGCCATCTGGAATCAGGCAAGGATCAAGGTAAGGATTTGGGAAAAGATGAGCTCAGCAAAGGAAAGGTTAGAGAGGGCCAGAGGAGGTCTCGTATCCTAGGGGTCGCGTCCTACGGCCAACCAACGGCTCTGATACCACCTGAAGCGTCCCCTCATCCGAGGTGACTAAATGTGACACAAATACCGGTCCCGGGAGGCCGGTAACACATTTATTACAACGGGTGGATCAGTCTTTTACATCACGGCGACACAGAGGGCACGGAAGTGCCAACGCTACAAGGAACAACACAAACGCTAACGACCACACTACGATAGCAAAGGCTTCCAAAGCCTCTTCAGAGTACCACACCATGGAAGCTCTCTGTGGAGGCCCTGGGTACACAGGCACGGTTGGGTGTAGGGCAGCGACCTACTCGACGTCTTCGGGAACAAAATCGGGATCCTCCTCTGAAAAACAGTTAGTTAAATAAGGGTGAGTACAAACGTACTCAACAAATCCAACCCCACCCATGGAGGGGCTTATAAGTAGAATCATGCATAGAGTACAACAAGGATCAGGATAAGCTTCATTTCGCAAACTTACTCATGCAGGGGTTCATTTCAAAAAGGTTTTCGCAAATCATTTTCATAACAAAAGTGACTTAATTGTTTTAGGAAAACCACTGTGGAACTACCGGACTCCCCGTCCGCAGTAGCCCAGGCACACAGCCACACACTTCACCCGGAAAACAACTCACGCCAGAAAAACATCCCAAACCCAAACACTAGTTTTGTTACCACACCGTGACTCGTCCAATACCGTGGACACGGCTATTCGAATAGGTTTGACACTCTGCAGAGGTTGTACATCTTTACCCACAAGTAGGGTACCGGCACACGGACACCTTAGTGCCGGTGCGGATCCTATCAAAGCCATTACCCACCTTAGCTAACGCTACGAGCCACCACGGAAGCAACCAAGGGGTTATCCCACATAACCAGGGTGTACCTCACACAGAGCGTACCCCTACTCCTTGGTCTCCCGCCGCTCACCCGCACACCAGATGGCAAGTAGATTAACTAGTGGGGTTTATGCTAAGCCGTTGCCACATACAACGGTCGAGTGGTTGTACGATAATTTGGGTCAGGTGAGATGTCACGCAACCCGGTCCTTAACCGACAAGATGGACAACTCCCAACACGCTCAACCACACAGGTACGAGCTCACCCATACTCCTGACACACACGTCCATCCCGTCTACTCAGTTCTTTACTCATTTTCCAAACATATCCCATTTCCATTTTTAAAGCACTCACACATTTTCAAAGCACTCATTTAGGCCAAAACAAGGTTCAATCATAGCAATCAAGGGTGGCTATCCTACCATGTTTTCGCAGTAAAACAATATGCAATTTATAAAACGGGTATAGGGTTGTATTTATAAAACTAGGACCAAAGCATGCATCAAAGGATGAGGTTGAACTTGCCGTCTTCGAAGTCTTCGGGGAGTTCCAGCTCGGCGTTCGGGATCTCGGGCTCCTGCTTGCAGTAGTCGGCTCCAAACTCCGGCTCGGGGTACCTTCCTTCGTTCACTCCGTCGGCTATAGCGCACACACAGGCAAGCAAGCAATCAATATAAGCATACACAATTTCTCCGGCTGAGCTCGCGGAAGGTAATTAAATAAAATAGGGGAAATAAATATTATGCAGAGGTTTTGGGTGACGGACGGGTGGCGGTGCAACTGACACGGGTGTGAGGAAGGTTGGGCGCGATTTGGATTAAAATCACGCATGAAATGTCGGGTTAAAGGAGGTGTTTAGGGTTAATTAGGGGCCTGTTAGTATTTTATTATAAAAGAAAAGGGCCTAATTATAATATTTAAACCTAGCGGGGGTGTTACTAAATAGTCCAGGGGCATAATTGTACAGGGACAGGGTTGTTTTTGTGGTTTAATTTAAAGCATAGGGTCTATTTTGAAAGAAAAGAGTGAGGGAAATAGAGGGGGGTAGGTTTTGGATAAGTGGGAAAAAGGCAGGGGGTATGGGCAAAATGCCCTTCTTCTTCCTCCCTCCCTCACGACACAGAACGCAGGAGACAGGGAGGCCGACCGTGGAAGGGGGGAGGGGCGCCGACGACCTGGTGCACGGCGACAGCCGGGAAGTGGGGCAAAACGAAGAGGAGGTCGAGGGAAACCAATTCCGCTCCTTACCTCGGGCTGGGGTGCTCCGGAGAGGCGGATCGACGGCGGCGGGCGGCGACCGGTTATGGTGGTCGGTGGTGGCGGTGCTTGGGCGCTTGGGAGGCAGGGAGGCTTGGTTGGGGTGGTGTGTGGTGAGGTGGGGAGCCGGTTCGGCCCTTTTATAGGCGCGGGAAGGTCGGTTCGGCGAGGATATTTTGAGCTTCGTGGAGCTCCAATGGCCGGCAATGGAGGTTCGGGAAATATCCTGGCATGGACTCCGGCCAGCGGGATTCTCGGTCGATTGGCTGCTGTGTGAATTGACCCGTCGTGCAGGGCTGCTGTGGCCGTGGAGGGGAGACCGTCGGGGAAGTAATGGTGGCCGGTTTGGAGGTGACAACTCGCTGCCTGGTCTTCGTTTGTTAGAGCAATGGAGGGGGGAGGTGCTGCCGGCTGCAGGCGCGGGGCCGCCCCTGGCGTGCTGCCTAGGAGAGGGGGCGCCGTCTGGAGGAGGGGGGCGTCGACCCGCACCGGGGCGCGCGCGGGGGTGGTCGCGGCCCCTGGTTCGCACGCGCGAGGGGGAAGGGGGGCCGCACGGGGGCCTCGGCCTGAGGAAGAAGATCGGTGGGGGAAAAAAGAGAAGGGACAAGAAAAAGGAGAAAAGGGAAAAGAAAAAGAAGAAAAGAAAAAGGAAAATAGAAAAAAGGAAAATCTGGGAAGAGAAATAGAAAAGGGATTTAGAAAATTAGGAGAATTTCTAGAAAAATTAGGAGAAGGGTTTTTTGTGGATTTTCCAGTTTTTCGGGCGTCAGCGGGATTTTCGGGACGGCGGTGATGGTGAGGCGGACTGGCCGGCGGGACCGCGGCGTGCGCGGGATTCCGGCACGGTGGCCGACCGCGGCGCCGGGGTGGCACGCGTGGGTGCTGGATTGAGTGCGGGCGGTGCCGGCGGGATTCGCGGCACGCGCCGAGGGTGAGAGAGGGAGAGACGGTGACTAGGGTTTCCAAAGGGGCAAATGAGCTCAGCTGGACAGTTTTGAAAACACGTGTGATTTATTAGGAGCTAAAAACGCGGGCGTTACAGGAGATCTCCACGGCTTCGGTGTCGCAGTCGTGCGTGATCTTCAAGTCCCCTTGGAGCGAGAGTACACCTGCTGGGCTTGGCATCTTGAGTACCAAGTAGGTGTAGTGGGATACCGCCATGAACTTGGCGATAGCCGATCTGCCGAGGATGGCATGGTAGGACGTCTCGAAGTCCGCAACTTCGAACTTGACGTACTCGGTACGGTAGTTGTCCCGAGATTCCCCGAAGGTAACTGGCAGGACCACTGAGCCCAGTGGGATAGCCGCGTTGCCGGGGACGATGCCGTAGAAGGGCGAGGCGCTCTTGGTGAGCATGTGGGTGATGTCGAGCTTCATCTTCTTCAAGGTCTTGGTGAAATGGACGTTGAGCCCACTTCCACCATCGATGAGGAACCTTGTTGAGCATAGAGGCGCGACCACCGGCTTCTGGATGAGAGGGAACCGCCCTGGTTCGGAGAAGCTGGTCCATTGATCCGTGCGGGAGAAGGTAATGGGTACCTCTGACCACCTGAGAGGGGTCGGAACCGCTGGTTCAATGCTCATCACTTCTCGACGAGTAGCCTTTTGCTCCCGTCTACTGGGTAGTCCGCCGAAGAGGATGTTGACAGTCTTGTCGGGTTCCTGGAAGTCGTTGTTGCCTCCGTCATTCTTCTTCTTGCCCTTCTTGTCGTGAGGGTGCGGTGGCTCTGGGGTACTCTTGAGTGCTCGCCTCAATTGGTAGTACTGCTCGGTGGTGTGGTTGCCATCCAGATGCCACGGGCACTTCTCCTTTAGCAGGTCTTTGAAGCCGCCAGAGGTCTTCTTCGAGTTCTCCTTCGCAGGGTGCTGGATAGCCGCGACAGTGTTGTCTGGCTTGCGCTTGCGGTTGGGACCCGAGTAGTAGTTGTTGTTGTTGTTGTTGCGACCATCTTGGTTCCCATTGTTGCCGCTACCGCCGCCACGTTCTGCTTGCTTTTGTCACGGATGGCATCGTACTTAGCGTTGGCTTTGTCTTCTTCATCCGCCTAGGACGTGATCATGTCCTTGAGGTGGGGGATGGACTTGGGGCAACGGCGACCGAAGTCTTCAAAGGTGCGGCGGTGGTAGAGGCCGTCTTGGAAGAGGTCGATGACCTCCTTGTCGGTGACGTTGACTACTGTGGTGCGCTTGTCGAAAAAGCGGCGTATGTACTTGCGGAGGGCCTCGCCTTGTTCCTGCTTGACCATGGCCAGGTCCATGCGAGTACCCGATCGGCCCATGGCGCCCGCGAAGTTGTTGGTGAACTGCTCCTTCAGCTAGTCCCACTTGTCGATCGAGTGCTTGTCCAGCGACTCGAGCCATGTGAGTGGAGCTTGGTCCAGGCGGAAGGGGAAGTAGAGGCACTTGGTGTCGTTGTTGCCGCCAGCGTTCTCGATGGAGAGGGCGTAGCACCTGAGCCACTGGATGGGATCCTGCTTCACATCATACTTCGTGATCCCCAAAGTTTTGAACTTTTCGGGGAGGAGCAAGTTGCGAAGCCGAGGGGAGAAGGCGGGGAAGCCGTCGTTGTCGCCTGCGGTGGCGGACTTCTTCCGCCGCAGCTCTTCAATCTTCTGGCGAGCGTCGTACCCGCCCTGCGAGGCTCCAGAGGCGTGGCTGTTCGCGTGGTCTCGACCGCCGCGACTACCACCGCCGCCAGCCTCCTGTTGGCTCCGTGGTTGGAGCTTCCGCCGTTCTGCCGCCGCCGCCGCCAGGGTCACGGCCGCCGCCGTCGGGGCCACGGTGAGGGACGACCTCACGATTGCTGTTGCCACCCTGTGAGGGTCCGCCGGAGTTTGCGCGAGTACGGTTGGGGCTGAGCCGGCAGCTCGGCTCGAGTACAGTTGCGGCCGAGGTCAGTGCTGTGACTTGTAGCTTCGTTGTCGCGGTTCCTGGCGGGGGGAGGCTGGTTGACCCTGTTGTCGACCCGCATGAAGTAGGCGTCTTCAGCGAGCTTGGCGATGACTTCTCCAGCGCGTATCCCCTGAGCTTGGCATGCGATCGCCGTGATCGACATGAGGCATTGCTCAGGGGTGGTGTGTACCCTGCTCTCGACTGCCTCGAGAGCTTCCGCGAGGTTGCGGATGGGGAGGTTTTCTTGGAGACGCCGGCGTCGTTCATTCCGTCTTCGGTTGCGCTCACGTCGAGCGTCCCTGCTGACGTCGGTCTCGTCCGCGGGAGCCTCAGCAGACAGCTCGTCTGCGGAGATGTCTTCGAGGTACTTGTCAGTTGCCGTCCCCGAAGGTCCTGGCGTGTCGCCGGCCGCCATGAAGACTTGGCGATCGGGGTTGCCAAGACTGGAGTCGGAGCTTGCCACCTCAGTTGGAGTGTACGAGTCAGCTCGTGTAAGTGGTGTTCCCTCCTGGAACGGGAGCGAGTCGAGGTAGGTGACGTAGCGCGAATCCCCGCTTATCAGGTCGGCGGGCTTGCGGTCTGGCCAGTAGACGAATCTCCCGGCCGGTGTGGACGTTATAACCATCCCGGAAGCCGGCCCTGACAAGGGTTGCTCAGTAGTGTTGTCTTCAGACTCGGGGTCCTCAGGGTCCAACCCGAAGTCGAACTCATACACAGAGTCCGAGCAGAAGCCGGAGAGGGGGTTGGAGTACGAAGTGTGGCCAGGGGCGGTGTCGGAGTCCGAGTTGTACTCGGGTACGGGTTCCTTGACGGCCCGGCGCGTGGAGGGGGCCTCCGTGCAGGCCCTGCAGAGGTTGCGGGGGCCACGCGTGGAGCGCTCGCGGGGTGGGGGGACCGCATGCGATGGCTGAGCAGCCGGCTCGCACACGGCAGCCCACGGAGACGTCAAGTTCGAGTTGGAAGCGGATCCAAGCTCGAAGTCGGCGTGCTGATCGAAAAGCGAAATTTCTCCGAACTTGCCGGCGAGTTCGCCCGTGACTACTTCAGGAAGCGTCACGAAGCCGGTCTCCGGGTTGGGCGGCATGGTGAGGCGACGTTGGAAGGATCCAGCACCGTCAGCAGTGCAGACCCAGGCGCCAAAGACGAAGGTGTCGCCGCGGTTGAAGGCGACGGTTGGCTTGATGTAGACAGGAGCTGTCGAGTTCGCCATGTGATCTCGGGCAAGACCCTCTACCTGGCGCGCCAGCTGTCGGTGTTTTAGACCGGCAACCTACTAAGGGGAGTACCCGAAGTAGATGAATGTGGCCTCACTGAGATCGGTAACTCGAAGGAAGAGACACGTGGCACACAATTTATACAAGTTCGGGCCGCGAGGTGCGTAATACCCTACGTCCTGTATGTTGCGTAGCTCTGGATTGATTGGGTACGATTACAAGATGATGCAATCTTACGCCGTGAGATGAGATCATGAGAGAGGGGTCCCTGCCTCGCCTTATATAGTCCGGGAGGCAGGGTTACAAGTCGGAATAGGGAGAGAGTACTAGTCGACTACGTCTAGGAGTCTTCCATACAGTGCGGGACATGTACAGCTTCCTAACCGAGTACTTCTCCTCTGTAGTCCTTGTGCTTCACGCCATCAGGTATCGTGCAGCGCAAGTCAGGTAGTCCCAGGGGCCCACCGAGTAGTCGGTCCTGGTACCCACCGAGGTAGTGGGCCCAGGGAGGTCCATACGACAAAGGGGGAGATCATGTTCGATATTAACGGAGAAAGGAGTTCCTTCAAGTTCCGACCACGACTCGAGGCATGCAATATGATTGGAGTTAAAGATGTTCCACCTCATCGTCATGTTGTTAAGGAAGAACCAAGGAAGAAGGAAGGGCTGAAAAAGAAGAAAGAGCCGAAGAGGAAGGATGTGAAGAAAGTCAAGGAAGATGTTGCATCCGTCAAGACAAAGGAAGAAAAGCCGCCTGTGAAGACCAAAAAAAATGACTAAGCCGAAAGATAAGCCCGTGCCCAAGATGGTGCGGAAGTGGGTACCCAAGATTGCAACGCCCGCAAAGAGCGTTGATCCGAAGTAATCAAGTAAAGAAGTCTAGCTATGGACTATAAACGAAGCGCTAGGCGGGAGGCAACCCGTTCCGTCGAGTCAAGAATAAGCTACCAGGAGGACAACCCGATTCCAGGTTTTTCGAGTCTTTTTAATAATTCAGTTTTGAATTTTATTACGCAAATACATTAGACTTAGAAGTGGTTGAACAATATTAGAGACATAATTCTTGGTTGAATATTTTGCTTGATCATAAACCCTTTACATGAACCCTCCTATGTGTGTGTTTGTTTCTTTTCGAGGAACGACAACCAAATAAATTCAGAACCTAACTCAACCATTCATCCTCATTATTATGTTGTGGTTGACTTGATTTTCATGCTAAAAACACACGAGTAGAGCCACGACTTATACTTAGATGTTAATTAAATTTCAGTACGTGGTAGGACTCGTGTGAACATAGAAACTAAACCTTTGGTTGGTTTAAAAATCTATATCCTTGGTTTCTCTAATATTAGAATTTTTCTAAGACTCATTTAATTTTATTTTATTCAAAATCTCTCTCATTTGGCCAAAATTAGAACCTAAACCTATGCCCCCATGATCAATCCAGGAAAAGTTTGCT
The DNA here is from genome assembly GCA_947561735.1 of Cenchrus americanus. NCBI lineage: Eukaryota > Viridiplantae > Streptophyta > Magnoliopsida > Poales > Poaceae > Cenchrus > Cenchrus americanus. The sequence continues at coordinate 121,401,967 of OX387242.1, read as the reverse complement.
CTCAACCAATGAATGCAAACTATACCGGTGAGACCGATATCAACGTAGTTGGAAAATATTTTCGACCTACACTTGTTTTTAAGGGCTTAAAAACTTCTCTAAATTTATGTTTGAGCTCTTCCATAGCTCTGAAAATATTTTTAATTTTCGAAATTAGAGGAGTGCTTAGCCTTAAACATACTTAAAGGGAGGCAATCTAGTTAAAGTTAATCATGCATGCACCATTGGATGCCCTTTCATCAACTTTCATCAAGACCACATGCAAAGGACAAGCATGGGTGGGCAACAATCATAACTTTGCAGGAAATTCATGGTGACATGTGAAGCAAGTGGAGCAAGGGAGCATGGACATGACTCAAAGCATGAAGCATCAAGTGGAAGGACCAATAATGCAAGAAAAGGAGTGGACGAGAGCATTTGGTCAGTGCAACTCGTGGAGCACGCGGGCAAGGAGGTCATGGAGGAGAAATGATCATGTTGGAAGAAATCCGAGGCGGGGAGAGGCACGCGGCCACCCAGGCCGATCGGCCTCCCCTACAAAAGGAGCCCCCCGGCTCCCGTCTTCTGCAGGCAAGCATCCCTCCCCTTCCTCAGTTTGTGTGCTCAAGTTTTTGTGCCCAGAACCACCGTAGACATAGCCAACCTTCCCAAGCTTGATAGCTCAACAATACACACCCTTAATCCACTCGAAGTCCACATTCCGAAGTAAGTTTTTAAGTACCTAGCTGCCGGTTGCAACCCAGAATTTTAGTAGAGAGAAGAGTGCTGCAATCATGTCGACGATCAAGCACTCAACTATTTGGGTTTCGGCACGGACATATATTATATGTTGGGGCACCTTGGATGGGTGCAATTCTCCAACGGGGTGTCGGCAAACACCCACAAGGAGTTTGCCTTGGAAATCTTGATGACTATTGCGCCTATCCTTGATGAGGGGGTGCAAAGTTTATCATTCCGTTTGGAGGGAATCCAACAAGTGGTTCCCTACGAGTATGTTAGGGAGCTACTTGGGTTCCAAAAGGGAGCTCCGGAGAAAGTCGACGTGCCGGACGGCTTGTTGGATGGATTTTGGAATTTGATCTCCGAAGAGGCCCACCAACAACGCAATTGCATCCGCAACCCCATTATCCAAGTATTCCACTCTTGTATGTGCAAGAGAATTATGGGGAGGATGAGGGAGACGAAGGTGACCGACACAGAGTTGAATTGGCTCTACTCGTCTTTAATTGCCAAGCAGCCAATAGACCCCTCATACCTCATGATCAACCGATGGTGTTGCGAGGCAACATCGGGATCAGGAGATATTGGTTCGGGGTGCTACCTCTCTATGTTGGCCATCTCTTTAAGGCCGGGGATTACGAGGAATCCCGAATATCTTTTACGTGGAACCCCTCTCGGTTTTGAGTATTTGAAACAAGGAAAATATATTAGTGGAGATGAGAGAGAAGGCTTTCATGTGGCCAAGGTGAACCTACCCCTTCCGGACGCAAGGCTTAGGCTTTTCATTTAAGGGAAGGAAGATTGGTTGGAGGAGGGACTCCTTGTCCCGGCAAAGAAAAATAAAAGAGGAAGAACTGTAGAGGAGGGATCTTCCTCCGCACAAGCGGGTGGTGCACAACCTAACTATGTGCCACCATTTGGCGGGATCCCTACTCCGCCAAGTTATTACGGAGGGCCACAAATGCAAGCATGGGGGTGGTGCACCGGTGCCCCCACCAAATTATGTGGTGCCCAACGTAACCTTCGCGGAGCTCTATGCACAATATCCCCAACCACAACAAAGCATGGCCACAATTGGAGGGTATGTTGCGAGAAACATGCAAAACGTCGTAGCCATCCAATCTAACGCGGCTCAACTTGGTGAGGGCAATGCAAATATTGCCTATGAGCTTGGACACCTTCACCTAGTGCAGCTGGATCAATTCGTTGGAGGGGATGTCCAACCCTACTACGAGCAAGGGTACAACTACCAAGATTATCAACACCAACCACCGGCGAAGGATTAGGAAGAAGGAGGAACTTTAGTTTTCTTTTTCTTTTACCTTTTTCTGTAATTTCCAGCTTTTGTTTGCTTGTGTTTGCGTAATGTTTTCAGTTTTCATTTAAATTTCAGCAAGTGTGTTAGTTTATTTTCAGTATGTATTTCAGTTTGTTTTCATCATTAATAAAGACACCACCTTGTTTACATCATTGGAAAAGTTACAAAATTTGTGTCATGATGATATATGATTATAATTGCTGCTTTGTTTATCTTTGTAATTGATTTATGCATGTTAAAGCTAGTTCTCTCTTAAAATACGAATCTGAATTTATCTAAATGCTAGCTTAATCTTTAGCGGAGGTTATGATTAAAATAAAGACCCATAGTGTTTTTTGTGCTCTCAAGTTATAGATAGATTAAAGATGGTTTTTATGCCTAAAAATATCGCTAGCCTTGTCATGAATACCGCTTGTGTGTTGCTCAACCTATCCAGAGCCTTATATATATTTGAGTGCATAAACCTTAGTGTACAAGATTATTTTTGAGTGAGTTATTGCAGGCCATGATTTCTCTGGCCCGAGACTAAGAAGCTGGTCATTCCGTTTTTGCGTATCTATCTTTTTGCTAGCCTTTTATCCGTGCATTGTGTATCCCCACATCGAAGATCTCACAAACCTCGCCGGATATCCACCCTTAAAACCAAATAGCATCTTTCGTGATCACCTCCTTGACCACAACCTATCGTTGAGAATAGATCATCAATTCAAGGAAGATTGCAAGACGGTGCCACGATTAAAGATCTCAAGTATCTCTCCAAATGAAAAATATTTCCGGTACCTACCTTACTTATCGCCTCTTTGCTCGAGGACGAGCAATGTCTAAGCATGGGGGAGGAGGTAGGTACGATGCAATTTTAGAGTTCAAAAGGGGAGCAAATAAAAAACTTTCAAAAGAAAGAAAGAAATATATATATATATATGAGAAAAAAAGAAAAAAAATATATGAGTATGTGTAAAAAAATAAAAATGAAGTGAACTCCCCGGTTATCTAAAGTGCATTAGGAATTTCAAGGCTTCAAGATTAAAAGATCCATACTCATTTTCCAACCATGTGCAATCTGATAACGAGGACTTCCTTTGTGCCTCGGGATCACTCTTTGCCATTTGCATATGTCCACCTATCTCAAGTGTGTGTATTTTTCTCTTTCCCCTCCTTGATATAACATCATTTTCCAATGACCTTTTTGACCAGTCTTGGTAAGACCATGAGAAACTTGTCTTGTTTTGACAACACCTCATTTATAAAATCTTGGTAGGACTAAACTTTCCCAAAAAGCTCCATATAAAGACTACACCACATATATGTTATGAGAGGGAAAGGAGTAGAATATATAGGCTTGAGAGACAAGATGAGATGAGAGTTCATGAGCAATATGCAAGATGATTTAAATTTGTGAACTTGGTTTAACTCTTTTTCATCTAGTTCTTTATTTTCAAAATTTCTAAGATCTATTTAAATTTTGGGAGCATGTTAATACTTGTGGGATAAGCTTAATTAAGAATCTACCCTCCGTTGAGATGAAGGCTAGTACATTATGGAACTTTAACAAATTAAAATTTTGAGAGCATTATGTTTTCTCATGTATGATCAAGTGCAAAGTTTAAACATTGATGGGCAACGATGATATCCATCGAAGGCTTACTCAAGGACGAGCAAGGTTTAACCATGGGGGAGATGTTGACGGTGAAAATCCGTCAACCTAGCCATGAGTTTACCTTCGGTGTTGACATAAGTTTTATACCTTATCCATTGGTACTAACCCCCGTGGTATAACAAGTTCACTTGTGCATGTCGGTTTTGGAGTTTAGTGTTTATGCAGGGTTTTAGTGTTGAAAGCAAGACTTCCGGGATAAGTTCATCAAGCACCTTGTGACAAGACCTTGAAGCCCCGTACAAGTCATGCAATGAAGCAAACTTGACTCTAAGAGGCCAGGGACTTAACCCGAGAAGATGACAAACTCCGAGGACCTAACCAGAAAAGTGCCGAATCTTACGGGACAAGGAGCTACGTCCAACTTGGAGAGAAACTGACGATGCGGGCCTACATGCAGAAGGGGGAAGGATCTAGAAGACTCGGGAACCGACGCCACGCGAAGGAGGCCGGGAACTGGGCCTGGATGGGCCCAGGCCGGTCGGCCCAGGCCGGTCGGCCCAGCCCAGTCCAGGGCCCATTTGCCCCCTCCTTTGACCTAGCCGCCATTCGGGCTATTTATAGCCCCGGGGTCGAGAGCCATGCATCAATCAATTCGTCATCGGCCGCCGAGGAGCAGAGAAGAGAGGGACACCATCGGGGAGAGGAGAGGGTCGAGCTAGTTGACTAGGGTCTCCCTAGCTGACGTGGGAACCTTGCAAGGTGAGACCACGTCGGAGTTCCCGGAGCTAAAAGCAAGATCAAGGTAGGATCCCGGTGGTGATCTTGTTTATGTATCATTGTATTAGTTGAATTATCAAGTTGAATCTATTTCTAGCGATCAAGCGTTTCTTCGATGATTTTGTTTTTCGATCCGCTTTGCTTATTCTAGATCTATTCTCGAGATAGATCACATAGGGTGTTCTTGTAGCCGCGGTGGCTAGAGGTACACGCCGGATCTTCCGAAAGAACTCAACTTGTCCTTGGACTCGCCTGTTGACGGATAAAAGACGTATCCCTCTACGATCCGCAAGCGTACGGACCCCACACCTTTTTCACCACGGGATTCCCAAGGTTCTTGTCAATCCGCGGAGCAAGGGGATTACAAGCGTTCGATCAACAACGACACACTAGCTACTAAACCCTAACTACTATTATACTAGAAAACACTTAACTACACTAGAGAGAATGGTAAACGATCAAGAGAGAAGACACTCGCCCACGGGTCTACGATACTAGAGCATGCAATCGCTTAAAGACATGAAAAACCAATCTAATCTATCGGGGTTGTGACCACGGTTTCGCCCTTTCCCTCCTCTCGTCGTCACTACGCGAAGGTATTCATGACTAGACCTTTGATGGCCACGGCGTATTGAATGGATCCAAGGAAGCATTGGAGCTCTACTCCCTCTATGGCACGGTTGCAAGCCTTAAGCAATAAAGTATATTCAACACAAGATGATAGACAGATAATCCGACAAAGTGCGATTACATCTCAATATCGATTACAACCCATGGACGAATGAGAAGATTACCCCATCAAGGTGCTGATCATGGCACCGTTGATCATGGTTTCCCTTCCGCCGGTGTCTTCCTTCTTCTCCACGAGAGGGTGCTTCCTTCGAGGTGGTTGATCTCCACGGAGATCCTCCTCCTCTCTCTCTAGCTTGTGGATGGCCTTCGGGTGCGAATAAACTCCTCCCCCCGTGTTGGCGGCGCGTCGGGGGTTTTAGGGTCGAAGATCCTTCGAGGGCAAGGAAGACGGGACCGAACCGGTGCCCGAAGTGGGCCGGGCCGATCCGACCGGGGCCGGCCGGCCCGGAGCCCGCTTCGGCCCGGTTCGGTCGCCCTTTTTGCTCCGTGGGTCCTCGTGCACTTATCTACTTTGCCCCTTCCACTTGTATGATTTTGACGCCGTTATCCTCGCGATCAAGATGGAGGCTCTCTTTGCATGAAGTTTGATCTCTTACGCTTCAATACCGGGGTGTTCCTCGTAGCACTTCGGTCCTCACCACCATTGGAAGTAATTTCAGCGAGCTCATGAACACGAACAAGACTCCATGAATGCTCCTTTGAACTTATTGCGAATCCATCCTTTATGTCCATGTTTTCCTACATAAACACAACACTTCCAAATGCATGCACAAAGATGAACTTGTTATATGATTAGTGTGCCTAGTGGCGGGTTAGTTCAATAATCAAATCCAAACCAAAGTGTAATGAACATGCTAGGTGCACCAAAATACACCGTCAACATCTCCCCCACACTTAGCTCTTGCTCGTCCTCGAGCAAGTACTCGTAAAAGAACTTCGTCCAAGGTGTGTAATCGTGTATCACTTATCCTTCTTCACAAGTTAGTCAATCCCTTCATCTTTAATACATAAACACAAAGTAATGATAATCAATCATAAACATGGGCGTTTAGAATTTTTACCACGTCAAGATTTACCCCACAACTCAAACTCTTCACTCGAAGCTTTCAATTTCAGCCATACTTACTTCTTTGCTTCCATCGGAGGGTTTTTATGGTTTTCAAAACAAAAATTCCCGCAACAAGTGTTAGACAAAAACCTTTCTCCAAGCTCTCTCAAGTCACTCATATGAAGTGTCTATCCTAACCAAATTTTATAAAACTCTCACCTCCCATTAATCTCTCATATATCATGTAAAAGTGGAGCTATAGGTAGGGCTAGCGCAATCAACACAAGTATTGTCAAACTAAGAACTTCCTCTAATGGTTGTCTACCTTTCAAAGCCAATGATCATGAGAATTAACCATATGTAGGGATATCAAGGATGAGAAGATTTAGAATGGTGGACATGTGCAAGGGCAAAAGAAAATTGTGACTTCAAGGCACCAATGATGTCCTCGTTGTCGGATTGCACATGGTTGGAAATAGAGTAAAAGTTTCGTCTCACAATCAACGTGACATCCTTCCTTACACTTTATTATTTTTCTTTTCTTTCACTTGATCCATCCCTCTCATATCTTCATTGCTAACTCATCTTTCTCTCTTTTTTTTTCTTCTTTCATTCACATATGATTTTTTTCTCTTTTTTTTCTTTCTTTTCCATACACATACTTTTTCTCTTTATTTTTCTCTCTCTTGACATCTTTTCAAAGCTTTCAATTCTCCCTTTTCTCGCATGCACACAATCTGAAATTTTTAAATAAATCATGCTAGAGACGAGACGAAACTTTGAAAATAGGTTGTGTTCAAGGAATACGATGTTCAAAAGAGATGTATAAGGTTGGGTATGGAATCCAGTGATATACATGACTTTTGTTATGAAAGTCATGAACTGAATAAATGACGAGGCTAGCAACAAAAGATAAGCACAAGGACATGATCATTGCTTGAAATTAAAACTCACCAAGAGAGAAGGGTCCTAGCCTAACTCATCGTACTAATCACACTTATGGTGGAGCGAAAAAACAAACTTGGCTTTGGATAGGAATTTTTTTATACTCTCAACTTGGAAAAAGAGATTTTGCTAACCTTTATTACAAGGGTTTTAATATAATTTTCAGAACTGAAATCCTCCAATTTTTAGCATCGAACATACACAACTAGCATGTGAAGCTCAAGATCGAAGTGCGGTAAGGGTACTTTAAGTAATAGCGATTCCACTAAGCACCACGGTAAACGATTTTCAAACCACATACTTGTGTTCATATATCAAGAATCGAAGATTAGACAAACAAGTAAATAAAGATAAACAATACATAAAACACAAAGATATATATAAGACTCTTTTTATTTGGTTTTCTTGACTCAACACTAATTTAAGACGCTTGCAAAAATTTAAAAACGGACTCGAAAACTAAAGACTCATTAAAACGCTAAGACTCTCACACGAAGATTAAACCGAACCTAAACTTGAAGTTCAAAAGCTAAGACTAGCGAGCTAGCTCTCCCCCACACTTAAAACATACGACGTCCTCGTCGTATCTTACAAAAACCAAAGGGGAAAACTAGATCTAATGGTACTTCGAGCAAGCTTTGCACCACTTGCCTCTCATGTTTCCAACCATGCCGAAAAGTTTGCGCACGTTACGGTTAAGGAACTTGTAGTCATCTTCAACTACGCGCTCCAAGTCCTCCATACGCTGCTTCATCGCTTCCATGGTTTGAAGACATTCGTCGGCCGACGCGTAGAGAGCTACGATGGATTGACGGCAAACTCGACAGCACACCGGATGCAATCCGAAGGGGTCTTCGTCGCCATAATCTCCACCGTTGTCACCACCGTCGTCGCCACCTCCATTGTTGTCGCCTTCGCCACCGCCGTTGCCGTCGCCGTTGGGGCCTTCGGGAGTCTTTTCATAGGGGTACTCATCCCAATCATCGTCATCTCTACCGGCGGCCGCCCACGAGCTTGGGCTACGATCATCGGAGAAGTCGCCATCCCCATAATCCTTAGGCTCCGGCGACACCTCCTTGTAATCCTTGCGCTTGATGCCTTGGAGACGTGCCGACCTTCGAACGGGTGTAGGGACCTTCTCTCCTTTGACGGGGTGGCGAGATGCAAGAGCTCCGGTCGGGACACGTCCTCCGCAACGGATACGTGCGGTCCTCTTGACGGGTAGCTTGACCTCGCATCGCATCGCCTCCTCCATCGATGGTTTCTTGGCTTCTACCTTCAACTCTAAGCTTTTTGGAGGCTCAATGGTCGCTACAAGGGTGCAACACATTGCTTGAAAGGTTTGATTCTCGAGCTCCCAATTCGGCCAAATATATAGTCCCGAGAGAAAAGCCACGGGAATCTTATTTTCCTTTTTTACACTTCCCTTAAAATTTTCCGACCAAACAAGAAAGTCAAAAAGGAGCAATTCGGGCGAAATTCGGGGACATCGGGCGTCGGGCCCCGCCCGGGCCGGTCCCTCGGGCCGGCCGGCCCACCCCCGCCGGGGCCGGCCGGTCCGGTTTTTTGCACACCGCCCTATTTTTTCGTCCTCGGCCCGTGGGAAAAAGTTGGCCCGGTTAATCTTCGCGAAAAACTCCGTAGAAAGCTAAAAGAAAAATTATTTACGAAGTTGGTGCCTTGTTTTTCGTCCTAGGTGGGACGTTCGGGCTCTTCCTCCATGGTAAAGACGTCAACATGATGAATGGGCACGATGTCGGGTTCGTAGTAAACCTTAAGCCGCTGTCCATTCACCACAAATTGATCGCCGTTTATATCCATAATGGTTACCGCTCCGTTGGAGAACACCGAATGCACAACATAAGGTCCGTCCCACTTGCTCGCAATTTCCCCTTTCCGAAGGTTTTAAACCTCGAATTGTATAGGAGGACCTTATCTCCTTCTTTAAATTCTTTTTTCTTCAATCTTTTATCATACCACCTTTTGATTCTCTCCTTGTATATGCTTGCGTTTTCATAAGCTTTCAACCTCAACTCCTCTAGCTCGCTTATTTGAATTCTCCGTTTCACCACCGCGGCATCGAGATCAAGGTTCATCTCTTTAATCGCCCAATAGGCTTTATGTTCTAACTCAACCGGAAGGTGGCAAGCTTTTCCATAGACGAATTGATAGGGGGTCATACCTATCGGTGTTTTAAACGCCGTTCGATAAGCCCATAAAGCTCCGTCTAATTTCTTTGACCAATCCTTGCCTCCCTTCTCTATGGTCTTGTTGAGTATGCTTTTTAATTGCCTATTTGACGTTTCCGCTTGTCCGTTGGTTTGTGGGTGATACGCCGTGGAGACCCTATGCTCGATTCCCAACTTGGACAAGCACTTTTTAAAGTTCTTCCGGTGAAATGAGTTCCTCCATCACTTATCAAGATTCTCGGTGTACCGAAACGAGGAAAAATCACGTTCTTGATCATAGTGATGGACTCCTCCGTGGAAGCTTTACGACATGGTATAGCCTCTACCCACTTGGATACATAATCAACCATAACAAGTACATACTCGAATCCAAATGAGTTTTTAAAAGGCCCCATGAAGTCTATGCCCCATACATCGAATATGTCGATTTGCAAGTTGTATTTCAAAGGCATAGAATTTCTTTGAGAGATGTTTCCGGTTCTTTGGCATTCGGGGCATGACGCAACATATCTTTTAGTATCTTCATGCATCTCCGGCCAATAGAATCCGCTCGACCATACTTTGGCTTCGGTTCGAAAATGGCTATAGTGCCCACCGTACTCCGCCGAGTGGCACTTCCTTAGAATCTCAAGCCTCTCTTCCCTTGGCACACATCTTCTCATTACTCCATCATTGCCAAGCTTGAAGAGGTATGGTGCATCCCAAAAATATTTCTTACTTTCAGAAATTATCTTCCTTTGAGTGTTTTTGTCTAGATGATCGAGGGGCATCTTTCGAATTGCTCGAATGATGTCGATCATCCAAGTATCTTTATCGAGCACTCTATAGAGGTGGTCATCTCTCATCTTATCTTCTATGGGCTCTTTATCATCTTGCCCACGATTCATCCTAGACAAATGATCGGCCACAACATTCTCCACCCCCTTTTTATCACGAATTTCAACATCAAACTCTTGGAGAAGAAGGATCCAACGAATCAAACGTGGTTTAGCTTCCTTCTTAGCCAAGAGATACTTTATGGCTGCGTGATCGGTGTAAACAATGACTTTCGAGTTCACGATGTAAGATCTGAATTTTTCGAAAGCGAATACCACCGCTAGCAATTCTTTTTCCGTAGTAGCGTAATTTAGTGCCCCACTAAGAGTTTTGCTAGCGTAGTACACGGCGTGAACTCGGCCTTCCTTTCTTTGTCCCAAGACCGCGCCTACGGCGTAGTCACTTGCGTCACACATGATCTCGAAAGGTTGGCTCCAATCCGGAGGTTGGATGATAGGAGCACTCACCAACGCATTTTTCAAGGTCCGGAATGCCGCTAGACACTTCTCATCAAAGTCGAAAGCCACATCTTTTTGAAGAAGGTGTGTTAAAGGCTTGGTGATCTTTGAGAAGTCCTTTATAAGTCTTCTATAGAATCCGGCATGGCCTAGAAAGCTCCTTAAGGACTTAATATCCGTAGGAGGTGGGAGTTGCTCAACCGTCTCTACCTTAGCCTTGTCCACTTCAATTCCTCTCTCGGATATAACATGTCCGAGCACTATGCCTTGCTTAACCATGAAGTGGCACTTTTCCCAATTTAAAACCAAATCTACCTCCGCACACCTTGTAAGGACCTTTTCTAGGTTTGCTAAGCAATCCATGAATGTCTTCCCGTAAACGGAAAAATCATCCATAAACACTTCAACAATTTCTTCGATGAATTCCGAGAAAACGGCCATCATGCAACGTTGAAAAGAGGCCGGAGCGTTGCATAGGCCGAAGGGCATCCTCCTATATGCAAACGTTCCGTAAGGACACGTAAATGTTGTCTTATGTTGATCTTCCGGGTGAATAGGAATTTGCATGAACCCCGAGTATCCATCGAGAAAGCAAAAATAAGCGTGGTTTGCTAACCTCTCGAGCATCTCGTCTATGAACGGTAGGGGGAAGTGATCTTTCTTCGTCGCTTTGTTAAGCTTACGGTAATCAATACACATCCGCCACCCGGTCACGGTTCTTTGCGGTATCAACTCGTTCTTCTCATTCTTCACCACGGTTAAACCTCCTTTCTTCGGCACACAATGTACGGGCTCACCCATTCGCTATGCGGAACCGGGTAGATGATTCCGCATCAAGTAACTTGATAACCTCTTTCTTTACTACCTCTCGCATGGCATGGGTTAGCCTCCTTTGGTGGTCCACTACGGGCTTACATTGGTCTTCCATTGGTATACGATGAGTGCAAAAGGCTGGGCTAATACCTTTGAGATCGTTAATTGAATATCCAATCACCTTCCTATGTTTTTTTAATAAAATCAGCAACGCTTCATTTTCTTCGGGGCTCAACTCGTCGCTCACAATGACTGGATAGGTTTTGTCTGGCCCCAAAAATTCATATTTTAATCCCTTGGGCAAAGGTTTAAGGTCTACTTCGGGCACTTGTGGCTCCTCGGGTTTGATTTCTCCTATGTCTTCGAACTTCTCTTCCTCCACGCTACCATCATGCGGCTCTAAGCCTTTTGTTGCTTCCTCTAGTTCTTCATCTTGTTGATTGCTAATTTGATTTTCCATCGCTCTTTGCAGCGGGTCTCTAAGGGTTTCAACAAAACAAAGACTATCTATCTCTTCTATTTCTTCATCTTCGGGAGGAAAAGGAGTAAGGTGTTTAGAAGCACGAAGAAAGTTATATGTGTACTTTGTTCCATTAAGGTTCATTGTTACCTTGCCTTCTCCGGCATCTAACACGACATCAACCAACTTAAGAAAAGGCCTACCTAAGATTATATGATCAGAATTACTATGGTAAGCATCAATAACAAAGAAATCAGTTGGTATATAGTTTCTAGAGATTTTTACTTTCATGTTGCAAGCAATACCTAGAGGTTTGATAGTTCTACCATCTCCCATAATTAATTTCGTTGATGTTGGAGCTAAGTCTAGGTTGTGGTATTGAACTTTATCGTAAATTTTAGAAGATAGAACACTTACTTGGGCTCCGATGTCGCATAAGGCTTTGCATTGAACTCCGTTGATCTCGCAACTCAAGTGCGGCGTCATCTTCTCTTCTTCTTCGGATCCGATCGAATAAATTTCAGCAAGCCGAGCGTATGGTGATGCTTCGGGCTTGATCCCCATGATCCTCTTCACCTCGGCAATATGTTCCGGATCCACCACATCATCTCCAAAGAGCTTTTCAAAAATCTCACCGGTGGTTTCGAGGTCGTATGAATTTTCAGCTTTCCTCTCCGGTGGGAAATCCACTTCCAATGCTCTTGCCATTCCCTTTTGATTAGGGAACGGTCTCCTCTTGTCGAACACTTCTCCGTAATCAATAGGAACCCAATCCATTGGCTCGAACTCCCTTAGTGGCTTCGCGCTTGACATGCTTCTCTTGTTCGTCTCATTTGGTGCGACGAAGTCGACGTTTGGTGTAGTTCTTGACTTAATGTGTTCTTGTTCAAGCTTTTCCATGATCGGCTCCTCTTTTGTGACTTCCGGGTTGCCTCTTTAGAAAAATCAGCAAGCTTTTTCTTCCTTGAATTGAATTCCGGCTCTTCCGCAAGTCTTGTTTCCCAATCTCTTCGCATGGCAGCCGCTTTACTAACTTTTTGTAGAAGTTGGGCGGCTTCCGTGAGTGTTTTCCCCATGAGATCCCCACCGCACACATTTTGACGTGTCGCATGCAACTAGGGGTTAGGGAAAAGAAAAATGTATGCAAGAGTACGTCACCGGTGAAGCCGAGTTTTGGTCCTTGTTCGATTAATTCATTAAACCTATCCCGGGCTTGGTCTATCCCTTCCTCTTCTCCTTGCATGAAATTGATCACTTGCCTCCTTAGATGTTGAACCTTGCTCATTGGAAAGAACTTCTCGCAAAACTTCTTTGTCAACTTGTTCCAATTGCCTTCAACTTCAAAGGACGCAACCGAATACCATGTCTTTGCTTTTGCGGCAAGTGAGTAGGGAAAGAGATTCCATTTGAACCATTCATCGGGAACTCCTTCTTGACGCACCGTGTTGCATATTGTCGTGAAATCCCTTATGTGTCTATATGGGTTCTCCGTAACCATCCCTTCAAATGGGTTTTCCGCCACCATCTTCATGATCTTGGATTTAATTTCATACTTGGTCGCTTCGAGCTTCGAATCCGACTCTTGTACCTTTATGTCTTCACATCGAGGGCTAGCGTAATCCCTTAATGATTTCTCCGGTTCTTCCACGGGTTGATTAACGAACTCCATCTAGACAATAAGATAAAAACAAAAACAAAAAAGAAACAAGTGTTTTTCGATAATATATGTTAGATAAAGCAAATAAAAGATAAACTAAAATATAAAACTAAGTTAGATGCAAATCAAACGATGTAAACTAACTTGCTCCCCGGCAACGGCGCCAGAAAAAGGGGCTTGTTGACGGATAAAAGACGTATCCCTCTACGATCCGCAAGCGTACGGACCCCACACCTTTTTCACCATGGGATTCCCAAGGTTCTTGTCAATCCGCGGAGCAAGGGGATTACAAGCGTTCGATCAACAACGACACACTAGCTACTAAACCCTAACTACTATTATACTAGAAAACACTTAACTACACTAGAGAGAATGGTAAACGATCAAGAGAGAAGACACTCGCCCACGGGTCTACGATACTAGAGCATGCAATCGCTTAAAGACATGAAAAACCAATCTAATCTATCGGGGGTTGTGACCACGGTTTCGCCCTTTCCCTCCTCTCGTCTTGTCACTACGCGAAGGTATTCATGACTAGACCTTTGATGGCCACGGCGTATTGAATGGATCCAAGGAAGCATTGGAGCTCTACTCCCTCTATGGCACGGTTGCAAGCCTTAAGCAATAAAGTATATTCAACACAAGATGATAGACGGATAATCCGACAAAGTGCGATTACATCTCAATATCGATTACAACCCATGGACGAATGAGAAGATTACCCCATCAAGGTGCGATCATGGCACCGTTGATCATGGTTTCCCTTCCGCCGGTGTCTTCCTTCTTCTCCACGAGAGGGTGCTTCCTTCGAGGTGGTTGATCTCCAGCCGGAGATCCTCCTCCTCTCTCTCTAGCTTGTGGATGGCCTTCTGGTGCGAATAAACTCCTCCCCCTGTGTTGGCGGCGCGTCGGGGGTTTTAGGGTCGAAGATCCTTCGAGGGCAAGGAAGACGGGACCGAACCGGTGCCGAAGTGGGCCGGGCCGATCCGGCCGGGCCGGCCGGCCCGGGCCCGGTTCGCCCGGTTCGGTCGCCCTTTTTGCTCCGTGGGTCCTCGTGCACTTATCTACTTTGCCCCTTCCACTTGGATGATTTTGACGCTGTTATCCTCGCGATCAAGATGGAGGCTCTCTTTGCATGAAGTTTGATCTCTTACGCTTCAATCCCCGGGGGTGTTCCTCGTAGCACTTCGGTCCTCACCACCATTGGAAGTAATTTCAGCGAGCTCATGAACACGAACAAGACTCCATGAATGCTCCTCTGAACTTATTGCGAATCTGTCCTTTATGTCCATGTTTTCCTACATAAACACAACACTTCCAAATGCATGCACAAAGATGAACTTGTTATATGATTAGTGTGCCTAGTGGCGGGTTAGTTCAATAATCAAATCCAAACCAAAGTGTAATGAACATGCTAGGTGCACCAAAATACACCGTCAACATCGCCCTAGACTACCCGCATGAATAGGAATACGTTGTGACAGAACGGGGGTTCCGAAAGGCGAGCGTTTTCGGAGTCGGACGGGAAACCACGATTTAAAGAGGCTTCTAATAAGATTCGATTTGCTACTTCTTCTTTGCTTGAAACTTCAACAAAAGGCTTAACCCGATCTCTCTAGATCGGTTTATCTACCCTATCTATCTTTGTTACCTCCGGTCTTTAGTAGATTAGATTCGTTTTGTGTTCTTTATCTAGATGCATTAGGGTTTCTCTTTACCGAAGATTGAAGTTACTTGGCTTTACTAGATCATCTTTTGCGTCACACATTTGTTCCACGGATTCGATACCTTGGGTTCACCACTCGAGGGAAGAAGGGTCCCTTGACTACAATTGGAGACTTGTCCGCTTGCAAGTCTAAACGAACTTTGATACTGTCGCTCCTAGCCGTCAACACCCACTAGGGATGGCAACGGGGACCCGATCCCCGATTCCCCGCGGGGAATTCCTCTATTAGGGGATGGGGATGGTACAAAAATAATCCCCATGGGGATGTAAATGGGGGAAAATTTCTCCCCGTCGGGGATCACGGGGGCGGGGACGGTAAACTGCCCCCCGTACCCGATTCCCCGCAACCCCGCTTTACCAGCGAATTTAGGCCCAACAGCCCACAAAATTAAGGCCCAGTAACTCAAGTATATAATTTGCTTCCTTCTAAACCCTAAGTCAAGCCAGACCGACACCCCCCACCCTATCCGTGAGACCGTGACCCGCCGCCGGCCCCGCCGCCCGCCGCTCCTAGGTCACAGCTCGAGGCTCGGCGCTCCCGGTCCCGAGCCGCCGCTCCCGGTCCCTCCGCCGAGGTGCCGACCGCCGCCGGTCCGCCCCCGCTCGGCCAATCCCACGAGGTCCGCCGCGGGGCTGCCATGGATTCGTCCTCTCCGCGCCGATGGCCTCCCGACGACGACGGTGAGAGCTTCCCACGAAATCATCTCCTTGCTCGGCGCGCGTTGGTCTCGAGTCTCACCTCGCCTCTCGACGTCGTCGTATAGTTCCATAGCCGCGTATTGATTGTTGAGTCACTAACCTACGTCCGCCGTCCTCGCAAGGGACGCCGCCGGACACGGACTCGCCGCCGCCCGCCGTCGTGCTCGGCCGCGCCGCGGCCGCCGCCGTGCTCGCTCCTAGTAGCGCCGTCGTGCCGCGTCTTCGCGCCTCCTCGCCTCTTTAGGTGCCGGCCCCTCTTCCGGAAAGAAAGCAAAGGAACGCCGGCCACCAAAGCCAATTTCAAACGAAGACCACTACCAAGACGAGGAGCCGTCTTGCTGTTGAAGGAGCACCTTCTCCACCGACAACTCCAAAAGCTTCATCTTCAGGCGGCGACCATCTGTTACAATCCTTGGGGTTCGATTTCTATTTTTTTCATAATTCTTTTTAATGTATGTTGCTTTTTTCATATTTCTTTTTAATGTATGTTTATCTTTTTATATTTTTTACTACCATTTTTATATCAGCATGGGGTCTCTAGTTCTGATTTCTGAATGCCTTATTGTTTCTGAATGAGAATGACTGTATGTAGTATGTTGTTGATGTATGACAGTAGCAGAGTAGCTCACGAAGTACATGTATTTTTTATTGTTTTTAATAGAACTCAGAATTATTTTTTTCTTAATCGCCATTTTATGGATTTTTCTCAGGCTCACAATGAGTGGCAGTCAGCCAGAATCACAGCCACAAGGTAAAGCTGAATCTGTTAATGATTCTGAGGCTGAGCCAATACAAATTGATGATGATGATGAATCTGAAGATACTGACTTTGGCACAAAGAGGAAGCTCACGTCTATTGTTTGGAAGGATTTTAAGAAGGTGAAAGTTTGTGGTGAGGTTAGGGCTCAATGCCTTCATTGCCACAGGCAGCTTGGCGGGAAAAGCAAGAATGGAACCAAACATCTTCATGACCATTTGAAGAGTTGCTCACTGAAAAGGGTCAAGCTGTTAGGACAAAACAGGACACTTGCACAATCTTCTTTGAGGTTTGCATCCTAGGAGGGAGGAAAGGTATCTGTTGAGAACTACACATTTGATCCAGAAGTAGCTAAGAAGGAGCTAGTTGCCATGATAATTTTGCATGAGTATCCTTTATCCATGGTTGATCATACTGGCTTTAGAAGGTTTGTCAGTGCACTACAACCTTTATTCAAGATTGTCACTCGTAACACTATTAGGTAAAAGGAAGTACTGAATTATTTCATTTCTTACATGTTGTATGCTGACTTGTTGTATATTTTAGAATCTGATTGGAATTTTCTATGTATAGGAAGGAGATTATGGATGCTTATAAAGAAGAAAAGAAAAAAGGCCCTCTCATACATGGCTGCAACTAAGTCAAGAGTTGCTATTACTACAGACATGTGGACCTCTGAAAACCAGAAAAGAGGATACATGGCCGTCACTGCCCATTTCATAGATGATTCATGGACACTTAGAAACATTATCATGAGGTAATTTGTCACTGCCCTCTCATACTTGTTTTCCTGCTGTCTTCTTTAATTCAGAATATAATTAGAGTTCTCTATGTGTAGGTTCATATATGTTCCTGCTCCACACACTGCTGAAGTAATTTGTGATGAGCTTTATGAAGCTCTGTTGGAGTGGAACCTCGATGAGAAGATCTCAACTTTAACTCTTGATAATTGCACCACAAATGACAAGGTAATTCCTGAGCTTATCAAGAAGATAACTAAGCCTAAGATGATGTTGGAGGGGAAATTGCTGCATATGCGTTGTGCTGCCCACATACTTAACTTGATAGTGAAGGATGGTTTAGAGGTCATAAAAGATTCAATTGGCAAAATCCGTGAAAGTGTTGCTTTTTGGACAGCCACACCTAAAAGAGTAGAGCGATTTGAAGAAATTGCTAAACATGTCAAAGTGAAAGTGGAAGTAAAGTTAGGCCTTGATTGCAAAACTAGGTGGAATTCTACCTACAAGATGCTTAGTGTTGCTTTATCTTACAAGGCTGTTTTTGACCGTGCAAATCGTGTTGAGAGGCTTTTTGATTGTGCTCCTAGTGAGGAAGAATGGGATTTTGCTAGAGCTGTAGTTGGTAGGCTCAAGATGTTTAATGATATCACTACAGTTTTTTCTGGAACAAATTATGTGACTGCCAATGTCCAACTCCTTAAAATCTGTGAGGCAAAGGCGAAAATTAAGGAGTGGGGTGCAAGTAGCAATCCTATTATAGTGAAGATGTCATCTGAAATGATTGATAAGTTTGACAAGTATTGGAAGGATATTCAAGGAGTAATGGGTTTGGCCACCATTCTTGATCCTCGTTTTAAGACTGAATATCTCATTGAATTCATTGCAACTCTCAGTGATGAACCTTCCCCATTGTGCTATGATAAACTTGATGAGGTTAAAAACTCCCTTTGTGAATTGATGAAAGAGTATGAGCTAGAAGAGGATGAAGATAACACTGAATCATCAGCTCCTCCACTATCTACTTCAGATGTGTTGTCTACAATTAGTGCACGTGTTGCTAGTAGGAGGCCAACCACAATGAAATTCAAATCTGAGTTAAATAGGTACTTGGAGGAAGAATTAGTTTCAGTTCATACAGATAACTTCAAGATTCTTGATTGGTGGAAGGTGGCTGGGACACGTTATCCAACATTGAGAAAGGTAGCAAGAGACATATTTGCTATTCCTGTTAGTACAGTTGCCTCTGAATCGGCTTTTAGCACTAGTGGAAGGGTTATTAGTGAACACCGCAGCCGGCTCACTCCGGAGATTGTGGAGGCCTTAATGTGTTCCCAGGATTGGTTAAGAAACAAGTACCAAGGTAAATATACACCATTCATACATCTTTCTTCATGAATGTATAAACTGTCATGCTTCTAAATAATTGTTGTAATTGTCTTTTTTAGGTGGTGACAATGAAGAAACTGCAAGCTTTTGGAGCTGTCTTCAAGAGATCCAAGATGGAATGGAGGTATCATGTGCAAACTGAAAATTCCCATTGCATTATACTTGTCCCATTTTGATTCCTGCATATTGAAAGTTGTCCAATCAAATTCTTCACTAATATGTTTATACCATTGCTGCATGTAGGGACTTGCATTGCTTGAGTGTTGAAGCCTTGAAGGATGAAGGCTTTGAAGATTGTTTGCTGCACGGCTGGACCAGATCACCAGAGCTGCTTACTGCTGCATCTTCATTATTTTGTTTTATTATATGATCTGTAATTCCATGATCCATGAACTATAAACTTGTGGTCATGTTTTTGAAGATTTGTGTCGTACTAAATACTATTTGCTATGCCTATGTGGCTGCTAGCTGTTGCTAGAACTTATTTATTCTGTCGTTGTGTTGCTGTGCATTTTGTGATGTGTACAATTCTAAATTTACCTTGTGATCTTAGAATGTTATGTTGGCGGGGACGGGGACCCCGACGGGGACGAAATCCCTGACGGGGAACGGGGACGGGAGAAATTTGTCCCCCGCGAGTTTTGACGGGGGCGGGGACGGGGAAATTTTGTCCCCGCGGGGACGGGGATGGGCAGCCACTCCCCGACGGGGAATTCCCCGTTGCCATCCCTAACACCCACCCACCCACTCCTAGCGACCTGATCGCCGGTATTAATCGTGTCGAGGGCATGCTCTCTGATACGATCAAAGTTTGTGAGCGTGTCAAACGCCCTCGCACGACCTCATCGACCTCCAGCATGCCTCTTGGCTTGCAAAGCAGCTCGTGTAGCATCACGCTTCATGAAGCACAAGATCCAGATTGAATCTGGACCCAAGACCCAAGATCGTGGAAGCTGCAGGAATCACCTCGACGAACCCTGCCCTATCCATGAGAAGTCCAAGCACACTGCACGCTAGTGCCGTGTCCTTAAGAAGCTTCGCCGACCTCTCACCACGGCTCACCACCGTCGGGTGAACCAAGAGTCATCTCCGGACCGCCTTGCGTTCCATGTCGCCCACACAACGATCTCCCTGAATTATCCGGGAGAAGAGTTCGAGACTCTAGATCGCCAGATCTTGGTCGTCTTTGCGGATGTGCCGCCACAAGATGGAGAAACAGACGAGCAACATCAAGAGCGTGAAAACGCCAATGCTGCCAGAGCCGTCTGGCGACAAGAGCTCGTTGCTGCTGCCCTAGGTGCAGGCCACCAACCAGCTAACGCCGGACAAGTCAACGCCAACGCCGGGCAACAAGCACCTGCGGCACCAACTGCTCTGCAGCAGCGACGCCATGATGATCCACCTCGTGCCAACAGACTGCGTGCGCGAGATCTCCTCAGGGACTTCGAGCGCGATGGACTCGAAGTCTACAACTCACCACAAACCAACTCCGGAGCTGCTCTTGCCGCTCTGAATCACCTCGAAGATTCTCCAATGGTCCGACGTCTCCAAGCCAACGTTCGCGTCACCGCTGCTCAGATCGAAGAAAGGGGTCCTGGATACAGCAGATCCGCAACAAGTTCTTACTCCAGAAGCAGATCAGAGCGTCCCCGCCAGCGACGTCGTAGCCAGGGTCCCCTCGACCCGGTGGCTGAATAGGGACGAGGGGAAAACGAAGTAGCGCAGCCGGTTAACCCTGTTGCCAATGCTGCAGCTAACGCTCCAGCCAACCCTGTGGCTAACGCTCCGGCCAATGCTGCTGGTAATGCCGCTAATAATGCAGCCAACGCTGTCAACATCCAGGGGAATGCCGCCCCACATCAAGATACAATGCAGGAGCTCAGCCTCCTCTGGTCCAAGCCAATCACACTGAAGGAAGCCATCATCACCACAAAATATACAACCTTAATTAAAAAATACGAATACAAAAAGTTTATCAAAATATAGTCAAGTGGGATCTTGTTTCGAAGTTTTTATTGTGAGAAATCCAATGTGTGTTCGGAATTTAATTTAAATATTTGATTTGTGATCTATAGATTTTTTAATTTCAAATCCTACCCTCACATCATAACTAATGAGAAAGTACATGACCTGCGTGTAAAGAAGAAAAGACCCACGCGGACCACCATATATGCACTGGGATAGTAGCGAATCTACCGGTGGGTCTAGGAGCCCCCTAATGACCCTGGTTTCTTCACTAGCAAAATCCTTAAATCGCTATTGAATCTTCATGAAAATCAACATCTCCATTTTTTCAGCCTTTGCTTGTCCTTTATCCTGCAT
The DNA here is from genome assembly GCA_947561735.1 of Cenchrus americanus. Classification (NCBI taxonomy): domain Eukaryota; kingdom Viridiplantae; phylum Streptophyta; class Magnoliopsida; order Poales; family Poaceae; genus Cenchrus; species Cenchrus americanus. The sequence goes on along the minus strand of OX387242.1, from coordinate 121,380,906 downwards.
GCGCCACTGCACAGGGCCTTCAACAACAAGTTATCTTTCTGTCGCTAAAGTGACACATAGAAGCATACTGAGAGAAGAGTACTGTTGGCTGGTTTGTTGTGAGAGAAAAGTATTGCTGGCTGGTGGCTGATAAGCCAAGCGAACAGGGCGGTTATTGGGGATGCTGTAGAGCCTTGGTTGCTCATTTGATTCGTTCGTACTTCTTAGCCCTATTTTTCTTGCGAATCTCGCTCACTTCATCACTTCGTTAAAAAAAACTCACTCTCAGAAATTTTACAAACAAAAGGATCGTGCTACGGGCAACAAAATTCTGCTTTAATACAAGATATGTCTATATCATGCACTTGATGCCATCAACAAAATTCTATTAGTTTCATTTACTTTCATGAATTGCTCCTTGCAATTGGAATAGTAGATGGCCATGCCAACTACTAATATAGTGACCATACCAAAGATAAGTCTCAGCGTTCAATTTGAGATTATAAGATTCAATCTCCATGTCCACCTAAGAAAAAACTTATCAATCTCAATGTAAGTGCAATGTAAGTGTACAAAAATTAGATAAGCCAAGCTCCATCATGAAAAATTACAATAACTAACTCAAAGTATCCGGGACCACAAACAGAGTTAGAAGCCCACAATCTATAGCTTTTGCAACAAACAAGCGGTGCCTCGAAGGCTCTGTTGAACTATGCGAGATAGAGCTTTTTCTTAATTGGTTAACAAATATGAATTGAGGAGTGCAAAACTACCATTGTATAGTAAAACAACTATATCAGAGAGTGAGAGTTATCAATAGACCTTGGAAATAGATGCGAGAATTTCTATAAAATTTGAAGATGCAGTTTGAAAGTAGAAACACTAAAGTAGTTGCATCATAACATTATTCTCAAACAACAAAGTAGGTGAAAACACATTCATTTTATTGAGAGAGAACTACTTAGAAATTTGTAGCATGGTACTTGCAAAGACTAACACAATGCATGCATGATTACAATTAGCCGCAGAAAATCGGTAGAAGACATAAATTCATGATTCTAGCGGATGGTGATGTGGACAACTTGCATGTTGAGAGAAGATGTAGTGGATGATGATGTGGACCTCTTGCATGTTGAGAGAAGTCCATCCATGATGTGTAGTGGGTCTCACCTATATAGTTGTTATAGATAAGCTCAGTGTGCTATTGTTGAACTCATCATCACTGTCAACAACTATCATTGTACAGTAAAACAGAGTAATAGTTACCAATAGACCTTGGGAATGGATGGAATAAGCTCAGTGTGCTATTGTTGAACTCATCATCACTGTCAACAATATGCTAAGTGACGATCCCTTCTTCAAGGACCTCGCTACAAAAAAGACATGACCAAGCTATCTTGAGTCAATTTAGGAATTTAAAATGCAACATAACAGTAACATACTTATCTTTATGTTCATAATAAATGTATGCATCCCTTTCTCAGCAGCAACCTAATTAACAAACTGGCAAAAGTAAAGTACACCAGGTTATATACATTTTGGCTGTATTACGAGGAGGCCTGTTAACTAATAGGAGAAAAGAAATCACATTTTTTTCACATTCACAACCTTTCTACTGGTAAAAATTATCCATAAGTATTGTGTCCTCAAACCAGTCAATACTGCTTGCTCCATCAAATAATTCGATGCAGGTATCTGTAATTTGGATAAACAGGGGTAACGAAGTAAGTGAGAAACAAATGGAAGAAATCATAGCACGAGCATCCTCTGACAAACGATGCTTTCATATATCAATGGCCATTTTTCAGCACGAAATTACAGTTTCTAGGTTCAAGTGAGAAACAAACGGAGGAATTCATAACACCAGCAACCTCTGACAAGCAATGTTTTCATATATCAATGGCCATTTTTCAGCACGAAATTACAGTTTCTAGGTTACTATACTAAACAATCAAGGAACTGGTCTATTAAGACAACTGATGTGTCGTTGACGTTCTGAGCAAGAGCACTTATCTGTGGATGGGGAGGAACAACAGATTGGCGAGGAAATAGTCAAAAGTGCAAGTTGCTGAACATTTCAAAATCTAAAACAGCTGAAGTAATTAACAGACTGAAACAACAGATAAGACCATGGGCTAAAGGGATAAAGAAAGTCTTGAATTGAGTTCTAAGTGAAGATTAGTTGCCACCAAGTTTTGTTTTTTCAAAATGTACCAAGCATTGAGCTTGTGAAATTAATACAACAAATCAGCAATTTGTCTCTTAAACTGCAAGTTGCGCAAGTTCATGATGCAGACGCACTTAAGTGTCTGTAGAAGGTATAGTACAACCTGAGGTTAGTACGAAATAGCACAGTAACATCGCAAAATAAGCAAGCAGTTATGGCTAACCAAATATATGGTTAACAAACTCCAACTAATGTTCAAACAATATTAAGACTCGTTGACTCAATTCTAGTGATAAAATTAGATGTTTGTACACCAATACCTCCTCTTGTTGTTCCATATATTACTGAATCCAAGTAGCTTGTGATGACCGCCCATCATCCAGTGATACATTACCCTCCCTCCACCCACAAATTCTGATTTCCAACTGCTCGGTGCTCACCTTCAGCTCCTCAAGTTCAAGACTCTGTGGCACCCAATTGTCCTTGGCTGTGAACAGTACCTTAATAGAACTTTCAGCTCCTGCAACACACATAGTCAATGTAATCAGCGCATGGTTCTAGCACGGAATAGCAACACCCAATGAATCAGCCAATCAATGCCTCCATGAGAGAGGGTACAGTGGTGAAAAAATCCACTTCAGCATTCCTAAGATAAACAAGTAATACCTTTTTTTTAGAATTACAAGTAATATCACACAATGCAGACAAATGATCAATGTAGAAAGGGATATTAGGTCAATGTTAACCTGGTTTGGATTCCAATTATATAACCCATAGAGATATCCTTATTGGTGGCATAAATTGACTGTAGGCTAGTGAAGCAAAGAACATCAGACAATAGCCTTTGGGAAGGAACATTTGAAAACAACAGAATGTAACATATTGACCGTGGATGGGGGAGGAGGCGAGACGGCGGCGTGTGCTGCTGATGGAGGAGGCGAGGCGGCGTGTGTTGCTGTAGGAGGAGGCCGACCACAGGGAGGCGCGCTGCTGGGGAGGATCAGAGGAGTTGAGGCGGCGATGCGATCTGCTGGGCAGGAGGCAGGCGGCAGCGGATCGGGGGAAGGGCACCTTTTTTGCGAAAGGGAGAACTGTATTAAGTGGTGAAACGGTACATCCCTGCAACTTTGCAGGAAAACACCCTGGATTACATGATAAGCAAGCACACATCCAGAAGCATCTTCTTCTTCCTTCGCCCTCCGTCTCTCAGTCGGCTCGAACTTGCAAAGATGAACGGAGGCCATGGTCCTGCCAGGACATGCCAAAGACGCAGAAGTTGAACTGCCACAGTAGAAGCATACGACCAGGCACAGCCAACAGGCTGAGGAGCTCTCATACACGAAGAAACGGGTGCTAGAACATCGGCCAACATCTTCACTGCCATGACAGACCAAAATTCCGCCACCGGCAAACGGAAGCTCGCCGGCCGGAAGAAAGATCTGCAGCTGCCGACTCAACAACAGCCCGAAAGAGAACCCCATCGTAGGGAAAACCTGTCGCCTCCCTTTCACAAGGAAGACATAGAAAGCAAACAAACAAAAATCTAACCTTCGGGATGATCCAGGGCCAGATCTGGCGCGGCCACAGTCGCCTTCCCCACGCCATGGCCATCTTGGAGCAGCAGAGACGTTCCTCCACCAACAAGTTCAGCAGCGGACGAATTCAGGAGGCTATTGCACATACGAATTCAAGAGGCCCAAAAACAAACCAACAGCCCATCGCAGATTCGCAGTCCACACAAATCACACAATCGATTAGAGACAACAAACGCAAAAAGTCAGATGGAGAGGGAAAGCAGATCAAAATCTAAGTCAAACCAGCGGAGCAGGCAGCGGCGCACAGCAAATCGACCTCAGGAGTGCCCACATCACCACCGACGGAAAGATGAGGCAACAGGAGAGGCGCCGCCGTCCGAGCAACCGCAAGGTCCACCTCCATCTAGTCTATTCACAACCGCACGCCGATTTCCCGGTCCACCTCCATCTCTGGCGCCGTCCCAGCCACTGGAGACAGAGAGGACCGGCGGAATCGCCGCCGGAAACTCGATTCACCCCCTTTTCACCCTTTTGCCTTGTAGTTAGGAGATAAAGATGGGAGGGGACCGAAAGACAGTTGACACCTCGGGGGAAGGGCACCTAGACGACGGCGGTGCCGATCTCGACCGGCGGTGGCGGCGATCCTGGACGACGACGGCGGCGTGCCGGACCCTCGGACTCGATTGAGGCGACGATGGGGGAGCGGCAATGCGAGGGCGGCGGCGACGGGGGAGCACGACGATTTGGGGCGCCGTTGGGAGATGGGAGCGCGAGGATTGAGGAGACACAGGGACGCTGCTGGACTTTGGGGCCGCGGAGCCGCGGTGGGACCGGATGGGCGTCGCGAGGGGGGAGCGCGGTCGTCCGAGCGGAAAACGACGTACCAATTTTTTCTCGTAAGTTCATTCTCTTTAGTAGTAGAGAAAAGGAGAAGGCGCCTTTCGGGTTCGTAGGCGTAAACCGCTGTCCGTGTCCGTCAGGCATGACGCCATCGACGGAACGCGAAACGGCGTACTCATTAAAAACCACCCCACTCGTCATCGCGCCGGGTAGGGGTAGCCAACCTCCACCGCCGACGGCCCGACGCCGCCGTGTTCTCGAACGTTCCGGTCGCTTACAAATATCCGGTCTCCAAAGCCGGCGGCGCCGACGCGGCCGATCGAACTCCCCCGCGCATCTGGAAGCGAGCCGACCCGGTTTCCCCTTCCTCCACGAGCGCCGATTCACGCGGTCGACGACGGGAAGCGTCTGTGTAGGTGCGTCCTTAGTTCCTCAATCGCTCCCACCCGCAAATTTCTTCTTCGTTCGGTTTAGTCCGATCAGCGTCAGTATCTGTGTCTCAAATTGGCCCCGAGAGATGAATCTCGCCATTTCGACGGTCGAATTTGGGGGCTAGCTTTGGGCAATAATTATTATCGCGGGAGGTTTGAGCAATAATTTGGCTCGAGGGATTAGTGAAATGTGTTACGGTGGCGCTTTCCTACTGTAACGCAAAGGTGGATTATGCTGTCAAATTATTTGTGCCCCCTACTGTGATTCCAAGGTAGATTATGTTGTGTTGCGACTATGCATCCTATTAGCAGTGGCAATCGCCCCTCTTTTGGATGGGTGGGTGAAGGCTTGATGAATACACAAACTCCTCGTTCTGCTTGTGAAAAATGTGTGAAGTTGGAAGCTGTCTAACAGATACATCCGGATTGCTTAAAAGACCCTCACTAGGCGGAGAGACGTCCTCCTGATTTTGTCTTGAGAATATTTGCTGCGTCTGGAACCTGAATATCCGGATTGCTCACCTTGGTTCATGGTTGAACCCGTGGTGTTTATTACTTATTAGATTCTCTTGAGATTTCGAGCTTTCTTTCATGGCTATAAGTCTCTAGCTTCCCTGCCATAACTTGATAATTAGCATTACCATATTATTATGGATAATCTGTGAAATTGATAGCATAAGGAGGTGGTCTTGTATCAGGAACAAGATGGAAGAGGGCAGCATAGCTCGAATTTCAGTCACCTGGAGGGGCAGACAGCTTGATGTGGATGCAGATCCAAGCTGTACTGTGAAAGAATTTGGGCAACTGTTGCAGGATTTGACTAGTGTTAAACCAGAGACATTGAAGCTCATTGTACCACAATCTACTAACAAAGGCTCCAAGTTAATCACACCATTTTCAGATCCTCATTCAAGCTTGTCACTGAATGAAGCAGCCATCAGCGAGGTAAGATGTGGTTAGCGTGCAACATTTCACCCACTCATTGTCATCTGGCTTGCTAGTGGATATTGTAATGGCAGCTGGCCATTGGAATCATTATGACTGAATTTATGTCTTGTTACAGGGAAAACCTATCAGAATGATGGGTGTTTTTGATGATGAAATCGAGGAAGTATCTGACAATGGAAAAAGGCCAGATCTACGTATAATTGGATTTGATGAGGAAGAACAGCGGCTTAGGCATCGGTCATCAGGCAGGCCACATATTTCACTCAAACTTCCACAGGGACAATATATCTTCTGTGATTTTCGTACACTTCACTTACCTGGGATTGAGGTTAGTCATACCACTCCTCCACCTGCTCTGAAGGCTACAAGAAATAGGCTCCAGATGTTCCAGAGTTCCTTTACAGTGCCCTGCTTGAATTATGCACTCTCTCCCCCTCAAACAGTTGATCTGAGCAGAATGCATTTTTGCTGTTGGCTAATGGTTTGGGGAGCTACATCAGTGTTTTTTTTGTGCTGAAATCTCAGCCTAGGACCACTTGGATAGACTGAAAGCGGAACACAAAATTGTGTTAATTGTTCTAATGTCCAATATAAAATAGTTTTGGTTCTAAAACCTTTTCCATTTCATACCACTATCTCTCTAGAGCATGCTATTAGAAGCTGTTGTACCTGTCTAATTCATTTTTCTCTGCCAGCTGAATCCTCCTCCTTCAGAAGCCCTGAAAAGAATGCACATGCTTGCATGTGATCCTGGTATAATTGCGATTATGAACAAGGTAATGATCTTCAAGAAGTAAATCCTATCTCTTAATGAACTTTCATCCTTTTCTGACTTTGCTGTTGGTGTTTTCACTTTTCAGCATAAATGGCGAATTGGAATCATGACCGAAATGGCTCCTGTTGGATATGTAGGCGTCAGTCCGAAATGCATTTTAGGCTTCAATAAGGTGAACATAAGCTATTACAATATGTATATATTATAGAAAAAATAGTCAGGGCATTTGTTTCCAAAAATATACCTGTCTTATTATTCATGCATGCAGAACATGGGAGAGGAGATATCGCTTCGCTTACGAACTGATGACTTGAAGGGATTCAGGAAGTATGAAAGTATCAAGAAGACTCTACTTCATGAACTTGTATGTTTTTTCGCTTCCTAAAGATCTCCTTATGATTTTTAAAGTTCACTGTATTTGGGTCTTATGGTTATTTTTCAATTCCAGGCACATATGGTGCATTCTGAGCACGATGCAAACTTTTTTGCTCTTAATAAGCAGGTAGTTTTTCCTAGATGGTCCCATCATGTTTGGTTGCATCTCTTTACAGGCCATTTTATTCAATCTTAAATCCACTTATATTTTCTGGCAGTTGAATGAGGAGGCTGCTTCCTTGGACTGGACCAAGTCTACAGGTCATATGTTGAGTGGTCGCAAAATCTTCAATTCTTATGAAGATGAATTTGTTCTGGAACCAGGGATAGCTGCTGCTGGTCACAGGCTTGGGGGAGAGTCAAGTTCGCTGGCTAGTGCTCGTGCATTGTCAGGGGCTGCTGCTTATCAACGTTTCTTGGATACATCTGAAAAGGAGTATAATGTATCAGGCAGTGAAAATAAATATAGTCCAGATGTTGTTTCTCAAGATTTTATTCTGGAAACTGTGAAGGTAGTAGAGCCAGATCCAGATGATGCTATGCATGTTGATTTAGCACTTGTGACATCAGGGTCTCTGGAATCCCGGTTGTTGGCAGAACAGCATACTATTGGCTACTCTGAGCCTGATCCTAATGATGTTGGCAAGCGAAGTTCTGTTGGTTGCCTAGAACCTGATCCTGATGACTCCTCAAATGTTGATATTCTGAACCAGGAGCTGAGGTTTAATGGAAGACAGCACAGCGAACCTGATCCTGATGATGGTACAAATGAATTTATTCTGGAATCTGGAAACAAGATGGAAGTGGATAGTGAATTGACAAACAACATCACAGTTTTGAAGTCTGAACCTGGCCCCGATGATTCATCAAACGCCATGTTGGTCATCGATGGGAAGCAGGATGGAGAACCTGATCCTGATGATACTGCTTGTATAGTTGTTTCAGAATCTGGAGATGAGACGGAAGTTATAACAGCTCAGTATAGAAGCTCTACAATTTCGAAGTTCGAACCTGATCCTGACAATTGTATTGGTGATTTAAAAAGCAGTGAGCTGCAAATAATTGAAGAACCAGTGGCAGTGCTATGTGCTCGGCTCCAGAAGTCCATTGAAACGCTCCGGTTGCAAGCAACACCTGCAGAGGCAGACTCCGCTATTCAAACACTCTTTAAGATCATCAAGAATGTTATAGAGCACCCAAATGATAGTAAGTATAAGAGATTGCGCAAGGTATAGTTGGTTATTCTCATTTGTCATTGTTCTTGCAAACTGCTGTGCATCATTCATATGTTCTTGCAAACTTTTGATGACTTTTTTTTGTTTGCCACGTTTTCAGTCCAATCCACATTTCCAAAGGAGTGTAGCGAACTATAAAGGTATTTACCATTAGATTCACCAGTTACCACTGCTTTCTAGAGTCTTGAATTGTTTTGCATACTGATTGTTTAATCTCTTCTTACTCCAAAACCAGCTGCCATGGAGGTTCTTGAATTGATCGGCTTCTGCGAGGATGTCGTTTCAGATGAGATTGGGCGTGCAGAGACTTATCTGGTGTTGAAAAGGAATGATCCTGGATTGCTGTGGCTGGCAAAGTCCTCTCTTGAAGTCACTCTGGCTTGATAAAAGTTTATATATACTCCATGGTTGCTATTTTCTTTTGTGGATATACTGGGCAAGAGAACTAGGTATTGTTATCATGTACTGTTTTCTTGTATAGTCACTGTTGTATACCTGTATATGAACACACAAGAATACAATGCTGATTGCAACTTTTCACTTTCTGCTCTTTGTTTTGACTTGATGGCTTGCACGTATTCCTATGTGATGTACTACACTCTAGCAAACCAGCAAGGCACCGAGAGTGACTGATTCAGAATTTCATTCTACATGCAGCTTTGAATTGCATTGTACATCACGCTGCAGCAAAGATAGTCAGGACTCAGGAGTAATCTTTTTCAATGTGACTGAGCTTCTTATACTACTCTTCTCTTGATATGCAAAAACTTGCTACTAATAGTGTCTAGTTGCCTCTTGATGTCTTGCAACACTTCAACATGCATCTTTCTTTGAGAGGGATAGAAGAAAGGAATGGTGCAAATGCTAGCCATTCTTAGAGAGCCTTCTCGAACAGCAAAGACCTGCCGGTCTTCCTCCATTTTGATTTTTCAGTTTCCTCCATTTATTTAAATACTGGGTTTGGGTCGTCGGATTATTTGTAGCAACCAAGTTTGCTGCTTCTTTTCATCGCCCTTTCCAGTTTGTTTTAAAATCCTGGGGAAGATAGGCTGGCAGCTCATCGTCTGGGCAATCTGCGTCTCTCTCCTTCCGCAGATTGTGGTTGACGTTGCCTACATTTGGATCATTCTGGAATCCTGCCTGAACCATAGGATTCTGGGGAAAATTTTTAGAAATTCTGTTTTATCTATTTTGGACTGACCACAAAATGTTGTATTAAAACCAGTGTTGTATTGATACCATGCAGAGATAGAACCTTTCGAGTTTCAATTTCTACGTCTGAGGCAAGATGTGCTATACTGCAGCAAAATCAGTAGCACAATACTGCATGAGGATAACTGCCCTTGTGTGCTGCTTGGAGCCTCTGTTAATTCTTTTTTCAAAGATGGTGATGACAGTTGGTTACTTGTAGTCACGTAAATGCTCATAATTTATATGGGCGTGGGCTCAAAACCCAGAAAATAGTTGTTGCAAATATCCCAACCAGTTAAATTATTGGCAGAATCGAACTCCGGCCACCAAACACGAGAAGCAAATTGCTTTGACACTTGGTTAGGAGAAGTGGAGAAAACCAGTCCTTGCAGGAAACTCAGTAGTAAATTACATTCATACAGATTACAAGTTTCTTGAAACATGAAAATATACGACTAAAAGGCCTAATATTTCTAGAATATTGGAAAGGAAACAATAGCGACCTAGTCCTGTTTGTCTCTGCTTATCTGGGCAAACAGGATTGTCAGATAAGAATATGCTGTGTGGTGTTTGGCAATTATAATTTATTTCCATCTATTGTCTATCCTATTTAGTAAAATGTCTGAAATACTACTCTTGAAGCGGATGATAGCTAAGATGTCCCAAGTAGAGCGTCGTGCATGCTGGAACAGGATTTTCCTCTTCCATGCTGTATTGTCTGCTTGTCTCGACATCAAGTCCTTCAATAATTGACATGTAACGAGCTGCAGTTTGATCCCTACCATTCTTCCTTGAAGTAGTATATATATTATGGTGTGCATTTTTCTTTGCAAACTCTCAAGTTTTCAAGTGTCATCTCAACTTCCCTCAATGTTGGGCGATCTTCTCCGTTCAATTTTGTGCACGTTGCTGCTATTATGGCAACATCATTTTTTAACGACTGTAACTTGGACACGTTTTTCATTAAGAGGAAGAGGAATAAGTACAACCATGGACCATCGTCATCGGAATAAATGACGATGCTGCAAGTCTAGGAGATTAAGTTACACTGTTTACATTTTGGCGACCCAAAGCAAAAGACCCTAATGGCACAACAGAACGAAAACGAGCACTGGTCCAGGTAGAAATTTGCCCCCAAAACAGCTTCGGCCACCTCTATGGTTGTGCGGGTGTTGCGATTAAAGGTCCTTGCGTTCCGTTCAAGCCAGATGGTCCAGCAAACTAAGACGACCAGAGACCAATCTTTCTCTTGCCAAACAGGGGTTCTGCCCCTGTAGGCGAGCGGTTCTCCCAACCCCAACGACAAAATAAATTATGCCAGACCTCTCTGGTATAGGAACATCCAATGAGCAAGTGTGTAATTGTTTACGAATCTTGGTCGCACAGCACACATCGATCGTCATCCTGCAGATCATGCTTTTTTTCTTCTTGCTGCTGTCCAACAGCGATCGTGGAGCACAAGCCAGATAAAAAAGTTGCATTTTGCAGGAGCTCTAGTCTTGTGCAGAAACTTAGCACCTGGGATAGCATGCTGGCCGCTGAAGAAAGCTCTGTAAGCTGACGCCGTAGAGAAGCACCCATCCTTCGTCCAACGCCAAACCACCTGATCAGCTGCGTCGCTCTTTTACATCGTGTACCTAATTCCTGTTTTGCAGTGCTTCCTTCACGGTCCGCTTCTTTTGTGTCCTTGGCCCCACAGTTTGTATTAAGCAGGGAGCAATTTCATCGATTGATGTGGCAACATCATGAACTTGTAACTGCAAAAGCAAGTTTAAATTACGATGCCAGCAGGCGTGGCATCACGCAGCCACCTGCAGATAACACTGGTCACGGGGGAATATCGATCGAACGCAAGCAGCTCTGGTATGTATACTGCGTTTAGTAGCTTTGGCAAAAGAAGCTGATAGATCGAGCCTAATAACTTGGGCGGCGTAGGTGTAGATATATATAGATTTAACCGTTTAGGATCAACTCGGTCATGCCTAGCTTGCAGCAAAACTAAAGAGTGCATTGCGTATTCAATAAACAGACATTATTTCGATAATGATAATTAGGACTGTTACTGTAGCACATCCGGCACAATGGATAGACGATTGTGATCAGATGAGGCAACTGTCGATTGCGTTGTGAGCTTGTACCATAAATTAAATTAGTACTATAAATGTCAAAGTATACAGTTTGCATTGGATATGATCCTGTACTCCTCCGTCTAAAAAAGAATGTCATTCTAGAAATTTTAAGACAGATTATTAAGGAGGTGAAATGACCTCAATTGTCCATATTTATTTGCCATATTAGGTGCTAATTGATTGTTGCATGCCTACATGCACATGCAGACATGCCAAATTAAGCAAAACGTCATTCTTTTTGGGACGGAGGGAGTACACCAATACATATTCTTTTCCTAGCATACATAATTTTATAATTTTTCTAGTGAATCAAGATACATTGAGTACAAGATGAGCAAAGCGGCTCCTGAATATTGAGTGTTCTTTTTTTTTTTTGCTGTGCTCTACAAACTGATATTAACACGGTGCGGATAATAATTAACTTGCCAACAACAAGATTACCTCTTCCATAGCGCTGTCTGCTTGTTTCTATGGCAAGTAAGTAGCCCGATCCTTCAAACAGGGTACTATGGTGGGCACACAATTTTTTTAACTCTCAAGTATTCAAGTGCCATCTCAACTTCTCTCATAGCAGGCCGGTCATCTCCGTTTAACTTTGTACACATTGCTGCCAGTTCGGCTACGTCATGGATTTGCCCATCCTCCTCTCCCATGATTTGAGGATCTATTATCTCAACAAGGTTGCCTTCAGCAAGTAGCGATGCAAAATGTGAAACAATGCCCTCACCATCACTTGATCGGTAGGAAGATGGTTTCTTTCTGGTAATCAGCTCTACAAGAATAACACCAAAACTATAAACATCACTCTTGTGGGTTAGCCTTCCTTGGTAATAGTACATGGGGTCTAAGTAACCAATGGTCCCTTGGACAGCTGTAGTTACTCCATTTTGATCAATTGGGATGTACTTTGAAGCTCCAAAGTCTGATACCTTTGCTGTTAAATTATCATCTAGCAGTATGTTAGATGACTTGATATCTCTGTGGAGTATTGGTGTTGAAGCAGCTGAATGTAGATAAGCTAGAGCTTTAGAAATTTCAAGAGCAATCCTAAATCGGTCATCCCATGTTAGTGACATCTGTCCTTTAACATGAAGATGGTTCTCAAGAGTGCCATTTGATATGAACTCATAAACCAATAGAGGAACTTCTGTCTCGAGACAACATCCTATAAGCTTGACAACATTCCTATGGTTGATTTGGGAAAGTATTACCACCTCATTTATAAACTCATCGATTTCTCGTTGTACATTGATCCTTGATTTCTTGATGGCCACAACTTGTAGGTCTAAAAGTCCTTTATATACAACACCATGTCCTCCTCCACCAACTTCATGAGATGCATCAAACTTGTTTGTAGCCTTCTCTATCTCCCGTAAGGAAATGATCATCCTACCACCAATATCTGACCTTTGTGATATCAATTGCTGGAGCAGCAACCCATGATTTTGCTTGAAAAATCTTTCTTTCATCTTTTTAACATTACGTAGCTTGATACTACGTGCTATAAAGGGTGCACCGAGTGCCAAAAGCAGGAGAGTTGTGCCGCCACCGACTCCTAACGCAACGCTTAAACCTGCATAAAGTAAACATATTCATGATTTGAAGCATGCAGCTGCAGACATATATGTACAAGCAAAACCACAAACAATTCAAACGAAGCTTTTGCGCTGCAGTAGTATATTTAAACTTGTGATGACACAAATATACAAAATAATTAATGAGATAGGTGCACACAAAATGGCTTGCATTGTCACCTGTAAAGGACTTCTTGATTGTAATGCACCCTGTTTTTGTTAAAGGATTCCCATATGTTCCATTAGGACATTCGCAATGGAAACTTCCAGGAAAATTCAGGCAGCTTCCATAACATGGGTATGCTTTTGGGTCAGCACATTCATCGATATCTGGAAAATATATGTGCAATTAGTTCAAAGTATGGACACGCCTGTTATTCCGAATGAGTTAAAGACGATTCAAGGAGCAGTGCCAATGTGTTACAAATGTTACCGAAAAAGGCATAGCCACAAAGGAAACTCTAAATCATGGAAAACTTGGCAGTTACGGGAGTTGTAAACTTGTAATCATGGATTTGGTTTGCATTGCGGTACCTTTGCATCCACCTGGGACATAAGCATTGCCTCTGTAGCCAACAGGACACTGACAAATAAAATCTCCTTCCGTATTGCTACAGTCGCCATAGCAAAAACGGGTTTCTGAAGAGTCGTCACATTCATCGATGTCTAAACAAACACAGGAGATTAGTGTAGTACTTGATCAAATTATGTAAATTAATTAGTACTCAATATATACACTTTTGCAGCATGTTCATATACATGCATTTGAATAACTAAATGAGTTGAATGCTAAACCGACGATGTACCTTGGCATCCATCAGGAACGTAAGGGTTTCCTCGGTAACCGTCAGAGCAGTGGCACAGGTACCCGCCATGGCCAACAGCAGTGGAGTTTTGGCAGAAGCTGTGCTCACTGCGACACGCAGGGGCGGACGCATCCGTTGAGCATGTGGAGTTGTTGATTACCCAGTCTAGCATTGCCGGCAGCGCTTCGGGCCTACCCTTGCTGGCATAATCGTCGAAAACCCCATCAACAATGTAGACAGAGTAATCAGAATCATTGGATGATCCGTCGAACTTGTGGGTCTGAATGGTGTAGAAAGAGGTGATCGGCACGATTTTTGCCTGGCAGCAGCCAACTCCGGTGCAGGCGGCGGCGCTGCGTGTCCTGGACCCGACATGATCCGTGCCGCCTTCGCCGCCGGCGTCATCAGGCGGCGGCGCGGCCACCAGGGGGCACACGGCGGTGCAGGACCCGAGCAGGTGGTCGTGCCTGCCCCCACGGACGTCGGCCCGGACGCCGCAGCCCAGCACGGCTACACTGTTGGTAACCTCCGACAGGAAGTAAGGCCCGTCCCGTGGGAGGCTGGCGCCCCACGTTCCAGTCGCAGTGAGGCCACCGCTGCCGCCGCCGTCGTGGTGGTGGTGGGTGAACACCACGCGGCTGCTGTTGATGCGGACCGTGGCGTTGGGCACGGAGATCGCGAGCACCTGCACGGTGCCGTCGCCGATGAACAGCTTGGGCGGCCGGTGGTGGGAGCGGGCGTCGCAGGTGAGGTTGAAGCCGTCCTCGACGTAGCAGCCGGGCTCGATGCCGAACGGGTACGGGATGCTGATGTTGCCGCAGCTCCTGGTGCAGGTCGTACTACTCCCCGGGCCGGTGCCTGCCGCCGCGGCGGCGCTTGTTGGCGGCGGCGGTAGCAGCAGCAGCACTGCCGCCGCCGCCGTGAATAGCCCTGCTCTCAGGCTCGTGGCTGCCCTCGGCTCCATGCATGCGAGCAACCGGAAGTCTGCCAGTGTGTTGTACAGTTGTACTTGTACACGGTGTCACCGACTCACCGTGTCGGAGATGGTCTTTGTGTTCCAGTGCTAGTTCGATCTAGCCCGATCTAAGCACCGGGAATCTTCCTTGCTCTCCCGAGTGGAAATTAGAAACAACGACGAAATGGTGGGTTGATGATGGTGGGTTGATGGAATCCCATTGAAAGCACGTGCAAATATGAGTTTAGAATTAAGGGTGGCTTTTGTATCACGCGGTCGGGCATTAGATGAGGTCCACCTTTCGGCGGAGGAGGAAGTCCGGCGAGTGAGTTATATAATAACTATTGATTTGACACACTATGACCACCACCACCACCACCACCACCACCACCACCACCCACGCGACAAAGTTCCAACAAATCAGACAAAGTGTCTACCGTGTTATTCATGCATGGAACGACTTGGAAGCATCAAAGAAACCACTTCATGAACTTGTGCGTAATTTTTGGCTTCACTAAAAATTTCATTGTAGTTTTCATTCAGCGTAATTATAGTATTTGGCTCTTAATAAGCGCATACTCCCTTTGCCAGAAATGCAAGACATTCTAGAAAATTTTAGGAAAAAAAACAGAGAGACTGTCCGGCAAAAGACGTATGTGGCCCTAAGTTATGACATGGGAATTGCATTACTTGTTTAATTATACTTGCTTTGTTGTTTTGGAAGAGTCCACATTTGGCTAAACAAGTTTAACATTTGGGATATACTACTTGTTAAACTTGCTTCTCTCTCTTATTTTTTTTTGTTGAACCAACTTGTTGACACCTTCTCGGAGTCAACAAGCACGCGGAGGAGCTCCTTCCATCACCTCCACGTAGGGCGGTTAGACCGTGTTGAAAGAGCGGTTAGACCGGGTCGTCAGGTTTACCGGCGAGAAACCAACGAACGCCCGCTCGGGAGGGACCCCGTTGGGGCAGGCGCACCTTGGGTTGTCCTAAGCTCGGCAGGACAGCTATGACGTCCTCTCATGAAATGGAGGGAGTAGAGGAACCAAACATGGGGTTGGAAAAGTAGGGTAAAGAGCAACAAAAAGGTAAATACGATAAAAGATAAGTTTGATAGATTCGATAAAACAAATTTCAATCAATCGTGGCCCTTTATATTTATAAGGAGGGGAGGTCTTGCCCCATTAGGAATTGAAACCCTTACAAAGCCATGTCAAAATACAACTCATAACTCGTATTTGGCAGGGTAGTGCGGTCTAACCGCCCTGGGGATGCGGTCTAACCGTGTGACCGACGTGCAGACCTTCTCGAAGCCACATCTCTCTCATCCGGACTCCGAATTGAACGTTCTATATATAAATCTTGATCTACCCGACGAGTCCTATCCAATGGTGAAGTCTAAATTTCCTTTTGAGGACTTTGACCAGGGCGGTCTAACCGGGTATGCCATACCAGTTAGACCGACCTACCATACCTGCCAATTTTGGGTGTCAACATATGCTCCCTTGTTTTATGCCAAAGCTTACGTGCCAGAAAACATTCACAATGATCAAAATTGTCTAAAGACGATGATTAACACCACATCGCCCATGTGACAGTCCCTAAAGCCTTTATGAATTCTATCGTAGCCGAAACAAAAAATCCTAGTAACTACAATATATACAAAACTGCTATTTCGGCTTGAAATCTTGATATGGCCACGGCGGCCAACCGTAAAAAAAACATAATATTGATAATTGTAAAAAACAACCAAGGATCACACCAAAACCATGGACTGAAATTTGTTCATTTTTCTCTTTACATATTCATTCGTCTTATGTAGATATATACTTCCCGTCTATCAATATTTGTTCTTGCTTTGTTAATGTTTGTTCCCCCTCCATTAATATTTATTCTCGCTATGTGAATATTTGTTCCACCTCAATGAATATTTGTTCCTTTTCAATGAATATCTGTTTCATATCAGTTAAAATTTGTTCTCGCTTAGTGAATATTTGTTTCACCTCAATGATTATGTGTTTCCATCCAGGGAATTTTTGTTCCACATCGGTGAAAATCGGTTCCCAATCAGTGAATGTTTGTTCTCTCTCAGTGTTTTTCGTTCCACACTTATATGTCACACATAAAAATGCAAGTTGATTTAAAAATATCAATTAAAATTTCATCAAAAATATAGTTAATTGGGACCTTATTTTGGAAATTTTATTGTCAGAAATCTGAAGGGGCAATTGGAATTTAATTTTGTTGTGGAGATTTATAGCTTTATTAAATTGTAAATGATTTTGCATGCGCAATGACATCATCTATTTTGTTTTGCATGGATGATCTCGTCTCTAATATAGAAGTATAATTAATTGTCTATTTTATTTTGTAAATACAATTATTTTTTGTTATGTATCAATTTTTTATTTTAAAACTATATATATTTTTCTGTCAATTCATATAATTTGTTTTGTGAGAATTTATTCCAGATGTATATAGTATACATACTATACAACTTTGATTAAAAATTATAAATAAAAAGTTCATTCCAATATAGACAAGTGAGGTCTTGTTGTGAAATTTTTGTTTTCAGATAGTCGAATCAGAATTTTAATTTGATCATTCAAGTGAAACTATAACTTTTTGATTTTTTGTGTCATGCTACCACATGCATAGAATCATTGCTCTCTTAATTTTGAATAAATACAACAGATTATTAGTATCTTAATATTTGATTATATATATGTGTTAATATTATATTTTCAAAGTGTAGTGGTCAACATGAGAAACAAAATTAATTAGATGACTACTTTAACGTTCTTGCCAAAGTGCTTCGAATGTGTCACAGAAGAAGCAATAGTGATGACAAATGAAAAAAATAATGTAGTTCTTCATTTTTTATTTAAACTAGGATAAATGCACGTGAGACACGCACATGTACATAAAAATTCTTGTAAATGAAAATTTTATGCTCACAGAAAATACTATCTCAAGCTATTTTTGTTATAAATAGTTAATAATGCAAATGAGAAAGTGTGTAGAACTGGAGATACATGAGGTGTAACATTATCATATCTTCTCATAGCACCCCTTGTTCTTGGTGCCATGAAAAGAAATGAGTGAATTTGTGGTATAAAATAAAATACAGAGCATGCCCATGCTCAATCACATCAAACTCTACTTGCCAGGCAACTCCCACAACAGTCATCCTGGTGCCTTATGCTTAAACTTTTTGATCGAGCACTTCAAATATTTGTCCTTCATACAAAGAACGCTTATATTATACTTTTGTTGCTCTAACAGTCCAAATATTTAACCTTCATAAACATCACACTTTACATTACAATTAATCAACACAAACAAGACCTCACTTCATAGGCGCATTACATTCACCACCAGGATCAGGTGGTCATGCTGCCACAACGTACCTTTGCAGGTGGTTGACATTTGTCCTCCGTCCAACGCCATTCTCAGGTTGTGAACCTGCTATGTCAACAAAACGTATGTAAATCATCTGTCATTTCAATTAGCAGCAAAAAAATAATGATTCAGTACGTACTTGCCATTTAATACATGGAGTATTCCCGAAGAGTAATGTGGTTAATAAACATGCTTGGTTAATAAACAGAGGAAAAAGGGAAAATCAAACAGATGAGTTGATAAACTTTTTCCAATCACAACAACAATTGAATTCATATGGGATCCGCAGGGTCCAAAAATAATCTGAACTGATCTGCACTAAGAATTAATCAATCAGTCATAATGAGTATGTTACACCAAAATCTTATACCATACTTTAAAATCTACACGGGACTACGACAGACTAACCGCCCAAATTCTTGGATAGCATGTAGCTCCTTGCAACTCCAGGCTGCTGGCAACACGCAACACAAAGGAACAGAGGAGTGTCAATTTGTAAAGTGTGCCATTTCGGTATGCTTTGCTAGTTGAGCAAGCTCATGGTTCCCCACAATTTCTCTCTGTCATCATTCATCAATAATACTCATGTTCACCTGCTTTTTTTAGTGAAAACGGTTGTTTACCGTTTACACGCAAGGCGTGAACAATGGCGCCGTATATCTACTTTGAGGAAAAAATCGATATCCCAAATGGTTATGTAGACCATAGTTTCAGATCTCTTCTATGTTCCTGTATGGATTATGGCTAACACTTCTACATCAAAACATGCTTAAAAATGTTGTTCAGGACTCCAGGTTCACCTTGGAGCAAGTACCTACGAAGAGTAGTATGTTTCTTAAAAACAATTTATTTTATTTCATGAAACAAAAATTCTAACCACATATTATCATTTTCTATTTCACAAAACTGATTATTAATTATGGTGGTTAGTATATTTCACGAAACTGTTTATTAATTTGGATGGTTAGCAAAACTCCATAAAAGCTGTCAGCTAAACTACACAGAAACAATCAATTGAAACAACAATATCGGAAAGCGGTCAACAACCCAAAAGGTCCAATTTGCTACGCGCCAAAACACGGCCAAAAGGCCCAACATGTTATGTGTGGAAATTAGGCGCATCATTCTTCCCGAACCAGTACGGTGTGACGAAATTTTATTTTAAATTTTATTTTACGATTTTGTAAAAATAATTGTTCCTTTCAGAATTTATCAAAAACAGCACACAATTGTAAAATGGAACGACGAAGAGGAGTTTCCGCCATTTCATTTGACGATTTGTCAAAAAACGTCATTCGAAATGATGATAATCCACAACACAAAATTCAAAAAATCATAACTATTTAATATAAACTTGGATGAAGATAAACTTAATAAATGTGGTTCTAAATGGTTTCATTTGAAATTATCTTCACGCTCAAAGAATCGATGTAAGTTTCAGATATGAAAATTCATATTTCAGGTCTAATACGTAATTCAATTGTTTGAGCACGAAGATGATTTTATACCTGAAAATTTTTGAACTACAAAGTTGTAGATCTCGTCGAGATCTACAACTTTGGTATAAATTTTATCTCTATCCGAATTCAAATGAAATAGTTATGATTTTTTTTTGAAATTTGTGTTGTTTGTTAACGCCATTTCAATTTCAAATGACAGTTTATTAATTCTTTTGACAAACCACCAAATGAAATGGTAGTAACTCCTTTCCGACATTTCATTTAGCGGTTGAGTGCTCTTTTTGTTAAATTTCAAGAGAGATCATTATTTTCTGCAAAATCGTAAAAAATAGGATAAAAATAAAAAACATTTGCGGCGCAATGCGTTGTTACCGCCATGTGATGGTTTGCGTTCTGTCGCTAAGCAACATTTAATCACACACTCTCTGTATTTGTGTATGCTATATGCCTATACCTTCTCTGTTTCGTTCCAATCGTAGAGTAGTCAGCTTCCTATACTCACTCCGTCCTATAAAAAGTGTAATCCTAGTTTTTGAAAAAAAATCTCAAAAGAATACAATCCTAGAAAATAGATCTAATTATCTTCATAATTAAGTGGTTAGTTGCATGACAAAACTTACTGCATTTGACAAACAAATGAGAGTATTAGAGTCTTTCCATTCCTCCACTAATCTGTCTTAAAAAACTAAAATTGCACTCTTTTATGGGACGGAGGGAGTAAAATTTCTAGTACGGCAAATTCCTTTTTTCGGTTCCTTCGTTCTACTGGTCAGTGACATGTATTGTTTCCTAGTTATCTTTATGATATATCTTTAGTATTATATTATATGAAATCTTCCTTTTCAATCATTATATTTTTAATGTCACATCCACCCCTTTGTGTTACCGATCTTCTGGGATGAAACCGGGCTCGATAGTGATAGAAAAGTTATTAGATAACTAAAGTTTTTCTCAATTGTAAAGTGCACTTTTTTGTCTGAAGTTTGCATAGGTATTGCAGCTAGTTCTAGGACCTTTATATTGTTATTGCAGCTAATTCTAGGATCTCTTCATCTTTCTCCTCCATGACTTTTCGTTGAGATACACTCGTTCATGATTTGAGGGTCTATTATGATGTCAACAAGTTTGCCTTCTATGTTTGAGTGATTTGTAGTATATATAATTAGGGCACTTTTATGCTGGACTATACCACCACTTAGTGGTATGCAGTATATAGCTATTTTTAGTAAGGGTAAAATAGATAATTTTACAATTTTTACTAAATTTATCCCAGTCCCGGCTCCGATTCCAGCGTTTCCTCTTGATTTCCCGATACAGCCGGCCCTCCGTCGTTTCATGGCCGCTGCTGCCCCTAATCCTCCTCCCTTCATACTCCCGCGTAGGCATGTGCCCACGGCGGCCCCACGCCCGAGCGCCGGCAGCCGGCGCCCGGCGGCTCCTCCCCTGCCCCGGCCACCTCCCTGGCTCGACAGCCCACACGCCGGTGTCCCCGCGTCTGCGTCCGTGTCCTCACCTGCCGACTGCCAGGCCGTCGCCTCCTCCTTCCCGTTGCGGCCGTGAGCCGGCGTGGAACGACAGCTAGCTTTAGTCTGAAATTAGTCGTATCCACGTCTGGCGCGAGATCGCCGGAGGCGGCGTGGCGAGGGGTCATGTACATGGTCAGCTGGAACGACCACTTCGTGCTCAAGGTGGAGAGCAACTGCTACTAATCATCGAGCACCAGCTGGAGTGGTGATCTGATGACAGTGGGGGATGCTTCTTCCCTGATTGCATTGCATACTAAACATAATGTAAATTCATCTACACTGTAAGGGAACAGGAAGGGCACTGCAAATTACAGGATAGTATTGTTGGTTCTCTTTGTACCAGTTTAGATAGAACACAAGCCGAGGAAAATACAGGAAACGGCCTGTTCGTTTGACTGGTGGCTGATGGCAGTCTTTGGTTTGTTACGAGAGAAAATCTTCTTGGCCAGTTCTTTGGTACGGTTTGTTCTGAGAGAAAAGTATTGTTGGCTGGTGGCTGATAAGCCAAGCGAACAGGGCGAAAGATACAAGATGTTGGTTGGGTATTTCTCACATGGGGTTTTGGATCCCTTCACTTGTGACATACCACTTTGCAAGCGAGATCAGAATTACATGAAACTTACTTTGCCCATCTCCCAGTTGTGATCCCATCCATTTGCAACAACTTTTTATTAAAAATTCAGGGGGGATAAAACCTTCTCCCTAATTTAATGTATAATTTTCCTATCATGGTTTCCATTGAATCAATATACTAGCATTCTGTCAAATTACATTCAAGAATCATGACTACAGAGTACATATAAATCATCATTTGACTGCATTGCATTGTCACATGTCAACAATCCTGAATCAGTATTTCAACAAATAGCCTATTCATTCGATGTTACCCTCTGTATCCCAGATGAAGTCACACCAGAGTTCTTGCCTTCATATGCTACTGCAATTCAATAGGATTTATCCATGGCCTTTGTGGGGAATATGACCTTCGGAAGCGTTCTGTCATGGCCGGCCTGGATCGCCAACTTCGGGCCATGTATACGAAGTGGTTTTGTGCGCTCAAGGATGATTTAATGAGAATGCTAACGTTACTTGAAGCATGTGAGTGCTGTTTCGCAGGTGCTGATTCGCCCGCGATCGATTCGGAGCTGCGGGGCTTCAGCGCCGAAGGTGCGGATCGGTCAGGAACCCTGTTTGTCAAGAGCGCTCCGACGCCGGACGGGAACGGGTCATGTGGGATGCCGCGGAGGCCCTCCATGGATGCAATGGTGTCGTGGGTCGCTTCGGCGCCGAAGGTGCGACACGTGTGGTGGCCCTGGCCTTGTCAGAGGAGCACCGCCACACGTAAGCGCGCCGGATGTGTAAAGGTCGCCGTACGAAGTTGAGACAAAAGGCGCTGCGTGTAAAGGAGGCTCGACCGTGCGAAGACACGCTGGAAGCCCGTACGAAGCCAGGAGTTACTGCTATGCCCTTCAAAAGCGTGTAAAGCCGTTTGTCAGGAACGAAAAAGGTGTAATTGGGTTGTTTGATCGTCCCCACGGCCTCCTATAAATAGAGGTTTCCTTGTAACTGAACGGACACACATAAATGAGAAGAGAGCTCCGAAGGCTCCAGTTCAATTTCATAGATTTCGTTTCTAAGTGTTTCGGTTCTTTCATAGCATAAGGTGGTATCTGTAGTAGTAGAAGTAGAAGTAATTTAGTCGTAATATAGAGTAGCTTGCTTAGTGAAGGTAGAGGTATCAGTAGAGCGCCCCGTTCGTCTCTGAGGGGGCCTTCAGCCGTGACCCCTTCGGAGGAGGGCGGAATCGTCAGGGGGCTGTTGTGTCGGCGTCCACTTTCGGGCCCGATTTCCACCAATAGTTTGGCGGCCACCTCGTGGAAGAATCCAAGACTGAATGGCAAGGACACGTTCAGCAGGGGCCGAAGCTACCGAGTCCTAGGCGACAACCCCACCCCCAGCGCCGGAACCCGCCAACCCTTCGGCCTCGGCCGCCCAGCCTTCGGCGGGAACCGGTGCCGGCGCGAGCGTCCCGGAGGTCGAGCACACCACTTCGGGGGTCTTCGAAGTGAGCCTCGAGGGGCTCGGGGCTTCGATGCAAGACATAGAAGCACTATAAAGGATACAGGCTCTCATCACGGGCAAGGCCGCTGCAGCCCAGCAGGAGCAAGAAGATCGGCCATCTTCGTCCCAAGCACAGCCGCCCCAACAGCAGGGCGCGACACCGACATGGACAGTTGCAGGTGACATCGATTTCAACATCAGGCAGGCTGAGCGGTACTTCGCCTTACTCCAGGGGCAAATCGCCAGCGCACTGCCACAGCAGCACACCGCTCCTCCGCCAGCCACACCAGCACCAGCAGCCGCCGCGCAGGCCGCGCAGGCATCCCAGCAGCACATCTGGCATACTTTACAGGTCATGCAAGCTCAGCTTGACCAATGGAGGCAGCAGAATGATGCATCCGAAGGGCAGAGCATCGGACACCGAAAGGAACGCGGGCAAGGGCCGGAACACTTCGTGCCAGACGACGCCTCGTTCTGCAACATTGCCCCGGTGTCCCCACTCTCGGTCGAGCTCGAGAGCGCCCCATGGCCTCGTTGCTTCAACACCAACACCCTCCCTCAGTACGATGGAGACTACGATCCTAAAGAGTTCCTCATGAAGTTCGAGGCCGCAGTGGAATCCAACGGGGGCGACACCACAACGAAGGCGAAGGAGCTTGTGATGGCCCTTAAAGGTGAGGTTCAGTATTGGTATGCAAACATACCGAAGGGGCACATAACCTCATGGTTTCAACTCCGCAACAAGTTGTTGTCCAGTTTCAAGGGCATGCAGGTCGAAGAGCTGGATTCCAACGACCTTGTCAACATGTGTATCCAAGGGGGCAAAGAGTCACTGCAAGAGTACATGAACAGAGTAGTGAAGCTGACGGCGCACGCGCCTGGGGTGTCTGAAAGTAGCACCATTGGTGCCATCGTAAGGGGTTTGAGGGTAGGCAACTGCTAGGATGTGCTTGACAGAATCAAACCAAAGTCCTTGTAGGAGCTGTTTGAAGTGATGCAAGAATACTGCAAGTCCGACAAAGGCCGTCGCCGGAGGCTGGACCGAGCCAATGCATCTAAGAGGCAGAAGCAACAGGGTCAGTGGGACACACCGAAGGGATGGCGGAATTACCCGCCGAAGCAGTCATACCGCCAAGTAAACAATGTTATGCACCCTCCGATCAAAACCAAAACAGAAGCGACGGTGGACACAAAGGGGGCACAAGAACGGCAGGGGACCGAAGCCCCCACAGCCACCTCCACAACCTCAAGGGGGCGGCAAAAAGTATTTTTGTTAGCTCTATGGGATCAATGCATACCACCACACGCATCAGTGCCCTTCGGCAATCAAGAAGAAGATAGAATGGGAAGCTGAGAAGGCGAAGACGGCAGGGATGGCAGTGAAATCATGTCATGAAGTACTAGAACTCAGGGCAGTTCAGAGCTTTACCGCCGCCGTATCACCCGCACCAATCTTTCCAACCTTCGGCGCCGATGCAGGCGTTCCAGCCACCACAAATGTTCACCCCTTCGGCACCACAGCTGCCACCACCTCCACCCATGCACACGCAGTCACCTTCGGTTTTTGTGCCTTCGTGGCCGAACCCACCCATCCACCATCAAACGCCTTACAACCAGCCATCACACCAGCCACCGCCACAACCAAAGCAAGAAGCACCTGATTCCAGTGGTTCGGGGATGATGGGCATGGTCAACATCATCAACGCATTTTTGTGGGGCTCCAATGAGCCGGTGCATACGACGAAGTGTCAGAGGCAGGAGTACTACCGAAGCGTCTCGCACATTTGCTCGGGAAAATACTTCCACCTGCCCTGGTCTCACATTCCAATAACTTTCACAGCTGCTGACATTCGGTTGCAACACTACCCCCACAATGACCCCCTCGTCATAAGGGTGAACATTGGCAAGAACACGAAGTATTACTTCAGTAATGATGTCGGGCGAGTCCTGGTGGATAATGGCAGCTCAGCGGATATCTTAACTTGACAGTGCTTCTCCGACATGGGTTTCAAAAGGGAAGACTTGCAGAAAGCAGAGCACCCGTTATACGGCTTCGGAAACAAAAGAATTGAGGCACTTGGTAAAATTGATGTCAACATGACCTTTGGGCAAGATGCTACCATGAGAACCGAAGTCATCACCTTTGACGTCGTCGACTTCGTGTACCCGTACAACGCCATCTCCGGGCGTAACACCATCAACAAGTTTGCAGCAGTAATTCATCAGGGCTATCTGTTAATGAAGATACCAACCACGTCTGGGGTGATTTCGGTGTATGGAAGCCAAGAAGAGGCTCGGTGCGCTGAGCGGAACACTTCGGTGCACAACAGGCAAGTGCACGTCATTGATGAGGCCCAAGGCAGTGATGTCGTGCCAGAGATTGAACAGAAGGCCGAAGCACAGATGAGGCAATCGATGAAACAAGCTGAAACCGAATGCATGAAAGAAGTGGATGACACAACAACAGTTCCCTTGTGTGCAGATGTGCCAAGTAGAACCGTCATGATAGGCACCGAAGTCAGCAAGGAGGAGGAAGACAGACTCCTACAATTCCTTCGTCACAACTAGGACGTTTTTGCATGGTCCAAGTCAGACCTGACAGGGGTCCATCATTCTGTCATAGAGCACACTCCGAACACCGACCCGAATGTTAGGTCGAAGCTGCAGCGGCAAAGGCCAATGTCGGATGATAGGGTCAAGTCTGCGGAAGCTGAAGTGCATAAACTGCTTGACACAAGAATCATAAGGGAGGTGCAGTACCCTGTGTAGGTGGCCAATGTTGTTATGGTACTGAAGAAGAATGGAAACATGTGCATGTGCATTGACTTCATAGAGCTCAACAAAGCGTGCCCAAAAGACCCCTACCCACTCTCAAGAATCGACATCATCATCGACCAAGCAGCTGGCTGCGAGATGTTAAGCTTGCTAGATTATTCTCCGGGTATCACCAGGTGTGGATGCGAAGGGAGGACGAGGCCAAAACGGGGTTCACAACCCCCTTCGGAATTTTCTGTTTTGTCTGAATGCTAGAGGACCTCCGTAATGCTGGGCCCACTTTCAATCATATGATGAAGCTAATCCTCGGAAGTCAGCTGGGTTGCAATGCTTCGGCCTACGTGGACGACATAGTCATCATGAGCGAGAAAGAAATAGATCACATCACAGACCTGACTGAAACCTTTGACAGTATGAGGCGTAATGGGCTCAAGCTCAACCCAGAGAAGTGCATCTTCGGTATCCAAAAGGGACAGTTGTTAGGTTGCATGGTGTCAAAGTGGGGCATACAGGCCAATCCTCAGAAAATCGAAGCGCTACGTAGAATGCAGCCACCAAGCAGTAGAAAGGAGGTGCAAAGACTGACAGGCAGATTAGCATCGCTGAACCGATTCATCTCCAAGGCAGCTGAACGAAGCCAACCTTTCTTTAAGGTGCTTCGCCCGAACACAGTTTTTCAATGGGGGTAGCAAGCCTTCGAAGATTTGAAACTATTTGGAAGAGGCGGCAGTCATGTCTAAGCCATCCCCGAAGGCTGACCTATTGTTGTACATCGCAACAACCGACACAACGGTCAGCACCATCTTGGTAGAGGAATGAATGGAGGCAGACACTCTGAAGCAGTTCCCCATTTATTATGTCTTCGAAGCCTTAAGTGGTTTGAAGCTTTTGTACTCAGACATGGAGAAGATGGCATACGCAGTTGTGATGGCCAAGAGGAAGCTTCGACACTATTTTCAGAGCCACAACATATCAGTATCCACAACTTTCCCCCTTCACGACATGTTTGAAAACAAGTAATCAACAAGAAGAATAGGCAAATGGGCCATAGAGTTAGCAGAGCACATCATAAACTTCGTCTCACGCAGCGCAATCAAGTCTCAGGTCTTGGCTGATTTTGTTGCTGACTGGACACCTTCGGCCATGAAGGGAGACCCCATAGTCTCGGAGCCGGTTTGGGAAGTTCAATGCGATGGAGCATATTGTCATTTGGGCTCGGCAGCGGCAGCGGTTCTCAAGTCACCCTCTAGTATCAAGCTTCGGTATGCACTACGGCTGAACTGCGACAATTGCACCAATAACATGGCAGAGTACGAAGGTTTGCTGCTTGCGCTTCGGAAGGCCAGAGCAGTGAGGGCAAGGAGACTTGTCATCCTGACAGACTCCAAGATAGTAGCTGGACATATCGGAAAACTTACAAGGCCAAGAAGCCAGATATGATGAAGTACCTGCAAGCAGTGCGAAGCATGGAAAAATTCTTCCTTGGCATAACGGTCAAAAGTTTCCCTCGGGTCTACAACAAAGAAGCTAACGCCATAGAAAAAGCAATAGCTCTACATGAGCCATTGCCCCCAGATGTCTTTTACGAGACAATGACAGAAAGATCTACCGCAGACGAAGTGACACCACCCAAGTTTGTGAACGCCATACACAGCAAAGATTGGCGGGCTCCGATAATGGATGCAATCAAGGGTTATTATGAGTCCGAAGATGGGGTGGTGGACAAAAGAGTTGCCATCAGAGCAAGGAATTATCATATCATCGACGATAATTTGTACCGAAAGGGAGTATGCGCTCCACTGCTAAAATGCATATTAGTAGCCGAAGGCAAGCAGCTGCTCCATGAAATTCACAGCGGCATGTGTTCTCATCACATTGGCACGAGAGCCTTGGTGCAGAAGGCTTTTCGTCAGGGTTTCTACTAGCCTTCGGCGGTGGTAGATGCACATGACATTGCGCGCTTGTGCCCAGAATGTCAGCGCCATGCGCCATACAACAAGTTTGCTTCCAATGAGATACAGCTGATACCCCTAGTATGGCCCTTCAATCGGTGGGGGATAGACATCGTAGGCCCACTGCCAACAGCGCCAGGTAACTACACCCATGCGGTAGTGGCAGTGGAATACTTTTCCAAG
The DNA here is from genome assembly GCA_947561735.1 of Cenchrus americanus. NCBI lineage: Eukaryota > Viridiplantae > Streptophyta > Magnoliopsida > Poales > Poaceae > Cenchrus > Cenchrus americanus. Next base: position 121,352,604 of record OX387242.1, on the reverse strand, counting down.
TGGGTAGAAGCAAAACCATTGTTAAGCATCACTTCGGCCACAATATAGAAATTCTTTTGGCAGAACATCGTATGCCGTTTCGGTGTACCGTACGAAGTCACCGTGGATAATGGCAAGCAGTTTGACAGCACTGACTTCAAAGAATTCTGTACTTATTTGGGCACCAAGCTATGTTTTGCTTTGGTTTACCATCCATAGTCCAACGGGGCAGTAGAGCGGGCTAACAGAGTAATTTTCACCGGCATCAAAAGGAATATCACTGAGTTGCCCAAGAGCAAGTGGGCTGAAGAGCTACCGAGGGTGATCTGGTCTCACAACACCACAACTTCCAGAACCACACATTTTTCACCTTTCAAGCTGCTTTACGGTGAGGAAGCCATGCTACCCGAGGAGTTGTGCCTGGGAACCTGGAGGGACACCCCTCCCAGTGACGAAGCCCTCAAGACTTTGGCCCAGAATATTAAGGAAGCACGCTTATGGTCTGGAACCGACTTGCTATCTTACCAGGAGGAAACCAGAAGGTGGAAGAACAAGAAGATTCGACCGAAGCTCATACAGTCGGGAGACCTAGTCCTACGCAAGATCCCGAAGGGAAAATTAAAAGGCAAGATGCATTGCAAGTGGGAAGGCCCATTCATAGCAACCGCAACGACAAACGAAGCAACTTTCAAGTTGCGCCGGTTGAGCGGCGAAGAAGAACCCTACACGTGGAATGTGGACATGCTCCAGAAGTACTTCGTTTATACCGCACCGAGGTGGAGGCCTTTTGTAGCTTCATCTTTGGCTTTGTTTCTTTTTCGCTTTGAAGTTTGTAATATATGAACAATAAGTAGGGGGACGTACTCTTTTCCTCACGGGGGAGACTTCGCGGTTCCTCGCTGGATCCGCGAAGTGTGAGGTTTTTAACGAGGCAGACCCAGGTACCTTTTTGACATGTAATATAAGTCACTCTTTCCCCCAATGCTCGTTGTCTAGTTCTTTTCTTCACAGTTTCGCCGAAGCTATGCTCCCCTATACGCTCCGGGGGGCATAGTCTTCCGGATGAGTTTCGGCGAGGTAAGTAACAGCGTAGTCGCGGATAGCATTGAGTGCACCCGGGCCACGCCTGTCACTTATTATCATAGCTGAAGGGAGAAGTCCGCTTGACGTGGCGCATGGGCCCCGTTATGGCCTAAGTGAAAGCACACTTGATGCGGTGCATCGGTCCCGTCATGACCGAAGGAAAATGCCCGCTTGATGTGGCACAACGACTCCGTTATGGCCAAAGTGAAAGCACGCTTGATGCGGTGCATCGGTCCCATCATGACCGAAGGAAAAAGCCCACTTGACGCGGCACAATGGCCCCGTTATGGCCTAAGTGAAAGCACGCTTGATGCGGTGCATCGGTCCCGTCATGACCGAAGGAAAAAGTCCGCTTGATGCGGCACAATGGCCCTATTATGGCCTAGATGAAAGCACGGTCGTCGCGGTGATTCAGTCCTGTCATGATTAAAGGAGGAAAGCTTGCTTGGAGCGCCGTGTCGGTCTCGTGAGCGTCAGCCTTTCGTGTTGGCTTCGGTCGATAGGGGCTAAGGATGATGGTGCGTCAGTCACGTTATAGACCAGCGCACGAACCCTAAGCTAGCACACGAGTACCACGATGAATACACAATACAACAACAAGATTCATAGATAAAGAAATCATTGTCTTTATTTATTACTGTACAACAAGGTACAACAAATCAATGCAAGTTTCTTTTTACACATTACAAGCCATATTGGGCCGTGTCATTCTAATCAGCCGCGAACACTTCCGGGGGGGGGGAGTTCCAAAGCAGGCCTCTTGAAGTCTTTGCAGCGTGCATAGACGTGACACGAGGTCATCTCCATTTCGAGACAAAGCTTCATTTAGGAAGGAGTATGAGGCATACACCAGGGGGCTAGTCCTTGCTTAGTACGGCTTCACAGATTTCGTCGATCAGCCGAAGCGCCGCCACGTCTATTATGTCCAGCACCATTTGACGCAGTTCTTCGTCGAAGGGCATGCGTCCTGCACCGAAGGCAGGGTCACAGTCAGGTGTGCGAGCACTCACGTCTGCTCGGTCTTTACAACCGCGGCACCCTCTGACAAAGCGTCGGGAATTAGATACACATACTCCGGAGGCCCGATAACACCCTTCTCAACTGGCTCCGATTTGGGAACCACCCCTTAATCTATGAAGGGCTCTATTAAGCTACGCTTCACCACCCGACGGGTGGCGCACTCCCTAAGAATCGCGTCACGACGCACCGGATCCTTGGAGAATTCCGCAAAGAAACGTTTGGCGGACTAATTTCGGACTCGGTAGCACTGTGCATGGTATGACAAGAACTCAGAATATGACATGCCTGGATGGTGAATGCTAAATTTTGTCCACACATTCGGTGCAACAAAAAACGAGTTTAGTGATAAGGGCGGGTCGCTCACACCTTCGGTTCTCTGCGCAGGCACCACCGAGGGGACCTGCGCAGAGGCACCCCGCGTTAGTTTTTCAGTACAAACATAGCAGCAAGAAATGCTTTAATGCACTGAATTCTAGTTCTAGACCTCAGCCTCAGCACCAGCAGCTGGAGGGGGCACAATCTGGGCAGCGCCCGCTTCCTCAGTGTGAGCTTCGCGTGCCGGAGCGCTGACGGCAAGGAGCGCGACTTCAAGCTCGGCTGCATGCGCCACATCGTCAGTGTCAGCCCCAGTTGGCCCGCGCACAGTTTCGTTCGCTTCCTCAACCGACGCACGAACGACGTCTTCAGCGGTTGTAGTGGTGGCTTCGGGGGAAGTGCGGGTCGCGAGAGAAGCGCGTTCAGCCACCACGGCGTGCTTCGCATTGTTTGCAGGGCTTTCTTCCGCAAGGCCAGTGTGCTCCGCCCTGTCATCATGCGCGACCTCAGTGTCTTGTTCTGCTGCACCCTTGGCTTCGTGGTCGGTGCCATGCCCCGTCTTAGCACTTCTGTCCTCTGCATCAGCGGCGACCCCACCTTCGGCGACGGTACCCTCGGCGGTGATTAGCAGGATCCCGGTCATATCGATCCAGTCGCCTTCCTCCATGAATGACAGTTGAGGAAGCTCACCACCGCCATGGCGGGACCAAATACGCGCTGCGACCCGCGCCTGCAAACGAGGCCCTATCTGCACGACGGCAAAAGGACATGGACACATCATCGTAAGTCGAGGGCAGTTGAATGCGTTAGTACAGGAATACAAGTCATTTCATCGCACCTGAGCGCTTAAGCGAACAGATTAATCGAGGGTAAGGCGGGACCCGTGTTCGGTGAAGAAGGTGTTCATGAAGTTCTTGGCAAGGTTCTTGGCAAGCACTGGAAGTTTAGATACGTCCAGCTCCGCATCGCTAGGCCACCCGTAGTCGTCCTTTGTCAATCGTCGGAGATCACTCTTGCTGACGGTTTTTTCCGATGAAGGGCGATCCGCGGGAACCAAGGAGCACACGGAATAAGCCAGTGTGCGAAACCTGATCGCTGCCCCAGGCTCGCCGAAGATCTTGGTGTTCATGGCGACTATTAACACCAAAATTTGGTAAGGAGTCTGACTGGTGGGTCCGGCTCGATGAGGAGTCCGTCTGGTGGAAGGAAAGGTTTTTTCAGATGTATTCGGCAGAAAGATCCGCGGTCGGCTGTCTGCTTTCGTTCGGCAAGGGAACAGTTGAGCTGATTTCGCGGGATTGGAAGGTGACGTGGCTCAAGAAGGAAGGACGAATGGATGGATAGGCGATCAAGCTTAGAGATAAGTTAGGCAACAAATCCATTCGAAGTTGTACTTGGCAGGGTATAAATATGAGCCCTAAATGTATGTAACAAAAAACAATCATTCTTCAATACAAACCGGCCTTACGCCAAACCCTAGAGTCCATTTGTCGTGTCGTCGAGTTCTTCGAGAGGGTTCATCGATCTGTCGACCTCCGTGAGTACCGGCAACCTTGTATCATATCTAGTATCATGCGGTGGATTTAGATCTGATGCAAGTAGTCTTGTTACCATGCTTCGTGTCATGCGGTAGATTCAAGCTCGGTTCAAGAGGGTTTCTTGTTAGGTCATGAGCCATGCGGTAGGCTAAGATCTAGCTTGAAGCTAGTTATCGGCTCTATTGGATTTTGGCAAGATCCAATAGATTCATTAAGTTACCCCGTGTTGCTTTGAGTTTTTACTTTATGTTTAAATTCATGTAACATCTTTTGCCCAATCTAGATGGGTTTGGATCGGCTTTATCCTTCTTGTGATCCTTATGAGAGTAGAATTCGTGCTTTAACACGTGGATCTTGTGCTTTCCGATAGCCGAAACCGAATCGATCTAGGTTGCTACGTGTTGCGGGTTCAAACTTGCCAATGTTTGTATAAATCTTGAAAGAGCTGAGTATCCTGCGGTAGATGCAGGTTTTTGGGTTGCTTTGGAGCTAGTCATCCGGTGGATTAGATTTCAAATCAATCTGATAGATTTATTTTACTTGGTAATGTTCGTTCCTTCTTCATGGACCCCGAATCGGATTTGTTCAGTTCGTATTCGGTTATTTTCCTCCACGAGTAGAACACGTGTGTAATTCATGCTTTAAATAATGTATGCTTTTAGCTTTCCAGATTTAGATTGTATCATGCGGTGGATAGATCTATTTGTGGAAAGTGTTACGATTTTCATGCAAGTTGTGTCATACGGTGGATAGATTTGTGTGGCATCGTACTTGACGGATTTTAAAGTACCTAGACATGCGGTAGACTAGTGCTTTGGATCTATGCATGCTTGTTTATTACATGTTTATGTTCGTGCTTCACTTCATTCATTTATTTAATGTTGATCACCCTTGGGATCGGTCGCGACCTTACGCACGTGCATCTTTGCCGAAACAAGGACCGGTCGCCAATATGCTTACGTCATCCATTCGGCTATGTCACCTTTTCCTTCTTTAAGCTCCCGAATGGTGTCAGTTTGCTGGCAGATAGCTTTCTATAGCTATATGTCGTCTTATCTGGCTTCGTGGCCGTAAATATGGAACTGTCTGGTTCCACCCGGCAAGTTCCAAGCTTTGGTATCTAACTACTTTCTCTTTTGTTAATTTTCAGGGAAAATTGACTGGTATGTCTCGTGATTCTTTGCGCGTGTGAAGCAGCTTGTTCGGCTTGCTGTGTGTTTGGCGCTAGGTGCACATTTTGCGTCAACACACTTTTTGGCACGCCTAGTGGGACACAGCCGAAATGATCAAGATGCCTGAAATCGCGGACATCATGGATGTCAACATTGAAGATCTCTCTCCTGAACAACGGCAGCAGCTCCAGGACGTCGTGGACCAATTCCAGCAGAAGTGTCTGCTGTCTTTCAAGAAGAACAGAAGTGGCGTCCCCTACCTGAAGAATGACATGCCCAGGGTATTGTTGCCAGGGGAGAGCGACGCCACAACCCAGCAGGAGAGAGAGGAATGCCTGCAAGCGTTCCGGGATTCTGCGGATCACGTTTTGAGCAAGCACCACAAAGCTTTCCTTGGTGCGTTCCAGCAAATGATGGTGGCTGTCTTTGGCCCAGGCATGGAGCAGGCATTCAGCAAGGCACCCATCCAAGCGGGCACCGTGGAATTGGGCGAGTCAAGCTCTCGACCACCATTACGGAGCCAGCCGGTCCAGCCTCCTCCTCAGAGCGCTGGGAGTCAAGCTTTCCAGCCTCCTCCGCAAGGCGCTGGGGGTCAGCCAGTTCAGCCCCCACTACAGGCCTCAGGAGGACAACCAATCCAGCCACCACCGCAGGGCAGCACGGGTCAACCTGTGCAACAGCCGAACCCGTACCAGCCCACGTACGGGGAAATAGCGTTCGGCTCGCCTGGGCCCCCGCTCGCCTCCGGCCACAGGATTGCTCCGGCAAGCAGCGGCTACGAGAGGAACCTATACGGCGGAGGCTACCACGAGGTGGGGAACTACGGTGCCATAGACGCTTTCCCGCATCCGGGTTACGCGCCGGTGGGCACGCGGGGAAGACGACGCCCTGGCGCGGAAGATGGCCGAGTTGATGCAGAATCAGTTCGGCCTCAAACCAGAAATGCAGGGACCTGCCTACAAGCCGCCGTTCCCAGAGTGGTACTTCAACATGCTCCTTCCGCCAAGGGTGAAACCTCCAACGGAGTTCACGAAATTTTCAGGGCAAGACGACACAAGCACGGTGGAGCACATCGCTTGCTACCTGATGCAGCTCGAAGAATGCTCAGCTGAAGAAGCGTTCAGGGTCAGATACTTCCCCGCGTCACTGACGGGCCCGGCATTCCAGTGGTTCTCGTCCTTGCCCTCTGAGTCAGTTAGCAGATGGAAGGACCTGGAATGGAAATTCCACACCCATTATTTCAGCGGCAGCTCAGAGAAGAAGCTGATCGACCTTGCCACCCTGAAGCAGAGGCACAGCGAGACGCCATTGGAATTTCTCAGGAGGTTCAGGGAGGTTAAGGGCATGTGCTTCTCGCTCAACCTTCCAGACGACCAGTTGGCTGACATGGCCGTCGCCGGGATGCTGCCGGCCGTGCGTGAGAAGCTGTTTGGCATGGAGTTTGAAAACCTGGGGCAGCTGTCCCAGAAGCTATCGTTGATGAGCAACCAAGCGTACGACTTCAAGAAGGATGCCAGGTTTGGCAAGCAGCATGATGTGGCGGACATCTACAACCAATTCTTGGACAAGGCTGACCTGATAGAAGATTCTGATGATGAACTGGATGTGGTCGCAGCCGAAATTATGTGGGGAAAAGAGCCATTAACGATGAATCAGCGCTGGGTCAAACAGACCAAGGGTACCTACGATTTCGACATCACGAAGGCTGACAAGCTGTTTGAGCTCCTAGTGAAGGAAGGCCGAATCAGATTGCCTGAAGGGCATTCCATGCTTCGGCCCGATGGAGTCAAGGGGAAACGTTACTGTGGCTTCCACGACAGGGACTCGCAGTCCATCAACGACTGCAGGGTCTTCAGGATGAGGATCCTGAAGGCCATCCAGGAAGGGCATCTTAAATTTGACAAAAAGATGAAGCTGGATGGCCACCCCTTCCCTCAGAACATGGTGGGCTTTTCGGTCAGCATGGTGACTGCTGTGGAGAAGGGCAAGGTCAAAGTCTTGACCTCAGCCAGGGCTAGACAGGATGGAGCAGTAGACCCGGAGCGTCAAGTAACTCTGGAGCAGGTGCATGGAGAAGCCCCCCGCATTCTCAAGAGTCACATCGAAGTCGGGGAGTCATCTAAAGCCAAGCCCAAGGTGACCACGCGTATCCTCCTCAACAAGTGGCAGCGCCAGTTGGAAAAAAGAGCGTTACCAGAAGCGAAGATACGAGGAGGAGAGGCGCAGAGCTGAAGAAGAGGCACACAGAAGGGACCTGGAGCGATACACGCGCGAGCAGGAGCGCGCGCACTGGGGATGTGCGTTCTTCAGGCACTGTTGGAACGAGGGTTTGAAGCTGCCCACACTGAGGAACTGCCCTGAGTGCAGTGACAAGTATGTTGAGTATAGGCAGGAGACTGCCAACCGCCGATCCGTCCATGAGAGAATTGGAAGGATCCATCCTAATGAGGATCGGCGCCAAAAAATTGAAATCATTGATCATTCCAGGAAAAGGCAAGCTGATTTAAGGTGGGCTGATCAAGAGGAGGACGAAGACGAGTACACCTGGCAGAAGGGGCAATGGTGCCCGCCTGGCCTAAGGAAAAGTCAGAAGAGACGGGTTCAGCGCTTGAGGAACCACGAACTGAGGCAGGCTGGGATCCAAACAAGGCAGGTGTGGCGTCCAAAGGATCAACCTGAAGGGTCAAAGCATTCGGCTCCAACATGCATGGTATATTTTCTGCCGAATGAGTTTATGGCTCTTGCTAATCAGGTTGTGCAGGAAGAGGCGTCCCTAGATGATGAGCAGATCGAGGGGATGATGGCACACCGGTGCTAGCCGAGCGGGGCCATTTTCGACAAACCGACCAAAAATCGACACATGAGGCCGCCGTACTTGAGGGGGATATGTCAATGGCAAGCCATTGACCAAGATGTTTGTCGACGGTGGAGCGGCGACAACGTAATGCCGTACACCACCTTCGTGAAACTTGGCATGGGCCCTAGCGATCCGACGCCTACAAGCATAATACCGAATGATTTCGGCCGGGAATCCTTCGTACACCAAGGGATGCGCTCACGTGGATCCGATGATCGGATCCAAGACGTCGCTCACGACCTTCTTTGTTATCGAAGGTAAAGGAGCCTACGGCCCTACCGCTTGGACGGGACCGGATTCACGCCACAGCTTGCGTCCCATCCACCATGCATCAGCAGCTTATCCAGTGGGTGGATGATGATATTGAGGTCGTCCAAGCAGATGACTCCGTGAGCGTTGCGAACATGGAACCAGCTTTCTGGGAGTACCAAGGCATTGATTGTTTCTCAGGGAAAGACTGGGGAGAAGGTCCTGTTGAACTGTCGCCAACCGATCAACAGCCGATTCAAGCAGTCGGCTCTTATAGTAATTTTTAATGGAGAACCCCGTCGATGGCACTGATGGTAAGTTGGGGCGAGGATTTATGTCGGCTGATAAATTAGAAGAAGTTGACATTGGAAGCGGTGATAAGCCAAGGCCGACGTTCATCAGTGCAGACTTGCAACCAGACTTCAGGGAAGAATTAATCAAGCTGCTCAAGGAATATAGAGATTGCTTCGCCTGGGATTATTCAGAGTGCCTGGACTAGATCGTTCCATCGTTGAGCATAGGTTGCCCATCAAATCTGGTTTCAAACCGTACAAGCAACCACCCCGGAAAATCTACAAGGATGAGGTATTGGCCGATGTGAAGAAAGAAGTTGAAAGATTACTTGATGCAAACTTCGTTCGGCCATGCAGATACGCGGAGTGGATTTCTAACATTGTCCCTGTTTACAAGAAGAATGGAAAAATGAGGGTCTGCATAGATTTCAGGGACTTGAACAGCGCTACTCCGATGAATGGATACCCCATGCCTATTGCCGATTTGTTGGTTGACGCCGCTGCCGGGCACAAGGTCATCAGTTTCATGGACGGCAATGCGGGATACAACCAAATTTTCATGGCAGTGGAGGATATATCGAAGACGGCCTTCAGATGCCCTGGTCATATAGGCCTATTTGAATGGATAGTCATGACTTTCGGATTGAAGAATGCCGATGCAACTTATCAGCGAGCCATGAATTACATTTTTCACGAGTTGATCGGCAAAATTGTGGAAATTTACATTGATGATGTGGTGATCAAGTCCCTAAGTCATGACACACATTTGGAAGATGTGAAAAGGACCTTGGAGTGTACTCGGAAGCATGGTTTAAAGATGAATCCAAATAAGTGCGCTTTTGGGGTATCAGCTGGAGAGTTCTTGGGGGTTTTTGGTCCACGAAGGGGGATTGAAGTTGGCAAGAAGAGCATGAAGGCCATCGATGAAGTTGTTCCACCAACTAATCTCAAGGAGTTACAATCACTGCTCGGCAAAATTAACTTCGTGAGGAGATTCATTTCAAATTTGTCACAGAAAGTTTTGCCATTCTCTCTACTGTTGAAACTAAAGAAGGATCAGAAGTTCACATGGGGCAACGAACAACAAAAGGCTTTCGATGAGATCAAGCAATACATGAAGGAGCCACCGATCGGTCCCTCCTCGGTGGATAAGCCTTTCAAGTTGTACGTGGCGGCCGATACCCAAACCATTGGATCGGCCCTTATTCAAGAATTCGAAGGGAAGGAGCGGGTAGTAGCATATCTTAGCCGAAAATTACTTGATCCTGAGACCGGGTATTCGGCCGTAGAGAAGGCGTGTACGTGCGTATACTACTCGTGTACAAAGTTTCGGCACTACTTGTTGAATGCCAAATGCACTGTGTATTCCAAGTTTGATGTAATAAAACATATGTTATCTATGCCAATTTTGAACGGCAGGATTGGCAAATGGATTTTGGCTTTATCAGAATTCGAGTTGAAGTTCGAATCGGCAAAAGCCATCAAAGGTCAGATCATTGCCGATTTCGTAACTGAACATCGCGATCCATCAATTGATTTGCTCGAAATTACTCCTTGGGATTTGTTTTTTGATGGATCATCATGTAGTAAAGGTGGGGGAGTAGGGATCCTACTGATTTCGCCTAGAGGTGAGATGTTTGAATTTGCCATCCCTATACAGCCCACTGTCACAAATAATCAGGCTGAATACGAAGCATTACTTCGAGGGCTTCAATATTTGAGAGAAGCCGGGGCCGTTTCGGTTGAGGTTTATGGAGATTCAGAGCTGGTGATCAAGCAATTGAACGGCCAATACGAATGCAAAAGTGAGGCACTAAGGAGTTACTACGAAGAATGCAGGGAAATCTTGAAGAGCTTTCCGTTGGTAACTCTACAACATATTCCTAGAGAACATAACGAAGAAGCGAACAGGCTGGCTCAGAGCGCCTCGGGTTACAAAGAAAACCAAGACGCGTTTGCTGCAGATGTGTGTGCACTAGGGACGGATCTTGCGGAGGATGATTGGAGAAAAGAGATCGTCGACTATTTGAAGGATCCATCCCGAAAGGTCTCTAGGAAGCTCAGGTACAAGGCCATAAAATTCGTTCTTCTGGATGACAATTTGTTTTACAAATCATTAGATGGGGTGTTGTTACGATGCCTGGGTCCAGAAGAAGCGAAGAAGATGATGAGCGAAGTGCATGATGGGATATGCGGAGCGCACCAATCGGCCTACCGCATGAAATGGGTTGTCAGGCAAGCTGGGTGCTTTTGGCCGACGATATTAGAGGATTGCTTTGAGTATTACAAAGGATGTCAGGATTGCCAAAGGTTTGGAAATATTCAAAGGGTCCCTGCATCAGCATTGAATCCCATCATCAAGCCGTGGCCATTCAGGGGCTGGGGTATAGACTTGATTGGCCAGATTAATCCACCATCTAGCAAGGGGCATAAGTTTGTGCTTTTGGCTACAAATTATTTTACTAAATGGGTTGAGGCGATCCCACTGAAAAAGGTGACATCGGAAAACATGGTCGAATTTGTCAAAGAGCACATCATCTATCGATTTGGAATCCCTCAGACCATCACAACTGATCAAGGGGCTCAATTTGTGTCCCTGGAGTTCAGAGAATTTGCCGAAAGCATGGGAATCAAATTGTTTAACTCTTCTCCCTATTATGCCCAAGCTAATGGTCAAGCAGAGGCTTCTAATAAGATCATGATCAAGCTAATACAGAAGAAGATCAACCAGAAGCTAAGAAGATGGCTTTCGGTACTCAGTGAAGCATTATGGGCTTACCGAATGGCCCCTCATGGAGCTACAAAGACTTCTCCTTACGAATTGGTTTACGGGCATCATGCGGTTCTACCTTGGGAGATGCAATCAGATTCAAGGAGGGTTGTGTTACAGAAAGATTTGAGCTCCAAGGATTATAGTGGCCTAATGATGGACGAGCTAGAGGATTTACACATGATCCGTCTTAGGGCCCTGGAAAACATTGAGAAGAACAAACTGCGGGTTGCCAAGTACTATAACAAGAAAGTAAAAGTCAGGCAATTTGCAGAAGGTGATTTGGTTTGGAAAGCGCTATTGCCGATTGGAACTAAATACAGTGAATTCGGCAAATGGTCCCCTAACTGGGAAGGACCCTTTCGCGTGGTCAGATGCGTCCCTGGTAATGCATACATATTGAAAACTTTACTAGGAGAGGAATTTTCCGCTGCAATAAATGGAAGATATTTGAAGAAATATTATCCTAGTATTGAAATTGATCGATGATCACCAGCAGTGGGATTACAAGCATCTGATACAAGAGATAGCTGGTGCTCAAGAGCGAAGCCGCCTTCAGAACAAAATACACAAACAGGAGAAATGGCCAGTGCCTAGATGCATTGCCCTTAGCACCAAACTACTTTACAACTGCCTCTTGCAGGTTTACGACCAACAACCTTGGTGATCCAGGCTACGAGGAGGTGGGAAGCAGAAGGCGTGGAGAAAGAAGCGAAAGTATGATTCAATCTTCTCTTTGCTTCTTCGACTGCTCCCTCTTCAGTTGCTCCAGGACTACCGTGACGGCAACTTGGAATGCACGGGGGTGACCATGATTTGCGGCCTCCACCAAGCTGTCCCAAGCCGCTTTCAAGTTGTTGTACCTGTCAGAGACATCTGAAACAGAGGAACGGATGTTAGGGGCAAGAAATCCAAATGCGGGCACGAAGTCAAGAAGTCAGAAACGTTTACCCCCTACTAGTGCCTCCAGAGCCATGCGACACTCGCGTTCGGCTTGGCAACGGGCGGTGATGTCCCTGAGGCAGTGCTCCAGGTGCCGAACGCGGCGGCGCAGTTGATGGCTGGTCCTCTGTTCAGGCGTGGCATCCTCTGCTTCGAGGGAGGAATCGGAGGAGATGTACTCAGGAATGTCTTCGGTCCCAATGATTTCTTCAAGGAGCAAATCAAGGCTAAAAGAGGAGAAGAAGGGGAGATGAAGCGCAAGATCATATGAAAAACGAGGAGTAGATCAAGGGAAAACTCACCTTCGAATCGTGCGTTTCTTTGGAGGGCTGCCCTCCCGGGGTTGCTTGCCTTTGTCCATGGCCTTGGGGTTTTTTCCTCTGGAGACAGAAGAGGAAATGAGAAGTGATGGATGAGTGTGCGAGTGGATTTGCAGGGCATCCCGGCAGGCTATTTTATTGACCGAAGGGGTGCATTGGGAGTGATGACTGGCCAGCGTACACTGTTGGAATACCAAGCGGCAGGGTTTTCTCCCCAAATGCGAAGGGTTTTCACTTGAACAGTACTTACGGGCTGCCGATTCAGGGATCTTCTGTGGATTTTTGCGCCAAGGGGCATTTGTTCTTACGTATTCGGCTCAAGGCAGTTCCCGGGTACGTTTAAGGAAAAACAAGATTCACGGATGCAAACGTAAAGAAGATCATCGCAGTACAAGCACAAAATTCAAAAGTTCTTTATTTATTGCCGATATTCAAACATACCTAATACAATCTAGTCAAAAAGTCTGTTCAGCACAGATTGGGGATGAGTGATTTCAGCAATGGTGTCGCCATGGCCATCGAGGCGCTCCAAGATGAGCTCAATCTCCTCAATGTCTTCTGGCGCGCCGCCCCGGAAGCCGCGCGGCCTGGTGGAGTAGTCGACGTCCATGTGCGTCGCCATGGCAGCCAGACCCAGGGTGGTGCCCAAGCGGACGCCATGGGTGGCCACCTCATCAACACGGTGCTCCACCGCGGCAAGGCGCTCCGACGGCGTGTCACCGCGGGCGTTCACCTTGTCGGCCAGCTGCTCCACCAGCATCTTCAGCTGGTTGAGCTCGGCATCACGGGCTGCGAGGTGCAAGAAGAAAGGAGGTTAGCATCAAAGGCCGGATTGGATCAAGGATTGATTTCGGAGCTGTACCATCGATGGTTTCCAGCAGCTTCTTGCGCTAATCCTCCCACTCCAACTCGGCTATGCCCGCCTTTTTGGAGACGTCCTCCAGCTCGCGCTGGGCCGTCTCCAGTTCTGCCTTGAAGCGGAGAGCGTCGAGTTCCCCGTAGGGCACGGGGGAGTGGCCGTTAGACTCCGAGGAGTCGTCTGGAAGGGGCTGATTGGCCGGCGCAGGAGACGGATTCCACTGAATCAACCTGAAAAGGAGATGATCGTCAAAACAAAAGAAGATCAAAGATGGATCAAGGGAGAGGAATTGACGATCATTGCCTCCGGCGCGCATTAGCCCTATTCCCCTCCGCCTCATCAGAGGTGCGGCGTCGATTGAGGCGGCGCACCATGTTGCTTTGGGATGTGCACTGTTTGGAAAGAAGAAGAGTTGAGATTGGCAAAGATTCGAGAGCTAAAGGCTTTGTGTAGAGCTAGGGGTACCTACGGTTTCATTTATAGGCCTGGCAAGACAGATCGTGGCCTCAAGTTGTGGCTCTGGATCGTGGTGCATATCCCAAGAAAATCGGAAGGTGGAAAGGTTTCCTTGACCAGTCCGCCAATGGGTCGCTTGGAGTTCTAGGCTGAGTCATATTCGGTTGACTGGCTCGGCTGAGAGGGGTCAAAGTACCATTCGGGTATTGGCATTTCTTTGCCGAATGGGCCGTTCAGCATTACATTTGAAGGAGCGCAGAATGAAAAGGAAATAAATTGCAAGAACAGATATTACAAGAGCGACCAATTCGGCCATACATCAATTAAAGCATCTAAATGTTCAAGTATTTCGCAATTACATTACGGACATTTGATGTTGCTTGGCGGAAGTTGTCCAACCGCTCCTGGCAATCTTTCTGGGCACTAGACAAGGTGGTGAGTTCTGCATCGCATTGTTTCACCTTGGCTATAGCCGATTTTGCTTCTTCTTGGGTCTTCTCTATCAATCCAGGGAGCTCGGCTATTTTCTTGTTATCGGCCTCTATCTCAGCTGATAGGTTTCTCAGTTCTGCCTCCAGAGCAGCTTTCCTGGCAATTTTCGAATCACAAGAGGCCTGCAGGTTGGCCAGTGTATCTTTATGGCTCTCGGTCCGAGATTGTTCCCCTTTCATGGCTTGTTCAGCACTGGCTCTCTCCTTTTCAACAGCCGGGCGGGAGCGCGCCTTCCTCAAAGCTTGCCTTATGGGCACGTAGTGCACTTCCAGGCCAGAGATAGATGCGAGTGAGGCGCTGATGTCCTCGGGGAGTTCTTGGCTAATAGATTCGAGCATTTCTTCAAAGTGATCGAGATCCTTGAACTGATCTCGTGCATCTCTTTCCAGCCAGGCAAAGATCTCCCTGAGCTTTTCTAGCACTTCCTCTGACAGGGTTTGATACACTTCTTCCATCACCTCGGCAACTGGATTGTTCCCCATTGACAGACTTGATGATGATGGGGGCCGATCCTAAGAAAGCGGTATTGCCGAGTCGGGAGTCTTTGAAAGTAAAGGTAGCAGAGTTAAGTGCAAATGAATACCTCATGTCTGATTTCTTGAGCTGGGGCAGGACTTTGTTCAAGAGCAACCACAGGCGAAGGAGGTGTTCCAGGTAGAGCTGAAGCTTCTGAGTGAGAAGGCGCTGATACAGTTGCTGGTAACTCAAGGGCTTTTGGCTGAAGAGGAGCTGGGTTCACCTCTACTGAGGTTGATGTCTCTGTGTGACCAGCGGGTGATTGGACCCTTGGAGGACTTGATGATTCTGGTTGGATCGGGAGACTCATCTCTAGAGAATTCATTGCTTCTGCAGAAGGTGATTGAGTCCCTGATGAAGATGAGATCTCCACTGGGACAGGTAACTCAACCCTGGGTGGACTTGTTTGTTGAGACACTGGGACGTCCACGAGTTGTTCTTCCATTGTTTCTCCTGCAAGTGCCAAATTAAAAGATAAATGCCAGTGTTCATCCTCAAGAAAAGGACAGTAAAGGTCATACCAGTGGGTGGGGCATTGGCAAGTTCTGGAACTGAAGATTGTTGGGCTCTGGTCTGAAAATGCACAAGATATGATTTATCAGAAACAGAGTAATCTTGTGGTCAAGAAAGGAAAAGGTTTTTACCTCAACAAGGATTTTCTTGACAGTTCTTCTCCTCTTGGCATTTGGGGGAGCTATTAGAGACAAACCTTGCCTCCTATCAGCAGCAAGGCTGGAAAGGCTTGGGTCTGTTGTGGCAAACCTGGCCATTAGCTGAGCCAGAGTTGGGGACCTGAATCCCAGTGCTGAGATCGGGCCTACGGCATTGTAGGTAATATTCCTGGCTCGAGGGGCAGGCACTGTGTTCTGTGGGTAGAAGAAATAAGATCAGAATCATGATTAGAGGAAGGAATGTCTGATCCAAGGGTTAATTATATTACCTCTGAGGTTGGCTGGAAGTCAGGCATCAATTCTGCACAGAACAAGTGTACAGGCTCGTTGAAGATATGATCATGGAATTCTTGCCACCAGGAGTTGAAGGTGGAGTGAGCTATTGTTGTGGGTACAAAAGGCCGGTGTGTAGACGGTGGGGACCGCACACATAATGGAAGACTCGCTATCGTGCATGAGTTCTTTGATTTCCTCTCCGGGCTTGAGGAATTCATGCGAGAAACGATCTTGGGGGCATCCGGCCACATCCAAGTCGCCGAGCCATTACGTTGGGCCGATAATATTCATAAGTGCTATGATTCGGCCTTCCTCCATTGAATTCCCGTTGCACGTGCGAATGCATGGGCGGATTATGATATTGAGGATCTCTAGGAATCTCCCATCTTGGCGTCCAGTTTCAAAAGAGAATTCACAAGGGAAAGTCAAATTGTCATTGTCCAGATAAGGGAGCCAGAGAGGATTTTGAAAACCTTTGAAGAATAGCTCGAAAAGCTGGCTGATGTCCTGTTGAATAAGAACAGTTGAAGCAGCTTCTCCATAAGTCTGGCATCCTTTGGTGGTTTGGGGTTCCCCTTCAGGATGATTGGATGAAGGGAAGAGCCGGGTGTTCAAATCAACACCAACTATTTGATGCATGTGTAGCTGCAGCCACATTTGAACAAACCACCAAGGACCGTTGACACATGCTATTCTCTGGCTGGTGTACATCTGGGTGACAGTTTGATGAAGCATATGGTACACACTGCCTAGGAGAAATTTCCCAAGGGGGAGACGGTGGCCACTGACCAGTTGAGAAGCCATTGCAATGTGATTCAGGGTAGGCTCATTGGCTTTACTGCAGAAGATGAACCTACATAGCCACATGTTCAGAAATGCCCTGTATTCAACTTCACCAAGGGGGCCGTCTTTCATGTGGCTCAAGATATAGTGCTTGTATCCGCTCCCTGGTTTCACCCCTGTTTGTCGTGAAGAACTTCTGAAATCCCAAGGTTGAACGGATCCTGTAATACACATCGGCCAGAGTTGGAGACATCGGGCCGTGGCCAAAGAGGAAAGCGTTGACGCCGTTCGACCTAAAATGACAAGCTGCTATCAGGAGGTCTTCGTTCTTGGGGGTCTCGGCCAAAGATAACTCCAGGCACTGAGCAATACGAAGGGTATCCCAGTTTTGGGTCCTGGCACTCTTGTCTGCAAGAATCCTTCAGTACCAATTTTTCCAGCCTGCGATTGGAGGCAAAGGCCAGTTCTTGAAAGCATCTTGCCACCGAGGGGGTGGGGACAAAGCCGCTTTGAAAGGGATCCTTTGAGATTCAGCCGCGATGAAATCTCGAGGATCGGAGTTTCCCACAGGACCAAGGTAGTAAGATCTTGAATTGGCCTCGGTACGAATCAAAAGCTCAGTGGAAGGCTCCTGAAGGAAAGCGGAAAAGAAATCTCAGGTAAAATTGAAACTTAAATGCCGATTGAAGCTTATGGGGGGAAAATTTACCTGAGCAGCTTGGTTTTGGGCCGCCATTGGGGATTTGAGCTCGGAACAAGGGAATCTAGGGTTTGGATCCAGACGAGGATTCCGGCGGATTGCGAAGAGAGAGCAGGTGTTGACAGATTCGACTTGAAAATGTTTGTGGCTGGAGTCAATTCCGGAACAAAATCACTTTTATCCCGCAATTGAAGGGGCATGTGTTAACACCAAAATTCGGTAAGGAGTCTGACTGGTGGGTCCGGCTCGATGAGGAGTCCGTCTGGTGGAAGGAAAGGTTTTTTCAGATGTATTCGGCAGAAAGATCCGCGGTCGGCTGTCTGCTTCCGTTCGGCAAGGGAACAGTTGAGCTGATTTTGCGGGATTGGAAGGTGACGTGGCTCAAGCAGGAAGGACGAATGGATGGATAGGCGATCAAGCTTAGAGATAAGTTAGGCAACAAATCTATTCGAAGTTGTACTTGGCAGGGTATAAATATGAGCCCTGAATGTATGTAACAAAAAACAATCATTGTTCAATACAAACCGGCCTTACGCCAAACCCTAGAGTCCATTTGTCGTGTCGTCGAGTTCTTCGAGAGGGTTCATCGATCTGTCGACCTCCGTGAGTACCGGCAACCTTGTATCATATCTAGTATCATGCGGTGGATTTAGATCTGATGCAAGTAGTCTTGTTACCATGCTTCGTGTCATGCGGTAGATTCAAGCTCGGTTCAAGAGGGTTTCTTGTTAGGTCATGAGCCATGCGGTAGGCTAAGATCTAGCTTGAAGCTAGTTATCGGCTCTATTGGATTTTGGCAAGATCCAATAGATTCATTAAGTTACCCCGTATTGCTTTGAGTTTTTACTTTATGTTTAAATTCATGTAACATCTTTTGCCCAATCTAGATGGGTTTGGATCGGCTTTATCCTTCTTGTGATCCTTATGCGAGTAGAATTCGTGCTTTAACACGTGGATCTTGTGCTTTCCGATAGCCGAAACCGAATCGATCTAGGTTGCTACGTGTTGCGGGTTCAAACTTGCCAATGTTTGTATAAATCTTGAAAGAGCTGAGTATCATGCGGTAGATGCAGGTTTTTGGGTTGCTTTGGAGCTAGTCATCCGGTGGATTAGATTTCAAATCAATCTGATAGATTTATTTTACTTGGTAATGTTCGTTCCTTCTTCATGGACCCCGAATCGGCTGTTCAGCTGTATTCGGTTATTTTCCTCCACGAGTAGAACACGTGTGTAATTCATGCTTTAAATAATGTATGCTTTTAGCTTTCCAGATTTAGATTGTATCATGCGGTGGATAGATCTATTTGTGGAAAGTGTTACGATTTTCATGCAAGTTGTGTCATACGGTGGATAGATTTGTGTGGCATCGTACTTGACGGATTTTAAAGTACCTAGACATGCGGTAGACTAGTGCTTTGGATCTATGCATGCTTGTTTATTACATGTTTATGTTCGTGCTTCACTTCATTTATTTATTTAATGTTGATCACCCTTGGGATCGATCGCGACCTTACGCACATGCATCTTTGCCCAAACAAGGACCGGTCGCCAATATGCTTACGTCATCCATTCGGCTATGTCACCTTTTCCTTCTTTACGCTCCCGAATGGTGTCAGTTTGCTGGTAGATAGCTTTCTATAGCTATATGTCGTCTTATCTGGCTTCGTGGCCGTAAATATGGAACTGTCTGGTACCACCCGGCAAGTTCCAAGCTTTGGTATCTAACTACTTTCTCTTTTGTTAATTTTCCGGGAAAATTGACTGGCACGTCTCGTGATTCTTTGCGCGTGTGAAGCCAGCTTGTTCGGCTTGCTGTGTGTTTGGCGCTAGGTGCACATTTTGCGTCAACAGCGACAAGATCAAAGCAGGCGCTTACCCATTCGTAAAAGGAATCGACAATGCACAGGGGGAACGCGGTTGGCAGGGTGTCGAGGTTGCATTGTGCCATCAGTTCCAGCACCTCGGAACGGAGCACCTCCGCACTTCGTATATGCTGAGTTCGATACCTTTCCAGAATGCCGTTCAGACGGCGGCCTCGTTCTTCGCATCGGCCAGTTCAGTGTCTTTGTTGCGAAGTTGGACGCTCAAGTCTTCCTTTGCGTTGGCCAGCCTTTCCACGTCGGTGCAAAGCGATTTGACGGCAGCCTAGGACATTTCAACTTCGTTCTCTTTTTCTTGTTGAAGTCACTGGCTTTGATCTTGCTCGATGACCAGTATTTTTTCAAGCTTGGCCATCCGAGTTTGCAGGGACGCGACCACTGCAGCCGATGAGTCTTTCACTTCTTTGTCCTCTCGCTCAAGCTTTCGGGCAAGGCACTGCGATGCGACGAAACCTTTCAGCGTCAAATCGCCACACGTGGTTATCAGGTCCACGGAGTTGAAGTCGCCGAAGTATTCCTCTTTGTGAGGGATAGCGAAGCTCGACCCAGCTTCCTTTAGGAATTTGCGCTCGTGACTGCCGCTCATCAATCCCAAGAAGCAGATTTGCTTCCCACCAATCAACTTCGCTTTGAAGGGGATCTGAAGTCGGGCAGCGGCAGCTTGGGGTAATCCGGTGTAACACGATAATTGCTGCTTTCGGGTCCTCCTCCTCTTCGGCTTCAGCAACAAAATCGTCTTTTTCGGCACCTGTCGCTGAAGGAGAGGTGGACTGGCCAGTGTGCTCAGATGATGAACTTGACGAGCTGATGGACGCTGAGCTAGATTTGCCTTCATCGCAAGGGGCTTCGTGACTAAGGGCTAGGGAGCTTTGGCCACGTGAAGCTTCGCCAATCGAGGATACGATGCGAACATCGCTCTCTTCATCACTGTCTTTCTCCTTTGGGCTTAGCGGCACAAGCAGCGGACCGCCAACATCTCCACCACCTCCTGTAACACCCTAAAAACTCCATCACTAAAATAATTTAGCAACAAAAGGCAAGGTTTAAAACTTCCTTTAAGGACATGAATAAATCATTAAGCAAAATGGCTTTTTAAAATATTTAAACATCACTAAAATAATTTAGAAATAATAAGTGTTTGTGCATCATGATTCGAATGCATGGATTTTGTTTGATTGGAGTTTGAATGTTTGAAAATGAATTTGAAAGAAATTTTAAAAAAAGGGCAAAACCTTTTCCCTCTCCCTCCCTCTCTCTCTTTCTCCTCTTTCAGCCCGCAAGCGAGCAGGCCTAAGGCCTTTTCTTTTTCTCGCGCACGCGCAGACGGCCCAGTTGGCCCAACCCGCCACCCCGCCGGCCCAGCACTGCCTCTTCCCCCTTTTTCTTTTAGCGCGGGGCACTGACAGGTGGGACCCGGCTGTCAGGCCCGTCCCTAACCTTCGGCCGGCCGCCCGCGCCTCCCACCGTGCGCCGCCGGCCGTTACCGGCCGCCTCCCCACGCCCCGCTCCTTCAAATCGAGCAATTAAGCCGCAGTGAAGCCCCTCCATCACTTCCCCTCTTCAAATCGCCAAGCCATCGCCCTTAATCCCCCTCCCCCCTTAACTCCCAATCAAGGCCGCGGCCGTTAATGGCCGAGCCACCGGGGAACCGCCTCCCGGAGCTCCCTCGGGCCTATATAAGCATCCCCAGAGCACCCCGCACCTCCCCCTTCGCTTCACACCACGCCCAAGCGCCTCCCGTGCCCTAGCCGCTTGCGCCACCGCAGTGAACCGTGCGCCGCCGCGCCATTGCCGTCGCCCGAGCTCGTCCGCCGTCGGTGAAGCCCCCTGGACTTTCTCTTTCGGTTCTCCTTCACACGTGTGAGCTAACCATCGCATCCTATCGAAACCGCAGGCCCTCGTGCGCTCCAATCGCAGCTCGCCGTCGCCGCCCGTGAAGACCGGCCGCTGGTGTTGAACTCCGTCGCCACCGCCTTCTCCGTCCAATTCTCGCCCACCGTAGCCTCTACGCACTGTAAGGACCCCATCCCCGCCCTCCTTTTCGCTTGAGCCCGACCGCAGCACGCTCCGCCGCTTGCCGGCCGCCGGCCGTCCGCCCCCATGGACGCCCCGCCTCGGCCGTCGCCCTTTTCCACCCGTGCAAGCACCTGTTTAGGCTCGCGTTGTTCCCAGCTGCACGTAGGTGTTGTTTCCGCGCAAATTCGTGGCCGGGAGCCCCTGTTTTGGTCGTCGCCGGCGACCCACCGCCGTGCGCCGCCGCGCGCGCCGCCGCGCGCCGGCGCCGCCCCCCTCGGACGTATGCGGGCGTGGATGGCCGTCGGATCGGCCATCCACGGCTCGATCTGTTGGATCCCGCGGGTCAAACCGCGTGTAACGGTCAACCCGAGGACAATTTCTTAAAGAGACCCCCAACTCTTTTGTAATCGCAAGCCGGTCCTCCCACCTTTAAAGATCCTTGCAAATCAGTCCTGAATTTTATGTTTAAGCCCCTCTTTTAATAGAACTTTGCTCAGAGGTCCAGAACAGACTTTTTATAGTTTAAACCTTCTGTTTTTAAGTTTATTTACGTTTTAGCCCCTGTTTTCTTGCTGTTAGGTCCCTGTATAGTTTAGTTTATCGCAGATTAGTCCTTAAATCTTGTTTTTAGCATAACTTCTCCGTTATAGCTCCGTTTTTAGCGTTCTAGTAGTCCTTGCGATCGTCTCAGCCGAGCCCGTTGTTTTAGTAGCATGTTTTCAGTCTTTAGGATTGATTGGTGATCTGTTTTATTTATTGTATGCTTTATGTGTGCATCGTAGATATCGTGCTCGTTTCATCCGAGCCACCTCTCGGGGACGATCGGGAGCAGCTTGTTCGAAGAGGAGGAAGTTTTTACCGTAGTTGAGGAAGGCAAGTGGTCTTCTCCCCCTGCATGTTCTCTTTTTGTCCTATATAATTGCATTACAAATTAATGTTTACTTTATGTTATCATTGCATTAATTTGACGGGAAAACCTTTTTAAGGACTTACCTAGATCTTTTACCCTGATCCTTGGCCTAGCCCTTTTAAATAAAGTTTTGGGTAGAAAACGCTAGTTGCTTAACATGGGTTGGTTAAATGGGTCTTTTATGGAAATGTTTTATGGCTTATAGTTAATGTTTGGGTAATGCAAGAACACTTGAATTAATCGGAACATGGAGAACCACCCAAGAAAACATGCGCAACCACAGTGTTACATGGCTCTGACCTTAGCCGAATAATTAGGTGTGTGATCGTACTAGTGGCCCTTTTCCGAAAGGAGCAGAGGGGGATCCGGGTTGCAGGGGTATAGCCCGGCCCTTTTGGGGTAGTAGCCTTCGCTAAGGTGCTGACCACTAGGGAGGGTTATGGTCCGCCCTGATCTGTAACTATGCGGGTCGTTAGTCTTTTGCATGCCTTTGTAAAGGCTTCGTAGCGTCCCTATGCAATCACACCTCGGAAGTGTGGTATGGTGCTTGGCCGCATCGCATGGTTGGGTTTAAAGTTCTTCGGAGCTTTTACGCGAACCGTGGGTAAAGTGTGCAAACCTCGCGCAGTGTAAACCGATCGATCGGCCCGTGCTCACGGTCATGAGCGGCTTGGACCCTCACATGATTAATAAACTTAAAGATGAGATAAATCGTGGTTGGTGAAGCTCGTTGAGCTTGGGTTGTTTTGGCATTTAAGTTTTTCTTAAGTGGGATGGTACGAACTTACACTTAGTAATTAGGTGTTCTATAATTAAAACTTGACCAACATTAAAATGCTAACCGCTGCAAAACCTTAGCCTATCCTTGATAGCCTTGCATTTTTCCCCCACTTGCTGAGCTCCAACCATAAGTGTGCTCAGCCTTGCTTATCGCCGTTCGCAGGAAAACTTTGGAGGGGAGTTCTATGATGACTTCGATGAGCCGTGAGGCTTGCGGACCCCCGACTCAAGTGCTCGTGGGAGCGGAAGACGAGGACTCGACGAGTAGTTATCGTTTTCCGTTGTTAGAGACCTTCGAGTCTCCCCGCATGAGTGTAATAAGAGGTTAAACTTTGAAATACGTTTGAATACCGTTTATGATATTTCACTCATTTTTGTCTATCATATGTGTGTGAACCGATCCCGGCGCACATATGAGATGCACTTGGTTCCTCTTCGGAAATCGGGTGTGACAAGAGTGGTATCGTAGCAAAGTTGACCGTAGGAATGCGACCTTAGTTAGAAATGGACGAAATTTAAGGATTCATGTTCTAGATCATTCTCGTCATCCTTCAAAACCACCTTATTTTCGCATAAAAATCTAATTTGTTCTTGTTCTTCTCGTTGAAAATTTGCATCATTTTGATTTCCTCTATGCCGAGTTCACTTTCTCTTAACGGATGGCCAGACTCGTTTGATCGCCCGCAAGAGCACCGGTGGTCGCCTTCCGCAGACGTTGGCTCCACGCTACCAAAGAGTCCCGGGAGGAGGCACACTGGAGGAGATGCGCAGAGTTTGGAGACTACCCGTACGACAGCTGATGGCCGGGAGCGGTTGAGCAGGATATCGGCGGCAAGACAACATCAAGAAAATGATGAAGAGGATCCAGAGGAAATAGTGTTTGAGGATGATGGGACCGAGGAACATCCACAGCTATATGACGGAGTTTTTCTGGAGGTTAATGAAGATGGAGACATAATATTTCCACAAGAGGTAGAAGCTGAACCAGAACCAGATATGGTAGGAGGAGAAGAGCTCGAACAAAATGCTGCAGGGGATGATCCAGATGACTCCGGGGATGATTCAAGTAGCAGTGAAGATAGTTCCAGCGAAGAAGATGATGAGAGTGAGGAAGAAGAAGAGGAGGTGGACATAGAGGGATTAGAGGATGACAACAGTGCTGTGGGAAATGGAGAAGACAACAATGATAATTAGAATGAGAACAACAACAATAACAATGAAAATGGAGACCAACAAGGTGATGAGCATAGGTATCACAGGGCTGAGTATCATGAACACACATACATGGGCCCAGACGCTCCGTTCTGTGAGCTATTGGAGGAGTTGTTGCAGGAGATAGAGTATGCAGTGAGACCGTTGTACATCACCAAACACTATGTAGAGCCAGGGATGAGAGATTATTATACCACAGAGGTCCATGTCGTGGTTGCCACCGCACAGCGGGAAGATGGAGGACCCGTACTATTCACCCCTGCACAGCACACTTTGCCTCAGAAGCAGCTGCTATCAACGATGCCGCAAGAAGAGCACTGTGGTCCATCAGCAACACGTTCCGCGATCGCTTAGAAGGCACGGACTTCCGATTCGTCCCCAGCAGAGTCAGTGGTACAGAAAACACCGTGATACCTATGGGGGACTTCCGAGATAGCCGTGTTGACATACTTGCCAGAGTGACAGCAGCTCTTAACACGGACTTGGAGGGAGCGACAGCGGAGTTGGATAGGACACATCAGGAGCTACAGAATGCACAGGCGAGGATAGCTCAGCTGGAAGCTCAGCTGGCAGGACAGCAGCCACCTGACGAAGCAGAAGCATCTTGTCCTTCCCGTTCTCCTCCACGCAAAAGGCTTCGATACGGCACTCCAGCAGCTACCACTAGTCTTCAGTGGAATAGGGACTAGGATATCCACCCTCTTTTTGTTTTTCCGGTAGACGTTCCTGCGAGGACGAACGATTGTAATAAGTTGTTGATTGAACCATGTTTGATTTGGATCTTTGTTTGAGTGAGTTGTATTGTGGAGTGATGGCCACAAATGCAGCAAGAAAAATCATGCTAAGTTAATGGTTAGTTGGGGTTCAATTCAAAGTTGACTTCTACCTTACTCATCCAACCAAATCAATCGTACAAAATCTGTTCGCGCAGCTCCTTGACAGCACAGCAATGTTTTTATCATAACTCAAGCTACAGAACTCCGATTGACCTAAATCCAGTTGGGTTGGTTCACAAATTTTGTGGGTCAACCTCTATCCAAAATTCAGCACCAAAGGATTAATATATGGCGAGTTATAAACAGAACAATGGGGTTAACAGAATCTGTAAAACCATGCTAACACAGCTGCGGTATTCGAATTTTAACTCAAGTTGTGGATCTCCAAATGGGATAAAACCAGTGGGGTTAGATTCATAAATGGGTTCTACACGGCCTGGCAAAAGTTCATAATTTTTGAAGAAGGATACTATGGGATACAACTATTTTATCGGAATCAACCAAATCTGTCACAGTAAAGAAAATCTTGCTGTTTCCTTAATTCAAACTCACTTCTTTACACAACAGTTCGATAATCTTATCTGAAATATCTTTCTCTAACAATCAGATGGTAAACACCAGGTCAGGAGGAGGACAGGACGTCCCACCAGTTGTTCGGGCACACATAGCTAACCAACAAAACCCGGTGCCACCTCCCCCGCTCAATCCCGCAATGGATCCCGCTACCCAGCAATTCTTCGCCGCCCGCATGCACCGATTCGGAATCTCACTACTGCGTGCGTAACATACAAGCCCAAGCAGAATCAGCCCGCAGCACCACCCCCACCACCACCACCCGCTCCGAGGGACAAGCATAAGGAGTTTATGAGCCACCACCCTCCCACCTACTCCCACTCAACCGATCCGCTAGATGCTGATGACTGGTTGAAAACTGTTACCAAAAAGTTGGAGAGGGCTCAGTGTAATGACCGAGAAATGGTCCTTTATGCTTCCGGACGCCTGGAAGGGCAGGCATCAGATTGGTGGGATGCCTACTCAGCCGCCCACCCTGCACCTAATACCATCACATGGCAGCAGTTCCGAGATGCTTTTCGCGCTCACCACATCCCTGATGGGGTATTGAAGCTTAAGCAGAGAGAGTTCCTTGCTCTGAAACAGGGCAATATGTATGTAAATGAATACCTTGACAAGTTCACTCAGTTGTCTCGTTATGCTCCCGACGAGGTCAACACAGATCCAAAAAGGCAGGAACGCTTCCTTGATGGGTTGATAGGACCACTGAATTACCAACTCCAGAGCCATACCTTCCCAGATTTCGCCACTCTCTTAAACAAAGCAATTGGCCTAGAGAACAAACGCAGAGAGCTTGGGGAGCAGAAACGCAAGTTTCAATCCCAGGGTCAGTCCAGCAGCCATACTCGCCCACGCTTCAGCTACCATCAGAATACACCGTTCCGCTCTGGAGGACATGGTGGTAAGCACCCACAGAGTATGCAGCTGCAGCGTTCATTCCAGCAGCCTCAACGGTTCAACCCGCAAACCCCTCGCACACCAAACTTCCAACAGAACCGCCCAGCTCTTACCCCGGGTGCACCGGCAAGAAACACCACACCTGTGCAGCCCAATGGATGCTTCAAATGTGGCGAGTTGGGGCATTATGCTAATAACTGCCCTAAGCGTGGAATGCAGACTCCCCAGAGGAGTAATATTCAGAAGGTTGGACAGCCATCAACCCCAGCACGCCCTGGAAATGCAGGTACTCCCGGCAATAAAGCGCAGCAAAATTATGTGCGCAGTAGGGTGCACAACTTGACTGTGGAGCAGGCACAAGACGCTTCTGGGGTCGTGCTTGGTACGTTCCCTATCGATTCCGTACCTGCTACAGTATTATTTGATTCGGGAGCTACGCATTCATTCATTACCGATCAGTTCGTAGCAAAGCATAATATGCCTGTGAGTCCAATGAAGAAATCATTGCTTGTTAGTTCACCGGCGGTGATATGAAAGCCACTATCCGTGCCCGCAAGTAAACCTTAAAATTATGGGGATAGACTTTCCATCCAACCCGGTAGTCCTCAAATCCTCGGGGCATATATGTAATCCCGGGGATGGATTGGTTAAGAAAATATGATGGGGTTATCCAAAGGCCGGGAGAAATCGGGTTCACTTGACTAGTCCACAAGGGGACGAATAGAATTTATCGCAACACCGTCACCTACCGGGAAGGAGTTAGTGAATTCAATGAAAGGAAAAGCACCGGAGGATATTAAGGTGGTAAATGAGTACCGGATGTATTTCTCGATGACCCGCCGCTGTATGCCACCCGACCGAGACATTGAATTCAAGTATCGAACTCTTACCCGGCATCGCTCCTATATCCAAAAGACCGTATAGAATGGATGTCAAAGATTTGGCGTAATTAAAGAAACAAATAGAGGAATTGTTAAGTAAAGGGTTTATCCGTCCTAGTTCATCACCATGGGGAGCCCCCACACTCTTCGTAGATAAAAAGGATGGATCTAGGAGGATGTGTGTAGACTATCGATCTCTCAATGAGGTCACTATCAAAAATAAATATCCTTTACCCCGGATCGAGGATCTGTTCGATCAAATGAGAGGAGCGAAAGTTTTCTCTAAGATAGATCTCGCGATCCGGCTACCATCACCGAAGATCCGTATGGAAGATATTCCTAAGACAAAGCCTTTCACCTCAAGATATGGTCTATACGAGTTCACAAGGATGTCCTTTGGATTAACCAACGCTCCAAAGATACTTTATGTATCTGATGAACAAGGTTTTCATGGAGTATCTTGATAGGTTTGTGGTAGTATTTATAGATGATATCCTAGTTTTCTCTCAGAATGAAGGGGAACATGAGGGACACTTGAGACTGGTATTGCAGAAACTTCGAGAGCATCAGTTATATGCCAAGTTCAGCAAGTGTGATTTTTGGTTAAAGGAGGTCTCGTTTCTTGGGCACATTATCACTGACGGAGGAATTGCTGTAGACCCAAGTAAAGTTCAGGATGTGCTGAATTGGAATCCACCTAGAAATGTGCCAGAGATCAGGAGCTTCCTCGGTTTGGCAGGATACTACCGACGGTTTATAGAGGGATTCTCGAGGATCGTAAAACCACTCACTTCTTTGTTGGAAAAAGGAAAGGAGTTTGAATGGGATGATAAGTGTCAAGCTAGCTTTGAAGAACTAAAGAAGAAACTGACCACCGCACCAGTACTAATAATGCCTGATATACACAAAGGATTTGATGTGTATTGCGACGCATCAAGGCAAGGACTAGGATGTGTTTTGATGCAGGAAGGAAAAGTGGTAGCATATGCTTCTAGGCAACTAAGGAAGCATGAACAAAACTACCCTACACATGATCTGGAGTTAGCAGCTATAGTGCACGCACTGAAGATTTGGAGACACTATATGATTGGAAATAAGTGTCAGATATTCACGGACCACAAAAGCTTGAATTACATCTTCACCCAGAGAGATCTCAATCTCAGACAACGAAGGTGGTTAGAGCTGATTAAGGATTACGATTTGGACATACAGTATCATCCAGGAAAGGCCAATGTGGTGGCAGATGCCTTGAGCCGTAAGAGTCAAGCAAACATGTTAGTAGCCCGACTAATGCCCCAGGAACTGTGTTGGGAAATGGCACGACTCAATCTAGGGATAGCTGCACCAAGCGAAAGTATGACCTTAGAAATGAAGTCAACTCTTGAACAAGAAATTAGAAAAGGGAAATTGGATGATGAAAAGATTAAGGGGTATAAGAAGTTGATTAAACAAGGCAAGGTTCCGGAATTCAGAGAGGATGAACAGGGAACTATTTGGTTTAAGAACAGGATCTGTGTACCGGAAATCAAACATCTTCGTGAGTCCATATTGAAAGAAGCACACGATTCAGCCCTCTCTATACATCCAGGAAGTACCAAGATGTACCAAGATCTAAAGCAGAAATATTGGTGGTACGGTATGAAGAAGGATGTTGCAGCCCATGTGGCACTATGTGATATATGCCAAAGAGTAAAAGCAGAGCATCAAAGACCAAAGGGGGTTACTACAACCACTGCAGGTACCTGAATGGAAGTGGGAAGAGATTAGTATGGATTTTATAGTAGGATTACCACGTACACGTGATGGATACGATTCGATATGGGTCATAGTGGACAGATTAACCAAAGTTGCACACTTCATACCGGTAAAGACCACATATCCAGGAACAAAGTTAGCAGAATTATACATATCAAAGATAGTCTGTCTGCATGGGGTTCCAAAGAAGATAGTATCAGACTGAGGCACTCAGTTCACGTCCCGATTCTGGCAGAAGTTACATGAGTCTATGGATACGAAGTTAAATTTCAGCTCAGCCTATCATCCACAGACAGATGGTCAAACAGAAAGGACGAATCAAATCTTAGAGGATATGTTAAGGGCATGTGCCTTAAAACATGGTGGAAGTTGGGATAAAAGCTTGCCATACGCTGAATTCGCATACAACAATAGTTATCAGAGTAGTCTTAAGATGGCACCATTTGAAGCTCTGTATGGAAGGAAGTGCAGGACGCCATTGTTCGGGAACCGCACCGGGGAGAGTCAACTCTTTGGTCCGTAAATAATAAAGGAGTGCGTAAAGACAAGTGGAGATAATTCGAGAAAATCTCAAGATTGCTCAATCTAGACAAAACAGTTATGCAGACCCTAAGAGAAGAGAAGTGATATTTGAAGTCGGGGATTATTATCTTAGAGTGTCACCTATCCGAGGCCTTCGAAGGTTTAATATCAGAGGAAAGTTGTCACCTCGCTTTATCGGACCATTTCGAGTCTTGGAAAGACGTGGCGAAGTGGCTTACAGGTTGGAGTTACCTGAACGCTTGGGGTGTGTCCATGATGTGTTCCACGTGTCTCAATTGAAAAAGTGTACGAGTGAGGTCGAGTAGAACATTTACCATTGGAAGAACTTGAGGTAAAGGATGATCCGACATACAAGGAACACCCAAACCAAAATCTTGGATACCTCCGAAAGGGCTACTCGCAAAGAAGGTCATTAGGATGTGCAAGGTACAATGGAGTCACCATTCGTAGGATGAGGCTACTTGGGAAAGAGAGGACGAACTTAAGGAAGAATTCCCAACTGTTTCTCTAATCTTCCTGAATCTCGGGACGAGATTCTCTTTAAGGGGGTAGGATTTGTAACACCCTAAAAACTCCATCACTAAAATAATTTAGCAACAAAAGGCAAGGTTTAAAAATTTCTTTAAGGACATGAATAAATCATTAAGCAAAATGGCTTTTTAAAATATTTAAACATCACTAAAATAATTTAGAAATAATAAGAGTTTGTGCATCATGATTCGAATGCATGGATTTTGTTTGATTGGAGTTTGAATGTTTCAAAATGAATTTGAAAGAATTTTTTTTTAAAAAAGGGAAAAACCTTTTCCCTCTCCCTCTCTCTCTCTCTCTCTTTCTCTTCTTTCAGCCCGCAAGCGAGTAGGCCTAAGGCCTTTTCTTTTTCTCGCGCACACGCAGACGGCCCAGTTGGCCCAACCCGCCACCCCCCGCCGGCCCAAAGATCGCTCTCTTCCCCCTTTTTCTTTTAGCGCGGGGCACTGACAGGTGGGACCCGGCTGTCAGGCCTGTCCCTAACCTTCACCGGCCGCCCGCGCTCCCACCCGTGCGCGGCCGGCCGCTACCGGCCGCCTCCCCGCGCCCCGCGCCTTCAAATCGAGCAATTAAGCCGCAAAGGAAGCCCCTCCATCACTTCCCCTCTTCAAATCGCCTAAGCATCGCCCTTAATCCCCCTCCCCCTTAACTCCCAATCAAGGCCGCGGCCGTTAATGGCCGAGCCGCCGGGGAACCGCCTCCCGGAGCTCCCTCGGGCCTATATAAGCATCCCCAGAGCACCTGCACCTCCCCCTTCGCTTCACACCACGCCCAAGCGCCTCCCGTGCCCTAGCCGCTTGCGCCACCGCAGTGAACCGTGCGCCGCCGCGCCATTGCCGTCGCCCGAGCTCGTCCGCCGTCGGTGAAGCCCCCTGGACTTTCTCTTTCGGTTCTCCTTCACATGTGTGAGCTAACCATCACATCCTATCGAAACCGCAGGCCCTCGTGCGCTCCAATCGCAGCTCGCCGTCGCCGCCCGTGAAGACCGGCCGCCGGTGTTGAACTCCGTCGCCGCCGCCTTCTCCGTCCAATTCTCGCCCACCGTAGCCTTTACGCACTGTAAGGACCCCATCCCCGCCCTCCTTTTCGCTTGAGCCCGACCGCAAAGACGCTCCGCCGCTTGCCCGCCGCCGCCGTCCGCCCCCATGGACGCCCCGCCTCGGCCGTCGCCCTTTTCCACCCGTGCAAGCACCCGTTTAGGCTCGCGTTGTTCCCGCCTGCACGTAGGTGTTGTTTCCGCGCAAATTCGTGGCCGGGAGCCCCCCGTTTTGGTCGTCGCCGGCGACCCACCGCCGTGCGCCGCGCGCGCGCCGCCCCTCGTACGTATGCGGGCGTGGATGGCCGTCGGATCGGCCATCCACGGCTCTGATCTGTTGGATCCCGCGGGTCAAACCGCGTGTAACGGTCAACCCGAGGACAATTTCTTAAAGAGACCCCCAACTCTTTTGTAATCGCAAGCCGGTCTTCCCACCTTTAAAGATCCTTGCAAATCAGTCCTGAATTTTATGTTTAAGCCCCTGTTTTAATAGAACTTTGCTCAGAGGTCCAGAACAGCCTTTTTATAGTTTAAACCTTCTGTTTTTAAGTTTATTTACGTTTTAGCCCCTGTTTTCTTGCTGTTAGATCCCTGTATAGTTTAGTTTATCGCAGATTAGTCCTTAAATCTTGTTTTTAGCATAACTTCTCCGTTATAGCTCCGTTTTTAGCGTTCTAGTAGTCCTTGCGATCGTCTCAGCGAGCCCGTTGTTTTAGTAGCATGTTTTCAGTCTTTAGGATTGATTGGTGATCTGTTTTATTTATTGTATGCTTTATGTGTGCATCGTAGATATCGTGCCTCGTTTCATCCGAGCCACCTCTCGGGGACGATCGGCAGCTAGCTTGTTCGAAGAGGAGGAAGTTTTTACCGTAGTTGAGGAAGGCAAGTGGTCTTCTCCCCCCGCATGTTCTCTTTTTGTCCTATATAATTGCATTACAAATTAATGTTTACTTTATGTTATCATTGCATTAATTTGACGGGAAAACCTTTTAAGGACTTACCTAGATCTTTTACCCTGATCCTTGGCCTAGCCCTTTTAAATAAAGTTTTGGGTAGAAAACACTAGTTGCTTAACATGGGTTGGTTAAATGGGTCTTTTATGGAAATGTTTTATGGCTTATAGTTAATGTTTGGGTAATGCAAGAACACTTGAATTAATCGGAACATGGAGAACCACCCAAGAAAACATGCGCAACCACAAGTGTTACATGGCTCTGACCTTAGCCGAATAATTAGGTGTGTGATCGTACTAGTGGCCCTTTTCCGAAAGGAGCAGAGGGGGATCCGGGTTGCAGGGGTATAGCCCGGCCCTTTTGGGGTAGTAGCCTTTGCTAAGGTGCTGACCACTAGGGACGGTTATGGTCCGCCCTGATCTGTAACTATGCGGGTCGTTAGTCTTTTGCATGCCTTTGTAAAGGCTTCGTAGCGTCCCTATGCAATCACACCTCGAAGTGTGGTATGGTGCTTGGCCGCATCGCATGGTTGGGTTTAAAGTTCTTCGGAGCTTTTACGCGAACCGTGGGTAAAGTGTGCAAACCTCTCGCAGTGTAAACCGATCGATCGGCCGTGCTCACGGCCATGAGCGGCTTGGACCCTCACATGATTAATAAACTTAAAGATGAGATAAATCGTGGTTGGTGAAGCTCGTTGAGCTTGGGTTGTTTTGGCATTTAAGTTTTTCTTAAGTGGGATGGTACGAACTTACACTTAGTAATTAGGTGTTCTATAATTAAAACTTGACCAACATTAAAATGCTAACCGCTGCAAAACCTTAGCCTATCCTAGATAACCTTGCATTTTTCCCCGACTTGCTGAGCTCCAACCATAAGTGTGCTCAGCCTTGCTTATCGCTGTTCAGAGGAAAACTTTGGAGGGGAGTTCTATGATGACTTCGATGAGCTGTGAGGCTTGCGGACCCCCAGTCAAGTGCCTGTGGGAGAGGAAGACGAGGACTCGACGATTAGTTATCGTTTTCCGTTGTTAGAGACCTTCGAGTCTCCCCGCATGAGTGTAATAAGAGGTTAAACTTTGAAATACGTTTGAATACTGTTTATGATATTTCACTCATTTTTGTCTATCATATGTGTGTGAACTGATCCTGGCGCACATATGAGATGCACTTGGTTCCTCTTCGGAAATCAGGTGTGACACCTCCCCCCGAAGGTGTGGCTGAGCGCAATGGCACGACAGCGATTACGGTCCCTACAGCGCCGGTCTCAACATCAACAACACGGGTTCTCTTGGCAATCGGGGGTGAGCTTGTCAGACGCGCGCCGCGCTTCTTCCGGGCTTTCCCTTCGGCCGCAGTGGTGGCTGTAGAGGCGAGAGCAGTTTTCTTAGTGGTTTTCTTCGATGGTGCGCCTCCGGCGTGTGGTGACGTCGCAGTCTCGCCCGCATCCGTTTGCGCTGTAGCTTTCCTCTCGGTCGCCTCGCGATGCTTAGCGAAGCCTAGGCATTCTGGTGTGGTGAACTTGAAAAACTCGAGCATGCAGTTGGTTCGAGATCCATTCAGCTCCGCCACCGTGTCCTTGTACTCTTTCGGCGACACAGGGCCAAGGATGAAATCACCGTGATCCTCCACTTTTCTCTTCTTCAGCTCTACGAATCAACAAGTAGAAGCGAGCGTTAGGCAAAACTGAGGCAACATACGAAGCTTACATCGATTCGAACGGTCAGAATAGGACGCAAAACTCATGTGCCAAGGTGAAGCCAAAAACCTTCGTCCAGTCAGGGCACGAGATGTCGCCGATGTCAACAGCCCAGGTATCTTCCGCCACTGCCCACCCATCAAGAAGCGGGCACATCGGAATACTACGGTACTTTTCCACGATATCGCAGGTGCTATATTTACGGGCGAACCAGCGGAGCATCATGATGAATTGGTCCCCTTCGGGGCAAGATGGATTTTTTGTGTACGCATCATGGAGAGGAGGTAGCTCCCTCGTAGACAGTGGATGCGGCTCCCCCAGTGTCAGTGTTTTAGACCGGCAACCTACCAAGGGGAGTACACGAGGTAGATGAATGTGGCCTTGCCGAGATCGGTAACTCGAAGGAAGAGACACGTGGCACACAATTTAGACAGGTTCGGGTCGCGAGGTGCGTAATACCCTACGTCCTGTATGTTGCGTAGCTCTGGATTGATTGGGTGTGATTACAAGATGATGCGTATGAGAGAGAAGGGTCCCTGCCTTGCCTTATATAGTCCGGGAGGCAGGGTTACAGGTCGGTTTAGGGAGAGAGTACTACTCGTGTACGTCTATGACTCCTCTACACAGTACAAGGCATGTATAGCTTCCTATCCGAGTACTTCTCCATCAGGTGCCGTGCGACACAAGCCGAGTAGTCCTAGGGGCCCACCGAGTAGTCGGTCCTGGTACCCACTGAGGCAGTGGGCCCAGGGAGGTCCATACGACAAGCCCCCGAGTACTTTGTAGTCGAGCAGGATAGTTTCGAGTAGTCTTGATGGCCTTGACAAGTAGTCCTCAAGCGCCCCCGGGTACTACAAGCCGAAAGTCCTCAAGAATACTTGAAGCATCCCGGGGTTGGAAGGTACTCCAACTGATGCTTGAGTAATCCTGAAGTCTTCTCGAGTAATTCCCAAGCGTCCTCGAGTTCTGCTCTTGAAGGTCTTCAACAATACTCGCGTTGTCTTGAAGCCGAAGTTTATATGGAAGTGCGATTGCAAAATCGCACTCCATATAGAGTAGCCCCCGAGACTTAGGTTGAGTCGTAGACTCTGGCTGAGGGTCAATCTGAAGTTCTGGCAAGATTATCCCGCAAAATCCGGAGAAAAAACCGAAGGACACGTGGCACGGAGCCCCCGAGCCTTGAGTCGAGTACTTCCTCTCGAATTGAAGGGTCATCTTGAATGTAGAATGTGTCTTGAGTTGCTCTTTAATCGTGTCGCTACCCAAGAAGTTAATAGATGTAGCCGAGCCCCCGAGATAAGGCGCACGACTACAGGAAGTTGAAAGGTCAGGCGCCGCCGCTGAGTCAGCTATTTTGAAACATATCCATCTGGCCGTTGCAGAGCTGCCGATTGACTTATAAATAGAAGCCAAAACCCTTAGGGGTTTTCACCCCCCGCACTTGCAGCCGCTCGAAGCAAATCGCGCTGAGAGGCCGCCGCCAGTGCACACTGCCATCGCGCCAGAAATCGCAGATCCACGCGCACCGCCGCCAGTAGCCACCGCCGCAGCCCTCGAGCGAATGCGAGTGAAAACCCACTGCACTTGGAGAATGAAGCCCTCACCATCAAAAAGCATGAAGACCGCCGCCGGGAAGAAGAGATCCCGCGAGGAGGCTGCTGGATCCGCCGGAGGGTCAACACCGCCAGTGTCCCCCCCACGCCCAAATCCAAACAAGGAGTGGAAGAAATCCAAAGCGAAGACTGAGGACCTGTTGGCACTGCTGAACAGCGGATTCCTCCGAGAGAAGGAGGTCGACATGTGGCGTGCCACCGCGGGAGATCCGTACCCGATGGAGAAGAATCCCGATGAGATCCCAATGTTCGCGCGATTCGTGGAGCGCGGGTCGGCTCTCCCAGCGAGCGACTTCTTTAAAGGTCTCCTCGACTATTACGGTATCGAGTATCTCAACCTCAACCCCAATGGCATCTTCCACTTATCGGTCTTCGTCCATTTCTGTGAAGCGTTCTTGGGGATCAAGCCCCACTAGGTGCTGTTCCGGAAGTTTTTCTGCGTGAAACCCCAGCCGAGCACCAACGACCCGAGAGTAGTCGGAGGGGACGGCATCCAGATGCACGAAGACGCCGCGAAGCAGTACATGGCGTACAAGTTGATCGACTCCAACCAGGGCTGGAAGTCGAAGTGGTTCTACATCACCAACCACCACCCGGAGCTGCTGAAGCCCAGCGGGAAGCAACCGAAGCACTGGCCCTAGTGGAAT
Organism: Cenchrus americanus; assembly: GCA_947561735.1. Lineage (NCBI taxonomy): Eukaryota > Viridiplantae > Streptophyta > Magnoliopsida > Poales > Poaceae > Cenchrus > Cenchrus americanus. Next base: position 121,316,615 of record OX387242.1, on the reverse strand, counting down.
ACGGAGCCGACGATGCAGGAGGGTATCTAGCTACCCAAACTGCTGCTGAAGATCAAGGCTTTGAGGGAAGCCGGGCTGAGGGCCGAACATGTGGCCTTCAGCTTCATGAAGAGAAGGATGTAGCCACTGATGGCTCGCGACACCCTCGGCTACCAGTACAACGGCGAGGGCGACTCGTCGTGGATGCCTGGCGATGAAATTGATGATGACGACATCATCGATAGGTTGGGCAGGATCTTCAAGGACATGCCGGCGTACACGCCCTGTCCGGTCCCCGAGTACTCCGCCGCTTATCTGCCTAACGAGGTCAGTAGCCGCACTCAGTGTACGGGTACTGATTATGTTGTAGTAGTCGTGCTCACCCAATGTACTTGTTGTAGGATGACATAGTAAAGTTTGTCTCTGAGCCGGCTTCGCCTCCCCGACTTGTAAATATCCTGGAGGAGGAGAAGGGCAAAGCCAAGGAGCGCCGCGAAGTCAGCGAAGGTGACGACACCGTCATCGTCGAGGACACGTCAGACGAGGAAGACGAGGAGACGCTTCAGGAGCGGTTCCAGCCGTGGTCGAGGTTAAGCCGCCCTAGACTGCCCAATGTCCCCCTTGTCCACGATCCTCTGACTAGTTTGGAGGCTAGTCTGCCTGCGCCGCCGAGGAGGCCACGCAACGTGGCACGCAAGCGCATCGCCAAGAAGTTGAAGGTTACTGAGACTACGTCTCAAGAGGTAAACTCTTCGAGTAGAGTAGTCGAGTGCTTGTCTTGCAATGTTATGCATGCTGACAACAGAATTCTAAGTGCTTGCAGGAGATTCCGCCTTCCGACCCCGTAGATCAAGGGGACGAAGGCGACTGGGAGACGGTGGGGGAGCCGACTGAAAGAAGCCGCAGCCCAGCCCCTGCCGTGACAGAAGTCGAGCAGCAGGCGCCGGTCGCTGAGAGCTGGACGGAGCCGGCCACAGCCCCTGTTGCTGAAGAGCCAGCGACAACTGAAGCCGAAGAAGAGGCGCCCGCTGAAGCCCGGCTTGTCGACATCGCCAGCATACTTGGCGCCACGACCGTGACTGCTGTCCGGTCGAGCTTGTAAGTGAAGATCTTTCCCGAGTAGTACATGTAGGTTGATAGTCGTACTAGGTTGACAACCGATTGTGTACTGTGCAGGAAATCGACAGGCTTGTCCTGGGAGGGAGATGAACCCAGCACAACAGCGGCTGAAGAAGATTCCACGCTAGCTGTCGAGGAGTCCGCTCCCATCCCCTAGGCCGAGACCGTGGCGCCGGCCGTAGAGGCTACACTACCAGAGGCCAGCATAGTTGAAGGTAAGTAGACTGCACAAACGCTGCCTTCCTCGAGTAGTAGTCGTAGCCCCCGGGAGACTAATCCATGTGTCTTCTGTTGACAGGGGCCGAAGCCGAGGGAAGCACCATCCCCAAGGCTGTGCCCGTTGAGGGCGTGGTGCCGGAGACCTAAGAAGCCGCCAAAGCAGCAACCGAGCAGGCGGAGGTAGCCGGCGAAGAAGCCCCCGGGGTGGCCGAAGAGAGGCGCGACGAAGTACTGCCAGAATCAAGCCTGGAAGTAGTCGTCCGTTTGCTAGAGATTCAGGATGCGGAGCCGATCTGTTCGGCGCCGATGTCCGGGTCCGCCACAACTAGTTGTGGTGGGATCGAGCTTCTGGCGGATGATCTCGTCGACCCAGCAGCAGTAGCGCGCAACTTGGAGGCGATGCACCGGGCCGAGCAGTGGATGAAGGTAAGTTATCAGTACCCTTGAATGGTTGATCTGCCATAAGTGCTGAGTACTTGAGTAACAATTGTTGTCTGCTGCAGGACGTCGTGGAGAGATCCCGACAGAAATCTGAGATGCTCCAATGATATGGCGATACGGTGCTCCGGGCGGAAGCACTGGAGGAAGAACTCGCCAAGGCCAGGAAGCACCCCGCCATGCTCCAGTCGAAGCTTGATGGTGCATTCACCCAATACCATAATGAAGTCCAGGACATGCAGGCGAAGAGCGACGAACTGGTGCGCAAGAACAAGTCGCTCCGCAATAAGAACAATGGTACGCTATTGTCTTGTCGAGTACCTATTGGAAGTAGCCTGCAGTAGTCTGATATCGCCTTCTTTGTTGATTGCAGAGCTTCAGACCCGGGTTGAGCAGCCGAAAGCCTCAGAAGTCGACATGAAGAATCTATTCTACCGGGAGAAGGAGGCTCGCAAGGTACTTGAATATGATTATAAGTAGTTGGCTTACGAGTGCGATAAGCACATGGAGCTTAGGATTGCCTCGGATCATGATCTTGTCAACTGCTACAAATCCCTGCAGAAGCTGAACGAAGATTGCGAGAAGCTGCGGGGACAACTCAAAGAACTTGATGAAGCCGCACTTCCCATTGCAAGGCTGCTAGTGCCTCATCCGGGCGGGCCAAAGATTGCTCCGTTGGTTGACCGGCTGCGAGAGGCTCCCGGTCGTTTGGCGACGTACGTCAAGCATCTGGCGAAGTCCATCCCCAGGTTGGCGGTATGGTGACTAGCTTGTAGGCCGGGACGTGCTGTTGCTTGGCGAAGTATTGGCACCCTTGGCTCCTTCTGACGAGTTCTTCGGCATCACCCAGAGCTGTGGGCCAGTAGAAAGCTCGTCAGAAAGCCTTGCTGACCAGTGTGCGCGAAGATGTGTGGTTGCCGCAGACGCCTTTATGGATCTCCTCCAAGATGCCCTTGCCTTCTTCTCGGGGGACGCACTTCATGAGTACTCTGGAAGATGCGCCCCACCTGTAGAGCTTGTCTCCGACTAGGATGTAGGACTTGGCACGGCGGATGAGTTGCTCGGCCAAGTACTTGTCCGTGGGAACCTTCTGCTCGCGGATGTAGTCAACGAAGGGTTGCCGCCAGTCCACGTCTATCATCATGACCTCCTGGCCAGCTGGGGGATGTGCTGGATCAGTGGTCGGTGGCGCCGGCTCCGGTATGGATGGTGCGTGAAGCTCGTGGACGAAGACACCCACTGGTACTTGAGCGCGAGAAGAGCCAAGCTTCGACAGGACGTCCGCTGCAACATTGTTGTCGCGGACGGCGTGATAGAACTCGAGACCATAGAACTTGTTCTTGAGCTTGTGAACTTCTAGGAAGTAGGCGTCCATGTTCTCCTTGTTGCGGTCCCAGGACTTGTTGACTTGGTTGATGTCGGGGATAGCCCTGAGGGTCCCCTAAAACAACTGGGGAAACCTTGCTTAAAACCTGCAAAAAACCAAGGCTAAACGCATCTCGCTTAAGCGCACACACGGGGCACGGCCCACGCTGCGGTGGCCCCCGCAGCCCACCAAAGCGGCCCACTCAAAGGTCCCCTCGAGCAGGCTCCGCCTCGCTCGAGGGTGCACGCCTCCTTCGAGCGGGCTCCGCCTCGCTCGAGGGTTCATAGCCCCCTCGAGCGGGCTCCGCCTCGCTCGAGGCTCCCTCACGCGCACGCCCGTTCCCGCACGCGGGTACGGGCATTTAATGCTCTGGCACGGCGGGCGGCGCCATCATGCGCCTGGGAAACACGCCCCGGCCGTGTCGCACCAACTCCCCAGGGGAAGCCCATCCCCGCCACTGTGGAGGACTGTGCGACGTGGCCGGTGTCAGCCCCGTGACACCACGCCGCCTACTCCCGTACGGCTAACGCGCCGCGCCCTCGAAGGGGGGCCGGGCACACCCTCGAACTGCTTTCTCGTGACCTTGCAGGGACAGGTCGTGACGCTAGGCCGGCGGGACGCCATCCCTGCCACTGTTGGTTGCAGGCGGCCGCCCCTGTGCGTACAACACCACGCCGAGCACTGTGGTAACAGCTCCAACACGCGGGAACGGGACGTCGCCACGCCTGCCATTGTATCCCGTACGGATCGTCGTCAGCAGCCTCCTCGAGCACGCCTGGGGACGCCACGGCCAACCACTGCGCCCCTACCCTCGAAGCTACCACTGTTCGGGTACAAGATACGCCATGATGACCAGATCGCGGCAAGGACCGTCAAGGCGGCCGCCTACTCTACGGCGTTGCACACCATACTTCCCCATGTAGCTGACTAGTGCGGCATGCTTGTAATTCGCCCTCTCCTTGGCCTATAAAAGGAAGGTGAACTCCCCTGCCGCAGGGGACAAGACACGGGACAACAGACAACATACGACACAACACACACACATTCCCCAATTCTCCCACAACATCTAAACTCCTTCCGTTCACTTCACCAGGGACTTGGAGGCCACGCCTCCTCTCCCGCTTTGCTTGTAGCCGCCCCACTACAGGCACCCCGGTGCTGAGCAATATAGTGCCCCGAGCACACCACTGCTGGACGTACGGCCCCCGGCCGGAACCAGGATAAACCTTGTGTCTTTGATTGCTTGGCATCGACCATTGAGGGATAGATCTTGGCGCTTATTACTGGTTAGTGTCGGGACCACATTCCGCACCGACAGTTGGCACCCACCGTGGGGCTCACGAGCGCCGAAGGTCAATCCATCGTCAACTCCCTCCATGGTGATTCGCTCCGAGTACCGCTGCACGCGTTACTCTATGGGCAGCTCGGACCCCCTCCCCGCCGGGTTCGAAATCCGGTTCGGGGGCCTGAATTTCCATGCTACAGGGAACGACTACCTGATGCGCCTCACCAACCGTGAGGAACTTCGTGCCCGGCGCCAAGCCGGGTCCGCCCCGGTTGCCGCTGCAAGCGTCGCCACGACGCAAACGCCCGCGGGTGCCGACGCCGCGGGCCCGTCGGCCGCCACGGTGCCGCCGCCGCTCCGGCCGGCGCTCACGCCGGGCGCGGTCGGAGCGACGGCACGCCGAGCGCGTCGCCTCGCAACGCGGCGCGCCCGTCGGCACGACAACGGCCCGCCCCCGGCGGGGAGCGCACGGTTCCGGCCGCGCTTCCCCATCGGTCTGCGCGGCGCCACGGCGGCCTACACCGCCAACGCCAACATCAGCACCGCAATGCGCAGGGTTCCCCCTGGCCGCCATGTTTTCGTCGCCAGGGACCCCAGCGCCTCTGCCGGTGACGAGTCGTCCCTGGGCTCTCTCGACCCGTTGCCACCCGCCACCTTGCATGGGTACGCGGAGTGGGACTTCTCCGGCGTGCCGGACCCAGTAATGTTCAGGCGATTCCTCGACGCCACGGACTACTGGTTCGGCTACTCCGACGACTCCAGCACCGTAAGCTACGACCCCGCGCGGGAATGGTGCGTCGTCATCGCTAACGACCCAGCAAACGCCACCGGCGCAACGGGCGCCGGCGACGGAGAAGCTCCACCCGCTCTGGGGACCGCTTCACGCCTGGCAGCGGGACCAAGCGCCCCTGCTCCTTCACCACCAATAGGGGCTGACATCAACACGCAGCTGGCCCAAGCACGCGAGCTCGAGGCCAAGCTGGCGGAAGAGTACCAGACGGTGCGGTTGCTCCGTGCCTCCATGGCAGGAGAGGCTTCCGCGCGCGGCGAACGCGCGCGTGAGCTGGGCATACAGGCCCGCGACCGCATCAAAACCGATTTCAATGTCGACAACCCGGAAACGCCTCCGCGAGCGAGCCAAAAGCTCATCGCCGCCGCAACATTGTTGCGGGCCATGCCCGCCCCTTCAACGCCTGAGGCGCGGAACCTACACCGCGAGGTGCAGGCACTCATTGAGCAGGCGGCCGTCCAGTAGGCCGAAAGCTCGGCGTCCCGCATCCGCAAGCGGGGGGGACGCGCGGGCGACGGGGGCGCGCAAGGGCCCGAACCATCGGTGCACGCGGGTGGAGCGACGGAGTGCCCCGCCAACCCGGGACGCGCGCCGGCTAAAGAACGGCTCCTCGATACGCGCGGGCAAGCACGGGACGGCGATGCCCGCAACGTCATCAACGCTCGGCGGACGAGCAAAGCAGATGCGCGAGCGGCAGCAGGCTACCACCCCCGACGGGGTGGATGCTACGACAGCGATGAAGACCGCTCGCCAACGCCGGAACCCCCGGGAACCCGCGTGTTCAGCCGGGAGATCCACGCGACGGCATTCCCCCAGCGCTTCCGCCAGCCCACGACCATCGTCAAGTACAACGGGGAGACGGATCCCCGCGTGTGGCTCAACGACTACCGCCTAGCATGCCAGCTGGGTGGGGCCACCAGCGACGAGGTCATCATCCGCAACCTCCCCCTGCACCTCGCCGATTCAACCCGGACATGGCTCGAGCACCTGCTGGCCAGTCAGATCCACAATTGGGATGACTTGGTCTGCACGTTCGTCGGCAACTTCCAGGGCACATACGTGCGCCCTGGGAACTCTTGGGACTTGCGCTCCTGCACCCAGAAGCCCGGCGAGTCGCTCCGGGACTTCATACGGCGCTTCTCCAAGCGCTGCACGGAGCTCCCAAGCGTGGCGCAATCCGAGATAGTGCACGCCTTCCTCGAGGGCACCACGTGCCGGGACCTCGTGCACGAGCTGGGGCGCAGCACGCCGGTCGACTCGAACGAGCTGGGCGCAGCCCGCCGGTCGACTCGAACGAGCTGTTTGATATCGCCACTAGCTTTGCCTCAGGCGAAGAGGCCGTGGGGGCGATCTTCGACGGCAAGAAGGGCAAACGCACGGACGACGCGCCCGCGGAGGGCAGCAAGTCCAAGGAGCCCCACCGGAAGGATAAGCGGGGCAAGAAGGGGAAGAAGCCGCGCCGCGAGGCGCGCGTGCAGGGACGCGGCGCCGATGATGGTGAAGCCCTTGCTGTTGACCCGGCTCGACGGGGCCCTCGACCGGCCCCTCGAGGTCCGGGGTTTTCGACGACATGCTGAAAAAGCCATGTCCTTACCACAAGACACCAGTCAACCACACCCTCGAGCAGTGTGACATGCTTAAAATATTCTACGGCCGCGCCGCCGCGAAGGAAGGCGAGGCCAAGAAGGACGGGGGTGACGGCGATGCCGGCGGCTTCCCCGCGGTGGAGAACGTCTTCCTCATCTTCGGGGGGCCGACCATCGACATGTCGAGCCGCCAGCGCAAGCGGGAGCGGCACAAGGTTCTCGCCGCGGAGAAGGCGCCTCCCTCCTTCCTTGACTGGTCGAAGGACACCATCACCTTTAGCCGCGAGGATCACCCAAACCGCATTCCCAACCCGGGCCAATACCCGCTGGTGGTTGACCCGGTCATCGGGAACGCGCGGTTCTCAAAAGTCCTCATGGACGGAGGCAGCAGCCTCAACATCCTCTACGTGCACACGCTGCGCCTGCTGGGGATCGGGTTGGACCAGCTGCGGCCCAGCACGACGCCTTTCCATGGCGTTGCGCCAGGCAAGCGTGTCCAGCCCCTTGGGAAGATCGACCTGCCTGTTTGGTTCGGTACCCCGAGCAACTACCGCAAGGAGATGCTCACCTTCGAGGTGGTGGGGTTTGGGGGCGCATACCACGCCATACTTGGGCGGCCCTGCTACGCCAAGTTCATGGCAGTCCCCAACTACACCTACCTCAAGATGAAGATGCCGGGCCCCAACGGCGTCATCACCGTGGGTGCGTCCATTGAGCACGCCTTCGACTGCGACGTCGAGTGCGTGGAGCACGCCGAGGCCCTAGCGCTGGACGAAGCGCTGGTGGCCAACTTGGAGAAGATGGTCAAAGAAGACCTCAACTCCACCGCCAAGCACGCAGGCAGCTTCGAGGCTGTGGAGCAGACCAAGGAAGTGCCCCACGACCCTGCTGCCCCCGAGGGCAAGGCATTGAGGGTCAGTTCAACCCTCGACCCGAAATAGGAAGTGGTGCTCGTCGACTTCCTCCGCGCCAACGCCGACATCTTCGCGTGGAGCCCCTCGGACATGCCAGGCATCCCGAGGGAGGTCGCCGAGCACTCCCTTGACATCCTACCTCACTCCCGCGCCGTCCAGCAACGGCTCCGCCGCTTCGATGAGGAGCGGCGGCGGGCGATCGGAGCAGAGCTGCGGAAGCTCCTCGAGGCTGGGTTCATCAAGGAAGTGTTCCACCCTACGTGGCTAGCCAATCCTGTATTAGTAAAGAAAAAGAACGGGAAGTGGCGGATGTGTGTATGCTACACTAGTCTTAATAAAGCATGTCCTAAAGTTCCTTTTCCTTTGCCGCGTATCGATCAGATCGTTGATTCGACCGCTGGGTGCGAACTGCTCTGTTTCCTTGATGCCTATTCCGGGTATCACCAGATCAAGATGAAGGAGTCCGACCAGCTCGCGACTTCGTTCATCACGCCGTTCGGGATGTACTACTACGTGACGATGCCGTTTGGCCTCCGAAACGCGGGCGCGACATACCAGCGATGTATGCAGCACGTCTTCGGAGACCACATCGGGCGAACCGTTGAGGCGTACGTAGACGACATAGTCGTGAAAACTAGGAAGGCGGACGACCTGGTTAGCGACCTCAGCATCGCGTTCGGCTGCCTACGGGCCAACGGGGTAAAATTAAACCCCGAAAAATGTGTCTTTGGTGTGCCGCGAGGCATGCTTCTAGGATACAAAGTCTCCCAGCGAGGCATCGAGGCCAATCCTGAAAAGGTTGCGGCCCTCGAACGAATGGGTCTGATTCGGGACCTCAAAGGGGTGCAGAGGGTGCTGGGGTGCCTTGCGGCCTTGAGCCGCTTCATCTCGCGGCTCGGCGAAAAGGGCTTGCCCCTATACCGCCTCCTCAAGAAGCACGAGCGCTTCTCCTGGACCGCCGAGGCCCAGGATGCGCTCGACAAGCTAAAGGCGTCCCTGACCCACGCCCCAGTCCTTACGCCGCCGCAAGGCAGCGGACCTCTATACCTCTACGTGGCTGCGACTACTCAGGTGGTCAGCGCCGTGATCGTGGTAGAACGTACGGAGGAAGGGCACGCCTTACCAATCTAGCGGCCGGTGTACTACATCAGCGAAGTCTTGTCCGGCACCAAGACACGCTACCCTCAAGTCCAGAAGCTGCTCTACGCGGTGGTCCTTGCGCGACGCAAGCTTCGCCACTACTTTGAGGCCCACCCTGTCACGGTGGTTTCCTCCTTCCCGCTGGGGGAGATCATCCGCAATCCGGATGCGGCGGGCAGAATCGCCAAGTGGTCGGTGGAGCTGATGGGCGAGACACTCGCCTACGCCCCGCGCAAGGCCATCAAGTCCCAGATCTTGGCAGATTTCGTCGCCGAGTGGACGGACACTCAGCTGCCACCGCCGCAAATTCAGGCAAAGTGCTGGACTCTGTATTTCTACGGCTCGGTGATGAAGACCGAGGCGGGCGCGGGCCTGCTCTTCGTGTCACCCCTCGGGGAGCACATGCGGTACGCAGTACGCCTCCATTTCCCCGCGTCAAACGACATGGCTGAGTACGAGGCCCTGCTCTGCGGCCTCAAGATCGCCATCGAGATAGGCGTCAAACGCCTCGACGTGCGAGGAGATTCGCAGCTCGTGATTGACCAAGTCATGAAAAACGCGAGCTGCCACGACGACAGGATGGAAGCCTACTACAAGGCCGTGCGGGCCCTCGAAGACAAGTTCTATGGCATCGAGCTTAACCACGTACCCCGCCGGTACAACGAGGAGGCCGATGAGCTCGCCAAGATAGCGTACGGGCGGATCACCGTCCCCCCGAACGTTTTCGCCCGAGACATCGCCCAGCCGTCCGTCACCCTCGAGCCACACCCCCCGAACCACACGGAACCCTCGGGGGCTCCCTCGAATCCAGCAGGCGCAGAGCCCATGGATGAGGACCCCTCGAACGAGGCGTACGTGCTCTCCCTCCTCGAGGGGTACGGCGCCAGCGAGGCCGAGGTAATGAACGTCGAGCCAGCCCCCGTCAGGGCGGACTGGCGCGACAAATACATCGCCTGGATGGACCGAGGGGAACTCCCCTCGGACCGGTCCGAGGCCAGGCGCATCGCCAGGATGGCCAAGTCCTTCGCCCTCGTCGACGGCGAGTTGTACAAGCGCGCCGCTTCCGGCATCCTGCAGTGATGCGTGCCTATCCCCGAGGGGCGCGAGCTCCTCCGGGACATACATGCGGGGATCTGCGGCCACCACGCCGCGCCCGCACCCTCATAGGCAACGCGTTCCGCCAAGGCTTCTACTGGCCCACGGCGGTCGCAGACGCCAGCGAGATCGTGCGCACCTGCGAAGGGTGCCGATTCTACGCTCGAAAATCCAACCTCCCTGCTCACGTCCTGCAGACCATCCCCATTACATGGCCTTTCGCCGTGTGGGGGCTGAACATCATCGGGCCCTTGCGAAAGGTGCCCGGGGGCTTCACCCACTTGTTGGTCGCAATAGACAAATTTTCCAAGTGGGTAGAGGTGCGCCCCATTACGAATCTCAGGGCAGAGCAAGCAGTGACGTTCTTCACCGACATCGTCCATCGGTTTGGAGTACCGAACTCCATCACCGACAACGGGTCCCAGTTCACGGGCAGGAAATTCCTGGAATTTTGCGACAAATTCCACATCCGTGTGGATTGGGCAGCTGTGGCACACCCACAGACCAACGGTCAAGTATAGCGTGCCAACGGCATGATCCTACAAGGCCTCAAGCCCGGAAATTTTCGACCACCGAACAAGTCCGGGTCGGAAATGGCTCCAGGAATTGCCTGCGGTCATGTGGAGCCTAAGGACCACCCCAAGCAGAGCCACTGGGTTCACCCCGTTTTTTCTAGTTCATGGCGCGGAGGCCGTCCTCCCCACGGACTTAGAATATGGGTCACCCAGGGTGCGAGGACGCCAACCAGCGGGCCCGTGAGGACTCACTAGACCAGCTGGATGAAGCACGCCTCGTGGCCCTAATGCATTCCACAAAATACCAGCAGTCCCTAAGGCGCTACCAGGCTCGAAAGATACGCCAGCGGGACTTCAGCGAGGGGGATTTGGTCCTAAGGCTACGCCAAGACAACCGAGGACGCCACAAGCTATCACCTCCGTGGGAGGGACCCTACGTCATGGTGAAGGTGCTCAAGCCCGGCACGTACAAGCTGGCCAACGAGGACGGCGAGGAGCTCACCAACGCTTGGAACATCAAACAACTACGTCGCTTCTATCCCTAGCTAGGATTTCTAAGTTTTTTCTGTTGTAAATCACAAAGCCCAACACCCCGTTGGCGGCTCAAATGTAAACAGCAGCAATTCAATAAAAAGGGCAACTCGGCTTTCCCCAGAAAACCAAGTCACCCTCGAGGGCTACTACGTGGGGGGCATCCCCCCCTAAAAAAATGGTCCCATTTTTTCGCAAAAAACCCACGCGCGCTAAGTATGGCTCGACCTTGGCCTCGAGCAAAATTCGAACAGGGCGCAGACGGCCTAGCGGAAAGGACGCGTGAGCCAGAGATAGCCTACGCCTCCACGAGGATACGGCCCTTCTCTCTTGCCTCCGACCCAGCAGGCTGCTCGTGAAAATCGAACTCCCCTAACTCGAATTTACTCAGGAAGAGGAAGAAACAAAACAACACAATAAAGTAAAGGACACCATTTTGCTTTCACAAGTGTTTGAAAGAAAATGATTCGTTCATTTACATGGCCACGCGGCCCATGCACTAACACACAAACAAAAAGGGCTTGGCGCCCGGTAATCTTCAGGATGGCGGAGCGTCGGCGTCGGCGGCATCCGGGAACAAGAACTCCTCGAAGGCCTCGGCGAGCGCATCAGCGGCATCAGCGGCTAGCGCGTCCGCGCGCTCCATCGCCACTTCGTCCTTGACGCCCTCCGGGACGATGTAGCCTACCACCACGGCCTCGAAGTTGACCTCGTAGTGGAAACGCACCACGCCGAGGGCCTTCTGGACGCCAAGGTGCAGAGCCCGGCGCATGCGCCCGGAGACGTGCCCGCCGAGGGCGCGCGCAGCGGCTAGCCGGCGAGCCTCCCGGCTGCGCCTCGCCCTCTTCCACGGCCCGGCAGGTCTCGAGGGCTGCAGGACGCAGCTCCAACAGCTCCCGCTCGGAGGAGTTGTAGGAGGCCTGCAGCGCCTCGGCCCGGTCGATCGCGTGCCCCAACGCGTTGCGCAGGCCTGAACGTTTCCAGCAAGAAAGAAATCAGAAGGGGGAGCGAACCCTCTAAGGGAAGATCAGCAAAACAAGAGACAGAACAGTGACCTACCTTCAACCTGCTTCCGCTCCACCACGAGGGCGCGGCGCTCGGCCTCGACTACCTACTGCAGGCCGACGACGGTGTCGCTCTGCTCCTTGAGGGACTGCTCCTGGCTCGCACTCGTGATGCTAAGGACCACCAGTTCGCCCTCGAGCTTCGAGAACTCAACGTTCCGCTCCTCCAGCGACTTCTGTGCTGCCTCGCGAGCGGTACGCTCCCGCTCGAGCGCCGACCGAGCGTCGGCAAGAGCGGTTCGCTCCTGCTGGAGCTGCCCCTCAGCCCCCTCGTGGGCGGTACGCTCTTGCTGAAGCTGGTCCTCCGCCGTGGCGAGCGCAGCGACCTTGGCGTCGAGGGTGGCTTTCAGCTCGTCGGCCTCCTTGGCCTTCTGCTCAGCCGCACGCGCCCTCTCCTCAGCCTGGCTCTGCTGGGCTTGCGCCTCCAGGAGCCACGCGCGGACCTCCTAGTTCTCAGCCCGGACGGTGCCCACCTCCGCTTCCTAGTTGGATGCCAGCGTGCGCATCCTCTCCACGTCCCCCCGCGCCTGCTGCAGCGCCTCATCCCGATCGATGAGGGCCGTGCAAATCCGCTCGAGGGTGGAGGGGCGCACCGCGTCCTGCCTTTCGCACTCCTGGAGCTGGTCGCGTAGGGCCTCAGCCCCGTACGACGACCACCGTCCGGGCCCCCAAGGCGTCGGCGAGCGCGTCGAAGGCATCGCACCGCTCCCGGAGACGGCGAAGCTCAGCACTCATCTGGTCGAACGCGCCATACTTGTCGCGAGCGCGATGCTCGAGCTCCTGCCGCCAACAGGTCAGAACCGGTGAGCGTCGCGTAACGAGGAACAAGCACGAAGACAACAAAATCAAGGAAAGTGAGCAACAACGCCTCACCTGGAAGACGCGCCACGCCGGGCCACCATGAATCCGCAGCGCCTCGTTCAACGCTCGGTTGAGCGCGGCGCCGTGGTCACAGAGCTCTCCCCACAGCTCCTGCTCCTCCTGGGCATTAGCGAAGGCGGGCGGACCGTCAACGCGCCCCTCTCCCAGAGCAGAGCGGCCGGCGCGGGAGGAAGAAGCCTCGGCGCCGTGCCCTCGGCCTTCTGCCACCATGTGTCCGTCCCGCCGCCTCACAAGTGCCCCCTCCTGGGACTCGGGTTACAGCGTGGGGAAGCTCACCCACTGGTCCCACCCGGGCGGTAGGGAGTCGTCGTCCGGAATCTCCACCACCACCGCCCGGGAGCTACCGGCGAGTGCGGGCTCCTGCTGCGCCTCCACCGCCGCCTCCGCCCGCGCCTCCGCGGCCACCGCCTCCCGGCCGCGTCTCTACGACCGCGGGAGCCGGTGGCCCTCCACGGCGACGCTACCGCAACGCCACCGCAACCGGCGCCGCCGGCCGCACCCTCCACCTCCGCCGCGCCCCCGCCACGGCCGTCGCCTGCCGCGCCTCCACCACGACCGGCGCCCGCCGCCCCTCGACGCCCGCCGGCCGCGCGCGATGGGCGGAACCACCGGCCGCGGCCTCGAGGCCTCGGCCGCACCTTGCAAGCTCTCGCCCGCCGCGTTGCCGCCGCGCTCGCTCCCGCCCGCGGCGCCCTCGATGAACGCCGCCGGGTGGGGATGGACACGTTCGCCCTCAACACCTTGGCCGGTGCGAGGGGAGGCAAAGTTGGCACCACCCTGCGCAGACACAAGCGAACCGTCAAGTCCCCGCCTATCAGGCACGCAACCTCTCGAAAGGACAAATCTCTCACCTCGAAGAGGAGAAGGCACGCTTCCTCTTCCTCGAGGTCCCAGCCGACGATGCGGGCGCGGCCGGTGCGGTCGCCGCCGCGCCTCCGGCCATCTCCACCGCGCGCGCGGGCCCTCGCTCCACGCGCGAGCGCATCCTCCGTGCGCACCTCTCGGGCGCGCACGCGGCGCCCGCGCGGCCCGCGCCGCACCTGTTGCCGATTGCCTGGCGGAGGGCGCCTCCGCGCCCGCCCTAGGCGATGCTGCTCCTGCCACCGGAGCCGGCTCCGGTGACGGGGGTGTAGGCTCCCACCTATCGGGTAGGCCCTGCCCCTAACCTCTTCCTCCTCTTCCTCCTCCTCGTCCGATGATGAGTACTCCTCGGTCCCCAGTGAGGAGAGCCCCTGCTGCTCGCGCAGCCGGTACTCCTCGTTCCTCTGCTCGCGGCGCTTCCGATGTCGCGTCGCGCGCTCCTTCTTGCGCGCCGCCCGCTCCCTCTCTCGCTGCTGCGCCGCCCGACCGAGCGCGCGAGAGCGGGGAGTGGGCGGATCGGACCTCGCGGCGCTTACGCTCACCAGCTGCGGGAGAAACGTTAAAATGCGTCAACAACTCAGGAAACTGGCAAAATCGAAAACGAAATCAAGAACTCCACTCACCAGCCGGCTGGTGGGCAGCATCTCAAGATCCCACAAGGACCCGTCGCTGCGTGTGGACTTGGGGTCGACGGCGCTCCGTGCCCGGGTAGCCGCGTAGTCCCGCAGAAGGGGGCTCTGCAGCGTCCGCGACCTCGCCAACGCGACGGGGTCCGCCGCCTCGGTCATCTCAAAGATGCGCAGCGGCCTCTCCATCAAAGGTACGATCCGCCGATGATGGAGGTGGGCGAGGACGGCCTCCGCAGTCAGCCCGCTGCCCGCTAGGTTCCTCAGCGCGGCCAGAAGCGAGTCCAACCGCTCCCGGTGCTGGGGCGGGGACACCCCGTGATGCCAGGAGGTGGGTCTCTCCCGGAGCACCAAGCCGGTGTAAGGGGGAGGCCGGGCTCGTCGTTGCGGAGATAGAACCACCCCCGCTCCCAGCCTGCATTGTTGGTCGTCATCGTGCAGGGGATGTAGTCGTCCTTGCGCTGACCCCGCAAGGCGAGCGACATGCTGCCGGCACACACCGCGCGACGAGTCCTCTGCTCCGTCGTCGGTAGGATAAACAGCTCCTTGCGGAAGAGGTGAATCCAGAGATCCCAGTTCACTGGGATCCCTATGAAGCCCTCGCAGACGCCAACGAATGTGGCCGCCTGCGAGATCGCGTTTGGAGCGAAGTTGTTGAGCTCCACGCCGTAGTGGTGGCAGAGAGCCCGCATAAAACGGCTCGCCGGCGCCATGAAGCCCCACTCGTGGAAGCGGACGAAGCTGACCACGTAGCCGCTCGGAGGGTTGGGCGCTTGGTCCCTTGCTGGCGGCACGATCCACTCGGCCGGCCGTCCATCCTCGTTCGCCGCCGGCCGGCGGTTCGCCACCGGCTCGGGGCCAGCCGCGTCACCGTTGAGCGCTCCCATGCCAACGGGTCGATGATGACGAGAGGCGGTTGGGGCGCCATGTGAGCAGGCAAAGGGGCGAGGGACGAAGAATAGGAAGGAATATAAGAGCTCCGATAGGGGGAAATGCAAAGGCGAGAGCAGCTCGGAGGCAAGAGCGCAAGAGGCAAGAACAGAGAGTGCTAGAGGCAAAGGTAAAAACTGCCCGTTCCCCTTCAATTGGATTTATAGGCCGCAGGTGCGCTCTCCGGATCGCACGCCCCGTGCGCATTAATTGCAGCTGAAATATTCCTTCGTGGACGAACGGGCCCCACCACGACCGCGGCGGCCACGCAACCGCCCGCAGGCCATCATCACGGCGCGGTAACCGCGGGGCCGTGGCGGGCGGTCACATCCGCCCCGCCCGCCCCGCCCACTACGCGCGCGGCCGCAGCACCTGAAAATGCGCGCCAGCGGCGCGAGACGTCAGCCGCAACTGCGAGCATTTAATGGCCTTGTCCCTTACTGAGTAAGGTGGACCCTCGAAGCGGCCCGAGCCCTTGGCTCAAGTTAACACGACCCTCGACTGGTGCAAACATCGACCGATGGCCTCGAAGCCCGTTTGAAGTAAGCGGACGCTACAGGTACCCTCGATTCACAAAAAGTTACTGATCAGCGGCTCGGGGGTTGGCGCGGCCATGGACCCTCGAAACCTGCAGATGCGGAAGACGGGGGCGGCCAGCCGCCACCCCGCACGACCCTACTGATCAGCGGTTCGAGGGCTAACGTAATCAGGGGCCCTCGAAACCTGCAGATGCGGAAGACGGGGGCGACAAGCCGCCACCCCGCACAGCCCTACTGATCATGGGTTCGGAGCCTGACCTCCAACAGGTTCGAAGAGGCGCCCCAGATCACCAGAGTCAGGGACGACGAGGGCACGCACATTCGAGCCTTTCCTCGAGCCCACCGGCTCGAGGGTGCATCACATGTCGTGTTCGAGAGCCAGCGAGGGCAGCTAGCCGGGGGGATCCCACCGAGGGAGAGCTTCCGCGCCCTCGGTCCCTAGCGAATGGGACCGAGCCCCACCTAGCAAACCCATGCAAGCGCTTTGATGGACGTGTCTCCGGACCGCGCAGCCTACCCTTATCGAACGGGGCATGGGCGTCCACTCGAACCACCCACTAACAGCTCAACGAGGTATCCGCAATCCGCGACCCGATCGATGGGGGTTGCGGAAACCTCACCCTTCGTCCCGCGGAGGGACGGCGAGGGCGCGTTAAAAACAAGTCGTAGAGCTCTCCCCGATCGCCTTGAACAGGCCCAGGCTCGGGGGCTCGACGCACGGCTACACCTCCTAGGTTGCACCGGCCGCGGATGGTGCCAGTTGCGCGTGCGTCACCGAAGCCGGCTGAAACATCGCCGACGCCGGTTGGAATATGTACCACGCCCTCTGACCAAACCCCACAGTAAAACCCCTGCAGGAGCACTCACGCTCCTGCAGGGCTTCGGGGGCTAGACCCGCGGGTCCGCTGAGGCGGCCCCATGGAAAGCATTTGCAAACCAGGGGGGAAGGACGTCCTATCAGTAGGCTTCAGCATCTGCGGGAGCCTGGCCGGCAAACCCGCAGATGCTCGGGGGCTAATGTCGGGGATAGCCCTGAGGGTCCCCTAAAACAACTGGGGAAACCCTGCTTAAAACCTGCAAAAAACCAAAGCTAAACGCATCTCGCTTAAGCACACACACGGGGCACGACCCACGCTGCGGTGGCCCCCGCATCCCACCAAAGCGGCCCACTCAAAGGTCCCCTCGAGCAGGCTCCACCTCGCTCGAGGGTTCATAGCCCCCTCCCGCGGGCTCCGCCTCGCTCGAGGCTCCCTCACGCGCACGCCTGTTTCCGCACGCGGGTACGGGCATTTAATGCTCTGGCACGGCGGGGCGGCGCCATCATGTGCTTGGGAAACACGCCCCGGCCCTGTCGCACCAACTCCCCAGGGGAAGCCCATCCCCGCCACTATGGAGGACTGTGCGACGTGGCCGGTGTCAGCCCCGTGACACCACGCCGCCTACTCCCGTACGGCTAACGCGCCGCGCCCTCGAAGGGGGGCCGGGCACACCCTCGAACTGCTTTCTTGTGACCTTGCAGGGCCAGGTCGTGACGCTAGGCCGGCGGGACGCCATCCCTGCCACTGTTGGTTGCAGGCGGCCGCCCCTGTGCGTACAACACCACGCCGGGCACTATGGTAACAGCTCCGGCACGCGGGAACGGGACGTCGCCACGCCTGCCACTGTATCCCGTACGGATCGTCGTCAGCAGCCTCCTCGAGCCCACCTGGGGACGCCACGGCCAACCACTGCGCCCCTACCCTCGAAGCTACCACTATTCGGGTACAAGATACGCCATGATGACCAGATCGCGGCAAGGACCGTCAAGGCGGCCGCCTACTCTACGGCGTTGCACACCATACTTCCCCATGTAGCTGAATAGTGCGGCATGCTTCTAATTCTCCCTCTCCTTGGCCTATAAAAGGAAGGTGAACTCCCCCGCCGCAGGGGACAAGACACGGGACAACAGACAACATACGACACAACACACACACATTCCCCAATTCTCCCACAACATCTGAACTCCTTCCGTTCACTTCACCAGGGACTTGGAGGCCACGCCTCCTCTCCCTGCTTTGCTTGTAGCCGCCCCATTGCAGGCATCCCGGTGCTGAGCAATATAGTGCCCCGAGCACACCACTGCTGGACGTACGGCCCCCGGCCAGAACCAGGATAAACCTTGTGTCTTTGATTGCTTGGCATCGACCATTAAGGGATAGATCTTGGCGCTTATTACTGGTTAGTGTCAGGACCACATTCCGCACCGACAGTTGATGACCACTGGGGAGTCGCCGTAGACTAGTAGTCGCTTGATGCCCAATGAAGCTGCGAGGCGGAGCCCGTGTATTAGAGCTTCGTACTCGGCTTCTTTTTGAGACCTTC
Organism: Cenchrus americanus; assembly: GCA_947561735.1. Classification (NCBI taxonomy): domain Eukaryota; kingdom Viridiplantae; phylum Streptophyta; class Magnoliopsida; order Poales; family Poaceae; genus Cenchrus; species Cenchrus americanus. The sequence goes on along the minus strand of OX387242.1, from coordinate 121,298,375 downwards.
CAAAAGATCTACAGGACGTACTTGAGTTGTTCGCCCGTTGGGGAAATCGGGAGTACCTTGCACCTGCGCCTTCAAGCTTGAGCGAGCCGTCGAAGTACATCAGCCAATGCTCTGGGCGCTCAGTTGGAGGAGGTTGCTGATTTTCCCGCCAGTCTGCCATGAAGTCGACTAGTGCCTGCGACTTGATGGTTGTTCGTGGCTTGAAGTTGATGTTGAAGGCGCCGAGTTCGACTGCCGACTTCGAGATCCTTCCAGTAGCATCTTGGTTCTGCAAGATGTCGCCGAGCGGGTAGTCGGTGACGACGGAGATCGAGTACTCCTGGAAGTAGTGTCGTAGCTTCCGCGAGGTGATGAGCACTGCATACAGTAACTTCTGTACTGGTTGATAGCGTGCCTTAGATTCCGACAGGACCTCGCTAATGAAGTAGACTGGTCGCTGGACTGGGTAGGCGTGGCCATCTTCCTGCCGCTTAACGACGATGGCAGTACTAACCACGTGAGTAGTCGCAGCGAGGTAGAGCAATAGCTGCTCCTTTTTGGGAGGAGCTATGAGGACTGGTGGCTTGGATAAGAAGTCCTTGAACTGAGCAAGGGCTTGGTCTGCCTCTGGAGTCCACGCGAACTTCTCTTGATGCTTGAGTAATTTGAAGAAGGGGAGCCCCCGTTCTCCAAGCTTCGAGATGAATCTGTTCAAGGCCGCCATGCACCCGGTTAGCTTCTCACGTCTTTTATGTAGGTGGGAGCTTTCATGCTGGTGATGGCGGAGGTCTTCTCGGGATTGGCTTCAATGCCGCGATGGCTGATGATGAAGCTGAGTAGTTTGCCCGACGGTACGCCGAAGACGCACTTGTTCGGGTTGAGCTTCCAGTGGTACTCTCGCAAGGATGTGGAAGTCTCTTCAAGATCGGCGATGAGCGTGTCGGAGTTTCTGGTCTTCACGACCACATCATCCACATAGGCTTCGACGTTCTTGTTGAGCAGCCTCTTGAAAAAGGCCTGGATAGCTCGCTGGTAGGTAGCGCCGGTGTTCTTCAACCCGAAGGACATGGTCGTGTAGCAGTACGCGCCAAACGGGGTGATGAACACGGTCTTCTCCTGGTCTTCTTCCTTGATAGCGATCTAGTGGTACCGGAGTAGCAGTCGAGGAAGCAGAGCAGGTCGCAGCCCGCCGTGGAGTCGATGACTTGGTCTATCCGAGGCAACCCGAAGGGGTCCTTGGGGTAGTGCTTGTTGAGGTCGGTGTAGTCGACGCACATCCTCCACTCGTTCGAATTCTTCTTGTGGACGAGGACGAGTTTAGCGAGCCACTCAGGATGGAAGACTTCTCTGATGAAGCCGGCCGCGAGTAGTTTGGCGAGTTCCTTCTTGATGGCATCCCGTCTGTCGTCGGCGAAGCGGCGGAGGTGTTGTCACTTCGGGGTAGCTTTAGGGTCGACGTTAAGTGAGTGCTCGATCAGATTCTTGGGCACCCCTGGCATGGCCGCTGGTTTCCACGCGAAGATGTCTCGGTTAGCCCGGAGGAAGCTGACGAGCGCGTCTTCCTATTTCGGGTCGAGGCCCACCCCGATGGTGGTGGTCTTGCTGCTGTCGCCTGTCCCAAGATCAATCGTCTTGACTTGAACCTCCTCAGCTGGCTGAGGCTTGTTGGCGTTTTCCGACTTTTCTGGGATGTCGAGTTCACTTGGGGCAAGCTTCTTAGATGCAGCGTAGATTTCCATCATTGCGTTGGGTACTTGATTTGTGGCTGCGAGTTCCACAGCTTCTGTGTCGCAGTCGAAGAATATCTTCAAGTCGCCTTGCAGCGAGAGTACACCGACCGGACTTGGCATCTTGAGTACCAAGTATGTGTAGTGAGGTATCGCCATGAACTTGGCGATAGCTGGCCTGCCAAGGATGGCACGGTAGGAAGTCTCGAAATCTGCGACTTCGAACTTGATGTACTCGGTGCTGTAGTTTTCCCTTGTTTCCCCAAAGGTAACTGGCAGGACCATTGAGCCTAGTGGGATAGCCGCGTTCCCGGGGACGATGCAGTAGAAAGGCGAAGTGCTCTTGCTGAGCATGTGGGTGATGTCGAGCTTCATTTTCTTCAAGGTCTTGGTGAAAAGGACGTTGAGCCCGCTTCCACCATCGATGAGGACCTTGTTGAGTCTGGAGCCCGCGACTACCGGCTTCAGGACGAGTGGAAACCGTCCTGGTTCAGAGAAGCTTGTCCATTGATCCGCGCGGGAGAAGGTAATGGGAACCTCCGACCACCGGAGAGGGGTCGGAACCGCTGGTTCAATGCTTAGGACTTCTCGTCGGGTTGCCTTCTGAGCCCGTCGGTTGGGTAGTCCACCGAAGAGGCCGTTCACCGTCTTATCGGGTTCCTGGAAGTCGCCGTTGCCCTCTTCGGCCTTTTGCTTGCCTTTCTTGTCGTGAGGGTGACGTGGTTCTGGAGTGTCCTTGAGTGCTCGCCGGAGTTGGTAGCACTGCTCGGTGGTGTGGTTGCCATCCAGATGCCACGGGCACTTCTCTTTCAGCAAGTCCTTGAAGCCGCCGGAGGTCTTCATCGAGTTGTCTTTCGCAGGGCGCTGGATAGCCGCGATAGTGTTGTCTGGCTTGCGCTTGCGATTAGGACCCGAGTAGTTGTTGCTGCGACCGCCTTGGTTCCCGTTGTTGTTGCTGTTGCCGCCCGTGTTCTGCTTGCTCTTGCCACGGATGGCGTCGTACTTGGCGTTAGCTTTGTCTTCTTCATCAGCCCAGGAGGTGATCATGTCCTTGAAGTGGGTGATGGAGCTCGGGCAGTGACGACCGAAGTCTTCGAAGGTGCGACGGTGGTAGAGACCATCTTGGAAAAGGTCGATGACCTCCTTATCGGTGACGTCGACTACGATTGCGCGCTTGTCGAAGAAGCACCACATGTACTTGCGAAGGGTCTCGCCCTATTCCTGCTTCACCAGTGCTAGGTCCATGCGAGTACCCGAGCGACCAATAGCGCCCGCGAAGTTGCTGGTGAACTGTTCCTTGAGTTGGTCCCACTTCTCGATCGAGTACTTTTCGAGCGACTCGAGCCATGTAAGCGGAGCTTGATCCAGGCAGAAGGGAAAGTAGAGGCACTTTGTGTCATTATTGCCACTAGCGTTTTCGATGGAGAGGGCGTAGCATCTGAGCCACTGTATTGGATCTTGCTTCGCGTCGTACTTGGTGATCCCCAGTGGTTTGAATTTCTCCAGGAGAAGTAGATTGCGAAGCCGTGCGGAGAAGGCAGGAAGCCGTCATTGTCGCCTGCCGTGGAGGACTTTTTGCGTCGTAGTTCTTCGATTTTTTGGCGGGCATCGAAGCCGCCGCGTGATACACCGGAGGCGTGCCTGTTCGCGTGGCCTCGGCCGCCGCGGTCGCCTCCACCCCCAGCTCTTCTGCCATCCCCGTGCGAGGAGCTCCCGCCGTCGCTGCCTCCGCCGCCAGGATCGCAGTGAGGGACGATATCGCGGTTACCGCCAGCGCCGCCGGCACTGTTGCTACCATGAGAAGGTCCACCGGCTGATGCCCGGGTACGGTTGGGATTAGTCGATAGCTCTCCTCGAGTACGGTTGCGACCGTTGTCAGCTAGACTGCGACTTGTGGCTTCGTTGACGGGTTGGCGATTCCTGACGAGGGGCACTTGAGCGATTCTATTATCAACTCAAATGAAGTAGGCATCCTCCGCGAGCTTGGTGATGACTTCTCCCGCGCGCATCCCCTGAGCCTGACGTGCTATCGTGGTGATAAACATGAGGCATTGCTCTGGGGTAGTGTGCACCCGGTTTTCGACTTGGTTGAGAGCCTCTGCGAGATTACATATGGGTAGGGACTCACGGAGCCGTCGGTGCCGTTCGTTCCGCCTTCTGTTGCGTTCACGTCGGGCGTTCTTGTTGGCGTCGGTCTCGTCTGCGGGTGCATTGGCAGACAACTCGTCTGCTGAGATATCCTCGAGATATCGGTCAGGGTGTGTCCCTGAGGGTCTCGGTGTCTCGTTGGTAGTCATGAAGACTTGACGATCAGGAGAGCTGAGGCTGGAGTCGCTAGTCGCCACCTCTGTTGGGGTGTGCTCCTCAGCTGGAGCTAGCGGTGTTCCCTTCTGGAAGGGAAGTGAGTCGAGGTAGGCAACGCAGCGTGAGTTCCCGTCTGTCAGGTCTGCGGGCTTGAGGTCTGGCCAGTAGACGAATCTGCCGGCGGGTGTAGATGTTATAACCAGGCCGGAGGCTGGTCCTGACAGCGGTTGCTCAGTCGTGTGGTCCTCGGACTCGGGCTCGTCGGGGTCCGCCCCGAAGTCGAACTCGTAGGAGGAGTCCGAGTAGTAGCCGGAGTCGGGGTTGGAGTCCGAGTTGTACTCGGAGGCGATCTCCTTCCCGGCCCGGCACGCAGAAAGAGCTTCTGCGTGGGCCCTGCTGGTGTTGCAGAGGCCGTATGGGAAGTGCTCATGGAGTGGGGAGTCCGCACACGATGGCTCGATAGCCAGCTCACATGCGATGGCCAACGGGGACGTCGAGTTCGAGTTGGAAGCGGATCCGAGCTCGAAGTCGGTGTGTTGGTTGTAGAGCGAAATTTCGCCAAACTTTCCGGCGAGATCGCCCGTGACTACTTCAGGAAGCGTCACGAGCCCGGTCTTCGGGTTGGGTGGCATGGTGAGGTGGCGCTGGAAAGATCCGGCGCCGTCGGCAGTGCAGACCCAAGAGCCGAAGACGAAGGTGTCGCCGCGGTTGAAGGCGACAGTTGGTTTGATGAAGATTGAAGCCATCGAGTTCGCCATGTGATCTTCGGCGAGAGCCCCTACCTGGCGCGCTAGCTGTCGGTGTTTTAGAACGGCAACCTACCAAGGGGAGTACCCGAGGTAGATGAATGTGGCCTCGCCGAGATCGGTAACTCGAAGGAAGAGACACGTGGCACACAATTTAGACAGGTTCGGGCCGCAAGGTGCGTAATACCCTACATCTTGTATGCTGCGTAGCTCTGGTTTGCCTGGGTGTGATTACAAGATGATGCGTATGAGAGAGAAGGGTCCCTGCCTGACGCCCCAGGTTTTTAATTAGCGTCATTAACACTAATGACCAAATCAGCTGAGTCAAACCGGCCGACACTGGTCAAACCTAGGTCAACCTAGGTCATCACCATGAACACCTCGCTAATAAACCCTATTGAACCCCTTGACCAAGTCTACACACACCCGTGGTCAACCCCTGGTCAAGGACACGGTCAAACCCCGCTTAAGCACTGATGTAGGTGAATGCCATCCGGAACTTTTGCCGCGTTCTCCAAATTTCACCTAAACACTTCAAAATCTACCAATATGAAAGTTGTCCAGATTATTGAGGGACACAACTTTCATGTAGATTGGCATTTCAAATTTTGAGTGGAAATTTGTGAAAAACTTGGTTGACTGACAGTACCTCCTGTTTACCAGAACATGGCGACATTCAAAGTTTGGCAGTGTTTTGTGCAAAATCCGTGGAGAAAAACACTATACGGCCTTTATGAAAGTTGTAGAGGGTAGTGAGATCTACAACTTTCCTATTCACCACTTTGTGCACTTCTATTCAACTTTTTGGACTTACGCGTGTTCAAACAGGGACACAGGAAAACAATTCGGCCGCGCCGTGCCGTGCCGCCCGCCCGCGCCCCTAGGCGCAAGGCGTCACCCGAGGCCGCGCCTCCCTAGTCCGCGGACCTCCCGAGGCGGGCACGCACGCCGAGACGCCGCGGGAATCCGCGCCGCCCGCGCCGCGTCTCGAGGCGTGCGCGCGCCGGCCTCGCCGCCCCCGCCCGCCCTCGCCCGTCGCCGTGCGAGTCCTGCCCGCGGGTGTTCCCCCTCCATTCCGCCTTGCTCCAAGTCCAAGAGTTCATCTATAAAACGCCTGAGCCCCCGTTTCCCTCACGCCGACCGGAGTGCCATGGCCGCGCGACAGAACCGTAGCTGAGCCGCTGCCCCACGTCAGCCCCTTCAGCAGCAAATTGCCCGGAGCCTCTCCCTGGGTCTCCTAGGAGCTAACCCCGCCGCCCATTGCCTCGGTCGGGCGCCGGCCTCGCCGGAGGCAGGCACGCAGCGCCGTGCCCTGGCGCTGCCTGGTGCGGTCGAGCCCACGTGCCGGTGCAGCCCCAGCCTCCCAATCCGGTGCAAACCGAGCCCTAAGTACTACCCGAGCGCTGCCCTGCCCTTTCCCGGCCGCGAGCACCGGCGAGCTCGCTGGAATTTTGGCCGGACCGCCGCCGGCCACCCCGGGGGAACCAATTGCGAGTCTCCAGTTAATTCCAGGGGCTCATCCGCAAAGTAAGGGCATTTTTGTAAGATCCCGAACCTTTCCAGGGACCCCGGTGCAAAAGTGAATCTCAAATAGTATTGCTGTTTTGCAGAATCTTGTAAAATCTGTAGAAAATCGTAGCAAAATCAGAAAAATGCAAACCCAATTTTGTTGAATTCGTTGTAAAGAATCCTACAACCATTGTTATTCTTGCCTGAGCTAGTTCCTGATAGTTGTTGCATGAAAAATAAAAATGTAAAAAACCTAGATCTGCAATATCTCAAAATATATAAATCCTCTGTGTTCAATATTTGGATATATTGTGTGTTGTGTCATGACTAGCTCCTGTACAAAAAATTGCACAGAGTTATGTTGTAAATCTTTTTATAAAATTTATTTTCCATTTCTGCAGAATCTGCATGAATGATTTTTGTAGCTAAAATTATTTACATTTTTTCAACCAACTTTTGCATACTGTCTCTTTATTCTAAAACACACCTCTGGTGAATTAATCAAAATTTTATGACTAACAGAAATAATTATTCTTGAATTATGCTTGTTTTTCTTTGCAAATGCATAAGTCAAGTTTCATAATAGTTCTAGGTGTATGTGCTGCATCCCTAGGCTAGTTTTGGACCATATAACATGTGTGAGAAAGATTGGATCAGTTCGATGAATATTTATTTTTGTGTGCATTTACCTTGTCCTTCTAGCTAGATTTTGTTATTTTCAAAAATAATTAATGTCTAGCTATCCAAAGCGCGTATGTATGTCCAGTGGCTTGTTATAGGTGTTTAGAGTTTAACACACCCTTCCACTAAATTTTATTAATTAATCTCATGAATAAAAGCTATGCAGGCCATTAAGGGCTTAATAGTCTTTTAAATGGGGAAAAGTCACCGACTCATCCTTAATAACCTTGTGAGTGGTTGTTAATCATTTTTAAAGGCTAAATGTACCCACCCACTACTGTTTGTGAAGTTAAATTAAATTACTTACATGTATATGTACACAGTCACTATCAAAAAAATATTTAATAAAGAGTTGCATATTGTTCCTTTTTGGAAGAGTATGCTGAATGTATTCTTATCTAGGTGAATGTGCCCAACCGATGCACCCATGGTTGTCATTTATTGCTTGTGGTTAATTAAATTAAAAATTGACAAATAAACCCTGCATTTGCATCTTCGTGTAGATCTTTCCGACGGTAGAGGTACGTTCGTGCCGGAAGGAGGAAACGAAGGTGCCGACGAAGAGCTGTAGTACGTGGACGTAGCTCAAGACCTGGACCCAAGTCCAGAAGGGCCCAAGGCCACCCTTGCCAGCGAAGGCAAGCCCCAGATCATTAACCCCATCTTTTAAAATTATGCAATTATGCTTTCTATGATTGCGCATTTACGTTCAAGGAGTTGAATTGAAACCCTATATGCATGATCCCTAGGTACCTATGCTCTATCACTAGTATGCTAGGTCGATAGCTGCCTTGATATAGGACCGGTACAAGTCCAGTGATGTTCGTCACTCGCGAGAATAGGTTCTTATGTTGGAATCATAAGATCTTTATAAATGGATTGCTCATGTGGTAAGAGCATGAGATTTGGGCTCCGGTCCAGTGGCTTTCGTGGGCTAAGATTTTGAACGTACTAAGCACTTGTCGGGAATGGTACCAATAAGCCTAGTACCTTAATGAGACAGAGCGGGAACTTACTATTACTACTCCTGAGGAATCACCTAACTGGCTAGCTACCGGGACTGGGTGCCTTGCGGGGTATGCCAGCTAACCTTGCACCCAGTACTGTAAGATTCGATCCCAACCCGAGGACTTTTGGGAACTACCTGGGAAGTTGTCCTTGCGGGGGCAATCTACCGTGTTTAGGTTTACCTTGCAAGGTTTAAATCAATCGATTGTCGGTTGTCGGTGTTTTAGACCGGCATCCTACTAAGGGGAGTACCCGAAGTAGATGAATGTGGCCTCGCCGAGATCGGTAACTCGAAGGAAGAGACACGTGGCACACAATTTAGACAGGTTCGGGCCGCGAGGTGCGTAATATCCTACGTCCTGTATGCTGTGTAGCTCTGGATTCATTGGATGTGATTACAAGATGATGTGTAATCTGATGATCGAGGGAAAGGGTCCCTGCCTCGCCTTATATTGTCCGGGAGGCAGGGTTACAGGTCGGTTTAGGGAGAGAGTACTAGTCGCGTACGTCTAGGAGTCCTTTACACACTACATGGTATGCGTAGCTTCCTATCTGAGTACTTCTCCACCGTAGTCCTTGCGCCTCACGCTCAAGTCGGGTAGTCCCAGGGGCCCACCGAGTAGTCGGTCCTGGTACCCACCGAGGTAGTGGGCCCAGAGAGGTTCATACGACAATCTCCCGAGTACTTTGTAGTCGAGTAGGATAGCTTCGAGTAGTCTTGACGGCCTTAACGAGTAGTCCCCATGCGTCCCCGAGTACTACAAGCCAAAAGTCCTCAAGAATATTTGAAGCATCCCGAGGCTGGAATTTACTTTAGCTGATATTTGAGTAATCCTGAAGTCTTCTCGAGTAGTCCCAAGCGTCCTCGAGCGCTGCTCTTGAAGGTCTTCAAAAATACCCATGTTGCCTTGAAGTCGAAGTTGATGTGGAAGTGCGATTGCAAAATCGCACTCCATATGGAGTTGCCCCCGAGCCTTAGGTTGAGTTGTAGACTCTGGCTGAGGGTCCATCTGAAGTTCTGGCAAGATTATCCTGCAAAATCCGGAGAAAAAACCGAAGGACACGTGGCACGGAGCCCCCGAGCCTTGAGTCGAGTACTTCCTCTCGAATTGAAGGGTCATCTTGTATGTAGAAGGTGTCCTGAGTTGCTCTTGAATCTTGTCGCTACCCAGGGAGTTGATTAGATGTAGCCGAGCCCCCGAGATGAGGCGCGTCGACTACTAGAAGTTGAAGGGTCAGGCGCCGCCGCTGAGTCAGCCGTCTGGAGACTTATCCGTCCGGCCGTTGGAGGAGCCGCCGTTGACTTATAAATAGAAGCCGAAACCCTTAGGGTTTTTCACCCCACGCACTTGCAGCCATTCCGAGCAGATCGTGCCTAGAATCCACCGCCAGTGCGCACTGCCACCTCAGAGGAGAGTGTAGATCCAAGCGCGCCGCCGCTGGAAACCACCGCCGTAGCCCCCGAGCGAATGCGAGTGAAAACCCGGTGCACTTGGAGAATGAAGCCATCGCCGTCGAAGAGCTTGAAGACCACCGGTGGGAAGAAAAGGTCTCGCGAGGAAGCCGCCGGATCTGCCGCAGGGACATCGTCGCCGGTGTCTCCGCCGCAGCCAAATCCCAACCAGGAGTGGAAGAAGTCAAAAGCGAAGACTGAGGATCTGCTAGCGCTCCTCAACAGTGGATTTCTTCGGGAGAAGGAAGTTGATATCTGTCGTGCCGCTGCGGGAGATCCGTATCCCATGGAGAAGAATCTAGATGAGATCCCCATGTTCACGCGATTCACAGAGCGAGGGTTGTCTCTCCCAGCAAGCGATTTCTTCAAGGGGCTCTTGGAGTACTACGGCATCGAGTACCTCAACCTCAACCCCAACGGTATCTTCCACACTTCTGTCTCCATTCACTTCTGCGAAGCCTTCTTGGGGATCAAACCCCACTGGGTACTTTTCCGGAAATTTTTCCGAGTGAAGCCCCAGCCTAGCGCCAACAACCCCCGAGTAGTTGGGGGAGCCGACATCCAGATACGCGAGGATGCCGCGGAGCAGTACCTCGCGTACAAGCTGATCGACTCCAATCAAGATTGGAAGTGAAAGTGGTTCTACGTCACCAATCACCACCCGGAGCTGCCAAAGCCGAGCGGGAAGCAGCCGAAGCACCGACCCTGGTGGAACTCCGAGCCGACGATGCAGGAGGGTATCCAGCTACCCGAGCTGCTGGCAAAGATAAAGGCTTTGAGAGAATCCGGGTTGAGGGCTGAGCATGTAGCCTTCAGCTTCATGAAGAGAAGGGTACAACCACTGATGGCTCGCGACACCTTGGGCTACCAGTACACCGGCGACGACGACACGTGTCGACGACGACGACATCGTCGACAGGCTGGGGAGAATCTTCAAAGACATGCCGGCGTACATGCCGTGCCCCGTGCCCGAGTATTCCGCCGTGCGTCCACCCAATGAGGTTTGTAGCCGTACTCAAGTCGAGTACTGATTATGTAGTAGTAGTCGTGCTCATCCAATGTGCTTCTTGCAGGATGACGTAGTGAAGTTTGTCTCCGAGCCAGCGTCACCTCCCCGACTTGTCGAGATCCCGAATGAGGGGAAGGGCAAGGCCAAGGAGCGCTGCGAAGTCGGTGAAGGAGGCGACACATTAGTCGTTGAAGACACTTCGGATGAAGATGACGAGGAGACGCTACAAGAGCGGTTCCAGCTGCGGTTAAGATTTAGCCGCCCTGGACTACCCGACGTCCCTCTCGTTTAGGATCCACCAACTAGCTTAGAGGCTAGTTTGCCCGCGCCGCCAAGGAAGCCGCGCAATGTGGCCCCCAAGCACGTGGCCAAGATGCTTAAGGTCACGGAGACCATATCTCAAGAGGTAAGCTTCCTTGAGTAGGGTAGTCGAGTACTTGTGTCTCGATGTTGTGTCAGCTGACGACGAGATTCTATTGCTTGCAGGAGATTCCACTTTCCGACCCCGTAGAACAGGGGGACGAAGGCGACTGGGATACGGTGGGAGGGCCGGCTGGAGCTAGCCGCAGCCCAGCCCCCACCGTGGAAGAACTTGTGGCGCAGCTGACGCGCCAGCCCCCAGTTGCTGAGGGGAGCACTAAACCGGACGTGGCTGTTGCTGAAGAGCCAACGGCAACTGAGGCCCAAGAGGAGGTGCCTGGTGAGGCTGGACTGGTCGATATCGCCAGCATCCTCGGCGCCCCAACCGTGACAGTAGTCCGGTCATGCCTGTAAGTGAAGGTCTTTCCTGAGTAGTACATTTGGTTTGGTAGTCGTTCTAGGTTGACAACTAGTTGTGTACTCTGAGGAAATCCACGGACTTGACCTGGGATGGGGATGAACCCAGCGCAGCGGTGGCTGAAGAGGAATCCGCGCCAGCCGCTGAGGAGTCCGCTCCCGCCCCTCAGGCAGAGTCCGAGGCGCCGGCCGTGGAGGCTGCATTGCCGGAGGCGAGCGTCGTAGAAGGTGAGTACACTGCACGAGTGCAAGTATCCTCAAGGAGATAGTCGTAGCCACCAAGGGTGACTAATCTTGTTGTCTTCTTGTTGACAGGTGCCGAAGCCGAGGGAAGCGCTATTCCCGAAGCGGTGCCCGTTGAAGGCCAGGCGTCGGAGACCCAAGGAGCTACTGCAGGAGCCCCCGAGCCGATGGAGGTAGCCAGCGAAGAAGCCCCCGCGATGGCCGGAGGAGAACACGATGACGTACTACCAGAATCAACTCTGGAAGTAGTCGTCCGTTCGCCGGAGATTCAGGATGCGGAGCCAATGTCTGGAGCCGCCACGAGTAGTCGTGGTGGGGTCGAGCTGCTGGCAAATGACCTTGTCGACTGTTGACGGTGTATTTTGGTGCACCTAGCATGTTCATTACACTTTGGTTTGGATTTGATTATGGAACTAACCCGCCACTAGGCACACTAATCATATAACAAGTTCATCTTTGTGCATGCATTTGGAAGTGTTATGTTTATGTAGGAAATCATGGACATAAAGGACGGATTCGCAACAAGTTCAAAGGAGCATTCATGGAGTCTTGTTCGTGTTCATGAGCTTGCTGAAATTACTTCCAATGGTGGCGAGGACCGAAGTGCTACGAGGAACACCCCCGGGGATTGAAGCGTAAAAGATCAAACTTCATGCAAAGAGAGTCTCCATCTTGATCGCGAGGATAACAGCGTCAAAATCATCCAAGTGGAGGGGGCAAAGTAGATAAGTGCATGAGGACCCACGGTGCAAAAAGGGCAACCGATCCGGGCCGAAACTGGGCCTGGGCCGGCCGGCCCAGCCCACTTCGGGCACCGGTTCGGTCCCGTCTTCCTTGCCCTCGAAGGATCTTCGACCCGAAAACCCCCGACGCGCCGCCAACACCGAGAGAGGAGTTTATTCGCACCAGAAGGCCATCTACAAGCTAGAGAGAGAGGAGGAGGATCTCCGGCGGGAGATCAACCACCTCGAAGGAAGCACCCTCTCGTGGAGAAGAAGGAAGACACCTGCGGAAGGGAAACCATGATCAACGGTGCCATGATCAGCACCTTGATGGGGTAATCTTCTCATTCGTCCATGGGTTGTAATCGATATTGAGATGTAATCGCACTTTGTCGGATTATCTATCTATCATCTTGTGTTGAATATACTTTAATGCTTAAGGCTTGCAACCGTGCCGTAGAGGGAGTAAGAGCTCCAATGCTTCCTTGGATCCATTCAATACGCCGTGGCCATCAAAGGTCTAGTCATGAATACCTTTGTGTAGTGACAGTACGAGAGGAGGGAAAGGGCGAAACCGTGGTCACAACCCCGATAGATTAGATTAGTTTTCATGTCTTTAAGCGATTGCATGCTCTAGTATCGTAGACCCGTGGGCGAGTGTCTTCTTCCTTGATCGTTTATCATTCTCTCTAGTGTAGTTTAGTGTTTTCTAGTATAATATAGTTAGGGTTTTAGTAGCTAGTGTGTCGTTGTTGATCGAACGCTTGTAATCCCCTTGCTCCGCGGATTGACAAGAACCTTGGGAATCCCGTGGTGAAAAAGGTGTGGGGTCCGTACGCTTGCGGATCGTAGAGGGATACGTCTTTTATCCGTCAACAAGCCCCTTTTTCTGGCGCCGTTGCCGGGGAGCAAGTTAGTTTACATCGTTTGATTTGCATCTAACTTAGTTTTATATTTTAGTTCATCTTTTATTTGCTTTATCTAACATATATTATCAGAAAAACACTTGTTTCTTTTTTTTGTTTTTGTTTTTATCTTATTGTTTAGATGGAGTTCGTTAATCAACCCGTGGAAGAACCGGAGAAATCATTAAGGGATTACGCTAGCCCTCGATGTGAAGACATAAAGGTACAAGAGTCGGATTCGAAGCTCGAAGCGACCAAGTATGAATTTAAATCCAAGATCATGAAGATGGTGGCGGAAAACCCATTTGAAGGGATGGTTACGGAGAACCCATATAGACACATAAGGGATTTCACGACAATATGCAACACGGTGCGTCAAGAAGGAGTTCCCGATGAATGGTTCAAATGGAATCTCTTTCCCTACTCACTTGCCGGCAAAGCAAAGACATGGTATTCGGTTGCGTCCTTTGAAGTTGAAGGCAATTGGAACAAGTTGACAAAGAAGTTTTGCGAGAAGTTCTTTCCAATGAGCAAGGTTCAACATCTAAGGAGGCAAGTGATCAATTTCATGCAAGGAGAAGAGGAAGGGATAGACCAAGCCTGGGATAGGTTTAATGAATTAATCGAACAAGGACCAAAACTCGGCTTCACCGGTGACGTACTCTTGCATACATTTTTCTTTTCCCTAACCCCTAGTTGCATGCGACACGTCGAAATGTGTGCAGGTGGGGATCTCATGGAGAAAACACTCACGGAAGCCGCCCAACTCCTACAAAAAGTTAGTAAAGCGGCTGCCATGCGAAGAGATTGGGAAACAAGACTTGCGGAAGAGCCGGAATTCAATTCAAGGAAGAAAAAGCTTGCTGATTTTTCTAAAGAGGCAACCCGGAAGTCACAAAAGAGGAACCAATCATGGAAAAGCTTGAACAAGAACACATCAAGTCAAGAACTACACCAAACGTCGACTTCGTCGCACCAAATGAGACGAACAAGAGAAGCATGTCAAGCGCGAAGCCACTAAGGGAGTTCGAGCCAATGGATTGGGTTCCTATTGATTACGGAGAAGTATTCGACAAGAGAAGACCGTTCCCTAATCAAAAGGGAATGGCAAGAGCATTGGAAGTCGATTTCCCACTGGAGAAGAAAGCTGAAAATTCATACGACCTTGAAACCACCGGTGAGGTTTTTGAAAAGCTCTTTGGAGATGACGTGGTGGATCCGGAACATATTGCCGAGGTGAAGAGGATCATGGGGATCAAGCCCGAAGCATCACCATACGCTCGCCTTGCTGAAATTTATTCGATCGGATCCGAAGAAGAAGAGAAGATGACGCCGCACTTGAGTTGCGAGATCAACGGAGTTCAATGCAAAGCCTTATGCGACATCGGAGCCCAAGTAAGTGTTCTATCTTCTAAAATTTACGATAAAGTTCAATACCACAACCTAGACTTAGCTCCAACATCAACGAAATTAATTATGGGAGATGGTAGAACTATCAAACCTCTAGGTATTGCTTGCAACATGAAAGTAAAAATCTCTAGAAACTATATACCAACCAATTTCTTTGTTATTGATGCTTACCATAGCAATTCTGATCATATAATCTTAGGTAGGCCTTTTCTTAAGTTGGTTGATGCCGTGTTAGATGCCGGAGAAGGCAAAGTAACAATGAACCTTAATGGAACAAAGTACACATATAACTTTCTTCGTGCTTCTAAACACCTTACTCCTTTTCCTCCCGAAGATGAAGAAGTAGAAGAGATAGATAGTCTTTGTTTTGTTGAAACCCTTAGAGACCCGCTGCAAAGAGCGATGGAAAATCAAATTAGTAATCAACAAGATGAAGAACTAGAGGAAGCGACAAAAGGCTTAGAGCCGCATGACGGTAGCGTGGAGGAAGAGAAGTTCGAAGACATAGGAGAAATCAAACCCGAGGAGCCACAAGTGCCCGAAGTAGACCTTAAACCTTTGCCCAAGGGATTAAAATATGAATTTTTGGGCCCAGACAAAACTTATCCAGTCATTGTGAGCGACGAGTTGAGCCCGAAGAAAATGAAGCGTTGCTGATTTTATTAAAAAAACATAGGAAGGTGATTGGATATTCAATTAATGATCTCAAAGGTATTAGCCCAGCCTTTTGCACTCATCGTATACCAATGGAAGACCAATGTAAGCCTGTAGTGGACCACCAAAGGAGGCTAACCCATGCCATGCGAGAGGTAGTAAAGAAAGAGGTTATCAAGTTACTTGACGCCGGAATCATCTACTCGGTTCCGCATAGCGAATGGGTGAGCCCGGTACATTGTGTGCCGAAGAAAGGAGGTTTAACCGTGGTGAAGAATGAGAAGAACGAGTTGATACCGCAAAGAACCGTGACCGGGTGGCGGATGTGTATTGATTACCGTAAGCTTAACAAAGCGACGAAGAAAGATCACTTCCCCCTACCGTTCATAGACGAGATGCTCGAGAGGTTAGCAAACCACGCTTATTTTTGCTTTCTCGATGGATACTCGGGGTTCATGCAAATTCCCATTCACCGGAAGATCAACATAAGACAACGTTTACGTGTCCTTACGGAACGTTTGCATATAGGAGGATGCCCTTCGGCCTATGCAACGCTCCGGCCTCTTTTCAACGTTGCATGATGGCCGTGTTCTCGGAATTCATCGAAGAGATTGTTGAAGTGTTTATGGATGATTTTTCCGTTTACGGGAAGACGTTCATGGATTGCTTAGCAAACTTAGAAAAGGTCCTTACAAGGTGTGCGGAGGTAGATTTGGTTTTAAATTGGGAAAAATGCCACTTCATGGTTAAGCAAGGCATAGTGCTCGGACATGCTATATCCGAGAGAGGAATTGAAGTGGACAAGGCTAAGGTAGAGACGGTTGAGCAACTCCCACCTCCTACGGATGTTAAGTCCTTAAGGAGCTTTCTAGGCCATGCCGGATTCTATAGAAGATTTATAAAGGACTTCTCGAAGATCACTAAGCCTTTAACGCACCTTCTTCAAAAGGATGTGGCTTTCGACTTTGATGAGAAGTGTCTAGCGGCATTCGGACCTTGAAAAATGCGTTGGTGAGTGCTCCCATCATTCAACCTCCGGATTGGAGCCAACCTTTCGAGATCATGTGTGACGCAAGTGATTACGCCGTAGGCGCGGTCTTGGGTCAAAGAAAGGAAGGCCGAGTTCACGCCGTTTACTACGCTAGCAAAACTCTTAGTGGGGCACAATTAAATTACGCCACTACGGAAAAAGAGTTGCTGGCGGTAGTATTCACTTTCGAAAAATTCAGATCTTACATCGTGAACTCGAAAGTCATTGTTTACACCGATCACGCAGCTATAAAGTATCTCTTGGCTAAGAAGGAAGCTAAACCACGTTTGATTCGTTGGATCCTTCTTCTCCAAGAGTTTGATGTTGAAATTCGTGATAAAAAGGGGGTGGAGAATGTTGTGGCCGATCATTTGTCTAGGATGAATCGTGGACAAGATGATAAAGAGCCCATAGAAGATAAAATGAGAGATGACCACCTCTATAGAGTGCTTGATAAAGATACTTGGATGATCGACATCATTCGAGCAATTCGAAAGATGCCCCTCGACCATCTAGACAAAAACACTCAAAGGAAGATAATTTCCGAAAGTAAGAAATATTTTTGGGATGCACCATACCTCTTCAAGCTTGGCAATGATGGAGTGATGAGAAGATGTGTGCCAAGGGAAGAGAGGCTTGAGATTCTAAGGAAGTGCCACTCGGCTGAGTACGGTGGGCACTATAGCCATTTTCGAACCGAAGCCAAAGTATGGTCGAGTGGATTCTATTGGCCGGAGATGCATGAAGATACTAAAAGATATGTTGCGTCATGCCCCGAATGCCAAAGAACCGGAAACATCTCTCAAAGAAATTCTATGCCTTTGAAATACAACTTGCAAGTCGACATATTCGATGTATGGGGCATAGACTTCATGGGGCCTTTTAAAAACTCATTTGGATTCGAGTATATACTTGTTATGGTTGATTATGTATCCAAGTGGGTAGAGGCTATACCATGTCGTAAAGCTTCCACGGAGGAGTCCATCACTATGATCAAGAACGTGATTTTTCCCCGTTTCGGTACACCGAGAATCTTGATAAGTGATGGAGGAACTCATTTCACCGGGAAGAACTTTAAAAGGTGCTTGTCCAAGTTGGGAATTGAGCATAGGGTCTCCACGGCCTATCACCCACAAACCAACGGACAAGCGGAGACGTCAAATAGGCAATTAAAAAGCATACTCAACAAGACCATAGAGAAAGGAGGCAAGGATTGGTCAAAGAAATTAGACGGAGCTTTATGGGCTTATCGAACGGCGTTTAAAACACCGATAGGTATGACCCCTTATCAATTCGTCTATGGAAAAGCTTGCCACCTTCCGGTTGAGTTGGAACATAAAGCCTATTGGGCGATAAAAGAGATGAACCTTGATCTCGATGCCGCGGTGGTGAAACGAAGGATTCAAATAAGCGAGCTAGAGGAGTTGAGGTTGAAAGCTTATGAAAACGCAAGCATATACAAAGAGAGAATCAAAAGGTGGTATGATAAAAGATTGAAGAAAAAAGAATTCAAAGAAGGAGATAAGGTCCTCCTCTACAATTCGAGGTTTAAAACCTTCGGAAAGGGGAAATTGCAAAGCAAGTGGGACGGACCTTATGTTGTGCATTCGGTGTTCTCCAACGGAGCGGTAACCATTACGGATATAAACGGCGATCAATTTGTGGTGAATGGACAGCGGCTCAAGGTTTACTACGAACCCGATGTCGTGCCCATTCATCATGTTGACGTCTTTACCATGGAGGAAGAGCCCGAACGTCCCGCCTAGGACGAAAAACAAGGCACCAACTTCTGTAAATAATTTTTCTTTTAGTTCTCTGGAGTTTTTCGCGAAGATTTACCGGGCCAACTTTTTCCCATGGGGCCGAGGACGAAAAAAATAGGGCGGTGTGCAAAAAACCGGACCGGCCCGGCCCCCGAGGCGGGGTGGGCCGGCCGGCCCGGTCGGATCGGCCCGGGGGTGGCCCGGCGCCCGATGTCCCCGAATTTCGCCCGAACTGCTCCTTTTCGACTTCCTTGTTTGGTCGGAAAATTTTAAGGGAAGTGTAAAAAAGGAAAATAAGGTTTCCGAGCTTTTCCCTCGGGACTATATATTTGGCCGAATTGGGAGCTCGAGAATCAAACCTTTCAAGCAATGTGTTGCACCCTTGTAGCGACCATTGAGCCTCCAAAAAGCTTAGAGTTGAAGGTAGAAGCCAAGAAGCCATCGATGGAGGAGGCGATGCGATGCGAGGTCAAGCTACCCGTCAAGAGGACCGCACGTATCCGTTGCGGAGGACGTGTCCCGACCGGAGCTCTTGCATCTCGCTACCCCGTCAAAGGAGAGAAGGTCCCTACACCCGTTCGAAGGTCGGCACGTCTCCAAGGCATCAAGCGCAAGGATTACAAGGAGGTGTCGCCGGAGCCTAAGGATTATGGGGATAGCGACTACTCCGACGATCGTAGCCCGAGCTCGTGGGCGGCCGCCGGTAGAGATGATGATGATTGGGATGAGCATCCTTATGAAAGGACTCCCGAAGGCCCCAACGGCGACGGCAACGGCGGTGGCGAAGGCGACAACAATGGAGGTGGCGACGACGGTGGTGACAACGGTGGAGATTATGGCGACGACGACCCCTTCGGATTGCATCCGGTGTGCTGTCGAGTTTGGCATCAATCCATCGCAGCTCTCTACGCGTCGGCCGACGAATGTCTTCAAACCATGGAAGCGATGAAGCAGCGTATGGAGGACTTGGAGCGCGTAGTTGAAGATGACTACAAGTTCCTTAACCGCAACGTGCGCAAGCTTTTCGGCATGGTTGGAAACATGAGAGGCAAGTGGTGCAAAGCTTGCTCGAAGTACCACTAAATCTAGTTTTCCCCTTAGGATTTTCGTAAGATACGACGAGGACGTCGTATGTTTTAAGTGTGGGGGAGAGCTAGCCTTAGCTTTTGAACTTCAAGTTTAGGTTCGGTTTAATCTTCGTGTGAGAGTCTTAGTGTTTTAATGAGTCTTTAGTTTTCGAGTCTGTTTTTAAATTTTTGCAAGTGTCTTAAATTAGTGTTGAGTCAAGAAAACCAAATAAAAAGAGTTTTTATATATATATCTTTGTGTTTTATGTATTGTTTATCTTTATTTACTTGTTTGCTTAATCTTCGATTCTTGATATATGAACACAAGTATATGGTTTGAAAAACGTTTACCGTGGTGCTTAGTGGAATCGCTACTACTTAAAGTACCCATACCGCACTTCGATCTTGAGCTTCACATGCTAGTTGTGCTATGTTCGATGCTAAATATTGGAGGATTTCAGTTCTGAAAATTATTTTAAAACCCTTGTAATAAAGGTTAGCAAAACCTCTTTTCCCAAGTTGAGAGTAAGAAAAAATTCCTATCCAAAGCCAAGTTTATTTTTTTTTCGCTCCACCATAAGTGTGATTAGCATGACGAGTTAGGCTAGGACCCTTCTCTCTTGGTGAGTTTTAATGTCAAGCAATGATCATGTCCTTGTGCTTATCTTTTGTTGCTAGCCTCGTCATATATTCAGTTCATGACTTTCACAACGAAAGTCATGAATATCGCTGAATTCCATACCCAACCCTATACATCTCTTTTGTACATCGTATTCCTTGAACACAACCTATTTTCAAAGTTTCGTCTCGTCTCTAGCATGATTTATTTAAAAATTTCAGATTGTATGCATGCGAGGAAAGAGAGAATTGAAAGCTTTGAAAAGTTGTCAAGAGAGAGAAAAATAAAGAGAAAGAGTATGTGTATGGAAAAGAAAGAAAGAAAGAAAGAAAAATCATATGTGAATGAAAAAAAAGAGAAAAAGAGAGAAAGATGAGTTAGCAATGAAGATATGAGAGGGATGGATCAAGTGAAAGAAAAGAAAAACAAAGTGTAAGGAAGGATGTCACGTTGATTGTGAGACGAAACTTTTACTCTATTTCCAACCATGTGCAATCCGACAACGAGGACATCATTGGTGCCTTGTAGTCACAATTTTCTTTTGCCCTTGCACATGTCCACCATTCTAAATCTTCTCATCCTTGATATCCCTACATATGGTTAATTCTCATGATCATTGGCTTTGAAAGGTAGACAACCATTAGAGGAAGTTCTTAGTTTGACAATACTTGTGTTGATTGCGCTAGCCCTACCTATAGCTCCACTTTACATAATATATGAGAGATTAATGGGAGGTGAGAGTTTTATAAAATTTGGTTAGGATAGCCACTTCATATGAGTGACTTGAGAGAGCTTGGAGAAAGGTTTTTGTCTAATACTTGTTGCAGGAATTTTTGTTTTGAAAATCATAAAAACCCTCCGATGGAAGCAAAGAAGTAAGTATGGCTGAAATTGAAAGCTTCGAGTGAAGAGTTTGAGTTGTGGGGTGAATCTTGACGTGGTAAAAATTCTAAACGCCCATGTTTATGTTTGATTATCATTACTTTGTGTTTATGAATTAAAGATGAAGGGATTGACTAACTTGTAAAGAAGGATAAGTGGTACACGATTACACTCCTTGGACGAAGTTCTTTTACGAGTACTTGCTCGAGGACGAGCAAGAGCTAAGTGTGGGGGAGATGTTGACGGTGTATTTTGGTGCACCTAGCATGTTCATTACACTTTGGTTTGGATTTGATTATGGAACTAACCCGCCACTAGGCACACTAATCATATAACAAGTTCATCTTTGTGCATGCATTTGGAAGTGTTATGTTTATGTAGGAAATCATGGACATAAAGGACGGATTCGCAACAAGTTCAAAGGAGCATTCATGGAGTCTTGTTCGTGTTCATGAGCTTGCTGAAATTACTTCCAATGGTGGCGAGGACCGAAGTGCTACGAGGAACACCCCGGGGATTGAAGCGTAAAAGATCAAACTTCATGCAAAGAGAGTCTCCATCTTGATCGCGAGGATAACGGCGTCAAAATCATCCAAGTGGAGGGGGCAAAGTAGATAAGTGCATGAGGACCCACGGTGCAAAAAGGGCGACCGATCCGGGCCGAAGCCGGGCACGGGCCGGCCGGCCCAGGCGGGCCGGCCCAGCCCACTTCGGGCACCGGTTCGGTCCCGTCTTCCTTGCCCTCGAAGGATCTTCGACCCTAAATCCCCCGACGCGCCGCCAACACCGAGAGAGGAGTTTATTCGCACCAGAAGGCCATCTACAAGCTAGAGAGAGAGGAGGAGGATCTCCGGTGGGAGATCAACCACCTCGAAGGAAGCACCCTCTCGTGGAGAAGAAGGAAGACACCGGCGGAAGGGAAACCATGATCAACGGTGCCATGATCAGCACCTTGATGGGGTAATCTTCTCATTCGTCCATGGGTTGTAATCGATATTGAGATGTAATCGCACTTTGTCGGATTATCTATCTATCATCTTGTGTTGAATATACTTTAATGCTTAAGGCTTGCAACCGTGCCGTAGAGGGAGTAAGAGCTCCAATGCTTCCTTGGATCCATTCAATACGCCGTGGCCATCAAAGGTCTAGTCATGAATACCTTCGCGTAGTGACGATACGAGAGGAGGGAAAGGGCGAAACCGTGGTCACAACCCCGATAGATTAGATTGGTTTTCATGTCTTTAAGCGATTGCATGCTCTAGTATCGTAGACCCGTGGGCGAGTGTCTTCTTCCTTGATCGTTTATCATTCTCTCTAGTGTAGTTTAGTGTTTTCTAGTATAATATAGTTAGGGTTTTAGTAGCTAGTGTGTCGTTGTTGATCGAACGCTTGTAATCCCCTTGCTCCGCGGATTGACAAGAACCTTGGGAATCCCGTGGTGAAAAAGGTGTGGGGTCCGTACGCTTGCGGATCGTAGAGGGATATGTCTTTTATCCGTCAACATCGACCCGGTGGCGGTAGCTCGTCACTTGGAGGCGATGCGCCAGGCCGAGCAATGGATAAAGGTGAGTTGTCGACGCCCTTTAGTAGTCGATCTGCTGTGGATTCTGAGTACCCAGTTGACAGTTGTTGTTTGCTGCAGGATGTCGTGGAGAGATCCCGACTGAAGTCTGGCATGCTCCAGGGGTATGGCGACGTAGTGCTCTGAGCGGAGGCCTTGGAGGAACAACTCGTGAAGGCCCGGAAGCACTCCGCCATGCTCCAGTAGAAGCTAGACGGCGCCTTCGCCCAAAATCACAACGAAGTCCAAGATATGCAGGCGAAGAGCGACGAGCTGGTGCGGAAGAACAAGTCGCTCCGCAACAAAAATAAAGGTACGTGTTGTCTTGTCGAGTACCCATTGGAAGTACCTTGTAATAGTCTGACCCGCCTTGCTTGTTGATTGCAGAGCTTGAGACTCGTGTCGAGCAACTGAGGGCCTCAGAAGTCGACAAGAAGAATCTCTTCTACCGGGAGAAGGAGGCCCGTGAGGTACTTGAATATGACTATAAGCAGTTGGCTTACGAGTGCGATAAGCACATGGAGCTTCACATTGCCTCGGATCGTGACCTCGTCAACTGCTACAAATCTCTGCAGAAGCTGAACGAGGACTGCGAGAGGCTGCGGGCCCAGCTGAAGGAACTCGAGGAGGCCGCGCTTCCCATCGCGAGGCTACTGGTACCTCATCCGGGCGGACCGAAGATAGCTCCGTTGGTGGACCGACTGAGAGAGGCACCCAACCGTCTGGCGACGTACGTCAAGCACTTGGCGAAGTCGATCCCCAACCAGATATTGGCGTACATGAAGTCATACTTCCCGAAGGCTCCAGTTGATGTAGTCGCCAGCGGACTAGCCGCCAGCGCACGGCCGGGGAACACGATGCGCGAGTCGCCGGAGTAGATGGCGCCAATTGCTGAACAAGTCGCCAAGAAGCTTAACCTCCAGTAGTCCTGTAGGGTTAGCTTGTAGCAGTAGTTGTAGATAAACAAAGTTGTAATGAACTTGTTTAAATATGAATGAGAAAAACTTCCATAAATGAGTACTCGTTGTCGCGGTGTGTGTATGCAGAGTCCCATCATGGAGTTGTCACGAGTAGTCGTACTCGCTGGTAGACCCGTTGAGGGAAAGAGACAGTAAATCAGTTGATAGATAATCAAACTTTATTACTGAAAGAAGTACACCTGGATGGCCAGGGCCGTTTTACAAGAGTAGTCGCCAGGACCCGGAGGCCGCCTATGGCTAAGTAGTGCTAGGGCGTACAGCCGCTTACAACAGTAGATCCGTTAGTAGCCGCATAGGCTGGATCTAGGAGTACATGGTCTCTCAGTTAGACCGCTGCTGGAGTCCTTTGTTGCTCGGAGCAGCCCAAGATCCGTTAGTGGCCGTTAACGCTGGATCTTGGAGTAGAGTAGTCCGGAGACTGGTGCCTGGACCCGGAGGCCACTTACGGTGAAAGGGTCTTTGAGTGGTCGTGTAGACTTGAGCCCCCAGGGTAGTCAGTTGTCTAGGCATAGAATCGACAGAGCTGGTCGATATTCCACGAGTTGTTGACGTCTTCACCTTCGAGCGTCTGGAGGCGATAGGAGCCCGGTCCGGTCACCTTTGCAACTGTGAAGGGACCTTCCCAGGGCGAGCTGAGCTTGTGTAGTTCTTCCGTGTTCTGGATGCGGCGGAGGACAAGATCGCCAACGTTGAAGGATCGTTTCTTGACGTTGCGATCGTGGTAGCGTCAGATACCCTCGAGGTACCTTGCTGATTGGACGAGGGCAGCACAGCGAGCTTCTTCGAGTCCATCGATGTCAACTCATCTGCTGTCTTTCGATATGCATTCGTTGTATTGCTCCACTGCCGGTGAGTCCCACATGACATCAGCAGGGAGGATTCCTTCGGAGCCGTAGACCAGGAAGTATGGCGATTGTCCCGTCGGCTTGGAGGGTTGAGTACGTAGCCCCCAGAGTGCATTGGGTATTTCCTTGATCCACTTGCCTCCTTTGGTGTTGTTAGTGTCGTGTAGCCGCTTTTTGAGAGCGTCGAGCACCATCCCATTGGCGTGCTCGACTTGTCCGTTGGCCCGAGGATGGGCAACTGAGACATATCGGACGTCGATCCTGCTGTTCTCGCAGTACTCCCGGAACTGGTGATTGTTAAAGTTGGAGCCCAGGTCTGTGATGATGCGGTGGGGTAGTCCGTAGCGATGTACGAGTTCATCCAGAAAGTCGAGTACTCTGTCAGCCTTGGGGCATGTGACCGGCTTGACCTCGATCCACTTGGTGAACTTGTCGATGGGCACCAGTACTCTGTTGAATCCACCTGGCTCAGTGTGGAATGGCCCAATCATGTCGAGCCCCCAGTAGGCGAAAGGCCAGGTTGGCGGTATGGTGACTAGCTTGTAGGCCGGGACGTGCTGTTGCTTGGCGAAGTATTGGCACCCTTGGCACCTTCTTACGAGTTCTTCGGCATTGCCCAGAGCTGTGGGCCAATAGAAAGCTCGTCGAAGGCCTTGCTGAAAAGCGTGCGAGAGGACGCGTGGTTGCCGCAGACGCCTTTATGGATCCCCTCTAAGATGCCCTTGCCTTCTTCTCGGGGAACGTACTTCATGAGTACTCCAGAAGATGTGCCCCGTCTGTAGAGCTTGTCTCCGACTAGGACGTAGGACTTGGCGCGGCGGATGAGTTGCTCAGCCAAGTTCTTGTCCGAAGGAACCTTCTGCTCGCTGAGGTAGTCAATGAAGGGTTGCCTCCAGTCCATGTCGATCATCATGACCTTCTGGCTAGCCGCGGGATGTGCTGGATCAGTGGTCGGTGGCGCCGGCTCCTGGATGGATGGCACGTGAAGCTCGTGGACGAAGACACCCGCTGGTACTTGAGCGCGAGTAGAACCAAGCTTCGACAGGACGTCCGCTGCAATGTTGTTGTCGTGGACGACGTGGTGGAACTTCAGACCATAAGACTTGTTCTCGAGCTTGCGGACTTCTAGGCAGTAGGCATCCATGTTCTCCATGTTGCGGTCCCAAGACTTGTTGACTTGGTTGATGACCACTGCGGAGTCATCGTAGACTAGTAGCTGCTTGATGCCCAGTGAAGCCGCGAGGCGGAGCCCGTGCAGCAGAGCTTCGTACTCGGCTTCGTTGTTTGAGACCTTCCAGAAGATCTGCAGGATGTACTCGAGTTGTTCGGCCGTTGGGGAAATCAGGAGTACCCCTGCACCCGCGCCTTCGAGCTTGAGCGAGCCGTCGAAGTACATCACCCAGTGCTCTGGGCGCTCGGTTGGAGTAGGTAGCTAATTCTCCCGCCACTCCGCCATGAAGTCGACTAGTGCCTGCGACTTGATGGCTGTGCGTGGCTTGAAGTCGATGTTGAGGGCGACGAGTTCGACTACCCACTTGGAGATTCTTCCAGTAGCATCTTGGTTCTGCAGGATGTCGCCGAGCGGGTAGTCGGTGACGACGGAGATCGAGTACTCCTGGAAGTAGTGTCGTAGCTTTCGCGAGGTGATGAGCACTGCGTACAGAAGCTTCTGTACTGGCTGGTAGAGTTCCTTGGATTCTGACAGGACCTCGCTGACGAAGTAGACTGGGCGCTGGACTGGGTGGGTGTGGCCGTCTTCCTGCTGTTCAACGATGATGGCAGTACTGACCACATGAGTAGTCGCAGCGAGGTAGAGCAGCAGCTTCTCGCCTTTGCGAGGAGACATGAGGACTGGTGGCTTTGATAGGAAGTACTTGAGCTGGGCAAGGGCTTCTCTTGAGTCCACACGAACTTCTCTTGATGTTTGAGTAGTTTGAAGAAGGGGAGCCCCCGTTCTCCAAGCTTCGAAATGAATCTGTTCAGAGCCACCATGCACCCGGTTAGCTTCTGCACGTCTTTGATGCACGTGGGAGCTTTCATGCTGGTGATGGTGGAGATCTTCTCGGGATTGGCTTCGATGCCGCGGTGGTTGATGAGGAAGCCGAGTAGTTTGCCCGACGGTACGCCGAAGACGCACTTGTTCAGGTTGAGCTTCCAGCGGTACTCTCGCAGAGATGCGAAAGTCTCTTCAAGATCGGCGATGAGCGTGTTGGAGTTTCTAGTCTTGACGACCACGTCATCCACATAAGCTTCAACGTTCTTGTTGAGTTGCCTCTTGAAGCAGGCCTGGATAGCTCATTGGTAGGTAGCGCCGGCGTTCTTCAACCCGAAGGACATGGTCATGTAGCAGTACGCGCCAAACGGGGTGATGTACGCGGTCTTCTCCTGGTCTTCTTCCTTGATCGCGATCTGGTGGTACCTGGAGTAGCAGTCGAGGAAGTAGAGCAGGTCGCAGCTGAAGGACCGATACGGCGAACCAGAGAGGGGGGGGGGGGGAGTGAATGGGAGCCGATAAAATTTCTTCTTGAAGGAGATGGAAACTCCAACAAGATGAACGCGGTTTCCAACACACGTCTCCGACTTACTACCCAAGTTGGACAAGCCCACGTAGCCACTGGAGTGCCACTGGACCTAGGAACCAACACACAACCTTCCGACCCAAGAACGCAGCGGAACACCAAACCTCGAGTCTACAGACCCACACCGGTCAGACCGGTGAGCACCACCGGTCTGACCGGTCCCTGCTGGTGAAACTAAGCAACTTTCACTAAGTGGCTCTACACTGGTCAGACCGGTGAGACACACCGGTCAAACCGATCACAGCCTGAAAGCCCCCAAGGCACCAAACGGGCCAACTGACCACCAAACTGACCCAAACTCGAAACAGCAGCACCACGGGACAACAGCAAACACACCAAGACGTTCACCCGAGCAAAATCCCACAGAGGGTTGCATCGGTCAGACCGGTCAAGAGCACCGGTCAGACTGGTGTAGCCTGGGCAGCTCGGGATGAACAGCACCCGCGGGTCAACTCCCCCAAGTACAAACCTCGATCTCCCGAATCGCTCCACGGACTTGAACAAGGCTTTGGGGATATTAGGAACACCTCATGAGGAGTCCATAGCCAAGTTTAATCCCACCAAAACTCGTCCAAAAAGGAGGAATCAAGGAAATCCCGCCAAGACCACTTCCAACCCAAGAACTCAAGAAACCCCAAAATCGAGCACCTTTACTCACGGATTTGGGAGGGGAATCACAGCCCAAAGAACCACGAAGGGTTCCCACAAATTTCCCCCATCAAATCCCCAAGAGAAAGGTCCCGAAAACACCCCAAAGAAATCACCAAGAGAGGGCTCCGAAAATCACCACCAAGAACAACCGGGGAAAACACATCCAAACCTTGAGGAACCGCGCCGAATCATCTATACATGAAACAAAGGTTCATACAAGGTCTAGCAAGCCGCCCGATCATCCATCCCTCTCAACAAGATATCTCCATGAAGCTCTCTTGCTAGTCCTATGGAAAACCTAAGGAAAATAGGACGGAAAATGGGAAAACAAATGAGCTAGGGTTCCAAGAGTTGGCTGCCATCCTCTCACCTCTTGGGTTATATGGAGGCAACCGAAAGTCTAAAATGCCCTTTCCTAATAACTAGGGATACAAGCCCCTCAAGGGCGGATTTGGAAGTCTTCATGTCTTCACCATCGGACGGATGCCCGGCGACCGCACCCTGCGTAGCCTCGACGCAAGCCATGTGATCCCGACGCGTGTCCTCCGCTTCGAAGTCTCCGGACTGCGTCGTCGCACACCGGTCAGACCGGTGCTCCTCACCGGTCAGACCGGTACCCACCGGTCAGACCGGTCAGACCCACCGATCGACCGGTCCGGCCTCGCCGCAAAGACCGCTCTCCTTCGGTTCTTCGGTCTTGGCTTTGTAAATCAACCAAGGAACCCAGTGGTTTTCTGGTGAACCACCGGAAACCCCGCGAACTCGGTGTAGCCTCCGCCAATCTCCACTCATGACTCGGCTCCCACGTAGTCCCGGCTCGACCTTGGTTTTGAGGCTCTACCAAGAAACCGTCCATGACTTCATCTTGTTGTTCATGCCACCATGCGGCCCGCACTTGACCCCGCTGGCCACCGGGTCCCTCGAACGAAGCCTACTTGTCTTCTCCACACCTGGAGGCCTCACCGGCGACGACCTTTCGCGCTTGTTCTTCACCTGCACCAACACCAGTCAAGCCGCAACCTGCACCTGCAATACTTAGTCAAGAATCAGTCCACACAACGTTGTCAATCACTCGTCACACAAGGAGGCGACCATCCACCGGTCCTCGAACCACACATGGTCCTCAATCTCCCCCTTGATGAGTGCATTGACAACACCCACACGAAAGTAACAAGAGAGGAAAGAAAAAGAAAAGAAACGAACAAAAAGAAACTCCAACAAGCGATCGAAAGCCAAACAAAGACAAAGAGCAAGATCACTTGAAGAAGACAAGTCTCGGACCCCTTAGGCAAGGGCAACGGCTCGACACATCCGAGACAAAAACAAAGCTCAAGCAAAGAGCGCGAACCACCGAACCAAAGCTCAAACACCACAAAGAGCTCCCCCTGCACACATGCAAGCTCCCCCTGAACCAATGCACCTCCCCATGGAAGAATGCATGCAAACCAACTGAAAACAGGGCAGCTGCAGCAACTTCATCTCACACCGGTCAGACCGGTCATCACCACCGGTCAGACTGGTGCCCAACAAGTTCACAGGACCAGCACTCACACCGGTCAGACCGGTGCTCCTCACTGGTCAGACCGGTGTACAACAGAGCCCAGAAATGGCTCGAAACCACCTGAAAACCTTCTGAATGCGTCCAGTAAGCCATTTCAAGCTCAAACTTCTCCCCCTTATTGGCAATGCATGAATCAAGCCAAAAATGCAAAATATTCAACCTAGAGCTTCTCAAATAGACAAAATTCAACAAAGAATGCTACACATGTCCAAATGAGCAAGTTAGATACTCTACGGCTTCGTATCGATCTCAACTACATGATCACCAAGTTTCACAACCATTGAACGAAGCTAAGATAGATTTGGGCAATTTTGCGAAAAACTTGCCTCTCATGAGCAAAGTCCTAAACATGATCAAAACATATCAAAATGGCAAAGCCACACAAACTTCATGCTAGGACAGCCATTCTAATCATAAGACCATCACAAACACCCATAAGCACCTCATGTCATGTCAAAGCCACCGAGCCATGTGCCTACTTCTATGTATGAGACTTCTCATTGGTAGGCATCATGCAACGGTTTAGCACCCAAAGCAAACTAAATTCAGCACATATGACATGGGAGCACATTTTCCAAGCATTTTATATTTCATTTTCAGATTTGTAAATGGTACATGAAATGTCTTTGCGACAAAAAGGAACTTATGCTCCTCCACAAGATAAATCAAGAGGGCTAAACATTCATGATGGCAAACGAACCTTTGGCCCCATATGATCAATAAACTAGCTATCCAACCACAAATTAAGCATAACCAAGCCACTAAAACATGTCAAGATCATATAAAGGCATTTACACATGAGAGAGCATACATGTGACAATGTTTCAAAAACATAGCCATCAACCATGGATTATTCATCAAGATCATCAAGAGCTAAGCCAAACTAACCATAGCATACCAAACAAGCTCACAAAGACATAAATAGCATTCCATGGTGAACAATGTATATGAGAGAAGCTTTTCCTAACCAATGCATATGATACAAAATGCATGCAATCTAAGATACAAGGATGCCTATACATCATGTTACATATGCCATGCCAAATGCAAGAAATGCACAAAGGAAACTATACATATGTTACAAAGGAGCTCCCACACACAAAGCTCACAAACCACTGGCTCCTCGAGGGGAGGCAAAAAGGGCTCGACACCACCGGCAAATGAGCAAAGGAGCACAATACTCACAAGCTCCCCCTAAACACATGCACTAGGGCCAAAGAGCATACAAAGCTCACCCTACACACATGAGATAGAGAAGGAGCAAAACAAACCAAGTGGCTTGACCAAGGCCACACACTCGAAGGTCACAAATACACTTACCTTTATCATTTCTTCACAATTCACTCATCCTTGTCCACCATCCCCGAAAGTGATGCACCTACATGTCACCACCGGGATATGAAGCCGAAGAACCACCCCCGGTATCAACCAAATGTTCTCCGGGCCATCCACCTGCAACTCAAAACCAAGAGCGAGAGCGAGCAAATGACTCAACACTGGGGTTAGTTCCAAATGTGTAAACCAGTGCCTAGCCATCTGCTCGAAAGTGGGGTTAGCACAAACAAAACCATCTTTCCTACCAAAGCTACCTCCACGAACACCACTACGGTAACCACCATGAGGGAACCAACCCTCTCTGCCTGGAGGAGCACCAAAACCACGAAAGAAAACCCGTGGACCATCCCTCCTCTCCTTCTCAAAGCCATGACTCCTCCCATCCCCGTAGTGAGCTCGAGGGGGAGAATGCCTAGCAAACTGACCTCCTGCAAACTTTCTAGACCAACCACCAGAACCACGACCTCCATAAACAACCCTCGCACCTGTACGAGCACGAGACCCAAACTCGCTCTCGTCCGGAGCTCCGCACCGGCGGTCCGACCGTGCCCCACACCGGTCTGATCGGTGTAGCCTGGGCAGCAGCACCTCCAACAGCCTTCCGCTCTCCCCAAGCCCGACCTGACCTCACACTCGCCTTGGCCCTGGGCAACTGCACACGAGGCTCAAGTACACCATCAGAAGGGTGGTACTTGTCCTTGTTAGCCCACTCCTTCGCCATTCTCTCCTCACGCTTCCTCTTGAAGCAAAACGTTCTCTTGTGACCATCCTTTCCACAAAACTCATAATGGAAACGGATTGATCTGGGCTTAGGCTTGGGATGAGGCTCTTCACAAGGCTTCTCACTTGGTTTCTCACTAGGCGTTTCACTTGCATTCTCGCTAGGTTTTTCTCTTGGTTGGTTTGGCTTGGATGCAAACTTGTCTTTGGGTGTGGGTTGTGGTGGAACTGAAACATTCCCAAATTTCCTTTCTCTCTCACCACTGCCCTCACTAACCTTATCCAATCCCAAAGCCCAACCGTCAAACCGCTTACAGCTAGCAATCATCATACCAAGCTGAGGTTCTTGACTCGACAACCAACTTAGTGCTTCACGCAACTTATCATTCTCATCTTGCAAGCGACCAACACATTTTCCAAGATCCAAATTCTTCATAGCATGCAACTCACATGTAGAGCAAGAAGTAGGAATAGGCACTTTCAAATCAGCCTCAAGCGAAACAATGCGAGAACGGAGCTCAACAATTTTCTCATGCAAACCAGGGCAAGAAGTGCAAGCACCAAGCAAAGTGGGTCTAGATTGTAGCTCAGCCAACTCAACCCTAAGCACATCTAGTTCCTCACACTTGGAGGCATACTTCTCCCTAAGATCGGTCAAATCGGCTAGGAAAGCGAGCAATCAAGCACAATCATTGTCATCGAAACAACAGGGCTAGCCTTAAGAGAATCAATTTCAAGCTTGCTATCAAGAACTTGTGTTTCTAGCTCAGCCACTCTAGTCCTAGCATCCTCGAGCAAAGATCTAAGCTCCTTCCTAAGCTTCTTAGCCTCTCTAAGCATGTGATCGCGATTATCAAGCAAGTCAACCAACTCCTCATTCTCCTTGCGCAAAGAAGAGAGCTCATCACATACCTCATCCTCGGAATCCAAGTCCGAGGCGTCCTTCTGGCTTCCCTTGCTGCTCGAACTGCGAGCCATGCCGCAGAAGTCGTCCTTGAGGCTTAGGCCCATTACACAAAGGCCGTTGAGATACTTGCCAAGGATCTTCTTCTTCTTCTTCTTCTTCTTCTTGTCATCCTCTTCGTCTTCATCACTTGAGCTTGAAGACGTGTCCTCGGAATCGGACTCGATGTCGCTTGATCTCTTCATCTTCTCTCGAGACCGAGCCTTCTTCCCATGTTCATGATCCTTATTCTTGGACTTCTTCCTCTTGACCATGAACTTGTGCTTGTCGTGGTTGTTCACCTTCGAACACTCGGCGAAATAGTGTCCAGTCTTGCCGCACTTGAAGCATGTCCTCGTGTTCCTCCTCATGTTCACCCGGTTCTCGTGCAGCCTCTCGAACCGCCTCGTCAGGAGCGCCAGCTCGTGCTCTCCAAGCACGTCGAACTCCTCATCTGGCATAAACATCAAAGAGGACAAAGAGAACATTCTTGTGGATGGGTTAGTGTTAGCCTTTCCATTTGAACCACCGATGAGGGCGAGACTATGAGAGTCAGTCGGGCCCTCGATCTTGGTTGTCATGCCCCTATCCACCTCAGCCGACTTGAGCTTCGATTACAGCTCATTCACCATCAGAGTGTCATACTTCTCTGACTCCACAATGGCCTCGAACTTTCCGCCCCAAATCGTACGATCCAAAGAGTGTAAGAGCTTGACCGCTCTATCATGATCATCGTACGGGAGCACGTCCACATTGGCCCTCATGTTGTTCACAACCACCGTGAACCTCTGAAACAAGGCATCAATGGACTCACCGGGGAGATGAGTGAAGTTCTCGTACTCTCTCCGTTAGGTCGCATACATCCGTGCCTGAACCTGGGCATTCCCAACATGAGCCTTCTTCAACACCGCCCAAATCCTACAAGCCAAGTGCTCAGTGTGCACCCGATCGAACTCGGGCTGACACAAAGCACGAAACAAGTAGTCGACCGCCTTATTGTTGGCGTCGAATCTGTCCCTCGATCCTGGAGCGAGGAAGTCCATCGGCTGGACATAGCATGTGTTCACCGTGACATCCCAAAGGATCTGACCCTTTCCGCGGAGAAACGCACCCATCCGCTTGCTCCACATCTGGTAGTTCTTGCCATCGAAGTGTGGAGGACCCGAACCCCGTTCCTGGTACGCCATCCTTGGATCTTAGACTGGTTAGAGTCAATAAAGACCCGAACCGGCTCTGATTCCACTTGAAGGACCGATACGGCGAACCAGAAAGGAGGGAGTGAATGGGAGCCGATAAAGATTCTTCTCGAAGGAGATGGAAACTCCAACAAGATTAACGCGGCTTCCAACACACGTCTCCGACTTACTACCCAAGTTGGCCAAGCCCACGTAGCCACTGGAGTGCCACTGGACCTAGGAACCAACACACAACCTTCCGACCCGAGAACGTAGCGGAACACCAAACCTCGAGTCTACAGACCCACACCGGTCAGACCGGTGAGCACCACCGGCCGACCGGTCCCCCGCCGGTGAAACCGAGCAACTTTCACTAAGTGGCTCTACACCGGTCAGATCGGTGAGACACACCGGTCAGACCGATCACAGCCTGAAAGCCCCCAAGGCACCAAACAGGCCAACCGACCACCAAACTGACCCAAACTCCAAACAGCAGCACCACGGGACAACGGCTGTCGGTGCGGAATATGGTCCCGACACTAACCAGTAGAAAGCGCCGAGGTCTATCCCTCAATGGTCGATGCTAAGTAACGAGTGACACAGGGTTTTTATCCTGGTTCCGGCCGAGGGGGCCGTACGTCCAAAGGCGGTGGCGTGCTCGAGGCACTATATTACTTAGCACCGGGGGTGCCTGTAGTGGGGCGGCTACAAGCAAGGCGGGAGAGGAAGCGTGGCTTCCTAGTCCCTGTTGTGTTGGCTGAAGATGTCGCGGAAGAGTTGGAGAATGAGTACGTGGTGTGTCGTGTGTTTCTATTTGTGGCCTAGTGTCCCCCGCGGCTGGGGGTTCGTCCCCCCTTTTATAGATCAAGGGGGAGACGGATTACATGCGCGCCGTGCTATCTAGCTACGTGGGGAAGCACGACGTGCTACGCTGTAGAGTGGGCGGCCGTCCGGGCGATCCTTGCAGCGATCTGGTCATCATGGCCTATCTTGTACCCGAACAGTGGCGGTTCGAGGGTAGGAGAGCAGCGGATGGCGGTGATGTCCTCTGACAGGCTCGAGGGAGGTGCTGACGCTGGCCTGTACGGGGCACAGGAGTAGGTAAAACGGCGTCCCTTCCCGACGCGCTTCACAGTGCTGGGGTCGTTGCTACAGCGCCTGGCGTGCGCCTGCACGCGCGGGGACGGCGGCCATCGTCGTTACGGTGGCGGGGATGGCGATCCACCGGCCTAGCGCCTCCACCTAACCCCCCCGTAGGGTCACAAGAAAGTGAATCGAGGGTGCAACCGGCCCCCCTTCGAGGGCTCGGCGCGTCGGCCGTCATGGGAGCAGGCGCACGGTGTCACGGGACCGACACCGGCCGCGCCGCACGCTCCCTCCCCCACGGTGATGGGGATGGGCTCCTCCCCGGGGAGTTGGTGCGGCGGCACCGGGCGCGAGCCCCGGCGCATGATGGCGCCGTCCCGCCGGTGTCATGGCGTTAAATGCCCGTGTACGGGGGCCGGCGCATGCGTGAGGGGCACCCTCGAGCGTGGCGGACCCCGGTCGAGGGTGGGGACGTACCCTCGGGCGAGGCGGAACCCGCTCGAGGGGGGGAGCGAGCCCTCGAGCGAGGCGGAGCCTGCTCGAGGGAAGTGCTGCCCCTCGAACGGGGCGGAGTCCGCCCGAGGGGCGCGCGTCCTCGAGCGAGGCGGAGCCTACTCGAGGGGATCTCTAAGAGGGCCGCCTTGGTGGGCCGTCGGGGTCCCTGTGGCGTGGGCCGTTTCCTGCAGGGTTAGGTAAATTGCGTTTTGGCCTTGCTCCGGATTTTAAGTGAGGATCCCCCCGTTGTTTAAGGGGACCCCTAGGGCTGTCCCCGACAGTAGCCCCCGAGCATCTGTGGGTTTGCCATTGAGGCTCCCGTAGATGCTGGAACCCACTGATAGGACGTTCTTCCCTCCTTGTCCTGCGAACGCTTTCCGTGGGGCCGCGTCAGCGGACCCGCGGGTCTAGCCCCCGAAGCCCTGCAGGAGTGTGGGTGCTCCTGCAGGGGTTAACCGCGAGAACTGGTCAGAGGGCGTGGCGCATGTTTCAACCGGCCTCGGCAGTGTCTCAGCCGGCTTCGGTGGCGCACGCGCTGCTGGCGCTGTCTCCGGCGGGTGCAGGCCAAGGAGGTGTGGCCGTGCGTCAAGCCCCCGAGGCTGGGCCCGTTCGAGGCGATCGGGCAGAGCTTTACGACTTGTTTTTTAACGCGCCCTCGTCGTCCCTCCGCGGGACGGAGGGTGAGGTTTCCGCAACTCCCATCGAGCGGGTCGCGAATTGCGGATTCCTCGTCGAGCTGCTAGCGGGTGGTTCAAGTGGACGCCCATGCCCCGTTCGATAAGGGTAGGCTGCGTGGTCCGGAGACACGTCCATGGAAGCGCTTGCGTGGGTTTGCTAGGTGGGGCTCGGTCCCATTCGATAGGGACCGAGGGCGCGGAAGCTCTCCGTCGGTGGGATCCCTCGGCTAGCTGCCCTCGCTGGCTCTCGAACACGACATGTGGGGCACCCTCGAGCCGACGGGCTCGAGGAAACGGCTCGAATGCGCGTGCCCTCGTCGTCCCTGACTCTGCGATCTGGGGCGCCTGTTCGAACCCGTCGAGGGTCAGGCTTCGAACCTCTGATCAGTAGGGCCGTGCGGGGCCGCGCCTGGACGGCCCCGTCTTTTGCGTTTGCGGTCGTCGAGGGATCTGGGCGAGCCAGCCCTCGAGGCGCAGGTTGTTAGCACGACGTGGCATGGGTGCCCGCGGTGCCTGCTTTACTTCAAGCAAGGCGACCTTCTCACGCGTGTGCCCTTTTTTAGAGAATTGATATTGTCTCGAGCCAGGGGCTCGTGCCGCTCGAGGGTTTTGCGTGGCATGGGTACTCGTGGTGCCCGCTCTACATCCAGCAGGCCCCTCGGACGACCTTCTCACGCCGATGTCCCTTCGAGGGCTGACATCGTCTAGAGCCAAGGGCTCGTGCCGCTCGAGGGTTTTGCGTGGCATGGGTGCCCGCGGTGCCTGCTTTACTTCAAGCAGGCCCCGGGCGGCCTTCTCACGCCGATATCCCATCGAGGGCTGTTATCGTCTGGAGCCAAGGGCTCGTGCCGCTCGAGGGTTTTGCGTGGCATGGGTGCCCGCGGTGCCTGCTTTACTTCAAGCAGGTCCCGGGCGGCCTTCTCACGCCGATATCCCATCGAGGGTTGTCTTTGTCTCGAGCCGGGGGTTCGCCCCGCTCGAGGGTTCTCCTTGCTTGGCAAGGGACCGGGTCATTAAATGCCTCGCAGTCGAGGCTGCGGTTTTTGCAGCGCGGACGCGCCTTTTTAGGCGGCGCTGCGGCGCGCGCGCGCGCGCGTAGTGGGCGGCGTGGCAGGTGGACGTGACCGCTCGCCTCGGTCCCTGCAGGTCTCCGCCGTGATGATGGCCCGTCTGCGGTGATGTGGCCGCTGCGGTCGCGGTGGGGCCCATTCGTCGGCGTGAGGAGAAGATTCCCTGCAGTTAATGCGCGCGGGACATCCGCCCCGGAGAGCTCGCCCGCGGCTTATAAATCTGAGGGGAGAGGGAGACGGCGGTTTTTTACCTTAACGCCTCACCATTTCAGCCCCCCTGCGCCTTCGTCTTCGCCTCGCCTTTACCACCGCGCGGTGTCGCCATTAGAGCTCATCTTCCGTTTCTCGCCCTCCGCTCTCGCATTCCTCCGCCTTCTTCCATGGTGCCGCTTCCGCCCCTCACGATCCTTGACCCATATGCCTGGGAGCGGTTGACGGTGACCCCGCTGGCCCTTGGCGAGCTGGTCGCTGCCGGCCAGCTGTCGGCGAACGAGGATGGACGCCCGGCGGAGTGGATAGTGCCGCCGGCGGCGGACCGCGCGCCCAACCCGCCGGAGGGCTATGTGGTTAGCTTCGTCCGCTTCCACGAGCGGGGCTTCAACGCGCCGGCGAGCAACTTCATGCGGGCGTTGTGCCACTACTACGGCGTGGAGTTGCACAACTTCGCGCCCAACGCGATCTCGCAGGCGGCCACGTTCGTGGGCGTCTACGAGGGGTACCTGGGAATCCCAGTCAACTGGGAACTCTGGGTACACCTCTTCCGGCGGAGCTCTTCACGCAGCCCCACGACGGAGCCGAGGACCCGCCGCGCGGTGCGCGCCGGCGGGATGTCGCTTGCCCGCGGGGGCGGTTCAAGGACGTCTACATCCCCCCGCACCATGACGACGAACAACGCCGGCTGGGAGCGGGGATGGTTCTACTTGCGCAACGCTGAGCCCGGCCTCCCCCCGTACACCGGTCGGGTGTTCAAGGAGAGGCCCAGCTCTTGGGGCTACGGGGTGTCCACGGCCCAGCATCGGAGGCGACAGGACTCGGTCCTGGCCGCCCTGAAGAGCCTGGCGGCGCAGGGGCTGACAGCATTGGGTGTCCTCGCCTTCCTCCATTACCGGCGGATCGTGCCTCTGATGGAGAGGCCGCTCTGCATCTTTGAGATGACGGAGGCGGCGAACCCCGTCGATCTGGCGAGGTCGCGGATGCTCCCGACCCCTCTCGGGCGGGCGTATGCGCTCACCCGGGCGCGGAACGCCGTCGACACCCGGGTGCCGATGCGCCCGGACTGGACCCCGTGGGACCTCGAGATGCTCCCCACCGGCCCATTGGTGAGTGTGATCTTTGATTTTGTTTCAGTTCTTGGTGTTGCTTCTGCCTCCTGACGCGTCCTTGGTGTTCCTGTATGCAGCTGGTGAGCTTTACTGCCTCCAAGTCCGTTCCGCCCACCCCCGACTCCCGCGCGCTTGGTCGGGCGGCGCAGCAGCGGGAGCAGGAGCGGGCGGTGCGCGAGGAGGGAGCGCGCGAGGCGGCACAACGAGCGCCGCGAGCGACGGAGCGCGGAGTATCGTCGGCGCGAGGAGCTGGGGCTCTCCTCCCCGGGGATTGAGGAGTACTCGTCCTCGGAGGAGGACGAAGAGGAAGAGGCTGAGGGGGGAGGCCCCTCTGATAGGTGGGAGCCCTCGCCCCCATCGCCGGAGCCGGCTCTGGCGGCAAGGGCGGCATCGCCGGGGGCGGGCGCAACGGCGCCCGTCGCCGGGGCAATCGACATCGGGGGCGCGCGCGCGCGCGCCGGGGCGCGCGGCGCGCTCCTCGGGGGCGCGCGCGGCGGCGCGGCGTCGGGGGCGCGACGGCGGGCGCACTCGCACGCGGGGCGAGCGTACCGCGCGCGCGCGCGGCGCGCGTCGGGAGGCGCGGCATCGGGCGTGCCCGTGCGCGGGGCGGGCGCGACACGCGCGCGGCGGCGCCGTCAGGAGGCGCGGCGGCGGGTGTGCCAGCTGCGCCGGCCTCATCCGCTGAGGCCTCGAGGAAAAGGAAGCGTGCCTTCTCCTCTTCGAGGTAAGGGGTTCGACCTTATATTTTGGTCTGGTTTTTTGATGATCAGGCGTTCTAACCCTCCGTTCGTGCCTGCGCAGGGTGGTGCCAACTGTGCCTCCCCTCGCACCGGCCAAGGTGCTGAGGACGGACGCGTCCATCCCCACCCGGCGGCGCTCGTCGAGGGCGTCACGGGCGGGGGCAAGCACGGCGGTGGTGGGCGAGAGCTCGCAAAGCCCGGGCCGAGGCCTCGAGGCCTCGGCCGGCGGATCGGCCCGCCGCGGCGCGGCCCGGGCGGTCACCGAGGAGCGTCCGGCGCCGGCCATTGTGGGGGCGCGGGGCCGCGGCGGCGGCGGTGGCGGAGGCGCAGCCCCGCAGGGGGCGTTCGTCGTGGAGGCGCGGTCCGTGGCGCCACCGCGGAGGAGGCGGAGCGGGTGCAACTGCGGCGGCGCCGTCGTCGCGAGGCGCGGCCGGAGGTGGTGGCCGTGGAGCCGCGTCCGGCGCCCGCGACCACGGAGGCGCGGGTGGAGGCGCCGGTGGCGGCGGCGCGAGGGCCGGTGACCGCCGGCGGTTCCCGGCGGAGGTGGTGGAGGTCCCGGACGACGACTCCCCCGCCGCCGGGTGGGGATTAGTGGGGTAGCTTCCCCACACGCTCCCCCGAGCCCCTCGGAGGGGGCCCTCGTGAGGCGGCACGAGGGGCACATGGTGGCGGGGGACCGAGGACACGGTGCCGAGGCCTCGTCCTCCCGCGCCGGCCACCCCGCCCGGGTGGAGGGGGCCGTCGACGATCCCCCCCGCGTTTGCCGACGCCGGGGGAGCGAGGAGCTACGGGGGTGAGCTCCGAGCCACGGCGCCACGCTCAACCGCGCGCTGAACGAAGCGCTGCAGGTCCATGGCGGCCCTGCATGGCGCGTCTTCCAGGTAGGTCGTGGTTGCTTGTTTTTCTTCCATCTCTCGCTTTTGCGTGCTGTCTCCGTGTCGTAGCGCTTACGGGTTTTGATTTGTGGGTGCCAGGAGCTCGAGCGCCGCGCCCACGACAAGTACGACGCCTTCGACCGGGTGAACGCCGAGGTCCACCAGCTCCGGGAGCGGTGCAGCGCTTTCGATGCGCTTGCTGACGCCCTTAGGACGCCGGATAGCTGGCTGGCGTACCGGGCCATGGCGTGGCGCGACGAGCTCCCCGAGAGCTCGAGGCAGGACCCGGCGCGCCGCTCGAGCCTCGAGCGGGTCCGCACAGCCCTCATCGATCGTGATGAGGCTCTGTGGCAGGCGCGCTCTGACTTGGAGAAGATGCGGACGCTGGCCACCAATTGGGGAGGCGGAGGTGGCCAACGTCCGCGGCGAGAACCGGGAGCTCCGTTCATCGCTCGAGGGGGCGCGAGCGCGAGCGGCGCCGGGCTGAGGAGCGGGCGCGCGGGGCCGGGAACGGCGGGCCAAGGAGGCCGACGACTTGAAAGCCGCCCTCGACACCAAGGCCGCGGCTCTCGTCGCCGCCGAGGAGCAGCTCCCGCAAGAGCGCACCGCCCGCCAAGGGGCCGAGGGGGCGGCTCCGGCGAGGAGCGAGGCCGCCCTCGTCGACGCCCGGACCGGCGCCGGGAGCGAGAGCGCGTCGCTTGCGAGGCGGCGCAGAAGTCTTTGGTGGAGCGGGACGACAAGCTCTCCAAGGCCGAGGGCGAGGTGATTATGCTCAGCATTACCAACGCCAATCAGGAGCTGTCCCTCCAGGAGCAAGGTGAGACCGTCAAGCGCCTCAAGCTGACGGTCGAGGCCGTGCGCCGCGACTTCGAGATGGAGAGGAAGCAAGTTGAAGGTGAGCCACTGTTTGACTCTTGCCTTGTTGGTTTTTCTGTTAGAGGTCTCGCGTTTCCCCTTTTTGATTTCTTTCTTGCCTTGGCGTTTCCAGGCTTGCGCACCGCCCTGGGGCATGCGGCTGAGCGGGCTGAGGCGCTGCAGGCTTCCTACAACTCCTCCGAGCGGAGAGCCGCAGGAGCTGCGTGGCGCGGCCCTCGAGACCTGCCGCGCCGTGGAGGAGGGCGAAGCACAGGCCGGCAGCTTGCTGGCCAGCCGCCTGCGTGCCCTTGGCGGTCACGTCACCGAGCGGATGCGCCGGGCGCTGCATCTGGGCGTCCAGAAGGCCCTCGGAGTGGTGCGGTCCCACTACGAGGTCAACTTCGAGGCGCTGGCGGAGGGCTACGTCGTTCCCGAGGGTGTCGAGGACGAGGTGGCGATGGAGCGTGTGGATGCGCTCGCTGCTGACGCCGCCGGGTCGCTCGCCGAAGTCTTTGAGGAGTTCCTCTTCCCGGACGCCGCTGACGCTGTCGCTCCTCCCGCCTGAAAGCAGTTGGGTACTTGGCCCATTTTGATGTGTATCAGTACTCTGGCCTCGTGGCCTTTTGTAAATAAACAAGTTGTTCTTGGACATAAACATTTGCTGTAATGAAGTCATTTGTCTATCACGCTTTTTGTTTCTCCTTCTTCCTGAGTAGATTCTAGTTAGGGGAGTTCGATTTTCGCGGGGGCCTGCTGGGTTGGAGGCGAGAGAGAAGGGCCATATCCACGCGGCGTAGGCTATCTCTGGCTCGCACGCTCCTTCCGCTAGGCCGCCTGCGCCCTGTTCGAATCGTTGCTCGAGGTTGAAGTAGGAAACAAACTTAGCGCGTGTGAGTTATTTCGTTTTTGCGCGAAAAATGGGACTTGGGGGGGGGTGCCCCCTGCAGTAGCCCCCGAGGGTAACTTGGGTTTCGGGGGAAAGCCGAGTTGCCCTTTTTATTAAACTTAAAGCTTTTACATAGTTGCAACCAACTAGGGCGTTGGTCGTGTGATTTTCACAACAGAAAAAATGCTTGGGAATCTTAGCTAGGGGTAGAAACGACGTAGTTGTTGGATGTTCCAAGCGTTGGTGAGCTCTTCACCGTCCTCGTTGGCCAGCTTGTACGTGCCGGGCTTGAGTACCTTCACCACGACGTAGGGTCCCTCCCATGGGGGTGACAGCTTGTGGCGCCCTCGGTTGTCTTGACGTAGCCTTAGGACCAGATCCCCTTCGCTGAAATCCCGCCGGCGTATCTTGTGTGCTTGGTAGCGCCTGAGGGACTGCTGGTACCTCGCGGAATGCATCAGGGCCACGAGGCGTGCCTCGTCCAGCTGATCCAGCGAGTCCTCGCGGGCTTGCTGGTTGGCCTCTTCGTCGTAGCCTTGAACCCTGGGCGATCCGTATTCTAAGTCCGTGGGGAGGACGGCCTCCGCGCCGTGGACTAAGAAAAACGGGGTGAACCCAGTGGTTCTGCTCGGGGTGGTCCTTAGGCTCCACACAACCGCTGGTAACTCTTGGAGCCATTTCCGTCCAGATTTGTTCAGCTGGTCAAAAATTCTAGGCTTTAGGCCTTGTAAGATCATGCCGTTGGCACGCTCTACTTGGCCGTTGGTTTGTGGGTGTGCCACAGCTGCCCAATCCACTCGGATGTGGAATTTGTCACAGAACTCCAAGAACTTCTTGCCCTTGAACTGGGACCCATTGTCGGTGATGATGGAGTTTGGCACTCCAAAGCGGTAGACGATGTCAGTGAAGAATGTTACCGCCTGCTCTGCCCTTAGGTTCGTGATGGGGCGCACCTCTACCCACTTGGAGAACTTGTCGATCGCGACCAACAAGTGGGTGAAGCCCCCCGGCGCCTTCCGCGAGGGGCCCGACGATGTCCGGGGCCCCCACACGGCGAAAGGCCATGTCACGGGGATGGTTTGCAGGGCATGGGCGGGCAAGTTGGACTTGCGGGCGTAGAACTGGCACCCTTCGCAGGTGCGTACGATTTCGCTGGCGTCCGCGATCGCGGTAGGCCAGTAAAAGCCCTGGCGGAACGCGTTGCCGACGAGGGTGCGGGGCGCGGCGTGGTGGCCACAGATCCCCGCGTGGATGTCCCGTAGGAGCTCGCGCCCCTCGGGAATGGGTACGCACCGCTGTAGGATGCCGGAGGCGGCGCGCTTGTACAGCTCGCCGTCGACGAGGGCAAAAGATTTGGCCATCCTGGCGATGCGCCTGGCCGCGGCCCGGTCCGCGGGGAGTTCCCTCGAGCGATCCAGGCGATGTATTTTTCACGCCAGTCCTCCTGGACAGGAGCTGGCTCGATGTCCATTACGTCGGCCTCGTGGGAGCCGTACCCCTCGAGGAGGGAGAGCACGTACGCCTCGTTCGAGGGGTCCTCATCCATGGGTTCCGCACCCGCTGGATTCGAGAGAGCCCCCGAGGGTTCGTTGTGACTCGAGGGGTAGGGCTCGAAGACGACCGAGGGTTGAGCGATGTCGCGCGCGAAAACGTTCGGGGGGACGGTGATCCGCCCGGACGCGATTTTGGCGAGCTCGTCCGCCTCCTCGTTGTACCGGCGGGGCACGTGGTTGAGCTCGATGCCGTAGAACTTGTCTTCGAGGGCTCGCACGGCTTTACAGTAGGCCTCCATCTTGTCGTCGTGGCAGCTCTCGTTCTTCATGACCTGATCGATCACGAGCTGCGAGTCCCCCCGCACGTCGAGGCGCTTGACGCCTAACTCAATGGCGATTTTGAGGCCGCAGAGAAGGGCCTCGTGTTCAGCCATATTGTTAGACGCGGGGAAGTGGAGGCGCACCGCGTACCGCATGTGTTCCCCGAGGGGTGACACGAAGAGCAGGCCCGCGCCCGCTCCTGTTTTCATCACCGAGCCGTCGAAGAACGAGAGTCCAAAGACTCCGCTTGGATCCGCGGCGGCGGTAGCTGCGTGTCCGTCCACTCGGCGACGAAATCCGCCAAGATTTGGGATTTGACAGCCTTGCGCGGGGCGTAGGCGAGCGTCTCGCCCATCAGCTCTACGGACCACTTGGCGATCCTGCCCGCGGCGTCGGGGTTGCGGATGATCTCCCCTAGTGGGAAGGAGGAAACCACCGTGACGGGATGGGCCTCAAAGTAGTGGCGGAGTTTGCGCCGCGCAAGAACTACTGCGTACAGCAACTTCTGGACCTGGGGGTAGCGCGTCTTTGTGTCTGACAGGACCTCGCTGATGTAGTAGACCGGCCGCTGTACAGGCAAGGCGTGCCCTTCTTCCATGCGCTCCACGACGATCACGGCACTGACTACCTGGGTGGTTGCGGCTACGTAGAGCTGCAGGGGTTCGCCGTCTTGCGGCGGCGTGAGGATCGGGGTGTGCGTTAGGGACGCCTTCAGCTTGTCGAGCGCATCCTGGGCCTCGGTGGTCCAGGAGAAGCGCTCGTGCTTCTTGAGGAGGCGATAGAGGGGCAAGCCCTTCTCACCGAGCCGCGAGATGAAGCGGCTCAAGGCGGCGAGGCACCCCAACACTTTCTGCACCCCTTTGAGGTCCCGGATCGGACCCATTCGTTCGAGGGCCGCAACCTTTTCAGGGTTGGCCTCGATTCCCCGCTGGGAGACAATGTACCCCAGGAGCATGCCTCGCGGCACTCCAAAGACACATTTTTCGGGGTTTAACTTGACCCCACTGGCCCGTAGGCAGCCGAACGCGACGGCGAGGTCGCCAACCAGGTCGTCCGCCTTCCTGGTCTTCACGACGATGTCGTCCACGTATGCTTCGACCGTTCGCCCGATGTGATCCCAAAAACGTGCTGCATGCAACGCTGGTATGTTGCACCCGCGTTTCTGATGCCAAATGGCATCGTGACGTAGCAGAACGTCCCGAACGGTGTGATGAACGAAGTCTCGAGCTGGTCGGACTCCTTCATTTTTATTTGGTGGTATCCGGAATAAGCATCAAGGAAGCAAAGCAATTCGCACCCAGCCATTGAATCAACGATCTGATCAATGCGTGGCAAAGGAAAAGGAACTTTAGGACATGCTTTATTAAGACTAGTGTAGTCTACACACATCCGCCACTTCCCATTCTTTTTCTTTACAAGCACGGGGTTTGCTAGCCACGTTGGGTGGAACACCTCCTTGATGAATCCGGCCTCGAGAAGCTTCCGCAGCTCCGCTCTGATTGCCCGTCGCTGCTCCTCGTTGAAGCGACGCAGTCGTTGCTGCACGGCGCGGGCGTTTGGCAGGATGTCAAGGGAGTGCTCGGCGACTTCCCTCGGGATGCCTGGCATATCCGAGGGGCTCCACGCGAAGATGTCGGCGTTGGCGCGGAGGAAGTCGACGAGCACCACTTCCTATTTGGGGTCGAGGGTAGAGCTGACC
This sequence comes from Cenchrus americanus, assembly GCA_947561735.1. NCBI lineage: Eukaryota > Viridiplantae > Streptophyta > Magnoliopsida > Poales > Poaceae > Cenchrus > Cenchrus americanus. Next base: position 121,254,018 of record OX387242.1, on the reverse strand, counting down.
CTCAACGCCTTGCCCTCGGGGCCGAGGGGGTCGAGGGGGACCCCCTTGGTCTGCTCCGCGGCCTCGAAGGTGCCAGCGTGCTTGGCGGCGGGGTCGAGGTCGTCGTTGACCATCTTCTCCAACGTGTTCACCAGCGCTTCATCCAGCGCCAGTGCCTCTGCGTGTTCCACGCACTCGACGTCGCAGTCGAACGCGTGCTCGATGGACGAGCCGACGGTGATGACGCCGTTTGGCCCTGGCATCTTCATCTTCAGGTAGGTATAATTGGGGACCGCCATGAATTTGGTGTAACAGGGCCGCCCAAGTATTGCGTGGTAGGCCCCTTTGAACCCCACCACTTCGAAGGTGAGGGTCTCCTTGTGGAAGTTCTTCGGGGTGCCAAACCAAACTGGCAGGTCGATCTGCCCGAGGGGCTGGACCTGCTTGCCGGGCGCGATGCCGTGGAACGGCTTCGTGCTGGGCCGCAGCTGGTCCAACCCGATCCCCATGAGGCGCAACGTATGCGCGTAGAGGATGTTGAGGCTGCTGCCTCCGTCCATGAGGACCTTCGAGAACCGGGCGTTCCCGATGATGGGGTCAACCACCAGCGGGTACTGGCCCGGGTTGGGGACACGGTTCGGGTGGTCCTCCCGGCTGAAGGTGATGGCGTCCTCCGACCAATTGAAGAAGGACGGAGGCGCCCTCTCCGCGGCGAGGACCTTGTGCCGCTCCTTCCTGCGCTGGCGGGTCGACATGTCGACGGTTGGCCCCCCAAAGATGAGGAACACATTTTCAACGGCGGGGAAGCCGCCTGCGTCGCCGTCGCCTCCGTCTTTCTTGGCCTCTGCCTCCTTCGCGGCGGCACGGCCGTAGAACTTCTTGAGCATATCGCACTGCTCAAGGGTGTGGTTCACTGGGGTCTTGTGGTAGGGACATGGCTTTTTCAGCATGTCGTCGAACACCCCCGGGCCTCGAGGGGCCGGTCGAGGGCCCCGTCGAGCCGGGTCAACAGCGAGGGCCTCGGCATTGCCGCCGTCGCGCCCCTGCTCGCGCGCCTCGCGGCGCGGCTTCTTCCCCTTCTTGCCCCGCTTGTCGTTGCGGTGCGGCTCCTTGGACTTGCTGCCCTCCGCGGGCGTGTCCTCCGTGTTAACACCAAAATTAGGTACGGAGTCTGATTTGTGGGTCCGGTTCGATAAAGAGTCCGTCTGGTGGAAGGAAGGGCTTTTTCAAAGATATTCAGCAAAAAGATCTGCGGTCGGCTATCTGCTCCGGTTCGGCAAAGGAACAGTAGAGCTGATTTTGCGGGATTGGACGGTGACGTGGCTCAATCAGGAGAAACGAATGGATGGATAGGCGATCAAGCTTATAGATAAGTTAGGCAATAAATCCATTCGAAGGTGTACTCAACGGGGTATAAATATGACCCCCGAATGTATGTAAAAACAATCAATCATTCTTCAATACACACGGCCTTACGCCAAACCCTAGAGTCCTTGTCGTGTCGTCGAGTTCTTCGAGAGGGCCAATCGATCCGCCGACCTCCGTGAGTACCGGCAACCTTGTATCATATCTAGTATCATGCGGTGGATTTAGACTTGATGCAAGTAGTCTTGTTACCATGCTTCGTGTCATGCGGTAGATTCAAGCTTGGTTCAAGAGGGTTTCTTGTTAGATCATGAGTCATGCGGTAGACGAAGATCTAGCTTGAAGCTAGTTATCGGCTCTATTGGGTTTTGGCAAGATCCAATAGATTCATTAAGTTACCCCGTGTTGTCTTGAGTTTTACTTTATGTTTTAATTCATGCAACACACCTTTGCCCAATCTAGATGGATTTGGATCGGCTATGTCTCTTCTATGATCCTTGTTCGAGTAGGTTTCATGTTTTAGCATGTGGGTCTTATGCTTTCCGATAGCCGAAACCGAATCGATCTAGGTTGTTACGTGTTGCGGGTTCAAGCTTGCTATGTTCGTATAAATCTTGAAAGAACCGGGTATCATGCGGTAGATGCAGGTTTTTGGGTTGCTTTGGAGCTAGTCATCCGGTGGATTAGATTCCCAAATCAGTCTGATAGATTTATTCACGTGGTAATGTTTGTTCCTTCTTCATGGACCCCGAATCGGCTGTTCAGCCGTATTCGGTTATGTTTCTTCACGAGTAGATCCCGTACGTTATTTATGTTTTAAATGATGTGTGCTTCTAGCTTTCCATATTTAGATTGTATCATGCGGTGGATAGATCTATTTGTGGAAAGTGGTACGGTTTTTCATGCAAATTGTATCATGCGGTGGATAGATTTGTTTGGTATCGTACCCGACGGATCTTAAAGTAACTAGACATGCGGTAGACTAGTGCTTTGGATCTATGCATGCTTGTTTAATACATGATCATGTCCGTGCTTTACTTTATCTATTTAATATTAATCTTCATGGGGATCGGTCATAACTTTGCGCGTGCATCCTTGTTTATACAAAGACCGATCGCTGTCACGCTTACGTCATCCATTCGGCAGTGTTCTTTTTTCCCCTTTGCGTTTTCCCGAATGGTCGTGGCTCTTTGACAGATAGCTTTCTATAGCTATGTGTTATCCCATCTGGCTCTTTAGCCGTAAATATGGAACTGTCTGGTACCACCCGGCAAGTTCCAAGCTTTGATATCTAACTGCCTTACCTTTTGTTAATTTTCAGGAAAAATTGACTGGCACGTCATTTGCTCTCTGTGCGTGTGAAGCCAGCTTTGTTCGGCTTGCTGTGTGATTGGCGTTGAGTGCACTTTTTGCGTCAACACATTTTTTGGCACGCCCAGTGGGACACAGCCGAATAGATTCAAGATGCCTGAAATTGCAGACCTTATGGATGTCAATCTTGAAGATCTTTCTCCAGAGCAGCGGCAGCAACTCCAAGACGTCGTAGATCAATTTCAGCAGAAGTGTCTGCTGTCGTTTAAGAAGAATAGGAGCGGTGTCCCGTATCTAAAGAACGAGATGCCTAGAGTGCTGCTGCCGGGGGAAAGCGATGCCACATCCCAGCAGGAAAAGGAGGAATGCGCGCGCGTATTCCAAGAATCGGCAGACTACATGCTCACCAAGCACAACAAGGCTTTCCTCGGGTCGCTCCAGCAGATGATGGTGGCCATCTTTGGCCCGGGCATGGAGCAAGCGTTCGGGAAGGCGCCCTTCCAGAAGAGCACCGTGGAGCTGGGTGAATCAAGCTCTCAGCCGCCGCTACGGAGCCAGCCACAGCAGCCTCCTCCTCAGAGCTCCGGAAGCCAAGCATTCCAACCTCCTCCGCAGGGCGCTGGGGGCAGCCAGTTCAGCCCCCGTTGCAAGCTTCAGGAAGTCAGCCAATCCTGCCGCCACCACGGAGCAAAGCACGAGTCGGCCCGTGCAACGCGGCCGAATCCGTACCAGCCTACGTACGGAGACCTAGCGTTCGGCTCGTCTGGGGCCCCACTTGATCCCGGTCGGAGAATTGCTCCGTCAACCAACTGGCTCCAGAAGAATCTGTACGGCGGTGGTTATCATGAAGTGGGAAACTACGGAGCGTTCGACGCCTTCCCGCATCCAGGGTACGCGCCAGCTGCAGGCGCGCAAGAAGATGACGCCCTAGCGCGCAAGATGGCCGAATTGATGCAAAATCAGTTCGGCCTCAAGCCAAAAATGCAGGACCCCGCCTGTAGGCCGCCATTCCCTGAGTGGTACTATAACGTGCTCTTGCCGCCAAGGGTGAAACCGCCAACGGAATTCACAAAGTTCTCGGGGCAGGACGAGACAAGCACGGTCGAGCACATCGCCCGTTACCTCATGCAGCTTGGGGAATGCTCGGCCGAGGAGACGTTCAGGGTTCGCTACTTCCCCGCCTCACTGACAGGTCCGGCTTTTCAATGGTTCTCGTCCCTGCCTCCTGAATCAGTGGCCAGATGGAAGGATTTGGAGCGTAAATTCCGCGCTCATTATTTCAGCGGCAGCTCTCTGAGAAGAAGCTGATTGATCTCGCCACCCTGAAGCAAAGGCACAGCGAAACACCGCTGGAGTTTCTTAGAAGATTCAGGGAAGTCAAAGGCATGTGCTTCTCGCTGAACTTGCCGGACGATCAGCTGGCTGATATGGCCGTCGCCGGGATGTTGCCGGTCGTGCGCGAGAAGTTATTTGGGATGGAGTTTGAGAACCTGGGCCAGCTATCACAGAAGTTGTCTCTAATGAGCAATCAGGCATATGGTCTTAAGAAGGACCCCAAATTTGGCAAGCAGCACGACGTCGCTGACATCTACAACCAGTTCTTGGACAAGGCTGATTTGTTCGAGGATTCTGATGACGAATTGGAGGTAGCTGCAGCGGAGATCATGTGGGGTAAGGAGCCCTTGACGATGAATCAGCGCTGGGTCAAGCAGACCAAGGGGACTTATGACTTTGACATCACAAAGGCTGACAAGTTGTTTGAGCTATTAGTGAAAGAAGGCCGAATCAAGCTGCCTGAGGGGCATTCTATGCTTCGGCCCGATGGAGTCAAAGGAAAATATTACTGTGGCTTCCATGACAGGGATTCACACTCCATCAACGATTGCAGGGTCTTCAGGATGAGGATCCAGAAGGCCATCCAAGAGGGGCACCTCAAGTTCGATAACAAGATGAAGCTGGATGGCCACCCCTTTCCTCAGAACATGCTCGGCTTTTCTGTCAATGCGATAACAGCCGAGGAGAAGGGTAAGGTCAAGGTCCTGACCTCAACCAGGTCCAAGCAAGGTGGAGCAGTGGACCCAGAAAGCCAGGTGACTCTGGAGCAAGTACAAGGTGACGCCCCCCGCATTCTCAAGAGCCACATCGAGATTGGGGAATCGTCCAGGCCTAAGCCCAAGGTGACATCGCGCATTCTCCTCAACAAATGGCAGCGCCAAATAGAGAAAGAGCGCTACCAGAAGCGGCGTCACGAAGAGGAGCAGCGCAGAGCTGAAGAAGAAGCGCGCAGAAGGGACCAAGAGCAGTACACGCGCGAGCAGGAGCGCGCACACTGGGGATGCGCCTTCTTCAGGCACTGCTGGAACGAGGGCCTAAAGCTGCCCACATTGAAGAACTGTCCTGAATGCAGCGACAGGTATGTCGAGTACAGGCAGGAAACTGCCAATCGCCGATCCGTCCACGAGAGACTTGGAAGGATCCACCCGAATGGGGATCGGCGTCAAAAAATTGAAGTCATCGATCATCCCAAGAAACGCCAAGCTGATCTCAGGTGGGCTGATCAAAGAAGAGGACGAGGATGACTACATCTGGCAGAAGGGGCAGTGGTGCCCGCCCGGCCTGCGCAAAAGCCAGAAGAGGCGGGTCCAGCGCTTGAGGAACCGCGAGATGAGACAAGCCGGGATCCAGACGAGGCAGATGTGGCGCCCCAAGGACCAACCGGAAGGATCGAAGCGTTCGGCTCCTACATGCATGGTATACTTTCTGCCGAACGAGTTCATGGCTCCTCGCTAACCGAGTTATGCGGGAGGAAGCTTCCTTTGATGACGAGCGACCCGAGGGGATGATGGCACAACCGGTGTCGGCCAGCGGGGCCATCTTCGACAAGCCGGCCAAGAATCGCCACATGAGGCCGCTGTACTTGAGGGGGTACGTCAATGGCAAGCCATTGACCAAAATGTTCGTCGACGGTGGAGCGACAGTCAACGTAATGCCGTACACCACCTTCAGGAAGCTTGGCATGGGCCCAAGCGATTTGACACCTACAAGCATCATCTTGAACGACTTCGCCGGGAACCCCTCAGACACCAAAGGATGCGCTCACGTGGACTTGATGATCGGGTCCAAGACGCTGCTCACCACCTTCTTTGTCATCGAAGGCAAAGGGGCCTACGGCTTCGTCGCTTGGGCGGGGACCGGATTCATGCTAATCTGCCGTGTCCCATCCACCATGCATCAACAGCTTATCCAGTGGGTGGATGATGAGATCGAGGTCGTCCAAGCGGATGACTCCGTGAGCATGGCCAACATGGAACCAGCCTTCTGGGAATACCAAGGCATCGATTGCTTCTCAGGGAAGGACTGGGGAGAAGGTCCTGTTGAAACTGTCAGCAGTGACCAACAGCCGATTCAAGCAGTCGGCTCTTACAGTAATTTTTAATGGAGAACCCCGTGGATGGCACTGATGGCAAATTAGGGCGAGGATTCATGTCGGCTGATAAGCTGGAAGAAATTGACATTGGAAGCGGTGATAAGCCAAGGCCGACGTTCATCAGTGCAAATTTGCAACCAGACTTCAGGGGGAACCTAATTGAGCTTCTCAAAGAATATAAGGATTGCTTCGCCTGGGATTATTCTAAGATGCCTGGATTGGATCGTTCTATCGTCGAGCATCGGTTGCCAATCAAGCCTGGTTTCAAACCATATAAGCAACCGCCCCGGAAAATCTATAAGGATGAGGTATTGGCCGATGTGAAGAAGGAAATTGAAAGATTACTTGATGCAAACTTCGTTCGGCCATGCAGATATGCGGAGTGGATATCTAACATCGTCCCTGTGTACAAGAAGAATGGAAAAATGAGGGTTTGCATAGATTTCAGGGACCTGAACAGAGCTACTCCGATGGACGGATACCCGATGCCTGTTGCCGATTTGTTGATTGATGCCGCCGCCGGACATAAGGTGATCAGCTTCATGGATGGTAATGCGGGATACAATCAGATCTTCATGGCAATAGAGGATATTTCAAAGACGGCCTTTAGATGCCCTGGTCACATAGGCCTATTCGAGTGGATCGTCATGACGTTTGGGTTGAAAAATGCCGGTGCAACCTATCAGCGAGCCATGAATTACATCTTTCATGAGTTGATCGGCAAGATTGTGGAGATCTACATTGATGACGTGGTAATCAAGTCCCTAAGTCATGACACCCATCTGAAGGATGTGAGAAGGACCTTGTAGTGCACCCGGAAACATGGTTTGAAGATGAATCCAAACAAGTGCGCTTTTGGGGTTTCAGCTGGAGAATTCTTGGGGTTTTTGGTCCACGAAGGAGGGATCGAAGTTGGCAAAAAGAGCATGAAGGCCATTGACGAAGTCGTTCCTCCAACTAACCTCAAGGAGTTACAGTCGCTGCTCGGCAAGATCAACTTCGTAAGAAGATTCATATCAAATTTGTCACAGAAGGTCTTGCCGTTTTCTCCGCTGTTAAAGTTAAAGAAAGAACAGAAGTTTATTTGGGGTGACGAACAACAAAAGGCTTTTGACGAGATCAAGCAGTACATGAAGGAGCCACCAGTGCTGGTTTCTCCCCGGCTAGACAAGCCTTTCAAGTTGTACGTGGCGGCCGATACCCAAACCATTGGATCAGCCCTTATTCAAGAGTTTGAAGGAAAGGAGCGGGTAGTAGCTTATCTTAGCCGAAAACTACTTGATCCTGAGACCAGGTATTCGGCTGTAGAGAAACTGTGTCTTTGCGTGTACTACTCGTGTACAAAGTTTCGGCACTACTTGTTGAATGCCGAATGCACTGTATACTCCAAGTTTGATGTGATAAAACATATGTTATCTATGCCAATTCTGAATGGTCGGATTGGCAAATCGATTTTAGCTTTATCAGAGTTCGACTTGAAGTTCGAATCGGCAAAAGCCATCAAAGGTCAGGTCATTGCCGATTTTATAACTGAACATCGTGACCCGTCAATTGATCTGCTTGAAATTACCCCTTGGGCTTTATTTTTTGATGGGTCATCGTGTGGCAAAGGTGGGGGAGTAGGGATCCTGCTAATTTCGCCCAGAGGTGAGATGTTTGAATTCGCCATTCCCATACAACCCACTGTCACAAATAACCAGGCTGAGTACGAGGCACTACTTCGAGGGCTTCAATATTTGAGAGAAGCTGGGGCCGTTTCAGTTGAGATCTATGGAGATTCAGAATTGGTAATCAAGCAATTGAACGGCCAATACGAGTGCGGAAGCGAAGCGCTGAGGAGTTACTACGAAGAGTGCAGGGAAATCTTAAAGAGCTTCCCATTGGTAACCCTACAGCACATTCCTAGAGAGCATAACGAGGAAGCAAACAGGCTGGCTCAGAGCGCCTCTGGTTACAAGGAGAGTCAAGAAGCATTTGCTGCAGAGGTGTGTGCACTAGGGGCGGATCTGGCAGAAGATGATTGGAGTAAAGAAATCGTTGATTACTTAAAAGATCCATCCCGAAAAGTCTCTAGGAAACTCAGGTATAAGGCAATTAAGTTCGTTCTTCTGGATGATAATCTGTTCTATAAATCATTAGATGGAGTATTACTACGATGCTTGGGTCCAGAAGAAGCCAAGAACATGATGAGCGAGGTGCACGATGGGATATGTGGAGCGCACCAATCGGCCTACCGTATGAAATGGGTTATTAGACAAGCTGGATGCTTTTGGCCGACGATATTAGAGGACTGCTTTGAGTATTACAAGGGATGTCAGGATTGCCAAAGGTTTGGGAATATTCAAAGGGTCCCTGCATCAGCATTGAATCCCATCATCAAGCCATGGCCATTCAGGGGCTGGGGTATAGACTTGATTGGCCAAATTAATCCGCCGTCTAGCAAGGGGCATAAGTTCGTGCTTTTGGCTACAGATTATTTCACTAAATGGGTTGAGGCGATTCCACTGAAGAAGGTGACGTCAGAAAACATGGTTGAATTCGTCAAGGAACACATCATCTACCGATTTGGAATTCCTCAGACGATTACCACCGATCAGGGGGCACAATTCGTGTCATTGGAGTTCAGAGATTTTGCCGAAAGCATGGGAATCAAATTGTTTAATTCTTCTCCATATTATGCCCAAGCTAATGGTCAAGCAGAGGCTTCTAATAAGATCATGATCAAGCCGATACGTAAGAAGATCGATCGAAGCCAAGAAGGTGGCATTCGGTACTCGGTGAAGCGCCGTGGGCTTACCGAATGGCCCCCCATGGAGCTACAAAGACTTCTCCTTACGAGTTGGTTTACGGGCATCACGCAATCTCGCCTTGGGAAATACAATCGTATTCAAGGAGAGTGGTGCCGCAAAACGAGTTGAGCTCCAAGGATTACGGTGGCCTAATGATGGATGAACTAGAAGATTTGCATATGATCCGTCTCGGGGCCCCGGAGAACATCGAGAAAAACAAACTGGGGTTGCCAAAAACTATAATAAGAAAGTAAAAGTAAGGCCATTTGCGAGAAGGCGATCTAGTTTGGAAAGCGCTATTGCCGATTGGAACTAAATACAGTGAATTCGGCAAATGGTCCCCTAACTGGGAGGGACCTTTTCGTGTGGTCAGATGCGTCCCTGGTAATGCACATATATTGAAAACTTTGCTAGGAAAAGAATTTTCCGCCGCAATAAATGGAAGATATCTGAAGAAATATTATCCTAGCATTGAGATCGATCGGTGATTACACACATCTGGCACAGAGATAGCCGGCACTCAAGAATGAGGCCGCCTTCAGAACAAAAAATCCATGAACAGGGGAGATGACCAATGTCTAGATGCATTGCCCTTAGCACGAAACTTCAATTACAACTGCTGCTCGCAGGTTTACATCTAACAACCCTGATGGTCAGGTCCCCAAAGAGGTGGGAAGCAGAAGGCGTGGAGAAAGAAGCGAAAGTATGATTCAATCTTTTCTTTACTTCTTCGGCTGCTGCTCCCTCTTCAGTTGTTCCAGGACCACCGTGACGGCAACTTGGAACGCACGAGGATGACCATGGTTGGCGGCCTCTACCAAGCTATCCCAGGCCGCCTTCAGGTTGTTGTACCTGTCAGAGACATCTGGAGCAGGGGAATCAAGGTTAGGGGCAAGAAATCCAGATGCAAGCATAAAGGAGTCAGGAGCGTTTACCCCCTACTAGTGCTTCCAGAGCCATGCGACGCTCACGCTCGGCTTGGCAACGGGCGGTGATGTCCCTAAGACCGTGCTCCAGATGCCGGACGCGGCGGCGCAGCTAATGGTTGGTCTTCTGTTCAGGCGTGGCCTCCTCTGCCTCGAGGGAGGAATCAGAGGAAATGTACTCCGGCACATCTTCGGTCCCAATGATCTCTTCGGGAAGCAAATCAAGACTGAAAAAGGAAAAGAAAGGAGAACATGAGGCGCAAGATCATGCGGAAGAACGAAGAGTAAATCAAGGGAGAACTTACTCCCGAATCGTGCGCTTCTTTGATGAGCTGCTTTCCTGAGGTTGCTTGCCCTTGTCCATGGCTTTGGGGTTTTTCTCCTCTGAGGAGGGGGAAGAGATGAGAAATGATGGATGAGTGTGCGAGTGGATTTGCAGGGCATCCCGGCAGGCTATTTTATTGACCGGAGGGGTGCATTGGTAGTGATGACCAGCTAGTACACACTGTTGGAATACCAAACGGCAGGGTTTTCTCCCAAGTGCGAAGGGTTTTGCTTGAACAGTGTTTATGGATTGCCGAATTGGGATCTTCTGTGGATTTTGCGCCAAGGGGCAGTTGTTCTCGCGCATTCGGCTCAGGATAGTTCCCGGATGCATTCAAAGAAAACAAGATTCACTGAGTGCGAAGTGCAGAAAGAATCATCACAAAACAAGCACGGGATTCAAAAGCTCTTTATTTATTACCGATATTTACACATCCCTAATACAATCTAGTCAAAGAGTCTGTTCAACACAGATTGGGGATGAGTAATTTCGGCAATGGCGTCGCCGTGGCCGTCGAGGCGCTCCAGGATGAGCTCGATCTCGTCGATGTCCTCCGGCGCGCCGCCCCGGAAGCCGCGCGGCCTGGTGGAGTAGTCGACGTCCGTATGCGTCGCCATGGCAGCCAGGCCCAAGGTGGTGCCCAGACGAACGCCATGGACGGCCACCTCGTCGACGCGGTGCTCCACCGCGGCAAGGCGCTCCGCCGGCGTGTCGCCACGGGCATTCACCTTCTCCGCCAGCTGCTCCACCAGCGCCTTCAGTTGGTCGAGCTCAGCGTCGCGGGCTGCAAAGAGCAAGAAGAAAAGATTAGCATCGAAAGCCGGGCTGGATCAAGAATCACTTTCAGAGCCGTACCGTCGATGGCTTCCAGCAACTGTTTGCGCTGGTCCTCCCACTCTAGCTCGGCTACGCCCGCCTTCTTGGAGACGTCCTCCAGCTCACGCCGGGACGCCTCCAGCTCTTCCTTGAAGCGGATGGCATCTTCTTCCCCGTACGGTACCGGGGAGTGGCCATCGGACTCCGAGGAGTCATCTGGGAGAGGCCGATTGGCCGGTGCACGAGGCGGATTCCACTGAATCAATCTGAAAAAAGGGAATGATCGTCAAGGCAAAAGAAGGTCAAAAATAGAATCAAAGAGGAGAGATCGACGATCATCACCGCCTGCGCGCATTGGCGCTGCTCCCCTCGGCCTCGTCGGAGGCGCGGCGGCGGTTGAGGCGGCGCACCATGGTGGCTTGGGATGTGCACTGTTTACAGAAAGGCTGAGATTGGCAAAGATTCGAAAGCTAGAAGGCCTGACGAAGAACTAGGGGCACCTACGGTTGCATTTATAGGCCTGGCAGGATGAATCGTGGCTTCGAGTCGTGGTGCTAAATCATGGCGCATATCCCAAGAAAAACGGAAGGTGGAAAGGCTTCCTTAGCCAGCCCGTCGATGGGCTGCTTGGAGTTCTAGGCCGAGCCGCGTTCAGTTGATCGGTTCGGCTAAAGAAAATCAAAGTGCCACTCGGGAGTTAGCGTTTCATTGCCGAATGGGTCGTTCAGCACTATATTTGGAGGCACGCAGAAGAAAGGAAACAAATTGCAAGGCAATATTACAAGAACGACTAATTCAATTATACATCAATGAGGGCATTCAAATGTTCAGGTATTTTGCAATCACACCGCGAGCATTAGATGTTATCTGACGGGCATTGTCCAGCAGCTCTTGGCAATCTTTTTGAGTACCTGACAAGTCGATGAGTTCTGCATCGTATTGCTTAACCCTGGCGATAGCCGATTTTGCCTCCGCTTGGATCTTTTCTATCAATCCGGGGAGTTCGGCTATTTTAGCTTTGTCAGCTTCTATCTCCGCTGTCAGGCTTCTCAATTCTGCTTCTAGAGCAGTTTTCCTGGCAATTTTCAGGTCATAAGAAGTCTGCAGGTTGGCCAGTATATCCTTGTGGCTCTCTGCTCGGGATTGTGCCCCGGTCATGGCATGTTCAGCATCGGTTTTCTTCTTTTCAATAGCCGGGCGGGAGCGCAATTTCCTCAAGGCCTGTTTTCTGGGCGCATAAAGGGTATCCAGGCCATAAACAGATGATAGAGAAATCCTGATGTCTTCAGGGAGTTCTTGGCTGATGGACTCAAACATCTCTTCGAAGTGATCAAGATCTCTGAACTGATCTTGTGCGTCCCTTTCTAGCCAGGCAACAATTTCCTTAAGCCTTGACAGCACTTCATCTGACAGAGGCTGATGTGCTCTTGCCATCACCTCGGCAGCTGGATTGATCTCTGACGGCGGGCTTGATAATGACGGAGCTTGACCCTGAGAAACAGTATTGCCGAGTTAAGAATGCTAGACGTGGAAATAGCAGAATTAAGCACAGATGGATACCTCATGGCTGGTTTCTTGAGCAGGGGCAATTACAGGTGAAGGAGGTGTTCCGAGTAAAGCTGAAGCGTCCGAGCTAGGAGGTGTTGATGCAACTGCTGGTGGCTCGTGAGCTTCTGGCTGATGAGAAATGGGGTCTACTTCTGTTGGGACTGTTGTCTCTGCATGACCAACAGGTGATGGTGCCCTTGGAGGACTTGGTGGCTCCGACTGATTTGGGAGATTCATCTCTGGGAATATATTGCTTCTGCAGAAGGTGATGAAGAGGAAATCTCCACTGGGATAGGTAATTCAGCCTCGGATGGACTTGCTTGCTGGACCACTGGGACATCTACAAGTTGCTCTTCAATTGTTTCTTCTTCGAATGTCAAATTGGAGGAGTAAATGCCAGTGCTCATCCTTGAAGGAAAGACGGTAAAGGTCATACCAGTAGATGGGGCATTGGCAGGTGCTGGTTCTGAAGACTGCTGGGCTCTGGTCTGAGAATGCACAATGATATGATTCATCAAGAACAGAGTAATCTTGTGATCAAGGGGGTAAAGGATCCTACCTCAATGAGCACTTTCTTGACAGTTCTCCTCCTCCTGGCAGCTGGAGGGGCAACCAAAGATAGACCTTGCCTTTTGTCGGCAGCAAGGCTAGAGAGGCTGGGATCTGTGGTGGCATACCTGGCCATCAATTGAGCCAGAGTTGTGGATTTGAACCCCAGTGCTGAAAGTGGACCTTCGGCATTGTAAGTGATATCCCTAGCTAGAGGGGCAGGCACCGTGTTCTGTGGACAGAAGGATGAGGGTTAGAATCATAAATAAAGAGGACATGTCTGATCCAAAGGTTCATTGTATTACCTCTGAAGTTGGCAGGAAATCAGGCGTCAGCTCTGCACAGAACACATGAACAGGCTCACTGAAGATGTGATCATGAAATTCTTGCCACCAGGAGTTGAAGGTGGGGTGAGCTATGATTGTGGGCACAAAAGGACATGTGTAGACAGTTGGGCTACACTCATAATTAAAAACCCGGTTGCCCTGCATCAGCTCTTTGATTTCCTCTCTGGGTTTGAGGAATTCGTGCAGGAACAGTCTTGGGGGCATCTGTCCACATCCAATTTGCCTGGCCATTACATTGGGCTGATAATACTCATAAGTGCTAACATTCAGTCGCCCTCCATTGAATTCAGCCGGCAGTATGCATGGGCGGATTATGATGTTGAAGATCTCTAAGAATCTCCCATCTTGACGGCCGGGTTCAAAGGAAAATTCAACGGGGAAGATTAAGGTGTCATTGTCCAGGTAAGGAAGCCAGAGAGGATTGGGGAAACCTTTGAAGAATAGCTCGAAAAGCTGGCTGATGTCCTGCTGAACAAGAACAGTTGAAGCCGCTTCTCCGTAACTCTGGCATCCTCTGGTAGCTTGAGGCTCTCCTTCGGGATAATTGGACAAGGGGAAGAACCTGGAATTCAAATCGACACCAACGATCTGATGCATGTGGAGTTGCAGCCACATCTGAACGAACCACCAAGGGCCGTTAACGCATGTTATCCTTTGGCTGGTCTGGTGAAGCATATGGTATACGCTGCCCAAGAAGAATTTGCCCAGAGGGAGGCGACTACCACCAGCCAGATGAGTCGCCATCGTGATGTGGTTCAAGGTTGGCTCGTTGGCTTTGCCGCAGAAAACAAATCTGCACAGCCACATATTCAGAAAGGCTCTGTATTCAACTTCACCAAGAGAATTGTCTTTCATATGCGTCAGAATGTAATTCTTGTATCCGTTCCCTGGCTTTACCCCTGTCTGGCGTGAGGAGCCTTTGAATTTCCAGGGCTGAACAGACCCTGTGATGTCAAGGCCGGTGATCATGTATACATCGGCCAAGGTGGGAGACATTGGACCGTGGCCAAAGAGGAAGGCGTTGACGCCGTTTGACCAAAAGTGGCAGGCGGCTATCAGGAGGTCTTCGTTTTTTGAGGTCTCAGCCACAGATAACTCCAGGCACTGGGAGATGCGGAGGGAATCCAGGTTGGTTAATCCACTCTTGTCCGCAAGGATCCTCCGATACCAAGTTCTCCAACCTGCAATTGGAGGTAAAGGCCAGTTCTTGAAAGCGTCTTGCCATTGAGCCGGTGGAGACAAAGCTGCTTTAAAGGGGATCCTCTGAGATTCCGCTGCGATGAAATCTCGAGGGTCAGGGTTCCCCACGGGACCAAGATAGTAAGATCTCGAATTGGCCTCGGTGCGAATCAAAAGCTCAGTAGAAAGCTCCTGAAAGAAAAGCGGAAAAGGAAATCTCAGGTAAAATCGAAAACCTAAATGCCGAACAAGGTTCGCGGAGAATAAATTTACCTGAGCATCTTGGTTCTGAGCTGCCATTGGAAGTATTGAGTTTGGAACGAGGGGATTTAGGGTTGGATCTGGATGAAGATTCCGGCGGATTGTGAAGAGCAGGTGTTGACGGATTTAATGCGAAGATTCGTGGCGGAGTCAATTGTGAAACAAAATTACTTTTATCCCACAATTGAAGGGGCATGTGTTAACACCAAAATTTGGTACGGAGTCTGATTTGTGGGTCCGGTTCGATAAAGAGTCCGTCTGGTGGAAGGAAGGGCTTTTTCAAAGATATTCAGCAAAAAGATCTGCGGTCGGCTATCTGCTCCGGTTCGGCAAAGGAACAGTAGAGCTGATTTTGCGAGATTGGACGGTGACGTGGCTCAATCAGGAGAAACGAATGGATGGATAGGCGATCAAGCTTATAGATAAGTTAGGCAATAAATCCATTCGAAGGTGTACTCAACAGGGTATAAATATGACCCCTGAATGTATGTAAAAACAATCAATCATTCTTCAATACACACCGGCCTTACGCCAAACCCTAGAGTCCTTGTCGTGTCGTCGAGTTCTTCGAGAGGGCCAATCGATCCGCCGACCTCCGTGAGTACCGGCAACCTTGTATCATATCTAGTATCATGCGGTGGATTTAGACTTGATGCAAGTAGTCTTGTTACCATGCTTCGTGTCATGCGGTAGATTCAAGCTTGGTTCAAGAGGGTTTCTTGTTAGATCATGAGTCATGCGGTAGACGAAGATCTAGCTTGAAGCTAGTTATCGGCTCTATTGGGTTTTGGCAAGATCCAATAGATTCATTAAGTTACCCCGTGTTGTCTTGAGTTTTACTTTATGTTTTAATTCATGCAACACACCTTTGCCCAATCTAGATGGATTTGGATCGGCTATGTCTCTTCTATGATCCTTGTTCGAGTAGGTTTCATGTTTTAGCATGTGGGTCTTATGCTTTCCGATAGCCGAAACCAAATCGATCTAGGTTGTTACGTGTTGCGGGTTCAAGCTTGCCATGTTCGTATAAATCTTGAAAGAACCGGGTATCATGCGGTAGATGCAGGTTTTTGGGTTGCTTTGGAGCTAGTCATCCGGTGGATTAGATTCCCAAATCGATCGATAGATTTATTCACGTGGTAATGTTTGTTCCTTCTTCATGGACCCCGAATCGGTACATTCGGCCGTATTCGGTTATGTTTCTTCACGAGTAGATCCCGTACGTTATTTATGTTTTAAATGATGTGTGCTTCTAGCTTTCCATATTTGGATTGTATCATGCGGTGGATAGATCTATTTGTGGAAAGTGGTACGGTTTTTCATGCAAATTGTATCATGCGGTGGATAGATTTGTTTGGTATCGTACCCGACGGATCTTAAAGTAACTAGACATGCGGTAGACTAGTGCTTTGGATCTATGCATGCTTGTTTAATACATGATCATGTCCGTGCTTTACTTTATCTATTTAATATTAATCTTCATGGGGATCGGTCATAACTTTGCGCGTGCATCCTTGTTTATACAAAGACCGATCGCCTGTCACGCTTACGTCATCCATTCGGCGGTGTTCTTTTTTTTCCCCTTTGCGTTTTCCCGAATGGTCGTGGCTCTTTGACGAGATAGCTTTCTATAGCTATCGTTATCCCATCCGGCTCTTTAGCCGTAAATATGGAAGCGTGCGGTACCACCCGGCAAGTTCCAAGCTTTGATATCTAACTGCCCTACCTTTTGTTAATTTTCAGGAAAAATTGACTGGCACGTCATTTGCTCTCTGTGCGTGTGAAGCCAGCTTTGTTCGGCTTGCTGTGTGATTGGCGTTGAGTGCACTTTTTGCGTCAACACTCCGAGCGCTTGCCATTCTTGCCGTCAAAGATCGCCCCCACGGCCTCCTCTCCGGAGGCGAAGCTGGTGGCGATGTCGAACAGCTCATTGGAGTCCGCAGGCGGGCTGCGTCCCAGCTCCCGTACGAGGTCCCGGCACGTGGTGCCCTCGAGGAAGGCGTGCACAATTTCGGACTGCGCCACGCTGGGGAGCTCAGTGCAGCGCTTAGAGAAGCGCCGTATGAAGTCCCGTAGCGACTCGCCGGGCTTCTGTGTGCAGGAGCGCAGGTCCCACGAGTTTCCGGGGCGCACGTACGTGCCCTGGAAGTTGCCCATGAACGTGCGGACCAGATCGTCCCAGTTGTGGATCTGGCTAGCGGGCAAGTGCTCGAGCCATGTCCGGGCCGCGTCGCCGAGATGCAGGGGCAAGTTGCGGATGATGACCTCGTCGCTAGTGGCCCCGCCCAGCTGACAAGCCAAGCGGTAGTCGTTGAGCCACACGCGGGGGTCCGTCTCCCCGTTGTACTTTGACGATGGTCGAGGGTTGGCGGAAGCGTTGGGGGAACGCCGCCGCGCGGATCTCCCGGCTGAACACACGGGTGCCTGGGGGCTCTGGCGTCGGGGAACGGTCCTCGCCGCTGTCGTAGCGTCCACCCCGTCGAGGATGGTAGCCCCTCGCAGCTCGTGCGTCCGCCCTGCTGGTGCGCCTGGCGTTGATGACGTTGCGGGCGTCACCGTCCAGCGCCCTGCGTGCGTCAAGGAGCCGCTCCTTGGCCGGCGTGCGTCCTTGGTCGGCGGGTCACCCCCGCCGGTCCTCCTGCGTGCACCGAGGGTTCGCTTCCCGGCGCAGCTTCGTCGTCCCGCGCATCCCCCCCGTTGGCGGATGCGTGAGGCCGAGCTCTCGGCCTGCCGGACGGCCGCTTGCTCGATGAGAGTTTGCACCTCGCGGTGCAGGTCTCGAGCCTCGGGGGTCGAGGGTGCCGGCATGGCCCGCAGCAGCGTCGCGGCGGCGATGAGCTTTTGGCTCGCCCGCGGGGGCGCGTCCACGTTGTCGACGTTGGGGACGGTGTTGATGCGGTCGCGGACCTGTCGGCCCAGCTCCCGTGCGCGTTCGCCGCGCACGGAGGCCTCTCCTGCCATTGAGGCGCGAAGCAGCCGCACCATTCGGTATTCTTCTGCCAGCTTGGCCTCGAGCTCACGGGCTTGGGCCAGTTGCGCATCAACGTCGGCTCCCGCAGGAGCGCTTGGCCCCGCGGCCAGGCGCGTGGCGATCCCCGGGGCAGGCGTGACCTCCCCGTCTCCGGCTCCTGCCGCGCCGGCGGCATTGGCCGGGTCGTTGGTGATGACGGCGTAGCACTCCCGCGCGGGATCGTAACTCCCGGTGCTGGAGTCGTCGGAGTAGCCGAACCAGTAGTCCGCAGCGTCTAGGAAACGCCGGAACACAACTGGGTCTGGCACGCCGGAGAAGTCCCACTCCGCGTACCCGTGGCGGTTGGCGGGTGGCAACGCGTCGACGGAGCCCAGGGACGATTCGTCCCCTGCCGAGGCGCCGGGATCCCTGGCGACGAAGACGTGGCGGCCGGGTGGAACCTCGCGCATCGTGGTGTTGACGTTGGCGTTGTAGGCCGACGTAGCGCCACGCGGCCGATGGGGATGCGCGGTCCGGAGACCGTGCGGCCCCTCCGCCGGGGTGGTGGCGGTCGTGACGGTGGGCGCGCCACATTGAGTGGCGGCGCGCTCGGCCTACCGCCGCTCGGACCGCGCCGGCGCGAACGCCGTTCGGAGCGATGACGGCGTCGTGGCGTCGACGGGCCCGCGGCGTCCGTGCCCGCGGGCGCCGCGCGTGGTGGTGCGTGCGGCGGGGGCCGGAGCGGACCCCGGCTCGGCGCCGCGCGCGGAGCTCCTCACGGTTGGTGAGGCGCATGAGATAGCCGTTCCCCGTGGCCTGAAAGTTCAGGTCCCCGAAGCGGATTTCGAACCCGGCTGGGAGGGGGTCCGAGCTACCCATGCAGTAACGTGTACCACGGTACTTAGTGCGGATCACCATGGAGGGAGTTGGCGGAATGACCTTAGGCGCTCGATTGCCCCACGGTGGGCGCCAACTGTCGGTGCGGGATATGGTCCCGACACTAACCAGTAGAAAGCGCCGAGGTCTATCCCTCAATGGTCGATGCTAAGTAACGAGTGACACAGGGTTTTTATCCTGGTTCCGGCCGAGGGGGCCGTACGTCCAGCAGTGGCGTGCTCGAGGCACTATATTACTTAGCACCGGGGGTGCCTGTAGTGGGGCGGCTACAAGCAAGGCGGGAGAGGAAGCGTGGCTTCCTAGTCCCTGGTGTGTTGGCTGAAGATGTCGCGGAAGAGTTGGAGAATGAGTACGTGGTGTGTCGTGTGTTTCTATTTGTGGCCTAGTGTCCCCCGCGGCTGGGGGTTCGTCCCCCCTTTTATAGATCAAGGGGGAGGCGGATTACATGCGCGCCGCGCTATCTAGCTACGTGGGGAAGCACGACGTGCTACGCTGTAGAGTGGGCGGCCGTCCGGGCGATCCTTGCAGCGATCTGGTCATCATGGCCTATCTTGTACCCGAACAGTGGCGGTTCGAGGGTAGGAGAGCAGCGGATGGCGGTGATGTCCTCTGAAAGGCTCGAGGGAGGTGCTGACGCTGGCCTGTACGGGGCACAGAAGTAGGTAAAACGGCGTCCCTTCCCGACGTGATGCACGGTGCTGGGGTCGTTGCTACAGCGCCTGGCGTGCGCCTGCACGCGCGGGGACGGCGGCCATGCTCTTACAGTGGCAGGGATGGCGATCCACCGGCCTAGCGCCTCCACCTAATCCTGTAGGGTCACAAGAAAGTGAATCGAGGGTGCAACCGGCCCCCCTTCGAGGGCTCGGCGCCTCAGCCGTACTGGAGCAGGCGCACGGTGTCACGGGACTGACACCGGCTGCGCTGCACAGTCCCTCCCCACAGTGATGGGGATGGGATCCTCCCTGGGGAGTTGGTGCGGCGGCACCGGGGAGCGAGCCCCGGGCGCATGATGGCGCCGGTCCCGCCGGTGTCAGGGCGTTAAATGCCCGTGTACGGGGGCCGGCGCACGCGTGAGGGGCACCCTCGAGCGTGGCGGACCCCGGTCGAGGGTGGGACGTACCCTCGGGCGGCGGAACCTGCTCGAGGGGGGGAGCGAGCCCTCGAGCGAGGCGCAGCTCGGCTCGAGGGAAGTGCTGCCCCTCGAACGGGGCGGAGTCCGCCTGAGGGGGCGCGCGTCCTCGAGCGAGGCGGAGCCTACTCGAGGGGATCTCTAAGAGGGCCGCCTTGGTGGGCCGTCGGGGTCCCTGTGGCGTGGGCCGTTTCCTGCAGGGTTAGGTAAATTGCGTTTTGGCCTTGCTGCGGATTTTAAGTGAGGATCCCCCCGTTGTTTAAGGGGACCCCTAGGGCTGTCCCCGACAACGGCAAACACACCAAGACGTTCACCTGAGCAAAATCCCACCGAGGGTTGCACCGGTCAGACCGGTCAAGAGCACCAGTCAGACCGGTGTAGCCTGGGCAGCTCGGGATGAACAGCACCCGCGGGTCAACTCCCCCAAATCCAAACCTCGATCTCCCGAATCGCTCCACGGACTTGAAAAAGGCTTTAGGGATATTAGGAACACCTCATGAGGAGTCCATAGCCAAGTTTAATCCCACCAAAACTCATCCAAAAAGGAGGAATCAAGGAAATCCCGCCAAGACCACTTCCAACCCAAGAACTCAAGAAACCCCAAAATCGAGCACCTTTACTCACGGATTTGGGAGGGGAATCACAGCCCAAAGAACCTCGAAGGGTTCCCACAAATTTACCCCATCAAATCCCCAAGAGAAAGGTCCCGAAAACACCCCAAAGAAATCACCAAGAGAGGGCTCCGAAAATCACCACCAAGAACAACCGGGGAAAACACATCCAAACCTTGAGGAACCGCACCGAATCATCTATACATGAAACAAAGGTTCATACAAGGTCTAGCAAGCCGCCCGATCATCCATCCCTCTCAACAAGATCTCTCCATGAAGCTCCCTTGCTAGTCCTATGGAAAACCTAAGGAAAATAGGAAGGAAAATGGGAAAACAAATGAGCTAGGGTTCCAAGAGTTGGCTGCCATCCTCTCACCTCTTGGGTTATATGGAGGCGACCGAAAGTCTAAAATGCTCTTTCCTAATAACTTGGGATACAAGCCCCTCAAGGGCGGATTTGGAAGTCTTCATGTCTTCACCATCGGACGGATGCCCGGCGACCGCACCCTGCGTAGCTTCGACGCAAGCCATGCGATCCCGACGCGTGTCCTCCACTTCGAAGTCTCTGGACTGCGTCGTCGCACACCGGTCAGACCGGTACCCACTGGTCAGACCGGTCCGGCACCGCTTTGCGGCACGCGTCTTCGGTTCTTCGGTCTTGGCTTTGTGGATCAACCAAGGAACCCGGTGGTTTTTACGGTGAACCACCGGAAACCCCGCGAACTCGGTGTAGCCTCCGCCAATCTCCACTCATGACTCGGCTCCCACGTAGTCCCGGCTCGACCTTGGTTTTGAGGCTCTACCAAGAAACCGTCCCCGACTTCATCTTCTTTGTTCATGCCACCATGCGGCCCGCACTTGACCCCCGGCCGGCCACCGGGTCCCTCGAACGAAGCCTACTTGTCTTCTCCACACCCGGAGGCCTCACCCCGCGACGACCTTTCGCGCTTGTTCTTCACCGCACCAACACCAGTCAAGCCGCAACCTGCAATACTTAGCCAAGAATCAGTCCACACAACGTTGTCAATCACTCATCACACAAGGAAGCGACCATCCACCGGTCCTCGAACCACACATGGTCCTCAGCAGCCCGCCGTGGAGTCGATGACTTGATCAATCCGCAGCAACCCGAAGGGGTCCTTGGGCAGTGCTTGTTGAGGTCGGTGTAGTCGACGCACATCCTCCACTCGTTCGAGTTCTTCTTGCGGACGAGGACGGGGTTGGCGAGCCACTCAGGATGGAAGACTTCTCTGATGAAGCCAGCCACGAGTAGTTTGGCAAGTTCCTTCTTGATGGCGTCCCGTCTGTCGTCGGCGAAGCGGCGGAGGTGTTGTCGCTTCGGGGTAGCTTTAGGGTCGACGTTGAGTGAATGCTCGATCACCTCCCTGGGCACCACTGGCATGTCCGCTGGTTTCCACGTGAAGATGTCGCGGTTTGCCCGAATGAAGTTGATGAGTGCGTCATCCTATTTCGGGTCGAGGCCAGCCCCGATGGTGGTGGTCTTGCTGCTATCGCCTGTCCCGAGGTCAATTGTCTTGACTAGAACTTCCTCAGCTGGCTGTGGCTTGTTGGCTTTGTCCGACTTCTCTGGGATGTCAAGTTCACTTGGGGCAAGCTTCTTCGACGCAGCGTAGATCTCCATCATTGCATTGGGTACTTGATTCATAGCTGCGAGTTCCACAGCTTCGGTGTCGCAGTCGAAGGGTATCTTCAAGTCCCCTTGCAGTGAGAGTACACTGGCTGGGCTTGGCATCTTGAGTACCAAGTAGGTGTAGTGGGGTACCACCATGAACTTGGCGATAGCTGGTCTGCCGAGGATGGCATGGTAGGACGTCTCGAAGTCCGCGACTTCGAACTTGACGTACTCGGTACGGTAGTTGTCCCTTGTTTCCCCGAAGGTAACTGGCAGAACCACTGAGCCCAGTGGGATAGTCGCTTTCCCGGGGACGATGCCGTAGAAAGGCGAGGTTCTCTTGGTGAGCATGTGGATGATGTCGAGCTTCATCTTCATCAAGGTCTTGGTGAAAAGGACGTTGAGCCCGCTTCCACCGTCGATGAGGACCTTGTTGAGTTTGGAGCCCGCTGTTGTATGGACCTCCCTAGGCCCACTACCTCGGTGGGTACCAGGACCGACTACTCGGTGGGCCCCTGGGACTATTCGGCTTGCGCTACACGGCACCTGATGGCGTGGAGCACAAGGACTACGGAGGAGAAGTACTCAGTTAGGAAGCTGTACATGTCCCGCACTGTATGGAAGACTCCTAGACGTACTCGACTAGTACTCTCTCCCTACTCCGACTTGTAACCCTGCCTCTCGGACTATATAAGGCGAGGCAGGGGCCTTTCTCTAGCATCTCATGCAATCTCATCTCACGGCGCACAATTACGCCATCATGTAATCGTGCTCAATCAATCCAGAGCTACGCAGCATATAGGACGTAGGGTATTACGCACCTCGCGGGCCGAACCTGTCTAAATTGTGTGTCGCGTGTCTCTTCCTTTGAGTTACCGATCTCGGCGAGGCCACATTCATCTACTTCGGGTACTCCCCTTAGTAGGTTGCCGGTCTAAAACACCGACAGCTGGCGCGCCAGGTAGGGGCTCTCGCCCGAGATCACATGGCGAACTCGACGGCTCCTGTCTACTTCAAGCCAACCGTCGCCTTCAACCGCGGCAACACCTTCGTGTTCGGCACCTGGGTCTGCACTGCAGACGGCGCGGGCTCTTTCCAGCGCCGCCTCACCATGCCGCCCAACCCGAAGACCGACTTCGTGACGCTTCCTGAAGTTGTCATAGGCGAACTCGCCGGCAAGTTCGGCGAAATTTCGCTCTTCAACCATCACGCTGACTTCGAGCTCGAGTCCGCGTCCAACTCGAACTCGACGTCTCCATGGGCCATCGCATGCGAGCCGGCTGCTCAGCCATTGCAAGCGGTCCCCTCACCCCGTGAGCGCTCCGCGCGCGGCCCCGCATCCTCGGCGGGCCCGCACGGAGGCTCCCCTCCCGCGCGGGCCGGCAAGGAGCCCGTACCCGAGTACAACTCGGACTCCGACACCGCCTCCGGCCACGCTTCGGACTCCAACCCTCTCTCCGGGTTCTACTCGGATTCCGCATATGAGTTCGACTTCGGGTCGGACCCAGAGGATCCCGAGTCCGAGGACAACTCTACCGAGCATCCCTTATCAGGGCCGGCCTCTGGGCTGGTTATAACCTCCACACCGGCCGAGAGATTCGTCTACTGGCCAGACTGCAAGCCCGCTGACCTGATAAGCGTAGACTCACGCTACGTCGCCTACATCGACTCTCTCCCGTTCCAGAAGGGAACACCACTTGCCCGAGCTGACTCGAACACCCCAACTGAGGTGGCGGTCTCTGAGTCCAGCCTTGGCACCCCCGATCGCCAAGTCTTCATGACTGCCGGCGACACCCAGGACCTTCAGGGACGGCTCAGAACAGGTACCTTGAAGATATCTCTTTCGACGAGCTGTCTGCCGATGCTCCGGCAAATGAGACCCCTGTCGACAGAGACGCCCGACGTGAGCGCAACAGGAAGCGCAGCGAACGGCGCCGGCGTCTCTGAGACAACCTCCCCATCCGCAACCTCGCGGAAGCTCTCGAGGCGGTCGAGAGCAGAGTACACACCACCCCTGAGCAATGCCTCATGTCGATCACAGCGATTGCACGTCAGGCTCAGGGCATACGCGCTGGAGAGGTCATCGCCAAGCTCGCTAAAGACGCTTACTTCATGCGGGTCGACAACAGGGTCAACCAGCCTCCTCCCGCTAGGCACCACGACAACGAAGCTACAAGTCGCAACGCCAACAACGGTCCTAACAGTACTCGAGCTGAGCTTCCCGCTCAGCCCAACCGCACTCGCTCGAACGCCGGCGGACCTCCACTAGGTGGCAACAGCAACCGCGACGTCGTCCCTCACCGCGCTCCTGCCGGCGGCGCGGCCCGCGGCCACGACGGCGGCGGTGGCGACGGCAGAAGCTCCAACCATGGAGCCGACAGGAGGGCTGGCGGCGGCGGCGGTCGCGGCGGCCGTGGCCACGCGAACAGCTGAAGGACCGATTCGGGCGACCAGAGAGGGGGGGAGTGAATGGGAGCCGATAAAAATTCTTCCCTTTGGTTGAATTCGGCCTATACCCCAATCGCAACTCCACGAACCCACAAGCACAAACAAGATCCCAAACAGGACTCAAACAACCTCAAAGGAACCACCAAGAAGCCTAGGAACAAATCCCAAACTAATCCAACGCGGAAGCACAACTCAAAAAGCAAGGGACTTAGGCAATCTGGAAAGCACCAGGCGGACCGTCCGCAGTGTCCGGGCGGACTGTCCGCGAGGAGGGCGCGGACTGTCCGCGAGGAGGGCACAGACCGTCCGAAATTGCTACCCAAACCTCCAGTACTGCACGGAGAAAAATGGACCGTCCGTGATGGACCCGCGGACCGTCCGCCTCGTCACGGACCGTCCGACACTCTAGTACGGACCGTCTGCAAACTTCATGCACCAAAAACTCACCGACAAAATGAATCGAAAGAGATGCGCTCAAGAACCCGCAAGAACACGAAGAACAGCTGGGCTGTCAGGCACCTCGCGGACGGTCCGCTGTGACCTTGCGGACGGTCCACCAAGTGCGAATCAGCACAGCCGAGGAACACGAGAAACAACCTCAAACTTCAATCGATGGATCTCCCAAACCACAAGGAGTCTTGAGACAAAATTTTGGTGAGATCATAAACACCCCAAGGAGAGGTTATGCCCAAAAAATTACAGCCTCAAACATCCTACAACTCCCGAAATCGCAAATCCTTGCCAAGAACACTATGACCTAGGGTTCATCCAAAAGTCAACGAATCGAAGGCCAAATCCAGCATTTGAGGGGTCAAGATCATCCACAAAGAGGCACAAAGCACTCACCCATGATCCCCTCAAAGAAATCTGGATAGAAACGCCCTCAAATCGATGAAACAATTCAAGCACGAAAATAGCACAAAAGGAGCTCCGAAAATGCAACAAGAGCAACTCGGGAATAGAAAGATTGGTACAAGATTTAGAGGATGAATTCACTATGAATATCTTGTCCAATCGATTACAAGCCACTCCTAGAATCCAAATCTAAGATGGCAAAAAGCTCCAATCAAAGAGCCACTCTCTCCTCTCTCCCTCTCTCCCAAAGCACTCCAAAATGAAAGAGTACCACCGCCTGCTAACCCAAGAGTTGGCTGAAAATTCAGCCCCGTCCTCCTATATATAGGCCCTTCGGAAAAGACCGAAGTGCCCCTACACTAGGAGTACAACACAAGCCCTCGCAGGGGCATTTTGGTCAACACATGAAGTTTGCCATCGGACGGCCGCACATCCATCAGGCCTTCACGTCCTCCCGACGCAAGCACCTAGATCATGCCGCGTGTCACCCGCCTCGAAGCTTCCCGACGCACCCGGATACCGTCTCCGTCACGCCAGGCCCTTGGGCTCGGTTTTGAGGCCCAAACCGAGAAACCCTCCTCCGATGGTTTTGTGGCCAAACCACCAAACCCCGTGTACACGGTCCGGCCTCACCACGCCAAGCGTCGAGCCCGCCAAGCCTTTCACCTCCGGCGCCCGGACGGTCTACTCAGACTTGCCTCGTTCCTTGACTTGGCCACCACCGATGCACCGGCTCCATGTCCACGACTTCGTCTTGCTCTTCTTGCACCATGCGGCTCGCACTTCATCCCGTCGGCCACCGGGTCCCTCGAACCAAGCCTACTTGTCTCTCCACTCCTCGGAGGCCCCGCAAGGCTAAGACCTTTCGCGCCCGTTCTTCACCCGCACCAACGCAAACCAAGCCGCAACCAACACACCGCAATACTAGGCCAAGAGTCAGTCCACACAACGTTGTCAACCACTCCTCACGAGTGCATTGACAACACACCACATAAACAATAAGGTAAATACACAAAATAAAACACACACAACACAACTCAACACTACACACACAAAGCTTCAAACCATCCGGCCAATCACTCATCACACACGGACCAAGGTGCTTCTCAACTTGGTTCCTCAATCTCCCCCTTGATGAGTGCATTGACAAAAGAAGGTCAAAAAGCAAATAAGAACTCATTCAAGCGCCACAAAGCCAATAAAAAGCAAACAAAAGGCCACTTGAAGTGAGAAGGGATAAAATCATGCTCCAACAAATTTCTATCGAAACCAAAGCAAGCACAAAGGCTAAGCGCAAATGAAGAGACACACTACCAACATGCAACCCCTAAAAGCCATCAAACCAAAATGCTCAACCCAAAGTGCCATAAAACTCTTACCAGAACACTTGTCAACCGCTCATCACCATCAAATCAAGGTTCATATCAACTTGATTTTCCAAATTTCTTCCCCTTGAGGAGCGGATTGACAACATGTGAGCACAAAGAAATGGTTTGAGAGGGCAAAGACCGAACACCTCATCCAAGTGAAAGAAAACCACACAAGAGCAAAGAACAAGGTCACTTGGCATGAGAGAAACCACAAAGGCCAACTCAATATCTCGGTCCCCAAAGACATGGGCAACGGCTCGACACAACCTAGACAAGAATGCATGATCCCTCAAGAAGAGGCACAAAGGGCTCAACACCAATCATGTGATAATCGAAAACATAAGTCAACCGCCGGCTCCTCAAGAAGAGGCAAAGGGGCTCAACACCACCGGCACAAGAGCACAAAACTCACAAGCTCCCCCTAAACACATGAGATAGAGAAAAGAGCACACCAAGCTCACAAGCTCCCCCTAAACACATGCACTAGGGACAAAGAGCATACAAAGCTCACCCTAAACACACGTGATAGAGCAAAAAGCACCCACCAAAGCACAACTCAGGCAAACAAAGGAAACTCACCAAAGCTCCCCCTACACAAATGCAAGCTCCCCCTCAACATGTGGATGCAAACTTCCAAATTTTAGCTCACCTCTTCTGAATTTGCAATAAGCTCACCTCTTCTCCCCCTTGTTGACAATGTATGAATCAAGGTGAAAATGCAGAAATGCAAAACAAAGCATATAAACATCTACATGAGCTTCTCAAATAGGCCAAATTTAGTGACAAAGGCTAGAAATGAGACAAAGAGCACATATATGGATCATAACATAGTCAAAGCATTGCCACAAGTAATATATGGAAATATAGGCATGTGACAAAGCAAATTTTCAGATTTGAATAATTACATCAAAAGATGGCTCACTTCAAATGTAAAAGACTATCCATGTCATATTCTAGCCAAAAACATGCATATCATCCAGAGATCATACAAGGATATCCAATTCTCAACAAAAGATCATTGCAAACACCCATAAAGCAAAGCATGTCATGTTAAAGCTCATGAGCCATGTGTCCACTTCGGGGAGACTTCTCCACTGGTGAACATCATGCAACATGTTTTGCACTCATGTGTGAAAGATAAGACATTTTAAGCATAAACATGATGGAGGGAGCATTTTTCAAGCATACACACTTCTTTTGAAGATTAATTCATTTCATGGTACATGAAGTGCCTTTGCGGCAAAAAGAAGCTTATGCTCCTCCATGAATGCAACATAGGCTAAACATTCACAATGATATCGGCCTTTGGCCCAAATGCAAAAAAGAGACATCCAAGCACAATCTAAGCATGAAAGGCACATTTAAACCAAACAGTGACATGGATATACTACTACACATGAATGGAGCATATTTCATCAAATTTAGTCAAGATTAGCATTTGATTCAAAAAGGCTATCTCACAACACATATATCTCAAATATTCCAAGAGCATAGCCTCACATAGCCATTTCTCCACACACATGACCAAAATCTCACAAGTAGCCAAAGAAACTCAAATGAGGCATATGGAAGAAGCTCATCATCCTAAAATGCAATATGATACAAATGCAACATAGGTAGATATGTACATCAAAAGGAACATGATATATGAGAAAATGTGAGACACAAATGTCAAACCTACCAAAGTCTATACATCATGATATATGATACAAATGCAATGCAGAATGCATAGGGAGACAAGGAACGTGACTTAACACCAATAAAGCTCACGAGGGAACACACCAACCAAGAATCGCTCCAAGCGAGAGAAGAGCCACCAAAGGTCCCAATTGAGTACCATAGAAAACGTACCAATTGCAAAACCACAAAGATCCCAATTGAATACCATAGAAGGAATATCAATTTAAGGATCACAAAGACTACCCAGAAAGCCACAACCCTTCTTGGAATCAAATTCCCTATCAAAAGAAGCCAAGCTCCCCCTCAACCAAGGGCAACTAACAAAGCAAAAGCCAGGAAAAGGAAGAGCAAGGAAAAACTCTAAAACCAACCGAAAAAAGGAACAACAACACAACTCGAAGACAAGACAAGCCCAAAACTCCAAGGAAAGCTCACAACATGCTACACAATGCATTGATAATATCAAATAACATAAATAGAGCATTGTAACATGATTCCACAAATATGAATAAGCATGGGCAAGCAAGTATGTCAACAAGGTACAACACTAAACCAACATGATACCAAAGAACAACATGCCAAACAATATACAAGAACTAAGCAAAGGCATGATACAAGATCACATGGATCATCCACCAACAAATATTACAAAGCTAGCATGACAAGAGATACATGGGGGACAAACATGCTAACAAGAAAGGTACCATCGAGCTAGACAAACATGATATGAATGAACAACATGACATATCCGAGCAATCAACCATAAAGCATGACATGATGTTCATAAATAACATCCACCATAAAATCATACAAAGATAGCAAGATAGATATTCAAGATCACAAAGCTATCATGAACAAGGTGGCTAGCCTACCATGGTTTTCACACAAGCAAGACACAAGTATATACAAGAGAGGGCAAGGGGAAAAGAAAACTCACTATACATGTGTACAAAGGCTTTCAAGAGCCATCCAAAACGGTGTGGAGAACCATCATGTCTCCATTGAGCTCATGTTCTCCAACCGCGTCTCCATACCTACACACAAGGAGACGAGAAAGATCGAGCCTTGGATCCCAAAGGGTTAGCAAGCACGTACTTGGGAATCCAAGATTTGGTCACACGAGTAAGTGGTGCACACAACCTATCATGTGGATTAGCATGATGCAAATGCCGGTTGGAATGAAAAGTCTTTCGAACACCCTTGGAACCATGCCTCAAAGAAGTCACTCGCGAGGAAAGTCGAGTACTACCACAAGCAAAAAGGCAAAGATCCTTCGGGGTCGTAGGAGAAGAACCAACACAAGCACCACGGGAAGCATGTCGCGGACCAACACAAGAAACACTAGAAGCATGTCCACGAGCATGGCCTAACTCACTTGAAAGAGTGTCATAAAACCCATCCACAAATCGCGCCTTCTTAGGCTCACAAGTGTTCATGCCATGAGAAGGGCTATGAACAACCAAAGGCCTAGAGGCACCTCCTCGCCGTATTCTCCTTGCCCGGAGGTAGCAAAAACTCTCTTGATGCCCATCCTTCCCACAGTGAGAGCAATGGTACAAAGGCCTATCGAGAGGCACAGTCCGAGTGGATGAATCACCATTCTCTTGTAAGTGGGAAGTCCCTTGGGACTTAGAGATTGAAGCATCAACCCCAACATCCAACTTGGTGCCCACATTAGAATCACACGTGCCATGAGAAAGGCTACGTGGCTTCTTCAAAGCTTTGGCACGCACACGTCGCTCGTGCTTCACACGGCGAAAGGAAAACTCAATGGTATGCCCATCCTTCTTGCAAAAGGTGCATTGGAACCTCAGCTTGGGAATATGAGTTCCAAATATGTGGGAGGCACCCTTTCCATTCAAATCACATTGGGCAAAACCGGAAGAAGCAACAAGCTTAGGAGTAGCTATGGGAGAGCTATCCAAAGCACTAGCACACTTACCACCATTCAAAGACTCACACTCAAGAGAAGAAGTTGACTCCGGTTTAGAAGAAGCAAATTTAGAAGCATCAACATCGGAGTGACAAGAGAAGCAAGAATCCAAACCCTTGGCACAAAGACTCTTGCACCTTGTGCGCAAAACCTCATTTTGAGACTTGAGGCGCTCACAAGTACCACATGTCATATTTCTCAAATTATTGATTTCTTCTTCAATGCATTTAGCATATGTGGTACGCAAGAGTTCATTTTCTTTCTCAAGGTTGGCACTCATCTCATCATGCTCAACCAACTTGGTGCTCATATCATCGCGCATTTTCTTTAAAGCCAAAACTTCACTTTCCAAATCAATGCATGAAGTGCAAATGAGACCACATGAACAAGTATCATCATTTACACCCATCAAAGCATCATCATCATCATTATCACAAGAAGTATGGCAAGCATCCTCTACAAGAAACAAAGAGCACTTGCTACAAGGCATGGATTTTATATCACAAATTTCAGCCCTAGCATGCTCAAGATCATCTACACATGTGGTGTGAGTCAATTTTAATTCATTAATTTCAGCATGCAAAGACTCACAAGAAACACATGGTAAAGAAGCACTTGTCTCTAACAAAGCAATCTTACTCCTAGCCATATCAAGCTCATCATTCAAAACAACACAAGAGTTGCAAGGCATAGAAGCATTGGATTTCAACAAGTCAATTTCAGATTGCAAGTTAGCAAGTGATGATCTCAATTCATCATTCTCAAAATCAAGATTGTCGCATGCTTTTCTAAAAGCTTCAACATGCATTTTGCGCCTTCAATTATCTTCTTGATTTTTTCTGAATTTTTGAAGACCCCAAAAAAATCTTCTGGATCACCTACAAATGGAGTCACAAAACTGCTGTAAAAATTTGAGCCAAAACGGAGCACCGAGCGAAAAGTTATGCCCGTTTTACTGAAGGTATCTCAAGTTATGGTTTTCCAAAGGCACAACTCCAAATCGTCGGACTCAAAACGTGCAAACCAAGGTCGCAAGCAAAAGCACCTCTTTCCTCTAGTCACCCTATGGATTCAAGACTTGTTAGAGCCAAAAGAATCCACAACCGGCTCTGATACCAATTGAAGGACCGATTCGGGCGACCAGAGAGGGGGGAGTGAATGGGAGCCGATAAAAATTCTTCCCTTTGGTTGAATTCGGCCTATACCCCAATCGCAACTCCACGAACCCACAAGCACAAACAAGATCCCAAACAGGACTCAAACAACCTCAAAGGAACCACCAAGAAGCCTAGGAACAAATCCCAAACCAATCCAACGCGGAAGCACAACTCAAAAAGCAAGGGACTTAGGCAATCTGGAAAGCACCAGGCGGACCGTCCGCAGTGTCCGGGCGGACTGTCCGCGAGGAGGGCACGGACCGCCCGAAATTGCTACCCGAACCTCCAGTACTGCACGGAGAAAAACGGACCGTCCGTGATGGACCCGCGGACCGTCCGCCTCGTCACGGACCGTCCGACACTCTAGTACGGACCGTCCGCAAACTTCATGCACCAAAAACTCACCGACAAAATGAATCGAAAGAGATGCGCTCAAGAACCCGCAAGAACACGAAGAACGGGCCGGGGTCGTCGAGGCACCTCGCGGACGGTCCGCGGTGACCTCGCGGACGGTCCACGGCTACCTCGCGGACGGTCCGCGGTGACCTCGCGGACGGTCCACGGCTACCTCGCGGACGGTCCGCGGTGACCTCGCGGACGGTCCACCAAGTGCGAATCAGCACAGCCGAGGAACACGAGAAACAACCTCAAACTTCAATCGATGGATCTCCCAAACCACAAGGAGTCTTGAGACAAAATTTTGGTGAGATCATAAACACCCCAAGGAGAGGTTATGCCCAAAAAATTACAGCCTCAAACATCCTACAACTCCCGAAATCGCAAATCCTTGCCAAGAACACTATGACCTAGGGTTCATCCAAAAGTCAAGGAATCGAAGGCCAAATCCGGCATTTGAGGGGTCAAGATCATCCACAAAGAGGCACAAAGCACTCACCCATGATCCCCTCAAAGAAATCCGGATATAAACGCCCTCAAATCGATGAAACAATTCAAGCACGAAAATAGCACAAAAGGAGCTCCGAAAATGCAACAAGAGCAACTCGGGAATAGAAAGATTGGTACAAGATTTAGAGGATGAATTCACTATGAATATCTTGTCCAATCGATTACAAGCCACTCCTAGAATCCAAATCTAAGATGGCAAAAAGCTCCAATCAAAGAGCCACTCTCTCCTCTCTCCCTCTCTCCCAAAGCACTCCAAAATGAAAGAGTACCACAGCCTGCTAGCCCAAGAGTTGGCTGAAAATTCAGCCCCCTCCTCCTATATATAGGCCCTCCGGAAAAGACCGAAGTGCCCCTACACTAGGAGTACAACACAAGCCCACACAGGGGCATTTTGGTCAACACATGAAGTTCGCCATCGGACGGCCGCGCATCCATCAGGCCTTCACGTCCTCCCGACGCAAGCACCTAGATCATGCCGCGTGTCGCCGGCCTCGAAGCTTCCCGACGCACCCGGATACCGTCTCCGTCACGCCAGGACCTCGGGCTCGGTTCTGAGGCCCAAATCGAGAAACCCTCCTCTGATGGTTTTGTGGCCAAACCACCAAACCCCGCGTACACGGTCCGGCCTCACCACGCCAAGCGTCGAGCCCGCCAAGCCTTTCACCTCCGGCGCCCGGACGGTCTACTCAGACTTGCCTCGTTCCTTGACTTGGTCACCACCGATGCACCGGCTCCATGTCCACGACTTCGTCTTGCTCTTCTTGCACCATGCGGCTCGCACTTCATCCAGTCGGCCACCGGGTCCCTCGAACCAAGCCTACTTGTCTCTCCACTCCTCGGAGGCCCCGCAAGGCTAAGACCTTTCGCGCCTGTTCTTCACCTGCACCAACGCAAACCAAGCCGCAACCAACACCTGCAATACTAGGCCAAGAGTCAGTCCACACAACGTTGTCAAGCACTCCTCACGAGTGCATTGACAACACACCACATAAACAATAAGGTAAATACACAAAATAAAACACACACAACACAACTCAACACTACACACACAAAGCTTCAAACCATCCGGTCAATCACTCATCACACACGGACCAAGGTGCTTCTCAACTTGGTTCCTCAACAGCCACGCCTCTGGTGCCTCACAGGGCGGCTATGATGCCCGCCAGAAGATTGAGGAGCTGCGGCGGAAGAAGTCGACCACTGCAGGCGACAACGACGGCTTCCCCGCCTTCTCACCTTGACTTCGGAACTTGCTCCTCCCCGACAAGTTCAAGCCCTTGGGGATCACCAAGTACGACGCGAAGCAGGACCCCATCCAGTGGCTCAGGTGCTACACCCTCTCCATAGAGAATGCTGGCGGCAACAATGACACCAAGTGCCTCTACTTCCCCTTCTGTCTGGACCAAGCTCCACTCACATGGCTCGAGTCACTGGACAAGCACTCGATCGACAAGTGGAACCAGCTGAAGGAGCAGTTCACCAGCAACTTCGTGGGCGCCATGGGCCGATCGGGTACTCGCATGGACCTGGCTATGGTCAAGCAGGAACAAGGAGAGACCCTACGCAAGTACATGCACCGCTTCTTCGACAAGCATGCTACAATAGTCGACGTCACCGACAAGGAGGTCATCGACCGCTTCCAAGACAGCCTCTACCACCGCCGCACCTTTGAAGACTTCGGACGTCGCCGCCCCAAGTCCACCCCCCACCTCAAGGACATGATCACATCATGGGCGAATGAAGAAGATAAGGCCAACGTCAAGTACGACGCCATCCGTGGCAAGAAAAAGCAGAACGCGGGCAGCGGCAGCGGCAACAACGGGAACCAAGGCGGTCGCAACAACAACAGCAACAACTACTCGGGTCCCAACCGCAAGCGCAAGCCAGACAACACTGTCGCGGCTATCCAGTGTACTGCGAAGGAGAACCCGAAGAAGAACTCCAGCGGCTTCAAAGACTTGCTAAAGGAGAAGTGCCCGTGGCATCTGAACGGCAACCACACCACCGAGCAGTGCTACCAGCTCAGGCATGCACCCAAGGGTACTCCAGAGCCACCGCACCCTCACGACAAAAAGGGCAAGAAGAAGAACGACTGAGACAACAACGACTTCCAGGAACCCGACAAGACCGTCAACGTCCTCTTCGGCGGACTACCCAGCAGGCGGGAGCAAAAGGCTACCCGTCGAGAAGTTATGAGCATCGACCCAGCGGTCCCGACCCCACTCAGGTGGTCGGAGGTACCCATTACCTTCTCCCACGCAGATCAATGGACCAGCTAATCCGAACCAGGACGGTTCCCCCTCGTCCTGAAGCCAGTGGTCACGGGCTCCAAGCTCAACAAGGTCCTCATCGACGGTGGCAGCGGGCTCAACGTCCTTTTCACCAAGACCTTGAAGAAGATGAAGCTCGACATCACCCACATGCTCACTAAGAGCAACACGCCCTTCTACGGCATCGTCCCCGGTAACGCGGCTATCCCACTGGGCTCAGTGGTCCTGCCAGTTACCTTTGGGGAATCTCGGGACAACTACCGTATCGAGTACATCAAGTTCGAGGTCGTGGACTTCGAGACTTCCTACCACGCCATCCTCGGCAGACCGGCCATCGCCAAATTCATGGCGGTGCCCCACTACACCTACTTGGTACTCAAGATGCCAAGCCCGGCGGGTGTACTCCCTCTCCAAGGGGACTTGAAGATCTCCCACGACTGCGACACAGAAGCCGTGGAGATCTCCTCTACGAATCAAGTACCCAACGCGATGATGGAGGTCTATGCTCCGTCGAAGAAGGTTGCTACAAGCGAACTCGACATCCCGGAGAAGTCTGACAGCGCCAACAAGCCTCAGCCACCTGAGGAGGTTCTTGTCAAGACGATCGACCTCGGAACGAGCGACCCCGGCAAGAAGACCACCACCATCGGGGCCGGCCTCGACCCCAAATAGGAAGATGCGCTCATCAACTTCCTCCGGCTAACCACGACATCTTCGCGTGGAAGCCGGCGGACATGCGGGAGTGCCCGGGAGTTGATCGAGCACCGCCTCCAACGTCGATCCTAAGGCCACCCCAAGCGACAACACCTCCGACGCTTTGCCGACGACAGACGGGACGCCATCAAGAAGGAACTCGCCAAACTACTCGCGGCTGGCTTCATCAGAGAAGTCTTCCATCCTGAGTGGCTCGCCAACCCTGTCCTCGTCCGCAAGAAGAACTCGAACGAGTGGAGGATGTGCGTCGACTACACCGACCTCAACAAGCACTACCCCAAGGACCCCTTCGGGTTGCCGCGGATTGATCAAGTCATCGACTCCACGGCGGGCTACGACCTGCTTTGCTTCCTCGACTGCTACTCTGGGTATCACCAGATTGCGATCAAGGAAGAAGACCAGGAGAAGACCGCGTTCATCACCCCGTTTGGCGGGTACTGCTACACGACCATGTCCTTCGGGTTGAAGAATGCCGGCGCCACCTACCAACGAGCTATCCAGGCCTGCTTCAAGAAGCAACTGAACAAGAACGTCGAAGCCTACGTGGATGACGTGGTCGTCAAGACCAGAAACTCCAGTACCCTCATCGACGACCTTGAAGAGACTTTCGCATCTCTGCGCGAGTACCGCTGGAAGCTCAACCCGAACAAGTGCGTCTTCGGTGTACCTTCGGGCAAACTACTCGGCTTCATCATCAGTTAACGCAGCATCGAAGCCAACCCTGAGAAGATCTCCGCCATCACTAGAATGAAAGCTCCCACATGCATCAATGACGTCCAGAAGCTGACCGGGTGCATGGCGGCACTGAACAGATTTATCTCGAAGCTTGGAGAACGGGGGCTTCCCTTCTTCAAACTACTCAAGCACCAAGAGAAGTTCGTGTGGACTCCAGAGGTGGACCAAGCCCTTGCCCAGCTCAAGGACTTCCTATCGAAACCGCCGGTCCTCACGGCTCCCCGCAAGGGCGAGCAGTTACTGCTCTACCTCGCTGCGACTACTCATGTGGTCAGTACTGCATCATCGTCGAGCGGCAGGAAGACGGCCACGCCTACCTAGTCCAGTGCCCAGTCTACTTCGTCAGCGAGGTCCTATCAGAGTCCAAGGCACGCTATCAGCCTGTGCAGAAGCTCTTGTACGCAGTACTCATCACCTCGCGGAAGCTGCGACACTACTTCCAGGAGTACTCGATCTCCGTCGTCACCGACTACCCGCTCGGCGACATCTTGCGGAACCAAGATGCTACTGGAAGAATCTCCAAGTGGGCAGTCGAGCTCGGCGCCCTCACCATCGGCTTCAAGCCACACACAGCCATCAAGTCACAGGCGCTAGTCGACTTCATGGCGGAGTGGCGGGAGAACCAGCTACCTACTCCAACCGTGCGACCAGAGCATTGGGTGATGTACTTCGACGGCTCACTCAACCTTGAGGGCGCAGGTGCAGGGGTACTCCTGATCTCTCCAATGGGCGAACAACTAAAGTACGTCCTGCAGATCTTCTAGAAGGTCTCAAACAATGAAGCCGAGTACGAAGCTCTCCTACACGGGCTCTGCCTCGCGGCTTCACTGGGCATCAAGCGGCTACTAGTCTACGGCGACTCCGCAGTGGTCATCAACCCAGTCAACAAGTCCTGGGACCGCAACAAGGAGAACATGGACGCCTACTGCCTAGAAGTCTGCAAGCTCGAGAACAAGTTCTACGGTCTCGAGTTCTACCACATCGTCCGCGACAACAACGTTGCAGCGGACGTCCTGTCGAAGCTTGGATCTACCCGCGCTCAAGTACCAGCGGGTGTCTTCGTTCATGAGCTTCACGCGCCATCCATCCCAGAGCCGGCGCCACCGACCACTGTCCCGGCGCACCCACCGGCTGGACAGGAGGTCATGATGATCGACATGGACTGGAGGCAACCCTTCATCGACTACCTCAACGAGCAGAAGGTTCCCTCGGACAAGAACTCGGCCGAGCAGCTCATTCGCCGCGCCAAGTCCTACGTCCTCGTCGGAGACAAGCTTTACAAGCGGGGCGCATCTTCCGGAGTACTCATGAAGTGCGTCCCTCGGCAAGAAGGCAAGGACATCTTGGAGGAGATCCACAAGGGCGTCTGCGACAACCACGCGTCTTCCCGCACGCTGGTCAGCAAGGCCTTCTGGCGAGCTTTTTACTGTCCCACTGCTCTGGGCGACACTGAAGAACTCGTCAGAAGGTGCCAAGGATGCCAGTACTTCGCCAAGCAGCAACACGTCCCAGCCTACAAGCTAGTCACCATACCGCCAACCTGGCCCTTCGCCTGCCGGGGGCTCGACATGATTGGGCCACTACCAACCGCGCCGGGTGGTTTCAACAGAGTATTGGTGGCCATCGACAAGTTCACCAAGTGGATCGAGGTTAAGCCGGTCACATGCCCCAAGGCTGACAGAGTACTCGACTTCCTGGACGAACTCGTGCATCGCTACGGACTACCCCACCGCATCATCACAGATCTGGGCTCCAACTTCAACAACCACCAGTTCTGGGAGTACTGCGAGAACAGCGGGATCGACGTCCGATACGTCTCAGTCGCCCATCCTCGGGCCAACCGAGAAGACGAGCGCACCAACGGGATGGTGCTCGACGCTCTCAAGAAGCGGCTACACGACGCTGCTAACTCCAAAGGAGGCAAGTGGATCAAGGAACTACCCAACACACTCTGGGGGCTACGTACTCAGCCCTCCAAGCCAACGGGGCAATCCCCTTACTTCCTGGTCTACGGCTCCTAAGCAATCCTCCCTGCCGATGTCATACGGAACTCACCAGCAGTGGAGCATTACGACGAAGGCGTCTCTGAAGACAGCAGACGAGTTGACATCGACAACCTCGAAGAAGCTCGCTGCGCTGCCCTCTTCCAATCAGCAAGGTACCACGATCGCAACGTCAAGGAACGCTCCTTCAACGTTGGTGATCTCGTCCTCCGTCATATCCAGAACACGGAAGGACAACACAAGCTCAGCTCCCCCTGGGAAGGTCCCTTCACCGTGGCAAAGGTGACTGGGCCGGGCTCCTACCGCCTCCAGACACTTGAAGGCGAAGACATCAACAACTCGTGGAACGTCGACCAGCTCTGTCGGTTCTATGTCTAGTCTACACGACTACTCTGGGGTTCAAGTCTACATGACTACATCAACACCCCTCTGCCGTAAGCGGCCTCCGGGTCCTGGTTCCAGTCTCCGGACTACTCCTCTCCAGGATCCAGCCCGTGCGGCTACCTACGGATCCTGGGCTGCGACGAGCGACAAAGGACTCTAGCAGCGGTCTACTAAGAGACCATGTACTCCAAGATCCGGCCTACACGGCTACTTACGGATCTCTTGCGTAAGCGGCTACTCGCCCTAGCACCACTTAGCTGTAAGCGGCCTCCGGGTCCAGGCGACTACTCTGTAACTACGGCCCTGGCCATCCAGGTGTACTTCTTCAGTAATAAACTTTGATCGATCATCAACTTCTTTACTGCCTACTTCCCTCAACAGGACTACTGTCGAGTACGACTACTCGCACCAACTCCACGATGGGGCTCCGCACTCTAACATCACGACTACGAGTACTCATTGATGGAACTCTTCTTTCATTAACACTTGAACAATTACATTGCAAATGTTTTTGTACACATACTACTATGAGCTAACTACTACAGGGCTACTGGAGGTTAAGCTTCTCGGCGACCTTCTCCGCAATGGGCGCCATCTGCTCCAACAGCTCCGCGTACTGCTCATCTGTACAGTTGGCGGCTACCCCGCCAGCGACTACTTCCACAGGCACCTTCGGGAAGTAAGACTTCATGAAGGCCAGCACTTGCTTCGGGATCGACCTCGCCAGATGCTTCACATAAGTCGCCAGCCGGCTGGGGGCTTCCCTGAGGCGATTCACGATCGGCGCGATCTTGGGGCAGCCAGGATGAGGCACCAAGAGTCTTGCAATTGGAAGCACGGCTTCTTCAAGTTCCTTCAGCTGGGCCCGCAGCGCCTCGCAATCTTCGTTCAGCTTCTGCAACGATTTGTAGCAGTTGACGAGATCACGATCAGAAGCAATTCGAAGCTCCATGTGCTTGTCGCACTCAAAGGCAAGTTCCTATAGTCAAGCTCGAGTACCTGGCGGGCCTCCTGCTCCCGGTAGAAGAGGTTCTTCATATCTGTCTCTAAGATCTTCAATTGCTCCACCCGGGTCTCAAGCTCTGCAAAACAACAAGGCACAGCGGGTTAGACTACCTCTCGACCTCCAACAACTACCCAACAAGTCAAGCGGTGTACCTTTGTTCTTGTTGCGGAGTGTCTTGTTCTTCCGCACCAAGTCGTCGCTCTTCGCCTGCATATCCTGGATGTCATTGTGATATTTGGCAAAGGCGGCATCGAGCTTGGACTGCATGGCGGCCGCGTGCTTCTGCGACTTCAAGAGTTGATCTTCAAGCGCTTCAGCCCGGAGCACCGTGTCGCCGAAGCCTTGCAGCATGTTGGACTTCTCGTGGGACCTCTCCATGACGTCCTGCACAGACAACACATGTCACACGAGTACTCAACAACAGAGGATTGACTACTCAGAAGTTAAGACTACTACACCAAGTGCTACTTGGGAAAGCTTAGCACTTACATGCTTGACCGGACTATCGTCACGGTCGGGGCACCGAGGATGCTGGCAATGTCTACCAGTCCACCCTCGGCGAGCGCTTCCTCTTGCGCCTCGGCGGCCACTGCCTCCTCCGTGGCGACTAGTACTACCGGATCAATTCGTATTCTACTAGTCGACGCGCCTCTCCTCGGGGGCTCGGCTACTTCTACTCGACTACCTGGGAAGCGACAAGACTCAGGAGCATCTCAGGAAACATTCTACAAGATGACCCTTCAATTCGAGAGGAAGTACTCGACTCAAGGCTCGGGGGCTCCGTGCCACATGTCCTTCGGTTTTTTCTCTCCGGATTTTTCGGGATATTCTTGCCAAGACTTCAGATGGACCCTCAGCCAAAGCCTACGGCTCAACCGAAGGCTCGGGGGCTACTCCATATGGAGTGCGATTTTGCAATCGCACTTCCATATCAGCTTCGGCTTCAAGACAAGGCGGGCATTTTTGAAGACCTTCGAGGGCAGCACTCGAGGACGCTTGGGACTACTCGAGAAGACTTCAAGATTGCTCAAACATCAGCTGGAGTACATTCCAGCCTCGGGATGCTTCAACTACTCTTGACGACTTTTGACTTGTAGTACTCCGGGACGCTTGAGGACTACTCGTTAAGGCCGTCAAGATTACTTGAAGCTATCCTTCTCGACTACAAAGTACTACGGGGCTTGTCGTATGGACCTCCCTGGGCCCACTACCTCGGTGGGTACCAGGACCGACTACTCGGTGGGACCCTGGGACTACCCGGCTTGCGCTACACGGCACCTGATGGCGTGGAGCACAAGGACTACGAAGGAGAAGTACTCAGTTAGGAAGCTGTACATGTCCCGCACTGTATGGAAGACTCCTAGACTTACTCGACTAATACTCTCTCCCTACTCCGACTTGTATCCTTGCCTACCGGACTATATAAGGCGAGGCAGGGACCTTTCTCTAGCATCTCATGCAATCTCATCTCACGGCGCACTATTACGCCATCCTGTAATCGTGCCCAATCAATCCAGAGCTACGCAGCATACAGGACGTAGGGTATTACGCACCTCGCGGCCCGAACCTGTCTAAATTGTGTGTCGCGTGTCTCTTCCTTCGAGTTACCGATCTCGGCGAGGCCACATTCATCTACTTCAGATACTCCCCTTAGTAGGTTGCCGATCTAAAACACCGACACCCGCGACCACTGGCTTCAGGACGAGTGGGAACCGTCCTGGCTCAGAGAAGCTTGTCCATTGATCCGCGCGGGAGAAGGTAATGGGAACCTCTGACCACCAGAGAGGGGTCGGGACCGCTGGTTCAATGCTCATGACTTCTCGACGGGTAGCTTTCTGAGCCCGTCGGTTGGGTAGTCCACCGAAGGGGACGTTCACCGTCTTGTCGGGTTCCTGGAAGTCGTCGTTGCCCTCGTCGGTCTTCTTCTTGCCTTTCTTGTCGTGAGGGTGCCATGGCTCTGGAGTATCCTTGAGTGCTCACCGGAGTTGGTAGCGCTGCTCGGTGGTGTGGTTGCCGTCCAGATGCCACGGGCACTTCTCTTTCAGTAAGTCTTTGAAGCCACCGGAGGTCTTCTTCGAGTTCTCCTTCAGAGGGCGCTGGATAGCTGCGACAGTGTTGTCTGGCTTGCGCTTGCGATTAGGACCCGAGTAGTTGTTGCTGCGACCGCCTTGGTTCCCGTTGTTGTTGCTGCCGTCGCCC
The DNA here is from genome assembly GCA_947561735.1 of Cenchrus americanus. Taxonomy (NCBI): domain Eukaryota; kingdom Viridiplantae; phylum Streptophyta; class Magnoliopsida; order Poales; family Poaceae; genus Cenchrus; species Cenchrus americanus. The sequence goes on along the minus strand of OX387242.1, from coordinate 121,212,316 downwards.
GTGTTCTGTTTGCTCTTGCCACGGATAGCGTCGTACTTGGCGTTGGCCTTGTCTTCTTCATCAGCCCAAGAGGTGATCATGTCCTTGAGGTGGGTGATGGAGCTGGGGCGGCGACGACCGAAGTCTTCGAAGGTGCGACGGTGGTAGAGACAGTCTTGGAAGAGGTCGATGACTTCTTTGTCAGAGACATCGACTACGGTGGTGCGCTTGTCGAAGAAGCGCTGCATGTACTTGCGAAGGGTCTCGCCTTGTTCCTGCTTCACCATTGCCAGGTCCATGTGAGTACCCGAGCGGTCCATGGCGCCCGCGAAGTTGGTGGTGAACTGTTCCTTCAGCTGGTCCCACTTGTCGATCGAGTACTTCTCGAGTGACTCGAGCCATGTAAGTGGGACTTGGTCCTGACAGAAGGGGAAGTAGAGGCACTTGGTGTCGTTGTTGCCACCAGCGTTCTCGATGGAGAGGGCGTACCATCTGAGCCACTGCACTGGATCCTGCTTCACGTCGTACTTGATGATTCCTAGAGGCTTGAATTTACCCGGGAGAAGTAGGTTGCGAAGTCGCGCAGAGAAGGCAGGGAAGCCGTCGTTGTCGCCTGTCGTGGAGGCCTTCTTGCGCCGTAGATCTTCGATTTTCTGGCGTGCATCGAAGCTGCCATGTGAGGCGCTGGAGATGTGGCTATCCACGTGGCCTCGACCGCGGTGGTCGCCACCGCCCCCAGTTCTCCTATTAGCCCCATGGTTGGAGCTCCCGCCGTCGCTGCCTCCGCTGCTAGGATCGCGGTGAGGGATGATCTCCTGGTCACCACCAGCACTGTTGCCACCATGACAGGGTCCACCGGCTGTTGCCCGAGTACGGTTGGGGTTAGCTGGTAGCTCCGCTCGAGTACGGTTACGACCGATGTCCGCACTGCGACTTGTGGCTTCGTTGTCGCGGTTCCTGACGGAGGGCGCTTGAGCGACCCTGTTGTTGACTCATATAAAGTAGGCGTCTTCCGCGAGCTTGGAGATGACTTGTCCCGCGCGCATCCCCTGAGCCTGACATGCTATCATAGTGATAGACATGAGGCATTGCTCTTGGGTAGTGTGTACCCGGCTCTCGACTTAGTCGAGTGCTTCTGCGAGGTTGCGGATGGGGAGGGACTCGCGGAGACGTCGGCGCCGTTCTTTCCGCTTTCTGTTGCGTTCACGTCGAGCGTCCCTGTTGGCATCGGTCTCGTCGGAGGGCGCGTTGGCGGACAACTCGTCCGCTGAGATGTCCTCAAGGTATTGGTCAGGGACCGTCCCTGAGGGCCCTGGCGTCTCGTTGGTAGTCATGAAGACTTGCCGGTCAGGAGTGCCAAGGCTGGAGTCGCTGGTTGCCACCTCTGTCGGAGTGTGCTCCCCAGCTGGAGCAAGCGGTGTTCCCTCCTAGAAGGGAAGCGAGTCAAGGTAGGCGACGCAATGTGAGTTCCCTCCTGTCAAGTCTGCGGGCTTGCGGTCTGGCCAGTAGACAAATCTCCCAGCGGGTGTAGATGTTATAACCAGGCTGGAAGCTGGTCCTGACAGGGGTTGCTCCATGGTGTTGTTCTCGAACTCGGGCTCATTAGGGTCCGAACCGAAGTCGAACTCGTAGGAGGAATCTGAGTAGAAGCCGGAGAGAGGGTTGGAGTCCGAGTTGTAGCTGGGGACGATGTTGGAGTCCGAGTCGTACTCGGGTACGATCTCCTTGCCGGCCCGGCGCATAGTGGGAGCCTTCGGGTGGGCCCTGCTGCGTTGCGAGGGCCACGTGCAAAGTGCTCACGGAGTGGGGAGGCCGCACACGATAGCTGGGTAGCCGACTCGCATGCGATAGCCCACGGGGACGTCGAGTTCGAGTTGGAGCCGGATCCAAGCTCGAAGTCGGCGTGTTGGTTGTAGAGAGAAATTTCGCCGAATTTTCCGGTGAGATTGCCGGTGACTACTTCGGGAAGCGTCACGAGCCCAGTCTCCAGGTTGGGCGTCATGGTGAGGCGGCGTTGGAAGGATCCAGTGCCGTCTGCGGTGCAGACCCAGGAGCCGAAGACGAAGGTGTCTCCGCGGTTGAAGGTGACGGTTGGCTTGATGAAGATGGAAGCCGTCGAGTTCGCCATGTGATCTTCGGCGAGATACCCTACCTGGCGCGCCAGCTGCCGGTGTTTTAGACCCGCAACCTACTAAGGGGAGTGCCTGAAGTAGATGAATGTGGCCTCGCCGAGATCGCTAACTCGAAGGAAGAGACATGTGGCACGCAATTTAGATAGGTTCGGGCCGCGAGGTGCGTAATACCCTACGTCCTGTATGCTACGTACTCCTGGATTGATTGGATGTGATTACAAGATGATGTGTAATCTAATGATCGAGGGAAAGGGTCCCTGCCTCGCCTTGTATAGTCCGGGAGGCAGGGTTACAGGTCGGTTTAGGGAGAGAGTACTAGTCGCGTACGTCTAGGAGTCCTCTACACAGTACGTGGTATGCATAGCTTCCTGTCCGAGTACTTCTCCACCGTAGTGCTTGCGCCTCACGCCAACAGGTACCGTGCGGCACAAGTCGGGTAGTCCCAGGGGCCCACCAAGTAGTCGGTCCTACTACCCACCGAGGTAGTGGGCCCAGGGAGGTCCATACGACATCGGCCTCTCACCGTTATCCGATGCTGCTTAATCAACTGGCCATGATATCCTGTAATGATGTAACTCGGAGAATATTGTTGTATGAATTAATTGCTTGTCCAATTCTTGATTGAATTAGATGGCACACTTAGAAATGGTAATCAATCAGAACTTCTGCTAAAATATTGAAAGTAAGGACCTACTCGTAGTAGCTGTTCAGCAAAAGAAACCCCACTGGCCAAAAGCCTTTCATGTCTAGAGTTTGGTGATGTAGTTTTCACCCGACGGTTAAGTCTTGCTGAGTATTAGTATACTCAGCCTTGCTTTAAAACTGTTGTTGCAGGTGTTGTTGACCGGAAGGGTGACGACAAGTGATGACATCACGGATGGCCTCCTGTGATGTTTACAGTTGCGCTAGCCTAATTTATTTCTGCTGTTTTCGAACTCTAAACCTTCACTCCATGTCATGAACAATGGCTTGTACTAAATTGGTTTTAATCGTGTTGTACTCTGGACTCGCCTTCGCGTGAGTTTTAATGCATATGTCGATCCTCTGTACGAATTCCAAGTGATTTACCGGGCGTTAACCCGGCAACTAACGACAGGATGATACTTTACTATTGCTTAACGACCAAAGTGTATCGGTCTTAGGCGATAGTACGGTATTTTCCTGGGCCGGTTGTCACAGCTGGTATCAGAGCGATTGCATGCACCAAAGCTTAATTAACAATTTTAATCACATGATTTTTGAATAAAATTTGCCAAGATTGTTTGGATTGCAAAACACGTTGGTCTGTTAAGGATAAACTAGACCGAGAGGCCCTAGAGGGAATTTTTGGTTTCTTTCAGGTGGCTTATTAACCTATGGTTTATTTTGCTAACTTCCAGCACATTTACTTTATGTCAGACTTATTTTCTTGCACAACCCAACTAGATGAGCCACGTGTTTTATACGTGTGATGTACCGCATCACGGGAATTGCGAGGGTTGATGGAGTGATCCATTCCATGGATCCCATCTTCGCGTCTGGTTATGAGTTGTGTTGTCGCCACGTGTTTTATACGTGAGCATTCCGCATATCGAATATGCGAGGCAAGGACATACTCCATTCAAATGTAGAATGTCCGAGGTTGGACGCTGTCCATGCAGCAGCTTAACGCATTGATGCCGTTTCTATAGTGAACGGTGATGTATGTGGACGCTTTCATGAGTGCTAGCATGAAAGGTTCGTTGTGTTCTGTGATCTTCTGCAGGTACCCTAAACTCGTTTCGTAAGTCGCTAAGTGAGCATCGACTAGTGCTCGACTAGTTATTATAGGGAGATACATGTATGTGCCATGCTGAGGACCAGGAGCGTCCCAGTGGTCGGTGGATGACCGCTCCTCAGTGATGAGTGATTGACAACGGGTGTTGGACTGACTCTTGGCTTATTGGCGCGGTGTGGTGGCCGCGGTCAAGTCAAGTGGTTTGGCGGGAGGCCGGACCAAGCACGCGGGGTTCTGGAGATTCCTACGATCCTTTGTCTTCCGACTCCGAATCTACAAAAATCCAAATTTTAGCTTGATGTGCTTCGTCTCCTTAGCCTCGTAAAGTTTTTCTTCGATTATCCACAAAATTATTGGGTTTGTTGGAGAGGTAGCCGTCCATCTCCCGTTAGTGTTAGCAATAAACAAAGTATGCAAAAACTAGAAAGTAAAACAAATCTCGTAAAAACTAGGGTTAGGACAACCAGATTAGATGTAATTCGAGGATGATCAAAATTCAGTAGATGCAAAAAATAAAACAACAGAAACTGAAAATTACAAAAAGGCAATAAAAAATCAAATCTTGATCACTTGTTCCCCGGCAACGGCGCCGTAAAAAGGGGCTTGTTGACTCGTTAATAATTATATCAAAGTTCGTTTGTGACTTGCAAGCGTACAAGTCTCCCGTTGGCCGTAGTCAAGGGACCTTCTTCCCTCGAGTGGTGTACCCAAGGTATCGAATCCGTGGAACAAATGTGTGACGCAAAACTTAATCTAATAAAGCCAAGTAACTCCAATCTTCGATAAAAGAAACCCTAATGCATCTAAGTAAAAGACACGAAACGAATCTAATCTACAAAAGACCAGAGAAAACAAAGTAAGATTGGGTAGATAAACCGATCTAGAGGGATCGGGGTAAGCCTTTTGTTGAAGTTCCAAGCAAGAGGAAGAAGTAGCAAATCGAATCTTAATAGAAGCCTCTTTAAATCGTGGTTTCCCGTCCAAATCCGAAACATCCGCTTTTCGAACCCCGTTCGTCACAACGTATCCCTATTCATGCGGAGCTTAGGGCGAGTCAAAAGACAAGTCAAGATTCTTTCTAAGATCCGGCGTGTACCTCTAGCCACCACGGCTACAAGAACACCCTATGTAATCTATCTCGAGAATAGAATTGGAATAAGCAAAGCCGATCGAAACGAAATCTTCGAGGAAAACACTTGATCGCTAGGAAAAGATTCAACTTGATAATTCAACTATAACAATGATACATACACAAGATCACCACCGGGATCCTTCCTTGACTTTCGTCGGCTCCGGAACTCCGACGTGGTCTTCCGTGCAAGGTTCCCACGCTTCTGGCCAGGGAAACCCTAGTCAACTAGCTCTCGACCCTCTCCTCTCCGAGATGGTGTCCCTCTCTCTTTCTCTCGCTTTCTCCTCGGCGGTCGATGACGAATTCTTCTCTCCGTGGCCTTGGCCGTGGGGGCTATAAATAGCCCGATTGGCGGCCAGGGCAAAGGAGGGGAAAATGGGCCCCGGATGGGCCTCGGGCCGACCGGACCGTCGTTCGGCCCGGGCCCATTCAGCCCGGGCCCCCGAGGGCTCCTTTGCTCTACGTCTTGCCTCGCTTCCCGGATGTTTCCCCCTTCGCATGTAGGTCCATGTCGCTTTCTCTCCGAATTGGACTCAACTCCTTGTCTTGCAAGATTCGCCACTTTTCCGGTCAAAGTCCCTGAGACCGTTGTCTTCTCGACGAAGTCCCCCCGGCTTCTTGGAGTTAAGTTTGCTTCATTGCATGACTTGTACGGGGCTTCAAGGTCTTGTCATGAGGTGCTTGATGAACTTATCCCGAAAGTCTTGCATTCAACACTAAACCCCGCATAAAACATTAAACTCCAAAACCGACATGCACACATGAACTTGTTATACCACTAAGTTAGTACCAATGGATAAGGTATAAAACTCATGCCAACACCGAAGGTAAACTTCATGGCTAGGTTGACGGATTTTCACCGTCAACAGCGTTGGGATGTCCACGAACCCACCTAAGCGGGAGGAAGAGGTGGGGCCGGTCGACCCGAGCCGCCGAGTGGTAGGAAATCGAGGAAGTCGCAACCCCGACCACCGGAATAGGCCGACCGAGGCTACCATACATGAATGTGAACATCTATGTGGTCATCATCTCCGGGGTGCCAAGCATCCGTCGCCCTCCGTGCCTCCACCGCCGTAGGATCCCCTCAAGGATCACTTGTCGAGCCTCCGGTGCCGCCGAAACTATGCTCGCATCCGTTGCTACACCCGGAGGGTAGCCCTCGAGTCGAGCTGCCGCAGTCTCGAATCGGCTGAAGTGAGTCGTCCGGCCGGCTCACCTGTTACGGTAATCTAAGGAGGAATCGTGACTCCACCCTTTCTATCCCGGCAAAGAAGAACCTCCTACCTCGTCATCGTGAGAGAGCGACGAACTCGAACACGGGTCAGAATTGGCACGAAGTCCGTCGTCTCCTGGCCGCAGGTGCGACCGTGGGGAGATGTGTCGTAGCCGCCGCAAGTGTAGTGTCCCGTAGGGATGCCCTTAACCGCGTTCGGTGCCCAGAGAGTCTCCTCGCTCTCCTCAAGCCTCTCGGCCCCGTTCGTCACCTCGGCATCGGGAGGCTTCGTAGGCTCCCGGAACACAAATCCCCGACCGCGTCGAGCATTCCTACGTACCGCCGAGCCTCGAGTCGCGGACAACAACCGCTGGATCCACGATAAACGGCCGTCGACGTGTCATCCCCATGCCATCCATAATGGCATCCTCAATCTCACCGATCATGATATCCACCATGTCAAAGGGGCGCTTCGCCATCACGTACACGCAGCCACCGCCACCCCGTGAGCGACTCGCCGTTCACCATCTCCGTAGCGAACCGACCTCCGAGCGTGCAGTGAACACGACGCCTACCATGTTGGGACGTGTCCGGAGTCCTGGGAGTACCAGGGAGGAATGGCTGGAGGAACAAAAGTTGATCTCGTCGTCCGAGGGCACTAAAGAGTGAGCACGACATGGAGGCTCGACGTAAGGGTAGGCAAGGTAGTGAATCGAGTCATCGTGAAGGTCAACCTGAAGCATCTCTGCTATCCCCTCTCTGGTGAGCATCTGCTGCTGACCCATAAACATGAATCGGAGGAAAGTTTCTGTCGGCCCTCTACGTAAACGTGGCGTGGAACACCCGCAGATCGAGTCGGGGACGAACAGACCTCCGCTCACCAAGTCGCTACGTCTCGCCGGAAGTCGCGGAAAGGTAGGATGGGCTCCCCACAGCACCGGCTTCCGAGGCCGTGAACCGGGAGCATCCCGTGTTGACCCGCCGTGAACCCCGGGTGAATGTAGGAGCATGTGGCTCTCCTATAGAATAGTCCGTAACTCCGGGGCCTGCCAGCCTCCCTACGTCCATGGGAACCACTCGCTCCTCCCGACACACTCCTCAAATGCCAAATCTTTTGCCCGGCAAGTTCCGCATCGTTGAGGTACATGTAGAAAGCTCTTTGCTCCGTTGACCTCTCGGGAACCCGTGAGAGTCATGTGCCCGTCGCTCTCACTCGACCAACTCCTCAACTCAGCCTTCCCTCTCGTCTCAAAGTCGGCTATGGCCGTGTGTGTCCTCCACGAGTCCGAGACCGCACCCCGACAAGTGAAGGAGGTGTTCGTTGCCTCTCGCTTGCCGACTCCGGTACCGAACGTCATAACCGGGGCCGCTAAGACTACCGCCGAGATCGTTGTCGCTCACTCGCTCGGCTCCCCCGCCCGAGCACTCTCTCCAATCCGGATACCCCTTCCGTGATCGACCCCGAGTATTCGGCACCGAGAGAACCCGTCCCACTCCTTCTCCCCGTCGGGGTCTTCTTCGGCTTGGCTACTGCCTTACCCTTCCTCTTGTCACTTGCCATCTATCAAAGAAATGGTAGAAGATTATAGAATGGCGAGATACGAGTAAACAAGATAAGTATCTATAGGTAAGAGTCCTTAAGCATAGCAAAAGAGCAGATATGAGCCTAAACATGAAAATTCTAGAAGAAGTACTGCCACAAATTGAGAATTTGGAGAATCTAAAGTACCTCAGTGAACAAGATGTGCAATTGTGGGACAATGTTGAATGAAACTTGAGTATGCCACTAGAGAAATGCTCGTAAACATGAAAACAACAGCTGACTACAGCATGGCATCAAGTTACAAAAACATGAAGGCCTAATTGAGGATCAAGATATTGCAAACAGCAGATACACCTTACGCTCCCCAGGAATGTACGCACCAAATATCCTCCTAACTCGATTTGAACAAAGGCAAGGAGGATGATGGAGAGAGATCCTCACCACAAAAGAGGGAATTGGATCGACGAAAAGCGGCGAGGAAGAGGAAATGTCACTTGCGCACCCCTAGAAGAACGCCGTGAGCCCCCGCGATGCCGCGCGCGGCCAAGCCCTAGGTCATGGTGGCTCCGCCGCGCATGCGCAGATTTCATGAGGATGAGTGGCGCGGGCGGCCACGGAGAGCGCGGATGTACGGCGGAGGGGCGTGGGATGCGCGTACGTGGAGGAAGCGCTCTGAGGCGATCCGACAAAGGGCGACGGCGCGACTAGCAGTGCGGGTTTGATTAGGGTTACGAAGAAGGACGACCGCCAACCGTTATGATGGGTGGGACCAACGCGTCGCAGAGGCATCGTATTTTAATTGATTCGTGCAATAACCCGAGCGTCTACGAATCCCTTGATAAGCTTATTCATAGTGAGCCTTTCAACATGCTCTCAGCGAAACAAGGAGAACGATCAAAATTTCAAGCAAGACCCATACTCACCACTATCTCATCAAGGTTAGACAAGCCCGCAATCATGTACATGTGCAAACGCAAATTATATGACAAGCATTACATGATGTTGGATGCATCAAGCACATTTAATTCACTCCGAAGCATACAAAAGGTGTTTTCATCAAGAGGCATGGTGAATATATCCGCTAATTGGATCCTCTGGAGTGAACAAAGATTTAAGGACAATGTCCGCTTTAGCAACATGGTCTCGCAAGAAGTGATGACAGATATCAATGTGCTTGGTGCGTGAATGTTGAAACTGTTGTTAGCAATTTCATTTCGCACTTTCATTGTCACAAAGGAGGGGAACCCTATCTAGAACCACACCATAATCCAAGAAGCTTTGCTTCATATAGAGGATTTGAGCACAACAACCCCCACAGAATGTATTCTCGCCCTCCGATGGCGGGATAAGGCCACGGTTTTTGCTTCTTAGAGGACCAAGCAACCAAAGCGCGACCTATCAAATGGAACCCACCCGACGACTTCACGCGTCTACTCGACATCCCGCAAAGTCCGAATCCGAATAACCCAAGAGCTCAAAACAAGCACCATGGGGGTACCAAGCCAATGCTAGGTGTGTATTGTAAGTATCAAGGATCCTTTTCAAAGCACTTAGGTGAGATTCTTTAGGTTGGCTTCAAAACCGAGCACACATACAAACACTAAACATGATATCGTGCCTAGATGCGGTAAGATAAAGAAGAGAACCGATCATAGAGCGTAAAGCTTTTATCACCGATTTACCTCCCTCATCTAGGTGGAGATGTGCATTGGTAGGAATTGGAGTCTTGATCGACTTACAATCATCCATCTTGAACTTCTTGAGAATATCATTAGTGTACTTCTCTTGATGGATGAAAGTCCCTTCCTTCAATTGCTTGATTTGAAACCCAAGGAAGAAGTTGAGCTCTCCGATCATTGACATCTCGAATTCCCTAGTCATGAGATCACTAAAATACTTGCACACCTTAAGGTTAGTAGAGCCAAAGATAATATCATCAACATAAATTTGACAAATGAAAAGCTCATTGTTGATTATCTTTGTGAATAGCGTGTTGTCCACTCTATCAATCTTGAATCTCGCTTCAATGAGGAAATCCGGAGTTTCTCATATACCATGCCCTACGAGCTTGCTTGAGTCCATACAAAGCCTTGTGCAACCTATAGACATGGCTGGGATATGCAGCATCCTCAAACCCGGAGGTTGCTCCACATAGACTTCTTCTATTGATGAAGCCATTCAAGAAAGCACTCTTCACATCCATTTGAAATAATTTCATTTTATGACTAGATGCTTATGCAAGGAGGATACGGATAGCTTCTAGACGTGCCACCGGAGCGGCGTCTCTCCATAGTCCAAGCTCTCTACTTGAGAGTACCCTTTGGTGACAAGTCTTGCCTTGTTCTTCACCACAATGCCATGTTCATCGTGCTTATTCCGGCACACCCACTTAGTGCCAATCACATTCTTGTTTTTGGGGCGCTCACCAACTCCCACACTTGATTTCTTGTGAAGTTGTTGAGCTCATTTTTGCATAGCCAAGATCCAATCCGGCTCCCCAAGAGTTCATCTATCTATAGTTGTGGGTTCTACAAAAGAGACAAAAGCATGATGTTTACAAAATGAGACATATTGCTTGTGATGAGTCCTTGTACCCCTTTGGGATCACCCAATACAAGATCAATTGGAGGTCGTTGAACTCCTTGTACGCTTTCCAAATATTGTAGAGGTGGGATCATCTTGAGATTGAACTTCCCCGTTTCCTCTACTTGATCTTGAGTGTCTTGTGATATAGGAGGAGGTTCTTGTAAGGAAGATGGACTATCTTGTCTTGTGGGTGATGATGGTGGGCGCCTTGTTGATCATCATCGTCATCATCATCTAGAGGAGGAGTCTTCATGAATGGAGTTAGAGTCATCATCCTCCTTTGCCTTGATGTCACCAATAGTCATCTTCTTCATTGCTTCTCGAAGAGGTTCTTTTCCTACATCATCACAACAAAAAACCATCTCCTTGGGGAGCCATTATATTCATCAAACTCCACATCACATGTTTCATTAATCACTCGTGTAGAGTTATTGAACACTCTATTTGCCTTGGGAGTTAGATGCATAACCAACAAACATGCCCTCATCTACTCTACTCTCAAACTTCCCTAGATGCTTCCTCTTCTTGAATATAAAACATCATGTCCCCAAACACCTTGGATGTAAGAGATGTTGGGCTTTCTCCCAATGAGTAGCTCATATGGTGCCTTTATCAATAGTCGGTGGAGATATACACTATTTGAAGCATGACATGCCGTGTTGATGGCTTCTGCCAAAAATCTTTGTGAAACCCCATAGTCATCCAACATAGCTCTTGTAAGAGTGATGAGTGTCTTGTTCTTTCTATCTACCACACCATTTTTTTGTGGTGTATATGTTGAAGAGAATTCATGCTTGATGCCTTCACCATCACAATACTCATCTACTCTTGTGTTGCGGAATTCCGATCCATTGTCACTCCTAATTTTCACCATGGATGACCCAAACTCATTTTGGGCCCTTGTAGCAAACTTCTTGAAGATGTAAAATGTCTTGCCCTTGTCCTCCAACAAAAATGTCCAAGTATAGCGTGAGTAATCATCAACAATGACAAGACAATAAAGATTACCACCAAGACTCTTGTATGTAGTTGGTCCAAAGAGGTCCATGTGAATGAGCTCCAATGGTCTTGTGGTAGATACATAAGCCTTCATAGGATGATGACTTGCTACTTGTTTGCCGGCTTGACATGCACTACATAACATGTCCTTCAAATGTTACATCCTTCACACCAAGTACCATACCCTTCTTGAAAGCTTTCTTGAGCTGGGTCTATCCCTATATATGTGCAATGTGACGATGCCATAGCCAACCCTTGGATGTCTTGGAGATGAGGCAAGTAGTCAAGTTTTCTTCATGGGATGTAAAATCTACAAGATCAAGATTGCCATAGTTGAATCCTCGAAACAACTTCATTAGTTTTTTTGTTATGTTTGTGACCCCTTCATCATCAACAAATGTGCAAGAAAGACCAAGGTCACAAACTTGTGCAATAGAAAGCAAGATATAAGTACAAGAGTCCACTGAAAGAACATTGGAGAGGGATAGATCATTTGTTAGAGAGATTTCACCCCATACGAAGATCATTCCTTTAGAGTTATCACCAAATGAAACTTGTTCAAGTATCTCCCCGCATCATCCACTAGTGACATGAACATTTTTACTTGGCCGCTCATGTGTTGAGTGCAACCACTGTCAAGTGTCCAATGACTCCCTCCGGCCTTGTAGTTCACCTACACACAAGAAATTGGGATTGAGATTTAGGAACCAAGCTACTTTAGGCCACTTGATGTGAGTGACAAGAGCTTTCAGAATCCATAAGCTTCTAGGTGGCTTGACTTTTGGTTTGGCACCAATGAATTTGATCGCAACCGTGCCATTGTTTTTCTTTATCAACAAGAAATGGTTATCATTGTACGTGACTTGAAATTTCTAAGTAAGGTGGGCAAAGGAAGTAGTAGGTGTTGGGCACTCCCTTGTGTGATGACTCCGGTGATCTTGCAATGTTGACAATAAGACCCAACCCCATTGATGAAACACCCATATAGCTCCTTAGACTTAGGAGTTTCCTGGATTGGATTTGGGAAAGAACCAAGTCCCATTGTCCCATAGTCTCTGCACCGTAGTAGAGGATCTCCTTATGTAACTCCTCACCAAAGCCCTTACACAAGACCTTAGGCTTCTCACTCTTCTTCAAGAGCTTTCACCCTAGAATGGTTAGTCTTGGAGGAAGATGCAATATTTTCATCATTAAGCAAGACCTTAGGTTCTTCAATTAGATCATCACATGAGGTAGAGGCATTGGTTTTAGTGACTTCTCTAGCATTTGCATGCCCACTAGAGCCAATGTCCTCACTAGCAAGCTCAAGATCTTGATATTTCATCTCTAAGAGCACATGTTTTTTCTTAAGCTTCATATGATTTGACTCAAGAGACTTGTTAATCACGATTATGTCGTCATACTGACGATTAGCTCATTGTGCTTATCACAACTTGCTGTGTCACTTCTAAGTGACTTGTTGGACACTACCAAAGCATCATGTTCTTTTCTAAGGTCATTCTCGTCTACAAGCAACTCATCATATGATAGCTTAAGTTTCTCATGAGTCTCATCAAGTTCTTTGAGCTTACTCTTTTTTGTTTCTTAATCATGGAAGTGTATTCACTGAAGAAGACCCTTAAAAGCAAGTGGTGAGAGTTCATCATCACTACTAGAAGAACCACTACTATCGCTATCACTCACCTTGGAGTGCTTTGCCATGAAGCACATTGGTGGAGGTGGGAGTGGAGGCTCTTCATCATCCATGATAACGATACCGACGATCTTCTTGTTCTTATCTTCTTCACTTTCACTTGATTCACTTGAAGTATCACCACCTGCTACCCATTCATTAACCAAGAGAGAACGATGTTCACCCTTCTTCTTGTTGTAGGGCTTGCTTGATGATTTCTTCTTGGTTGAGCTCTTCTTGTAGTACTTTACATCTTTATCATCTCTTCATCGTTCTTCTTGCTTGAGCTTGAAACTCGCTTGTTCGGCTTGGGGCAATCATATGATAGATGACTACAAATTTCTTCCACAATTGCAGCACTTCCTATTGCTTCCCTCACCCACTTATTCTTGATGCCCGAAACATTTGCTTTTGGAATCATAGCTGTAGCCCTTCTTGCCAATCCAGAGCATTCTTGTGGTTTTTTTCACGAGGAGAGCAATCTTTGCATCATCACTCTCCTTTCCACTTGAATCACTTTTGTCTTCGCCTTACACTTGAGGAAGAAGGAGGCTTTGCATTGGTCTTAGTAGACTTGATCTTCTCACTTGCCTTGAGTGCAAGATCTTTCTGCACTTGAGTGAGAGGTAGATGATTCCATGTCTTCCATGATAAACATCTCATGGAAGAGGATCTTGTTCACAATTTCAGTGATGGTGAGGGTAGTGAAATCCTTCTCAAAGTGAAGTGCCTTGACGATGTTGTATCTTGGCTTGGGGAGCATTTGAAGGATTTTTCGGATGACTTCCAGCTCAGAAAGGTAAGCAACATAGAGAGCATTGATACTTTGAATAAGCACACCCATCCTAGAATACATTTGCTCTACACCCTCATCATCCTTCATTTTGAACTCATTGAGTTCCACCTTGAGCAACTCATGTTTTTCCTCACGGTTCTTTTTGTTACCCACATGGATTTCTTTGTGTTGCATCCCCGCTTCATGGGTGGTTTCAAAGCAAAGACCATCAAACAACTCCTCATCTAGCGCCTCAAAATATGGTTTCTAGCACACGCATTCCACTTAGCCTCACTCCTGGGAACCATAGGCAACGGATACATGGTAGTGCGCCAATTCATCATGGTGTTGTGCTTGTAGATAGCTAGCAATTCTATGTACCAAAAAGGTAAACCGTTTCCCCACCAATCTTGGGAAGGCCATTGCCGCTTCCTTTTCCCATCTCCCTAGGCGGTTAAGCAAAGCAAAAGGGAGCCTAGCTCTGATACCACTTGTAGGATCAATGGCCCATAGAAGGGGGGTTGAATATGGGATTTCTTTTCAATTTCTAAAGCAACAAAGAGACCTTAACCTATTAGCTAGTGTTTCCCATCTAAAAGAGTTTTTCTCTACTACTAAAGCACACTAACAAGAGTTTCTTTAGCAAATATCACACTAGGAGATATGAAACAACCTAGAAAAGATATGAAGCACACAAGCAAATAACCAAGAACAAAGACAAGGAAACTTAATCAAAGGAAATAGGTGCTAAAATTAAGTGCAAGAAAGTAGATAGAGAGACACAAGAGATGACCGAATTTTTTCCCGTGGTATCGAGAAGTTGACGTTTCCCCCTAATCCACGCTGGAGCACTCACTTAGAGTATCACTCCCCCTTGAGTCTCCAAGACACAAGTGCTCACTAAGAGTACCCGTTCTCCACTTCCGGAATGGTGGGTCTCGAACCGTGTACACCAAGCTTTTCTTGAGGCTCCCACAATCTCCAAGAGCTCACCAAGAACCCCCAAAGTGAGACCGTCTAGGGAGCCACACCCAAGAGTAACAAGCCCGCACACTTTCACTCCACCCGAGCACTCGCCTAAGCCATGTATGCACCTTGAAAACCCTTGATCACTAAGAAAGAGCCCTCAAAGAAGAGGAAGAGAATCCCAAATGCAAGAACACACTCTCCTTCTCTCCTTGGCTGCAGATCTTCGTAATGCACCAACGTTATACATCGACGCACCGTCGACCATTCGTCGAAGAGCACCCACTGCGCATCGTATGGTCCGGAGACATGCGTCGGATGAACCGCCGAGTTGACTTCCAAGCGTCGGCTCATCCGGTGCCGGCGGCAACATTGGCGCGTCTCTCCGTATGTTTTAAATGCAACCATCAGATAGAATGCTGGTCAAGGCATTGGATCGTCCGCGTCGAAGAGGCCGAGCCCCGACCTCATCGTTGCTAAACCCTAAGGCACCTGATGAATCACGCTCATACCGTTGGTTCATCCGACTTCCGTCTCTGTTGAATCCGAGGACCAGAGTGTTCCGCGGGTCGATGGATGACCGCTCTCGGCTACGAGTGATTGACAACGGGTGTTGGACCGACTCCTTGGCTTATGCGTTGGTGTAGGCCGCGGCCCAGTTCGTGTTGTTGCAGGTGAAGAACGGCGCGAAAGGTCTTCAACCTTGAGGGGCCTCCGGAGATGGAGAGACAAGTAGGCCTTGGCTTCGAGGGGACCCTAAGGCGGGCCGCCGGGACCGGGGTGCGGGTCACATGGTGGCGACACAAGCAAGACGAAGTCATGGACAAGCGAGCGTGCACGGTGGCGGCTGTCAAGTGGTTTGGCTGAGGCCGGGACCGGACCAAGCACGCGGGGTTTGGTGGTTTGCCCACAAAACCATCGGCGGACGGTTTCTTGGTTTGGGCCTCAAAACCAAGTCCGAGGGCCCAACACGACGGAGACGGGATCCGGGCATGTCGGGAAGCTTCGAGGCGGAGGACACGCGGCGGGATCGCATGGCTTGCGTCGGGAGGACGCGGGGTGCGGCAAAGGCGTGGCCGTCCGATGGCAAGACCCACAAACATTACCAAAATGCCCCTGCGTGGGTTGTATCGCCAGTAGTTAAGTTAGGGGTAGTCGAGTCATTTACCACTCCGGCGGGACCCGATATATAAGCCATGAGGGTGTGTGGATGGCCCTCTCTCCGCGACTTAGGGTTTCATTTCCTCCCTTCCATTTTTCTCATTTTCGTAGCTATTTTTCTTCCATTTTTCTCTAGGCTAGCATGAGAGCTTCATGAGAGATTTGTTGAGAGGGATGGATGCTAGGGCGGCATGCTAGACCTTGTGAATCTTTCCTGGTTTGTATAGAAGATTCGGGGTTGTGTTTTCGTGGCTTTTTGTGCTTGTTTTCGTGCCTTTGTTCCCGGTTCGATTCCGCGGATTTGAGTGGGTTTCTCCCCGGATTTCTTTGAGGAATACATGGATAGATGTCTCGTGCATCTTTGTGATTGATATTGTGCCCTCAAACGTCGGGAAACCACTCGGATTCGAAGTTTTTCGTTCGGTGCTCTAGCTTTCGGTGGTGCTCAAAGGATTCGCGATTCCCGGTGATTTAGGGAGTTAGGAGGCAAGATTTTTGGGCTATAGCATCCTTGTGTGACGCTTTTCAAGTCCCCAAACCCTTGTCTCCATAGCTTCAACCGTTTGGGAAATCCGATGATGATTTGGGGGAGTTGACTTTCGGGGTCGGGCTGTTTCTGCTCTGTCCGCACCTGGCGGACAGTCCGCGAGGTGCTGGCGGACAGTCCGCGCGGCTAGGGTTCGTCGCGTGTTCGTCGAGTTCTTGCGCGCCTTTGTTTTCGATCCGGTTTGGCTTTTGGTTTTTGTTGCAGCCAGTTTGCGGACGGTCCAGGCTTGAGTAGCGGACGGTCCGCAGGTGGCGCGGACGGTCCGCCCGGCCTCGGCGGACGGTCCGTTTTTCTCAGGTCGCTTCTGGTGTTCTGTGTGGTTTAAAGGACGGTCCGCGGTGTTGGGCCGGACGGTCCGCGGTGCTTGTTGCGGACGGTCCGCGGCCTCGGGTCGGACGGTCCGCGAGGCCTGCGCGGACGGTCCGCCCCTCCTGGCCGGACGGTCCGCCAGAGGCTGTGCGCTTTGCTTCTTGGTTTGATTCCTCCCTTTTTTTCTAGTGCTTCCGCGTGTGCTTCAAGGAATCGTTCCTAGGACTAGAGGTTGATCCATAACCTCGTGGTCTTGGCGATTGGTGTGTGATTCGATCCATCGCTCGTGTGTGACCGGGGTTTGACTAGGGTATAGGCCGGGTTCTTTGGGAAGAATTTTTACCGGCTCCTATTCACTCCCCCCTCTCTAGTCGCCATCTGATCTTTCAATTGGTATCAGAGCTTGGTGCCGGATTCTTTGCGACTTTGACAAGTCTCGAATCCTAAGATGGCGTACGTTGAGCGGGGCGGTCCGCCGCACTTCGATGGCAAGGGTTACCACAAGTGGGCGGCTCGTATGATGATCTTTCTTCGTGGGAAGCTGTTGGATTTCATTGTGCTTGACAAGACCTATTCTATTCCGGTCAACATCCATACTCTTATGGTGACCGATGCCGGTGCTAAGGCCAAGTATGAGGCTAATGCAAAAGCCGTTGATCACTTGGTCCGAAGCTTGTGTGATCCGGAGTTTGAGCGTGTTCGCCACTTGAATCTTGCTTGGCAAATTTGGGAGAAGTTGTTGGTTGCTCACGGTGGTGATAACCATGTGAAGGCTCGCCTCTTTGTCTCTTACTGGGTTGCAATATGAGAATTTCACTCCACTTCCGGTGAGGACATTGATGCGATGTTTCGAGAGGTTCACCGCCATCGTGAACAACATGAAAGCTAATGTTGAGGATTTTCCCTACACCGAGCATGATCGGGCTTTGAAGCTCTTGCATGTCTTGGACC
Source organism: Cenchrus americanus (assembly GCA_947561735.1). NCBI lineage: Eukaryota > Viridiplantae > Streptophyta > Magnoliopsida > Poales > Poaceae > Cenchrus > Cenchrus americanus. Next base: position 121,194,595 of record OX387242.1, on the reverse strand, counting down.
CAAATGTTTGGGGTGCTAAGGTTGAGGCCATCAAGGAGTCCGGACATTATTTGACTATTGAGTTGGATGACCTCTTTTCTAAGCTCAAGTCGGCTGAGGTTGACAGGAAGTTGCAGTCCAAGCATGAGGGCTCGACTGACCATAGTCTTGCTCTTGTGGGCGGATCAAAGGGCAAATCTAACCCTTCCTGTCGACCGTTTTCCTTGTCTTCTCTTATGTCCATTTTAGATGAGGAGTTTGATGTGCTGGGCGAGGAGGAGCTGGCCTTGCTCTCGAGAAGGTTTGATCGACTACACGAGAGTCGGAGGAACGCAAGGCAGAGCTCAGGGACGTGCTACAAGTGTGGCAAGCGAGGCCACTTCATCGCCGAGTGCCGGAAGGCGAGGAGAACAAGTACAAGGTGAACGAGTACAAGGCGCACCCGAGGCGTGAAGACAAGTACTCCTCCAAGGGCAAGCACTTCAGCAAGTCCAAGAGCAAGGACAAGGACAAGCGGCGACCGAGCAAGAGCGGCTACAAGAAGAACAAGGCAAGAGCGATGGTGGCCGGTGCGAGCGACGTCGACTCAAGCTCAAGCGAGGAGCAGTCAAGCTCAAGCAGCGATGATGAAGACGCCGGGAGGCGCAAGGGCAAGAAGAGTGCAAGCCGGAACCTCAGCGGACTGAGTTGTGTGGCGCTTGAGGGCTTTTGTGGCATGGCCCATGGCTCAAGCAGCAAGAAGAGCGAGAAGGAAGACAGCGACTCTGACTCGGAGGATGAGGTAAACCGTGACCCCGACTCTTTGCTTGCTGAGATTGCTAGGTTGAATGGCTTGCTTGACAACCGTGATAGTGTGCTTAGAGATGCCAAAAAGATGAGGAAAGATCTTAGGGCTCAGCTTGAGAATGCTAGCGAGAAAGTAGGAGAGTTAGAGTCAAAATTGCTTGAATTGAAACTTGAGAATGACTCTTTGAAACTTGCTCCTACTACTCCTGATGATGTTGAATATGTTGAGTGTCATGCATGGTTGAACGAGATCAAGTTGCTCAATGAGAAGAATGCTTCCTCTTTGGCTAAACTAGATGCTCTTAGTACTGAGTATGATGAGCTTAAGGCTAGACCCACTTTGCTTGGTGCTTGTAAATCATGTCCTACTATGCATGCTAAGCTTGTTGATGCTCGTTCTACCATTAGTTCTTTGGAAGCATCTTTGAAATCTCCTGTTGAAAATGCATGCACTAGCTGTGATGAAGTTACTTTGCGCAATCTTGAACTCACTTCCCGTTTGGATGTCATCTATGAGGAGAATGACTATTTGAGGAAGGTGTTGGGTTGGTTGTCTGGGCAGGAACCTCAATTGAAAATCATGATTGAGGAGTTCAAGAGAGCTGATGGTCGTGGTTTGGGGTTTGAGAAGTTGGGTGAGAAAGTGGGAGAGAACAGTGGGGAGAGTGTGTACGAGAAGTGTGTTGAGTCTAACCCCGAGTTTGAGGTGATCGGAGAGATCCAAGTTCCACTCCCAAAAGCACCCAAGAACTCTTTCACACCAAAGCCCAACCACCTTTGCAACAAGCTTGACACAACCCAAGATCCACCCAAATTCCCACCTAAGACAAATGATCTCAAGAAACCTGTGAAGTTTGTGGGTGAGAAGGGTGTGAAGCCGAGTGAGAAGCCAGAGCCAAAACCAAAACCCATCCCCTTCAGGTGTGAGTATTGTGGCAAGGAGAGGCACCTTGCAGAGTTTTGCTACAAGAGGAAGAGGGATGAGAGGCTTGCTAGGGAGCAAGCAAACCGGGGACAGGTATCGCCAGCCTCATGGTATTCCTGAGCCTAGAGTGCCACTTCCACGGGGTGTGGGAAGTGTGAGGAGTGTTGGCAGGTTCCCACGGAGAGGTGGTGGTGAGAGGTTTGCTAGGAGAGATGATGGTGTGCGTGCTGGTGAGAGGTTTGGTCGGGCTTGTGGTGGTTTTGCTGGACGTCCCCCTACTCGTCCTCAATACGGGTTCAGGGGAGATGATCGTAGCTTTGGGTTCCAGAGGAACTACAGACCACGTTTTCCCCCTCGTGGTGCTCGTACTCCTCCCATGGGACATGGGAAGTTTGGTGGCAAGGGAGTGATGTTTGCTAACCCCTCTATTGAGCAGATGGCTCGACACTGGTTTAACTTTCTTTGTGCTAACCCCAGTGTCGAGTCACTAGCTCACTCTCGTTCTTGTTTCTCACTACAGGCAGGAGGCTTGGAGGACATTTGGTTGATCGACTCCGGGTGTTCTCGACACATGACCGGAGATAAGAAGTGGTTCTCCAGCCTCACCCCAGTGAAGGAAAAGATGTACATCACATTTGGGGACAATGGACGAGGAAGGGTCTTTGTTCGAGGGTGTTGTGCATGTGAGTGACAAGGTAACGTTGAAGAGAGTGGCTCTTGTGAAGTCTTTGGGTTTCAATTTGCTTTCGGTTTCTCAGTTGCTTGATGAGGGTTTTGAGGTGCGTTTCAAGTCTGGCGAGTCTCGTTTGCTTGATTCTCGAGGTGATCTTGTCTGTATGATCATCCCCGAGGGTCAGATTTTCAGGGCTGATTTCTCTCGTTCTTTGGGCCCTGCTCGCTGTTTGATGGCTGGTCCTTCTTCTGATTTGTGGAAATGGCATAGGCGGTTGGGACACTTGAGCTTTGATTTGGTTTCCCGCTTGAGTGGTCTTGACCTTGTCCAAGGATTGCCGAGGTTGAAGCTTGAGAAGGATTTGGTTTGTGCTCCTTGTAGGCATGGTAAGATGGTAGCCACTCCCCATCCACCCCCGACCGATGTCATGACCGAGCGTCGACGGAGCCGTTGCATATGGACCTTGTTGGGCCGGCTCGAGTTCGCTCGGTGGGTGGGAAGTGGTATGTCCTTGTTGTGGTGGATGATTACTCTCGCTATGCACGGGTGTTCTTCTTGGAGGATAAGAGTGAGACATTTGGTTTTGTTCGAGATGCGATCGTGAGGTTGAAAAACGAGAGGCATGGGAATGCTATTCGAGCTATCCGCAATGATAATGGCTGCGAGTTCAAGAACTCTCGTTTTGATGCCTTTTGTCGTGATCTAGGTCTTGAACATCGGTATTCGACCCCTTATGTGCCCCCTCAAAATGGAGTTGTGGAAAGGAAAAATCGGACTCTTTGTGAGATGGCTAGGACGATGCTCGATGAGCACGGGACTCCTAGGAGGTATTGGGGTGAGGCGGTCAATACGGCTTGTCATGTTTCCAACGAGATTTTATTGCGAGCTTTCAAGAAGAAGACTGTTATGAGCTGATGCATGGTCGGGCACCCAAGGTGAGTCACTTCCGAGTTTTTGGCCGCAAGTGCTTTATTCGAAGAAGGGAAAACTCGACAAGTTTGAGGCTAGGTCTAGTGATGGTATTTTCTTTGGATATGCTAACCACTCTAGAGCCTATAGGGTGCTTAACCTTGAGACTAACAAAATCATGGAGACTTGCGAGGTGACCTTCGACGAGACAATGCCATGTACCTCTCTTGGCTTTGAATGTGCAGGTGACGAAGAGATGGCCGAGGACCTCTTTGAAGAGAAGGATGAAGCTGGAGATGATGATGGGGAGAACCATGCGCCTGAAGCTGAGTGTGTACCCACTACTTCCCCTACGACCACTACGGAGTGTGGACCGTCTACTTTATGGACAACGACGGTGCAACAAGAAGATCAGGAGAGAGAAGCTGAAGTTGAGGGGGAGGTAGTCTCGAGGCGTGAGGCTCCCCGGCGGATTCAAGAAGTGCATCCCCTGTCGAAGATCATTGGGAACATCGACGAACGCACTACACGGTCAAGGTCCAGGAATTCCTCTCATTTTGCTCATGCTGCTTCTGTTGCTACTTTTGAGCCCAAGGACATTGGACATGCTTTATCTGATGCAAATTGGGTCAATTCTATGCATGAGGAGTTGGAAAAGTTTGAGAGGAACCAGGTGTGGGAGTTAGTTGAACCACCTCCAAATTGCCATCCCATAGGAACCAAGTGGGTTTGGAAGAACAAAGATGGAGAGAATGGGATGGTCGTGAGGAACAAGTCCAGACTTGTTGCTCAGGGGTTTAGTCAGAAGGAGGGGATCGACTATGAGGAGACCTTTGCTCCTGTGGCCCGTCTTGAAGCAATTCGAATCCTTCTAGCCTTTGCCGTGGCTAAAGGGTTCAAGTTGTTTCAGATGGACGTGAAGAGTGCTTTTCTGAATGGGGTCATAGAGGAGGAGGTGTATGTGAAGCGACCACACGGGTTTGAGAGCGAGCTGTACCCACACGGGGTATACGGGTTGAAAAGGGCTCGTATGGGTTGAAATAGGCGCCCGTGCTTGGTATGGGAGATTGAGAGGTTTTCTTTTGAGCGAGAGGGTTTGTGATGGGTACCGTGGATAGGACCTTGTTTCTCCTCAAGCATGGAAATGACTTGTTGATTGTTCAGATATACGTGGATGATATTGTCTTTGGTGGCTCGTCACATAACCTTGTTGCAAAGTTTGCAGATGAGATGAGCAGGGAGTTCGAGATGAGCATGATGGGCGAGTTGCAGTATTTTCTCGGACTGCGGATCAAGCAAGTGAAGGATGGAACATTCGTGCACCAGACCAAGTACACAAAAGACATGCTGAGGAAGTTCCAGATGCAAGATGTGAAGCCGATGTCGACTCCCATGGGGAGTACGACCACTTTGGATGCGGATGAGGACGGAGAACCATTGGACCAGCGGGAGTACAGGAGCATGATCGGCTCCCTCCTCTACTTGACGGTGACGAGGCCAGACATACAGTTCAGCGTGTGTCTGTGCGCTCGCTTTCAGGCTTCGCCGAGGACATCACATCGACAGGCCGTCAAGAGGATTTTCGGTACCTACGGTCCGCCCTTGGTCTTGGCCTTTGGTATTCTTCCTCCTCGACTCTTTCTCTTCATGGTTTTTCCGATGCGGATTTTGTTGTTGTCGAGTCGAGACGAAGTCTACTTACGGTACTTGCCAGTTTCTTGGTTCTTCGTTGGTCTCATGGTCTTCCCGCAAGCAGTCTAGTGTAGCTCAGTCTACCACCGAGGCGGAGTATGTTGCTGCCGCGAGTTGTTGTTCCCAGCTGTTGTGGATTTCATACACTTTGAGAGACTTTGGTGAGGAGTGCACCCAGATCCCACTTCTTTGTGATAGCACCAGTGCCATAAGCGTAGCCAAAAACCCAGTGCTTCACTCCAGAACCAAACACATAGAAGTGAGGTATCATTTCTTGAGGGACAATGTGGAGAAAGGAACCATTGTGTTGAGCCATGTCCCTACCCAAGATCAGCTTGCAGACATTTTCACAAAGCCTCTCGACCAAGCTACATTTGTGCGCTTGCGGGGGAACTTGGGGTTTGTTGCCCTTTCTAGTTGATTCTTGGGGGATTTCCTTTTGTATCATATGTATCATACCATGTTTTACTTTGATGTATATACATGCTTTGCTTGATGTATAAACCATGGTAGGATAGCCATCTTGTCATATATCATGTTGCATTTGTATCATATTGCATTTTAGGATGATGAGCTTCTTTCATATGCCATATTTGAGTCTCTTTGGCTATTTGTGAGATTTTGGTCATATGTGTGGAGAAATGGTGATGTGAGGCTATGCTCTTGGAATATTTGAGATATATGTGTGGTGAGATAGCCCTTTTTGAAATAAATGCTAATCTTGACTAATTTTTGATGAAATACGCTCCACTCATGTGTAGTTGTGTATCCATGTCACAGTTTGGTCTAAATGTGCTTTTCATGCTTAGATTGTGCTTGGATGCCTTGTTCTTGCATTTGGGCCAAAGGCCGGATATCATTGTGAATGTTTAGCCTATGTTGCATTCATGGGGGAGCATAAGCTTCTTTTTGCCGCAAAGGCACTTCATGTACCATGAAATGAATTAATCTTGAAAAGAAGTGCATAACGCTTGAAAAAATGCTCCATCCATCATGTCTATGTTTAAAATGTCTTATCTTTCACATATGGGTGCAAAACATGTTGCATGATGTTCACCAGTGGAGAAGTCTCCCCGAAGTGGACACATGGCTCATGAGCTTTGACATGACATGCTTTGCTTTATGGGTGTTTGCCATGATCTTTTGCTGAGAATTTGATATCCTTGTATGATCTTTGAGTGGTATGCATGTTTGTGACTCAAGTGTGACATGGATAGGCTTTTACATGTGAAGCGAGCCTTCTTTTGGGAAAATTGCTTAAATCTGAAAATTTTGCTTTGTCACATGCTTGTATTTTCATATATTACTTGTGGCAATGCTTTGACTATGCTATGATTCATATGTGTGATCTTTGTCTCATTTTTAGCCTTTGTCACTAAATTTGGCCTATTTGAGAAGCTCATGTAGAAGTTTATATGCTTTGCTTTGCATTTCTGCATTTTCACCTTGATTCATACATTGTCAACAAGGGGGAGAAGAGGTGAGCTTAATGAAAATTCAGAAGAGGTGAGCTGACCTTTCTTCGCCTTTCTTCGGTTTTGGTCATGAGTTGAGCTTCTTTGTTTTTCTTTCTTCTTCCTTTCTCTTTTTCTCTGAATTTCATTTCGCGTTATGTGTTGTCAATGCACTCATCAAGGGGGAGATTGAGGACCAGGAGCGTCCCAGTGGTCGGTGGATGACCGCTCCTTAGTGATGAGTGATTGACAACGGGTGTTGGACTAACTCTTGGCTTAGTGCGCAGGTGTAGGCTGCGGCCTAGTTCGTGTTGTTGCAGGTGAAGAACGAGCGCGAAAGGTCTTCAGCCTTGAGGGGCCTCCGGGAGATGGAGAGACAAGTAGGCTCGGTTCGAGGGACCCGGTGGACAGCAGGACTGGGTGCGGGCCACATGGTGGCGACACGAGCAAGACGAAGTCATGGACAGACGAGACGGTGCACGGTGGCGGTCAAGTCAAGTGGTTTGGCGGGAGGCCGGACCGAGCACGCGGGGTTTGGTGGTTTGCCCACAAAACCATCGGCGGACGGTTTCTTGGTTTGGGCCTCAAAACCAAGTCTGAGGGCCCAACACGACGGAGACGGGATCCGGGCGTGTCGGGAAGCTTCGAGGCGGAGGACACGCGGCGGGATCGCATGGCTTGCGTCGGGAGGACGCGGGGTGCGGCAAAGGCGTGGCCGTCTGATGGCAAGACCCACAAACATTACCAAAATGCCCCTGTGTGGGTTGTATCGCCAGTAGTTAAGTTAGGGGTAGTCGAGTCATTTACCACTCTGGCGGGACCCGATATATAAGCCATGAGAGTGTGTGGATGGCCCTCTCTCCGCGACTTAGGGTTTCATTTCCTCCCTTCCATTTTCTCATTTTCGTAGCTATTTTTCTTCCATTTTTTTCTAGGCTAGCATGAGAGCTTCATGAGAGATTTGTTGAGAGGGATGGATGCTAGGGCGGCATGCTAGACCTTGTGAATCTTTCCTGGTTTGTATAGAAGATTCGGGGTTGTGTTTTTGTGGCTTTTTGTGCTTGTTTTCGTGCCTTTGTTCCCGGTTCGATTCCGCGGATTTGAGTGGGTTTCTCCCCGGATTTCTTTGAGGGATACAAGGATAGATGTCTCGTGCATCTTTGTGATTGATCTTGTGCCCTCAAACGCCGGGAAACCACTCGGATTCGAAGTTTTTCGTTCGGTGCTCTAGCTTTCGGTGGTGCTCAAAGGATTCACGATTCCCGGTGATTTAGGGAGTTAGGAGGCAAGATTTTTGGGCTATAGCATCCTTGTGTGACGCTTTTCAAGTCCCCAAACCCTTGTCTCCATAGCTTCAACCGTTTGGGAAATCCGATGATGATTTGGGGGAGTTGACTTTCGGGGTCGGGCGTTTTCTGCTCTGTCCGCACCTGGCGGACAGTCCGCGGGGTGCTGGCGGACGGTCCGCGCGGCTAGGGTTCGTCGCGTGTTCGTTGTGTTCTTGCGCGCCTTTGTTTTCGATCCGGTTTGGTTTTTGGTTTTTGTTGCAACCAGTTTGCTGACGGTTTGGGCTTGAGTAGCGGACGGTCCGCGGGTGGCGCGGACGGTCCGCCCGGCCTCGGCGGACGGTCCGTTTTTCTCGGGTCGCTTCTGGTGTTCTGTGTGGTTTAACGGACGGTCCGCGGTGTTGGGCCGGACGGTCCGCGGTCTTGTTGCGGACGGTCCGCGGCCTCGGGTCGGACGGTCCGCGAGGCTCCGCGCGGACGGTCCGCCCCTCCTGGCCGGACGGTCCGCCAGAGCCTGTGCGCTTTGCTTCTTGGTTCGATTCCTCCCTTCCTTTTCTAGTGCTTCCGCGTGTGCTTCAAGGAATCGTTCCTAGGACTAGAGGTTGATCCATAACCTCGTGGTCTTGGTGATTGGTGTGTGATTCGATCCATCGCTCGTGTGTGACCGGGGTTTGACTAGGGTATAGGCCGGGTTCTTTGGGAAGAATTTTTACTGGCTCCTATTCACTCCCCCCCCTCTCTAGTCGCCATCTGATCTTTCACATGCCACCGGCACTAACTTCGAGTTTTGGCTGAATGCCTTGTGAGGACGCGTAGGACATCTTGCGTCATGCTAAAAGTCATGGTAAAACCTAAACTGAACCCATACCTGTTTCCGTGCTCTCTAAGGCAAAATAGTGATGGTGTGTTTTGTCCTGTCTAGCTTCTCATGTGTAGATGTGTCGTTGTGCATAAATTATTAGAGTTGTTGCTTGGATTATTATCATCGTCCAAGAATCTTTTGTCTAGGTGATCTCCACCTGGGTTGCTCCAATCTAATCTAGTTTCTGCTTGTCGAGGTTCACGATCATAACTTAGGTCTACCGCAAGTTATGCTCGGTTAGTCAACCCTTGTCTGCTATCTTCCTAGAACCATTTGAAGTCTTGCTTAGATAGCACCTTTCCTAATCTTCTAGCTCAACCTTGCACACCCAACTTGAGTCTCATAACCTTGCTAAGTTACTATGCAAATTTGAGAAGTGTTGGACTCTGGTTTGAGTTAGGAAGTTCGGTTTCCGATTACCAGAACTTTGTATCATTAGGTATGCCTGCTTGTTCGAGTTCAGCATACGATGGTATATTAGTATACATGGTTACCACATACCTTAACCCTTACCCTTATTCGTGGATCGAGTTACCCTTGTACACTCGCACCCGACAGATTCTCACTTTTGTCGTTATGTCAAGATGGACAACGCTGGATCTGCGCCGGTTGATGTGGACTCATGGACTCTCGTGAACTACCTCGAGGAGGGTGGATTTCTTGCACTTTTGTGGGACACCCTGAAGAACTTTGGGTACATCACTTACCCAGAGTACTCGACACGTGAGATCATGACCACAAGCCAACTCCTTCGTTGTGAAGTAAAGGTGAAGATTTCAGTGTGCCCGACCAATCCTGCTTGGGAAGAGTGGGAGTGTAAGGCACAAGGGCGAAACTTGTCTGACGCGGTGCAGAAGGCTGCTCTCGAAGCACTCACAACTTTCTGTGGGAAGCACCCTGACGAGATAGCCGGCTCTGCAGCCAAAGTAATTCCGGTACCTGAGCGACACACCGTATCTTGTGTCGAACGTGAAGCTGTCCTTCCAGCCCGGAGCGACTCTCACTATAGTCCTGATCTTGTCACCTCAGTCCACTTTTCAGAAGCCATGTCCGACAGCTACCGACGGATGGTGGGAGAAAATGTATTCTATGGACACCAAATTTATAGATACAAAGTTAAAGAAATGGAGTGTACAGCTCAAGTGTTGTAGGAAGTCCGAGCCATGATAGCTACTCTCAAAAAGGAAAGATGCAAGGACAAGGCAAAGATATAAGAGTTGAGTGAGATCATACATGAGCAGAATTTCTTATTGTAGCATAACGACTAGTATATGCTTGAACTAGAAAATCAACTGGAAGCTATAGCAGTTCCACCTCCGGAACCTGTCATTCCTGGACCAGCAGGAGAAGAAGATGCTGAGGACATCCAAGGAGCATCTGGAATTGAGTCTGGACCCGAGTCACCATAGTCCCTCAGCGTGGAAGACCCAACCCTAAGAAGTTGGTATGTGGGAACTAAAATGCTGAGTCGTAAGAGTGTAGTAATTGTAAGGAACCCTAGTGGGCAATCACGTTTAGTTCGCTATTGCGGTTGGTTGAACTAGGAGCTTCTTCGTGCAGCTAGTCTGCATTGTAATTCCAAACGTCGTTTGGTACTTCTGAAAACCATCATCGATGTAATGCCGGGAACCAACATCTTTTTCAGCAGTGATCTTCGTAAGTCATTATTTATGCTAGTTGTGATCAAATAAAGTTCTGTGGTGAATCTCAAACTCGTCCAAAGATTTCGTGCCAATCAAAGATCCAATCGAATCCTCAGTCCTGAACTTATTCTCTTTGGTTTTACTCACAACCTTGTGAATTAAAATAAATGCGTTTTGGGCATGCATTGCATAGCATATGCATTGGGAACCTTAGGCATATTAACGTGCATTCGCATGAAAACTCCATACTCCTACTCTACCTATCTTGATTGGTGATGTTGTTATCCCATAGCCAAAGGTGCCGCGACGGAACCTAGGGCATCATGTGTGCTACAGCCACATGACTGCCGCTAGGGGCGCGCTTGTATCCTAGTTGTGAGGAAGCGACTCGTCACACAAATTCTCTCTCTATCTATGATTGCCCTTGCAATCACTAACTCATCATATGGGTAACCGAGTCATTCTAACATGCATCATGAGCACCATACCGCACGAGCATGTGCATCGCATCAACTTTGAAAATTATTGCACCTTAAAATAATGAGTTGTCAACACCTCAAACTGACAAGTTAAGTAAAGGTGTGAGCAAGATTGTTCCGAAGTTCCCGCATGAAATTATCTTTCGTACAAGAAATTATCTTTCATAATGGTCTTTTGGAAATCTCTGTCGACTTGGTCCCTTGCCGCAAATCTCGACGACCTTGTGGCATCAATTCCTTTCCTTCTAGCCAAGTGGAAGCAGTAGTGTCGGTGCGGAATGTGGTCCCGACACTAACCAGTAATAAGCGCCGAGGTCTATCCCTCCATGGTCGATGCTAAGCAACAAGGGACACAGAGTTTATCCTGGTTCCGGCCGAGGGGGCCGTACGTCCAGCAGTGGTGTGCTCGTGGCACTATATTGCTCAGCACCGGGGGTGCCTGTAGTGGGGCTGCTACAAGCAAGGCGGGAGAGAAAGCGTAGCTTCCAAGTCCCTGATGTAGTGACTGAAGATGTTGCGGGAGGGTTGGAGAGCAAGTGCGTGCTGCAGCCTGTCTCGTGTTGTGTTCTGTTGTCCTCTTTTCCCTGTGGCTGGGGGGTTCGTCCTCCTTTTATAGATCAAGGAGAGAGCGAATCACATGCGCGCCGCGCTATTTAGCTACGTGAGAGAGGGTGATGTGCTATGCTGTAGAGTAGGCGGCCGTCCGGACGATCCTCGCAGCGATCCGGCCATCATGGCGTATCTTGTACCCGAACAGTAGCGGCTTCGAGGGTGGAAGGGCAGCGCACGGCTGCGATGTCCTCAGACGGGCTCGAGGGGGTCGCTGACGTTGGTCTGTACGGAGCACAGTGGAGGGTAAGGCGGCACCCCGTTCCCGCATACCTCACAGTGTTGGAGTTGTTGCCACAGCGCCTAGCGTGCGCTCGTACGGGCGGGGGCGGCAGCCATGCCATTAACAGTGGCAGAGATGGTGTCCCACCGGCCTAGCGCCTTCACCTAACCCTGCAAGGTCACAAGAAAGCAACTTGAAGGTGCAGCCGGCCCCCCTTCGAGGGCTCGGTGCGTTAGCCGTACCGGAGCAGGCGGCGCGGCGTCACGGGATTGGCGCCGGCCACGTCGCACAGTGCCTTCTACAGTGGCGGGGATGGGATCCCTCCTGGGGAGTTGGTGCGGCAAAGACCGGGCGCGAGCCCCGGGCGCATGACGGCGCCGCCCCGCCGGTGTCAGGGTATTAAATGCCCGCGTACGGGAGCAGGCGCATGCGTGCAGGGCTCCCTCGAGCGAGGCGGACCCCGTTCGAGGGCGGAGCGGACCCTCGAGCGAGGCGGAGCCTGCTCGAGGGGGGAGCGGCCCCTCGCATCGGGACGGAGCCCGCCCGAGGGAGGCACGCATCCTCGAGCGAGGCGGAGCCTGCTCGAGGGGATCTTCGAGTGGGCCGCCTTGGTGGGCCGTGTCCTGCATGGTTAGGCGTGTTTGGCTTTGTTGCGGGTTTTTAATTGGGGATTTCCCTGTTGTTTAAGGGGACCCCTAGGGCTGTCCCCGACAGTAGCCCCCGAGCATCTGTGGGTTTGCCATTGAGGCTCCAGCGGATGCTGGAACCTACTGATAGGACGTTCTTCCCTTCTGGTTTTGCGAAGGCTTTCCGTGGGGCCGCGTCAGCGGACCCGCGGGTCTAGCCCTCGAAGCCCTGCAGGAGCGTGGGCGCTCCTGGAGGGGTTAACCGTGAGAGTTGGCCAGGGGGCATGGTACATGTTTCAACCGGCGTCGGCAATGTCTCAGCCGGCTTCGGTGACGCACGCGCCGCTGGCACTATCTCCGGCGGGTGCAATCTAGAAGGTGTAGCCGTGCGTCAAGCCCCCGAGCCTGGGCCCATTCGAAGCGATCGGGTAGAGCTTTACGACTTGTTTTTTAACGCGCCCTCGCCGTCCCTCCGCGGGACGGAGGGTGAGGTTTCCGCAACCCCCATTGAGCGGGTCGCGAATTGCGGATTCCTCGTTGAGCTGCTGGCGGGTGGTTCGAGTGGACGCCCATGCCCCGTTCGATAAGGGTAGGCTGCGTGGTCCAGAGACACATCCATGGAAGCGCTTGCGTGGGTTTGCTAGGTGGGGCTCGGTCCCGTTCGATAGGGACCGAGGGCGCGGAAGTTCTCCCTCGGTGGGATCCCTCGGCTAGCTGCCCTCGCTGGCTCTCGAATATGACATATGGGGCACCCTCGAGCCGACGGGCTCAAGGAACGGCTCGAATGCGCGTGCCTTCGTCGTCCCTGACTCTGCGATCTGGGGCGCCTGTTCGAACCCGTCGAGGGTCAAGCTTCGAACCTCTGATCAGTAGGGTCGTGCGGGGCGGCGCCTGGGCGGCCCCGTCTTTGCGTCTGCGACCGTCGAGGGGCCCGGGCGAGCCGGCCCTCGAGGTGCTGATTAGTAACAATGGTGCGGGGCGGCGGCTAAGCGCTCCCGGCCTGGCATCTGCGACCATCGAGGGGCCCGGGCGAGCCAGCCCCCGAGGCGCTGATCAGTAACACAGCGCGACATGGGTGCTTGCGGTGCCCGCTTTGTTTTAAAACGGGCCCGAGGCGACCTTCTCACGCCTGTGCCCTTTAGAGGGTTGAAATTGTCCCGAGCTAGGGGCTCGTGCCGCTCGAGGGTCCTGCGTGGCATGGGTGCTTGCGGTCCTGCTCTGTTTCAAGCAGGCCCCGAGGCGACCTTCTCACGCCTGTACCTTTTCGAGGGTTGAAACTCTCCCGAGCCAGACGCTCGTGTCGCTCGAGGGTTCTACGTACCTTGCAAGGAACCGGGCCATTAAATGCTCCACAGTCGAGGCTGTGATTTCACGTCGTGGGCGCGCTTTTTTAGGCGTTGCAGTCGCGCGCGCGCGTAGTGGGCGGTGTGGGCAGGCGGACGTGACCGCCTGCCATGGTCCCTGTTATTCCTCGCCGTGATGATGGCTCGTTTGCGGTGGCGTGGCCGCCGTGGTCATGGTGGGGCCCACCCGTCAGCGAGAAGGAAGATTCCCTGCAGTTAATGCGCGCAGGACGTCCGCCCCGGAGAGCTCGCCCGCGGCTTATAAATCTGAGGGGAGGGGAAAACGGCGGTTTTTACCTTAGCGTTTTGCCATTCTCACCCCCAGCGCTCTCGCCTTCGCTTTGCTCTTGCCACCGCGGCCCCTCGCCATTAGAGCTCTTCCTCTTTTTCTTCTCGTCCTCTGCTTTCGCGTCCCTTGTCTTCTCTCATGGCGCCGCTTCCGCCCCTTACAATCCACGACCCGTACGCCTGGGAGCGGTCGTCAGTAACCCGGCTGGCCCTTGGCGAGCTGGTCTCTGCCGGCCAGCTGGCGGCGAACGAAGAGGGCCGGCCGGCGGAATGGATCGTGCCGCCGGCGGGGACCACGCGCCCAACCCGCCGGAGGGCTACGTGGTCAGCTTCATCCGCTTCCACGAGCGCGGCTTCGCTGCGCCGGCGAGCCGCTTCATGCGGGCGCTCTGCCACCGCTGCGGCCACATTTGTGGGCGTCTGCGAGGGGTATCTAGGGATCCCAGTCAATTGGGAGCTCTGGCTACACCTCTTCCGCGCGGAGCTCTTCATGCAGCCCACGACGGAGCAGAGGACCCGCCGCGCGGTGCGCGCCGGCGGGATGTCGCTCGCCGTGCGGACGCAGTTCAAGGATGACTACATCCCCTGCACCATGACGACGAACAACGCCGGCTGGGAGCGGGGGTGGTTCTACCTGCGCAACGCTGAGCCCGGCCTCCCCCCCTACACCGGTCGGGTGTTCAAGGAGAAGCCCGACTCCTGGGGCTACGGGGTGTCCACGCCCCAGCATCGGAGGCGGCTGGGCTCGCTCCTGGAGGCCTTGAGGAACCTGGTGACGCGCGGGCTGACCGCGGCGGGCGTCCTCGCCTTCCTCCACCATCGGCGGGTTGTGCCTCTGATGGAGAGGCCGCTCTGCATCTACGAGATGACGAGAGGAGGCGGACCCCCGTCGCGCCGCGAGGTCGCGGATGCTCCCAACCCCCCTCGGGCGGGCGTACGCGCTCACGCGGGCGCGGAACGCCGTCGACACCCGGATGTTGCGCCCGGACCGGTCCCCGTGGGACCTCGAGATGCTTCCCACCGGCCCGATGGTGAGTACGGTTCTTGGCCTTGTTTTCGTTCTTGATGATGCTCCTGGCCCCTGACGCGCCTTTGATATTTTCACCTGCAGCTTGTGACCTTCAGCGCCGCGAAGTCCGTCCCGCCTACCCCCGACTCCCGTGCGGTCGGTCGGGCGGCGCGAACGGGAGCGAGGAGCGGGCGGCGCGCGGGGAGGGAGCGCGCGAGGCGGCACCGCGAGCGCCGCGAACGGCGGAGCGAGGAGCACCGGCCGCGCGAGCGGCGAGGGGCTCTCCTCGCCGGGGACCGAGGAGTATTCATGCTCGAGAGGAGGACGAGGAGGAAGAAGGCGGGGGGCGGGGGCCCCTCCGATAGGTGGGAGCCTCGCTCCTCCGCGCACGGAGCCGGCTCCGGCGGCAAGGGCGGCATCGCCGGGGCGGCGCAACGGCGCCCGCCGCCGGCGATTATCGACGAGGGCGGCGCGAGCCGCGGAGGTGCCGCCGCGCGCCGCGGAGGCGCGCGCGCAAGCGCGCGCCGCGAGCGGGACGGGGGCCGTGCGCGCGGCGGAGGCATTAGGGGGCGCGGCGACCGGCGCGTCGGCCGCGCGGGCCTCATCCACCGAGGCCTCGAGGAAGAGGAAGCGCGCCTTCTCCTCTTCGAGGTAAGGGGCTTGCTCTTCTGCTGGGTTTGGTTTTTTGGCGACCAGGCGTTCTGACTTTTGCTTATGCTTGGGCAGGGTGGTGCCAACTGTGCCTCCCCTCGCACCGGCTAAGGTGCTGAGGGCGGATGCGTCTATCCCCACCCGGCGGCGCTCGTCGAGGGCGCGCGCGCGGGGGCAAGCACGGGCTGCGGCGGGCGAGGGCTCGCAAGGCGCGGGCGAGGCCCTCGAGGCCTCGGCCGGCGGATCGACCGCCGGCCGCACGGCCGGCGGTCGTCGAGGAGGCGGCGGGCGCCGGCCGTGGCGGGGGGCGCCGCCCGCGGCGGCGGCGGCCGTGGCGGAGACGCGGCCGGCGGTGGGCCGCCGCAACGGAGGCGCGACCCCGTGGCGCCGGCCACGGCGGGAGGCGAGCGGGTGCGGCCCGCGGTGGCGCCCGTGGTTGCGGTTGAGGAGGGCGGACGGGCGCCCGTGGTCGCGGAGGCGCGGCCGGAGGCGATGGCGCGCGCGCCGCGTCGGCACCCGTGGCCGCGGAGGCGCAAGTGGAGGCGCCGGCGGAGGCGGCGCAGAGGCCGGCACCTGCCAGCGGCTCCCGGGCGGTGGTGGTGGAGGTCCCGGACGACGATTCCCCACCGCTCGGGTGGGATCAGTGGGTCAGCTTCCCCACGCTGGGGCGTCGGTCATGTGATTTTTACAACAAAAATACTTGGAAATCCTAGCTAGGGGTAGAAGCGACGTAGCTGTTGGATGTTCCAAGCGTTGGTGAGCTCTTCGCCGTCCTCGTTGGCCAGCTTGTACGTGCCGGGCTTGAGTACCTTCACCACGACGTAGGGTCCCTCCCATGGGGGCAATAGCTTGTGGCGCCCTCGGTTGTCTTGGCGTAGCCTTAGGACCAAGTCCCCTTCGCTGAAGTCCCGTCGGCGTATCTTGCGTGCTTGGTAGCGCCTAAGGGACTGCTGATACCTTGCGGAATGCATCAAGGCCACGAGGCGTGCCTCGTCTAGCTGGTCCAGCGAGTGCTCGCGGGCTCGCTGGTTGGCATCCTCGTCGTAGCCTCGAACCCTGGGTGATCCGTATTCTAAGTCCGTGGGGAGGACGGCCTCCGCGCCATGGACTAGAAAAAACGGGGTGAACCCGGTGGCTCTGCTTGGGGTGGTCCTCAGGCTCCACACGACAGCTGGCAACTCTTGGAGCCATTTTCGACCAGATTTGTTTAGCTGGTAAAAAATTCTAGGCTTAAGGCCTTGTAGGATCATGCCGTTGGCACGCTCTACCTGGCCATTGGTCTTTGGGTGTGCCACAGCTGCCCAGTCCACACGGATGTAGAATTTGTCGCAGAACTCCAAGAATTTCCGGCCCGTGAACTGAGACCCGTTGTCGGTGATAATGGAGTTTCGCACTCCAAAACGGTGGACGATGTCGGTGAAGAATGTCACCGCTTGCTCGGCCCTGAGATTCGTGATGGGGCGCACTTCCACCAACTTGGAGAACTTGTCGATCGCGACCAGCAAGTGGGTGAAGCCCCCGGGCGCCTTCCGCAGGGACCCAACGATGTCCAGCCCCCACACAGCGAACGGCCATGTTATGGGGATGGTTTGCAGGACGTGAGCGGGAAGGTTGGACTTGCGGGCGTAAAACTGGCACCCTTCGTAGGTGCGTACGATTTCGCTGGCGTCTGCGACCGCGGTAGGCCAGTAAAAGCCTTGGCGGAATGCATTGCCGACGAGGGTACGAGGCGCTGCATGATGGCCGCAGATCCCGACGTGGATGTCCCGCAGGAGCTCGCGCCCCTCGGGGATGGGCACGCACCGCTGCAGGATGCCGGAGGCGGCGCGCTTGTACAGCTCGCCGTCGATGAGGGCGAAGGACTTGGCCATCCTGGCGATGCGTCTAGCCGCGGCCCGGTCCGTGGGGAGTTCCCCTCGGGCCATCCAGGCCACATACTTGTCACGGCAGTCAGCCTTGACGAGGGGTGGCTCGATGTCCATCACATCAGCCCCATAGGCACCATACCCCTCGAGGAGGGAGAGCACGTACGCCTCGTTCGAGGGGTCCTCATCCATGGGTTCCGCACCCGCTGGATTCGAGGGAGCCCCCGAGGGTTCTGTGTGTTTCGAGGGGTGAGGCTCGAGGGCAACCGAGGGCTGAGCAACATCGCGGGCGAAAACGTTCGGGGGGACGGTGATCCTCCCGGACGCAATCTTGGCCAGCTCGTCTGCCTCCTAGTTGTACCGGCCGGGGCACGTGATTGAGCTCGATGTCGTAGAATTTGTCCTCAAGGGCTCGCACGGCCTTGCAGTAGGCCTCCATCTTGTCGTCATGGCAGCTCTCGTTCTTCATGACCTGGTCAATTACGAGCTGCGAGTCCCCTCGCACGTCGAGGCGCTTGACGCCCTACTCAATGGCGATCTTGAGGCCGCAAAGGAGGGCCTCGTACTCAGCCATGTTGTTCGAGGCGGGGAAGTGGAGGCGCACCGTGTACCGCATGTGTTCCCCGAGGGGTGACACAAAGAGCAGGACCGCGCCCGCTCCTGTTTTCATCACTGAGCCGTCGAAGTACAGAGTCTAGAACTCTGCCTGGATCTGTGGCGGTGGCAGCTGCGTATCCGTCCATTCGGCGACAAACTCCGCCAGGATCTGGGACTTGATGACCTTGTGCGGGGCGTAGGCGAGCGTCTCGCCCATCAGTTCCACGGACCACCTGGCGATCCTGCCCGCCGCATCAGGATTGCGGATGATCTCCCCCAGCGGGAAGGAGGAGACCACCGTGACGGGGTGGGCCTCGAAGTAGTGGCGCAGCTTGCGCCGCGCGAGGACCACCGCATACGAGCAGCCTTCTCGGACTTGAGGGTAGCACGTCTTGGTATCAGACAAGACCTCGCTCGATGTAGTAGACCGGCCGCCGGACCGGCAGGCGTGCCCCTTCCTCCGTGCGCTCCACCACGATCACGCCGCCGACCACCGGGTGGTTGCGGCCACGTAGAGCTGCAGAGGCCTCGCCGCCCGCGGCGGCGTGAGGACCGGGGCGTGCGTTAGGGACGCCTTCAGCTTGTCGAGCGCTTCCTGGGCCTCGGCGGTCCAGGAGAAGCGCTCGTGCTTCTTGAGGAGGCGATAGAGGGGCAGGCCCTTCTCGCCGAGCCGCGAGATGAAGCGGCTCAAGGCGGCAAGGCACCCCAGCACCTTTTGCACCCCCTTGAGGTCCCGAATCGGACCCATTCGTTCGAGGGCTGTGACCTTCTCGGGGTTGGCCTCGATCCCCCATTGGGAGATGATGTATCCCAGGAGCATGCCTCGCGGCACTCCAAAGACACATTTTTCGGGGTTTAATTTGACCCCATTGGCCCGTAGGCAGCCGAACGCGATGCCAAGGTCGCCAACCAGGTCGTCCGCCTTCCTGGTTTTCACGACGATGTCATCCATGTACGCCTCGACCGTCCGTCCGATGTGATCTCCGAAAACGTGCTGCATGCAGCGCTGGTATGTCGCACCCGCGTTTCGGAGACCGAACGGCATCGTGACGTAGCAGAACATCCCGAACGGCGTGATGAACGAGGTCGCGAGCTGATCGGACTCTTTCATCTTTATTTGGTGATACCCGGAGTAGGCATCAAGGAAGCAGAGCAGCTCACACCCAGCCGTTGAATCGACAATTTGATCAATGCGTGGCAAAGGAAAAGGAACTTTAGGACATGCTTTATTAAGACTAGTGTAGTGTATACACATCCGCCACTTCCCATTCTTTTTCTTTACAAGTACAGGGTTTGCTAGCCACGTTGGGTGGAACACCTCCTTGATGAACCCGGCCTCCAGAAGCCTCTGCAGCTCCACTCCAATAGCCAGTCGCCGCTCCTCGTCGAAGCGGCGCAGCCGTTGTTGCACGGCGCGGGCGTGAGGCAGGATGTCAAGGGAGTGCTCGGCGACCTCCCTCGGGATGCCTGGCATATCCGAGGGGCTCCACGCGAAGATGTCGGCGTTGGCTCGGAGGAAGTCGACGAGCACCATTTCCTATTTGGGATCGAGGGTGAAGCTGACCCTCAGCACCTTGCCCTCGGGGGCAGCTGGGTCGAGGGGGACCTCCTTGGTCTGCTCCGCGGCCTCGAAGGTGCCGGTGTGCTTGGTGGTGGAGTCGAGGTCCTCGTTGACCATCTTCTCCAAAGTGGCCACCAGCGCTTCATCTAGCGCTAGTGCTTCTGCGTGCTCTACGCACTCGACGTCACAGTCGAATGCTTGCTCGATGGACGAGCCTACGGTGATGATGCCGTTCGGTCCGGGCATCTTCATCTTCAAGTTGGTGTAGTTGGGGACCGCCATGAACTTGGCGTAGCAGGGTCGCCCAAGTATGGCGTGGTAGGCGCCCTTGAACCCCACCACCTCGAAGGTGAGAGTTTCCTTGCGGAAATTCTTCGTGGTGCCGAACCACACCGGCAGATCGATCTGCCCGAGGGGCTGGACCTGCTTGCCGGGCGCGACATCGTGGAACGGCTTCGTGCTAGGCCGCAGCTGGTCTAACCCGATCCCCAGCAAGTGCAGCATATGCACGTAGAGGATGTTGAGGCTGCTGCCTCCGTCCATCAAGACTTTTGAGAACCGCGCGTTCCCAATGATTGGGTCTACCACCAGCGGGTACTGGCCCGGGTTGGGGATGCGGTTCGGATGGTCTTCCCTGCTGAAGGTAATGGCGTCCTCCGACCAGTTGAGGAAGGATGGAGGCGCCCTCTCCGCGGCGAGGACCTCGTGCCGCTCCCGCTTGCGCTGGCGGGTCGACATGTCGACGGTGGGTCCCCCAAAGATGAGGAACACGTTTTCCACGGCGGGGAAGCCGCCGGCGCCGCCGTCTCCTCCGTCTTTCTTGGCCTCCGCCTCCTTCGCGGCGGCGCGGCCATAGAACTTCTTGAGCATATCGCATTGCTCAAGGGTATGGTTCACTGGGGTCTTGTGGTAAGGACATGGCTTTTTCAGCATGTCATCGAACACCCCCGGACCTCGAGGGGCAGGTCGAGGGCCCCGTCGAGCTGGGTCGACAGCAAGAGCCTCGGCATTACCGCCGTCGCGCCCCTGCTCGCGCGCCTCGCGGCGCGGCTTCTTTCCCTTCTTGCCCCGCTTATCCTTGTGGTGGGGCTCCCTGGACTTGCTGCCCTGCGCGGGCGCGTCATCCGGGCGCTTGCCCTTCTTGCCGTCGAAGATTGCCCCCACGGCCTCCTCTCCTGAGGCGAAGCTGGTGGCAATGTCGAATAGCTCGTTGGAGTTCGCGGGCGGGCTGCGCCCCAGCTCTCGCACGAGGTCCCGGCACGTGGTGCCTTCGAGGAAGGCATGCACGATCTCGGACTGCGCCACGCTGGGGAGCTCTGTACAACACTTAGAGAAGCGCCGTATGAAGTCCCGCAGCGACTTGCCGGGCTTCTGGGTGCAGGAGCGCAGGTCCCAGGAGTTCCAAGGGTGCACGTACGTGCCCTGGAAGTTGCCCACGAACGTGCAGACTAGGTCATCCCAGTTGTGGATCTGGCTGGCGGGCAGGTGCTCGAGCCACGTCCGGGCCGCATCGCCGAGGTGCAGGGGCAAGTTGCGGATGATGACCTCGTCGCTGGTGGCCCCGCTCAGCTGGCACGCCAGGTGGTAGTCATTGAGCCACACGCGGGGATCCGTCTCCCCGTTGTACTTGACGATGGTCGAGGGCTGGCGGAAGCGTTGGGGGAAGGCCGCCGCGCGGATCTCCCGGCTGAACACGCGGTTCCCCGGGGGCTCCGGCGTCAGAGAGCGGTCTTCGTCGCTGTCGTAACGTCCACCCCGTCGAAGGTGGTAGCCCACCGCTGCTCGCGCGTCCGCCTTGCTCGTGCGCCAGGCGTTGATGACATTGCGGGCGTCGCCGTCCAGGGCCCTGCGCGCGTCAAGGAGCCGCTCCCTTGGCCGGCGTGCGTCCCGGGCTGGCGGGTCGCCCGCCGCTCCTCCCCCCGCATGGACCAAGGGTTTGGCCCCCCGTGCGGCCTCGCGCGTCCCGCGCATCCCCCTGTTGGCGGATGCGCGACGCCGAGCTCTCGGCCTGCTGGACGGCCGCTTGCTCGATGAGAACCTGCACCTCGCGGTGCAAGTCCCGCGCTTCGGGGGTCGAGGGTGCCGGCATAGCCCGCAGCAGTGTCGCAGCGGCAATGAGCTTTTGGCTTGCCCGTGGAGGCGCGTCAGGGTTGTCGGCGTTGATGCGATCGTGGACCTGTCTGCCCAGCTCCCGCGCGCGTTCGCCGCGCGCGGAGTCTTCCCCCGCCATTGAGGCACGGAGCGGCCCGCACCGTCCCGGCACTCCTCCGCCGCCTTAGCCTCGAGCTCGCGGGCCAGGCCGCCCGCGCATCGGCGGCGGCCCCGGCGAGGAGTACTCGGCCCCGCGGCCAGGCGCGGAGCGATCCCTGGAGCAGGCGTGATCTCCCCGTCCTCAGCGCCCACAGCGCCGGTGGCGTTGGCTGGGTCGTTGGTGACGACAACGTAGCACTCCCGCGCGGGGTCGTAGCTCCCGGTGCTGGAGTCATCGGAGCAGCCGAACCAGTAATCCGTTGCGTCGAGGAAACGCCGGAACATGACCGGGTCCGGCACGCCAGAGAAGTCCCACTCCGCGTACCCGTGGAGGTTAGCGGGTGGCGGCGCATCAAGAGAACCCAGGGACGATTCGTCGCCGGCCGAGGCGCTGGGGTCCCTGGCGACAAAGACGTGACGGCCGGGGGGAACCCTGCGCATCGTGGTGTTGACATTGTTGTTGTAGGCCGTCGCGGCTCCACGCAGCCCAATGGGAAAGCGCGGTCCGGAGACCGTGCGCTATCCCGTTGGGGCGGCGGTTGTCGTGGTGATGGGCGCGCCGTGCTGAGAGGTGGCGCGCTCGGCCCGCCATCGCTCGGACCGCGCCCGGCGCGAACGCGGACGCAGCGGCGGCGGCGTCGTGGCGTCGACGGGCCCGCGGCGTCCGTGCCGGCGGGCGTCCGCGCCGTGGTGGTGCGGGCGGGCCGGGGCCGGAGCGGACCCGCCCCGCGCCGCACACGGAGCTCCTCACGGTTAGTGAGGCGCATGAGGTAGCCGTTCCCCGTGGCCTGAAAGTTCAAGCCCCCGAACCGGATTTCGAACCCGGCGGGGAGGGGATCCGAGCTGCCCATGCAGTAGCGCGAACTGCGGTACTCAGTGCGGATCACCATGGAGGGAGTTGGTGGAATGACCCTAGGCGCTCGATTGCCCCACGATGGGCGCCAACTGTCGGTGCGGAATGTGGTCCCGACACTAACCAGTAATAAGCGCCGAGGTCTATCCCTCCATGGTCGATGCTAAGCAACAAGGGACACAGAGTTTATCCTGGTTCCGGCCGAGGGGGCCGTACGTCCAGCAGTGGTGTGCTCGTGGCACTATATTGCTCAGCACCGGGGGTGCCTGTAGTGAGGCTGCTACAAGCAAGGCGGGAGAGAAAGCGTAGCTTCCAAGTCCCTGATGTAGTGACTGAAGATGTTGCGGGAGGGTTGGAGAGCAAGTGCGTGCTGCAGCCTGTCTCGTGTTGTGTTCTGTTGTCCTCTTTTCCCTGCGGCTGGGGGGTTCGTCCTCCTTTTATAGATCAAGGAGAGAGCGAATCACATGCGCGCCGTGCTATTTAGCTACGTGAGAGAGGGTGATGTGCTATGCTGTAGAGTAGGCGGCCGTCCGGACGATCCTCGCAGCGATCCGGCCATCATGGCGTATCTTGTACCCGAACAGTAGCGGCTTCGAGGGTGGAAGGGCAGCGCATGGCGGCGATGTCCTCAGACGGGCTCGAGGGGGTCGCTGACGTTGGTCCGTACGGAGCACAGTGGAGGGTAAGGCGGCACTCCGTTCTCGCATACCTCACAGTGCTGGAGTTGTTGCCACAGCGCCTGGCGTGCGCTCGTACGGGCGGGGGCGGTAGCCATGCCGTTAACAGTGGCAGAGATGGTGTCCCACCGGCCTAGCGCCTTCACCTAACCCTGCAAGGTCACAAGAAAGCAACTCGAAGGTGCAGCCGGCCCCCGTTCGAGGGCTCGGTGCGTTAGCCGTAGCGGAGCGGGCGGCGCGGCGTCACGGGACTAGCGCCGGCCACACCGCACAGTGCCTTCTACAGTGGCGGGGATGGGATCCCTCCTGGGGAGTTGGTGCGGCAAAGCACCGGGCGCGAGCCCCGGGCGCATGATGGCGCCGCCCGCCGGTGTCGGGGGTATTAAATGCCCGCGCACGGAGCAGGGCACATGCGTGCAGGGCGCCCTCGAGCGAGGCGGACCCCGTTCGAGGGCGGAGCGGACCCTCGAGCGAGGCGGAGCCTGCTCGAGGGGGGAGCGGCCCCTCGAACGGGACGGAGCCCGCCCGAGGGAGGCACGCATCCTCGAGTGAGGCAGAGCCTGCTCGAGGGGGTCTTCGAGTGGGCCGCCTTGGTGGGCCGTGTCCTGCATGGTTAGGCGTGTTTGGCTTTGTTGCGGGTTTTTAATTGGGGATTTCCCTGTTGTTTAAGGGGACCCCTAGGGCTGTCCCTGACAAGTAGAAGTAAAAATTTTCTTGAGCAGTCAAGGTGTCGGGGACCGCCCTAGGGGTCCCCTTAAACAATGGGGAAACCCTCACTTAAATCCCAGTACCGAAACACGTTAAGCCTAACCATGCAGGTGACTAACCATGCAGGACACGGCCCAAGCCGCGGGACTCCGCCTCGCTCGAGGGCGCACTCCCCCTCGGGCGGGCTCCGCCCCGTTCGAGGGGCAACTCCCCCCTCGAGCGGGTTTCGTCCCACTCGAGGGTCCGTTCCGCCCTCGCCGGGGCCCGCCACGCTCACGAGCACCCCGCACGCGTGCGCCGGCCCCGTACACGGGCATTTAACGCCCGACGCCGCGGGCCGGCACCATCATGCGCCGGGGCTCGCGCCCCGTGCCGCCGCACCAACTCCCCGGGGGAGGAGCCCATCCCCGCCACCGTGGGGATGGACCGTGCGGTACGGCCGTGTCGTCCCGTGACACCACGCGCCCACTACAAGACGGCTAACGCGCCCGACCCTCGAAGGGGGCCGGCGCACCCTCAATTTCACTTTCCCGTGACCCTACAGAGTTAGGGTGAGGGGCGCTAGGCCGGTGGATGGCCATCCCGGTCACCGTAACGGCGCGGCCGCCGTACCCACGCGTGCGTGCGCACGCCCGGCGCCGCATCAACCACTCCGCTACCGCGGAGCGCATTGGGAAGGAACGCCGGTTCGCCCCCGCTCCCCGTGCCCCGTACCGCCCATCATCGCACCTCCCTCGAAGCCTATCAGAGGACACCACCACCATCTGCCGCCCTCCTACCCTCGAACCGCCACTGTTCGGGTACGGGGTAGGCCATCATGGCCGGATCGCAGCGAAGATCGTCCGGACGGCCGCCCACTCTACAGCGTAGCACGACGTGCACCCCCACGTAGCTGGATAGCGCGGCGTGCATGTAACTCGCCGCCCCCTTGGCCTATAAAAGGGGAGGCGAGCCCCCAGCCGCGGGGGGACGAACGAGTTCAGTTCAACACAACACACCGTGCACTCACTCTCTTATTCTCCCACAACATCTTCAGCCACTCTCCCAGGGACTTGGAAGCCACGCTTCCTCTCCCGCCTTGCTTGTACTTGCCCCACTACAAGCACCCCCGGTGCTGAGCAATATAGTGCCACGAGCACGCCCCTCGTCGGACGTACGGCCCCCTCGGCCGGAACCAGGATAAAACCTTGTGTCATTTGTTGCTTGGCATCGACCATTGAGGGATAGACCTAGGCGCTATCTACCGGTTAGTGTCGGGACCATATTCCGCACCGACGCTGGCGCCCACGGTGGGGCAAACGAGCGCCTAAGGTCATTTCACCAACTCCCTCCATGGTGATTCGCACCGAATATCGTGCTACACGCTACTGCAGGGGTAGCTCGGACCCCCTCCCGCCGGGTTCGAAATCCGCTTTGGGGACCCGAACTTTCGTGCCACGGGGAACGGCTATCTCATGCGCCTCACTAACCGTGAGGAACTCCGCGCGCGGCGTCGGCCGGGTCCGCTCGGACCCCCCGCCGCGCGCACGACACCGCGCGTGACGCCCGCAGCACGGATGTCGCGGGCCCATCGACGCCGCGACGTCGCCGTCGCTCCGGGCTCCGCCGCGCCGGGCGCGGTCCGAGCGGCGGCGGGCCGAGCGCGCCGCCTCCCCAACGCGGTGCGCCCACCGTCACGACGGCCGCCACCGCCCCGGCGGGACCGCGCGCGCACCTCCGGACCGCGCGTCCCCATTGGGCTGCGTGGCGCCACGACGGCCCATAACGCCAACGTGAACACGACGATGCGCAGGGTTCCGCCTGGCCGTCACGTCTTCGTCGCCAGGGACCCCGGCACCTCAGCAGCAGACGAGTCATCCCTGGGCTCCGTCGACACGATGCCACCCGCCAACCGCCACGGGTACGCGGAGTGGGACTTCTCCGGCGTGCCGGACCCGGCCGCGTTCGGGCGCTTCCTCGACGCCACGGACTACCGGTTTGGCCGCTCCGACAACTCCCGAAACGACCGGGAGCTACGACCCCGCGCGGGAGTGTTGCGCCGTCATCACCAACGACCGGCCAACGCCGCCGGTGCGGCAGTGGCCGGAGACGGGGGAAGTCACGCCTGCCCCTAGGGATCGCTACGCGCTGGCCGCGGGGCCAAGCGCTCCTGCTGGGGCCGACGTCGACGCACAACTGGCCCAAGCCCGCGAGCTCGAGGCCAAGGCGGCGGAAGAGTACCGAACGGTGCGGTTGCTCCGCGCCTCAATGGCAGGGGAGGCCTCTGCGCGTGGCGAACGCGCGCGGGAGCCGGGCCGACGGGGTCCGCGATCGCCTCAACACCGCCACTAACGCCGGAAACGCGGACGTGCCCCCACGGGCGAGCCGAAGCTCGTCGCCGCCGCGACGCCGCTACGGGCTATGCCGCACCCTCGACCCCCGAGGCTCGAGATATGCACCGCGAGGTGCAAACTCTCATCGAGCAAGCGGCCGTCCGGCGGCCGAAAGCTCGGCCTCACGCATCCGCCAGCGGGGGGGGATGCGCGGGGCGATGAAGCCGCACCGGGGGGGCGAACCCTCGGTGCACGCGGGGGGCCGGCGGGGCATCCCACCGAGCAAGGGCGCACGCCGGTCAAGGAACGACTCCTTGACGCACGCAGGCGGCCGGATGGCGACGCCCGCAACGTCATCAACGCCGGGCGCACGGGCGGGCGGACGCACAAGCGGCCGGGGGCTACCACCCTCGAAGGGGTGGACGCTACGACGGGCGGCGAGGATCGCTCCCCGACGCCGAGCCCCCGGCACCCGTGTGTTCGGGCGGGAGATCCGCACGGCAAGCATTCCCCCCAACGCTTCCGTCAGCCCTCGACGATCATCAAATACAACGGAGAGACGGACCCACGCGTCTGGCTCAACGATTACCGCCAGCTCGGTCACCGGGCGGGGGCCACTAGCGACGAAGTGATCATCCGCAACTTGCCCCTGCATCTGGGTGACGCGGCCAGGACATGGCTCGAGCACTTGCCCGCCAGCCAGATCCATAACTGGGACGATCTAGTCCACACGTTCGTGGGCAACTTCCGTGGGCACGTACGTGCGCCACGGGAACTTCGGGACCCTCGCGCTCCGCACGCGAGAAGCCCGGCGAGTCGCTGCGGGACTTCATACGGCGCTTCTCCAAGCGCTGCACGGAGCTCCCCAGCGTGGCACAGTCCGAGATCGTACACGCGTTCCTCGAGGGCACCACGTGTCGGGACCTCGTGCGCGAGCTGGGACGCAGCCCGCCTACGGACTCAAACGAGCTGTTCGACATCGCCACCAGCTTCGCCTCCGGAGAGGAGGCCGTGGGGGCAATCTTCGACGGCAAGAAGGGCAAGCGCTCCGAGGACACGCCCGCGGAGGGCAGCGGGTCCAAGGAACCGCACCGCAACGACAAGCGGGGCAAGAAGGGGAAAAAGCCGCGCCGCGAGGCGCGCGAGCGGCGGGCGCAACGGCGGCAACGCCGAGGCCCTCGCTGTTGACCCGGCCCGACGGGGCCCTCGACCGGCTCCTCGAGGCCCGGGGGTGTTTGACGACATGATGAAGAAGCCATGCCCCTACCACAAGACCCCAGTACAACACACCCTTGAGCAGTGCGACATGCTCAAGAAGTTCTACGGCCGTGCCGCCGCAAAGGAGGCAGAGGCCAAGAAAGATGGGGGCGATGGCGACGCCGGCGGCTTCCCCGCCGTCGAAAATGTGTTCCTCATCTTTGGGGGACCCTACGCGTCGACATGTCGACCGGCCGGCCGCAAGAAGGAGCGGCACGAAGTCCTCGCCGCAGAGAGAGCGCCTCCGGCCTTCCTCAGCGGTCGAAGGATGCCATCACCTTTAGCCGGGACGACCACCCAAACCGTATCCCGAACCCGGCCGATACCGCGGTGGTCGATCCCATCATTGGGAACGCCCGATTTTCGAAGGTCCTTATGGATGGAGGCAGTAGCCTCAATATCCTCTTCGCGCACACATTGCGCCTGATGGGGATTGGGGTGGACCGGTGCGGCCCGGCACGAAGCCGTTTCACGGCATCGCGCCGACAAGCGAGTTCAACCCCTCCGGCAGATCGATCTGCCCGTCTGGTTCGGTACCCCCAAGAACTTCCGAAAGGAAACCCTCACCTTCGAGGTGGTGGGGTTCAAAGGGGCCTACCATGCCATACTTGGGCGACCATGCTATGCCAAATTCATGGCGGTCCCCAACTACACGTACTCGAAGATGAAGATGCCGGGTCCTAACGACGTCATCACCGTCGGGTCGTCTATCGAGCACGCATTCGACTGCGACGTCGAGTGCGTGGAACATGCAGAGGCACTGGAGCTGGATGAAGCGCTGGTGAACACGCTGGAGAAGATGGTCAACGACGACCTCGGCTCCGCCGCCAAGCACGTCGGCACCTTCGAGGCCGCCGAACAGACCAAAGGGGTCCCCCTCGACCCCTCAGCCCCCGAGGGCAAGGCGTTGAGGGTCAGCTCGACCCTCGACCCGAAATAGGAAGCAGTGCTCGTCGACTTCCTCCGCGCCAACGCCGACATCTTCGCGTGGAGCCCCTCGGACATGCCAGGCATCCCGAGGGAAGTCGCCGAGCACTCCCTTGACATCCTGCCAAACGCCCGCGCCGTGCAACAACGGCTGCGCCGCTTCGACGAGGTGCGGCGACGGGCAATCGGAGCGGAGCTGCGGAAGCTCCTCGAGGCCGGATTCATCAAGGAAGTATTCCACCCTACGTGGCTAGCCAATCCGTGCTTGTAAAGAAGAAAAATGGGAAGTGGCGGATGTGTGTAGACTATACCGGTCTTAATAAAGCATGTCCCAAAGTTCCTTTTCCTCGCCACGCATAGATCAAATCGTTGACTCAACCGCTGCGGGTGCGAAGCGCTCGTTTCCTTGATGCCTATTCGGGATATCACCAAATAAAAATGAAGGAGTCCGACCAGCTCGCGACTTCGTTCATCACACCGTTCGGGACGTTCTGTTACGTCACGATGCCTTTTGGCCTCAGAAACGCGGGCGCAACATATCAGCGCTGCATGCAGCACGTTTTTGGGGATCACATCGGGCGGACGGTCGAAGCATACGTGGACGACATCGTCGTGAAAACCAGGAAGGCGGACGACCTGGTTGGCGACCTTGGCGTCGCGTTGAGCTGCCTACGGGCCAATGGGGTCAAGTTAAACCCCGAAAAGTGTGTCTTTGGAGTGCCGCGGGGCATGCTCCTAGGATACATCGTCTCCCAGCGGGGAATCGAGGCCAACCCTAAAAAGGTCGCGGCCCTCGAACGAATGGGCCCAATTCGGGACCTCAAAGGGGTGCAGAAGGTGTTGGGGTGCCTCGCCGCCATGAGCCGCTTCATCTCGAGGCTCGGTGAGAAGGGCCTGCCCCTCTACCGGCTGCTCAAGAAGCACGAGCGCTTCTCCTGGACCGCCGAGGCCCAGGACGCGCTCGACAAGCTGAAGGCGTCTCTGACGCACGCTCCAATCCTCACGCCGCCGCGAGACGGCGAACCCCTGCAGCTCTACGTGGCCGCAACCACTCAGGTGGTCAGCACCGTGATCGTCGTGGAGCGTGCGGAGGAAGGGCACGCCCTGCCCGTACAGCGTCCAGTCTACTACATCAGCGAGGTCCTGTCGGACACGAAGGCGCGCTACCCCCAGGTCCAGAAGCTGCCGTACGCGGTAGTCCTTGCGCGGCGCAAGCTCCGCCACTACTTCGAGGCCCACCCCGTCACGGTGGTTTCTTCTTTTCCGCTAGGAGAAATCATCCGCAACCCCGACGCCGCAGGAAGGATCGCCAAGTGGTCCGTGGAGCTGATGGGCGAAACGCTCGCCTACGCCCCGCGCAAGGCCATTAAGTCGCAAATCCTGGCGGATTTCGTCGCTGAGTGGACAGACACGCAGCTGCCGCCCCCTCAGATTCAAGCAGAGTGCTGGACTCTGTTCTTCGACGGCTCGGTGATGAAGACAGGAGCGGGCGCGGGCCTGCTCTTCGTGTCACCCCTCGGGGAGCACATGCGCTACGCAGTGCGCCTCCACTTCCCCGCGTCCAACAATATGGCTGAGTACGAGGCCCTCCTCTGCGGCCTCAAAATCGCCATTGAGTTGGGCGTCAAACGCCTCGACGTGCGAGGGGACTCGCAGCTCGTTATCGATCAAGTCATGAAGAACGCGAGCTGCCACGACGACAAGATGGAGGCCTACTGTAAAGCCGTGCGGGCCCTCGAAGACAAGTTCTACGGCATCGAGCTTAATCACGTACCCCGCCGGTACAACGAGGAAGCAGACGAGCTGGCGAAGATCGCGTCCGGGCGGATCACCGTTCCCCCGAACGTTTTCGCGCGTGACGTAGCGCAACCCTCGGTCGCCTTCGAGCCCTACCCCTCGAGCCACGACGGACCCTCGGGGGCTCCCTCGAATCCAGCGGGTGCGGAACCCATGGATGAGGACCCCTCGAACGAGGCGTACGTGCTCTCCCTCCTCGAGGGGTACGGCTCCCACGAGGCCGTCGCGATGGACATCGAGCCGGCTCCCGTCCAGGCGGACTGGCGGGAGAAGTATATTACCTGGATCGCTCGAGGGGAACTCCCCGAAGACCGGGCCACGGCCAGGCGCATCGCCAGGATGGCCAAGTCATTCACCCTCGTCGACGGCGAGCTGTACAAGCGCGCCGCCTCCGGCATCCTACAGCGGTGCGTGCCCATTCCCGAGGGGCGCGAGCTCCTAAGGGACATCCATGCGGGGATCTGTGGCCACCACGCCGCACCCCGCACCCTCATCGGCAATGCGTTCCGCCAAGGCTTTTACTGGCCTACCGCGGTCGCGGACGCCAGCGAAATCGTACGCACCTGCGAAGGGTGCCAGTTCTACGCCCGCAAATCCAACCTACCCGCTCACGCCCTGCAAACCATCCCCGTCACATGGCCATTCGCCGTGTGGGGGCTGGACATCGTCGGGCCCCCGCGGAAGGGCGCCGGGGGCTTCACCCACCGCTAGTCGCGATCGACAAATTCTCCAAGTGGGTGGAGGTGCGCCCCATCACGAATTTAAGGGCTGAGCAGGCGGTCACGTTCTTCACCGACATCGTCTACCGCTTTGGAGTGCCAAACTCCATCATCATAGACAACGGGTCCCAGTTCACGGGCCGGAAGTTCTTGGAGTTCTGTGATAAGTTCCACATCCGCGTGGATTGGGCGGCTGTGGCACACCCACAGACCAACGGCCAAGTAGAGCGTGCCAACGGCATGATCCTACAGGGCCTCAAGCCCCGAATTTTCGACCAGCTCAACAAATCTGGGCGAAAATGGCTCCAAGAACTACCAGCGGTCGTGTGGAGCCTAAGGACAACCCCAAGCAGAGCCACCGGGTTCACCCCATTTTTTCTAGTCCATGGCGCGGAGGCCGTCCTCCCCACGGATTTAGAATACGGGTCGCCCAAGGTTCGAGGCTACGACGAGGATGCTAACCAGCGAGCCCGCGAGGACTCACTGGACCAGCTGGACGAGGCACGCCTCGTAGCCTTAATGCACTCCGCGAGGTATCAGCAGTCCCTAAGACGCTACCAAGCACGCAAGATACGTCGGCGGGACTTCAGCGAGGGGGATCTGGTCCTAAGGCTGCGCCAAGATAACCGAGGGCGCCACAAGTTGTCGCCCCCATGGGAGGGACCCTACGTCGTGGTGAAGGTGCTCAAGCCGGGCACATACAAGCTGGCTAACGAGGACGGTGAAGAGCTCACCAACGCTTGGAACATCCAACAGCTACGTCGCTTCTACCCTTAGCTAGGATTTTCCAAGTATTTTTGTTGTAAAAACACATGGCCAACACCCCAGTTGGTGTCAACTATGTAAACGCTCCAAGTCTAATAAAAGGGCAACTCGGCTTTCCCCTGAAACCCAAGTTACCCTCGGGGGCTACTGCGGGGGGCATCCCCCCCCAAAATGGTCCCATTTTTTCGCGCAAAAAACAAAACAACACGCGCTAAGTTTGTTTCCTACTTCAACCTCGAGCCACGATTCGAACAGGGCGCAGGCGGCACAGCGGAAGGAGCGTGCGAGCCAGAGATAGCCTACGCCGCGTGGCTATGGCCCTTCTCTCTCGCCTCCAACCCAGCGGGCCCCCTACGAAAGTCGAACTCCCCTAACTAGAATCTACTCAGGAAGAAGGAGAAACAAAAAGCGTGATAAACAAACAACTTCACTTACAGCAACTGCTCATGTTCACAAGACAACCTGTTCATTTACAAAAGGCCACGAGGCCAGAATTCTGATACACGTAAACAAAAAATGGGCCTAGCGCCCAACTGCTTTCAGGCGGGAGGAGCAAGCGGCATCGGCGGCGTCCGGAAGAGGAATTCTTCGAAGGCCTCGGCGAGCGACCCGGCGGCGTCAGCAGCGAGCGCATCCGCGCGCTCCATGGCCACCTCATCCTCGACGCCCTCGGGCACGACGTAGCCTTCCGCCAGCGCCTCGAAGTTAACCTCGTAGTGGGATCGCACCACTCCGAGGGCCTTCTGGACACCCAGCTGCAACGCCCGACGCATCCGCTCGGTGACATGGCCACCGAGGGCACGCAGACGGCTGGCCAGGGAGCTGCCGACCTGGGCATCGCCCTCCTCGACGACGAGGCAGGTCTCGAGGGCTGCATCGCGCAATTCCCGCAACTCCTGCTCAGAGGAGTCGTAGGAAGCCTGCAGCGCCTCGGCCCGCTCAGCCGCGTGCCCCAAGGCGGTGCGCAAGCCTGGAATCGACAAGACGAGAAGAAATCAGAAAAAGGGAATGCGAGTTCCCAAACAAAAAACCAACAAGCAAGAGTCAAACAGTGGCTCACCTTCGACTTGCTTCCTCTCCATCTCGAAGTCCCGGCGCACGGCCTCGACCGACAGCTCGAGGCGCTGGACGGTTTCGCCCTGCTCGCGGAGGGCCAGCTCCTGGTTGGCGTTGCTGATGCTGAGCACGAGCGCCTCGTCCTCAACTTTGGAAAGCGCGGTGCTCCGCTCCTCCAACGACTTCCGCGTCCCCTCGTGGGCGGCGCGCTCCCGCTCCCGGCGCCGCACGAGCATCGACGAGGGCGGCTCGCCCCTCGCGGCGCCCGCTCCTTAGCCCCCTTGGCGGGCGGCGCTCTCTTGCGGGAGCCGCTCCTCGGCCGACGACGAGGGCCGCAGGCTTGGCGTCGAGGGTGGCCTTCGGGTCGTCCGCCTCCTTGGCGCGCGGCTCCAACCCGCGCGCCCGCTCCTCGGCCCGGCGCCGTTGCGCCTGCGCCCCCCCCCCCCCCGAGCGACGTGCGGAGCTCCCGGGCTTCGGTGCGAGCGGTGGCCACCTCCGCCTCCACGGCGCCTCGTCGCGGTCGAAGAGGGCCGCGCGAACCCGCTCGAGGCTCGAGCGACGCGCCGTGCCTCGCCTCGAGCTCTCGGGGAGCTCGTCGGGCCGAGCCGGGGCCGTACGCCGCCCACCGTCCGGCGTCCTAAGAGCGTCTGCAAGCGCGTCGAAAGCGCTGCACTGCTCCCGGAGCTGGTGGGCCTCGGCGTTCACCGGTCGAAGGCGTCGTACTTGTCATGGGCACGGCGCTCGAGCTCCTGGCATCCACACACCAAATCCCGTAAGCGCCAAGACTTGAATGCAAGCATACGAAAACAAAAAGGGAAGAGGGACGAGCAACCATGGCTCACCCGGAAGACGAGCCAAAGCCGGGCCGCCATGGACCCGCGCCGCGCCTCGTTCGGCGCGCGGTTGAGCGTGGCGCCGTGGCTCGGAGCTCGCCCCGAGCCTCTGCTCCCCCCGGCGTCGGCGAACGCAGGGGGATCCTCGACGGCCCCCTCCACCTGGGGCGGGCGGCGGCGTGGGAGGACGAGGCCTCGGCACCGTGTCCTCGGCCCCCCACCACCGGGTGACCCTCGTGCCGCCTCACGAGGGCCCCCTCCGGGGCTCGGGGGAGTTCGTGGGCCGCCCGGCCCACCGATTCCACCCGGGCGGCGAGGAGTCATCCGAGAGCTCCACCACCTCCGCCCGAAGATCGCCGGCGAGTGCGGCCGCTTGCGTCGCCTCCGCCGGCACCTCCACCCGCGCCTCCGCGGCCACGGCGCGCCGACGTGGCGCCGTGGCCACCACCTCCGCCGCACCGCCGCATCCGCGGGCGCACCCGCAGGTTGCGCCCGCTCCACCCTCCTCCGCGGCGGCCGCCACCGCGGGCCGCACCTCCACCATGGCCGTCGCCGCGGCCCGTGTCTCCGCGGCGGCCGGCGCCGGTCGCCCCCGGCAACCTCCGGGCCGCGCCACGGCGGGGCGGTCCGCCGGCCGGGGCCTCGAGGCCCCGGCCCGGCCTTGCGAGCTCGCGCCCGCCGTCGTGCTTGCCCCCGGGCGCGACCCCCTCGACGAGCGCCGCCGGGTGGGGATCGATGCGTCCGTCCTCAGCACCTTGGCTGGTGCAAGCGGAGGAACGGTTGGCACCACCCTACACAGGCACGAACGAAGGGTTAAATCACCTGATCACCAACGAACCAAACCAAACGAAGGAGGACAGGCTCCTTACCTTGCAGAGGAAAAGGCCCGCTTCCCTTTCCTCGAGGCCTCTGCGGACGAAGCCGGCACAGCGGCCGCGCCTGCCGAAGCGCCTCCCGATGGCGCCACCGCGCGCACGAGCACGCCCGCCCCATGCGCCGGCGCGCGCCGACGCCGCACCGCCCGAAGGCGCCACCGCGCGCGGGGGCACGCTCGCCCCCCGCGCGCGGGCACGCCCCGCCGCCGCGCCCCTTGACGATGACGCGCGCGCGCGCGCACGCTCCCCCGCGCGCGAGCACGCTGCGACGCGCGCACGGGCGCGTCCGCCGCGCGTGCCTCCGTGGCGCGCGCCGGCACCTCCGCGGCGCGTGCCGCCCCCGATGACGATTGCTCGGCGGCGGGCGCCGGTGCGCCCGCCCCCGAGCGAAGCCGCCCCCGACGCCGCACGGGTCCCGGCGACGGGGGCGCGGGCCGCCACCGTCGGAGGGGCCCCTCCCCCTCGCCCTTCTTCCTCCTCGTCCTCCTCCGAAGACGAGGGCTCCTCGATATCCGGGGAGGAGAGCCCCGCTCCTCGCGCCGCCGGTACTCCGCGGCCCGCCGGTCGCGGCGCGCTTGACGACGCCTCGCGTGCTCCCTCTTGCGCGCCGCCCGCTCCGCTGCTCCCGCTGCGCCGCCCGGCCCAGCGCGCGGGAGTCGGGGGTAGGCGGGACGGACTTGGCGATGGTGAAGGTCACCGGTACACGGAAGCAACAAAGGTGTGTCAGGAGGCAAAGGCAACGCTAAAAACCAAAACGAAACCAAGAACCACACTCACCAACGGGCGGTGGGGAGCATCTCGATGTCCCACGGGGTCCGCCCCGTGCACCGGCACCGGGTGTCGACGGCGCTCCGCGCCGGGTGAGCGCGTACGGCCGCTCGAGGGGCGTCGGGAGCATCCGCGACCTCGCCAGGTCGACGGGGTTGGCCGTCTCCGTCATCTCGAAGATGCAGAGCGGCCTCTCCATCAACGGCACGATCCGCCGGTGATGAAGGAAGGCGAGGACGCCCATCGCATTCAGCCCCATCTTCTCCGAGCGGCGCAGCCGCGGCCGGGGACCGACTCCCCGCCGCCTCCGATGCTGGGGTGGGGACACCCCGTAGCCCCAGGAGACAGGCCTCTCCTTGAACACCCGGCCGGTGTAGGGGGGGAAGGCCGGGCTCGGCGTTGCGCAGATAAAACCATCCCCGGTCCCAGCCGGCGTTGTTCGTCGTCATGGTACAGGGGATGTAGACGTCCTTGAATTGCCCCCGCGGGCAGTGACATCCCGCGCGCGCGCATCGCGCGGCGGGTCCTTGGCTCCGTCGTGGGCTGCGTGATGAGCTCCGCGCGGAAAAGGTGTACCCAGAGCTCCCAATTGACTGGGATCCCCAGGTACCCTTCGCAGACGCCCACGAATGTGGCCGCCTGCGAGATCGCGTTGGGGGCGAAATTGTGCAGCTCCACCCCGTAGTGGTAGCACATCGCCCGCATGAAGGTGCTTGCCGGCGCGGTGAAGCCCCGCTCGTGGTAGCGAATAAAGCTCACCACGTAGCCCTCCGGTGGGTTGGGCTCGTGGTCCGCAGCCGGTGGCACGATCCACTCAGCCGGGCGCCCGTCTTCATTGGCCGCCAGCAGGCCGGTGGCGACCAGCTCGCCCAGGGCGAGCCGGGTCACTGTCGACCTCTCCCAGGCGTACGGCTCCAAGATCCTAAGGGGAGGCTGAGGCGGCGCCATGAAGAGGACGAAAGCGAGCAGAGGCGGAGGACAAGGAGCGGAGGAAAAAGCTTTAACAGCGAGCCCGCACGGTGGCAAGAGCAAGACGAAGGCGAAGGGGCGGAGGACTGAAAACGGTGAGAAGCTAAGGTAAAAAACCGCCGTCCCTTCCTCCCCGCAGTTTTATAGGCCGACGGGCGAGCTCTCCGGAGCGGGCGCCCCGACTAGCATTAACTGCAGGGAATCTTCCCATCGCATCGACGGGCGGGCCCCACCACGACCGCAGCGGCTATAACACTTGCGGGCGGGTCATCATTACAGCAAAGACCGGCGACAACCGAGGCAAAACCGTCACGTCCGCCCGCCGCGCCGCCCACTACGCGCGTGCGCGCGGCCGCGGCGCCTAAAAGGCGCGCCCGCGGCGCAAAACCGCGGCCACGACCGCGAGGCACTTAAATGCCCGGGTCCCTTGCCAAGCAAGGAGCACCCTCGAGCGGGGCGAACCCCGGCTCGAAGCGAGAGGCGACCCTCGATGGGATATCGGTGTGAGAAGGTCGCCGGGACTCGCTCGATGTAGAGCGAGCAACCGCGGCACCCATACCACGTAAAACCCTCGAGCGGCACGACCCTCGGCCCCAAACAAAAGCGACCCTCGATGGGATATCAGCGTGAGAAGGTCGCCGGGACCCGCTCGATGTAGAGCGGTGCAACCGCGGCACCCATGCCACGTAAAACCCTCGAGCGGCACGAGCCCTTGGCTCAAGATGACGTCAACCCTCGATGGGATATCGACGTGAGAAGGTCGCCCGGGACCTGCTCGGTGTAGAGCAGGCGACCGCGGGCACCCATGCCACGCAAAACCCTCGAGCGGCACGAGCCCTTGGCTCAATATGACGTCAACCCTCGATGGGATATCGACGTGAGAAGGTCGCCCGGGACCTGCTCGGTGTAGAGCAGGCGACCGCGGGCACCCATGCCACGTAAAACCCTCGAGCGGCACGAGCCCTTGGCTCAAGATGACGTCAACCCTCGATGGGATATCGACGTGAGAAGGTCGCCGGGACTGCTCGGTGTAGAGCGAGCGACCGCGGGCACCCATGCCACGCAAAACCCTCGAGCGGAGCGAGCCCCCGGCTCGAGACAATGTCAACCCTCTAAAAGAAGGCACATACGCTGTGCTACCAACCAAGCACCTCGAGGGCTGGCTCGCCCAGACCCCTCGACGGCCGCAAAACGTGAAAAGACGGGGCCGCCCGTGGCGCCACCCCCGCACGGCCCTCCGATCGAGAGGTTCGAAGCCTGACCCTCGACGGGTTCGAACAGGCGCCTCAGATCGCAGAGTTAGGGACGACGAGGGCACGCGCATTCGAGCCGTTCCTCGAGCCCGTTGGCTCGAGGGTGCCCCACATGTCGTGTTTGAGAGCCAGCAAGGGCAGCTAGCAGGGGGATCCCACCGAGGGAGAGCTTCCGCGCCCTCGGTCCCTAGCGAACGGGACCGAGCCCCACCTAGCAAACCCACACAAGCGCTTCCATGGACGTGTCTCCGGACCGCGCAGCCTACCCTTATCGAACGGGGCATGGGCGTCCACTTGAACCACCCGCTAGCAGCTCGACGAGGAATCCGCGATTCGCGACCCGCTCGATGGGAGTCGCGGAAACCTCACCCTCCGTCCCGCGGAGGGACGGCGAGGGCGCGTTAAAAAACAAGTCGTCAGGCTCGACCCGATCGCCTCGAACGGGCCAAGGCTCGGGGGCTTGACGCACGGCTACACCTCCTTGAAATTGCACCCGCCGGAGAACGGTGACAGGGGAGCGTGCACCCCCGAAGCCGACTGAAATACCGCCGATGCCGGTTGGCATATGTGCCACGCCTTTCGACCAAAGTTCTCGCGGTTAACCCCCTGCGAGGAGAACCCACACTCTGCGGGGCTTCGGGGGCTAGACCCGCGGGTCCCGGCGACGCGGCCCCACGGAAAGCGTTCGCAAACAAGGAGGGAACAACGTCCTATCGGTAGGTTCCGGCATCCGCGGGAGCCTCAATGGCAAACCCGCGGATGCTCGGGGGCTGCGTCGGGGACCGCCCTAGGGGTCCCCTTAAACAATGGGGAAACCCTCACTTAAATCCCGCATCCGAAACACGTTAAGCCTAACCATGCGTGGTGACTAACCATGCAGGACACGGCCCAAGCCGCGGGACTCCGACGACCCACCAAGACGGCCCTCTTAGAAATCCCCTCGAGCGGGCTCCGCCTCGCTCGAGGGCGCACTCCCCCTCGGGCGGGCTCCGCCCCGTTCGAGGGGCAACTCCCCCCCCTCGAGCGGGTCTCGTCCCGCTCGAGGGTCCGTTCCGCCCTCGGCGGGGCCCGCCACGCTCACGGGCGCCCGCACGCGTGCGCCGGCCCCGTACACGGGCATTTAACGCCCGACGCCGCGGGCCGCGCACCATCATGCGCCGGGGCTCGCGCCCCGTGCCGCCGCACCAACTCCCCGGGGAGGAGCCCATCCCCGCCCGCGTGGGGATGGACCGTGCGGTACGGCCGGTGTCGGTCCCGTGACACCGCGCGCCCCCACAACGATGCGGCTAACGCGCCCGACCCTCGAAGGGGGCCGGGCGCACCCTCAGATTTCACTTTCTCGTGACCCTACGGGGTTAGGTGAGGGGCGCTAGGCTGGTGGATGGCCATCCCGGTCACTGTAACGGCGCGGCCGCGTACCCACGCGTGCAGGCGCACGCCCGGCGTCGCATCAACCACTCGCTACCGCGGAGCGCATTGGGAAGGAACGTCGTTCGCTCGCTCCCCGTGCCCCGTACCGGCCATCATCGCACCTCCCTCGAAGCCTATCGAGAGGACGCCACCACCATGCCGCCGCCCTCCTACCCTCGAACCGCCCCGTGTTCGGGTACGGGGTAGGCCATCATGGCCGGATCGCAGCGAAGATCGTCCGGACGGCCGCCCACTCTACAGCGTAGCACGACGTGCACCCCCACGTAGCTGGATAGCGCGGCGTGCATGTAACTCGCCGCCCCCTTGGCTTATAAAAGGGGAGGCGAGCCCCCAGCCGTGGGGGGACGGACGAGCTCAGTTCAACACAACACATCGTGCACTCACTCTCTTATTCTCCCACAACATCTTCAGCCACTCTCCCAGGGACTTGGAAGCCACGCTTCCTCTCCCGCCTTGCTTGTACTTGCCCCACTACAAGCACCCCCGGTGCTGAGCAATATAGTGCCACGAGCACGCCCCTGCTGGACGTACGGCCCCCTCGGCCGGAACCAGGATAAAACCTTGTGTCATTTGTTGCTTGGCATCGACCATTGAGGGATAGACCTAGGCGCTATCTACTGGTTAGTGTCGGGACCATATTCCGCACCGACACAAGGTTCTCGAAAAGTCAATGTGGAGAAGTCATCCATCGTGTATTCGTTCTTGGTCCGTGCTCATAAACTTCAAATCCTCAGAATCGAGCAAGGATGTACACCCAGGATCGACCGAAGCTTTTACTAAGCTTCTCTTTGTTGCTATCGAGAACGTAAAGCATTGTACACTGAGCTTTCTTGTTCTTCTCCCCATCACGATCAATTCTATAGACCGTTGGACCTCATCTGCGTTAGTGTCACGACCGTGCGACGCCGTGACGCCACCCCGCCATCTTCTCCCGCAACCGCACTCGCGCCACTAAAACCTCACAGGCTGACCATTGTTGAGCTTTGTGTTGTCTACACCAGATACCCAGCTGGTTAAAAGATCGTTACAGCCCCGCAGCAGCCATAAAAGGGAAGCCCTTTACCCAGAACCGCCAATGCGAAAGCTCCATGTCCGTCCGAGCTCAGCATCACAACCGCTCTTGTTCTTCCCCCAGCTAGCCTTGGCCACACTACCACTAGCCCATCTCTCCCATCAGTTCCATTCCTTACCAAGCGAGCTGCCCTCCGTCTTCGTCCACGACGTCGAGAAGAAGCTCGGAAGTAGACCGGAAGAAGAACTCAAGCCAACCTGACCCCCATGACTCAGTCCTCGAAAGAGTTCGAGACGCTTCGCTGGACGTTGGTAGGGATGTATCTCTGTATCGTAGGCAGAGTCTGTGTGCTATTAGCTGTGCATGTGCACATTCATCGCCCGCTTTCTCATGAACGACGATGAGGTAGTAGGGAACGCACCTTACCCCTTTTCTCCATCTGAATTTCCGATACAGGGACGTGTAAATAGAGCTTTATGAAATTGATAATTGTGACTGTTTGATGTCCGGTTCGCATTACTTACCATGAACGAGTTTCGTAGTGCATGTCCGAAGTGTGAGTTTTCTGGGTGAGATTCTGAATGTGTATTAATTAGGGACTTAATTTTTAGATGTTCAAACCAGCACGGAGTACCCCAATGGTTTTGGTGCGTCGGGTAGTGGTGATCTAACGCTACCACCGCCCACGACGCTGACCGAAGCTTTCGTGCCAGCGCATATCGATGTGTTGTGCCAGATCCTGCAGGCACAACAGCGGATGGCCCAACAACTACAACAAATGCCGCCGATGCAACAGAAGCTCCGACCTTACAATCCCTATTCACCCAAAGTACCTACCCAGAGTGGCATAAACGCCATTGTCGGCGCAACTCAGCTGTTGGAGGGGCAAAATTCTATGCTGAACCAGATGGTGTACGATATCATCCAAGGACGTTATGCGGAACCATCTCAAACTAGTTTGGCAGACAGTCTCTCTTAGTCTTTATTTGCCTCTATGGTCGAACAAGCCCGGTTGTTCAATCTGTTGGTGGAGTATGTTAATCAAGACCAACCCCAGGCCTCTGACTCCATATTACCCCTTTCTCAACTACCAATGGATCTTAGACAAGAAGAGAGGGCAAGTCGGGGCAACAAGCGGGTATTATCCGAGATAGATGTAAGTGAGTGGGAAATTACCTGTAAGGAGACTCGTCCGCGCGAGGGCAAATGAAGATGTAGCACTGACAAGGCCGCTCAGCTCCCTGTTGGTGAAACGCTCTCACAAGCGGCAAGGTTAAGAAAGAAAAAGAAGAAGAAGCTCTGCCTCATCAAGAAAGACCAGCAACAAATTTCCAAGCCCGGAGACCTTCCACCCCGTTTGTGCTACAATTGTAGACAACCCGGGCATTACATACATAATTGCCCAAATCTCCAGCATCAGGATCAAAACCTCGAAGCTGCTAAGTGTGCTCACGGCAAGAACCCGATTTTTCAAGGGAAGCCAGACCAGCTTAACTATATGGGTAACATCTCTATCCAAGAACCACTTCACTTCCTCTTGTAACACTACAAGAAACTATTTAATCTGTGACGCATTCTCCGCGACGTTTTCAGAAAACGTCATGAATGTGCATTGCAGCCCAAAACACTGCGACGATTTCTTTAATTCGTCGCGATTCTACGACGTATTCCTTTTTTTCGTCACGGATGTGCATTGAAGCCCAAAACACTGCGACGATTTGTTAAATTCGTCGCGATTCTACGACGTATTCCTTTTTTTCGTCACAAACACTGTGACGATTTGTTTAGTTTGTCGCGATTCTACGACGTATTCATATTTTTCGTCACGGACGTGCATCGATGGATATTGAAGCCCAAACCATCACGACGATTTGTTAAATTCGTCGCAATACGGCTCACAACACCGTGACGTTTTAGTAGATTCGTCGCGATCCCTAAAAAAACAGCCACCTCACCAGCACCTAGGACACACCCACACTGCCACGCAGGCGCCACCTCACCCAAGCGCCACGTCACCACCACGTGAGCGCCCAGGGCCCACCTCACTACCACGCAGGCGCCACCTCACCCAGGCGCCACCTCACCACCACGTGAGCGCCAAGGGCCCACCACACTGCCACGCAGGCGCCACTTCACCCAGGCGCCACGTCACCACCACGCGAGCGCCAGGGGCCCACCTTGCGCCACGCGAGCGCCACCTCACCCGGGCGCCACGTCACCGCCACGGAGCGCCGGGGCCCACCACAATGCCACGCAGGGGCCACCTCACCCAAGCGCCACCTCACCACCACGCGAGCGCCAGGGGCCCACCTCCCTGCCACGCAGGCACCACCTCACCCAAGCGCCACGTCACCACCACGTGAGCGCCCGGGCCAACCTCACTGCCACGCAGGCGCCACCTCACCCAGGCGCCACGTCACCACCACGTGAGCGCCAGAGGCCCACCTCACTGTCACGCAGGCGCCACCTCATCCAGGCGCCACCTCACTACCACGTGAGCGCCAAGGGCCCACCACACTGCCACGTAGGCGCCACCTCACCCAGGCGCCATGTCACCACCACGGGAGCGCCAGGGGGCCACCTCACTGCCACGCAGGCGCCACCTCACCCAGGCGCCACCTCACCACCACGTGAGCGCCAAGGGCCCACCACACTACCACACAGGCGCCACCTCACCCAGGCGCCACGTCACCACCACGCGAGCACTAGGGGCCCACCTCACTGCCACGCAGCGCCACCTCACCAGGCGCCACCTCACCTAGGCGCCACGTCACCACCACGTGAGCGCCCGGGGCCCACCTCACTGCCACGCAGGCGCCACCTCACCCAGGTGCCACGTCACCACCACGTGAGCGCCCAGGGCCCACCACACTGCCACGCAGGCGCCACCTCACCCAGGCGCCACGTCACCACCACGCGAGCTCCAAGGGGCTACCTCACTGCCACGCAGGCGCCACCTCACCTAGGCGCCACGTCACCACCACGTGAGCGCCCGGGGCCCACCGCAGTGCCACGCAGGCGCCACCTCACCCAGGCGCCACCTCACTAGCACGTGAGCGCCAAGGGCCCACCACACTGCCACGCAGGCGCCACCTCACCCAGGCGCCATGTCACCACCACGGGAGCGCCAGGGGGCCACCTCACTGCCACGCAGGCGCCACCTCACCCAGGCGCCACCTCACCACCACGTGAGCGCCAAGGGCCCACCACACTACCACACAGGCGCCACCTCACCCAGGCGCCACGTCACCACCACGCGAGCACTAGGGGCCCACCTCACTGCCACGCAGGCGCCACCTCACCTAGGCGCCACCTCACCTAGGCGCCACGTCACCACCACGTGAGCGCCCGGGGCCCACCTCACTGCCACGCAGGCGCCACCTCACCCAGGTGCCACGTCACCACCACGTGAGCGCCCAGGGCCCACCACACTGCCACGCAGGCGCCACCTCACCCAGGCGCCACGTCACCACCACGCGAGCTCCAAGGGGCTACCTCACTGCCACGCAGGCGCCACCTCACCTAGGCGCCACGTCACCACCACGTGAGCGCCCGGGGCCCACCGCAGTGCCACGCAGGCGCCACCTCACCCAAGCGCCACGTCACCACCACGTGAGCGCCCGGGGCCCACCTCACTGCCACGCAGGCGCCACCTCACCCAGGCGCCATGTCACCACCACGCGAGCGCCAGGGGCCCACCTCACTGCCACGCAGGCGCCACCTCACCTGGCGCCACGTCACCACCACGTGAGCGCCTGGGGCCCACCTCACTGCCACGCAGGCGCCACCTCATTTTTTCATTTGTTAAAGTTGTATATCTTAGTAGAGAATGATTTTAGAAAATTTTAGAAAAAAGAATCATCGAATTTGGAGTTAGTATGAGGCAGAAAAACTAGTTACAAGTTTTAGTGAAAGATTAAAAAGAGAAAACACACTTGTTCATCTCAGTTCATAGCAAGTGCAATTTCTGTTTTTAATCTTTGGATAAAACTTGTAAACTGTTTTTCTTCCTCATACGAACTCCAAATCAGTTGATTCTTTTTTCTAATTTTGTCTAAAATCGAGATGTTTTACTCAGTGCCATTTGTTTGCATCTTAATTACTATTTCTTAATTGCTTTTCATACAACATATCTTTTCCAACTGAAAAGGGAATATAAAAAACATATTTTTTCATAATAATTGCTAATATAACTTAATATTTTCTAATGTTATGGTCAACATGAGATGGTGTCAAAAATTGAGGTGCATACAAGTTCGGTCACGTTATTAGTTGTTCAAATCTCAAAGTTTGTTTTCAATTGTAGGAAACTATGTGAGTCTTGTGTCCTATTTGTGAACATCTATAATCTCACTTTATCAAAACCATATGAATTTTTTATAGGAGCATTATACACTTAAAATATGGTTTCATGTAATTTTGCAGAATGTTTTAACAAAATTAAGTATTGTTATTATTATTTTACAACAAGGTGAATAGTACAAGCTTGAGTTTTTCATATAAGTAAATTTATTTTTTTGTTAATCTTCTATATGTGTGCTAGAATGAACGATAGGCACCTAAATACAATTTTTAAATCGTATTAGAGGTACATATTGGTCAATTTGGAATTACTTTCGGTAAACATGTAGAAATTCATTTAACATACAAAAAATGGTAAATCGATTTAAATTTTTTGAAACTTCTACAACACAATGTATATGTAGTATGTCATATATTAAAAATGATTTTATGTATTTAGGATAA
Source organism: Cenchrus americanus (assembly GCA_947561735.1). NCBI lineage: Eukaryota > Viridiplantae > Streptophyta > Magnoliopsida > Poales > Poaceae > Cenchrus > Cenchrus americanus. Next base: position 121,149,927 of record OX387242.1, on the reverse strand, counting down.
ATTATTTTTAGTTATTACTTTAGAGGGGTACAATAAAATGAAAAGGAAAAAGAAAAACGTTAAGGAATAAAAACAGTTGTTAAATGGGCTGAAACATCTAGCCCGGTACATTCTCAGACGAGGCCCAACTCATCCTAACTGTTCAGAAAGATGATCCAACGTTCCCTATCGATGTCGAGATGAATAAAAGGCCCGAACCCTAGTCTCTGATCCACCAGACGAGCAATCCTGCCCAACGCCTCACTCTTTCTCCCTCCCCTTCGGTCTTGGCTCACCGCCGCCGCCTCCTCAGATCCGCCGCCAACCATCTGCCCTCCGCCTTCCGCCCTCCGCCCTCCCCCGCTCCGCGTCGCTCCCCATCTTGGCTCCCCTGGACACCTAGGCCGCCCGCTCCCTCCGTTTTTTTGCGGCTCGCGCGGACGCACACCGATCTCGCGGCGGCGCGGGCCGACCGCAGCCGACGCGCCGGCGACCGTCCGCACCGCCCGCCGAGGCCGAAGGCCCGCCGGACCCGAGCCGCCCATGACGTCGACCGACCCCTTGGAGGAGCCGGGCGGCCCGCCCCCGCCCACACGCCCCGCCCTCGCTTCCAACCGACTCAGTTAATTCCTCCAGATTCGATCTATGCCATGGCTCCACCCTGGCTCCTCTTCTCTCTCATCCTCATCTCGTTCTCTCATCCGGCGGCGAGCCCCCACCCACCCGGGCACGCGGAGGAGGGAGCGGACGTGCAGCAGCACCAGCGGGAGGCATGGGGACCCTGGGGCGCGCGATCTTCATGGTGGGCAATTGGATCCGCGACATGAGGCAGGCCATGGACCGCCTCGGATCCACCCTCCAAGGCGGCCTCCGTGTCGAGGAGTAGGGTACGCATCCGCCTCCCTCCGCCCTCGCTCCGTCCGCCCCCCACCCACCCCCCCCTCCCCCCGCCGCCGCCCCGTGGTTGCTTTCCTTCGACTAATCATTTCGATGTGGCACGGAGTCGGCTCTATCCAATAGTTGTATCGGTCAGCTCGCCGTGTGCTCTTTTAGTACTCGTTCGTGTCGATCGGGATGATTCGCCGTTGTCCCCGTGCGTTAGTATGCTAGCGTTGTTTGTTTCCGAGGGGGAGAATAATAAAACCGGAATAGCGTTCTGCGGAATTGGTTAGCTGTGGATGATGGTAATGTGATTTGAAGAATGCTGAGATAAGCGGCCATTTAGACTCAGATTATCATTTCCCCCCTTTTATGTGTTATTCTGTTTCAACATTGTCACTATTTGTGAACTGTTGCATTGCGCTTTAGTAATTTTCTGCGTGGAAGTATTAGCAAATGATGTATAGGAAGGATTGGTTACCAATTGCCCTGTCTTCTGTTAATATGTCCAACTATCATTCCTGTTTGAAGTGATTTTTCTTTAAAGTTCTCTTCCTAGCATCTTAAAAATGCCATTTTCCTCCATAGGTACCAATTTCCTGTCTATTTCTCCTAGACATGCGCTCCCGTCTCAAATCTGAATCCTGTGATTCTTGACAATTGCTCTTCAATATTTGCTCTACTGGCAACCGCTTGCTGCGACAGATGTTGGATCTCTGTGTTGCTCGTGCAGCTCTGACAGCTCGAGATCAAGATTCACAGATAAGAGCTCCAACCTCAATCCCCCAATTCACTTATTCATGTGTTTCTAGATGATTTAACCGAAGAACTAAGTGATTGATGGCCTTACTGTTGGAGTTGTAGTAATTCTGTGATTAGGCTATGAATGGAGTTGTCCTCTATTTGTTAATAGGTTGCAAATTGTGGAATTACTTTTTTTTGTAAAATGACGACTGTGAAGGCCCAATTCCCGAGCGCTCTCGGAGATCCCCTTGAGTATAACAGGATAATACTGCAGGGACGAAGGTCAATTTCTGGCCTCAAATCACTTGCTAATTGGATGTGCAATAGCTACCTTGTTTGGATGGCACTAGGGGACTTGCTGATTTATCTATATATGGTTGTGAATTGTGTTCAATTGGTGGGTAATTTAGAGGCTGCAAATGTATTTGTGCTTCCCTAATATCAGGTGGGTGATGCTCATACATTGTAATAATGTAATGTGCTGTTGAAACGTCCATTTAAACTTTAGGCTTTGTCATATCATGTCTGATACTTAAGAAAAACTGGCTTATTCAAGTTGGGCCTTTAGATCAGCCTAAGATGAATGCAAAGAATAAACAGAACACTAGCTTTTGGAGCTTGTTTGGATCGAGATCGAGACCTGGTAGGCAGCTTGCTGGCCAGGCAGCGATCTCACCCTAGGTGACCGAAATCGGACGCCTGGGAGTGCTGCCTGCACGAGGCCTCTGGCCAAGTGCAAAACAAAGGTGCTTGTTCAGTGAGTTGGTTGGACGACTGCCATGGGTTTGTGGCTCCTTAATGGGGAGGGTAAATTGCAAGTTTAGAATTAGATATTGAAGGGTCTAACACTCTCTGGTCAATCACTTTGTTGCGGCCAGAAGAAATCAGATGTATTTGATTCCATGAAATTCAAATAGACATGTCAATTGTCAAAAGCCGATATGAGGGTCTTGTTTGAAGAGAAGGAAATTTCATTCTGCTTGACACCTTCCACAACCTCGCAGGAACTAGAGAGCCTTTTGTGTTATCAATGAAACATGTTAGACTTATCAGGATTAGTGCTGTTGTTGTTTTTGTCTTACCATGTTCTCTTTACATTGGGCCTCAAAAGCATTTTGTCTATGCTTACTATTCTCTTAATGTGCCGCTACTAATCAGCTAACAATAAAAACAAGGCTTCTCTATGCTTAATGTCAGAAGCATTTTGTCTTCTTCATTACTTCAGTATTACTATACTGTTAGTTTAGCAGTAGATGCTTAAGATTGGAATATTGGATGTTAGATGTTGTTAACAGTCCATCTTTTTTCTGTCGATTATTTCAGGAGGCATTTCACAAATTCATTGGGCAGCCAGTTTCAATATTCTGTTCTAGCCGAACGGTATGAGAACTTGCTTTAATGTAAATTTTAATAAAGTTATTGTCTTATACTCCATCTGTTCCAAATTACTTGTTGTTTTGGCTTTTCTAAATACATTCCTTTTGTTATGTATCTAGACATATATATATACCTTGGTGCATAACAAAAGCAATGTATCTAGAAAAGCCGAAACAACAAGTAATTTGGACGGAGGGAGTAGTTCTGTGTGTATCTAATTGGAATATGTTATTGTTATATTTCTGCAACCGTTTGAGTACACACTATTTTGTGACGACAATAAATCTAATGGACTTTATAGTCCTGTTGAATTTTTTGCTTTGAACTCATGATGCTTTACTGTATCTGTTCTGAGATGTGCTAGAATGCTTGTTTTACTATACCTGTTGTCAGAAGAGATGTCCTAGAATACATTGTCAGTCACAAATATACATAAAGTATTTTTGTATTTGTCACAGTGAAATGATATTAGTAGGTTTGACATCATATCAGAAATGCTTCTGCATTGAAATCTTTGCTAACATATAAATGCCCAAAGGTATGCAATGGACATTATGTTAGTGTCCAAAGTCCAAACGATAAGGAAAAGAGAAAGGCGTAAACCATAATAATTAATGGAGATTAATGTATGCGCCATTGATTCTTGGAGTTCGTACTGAAATTTTTGTGCCAGTAAATCTAGCTGTATATCCTCAGGTCTCACCAACTGAATTTAATTCTGATACACAGCCTCTATAGTGATAGTACTTATGTTGCTTCTGCTATGATTGTTGATTAAAGAAAGTGGTTCTACAATTGAAGATTGCTTATACAAATTGTCTCACTTTGTTTTTACTGCAGGACAATCACAAAGGTTACTGAATTGCAGTGAATTTGCCCTGGTTTGAATTCTGTTTGCTACTTTCAATGCATCTACCTTTCTGCACTAGTCTGTTGCCTTTTGTTTGTTCTAGGTGCAATTTTCATGATCTTGGAGGCTATACCATGTGTGTGCTGAGCTTTCCGTTTTTTTGCTTGTGTAAATGCACTTATAAGCCTGTAAAATTGGTTTTGCACGGAATTGTCATGCATTGTAAGTACTGTAAAAAATGGACATACAAACCTGTAATTCTCTTCTGCTCTGAAAGGTTGAAAATAAAATTGGACCTGTAGACTGAAGTAAGCTATTGAAGTTTGTCTTGTGTATTCCATTTCATTTCTTCTCTACTGAAGTTTTATCTTGTGTATTCCATTCCATTTCATTTCCTGTTATTTGATATTGTCTATGTGTGGTCAGTCTTTGTCACTTGTTACTGTGAATGTAATGAGAATATATATATATATATATATATATATATATATATATATATATGTATGTATTACAATGTAAATCATATAAGTACTGACACATCAGACTAGAATGTACTCTAATTTCCTTGTTTATCTTCTTTTAAGTTGCCTATATATACCTTGCCAGAAAATTCAAAGTTATCCTATATTTGATTGTCTTTTCTAATTGGATTCCGGTTTCATTTATTTCAGGATTTATACGAACTCACAAGGAATCAGAGAAAAGAGTGGTAGAATAAAAAAGAGGAAGGTGTAGTGTTTTAGGAATGGTAGACATCCGAAAGCATGTGTTATCTACCTCAATATCTGATTGTGTTTGCTGGGTTTTTGTATTGCCCAGAGATTGTATCTGATTTGATGATGCAAGGTCTGTTCATTGAATTTTGGTAAATGTGTTGGGAAAATGTACCCTCTGAAAAATGGGCTGAAGATGGGCTAATTTTGCTAATTTTATGCTGGAATATAATTCTGAAATGGGCTGTGGTGGGCTAGAATTTGTATCAGCTGGGCTTAAAATTTTTGCCACGTCATCGTCCACATAGGATGCCACGCCATCGTCCATGTAGGATGCCACGTCATCGTCCACATAGGATGCCACGTCATCGTACACGTAGGATGCCACGTCATCGTCCACGTAGGATTCCACGTCATCGTCCACGTAGGATGCCACGTCATCGTCCACGTAGGATGCCACATCATCGTCCATGTAGGATGCCACGTTATCGTCCATGTAGGATGCCACGTCATCACCCACGTAGGATGCCACGTCAGCATCCACGTAGGATGCCACAGCTGCCATGTGTGTAGCAATCCGTGACGATTTTATTTTGTCACGAATAGTGAGCCATGGGTTGGGCTGCATGGGCCTCGGGCTGCTCCGTGACGATTCAGATACGTCACGGATCGCGACGTTTATTAAGGGAACGTCGAGAGATTTAATCAATGACGCTCATTCCACCACGAAAAAGTAAATCGTCGCGGATGCTGATTTGCGACGAATTTTATTTAATCCGCGACAGAATGGTTACGTCACAGATTAAATAGTTTCTTGTAGTGTAATTTCGAATCTCAGGACGAGATTCTTCTTAAGGGCGGTAGGCTGTGACGCCCCAGGTTTTTAATTAGCGTCATTAACGCTAATGACCGAATCAGCCGAGTCAAACCGGCCGACACTGGTCAAACCTTGGTCAACCTGGGTCATCACCTTGAAAACCTCGCCAATGAACCCTATTGAACCCCTAGACCAAGTCTACACACACCCATGGTCAACCCCTGGTCAAAGACATAGTCAAACCCCGCTTAAGCACTTATGTCGGTGAATGTCATCCGAAACTTTTGCCGCGTTCTCCAAATTTCACCTAAACACTTCAAAATCTACCAATATGAAAGTTGTCTAGCTTATTGAGGGACACAATTTTCATGTAGATTGGCATTTCAAATTTTGAGTGGAAATTGGTGAAAAACTTGGTTGACTGACAGTACCTCCTGTTTACCGGAACATGGCGACATTCAAAGTTTGGCAGCGTTTTGTGCAAAATCCGTGGAGAAAAACACTATACGACCTTTGTGAAAGTTGTAGAGGGTAGTGAGATCTACAACTTTCCTATTCACCACTTTGTGCACTTCTATTCAACTTTTTGGAGTTACGTGTGTTCAAACAGGGACACAGGAAAACAATTCGGCCGCGTCGTGCCGTGCCGTGCCGCGCCGCGCCGGCCGCGCACGCCGCCCGCGCCGCGCGGTACCGCCCGCCCGCGCCCCTAGGCGCAAGTGCGTCGCCCGAGGCCGCGTCTCCCTAGGCCGCGGACCTCCCGAGGCGGGCACGCACGCCGAGACGCCACGCCGCCCGCGCCGCCCGCGCCGCGTCCCGAGGCGTGTGCGAGCCAAGCCTCGCCGCCCTTGCCCGCCCTGCCTGTCGCTGTGCGAGTCCTGCCCGCGGGTGTTCCCCATCCGTTCCACCTTGCTCCAAGTCGAAGAGTTCATCTATAAAACGCCTGAGCCCCAGTTTCCCTCGCGCCGACCGGAGTGCCATGGCCGCGCGACAGAACTGTCCACCGCCACGCCATGGGCACCGCCGCAGCTGAGCCACCGCCCCACGTCCGCCCCTCGCCAGCAAATTGCCCGGAGCCTCATCCCTGGGTCGCCTAGGAGTTAACCCCGCCGCGCATTGCCTCGGCGGGGCGCCGACCTCGCCGGAGGCAAGCACGCATCATCGTGTGCTGCCTGGTGCCGTCGAGCCCGCGCGCCAGCGCAGCCCTGACCTCCCAATCCAGTGCAAATCGAGCCCTAAGTACTACCCGAGCGCTGCCCCGCCCTTTCCTGGCCGCGAGCACCGGCGAGCTTGCCGGAATTTTGGCCGGACCGCCGCCGGCCGCCCCGGGGGACCCAATTGCGAGTCTCCAGTTAATTCCAGGGGCTCATCCGCAAAGTAAGGGCATATTTGTAAGATCTCGAACCTTTCCAGGGACCCAGGTGCAAAAGTGAATCTCAAATAGTATTGTTGTTTTGCAGAATCTTGTAAAATCCGTTGAAAATTGTAGAAACATCAGAAAAATGCAATCTCAATTTTGTTGGATTCGTTGTGAAAAAATCTACAACCTTTGTTATTCTTGCATGAGCTAGTTCCGGATAGTTTTTGCATGAAAAATAGAAATGTGAAAACCTAGATCTGCAATGTCTCAAAATATATAAATCCTCTGTGTCCAATTTTTGGATATGTTGTGTGTTATGTCATGGCTAGCTCCTGTACCAAAAATTGCATAGAGTTATGTTGTAAATCGTTTTATAAAAATTGTTTTCCTTTTCTGTAGAATCTGCATAAATGATTTTTTAGCTAAAATTATTTACTTTTTTGCAACCAACTTCTACATTCTGTCTCTTTATTCCAAAACACACCTCTGGTGAATTAATCACAAATTTATGATTAACAGAAATAATTATCCTTGAATTATGCTTGTTTTTCTTTGCAAATGCATAAGTCAAGTTTCATAATAGTTCTAGGTGTATGTTCTGCATCCCTGGGCTAGTTTTGGACCATGTAACATGTGTGAGAAAGATTGGATCATTTCGATGAATATTTATTTTTTTGTGCATTTACCTTGACCTTCTAGCTAGCTTTTGTTATTTTCAAAAATAATTAATGTCTAGCTATCCAAAGCACGCATGTATGTCCAGTGGCTTGTTATAGGTGTTTAGAGTGTAACACACCCTTCCACTGAATTTTATTAATTAATCTCATGAATAAAAGCTATGCAGGCCATTAAGGGCTTAATAGTCTTTTAAATGGGGAAAGTCACCGACTCATCCTTAATAACCTTGTGAGTGGTTGTTAATCATTTTAAAAGGCTAAATGTACCCACCCAGTACTGTTTGTGAAGTTAAATTAAATTACTTACATGTATATGTACACAGTCACTATCAAAAAATATTTAATAAAGAGTTGCATATTGTTCCTTTTTGGAAGAGTATGCTGAATGTATTCTTATCTAGGTGAATGTGCCCAACCAATGCACCCATGGTTGTCATTTATTGCTTGTGATTAATTAAATTAAAAATCGACAAATAAACCCTGCATTTGCATCTTCGTGTAGATCTTTCCGACGGTAGAGGTACGCTCGTGCCGGAAGGAGGAAACAAAGGTGCCGACGAAGAGCTGCAGTACGTGGACGTAGCTCAAGACCTGGACCCAAGTCCAGAAGGGCCCAAGGCCACCCTTGCCAGCGAAGGCAAGCCCCGGATCATTAACCCCATTTTTTAAAATTATGCGATTATGTTTGCTATGATTGCGCATTTACGTTCCAGGAGTTGAATTAAAACCCTAGATGCATGATCCCTAGGTACCTATGCTCTATTACTAGTATGCTAGGTCGATAGCTGCCTTGCTATAGGACTGGTACAAGTTGAGTGATGTTCGTCACTCGCGAGAATAGGTTCTTATGTTGGAATCATAAGATCTTTATAAATGGATTGCTCATGTGGTAAGAGCATGGGATTTGGGCTCCGTCAAGTGGCTTTCGTGGGCTAAGCTTTTGAACGTACTAAGCACTTGTCGGGAATGGGACCGGTAAGCCTAGTCCCTTAATGAGACGGAGCGGGAACTTACTATTACTACTCTTGAGGAATCACCTAACCGGCTAGCTACCGGGAAGGGGGTGCATGTGTGAGACTGGGTGCCTCGCGGGGTATGCCAGCCAACCTTGCACCCAGGACTGTAAGATTCGATCCCAACCCGAGGACTTTTGGGAACTTCCTAGGAAGTTGTCCTTGCGGGGGCAGCCTACCATGTGTTTAGGTTTACCTTGCAAGGTTTAAATCAATCGATTGTCGGCCTCTCACCGTCATCCGAGACTGCTTAATCAACTGGCCATGATATCCCGTAATGATGGAACTTGGAGAATATTGTTGTATGAATTAGTTGCTTGTCCAATTCTTGATTGAATTAGATGGCACACTTAGAAATGGTAATCGATCAGAACTTGTGCTAAAATATTGAAAGTAAGAACCTACTCGTAGTAGCTGTTCAGCAAAAGAAACCCCACCGGCCAAAAGCCTTTCATGTCTAGAGTTTGGTGACGTAGTTTTTACCTGACGGTTAAGTCTTGCTGAGTATTAGTATACTCAGCCTTGCTTTAAAACTGTTGTTGTAGGTGTTGTTGACCGGAAGGGTGACGACAAGTGATGACATCACGGATGGCCTCCTGTGATGTTTATCGTTGCGCTAGCCTAATTTATTTCCGCTGTTTTCGAACTCTGAACCTTCACTCCATGTCATGAACAATGGCCTGTAATAAATTGGTTTTAATCGTGTTGTACTCTGGACTCGCCTTCGCGTGAGTTTTAATGCATATGCCGATCCTCTGTATGAATTCCAAGTGATTTACCGGGTGTTAACCCGGCAACTAACGACAGGATGATACTTTACTATTGCTTAACGACCAAAGTGGATCGGTCTTAGGCGATAGTACGGTATTTTCCTAGGCGGGTTGTCACACTGCCTCGCCTTATATAGTCCGGGAGGCCGGGTTATAGGTCAGTTTAGGGAGAGAGTACTAGTCGTGTACGTCTAGGAGTCCTCTACACAGTACAAGGCATGTATAGCTTCCTATCCGAGTACTTCTCCACCGTAGTCCTTGTGCCTCACGCCATCAGGTGCCGTGCGGCACAAGCCGGGTAGTCCCAGGGGCCCACCGAGTAGTCGGTACTGGTACCCACCGAGGCAGTGGGCCCAGGGAGGTCCATACGACACCCGGGGTGAGCGGAGTCACGGTGTGGTATAGCCAGTGTTGTTGCCAATCCGAAGGCCACTTGTTGCGGTACGCGGTTACGGGGCTGACAACACTGGTCTTGTATGAGAAGTTCAAGCAGCCAAACTAGCAGTCTTTCTCCATGGTGTTGTCCCCCTCCTCTTCGAAGACAATGCGATGTTGATGATGGACTTGGTGCGCCGAAGCAAAACCTTCGGCGGAAGGTTTGATCTTCATAGTCCGGCAAATCCACATATACACCGGGATGGCATTGGGGTGAGTTGATGTAGGTAGATGTCGAAATACCGAAGGATGTCGACAACAACTAGATGAAGAGGGAACCGAAGCCTGGCAAACAACAGATCCCGAAAGATGGCAACTTCGTTCTCCTGGGGCTTCGGCACGGTCTCCCTCACGGGAGCCCTCACTGTCCCAACCATGTGGTTCTTCTGAAGGGAGGTTATGTCGCCCCCGTCTATCAGGCTCCATCGTGTACGTCTTCGGAATCTCCTTCACGACAGCATCGCGCCTTCACTTCGGGGCCATGACTACGAACTATTGCGAACAAAAGGAACGTAGGTGGGCGAAGGGAGTCTTACAGTGAGACCGCGGGGGTTTAAGCCTCTCGTCTGTGGATCGCGGTAGCAGGGTGGGGTAGCCCAAGGGTCAGGCCCCCTTTTATAGTGCGCCGCCACCTGATAATCTCTCAACTGTCATTTCATTAGGGGCAGCACGCGTCTTTCTTCCAGGTAAAAATCAGCGTGGGCCGTCCGTGGGAGTTCCGAAGCCCATTTTCGCCCTATGAAGAGTTGTTCGTAAATTCGACCCATCTAAGGAGCAGGATGGCCCTCACTGACGAGGGCTACTGTTGGGGAATATGGCCTTCGGAAGCGTTCTGTCACGGCTTGCCTGGATCACCAACTTTGAGCCATGTATACGAAGTGGTTTTGTGCGCTCAAGGATGATTTAATGAGAATGCTAACATTACTTGAAGCATGTGAGTGCTGTTTCGCAGGTGCTGATTCGCCCGTGATCGGTTCGGAACTGCGTGGCTTCGGCGCCAAAGGTGCGGACCGGTCAGGAACCCCATTTGTCAGGAGCGCTCTGACGTCAGACGGAAACGGGTCATGTGGGATGCCGTGGAGGCCCTCCATGGAGTGCAATGGCGTCATGGGTCGCTTCGGCGCCGAAGGTGCGGCGCGTGTGGTGGCCCTGGCCTTGTCATAGGAGCACCGCCACATGTAAGTGCGCCAGACGTGTAAAGGTCACCGTACGAAGGAGAGACAAAAGGCGCCGCGTGTAAAGGAGGCTTGACCGTGCGAAGACACACTGGAAGCCCGTACGAAGCGAGGATTTACTGTTATGCCCTTCAAAAGCGTGTAAAGCCGTTTGTTAGGAACAGAAAAGGTGTAATTGTGTTGTTCGATCGTCCCCAGGGCCTCCTATAAATAGAGGTTCCCTTGTAACTGAACGGACACACATTAATGAGAAGAGAGCTCCGAAGGCTCCGGTTCAATTTCATAGCTTTCATTTCTAAGTGTTTCGGTTCTTTCATAGCATAAGGTGGTATCCGTAGTAGTAGAAGTAGAAGTAATTTAGTCGTAATATAGAGTAGCTTGCTTAGTGAAGGTAGAGGTAATAGTAGAGTGTTACGTTCGTCTCCGAGGGGGCCTTCGGCCGTGACCCCTTCGGAGGAGGGCGGAATCATTAGGGGGCTGTTGTGTCGGCGTCCACCTTCGGGCCTGATTTCGACCAACAACCTTGTCGAGTCTTAATCATTTGATTGAACAGCAGATAGCAGCATGTTCAACCGCACGGCCCCGATCCGGCTGCAACCACCAGGGCACCCGTCGCTCGTTGCGGCTTGCCGCTCTCCACTGCTGCTCGCTCGTGTAAACCGGGCATACCGGGTGCCTTGATCTCCCGCGTGGGCTGCCTGCTGCCGCGGGGTCCCCATGGATCCGGCCGCCCGCACCGTCCCCCACTTGGGACTGGGGGTCGCGCCTGGGCCGGAGGTGCTGTCGCTGCATGCGCCGCCGCCGCATGCGCCTCGCTGTCGCGAAGACAAGGGATGGAAATGAAGGAGGCTGACTGGATGAGCGTGTGAAATGAATAAGCACAATGATGTATACTAGATAGTAAGAAGGAAAATGTAAAAAAATTAAATGAAAGAAAATATATATTTCATTTATACCACCAAAAAATCTACCGATAATACCCCTATGCCACCCTATACCACCTATGCATACCACCTTATACCTCAGCTTAAGTTGTTGTGATATACAATTAATCTCAGCCATCAAATCCCTTTACACTGGTCATTTTTCAATAGTGATATATGGTGGTATGGTCCACCGTAAAAGTACCCTATAATTAATGGGATCTAATAAGTAACCAATTGTTCGGAGAAATGGTTGTGCACGCTACAATGATCAATTGCCTATATCTACGGGATGCAAACGTGGGTATCCAATAATGTTTTCGAGGTAAGTTGATTAATTACCATGACATGCTACCTTAAGTTTATTTTTCTCAGGATTATTTATATATGCATAATGTCATTGTCATTCGTTTTATTAACTTTAGATCAATCCAATGATTCAAAATATTTATAACTTGCATCCTACCATGAGCGCGCCATTCCATTGATGATCCTCGTTAATGGGCATGTTCCATTGCCAAGTACTCCCTCCCATACTCATAAAACATGTTGTTTTTGACAAGGTTTTAGTCAGATATTGGGAATATAAATCATGAATAACTTTTAAGTTATTGAGTTTGAAAATTTAAAAACTACATAAATAGATTTGGCTTGCAAATACTTTCATAAAAGTATACATATGTTAGTGACGAGGGCCCAGATTAGTGCCCCTTTGACGGTGAGATAATTTCTCTTGAGGTGAAGTCTTCTGACACCATTGACAATGTGAAGGCCAAGATTCTAGATGAGGAGGACTAAGGACCCCTGTCAAGAACATCACTGGCAAGACGTCCTGTTCCCGACTAGTTGGGGGCTTCTCCGACCAGTTCCCCACTAGAGGAACCCCCTCCAACAAGTCTCCGCCTCGCACGACAAGCTGCTCATTCGCACGACAAGCTACTCATTCGCACGAGCAGTCTCCGCCTCCGACTCAGGTGTGATCCACACCACGTGGCGCGATCCCGGGGCATGAGAACCTCTACCACAACGTGTAGGGGACCGGTTCCCCATGCCATGCAAACACACTAGCTGGCGGCCCGCGCCGGCAGCTGGTCCAGACAAGAGCCTTAATGTGGCTCTGCCCAGCTGCGCAGTTGTCAAATCGCCATCATCTCCAACCTTGCAGCATGCCAACTCTGCCTGAGGTACTCAAGCACCCCCTACGACGGGCTCGGGCCTACGATTAGGCCTTAACGTGGCAGGTTCACCCTGCACTCGGATAGACTGGGTCGCCCCCAGATTACTCGGAGAGAGCACCAGACGTCCCGAAATGAACAGCCCTGCCCGGCCACGCGGCGGCTTCTACGACAACATAATGCGACTCCACTTCAATGCGTCCTGGCGGAAAGTGACATACGAATGGACATCCCAGCAATCAAGCATTGTAACTCTTATCTCATTCCCAGTTTTTGCCCCTCCCCTTGTGTCTATAAAAGGGAGAGGAGGGCAACCGTCACAAGGGTTAGCCGATGAACCGAACACTCGTTCTGGACTTGGGCACGACACCCTCTCCCGACCCCTATTACAAACAACCCTAGAACGGGAGCACGACAGCTCAACACTGGACGCAGGGTATTACTCCTCGAAGGCCCGAACCAGTATAAACCTCGTTGTCTCTTGTGCTAACGATCTGAGCCCGACACACGATCGATAGAAATTTACTGTCCGGCGGTAGAGAACCCCGACAGTTGGCGCGCTAGGTATGGGCACATCGTGTGTCTCGACGAACTTCACCGGTGGATCGGATGGAGGGCCGCAGGGTTTCGCTGACCCCTGGGGCCAACTTGTTCTTCAGCTCTCTGGGCTTCGTCTACACCGGGTCGGCGGAGTCCGTTGCCTGGCGTACTTTCGCCCGACCACCCCGTCCCAACGTCCTGACGGGGGTGGCGGGACACGAGGCGTTTGTCTGAGGATTCTCGGACGAGACGATCATGACCATGTTGGGGCCAAACCCAACACATGAGCGTTTTAGGCTCGCCGCCTACTACCTGACCGACCTCACCTTCCAGGCAAGCGGAGCCGAGCCGCTCGCCTGGAGGAGTTCATGGAGCGGTGCACCGCCATGTACCCCCATGGACAGCCAGGCCTCCTGGACGACCCGGTGATGGCCTACGTCAACGACCTCCACGCGACCGGCGCCGCCTCTGACTCTGTGACGACCCGGAGGCCACCGACGACGTGGCCGCGCGACCCCTCGTACGAGTGCTACGTTTGCGTGGTGTCGACCTCGAGCAGCTCCGACCCAGAGCCAGCGCCACATCACCGCGCCACTGACGCCCAACGAAGGACGTGCCTCGACAAGCTCGCGGAAGCTAGGCACCAGCTCGACGAGGAGTTGGCCAACCTACACCACGAGCTGGGGGAGGACCCAGAGCTCTGCTACCGGCAGCCCGCACCGCTGCCGGTCCCGCAGTTGGTCCCGGTGCAGGAGCAACCCCGTGAGGGAAACGGCGAGCACCAGGAGCACTGTCCTGCTGCTGAACAACCTTGAGCCCCCGCCCCGACGGCGCAGACTCGAGGGCGCGCACGCGACAACGACCAACGCACCAATGAGGGTGCGAACGTCGATACCAACGCCAACGGTGATGCCCCGCCGCTCTTCAGGCGAGTGTCGCAGAACCTCGCCACTGCAGCCATGTTGCTGCGCGACTGCCGGGAGGCAGCGATCTCCGAAGAAAGATGAGTGTGCCAGCAGCTTAAGGCACTGCTCGAAGTAGCGGCGGTGCAACAAGCAGAGAGCTCCGCTTCGCGCCAGCGATCGGAGTGTGGTCGGGCGGGAGCACCGTCTACACACGGGCCAAACCTGCCTCTCTCCCAACATCAGGATCGTGGGGGAGGGGGCAGGGGGGGCGTCGGCAGTCAAGAGCCAGCTCGGGCCTGACCGCGACGCCCTGAACACCATCGAGGCTCGCCGACGGGCTGGGAGTGTCGACAACCACAGCGACAACCACGACCGCCATGATGACAACCGCTCATGCCACCACGACGACCGAGGGCGCAGACGACGCTACGACAGTGACGACGACCGTGACCGCAGCTAGTCGCCGAACCAGAGGGGCCCACGAGCTTTTGGCCATAGCGTCTGGGATGCGAGGTTCCCCTCGCGTTTGCGGGCTTTGACCAATGTACTAAGGTATGATGGGGACACCAACCCCAGCATGTGGCTCGAGGACTACTGGCTTGCGTGTCACACGGGGGGAGCGACAGACGACCCCTTCATCATAAAGAACATGTCTCTCTGCCTCGGAGACTCCACGCGGACATGGCTCGAGCACCTGTGCTGCGACAAGATCAACAATTGGACTGACCTGCGTCGAGTTTTCGTCAGGAACTTCCAAGGCACGTACACCCGCCACGACAAGCAGTGGGAGCTGCACAACTGCAAGCAGTAGTCAGGGGAAAGCTTACGTGAGTACATCCGACGCTTCTCCAAGCGCTACACCGAGCTTCCCAGCGCAACCGACAACGACGCCATCTTGGCGTTCCAAAACGACACGACCTGCACCTCCCTCATACATCGACTCAGGCGCCGCACACCCTGTACTACGCGGGAGCTCCTCGACATTGCGAGTAACCATGCAGACGGTGAGGAGTCGGTCGCAGTGACACTCAACACCCCTCAGGGCAAGGGGAAGTAGGTCGTGGACCATGGCGAGGGGACGTCCTCGCGCTTCAAGAAGAACAAGAAGAAGAGCGACAAGCACCGTTGCGACGACAACTTAGTCGCAACAGTCGAACGCAAGGCGTTGCACCCCAGGGGAACCCATCCAAGCCTGGTCCTCCAAAATACCACTTAGAGAAGCTCCTGGATGCGTCGTGCCCGCACCACGAGGTCCACATCAAGCATGCGCTCAAGGACTTCTGGCTGATCAAGAACTACGTCAACGACACCCTCAAGCCAAGGGCGGTGGATCCACCTAAGAAGGCGGGGCCGCCTCCTGACAATGACGACGACGAGGTAGGGGCTCAGTAGCCAGGTGAAGATGGCGCGGTCCATATGATGTTTGGTGGGTCCTCAGCGCGACCTTCAAGGCGGCGTGAGAAGCTCATCCGACGAGAAGTTTTCAACACCGACTCCGCGAAGCCGTCCTACCTAAAGTGGTCGGAGGTTCTGATAACCTTCGACCGCAAGGACCGTCCCAACTATGTGCCCCAGCCAGGATTGTACCCGCTAGTGGTAGCTCTTCTGTTCAAATCCAAACGGATCCACAAGGTCCTGATGGATGGAGGAAGCGGGATCAATGTGCTCTATGCGTCGACGCTTGACGACATGGGCATCCCGCGATCCAAGCTGTGGCCATCGACCACGCCGTTCCACGGGATCGTCCCTGTAATGGAGGCTCTCCCCATCGGTAGATCGATTTGCCCGTTATGTTCGGGGACCTATGAGACTTTCTCACAGAAACGCTCACCTTCAAGGTAGTGAGGTTCTCGGGGACGTACCATGCCATCCTCGGGAGGCCGACATATGAGAAGTTTCTGCCCAACTATATGTACCTGAAGCTGAAGATTCCTGACCCGAAGGGGATCATCACAGTAGGGACAACGTATCAACGCACATTCGAGTACGACGTTGAGTGCTTTCAGTTTGCAGAGGAGGCACTGATCTGGTCCGAGAGGCTCCATGCCAAGCCCCCGTCCGAGGACCAGGATATCCCCGAGTCGTCCAAGCGAGCGGCCTGCTCTTTCGAGCCCACTAAGGACGTCAAGGATGCGGCTGTCTCCGACAGTGGCCATACGCTCCGTATCGGGATGGCGCTCGATCCTAAATAGGAAAGCGTGCTCGTCGACTTCCTCAAAGAGAACCTCGATGTGTTTGTGTGAAAACCCTCCGACATGAAGGGGATCCTGAGAGAGGTTGCCAAGCACAAGTTAAACATCAAGCCAGGATCGAAACCGGTAAAGCAATGTCTCCGCTGCTTCAACGACGAGAAGTGCAAGGCGACCGGTGACGAGATCAAAAAGCTCCTTAGTTCAGAGTTCATCCGAGAAGTATTCCACCCCGAGTGGCTTGCTAACCCAGTACTTGTAAATAAGAAAAATAGGAAATGGAGGATGTGTGTTGCTTATACTGGCCTTAACAAGGCATGTCCCAAGGATCCATTTCCTTTGCCTCACATAGATCAGGTAGTCGATTCGACAGTTGGGTACGAAACCCTCTGTTTTTCGATGCGTACTCCGGGTACCACTAGTTAGCGATGTGCATCGCGGACCAACTCGCAACCTCATTCGTCACTCTGTTTGGCACATACTGCTACAAGACGATGCCTTTCGGGCTCAAAAATGCAGGCACCACATTTCAGAGATGCATGCAACGTGTCTTTGGGGAATTGATAGGGTGCATCATCGAGGTGTACGTCGACTACAGTGTGGTCATGTCAAGGAAGACTGGCGATCTGGTCCACGACCTCACTGAGGTCTTCACGAAGCTGAGACAGCATGGGGTGAAGCTAAACCCTGAGAAGTGCGTTTTTGGGATCCCAAGGGGCATTCTCCTTGGTTTTGTCGTGTCGGAACGCAGCATTGAAGCGAACCCCGAGAAGATCTCGGCCATCATGGACATGGGGCCGATCAAAAACTTGAAAGATGTACAACGTGTCACAGGCTGCCTCGCAGCTCTGAGCCGCTTCATAGCACGACTCGGAGAACGTAGATTACCGTTATACAAGTTGATCAAGAAGTCTGACCACTTTTCGTGGACCCCCGAGGCGCAAGAGGCGCTCGACTCCCTCAAGAACATGCTGAAGAGCTCGCCGATCCTCATGGCTCCGACACCTGAAGAGCCGATGCTCTTGTACAACGCCGCGACAACCCAGGTGGTTAGTGTTGCGCTGGTGGTTGAAGGAGAAGAGCCCGGAAGGTCACAAAAGGTGTAGCGCCCAGTGTACTTCGTCAGTGAGGTACTCTCCGACTCCAAGACGCGATACTCGCAAATGCAGAAGCTCGTATACGCTGTCTTGATGACGAAGCGCAAGCTCCGACACTACTTCGACGCACACCCTATCACCGTGGTGTCCAAGTACTCGCTTGGGGTGGTCATCAAGAACCCCTAGGCCAAAGGCAGGATAGCCAAGTGGGCGCTCGAGTTGATGGGGCATAACATATTGTACGCACCTCGCAGTGCCATCAAGTCCAAGTGCTCACGGATTTCGTTGCTGAATGGACAGTGATTCAGACTCCACCGGCACCGATCGAGCACGAGACGTGGATCATGTACTTTGATGGCTCGATCATTAAGGAAGGAGCGGGGTTAGGCCTTGTCTTCATCTCGCCCCTTGGCGTGTGCATGGAGTACATGGTCCGACTACATTTCCCGGCCTCCAACAATGTCGCCGAGTACAAAGCACTCATCAACGACCTCCGAATAGCTGTTGGGCTCGGGATCCATCACCTAGAGATAAGGGGAGATTCCGAGCTGATCGTGGACCAAGTCATGAAGGAGAAGAACTATGTGGACCCAAAGATGGCGGTGTACTGCCAGGCTATACCCGATCTGGAAGGCAAGTTCCACGGACTCGAGATTCATCATGTGCTGCGTGACTACAACAAAGTGGTTGATGTACTCGCAAAGACTGCATCAAGTCGAAAGCTGGTGCCTCATGGGGTCTTTGCGAGTGATGAACACGCGCCCTCTGTGCGAGCAGATGGGGAGAAGCTGCCCAACGTTGAAGGGCCAGAAGTCATGGCGATTGACCAACCGCCTGACCTGAACCTTGAAGATCCCGACTGGCATTTTCCTATCCTTGAGTGGCTTGTCGAAGGAAAGCTTCTCTCCGATCAGATGGAGGCCCGACACATCGCACGGCGAGCAAAAATGTTCGTCCTCATCGAGGGTGAGCTTTACAAGCGGGGAGCCGCAGGCATACTCATGCGATGCATCCTCGGGGACCAAGGCCGGGAGCTGCTATGCGAGATCCATGTGGGCCCGAGAACACTTGTCGGGAAAGCTAAAAAACTACTGGCCCACAGCGGTGGCGGACTCCAAGGACATTGTGCATCGTTGCGAGGGGTGCCAATTCTACGCTCGACAAACTCACCTCCTGGCGCAAGCACTTCAAACGATCGCCATCACGTGGCCTTTCACCATGTGGCACCTCGACATGGTAGGGCCACTCCGAGAAGCAGCCGGGGGCTTCCACACCTCCTCATTGCGGTCGACTAGTTCTTCAAATGGATCAAGGTACGACCCATCGTGAATGTTCGCTCTGAGGAAGCCACGTCTTTCTTCACCGACATCATCTACCGCTTCGGCATACCCAACACGATCATCACCGACAATGGCACCCGGTTCACAAGGAAGAAATTCCTCAACTTCTGTGATGACAACAACAATCGCGTGGACTGGTCTACCGTGGCACACCTGAAGACGAACGGCCAAGTCGAGAAGGCCTCCGCAGATTGTTTGTGGAAGGGTCTTGATGTCGCCTAGAGGGGGGGGTGAATAGGCGAGTCCTGAAAATCACCACTTAAAACAATTTTATCAGTGAAACCCGGATACTCCGGACTTTTCTCTGGAGTTTCTGGAAAGTCCGAAATCTCTGGAAAAATCTCCAGAATCTCTGGACTGGCGCCTGCACAGCGGAATAAGCACACTGCCAAAAACTGGTGCCACCGGTTTTGCAAATCTGGTGCCACCGTTTTTGCAAATCCGGTGCCACCAGGTTTGCCTAGCAGTGACTCCCCTCTTCTTCTTCTTCTTCTTCTTCTTCTTCTTCTTCTTCTTCTTCTTCTTCTTCTTCTTCTTCTTCTTCTTCTTCTTCTTCTTCTTCTTCTTCTTCTTCTTCTTCTTCTTCTTCTTCTTCTTCTTCTTCTTCTTCTTGTTTAGTTGTTTGGCTTGAACTCAAACTTGATATAGCGCTTAAGGATCAGTTCCTTAATGAATATAGAGTGCCTGCACTCCAGAAACACTAACAACCAAGTAGATCAACCAATTTGACAAAAGCAAGCAAGGATAGATATATCAAGGTAAATGCGAGGTAAACCAACGAGAGACACAATGATTTGTTTTACCGAAGTTCGGATTCACCACCGTATGAATCCTAGTCTCCATTGGGTTCTTCTCCTACCGAAGCCGGGTTGCATTCAACCCTTTTCCCGATCCACTAGATAGCTTCTTCCCTTTCAGAGGCGAAGCACGACCTTCACAAACTGTCCCATAGCTCACCACACCTTTGGAGCTTATGGGCGACACCTAGCCGTCTAGGAGGCATGCCTCCAAGAGTAACAAACACTTCACTCGAGCTTGACGATGTCCATCAGTGCTCAAGGGATAAAAGTGCTCTTGAATTGCTCACAAAGGTTTCTCTCTACCACCCAACTCACTAGATCTATCAAAGATCGAACAACCTCACAAAGAGGGGTTGGGGAGAGCTAGAATGGCTTTGGCTTAGCAAGGAACAACAAGGAAGCACACCGGCAACCTTAGGAACAGTAGCTTGCAACAGTGGGGGTTGAAGGGTATAATACTATCTGGCATACACCCCGGGTACTCATGTAAGGAAGGAAGAATAGTAGAAGACGGACTCCTGGTAGAATTCCCCTGTACTCCTACTAGGACTCGCTCTGTGTACTCCTACTAGGACTCCTGCCTTGTAACCGACTAGGAACCCGCCCCCTGGACTATATAAAGGAGGGCCGGGTACCTAGCCGGACATCCCCAATCCCTCCGGGGACAACACCAAGCGCAGGGTGCCATACTTGTTCCCCAAACAGGACGTAGGGCTCGCCACCTTGGCGGCCCGAACCTGTATAAATCTTGTGTCCCGTGTCCTTGCGCATACCTTCGAGTTCTCGGTCTCCCGATCATGATCCCCACCGCACAATCTACTACCTCGGGTACCCTCTTGGTAGGTTTGCCGGTCTAAAACACCGACAAATACCCGTCTCCCCAAAGACTAGCCATTGGAGTTAAAACCCGGAATCTCTGGGAAAAACCCCGGATACTCCGGACTTCCCAAAACTAATCGTTATAAGCTTCAGTGAAAACCGGTGCCACCGAGTTCCCAAACTCCGTGCCACTGAGATTTCAAAAACTAGCCATTGGGCCAGCTGACACAAAACTGGTGCCATCGGTTTCCCAAAATCGATGCCACCGGGTTTGACACAGGGTCAAACCCGAAGATGTGTATGTGTGGTTTTTGTGTCCTTCTCAACTCACATGGGTTACTTGAGCACTAAGACATTATCAAAACTCCTTATGATGCATCCCTCTTGATAGTGCGGTGTACCTATACTCAAGATCAAATATAAATGCAATATTAGAACTCTTGAGTTTCTTCTTCAAGAATACCCATACTTGATCCATATTTCCTCATGAGAGATCCATCAATCAATGTCTCATTGATTTGAGCACTTCTACCTTGAGCTAGTGACTTTGATCTTTATTCAAGAATGAAACCCAATCCTTGATCAAGTCACCCTTCACATGACTCAACGAATATGTAATGCTTCTTCATTGCTTCACTCGGTTAGGCTCGACTTGATACCTCGAAACTTTCCAAGCTATAGCCACTTCAGCCTAGCCAAGGACATGGTCCAAGTCACTACTCGGCCAACCTTAGCTTAGTACCTCATTGCTAATCCCTTGCTTGATTTCTTCATCCATTTGTTGCAAATTTGAGTTAAGCTTTGACTCAACATCAAGAGTGGAGTTCAATTGAGATCCTGCCTTCTTTTAATTTAAATATCCCTTTTGATTATAACAAGCTTCTTCCTTCAATAAGAGACCACCCAATGTTCCAATATCAATGTGCCTCTATCTTATCCTTCATTAGCTTGTCATATGCCATCTATATGCTTCATGGGATTAAACATATCAAATATCATGACATTCATCATTGAGTTAAGCCATTTCACAATATGAGGCTAAAACCATGCCTCAACTTATCTTGTATACACATAGCTTGTTTTCACCATGTAGATAACCAATGTCATATATTATGCTTTGTTATTTATATGTTACCACCTGCTCACATGCTTAACAAAGACATTAGACCTTTAATCTAGTTGTCAATCAATACATGAAAACCCACTTAAGGGCCTAGATGCCTTTCAATCTCCTCCTTTTTGTGATTGATGACAACCTCGATTAAAGCTTACAAAAGATATTCAATAAAGCTTAAAACTCAGATTTAGGTTGAGCTCCCCCTTAATATGTGCTATGAATGGAATTCATAATTTTTGGCCTCAAATGCCATTTTGCACATTTTCAAGAAAATATGGAGCTCCCCCTAAATTCCTGCAATAGTGGGGTGCAAAACAAGTGTGTGAACAATTAAACCGTGATGCAAGCACTAAATAAGCACTTCAACAAATAAGCCAGAGAAATGGCAGTGCTGTCTGGCCAAACTCAGTGCCACCGAGTTGCCAACCTCGGTGCCACCGGTTTTGCCCTGGCAGCCTTGTCAAAAAGCAATACATCTCCCACAAAATCACACTAACATGCAATTGAGTCTTAATAAGCATTAAAAGGTTCACCACACATTTAAATACACATAACAAAGGTTCTCAAGTCCAATTGAAGCTAAATAGAATTTATTACATGGGCCTGTTGCATCCAACAACCAAAACCAGTGCCACCGGTTTTGGAAACTCGGTGCCACTGAGTTTGCCTGACAGACACATAGCTGACAGAGCTGAGAACCAGAACCCGGTGCCACCAAGTTTGGGAAACCGGTTCCACCGGTTTCAGCAAGACAGAGCAGATGTAGAGCAGATCATGGAAACTTTTAATCGACCCAACTTCTCCCCCTTTGTCATTGATCACCAATACAGGTCCTGGGGGTTCTCGGACAGCTGCTCATGGTTCTTCTTCATCATCATCTTGAGGAGGTGGTACAAATTGACTTGGAGGCACAAAAGATGGTGGAGGTGGAAATGGAGGAAGATGAGAAGCCATTCCCTCATATGGGTTAACCGAGCAACAATGCTTGAACTTCCTTGTGCATTCCCTAATAGTAGTATCCACCAACAACGCTTGAACTTCCTTGTGCATTAGGATCCACCGGAGGCATGCTAGAGGATGTTCCTTGCCCTTGTGTGCCCATGAAAGGAACCTCTGAATATGAAGATCAAGACTATACATTCCTCCAAAGTTTGGATTGTAGTATGTGTTTCCATAGGCTCTATCCCAATAGTCCTTATTGGTTCCCAGATCAACTTGTTGTAATCTTTCCCAAATGCTCTCAAAGTTCTCCGGCTCACTATCTTCCTCATCGGATGGTGCATGTGGCATGGGAGGCCTATTTGTGGGAGAGGGGTTTTCATACATAAGTCTTATCATCCTTGAATCCCTCTTCCTAAGTTGTCTCTCCTTGTGAACCGCATCATTTGCTTTTATGCAAGACCCACACCAAAAGTTGAATAATTTTCTAAGCGAAGAAGGGGTTTTTTGCACTTGTTGTTTTCCACGTCCACGCCATCGACCATGTGAAGGCCTTGCTGCCCTAGATGGTGCAGCAGCTGCGGTGGGCTGTTCGGGGGCTTCTTGGCCTCCAATATTTTCCTGTGCACTTGCTAAATCAGCTAGAGAAGGTCCCACAACATCATTCTTCAAGTGGAAAGGCTTATTCTCATGGTCATATACAAATGTGTAGTTGGTGATTGCCTCAATGATATGCATGAGATAAGGAGCATATCCACAGCTCTTCTGTGGCGAGCCGGAGATGGAATGAATTTCCTCCCAAATATAGTCCACAACACTAAATTCCGGCTCACTAGGACTCATGTGTTTCAACAAATCTCTTCCATCGTTTGACACATTTGATTGATCCCCTTCCCTAGGAGCAAGTGTCTTTCTAAACATGCGGTGAAAGTATGCATAGAATGGTAGCATGACATTGACTCGACCAAAGTTCCATTCTTGTCCTGGGATATACATGAACTTCATATCCACATTATCCCTCTATGGATCTTCACCCTTCCAAGATCTTCTTCATCAAAACCAAGTAGATGGCAAACTGGGTGATAGTGATACCAAACCATTTCCCCTCAGTCATTCAATGAACAATTTTCTCATTCTTCCAAGTGGTGAAGTAACATGTGGCATAGAATTGTGCTATCACTTGATTGTTCCATGACTTGGCAAAGCCCATGAGGTCATAAACATTTTTCCTCTAGCACTCCCGAATAATTTCAGCAATCTTCGGATCCTCCGTGACTGACAAGAATCCCCAATCAATGTATTCTGAGCGAGCAATGGGGTAGTCTTTCTTGATGATGGCACTTGCATAATAGTCTTGATGAAACTTGGTGCCAAAACGATAATCCAAGTTCCTTCCACCAACCGCCATGGGATTCTTTTCCCTTTCCTTTCTTGCACTCTCTGTCATACCCCTTCCCTTATAGTTGACTATGTTGCAGCGTAGAGGATCAATGGGTGGCCTCATTCTCACATTGAAGTGAGTCTCATCATCACTCTCAATGGGCTGCGGTCCAAGAACTGAGATGCCCTCATATTCACCATCACTGTCATACTCTCCGGTGCCCTGACTATGCTCATGGCTAGCTGTGCGGATGTTCTTGCCCTTTCTCTTGCGTTGAGCAGCTGCTGTAGGTGACTCAGGAGGGGAGGGTTCCTGCCTGTATGGTCTCTCCTCATCATCATCACTAAAGGTTGACTCGGGCTCAGAGTCCTCAATGCGCATAGCACCTCTAAGAAGATTAATTCTCCCTGCTGCCCTTTTTGACCATCTAGGTGGCTCTGGCACTTCTCCTGTAATCTCATGAGTGTTGCTTGTTCCCTCTCTTTTTCTGAGCTCAAAATTTGCATTCTTCGTTCTAGGTTGCCTTCTCCCATAAACCATGTCAAACCTTGGATCTGAGATACAAACACATACATATAGGTCTTAGGAACAATTCTCTATTATAAACATGTGAAAATGAATTTTCTTGAGCAAAATCCCAAAGTTGGACAGACCCTCTGTGCTGAAACCGGTGCCACTAAGTTATGGAACTCGGTGCCACCGGGTTCAGCATGAACCCTAGGTCATGCCCCTAACCAGCAGCTAAGGAATCTTCAAGCCATCCTTGTGAAACTATTCTAGGACCATTTGTATTCCATTCTACCCAAGGGATTCAAGATATAGGTCCTAGAAAAGTAGATCGGGCAAAAACTCCAAAAAGGTTACCTCCTGACATGGTGAGAGTGTTGTCGCAACCCTAACTGAGGGGAATCTGGTCCAACCGAGTTGGAGAACCGAGATCTTGTCCCAAGCCTTGAAATCCTTGGTGGAATCCTCAAATCGCCAAGAAATCACCTTCTCTCCCTTTCCTTTTACTGTTCTGAGTCGAGGGGGCTGAATGGGGGTAAATGGGGTGAAGGGGTAACTGTAATCGGGTAAGTCACGGGTATATCCTGTGCTGCCGACAGAAACCGGTGCCACCAGTTTTGAAAAACCGGTGCCACCAGGTTTCACTTAACCCGTGGACTTTTGTCTATAAATTCATTTCTACACTTCCCTTTTTATTCCTCTTTCTTTCTCTGCCCTTTATATTCATTTTTGCACAGCCCTTTGTCTCAGATATGGATTTGAGAGATTTTGATGAAATGTGAGAAATCCAAAGTTTGCAATCCCTTGAGACAAGAATGAGGAGCTTTCTTTGAACTTGAGACAATCTTGCCATTTATGGTTAGCCAACATTAAAACATGAGCAACAATAACCATAATCAACAAGACATGATCAAGACTCAAATATTTTGCAAAAAGGCACAACACCTACACATGCTAGTGAATTTTGAAAGTCTATCCTAAGTCACAAAGAGTATGCAAAGATTACTAGCCAAGATAGGTCTTAGCATATTTATCTTATGCCTCTACTGAATTTTCAGCCACGGTTATAATAAAAAATTTCAAACAAAAATTTGTGAGGCATCAACTAAATATCTAAAACCCATCACTACCACCAAGCAACAAAGCAAGGTGATGCTAGCTCCCTTTGCACACAAAAACTCACACTAGCAAGAATAAGGCCTAGATGCCCAAATTAACGACTTGAATTTAGGATTCATACCTTTGCCTCTATTATATAGAATTTTTCACATAGAGGAACTCACATAAGTTAGCTTGCTCTTTTTAGTCTTTCAATAACTTCCTCTTGCCACTTTTGTTGAGAAATACCCATTGTGAGCTTGGTCAAATATGTCCAAGTTAAGGAATTTAAACCATGCTATGGTGAGTAGCCAAAGATAAATGTACTCCAATCCAAATATAGAGAGAAAGAGATACAATTACAGATATGGATTGGTGACCTCCTTGTCATGTGGCTTACTCATAACCAACACCCTTGCCATAAGATTTATTCCAGTGAAGAATATAGATAATGTATTGAGACACCTCACACTTGAACTACACACATGAATCCTTGCAAGTGGTGTTAGTACCAAGAGACACAAAATGTGAAGTGAGCTTCCCCTAAATAGGAGCATCAAGTATTTGAATCTTGAGAAGTGCTTTTGGCTCAATTAAAGCACTAGGGTAGCAAGCTTCACATTTTGGTCAAAATACATAGGAAAATAAGAATATATATGAAACGAGATCAAGAATAGCTCACAAACTATATTTTCTTAGTATCCTTTTATTTTGAATCAAGAATAATGTGCCTTGAGGTATTTGCAAAAATTTCCTCTCCATCCCTTGCTGATTCTGGGAAACTCGGTGCCACCGAGTTTATGAATCCGGTGCCACCGGATTCTTCCAGATTTTTGCAGATCTAATTGATTCTATTCTTGATTCTTCTTTTTGCTTTTGCTCATATATATGTTCCTACATGCAACAACCACTCAAAGCTTCTTGATGAAGCGGTTAATAGCATCAAGTGGCTTATGACAAAATTTTGCTCAATGGAACTAGGAAGGCTTATTCATCTCATATGGTTGACTAGCACAAGAGCATGTCTCACATATGAGAGTAGTCAGCAACCAAGAAAGGTACTTGTCATGGGAGGAGCATTGAGTGAGACTTCTTTCATTTATTTCACTTGGCTCTTTTCAAGTAATAAGTCATACAATTTCTCTTGAGATATAGATGGTTGAAGATAAGTATCTTCTCAAGTGAGCCAAGCTTCCAATGCTACTCCAAGTACCTACGAAGTCCTTTTAGGTATGTTTTTGTAACGTGCATTGGGTCCGACAAGGTTAGTGATCAAGGACTTAGGTACCCAAATGACCTTTGTGCCCTTCCTTTGTGAAAGAACCACTTTAGGAGCACTAGAGTCATTTGAGTTACTCTGAGCTTAGGATTCTTACTATTGGGACAATCTTTACCAAGATGTCCCTTTTGACGACAAGTGTAGCAAATGTTGTGGTTGATGTTTCCATTGCCATTTACACTTGTCACTAAGCCATTCTTTTCTCTGAATTTTTCTTGAGCCTTCAAAAATCCCTTGTTGAGCTTCATATGAGGCTTTTCAGGTGAAGCCAGTGCCACCGGTTTGGCAAACCCGGTGCCACAGGGTTTCCCTGAGGACACCCTTGATTGGTTGACACAAGATTCAATCTTGTGCCCTTTTTCATGACAACCAAAGCATCTTCTCTGAGCAAGACTTCTTTGCCTCTTTGATTGGTTTGAGTTGTCTTCTTGCTTGAATGAGCATGTGGATGCATAATGTCCCATGTGTGAGCACTTGTAGCACTTGATGTGATCTAGCTTCTCTTTGTCCTCGATCTTGTGATCATTGATCTTGTGGCTTTGTTGAGAGATAGATCTAGTGACGATTATCCTCTTCTGAAGCTTCTTCACCATGGGTTCACGGTTATCTTGAGAAAGTTGCACTTTTTCTTTTCTCTTCAACTTAGCCACCTCTTGCTTGAGCTATTCAACTTCTTGCATAAGATCATCATTTTCTTGAGTAATGAAGTCATCACAAGATTTTGCAATCACACAATCATACCAAGAAGGTTTGCCTTTTGGGCCACATGGGTTAGCACAAGATATATCATTTTCAGCTTGAGTACAAGTGCTAGTGGTGCAATGAGGTGTGTAAGATTTAACTAAGTTTACCAAAACCTCATTTGCCACTTCTAGCAAAGTGTGTGATTCTACAAGCCTCTGATGAGAATATTCAAGTTCTATGTGAGTTCCTTGTATTTTCACAAACTTGCAAGTGATTTCCTCAAGTTTGTAAGGAATCGGATGCTCGTTATCCTAAGAGGGGGAGGGGGTGAATTGGGCAACTTAAAAGCTTAACCTATGGCTTCACTATTTTTACACAAAGTTAAACAAGAACATACTATCTAGATGTGCAACTAAGGTTGTTCTAGTGTGAAACTCCCATCCCAAAACAAGGTTTGCAACCTATATCCATTCCTAGCATGATACTACTTTAGGAAAGTAAAGGCAAGCAAAGATTGCATAAGAGTAAATGCGGAAACGTAAAAGGGATGAGAGGAAGCAAACTCTTGACACGCGATTTATCCTGTGGTATCGGTAGGCACTAAGCCACCCCTAGTCCACGTTGTTGACGCACTCACACAAGAGTATTGCTTCCCTGTCACCAAGTCTCTCCCAAGAGCACCACTTGACTCGCCACAAAGGCTAGCCACTTAGGCACTTGCCAAGCTCCCTTGGTCACCTTGATGCCGCCTCCACTAAGGAGCTTCTCCACCAAGGAAGGGGGTCTCCACGTCCCCCGCACAAAGTGTCCTCGCCGCTCCAC
This sequence comes from Cenchrus americanus, assembly GCA_947561735.1. Classification (NCBI taxonomy): domain Eukaryota; kingdom Viridiplantae; phylum Streptophyta; class Magnoliopsida; order Poales; family Poaceae; genus Cenchrus; species Cenchrus americanus. Next base: position 121,121,523 of record OX387242.1, on the reverse strand, counting down.
ACCAAGCCGGAGGGTCGATGACGATTGCCGGTGATCCACTTAGGCCCCAAGGCTTCCGGCGAACCTTGTACAACTGGATTCACTCAAGAATCACCTCACAAGGTTGGCACAACCTTGCAGTCCCTCAGCTCTAAGCTAAGCCTAGTACTAAGCACATACAATAATCATATGCAAGTCTAAGGATGAGCAATTAAGCACTTGGATGGATTGGATATGATCTTGTAGGTGTCTTGAACTTCTCTGCACTTCCACACAATCCAGCAACCTCAAATGGGTGAGTGGAGGGCGTATAAATAGCCCAAGGCATCAAACTAGCCGTTGGCTAACGGCCACTAGAAAGGTAATTTTCCAAAGAAAACCAAATGCATCTCATATGTGCGCCATGATCAAGTTTACACACATATGATAGACGTCATGAGTGAAATATCAATAAACAGCAATAAAAACGTACAAGAGTTAAACCATTACATTATCTCTCTATTACACTCAGACGATAGACTCGAAGGTCTTTACAACGATCAAACGATAACTATGAAGACGCAACTCCATCTTCATCTTCCACAGGCATCTGACTGGGGGCACGCAAGCCTCAGAACTCCTCGTAGTCGCTGAAGTACTCTTCTCCAGTGATCTCTTCTGAACAGCGGGTAAGCAAGGGTGAGCACACTTATGGTTGGAGCTCAGCAAGTGGGGGAAAGATGCAAGGCCATCAAGGATAGGCTAAGAGTTTGTGCGGTTAGCATTTTAATGTTGGTCAAATTTTTATTAGCAAGCACCTAATTACTAGGTGTAAGTTTATACCAACCCACTTAAGCATTTAGGAAAGCACCTCCTCTCAAAAACCCACAAGAAACCACGATTTAGTTCCATCTTCAAGTTTATTAATCATGTGAGGGTCCAGGCCGCTCTTGACCTGTGAGCACGACTGATCGATCAGTTTTACACTCTGTAGAGGTTGTACACTTTACCCACAGTTCGTGTTCCCCATGTTGCCCGGGTTGATCAGACCCTTAAACACTTCCGAGGTGAGTGGCTAGGGGTCCACTACGAAGCCTTTATAAAGGAAAGAAGAGAAACCAACAGCCCGCGACAGTTACAGCAGCAGAGCGGACCATAACCCTCTCTAATGGTCAGCACCTTAGCCAAGGCTGCAACCCCAAAAGAACCGGGCTATACCCCTTCAACTCCGGCCCCCTGTGCCCCTCTCGGAAAAGAGCTATCAGCTAACCCACTCTCCTAATTAATTGGCTAAGCCAGAGCCATGTGGACTGTGGTTGCACTGTTTTCCTGGGTGGTTCTCCATGTTCCGATTAAACCATATGATCTTGTTATTAACCATAAGCTCACACATATATATATATCACCCAAGGTTATCATGATCAACATTCATCATATTGTAAAAGATTCATTTTAACCATCCCAAGTTATAGCAACTAAGCATTTCTACCCAAAACATTTATTTAAAAGGGTTGTCCAAGGTAATAGAGATAAGATCTAGTCATGTCCTTAAAAAGGTAATTTCCTAACAAGTTTATGCAATACAACATTTAAAAGTAAACTTAGTTATCATGCAAGTTGTGTGGGACAAAATAGAATATGCAGGGGGAGAAGTCCACTTGCCTTCCTTGCTTAAACGCTGGAGTTCTTCTTCAAACACTTGCTCTTGATCTACTCCAACTAGCTGCTCACTTGAAACTGGCACGATGTCTACGAGCACACAAGAAAGCATACAATAAACAAAACAATACACCAAGCATGAAAAGCTTAAAAAGAGAACAAGGGTTGGCTTAGGAATGCGAACACAAAAGCACTAGGAACTATCGAGAGCTTTGGATGATCACAAACAAAAGCTAGCTATGTGCTCGGTATCTTTTAGTTAAGTAAAATCATGTGTATAGGTTATTTCAAAGAAATACCCTATTAATAATTAAGCAAGTTATATTGGTATTTAAAAGACGATGTAAGCCTGCTTCAATTTTATTTATAAATATTCAAGTTTAACTTATGCAAATTAAACACTTTAATTCAAAAGAAGCATATAAAAACATCTAGGCGCTTATCTTTATATTTCGAGTTATTCTAATCAAATTATAACTTAAAAACACATTTATATTCATATTAACCAATTTAACAATTTAATTAAGAAAACTCGAGATAAACCTATATTGCTTTTATTTAGGAAGCAAATTGCATAAACATTACTCAAATTAAGTTTGATTATAAAAACCGAGGTACACATCTAATTAGCTTTTAATTATAAGAAATATTTAACTAGTTTTAAGCATATTAATTTTCTAATGAAAACACGTGTTGAACTCTAGCTAGATTTTAATTAGAAAAGCATGCACAATAAGATTTAATCATATTTATCATTTAAATAAATTATAAAAGAAGGAACATGTACAACATTGGTCCTATCACGTAGTTTTAGTTGATATGAGCCTAACGCAACTTGAAACGGTGGAAACGGAGCTAAAACGCACAAGATATGGCCAAAACAAGGTTCTAAGGCTGACGGGCTTGAAAAGACAGTCGCGTGGACACCAAGAACGCTTAAAACGGAGCTAGGACGGAAAAGATATGGCTAAAACAAGGTTCAGGGGCTTTTCTGTGAAGAAACATGTCTTCCAGGGGCTTAACTGCAAGAAACCAGGGGCTAAAACATAATTACACATATAAACCGACCTCTGATGGGAAGAACTAAAAAGGACAGGGGCTTAAACGTTGAAAATAGGACTTAACTGAAAGGATTTCTATAGGTGGAAGGGCATAGTTGTGAAAAGGGGAAGCACAGGGGCCTTTTTGCAAAAACTACAGGGGCAGCCGGCGAAGGGGCTGATGGAGCGCCACGTGGCGGACTCCGGTTGGCTGGCGCTGACGCAGGGCTGACGCAATGCTGACGCGCGGTGTGGACCGGCGCTTGTGAACCTGGTCCACCGGTCCACGGTGGACCGATCTAAGGGGTACGCCCCCCTTTAGATCTGGGTCGTCCGTGCCCATCGGACGGCCCCGGTTGCACGCGGGCGGCGGGCGGCGGGGAGACGACGGCGCGCGGCGGCGCCGAGCCGCAGCTCGCCGGAGCATCGCCGGAGAAGGCGGCTCGGGGCTACGGTGCACTATTTGTGACGTGGTTTGGACTGGGAGGAAGAGGAGAATGGCGCAAAGCTCACCAGGGGTTGTTGACGGCGGTGGCGAGGTGTAAACGACGTGCAGCGAAGAGGGGCGGACGGGATCACGGGCTCTCGCCGGGGAGGGGGTTGCGGCCTCAGCTGCGCACCTTCGAGGGCAGGGACGGCGTCCTGGGGGTCCTGTGCGTGCAAGGGAGAGGAAGGAGGATGAGTTCGGGAACGACGGCGCCAGGACAATGGCGGCGGCGGAGCGTTTTACCTTGGCGGCGGCGGTGAGTGCTGCGGCTCTGTTGGCGGGGAGGAGAAGGGTTCAGGGGCGCCGGGTCCTCGTGTGGGCGGCGCACGCGACGAGCGAGGACGAGAGGAGCACGGGGAAACGTTTGCCGGCGGCGGAGAGCTTCGGGCGGCCCGCAATGGTGCGGCGGCCAGAATTAGATGGCGACGGCGCGAGCACATGAATGAAGGGTGTTGGGCGTGCACGGTTGCGGAAAGGGAGCGTGAGGGGCTCAAGCACCACTTTTATAGCGCAAGGGAGGGAGAGGGAGCGGCGACCGGGCCAATTGGCCATCAATGGCCATGGCGGCCGGCCCGGCCTTGATGGCATTCAAGGAGGCAGCTGTTTCGGGAGTTAGAGGAAGGGGAAGAGGGTGGGGCAGCGCGAGTGAATGCACGGCGCACTAATGCGCAAGAGGGAAGAGGAGGAAGCGCGGGCAGGGGCGGCGCCGGAGTAGACGGTGGCCGGCGACGCGCCTGGCTGTGATGCAGGGGAGGGGATCAGCTGGAGGTGGAGGGTGACCCTGACGGGTGGGGCCCCCCTGTCAGTGCGAGAGAGAGGGAGGGAGTGGAGGTGGGCCGGCGCGGCTGAGTTGGGCCAGAAGCGGGAGCTGGGCCGGGGGAGGAAGGAGGTGGGCTGGGCTTGTTGTTTTTTTATTCTTTTTTTTCAAATCCTTTTCAAATCTTTTTCAAACCCTTTTTAAATTCAAATCTTTTACACAAATTTTCACAATTATTTTTAAGAATTTTCACAAGTATTTTAAGACTTTTAAAACCACATCACAGCCAAAACTCATACATTCAAATCATGATGCACAAGCACTTATTGCTTCTAAATTATTAAAATGATATTTAAATATTTTTAAGGCCAAATTTATTTGATAATTTAATTAATCCTTAGAAAATAAAAATCTAAAACACCTTGTTGCTTACATTAATTTAGTGATGGAAAATTAGGGTGTCACACTGTCACACCCGATTTTCCAAAGAAAACCAAATGCATCTCATATGTGCGCCATGATCAAGTTTACACACATATGATAGACGTCATGAGTGAAATATCAATAAACAGCAATAAAAACGTACAAGAGTTAAACCATTACATTATCTCTTTATTGCACTCAGACGATAGACTCGAAGGTCTTTACAACGATCAAACAATAACTATGAAGACGCAACTCCATCTTCATCTTCCACAGGCATCTGACTGGGGGCACGCAAGCCTCAGAACTCCTCGTAGTCGCTGAAGTACTCTTCTCCAGTGATCTCTTCTGAACGGCAGGTAAGCAAGGGTGAGCACACTTATGGTTGGAGCTCAGCAAGTGGGGGAAAGATGCAAGGCCATCAAGGATAGGCTAAGAGTTTGTGCGGTTAGCATTTTAATGTTGGTCAAATTTTTATTAGCAAGCACCTAATTACTAGGTGTAAGTTTATACCAACCCACTTAAGCATTTAGGAAAGCATCTCCTCTCAAAAACCCACAAGAAACCACGATTTAGTTCCATCTTCAAGTTTATTAATCATGTGAGGGTCCAGGCCACTCTTGACTGTGAGCACGGCTGATCGATCAGTTTTACACCCTGCAGAGGTTGTACACTTTACCCACAGTTCGTGTTCCCCATGTTTCCCGGGTTGATCAGACCCTTAACACTTCCAAGGTGAGTGGCTAGGGGTCCACTACGAAGCCTTTACAAAGGAAAGAAGAGAAACCAACAGCCCGCAACAGTAACAGCAGCGGAGCGGACCATAACCCTCCCTAATGGTCAGCACCTTAGCCAAGGCTACTACCCCAAAAGAACCGGGCTATACCCCTTCAACTCCGGCCCGCTGTGCTCCTCTCGGAAAAGAGCTATCAGCTAACCCACTCTCCTAATTAATCGGCTAAGCCAGAGCCATATGGACTGGGGTTGCACTGTTTTCCTGGGTGGTTCTCCATGTTCCGATTAAACCATATGATCTTGTTATTAACCATAAGCACACACATATATATCACCAAAGTTATCATGATCAACATTCAACATATTGCAAAAGATTCATTTTAACCATCCCAAGTTATAGCAACTAAGCATTTCTACCCAAAACATTTATTTAAAAGGGGTTGTCCAAGGTCAAGGGGATAAAAGTCTAGTTATGTCCTTAAAAAGGTGATTTCCCATCAAATTTATGCATAGCAACATTTAAATGTAAACTTAGTTATCATGCAAGTTGTGTGGGACAAAAATAGAATATGCAGGGGGAGAAGTCCACTTGCCTTCCTTGCTTAAACACTGGAGTTCTTCTTCAAACACTTGCTCTTGATCTACTCCAACTGGCTGCTCACTTGAAACTGGCACGATGTCTACGAGCACACAAGAAAGCATACAATAAACAAAACAATACACCAAGCATGAAAAGCTTAAAGAGAGAACAAGGGTTGGCTTAGGAACGCGAACACAAAAGCACTAGGAACTATCGAGAGCTTTGGATGATCACAAACAAAAGCTAGCTATGTGCTTGGTATCTTTTAGTTAAGTAAAATCATGTGTATAGGTTATTTCAAAGAAATACCCTATTAATAATTAAGCAAGTTATATTGGTATTTAAAAGACGATGTAAGCCTGCTTCAATTTTATTTATAAATATTCAGGTGTAACTTATGAAAATTAAACACTTTAATTCAAAAAAAGCATATAAAAGCATCTAGGCGCTTATCTTTATATTTCGAGTTATTCTAATCAAATTATAACTTAAAAACACATTTATATTCATATTAACCAATTTAACAATTTAATTAAGAAAACTCGAGATAAACCTATATTGCTTTTATTTAGGAAGAAAATTGCATAAACATTATTCAAATTAAGTTTGATTATAAAAACCGAGGTACACATCTAATTAGCTTTTAATTATAAGAAATATTTAACTAGTTTTAAGCATATTAACTTTCTTATGAAAACACGTGTTGAACTCTAGCTAGATTTTAATTAGAAAAGCATGCACAATAAGATTTAATCATATTTATCATTTAAATAAATTATAAAACAAGGAACATGTACAACATTGGTCCTATCACGTAGTTTTAGTTGATATGAGCCTAACGCAACTTGAAACGGTGGAAACGGAGCTAAAACGCACAAGATACGGCCAAAACAAGGTTCTAAAACTGACGGGCTTGAAAAGACGGTCGCGTGGACACCAAGAACGCTTAAACGGAGCTAGGACGGAAAAGATATGGCTAAAACAAGTTTCAGGGGCTTTTCTGCAAAGAAACAGGGCTTCCAGGGGCTTATCTGCAAGAATCCAGGGGCTAAAACATAAATATGCATATAAACCAAAGTTTATAACGCAAAAGACAAGATTGGACAGCTGGTGGGAAAAACTAAAAAGCTCAGGGGCTTAAATAAAGAAATCAGGACCTAACTAAAAGGATTTCTATAGGTGGAAGGGCATGGTTGTGAAAAGGGGAAGGACAGGGGCCTTTTTGCAAAAACTACAGGGGCAGCCGGCGAAGGGGCTGATGGAGCGCCACGTGGCGAACTGCGGTTGGCTGGCGCTGACGCAGGGCTGACGCAATGCTGACGCGCGGTGTGGACCTGCGCATGTGAACCTGGTCCACCGGTCCATGGTGGACCGATCTAAGGGTACGCCCCCCTTTAGATCTGGGTCGTCCGTGCCCATCGGACGGCCCCGGTTGCACGCAGGCGGCGGGCGGCGGGGAGACGACGGCGCGCGGCGGCGCGCCGGCCGGCAGCTCGCCGGAGCATCGTCGGAGAAGGCGGCTCGGGGCTACGGTGCACTATTTGCGACGTGGTTTGGACCGGGAGGAAGAGGAGAATGGCGCAAAGCTCACCAGGGGGTTGTTGACGGCGGTGGCGCGGTGTAAACGACGTGCAGCGAAGAGGGGCGGACGGGATCACGGGTGCTCGCCGGGGAGGGGGTTGCGGCCTCGGCTGTGTGCTCCTGGGCGTCGCGGTGGGGTCCTGGTGGTCCTGTGTGTGCGTGGGAGGGAGAGAGGGGTGAGGGAGAGTCGAAAGACGCAAAGGTGGCGGCCAGAAGCGGGAGCTGGGCCGGGGGAAGAAGGAGGTGGGCTGGGCTTGTTGTTTTTTTCTTTTTTTTCAAATCCTTTTCAAATCTTTCTCAGACCCTTTTTAAATTCAAATCTTTTACACAAATTTTCACAATTATTTTTAAGAATTTTCACAAGTATTTTAAGACTTTTAAAACCACACCACAGCCAAAACTCATACATTCAAATCATGATGCACAAGCACTTATTGCTTCTAAATTATTAAAATGATATTTAAATATTTTTAAGGCCAAATTTATTTGATAATTTCATTAATCCTTAGAAAATAAAAATCTAAAACACCTTGTTGCTTACATTAATTTAGTGATGAAAAATTAGGGTGTCACAACTCAGCTCTAAGCTAAGCCTAGTACTAAGCACATACACTAATCATATGCAAGTCTAAGGATGAGCAATTAAGCACTTGGATGGATTGGATATGATCTTGTAGGTGTCTTGAACTTCTCTGCACTTCCACACAATCCAGCAACCTCAAATGGGTGAGTGGAGGGGGTATAAATAGCCCAAGGCATCAAACTAGCCGTTGGCTAACGGCCACTAAAAAAGGTAGCGTCGGATGAACCGATGCTAGATTTTCAAGGGCGTCGGTTCATCCGGTGCCCCTCCCACATCACATAGTCGTTGAGATTCTCTGACACAACTGCTCTGACGCTATACACCGACGGTGCGTCGGTTCATCCGGTGCTTCAGACCCCGCGGACAAGTCGTCTTTGTTAGCTTCCACGCGACCGTCGGATAGACCGATGCTACCTCTTGACCAAGGAGTCAGATCATCCGGTGCTGAAGGCTTCGTCTTGGCGCATCTCTGTCTTGATTCAAACTAAGCGTTTGATAGACCGACGGTGTCCTCGCTCAGACCGTCGGATCATCCGGTGCTACTGTCTTCGCTACTCTTCCTCTGCAACTCGTCCGACGGCGTAACGCCCGCGTTTTTAGCTCCTAATAAATCACCTAATAAATCATGCGTGTTTTCAAAACTTTCCCGCTGAGCTCATTCGAAACCCTGGTCTCCGTCTCCCACTCTCACCCTCGGCGCGCGTGCCGCGAATCCCGCCGGCACCGCCCGCACTCAGGCCAGCACCCACGCGTGCCACCCCGGCGCCGCGGTCGGCCACCGTGCCGGGAATCCCGCGCACGCCGCGCTCCCGCCGGCCGGTCCGCCTCGCCATCACCGCCGTCCCGGAATTGACGCCGGTATCCGAGAAACCCAGAAAAAAAATCCGCAAAACCCCTTCTCCTAATTTTTCTAGAAATTCTCCTAACTTTCTAAATCTCTTTTCTTTTTCTCTTCCCTGTTTTCCTTTTCTTCTATTTCCCTTTTTCTTTTCTTCGTTTTCTTTTCCCTTTTCTCTTTTTTCTTTTCCCTTCTTTTTTCCCCACCGTCTTCCTCCTCAGGCCGAGGCCCCCCGCGCGCCCCCCCTTCCCCACGCGCGACCTAGGGAGGGCCGCGACCCCCCCCCCCACGCGCGACCTCCCCCGCCCCCCTCCCGCGCGGGCAGCGGCCCCCCCTAGCCACTCCCCGACCGACCGAGCCTCCAAGCCAGCACGCCAAGGGGCGGCCCCGCGCCTACAGCAGGCAGCAGCACCCCTTCCCTTCCATTGCTCTGGCAAACGAAGACCTCCATTACTCCGACCAGTCACCTCCACTACTGTGCGGCGTCGCTGCCTTCCCCCCCCCCCCCCCCCTCCGAGGCCACAGCGGCCGCCTGCACGAAGAGTCACTTCCCATAGCGCCTCGCCGCACGGGAACTCGCCAGCCCGAGGTCAATGCCATGATATTTTCCCCCACCACCATTGACGGCCATCGAAGCTCCTGGAGCTCAAATATCCTCGCCGAACCGACCTTCCCGCGCCTATAAAAGGGCCCGACCGGCTCCCCACCTCGCCACACACCACCCCAACCAAGCCTCCCTGCCTCCCAAACGCCCAAGCACTGCCACCACCGACCACCATAACCGGTCGCCGCCCGCCGCCGTCGATCCGCCTCTCCGAAGCACCCCAGCCCGAGGTAAGGAGCGGAATCGGTTGCCCTCGACCTCCTCTTCGTTTCGCCCCACTTCCCGGCCGTCGCCGTGCACCGAGTCGCCGTGCCCCTTCCCCCTTCCACGGTCGGCCTCCCGTCTCCCGCGTTCGTGTCGTGGGGGGAGGGAGGAAGAAGAAGGGCTTTTTGCCCAAAACCCCCTGCCCTTTTCCCACTTATCCAAAACCGACCCCCCTCTATTTCCCTCACTCTTTTTTTTCAAAACAGACCCTATGCTTTAAATTAAACCACAAAAACAACCCTGTCCCTTTACAATTATGCCCCTGGACTATTTAGTAACACCCCCGCTAGGTTTAAATATTTTAATTAGGCCCTTTTCTTTTATAATAAAATACTAACAGTCCCCTAATTAACCCTAAACACCTCCTTTAACCCGACATTTCATGCGTGATTTTAATCCAAATCGCGCCCAACCTTCCTCACACCCGTGCCGGTTGCACCGCCACTCGTCCGTCACCCAAAACCCTTGCATAATATTTATTTCCCCTATTTTATTTAATTACCTTCCGCGAGCTCAGCCGGAGAAATTGTGTGTGCTTATATTGATTGCATGCTTGCCTGTGTGTGCGCTATAGCCGACGAAGTAAACGAAGGAAGGTACCCCGAGCCGGAGTTTGGAGCCGACTACTGCGAGCAGGAGCCCGAGGTCCCGAACGCCGAGCCGGCACTCCCCGAAGACTTCGAAGACGGCAAGTTCAATCTCATCCTTTGATGCATGCTTCTGTCCTAGTTTTACAAATATAACCTATACCCGTTTTATAAATTGCATATTGTTTTACTGCAAAAACATGGTAGGATAGCCACCCTTGATTGCTATGATTGAACCTTGTTTTGGCCTCAATGAGTGCTTTAAAAATGTGTGAGTGCTTTCAAAATGTGTGAGTGCTTTCAAAATGTGTGAGTGCTTTAAAAAGGGAAATGGGATATGTTTGGAAAATGAGTAGACGGGATGGACGTGTGTGTCAGGAGTATGGGTGAGCTCGTACCTGTGTGGTTGAGCGTGTTGGGAGTTGTCCATCTTGTCGGTTAAGGACCGGGTTGCGTGACATCTCACCTGACCCAAATGATCGTACAACCACTCGACCGTTGTATGTGGCAACGGCTTAGCATAAACCCCACTAGTTAATCTACTTGCCATCTGGTGTGCGGGTGAGCAGCGGGAGACCAAGGAGTAGGGGTACGCTCTGTGTGAGGTACGCCCTGGTTATGTGGGATGACCCCTTGGTTGCTTCCGTGGTGGCTCGTAGCGTTAGCTAAGGTGGGTAATGGCTTTGATAGGATCCGTGCTGGCACTAAGGTGTGCGTGTGACGGTACCCTACTTGTGGGTAAAGATGTACAACCTCTGCAGAGTGTCAAACCTATTCGAATAGCCGTGTCCACGGTATTGGACGAGTCACGGTGTGGTCACAAAAACTAGTGTTTGGTTTGGGTTGTTTTCTGGTGTGAGTTGTTTTCCGGGTGAAGTGTGTGGCTGTGTGCCTGGGCTACGAAGGACGAGAAGTCCGGTAGTTCCACAGTGGTTTTCCTAAAAACAATTGAGTCACCGTGGTTATGAAAAATGATTTGCGAAAACCTTTTTGAAATGAACCCCTGCATGTGTAAGTTTGCAAAATGAACCTTAACCTGATCCTTGTTATACTCTATGCATGATTCTGCTTATAAGCCCCTCCGTGGGTCACTACTAGAGAAGTTGCTATGTGTGACGATTTGCCTGTGACGCTGCTAATTTTGGTCACAGAATGGTATGTATTCCATGACGAAATGTATGTTTTCGTCATAAGTTGCAAGTGACGATGATTTGAATGAAAGAATAATGACGAAAATGAATTTTTCTTCACAAAATAGCAAAAGGAAAACGTCATAGATTATGTTTTGGTACAGCGTATGGTTATGATGAAATGGTTTGGTCACAAATTATATTTGATATCGTCATAATTTATTTGCACCGTCTGACACAATTAATGATGAAACAAATTGGTCACAAGTTTGGTTTGTACTTGACGGCGTGGGTGCGTGGGAAAAATATGGCAGTCGGCCCACTTTCTCCACACCTGATTAGGCCCATTTTTATGCACTTAAGTATCGTTAATTGTAAATGGCAAAAAAGTGCTCCTGTGGAGATTCGAACCAGGGACCAGAGGGTTCGCAAGTAATAGATGTACCACTGGACTACTCGTTGTAAGTTGTTTAGACTTTGCATTGTATGTATTTGTACATAATAATTGAAATTGGGGCCACATCGTGACATGTTAATGGGCCGATCCAGTTCGTGATTGTGTAGAGTCCCAGTACGATTCGTTTTTTTGTCGAGGTTGCCTGTTCGCGTACGTGAAAGGGGGCGATGGCGGTGTGCCCCTGTCGCTGGCGGCGTCGAGCGCGCGAGACAAGGGCAGAGGCGACAGACCGGCGTCCGGCGTGATCAGAAGGGCGGCAGCAGTTGCAAAGGTTGGATGTTTTTCATGTTTGAATAACTTGTGGAGATATGTAGATGGGTTTGAAAGTTTAATACTTATGTGCATCAGTGTATTGAATTTCTTGATCCTCAAACTAAGATGCAAAGTTTTTTTTATCAATTACTTGTTGTAATTTGCACTTTGTTGTATTGTGTTAAGTTTAATCTCTGTTTGGGTATTTTTAAATTAAGTGTTATGTTTTTGAAGGCAGATGGATAGAAGCTGGATATTTGGGAAACAATTCACACCTGCATATTTGAAAGGAGTTGAAGAGTTTATGGAATTTGTTAGAGCAAGATACGCACAAGACATCGAGATACGTTGTCCTTGCCGCAATTGTCTGAATCAAAGGGTGCGACCCCAACATGATGTTGAAAACCACATACACATTTTTGGAATGTCAGCTACATATACCAGGTGGATTCATCATGGGGAGCCTGCAGATAGTGCTGAAGTTCAGAATACAGAGCAGCAGGATGTGGAAGGTGATCATGACTATGGGATACATGTGGATGTGGACGATGATGGTCATCTTGATGAGGATCTTGGAGTACCAGAGATGATTGGAGATCTGTATGCTCAAGCAGAGGCTGATGGAGAGCAGCCAAGGTTTGCAAGAGTACTTGAGGATGCGAAGAAGGCACTTAGCCCGGGATCTAGGCATTCCAAATTCTCTTTTATGGTGAGGATGTTGTATATCAAGTCTCGTTATCGAATCAGCAATGCAGGATTTTCAACGATGATGAACTTGATCTCATCAGGATACCCTAAGAGTGAGTTGCCAAATTCTTATGACGAGGCGAAGAAATACCTTCGAGAGTTGGGCCTTGAATACGAAAACATACATGTGTGCAAGAATAATTGTGTGTTGTTTTGTGATTCAAAAACAACCAAGTATGCGAAGTTGAATGTGTGCCCAGTATGCAAGGAGTCTAGATGGAAAGATGAAACTGGGACGAAGCAGGTTCCACATAAGGTATTGAGGCATTTTCCACTGTTGCCAAGGTTGAAGAGAATATATGCTTCAAAGCGTACTTTTGAGGAAACTCGATGGCACATGAAAGTTAGGACGCCAGTGGAGAATGTAATGAGCCATCAAGCTGATGGGGAAGCATGGAAGTACTTTGACAGTAAGGAAAAATCATTTGCATCTGATCCAAGGAACTTGAGGCTTGCTTTAGCTACAGATGGGTTCAATCCATTTGGCAACATGAGTACCCAGTACAGTATGTGGCCAGTGCTTCTGACTCCACTGAATCTCCCACCCTGGGAATGTGTTAATCCTGCAAATTGCTTTATGTCTTTACTCATCCCAGGGCCAAAATCTCCAGGAAAGGATTTTGATGTGTTCCTGGAGCCCTTAATTGAAGAACTGCTAGAGCTATGGAAGGGTGTAAGTACCTATGATGCATGTACTGGTAGGAAGTTTGACCTTCGTGCTGCTGTGCTATGGTGTATACATGATTACCCTGCGTTGAGCACCCTGTCTGGCCGAACAACAAAAGGGTATTATGCATGTATTTACTGTGACAAGGATCCTCTGTCTCGGTCAATAAGGAATAAGATATGTTACATTGGACATCGTCGATACCTTCCAAAGTCACATGCATGGCGGAGAAGCTTGGCTTTCGATGGTAAGCGTGAAAACCGAGATGCACCAGAAAAGTTCACTTTGGTTGAGGTCCTAGACGAGCTAGATAAGGTGAGAGATGTCTGGCCAGGGAAGGCAGTGAATGAAACTCAAAACATTGGAAGAAAAAGGAAGCGTGATGGGGGTCCAAAGATTTATAGCCGAAAATCTGTGTTGTGGAGGTTGCCTTATTGGATACATTTGAAGCTTCCACATAATCTTGATGTCATGCACATAGAGAAAAACGTGTGTGAAAACATTCTATGCACATTACTCAATGTGCTCGGCAAGACCAAGGACACACATAATGCTAGGCTAGATTTGTATGATATGGGCATCGGACACCATTTGCACTTACAGGAGAAAGGGAACAACTCGAAAGTGCTCCACCCGCTCCTTATGTGTTGGGGAAGCAGCAAAGGGTCGAGTTTTGCAAGTTTCTCAGAGGTATCAAGTTTCCTGATGGATATGCTGCTAACCTAGCAAGGTACATAAGTGAAGATGGTGCGAGGGTGGTTGGAAAGCTCAAGACACATTCTTGCCACATACTCTTTCAAAGAATCATTCCTGCTGGACTAAGAGGATTGGTGCCGTAGGATGTGTATGAGGCAATAGCTGAGCTCGGGAAATTTTTTAGGGAGTTATGCAGTAGAAATATAAGGATTGATGTTGTCAAACGGCTGAAAGAACAGATTCCATTGATCTTATGCAAGCTTGAGAAAATCTTTCCCCCTGCCTTCTTTGATGTCATGGTTCACTTGTGTGTCCATCTACCTGACGAGGCACTGCTAAGAGGTCCTGTTCAATACGGCTGGATGTACCCAATAGAAAGACGCCTGGGCACTTTGAAGAATTTAGTAAGGAACAGGGCGAAGCCATAAGGATCAATTGCTGAGGCATATGTGGCAAGTGACACCTTGACATTTTGTTCTAGGTACATGGAGGATATGGACACTAGATTCAACTCGGGGGATGATAGTGGTGGAGAGGTACCATTGCCTCATGACATCTCTGTTTTTCAGCATGGTGTTACTCTTGTTGGAGGCAATAGGGTCCAGTATATTGAAGATGATTTAATGGGAAAGTTAGTTTGGTATGTGCTACATAATTGTGAAGAAGCTGATGAATATAAGGAGTAAGTATGATTTTTAAGACTTGCTGATTTGTTAATTTATTTTTAAAATTTGATTTAAATAATCTTGTCTTTGCAGGTTGTACAGAGACGAGCTGTTGCAGCAAGGTGCACAACAAAATAATGTTGACAAAATGGTTGAACAAGGATTTGCCAAGTGGTTCAGGCACCACGTTAGTAACTACAACTATTTAGATATTAAGTGGAAACGTATTTTTTCTAATTATTATTTTTGTTGCAATAGATTGAGGACCAACGCAAGGTGAATCCAGGGTTGGTTAGCGAAGGATTGTGGGCACTGTCTTGTGGACCATGTCTACGAGTTAAGTTTTCTGTAGCTTGCAAGATCAATGGTGTTCGGTATAGCACAGCGGAACGCGAAAAATTCCTGCAGACACAAAATAGTGGTGTCATGACTCCAGGTGAACATAATAACAACATTATAGATTTTTATGGAGAACTTCAAGAGGTGATTGAGTTGTTGTATAACTCGAATCTTCAAGTTTGTCGAATTGTGGTTATATTTCGATGCAATTGGTACAACCAAGAAGGGAGGGGGAAAGGCCTTCAAGATGACGGACATTTCAAATCCATCAATGTGTAGTCATTATGGTACAAGACAGATCCTTTCATCCTATCTTCTCAAGCGAAAAATTTTTTTTACATTCAAGACACATCTTTAGGTAAAGATTGGCGAGTTGTGCAGAAGTTTGAACATAGAAACATTTATGATGTGGCAGAAAAAGATGAGGGCAGCCATGATGTGCATCAGGACGATTACCATTCTGATACTGAGCATGTGGTGCAACAAGTTGGCGTCGATGTGCCATTACCAAATATTCAAGGTGGGGAAGGCACTATAATTGAAGGCAATTTGCAAGAATTAATAAGAAACAAGAAGGAAGCTGCAATTATTGATGTCGACAGCGAGGGGGAGGAGGAGGATGAGACAGTGCTGCAATACTGTAGTGATGATGCCAACGATAACAACGCTGACATGTCTCCAGATGACGAACATGAAGATTACTAGTTTGATATATATGTTTTTCCATACATGACATGTTACAATAATATAGATTGGTGATTACTGTTATATCAATAAAAACTAGACCAGATTGAGTACCACAAATGAAACTTTAATGCGTGCCATTACCAAATATTTATAGGGCATGTACATGCCAGCAGATGAAAGTTACTTGTCTTGTTGCCACATAAGGCACTACTAACCAGGCACATTGCACTGACCATAACTATTTACAAGCTAAAGCAAGCAAGGCACAAAATCTTCTTGCCATCCAGCCTGCTACGACACTACTAAGTTAATGTCTTCCATCACTAACAAAAGTAAAAGAATGCAACCATATAGGTTCATTCTTGACAGTCATGCAGATTAGCCAAACTTGTAAAAGACAGCAGCAGCCTTGACATTTAACCATCACTTTCTGGAATGCACTTCGTCTTCTTCTTCGCCTTGTCAGCAGCAGCTTTGAGAGCAGCCTTGAGTCCGGGTGTACCGTTCTTCTCCCCGTTCGCTGAACCTCCAGGAAAGCATCACGTTCTCCCGTGAAGTCCCCGGCTCCTTCGTAACTCCCGAAGTCCGAAATTGTTATGAAAATGAGCACTGTTAAGGCCTAAATGATCTCAAATCAGATTACCTGAAAACTGTCAACAGCAGTAAACTCACCTTCTTCTCCTTCCCTTTCAGCTGCTTCACTGGGTTCACATAAGTGTCCCTGCTTGATTCTTCAGTTGTAGACGCAGCAGTGCCAGCGCTACTAGAAGCAGTCACTAGATACCGGGTTTTCATGCAGACCTTCTTCTTGTGGCGCTCGCTGACTCTCAGAGCGCGCTCTGCGGCCTTAGTGGAGAGCCCCCCGCGTGAGGTTGCCTGAAAATTAAGTGAATCACAATTCATTTGCATCTAGTGCTGACGAAAATTAAGTGTGAAGATTTAACAACACATATGTAGAAAGTGAGTAACTAAAAAAGATTTAAAGAATCGAGTCAAAATTAAAATATATGCCATATATAGTCACTGAGTAGTTCATCTACAAAAATTTAAAGATATGCCATTTGTAGTAACTGAGTAAACTAGAGCATATGGAGATATGTAAATAGCACAATTTCTGACCATACTGCATTGTAAACCATAATGCTCAAATTACAAACCAGTGCATTGTAAACCATACTGCTCAAATTACAAACCACAATTTTCCAGTGGCACATAAGTTAGTACTACATTCTAGAAAAATATGATTGAACTGAAAACCCCACCACAAGCATTACCGAAAATCCCCCTCAAGATTCTAAGGGAAATGCATATATCTAGTGGCGCAACTTAGTACGAGTAAATCAAGCAAATTAGGGAAATGCAAAATTAGTGAGTAATTGAACTTAAAAATCATGAACATTTAGTGATTGAATTAAAAAACCCGTAAACAGTGACAGGGTGAGAAAATCAACCTTAGGTTTTGCAGATGGGAATGCTGATCCCCCGGCGCGCTTCAGATTGGGAGCGATCCTTTCGAAGCCTGGTGGGACGTCAGGAACGACGTCGCCTGAGGCGGCGGAGGCTCGGTGCACCACCACGCCATGGGAAGCGCGGGTGAACCTCCCGGTCCTTGGGTCCCGCTTCTGGTTACTCGCACGCTTCGACTGCTCCAGGTTCTTCACCACCTTCGTCATCTTCCACACGCCGACGACTGCGGCCGCGCAAGGGGCAGAGGTGGTGTCGGCGCGAGGGGCAGAGATGGCGGTGGCGGAAGGCGAAGCGGAGAAGACGAGGAGGCGTGACGATTTGGGGGACGATTTGGGGGAAGCCGTCGTGGCGACTGCTATATAGATCTGCACAGCAAGGCGCCTCTTTATGTTGTTAAATAAAATGGATCTTCACATCCATCGAATACACCTTCGTAGCCCACTGGTAACGTGCTCTGATTGTTAGTCCACAGCTCCCGGGTTTGAACCCTATGGGAGCATTTTTTAACTTGTTTTGTTATTAACATTTTATTTCATTCAAAGATTTTTTAACTTTTCATTTAAACATTTTTTAACTTGTTTTGATTTTAACATTTCATTTCATTTGTTTTCTACATATCCCACTCATTACAATAAAGTCTCGCTTGCACACATTGAGTATACGATGGAACACATGCCCCACTACGACCAATTTGCGCATCACAAGTTTCTCGAAATCATGTGAAACTATCAGAGCGTGCTATTGGAGGTAATCAAGGAGGTTTCATGCAATTTTGCAATTTTCGTTGCATTTTTTCCTATTATCTTAACTTTTTGATGATTTAATAAAGAATAAATGTGAAAATTAGCAAACCATGCTAGAAAAATGTAAAAACTTGCAAGGACACACCAATTTGGTGTGTATTCATGAAAAAATTATATTCAATTCATTATACCAAAGTGGCGGTGCATGGTGCTACGATGGAACACATGCCCCACTACGACCAATGTGCCTATGCAAGGGACGTCTACACATGTGAGATATGCGCATCACAAGTTTCTCGAAATCATGTGAAACTATCAGAGCGTGCTATTGGAGGTAATCAAGGATTCGTGCAATTTTGCAATTTTCGTTGCATTTTTACCTATTATCTTAACTTTTTGATGGTTTAATAAAGAATAAATGTGAAAATTAGCAAACCATGCTAGAAAAATGTAAAAACTTGCAAGGACATACCAATTTGGTTTGTATTCATGACAAAATTATATTCAATTCATTATACCAAAGTGGCGGTGCACGGTGCTACGATGGAACACATGCCCCACTACGACCAATGTGCCTATGCAAGGGACGTCTACACATGTGAGATATGAGCATCACAAGTTTCTCGAAATCATGTGAAACTATCAGAGCGTGCTATTGGAGGTAATCAAAGAGGAATTGACGAAAAAAATATAAAGAAATAGAAGCAACTGATGTTTTAAAAAAAAGGAACAAAGTCAAAAAAATATGTGCCCCATAGGAATCGAACTAGCGACCCAAGGGTTCCAGTAAATGGGCCTTACCACTGCGCTACTCGAGGATGTTCGTTCAGTAATCGAAATAGTTATATATGAATCGAGTAACTGACGCTGCGGCGGGAACGCGGGAGAAATTGCGCCAAAACTTTTCGGCTCCATTCTTTAATGAAAAAAAAGGCGGACTTATTTACATGCCTCCCCACAACTTGTCAAACCTCCCCATTTCCTATTCCCATCTATTCGACACCTCCCCTGGAACCAAAGAAGCCGCCGCCGCCACACCACCCATCGCCGGCGACGAGGTGCTCCTCATCCCAGGTTCGTAGTTTTCAGGCCGCGACTCCTCAACCTAACCCTCTCCCTCAATGCCCCACCTACCTAAATCTTCCCATCAACCACTCAGTCACATCAACGAAACCCTAACCACAGCCGCCGACGACGAGTAGCTCCGACAATAACCCTATTTGAATTCACGCCGCCCCCCCCCCCCCCAATCCCTCTCTCTCACGTACATTTCTATGCCCATGCACCTCCTTTTGTTCCCCGACCTAACCCAAATCTCATCTGCAGGTTCCAATGGTGGCAACAAGGGGGAAAAAGAGGAACGAGCCTGCAGGTCTGTCAAAAAATTCAACTATATTTCTTAGAGTAGATCTACAATTTTGATGTTGTCGTATATGTATGTCAATTTGAAATGTATTTTTTTGATTAATGAGACCATTATCATGTCACGGTTTGCTACTGTAATATTCCCTGATTTTTGGTTGATAGGAAGATTGTAGTTCACTCCATTCTATATTCATACTTACTAATGTAGTTATAACAGTTTCTGATTCACTGTAATACCCTGGGGTTTTCTGATCTAGGAGTGCACACATAGTTGTAGGTCTTATCTCATATCTTAGACCTCTTATCTATCTTTCATGTAGTTTTGTTAACTCTAACCTATTAGTTCAAGACTTTTAAAAATTCTAATACACCCAATTTCTTGTCCTTGAAAGAACCTACGATAACTGATTATGAGCGATGCCGAGATAGACGCGTGGCGTAAAATCAAAAGATGCTTGAAGAGCTTGGATTGAATACCTTAGCTTCGAAATTATTACATCCTTGCCTCAACCTGCACAAAAGAAGGGGAAAAACCAGCAAACAAGGGAACTGATAACGAAGATTCATCATCATCGGAGTATCTCCTTGATAAAGATGATCAAGGAGATAATACTGATGATGAAGACATTGAATCTAATGAGCAGCCACAACTTAAGGTGCTTCTTCTATCTTCACAGTAGTGAATGGGGCATACTTGGAACATACAACTTGTTTACTACATTGTATTCATTATTAATATATAATCTAGGATTAAATGTTTCTACTCTGAAGTATGCTTTAGGACTTAAATTTCATTGCAATTAAATGTTTACTATATGGTACTTATTATTTATAAAGTTGATTGCAATTTATCGTTTCCGATCCGCATTTTGATCTCCGATTTATTTGCAAATTCTATCAAACTATAATGATGTTGAATATATGGTTTTCATTATTAATGCACATGACTTACATGACCTTTCTTTCCCCACAACTTCTCCAACCGCATAGTCGCAAAATCATCTCTCCAAAGATCAAGAAAACCGTTGCGTAATGGCTCCCGGAGTTAGGAACAAGAAGAGAGTGAGGGCATCAACTCGGTCGAAAACCCGCCACCGAATCCGAAACAAGAGCATCAAAAAGGCTTCTTGTACAGGATCCTACACCCCTTATGAAGACAATCCACAGCAGAGGAATCCAATGGACCACCGTTGATGAGAACACACCATCGAGAGGATGGCAGCAGTATCGGTCATGACAATGCAGGTTTTGAGGCACACATTGCAGCTGCTAACGATGACAACACACTAGCTGAAGGAAAGCTCTTTTATCATGCAGTTTTGACATCTATTTAGTTGATTTTGCATCAATAAAATAAAAAAACTGAATCTAAATTCAATGATGTAGGTCCTCCACAAGGCGAGCTCCTAGGGAGGCCCGGACCACCTACAACATTGGAAAGCGGCCTAGATAGGATGACCAAAGCTATGGGAAGGAGATTGCCCATAGTTGTTCGGGATGGAAAAAAAGACCTCAAGATCCTGTTCAAGCCGCCAAATTAGCTTTAGAGGTCAAGGCGTCATCATTCGGGAAAGTATTCCTGTCCTCCCACATTGGAAAGATTACAAGAAAGACGACGTACACTACAAAGCTTTTGAGGGACAAACTAGCTGTAAGTGCATTACTGTAGCCATATGAAACTATTGTTCATTAAGCTTATTTGACTAACTAAATAACCAACTATCATATGCCTAGGGTCGCTTGGCCATTAACACAAATCATGCCCCAACAAGGGCAGCTATGACTGATCTGATGCGTGTTGCGATAAAGAACCAACGCTATCGACTGAAGAAGAAATACTTCAATGGTGTTCCTGCAAATCAGATCCGTACAACTTCTCCAGTTCGCTACATGACTGATCTCGAATGGAGGGCACTTGTTGCAAGGTGGTCAGATCCAAAGAACATGGTATGGGCATCAATTCTTACATTCACTATCAGTTTACAAAGTCCCTTATTTTAAACCCGTGATATCAACTAACATGTTCATCGTCTTTTAGCAAACATGTGAGAAGAACAAGGAAAACCGCAAGAAAGTCAAGTATCATCAGGCTACGGGTTCTCGCGCGTTACGTGGCACACTTACATGCATACGTAAGTAAAACATTACCTTGTTCACTTACCTGCACATTTGGACTCAAACTAATTATTTTCCCTTTCATCTGTGCCTACTTTGCTGTCATTTTTCAATTACACAGAAACAAACAAGAATCCTTGATGAACCAAACCTAGATCAGTCTGCAGAAGTAGACGCAGTGGAAGCCTTCCAGACGTGCCACACTAGCTCCAAACGTGACTTAAGTGACCCTGCAAGAGAGGCACTTGTAAGTGCACAGATTATATGCCTACTAGTTGCCATTTCACATAAATCATGTGTGGACTTTATGCATACATAGTAGTAGGTTTTCAATAATCTGGTTCTTTTGCGTGCATCTACTTTATTGCATTTATTAAACATTGACATGTTACTCTTCATCAAATACTTGTAACTCTTTTACCTTGTTACTATTTCGGCCCCAAATGGAAGCTTTGAGGATCGAACTCATTTCGAAGGTGAGATGCCAAGCATCCAAGGTGTGCAAGTCGTGTCGCAGGTGCTCTCTCAGAACAGCTCCAACTTATTCCTGAAGAATGTTGGCTTCCAAACACCGCCATCCTCCAAGTCAGTATCATCAAATGAAAGTCAGCTTACGGAGCAACTTGCAGCTGAAGCGACGGCAGCTGTTCAAGGTGAACTGGATGACCTCTGGAGAAAAATTCAGGATGCAGAGGAAGAACGGGCAAGGACACAGAAGGAGCTGGAGGAGTACAAGATGCTTACAGAGAAGAACATCAAGGAGATGGCGGAGACCAATTTGCTCCTCAAGAAGCTCTTCTCCCTCTAGGGAAATGCTTCATCATCGACTTCAACATAGCTGCTGCTCAGCTTTCCTTTCTATTTTCTGTCACTTTGCCTATCTAGTAACTTGGTCGTGTGTGCAAACTTTTTATGGTACTTGGTACTGTTTCAACAACATATTTACTGAATTTGCAATGTCTAGTGGTGTGCATCAGTTGTATATGCACACTGGAACACTTGATGCAAACCTAATGCAATTGTGTGCCCATTCTATTATCAATTGCAAATTCCTATTATATTATTATTTCCAAACCAGTGAGCAAATGCATGGTGTATCTGTGACCAATCTACTCTCAAATCTGTGACCAAAAGATGTTATATTTGTGACCAAAGTGCTGGCAAATCTGTGACCATATTGTATCAAAGCGTGACAATGCCAAATACCAATCGCGTGACGATTTAATCATTACATCTATGACGGTTGCAAGATGATGATCTCAGCAGCCACGTCATTGATGACGTCACATCCTCGTCATCTGCCAGCGTGGCATACGTCATCCTATGACCAACACAAGACTACATTTGTGACGAAACCGGATCGTCACACCATTGCAACGACGCCATCCGTTATCCAGGCGAACGGAAGATTGTGACGAAAAAATATCGTCACAAAATGCATTAACGGTGTTAACAGCGGCATCAGTTAGCCCGGCAGACGTGAAATCATGACGAAAACATGGTATAATCTATGACCAAAACAAATCGTCATAGAATGAATTCAAATCCATGACGACACAAAATTCGTCACAGATTGGTGACACATCTATGACGAAAAAACCAATTTCGTCACCAATGAACAAATGTGACGCCACCTTAGTGACCAAACCAAAATCGTCACAAAAACGTCACAAAAGACTAATTGTGACCATTCTGGCGTCTTCAATGACGATAATGCAACGTCATTGATGACAACATCCCTACTAGTGGGTGGGGTTGGATTTGCTGAGTACGTATGTGCTCACCCTTGTTTTACTAACTATTTTTTCAGAGGAGGATCCCGATTACATTCCCGAAGATGTCGAGTAGGTCGTTGCCCTACACCCAATCGTGCCTGTGTACGCAGGGCCTCCACAGAAAGCTTCCATGGTGTGGTACTCTGATGAGGCTATGGAAGCCTTTGCTATCGTAGTGTGGTCGTTAGCGTTTGTGTTGTTCCTTGTAGCGTTGGCACTTCCGTGCCCTCTGTGTCGCCGTGATGTAAAAGACTGATCCACCTGTTGTAATAAATGTGTTACCAGCCTCTTGGGACTGGTATTTGTGTCACATTTAGTCACCTCTGATGAGGGGACGCTTCAGGTGGTATCAGAGCCGTAGGTTGGCCGTAGGACACGACCCCTAGGATACGAGACCTCCTCTGGCCCTCTTTAACCTTTCCTTTGCTGAGCTCATCTTTCCCCAAATCCTTACCTTGATCCTTGCCTGATTCCAGATGGCTAACCCCGAATGGAACGAAGGAGTCTGCCCCATCCAGCCTGGTCTCCTTAACCTGCTGCTACTCAGCTTAGAGCGCGTCGGAGTAAGGGATCCGCCGGAGTTCGTCTATCGGGAGTACGAACGCTACGGCACCCTTCGGTATAAGCTGCTGATCTTCGTGGGAAGAAGCACGCTCTACCCCGACATAGAACCGTGGTTCGTCTCCGCCACTGGATTTCGCTTCGCCGACACCTACCCCAAGGCTGCTCGGAAGGCCCCGACAGCTACGAGTGGTTTATAAACAGCACCTCGGAAGGACTCCAATGGGATTCTTCCCACCCTCCGGAGGCAGAGGACGCTCGTGGATTGATCGCATGAGAGGACTAGAACGAGAGGAAGAAGATCTAGAAGAGGCAGTTTCCCACATATCCATCTACCTCAATGGCCTAGACCACCTCTACCAAGAGCAAGCCCAGCAACTGAAGCAACAGATTGACAGAGCGGAAAGAGCGGAGCAGAGGATAGAACTGGAAAGGATAAAAACAACCATGGCAGATGTTGAACTGCACAACACAAAGCAAGAGTACCTTAGGGAAAGGGAACGCACTCTATTAGCCAATAAAGCCCTATGGGATGAACTAAAGGAGCGTAGAAGCAGAGAGGAAGAAGCTGGAGTGGAGGAAGATGAACCCGAAGAAACTCATTGGGATAAAGGGACCCAGACCGAGGATGAGATACTAGAGCAAGACCTCCCACCGAAGAAGCGTCGCATCCAGCTAGAGGAAGAATCACCATAAAAAAATAAGACTAGGATGTTTAGGCTAGAGTTGTTTCCTAGTACCAATAAGTGTACCCCGAAGAGTGTACCCCAACTTTGTTACTGAGTAAAGTATCCACCTCTTGTACCCCACCACAACCTGTTCAACTCTACCCTTGTTTTCAGATGGCGGAAGATGGATGGACCCAAGGCGTGTGCCAGGAGGAGCCTGGTTTTGCTCGCCTTCTCATCAACTCCCTGGAGCGCCTCGGTATCACTGAGCGCCCTAGGTACTATAGCAGAGAGTATGAGCAACTCGGCACTCTTCGCTGTAGGGTGGTCCTCTCTGTCGCTAGAAGCAACCGCCACACCAACATCGAGCCGTGGCGCGTGACCACCACAGGGTTTCGGCACCGAGACACCTATCCTTTGGCCTTCAGGAAAGCCCTCTGCTACCTGTGCCGGATCTATGAGGAACACCTCGTCCCCACACCAATGAGGTACTTTCCTCCCGCCATCAGAACCCCAGTTTGGCAGGTCCGCATGAGAAACCTGGAACGACGCCGCCACCAAGAAGACATGTTGTACCATATAGTTGCCTACCTTGTCTCCCTGGATAAGCTCTTTGATGACCAAGCCAAGCACTTGAGGGAGCAAATCAGTCAGGCCGAGCAAGTTGAAGTCACGGTGAGGATGCACCAAGTCCGACTGGCTCAAGCTGAAGCAAGGACCGCGGTCGCCATAAGTAGTGAAGCTGTTTCCCAGGAAAGCCTTAGGCGAATCCAGGACCAACGCATGCAAGAATGGACCAACGGCGGAACACCCGTTCCAGCCATTGGAGAAGCTCAAGTCCTGCTGGGAACACCCCTTGTAGGATGGGGAGGAACTATCGAAGTCCCGCCAGCACCACCAGCAGCTACCGAACCCCCAACAACGATTGCTGAAGCCGCAGCACAGCCCCAGGAAAATGGAAACCCCGAGGGCGAGAATGATGACGAGCTGCTCATTCCGTTGGAAGAACACTCGACCCCGGAAGATGGCTCTCCTCGCGAGTAGCATGCCCCAGTGACCCTGACCCAGGGAATGAAGCCGTACTGGTCCAAGTCGCACCCTTAGTTCTTAGTCGTGTAGTGTGTCCGCGTAGTCGGGATGTATCCTCTTCACTGGTTTGTAATAAAAACTTGTCAGTGCTTGTTTGATTGCTATGTGCTTGTTGTGTGCTTGCCGGCAGGAGTAGACCCTGCCTTTTCAAAAAGAAACCCGATATAATCCACTTGAACATCACATAAAAGCTAGATCTCTTAGAAAACCCGCTTCTTTACAGATGGTTTCTAGGCACCCCGTCAGGACCCACCAAGGCCCCGGCCGATCGGACGCTGAAGGATCGCAAGCCGACCGGAGGGAGCGTCTTCACGACCAGGAAGTTAACCAAGACGAAGATGGAGGAGAGAACGTGGTCCTACCGCCGCCACCCCCTCCTATTGACTTGGCACAAGTTTTGGCCAACCAGACTGTCCAGATGGAGGCCATTTTCAACGCCGTCAACCGCCCAAGACCCCGAGTTTTGGGCATGAACGAAAAGCTGATTGAGTTCCTCAGGACTAAGCCACCCACCTTTGGCGGGTCGGTGAATCCTTTGGATGCTGACGACTGGCTGAGAGCCATTCTGAGGGAGCTAGAGCCCTTCAACTGTGAGGACCGTGACAAGGTTCTCTCGGCGGCTCACCACTCACCGGGACGAGCCCTAGCCTCGGTGGGAGAATTACGCGCGGCCACCAAGGATCCCTCCGCCATCACCCGGGATGAATTCGTGGAAGAGTTCCGCCGCTACCACATCCCGGAAGCCACACCGAAGCGGAAGGCGGATGAGTTCCGTGAACTCGCCAAGGCAACATGTCCGTGGAAGAGTACACGTACCCGCTCATAGAGGCGGCTCGCTATGCCCCCGAGGAAGTGGACAAAGATTCCAAGAAGCAGGAAATGTTCAAGAAGGGGCTGACTCCGGACCGAGGACCCTGCTGACCCCTCAGATCTACCCGGACTTCAACACCCTCATGAACATGGCAATACTCACAGAAAGAGCGAGGGATGAAGAGAAGAAGGAAAACAAGCGCAAGTTTATGGAGCACAAGGCCAAGCAGCAAGAGCGGTCCTAGAGGCCGAGAAACTTTGGACACCCCATGTACAGGTTCCAAGCTCCCATGCAGTACAGGACCCAATCCCAAGCCACGGGCTCGCAAGGCCCCAGAACCCAGTTCAAGCCCTACAACAACCAGAGTGCCATGAAGCCCCCTCCGAACAACACCAGCCAGATCACTACCAACAACAACAACAGCTCCCGAGTGTGTTTGAACTGCTGAGAAACCGGACACTTCATCGCCAACTGCCCGTATGCCAAAAAGCCAACCACCACCACCTACTCCAACTCGGTAAACGGGTCGAGGCCACTTGTGTCTGGAGCCAACCGCATGCCGGTGCGCAGCAACAATAACTTCGGCAACAACAACAGCAACCAGCAGATGAGGCAGCCCCAGCAGTCGTATGGACGAGCCCGAGTCAACCACATCAATGCGCAGGAGGCACAGGAAGCACAAGGCGTAGTGCTCGGTGAGTTCCTGGTCAGCTCAGTCTTGGCTACCATATTATTCGATTCGGGAGCATCGCACTCATTCATATCCTCAAGCTTTGTGGAAAAGCATAGCATACCCACAGTACTACTAAAAGCGCCCCTATTAACTCGAACACCCGGAGGTGACATTAAGTGTCAACTGGGATGCCCCCGGGTAAGGATCATTTTAAGTGGGGTAGAGTTCCTAGTAGACCTGGTAGTACTGAAGTCCTAGGGGATAGATGTGATCCTTGGGATGGACTGGTTAAGCCAACACCATGGCCTTATAAGTTGCTCCGATAAAATAGTACACTTAACCAACCCAGACGGGATACAAGTGACCTGCCACACCCGGGGACACAGGCCAGACATAATGGTTTTCAACATAGAAGCCAAGTCCATAGAAGATGTCCCAGTAGTGTGAGAATACCCAGATGTGTTCCCCGAAGAACTCCTTGGAATGCCACCAGATAGGGATATAGAGTTCGTCATCGACCTTATTCCCGGAACCTCTCCTATAGCCAAGAGGCCCTATAGGATGGCAGCCCCTGAGTTGGCAGAATTGAAGAAGCAGCTAGGAGAACTCCAGCGAAGTGGGTTCATCAGACCAAGCTCATCACCATGGGGAGCCCCAGTGCTTTTCGTGGAAAAGAAGGATAAGAGCATGAGGATGTGCGTGGACTATCGCTCGCTGAACGAGGTCACTATAAAAAACAAGTACCCTCTCCCCAAAATAGATGACCTATTTGACCAGCTAAAGGGAGCCAAGTATTTCTCGAAGGTGGATCTAAGGTCAGGGTACCACCAACTCAAGATTAGGGAAAGTGACATCCCCAAGACTGCCTTTGTCACTCGCTACGAGCAGTATGAGTTCACAGTGATGTCCTTTGGACTAACCAATGCACCAGCATACTTTATGAACCTCATGAATAAGGTGTATATGGAAGAGCTGGACAAGTTTGTCGTAGTCTTCATTGATGACATACTTGTTTACTCCAAGAGTGTGGAGGAACATGAGCAGCATCTTCGAGTAGTGCTGGGGAAATTGAGGGCACACAAGCTGTACGCCAAGTTCAGCAAGTGTGAATTTTGGCTGGAGAAAATATCTTTCCTTGGGCATATTCTTGACCGGAAGGAGTAGGCGTAGACCCGGGAAAGTTGAAACAGTATCCAACTGGCAACAACCGACCAACGTGAGCGAGATCAAAAGTTTCCTTGGTTTAGCAGGGTACTACCGGAGGTTTATCGAAGGATTCTCCAAGATTGCCCGGCCCATGACAGAGTTGCTCAAGAAGGAGAAGAAGTTCAACTGGACCGAGTTCTGTGAGAAAAGTTTCCAAGAGTTGAAGAGAAGATTGACCACAGCCCCAGTGCTGACCCTGCCAGACATTCAACGAGACTTTGTCGTGTATTGCGACGCCTCCCGACAAGGGTTGGGATGTGTTCTCATGCAAGATGGGAAGGTAGTGGCATATGCTTCCCGTCAGCTCAAACCCCATGAGCAGAATTATCCCACCCATGATCTGGAGTTTGCAGCCGTAGTGCATGCCCTGAAGATCTGGAGACACTACCTGATTGGGAACAAGTGTGAAATCTACAAAGACCACAAGAGTCTAAAATACATATTCACCCAGCCCGACCTGAACCTAAGGCAAAGAAGATGGCTAGAGTTAGTTAAAGACTATAACCTAGAGATTCACTACCACCCATGGAAGGCTAATGTAGTAGCAGATGCCCTAAGCCGGAAATCCTACGAAAAGGCAGCACCCAAAAGTACCCAGTTGCAAGAGGAGATGGCGTGACTCAACGTGCACATTGTTCCCCAAGGCTACGTCCGCCAGCTGAGTGTTCAGCCTACCCTAGAGGAGAAGATCCGGAAGGTCCAAGAAACCGATGAGAATCTGATGAAGATCCGCAAGCATACCGGAGAGAACAAGGCCCCTGACTTCAGAGTGGATGACCAAGGCACCCTGTGGTATAAAAATAGGATATGCGTGCCTGAAGGCGGAGATTTCCGACAGACCATCATGGATGAGGCACACAACTCAGCATACTCCATTCACCCGAGATCCACCAAGATGTACATGGACTTAAAACAGAAGTATTGGTGGAATGGAATGAAAGCAGACATTGCACGGTTTGTCGCCCACTGTGACACTTGTCAGAGAATCAAAGCCGAACACCAGAAACCCGCAGGACTGTTGCAGCCTTTACCAATCCCGGTATGGAAATGGGACGTGATCGGCATGGACTTTGTAGTAGGGTTGCCAAGGACTCAAAAGGGACATGACTCCATATGGGTGATAGTGGACCGACTCACTAAAGTCGCTCACTTTCTACCCGTACGGACCACTTATGGTGGAGAAAAGTTGGCAAAACTTTACATAGAGAATATAGTAAAGTTGCATGGAGTGCCTAGCAGAATAGTCTCAGATAGAGGGACCCAGTTCACCTCTAGGTTTTGGAAAAGTCTACACAAAGCCATGGGAACCAAGCTAGATTTCAGCTCAGCGTACCACCCGCAGACAGACGGACAGACCGAAAGGGTAAATCAAATTTTGGAAGACATGTTGAGGGCATGCGTCCTCACATATGGCAAAGACTAGGAACAGAGCCTACCGTATGCAGAATTCTCCTACAACAACGGCTACCAAGCAAGCCTAGGAATGTCGCCGTTTGAAGCCTTATACGGGAGGAAATGTAGGACACCCCTGAAGTTGTCAGAAGTAGGAGAACGTGCCCTGGTTGGGCCCGCACTTATAAAGGAAGCAGAAGAGAGAGTAGCCGATATCCGAGAAAAGTTGAGAGCCGCCCAATCCCGACAGAAGAGCTACGCAGACAAGAAGAGGTGTGAAGCAAGCTTCAATCCGGGAGATTTCGTTTACCTCAAGGTTTCACCTATCCGAGGGACTCGGAGATTTCAGGTGCACGGAAAATTGGCCCCTCGGTACATTGGACCCTATAAAATACTAAAGAGGGTTGGAGCAGTAGCATACCGGTTGGAGCTACCAGAAGAAATGTCAGATATACACCCAGTGTTTCATATCTCCCAGCTACGCAGATGTTTGAAGGTTCTCGAAGAAAAGCGAGTATCGGTAGAAACCATCGATCTACAGCCAGACCTTAGGTACCAGGAAGTGCCCGTCAGGATTTTAGACACGGTGGTCAAAAGGATGAGAACATCAGAAGTACGAGTGTGCAGAGTCCAATGGAGCAGACACGGAGTGGAAGAAGCCACGTGGGAACGAGAGGACGCGTTGAAGAAGGAGTTTCCCCACCTATTCAAAGCCTAGCCGAATCTCGAGGGCGAGATTCATTTTAAGTGGGGTAGGTTTGTAACGCCCGCATTTTTAGCTCCTAATAAATCACCTAATAAATCATGCGTGTTTTCAAAACTTTCCCGCTGAGCTCATTCGAAACCCTGGTCACCGTCTCCCTCTCTCACCCTCGGCGCGCGTGCCGCGAATCCCGCCGGCACCGCCCGCACTCGGGCCAGCACCCACGCGTGCCACCCCGGCGCCGCGGTCGGCCACCATGCCGGGAATCCCGCGCACGCCGCGGTCCTGCCGACCGGTCCGCCTCGCCATCACCGCCGTCCCGGAATTGACGCCGGTATCCGAGAAACCCAGAAAAAAATCCGCAAAGCCCCTTCTCCAAATTTTTCTAGAAATTCTCCTAACTTTCTAAATCCCTTTTCTATTTCTCTTCCCTGTTTTTCCTTTTCTTCTATTTTTCTTTTTCTTTTCTTCGTTTTCTTTTCCCTTTTCTCTTTTTTCTTTTCCCTTCTCTTTTTCCCCACCGTTTTCCTCCTCAGGCCGAGGCCCCCGCGCGCCCCCCCTTCCCCACGCGCGACCCAGGGAAGGCCGCGACCTCCTTCCCCCACGCGCGACCTCCCCCGCCCCCCCCTCCTGCGCCGCGGGCGGCGGCCCCCCTGGCCACTCCCCGGCCGACCGAGCCTCCAAGCCAGCACGCCAAGGGGCGGCCCCACGCCTACAGCAGGCAGCAACACCCCTTCCCTTCCATTGCTCTGGCAAACGAAGACCTCCATTACTCCGACCAGTCACCTCCACTACAGTGCGGCGTTGCTGCCTTCCTCCCCCCCCCTCCGAGGCCACAGCGGCCGCCTGCACGAAGAGTCACTTCCCACAGCGCCTCACCGCACGGGAACTCGCCAGCCCGGGGTCAATGCCATGATATTTTCCCCCACCACCATTGACGGCCATCGAAGCTCCTGGAGCTCAAATATCCTCGCCGAACCGACCTTCTGCGCCTATAAAAGGGCCGGACCGGCTCCCCACCTCGCCACACACCACCCCAACCAAGCCTCCCTGCCTCCCAAGCGCCCAAGCACCGCCACCACCGACCACCATAACCGGTCGCCGCCCGCCGCCGTCGATCCGCCTCTCCGGAGCACCCCAGCCCGAGGTAAGGAGCGGAATCGGTTGCCCTCGACCTCCTCTTCGTTTCGCCCCACTTCCCGGCCGTCGCCGTGCACCAGGTCGCTGGCGCCCCTTCCCCCTTCCACGGTCGGCCTCCTGTCTCCTGCGTTCTGTGTCGTGGGGGAGGGAGGAAGAAGAAGGGCTTTTTGCCCAAAACCCCCTGCCCTTTTCCCACTTATCCAAAACCGACCCCCCCTCTATTTCCCTCACTCTTTTCTTTCAAAACAGACCCTATGCTTTAAATTAAACCACAAAAACAACCCTGTCCCTTTACAATTATGCCCCTGGACTATTTAGTAACACCCCTGCTAGGTTTAAATATTATAATTAGGCCCTTTTCTTTTATAATAAAATACTAACAGGCCCCTAAATAACCCTAAACACCTCCTTTAACCCGACATTTCATGTGTGATTTTAATCCAAATCGCGCCCAACCTTCCTCACACCCGTGCCGGTTGCACCGCCACCCGTCCGTCACCCAAAACCCCTGCATAATATTTATTTCCCCTATTTTATTTAATTACCTTCCGCGAGCTCAGCCGGAGAAATTGTGTGTGCTTATATTGATTGCATGCTTGCCTGTGTGTGCGCTATAGCCGACGAAGTAAACGAAGGAAGGTACCCCGAGCCGGAGTTTGGAGCCGACTACTGCGAGCAGGAGCTCGAGGTCCCGAACGCCGAGCCGGCACTCCCCGAAGACTTCGAAGACGGCAAGTTCAATCTCATCCTTTGATGCATGCTTCTGTCCTAGTTTTATAAATATAACCTATACCCGTTTTATAAATTGCATATTGTTTTACTGCAAAAACATGGTAGGATAGCCACCCTTGATTGCTATGATTAAACCTTGTTTTGGCCTCAATGAGTGCTTTAAAAATGTGTGAGTGCTTTCAAAATGTGTGAGTGCTTTAAAAAGGGAAATGTGATATGTTTGGAAAATGAGTAAAGAAATGAGTAGATGGGATGGACGTGTGTGTCAGGAGTATGGGTGAGCTCGTACCTGTGTGGTTGAGCGTGTTGGGAGTTGTCCATCTTGTCGGTTAAGGACCGGGTTGCGTGACATCTCACCTGACCCAAATGATCGTACAACCACTCGACCGTTGTATGTGGCAACGGCTTAGCATAAACCCTACTAGTTAATCTACTTGTCATCTGGTGTGCGGGTGAGCAGCGGGAGACCAAGGAGTAGGGGTATGCTCTGTGTGAGGTACGCCCTGGTTATGTGGGATAACCTCTTGGTTGCTTCCGTGGTGGCTCGTAGCGTTAGCTAAGGTGGGTAATAGCTTTGATAGGATCCGTGCTGGCACTAAGGTGTCCGTGTGACGGTACCCTACTTGTGGGTAAAGATGTACAACCTCTGCAGAGTGTCAAACCTATTCGAATAGCCGTGTCCACGGTATTGGACGAGTCACGGTGTGGTCACAAAAACTAGTGTTTGGTTTGGGATGTTTTCTGGTGTGAGTTGTTTTCCGGGTGAAGTGTGTGGCTGTGTGCCTGGGCTACGACGGACGGGAAGTCCGGTAGTTCCACAGTGGTTTTCCTAAAAACAATTGAGTCACCTTTGTTATGAAAAATGATTTGCGAAAACCTTTTTGAAATGAACCCCTGCATGTGTAAGTTTGCAAAATGAACCTTAAGTTGATCCTTGTTATACTCTATGCATGATCCTGCTTATAAGCCCCTCCGTGGGTGGGGTTGGATTTGCTGAGTACGTATGTGCTCACCCTTGTTTTACTAACTATTTTTTCAGAGGAGGATCCCGATTACATTCCCAAAGACGTCGAGTAGGTCGTTTCCCTACACCCAACCGTGCCTGTGTACCCAGGGCCTCCACAGAAAGCTTCCATGGTGTGGTACTCTGATGAGGCTATGGAAACCTTTGCTATCGTAGTGTGGTCGTTAGCGTTTGTGTTGTTCCTTGTAGCGTTGGCACTTCCGTGCCCTCTGTGTCGCCGTGATGTAAAAGACTGATCCACCTATTGTAATAAATGTGTTACCAGCCTCCTGGGACTGGTATTTGTGTCACATTTAGTCACCTCTGATGAGGGGACGCTTCAGACGGTGCCTAGGGTTTGACCTAGCGAACCAACTCCTCCGACGATTGCACCGACGCTTGCTATTTAGGTACCGTTGGTTCATCCGACGGTGTCTTTTTCCTTCCTTTTCTTTGCGTCTTCAACTTGGGTCTTTGCTTTAACTTAACATACTTATCATGCCATTACTTATAGCCTCAAAATTGTTGTAAGTAACCTAACATGTCCATGGTATGTTAACTTGTGGTATGACATGTTAGCTTGGGCATGGTATGTTAACTTGTGCATGGTATGTTAACATGTGGTAACAACCATGGGACCTAGGAATGCCTACAAAGACATGCTAGACAATGTGGTTAGTCCCATTACTTGTGTTAGCATGAATCACCAAAATCAACTCGAACAAATGGCAAATGGGGCCATGTTCGCTACAAAGTTGGTCCTTTAGAGCTTGATTTTCCTTTTCCAAGGAAGCTGCACAACAGCACAAGATAGAGAGTTAGTAGCACAAGCATATACCTTGGTAATGTCCTCCTTACATTTCCTAGATAAGGAGGCACTTGACTCCTTAAGCTTTTTCAATTCTTCTTTGATGGAGTCACGATATGCTTGTTGTCCTGTGAGCTCATCTCCCTATCTTCTTACTCTCTTGATGAGCTCTAGAACATTTTTCTTGTCTTTTTTGGTCATCTTGTCAAGATCAAAGTCAAATTTCTTCTTCTCATTTTCTTTCTTCTTGTTGATGTTTGCTATATGGCACAAAGAATCATTAGTTCTTGAAGGAGATTGACTAGAGGCAGAAATTACTTCTTTGGGTTGATGAGGTGTTGATTGGATGATCAAAGAAGTAGTATGATGTTGATCACTGCCAAACCTGGTGCCACCGAGTTCTGAAATCGGTGCAACCGAGTTTGCTTGGTTAGAGGCAGTGGTCATGTTGTTGTAGTTCTTTTTGTCCCGAGATGATGTCTCTAGAGGAGAAACGCAAAACGTTGATGTTGAGCACTTCTTTAGTGACTCATCTGTCGGTGTTTTAGACCGGCAACCTACTAAGGGGAGTACCCGAAGTAGATGAATGTGACTCACCGAGATCGGTAACTCGAAGGAACAGACACGTGGCACACAATTTAGACAGGTTCGGGCCGCGAGGTGCGTAATACCCTACGTCCTGTATGCTGCGTAGCTCTGGATTGATTGGGCACAATTACAAGATGGTGCAATAGTGCGCCGTGAGTTGTATGAGAGGAGATTGGATGAGGTGATCCTAGAGATCGGTCCCTGCCTCGCCTTATATAATCCGGGAGGCAGGGTTACAAGTCGGAGTAGGGAGAGAGTACTAGTCGAGTACGTCTAGGAGTCCTCTATACAGTGCGGAACATGTACAGCTCCCTAACCGAGTACTACTCCTGTGTAGTCCTTGTGCTCCACGCCTTCGGTGCGGTGTAGCGCAAGCCGGTAGTCCCAGGGGCCCACCGAGTAGTCGGTCCTGGTACCCACCGAGGTAGTGGGCCCAGGGAGGTCCATACGACAAGCCCCCGAGTACTTTGTAGTCGAGAAGGATAGCTTCAAGTAATCTTGACGGCCTTAACGAGTAGTCCTCAGGCGTCCCTGAGTGCTACAAGTCAAAAGTCCTCAAGAGTAGTCGAAGCATCCCGAGGCTGGAATGTACTCCAGCTGATGTTTGAGCAATCTTGAAGTCTTCTCGAGTAGTCCCAAGCGTCCTCGAAAACTGCCTTCGAAGGGCTTCAAAAAAAGCCTGTCTTGTCTTGAAGCCGGAGCTGACATGGAGGTGCAATTTGCAAAATCGCACTCCATATGGAGTAGCCCCCGAGCCTTAGGTTGAGCCGCGGGCTCTGGCTGAGGGTCCATCTGAAGTCTTGGCAAGAAAATCCTGAAAAATCCGGAGAGAAAAAACCGAAGGACACGTGGCACGGAGCCCCCGAGGCTTGAGTCGAGTACTTCCTCTCAAATTGAAGGGTCATCTTGAAGAATGTGTCCTGAGATGCTCTTGAGACTAGCCGCTTCCCAGGTAGTCGAGTAGAAGTAGCCGAGCCCCCGAGGTGAGGCGCGTCGACTAGTAGAATACGAAGGGTCACGCGCAGCCGCTGAGTCAGCCGCGCGTGGACTTATCCAGCCGCCCATTGCGGAGCCGCTTTGGCTTATAAATAGAAGCCAAAACCCTTAGGTTTTTTCACCCATTTGAGCTGCAGCCATTTCGTATCCATCTGAAGCAAATCCACTCCCAGCGCTTGCTGCCGCCGTAGTAGATTCAAGTGCGCCGCCACCCAAAGCTTTTAGGGTAGCCCCCGAGCGGATGCGAGTGAAAACGCCCTGCACTTGGAGGATGAAGCCGTCACCGTCCAAGACGTCGAAGGCCGCCGGGAAGAAGAGAAGCCGCGAAGAGGCCGCCGCGGCTGCCACCGGAGCAGCGCCGCCCATGTCTCCACCGCGGGCCGATCTGAGCCGCGAGTGGAAGAAATCCAAGGTGAAGACGGAGGATCTGCTGACCCTCCTGAACAGTGGGTTCATCAGGGAGAAGGGAGTCGACATGTGGAGATCCGCCGCTAGAGATCCATATCCGATGGAGAAGGCCGAAGACGAGATCCCAATGTTTGCGCGGTTCATCGGGCGCGGGCTTGCACTCCCGGCCAACGATTTCTTCAAGGGGCTGCTCGGGTACTACGGGATCGAGTACCTGAACCTGAACCCCAATGGCATCTTCCACATGGCGGTCTTCGTGCACTTCTGCGAAGCCTTCCTCGGGATCAAGCCACATTGGGTGCTTTTCCGGAAGTTCTTCGCGTCAAGCGCGACCAAGTGCCACTAACCCCGGGGGTAGTCGGAGGGAGCGGCATCCGGTGAGGGGAGGACGCCGCGGAGCAATATCGGCGTACAAACTTGTCGACTCCAATGCGATTGGAAGACACGGTGGTTCTATATCACGAACCACCACCCCGGCTGCGCCGAAGCCGAGCGGACGGCGGCCCGGGGGCATAGAGAATGGTGGAACACGGAGCCCACCATGCAAGAGGGGATCCGGCTTGCGATCTGCGGCACGCATTAAGGTGCTCGGGGAGGCGGGACGAGGGCCGAGCACGTGGCCTTCAGTTTCATGAAGTGGAGGGTGCGGCCGTTGATGGCTCGAGACACCCTAGGCTTCGAGTACACGGCGACGACGACACGTCGCGGATGCGGGAGGCGAGGCGGGACGATAGCGACATCGTCGAGAGGTTGTCGCGGATCTTCAAAGACATGCCGCCATACACGGCGTGCCTGTCGGGAGTACTCCGCCGCGCGCCCGCCAAAGGAGGTGAGTAGTCGTACTCTATCAGTCGAGTAGTCATTGCACTGGTGTAGAGTTGCTGACGTCTTGTGTCTTGCAGGAGGACTTGAAGAAGTTCATCTCCGAGCCGCAGCCACCTCCGAGCGGAATCGAGATCCCAATGGAGGGGAAGGCGAAGGAACGGCGAGAAGTCGGTGAAGGTGATGACACCGTCGTTGTGGAAGACACCACCGACGACGACGAAGACGACGAAGAAACGTTGCAGGACCGCTTCCAGCTGCGGTCGAGGTTTAGCCGCCCGGGCTTGCCTCATGTTCCTCTAGTACAAGACCCCCCGACTAGCTTGGAGGCTAGCCTGGCTGCGCCGCCACGGAAGCCGCGCAACCCCGCTAGGAAGCGGGTGACGAAGAAGCTCAAGGTCTCAGAGACCACGCCTCAGGAGATAAGTTGTCTTGAACAGAGTAGTCGAGTACCCATTGTACGAGTACGATTGCTGATGAGTAGTCTCCCTTGTGTGCCGCCGACGGAGCCCGTCGAAGAGGGCGATGAGGGCGTGTGGGACACGATGGGGGAGCCAGCTGGAAGTCGTAGTCCAGCCCCCACTGTCGAGGAGATCTTGGCGCAACTGGAGCGCCAGCCCCCTGCTCCACAAGGGAGCATGGGACCCGTAGCCGCCGCTGTTGAAGAGGTGATGGCTTCGGGGAGCGCGAGGAGACCCTTTGCGCGGCCGCCCGCTGGCTCGTGGAGGAGGCGGTAGCCGCAGGGGCATCGGAGGAGGCGCCCGCCGAGGGTGGACTGGTCAAAATCGCCAGCATCCTCGGTGCACCGGCCGTGACAATAGTCCGGTCGAACTTGTGAGTACTCCATCTTCGTGAGCAGTACTTGTTGTAGTAGTCGAGGTTGACTGATGACCAGTTGTGTGTGCTTCTGCAGGAAATCTACGGATCTGTCCTGGGAGGGGGATGAGCCCTCATCAGCGGTGGCGGAAGAAGACGTGCCGCCCGCCGAGGAGGCCACTCCCGCTACCCAAGCTGCGACTGAGCCACCGGCTGCCGAGGCGCCGCTGCTGGAGGCCAGCGTAGTCGAAGGTGAGTACCCTTCTTGAAGCTATAAAGCTCTTTGAGGAGTAGTCATAGGCACTAATGCACTTGTCGTCTTTGTGACAGGCACTGAAACTGGAGGTGACGACATCCCTGCAGGGGTGCCGATGCAGAGGTTGACACCAGAGGCCCTGGAGGCTGCGGAAGGAGCCCCCGAGCCCATGGAGAAGGTCGTCGAGAAGTCCGCTGGGGGATAGGCGGTCACCACGTCGCCAGAGATTGCTCTGGAGGTGGCTATCCGCTCCCCCGAGATCCAGGACGCGAGCCCATCCGCTGCGCCGCCGATGACGGAGGCCACCACGAGTAGTCGCGGCGGAATAGAGGGCGCTCGCGGACGATCTTATCGAGCCGGCGACGGTGGCCAAGCATCTGGAGGCGATCCGTCAAGCCGAGCAGTGGATGAAGGTAAGTAGCCGTAGCCTTTGAGTAGCCAATCCTTTGTCGTTGAGTACTCTTGTGACTTGAGTTGTCTTGTGCAGGACGTTGCGGAGCGGTCCTGCGACAAGTCGAACTCTTGCGGGGGCTATGGCGACGCGGTGCTCCGAGCCGAGGCGCTAGAAGAGCAACTTGTGAAGTCACGGAAGCACGCGGCTGCCATGCAGTCGAAGCTCGAAGCCGCCTTCGCCAAGTACCACAACGACGTCCAGGAGTTGCAAGCGAAGGGCGACGACTTGGTGCGGAAGAACAAGGGCCTCCGCAACAAGAACAAAGGTACGCCGCTGAACTGGTCGGGTACTTGTTGGAGGTCGAGAAGTCCTTGACCCGGCCGTGTCTTCGTTGTGTTGCGAGCTTGAGGGCCGGTGGAGCAGTGAAGGCCTCGGAGACGAGCATGAAGAACCTCTTCTACCGGGAGCAAGAAGCCCGCCAGGTACTCGAGCTCGACTACAAAGAACTCACCTTCGAGTGCGAGAAGCACATGGAGCTCCGGATTGCTTCTGACCGAGATCTCGTCAACTGCTACAAATCCTTGCAGAAGTTGAACGAAGACTGTGAGGCATTGCGGGCCCAGTTGAAGGAGTTGGAAGAAGCCGCACTGCCGATCGCAAGGCTCCTGGTGCCGCACCCGGGCGGCCCCAAGATTGCTCCTCTGGTGGATCGCCTTAAGGAAGCTCCGAGCCGGCTGGCCGCCTACGTGAAGCACATGGCGAGGTCGATCCCCAGACAAGTCTTGGCCTTCATGAAGTCGTACTTCCCGAAGGCCCCAGTGGAGGTAGTCGCCGGCGGGGTAGCCGCCAACTGCTCCGATGAGCAAGATGCGCGAGCTGCCGGAGCGGATGGCTCCCATCGCGGAGCGGTAGGCGAGAAGCCGAACCTCCGTAGCCTGTAATAGGTAGCTAGTAGCCATGGTTGTACGGGAAGACAATTGTAATGAATTGCTTAAGTATTAATGAAAGAAATTTTCCCGGCAATGAGTACTCGTAGTCGCGATCTCGCAGTGCGGAGCCCCCATCGTGGAGTGGATGCGAGTAGTAGTACTCGGCTTTGGTAGTCCCGTTGTAGGGCGTAGACGATAAAGAAGTTGATGAACAATCAAACTTTATTGCGAAGGAGTACACACAGGTGGCCGGGCCGTAGTTACGGAGTAGTCGCTTGGACCCGGAGGCCGCTTACAGCTGAGTAGCGCTGGAGCGGGTAGCCGCTTATAGCAGTTGATCCGTAGGTAGCCGTGTAGGCTGCATCGTAGATCCATAGGTAGCCGTGTAGGCTGGATCTTGGAGTGTGGTCTTTTAGTAGACCGCTGCTAGAGTCCTTGACGCTCGTCGCAGCCCAGGGTCCGTAGGTAGCCCCACGGGCTGGAGCCTGGAGAGGAGAAGACCGGAGACTGGAGCCAGGACCCGGGGGGTCGCTTGCGGCAAGGGGTGTTGATGTAGTCGTGTAGACTTGAACCCCAGAGTAGTCGTGTAGACTAGGTGTAGAATCGACAGAGCTGGTCGACGTTCCACGAGTTGTTGATGTCTTCCCCTTCAAGTGTTTGGAGGCGATAGGAGCCCGGCCCGATCACCTTTGCCACGGTGAAGGGACCTTCCCAGAGGGAGCTGAGCTTGTGTAGTCCTTCCGTGTTCTGGATACGGCGGAGGACGAGATCACCAACGTTGAAGGAGCGTTCCTTGACGTTGCGATCATGGTAGCGTCGGATACCCTCCAGGTACCTTGCTGATTGGACGAGGGCAGCACAGCGAGCTTCTTCGAGGCTGTCGATGTCAACTCGTCTGCTGTCTTCTGAGACGCCTTCGTCGTAATGCTCCACTGCTGGCGAGTTCCATATGACGTCAGCAGGGAGGATTGCTTCGGAGCCGTAGACCAGGAAGTAGGGGGATTGCCCCGTTGGCTTGGATGGTTGAGTCCGTAGCCCCCAGAGTGCGTTGGGTAGTTCCTTGATCCACTTGCCCTTTTTGGAGTTCGCGGCGTCGTGTAACCGCTTCTTGAGAGCGTCGAGCACCATCCCATTGGCGCGCTCGACTTGTCCGTTGGCCCGTGGATGGGCAAGGCGAGACGTATCGGACGTCGATCCCGCCCCCGTTCTCGCAATATTCCCGGGCGGTGGTTGTTGAAGTTCGATCCCAGGTCTGTGATGATGAGGTGGGGTAGCCCGTAGCGGTGTACGAGTTCATCCAGGAAGTCGAGTACTCTGTCAGCCTTGGGGCATGTGACCGGCTTGACTTCGATCCACTTGGTGAACTTGTCGATGGCCACCAATACCCTGTTGAAACCTCCCGGCGCAGTTGGCAGTGGCTCAATCATGTCGAGCCCCCAGCAAGCAAAGGGCCAGGTTGGCGGTATGGTGACTAGCTTGTAGGCTGGGACGTGTTGCTGCTTGGCGAAGTACTGGCATCCTTGGCATTTTCTAATGAGTTCTTCGGCGTCGCCCAGAGCTGTGGGCCAGTAGAAAGCTCGTCGGAAAGCCTTGCTGACCAGCGTGCGTGAAGACGCGTGGTTGCCGCAGACGCCCTTGTGGATCTCCTCCAAGATGTTCTTGTCTTCTTCACGAGGGACGCACTTCATGAGTACTCCAGAAGATGCGCCCCGCTTGTAAAGCTTGTCTCCGACGAGGACGTAAGACTTGGCGCGGCGGACGAGTTGCTCGGCCGCGTTCTTGTCGGAGGGGACCTTCTGCTCGCTGAGGTAGTCGATGAAGGGTTGCCTCCAGTCCATGTTGATCATCATGACCTCCTGCCCAGCTGGTGGATGGGCTGGGACAGTGGTCGGAGGCGCCGGCTCCGGAATGGATGGCGCGTGAAGCTCGTGTACGAAGACACCTGCTGGCACTTGAGCGCGGGTGGATCCGATCTTGGAGAGGACGTCCGCTGCAACGTTGTTGTCGCAAACGATGTGTTGCGGACTTCTAGGCAGTAGGCGTCCATGTTCTCCTTGTTGTGGTCCCAGGACTTGTTGACTTGGTTGATGACCACTGCGGAGTCGCCGTAGACTAGTAGCCGCTTGATGCCCAGTCAAGCCGCGAGGCGGAGTCCGTGTAGGAGGGCTTCGTACTCGGCTTCGTTGTTGGAGACCTTCCAAAAGATCTGCAGGACGTACTTGAGTTGTTCGCCCATTGGAGAGATCAGTAGTACCCCTGCACCTGCGCCCTCGAGGTTGAGTGAGCCGTCGAAGTACATCACCCAATGCTCTGGTCGCACGGTGGGGAGTAGGTAGGCTGGTTCTCCCGCCACTCCGCCATGAAGTCGACTAGTGCTGCGACTTGATGGGCGTGC
Organism: Cenchrus americanus; assembly: GCA_947561735.1. Taxonomy (NCBI): domain Eukaryota; kingdom Viridiplantae; phylum Streptophyta; class Magnoliopsida; order Poales; family Poaceae; genus Cenchrus; species Cenchrus americanus. The sequence continues at coordinate 121,079,932 of OX387242.1, read as the reverse complement.
GTGGCTTGAAGTCGATAGTGAGGGCGCCGAGCTCGACAGCCCACTTGGAGATTCTTCCAGTAGCATCTTGGTTCCGCAGGATGTCGCCAAGCGGGTAGTCGGTGACGATGGAGACCGAGTACTGCTGGAAGTAGTGTCGTAGCTTCCGCGAGGTGATGAGTACTGCGTACAGTAGTTTCTGCACAGGCTGATAGCGGGCCTTGGACTCTGATAGAACCTCGGCCGACGAAGTAGGCCGGGCGGCCCGGACCGGGATAGGCGTGGCCGTCTTCTCCGCCGCTCGACAACGATGGCGATGCGACCACGTGAGTAGTCGCGGCTAGGTAGAGCGATGGCGCTCGCCCTTGTGAGGAGCCGTGAGGATCGGTGGCTTCGATAAGAAGTCCTTGAGTCGAGCAAGGGCTTGATCCGCCTGCGGAGTCCACACGAACTTCTCTTGATGCTTGAGTAGTTTGAAGAAGGGGAGGCCCCGTTCTCCTAGCCTCGAGATGAATGCGGTCGGCGCCGCCATGCACCCCGTCGGCTTACGGACGTCTTTGATGCTCGTGGGAGCTTTCATGCTGGTGATGGCGGAGATCTTCTCGGGGGTTGGCTTCGATGCCGCGGCCGGGCGATGATGAAGCCGAGTAGTTTGCCCGAAGGGACGCCGAAGACGCACTTGTTCGGGTTGAGCTTCCAGCGGTACTCGCGTAGTGATGCGAAGGTCTCTTCAAGGTCGTCGATGAGGGTACTGGAGTCCCTGGTTTTGACAACCACGTCATCCACGTAGGCCTCGACGTTCTTGTTGAGTTGCCACTTGAAGCAGGCCTGGATAGCCCGTTGGTAGGTAGCGCCGGCGTTCTTCAACCCGAATGACATGGTCGTGTAGCAGTACGCGCCAAACGGGGTGATGAACGCGGTCTTCTCCTGGTCTTCCTCCTTGATTGCGATCTGATGGTAGCCAGAGTAGCAGTCGAGGAAGCAGAGCAGGTCGCAACCCGCTGTGGAGTCGATGACTTGATCAATCCGCGACAACCCGAAGGGGTCCTTAGGGCAGTGCTTGTTGAGGTCAGTGTAGTCGACGCACATCCTCCACTCGTTCGAGTTCTTCTTGCGGACGAGAATAGTGTTTGTGAGCCACTCAGGATGGAAGACTTCTCTGATGAAGCCAGCTGCGAGTAGCTTGGCGAGTTCCTTCTTGATGGCGTCCCGCCTGTCGTCGGCAAAGCGTCAGAGGTGTTGTCGTTTGGGGGTGGCCTTAGGATCGACGTTGAGGCAGTGCTCAATCAACTCCCTGGGCACTCCTGGCATGTCCGCTGGCTTCCACGCGAAGATGTCGCGGTTAGCCCGAAGGAAGCTGATGAGCGCGTCTTCCTATTTGGGGTCGAGGCCTGCCCCGATGGTGGTGGTCTTCTTGGGAACGCTTTGTTCCAAGGTCGATCGCCTTGACGAGTACCTCCTCAGGTGGGCGAGGCTTGTTGGTCTTTGTCGGACTTCTCGGGATGTCGAGTTCACTTGTAGCAAGCTTCTTCGACGTGGCGTAGACCTCCATCATCGCGTTGGGTACTTGATTTGTGGAGGCGATCTCCACGGCTTCTGTGTCGCAGTCGTGGGAGATCTTGAGGTCCCCTTGGAGGGAGAGTACACCGGCTGGACTTGGCATTTTGAGTACCAAGTAGGTGTAGTGGGGCACCGCCATGAACTTGGCGATGGCCGGTCTGCCGAGGATGGCGTGGTAGGAGGTCTCGAAGTCCGCGACCTCGAACTTGATGTACTCGGTACGATAGTTGTCCCGAGATCCCTTGAAGGTAACTGGCAGGACCACTGAGCCCAGTGGAATAGTCGCGTTGCCAGGGACGATGCCGTAGAAGGGCACGTTGCTCTTGGTGAGCATATGCGTGATGTCGAGCTTCATTTTCTTCAAGGTCTTGGTGAAAAGGACGTTGAGCCCGCTTCCACCGTCGATGAGCACCTTGTTGAGTTTGGAGCCCGCCACCGTTGGCTTCAGGACGAGGGGGAACCGTCCTGGTTCAGAGAAGCTGGTCCATTGGTCCGCGCGGGAGAAGGTGATGGGTACCTCCGACCACCTTAGAGGGGTCGGGACTGCTGGCTCAATGGACATCACTTCCCAACGGGTAGCCTTCTGCTCCCGCCTGCTGGGCAGTCCGCCGAAGAGGATGTTGACAGTCTTCTCAGGCTCTTGGAAGTCGTTGTTGTCGCCGTCCTTCTTCTTGCCCTTTTGGTCGTGAGGGTGCGGTGGCTCCGGCGTCTCCTTGAGTGCGTGCCTGAGCTGGTAGCACTGCTCGGTGGTGTGGTTGCCGTTTGGATGCCACGGGCACTTCTCCTTCAGCAGGTCCTTGAAACCACCAGAGTTCTTCTTCGAGTTCCCTTTCGCAGGGCGCTGGATAGCCGCGACAGTGTTGTCTGGCTTGCGCTTGCGGTTGGGACCCGAGTAGTAGTAGTAGTAGTTGTTGTTGTTGTCGTTGTTGTGGCCGCCCTGGTTTGCATTGCTGCCGCTGCCGCCGCCCTGGTTCTGCTTGGTCTTGCCACGAATGGCGTCGTACTTGGCATTGGCCTTGTCTTCTTCATCCGCCCAGGACGTGATCATGTACTTGAGGTGGGTGATGGACCTAGGGCGGCGACGACCGAAGTCTTCGAAGGTGCGGTGGTGGTAGAGACCGTCTTGGAAGAGGTCGATGACCTCCTTGTCAGTGAAGTCGACGACGGTGGTGCGCTTGTCGAAAAAGCGGCGCATGTACTTGCGGAGGGTCTCGCCTTGTTCCTGCTTGATCATGGCCAGGTCCATGCGAGTACCCGATCGGCCCATGGCGCCGCGAAGTTGCTCGTGAGCTTGCTCCTTCGAGTGGTCCCACTTGTCGATCGAGTGCTTGTCCAGCGACTCGAGCCAAGTGAGTGGTGCTTGGTCCAGGCAGAAGGGGGAGTAGAGGCACTTGGTGTCGCTGTTGCCGCCAGCGTTCTCGATGGAGAGGGCGTAGCACCTGAGCCACTGGATGGGGTCATGCTTCGCATCGTACATGGTGATCCCCAAAGGCTTGAATTTGTCGGGGAGGAGCAAGTTGCGAAGTCGAGGTGAGAAGGCGGGGAAGCCGTCGCCCTCGGCTGCGGTGGTCGACTTCTTCCGCCGCAGTTCTTCAATCTTCTAGCGAGCGTCGTACCCGCCATGTGAGGCACCGGAGGCGTGGGCGTTCGCGTGGCCTCGGCCGCCGCGGCCGCCGCGCCGCCAGCTCTCCTGTTGGCTCCATGGTTGGAGCTTCTGCCGTCGCTGCCGCTGCCGTCGGGGTCGTTCCCGCCGCCACCGGCCGGAGCACGGTGGGGAACAACTTCTCAGTTGCTGTGGACTTGCAGTGAAGGTCCGCCGGCGTTGGAGCGACGGCGGTTTGGCTCGGCTGGGAGCTCAGCTCGAGTACGGTTGGGACCATTGTTGGCGCTGCGACTAGTAGCTTCGTTGTCGCGGGGGTTTAGGCTGGAGGAGGTTGGTTGACTGCGTTGTCGACCCGCATGAAGTAAGCTTCTTCGGCGAGCTTGGCGATGACCTCTCTAGCGCGTATGCCCTGAGCCTGGCGTGCGATCGCTGTGATCGACATGAGGCATTGCTCGGGGGTGGTGTGTACTCTGCTCTCGACTGCCTCGAGAGCTTCCGCAAGGTTGCGGACGGGGAAGTTGTCGCGGAGGCGTCGATGACGTTCGTTGCGCTTCCGGTTATGCTCACGTCGAGTGTCTCTGTCCGCCGGAGTCTCGTTCGGTGGAGCGTCAGCAGAGAGCTCGTCGGAGGAGATGTCCTCCAGGTACTTGTCCTGAGCTGTGCCTGAAGGCCCTGGGGTGTCACCGGCAGCCATGAAGACTTGGCGATCGGGGGTGCCAAGGCTGGACTCAGAGGGTGCCACCTCAGTTGGTGTGCTTGAGTCAGCCCGGGCTAGCGGTGTTCCCTCCTGGAACGGTAGCGAGTCGATGTAGGCGACGTAGTGTGAGTCTCCCTTTGTCAGGTCAGCAGGTTTGCGGTCTGGCCAGTAGACGCATCTTCCGGCCGGCGTGGATGCTATAACCAGCCCAGAGGCTGGCCCTGATAAAGGAAGCTCAGTGGAGTTGTCCTCGGACTCGGGCTCCTCAGGGTCCGACCCGAAGTCGAACTCGTAATCCGGGTTCGAGTAGGACTCGGAGAGAGGGCTGGAGTCCAGAGCGCGATCGGGGGTGGCGTCGGAGTCCGAGTTGGACTCGGGTACGGGCTCCTTGCCGGCCCGGTGCGAAGTGGGAGCCCCCGTGCGGGCCCGGCTGAGGATGTGGGGGCCGCGCGCGGAGCGCTCGCGAGGTGAGGGGACCACCGGCGATGGCTGAGTAGCTGGCTCGCATGCGATGGCCCATGGCGACGTCGAGTTCGGGTTGGAGACGGACTCGAGCTCGAAGTCAGCGTGGTGGTTGAAGAGTGAAATTTCGCCGAACTTGCCGGCGAGTTAACCTGTGACAACTTCAGGAAGCGTCACGAAGCCTGTCTTCGGGTTGGGCTGCATGGTCAGGCGGCGCTGGAAGGAGCCCGTGCCGTCAGCAGTGCAAACCCAGGCGCCGAACACGAAGGTGTCGCCGCGGTTGAAGGCGACGGTTGTCTTGAAGTGGACGGGAGCCGTCGAGTTCGCCGTGTGATCTCGGGCGAGTGCCCCTACCTGGCGCGCCAGCTGTCAGTGTTTTAGACCGGCAACCTACTAAGGGGAGTACCCGAAGTAGATGAATGTGACTCGCCGAGATCGGTAACTCGAAGGAAGAGACACGTGGCACACAATTTAGACAGGTTCGGGCCGCGAGGTGCGTAATACCCTACGTCCTGTATGCTGCGTAGCTCTGGATTGATTGGGCACGATTACAAGATGGTGCAATAGTGCGCCGTGAGTTGTATGAGAGGAGATTGGATGAGGTGATCCTAGAGATCGGTCCCTGCCTCGCCTTATATTGTCCGGGAGGCAGGGTTACAAGTCGGAGTAGGGAGAGAGTACTAGTCGAGTACGTCTAGGAGTCCTCTATACAGTGCGGAACATGTACAGCTCCCTAACTGAGTACTACTCCTGTGTAGTCCTTGTGCTCCACGCCTTCAGGTGCCGTGTAGCGCAAGCCGGGTAGTCCCAGGGGCCCACCGAGTAGTCGGTCCTGGTACCCACTGAGGTAGTGGGCCCAGGGAGGTCCATACGACATCATCCTCCTCTTCTTCTTCATTCTCATCATTGGCATTGGAATACATTCCCTTGAGTGCCACCCAAATAAAATGTGCATCATCACAAATGTCCTCATGATTGAAGATGAGTTCTTGAATTACCTTGCTCACATTATTGTACATGAGGTTGATAATGGAGTAGTTATGGAGCACACTTTCCTTTTCCTCCTTTGATAGGTCGCACGTGTCCTCACTATCAAAATCCTCGGGAAGGATGCTAGCAACCACAACTCGCTCAAAAGGAGGACCCCAAGTATGTAATACATGAAGAACATGAGCAGACCAAGAAGAGCAGTTTGAGCCGTCAAACCGAAGAGGCTCAAACGATACCTCACAAGTAGTCGACATCCTTTTAACTCCAAGCGGTTAAGCTCGAACCGGAGCACCAGGCTCAGATACCAATTGAAAGGAGCTTGATGTCGCCTAGAGGGGGGTGAATAGGCGAGTCCTGAAAATCACCACTTAAAACAATTTTATCAGTGAAACCCGGATACTCTGAACTTTTCTCCAAGTTTCTTGAAAGTCCAAATCTGTGGACTGGCGCTTGCACAATGGAATAAGCACACTGCCCAAAACCGGTGCCACCGGGTTTGTCTGGCAGTGACTCCCCTCTTCTTCTTCTTGTTTTGTTGTTTGGCTTGAACTCAAACTTGATGTAGCGCTTAAGGATCAGTTCCTTGATGAATATAGAGTGCCTGCACTCCACAAACACTAACAACCAAGTAGATCTACCAATTTGACAAAAGCAAGCAAGGATAGATATATCAAGGTAAATGTGAGGTAAACCAACGAGAGACAATGATTTGTTTTACCGAAGTTCGGATTCACCACCATGTGAATCCTAGTCTCCATTGGGTGCTTCTCCTACCGAAGCCGGGTTGCATTCAACCCTTTTCTCGATCCACTAGATAGCTTCTTCCCTTTCGGAGGTGAAGCACGACCTTCACAAACTGTCCCACAGCTCACCACACATTGGGAGCTTATGGACGACGCCTAGCCGTCTAGGAGGCAAGTCTCCAAGAGTAACAAACACTTCACTCGAGCTTGACGATGTCCAACAGTGCTCAAGGGATACAAGTGCTCTTGAATTGCTCACAAAGCTTTCTCTCTACCACCCAACTCACTAGATGAGGACCATGTGTGGTTCGAGGACCGGTGGATGGTCGCTTCCTTGTGTGATGAGTGATTGACAACGTTGTGTGGACTGATTCTTGGCTAAGTATTGCAGGTGCAGGTTGCGGCTTGACTCGTGTTGGTGCAGGTGAAGAACAAGCGCGAAAGGTCGTCGCCGGTGAGGCCTCCAGGTGTGGAGAAGACAAGTAGGCTTCGTTCGAGGGACCCGGTGGCCAGCGGGGTCAAGTGAGGGCCGCATGGTGGCATGAACAGCAAGATGAAGTCATGGACGGTTTCTTGGTTGAGCCTCAAAACCAAGGTCGAGCCGGGACTACGTGGGAGCCGAGTCATGAGTGGAGATTGGCGGAGGCTACACTGAGTTCGCGGGGTTTCCGGTGGTTCACCGTAAAAACCACCGGGTTCCTTGGTTGATCCACAAAGCCAAGACCCGGAGAACCGAAGACGGAGGTGCGGCGGCACCGGACCGGTCCGACCGGTGGGTCCGGCCGGGTCGACCGGTGGGGACCGGTCGGCCGGTGAGGAGCACCGGTCGACCGGTGTGCGACGACGCAGTCCGGAATCTTCGAAGCGGAGGACACGCGTCGGGATCGCATGGCTTGCGTCGAGGCTACGCGGGTGCGGTTGCGGGCATCCGTCCGATGGTGAAGACATCAAGAATTCCAAATCCGCCCTTGAAGGGCTTGTATCCCTAGTTAGTAGAGAGGGGCATTTTAGACATTCGGTTGCCGCCTATATAACCCAAGAGGTGAGAGGATGGCAGCCAACTCTTGGAACCCTAGCTCATTAGTTTTCCTATTTTCTACCTATTTTCTCTAGGTTTTCCTTAGGACTAGCAAGAGAGCTTCACGGAGAGATCTTGTAGAGAGGGATGGATGATCGGGCGGCTTGCTAGACCTTGTACGAATCCTTGTTTCATGTATAGATGATTCGGCGTGATTCCTCAAGGTTTGGATGTGTTTTCCCCGGTTGTTTTTGGTGGTGATTTTCGGAGCCCTCTTCGGTGATTTCTTTGGAGTGTTTTTGGGGCTTTTCTCTTGGTGATTCGGTGGGGGAAATTTGTGGGAACCCTTCGTGGTTCTTTGGGCTGTGATCCCCCTCCCAAATCCGTGAGAAAAGTTGCTCGAATTTGGGGTTTCTTGAGTTCTTGGGTTGGAAGTGCTTTCGGCGGGATTTCTTTGATTCCTCCTTTTTGGACGAGATTCGGTGGGATTAAACTTGGCTATGGACTCCTCATGAGGTGCTCCTGATATCCCCAAAGTCTTGTTCAAGTCCGTGGAGTGATTCGGGAGATCGAGATTTGGATTTGGGGGAGTTGACCCGCGGGTCTTTGTTCATCCCGAGTGCCCGAGCTACACCGGTCGACCGGTGCTCTTGACCGGTCGACCGGTGCAAGCCCTTGTGGGTTTTCGCTCGGGTGAGTGTCTTGGTGCGTTCTTTGTTGTCCCGTGGTGCTGCTGTTTCGAGTTTGGGTTCGTTTGGTGGTCGGTTGGCCTGTTTGGTGCCTTGGGGGCTTTCTGGCTGCCATCGGTCTGACCGGTGCGTCTCACCGGTCTGACCGGTGTAGAGCCACTTAGTGAAAGTGCTCAGGTTCACCAGCAGGGACCGATCTGACCGGTGGTGCTCACCGGTCTGACCGGTGTGGGTCTGTAGACTCGGGGTTTGTTGTTCCGCTGCGTTCTCGAGTCGGAAGGTTGTGTGTGTTGGTTCCTAGGTCCAGTGGCACTCCAGTGGCTACGTGGGCTTGGCCAACTTGGGTAGTGAGTCGGAGACGTGTGTTGGAAGTCGTGTTCGTCTTGTTGGAGTTCTCATCTCCATCGAGAAGAATTTTTATCGGCTCCCATTCACTCCCCCCCCCCTCTCTGGTTCGCCGTATCGGTCCTTCAAGTGGTATCAGAGCCGGTTCGGGTCTTTGTTGACTCTAACCAGTCTAAGATCCAAGGATGGCGTACCAGGAACGGGGTTCGGGTCCTCCACACTTCGATGGCAAGAACTACCAGATGTGGAGCAAGCGGATGGGTGCGTTCCTCCGCGGAAAGGGTCAGCTGCTTTGGGATGTCACGGTGGACACAGGCTATGTCCAGCCGATGGATTTCCTTGCTCCAGGGTCGAGGGACAGATTCGACGCCAACAATAAGGCGGTCGACTACTTGTTTCGTGCTTTGTGTCGGCTGAGTTCGATCGGGTGCACACCGAGCACTTGGCTTGTAGGATTTGGGCGGTGTTGAAGGAGGCTCATGTTGGGAACGCCCAGGTTCAGGCACGGTTGTATGCGACCTACCGGAGAGAGTACGAGAACTTCACTCATCTCCCCGGTGAGTCCATCGATGCCTTGTTTCAGAGGTTCACGGTGGTGGTGAACAACATGAGGGCCAATGTGGACGTGCTCCCGTACGATGATCATGATAGAACAGTCAAGCTCTTACACTCTTTGGATCGTACGATATGGGGCGGAAAGTTCGAGGCCATAGTCGAGTCGGAGAGGTATGATACTCTGACGGTGAACGAGCTGTTCTCGAAGCTCAAGTCGGCTGAGGTGGATAGGGGCATGACTGCCAAGCTCGAGGGACCGACTGATTCCCATAGTCTTGCCCTCGTTGGTGGTTCCAAAGGAAAGACTAACTCTAACCCATCCACCAGGATGTTCTCGTTTTCCTCTCTGATGTCTATGCCAGATGAGGAGTTTGATGACCTTGGAGAGGACGAGCTGGCGCTGTTGACGAGGCGGTTCGAGAGGCCGCACGAGAACCGCGTGAACATGAGGAGGAACACGAGGACTTGCTTCCGGTGCGGCAAGCGGGACACTTCGTCGCCGGCCGCCGGAGAAGGCCGAGAACAAGGACGGCTACAAGCACAAGCCGAGGAAGAACGATGACAAGTACCGTTCGAGGCGCGACCACAAGAGCAAGCACAAGAACAAGTACAAGGACGAGCGACGATCGAGGAGGAAGGAGGGCCGAGGCAAGGCCCGAGCGATGGTTGGAGCGAGCGACGTCGACTCCGGGTACGCGTACTCCACCTCGAGCTCGAGCGACAGCCGACGACGAGGGAGATCGCCGCAAGAACAAGAAGTCGTCCAAGAACCCGAGCGGGGCGAGCGCTCGCGAGAGATGGCTTCTCGCACCATGGCGGCGAGCTCGGCGGCAAGAAGAGCACACGGAGCGACTCGGACTGCGAGTCCGACGACGAGGTGCGTGATGAACTTCCCTTCTTGCGCCGGGAGAATGAGAGGCTTGGCTCTTTGCTTGATAACCGTGATGACATGCTTAGAGAGGCCAAGAAAATGAGGAAAGAGCTTAGGGCTTCACTCGAGGATGCTAGGACTAGAGTGGGCCGAGCTAGAGACACAGGTGCTTGATAGCAAGCTTGAGATTGATTCGCTTAAGGCTAGCCTCGTTGTTTCGATGAGAATGATTGTCTTGATTGCTCTATTTTCCTTGCTGATCTTGCTTTGTTCAAGGAGAAGCATGCCTCCAAGTGTGAGGAACTAGATGTGCTTAGGGTTGAAGTGGCCGAGCTTAAGTCTAGACCTCGCTTTGCTAGGTGCTTGCACTTCTTGCCCCGTTTTGCATGCTAAGATTGATGAGATGCATGCTTACACTAGTTCGCTCGAGTCTAAATTGAAGGAACCCATGCCTACATCTTGCTCTACTCGTGAAATGCATGCATTGAAAAATTTGGAGCTTGCACATTATGTTGATCGTTTGCGGGATGAGAATGATGATTTGAGGAAGTTGATGGGTTGGTTGTCCAATCACGAGCCTCGGTTGAGGATGATGATCGAGGCCTTTAAGAGGCAAGATGGTGAGGGGCTTGGGGCAAACAAGGTTGGTGAGGGAAGTGGAGAGAATATCCGGAGCCACCAAAAACCCACCACAAAAATGATTTCCCACCAAAACCTAACCATCTAAGGAACCGACTAGACACAACCCCGGCTCCACCCGTGTTTCCTACACCCACAAATGATCTACAAAAGCCTATCAAGTTTGTGAGCACTTCGGGGAAAGTGTTCTTTGGGAAGGAGAGTGAGAAGGCTAGTGGTGAGAAACCGGTGGAGGGTTTGAGTGGAGAGAAACCGAGTGAGCGACCACATCCCAAGCCAAAGCCTAAGCTTGTGAGGTTCCATTGTGGCTATTGTGGGAGAGATGGCCATAAGGAGGAGTTTTGCTTCAAGAGGAAGCGAGAGGAGAGAATGGAGAAGGAGTGGGCTAACAAGGACAAGTACCACCCTTCCAATGGTGTACTTGAGCCTCGTATGCGGATGCCCGGGGGCAAGGCGATTGTGAGGACGGTTCGGGCTTGGGGAGAGAAGAAGGCCGGGTGGTGTTGTTGCTGTCCGGGTCACACCGGTCGGACGGTGTGGGGCACCGGTCGGGACCGGTGCGGGCCGGACGGACCGATGTTCGGGTTTCGAGCTCGTACGGTCCGAGGGTTGTTTCGGTGGTCGTGGTTCGGTGGTTGGGCCGGGAAAGAGTGCAGGTGGTCAGTTTGCTAGGCGTTCTCCTCCTCGTGCTCAATACGGGGATTGGAGGAGTCGTGGCGTTGAGTTGGAGAGGAAGGACGTTCCACGGGCCTTCTTGCGTGGTTTTGGTCCTTTTTCAGGCAGAGAGGGGTGGTTCCCTCAGGGTGGTTACCGTGGTGGTGTTCGTGGAGGTAGCTTTGGTAGGAGAGATGCTTTGGTTGGTGCTAACCCCACTTTCGAGCAAATGGCTCGGCCTTTGGTTTTCCTCCTTTGGTACTAACCCCGATCTTTGAGTCGTTCGTTCGCTCACGTGCCTATTTTTGATCTTCAGGTGGGAGACTTGAAGAACATTTGGTTGATTGACTCCGGTTGTTCGAGGCATATGACCGGAGACAGGGGGTGGTTCTCAAGTCTCGTCCCGGTGGTGACGAAGAGGTACATCACTTTTGGGGACAATGGGCGTGGGCGTGTGCTTTCAGAAGGTGAGATAAAAGTGAGTGACAAGATCACTGCGAGGCGTGTTGCTCTTGTTCAATCGGCGGGGTACAATTTGCTTTCGTGTCTCGGTTGTTGGATGAGGGTTTTGAGGTGTTGTTTCGGCCTGGTGGTTCTCGGATTGTGGACTCTCGAGGGGACCTTGTTTGTATGGTCGTTCCCGAGGGTCAGGTGTTTCGTGCTGATTTTTCTTAATCTTCGGGTGTTGAGCGCTGTTTCTTGGCTGGTTCTTCGAGTGAGTTGTGGAAGTGGCATAGGAAGTTGGGTCACTTGAGCTTTGACCTTTTGTCTCGCTTGAGTAAACTCAATTTGGTCCGAGGATTGCCACGGTTGAAGCTTGAGAAAGAGTTGGTTTGTGCTCCGTGTAGGCATGCCAAGATGGTGGCCTCTTCTCACCCGCCTCTCATCGATGTGATGACTGAGCGTCCATGCGAGCTGCTCCATATGGACCTTGTTGGCCCAGCTCGTGTGCGATCTGCGGTGGGAAGTGGTATGTCCTTGTTGTGGTGGACGACTATTCTCGGTATGCGTGGGTGTTCTTTACGGAGGATAAGGGGGAGACGTTTGGTTTTGTTTGAGATCTAGTCTTGAGGTTGAGGAACGAGAGGCACGGAGATGCCATACGAGCTATCCGCGGTGATAATGGCTCGGAATTCGGGAACTCTCGTTTTGAAACCTTTTGTCATGACTTGGGTCTTGAGCACCCGCTTTTCGAGTCCGTATACGCCTCCCCGAATGGTGTTGTGGAAAGGAAGAACGGGACCTTGTGCGAGATGGCTCGGACGATGCTTGATGAGCATAGGACTCCGAGGAGGTATTGGGCCGAGGCGGTGAATACCGCATGCTATGTGTCGAACGGAATATACCTCGAGTGCACAAGAAGAAGACATGCTATGAGTTGATGCATGGTCGCACACCCAAGGTGAGTCACTTCCATGTCTTTGGTTGCAAGTGTTTTATTCGAAGAAGGGCGGGAAGTTGGATAAGTTTGAGGCTAGGTCTCGTCGATGGCATTTTCTTTGGGTATGCATCTCATTCTAGAGCATATCGTGTGCTCAATCTTGAAACTAACCAAATCGTGGAGACTTGCGAGGTAACATTCGACGAGACGAGCCACGTAGTCGGCTTGTCTTTGAGTGTGCGGTGATGATGAGCTTGGCGAGGAGATCTTTCGGGAGGAGGAGCATGAACATGGTGATGATGAAGATGGCGGTGTGGTGCCCCCGCCTGAACATGTACCCACTACTTCGACTACGATGATGGATGGACCCTCCGCTACACCTACGACGACAAATCAAGAACGAGGAAAAGGCGATGTTGAGGGGGAGGTAGCTTCGAGGCGAGAACCTCCCCGGCGAGTTCAGGTGGATCACCCAGCTTCGAGGATCATCGGCGACATGAATGAACGCACTACACGGTCGAGGGTTCGAAACAATTCCCATTTTGCTCATGCTGCATTTGTTGCTTCTTTCGAGCCCAAAGACATTGGACACGCACTATCTGATCACAATTGGGTTAACTCGATGCATGAGGAGTTGGAGAACTTTGAGAGGAATCGAGTGTGGGAGTTGGTTGACCCTCCCCCGGGGTGTAAGCCGATTGGTACAAAGTGGGTGTGGAAAAACAAAGAGGGAGAGAAGGGTGAGGTTGTGAGGAACAAGTCGAGACTTGTTGCCCAAGGGTTCGGTCGAAGGAGGGGATTGACTACGAGGAGACCTTTGCTCCCGTAGCCCGTTTGGAGGCGATTAGGATCCTTCTAGCCTTTTCGTGGCTAAAGGTTTCAAGTTGCACCAAATGGATGTGAAGAGTGCTTTTCTGAATGGTGTGTTGGAGGAAGAAGTGTATGTGAGACGACCTCGGGGTTTGAGAGTGAGAAGTACCCCCACCGGGTGTACAAGTTGAGGAAGGCGCCGTATGGGTTGAAGCGGGCGCCTAGAGCTTGGTATGGCGAGGTTGAGGGGGTTCTTGTTTGAGAGAGGTTTTGAGATGGGGAAGGTCGATCGGACCTTGTTTTTGCGAGGCGGAGCGAGAGATATCCCGATTGTGCGGTGTACGTGGATGATATTGTCTTTGGTGGCTCGTCTAACTCTCTTGTTGCGAGGTTTGCGGATGATATGAGCGAGGGAGTTTGAGATGAGCATGATGGGTGAGTTGCGCGTTCTTCCTCGGGCTACAAATCAAGCAATCAAAGGAAGGAACATTTGTGCACCGGGCTAAGTACACCAAGGACATTGTGAGGAAGTTCAAGATGGAGGACTCCAAGGCTATGACGACGCCGATGAGTACGACTACAACTCTTGATGCGGACGAGGACGGTGAACACGTGGATCGAAGGAGTACGGAGCATGATCGGGTCACTCCTCTACTTGACGGCGACGAGGCGGGACATACGCTTCTCGGTGTGTCCGTGCGCTCGTTTTCAAGCGTCTCCGAGGACTTCGCATCGGCAAGCGGTGAAAAGAATTTTCAGGTACTTGCGTCACACTCCCGACTTCGGCCTTTGGTACTCCGCGTCCTCTTCTTTGGCGCTTCATGGTTTTTCAGACGCGGATTTTGCCGGGTGTCGGTTGGATAGGAAGTCCACTTCTGGGACTTGCCAGTTTTGGGTTCTTCCTTGGTGTCTTGGTCTTCCCGCAAGCAGTCGAGTGTTGCTCAATCCACGACCGAGGCCGAGTATGTTGCCGCTGCTAGTTGTTGCTCTCAGCTCCTTTGGATCACCTACACCATGAGTGACTTTGGTGAGGAGTATACCCATGTCCCACTTCAATGTGATAGCACCGATTGCCATAAGCGTTGCAAAGAACCCAGTGCTCCATTCCAAAACCAAGCACATAGAAGTGAGGTATCATTTCCTGAGAGACAACGTTGAGAAAGGAAAGATAGCTTTGATCCATGTACCCACACATCACCAACTAGCCGATATTTTCACCAAACCCCTAGACCAAGCAACTTTCACTCGTTTGCGGGGGGAACTTGGTGTGTGTTTGATTTCTTGAGTTGGGTGTGTGGGAGCTTTCTTTTACCGGTGGTGTCGAGCCCGTTTTGCCTCCCCTCGAGGAGCCGGTTTGTAGCATATGTATAGCTTTCCTTTGTGCATTTCTTGCATTTTGGCATGGCATATGTAACATGATGTATAGGCATCCTTGTATCTTAGATTGCATGCATTTTGTATCATATGCATTGGTTAGGAAAAGCTTCTCTCATATACATTGTTCACCATGGAATGAGATATATGTCTTTGTGAGCTTGTTTGGTATGCTACGGTTAGTTTGGCTTAGCTCTTGATGATCTTGATGAATAATCCATGGTTGATAGCTATGCTTTTGAAAAATGTCACATGTATGCTCTCTCATGTGTAAATGCCTTTACATGCTCTTGACATGTTTGTGTGGCCTTGCTATGCTTAATTTGTGGTTGGATAGCTAGTTTATTGATCATATGGGGCCAAAGGCTCATTTGCCATCATGAATGTTTAGCCCTCTTGATTTATCTTGTGGAGGAGCATAAGTTCCTTTTTGTCGCAAAGACATTTCATGTACCATTTACAAATCTGAAAATGAAATGAAAAATGCCTGGAAAATATGCTCCCATGTCATATGTGCTGAATTTAATTTGCTTTGGGTGCTAAACCGTTGCATGATGCCTACCAATGAGAAGTCTCATACATAGAAGTAGGCACATGGTTCGGTGGCTTTGACATGACATGAGGTGCTTGTGGGTGTTTGTGATGGTCTTTTGGTTAGAATAGCTGTCCTAGCATGAAGTTTGTGTGGCTTTGCCATTTTGATATGCTTTGATCATGTTTAGGACTTTGCTCATGAGAGGCAAGTTTTTCGCAAAATTGCCAAAATCCATATTAGCTTCGTCCAATGGTTGTGAAACTTGGTGATCATGTAGTTGAGATCGATACGAAGCCGTAGAGTACCTAACCTGCTCATTTGGACATGTGTAGCATTCTTTGTTGAATTTTGTCTATTTGAGAAGCTCTAGGTTGCATCTTTTGCATTTTTGGCTTGATTCATGCATTGCCAACAAGGGGGAGAAGTTTGAGCTTGAATTGGCTTGTTGGACGCGTTTGGAAGGTTTTCGGGGTGGTTTCGAGCCATTTCAGGCTCTTTCGTTGTACACCGGTCGACCGGTGATGAGCACCGTCCGACCGGTGTGAGTGCTGGTCCTGTACATATGTTGGGCACCGATCTGACCGGTGGTGATGACCGGTCTGACCGGTGTAAGCTGAAATTGCTGCAGCTGCCCTGTTTTCAGCTGTTTTGCATGCATTCGTCCAGGGGGACTTGCATTGGTTCAGGGGGAGCTTGCATGTGTGCAGGGGGAGCTCTTTGTGGTGTTCGAGCTTTGTTTCGGTGGTTTGTGCCCTTTGTTTGAGCTTTGTTTTGTGTCGGATGTGTCGAGCCGTTGCCCTTGTCTAAGGGGTCCGAGACTTGTCTTCTTCAAGTGATCTTGCTCTTTGCCTTTGTTTGGCTTTCGATCGCTTGTTGGAGTTTCTTTTTGTTCGTTTCTTTTCTTTTTCTTTTCTCTCTTGTTACTTTCGTGTGGGTGTTGTCAATGCACTCATCAAGGGGGAGATTGAGGACCATGTGTGGTTCGAGGACCGGTGGATGGTCGCTTCCTTGTGTGATGAGTGATTGACAACGTTGTGTGGACCGATTCTTGGCTAAGTATTGCGGGTGCGGGTTGCGGCTTGACTCGTGTTGGTGCAGGTGAAGAACAAGCGCGAAAGGTCGTCGCCGGTGAGGCCTCCGGTGTGGAGAAGACAAGTAGGCTTCGTTCGAGGGACCCGGTGGCCGGCGGGGGTCAAGTGAGGGCCGCATGGTGGCATGAACAAGAAGATGAAGTCATGGACGGTTTCTTGGTTGAGCCTCAAAACCAAGGTCGAGCCGGACTACGTGGGAGCCGAGTCATGAGTGGAGATTGGCGGAGGCTACACCGAGTTCGCGGGGTTTCCGGTGGTTCACCGTAAAACCACCGGGTTCCTTGGTTGATCCACAAAGCCAAGACCGGAGAACCGAAGACGGAGGTGCGGCGGCACCGGACCGGCCCGACCGGTGGGTCTGACCGGTCTGACCGGTGGGGACCTGGCTCGACGGTGAGGAGCACCGGTCTGACCGGTGTGCGACGACGCAGTCCGGAATCTTCGAAGCGGAGGACACGCGTCGGGATCGCATGGCTTGCGTCGAGGCTACGCAGGGTGTGGTTGCCGGGCATCCGTCCGATGGTGAAGACATCAAGAATTCCAAATCCGCCCTTGAGGGGCTTGTATCCCTAGTTAGTAGAGAGGGGCATTTTAGACATTCGGTTGCCGCCTATATAACCCAAGAGGTGAGAGGATGGCAGCCAACTCTTGGAACCCTAGCTCATTAGTTTTCCTATTTTCTACCTATTTTCTCTAGGTTTTCCTTAGGACTAGCAAGAGAGCTTCACGGAGAGATCTTGTAGAGAGGGATGGATGATCGGGCGGCTTGCTAGACCTTGTACGAATCCTTGTTTCATGTATAGATGATTCGGCGTGATTCCTCAAGGTTTGGATGTGTTTTCCCCGTTGTTTTTGGTGGTGATTTTCGGAGCCCTCTTCCGTGATTTCTTTGGAGTGTTTTTGGGGCTTTTCTCTTGGTGATTCGGTGGGGGAAATTTGTGGGAACCCTTCGTGGTTCTTTGGGCCGTGATCCCCCTCCCAAATCCGTGAGAAAAGTTGCTCGAATTTGGGGTTTCTTGAGTTCTTGGGTTGGAAGTGCTTTCGGCGGGATTTCTTCGATTCCTCCTTTTTGGACGAGATTCGGTGGGATTAAACTTGGCTATGGACTCCTCATGAGGTGCTCCTGATATCCCCAAAGTCTTGTTCAAGTCCGTGGAGTGATTCGGGAGATCGAGATTTGGATATGGGGGAGTTGACCCGCGGGTCTTTGTTCATCCCGAGCGCCAGGCTACACCGGTCGGACCGGTGCTCTTGACCGGTCCCCGACCGGTGCAAGCCCTTGTGGGTTTTCGCTCGGGTGAGTGTCTTGGTGCGTTCTTTGTTGTCCCGTGGTGCTGCTGTTTCGAGTTTGGGTTCGTTTGGTGGTCGGTTGGCCTGTTTGGTGCCTTGGGGGCTTTCTGGCTGCCATCGGTCTGACCGGTGCGTCTCACTGGTCTGACCGGTGTAGAGCCACTTAGTGAAAGTGCTCAGGTTCACCAGCAGGGACCGGTCTGACCGGTGGTGCTCACCGGTCTGACCGGTGTGGGTCTGTAGACTCGGGGTTTGTTGTTCCGCTGCGTTCTCGAGTCGGAAGGTTGTGTGTGTTGGTTCCTAGGTCCAGTGGCACTCCAGTGGCTACGTGGGCTTGGCCAACTTGGGTAGTGAGTCGGAGACGTGTGTTGGAAGTCGTGTTCGTCTTGTTGGAGTTCTCATCTCCATCGAGAAGAATTTTTATCGGCTCCCATTCACTCCCCCCCTCTCTGGTTCGCCGTATCGGTCCTTCACTAGATCTATCAAAGATCGAACAACCTCACAAAGAGGGGTTGGGGAGAGCTAGAATGCCTTTGGCTTAGAAAGGAATAGCAAGGAAGCACATCAGCAAGCTTAGGAACAACAGCTTGCAACAGTGGGGGTTGAAGGGTATAAATACCCGACTCCCCAAAAATTAGACATTGGAGTTAAAACTCGGAATCTTCGGGAAAACTCCCAGATACTCTGGACTTCCCAAAACTAGCTGTTACAAGCTTCAGTGAAAACTGGTGCCACTGAGTTCCCAAACTTGGTGCCACTGAGATTTCAAAAACTAGCCGTTGGGCCGGCTGACACAAAACTGGTGCCACCGGGTTTCACACAGGGTCAAACCCGAAGACATGTACGTGTGGTTTTTGTGTCTCTCTCAACTCACATGGGTTACTTGAGCACTGAGACATTATCAAAACTCCTTATGATGCATCCCTCCTGATAGTACGGCGTACCTATACTCAAGATCAAATATAAATGCAATATTAGAACTCTTGAGCTTCTTCTTCAAGAATACCCATACTTGATCAATATATCCTCATGAGAGATCCATCCATCAATGTCTCATTGATTTGAGCACTTCTACCTTGAGCTAGTGACTTGGATCTTTATTCGAGAATGAAACCCAGTCCTTGATCAAGTCACCCTTCACATGTCTCAACGAATATGTAATGCTTCTTCATTGCTTCTCTCGATTAGGCTCGACTTGATACCTCGAAACTTTCCAAGCTATAGCCACTTCACCCTAGCCAAGCACATGGTCCAAGTCACTACTTGGTCAACCTTAGCTTAGTACCTCGTTGCTAATCCCTTGCTTGATTTCTTCATCCATTCATTGCCAATTTGAGTTAAGCTTTGATTCAACATCAAGAGTGGGGTGCAATTGAGATCATGCCTTCTTTTAATTTAAATATCCCTTTTGATTATAACAAGATTCTTCCTTCAATAAGAGATCATCCAATGTTCCAATATCAATGTGCATCTATCTTATCCTTCATTAGCTTGTCATATGCCATCTATATGCTTCATGGGATTAAACATATCAAATATCATGACATTCATCATTGAGTTAAGCCATTTCACAATATGAGGCTAAAACCATGCCTCAACTTATCCTGTATACACATAGCTTGTTTTCACCATGTAGATAACCAAGGTCATATACTATGCTTTGTTATTTATATGTTACCGCTTGCTCACATGCTTAATAAAGAAATTAGACCTTTAATCTAGTTGTAATTCAATACGCAAAAACCCACTTAAGGGCCTAGATGCCTTTCAGTTTGGCGGCTTCGAGCGTGGTCCTCGTTGTCGCCTCTCTCGCCATCACCGCAGCAGCAGCCACATGGGCGACAACCATCTGCATCTCAAGCTGGGCCCTCTCTGTGTGGAGCTCATTGATCGCGCGCACTCTGCTCCGGCCTGATGCCGTGAGTGTCTGTTTCTGGAAAGAGAAGATATCAACTACATATCGGAAGAACAAAAGAAGTTAAAGGTGGGTCACCACATCAAGAGAACTTAACATCGTCGCGGGAAGAATAAGCTCGTCAAACGCCTGACGCGCCCACGACAACCTGCGCTCGAGGTTATTGCACACCACGGACTCCTCATCCTCCTCGGCGTCATCACCCACCTCGAAGGCGGCTGTCGGTGTTTTAGACCGGCAAACCTACCAAGGGGGCACACGAGGTAGTAGATTGTGCGGTAAGGATCATGATCGGGAGACTGAGAACTCGAAGGTATGCGCAAGGACACGGGACACAAGATTTATACAGGTTCGAGTTGCCAAGGTGGCGAACCCTACGTCCTATTTGGGGGATCAAGTATGGCGCCCTGCACTTGGTGTTGGGTTGTTCAGGTGCCCAGCTAGGTACCCGGCCCTCCTTTATATAGTCCAGGGGGCGGGTTCCTAGTCGGTTACAAGGCAGGAGTCCTAGTAGGATTACACGGAACGAGTCCTAGTAGGATTACAGTGGAATTCTAGTAGGAGTCTGTCTTCTTCCTTCCTTGCATGAGTACTCAGGGAGTATGCCCGACAAGCCCCCGAGCACGTTGTAGTCGAGAGTAGTAGTTCGAGTAGTCTTGAAGCCTCTTCGAGTAGTTCTTGAGTTTCCTCGAGTACTGTGTGGAGAAGAAGTGTGGTTGCAAAATCGCACTCCATATGGAGTAGCCCCCGAGCCTTAGGTTGAGTTGCAGACTCTAGCTGAGGGTCAATCTTGATTCCAAATCTTCCGTCTTGAAAAATTTGAATGATGGGTGTAGCATAGCGGCCCCGGAACCTTGAAATGATTAGGTAATCAATCCAAGGGTCTTTAGTGTTCGCAAAAGCCATCATCCGAGTATTCTTGCAGCGTGTAGCCCCCGAGATAAGAGAGCCGTATGAGCTACGTTGAGTAGTTGTTGGTGCAGAGCCCCCGAGCTTGAGAGCGAGCGAAGTATGCTGAAGTTATCCTCGAGTAGTATGTTGAGTGCAGCCCCCGAGCTGGAGAGATTCCGAGTAGTAATTTGACATCGAGCCATGGAGCTTGAGAAGTAGCCGTGCCGTCAGAGCGGACTTTAGGTGCGACCAAAGTCGACTTTAGATGCCGGCAGAGTGGACTTTAGAATGCGACTTGAAAACCGAAGTCGACTTTGTGCCGCGCGGAGCGGACTTTAGATGCGACTTAAAAACCGAAGTCAACTTGAGTTGCCGCACAAGGTGGACTTTGAGATGCGACTACAATAGTCGACTTTGTGCCACGCGGGGTGGACTTAAGATGCAAAAAACAAAAAGTACTTTCCAGAAAGCCAAAGCGAATGAAAAATCCGAGAAAACGAGTAGTTTTGCCGCCGGAGCGGGCTTAAGATTGCAACCGAAGTCGGCTTGTGCCACCGGAGTGGGCTTGGATGCGACCGTTAGCGTCGACTTGTGCCACCGGAGTGGGCTTGGCTGCGACCGTTAGCGTTGACTTGTGCCATCGGAGTGGGCTTGGGTGCGACCATTAGCGTCGACTTGTGCCACCGGAGTGGGCTTGAGTACCTGAGCCATGGATTTCAGACCCAAGGTACGATTGCCGCCAGAGCGGGCTTGAAGGTGTGACCAAAGTCAACTTGTGTATCTGGGCCATGGATTTCAGACCCAAGGTACGGGTGCCACCGTAGTGGACTTGAAGGTGCGACCGGAGTCGACTTGTGTACCTGGGCCATGGATTTCAGACCCAAGGTACGGGTGCCACTGTAGTGGACTTGAAGGTGCGACCGGAGTCGACTTGTGTACTTGGGCCATGGATTTCAGACACAAGGTATGGAGCACGAGTATTTAGGGTACTTGGACCCATGGTACAGAGCGTGAAGACCACGTGCAGCTAGGTTCCATCGTCGCCAGGACCCAAGGGCCACTTACAGCTAGGTTCCATCGGAGCTTACACACGTAGTATGCCACCGAAGCAGGTGAAGATGCGACCAGAGTCGACTTTAAGTTGCCTCCTAGGGAAACCCCCCGAGTTGATGAAGTAGACTCGTGGTCACTTGATTGATATACCCCAAGAGTAGTCAGCAGAGTGTAGCTCCCGTGAAAACCCACCGAGAACCGTACACAAATGAGTAGTCGGCAAGTAGTCCTACATGATGAGGAGAACAAGCCAAGAAAGAAAAAAGTAATCATTTAAATAAATGACTTAGTTATTGCTGCCTCGGCGGTATCGTTCCGAAGCCGTGGCGGTCGGCGATGGAGCCACGACGGTTGTTGCTGAAGTTGACTAGTCAGAGTTGATTCCGACTAGTTGTTGGGGGCGTGACTGCCGTTCTCGACTAGTTTGGAAAACAAGTTGAGATGAATGGTCAACGCGATGCGACCGGAAGACGACGTCGTGGCGGTGCATGGCATACTTGAAGTAGAGCCAGTGTTGCCACGAGACAAGTAGTCACGACGCACGGTGTGGCTGAAGTAGAGCCGGTGTGGCCGCAAGACGAAGTCGCGACACACGGATTAGTCGACGATGTGTCGCGTGACGGGCCGCGCGACGTGCCGAGGCACCCGGACGCGCGGCGTAGGCGAAGTAGTTGACGACGAGCATACGCGAGGTGGGGTAGTCGACGACGAGCGGCGTGACGAGCCGCGGGACGAGCCGCGCGACGTGCCGAGGCACCCGGATGCGCGGCGGAGGCGAAGTAGTCGACAACGAGCCCGCGCGAGGCGGAGTAGTCGACGACAAGCGCCGCGACGAGCCGCGGGACGAGCCACACGACGCGGAGTAGTCGACGACGAGCGCCGCGACGAGCCGCGTGACGAGCCGCGCGCGACGTGCCGAAGCACCCGGACGCGCGGCGGAGGCGAAGTAGTCGACGACGAGCAGCGCAACGAGCCACGCGACGAGCCACACGATGTGCCGAGGCACCCAGACGCGCGGCATGGGCGAAGTAGTCGACGACGAGCGATGAGCCGTGCGACGTACCGAGGCACCCCCAGACGCGCGGCGTGGGCGAAGTAGTCGACGACAAGCGATGAGCCGCGCGATGTGCCGAGGCACCCAGACGCACGGTGTGGGCGAAGTAGTCGACGACGAGCCGCGCAACGAGCCACGAGACGAGCCGCGCGACGTGCCGGGGCACCCAGTCGCGTGGCGTAGGCGAAGTAGTCGATGACGAGCCTGCGCGAGGTGGAGTAGTCGACGATGAGAGGCGCGACGAGCCGCGTGACGAGCTGCGCGACGTGCCGAGGCACCCGAACGCGCGGCGGAGGCGAAGTAGTCGACGACGAGCCTACACGAGGCGGAGTAGTCGACGACGAGTGGCGCAATGAGCCACGCGACGAGCCGCGTGATGCGGAGTAGTCGACGACGAGCGGCGAGATGAGCCACACGACGTGCCGAGGCACCCAGACGCTCGGCGTAGGCAAAGTAGTCGACGACGAGCCGCGCAACGAGCCACACGACGAGCCGCGCGACGTGCCGAGGCACCCGGACGCGCGGCGTAGGCGAAGTAGTCGACGACAAGCGATGAGCCGCGCGATGTGCTGAGGCACCCAGACGCGCGGCTTGGGCGAAGTAGTCGACGGCGAGCGTCGTGACGAGCCGCGCGACGTGCCGAGGCACCCGGACACGTGGCGTAGTTGATGTAGAGCCGCTGCAGTCGGGAGATGAGTACTCACAGTGCACGACGAGGTGGACGTAGAGCCGCTGCAGTCGGGTAACGAGTAGTCGCGGCGCATGGCAGGGTTGAGGTAGAGCTCGTGCGACTGAAGGCGACGTAGCCACGCTCGCTTACATCTTTGGTGTGCATCAAGCGGAGACCTTGGAGCTTCCTTGTGCACCTCTGTGTGCGTGTAGCTGATTTACACCAAGATGACTTTGCTACGACAGTAGAAAAATCTTGGAGCCTTGTGGTTACTTGTGTGTGTGCGTGTACGACTTTTGCTGAATTCAATTTGCAGACGTACGGACAACAAAACATGGTCTGATTGCGATGCTCATTGCATGGCACCATGAGTGATCCGAACTCGGTGGCTGCACGACGCAATGCAAGTGCTCTGCTCCACCTCGAAACTCGACAAGAAAATTGATTCCTGGACGAACTCTGTTTCGAGGATGATTAGCTTGGAGGCTCAACGAGATCAAGTAAGCTTTGGATTCCGCCTTCAATAGATTTGCTTCATAGGAGATGTACGTGTTCGAGTAGTAATCCACTCATTGCTAATTCGATCTCGCCTTGAATTTTGATGTAGCGACACGACGACATTAGTCGTTGACTTGTAACAACCTTGCCGCAATGCAAGGTAGATTGATCTTGTTGCTTGAGGTCCTTCAAATTCGCCCGGTGGTGATGATCACCCCTAACTGGCGCGCCAGCTGTCGGTATTTTAGACCGGCAAACCTACCAAGGGGGTACCCGAGGTAGAAGATTGTGTGTTGAGGATCGTGATCGGGAGACCGAGAACTCGAAGGTATGCGCAAGGACACGTGACACAAGATTTATACAGGTTCGAGTTGCCAAGGTGGCGAACCCTACGTCCTGTTTGGGGGATCAAGTATTGTCGGTGCGGAATATGGTCCCGACACTAACCAGTAGAAAGCGCCGAGGTCTATCCCTCAATGGTCGATGCTAAGCAATAAGAGACACGGGATTTATCCTGGTTCCGGCCGAGGGGGCCGTACGTCCAGCAGTGGTGTGCTCAAGGCACTATATTGCTCAGCACCGGGGGTGCCTGTAGTGGGGCTGCTACAAGCAAGGCGGGAGAGGAAGCGTGGCTTCCAAGTCCCTGGTGTAGTGGCTGAAGATGTTGTGGGAGAATTGGAGAACAAGTGCGTGGCGCAGCCTGTCTCGTGTGGTGTTGTGTCTGTCTTCCCCCTGCGGCAGGGGGGTTCGTCCCCCTTTTATAGGTCAAGGGGGGAGTGAATTACATGCACGCCGCGCTACCTAGCTACGTGAAGGGGCGTGGCGTGCTATGCTGTAGAGTGGGCGGCCGTCCGGACGATCCTTGCAGCGATTCGGCCATCATGGCCTATCTTGTACCCAAACAGTGGCGGTTCGAGGGTAGGAGGGCAGCGGATGGCGATGATGTCCTCTGATGGGCTCGAGAGAGCTGCTGACGTTGGCCCGTACGGAGTACAGGGATAGGTGAAACAGCGTCCCGTTCCTATACGCTTCACCGTACCGGAGTTGTTGCTACAGCGCCGGGCGTGCGCCCGCACGCACGGGGGCGGCCGCCATGCCGTAACAAAGTGCGGGGATGGCGTTCCTCCCGCCTAGCGCCTCCACCCCAACCCCCGTAGGGTCACAAGAAAGCAAATCGAGGGTGAAGCCGGCCCCCTTCGAGGGCTCGCACGTTAGCCGCATCGGGGCGCACGGCGTTACGGGACCGACACCGGCCGCGCCGCACGCTCCCTTCCCACGGGGATGGGGATGGGCTCCCTCCCGGGGAGTTGGTGCGGCGCACCGGGCGTGAGCCCCGGGCGCATGATGGCACCGTCCCGCCGGTGTCGTGGCGTTAAATGCCCAAGGTACGGGGGTAGGCGCACGCGAGCGGGCGCCCTCGAGCGAAGCGGACCCCGGTTGAGGGCGAGGCGGACCCTCGAGCGAGGCGGAGTCCGCCCGAGGGGGAGCGGACCCTCGAGCGGGCGGCACCCCGCCCGAGGGGAGCGCACCCCCTCGAACGGGACGGAGCCCCCTCGAGGGAGGCGCGTACCCTCGAGCGAGGCGAAGCCTGCTCGAGGGGATCTTCAAGAGGGCCACCATGGTGGGCCGTTGAGGTCCTTTGCAGCGTGGGCCGTATCCTGCACGATTAGGCAAAGTGTATTTTGGTTTTGTTGCAGGTTTTAAGTGGGGATTTTTCCCGGTTATTAAAGGGGACCCCTAGGGCTGTCCCCGACAAGTATGGCGCCCTGTGCTTGATGTTGGGTTGTTCAGGTGCCTGGCTAGGTACCCGGCCCTCCTTTATATAGTCCAGGGGGAGGGTTCCTAGTCGGTTACAAGGCAGGAGTCCTAGTAGGATTACATGGAACGAGTCCTAGTAGGATTACAGGGGAATTCTAGTAGGAGTCCGTCTTCTTCCTTCCTTGCATGATTACCCGGGGAGTATGCCCGACAGCGGCCGCCCACGAGAATTGGGCGAGGTCGAGGATCTGAGCATTGCCATCCTCAAGGTCCGGCAGCTGGGCCGCGCCAGAGCCCTCCCCGGTCTCTTGTATCTCCGGGGAGGTGGCCCTCTCCGCACCCTCGGGAGCATCGAGCTCTTGTGGAGGCGCGGGGGGTTGGCTTGTCGCGGGTGCCACCTCATCGAAAGGAGCGGCGAGCTGAAGAGACGAAAACTCCACCACCTCAGCTGCTCTGACGTCCGCTCCCGCGGTCGGAGGCCGGGGCGCAACCATGATTGACTCCGCGCCTGCCCCGAGCCCCCAAGGACCTCCTCTGCCACTTCCGACGCGGCTGGGAGCACGGGACCTCCAACATCTCCACCCTAGCCCGGCGTCGGTTGCCCCACCGTGGTAGCACCTGACACAGGTTCATCACTGGCGGACGCCGCCACTTCAGCAGAGGTCGCAGCCGCAGGCGCCGCGACATCGGGGACCTCAACCTCAGACTGCACCGGTTCGGACAGCATGTGCTCCAGCACGACCTCATAAATGTCCCAGTCGTTGCTCGGGAGCTCAGTGGTGTCAAGATCGATGACCTCGAAGTTGATGGTGGACAAGGCGCCAGACGCCGACGCTTTCGTCACGCCTCCACCCACCAACGCTGTCGCGGGCACCAGAGTCTCTGACGCCGCCGGCGCGGTGGCTTCATGGTCCCTAGTCGATGATGGCAGGGGTGCGGTCTACTCGGTGGACACCATCACGACGTCGTTGCCGTTCGGGGCGGCCCCGACCTGCGACTCCGACACTATCTGGGAAACGGTTGCCTCCGCGAGCGCCTGCCCCTCTCCCGAGTTGTCGGCAGCGGACGGCGGAGGTGGCGCTGCCGACCCCACCACTTCGGTGGCCACGACCAGCCGGCCCTGAGCTTGATCAGCCAACGGCTCCGCGTATGGAGGCTAGGAACGGGGTTCGGAAGGCGGGCCATGCGCGCTTAGCACCACGCGTTTCAGGGGCGTGAGGCTAAGCACGTCGGTGTCGGTATGGCTGCAAAAAAGGAAGGCCAGCAGTTGAAAGGTGAACAAGACGAAAAATTCAAGATGACAAGAACATCGGGAGAAGAAGCTTACATTCTGGAGCGAACGCTGGCCCTCTTCA
Organism: Cenchrus americanus; assembly: GCA_947561735.1. NCBI lineage: Eukaryota > Viridiplantae > Streptophyta > Magnoliopsida > Poales > Poaceae > Cenchrus > Cenchrus americanus. The sequence continues at coordinate 121,053,452 of OX387242.1, read as the reverse complement.
CCGGTCGGTCCGATGAGTCCTGCTCGGGGGTTGTTCGCTTGGCCCCAGCCAACTTAGAGGCCGACCCCCAACGCTCCGCTGACTCGGGGGCTGGTCCACTTCTCCCCGGTGGCTTGAGGGTGGTGCTGCGCTCCCTTGGTGGCTCGGGAATTGCCCTTCTGACCTCTGCCGCATCAGAGGTCGGTCCCTGACTCTCGCCGACAGAAAGAGGAACATGCACGTCCGGAGCCCCACCACCCCGGATGACCAAAGATTGGAGGCGTCGCGGGAGAACTCCATGTCAGTCCCCTATAGCGCACTCAACGTCGACGCCGGCGTCTTCGACCTTGCCCTCGACGGGCGCCTCTGCAGGGAGTCTGCGTCTGAGTGGTCGGAGCCATCGAAGAGATGGCGGGATGAGGACTCGTGTTCCGCTGGCCGCCTGGGCGAGTCGTCCCGGTGAGGCGGGTCCCTCTGCACCTCGAAGGCACCTAGGCTGCCAGGCGTCATGTGAGAATGGGTCACCCACTGATCTTCTCGGATGAGGCGGGCCACCGACCGCAACCTCAAACCCATGCCCTTCTCACGAGCGGCGGGCTCCGACCGCCGCGACAAGGTCACTTCCACCGCTCGGGGTGGCGAGGTTGTAGACAACCCCGACATGTCGCTCCAATCAACTGCGGCACTGGGCTCGTCGCTGCTCCACATTACCTCCGGTGACGAGTCTTCATTGGAGGAGACATTGTGCTCCCCCGCCTTGCGCCACTTAATGAGGTCGTCGTTCCAATCGCGCTTGGTGATCTCCTGCTCCTTGTGGTGCGCCTTGCGCGCAGCCCGTCGTTTCTACGCGGTCGCCTGGTTTCGCTTGAAGATCACCTCCTCCGGGAGAGGTGCCTTCGCCGACACAAGATGGGCACACTTCAACTAAAAAGCAAGGGGTGGGCAGGGTAGCGATCATTAGGAATCTTCGATAAAGATCGACACTAACCCGAGAAAACAAGCCTGCGAGGAACTTGTCGAGAGAAGAAACAACTCACAAATTTTTCAGTCTCCCCGTTGGGGAGCACTGAAAGAAGCTGCGCTGGCGGCCACGTAAACGTCGACTTCCTGATCGCCAACGCCATGCAACGCTGGATCTCGTTCAACGACAGGAATTCGGGCGCAGACATGGTCCCTGTCCAGGGGGCCTGTCGGCCGTCATCTCGCAGAGGTGCAGCGGCCATCTCCGGAGCGGTACGACCCCCCCCCCCCCCCGGGCGTGGTACTGATAAATGACGGTCGCCAGGGTGACCTCGGCTCCTCAGAGGCGGGTCAACACCACCTAGTGATCCTTGAGCAACTTCTCCTGCTCCGCCTTCGGGGGACCATCGGTCCAATTCCTCCACGCCTGCTGATGGAGTTCCCGGTGAACGTCGGCAGTGCGAACTCGGTGTCATTCCTCAAGTAAAACCACCCCTTGTGCTAGCCGCTGTTCGAGCTGGTCAATGAGGACGGGATGTATCTGTCGCCCCAACCTTGCTTCATCCGGACGCTGGCGCAGCCGATCGTAGCCGCCTTGGAACCATCCTTAAAGCATGAAAACATGAAGAAGTACTTGAAGAGGTGCCAATGGGCACTTATCCCCAAGTACCCCTCGCACATCGCCTTGAACGCCACCATTTGTTGGATGTTGTTCGGATTAAGGTGTTGCAGCTGAAGCCCGAACTCATAGAGGACCGCCCGGATGAACCGCCCGGCGGGGACGGAGAAGCCGAGCTCGTGGAAGGCCACGAACGAGACAACATAACCCTTGGGCGGGCACGACACGGACTCCTCCCCGGGCACCTTCCACTCCATGGCGTCAGTGAGTGGAGTGCGCTATCCGGCCTCGACAAGACAGTGCAACATCGCGTGGGACACATTGGACTGCGTCCAGTTTGACATGGCGGTGGTGAGCCTTCGAGCGGGATGACGGTGCGAGCAGTGGTGGTGTAGCAGGCGCAAGAGAGCAATGGAAGCAGGATGCAAAGGCGGAGGAAGAAGATGAGGGAGTAAAGTCCCGAATCTACGGCCAGCACGCGGTTAAAAAGGGTGAAGCGCGGTTGCTCGCCTTGAATGCTGGGCCCGCCGTGTCAGCAAAACGCTCTCCCGCGTGCGCGTGCCCCGGCGTAACAGGCACCCGCCTGCGTGACGCCTCGATTCCCATAGAGCCCGGGAACCTGCGTCATCCCCGCTTGATCACTTCAAATTGTCTCGTCCGTCACAACGGCTAGGACGCTCACGCCTCCCGCATCATCCGCATCGACCACGTCACCCACATCGTCCACGACGTGCATGACTACCCCAACGGAACAATTTGGGGACACAACAACAATAATGAGGTTTAAAAGCCCGCAAGTGAGTCTACAACTCACTCGCGGGCTCGAGGGCTACATCCGGCAGATGCGCTCGCTCGCACCCACCGGGAAGACCGAGAACAAGAATCAACACCAGGCCTTCTCAGCTGATCCTGTGCGCGAGTCCTTGACTCCCTATGAGGCTCGGGGGCTACTGATGAGGGCCCAAATTAGGGCCCCCCTTGGACGGTGAGGTAATTTCTCTTGAGGTGAAGTCTTCTGACACCATTGACAATGTGAAGGCCAAGATTGACAGCGTGAAGGCCAAGATTCAAGACGAGGAGGACTAAGGACCCCTGTCAAGACCATCACTGGCAAGACGTCTGTTGGTATTTGTTAAGCCTACAAAAATATTATGATGGATAATCCGCAAGCGCACGGATACCGGTGATTATTCCACCCGGGAGAGGGTTTTAAATATTGAATCCACAGAGAGAATGGTAAAGAATAGAGTATTTGAGGTATATAACTAATCAACTGACTAGCTATCAAGGACTTGACAAAAAGAGAGATAAGGAAAACTTAAGGATGTTTGGTTCTTATTCTCACGAGCTATGTCTATATTGTTCTTATGGGGTGATTGTCTAAAGGCACACTTAGGAAAGGGAACCTCTCGAGAATCTATGCGGGGAGTTCTACGGTTTCTATAGACGGGAGGTGGTCTACGAAAGACTCAATGGTACTGTAGCCACCACGATCTACCACACGATCCGGAAAATAGAAGGCATTCACAAGCTAGCTAGTCTAAGCACCATGCTTACACTAAACATGCAACTTTAATTCAAGAGCGACAGGAATTAAAGTACACAAAGAGTTATGAATTGTAAGAATAATAAAAACAATGTTGCTCAATTGAATAAGTAGTCGATCTTTCCACAAGGTCTCAGGATCAGGCTCCAATGGAGTTGATCCCAGAGGTAGAAGATGAAGAGGAGACACTGACAGGTCTGGGCCTTCCTTCAGCTTCGCCTCTACCGCTCTCTAATCCACTCAAACAAGATTAGCTAGATCTAAAGAGATCGTGGCTCTAATCTATCAACTTGATACTAACTCTCCAACTCTAATTCTAAACTAGAGCTCTAATCTCAGGTAGGCATGGAGGATCGGATAGAATGAGTTGTTCTCCACCCTGGGGTCAGGGGGTCTGCTTATATAGTCCAGAGGAGATGACGTACATCGTAGGATCAAACCGACCTAAACATGTGGTTTAGATTGATCTTCATAGGTGGTGGAGGAACATTCCAGAAGTCAGGCCCATTTGGGGCCAGGTGGTGGCCGAATGGCCCCACCATTGGGCCGGTCGGTTTGGTGTGGGCCCCCCTCGGGGTCTACTTCGGCCAGGTGGGTCCTTGATCCTTCTAGATGCTTCTTTCTTAAGTGCTAAGTCACGTTGAGTTCTGGAGCCTTCTGGAGTCTTCTAGAATGGTTTTTTTGCATATTTTCTGAAAAGTCCCTGTAAATTCATAGTTTCACCAAAACTCGTGGAAATTGTCAATATAAACCCTAATAAGGTGATCTAATTATATTTTAGTCCTTTTTCCAGTAAATGTGAGGGATAAAATTCATAGATAAAAAGTGCCAACAACATCCTGTTCCCGACTAGTTGGGGGCTTCTTCGACCAGTTCCCCACTAGAGGAACTGTCGGAGTTTTATATCCAGCAACCTCCATACGGGGTACCCGTCGGAGAGTAGATAGTGGGCATCGCCAGACCAGGAACTCGAAGGTATGCACGAGGACACAAGACACAAGATTTATACAAGTTCGGGTAGCCAGAGTAGCGTACCCTACATCCTGTTTGGAGTAGTATTGCCCCTTGTGCTTGGGTGTTGTTCCCCGGAGGGATTGTGGATGTGTTCCTAGGGACCTGACCCTCCTTTATATAGTCCAGGGGTGGGTTCCTAGTCGGTTACAAGGTAGGAGTCCTAGTAGGATTACACGGTATGAGTCCTAGTAGGATTACAGGGGAATTCTAAGAGGAGTCCGCCTTCCTCCTTCCTTGCAGGTACCCGGGGTGTATGCCCGACAAGCTCCCGAGCACATTGTAGTAGAGAGTAGTAGTTCGAGTAGTCTTGAAGCCTCTTCGAGTAGTTCTTGAGCGTACTCGAGTACTGCTTGGAGAAGTCTTCAATAGTACTTGAACTGCCACAAGGCTGGAAGGTGGTCCAGCTCATCAGTCTTGAAGTCGAGATTATATGGAAGTGCGATTGCGAAATCACACTACATATGGAGTAGCCCCCGAGCCTTTGGTTGAGTCGTGAACTCTGGCTGAGGGTCGATCTTGATTCTGCTTCTGTCTTGAAAAATCAACTGATGGGTGTAGCCTAGTAGCCCCGAGCCTTGGAATGATTGAAGAATCAATCCAAGGGTCTTCAGTATTCGCAGAAGTCATCATCCGAGTACTCTTGTAGCATTTAGCCCCCGAGCTTATCGCCAGGAGAGCCGTAGGAGCCACGTTGAGTAGTTGTTGGTGTTGAGCCTCCGAGCTAGCGAGCTAGCGGAGACTACTCGAGTTGTCGTCGAGTAGTGATTTGGTGTGTAGCCCCTGAGTTTGGGAACTAACCGCACCGATGGAGGTACGCGGAGCGTACTGGAAAGTCGTCGCCGGAGCTTGACCTGAAAGTAAAGATGCGTACATTATGTAGCATTTTTTAGAAATTGAATCTACTAATGACAAATACAAATATGAATATAAATGTAAATGTCATGTGTCATGCTCTTGTTGTGGTCGTAAGGCGTCGAGTAGTTATCTTGATGCGATTTAGCGCCCAGTCTCTTTGGTCGTTGTTTAGCCATAGCCGATGGGGGCATGGAGGCATGATAGGAGAGCTGGTTTAAGCGCCTGATCTCTGAGGAGTCTGTTTAGCCATAGTCGATGGGGACGTGGAGGCATGACAGGAGAGTTGATGCTTTGCGTGGATCAGGGCGTGTGCTACTAGAGCGAGACCATTAAGAGGTAGACGAAAGTAGTCGCGAGGCAACAAGAGAGATCGCATTTGCTCGTTGTTCCGCATGGCGGGGAGCAATATTGCGCAATGCCTCCTCAGGGTGTAGCCATTGTGCGCCTCCAGCACTCAGTACACGAAACGTCATGGCAAGAGCCTCCTAATTTGGTGCACCAAGCCTGTGGCAGTCGGTCGACATCCCCAAGGAATAATTGGCACGGTGTAGCTCTGCTGGCAGATAGCCGTCGAGAGGCGTACACGAAGTAGTCTTTGGTGTTGGTTCCTGTATGTGGCAAACAAGCCAAAGAAAAATAATTATTGAAATAATTGACTTAGCTTGATTCGTGGACGAGTGTCGACAAAGACGTAGCGGTCAGTAATGGAGCCACGACGGTTGTTGCTGAAGTCGGCTAGTCGGAGGTGGATCTGACTAGTTGTTGATGTCGTGGGAGCCGTCCTCGACTAGTTTTCTAGTCGAGACTAGTCGAGGTAAGTAGTTGAGGTAGTCGTACACGAGTTGGTGCAGCCGGACGTTGACGTAATGGTACTTGTGTACATCTGTCGTGTGCGGCAAGTGAAGGTCTTGAGGTCTCCTGGGAGCCTTGGTGTATACAGGGACGTGTGGATGTAGTGGAACTCCATAATTCTACTTTTGCACAAAGTAGTTGGAGTTGTTGTCGGTGTTTTAGACCGGCAACCTACCAAGGGGAGTACCCGAGGTAGATGAATGTGGCCTCGCTGAGATCGGTAACTCGAAGGAAGAGAGACGTGGCACACAATTTAGACAGGTTTGGGCCGCGAGGTGCGTAATACCCTACGTCCTGTATGTTGTGTAGCTCTGGATTGATTGGGTGTGTTTACAAGATGGTGCGTATGAGAGAGGTAAAGGTCCCTGCCTCGCCTTATATAGCCCGGGAGGCAGGGTTACAAGTCAGTTTGGGGAGAGAGTACTAGTTGTGTACGTCTAGGAGTTCTCTACATGGTACAGGACATGCATAGCTTCCTATCCGAGTACTTATCCACCGAGGTCCTTGCGCTTCACGCCAACGGGTGCCGTGCAGCCCAAGTCGAGTAGTCCTAGGGGCCCACCGAGTAGTCGGTCCTGGTACCCACCGAGGTAGTGGGCCTAGGGAGGTCCATACGACAAGCCCCCGACTACTTTGTAGTCGAGTAGGATAGTTTCGAGTAGTCTTGACGTCCTTGACGAGTAGTCCTCAAGCGTCCCCGAGTACTACAAGCCAAAAGTCCTCAAGAATACTTGAAGCATCCCGAGGCTGGAAGGTACTCCAGCTGATCCTTGAGTAGTCTTGAAGTCTTCTCGAGTAGTTCCCAAGCGTCCTCGAGTTCTTCTCTTGAAGGTCTTCAATAGTACTCACCTTGTCTTGAAGACGAAACCATATGGAAAATGTGATTCGAAGAATCGCATTCCATATGGAATGTAGCCTCCGAGCCTTAGGTCGAATCGTAGATTCAAGCTGAGGGTCAATCTAAAGTTCTGCCAAGATTATCCCGTAAAATCCGAAGAAAAAACGAAGGACACGTGGCACTGAGCCCCCGAGCCTTGAGTCAAGTACTTCCTCTCGAATTGAAGGGTCATCTTGATTGTAGAATGTGTCCTGAGTTGCTCTTGAGTCTTGTCGTTACCAAGGAAATTTAGCAGATGTAGCCGAGCCCCCGAGATGGAGCGCATCGAGTACTGGAAGGTGAAGGGTCAGGCAGCCGCCGCTGAGTCAGCCACCGACACATATCCATCTGGTCGTTGCAATGTCGCTTGCTAGGTTATAAATAGACGTTGAAACCCTTAGGGTTTTTCATTCCCTGTAGTAACAGCTGCGTGAATAGATCCATCCAAGTTTCCTTCCTCTATCACTTTTGCTCTCGTGGCTTAGATCGAAAGTCAACGCGCGCTGCCACCACTTGCCACCAGCGCAGCCCCCGAGCGAATGCAAGTGAAGACCCCGTGCACTTGGAGGATGAAGCCATCGCCGTCCAAGAGCTCGAAGGCACGTGTCGGAAAGAAGAGGTCCCGAAGCGAAGCAAATGGATCTGCTCAGGGGTTGTCGCCGCCAACTTCTCCCCCGCACCCCAATCCGGCCAAGGAGTGGAAGAAATCCAAGATGAAGACTGAAGACCTACTGGCGCTGGTGAACAGCGGGTTCTTGCGGGAGAAGGAGATGGACATGTGGCGCACCGCCGCGGGCGACCCGTACCCCATGGAGAAGAACCCTGACGAAGTCCCCATGTTCGCCAGGTTCGTGGAGTGCGGATTAGCACTCCCGACCTCAGATTTCTTCAAGGGTCTTCTCAATTACTACGGTATCGAGTACTTGAACTTCAACCCGAATGGCATTTTTCACCTCTCCGTCGTCGTGCACTTCTGTGAAGCATTCGTGGGAATCAAGCCCCACTGGATCTTGTTTCGGAAGTTCTTCCATGTGAAGCCGCAGCCAAGCACCAACGACCCGCGAGTAGTCGGAGGGGCTGGCATCCAGATGCGAGAAGATGCGGTCGATTAGTACTTGGCGTACAAGCTCATCAATTCGAACCAAGACTAGAAGGCCAAGTGGTTCTATATCACTAACCACCACCCAAAGCTGTCGAAGCCAAGCGGGAAGTAGCCGAAGCATCGGGCATGGTGGAACACAGAGCCGACGATGCAAGAGGGTATTCAACTACCCGAGTTGATGCTGAAGATCAAGGCCTTGAGAGAGGCCGGACTAAGGGCCGAGCATGTGGCCTTCAGCTTCATGAAGAGGAGGGTGCAGCCGCTGATGGCTCGCGACACCCTTGGGTATCAGTACACAGGCGACGAGGATACGTCAAGGATGCCCGGCCATGAAGTCGACGATGAAGACATTGTCGAGAGGCTGGGCAAGATATTCAAGGATATGCCACCGTACACTCCTTGCCCAGTCCCCGAGTACTCCGCAGCTCGTCCACGAACAAGGTACGTAGTAGTCGCTTCTGCCTCTGAGTACTGATTGTCCTAGAGTAGTCGCGCTCACCAAAGTTGTTTGCTGCAGGATGACATCGCAAAGTTTGTCTCCGATCTAACTCCCCCTCCTCGACTTGTAAATATTCCAAAGGAGAGCCAGAGCAAGGTGAAGGAACACCACGAAGTCAGCGAGGGTGACGACACCGTCACCATTGAAGACACATCCGACGAGGAGGATGGGGAAACGCTCTAAGAGCGATTTTAGCTCCGGTCCAGGTTCAGACGACCTGGACTACCCCATGTACCCCTTGTTGATGATCTACTGACTAGCTTGGAGGCTAGTCTTCCTGCGCCGCCACGAAGGCCGCACAATGTGGCACGGAAACGCGTCACCAAGAAGCTAAAGGTGACAGGATCCACGTCTCCCGAGGTATGTTCTTCGAGTAGAATAGTCGAGTACTTGTCTTGAAGCATTGCATATTGACAGTATAATCTGGAGTTGTCGCAGGACATTCCATTGTCCGAGCCCGTGGATTAGGGGGGAGAGGAAAAGCCGGACACGGTGGGAGGGCCGACTGAGAGGAGCCTTAGTCCAGCCCCCACCGTAGAAGAAATTGTGCCGGAGTCGGCACAACAGGCGGATGGTGCCGGCGAGCCGCGGGCGTCGACCGAGGAGAGGAGGCCAGAGCCCTCCACGACTACTAGAGCCGTGGAGCCAGTAATGGACCATGTTGAAGAAGAGGCGCCCGCGGAAGCCGGGCTTGTTGATATTGCCAGTATTCTTGGTGCTCCGACCGTGACTGTAGTCCGGTCCAGCTTGTAAGTGAAATCCATCCCCGAGTAGTACATGTAGTTTGGTAGTCTTGCTTGGCTGACCACCAAATTTGCACTGTGCTGGAGATCCACCGATCTGTCTTGGGAAGGAGAAGAACCCAGTACAGCGGCTGCTGAGGAGGACCCGTCACCAGCTGTTCAGGAGTCCACTCCCCTTCCCCAGGCTGAGACCGTGGTGCCGGGCGCAGAGGCTACGCCGCCGGAGGCCACCGAAGTGGAAGGTATGTAGACTGCGTGATGCCGTCTACCCCGTGTAGTAGTCGTAGCCCCCAGGTGCTGACGTCGTATGCCTTGTGATGTCAGATACACAAGTCGAGGGGGCCACGATCCCTGAAGCCGTGCCGGTTGAAGGCGTCGTGCCTGAAGCCGAGGTGCTGGAGGGGGCAGCTTCCGAACCGGAGGTGACAATAGCCCCAGAGGCCACGGAGGAGGTGCGTGACGACACGCTCCCAGAGTTGAGCATGGACGTTGTCGTCTGGTCGCTGGAGATCCAAGATGCGGAACCCATCCGTTCGGCGCCGATGTCGGACACCGCGACGACTAGTCGTGGAGGGCTCGAGCTTCTGGCGGATGAACTCATCGACCCGGCGATGGTAGCTCGCAACTTGGAGTCGATGCGCCAGGCTGAGTAGTGGATGAAGGTACGTGACAGTGCCCTAGAGTAATCGAATTCTGCAAGAATTGAGTACCTAAGTAATGGTTGTTTCCTTGTGCAGGATGTCGTGGAGAGATCCCGACAGAAATCCAATATGCTCTAGGGATATCGCGATACAGTGCTTCGGGTAGAATTGCTGGAGAAGGAGCTCAATTAGGCTAGGAAGCACGCCGCCATGATGCAATCCAAGCTGGATAGAGCCTTCACCTAGTACCATAATGAAGTACAAGAGATGCAAGTGAAGAGAGATGACTTGATTCGCAAGAACAAGTCGTTGCGCTAGAAGAATAAAGGTATGCCGTCGTAAGCCTGTCAAGTACTTATTGCGGGTACCTTGTAGTAGTCTGACATGTGTTCTTGAGCTTTGCAGATCTTGAGCCTCGTGTAGACCAGCTGAAGGCATCGGAGACCGATTTCAAGAACATCATCTACCAAGAGAAGGATGCCCGTGAGGTACTTGAGTACGAATATAAGCAGTTGTCTCATGAGTGTGTCATGCACATGGAGCTTCGTGATGATCTTGTCAATTGCTATAAATCTCTGCAGAAGCTTAATGAAGATTGCGAGAGGCTGCGCGGCCAACTCAAGGAGCTTGAATAAGTCACGCTCCCCATTGCAAGACTGCTGGTGCCTCACCCGGGCGGGCCCAAGATAGCTCCGTTGGTGGATCGGTTGAAGGAAGCCCCCGGTCGTCTGGCAACATATGTGAAGCACCTGCCGAAGTCCATACCCAACCAAGCCTTGGCGTACATGAAGTCATACTTCCCCAAGGCTCCGGTGGATGTAGTCGCAGGAGGACTAGCTGCCAATTGCACAGATGACCAGTACAAGGAGTTGCTGGAGCAGATGGCGCCCATTGCGGAAAAGGTCGCGGAGAAGCTAAACCTCTAGTAGTTGTCCTGTAGGGTTAGCTTATAGTAGAATATGTAATATAAATAGTTATGATGAACTTGTTTAAGTTTGAATGAAAATCTCCCATGATATATGGCTGAAATGAGTACTCGTGGTCGCTGTTTGTATGTGCGGAGTGCTCATCATGGAGGTGTTGCGAGTAGTAGTACTCGATAGTAGATCCATTGGAAGGAATCACAGTAAATGAGTTGATTAGAAATCGAACTTTATTACACAAAAAGGGTACACCTAGATGGCCAGGCCTGTTTACAAGTGTAGTCGCCTGGACCCGAAGGCCGCCTACGGCTTATGTAGTGCTAGGACCTGTGGCCGCTTACAGCTGTAGATCCGTTAGTAGCCGTATAGGCTGGATCTAAGACTACATGGTCTATTTGTAGAGCGCCGCTAGAGTCCTTGATGCTCTGAGCAGCCCGAGATCCGTTAGTAGCCGTTGACGCTGGATCTTGGAGCAGAAGTAGTCCGGAGACTAGTGCCTGGACCCAGAGGCCGCTTACAGCAAAGGGCCCAGCAATAGCCGTGTAGACTTGGACCCCCGGAGTAGTCGAGAGTCTACGCATAGAATCGACAGAGCTGGTTGATGTTCCACGAGTTGATGACGTTGTTGCCTTCAAGTGTTTGGAGGCGGTATGTGCCTGGTCCGGTCACCTTTGCTATCGAAAAGGGGCCTTCCCATGGCGAGCTGAGCTTGTGTAGTCCTTCCGTGTTCTGGATGCGGCGGAGGACTAGATCACCAATGTTGAAGGTGTGTTCCTTAACATTGCGATCGTGATAGCGTCGGATACCCTCAAGGTACCTTGCTGACTTGACGAGGGCGGTACAGCGAGCTTCTTCGAGTCCGTTGATATCAACTCGTCTATTGTCTTCTGAGATGCCTTCGTCGTACTGTTCTACAGTCGGCGACTCCCACATGACGTCGGCAGGTAGAATAGCCTCGGAGCTGTAGACCAGGAAGTAGGGTGACTGTCCTGTTGGCTTGGTAGGTTGAGTACGAAGCCCCCAGAGTGCATTGGGTAGTTCCTTGATCCACTTGCCCCCCTTTGTGTTAGCAGCGTCATGTAGTCGCTTCTTGAGAGCGTCGAGTACCATCCCATTGGCACGCTCGACATGTCCATTGGCCCGTGGATGGGCGACTGAGACATACCGGACGTCGATCCCACTGTTCTCGCAGTACTCCCAGAACTAATGGTTGTTGACGTTGGAACCAGGTCTGTGATGATGCGGTGGGGTAGTCCGTAGCGGTGCACAAGTTCATCCAAGAAGTCGAGTACCCTGTCGGCCTTTGAGCAGGTGACCAGCTTAACTTCGATCCACTTGGTGAACTTGTCGATGGCCACCAACACTCTGTTGAATCCTCCTGGTGTAGTCGGGAGAGGCCCAATCATGTCGAGCCCCTAGCAGGCGAAAGGCCAAGTTAGTGGTATAGTGACTAGCTTGTAGGCCGGGATGTGCTGTCGCTTGGCGAAGTACTGGCACCCTTGCCACCTTCTGACGAGTTCCTCATTATCGCCCAAGGCTGTGGGCCAGTAGAAAGCTCGTCGAAAAGCCTTGCTGACCAGCGTACGAGAAGACGCATGGTTGCCGAAGATGCCTTTGTGGATCTCCTCCAAGATGTCCTTGTCTTCTTCTCGGGGAACGCACTTCATGAGTACTCCAGAAGTGACGCCCCGCCTGTAGAGCTTGTCTCCGACTAGTACGTAAGACTTGGCCCGACGGATGATTTGCTCGGCCAAGTTCTTGTCAGTAGGAACCTTCTGCTCACGGATGTAGTCGATGAAGGGTTGTCGCTAGTCCACGTCTATCATCATGACCTCCTGGCTAGCTTGAGAAGGCACTGGGTCAGTGGTCGCGGGCGCCGGCTCTGGGATGGACGGCGCATGAAGCTCGTGAACGAAGACTCCCGCTGGTACTTGTGCACGAGTAGAACCAAGCTTCGACAGGACGTCCGCTGCAACATTGTTGTCGCAGACCACGTGGTGGAACTCGAGACCATAGAATTTGTTCTCGAGCTTGTAGACTTCTAGGCAGTAGGCGTCCATGTTCTCCTTGTCGTGATCCCAAGACTTGTTAACTTGGTTGATGACCACTGCGGAGTCACCGTAGACTAGTAGTCGCTTGATGCCCAGAGATATTGCGAGGCGGAGCCCGTGTAGTAGAGCTTCATACTCGGCTTCGTTGTTTGAAACCTTCCAGAAGATCTGCAGGATGTACTTGAGTTGTTCGCCCGTTGGAGAAATCAGGAGTACTCTTGCACCTGCATCCTCAAGCTTGAGCGAGCAGTCAAAGTACATCACCCAATGCTCTGGTCGCTCGGATGGAGTTGGTAGCTGATTCTCCCGCCACTCTGCCATGAAGTCGACTAGAGCTTGCGACTTGATGGTTGTTCGAGGCTTGAAGTCAATGGTGAGGGCGCCGAGTTGGACTGCCCATTTGGAGATTCTTCCAGTAGCATCCTGGTTCCGTAAGATGTCGCTGAGCTGGTAATCGGTGATGACGGTGACTACTCCTGGAAGTAGTGTCGTAGCTTCCGCGAGGTGATGAGAACTGCATACAGTAGCTTCTGTACTGGTTGGTAGCGTGCCTTAGATTCCGATAGGACCTTGCTGACGAAGTAGACTGGTCGCTGGACTGGGTAGGCGTGGCCGTCTTCCTGCCACTCAACGACGATGGCAGTACTGACCACGTGAGTAGTCGCAACGAGGTAGAGCAGTAGTTGCTCCTTTTTGCGAGGAGCCGTGAGGACTGGTGGCTTGGACGGAAGTCCTTGAGCTGAGCTAGAGCTTGATCTGCTTCTTGGGTCCACACGAACTTCTCTTGGTGCTTGAGTAGTTTGAAGAAGGGTAGCCCCCGTTCTCCAAGCTTCGAGATGAATCTGTTCAGGGCCGCCCTACACCTGGTAAGCTTCTGCACGTCTTTGATGTAGGTGGGAGCTTTCATCTTGGTAATGGCAGAGATCTTTTCGGGGTTGGCTTCAATGCCATGATGGCTGATGATGAAGCCGAGTAGTTTTCCCGAACGTACACCGAAGACGCACTTGTTCGGTTGAGCTTCCACCGGTACTCCCGCAGGGATGTGAAAGTCTCTTCAAGATCGATAATGAGCGTGTCGGAGTTCCGGGTCTTGACGACCACGTCATCCACATATGCTTCGGCGTTCTTGTTGAGTTGTCTCTTGAAACAGGCCTGGATAGCTCGTTGGTATGTAGCGTCGGTGTTCTTCAGCCCGAAAGACATCGTTCTGTAGCAGTAGGCGCCAAACAGGGTGATGAACACGGTCTTCTTCTGGTCTTCTTCCTTGATAGCGATCTAATGGTACCAGGAGTAGCAATCGAGGAAGCAGAGCAAGTCGCAGCCCGTCGTGGAGTCGATGACTTGATCAATCTGCGGCAACCCAAAGGGGTCCTTGGGGGCAGTGCTTGTTGAGGTCAGTGTAGTCGACGCACATTCTCCACTCGTTCGTGTTCTTCTTGCGGACGAGGATGGGGTTGGCGAGCCACTCAGGATGGAAGACTTCTCTGATGAAGCCGGTCATGAGTAGTTTGGCGAGTTCCTTCTTGATGGCGTCCCATCGGTCGTCGGCAAAACGGCGGAGATGTTGTCGTTTGGGGTAGCTTTAGGACCGACGTTGAGTTAATGCTCGATCAGATTCCTGGGCACCCCTGGCATGTTCGCTGGTTTCCAAACGAAGATGTCTTGGTTAGCCCGGAAAAAGCTGACGATCGCGTCTTCCTATTTCAGGTCGAGGCCCGCCCCGATCATGGTGGTCTTGCTGATGTCACCTGTCCCAAGGTCGATCGCCTTGACTTGCACTTCCTCAGAGGGTTGAGGCTTGTTGGCTGTGTCCGACTTCTCTGGGTGTCGGTGTTTTAGACCGGCAACCTACTAAGGGGAGTACCCAAAGTAGATGAATGTGGCCTCGTCGAGATCGGTAACTCGAAGGAAGAGACACGTGGCACACAATTTAGACAGGTTCGGGCCGTGAGGTGCGTAATACCCTACGTCCTGTATGCTGTGTAGCTCTGGATTGATTGGGCACGATTACAAGATGGTGTAATAGTGCACCGTGGATTGGATGAGATGCTAGAGAAGGATCCCTGCCCCGCCTTATATAGTCCGGGAGGCAGGGTTACAAGTCGGAGTAGGGAGAGAGTACTAGTCGAGTACGTCTAGGAGTCTTCCATACAGTGCAGGACATGTACAGCTTCCTAACCGAGTACTTCTCCTCCGTAGTCCTTGTGCTCCACGCCATCAGGTGCCGTGTAGCGCAAGCCGGGTAGTCCCAGGGGCCCACCGAGTAGTCGGTCCTGGTACCCACCGAGGTAGTGGGCCCAGGGAGGTCCATACGACAAGCCCCCGAGTACTTTGTAGTCGAGAAGGATAGCTTCAAGTAGTCTTGACGGCCTTAACGAGTAGTCCTCAAGCGTCCCCGAGTACTACAAGTCAAAAGTCCTCAAGAGTAGTCGAAGCATCCCGAGGCTGGAATGTACTCCAGCTGATGTTTGAGCAATCTTGAAGTCTTCTCGAGTAGTCCCAAGCGTCCTCGAGTGCTGCCCTCGAAGGTCTTCAAACATGCCCGCGTTGTCTTGAAGCCGGAGCTGATATGGAAGTGCGATTGCAAAATCGCACTCCATATGGAGTAGCCCCCGAGCCTTAGGTTGAGTCGTTGACTCTGGCTGAGGGTCCATCTGAAGTCTTGGCAAGGAAATCCCAAAAAATCCAGAGAGAGAAAACCGAAGGACACGTGGCACGGAGCCCCCGAGCCTTGAGTCGAGTACTTCCTCTCGAATTGAAGGGTCATCTTGAAGAATGTGTCCCGAGATGCTCCTTAGTCTTGTCGCTTCCCAGGTAGTCGAGTAGAAGTAGCCGAGCCCCCGAGGTGAGGCACGTCGACTAGTAGAATGCGAAGAGTCACGCGCGGCCGCTGAGTCAGCCGAGCGCGGACTTATCCATCTGGCTGTTGGAGGGCCGGTTTGACATATAAATAGAAGCCAAAACCCTTCGGGGTTTTTCACCCATCACTGCTGTAGCCATTTCGAATCAATTTGAGGCAGATCCACTTCCAGCGCACGCCGCCGCCGCAGTAGATCCAAGCGCGCCGCCACCCAAAGCTTCCAGAGTAGCCCCCGAGCGGATGCGCGTGAAGACGCCCTGTACTTGGAGAATGAAGCCTTCACCGTCCAAGTCTGCGAAGGTCGCCAGGAAGAAGAGAGGCCGTGACGAGGCTGCCGCGGCTGCCACGGGGGCAGCGCCGCCGATGTCTCCACCGCGGCCAGATCCAAGCCGCGAGTGGAAAACGTCGAAGGTGAAGACCGAGGATCTGCTAGCCCTCCTCAAAAGCGGGTTCATCCATGAGAAGGAGGTGGATATATGGAGAGCCGCCGCCGGAGATCCGTACCTAATGGAGAAAGTTGAAGACGATATCCCGATGTTCGCGCACTTCGCGGAGCCCGGACTCGCGCTTCCGGCCAGTGACTTCTTCAAGGGCCTCCTCGGGTACTACGGAGTTGAGTACCTCAATCTCAACCCTAACAGCATTTTCCATACCGCGGTCTTCGTCCATTTTTGTGAAGCATTCCTGGGGATCAAGCCGCACTGGATCCTGTTCCAAAAATTCTTCCGGGTGAAGCCGCAGCCGAGCGCCAGCAATCCGCGAGTAGTCGGAGGAGCGGGCATCCAGATGAGAGAAGACTCCGTGGAGCAGTACCTTGCGTACAAACTCATCGACTCCAACGCCGATTGGAAGGCGAGGTGGTTCTACGTCACGAACCACCACCCTGGCCTGCCGAAGCCAAGCGGAAGGCAGCCCCGGCACCGGGACTGGTGGAACACGGAGCCCACAATGCAGGAGGGGATCCAGCTCCCGAGCTGCTGGCACGCATCAAGGAGCTTAGAGAAGCCGGACTGAGGGCCAAGCACGTGGCCTTCAGTTTCATGAAGCGGAGGGTGCAGCCGCTGATGGCCCACGACACCCTAGGCTTCGAGTATACCGGCGACGATGACACATCGCGGATGCCTGGAGGTGAAGTCGACGACGACGACATCGTTGATAGGCTGACGCACATCTTCAAGGACATGCCACCGTACACGGCGTGCCCGGTGCAAGAGTACTCCGCCGCGCGCCCGCCAAAGGAGGTAAGTAGTCGTACCCCCTAGTCGAGTAGTCAGTGCTTGTGAGTAGTCGCGCTGATGTCTTGTGTCTTGCAGGACGACTTGAAGAGATTCGTATCCGAGCCGCAGTCGCCCCCTCAGGGAATCGAGATTCCGGAGGGAGGAAAGACCAAGACCAAGGCCATGGAGCGGCGGGAAGTCGGCGAAGGCGATGACACCGTCATCGTGGAAGACACAAGGGGAATACCCGAAGTAGATGAATGTGGCCTCGCCGAGATCGGTAACTCGAAGGAAGAGACACGTGGCACACAATTTAGACAGGTTTGGGCCGCGAGGTGCGTAATACCCTACGTCCTGTATGCTACGTAGCTCTGGATTGATTGCGCATGATTACAAGATGGTGTAATAGTGCACCGTGGATTGGATGAGATGCTAGAGAAGGATCCCTGCCCCGCCTTATATAGTCCGGGAGGCAGGGTTACAAGTCGGAGTAGGGAGAGAGTACTAGTCGAGTATGTCTAGGAGTCTTTCATACAGTGCAGGACATGTACAGCTTCCTAACCAAGTACTTCTCCTCCGTAGTCCTTGTGCTCCACGCCATCAGGTGCCGTGTAGCGCAAGCCGGGTAGTCCCAGGGACCCACCGAGTAGTCGGTCCTGGTACCCACTGAGGTAGTGGGCCCAGGGAGGTCCATATGACAAGCCCCCGAGTACTTTGTAGTCGAGATGGGTAGCTTAAAGTAGTCTTGACGGCCTTAACGAGTAGTCCTCAAGCGTCCCTGAGTACTACAAGTCAAAAGTCCTCAAGAGTAGTCGAAGCATCCCGAGGCTGGAATGTACTCCAGCTGATGTTTGAGCAATCTTGAAGTCTTCTCGAGTAGTCCCAAGCGTCCTCGAGTGCTGCCCTCGAAGGTCTTCAAACATGCCCGCGTTTTCTTGAAGCTGGAGCTGATATGGAAGTGCGATTGCAAAATCGCACTCCATATGGAGTAGCCCCTGAGCCTTAGGTTGAGTCGTTGACACTTGCTGAGGGTCCATCTGAAGTCTTGGCAAGGAAATCCCGAAAAATCCGAAGAGAAAAAACCGAAGGACACGTGGCACGGAGCCCCGGAGCCTTGAGTCGAGTACTTCCTCTCGAATTTAAGGGTCATCTTGAAGAATGTGTCCTGAGATGCTCCTTAGTCTTGTCGCTTCCCAGGTAGTCGAGTAGAAGTAGCCGAGCCCCCGAGGTGAGGCACGTCGACTAGTAGAATGCGAAGAGTCATGCGCGACCGCTGAGTCAGCCGAGCGCGGACTTATCCATCTGGCCGTTGGAGGGCCGGTTTGACATATAAATAGAAGCCAAAACCCTTAGGGTTTTTCACCCATCACTGCCATAGACATTTCAAATCGATCTGAGGCAGATCCACTTCCAGCGCACGCCGCCGCTGCAGTAGATCTAAGCGCGCCGCCACCCAAAGCTTCCAGAGTAGCCCCCGAGCGGATGCGCGTGAAGACGCCTTGTACTTGGAGAATGAAGCCTTCACCATCCAAGTTAGCGAAGGTCGCCGGGAAGAAGAGAGGACGTGATGAGGCCGCCGCGGCTGCCACGGGGGCAGCGCCGCTGATGTCTCCACCGCGGCCAGATCCAAGCCGCGAGTGGAAAAAGTCGAAGGTGAAGACCGAGGATCTGCTAGCCCTCCTCAACAGCGGGTTCATCCATGAGAATGAGGTGGATATGTGGAGAGCCGCCGCCGGAGATCCGTACCCAATGGAGAAAGCTGAAGACGAAATCCCGATGTTCGCGCGCTTCGCGGAGCGTGGACTCGCGCTTCTGGCCAGTGACTTCTTCAAGGGCCTCCTCGGGTACTACGGAGTTGAGTACCTCAATCTCAACCATAACGGCATTTTCCATACCGCGGTCTTCGTCCATTTTTGTGAAGCGTTCCTGGGGATCAAGCCGCACTGGATCATGTTCCGGAAATTCTTCCGGATGAAGCCGCAGCCGAGCACCAGCAATCCGCGAGTAGTCAGAGGAGCGGGCATCCAGATGAGAGAAGACGCCACGGAGCAGTACCTTGCGTACAAACTCATCGACTCCAACGCCGATTGGAAGGCGAGGTGGTTCTACGTCACGAACCACCACCCTGGCCTGCCGAAGCCGAGCGGAAGGCAGCCTCGGCACCGGGACTGGTGGAACACGGAGCCCACAATGCAGGAGGGGATCCAGCTCCCCGAGCTGCTGGCACGCATCAAGGAGCTTAGAGAAGCCGGACTGAGGGCCGAGCACGTGGCCTTCAGTTTCATGAAGCGGAGGGTACAGCCGCTGATGGCCCGCGACACCCTAGGCTTCGAGTATACCGGCGACGATGACACGTCGCGGATGCTTGGAGGTGAAGTCGACGACGACGACATCGTTGATAGGCTGACGTGCATCTTCAAGGACATGCCACCGTACACGGCGTGCCCGGTGCAAGAGTACTCCGCCGCGCGCCCGCCAAAGGAGGTAAGTAGTTGTACCCCCTAGTCGAGTAGTCAGTGCTTGTGAGTAGTCGCGCTGATGTCTTGTGTCTTGCAGGACGACTTGAAGAGGTTCGTATGCGAGCCGCAGCCGCCCCCTCAGGGAATCGATATTCCGGAGGGAGGAAAGACCAAGACCAAGGCCAAGGAGCGGCGGGAAGTCGGCGAAGGAGATGACACCGTCATCGTGGAAGACACAAGGGGAGTACCCAACGTAGATGAATGTGGCCTCGCCGAGATCGGTAACTCGAAGGAAGAGACACGTGGCACACAATTTGGACAGGTTCGGGCCGCGAGGTGCGTAATACCCTACGTCCTGTATGCTGCGTAGCTCTGGATTGATTTGGCACGATTACAAGATGGTGTAATAGTGCGCCGTGGATTAGATGAGATGCTAGAGAAGGATCCCTGCCCCGCCTTATATAGTCCGGGAGACAGGGTTACAAGTCGAAGTAGGGAGAGAGTACTAGTCGAGTACGTCTAGGAGTCTTTCATACAGTGCAGGACATGTACAGCTTCCTAACAGAGTACTTCTCCTCCGTAGTCCTTGTGCTCCACGCCATCAGGTGCCGTGTAGCGCAAGCCGGGTAGTCCCAGGGGCCCACCGAGTAGTCGATCCTGGTACCCACCGAGGTAGTGGGCCCAGGGAGGTCCATATGGGGAGGTCCATACGACAAGCCCCCGAGTACTTTGTAGTCGAGATGGATAGCTTCAAGTAGTCTTGACGGCCTTAATGAGTAGTCCTCAAGCGTCCCCGAGTACTACAAGTCAAAAGTCCTCAAGAGTAGTCGAAGCATCCCGAGGCTGGAATGTACTCCAGCTGATGTTTGAGCAATCTTGAAGTCTTCTCGAGTAGTCCCAAGCGTCCTCGAGTGCTGCCCTCGAAGGTCTTCAAACATGCCCGCGTTGTCTTGAAGCCGGAGCTGATATGGAAGTGCAATTGCAAAATCGCACTCCATATGGAGTAGCCCCCGAGCCTTAGGTTGAGTCGTTGACTCTGGCTGAGGGTCCATCTGAAGTCTTGGCAAGGAAATCCCGAAAAATCCGGAGAGAAAAAACCGAAGGACACGTGGCACGGAGCCCCCGAGCCTTGAGTTGAGTACTTCCTCTCGAATTGAAGGGTCATCTTGAAGAATGTGTCCTGAGATGATCCTTAGTCTTGTCGCTTCCCAGGTAGTTGAGTAGAAGTAGCCGAGCCCCTGAGGTGAGGCACGTCGACTAGTAGAATGCGAAGAGTCACGCGCGGACCCTGAGTCAGCCGAGCGCGGACTTATCCATCTGGCCGTTGGAGGGCCAGTTTGACATATAAATAGAAGCCAAAACCCTTAGGGTTTTTCACCCATCACTGCTGTAGCCATTTCGAATCGATCTGAGGCAGATCCACTTCCAGTGCACGCCACCGCCGCAGTAGATCCAAGCGCGCCGCCACCCAAAGCTTCCAGAGTAGCCCCCGAGGGGATGCGCGTGAAGACGCCCTGTACTTGGAGAATGAAGCCTTCACCGTCCAAGTCTGCGAAGGTCGCCGAGAAGAAGAGAGGCCGTGACGAGGCCGCCGCGGCTGCCACGGGGGCAGCGCCGCCGATGTCTCCACCGCGGCCAGATCCAAGCCGCGAGTGGAAAAAGTCAAAGGTGAAGACCGAGGATCTGCTAGCCCTCCTCAACAGCGGGTTCATCCATGAGAAGGAGGTGGATATGTGGAGAGCCGCTGCCGGAGATCCGTACCCAATGGAGAAAGCTGAAGACGAGATCCCGATGTTAGCGCGCTTCGCGGAGCGCGGACTCGCGCTTCTCGCCAGTGACTTCTTCAAGGGCCTCCTCGGGTACTACGGAGTTCAGTACCTCAATCTCAACCCTAACAGCATTTTCCATACCGCGGTCTTTGTCCATTTTTGTGAAGCATTCCTGGGGATCAAGCCGCACTGGATCCTGTTCCGCAAATTCTTCCGGGTGAAGCCGCAGCCGAGCGCCAGCAATCCGCGAGTAGTCGGAGGAGCGGGTATCCAGATGAGAGAAGACGCCGCAGAGCAGTACCTTGCGTACAAACTCATCGACTCCAACACCGATTGGAAGGCGAGGTGGTTATACGTCACGAAACACCACCCTGGCCTGCCGAAGCCGAGCGGAAGGCAGCCCCGGCACCGGGACTGGTGGAACACGGAGCCCACAATGCAGGAGGGGATCCAGCTCCCCGAGCTGCTGGCACGCATCAAGGAGCTTAGAGAAGCCGAACTGAGGGCCGAGCACGTGTCCTTCAGTTTCATGAAGCGGAGGGTGCAGCCGCTGATGGCCCGCGACACCCTAGGCTTTGAGTATACCGGCGACGATGACACGTCGCGGATGCCTGGAGGTGAAGTCGACGACGACGACATCGTTGATAGGCTGACGCGCATCTTCAAGGACATGCCACCGTACACGGCGTGCCCGGTGCAAGAGTACTCCACCGCGCACCCGCCAAAGGAGGTAAGTAGTCGTACCCCCTAGCCGAGTAGTCAGTGCTTGTGAGTAGTCGCGTTGATGTCTTGTGTCTTGCAGGACGACTTGAAGAGGTTCGTATCCGAGCCGCAGCCGCGCCCTCAGGGAATCGAGATTCCGGAGGGAGGAAAGACCAAGACCAAGGCCAAGGAGCGGCGGGAAGTCGGCGAAGGCGATGGCACCGTCATCGTGGAAGACACGTCCAAGGAGGACGACGACGACGAGGAGGAGACGCTACAGGACCGCTTCCAGCTGCGGTCGAGGTTCAGCCGTCCCGGCTTGCCTCATGTGCCCCTCGTGCAAGATCCGCCGACTAGCCTGGAGGCTAGTCTGGCTGCGCCGCCACGGAAGCCGCACAACCCCGCCCGCAAGCGGGTGACGAAGAAGCTGAGGGTCTCAGAGACCACGCCTCAAGAGGTAAGATGTCTTGACTAGTGTAGTCGAGTATCCGTCGTGCGAGTACACTTGCTGATTGCTGATCTTCCTTGTATGCAGGAGGTGCCGCCGTCGGAGCCCGTCGAAGAGGGCGACGAAGGCGAGTGGGACACAGTGGGGGAGCCGGCTGGGAGTCGTAGCCCAGCCCCCACTGTTGAAGAACTCATAGCGCAGTTGGAGCGTTAGCCCCCTGCTCGTCAAGAAAGCACAGAACCCGCAGCCCCCGCCGTCGAAGAGGTGGTGGCCGCAAAAGCGCAGGAGGGCGCTGCACCGGCTACCGTTGCTGCAGAGAAGGCAGCGGCTGTAGAGGCGCAAGAGGAGGCGCCCGCCAAGGATGGACTGGTGAATATTGCCAGCATCCTCAGCGCCCCGGCCGTGACGATAGTCCGGTCAAACCTGTAAGTGCTGAGCTTCCCGGGTAGTACTTGGTGTAGTAGTCGAGCTTGAATACAACCAATTGTGTACTTCTGCAGGAGATCAACAGACTTGTCCTGGGAGGGAGATGAGCCCTCCACGACGGTGGCGGAAGAAGTCGCGCCGCCCGCCGAGGAGTCTACCCCAGCCCCTCAGGCGGAGTCAGAAGTGCCAGCCGCTGGAGCTGCGTTGCCCGAGGCCAGCATGGTCGATGGTGAGTACTCTACTAAGGCTTTAGTCTTCCCCATAGAGTAGTCGTAGTTGCTGATACACTTGTCTTCTCCTTGACAGGTACCAAGGCCGAAGGGAGCGACATCCCTGCAGCGGTGCCGATGCAGAAGTCGACACCACAGGCGCCGGAGGCTGCTAAGGGAGCCCCGAGCCAATGGAGGAGGTCGCCAAGGAAGCCGCCGCGGCGACCGGAGGAGAGGAGGCCACCATGCCGCCAGAGGTTGCTCTGTAGGTGGCTGTCCGCTCCCCGGAGATCCAGGACGCAGAGCCCATCCGCTCTGCGCCAATGACGGAGGCCACCACGAGTAGTCGTGGCGGAGTGGAGCTGCTCGCAGACGATCTAATCGACCTGACGACGGTGGCCAGGCACCTGGAAGAGGTCCGCCAGGCTGAGCAGTGGATGAAGGTAAGTAGTCTTAACTTCTGAGTAGTTAGTCCTCTGTTGTTGAGTACTCGTTGACGTGTGTTGTCTGTGCAGGACGTCGTGGAGAGGTCCCGCGAGAAGTCCAACATGCCGCAGGGCTTTGGTGACGCGGTGCTCCGGGCTGAGGCATTAGAGGATCAGCTTTTGAAGTCGCGGAAGCACGCGGCTGCCATGCAGTCCAAGCTCGACGCCGCTTTTGCCAAGTACCATAATGACATCCAGGAGTTGCAGGCAAAGGGCGATGACTTGGTGCGGAAGAACAAGACACTCCGCAACAAGAACAAAGGTACGCTGCTTGACTTGTTGGGTAGTTGTTGGAGGTCGAGAACTTGTCTGACCCGCTGCGCTTTGTTGTATTGCAGAGCTTGAGGGCCAGGTGGAGCAGTTGAAGTCCTCGGAGACAAGTATGAAGAACCTCTTCTACCGGGAGCAGGAGGCCCGCCAGGTACTCGAGCTCGACTATAAAGAAGTTGCCTTCGAGTGCGAGAAGCACATGGAGCTTCGGATTGCTTCTGACCGCGATCTCATCAACTGCTACAAATCATTGCAGAAGTTGAATGAAGATTGCGAGGTGCTGCGGGCCCAGCTGAAGGATCTTGAAGAAGCCGCGTTGCCGATCGCGAGGCTCTTGGTTCCGCATCCGGGCGGCCCCAAGATCGCTCCGCTCGTGGATCGCCTCAGGGAAGCCCCCAGCCGGCTGGCGGCTTACGTGAAGCATATGGCGAGGTCGATCCCGAAGCAAGTCTTGGCCTTCATGAAGTCCTACTTCCCGAAAGCGCTCGTGGAGGTAGTCGCTGGAGGGGTAGCCGCCAACTGTACCGATGCGGAGTACGCGGAGCTGCTGGAGCAGATGGCTCCCATTGCGGAGCAAGTAGCCAATAAGCTCAATCTCCAGTAGCCCTGTAATAGTTAGCTCGTAGCCAAAGTTGTACAAAAACAATTGTAATGAATTGCTTAAGTATTAATGAAAGAAAAAATTCCAGCAATGAGTACTCGTAGTCGCGATCTCAGAGTGCGGAGCCCCATCGTGGAGTAGATGCGAGTAGTAGTACTCGGCGGTAGTCCCGTTGAGGGAAGTAGACAGTAAAGAAGTTGATGAACGATCAAACTTTATTACTGAAGAAGTACACCTGGATGGCCAGGACCGTAGTTACAGAGTAGTCGCCTGGACCCGGAGGCCGCTTACGCCCAATCGGTGCTAGGGCGAGTAGCGCTGCCGCGCAGATCCGTAAGTAGCCGTGTAGGCCGGATCTTGGAGTACATGGTCTCTTAGTAGACCGCTGCTAGAGTCCTTTGTCGCTCATCGCAGCCCAGGATCCGTAGGTAGCCGCGCGGGCTGGATCCTGGAGAGGAGTAGTCCGGAGACTGGTGCCAGGACCCGGAGGCCGCTTACGGTAGAGGGGTGTTGATGTAGTCGTGTAGACTTGAACCCCGGAGTAGTCGTGTAGACTAGGCGTAGAATCGACAGAGCTGGTCGACGTTCCACGAGTTGTTGATATCTTCGCCTTCAAGTGTCTACAGGCGGTAGGAGCCCGGCCCGGTCACCTTTGCCACGGTGAAGGGACCTTCCCAGGGGGAGCTGAGCTTGTGTAGTCCTTCTGTGTTCTGGATAAAACGGAGGACGAGATCACCAATGTTGAAGGATCGTTCCTTGATGTTGCGATCGTGGTAGCGTCGGATACCCTCCAGGTACCTTGCTTATTGGACAAGGGCAGCGCAGCGAGCTTCTTCGAGGCTGTCGATGTCAACTCGTCTGCTGTCTTCTGAGACGCCTTCATCATAGTGCTCCACTGCTGGCGAGTTCCATATGATGTCGGCAGGGAGGATTGCTTCGGAGCCGTAGACCAGGAAGTAAGGGGATTGCCCCGTTGGCTTGGAGGGCTGATTCCGTAGCCCCAGAGTGCGTTGGGTAGTTCCTTGATCCACTTGCCTCCTTTGGAGTTAGCAGCATCGTGTAGTCGCTTCTTGAGAGCATCGAGCACCATCCCATTGGCGCGCTCGACTTGTCCGTTGGCCCGAGGATGGGCAACTGAGACGTATCGGACGTCGATCCCGCTGTTCTCGCAGTACTCCCAGAACTGGTGGTTGTTGAAGTTGGAGCCCAGATCTGTGATGATGCGGTGGGGTAGTCTGTAGCGATGCACGAGTTCATCCAGGAAGTCGAGTACTCTGTCAGCCTTGGGGCATGTGATCGGCTTGACCTCGATCCACTTGGTGAACTCGATGGCCACCAATACTCGTTGAAACCACCGGCGCGGTTGGCGGGGCCCAATCATGTCGAGCCCCCGGCAGCAAAGGGCCGGGTAGGCGGTATGGTAACTAGCTTGTAGGCCGGGACGTGTTGCGCTTGGCGAGGGCATCGGCATCCTTGGCACCTTCTGACGAGTTCTTCAGCGTCGCCCAGAGCAGAGGGCCAGTAGAAAGCTCGCCGGAAGGCTTTGCTGACCAGCGCGCGGGAGGACACGTGGTTGCCGCAGACGCCCTTGTGGATCTCCTCCAAGATGTCCTTGCCTTCTTGCCGAGGGACGCACTTCATGAGTACTCCGGAAGATGCGCCCCGCTTGTAAAGCTTGTCTCCGACGAGGACGTAGGACATGGCGCGGCAGATGAGTTGCTCGGCCGAGTTCTTGTCAGAGGAAACCTTCTGCTCGCTGAGGTAGTCAATGAAGGGTTGCCTCCAGTCCACGTCGATCATCATGACCTCCTGTCCAGCTGGTGGGTGTGCTGGGACAGTGGTCGGTGGCGCCGGCTCCAGGATGGATGGCGCGTGAAGCTCGTGAACGAAGACACCCGCTGGTACTTGAGCTCGGGTAGATCCAAGCTTCGAGAGGACGTCCGCTGCAACGTTGTTGTCGCGGACGATGTGGTGGAACTCGAGACCGTAGAACTTGTTCTCGAGCTTGCGGACTTCTAGGTAGTAGGCGTCCATGTTCTCCTTGTTGCGGTCCCAGGACTTGTTGACTGGGTTGATGACCACTGCGGAGTCGCCGTAGACTAGTAACCGCTTGATGCCCAGTGAAGCCGCGAGGCGAAGCCCGTGTAGGAGAGCTTCGTACTCGGCTTCGTTGTTTGAGACCTTCTAGAAGATCTGCAGGACATACTTTAGTTGTTCGCCCGTTGGAGAGATCAGGAGTACCCCTGCACCTGCGCCCTCAAGGTTGAGTGAGCCGTCGAAGTGCATCACCCAATGCTCTGGTCGCACGGTTGGAGTAGGTAGCTGGTTCTCCCGCCACTCCGCCATGAAGTCGACTAGCGCCTGCGACTTGATGGCTGTGCGTGGCTTGAAGTTGATGGTGAGGGCGCCGAGCTCGACTGCCCACTTGGAGATTCTTTCAGTAGCATCTTGGTTCCGCAGGATGTCACCGAGCGGGTAGTCGGTGACGACGGAGATCGAGTACTCCTGGAAGTAGTGTCGTAGCTTCCGCGAGGTGATGAGTACTACGTACAGGAGCTTCTGCACAGGCTGATAGCGTGCCTTGGACTCTGATAGGACCTCGCTGACGAAGTAGACTGGGCGCTGGACTGGGTAGGCGTGGCCGTCTTCCTGCCGCTCGACGATGATGGCGATCGACCACGTGAGTAGTCGCAGCGAGGTAGAGCAGTAGCTGCTCGCCCTTGTGAGGAGCCGTGAGGACCGGCGGCTTCGATAGGAAGTCCTTGAGCTGGGCAAGGGCTTGATCCGCCTCTGGAGTCCACACGAACTTCTCTTGATGCTTGAGTAGTTTGAAGAAGGGGAGCCCCCATTCTCCAAGCTTCGAGATAAATCTGTTCAGTGCCGCCATGCATTCGGTCAGCTTCTAGACGTCTTTGATGCTCGTGGGAGCTTTCATGCTGGTGATGGCGGAGATCTTCTCGGGATTGGCTTCGATGCCGCGCTGGCTGATGATAAAGCTGAGTAGTTTGCCCGAAGGTACGCCGAAGACGCACTTGTTCGGGTTGAGCTTCCAGCGGTACTCGCGTAGAGACGCGAAAGTCTCTTCAAGGTCGTCGATGAGGGTACTGGAGTCTCTGGTCTTGACGACCACGTCATCCACATAGGCTTCGACGTTCTTGTTGAGTTGCCTCTTGAAGCAGGCCTGGATAGCTCGTTGGTAGGTGGCGCCGGCGTTCTTCAACCCGAAGGACATGGTCGTGTAGAAGTACGTGCCAAACGGGGTGATGAACGTGGTCTTCTCCTGGTCTTCGTCCTTGATCGCGATCTGGTGGTACCCGGAGTAGCGGGGCCGAGGAAGCGAGAGCGAGTGTCGCAGCCCCCACTGTGGAGTCGATTACTTGATCAATCCGCGGCAACCCGAAGGGGTCCTTGGGGCAGTGCTTGTTGAGGTCGGTGTAGTCGACGCACATCCTCCACTTGTTCGAGTTCTTCTTGCAGACGAGGACGGGGTTGGCGAGCCACTCAGGATGGAAGACTTCTCTGATGAAGCCGACCGCGAGTAGGTTGGCGAGTTCCTTCTTGATGGTGTCCCGTCTGTCGTCGGCAAAGCGTCGGAGGTGTTGTCGTTTGGGGGTGGCCTTAGGATCGACGTTGAGGCGTGCTCAATCGCCTCCCCGGGCACTCCTCGGCATGTCCGTCGGCTTCCACGCGAAGATGTCGCGGTTAGCCCGAAGGAAGCCGATGAGCGCGTCTTCCCTATTTGGGGTCGAGGCCAGCCCCGATGGTGGTGGTCTTGCTGGGGTCGCCTGTCCCGAGGTCGATCGTCTTGACGAGTACCTCCTCAGGTGGCTGAGGCTTGTTGGTGCTGTCAGACTTCTCTAGGATGTTGAGTTCACTTGTAGCAAGCTTCTTCAACGCAGTGTAGACCTCCATCATAGCGTTGGGTACTTGATTCGTAGAAGCGATCTCCACGGCTTCTATGTCGCAGTCGTGGGAGATCTTCAAGTCCCCTTGGAGAGAGAGTACACCCGCTGGGCTTGGCATCTTGACTACCAAGTAGGTGTAGTGAGGCACCGCCATGAACTTGGCGACGGCCGGTCTGCCGAGGATGGCGTGGTAGGAAGTTTTGAAGTCCGCGACCTCGAACTTGATGTACTCGGTACGGTAGTTGTCCCGAGATTCCCCGAATGTAACTGGCAGGACCACTGAGCCCAGTGGGATAGCCGCATTGCCAGGGACGATGCCGTAGAAGGGCGTGTTGCTCTTGGTGAGCATGTGGGTGATGTCGAGCTTCATCTTCTTCAAGGTCTTGGTGAAAAGGACGTTGAGCCCGCTTCCACCATCGATGAGGACCTTGTTGAGCTTGGAGCCCGCGACCACTGGTTTCAGGGCGAGGGGGAAGCGTCTTGGTTCAGAGAAGCTGGTCCATTGATTCGCGCAGGAGAAGGTGATGGGTACCTCCGACCACCTGAGGGGGTCGGGACCGCTGGCTCAATAGACATGACTTCACGACGGGTAGCCTTCTGCTCCTGTCTGCTGGGTAGCCCGCCGAAGAGGACGTTGACGGTCTTGTCAGGCTCCTGGAAGTCATTGTTGTCGCCGTCCTTCTTCTTGCCCTTTTTGTCGTGAGGGTGTGGTGGCTCCGGCGTATCCTTGAGTGCGTGCCTGAGTTGGTAGCACTGCTCGGTGGTGTGGTTGCCATTTGGATGCCACGGGCACCTCTCCTTCAGCAGGTCTTTGAAACTACCGGAGTTCTTTTTCGAGTTCTGCTTCGTAGGGCGCTGGATAGCCGCGACAGTGTTGTCTGGCTTGTGCTTGCGGTTGGGACCCGAGTAGTTGTTTTTGTTGTTGTTGCGACTGCTTTGGTTCGCGTTGTTGCCACTGCCGCCTGTCGGGGATAGCCCTAGGGGTCCCCTTAGACAACTAGGGAATCCCCACTTAAAATCCGCAACAAGCTAAAGCCAAACACGCCTCGCTTAACTACACAGGGCGTGGCCCCCGCCACGGTGGCCCTGACGGCCCACCGAAGCGGCCCACTTAAAGATCCCCTCGAGCAAGCTCCGCCTCGCTCGAGGGCGCCCGCCTCCCTCAGGCGGGCTCCGCCCCGTTCGAGGGAGAACGCTCCCCTCGAGCGGGCTCCGCCCTCGCCGAGGGTCCACGCCGCCCTCGAGCAGGCTCCGCCTCGCTCGAGGGCGTCCCGCGCGCGCACGCCCGATCCCTTATGCGGGTACGGGCATTTAATGCTCTGACCATAGCAGGGCGGCGCCATCATGCGCCTGGGGCTCGCACCCCGGCCCTGTCGCACCAACTCCCTAGGAGGGAACCCATCCCCGCCACTGTGGGGGACTGTGCGGCGTGGCCGGTGCCAGTCCCGTGACGCCGCGCCGCCAACTCCATTACGGCTAACGCGCCGAGCCCTCGAAGGGGGCCGGCTGCACCCTCGATTTGCTTTCCCGTGACCTTGCAGGGTTAGGTTGCGGTGTTAGGCCGGTGGGGAGCCATCCCTGCCACTGTTAACGGCGTGGCGGCCGCCCCCGCGCGTACAACCCCACGCCGGGCGCTGTGGCAACAGCTCCGGCACTGTGAAGCATGCGGGAACGGGATGCTGCCTTACCTGCCACTGTGCCCCGTACGGACCAACGTCAGCAACTCCCTCGAGCCCGCCTGAAGACATCGCGGCCGTCCGCTGCACTGCTACCCTCGAGGCTGCCCCTGTTCGGGTACAAGATACGCCATGATGGCCGGATCGCGGCAAGGACCGTCAAGGCGGCCGCCTACTCTACGGCATAGCATACCACACTTCCCCACGTAGCTAAATAGCGCGGTATACATGTGATTCGTTCTCTCGTTGGCCTATAAAAGGAGGACGAACTCCCCCGCCGCAGGGGACGGGGAAGACAAGTCAGAACACAACACCAGGCAGAGCAACGCTTGACTCCACGCGCTTGCTCTCCAATTCTCCCACAACATCTTCAGCTACTTCACCAGGGACTTGGAAGCCACGCTTCCTCTCCCGCCTTGCTTGTAGCCGCCCCACTACAGGCACCCCCGGTGGTGAGCAATACAGTGCCTCGAGCACACCACTGCTGGACGTACGGCCCCCGGCCGGAACCAGGATAAAACTCGTGTCATTAGTTGCTTAGCATCAACCATTGAGGGAGAGACCTCGGCGCTTACTACTGGTTAGTGTCGGGACCATATTCCGCACCGACACCGCCGCCCGCGTTCTGCTTGGTCTTGCCACGGATGGCGTCGTACTTGGCGTTGGCCTTGTCTTCTTCATCCGCCCAGGACGTAATCATGTCCTTGAGGTGGGGGATGGACTTGGGGCGGCGACGACCGAAGTCTTCGAAGGTGCGGTGGTGGTAGAGGCTGTCTTGGAAGAGGTCGATGACCTTGTCGGTGACGTCGACGACGGTAGCGCGCTTGTCGAAGAAGCGGCGCATGTACTTGCGGAGGGTCTCGCCTTGTTCCTGCTTGACCATGGCTAGGTCCATGCGAGTACCCGATCGGCCGATGGCACCCGCGAAGTTGCTGGTGAACTGCTCCTTCAGCTGGTCCCACTTGTCGATCGAGTGCTTGTCAAGCGACTCAAGCCATGTGAGTGGAGCTTGGTCCAGGCAAAAGGGGAAGTAGAGGCACTTGGTGTCGTTGTTGCCACTAGCGTTCTCGATGGAGAGGGCGTAGCACCTGAGCCACTGGATGGGGTCCTGCTTCCCGTCGTACTTGGTGATCCCCAAAGGCTTGAACTTGTCGGGGAGGAGCAAGTTGCGAAGTCGAGGTGAGAAGGCGGGGAAGCCATCGCCGTCGCCTGCGGTGGTCGACTTCTTCCGCCGCAGCTCCTCAATCTTCTGGCGGGCGTCGTAGCCGCCCTGTGAGGCGCCAGAGGCGTGGCTGTTCGCGTGGCCTCGGCTGCCGCGACTGCCGCCGCAGCCAGCCCTCCTGTTAGCTCCATGGTTGGAGCTTCCGCCGTCGCCGCCACCGCCGGCGTCGGGGTCGTGGCCGCCGCCACCGGCCGGAGTGCGGTGGGGGACGACCTCGCGGTTGCTGTTGTCACGCTGTGGAGGTCCGCCGGCGTTGGAGCGAGGACGGTTGGGCTCGGCTGGGAACTCAGCTGGAGTACGGTTGGGACCGTTGTTGGCGCTGCGACTCGTGGCTTTGTTGTCGCGGTGCCTGGTGGGAGGAGGTTTGTTGACTCTGTTGTCGACCTGCATGAAGTAGGCATCTTCAGCGAGCTTGGCGATGACCTCTCCAGCACGTATGCCCTGAGCCTGGCGTGCGATCGCTGTGATCGACATGAGGCATTGCTCAGGGGTAGTGTGTACTCTGCTCTCGACCGCCTCGAGAGCCTCCGCAAGGTTGCGGACGGGGAAGTTGTCGCGGAGGCGCCGGCGACGTTCGCTGCGCTTCCGGTTACGCTCACGTCGAGCGTCTCTGTCTGCGGGGTTGTCGTTTGCTGGAGCATCAGTAGAGAGCTCGTCGGAGGAGATGCCTTCCAAGAACTTGTCTTGGGCCGTCCCTGAAGGCCCTGGGGTGTCGCCAGCAGCCATGAAGACTTGGCGATCAGGGGTGCCAAGGCTGGACTCAGAAGGCGCCACCTCAGTTGGTGTGCTCGAGTCAGCCCGGGCTAGGGGTGTTCCCTCCTGGAACGGTAGCGAGTTGATGTAGGCGAGGTAGCGTGAGTCTCCACTTATCGTGCCCGGCGAGCTTGCGGTCCGGCCGCAGGACGAATCTCCCGGCCGGTGTGGATGTTATAACCGGCCCCCGCAGGCCGGCCCTGACAGGGGATGCTCAGTGGAGTTGTCCTCGGACTCGGGATCATCAGGGTCCGACCCGAAGTCGAACTCGTATGCAGGGTTCGAGTAGAACTCGGAGAGAGGGTTGGAGTCCGAAGCGTGGCCGGGGGCGGTGTCGGAGTCCGAGTTGTACTCGGGTATGGGCTCCTTGCCGGCCCGCCGCGAAGAGGGAGCCTCTGTGCGGGCCCGGCTGAGGATGCGGGGACCACGCGCGGAGCACTCACGAGGTAAGGGGACTGCCTGCGATGGCTGAGCAGCCGGCTCGCATGCGATGGCCCATGGAGATGTCGAGTTCGAGTTGGAAGCGGACTCGAGCTCGAAGTCAGTGTGGTGGTTGAAGAGCAAAATTTCGCCGAACTTGCCGGAGAGTTCACCTGTGACAACTTCAGGAAGTGTCACGAAGCCGGTCTTCGGGTTGGGCGGCATGGTGAGACGGCGCTGGTAAGAGCCCGCGCCGTCCGCAAAGGCGGCACCCGTGCGCCGAACACGAAGGTGTCGCCGCGGTTGAAGGCGACAGTTGGCTTGAAGTAGACTGGAGCCGTCGAGTTCGCCATGTGATCTCGGGCGAGAACCCCTACCTGGCGCGCCAGTTGTCGGTGTTTTAGACCGGCAACCTACTAAGGGGAGTACCCGAAGTAGATGAATGTGGCCTCACCGAGATCGATAACTCGAAGGAAGAGACACGTGGCACACAATTTAGACAGGTTCGGGCCGCGAGGTGCGTAATACCCTATGTCCTGTATGCTGCGTAGCTCTGGATTGATTGGGCACGATTACAAGATGGTGTAATAGTGCGTCGTGGATTGGATGAGATGCTAGAGAAGGATACCTGCCCCGCCTTATATAGTCCGGGAGGCAGGGTTACAAGTCGGAGTAGGGAGAGAGTACTAGTCGAGTACATCTAGGAGTCTTTCATACAGTGCAGGACATGTACAGCTTCCTAACCGAGTACTTCTCCTCCGTAGTCGTTGTGCTCCACGCCATCAGGTGTCGTGTAGCGCAAGCCGGGTAGTCCCAGGGGCCCACCGAGTAGTTCGTCCTGGTACCCACCGAGGTAGTGGGCCCAGGGAGGTCCATACAACACTGGGATCTCGAGTTCGATTGGGGCAAGCTTCTTGGATGCAGCATAGATCTCGATCATTGCATTGGGTACTTGATTGGTGGCTGCGAGTTCCATAGCTTTTGTGTCGCAGTCGAAGGATATCTTCAAGTCCCCTTGCAGTGAGAGTACTCCGGCAGGACTTGGCATTTTGAGTACCAAATATGTGTAGTGGGGTACCGCCATGAACTTGGCGATAGCTGGTCTGCCAAGGATGGCATGGTAGGAAGTCTCGAAGTCCGCAACCTCGACCTTGATGTACTCGGTGCGGTAGTTCTCCCTAGTTTCCCCGAAGGTAACTGGCAGGACCACTGAACCCAGTGGAATAGCCGCATTCCCAGGGACGATGCCATAGAAAGGCAATGTGCTCTTGGTGAGCATGTGGGTAATGTCGAGCTTCATCTTCTTCAAGGTCTTGGTGAAAAGGACGTTGAGCCCGCTTCCACCGTCGATGAGTACCTTGTTGAGTCTGGAGCCCGCGACTACTGGTTTCAGGACGAGCGGGAAACACCCTAGCTCAGAGAAGCTTGTCCATTGATCCACGCGGGAGAAGGTGATGGGTACCTCCGACCACATGAGAGGGGTCGGGACTGCTGGTTCAATGTTCAGAACTTCCCGTCTTGTGGCCTTCTGAGACCGTTTGGTGGGTAGTCTGTCGAAGGGGACGTTCACCATCTTGTCGGGTTCTTGGAAGTCACCATTTTCCTCGTCGGCTTCTTTCTTGCCCTTCTTATCATGAGGAGGCCGCGGGTCTAGGGTATCCTTGAGTGCTCACCGAAGTTGATAGCACTGCTCGATGGTGTGGTTGCCCTCCAGATGCCACGGGCACTTCTCTTTCAGCACGTCTTTGAAGCCGCCAGAGGTCTTCTTCGAGTTGTCTTTCGTAGGGCGCTGGATAGCCGCGACTGTGTTGTCTGGTTGCGCCTGCGGTTAGGACCCGAGTAGTTGTTGTTGTTGCGACCCCCTTGATCCCTGTTGTTGTTGTTGCTGCCGCCCGGGTTTTTCTTGCTCTTGCCGCGAATGGCGTTGTACTTGGCGTTAGTAGAGACCGTCTTGGAAAAGGTCGATGACCTCCTTGTTGGTGACATCGACTACAGTGGCGCGCTTGTCGAAGCAGCGTCGCATGTACTTGCGTAGCGTCTCGCCTTGTTTTTGTTTCACCATTGCCAGGTCCATGCGAGTACGCGAGCGTCCCATGGTGCCTGCGAAGTTGCTGGTGAACTGATCCTTGAGCTGGTCCCACTTGTCGATCGAGTACTTGTCGAGCGACTCGAGCCATGTGAGTGGTGCTTGGTCTAGGTAGAAGGGAAAGTAGAGGCACTTGGTGCCGTTGTTGCCACCAGCGTTTTCGATGGAGAGGGTGTAGCATCTTGTCGGGGACAGCCCTAGGGGTCCCCTTTAATAACCGGGAAATCCCCACTTAAAACCTGCAACAAAACCAAAATACACTTTGCCTAATCGTGCAGGATACGACCCACGCTGCAAAGGACCTCAACGGCCCACCAAGGTGGCCCTCTTGAAGATCCCCTCGAGCAGGCTTCGCCTCGCTCGAGGGTACGCGCCTCCCTCGAGGGGGGTCCGTCCCGTTCGAGGGGGTGCGCTCCCCTCGGGTAGACTCCGCCTCGCCCTCAACCGGGGTCCGCTTCACTCGAGGGCGCCCCGCTCGCGTGCGCCTGCCCCCGTACGCTGGGCATTTAACGCCCTGACACCGGCGGGACAGTGCCATCATGCGCCCGGGGCTCACGCCCCGGTGCCGCCGCACCAACTCCCCAGGAGGGAGCCCCATCCCCATCACTGTGGGAAGGGACTGTGCAGCGCGGCCGGTGTCAGTCCCGTGACGCCGTGCGCCTGCCCCAGTACGGCTAACGTGCCGAGCCCTCGAAGGGGGGCCGGCTTCACCCTCAATTTGCTTTCTTGTGACCCTACAGGGTTAGGTGGAGGCGCTAGGCGGGAGGATGCCGTTTGGCCTCCGAAACGCGGGTGCGACATACCAGCGCAGTATGCAGCACGTTTTCGGAGATCACATCGGGCGGACGGTCGAGGCGTACGTGGACGACATCGTCGTAAAAACCAGGAAGGCGGACGACCTGGTCGGTGACCTTGGCGTCGCGTTCGGCTGCCTACGGGCCAATGGGGTCAAGTTAAACCCCGAAAAGTGTGTCTTTGGAGTGTCGCGAGGCATGCTCCTGGGATACATTGTCTCCCAACGGGGAATCGAGGCCAACCCTGAAAAGGTCGCGGCCCTCGAGCGAATGGGTCCGATCCGGGACCTCAAAGGGGTGCAGAAGGTGCTGGGGTGCCTTGCCGCCTTGAGCCGCTTCATCTCAAGGCTCGACAAAAAGGGCCTGCCCCTCTATCGCCTCCTCAAGAAGCACGAGCGCTTCTCCTGGACCGCCGAGGCCCAGGATGCGCTCTACAAGCTGAAGGCGTCTCTGACGCACGCCCCGATCCTCACGCCGCCGCAAGACGGCGAACCCCTGCAGCTCTACGTGGCCGCAACCACCCAGGTGGTCAGCGCCGTGATCATCGTGGAGCGCACGGAGGAAGGGCACGCCTTGCCTGTGCAGCGGCCGGTCTATTACATCAGCGAAGTCCTGTCAGACACCAAGACGCGCTACCCCCAGGTCCAGAAGCTGATGTACGCGGTAGTCCTGGCGCGGCGCAAGCTCCGCCACTACTTCTAGGCCCACCCCGTCACGGTGGTCTCCTCCTTTCCGTTGGGGGAGATCATCCGCAATCCCGACGCCGCGGGCAGGATCGCCAAATGGTCCGTGGAGTTGATGGGCGAGACGCTTGCCTACGCTCCGCGCAAGGCCATCAAATCCCAAATCCTGGCAGATTTCGTCGCTGAGTGGACCGATACGCAACTGCCGCCGCCGCAGATCCAAGCAGAGTGCTGGACTCTGTTCTTCGACGGCTCGGTGATGAAAACAGGGGCGGGCGCGGGCCTGCTCTTCGTTTCACCCCTCAAGGAACACATGCGGTATGCAGTGCGCCTCCACTTCCCCGCATCTAACAACATGGCAGAATACGAGGCCCTCCTCTGTGGCCTCAAAATCTCCATTGAGTTAGGCGTTAAACGCCTCGACGTGCGGGGGGACTCGCAGCTCGTAATCGATCAAGTCATGAAGAACGCGAGCTGCCACGACGACAAGATGGAGGACTACTGCAAAGCCGTGCGAGCCCTCGAGGACAAGTTCTACGGCATCGAGCCCAACCACGTGCCCCGCCGGTACAACGAGGAGGCGGATGAGCTGGCCAAGATTGCGTCCGGGCGGATCACCGTTCCGCCGAACGTCTTTGCGCGCGACCCTCGGTCGTCTTCGAGCCCCACCCCTCGAGCCACGCTGAACCCTCGGGGGCCCCCTCGAACCTAACGGGTGCGGAACCCATGGACGAGGACCCCTCGAACGAGGCGTACGTGCTCTCCCTCCTCGAGGGGTATGGCGCTTACGGGGCTGAAGTAATGGACATCGAGCCAGCTCCTGTCAAAAAGGACTAGTGTCACACCCGGTTTTAAAGGCAAAACCGAATGCATTGATCACGTGTGCGCCAGGATCAAGTTACACACACGCTTAGACATTATGAATACCAAAAACAGTGCCACACGAATAAAGAGTTATTACAAACCATAGTCTTAAACGAAACTTAAACAAACGAGTTCTCGCGAGGGACAAAATGCCTCCACAGTGTACCGACCGAAGACTACGCACACCTAGAACTCCCGGAAATCTTCTCGGATTATCTTCAAAGTTCTCCCGCCTCCGAGCAAAGAAATCCGGGTATTGTAGATGCAAGAGAATAAACAAGCGTGAGCACATATCGTACTCAGCAAGGGAAAAACAACATAACATGCGAGGCCATATGGTGGATGGTTAAGGTTCAAGCACTTTAGCATTTTAGTTGGTCAAGTTTTATTAGCAACCTGATTACTAAAGGTGTAAGTTCATACCAACCCAATTAAATAAGATATAAGCATCATAAGTAAAGAATAAAACAACAATTAAACATTAGAGTTCCATAATTTAATCATGTGAGTGTCCAGGCCGCTCTTGACCGTGAGCACGGCTAATCGATTAGTTTAACACTCTGCAGAGGTTGTACATCTTTACCCACAAGCAGCGTAAAAGCTCCGAAGAACTTTGGACCCAACCATGCGGTGTTTACAAGACACCATATCACACTTCCGAGGTGTGATTGCATAGGGACGCTACATGGCCTTTACAAAGGTTCCCTAGCAAGTTATGACCCACAAGGTCGGATCGCTTAGCAAGGTATAAAGTCCCCTAGCAGGTCGATACCCCACCATAAAAGAATAACTCACCCAACCCCCTGCTAGAGCGAGTCCATACCCCACAGTACCGCCGATCCCTTGTCCTTATCAGGTAAGACCATCCCAAGCTAAAGTTCCTAATTATTCAGCCAAGACCATTGCCCATTAGTTCTTTTGGTTGTACTGTTTTCCTGGGTGGTTCTCCATGTTCCGATTATCACATTAAAGGTGGTCTTGTAAAAGTAAAAGATTATAAACGGAACATGAAATAACAAAAAGGTAACCAAGTAGATTAATACCAATTCCCAGTTGAGCATGCTAAGCAATAACTACCACAAGATTAATTTAATTCCCGGCATCAAGGTAAAGGTAGTCAAAAGCTAGGCATGATCCTTAATAGGTTCCCATCAATTAATGCAAGCGAAAAGTAAAAACAGTGAATTTAAATGCATGTTATGTAGGACAAGCGGGCATGCATCAAGGAATACTTGCCTTCAACAAAGCCTTGCTGCTCAAACTCTTGCACGACCGGATCTTCAAATCCCTCGAACGAATCGCTCTCTACGATCCACAATCATCACATACAAGCATACAATAGAAATAAATAAGAAACAGTCACCAAACAGATCAAACAGATCTAAACAGTAGAATAAAACTAATCTACGCTTCGAGACGAACGCGTGGACACAAAGACGCTAAAATCGGAGCTAAAAGGTTCGGGAAGGTTTGAAAAGGTTTGAAAAGGTTTCGGGCTAAAATAAAGAAAAAGGACTAAACTGTAAGAAATCTTATACGGTGGAAGGGTATTTTTGTAAATAAATAAAATCCAGGGGCTTTTCTGCAAAAGTGCCAGGGCTGGCGGCGGGTTTGACCTAGTTGACCGGGTCGACCCGATCTAGATCCGTTCGATCTAGATCTGGCGGCTGTGGACGCGCGCGGGCGAAGCGGTGCGGTGGCTTAGATCCGGCGCGTTAGATCTAGATCTAACGGCCACGGTGAAGCGCGAGCGGCGGGGCGGCGCGCGCGCGAGGGCCGGCGGCGGCGGCGGCGCGCGGCGACGGCGGGACCGGTTTTGGGGTTTCCGGCCACAATTCACCGCGCGGGAAGCATCTATGCGACGCGCGCGAGACCGCGGAGCGATCTAGGGCGGCGGCCCGGGCGACGGCGCGGCGGAGCGGCGAGTCGCACGCGGCGGCGCGGGTTGCGAGCTCCGGCGACGGCGCTAGGGCGAAGAGGGGCTCGGGGGTCGACGGCGTGCGCACGGGGGTGCTCCTCACCTCCTTGCACGCCCTCCCGGCGATTCCTTGGCGGCGGAGCGGCAACGGCGGCGGGGTTCCGCGCCGGCGGCGGCGAGGTCAACACGGCGGCGCGGCTAGGGTTCCGGCGAGGCGCGTGCAAGGGCTAGGGCGGCTCGGGTGGCTCGGGTTGGGGTCCGTGGAGGCGGCGGCGGCCTTAAATAGCCCTGGCGGGCACCCTTGGCGTGCGGGCCACGCGGAGGCGGGGCGTGTCCGAGCCGGACTTGGCGCGCGCGCGGCGGCGGCGGAGTCCGGGCGGCTACGGGATGGGGATGACGGGGCGGGGCCCACCCGTCGGCCGGCACCGGCGCGGGAGCACGGGGCGGCCGCCGCGGGCGGGCGGCCTCCTCGGCCGCCGCCGGCCGCGCGCGCGCGCGCGCGCGGCCGGGGCCGCGGCCGCCGGCCGCCGGATCGGCCGCGAGGCCGGTGGGCTGGCAAGGGGAAATGGGCTGGTTTAGGAAGGGGAAAGGGTAGAGGGTTTTGGGAATTTAGGGTTTTTAGGAAAAAGCTTCAAACACATTAGAATTCAAATTTGAATTTGAATTCCAGCAACAAAAATAATGCTCCAGCATGTATGCAACACATAATTCCTATATTTCATTAAATTTATTTTAGAAAAGATTTAAATGCCTAAAATCAAATAAAACAACCTTATACTCCTTAGGCAAATAAATGGTTGCTAGCAAATTTTAATAAAGCAAAATTTTTAATAGAATTAGGGTGTCACAACTAGCGTGACAAATACATTGCCTGGATGGCTCGAGGGGAACTCCCCGCGGACCGGGCCACGGCCAGGCGCATTGCCAGGATGGCCAAGTCTTTTGCCCTCGTTGACGGCGAGCTGTACAAGCGCGCCGCCTCTGGCATCCTGCATCAATGCGTGCCCATTCCTGAAGGGCGCGAACTCCTGCGGGACATCCACGCCGGGATCTGCGGCCATCACGCAGCGCCCCGTACCCTCGTCGGCAACGCGTTCCGCCAAGGCTTTTACTGGCCTACCGCGGTCGCGGACGCCAGCGAAATCGTACGCACCTGCGAAGGGTGCCAGTTTTACGCCCGCAAGTCCAACCTACCTGCCCACGCCCTGCAAACCATCCCCGTGACCTGGCCATTCGCCGTGTGGGGGCTGGACATCGTCGGGCCCCTGCGGAAGGCGCCCGGGGGCTTCACCCACCTGTTGGTCGCGATCAACAAGTTCTCCAAGTGGGTGGAGGTGCGCCCCATCACGAACCTAAGGGCGGAGCAGGCGGTAACATTCTTCACTGACATCGTCTACAGCTTTGGAGTGCCAAACTCCATCATCACTGACAATGGGTCCCCGTTCACGGGCAGGAAGTTTTTGGAGTTTTGCGACAAGTTCCACATCCGTGTGGACTGGGCGGCTGTGGCACACCCACAGACCAACGGCCAAGTAGAGCGTGCCAACGGCATGATCCTACAGGGCCTCAAGCCCATAATTTTCGACCAGCTCAACAAATCTGGAAGAAAATGGCTCCAAGAGCTACCCGCGGTTTTGTGGAGCCTAAGGACCACCCCGAGCAGAGCCACTAGGTTCACCCCGTTTTTCCTAGTCCATGGCGCGGAGGCCATCCTCCCCACGGACTTAGAATACGGATCGCCCAGGGTTCGAGGCTATGACGAGGAGGCCAACCAGCGAGCTCGCGAGGACTCGCTGGATCAGCTGGACGAGGCACGCCTCGTCGCCTTGATGCACTCCGCAAGGTATCAACAGTCCCTAAGACGCTATCAAGCGCGCAAGATACGTCGACGGGACTTCAGTGAAGGAGACCTGGTCCTAAGGCTACGCCAAGACAACCGAGGGCGCCACAAACTTTCGCCCCCATGGGAGGGACCCTACGTCGTGGTGAAGGTACTCAAGCCCGGCGCATACAAGTTGGCCAACGAGGACGGTGAAGAGCTCACCAACGCTTGGAACATCCAACAGCTACGTCGCTTCTACCCCTAGCTAGGATTTCCAAGCACCTTTCATTGTAAAAATCATATGACCAACACCCCAGTTGGTGACAACTATGTAAATGCTTCAAGTATAATAAAAGGGCAACTCGGCTTTCCCCCGAAACCCAAGTTACCCTCGGGGGCTACTGCGGGGGGGCACCCCCC
The DNA here is from genome assembly GCA_947561735.1 of Cenchrus americanus. Taxonomy (NCBI): domain Eukaryota; kingdom Viridiplantae; phylum Streptophyta; class Magnoliopsida; order Poales; family Poaceae; genus Cenchrus; species Cenchrus americanus. Next base: position 121,012,782 of record OX387242.1, on the reverse strand, counting down.
CCCCCAAAATGGTCTCGTTTTTCGCGCAAAAACAAAACAACTCACGCGCGCTAAGTTTGTTCCTACTTCAACCAAGAGCAATGATTCGAACAGGGCGCAAGCGGCCTAGCGGAAGGAGCGCGCGAGCCAGAGATAGCCTACGCCACGTGGATATGGCCCTTCTCTCTCGCCTCCAACCCAGCAGGCCCCCTGCGAAAATCGAACTCCCCTAACTAGAATCTACTCAGGAAGAAGGAGAAACAAAAAGCGTGACAAACAAAAGATTTCATCTCAGCAAATGTTTATGTCAAAAAACAACTTGTTCATTTACAAAAGGCCACAAGGCCAGAATACTGATACACACAAAAATGGGCCAAGTGCCCAGCTGTCTTCAGGCAGGAGGAGCGGCAGCGTCAATAGCGTCCGGGAAGAGGAATTCTTCGAAGGCTTCAGCGAGCGACCCGGCGGCGTCAGCGGCGAGCGCGTCCACACGCTCCATCGCCACCTCGTCCTCGACACCCTCAGGGACGACGTAGCCTTCCGCCAGCGCCTCGAAGTTGACCTCGTAGTGGGATCGTACCACTCCGAGGGCCTTCTCGGACGCCCGCATGTAGCGCCCGCGCATCCGCTCGCGTGACGTGGCCGCCAAGGGCGCGTAGGCGGCCGGCCGCCGAGCCGCGCCGGCTCGCGCTTCGCCCTCCTCCACGCCTGGCGGTGCTTCGAGGGCCGCACCACGCAGCTCCTGCAACTCCCGCTCGGAGGAGTTGTAGGAAGCCTGCAGCGCCTCGGCCCGCTCAGCTGCATGCCCCAGGGCGGTACGCAAGCCTGGAAGGGCCAAGACAAGAAAGAAATCAGAAAGGGGGATTCGAGCCCTCTAACAGAAAAACCAACAAGGCAAGAGTCGAACGGCGGCTCACCTTCGACTTGCTTCCTCTCCACCTCGAGGGCACGACGCTCGGCCTCGACCGCCAGCTCGAGGCCCTTGACGGTCTCACCCTGCTCCTGGAGGGCCAGCTCTTGGTTTGCGCTCGTAATGCTGAGCACAATGAGCTCGCCCTCGGCCTTGGAGAGCGCGGTGCTCTTCTCCGCCAATGACTCCTGTGCCGTCTCGCGAGTGACGCGCTCCTCGCTCCGGCCGCCGTTCGGGCGTCGACGAGGGCGGCCTGCTCCTGCTGGAGCCGCCCTTCAGCCCCTTGGCGGGCGGTGCGCTCCCCCGCAGAGCCGCTCCTCGCCGATGGCGAGCGCCCCGCCCTTGGCGTCGAGGGCGGCCTTCAAGTCGTCGGCCTCCTTGGCCCGTCGCTCCGGTCCGCGCACCCGCTCCTCGGCCCGGCGCCGCCGCGCCCGCGCCCCCTCGAGCGAAGAGCGGAGCCCCCGGTTCTCGCCGCGGACGCCGGCCACCTCCGCCTCCCGCCTGGTCGCCAGCGTCCGCATCTTCTCCAGGTCCGAGCGCGCCCGCCAAAGCGCCTCATCACGATCGATGAGAGCTGTGCAGACCCGCTCGAGGCTAGAGCGGCGCACCGGGTCCTGCCTCGTGCTCTCGGGGAGTTCGTCGCGCAAGACCACGGCCCGGTACGCCAGCCAACTGTCCGGGGTCCTGAGGGCATCAGCAAGCGCATCGAAAGCGCTGCATCGCTCCCGGAGCTGGTGGAGCTCGGCATTCACCCGGTCAAAGGCATCGTATTTGTCGTGGGAGCGGCGCTCGAGCTCCTGTCACCCACAACTCGAAACCCGTAAGCGCCATGACACAGAAAACAGCGCACAAAAACGGGAAGAAGAAGAAACAAACAACAACACCCTACCTGGAAGACGCGCCATGCGGGGCCGCCATGGACCCTCAGCGCCTCGTTCAGCGCATTGTTGAGCGTGGCGCCGTGGCTCCGGAGCTCTCCCCAGAGCTCCTGCTCTCCCTGGGCGTCGGCGAACGCAGGGGGATCGCCAGCGACCCCCTCCACCTGGGCGGAATGGCCGGCGCGGGAGGACGAGGCCTCGGCGCCACGTCCTCGGTCCCCCGCCACCATGTGACCCTCGTGCCGCCTCACGAGGGCCCCCTCCTGGGCCTCGGGGGAGCGTGTGGGGAAGCTAGCCCACTGATCCCACCCAGGCGGTGGGGAGTCGTCATCCGGGACCTCCACCACCTCCGCCCGAGACCCGCCGGCGGCGCGGGCCCCTCGCGCCGCCTCCGCCGCGCCTCCACTTGCACCCTCCGTGGCCACGGGCGTGCACAGACGCCGCGGCCACCACCTCCCGCCGTGCCGCCGCGACCACGGCGCCGCCGCCGGTTGCACCCGCTCCGCCTCCTCTTCGGCCCCGGCGCCACCGACCGCGCCTCCGTAGCGACGCCCCTCCGCGGGTCGCGCCTCCACCACCGGCCGCCGGCGCGGCCTCGCGTCCCCACAATGGCCGGCGCCGGCCGCTCCTCGGCAACCTCCCGGCCGCGCCGCGGCGGGCCGATCCGTCGGCCGAGGCCTCGGGGCCTCGGCCCGGCCCTCGCGAGCTCTCGCCCGCCGCCGTCGTGCTCGCCCCCGCCCGCGACACCCTCGATGAGCGCCGCCGGGTGGGGACGGATGCGTCCGCCCTCAGCACCTTGGCCGGTGCGAGAGGAGGCACAGATGGCACCACCCTGCGCAGGCACAAACGGAGGGTTAGGATGCCTGATCGTCAAAAAATGAAACCAAGTAGAGGATCGAGCCCCTTACCTCGAAGAGGAAAAGGCGCGCTTCCTTTTCCTCGAAGCCTCAGCGGATGAGGCCGGCGCGGCCGGCACACCCGCCGCAGCCGCCTCCCCGTCGACGCCGCCGCGCGCATGGGCACGCCGCCCCGCGCGCGCGCGCGCGCGCCCCCGCGCGCAGCACGCTGACGCGCGCACGGCGCGCTTGCCGTGCGCGCCTCCGCGGTACGCGCGCGCGCCCCTCGCGCGCGCGCCGCCCCCGTTGTCGATTGCCCGGCGGCGGGCGCCGTTGCGCCCGCCCCAGGCGATGCCGCCCTTGCCGCTGGAGCCGGCTCCGGCGACGGTGAAGGACCGATACGGCGAACCAGAGAGGGGGGGAGTGAATGGGAGCCGATAAAAATTCTTCTCGATGGAGATGAGAACTCCAACAAGACGAACGCGGCTTCCAACACACGTCTCCGACTCACTACCAAGGTTGGCCAAGCCCACGTAGCCACTGGAGTGCCACTGGACCTAGGAACCAACACACACAGCCTTCCGACTCGAGAACGCAGCGGAACAACAAACCCCGAGTCTACAGACCCACACCGGTCAGACCGGTGAGCACCACCGGTCAGACCGGTCCCTGCTGGTGAACTTGAGCAACTTCCACTAAGTGACTCTACACCGGTCAGACCGGTGAGACACACCGGTCAGACCGATGGCAGCCAGAAAGCCCCCAAGGCACCAAACAAGCCAACCGACCACCAAACGGACCCAAACTCGAAACAGCAGCACTACGGGTCAACAAAGAACACACCAAGACACTCACCCGAGCGAAAACCCACAAGGGCTTGCACCGGTCAGACCGGTCATGAGCACCGGTCAGACCGGTGTAGCCTGGGCAGCTCGGGATGAACAGCACCCGCGGGTCAACTCCCCCAAATCCAAATCTCGATCTCCCGAATCGCTCCACGGACTTGAACAAGACTTTGGGGATATCAGGAACACCTCATGAGGAGTCCATAGCCAAGTTTAATCCCACCAAATCTCGTCCAAAAAGGAGGAATCGAAGAAATCCCGCCGAAAGCACTTCCAACCCAAGAACTCAAGAAACCCCGAAACCGAGCACTTTTTCTCACGGATTTGGGAGGGGAATCACGTACCCAAAGAACCACGAAGGGTTCCCACAAATTTCCCCCATCAAATCACCAAGAGAAAAGCCCCGAAAACACCTCAAAGAAATCACGAAGAAAGGGCTCCGAAAATCACCACCAAGAACAACCGGGGAAAACACATCCAAACCTTGAGGAATCACGCCGAATCATCTATACATGAAACAAGGATTCGTACAAGGTCTAGCAAGCCGCCCGATCATCCATCCCTCTCTACAAGATCTCTCCGTGAAGCTCTCTTGCTAGTCCTAAGGAAAACCTAGAGAAAATAGGTGGAAAATAGGAAAACTAATGAGCTAGGGTTCCAAGAGTTGGCTGCCATCCTCTCACCTCTTGGGTTATATAGGCGGCAACCGAATGTCCAAAATGCCCCTCTCTACTAACTAGGGATACATGCCCCTCAAGGGCGGATTCGGAATTCTTGATGTCTTCACCATCGGACGGATGCCCGCGACCGCACTCGCGTAGCCTCGACGCAAGCCATGCGATCCCGACGCGTGTCCTCCGCTTCGAAGATTCCGGACTGCGTCGTCGCACACCGGTCAGACCGGTGCTCCTCACCGGTCGACCGGTCCCCACCGGTCGACCGGGCCGGTGCCGCCTTGCACCTCCGTCTTCGGTTCTCCGGTCTTGGCTTTGTGGATCAACCAAGGAACCCGGTGGTTTTCTCGGTGAACCACCGAAACCCCGCGAACTCGGTGTAGCCTCCGCCAATCTCCACTCATGACTTGGCTCCCACGTAGTCCCGGCTCGACCTTGGTTTTGAGGCTCAACCAAGAAACCGTCCACGACTTCATCTTGCTGTTCATGCCACCATGCGGCCCGCACTTGACCCCCGCCGGCCACCGGGTCCCTCAAACGAAGCCTACTTGTCTTCTCCACACCCGGAGGCCTCACCGCAACGACCTTTCGCGCTTGTTCTTCACCTCGCACCAACACGAGTCAAGCCGCAACCTGCACCTGCAATACTTAGCCAAGAATCAGTCCACACAACGTTGTCAATCACTCATCACACAAGGAAGCGACCATCCACCGGTCCTCGAACCACACATGGTCCTCAATCTCCCCCTTGATGAGTGCATTGACAACACCCACACGTAAGTAACAAGAGAGAAAAGAAAAAGAAAAGAAACGAATAAAAAGAAACTCCAACAAGCGATCGAAAGCCAAACAAAGGCAAAGAGCAAGATCACTTGAAGGAAACAGGTCTCGGACCCCTTAGGCAAGGGCAACGGCTCGACACATCCGAGGCAAAGCAAAGCTCAAGCAAAGAGCACAAACCACCGAAACAAAGCTCGAAAACTCTCAAAGAGCTCCCCCTGCACACATGCAAACTCCCCCTGAACCAATGCAACTCCCCCTGGACGAATGCATGCAAAACCGATGAAAACAGGGCAGCTGCAGCAATTTCAGCTCACACCGGTCAGACCGGTCATCACCACCGGTCAGACCGGTGCCTAACATGTATACAGGACCAGCACTCACACCGGTCAGACCGGTGCTCATCACCGGTCAGACCGGTGTACAACAGAGCCCAGAAATGGCTCGAAACCACCTGAAAACCTTCTAAACGCGCCCAACAAGCCATTTCAAGCTCGAACTTCTCCCCCTTGTTGGCAATGCATGAATCAAGCCAAAAATGCAAAACTTTCAACCTAGAGCTTCTCAAATATACAAAATTCAACAAAGAATGCTACACATGTCCAAATGAGCAAGTTAGGTACTCTACGACTTCGTATCGATCTCAACTACATGATCACCAAGTTTCACAACCATTGGACGAAGCTAAGATGGATTTGAGCAATTTTGCGAAAAACTTGCCTCTCATGAGCAAAGTCCTAAACATGATCAAAGCATATCAAAATGGCAAAGCCACACAAACTTCATGCTAGGACAACTATTCTAACCATAAGACCATCACAAACACCCACAAGCACCTCATGTCATGTCAAAGCCACCGAGCCATGTGCCTACTTCTATTTATGAGACTTCTCATTGGTAGGCATCATGCAACGGTTTAGCACCCAAAGCAAATTAAATTCAGCACATATGACATGGGAGCATATTTTCCAAGCATTTTTCATTTCATTTTCAGATTTGTAAATGGTACATGAAATGTCTTTGCGACAAAAAGGAACTTATGCTCCTCCACAAGATAAATCTAGAGGGCTAAACATTCATGATGGCAAATGAGCCTTTGGCCCCATATGATCAATAAACTAGCTATCCAACCACAAATTAAGCATAGCAAAGCCACAAAAACATGTCAAGAGCATGTAAAGGCGTTTACACATGAGAGAGCATACATGTGACATTTTTCAAAAGCATAGCTATCAACCATGGATTATTCATCAAGATCATCAAGAGCTAAGCCAAACTAACCGTAGCATACCAAACAAGCTCATAAAGACATATATCTCATTCCATGGTGAACAATGTATATTAGAGAAGCTTTTCCTAACCAATGCATATGATACAAAATGCATGCAATCTAAGATACAAGGATGCCTATACATCATGTTACATATGCCATGCAAAATGCAAGAAATGCACAAAGAAAAGCTATACATATGCTACAAAACCGGCTCCTCGAGGGGAGGCAAAACGGGCTCGACACCACCGGCAAAAAGACAGCTCCCACACACCCAACTCAAGAAATCAAACACACACCAAGTTCTCCCCGCAAACGAGTGAAAGTTGCTTGATCTAGGGGTTTGGTGAAAATATCGGCTAGTTGGTCATGTGTGGGTACATGGATCAAGGCTATCTTTCCTTTCTCAACATTGTCTCTCAGAAATGATACCTCACTTCTATGTGCTTGGTTTTGGAATGGAGCACTGGGTTCTTTGCAACGCTTATGGCACCGGTGCTATCACATTGAAGTGGGACATGGGTATACTCCTCACCAAAGTCACTCATGGTGTAGGTGATCCAAAGGAGCTGAGAGCAACAACTAGCAACGGCAACATACTCGGCCTCGGTCGTGGATTGAGCAACACTCGACCGCTACGGGAAGACCAAGACACCAACGAAGAGCCCAAAAAGCGGCAAGTCCCGAAGTGGACTTCCTATCCAACCGACACCCGGCAAAATCCGCGTCTGAAAAACCATGAAGCGCCAAAGAAGAGAACGCGGAATACCAAAGGCCGAAGTCGGGAGTGTGACGCAAGTACCTGAAAATTCGCTTCACTGCTTGCCGATGCGAAGTCCTCGGAGACGCTTGAAAACGAGCGCACAGACACACCGAGAACTGTATGTCCGGCCTCGTCGCCGTCAAGTAGAGGAGTGACCCGATCATGCTCCGGTACTCCTTCTGGTCCACGTGTTCACCTTCCTCGTCCGCATCAAGAGCCGTAGTCGTACTCATCGGCGTCGTCATAGCCTTGGAGTCCTCCATCTTGAACTTTCTCACAATGTCCTTGGTGTACTTAGCCCGGTGCACAAATGTTCCTTCCTTTGATTGCTTGATTTGTAGCCCGAGGAAGAACCGCAACTCACCCATCATGCTCATCTCGAACTCCCCGCTCATATCATCCGCAAACCTCGCAACAAGAGAGTTAGACGAGCCACCAAAGACAATATCATCCACGTACACCCGCACAATCGGGATATCTCCCGCCCCCGCCTCGGCAAAAACAAGGTCCGATCGACCTTCCCCATCTCAAAGCCTCTCTCAAACAAGAACCCCCTCAACCTCGCCATACCAAGCTCTAGGCGCCCGCTTCAACCCATATAACGCCTTCCTCAACTTGTACACCCGGTGGGGGTACTTCTCACTCTCAAACCCCGGAGGCGCCTCACATACACTTCTTCCTCCAGCACACCATTCAGAAAAGCACTCTTTACATCCATTTGGTGCAACTTGAACCCTTTAGCCACAGAAAAGGCTAGAAGGATCCTAATCGCCTCCAAACGTGCTACGGGAGCAAAGGTCTCCTCGTAGTCGATCCCCTCCTTCTGACTGAACCCCTGGGCAACAAGTCTCGACTTGTTCCTCACAACCTCCCCCTTCTCTCCCTCTTTGTTTTTCCACACCCACTTGGTACCAATCGGCTTACACCCTGGGGGAGGGTCAACCAACTCCCACACTCCGATTCCTCTCAAAGTTCTCCAACTCCTCATGCATCGAGTTAACCCAATTGTGATCGGATAGTGCGTGTCCAATGTCTTTGGGCTCGAAAGAAGCAACAAACGCAGCATGAGCAAAATGGGAATTGTTTCGAACCCTCGACCGTGTAGTGCGTTCATTCATGTCGCCGATGATCCTCGAAGCTGGGTGATCCACTTGAACTCGCCGGGGAGGTTCTCGCCTCGAAGCTACCTCCCCCTCAACATCAGCTTCTCCTCGTTCTTGATTTGTCGTCGTAGGTGTAGCAGAGGGTCCATCCATCACCGTAGTCGAAGTAGTGGGTACATGTTCAGCCGGGGGCTCCGCACCACCATCCTCATCATCACCATGTTCATGCTCCTCCTCCTGAAAGATCTCCTTGCCAAGCTCATCATCACCTGCACACTCAAAGACAAGCTGACTACGTGGCTCTGTCTCGTCGAAGGTTACCTCGCAAGTCTCCACGATTTGGTTAGTTTCAAGATTGAGCACACGATATGCTCTAGAATGAGATGCATAACCAAAGAAAATGCCATCGACGGACCTAGCCTCAAACTTATCCAACTTCCTCGCCTTTCTTCGAATGAAACACTTGCAACCAAAGACATGGAAGTGACTCACCTTGGGTGTGCGCCCATGCATCAACTCATAGCATGTCTTCTTCTTGTGCACTCGAGGTATATCTCGTTCGACACATAGCACGCGGTATTCACCGCCTCGGCCCCAATACCTCCTCGGAGTCCTATGCTCATCAAGCATCGTCCGAGCCATCTCGCACAAGGTCCCGTTCTTCCTTTCCACAACACCATTCCGGGGAGGCGTATACGGACTCGAAAACCGGTGCTCAAGGCCCAAGTCATGACAAAAGGTTTCAAAACGAGAGTTCCCGAATTCCGAGCCATTATCACCGCGGATAGCTCGTATGGCATCTCCGTGCCTCTCGTTCCTCAACCTCAAGACTAGATCTCGAACAAAACCAAACGTCTCCCCCCTTATCCTCGAGAAAGAACACCCACGCATACCGAGAATAGTCGTCCACCACAACAAGGACATACCACTTCCCACCCGCGATCGCACACGAGCCGGGCCAACAAGGTCCATATGGAGCAGCTCGCATGGACGCTCGCTCATCACATCGGTGAGAGGCGGGTGAGAAGAGGCCACCATCTTGGCATGCCTACACGGAGCACAAACCAACTCTTTCTCAAGCCTCAACCGTGGCAATCCTCGGACCAAATTGAGTTTACTCAAGCGTGACAAAAGGTCAAAGCTCAAGTGACCCAACTTCCTATGCCACTTCCACAACTCACTCGAAGAACCAGCCAAGAAACAACGCTCCACACCCGAAGACTGAGAAAAATCAGCACGAAACACCTGACCCTCGGACAACCATACAAACAAGGTCCCCTCGAGAGTCCACAATCCGAGAACCACCAGGCCGAAACAACACCTCAAAAACCCTCATCCAACAACCGAGACACGAAAGCAAATTGTACCCCGGCGATTGAACAAGAGCAACACGCCTCGAGTGATCTTGTCACTCACTTTTATCTCACCTTCGAAAGCACACGCCCACGCCCATTGTCCCCAAAGGTGATGTACCTCTTCGTCACCACGGGACGAGACTTGAGAACCACCCCCCGTCTCCGGTCATATGCCTCGAGCAACCGGAGTCAATCAACCAAATGTTCTTCAAGTCTCCCACCCGCAAATCAAAAATAGGCACGTGAGCGAACAAACGACTCAAGACCGGGGTTAGAACCAAAGGAGGAAAACCGAAGTGCCGAGCCATTTGCTCGAAAGTGGGGTTAGCACCAACCAAAGCATCTCTCCTACCAAAACTACCTCCACGAACACCACCACGGTAACCACCCCGAGGGAACCACCCCTCTCTCGCCCGGAGGAGGACCAAAACCACGCAAGAAAGCCCGTGGCACGTCCTTCCCTCTCCAACTCACCGCCACGACTCCTCCAATCCCCGTATTGAGCACGAGGTGGAGAACGCCTAGCAAACTGACCACCTGCACCCTTTCCAGCCCAACCACCAGAACCACGACCACCAGAAACAACCCTCGCACCTGCACGAGCTCGAAACCCGAACATCTGTCTGTCCAGGCCTGCACCGGTCTGACCGGTGCCCCACACCGGTCTGACCGGTGTGGTCTGGGCAGCAGCACCACCTGCAGCCCTCTTCTCTCCCCAAGCCCGAACTGTCCGCACACTCGCCTTGCCCCTGGGCATCTGCATACGAGGCTCAAGTACACCATCGGAAGGGTGGTACTTGTCCTTGTTAGCCCACTCCTTCTCCATTCTCTCCTCTCGCTTCCTCTTGAAGCAAAACTCCTCCTTATGGCCATCTCTCCCACAATAGCCACAATGGAACCTCACAAGCTTAGGCTTTGGCTTGGGATGTGGTCCGTTCACTCCGCTTTCTCCCCACTCAAACCCTCCACCGGTTTCTCACCACTAGCCTTCTCACTCTCCTTCCCAAAGAACACTTTCCCCGAAGTGCTCACAAACTTGATAGGCTTTTGTAGGTCATTTGTGGGTGTAGGAAACACGGGTGGAGCCGGGGTTGTATCTAGTCGGTTCCTTAGATGGTTAGGTTTTGGTGGGAAATCATTCTTGTGGTGGGTTTTTGGTGGCTCGGGATATTCTCTCCACTTCCCTCACCAACCTTGTTTGCTCCAAGCCCCTCACCATCTTGCCTCTTAAAGGCCTCGATCATCATCCTCAACTGAGGCTCGTGACCGGACAACCAACCCATCAACTTCCTCAAATCATCATTCTCATCCCGCAAACGATCAACATAATGTGCAAGCTCCAAATTTTTCAATGCATGCATTTCACGGGTAGAGCAAGATGTAGGCATGGGTTCCTTCAATTTAGCCTCGAGCGAACTAGTGTAGGCATGCATCTCATCAATTTTAGCATGCAAAACAGGGCAAGAAGTGCAAGCACCTAGCAAAGCGAGTCTAGACTTAAGCTCACCCACTTCAACCCTAAGCACATCTAGTTCCTCACACTTGGAGGCATGCTTCTCCTTAAACAAAGCAAGATCGGCAAGGAATATGGAGCAATCAAGACAATCATTCTCATCGAAACAACGGGGCAAGCCTTAAGCGAATCAATCTCAAGCTTGCTATCAAGCACCCGTGTCTCTAGCTCGGCCCACTCTAGTCCTAGCATCCTCGAGTGAAGCCCTAAGCTCTTTCCTCATTTTCTTGGCCTCTCTAAGCATGTCATCACGGTTATCAAGCAATGAGCCAAGCCTCTCATTCTCCCGGCGCAAGAAGGGAAGCTCATCACGCACCTCGTCGTTGGACTCGCAGTCCGAGTCGCTCTCCGTGTGCTCTTCTTGCCGCCGGAGCTCAACGCCATGGTGCGAGAGCCGTCTCTCGCGGGGCGGCCTCGGCCCCCGCTCGGGTTCTTGGACGACCTCTTGTTCTTGCGGCGATCTCCCTCGTCGTCGCTGCTGCTCGAGCTCGAGGTGGAGTACGCGGAACTGGAGTCGACGTCGCTCGCTCCAACCATCGCTCGGGCCTTGCCTCGGCCCTCCTTCTTCCTCGATCGTCGCTCGTCCTTGTACTTGTTCTTGTGCTTGCTCTTGTGGTCGCGCCTCGAACGGTACTTGTCGTCGTTCTTCCTCGGCTTGTGCTTGTAGCCGTCCTTGTTCTCAGCCTTCTCCGGGCAGTCGGCGACGAAGTGTCCCGGCTTGCCGCATCGGAAGCCGAGTCCTCGTGTTCCTCCTCATGTTCACGCGGTTCTCGTGCGGCCTCTCGAACCGCCTCGTCAACGGCGCCAGCTCGTCCTCTCCAAGGTCATCAAACTCCTCATCTGGCATAGACATCAAAGAGGAAAACGAGAACATCCCGGTGGATGGGTTAGAGTTAGTCTTTCCTTTAGAACCACCAACGAGGGCAAGACTATGGGAATCAGTCGGTCCCTCGAGCTTGGCGATCATGCCCCTATCCACCTCGGCCGACTTGAGCTTCGAGAACAGCTCGTTCACCGTCAGAGTATCATATCGCTCCGACTCGACTATGGCCTCGAACTTTCCGCCCCATATCGTACGATCCAAAGAGTGTAAGAGCTTGACCGCTCTATCATGATCATCGTACGGGAGCACGTCCACATTGGCCCTCATGTTGTTCACCACCACCGTGAACCTCTGAAACAAGGCATCGATGGACTCACCGGGGAGATGAGTGAAGTTCTCGTACTCTCTCCGTAGGTCGCATACAACCGTGCCCGAACACCGGGCGTTCCCAACATGCGCCTCCTTCAATACCGCCCAAATCCTACAAGCCAAGTGCTCGGTGTGCACCCGATCGAACTCAGGCTGACACAAAGCACGAAACAAGTAGTCGACCGCCTTATTGTTGGCGTCGAATCCGTCCCCTCGACCCCGGAGCAAGGAAATCCATCGGTGGACATAGCCCGTGTCCACCGTGACATCCCAAAGCGGTCCGACCCTTTCCGCGGAGGAACGCACCCATCCGCTTGCTCCACATCTGGTAGTTCTTGCCATCGAAGTGTGGAGGACCCGAACCCCGTTCCTGGTACGCCATCCTTGGATCTTAGACTGGTTAGAGTCAATAAAGACCCGAACCGGCTCTGATACCACTTGAAGGACCGATACGGCGAACCAGAGAGGGGGGGAGTGAATGGGAGCCGATAAAAATTCTTCTCGATGGAGATGAGAACTCCAACAAGACGAACGCGGCTTCCAACACACGTCTCCGACTCACTACCAAGGTTGGCCAAGCCCACGTAGCCACTGGAGTGCCACTGGACCTAGGAACCAACACACACAGCCTTCCGACTCGAGAACGCAGCGGAACAACAAACCCCGAGTCTACAGACCCACACCGGTCAGACCGGTGAGCACCACCGGTCAGACCGGTCCCTGCTGGTGAACTTGAGCAACTTCCACTAAGTGACTCTACACCGGTCAGACCGGTGAGACACACCGGTCAGACCGATGGCAGCCAGAAAGCCCCCAAGGCACCAAACAAGCCAACCGACCACCAAACGGACCCAAACTCGAAACGAAGAAGACTACGGGTCAACAAAGAACACACCAAGACACTCACCCGAGCGAAAACCCACAAGGGCTTGCACCGGTCAGACCGGTCATGAGCACCGGTCGACCGGTGTAGCTCGGGCACTCGGGATGAACAAGACCCGCGGGTCAACTCCCCCAAATCCAAATCTCGATCTCCCGAATCGCTCCACGGACTTGAACAAGACTTTGGGGATATCAGGAACACCTCATGAGGAGTCCATAGCCAAGTTTAATCCCACCAAATCTCGTCCAAAAAGGAGGAATCGAAGAAATCCCGCCGAAAGCACTTCCAACCCAAGAACTCAAGAAACCCCGAAACCGAGCACTTTTTCTCACGGATTTGGGAGGGGAATCACAGCCCAAAGAACCACGAAGGGTTCCCACAAATTTCCCCCATCAAATCACCAAGAGAAAAGCCCCGAAAACACCTCAAAGAAATCACGAAGAAAGGGCTCCGAAAATCACCACCAAGAACAACCGGGGAAAACACATCCAAACCTTGAGGAATCACGCCGAATCATCTATACATGAAACAAGGATTCGTACAAGGTCTAGCAAGCCGCCCGATCATCCATCCCTCTCTACAAGATCTCTCCGTGAAGCTCTCTTGCTAGTCCTAAGGAAAACCTAGAGAAAATAGGTGGAAAATAGGAAAACTAATGAGCTAGGGTTCCAAGAGTTGGCTGCCATCCTCTCACCTCTTGGGTTATATAGGCGGCAACCGAATGTCCAAAATGCCCCTCTCTACTAACTAGGGATACATGCCCCTCAAGGGCGGATTCGGAATTCTTGATGTCTTCACCATCGGACGGATGCCCGCGACCGCACTCGCGTAGCCTCGACGCAAGCCATGCGATCCCGACGCGTGTCCTCCGCTTCGAAGATTCGGGACCGCGTCGTCGCACACCGGTCGACCGGTGCTCCTCACCGGCCGGACCGGTCCCCACCGCCGTCGACCGGTCGGACCCACCCGGTCGACCGGTCCGGTGCCGCCGCACCTCCGTCTTCGGTTCTCCGGTCTTGGCTTTGTGGATCAACCAAGGAACCCGGTGGTTTTCGCGTGAACCACCGGAAACCCCGCGAACTCGGTGTAGCCTCCGCCAATCTCCACTCATGACTTGGCTCCCACGTAGTCCCGGCTCGACCTTGGTTTTGAGGCTCAACCAAGAAACCGTCCACGACTTCATCTTGCCGTTCATGCCACCATGCGGCCCGCACTTGACCCCGCCGGCCACCGGGTCCCTCAAACGAAGCCTACTTGTCTTCTCCACACCCGGAGGCCTCACCGACAACGACCTTTCGCGCTTGTTCTTCACCCGCACCAACACGAGTCAAGCCGCAACCTCGCACCCTGCAATACTTAGCCAAGAATCGGTCCACACAACGTTGTCAATCACTCATCACACAAGGAAGCGACCATCCACCGGTCCTCGAACCACACATGGTCCTCGGACGGGGGCGAGGGCTCCCACCTATCGAGGGGCCCCGCCCCCTCGGCCCTCTTCCTCTTCGTCCTCCTCCGAGGACGAGTACTCCCTCGGTCCCCCGGGAGGAAAGCCCCCCGCTCCTCGCGCCGCCGGCACTCCGCGCTCCGTCGCTCGCGGCGCTCGCTGTGCCGCCTCGCGCGCTCCTTCTCGCGCGCCGCCCGCTCCTCGCTCCCCCCGCCGCTGCGCCACCCGGCTGAGCGCGCGGGAGTCGGGGGTGGGCGGAACGGACTTCGAAGCGGTGAAGTTCACCAGCTGCACGCAGGAACGTCAAAGGCATGTCAGAAGACAGAGGCAACACCAAGAACTAAATCAAAGCCAGGAATCACGCTCACCAACGGGCCAGTGGGGAGCATCTCGAGGTCCCACGGGGTCCGGTCCGGATGCACCGGCATCCGGGTGTCGACGGCGCTCCGCGCCCGGGTGAGCGCATACGGCCGCTCGAGGGGGGTCGGGAGCATCCGCGACCTCGCCAACGCGACGGGGTCCGCCACCTCTGTCATCTCAAAGATGCAGAGCGGCCTCTCCATCAGAGGTACGATCCGCTGATGGTGGAGGAAGGCGAGGACGCCCATCGCGGTCAGCCCCTGCTCCGACAGGCTCCTCAGGGCGGCCAGGACCGAGTCCTGCCGCCTCCGGTGCTGGGCCGTAGACACCCCGTAGCCCCAGGAGCTGGGCTTCTCCTTGAACACCAGACCGGTGTAGGGGGGAAGGCCGGGCTCGGCGTTGCGCAGGTAGAACCATCCCCGCTCCCGGCCCGGCGTTGTTCGTCGTCATGGTGCGGGGGATGTAGTGGTCCTTGAACCGCCCCCCGCGGGCGAGCGACATCCCGCCGGCGCGCACCGCGCGGCGGGTCCTCGCTCCGTCGTGGGCTGCGTGAAGAGCTCCGCGCGGAAGAGGTGTACCCGCAGTTCCCGCTGATCGGGATCCCCAGATACCCCTCGCAGACGCCCACGAACGTGGCCGCCTGCGAGATCGCGTTGGGCGCGAAGTTGTGCAGCTCCACGCCGTAGTAGTGGCACAGCGCCCGCATGAAGCGGCTCGCCGGCGCGTTGAAGCCCCGCTCGTGGAAGCGGATGAAGCTAACCACGTAGCCTTCCGGCGGGTTGGGCGCGCGGTCCCCCGCCGGCGGCACTATCCACTCCGCCGGGCGGCCATCCTCATTGGCCGCCAACTGGCCGGCGGTGACCAGCTCGCCAAGGGCCAGCGGGGTCACCGTCGACCGCTCCCAGGCGTACGGCTCAAGGATCGTGAGAGGTTGAGGCGGCGCCATGGGGAAGGGCTAAGGATGCGGAGAACGAAGGACAGGAAGAGGAGGAAAAGCTCTAATGGCGAAGCCGCGCGGAGGCAAAGGCAAAGCGGGGAAGGAAGCACGGAGGGCTAAAATGGCGGAGCGCTAAGGTAAAAAACCGCCGTTTCCCCTTCTCCTCAGACTTATAAGCCGCGGGCGAGCTCTCCGGAGCGGATGTCCCGCATGCGTTAACTGCAGGGAATCTTTCTCTTCTCGCTGGCTAGCGGACCCCACCACGACCGTGGCGGCCACGTCACCACAAACAGGCCATCATCACAGCGAAGACTGGCCAGGGCCGTGGCAGGCGGTCACGTCCGCCTGCCCACGCCGCCCACTACGCTCGCGCGCGCGACCGCAACGCCTAAAAAGGCGCGCCTGCGACGCGAAAACCGCAGCCTCTACTGCGGAGCATTTAATGCCCCGGTCCCTTGCAAAGCAAGGGGAAGCCTCGAGCGGCACGGACTCCTGGCTCGGGATAAATTCAACCCTCGAAGGGACATCGGCGTGAGAAGGTTGCCACGGGGTCCGCCTGAAATAAGGCGGGCCCTGCGAGCACCCTTGCCTCGCAAAACCCTCGAGCGGTGCGAGCCCCTGGCTCGAAACAATATAGACCCTCGAAGGGATATCGGCGTGAGAAGGTTGCCACGGGGTCCGCCTGAAGTAAGGCGGGCCCTACAAGCGCCCTTGCCTCGCAAAACCCTCGAGCGGCGCGAGCCCCTGGCTTGAAACAATATCAACCCCCTAAGGGGCGCAAGCGTGAGAAGGTCACCCTGGGGCCTGCCTGAAACAGGGCGGGTACCACAAGCACCCATGCCACGCTGTGCTGCTGACCAGCGCCTCGAGGGCTGGCTCGCCCAGACCCCTCGACGGCCGCAAACGCAAAAGACGGGGCCGCCTAGGCGCCGCCCCGCACGGCCCTACTGATCAGAGGTTCGAAGCCTGACCCTCGACTGGTTCGAACAGGCGCCCCAGATCACAGAGTCAGGGACGACGAAGGCACGCGCATTCGAGCCGCTCCTCGAGCCCGTCGGCTCGAGGGTGCCCCACATGTCGTGTTCGAGAGCCAGCGAGGGCAGCTAGCCGAGGGATCCCACCGAGGGAGAGCTTTCGCGCCCTCAGTCCCTATCGAACGGGACCGAGCCCCACCTAGCAAACCCACGCAAGCGCTTCAATGGACGTGTCTCTGGACCATGCAGCCTACCCTTATCGAACGGGGCATGGGCGTCCACTCGAACCACCCGCTAGCAACTCGAAGAGGAATCCGCAATTCGCGACCCGCTCGATGGGGGTTGCGGAAACCTCACCCTCCGTCCCGCAGAGGGACGGCGAGGGCGCGTTAAGAAACAAGTCGTAAAGCTCTACCCGATCGCCTCGAATGGGCCAAGGCTCGGGGGCTTGACGCGCGGCTACACCTCCTTGGCTCGCACCCGCCGGAGACAGCGCCAGCAGCGCGTGCACCACCGAAGCCGGCTGAGACATTGCCGACGCCGGTTGAAACATGTGCCACGCCCTCTGACCAGTTCTCGTGGTTAACCCCTGCAGGAGCATCCACACTCCTGCAGGGCTTCGGGGGCTAGACCCGCGGGTCCGCTGACGCGGCCCCACGGAAGGCGTTCGCAAGACAAGGAGGGAAGAACGTCCTATCAGTAGGCTCCAGCATCTGCGGGAGCCTCAATGGCAAACCCACAGATGCTCGGGGGCTACTGTCGGGGACAGCCCTAGGGGTCCCCTTTAATAACCAGGAAATCCCCACTTAAAACCTGCAACAAAACCAAAATACACTTTGCCTAATCGTGCAGGATATGGCCCACGCTGCAAAGGACCTCAACGGCCCACCAAGGTGGCCCTCTTGAAGATCCCCTCGAGCAGGCTTCGCCTCGCTCGAGGGTACGCGCCTCCCTCGAGGGGGGTCCGTCTCGTTCGAGGGGGTGCGCCCCCCTCGGGCGGGGTCTGCCCCGCCCGAGGGTCCGCTCCCCCTCGGGTAGACTCCGCCTCGCTCGAGGGTCCGCTTCGCCCTCAACTGGGGTCCGCTTCACTCGAGCGCGCCCCGCTCGCGTGCGCCTGCCCCCGTACGCTGGGCATTTAACGCCCTGACACCGGCGGGATAGTGCCATCATGCACCCAGGGCTCACGCCCCGGTGCCGCCGCACCAACTCCCCAGGAGGGAGCCCCATCCCCATCACTGTGGGAAGGGACTGTGCAGCGCGGCCGGTGTCAGTCCCGTGACGCCGTGCGCCTGCCCCAGTACGGCTAACGTGCCGAGCCCTCGAAGGGGGGCCGGCTTCACCCTCGATTTGCTTTCTTGTGACCCTACAGGGTTAGGTGGAGGCGCTAGGTGGGAGGAGCGCCATCCCTGCCACTGTTGCGGCATGGCAGCCGCCCCCGTGCGTGCAGGCGCATGCCCGGCGCTGTAGCAACAACTCCGGTACGGCGAAGCGTATAGGAACGGGACGCTATTTTACCTATCCCTGTACTCCGTACGGGCCAACGTTAGCAGCTCCCTCGAGCCTATCAGAAGACATCACCAACCTTCGCCGCCCTTCTACCCTCGAACCGCCACTGTTCGGGTACAAGGTAGGCCGTGATGGCCGGATCGCTGCAAGGATCGTCCGGACGGCCGCCCACTCTATAGCATAGCACGCCACACACCTTCACGTAGCTAGGAAGCGCGGCGTGCATGTAATTCGCTCCCCCCTTGATCTATAAAAGGGGGACGAACCCCCCTGCCGCAGGAGGAGGACGGACACAACACCACAGGAGACGAGCTGCGCCACGCACTTGTCTTCTCATTCTCCCACAATATCTTCAGCCACGACACCAGGGACTTGGAGGCTACGCTTCCTCTCCCGCCTTGCTTGTAGCAGCCCCACTACAGGCATGTAACACCCTAATTCTATTAAAAACTTGGCTTTATTAAAATTTGCTAGCAACCATTTATTTGCTTAAGGAATATAAGGTTGTTTTATTTAATTTTAGGCATTTAAATCTTTTCTAAAATAAATTTAATGAAATATAGGAATTATGTGTTGCATACATGCTGGAGCATTATTTTGGTTGCTGGAATTCAAATTCAAATTTGAATTCTAAATGTTTGAAAACCCTTTTCCAAAAAAATCCCAAAACCTTAACCCCTTCCCCTCTTTCCTTTCAGCCCAGCCTCCTAGCCCAACCCAGCAGCCAGCCCGCCTAGCTAGCCAGGCCGCAGCTGCCCCAGCCCGCGCGCGCCGGCCTTCCAGCCCAGCAGGCCAAGCCGGCCCGACAAGCCGCGCCCGGCCCGCTTCCCCGCCTCCACCGCGCCTCGCCGGCCGACGGGCGGGCCCCGCCCGTCATCCCCGGTCCCCGTCGTCGTCCCCGAGCCCCTCGTCGCCCTAGCGCCGTCCGCCGGAGCTCGCACCCCGCGCCGCCGCGTCGACCCGCCGCTCCGCCGCGCCGTTGCCCGAGCCGCCGCCCTAGATCGCTCCGCGGTCTCGCGCGCGTCGCGTAGATGCTTTCCGCACCGTGAATCGTGGCCGGAGACCCTAAACCGGTCCCCGCCGGCGAGCCCGCCGCCGCCCGCCACCGCTCGCCGCCGCCGGCCCTCGCACGCCGCCGTCCCGCCGCTTGCGCTTCACCGTGGCCGTTAGATCTAGATCTAACGCGCCGCATCTAAGCCACCGCACCGCGAGCCACCACAGCCATCAGATCTAGATCCAACGGATCTAGATCGGGTCAAAACCCTAGTCAACAGGTCAAACCCGCCAGCCCTGGCAATTTTGCAGAAAAGCCCCTGAGTTTTATTTATTTACAAAAATACCCTTCCACCGTATAAGATTTCTTACAGTTTAGCCCTTTTTCTTTATTTTAGCCCGAAACCTTTTCAAATCTTCGCAGATTAGTCCCTAAACCTTCCCGAACCCATAACTTGGTCGTTTTAGCTCCGATTTTAGCGTTCTTTACGTCCACGCGTTCGTCTCGAAGCGTAGATTAGTTTTATGCTACTGTTTAGATCTGTTTGATCTGTTTGGTGACTGTTTCTTATTTATTTCTATTGTGTGCTTGTATGTGGTGATTGTGGATCGTAGAGAGCGATTCGTTCGAGGGATTTGAAGATCCGGTCGTGCAAGAGTTTGAGCAGCAAGGCTTTGTTGAAGGCAAGTATTCCTTGATGCATGCCCGCTTGTCCTACATAACATGCATTTAAATTCACTGTTTTTACTTTTCGCTTGCATTAATTTGATGGGAACCTATTAAGGATCATGCCTAGCTTTTACTACCTTTACCTTGATGCCGGGAATTAAATTAATCTTGTGGTAGTTATTGCTTAGCATGCTCAACTGGGAACTGGTATTAATCAACTTGGTTACCTTTTGTTATTTCATGTTCCGTTTATGGTCTTTTACTTGACAAGACCACTTTAATGTGTAATCGGAACATGGAGAACCACCCAGGAAAACAGTACAACCACAAGAACTAATGGGCAATGGTCTTGGCTGATTAATTAGGAACTTTAGCTTGGGATGGTCTTACCTGATAAGGACAAGGGATCGGCGGTACTGTGGGGTATGGACTCGCTCTAGCAGGGGGTTGGGTGAGTTATTCTTTTATGGTGGGGTATTGACCGCTAGGGGACTTTATACCTTGCTAACTGATCCGGACCTTGTGGGTCATAACTTGCTAGGGAACCTTTGTAAAGGCCATGTAGCGTCCCTATGCAATCACACCTCGGAAGTGTGATATGGTGTCTTGCAAACACCGCATGGTTGGGTCCAAAGTTCTTCGGAGCTTTTACGCTGCTTGTGGGTAAAGATGTACAACCTCTGCAGAGTGTTAAACTAATCGATTAGCCGTGCTCACGGTCAAGAGCGGCCTGGACACTCACATGATTAAATTATGGAACTTTAATGTTTAATTTGTGGTTTATCTCTTTACTTATGATGCTTATATCTTATTTAATTGGGTTGGTATGAACTTACACCTTTAGTAATCAGGTTGCTAATAAAACTTGACCAACTAAAATGCTAAAGTGCTTGAACCTTAGCCATCCACCATATGGCTTTGCATGTTATGTTGTTTTTCCCTTGCTGAGTACGATATGTGCTCACGCTTGTTTATTCTCTTGCATGTACGATACCCGGATTTGCTGCTCAGACTGGGAGAACTTTGAAGATATTCCAGAAGATTTCCAGGAGTTCTAGGTGTGCGTAGTCTTCAGTCAGCTGCCTGTGGAGGCATTTTGTCCGCTGCGAGAACTCGTTTATTTAAGATTCGTTTAAGACTATGGTTTGTAATAACTCTTTAATCATGTGGCACTGATTTTGGTATTCATAATGTCTAAGCGTGTGTGTAACTTGATCCTTGCGCGCACGTGATCAATGCATTCGGTTTTGCCCTTAAAACCGGGTGTGACAGAGTGGTATCAGAGCCAGGTTGACTGTAGGAACGCTAGCCTAGATAGAAAATGGTCGAATTAAGGATTTTATACTCATAGAAGCTTTCTTACACATGCTTGCTTTATTCTTACTAACCTTACTCTTGCCTTTTTGCTTCATTCTTGAGCTGTCTGCATTCTTTATCTTGTGCTTGCCTTAGCTCTCGTCCTTTTTGCCTTACCATCTTTCTCATTCTGCACTGCACTACAGATGGTTCGTAGTTTGGAGACTTCTCGGGCTGGAGCAGTCCACCAGTATGCTCCACAGGAACAGTACCATGATTTGCATGATGGAGATACAGATGAGGAGATTGAGATGGAGCCTGCACCTGTGGTTTTCCCTAACCTTATCATGGTGCCTGACGATGAGGAAGATCCGGAGGAGATGATCCCAGAGGAGGATGAGCTAGCTGAACAACCCAACCTAGAGGAGCAAGCGCCAGAAGAAGATGAGGATCACTCAGATCAAGAGATGGAAGAACAAGAGCAAGAGGAGGAAGAGAGGGAAGCGATCTGGGAAGTGTACCACTACAGAGCTGATGGAGTAGGCATTCCCATGGCAGACCACCTGAGGGCAATGGTACTTCGCCTAGGCTATGATAAGGCCCCTGTCTACCATTGTGAGTTGTGGACCCATCCGTGGTTCGAGCCCATTGGGAGGTTTCTGCCATCTTGGAGGAGTACATTCCATGCCGTGGAGTGAAGGAGGTGTCCAAGCATCATGACGTGGCTCAAAGGACTACTATGGATGCTGGGATAGCAGAGTCAGCTCGGAGGGCGCTCTATGTGCTCTCTCACAAGGAGCGTGACAGGTTGGAGGATACTCACTGCCGTTACACACCTTTCAGAGCAAGTGGGGAAGCCAAGACTTACATCGCCCCGGCCACCGGCCTATGAAGGGACGCTCAACAATGTCCGAGTCTACTTGCGCCGTGAATACTGCATTGGATGATGCCAACAACACGCTATATGCAGCACAGCAGCAGATTTTCACTCTGGAGACGCAGAGGCGTGCCTTGGAAGCTGCACTTTTGAACAGGGAGCAGCCAGAAGCCCATGAAGCCACAGAAGGATGTACCTCCCCATCACCCAAGAGGCCACACTACGACTTCCCTGACGCTCGCACAGATGCTATGGCAGAAGATAGTCCTTAGGTTTAAGATTAAGGATAGGATTTCTTTGTAATCGCTAGTAGACGATCGGTAAAGTGTGTTTAGTTTAGAGGTGTGGTTGAATGCTTGATTTTGTGCTTAATGTATGAGTTGGATTTTTGGTTGAGTGCAATGTGTTATGGAGTGCTGACCACAACGACATTGGTTTAGTAGTAAGTTTGTGGGGGTTATCTTTCAGTCTCAATCAGTTATCTATCTTAATCTTTTTGTCCTCTTAAGTTTTCCCTTAATACAAATTCGAGAACCCAAAAATCTGTTCGCACAGTTTTCTGAGTCAGCAGTACTGTTTTAATTTTATCTCGGGCTAAAGAACTCCGATTGCAGTAAAACCAATTGGAAAAGTTCAAGAATTTCATTACTGATTTTCTGTGAAAAATTCAGAATATTTGGATGGAAAACCAGAGAGATATGACTAAAACATTACAGCCTCATGAATCTGTTAAACACTGCCGACCTACCTGACTTGTTTATTTTATAACCAGAGCTACACAACTCCGATTGAGGTGATTCCAGTTGGAGTAGTTTCGTAATTTCATTACCTTTTATCTGTCCAAAATCCATAATTTTTGGTTACTCGTACAGAGAGCAATGCCTGATTGTTTGGAGTCAACAGAATCTGTCTTATCTGAATATCATTGCTATCTTATCTTCCTAAGTTTAATCCTTGGTGCAATCATCTAAAATAATGTCCCTAACACTCAGATGGTGAACACCAGGTCAGGATCAGGTGTTGATCAACCAGCAGGAAGAGCACCCCAGCCAGTACAAATGGATCCCGCTATGCAGCAGTTCCTGGAGGCACAGACCCAGCTCCTCCAGAACTTGACCACCACTGTGACAAACTTGCAAGCTCAGGTCAACAATCCGCCGGTGCCGCCACCCGCGCCTCGCAACAAGCACCGGGAGTTCATGAGTCATCACCCTCCTGTGTTTACTCACACCGCTGATCCACTGGAAGCTGAAGATTGGCTCAAGACAATACTGAAGATGCTCACTACCTGTCAGTGTGACGACAGAGAGAAGGTCCTGTATGCCGCAGGACGACTCCAAGGCTCTGCAGCCGCTTGGTGGGATGCGTATTCTGCCGCTCATGCCGCCCCAGACACTATCACTTGGGAGGAGTTTACCACCAACTTCAGGAGCCATCACATACCCTCTGGAGTCATGAAGATCAAGAAGAAGGAGTTCCTTTCTCTGAAGCAGGGAGGAATGTCAGTGGCTGAGTATAGAGACAAGTTCACTGAGCTATCTCGCTATGCAGCTGAGGAGGTTGCTGAAGATAGGAAGAAGCAGGAGCTGTTCCTGGATGGGTTAGTTGGTTCGTTGCAGTACCAGCTGATGTCCTACCCTTTTCCTAACTTTCAGCAGCTAGTTGATGCCGCTATCCGCTTGGAGCACAAGCGCAAGGAGCTCGGAGAGCAGAAGAGGAAGGCCGCCAGCTGCGGGCGGTTGGGGAGGTGCGTCTCGCCCGCGCTTCAACCCACCGCCGAACACCCCGTTCCGCTTTGGGGGACCGGGTGGAAACTTTGGGCAGCAGCAGCGGTCCCGGCGTCCCCGCTCGGCGGTTCCGGCGGTCCGCTCCGCGGTTTCGGCGTCCTCGTTCCTCAGACTCCCCGCCCAGCTTCCCAGCAGAGTCAGCAGAGAGCCCCAGTTGGCACACCTGTAAGGACCGTGGCACCGCCCAATCCTGCCACCACTACTTGCTTCAAGTGCGGAGAGCTTGGTCACTATGCCAACGCTTGTCCAAAGAGGAACCCTCCACACACCCCAGTACAGAACCAGCAGCAGACAAGGAGCGGAAGCCAAACCCCGCAGTCTAACAAGGGACAACAGAGCTATGCACGAGGCAAGGCGATGCACGTGGATGCTGAAGTCGCTCAGGAGAACCCCAGAGTAGTGCTCGGTATGTTTCTAGTCAACTCTACTCCTGCCTCAGTTTTGTTTGATTCTGAAGCATCCCATTCTTTCATTACATCCCAGTTCGTAGCTCAACATAATCTACCTATCAGTCCCATGTCTCGCCACATGTTAGTTACCTCACCTGGGGGGAATTGAAAGCTATCTATGAATGTGATAACGTCCATCTCAAGATTGTGGGCAGAGATTTCCGTGCCAATCTTATAATCTTGGATTCAAAGGGGATCGATGTGATATTGGGAATGGGATGGTTGACCGCGTGTGATGCGGTGATTCAGTGTGCTAAAAGATCAATCCTACTTACAAGTCCAGCTGGTGAAAGATTTGAGTTTGCAGCAGATCCCGCACCATCAAATGCCAGTGCCGTGAATAAGCTTGACGGAGCAGCCTTGGAAGACATACGAGTAGTGTGCGATTATCCTGATGTGTTTCTCGAGGAGTTGCCGTGTATGCCCCCCGACCGAGATGTTGAGTTCGTTATTGATCTTTTACCTGGTACTGCTCCTATCTCTAAGCGCCCATATAGAATGTCTAGTGATCAGTTGCAAGAACTTAAAGCTCAGATTAAAGAATTATTGGGTAAAGGGTTCATCCGTGCTAGTTCATCACCTTGGGGAGCACCCGTTATCTTTGTGGGTAAGAAAGATGGCACACAGAGGATGTGTGTTGATTACCGGTCTCTTAATGATGTTACCATCAAGAACAAGTATCCTCTGCCACGTATTGAAGATTTGTTTGATCAGATGAGAGGAGCAACCGTGTTTTCTAAGATCGATCTGCGATCAGGTTATCATCAGCTGAAGATTAGGCCTTCGATATTCCTAAGACAGCTTTTACTACCGGTACGGACTTTATGAGTACACGAGTTATGTCCTTTGGGTTAACCAATGCACCCGCGTACTTTATGTACTTGATGAACAAGATCTTTATGGAGTATCTGGACAAGTTCGTTGTGGTATTCATTGATGACATTCTGATCTACTCCAAGAATGAGGAGGACCATGAGGAGCATTTGAGACTTGTGTTGCAGAAGCTGAGAGAGCATGAGTTATATGCAAAGTTCAGCAAGTGTGAGTTCTGGCTCAAGGAAGTGTCTTTCCTAGGTCATATCATCACCAACGGAGGTATTGCAGTGGATCCTAGCAAGGTTAGTGATGTGTTGAAGTGGGAAGCCCCTCGTACAGTGTCTGAGATCCGGAGTTTCCTTGGACTTGCTAGTTACTATCGTCGGTTTATTGAAGGATTCTCCAAGATTGTGAAGCCTCTCACTACATTGCTAGAGAAGGACAGGGAATTCAAATGGACCAGTGCATGTCAGTCCAGTTTTGAAGAGTTAAAGAAGCGGTTAACAACAGCACCTGTTCTAGTCATGCCTGATCTGCGGAAGAGCTTTGACATATATTGTGATGCATCTCGACAAGGTCTAGGATGTGTGTTGATGCAAGAAGGTCATGTTATAGCCTATGCATCTCGTCAGTTGAGGAAGCATGAGTTGAACTATCCTACGCATGATCTTGAGTTAGCAGCAGTGGTTCATGCATTGAAGATTTGGAGACACTACATCATGGGAACTAAGTGTCAGATCTATACTGACCACAAGAGTCTGAAGTATATCTTCACTCAGAAGGATCTTAATCTAAAACAGCGTCGTTGGTTAGAGTTGATCAAGGACTATGATCTAGAGATTCACTATCATCCGGGTAAAGCGAATCTGGTTGCTGATGCTTTGAGTCGAAAGGACCATACTAACATGGCTATGACCATTCAGTTTCCTGGTGAGTTGGTAAAAGAGTTTGAAAGGCTCAACTTGAAAGTGGTTGCGCATGCAGAAGGAGTGACTTTGGAAGTACAGTCCACTCTGTAGCCAAAGATACACAAGAGGCAGTTAGAGGATGCTGGAATACAAAAGATTAAAGAGAGTATGCAACAAGGAGAAGCCCCAGATTTCACAAAAGATGAGCAAGGAACCGTGTGGTTTAAGAACCGGTTGTGTGTACCAGAGACAGGAGATCTTAGAGAGAAGATCTTGAGAGAAGCTCACGACTCAGCTTACTCTATCCATCCAGGCAGTACTAAGATGTACCAGGATCTCAAGCAGAGGTATTGGTGGTACGGTATGAAGACAGACGTGGCCGCTCATGTGGCTTTGTGTGACACTTGCCACCGGGTTAAGGCGGAACATCAGAGACCTGCTGGATTGCTTCAACCATTGAAGGTGCCTGAGTGGAAGTGGGAAGAGATCGGAATGGATTTCATAGTGGGTTTACCCCGAACCCGAGATGGTTATGATTCGATTTGGGTTATCGTGGATCGTTTGACCAAGGTAGCTCACTTCATTCCGGTAAAGACTACCTATACAGGAGCTAAGTTGGCAGAGCTATACA
This sequence comes from Cenchrus americanus, assembly GCA_947561735.1. Lineage (NCBI taxonomy): Eukaryota > Viridiplantae > Streptophyta > Magnoliopsida > Poales > Poaceae > Cenchrus > Cenchrus americanus. The sequence continues at coordinate 120,986,150 of OX387242.1, read as the reverse complement.
TGTCCAGGATTGTATGTTTGCATGGTGTACCAAAGAAGATCGTGTCAGATAGAGGTACTCAGTTTACTTCTCGTTTCCGGGGGAAGTTGCATGAATCTCTGGATACTAAGCTAAATTTCAGCTCAGCTTATCATCCACAGACAGATGGACAGACAGAGAGAACCAACCAGATCCTAGAAGACATGCTGAGAGCTTGTGCGCTTAAGCATGGTTGTAGTTGGGATAAGAGCTTGCCGTATGCTAAATTCTCTTATAACAACAGCTACCAAGCCAGTCTCAAAATGTCACCCTTTGAGGCCCTTTATGGAAGGAAGTGTAGAACTCCGTTATATTGGAGCGAGACAGGCGAAAGGCAGTTATTTGGGGCAGATATCATTAGAGAAGCAGAGAAACAAGTTCAGATCATCAGAGAAAATTTGAGGATTGCTCAGTCTAGACAGAAAAGTTATGCAGACGGCAAACGAAGGGATGTGGTTTTTCAGGAAGGCGATTATGTGTACCTAAAGGTATCACCTATCAGAGGTTTGCGTCAATTCAGAGTTAAAGGAAAGTTGTCACCTCGTTTTATTGGACCTTTCAAGATCCTTGAGAGAGTGGGAAAAGTGGCTTACAGATTGGAGTTGCCAGTCCAGCTCGCTGATGTGCATGATGTATTCCATATCTCTCAGTTGAAGAAGGGTTTTGGTCCTCATGACAAGGAGCCGTTACCCTTAGATGATCTAAACGTTAAGGAGGATCTCACTATAGTTGAACACCCCATTCGAATATTGGAAACCATGACAAGGATCACCAGGAATAGTGTGATTAAGATGTGCAAAGTACAATGGAGTAATCATGCAGAGGATGAGGCAACATGGGAAAGAGAGGATGAGCTGAAAGCAGAGTTTCCAGATCTTTTTCCCAATCTGTCTGAATCTCGAGGACGAGATTCTTCTTAAGGGGGGTAGGATTTGTAACACCCTAATTCTATTAAAAACTTGGCTTTATTAAAATTTGCTAGCAACCATTTATTTGCTTAAGGAATATAAGGTTGTTTTATTTAATTTTAGGCATTTAAATCTTTTCTAAAATAAATTTAATGAAATATAGGAATTATGTGTTGCATACATGCTGGAGCATTATTTTGGTTGCTGGAATTCAAATTCAAATTTGAATTCTAAATGTTTGAAAACCCTTTTCCAAAAAAATCCCAAAACCTTAACCCCTTCCCCTCTTTCCTTTCGACCCGACCTCCTAGCCCAACCCGGCGACCGGCCCCGCCTAGCTAGCCGGGCCGCGGCCCCCCCCGGCCGCGCGCGCGCGCGGCCTTCCGGCCCGGCGGCCAAGCGCCGGCCCGGCAAGCCGCGCCGGCCCCGCTTCCCCCGCCTCCACCGCGCCCTCGCCGCCGACGGGCGGGCCCCGCCTCGTCATCCCCGTCCCCGTCGTCGTCCCCGAGCCCCTCGTCGCCCTAGCGCCGTCGCCGGAGCTCGCACCCCGCGCCGCCGCGTCGACCCGCCGCTCCCGCCGCGCCGTTGCCCGAGCCGCCGCCCTAGATCGCTCCGCGGTCTCGCGCGCGTCGCGTAGATGCTTTCCGCGCGCGTGAATCGTGGCCGCGGACCCTAAAACCGGTCCCCGCCGGCGAGCTCGCCGCCGCCCGCCACCGCTCGCCGCCGCCGGCCCTCGCACGCCGCCGTCCCGCCGCTTGCGCTTCACCGTGGCCGTTAGATCTAGATCTAACGCGCCGCATCTAAGCCACCGCACCGCGAGCCACCACAGCCATCAGATCTAGATCCAACGGATCTAGATCGGGTCAAAACCCTAGTCAACAGGTCAAACCCGCCAGCCCTGGCAATTTTGCAGAAAAGCCCCTGTGTTTTCTTTATTTACAAAAATACCCTTCCACCGTATAAGATTTCTTACAGTTTAGTCCTTTTTCTTTATTTTAGCCCGAAACCTTTTCAAATCTTCGCAGATTAGTCCCTAAACCTTCCCGAACCCATAACTTGGTCGTTTTAGCTCCGATTTTAGCGTTCTTTACATCCACGCGTTCGTCTCGAAGCGTAGATTAGTTTTATGCTACTGTTTAGATCTGTTTGATCTGTTTGGTGACTGTTTCTTATTTATTTCTATTGTGTGCTTGTATGTGGTGATTGTGGATCGTAGAGAGCGATTCGTTCGAGGGATTTGAAGATCTGGTCGTGCAAGAGTTTGAGCAGCAAGGCTTTGTTGAAGGCAAGTATTCCTTGATGGGAACCTATTAAGGATCATGCCTAGCTTTTACTACCTTTACCTTGATGCCGGGAATTAAATTAATCTTGTGGTAGTTATTGCTTAGCATGCTCAACTGGGAACTGGTATTAATCAACTTGGTTACCTTTTGTTATTTCATGTTCCGTTTATGGTCTTTTACTTGACAAGACCACTTTAATGTGTAATCGGAACATGGAGAACCACCCGGAAAACAAGACAACCACAAGAACTAATGGGCAATGGTCTTGGCTGATTAATTAGGAACTTTAGCTTGGGATGGTCTTACCTGATAAGGACAAGGGATCGGCGGTACTGTGGGGTATGGACTCGCTCTAGCAGGGGGTTGGGTGAGTTATTCTTTTATGGTGGGGTATTGACCTGCTAGGGGACTTTATACCTTGCTAACTGATCCGGACCTTGTGGGTCATAACTTGCTAGGGAACCTTTGTAAAGGCCATGTAGCGTCCCTATGCAATCACACCTCGGAAGTGTGATATGGTGTCTTGCAAACACCGCATGGTTGGGTCCAAAGTTCTTCGGAGCTTTTACGCTGCTTGTGGGTAAAGATGTACAACCTCTGCAGTGTTAAACTAATCGATTAGCCGTGCTCACGGTCAAGAGCGGCCTGGACACTCACATGATTAAATTATGGAACTTTAATGTTTAATTTGTGGTTTATCTCTTTACTTATGATGCTTATATCTTATTTAATTGGGTTGGTATGAACTTACACCTTTAGTAATCAGGTTGCTAATAAAACTTGACCAACTAAAATGCTAAAGTGCTTGAACCTTAGCCATCCACCATATGGCTTTGCATGTTATGTTGTTTTTCCCTTGCTGAGTACGATATGTGCTCACGCTTGTTTATTCTCTTGCATCTACGATACCCGGATTTGTTTGCTCGGACCGGGAGAACTTTGAAGATATTCCGGAAGATTTCCGGGAGTTCTAGGTGTGCGTAGTCTTCGGTCGGTCCTGTGGAGGCATTTTGTCCGCTGCGAGAACTCGTTTATTTAAGATTCGTTTAAGACTATGGTTTGTAATAACTCTTTATTCGTGTGGCACTGATTTTGGTATTCATAATGTCTAAGCGTGTGTGTAACTTGATCCTGGCGCACACGTGATCAATGCATTCGGTTTTGCCCTTAAAACCGGGTGTGACAAGGCACCCCCGGTGCTGAGCAATATAGTGCCTCGAGCACACCACTGCTGGACGTACGACCCTCCCCGGCCGGAACCAGGATAAACCTCTGTGTCTCTTATTGATTAGCATCGACCATTGAGGGATAGACCTCGGCGCTTTCTACTGGTTAGTGTCGGGACCATATTCCGCACCGACACATCTAATCCATTGGACTGGGTCTTCCTTTGCATCGTACTTAGTGATCCCCAGAGGTTTGAATTTCTCTGGGAGAAGTAGATTGCGAAGTCGAGAAGAGAAGGCAGGGAAGCCGTCGTTGTCGCCTGCCGTGGAGGACTTGTGGCATTGTATTTCTTCAATTTTGCGGCGGGCATCGTAGCCGCCGCGCGAGGCACCGGTGACGTGGCTGTCTGCGTGGCCTAGGCCTCCGCGATCACCTCCGCCACCGGCTCTCCTTCCACCCCCGTGTGAGGAGCTCCTGCCGCCGCTACCTCCGCCAACAACATCACCATGATCAGTGTCGCGACTGCCACCGGCGCCGCCAGCACTTTTACGACCCTGAGAAGGTCCTCCAGCCGATGCCCTAGTACGGTTGGGGTTCATAGGGAGTTCTCCTCGAGTACAGTTGCGTCCATTGGCTGGACTGCGACCTGCGGCTTCATGGTTCTCGTGTTCGCGAGTTCTGGGGGGGAGGCACTTGAGTGACTCTGTTGTCAACTCTCATGAACTAGGCGTCTTCCTCGAGCTTGGTGATGACTTCACCCGCGCGTATCCCCTGAGCCTGACGTGCTATCGTAGAGATAGACATGAGGCACTGTTCGAGGGTAGTGTGCACCCGGTTGGCGACTTGATCGAGGGCCTCTGCAAGATTCCGTACAGGGAGGGATTATCGGAGGTGTCTGCGTCGTTCGTTGCACTTCCTGTTGCGCTCATGTCGGGCGTTCTTGTCGTCGTTGGTTTCATCAGCGGGTGCATTGGTAGACAGCTCGTCTGCTGATATGTCTTCGAAGTAGCGGTCGGGTCGGGTCCCTGAAGGTCCTGGTATCTCGCCAGCAGCCATGAAGACTTGGCGATCAGGGGTACCGAGGCTAGAGTCAGTAGTCACCACCTCGGTTGGAGTATGCTCCTCTGTTGGAGCTAGGGGTGTTCCCTCCTGGAAGGGAAGCGAGTCGAGGTAGGCGACGTAGCGTGAGTTCCCATCTGTCAGGTCTATAGGCTTGCGGTCTGGCCAGTAGACGAATCTGTCGGCGGGTGTAGATGTTATAACCAGGCCGGTGGCTGGTCCTGATAGCGGTTGCTCAGTTGTGGAGTTCTCAGACTCAGGCTCGTCAGGGTCCGACCCGAAGTCGAACTCGTAGGAGGAGTTCGAGTAGTAGCCGGAGCCGGGGTTGGAGTCGGAGGTGTAGTCGGAGACGATCTCCTTGCCGGCCCGGCGCGCAACGAGAGCTTCCGCATGGGCCCTGCTAGCATTGCAAAGGCCGAACGGGAAGTGCTCGTAGAGTGGGGCGTCGCCACACGATGGCTCAGTAGCCTACTCGCATGCGGTGACCCATGGGGACGTCGAGTTCGAGTTGGAGGCGGATCAAGACTCGAAGTTGGCGCGCTGGTTGTAGAGCAAAATTTCGCCGAATTTTCCGGCGAGATCGCCCGTGATCACCTCGGGAAGTGTCACGAGCCCGGTCCTCGGGTTGGGTGTCATGGTGAGACGGCGTTGGAAAGATCCAGCACCGTCATCGGTGCCAACCCAGGACCCGAAGACGAAGGTGTCACCGCGGTTGAAGGCAACAGTTGGCTTGATGAAGATTAAAGCTGTCGAGTTCGCCATGTGATCGTCGGCGAGATCCCCTACCTGGCGCGCCAGCTGTCGGTGTTTTAGACCGGCAACCTACCAAGGGGAGTACCCGAGGTAGATGAATGTGGCCTCGCCGAGATCGGTAACTTGAAGGAAGTGACACGTAGCACACAATTTAGACAGGTTCGGGCCGCGAGGTGCGTAATACCCTATGTCATGTATGTTGTGTAGCTCTGGATTGATTGGGTGTGTTTACAAGATGGTGCGTATGAGAGAGGTAAAGGTCCCTGCCTCGCCTTATATAGCCCGGGAGGCAGGGTTACAAGTCGGTTTGGGGAGAGAGTACTAGTCGTGTATGTCTAGGAGTTCTCTACATGGTACAAGACATGCATAGCTTCCTATCCGAGTACTTCTCCACTGAGGTCCTTGCGCTTCACGCCAACAGGTGTCGTGTAGCCCAAGTCGAGTAGTCCTAGGGGCCCACCGAGTAGTTGGTCCTGGTACCCACCGAGGTAGTGGGCCCAGGGAGGTCCATACGACAATTGTTGCCTCGATCCGTGACCAGGTAGTTGATTATTTTCTGTCCAGCACACCGCAGCACGCCACAACACGTCTCGATTTCTACTCAGACTCTAAGGAACGCAAACGTGGACATGCATATTGACCGATCCCGAGCCGACTTGTGACGCGTGGCTGCCTTTTTCAACTCTACCCGGACTCAGGCAAGTTGCTTCTGGTGCGGCATGACGAATTACAGCAGTCATGCTGTGCAGATTGATCTTAATGGCTGATGATTGAGGTCCTTCAAATTCACCTATGATCATGACGATCGCCCCACGGTGGGTGCCAATGTCAGAGTTTTATATCCGGCAACCTCCATACGGGGTACCCGTCAGAGAGTAGATAGTGGGCATCGTCAGACCTGGAACTCGAAGGTATGCACGAGGACACAAGACACAAGATTTATACAGGTTCGGGTAGTTAGAGTAGTGTACCCTACGTCCTGTTTGGAGTAGTATTGCGCACTGTGCTTGGGTGTTGTTCCCCAAGGGGGTTGTGGATGTGTTCCTAGGCACCCAACCCTCCTTTATATAGTCCAGGGGGCGGGTTCCTAGTCGGTTACAAGGTAGGAGTCCTAGTAGGATTACACGGTATGAGTCCTAGTAGGATTACAGGGGAATTCTAAGAGGAGTCCACCTTCCTCCTTCCTTGCAGGTACCCGAGGTGTATGCCCGACAGGAACCCCCTCCGATAAGTCTCCGCCTCGCACGACAAGTCTTCGCCTCACATGACAAGTCTCTGCCTCGCACGACAAGTTGCTCATTCGCACGAGCAGTCTCCGCCTCTGACTCAGGCGCGAGCCACACCACGTGGCGCGATCTTGAGGCATGAGCACCTCTACCACGACACGTAGGGGATCGGTTCCCCATGACATGCAGACACACCAGCTGGCGGCCCGCGCCGGCAGTTGGCCCCGACAGGAGCCTTAATGTGGCTCTGCCCGACTGCGCAGCCATCAAATCGCCATCATCTCCAACCCTGTAGCACGCCAACTCCGCCTGAGGCACTCAAGCACCCCCTACGACGGGCTTGGGCCTACGATTAGGCCATAACGTGGCGGGCTCACCCTGTGCTCAGATAGACTGGGTCGCCGCCAAACTACTTGGAGAGAGCACCAGGCGTCCCAAAATGAACAGACCCGCTCGGCCACGCGGCGGCTTCTACCACAACACAATGCGGCTCCACTTCAATGCGTCCTGGTGAACAGTGACGCACGAAAGGCATTCCGGCAACCAAGCACTATAACTCTTACCTCATTCCCCTTTTTGCCCTTCCCCTTGAGTCTATAAAAGGGAAAGGAGGGAAACCGTCACAAGGGTTAGCCGACGAACCGAACACTCGTTCTAAGGGATTAGGGCACGACACCCTCTCCCGACTAGTTTGTAACCCCTATTACAAACAGCCCAAGCACGGGAACACGGCAGCTCGACATTGGACGTAGGGTATTACTCCTCGGAGGCCCAAACCAGTATAATTCTCGTTGTCTCTTGTGCTAACCATCCGAGCCCGACACACGATCGATAGAAATTTACTGTCCAGCAGTAGAGAACCCTGACAGTTAGTTTTTAATAAATATTTTTATAAAAATATGAAGTCAATGTTAGATTTGGAGACTGTGTCGCTGTCCTAAATGACATGTTTCATGGGTATAGAAGGAGTACACACTCTAGTGTTGCTGGGAGCATTTCAGGGTAGCAGCCATATATATATAGTGATGTCCTCAGTGTAATTGAAACCTTGATCGACTAGCTGGAAGTCGGAGCCCGAAGGACGATTGTAGACTGATGTCCAATCAATCTGGGTTAGATGTCGCGGCACCGATGTGGCCGTACGGTAGGGAGGACGCTCTGTCGTCGTCATCTCCCTCCCCCTTCTCCGCGTTGTCCCTATCGTGGCCACCATCTTTGCGCCATCTTTGTTGTAGCCGCGGTCATGACGCGACTGCTCCTCGCCCGGCCCAGGCCCTTCCCCTCCTCTTCGCCTGGCCGGGCACGGCTCCAGCGTCTCCTCTTCATCTATCCTTACAGGAGCTCCACCTCATCATTGACTGTGGCCCCTCCCCTGTGCCGGTGAGGACGACGCTTCCGCCGCCATACTAGCTGGACCTGCGGACTTCTCGGTGCTCCGCCTCATCGATCCCTCCTCTGTTTCCTCCTCTACCGGCAGTCTCCCTCCCGACAGCATTGGTTACCCCTTCCACGTTACCTCTGCCTCGCCGGAGCTATCCCCGCCAGCCTCCTCGACAGCGTCACCGTCAGCATCCTCGATGACTCCCCCCGGCCCCCCATCGGCCTCCTCGACGGTGCCCCCGCAGACCCCCTTCCCCGCCGATAGTCGCAGCCCCTCTTCCGTGCTGGCGACCGTGGCACCCTTCCCCAGCTGATGGTCGTGGGCCCTCCTCTGTGCTGGCGGTCGTGGCTCTCTTCCCCCAGCCGGTGGCCGTGGCCCTCCTCCGCGTCGGCGGCCATGGCTCCCTCCCTCCAGTTGGCGGCCGCTGTCCCTCCCCCATGTCGGCAGTCGTGGCTACCTCTTCCTGTTGTGTGTGTGGTCCCTCAAGATGTAGGCCTCCCGTCAGGTCTCAACGTTGGGTGTGGCGCGGTTGATATGGGCCTTTGCTGGTGCTGGTGTGGATCCTGGCGGCCGCCGCTTCTCCCTCCACCTTCCACTTCATTGGTCTTTGCTCTTGATCTTGGTCATTGGTCGTGGTTGTTCCGAGCTGCAACCCCTCCGCTTCCTTGATGGTGCGTGCAGCTGCCCCTCATTGTTGTCACTTTGAAGCCTCACTGCACATGATTCCCATCATTTCAGCTCTCATCTCACTTGCGGTGGTCGGGTGCATGGTTTGGGTCTTGATGGTCATTGGCGAAAGTTTTGCCTAGCGTATGCTGGTGCTGATAACGGTTGTGCTTCTTTCGTAACTTACCCTGCTTGTGGCATTGTTGTGGCCTCCAAGTCCCTTTGGTATGCCAGGTGAAGACATGGCCTACTCCTTCGTGGGTGGGCGGACGACGGTGGTGGTGTTGTCATTGCTTCCTTCTTGAGGGCATCGTCTTGCAATTCCTCTTCGCTGACTCCGCGGCTTCCGGGATGTTTGGAGAGTGGTGATGTGTGTCTCCTTAGTGTCTCTCCCCTTCAGCCACCTGTCGTCCTAGGTTGTTTCTTCTATGGTAGTGGTGGTGTGGTGCCCTTCTTTGTTTCTTATTCCGTTTGTTGCTCTTGTTTTCTTACGCTTTAAAGGTTCTTCTAAAGTCATGTTATATAAAACTATCTTCTCTTAATGAAAAAATGTGCAACTTAAAAAAGCTTGTTGATCTGTACATTGCATAAATTTTAGCTTAGAACGACGCCCGTAGCGGTTGGGCCCATCAGTAGCTGACACCCAGTGCGGCGGTGCCTGGCAGTAGCAAACACAGCCGGTCAGCTGCCCACACAGCCCTGCATGGGCAGTGAAGCGTGCTCGGGACGAGGGGAGAATAGACTATGCTGGATAGCTGGAGCACTTTGATCGGGATGAACGTGTGCCCGACAACGCGGCGACTGCATGCACGTTTTCAGGCCGCTGGCTCGCATGCGTTTGCATCCCTCTCCATGAATTAGCCTTGGTCGTAGTCGGTTTTGGGCATGGCAACAAGAAACAGTTCACCAATATCTTAGTGTATCACACTGGCCAATGATCATGGGACAAGGGATTTTACAAATGAATTATATGCTTCATTATCTCAGGAATTACAAAGATAGACAACACATCCAGCACTTTTCTTTGAATACGAGATATCACCTCAGGTTCATCTAACATACTTTGTCCCCCTGTTGACGGTTAATAGTTATATCAAATTTCGTTTAATGACTTTCAAGCGGACAAGTCTCCCGTCGTAGTCAAGGGACCCTTCTTCCCTCGAGTGGTGAACCCAAGGTATCGAATCCGTGGAACAAATGTGTGATGCAAAACTTAATCTAATAAAGCCAAGTAACTCCAATCTTCGATAAAAGAAACCCTAATGCATCTAAGTAAGAGACACGAAACTAATCTAATCTACTAAAGACCGGAGAAAACAAAGTAAGATTGGGTAGATAAACCGATCTAGAGGGATCGGGGTAAGCCTTTTGTTGAAGTTCCAAGCAAGAGAAGAAGTAGCAAATCGAATCTTATTAGAAGCCTCTTTAAATCGTGGTTTCCCGTCCAAATCCGAAAACATCCGCCTTTCGGAACCCCCGTTCTGTCACAATGTATCCCTACTCATGTGGGGAGCTTAGGGCGAGTCAAAAGACAAGTCGAGATTCTTTCGGAAGATCCGGCGTGTACCTATAGCCACCGCGGCTACAAGAACACCCTATGTAATCTATCTCGAGAATAGAATTGGAATAAGCAAAGCCAATCGAAAAACGAAGTCTTCGAGGAAACACTTGATCGCTAGGAAAAGATTCAACTTGATAATTCAACTATAACAATGATACATACACAAGATCACCACCGGGATCCTTCCTTGATCTTGCTTCTAGCTCCGGGAACTCCGACGTGGTCTTCCGTGCAAGGTTCCCACGTCGGCTAGGGGAACCCTAGTCAACTAGCTCGACCCTCTCCTCTCCGAGATGGTGTCCCTCTCTTCTCTGCTCCTCGGCGGCCGATGACGAATTGTATCCTCCGTGGCTCTCAGTCAGGGGGCTATAAATAGCCCGATTGGCGGCTAGGGCAAAGAAGGGGGCAAATGGGCCCTGGATGGGCCTGGGCCGACCGGACCGGGCCGGCCGGCTCCGGGCCCATCCGGGCCCGGCCCCGAGGCCTCCTTTGCTCTACGTCGGTTCCCTTGCTTCCCGGATGTTTCCCCCTTCGCATGTAGGTCCATGTCGTCGGTTTCTCTCCGAATTGGACACAACTCCTTGTCTTGCAAGATTCGGCACTTTTTCGGTCGGGTCCTCGGAGTCTGTCGTCTTCTCGGATCAAGTCCCTGGCTTCTTGGAGTTAAGTTTGCTTCATTGCATGACTTGTACGGGGCTTCAAGGTCTTGTCATGAGGTGCTTGATGAACTTATCCCGAAAGTCTTGCATTCAAAACTAAAACCCTGCATAAACACTAAACTCCAAAACTGACATGCACACGTGAACTTGTTATACCACGGGGGTTAGTACCAATGGATAAGGTATAAAACTCATGCCAACACCGAAGGTAAAATCATGGCTAGGTTGACGGATTTTCACCGTCAACACCCCCCAATAAAAAGTTGACATACACTAGACCAGAACCAAGAACTATAGACTTTCTTTACATGTTATTACTCAACGGAAATATTCAGAACCAAAAGCCAAATTCAATGTATTTCTGAAAGATCTACATGATGATTTGGACGACAATAAAAGGTGACACTTGTTCGTCATCTAGCTATGGGACCAGGCATTTGAATAAAGGCTTGTTGTTGGGTAATAATCAGTGGTGAAGCTAGAACTAGAGCTTAGAGAGGGGGGCTGATGTTGGATTCTTCCACCTCCAAAACTCTTTGTCCCTCTTCTCCAACATCTTCCTCCTCTAGCCTAGGGGAGCTTCGGTGGGGCTCTCATGGTGACGCTGGTGGTAGGTGGGGCTCCAGAACACCCAACCCCCCCTCGAACCGGTGCTAGATTCACCCTTGGTAATAATGTAAATAGTTCACTAGGGGTAGGTTGCTGATAACAACATTTCCTCTTCCATTGTGTACTGCTTGCTTGCTTCTGTAGTATCTCTATCAGTTCTTGTGTTATGTGCCATAGTTTGATCCCCATAATGTCTAGTTGACGTTCCATTACATGTAACTAGTCTCTTCTTAACCAACAAGTTTTCAAGGCTCATCTCCACTTCTCTCATGGTAGGCCTATCTTCTCCGTTAAATTTTGTACTCATTGCTGCTAATGTGGCTACTTCTTGTATCTCTCCATCTGCCTCCTCTATGACTTGAGGATCTATTATGTCAACTAGATTGCCTTCTCTGAGGAGCGAGACAAAATGAGAGACAAGGCCATCATTATTGACAGACCTATAAACATATGGTTTCTTTCGAGTAAGCAATTCTACAAGAAGAACACCAAAACTAAAAACATCGCTCTTGTCTGTCAGTCGGCCTGTGTAATAGCACATTGGATGCAAGTAATCGATTGTTCCTTGAACAGCCGTAGTGACTCCTGTTTTGTCTATTGGGATATATCGAGAAGCTCCAAAATCCGACACTTTCGCGAATAAACTATTGTTGACGGTGAAAATCCGTCAACCTAGCCATGAGTTTACCTTCGGTGTTGGCATGACTTTTGTATCTTATTCATTGGTACTAACCCCCGTGGTATAACAAGTTCACTTGTGCATGTCGGTTTTGGAGTTAAGTGTTTACGCAGGGTTTTAACGTTGAAAGCAAGACTTCCGAGATAAGTTCATTAAGCACCTCATGACAAGACCTTGAAGCCCGATACAAGTCAAGCAATGAAGTGAACATGACTCCAAGAGCCCAAGGACCAAGCCCGAGAACATGATAAACTCCGAGGACTGAACCAGAAAAGTGCTGAATCCTGCAAGACAAGGAATTGAGTCCAATTCGGAGAGAAACCGACATCAAGGGCCCACATGCAAAAGGGGAGAACATCTAGAAGACGTGGGAAGCAACACCGGGTGAAGCAGACCACGAGATGGGCCGAATTGGGCCCAGGCCGGCCGGCCCAGCCCTTTTCGGGGCCCAATCGGCCTCTCCTTTGACCTAATTGCTTCTCAGGCTATAAATAGCCCCCTAACCGAGAGCCACGCAGAACCGAAGTCGTAATCCGCCACCGAGGAGCAGAGAAGCTTGAGGGACACCATCTCGGAGATGAGGGTCGTGCTAGTTGTCTAGGGTTTCCCTAGCCTACGTGGGAACCTTGCATGGAAGACCACGTCGGAGCTCCGGAGCGAGGATCAAGATCGAGGGAGGGCCCCGGTGGTGATCTTGTTCATGTAATCATTCATGGTGAAGTTTGTAAGTGAATTCGATTTCTAGCGATCAAGTGCCTTCTCGATGATTTTGTTTTCTTCTTGGTTTTGCTTCTTCTACGATCTAGTTTGCGGCTAGATTACATAGGGTGCTCTTGTAGCCGCGGTGGCTAGAGGTGCATACCGGACCGGCCAAGTGATTTCAAATTGTTCTATCGAACTCGCCCTAGACTACCCGCATGAATAGGGATACGTTGTGACGAACGGGGGTTCCGAAAGGCGGGCGTTTTCGGAGTCGGATGGAAGGCCACGATTTAAAGATGCTTTTAATGAGATTCGCTTTTCTATCTTCATCTATCTTGTTTGGAGCTACAACATAAGCATGATCTAGACTCTCTAGATTGGTTATCTCTTGCTTTCTCTTGTTACCTCTTTAGTAGATTAGATTAGATTCGTTTTCCTTATGATAGATTAGATGCATCTTTGTTCTTCAATAGATAGCTTTACCTTCCTTTACTAGATTGAATCCTTGCGTTGCACATTGTTCCACGGATTCGATACCTTGGGTTCACCACTCGAGGGAAGAAGGGTCCCTTGACTACGACGGGAGACTTGTCCGCTTGCAAGTCATAAACGAACTTTGATACAACTATTAACCGTCAACAAGCCCCTTTTTCTGGCGCCGTTGCCGGGGAACAAGCAATCAAGATCCGATCTAGTATCGCTTATCTTTCAGTTTTTCTTTTGATTTTCTTTTGCATCTCTTAAGTTTGATCATCCTCAAAAAAAATCAATCTAATCTAGCTTTGATAAACCCTAATTTTTCTTTTGTTAGATTTTTGTTTTATTGCTAACCCTAACAGGAGATGGTTGGCTACCTCTCCATGAAACCCAAACTTTTTTGTGGATGATCCAGGAAAACTTTACAGGAAAAGGAGATGTGCAACACAAGCTAAAGGGTTGGAAACCCTAGATTCAAAAGTTGAAGTCGAAGGACCGTCGAAATCTCCAAGGGAATCACCACCTCCAAGTCCAAAGGAAGATCAACCTCAACCACCGGAGCGCAAGATCAAGCTATGCACCCCGGACATCGTTGATCTACCTATCATAAACCTTCAAGACGCCGGGAGGCCGTTCAAGATCAAGGTCTCAACTATCCGCATGACGATTGCGAGAGCTGAATGCTTACGAGCCGGATTCCTTGAGTGGCATATCGGTTTACTTAAGAGGAGGATGGAGAAGATGGAGATGGAGAAAGAAGCTCAACACCTAAAGGCTGCCAAGGCAAGATCCACATGTGAAGTGTTCATCATGATGAAGATGCTAGAGACGCAAGTGGGACAACTTGCCAGGCGCCCGATGGGTAACAAAGAAGAGTATCCGAGACAACTCCAAGGTCCCAAGACGGTGAAGGCTACTCAAACTCATTCGGGAGAGATGAAGGATCACACTAGAGACCATGAAGATCACGACCGAAGGACCGGAGTTCGAGATGCCGAGCCACAAGGAAGTTGTTGCATCCGTCAAGACCAAAGGACAAAGCCAGCCTGTGAAGACCAAAAAAGAAATGACTAAGCCAAAGTGGGTACCCAAGATTGCAACGCCCGCAAAGAGCGTTGATCCGGAGTAATCAAGTGAAGAAGTCTAGCCATGGACTATAAACAAAGCGCTAGACGGGAGGCAACCCGTTTTGTCGAGTCAAGAATAAGCTACAGGGAGGACAACCCGATTCTAGGTTTTTCGAGTCCTTTTAATTCAGTTTTGAATTTTACTACGCAAAACATTAGACTTAGAATGGTTGAACAATATTAGAGACATAATTCTTGGTTGAATATTTTGCTTGATCATAAACCCTTTACATGAACCATCCTATGTGATTGTTTGCTTCTTTTTCGAGAAACCACAACCAAAAAAAATTTCAGAACCTAACTCAACCCTTCACCCTCATTATGGTGCTGTGGTTGACTTGTTTTTCATGCTAAAAACACTCGAGTAGAGCCACGACTTGTATCTAGATGTTATTTAAATTTCAGCATGTGGTAGGACTCGCGTGAACCTAGAAACTTGATTTTTGGTTGGTTTAAAAATCCATATCCTTGGTTTCTCTAAGATTAGAATTTTTCTAAGCCTCACTTCATTTTATTTCATTCAAAATCTCTCTCATCTAATCAAAATTAGGACCTAAACCTATGCCCCCATGATCAAGCCAGGAAAAGCTTGCTCTCAACTAATGAAGGCAAACTATACCGGTGAGACCGAAATCGACGTAGTCGAAAAATATTTTCGACTTACATTTGTTTTCAATGGTTTAAAAACTTCTCTAAATTTATGCTTGAGCTCTTGCATGGCTCTGAAAAATATTTTTAAATTTCGAAATTAGAGGAGTGCTTAGCCTTAAACACACTTAAAGGGAGGCAATCTAGTTAACCTAACCATGCATGCACCATGATACATCACGGGATGCCCCTCCAACATATTTAAACCACATGCAAAGTACAAGCATGGGGGGACAGCCAAGGCTTTGTTTTGTAGGAATATCATGGATGCATGTGAGGCAAGGGAGTATGGAAGTGAATCAAGCGAAAACATCAAGTGGAAGGAGCAATAATGCAAGCGAAGGAGTGGACGGGAACGTTTGGAAGGTGTACGCGATCACGAAGCAACATGAATGCACTAGAGAAGAACCGAGCCAAGAGGAGGAGAGAGGTAAGTCTTTCATCCAACTCTTTGTTCGTGTGCTCTAGTTTGTAGTCCGGAATCACCTTAGACTTAGCCATCCACCGCGTTTGTTTCGTGCAACAAATCACATCCTTAATCCACTCAAAGTCCAGACTCCAAAATAATATTTGTGTACCTTGTTACCGGGTGAAAACCCCGGATATATATTTGTGAGGGAGAGTGCTGCAATCATGGAAGAAAACTACAAGCCTTTTCCCCAAAGAAGAAGGGATCATCGTCGTCTAAGCCATCATCGACAACCTCTTCGAGGAGGCGCTCGGTTTCCGAGTATCCCCGGAGTGTGGGGGAGGACACGGCACCGCCGAGGAGGAATCGCACTCTTCTCCTTGGTGGCATGAGGGCCACACGAAACTCGTTTATTAGGTTTACCAAACTTCAATAACATATGGAGGAGCCGCTCGTCCAACCTCGCCACTTGACACGATCATCCGCTCCACCTCCATACGCTCTGCGGTATTCCGAGGGGTATGTCATCATGACGGAGGAGGAGGAGAAGAAGCTCGCTCGCCTTAAGTAGGGGCTTGTAGCGAACGTCGACATCGACGACCAAGCTCTCCACATATTGGGTTTCACACGGGACACCGGTGCAATTCTCTAACGGAGTGTCGGCAAACACCCACAAGGAATTCGCCTAGGAAATTTTCATGACCATGGCGCATACCCTTGATGAAGGAGTGCTGAGTCTCTCATTCCGTTGGAGGGAGCCCACAAGTGGAGAAGAAGGAAGACACCGTCGGAAGGGTAACCTTGATCAATGATGCTATTTCTAGCACCTTGATGGGGTAATCTCCTTTCATCCATGGGTTGCAATCGATCTTGAGATGTAATCACACTTTGTTGGATTATCTATCTATCATATTGTGCTGAAAATACTTTAATGTTTAAGGTTAGCTACCATGCCGTAAAGGGAGTATAGACCTCAATGCTTCCTTGGATCCATTCAACACAATTCCCGATAGATTAGATTGGTTTTCATGTTCGAAACGATTGCATGTTATAGTGTCGTAGACCCATGGGCGAGTGTCCCCTATTTTCAAAAGGGAGCTCCGGAACAAGTATGTGCATGAAGGCACATGGGAAGGTTTTTGGAGTATGATCACGGGAAGAGACCATCAACGAAGAAATACTATCCGGAACCCATCATCCAAGTGTGTCACTTTTGTGCAAATGGATTTTTGGGAGAACAAGAGAGACAAAGATAACCAACACGGAGTTGAATTGGCTTTACTCGGCTTTGCCAGGCAGCCAATCAACCCTACTCACCTATAATCAACCGGTGGTGTTGTGAGCAACATCGGATTCGGGAGATCGGGTTGTTACCTCTCCATGTTGGCTATCTCTTTAAAACCGGGTATTACAAGGAACCCGAATCATCTCCTACCCGGGACTTCCCTAGGAATATATGAAGAAAGGAAAATTTATAAGTGAAGATGAGAGAGGAGGCTTCAAAGTGGCCTAGGTGAATTTGCCCCTTTCGGAAGTAAGGTTAAGACTTTTTCTTGAGGGGAAGAAGATTGGTTAGAGGAAGGACTTCTTGTGCCGGTGAAGAAAAAAATAAAGGAGAAGGATTATAGGAGAAGGATCTTCCATGGCCCAAGAAGAAGGTGCACAACAAAATTATGTGCCACCATTTGAAGAAATTCCGGCGCCGCCAAATTACTACGGTGGTGTACTAATGCAAGCATGGGGGAGTGGTGCAGCCATACTCCCACCATTTTTGCGGTGCCCAACGTAGCCTTTGCGGAGCCATATGCACACCCTCCTCAACCACAACAAAGTGTGGCCACCATTGGAGGATACGCTGCAAGGAACGTGCAAATTATTGCAGCCATCCTAACCAATGCAAATCAAATGGGTGAAGGAAATGCAAATGTCGCTTATATGCTTGGACACCTTCACCTAGCACCGTCGGACAATTCATAGGAAGAGAGGCGCATTCCTATTACAAGTAAGGGTACAACAACCAAGACTATCAATATCAACCACCGGCGGAAGATTAGAGAGAGGAGGAGCTTTAGTTATCTTTCCTTTACCCCTTTTCTTTAATTTTCAGCTTGTTTGCACCTATGTATGCGTAGTGTTTTAAGTTTTTATTTAAATTTCAGCAAGTATGTTAGTTTCATTTTTAAGCGTGTGTCTTAGTTTTTATTTTCATCATGAATAATGTCACCACCAAGTTTTTACCTTTAGTAAAGTTATAAAGTTTGTGCCACGATGATATATGATTATAATTGCCGCTTTGTTTATCTTTGTAATTGATTTATGCATGTTTAAACTAGTGCTCTCTTAAAAATACAAATCTGAAATTATCTAAATGCTAGCTTAATCTTTAGCGGAGGTTATGATTAAAATAAAGACCCATAGTGTTTTATGTGCTCGCAAGTTATGAATAAATTAAAGATGACTTTTATGCTCAAAAATATTGCTAACCTTGTCATAAATATCACTTGTGTGTTGCTCAACCTATCCAGAGCCTTATATATATTTGAGTGCATAAACTTTAGTGTACAAGATTTATTTTTGAGTGAGTTATTGCAGGCAATGATTTCTCTGGCCCGAGACTAAGAAGCTGGTCATTCCGTTTTTGCGTATCTATCTTTTTGCTAGCCTTTTATCCGTGCATTGTGTATCCCCGCATTGGAGATCTCACAAACTTCGCCGGATATCCACCCTTAAACCAAATATCATCTTTTGTGATTACCTCCTTGACCACAACCTATTGTTGAGAATGGATCATCAATTCAAGGAAGATCGCAAGACGGTGCCAACATTGAAGATTTCAAGTATCTCTCCAAGGAAAAATATTTTCGGTACCTACCTTATTTTTCGCCTCTTTGCTCGAGGACGAGCAACGTCTAAGCATGGGGGAGGAGGTAGGTACGGTGCAGTTTTAGAGTTAAAAAGGGAATATTTTAAAAAAATGATGATAAAAGAAAAAGAAAAAAAATGATGATGAAAGAAAAAAAAATCCGGCGATAATCATGACTTTCAAGGTAAAGAAAAAAATATATATATAATGAATGAAAGAAAGAAAGAAAAGAATGAGAAATATGAGAGAGAGAAAAAATATGCGTAAAGTAAACTCCCCGGTTCTCTAAGAGTGCATTCAAGGCTTCAAGTTAAAAAGATCCATTCTCATTTTCCAACCATGTGCAATCCGATAACGAGGACTTCCTTTGTGCCTCGGGATCACTCTTTGCCATTTGCACATGTCCACTAATCTAAAAGCGTGTGTATTTTTCTCTTTCCCCTCCTTGATTTAACGTTATTTTCCAATGACCTTTTTGACGAGTCTCGGTAAGACCATGAGAAGCTTGTCTTGTTTTGACAACACCTCATTTATAAAATTTTGTTAGGACTAAACTTTCCCAAAGCTCCATATAAAGCCTACCACACATATATGTTATGAGAGGGAAAGGCGTAGAATATATAGGCTTGAGAGACAAGCGAGATGAGAGTTCATGAGCAATATGCAAGGTGATTTAAATTTGTGAATTTGGTTTAGCTTTTTCCTTTATCTTGTTCTTTATTTCAAAAATTCTGAGATCTATTTAAACTTTGTGAGCATGTTGTTACTTGTGGGATAAGCTTAATAAGAATCTACCCTCCGTAGAGGTGAAGGCTAGTACATTATGGAACTTTAACGAATTAAACTTTTGAGAGCATTATGTTTTTTTTCATGTATGATCAAGTGCAAGGTTTAAACATTGATGGGCAACGATGATATCCATCGAAGGCTTACTCGAGGACGAGCAAGGTTTAAGCATGGGGGAGATGTTGACGGTGAAAATCCGTCAACCTAGCCATGAGTTTACCTTCGGTGTTGGCATGACTTTTGTATCTTATTCATTGGTACTAACCCCCGTGGTATAACAAGTTCACTTGTGCATGTCGGTTTTGGAGTTAAGTGTTTACGCAGGGTTTTAATGTTGAAAGCAAGACTTCCGGGATAAGTTCATTAAGCACCTCATGACAAGACCTTGAAGCCCGATACAAGTCAAGCAATGAAGTGAACATGACTCCAAGAGCCCAAGGACCAAGCCCGAGAAGATGATAAACTCCGAGGACTGAACCAGAAAAGTGCTGAATCTTGCAAGACTAGGAATTGAGTCCAATTCGGAGAGAAACCAACGTCAAGGGCCCACATGCAAAAGGGGAGAACATCTAGAAGACGTGGGAAGCAACACCGGGCGAAGCAGGCCACGAGATGGGCCGACTGGGCCCGAGCCGGCCGGCCCGGCCGGCCGGCGCAGCCCTTTTCGGGGCCCAATCGGCCTCTCCTTTAACCTAATTGCTTCTCGGGCTATAAATAGCCCCCCGACCGAGAGCCACGCGAGACCGAAGTCGTAATCCGCCGCCGAGGAGCAGAGAAGCTTGGGGGACACCATCTCGGAGATGAGGGTCGTGCTAGTTGTCTAGGGTTTCCCTAGCCGACGTGGGAACCTTGCATGGAAGACCACGTCGGAGCTCCGGAGCGAGGATCAAGATCGAGGGAGGGCCCCAGTGGTGATCTTGTTCATGTAATCATTCATGGTGAAGTTTGTAAGTGAATTCGATTTCTAGCGATCAAGTGCCTTCTCGATGATTTTGTTTTCTTCTTGGTTTTTCTTCTTCTACGATCTAGTTTGCAGCTAGATTACATAGGGTGCTCTTGTAGCCGCGGTGGCTAGAGGTGCATACCGGACAGGCCAAGTGATTTTAACTTGTTCTATCGAACTCGCCCTAGACTACCCGCATGAATAGGGATACGTTGTGACAGAACGGGGGTTCCGAAAGGCGGGCGTTTTCGGAGTCGGATGGAAGGCCACGATTTAAAGATGCTTTTAATGAGATTCGCTTTTCTATCTTCATCTATCTTGTTTGGAGCTACAACATAAGCATGATCTAGACTCTCTAGATTGGTTATCTCTTGCTTTCTCTTGTTACCTCTTTAGTAGATTAGATTAGATTCGTTTTCCTTATGATATCTTAGATTAGATGCATCTTTGTTCTTCAATAGATAGCTTTACCTTGCTTTACTAGATTGAATCCTTGCGTTGCACATTGTTCCACGGATTCGATACCTTGGGTTCACCACTCGAGGGAAGAAGGGTCCCTTGACTACGACGGGAGACTTGTCCGCTTGCAAGTCATAAACGAACTTTGATACAACTATTAACCGTCAACAACTATCATCAAGTAGTATGTTGGAGGACTTAATATCTCTATGAAATATTGGTACTGAAGCAGCTGAATGTAAATAAGATACTGCTCTAGCAACTTCCATTGCAATCCTTATTCGATCAACCCAGGGTAGTGACATGGGTCCATCAACATGAAGATGGTGATAAAGAGTTCCATTTGAAATGAACTCATAAACTAGCAATGGAACTTCTGTCTCAAGGAAACAACCTACGAGCTTCACCACATTTCTATGGTTCACTTGAGATAGAACTGCAACCTCGTTGATGAATTCATTGATTTCTCTCTATACCACAATCTTTGATTTCTTAATTGCAACAACATGAAGGCCAATGATTCCTTTAAATACGATACCATGTCCTCCACCGCCAATAACACGAGTTCTATCAAAATTATTTGTGGCCTTCTCCAGTTCTCCTAAGGTAATTATCATCCTTTCACCAATATTGACATTCTGTGATACCAATTGTTGCAACAACTGCCCATGATTTTGCTTGAAAAACTTTTCTTTAGTCTTCTTCACATTTTGCAACTTGATTTTATGAATTATAAAGGGGCCAACAAGAACTAGAATCAAAAGCCATACGCTACAGAAAATCCTATCCCAATGGTTAACCCTGAAAAGAATGGTAACATGTTAATGATCAAAGTGGTTTCCAGTAGTGTGATGGCCCAATGCAACTTCATAAATTTGAAGCAAGAACACATACTGAAGCTAAGTGAAAAGAAGATTTTTTTTTCTCGAACAGTACATTACGTGTCATTTCAGTACGAGAAAATTAGTGCATGGAGAGCTTCAAGGGTCCTCACCAAGACCCACATAGTGCACACATATTACATTGATCTCCACCGGTTGGCCTTTGGGCCAACTGGGCTCCTTGACTCGGCTCCGTGATCTGGGAGCCCAACCCACTAGGGTTGCAGGTCTCGATGGGAAGTACCATATAAGAGAGGTGGGGGCCACGAGGGCACGCACGCCAAGAGCGAGTAGTGCCACTCGCCCACCTATCCATCCTATGGATCGGTAGGTGCTGACAGCGGCGGGAAGCGCCGCCGCCTCGCGGACGTCACTGCGCTTCATCGCCGGTCGCCACTGCACTGCACGGCACCAACAGACTCCATCTACACCGATGAATGACTACGAAAGAAAAACACCTGCCATTCTACACCTAGTGATCCTCAGGTTTTAACATTTCAAACCAACCTAACATACATGATCACAACCCAAATTAGGTTCCGGGATGAGTGACCGAAGTGAAAAGAACATCGAAGATATGGTTTGTCAATGTTTGCAATAAAAGCTTGCACCTTTTAAATTTACTAACATGTTCTTGATTCTAACAAAAGTTTATACTGTAGTATGTAACATAGTAAATGTAAAGTTGTAATGATACAAATACAAAAAATACAAGATAATAAGTTTATTAGTCGGAAACAACACTTGTCACCTGTTAAGGATTTCTTGACCTCAGTGCATCCATCTTTCGCGAAAGGGTCACCGTATGTTCCTTTTGGGCATTGACAGTAAAAACTTCCACCGAGATTTAGGCAGTCTCCATAGCAATGGAACCCTTCCAGGTGCGCACATGGTGCAAGGGCTAAAAAATGAAATAGGCACACCAGATGATGAAAGAAAAGATCATGTTTCTTCAGTTGAAGTTGGACATGAATTGTTGTAAACAATGGAAAAGTTAATTTACTACAGTTACCAATTCCTTTTGTCCGCTTAACCCATGGAACAAAATCTAGGCACGATTTACTCCTTTCAACTATTTCAATTGATCCAATCAACATCCTAATTAACTATTTTTCAATTATTTTAACAATGTACAAATTGATTTTTAAATGTTTTGAGAGGATAGAGACCATGATGCTTTTATGTTAGAAAATGCACTGTTTTTTAATTATTTTCATAAGTTAGGGTAATTGAATAGAGAATTAATCCTAAAAATACAAGACTGCATGACAAGTAGCATAGGGTAGCAAGCCAGCTCAAAATTTGAACTTGTTAAAACTCGACCAGCTGTAAGGAGAGCTATAAGCGTGTAGACTGGACCAACTGAATTGGGTGGGGTGGGGGTGCTAAATTGAGCCTTAATTTTGTTTATAGAGCACTAAACAAACAAAGTGGAGCGGTCAGGTAGTAAGACAGACTTTTTACTAAAAGGTGCTTTCAGGCTTCATGATGACATAAACCAATGACTTCCCATCACAGTTGCCAAACATGCTATTGCGATTAAAAAAACAATTTCCAGATTTGCAAAGCTATTCCACGAGCCCCTGCTTAAACTTTAATCTCTCCTTCCCCAAGTAGAGAATAAAAGAGGTAGAGAACAATATTTGCAGATTCATGTAGCCTAGGGATTCAAAAGACCAAGTTACTTGCAGATTCATGCACACCAGTTACAGAAAAATTGAGTTGATGTCACACCCTAAAATTTCCAATTTCAGGATGTGAATAGGAAGAAAACTTAAACAACGATTTAGTCTAAATTTTAAAATTTTGCCCAACATTTATTTTTCTTTACAGGAAATATAGAATAGGAAAAATCCTTTGTTTGATTTTCTAAATTAAATAAAAGTTGTGTGTGTTGCATTCATGCCGATGCATTGTTGACGGTTAAAAGTTGTATCAAAGTTCGTTTGTGACTTGCAAGCGGACAAGTCTCCCGTCGTAGTCAAGGGACCCTTCTTCCCTCGAGTGGTGAACCCAAGGTATCGAATCCGTGGAACAATGTGCAACGCAAGGATTCAATCTAGTAAAGCAAGGTAAAGCTATCTAATGAAGACAAGTTGCATCTAATCTACTAACTCATAAAGAAAACGGATCTAATCTAATCTACTAAAGAGGTAACAAGAGAAAGCAAGAGATAACCAATCTAGAGAATCTAGATCATGCTTATGTTGTAGCTCCAAACAAGATAGATGAAGATAGCAAAGCGAATCTCATTAAAAGCATCTTTAAATCGTGGCCTTCCCATCCGACTCCGAAAACATCCGCCTTTCGAGACCCCCGTTCTGTCACAACGTATCCCTATTCATGCGGGGAGCTTAGGGCGAGTTCGATAGAACAAGTTGAAATCACTTGGCCGGTCCGGTATGCACCTCTAGCCACCGCGGCTACAAGAGCACCCTATGTAATCTAGCTATAGACTAGATCGTAGAAGAAGCAAAACCAAGAAGAAAACAAAATCATCGAGAAGGCACTTAATCGCTAGAAATCGAATTCACTTACAAACTTCACCATGAATGATTACATGAACAAGATCACCACCGGGGCCCTCCCTCGATCTTGATCCTCGCTCCGAGCTCCGACGTGGTCTTCCATGCAAGGTTCCCACGTCGGCCGGGGAAACCCTAGACAACTAGCACGACCCTCATCTTCAAGTTGGTGTCCCTCAAGCTTCTCTCGCTCCTCGGCGGCGGAATACGACTTCGGTTCTGCGTGGCTCTCGGTCGGGGTGCTATTTATAGCCCGAGAAGCAATTAGGTCAAAGGAGAGGCCGATTGGGCCCCGAATTGGGCCGGGCCGACCGGCTCGGGCCGACCGGCTCGGGCCCACCTCGGCCCATCCCGCGGCCTCGCTTCGCCGGTGTTGCTTCCCACGACTTCTAGATGTTCTCCCCTTTTGCATGTGGGCCCTTGACGTCGGTTTCTCCCCCGAATTGGACTCAACTCCTTGTCTTGCAAGATTCGAGCACTTTTCCGGTTCGGTCCTCGGAGTTTATCATCTTCTCGGGCTTGGTCCTTGGGCTCTTGGAGTCATGTTCACTTCATTGCTTGACTTATATCGGGCCTCAAGATCTTGTCATGAGGTGCTTAATGAACATATCCCGGAAGTCTTGCTTTCAACGTTAAAACCCCGCGTAAACACATAACTCCAAAACCGACATGCACAAGTGAACTTGTTATACCACGGGGGTTAGTACCAATGAATAAGATACAAAAGTCATGCCAACACCGAAGGTAAACTCATGGCTAGGTTGACGGATTTTCACCGTCAACATCTCCCCCATGCTTAAACCTTGCTCGTCCTCGAGTAAGCCTTCGATGGATATCATCATTGCCAAACAATGTTTAAACCTTGCACTTGATCATACATGAAAAAAAACATAATGCTCTCAAAAGTTTAATTCGTTAAAGTTCCATGATGTACTAGCCTTCACCTCTACGGAGGGTAGATTCTTATTAAGCTTATCCCACAAGTATTAACATGCTCACAAAGTTTAAATAGATCTCAGAATTTTTGAAATAAAGAACGAGATAAAGAAAAGCTAAACCAAGTTCACAAATTTAAATCACCTTGCATGTTGCTTATGAACTCTCATCTCACTTGTCTCTCAAGCCTATATAATCTACTCCTTTCCCTCTCATATATATGTGGTAGGCTTTATATGGAGCTTTGGGAAAGTTTAGTCCTAACAAGATTTTATAAATGAGGTGTTGTCAAAACAAGACAAGCTTCTCATGGTCTTACCAAGACTCGTCAAAAAGGTCATTGGAAAATAATGTTAAATCAAGGAGGGGAAAGAGAAAAATACACACACTTTTAGATGAGTGGACATGTGCAAATGGCAAAGAGTGATCCCGAGGCACAAAGGAAGTCCTCGTTATCGGATTGCACATGGTTGGAAAATGAGAATGGATCTTTTTAACTTGAAGCCTTGAATGCACTCTTAGAGAACCGGGGAGTTCACTTTACGCACATATATATTTTTTTCTGTCTCTCATATTTCTCATTCTTTTCTTTCTTTCTTTCTTTCTTTCTTTCTTTCTTATATATATATATTTTTTTTCTTTCTTCACCTTGGAAGTCACGTACATCGCCGAATTTTTTTTCTTTCATCATTATATATATATTTTTTAAAATACTCCCTTTTGAACTCTAAAACTGCACCGTACCTACCTCCTCCCCCATGCTTAGACGTTGCTCGTCCTCGAGCAAAGAGGCGAAAAATAAGGTAGGTACCGGATATTTTTCCTTGGAGAGATACTTGAAATCTTCAACGTTGGCACCGTCTTACGATCTTCCTTGAATTGATGATCCATCCTCAATGATAGGTTGTGGTCAAGGAGGTAATCACAAAAAGATGATATTTGGTTTAAGGGTGGATATCCGGCGAAGTTTGTGAGATCACCGATGCGGGGATACACAATGCACGGATAAAAGGCTAGCAAAAAGATAGATACGCAAAAACGGAATGACCAGCTTCTTAGTCTCGGGCCAGAGAAGTCATGGCCTGCAATAACGCACTCAAAAATAAATCTTGTACACTAAGGTTTATGCACTCAAATATATATAAGGCTTTGGATAGGTTGAGCAACACACAAGTGATATTTGTGACAAGGTTAGCAATATTTTTGAGCATAAAAGACATCTTCAATCTATTCATAACTTGAGAGCACATAAAACACTATGGGTCTTTATTTTAATCATAACCTCCGCTGAAAATTAAGCTAGTATTTAAATAAATTCAGATCTGAATTTTTAAGAGAGCACTAGGTTAAACATGCATAAATCAATTACAAAGATAAACAAAGCGGCAATTATAATCATATATCATCATGGCACAAACTTTGTAACTTTACCAAAGGTAAAAACTTGGTGGTGACATTATTCATGATGAAAATAAACACTAAGATACATGCTGAAAATTAAACTAACACACTTTCTGAAATTTAAATAAAAAACTGAAAACACTACGCAAACATAGGCGCAAACAAGCTGAAAATTAAAGAAAAGGGGGTAAAGGAAAGATAACTAAAGCTTCTCCTCTCTCTAATCTTCCGCCGGTGGTTGATGTTGAAAGGCTTGGTTGTTGTACCCTTACTTGTAATAGGAAAGCGCCTCTCCTCCTATGAATTGTCCAATGGTATTAGGTGAAGGTGTCAAAGCTCATAAGCGACGTTTGCATTTCCTTCACCCATTTGGTTTGCATTGGTTAGGATGGCTGCAATAATTTGCATGTTCCTTGCAGCGTATCCTCCAAATGTGGCTCCATTTTGTTGTGGTTGAGGAAGGTGTGCAAAAGGCTCCGCAAAGGCTACGTTGGGCACCGCAAAAATGGTGGGGGTATGGCTGCACCACTCCCCCATGCTTGCATTGGTACACCACCGTAGTAATTTGGCGATGCCGGAATTTCTCCGAATGGTGGAACATAATTTTGTTGTGCACCTCCTTCTTGGGCCATAGAAGATCCTTCTCCTATAATTCTTTTCTATTATCATTTTTTTTTCTTCGCCGGCACAAGAAGTCCTTCCTCTAACCGATCTTCTTCCCCTCAAGAAAAGTCTTAATCTTCAATCCGGAAGGGGCAAATTCACCTAGGCCACTTGGAAGCCTCCTCTCTCATCTTCACTCTTATATTTTCCTTTCTTCATATATTCCTAGGGAAGTCCCGGGTAGGAGATGATTCGGGTTCCTTGTAATACCCGGTTTTAAAGAGATAGTCAACATGGAGAGGTAACAACCCGATCTCCCGAATCCGATGTTGCCACAACACCACCGGTTGATCATAGGTGAGTAGGGTTGATTGGCTGCGAGTAAATCCAATTCAACTCCGTGTTGGTTATCTATGTCTCTCTTATTCTCCCAAAAATCCACTTGCACAAAAGTGACACACATGGATGATGGGGTTCCGGATAGTATTTCTTCGTTCATGGTCTCTTCCCGTGATCATACTCCAAAAGCCTTCCCATGTGCCTTTATGCACATACTTGTTCCGGAGCTCCCTTTTTGAAAATAGGGGACACTCGCCCATGGGTCTACGATACTAGAACATGCAATCGTTTCGAACATGAAAACCAATCTGATCTATCGGGGATTGTGTTGAATGGATCCAAGGAAGCATTGGAGCCCTTACTCCCTTTACGGCATGGTTGCTAGCCTTAAGCATTAAAGTATTTTCAGCACAAGATGATAGATAGATAATCCATCAAAGTTTGATTACATCTCAAGATCGATTGCAACCCATGGATGAAAGGAGATTACCCCATCAAGGTGCTAGAAATAGCATCGTTGATCAAGGTTACCCTTCCGACGGTGTCTTCCTTCTTCTCCACTTGTGGGCTCCCTCCAACGGAATGAGAGACTCGGCACTCCTTCATCAAGGGTATGCGCCATGGTCATGAAAATTTCCTAGGCGAATTCCTTGTGGGTGTTTGCCGACACTCCGCTAGAGAATTGCACCGGTGTCCCGTGTGAAACCCAATATGTGGAGAGCTTGGTCGTCGATGTCGACGTTCGCTACAAGCCTCTACTTAAGGTGAGCGAGCTTCTTCTCCTCCTCCGTCATGATGACATACCCCTCGGAATACCGCGGAGCATATGGAGGTGGAGCGGATGATCGTGTCAAGTGGTGAGGTTGGACGGGCGGCTCCTCCATATGTTATTGAAGTTTGGTGAACCTCATAAACGAGTTTCGTGTAGCCCTCATGCCACCAAGGAGAAGAGTGTGGTTCCTCCTCGGCGGTGCCGTGTCCTCCTCCATACTCCAAGGAAACTCGGAAACCGAGCGCCTCCTCGAAGAGGTTGTCGATGATGGCTTAGACGACGATGATCCCTTCTTCTTCGGTGAAAAGACTTGTAGTTTCTTCCTTGATTGCAGCGCTCTCCTTCACAAATAAATATCCGGGGTTTTCACCCGGTAACAAGGTACACAAATATTATTTTGGAGTCTGGACTTTGAGTGGATTAAGGATGTGGATTTTTTTTTTTCTTGAGCTATCAAGCTTGGGAAGGTTGGCTATGTCTACGGAGGTTTTGAGCACACAAACTTGAACACACAAACAAAGGAAGGAGAGGGAAGCTTGCTCGCAGAAAACGGGAGCCGGGGGGGCTCCTTATGTAGGTGAGGCCGGCCTCGGTGCTCCTCCCCGCCTCGTCTTTCTTCCAAAGCACGATCATTTCACCTCTCGCAACTTTCCCGCCTGCGTGCTCTACGAGTTGCACCGCCCAAACGCTCTCGTCCACTCCTTGGTCCTTCCACTTGATGCTTCATGTTTTGGGTTATGTCCATGCTCCCTAGCTCCATTTGCTTCACATGCCACCATGAAATTCCTACAAAGTTGATGCTTGCTGCCCACCATGCTTGTCCTTTGCATGTGGAATTAGTGAAAGTTGATGAAAGGGAATCCAATGGTGCATGCATGATTACTAGACTGCCTCCATTAAGGTGTGTTTAAGGTCAAGCACTCCTCTAATTCGAAATTTAAAATATTTTTCAGAGCCATGCAAGAGCTCGAACATAATTTTAGAGAAGTTTTTAAACCATTAAAAACAAATGCAAGTCAAAAATATTTTTTTATTACGTCGATTTTGGTCTCACCGGTATAGTTTGCCTTCATAAGTTGAGAGCAAGCTTTTCCCGGCTTGATCATGGGGGCATAGGCTTAGGTCCTAATTTCGATTAGATGAGAGAGATTTTGAATGAAATAAAATTAAGTGAGGCTTAGAAAAATTCTAATCTTAGAGAAACCAAGGATATGGATTTTTAAACCAACCAAAAATCAAGTTTCTAGGTTCACGCGAGTCCTACCACGTGCTGAAATTTAAATAACTAGATACAAGTCGTGGCTCTACTCGAGTGTTTTTAGCATGAAAAACAAGTCAACCACAACCCCATAATGAGGGTGAAGGGTTGAGTTAGGTCCTGAAATTTTTCTTTTTGGTTGTGGTTTCTCGAAAAAGAAGCAAACAATCACATAGGATGGTTCATGTAAAGGGTTTATGATCAAGCAAAATATTCAACCAAGAATTATGTCTCTAATATTGTTCAACCATTCTAAGTCTAAGGTTTTGCGTAGTAAAATTCAGAACTGAATTAAATTAAAAAAAAACTTGAAAAACCTGGAATCGGGTTGTCCTCCCGGTAGCTTATTCTTGACTCGACGAAACGGGTTGCCTCCCGCCTAGCGCTTCGTTTATAGTCCATGGCTAGACTTCTTCACTTGATTACTCCGGATCAACGCTCTTTGCGGGCGTTGCAATCTTGGGTACCCACTTTGGCTTAGTCAATTTTTTTGGTCTTCACAGGCTGGCTTTGTCCTTTGGTCTTGACGGATGCAACAACTTCCTTGTGGCTCGGCATCTCGAACTCCGGTCTTCGGTTGTGATCTTCATGGTCTCTAGTGTGATCCTTCATCTCTCCCGAATGAGCTTGAGTAGCCTTCGCCGTCTTGGGACCTTGGAGTTATCTCGGATATTCTTCTTTGTCACCATCGGGCGTCCGGCAAATTGTCCCACTTGCGTCTCTAGCATCTTCATCATGATGAACACTTCGCATGTGGATCTTGCCTTGGCGGCCTTTAGGTGTTGAGCTTCTTTCTCCATCTCCATCTTCTCCATCCTCCTCTTGATCTTGAATGGCCTTCCGGCGTCTTGACTTGGAGGTGGTGATTCCCTTGGAGATTTCGACGGTCCTTCGACTTCAACTTTTGAATCTAGGGTTTCCACCCTTTTAGCTTGTGTTGCATGTCACCTTTGCCTGTAAAGTTTTCCTGGATCATCCACAAAAAAGTTTTGGGTTTCTTGGAGAGGTAGCCAACCATCTCCGGTTAGGGTTAGTAATAAAACAAAAATCTAAAAAGAAAAGAAAAATTAGGGTTAATCAAAACTAGATTAGATTGATTTTTTTTTCTTTTGAGGATGATCAAACATAAGAGATGCAAAAGAAAATCAAAAGAAAAAGCGAAAGATAAGCGATACTAGATCGGATCTTGATTGCTTGTTCCCCGGCAACGGCGCCAGAAAAAGGGGCTTGTTGACGGTTAAAAGTTGTATCAAAGTTCGTTTGTGACTTGCAAGCGGACAAGTCTCCCGTCGTAGTCAAGGGACCCTTCTTCCCTCGAGTGGTGAACCCAAGGTATCGAATCCGTGGAACAATGTGCAACGCAAGGATTCAATCTAGTAAAGCAAGGTAAAGCTATCTAATGAAGACAAGTTGCATCTAATCTACTAACTCATAAAGAAAACGGATCTAATCTAATCTACTAAAGAGGTAACAAGAGAAAGCAAGAGATAACCAATCTAGAGAATCTAGATCATGCTTATGTTGTAGCTCCAAACAAGATAGATGAAGATAGCAAAGCGAATCTCATTAAAAGCATCTTTAAATCGTGGCCTTCCCATCCGACTCCGAAAACATCCGCCTTTCGAGACCCCCGTTCTGTCACAACGTATCCCTATTCATGCGGGGAGCTTAGGGCGAGTTCGATAGAACAAGTTGAAATCACTTGGCCGGTCCGGTATGCACCTCTAGCCACCGCGGCTACAAGAGCACCCTATGTAATCTAGCTATAGACTAGATCGTAGAAGAAGCAAAACCAAGAAGAAAACAAAATCATCGAGAAGGCACTTAATCGCTAGAAATCGAATTCACTTACAAACTTCACCATGAATGATTACATGAACAAGATCACCACCGGGGCCCTCCCTCGATCTTGATCCTCGCTCCGAGCTCCGACGTGGTCTTCCATGCAAGGTTCCCACGTCGGCCGGGGAAACCCTAGACAACTAGCACGACCCTCATCTTCAAGTTGGTGTCCCTCAAGCTTCTCTCGCTCCTCGGCGGCGGAATACGACTTCGGTTCTGCGTGGCTCTCGGTCGGGGTGCTATTTATAGCCCGAGAAGCAATTAGGTCAAAGGAGAGGCCGATTGGGCCCCGAATTGGGCCGGGCCGACCGGCCCGGGGCCGACCGGCCCGGGCCCACTTCGGCCCATCCCGCGGCCTCGCTTCGCCCGTGTTGCTTCCCACGACTTCTAGATGTTCTCCCCTTTTGCATGTGGGCCCTTGACGTCGGTTTCTCCCCGAATTGGACTCAACTCCTTGTCTTGCAAGATTCGAAGCACTTTTCCGGTTCGGTCCTCGGAGTTTATCATCTTCTCGGGCTTGGTCCTTGGGCTCTTGGAGTCATGTTCACTTCATTGCTTGACTTATATCGGGCCTCAAGATCTTGTCATGAGGTGCTTAATGAACATATCCCGGAAGTCTTGCTTTCAACGTTAAAACCCTGCGTAAACACATAACTCCAAAACCGACATGCACAAGTGAACTTGTTATACCACGGGGGTTAGTACCAATGAATAAGATACAAAAGTCATGCCAACACCGAAGGTAAACTCATGGCTAGGTTGACGGATTTTCACCGTCAACATGCATCTAGTGGTTCTTGAGTGCAAAAGGTTTCAAAAATGCGTTTAGGAGCTGTCCTAGTGTTCTCGAGAACTTTCCGGATTTTTCGAAATTTATTCTCATTTTTCCTTGAGCTATTTCTATTTATTAGAATGCTCTAAAATCTTTTTCATGAGCTCCAAATGTTTTGTTTGGATTGTTCATGTCTTAATCTATCTCTAGGAATTTTCCTGGAAATTTTGTGATTTTTGGAGTATTTTTCGTGCCTTTAAACAATTTCTAGACTGTTTTGGAATTTGTTTTCGCATTAAAAATAAATTCGGAAAAAAAAAGAAAACCTATCTACCGGATTGGGCCGAGCCTGTGGCCCGACCCAACCCGCTCCGGCCCGGCCGTCCGCCCGCCGGGCCCATCGGCCGGGCGGCCATGGCCGCCGCCGCCCGGGCGGGTAGCCCCGCGCCCGCGCCCCATAAAAGGGAGGCCGCCGCGCGCGCGAGCCCTATTCGCCGCCCCCGCAAGCCTGCGCCGCCGCCCTGCAAGCCTGCGCCGCCGCCGGACCTAGCTGTGCAAGCCCAAGCCGGCCGCAAGGCTCGGCGTTGACCTTCGAAATCCGGCTGATTCCCTTCGCATCCGCCACCTGTGAGCGCCCCTCGTGATTCCCCACGTCCTCCTCTTCCGATTCCTAGCCTCAGGCGTGCCCCTCGTCGCCCGAGTCGCCGGCGCCGCTGATGGGCAGTAGCTTCCTGTCCGCCGTCCATGGCTGGCCTGAGGAAGAAGATGAGTTTTGGAGATTTTGTAGATTAGACCCTGTGATTCCTTGTAATCCTTTAGGTTTTTCTTGTGTCTATGCACATCTGCAGGAAACCCCCTAAATCTTTAGATTCCTTGCAACCAGATCCATCCCGAGCCTTTTTGCAGATCTAACCCCCAGATTAGATCTATTCGCGAGCACTGTTTGATGTATCTCGGGAATCTTCCTTGCTAGCCCCTAAAATCTATAGTTAATCACGAATAGGTCCTCCAATCTTGTTTTCCGCATATCTTCCGCGTTTTAGCTCCGTTTTTAGCGTTCTTTATATCCACGCAATCGTCTCGACGAGTAGAACAACTTTTTGCCCCTGTTTTGTTCTGTTAGTACTGTTTAGTGGTTGTTTCTTATTTTATTCCATTGTATGCTTGTATGTGAATGATGTGGTGCGTAGAAGACGGTTCGTTCGTGGAATACGCCGGTGTTGAAGATTTCCAAGACCTTGAGCAGCAGCAAACATTGGTAGAAGGCAAGTCCTTGCTGCATTCCCATTGATCCTATTACAACATGCATTTTAATTACACTGTTATTTATTAATGCTTGCATTAAATTGATGGGTCCTACTATTAAGGTTTGACTAGCTTTGTTTGTCTTGTGACTTGATCAACCTGGGTTTATGTTTATGTTGGGTAGACCATGATTAGTTGCTCAACTTGGGATTATGGTGGATTTGATGAACAACAATGTTAATCTTGCTTTACTTATGTTATACCTTCATTAAACAAGATCACATGTGTTAATCGGAACATGGAGAACCACCCAGGAAAACAGTGCGACCACAAGACATATGGCTCTGTCTTGGCTTAATAATTAGTGAACTAGGTGTTAGGTATGGTTTACCTGATAAGGGTTGGGGGCTGACGGTAGACAGCATATGGACCTGTTCGGGCGTAGGTGTGGGCTTGGCTAAGACACGGTACTCGTTCGGGAGCTTTATACGTTGCACTGATCAGGTAACCTAGCGGGCAGCCTGCATCTGGGGATCTTTGTAACGGCCTCGTAGCGTCCCTATGCAATCACACCTCGGTAGTGTGGTATGATGCCTGATCAGCATCGCGTGGTTGGGTCTAAAGCTCTTCGGAGTTTTTATGCGACTTGTGGGTAAAGATGTACGACCTCTGCAGAGTGTAAAACTGACTAGTTAGCCGTGCCCACGGTCACGGGCGGCCTGGACCCTCACATGAGTAAACTGTGGAAGATGGATTAAACTTGTTGCATTTACTTTTGTTCATGATGATGATGCTTATGTTAATCTCTGGATTGGTATAAACTTACATTTGCTAGTAATTCAGCTTGCTTAATAAAATTTGACCAACTAAAATGCTGATCTACTATGCAATCACAAGCTTCCACCATAAAGCATTTGCATGTTGTTATAGAGTTTTCCCTTGTTTAGTACGACATGTGCTCATGCTTGTTGTTCTTTTATATGCATCTACACAACCCGGTTGCTGCTCAGACGGACGCTTTGAAGACTTTCCTGCAGAGTTTGGTGGTTTCTAGGCGAGCGTGCCACCAGTCAGCTGCCTGTGGAGACGTCCTTTACCGCTGCTAGTACTCGCTTATGTTACGATTTTGAGACATTCGGTCATGTAATAAAGTTTTAATACTCTCTTTACGCTTTTACACTGTGTTTTGGTATACACTGAGTCAACGCATGTGTGAAACTTGATCCTGGCACACATGTGTTCTATGCATTCGGGTTTGCCCTTAAATCCGGGTGTGACAAAGTGGTATCAAAGCCGTGTTGACACTGTAGGACGTTAGCCTAGTTAGAAACTGGTCGAACTTAAGGAATATAATCATCTATAAGCCATGCTTACTCCGTGCTATGCTTTAATTCCATTCTTAATATACCAATCCTTGATTTTACCCCCATCCTTGATATTCTACTTGCTATCTATCTTATCTTGATCAATCTTTTCACTATATGTTACCTTGTTCTTTCTTTAGGAAATCTTTAGCATCTACTCTATGCTCTCTAACCTTTTCCTACCTTTACCCTACACGTGTTCATAGTGTTCTCAGTTATCTAATGACCCTATCATGTTCAAGTAGAAGATCTTCCTTAGGATCTAGGTTCTTTAGGCTTTATCCTTGTGAAATCACTAGTCACGATCGACGATTAGGTGTGCTTAGTTTAGTGGTATGTTTGAATGCTTGATCTTGTGTTAATGATTGATTTGGATCTTTGCTTGAGTGCAATGTGTTGTGGGTTGATAACCACAATGACACTGGTTTAGTATAAGTTTTCTTAGTTGGGTTTAATCTTTGTCTCAACCATCCTTTTTATCTTTCACCTTCCTAATCCTTTATTAAATCTTTACTCATCTACTTTGGACTCTATCTTGCTGCAAATCTGTTCTCGTTAACCTTCGACACAGCAGTAGTGTTTTGATAATATCTCGAGCTACAGAGCTCAGATTGATGCAAAACCAGTTGGGTTAGTTCCCAAATTTCATAATAAATTGTCTTTCAAAAATTCAGCCCCATCCAATACATATCCTGGGAGCTATGCATGAAACATGGGAGTTGTCAGAATCTGTAAAACTCTGCTGACACATTGACTTCATTGTTTTATATCTCGGGCTTTAGAACTCCGTTTGGGGCAAATCCAGTTAGAGAAGTTCAGAAATTTCATGGGTGTTTTTCTGTCCAAAATTCAGAAATTTTGATTACATATTCAGAGAGTGATGCCTGAAACTTTGGAGCTACTTGAATCTGTTAGCACTGCAGATAGACCCGACTTGTTTATTTTGTATCTGAAGTTATAGAACTCCGATCGAGGTGATTCCAGTTGGACTAGTTCTGTCATGCCATTATGTTTTACTGTTCAAAAGCTCATTAGTTTTTGTTATCCACGATGAGAGTTATACCTGAATGTCTGGAGTCGACAGAATCTGTCTTAAACTAGAAGTCTGTGTTGCTTAATCTTTTGAGCTTTTCTCTTTGTGCAATCATCTAAGTCAATGTTCCTAACACTCAGATGGTGAACACCAGGTCCGGGTCAGGTGTTGATCAACCTCCAGTGACACGCCAAGGACGAGGCAGCAGCTCAGGCAGTGCACAGCAACCACTAATGGATGCGGCCATGCAGCAGTTTTTCCAGAATCAGCTACAACTCTTGGAGAACCTGACCAACACTGTGGCCAACATGCAGGCCCAAGCCAACAACCCACCTTAGCCACCGCCACAGCAGCCGGCGCCCATGTTCAAGCACAGGGAGTTTATGAGCCACCGTCCGCCAGTGTTCACTCATGCTGCAGACCCGCTGGATGCTGATGATTGGCTGAAGACTGTGGGCAAGATGCTCACCACAGCTCAGTGTGATGACAGGGAAAAGGTCCTATTTGCTGCGGGACGACTCCAGGATTCAGCGGGAGCATGGTGGGATGCCTACACTACCGCCCATGCTACGCCAAACGCCATCACCTGGCAGGAGTTCACTGAGAGCTTCAGGAACCACCATATTCCTGCAGGGTTGATGAGGCTGAAGAAGAAGGAGTTCCTCTCTCTCCAACAGGGGGGAATGTTAGTGATAGAGTACCGGGACAGGTTCATCGAGCTGTCTCGCTATGCACCAGAGGAGGTGGCAGATGACCCAAAGAAGCAGGAGCGCTTCATGGAGGGATTGGCTGGACCGCTTCGGTACCAGCTGACGTCTCACACTTTTCCGTCTTTCCAGCACCTGTTAGACAAGGCCATCACCCTGGAGGCCATGCGCATAGAATTGGGAAATCTGAAGAGGAAGGCCACTACTTCTGTGCAGTTTGGGAGCAGCATTTGTCCCCATTTCATTCCACCGCAGGGAACAACACCCCATGTAGGCGGTTCAGGTGGTAACTCTGGGCAGAAACAGTTTCAGCGGAATAATCAACCTTTCAAGCACCCCATTCAAGAGTTGCAGCATTCCACTCCACAGACTCCACGCCCCAATGACCAGCAGACTAGTCCGAACACCCCAGCAGGAACCCCAGCGAGACCGGGTGCGCCAAGTACTCCTGTTGGTAATACATGCTTTAAGTGTGGAGAGACTGGTCACTATGCTAACAACTGTCCTCAGAGGAGCGTCCTGAATACCCCAGTGCAGAGTCAGCAGATGAGGAATGGAAACCAGACTCCGCAAAGCTCTAAGGGACAGCAGTGCTCCGCTCGTGGTAGATTGAACCACATAAATGCAACGACCGTGATGGGTATGTTCTCTGTCAACATTGTTCTCACATCAATTCTACCATATCGTTCTCGAAATCTTTCTTTATCCTTCCGAATCTCGAGGACGAGATTCCTTTTAAGGGGGGTAGATTTATCACACCCTGAAATTTCCAATTTAAAGATGTGAATAGGAAGAAAACTTAAACAACGATTTAGTCTAAATTTTAAAATTTTGCCCAACATTTATTTTTCTTTACAGGAAATATAGTATAGGAAAAATCCTTTGTTTGATTTTCTAAATTAAATAAAAGTTGTGTGTGTTGCATTCATGCCGATGCATCTAGTGGTTCTTGAGTGCAAAAGGTTTCAAAAATGCGTTTAGGAGTTGTCCTAGTGTTCCCGAGAACTTTCCGGATTTTTCTGGAATTTATTCTCATTTTTCCTTGAGCTATTTCTATTTATTAGAAGGCTCTAAAATCTTTTTCATGAGCTCCAAATGCTTTGTTTGGATTGTTCATGTCTTAATCTATCTCTAGGAATTTTTCTGGAATTTTTGTGATTTTCGGAGTATTTTTCGTGCCCTTAAACAATTTCTAGACTTTTCTGGAATTTGTTTTCGCATTAAAAATAAGTTCGAAAAAAAAGAAAACCTATCTACCGGATTGGGCCGAGCCTATGGCCCGACCCAACCTGCTCCGGCCCGGCCGTCCGGCCCGGCCGTACGGCCCACCGGCCCATCGGCCGGGCGGCCATGGCCGCCGCCGCCCGGGCGGTAGCCCCGCGCCCGCGCTCCATAAAAAGGGAGGCCGCCTCGCGCGCGAGCCCTAGCCGCCGCCCGCAAGCCTGCGCCGCCGCCGGACCTAGCTGTGCAAGCCCGAGTCGGCCGCAAGGCTCGGCGTTGACCTTCGAAATCCGGCCGATTCCCTTCACATCCGCCGCCGGTGAGCGCCCCTCGTGATTCCCCACGTCCTCCTCTTCTGATTCCTGGCCTCAGGCGTGCCCCTCGTCGCCCGAGTCACCGGCGTCGCCGATGGGCAGTAGCTTCTTGTCCGCCGTCCATGGCTGGCCTGAGGAAGAAGATGAGTTTTGGCGATTTTGCAGATTAGACCCTGTGAATCCTTGTAATCCTTTAGGTTTTTCTTGTGTCTATGCACATCTACAGGAAACCCCCTAAATCTTTAGATTCCTTGCAACCAGATCCATCCCGAGCCTTTTTGTAGATCTAACCCCCAGATTAGATCTATTCGCGAACACTGTTTGATGTATCTCGGGAATCTTCCTTGCTAGCCCCTAAAATCTATAGTTAATCACGAATAGGTCCTCCAATCTTGTTTTCCACATATCTTCCGCGTTTTAGCTCCGTTTTTAGCGTTCTTTATATCCACACAATCGTCTCGACGAGTAGAACAACTTTTTGCCCCTGTTTTGTTCTGTTAATACTGTTTAGTGGTTGTTTCTTATTTTATTCCATTGTATGCTTGTATGTGAATGATGTGGTGCGTAGAAGATGGTTCGTTCGTGGAATACGCCGGTGTTGAAGATTTCCAAGACCTTGAGCAGCAGCAAACGTTGGTAGAAGGCAAGTCCTTGCTGCATTCCCATTGATCCTATTACAACATGCATTTTAATTGCACCGTTATTTATTATTGCTTGCATTAAATTGATGGGTCCTACTATTAAGGTTTGACTAGCTTTGTTTATCCTGTGCCTTGATCAACCTGGGTTTATGTTTATGTTAGGTAGACCATGATTAGTTGCTCAACTTAGGATTATGGTGGATTTGATGAACAACAATGTTAATCTTGCTTTACTTATGTTATACCTTCATTAAACAAGATCACATGTGTTAATCGGAACATGGAGAACCACCCAGGAAAACAGTGCGACCACAAGACATATGGCTCTGTCTTGGCTTAATAATTAGTGAACTAGGTGTTAGGTATGGTTTACCTGATAAGGGTTGGGGGCTGACGGTAGACGGCATATGGACCTGTTCGGACGTAGGTGTGGGCTTGGCTAAGACACAGTACTCATCCGGGAGCTTTATACGTTGCACTGATCAGGTAACCTAGCGGGCAGCCTGCATCTGGGGATCTTTGTAACGGCCTCGTAGCGTCCCTATGCAATCACACCTCGGTACTGTGGTATGATGCCTGATCAGCATCGCGTGGTTGGGTCTAAAGCTCTTCGGAGTTTTTACGCGACTTGTGGGTAAAGATGTACGACCTCTGCAGAGTGTAAAACTGACTAGTTAGCCGTGCCCGCGGTCACGGGCGGCCTGGACCCTCACATGAGTAAACTATGAAAGATGGATTTAACTTGTTGCATTTACTTTCGTTCATGATGATGATGCTTATGTTAATCTCTGGGTTGGTACAAACTTACATTTGCTAGTAATTCAGCTTGCTTAATAAACTTTGATGAACTAAAATGATGATCTGCTATGCAATCACAAGCTTCCACCATAAAGCCTTTGCATGTTGTTATAGAGTTTTCCCTTGTTGAGTACGACATGTGCTCATGCTTGTTGTTCTTTTATATGCATCTACAGAACCCGGTTGCTGCTTAGACGGACGCTTTGAAGACTTTCCTGGAGAGTTCAGTGGTTTCTAGGCGAGCGTGCCACCAGTCAGCTGCCTGTGGAGACGTCCTTTACCGCTGCTAGTACTCGCTTATGTTACGATTTTGAGACATTCGGTCATGTAATAAAGTTTTAATACTCTCTTTACGCTTTTACAATGTGTTTTGGTATACAGTGAGTCAACACATGTGTGAAACTTGATCCTAGCGCACATGTGTTCTATGCATTCGGGTTTGCCCTTCAATCCGGGTGTGATAGTTGATTAATTGTGTACCTTGGCATTCGTCGAGGATATAAGGATTGCCTAGATGACCGTCAACACACTCGCAAATGTACCCCCAATGGCCCTTAGCAGTGGAGTTTGAGCAAGAGCTGTGGGCACTAAGACATTCAGGTGCAGACCCATTTATCGGGCATGCTGAATTACTGATTACCCCATTCTAGAGTAGCCGTTGGAAGAACTGAATAAGATTGTGGCATAATCTGTTCCTCCTCCTCGTCAACGATGTAGATGGAAGATGTTCGGGGGAGGATAAGTTTTGAAAAAGGTTGTAACAAACCAGGTTTTCGGTGAGGAAAACCCGACTCCCTGTACCATTGTGATAGTCCCTGGATCGGTAAGCTATCACGTACAGAACTCATTACAGAATAATATCATTTCCATACAACGAAATCAGAGTACGAATCATAATATTTACATCCGAAACAACTCGGTATACGAATTTAGTACAAGCCCCTTGGGCTAAGCGACAAGTAGAAATCCTGCGTAGCGGTAGCTAGGGCTTCAAGTCTTCATCTTCAGTCTTCACCACAGGCATCCTTGAGCGAAGCATCGCAACCCTTCCTTCATGGATTCCCCGAACTCAGACTCTCAAGCCAAGTCCAATCCTGCACACTCACAAAACTATCCCCAAGGAACGGGATAGGTTCACGTCACCGACTGTATGCTGCTTTAAGTGGCCTACTTCTAAAGGGTAGGAAAAGTGTCAAGGTAAAAAGCTCAGGTTTCCTATGCAGCAGCAGCGAAGCATAAAAGAAATCATCTCCATATAAGTCCCAAACCATACTCTCAAACACAGCTCAGAACCACCTGGTACCCCACGGCCCCGTCTCCACGTCCTATCTCCATCTAGGGTCGATGCGAGAACTTCCTCTCCTCGCACCTCAATGATTGCAATTCGATCGACGAGGTAGAGGGAGCCACTCTCCTCTAACCGACTGCAACCACGGCTCACCACACTCTCAACTATAGGGGGGAGGTAGAAATCCCAAAACATGAGGAATAAGCATGTCTTTGTCCATGACCGAGGACGCGGCTATACATATAGATCGAACAACTCTGCAGAGCGTGTACACCTGTACCCAACCCGGGATGGAATCCAGCCGGTAGCTAGTCGACTGAACCCACCCTACCATGCGAACTCTCGATAGTTATGGTCCCACCCTGCATCCGACCCTTAAAGCGATCCCCCTCGCAAAGGGAATTGCACCGGAACAAAGATTAAAGTCACTAGCTCAAGGTAGAAGTGCTCAAACCAATGAGACATTGATGGATGGATCTCTCACGAGGATATATTGATCAAGTATGGCTTTTCTTGAAGAAGAAGCTCAAGAGTTCTTTTATTGCATTTATATTTGATCTTGATTATAGGTACGCCGTACTATCAAGAGGGATGCAACGTGGATAGCTTTGCTTTTGTTTCGGTGCTCAAACCTAACCTCCCAAGTGCTATCATGACAGAAACACTTTTCACAACACGTGCACCTGATGGTTTTGGAGCTTAATTTCAGTTGGAATGGATGCTCCTCTGAATAAGCTTTCCATAGAGTCCAAGATCATCGAATTCGGAGTTTGGAGTAAAAAGTTATGGCTTTTTCTCCGAGGTGACTTGTGCTGTCCAGTGGAGCTTCGGATACTCCGGGAATTTTCCGGAGAATCCGGACTTTCCGGAGATTCCGGAAAAATGTCCGGAATATCCGGAACTTTTGGATCTAACGGCTAGTTTTGGGGATTCCGGAGTATCCGGGGATTTTTCCGGAGTTTCCGGGACTTAACAGCCAACGGCTAGTTTTTGGGTGATGGGTACAAATACCCCTCACCCTCTCCCTTTTGGGGCTGCTGGTTCCCCACATGAAAAACACATATCCACAGCCCTTTTAAGCCCTCCCATCTCTAGTATAGCAAGAGATTTGAGAAGAGAAGAGATATGGTGAGGGATTGAAAGATTGAGTGAAAGTTGAGCTAATCCATCCTTGAGCACTCGAGTTCATAGCAAGAGATCTTCGTGGCGTTTGTTACTCTTGGAGGGTTGCCTCCTAGACGGCTAGGCGTCGCCCATAAGCTCCCAAGGTGTGGTGAGCTGTGGGAAAGTTTGTGAAGGTCTTGCTTCACCTCCACAAGGGAAGAAGCCATCTAGTGGATCGGGAAAAGGGTTGAATGCAACCCGGCTTCGGTAGGAGAAGCACCCAACGGAGACTAGGATTCACACGGTGGTGAATCCGAACTTCGGTAAAACAAATCCTTGTGTCTCCTGTTGGTTACCTCGCATTTACCTTGTTGTATCTTTCCTTGCTTGCCCTTGTCATATTGGTGGAGCTACTTGGTTGCTAGTGTTTGTGAAGTGAAGGAATTCTACACTCATCAAGGAACTGATCCTTAAGCTATTCATCAAGTTTAAGTTCAAGCCAAACAAGCAAACAAGAAGGAGAAGAAGAGGGGAGACACTGCCAGGCAAACCCGGTGGCACCGGATTTGCAAAACCGTGGCACCGGTTTTGGGCGGTGTGTTCATTCCGCTGGCGAAGGCGACAGCCGGAGACTCCGGAGATTTCTCCGAGAGATTCCGGACTTTCCGTAAACTCCGGAGAAAAGTCCGAGTATCCGGGATTCACTGATAAATTTGTTTTAAGTGGTGATTTTCAGGACTCGCCTATTCACCCCCCCCCCCTCTAGGCGACATCAAGATCCTTTCAATTGGTATCAGAGCCTAGTGCTCCGATTCGGGCTTAACCGCTTGGAGTTAAAAAGATGTCGACTATTTGTGAGGTATCGTTTGAGCCTCTTCGGTTTGATGGCTCAAACTACGATTCTTGGTCTGCTCATATTCTTAATGTATCAAATACTTGGGGTCCTCTTTATGAGCGAGTTGTGGTTGCTAGCATCCTTCCCGAGGATTTTGATAGTGAGGACACGTCTGAAGGACCGATACGGCGAACCAGAGAGGGGGGGAGTGAATGGGAGCCGATAAAAATTCTTCTCGATGGAGATGAGAACTCCAACAAGACGAACGCGGCTTCCAACACACGTCTCCGACTCACTACCCAAGTCGGCCAAGCCCACGTAGCCACTGGAGTGCCACTGGACCTAGGAACCAACACAACAGCCTTCCGACTCGAGAACGCAGCGGAACAACAAACCCCGAGTCTACGGACCCACACCGGTCGGGACCGGTGAGCACCACCGGTCGGACCGGTCCCCGCCGGTGAAACCGAGCAACTTTCACTAAGTGGCTCTACACCGGTCGACCGGTGAGACACACCGGTCGGGACCGGTGGCGCCTGAAAGCCCCCAAGGCACCAAACAAAGCCAACCGACCACCAAACGGACCCAAACTCGAAACAAGCGGCAACACGGGACAACAACTAACACACCAAGACGTTCACCCGAGCAAAAACCCACAAGGGCTTGCACCGGTCGACCGGCCAAGAGCACCCGGTCGACCGGTGTAGCACGGGCGGCTCGGGATGAACAAAGACCCGCGGGTCAACTCCCCCAAATCCAAATCTCGATCTCCCGAATCGCTCCACGGACTTGAACAAGACTTTGGGGATATCAAGAACACCTCATGAGGAGTTCATAGCCAAGTTTAATCCCACAAAAACTCGTCCAAAAAGGAGGAATCGAAGAAATCCCGCCGAGAGCACCTCCAACCCAAGAACTCAAGAAACCCCCAAAATCGAGCACCTTTACTCACGGATTTGGGAGGGGAATCACGGCCCAAAGAACCACGAAGGGTTCCCACAAATTTCCCCCATCAAATCCCCAAGAGAAAGGCCCCGAAAACAACCCAAAGAAATCACCGAGAGAGGGCCCCGAAAATCACCACCAAGAACAACCGGGGAAAACACATCCAAACCTTGAGGAACTACGCCGAATCATCTATACATGAAACAAAGGTTCGTACAAGGTCTAGCAAGCCGCCCGATCATCCATCCCTCTCTACAAGATCTCTCCGTGAAGCTCTCTTGCTAGTCCTAAGGAAAACCTAGAGAAAATAGGTGGAAAATAGGAAAACTAATGAGCTAGGGTTCCAAGAGTTAGCTGCCATCCTCTCACCTCTTGGGTTATATAGGCGGCAACCGAA
This sequence comes from Cenchrus americanus, assembly GCA_947561735.1. Taxonomy (NCBI): domain Eukaryota; kingdom Viridiplantae; phylum Streptophyta; class Magnoliopsida; order Poales; family Poaceae; genus Cenchrus; species Cenchrus americanus. The sequence continues at coordinate 120,942,546 of OX387242.1, read as the reverse complement.
TGTCTAAAATGCCCCTCTCTACTAACTAGGGATACAAGCCCCTCAAGGGCGGATTTGGAATTCTTGATGTCTTCACCATCGGACGGATACCCGGCGACCGCACCCTGCGTAGCCTCGACGCAAGCCATGCGATCCCGATGCGTGTCCTCCGCTTCGAAGATTCCGGACTGCGTCGTCGCACAACGGTCAGACCGGTGCTCCTCACCGGTCAGACCGGTCCCCACCGGTCGACCGGTCGGACCCACCGGTCGGACCGGTCCGGGCCGCTTGCAAAGACCGTCTTCGGTTCTCCGGTCTTGGCTTTGTGGATCAACCAAGGAACCCAGTGGTTTTCTGGTGAACCACCGGAAACCCCGCGAACTCGGTGTAGCCTCCGCCAATCTTCCACTCATGACTTGGCTCCCACGTAGTCCCGGCTCGACCTTGGTTTTGAGGCTCAACCAAGAAACCGTCCACGACTTCATCTTGCTGTTCATGCCACCATGCGGCCCGCACTTGACCCCCGCCGGCCACCGGGTCCCTCGAACGAAGCCTACTTGTCTTCTCCACACCCCGGAGGCCTCACCGCAACGACCTTTCGCGCTTGTTCTTCACCTGCACCAACACAAGTCAAGCCGCAACCTGCACCTGCAATACTTAGCCAAGAATCAGTCCACACAACGTTGTCAATCACTCATCACACAAGGAAGCGACCATCCACCGGTCCTCGAACCACACATGGTCCTCAATCTCCCCCTTGATGAGTGCATTGACAACACCCACATGAAAGTAACAAGAGAGAAAAGAAAAGAAAAGAAACGAACAAAAAGAAACTCCAACAAGCGATCGAAAGCCAAACAAAGGCAAAGAGCAAGATCACTTGAAGAAGACAAGTCTCGGACCCCTTAGGCAAGGGCAACGGCTCGACACATCCGAGACAAAGCAAAGCTCAAGCAAAGAGCACAAACCACCGAAACAAAGCTCGAAAACTCTCAAAGAGCTCCCCCTGCACACATGCAAGCTCCCCCTGAACCAATGCAACTCCCCTTGTACGAATGCATGCAAGAAACCACATGAAACAGACGTACCAGCAAAGACTTTCAGCTCACACCGGTCGGACCGGTCATCACCACCGGTCGACCGGTGCCTAACATATGTACAGGACCAAGCACTCACACCGGTCGGACCGGTGCTCATCACCGGTCAGACCGGTGTACAACAGAGCCCAGAAATGGCTCGAAACCACCTAAAAACCTTCCAAACACGTCCAAAGAAGCCATCTCAAGCTCAAACTTCTCCCCCTTGTTGGCAATGCATGAATCAAGCCAAAAATGCAAAAAATGCAACCTAGAGCTTCTCAAATAGACAAAATTCAACAAAGAAAGCTACACATGTCCAAATGAGCAAGTTAGGTACTCTACGGCTTCGTATCGATCTCAACTACATGATCACCAGGTTTCACAACCATTGGACGAAGCTAAGATGGATTTTGGCAATTTTGCGAAAAACTTGCCTCTCATGAGCAAAGTCCTAAACATGATCAAAGCATATCAAAATGGCAAAGCCACACAAACTTCATGCTAGGACAACCATTCTAATCATAAGACCATCACAAACACCCACAAGCACCTCATGTCATGTCAAAGCCACCGAGCCATGTGCCTACTTCTATTTATGAGACTTCTCATTGGTAGGCATCATGCAACGGTTTAGCACCCAAAGCAAATTAAATTCAGCACATATGACATGGGAGCATATTTCCAAGCATTTGTCATTTCATTTTCAGATTTGTAAATGGTACATGAAATGTCTTTGCGACAAAAAAGAACTTATGCTCCTCCACAAGATAAATCTAGAGGGCTAAACATTCATGATGGCAAATGAGCCTTTGGCCCCATATGATCAATAAACTAGCCATCCAACCACAAATTAAGCATAGCAAGGCCACAAAGACATGTCAAGAGCATGTAAAGGCATTTGCACATGAGAGAGCATACATGAGACATTTTTCAAAAGCATAGCTATCAACCATGGATTATTCATCAAGATCATCAAGAGCTAAGCCAAACTAACCGTAGCATACCAAACAAGCTCACAAAGACATATATCTCATTCCATGGTGAACAATGTATATGAGAGAAGCTTTTCCTAACCAATGCATATGATACAAAATGCATGCAATCTAAGATACAAGGATGCCTATACATCATGTTACATATGCCATGCAAAATGCAAGAAATGCACAAAGGAAAGCTATACATATGCTACAAAGGAGCTCCCACACACAAAGTTCACAAACCACCGCTCCTCGAGGGGAGGCAAAAAGGGCTCGACACCACCGCAAAAGAGCAAAGGAGCACCAAACTCACAAGCTCCCCCCTAAACTCATGCATTAAGGCCAAAGAGCATACAAAGCTCACCTTACACACATGAGATAAGGCAAAGAGCAAAAGAAACCAAGTGGCTTGACCAAGGCCACACACTCGAAGGTCACAAATACACTTACCTTTATCATTTATTCACAATTCACTCATCCTTGTCCACCATTTCCCGAAAGTGATGCACCTACATATCACCACCGGGATATGAAGCCGAAGAACCACCCCCCGATATCAACCAAATGTTCTCCGGGCTATCCACCTGCAACTCAAAACCAAGAGCGAGAGCGAGCAACCGACTCAACACTGGGGTTAGTTCCAAATGTGTAAAACCAGTGCCTAGCCATTTGCTCGAAAGTGGGGTTAGCAAAAATCAAACCATCTTTCCTACCAAAGCTACCTCCACGAACACCACTACGGTAACCACCATGAGGGAACCAGCCCTCTCTGCCTGGAGGAGGACCAAAACCACGAAAGAAAGCCCGTGGACCATCCTTCCTCTCCAACTCAAAGCCACGAGTCCTCCAATCCCCGTATTGAGCACGAGGAGGAGAATGCCTAGCAACCGACCTCCAAAGAAACTTTCCGGACCAACCACCGTAACCACGACCTCCGTAAACAACCCTCGCACTCGTACGAGCACGAAACCCAAACCGCCGCTCGTCCCGTGCCCGCACCGGTCCGACCGGTGCTCCACACCGGTCCGACCGGTGTGACCCGGGCGCAAAGACCTCCAACAGCCTCTTCCGCTCTCCCCAAGCCCGAACTGACCTCACACTCGCCTTGGCCCTGGGCAACTGCACACGAGGCTCAAGTACACCATCGAAAGGGTGGTACTTGTCCTTGTTAGCCCACTCCTTCACCATTCTCTCCTCACGCTTCCTCTTGAAGCAAAACGCTCTCTTGTGACCATCCTTTCCACAAAACTCACAATGGAAACGGATCGATCTGGGCTTAGGCTTGGGATGAGGCTCTTCACAAGGCTTCTCACTTGGTTTCTCACTAGGCGTTTCACTTGCCTTCTCACTCGGTTTTTCTCTTGGTTGTTTTGGCTTGCATGCAAACTTGTCTTTGGGTGTGGGTTGTGGTGGAACTGAAACATCCCCAAATTTCCTTTCTCTCTCACCACTGCCCTCACCAACCTTATCCAATCCCAAAGCCCAACCGTCAAAGCTCTTACAGCTAGCAATCATCATACCAAGCTGAGGTTCTTGACTCGACAACCAACTCAGCGCTTCACGCAACTTATCATTCTCATCTTGCAAGCGACCAACACATTTTGCAAGATCCAAATTCTTCATAGCATGCAACTCACACGTAGAGCAAGAAGTAGGAATAGGCACTTTCAAATCAGCCTCAAGTGAAACAATGCGAGAACGGAGCTCAGCAATTTTCTCATGCAAACTAGGGCAAGAAGTGCAAGCACCAAGCAAAGTGGGTCTAGATTGTAGCTCAGCCAACTCAACCCTAAACACATCTAGTTCCTCACACTTGGAGGCATACTTCTCCCTAAGATCGACCAAGTCGCCTAGGAAAGAAGAGCAATCAAGACAATCATTTTCATCGAAACAATAGGGCTAGCCTTGAGCGAATCAATTTCAAGCTTGCTATCAAGAACCCGTGTTTCTAGCTCGCCCACTCTAGTCCTAGCATCCTCGAGCAAAGATCTAAGCTCCTTCCTAAGCTTCTTAGCCTCTCTAAGCATGTGATCGCGATTATCAAGCAAGTCAACCAACTCCTCATTCTCCTTGCGCAAAGAGGAGAGCTCATCACATACCTCATCCTCGGAATCCAAATCCGAGGCGTCCCTCTCGGCTTCTCTTGTCGCTCGAACCGCGAGCCATGCCGCGTGTCGTCCTTGAGGCTTAGGCCCGTCACACAAAGGCCGTTGAGATACTTGCCAAAGTTCTTCTTCCTCCTCCTCTTCTTCTCATCCTCTTCGTCTTCATCACTCAAGCTTGAAGACGTGTCCTCGGAATCAGACTCGATGTCACTTGATCTCTTCATCTTCTCTCGAGACCGTGTCTTCTTCCCATGTCCATGATCCTTCGTCTTGGACTTCTTCTTCTTGTCCTTGAACTTGTGCTTGTCGGGGTCGTTCACCTTCGGACACTCGGCGAAATAGTGTCCAGCCTTGCCGCACTTGAAGCATGTCCTCGTCTTCCTCCTCATGTTCACTCGGTTCCCCGTGCGCCTCTCGAACCGCCTCGTCGGGAGCGCCGGCTCGTCCTCTCCAAGCTCGTCGAACTCCTCATCCGGCATAGACATCAAAGAGGAGAAAGAGAACATCCCGGTGGATGGATTAGTGTTAGCCTTTCCTTTCGAACCACCAACGAGGGCAAGACTATGGGAATCGGCCGGTCCCTCGAGCTTGGCGGGTGCCATGCCCCTATCCACCTCAGCCGACTTGAGCTTCGAGAACAGCTCGTTCACCGTCAGAGTGTCATACTTCTCCGACTCGACAATGGCCTCGAACTTTCCGCCCCATATCGTACGATCCAAAGAGTGTAAGAGCTTGACCGCTCTATCATGATCATCGTACGGGAGCACGTCCACATTGGCCCTCATGTTGTTCACCACCACCGTGAACCTCTGAAACAAGGCATCGATGGACTCACCGGGGAGATGAGTGAAGTTCTCGTACTCTCTCCGGAGGTCGCATACAACCGTGCCTGAACCTGGGCGTTCCCAACATGAGCCTCCTTCAACACCGCCCAAATCCTACAAGCCAAGTGCTCGGTGTGCACCCGATCGAACTCAAGCTGACACAAAGCACGAAACAAGTAGTCGACCGCCTTATTGTTGGCGTCGAATCTGTCCCTCGACCCCGGAGCAAGGAAATCCATCGGCCGGACATAGCCCCGTGTCCACCGTGACATCCCAAAGCAGCTGACCCTTTCCGCGGAGGAACGCACCCATCCGCTTGCTCCACATCTGGTAGTTCTTGCCATCGAAGTGTGGAGGACCCAAACCCCGTTCCTGGTACGCCATCCTTGGATCTTAGACTGGTTAGAGTCAACAAAGACCCGAACCGGCTCTGATACCACTTGAAGGACCGATACGGCGAACCAGAGAGGGGGGGGAGTGAATGGGAGCCGATAAAAATTCTTCTCGATGGAGATGAGAACTCCAACAAGACGAACGCGGCTTCCAACACACGTCTCCGACTCACTACCCAAGTCGGCCAAGCCCACGTAGCCACTGGAGTGCCACTGGACCTAGGAACCAACACAACAGCCTTCCGACTCGAGAACGCAGCGGAACAACAAACCCCGAGTCTACAGACCCACACCGGCCGGGACCGGTGAGCACCACCGGCCGGACCGGTCCCCGCCGGTGAAACCGAGCAACTTTCACTAAGTGGCTCTACACCGGCCGACCGTGAGACACACCGGTCGGACCGGTGGCGACTCGAAAGCCCCCAAGGCACCAAACAGGCCAACCGACCACCAAACGGACCCAAACTCGAAACAAAGAAGCAACACGGGACAACAACTAACACACCAAGACGTTCACCCGAGCAAAAACCCACAAGGGCTTGCACCGGTCGACCGGTCAAGAGCACCGGTCGACCGGTGTAGCTCGGCGCCTCGGGATGAACAGCACCCGCGGGTCAACTCCCCCAAATCCAAATCTCGATCTCCCGAATCGCTCCACGGACTTGAACAAGACTTTGGGGATATCAAGAACACCTCATGAGGAGTTCATAGCCAAGTTTAATCCCACAAAAACTCGTCCAAAAAGGAGGAATCGAAGAAATCCCACCGAGAGCACCTCCAACCCAAGAACTCAAGAAACCCCCAAAATCGAGCACCTTTACTCACGGATTTGGGAGGGGAATCACAGCCCAAAGAACCACGAAGGGTTCCCACAAATTTCCCCCATCAAATCCCCAAGAGAAAGGCCCCGAAAACAACCCAAAGAAATCACCGAGAGAGGGCTCCGAAAATCACCACCAAGAACAACCGGGGAAAACACATCCAAACCTTGAGGAACTACGCCGAATCATCTATACATGAAACAAAGGTTCGTACAAGGTCTAGCAAGCCGCCCGATCATCCATCCCTCTCTACAAGATCTCTCCGTGAAGCTCTCTTGCTAGTCCTAAGGAAAACCTAGAGAAAATAGGTGGAAAATAGGAAAACTAATGAGCTAGGGTTCCAAGAGTTAGCTGCCATCCTCTCACCTCTTGGGTTATATAGGCGGCAACCGAATGTCTAAAATGCCCCTCTCTACTAACTAGGGATACAAGCCCCTCAAGGGCGGATTTGGAATTCTTGATGTCTTCACCATCGGACGGATGCCCGGCGACCGCACCATGCGTAGCCTCGACGCAAGCCATGCGATCCCGACGCGTGTCCTCCGCTTCGAAGATTCCGGACTACGTCGTCGCACACCGGCCGACCGGTGCTCCTCACCGGCCGGACCGGTCCCCACCGGCCGGACCGGCCGACCCACCGGTCGGGGACCGGCCCAGGCCGCCGCAAAGACCGTCTTCGGTTCTCCGGCCTTGGCTTTGTGGATCAACCAAGGAACCCGGTGGTTTTCTCGGTGAACCACCGGAAACCCCGCGAACTCGGTGTAGCCTCCGCCAATCTTCCACTCATGACTTGGCTCCCACGTAGTCCCGGCTCGACCTTGGTTTTGAGGCTCAACCAAGAAACCGTCCACGACTTCATCTTGCTGTTCATGCCACCATGCGGCCCGCACTTGACCCCGCTGGCCACCGGGTCCCTCGAACGAAGCCTACTTGTCTTCTCCACACCTGGAGGCCTCACCGGCAACGACCTTTCGCGCTTGTTCTTCACCTGCACCAACACAAGTCAAGCCGCAACCTGCACCTGCAATACTTAGCCAAGAATCAGTCCACACAACGTTGTCAATCACTCATCACACAAGGAAGCGACCATCCACCGGTCCTCGAACCACACATGGTCCTCAACGTCCAACCTATCAAAGGAGGTAAAGGAAAGTGTGCTCCATAACTACTCTATTACTAACCTCATGTACAATAATGTGAGCAAGGTTATTCGAGAATTCATCTTCAACAATGAAGACATTTGCGATGATGCACATCATATTTGGGTGGCACTCAAAGACATGTATACTAGTGCCGATGATGACGATGATGAAGATGAAGAGGAGGAGTCACTAGAGGAGTGCTCAACATCAACATCTTGCTCTCATCCTCTAAAGACCTCATCCACGAAGCAAAAAGAGCGACAACATCGCGACCACTACCTCTCGACTGTGCAAACTCGGTAGCACCGAGTTCAAAACCCGGTGGCACCGGGTTCGGCAGTGATCAACACCAACTTGCTTCGACGGACTTCAGAGCAGCATTGCTCAATACCATTGAGGTATCTACAGCCCCTAGTACTTCCTCACTATGTACTAATGACTCCAACTCTCAAGTGACTAAAGGTAGAAGGAAGAAGGGAAGTGAAGTTGAGCAATTTAACTTCGAGCTCGACAAGATGACCAAGAAAGACAAGAAAAATGTGCTAGAGCTCATAAAGAGAGTAAGAAGACAAGAAGATGAGCTCACAAGACAACAAGCATATCGTGACTCCTTTGAAGAAGATTTGAAGAATCTTAAGGAGTCAAATAATGCCTTGTCTAGAAAGTGCAAGGAGGACATTACCAAGGCATATGCTTGTGCTACTAACTCTCTATCTTTTGCAGCATCCTTGGAAAAGGAAAATCAGGCTCTCAAGCACCAACTTGAGGAAATCACTTGCAAGTTTGTGAAACTACAAGGAACTCACATAGAACTTGAATATTCTCATGAGAGGCTTGTAAAGTCACACACCTTGCTAGAAGTGATAAATGAGGTTTTGATAAACTCGTTTAAATCTTACACACCTCATTGCACCACTAGCACTTGTACTCAAGTTGAAAAAGATATATCTTGTGCTAACCCATGTGGCCCAAAAGGCAAACCTTCTTGGTATGATTGTGTGATTGCAGAATCTTGTGATGACTTCATTACTCAAGAAAATGATGAACTTATGCAAGAGGTCGAAAAGCTCAAGAAAGAGGTAGCTAAGTTGAAGAGAAAAGAAAAGGTGCAACCTTCTCAAGATAACCGTGAGCCCATGGTGAAGAAGCTTGAGAAGATGACAATCGTCACTAGATCAATCTCCCAACAAAGCCACAAAATCAATGATCACAAGATTAAGGACAAGATGAAGCTAGATCATATCAAGTGCTACAAGTGCTCACGCATGGGGCATTATGCATCTATGTGCTCATTCAAGCAAGAAGACAACTCAAACCTATCAAAGAGGCAAAGAAGTCTTGCTCAAAGAATATGCTTTGGTTGTCATGAGAAAGGGCACAAGATTGAAGCTTGTACCAATCGGGCAAAGGTTCCCACAGGGAAACCCGGTGGCACCGGGTTTGCAAAACCGGTGGCACCGGTTTCCACTGAGGAACCACAAATGAAGCTCAACAAAGGATTTGTGAAGGCTCAAGCAAAATTTAGAGAGAAGAATGGCTCAGTGACAAGTGCAAAGGGAAATGGCAACATCAAGCACAAAATTTGCTACACTTGTCGTCAAAAGGGACATCTTGGTAAAGATTGTCCCAATAGTAAGAACCCTAAGCTCAATCATGTTCATTATAGTAATGAGAAGCTTAGGAGTAACTCAAATGACTCTAGTGCCCCTAAAGTGCTCATTTCACAAAGGAAGGGCACAAAGGCCATTTGGGTACCTAAGTCCTTGATCACTAACCTTGTCGGACCCAATGCACGTTGGGTACCAAAACATGCCTAAAAGGACTTTGCAGGTATTTGGAGTAGCATTGGAGGCTTGGCTTACTTGAGAAGATATTAATCTACATCCATCTTTATCTCAAGACAAACTTTGTGATGCATCAATAGAAAAGGGCCAAGTGACATAAATCAAAGAAATCTTGTTCAAATGCTTCTCCAATGATAAGTACCTCTCACTGCTGTTGTTCTATCTCATATGCAAAAACCTGCTCTTGTGCTAATTGATCATATGAGGTGGACAACCTACATATGTTCTCTTTGGCAAAATGGTGTCAAATACCATTCGATGCTATTAACCGCTTCATTTAGAAGCATTGAGTGACTTTTGCATGCAGGAGAACTTATGTGAGCTAAGGGAGCAAAGAGAAATTAAGAAAAGAATAATCAACCATTGAGAAATGCATAAGTGCCAAATTCTGGAAGAATCCGGTGGCACCGGATTTGTGAACTCGGTGGCACCGAGTTTCCCAGGATCAGCAAGGGTTGGAAAGGAAATCTTTGCAAATACCTCAAGGCATATTATTCTTGATCCAAAAATAAAAGGAGACTAAGCAAATATAGTTTGTGAGACACCTTTGATCTAATTTCACATATTCTTATTTGCTTGTGAATTTTGACCGAAATGTGGAGCTTGCTACCCTAGTGCTTTAATTGAGCCAAAAGTGCACTTCTCAAGATTCAAATACTTGATGCACCTATTTAGGGGGAGCTCACTTCACATTTTGTGTCTTTTGGTACTAACATCTCTTGCAAGAATTCATGTGTGTAGTTCAAGTGTGAAATTTCTCAATGTTTTATCTATACTCTTCACTTGAATGATTCTTATGGCAAAGGTGTTGGTTGTGAGCAAGCCACTTGACAAGGAAGTAACCAATCCATATTTGTAATTGTATCTCTTTCTCTTTATTTTGGATTGGACTACATTTATCTCTGGCTACTCACCATAGCATGGTTTAAATTCCTTAACTGGACATATGTGTCCAAGGCAGTGCACATGTCCCTTCCATCCACATATCCATGTGTGCACCATATCTTTGAGGAGTTTAGCCCATGCTATGAGGTTTCATGTTGGGTGACTTACTTCCATTCCACTCTCAAAGAGTCATCCAATGTGAGACTAGAGCTTGTGCTTTTAATATTTGTGTTCTCTTGTCATCTTAGCACACATTGGGTATTTCTCATCAAAAGTGACAAGAGGACGTTATTGAAAGAATAAAAAGTGCAAGCTAATTTATGAGAGTTTCTCTAAGTGAGAAATCATGCAAAATGAAGGCAAAGGTATGAATCCTAAATTTAAGTTATTAATTTGGGCATCTAGGCCCTATTCTTGCTAGTGTGAGTTTTGGTGTGCAAAGGTAGCTAGCATCACCTTGATTTGTTGCTTGGTGGTAGTGATGAGCTTTTAGATATTTAGTTGATGCCTCACAAATTTTTGTTGGAAATTTTGTGTTCTAACCGTAGCTGAAAATTTTAGTAGAGGCATGAGCTAAATATGCTAAGACCTATCTTGGCTAGTAATCTTTGCATGCTCTTTGTGACTTAGGATAAACTTTCAAAATTTCACTAGCATGTGTAGGTGGTGTGCTTTTTGCAAATTTTTTTTTGAGTCTTGATCTTTTAGATCGTGTCTTGATTTTTATGGTTATTGTTGCTCATGCTTGATTGTTGGCTAACCATAAATGACAAGATTCTCTCAAGTTCAAAAGAAGCTACTCATTTCTATCTCAAGGGATTGCAAACTTTGGATTTCTCCCATTTCATCAAAATCACTCAAAATCCATTTCAGAGACAGAGGGTTGTGCAAAAATGAATATAAAAGGCAGAGAAAGAAAGAGGAATGAAAAAGGAAGTGCAGAAATGAATTTATGGACAAAAGTCCACGGGTTAAGTAGAACCCGGTGGCACCGGTTTTCCAAAACCGGTGGCACCGGTTTCTGTCGACAGCACAGGATATACCCGTGACTTACCCGGTTACAGTCACCACTTCACCCCATTTACCCCCCTCTCTCTCCCACGACTCAGAACAGTAAAAGGAGAGGGAGAGAAGGCGATTTCTTGGCGATTTGAGGGTTCCACCAAGGATTTCAAGGCTTGGGACAAGATCTCGGTTCCCCAACTCAGTTGGACCAGATTCCCCTCCATTCCTAGGCTGCAGCAGCTCTCTCACCATGTCGGGAGGTACCCCATGTCTTGGTTTTGCCCGATCTACTTTTCTAGGGACTATTTCTTGGATTCCTTTGGTAGAATGGCTTCTATATGGTCCTAGAACAGATTACAATCATTGGATTCAGGATTTACTAGCTGCTTTTCAGAGGCACATTTTAGGGTTCATGCTGAACCCGGTGGCACCGAGTTCCCCAACTCGGTGGCACCGGTTTCGGTGTTGAATTTCTGGTTCAGTTGCAAAAGGGGCTCCTAAAAATTCATTTGCATATACTTGTGGCAGAGAAATGTTCCTAAGACCCATATGTATCTCCCTTGTTCACAGATCCGAGGTTTGACGCGGTGTATGGGAGAAGACAACCTAGAACAAAGAATGCAAGTTTTGAGTTCAGAAGAAGAGAAGGAACTAGCAGCGCTCATGAGATCACAGAAGATGTTCCAGAGCCACCGAGAAGGTCCAAGAGGGCAGCAGGAAGAATTAATCTCCCTAGAGGTGCTATGCGCATTGAGGACTCTGAGCCTGAGTCAACCTCTAGTGATGATGATGAGGAGAGCCCGTACAGGCAGGAGCCATCCCCTCCGGAGTCACCTACAGCAGCAGCTCAGCGCAAGAGGAAGGGCAAAAACATCCGCACAGCTAGCCATGAGCACAGTCAGGGCACCGGAGATGATGACAGTGATGGTGGGTCTGAGGGCATCTCAGTTCTTGGACCACAGCCCGTTGAGAGTGGTGTCGTGACTCACTTCAATGTGAGAATGAGGCCACCCATTGACCCTGAGCGCCGCAACATAGTCAACTATAAGGGAAGGGGTATGACAGAAAGGGCAAGAAAGGAAAGGGAAAAGAATCCTTTGACCATTGGTGGAAGAAACTTGGATTATCGGTTTGGCACCAAATTCCATCAAGATTATTATGCTAGTGCCATCATCAAGAAGGACTTCCCCATTGCTCGCTCAGAATACATTGATTGGGGATTCTTATCAGTCATGCAGGATGCAAAGATAGCTGAAATTATTCGGGAGTGCAAGAAGAAAAATGTCTATGATATCATGGGTTTTGCCAAGTCATGGAACAGTGAAGTGATTGCACAATTCTATGCCACATGCTACTTCACCACATGGAAGAACGACAAAATTGTGCATTGGATGACCGAGGGAAAATGGTTTGGCATCACTATCACTGAGTTTGCATATCTGCTTGGCTTTGATGAAGAAGACCTTGGAAGGATGAAGATCCATAGAGATCATGACATGGACAAGGTAGACATGAAGTTCATGTATATCCCGGGGCAAGAATGGAACTTTGGACGAGTTAATGGCATGCTACCATTCTATGCATACTTGCACCACATGTTCAGAAAGACACTTGCACCTAGGGAAGGGGACCAATCAAATGTGTCAAGCTATGGAAGAGATTTGCTAAGGCACATGTGTCCTAGTGAGCCGGAGTTTAGTGTTGTGGACTACATTTGGGAGGAAATTCATTCCATCTCCGGCTCGCCACAAAAGAGTTGTGGATATGCTCCTTATCTCATGCGTGTTATTGAGACCATCACAAACTACACATTTGTCTATGATCATGAGCATAAGCCATTCCACTTAAAGAATGATGTTGTGGGACCTTCACTAGCAGATTTGGAAAGGGAACAAGGGAATATTGGAGGCCAAGATGCCCCCGAACAGCCCACAGCAGCTGCTGCACCATCTAGGGCAGCAAGGCCTTCACTTGGTCGAGGGCGTGGACGTGGGCAGCAACAAGTGCAAAAGCCCCCTTCCCCACTTAGAAAATTGTTCAACTTTTGGTGTGGGTCTTGCATGAAAGCAAATGATGCGGTTCACAAGGAGAGACAGCTTAGAAAGAGGGACTCTAGGATGCTAAGGCACATGTATGAAAACCCCTCTCCCACAAACAGGCCTCCCATACCACATGCACCATCCGATGAGGAAGAAAGTGAGCCGGAGACCTTTGAGAGCATTTGGGAAAGATCACAACAAGTTGATCCGGCAACCAACAAGGATTATTGGGATAGAGCCTATGGAAACTCATACTACAATCCCACCTTTGGAGGAGTGTATAGTGCTCGATCATCTTATTCAGAGGTTCCTTTCATGGGCACACAAGGTCAAGGCACATCCTCTAGCATGCCTCCCGTGGATCCTAATGCACAAGGAAGTTCAGGTGCTGTAGGTGGATACTACTATGGTTCACTTTTTGGCTCAGTCAATCCATATGAAGGAATGCCATCTCACTATCCTTCGTTCCCGCCACCACCACCCTTTATGCCTCCGAGTCAGTTTGTGCAACCGTCTCAAGATGATGAAGAAGAAGTGTCGGTGTGGAATATGGTCCCGACACTAACCAGTAGAAAGTGCCGAGGTCTATCCCTCAATGGTCGATGCTAAGCAATAAGAGACACGGGATTTATCCTGGTTCCGGCCGAGGGGGCCGTACGTCCAGCAGGGGTGTGCTCACGACACTATATTGCTCAGCACCGGGGGTGCCTGTAGTGGGGCAGCTACAAGCAAAGCGAGAGAGGAAGTGTAGCTTCCAAGTCCCTGGCTGAAGATATCGTGGGGAATTGGAGAATGAGTACGTGGCGTGTGAAGGGTTCCTGTTCGTCTCCCCCCGCGGCTGGGGGGCTCGCTCCCCCTTTTATAGATCAAGGGGGAGGCAGGTTACATGCGCGCCGCGCTATCTAGCTACGTGGGGAAGCACGACGTGCTATGCTGTAGAGTGGGCGGCCGTCCGGACGATCCTCGCAGCGATCTGGTCGTCGTGGCCTACCTCGTACCCGAACAGTGGCGGTTCGAGGGTAGGAGGGCGGCGGATGGTGGCGATGTCCTCTGATAGGCTCGAGGGAGGTGCTGACGTTGGCCTGTACAGAGTAAAGGAGTAGGTAGAACGGCGTCCCTTCCCGACGCGCTCCGCAGTGTTGGGGTTGTTGCTACAGCGCCAGGCGTGCGCTTGTACACGCGGGGACGGCGGCCACGCCGTTACAGTGGCAGGGATGGTGCTCCACCGGCCTAGCGCCTCCACCTAACCCTGTAGGGTCACAAGAAAGTGAATCGAGGGTGCAACCGGCCCCCCTTCGAGGGCTCGGCGCGTCGCCCGCATCGGGGCAGGCGCACGGCGTCACGGGACCGACACCGGCCGCGCGCACGCTCCCTCCCCACGGTGATGGGGATGGGCTCCTCCCCCGGGGAGTTGGTGCGGCGACCGGGGCGCGAGCCCCGGCGCATGATGGCGCCGTCCCGCCGGTGTCGTGGCGTTAAATGCCCGCGCACGGGGGCCGCGCACGCGTGAGGGGCGCCCTCGAGCGTGGCGGACCCCGCCGAGGGCGGGACGTACCCTCGAGCGAGGCGGAGCCTCGCTCGAGGGGGAGCGAGCCCTCGAGCGAGGCGGAGCCCGCCCGAGGGAAGTGCTACCCCTCGAACGGGGCGAAGCCCGCCCGAGGGGGGCGCGCGTCCTCGAGCGAGGCGGAGCCTGCCCGAGGGGATCTCTAAGAGGGCCCCCTTGATGGGCCGTCAGGGTTCCTGCGGCGTGGGCTGTTCCCTGCACGGTTAGGCAAATCGTGTTTTGGCTTTGTTGCGGGTTTTAAGTGAGGTTTTCCCCATTGTTTAAGGGGACCCTGTCGGGCATACTCCCCGGGTACTCATGCAAGGAAGGAGGAAGAGTAGAAGACGGACTCCTACTAGAATTCCCCTGTACTCCTACAAGGACTCGCTCTGTGTAATCCTACTAGGACTCCTGCCTTGTAACCGACTAGGAACCCGCCCCCTGGACTATATAAAGGAGGGCCGGGTACCTAGCCAAACATCCACAATCCCTCCGGGAACAACTCAAGCGCGGGCGCAATACTACTCCAAACAGACGTAGGGTAGCTACTCTCCGTCTACCCGAACCCGTATAAATCTTGTGTCTTGTGTCCTCGCGCGTACCTTCGGGTTCCAGATCATGGCGATCCCCACCTTCTACCTTGCTGCGGGTACCTCCCATGGAGGTTGAGTGGTTTAAACACCGACAGCTGGCGCCCACCGTGGGGCCATCGTCATGATCATCAGGCGAATTCGAAGGACCAAATCCAGATCAATCTACTCGGCGCAAACGGATTCCAATTCGCCGAGTTTGAAGTTCTCCACGTCAACTCGCCGTATCCGAGAGGAGCACATGAACCAAGCGGAAACAGCGCCAATTCCTTTTTTTTCGCCTCGGTTCCCAAGTCGTCGGGTTGGAGATCAAGATGGACACATCACTGTCCAAATCCGAATCAAAGTGGAGCAGTCCAGCAGCTGTCACGCATCCAGGCCAAGATTCCAAGCTACCAAGGATTCTCCGAGTTTTTTGCTCCATGCACCTGGAAGACGTACGCAACTACAACTACGTCAACTACGTCGTACCGGCTCTACATCAACTTCACCGTGCATTGCGACAACTCGTCACCCGGCCGCACGGGCTCTACGTCAACCTCGCCGTGCGCCGCGAGTACTCATCTCCCGGCCGCAGCGGCTCTACATCGACTACGCCGTACGCCGCCGCGACGTCGTCTTCTAGGCGTACGACTACCTCGACTACTTACCTCGACTAGTCTCAACTAGAAAACTAGTCGAGGACGGCTCCCGCGACATCAACAACTAGTCCGGATCCACCTCCAACTAGTCGACTTCAGCTCCAACCGTCGCGGCTCCATCACCGACCGCCACGGCTTTGTCGACACTCGTCCACGAATCAAGCTAAGTCACTTATTTCAATAATCATTCTTTCTTTGGCTTGCTCTCCACATACGAGAACCAACGCCAAAGACTACTTCGTGTATGCCTCTCAACGGCTACCCCGCCACGAGCTACACCGTGCCGCCTATTCCTTGGGGATGTTGACTGCTGCCACAGGCTTGGTGCACCAAATTAGGAGGCTCTTGCCACGACGTTTCGTGTACTGAGTGCTGGAGGCGCACAACTACACCCTGAGGAGGCACTGCGCAATCCTGCTCTCCGCCACGCGGAACAACGAGCAATCGCGCTCTCTCTTGTCGCCATGCCGACTACTTTTGTCTACCTCTTAATGGTCTCGCTACAGTAGCACACGCCTTGATCCGCGCAAAGCCTCGGCTCTCCTGTCATGCCTCCACGCCCCCAGCGGCTATGGCTAAACAAACCGACCACGAGAGACCGGCGCTTAAACCAGCTCTCCTCCCGTCATGTCTTCACGCCCCCCCGGCGGCTATGGCTAAACAACCGATCACGAGACCGGGCGCTAAACCGCATCGAGCTAACTACTCGACGCCTTACGACCGAAACAAGAGCACGACACATGACACTTACATCTATATTCATATTTGTATTTGTCATTTGTAGATTCAATTTCTACAAAAATGCTACATAATGTACGCATCTCTACTTTCGTGTCAAGCTCCGGCGACGACTTCCAAGACGCTCCGCGTACCTCCACCGCGCGGCTAGTTCCCAACTCGGGGGCTACGCACCAAATCACTACTCGACAACAACTCGAGTAGTCTCTCGCTAGCTCTCTAGCTCGGGGGCTCGAGCACCAACAACTACTCGATGTGGCTCCTACGGCTCTCTTGGCGACGAGCTCGGGGGCCGAACGCTACAAGAGTACTCGGATGATGGCTTTCGCGAACACCGAAGACCCTTGTATTGATTACCTAATCATTTTAAGGCTCGGGGGCTGCTATACTACACCTATCATTCAAATTTTTCAAGACGGAAGATTTGGAATCAAGATTGACCCTCAGCTAGAGTCTGCAACTCAACCTAAGGCTCGAGGTCTACTCCATATGGAGTGCGATTTTGCAACCGCACTTCCATATAAACTAGACTTCAAGACTGATGAGTCGGACCACCTTCCAGCCCTCGCGGCAGCTCAAGTACTATTGAAGACTTCTCCAAGCGAGTACTCGAGGACGCTCAAGAACTACTCGAAGAGGCTTCGTGGACTACTCGAACTACTACACTCGACTACAATGTGCTCGGGGGCTTGTCGGGCATACTCCCCGGTACTCATGCAAGGAAGGAGGAAGAGTAGAAGACGGACTCCTACTAGAATTCCCCCGTACTCCTACAAGGACTCGCTCCGTGTAATCCTACTAGGACTCCTGCCTTGTAACCGACTAGGAACCCGCCCCCCGGACTATATAAAGGAGGGCCGGTACCTAGCCAAACATCCACAATCCCTCCGGGAACAACTCAAGCGCGGGCGCAATACTACTCCAAACGGGACGTAGGGTAGCTACTCCGTCTACCCGAACCTGTATAAATCTTGTGTCTTGTGTCCTCGCGCGTACCTTCGGGTTCCAGATCATGGCGATCCCCACCTTCTACCTTGCTGCGGGTACCTCCCATGGAGGTTGAGTGGTTTAAACACCGACAGAACCCTAGGGCTGTCCCCGACAGTAGCCCCCGAGCATCTGCGGGTTTGCCATTGAGGCTCCCGCAGATGCTGGAACCTACTGATAGGACTTTCTTCCCCCCTTGTTTTGCGAACGCTTTCCGTGGGGCCGCGTCAGCGGACCCGCGGGTCTAGCCCCGAAGCCCCGCAGAGTGTGGGTGCTCCCCGCAGGGGTTAACCGCGAGAACCGGTCGAGGGCGTGGCACATGTTTCAACCGGCATCGGCAGTGTCCCGGCCCGGCTTCGGTGGCGCACGCGCCGCCGGCACCGTCTCCCGGCGGGTGCGGGCCAAGGAGGTGTAGTCGTGCGCTAAGCCCCCGAGCCCGGGCCCGTTCGAGGCGATCGGGTAGAGCTTTACGACTTGTTTTTTAACGCGCCCTCGCCGTCCCTCCGCGGGACGGAGGGTGAGGTTTCCGCAACTCCCATCGAGCGGGTCGCGACTGCGGATTCCTCTTCGAGCCGGTAGTGGGTGGTTCGAGTGGACGTCCATGCCCCGTTCGATAAGGGTAGGCCGCGTGGTCCGCAGACACGTCCATGGAAGCGCTTGCGTGGGTTTGCTAGGTGGGGCTCGGTCTTGTTCGATAGGGACCGAGGGCACGGAAGCTCTCCCTCGGTGGGATCCCCCGACTAGCTGCCCTCGCTGGCTCTCGAACACGACATGTGGGGCACCCTCGAGCCGACGGGCTCGAGGAACGGCTCGAATGCGTGTGCCCTCGTCGTCCCTGACTCTGCGATCTGGGGCGCCTGTTCGAACCCGTCGAGGGTCGGGCTTCGAACCTCCGATCGCAGGGGCCGTGCGGGGGTGGCGCCCGGGCGGCCCCCGTCTTTGCGTCTGCGGCCGTCGAGGGGTCTGGGCGAGCCAGCCCTCGAGGCGCTGGTTGGTAGCACAGCGCGGCATGGGTGCTCGTGGTGCCTGCTTTACTTCAAGCAGGTCCCGGGCAGCCTTCTCACGCATGTGCCCTTTTTTTAGAGAGTTGATATCGTCTCGAGCCAAGGGCTCGTGCCGCTCGAGGGTTTTGCGCGGCATGGGCACCCGCGGTGCCTGCTTTACTTCAAGCAGGCCCCGGGCAGCCTTCTCGCGCCGATGTCCCTTCGAGGGCTGAAATCGTCTCGAGCCAAGGGCTCGTGCCGCTTGAGGGTTTTGCGTGGCATGGGTGCCCGCGGCGCCTGCTTTACTTCAAGCAGGCCCCGGGCGACCTTCTCACGCCGATGTCCCTTCAAGGGCTGAAATCGTCTTGAGCCAAGGGCTCGCGCCGCTCGAGGGTTTTGCGTGGCATGGGTGCCCGCGGTGCCTGCTTTACTTCAAGCAGGCCCCGGGCGACCTTCTCACGCCGATGTCCCTTCGAGGGCTATCTTTGTCTCGAGTCAGGGGTTCGCCCCGCTCGAGGGTTTTCCTTGCTTGGCAAGGGAGTGGGTCATTAAATGCCTTACGCCAGAGGTTGCGGCTCCGTATACGCAGCGCACCTTTTGAGGCGCGCGCGCGCCGCGCGCGCGCGAGTAGTGGGCGGCGTGGCGGACGGATGTGACCGCTTGCCTCGGTCCCCCGCTAGTCTTCGCCGCGATGATGGCCTCGTCCGCGGCGATGTGGCCGCCGCGGTCGTGGTGGGGCCCGTTCGCCGGCGTGAAGAGAAGATTCCCCGCAAGCAACGCGCGCGGGACATCCGCTCCGGAGAGCTCGCCCGCGGCTTATAAATCTGAGGGGATGGGGAGATGGCGGTTTTTTACCTTAGCGCCTCACCATTTCAGCCCCCCGCGCTTTCGTCCTCGCTTTGCCCTTGCCACCGCGCGGCGTCGCCATTAGAGCTCATCCTCCGTTTCTCGTCCTCCGCTCTTCGCATTCCTTTGCCTTCTTCCTCATGGCGCCGCTTCCGCCCCTCACGATCCTTGACCCATATGCCTGGGAGCGGTCGACGGTGACCCCGCCGGCCCTTGGCGAGCCGGTCGCCGCCGCCACCGGCGGCGAACGAGGATGGACGCCCGCGGAGTGGATAGTGCCGCCGGCGGGGACCGCGCGCCCAACCCATCGGAGGGCTATGTGGTTAGCTTCATCCGCTTCCACGAGCGGGGCTTCAACGCGCCGGCGAGCAACTTCATGCGAGCATTGTGCCACTACTACGGCGTGGAGTTGCACAACTTCGCGCCCAACGCGATCTCGCAGGCGGCCACGTTCGTGGGCGTCTGCGAGGGGTATCTGGGGATCCCGGTCAACTGGGAACTCGGGTACACCTCTTCCGCGCGGAGCTCTTCACGCAGCCCACGACGGAGCCGAGGACCCGCCGCGCGGTGCGCGCCGGCGGGATGTCGCTCGCCCTGCGGGGGGCGGTTCAAGGACGTCTACATCCCCCGCACCATGACGACGAACAACGCCGGCCGGGAGCGGGGATGGTTCTACTTGCGCAACGCCGAGCCCGGCCTCCCCCCGCCCTACACCGGTCGGGTGTTCAAGGAGAGGCCCGGCCTCTTGGGGCTACGGGGTGTCCACGCCCCGCATCGGAGGCGGCAGGACTCGGTCTCGGCCGCCCCGAGGAGCCCGGCGGCGCAAGGGCCGACCGCAGTGGGCGTCCTCGCCTTCCTCCATCACCGACGGATCGTGCCTCCGATGGAGAGGCCGCTCTCCGCATCTTTGAGATGACGGAGGCGGCCAACCCCCGTCGAGCCGGCGAGGTCGCGGATGCTCCCGACCCCTCTCGGGCGGGCCGTATGCGCTCACCCGGCGCGGAACGCCGTCGACACCCGGTGCCGATGCGCCCGGACCGGGACCCCGTGGGACCTCGAGATGCTCCCCACCGGCCCGCTGGTGAGTGTGATTCTTGATTTCGTTTCGGTTCTTGGTGTTGCCCCCGCCTCCCCGACGCGTCCTTGGCGTTCCCGCATGCGCTGGTGAGCTTCACCGCCGCAAAGTCCATTCCTCCCACCCCCCCGACTCCCGCGCGCTCGGTCGGGCGGCGCAGCAACGGGAGCAGGAGCGGGCGGCGCGCAAGAGGGAGCGCGCGAGGCGGCGCAACGAGCGCCGCGAGCGACGAAACGCGGAGTACGGCGGCGCGAGGAGCCGGGGGGCTCTCCTCCCCGGGGGACCGAGGAGTACTCGTCCCTCGGAGGAGGACAAAGAGGAAGAGGCCGAGGGGGGGGCCCCGCCGATAGGTGGGAGCCCTCGCCCCCCGCTCACCGGAGCCGGCTCCGGCGGCAAGGGCGGCATCGCCCGGGGCGGGCGACCGGCGCCCGTCGCCGGGCAATCACCCGGCGCCCGCGCGCCGAGGTGCCGCGCGCAACGGGGCGCGCGCGCGCGCGCGCGCGGGGCGCGCGCGCGCGCGCACGCGGAGGCGCGCGGGGGGCGCGACGGCGGCGCACCCGCACGCCGGGGCGAGCGCCGCGCGCGCGGCGGCGCGCGGGGAGGCGCGGCACGGCGTGCCCGCGCGGGGCGGGCGCGCCGCGCGCGCGGCGGCGTCGGGGAGGCGCGGCGGCGGGCGTGCCGGCCGCGCCGGCCTCATCCGCCGAGGCTTCGAGGAAAAGGAAGCGCGCCTTTTCCTCTTCGAGGTAAGGGGCTTCGCTTCTCCTCTTGGTTTGGTTTTTTGATGATCGGGCAATCTAACCCCTCCGTTCGTGCTTGCGCAAGGTGGTGCCAACTGTGCCTCCCCTCGCACCGGCCAAGGTGCCGAGGGCGGATGCATCCATCCCCACCCCGGCGGTGCTCGTCGAGGGCGTCGCGAGCGGGGGCAAGCACGGCGGCGGCGGGCGAGAGCTCGCAAAGCCCGGCCGAGGCCTCCGAGGCCTCGGCCGGCAGATCGGCCCCGCCATGGCGCGGCCCGGCGGTCGCCGAGGAGCGGCCCGCGCCGGCCATTGTGGGGGCGCGAGCCGCGGCAGCGGCCGTGGGGGAGGCGCAGCCCGCGGAGGTCGCCGTGACGGAGGAGCGGTCCGTGGCGCCGGCCGCGGAGGAGGCGGAGCGGGTGCAACCCGCGGCGGCGCCCGTGGTCGCGGAGGCACGGCCGGAGACGGCGAGGCCGGTGGGCGGCCGGCCGGCGCGGCGGGGCGCGGCTAGAGGCGGGCCGCGGCGCCACGGCCAGCGCCCGCGGCCGTGGAGGCGCAAGTGGGGGCGCCGGAGGAGGCGGCGCAAGGGCCGGCGCCCGCCGGCGGTTCCCGGCGGAGGTGGTGGAGGTCCCGGGACGACGACTCCCCGCCGCCCGGGTGGGACCGGTGGGCTAGCTTCCCCACACGCTCCCCCCGAGCCCCGGGGAGGGGGCCCTCGTGAGGCGGCACGAGGGTCACATGGTGGAGGGAGATCGAGGACACGGCGCCGAGGCCTCGTCCTCCCGCGCCGGCCACCCCGCCCGTGTGAGGGGGCCGTCGACGATCCCCCCGCGTTTGCTGACGCCCGGGGGGAGCAGGAGCTCTGGAGAGAGCTCCGGAGCCACGGCGCCACGCTCAACCGCGCGCTGAACGAGGCGCTACAGGTCCATGGCGGCCCTGCATGGCGCGTCTTCCAGGTAGGGCGTGGTTGCTCGTTTTCTTCTTTCTCTCATTTTTGTGCGCTGCCTCTGTGTCATAGCGCTTACGGGTTTTGATGTGTGGGTGCCAGGAGCTCGAGCGCCGCGTGCCCACGACAAGTACGACGCCTTCGATCCGGGTGAACACCGAGGTCCACCGGCCTCCGGGAGCGGTGCGGCGCTTTCGACACGCTTGCTGACGCCCTCAGGACTCCGGACGGCTGGGCCGGCGTACCGGGCCATGGCCTGGCGCGACGAACTCCCCGAGAGCTCGAGGCAGGACCCGGCGCGCCGCTCTAGCCTCGAGCGGGTCTGCGCAGCCCTCATCGACCGTGATGAGGCGCTGTGGCAGGCGCGCTCAGACCTGGAGAAGATGCGCACGCTGGCAACCAATTGGGAGGCGGAGGTGGCCAGCGTCCGCGGCGAGAACCGGGGGCTCCGCTCGTCGCTCGAGGGGGCGCAGGCGCAGCAGCGCCAGGCCGAGGAGCGGGCGCGCGGGAGCAGCGGGCCAAGGAGGCCGACAACTTGAAGGCCGCCCTCGACGCCAAGGTCGCGGCGCTCGCCGTCGCTGAGGAGCAGCTCCTGCAGGAGCGCACCGCCCGCCAGGGGCCGAGGGGCGAATTGAAAATCCGTCAACCTAGCCATGAGTTTACCTTCGGTGTTGGCATGAGTTTTATACTTTATCCATTGGTACTAACCCCCGTGGTATAACAAGTTCACGTGTGCATGTCGTTTTTGGAGTTTAATGTTTATGCAGGGATTTAGTGTTGAATGCAAGACTTTCGGGGTAAGTTCATCAAGCACCTCATGACAAGACTTTGAAGCCCTGAACAAGTCATGCAATGAAGCAAAACTAACTCCAAGAAGCCGGGGACTCGAGCCGAGAAGACGACAAACTCCGGGGACCCGACCGTAAAAGTGCCGAAGCTTGCAAGACAAGGAGTTGAGTCCAATTCGGAGAGAAACCGACGACATGGACCTACATGCGAAGGGGGAAGCATCCGGAAGCAAGGGAACCGACCTCGGGCAAAGGAGCCCGCGGGCCGGGCCTAAATGGGCCCGGGCCGGCCGGCCCGGTCCGGTCGGCCCAGGCCCATTTAGGGCCCAAATGCGTCGTCCTTTGCCCTAGCTGCTGATCGGGCTATTTATAGTCCCCTGACCGAGAGCCACGCAGAGAAGATTTCGTCTTCGGCCGCCGAGAAGCAGAGAAGAGAGGGACATCATCTAGGAGAGGAGAGGGTCGAGCTAGTTGACTAGGGTTCCCCTAGCCGACGTGGGAACCTTGCACGGAAGACCACGTCGGAGTTCCCGGAGCTAGAAGCAAGATCAAGGAAGGATCCCGGTGGTGATCTTGCGTATGTATCATTGTTATAGTTGAATTATCAAGTTGAATCTTTTCTCGCCGATCAAGTGTTTCCTCGAAGATTTCGTTTTTCGATCGGCTTTGCTTATTTCAATTCTATTCTCGAGATAGATTACATAGGGTGTTCTTGTAGCCGCGGTGGCTAGAGGTACACGCCGGATCTTCCGAAAGAATCTCGACTTGTCTTTTGACTCGCCCTAAGCTCCCCGCATGAATAGGGATACGTTGTGACAGAACGGGGGTCTCGAAAGGCGGATGTTTTCGGATTTGGACGGGAAACCACGATTTAAAGAGGCTTTTATTAAGATTCGATTTGCTACTTCTTCTTTTGCTTGGAACTTCAACAAAAGGCTTACCCCGATCCCTCTAGATCGGTTTATCTACCCAATCTTACTTTGTTTTCTCCGGTTTTTAGTAGATTAGATTCGTTTCATGTCTTTTACTTAGATGTATTTGGTTCTTTATTGAAGATTGCAGTTATTTGGCTTTAATAGATTAAGTCTTGCGTCACACATTTGTTCCACGGATTCGATACCTTGGGTTCACCACTCGAGGGAAGAAGGGTCCCTTGACTACGACGGGAGACTTGTACGCTTGCGAGTCACGAACGAACTTTGATACAAACATTAACCGTCAACAAGCCCCTTTTTCTGGCGCCGTAGCCGGGGAACAAGTGATCAAGATTTGATTTTTTATTGCTTTTTTTTGTAATTTTCAGTACTGATTTTGTTTTATTTTTGCATCTAATAAGCTTCAATCATCCTCAAAATACATCTAATCTAGTTTGTCTAACTCTAGTCTTTATAGATTTGTTTTGTTTTCTAGTTTCTTTTGCATATTTTGTTTATTGCTAACCCTAACAGGAGATGGACGGCTACCTCTCCAACAAACCCAATAATTTTGTGGATGATCCGTAAAAACTTTACGAGTGCTAAGGAGACGCGAAGCACATCAAGCTAAAAAGCCGGATTTTGTAGATTCGGAGTCGGAAGACAAAGGATCGCAGGAATCTCCGGAAAATTCACCACCTCAAAGTCCGCGGGAGAACCGACGTCCACCAATGGGTGACCAACCACCGGAAGAACGCAAGATTGGGGAGCTATGCACCCCGTACATCATCGACCTACCAATCTTGAACCTCGAGGAGATCGGAAGACCGTTCGAGATCAAGACCTCAACCATCCGCATGGTGCAACATTCACCCTTCACCGGCAAAGAGGACCCGAACCTTCACCTCCAAGCATTCATTCAACTATGTCAGACTTTCAACATGGATGGGGTTACTCAAGATCAAATGAGGGCAAGGCTTTTTCCGTTTTCACTACTCGGGAAGGCGTTGCAATGGTTCCACTCTCAACCGGCGGAGACGGTGCAAAATTGGAACACGTTGATGAAGGCTTTCATGAAGGAATACTACTCACCGGTAAAACTCAAAGCTTGCGTAATAAGATTGCCACCTTTGTTCAATATCCTACGAAACTATCTCGGAGGCATTCGAGCGCTTCAACGAGTACACCCGGCGGTTCCACATCACAAGTTCCCGAAAGAAGACCTCGTGCAAAAGTTCTATCAAGGACTCACCATGGCGTCAAGGACGATCATCGATGCATCAGCGGGAGGATCTATCATCGAGCTTACACCGACGGAAGCTTTCACGCTATTCAAGAAGGTCGCGGATAATGACACGTGGGCGTCATCCGGGCGCCTACACCCGGCTCAACCTATGGGAAACGTCAAAGGAGTCTTGCAAGTGGAGAAGGAAGACATACTTGAAGGCAAGATCGACTCGCTCATGAGGAGGTTGGAGAAGATGGAGATAGAAAAGAAGGAGGCTCAAGACTTGAAGGCCGCCGAAGCAAGGTCCACATGCGAAGAATGTGGAGAGTATGGCCATGTCCGCAAAGATTGTCCGGAGGAAGCCAAAGTGCTCGACTACATGAGGAAGGGAGAATTGCCGAACTTCCGCTACGGGCAAGGTAGGCCTCAATTTAATGCAAGCTCATCTATTCCTAACGCGGTTCCACTTCGGATACAATTGAAGGAGTTCATGGATGAGCAAGCTAAGATCAACAAGGACACCGTCACCAAGTTCAAGACCATAGACAAGGTGTTGGAGAACATCGATAGCAAAGTGACGGAGGTCGGAAGTTCCAATCATCAAGTGCTCAACATGATGAAGATGCTCGAGACGCAAGTTGGACAACTTGCGGGGCGCCCTCGCTAATGATGAAGGGAAGCTTCCGGGACAACCCAAATGTCCCGAATCGGCAAAGGCCATTCAAACACGTTCGGGGAAGGAGACCGAAGATCCGAACGTACCGCGGGAGCAAGAAAGCCGAAACCGTCCACCGAGGTGGAAGGAGTCTGCTAAAGAGAAGGTTACGGGGATCGTCACCGAGGAACCCGAATTTGAGATGCCGGAAGATGACACGAGGATACCGCAACTCAAGCCACGCTACTTCCGAGGTAAACTTGACAACCACTTTGAGAAGTTTGTGGAAGTTGTGCGTAGACTTAGCATCAACATGCCATTACTAGATGCCCTACAAGTACCTACATATTCTCGTTACTTTAAAGATATACTTGCAAATAAATATGAGATAGCAACACTCGGGGTAGATCATGTCAAGATGTCCGAGGAGTGTAGTGCAGCTATTGCTTATGGGCCGGAGAAGCAAAAAGACCCCGGTGCCCTACAATTCCATGTTCGCTTGGTTATTTCAACTTCGAGAAGGCGTTATGCGACCTTGGAGCTAGTGTGAGTGTCATGCCGAGGGATGTGTTCGAGAAGTTACGCCTACCGATGGAGCCTACGGGAATATGTTTGGAGCTGGGTGACAACTCCATTCGCTATCCTTTGGGCATTGCTGAAGATGTACCCGTGAAGATTGGACACCACTTCATCCCCGTCGACTTCGTTGTGCTCGAGATGGGAGAAAGGGAGAAGCCGCCGCTCATCCTAGGGAGGCCGTTCCTCAAGACCGTGGGAGCAACTATTGATGTTGGCAAGGGGGAGATCATGTTCGATATCAACGGAGAAAGGAGTTCCTTCAAGTTCCGTCCAAGGATTGAGGCATGCAACATGATTGGAGTGAAGATAGAACCAAAACAAACGGAGGGGCTGAAAAAGAAGAAGGAGCCGAAAAAAGTGAACGTAACGAAAATTAAAGAAGGTGTTGCATCCGTCAAGACAAAGGAAGAGAAGCCGCCCGTGAAGACCAAAAAAATGACTAAGCCGCCCAAGCCAAAAGACAAGCCCGCGCCCAAGATGGTGCGGAAGTGGGTACCCAAGATTGCAACACCCGCAAAGAGCGTTGATCCGGAGTAATCAAGTGAAGAAGTCTAGCTATAGACTATAAACGAAGCGCTAGGCGGGAGGCAACCCGTTTCGTCAAGTCGAGTCAAGAATAAGCTACCGGGAGGACAACCCGATTCCAGGTTTTTCGAGTATTTTTAATAATTTAGTTTTTGAGTTTTATTGCGCAAAGACATTAGACTTAGAAGTGGTTGAACAATATTAGAGACATAATTCTTGATTGAGTGTTTGCTTTATTATAAACCCTTTGCATGAACCCTCCTATGTGCTTGTTTGATTCTTTTCTTTTCGAGAAACCCCTCAACCAAATAATTTCAGAACCTTAGCTCAACCTTTCACCCTCATTATGGTGCTGAGGTTGGCTTATTTTTCATGCTAAAACCACACGAGTAGAGCCACGATTTATATTCAAGTGTTATAAAAATTCAGCACGTGGTAGGACTCGCGTGAACCTAGAAATCAAAGCTTTTGGTTGATCTTAAAAATCTTTATCCTTGGTTTCTCTAGGATTAGAATTTTTCTAAGCCTATTCTAATTTTGTTTCATTCAAAATCTTTCTTATTTAGCCAAAATTAGAACCTAAACCTATGCCCCCATGATCAAACCGGGAAAACGTTCGCTCTCAACCGATGAAAGCAGACTTTACCGGTAAGACCAAAATCGACGTAGTCGAAAAATATTTTCGACTTACATTTGTTTTTAATGGTTTAAAAACTTCTCTAAAATTATGTTCAAGCTCTTGCATGGCTCTGAAAAATATTTTAAAATTCGAATTAGAGGAGTGCTTAACCTTAAACACACCTAAATGGAGGCAATCAAGTTTGAATTAATCATGCATGCACCATTGGATTCTCTTTTATCAACTTTCACCCACTCCACATGCAAAGGACAAGCATGGTGGGCAGCAAGCATCAACTTTGCAGGATTTCAATGGTAGCATGTGAAGCAAGTGGAGCTAGGGAGCATGGACATGACCCAAAGCATGGAGCATCAAGTGGGAGGACCAATAATTCAAGAAAAGGAGTGGACGAGAGCGTTTGGGCGGTGCAACTTGTGGAGCACGCGGGCAGGAAAGTTGCAGAGGCGAAATGATCGTGCTGGGAGAAAGACGCGCCGAGGAGGAGCCGGAGGACCCCTGGGCCGGCCGGCCTAGGCCGGCCGGCCTCGCCCTATAAATGGCGCCCCCCGCGCCCGTCTTCCGCAGCAAGCTTCCCTCTCCTTCCCTTGTTTGTGTGTTCAAGTTTGTGTGCTCGTAACCTCCGTAGACTTAGCCAACCACCCAAGCTTGAGAGCTCAAGAAAAAAATCCACCTCCCTAATCCACTCAAAGTCCACATCCGAAGCAAAGAGTTTAAGTGCCTAGTTTACCGGTTGCAACCCGGATTTTTAGTTGAAGAGAGAGTGCAGCAAGCATGTGGAAGAAGACCACAAGTCTCTTCTCTAAGAAGAAGAGTTCGTCGTCGTCCAAGCCGTCATCAACCACGTCTTCGAGGAGGCACTCGGTTTCCGAGTCTCCCCGAGCATGGAGACGGACACGGCACCACCGAGGAGGAACGACGCTCTCCTCCTTGGTGGGATGAGGGCTGCGAGAAGCACTTCCATGAGGTTCACCGAACCTCGTGGGCACACGGAGGAGCAACCCGCGCCACCACGACGATCGACTCGCTCAACCGCACCACCTCCTTACACCCCGACACAATCTTCGTACGGCTTCATCATCATGTCGGCGGAGGAGGAGGATAGGCTCGCCAATCTTGAGAAGAGGCTTGTGCCAAACGTCGAGATCGACGACCAAGCACTCCACACCTTGGGTTTTCGCACCGACATAAACTACATGTTGGGGCACCTCGGGTGGATTCAGTTCTCCAACGGAATCTCGGTGGACACCCACTTGGGTTACACCTTGGAAATTTTAATGACTATGGCACCCATCGTTGATGATGATGGGGTGCAATGCTTGTCATTCCGTTTGGAGGGAATCCAACAAGTGGTTCCCTACGAGCACGTAAGGGAGCTGCTTGGATTCCACAAGGGCGCTCCGGAGAAAGTCGACGTGCCTCCCGGCATGTTGGCGGAATTTTGGGGCATGATCTCCGGAGATGCCCATCAACAACGCAAAAGCATCCGCAACCCCATTATCCGGATATTTCACTCTTGGATGTGCAAGAGGGTATTGGGGAGGATGAGGGAAACAAAGGTGACCGACACGGAGTTAAATTGGCTATACTCGGCTTTGATTGCCGGGCAGCCAATCGACCCCTCTTACCTCATGATCAACCGTTGGTGTTGTGAAGCAACATCGGGGGCTAGTGATATTGGTTCGGGGTGTTACCTCTCCATGTTGGCCTTTTCCTTGCGACCGGGGATCGCAAGAAACCCCGCTCACCTTTTGCGCGGTACCTCTCTCGGTTTTGAGTACTTGCGGCAAGGCAAGTACATTAGTGGAGATGAGAGAAGAGGTTACCGATTGGCCATTGTGAACCTCCCTCTTCCGGATGAGAGGCTTAGGCTTTTCACCGAAGGAAGGGAAGATTGGTTGGAAGAGGGAATACTTGTCCCCGCAAGGAAGAACAAAAGAGGAAGGATCGTAGAAGAGGGAACATCCTCCGCACAAGAGGGTGGAGCACAACCCAATGTGCAACCATCCGGCGGGGTTCCTCCTCCGCCTAGTTATTACGGAGGGTCTCAACAACAAGCATGGGGGGGGTGGTGCACCGGTACCCCCTCAAAATTATGTTGTGCCCAACGTTAACTTCGCGGAGGCCTACGCTCATCATCCCCAACCACAACAAAGCATGGCTATTATTGGAGGATACGCTGCAAGAAATGCTCAAAATATCGCAGCCATCCAATCCAACGCAGCTCAACTCGGTGAAGGCAACGCAAATATTGCCTTTGAACTTGGTCGCCTTCACCTTGTAGAGCCAAATCAATTCGACGGAGGAAGCGTTCATTCATATTATGAGCAAGGCTATTATTATCAAGACTATCAACTCAACCACCGAAGTGAGGATTAGAAGACTTAAGGAACTTTAGTTTTCTTCTTTTCTATTTCTCTCCGTAATTTTCAGCTTTTGCTCTTATGTGTTTGCGTAGTATTTTTCTGTTTTTATTTAAATTTCAGCAAGCTTGTTATGCTTATTTTCAGTGTATTTCAGCTTGATATCACCTTTAATAAAGTCACTACCTTGATTTTATCATTGGAAAAGTTACAAAATCTGTGCCATGTTGATATATGATTAAAATTGCAGCTTTGTTCATCTTTGTAGTTGATTTATGCATGTTTAAGCTAGTGCTCAAAAATACAGATCTGAATTTATTTAAATGCTAGCTTAATTTTCAGTTGAGTGTTATGATTAAAATAAAGACCCATAGTGTTTTATGTGCTCTCAAGTTACGAATGGATTGAAGATGTCTTTTATGCTCAAAAATATTGCTAACCTTGTCACAAATATCACTTGTGTGTTGCTCTACCTATCCAAAGCCTTATATATTTGAGTGCATAAACCTTAGTGTACAAGATTTATTTTTGATATTACAGGCCATGATTTCTCCTACCCGAGACTAAGAAGCTGGTCATTCCGTTTTTGCGTATCTATTCTTTGCTAGCCTTTTATCCGTGCATTGTGTGCTCCCACATCTATAGATCTCACACAAACTTCGCCGGATATCCACCCTTCAAACCAAATATCATTTTGTGATTACCTCCTTGACCACAACCCATCATTGAGAATGGATCATCAATTCAAGGAAGATCGCAAGACGTCAACGTTGAAGATTTCCAAGTATCTCTCCAAGGAAAGGGAATATCCCAGACCTACCTTATTTTTCGCCTGCTCTCGAGGACGAGCAACGTCTAAGCATGGGGGAGGAGGTGGTAGGTACGGAAGCTGGGTTTAGAGTTCAAAGGGAGTATTTTAAAATATATATATATATAATGATGAAAGAAAAAAATTCACATGTACATGACTTCAAGGTGAAGAAAGAAAAAATATATATATATAAGAAAGAAAGAAAGAAAGAATGAGAAATATAAGAAAGAGAAGAAAAAGAAAAAAAATATATTTGTGCGTAAAATGAACTCCCCGTTCTCTAAGAGGCATTCAAGGCTTCAAGATAAAAAGATCCATTCTCATTTTCCAACCATGTGCAATCCGATAACGAGGACTTCTTTTGTGCCTCGGGATCACTCTCTGCCATTTGCACATGTCCACCTATCTAAAAGTGTGTATTTTTCTCTTTCCCCTCCTTGATTTAACATTATTTTCCAATGACCTTTTTGACGAGTCTCAGAAGACCATGAGAAGCTTGTCTTGTTATGACAACACCAGCTTATAAATTCTTGTTAGGACTAAACTTTCCCAAAGCTCCATATAAAGCCTTCCACATATATATGAGAGGGAAAGGAGTAGAATATATAGGCTTGAGAGACAAGTGAGATGAGAGTTTATGAGCAATACATGAGATGATTTAAATTTGTGAATTTGGTTTAGCTTTTCTTTATTCCCGATCTTCATTTCAAAAATTTCGAGATCCATTTAAAACTTTGTGAGCATGTTAATACTTGTGGGATAAGCTTAATGAGAATCCACCCTCCGTAGAGATGAAGGCTAGTACATTATGGAACTTTAATGAATTAATATTTTGAGAGCATTATGCTTTCTCATGTATGGTCAAATGCAAAGTTTAAACATTGTTTAGCAATGATGATATCCATCGAAGGCTTACCCGAGGACGAGCAAGGTTTAAGCATGGGGGAGATGTTGACGGTGAAAATCCGTCAACCTAGCCATGAGCTTCACTCGGTGTTGGCATGAATTTTATACTTTATCCATTGGTACTAACCCCCGTGGTATAACAAGTTCACGTGTGCATGTCGTTTTTGGAGTTTAATGCTTGCGTGTGGATTTAGTGTTTAATGCAAAGACTTTCGGATAAGTTCATCAAGCACCTCATGACAAGACTTTGAAGCCCCGAACAAGTCATGCAAATGAAGCAAAACTAACTCCAAGAAGCCGGGGACTTGATCCGAGAAGACGACATACCTGTGATTCCGACTGTAAAAGTGCTCAATCTTCCAAGACAAGGAGTTGAGTCCACCGCAGAGAAACCGACGACATGGACCCATATGCGTAAGGGGAAGCATCCAGAAGCAAGGGAACCGACTGCAAAGGAGCCCGCGGGCCGGGCCTAAATGGGCCTGTGCCGGCCGGCCCGGGCCCGGTCGGCCCAGCCCATTTAGGGCCCAAATGCGACGTCCTTTGCCCTTAGCCGCCGATCGGCTATTTATAGTCCCCCGACCGAGAGCCACGCAGAAGATTTCGTCTTCGGCCGCCGAGTAGCGTAGAAGAGAGGGACATCATCTAGGAGAGGAGAGGGTCGAGCTAGTTGACTAGGGTTTCCTAGCCGACGGGGAACCTTGCAAGGAAGACCACGGCCGGGAGTTCCTGAGCTAGAAGCAAGATCAAGGAAGGATCCCTATGGTGACTTTGCATGTATCATTGTTATAGTTGAATTATCAAGTTGAATCTTTTCCCAACCGATCAAGTGTTTCCTCGAAGATTTCGTTTTCGATCGGCTTTGCTTATTCCAATTTATTCTCGAGATAGATTACATAGGGTGTTCTAGCCGGCGGGTGGCTAGAGGTACACGCCGCATCCTCCGAAAGAATCTCGACTTGTCTTTTTTATTCCGCCCCTAAGCTCCCGCATGAATAGGGATACGTTGTGACAGAACGGGGGTCTCGAAAGGCGGATGTTTTCCTACGGACGGGAAACCACGATTTAAAGAGGCTTTTATTAAGATTCGATTTGCTACTTCTTCTTTTGCTTGGAATCAACGAAAGGCTTACCTCGATCCCTCTAGATTGGTTTATCTACCTAATCTTACTTTGTTTTCTCCTATTTAGTAGATTAGATTCGTTTTGTGTCTTTTACTTAGATGCATTAGGTCTTTTATCGATTATTGAAGTATCATTTGGCTTTAATAGATTAATTTCAGGCCACACATTTGTTCCATGGATTCGATACCTTGGGTTCACCACTGAGGGAAGAAGGGTCCCTGACTACTTCTACTTGAGACTTGTACGCTTGCGAGTCACGAACGAACTTTGATACAAACATTAACCGTCGGTCGTCTCTGATGCCCGTGGGGTTGGCGCGGACGTCCGCGAGAGCAGTCGGGACGGTCCGCGAGGGCCTACGCCACCCGTCCGCCCCTCCGGTCGGGACGGTCCGCACTGCAGTTCGTGTGCTTTGCTTCTTGGTTCGATTCCTCCTTCCTTTCTAGTGCTTCCCGCATGTGCTTCTAGGAATGCTCCCAAGGCTAGAGGTTGATCCATAACTCCGTGGTCTTGGCGATTGGTGCGTGATTCGATCCATCGCTTGTGTGTGACCTGGCTCGTTTAGGGTATAGGCCGGATTCTTTTGGAAGAATTTTTACCCATCTATTCACTCCCCCTCTAGTCGCCATCTCATCCTTCGCATTTGTGATGGACGGAGTAGACCGAACCACTTGTGTTTCTAGTGGTCTTTGTCCTTGCGGACCCCTCGGTACTTTGCTTCGAACCTTCTCATCAAACACGGCATACTCGTCTCTTGATTTCAACCCACCCCTTCTCGCCATACGAGTCGATCTGACCAATTTAATTTCGTAGAGAATTGTGGACTTGTGCAAGACCACAAAAATCAAGCTTTTGCAATAACAATTGAAGAGGATACAGTAATGTGCAAGTTGATAGTTAGAAGAGGTGTTACGATGAAACCCATGAGTTGCTTGGATCCCTTACCAATGTAAACCAAGGTCAAGAAGTTGCAAGAGTTCAAGAACAAAGCAACCAAAGCCCAAAGAATGACCTACAAATTTCCTAGAAATACAAATTAGACGAATACTTTTTGGCCGTAGCTACCATATTGATCAAGACAGTAATGACATAGTAGACATACCATAAGGAACTTCTTTATGTCCCGACCAAGAGCACCGGCGAAGATTGACAAAGGCCCCGTTGATCTCATAGTGAGTAGATAGGGGCAATGTTGACAACCAGACTAGAATGATCACCTTCGGGATCCGTGGGGGAAATAAAGGGCAGAATTTCACATCATTAAGTAATTATAGTTCCGTGTAACTTTATATCCTTTTAAGTTTGTGCTACTATATCACAACAAGCCGAAATCTTACTTGTTGATGAACGATGAGGCGTTGTGACTACGTAAAGAGAACACCCAGAGAAAATACGAGACCATGGCAAACAAAAAGTCGAAGATGCAGCTAAGGCATTCAAAGAGGATCGATATTGCAAGCAGCACCAATTAGTACCTGAAGAAAGAGATGTTCTTGTTCCTCCAATAGAATACATCAACAAATTTCGCAAAATAAACAACAAAGAATAATGAACATTAGGTACCATAGTACATGATCGTGAATTCAGTCAATCAACGTTGACTTCACAAAATAACTTGACAAAGAAAATGTTAGCAAGCAAAGAGTCTGGGTTGTCATTTCAAATAAATATATGCAACTGGGCCGCAAAGGCACAAAGGCAATAAGATTGTATCACAATATTTAACCAGTAAAAGACATAGTGCAAAGGACCTTGCGTATTGACCCTTGTGCAAGAATACCTCGTAAATGTGCAAAGGCCAAACAATAATCATCGTTAAACTAAGCAAGTGATTCACATCACGTTAAATACTAAAGCCCATATGAGTCAAGCTTGCTAAAAATACTGTCATACACTATGTAAGCAGCCAAAATGCAAGAGGCGATTCTATCATTACTGAACTAACAACATCAATATCCAGGCACGAAAACTCGACATTTCAAAGAAATTATAATCAAAATAAAGGCTTCAATACTATAAGCTAGCTTACACCCGCAATGTGGAGGGCAAGTAAAGTGTGAAATCGCTCATCGCATCATCATGAACGACTACACAATCAAGCTTGCACTCACCAACCAAGCAAATTCGATACTTCGCACCCACCCCATAGGTGGTGACCGCTAACTTGATACTCGCGCCCACCGATCTAAACGACCCGCCCTTTCCACAAATAACAAAGCATAAACCCCACTTCCATTCGTGGAAAGCATAACCTACCAGGTTCAATCCAAAAGGTCTAAAGCCCAAAATCACTTGAACTAAAGAGAAAGTATGGAGACAAATAAAATGGTAACATCGAGTTCCTTGTTGCTCCATGTGCATTTCATCGTTGATGATGCCACTGCCTTTAAATTCCATAAAATTCACACTCGATAAATGTAATCATGCAATAGCTCAAGTTATATCTTCCATGATTTTTTAGGTGTCTTCCATGCTATGAGTTCTATTTCATAACTTATTCTTCACATAGTTCATCGAGGGGTAAATCCTCCCAACACTAATAGTCGCTAAGGTGAAGAATTAACATCGCCTTATCGTGTGCGTTTGGGGCACGAGCCCGATCCCCGTACGCGGATCAACAAAAAGCCATCTAGTTCTTCAAAGTCAACACCTCCAAGCTGGTAATGTCAACCGCAATTAACCCACACCGCGCAGTTCCCCCACACAACGCCTAGCCTACTAGTATGAGCTCAATCTCCAGGTCAATCACCCAAACCAAAGCACAAACCTCATCTTCCGCTGGGTGTACGAAAGCAAACACAACTCCGATCAAGTGAGTGGTCGGTGGACACTCACCGTGGGCGGGGGCTCGAACGGGTGCTCCTCCTCGAGGGTGCCCGGCAGAGGAGGCGGGCCGGCCATGGTCCTTGTAGGCGTAGGGCAGCGAACCCCGCCCTCACCTCCTCGTCCATGTCCGGGGCCCTCCCTCCATCCCCACCCGATCCGCACCCCATCGAACCAAACCAAACCAAGCAAAGCCCGGGAGGACACGCGATCGCAGACCCTCCACGGAGCAACAAATCCCCCAAAACACAAAGCAAAAATCCCGCCGATGGAGCGCGATCGCCGCACCGCGCCGTGGCCGAGCCGCGCCGCGAGGACCGCTCGCGCGGCCGCGCGAGGATCTAGCTCCGAGTCCACCTGCTCATCGAGGGCGGGCGGCGTACACGATAGTCCCTCTTCCTTCTCCCCGCTCCTCTTCCTCTTGCGGTGACGACGGCGGTGGTGGTAGGTGGAGCCCGCACCTCTCTCCCTCTCCTCGACTCCACGCGAGAGGTCCCGCCGACGCCGGGGAGCAAGCCGAATCAGATCTCGCGGATTCTCGCCGAGGAGAGGAGCTTCGAAGCAGAGGAGCAGGAAGAAAGGGGGAAGCGGGAGCCCCCTTCCTCTTACCGGGATGGAGGTGCTCGCCGGTGAGTCCGGATCCGGGGCAAGGCAGCAGCGTCCAAGATGGAGGTTCTCCGCGCATGAAGTTCATTTCACGCTTCAACTTCGGGGGTGTTCCTCGTAGCACTTCGGTCCTTGCCACCATTGGAAGTGATTTCATCAAGCTCATGAACACGAACAAGACCAGAATGCTCCTTTGAACTTGTTGCGAATCCGTCCTTTATGTCCATGTTTTCCTACATAAACACAACACTTCCAAATGCATGCACATAGATGAACTTGTTATATGATTAGTGTGCCTAGTGGTGGGTTAGTTCCATAATCAAATCCAACCAAAGTGTAATGAACATGCTTGGTGTACCAAATACACCGTCAACATTCCCCCCACTCTTAGCTCTTGCTCGTCCTCGAGCAAGTACTCGTAAAAGAACTTCGCCAAAGCGTTGTAATCGTGTACCGCTAATCCTTCTTCACAAGTTAGTCAATCCTTTCATCTTTAACACATAAACATAAAGTAATGACTACTGAAACATAAACATGGGCATTTAGAATCTTTACCACGTCAAGATTTACCTCACAACTCAAACTTTTCACTCGAAGTCTTCAATTTCGCCCATGCTTACTTCTTTGCTTCCATCGTGAGGGTTTTTATGATTTTTCAAACAAAATTCCTCGCAACAAGTATTAGACAAAAACTTTCTGGGTTTCAAGTCACTCATATGAGGTGGCTATCCTAAACCAATTTTATAAAACTCTCACCTCCCATAAGTCTCTCATATCACATGTAAAGTGGAGCAATAGATAGGGCTAGCGCAATCAACACAAGTATTGTCAAACTAAGAACTTCAATGGTTGTTTACCTTTCAAAGCCAACAATCATGAGAATTAACCTTATGTAGGGATATCAAGGACGAGAAGATTTAGAATGGTGGACATGCAAGGGCAAAAGAAAATTATGACTCACGAGGCACCGATGACGTCCTCGTTGTCGCGATTGCACATGGTTGGAAAAAGAATGAAAGTTTCGTCTCTCAACAACGTGACATCCTTCCTTACACTTCATTTTTTTCTTTTCTTTCACTTGATTCATCCCTCTCATATCTTTATTGCTACCTCCTCCTTTCTCTTTTTTCTTTATCTTTCATTCTTTCATTCATATTTTTCTCTTTGTTTACTTTTCTATATTTTTTTCTTTCTTTCTTTTCCATACTCATACTTTTCTCTTTTATTTTCCCTCTCTTGACAACTTCAAAAGCTCTCACTCCTCTCTTTCTCGCATGCATACAATCTGAAATTTTAAATAAATCATGCTAGAGACGAGACGAAACTTTGAGAATAGGTTGTGTTCAAGGAATGCGATGTACAAAAGAGATGTATAGGGTTGGGTATGGAATTCGGCGATGTACGGGACTTCCAACGTGAAAGTCACGTTACCGAATGTATGACGAGGCTAGCAACAAAACATAAGTACAAGAACATGATCATTGTGACGCCCCAGGTTTTTAATTAGCCTTAATCACCGGTCAACGGGTCAACAGTGGTCAAACCATAGTCAACCTGGGCCCTCACCTCGAAAACCCCCTAACCCCCCTAGTAACCCTAATTGACTAGTAAACACACTTGTGGGGCCAACCCATGGTCAAAGGATGGTCAAACCCCCTTGCCACTCTAGTGTCCCCAAGTGTCTGCCGGAACTTTTGCCGCGTTCTCCAAAATTTCCCTAAACACTTAAAATTCTACCTATATGAAAGTTGTAGATCTTGACGAGGGACACAACTTTCATGTAGATCGGCATTTCCAATTTTGAGAGGAAAACTTGAAAATCAACTCGCAAGCCGAATTCACCGTTTGCAATAACCTCGCCGACATTCAAAGTTGGAATTCAAATAAATTTCAATCTCGCGAAAACCATATGGCTTTTTTGCAGAAAGATTGTTGGTAGCTAGATCTACAACTTTGGTGTTTACCACTTGGTCGACTTCTATACAACACCTCCGTGAGAAAATCGAGTCAAACTCAGCCTCAAAGAAACATTCAAACCCAGAGCGCCGGCGCGCCGCGACGTCGCGCACCCGCGCGCCGCCGGCCGTGCCCCGCGTCCACGCCCGCGCCGCCCGAGGCCCACACCGCCCGAGGCACGCGCCGTCCCGAGACCCCGCGCCCCAACACGCCCCGCCCGTAGGCGCCCGAGGTCGCCGCCGCCGTACGCGCGTGCACGCCGCGGGACCGCCGGTCCGTCGGCCGTGTCGCCGCCGCACGCGCAGCCCGAGGCCGCCTGCGGGTACGGGGGAGCATCTCGCCGTCACGCTCGTCACCCGCGGACGCGCCGACCGCATAAAAGCGCCCCTCGCCTCCCCGCGCGCCACCCCGAGCCGCCGCCTCGCCATTGCCGCCGCCGCCCTAGTCGGAGCCCCCGCGCCCCGCCGCCCGCCGTCCCACCGGCCTCCGCAGCTTCACTAGGCACCCGTGGAAACCCCGGTGCTCGCTTGTTGCCACCACCCCCACCCCCTCGCCGCCGCCCCTCACCCCGCCGCCGCGACCACCGCCGCCGGACCCCGCCGCCGGCCACCCTCCCTCGCCTCCCCTCCTCGGTCCCCCGGCCATCCCTAGGTGAGCTTGTGGTCCAACCCGGCCGCTTGCCCGGCCGAGATCGCCGCCGGCTCGCCGGATTGGCCGACCGCCGCCCCTCCCCGGCCAGGGATCCAATTGCATTGATTCAATCTTGTTAGGGTGTTTCGTGTAAAAGTGCAAAAGCCCGTTTGTGAAGATCCCCACTCCAGTTTTTCTGCGCTCAGTCCAAAGGCCTTGTAAAATTCCTGTAGAAATTCGTAGAAAAAAACAGAAAAATCCCATATCAATTTTGTTGGATTCAGAAGATAAATCCCATCACTTTTGTTATTTTCACATGGTCGGATTCTAAATAGTTTTTTTAGCATGAAAAATACAAATGTGAAAAACCTAGATCTGGCATAACTTGAAATCCATAACTCCTCTCCGTATCCCAATTCTGATATATGTTGTGTGTTAGGTCATGACTGTGTTGTCAAAAGCCAAAAATTGCACAAAGTTATGCGTAAGATCTTGTTGGGATAAATTGTTTTCCATTCTTGCTTAAACCGCTCTCTAAATGATTTTTCTTGCTAAATATATTTATGTTCTTGAGCTCAACTTGTGCACACTGTCTTGTAATACCAAAATACACATCTTGTGAATTGGTCATGATTTTTGGCCACGGTAAATATTTATCCTCTAATTATGCATAGTTTTCCTTTCAAAATTAATGAACCAAGATCAGTAGTTCCTAGGTGAACATGCTGGTTCTTTAGGCTTTTTTAGGACCAGACGTATTACTACAAGGACTCGCTCGTGTAATCCTACTAGGACTCCCGCCTTGTAGCAGAGCCAGGAACCGCCCCTGGACTATATAAAGGAGGGCGGGGTACCCTATTAAACATCCACAATCCCCTCGGGGGAACAACTCAGCGCGAGGGCGCAATACTACTCAAACGGGGACGTGGGGGTAGCTACTCTGTCTACCCGAACACGCGCGTCTTGTGTCTTGTGTCCTCGCGCGTACCTTCGGGTTCCAGTTAAGCAGCGATCCCCACCTTCTACCTTGCGCGGTACCTCCCATGGAGGTTGAGTGGTTTAAACACCGACGGTGGCGCCCAGGTAGGGCCATCGTCATGATCATCGAGCGAGTCGAAGGACCAAATCCCGAATCCAATCTGCTCGGCGCAAAAAGGATTCCGAGGTCGCCGAGTTTGAAGTTCTCCCACGTCAACTCGCCGTATCCCGAGAGGAGCACGCCAGACAGCGGAAACGGGCGCCAATTCCCTTTCGCCGCCTCGGTTCCCAAGTCGTCGGGTTGGAGATCAAGATGGACACATCAACATCCCAGAAGCTCCAAGATCAAGGGTGGAGGCAGGTCCGTTGTGTCACGCATCCGGGCCAAGATTCCAAGCTACCAAGGATTCTCGGGGTTTTTGCTCCCATGCTGAAGTCGTACGCAACTGCAACTACGTCAACTACGTCGTGCCCGGCTCTGCATCAGCTTCATGTGTGCGTTGCGACAACTCGTCACCCCCGGCCGCACGGGCTCTCCGTCGAACCTCGCGGGTGCGCGCGAGTACTCATCTCCTGGCCCGCCGGCGGCTCTACATCGACTACGCGTGCCCGCCGCAGCGGCCGTCGTCTTCTAGGCGTACGACTACCTCGACTACTTGTCCCGACTGGTCAGCAACTAGAAAAACTAGTCGAGGACGGATAACGACATCAACAACTAGTGGGATCCACCTCCAACTAGTCGACTTCAGCTTCCAACCGTCGCGGCTCCATCACCGACCGCCACGGCTTTGTCGACACTCGTCCACGAATCAAGCTAAGCTCACTTATTTCAATAATCATTCTTTCTTTGGCTTGCTCTCCACATACAGGAACCAACGCCAAAGACTACTTCGTGATATGCCTCTCAACGGCTACCCGCTGAACAGTGACTACACCAGTGCCGCCTATTCCCTGGGGATGTTGGCTCGCGCCAGGCCACGGGCTTGGTGCACCAAATTAGAGGCTCCTGCCACGACGTTTCGTGTGCGAGTGCGCCGGGAGGCGCACAACTACACCACGAGGAGGCACTTGCGCAATCTCGCGCTCCGCCACGCGGACCAACGAGCAATCGCGCTCTCTCTTGTCGCCATGCGGACTACTTTTGTCTACCTCTTAATGGTCTCGCTACGGTAGCACACGCCTTGATCCGCGCAAAGCCTCGGCTCTCTGTCATGCCTCCACGCCCCCGCCGGCTATGGCTAAACGGCGACCCGCGAGAGGCGGGGGCGCTTAAACCGGCCTCTCTGTCATGTCTTCACGCCCCCCGCCGAGCCTATGGCTAAACGGCGATCACGGAGATCGGGGCGCTAAACCGCATCCAGGCTAACTACCCGACGCCCTTACGACCGAAACAAGAGCATGACACATGACACTTACATCTATATTCATATTTGTATTTGTCATTTGTAGATTCAATTTCTACAAAAATGCTACATAATGTACGCATCTCTACTTTCAGGTCAAGCTCCGGCGACGACTTCCAGTACGCTCCGCGTACCTCCACCGGCGCGGCTAGTTCCCAACTCGGGGGCTACGCACCAAATCACTACTCGACAACAACTCGAGTAGTCTCTGCTAGCTCTCTAGCTCGGGGGCTCAGCACCAACAACTACTCGATGTGGCTCCTACGGCTCTCTTGGCGACGAGCTCGGGGGCTGAACGCTACAAGAGTACTCAGATGATGGCTTTCGCGAACACTGAAGACCCTTGTATTGATTACCTAATCATTTTAAGGCTCGGGGGCTGCTATACTACACCTATCATTCAAATTTTTCAAGACGGAAGATTTGGAATCAAGATTGACCCTCAGCTAGAGTCTGCAACTCAACCTAAGGCTCGAGGTCTACTCCATATGGAGTGCGATTTTGCAACCGCACTTCCATATAAACTAGACTTCAAGACTGATGAGCTGGACCACCTTCCAGCCTCGCGGCAGTTCAAGTACTATTGAAGACTTCTCCAAGCAGTACTCGAGGACGCTCAAGAACTACTCGAAGAGGCTTCAGGACTACTCGAACTACTACACTCGACTACAATGTGCTCGGGGGCTTGTCGGGCATACTCCCCGGGTACTCATGCAAGGAAGGAGGAAGAGTAGAAGACGGACTCCTACTAGAATTCCCCTGTACTCCTACAAGGACTCGCTCTGTGTAATCCTACTAGGACTCCTGCCTTGTAACCGACTAGGAACCCGCCCCCTGGACTATATAAAGGAGGGCCGGGTACCTAGCCAAACATCCACAATCCCTCCGGGGAACAGCTCGAGCGCGGGCGCACACTACTCCAAACGGGACGTCGGGTAGCTACTCATGCTTCACCCGAACACCGTAGAAATCGTGGGGGGGGGGGGGGGGGGGGGGGGGGGGGGGGGGGGGGGGGGGGGGGGGGGGGGGGGGGGGGGTCTTGTGTCCTCGCGCGTACCTTCGGGTTCCGGATCATGGCGATCCCCACCTTCTACCTTGCTTTGCGGGTACCTCCCATGGAGGTTGAGTGGTTTAAACACCGACAGAACCCTAGAGGGCATCCCCAGACCGTAGCCCCGAGCATCGCGGGTTTGCCATTGAGGCTCCCGCGGATGCTTCGGAGACCTGCGATAGGGACTTTCTTCCCCCCTTGTTTTGCGAACGCTTTCCGTGGGGCCGCGTCGGCGCGCCCGCGGGTCAGCCCCGAAGCCTCCGGGGGTGTGGGGTGCTCTGCGAGGGGCTAGCCGCGAGCCGAGGTCGAGGGGCGTGGCACATGTTTCAGCGGCATCGGCGGTGTCCCGCCGGCCGGTGGCGCACGCGCCGCGGCTTGCTGTCTCCGGCGGGTGCGAGCCAAGGAGGTGTAGTCGTGCGTTAAGCCCCGAGCACAGGGCCCGTTCGAGGCGATCGGGTAGAGGGCGCTTTACGACTTGTTTTTTAACGCGCCCTCGCCGTCCCTCCGCGGGACGGAGGGTGAGGTTTCCGCAACTCCCATCGAGCGGGTCGCGAATTGCGGATTCCTCTTCGAGCTGGTAGTGGGTGGTTCGAGTGGACGTCCATGCCCCGTTCGATAAGGGTAGGCTGCGTGGTCCAGAGACACGTCCATGGAAGCGCTTGCGTGGGTTTGCTAGGTGGGGCTCGGTCTTGTTCGATAGGGACCGAGGGCACGGAAGCTCTCCCTCGGTGGGATCCCCCGACTAGCTGCCCTCGCTGGCTCTCGAACACGACATGTGGGGCACCCTCGAGCCGACGGGCTCGAGGAACGGCTCGAATGCGTGTGCCCTCGTCGTCCCCGACTGCGCGATGCGGGCGCCCTGTTCGAACCCGTCGAGGGTCAGGCTTCGAACCTCTGATCAGTAGGGCCGTGCGGGGTGGCGCCTGGGCGGCCCCGTCTTTTCGTCTGCGGCCGTCGAGGGGTCCGGGCGAGGCCGGCCCTCGAGGCGGCCCGTTGGTAGCACGGCGCGGCATGGGTGCTCGTGGTGCCCCTTTACTTCAAGCGCGTCCGGGCAGCCTTCTCACGCATGTGCCCTTTTTAGAGAGTTGATATCGTCTCGAGCCAGGGGCTCGTGCCGCTCGAGGGTTTTGCGCGGCATGGGCACCGCGGTGCACCTTTACTTCAAGCGAGGCCCGGGGCGGCCTTCTCGCGCCGATGTCCCTTCGAGGGGCTGATATCGTCTCGAGCCAGGGGCTCGTGCCGCTTGAGGGTTTTGCGTGGCATGGGTGCCGCGGCGCACACTTTCCTTCAAGCGGGGCCGGGCGACCTTCTCACGCCGATGTCCCTTCAAGGGCCTGAAATCGTCTTGAGCCAAGGGCTCGCGCCGCTCGAGGGTTTTGCGTGGCATGGGTGCCCGCGGTGCCTGCTTTACTTCAGCGGGGCCCCGGCGACCTTCTCACGCCGATGTCCCTTCGAGGGCTATCTTTGTCTCGAGTCAGGGGTTCGCCCCGCTCGAGGGTTTTCCTTGCTTGGCAAGGGAGTGGGTCATTAAATGCCTTACAGTCGAGGTTGCGGCTCTGTAACGCAGGCGCATCTTTTTAGGCGCTGCGGCCGCGCGCGCGCGAGTAGTGGGCGGCGTGGCAGACGGATGTGACCGCTTGCCTCGGTCCCTGCTAGTCTTCGCCGCGATGATGGCCTGTCCGCGGCGATGTGGCCGCTGCGGTCGTGGTGGGGCCCGTTCGTCGGCGTGAAGAGAAGATTCCTGCGCTTAATGCGCGCGGGACATCCGCTCCGGAGAGCTCGCCCGCGGCTTATAAATCTGAGGGGATGGGGAGATGGCGGTTTTTTACCTTAGCGCCTCACCATTTCAGCCCCCTGCGCCTTCGTCTTCGCTTCGCCCTTGCCACCGCGCGGTGTCGCCATTAGAGCTCATCTTCCGTTTCTCGTCCTCCGCTCTCGCATTCCTTTGCCTTCTTCCATGGCGCCGCTTCCGCCCCTCACGATCCTTGACCCATATGCCTGGGAGCGGTCGACGGTGACCCCGCTGGCCCTTGGCGAGCTGGTCGCGCCGCCGGCCGGTGTCGGCGAACGAGGATGGACGCCCGGCGGAGTGGATAGTGCCGCCGGCGGCGGACCGCGCGCCCAACCCGCGGAGGGCTATGTGGTTAGCTTCGTCCGCTTCCACGAGCGGGGCTTCAACGCGCCGGCGAGCAACTTCATGCGGGCGTTGTGCCACTACTACGGCGTGGAGTTGCACAACTTCGCGCCCAACGCGATCTCGCAGGCGGCCACGTTCGTGGGCGTCTGCGAGGGGTACCTGGGAATCCCAGTCAAGCGGGAACTGCTACGGGTACACCTCTTCCGGCGGAGCTCTTCACGCAGCCCACGACGGAGCGAGGGACCCGCCGCGCGGTGCGCGCCGGCGGGATGTCGCTTGCCTGCGGGGGGCGGTTCAAGGGCGTCTACATCCCCCGCACCATGACGACGAACAACGCCGGCTGGGAGCGGGGATGGTTCTACTTGCGCAACGCTGAGCCCGGCCTCCCCCCGTACACCGGTCGGGTGT
The DNA here is from genome assembly GCA_947561735.1 of Cenchrus americanus. Taxonomy (NCBI): domain Eukaryota; kingdom Viridiplantae; phylum Streptophyta; class Magnoliopsida; order Poales; family Poaceae; genus Cenchrus; species Cenchrus americanus. Next base: position 120,897,849 of record OX387242.1, on the reverse strand, counting down.
TCAAGGAGAGGCCCAGCTCTTGGGGCTACGGGGTGTCCACGGCCCAGCATCGGAGGCGGCAGGACTCGGTCCTGGCCGCCCTGAAGAGCCTGGCGGCGCAGGGGCTGACCGCATTGGGCGTCCTCGCCTTCCTCCATCACCGGCGGATCGTGCCTCTGATGGAGAGGCCGCTCTGCATCTTTGAGATGACGGAGGCGGCCAACCCCGTCGATCTGGCGAGGTCGCGGATGCTCCCGACCCCTCTCGGGCGGGCGTATGCGCTCACCCGGGCGCGGAACGCCGTCGACACCGGGTGCCGATGCGCCGGGCCCGGACCCCGTGGGACCTCGAGATGCTCCCCACCGGCCCGTTGGTGAGTGTGATCTTTGATTTCGTTTCGATTCTTGGTGTTGCTTCGCACTCCGACGCGTCCTTGGTGTTCGCGTATGCGGCTCGGTGAGCTTTACTTTGCCTCCAAGTCCGTTCCTCCCACCCCCCGACTCCCGCGCGCTTGGTCGGGCGGCCGCGGCGGCGGGAGCGAGAGCGGGCGGCGCGCGGGAGGGAGCGCGCGAGGCGCGCGCAACGAGCGCGGGTGAGCGGCGGAACGCGGAGTGCGGCGGCGCGAAGAGGCGGGGCTCTCCTCCCGGGGACCCGAGGAGTACTCGTCCTCGGGGAAGACGAAGAGGAAGAGGCCGAGGGGGAGGCCCCTCGATGGGTGGGAGCCCTCGCCCCCATCGCCGGAGGCCGGCTCCGGCGGCAAGGGGCGGCATCGCCTGGGGCGGGCGCAACGGCGCCGTCGCCGGTGCAATCGACATCGGGGGCGGTGCGCGCCGGCGGGGTGCCGGCCGCGCTCCTCGGGGCGCGCGCGCGGCAAGCGTGCTGCGCGCGCGGGGCGAGCGCGCTGCGCGCACGGCGGCGTCGTCGGGGCGCGGCGGCGGGCGCACCCGCACGCGGGGCGAGCGTACTGCGCGCGCGCGCGGCGCGCGTCGGGGAGGCGCGGCATCGGGCGTGCCGTGCGCGGGCGGGGCGCGCCTACGCGCGCGGCGGCGCCGTCGGAGGCGCGGCGGCGGGTGTGCCACCGCGCGCCGGCCTCATCCGGCCGAGGCCTCGAGGAAAAGGAAGCGTGCCTTCTCCTCTTCGAGGTAAGGGGTTCGACCTTATATTTTGGTCTAGTTTTTTGATGACCAGGCGTTCTAACCCTCCGGTTCGTGTACTACGCGCAAGGTGGTGCCAACCTGTGCCTCCCCTCGCACCGGCCAAGGTCTTTGGGGGACGGACGCGTCCATCCCCACCGGCGGCGCTCGTCAAGGGCGTCACGGGCGGGGGGCAAGCACGGCGGCGGCGGGCGAGAGCTCGCAAAGCCGGGCCGAGGCCCCGAGGCCTCGGTCGGCGGTCCCGGCCGGCCGCGGCGCGGCCGGCGGTCACCGAGGAGCGTCCGGCGCGGCCATTGTGGGGGCGCGGGCCGCGGCGGCGGCGGTGGCGGAGGCGCGGCCGCGGGGGGCCCCTGGCTGGTGGAGGCGCGGTCCGTGGCGCCGGTTGCGGAGGAGGCGGAGCGGGTGCAGCTGCGGCGGCGCCCGTGGTCGCGAGGCGCGGCGGGAGGTGGTGGCCGTGGCGCCGCGTCGGGCGCCCGCGGCCACGGAGGCGCGGTGGAGGCGCGGTGGAGGCGGCGCAAGGGCCGGTGCCGCCGGCGGTTCCCGGCGGAGGTGGTGGAGGTCCTGGATGACGACTCCCCGCCGCCGGGTGGGATCGGTGGGGTCGCTTCCCCACACGCTCCCCGAGCCCCGGAGGGGGCCCCTCGTGAGGGGCGGCACGAGGGGCACATGGTGGCGGGGGACCGAGGACACGGTGCGAGGCCTCGTCCTCCGCGCCGGCCACCCCGCCCGGGTGGAGGGGGCCGTCGACGATCCCCCGCGTTTGCGCATGCCGGGGGAGCGGAGGGCTGCGGGGCGAACTCCGAGCCACGGCGCCACGCTCAACGCCGCGCGGCCCGAACGAGCGGCTAAGCGGGTCCATGGCGGCCCTGCATGGCGCGTCTTCCAGGTAGGTCGTGGTTGCTTGTTTTTCTTCCATCTTCTCGTATTTGCGTGCTGTCTCCGTGTCGTAGCGCTTACGGGTTTTGATTTGTGGGTGCCAGGAGCTCGAGCGCCGCGCCCACGACAAGTATGACGCCTTCGACCGGGTGAACGCCGAGGTCCACCAGCTCCGGGAGCGGTGCAGCGCTTTCGATGCGCTTGCTGACGCCCTTAGGACGCCGGATGGGCCGGGCGGCGTACGGGCCATGGCGTGGCGCGACGAGCTCCCCGAGAGCTCGAGGCAGGACCCGGCGCGCCACTCGAGCCTCGGCGGGTCCGCACGACCCTCATCGATCGTGATGAGGCTGCGTGGCGGCGCGCTCTGACTTGGAGAAGATGCGGACGCTGGCCACCAATTGGGAGGTGGAGGTGGCCAACGTCCGCGGCGAGAACCGGGAGCTCCGTTCATCGCTCGAGGGGCGCGGGCGCGACGGCGCCAGGCCGAGGGAGCGGGCGCGCGGGCCGCGAGCGGCGGGCCAAGGAGGCCGACGACTCGAAAGCCGCCCTCGACGCCAAGGCCGCGGCTCTCGTCGCCGCTGAGGAGCAGCTCTTGCAAGAGCGCACCGCCCGCCAAGGGGCTGAGGGGCGGCTCCAGCAGGATGTTGACGGTGAAAATCCGTCAACCTAGCCATGAGTTTACCTTCGGTGTTGGCATGAATTTTATACTTTATCCATTGGTACTAACCCCCGTGGTATAACAAGTTCACGTGTGCATGTCGTTTTTGGAGTTTAATGTTTATGCAGGGATTTAGTGTTGAATGCAAGACTTTCGGGATAAGTTCATCAAGCACCTCATGACAAGACTTTGAAGCCCCGAACAAGTCATGCAATGAAGCAAAACTAACTCCAAGAAGCGGGGGACTTGATCGAGAAGACGACATACTCCGGGGACACGACCGGAAAAGTCTTGAATCTTCCAAGACAAGGAGTTGAGTCCAATTCGGAGAGAAACCGACGACATGGACCCGTATGCGAAGGGGGAAGCATCCGAAGCAAGGGAACCGAGCCTCGGGCAAAGGAGCCCGCGGGGGCCGGGCCTAAATGGGCCCCGGGCCGGCCGGCCCGGTCCCGGTCGGCCCCGAGCCCATTTAGGGCCCAAATGCGACGCCCTTTGCCCTAGGCGGCGATCGGGCTATTTATAGTCCCCGACCGAGAGCCACGCGAGAGAAGATTTCGTCTTCGGCCGCCGAGAAGCGAGAGAGGAGAGGGACACCATCTAGGAGAGGAGAGGGTCGAGCTAGTTGACTAGGGTTTCCCTAGCCGACGTGGGAACCTTGCAAGGAAGACCACGTCGGAGTTCCGGAGCTAGAAGCAAGATCAAGGAAGGATCCCGGTGGTGATCTTGTGTATGTATCATTGTTATAGTTGAATTATCAAGTTGAATCTTTTCCCGGCGATCAAGTGTTTCCTCGAAGATTTCGTTTTTCGATCGGCTTTGCTTATTCCAATTCTATTCTCGAGATAGATTACATAGGGTGTTCTTGTAGCCGCGGTGGCTAGAGGTACACGCAGGATCCTCCGAAAGAATCTCGACTTGTCTTTTGACTCGCCCTAAGCTCCCCGCATGAATAGGGATACGTTGTGACGAACGGGGGTCTCGAAAGGCGGATGTTTTCGGATTTGGACGGGAAACCACGATTTAAAGAGGCTTTTATTAAGATTCGATTTGCTACTTCTTCTTTTGCTTGGAACTTCAACGAAAGGCTTACCCCGATCCCTCTAGATCGGTTTATCTACCTAATCTTACTTTGTTTTCTCCGGTTTTTAGTAGATTAGATTCGTTTTGTGTCTTTTACTTAGATGCATTAGGTCTTTTATCGATTATTGAAGATTACTTGGCTTTAATAGATTAATTCTTGCGTCACACATTTGTTCCACGGATTCGATACCTTGGGTTCACCACTCGAGGGAAGAAGGGTCCCTTGACTACGACGGGAGACTTGTACGCTTGCGAGTCACGAACGAACTTTGATACAAACATTAACCGTCAACAAGCCCCTTTTTACGGCGCCGTTGCTTGGGAACAAGTGATCAAGATTTGATTTTTTATTGCTTTTTTTTGTAATTTTCAGTACTGATTTTGTTTTATTTTTGCATCTAATAAGCTTCAATCATCCTCAAAATACATCTAATCTAGTTTGTCTAACTCTAGTCTTTATAGATTTGTTTTGTTTTCTAGTTTCTTTTGCATATTTTGTTTATTGCTAACCCTAACGGGGAGATGGACGGCTACCTCTCCAACAAACCCGATAATTTTGTGGATGATCCGGAAAAACTTTACGAGGCTAAGGAGACGCGAAGCACATCAAGCTAAAAATTGGATTTTGTAGATTCCGAGTCGGAAGACGAAGGATCGCGAGGAATCTCCGGAGAATTCACCACCTCAAAGTCCGCGGGAGAACCGACGTCCACCGATGGGTGACCAACCACGGAAGAACGCAAGATTGGGGAGCTATGCACCCCGGACATCATCGACCTACCAATCTTGAACCTCGACGAGATCGGAAGACCGTTCGAGATCAAGACCTCAACAATCCGCATGGTGCAACATTCACCCTTCACCGGCAAAGAGGATCCGAACCTTCACCTCCAAGCATTCATTCAACTATGTCAGACTTTCAACATGGATGGGGTGACTCAAGATCAAATGAGGGCAAGGCTTTTTCCGTTTTCACTACTCGGGAAGGCGTTGCAATGGTTCCCACTCTCAACCGGCGGAGACGGTGCAAAATTGGAACACGTTGATGAAGGCTTTCATGAAGGAATACTACTCACGGGTAAAACTCAAAGCTTGCGTAATAAGATTGCCACCTTTGTTCAATATCCTACGAAACTATCTCGGAGGCATTCGAGCGCTTCAACGAGTACACCGGGCGGTTCCACATCACAAGTTCCCGAAAGAAGACCTCGTGCAAAAGTTCTATCAAGGACTCACCATGGCGTCAAGGACGATCATCGATGCATCGGCGGGAGGATCTATCATCGAGCTTACACCGACGGAAGCTTTCACGTTATTCAAGAAGGTCGCGGATAATGACACGTGGGCGTCATCCGGGCGCCTACACCCGGCTCAACCTATGGGGAACGTCAAAGGAGTCTTGCAAGTGGAGAAGGAAGACATACTCGAAGGCAAGATCGACTCGCTCATGAGGAGGTTGGAGAAGATGGAGATAGAAAAGAAAGAGGCTCAAGACTTGAAGGCCGCCGAAGCAAGGTCCACATGCGAAGAATGTGGAGAGTATGGCCATGTCCGCAAAGATTGTCCGAGGAAGCCAAAGTGCTCGACTACATGAGGAAGGGAGAATTGCCGAACTTCCGCTACGGGCAAGGTAGGCCTCAATTTAATGCAAGCTCATCTATTCCTAACGCGGTTCCACTTCGGATACAATTGAAGGAGTTCATGGATGAGCAAGCTAAGATCAACAAGGACACCGTCACCAAGTTCAAGACCATAGACAAGGTGTTGGAGAACATCGATAGCAAAGTGACGGAGGTCGGAAGTTCCAATCATCAAGTGCTCAACATGATGAAGATGCTCGAGACGCAAGTTGGACAACTTGCGGGGCGCCTCACTAATGATGAAGGGAAGCTTCGGGACAACCCAAATGTCCCGAATCGGCGAAGGCCATTCAAACACGTTCGGGGAAGGAGACCGAAGATCCGGAACGTACCGCGGGAGCAAGAAAGCCGAAACCGTCCACCGAGGTGGAAGGAGGCTGCTAAAGAGAAGGTTACGGGGATCGTCACCGAGGAACCCGAATTTGAGATGCCGGAAGATGACACGAGGATACCGCAACTCAAGCCACGCTACTTCCGAGGTAAACTTGACAACCACTTTGAGAAGTTTGTGGAAGTTGTGCGTAGACTTAGCATCAACATGCCGTTACTAGATGCCCTACAAGTACCTACATATTCTCGTTACTTTAAAGACATACTTGCAAATAAATATGAGATAGCAACACTCGGGGTAGATCATGTCAAGATGTCCGAGGAGTGTAGTGCGGCTATTGCTTATGGGCGGAGAAGCAAAAAGACCCCCGGTGCCCTACAATTCCATGTTCGGTTGGTTCTTTCAACTTCGAGAAGGCGTTATGCGACCTTGGAGCTAGTGTGAGTGTCATGCCGAGGGATGTGTTCGAGAAGTTACGCCTACCGATGGAGCCTACGGGAATATGTTTGGAGGTGGGTGACAACTCCATTCGCTATCCCTTGGGCATTGCCGAAGATGTACCCGTGAAGATTGGACACCACTTCATCCCCGTCGACTTCGTTGTGCTCGAGATGGGAGAGAGGGAGAAGCCGCCGCTCATCCTAGGGAGGCCGTTCCTCAAGACCGGGGGAGCAACTATTGATGTTGGCAAGGGGGAGATCATGTTCGATATCAACGGAGAAAGGAGTTCCTTCAAGTTCCGTCCAAGGATTGAGGCATGCAACATGATTGGAGTGAAGATAGAACCAAAACAAACGGAGGGGCTGAAAAAGAAGAAGGAGCCGAAAAAAGTGAACGTAACGAAAATTAAAGAAGGTGTTGCATCCGTCAAGACAAAGGAAGAGAAGCCGCCTGTGAAGACCAAAAAAATGACTAAGACAGCCAAGCCAAAAGACAAGCCCGCGCCCAAGATGGTGCGGAAGTGGGTACCCAAGATTGCAACGCCCGCAAAGAGCGTTGATCCGGAGTAATCAAGTGAAGAAGTCTAGCTATAGACTATAAACGAAGCGCTAGGCGGGAGGCAACCCGTTTCGTCAAGTCAAGTCAAGAATAAGCTACGGGAGGACAACCCGATTCCAGGTTTTTCGAGTATTTTTAATAATTTAGTTTTTGAGTTTTACTACGCAAAGACATTAGACTTAGAAGTGGTTGAACAATATTAGAGACATAATTCTTGATTGAATGTTTGCTTTATCATAAACCCTTTGCATGAACCCTCCTATGTGCTTGTTTGATTCTTTTCTTTTCGAGAAACCCCTCAACCAAATAATTTCAGAACCTTAGCTCAACCTTTCACCCTCATTATGGTGCTGAGGTTGGCTTATTTTTTCATGCTAAAACCACACGAGTAGAGCCACGATTTATATTCAAGTGTTATAAAAATTCAGCACGTGGTAGGACTCGCGTGAACCTAGAAATCAAAGCTTTTGGTTGGTCTCAAAAATCTTTATCCTTGGTTTCTCTAGGATTAGAATTTTTCTAAGCCCATTCTAATTTTGTTCTATTCAAAATCTTTCTTATTTAGCCAAAATTAGAACCTAAACCTATGCCCCCATGATCAAGCCGGAAAACGTTCGCTCTCAACCGATGAAAGCAGGACTTTACCGGTAAGACCAAAATCGACGTAGTCGAAAAATATTTTCGACTTACATCTGTTTTTAATGGTTTAAAAACTTCTCTAAAATTATGTTCAAGCTCTTGCATGGCTCTGAAAAATATTTTAAAACTCGAATTAGAGGAGTGCTTAACCTTAAACACACCTAAATGGAGGCAATCAAGTTTGAATTAATCATGCATGCACCATTGGATTCCCTTTTATCAACTTTCACCCACTCCACATGCAAAGGACAAGCATGGTGGGCAGCAAGCATCAACTTTGCAGGATTTCAATGGTGGCATGTGAAGCAAGTGGAGCTAGGGAGCATGGACATGACCCAAAGCATGGAGCATCAAGTGGGAGGACCAATAATTCAAGAAAAGGAGTGGACGAGAGCGTTTGGGCGGTGCAACTTGTGGAGCACGCGGGCGGGGAAAGTTGCGGAGGCGAAATGATCGTCTTTGGGAGAAAGACGCACCGAGGAGGAGCCGTTGGAGCCCCTGGGCCGCCGGCCTAGGCCGGCCGGCCCGCCCTATAAATGGTGCCCCCCGGCGCCCGTCTTCTGCGAGCAAGCTTCCCTCTCCTTCCCTTGTTTGTGTGTTCAAGTTTGTGTGCTCAGAACCTCCGTAGACTTAGCCAACCACCCAAGCTTGAGAGCTCAAGAAAAAATCCACCTCCCTAATCCACTCAAAGTCCACATCCGAAGCAAAGAGTTTAAGTGCCTAGTTTACCGGTTGCAACCCGGATTTTTAGTTGAAGAGAGAGTGCAGCAAGCATGTGGAAGAAGACCACAAGTCTCTTCTCTAAGAAGAAGAGTTCGTCGTCGTCCAAGCCGTCATCAACCACGTCTTCGAGGAGGCACTCGGTTTCCGAGTCTCCCCGGAGCATGGAGACGGACACGGCACCACCGAGGAGGAACGACGCTCTCCTCCTTGGTGGGATGAGGGCTGCAAGAAGCACTTCCATGAGGTTCACCGAACCTCGTGGGCACACGGAGGAGCAGCCCGCGCCACCACGACGATCGACTCGCTCAACCGCACCACCTCCTTACACCCCGACACAATCTTCGTACGGCTTCATCATCATGTCGGTGGAGGAGGAGGATAGGCTCGCCAATCTTGAGAAGAGGCTTGTACCAAACGTCGAGATCGACGACCAAGCACTCCACACCTTGGGTTTTCGCACCGACATAAACTACATGTTGGGGCACCTCGGGTGGATTCAATTCTCCAACGGAATCTCGGTAGACACCCACTTGGGTTACACCTTGGAAATTTTAATGACTATGGCACCCATCGTTGATGATGATGGGGTGCAATGCTTGTCATTCCGTTTGGAGGGAATCCAACAAGTGGTTCCCTACGAGCACGTAAGGGAGCTGCTTGGGTTCCACAAGGGCGCTCGGAGAAAGTCGACGTGCCTCCCGGCATGTTGGCGGAATTTTGGGGCATGATCTCCGGAGATGCCCATCAACAACGCAAAAGCATCCGCAACCCCATTATCCGGATATTTCACTCTTGGATGTGCAAGAGGGTATTGGGGAGGATGAGGGAAACAAAGGTGACCGACACGGAGTTAAATTGGCTATACTCGGCTTTGATTGCCAAGCAGCCAATCGACCCCTCTTACCTCATGATCAACCGTTGGTGTTGTGAAGCAACATCGGGGGCTAGTGATATTGGTTCGGGGTGTTACCTCTCCATGTTGGCCTTTTCCTTGCGACCGGGGATCGCAAGAAACCCCGCTCACCTTTTGCGCGGTACCTCTCTCGGTTTTGAGTACTTGCGGCAAGGCAAGTACATTAGTGGAGATGAGAGAAGAGGTTACCGATTGGCCATTGTGAACCTCCCTCTTCCGGATGAGAGGCTTAGGCTTTTCACCGAAGGAAGGGAAGATTGGTTGGAAGAGGGAATACTTGTCCCCGCAAGGAAGAACAAAAGAGGAAGGATCGTAGAAGAGGGAACATCCTCCGCACAAGAGGGTGGAGCACAACCCAATGTGCAACCATCCGGCGGGGTTCCTCCTCCGCCTAGTTATTACGGAGGGTCTCAACAACAAGCATGGGGGGGTGGTGCACCGGTACCCCCTCAAAATTACGTTGTGCCCAACGTTAACTTCGCGGAGGCCTACGCTCATCATCCCCAACCACAACAAAGCATGGCTATTATTGGAGGATACGCTGCAAGAAATGCTCAAAATATCGCAGCCATCCAATCCAACGCAGCTCAACTCGGTGAAGGCAACGCAAATATTGCCTTTGAACTTGGTCGCCTTCACCTTGTTGAGCCAAATCAATTCGACGGAGGAAGCGTTCATTCATATTATGAGCAAGGCTATTATTATCAAGACTATCAACATCAACCACCGGCGGAGGATTAGAGGACTTAAGGAACTTTAGTTTTCTCTTCTTTTCTATTTCTCTGTAATTTTCAGCTTTTGCTCTTATGTGTTTGCGTAGTATTTTTCTGTTTTTATTTAAATTTCAGCAAGCTTGTTATGCTTATTTTCAGTGTGTATTTCAGCTTGATATCACCTTTAATAAAGTCACCACCTTGATTTTTATCATTGGAAAAGTTACAAAATCTGTGCCATGTTGATATATGATTAAAATTGCAGCTTTGTTCATCTTTGTAGTTGATTTATGCATGTTTAAGCTAGTGCTCTCTAAAAAAATACAGATCTGAATTTATTTAAATGCTAGCTTAATTTTCAGCGGAGGTTATGATTAAAATAAAGACCCATAGTGTTTTATGTGCTCTCAAGTTACGAATGGATTGAAGATGTCTTTTATGCTCAAAAATATTGCTAACCTTGTCACAAATATCACTTGTGTGTTGCTCTACCTATCCAAAGCCTTATATATATTTGAGTGCATAAACCTTAGTGTACAAGATTTATTTTTGAGTGAGTTATTGCAGGCCATGATTTCTCTGGCCCGAGACTAAGAAGCTGGTCATTCCGTTTTTGCGTATCTATCTTTTTGCTAGCCTTTTATCCGTGCATTGTGTATCCCCGCATCGGTGATCTCACAAACTTCGCCGGATATCCACCCTTAAAACCAAATATCAATTTTTTGTGATTACCTCCTTGACCACAACCTATCATTGAGAATGGATCATCAATTCAAGGAAGATCGCAAGACGGTGCCAACGTTGAAGATTTCAAGTATCTCTCCAAGGAAAAATATCCGGTACCTACCTTATTTTTCGCCTCTTTGCTCGAGGACGAGCAACGTCTAAGCATGGGGGAGGAGGTAGGTACGGTGCTGCCTTAGAGTTCAAAAGGGAGTATTTTAAAAAAAATATATATATAATGATGAAAGAAAAAAAATTCGGCGATGTACATGACTTCCAAGGTGAAGAAAGAAAAAATATATATATATAAGAAAGAAAGAAAGAAAGAAAAGAATGAGAAATATAAGAAAGAGAAGAAAAAGAAAAAAATATATTTGTGCGTAAAATGAACTCCCCGGTTCTCTAAGAGTGCATTCAAGGCTTCAAGATAAAAAGATCCATTCTCATTTTCCAACCATGTGCAATCCGATAACGAGGACTTCTTTTGTGCCTCGGGATCACTCTCCGCCATTTGCACATGTCCACCTATCTAAAAGTGTGTGTATTTTTCTCTTTCCCCTCCTTGATTTAACATTATTTTCCAATGACCTTTTTGACGAGTCTCGGTAAGACCATGAGAAGCTTGTCTTGTTATGACAACACCTCACTTATAAATTCTTGTTAGGACTAAACTTTCCCAAAGCTCCATATAAAGCCTTCCACATATATATGAGAGGGAAAGGAGTAGAATATATAGGCTTGAGAGACAAGTGAGATGAGAGTTTATGAGCAATACATGAGATGATTTAAATTTGTGAATTTGGTTTAGCTTTTCTTTATCTCGATCTTCATTTCAAAAATTCTGAGATCCATTTAAAACTTTGTGAGCATGTTAATACTTGTGGGATAAGCTTAATAAGAATCCACCCTCCGTAGAGATGAAGGCTAGTACATTATGGAACTTTAATGAATTAATATTTTGAGAGCATTATGTTTTCTCATGTATGGTCAAATGCAAAGTTTAAACATTGTTTAGCAATGAAGATATCCATCGAAGGCTTACTCGAGGACGAGCAAGGTTTAAGCATGGGGGAGATGTTGACGGTGAAAATCCGTCAACCTAGCCATGAGTTTACCTTCGGTGTTGGCATGAATTTTATACTTTATCCATTGGTACTAACCCCCGTGGTATAACAAGTTCACGTGTGCATGTCGTTTTTGGAGTTTAATGTTTATGCGAGGGATTTAGTGTTGAATGCAAGACTTTCGGGATAAGTTCATCAAGCACCTCATGACAAGACTTTGAAGCCCCGAACAAGTCATGCAATGAAGCAAAACTAACTCCAAGAAGCGGGGACTTGATCCGAGAAGACGACATACTCCGGGGACCCGACCGGAAAAGTCTTGAATCTTCCAAGACAAGGAGTTGAGTCCAATTCGGAGAGAAACCGACGACATGGACCCGTATGCGAAGGGGGAAGCATCCGGGAAGCAAGGGAACCGACCTCGGGCAAAGGAGCCGCGCGGGCCGGGCCTAAATGGGCCCGGGCCGGCCGGCCCGGTCCGGTCGGCCCGGGCCCATTTAGGGCCCAAATGCGACGCCCTTTGCCCCTAGCCGCCGATCGGGCTATTTATAGTCCCCCGACCGAGAGCCACGCGAGAGAAGATTTCGTCTTCGGCCGCCGAGAAGCGAGAGAGGAGAGGGACACCATCTAGGAGAGGAGAGGGTCGAGCTAGTTGACTAGGGTTTCCCTAGCCGACGTGGGAACCTTGCAAGGAAGACCACGTCGGAGTTCCGGAGCTAGAAGCAAGATCAAGGAAGGATCCCGGTGGTGATCTTGTGTATGTATCATTGTTATAGTTGAATTATCAAGTTGAATCTTTTCCCGGCGATCAAGTGTTTCCTCGAAGATTTCGTTTTTCGATCGGCTTTGCTTATTCCAATTCTATTCTCGAGATAGATTACATAGGGTGTTCTTGTAGCCGCGGTGGCTAGAGGTACACGCCGGATCCTCCGAAAGAATCTCGACTTGTCTTTTGACTCGCCCTAAGCTCCCCGCATGAATAGGGATACGTTGTGACGAACGGGGGTCTCGAAAGGCGGATGTTTTCGGATTTGGACGGGAAACCACGATTTAAAGAGGCTTTTATTAAGATTCGATTTGCTACTTCTTCTTTTGCTTGGAACTTCAACGAAAGGCTTACCCCGATCCCTCTAGATCGGTTTATCTACCTAATCTTACTTTGTTTTCTCCGGTTTTTAGTAGATTAGATTCGTTTTGTGTCTTTTACTTAGATGCATTAGGTCTTTTATCGATTATTGAAGATTACTTGGCTTTAATAGATTAATTCTTGCGTCACACATTTGTTCCACGGATTCGATACCTTGGGTTCACCACTCGAGGGAAGAAGGGTCCCTTGACTACGACGGGAGACTTGTACGCTTGCGAGTCACGAACGAACTTTGATACAAACATTAACCGTCAACACAGGAGCAGGCCGCCCTCGTCGACGCCCGGACGGCGCTGGAGCAGGAGCGCGTCGCTCGTGAGGTGGCGCAGAAGTCTTTGGCGGAGCGGGACGACAAGCTCTCCAAGGCCGAGGGCGAGGTGATTATGCTCAGCATTACCAACGCCAATCAGGAGCTGTCCCTCCAGGAGCAAGGTGAGACCGTCAAGCGCCTCGAGCTGACGGTCGAGGCCGTGCGCCGCGACTTCGAGACGGAGAGGAAGCAAGTTGAAGGTGAGCCGCTGTTTGACTCTTGCCTTGTTGGTTTTTCTGTTAGAGGGCTCGCGTTTCCCCTTTCTGATTTCTTTCTTGCCTTGGCGTTTCCAGGCTTGCGCACCGCCCTGGGGCATGCGGCTGAGCGGGCTGAGGCGCTGCAGGCTTCCTACAACTCCTCCGAGCAGGAGCTGCAGGAGCTGCGTGGCGCGGCCCTCGAGACCTGCCGCGCCGTGGAGGAGGGCGAAGCACGGCCGGCGGCGGCTCGGCGGCCGGCCGCCTGCGTGCCCTTGGCGGTCACGTCACCGAGCGGATGCGCCGGGCGCTACATCTGGGCGTCCAGAAGGCCCTCGGAGTGGTGCGGTCCCACTACGAGGTCAACTTCGAGGCGCTGGCAAAGGGCTACATCGTCCCCGAGGGTGTCGAGGACGAGGTGGCGATGGAGCGTGTGGATGCGCTCGCCGCTGACGCCACCGGGTCGCTCGCCGAAGCCTTCGAGGAGTTCCTCTTCCCGGACGCCGCTGACGCTGCCGCTCCTCCCGCCTGAAAGCAGTTGGGCACTTGGCCCATTTTGATGTGTATCGATGCTACGGCCTCGTGGCCTTTTGTAAATGAACAAGTTGTTCTTGGACATAAACTTTTGCTTGATCGTAATGAAGTCATTTGTCTATCACGCTTTTTGTTTCTCCTTCTTCCTGAGTAGATTCTAGTTAGGGGAGCTCGATTTTCGCGGGGGCCCGCTGGGTTGGAGGCGAGAGAGAAGGGCCATATCCACGCGGCGTAGGCTATCTCTGGCTCGCACGCTCCTTCCGCTAGGCCGCCTGCGCCCTGTTCGAATCGTTGCTCGAGGTTGAAGTAGGAAACAAACTTAGCGCGTGTGAGTTATTTCGTTTTTGCGCGAAAAAATGGGACCATTTTGGGGGGGTGCCCCCCGCAGTAGCCCCCGAGGGTAACTTGGGTTTCAGGGGAAAGCCGAGTTGCCCTTTTTATTAAACTTAAAGCTTTTACATAGTTGCAACCAACTGGGGCGTTGGCCGTGTGATTTTTACAACAGAAAAAATGCTTGGGAATCCTAGCTAGGGGTAGAAACGACGTAGCTGTTGGATGTTCCAAGCGTTGGTGAGCTCTTCACCGTCCTCGTTGGCCAGCTTGTACGTGCCGGGCTTGAGTACCTTCACCACGACGTAGGGTCCCTCCCATGGGGGTGATAGTTTGTGGCGCCCTCGGTTGTCTTGACGTAGCCTTAGGACCAGATCCCCTTCGCTGAAATCCCGCCGGCGTATCTTGCGTGCTTGGTAGCGCCTGAGGGACTGCTGGTACCTCGCGGAATGCATCAGGGCCACAAGGCGTGCCTCGTCCAGCTGATCCAGCGAGTCCTCGCGGGCTCGCTGGTTGGCCTCTTCGTCATAGCCTCGAACCCTGGGCGATCCGTATTCTAAGTCCGTGGGGAGGACGGCCTCCGTGCCGTGGACTAAGAAAAACGGGGTGAACCCAGTGGCTCTGCTCGGGGTGGTCCTTAGGCTCCACACAACCGCTGGTAACTCTTGGAGCCATTTCTGCCCAGATTTGTTCAGCTGGTCGAAAATTCTAGGCTTTAGGCCTTGTAAGATCATGCCGTTGGCACGCTCTACTTGGCCGTTGGTTTGTGGGTGTGCCACGGTGCCCAATCCACTCGGATGTGGAATTTGTCCACGAGAACTCCAAGAACTTCTTGCCCGTGAACTGGGACCCATTGTCGGTGATGATGGAATTTGGCACTCCAAAGCGGTAGACGATGTCAGTGAAGAATGTTACCGCCTGCTCTGCCCTTAGGTTCGTGATGGGGCGCACCTCTACCCACTTGGAGAACTTGTCGATCGCGACCAACAAGTGGGTGAAGCCCCCGGGCGCCTTCCGCAAGGCCCGACGATGTCCAGCCCCCACACGGCGAATGGCCATGTCACGGGGATGGTTTGCAGGGCATGGGCGGGCAAGTTGGACTTGCGGGCGTAGAACTGGCACCCTTCGCAGGTGCGTACGATTTCGCTGGCGTCCGCGACCGCGATAGGCCAGTAAAAGCCCTGGCGGAACGCGTTGCCGACGAGGGTGCGGGGCGCGGCGTGGTGGCCACAGATCCCCGCATGGATGTCCCGTAGGAGCTCGCGCCCCTCGGGAATGGGTACGCACTGCTGTAGGATGCCGGAGGCGGCGCGCTTGTACAGCTCGCCGTCGACGAGGGCAAAAGATTTGGCCATCCTGGCGATGCGCCCGGCCGCGGCCCCGGTCCGCGGGGAGTTCCCCTCGAGCGATCCGGTGATGTATTTTTCACGCCGGTCCTCCCCCGGACGGAGCCGGCTCGATGTCCATTACGTCGGCCTCGTGGGAGCCGTACCCCTCGAGGAGGGAGAGCACGTACGCCTCGTTCGAGGGGTCCTCGTCCAAGGGTTCCGCACCCGCTGGATTCGAGGGAGCCCCCGAGGGTTCGTTGTGACTCGAGGGGTAGGGCTCGAAGACGACCGAGGGTTGAACGATGTCGCGCGCGAAAACGTTCGGGGGGACGGTGATCTGCCCGGACGCGATTTTGGCGAGCTCGTCCGCCTCCTCGTTGTACCGGCGGGGCACGTGGTTGAGCTCGATGCCGTAGAACTTGTCTTCGAGGGCTCGCACGGCTTTGCAGTAGGCCTCCATCTTGTCGTCGTGGCAGCTCGCGTTCTTCATGACCTGATCGATCACGAGCTACGAGTCCCCCCACACGTCGAGGCGCTTGACGCCTAATTCAATGGCGATTTTGAGGCCGCAGAGGAGGGCCTCGTATTCAGCCATATTGTTAGACGCGGGGAACTGGAGGCGCACCGCGTACCGCATGTGTTCCCCGAGGGGTGACACGAAGAGCGAGCCCGCGCCCGCTCCCCGTTTTCATCACCGAGCCGTCGAAGAACGAGTCCGGCCTCCGCTTGGATCTGCGGCGGCGGTAGCTGCGTGTCCGTCCATTCGGTGATGAAATCCGCCAAGATTTGGGATTTGACGGCCTTGCGCGGGGCGTAGGCGAGCGTCTCGCCCATCAGCTCTACGGACCACTTGGCGATCCTGCCCGCGGCGTCGGGGTTGCGGATGATCTCCCCTAGTGGGAAGGAGGAAACCACCGTGACGGGATGGGCCTCGAAGTAGTGGCGGAGTTTGCGCCGCGCAAGAACTACCGCGTACAGCAACTTCTGGACCTGGGGGTAGCGCGTCTTCGTGTCTGACAGGACCTCGCTGATGTAGTAGACCGGCCGCTGTACAGGCAAGGCGTGCCCTTCCTCCATGCGCTCCACGACGATCACGGCGCTGACCACCTGGGTGGTCGCGGCTACGTAGAGCCGGGGGTTCGCCGTCTTGCGGCGGCGTGAGGATCGGGGCGTGCGTTAGGGACGCCTTCAGCTTGTCGAGCGCATCCTGGGCCTCGGTGGTCCAGGAGAAGCGCTCGTGCTTCTTGAGGAGGCGATAGAGGGGCGAGGCCCTTCTCACCGAGCCGCGAGATGAAGCGGCTCAAGGCGGCGAGGCACCCCAACACTTTCTGCACCCCTTTGAGGTCCCGGATCGGACCCATTCGTTCGAGGACCGCAACCTTTTCAGGGTTGGCCTCGATTCCCCGCTGGGAGACAATGTACCCCAGGAGCATGCCTCGCGGCACTCCAAAGACACATTTTTCGGGGTTTAACTTGACCTCATTGGCCCGTAGGCAGCCGAACGCGACGGCGAGGTCGCGAACCAGGTCGTCCGCCTTCCAGGTTTTCACGACGATGTCGTCCACGTATGCTTCGACCGTTCGCCCGATGTGATCCCCAAAAACGTGCTGCATGCAACGCTGGTATGTTGCACCCACGTTTCTGAGGCCAAACGGCATCGTGACGTAGCAGAACGTCCCGAACGGTGTGATGAATGAAGTCGCGAGCTGGTCGGACTCTTTCATCTTTATTTGGTGGTACCCGGAATAGGCATCAAGGAAGCAAAGCAATTCACACCCAGCCGTTGAATCAACGATCTGATCAATGCATGGCAAAGGAAAAGGAACTTTAGGACATGCTTTATTAAGACTAGTGTAGTCTACACACATCCGCCACTTCCCATTCTTTTTCTTTACAAGCACAGGGTTTGCTAGCCACGTTGGGTGGAACACCTCCTTGATGAATTCGGCCTCGAGAAGCTTCCGCAGCTCCGCTCCGATTGCCCGTCGCCGCTCCTCGTCGAATCGGCGCAGCCGCTGCTGCACGGCGCGGGCGTTTGGCAGGATGTCAAGGGAGTGCTCGGCGACTTCCCTCGGGATGCCTGGCATATCCGAGGGGCTCCACGCGAAGATGTCGGCGTTGGCGAGGAGGAAGTCGACGAGCACCACTTCCTATTTGGGGTCGAGGGTGGAGCTGACCCTCAACGCCTTGCCCTCGGGGGCTGAGGGGTTGAGGGGGACCCCCTTGGTCTGCTCCGCGGCCTCGAAGGTGCCAGCGTGCTTGGCGGCGGGGTCGAGGTCATCGTTGACCATCTTCTCCAACGTGTTCACCAGCGCTTCATGCAGCGCCAGTGCCTCTGCGTGTTCTACGCACTCGACGTCGCAGTCGAATACGTGCTCGATGGACGAGCCGACGGTGATGACGCCGTTTGGTCCCGGCATCTTCATCTTCAGGTAGGTATAATTGGGGACCGCCATGAATTTGGCGTAACAGGGTCGCCCAAGTATTGCGTGGTAGGCCCCTTTGAACCCCACCACTTCGAAGGTGAGGGTCTCCTTGCGGAAGTTCTTCGGGGTGCCAAACCAAACTGGCAGGTCGATCTGCCCGAGGGGCTGGACCTGCTTGCCCGGCGCAATGCCATGGAACGGCTTCGTGCTGGGCCGCAGCTGGTCCAACCCGATCCCCATCAGGCGCAACGTATGCGCGTAGAGGATGTTGAGGCTGCTGCCTCCGTCCATGAGGACCTTCGAGAACCGTGCGTTCCCGATGATGGGGTCGACCACCAGCGGGTACTGGCCTGGATTGGGGACGCGGTTCGGGTGGTCCTCCCGGCTGAAGGTGATGGCGTCCTCCGACCAATTGAGCAAGGACGGAGGCGCCCTCTCCGCGGCGAGGACCTCGTGCCGCTCCTTCTTGCGCTGGCGGGTCGACATGTCGACGGTTGGCCCCCCAAAAATGAGAAACACATTTTCGACGGCGGGGAAGCCACCTGCGACGCCATCGCCTCCGTCTTTCTTGGCCTCTGCCTCCTTCGCGGCGGCACGGCCATAAAACTTCTTGAGCATATCGCACTGCTCAATGGTATGGTTCACTGGGGTCTTGTGGTAAGGACATGGCTTTTTTAGCATGTCGTCGAACACCCCCGGGCCTCGAGGGGCCGGTCGAGGGCCCCGTCGAGCCGGGTCAACAGCGAGGGCCTCGGCATTGCCGCCGTCGCGCCCCTGCTCGCGCGCCTCGCGGCGCGGCTTCTTCCCCTTCTTGCCCCGCTTGTCGTTGCGGTGCGGCTCCTTGGACTTGCTGCCCTCCGCGGGCGCGTCCTCCGAGCGCTTGCCCTTCTTGCCGTCGAAGATCGCCCCCACGGCCTCCTCTCCGGAGGCGAAGCTGGTGGCGATGTCGAACAGCTCGTTGGAGTCCGCAGGCGGGCTGCGTCCCAGCTCCCGTACGAGGTCCCGGCACGTGGTGCCCTCGAGGAAGGCGTGCACGATTTCGGACTGCGCCACGCTGGGGAGCTCAGTGCAGCGCTTAGAGAAGCGCCGTATGAAGTCCCGCAGCGACTCGCCGGGCTTCTGAGTGCAGGAGCGCAGGTCCCACGAGTTTCCGGGGCGCACGTACGTGCCCTGGAAGTTGCCCACGAACGTGCGGACCAGGTCGTCCTAGTTGTGGATCTGGCTAGCGGGCAAGTGCTCGAGCCATGTCCGGGCCGCGTCGCCAAGATGCAGGGGCAAGTTGCGGATGATGACCTCGTCACTGGTGGCTCTGCCCAGCTGACAGGCTAAGCGATAGTCGTTGAGCCATACGCGGGGGTCCGTCTCCCCGTTGTACTTGACGATGGTCGAGGGTTGGCGGAAGCGTTGGGGGAACGCTGCCGCGCGGATCTCCCGGCTGAACACACGGGTGCACGGGGGCTCGGCGTCGGGGAGCGGTCCTCGCCGGCCGTCGTAGCGTCCACCCCGTCGAGGATGGTAGCCCCTCGGCGCTCGTGCGTCCGCCCCCGCCGGTGCGCCCGGCGTTGATGACGTTGCGGGCGTCACCATCCGGCGCCTGCGTGCGTCAAGGAGCCGCTCCTTGGCCGGCGTGCGCCCTTGGTCGGCGGGTCGCCCCGCCGGTCCTCTCCGCTGCACCGAGGGTTCGCCTCCCGGCGCGGCTTCGTCGTCCCGCGCGTCCCCCCCCTTGGGCGGATGCGTGAGGCGGAGCTCTCGGCCCGCCGGACGGCCGCTTGCTCGATGAGAGTTTGCACCTCGCGGTGCGGGTCTCGAGCCTCGGGGGTCGAGGGTGCGGCATGGCCCGCGGCGGCATCGCGGCGGCGATGAGCTTTGGCTCGCCCGCGGGGGCGCGTCCGCGTTGTCGACGTTGGGGACGGTGTTGATGCGGACGCGGACCCGTCGGCCCATCTCCCGTGCGCGTTCGCCGCGCGCGGAGGCCTCCCCCGCCATTGAGGCGCGGAGCGGCCGCACCGTCCGTATTCCTCCGCCGGCTTGGCCACGAGCTCGCGGGCTTGGGCCGGTTGCGCGTCGGCGTCGGCCCCCGCGGGGAGCGCTTGGCCCCGCGGCCGGGCGCGTGGCGATCCCGGGGCGGCGGCGTGACCTCCCCGTCTCGGCTCTTGCCGCGCGGCGGCATTGGCGGGTCGTTGGTGATGACGGCGTAGCACTCCCGCGCGGGATCGTAACTCCCGGTCTTTGGAGTCGTCGGAGTAGCCGAACCGGTGGTCCGCGGCGTCCAGGAAACGCCGAACACAACCGGGTCGGCACGCGGAGAAGTCCCACTCCGCGTACCCGTGGCGGTTGGCGGGTGGCAACGCGTCGACGGAGCCCAGGGACGATTCGTCCCCTGCTGAGGCGCCGGGATCCCTGGTGACGAAGACGTGGCGGCCGGTGGAACCCCCGCGCATCGTGGTGTTGACGTTGGCGTTGTAGGCCGACGTAGCGCCACGCGGCCCCGATGGGGATGCGCGGTCCGGAGACCGTGCGCTGTCCTGCCGGGGTGGTGGCGGTCGTGACGGTGGGTGCGCCGCATTGAGTGGCGGCGCGCTCGGCCTGCCGCCGCTCGGACCGCGCCCGGCGCGAGCGCCGCCCGCAGCAACGACGGCGTCGTGGCGTCGATGGACCCGCGGCCTCCGTGGCCGCGGGCGCCCGCGCCGGGGGTCGTGCGTGCGGCGGGGGCCCGAGCGGACTCCGGCTCCGGCGCCGCGCGCGGAGCTCCTCACGGTTGGTGAGGCGCATGAGATAGCCGTTCCCCGTGGCACCGAAAGTTCGGGTCCCCGAAGCGACTTCGAACCCGGCTGGGAGGGGGTCCGAGCTACCCATGCAGTAGCGTGTACCACGGTACTCAGTGCGGATCACCATGGAGGGAGTTGACGAAATGACCTTAGGCGCTCGCTTGCCCCACGGTGGGCGCCAACTGTCGGTGCGGAATATGGTCCCGACACTAACCAGTAGAAAGCGCCGAGGTCTATCCCTCAATGGTCGATGCTAAGCAATAAGAGACACGGGATTTATCCTGGTTCCGGCCGAGGGGGCCGTACGTCCCGGCGGTGTGCTCACGGCACTATATTGCTCGGCACGGGGGTGCTCGTGGTGGGCAGCTACAAGCAAGGCGGGAGAGGAAGTGTAGCTTCCAAGTCCCTGGCTGAAGATATCGTGGGGAATTGGAGAATGAGTACGTGGCGTGTGAAGGGTTCCTGTTCGTCTCCCCCCGCGGCTGGGGGGCTCGCTCCCCCTTTTATAGATCAAGGGGGAGGCGGGTTACATGCGCGCTGCGCTATCTAGCTACGTGGGGAAGCACGACGTGCTATGCTGTAGAGTGGGCGGCCGTCCGGACGATCCTCGCAGCGATCTGGTCGTCGTGGCCTACCTCGTACCCGAACAGTGGCGGTTCGAGGGTAGGAGGGCGGCGGATGGTGGCGATGTCCTCTGATAGGCTCGAGGGAGGTGCTGACGTTGGCCTGTACAGAGTACAGGAGTAGGTAGAACGGCGTCCCTTCCCGACGCGCTCCACAGTGTTGGGGTTGTTGCTACAGCGCCAGGCGTGCGCCTGTACGCGCGGGGACGGCGGCCACGCTGTTACAGTGGCAGGGATGGTGCTCCACCGGCCTAGCGCCTCCACCTAACCCTGTAGGGTCACAAGAAAGTGAATCGAGGGTGCAACTGGCCCCCCTTCGAGGGCTCGGCGCGTCAGCCGTACTCGGGCAGGCGCACGGCGTCACGGGACTGACACCGGCCGCGCTGCACAGTCCCTTCCCACAGTGATGGGGATGGGCTCCTCCCCCGGGGAGTTGGTGCGGCGGCACCGGGGCGCGAGCCCCGGCGCATGATGGCACCGTCCCGCCGGTGTCGGGCGTTAAATGCCCGCGTACGGGGGCCGGCGCACTCGTGAGGGGCGCCCTCGAGCGTGGCGGACCCCGGCCGAGGGCGGGACGTACCCTCGAGCGAGGCGGAGCCTGCTCGAGGGGGAGCGAGCCCTCGAGCGAGACGGAGCCCGCCCGAGGGAAATGCTACCCCTTGAACGGGGCGAAGCCCGCCCGAGGGGGGCGCGCATCCTCGAGCGAGGCGGAGCCTGCCCGAGGGGATCTCTAAGAGGGCCCCCTTGATGGGCCGTCGGGGTTCCTGCGGCGTGGGCTGTTCCCTGCACGGTTAGGCAAATCGTGTTTTGGCTTTGTTGCGGGTTTTAAGTGAGGTTTTCCCCATTGTTTAAGGGGACCCCTAGGGTTGTCCCCGACAAGAAGAACCATGAGCAGCTGTACAAGACCCCCCAAGACCCTTATTGGTGATTAATGACAAAGGGGGAGAGAGGTGTCGATTAAAAGCTTGCTGTTCTGCTCTGTCTGCACAAATCCGGTGGAACCGGTTTCCTGGTCTCGGTGGCACCGGTTTTGGTGTTGCAGCATCCCTTCTGTCAGGCAAACTCGGTGGCACCGAGTTTCCAAAACCGGTGGCACCGGTTTTGGCTGTTGAATGCAACAGGCCCATGTAATAAATTCACTTTAGCTTCATCTGGACTTGAGAACCTTTGTTATGGGTGCTAAAATGTGTGTTGAACCTTTTAATGCTTATTAAGACACAATTGCATGTTAGTGTGATTTTATATGTGTGATGAATTGATTTTTGACAGGGCTGCCTGGGCAAAACCGGTGGCACCAAGTTTGGCAACTCGGTGGCACCGAGTTTGACCAGACAGCACTGCCATTTTCTTGCTCTATGTGTTGGAGTGCTTTTTTATTGCATGCATCACGGTTTAAATGTTCACACACTTGTTTTGCACCCCACTGTTGCTAAGATTTAGGGGGAGCTCCATGTTTTCTTGAAAAATGTGCAAATTGGCATTTAAGGCCAAATATTGTGAACTCCATTCATAAGCACATATTGAGGGGGAGCTCAACCTAAATCGAGTTTTTAAGCGTTATTGAATATCTTTTGTAAGCTTTAATCGAGGTTGTCATCAATCACCAAAAAGGGGGAGATTGAAAGACATCTAGGCCCTAAGTGGGTTTTGGTGTATTGATTAACAACTAGATTAAAGATCTAATGTCCTTGTTAAGCATGTGAGCAGGTTGTAACATATAAATGACAAGGCATAATATATGACGTTGGTTATCTACATGGTGAAAACAAGCTATGTGCATACAAGATAAGTTGAGGCATGGTTTTAGCCTCATATTGTGAAATGGCTTGACTCAATGATGAATGTCATAATATTTGATATGTGTGATCCCATGAAGCATATAGATGGTATATGGCAAGCTAATGAAGAATAAGAAAGAGGCATGTTGATTTTGGAACATTGGATGGTCTCTTATTGAAGGACAAAGCTTGTTATAATAAAAAGGGATATTTAAATTAAAAGAAGGCATGATCTCAATAGAATTTCACTCTTGATGTTGAATCAAAGCTTAACTCAAATTGGCAACGAATGGATGAAGAAATCAAGCAAGGGATTAGCAACGAGGTACTAAGCTAAGGTTGGCCGAGTAGTGACTTGGACCATGTGCTTGGCTAGGGTGAAGTGGCTATAGCTTGGAAAGTTTCGAGGTATCAAGTCGAGCCTAACCGAGTGAAGCAATGAAGAAGCATTACATATTCATTGAGTCATGTGAAGGGTGACTTAATCAAGAATTGGGTTTCATTCTTATACAAAGATTAAAGTCACTAGCTCAAGGTAGAATTGCTCAAACCAATGAGACATTGATGGATGGATCTCTCACGAGGATATATTGATCAAGTATGGCTTTTCTTGAAGAAGAAGCTCAAGAGTTCTTTTATTGCATTTATATTCGATCTTGAGTATAGTTACGCCGTACTATCAAGAGGGATGCAACGTGGATAGCTTTGCTTTTGTCTCGGTGCTCAAACCTAACCTCCCAAGTGCTATCATGAGAGAAACACTTTTCACAACACGTGCACCTGATGGTTTTGGAGCTTAATTTCAGTTGGAATGGATGCTCCTCTGAATAAGCTTTCCATAGAGTCCAAGATCACCGAATTCGGAGTTCGGAGTAAAAAGTTATGGCTTTTTCTCCGAGGTGACTTGTGCTGTCCAGTGGAGCTTCGGATACTCCGGGAATTTTCCGGAGAATCCGGACTTTCCGAAGATTCCGGAAAAATGTCCGGAATATCCGGAACTTTTGGATCTAACGGCTAGTTTTGGGGATTCCGGGGTATCCGGGGATTTTTCCGGAGTTTCCGGGACTTAACAGCCAACGGCTAGTTTTTGGGTGATGGGTACAAATACCCCTCACCCTCTCCCTTTTGGGGCTGCTGGTTCCCCACATGAAAAACACATATCCACAGCCCTTTTAAGCCCTCCCATCTCTAGTATAGCAAGAGATTTGAGAAGAGAAGAGATATGGGTGAGGGATTGAAAGATTGAGTGAAAGTTGAGCTAATCCATCCTTGAGCACTCGAGTTCATAGCAAGAGATCTTCGTGGCGTTTGTTACTCTTGGAGGGTTGCCTCCTAGACGGCTAGGCGTCGCCCATAAGCTCCCAAGGTGTGGTGAGCTGTGGGAAAGTTTGTGAAGGTCTTGCTTCACCTCCGCAAGGGAAGAAGCCATCTAGTGGATCGGGAAAAGGGTTGAATGCAACCCGGCTTCGGTAGGAGAAGCACCCAACGGAGACTAGGATTCACACGGTGGTGAATCCGAACTTCGGTAAAACAAATCCTTGTGTCTCCTGTTGGTTACCTCGCATTTACCTTGTTGTATCTTTCCTTGCTTGCCCTTGTCATATTGGTGGAGCTACTTGGTTGCTAGTGTTTGTGAAGTGCAGGAATTGTACACTCATCAAGGAACTGATCCTTAAGCTATTCATCAAGTTTAAGTTCAAGCCAAACAAGCAAACAAGAAGGAGAAGAAGAGGGGAGACACTGCGAGGCAAACCCGGTGGCACCGGATTTGCAAAACCGGTGGCACCGGTTTTGGGCAGTGTGTTCATACCGCTGCGAAGGCGACAGTCCAGAGACTCCGGAGGTTTCTCCAGAGATTCCGGACTTTCCAGAAACTCCGGAGAAAAGTCCGCAGTATCCGGGATTCACTGATAAATTTGTTTTAAGTGGTGATTTTCAGGACTCGCCTATTCACCCCCTCTAGGCGACATCAAGATCCTTTCACTTGTGTTAGCACCTCTGACCGTGCTTCTTTGGGAATGTTGTACCGTCCTTCATTGTTACAACGACCAATGTCAGATCCTTAGTTCAAAACAGAGGAGGTAGAGTAACCTAATGTTCGTAAATGAAGCCACGTTATGTGGCTATCTTGAAAACTTAGATTTGAAATGGATCATGGACTACTACTTTCCAAGAAATTGAAAATAGCCACAGTGTTGCTCTTTTCCTTTGACCATTACAATTTACAGATATTGCCTAATTTGCTTTTTAGTTCTGCAAACTGCCATCATGTTATTTTCTCACTACAAATGGAAAAGTTCTAATATCTCTACATGATAAGTTTAGGATGGTGCAAGTGGGATGTAAGTCAGAATGAAATCTATTGGCTGAGTGAGAGTACTAGGAAACTAAGCAAAAATAAAAATAAAAATTATAGCATAGATATTTTTGCTGTTGGATGGGAGTGTGGCGTGAGGAACTGAGGATCAGCGCTCCAAGCTCGCAGAAAATAATATCTCTTTCTCGATGCTGTACTGTCTACTGTAATAGATGTCGCCGGCATTGGCATTTCCTCCTTGAAGTGTTAGGCCGTTCAGCCCATTCACCTGATCCTCTTCAACCACTGAAATGTTAATCTCTGATGAACCCAGCAGCCCTTGAAGCCTCGTCTCCACGTTCCGCATAGTTGGCCTGTCCTCTCCCTTCATCCTCAAGCACATTGCTGCTATTTCTGCCACTTGTTTGCCCTCCTCCTCTCCTTGGATGACCTGCTCATCCAGTATATCATTGAGCTCACCTTGATTCAGTGAAGTGACAAAGTGTGCCACGAGGCCAACACCTTCAGGCGACGAAATGTACATAATTTTCTTTCTTGTTAGAAGTTCAACAAGCATGACACCATAGCTGTAGACATCACTTTTGTCGGTCAATCGCCTTGTGTAGTAGTACTCGGGATCCAAATAGCCGAATGTTCCTTGTATGCCGGTTGTCACTCCTGATTGATCGATTGCGATGCCTTTTGAGGCACCGAAGTCCGACACCTTCGTCGTCAATCGATCATCAAGTAGAATGTTGGATGTCTTGATGTCCCTGTGCACCACTGATGTCGAAGCATCTGCGTGAAGATAGGCCAGAGAACTGGCAACTTCGGAGGCGATACGCAGCCGATCTTTCCATGATAGTGGTTTTTGAGGGTTGTCAACATGAAGGTGGTCGTAAAGTGTCCCATTTGGAACGAACTCATAGACCAATAATGGAACTTCTGTCTCGAGGCACCATCCGAACAGCTTCACTACATTTCTGTGGTTGATTTGGGAAAGGATGGCAACTTCGTTTATGAATTCATCGATCTCTCGTTGAACTACAAGCCTTGACACTTTAATGGCAACAACACGCTGGTGTTGGGGAAGTTGGCCTTCGGAAGCCTCGCCCACGTCCGGCCTTGCTGACGATCTTCGGTCCGCGTACGGCTTCGGTCTCGCAAGGAAACCTTCGCGGTACGGGTTTTTAGCAGAAACGCTAACACTGCTCATGTTACGTGAGGATTGTTGTGCATGGATGGTCCCACATGGCTATGCCGGCCTTCGGTGACGAAGGCACGGATGGCTGTACTCCGGTGACGAAGGTTCGAGAGAGCCAGGAGCGCGCTGCACCGGCCGGGAACATCGCGTCCGGGACCAGCAGCGGCACGACGGGACGCCCGGAGTGGCGCGATATGTCCAAGCCGGGGTCACACTTCGGCGCTGAAGGCGCGGCGATCCTGGACACGTGGCTGCCGCCGACGTGTAAAGAGGGCTCCGTGCAAGGCAGAGACAAGGGGTGCCGCGTGTAAAGGCGTTTCGGCCGTACGAAGACACGCTGGAGGCCTGTACGACGCGGGGACTTACTGTTATGCCCTTGTAAAGTGTTTAAAGCCGTTTGTCAAGAACGGAAAAGGTGTAATTGAGGCAAATGACTATACACAGGGGTCTCCTATAAATAGTGAACCCCTTGTAATGAAACGGACACACTGTAATGAGAAGAGAGGACCGAAGGCGACAGCAGTTCTTTCGGTCTTCGGTCTGCTAAGTGTTCCCTTGTTTCCTTTTCGTGTTATTAAGTTTCTGCATCTTCCTTCTTAGCGCAAGTAGAAGTAGCACCCTTCGCGGTAGCAAGCTGAGGGAGAGAGAGCTCAGGGGGGCTGTTGTGTCGGCGTCCTCCCTTCGGGCCGATCTCCACCAACAGCTGGTTTGACAGTATGCCTTTGTACACCGTGCCGTGCCCTCCACCTCCGAGGATGCGAGCCTCATCAAACTTATTCGTTGCCTTCTCAAGCTCTTCCAAGCTGAAGATCATCCTCTGGGCAATGTCTTTATCGACCAGTTGTCGAAGCAACAACCCGCGGTTTCGCTTGAAGAATTTCTCCCTCATTTTCCTGGCTTTCTGAATCTTGAGTTTTTTTGTTGCAAAGATGGCAGCAAGAACCAGAAGCAAAACGAACATACCAATGCCAATCCCCATAGCAAGAAATACACCTGGAGAAACATTTCACACTCAAATCTCTGTATTGAAACTGTGTGATCATGAAACGAAGGATTGGAGAAAAAGGTGATTGGATCAAACTTAATTACCAGCTGCAATACGCATTCGAGGGCCTTGGCACCCACTTGGCACGTAAGGGCTACCATTGTAGCCGTCGTTGCACTGGCACACGTAGCCGTAGGCGCTGCTAGTGGAGTTGACGCACTCGCTGTGTTTGCTGACGCAGCCATAGTCGGAGCCCCTCGCCACCGCCGCCGCGCATGTCGAGTTGTTCAGCGTCCAATCCAGAACGGTCGGGATCACGAAGCCGGTGGCGTTACCGAAGTTGAGAAGCGACAGCTTGACCGGAACCAGGTTGTCCCTGTCGAGCCACCACTCCTGCTCCACCACGAGCACGCTGGCGCCGGGCGCCACCCACGCCGGCCGCGCCGTGGAGTTCTGATCCAGCCAGGAGAACCGGACGTCGAAGGCCGTGACGGCGAGGCCCGTCGGGACGGGCACCTCGCAGCAGCCGGCACCGTCGCAGGGCGCGTGCCGGAGCTTCCGCTTCGTGGCGCCCGGGCACGACGGCGCGCACGAGCCGAACGCCGCGGCGTCCCCTCGCCTTGCGACGGCGGCCTGGAAGCCGCAGCCGACGATGACGAGGATGTTCCGCGCGGCGGAGAGCACGTACCGCCGGCGGAGGCCGCTGGCGGCGGGGAGCACGTCCACCGAAGCGGTTCCCGTAGTTCCGGCGGCGAAGGACCAGACCGCGCCGCGGACGCGCACCGTGCTGTTCCGCAGGGACACTTCCAGCACCTCCGGCCCACCGCCGCCGTCGGCACCCAGGAAGCGCTTCGACGGCTGGTGCGTCCGGTCGCAGGTGATCTTGAACCCCGCCCGGTGGCAGCCGTCACTGGTGCCGAACGGGTACGGCACGTCCACGCCGCCGCACTTGCTCTCGCAGCCCGGCATGGCGATGCCCGCCGCCGCCGCTGGCGACGGCGTGGTGGCGGCCGTCGCGAGCAGCAGCAGCAGCAGCGTCACGGTGAGGCTACGCATCGGCATCTTACGTGCAGTACCCTGCTCTGCTCGTCTGAAACTTTTTGCCAATTCAACAGGCAGTTGTTAACCTTGAGAGGCTAAAGCAGGTGAGACCGTAACTCGTAGAGAAAAGACCTAGATGGCCTGCAGGTCAGATCGAAAATGCTTGATTAAGTTGGTTAAGTATACCTCTGCCCATAAGTGCATGCGCGCGTAAAGATGTATGGGTAACTTTCCACTTAAATAACAAACATACTTGGTGTGCAAGTTAAAGTTTTTGAAATTTTACATCCAACCTCTGACATGGGAAGATGTTTGAGTTTGAATGTCAATTTGAAAGTCTACCAGCAGTTGGTACTTTGGGCTTAATTAGTTTGATGCCAAAATGTTGCCATGCTAAAATTTTAAACTCTATTTGGCTAGCTATCAAAATTAAAAACTTACCCATCTCTCGTGTATCCTACTAAAATTTTGCCAAGTTTTTTTTTTGTCCAACTTTTGGATTGCCAGAATTCTGACATTCAAAATTTTAGCATCAGACCAATCAGCCCCTTGTTTGCCTTGAGAGTTGAGAGGTTGGTAGCAGTTGAGGCCGTAGCTCCATGAGAAACGTACGATCTTTTCACACGCGCAACTTGCACTTAAAAGAACAAAACGGACTAGGTATGCATACGGTGACTTGAGATGTTTGGACTTTGGTTCCAAACCCTGACATTGGTTGGTGTTTGAATATGTGAGTTTGTCCCTCCGCTGATGCAGGGTTGTAGCTGTAGACACATTCCAAGCTAGACCCCTACCGTGCAGACACTCACAACAAATGGTTTGGAAGAAACTCTTTATTTCAGAATTCAGATGTTTTTTTCTAAGAATAGAAGTTTGAATGATCCTTGGCTTATATAAAGATAAATTCCATCGGTGATCATAACTTTATTCAAATTATAGCTCCTTAAAAAAACTTTTTTCAAATTATCCATGGATACATTAAACTGTCGCCCCTTCAATGAATGAAAACTAGATATTTTTACACAACCATTTGGTGAAAATTGGTATTTTCATCAATTCGTTACACGAATATAATTTTGCACCTAGAAATTGAGAAATTTAGGGGCTTTTTTTTCAATTTACTAACATTTCGTGACGTAACAGGGAAATTTGATTTCTATCAATTCCACGGAGATTTTTTTTGGTAACTTTGTAGTATCGAGATTTATTCCTACAGTCTATGCACCAAACACTATTAGAAATAATAAGAAGATTTTGTTTTGACCGGAGAATACTGGAAGAAGGGTTATATGCTGTCAACTTAATTCGTTGTATACTTGTATGAAAGTCCCCTGGATATTTCTATGAAACTCACCTGGATATTTCTAAAAAATAGCACAGATGGACAAATTTCATGACCGATAAAATATCCATTGAGGGAAAAAATTAAGCGCTGCAAAATTAAAGGCATAATGGTCTTCTGCTCCTACTTAAGTATGTAATACATATAAAAAAACATGATTTCGTGGTGTCCTAGGACCGTTAGCAGACATACGGGTTGCCCTATTGAAAAACCCATGTTTTATTAATGTTTGGAGACAAAATTGCCTTCCAGGATGGCATAAGTGAGTTGAAGCATGTACAGGTCATGTAGAGGTAGTGAGTAGTACAGCACAAGTAGAGAACCGAAGAAGTATAAAGCAAAAATACAAGAGAAGTTTGACAATGGAGCAGGATGTGCTGCCAATATCATCGCTACAGGCTTGCTGACAGCAGGATCTCCTCCTCCATGCTGTATTGCCTACTGCTATAGTTGTAACCGGCTTCACCCATGCCTCCTACACGTGCTGGAATATGCAGTTCAGTCAGGTGTTCTTCCACCCCAGAAAAATTAATATCCGAACCTTGAAGTCGTTGAAGTCTCATCTCCACATTCCGCATTGTTGGCCTGTTCTGTCCCTTCAACCTTAAGCAATTTGCTGCTATTTTGGCCACTTGTTTGGCCTCATCTTTTCCTTCTTCGGCAACCTGCTCATCTAGTATCTCACTGAGCTTATCTTGATTAAAAAGCACGATGAAGTGTGCCACTAGACTGACACCATGAGGTGATATGTACACACTTGCAGTGGCGTAGCCAGGAAAAAAAATCAGCTGGGGCGAACTTTTAATGACTGATTAAACTAAAACCAAGAATTTACATGTCAATTACTCAATTTCACCCACATTGAGGCATTAAGCAATTAGCAATGGACAATGCACACAATGATTACCATTTTGTTGGGTCTTCTTGCTGCTGCCAGGCTTGCCACTACCTCGCCCTCGGCACCCTCCCCCCGGAGATGTCCTCGACACCGCTCTTGATTCTGCCATAGCTGAAGCCGCTTCGACTCCACACCAGCGCCAGAGCCGCGGTCGCTATGGCCATGCTCAGCCTTGGCAGCAGCCGTTGCAATCTTGTGCTCCTCCATGAGCCGCTGGAGTCGCATGGAGAGGCCAGATCTGCCACAGCGCGAAGCTGCTGCCCAGAGTAGCCGCCGCGCCGCTGGACGCCGGAACTAGGCTTGCATCGTGCAGCTTGAGTCTGCTGGCTGCTGGTCTGTGTGCTGCTGGTGGCTGGAGCTGGCCGATGGGCTTAGTTTAGGTGTGTTTTGGTTGTTGGTCCAGTGGGCCGGAAGTTAAGAAGCTAAGAAATAAAGGTCCAGTTGAAGGGTATTCTTCTACCTCCGTCACAGATAACAACCAGGCAGCCGCCATGGCGGCCATCGATGTGTCCAGAGCTCGGATTCTCACAGAGAAGAAGGGGGTACTCGATGCAGTCTCAAATCTAACTGGGGCGGCCGCCCCACCTCGCCCCAACGTAGATCCGCCCCTGCACACTTGGTGTTGGGGGGACTCGAAATCGAGCCTTCACACACCCAAAAAATAAAGAGCGGTTATGCGAAGGATGCCGGTAACAAAACCCCCAGAAGTAATAGATTCCATTTCCATCCTCTGGGCACCGTATTTCATCAGGCACCCTTCGCCGCTGCCAAAGCCATCAGCACGAATCCAACTCAACACAGGGCGTCAAAGTCTCGCTTGACGGCCCATTTCACGACGAAACCCCTAGGGCGAATGCTATTCATACAGAAGGCTTCGGCCTGGGATTCGAACAGGGGGTTTCGTCGCTCCTAACACTTAATGAATCCAAGCTTGAGTATGGTTTTTGTTTCAGGTGGCGAGGAATGCTAGGCGAAAGGGGGGGATCTCCAAAGGGCTCGAGGGCTTTCTCTCCGACAGGCGCACGTGATGGAAGCTGGAAAGACGCCGTGATTTGCGGCGTGACGTCATAGAGCGCCGATTACGTGGAGACCTAATTGGAGATTACCCGAAGATAGCCTAGCACATTCTGTTTTGATTCGTTTTACACGAGGGTGTTCTCGGAATGTAAAAAGTCCGCCCGCCTCCCTATAAAAGGAGACGGACCGGCGCATGTAAAGGGGATCGACTTTTGAGAAATCAACTGTTGAGTAAAGAGCTTTTGGTTGTCCTTTGTCCTGAATTTTGGTTTTGGTTCTTGAGCTTTTGTCTTCTCTTATTGTTCGTGTGCGAGAGCTGCGGCTTTCCCCACAACACTTGGCTTCTTTCTTGTTAGTAGTTCCACAAGGATGACGCCGTAGCTGTAGACATCACTTTTCTCTGTCAGACGTCCTGTGTAGAAATATTCAGGATCTAAATATCCACGTGTTCCTTTTATACCAGTTGTCACTATTGCTTGGTCGATAGAGATGCCTCTGGAGGCACCAAAATCTGAAATTTTTGCTACCAGCTGATCATCAAGTAATATGTTAGTTGTCTTGATGTCCCTATGCACCACGGAAGTGGTAGCAGCTGAATGGAGATAGGCCAGAGAACTAGCAACTTCAAAGGCAATCCGCAGTCGGCTTTTCCATACCAGTGGTTTTTTAGGGTCATCAACATGCATGAAGGTGTGCATAAAGGGTTCCATTAGAAATGAACTCATAGACCAGCAATGGAACTTCTGTCTCGAGACAACATCCAAATAACTTCACTACATTTCTGTGGTTGATCTGAGACAGGATGGCGACTTCATTTATAAACTCATCAATTTCCTTTTGGACTACTGCTCTTGACTTCTTAATGGCAACAACACGCTGATTTGACAATATGCCTTTGTAGACAGTGCCATGCCCTCCACCACCCAGAACTAGGGCTACATCAAATTTATTTGTTGCCTCCTCGAGCTCTTCCAAACTGAAAATCATCTTTTCGGCAATATCTTTATCTACGAGTTGCCTGAGAAACAACCCGTGGTTTTGCTTGAAGAAATACTCTCTCATTTTTTTGCTTTACGAATATTGAATCTTTTAGTAGCAAAGATGGTGCCAACACCCAGAAGCAGAAGGAACAAATCAATTCCAATTCCAAGTAAAACGCCTACAGAAGCATAGGGTCCTCAAATAAAAATTTGAATTTGTAATCATGTAATGGATCGGGAAGGTAATTGCACCCAACGATCCAACTTACCAGCTTTAAGTCGCTTTCGATGAGAGCCCTGACACCCATCCGGCACATAAGGGTTGCCGTCGTAGCCATCGTTGCACCAGCAGACGTAGCCATAGGCGCTGCTTGTAGAGTTGAGGCACTCGCTGTTCTTGCTGACACAGCCAAACTCAGGTAGCGTCTCTGCCACCATGCATGACGACTGGTCTAACGCCCAGTCCAGCACGACTGGGATCACCAGCCCAGTCACGCGCCTTGAAGAGATAAGCCATATCTTGAACACGATGTCCGGTGTCTCGCGCCACCACTCCTGCTCCACTGCGACCACACTCACATTGGGTGTCATCCATGGCACCCGGGCTGTGGTGTTCGAGTCCAGCCACAAGAAGTGGATACTCAAGGATGTAGGCCTGTTGGGATGGCCGCCTCGCAGCAGCCATTGCCTTCACACAGGTTGGGCTGCTGGTGCTTCTGCTGATTGTTTACGGTACAGGATGGTGCGCACGATGCAATCACAGCATCCCCTTGCAGTTGCAGTGACGACACCGTCTTCCGAACAGAGGCCCGGAATCCGCAACCGACGATGACTAGGCTGTTCCGATCAGTGGAGAGCACATACGGCTGGAGGTTTGCAGGGATGATCTTGACCACCACGTCGCTCGTGTTGTCCAAAGGACCAGATCATGGCCCGGATGCGCACTGTTTTGTTCCAGACGGAGATCCCCAGCACCTCCAAACCTGCTTCATCACCCCCAAGGAAGAGCTTAGGAGGGCTGTACGCGCGGTCACAGATGACCTTGAAGCCTCGCCGGTGGCAGCCGTAGCTGGTGCCAAATGGGTAGGGAACATCCACTTCGCCACACTTTCTCTCGCAGCCATCCATGGTGATATTTGCCGCCAATGGCGTGACAGCAGCTGCCGCGAGCTGTATTAGCAGCAGCTGCATGATGACAAGGCTACGCATGGCATCTATGAAGCTGTTTTGGAAAAGGTAACCAACAAGCAACTGTGCAATGCCAAGAGGAGTGTGCAAATGATAGTGTGATAATCAGTTACGAGTAAGTGTGTATATATAGTAGTCTAATACTCCCTACATTTTAAAACATAGGACATTAATGATTCGACAAGTCAAACATGTAAATTTATCCATCAATGAACCAAATTATGTGCATATTTAATATACAAAACGCATCTATAAAGATTTGTTTTACATATCTATAAAATTTGATTTCATGGCAATTAATAATATATTATAACTCATAAGAGAAGCGAGGTCAAAGTATACTTTGAAATGGCAAGACCAGTAGGCAGTTTTGTTTATTGGAAATGACAAGTGTGCAGTGCCATCGATCAGCTACTAGCATTTTTAAGAGGTCGTGGAGCTTCCGGCATACTCTTAAGAAATGAAGTGGGCACTGGGTCCAAACCTCATCAGGGTCAATGACCTACTCTACCAAATGAGCTAGACTCATTCCTTATAGATCAGGCAGGTAAAAGTGGGCGGGAGGTTAGTAGGAAAGACCATGTTTAACATACATTATAAATGATGACACATGTGATTTAATCATCTCGATGCCTAATTTACTGTCAGCATACCCGTAATGCATTTAGATAAGGGGCATGAGCAGTCTATGCTAGCATCATTCTAGTAAGTTGTCAGAATGTTTGATGATTCTTGTGTGATTTTGCTGTTGTAGATCCACTTGAAGATAACTAGTAATTTGCTTTTATTAAAAAAGAATAAGCAATCCTAAAAAGTCACCGTTGGTATAGGTCTTCCCTGGTGATGTATATTGTGGAATGGGTCTTCTTCAAGCTTTCAAGTGCTATCTTCATCTGTCTTTCTGAGTTGCTGTAGTGTAGCTCGCTTGTCCTTAAGCTAGTAGCCTAGTACGCATTGGTGTTGGTCTTCCTCATCCAGATTTTATAGTCTTTCATCTATCACAACTGGGATCAAATATGGAAGGCAGAATCAGATCACTGCAAAATTAGAAGATGCATGACTTATTTGTAAAAAAGATTCCAAGAGAAGAATTCGAAAACTGTAAATGTAAGTTTTGAAGTCAGCTGACCTGTATAGTACACAAGATCTGCATAACACTTAATTCCTTGAATAATGCTAGCTATCACTTTTGTCTGATCAGCTGGAGAGCACCTAGAAGATCCAAAACCTGATGCTGCTGGTAAGTAGCTCTCTAAACTTTGGCTGAAAACGGCAAAACATCCAACTGGGATGATCCAAGAAGTGGCGCTGATACTGCTAATGACTATAAAGTGGCTTTTCATACAGCATCGAGATGGCAAATCTTCCAACGATAATCATGATCTTGAACAGAAGCTTGGGAGTCTCTTATCTTCCTTTTTGAACAAATAAGACCTTCAGTACAAAATAGAAGCATTCCTGTACCAGAGCCAATGCTAACTGTACATACTAAATAATTGTTAGATAAAAGTTTTCTATGTAATGGAACTTTTCTCGAGTGAAGGATGTATCTCGAACAAATCTGAATATACCTTTTTCTCCACCAAGAAATCTGAATATACCTACATCCTAGTTGAAGCATAGCAAACCAATCCGCCATCTTCAAATCCTTAGCGATGCAGACAACAAAGAATACAGCATGATGTGATCAAAGTGGCAGCAACTCAACAGCACAAAAGCCCTTGTACCTGCGATCCTACATCATCTCCTTGTCAGCATCAAAGAAAGCCACCTGTATGCATTCCTGAATCAGCCAGGTCCCCATAGTAACAGACAGATCGCGCAAACAGGGGGGTCATCTCGGTGGCTAGGACTACAGTGGCCTCTCCCGAAATGGCAACCCACATGGTGCATCGAGGTTGTAGAATAAGTGAGATTTTCCATATGGCCCATGGGGACGCCACTTCGTAGACATTTCGTCGAGCAGCTTGCGATCTGCCTGTTCTGGAACAGGCGGGCAGCATGTTGATCAACACAGAACGTAGGTGCGAAAGCTAGACTCGCTTCCCCTACCCTGCATCGTACCTCCTTGCTGGATCACCGGAATGGCAGCCCACGCGCCGGCGGCGGCGGCTACCACTCCATTGCCGCCTTGCTGTTGGCGAGGGGGTCCCGCGGCCGCTTCACGGCGTGATCGATTCGTTCCCATACGACCCAACTCCCAACCGTACAGTACACAACGGTCGGTTGATAACTCCATCCAGACCGCTCAATTTGATCGGACGGCTACCCGTACCTACTCTTCCGGACCCCTCGTCCAGCTCACGCAGCGCAGTTGGCTCTCGGTGCGGCGCGCCGCCGCCTCGTCGCCGGCGGGCCGGCGCCATCCGTCCCTAGTACAAAGGTATGCCTGTGGCTGTGGGCTGTGGCGTTGTGGCGCCCGTTTAGATTTGTGAGTAGTTCAAGCCTTCACGGACCCAAAATTGGATTAGTTATTGACTTATTGCTGATAGCCGTACTTGGGTGAAATTTGTGAGCTGTTCTTGTACCTAGGTTAGTGCCTTTTGCGGTCTGGACATATTCTGTTTAGTTGAATGGTCTGATTCCCTCGTGTACCTGGGATTTAGGGGATATATCTAAACGATGAACTTGTCAACGATTTTGTTGCCAGCGTTCCCCTAGAATGGCATTTCTTAACCTACCATGTGATGCTCTAGATTCTTGTTTCCAGCATTTTCCAGCATTTCTTTATAGTATCATGTGTTCTTGAGCTCATTTAGTCCCGTTGGCATGTTAGTAACAAACTTCTGTGCTATTTTACTCGTATGTATGACTAGATCTCTACCGAGAAGCTTTTGGCGAGATATAATAATGTTTAAAGAAAGATTAAAGAAACAAAAGGTGTCCCCAGTTACTACTTGTTAGCAAGCTGTCACGGGTAGAGGAAGAGGAGAGATTTGTGGGAGGATTAAGACGAAGATTATAATCAAAGGAGGTGGTCGGCCTCGGCCCTGGTCCTTGGCGGCCCAGCGAAGCAATGGTGGCTCTCGACGGACAGGGGAGGCAGGGCGTGAAGGCCAGGTACAGATTAATCTTAACTTTTCCTCTCTTCTCCTAACCCTTGGCTTATATCACGCCATCTACTAACACACTCCTACATCTATCTCTAAGGAATATCTACAAGCTAACTTCTATCACAAGCTAATAAACGAATCTTATTGCTAACACACTCCTAACTAAGACTGGTTGGCGCCTGCCTCGGCCTTCTTGCGCCGGTTGAAGTGCTTATGGCACATGACATCTCTCCCTCCCTGGAGAAGCAGGTCGTCCTCGAGCTGGAAATCAGGGAACTGCTCGCGAAACTCCTCTGAATCCACCCAAGCCGACTCAGCTGCAGGAGCCCCTTTCCAACGTACAAGAACCTCACGCCGTCCTCTAGCCAAACGTCCCTTCAACACCGCCCCCGGTTGAACGAGCACACAACCATGCTGCAAAGGTGGCAGAGAAGGTGGCTGCACCGGAGGAGTGCTATGGAATGGTTTCAGCAGCCCAACATGAAACACATCATGAATCTGAGCACCCGCTGGTAGAAGAAGGCGATAAGCAACAGCACCCACACGCTCTGCCACCTGAAAAGGCCCAAAGAACCTGGGACCTAACTTGCTGCGGCTCAGCACCTGAGCGAAGCAGCCGGCCGATGAAGATGGCGCAGCCACACCCACTGACCAACTGCAAACTCCACTGGACGATGGCTCATGTCATACACCGCCTTGTAGTGTTGTTGCGCCTGTTCCAAACGGTCCCTAACCTCAGCCAAGAACTCATAATGCTCACGCATCACCCTGTCCACAGCTGGCAGTTGAGCATCACCTGGACCATAGGAACGGATGGCTGGAGGGGGACGACCGTATACAACTTGGAACGGGAAGACATGAGGGACTGTTGATAGGATGTATTATAACATAATTCTGCCCACGGAAGCCACTCCACCCAATTGCGTGGACAGTCCCCAGTAAGGCACCCCAAATACATAGCAATGATCTTGTTGGTTGCCTCGGACTGTCGGACTGACTAAGGATGAAAAGCTGTAGTGAACTGAAGCTTTACCCCAGCCAGCCTGAACAACTCCCTCCAAAAGGAACTAGTGAACACCGGGTCCCAATCGCTGACCACCGTCGACGGAAACCCATGCAGGCGTACCACCTCTGCGAAAAATGCCCGGGCCACTGAAGTCGCGGTGTAAGGATGCGCCAAGGGGATAAAATGAGCAGCCTTGGAAAAACGGTCAACCACGATCAGTAGCACAGACTTGCCATTCACCTTGTGTAGGGCTTCAATGAAATCCATGGCGACATTGCCCCAAACCGGAGTAGGCACACCCAACGGCTGTAACAGACCGCCCGGCTGAAAGTGATCGCTCTTGTTCTGCTGCCACACCATACAGGTGCGCACAAAATCCCGTCACCACACGCCGATCACAGGGAATGTGGAAATCTGCCCTCAACCGGTGCAAAGTCTTGTGCACCCCATCGTGCCCGGCGTCGTGTACTTGCTCCAGGATGCATTGGCGAAGGTTGGACGATGGGGCAACGTAGACCCGGTCCTTGTACAGAATGAGCCCGTCCACCACCGACCAGGGCGCCGGCTTGGCGCCACCCCTGATGGCGCCACGCAGCGCCGAGAGGTCCACGTCCCCATTAATCTCCTACCTGACGTCATCGAACAAAGTAAACTGAGGGGCAGATAGGGCCATGGCCTCACCAGGCTGTTCGTCGCGACGAGATAGAGCATCTGCGGTGATGTTGAGGGCCTCCGACTTGTACTCCACCATAAAATCGAAGCCGAGGAGCTTGCTGACCCAATGGTGCTGCGGAATCGTCGTCAAGCGCTGGTCGAGGATGAACCTCAG
Organism: Cenchrus americanus; assembly: GCA_947561735.1. Classification (NCBI taxonomy): domain Eukaryota; kingdom Viridiplantae; phylum Streptophyta; class Magnoliopsida; order Poales; family Poaceae; genus Cenchrus; species Cenchrus americanus. Next base: position 120,859,077 of record OX387242.1, on the reverse strand, counting down.
GCTCCGATGGTCCGTGCGAACCAAAAAACGACGCCCCCACAGATACGCCTCTAATGCCGCACTACCTGGACGAGGCTGATGAGCTCCCACTCGTATGCGGCCAGCTTGGCGTGGCGTGGTGCGATTGGCTTGCTGTAGAACACCACCAGACCCGCGCCCTGGTGTAACACTGCTCCAAATCCAGATCCGAAAGCATCACACTCGACAATGAAGTCCCCATCAAAATCTGGAGCTGCAAAACAGGGGCGGTCGTTAATGCACGTTGGAGGTCCTGGAACGCCCGTGCTGCCTCTTCGTTCCAACGAAAGCCCTCCTTCTTGAGGAGAGTGGCGAGCGGGGCAGCGATGGCGCCGAAGTCGCGAATGAACCAGCGGTAGTACCCCCGCCAGCCCCAAGAAGCCGCACACCGCCCTGGCAGAATGTGGCACTAGCCAATTGAGCATCGCCTGGACCTTGAGCCTGTCCATGGTGACACCCTCCTCCGAGATGACATGGGCAAGATAGGCCACCGACGGGCGCCCAAACTCGCACTTTGTCTTCTTGAGGAAGAGTTGATGGTCCTACAGCGTACGTAGCACTGTGCGAACGTGGCGGAGTTGCTACGACCATGAGGAGCTGTAAATCAAGATGTCGTAAAAAAACTAGGACGAACCGCCGAAGGGAAGCAGGATGTCATTCATCAATGCTTGGAATGTCGCCGGTGCATTCGTCAGGCCGAAAGGCACGACCAAGAACTCAAAGAGCCCTTGGTGTGTGCGGAACACTGTCTTGTGGACATCCTCGGGCGACATGAGCACTTGGTGATACCCGGAATGAAGGTCGAGCTTGGTGAAGTACTTGGTACCACAGAGCTCATCTAGAAGTTCCTCGACCACCGGGATGGGAAACTTGTCCTTGATGGTGGCGTCATTGAGGGCGCGGTAATCCACACATAAACGCCACGAGCCATTGGACTTGCGGATGAGCAAAGCTGGTGACAAGAATGCGGACGTGCTGTGGCGAATGACACCTTGGCGAAGCATCTCATCGCATTGCCGCTCCAGGTTGTCTTTCTGCAAATGGGTGTAGCGGTACAGCCGGACCGCGACAGAGCCCGTACCCGGCTTAAGGCGGATGTGATGGTCCAGACGGCGTCGTGGGGGAAGGCCCTGCGGTGGGAGGAAGAGGCCCCTGAATCCTCCAGCAGGGCATCAAGAAGATCGGCCCCGGGCGTGGACAGTGGCGCGGAGGCGAGCCTCGGCGTAGCCTCAGCCCCGCGCGAGAGGATGTGCTTGCCACCCCACTGGAACGCTAGTGTACACCGCGCGAAGTCCCACAGGATTGGGCCCAGCGTGCCCAGCCACTGAACGCCTAGAACCATGTCGTACTCACCGAGGGGGAGGTCATGGAGGTCGATGACGAACGCCTCCCCACCGATGCATATGTGCTGGTTCATGGCGCTGCTTGGGGAGGGGATGCGCTCGTCGTTCGCCACGACCACATACAGGCCCGTGCACTTGCTGAGAGTAATGCCTGCCCGGCACGCCATGTCGACGTCGATGAAGTTGTGGGACGAGCCAGAGTCGAGGAGTGCGACTGCCACGACGTCCCCTACAGAGACGAATAGCTTCACTGTTTGGACGCCCTGCACGCGCACGCCGGTGACAGTGATGGCGTGGAGGGAGATTCCTGGCGAGTCGTACGTGGCTGTGAGTGCGGAGCACTCGATCTCCTCATCAACTGCCTCCTCGTCGTCGGACTCGGTAAACTCGAGGACGAAAAGCTTCTTGCAGCGATGACCAACGACGAATTTCTCGTCGCAGTTGTAGCACAATCCGTCGGCGCGCCGCTGAGCCATCTCTGCCTGTGACAGGCGGCGGTGAGGTAGCGTCGAAGACAGGGGTGCCGTCTTCCCCAAGCCTGGTGCGGCGGAGGAAGCGGAGCCGACGACCTGCGAAGGGGCTGCGACTTTTGTGGTTGCAGCGCCTGGGGATGGGAGGTGCGTCGAGCGAACGCCGCAGCCGGGCGTCGATTCGAGCTGCATCCTATGCTCGTACGCACGGGCCAGCTTGATGGCGTCGTCGAGGGTCGCCGGCCGGCGGAGGGCGACGTCGGTCTTGAGCGGGTTGGTGAGGCCGGCCGTGTAGATCTGCACGAGCTGACGGTCGGAGAGGTCGGCGTCACTGCAGGTGAGGGTGAGGAACTGGTCTGTGTAGTCGTCCACCGTCCCGGCGCGACGTAGTAGCAAGAGCTCGCCGAGCAGACTGTCTGTCATAGGCGGCCCAAATCGCTACTGCACGAGCTATGCAAAACGCCGCCACGACGGCATGCCCGCTGTGAGCTCGAGGCGGGCGTACCACAACTGTGCCGCGCCGGTGAGATGCATCGCGGCATACCACACCCGGCTTGTACTCCACCATAAAATCGAAGCCGAGGAGCTTGCTCACCCAATGGTGCTGCGGAATCATCGTCAAGCGCTGGTCGAGGATGAACCTCAAGCGCCGATGGTCTGTGCGAACCAGAAAACGGCACCCCCACAGATACGGCCTCTAATGCCGCACTACCTGAACGAGGCCGATGAGCTCCCACTCGTATGCGGCCAGCTCAGCATGGCGTGGTGCGATCGGCTTGCTGTAGAACGCCACTAGACCCGCGCCTTGGTGTAACACTACCCCAAATCCAAATCCGGAAGCATCACACTCGACGATGAAGTCCCTGTCAAAATCTGGGAGCTGCAAAACAGGGGCGGTCGTTAATGCATGTTGGAGCTCCTGGAACGCCCGTGCTACGTCTTCGTTCCAATGAAAGCCCTCCTTCTTGAGGAGAGCGGTGAGCGGGGCAGTGATGGCGCGAAGTCGCGAATGAACCGATGGTAGTACCCGGCCAGCCCCAAGAAGCCGCACACCACCCTGGCAGAATGTGGCACTAGCCAATCGAGCACCGCCTGGACCTTGAGCTTGTCCATGGCGACACCCTCCTCCGAGATGACATGGGCAAGATAGGCCACCGACGGGTGCCCGAACTCGCACTTTGTCTTCTTGAGGAAGATTTGATGGTCCTGCAGCGTACGGAGCACTGTGCGAATGTGGCGGAGATGCTCCGACCACGAGGAGCTGTAAATCAAGATGTCGTAAAAAAACTAGGACGAACCGCCGGAGGAAGGGAAGCAGGATGTCATTCATCAATACCTGGAATGTCGCTGGTGCATTTGTCTGGCCGAAAGGAATGAACAAACACTCAGAGCCCCTGGTGCGTGCGGAACGCCGTCTTGTGGACATCCTCGGGCGCCATGAGCACTTGGTGATACCCGGAATGAAGGTCAAACTTGGTGAAGTACTTGGCACCACAGAGCTCATCTAGAAGTTCCTCGACCACCGGGATGGGAAACTTGTCCTTGATGGTGGTGTCATTGAGGGCGCGGTAATCCACACAAAAATGCCACGAGCCGTCGGGCTTGCAGATGAGCAAAGCTGGTGACGAGAACGCGGGCGTGCTGTGGCGAATGACACCTTGGCGAAGCATCTCATTGCATTGCCGCTCTAGCTCGTCTTTCTGCAAATGGGCGTAGCGGTACAGCCGGACCGCGACGGAGCCCATACACGGCTAAAGGCGGATGTGATGGTCCCGACGGTGTTGTGGGAGAAGGCCCTGTGGTGGGACGAAGAGGCCCCCGAACTCCTCCAGCAGGGCATCAAGAAGATCGGCGTCGGGTGTGGACAGTGGCGCGGCGGCGAGCCTCGGCATAGCCTCAGCCCCGCGCCAGAGGATGTGCTTGCCACCCCACTAGAACGCCACTGTACACCGCGCGAAGTCCCACAAGATTGGGCCCAGTGTGCCCAGCCACTGAACGCCTAGCACCATGTCGTACTCATCGAGGGGGAGGTCGTGGAGGTCAATGACGAACGCCTCCTCGCCGATGCGGATGTGCTGGTTCATGGCGCTGCCCGGGGAGGGGATGCGCTCGCCGTTCGCCATGGTCACAGACAGGCCCATGCACTTGCTGAGAGTAATGCCCGCTCGACGTTCCATGTCGACGTCGATGAAGTTGTGGGACGAGCCGCAGTCGAGGAGTGCGACTGCCATGACGTCCCCTACAGAGACGAACACCTTCATTGTCTGGACGCTGTTGACGGTGAAATTCCATCAACCTAGCCATGAGTTTACCTTCGGTGTTGACATGAGTTTTATACTTCATCCATTGGTACTAACCCCCTTGATATAACAAGTTCATTCATGCATGTCAGTTTTGGAGTTAGTGTTTATGCCGGGTTTTGACGTTGAAAGCAAGACTTCCGGGATAAGTTCATCAAGAACCTTGTGACAAGACCTTGAAGCCCCGTACAAGTTATGCAATGAAGCAAACTTGACTCCAAGAAGCCCAAGGACCAAACCCGAGAAGATAATAAACTTTGAGGACCTTCCCAGAAAAGTGTCGAATCTTGCGGGACCAGGAGCTACATCCAACTCGGAGAGAAACTGACGACAAGGGCCCACATGCAGAAGGGGGGAGGATCTAGAAGACTCAGGAAACCGACATAGGGCAAAGGAGGCAGGCAACTGAGCCGGGATGGGCCCAGGCTGGTCAGCCTATTCCAGGGCTCGGTTACCTCCCCTTTGACCTAGCCGTCATTCGGGCTATTTATAGCCCCGGGGTCGAGAGCCACACATCGATCAATTCGTCATCGGCCGCCAAGGAGTAGAGAAGAGAGGGACACCATCTCGGAGAGGAGAGGGTCGAGCTAGTTGACTAGGGTCTCCCTAGCCGACGTGGGAACCTTGCAAGGAAGACCACGTCGGAGTTCCCGGAGCTAGAAGCAAGATCAAGGTAGGATCCCGGTGGTGATCTTGTTCATGTATCATTATACTAGTTGATGTATAAAGTTGAATCCGATTCTTAGCGACTAAGTGTTTCTCTGAAGTCTTCGTTTTCGACCGGCTTTGCTTATTTTAGATCTATTCTCGAGATAGATCATATAGGGTGTTCTTGTAGCCGCGGTGGCTAGAGGTGCACGCCTGATCTTCCGAAAGAACTCGACTTGTCCTCGGACTTGCCCTAGACTACCCGCATGAATAGGAGTATGTCGTGACAGAACAAGGGCTCTGAAAGGCGGGCGTTTTCGGAGTCGGACGGGAAACCACGATTTAAAGAGGCTTCTAATGAGATTTGATTTGATACTTCTTCTTTTGCTTGGAACTTCAACAAAAGGCTTAACCTTATCTCTCTAGATTGGTTTATCTACCCCCTCTATCTTTGTTACCTCCGGTCTTTAGTAGATTAGATTTGTTCTTGTGTTGATTCTTATGATTAGATGCATTAGGGTTTTATCTCTCTGTTGACGGTGAAAATCCGTCAACCTAGCCATTAGTTTACATTCGGTGTTGGCATGAGTTTTATACCTTATCCATTGGTACTAACCCCAGTGGTATAACAAGTTCACGTGTGCATGTCGGTTTTGGAGTTTAGTGTTTATGCAGGGTTTTAGTGTTGAATGCAAGACTTTCGGGATAAGTTCATCAAGCACCTCATGACAAGACCTTGAAGCCCCGTACAAGTCATGCAATGAAGCAAACTTAACTCCAAGAAGCCGGGGACTTGATCCGAGAAGACGACGGACTCCGAGGACCCGACCGTAAAAGTCTCGAATCTTGCAAGACAAGGAGTTGAGTCCAATTCGGAGAGAAACCGACGACATGGACCTACATGCAGAAGGGGGAAACATCCAAGAAGCAAGGGAACCGACGTGGAGCGAAGGAGCCCTCGGGCTGGGCCTAGATGGGCCCAGGCCGGCCGGCCCAGTCCGGTCGGCCCAGGCCCATCCAGGGCCCAAATGCCCCCTCCTTTGCCCTAGCCGCCAATCGGGCTATTTATAGCCCCCTGACCGAGAGCCTCGCAGAGAAGATTTCGTGATCGGCCGCCGAGGAGCAGAGAAGAGAGGGACACCATCTCGGAGAGGAGAGGGTCGAGCTAGTTGACTAGGGTTCCCCTAGCCGACGGGGGAACTGTCGTATGGACCTCCCTGGGCCCACTACCTCGGTGGGTACCAGGACCGACTACTCGGTGGGCCCCTGGGACTACCCGGCTTGCGCTACACGGCACCTGAAGGCGTGGAGCACAAGGACAACACAGGAGTAGTACTCGGTTAGGACTCTGTACACGTTCCGCACTGTGTAGAGGTCTCCTAGACGTACTCGACTAGTACTCCTTCCCTACTCCGACTTGTAACCCTGCCTCCCGGACTATATAAGGCGAGGCAGGGACCGATCTCAGGATCACCTCATCCAATCTCAACTCACGGCGCACTATTGCACCATCCTGTAATCGTGCCCTATCAATCCAGAGCTACGCAGCATACAGGACGTAGGGTATTACGCACCTCGCGGCCCGAACCTGTCTAAATTGTGTGCCACGTGTCTCTTCCTTCGAGTTACCGATCTCGGCGAGTCACATTCATCTACTTCGGGTACCCCCCCGTAGTAGGTTGCCGGTCCAAAACACCGACACCGGCGCGCCGGTAGGGGCTCTCGCTCGAGATCACATGGCGAACTCGACGGCTTCCGTTCACATCAAGCCAACCGTCGCCTTCAACCGCGGCGACACCTTCGTCTTCGGCGCCCCGGGTCCGCACGCCGATGGCGCGGGCTCCTTCCGGCGCCGCTTGATCATGCAACCCGACTCGAGGACGAGCCTTGTGACGCTTCCCCGAAGTTGTCACGGGCAAGCTCGCCGGCAAGTTCGGCGAAATTTCGCTTTCCAACCTCCACGCCGACTTCGAGCTCGAGTCCATCTCCAACTCGAACCCGACGTCGCCATGGGCCATCGCATGCGAGCCGGCTTCTCGGCCATCGCGGCGGTCCCCTCTCCATGCCGCCGCTCGCGCGTGGCCCTCGCGTTCCCGGCGGGCCCGCACGGAGGCTTCTACACCACGCCGGGCCGCAAGGAGCCCGTAACCGAGTACAACTCGGACTCCGACGCCGTCCCCAACCGCGTCTCGGACTCCAGCCCTCTCTCCGAGTTCTACTCGAACCCGGACTACGAGTTCGACTTCGGGTCGGACCCCCGAGGAGCTCGAGTCCGAAGATGACTCCTCCGAGCTTCCCTTGTCGGGGCCGACCTGCGGGCTGGTTATAAGATCGACGCCGGCCGGAAGATACGTCTACTGGCCAGACCGCAAGCCCGCTGAGCTGACAAAGGAGGACTCACGCTACGTCGCCTACATCGACTCGCTACCGTTCCGGAGGGAACACCACTAGCCCAGGCTGACTCAAACACACCAACTGAGGTGGCACCTTCTGAGCCAAGCTTGGGTACCCCTGATCGTCAAGTCTTCATGGCTGCCGGCGACACCTCGGGAACCTCGAGCACGGCCGCGGACAAGTACTTGGAGGACATCTCCGCGACGAGCCGTCCGCCGATGCCCCGCGGACGAGACCGACGCCAACGGGGACGCCCGGCGCGAACGTAACAGGAAGCGCAACGAACGACGCCGGCGGCTCGAGAGAACAACCTTCCCATCCGCAACCTTGCGGAAGCTCTCGGCGCTGAGAGCGAGTCCACACCACTCCCGAGCAATGCCTCATGTCGATCACAACGATCGCACGCCGTGCTCGGGGGCATACGAGCCGGGGAGGTCATCGCCAAGCTCGGCCGAAGAAGCCTACTTCATGCGGGTAGACAAGAGAGTCGGCCAACCTCTCCCGGCTAAGCCTCGCGACAACGAAGCTACCGGTCGCGGTGTTGACCCCGGTCCCTAACCGTACTCGTGGCGACATCCCGGTCCGACCCAAACCGTCGACGCTCCACCGCCGGCGGGCCCTCACGGCAAGACAACGGCAACCGGGAAGTCGTCCAGGCAACCGTGCCCGGCCGGTGGCGGCGGCAACGACCCCCGACGGCGGCGGCGGCCGACGGCGGCGGCTCCCAACCACGGGGCCAACAAGAAAGGCCGGAGGCGGCGGCGCGCGGCGGCCGCGGCCACGCGCACGGCCACGCCTCCGGCGCCTCTCGTGGCGGGGTACGATGCTCGCCGCAGAATCGAGGAATTACGGCAAAAGAAGTCGACGACCGCTGCTGAAGGCGACGGCTTCCCCCGCTTTCTCACCCCGCTTCGCAACCTCGCTCCTCCCCGATAAGTTCAAGCCTTTGGGGATCACCAAGTACGACGCGAAGCAGGATCCTATCCAGTGGCTCCGATGCTACGCTCTCTCCATCGAGAACGCTGGCGGCAACAGCGACACCAAGTGCCTCTACTTCCCCTTCGCTCGGACCAAGCCCCCACTCACGTGGCTCGAGTCGCTGGACAAGCACTCAATCGACAAGTGGGACCAGCTGAAGGAACAGTTCACGAGCAACTTCGCGGCGCCATGGGCCGTTCGGGTACTCGCATGGACCTCGCCATGATCAAGCGAGAACAAGGCGAGACCCTCCGCAAGTACATGCGCCGCTTTTTCGACAAGCGCGCTACCGTCGTGGACGTCACCGACAAGGAGGTCATCGACCTCTTCCGGACGGCCTCTACCATCGCCGCACCTTCGAAGACTTCGGTCGTCGCCGCCCCCGGTCCATTCCCCACCTCAAGGACATGATCACGTCCTGGGCGGATGAAGAGGACAAGGCCAACGCCAAGTACGACGCCATCCGCGGCAAGTCCAAGCGAGAACCGGGCGGCGGCGGCGCGGCCAATCCAAACCAAGGCGGCCGCAACAACAACAACAACAACAACAACTTCTCGGGTTCCAACCGCAAGCGCAAGCCAGACAATACCGTTGCGGCTATCCAGCGCCCTCCGAAAGGGAACTCGAAGAAGAATTCCGGCGGGTTCAAAGACCTGCTGAAGGAGAAGTGCCCGTGGCACCCGAACGGCAACCACACTACCGAGCAGTGCTACCAGCTCAGGCATGCACTCAAGGATACGCCGGAGCCACCGCACCCTCACGATCAGAAGAACAAGAAGAAGGACGGCGACGACTTCCAAGAACCCGAGAAGACCGTCAACGTCCTCTTCGGCGGACTACCCAGCAGGCGGGAGCAGAAGGCTACTCGCCGTGAAGTGATGTCCATTGAACCAGCGGTTATGACCCCTCTCAGGTGGTCAGAGACACCCATCACCTTCTCCCGCGCGGACCAATGGACCGGCTTCTCCGAACCAGGACGTTTCCCTCTCGTCCCGAAACCGACAAAGTGGCGGGCTCTAAGCTCAACAAGGTGCTCATCGACGGCGGAAGCGGGCTCAACGTCCTCTTCACCAAGACTCGAAGAAGATGAACCTTGACGTCACCCCCATGCTCAACAAGAGCGACATGCCTTTCTACGGCATCGTCCCGAGCAACGCGGCCATCCCACTAGGCTCGGTGGTACGCCCGCTACCTTCGGGGCATCTCGCGACAACTACCGCACCGAGTACATCAAGTTCGAGGTCGCGGATATCGAGACTTCCTACCATGCCATCCTCGGCGGGCCGGCCATCGCCAAGTTCATGGCGGTGCCCCACTACACATACTTGGTACTCAAAATGCCAAGTCCGGTCGGCGTACTCTCCCTCCAAGGGGACTTGAAGATCTCTCACGACCGCGATACGGAGGCCGTGGTGATCGCTTCAACAAATCAAGTACCCACCCCAATGATGGAGGTCTACGCCGCGTCGAAGAAGCTTGCCACAAGCGAACTCGACATCCCGCAGAAGTCCGACGGCGCCAACAAGCCTCGGCCACCCGAGGAGGTACTCGTCAAGTCTGGTCGACCTCGGAACGGCGACCCCACCAAGACCACCACCATCGGGGCCGGCCTCGACCCCAAATAGGAAGACGCGCTCATCGGCTTCCTTCGGGCTAACCGCGACATCTTCGCGTGGAAGCCGACGGACATGCCGGGAGTGCCCGGGGAGCCGATCGAGCACCGCCTCAACGTCGACCCAAAGGCCACCCCAAGCGACAAGCACCTCCGACGCTTCGCCGACGACGGACGGGACGCCATCAAGAAGGAGCTCGCCAAGCTACTCGGCCGCCGGCTTCATCGGAGAAGTCTTCCATCCCGAGTGGCTCGCCAACCCCGTCCTCGTCCGCAAGAAGAACTCGAACGAGTGGAGGATGTGTGTCGACTACACCGACCTCAACAAGCACGCGCCCCAAGGACCCCTTCGGGTTGCCGCGGATTGATCAAGTCATCGACTCCACGGCGGGCCGCGACTCGCTCTGCTTCCTCGACGCTACTCCGGTACCACCGGATCGCAATCAAGGAAGAGGACCGGAGAAGACCGCGTTCATTACCCCGTTTGGCGCGTCTCGCTACACGACCATGTCATTCGGGGCCGAAGAACGCCGCGCCACATATCAACGGGCCATCCGGAGCTCGCTTCAAGCGGCAACTCAACAAGAACGTCGAGGCCTACGTGGATGACGTGGTTGTCAAAACCGGGGACTCCGGTACCCTCATCGACGACCTTGAACGGACCTTCGCATCACTACGCGAGTACCGCCGGAAGCTCAACCCGAACAAGTGCGTCTTCGGCGTACCTTCGGGTAAACTACTCGGCTTCATCATCGGCCCGGCGCGGCATCGAAGCCAACCCCGAGAAGATCTCCGCCATCACCGAAGCATGAAAGCTCCCACGAGCATCAAGGACGTCCGTAAGCCGATGGGGTGCATGGCGGCATTGAACGATTCATCTCGAAGCTAGGAGAACGGGGTCTCCCCTTCTTCAAACTACTCAAGCACCACGAGAAGTTCGTTTGGACTGCGGAGGCGGACCAAGCCCTTGCCCGGCTCAAGGACTTCCCGTCGAAGCCGCCGGTCCTCACGGCTCCCTACAAGGGCGAGCGCCTCTTGCTCTACCTTGCCGCGACTACTCACGTGGTCGCATCGCCATCGTTGTCGAGCGGCGGGGAAGACGGCCACGCCTACCCGGTCCGGCGCCCCGCCTACTTCGTCGGCGAGGTTCTATCGAGTCCAAGGCTCGCTACCGGCCCCGTGCGAAAGCTTCGTACGCTCTACTCATCACCTCGCGGAAGCTACGACACTACTTCCGGGAGTACTCGGTCTCCGTCGTCACCGACTACCCGCTCGGCGACATCCCGAGGAACCCGCACGCCACCGAAGGATCTCCAAATGGGCCGTCGAGCTCGGCGCCCTCACCATAGACTTCAAGCCACGCACGGCCATCAAGTCGCAAGCTCTAGTCGACTTCATGGCGAGTGGCGGGAGAACCGCCTACCTGCTCCCACCGTGCGACCGAGCATTGGGTGATGTACTTTGACGGCTCACTCAACCTCGAGGGCGCGGCGCAGGAGTGCTCCCCGATCTCTCCAACGGGCGAACAACTAAAGTACGTCCCGCATCTTCCGGAAGGTCTCGAACAATGAAGCCGAGTACGAAGCTCTCCTACACGGGCTCCGCCTCGCGGCTTCACTTGGCATCAAGCGGCTACTAGTCTACGGCGACTCCGCGGTGGTCATCAACCAAGTCAACAAGTCCCGGGACCGCAACAAGGAGAACATGGACGCCTACGCCTAGAAGTCCGCAAGCTCGAGAACAAATTCTATGGTCTCGAGTTCCATCACATCGTCCGCGACAACAACGTTGCAGCGGACGTCCTCTCGAAGCTTGGATCCACCCGCGCCCAAGTACCCGCGGGCGTCTTCGTCCATGAGCTTCACGCGCCATCCATCCCGGAGCCGGCGCCACCGACCACTGCCCCCGCCCACCAACCACTGGGCAGGAGGTCATGATGATCGACGTGGACTGGAGGCAACCCTTCATCGACTACCTCAGCGAGCAGAAGGTCCCCTCCGACAAGAACGCGGCCGAACAACTCGTCCGCCGCGCCAAGTCTTACGTCCTCGTCGGCGACAAGCTTTACAAGCGAGGCGCGTCGTCCGGGAGTACTCATGAAGTGCGTCCCTCGCGAAGAAGGCAAGGACATCTTGGAGGAGATCCACAAGGGCGTCTCGCGGCAACCACGCGTCCTCCCGCACGCCGGTCGGCAAGGCCTTCCGGCGAGCCTTCTACCGGCCCACGCCCGGGCGATGCCGAAGAACTCGTCGAAGGTGCCAAGGATGTCGGTTCTTCGCCAAGCAACAGACACGTCCCCGCCTACAAGCTAGTCACCATACCGCCAACCCGGCCCTTTGCCTCGCCGGGGGCTCGACATGATTGGGCCACCGCCAACCGCGCCAGGGAGGATTCAACGAGGGTGCGGTGGCTATCGACAAGTTCACCAAGTGGATCGAGGTCAAGCCGGTCACATGCCCCAAAGATGACGAGTACTCGACTTCTCGGATGAACTTGTACACCGCTACGGGCTACCCCACCGCATCATCACGGACACCGGGGTCCAACTTCAACAACCACCGGTTGCGGGAGTACCGCGAGAACGCCGGGATCGACGTCGGATACGTCTCCGTCGCCCACCCACGGGCCAACGGACAAGTCGAGCGCGCCAATGGGATGGTGCTCGACGCCCTCAAGAAGCGGCTACACGACGCCGCTAACTCAAAAGGGGGCAAGTGGATCAAGGAACTACCCAACGCACTGCGGGGGCTGCGCGACTCAACCATCCAAGCCAACGGGGCAATCCCCCTACTTCTCCGGTCTATGGCTCGAAGCCATCCTCCCTGCCCGACGTCATATGGAACTCGCCGGCGGTGGAGCACTACGACGAAGGCGTCTCGGAGGACGACGCCAGACGAGTTGATATCAACGGCCTCGAAGAAGCTCGCCGTGCCGCCCTCGTCCAATCGGCAAGGTACCCGGAGGGTATCCGACGCTACCACGATCGCAACGTCAAGGAACGCTCCTTCAACGTTGGAGATCTTGTCCTCCTCCGTATCCCGAACACGGAAGGACTTCACAAGCTCGGCTCCCCTCGGGAAGGCCCCTTCACCGTGGCTAAGGTGACCGGCCGGGCTCCTACCGCCTCCAAACACTTGAAGGCGAAGAAGTCAACAACTCGTGGAACGTCGACCAACTCTGTCGATTCTACGCCTAGTCTAAACGACTACTCCGGGTTCAAGTCCACGCGACTACATCAACACCCCCTTGCCGCGAGGCGACCCTCCGGTCCCGGCTTCAAGTCTCCGACTACTCTCCTCCCGAGTCCGGCCCCATGCGGCTACCTACGGACACCGGGCTGCAACGAGCATCAAGGACTCTAGCAGCGGTCTACCAAGAGACCACACTCCAAGATCCATCCCCGCACGGCTACCTACGGATCTACGATCCAGCCTACACGGCTACCTACGGATCACTCGCTGCAAGCGGCTACCCGCTCCGACCACCACTCGAGTACCAGTAAGCGGCCTCCGGTCCGGCGACTACTTGTAATTACGGCCCCGGCCACCCGTGTGTACTTCTTCGGTAATAAAGCTTGATTGTTTATCAACTTCTTTCTCGTCTACTCCCCGCTACGGGACCACTAAGCCGAGTACTACTACTCGCACCTACTCCACGATGGGCGCTCCGCACTGCGAGATCGTGGTTACGAGTACTCATTGATGGAACATCACATTTCATTGATATATGAAAAAGTTCATTACAAGCGTTTCCTATACAACTACGGCTACTAGCTATCTATGCGGGGCTACCGGAGGTTCAACTTATCGGCTACCGCTCCGCGATGGGAGCCATCTGCTCCAGCAACTCGCGTACTGCTCATCCGAGCAGTTGGCGGCTACCCCGCCGGCGACTACCTCCACCGGGGCCTTCGGGAAGTACGACTTCATGAAGGCCAGCACCTGCTTCGGGATTGACTTGGCCATGTGCTTCACATAGGCGGCCAGCCGGCTTGGCGCCTCACGAAGTCGATCCGCCAACGGAGCGATCTTGGGGCCGCCCGGGGTGCGGCACCGGGAGCCTCGCGATCGGGGAGGGCGACCTCTTCAAGGTCCTTCGGTCGGGCCGGAGCGCCTCGCGATCTTCGTTCAACTTCGCAAAGATTTGTAGCGATTGACGAGGTCTCTATCAGATGCAATTCGCAACTCCATGTGCTTCTCGCACTCGAAGGCTAGCTCCTTGTAGTCGAGTTCAAGTACCTGGCGGGCTTCTTGCTCCCGGTAGAAGAGATTCTTCATGCTGACCTCCGAGCCTTTCAGTCGCTCCACCTGGCTTTCGAGTTCTGCAACACCGGAACACAACAACGGGTCAGAGCTTGATGACTCCCAACAAGTACCCGACAAGTCAAGAGCCATACCTTTATTCTTGTTGCGGAGGCCTTTGTTCTTCCGCACCAGCTCGTCGCCCTTCGCCTGCAAGTCCATCACATCGTTGTGGTACTTGGCGAAGGCGGCGTCAAGCTTCGACTGCATGGCGGCCGCGTGCTTCCTCGACTTCATGAGCTGCTCCTCCAGGGCTTCAGCTCGCAGTACCGTGTCGCCGTAGCCTTGCAGTAGATTCGACTTCTCGCGGGATCGCTCCGCGACGTCCTGCACAAGACAAGTCCAAGTCAAGCCGAGTACTCAACGCAAAGGGCTGACTACTAGGGAGGCAACGGCCACGTACCTTCATCCTTTGTTCGGCTCGCCGCATCGCCTCCAGATGCTGCGCCAACACCGCCGGCTCGACGAGATCGTCGGCAAGCAGCTCAATCCCGCCACGGCTACTCGGCGTAGCCTCCGTCATTGGCGCCGAGCGGATAGGCTCCGCGTCTTGGATCTCGGGGGATCGGATTGCCACCTCCAGGGCAACCCCCCGGCGACGTGGTAGCCGCCTCCCCCTCGGCGGACTTCTCGACGGTTTCCCCCCATGGGCTCGGGGGCTCCTACCGCAGGCCTGCGGGGCTTCGGTGTCAACTCCTCGCATGGGCACCCCCGCAGGGGATGTCACCTCCTTCGGCGCCCGTCACCAAGGAACACGCGCATCGCTATCTACGACTACTCTTTTTGGGGCTCTACAGCTTCAGGAGGAGTACTCACCTTCGACTACGACCGCCTCTGGCAGCGGCGCTTCGGCAGCTGGGGGCTCGGTCGCGACTTGGGCTTCTGGAGCGGGCTCCTCGACGAGCGGCGCGGCCTTTTCTGCTTCTGCTGCCGTGGGCTCCTCTCCGTCCCAGCTCAAGTCCGTGGATCTTCTGCACAAGTATCCACAGAGGGTCGGCGTCAGATAAAATCGACTGCTACAATGAGTACTACTCATGAAGGCGTGGTACTTACAAGTTCGACCGGAC
Source organism: Cenchrus americanus (assembly GCA_947561735.1). NCBI lineage: Eukaryota > Viridiplantae > Streptophyta > Magnoliopsida > Poales > Poaceae > Cenchrus > Cenchrus americanus. The sequence continues at coordinate 120,843,946 of OX387242.1, read as the reverse complement.
GATAGTCACGGCCGGAGCACCGAGGATGCTGGCGATATCAACCAGTCCACCCTCGGCGGGCGTTTCTTCCTCCGCCTCTCCGACTACCGCCTCCTCCACGGCGGCGGCGGCCGCGCGCGGAGTTTTCGCGCCCCTCGCGGCTTCCACCTCTTCAACGGCGGCGGTCGCGGGTACTCGCTCCCCTTCGGGGCGGGGGGGCGGCGCTCCGGGCGCGCCGAGAAGTTCTTCGACGGTGGGGGGGGGCCGGACTTCGGCTTCCGGCCGGTTCCCCCACCGTGGGCCACATGCCCTCATCGCCTTCCTCCACGGGCTCGCCGGCGGCCTCTCCCCGCACACAAGGACGACTACTCGTCGGCACCGTACTCGATCACCGGGTACTCGACTACTTTGCTCAAGATGACTTACCTGCGGAGGCGTGGTCTCCGAGACCTTCATCTTCTTTGCTACCCGCTTCTTGGCGGGGGTTGCGCGGCTTCCTCGGCGGCGCGGCAAGGCTAGCCTCCGGGCTAGCCGGGAGGGTCTTGGATGAGAGGTACATGAGGCAAGCCCGGACGGCTAAACCTCGACCGCGGCTCGGAAGCGGTCTCGCAGCCGTCTCCTCGTCTTCTTCGTCATCGGAGGTATCCTCCACGATGACGGGATCGTCGTCGTCTCCGACTACTCGGCGCTCCTTCACCTTCTCCACCGTTGGGATCTCAATTCCGCTCGGTGGTGGCTGCGGCTCGGAGACAAACCGCTTCACATCATCCTGCGCAAAAGACACAAAAGCGTCAGCAACTCTGCTACAAGTGCCTACTACTCGACGAGGGGGGTACGGCTACTTACCTCGTTGGGCGGGCGCGCGGCGGAGTACTCCTCGACAGGGCACGCCGTGTACTCCGGCATGTCCTTGAAGATCCTCGACAACCTCTCGATGATGTCGTTGTCCTCAATTTCGCCCCCCGGCATCCGCGACGTGTCGTCGTCGCCGGTGTACTCGAAGCCCATCGTATCCCTCGCCATCAGCGGCTGGATCCGGCGCGTCATGAAGCCGAAGGCCACGTGTTCGGCCCTCGGCCCCGCATCCCGCAGTCTTGATGCGTGCTAGCAACTCCCGGAGCCGGAGCCCCTCCCCGCATGGTGGGCTCCGTGTTCCACCACTCTTGGTGCCTGGGCTGCCGCCCGCTCGGCTTCGGTAGCTCGGGATGGTGGTTCGTGATGTAGAACCACCTCGTCTTCCGATCCGGTGTTGGAGTCCACGAGCTTGTACGCCAGGTACTGCTCCGCGGCATCCTCCCTCAGCTGGATCCCGGCCCCTCCGACTACTCTGGGGTTGGAGGCGCTGGGCTGCGGCTTCACGCGGAAAAACTTCCGGAAGAGAATCCAGTGCGGTTTGATTCCCAAGAAAGCTTCGCAGAAGTGGACGAAGACGGAAGTGTGGAAGATACCGTTGGGGTTCAAGTTGAGGTACTCGATGCCATAGTACCTGAGAAGCCCCTTGAAGAAGTCACTCGCTGGGAGCGCAAGACCGCGCTCCACGAAGCGCGAGAACATCGGGATCTCGTCTTGTGCCTTCTCCATCGGATAGGGATCTCCCGCGGCGGATCTCCACATGTCGATCTCCTTCTCCCCGATGAAACCGCCGTTCAACGGGGGGTCGCAAGTCTTCGGTCTTCACCTTCGATTTTTTCCACTCGCGGCTTGGGTCAGCGCGCGGCGGAGATATGGGCGGCGCCGCTCCGGTGCCGGCCGCGACAGCCTCTGCATGGCTCCTCTTCTTCCCGCCGGCTTTCGACGTCTTCGACGGGGATGGCTTCATCCTCCAAGAACAGGGGGTCTTCACTCGCATCCGCTCGGGGGCTACCCTACAGCTTTCGGGTGGCGATGCGCTCGGATCTACTACGGCGGCAGTGCTCGCTGGAGTGGATCTACTTCAAGATTCAAGTGGCGAATGACTGCGGCTCACTTGGGTGAAAAACCCTAAGGGTTTCGGCTTGTATTTATAAGCCAAAGCGCCTCCGTAGCGGGCGGCTGGATTAGTCCACACGCGGCTGACTCAGCGGCTGCGCGTGACTCTTCGTATTCCACTAGTCGACGCGCCTCATCTCGGGGGCTCGGCTACTTCTACTCGACTACCTGGGACGCGGCTAGTCTCAAGAGCATCTCAGGACACATTCTCCAAGAAGACCCTTCAATTCGAGAGGAAGTACTCGACTCAAGGCTCGGGGGCTCCGTGCCACGTGTCCTTCGGTTTTTTCTCTCCGGATTTTTCGGGATTTTCTCGCCAAGACTTCGGATAGATCCTCGCCCGCAGCCCGCGGCTCGAGGCTCGGGGGCTACTCCACGTGGATGGCGGTTCTGCAAATCGCATCTTCTTGACGGCTCCGGCTTCAAGACAAGGCAGGCATTTTTGAAGACCTTCAAAGGCAGATTTCAAGGGCGCTTGGGACTACTCGAGAAGACTTCAAGATTGCTCAAACATCAGCTGGAGTACATTCCAGCCTCGGGATGCTTCGACTACTCTTGAGGACTTTTGACTTGTAGCACTCAGGGACGCTTGAGGACTACTTGTTAAGGCCTTCAAGACTACTTGAAGCTATCCTTCTCGACTACAAAGTACTCGGGGGCTTGTCGTATGGACCTCCCTGGGCCCACTACCTCGGTGGGTACCAGGACCGACTACTCGGTGGGCCCCTGGGACTACCCGGCTTGCGCTACACGGCACCTGAAGGCGTGGAGCACAAGGACAACGCAGAGTAGTACTCGGTTAGGACTCTGTACACGTTCCGCACTGTGTAGAGGTCTCCTAGACGTACTCGACTAGTACTCCTTCCCTACTCCGACTTGTAACCCTGCCTCCCGGACTATATAAGGCGATGCAGGGACCGATCTCAGGATCACCTCATCCAATCTCAACTCACGGCGCACTATTGCACCATCCTGTAATCGTGCCCTATCAATCCAGAGCTACGCAGCATACAGGACGTAGGGTATTACGCACCTCGCGGCCCGAACCTGTCTAAATTGTGTGCCACGTGTCTCTTCCTTCGAGTTACCGATCTCGGCGAGTCACATTCATCTACTTCGGGTACTCCCCGTAGTAGGTTGCCGGTCCAAAACACCGACAGGAACCTTGCACGGAAGACCACGTCGGAGTTCCCGGAGCTAGAAGCAAGATCAAGGAAGGATCCCGGTGGTGATCTTGTGTATGTATCATTGTTATAGTTGAATTATCAAGTTGAATCTTTTCCTAGCGATCAAGTGTTTCCTCGAAGATTTCGTTTTTCGATCGGCTTTGTTTATTCCAATTCTATTCTCGAGATAGATTACATAGGGTGTTCTTGTAGCCGCGGTGGCTAGAGGTACACGCCGGATCTTCCGAAAGAATCTCGACTTGTCTTTTGACTCGCCCTAAGCTCTCCGCATGAATAGGGATACGTTGTGACAGAACGGGGGTCTCGAAAGGCGGATGTTTTCGGATTTGGACGGGAAACCACGATTTAAAGAGGCTTCTATTAAGATTCGATTTGCTACTTCTTCTCTTGCTTGGAACTTCAACAAAAGGCTTACCCCCGATCCCTCTAGATCGGTTTATCTACCCAATCTTACTTTGTTTTCTCCGGTCTTTAGTAGATTAGATTCGTTTCGTGTCTTTTACTTAGATGCATTAGGGTTTCTTTTATCGAAGATTGGAGTTAGTTGGCTTTATTAGATTAAGTTTTGCGTCACACATTTGTTCCACGGATTCGATACCTTGGGTTCACCACTCGAGGGAAGAAGGGTCCCTTGACTACGACGGGAGACTTGTACGCTTGCGAGTCACAAACGAACTTTGATACAATTATTAACCGTCAACAAGCCCCTTTTTCTGGCGCCGTTGCCGGGGAACAAGTGATCAAGATTTGATTTTTTATTGCCTTTTTGTAATTTTCAGTTTTCTCTTTGTTTTTATTTTTGCATCTACTAAATTTTGATCATCCTCAAAATACATCTAATCTAGTTTGTCTAACCCTAGTTTTTATAGATTTGTTTTTACTTTCTAGTTTTTTTTGCATACTTTGTTTATTGCTAACCCTAACGGAGATGGACGGCTACCTCTCCAACAAACCCAATAATTTTGTGGATGATCCGGAAAAAACTTTACGAGCTAAGGAGACGCGAAGCACATCAAGCTAAAAAGCCGGATTTTGTAGATTCGGAGTCGGAAGACAAAGGATCGCAGGAATCTCCGAAGAATTCACCACCTCAAAGTCCTCGGGAGAATCGACTTCCACCGATGGGTGACCAACCACCGCAAGAACGCAAGATTGGGGAGCTATGCACCCCAGACATCATCGACCTACCAATCTTGAACCTTGAGGAGATCGGAAGACCGTTCGAGATCAAGACCTCAACAATCCGCATGGTGCAACATTCACCCTTCACCGGTAAAGAGGATCCGAACCTTCACCTCCAAGCATTCATTCAACTATGTCAGACTTTCAACATGGATGGGGTGACTCAAGACCAAATGAGGGCAAGGCTTTTTCCGTTCTCACTACTCGGGAAGGCTTTGCAATGGTTCCACTCTCAACCGGCGGAGACGGTGCAAAATTGGAACACGTTGATGAAGGCTTTCATGAAGGAATACTACTCACCGGGTAAAACTCAAAGCTTGCGTAATAAGATTACCACCTTTGTTCAATATCCTACGGAAACTATCTCGGAGGCATTCGAGCGCTTCAACGAGTACACCTGAGCGGTTCCACATCACAAGTTCCCGAAAGAAGACCTCGTGCAAAAGTTCTATCAAGGACTCACCATGGCGTCAAGGACGATCATCGATGCATCGGCGGGAGGATCCATCATCGAACTTACACCGACGGAAGCTTTCACGCTATTCAAGAAGGTCGTGGATAATGACACGTGGGCGTCGTCCGGGCGCCTACATCCGGTTCAACCCACGGGGAACGTCAAAGGAGTCTTGCAAGTGGAGAAGGAGAACATACTTGAAGGCAAGATCGACTCGCTCATGAGGAGGTTGGAGAAGATGGAGGTGGAAAAGAAAGAGGCTCAAGACTTGAAGGCCGCCGAAGCAAGGTCCACATGTGAAGAATGTGGAGAGTATGGCCATGTCCGCAAAGATTGTCCGGAGGAAGCCAAAGTGCTCGACTACATGAGGAAGGGAGAATTGCCGAACTTCCGCTACGGGCAAGGTAGGCCTCAATTTAATGCAAGCTCATCTATTCCTAATGCGGTTCCGCTTCGTATACAATTGAAGGAGTTCATGGATGAGCAAGCTAAGATCAACAAGGACACCGTCACCAAGTTCAAGACCATAGACAAGGTGTTGGAGAACATCGATAGCAAAGTGACGGAGGTCGGAAGTTCCAATCATCAAGTGCTCAACATGATGAAGATGCTCGAGACGCAAGTTGGACAACTTGCGGGGCGCCTCACCAATGATGAAGGGAAGCTTCCGGGACAACCCAAATGTCCCGAATCAGCAAAAGCCATTCAAACACGTTCGGGGAAGGAGACCGAAGATCCGGAACGTTCCGCGGGAGCAAGGAAGCTTAAACCATCCACCGGGGTGGAAGGAGCTGCTAAAGAGAAGGTTACGGGGATCGTCACCGAGGAACCCGAATTTGAGATGCCGGAGGAAGACACGAGGATACCGCAACTCAAGCCACGCTACTTCCGAGGTAAACTTGACAACCACTTTGAGAAGTTTGTGGAAGTTGTGCGTAGACTTAGCATCAACATGCCGTTACTAGATGCCCTACAAGTACCTACATATTCTCGTTACTTTAAAGATATACTTGCAAATAAATATGAGATAGCAACACTCGGGGTAGATCATGTCAAGATGTTCGAGGAGTGTAGTGCCGCTATTGCTAATGGGCTGGAAAAGCAAAAAGACCCCGGGTGCCCTACAATTCCATGTTCAGTTGGTTCTTTCAACTTCGAGAAGGCGTTATGCGACCTTGGAGCTAGTGTAAGCGTCATGCCGAGGGATGTGTTCGAGAAGCTACGCCTACAAATGGAGCCTACGGGAATATGTTTGGAGTTGGGAGACAACTCCATTCGCTATCCCTTGGGCATTGCTGAAGATGTACCCGTGAAGATTGGACACCACTACATCCCCGTCGACTTCGTTGTGCTCGAGATGGGAGAGAGGGAGAAGCCGCCGCTCATCCTAGGGAGGCCGTTCCTCAAGACCGTGGGAGCTACTATTGATGTTGGCAAAGGGGAGATCATGTTCGATATCAACGGAGAAAGGAGTTCCTTCAAGTTCCGTCCAAGGATTGAGGCATGCAACATGATTGGAGTGAAGGGAAAACCAAAACAAACGGAGGGGCTGAAAAAGAAGAAGGAGCCGAAAAAAATGAACGTAAAGAAAATCAAAGAAGGTGTTGCATCCGTCAAGACAAAGGAAGAGAAGCCGCCGCGTGAAGACCAAAAAAATGACTAAGCCAACTAAGCCGGAAGACAAGCCCGCGCCCAAGATGGTGCGGAAGTGGGTACCCAAGATTGCAACGCCCGCAAAGAGCGTTGATCCGGAGTAATCAAGTGAAGAAGTCTAGCTATAGACTATAAACAAAGCGCTAGGCGGGAGGCAACCCGTTTCGTCGAGTCAAGAATAAGCTACCGGGAGGACAACCCGATTCCAGGTTTTTCGAGTATTTTTAATAATTTAGTTTTTGAGTTTTATTACGCAAAGACATTAGACTTAGAAGTGGTTGAACAATATTAGAGACATAATTCTTGATTGAATGTTTGCTTTATCATAAACACTTTACATGAACCCTCCTCTGTGCTTGTTTTGTTCTTTTCTTTTCGAGAAACCTCAACCAAATAATTTCAGAACCTAACTCAACCTTTCACCCTCATTATGGTGCTGAGGTTGACTTATTTTTCATGCTAAAACCACACGAGTAGAGCCACGATTTATATTTAGGTGTTAATAAAATTCAGCACGTGGTAGAACTCGCGTGAACCTAGAAATCAAAACTTTTGGTTGGTTTTAAAAATCTTTATCCTTGGTTTCTCTAGGATTAGAATTTTTCTAAGCCTATTCTAATTTTGTTTTATTCAAAATCATTCTTATTTAGCCAAAATTAGAACCTAAACCTATGCCCACATGATCAAGCCGGGAAAAAGTCTGCTCTCAACCGATGAAGGCAAACTATACCGGTGAGACCGAAATCGACGTAGTCGAAAAATATTTTCGACTTACATTTGTTTTTAATGGTTTAAAAACTTCTTTAAAATTATGTTTGAGCTCTTGCATGGCTCTGAAAAATATTTTAAAATTCGAATTAGAGGAGTGCTTAACCTTAAACACACCTAAATGGAGGCAATCTAGTTTGAATTAATCATGCATGCACCATTGGATTCCCTTTTATCAACTTTCACCAATTCCACATGCAAAGGACAAGCATGGTGGGCAGCAAGCATCAACTTTGCAGGAATTTCATGGTGGCATGTGAAGCAAGTGGAGTTAGGGAGCATGGATATGACCCAAAGCATGTAGCATCAAGTGGAAGGACCAATAATGCAAGAAAAGGAGTGGACGAGAGCGTTTGGGCGGTGCAACTCGTGGAGCACGCGGGCAGGAAAGTTGCAGAGGCGAAATGATCGTGCTGGAAGAAAGACGAGGCGGGGAGGAGCCAGGAAGACCCCAGGCCGGCCGGCCGGCCTCACCTACATAAGGAGCCCCCCGGCTCCCGTTTTCTACAGGCAAGCTTCCCTCTCCTTCCTTTGTTTGTGTGTTCAAGTTTGTGTGCTCAAAACCTCCGTAGACATAGCCAACCTTCCCAAGCTTGATAGCTCAAGAAAAAAAATCCACATCCTTAATCCACTCAAAGTCCACATCCGAAGCAAAGAGTTTAAGTGCCTAGTTACCGGTTGCAACCCGGAGTTTTAGTTGAAGAAAAGAGTGCAACAACCATGTGGAAGGAGACCACAAGTCTCTTCTCCAAGAAGAAGAGTTCATCGTCGTCCAAGCCGTCATCAACCACGTCTTCGAGGAGGCACTCGGTTTCCGAGTCTCCCCGGAGCATGGAGACGGATACGGCACCACCGAGGAGGAACGATGCTCTCCTCCTTGGCGGTATTAGGGCTGCAAGAAGCACTTCCATGAGGTTTACCGAACCTCGTGGGCACACGGAGGAGCAGCCCGCGCCACCATGACGATCGACTCGCTCAACCGCACCACCTCCTTACACCCCGACATACTCTTCGTACGGCTTCATCATCTTGTCGGTGGAGGAGGAGGAGAGGCTCTCTAATCTTGAGAAGAGGCTTGTGCCCAACGTCGAGTTCGACGACCAAGCACTCTACACCTTGGGTTTTGGCACCGACATATACTATATGTTGGGGCACCTTGGATGGGTGCAGTTCTCCAACGGAGTATCGGTGGACACCCATTCGGGGTTCGCCTTGGAAATTTTAATGACTATTGCACCCATCATTGATGATGATGGGGTGCAAAGCTTGTCATTCCGTTTGGAGGGAGTCCAACAAGTGGTTCCCTACGAGCACGTGAGGGAGCTGCTTGGATTCCACAAGGGGGCTCCGGAGAAAGTTGACGTGCCACCCGGCATGTTGGCGGGATTTTGGAATATGATCTCCAGAGAAGCCCATCAACAACGCAATTGCATCCGCAACCCCATTATCCGGATATTTCACTCTTGGATGTGCAAGAGGGTATTGGGGAGGATGAAGGAGACAAAGGTGACCGACACGGAGTTGAATTGGCTATACTCGGCTTTAATTGCCAGGAAGCCAATAGACCCCTCTTACCTTATGATCAACCGTTGGTGTTGTGAAGCAACATCGGGGGTGGGTAATATTGGTTCGGGGTGCTACCTCTCCATGTTGGCCTTCTCCTTGCGGCCGGGGATCGCAAGAAACCCCGACCACCTTTTGCGTGGTACCTCTCTCGGCATTGAGTATTTGCGGCAAGGCAAATACATTAGTGGAGATGAGAGAGGAGGTTATCGGTTGGCCATAGTGAACCTACCCCTTCTGAATGAGAGGCTTAGGCTTTTCACCAAAGGGAGGGAAGATTGGTTGGAAGAGGGACTCCTTCTCCCTGCAAGGAAGAACAAAAGAGGAAGAATCGTAGAGGAGGGAACATCCTCCGCACAAGCGAGTGGAGCAGAACCCAATGTGCAACCATTCGGCGGGATCCCTCCTCCGCCAAGTTATTACGGAGGGCTGCAAGAGCAAGCATGGGGGGTGGTGCACCGGTACCCCCACCAAATTATGTTGTGCCCAACACTAACTTCGCGGAGTCCTACGCTCATCATCCCCAACCACAACAAAGCATGGCCATAATTGGAGGGTATGCTGCAAGAAACGCCCAAAACATCGCAGCCATCCAAGCTAACGCAGCTCAACTTGGTGAAGGCAACGCAAATATTGCCTTTGAGCTCGGACGCCTTCACCTTGTGGAGCCAAATCAATTCGTCGGAGGGAATGTCCAATCGTATTATGAGCAAGAGTATTATTATCAAGATCATCAACATCAACCACCGGCGGAGGACTAGGAGATTTAGGAACCTTAGTTTTCTTTTCTTTTCTTTTTCTCTGTAATTTTCAGCTTTTGCTTATGTGTGTTTGCGTAGTATTTCCTGTTTTTATTTAAATTTCAGCAAGCATGTTTGTTTATTTTCAGTTTGTATTTCAACTTGATGTCATCATTAATAAAGACACCACCTTGATTATATCATTGGAAAAGTTACAAAATTCGTGCCATGATGATATATGATTATAATTGCAGCTTTGTTCATCTTTGTAATTGATCTATGCATGTTTAAGCTAGTGCTCTTTTAAAAATACAAACCTGAATTTATTTAAATGCTAGCTTAATTTTCAGCGGAGGTTATGATTAAAATAAAGACCCATAGTGTTTTATGTGCTCTCAAGTTATGAATAGATTAAATATGTCTTTTATGCTCAAAAATATTGCTAACCTTGTCACAAATATCACTTGTGTGTTGCTCAACCTATCCAAAGCCTTATATATATTTAAGTGCATAAACTGTCGGTGTTTAAACCACTCGACCTCCATGGGAGGTACCCGCAGCAAGGTAGAAGGTGAGGATCGCCATGATCTGGAACCCGAAGGTACGCGCGAGAACACAAGACACGAGATTTATACAGGTTCGGGTAGCCGGAGTAGCTTCCCTACGTCCTGTTTGGAGTATTGCGCCCTGCGCTTGGATGTTGATCCCCGGAGGGATTGTGGATGTCCTCCTAGGTACCCGGCCCTCCTTTATATAGTCCAGGGGGCGGGTTCCTAGTCGGTTACAAGGCAGGAGTCCTAGTAGGATTACACAGAGCGAGTCCTAGTAGGAGTACAAGGGAATTCTAGTAGGAATCTGTCTTCTACTCTTACTCATTCCTTGCATGAGTACCCGGGGTGTATGCCCGACAAGCCCCCGAGCACGTTGGAGTCGAGAGTAGTAGTTCGAGTAGTCTTGAAGCCTCTTCGAGTAGTTCTTGAGCGTCCTCGAGTACTGCTTGGAGAAGTCTTCAATAGTACTTGAACTGCCGCGAGGCTGGAAGGTGGTCCAGCTCATCAGTCTTGAAGTCCAGATTATATGGAAGTGCGGTTGCAAAATCGCACTCCATATGGAGTAGCCCTCGAGCCTTAGGTTGAGTTGCAGACTCTAGCTGAGGGTCAATCTTAATACCAAATCTTCCGTCTTGAAAAATTTGAATGATGGGTGTAGCATAGCAGCCCCCGAGCCTTGAAATGATTAGGCAATCAATCCAAGGGTCTTCAGTGTTCGCGAAAGCCATCATCTGAGTACTCTTGTAGCGTTCAGCCCCCGAGCTCGTCGCCAAGAGAGCCGTAAGAGCCACGTCGAGTAGTTGTTGGTGCTCGAGCCCCCGAGCTAGAGAGCTAGCGAGAGACTACTCGAGTTGTTGTCGAGTAGTGATTTGGTGCGTAGCCCCCGAGTTGGGAACTAGTCGCGCGGTGGAGGTACGCGGAGCGTCATCGGAAGTCGTCGCCGAAGCTTGACTCGAAAGTAGAGATGCGTACATTATGTAGCATTTTTGTAGAAATTGAATCTACAAATGACAAATACAAATATGAATATAGATGTAAATGTCATGTGTCATGCTCTTGTTTCGGTCGTAAGGCGTCGAGTAGTTAGCTCCGATGCGGTTTAGCGCCCGCCCTCGTGATCGCCGTTTAGCCATAGCCGCCGGGGGGCGTGGAGGCATGACAGGAGAGCCGGTTTAAGCGCGCCGGTCTCTCGTGGTCGCCGTTTAGCCATAGCCGCCGGGGGGCGTGGAGGCTTGACAGAGAGCCGAGGCTTTGCGCGGATCAAGGCGTGTGCTACTGGAGCGAGACCATTAAGAGGTAGACGAAGGTAGTCGGCATGGCGACAAGAGAGAGCGCGATTGCTCGTTGTTCCGCATGGCGGAGAGTAAGATTGCGCGAGTGCCTCCTCGGGGGTGTAGTTGTGCGCCTCCGGCACTCGGTACACGAAACGTCGTGGCAAGAGCCTCCTAATTTGGTGCACCAAGCCTGTGGCGGCAGCTCAACATCCCCAAGGAATAGCTGGCACGGTGTAGCTCTGCTGGCAGGTAGCCGTTGAGAGGCGTACACGAAGTAGTTTTTGGCGTTGGTTCCTGTATGTGGAGAGCAAGCCAAAGAAAAAATAATTATTGAAATAAGCGACTTAGCTTGATTCGTGGACGAGAGTCGACGAAGCCATGGCGGTCGGTGATGGAGCCGCGACGGTTGGAGCTGAAGTCGACTAGTCAGAGGTGGATCCGACTAGTTGTCGATGTCGCGGGAGCCGTCCTCGACTAGTTTTCCGGTTGAGACTAGTCGAGGTAAGTAGTCGAGGTAGTCGTACGCCCAGAAGACGACGTCGCGGCGGTGTACGGCGTAGTCGATGTAGAGCCGCTGCGGCCGAGAGACGAGTACTCACGGCGCACGGCAAGGTTGACGTAGAGCCCGTGCGGCCGGGTGACGAGTAGTCGCAGTGCACCGTGAAGTTGATGTAGAGCCGGTACGACGTAGTTGACGTAGTCGTAGCTGCGTACGTCTTCCAGGTGCATGGAGCAAAGAACTCGGAGAATCCTTGGTAGCTTGGAATCTTGGCCTGGATGCGTGACGCGTACGCCGGATCGCTCCACTTTGATTCGGATTTGGACAGTGATGTGTCCATCTTGATCTCCAACCCGACGACTTGGGAACCGAGGCGGAAAAAAAAGGAATTGGCGCTGTTTCCGCTTGGTTCATGTGCTTCTCTCGGATACGGCGAGTTGACGTGGAGAACTTCAAACTCGGCGAATTGGAATCCGTTTGCGCCGAGTAGATTGATCTTGATTTGGTCCTTCGAATTCGCCTGATGATCGTGACGATGTCCCCATGGTGGGCGCCAGCTGTCGGTGTTTAAACCACTCGACCTCCATGGGAGGTACCCGCAGCAAGGTAGAAGGTGAGGATCGCCATGATCTGGAACCCGAAGGTACGCGCGAGAACACAAGACACGAGATTTATACAGGTTCGGGTAGCCGGAGTAGCTACCCTACGTCCTGTTTGGAGTATTGGGCCTTGCGCTTGGATGTTGATCCCCGGAGGGATTGTGGATGTCCTCCTAGGTACCCGGCCCTCCTTTATATAGTCCAGGGGGCGGGTTCCTAGTCGGTTACAAGGCAGGAGTCCTAGTAGGATTACACAGAGCGAGTCCTAGTAGGAGTACAAGGGAATTCTAGTAGGAATCTGTCTTCTACTCTTACTCATTCCTTGCATGAGTACCCGGGGTGTATGCCCGACAAGCCCCCGAGCACGTTGGAGTCGAGAGTAGTAGTTCGAGTAGTCTTGAAGCCTCTTCGAGTAGTTCTTGAGCGTCCTCGAGTACTGCTTGGAGAAGTCTTCAATAGTACTTGAACTGCCGCGAGGCTGGAAGGTGGTCCAGCTCATCAGTCTTGAAGTCGAGATTATATGGAAGTGCGGTTGCAAAATCGCACTCCATATGGAGTAGCCCTCGAGCCTTAGGTTGAGTTGCAGACTCTAGCTGAGGGTCAATCTTAATACCAAATCTTCCGTCTTGAAAAATTTGAATGATGGGTGTAGCATAGCAGCCCCCGAGCCTTGAAATGATTAGGCAATCAATCCAAGGGTCTTCAGTGTTCGCGAAAGCCATCATCTGAGTACTCTTGTAGCGTTCAGCCCCCGAGCTCGTCGCCAAGAGAGCCGTAGGAGCCACGTCGAGTAGTTGTTGGTGCTGAGCCCCCGAGCTAGAGAGCTAGCAGAGACTACTCGAGTTGTTGTCGAGTAGTGATTTGGTGCGTAGCCCCCGAGTTGGGAACTAGTCGCGCGGTGGAGGTACGCGGAGCGTCTTGGAAGTCGTCGCCGAAGCTTGACTCGAAAGTAGAGATGCGTACATTATGTAGCATTTTTGTAGAAATTGAATCTACAAATGACAAATACAAATATGAATATAGATGTAAATGTCATGTGTCATGCTCTTGTTTCGGTCGTAAGGCGTCGAGTAGTTAGCCTGATGCGGTTTAGCGCCCAGTCTCTGTGATCGCTGTTTAGCCATAGCCGCTGGGGGCGTGGAGGCATGACAGGAGAGCTGGTTTAAGCGCCTGGTCTCTGTGGTCGCTGTTTAGCCATAGCCGCTGGGGGCGTGGAGGCTTGACAGGAGAGCCGAGGCTTTGCGCGGATCAAGGCGTGTGCTACTGGAGCGAGACCATTAAGAGGTAGACGAAGGTAGTCGGCATGGCGACAAGAGAGAGCGCGATTGCTCGTTGTTCCGCATGGCGGAGAGTAAGATTGCGCAGTGCCTCCTCAGGGTGTAGTTGTGCGCCTCCAGCACTCAGTACACGAAACGTCGTGGCAAGAGCCTCCTAATTTGGTGCACCAAGCCTGTGGCAGCAGTCAACATCCCCAAGGAATAGCTGGCACGGTGTAGCTCTGCTGGCAGGTAGCCGTTGAGAGGCGTACACGAAGTAGTTTTTGGCGTTGGTTCCTGTATGTGGAGAGCAAGCCAAAGAAAAAATAATTATTGAAATAAGCGACTTAGCTTGATTCGTGGACGAGAGTCGACGAAGCCATGGCGGTCGGTGATGGAGCCGCGACGGTTGGAGCTGAAGTCGACTAGTCAGAGGTGGATCCGACTAGTTGTCGATGTCGCGGGAGCCGTCCTCGACTAGTTTTCCGGTTGAGACTAGTCGAGGTAAGTAGTCGAGGTAGTCGTACGCCCAGAAGACGACGTCGCGGCGGTGTACGGCGTAGTCGATGTAGAGCCGCTGCGGCCGAGAGACGAGTACTCACCGGCGCACGGCAAGGTTGACGTAGAGCCCGTGCGGCCGGGTGACGAGTAGTCGCAGTGCACCGTGAAGTTGATGTAGAGCCGGTACGACGTAGTTGACGTAGTCGTAGCTGCGTACGTCTTCCAGGTGCATGGAGCAAAGAACTCGGAGAATCCTTGGTAGCTTGGAATCTTGGCCCGGATGCGTGACGTACCGCCGGATCGCTCCACTTTGATTCGGATTTGGACGGTGATGTGTCCATCTTGATCTCCAACCCGACGACTTGGGAACCGAGGCGGAAAAAAAAAAATTGGCGCTGTTTCCGCTTGGTTCATGTGCTTCTCTCGGATACGGCGAGTTGACGTGGAGAACTTCAAACTCGGCGAATTGGAATCCGTTTGCGCCGAGTAGATTGATCTGGATTTGGTCCTTCGAATTCGCCTGATGATCGTGACGATGGCCCCACGGTGGGCGCCAGCTGTCGGTGTTTAAACCACTCGACCTCCATGGGAGGTACCCGCAGCAAGGTAGAAGGTGAGGATCGCCATGATCTGGAACCCGAAGGTACGCGCGAGGACACAAGACACGAGATTTATACAGGTTCGGGTAGCGGAGTAGCTTCCCTACGTCCCGTTTGGAGTATTGCGCCCGCGCTTGGATGTTGATCCCGGAGGGATTGTGGATGTCCTCCTAGGTACCCGGCCCTCCTTTATATAGTCCAGGGGGCGGGTTCCTAGTCGGTTACAAGGCAGGAGTCCTAGTAGGATTACACAGAGCGAGTCCTAGTAGGAGTACAAGGGAATTCTAGTAGGAATCTGTCTTCTACTCTTACTCATTCCTTGCATGAGTACCCGGGGTGTATGCCCGACAAGCCCCCGAGCACGTTGGAGTCGAGAGTAGTAGTTCGAGTAGTCTTGAAGCCTCTTCGAGTAGTTCTTGAGCGTCCTCGAGTACTGCTTGGAGAAGTCTTCAATAGTACTTGAACTGCCGCGAGGCTGGAAGGTGGTCCAGCTCATCAGTCTTGAAGTCGAGATTATATGGAAGTGCGGTTGCAAAATCGCACTCCATATGGAGTAGCCCTCGAGCCTTAGGTTGAGTTGCAGACTCTAGCTGAGGGTCAATCTTAATACCAAATCTTCCGTCTTGAAAAATTTGAATGATGGGTGTAGCATAGCGACCCCAGGAGCCTTGAAATGATTAGGCAATCAATCCAAGGGTCTTCGGTGTTCGCGAAAGCCATCATCCGAGTACTCTTGTAGCGTTCGGCCCCGAGCTCGTCGCCAAGAGAGCCGTAGGAGCCACGTCGAGTAGTTGTTGGTGCTGAGCCCCCGAGCTAGAGAGCTAGCAGAGACTACTCGAGTTGTTGTCGAGTAGTGATTTGGTGCGTAGCCCCCGAGTTGGGAACTAGTCGCGCCGGTGGAGGTACGCGGAGCGTACTGGAAGTCGTCGCCGAAGCTTGACCTGAAAGTAGAGATGCGCACATTATGTAGCATTTTTGTAGAAATTGAATCTACAAATGACAAATACAAATATGAATATAGATGTAAATGTCATGTGTCATGCTCTTGTTTCGGTCGTAAGGCGTCGAGTAGTTAGCTCGATGCGGTTTAGCGCCCGCCTCTCGTGATCGCCGTTTAGCCATAGCCGCCGGGGGCGTGGAGGCATGACAGAGAGGCCGGTTTAAGCGCCCGGTCTCCGTGGTCGCCGTTTAGCCATAGCCGCCGGGGGGCGTGGAGGCTTGACAGGAGAGCCGAGGCTTTGCGCGGATCAAGGCGTGTGCTACTGGAGCGAGACCATTAAGAGGTAGACGAAGGTAGTCGGCATGGCGACAAGAGAGAGCGCGATTGCTCGTTGTTCCGCATGGCGGAGAGTAAGATTGCGCAGTGCCTCCTCAGGGTGTAGTTGTGCGCCTCCAGCACTCAGTACACGAAACGTCGTGGCAAGAGCCTCCTAATTTGGTGCACCAAGCCTCGTGGCGGCGAGTCAACATCCCCAAGGAATAGGCGGCACGGTGTAGCTCTGCCGCGGTAGCCGTTGAGAGGCGTACACGAAGTAGTTTTTGGCGTTGGTTCCTGTATGTGGAGAGCAAGCCAAAGAAAAAATAATTATTGAAATAAGCGACTTAGCTTGATTCGTGGACGAGAGTCGACGAAGCCATGGCGGTCGGTGATGGAGCCGCGACGGTTGGAGCTGAAGTCGACTAGTCAGAGGTGGATCCGACTAGTTGTCGATGTCGCGGGAGCCGTCCTCGACTAGTTTTCCGGTTGAGACTAGTCGAGGTAAGTAGTCGAGGTAGTCGTACGCCCAGAAGACGACGTCGCGGCGGTGTACGGCGTAGTCGATGTAGAGCCGCTACGGCCGAGAGACGAGTACTCACGGCGCACGGCAAGGTTGACGTAGAGCCCGTGCGGCCGGGTGACGAGTAGTCGCAGTGCACGGTGAAGTTGATGTAGAGCCGGTACGACGTAGTTGACGTAGTCGTAGCTGCGTACGTCTTCCAGGTGCATGGAGCAAAGAACTCGGAGAATCCTTGGTAGCTTGGAATCTTGGCCTGGATGCGTGACAGCTGCTGGACTGCTCCACTTTGATTCGGATTTGGACAGTGATGTGTCCATCTTGATCTCCAACCCGACGACTTGGGAACCGAGGCGGAAAAAAAGGAATTGGCGCTGTTTCCGCTTGGTTCATGTGCTTCTCTCGGATACGGCGAGTTGACGTGGAGAACTTCAAACTCGGCGAATTGGAATCCGTTTGCGCCGAGTAGATTGATCTGGATTTGGTCCTTCGAATTCGCCTGATGATCGTGACGATGGCCCCATGGTGGGCGCCAGCTGTCGGTGTTTAAACCACTCGACCTCCATGGGAGGTACCCGCAGCAAGGTAGAAGGTGAGGATCGCCATGATCTGGAACCCGAAGGTACGCGCGAGAACACAAGACACGAGATTTATACAGGTTCGGGTAGCCGGAGTAGCTTCCCTACGTCCTGTTTGGAGTATTGCGCCCTGCGCTTGGATGTTGATCCCCGGAGGGATTGTGGATGTCCTCCTAGGTACTCGGCCCTCCTTTATATAGTCCAGGGGGCGGGTTCCTAGTCGGTTACAAGGCAGGAGTCCTAGTAGGATTACACAGAGCGAGTCCTAGTAGGAGTACAAGGGAATTCTAGTAGGAATCTGTCTTCTACTCTTACTCATTCCTTGCATGAGTACCCGGGGTGTATGCCCGACATAAACCTTAGTGTACAAGATTTATTTTTGAGTGAGTTATTGCAGGCCATGATTTCTCTGGCCCGAGACTAAGAAGCTGGTCATTCCGTTTTTGTGTATCTATCTTTTTGCTAGCCTTTTATCCGTGCATTGTGTATCCCCGCATCGGAGATCTCACAAACTTCGCCGGATATCCACCCTTAAACCAAATATCATCTTTTGTGATTATCTCCTTGACCACAACCTATCGTTGAGAATGGATCATCAATTCAAGGAAGATCGCAAGACGGCGCCGACATAGAAGATTTCAAGTATCTCTCCAAGGAAGAATACCCCGATACCTACCTTATTTTTTGCCTCTTTGCTCGAGGACGAGCAACGTCTAAGCATGGGGGAGGAGGTAGGTACGGTGTAGTTTTAGAGTTCAAAAAGGGAGTATTTAAAAAAAATGAAATAATGATGAAAGAAAAAAATCGGCGATATACGTGACTTCCAAGGTGAAGGTCTCACAAGAAGAAAGAAAAATATATATATATAATGAATGAATGAAAGAAAGAAAGAAAGAAAGAAAGAAAAGAATGAGAAATATGAGAAAGAGAAAAAAAATATATGTGCGTAAAGTGAACTCCCCGGTTCTCTAAAAATGCATTCAAGGCTTCAAGTTAAAAAGATCCATTCTCATTTTCCTACCATGTGCAATCCGATAACGAGGACTTCCTTTGTGCCTCGGGATCACTCTTTGCCATTTGCACATGTCCACTCATCTAAAAGTGTGTGTATTTTTCTCTTTCCCCTCCTTGATTTAACATTATTTTCCAATGACCTTTTTGACGAGTCTCGGTAAGACCATGAGAAGCTTGTCTTGTTTTGACAACACCTCATTTATAAAACCTTGTTAGGACTAAACTTTCCCAAAGCTCCATATAAAGCCTACCACACATATATATGAGAGGGAAAGGAGTAGAATATATAGGCTTGAGAGACAAATGAGATGAGAGTTCATGAGCAATATACAAGATGATTTAAATTTGTGAGCTTGGTTTAGCTTTTCTTTATCTCGTTCTTTATTTCAAAAATTCTGAGATCTATTTAAAATTTGTGAGCGTGTTAATACTCGTGGGATAAGCTTAATAAGAATCTACCCTCCGTAGAGATGAAGGCTAGTACATTATGGAACTTTAATGAATTAAAATTTTGAGAGCATTAGGTTTTCTCTTGTGTGATCAAATGCAAAGTTTAAACATTGTTTGGCAATGATGATATCCATCGAAGGCTTACTCGAGGACGAGCAAGGTTTAAGCATGGGGGAGATGTTGACGGTGAAAATCCGTCAACCTAGCCATGAGTTTACCTTCGGTGTTGGCATGAGTTTTATACCTTATCCATTGGTACTAACCCCCGTGGTATAACAAGTTCACGTGTGCATGTCGGTTTTGGAGTTTAGTGTTTATGCAGGGTTTTAGTGTTGAATGCAAGACTTTCGGGATAAGTTCATCAAGCACCTCATGACAAGACCTTGAAGCCCCGTACAAGTCATGCAATGAAGCAAACTTAACTCCAAGAAGCCAGGGACTTGATCCGAGAAGACGACAGACTCCGAGGACACCGACCGAAAAAGTGCTTGAATCTTGCAAGACAAGGAGTTGAGTCCAATTCGGAGAGAAACCGACGACATGGACCTACATGCAGAAGGGGGAAACATCCAGGAAGCAAGGGAACCGACGTGGAGCGAAGGAGCCCTCGGGCTGGGCCTAGATGGGCCCAGGCCGGCCGGCCTAGTCCGGTCGGCCCAGGCCCATCCAGGGCCCAAATGCCCCCTCCTTTGCCCTAGCTGCCAATCGGGCTATTTATAGCCCCCTGACCGAGAGCCTCACAGAGAAGATTTCGTGATCGACCGCCGAGGAGCAGAGAAGAGAGGGACACCATCTCGGAGAGGAGAGGGTTGAGCTAGTTGACTAGGGTTCCCCTAGCCGACGTGGGAACCTTGCACGGAAGACCACGTCGGAGTTCCCAGAGCTAGAAGCAAGATCAAGGAAGGATCCCGGTGGTGATCTTGTGTATGTATCATTGTTATAGTTGAATTATCAAGTTGAATCTTTTCCTAGCGATCAAGTGTTTCCTCGAAGATTTCGTTTTTCGATCGGCTTTGCTTATTCCAATTCTATTCTCGAGATAGATTACATAGGGTGTTCTTGTAGCCGCGGTGGCTAGAGGTACACACGGATCTTCCGAAAGAATCTCGACTTGTCTTTTGACTCGCCCTAAGCTCCCCGCATGAATAGGGATACGTTGTGACAGAACGGGGGCCTCGAAAGGCGGATGTTTTCGGATTTGGACGGGAAACCACGATTTAAAGAGGCTTCTATTAAGATTCGATTTGCTACTTCTTCTCTTGCTTGGAACTTCAACAAAAGGCTTACCCCGATCCCTCTAGATCGGTTTATCTACCCAATCTTACTTTGTTTTCTCCGGTCTTTAGTAGATTAGATTCGTTTCGTGTCTTTTACTTAGATGCATTAGGGTTTCTTTTATCGAAGATTGGAGTTACTTGGCTTTATTAGATTAAGTTTTGTGTCACACATTTGTTCCACGGATTCGATACCTTGGGTTCACCACTCGAGGGAAGAAGGGTCCCTTGACTACGACGGGAGACTTGTACGCTTGCGAGTCACAAACGAACTTTGATACAATTATTAACCGTCAACACTCTCGAAGATTGAAGTTACTTGGCATTACTAGATCATCTTTTGCGTCACACATTTGTTCCACGGATTCGATACCTTGGGTTCACCACTCGAGGGAAGAAGGGTCCCTTGACTACGATGGGAGACTTGTCCGCTTGCAAGTCTAAATGAACTTTGATACAACTATTAACCGTCAACAAACCCCTTTTTCTGGCGCCGTTGCCGGGGAACAAGTGATCAAGATTTGATCTTTTATTGCTTTTTTGTGATTTTTCAGTTTTCTCTTAGTTTTTCTTTTTGCATCTACTAAACTTTGATCATCCTCAAAATAAATCTAATCTAGTTTGTCTAAACCCTAGTTTTCTTAGATTTGTTTTTACGTTTTGTTTCTGCGTATTTTGTTTATCGCTAACCCTAACAGGAGATGGACGGCTACCTCTCCAACAAACCCGATAATTTTGTGGATGATCCAGAAAAACTTTACAGGCTAAGGAGATGCGAAGCACATCAAGCTAAAAAGCTGGATTTCGTAGATTCAATGTCAGAAGACAAAGGATCGAAGGAATCTTTGAAGCATTCACCACCTCAAAGTCCTCGGGAGAATCGACTTCCACCGATGGGTGAACAACCGCCGCAAGAACGCAAGATCGGGGAGCTATGCACCCCGGACATCATCGACCTACCAATCTTGAACCTCGCGGAGATCGGAAGGCCGTTCGAGATCAAGACCTCAACAATTCGCATGGTGCAAACTCACCCTTCACCGGTAAAGAGGATCCGAACCTTCACCTCCAAGCGTTCATTCAACTATGCCAGACATTCAACATGGACGGGGTGACTCAAGATCAAATGAGGGCAAGGCTCTTTCCATTCTCGCTACTCGGGAAGGCTTTGCAATGGTTCCACTCTCAACCGGCGGAGACGGTGCAAAATTGGAACGCGTTGATGAAGGCCTTCATGAAGGAATACTACTTGCCGGGTAAAACTCAAAGCTTGCGTAATAAGATTGCCACTTTTTCTCAATATGCTACGGAAACTATCTCGGAGGCATTCGAGCGCTTCAATGAGTACACTCGGGAGGTTCCACATCACAAGTTCCCGAAGGAAGATCTCGTGCAAAAGTTCTATCAAGGGCACACCATGGCGTCAAGGACGATCATCGATGCATCGGCGGGAGGATCTATCATAGAGCTTACGCCGACCGAAGCTTTCACTCTATTCAAGAAGGTCGCGGATAATGACACATGGGCGTCATCCAGACGCCTACTTCCGGTTCAACCCACGGGGAACGTCAAAGGAGTCTTGCAAGTGGAGAAGGAAAACATTCTTGAAGGCAAGATCGATTCACTCATGAGGAGGTTGGAGAAGATGGAGATCGAAAAGAAAGAGGCTCAAGATTTGAAGGTTGCCGAAGCAAGATCCACATGCGAAGAATGCGGAGAGTATAGCTATGTCCACAAGGATTGTCCGGAGGAAGCCAAGGTGCTCGACTACATGAGGAAGGGAGAATTGCCGAACTTTCGCTACGGGCAAGGTAGACCTCAATTTAATGCAAACTCATCCATTCCGAATTCGGTTCCGCTTCGTATACAATTGAAGGACTTCATGGACGAGCAAGCTAAGATCAACAAGGACACTGTCACCAAGTTCAAGGCCATAGACAAGGTGTTGGAGAACATCGATAGCAAGGTGACGGAGGTCGGGAGCTCCAACCATCAAGTGCTCAACATGATTAAGATGCTCGAGACGCAAGTGGGACAACTTGCCGGGCGCCTCACTAATAATAAAGGGAAGCTTCCGGGATAACCTAAAGGTCCCGAATCGGCGAAGACTATTCAAACACGTTCGGGAAAGGAGACCGAAGATCCGGAACGTTCCGCGGGAGCAAGGAAGCCTAAACCATCCACCGGGGCGAAGGAATTTGCTAAGGAGGAAGTTATGGAGATCGTCACCGAAGAGCCCGAGTTTGAGATGTCGGGAGGAGACACAAAGATACCACAACTCAAGCCACGCTACTTCCGAGGTAAACTTGATAACCACTTTGAGAAGTTTGTGGAGGTTGTGCGTAGACTTAGCATCAACATGCCGTTATTAGATGCCCTTCAAGTACCTACATATTCTCGTTACTTTAAAGACATACTTGCAAATAAATATGAGATAGCAACACTCGGGGTAGATCATGTCAAGATGTCCGAGGAATGTAGTGCCGCTATTGCTAATGGGCTAGAGAAGCAAAAGGACCCCAGATGCCCGACAATTCCATGTTCCGTTGGTTCATTCAAGTTCGAGAAGGCATTATGCGACCTTGGAGCAAGTGTAAGCATCATGCCAAGAGATGTGTTCGAGAAGCTACGCCTACCGTTGGAGCCTACGGGTATGTGTTTGGAGTTGGGTGGTAACTCCATTCACTATCCCTTGGGCATCGCCGAAGATGTGCCCGTAAAGGTCGGACACCACTTCATCCCCATCGACTTCGTGGTGCTAGAGATGGGAGAGAGGGAGAAGCCGCCGCTCATCCTTGGGAGGCCTTTCCTCAAGACCGTGGGAGCTACTATTGATGTTGGCAAGGGGGAGATCATGTTCGACATTAACGGAGAAAGAAATTCCTTCAAGTTTCAACCACGCCTCGAGGTATGCAATATGATTGGAGTTAAAAATGTTCCACCTCATCGTCGCGTTGTTAAGGAAGAACCAAGGAAGAAGGAAGGGCTGAAGAAGAAGAAGAAGAAGAAAGAGCCGAAGAAGAAGGACGTAAAGAAAGTCAAGGAAGATGTTGCATCCGTCAAGACAAAGGAAGAAAAGCCGCCTGTGATAACCAAAAAAATGACTAAGCCTGTCGGTGCGGAATATGGTCCCGACACTAACCAGTAGAAAGCGCCGAGGTCTATCCCTCAATGGTCAATGCTAAGCAATAAGAGACACGGGATTTATCCTGGTTCCGGCCGAGGGGGCCGTACGTCGAGCAATGGTGTGCTCAAGGCACTATATTGCTCAGCACCGGGGGTGCCTGTAGTGGGGCTGCTACAAGCAAGGCGGGAGAGGAAGCGTGGCTTCCAAGTCCCTGGCGTAGTGACTGAAGATGTTGTGGGAGAATTGGAGAGCAAGTGCGTGGCGCAGCCTGTCTCCTGTTGTGTTGTGTCTGTGTCCCCGTGTCTGTCTCCGTCGGCAGGGAGGGTTCGTCCCCCTTTTATAGATCAAGGAGGGAGCGAATCACATGCGCGCCGCGCTATATAGCTACGTGAAGGGGCGTGGCGTGCTATGTTGTAGAGTGGGCGGCCGTCTGGACGATCCTTGCAGCGATCCGGCCATCATGGCCTATCTTGTACCCGAACAGTGGCGTTTCGAGGGTAGAAGGGCGGCGGATGGTGGTGATGTCTTCTGATAGGCTCGAGGGAGCTGCTGACGTTGGCCCGTACGGAGTACAGGAGTAGGTAAAATGGCGCCCCGTTCCAATACGTTCCACAGTGCCGGAGTCGTTGCTACAGCGCCTGGCACGCGCCCGCACGCGAGGGGGCGGCAGCCATGCCGTAACAGTAGCAGGGATGGCGTCCCACCGGCCTAGCGCCTCCACCTAACCCTGTAAGGTCACAAGAAAGCAAATCGAGGGTGCAGCCGGCCCCCCTTCGAGGGCTCGGCGCGTTAGCCGTACTGGAGCAGGTGCACGGCGTCACGGGACTGGCACCGGTCATGCTGCACAGTCCCTCCCCATAGTGATGGGGATGGGCTCCCTCCTGGGGAGTTGGTGCGGCGACACGGGGGCGCGAGCCCCGGGCGCATGATGGCACCGTCCCGCCGGTGTCAGGGCGTTAAATGCCCGCGTACGGGGGCGGGCGCACGCGTGCGGGGTGCCCTCGAGCGAGGCGGACCCCGGTCGAGGGCGGGGCGGACCCTCGAGCGAGGCGGAGCCCCGCGAGGGGGAGCGGGCCCTCGAGCGAGGCGGAGCCCGCTCGAGGGAAGCGCACCCCCTCGAACGGGATGGGGCCCGCTTGAGGGAGGCGCGCATCCTCGAACGAGGCGAAGCCTGCTCGAGGGGATCTTCAAGAGGGCCGCCTTGGTGGGCCGCTGGGGTCCCTGCGGCATGGGCCGTATCTTGCATGGTTAGGCAAAGTGTGTTTGACTTTGTTGCGGGTTTTAAGTGGGGATTTCCCCGTTGTTAAAGGGGACCCCTAGGGCTGTCCCCGACAGTAGCCCCCGAGCATCTGTGGGTTTGCCATTGAGGCTCCCGCAGATGCTGGAACCTACTGATAGGACGTTCTTCCCTTCTTGTCTTGCGAACGCTTTCCGTGGGGCCGCGTCAGCGGACCCGCGGGTCTAGCCCCGAAGCCTGCGAGGAGCGTGGATGCTCCTGTAGGGGTTAACCGCGAGAGCTGGTCAGAGGGCGTGGTACATGTTTCAACCGGCGTCGGCAATATCTCAGCCGGCTTCGGTGACGCACGCGCTGCTGGCACTGTCTCCGGCGGGTGCAATTCAAGGAGGTGTAGCCGTGCGTCAAGCCCCCGAGCCTGGGCCCGTTCGAGGCGATCGGGTAGAGCTTTACGACTTGCTTCTTAACGCGCCCTCGCCGTCACTCCGCGGGACGGAGGGTGAGGTTTCCGCAACCCCCATCGAGCGGGTCGCGAATTGCGGATTCCTCGTTGAGCTGCTAGTGGGTGGTTCGAGTGGACGCCCATGCCCCGTTCGATAAGGGTAGGCTGCGTGGTCCAGAGACACGTCCATTGAAGCGCTTGCGTGGGTTTGCTAGGTGGGGCTCGGTTCCGTTCGATAGGGACCGAGGGCGCGGAAGCTCTCCCTCAGTGGGATCCCCCGGCTCGCTGCCCTCGCTGGCTCTCGAACACGACATATGGGGCACCCCCGAGCCGGCGGGCTCGAGGAACGGCTCGAATGCGCGTGCCTTTATCGTCCCTGACTCTGCGATCTTGGGCGCCTGTTCGAACCCGTCGAGGGTCAGGCTTCGAACCTCTGATTAGTAGGGCCGTGCGGGGCGGCGCCTGGGCAGCCCCGTCTTTGCGTTTGCGGCCGTCGAGGGGTCTGGGCGAGCCAGCCCTCGAGGCGCTGGTCAGCAACACAGCGTGGCATGGGTGCTTGTGGTACCCGCTTTGTTTCGAACGGGCCTCGAGGCGACCTTCTCACACCTGTACCCTTCAGAGGGCTGACATTGTCTAGAGCCAGGGGCTCGCGCCGCTCGAGGGTCCTACGTGGCATGGGTGCCGCGATGCCCGCTTTGTTTCAAACGGGCGTCGAGGCGACCTTCTCACGCCTGTACCCTTCAGAGGGCTGACATTGTCAAGAGCCAGGGTCTCGCGCCGCTCGAGGGTCCTACGTGGCATGGGTGCTCGGATGCCCGCTTTGTTTCAAACGGGCCTCGAGGCGACCCTCTCACGCCTGTACCCTTTCGAGGGTTGAATTTATCCCGAGCCAGGAGTCCGTGGCGCTCGAGGGTTCTCCTTGCTTTGCAAGGGACCGGGCCATTAAATACTCCACAGTAGAGGCTGCGGTTTCACATCGCGGGCGCGCTTTTTTAGGCGTCGCGGCCGCGCGCGCGCGTAGTGGGCGGCGTGGGCCCCTGCTAGTCTTCACCGTGATGATGGCCAGTTCGCGGTGATGTGGCCGCTGCGGTCGAGGTGGGGCCCGCTCGTCAACTAGAAGAGAAGATTCCCTGCAGTTAATGCGCGCGGGACATCCGCCCCGGGGAGCTCGCCCGCGGCTTATAAATCTGAGGGGAAGGGGAAGCGGCGGTTTTTTACCTTAACGCTCCGCCATTTTAGCCCCCTGTGCCTTCGTCTTCGCTTCGCTTTTGCCACCGTGCGGCTTCGCCATTAGAGCTCTTCTTCCTCTTCCCGTCCTCCGCTCTCGCATTCCTTTGTCCTCTTCTCATGGCGCCGCTTCCGCCCCTCACGATCCTTGACCCGTACGCCTAGGAGCGGTCGACGGTGACCCACGCCGGCCCCTTGGCGAGCCGGTCACCGCCGCCGGCCGGCCGGCGGCAAACGAGGATGGCCGCCCGGCGGAGTGGATAGTGCCGCCGGCGGGGGACCGCGCGCCCAACCCGCCGGAAGGCTACGGGGTGAGCTTTGTCCGCTTCCACGAGCGAGGCTTCAATGCGCCAGCGAGCCGCTTCATGCGTGCGCTGTGCCACTACTACGGCGTGGAGTTGCACAACTTCACGCCCAATGCGATTTTGCAGGCGGCCACGTTCGTGGGTGTCTGCGAGGGGTATCTGGGGATCCCAGTCAACTGGGAGCTCTGGGTACACCTCTTCCGCGCGGAGCTCTTCACGCAGCCCACGACGGAGCCGAGGACCCGCCGCGCGGTGCGCGCCGGCGGGATGTCACTCGCCTGCGAGGGGCAGTTCAAGGACGACTACATCCCCTGCACCATGACGACGAACAACGCCGGCTGGGAGCGGGGATGGTTCTACCTGAGAAACGCCGAGCCCGGCCTCCCCCCTACACCGGTCGGGTGTTCAAGGAGAAGCCCAGCTCCTGGGGCTACGGGGTGTCCACGGCCCAGCATCGGAGGCGGCAGGACTCGGTCCTGGCCACCCTGAGGAGCCTGACGGCGCAAGGGCTGACCGCGGTGGGCGTCCTCGCCTTCCTCCATCACAGGCGGGTCGTGCCTCTGATGGAGAGGCCGCTCTGCATCTACGAGATGACAGAGGAGGCTGTTGACGGTTAATAGTTGTATCAAAGTTCGTTTATGACTTGCAAGCGGACAAGTCTCCTGTCGTAGTCAAGGGACCCTTCTTCCCTCGAGTGGTGAACCCAAGGTATCGAATCCGTGGAACAATGTGCAACGCAAGGATTCAATCTAGTAAAGCAAGGTTAAGCTATCTATTGAAGAATCAAATTGCATCTAATCTAAGATATCATAAGGAAAACGAATCTAATCTAATCTACTAAAGAGGTAACAAGAGAAAACAAGAGATAACCAATCTAGAGAATCTAGATCATGCTTATGTTGTAGCTCCAAACAAGATAGATGAAGATAGAAAAGCGAATCTCATTAAAAGCATCTTTAAATCGTGGCCTTCCATCCGACTCCGAAAACGCCCGCCTTTCGGAACCCCCGTTCTGTCACAACGTATCCCTATTCATGCGGGTAGTCTAGGGCGAGTTCGATAGAACAAGTTGAAATCACTTGGCCGGTCCGGCATGCACCTCTAGCCACCACGGCTACAAGAGCACCCTAAGTAATCTAGCTGCAAACTAGATTGTAGAAGAAGCAAAACCAAGAAGAAAACAAAATCATCGAGAAGGCACTTGATCGCTAGAAATCGAATTCACTTACAAACTTCACCATGAATGATTACATGAACAAGATCACCACCGGGGCCCTCCCTCGATCTTGATCTTCGCTCCGGAGCTCCGACGTGGTCTTCCATGCAAGGTTCCCACGTCGGCTAGGGAAACCCTAGACAACTAGCACGACCCTCATCTCTGAGATGGTGTCCCTCAAGCTTCTCTCGCTCCTCGGCGGCGGATTACGACTTCCGTTCGCGTGGCTCTCGGTCGGGGGGCTATTTATAGCCCGAGAAGCAATTAGGTCAAAGGAGAGGCCGATTGGGCCCCGAATTGGGGCGGGCCGGCCGGCCTGGGCCCACTCGGCCCATCCCGCGGCTGCTTCGCCCGGCGTTGCTTCCCTCGTCTTCTAGATGTTCTCCCCTTTTGCATGTGGGCCCTTGACGTCGGTTTCTCTCCGAATTGGACTCAACTCCTTGTCTTGCAAGATTCGAAGCACTTTTCTCGGTTCGGTCCTCGGAGTTTATCATCTTCTCGGGCTTGGTCCTTGGGCTCTTGGAGTCATGTTCACTTCATTGCTTGACTTGTATCGGGCTTCAAGGTCTTGTCATGAGGTGCTTAATGAACTTATCCCGGAAGTCTTGCTTTCAACGTTAAAACCCCGCGTAAACACTTAACTCCAAAACCGACATGCACAAGTGAACTTGTTATACCACGGGGGTTAGTACCAATGAATAAGATACAAAAGTCATGCCAACACCGAAGGTAAACTCATGGCTAGGTTGACGGATTTTCACCGTCAACATCTCCCCCATGCTTAAACCTTGCTCGTCCTCGAGTAAGCCTTCGATGGATATCATCGTTGCCCATCAATGTTTAAACCTTGCACTTGATCATACATGAAAAAAAACATAATGCTCTCAAAAGTTTAATTCGTCAAAGTTCCATAATGTACTAGCCTTCACCTCTACGGAGGGTAGATTCTTATTAAGCTTATCCCACAAGTATTAACATGCTCACAAAGTTTAAATAGATCTCAGAATTTTTGAAATAAAGAACGAGATAAAGAAAAGAGCTAAACCAAATTCACAAATTTAAATCACCTTGCATATTGCTCATGAACTCTCATCTCGCTTGTCTCTCAAGCCTATATATTCTACTCCTTTCCCTCTCATAACATATATGTGTAGTAGGCTTTATATGGAGCTTTGGGAAAGTTTAGTCCTAACAAGATTTTATAAATGAGGTGTTGTCAAAACAAGACAAGCTTCTCATGGTCTTACCGAGACTCGTCAAAAAGGTCATTGGAAAATAATGTTAAATCAAGGAGGGGAAAGAGAAAAATACACACGCTTTTAGATGAGTGGACATGTGCAAATGGCAAAGAGTGATCCCGAGGCACAAAGAAAGTCCTCGTTATCGGATTGCACATGGTTGGAAAATGAGAATGGATCTTTTAAACTTGAAGCATTGAATGCACTCTTAGAGAACCGGGGAGTTCACTTTACGCATACTCATATTTTTTTTCTCTTTCTCATATTTCTCATTCTTTTGTTTCTTTCTTTCTTTCATTCATTATATATATATATATATTTCTTTCTTCTTGTGAGACCTTCACCTTGGAAGGCACGTATATCGCCGAATTTTTTTTTCATTCATCATTTTTTTTAAAAAAATACTCCCCTTTGAACTCTAAAACTGCACCGTACCTACTTCCTCCCCCATGCTTAGACGTTGCTCGTCCTCGAGCAAAGAGGCGATAAATAAGGTAGGTACCGGAAATATTTTTCCTTGGAGAGATACTTGAAATCTTCAATGTTGGCACCGTCTTGCGATCTTCCTTGAATTGATGATCCATTCTCAACGATAGGTTGTGGTCAAGGAGGTAAACACAAAAGATGATATTTGGTTTTAAGGGTGGATATCCGGCGAGGTTTGTGAGATCTCCGATGCGGGGATACAGAATGCACGGATAAGAGGTTAGCAATAAGAAAGATACGCAAAAACGGAATGACCAACTTCTTAGTCTCGGGCCAGAGAAATCATGGCCTGCAATAACTCACTCAAAAATAAATCTTGTACACTAAAGTTTATGCACTCAAATATATATAAGGCTCTGGATAGGTTGAGCAACACACAAGTGATATTTGTGACAAGGTTAGCAATATTTTTGAGCATAAAAGACATCTTTAATCTATTCATAACTTGAGAGCACATAAAACACTATGGGTCTTTATTTTAATCATAACCTCCGCTGAAGATTAAGCTAGCATTTAGATAATTTCAGATTTGTATTTTTAAGAGAGCACTAGTTCAAACATGCATAAATCAATTACAAAGATAAACAAAGCGGCAATTATAATCATATATCATCATGGCACAAACTTTGTAACTTTACCAAAGGTAAAAACTAGGTGGTGACATAATTCATGATGAAAATAAACACTAAGACACACGCTGAAAAATTAAACTAACACTAAAAATTAAAGTAAAACTGAAAATACTACGCATACATAGGCGCAAACAAGCTGAAAATTAAAGAAGAGGGGTAAAGGAAAGATAACTAAAGCTCCTCCTCTCTCTAATCTTCCGTCGGTGGTTGATATTGATAGCCTTGGTTGTTGTACCCTTACTTGTAATAGGAATGCACCACTCCTCCTATGAATTGTCTGACGGTGCTAGGTGAAGGTGTCCAAGCACATAAGCGATGTTTGCATTTCCTTCACCCATTTGGTTTGCATTGGTTTGGATGGCTGCAATAAATTGCATGTTCCTTGCAGCGTATCCTCCAATGGTGGCTACATTTTGTTGTGGTTGAGGAAGGTGTGCATATGGCTCCGCAAAGGCTACGTTGGGCACCGCAAAAATGGTGGGGGTATGGCTGCACCACTCCCCGATGCTTGCATTGGTACACCACTGTAGTAATTCGGCGGCGCCGGGGTTCCTCCCAATGGTGGGACATAATTTTGTTGTGCACCTCTTTCTTGGGTCGTGGAAAAACCTTCTCCTAACCCTTCTCTTTTATTTTTCTTCGCCGGCACAAGAAGTCCTTCCTCTAACCAATCTTCTTCCCCTCAAGAAAAAGTTTTAATCTTCAATCCGAAAAGGGCAAATTCACCTAGGCCACTTGGAAGCCTCCTCTCTCATCTTCACTCTTATATTTTCCTTTCTTCATATATTCCTAGGGAAGTCCCGGGTAGGAGATGATTTGGGTTCCTTGTAATACCCGGTTTTAAAGAGATAGCCAGTATGGAGAGGCAACACCCCGAACCAATGTCTCCCGAACTCGATGTTGCTTAACAACACCACCAGTTGATCATAGGTGAGTGGGGTCTATTGGCCACTAGGCAATCAAAGCCGAGTAAAGCCAATTCAACTCCATGTTGGTTATCTTTGTCTCTCTTGTTCTCCCAAAAATCCACTTGACAAAAGTGACGCACTTGGATGATGGGGTTCCCGATAGTATTTCTTCGTTGGTGGTCTCCTCCCGTGATCATACTCCAAAAACCATTCCATGTGCCTTCATGCACATCCACTTGTTCCGGAGCTCCCTTTTGAAAATAGGAGACACTCGCCCATGGGTCTACGATACTAGAACATGCAATCGTTTTGAACATGAAAACCAATCTAATCTATCCGGGATTGTGTTGAATGGATCCAAGGAAGCATTGAGACCTTACTCCCTTTACGGCATGGTAGCTAACCTTAAGCATTAAAGTATTTCCAACACAAGATGATAGATAGATAATCCAACAAAGTTCGATTACATCTCAAGATCGATTGCAACCCATGGATGAAAGGAGATTACCCCATCAAGGTGCTAGAAATAGCATCATTGATCAAGGTTACCCTTCCGACGGTGTCTTCCTTCTTCTCCACTTGTGGGCTCCCTCCAACGGAATGAGAGACTCAGCACTCCTTCATCAAGGGTATGCGCCATGGTCATGAAAATTTCCTAGGCGAATTCCTTGTGGGTGTTTGCCGACACTCCGTTAGAGAATTGCACCGGTGTCCCGTATGAAACCCAATATGTGGAGAGCTTGGTCGTCGATGTCGACGTTCGCTACAAGCCTCTACCCAAGGCGAGCGAGCTTCTTCTCCTCCTCCTCCGTCATGATGACATACCCATTGGAATGCCATGGAGCGCATGGAGGTGGAGCGGATGATCGTGTCAAGTGGTGAGGTTGGACAGGCGGCTCCTCCATATGTTATTGAAGTTTGGTAAACCTAATAAACGAGTTTCGTGTGGCCCTCATGCCACCGAGGAGAAGAGTGTGGTTCCTCCTCGGCGGTGCCGTGTCCTCCTCCATACTCCGAGGAAACTCGGAAACCGAGTGCCTCCTCGAAGGGGTTGATGGCTTAGACGACGATGATCCCTTTTTCTTCGGTGAAAAGGCTTTGTAGTTTTCTTCCATAATTGCAGCACTCTCCCTCACAAATATATATCCGGGGTTTTCACCCGGTAACAAGGTACACAAATATTATTTTGGATTCTGGACTTTGAGTGGATTAAGGATGTGATTTGTTGCACGAAACAAACGCGGTGGATGGCTAAGTCTAAGGTGGTTCCGGCCTACAAACTAGAGCACACGAACAAAGAGCTGGATGGGAGACTTACCTCTCTCCTCCTCTTGGCTCGGTTCTTCTCTAGTGCACGTTGCTTCGTGACCGCGTACACCTTCCAAACGTTCCCGTCCACTCCTTCGCTTGCATTATTGCTCCTTCCACTTGATGTTTTCGCTTGATTCACTTCCATACTCCCTTGCCTCACATGCCTCCATGATATTCCTACAAAACAAAGCCTTGGCTGCCCCCCATGCTTGTACTTTGCATGTGGTTTAAATATGTTGGAGGGGCATCCCGTGATGTATCATGGTGCATGCATGGTTAGGTTAACTAGATTGCCTCCTTTTAAGGCTAAGCACTCCTCTAATTTCGAAATTTAAAAATATTTTTCAGAGCCATGCAAGAGCTCAAGCATAAATTTAGAGAAGGTTTTAAACCATTAAAAACAAATGTAAGTCGAAAATATTTTTCGACTACGTCGATTTCGGTCTCACCGGTATAGTTTGCCTTCATTAGTTGAGAGCAAGCTTTTCCCGGCTTGATCATGGGGGCATAGGTTTAGGTCCTAATTTTGATTAGATGAGAGAGATTTTGAATGAAATAAAATTAAGTGAGGCTTAGAAAAATTCTAATCTTAGAGAAACCAAGGATATGGATTTTTAAATCAACCAAAAATCAAGATTCTAGGTTCACGCGAGTCCTGCCACGTGCTGAAATTTAAATAACATCTAGATACAAGTCGTGGCTCTACTCGAGTGTTTTTAGCATGAAAAACAAGTCAACCACAACATCATAAAGAGGATGAAAGGTTGAGTTTGGTTCTGAA
This sequence comes from Cenchrus americanus, assembly GCA_947561735.1. Classification (NCBI taxonomy): domain Eukaryota; kingdom Viridiplantae; phylum Streptophyta; class Magnoliopsida; order Poales; family Poaceae; genus Cenchrus; species Cenchrus americanus. The sequence goes on along the minus strand of OX387242.1, from coordinate 120,811,175 downwards.
TTTTTTTGGTTTTGGTTGTGGTTTCTCGAAAAGAAGCAAACAAACACATAGGATGGTTCATGTAAAGGGTTTATGATCAAGCAAAATATTCAACCAAGAATTATGTCTCTAATATTGTTCAACCATTCTAAGTCTAATGTTTTGCGTAGTAAAATTCAAAACTGAATTATATTTAAAAAGACTTGAAAAACCTGGAATCGGGTTGTCCTCCCGGTACCTTATTCTTGACTCGACGAAACGGGTTGCCTCCCGCCTAGCGCTTCGTTTATAGTCCATGGCTAGACTTCTTCACTTGATTACTTCGGATCAACGCTCTTTGCGGGCGTTGCAATCTTGGGTACCCACTTTGGCTTAGTCATTTTTTTTTGGTCTTCACAGGCTGGCTTTGTCCTTTGGTCTTGACGGATGCAACAACTTCCTTGTGGCTCGGCATCTCGAACTCCGGTCTTCGGTTGTGATCTTCATGGTCTCCTAGTGTGATCCTCCATCTCTCCCGAATGAGTTTGAGTAGCCTTTCGCCGTCTTGGGACCTTGGAGTTGTCTCCGAAATTCTTCTTTGTTACCCATCGAGCGCCCGGCAAGTTGTCCCACTTGCGTCTAGCATCTTCATCACGATGAACACTTCACACTCCTTGCATGTGGATCTTGCTTTGGTGGCCTTTAGGTGTTGAGCTTCTTTCTCCATCTCCATCTTCTCCATCCTCCTCTTAAGTGAACCGATATGCCACTCAAGGAATCCGGCTCGTATGCATTCAGCTCTCGCAATCGTCATGCGGATAGTTGAGACCTTGATCTTGAACGGCCTCCCGGCGTCTTGAAGGTTTATGATAGGTAGATCAACGATGTCCGGGGTGCGTAGCGCTCCGGTGGTTGAGGTTGATCTTCCTTTGGACTTGGAGGTGGTGATTCCCTTGGAGATTTTGACGGTCCTTCGACTTTGGATCTAGGGTTTCCAACCCTTTAGCTCGTGTTGCACGTCACCTTTGCCTGTAAAGTTTTCCTGGATCATCCACAAAAAAGTTTTGGGTTTCTTGGAGAGGTAGCCAACCATCTCCGGTTAGGGTTAGCAATAAAACAAAAATCTAACAAAAGAAAAATTGGGGTTAATCAAAGCTAGATTAGATTGATTTTTTTTCTTTTTGAGGATGATCAAACATAAGAGATGTAAAAGAAAATCAAAAGAAAAACTGAAAGATAAGCGGTACTAGATCGGATCTTGATTGCTTGTTCCCCGGCAACGGCGCCAGAAAAAGGGGCTTGTTAACGGTTAATAGTTGTATCAAAGTTCGTTTATGACTTGCAAGCGGACAAGTCTCCTGTCGTAGTCAAGGGACCCTTCTTCCCTCGAGTGGTGAACCCAAGGTATCGAATCCGTGGAACAATGTGCAACGCAAGGATTCAATCTAGTAAAGCAAGGTAAAGCTATCTATTGAAGAATCAAATTGCATCTAATCTAAGATATCATAAGGAAAACGAATCTAATCTAATCTACTAAAGAGGTAACAAGAGAAAACAAGAGATAACCAATCTAGAGAATCTAGATCATGCTTATGTTGTAGCTCCAAACAAGATAGATGAAGATAGAAAAGCGAATCTCATTAAAAGCATCTTTAAATCGTGGCCTTCCATCCGACTCCGAAAACGCCCGCCTTTCGGAACCCCCGTTCTGTCACAACGTATCCCTATTCATGCGGGTAGTCTAGGGCGAGTTTGATAGAACAAGTTGAAATCACTTGGCCGGTCCGGCATGAACCTCTAGCCACCGCGGCTACAAGAGCACCCTAAGTAATCTAGCTGCAAACTAGATCGTAGAAGAAGCAAAACCAAGAAGAAAACAAAATCATCGAGAAGGCACTTGATCGCTAGAAATCGAATTCACTTACAAACTTCACCATGAATGATTACATGAACAAGATCACCACCGGGGCCCTCCCTCGATCTTGATCTTCGCTCCGGAGCTCCGACGTGGTCTTCCATGCAAGGTTCCCACGTCGGCTAGGGAAACTCTAGACAACTAGCACGACCCTCATCTCCAAGATGGTGTCCCTCAAGCTTCTCTGCTCCTCGGCGGCGGATTACGACTTCCGTTCTGCGTGGCTCTCGGTCAGGGGGCTATTTATAGCCTGAGAAGCAATTAGGTCAAAGGAGAGGCCGATTGGGCCCCGAATTGGGGGCGGGCCGGCCGGCCCGGGCCCACTTCGGCCCATCCCGCGGACGCTTCGCCTGGTGTTGCTTCCCTCGTCTTCTAGATGTTCTCCCCTTTTGCATGTGGGCCCTTGACGTCGGTTTCTCTCCGAATTGGACTCAACTCCTTGTCTGCAAGATTCAGCACTTTTCTGGTTCAGTCCTCGGAGTTTATCATCTTCTCGGGCTTGGTCCTTGGGCTCTTGGAGTCATGTTCACTTCATTGCTTGACTTGTATCGGGCTTCAAGGTCTTGTCATGAGGTGCTTAATGAACTTATCCCGGAAGTCTTGCTTTCAACGTTAAAACCCTGCGTAAACACTTAACTCCAAAACCGACATGCACAAGTGAACTTGTTATACCACGGGGGTTAGTACCAATGAATAAGATACAAAAGTCATGCCAACACCGAAGGTAAACTCATGGCTAGGTTGACGGATTTTCACCGTCAACAGAGGCGGACCCCGTCGCGCTGGCGAGGTCGCGGATGCTCCCGACCCCCCTCGGGCGGCCGTATGCGCTCACCGGGCGCGGAACGCCGTCGATACCCGGATGCCGGCGCGCCCGGACCGAACCCCGTGGGACCTCGAGATGCTCCCCACCGGCCCGCTGGTGAGTATGATTCTTGATTCCGTTTTAGTTCTTGGTGTTGCTTCTGCCCCCTGACGCGCCTTTGACGTTCCTGCATGCAGCTGGTGAACTTCACCGCCGCGAAGTCCGTTCCGCCCACCCCCGACTCCCGCGCGCTTGGTCGGGCGGCGCAGCAACGGGAGCAGGAGCAGGCGGCGCGCAAGAGGGAGCGCGCAAGGCGGCACCGCGGCGCGCGCGGCGACGGAGCGCGTAGTACGGCGGCGCGAGGAGCCGGGGCTTTCCTCCCCGGGGACCGAGGAGTACTCGTCCTCGGAGGAGGACGAAGAGGAAGAGGGCGAGGGGCGGGACTTCTCCGATAGGTGGGAGCTGCGCCCCCGTCGCCGGGCCGGCTCCGGCGGCAAGGGCGGCATCGCCGGGGCGGGCGCGGCGGCGTCCGCCGCCGGCGATCAACAACGGGGGCGGCGCGCGCCGCGGGGGTGCCGGCACGCGCCGCGGGGCGCGCGCGGCAAGCGTGCTGCGTGCGGGGCGGGGCCCGCGCGCGCGGTGGCGACGTCGGGGAGGCGCGGCGGCGGGCGCGTCGGCCGAGCCGGCCTCATCCGCTGAGGCCTCGAGGAAATGGAAGCGTGCCTTTTCCTCTTCGAGGTAAGGGGCTCGTTCTTCTGCTCGGCCCGGTTTTTGACAATCAGGCATTCTAACTTTCTGTTTGTGCTTGCGCAGGGTGGTGCCAATTGTGCCTCCCCTCGCACCGGCCAAGGTGCTGAGGGCGGACGCATCCATCCCCACCCGGCGGCGCTCGTCGAGGGCGTCGCGGGCGGGGGCAAGCACGGCGGCGGCGGGCGAGGGCTTGCAAGGCGCGGGCGAGGCCTCGGGGCCTCGGCGGCCGATCGGCCCCCGGCCGGCTGCGCGGCCGGCGGTCGTCGAAGAGCGGCGGGCGCCGGTCGTGGCGGAGGCGCGGCCGCGGCGGCGGCCGCGGTGGTGGCCGCCGCCGGCGGTGGGCTGCCGCGACGGAGGCGCGGCCCGCGGCGCCGCCGGTGCGTCGGAGGTAGAGCGAGGGTGCGGCTGCGGTGGCGCCCGTGGTCGCGGGCGAGGAGGGCGGACGGGCGCCGTGGTCGCGGAGGCGCGGCGGAGGGTGACGGCCACGGCGCCGCGTCGGGCGCCCGTGGCCACGGAGGCGCGGCGGAGGCGCCGGCGGAGGTGGCGCGGGGGGCCGGCACTCGCCGGCGGCTCCCGGCGGTGGTGGTGGAGGTCCCAGATGACGATTCCCCACCGCCCGGGTGGGATCAGTGGGTCAGCTTCCCCACACTCTCCCCAGAGTCCCAAAAGGGGGCTCTTGTGAGGCGGCGCGAGGGCCACATGGTGGCGGGGGGCCGAGGGCATGGCGCCGAGGCCTCATCTTCTCGTGCCGAGCACTCCGCCCAGGTGGAGGGGGGCCCTGACGACCCGCCCGCGTTCGCCGACGCCCAGGCGGAGCAGGAGCTGTGGGGAGAGCTCCGCAGCCACGGCGCCACGCTCAACCGTGCGCTGAACGAGGCGCTGAGGGTCCACGGCGGCCCCGCGTGGCATGTCTTCCAGGTAGGGCATCGCTGCTCGTTCTCCTCTTCCTCTCGCTTCCTGCGCGTTGTCTCTGTATCAGGATGCTTACGGGTCTTGACTTGTGGGCGACAGGAGCTCGAGCGCCGTGCCCGCGACAAGTACGGCGCCTTCGATCGGGTGAACGCCGAGCTTCACCAGGTCCGGGATTACACATGAGAAAACATAATGCTCTCAAAATTTTGATTCATTAAAGTTCCATAATGTGCTAGCCTTCATCTCTACGGAGGGTAGATTCTTATTAAGCTTATCCCACAAGTATTAACATGCTCACAAAGTTTTAAATAGATCTCAGAATTTTTGAAATAAAGAACGAGATAAAGAAAAGCTAAACCAAATTCACAAATTTAAATCATCTTGTATATTGCTCATGAACTCTCATCTCACTTGTCTCTCAAGCCTATATATTCTACTCCTTTCCCTCTCATTATATGTGGTAGGCTTTATATAGAGCTTTGGAAAAGTTTAGTCCTAACAAGATTTTATAAATGAGGTGTTGTCAAAACAAGACAAGCTTCTCATGGTCTTACCGAGACTCGTCAAAAAGGTCATTGGAAAATAATGTTGAATCAAGGAGGGGAAAGAGAAAAATACACACACTTTTAGATAAGTGGACATGTGCAAATGGCAAAGAGTGATCCCGAGGCACAAAGGAAGTCCTCGTTATCGGATTGCACATGGTTGGAAGATGAGAATGGATCTTTTTAACTTGAAGCCTTGAATGCACTTTTAGAGAGCTAGGGAATTTACTTTACGCACATTTTTTTCTTTCTCATATTTCTCATTCCTTTCTTTCTTTCATTCATTCATTCTTTTTTTTTCCTCGTCATATATTCAGCCCATGACTTCCACAACGAAGTTTTGATTTTTTTTATACCTTGAAAGTCATGAGTATCGCTGGATTTTTTTTTCTTTCATCATCATTTTTTTTTAAAAAAATATTCCCCCTTGAACTCTAAAACTGCACCGTACCTACCTCCTCCCCCATGCTTAGACGTTGCTCATCCTCGAGCAAAGAGGCGAAAAATAAGGTAGGTACCGGAATATTTTTCCTTGGAGAGATACTTGAAATCTTCAACGTTGGCACCGTCTTGCGATCTTCCTTGAATTGATGATCCATTCTCAACGATAGGTTGTGGTCAAGGAGGTAATCACAAAAAATGATATTTGGTTTAAGGGTGGATATCCGGCGAAGTTTGTGAGATCTCCGATGCGGGGATACACAATGCACGGATAAGAGGCTAGCAAAAAGATAGATACGCAAAAATGGAATGACCAGCTTCTTAGTCTCGGGCCAGAGAAATCATGGCCTGCAATAACTCACTCAAAAATAAATCTTGTACACTAAGGTTCATGCACTCAAATATATATAAGGCTTTGGATAGGTTGAGCAACACACAAGTGATATCTGTGACAAGGTTAGCAATATTTTTGAGCATAAAGACTAGAGTTAGACAAACTAGATTAGATGTATTTTGAGGATGATCAAAATTTAATAGATGCAAAAATAAAACAAAATCAGTACTGAAAATTACAAAAAAAAGCAATAAAAAAATCAAATCTTGATCACTTGTTCCCCGGCAACGGCGCCAGAAAAAGGGGCTTGTTGACGGTTAATAATTGTATCAAAGTTCGTTCGTGACTCGCAAGCGTACAAGTCTCCCGTCGTAGTCAAGGGACCCTTCTTCCCTCGAGTGGTGAACCCAAGGTATCGAATCCGTGGAACAAATGTGTGATGCAAGACTTAATCTATTAAAGCCAAATAACTTCAATATTCAATAAAGAACCTAATGCATCTAAGTAAAAGACACAAAACGAATCTAATCTACTAAAAACCGGAGAAAACAAAGTAAGATTGGGTAGATAAACCAATCTAGAGGGATCGGGGTAAGCCTTTTGTTGAAGTTCCAAGCAAGAGAAGAAGTAGCAAATCGAATCTTAATAAAAGCCTCTTTAAATCGTGGTTTCCCGTCCAAATCCGAAAACATCCGCCTTTCGAGACCCCCGTTCTGTCACAACGTATCCCTATTCATGCGGGGAGCTTAGGGCGAGTCAAAAGACAAGTCGAGATTCTTTCGGAAGATCCGGCGTGTACCTCTAGCCACCGCGGCTACAAGAACACCCTATGTAATCTATCTCGAGAATAGAATTGGAATAAGCAAAGCCGATCGAAAAACGAAATCTTCGAGGAAACACTTGATCGGCCGGGAAAAGATTCAACTTGATAATTCAACTATAACAATGATACATACACAAGATCACCATCGGGATCCTTCCTTGATCTTGCTTCTAGCTCGGGAACTCCGACGTGGTCTTCCGTGCAAGGTTCCCACGTCGGCTAGGGAAACCCTAGTCAACTAGCTCGACCCTCTCCTCTCCTAGATGGTGTCCCTCTCTTCTCTGCTTCTCGGCGGCCGAAGACGAAATCTTCTCTGCGTGGCTCTCGGTCAGGGGACTATAAATAGCCCGATTGGCGGCTAGGGCAAAGGAGGACGGGTTTGGGCCCTAAATGGGCACAGGCCGACCGGGCCGGGCCGGCCGGCACAGGCCCATTTAGGCCCGGCCGTGGGCTCCTTTGCCCGAGGTCGGTTCCCTTGCTTCTGGATGCTTCCCCCTTCCGCATGTAGGTCCATGTCGTCGGTTTCTCTCCGAATTGGACTCAACTCCTTGTCTTGCAAGATTCGGCACTTTTACGGTCGGGTCCACGGAGTCCGTCGTCTTCTCGGATCAAGTCCCCGGCTTCTTGGAGTTAATTTTGCTTCATTGCATGACTTGTTCGGGACTTCAAGGTCTTGTCATGAGGTGCTTGATGAACTTATCCCGAAAGTCTTGCATTCAACACTAAAACCCTGCATAAACATTAAACTCCAAAACCGACATGCACACGTGAACTTGTTATACCACGGGGGTTAGTACCAATGGATAAGGTATAAAACTCATTCCAACACCGAAGGTAAACTCATGGCTAGGTTGACGGATTTTCACCGTCAACAGACCGTCAAGGGCCTCGAGCTGGCGGTCGAGGCTGAGCGCCGTGCCCTCGAGGTGGAGAGGAAGCAAGTCGAAGGTAAGCCGCTGCTTGACTCCTGTTTGGTTGGTTTTCTGTTTGGGAGTTCGCACTCCTTTTTTTGATTTCTTTCTTGTCTTGGTGACTCCAGTCTTGCGCGCCGCGCTGGGACACGCGGTTGAGCGGGCCGAGGCGCTGCAGACCTCCTACGACTCCTCCGGCGGGAGTTGCGGGAGGGCTGCGTGATGCGGCCCTCGAGACCCGCCGGGCGTGGAGGAGGATGAAGCGCAGGCCGGAAGCTCGGCGGCCGGCCGCTCGCGCGCCCTTGGCGGCCACGTCACCGAACGGATGCGCCGGGCGTTGCATCTTGGCGTCCAGAAGGCCCTCGGAGTGGTACGGTCCCACTACGAGGTCAACTTCGAGGCGCTGGCGGAGGGCTACGTCGTTCCCGAGGGCGTCGAGGATGAGGTGGCGATGAAGCGCGTGGACGCGCTCGCCGCTGATGCCGCCGGGTCGCTCGCTGAAGCCTTCGAGGAGTTCCTCTTCCCGGACGCTGTTGACACCGCCGCTCCTCCTGCCTGAAGACAGTTGGGCGCTTGGCCCGTTTTTATTTGTGTATCAGTATTCTGGCCACGCGGCCTTTGTAAATAAACAAGTTATCTTGATCGTAAACATTTGTTGATACGAAATGAAGTCTTTTGTTTATTGCGCTTTTTGTTTCTCCTTCTTCTTGAGTAGATTCTAGTTAGGGGAGTTCGATTTTCGCGGGGAGCCTGCTGGGTTGGAGGCGAGAGAGAAGGGCCGTATCCTCGCGGCGTAGGCTATCTCTGACTCGCGCGCTCCTTCCGCTAGGCCGCCTGCACCCTGTTCGAATCGTTGCTCGGGGTTGAAGTAGAAAACAAACTTAGCGCGTGTGAGTTGCTTTATTTTTGCGTGAAAATGGGACCATTTGGGGGGGTGCCCCCCGCAGTAGCCCCCGAGGGTAACTTGGGTTTCAGAGGAAAGCCGAGTTGCCCTTTTCATTAGACTTGAGGCGTTTACATAGTTGTCACCAACTGGGGCGTTGGTCATATGATTTTTACAACAAAAAATGCTTGGAAATCCTAACTAGGGGTAGAAGCGACGTAGCTGTTGGATGTTCCAAGCGTTGGTGAGCTCTTCACCGTCCTCGTTGGCCAGCTTGTACCTGTCGGGCTTGAGTACCTTCACCACGACGTAGGGTCCCTCCCATGGGGGCGATAGCTTGTGGCGCCCTCGGTTGTCTTGGCGTAGCCTTAGGACCAAATCCCCTTCGCTGAAGTCCCGTCAACGTATCTTGCGTGCTTGGTAGCACCTTAGGGACTGTTGATACCTTGCGGAATGCATTAAGGCCACGAGGCGTGCCTCGTCCGGAACGATCCGGCGAGTCCTCGCGGGCTCGGCCGGTTGGCATCCTCGTCATAGCCTCGAACCACCGGGCGATCCGTATTCTAAGTCCGTGGGGGAGGACGGCCTCCGCGCCATGGACTAGGAAAAACGGGGTGAACCCGGTGGCTCCGCTCGGGGTGGTCCTTAGGCTCCACACAACCGGCGGTAACTCTTGGAGCCATTTTCGCCCGCATTTGTTTAGCCGGTCGAAAATTCTGGGCTTAAGGCCTTGTAAGATCATGCCGTTGGCACGCTCTACTTGGCCGTTGGTCTGTGGGTGTGCCACAGCTGCCCAATCCACACGGATGTGGAACTTGTCGCAGAACTCCAAGAACTTCCCGCCCGTGAACTGGGACCCATTGTCAGTGATGATGGAGTTTGGCACTCCAAAGCGGTAGACGATGTCGGTGAAGAGTGTTACCACCTGCTCTGCCCTGAGGTTCGTAATGGGGCGCACCTCCACCCACTTGGAGAACTTGTCGATCGCGACCAACAAGTGGGTGAAGCCCCCGGGCGCCTTCCGCAGGGGCCCGATGATGTCCAGCCCCCACACGGCAAATGGCCACGTTACGGGGATGGTCTGCAGGGCATGGGCGGGTAGGTTGGACTTGCGGGCGTAGAACTGGCACCCTTCGCAAGTGCGTACGATCTCGCTGGCGTCTGCGACCGCGGTAGGCCAGTAAAAGCCCTGGCGGAACGCGTTGCCGACGAGGGTGCGAGGCGTGGCGTGGTGGCCACAGATTCCGGCGTGGATGTCTCGTAGGAGCTCGCGCCCCTCGGGGATGGGTACGCACCGCTGCAGGATGCCAGAGGCGGTGCGCTTGTACAGCTCGCCGTCAATGAGGGCAAAGGACTTGGCCATCCTGGCGATGCGCCTGGCCGCAGCCCGGTCCGCGGGGAGTTCCCCTCGAGCTATCCAGGTGATGTATTTGTCACGCCAGTCCGCTTTGACAGGAGCCGGCTCGATGTCCATCACGTCGGCCTCGTGGGAGCCATACCCCTCGAGGAGGGAGAGCACGTACGCATCGTTCGAGGGGTCCTCGTCCATGGGTTCCGCACCCACTGGATTCGAGGGAGCCCCCGAGAGTTCGTCGTGACTCGAGGGGTGGGGCTCGAAGACGACCGAGGGCTGAGCGACGTCGCGCGCGAAAACGTTCGGGGGGACGGTGATCCGCCCGGACGCAATCTTGGCCAGCTCGTCCGCCTCCTCGTTGTACCGGCAGGGCACATGGTTGAGCTCGATACCATAGAACTTGTCCTCGAGGGCTCGCACGGCTTTGCGGTAGGCCTCCATCTTGTCATCATGGCAGCTCGCATTCTTCATGACTTGATCGATTATGAGCTGCGAGTCCCCCCGCACGTCGAGGCGCTTGACGCCTAACTCAATGGCGATTTTGAGGCCACAGAGGAGGGCCTCGTATTCGGCCATATTGTTAGACGCGGGGAAGTGGAGGCGCACCGCGTACCGCATGTGTTCCCCGAGGGGTGACACGAAAAGCAGGCCCGCGCCCGCCCCTGTTTTCATCACCGAGCCGTCGAAGGACAGAGTCCAGCACTCTGCTTGGATCTGCGGGGGCGGCAGCTGCGTGTCCGTCCACTCAGCGACGAAATCTGCCAAGATTTGGGATTTGACGGCCTTGCGCGGGGCGTAGGCAAGCGTCTCGCCCATCAGCTCCACGGACCACTTGGCGATCCTGCCCGCAGCGTCGGGATTGCGGATGATCTCTCCCAGCGGGAAGGAGGAGACCACCGTGACGGGGTGGGCCTCGAAGTAGTGGCGGAGCTTGCGTCACGCAAGGACTACAGCGTACAGCAACTTCTGGACCTGGGGGTAGCGCGTCTTGGTGTCTGACAGGACCTCGCTGATGTAATAGACCGGCCGCTGTACGGGCAAGGCGTGCCCTTCCTCCGTGCGCTCCACGACGATTACGGCGCTGACCACCTGGGTGGTTGCGGCCACGTAGAGCTGCAGGGGTTCGCCGTCTTGCGGCGGCGTGAGGATCGGGGTGTGCGCTAAGGACGCCTTCAGCTTGTCGAGCGCATCCTGGGCCTCGGCGGTCCAGGAGAAGCGCTCGTGCTTCTTGAGTAGGCGGTAAAGGGGCAAGCCCTTCTCGCCGAGCCTCGAGACGAAGCGGCTCAGGGCGGCAAGGCACCCCAGCACCTTTTGCACCCCTTTGAGGTCTCGGATTGGGCCCATTCGTTCGAGGGCCGCAACCTTTTCAGGGTTGGCCTCGATTCCCCGTTGGGAGACAATGTATCCCAGGAGCATGCCTCGCGGCACTCCAAAGACACACTTTTCGGGGTTTAACTTGACCCCATTGGCCCGTAGGCAGCCGAACGCGATGCCAAGGTCGCCAACCAGGTCGTCCGCCTTCCTGGTCTTTACGACGATGTCATCCACATACGCCTCGACTGTCCGCCCGATGTGATCTCCAAAAACGTGTTGCATGCAGCGTTGATACGTTGCACCTGCGTTTCATAGGCCAAATGGCATCGTGACGTAGCAGAACATCCCGAACGGCGTGATGAACGAAGTCGCGAGCTGGTCGGACTCCTTCATCTTTATTTGATGATACCCGGAGTAAGCATCAAGGAAGCAAAGCAATTCACACCCGGTAGTTGAATCAACGATTTGATCAATACGTGGCAAAGGAAAAGGAACTTTAGGACATGCTTTATTAAGACTAGTGTAGTCAATACACATCCGCCACTTCCCGTTCTTTTTCTTTACAAGCACAGGGTTGGCTAGCCACGTTGGGTGGAACACCTCCTTGATGAACCCGGCCTCGAGGAGCTTCCGCAGCTCCGCTCCAATTGCCCGTCGCCGCTCCTCGTCGAAGCGACGGAGCCGTTGCTGCGCAGCGCGGGCGTGAGGCAGGATGTCAAGGGAGTGCTCGGCGACCTCCCTCGGGATGCCTGGCATATCCGAGGGGCTCCACGCGAAGATGTCGGCGTTGGCGCGGAGGAAGTCGACGAGCACCACTTCCTATTTGGGATCGAGGGTGGAGCTGACCCTCAACGCCTTGCCCTCGGGGGCAGAAGGGTCGAGGGGGACCTCCTTGGTCTGCTCCGTGGCCTCGAAGGTGCCGGTGTGCTTGGCGGCGGAGTCGAGGTCTTCGTTGACCATCTTCTCCAAAGTGGTCACCAGCGCTTCATCCAGCGCCAGTGCCTCTGCGTGCTCTACACACTCGACGTCGCGGTCGAATGCGTGCTCGATGGACGAGCCGACGGTGATGACGTCGTTCGGTCCTGGCATCTTCATCTTCAAGTAGGTATAGTTGGGGACCGCCATGAATTTGGCGTAACAGGGTCGCCCAAGTATAGCGTGGTAGGCTCCCTTGAACCCCACCACCTCGAAGGTGAGGATCTCCTTGCGGAAATTCTTTGCGGTGCCAAACCAAGGCGGCGGTCGATGCGCCCGAGGGGCCGGACACCGCTTGCGGGCGCGATGCGGGTGGAACGGCTTCGTCTTCGGGCCGCACGGCGGTCCAACCCGATCCCCATCAAGCGCAGCGTATGCACGTAGAGGATGTTGAGGCTGCTACCTCCGTCCATCAAGACCTTCGAGAACCGCGCGTTCCCGATGATGGGGTCGACCACCCGGCGGGTGCGGCCGGGTTGGGGACGCGGTTCGGGTGGTCCTCCCGGCTGAACACACGGGTCCCAGGGGGCTCCGGCGTCGGGGAGCGGTCCTCGCCGCTGTCGTAGCGTCCGCCCCGTCGAGGGTGGTAGCCCACCGCTGCTCGCTCGTCCGCCTTGCTCGTGCGCCTGGCGTTGATGACATTTCGGGCGTCACCGTCCAGCGCCCTGCGTGTGTCGAGGAGCCGTTCCTTGGCCGCTGAGCGCCCCGAGTTGGCGGGGCGTCCCGCAGCTTCGCCCGCATGGACCGAGGGTTCGCCCCCTTGTGCGGCCCCGTCACCCCGCGCATCCCCTTGCTGGCGGATACGTGAGGCTGAGCTTTCGGCCTGCTGGACGGCCGCCTGCTCGATGAGAGCCTGCACCTCGCGCTGCAGGTTCCGCGCATCAGGGGTCGAGGGTGCCGGCATAGCCCGCAGTAGCGTCGTGGCGGCAACAAGCTTCTGACTTGCCCGTGGAGGCACGTCAGGGTCGTCGGCGTTGATGCGGTCGCGAGCCTGGCTGCCCAGCTCCCGCAGGCGTTCACCGCGAGCGAAGGCTTCTCCTGCCATCGAGGCGCGGAGCAGCCGCACCGTGCGGTACTCCTCTGCGAGCTCAGCCTCGAGCTCGCGGGCTTGGGCTAGGCGCGCGTCGGCGTCGGCTCCGGCGGGGGTGCTTGGTCCCGCGGCTTGGCGCGGAGCGATCCCTGGGGCAGGCGTGACCTCCCCGTCGCCGGCGCCCACCGCACCGATGGCGTTTGCTGGGTCGTTGGCGACGACGACGCGGCACTCCCGCGCGGGATCGTAACTCCCGGTGCTGGAGTCGTCGGAGCAGCCGAACCAGTAGTCCGTAGCGTCAAGGAAACGCCTGAACATGACTGGGTCTGGCACGCCGGAGAAGTCCCATTCCGCGTACCCGTGGTGGTTGGCGGGCGGCAACGTGTCGAGGGAACCTAGGGACGACTCGTCACCCGTTGAGGCGCCGGGATCCCTGGCGACGAAGACGTGACGGCCAGGTGGAACCCTGCGCATCGTGGTGTTGACGTTGGCGTTGTAGGCCGACGTGCCACCACGCAGCCCAATGGGGATGCGCGGTCCGGAGACCGTGCGCTGTCCCGCTGGGATGGTGGTCATCGTGACGGCGGGCGCGCCGTGCTGAGAGGCGGCGCGCTCGGCTGCCGTCGCTCGGACCGCGCCCGGCGTGAACGCGGCCCGCAGCGGCGGCGGCGTCTTGGCGTCGACGGGCCCGCGACATCCGTGCTGCGGGCGTCCGCGCCGTGGTGGTGCGTGCGGTAGGGACCGGAGCGGACCCGGCACGGAGCCGCGCGCGGAGCTCCTCACGGTTGGTGAGGCGCATGAGGTAGCCGTTCCCCGTGGCACCGAAAGTTCGAGCCCCCGAACCGGATTTCGAACCTGCGCGGGAGGGGGTCCGAGCTGCCCATGCGGTAGCGTGTACCACGGTACTCAGTGCGTATCACCATGGAGGGAGTTGGTGGAATGACCTTAGGCGCTCGGATTGCCCCACGGTGGGCGCCAGCGTCGGTGCGGAATATGGTCCCGACACTAACCGGTAGAGAAAGCGGCGAGGTCTATCCCTCAATGGTCGATGCTAAGCAATAAGAGACACGGGATTTATCCTGGTTCGGCCGAGGGGGCCGTACGTCCGGCGGTGGTGTGCTCAAGGCACTATATTGCTCGGCACCGGGGGTGCTCGTAGTGGGGGCTGCTACAAGCAAGGCGGGAGAGGAAGCGTGGCTTCCAAGTCCCTGGCGTAGTGACTGAAGATGTTGTGGGAGAATTGGAGAGCAAGTGCGTGGCGCAGCCTGTCTCCTGTTGTGTTGTGTCTGTGCCCCGTGTCTGTCTCCGTCGGCAGGGAGGGTTTGTCCCCCTTTTATAGATCAAGGAGGGAGCGAATCACATGCGCGCTGCGCTATATAGCTACGTGAAGGGGCGTGGCGTGCTATGCTGTAGAGTGGGTGGCCGTCCAGACGATCCTTGCAGCGATCCGGCCATCATGGCCTATCTTGTACCCGAACAGTGGCGTTTCGAGGGTAGAAGGGCGGCGGATGGTGGTGATGTCTTCTGATAGGCTCGAGGGAGCTGCTGACGTTGGCCCGTACGGAGTACAGGAGTAGGTCAAACGGCGCCCCGTTCCAATACGTTCCACAGTGCCGGAGTCGTTGCTACAGCGCCTGGCACGCGCCCGCACGCGCGGGGGCGGCGGCCATACCGTAACGATGGCGGGGATGGCGTCCCACCGGCCTAGCGCCTCCACCTAACCCCCGTAAGGTCACAAGAAAGCAAATCGAGGGTGCGGCGGCCCCCCTTCGAGGGCTCGGCGCGTTAGCCGTCTTGGAGCGAGGTGCACGGCGTCACGGGACCGGCACCGGTCTGCGCTCGCACGGTCCCTCCCCACGGTGATGGGGATGGGCTCCCTCTGGGGAGTTGGTGCGGCGGCACCGGGCGCGAGCCCCGGCGCATGATGGCGCCGTCCCGCCGGTGTCGGGCGTGAAATGCCCGCGTACGAGGCGGGCGCACGCGTGCGGGGTGCCCTCGAGCGAGGCGGACCCCGGTCGAGGGCGGGGCGGACCCTCGAGCGAGGCGGAGCACTGCTCGAGGGGGAGCGGGCCCTCGTGCGAGGCGGAGCCCGCTCGAGGGAAGCGCACCCCCTCGAACGGGACGGAGCCCGCTCGAGGGAGGCACGCATCCTCGAACGAGGCGAAGCCTGCTCGAGGGGATCTTCAAGAGGGCCGCCTTGGTGGGCCGCTGGGGTCCCTGCGGCATGGGCCGTATCCTGCACGGTTAGGCAAAGTGTGTTTGGCTTTGTTGCGTGTTTTAAGTGGGGATTTCCCCGTTGTTAAAGGGGACCCCTAGGGCTGTCCCCGACAAAGCCGGAAGTCAAGCCCGTGCCCAAGATGGTGCGAAAGTGGGTACCCAAGATTGCAACGCCCGCAAAGAGTGTTGATCCGGAGTAATCATGTGAAGAAGTCTAGCCATGGACTATAAACGAAGCGCTAGGCGGGAGGCAACCTGTTTCGTCGAGTCAAGAATAAGCTACCGGGAGGACAACCCGAGTCCAGGTTTTTCGAGTTTTTAATTCAGTTTTGAATGTTACTACGCAAAGACATTAGACTTAGAAGTGGTTGAACAATATTAGAGACATAATTCTTGGTTGAATATTTTGCTTGATCATAAACCCTTTACATGAACCCTCCTATGTGTTTGTTTGCTTCTTTTCGAGAAACCACAACCAAATAAATTCAGAACCTAACTCAACCATTCATCCTCATTATGATGTTGTGGTTGACTTGTTTTTCATGCTAAAAACACACGAGTAGAGCCACAACTTGTACCTAGGTGTTAATTAAATTTCAGCACGTGGTAGGACTCGCGTGAACCTAGAAACTAAACTTTTGGTTGGTTTAAAAATCTATATCCTTGGTTTCTCTAGGATTAGAATTTTCTCTAAGCCTCATTCGGTTTTATTTTATTCAAAACCTCTCTCATTTAGCCAAAATTAGAACCTAAACATATGCCCCCATGATCAAGCCGGGAAATGTTTGCTCTCAACCAATGAAGGCAAACTATACCGGTGAGACCGATATCAATGTAGTCGGAAAATATTTTCGACTTACATTTGTTTTTAATGGTTTAAAAACTTCTCTAAACTTATGCTTGAGCTTTTCCATAGCTCTGAAAATATTTTTAATATTCGAAATTAGAAGAGTGCTTGGCCTTAAACATACTTATAGGGAGGCAATCTAGTTATCATGCATGCGCCATTGGATGCCCTTTCAACCACTTTCATCAAGACCACATGCAAAGGACAAGCATGAGTTGGCAGCAAGCATAACTTTGCAGGAAATTCATGGTGACATGTGAAGCAAGTGGAGCATGGACATGACTCAAAGCATGAAGCATCAAGTGGAAGGACCAATAATGCAAGAAAAGGAGTGGATGAGAGCGTTTGGGCGGTGCAACTCGTGGAGTACGCGAGCAGAAAGTCATGGAGGAGAAATGATCGTGCTGGGAGAAAGAGCCGAGCGAGGTGTGACGCCCTAGGTTTTTAATTAGCGTCAATAGCGCCAATGGCCGAGTCAGCCGAGTCAAACCGACCGACACTGGTCAAACCTAGGTCAACCTGGGTCATCACCTCGAAAACCTCGCCAATGAAACCTATTAAACCCCTTGACCAAGTCTATACACACCCGTGGTCAACCCTTGGTCAAAGACACGGTCAAACCGTTCTTAACCATTGACGTCGGCGAATGTCGTCCGGAACTTTTGCCGCGTTCTCCAAATTTCACATAAACACTTCAAAATCTACCTTTATAAAGATGTCCATCTTGTTGAGGGACACAACTTTCATGTAGATTGGAATTTCAAATTTTGAGCGGAAAAGGGTGAAAAACTTGGTCAACTGGCAGTATCTCCTCTTTCCCAAAACAGAGTGGCATTCAAAGTTTGGCAACAATTTGTGCAAAATCCGTAGAGAAAAACCCCCTAGAGCCTTTGTGAAAGTTGTAGAGGGTAGTGAGATCTACAACTTTCCTATTCATCACTTAGTACACTTTAGTTGCAAAATTCGAGTTTTTATCACTCAAACAGTGCCAGTCCGAAAGAAATTAGGCAGACAGCGACGCCGCCCGCGCTCCCGGCGCGGCGGAGCGCCCGCGCGCGCCGTCCGGCTGCCTCGGCGTGCGGGCCGCTCGCGCCTTCGCGAGGCCGTGCCGTCCCGAGGCGGGGGGCACTCCGAGGCCTTGAGGTCCCCGCCCACGCCACGTGGAGCACCCCCCCCTCGCCCGGCCCGGCCGCACTCCGCGGTGCCTGCGGTCCTCGCGGTGCTCTCCTGTGCGGGTGCTACGGCCGATGCCGCCGCCGTACCGCGAGTAAGGGCGGGTGTCCTTCACCCTGCAGGCACGTCCTCACCCCTCGTTAAAAACCAGACCGCGCCACGCCCCTCTGTCCCGCCTGCGTTCCTGTCGTGCACAGACCGCCGAGCCGCCCGACGGCGCCATTGAAGGCAGCCGCGGCGAGCTCCGGGTCCGGCCGGGCCGCACACCAAATCGAGCTCTCCCCCACCATCCCTTGCACCTACCCTAGCTCGCCGACGTACTCGTCTCCCCCACGGAGCCGCCACCTCGCCGGCCACGGCGGTCGTGGTGGCCACCGCCGCCGGCCGCCGCGCCCCCCCCCCCCCCCCTCGTCGGCCCTCTCCCCGCCCAACCAAGCACAAGAATCAACCCCCGGGGACACGAGGATCGTTCACCGCCCGCGCCGGCCGGTCCCGGCCGCTGGTTCGCCGAAATTTGGTCGGACCGCCGGCGGCCGGCGCCCAGGGACTGCATTGCAAGCTCCCAACTCTTTGCAGGGTCTAAACCGCGAATCGAGGGCATATTGGTGAGGAATCAAAAGTTCCAGGGGTCTGCTCGTAAGTTGTTTCTTGAATAGTGTTACAGATTTTGCTGAAACTTGTAAAATTCGTAGAAAATCGTAGCAAAATCAGAAAAATGCAAACCCAATTTTGTTAGATTCGTGGTGAATAATCCTACAACTTTTGTTGTTCTCACATGGTCTGATTATGGATATTTTTAATATGAAAAATAGGAATGTGAAAAACCCAGATCTGCCATAACTCAAAAACTATAAATCTGCTGCATCCAAATTTTTGATATGTTATGTATCATGTCATGGCTAGCTCGTGTGCCAAAAGTTGCACAAAGTTATGCAGTAAATCGTTTTATATAAATTGTTTTCCAATTATGCAGAATCTGCCTAGATGATTTTTGTAGCTAAAAATATTTATGTTTTTGTGCTCAACTTGTGCATGATGTTTTGTTATGCCAAATCACACCTCTGGTGAATTAATCATGATTTTTTGTTTATCACAATTATTTATTCTTAATTTGTGCATGTTTTCCTTTGTAAATTAGTGAAGCAAGTTCAGTAGAGATTCTAGGTATACTTGCTGGTTCTTTAGGCTTGTTTTGGACCAGAGAGCATTCATGAGAAAGATTGAAACATTTGGATGCCTATTTATTTTTGTATGCATTTAATTTGATTGCTAGCTAGTCTTTTGTTATTTTACCAAATATTTTATTTTCATGGGTGTTATGATACTTAAGAAACCCTTCTTTAAATTTTTAGTGATTTATTGCTTAATAAAAAGCTTTAAAGGCCTTTTCAAGATTAAAGATTAAAATAAATAAGGAAAATGCATTTTTAATTTTTTCCCTTTTTGGAAGTATTACCTAACTTAATTAAAGGCTAAGAAAACACCTTTGCTTTGATAAAGGAATATAAATAAATAACTTGTACACACCTTACTAGTGAGAGGTAAAAGGATTAAACCCTCACATGAAATAACAAGTATAAAAGAAACATTAAATCAAGTGTGCAATAAAAGAATAAACCACATGTAATTAATAACCTTCCTAAAAGAAATTTAATATTTAAATATTTGTTAAGGTGAATATGACCAACAAGAGTTGGATAAGATAACAAACTGTCACATCACCTGAACCTTGCGTTGCATTCCGTGTAGATCTTCCTGACGGTGACTACTCACTCGTCCCAGAATCCGAGGAAGGAGGAGCAGAAGCTTCGCTGCAGTACGTGGAAGTGCTCGATGACACCGAGGGTGCTCAAGCTAACTTAGCTGACGAAGGCAAGCCCCGGTACATGTAACCTAGTTTTCAAATTTTTGATTATTCAATTATCTATGGATGCTTGTGCATTTAAGTTCAGGAGTTGTATGGAACCCTAGATGCATGATCCCTAGGTACCTTTGTCCTTACTAGTATGATAGGTCGATAGATGCTAAGCTATAGGACCGTTACAAGTCGGGTGATGACATCACTCGCGAGAATAGGTTCCTAGATAGGAATCATAAGATCTCCTTAAATGGAATGCTCATGTGGTAAGAGCATGGGATTGAGCTCCGGTCCAATGGCTATTGTGGGTTAAGTGTTTGAACGTACTAAGCACTTGTCGGGAATGGGACCGGTAAGCCTAGTACCTTAATGAGACGGCTAGGGATTTAACTATCACTACTCTTGGGGTTTGTCTCACGGCTAGCTACCGGTGGTGTATGGTGAGTCCGGGTGCTTCGCGGGGTATCCCGGATAGCCTGCACCAAAGACTGTGGCTTTTTATCCCGACCCGAGGATTTTTTGGAACCGTTTGGTGGTTGTCCTCGCGAGGGGCATCCCACCGTGTGTTTAGGTCTACCTTGCAAGGTTTGAATCAATCGATTGTCGGCCTCTCACCGTTATCTGAGACTACTTACTCCACTAGCCATGAGATCCCTAATGATGGAAGTTGATGAATACTATGTTTGATTAATTGTATTGTACAACCTTGTCTGTACTAGATGGCTAATTTAGTAAAGATTAAACCCACTAGAACTTTTGCTAAAATCTTGAAAGTAAGGACATACTATTTGTTACTTTTCAGCAAAAGAAACTGAGTGGCCAAAAGCCTTTCATGTCTAGAGTTGGTGAAGTAGTTATCACCGACGGGTAAGTCTTGCTGAGTATTAATATACTCAGCCTTGCTATAATATGTTGATCCAGGTAATGCTTTCGGTGATGTGTGGCCCGGAGAGATCCCGCCCGGCTGGGAGCTAGAGTGGGTGGAGGATGACGACTGAAGGCATCATGCCTGGCCTCTCGTGGTGTTTCCGCTTCCCGTTAGTTTAATTCTGCTATTTCGAAAACTCTGAACTACGTCTTTATGGCAAAAACTTCAGTTTGTAATAATTAAACCCTTCGGGGTACAAATTTGGATGTTAATGATGTTGTATTTCTGGACTCGCCTTCGAGTGAGTTTTCATGCATATATGTCGATCCTTGTTGCTATTTAAGTGATTTACCGGGCGTTAACCCGACGACTAACGACAGGATGATACTTTATTCGATAATGGCCAAAGTGGATTGGTTTAGGCGATAGTACGGTATTTTCCTGGGCGGGTCGTCACAGTTGGCATTAGAGCAATTATATGCACTAGATATTCATTAATAATCTTAATCACTGATTTTTTAATAAAATTTGTCAAGATTGTTTGGATTTACCAAAATACATTGGTCCGCGAAGGATAAACTAGACCGAGAGGCCCTAGAGGGAATTTTTGGGTTCTTTCTGGTGGCTTATTTAACCTATGGTTTATTTTGCTAACTCCCAGCATATTACTTTATGTCAGACTTATTTTCTTGCACAACCAAACTAGATGAGCCACGTGTTTTATACGTGTGCTGTTCCGCATCACGGGAATTGCGAGGGTTGATGGAGTGATCCATTCCACGGATCCCATCTTCGCGTCTGTTTATGAGTTGTGTGTCGCCACGTGTTTCATACGTGTGCATTTCGCATGTCGATCATGTGAGGCAAGGATACACTCCATTCAAACGGAGGGTGTCCGAGGTTGGACGCTGTCCGTGCAGCGGCTTAACGCATGGATGCCATTTCTATAGTGAACGGTAATGTTTGTGGACGCTTTCGTGACGTGCTGGCACGAAAGGTTCGTTTTCTGCAGGTACATAACAGCGCTTCGTTAGTCATTAAGCGAGTACCGTATAGCTCTCGACTAGATATTATAGGGAGAGACGAATAAGAGCCTTGCCACCGGCACTAACTTCGACTTTTGGCTCGTTTGCCATGTGAGGTCGGATAGGACGTCTTGCATGCATATTAAAAATCAAAACAACAAAAAGGGACCCAAAACTGAACTTCTTTATGCTCTCTAAGGAAGATTTTGCTAGTGTGTGCTTTTTATAAACTAGGGTACCTCTCATGCTTGGTGTATGCTGCCCAAAATTTGTAAAAGTTTGTTTGTCTTGCTTTTGCACCATGTGCTAGAAGTAATAAGAATAGAAGTTCTAAACCAAAGTTGCTCCAAATCTAATCTAGTTCCTGCTCGCAACAGTTCACGGTCGTAACTTTTGTCTATCCTGTAGCGAACATGGCCTCATATGCCATTAGTTCGGAGTTTGATTTTGGTGATTCATGACAACATGATCATTGGGACTAACCGTATTGTTTGAGCTTGTCTCTGTAGACATTTCTAGGTCCCAAGGATGCAAGAAAACTACATGCAAAAATGTAGAAAACAAGGGTCAAAACCGAGCAAGAAAAGGAAAAGAGAAGACAGCGTCGGATGAACCGACGGCCCCTCAAATACAAGCGTCGGTGCAATCGTCGGACGAGTTGGTGCACAGGGTCAAACCATAGGTACCGTCGGATGAACCGACAGTCCATTATTTAGTAGCGTCGGGCGAGTTGCAGAGGAAGAGCAAGGAAGACAGTAGCACCGGATGATCCGACGGTCTGAGTGGGGACCCCGTCGGTCTATCGAACGCTCAGTTTGAATTCATACAGAGACGCGCCAAGACGAAGCCTTCAGCACTGGATGATCCGACGCCTTGGTCAAGGTGAAGCGTCGGTCTATCCGACGGTCAAGTGGAAGCTAACAGAGGCGAGTTGAGCGCGAAGTCTTCAGCACCGGATAATCCGATGCACCATAAGTGCTTAGCGTCGGAGCAGATGTGTCAGAGAACCTCAACGGCTAAGTGACGTGGGAGGGGCACCTGATGAACCGACGCCCTGAAAAGTATAGCGTCGGATCATCCGACGGTACCTTTTTTAGTGGACGTTAGCCAACGGCTAGTTTGATGCCTTGGGCTATTTATACCCCCTCCACTCACCCATTTGAGGCAGCTGGATTGTGTGGAAGTGCAGAGGAGATCAAGACACATTGAAGATCATATCCAATCCATCCAAGTGCTTAATTGCTCATCCTTAGACTTGCATATGCTTTGTGTATGTGCTTAGTGCTAGGCTTAGCTTAGAGCTGAGTGAGTGCAAGGTTGTGCCAACCTTGCAAGGCGATTCTTGAGTGAATCCTGTTGTACAAGGTTCGTCGGAAGCCTTGGGGCCTAAGTGGCTCACCGGCAATCGTCATCGACCCTCCGTCTTGGTATGGAGCGGCGAGGACACTTTGTGCGGGGGACGTGGAGACCCCCTTCCTTGGTGGAGAAGCTCCTTAGTGGAGGCGGCATCAAGGTGACCAAGGGAGCTTGACAAGTGCCTAAGTGGCTAGCCTTTGTGGCAAGTCAAGTTGGTGCTCTTGGGAGAGACTTGGTGTCCGGGAAGCAATACTCTTGTGTGAGTGCTTCAACAACGTGGACTAGGGGTGGCTTAGTGCCTACCGATACCACGGGATAAATCGCGTGTCA
Source organism: Cenchrus americanus (assembly GCA_947561735.1). Classification (NCBI taxonomy): domain Eukaryota; kingdom Viridiplantae; phylum Streptophyta; class Magnoliopsida; order Poales; family Poaceae; genus Cenchrus; species Cenchrus americanus. The sequence continues at coordinate 120,788,551 of OX387242.1, read as the reverse complement.
AGATTTTGCTTCCTCTCACCCCCTTTACGTTTCCGCATTTACTCTATTGCAATCTTTGCTTGCCTCTACTTTCCTAGAGTAGTATCATGCTAGGATTGTCTATAGGTTGCAAACCTTCTTTTGGGATGGGAGTTTCACACTAGAACAACCGTAGTTGCACATATAGATAGTATGTTCTAGTTTACTTTTGTGTAAAATTTAGTGAGCCATAGGTTAAGGTTTTAAGTTGCCTAATTCACCCCCTCCGCCTCTTAGGCTAACGGGCATCCGATTCCTTACAAGTGGTATCAGAGCCAGGACTCACTTCCTTTGCAAAGAAACACCAATTCGATTGGTAAATTGTGAAAACCGGCTCATTGGAACGGTTAGGCTTCACTGCCTAGTGAGTTGCTCTATAAAGGAATGAAAGGGGTGGATACCATCGGTTTGGCTCCACATTTCGATGGCACGGGTTATCCTCGGTGGAAGGTTCTCATGGAGGCCTATCTCCAAGCAAAGAACCTTGATGTTTGGAGAGTCACCGATGAGGGCATGAAAAATGGTACTAGAAAGGAAAAGCAATTTGATGTAATTGCTAAGAGTATCATTTTGTCCTCACTAGATGTAAGCGTTTTCAATAGAGTTTTTACTTGTGAAAATGCTCATGAGATATGGAAAACCATCAAGGAGCAAAATGAGGGTTCAAAAGAAGTTGCTAATGAACGCTACGGTTGTCTCCTTGAGGAATTCAATAGCTTTAAGCAACTTGCAAATGAAAATGCCGAATCTATGTACTCATGCCTAAATGTGCTTGTCAATGAGATCAATGCTTTAGGTGTGAAGGACATCACGGACTTGAACATCAATCGCAAGATCCTTCAAAGTCTCCGGAAGCCCGATTATGACTTGGTGAAGGCAATTATCTACAAGAAGAAGCTCGAAGATTTGAAGCCATCACATATCTTGAGTAAGATCATGGCACATGAGCTTCAACTAATGCCCAAGTCAAAGAAGACGCCCCAAGAAAAGCCCCAAGAACCATCTTCTCCAACCACAAGCCATGCTCTCTCAAGCCAACAAGGGAAGGCGTTGAGTAGAATGGCTACTCATGGAAGCTCAAGTGAGGATGATGGTGATGACGGTGACAATGAAGATTCCTCAAGTGATGAAGAGGTTGAATCTATGGTGGCCGAGTACGTGAAGAAGATCTTCAAGTATGTGAAGAAAGTCAACATGTACGGCTACAACATCCACTTGAGAGAAGGGCATCATCATCAACACATCAAGTTCACCAAGATCGAGCACAAGCCCAAGAAGAAGGTGGTCAAGGAGAGGAGACCAAGGCAAGAAGCAACTATAGCCGTCCGTGAGTGGACAAGTGGTGGATCAAGTTCTTCTAGCTCAAGCGATGAATCAAGAAAGAACTTCACCACCCTCTTCATGCAAGGTCCTTCATCATCACACATGTTCCTTATGGCCAAAGGTATGGAAAGCAATGTAAGTGATGACGAATCCGACACCACCTCTCTTGATGATCTTGTTGAGCTAGTCCATGAGCAAAAAGGAATGCTTTATAAACAAGCTAATGAAATTAAAGAACTCAATGCTCTCAACGATCTTAGTGTCACCCTTGCTACAAATTATGAACATTTGTTGTGCAAATTCAAATTTCTTAGCAAGGAGTGTGATGAGCTAAAATCTAAGCTTGAGAGCAATAAGATTAAAACAAGTAATTCCTTTGAGCTTAATGAATCATCTATCCCTTGTGCAATTCCTATCTCCAAGGTAGATGCTTCAACTTCTTGCATTAATTTAATTGATGAATCTTTCTCACCATCTTGCAATGAGATTGTTGTTGTAGAAAAATGTGATTGTCTCATAGGCAAGAAAAATGATGAGCTCAAGCCAGAAGTGAAATGGCTCCGAGAGAGGTTGGCAAACTTGATGGGCAAAGGCAAGAACAATGAAGAACAAGTGGACATCTCTCAAGACATGAAGAGCAAAGTCCAACCTTCTCAAGATAACTGTGATCCCATGGTGAAGAATCTTGAGAAGGGTGCAACCGTGACTTGCTACAAGTGTCATAGAGAAGGGCACAAGTTCTACAAATGCCCCCAATTTGTCAAGAAGATGGACAAGGGCGAAAAGAAGAAGTTGAAGCCCACCATCAAAAGCTCCCTCATCTACACCAAGCCCAACCGCAAGAACAAGATCAAGATCAACACCTACATTATCAAGAAGAAGGCTAATGGCAAGGTGGTCGCACACAAGGTTGGGAAGATGAAAGAAAAGCGAGGTAGGAACCAACCCATTTGGGTGCCCAAGGAAGTCATCACCAACATGAAGGGGCCTCAAATGGTTTGGGTTCCAAAGGCCACTTGAAGGCCTTGAGAGCGGGGACTTGGGAGGCTTGGCACAATCAAGATGAGAAGATTCAAGCCTAGAAGCCAAGCTTGCGAGTTGGACATGTGTTGCCCAAGTTCCCCGGTTGAGGTAATGGAAACTTGTACGTATCTCTTGTAGCTCCATTACCTTGTTTAGGTTGCATTTGTTGCAATGTTTACATATGGTAGGTTGCTTGTGTCATGTGCTAACCCATGAGCAATCTACATGGTTTAATTAGTGTGTAGGAAAGCTACACTTGTTCTTTCATGGTGCATGTTTTCATATATATCTCTTTGCATCATGAGCAAGCTATAGGGTTAGCTTCCCTTTTGTTTTCATAAACAATGTGCATACATTTGATTGGTGATTCAAACACTAAATGCACACATTTAGGGGGAGCTCATTCTATAGTTTGGTTATGGGACTAACATTGTTTCAAGCTTATCTTATGTAGTCCCTTGGTGACGCGTTCCGGTGCGGTGCTTCATTCTAATAGAATGCTATTTCACTCTCAATGTGATCTAACATCTCTAAAAGAGTGAATATAGCAGTATGAGCTTCATGCTATTGATTCATGTCCTTGCGAGCTTATGTTTCTATATAAGTTCAAAGGCAAAGCACTCATACATTCCTAATCCTTGTGGTACCCCGAATGTCTTCTTTGCAAGCTTCTTTCAAGTGGTGTCACCTAGTGATATCATTTCCAAGTGGCTCATCTCAATGTGGTGCTAACAAGGTAGAGAGGATCATCCCCTAGAGGTATGCAATGGTCAAAAGACTACAAGTGATATCTACAAGTGGTAATGTAACAAGAACCCATTTGTTTTATCTCTTGTCCTTTAAGCTACCTCCTTGCATGATATGCTCTAAGCTTCCTTGTCTTTCAAGTTTGTAGTTGTGCACTTGTTTCTCACTACCCTTGTCCTGCAAGTGGTATTCTTTTTGTGCATACACTTAGGGGGAGCTTAGTTTGTATCATGTTAGTCTCATGAGCTTGTGATCCACCTTAGTTATTCTCACATGTGGTATCTTCATTGATATCATACATATGGATCATGGTTCTTGCGACTTTCTCCCTTGCATTTAACATTTCTCCTTTGAGCTTTGGTTGCTAGGTCTTGCTAGTTTCCTTGGACCCTTTTGCTTTGGGACTTTTTGGAGATTTTATTCCAAAGGGGGAGAATGTAGGACCAAAGCAAGCTTGTGGCTTAAGCTTACAAGTGGTTTCAAGGATACTTACAAGTGGTTTAAAGGATATGAGACCAAAGGGGAGAATGTGAACATGAAGATCGAAAAGGGGGAAGTTTGATCTAGGGGGGTTTGGATGATGCTAAGCATCCAAGCAAGTGTAAGTGGTTCTAATTCTGTCAATTCTAGCAAATTTATGCTTGCTTTGGTTGTGTTGTCATAAATCACCAAAAAGAGGGAGATTGTAGCAAACATGGCCTCATATGCCATTAGTTCGGAGTTTGATTTTGGTGATTCATGACAACATGATCATTGGGACTAACCATATTGTTTGAGCATGTCTCTATAGACATTTCTAGGTCCCAAGGATGCAAGAAAACTACATGCAAAAATGTAGAAAACAAGGGTCAAAACCGAGCGAGAAAAGGAAAAGAGAAGACACCGTCGGATGAACCGACGGTCCTTCAAATACAAGCGTCGGTGCAATCGTCGGACGAGTTGGTGAACAGGGTCGAACCCTAGGTACCATCGGATGAACCGACAGTCCATTATTTAGTAGCGTCGGACGAGTTGCAGAGGAAGAGCAAGGAAGACAGTAGCACCGGATGATCTGACGGTCTGAGTGGGGACCCCGTCAGTCTATCCGACGCTCAGTTTGAATTCATACAGAGACGCGCCAAGACGAAGCCTTCAGCACCGAATGATCCGACGCCTTGGTCAAGGTGAAACGTCGGTCTATCCGATAGTCAAGTGGAATCTAACAGAGGCGAGTTGAGCGTGGAGTCTTCAGCACCGGATGATCCGACGCACCGTCGGTGCATAGCGTCGGAGCAGTTGTGTCAGAGAACCTCAACGGCTAAGTGACGTGGGAGGGGCACCGGATGAACCGATGCCTTGGAAAGTATAGCGTCGGATCATCCGACAGTACCTTTTTCAGTGGACGTTAGCCAACGGCTAGTTTGATGCCTTGGGCTATTTATACCCCCTCCACTCACCCATTTGAGGCAGCTGGATTGTGTGGAAGTGCAGAGGAGTTCAAGACACATTGAAGATCATATCCAATCCATCCAAGTTCTTAATTGCTCATCCTTAAACTTGCATATGCTTTGTGTATGTGCTTAGTGCTAGGCTTAGCTTAGAGCTGAGTGAGTGCAAGGTTGTGCCAACCTTGCGAGGTGATTCTTGAGTGAATCCTGTTGTACAAGGTTCGCTGGAAGCCTTGGGGCCTAAGTGGCTCACCGGTAATCGTCATCGACCCTCCGGCTTGGTGTGGAGCGGCGAGGACACTTTGTGCGGGGGACGTGAAGACCCCCTTCCTTGGTGGAGAAGCTCCTTAGTGGAGGCGGCATCAAGGTGACCAAGGAAGCTTGACAAGTGCATAAGTGGCTAGCCTTTGTGGCAAGTCAAGTTGGTGCTCTTGGGAGAGACTTGGTGGCCGGGAAGCAATACTCTTGTGTGAGTGCTTCAACAACGTGGACTAGGGGTGGCTTAGTGCCTACCGATACCACGGGATAAATCGCGTGTCAAGAGTTTGCTTCCTCTCATCCCCTTTATGTTTCCGCATTTACTCTATTGCAATATTTGCTTGCCTCTACTTTCCTAGAGTAGTATCATGCTAGGATTGGCTATAGGTTGCAAACCTTCTTTTGGGATGGGAGTTTCACAATAGAACAACCGTAGTTGCACATATAGATAGCATGTTCTAGTTTACTTTTGTGTAAAATTTAGTGAGCCATAGGTTGAGGTTTTAAGTTGCCTAATTCACCCCCTCCCCCTCTTAGGCTAACGGGCATCTGATTCCTTACATATCCCAAGTTGTGCTCGATTTAGTCAACCTCCAACCTACAGTCTTTCCCGGAATCAGATCTAAAACCTTGTTTAGTTAAGCACCTTCCTAACCTTTCTAATGGGTCTTTGTATACCAAAGATGTGTCTTATATTCTCGCTGAGTGCTGCAACAATTCGAGAATATTTGGAACTCTGGGTTTGAGTTACGAACTTTGTTCGCAACTGCCGAAACTTTATGCCATTATGTATGTGTACTCGCTTCGAGTTCTAACATACGACTACGCCTTTGTACACTTGACTACCCAGCATTGCCCAGTATGAGAAGAGAACTTTTGCTATTCTACCATGTCTGTGGGAATGTCTTGATCTTAGAATTCAATCTTCAATGGTGATTTCTCCTACCAACATGTTATCTTCATCGACCTGTATTTCACTCCAACCCTTTTTGTCCGTAAACATGTTGAAGCACTAAGCTATTCTTGGTATCGATATCCTTGTCATGGTTACGTCGAACTTTCAATCATGAGCTCATGCCTCATGGTCTTGCTCACAACATTTTGAAAATAAATAAATAAATATGTCCTTTCTTGAGCATGCATTTGCATAGCATGTGCATTTGGGAACCTTGGGTGAACTAACATGCATACGCATGGAGTGTTTCAATATGTCCCACTCGATCCTTTGTGTTTGGTGATGTTGTTATCCCATAACTAAGAGCAACTCCAAGAGTCTATCTAAATATCACTAGCTAAATTACTGATTTGGCTAGTATGTAAAATAAAATAGCTAGTAAAATGTTGATGAAATCCAACAGACTAGCTAAAATGAACTCTTCATATGTTCCACCGCTAATGGGTCCCACCTGCCATACTCATGTACAAGGGGATAACTAGCGGGATTGGCTAGCCAAAGATGGCTAGCGAAGCCCCCCGGTTTAGCTAGTGGAGGATAGCTAGGACAAGTTTAGCTAGTCTGTTGGATTGAGTTTTTGGACAAATTTTCTATTTTTTAGCTAGTTAAGCCAAGATAGCTATTCTCTTGGAGTTGCTCTAAAGGTGCCGTGACGGAACCTAGGGCGTCATGTGCGCTGCAGCCACATGATTGCCACTAGGAGCGCACTAGGTATCTTGGTTGTGAGAATTGCGACTCGCTACGCACACCCCTTCTCAACCTGTGATTGTCCTCTCAATCACTAACTCATTTTGTGGGTAACCGAGTCATACTAACATGCATCATAAGCACCATGCTACATGAGCATATGCACCGTGTCTCCATAAACATGTGCATCACATCAATTTTGAAAAGCATTGCACCGTAGTGGCACGGCAACGCCACCTAAGGTCGCAAACTAAATAACCTGTGAGCAAGATTGTTTGGAAGAACCTGTACCAATTTATCTCCCCGTACTTTCCGCTTGCATCTGCAAGTAAACTTCATGCAAAAGCTTTCCATTACCTGTCGCCTTTGACTACTCTTATGGGCGAACCTTGAACCGATGGTGGTTATACTCTTGGCCCAATAATCCCATCGTGTTTGCTCCCTCAGAGCAATCTCAGAAAATCCAAGAGGACCGCTTCCCTATTTCCCTATCTTGTCCTTGGGATTTCGAATCTCGGGACTAGATTCTTCTTAAGGGGGTAGGCTGTGACGCCCCAGGTTTTAAATTAGCGTCATTAGCGCTAATGGTCGAGTCACCCGAGTCAAACCGGCCGACATAGGTCAAACCTAGGTCAACCCGGGTCATCACCTCGAAAACCTCGCCAATGAACCCTATTGAACCCCTTGACCAAGTCTACACACACCCGTGGTCAACCCTTGGTCAAAGACACGGTCATACCGGGCTTAACCATTGACGTCGGCGAATGTCGTCCGGAACTTTTGTCGTGTTCTCCAAATTTCACCTAAACACTTCAAAATCTACCTTTATGAAAGTTGTCCATATTGTTGAGGGACACAACTTTCATGTAGATTGGCATTTCAAATTTTGAGCGGAAAAGGGTGAAAAACTTGGTCAACTGGCAGTATCTCCTGTTTCTCGAAACAGAGTGGCATTCAAAGTTTGGCAACAATTTGTGCAAAATCTGTAGAGAAAAACCCCCTAGAGCCTTTGTGAAAGTTGTAGAGGGTAGTGAGATCTACAACTTTCCTATTCATCACTTAATACACTTTAGTTGCAAAATTTGAGTTTTTATCACTCAAACAGTGCCAGTCCGAAAGAAATTAGGCAGGCCGCGACGCCGCCCGCGCTCCCGGCGCGCGAGCACCCGTGCGCGCCGTACGCCGCCTCGGCGTTTGGGGCCGCTCGCGCCTTCCCGAGGCCGTGCCGTCCCGAGGCGGGGGGGGGCACTCCGAGGCCTTGAGGTCCCCGCCCACGCCTCGTGGAGCCCACCCCGGCCCGCACTCGCGGTGCCTGCGGTCCTCGCGGTGCTCCCCTGTGCGGGCGCTACGGCCGATGCCGCCGCCGTACCGCAAGTAAGGGCGGGTGTCCTTCACCCTGCACGCACGTCCTCACCCCTCCTCGTTAAAAACCAGATCGTGCCACGCCCCTCTGTCCTGCCTGCGTTCCTATCGTTCACAGACCGCCGAGCCGCCCGACGGCACCATTGAAGGCAGCCGCGGCGAGCTCCGCGTCCGGCCGGCTGCACACCAAATCGAGCTCTCCCCCACCTTCTCTTGCACCTACCCTAGCTCGCCGACGTACCCGTCTCCCCCACAGAGCCACCACCTCGTCGGCACAGCGGTCGTGGTGGCCACCGCCGGCCCGGCCGCCGCCCCCCCCCCTCGCCGGCCCTCTCCTCGCCCAACCAAGCACGGGGAATCAACCCCTAGGGACCCGAGGATCGTTCACCGCCGCGCCCGGCCGGTCCCGGCCGTCGGTTCGCCGGAATTTGGCCGGACCGCTGGCGGCCGGCGCCCAGGGACTGCATTGCAAGCTCCCAACTCTTTGCAGGGTCTAAACCGCGAATTGAGCGCATATTGGTGAGGAATCGAAAGTTCCAGGGGTCTGCTCGTAAGCTGTTTCTTGAATAGTGTTACAAATTTTGCTGAAACTTATAAAATCCATAGAAAATCGTAGAAAAATCAGAAAAATGCAAACCCAATTTTGCTGGATTCGTGATGAAAACTCATACAACTTTTATTATTCTTACATGGTCTGATTATGGATATTTTTAACATGAAAAATAGGAATGTCAAAAACCTAAATCTGCCATAACTCAAAAACTATAAATCTGCTGCATCCAAATTTTGGATATGTTGTGTATCATGTCATGACTAGCTCCTGTGCCGAAAGTTACACAAAATTATGCAGTAAATCGTTTTATATAAATTATCTTCCAATTATGCAGAATCTGCCTAGATGATTTTTGTAGCTAAAAATATTTATGTTTTTGTGCTCAACTTGTGCATGATGTTTTGTTATGCCAAATCACACCTTTGGTGAATTAATCATGATTTTTTGTTTATCACAATTATTTATTCTTAATTTGTGCATGTTTTTCTTTGTAAATTAGTGAAGCAAGTTCAGTAGAGATTCTAGGTATACTTGCTGGTTCTTTAGGCTTGTTTTGGACCAGAGAGCATTCATGAGAAAGATTGAAACATTTGGATGCCTATTTATTTTTGTATGCATTTAATTTGATTGCTAGCTAGTCTTTTGTTATTTTACCAAATATTTTATTTTCATGGGTGTTATGATACTTAAGAAACCCTTCTTTAAATTTTTAGTGATTTATTGCTTAATAAAAAGCTTTAAAGGCCTTTTCAAGATTAAAGATTAAAATAAATAAGGAAAATGCATTTTTAATTTTTTCCCTTTTTGGAAGTATTACCTAACTTAATTAAAGGCTAAGAAAACACCTTTGCTGATAAAGGAATATAAATAAATAACTTGTACACACCTTACTAGTGAGAGGTAAAAGGATTAAACCCTCACATGAAATAACAAGTATAAAAGAAACATTAAATCAAGTGTGCAATAAAAGAATAAACCAAATGTAATTAATAACCTTCCTAAAAGAAATTTAATATTTAAATATTTATTAAGGTGAATATGACCAACAAGAGTTGGATAAGATAACAAACTGTCACATCACCTGAACCTTGCGTTGCATTCCGTGTAGATCTTCCTGACGGTGACTACTCACTCGTCCCAGAATCCGAGGAAGGAGGAGCAGAAGCTTCGCTGCAGTACGTGGAAGTGCTCGACGACACCGAGGGTGCTCAAGCTAACTTAGCTGACGAAAGCAAGCCCCAGTACATCTAACCTAGTTTTCAAATTTTTGATTATTCAATTATCTATGGATGCTTGTGCATTTAAGTTCAGGAGTTGTATGGAACCCTAGATGCATGATCCCTAGGTACCTTTGTCCTTACTAATATGATAGGTCGATAGCTGCTAAGCTATAGGGCCGTTACAAGTCGGGTGATGACATCACTCGCTGTCACACCCTGAAATTTCCAATTTCAGGATGTGAATAGAGAGAATAATTAAATAACAATTTTATCATAATTTTAAAATTTTTCCAACATTTATTTTTCTTTACAGGAAATATAGTATAGGAAAAACCTTGTATTGATTTTCTAAATTAAAGAAAATGATTATGTGAATGTTGCATTCATGCTGATGCATCTTGGTGCTTCTTGAGTGTAAAAGGTTTTAAAAGGCGTGCATGAGCTAACCAAGTCCTTCCGAGAATTTTCTGGTCAATTCTAGAATTAATTCTCATTTGTATCGAAGCTAAATCTTTTCCTTACAAGGCTATATAATCTTTTTCACAAGCTCCAAATATTTTATCTGGATACATCTTGTCCCAAACTATCTATGAGCCATCATACTCCCCCAAAACTCTTTGAGCTTCTACAGTTTTGTCGTCACCAAGGAACTCTACGAATTCCCTTAGTCTATGTTTTTTTATAGCTGGAAGTCATATTTTATCCAAAATATAATCCACGTCATGCCTAATTTCTTTGCTCTCTCCCGACCCATTCTTTTATTTATTTATTTCATTGAAATGGATGCTAGCAGCCCAGATATCTCTCTACAACTCCGTTTTGATTTCGATTAATTGGAGTTGTGCACGGCAAGGGCTCCAGGCCGGCCCAATGTGATGCTCCTTATATATTTTGCCTAGTTTGCACCAGCAATTACCTGTGCCCTAACTCAATACCTTGCCTAACTGCCGCCGACCGCCGCCCTGTCTCACGTGCGCAGCGCCGCCGCCGGAAGCTGCGGAGCCGAGCGGAGCTCCGCTGGCCGTCGCCTGTTCCACCGGCCAGGAGAGCAAGCCAGTGCCACCAGGATCTCCACGTCGTCAAGCCAAGTGTTTGCCGCTGCCGCTGCTCGTCAGCGTCCGCATCGTCACCGAGCCGTCACCCATCTGCTCCAACATGACCTGCTGCACCGACTTGTCTGCCGTGGTAGCACTTGTTCCTCTCTCTCGTTTTTTCCCATGATCGCTGCTGCCGGCTGCCGGCTGCCGCTGCTCTATCTTCCGCCGCTACAGGCTACAACATATATATGGTTGTCGTTGCAATGCTATAAGTTTCACCGGCCACTGCTGTTCTCTGCCGTTGCTGGCTTTGCTTGCCTCTAATCTGTTGCCATCATCGTCTCCATCAGTTAATTGAAGCCTCGCCGACGGTCAACTCCAAGCAAACAGCACCATGCATATATGCCTATGTGACAAGCAAGCCATCGTACATACACAAGAAAAGAAGCCTTTTGCTCATGCAACTACAAAGATGACATCGTGGTGTGATCATATCTAACACAAATAGACTCTGCTCAGCCATGTCATCTTTCGTCTCTCCAAGGACCACCGCATGCAGTTGCTTCCTCACGCACTCTGCGATGCGTATCAGACCTGGCCGGTCATGCAGCTGCTCAACCCCTCCATGGTGGCCAGTTATGTGCATCACTTCCACGGACCTGTCGTGCCCTACATTGTCGCGAGCTATGACGGCAGATGCCCTCATAGTCGCTGAGATCGATCGACCTGTGTTTTGCCGAGCTCGCCGTTGCTGCTGCTGGTGAGAACTTCATGCACCCTTCCGTCCATCTCTCACTAATCACATGCAAGCAATACAGTGCCATGCAACCTGCATGCATGTGCAAGGAAGGAAGGCCAGGATCGATCAGCTCCTTTGGCCTACTGCATGTCATGCTTCCATCATACACTTCTTTCCCGAATAATGAAACTCCATGAATCTTTTGTCTTACCTTTCATCTATAGAAAAATCAGTCTATCATCATTTAGTTCCTTTATTGATTAATTATTGCTTGTGCAAGCGCATCCTTGTGTCATGTTCAATAAGCTATCCTTTTCATGTTAATAAATCCTTCTCTTACTCAATCTAATTCCGATCTCAGTAATTCTTTCACTCATGTGTTCCTCCTAACGTGTAGATTAGTTTTGTACTGTTATAGTACGTTTGTGCCGTTATATAGTTCGTTTCACCATAACTTGTGCGTTAGCATGTGTATCACTTGTTACTTGTTTTAACATTAAAGTTGCATGTTAATCTTGATTAATGTTTATTCCATTAATTTTCCAAATAAAAGTGAATAGGTTCAATTCCGGTTTTCTTTAATCATGATGTAGATTGTTTAATTATTAATTATAACTAGCTTTCTTTAAATAAAAGATGCTTAGTGTTAAACATCGGTTTTTATAATAAATTTAATATTCTTAATGATAATATAGTTATCTTTTCAAATTTTAATATGTTTAGTTGAACACGCAATATAAAGTTATTCGATTAGATTCTTTCACATGCTTTGTCTTTTAATGTTAATTGTTAATCTGATATAACTTGTACTTAAATATCTGCTAATAAAATATAGTTAAGTTTATCGTGTTTTCTTAATTAAACATAACCTGCTTTGTAACATTCTTGCCACATTATTTCTAATTAAAACATATGAAGCATGTAGTCTCTTCTTGTTGTTTGATAATAATCTTTCGATAGCTTCGAGCTTAGTTTTTGTTTTCAACGTTCTTTCATCGTTGCGTAAACATAGAATCGATGTTATCCTTTAGTGCATTCTTTTAAAGTTTTCTTTTGATTTGTGCTTTGTTCTTAGTATGCTTGTTTGTTTGTTTGTTTGTTTGCTTTGTGTATGTTTGTGCCCGATGATTGATGCGCTTAGAGTAAACGCTGTTCGAGAAGCTTTGAAGAGCAAGAAGTTGAAGATATTCTGAGCAACGACATTACTTTGGTTAAAGGCAAGTGTGTCCTTGATCTTGTCCTAAGAATTATATTTAATCACTCATTGCATTGCTTACATTAATTTTGATGGGTTCCTATTAAGGTTTATCCTAGTCTTGATTGTCATTCCTTGTTAACCTAGGTTTACATTTATGTTGGGTAGCTATGATTAGTTGCTATACCTGGGTTATGGTGGTTCTAATGAACAACAATGATGAACATACTTTACTTTGATGCTATATATCTCTGTTTAATACAACATCACTGTGCATTAATCGGAACATGGAGCGACCACCCAGGAAAACAGTGCTACCACAAGACATATGGCTCTGTCTTGGCTTATTAATTAGTGAACTAGGTGTTAGGTATGCTTTACCTGATAAGGGTTGGGGGGGCGGCGGGTAGTGGCGTATGGACTGCTCGGGCGTAGGTGTGGGCTTGGCTAAGACACGGTACTCGTCCGGGAGCTTTATACGTCGCACTGACCAGGTAACCTAGCGGGCAGCCTACATCTGGGGATCTTTGTAACGGCCTCGTAGCGTTCCTATGCAATCACACCTCGGTAGTGTGGTATGATGCCTAGCTAGCATCGCATGGTTGGGTCTAAAGTTCTTCGGGACTTTTGCGCGACTTGTGGGTAAAGATGTACGACCTCTGCAGAGTGTACAAATGTACGACCCCAGTCCACTATAAAGCCTTTGCATTCATATCTTTCCCCACACTTGCTGAGTATGACAAGTGCTCACCCTTTCTATAAACATTGTTGCTCAGAAAAAGGATGCTACTCTGAAGTCTTGTGAAGATGTTGCTGCTGCTAGGCGTACGCAACCCCCAGTCGATTGCCTGTGATGTTTGGAGCCTTCGTTTCCAGGATTAAGCGTAAATCTCTGATAATCTTTCTTTTTCTTACGTGATACTGTTTCTGTATACACTTATATGTCACTATATGCATGAAACTTGATCCTGGCATGCATATAGGTATGCACTTGGTTTTCTTCGGAAAATCGGGTGTGACACTCGTGAGAATAGGTTCCTAGATAGGAATCATAAGATCTCCTTAAATGGAATGCTCATGTGGTAAGAGCATGGGATTGGGCTCCGGTCCAATGGCTATTGTGGGTTAAGTGTTTGAACGTACTAAGCACTTGTCGGGAATGGGACCGGTAAGCCTAGTACCTTAATGAGACGGCTAGGGATTTAACTGTAACTACTCTTGGGGTTTGTCTCACGGCTAGCTACCGGTGGTGTATGGTGAGTCCGGGTGCTTCGCGGGGTATCTCGGATAGCCTGCACCAAAGACTGTGGCCTTTTATCCCGACCCGAGGATTTTTGGGAACCGTTTGGTGGTTGTCCTCGCGAGGGGCATCCCATCGTGTGTTTAGGTCTACCTTGCAAGGTTTGAATCAATCGATTGTCGGCCTCTCACCGTTATCTGAGACTACTTACTCCACTAGCCATGAGATCCCTAATGATGGAAGTTGATGAATACTATGTTTGATTAATTGTATTGTACAACCTTGTCTGTACTAGATGGCTAATTTAGTAAAGATTAAACCCACTAGAACTTGTGCTAAAATCTTGAAAGTAAGGACATACTCTTTTTTACTTTTCAGCAAAAGAAACTCAGTGGCCAAAAGCCTTTCATGTCTAGAGTTGGTGAAGTAGTTATCACCGACGGTAAGTCTTGCTGAGTATTAGTATACTCAGCCTTGCTATAATATGTTGATCCAGGTAATTCTTTCGGTGATGTGTGGCCCGGAGAGATCCCGCCCGGCTGGGAGCTGGAGTGGGTGGAGGATGACGACTGAAGGCATCATGGATGGCCTCCCGTGGTGTTTCCGCTTCCCGTTAGTTTAATTCCGCTGTTTCGAAAACTCTGAACTACGTCTTTATGGCAAAAACTTCGGTTTGTAATAATTAAACCCTTCGGGGTACAAATTTGGATATTAATGATGTTGTATATCTGGACTCGCCTTCGAGTGAGTTTTCATGCATATATGTCGATCCTTGTTGCTATTTATGTGATTTACCGGGCATAACCCGGCGACTAACGACAGGATGATACTTTATTATCGCTTAATGGCCAAAGTGGATTGGTTTAGGTGATAGTACGGTATTTTCCTGGGCGGGTCGTCACACCAGGGGGGCCAAACCACCCTAGGCCGGTCGGCCCAGGCCGCCGGCCTGGCCTATAAATGGTGCCCCCCGGCTCCCATCTTTTGCAGGCAAGTAACCCTCTCCTTCCTTAGTTTGTGTGCTCAAGTTTTCGTGCCCAGAACCACCATAGACATAGCCAACCTTCCCAAGCTTGATAGCTCAAACAATTCACACCCTTAATCCACTCAAAGTCCACATTCCGAAGTAATTTTTAAGTGCCTAGTTACCGGTTGCAACCCGGAATTTTAGTGGAGAGAAGGGTGCTGCAATCATGTGGAAGAAAACCACAAGTCTCTTCACCAAGAAGAAGGGGTCATCGTCGTCCAATCCATCTTCGACGACGTCTTCGAGGAGGCACTCGGTTTCCGAGTCTCCTCAGAGCATGGAGGAAGACATGACACCACCAAGGAGGAACGACACTCTCCTCCTCAGTGGCATGAGAGCAACAAGGAGCACGTCCATGAGGTTTACCGAACCTCAAGGGCGTACGGAGGAGCCGACCGTCCCACCTCTTCGATCGACCCGTTCATCCGCGCCACCTCCATACACTCCGCGGTACTCCACATATGGCTTCATCATATTGTCGGAGGAGGAGGAGAAGAAACTCTCTCGCCTTGAGAAGAGGCTTGTGGCAAACGTCGATTTCGACGATCAAGCTCTCAACGCATTGGGTTTTGGCACGGACATATATTATATGTTGGGGCACCTTGGATGGGTGCAATTCTCCAACGGGCTGTCGTCAAACACCCACAAGGAGTTTGCCTTGGAAAACTTGATGACTATGGCGCCTATCCTTGATGAGGGGGTGCAAAGTTTATCATTCCGTTTGGAGGGAATCCAACAAGTGGTTCCCTACGAGTATATTAGAGAGCTACTTGGGTTCCAAAGGGAGCTCCGGAGAAAGTTGACGTGCCAGATGGCATGTTGGATAGATTTTGGAATTTAATCTCCGGAGAAGCCCACCAACAACGCAATTCCATCCGCAACCCCATTATCCAAGTATTCCACTCTTGGATGTGCAAGAGGATTATGGGGAGGATGAGGGAGACGAATGTGACCGACACGAAGTTGAATTGGCTCTACTCGGCTTTAATTGCCAAGCAGCCAATAGACCCCTCATACCTTATGATCAACCGATGGTGTTGCGAGGCAACATCGGGATCGGGAGATATTGGTTCGGGCTGCTACCTCTCTATATTGACCATCTCCTTAAGGTCGGGGATTACAAGGAATCCCGAACATCTTTTACGTGGGACCCCTCTCGGATTTGAGTATTTGAAGCAAGGAAAATATATTAGTGGAGATGAGAGAGGAGGCTTTCATGTGGCCAAGGTGTACCTACCCCTTCCGGATCCAAGACTTAGGCTTTTCATTCAAGGGAAGGAAGATTGGTTGGAGGAGGGACTCCTTGTCCCAGCAAGGAAGAATAAAAGAGTAAGAATTGTAGAGGAGGGATCTTCCTCCATGCAAGCGGGTGGTGCACAACCAAACTATGTGCCACCATTCGGAGGAATCCCTTCTCCGCCAAATTATTACGGAGGGCCAACGATGCAAGCATGGGGGAGTGGTCCAGCCATGCCCCCACAAAATTATGTGGTGCCCAAAGTAACCTTTGCGGAGCCCTATGCACAATACCCTCAACCACAACAAAGCATGACCATAATTGGAGGGTACGCTGCGAGAAACATGCAAAACGTCGCAGCCATCCAATCCACCGCGGCTCAACTTTGTGAAGGCAATGCAAATATTGCCTATGAGCTTGGGCATCTTCACCTAGTACCGCCGGATCAATTCGTTGGAGGGGATGTCCAAACCTACTATGAGCAAGGGTACAACTACCAAGATTACCAATACCAACCACCGGCGGAAGATTGAGAAGAAGGAGGAGCTTTAGTTTTCTTTTCTTTTCCCTTTTTCTGTAATTTTCAGCTTGTGTTCGCTTATGTTTGCGCAGTGTTTTCAATTTTTATTTAAATTTCAGCAAGTGTGTTAGTTTATTTTCAGCATGTACTTCAATTAGTTTTCATCATTAAATAAGACACCACCTTGTTTTATCTTGAAAAGTTATGAAATTTGTGTCATAATGATATATGATTATAATTACCGCTTTGTTCATCTTTGTAATTAATTTATGCATGTTAAAGCTAGTGCTCTCTTAAAATACAAATCTGAATTTATCTAAATACTAGCTTAATCTTTAGCGGAGGTTATGATTAAAAATAAAGACTCATAGTGTTTTATGTGCTCTCAAGTTTTAGATAGATTGAAGATGATTTTTATTCTTAAAAAGTAATGCTAACCTTGTCATGAATATCACTTGTGTGTTGCTCTACCTATCCAAAGCCTTATATATATATTTGAGTGCATAAACCTTAGTGTACAAGATTTATGTTTGAGTGAGTTAGTGCAGGCCATGATTTCTCTTGCCCGAGACTAATAAGTTGGTCATTCCATTGTTGTGTATCTATCTTATTGCTAGCCTTTTATCCATGCATTGTGTATCCCCACATTGGAGATCTCACAAACCTCACCGGATATCCACCCTTAAAACCAAATATCATCTTTTGTGATTACCTCCTTGACCACAACCTATCGTTGAGAATGGATCATCAATTCAAGGAAGATTGCAAGACGGTGTCACGATTGAAGATTTCAAGTATCTCTCCAAAGGAAAAGTATTCCCGGTACCTACCTTATCTCTATCACTTCTTTGCCCGAGGACAAGCAACGTCTAAGCATGGGGGAGGAGGTAGGTACAATGCAATTTTAGAGTTCAAGGGGAGCAAATTTATAAAAATTAGAGTAAGAAAAAAGGAAAAAATGAGAAAGAGAAAGAATATATATATATATATATACATATGAGAAAAAGCGAAAAATATGAGTATGTGTAAAAATAAAATAAAGTGAACTCCCTGGTTCTCTAAAGTGCATTACGAATTTCAAGGCTTCAATATTAAAAGATCCATACTCATTTTCCAACCATGTGCAATCCGATAACGAGGACTTCCTTTGTGCCTCGGGATCACTCTTTGCTATTTGCACATGTCCACCTATCTCAAGTGTGTGTATTTTTCTCTCCCCCTCCTTGACTTAACATTATTTTCCAATGATCTTTTTGACGAGTCTCGGCAAGACCATGAGAAGCTTGTCTTGTTTTGACAACATCTCATTTATAATATCTTGGTAGGACTAAACTTTCCCAAAAGCTCCATATAAAGCCTACCACATATATATATGTTATGAGAGGGAAAGGAGTAGAATAAATAGGCTTGAGAGACAAAGTGAGATGAGAGTTCATGAGCAATATGCGAGGTGATTTAAATTTGTGAACTTGGTTTAGCTCTTTTTCATCCCGTTCTTTATTTCAAAATTTCTGAGATATATTTAAACTTTGGAGCATGTTAATACTTGTGGGGTAAGCTTAATTAAGAATCTACCCTCCGTAGAGATGAAGGCTAGTACATTATGAAACTTTAACGAATTAAAATTTTGAGAGCATTATGTTTTCTCATGCATGATTAAGTGCAAGGTTTAAACAATAAAGGGCAATGATGATATCCATCGAAGGCTTACTCGAGGACGAGCAAGGTTTAAGTATGAGGGACATGTTGACAGTGAAATTCCGTCAACCTAGCCATGAGCTTACCTTTGGTGTTGACATGAGTTTTATACTTTTTCCATTGGTACTAACCCCCTTGATATAACAAGTTCATTCGTGCATGTCGGTTTTGGAGTTTAGTGTTTATGCAGGGTTTTGACGTTGAAAGCAAGACTTCCGGGATAAGTTCATCAAGCACCTTGTGACAATACCTTGAAGCCCTGTACAAGTCATGCAATGAAGCAAACTTGACTCCAAGAAGCCCAGGGACCAAACTCGAGAAGATGATAAACTCTGAGGACCTACCCAGAAAAGTGTCGAATCTTGCGGGACAAAGAGCTACGTCCAACTCGGAGAGAAACTGACGACAATGGCCCACATGTAGAAGGGGGAAGGATCTAGAAGACTCGAGAACTGACGTAGGGCAAAGGAGGCAGGCAACTGGGCCGGGATGGGCCCAGGCCGGCCGACCCAGCCCATTCCAGGGCCCGGTTACCTCCCCCTTTGACCTAGCCGTCTATGACAACCCAATCCGAAATAATTCTGTACTATCTCCTAAACCACTCCATTTGGTCATTAAGCGATAATAAAGAATCATCCTGTTGAGTGTTGCCGGGTTTACACCCGGTAAAACACAGAGAGGATCAAACGTATGCATAAAACTCCCATGAAGGAGTGTCCGGAGTGCCTTACAAAGTAAACATCAAATCCTCGTAGGGTCCATTATTACAAACATGGTTCTTTGACATGAAAGTAAAAGGTTCAGAGTTTTATTAAAACAGCAGAAGTACTAATAGCGATACGATATGACATCACTGGAGGCCATTCGTGATGCCATTACTCGGCGTCATCATCCACCCATTTCAGCTCCCAGCCGGGTGGAATCTCACCAGGCCAAACAACTTCACCTGAAAACAACAATTTAAGCAAGACTGAGTATGCTAATACTCAGCAAGACTTACCCGACAAAAGTTACCTCTAGACATGTAGGCTTTTGGCTGGTAGGTTTGTTTTGCCAAAAAGCAACTAGGATCATGGATCCTTACTTTCAATATTTTAGCTCAAATTCTAGTGAGATTATCATTACTATGATGAGTGACTAATACAATCAAGAATTGTACAATACAATTATTTCACGCAGGAGATTTCACATAGTTCCATCGTTAAGGGATATCATGGCCAGCTGATTAAGCAGTCTCGGATAACGGTGAGAGGCCGACAATCGATTGATTCATAAACCCTTGCAAGGTAAACCAAAACACACGGAGCGGTGCCCCAACAGAGCCGACACCTACCAAACGGTTCCCAAAAGTCCTCGGGTTGGGATAGTAGCCTACAGTCTCGGGTACAAGGCTATCTGGCATGCCCCACCTAGTACACCCAGCCTCACACAAGTACCCTCGTCTCGGTTGCAAGCCGGGCAGGAGACGAATCGAGAGTAGTAGTAGTAAAATCCCGTGCCGTCTCATTAAGGTACTAGGCTTACCGGTCCCATTCCCGACAAGTGCGTAGTACGTTCAAAAGCTTAGCCCACGAGGCCACTGGACCGGAGCCCAAATCCCATGCTCTTACCACATGAGAAATCCATTTATAAAAGAGGTGATTCCAAAAAGGAAATCCTATTCTCGCGAGTGACGAACATCACTCGACTTTTACCGGGTCCTTATAGCATAGCATCTAACGACCTAGCATACTAGTAAAAGAACATAGGCACCTAGGGATCATGCAACTAGGGTTTCATTCACTTCCTGAACGTAAATGCACATAGAATAACAAAGAATGTTGCATAAATTTAAATAAAACATGGGTTAATGATAAAACCGGGGCTTGCCTTCGTTGGCACCAGCAGTTAGACAAACTTCCGGACTTTGGCCCGGGTCTTGCTCTACGGTGACGTAGTGCACATCTCCTCCAGCTCCCTCGTTCATGTCCACTGGCACGAGCGTGTAACTACCATCAGGAACTTCTACACGGAGGATGCAATGCAAGATTTAATTGACCAATTGATTAAATTAATCACAACAACACATGAAAACCATGGGGTGCACGGTTGACCACATTCACCTAGATAATAATACATTCGGCATACTTTTCCTATAAAGGAACAATTTGCGTTGCTTTATTATCTAGACTTTTTAATAGTGACTGTGTACATATATATATATATATAATTTAATTCAATTCTCACAAACAGCAAGGGGTTGGTTATACACTTGTTAGCAAGTTTTACCACACCAACACATAATCCTTAGGTGAGATTTGTGATTTTCCAATTAGTCTCAATATTGAACCTACAAAGGTTCTTTCCTTTTTATTCAACCAAACAATTCATAAAACACCAAGAGTGGTGTTCCCTAATCTCAATAAGTCTAAGACTAACCACTGATCACACATGCACATTTGCTGAAGCAACAAAAATAAATATATCAATTATGGCATTTCTATTCACCAAAAACAAGATAAATGCATATAAAAATATTTAAAGCACTTCTGAACCCAAACTTTCTCTCACTGTTTCTATGGTCTAAAACAAGCCTAGGAAACCAACAAACACATCTATAGACTTTATAGATCTTGATCTACACATTTATGATTAAAAACAAGCATAGATCAGGAATAAATATTTCTAACAGTGATAAAATCATGATAAATTCACCAGAGGTGCATTTCAACATTAAAAGACACTAGCCAGAAGTTGGGCATAAAAATAATTATATTTTAAGCTACAAAAATCATCTAGGCAGATTTATCAATATCACAAGATAATTTATATAAAAAGATTTCTTCAGTAACTTTGTGCAAATTTTGGCACAGAACCTAAACATGCTAGTTCCCACAACATATCCAAAATCCAGCTCAAGATCATGTATGGATTTTGCAGAATCACAGATCTAGGTATTTTACATTTCAATTTGTCAAGCAAAAAATGTAGCTCAGAAGTATATACATATTTGGAGAAAGTTGTAGTTATTGTTACGCTGAGCACAGCAAAATTGAGTTTGCTATTTTTGGAGTTTTCTACGATTTTATATTAAATTTACAAGTTGCAGCCAAAATACTCAAAGGGGTGAAGATTCATTTTGCGAAAGGCTCCCTAGAACTTTTTGAACCTCACAAGACTACCCTTGCTTTTAGCACTCAAACCCCTACAAGAATGAAATCACAGCACAGGGGTCCCGGCGGTGCAGGTGAGCTCGCCGCCGGCGAGGGGTTGCCAGAGCTGGCCCACAAGCGGCACGGGACGGCGATTGAGCTCACCACGGAGTGATGGGCGGTGGTAGCTCGGCCGAAGTGATCGCCAACAAGTGGCGGCGGCGGCACAGGGGCAGCACGGCCGCGGCGGCGCGAAGTCCGACGAAGGGAAAGGCTCGACTGAGCAATGCACGACACACAAAGCTTCAGTGCGACCTAGGGGAGGTGCTACAAGCGAGGTGCTACGAGCGCCCAATGGCTTGGAGAGCAGGCGGAGGCACGAGCTCGGCGAGGGCTGCCCGGTGGCGGTCGCGGGAGCTCGGGCTCCGGTGAGCTGGTGGATCGGTCGGGTCAACAAGCGGGCGCACAAGCTCACGTGGTGTTAGGGGAAGGACTGGGTGTGCTCAGGTGGGACTGGGGTTTGGCAGAGCATCAAGCGCGCCGTGGGGTGCAAATGGCGGGGCGGCGGCGGACTCGGGGTCGCGCGAGGAGAGGAGGCGGCGGCTTTTAAAGCTGGACGCGAGGCGGTGAGGCTGCTTCCTTGTGTGCCAAGGTAACCTAGTCACGGTATGGGTCGCGGCATGGCCGGAGTACGGCGGTGACTTGCAGCGGCCGGCAGGCCAATGGCGGCGCTCGGGTGGCGCGGCGTAGCCGCGCGCACGCACCACGTGGCTCGGCGTAGGACCCACGCGACATCGCCCACATGGACCAAGGAGCGCGGCTCATGGACCTTTGGACGCGGGCGGGCCTCGGCGTGCGTGTACGGCGACGTACGGCGGCAGGCCGTCGTGACCGGGCGCGACGTCACACGCGCGGGAGTGCCGGCGCGTTCCGGTGTTAACATTTTAGCTTAGCACTGTTTGACCGTCGATTACTCAAAATTCTTCAATAGAAGTGGACCAAACGACCTTTAGGAAAGTTGTAGATCTGAAGACCCACTACAACTTTTACAAAGGTCGACTAGGGTTTTGCTCAACGGATTTTGCAGGACACGCAGTGGAATGTGGCAGAAAACTCGGCTCCAGTGAATAGTGCCTACAGGCATTGACCTGCATTTTTCACCAATTTGCACTTCAAAACAGCAATGCCACTCAACATGAAAGTTGTGTCCCTCAACAAAATACACAACTTTTGTATTAGGAGAATTTGAAGTGTTTAGGTGAAATTTGGAGAACGCGGCAAAAGTATCGACTGACACTGGTGGGTCAAAAGGGGTTCAAGGGGTTTGACTAGGGTTTTGACCAAATCTTGACCATGGGTTGACCAAGGGGTGTCATTAGGGATTGTCGGTGATGTTTTCGAGGTGATGGCCCAGGTTGACAGTCGTTTGACCAAAGTCGACACTGTTGACCTGCCCATTAGGGTTAACAACTCTAGCTGAAAACCGGGGGCGTCACACCGTCATTCGGGCTATTTATACCCCCGGGGTCGAGAGCCACGTATCGATCAATTCGTCATCGACCGCCAAGGAGTAGAGAAGAGAGGGACACCATCTCGGAGAGGAGAGGGTCGAGCTAGTTGACTAGGGTCTCCCTAGCCGACGTGGGAACCTTGCAAGGAAGACCACATCGGAGTTCCCGGAGCTAGAAGCAAGATCAAGGTAGGATCCTGGTGGTGATCTTGTTCATATATCATTATACTAGTTGATGTATCAAGTTGAATCTGATTCTTAGCGACTAAGTGTTTCTCTGAAGTCTTCATTTTCGATCGGCTTTGCTTATTTTAGATCTATTCTCGAGATAGATCATATAGGGTGTTCTTGTAGCCGCGGTGGCTAGAGGTGCACGCCTGATCTTCCGAAAGAACTCGACTTGTCCTCGGACTCGCCCTAGACTACCCGCATGAATAGGAGTACATTGTGACATAACGGGGGCTCTGAAAGGCGGGCGTTTTCGGAGTCGGACATGAAACCACGGTTTAAAGAGGCTTCTAATGAGATTTGATTTGATACTTCTTCTTTTGCTTGGAACTTCAACAAAAGGCTTAACCCGATCTCTCTAGATCGATTTATCTACCCCCTCTATCTTTGTTACCTTCGGTCTTTAGTAGATTAGATTCGTTCTTGTGTTGATTCTTATGATTATATGCATTAGGGTTTTATCTCTAGAAGATTGAAGTTACTTGGCATTATTAGATCATCTTTTGCGTCACACATTTGTTTCACGGATTCGATACCTTGGGTTCACCACTCGAGGGAAGAAGGGTCCCTTGACTACGACGGGAGACTTGTCCGCTTGCAAGTCTAAATGAACTTTGATACAACTATTAACCGTCAACAGACGCCCCACGCGCACACCCCGGTGATGGCGTGGAGGGAGATGCCCGACGAGTCGTACGTGGCCGTGAGCACGGAGCACTCGATCTCCTCATCAACTGCCCCCTCGTCGTTGGACTTGGTAACCTCGAGGACGAAAAGCTTCTTGCAGCGATGACCAATGACGAATTTCTCGTCGGCGTGCCGCTGAGCCATCTCTTCCTGCGACAGGCGGCGACGGGGTAGCGTCGAAGACAGGGGTGCCATCTTCCCCAAGCCTGGTGCGGCGGAGGAAGTGGAGCTGATGGCCTGCGAAGGGGCTATGGCTTTTGTGGTCGCAGCGCCTGGGGATGGGAGGTGCGCCGAGCTGACGCCGCAGCCGGCCGTCGATTCGAGCTGCATCCTCTGCTTGTATGCACGGGCCAGCATGATGGCGTCGTCGAGGGTCGCCGGCCGGCGGAGGGTGACGTCGGTCTTGAGCGGGTTGGTGAGGCCCGCCGTGTAGATCTGCACGAGCTGATGGTCGGAGAGGTCAGCATCGCGGCAGGCGAGGGTGAGGAACTGGTCTGTGTAGTCGTCCACCGTCCCGACGCGGCACAGTGGCATGAGCTCGCCGAGCGGACTGTCTGTCATACACGACCCAAATCGCTGCTGCACAAGCTATGCAAAACGCCGCCACGACGGCGTGCCCTCCGTGAGCTCGAGGCGGGCATACCACAGTTGTGCCACGCCGGTGAGATGCATCGCGGCGTACCACCCCCGCCGGGTCTCTGGCGTGCCCTGACCCCTGAAGAAGGTCTCACAACGATTGAGCCAAGGGAGGGGCTCCTCCTTGCCGTCGAACGTCGGAAATTCCAGGCAGACCCGTGGGTGGAAACGGTTGTCGTCGTTCTGGTCCTCGTCCCCGCCGCGGGACTGGTCCTCCAGTCACGGGTGCACTCCGGCGGGGGCTTGTCCTGCTTGGAGCCGGCCTTGGGCGCGAAGTTGGCGGAGTGGTCGGAGGCGTCCGCCTCTTCCACGACGGCGGCCTTGCCCTCGCGCTGCAAGTTCTCCACTCGGATGAGGGCAAGGTTGAGGGCGCGCACCTGCTCGGCGTTGTCGAAGGCCGCAGACTGCAATGTGATGACTTTGGACGGCACAGCCGCCAGCTGATCCACCACGGGCACTATGGGTGCGAGCTTGTCGAGGGAGGACTTAATTTCCTGCTGGGCGGTCTTCAAATCCTTGATCTCTGCCGTGAGCTTCTCGAGCGCTTCCTTGATGCCATCGGAGCTCCCCATGGACACGGAACGAGACTCGACTGATACCAAGTTATCACGGGCAGAGGAAGAGGAGAGGTTTGTGGGAGGATTATGGCGAAGATTATAATCAAATAAGGTGGCCGGCCTCGGCCCTGGTCCTCGGCGGCCCGATGGAGCAATGGTGGCTCTCGACGGACAGGGGAGGCAGGGTGTGAAGGCCAGGTACAGTTTAATCTTAACTTTTCCTCTCTTCTCCTAACCCTTGGCTTATATCACGCCATCTACTAACAGACTCCCGCATCTATCTCTAAGGAATATCTCCAAGCTAACTTCTATCACAAGATAATAAACGAATCTTATTGCTAACAAATTCCTAACTAAGACTGGTTGGCACCTGCCTGGGCCTTCTTGCGCCGGCTGAAGTGCTTATGGCACATGGCACAAGCTGTATAGGATGGCCCTCTGGGCCCTGGGATCTCTGTCGTTAGCCCACATTAGGCTTGTGCGTGCCCCCCTTGGGGCTTGTATATATTGACAGGGATAGGCAAGGATCACCGTAGGATCTGCATAGCCTAGGTCATCCTTGCCTATATATGTACACGAGCCTCCGGCTCCCCATCAATCATTCATTCTTTCCCAACACATATTACTTACACTGCTTTCTACTCCTAAATCAGGAAGAGGAATTTGTCCATGCTTGAATTGTGTTTCGTTGAAAATTTTGGTAGATATTTATACCATTTGTGTCCTGAATTCAACATATGGACACATCCTGGATCTTAGAAGTTCTGTCCTCGTCTCTTGCGAAATTGTTTGAAATAAGTCCATAACTCCGGATTTGCCAACCCCCGTACCTCAACTATTGATACCGTTCAATTTTAACCTCCAGAACTGTTTAGAGTGGTTTTTGGTGATGTGGATGTAGAAGTACATGTATACTAGGACTAGGACTCTTGTTGTATGTAACTGGGACCTAGAGTCCTACCTGTATTTGTACCTTCCTGGTTCTATCTTCAGGACTATATAATGAAGCATGGCGCCCTTGTTCAGGGTGAGCCGTTCTGTCATATTCCACATGGTATTAGAGCCACCTCCTCCTACATCTAGCTAAGAAAATAGCCCTTTTCCCCCTCTCTCGTCGACGACCTAGATGGCTTCGACGAGCTCGGCTTCTTCCCCGGCGTTCAACATCAAGGTCTCTGAGAAACTTACTCGGGACAATTTCCTGGTGTGGCGTGCTCAGGTTCTGCCGGCCATACGTGGTGCCCGGCTTTTTGGACTTCTTGATGGCTCTGTTGCGGAACCCCCAACAATGATCACCATCAAGAAGGCAGATAACTCTGAAGAACAGGAGGAGAATCCTGCATATGTGCAATGGATTGCATAGGATCAACAAGTTCTGTCCTATCTTATGTCATCAATGACCAAGGAGATTCTGGTTCAAGTCTCCGAATTGGAGCATGCTTCAGAAGTTTGGAAAGCTGTACTTGAGATGTTTTCATCACAAGCAAAGTCACGCATCCTTTAGCTCAAATCGCAGCTCTCTAGGGAGAAGAAGGGAGATCAATCTGTGTCGGCATATTATACTAAGATGAAGGGGCTTGCTGATGCAATGGCTTCTGCAGGAAAGAAGCTTGAAGATGAAGATGTTATTGATTATATCCTCAACGGATTGGATGCTGAGTACAATCCGTTTGTCTCTTCTATGGCTGTCAAAGATAATGTCACGCTGAGTGATTTATATGGGCAGCTTCTTTCTTTTGAAGCTCGTCTTCTTCAGCAAAATCAAGACAGCAACCGTTACCTCTCTTCAGCGAACACTGCCTCTCGTGGTCGCGGCCGTGGTCGTGGACGTGGTCGCGGCCCTGGTCGTGGAGCTTCTTCTTCTTCGTCTGGTCGTGGTTTTTCCTATCGTCAAGAATCTGATGATCAAGATGATGGACCCTTGTGTCAATTGTGTGAACGCCCTGGCCATACAATTCATTATTGCTGGCATAGATTCAACAAGAAGTTTGTGCCTCCAAGTTCTGGAGTTGGCCGTTCTCGATCACCAGGTCCTCAAAAGTCTGTCTCCTCTATTGCTCCCACCTATGGTGCTGATACAAATTGGTATCTTGGCTCAGGCGCAACAGATAATATTACCAATGATTTAGAGAGGCTATCACTCATTACCGCTATAATGGTCATGATCAGGTCCACGCTGCAAATGGTAAAGGTATGCGGATTAGTCACATTGGTAATTCTATTGTTCATACTCCCCAACGTGATTTCTCAATTAAAAATGTCTTGCATGTCCCTTCTGCTAATAAAAATCTTATTTCTATTCATCAATTCACATCGGCTAATGATGTCTTTCTGGAATTTCATCCTAATTTCTTTTATATCAAGGACGTGGGCACCAAGAATCTTCTTCTTCAAGGTAGCTGTCAAGATGGCCTTTACCCTATGCCGACCTTTCCACAAGTTCACCATATCAACAAACCGTCTACCTCCATATGACATCATCGTTTGGAGCATCCTTCTTCGGTCATTGTCAATCGTGTCCTTAGAGATAATAATCTGTCTTTTTCTAAAGAGTCTTGTCAATCAGTATGTGATGCTTGTCAACAAGCAAAGAGTCATCAATTACCTTATTCCCGGTCTGCGAGTGTATCTAGTCATCCCTTACAACTTGTGTTTATTGATGTGTGGGGTCCTGCACCTATGTCCGTAGGTCGTTATCAATACTATGTTAGTTTTCTCGACGATTTCAGCAAGTATACATGGATCTTTCTTTTAAAACATAAGTCTGATGTCTTTGATGTCTTTCTTAAATTTCAGCAACTTGTCGAGCGATTATTTGATCGTAAAATCCTTACTGTCCAATCTGATTGGGGGTGGCCAGTATCAAAAATTACATTCTTATTTTTCAAAAAGTTGGAATTACTCATCATGTGTCATGTCCTCATACTCACCAACAAAATGGGTCTGCTGAACGCAAACATCGACATATTGTCGAGGTTGGTCTCTCTCTGCTTGCCCAAGCTTGTATGCCTCTCAAATTTTGGGATGAAGCTTTCTTAACAGCCACTTATCTCATTAATCGTACTCCCACTCGCCTTCTTGGTTTCTCTACTCCATACACTTCTTTATTTAATGAGAAACCAGATTATTCATCTCTTCGTGTCTTTGGTTGTGCTTGCTAGCTCAATCTTCGTCCATATAATAAACACAAACTTGAGTTTCGTTCCAAACAATGTGCTTTCCTTGGTTATAGCAATCTTCACAAAGGATATAAGTGCTTAGATATTTCAACAGGACGTGTTTATATTTCTCGTGATGTTATCTTTGATGAGAAAGTCTTTCCTTTCTCTCAACTTCATCCTAATGCTGGTGCTCGTCTTCGTAGTGCTTCTTTTACCTTCTCATCTGGTTACTCATGTTGGGGATATGAATAATACTTTTACTAATGTGCCTAATGTCTCACCTGACCTGTTTGAGCCTTCCCCTGATTTGTCTCCAGATGAGCAGGACTCTGAGGATACACCAGTGTTCTTTCCGTTTTTGGCACCTTCCAACCCCGCCGAACCAGAGCAACGCGACACGGTCGGCATGGCCTCCGGAGCTGATTCGCTGCCTGATCAGTCACCTGCGCCCGAAGTGGACCCTGTCTCTCATACCACTCCATCTCCAGCAGCGGATTCATCCTCAACCAATCCTGCGGTTCCAGCGATCCAAGTGTCTCCTGCTGCACCAACAGTCTCTGATTTGTCGCTGCCTTGTACTGCTCCTGTGCCGTCCACTGACACGGCGGCGTTGGGATCTGATGCTCCTGGTGCTGGATCTTCTCTGCCGACGAACTCAGCTGCACCATCCCCACCTCGACGACCGCGGACACGTCTTCAGGACAATATTCGTAAGCCCAAGCAGTACACTGATGGCACTATTCGCTATGGTTTGTTAAGTGACACTCGTGAGCCTTCCTCACTACGTGATGCTCTTGGTTCTCCGCACTGGAAGGCAGCTATGGATCTTGAGTATGATGCTCTTATCAAGAATGGTACTTGGCATCTTGTGCCTCCTCAACCTGGTCAGAATGTGGTTGATTGCAGGTGGGTTTGGAAGGTGAAAGAAAAAGCTGATGAGACTATTGATCGATATAAAGGCAGGCTGGTAGCAAAGGGATATAACCAACGTTATGGTTTGGATTATGAGGACACTTTTAGCCCTGTGGTAAAGGCAGCAACAATTCGGCTTAGTTTATCCTTGGCTGTTTCCAAACAGTGGAGTATTCGACAGCTAGATGTTCAAAACGCATTTCTACATGGTGTTTTGGAGGAGGATGTCTACATGCGACAGCCGCCTGGTTATGAAAGTGTGGAATTTCCCAACTATGTGTGCAAGCTTGATAAGTCTCTGTATGGTCTTAAACAAGCTCCACGTGCGTCGTATTCTCGGCTTAGTACCAAACTTTTGCAGCTTGGTTTCAAAGCATCCAAGGCTGATACTTCATTGTTTTACTTTCATCAAGAAGGTATTACTATTTATTTATTAGTATATGTTGATGATATCATTTTGGTTAGTTCTTGCGACTTGGCCACTGAAAAATTACTGCATCAACTTCGTGATGATTTTGCACTAAAAGACTTGGGTCCATTACATTATTTTTTGGGGATTGAGGTGTCCACCACTCCTGATAGACTTTTACTGACACAATCGAAGTATGCTGCTACATTGATTCGCAAGGCTGGGTTGGTAAATTGCAAAGCTGTTCCTACACCTTTGACTGTTTCGGACAAGCTTTGTCTCGCTGCTGGTGATCCGTTGGATGCTCCTGCTGCTACACGCTACCGAAGTATTGTTGGAGGTCTTCAATATCTCACATTGACACGTCCTGATATTGCGTTTCCAGTTAACAAGGTTTGTCAATATCTTCATTGTCCTACTTCGGTGCATCTTGCTGCTGCCAAGAGAATTCTTCGTTACATTAGTGGAACATTGGACTATGGTTTGCGGTTTGTTCGATCTCCTTCTCGGGTCATTAGTGCTTTTTCTGATGCTGATTGGGCCGGTGACTCTGATGATCGTCGCTCCACAGGAGGTTTTGCGGTGTTTTTTGGAGCTAATTTGGTTTCTTGGCATGCCAAGAAGCAACCAACAGTCTCTCGATCTAGCACGGAGGCTGAATACAAGGCGTTGGCTAATGCCACAGCTGAGATTATTTGGGTTCAGTCACTTCTTAAGGAGTTGGGTATTCCTCAACAAAAAGCACCTATTCTTTGGTGTGACAACATTGCTGCTACTTATCTCTCTGCCAATCCCGTTTTTCATGCACGGACTAAACACATTGAGGTGGATTATCATTTTGTTCGCGAGCGAGTTGCTCGTAAACAGCTGGATGTTCGAATTATTTCTTCTCATGATCAAGTAGCCGATGGTTTCACTAAGCCACAACCGGTTCGGCAGTTGGCAGAATTTCGACCCAATCTGAACGTTACAAGTGGCTGACATTCCACGTTCTGATTGAGGGGGGATGTAGAAGTACATGTATACTAGGACTAGGACTCTTGTTGTATGTAACTGGGACCTAGAGTCCTACCTGTATTTGTACCTTCCTGGTTCTATCTTCAGGACTATATAATGAAGCATGGCGCCCTTGTTCAGGGTGAGCCGTTCTGTCATATTCCACAGTGGAAATGGTTTTTTCTGTGACATGGCATGCCCTTCCTATTCAACGGAGTTCAGGGCCCAAAAATGGACTCCATCCTTTATTTTCTGTGTGTTACTC
The DNA here is from genome assembly GCA_947561735.1 of Cenchrus americanus. Classification (NCBI taxonomy): domain Eukaryota; kingdom Viridiplantae; phylum Streptophyta; class Magnoliopsida; order Poales; family Poaceae; genus Cenchrus; species Cenchrus americanus. The sequence continues at coordinate 120,757,793 of OX387242.1, read as the reverse complement.
TGGTGGACGGTGGTCTATCTTTTTCTTTCCTTTCCCTGTCTGCTTGCTTAGGCTTGTTTATAGTTAACTTTTTGAACTTATGGCCAACCGATGGAAAAACTTAGGGCACCCACTAATATGAACCAATGGAGGTTGTTTTCTATTCGAATTGCATATCTGCCTGCCCATCCTTTTCATCAATGTCTCTCATCATACTGATAATCTGATATTCAAGTATATATTTGGCGCTTCAAATCTACTCTAACTCTGAAATCGAACAGAGTCAGCAGTTTGAGTGATCATGCTCCTGCTTTCTCAGAGAGCTACTGATTGATGTGCACACATAGATTGATGAATAGTCTTAGCTTTCACTGCAATTGTGTTTTTTAGAGCTCAAAGTTGAAATGATTTTTTCATTGCATCAATTTCTTTAGTTATTTGTTTCTAGCTGATTCCCTGCTTTTTAAGGTTCGTTGAATGATAACAGTGTCTCTGAAGGCAACAAAAACATTATTATCAGTCTCACTCAGTCTGTCACCTAATGAGATCACAAAAGTGTTATCTAGCCAACAAATTCCGAAGTATCAGTTTTGACTTGTTTGCATAGACCAGGTCAGCAAAGACTTATGTTGCCTGATGTCGCCTGATGACATGTAGCAGTATAGCTAGCAGGAACTTTCCAACTCTTTAGCTTATTTGCATAGATGAGGTCTAGCATGAACTGATGCTTCACAGCCACCAACCCTTATGTTTTTTGAAATTATACCAACCCTTATGTTCTACTGCTTTTTTTGCCTTGTACCTTACGCAACAATGCACACACTTGCCATAGCAGCTCTGCACCTGTTGTGGTTTCTAGCAACAATACCAACACTTGTATTTTAACAAGACATGGCAATACCTGGTTGCACCCCCACTTAAGCATATCTTATGTCATGGGGGATTCAAGCTCGTATGCAACATGGGACAAGATTCACCCACCCTGTACAGGAACAGTCCTGGATATCAGTGTCGATACCAAGTTTAGTAAACGGTTCTGTACCTTGACACTCATTTCAACTGATTATTATGGGAGCAGAACTGGTCACTGACAGGTTCTATCATGTATCAGCAGCCAAAAGTGTGTCAGTTGAATACCTAAAATATCGACAAATTCTTGTCACTTTAATGACATAGCTTGCAGCACAGGCTGGGAACCATTGTGGTTTGAATACCTACTCAAACTTGTAGTGTTGACTGTAGGCGTGCCATTGCTTCACTAACTTAAGCAAAATAATAATTCAGTGCGCCTTGTGTTAGTTCGATCTCTTCACCGTTACGGCCCAAAGGCCGTAACGGGTTGGATCCCGCGCCCTGGTCGGGGGCGCCCAACCAATCCATGGTTGGTGGGCCCCCGTCGCATAGTGCTATAAAGAGTGGGTGGGGACCACGGCTCGCAGTACGAGGTTCACCGCGCCGCCGATACACCCCACCCCACAAACCCTAACCGACCGAGGGAGCACTGGAGCGGCGGGAAGCTCCGCCACCGCCGCCACCGCGTCCCTCCTCCTGGATCCGGCGCACCCGGTGCCACCGCCCCACGCTCGACCGGAGAGTTCGAGATCCCGTCGTCCCCGAGCCGGCACTCGCTACCTCTACGTCAAGCCGGCTCCGCCCCTGCGACCCCGACGCAAGAGATGGCCTCCGACTCCGCGCTCCCCTCGAACCCCGATGGTCTGCGCCCCCTCGTCTTCCCTCTGTTTCTTTTAGTAGTTGTTTTAGGTGTAGTAGATCTAGATCTAGGTGGTTAAGTTCCTATCTGTAATCATTAAGTATCTACCCGAAGTGATTAGCTACTGGTGTTTTGTGGTTAGTTAAGTGCTTAAGATCTAACAATGGTATCAGTAGTCAGGCCAGTTAGCAATTTATTTCGGGGTTAGATTTATTTCGTTCAGTGTAGCAAGTAGAAGGAGATGACCCCAAATCTTTTAGATCTGGGGGAGAGAACACTGGATTCGCAATAAAATCGTTGAAAAACGAATACAAGTTCAAACCCTAACCCTAGATCTTGCTCGGGTTAGGGGAAGGAAACACAAATCCGCATCGAAAGAGGCTACCTAACCCTAGATCCACTCGGGTTAGGGGACGAAATTAAGCAAAAAGATGCAAAATCGAGTCAACAACCAACCCTAGATCCCAACCCCAACCTCATGAACACCGCATCTGTGCGGGTTGACCCGCCGTCGTGCGGGGCTTGATTGAGCAGAGGCTCGCCGCCGCTACGACGGCATATGGGACCTGCACTGTTGGGCGCCGCCACCGGGCCTCTCGACGGCCGCGCGTTCACCTCGCGAGGTGGGCGCGCGCGCCGGCGAGAAGGCCGGCGGCGCCGCCGCCGTTCGAAGACCGAGCCACCATGGGTGGTTGTATTCCCTGTTGCTTGTGGTTCTAAAGTTCTTGGTGGAATTTTTTTGAGGAGCAAGCAGGGGTAAAGGAAGGGTTACAGGGGGGCGGCACCCTCACCGCCGCCGGCGGGCCGCCGGCGCGGGGTCGGTGGCCGCCGCCGCCGCATCTGCTGTGCGGCTCAGGGGAAGGAGAAAAATGAAAGGCTCTAGGGTTTCAGGGTGCTCAGGCTTTTTATACCGCCCCGATCCAGGCGGGTGGACTCCTAGCCGTCGATCTGGTGATCGACGGCGGAGACGCACCAGAGGCCGACGCGGGCTGATTTCAGCCCAGGCGGGTGGCGAGGCTGGGCTGATTTCGCGGCCCAGCCGTTGGTTGCTGGGTGTTGAGCCCACGCGGGAGAGCTGAGCCAGGCCGCGGGCCACATTTTGAAAATGGGCCGCTTCGTTAGCCTGTGAACAGTGACGTTTCACATTTAAGGTTTTTCAATTTCAGAAGCATTTTTTGTCTTGTTTTTCTTGTTTTCTTGCTGTTTTAATTGTAAGTTAATATCTCTGTTTAATTTTGATAAATTCATGAAATTTTTACAGAGAGTTGAATGCTTCTGAAATTAAAGTTTTTCTCTGTAATTTGGTTATTTTTCCGCTGCGTTGATTTATTTTCTCTAGTTAAATTGAACCAAAGGGATATTTAATTAGAGAAAGTTTTTTCTTTTAAGAATATGTTATGATATTGTTATTTTTCTGGCCAAAGCTGATAATTACAATATTATAACCTGATATACATAAGTTTATACATTAGTTCTATTTTTCTGCCCAAAGGTGATATAGAATTAATGTAGTAGCATGTTGTATGTATTAATTTTGACCAAAGTTAAATTGATGCATGCAATATTTGTTGTTAAAATGTTCTCACACTTTTTCTGAATTTTATTTTCAGCTCAAGCTGGGTATGTTGGTCAGATCCCTGAGTTGACCGGCAACAACTACACGGCTTGGCGCAAGTTGGTGAAACTGGCATTTTTAATGCTGGGTATGGAGTATGTGCTGACCACAGAGCGTCTTGCTGAGCCTCAGGCACCTGTCAGAGAGGCAAATGAGACTGATGATGCATGGAAATTAAGGGAAGACGCCCATGTCAAGGCGGAAAGTGAGCATCAACTCGCTAAAGCGAGGTGGGATCTAGACAACAAGAGGTGTCTAGCGATCATTCAGACTAAGATGACAGAGGCAATTAAGGCGTCTATTCCTGAAAAGGATAAGGACGGAAGGTTACTCACTGCCTCCGAGTATTTGGAGATAGTGGATAAGCAGCACTCTCATCACACTAAGACTTATGCCAGTACTACTATTGGCAGTTTGGTTGCAATGAAGTACACTGGTGGTGGTATAAGGGACCACATACTTAAGATGAGCAACATGAACGGCAAGCTTGCCGAGATGGGCATGGTCCTTCCCAATGAGTTTGTCATTCATTTGATTTTTAAGTCCCCCGCCTCCCCGAGTTTTCGGCTTTTGAGGTTAACTACAACACCATACCGGATAAGTGGGATGTGCACAAGTTGATTGCCATGCCGGTCCGGGAGGAGGAAAGGTTAAAGGCTCGAATGGTGGTCTTGTTAACTATGTAAACCATGGTAAGAAGCCACGAAGCGAAGCTTTCCACATAAGAACTTTCAAGCTAAGAATCAAGCGGAAAGCGGACCTTCCAATGCACCTCCTCGGGGACGGATGAAGTCAAATGGAAAAGCTCCCATGCGGATTGATCGGCCTCCTAAACCTCGAAACCGCCTCGGCGGATGGAGTTTGCTCCAAACCGGTGTCACCGGTGCAAGAAGACCGGGCATTGGAAGAAGCGAGTGTCCTAAGTGGTTGCACTTCATGTGGTCAAAGGGTGAGGACATTATTACATTTGTAGATGAATCCCTGTACTTAAGTTATAGTAAATCTACTTGGTGGATTGATTCAGGTGCAACAATTCATGTTGCTAATTCTATGCAGGGTATGACTACAACCAGAATCCTAACAAGAGGAGCAAGAACAATTAAGGTTGCGAACGGCGTCGAGGCTGAAGTTGAAGCCATTGGTGATCTCCCCATCAAGTTGAAGGACGGCTTCACGCTTCTGCTTCATGACGTTCTTTATGTTCCATCGTTGAGTCGCAACTTAATTTCAGTTTCATGTTTAGCACACAATGGGTTTGAGTGTCAGTTTAGTGCAAAACATTGTTCTATTAAGTTAAATAATGTGATTGTGGGTCTTGCCATCCGACAAGACAAACTTTACATGTTGGCTATTCATGATGATTGCTCTGAATGTGTTGATTCTGTGTGTGAAAATGCGAATGTTGAATCATCTACGAATGTAAGAAAGAAGCGGAAGCGAATTGATAACGTATCATCGAAATTATGGCACTGTCGCTTAGGCCATATTTCGAGGGGAAGGATGGAACGCTTAGTTAAGGAATCAATTCTTCCGCCGTTAGAATTTAATGATTTAGAACAATGCATAGATTGCATTAAAGGCAAGTTCATTAAACAAATTAAGAAAGGCGCAAAGCGAAGCACAGGAGTGTTGGAGATAATCCACACAGACATTTGTGGTCCATTCCCTGTGGCATCTGTGGATGGTTTTGATTCGTTCATTACATTCACAGATGATTATTCTCGATATGGGTACATCTATCCAATTAAGGAGAAGTCGAAGCGCTTGAGAAATTTAAGATATTTAAGGCCGAAGTTGAAAATCGGCACAACTTAAAGATTAAGGTGGTGAGGTCCGACCGAGGTGGGGAGTACTACGGTCGACACACCCCGTATGGCCAAGTTCCCGGACCTTTTGCAAGGTTTCTACGGAAAATGGCATAGTTGCCCAAGATAGTACACCGGGTGAACCTCAACGGAATGGAGTAGCCGAAAGAAGGAACCGTACCTTGATGGATATGGTTAGAAGTATGTTAAGCTACTCAACATTACCGATTAGTTTGTGGATGGAGGCATTAAAAACCGCCACTCACATTCTAAATAAAGTACCTAGTAAGTCAGTACCTAATACACCATATGAGTTATGGACGGGTAGGGAACCCTCCTTGAATTATATGCGTGTGTGGGGATGTCCTACAGAGGCTAAAGTTTTTAACCCAAATATTGGGAAGTTAGACCCCAAGACAGTAAGTTGCCATTTCATTGGCTACACGGAAAAATCTAAAGGATATCGTTTCTACTGTCCTACCGAACATACAAGGTTCGTGGAAACGAGACACGCTGTTTTTCTAGAGGATGAAATGATCAGAGGGAGCAAGGCGGTTCGAAAGGTTGATCTTGAAGAAAAGCGGGTGTGCGCACCCACTCCGATGGTTGAAGAACCGTATTTTGAGTCGCTCGTTGTTCCAATAGCCACGGTGCAACCCACTGTGGTACCGGAACCTGTTGTTAGTACGCCCGTGCCATCAGTGGAAGAAAATGAGGAAACTGTTCCACGAGAATCCTACAAGTACAAGCGATGCACGGAAGAAACACAACAGCCCCAAGTGCGGGAAGAGCCGATTGCGAGAGGCTCCGAGGAGGTCATCAAGAGTCAGAAAGTCAGCTATCCCTGACGATTATGAAGTTTATGAATGTGAAGAAATTCACATAGAAGGTGATCCTACTTCTTATGAAGAAGCTATGAGTCGTCCTGATGCATCGAAGTGGCAAGAAGCCATGGAAGATGAAATGAAGTCAATGAGTACCAACAGAGTTTGGGACTTAGAGGAAGTTCCTAAAGGAGCCAAAACAGTAGGCTGCAAATGGGTCTACAAGATAAAATATGACTCCAAAGGGAATATAGAAAAGTATAAAGGTCGGCTTGTGGCTAAGGGATACACGCAAAGAGAAGGGATAGATTACAATGAGTCGTTCTCTCCAGTCTCGTGTAAGGATTCTTTTAGGATCATAATGCCTTTGGTGGCGCACTATGATTTGGAATTACACCAGATGGATGTTAAGACGGCATTTCTGAATGGAGATTTATATGAAGATGTATACATGACTCAACCCAAAGGTTTTGTTGTGAAAGGGAAGGAACATTTAGGATGTCGTTTAAGAAAATCCATTTATGGTTTAAAGCAAGCCTCTAGACAATGGAATCTAAAGTTTGATGAGACCATCACAAAATTTGGTTTTAAGGCAAATGTTGAGGACAACTGCGTTTATGCAAAGTTTAAGAATGGGAAATTCATTTTCCTAATACTGTATGTGGATGACATTCTACTAGCTAGTAGTGATGTTAGACTACTGCAGGAAACGAAAAAGTTCTTGTCTTCAAAATTTGATATGAAAGATCTTGGTGAAGCCTCATATGTTTTACGCATTTAGATTCATCGGGATAGAAAGAAGGGGGTCTTAGGATTATCGCAAAAAGCATATCTGGAAAAGGTACTAAAGAAATATAATATGCATGCGAGTAGAGCCACACCTGCTCCTATAGTAAAGGGCGATAAGTTTGGACTTCACCAATGTCCAAGGAACCAATATGAGATCGATCAAATGAAAATGGTTCCATATGCTTCAGCAGTTGGTAGCTTACAGTATGCACAAGTGTGCACTCGCCCTGATTTAGCATTTGTTACAGGAGTGCTTGGTAGATATCAAAGTAATCCAGGAAAGGATCACTGGATGATGGTAAAGAAGGCTTTTCGATATCTACAAGGCACGAAAGATTTAATGCTAACGTACAGAAGATCTGATTCCCTAGAGATAAAAGGGTACTCAGATGCTGATTATGCGGGAGATAGGGATGATAGAAAATCCACGTCAGGATATATATTCACTCTCGCAGGAGGAGCTATTTCATGGAGAAGCTCAAAACAAGAACTAGTTGCAACATCTACGATGTATGCAGAGTCCATTGCCTGTTATGAGGCAACAGGACAGGTGATGTGGCTAAAGAAGTTTATACCGACCTAAAAGTAATGGGTTGTAATTACCAACCACTACGGGTGTAATTGCGATAATAAACCAGCAGTATTCTATGCTCACAACAACAAGTTAAGTAATGCTACCAAACCGATAGAAATAAAATTCTATGCGGTGAAAGACGAGAGTCCGGATAAAACTATAAGTCCGGAGCATTTAGGCACTAAAGAAATGTTAGCGGATCCGCTCACAAAAGGCTTACCACCCAATGTGTTCGGAGAACACTTAGCCGTATGGGTTTAAGGGAAAGCCTATGATTCCCGACCGGGCCCATGTTAAGATCCTATCAAAATGGATAAGTGTATTGTGGCTGGTTAATCTGGTTGTGATTACAATTTAGATGACCCATGCTCAATATGTTTATTTGTGATGAGATGGATGTCAAGTAAAGGACTCGAGATTAAGTGAATGTTGTAGAAGAGATCGAGAGGGAGAATGTTAGTTCGATCTCTTCACCGTTACGGCCCAAAGGCCGTAACGGGTTGGATCCCGCGCCCTGGTCGGGGGCGCCCAACCAATCCATGGTTGGTGGGCCCCCGTCGCACAGTGCTATAAAGAGTGGGTGGGGACCACGGCTCGCAGTACGAGGTTCACCGCGCCGCCGATACACCCCACCCCACAAACCCTAACCGACCGAGGGAGCACTGGAGCGGCGGGAAGCTCCGCCACCGCCGCCACCGCGTCCCTCTTCCTGGATCCGGCGCACCCGGTGCCACCGCCCCACGCTCGACCGGAGAGTTCGAGATCCCGTCGTCCCCGAGCCGGCACTGCTACCTCTACGTCAAGCCGGCTCCGCCCCTGCGACCCCGATGCAAGAGATGGCCTCCGACTCCGCGCTCCCCTCGAACCCCGATGGTCTGCGCCCCCTCGTCTTCCCTCTGTTTCTTTTAGTAGTTGTTTTAGGTGTAGTAGATCTAGATCTAGGTGGTTAAGTTCCTATCTGTAATCATTAAGTATCTACCCGAAGTGATTAGCTACTGGTGTTTTGTGGTTAGTTAAGTGCTTAAGATCTAACACCTTGTTCTTATCAACACCATCACTTCAGAATAAAGACCGAGATAGATAGACTCAGCCTTTTTGTTGTGCTTTCTTGCATCTTACCTGAAGTCTTGCCTCTTGACGTACTGACCATGATCCCATTAGTTCGCCAATCACCATTGTCACTGGATTCTAAGTTTTTGTTTCAATTAATTTCTTGTTTTGGAAGCACCAAGCAGTTCCACCATTTCAGATATGCATGCTCCATGCTCATGTGATGGAGTTATAAGGATTGAGATTATCAACCAACATTCAACAATACAAGTTTAGTGTTATGGACATTTCTTTACTTTAAGTATTGACTAGTCTCGATTGACTTCATTTCGAAAAAGGCATATAAAGGTCTATGAATTCACATTTCTGAACCCATGAGTTTTTTTCCCAATCCAATATAATGACACCACATCTATAAATTCTATGTTGGCACTAAACTTCTGGCAAGTTATCTTGCCTTTTCACACTCAAGAGTATCATGCCAAGGCAGGAGATGTGAAAACAACGAGAATGTTTGTCAGTTATCACTCTAGAATCTATTTACTTGTGCAAAAACGAGCGGTGTTAACAAGAAGAATGTTTGGTCAATGAAGACACGTTTCTTTTAATCTTCCTCCTAAAGTTCCTTTATGGCAATATGGGTATATCCCTATTTGTACAGAATTAGATAGCATCAAAAATTCCGTGATTTGATTACAATCGTCATCACATCTGACCGTCTGTTTATAGGATTTCAGAGTTATTCAATCTTCAGAAAACTTCAATCATAATCTGGACTATTGCCTATTGGTAGTTTGGTACCCCTTCATAGTTGGCTGTGCAATGACAACAACAACACTAGCAGCAAGTAACAATCCATAATTTAAAAAGCACACTAGCCTAGATTCTAACAATGCAACATGTTTGTCCCTTTTTGATCCTTGCTATAATCACCGCGGCATGTCCAATATCTTTTTTTACTAACCTAGTTTATACAGCACGACCATCTTAGTTTCCAAGGCTGATCCACATTCCCTGTGCATGCTCTCTTGGGCATAGCCATATGCCCATATATCATATATTCACATGATCACATCACATGTTGGCACACCAAAAGGAGGTCCCAGTTCACCAATCCTCCGATCCAAAGGAGGAAAGGGGGGAAATGTGCCTTTTACAGTGCTGTTATTCTTGCCATCTCAAGGTGATCGTGGACAAGATGGTGCCGAGGTGCCTGCAGAGCCAAGGGCGCGGCGACGGCCTCGCGGCCCGGGGCGCGGAGACCAGCAGGCAGCTCACCTTGGAGGAGATCATGTACCCGCCGCTGAGCTGGGAGGTGGAGGGGACGCCGGCGCGGCGCAACTCGCCGAAGGTGTGTCCGGTGAACCTGGATGAGTTCTCTGACGAGGACCGCTCCGAGGGCGGCTACTCGGCGGCGGCCGTCGACGAGAGCGTGTCCGCCGTCAGCAGGGCGTCGGTGAGGACCCAGCACGGCGTGCACAGGAGGGTGAGCTTCCGGTCGCCCGACGAGTCCGACGTGTTCATCATCCCTGCGCGAAGAGACTCCGACGACGGCTACGATGATGATGAGTCGAGTGACGGTGAGCCGCCTAGGAGGATGTGAAGTTGCGAACAGAGCAGGGAACGCTGATGATAGGATTTGACTATTTCGTCGCGCGACGGACGGTTTCTGATGAGCGTTTAAAGAACACAACAGGAGAGTAAAACTGCAGAAGGAATCTCGTGTTGTAACCTCGTAGATTTTATTGCATCTTGCCTGTCGAATTTCATTGACCTTCTTTTAAGCATCCGACAAGAAGATTGATAGAGAATTGAGATTTATTCTACCAGTAGTAAATTTCGGAAGAAGAAATACTCGGTCATCCATCATTACATTTTTAATCATTATAAATGTGATTGTCGTGAAGAGAACGTGTGCTAACTCCGATAATGCTACCCTGCGGACGTCCGGAGGCACGTCGTTGCTCCGGACGCCTCACGTAGCGCAAGCAAGTCCACATCCGGAGGGAGAAAATATCAGGAAAAACAGGGTCCACCACGAGCTCGTATCTTATCTTTTCGATCCACCACCCACCAAGCCGACCACCACTGCCTCACCCACCATTCTCTCTATCTCTCTTCTCTCTCTATCGCAGGCCATGGCTGGGGCGGGATTGTGGGAAGCTCTACTCTGAAGCTTGGGGCACCGGCCCGCCGCTCCCCCTGTAGCCGGCCGTTGTGATGCACGACGAAGGTGGTGGGTGACTACATCTGGGGGAGCTCGCGGCTCTGGTGTGGCGGCGACGGCGGCATCCGGGGGGAGCTTGCAGCTCTGGTGCAGGGGCGGCGTGGAGGACGGAGCTCGTGGTCCCATCGCTCAAGCCACGCGGGTGGAGGCTGAAGCCCGAGCACCGACCAGCGGTCTGACCCCATGGTCGAGGGCGCCCAGTGAGGACCCATGGTCGAGGGCGCCCAGTGAGGACGTGCAAATCCAATCGGGATCGGGTGGCCTCTCCAGCGACGGCTAGCTTGGGAACGGCATTGGCGCCCATGCGCTCCCTCTCACGGCCATGGGCAGCTGGGCGCGGGCAAGTCATCGCTCCACGGTGGTTAGGGCGGGCCGCACCCGTCGTCGCCCCCCACGGCCAGGGAGCGGGCGAGTCACGTTGGAATGCTGCTCGTCGTGCGCCCAAGGGGTTCCTCGCGTTGTTGATTTCGAGATGTTGCATCTACATTCTTGCCATGTTGCAGCATATGATATGCTCTAATGTTGCAACAACGTTGATCAAGTTTTTGATGTTGCAGTCGTTGTCCACAGATGTTGCATTGCGTTTATATCGATGTTTCCTTGAGTTGATGTTGCAAAAGTACATCTCAATGTAGCAATATTGCAAAAGTAGATCTCGGTGTTGCGGATGTTGTTTCGAATGTTGCGAAATTCCTCGTGATGTTTTTTTGGTGTTGCAAATATTAAATTTCAATGTTGCAGATATTGTATTTCGATGTTGCGACGAAACTACGGTCTGAACAAATGTTGCGACGAAACGTACGGTCAGAACAGTAGATGTTTATATGATGCAATGTAGCCGTCAGATCCTAAACAAATGGTGATAGATGCGTCCGACGGGAGTTACCTGCCGGACGTCCGGGCGCTAGCAGCCCTGTTAAACTATCTAACTAACCTGTCCGAAGAGATTCTCTATGTATTGAGTTGCACATTTCAATCGGCTATATGAATCCCAACGGATAATCTTCAACTTCAATCATCTTAACACTCCATTTATACTACTATCTAATTATGTTCTCTAGCCTAGTTGATTAGAGAAGTTGAGAAATGATTGCATCCGTATATCACGAAGTGAATTTACAAAACTGGTTAAAAGTAGTCTGACAAGCAAGAGAAGTTGATTTCGATTAGCAACTGTGATTTTCTAGCAAATTTATCATTGAGCTTTAAAAGAGGGATAAATATTGGTGTTTGGAGTACTTTTGTAGCAAAAAAAAACAGCTCCATTCCACTAGCTTCAAAAATTTTCTTGCCAAACACGTAGCAATTGATCATGATTTTCTAGCAAATTTATCATTTAGCTTTGAAAGAGGGATAACTATGGGGTGTTTGGGAGCACTTGGGAGCAGCAATCAGCCAAAAACGGCTCCATTCCATCAGTTCAAAATTTTCCTACCAATCACGTCTAACTCCACCAGCTCTAGCTTCAGATAAAGGTGGAGCCAGAGGTCACATTGACCCTTTTTTTAAGTACTCCTTTGGTCCCGTGGTATAAGAACTCGAAGGGTTCAAACTCAAGAAATAATAATGTGACGAAATGATCTCTATACCCCTTATTTTACACTCACCACCCACTCACCGGTCACATTTAATTTTGTCCTATTCCTCCAATTCTTTACATTTTGGTACAAAATTTGAACCCTTCAAGTCCTTATATCCCGTGGTATAAGAACTCGAAGGGTTCAAACTCAAGAAACAATAGTGGGAGGAAATGATCTCTATACCCCTCATTTTACGCTCACCACCCATTCACCGGTCACATTTAATTTTGTCCTATTCCTCCAATTCTTTATATTTTGGTATAAAATTTGAACTCCTTATATATCGGGGCGGAGAAGGGAGTACCCTAAAAGACACAATGAGAAAAAAAGCATCATGCATGCATGATGCTAAAGGTTCGAACTCGGGTCTCTGTGTCTCGAGACCTCTGCTCTAGCCAGTTCAGCTAGTAGAAGTTGTTTGCAAGTACCTATGACCCTATTTAATAAGGGTAAATATGGAAAACTATACCCTAACTAAACACTTCTCAGTATTGACAATCATGTCCTAAACGTCATCTAAAAGCTGTATGGAGGGAGTACAATTTATTTGGTACGTATCGATGTTTTGCTTTGCATGTATACATATTTGTTCTCTTAGCTCATATAACTTGTTTTGTACGTATAAATATTTATTTTTTGAGTTTCTACAATTTGCTCCACAGGTATACATAGTTGTTCCGTTAGTTATATATCACATAAAATATGTGATTTTAATTCAAAAATATGAATTTAAAAAGTTTGTCAAAATATATTTAAGTAGATTTTGTTTGAAGCTTTCATTGTCAGAAGTCTAATAGTGGAAGCAGAATTTGATTTTCATATACGATTCGAAATTTATGGATTTTCCCTTCGAAGTTACTTTGTCATTTTCTGCATGCATGTGGTCCACAAGTATTTCCTCTTCCGTGACAGGCGCGCGAGCCAACGGCTGGCGAAGGCACAATTGCGCAAAGCAGCGGCACCGATCCGTGGCCTCGGCGCCCCGCTCATCTCGCGGCAGGATTGCAAGAGCGGACGAGGACGTGCCACTCTCTCTCCCCTCCCGTCTCTTGCGGATCCCCGAACAAACTCCATCCCACCAGCTAGCGACGCCGCCACCACCACCATCCTCCTTCCTCCCCCCGCTTCACTCACACCACCGAAAGCTTCCATGAGAACACCACCGGTTCACGGGCGCGTGTTCTGATCCGTCGCCCCTCCACCAGGAACATCTTGGGGGCGGAGCTCGGTTTGCCTAGCTGCGGTAGCACGAAGGAAGCCAGCAGGCGAGATGGAGAGCTACCTCAAGGAGAACTTTGGGGGCGTCAAGGCGAAGCACTCGTCGGACGAGGCGCTGGGCCGATGGCGCAGCGTCGTCGGCGTCGTCAAGAACCCCACGCGGAGGTTCCGCTTCACCGCCAACCTCGACAAACGCTCCGAGGCCGCCGCCATGAAGCGCTCCAACCAGGAGAAACTCCGCGTCGCAGTCCTCGTCTCCAAGGCCGCCCTCCAGTTCATCCACGGTATACATTTCATCCATCAACTAACCTCCGAGATCACCAAGAAACTAAATGATCCTCCCAAGTCTCGTCACTCAACTGAATCGATCGTCTTACGGCATCATGCAGGCCTCCCGCCGCAGGCCGACTACGCGGTCCCCGCCGAGGTCGCGGCGGCGGGCTTCGGCGTGTGCGCGGAGGAGCTGAGCTCCGTCGTGGAGAGCCACGACGTGAAGCGCCTCAAATCCCACGGCGGCGTCGAGGGCGTCCTGTCCAAGCTCTCCACCTCGGCTTCCGACGGCCTCCCGACGTCGCGGCGCAAGAGGGCCACGCGCGAGGAGCTCTTCGGCGTCAACCGGTTCGCGGAGGCCGAGCCCCGCAGCTTCTGGGTCTTCGTGTGGGAGGCGCTGCAGGACATGACGCTCATGATCCTCGCCGCCTGCGCGCTCGTCTCCCTCCTCGTCGGCGTCGCTACCGAGGGCTGGCCCCACGGTGCGCACGACGGGCTCGGCATCGTCGCCAGCATCCTCCTCGTCGTCTTCGTCACCGCCACCAGCGACTACCGCCAGTCGCTGCAGTTCAAGGACCTCGACAAGGAGAAGAAGAAGATCACCGTGCAGGTCACCCGGGGAGGGTACCGGCAGAAGCTCTCAATCTACAACCTCCTCGTCGGCGACATCGTCCACCTCTCCATCGGCGACCAGGTGCCTGCCGACGGGCTATTCGTGTCCGGGTTCTCGCTGCTCATCAACGAGTCGAGCCTCACCGGAGAGAGCGAGCCCGTCGCCGTCAACGCCGAGAACCCGTTCCTGCTGTCGGGGACCAAGGTGCAGGACGGCTCGTGCAAGATGCTCGTCACCACCGTCGGCATGAGGACGCAATGGGGCAAGCTCATGGCCACACTCAGCGAGGGCGGCGACGACGAGACGCCGCTGCAGGTCAAGCTCAACGGCGTCGCCACCATCATCGGAAAGATCGGCCTCGTCTTCGCCGTCGTCACGTTCGCCGTGCTCACCCAGGCCCTCTTCTGGCGCAAGTTCTCCGAAGGCTCCTACTTCAGTTGGACCGGCGACGACGCCATGGAGCTGCTCGAGTTCTTCGCCATCGCCGTCACCATTGTCGTCGTCGCGGTCCCCGAGGGCCTGCCGCTCGCCGTCACGCTCAGCCTCGCGTTCGCCATGAAGAAGATGATGAACGACAAGGCCCTCGTCCGCCATCTCGCCGCCTGCGAGACAATGGGCTCCGCCACCACCATCTGCAGCGACAAGACCGGCACGCTCACCACCAACCACATGACCGTCGTCAAGGCCTGCGTCTGCGGCAAGGTCAAGGACGTGGGTAGCTCGTCGGCGGAGACCAAGACCTTGACCTCCGACCTGCCGAGCTCCGTCGTGGCGATGCTCCTGCAGTCCATCTTCAACAACACTGGTGGCGACGTCGTCACGAACAAGGACGGCAAGCGCGAGATACTGGGCACGCCGACCGAGGCCGCCATCCTGGAGTTCGGGCTGTCTCTCGGCGGCGGTGACTTCTCCACCGTCCGCAAGGCGAGCACCCTCATCAAGGTCGAGCCGTTCAACTCGGCGAAGAAGAGGATGGGAGTGGTCATCCAGCTCCCCGGCGGCGCTCTGCGAGCTCACTGCAAGGGCGCGTCGGAGATCATCCTGGCATCGTGCACCAAGTACATGGACGAGCACGGCAACGTCGTCGAGCTCGACGGCGCAACCGTGGATCACCTCAAGGCCACCATTGACAGCTTCGCCAACGAGGCGCTTCGCACGCTGTGCCTTGCCTACATTGACGTCGACGAGGGGTTCTCGGCAAACGATCAGATTCCGATGGATGGGTACACCTGCATTGGCATTGTGGGGATCAAGGACCCTGTCCGTCCCGGCGTCAAGGAATCGGTCGCCATCTGCAGGTCAGCAGGCATCACCGTCAGGATGGTTACCGGTGACAACATCAACACGGCCAAGGCGATTGCGCGGGAATGCGGCATTTTGACTGAAGGTGGAGTAGCCATTGAAGGCCCGGACTTCAGAGTCAAGAGTGAAGAAGAATTACAAGATCTGATACCGAAAATACAGGTGAGTTGATATACTCCTGCCATTTCTAAATGAGGTCTTTTATGGTGCACAATACTACTCAACGGTAGTATGGTAGTATAATTGTTTTTTTTTTTTTGCTATGGGTAACCTCTTCTGATTCACCTGTTAATGTGCTCTGATTTTCATGAGTCAGGTGATGGCAAGATCTTCACCACTTGACAAGCACACGTTGGTCAAGCATCTTCGGACCACATTTGATGAAGTTGTCGCGGTGACTGGTGATGGCACAAATGATGCACCTGCACTTCATGAAGCGGATATCGGGCTTGCAATGGGCATTGCTGGAACTGAGGTACTATTTTTTATGCCATTTTCATAAATTAAATATTAGTTTTTTGTTTTACAAAACTATGGAAAACATTAAGTTTATAGCAAACTAGCATGTAATTGTTTCTTGGCTATTCTTTGGCACCAGTGTAACATATATAAGAATGAGCAGTGCTATGAGTTGGACCATCATTCACTCTCCAAAAAAAAATCCATTCATTAGGCAGCTACAATATGATTCCTTATCTTTATGTGAAGGTGGCAAAAGAGAGTGCCGATGTTATCATTCTTGATGACAATTTCTCCACTATAGTCACTGTTGCTAAATGGGGTCGATCAGTGTACATCAATATTCAGAAGTTTGTGCAGTTTCAGCTGACAGTCAATGTGGTTGCGCTCATTGTAAACTTCTCCTCGGCTTGCTTCATAGGTATTTTCGAACAGCTGATTTGTTTTCTCTTTACAACAAAATAGAATTTATGCTGCAATGGGAATCCATTTATATTTGTAAAAAAATTCGGATGATCCACATCTTTCTTTTTATACTAATATATAGCAAATTGTTGAATTTCCTATTTTGTTTTTGTTCTGTAAGCTGTTTCTCACTGTTCTTGTACTTCTTGCTTCTTGATGAAGGGAGTGCTCCTCTTACTGCTGTGCAATTGCTCTGGGTAAACATGATCATGGACACACTAGGGGCATTGGCACTGGCCACAGAACCTCCAAACGATGAGCTGATGAAGAGAACTCCGGTTGGAAGGAAAGGAAACTTCATCAGCAACATCATGTGGAGGAACATCATGGGACAGGCCATCTACCAGTTCCTTGTGATCTGGTATCTGCAGGCTGAAGGGAAATGGCTGTTCGGAATCAAGGGTGACAACTCCGATCTAGTCTTGAACACAATCATCTTCAACTGCTTCGTGTTCTGCCAGGTAATTTTACTATTGGTGTTAGTAGCTGAGATTAAAATTATATAATGTAAAGACATCAGGAAAATAGAGCATTATTCCACGGAAACGAGAAATCCCTACTAGGAAAGACTGAAAGTTGTAACGAATAGGATGCTCGTAGCCTAAGAGGGGGAGGGGGTGAATTAGACAAACTAAAACCTTAACATATGACTTCACTACTTTTTCATAAAGATAAACTAGAACATACTACCTAGATGTGCAACTATGGTTGTTCTAGTGTGAAACTACCATCTCAAAATAAAGTTTGCAACATATAACCAATCCTAGCATGATACTACTCTAGGAAAGTAAAGGCAAACAAAGATTGCAAGAGAGCAATTGCGGAAACGTAAAGAGGGATGAGAGGAAGCAAACTATTAACACACGATTTATCTCGTGGTACCGGTAGGCACTAAGCCACCCCTAGTCCACGTTGTTGAAGCACTCACACAAGAGTATTGCTTCCCGGTCACCAAGTCTCTCCCAAGAGCACAACTTGACTGGCCACAAAGGCTTGCCACTAAGGCACTCGCCAAGCTCCCTTGGTCACCTTGATGCTGCCTCCACTAAGGAGCTTCTCGACCAAGGAAGGGGGTCTCCACGTCCCCCGCACAAAGTGTTCTCACCACTCCACACCAAGCCGGTGGGTCGAAGACGATTGCCGGTGAGCCACTTAGGCCCCATGACTTCCGGCGCACCTTATACAACTTGATTCACTCAAGAATCACCTCACAAGGTTGGCACAACCTTGCTCTCACTCAACTGTAAGCTAAGCCTATCCCTAAGCACATACACTAAGCATATGTAAGCCTATGGATGAGCAATTAAGCAATTGGATGGATTGGATATGATCTTCTAGGTGTCTTGCACTCCCCTGCACTTCCACACAATCCAGCCACCTCAAATGGGTGAGTGGAGGGGGTATAAATAGCCAAAGGCACCCAAGAAGCCGTTGGCTGGCCACTGAAAAAATAAGTGTCGGATGAACCGACCTTTTAAGGGCGTCAGTTCATCCGGTGCCCCTCTCACGTCACTTAGTCGTTGAGATTCTCTGACAGAACTACTCCGACGCTATGCTCTTACGCATCGTCGGATCATCCAGTGCTGAGGACCCCACAGCGAAAACCTTACTGTTAGCTTCCACGAGACCATCAGATCAACCGTTGCTGACTCGTCGGTTCATCCGGTGCTACTGTGTTGATCTTGGCGCGTCTCTGTCTTGTCCAAATGTGATCTTCGGATAGACCGATGGTTCCCACCAATGGACCGTCGGTTCATCCGATGCAACTAGGATATAGACCGTCGGATCATCCGACGGTGTCAAGTTGATTCCAGTCGCTACGCAGTGTACCAACTACACTGACACATTACACCGATGGTACCGTCGGTTCATTCGACAGTGCATTTTGCTTGTTTTCTTGCGTCTTTGACTCGTTTCTTTGCTTCTTTGATTGTGGTTGCATCCATGAGACCTAGATATGTCTACAAGGACATGCTAGACAGTGTGGTTAGTCCCATTCTTGTGTTAGCATGAATCACCAAAATCAACTCGAACAAATGGCAAATAGGGCCATGTTCGCTACAAAAGTAGTACTTTTATACCTTAAATTGTTAAAAACTGGGGATTTCTTCATGGCAATCTAGCAAAGTATGATTACTGGAAGTTCTTGCGCATACCTGCATACCGAATTAACAAATGGCATTCAGTTTTATCAAGCAAAGGTCAAGTAAATTTTTTCTGAATTGTGCAGGTTTTCAATGAAGTGAGCTCAAGGGAGATGGAGAGGATAAACGTCTTCGAGGGCATCCTAGACAACAACGTGTTCGCCACCGTCCTTAGCAGCACCATCGTCTTCCAGTTCATCATCGTCGAGTACCTCGGTAGCTTCGCCAACACGACCCCTCTTACGTTCACGCAGTGGATCGCCTCCATCTTCATCGGCTTCATCGGCATGCCGATCGCCGCCGCGGTGAAGATGGTCCCGGTCGATTCCGTTTAGGAAACACCACAGCTAGCTCCTGTCCTCAGAAACTGAAGCCATGCAACTTTGGCTGTTGCCATTTGCACAACATAGCTTTGGTTTTCCTTGTGTAAGGCATTAGGTGAGTCACTGGAAATTTTTCATTGCTTGTGATCTAGAGGTTGAGCCAGGGTAACAGGCCTCGTTATTCAAAGTGCTGAATAGGATCTTGTAGCTTTTGGTATTTGAATTTTCCTTTGGAACTCTGTAGCTGTGTATGGCTCGAGATGTTTACAACAACAATGAGTTCATTCGTTTACGATTCTACAACTTCAGCAAGAACTTGCGTGCCTCTCGAGGTGTTGGGATCCTGCTGTAGTTTTTGGAGCTTATTTATTGTGCACCATACCATCAGGTGGTGGTATGCGGTATATGATTATTTTTAAGGGTAAATAGATATTTTTTAAGAAATAATATATAGGTAATCATGACGGGAGGAAACACATTGGTGTGAGATTTTGTTGACACCCAAAATTGGCAAAGGCCGACTCGGGCTAGGCAGGCCGGTTAGACCGGGTCCCAGGGTCGGTCTGACCGGGTGTCCTGTAGCCGGTTTGGCACAAAGGGGCCTGGCGGTCTAACCGCCCCCAGGGGCGGTCTAACCGGGTCACCCCGATTTCGGGTAGAATTAGGAGTTTAGCTTGATTCTGAGTTGTAAAGTGCTATTTGCAGGGCAAGACCTCCCACCCTGTAAATATAAAGGGTCGTGGCCGATTGAGAGCTATCATCCAATCAAACATATCAATTTTATCTTATTTTCTCCAAACCCTAGCTTCTCCAACCTCCATTGCTCTCCTCCTTCGTCTCCATGGCGGTTGAGGGAGTTCTGAGTGGTCTGCCGATCTCAGAACAACCCTAGGCGCACTGTTCCCGACGGGGTCCCTCCCGGAGCAGTGAATCTAGGTTTTTGGCGTCCCCCCTGTCCAAGGCGGTTAGACTGGCTCCCCCAGGCGGTTAGACCGGCCCGTGCCGGGAGGTCCGGCGAGTTGATTTTCAATGATCGCGCAATATAGCGCATTCGTGTGTTTGACCGAGAAAAGCGTGGACACATTTTTGGCGACTCTGCTGGGGAATAGATCTGGTTTCACAACCGATCTTTCGATTTTTGCATGGGATCACAGTGCAACATTGACAAGAAAAATGTGATCATGGTAAACATCGAAGAACTCAGCGAGGAAGACCAGAGGAAGTACACGGAGCTGCAGGAGTACATCAAGCAGCAATTTCTCTCTGGCACCAAGAAAGATCGTTCAGGCAAGGTGACACTCAATCAAGATTTCGAGTTGCCGGCGATCAAACTAAACAAGGACAAGGTTAAGGTAATACCAATTGTAAGTCAAACATCCCCTCCTGATCTAGTTATGCAATTATCTGCTATTACTGATAGATTTGAACGTGCATTTAACGATCAGAGTAGTTTGGTTGCTAGTGTTGTTACCCGCCTTGAAAAAATAGAGGGTAAACGTGTTATTAATATATCTAATGATGGTATCCCTCAAGTAGATTCACATGGGTTCTACATTCGACCACATCGGCAGCACAAGAAGCTTCACCTGAAGCTCCTCTGTATGGTATGCCGATGGGGTTTTATCCGGAGCAATCTCCATTTCGTAAGCCGTCCCCGGTTAGACCGCCCCCAGGCCGATCTAACCGCCCTGTCTGGCTAGATGGTCATGACTTCGGATCAGCCGTTGCCTTTGTCGGTTGTGCCTAGTACATTGGTTCAGAGTCAAAATAATGCTTATGGTACTGTTTCACCAATGTATAGCACAATAGCTCACACATCACCACCTATCCCTAATGTTGGTTCATCTTATGGTGTGCCTAATGATGTGTTTACCGACTTGCATTGCATACAAAATCCTAATCAACCCCCTGTGAGTAACTTAAGAACAGCTGCAATGCAATCTCAGTTAGCTGCTAGGAATGAATTGGCTCAATTTAAGGAAGAGATATCTAACATGATGAAAAATAAACTCGGTGTTGATATGGGTAATACTAGATTATATCAAAAACCATATAGGGCCGATTTTGATTACGTGGCTTTTCCCTCGGGTTGGCGTATGCCTGATTTTGTTAAATTTAGTGGTGATGACAACCGTACAACCTGGGAACATATTAGTCAATGTACTGCTCAACTAGGTGAAGCTGGTACCTATAATTCTTTAAAAGTTCGTTTGTTTTCATTGTCTTTGACTAGTACCACTTTCGCTTGGTTTTCTTCGTTAGCACCCAATTCTATTGATTCTTGGGATCAACTGGAGCAAAAGTTTCATGATCACTTCTTTAGTGGGAGCTACCAACTAAAATTGACAGATTTAACATTGGTTAGACAAAATAAAGAGGAATCAGTTTCTGATTACCTTAAGCGCTTTAAAGAAGTTAAAAACCGTTGTTTTAATTTGTCTCTTACTGATTCTGACCTTGCTGATCTTGCTGCTAGAGGTTTAAGACCTGCTATTAGAGATAGATTAGAAGGTGTAGAATTTCATACGCTTGCTAATGTGCTTGTTAGAGGTATGGCACAAGAATTAAAATTGAATAAAGAAAAAGAACACTCTAAGCCTCGTCGGTCTAATGTGCATGTTGTTGAATATGATTCCGATAGTTCAGACGACGAGAATGAAGTGTATGTTGCTGAATTTGTGTGGCCTTCAAAGTCTAAAGCTAGTTCTTGTGCATCTCTTAAGCCGTCTACTAAAGGTCAGCAAGAAGAATTAAAATTTACTTTTGATGTTTCTAAATGTGAACACATATTTGATGAATTACTTAAGCTTGGAAACATTAAACTTTCTCATACTATGCCTCCACTTGATGAAATCAAATGACATGCATATTGTAAGTTTCATAATTCTTATTCTCATGCCACTAATGATTGCAATGTGTTTCGTCGTCAGATACAATCGGCCATTAATGAAGGTCGTTTGATGCTTCATGAGATGCAAGTGGATAAGCAACCTTTTCCCATCAACACCATGGAGTTGCAGCAGCCCAAGGTCTTGGTTCGGCCACATCAAGCCGAAGCTACTAAGGGCAAGAACATGATGGTCGGGGAAGCTAAGCCTGATCTAAGGGGAAAAGAGTTGACAAGAGAGGTGGCATATGAAAAGACCCCTGATGGCAGAGAAACTTTCAAGATTACTGTCAAAGCTTCTGAACATGGGGGGCAAGGATCGTCCACACCGTCTGGTCAACATACAACCGAGCCTATCCTAGACAGGGCGGTTAGACCGGGGGTAAAGGGCGGTCAGACCGCCCCTGCACATGGCCTTCCAAAGATGCTTGTTCCGAAGCGGCCTGAGATAGGAAACTGGAAGCTTAACATGACAAAGAATCAGGGAAGCATTCCAAAGCCAAAGGTCACATTTGATATGCTATTTGACAAATATTCTAAACAAAAGGCCGTTACAAGTGATCGGCCGGTAAAAAAAAGGATGAGATCACCTCCACATCAAGAGAGACCAGTATCGTCTCCCAGGGCAACCATCAGGTTCAGAGGTGAATCATCTCAGAGGCAAAACTTTACTCTAGATTGGACTCCTTCACTTCGCCCTATCTATGATGATAATGGAGTAATGTGGGTGCCGTATCAGCAATCTTTCCATCCTGGATGGGGAGGACCAAGGAGATCAGCGCTGGATCGAATCTCAAGACATACACGGGATAGCTGGGCTCCGCGACAAACCGAACGGGTCATCTGGCTGACCCGGTTAGACCGCCCCTACAGGTGGTTAGACTGCCCTGCCCAGAAGAGAAGGATTTCTTCCAAAGAAGGTGTACAAGCCCAAGATCAGAGAAGAGGAAGTTCAGGAGATGGACATTTACCCAGAGAGGACTACTGGCCTGGACATTATTCAGTTTGGGACAATGAACGTTCCCGTTGAGGGAAGTGGCAAAAGACCGGTTGTGTCAAACAATCAGGTTGTGACACCAACTCAAAAGGGATCTGTTGTTAATGACCATGAGGCTAGCGGAAGCAAATCTCATCCAGAGTGCTTTTTGCCAAGGTGGTGCCCTTCCGGTCTAACTCATACTCAAAGGAGGAAGCTTCAGCGATTGAGGCTACGTGAGAAAAGGAAAAAGGAACTAGAGAAGAAGAGGGACGAGGATTTCAACAGCTACAGGCCTATGGTACCACAAGGGGAAGGAGTGGCGAGTCAAGGCAACGACCCAGACAGGGGTGGTCAAACCGCTAGAGGGGGCGGTTCAACCGCCTGGGGCGGTTAGACCGGATGACTAGGCGGTCAGACCGGGGTCTCCAGAAACGCCACCCAGTTTCACTTCTTCGATCCCTATGGTTTGTGATGACAAGGTTTCATCTGTCCATACTCCAGAGGACGACGAACAGCTTGTGGATTACAGTTCTTCTCCAGAGAGGATGAACCTTGAGATCAATATGATTCATTTGTTTGTTGATGGTTCGGTGCCTACGGAGGAGGATTTAGCTCATCTTGACTTTGGGCCTAAGGATGCTATATTTCAGAAGCCCAAAGACACTGATAATCACCTGAAGGCTTTGTATATGAAAGGTCATATCAATGGGAAGCCCATCTCTCGGATGCTAGTGGATGGAGGTGCGATTGTCAACTTGATGCCGTATTCTCTATTCAAGAAGCTCGGAGGTTCATATGAGGAGCTGATCAAGACCAACATGACCGTCAACGAGGTTGGAGGAGGCGAGCCAATGGGAGCCAAAGGCATGATCTCCATGGAGCTCACTATTGGAAGCAAGACGCTCGCCACGACTTTCTTCATCGCTGAGACACAAGGTAACTTCAGTCTTATCCTTGGTTGTGATTGGATTCATGCAAATAAATGTGTTCCTTCTACTTTGCACTAAATGTTAATACAATGGGTAGATGATGAGGTAGAAGTAGTGCATGGTGATAATTCTACTTGTGTAGCTGTAGCCGATAGTCATTCTATAGGTATACATGATGATGTAAAGTGTCTATCTGGTTTAGATTTATCTGATTACGAGTTTGTAAGTTGTTCCAACAATGGTTGAATTCCTGCTGTCATAAAGCCGTTTGATAATCGGCTAAATCACTTCATGTGACTGAATGAGTTCAACAAAAGAGTGGTTGCAGCAGAGAATTGATCATTATCAAGCGCATAAGACCGATACATGTGAAGCCATTGAGGATCTTGATGATTTAGGCAAGTTAGGACAAGGGTTTACGTCGGCTGGTAGATATTGGTGATGGCAATGTACCTAGGCCGACATTTGTAAACAAGAATCTTGATCCTATATTTAAGCTTGAATTAATAAAGATTTTGAAAGAGTATGTTGATTGCTTTGCTTGGAATTACAATGAGATGTCTGGTTTAAGTCGTGATTTGGTAGAACATAAATTACCTATTAAACCTAGTTTCAAGCCTTATAAACAACCTCGTAGGAATTTTAATCCTGATATTTATGACCAAGTGAAAGAAGAAATCAATTGGTTGCTTGATGCTAAGTTTATTAGGCCTTATCGATATGCTGATTGGATCTCTAATATTGTGCCTGTTGAGAAAAAAGGAACAAAGAAACTTCATGTTTGCATTGATTTTAGAGATCTTAATGAAGCAACTCCTAAAGATGAATATCCTATGCCTATAGCCGACTTTCTTGTTAATTCTGCATCGGGACATAGAATACTTAGTTATGACCAAGTGAAAGAAGAAATCAATTGGTTGCTTGATGCTAAGTTTATTAGGCCTTATCGATATGCTGATTGGATCTCTAATATTGTGCCTGTTGAGAAAAAAGGAACAAAGAAACTTCATGTTTGCATTGATTTTAGAGATCTTAATGAAGCAACTCCTAAAGATGAATATCCTATGCCTATAGCCGACTTTCTTGTTAATTCTGCATCGGGACATAGAATACTTAGCTTTCTTGATGGTAATGCTGGTTACAATCAAATCTTTATGGTCGAAGAGGATATCTCCAAAGCGTCTTTCATATGTCCAGGATCTGTGGGTTTGTTTGAGTGGATAGTCATGACTTTTGGTTTGAAAAATGCTGGTGCTACTTATCAAAGGGCTATGAACTTGATTTTTCATGACTTGCTTGGTATTATAGTAGAAGTCTATATCGATGATATTTTTGTTAAATCGGCTAGTTTAAATTCTCATTTAGCCGATTTGAGACTTGCATTTGAAAAGATGCGTCGGTATGGTTTAAAGATGAATCCACTCAAATGTGCTTTTGGAGTGTCGGCTGGCAAGTTTTTGGGTTTCATTGTGCATGAGAAAGGTGTGGAGATTGATCCTAAAAAGATTGGGTCGATTAAGAAGGCTCAAGCTCCTACTTCCAAAAAAGAGTTACAAAGATTCTTGGGCAAGGTTAATTACTTGAGGCGATTCATTTGCAACTTGTCTGGGAAGGTTGATGCTTTTACTCCTTTAGTTCGGTTGAAAAGTGGAGCTGAATTCACTTGGGGGGCAAAACAATAAGAGGCTTTTGATGAGATTAAGAGTTATTTGACTTCGCCGCCTGTTCTTCACGCACCTAAGAGTGGTGTTCCCTTCCGACTTTATGTTGCGGCGGAACCAAGCATGATTGAAGCTGTTTTGACTCAAGAGACCGATGACAAGGAGTATATTGTTGCTTATGAGAGTAGAAGATTGCTAGATGCCGAAACGAGGTACACCTTTATTAAAAAGCTTTGTTTATCTTTATATTATGCTTGTACCAAGTTAAGGCATTATTTATTGTCTAGTACTTGTTATGTTGCATGTCAAACGAACATAATTAAATACATGTTGCAAAAACCTATTCTTAGTGGTAGAGTCGGCAAGTAGGCTTATGCTCTTGTTGAGTATGATTTGAGTTGTGAACCTATTGGATCAATGAAAGGTCAAATAGTAGCCGACTTTATTGTTCAACATAGTATTGATAAGCAACTTGATCTAGATGTCGGTTATGTAACTTTTACTCCATGGAAATTACATTTTGATGGATCGGCTTGTAGAAGTGGTTGTGGTGCTGGAATTATTGTTATGTCACCTAATGGAGCTGTTTTTGAAGCCCTTAGCCGGTTGGATCATAAATGTACTAATAATCAAATTGAGTATGAAGCTCTCTTGTTTGGATTGCAAATATTACATGACATGGGAGTGAACATGTAGAAGCTTATGGTGATTCTTTGTTAGTGGTACAACAAGTATCCAAGGTATGTCAATGTTTAAATGGTTCTTTAAATGCTTATCTTGATAAATTTTTGGACATTATATCTTGTATGGATGAATTTGTGATATATCATGTACCACGGGAGGAGAATCCGAAGGCTAACGCTCTGGCTCAGCAAGCATCTGGTTATAATGTTCAGAAAAGAAATTTTCAAGAATGAAAACCAATGTTTGGTGAAAACGAGGGTTATGTTCTGGAGGACCCGGTTCAACCGCCCCACAGGCCGGTCAAACCGGGCGCCCCGGTCAGACTGCCCCCTCGGACCAGTTAGACCGCCCCTCGGGGGCAACCCTGCTTTGGCTACTGTTTCTTCCAAAATTTTTGAGGATGAAGTGGAAGATTGGAGAACACCTCTGATTAAGTATTTGCAGGATCCTAAAAGTATGAGTGACAGAAAAGTCCGACGATGGGCGCTTAAGTTGGTTTTAGATGGTGATGAGTTGTATCGTCGGATGGCGGATGATTTTCTTTTAAAGTGTTTGTGTCTTGATCAAGCAAGATTAGCTATGGCACAGGTACATGAGGGGATTTGTGGTTGTCGGGGACAGCCCTAGGGGTCCCCTTTAACAACGGGGAAATCCCCACTTAAAACCCGCAACAAAGCCAAACACACTTTGCCTAACCATGCAGGATACGGCCCATGTCGCAGGGACCCCAACGGCCCACCAAGGCGGCCCTCGTGAAGACCCCCTCGAGCAGGCTCCGCCTCGCTTGAGGATGCGCGCTCCCCTCGGGCGGGCTCCACCCCGTTCGAGGGGGTGCGCTTCCCTCGGGCGGGCGCCGCCTCGCTCGAGGGCCCGCTCCCCCTCGAGCGAGGCTCCGCCTCGCTCGAGGGTCCGTCCCGCCCTCGGCCGGGGTCCGTCTCGCTCGAGGGTGCCCCGCACGCGTACGCCCGCCCCCCGTACGCGGGCATTTAACGTCCTGACACCGGCGGGACGGCGCCATCATGCGCCGGGGCTCGCGCCCGGCGGCTGCCGCACCAACTCCCCATGAGGGAGCCCATCCCTGTCACTATGCGGAGGGACTGTGCAGCAGAACTGGTGCCAGTCCCGTGACGTCGTGCACCTGCTCCGGTACGGCTGACGCGCCGAGCCCTCGAAGGGGGGCCGGTTGCACCCTCGATTTGCTTTCTTGTGACCCTGCAGGGTTAGGTGGAGGCGTTAGGCCGGTGGAGCGCTATCCCTGCTATTGTTACGGTATGGCTGCCGCCCCCACGCGTGCAGGCGCACGCCGAGCGGCGCGCGGCGGTTCCGACCGTGGAACGCGTTGGGAAGGGACGCCGTTTTACCTACTCCTGTACTCCGTACGGGCCAACGTCAACAGCTCCCTCGAGCCTATCAGAAGACATCACCACCATCCGCCGCCCTTCTACCCTTGAACCGCCACTGTTCGGGTACAAGATAGGCCATGATGGCCAGATCGCTGCAAGGATCGTCCGGACGGCCGCCCACTCTACAGCACAGCACGTCGTGCTTCCTCACGTAGCTAGATAGCGCGGCGCGCATGTGATTCGCCTCCTCCTTGATCTATAAAAGGAGGGCGAACCCCCCTGCCGCGGGGGACAGAGGAGGGACGGAGGAGAACAAGCACACGAGACAGACACAACACAACAAGAGACGAGCTGCGCCACGCACTTGCTCTCCAATCCTCCCACAACACCTTCAGTCACTACGCCAGGGACTTGGAAGCCAGGCTTCCTCTCCCGCCTTGCTTGTAGCAGCCCCACTACAGGCACCCCGGTGCTGAGCAATATAGTGCCTTGAGCACACCCCCTGCCTGGACGTACGGCCCCCTCGGCGGGAACCGGGATAAATCCCGTGTCTCTTATTGCTTAGCATCGACCATTGAGGGATAGACCTCGGCGCTTTCTCTTTTGGTTAGTGTCGGGACCATATTCCGCACCGACAGTTGGCGCCCACCGTGGGGCAATCTGAGCGCCTAGGGTCATTCCACCAACTCCCTCCATGGTGATCCACACTGAGTACCGTGGTACACGCTACTGCATGGGCAGCTCAGACCCCCTCCCCGCCGGGTTCGAAATCCGGTTTGGGGGCCTGAACTTTCAGGCCACGGGGAACGGCTACCTCATGCGCCTCACCAACCGTGAGGAGCTCCGCGCGCGGCGCCAGGCCGGGTCCGCTCCGGCTCCCCGCCGCACGCACCACCACGGCGCGGACGCCCATAGGCACGGATGCGCGGGCCCGTCGACGCCACGACGCCGCCGCCGCTGCGGGCGGCGTTCGCGCCGGCGCGGTCCGAGCGGCGGCGGGCCGAGCGCGCGCTTCTCGGCGCGGCGCGCCCGCCGTCACGACGACCACCATCCCGGCGGGACGAGCGCACGGTCTCGGACCGCGCATCCCCATTGGGCCGCGTGGCGCCACGTCGGCCTACAACGCCAACGTCAACACCACGATGCGCGGGGGTTCCGCCGGCCGTCACGTCTTCGTCGCCAGGGATCCCGGCGCCTCAGCGGGTGACGAGTCGTCCCTGGGTTCCCTCAACGCGTTGCCGCCCGCCAACCGCCACGGGTACGCGGAGCGGGACTTCTCCGGCGTGCCGGACCCAGTCATATTCCGGCGTTTCCTCGACGCTGCGGACTACTGGTTCGGCTGCTCCGACGATTCCAGCACCGGGAGTTACGATCCCGCGCGGGAGTGCTACGCTGTCATCACCAACGACCCAGCTAATGCCGCCGGTGCGGCGGGCGCTGGAGACGGGGAGGTCACACCTGCCCCAGGGATCGCCACGCGCCTGGCCGCGGGGCCAAGCGCTCTGCGCGGGGCCGACGCCGACGCACGGTGGCCCAAGCCCGCGAGCTCGAGGCCAAGCCGGCGGAGGAATACCGGACGCCGCGGGCGCTCCGTGCCTCAATGGCCGGGGAAGCCTCCGCGCGCGGCGAACGTGCGCGGGAGCTGGGCAAACAGGTCCGCGACCGCATCAACACCGACCCCAACATCGACAACGCGGACGCACCCCCGCGGGCGAGCCAAAAGCTCATCGCCGCCGCGATGCTGCTGCGGGCCATGCCGGCACCCTCGACCCCTGAGGCGCGAGACCTGCACCGTGAGGTGCAGACTCTCATCGAGCAAGAGGCCGTCCAGCAGGCCGAGAGCTCGGCCTCACGCATCCGCCAACAGGGGGATGCGCGGGACGACGGAGCCGCCCGGGGGGCGAACCCTCGGTCCACGCGGGAGGGGCGGCGGGGGCGACCCGCCGACCCGGGACGCACGCCGGCCAAGGAGCGGCTCCCGGACGCACGCGGGCGCCCGGATGGCGACGCCCGCAACGTCATCAACGCCGGGCGCATGAGCGGGGGCGGACGCACGAGCGGCGGTGGGCTACCACCCTCGACGGGGCGGACGCTACGGCGGCGGTGAGGATCGCTCCCCGACGCCGGAGCCCCCGAGGGACCCGTGTGTTCGGCGGGGAGATCCGTGCGGCGGCGTTCCCCCCAACGCTTCCGCCAACCCTCGACCATCGTCAAGTACAACGGGGAGACGGACCCCCCGCGTGTGGCTCAACGACTACCACTTGGCTTGCCGGTGGGCGGGGGCCACCGGCGACGAGGTCATCATCCGCAACTTGCCCCCGCACCTCGGCGACGCGGCCGGACATGGCTCGAGCACTTGCCCGCCGGCCCAAATCCACAATTGGGATGATGCGGTCCGCACGTTTGTGGGCAACTTCCGGGGCACGTACGTGCGCCCGGAAATTCATGGGACTCGCGCTCCTGCACACGCGAAGCCCGGCGAGTCGGCTCGCGGGACTTCATACGGCGCTTCTCCAAGCGCTGCACGGAGCTCCCCAGCGTGGCGCAGTCCGAGATCGTGCACGCCTTCCTCGAGGGCACCACATGCCGGGACCTCGTGCGGGAACTGGGGCGCAAGCCCGCCCGCGGACTCCAACGAGCTGTTCGACATCGCCACCAGCTTTGTCTCTGGAGAGGAGGCCGTGGGGGCGATCTTCGACGGCAAGAAGGGCAAGCGCTCGGAGGACGCGCCCGCGGAGGGCAGCAAGTCCAAGGAGCCCCACCGCAACGACAAGCGGGGCAAGAAGGGAAAGAAGCCGCGCCGCGAGGCGCGCGAGCAGGGGTGCGACGGCGGTAACGCCGAGGCCCTTGCTGTTGACCCGGCTCGACGGGGCCCTCGACCGGCCCCTCGAGGCCCGGGGGTGTTCGATGACATGCTAAAAAAGCCATGTCCTTACCACAAGACCCCAGCGAACCACACCCTTGAGCAGTGCGATATGCTCAAGAAGTTCTATGGCCGCGCCGCCGCGAAGGAGGCAGGGGCCAAGAAAGACGGAGGCGACGGCGACGCAGGCGGCTTCCCCGCCGTGGAAAACGTGTTCCTCATCTTTGGGGGGCCAACCGTCGACATGTCGACCCGCCAGCGCAAGAAGGAGCGGCACGAGGTCCTCGCCGCGGAGAGGGCGCCTCCGTCCTTCCTCAATTGGTCGGAGGACGCCATCACCTTCAGCCGGGAGGACCACCCGAACCGCGTCCCCAACCTGGGCCAGTACCCGCTGGTAGTCGACCCCATCATCGGGAACGCGCGGTTCTCAAAGGTCCTGTTGGACGGAGGCAGCAGCCTCAACATCCTCTACGCGCATACGTTGCGCTTGATAGGGATCGGGTTGGACCAGCTGCGGCCCAGCACGAAGCCGTTCCACGGCATCGCGCCGGCAAGCGGTGTCCGGCCCCTCGGGCGGATCGACACCGCCGCCTTTGGTTTGGCACCGCAAAGAATTTCCGCAAGGAGATCCTCACCTTCGAGGTGGTGGGGTTCAAGGGAGCCTACCACGCCATACTTGGGCGACCCTGTTACGCCAAATTCATGGCGGTCCCCAACTATACCTACTTGAAGATGAAGATGCCAGGACCGAACGGCGTCATCACCGTGGGCTCGTCCATCGAGCACGCATTCGACTGCGACGTCGAGTGCGTGGAGCACGCAGAGGCACTGGCGCTGGATGAAGCGCTGGTGACCACTTTAGAGAAGATGGTCAACGAAGACCTCGACTCCGCCGCCAAGCACGCCGGCACCTTCGAGGCCGCGGAGCAGACCAAGGAGGTCCCCCTCGACCCTTCTGCCCCCGAGGGCAAGGCGTTGAGGGTCAGCTCCGCCCTCGATCCCAAATAGGAAGTGGTGCTCGTCGACTTCCTCCGCGCCAACGCCTACATCTTCGCGTGGAGCCCCTCGGATATGCCAGGCATCCCGAGGGAGGTTGCCGAGCACTCCCTTGACATCCTGCCTCACGCCCGTGCCGTGCAGCAACGGCTGCGCCGCTTCGACGAGGAGCGGCGATGGGCAATCGGAACGGAGCTGCGGAAGCTCCTCGAGGCCGGGTTCATCAAGGAGGTGTTCCACCCAACGTGGCTAGCCAACCCAGTGCTTGTAAAGAAAAAGAACGGGAAGTGGCGGATGTGTATCGACTACACTAGTCTTAATAAAGCATGTCCTAAAGTTCCTTTTCCTTTGCCACGTATTGATCAAATCGTTGATTCAACGGCTGGGTGTGAATTGCTTTGCTTCCTTGATGCTTACTCCGGGTATCACCAAATAAAGATGAAGGAGTCCGACCAGCTCGCGACTTCGTTCATCACGCCGTTCGGGACGTTCTGCTACGTCACGATGCCGTTTGGCCTCCGAAACGCAGGTGCGACATACCAGCGCTGCATGCAGCATGTTTTCGGGGATCACATCAGGCGGACGGTCGAGGCGTACGTGGACGACATCGTCGTAAAAACCAGGAAGGCGGACGACCTGGTTGGCGACCTCGGCGTCGCGTTCGGCTGCCTACGGGCCAATGGGGTCAAGTTAAACCCCGAAAAGTGTGTCTTTGGAGTGCCGCGGGGCATGCTCCTGGGATACATCGTCTCCCAATGGGGAATCGAGGCCAATCCTGAAAAGGTTGCGGCCCTCGAACGAATGGGTCCGATCCGGGACCTCAAAGGGGTGCAGAAGGTGTGGGGTGCCTTGCCGCCTTGAGCCGCTTCATCTCGCGGCTCGGTGAAAAGGGGCTGCCCCTTTACCGCCTACTCAAGAAGCACGAGCGCTTCTCCTGGACCGCCGAGGCCCAGGATGCGCTCGACAAGCTGAAGGCGTCTCTAACGCACGCCCCGATCCTCACGCCACCGCAACATGGCGAACCTCTGCAGCTCTACGTGGCCGCAACCACTCAGGTGGTTAGCGCCGTGATCGTCGTGGAGCGCACGGAGGAAGGGCACGCCTTGCCTGTACAGCGGCCGGTCTATTACATCAGCGAGGTCCTGTCAGACACCAAGACGCGCTACCCCCAGGTCCAGAAGTTGCTGTACGCGGTAGTCCTTGCGCGGCGCAAGCTCCGCCACTACTTCGAGGCCCACCCCGTCACGGTGGTCTCCTCCTTCCCACTGGGGGAGATCATCCGCAATTCCGACGCTGCGGGCAGGATCGCCAAGTGGTCCGTGGAGCTGATGGGCGAGACGCTCGCCTACGCCCCGTGCAAGGCCGTCAAATCCCAAATCTTGGCTGATTTCGTCGCTGAATGGACGGATACGCAGCTACCGCCGCCGCAGATCCAAGCAGAGTGCTGGACTCTGTTCTTCGACGGCTCGGTGATGAAAACAGGGGCGGGCGCGGGCCTGCTCTTCGTGTCACCCCTCGGGGAACACATGCGGTACGCGGTGCGCCTCCACTTCCCCGCGTCTAACAATATGGCTGAATACGAGGCCCTCCTCTGCGGCCTCAAAATCGCCATTGAGTTAGGCGTTAAGCGCCTCGACGTGCGGGGGGACTCGCAGCTCGTAATCGATCAAGTCATGAAGAACGCGAGCTGCCATGATGACAAGATGGAGGCCTACTGCAAAGCCGTGCGAGCCCTCGAGGACAAGTTCTACGACATTGAGCTCAACCATGTGCCCCGCCGGTACAACGAGGAGGCGGACGAGCTGGCCAAGATTGCGTCCGGGCGGATCACCGTCCCCCCGAACGTTTTCGCGCGCGACGTCGCTCAGCCCTCGATCGTCTTCGAGCCCCACCCCTCGAGTCACGACGAACCCTCGGGGGCTCCCTCGAATCCAGCGGGTGTGGAACCCATGGACGAGGACCCCTCGAACGAGGCGTACGGCTCTCCCTCCTCGAGGGGTATGGCTCCCATGAGGCCGACGTAATGGACATCGAGCCGGCTCCTGTCAAAGCGGACTGGCGTGACAAATATGTCGCCTGGATCGCTCGAGGGGAACTCCCCGCGGACCGGGCCGCGGCCAGGCGCATCGCCAGGATGGCCAAGTCCTTTGCCCTCGTTGACGGTGAGCTGTACAAGCGCGCCGCCTCCGGCATCCTGCAGCGGTGCGTGCCCATCCCCGAGGGGCGTGAGCTCCTACGGGACATTCACGCGGGGATCTGTGGCCACCACGCCGCGCCCCGCACCCTCGTCGGCAACGCGTTCCGCCAGGGCTTTTACTGGCCTACCGCGGTCGCGGACGCCAGCGAGATCGTACGCACCTGCGAAGGGTGCCAGTTCTACGCCCGCAAGTCCAACTTGCCCGCCCATGCCCTGCAGACCATCCCCGTAACGTGGCCATTTGCCGTGTGGGGGCTAGACATCGTCGGGCCCCTGCGGAAGGCGCCCGGGGGCTTCACCCACTTGTTGGTCGCGATCGACAAGTTCTCCAAGTGGGTGGAGGTGCGCCCCATCACGAATCTCAGGGCAGAGCAGGCGATAACATTCTTCACCGACATCGTCTACCGCTTTGGAGTAACAAACTCCATCATCACCGACAATGGGTCCCAGTTCACGGGCAGGAAGTTCTTGGAGTTCTGCGACAAGTTCCACATCCGTGTGGATTGGGCAGCTGTGGCACACCCACAGACCAACGGCCAAGTAGAGCGTGCCAATGGCATGATCTTACAAGGCCTAAAGCCCAGAATTTTCGACCAGCTAAACAAATCTGGGCGAAAATGGCTCCAAGAGTTACCAGCGGTTTTGTGGAGCCTAAGGACCACCCCGAGCAGAGCCACTGGGTTCACCCCGTTTTTCCTAGTCCATGGCGCGAAGGCCGTCCTCCCCACGGACTTAGAATACGGATCGCCCAGGGTTCGAGGTTATGACGAGGATGCCAACCAGCGAGCCCGCGAGGACTCGGTGGATCAGCTAGACGAGGCACGCCTCGTGGCCTTGATGCATTCCACGAGGTACCAAAAGTCCCTCAGGCGCTACCAAGCACGCAAGATACGCCGGCGGGATTTCAGCGAAGGGGATCTGGTCCTAAGGCTACGCCAAGACAACCGAGGGCGCCACAAGCTATCGCCCCCATGGGAGGGACCCTACGTCGTGGTGAAGGTACTCAAGCCCGGCACGTACAAGCTGGCCAACGAGGACGGTGAAGAGCTCACCAACGCTTGGAACATCCAACAGCTACGTCGCTTCTACCCCTAGCTAGGATTTCCAAGCATCTTTTTGTTGTAAAAATCATAAGACCAATGCCCCAGTTGGTGACAACTATGTAAACACCTCAAGTCTAATGAAAAGGGTAACTCGGCTTTCCCCTGAAAACCAAGTTACCCTCGGGGGCTACTGCGGGGGGCACTGTCGGTGTTTTAGACCGGCAACCTACTACGGGGAGTACCCGAAGTAGATGAATGTGACTCGCCGAGATCGGTAACTCGAAGGAAGAGACACGTGGCACACAATTTAGACAGGTTCGGGCCGCGAGGTGCGTAATACCCTACGTCTGTATGCTTTGCGTAGCTCGGATTGATAGGGCACGATTACGGGGAGGTGCAATAGTGCGCCGTGAGTTGAGATTGGATGAGGTGATCCCGAGATCGGTCCCTCGCCTCGCCTTATATAGTCGGGAGGCGGGATTACAAGTCGGAGTAGGGAAGGAGTACTAGTCGAGTACGTCCAGGAGACCTCTACACGGTGCGGAACATGTACGAGTCCTAACCGAGTACTACTCCCCGTGTTGTCCTTGTGCTCCACGCCTTCGAGTGCCGTGTAGCGCAAGCCGGTAGTCCCGGGGGCCCACCGAGTAGTCGGTCCCGGTACCCACCGAGGTAGTGGGCCCGGGGAGGTCCATACGACAAGCCCCCGAGTACTTTGTAGTCGAGAAGGATAGCTTCAAGTAGTCTTGAAGGCCTTAACAAGTAGTCCTCAAGCGTCCCTGAGTACTACAAGTCAAAAGTCCTCAAGAGTAGTCGAAGCATCCCGAGGCTGGAATGTACTCCAGCTGATGTTTGAGCAATCTTGAAGTCTTCTCGAGTAGTCCCAAGCGTCCTTGAAATCTACATTCGAAGGTCTTCAAAAAAGCCTGCCTTGTCTTGAAGCCGGAGCCGTCAAGAAGATGCGATTTGCAGAACCGCAATCCACATGGAGTAGCCCCCGAGCCTCGAGCCGCGGGCTCTGGCTGAGGATCCATCCGAAGTCTTGGCGAGAAAATCCCGAAAAATCCGGAGAGAAAAAACCGAAGGACACGTGGCACGGAGCCCCCGAGCCTTGAGTCGAGTACTTCCTCTCGAATTGAAGGGTCTTCTTGGAGAATGTGTCCTGAGATGCTCTTGAGACTAGCCGCGTCCCAGGTAGTCGAGTAGAAGTAGCCGAGCCCCCGAGATGAGGCGCGTCGACTAGTGGAATACGAAGAGTCACGCGCAGCCGCTGAGTCAGCCGCGCGTGGACTTATCCAGCCGTCCGTTACGGAGGCGTTTTGGCTTATAAATACAGGCCGAAACCCTTAGGGTTTTTCACCCAAGTAAGCTGCAGTCATTTGCCACTTGAATCTTGAAGTAGGTCCACTCCAGCGAGCGCCGCCGCCGTAGTAGATCCAAGCGCATCGCCACCCGAAAGCTGTAGGGTAGCCCCCGAGCGGATGCGAGTGAAGACTCCCTGTTCTTGGAGGATGAAGCCGTCCCCGTCGAAGACGTCGAAGGCCGGCGGGAAGAAGAGGAGCCATGCAGAGGCTGCCGCGGCCGGCACCGGAACGGCGCCGCCCACATCTCCACCGCGCGCTGACCCAAGCCGCGAGTGGAAAAAGTCGAAGGTGAAGACCGAAGACTTGCCGACCCCCGTTGAACGGCGGGTTCATCGGGGAGAAGGAGATCGATATGTGGAGATCCGCCGCAGAGATCCCTATCCAATGGAGAAGGCGCGTAAGACGAGATCCCGATGTTCTCGCGCTTCGTGGAGCGCGGCCTTGCGCTCCCCGCCGAGTGACTTCTTCAAGGGGCTTCTCGTGTACTATGGCATCAAGTACCTCAACTTGAACCCCAACGGAATATTCCACACCTCTCGTCTTCGTCCATTTCTCGCGAAGCATTCTTGGGGATCAAGCCACATTGGGTTCTCTTCCGGAAATTCTTCCGCGTGAAGCCGCAGCCCAGCGCCTCCAACCCCACAGTAGTCGGAGGGGCCGGGATCCAGTTGAGGGAAGATGCCGCTGAGCAGTACCTGGCGTACAAGCTCGTGGACTCCAACACGGATCGGAAGACGAGGTGGTTCTACACCACGAACCACCATCCCGAGCTGCCGAAGCCGAGCGGACGGCAGCCCAAGCATCAAGAGTGGTGGAACACGGAACCCACCATGCAGAGGGGATCCAGCTCCCGGAGTTGCTGGCACGGATCAAGACCCCCGGGATGCGGGACCGAGGGCCGAACATGTGGCCTTCAGTTTCATGAAGCGCCGGATCCGGCCCGCCGCCGCGGGATACCATGGGCTTCGAGTACACCGGCGACGACGACACGTCGCGGATGCCGGGGGGCGAAATTGAGGACAACGACATCATCGAAAGGTTGTCGAGGATCTTCAAGGACATGCCGGGGTACACGGCGCGCTCTGTTGAAGAGTACTCCGCCGCGCGCCCGCCCAACGAGGTAAGTAGCCGTAACCGCCTCGTCGAGTAGTAGGTGCTTGTAGCAGAGTTGCTGACGCTTTTGTGTCCTTTTGCGTAGGATGATGTGAAGCGGTTTGTCTCCGAGCCGCAGCCACCACCGAGCGGAATTGAGGTCCCAACGGTGGAGAAGGTGAAGGAGCGCCGAGTAGTCGGAGACGACGACGATCCCGTCATCGTGGAGGATACCTCCGATGACGAAGAGGACGAGGAGACACGCAGACCGCTTCCACCGTTGCGGTCGAGGTTTAGCCGTCCGGGCTTGCCTCATGTACCTCTCATCCAAGACCCTCCGGCTAGCCTGGAGGCTAGCCTTGCTGCGCCGCCGAGGAAGCCGCGCAACCCCGCCAAGAAGCGGGTAGCCAAGAAGATGAAGGTCTCGCAGACCACGCCTCCGCAGGTAAGTTATTTTGAGCGAAGTAATCGAGTACCCGGTGATCGAGTACAGTGCTGATGAGTAGTCGTCCTTGTGTGCAGGAGAGGCCGCCAGCGGAGCCCGTGGAGGAGG
Organism: Cenchrus americanus; assembly: GCA_947561735.1. Lineage (NCBI taxonomy): Eukaryota > Viridiplantae > Streptophyta > Magnoliopsida > Poales > Poaceae > Cenchrus > Cenchrus americanus. The sequence continues at coordinate 120,720,254 of OX387242.1, read as the reverse complement.
GCGATGAGGGCATGTGGCCCACAGTGGGGGAACCGGCCGGGGAGCCGAAGTCCAGCCCCCACGGTCGATGAACTTCTGGCGCAGCTGGAGCGCCAGCCCCCTGCCCCAGAAGGGAGCAGAGTACCCGCGACCGCCGCCGCTGAAGAGGTGGAAGCCGCGAGGGCGCGAGAGAACTCCGCACGCCGCCGCCGCCGTGGAGGAGGCGGTAGTCGGAGAGGCGGAGGAAGAAACGCCCGCCGAGGGTGGACTGGTTGACATCGCCAGCATCCTCGGTGCTCCGGCCGTGACTATCGTCCGGTCGAACTTGTAAGTACCACAACTTTATGAGTAGTACTCATTGTAGTAGTCGATTTTTTCTGACGACCCTCTGTGGATACTTGTGCAGGAAATCCACGGACTTGAGCTGGGACGGAGAGGAGCCCACGGCAGCAGAAGCAGAAAAGGCCGCGCCGCCCGTCGAGGAGCCCGCTCCCGTGCCCAAGCCGCGACCGAGCCCCCAGCTGCCGAAGCGCCGCTGCCAGAGGCGGTCGTAGTCGAAGGTGAGTACTCCTCCTGAAGCTATGGAGCCCCAAAAGGAGTAGTCGTAAATGCTGATGCGCGTGTTCCTTGGTGACAGGCGCCGAAGGAGGTGACATCCCCCGCAGGGGTGCCCATGCGGAGTTGACACCCGCAGGCCCCGCAGGCCGCGGTAGGAGCCCCCGAGCCCATGGGGGAAACCGTCGAGAAGTCCACCGAGGAGGAGGCGGCTACCACGTCGCCAGGTGTTGCCCTGGAGGTGGCGATCCGATCTCCGGAGATCCAAGACGCGGAGCCTATCCGCTCGGCGCCAATGACGGAGGCTACCACGAGTAGCCGTGGCGGGATCGAGCTGCTTGCCGACGATCTCGTCGAACCGGCGGTGTTGGCGCAGCACTTGGAGGCGATGCGGCGAGCCGAACAGTGGATGAAGGTATGTAGCCGTTGCCTCCCGAGTAGTCAATCCTTTCGTTGAGTACTCTGCTTGACTTGAACTTGTCTTGTGCAGGACGTCGCGGAGCGATCCCGCGAGAAGTCGAATCTACTGCAAGGCTACGGCGACACGGTGCTGCGAGCTGAAGCCCTGGAGGAGCAGCTCATGAAGTCGAGGAAGCACGCGGCCGCCATGCAGTCGAAGCTTGACGCCGCCTTCGCCAAGTACCACAACGACGTGATGGACTTGCAGGCGAAGAGCGACGAGCTGGTGCGGAAGAACAAAGGCCTCCGCAACAAGAATAAGGGTACGCCTCTTGAACTGTCGGGTACTTGTTGGGAGTCATCAAGCTCTGACCCGTTGTTGTGTTCCGGTGTTGCAGAACTCGAAGGCCAGGTGGAGCGACTGAAGGGCTCGGAGATCAGCATGAAGAATCTCTTCTACCGGGAGCAGGAAGCCCGCCAGGTACTTGAACTCGACTACAAGGAGCTGGCCTTCGAGTGCGAGAAGCACATGGAGTTGAGAATTGCATCTGACCGGGATCTCGTCAACTGCTACAAATCTTTGCATGTTGAACGAAGACCGCGAGGCGCTCCGAGCCCACCGAAGGACCTTGAGGAGGCCGCCCTCCCGATCGCGAGGCTCCCGGTGCCGCGCCCGGCGGCGCCAAGATCGCTCCGCCGGCGGATCGACTTCGTGAGGCGCCAAGCCGGCTGGCCGCCTACGTGAAGCACATGGCCAAGTCAATCCCGAAGCGAGGCCGGCCTTCATGAAGTCGTACTTCCCGAAGGCCCCGGTGGAGGTAGTCGCCGGCGGGGTAGCCGCCAACTGCTCGGATGAGCAGTACGCAGAGTTGCTGGAGCAGATGGCTCCCATCGCGGAGCAGGTAGCCGACAAGCTAAACCTCCAGTAGCCCTGCATAGATAGCTAGTAGCCGTAGTTGTATAGGAAACAGTTGTAATGAACTTTTTCATATATGAATGAAATGTGAAGTTCCATCAATGAGTACTCGTAACCGCGATCTCAGAGTGCGGAGCGCCCATCGTGGAGTAGGTGCGAGTAGTAGTACTCGGCTTAGTAGTCCCGTCGCAGGGAGTAGACGAGAAAGAAGTTGATGAACAATCAAACTTTATTACCGAAGAAGTACACACGGGTGGCCGGGCCGTAGTTACAAGTAGTCGCTCGGACCCGAAGGCCGCTTACCGTGAGTAGTACCGGAGCGGGTAGCCGCTTACGTGAGTGATCCGTAGGTAGCCGTGTAGGCCGGATCGCGCATCCGTAGGTAGCCGTGCGGGGGCCGGATCTTGGAGTGTGGTCTCTTGGTAGACCGCTGCTAGAGTCCTTGACGCTCGTCGCAGCCCAGAGTCCGTAGGTAGCCGCACGGGGCCGGACTCGGAGGAGAGTAGTCCGGAGACTTGGAGCCAGGACCCGGAGGGTCGCTTGCTGCAAGGGGGTGTTGATGTAGTCGCGTGGACTTGAACCCGGAGTAGTCGAACGGGCTAGGCGTAGAATCGACGAGCCGGTCGACGTTCCACGAGTTGTTGACTTCTTCGCCTTCAAGTGTTTGGAGGCGGTAGGAGCTCCGGCCCGGTCACCTTAGCCACGGTGAAGGGGCCTTCCCGTGGGGAGCCGAGCTTGTGAAGTCCTTCCGTGTTCTCGGATACGGCGGAGGACAAGATCTCCAACGTTGAAGGAGCGTTCCTTGACGTTGCGATCGTGGTAGCGTCGGATACCCTCCGTGTACCTTGCGATTGGACTAGGGGCGGCACGCCGAGCTTCTTCGAGGTCGTCGATATCAACTCGTCCGTCGTCTTCCGAGACGCCTTCGTCGTAGTGCTCCACCGCCGGCGAGTTCCATATGACATCGGCAGGGAGGATGGCTTCGCAGCCGTAGACCGGAAGTAGGGGGATTGCCCCGTTGGCTTGGATGGTTGAGTCCGCAGCCCCCCGCAGTGCGTTGGGTAGTTCCTTGATCCACTTGCCCCCTTTTGAGTTAGCGAGCGTCGTGTAGCCGCTTCTTGAGGGCGTCGAGCACCATCCCGTTGGCGCGCTCGACTTGTCCGTTGGCCCGTGGATGGGCGACGGAGACGTATCCGACGTCGATTCCGCCGTTCTCGCGCTACTCCCGAACCGGTGGTTGTTGAAATTGGACCCCGTGTCCGTGATGATGCGGTGGGGTAGCCCGTAGCGGTGCACGAGTTCATCCGGGAAGTCGAGTACTCTGTCGCCCTTGGGGCATGTGACCGGCTTGACCTCGATCCACTTGGTGAACTTGTCGATAGCCACCGCACCCTGTTGAATCCTCCCGGCGCAGTTGGCGCGGGGGCCCAATCATGTCGAGCCCCCGGCGGGCAAAGGGCCGGGTTGGCGGTATGGTGACTAGCTTGTAGGCGGGGACGTGTTGTCGCTTGGCGAAGAACCGACATCCTTGGCACCTTCGACGAGTTCTTCGGCATCGCCCGTGGCCGTGGGGCCGCAGAAGGCTCGCCGGAAGGCCTTGCCGACCGGCCGTGCGGGAGGACGCGTGGTTGCCGCGACGCCCTTGTGGATCTCCTCCAAGATGTCCTTGCCTTCTTCGCGAGGGACGCATTTCATGAGTACTCCGTAAGATGCGCCTCGCTTGTAGAGCTTGTCGCCGACGAGGACGTAAGACTTGGCGCGGCGGACGAGTTGTTCGGCCGCGTTCTTGTCGGAGGGGACCTTCGATCGCCGAGGTAGTCGATGAAGGGTTGCCTCCGATCCACGTCGATCATCATGACCTCCCCGCCCGCCGGTTGGTTAGGCCGGGGCAGTGGTCGGTGGCGCCGGCTCCGGGATGGATGGCGTGTGAAGCTCATGGACGAAGACGCCCGCGGGTACTTGGGCGCGGGTGGATCCGAGCTTCGAAAGGACGTCCGCTGCAACGTTGTTGTCGCGAACGATGTGGTAGAACTCGAGACCATAGAATTTGTTCTCGAGCTTGCGGACTTCTAGGCAGTAGGCGTCCATGTTCTCCTTGTTGCGGTCCCAGGACTTGTTGACTTGGTTGATGACCACTGCGGAGTCGCCGTAGACTAGTAGCCGCTTGATGCCCAGTGAAGCCGCGAGGCGGAGCCCGTGTAGGAGGGCTTCGTACTCGGCTTCGTTGTTTGAGACCTTCCAAAAGATCTGCAGGACGTACTTGAGTTGTTCGCCCGTTGGAGAGATCAGGAGTACCCCTGCGCCTGCGCCCTCGAGGTTGAGTGAGCCGTCGAAGTACATCACCCAATGCTCTGGTCGCACGGTGGGAGTAGGTAGCTGATTCTCCCGCCACTCTGCCATGAAGTCGACTAGTGCTTTCGACTTGATGGCCGTGCGTGGTTTGAAGTCGATGGTGAGGGCGCCGAGCTCGACAGCCCATTTGGAGATCCTTCCGGTAGCGTCTGGGTTCCTCAGGATGTCGCCGAGCGGGTAGTCGGTGACGACGGAGACCGAGTACTCCTGGAAGTAGTGTCGTAGCTTCCGCGAGGTGATGAGTAGAGCGTACGAAGCTTCCCGCACGGGCCGGTAGCGAGCCTTGGACTCGATAGGACCTCGCCGACGAAGTAGACCGGCGCCGGGACCGGGGTAGGCGTGGCCGTCTTCCCCGCCGCTCGACAACGATGGCGAGACCGACCACGTGAGTAGTCGCGACAGGTAGAGCGATGGGCGCTCGCCCTTGTAAGGAGCCGTGAGGATCGGTGGCTTCGACAGGAAGTCCTTGAGCCGGGCAAGGGCTTGGTCCGCCTCTGCGCGTCCACACGAACTTCTCGTGGTGCTTGAGTAGTTTGAAGAAGGGGAAGCCCCGTTCTCCTAGCTTCGAGATGAATCCGTTTCAATGCCGCCATGCACCCCGTCGCCTCGGACGTCCTTGATGCTCGTGGGAGCTTTCATGCTGGTGATGGCGGAGATCTTCTCGGGGTTGGCTTCGATGCCGCGCTGGCTGATGATGAAGCCGAGTAGTTTACCCGAAGGTACGCCGAAGACGCACTTGTTCGGGTTAAGCTTCCAGCGGTACTCGCGTAGCGATGCGAAGGTCTCTTCAAGGTCGTCGATGAGGGTACTGGAGTCCCTGGTTTTGACAACCACGTCATCCACGTAGGCCTCGACGTTCTTGTTGAGTTGCCGCTTGAAGCGAGTGCCCGGATGGCCCGTTGGTAGGTAGCGCCGGCGTTCTTCAACCCGAAAGACATGGTCGTGTAGCAGTACGCGCCAAACGGGGTGATGAACGCGGTCTTCTCCTGGTCTTCCTCCTTGATTGCGATCTGGTGGTACCCGGAGTAGCAGTCGAGGAAGCAGAGCAAGTCGCAGCCCGCCGTGGAGTCGATGACTTGATCAATCCGCGGCAACCCGAAGGGGTCCTTGGGGCGCGTGCTTGTTGAGGTCGGTGTAGTCGACGCACATCCTCCACTCGTTCGAGTTCTTCTTGCGGACGAGGACGGGGTTGGCGAGCCACTCGGGATGGAAGACTTCTCCGATGAAGCCGGCGAGCGAGTAGCTTGGCGAGCTCCTTCTTGATGGCGTCCCGTCCGTCGTCGGCGAAGCGTCGGAGGTGTTGTCGCTTGGGGGTAGCCTTTGGGTCGACGTTGAGGCGGTGCTCGATCGGCTCCCCGGGCACTCCCGGCATGTCCGTCGGCTTCCACGCGAAGATGTCGCGGTTAGCCCGAAGGAAGCCGATGAGCGCGTCTTCCTATTTGGGGTCGAGGCCGGCCCCGATGGTGGTGGTCTTGGTGGGGTCGCCTCGTTCCGAGGTCGACCGAAGCTTGACGAGCACCTCCTCGGTGGCCGAGGCTTGTTGGCGGCTCGTCGGACTTCTCTCGGGATGTCGAGTTCACTTGTGGCAAGCTTCTTCGACGCGGCGTAGACCTCCATCATTGGGGTGGGTACTTGATTTGTTGAAGCGATCACCACGGCCTCTCGTATCGCGGTCGTGAGAGATCTTCAAGTCCCCTTGGAGGGAGAGTACGCCGGTGGACTTGGCATTTTGAGTACCAAGTATGTGTAGTGGGGCACCGCCATGAACTTGGCGATGGCCGGCCTGCCGAGGATGGCATGGTAGGAAGTCTCGATATCCGCGACCTCGAACTTGATGTACTCGGTGCGGTAGTTGTCGCGAGACGCCCCGAAGGTAACTGGCAGTACCACTGAGCCTAGTGGGATAGCCGCGTTGCCTGGGACGATGCCGTAGAAAGGCATGCTTTGCTCTTGTCGAGCATGGGGGTGACGTCAAGGTTCATCTTCTTCGTAGTCTTGGTGAAGAGGACGTTGAGCCCGCTTCCGCCGTCGATGAGCACCTTGTTGAGCTTGGAGCCCGCCACTGTTGGTTTCAGGACGAGAGGCAAACGTCCTGGTTCGGAGAAGTTGGTCCATTGGTCCGCGCGGGAGAAGGTGATGGGTGTCTCTGACCACCTGAGAGGGGTCATAACCGCTGGTTCAATGGACATCACTTCACGGCGAGTAGCCTTCTGCTCTCGCCTGCTGGGTAGTCCGCCGAAGAGGACGTTGACGGTCTTCTCGGGTTCTTGGAAGTCGTCGCCGTCCTTCTTCTTGTTCTTCTGATCGTGAGGGTGCGGTGGCTCCGGCGTATCCTTGAGTGCATGCCCGAGCCGGTAGCACCTTGCTCGGTAGTGTGGTTGCCGTTTGGATGCCACGGGCACTTCTCCTTCGGCGAGGTCTTTGAACCCGCCGGAGTTCTTCTTCGAGTTCCCTTTCGGAGGGCGCCGGATAGCCGCGACGGTATTGTACGGCTTGCGCTTGCGGTTGGAACCCGAGAAGTTGTTGTTGTTGTTGTTGTTGTTGCGGCCGCCTTGGTTTGGATTGCTTGCTTCTGCCCGCCACCTTGGTTCTGCTTGGACTTGCCGCGGATGGCGTCGTACTTGGCGTTGGCCTTGTCCTCTTCGTCCGCCCGGACGTGATCATGTCCTTGAGGTGGGGAATGGACTTGGGGCGGCGTCGGCCGAAGTCCTCGAAGGTGCGGCGATGGTAGAGCCCGTCCTGGAAGAGGTCGATGACCTCCTTGTCGGTGACGTCCACGACGGTAGCGCGCTTGTCGAAAAAGCGGCGCATGTATTTGCGGAGGGTCTCGCCTTGTTCCTGCTTGATCATGGCAAGGTCCATGCGAGTACCCGAACGGCCCATGGCGCCCGCGAAGTTGCTTGTGAACTCGTTCCTTCGACCGGTCCCACTTGTCGATTGAGTGCTTGTCCCGGCGACTCGAGCCACGTGAGTGGGGGCTTGGTCCCCGGACGAAGGGGAAGTAGAGGCACTTGGTGTCGCCGTTGCCGCCGGCGTTCTCGATGGAGAGAGCATAGCATCGGAGCCACCGGATGGGATCTGCTTCGCGTCGTATTTGGTGATCCCCAAAGGCTTGAACTTGTCGGGGAGGAGCAGGTTGCGAAGCCGGGGTGAGAAGGCAGGGAAGCCGTCGCCTTCGGCAGCGGTCGTCGACTTCTTCTCGCCGCAACTCATCGATTCTCCGGCGAGCATCGTACCCGCCGTGAGAGGCGCCGGAGGCGTGGCTGTTCGCGTGGCCGCGGCCGCCGCGGGCGCCGCCGCCTCCGGCCTTCTTGTTGGCCCCGTGGTTGGAGGCCGCCGCCGTCGGCCGCCGCCGCCGTCGGGGTCGTTGCCGCCGCCACCGGCCGGAGCACGGTGGGGGACGACTTCTCGGTTGACGTTGTCTTGCCGTGAGGGTCCGCCGGCGGTGGAGCGTCGACGGTTTGGTTCGGGCCGGGATGTCGCCCGAGTACGGTTAGGACCGGGGTCAACATCGCGGCTAGTAGCCTCGTTGTCGCGAGGCTTAGCCGGGAGAGGTTGGGTCGACTCTCTTGTCTACCCGCATGAAGTAGGCTTCTTCGGCCGAGCTTGGCGATGACCTCTCCGGCCGTATGCCCCGAGCTCGACGTGCGATCGTTGTGATCGACATGAGGCATTGCTCGGGAGTGGTGTGGACTCTCGCTCTCAACCGCCGAGAGCTTCCGCAAGGTTGCGGATGGGAAGGTTGTCTGCCGAGCCACCGGCGTCGTTCGTTGCGCTTCTCGTTACGTTCGCGCCGGGCGTCCCTGTTGGCGTCGGTCTCGTCCGCAGGGGCATCAGCAGACAGCTCGTCTGCGGAGATGTCCTCCAAGTACTTGTCTGTGGCCGTGCCTGAGGTTCCCGGAGTGTCGCCGGCAGCCATGAAGACTTGACGATCAGGCGTACCCAAGCTTGGCTCAGAAGGTGCCACCTCAGTTGGTGTGTTTGAGTCAGCCTGGGCCAGTGGTGTTCCCTCCTGGAACGGTAGCGAGTCGATGTAGGCGACGTAGCGCGAGTCCTCCTTTGTCAGCTCAGCGGGCTTGCGGTCTGGCCAGTAGACGTATCTTCCGGCCGGCGTCGATCTTATAACCAGCCCAGAGGCTGGCCCTGACAAGGGAAGCTCAGGGGAGTCGTCTTCGGACTCGGGCTCCTCAGGGTCCGACCCGAAGTCGAACTCGTAGTCCGGGTTCGAGTAGAACTCGGAGAGAGGGCTGGAGTCCGAGACGCGGCTGGGACGGCGTCGGAGTCCGAGTTGTACTCGGTTACGGGCTCCTTGCCGGCCCGGCGCGGTGTAGAAGCCTCCGTGCGGGCCCGGGCCGGGAACGCGAGGGCCGCGCGCGAGGCGCCGGCGTGGAGAGGGGACCGCTGCGATGGCCGAGGAGCCGGCTCGCATGCGATGGCCCATGGCGACGTCGGGTTCGAGTTGGAGACGGACTCGAGCTCGAAGTCAGCGTGGAGGTTGGAAAGCGAAATTTCGCCGAACTTGCCGGCGAGCTTGCCCGTGACAACTTCAGGAAGCGTCACAAGGCCTGTCCTCGAGTCGGGTTGCATGATCAAACGGCGCTGGAAGGAGCCCGCGCCATCTGCAGTGCAGACCCAGGCGCCGAAGACGAAGGTGTCGCCGCGGTTGAAGGCGACGGTTGGCTTGATGTGAACGGAAGCCGTCGAGTTCGCCATGTGATCTCGAGCGAGTTCCCCTACCTGGCGCGCCAGCTGTCGGTGTTTTAGACCGGCAACCTACTACGGGGAGTACCCGAAGTAGATGAATGTGACTCGCCGAGATCGGTAACTCGAAGGAAGAGACACGTGGCACACAATTTAGACAGGTTCGGGCCGCGAGGTGCGTAATACCCTACGTCCTGTATGCTGCGTAGCTCTGGATTGATAGGGCACGATTACAGGGAGGTGCAATAGTGCGCCGTGAGTTGAGATTGGATGAGGTGATCCCGAGATCGGTCCCCGCCTCGCCTTATATAGTCGGGAGGCAGGATTACAAGTCGGAGTAGGGAAGGAGTACTAGTCGAGTACGTCTAGGAGACCTCTACACAGTGCGGAACATGTACAGAGTCCTAACCGAGTACTACTCCTGTGTTGTCCTTGTGCTCCACGCCTTCAGGTGCCGTGTAGCGCAAGCCGGGTAGTCCCAGGGGCCCACCGAGTAGTCGGTCCTGGTACCCACCGAGGTAGTGGGCCCAGGGAGGTCCATACGACAGGCACCCCCCCAAAATGGTCCCATTTTCGCGCAAAAATAAAGCAACTCACACGCGCTAAGTTTGTTTTCTACTTCAACCCCGAGCAACGGTTCGAACAGGGCGCAGGTGGCCTAGCGGAAGGAGCGCGCGAGTCAGAGATAGCCTACGCCGCGAGGATATGGCCCTTCTCTCTCGCCTCCAACCCAGCAGCCCCCCCGCGAAAACCGAACTCCCCTAACTAGAATCTACTCAGGAAGAAGGAGAAACAAAAAGTGCAAATAAACAAAAGACTTCATTTCGTATCAACAAACGTTTACGATCAAGATAACTTGTTTATTTACAAGGGCCGCGTGGCCAGAATACTGACACACAAATAAAAACGGGCCAAGCGCCCAGCTATCTTCAGGCAGGAGGAGCGGCGGTGTCAACAGCGTCCGGGAAGAGGAACTCCTCGAAGGCTTCAGCGAGCAAACCGGCGGCATCAGCGGCAAGCACGTCCACGCGCTCCATCGCCACCTCATCCTCGACGCCCTCGGGAACGACGTAGCCCTCCGCCAGCGCCTCAAAGTTGACCTCGTAGTGGGACCGTACCACTCTGAGGGCCTTCTGGACGCCAAGACGCAATGCCCGGCGCATCCGTTCGGTGACGTGGCCACCAAGGGCATGCAGGCGGCTGGCCAGCGAGCTTCCGGCCTGCGCTTCACCTTCCTCCACAGCCTGGCAGGTCTCGAGGGCCGCATCACGCAGCTCCTGCAACTCCTGCTCGGAGGAGTTGTAGGAGGCCTACAGCGCCTTGGCCCGCTCGGCCGCATGCCCCAAGGCAGTGCGCAAGCCTGGAGTCACCAAGACAAGAAAGAAATCAGAAAAAGGAATGCGAATTCCCAAACACAAAACCAACCAAACAGGAGTCAAGCAGCAGCTCACCTTCAACTTGCTTCCTCTCCGCCTCGAGGTCACGACGCTCAGCCTCGACCGCCAGCTCGAGGCCCTTGATGGTCTCGCCCTGTTCCTGGATGGCCAGCTCCTGGCTCGCGCTGTTGATGCCGAGCACCACCAGCTCGCCCTCGACCTCAGAGAGCTTGGTATCTCGCTCCGCAAGCAACTTCTGCGCCGCCTCGTGGGCGACGCGCTCCTCCTCCAGCGCTGACCGGGCGTCGGCGAGGGCAGCTTGCTCTGCCGCCGGAGCCGCCCCTCGGCCCCTTGGCGGGCGGTGCGCTCTGCAGAGCCGCTCCTCGGCCGACGGCGAGCGCCGCGACCTTGGCGTCGAGGGCGGCCTTCAAGTCGCCGGCCTCCTTGGCCCGGCCGCCTCCCGGCCCGCGCGCCCGCTCCTCGGCCGGTGCTGCTGCGCCCGTGCCCCCTCGAGTGACGAGCGGAGCTCCCGGTTCTCGCCGCGGACGCCGGCCACCTCCGCCTCCCGCTTGGTCGCCCGGCGTCCGCATCTTCTCCGAGTCCGAGCGTGCACCGCACGCGCGCCTCATCACGGTCGATGAGGGCCGTGCGGACCCGCTCAAGGCCGGAGCGACGCGCGGGTCTTGCCTCGTGCTCTCGGGGAGTTCATCGCGCAAGACCGTGGCTCGGTGCGCCAACCCGGCCGTCCGAGTCCTGAGGGCGTCGGCGAGCACGTCGAAAGCGCCGCATCGCTCCCGGAGCTGGTGGAGATCGGCGTTCACCCGATCGAAGGCGTCGTACTTGTCGTGGGCGCGGCTGTTGACGGTGTATTTTGGTGCACCTAGCATGTTCATTACACTTTGGTTTGGATTTGATTATGGAACTAACCCGCCACTAGGCACACTAATCATATAACAAGTTCATCTTTGTGCATGCATTTGGAAGTGTTGTGTTTATGTAGGAAATCATGGACATAAAGGACGGATTCGCAACAAGTTCAAAGGAGCATTCATGGAGTCTTGTTCGTGTTCATGAGCTTGCTGAAATTACTTCCAATGGTGGCGAGGACCGAAGTGCTACGAGGAACACCCCCGGGATTGAAGCGTAAAAGATCAAACTTCATGCAAAGAGAGTCTCCATCTTGATCGCGAGGATAACGGCGTCAAAATCATCCAAGTGGAGGGGGCAAAGTAGATAAGTGCACGAGGACCCACGGTGCAAAAAGGGCGACCGAACCGGCCGAAACGGGCCTAGGCCGGCCGGCCCGGGCGGGCCGGCCCGGCCCACTTCGGGCACCGGTTCGGTCCCGTCTTCCTTGCCCTCGAAGGATCTTCGACCCTAAAACCCCCGACGCGCCGCCAACACCGTGAGAGGAGTTTATTCGCACCGGAAGGCCATCTACAAGCTAGAGAGAGAGGAGGAGGATCTCGGTGGAGATCAACCACCTCGAAGGAAGCACCCTCTCGTGGAGAAGAAGGAAGACACCGACGGAAGGGAAACCATGATCAACGGTGCCATGATCAGCACCTTGATGGGGTAATCTTCTCATTCGTCCATGGGTTGTAATCGATATTGAGATGTAATCGCACTTTGTCGGATTATCTATCTATCATCTTGTGTTGAATATACTTTAATGCTTAAGGCTTGCAACCGTGCCGTAGAGGAAGTAAGAGCTCCAATGCTTCCTTGGATCCATTCAATACGCCGTGGCCATCAAAGGTCTAGTCATGAATACCTTCGCGTAGTGACAGTACGAGAGGAGGGAAAGGGCGAAACCGTGGTCACAACCCCGATAGATTAGATTGGTTTTTCATGTCTTTAAGCGATTGCATGCTCTAGTATCGTAGACCCGTGGGCGAGTGTCTTCTTCCTTGATCGTTTATCATTCTCTCTAGTGTAGTTTAGTGTTTTCTAGTATAATATAGTTAGGGTTTTAGTAGCTAGTGTGTCGTTGTTGATCGAACGCTTGTAATCCCCTTGCTCCGCGGATTGACAAGAACCTTGGGAATCCCGTGGTGAAAAAGGTGTAGGGTCCGTACGCTTGCGGATCGTAGAGGGATACGTCTTTTATCCGTCAACAAGCCCCTTTTTCTGGCGCCGTTGCCGGGGAGCAAGTTAGTTTACATCGTTTGATTTGCATCTAACTTAGTCTTATATTTTAGTTTATCTTTTATTTGCTATATCTAACATATATTATCAGAAAAACACTTGTTTCTTTTTTTTTGTTTTTGTTTTTATCTTATTGTCTAGATGGAGTTCGTGAATCAACCCGTGGAAGAACCGGAGAAATCATTAAGGGATTACGCTAGCCCTCGATGTGAAGACATAAAGGTACAAGAGTCGGATTCGAAGCTCGAAGCGACCAAGTATGAAATTAAATCCAAGATCATGAAGATGGTGGCGGAAAACCCATTTGAAGGGATGGTTACGGAGAACCCATATAGACACATAAGGGATTTCACGACAATATGCAACATGGTGCGTCAAGAAGGAGTTCCCGATGAATGGTTCAAATGGAATCTCTTTCCCTACTCACTTGCCGGCAAAGCAAAGACATGGTATTCGGTTGCGTCCTTTGAAGTTGAAGGCAATTGGAACAAGTTGACAAAGAAGTTTTGCGAAAAGTTCTTTCCAATGAGCAAGGTTCAACATCTAAGGAGGCAAGTGATCAATTTCATGCAAGGAGAAGAGGAAGGGATAGACCAAGCCTGGGATAGGTTTAATGAATTAATCGAACAAGGACCAAAACTCGGCTTCACCGGTGACGTACTCTTGCATACATTTTTCTTTTCCCTAACCCCTAGTTGCATGCGACACGTCGAAATGTGTGCAGGTGGGGATCTCATGGAGAAAACACTCACGGAAGCCGCCTAACTTCTACAAAAAGTTAGTAAAGCGGCTGCCATGCGAAGAGATTGGAAAACAAGACTTGCGGAAGAGCCGGAATTCAATTCAAGGAAGAAAAAGCTTGCTGATTTTTCTAAAGAGGCGACCCCGGAAGTCACAAAAGAGGAGCCAATCATGGAAAAGCTTGAACAAGAACACATCAAGTCAAGAACTACACCAAACGTCGACTTCGTCACACCAAATGAGACGAACAAGAGAAGCATGTCAAGCGCGAAGCCACTAAGGGAGTTCGAACCAATGGATTGGGTTCCTATTGATTACGGAGAAGTATTCGACAAGAGAAGACCGTTCCCTAATCAAAAGGGAATGGCAGGAGCATTGGAAGTCGATTTCCCACCGGAGAAGAAAGCTGAAAATTCATACGACCTTGAAACCACCGGTGAAATTTTTGAAAAGCTCTTTGGAGATGACGTGGTGGATCCGGAACATATTGCCGAGGTGAAGAGGATCATGGGGATCAAGCCCGAAGCATCACCATACGCTCGCCTTGCTGAAATTTATTCGATCGGATCCGAAGAAGAAGAGAAGATGACGCCGCACTTGAGTTGCGAGATCAACGGAGTTCAATGCAAAGCCTTATGCGACATCGGAGCCCAAGTAAGTGTTCTATCTTCTAAAATTTACGATAAAGTTCAATACCACAACCTAGACTTAGCTCCAACATCAACGAAATTAATTATGGGAGATGGTAGAACTATCAAACCTCTAGGTATTGCTTGCAACATGAAAGTAAAAATCTCTAGAAACTATATACCAACCGATTTCTTTGTTATTGATGCTTACCATAGTAATTCTGATCATATAATCTTAGGTAGGCCTTTTCTTAAGTTGGTTGATGCCGTGTTAGACGCCGGAGAAGGCAAAGTAACAATGAACCTTAATGGAACAAAGTACACATGTAACTTTCTTCGTGCTTCTAAACACCTTACTCCTTTTCCTCCCGAAGATGAAGAAGTAGAAGAGATAGATAGTCTTTGTTTTGTTGAAACCCTTAGAGACCCGCTGCAAAGAGCGATGGAAAATCAAATTAGTAATCAACAAGATGAAGAACTAGAGGAAGCGACAAAAGGCTTAGAGCCGCATGACGGTAGCGTGGAGGAAGAGAAGTTCGAAGACATAGGAGAAATCAAACCCGAGGAGCCACAAGTGCCCGAAGTAGACCTTAAACCTTTGCCCAAGGGATTAAAATATGAATTTTTGGGCCCAGACAAAACTTATCCAGTCATTGTGAGCGATGAGTTGAGCCCCGAAGAAAATGAAGCGTTGCTGATTTCATTAAAAAAACATAGGAAGGTGATTGGATATTCAATTAATGATCTCAAAGGTATTAGCCCAGCCTTTTGCACTCATCGTATACCAATGGAAGACCAATGTAATCTTGTAGTGGACCACCAAAGGAGGCTAACCCATGCCATGCGAGAGGTAGTAAAGAAAGAGGTTATCAAGTTACTTGATGCCGGAATCATCTACCCGGTTCCGCATAGCGAATGGGTGAGCCCGTACATTGTGTGCCGAAGAAAGGAGGTTTAACCGTGGTGAAGAATGAGAAAAACGAGTTGATACCGCAAAGAACCGTGACCGGGTGGCGGATGTGTATTGATTACCGTAAGCTTAACAAAGCGACGAAGAAAGATCACTTCCCCCTACCGTTCATAGACGAGATGCTCGAGAGGTTAGCAAACCACGCTTATTTTTGCTTTCTCGATGGATACTCGGGGTTCATGCAAATTCCCATTCACCCGGAAGATCAACATAAGACAACGTTTACGTGTCCTTACGGAACGTTTGCATATAGGAGGATGCCCTTCGGCCTATGCAACGCTCCGGCCTCTTTTCAACGTTGCATGATGGCCGTGTTTTCGGAATTCATCGAAGAAATTGTTGAAGTGTTTATGGATGATTTTTCCGTTTACGGGAAGACGTTCATGGATTGCTTAGCAAACTTAGAAAAGGTCCTTACAAGGTGTGCGGAGGTAGATTTGGTTTTAAATTGGGAAAAATGCCACTTCATGGTTAAGCAAGGCATAGTGCTCGGACATGTTATATCCGAGAGAGGAATTGAAGTGGACAAGGCTAAGGTAGAGACGGTTGAGCAACTCCCACCTCCTACGGATGTTAAGTCCTTAAGGAGCTTTCTAGGCCATGCCGGATTCTATAGAAGATTTATAAAGGACTTCTCGAAGATCACTAAGCCTTTAACGCACCTTCTTCAAAAGGATGTGGCTTTTGACTTTGATGAGAAGTGTCTAGCGGCATTCCAGACCTTGAAAAATGCGTTGGTGAGTGCTCCCATCATCCAACCCCCGGATTGGAGCCAACCTTTCGAGATCATGTGTGACGCAAGTGATTACGCCGTAGGCGCGGTCTTGGGTCAAAGAAAGGAAGGCCGAGTTCACGCCGTTTACTACGCTAGCAAAACTCTTAGTGGGGCACAATTAAATTACGCCACTACGGAAAAAGAGTTGCTAGCGGTAGTATTCGCTTTCGAAAAATTCAGATCTTACATCGTGAACTCGAAAGTCATTGTTTACACCGATCACGCAGCTATAAAGTATCTCTTGGCTAAGAAGGAAGCTAAACCACGTTTGATTCGTTGGATCCTTCTTCTCCAAGAGTTTGATGTTGAAATTCGTGATAAAAAGGGGGTGGACAATGTTGTGGCCGATCATTTGTCTAGGATGAATCGTGGACAAGATGATAAAGAGCCCATAGAAGATAAAATGAGAGATGACCACCTCTATAGAGTGCTTGATAAAGATACTTGGATGATCGACATCATTCGAGCAATTCGAAAGATGCCCCTCGACCATCTAGACAAAAACACTCAAAGGAAGATAATTTCCGAAAGTAAGAAATATTTTTGGGATGCACCATACCTCTTCAAGCTTGGCAATGATGGAGTGATGAGAAGATGTGTGCCAAGGGAAGAGAGGCTTGAGATTCTAAGGAAGTGCCACTCGGCGGAGTACGGTGGGCACTATAGCCATTTTCGAACCGAAGCCAAAGTATGGTCGAGCGGATTCTATTGGCCGGAGATGCATGAAGATACTAAAAGGTATGTTGCGTCATGCCCCGAATGCCAAAGAACCGGAAACATCTCTCAAAGAAATTCTATGCCTTTGAAATACAACTTGCAAGTCGACATATTCGATGTATGGGGCATAGACTTCATGGGGCCTTTTAAAAACTCATTTGGATTCGAGTACATACTTGTTATGGTTGATTATGTATCCAAGTGGGTAGAGGCTATACCATGTCGTAAAGCTTCCACGGAGGAGTCCATCACTATGATCAAGAACGTGATTTTTCCCCGTTTCGGTACACCGAGAATCTTGATAAGTGATGGAGGAACTCATTTCACCGGGAAGAACTTCAAAAGGTGCTTGTCCAAGTTGGGAATTGAGCATAGGGTCTCCACGGCCTATCACCCACAAACCAACGGACAAGCGGAAACGTCAAATAGGCAATTAAAAAGCATACTCAACAAGACCATAGAGAAGGGAGGCAAGGATTGGTCAAAGAAATTAGACGGAGCTTTATGGGCTTATCGAACGGCGTTTAAAACACCGATAGGTATGACCCCTTATCAATTCGTCTATGGAAAAGCCTGCCACCTTCCGGTTGAGTTGGAACATAAAGCCTATTGGGCGATAAAAGAGATGAACCTTGATCTCGATGCCGCGGTGGTGAAACGAAGGATTCAAATAAGCGAGCTAGAGGAGTTGAGGTTGAAAGCATATGAAAACGCAAGCATATACAAAGAGAGAATCAAAAGGTGGTATGATAAAAGATTGAAGAAAAAAGAATTCAAAGAAGGAGATAAGGTCCTCCTCTACAATTCGATGTTTAAAACCTTCGGAAAGGGGAAATTGCAAAGCAAGTGGGACGGACCTTATGTTGTGCATTCGGTGTTCTCCAACGGAGCGGTAACCATTATGGATATAAACGGCGATCAATTTGTGGTGAATGGACAGCGGCTTAAGGTTTACTACGAACCCGATGTCGTGCCCATTCATCATGTTGACGTCTTTACCATGGAGGAAGAGCCCGAACGTCCCGCCTAGGACGAAAAACAAGGCACCAACTTCGTAAATAATTTTTCTTTTAGTTCTCTCGGAGTTTTTCGCGAAGATTTACCGGGCCAACTTTTTCCCATGGGCCGAGGAAGAAAAAAAAAAAAGGGCGGTGTGCAAAAAACCGGACCGGCCGGCCGCCCCCGAGGCGGGGTGGGCCGGCCGGCCCGCCGGATCGGCCCGGTGGTGGCCCGACGCCCGATGTCCCCGAATTTCGCCGAACCGCTCCTTTTTGACTTCCTTGTTTGGTCGAAAATTTTAAGGGAAGTGTAAAAAAGGAAAAATAAGGTTTCCGCAGCTTTTCCCTCGGGACTATATATTTGGCCGAATTGGGAGCTCGAGAATCAAACCTTTCAAGCAATGTGTTGCACCCTTGTAGCAGCCATTGAGCCTCCAAAAAGCTTAGAGTTGAAGGTAGAAGCCAAGAAGCCATCGATGGAGGAGGCGATGCGATGCGAGGTCAAGCTACCCGTCAAGAGGACCGCACGTATCCGTTGCGGAGGACGTGTCCCGACCGGAGCTCTTGCATCTTGCTACCTCGTCAAAGGAGAGAAGGTCCCTACACCCGTTCGAAGGTCGGCACGTCTCCAAGGCATCAAGCGCAAGGATTACAAGGAGGTGTCGCCGGAGCCTAAGGATTATGGGGATAGCGACTACTCCGACGATCGTAGCCCGAGCTCGTGGGCGGCTGTCGGTAGAGATGATGATGATTGGGGTGAGCAACCCTATGAAAGGACTCCCGAAGGCCCCAACGGCAACGGCAACGGCGGTGGCGAAGGCAACAACAATGGAGGTGGCGACGACGGTGGTGACAACGGTGGAGATTATGGCGACGACGACCCCTTCGGATTGCATCCGGTGTGCTGTCGAGTTTGCCGTCAATCCATCGCAGCTCTCTACGCGTCGGCCGACGAATGTCTTCAAACCATGGAAGCGATGAAGCAGCGTATGGAGGACTTGGAGCGCGTAGTTGAAGATGACTACAAGTTCCTTAACCGCAACGTGCGCAAGCTTTTCGGCATGGTTGGAAACATGAGAGGCAAGTGGTGCAAAGCTTGCTCGAAGTACCACTAAATCTACTTTTCCCCTTAGGATTTTTGTAAGATACGACGAGGACGTCGTATGTTTTAAGTGTGGGGGAGAGCTAGCCTTAGCTTTTGAACTTCAAGTTTAGGTTCGGTTTAATCTTCGTGTGAGAGTCTTAGTGTTTTAATGAGTCTTTAGTTTTCGAGTCGGTTTTTAAATTTTTGCAAGTGTCTTAAATTAGTGTTGAGTCAAGAAAACCAAATAAAAAGAGTCTTTATATATATCTTTGTGTTTTATGTATTGTTTATCTTTATTTACTTGTTTGCTTAATCTTCGATTCTTGATATATGAACACAAGTATATGGTTTGAAAATCGTTTACCGTGGTGCTTAGTGGAATCGCTACTACTTAAAGTACCCATACCGCACTTCGATCTTGAGCTTCACATGCTAGTTGTGCTATGTTCGATGCTAAAAATTGGAGGATTTCAGTTCTGAAAATCATTTTAAAACCCTTGTAATAAAGGTTAGCAAAACCTCTTTTTCCAAGTTGAGAGTAAGAAAAAAATTCCTATCCAAAGCCAAGTTTATTTTTTTCGCTCCACCATAAGTGTGATTAGCATAATGAGTTAGGCTAGGACCTTTCTCTCTTGGTGAGTTTTAATTTCAAGCAATGATCATGTCCTTGTGCTTATCTTTTGTTGCTAGCCTCGTCATATATTCAGTTCATGACTTTCACAACGAAAGTCATGAATATCGCTGAATTCCATACCCAACCCTATACATCTCTTTTGTACATCGTATTCCTTGAACACAACCTATTTTCAAAGTTTCGTCTCGTCTCTAGCATGATTTATTTAAAAATTTCAGATTGTATGCATGCGAGGAAAGAGAGAATTGAAAGCTTTGAAAAGTTGTCAAGAGAGAGAAAAATAAAGAGAAAAAGTATGTGTATGGAAAAGAAAGAAAGAAAGAAAGAAAAATCATATGTGAATGAAAGAAGAGAAAGATGAGTTAGCAATGAAGATATGAGAGGGATGGATCAAGTGAAAGAAAAGAAAAATAAAGTGTAAGGAAGGATGTCACGTTGATTGTGAGACGAAACTTTTACTCTATTTCCAACCATGTGCAATCCGACAACGAGGACATCATTGGTGCCTTGTAGTCACAATTTTCTTCTGCCCTTGCACATGTCCACCATTCTAAATCTTCTCATCCTTGTTATCCCTACATATGGTTAATTCTCATGATCATTGGCTTTGAAAGGTAGACAACCATTAGAGGAAGTTCTTAGTTTGACAATACTTGTGCTGATTGCGCTAGCCCTACCTATAGCCCCACTTTACATAATAAATGAGAGATTAATGGGAGGTGAGAGTTTTATAAAACTTGGTTAGGATAGCCACTTCATATGAGAGACTTGAGGGAGCTTGGAGAAAGGTTTTTGTCTAATACTTGTTGCAGGAATTTTTGTTTTGAAAATCATAAAAACCCTCCGATGGAAGCAAAGAAGTAAGTATGGCTGAAATTGAAAGCTTCGAGTGAAGAGTTTGAGTTGTGGGGTGAATCTTGACGTGGTAAAAATTCTAAACGCCCATGTTTATGTTTGATTATCATTACTTTGTGTTTATGAATTAAAGATGAAGGGATTGACTAACTTGTAAAGAAGGATAAGTGGTACACGATTACACTCCTTGGACGAAGTTCTTTTACGAGTACTTGCTCGAGGACGAGCAAGAGCTAAGTGTGGGGGAGATGTTGACGGTGTATTTTGGTGCACCTAGCATGTTCATTACACTTTGGTTTGGATTTGATTATGGAACTAACCCGCCACTAGGCACACTAATCATATAACAAGTTCATCTTTGTGCATGCATTTGGAAGTGTTGTGTTTATGTAGGAAATCATAGACATAAAGGACAGATTCGCAACAAGTTCAAAGGAGCATTCATGGAGTCTTGTTCGTGTTCATGAGCTTGCTGAAATTACTTCCAATGGTGGCGAGGACCGAAGTGCTACGAGGAACACCCCCGGGGATTGAAGCGTAAAAGATCAAACTTCATGCAAAGAGAGTCTCCATCTTGATCGCGAGGATAACGGCGTCAAAATCATCCAAGTGGAGGGGGCAAAGTAGATAAGTGCACGAGGACCCACGGTGCAAAAAGGGCGACCGAACCGGGCCGAACCGGGCTCGGGCCGGCCGGCCCAGGCGGGCCGGCCCAGCCCACTTTGGGCACCGGTTCGGTCCCGTCTTCCTTTCCCTCGAAGGATCTTCGACCCTAAAACCCCCGACGCGCCGCCAACACCGTGAGAGGAGTTTATTCGCACCGGAAGGCCATCTACAAGCTAGAGAGAGAGGAGGAGGATCTCCGGCTGGAGATCAACCACCTCGAAGGAAGCACCCTCTCGTGGAGAAGAAGGAAGACACCGGCGGAAGGGAAACCATGATCAACGGTGCCATGATCAGCACCTTGATGGGGTAATCTTCTCATTCGTCCATGGGTTGTAATCGATATTGAGATGTAATCGCACTTTGTCGGATTATCTATCTATCATCTTGTGTTGAATATACTTTAATGCTTAAGGCTTGCAACCGTGCCGTAGAGGAAGTAAGAGCTCCAATGCTTCCTTGGATCCATTCAATACGCCGTGGCCATCAAAGGTCTAGTCATGAATACCTTCGCGTAGTGACAGTACGAGAGGAGGGAAAGGGCGAAACCGTGGTCACAACCCCGATAGATTAGATTGGTTTTTCATGTCTTTAAGCGATTGCATGCTCTAGTATCGTAGACCCGTGGGCGAGTGTCTTCTTCCTTGATCGTTTATCATTCTCTCTAGTGTAGTTTAGTGTTTTCTAGTATAATATAGTTAGGGTTTTAGTAGCTAGTGTGTCGTTGTTGATCGAACGCTTGTAATCCCCTTGCTCCGCGGATTGACAAGAACCTTGGGAATCCCGTGGTGAAAAAGGTGTAGGGTCCGTACGCTTGCGGATCGTAGAGGGATACGTCTTTTATCCGTCAACAGCGGCGCTCGAGCTCCTGGCACCCACAAATCAAAACCCGTAAGCGCCATGACACAGAAACAGCGCACAAAAACGAGAGAAAGAAGAAAACGAACAACAATGCCCTACCTGGAAGACGCGCCATGCTGGGCCGCCATGGACCCTCAGCGCCTCGTTCAGCGCGCGGTCGAGCGTGGTGCCGTGACTCCGGAGCTCTCCCCAGAGCTCCTGCTCCCCCCGGGCGTCAGCGAACGTAGGGGGATCGCCAGCGGCCCCCTCTACCTGGGCGGGGTGGCCGGCACGAGAGGACGAGGCCTCGGCGCCGTGTCCTCGGTCCCCCGCCACCATGTGACCCTCGCGCCGCCTCACGAGGGCCCCCTCTTGGGGCTCGGGGGAGCACGTGGGGAAGCTCGCCCACTGATCCCACCCGGGCGGCGGGGAGTCGTCGTCCAGGACCTCCACCACCTCCGCCCGGGAACCGCCCGCGGGGCGCCGCCCCCGCCGCCACCCCTCCCGCCCGGCGCCTCCGCTCGCGCCTCCATGGACACGGGCGCCCGACGCGGCGCCGTGGCCGTCACCTCCGGCCGCGCCCCCGCGACCGTGGGCGCCCGTCCGCCCTCCTCCGTCGCGGCCACGGGCGCCACCGCAGCCACACCCGCTCGCCCGCCGCGGCCGGCGCCGCGGATCGCACCTCCGCCGTGGCGCCCACCGCCGGCGGCGTCATCACCGCGGCCGCCGCCGCGGCCGCGCCTCCGCCACGACCGGCGCCCCGCCGCTCCTCGACGACCGGCGGCGCGCGCGCGGCGGCGTCGACCGGCCGGCCGAGGTCACGAGGCCTCGGGCCGCGCCTTGCGAGCCCTCGCCCGCCGCCGCCATACTCGCCCCCGCCCGCGACGCCCTCGACGAGCGCCGCCTGGTAGGGATGGATGCGTCCGCCCTCAGCACTTTGGCCGGTGCGAGGGGAGGCACAGTTGGCACCACCCTGCGCAAGCACAAACAGAAAGTTGGAAGGCCTGATCGTCAAAGAACCAAACCGAGCTGAAGAACGAGCCTCTTACCTCGAAGAGGAAAAGGCGCGCTTCCTTTTCCTCGAAGCTTCAGCAGACGAGGCCGGCGCGCCCGCCGCCGCGCCTCCCCGACGCCGCCGCCGCGCGCGGGGCCCCGCCCGCGCGCGGCGCGTTTGCCGTGCGCGCGGGCACGCTTGCCGCGCGCGCCTCGCGCGCATGCGCCGGCGCCTCCGCGCGCGCGCGCCGCCCTCGTCGTCGACCGCCGCGGCGGGCGCCGTTGCGCCCGCCCCGTGCGATGCCGCCATTGCCACCGAGCCGGCTCCGACGGCGAGGGCGCAGCTCCCACCTATCGAGGGGCCCCGCCCCTCGGCCCTCTTCCTCTTCGTCCTCCTCCGAGGACGAGTACTCCTCGGTCCCCGGGGGAGGAGAGCCCCGCCTCCTCGCGCCGCCGGTACTCCGCGTTCCGTCGCTCGCGACGCTCGCGGTGACGCCCTCGCGCGCTCCCTCTCCGCGCGCCGCCCACTCCTCGCTCCCCGCCGCCGCGCCGCCCGACCAAGCGCGCGAGAGTCGGGGGTGGGCGGAACGGACTTCGCGGCGGTGAAGTTCACCAGCTGCATGTGAGAACATCAATGACGCGTCGGGGGGCAGAAGCAACACCAAGAACTAAAACGGAGTCAAGAATCATACTCACCAGCGGGCCGGTGGGGAGCATCTCGAGTTCCCACGGGGTTCGATCCGGGTGCGCCGGCATCCGGGTGTCGACGGCGTTCTGCGCCCGGGTGAGCGCGTACGGCCGCCCGAGGGGGGTTGGGAGCATCCGCGACCTCGCCAGCGCGACGGGGTCCGCCTCCTCTGTCATCTCGTAGATGCAGAGCGGCCTCTCCATCAGAGGCACGACCCGCCGGTGATGGAGGAAGGCGAGGACGCCCACCGCAGTCAGCCCCTACGCCGCCAGGCTCCTCAGGGCGGCCAGGACCGAGTCCTGCCGCCTCCAATGCTGGGGCGTGGACACCCCGTAGCCCCAGGAGCTGGGCTTCTCCTTGAACACCCGACCGGTGTAGGGGGGGAGGCCGGGCTCGGCGTTGCGCAGGTAGAACCATCCCCGCTCCCAGCCGGCGTTGTTTGTCGTCATGGTGCAGGGGATGTAGTCGTCCTTGAACTGCCCCCGCAGGGTGAGTGACATCCCGCCGACGCGCACCGCGCGGCGGGTCCTCGGCTCCGTCGTGGGCTGCGTGAAGAGCTCCGCGTGGAAGAGGTGTACCCAGAGCTCCCAGTTGACTGGGATCCCCAGATACCCCTCGCAGACGCCCACGAACGTGGCCGCCTGCGAAATCGCGTTGGGCGCAAAGTTGTGCAACTCCACGCCGTAGTAGTGGCATAGCGCTCGCATGAAGCGGCTCGCCGGCGCGTTGAAGCCTCGCTCGTGGAAGCGGATAAAGCTCACCACGTAGCCTTCCGGCGGGTTGGGCGCGCGGTCCCCCGGCCGCAGCACTATCCACTCCGCCGGGCGACCATCCTCGTTTGCCGCCGCGGCGGCCGGCGGCGACCGCTCGCCAAGGGCCGGGCGGGGGTCACCGTCGACCGCTCCCAGGCGTACGGGTCAAGGATCGTGAGGGGCGGAAGCGGCGCCATGAGAAGAGGAGAAAGGAAAGAGAGAGCGGAGGACGGGAAGAGGAAGAAGAGCTCTAATGGCGAAGCCGCACGGTGGCGAAAGTGAAGCGAAGAAGAAAGCACAGGGGGCTAAAATGGCGGAGCGTTAAGGTAAAAAAAAACCGCCGCTTCCTTTTCCCCTCAGACTTATAAGCCGTGGGCGAGCTCTCCGGAGCGGATGCCCCGCGCGCATTAACTGCAGGGAATCTTCTCTTCTCGCCGACGAGCGGGCCCCGCCACGACCGCAACGGCCACATCACCGCGAACGGGCCATCATCACGGTGAAGACTAGCAGAGGCCGTGGCAGGCGGTCACGTCCGCCTGCCCACGCCGCCCACTACGCGCGCGCGCGGCCGCGACGCCTAAAAAGGCGCGCCCGCGATGCGAAACCACAGCCTCTACTGTGGAGCATTTAATGGCCCGGTCCCTTGCAAAGAAAGGAGAACCCTCGAGCGGCACGGACTCCTGGCTCGGGATAAATTCAACCCTCGAAGGGACATTGGCGTGAGAAGGTCGCCACGGGGTCCGTCTGAAGCAAAGCGGGCCCCGCAAGCACCCATGCCACGCAAAACCCTCGAGCGGCGCGAGCCCCTGGCTCGAGACGATGTCAGCCCTCTAAGGGACATTGGCGTGAGAAGGTCGCCACGGGGTCCGTCCGGCTGAAAAGCGGGCCCCGCAAGCACCCATGCCACGCAAAACCCTCGAGCGGCACGAGCCCCTGGCTCGAGACGATGTCAGCCCTCTAAGGGACATTGGCGTGAGAAGGTCGCCACGGGGTCCGTCTGAAGCAAAGCGGGCCCCGCAAGCACCCATGCCACGCAAAACCCTCGAGCGGCGCGAGCCCCTGGTTCGAGACGATGTCAGCCCTCTAAGGGACATTGGCGTGAGAAGGTCACCACGGGGTCCGTCTGAAGCAAAGCGGGCCCCGCAAGAACCCATGCCACGCAAAACCCTCGAGCGGCACGAGCCCCTGGCTCGAGACGATGTCAGCCCTCTAAGGGACATTGGCGTGAGAAGGTCGCCACGGGGTCCGTCTGAAGCAAAGCGGGCCCCGCAAGCACCCATGCCACGCAAAACCCTCGAGCGGCACGAGCCCCTGGCTCGAGACAATATCAACTCTCTAAAGGGGCATAGGCGTGAGAAGGTCGCTCGGGGCCCGCTTGAAACAAAGCAGGCACCACGAGCACCCATGCCACGCTGTGCTACTGACCGGCGCCTCGTGGGCTGGCTCGCCCAGACCCCTCGACGGCCGCAAACGCAAAAGACGGGGCCGCCCGTGCGCCGCCCGCACGGCCCTGCCGATCGGAGGTTCGAAGCCTGACCCTCGACGGGTTCGAACAGGCGCCCCAGATCGCAGAGTCAGGGACGACGAAGGCACGCGCGTTCGAGCCGTTCCTCGAGCCCGCCGGCTCGAGGGTGCCCCACATGTCGTGTTCGAGAGCCAGCGAGGGCAGCTAGCCGGGGGATCCCACCGAGGGAGAGCTTCCGCGCCCTCGGTCCCTATCGAACGGGACCGAGCCCCACCTAGCAAACCCACGCAAGTGCTTCCATGGACGCGTCTCTGGACCACGCAGCCTACCCTTATCGAACGGGGCATGGGTGTTCACTCGAACCACCCACTAGCAGCTCAACGAGGAATCCGCAATTCGCGACCCGCTCGATGGGGGTTGCGGAAACCTCACCCTCCGTCCCGCGGAGGGACGGCGAGGGCGCGTTAAGAAGCAAGTCGTAAAGCTCTACCCGATCGCCTCGAACGGGCCCAGGCTCGGGGGCTTGACGCACGGCTACACCTCCTTGAATTGCACCCGCCGGAGACAGCGCCAGCAGCGCGTGCGTCACCGAAGCCGACTGAGTCATCGCCGACGCCGGTTGAGACATGTACCACGCCCTCTGACCAGCTCTCGCGGTTAACCCCTGCAGGAGCATCCACGCCCGCCCCGGGGCTTCGGGAGTTGGACCCCGCGGGTCCGCGACGCGGCCCCACGGAAAGCGTTCGCAAGACAAGAAGGGAAGAACGTCCTATCGGAGGGTTCCGGCATGCGCGGGAGCCTCAATGGCAATCCCACGGATGCTCGGGGGCTGCGCTCGGGGACGACCCTAGGGGTCCCCTTTAACAACGGGGAAATCCCCACTTAAAACCCGCAACAAAGCCAAACACACTTTGCCTAACCATGCAGGATACGGCCCATGTCGCAGGGACCCCAATGGCCCACCAAGGCGGCCCTCGTGAAGACCCCCTCGAGCAGGCTCCGCCTCGCTCGAGGATGCGCGCCCCCCTCGGGCGGGCTCCGCCCCGTTCGAGGGGGTGCGCTTTCCTCGGGCGGCGCCGCCTCGCTCGAGGGCCCGCTCCCCCTCGAGCGGGCTCCGCCCTCGCTCGAGGGTCCGTCTCGCCCTCGACCGGGGTCCGTCTCGCTCGAGGGCGCCCCGCACGCGTACGCCTGCCCCCGTACGCGGGCATTTATCGTCCTGACACCGGCGGGACGGCACCATCATGTGCCCGGGGCTCGCGCCCTAGTGCTGCCGCACCAACTCCCCATGAGGGAGCCCATCCCCGTCACTGTGCGGAGGGACTGTGCAGCAGGACCGGTGCCAGTCCCGTGACGCCGTGCACCTGCTCTGGTATGGCTGACGCGCCGAGCCCTCGAAGGGGGGCCGGCTGCACCCTCGATTTGCTTTCTTGTGACCCTGCAGGGTTAGGTGGAGGCGTTAGGCTGGTGGAGCGCCATCCCTGCTATTGTTACGGTATGGCTGCCGCCCCCGCGCGTGCAGGCGCACGCCAGGCGCTGTAGCAGCGGTTCCAGCACCGTGGAACGCGTTGGGAAGGGACGCCGTTTTACCTACTCTTGTACTCCGTACGGGCCAACGTCAACAGCTCCCTCGAGCCTATCAGAAGACATCACCACCATCCGCCGCCCTTCTACCCTTGAACCGCCACTGTTCGGGTACAAGATAGGCCATGATGGCCAGATCGCTGCAAGGATCGTCCGGACGGCCGCCCACTCTACAGCACAGCACGTCGTGCTTCCTCATGTAGCTAGATAGCGCGGCGCGCTTGTGATTCACCTCCTCCTTGATCTATAAAAGGAGGGCGAACCCCCCTGCCGCGGGGGACAGAGGAGGGACGGAGGAGAACAAGCACACGAGACAGACACAACACAACAGGAGACGAGCTGGGCCACGCACTTGCTCTCCAATCCTCCCACAACACCTTCAGTCACTACGCCAGGGACTTGGAAGCCAGGCTTCCTCTCCCGCCTTGCTTGTAGCAGCCCCACTACAGGCACCCCCGGTGCTGAGCAATATAGTGCCTTGAGCACACCACTGCTGGACGTACGGCCCCCTCGGCCGGAACCAGGATAAATCCCGTGTCTCTTATTGCTTAGCATCGACCATTGAGGGATAGACCTCGGCGCTTTCTACTGGTTAGTGTCGGGACCATATTCCGCACCGACAGTGGTACTCATCAATTGGCTCCGAAGATGAAGTGGCTTCTTAGGCGGGCTTGCTCTTATTGGCCTACTATGATAGCTGATTGTTTTAGGTACTACAAAGGATGTGAAGAGTATCAAAAGCACGGAGATGTTCAGTTGGTGCCTGCTGCAATGTTGCATCCAATTATCAAGCCTTGGCCATTCAGAGGTTGGGGATTGGATTTCATTGGCAAGATACATCCTCCGTCAACTAAAGGGCATTGTTTTGTGGTTGTTGCAACTGATTATTTTACCAAGTGGACTGAAGCAATTCCTCTCAAGAACATGACACACAAGGAGGTGATTGGGTTTATTACGGAGCATATTATACATAGATTTGGCATTCCACAAACTTTGACTACGGATCAAGGGTACTTCATTTGTGGCTAAAGAGGTGCGTGATTTTGTCAATTCCTATGGTATTAAAATTGCTCAATTCGTCTCCATATTATGCTCAAGCTAATTGTCAAGCCGAGTCTAGTAATAAAACTCTTGTTAAGCTCATTAAGAAGAAGATAGAAGACAATCCTAAAAGATGGCATGAAGTGTTATCCGAAGCTTTATGGGCTCATCGTATCTATAGACATGGGGCTACTAAAATTACTCCTTTTGAGCTTTTGTATGGTCAAGAGGCCGTTTTACCTGTCGAGGTGAATCTTGGTGCTTATAGACTTGCAAAGCAAAATGATCTTAATGTTGATACATATTATGCTTTGATGATTGATAATGTTGATGAAGTGACTGACAGGCGTTTGGAAGCCTTGGAAGCAATTGAGAAGGATAAAAGGCGAGTTGCTAGAGCTTATAATAAGAGGGTTAAAGCTAAGTCTTTTCAAGTAGGAGATTTTGTTTGGAAAACTATTTTGCCTATAGGGTCTAAGAGCAACAAATTTGGTAAATGGTCTCCAAGTTGGGAAGGTCCATACAAGGTTGTGAGAGTTTGCTCTGGAAATTCTTATATGGTGGAATCATTGCAAGGACAGCAACTACCTAGGGCACTCAATGGAAAATATCTGAAGAAATTTTATGCAAGTGTATGGCAAGATGCTTGAAGGTTTATGGCCGGTTTCTATGAGAATCACCCTTAGCATAAAAATAGTTGACAACAATATTGTCGTCCTTAGAATTATTTTTTAGCACGCAAGCTTTACTGAAAAAGAGAGGGCATGTGTTGACACCCAAAATTGGAAAAGACCGACTCGGGCCTGGCAGGCCGGTTAGACCGGGTCCCAGGGTCGGTCTCACCGGGTGTCCTGTAGCCGGTTTGGCACAAAGGGGCCAGGCGGTCTAACCGCCCCTGGGGCGGTCTAACCGGGTCACCTCGATTTCGGGTAGAATTTGGAGTTTAGCTTGATTCCGAGTTGTAAAGTGCTATTTGCAGGGCAAGACCTCCCACCCAATAAATATAAAGGGTTGTGGCCGATTGAAGTCTAGTGTAGCTCAGTCCACCACCGAGGCGGAGTATGTTGCAGCCGCGAGTTGTTATTCCCAACTGTTGTGGATCTCATACACTTTGAGAGACTCTGGTGAGGAGTGCACCCAGATCCCACTTCTTTGCGATAGCACCAGTGCCATAAGCGTAGCAAAAAACCCAGTGATTCATTCCAGAACCAAACACATAGAAGTGAGGTATCTTTTCTTGAGAGACAATGTGGAGAAAGGGACCATTGTGTTGAGTCATGTCCCTACCCAAGATCAGCTTGCAGACATCTTTACAAAGCCTCTCGACCAAGCTACATTTGTGCGCTTGCGGGGGGAACTTGGGGTTTGTTGCCCTTTCTAGTTGATTCTTGGTGGATTTCCTTTTGTACCATATGTATCATACCATGTTTCCTTTGATGTATATACATGCTTTGCTTGATGTATAAACCATGGTAGGATAGCCATCTTGTTATATATATCATGTTGCATTTGTATCATATTGCATTTTAGGATGATGAGCTTCTTTCATATGCCTTATTTGAGTTTCTTTGGCTACTTGTGAGATATTGGTCATGTGTGTGGAGAAATGGCTACGTGAGGCTATGCTCTTGGAATATTTGAGATATATGTGTTGTGAGATAGCCCTTTTTGAATCAAATGCTGATCTTGACTAAATTTGATGAAATGTGCTCCAAGTAGTGTATCCATGTCACTTTTTGGTCTAAATGTGCCTTTCATGCTTAGATTGTGCTTGGATGTCTCTTTCTTGCATTTGGGCCAAAGGCCGATATCATTGTGAATGTTTAGCCTATGTTGCATTCATGGAGGAGCATAAGCTTCTTTTTGCCGCAAAGGCACTTCATGTACCATGAAATGAATTAATCTTGAAAAGAAGTGTGTATGCTTGAAAAATGCTTCATCCATCATGTTTATGCTTAAAATGTCTTATCTTTCACACATGGGTGCAAAACATGTTGCATGATGTTCACCAGTGGAGAAGTCTCCCCGAAGTGGACACATGGCTCATGAGCTTTAACATGACATGCTTTGCTTTATGGGTGTTTGCAATGATCTCTTGTTGAGAATTTGATATCCTTGTATGATCTGTAGATGATATGCATGTTTTTCGCTAGAATATGACATGGATAGGCCTTTAAATTTGAAGTGAGTCATCTTTTGATACAACTGCTCAAATCTGAAAATTTGCTTTGTCACATGCCTATAATTCCATATATTACTTGTGGCAATGCTTTGACTATGTTAAGATCCATATGTGTGCTCTTTGTCTCAATTCTAGCCTTTGACACTAGATTTGGCCAATTTGAGAAGCTCATGTACATGTTTATATGCTTTGTTTTACATTCATGCATTTTGACCTTGATTCATACATTGTCAACAAGGGGGAGAAGAGGTGAGCTTAATGAAAAATCAGAAAATCTTTGTATCCACATGTTCAAGGGGAGCTTGCATTTGTTCAGGGGGAGTTTTCTTGCTGTTTTCAGTGTGGAGTTTATGCTTTGCTCGGCTTGTGACCTTTCTTTGCATTTCTTTGGTTTTGGTCATGAGTTGAGCTTCCTTGTTTTTCTTTCTTCTTACTTTCTTTCTCTGAATTTCATTTCGCGTTTTGTGTTGTCAATGCACTCATCAAGGGGGAGATTGAGGACCAGGAGCGTCCCGGTGGTCGATGGATGACCGCTCCTCATTGATGAGTGATTGACAACGGGTGTTGGACTGACTCTTGGCTCAGTGCGCAGGTGTAGGCAGCGGCCTAGTTCGTGTTGTTGCAGGTGAAGAACGGGTGCGAAAGGTCTTCAGCCTTGAGGGGCCTCCGGGAGATGGAGAGACAAGTAGGCTCGGTTCGAGGGACCCGGTGGATAGCGGGACTAGGTGCGGGCCACATGGTGGCGAGACGAGCAAGACGAAGTCGTGGACGATCGAGCCGGTGCACGGTGGCGGTCGAGTCAAGAGGCTTGGCGGGAGGCCGGGCCAATCACGCGGGGTTTGGTGGTTTGCCAACAAAACCATCAGAGGACAGTTTCTTGGTTTGGGCCTCAAAACCAAGTCCGAAGGCCCAACGCGACGGAGACGAGATCCGGGCGTGTCGGGAAGCTTTGAAGCGGAGGACACGCGACGGGATCGCATGGCTTGCGTCGGGAGGACGCGGGGTGCGGCGAAGGCGTGGCCGTCCGATGGCAAGACCCACAAACATTACATAAATGCCCCTGCGTGGGTTGTATCGCCAGTAGTTGAGTTAGGGGTAGTCGAGTCATTTACCACACCGGCGGGACCTGATATATAAGCCATGAGTGTGTGTGGATGGCTCTCTCTCTCCGCGACTTAGGGTTTCATTTCCCCCTTCCATTTATCTTTTTCCTAGAGTATTTTCTTCCCATTTTCTCTAGGATAGCATGAGAGCTTCATGAGAGATTTGTTGAGAGGGATGGATGCTAGGGCGGCATGCTAGACCTTGTGAATCTTTCCTGGTTTGTATAGAAGATTCGGCGTTGTGAATTTCGTGGTCTTTTTCGTGCTTGTTTTTGGTGCCTTTGTTCTTGGTGTGGTTCCGCGGATTTGAGTGGGTTTCTCTCCAGATTTCTTTGAGGGGATCATGGGTGAGTGCCTTGTGCCTCTTTGTGGATGATCTTGACCCCTCAAACGCCGGATTTGGCCTTCGATTCGTTGACTTTTGGATGAACCCTATGTCATTGTGTTCTTGGCAAGGATTTGCAATTTCGGGAGTTGTAGGGAGTTTGAGACCGTAATTTTTGGGGCATAACCTCTCCTTGGGGTGTTCATCATCTCCCCAAAATTTCGTCTCAAGACTCCAAGTGGTTTGGGAGATCCTTTGATCGAAAGTTTGGGGCGATTTCGCGGGCAGTTTTCTGGGCTGTCCCGGGTGATCCGGTCACCTGTGCCGGTGACCCGAAGGGGGTGGGTTGATCCGGTCACTTGTGCCCGGGCGACCCAGTGCGGCTCTGTAAGGCTCAGGGTGACCCGGTTACTTGTGCCGATTGACCCGGTAGGTCTCAGCCTTCTTCGTTGATTGCTCAAGTTCTTTTGTGTTTGCTTCCGCTTTGCTTCCTAGCCTTTCAAGCTTTGTTCCTAAGGTATCAAGAGAGGTTTGTGTGTGCTTCCGCTTGGTTGTGTGTGACTTGGAGTTGCGATTGGGATATAGGCCGAGTTCTTTTGAGAAAGAATTTTCAGCGGCTCCCATTCACTCCCCCCTCTCTGGTTCGCCGTTTCGGTCCTTCAAGTGGTATCAGAGCTTGGTGCCGGATTCGTGGTGACTTTGGCAAGTCTTGAATCCTAAGATGGCGTACGTTGAGCGGGGCGGTCCACCGCACTTTGATGGGAAGGGTTACCACAAGTGGGCGGCTCATATGATGATCTTTCTTCGTGGCAAGTTGTTGGATTTCATTGTGCTTGACAAGACCTATGCTATTCCGGCTGAGATCCACACTCTTATGGTGACCGATGCCAGTGCTAAGGCCAAGTATGAGGCAAATGCAAAAGCCATTGATCACTTGGTCCGACGCTTGTGTGATCCTGAGTTTGAGCGTGTTCGCCATTTGAATCTTGCTTGGCAAATTTGGGAGAAGTTGTTGGTTGCTCACGGTGGTGATAACCATGTGAAGGCTCGCCTCTTTGTTTCTTACCAAATGCAATATGAGAACTTTACTCAACTTCCCGGTGAGGACATTGATGCGATGTTTCAGAGATTCACCGCCATCGTGAACAACATGAAGGCCAATGTTGAGGATTTCCCTTACACCGAGCATGATCAAGCTTTGAAGCTCTTGCATATCTTGGACCAAAATGTTTGGGGTGCTAAGGTTGAGGCCATCAAGGAGTCCGGGCGGACTTGACTATTGAGTTGGATGATCTCTTTTCTAAGCTCAAGTCGGCCGAGGTTGACAGGAAGTTGCAATCCAAGCATGAGGGCTCGGCTGATCATAGTCTTGCTCTTATGGGCGGATCAAAGGGCAAAGCCAACACTAACCCTTCCTGTCGACAGTTTTCCTTGTCTTCTCTCATGTCCATTCCAGATGATGAGTTCGATGTGCTGAGCGAGGAGGAACTGGCCTTGCTCTCAAGGAGATTTGATCGACTACATGAGAACCGGAGGAATGCAAGGCGGAGCTCGGGGACATGCTACAAGTGTGGCAAGCGTGGATACTTCATCGCCGAGTGCCCAGAAGCGGAGGAGAACAAGTACAAGATGAGTGAGTACAAGGCACACTCAAGGCGTGAAGACAAGTACTCCTCCAAGGGCAAGAACTACAACAAGTCCAAGAGCAAGGACAAGGACAAGCGACGATCGAGCAAGGGCGGCCACAAGAAGGACAAGGCAAGAGCCATGGTGGTCGGTGCAAGCGACGTTGACACAAGCTCAAGCGACGCGCATTCAAGCTCAAGCAGTGAGGATGAAGACGCCGGGAGGCGCAAGGGCAAGAAGAATGCAAGCTGGAACCTCAGTGGGTTGAGCTGTGTTGCACTTGGAGGCTTTTGTGGCATGGCCCATAGCTCAAGCAGCAAGAAGAGCGAGAAAGAAGACACCGACTTCGACTCAGAGGATGAGGTAAACCGTGACCCCAACTCTTTGCTTGCGGAGATCACTAGGTTGAATGGCTTGATTGACAACCGTGATAGTGTGTTGAAAGATGCTAAGAAAATGAGGAGAGATCTTAGGGCTCAACTTGAGAGTGCTTGTGAGAAAGTAGGAGAGTTAGAGTCTAAATTGCTTGAATTGAAACTTGAGAATGACTCTTTGAAACTTACTCCTACCATTTCTGATGATGTTGAATGTTCTGAATGTAATGCATGGTTGAATAAGATCAAGTTGCTTAATGAGAAGAATGCTTCCACTTTGGCTAAACTAGATGCTCTTAGGACTGAGTATGATGAGCTTAAGGCTAGACCCACTTTGCTTGGTGCTTGTAAATCATGTCCTACTATGCATGCTAAGCTTGTTTATGCTCGTTCTACCATTAGCACTTTGGAAGCTTCTTTGAAATCTCCTGTTGTCAATGCATGCACTAGCTGTGTTGAAGTTACTTTGCGCAATCTTGAACTTACTTCCCGTTTGGATGTCATCTATGAGGAGAATGATTATTTGACGAAGGTGTTGGGTTGGTTGTCTGGGCAGGAACCTCAATTGAAAATCATGATTGAGGAGTTCAAGAGAACGGATGGTCGTGGTTTGGGTTTTGAGAAGTTGGGTGAGAAAGTGGGAGAAAACAGTGGGGAGAGTGTGTATGAGAAGTGTGTTGAGTCTAACCCCGAGTTTGAGGTGATCGGAGACATCCAAGTCCCACTTCCAAAAGCACCCAAGAACTCTTTCACACCAAAACCCAACCACCTTTGCAACAAGCTTGACACAACCCAAGATCCACCCAAATTCCCACCTAAAACAAATGACTTCCAGAAACCGGTGAAGTTTATGAGTGAGAAGGATGTGAAACCTAGAGAGAAGCCAGAGCCAAAACCAAAACCCATCCCCTTCAGGTGTGAGTATTGTGGCAAGGAGAGGCATCTAGCAGAGTTTTGCTACAAGAGGAAGAGGGATGAGAGGCTTTCTAGGGAGCAAGCAAACCAGGACAGGTATCACCAGTCTCATGGTATTTCTGAGCCTAGAGTGCCGCTTCCACGGGGTGTGGGAAGTGTGAGTAGTGTTGGTAGAGTAGGAGCTCAGGGTGGTAGGTTCTCACAGAGAGGTGGTGGTGAGAGGTTTGATAGGAGAGATGATGGTGTGCGTGCTGGTGAGAGGTTTGGTCGGACTCGTGGTAGTTTTGCTGGACGCCCCCTACTCGTCCTCAATACGGGTTTAGGGGAGATGATCACAGCTTTGGGTTCCAGAGGAACTATGGACCACGTTTTCCCCCTCATGGTGCTCGTACTCCTTCCATGGGACATGGGAAATTTGGTGGCAAGGGAATGATGTTTGCTAACCCCTCTTTTGAGCAGATGGCTCGACACTGGATCAACTTTCTTTGTGCTAACCCTAGTGTCGAGTCATTGGCTCATTCTCGTTCTTGTTTCTGACTACAGGCAGGAGTCTTGGAGAACATTTGGTTGATCGACTCCGGGTGTTCCCGACACATGACCGGAGACAAGAAGTGGTTCTCCAGCCTCACCCCAGTGGAGGAAAAGATGTACATCACTTTTGGGGACAACGGACGAGGAAGGGTGATTTCTGAGGGTGTGGTGCATGTGAGTGACAAGGTAACGTTGAAGGGAGTTGCTCTTGTGAAGTCTTTAGGTTTCAATTTGCTTTCAGTTTCTCAGTTGCTTGATGAGGGCTTTGAGGTGCGTTTCAAGTCTGGTGAGTCTCGTTTGCTGGATTCTTGAGGTGATCTTGTTTGTATGATCATCCCCGAGGGTCAGATTTTCAGGGCTGATTTCTCTCGTTCTTTGGGTCCTCGCTTTCGTTTGTTTGATGGCCGGTCCTTCTTCTGATTTGTGGAAATGGCATAGGCGGTTGGGTCACTTGAGCTTTGATTTGGTTTCCCGCTTGAGTGGTCTTGACCTTGTCCGAGGATTGCCGAGGTTGAAGTTTGAGAAGGATTTGGTTTGGGCTCCGTGTAGGCATGGCAAGATGGTAGCCACTCCCCATCCACCCCTGAACGATGTCATGACCGAGCGTCCGACAGAGCTCTTGCAGAAGGACCTTGTTGGGCCAGCTCGAGTTCGCTCGGTGGGTGGGAAGTGGTATGTCCTTGTTGTGGTGGACGCTTACTCTCGCTATGCCTGGGTATTTTTCTTGGAGGACAAAAGTGAGACATTTGGTTTTGTTCGAGATCTGATCGTGAGGTTGAAGAACGAGAGGCATGGGAATGCCATTCGAGCTATCCGCAGTGATAATGGCTCAGAGTTCAAGAACTCTCGTTTTGATGCCTTCTGTCGTGATCTAGGTCATGAGCATCAGTATTCAACCCCTTTTGTGCCCCCCTCAAAATGGAGTTGTGGAAAGGAAAAATCGGACTCTCTGTGAGATGGCTAGGACGATGCTCGATGAGCACAGGACTCCTAGGAGGTATTGGGCTGAGGCGGTCAATACGGCCTGTCATGTCTCCAACAAGATTTTATTGCGAGCTTTCAAGAGGAAGACCTGTTATGAGCATATGCATGGTCGGGCACCCAAGGTGAGTCATTTTCGAGTCTTTGGCTGCAAGTGCTTTATTCTTAAGAAGGGAAAACTCGACAAGTTTGAGGCTAGGTCTAGTGATGGGATTTTCTTTGGATATGCTAACCATTCTAGAGCCTATAGAGTTCTTAACCTTGAGACTAACAAAATCATGGAGACTTGCGAGGTAACCTTCGACGAGACAATGCCATGTACCTCTCTTGGCTTTGAATGTGCAGGTGATGAAGAGATGGCTGAGGACCTCTTTGAGGAGGAGAAGGATGAAGCTGGAGATGATGATGGAGAGAACCATGCGCCTGAAGCTGAGTGTGTACCCACTACTTCCCCTACGACCACTACGGAGGTTGGACCGTCTACTTCATGACAACGACGATGCGACAAGAGGACCAGGCGAGAGAAGCTGAAGTTGAGGGGGAGGTAGTCTCGAGGCGTGAGGCTCCCCGGCGGATTCAAGAAGTGCATCCCCTATCGAAGATCATTGGGGACATCGACGAACGTACCACGCGGTCAAGGTCCAGAAATTCCTCTCATTTCGCTCATGCTGCATTTGTTGCCTCCTTTGAGCTCAAGGACATTGGACACGCTTTATCTGATGCAAACTGGGTCAATTATATGCATGAGGAGTTGGAAAATTTTGAGAGGAACCAGGTGTGGGAGTTAGTTGAACCACCTCCAAATTGCCATCCTATAGGAACTAAATGGGTTTGCAAGAACAAAGAGGGTGAGAACGGGATGGTTGTTAGAAACAAGTCCAGACTTGTTGCTCAGGGATATAGTCAGAAGGAGGGGATAGACTATGAGGAGACCTTTGCTCCTGTGGCCCGTCTTGAGGCAATTCGAATCCTTCTAGCCTTTGCCATGGCTAAAGGGTTCAAGTTGTTTCAAATGGATGTGAAGAGTGCTTTTCTGAATGGGGTCATAGAGGAGGAGGTGTATGTGAAGCAGCCACCGGGGTTCGAGAGTGAAAAGTATCCACAAAGGGTGTACAAGTTGAAAAGGGCTCTGTATGGGTTGAAACAGGCGCCCCGGGCTTGGTATGGGAGATTGAGAGGTTTTTTGTTGAGCAGAGGGTTCGTAATGGGTACCGTGGATAGGACCTTGTTTCTCCTCAAGCATGGGAATGACTTGTTGATTGTGCAGATATACGTGGATGATATTGTCTTTGGTGGCTCGTCACATAACCTTGTTGCCAAGTTTGCAGATGAGATGAGCAGGGAATTCGAGATGAGCATGATGGGAGAGCTGCAATACTTTCTCGGGTTGCAGATCAAGCAAGTGATGGATGGAACATTTGTACATCAGACCAAGTACACAAAAGACATGCTGAGGAAGTTCCAGATGCAAGATGTGAAGCCTATGTCGACACCCATGAGGAGTACGGCTACTTTGGACGCGGACGAGGACGGAGAACCAGTGGACCAGCGGGAGTACCAGAGCATGATCGGCTCCCTCCTCTACCTGACGGCGACGAGGCCAAACATACAGTTCAGTGTGTGTCTGTGGACTCGTTTTCAGGCCTCGCCGAGGACATCACATCGACATGCCATCAAGAGGATCTTCAGGTACCTAAAGTCTGCCCCTGGCCTTGGCCTTTGGTATTCTTCCTCCTCAACTCTTTCACTTCATGGTTTTTCTGATGCGGATTTTGCTGGTTGCCGAGTCAAGAGGAAGTCTACTTCTGGTACTTGCTAATTTCTTGGGTCCTTGTTGGTTTCGTGGTCTTCCCGCAAGCAGTCTAGTTTAGCTCAGTCCACCATCGAGGCGAAGTATGTTGCAGCCGCGAGTTGTTGTTCCCAGTTGTTGTGGATCTCATACACTTTGAGAGACTTTGGTGAGGAGTGCACCCAGATCCCACTTCTTTGTGATAGCACCAGTGCATAAGCGTAGCAAAAAACCCAGTGCTTCATTCCAGAACCAAACACATAGAAGTGAGGTATCTTTTCTTGAGAGACAATGTGGAGAAAGGGACCATTGTGTTGAGTCATGTCCCTACCCAAGATCAGCTTGCAGACATCTTTACAAAGCCTCTCGACCAAGCTACATTTGTGCGCTTGCGGGGGGAACTTGGGGTTTGTTGCCCTTTCTAGTTGATTCTTGGGGGATTTCCTTTTGTACCATATGTATCATACCATGTTTCCTTTGATGTATATACATGCTTTG
Organism: Cenchrus americanus; assembly: GCA_947561735.1. Lineage (NCBI taxonomy): Eukaryota > Viridiplantae > Streptophyta > Magnoliopsida > Poales > Poaceae > Cenchrus > Cenchrus americanus. The sequence goes on along the minus strand of OX387242.1, from coordinate 120,682,078 downwards.
CTTGATGTATAAACCATGGTAGGATAGCCATCTTGTTATATATATCATGTTGCATTTGTATCATATTGCATTTTAGGATGATGAGCTTCTTTCATATGCCTTATTTGAGTTTCTTTGGCTACTTGTGAGATATTGGTCATGTGTGTGGAGAAATGGCTATGTGAGGCTATGCTCTTGGAATATTTGAGATATATGTGTTGTGAGATAGCCCTTTTTGAATCAAATGCTAATCCTGACTAAATTTGATGAAATGTGCTCCAAGTAGTGTATCCATGTCACTTTTTGGTCCAAATGTGCCTTTCATGCTTAGATTGTGCTTGGATGTCTCTTTCTTGCATTTGGGCCAAAGGTCGATATCATTGTGAATGTTTAGCCTATGTTGCATTCATGGAGGAGCATAAGCTTCTTTTTGCCGCAAAGGCACTTCATGTACCATGAAATGAATTAATCTTGAAAAGAAGTGTGTACGCTTGAAAAATGCTTCATCCATCATGTTTATGCTTAAAATGTCTTATCTTTCACACATGGGTGCAAAACATGTTGCATGATGTTCACCAGTGGAGAAGTCTCCCCGAAGTGGACACATGGCTCATGAGCTTTAACATGACATGCTTTGCTTTATGGGTGTTTGCAATGATCTCTTGTTGAGAATTTGATATGATATGTAGATGATATGCATGTTTTTGGCTAGAATATGACATGGATAAGCCTTTAAATTTGAAGTGAGTCATCTTTTGATAAAACTGCTCAAATCTGAAAATTTGCTTTGTCACATGCCTATATTTCCATATATTACTTGTGGCAATGCTTTGACTATGTTATGATCCATATGTGTGCTCTTTGTCTCATTTCTAGCCTTTGACACTAGATTTGGCCTATTTGAGAAGCTCATGTAGATGTTTATATGCTTTGTTTTACATTCATGCATTTTCACCTTGATTCATACATTGTCAACAAGGGGGAGAAGAGGTGAGCTTAATGAAAAATTCAGAAAATCTTTGCATCCACATGTTCAGGGGGAGCTTGCATTTGTTCAGGGGGAGTTTTCTTGCTGTTTTCAGTGTGGAGTTTGTGCTTTGCTCGGCTTGTGACCTTTCTTTGCCTTTCTTTGGTTTTGGTCATGAGTTGAGCTTCCTTATTTTTCTTTCTTCTTACTTTCTTTCTCTGAATTTCATGTTGCGTTTTGTGATGTCAATGCACTCATCGAGATTGAGGACCAGGAGCGTCCCGGTGGTCGATGGATGACCGCTCCTCAGTGATGAGTGATTGACAACAGGTGTTGGACTGACTCTTGGCTCAGTGCGTAGGTGTAGGCAGCGGCCTAGTTCGTGTTGTTGCAGGTGAAGAACGGGTGCGAATGGTCTTCAGCCTTGAGGGGCCTCCGGGAGGTGGAGAGACAAGTAGGCTCATTTCGAGGGACCCGGTGGACAGCGGGACTAGGTGCGGGCCACATGGTGGTGAGACAAGCAAGACGAAGTCGTGGACGATCGAGCCGGTGCACGGTGGCGGTCGAGTCAAGAGGCTTGGCGGGAGGCCGGGCCAATCACGCGGGGTTTGGTAGTTTGCCCACAAAACCATTGGAGGACGGTTTCTTGGTTTGGGCCTCAAAACCAAGTCCGAAGGCCCAACGCGATGGAGACGAGATCCGGGCATGTCAGGAAGCTTTGAAGCAGAGGACACGCGGCGGGATCGCATGGCTTGCGTCGGGAGGACGTGCGGTGCGGCGAAGGCGTGGCCGTCCGATGGCAAGACCCACAAACATTACATAAATGCCCCTGCGTGGGTTGTATCGCCAGTAGTTGAGTTAGGGGTAGTCGAGTCATTTACCACACCGGCGGGACCTGATATATAAGCCATGAGTGTGTGTGGATGGCTCTCTCTCTCTCTCTCTCCGCGACTTAGGGTTTCATCCCCCCTTCCATTTCTCTTTTTCCTAGACTATTTTCTTCTCCATTTTCTCTAGGCTAGCATGAGAGCTTCATGAGAGATTTGTTGAGAGGGATGGATGCTAGGGCGGCATGCTAGACCTTGTGAATCTTTCCTGGTTTGTATAGAAGATTCGACGTTGTGAATTTTGTGGTCTTTTTCGTGTTTGTTTTTGGTGCCTTTGTTCTTGGTGTGGTTCCGCAGATTTGAGTGGGTTTCTCTCCGGATTTCTTTGAGGGGATCATGGGTGAGTGCCTTGTGCCTCTTTGTGGATGATCTTGACCCTTCAAATGCCGGATTTGGCCTTTGATTCGTTGACTTTTGGATGAACCCTAGGTCATTGTGTTCTTGGCAAGGATTTGCGATTTCGGGAGTTGTAGGGAGTTTGAGACCGTAATTGTTGGGGCATAACCTCTCCTTGGGGTGTTCATCATCTCCCCAAAATTTCGTCTCAAGACTCCAAGTGGTTTGGGAGATCCTTCGATCGAAAGTTTGGGGCGATTTCGCGGGCAGTTTTCTGGGATGTCCCGGGTGATCCGGTCACCTGTGCCGGGTGACCCGAAGGGGGTAGGTTGATGCGGTCATTTGTGCCCGGGCGACCCGGTTCGGCTCTGTAAGGCTCAGGGTGACCCGGTCACTTGTGCCGGTTGACCCGGTAGGTCTCAGCCTTCTTCGTTGATTGCTCAAGTTCTTTCGTGTTTGCTTCCGCTTTGCTTCCTAGTCTTTCAAGCTTTGTTCCTAAGGTATCAAGAGAGGTTTGTGTGTGCTTCCGCTTGGTTGTGTGTGACTCGGAGTTGCGATTGGGATATAGGCCGAGTTCTTTTGAGAAAGAATTTTCATCGGCTCCCATTCACTCCCCCCCTCTCTGGTTCGCCGTTTCGGTCCTTCAAACCTCCATTGCTCTCCTCCTTTGTCTCCACGACGGTTGAGGGAGTTCTGAGTGGCCTACCGATCTCAGAACAACCCTAGGTGCACTGTGTTGGAAATATGCCCTAGAGCCAACTGGATTTGATCCACTAGTGGACTCAGATGGATTTGATCCATTATGGTGTAAAAGTCCTAATGGGCCACAAATGTTGTAAAGCCCATTAGCATTGGAAGGGGTACACCATCTATTAGTCCCATATTGCCAATGGGCGATGGTGTGGGGGGCTTTCCTCCCAATAAATATGGACCACACCCCTCCTGAAAAGACACAACTTTGTCAAGTAGCAACCGCGCTGCCAACGCTCTCTCTCCTCGTCGCACTCGCGGACCTAGCAGTCCGGCGTGCGTCGCTTCCTTCTCCGTACGTGTGGATACCTTGGAGGTGCTACATCTGGAGCACTTGGATCGGATGAGCCGCACGTGCAAGTCAAGAAGGACGTGAGCAACTGCACTGCCTGCTACCCTCGACGCGTTCGTCTACATCGAGACGGTTCCGCTGCATCTGCGCGTCTAGTGGTAATCCCGTGATCTCCGACGACGGCGGTTCTCGTTTTGCGGGGGAAAATTTTGTTTTGCGCTAGCGTAGCCACCCCGTTTCCCTTCAGTGGTATCAGAGCCTTAGCTGCTAAGTTTTAGATTCGGGATGTGTGCATATAGAGATATGCAGATGTAGATCAAAGTTTTGATCGGCTTCGTGTTCTTGACGTGATGGTCGTGTAACGAATTACTCCTACCGGTCGGAATTCCGCCATCAGAGTTAAGTGATACACGTAAACCCGATCACAACGAGAAGGAGATCAATTGGATTGGTCGAATCGAAGCTAGGTCAAGTGCCGGGCGCATGGGATGCGTGGCGGTGGCGGATTGGATCTCTACGGCACTCGGGAAAAACCAGAAAATATACAGTTCGGTAAAACAGTCATAACTTTTCGTGGTTAACTCGGATGAAGACGTTTTCTATACGAAAATTGATCTACAGAAAATTTTACACATGTGATAAACCAGCTTTGCTGGTCTCGGCGAAATTAGTTTTGCCAAATTCGGCTTGCAAGATGGGTTTTCGGGCGTTTTAAGTTTGGACGTCGGAATTGCGATAATCTGTTTTGCGAGGTTTTGTAATCGGTATGGCCTATATGTGTATGTGATGCATGTGTGTAATTTTTTTTCGTGACCTGCGTGTCACGCATAAGGCAATACGGCTGGAGCCACATGTATTGTCAAAATTAATGTAATGGTCTGCGTACCAAATTTGTGATGATCTAATACGCGATTGTGTAACTTTCATTACTAGCACGCGTTAGATAGTTCTTGGAGGACTCACCACATGGAGGATGGCACACACAGATCATGGAGATGGAGATCAACATGATGTACAGGTCAATGGAGATGGAGATCACCATGCGACAATAGGCCATACCGTGTTACAACTGTGTGAATGTCGTTCTTACCGTTCTACTTTTACATGCGACAATGTTATTTTCTTGCGTGTGATGTTACGAGTAGAACGATCCCTTTGGAATTTTAAGTTAACATGCCCTCCCGACACTTGCCACCGTCCCACGTCTCGTACAATTAGTGGTGGGTCTATGAAATTAGGGTGCCACTAGTTTTCCTTGACTAGACGGGTTTGTATCGGATACTTACACGCATAAGTGTTGGTTTACTTATCAAAGTCATCTTAACGGTTAAGGACTTTGGGGCATAAAGGTTGGGAGCCTAGACATAGAGATGTCACCCAACAACGGGAGTCATATGTGATATGATTAGCAAAGAGTTGCTTACCGATCTACCTTGTTTACTAGCGGTGACGCAAAAGCTCACTAGTAGACTTGTTAGTTGTGGATTCCGAATCACTAAGTATCAATGTGGGGATATTGATTTTAGTGGGAGTAAATTCTTTTATTTTACTCGGTCATGGATATTTTGTCTTAGTATTTTGCATTTATTATTTTGTTGTAGATGGCACCTAGTAAGGAATTTTCTTTGCGTACGATCCTTGAGAAGGACAAGTTGAATGGAACGAACTATACGGATTGGATCCGTAACCTTAGAATTATTCTCAAGGCTGAGAAAAAGGAAGAGGTTCTAGACACCCCTTTACCCGATGAGCCTGATGAAAATGCAACACTCGCTGTAAAGAACGCTTACAAGAAGGCATGGGATGTCGATCTTGAAGTGGGTTGCCTTATGCTTGTGTGTATGGAACCTGACTTGCAAATGCAGTTTGAGTCAGTCCATGTGCACGATATGGTCGTGGCACTCAATGATATGTTCGCCACACAGGCTAGGACTGAAAGGTTCAATGTCTCTAAAGCCTTTGTGGAGTGCAAATTGGCGAAGGCGCGCCGAGGGACCACATGTAATCAAAATGGTTGGTTACGTTCAAAGGTTGGAGAAGCTAGGCTTCCCACTGGGCAAAGAGTTGTCCACTGATTTCATTCTCACATCTCTTCCGCCTAGCTATGGGAACTTCATCTCGAACTACCATATTCATGGGGCGGAGAAGGGCTTGAATGAACTGTGTGGTATGCTAAAAACGAAAGAGAGTGACATCAAGAAAGGCACCGCGGCGGTCATGTGATGGCGATCCAAAACAAGCCGACCTTTAAAAGGAAGGGCAAGTCTTGGAAGAAGAAAGGCAAGGCCAAGGATAAGATCCCCATGCCAAACCAGACGCCCAAGGCCAGTCCAGCTGCCAATGCTGAATGTTTTCATTGTAAGGAAATTGGTCATTGGAAAAGAAACTACAAGTTGTACCTAGCTTCTTTGAAGAACAAGGGAAGCAAGGGTACTTCCACTTCAGGTACACTTCATGTTTATGTTACAGATCATGTTTTCCTCGCTAATACTGTCATTAATTCTTGGGTATTTGATACCGGATCGGTTGCTCACATTTGCAATTCGACACAGGGAATGATAAGAAGTAGAAGCGTTGGAAAAGGAGAAGTTGATTTCCGCGTGGGCAATAATGCAAGAGTTGCTACGTTGACCGTCGGGATGATGCAACTCCACCTCCCGTCAGGATTTATTATGGATTTGAATAATTGTTATTTTGTTCCTAGTTCGAGTTGAAACATTTTATCCCCTTCATGTTTGATGAAGGATGGTTATTCATTTGCGAGTGAAAACAATGGTTGTGTGATCTCTAAGGATAATATGTTTGTGGCTTGTGCATCCATTGTGAATGGCTTATTTCTTTTAAATCTTGATGATTCACCTATCTGTAACATAAGTGCTAAAAGGTCTCGACCTAATGATTTAAGTCTTACCTACATATGGCATTGTCGTTTGGGTCACATCAGTGAAAAGCGCATGAAGAAGCTCCATAACGATGGACTTTTAACTTCGTTTGATTTTGAATCCTACGAGACATGTGAAGCTTGTTTGCTAGGCAAGATGACCAAGATGCCTTTCTCAGGTTTTCCAGAGAGAGCCTCAGACTTCTTTGGAACTCATACATACGGATGTGTGCGGACCATTGAGTACGACGGCTAGAGGTGGATACCAATACTTCATAACGTTCACTGATGATTTAAGTAGATATGGTTATGTCTATTTAATGAAGCACAAGTCTGAAACTTTTGAAAAGTTCAAAGAATTTCAGAGTGAAGTAGAAAATCAACGTGGCAAGAAAATCAAGACCTTGTGTTCTGATCGTGGAGGTGAGTATTTGAGCCATGAGTTTAGCAGTCATCTAAAGAGTTGCAGAATTGTTCCACAACTTACGCCACCTGGAACACCTCAAAAAAATGGTGTATCCGAGCGACGTAATCGAACCTTGTTGGACATGGTCCGATCAATGATGAGCCAGTCGGACCTACCATTGTCATTTTGGGGTTATGCTCTAGAAACCGCAGCTTTCACTTTAAATAGGGTACCTTCTAAGTCCGTAGTTAAGACACCATATGAGATGTGGACCGGTAAGACTCCCGGTTGTCTTTTACGAAAATTTGGGGTTGTGAGGTTTATGTGAAGAAACTTCAATCGGATAAATTAACACCTAAATCGGACAAGTGCATATTCGTGGGATATCCAAAGGAAACCTTGGGATATTATTTCTACAACCGGTCAGAAGGCAAAGTGTTTGTCGCTCGGAACGGCGTTTTCTTAGAGAAAGAGTTTCTTAAAAGAGAAAAATGTAGACAGAAGGTGTATCTTGAAGAAGTTCAAGATGAGCCGGTTGGGCAAGATTTCACAATTGATGCTAATGTAGCTGAACGAGTTGAGATGCCCGTGGCAAGAGAAACACCACCACCACAAAGGTCTGAAAGGGCACGTCGCGCAACTGATAAGCTCAATCTCATGATCGCGGGAGAGCGCGACATATTGTTGTTAGACAATGATGAACCTATGACATATGCGGAAGCAATGATGGACCCAGATTCCGAGAAATGGCAAAGTGCCATGAGATCCAAAATAGATTTCATGGATAACAATCAAGTTTGGAACTTGGTTGACCCGCCAGATGGTGTTAAACCCATAGAGTGCAAATGGATCTATAAGAAGAAGAGGGACATGGATGGAAATGTTCACATCCATAAAGCTCGACTTGTTGCAAAAGGTTTTCGACAAGTTCAAGGAGTTGACTACGACGAGACATTCTCACCCGTAGCGATGCTTAAATCTATTCGGATCATTCTAGCTATAGCCGCATATTTCGATTATGAGATATGGCGGATGGATGTCAAAACAGCTTTCCTAAATGGAAATCGACCGAGGATGTGTATATGACACAACCTTGAGGGATTTGTTGATCCAACCAATGCTGGGAAGGTGTGCAAACTTCAAAAATCCATTTATGGATTGAAGCAAGCATCTCGGAGTTGGAACCTTCGCTTTGATGAGGTGGTAAAAGGGGTTGGCTTCATTCAGAGTGAAGAAGATCCTTGTGTTTACAAGAAGGCAAGTGGGATCTCTGTAGTATTTCTAATCTTATATGTGGATGACATATTACTGATTGGAAATGACATTCCTATGCTTGAGGCCGCTAAGACCTCATTAAAAAATAGTTTTTCAATGAAGGACTTAGGTGAGGCGACATACATTTTGGGCATCAAAATCTATAGAGATAGATCAAAAAGGCTTATAGGATTAAGCCAAGACACTTACATTGATAAAGTGTTGAAAAGGTTCAACATGGAAGAGGCAAAGAAAGGGTTCTTGCCTATGTCACATGGCATACATCTTAGCAAGACTCAAGACTCAGTGTCCTTCGACAACTGATGAGCGGGAACACATGAGTAGAATACCGTATGCTTCGGCCATCGGATCTATTATGTATGAAATGATATGTACACGTCTAGATATTTCGTATGCACACAGTATTACAAGCAGATACCAATCTGATCCAGGTGAGGGTCACTGGACAGCGGTTAAAAATATTTTTAAGTACTTAAGAAGGACTAAAGGCATGTTCCTAGTCTATGGAGGTGAGGAGGAGCTCGTTGTAACGGGTTACACCGATGCTAGTTTCCAAACCGACCAAGACGATTCAAAGTCGCAATCGGGATACGTATTTACGATAAATGGTGGAGCTTTGTGAGTGGAAGAGTTCTAAGCGAGGAGACGGTGGCTGATTCTACAACGAAGCGAGTACATCGCGGCTTCGGAAGGCTACGAAGGAGGGTGTTTGGATAAGGAAGTTCCTTTACGAACTTGGTGTGTTTCCGAGTGTCTCTAGCCCATTGGATCTTTATTGTGACAACAATGGGGCTATTGCGCAAGCAAAGGAGCCAAGGAACCACCAAAAGAATAAACATGTACTGCGGAAATTTCATCTGATACGAGAGATCGTTAGACGAGGTGATATCAAGATATGCAAAGTACACACAGATTTGAATGTTGCAGATCATTTGACAAAACCCCTTCCACAGCCTAAGCATGAGGCGCACATGAGAGCTATGGGTATTAGATATATTATATAGATTAGCTCAAGTGCAAGTGGAAGGATGTTAGAAATATGTCCTATAAGGAATCATAGAGATGATTATATTTCATTATATCCATGTCACTTGGTTCTTTTATTGAATATCCATGAAAGGCGACTTGTATTTGATTGACAATTATGTGAATTGTTTGTGAAACTCTTTTACTTGTATGGTTATTCAAAAGTTGTCCCTAGTATGAGTTAATGACTAGCACATGAATTAGTTGATGACTATGTTTCACAAGTCATGAACATGGAGATGTATAACTAATAATGTGGGCACATGTATGACATGGGGCTGGACTGACCCAATTTGAGACCTTGTTCTCTGTTTACACAACGTATACGCTATGTCCTTAGACTTGAGATTGTCGCATGTACTCAAGATGTGAATTGATCTACTTAGGGGCCATCAACCGCTACTCCGTAACTAGGTAGTCATAAAGATGACTTTCGGGTTTGTCAGGAAGCATGCTGTGAGGCATGGTCAATCAAGATAGAATTTGCCCCTCTACTTGAGAGAGATATCTCTGGGCCCCTCGAGTGATCGGATCAAGAAATGCATGGCCGTCTTTGGGTTAAGGGTTAACCCCCTTTTGATGATCCGAATCACGGTGTCGAGAAAGAGAGGTCGGCTTGGAGCTAGACCAAATATCGTGAGGCAAAGGGAATAGCATGTATGAATTGTTGTGATGGTTTGTCGATAAGATCTTTACGTATGCATAGGAGTTGACACGTCTTGCTAGAGGCCGCTATCAACTATTGATCGAGTAGTGTACTCGGGTCAAGTCTATGTGTACGTGAACCTATAGGGTCACACACTTAAGGGGTTGGAAGCCGGATGAGGATGAATATACTTGCATAGTTGACTCTAGTGCAAGTGGGAGACTGTTGGAAATATGCCCTAGAGCCAACTGGATTTGATCCACTAGTGGACTCAAATGGATTTGATCCATTATGGTGTAAAAGTCCTAATGGGCCACAAATGTTGTAAAGCCCATTAGCATTGGAAGGGGTACACCATCTATTAGTCCCATATTGCTAATGGGCGATGGTGTGGGGGGACTTTCCTCCCAATAAATATGGACCACACCCCTCCTGAAAAGACACAACTTTGTCAAGTAGCAACCGCGCTGCCAACGCTCTCTCTCCTCGTCGCACTCGCGGACCTAGCAGTCCGGCGTGCGTCGCTTCCTTCTCCGTACGTGTGGATACCTTGGAGGTGCTACATCTGGAGCACTTGGATCGGATGAGCCGCACGTGCAAGTCAAGAAGGACGTGAGCAACCGCACGCTCTGCTACCCTCGACGCGTTCGTCTACATCGAGACGGTTCCGCTGCATCTGCGCGTCTAGTGGTAATCCCGTGATCTCTGACAGCAGCAGTTCCTGTTTTGCGGGGAAAATTTTGTTTTGCGCTAGCGTAGCCACCCCGTTTCCCTTCACACTGTTCCCGATGGGGTCCCTCCCGGAGCAGCGAATCTAGGTTTTCGGCGTTCCTCCTGTCCAAGGCGGTTAGACCAGCTCCCCCAGGCGGTTAGACCGGCCTGTGCTGGGAGGTCCGGCGAGTTGATTTTCGACGATCGCGCGATCTAGCGCATTCTTGTGTTTGACCGAGAAAAGCGTCAATAGATTTCTTCTAATCCGGGATCATGTACAAAGAAGGCTAAAGTAGAGTTTGTCAAGAGTGATGAGCAACTTGGTCATGTTCAGACTACACAGCCGCACGAAGTGGATTCCAATTCGGAGAGCTCGTTGTTGCCCACTTCTATGTCTGTCAGCGACATGCAGTTGGAGAGCTCCGGCTCCGGTAAGCAGTGACAAATCCAGCGGTGGGGCGGGCGGGGCTCAAGCCCCCCTACCGCAGGAAATCCAATGGAGCTCCCTCTAAGCCCCTCCTATGAATTTGAGGGAGAAGAACGAGGGAAGGAGAGAATTCTTCTAGAAAATATACCTAAGAAAAGAGAATAAAGTGGTTCGTTTTCTTTCTATACGAAAAAAGACGACGATTTACTTTCCAAAATGGAATCTTTGCCCTTCGCATGCTTCCATGGAATGACGGAATTCCCCTTGCTTAGTTTTCACTCCGCTCGCGCGTGGCACTCCTTGCTTGCGGAGCGGCATATCGGAAAAAGAAGGATTGACTTTCTATACGGGCCCGTCCCCTCTTACCCCTAACTAACGATTATGCTGCTCTAACCTTTTTGTACTAGAGGAAGAAGAAGGAGAAGAAAGTTCCCTCTAAATTTATTCTTATATCCATCACTGCCGGTGAGCTTGTTTGCTGAGGTGAAGCTGCTGGGTTCGACGGTGTTTAGCGACGGGTCGAAGAGCACGACTGCATAAGCTCCTTGGTATGGTGCCGACGGGCTGGTTCTGCCACATACACACTGACACACGAGTATCGGCTGGAGCTTGGAGCCTTAAAAATGCATAGGCCAGAAAATTAGACTTGTAAGATATAATATTACACGTCTGCAAGCTCCACATATGTTGCTATAGGTCTTTTTTGTTGGGTATTTTCCACATATATTGCTATAGGTCTTTTTTGTTGGGTATTCGAAAAATTCAAACACCTGTACAGAAAGTAGAAAGTAGGAAAAAGTATTTCTGTATTTGAGAAAAATATATCAATACTTTACATGGGGCAAGGGCTCACCTCTTATAGTGCCCGCACGACACTTTTACATTCCAAAACTGCCCTCGCACATTCAACATCTTCGAGGAATTTTGAGGTACAGAAATGTCTAATCACCATTTTTATTTACATAATTACCCTTTAGAGCTCACGCTTCTTGTGTGTTCACCTTCCTTCTTTGTCACAACATTGACCAATTCTACCTCGAAGATCAATATATTATCCAGAATTCGACCAGCTTCCTTGCCATGTACTTCACTCGTGCTGACGTTATCTCTAAAGGTGCTGATGTCGTTTTTGGTGACTCCCTCGTTTTCTTGTTTCATCAAGCTCTGATGACGGGCATCGCTTCCTGTAGCCACCCAAACCATCTTGATGTATTTCACATAACCCCCCATTCTTGCACCCTGCGAACATGTAAAGAATAAGTGGTTTTCGAGAGATTTTGTTTCCTTGCAGGGTTAGAAGAATTTCAGGATTTTGGTAACTTTCAACAAGAATGACGTCACTTCCGCCTTTCATCTCGCAAGGGGGGGGGGATATTCTCTTACTCCGAGGTTCATGCAAGTTTGGGGAATGTTGGAAAACACCCACTTACAAAACTTCGATTCCTCGAATTTCTTTGAGAACCTGATTTTTACGCCAAAAAACCTTTGAGCCTCGTTCTTAGAAAACCGTTATCAGGCCATTTTCTGGTTCGAAGAATAGACTCATTCTTGTTTTAATTGAATTAACCCACATCAAACCCTTGGCAATAACGTTACCGTAGTTTCTTAGAAAAGCCTTTCCTCTGATGGCTCGAGGGTGATCCAATTTGGTTGATTCCCCAACAGTAGCCCTTCGTGGAAACAGGTCGACTCCGACGATCTGATTCTGCGAAAAGATGATTTTTTCGAAAAAACATCACCCTCGAGTGTTGGAGACACACGCTGTGATGTATTTGAGTGACGGTTGGGCTTTTCGGTTTACCCGATGCGCCGCTTCGTGCCCCTCTGTTGCCTATAAAAAGGGGCCGCGGTGAAATAATTTCACCGTCCACCGCTTTCGAGAAATTTTCGAATTCTTTTGTTGTTGTGGATTGCTCGCCTTGGTGTTCTAGGAATCGCTTTTCAGAGGTAACCAACTATTTCTTTGATTCTATACATTCTACTTTGATTACCTCAGTTGTGCTTGAAAAACCTTTGAAGTAAAAAAAAGAAAACATATGAATAGGTGGCTTGTGTCATTAAAATTGCAAGATTAAAGACGAAGGAAGAGTTGGAGGCTGAAGGATTGTCGCCGATTTATGAAAATCCATTAATTTCTAGATCGGGTGATAATGAATCTCAAGAAGAAGGCAAAGTTGGTGACTCTAGGCAAATCCATCCAATGTTGATGCTAGTCTCGAGGATTTGGTGGAATCAGAAGCACAATATCCACTTATGGTGATTTTTGGATCCACTCTTGTTTCAAAAAATATGATTAAAATTTATGAAGAAAAATGGTACTTTCCTGTTGCGCTGGATGAGCACCGGCTGGAGAGGAGACTCCCAATCCTCGACCGAATGAGGTAGTTCTTTTCAAGGCTTTCTTCACTGTTGGACTTAGATTTCCATGTTATTTGAATCTACCAACGGTTCTTGATTGCTATGGAGTTCAGCTGCATCAACTTACTCCAAATGCAATAGTACTTCTTTCGAAGTATTTCTGGATCAAAAATCCTTTGACAGTGTCATTAGTGCCAACTGTTTCACGAGATTATTCGATCTTCATTACCAAAATAAGATTATCTGGTTTAGCGATGAGAAACTCTATGAGGGTCACTATGGTTGTTGTACATTCAAAGCCCATCGGAAGATCAAGAAAGTCAACCGGATTGAACTATCTCCATGTCACAACAATAAATGGGATAATGATTGGTTGAAATACTGGTATTATGTTGATTTGAGCATGGAAGAATCCTTCAACCTTGGAACATCTCCCAGCTCGTTTTCTTCTGAGATTGGTCCGCTGAGCATCATCTACAACGTTCCATTCATTAAGGATGCGGATTTAAAGAAGAGTGAAGATAAATTTATGCTGGCTTGTTCTATCTGCGAAGGCCGATATATTGTTGAAGAATATGTTGTTGCAGAAATTTGTCCTTTGTCTCATGCCTGGAAGCCAAACAACATTGTTTATCTCAAAGTTTCTTGGTACCATACGGTTGTTACCTTCCCTCATTTTTGATTCAGACTCGCAGATCAAGGACCGAAGCGGCGAACCAGAGAGGGGGGAGTGAATGTGAGCTGATAAAAATTCTATTCAAGAATTCGGCCTATGAACCCGATTTCACTCGTGCACCTCCACAAGCTTCTCTTGCCAAGTCCATGCAACCACTGGAGTGCTACTGGACCTAGGAGTAAGACCCAACCGATGGCCACTCGACAACACGCAGCGGAAAACAACTCGAGCACCTGCTGCCAGAGAAAAACCGGTCATGCCGGTTACAGAAACCGGCTAGACCGCTTCTGTGGGACTTAGCCTTTCAACAGGCAGGGGAAACCGGTCAGACCACCGGTCAGGCCGGTTCTGTCCAGAACTCCCCAGAAACCCTTCCGAGAGAAAACCTGCCTCAAGAACCTCTCCTCCTCTAAACAAGAACAGCCATAACACGACAAAGACTTTCTCCCTTAGAAACTCTTCACAACAGCCCACAGGGCTAAACCGGTCAGACCAGTTTGGGAAACTGGTCGGACCAGTTTGCCTGGACAGTCGAGAAGAACACAGCCCGCGGGAAAAACTCAAAACTCCGAGTGATCGATCTCCCAATTCGTTCCACGGATCAAAGTGAGACTTTGGGGACAGATGGGGTACCTCGTGGGCTACCTTTGGCTAGAAGCTCGGTCCCCAAAACCCACTCAATCAAGAGGAATCGGAAGTCAACCCTCAAGAACACCTTCCCATGGAAACCACCGAAATCAACCAAATTGAAGCCGTTTCGGAGGGTTTGTTGGATCAAGATCACCAAGAAAAGAGGCACAAGGTCCTCATACGTGACATCCAACAAGAATCCCTCAAAGAAACACCCTCAAAACTTCCCCATGGAAATTCCAAGAAAAAGCTCCGAAAATCACCAAAAAGGAAAAATGGGAGGAACACAACAAGCCTTGAGGAACCACGCTGAATCATCTATACATACCATGAAAGGTTCATACAAGGTCTAGCTTCCACCCGATCATCCTTCCCTCTCACAAGATCTCACCATGAAGCTCTCAAGCTAGTCCTAGAAATCCTAAGGAAAACAGGAAGGGAAAATAGGAAAACCAAATGATCTAGAGTTCCAAGAGTTTTTTTGCCATCCTCTCACCCCTTGGGTTATATGGAGGCAATCCGAAAGGCTAAAAAGCACCTAAAGCCTAAACTAGGACACACACCCACCAAGGGTACTTTGGGAAATTGTCTTCGTAGCACCATCCGACGGATGCCCGGCGACCGCACTTCGCATAGCCTCAACGCAAGCCTTGCGATCCCGACGCGTGTCCTCCGCCTCGAAGCTTCCGGTGCCCTGCGACGCCAAACCGGTCAGACCGGTTCTCCAAACCGGTCAGGCCGGTTTTGGCCTGACAGCCACGCCCAGTCTTCGGCTTCGGCTTTGAAGGACTGATACGGCGAACCAGAGGGGGGGGAGTGAATGGGAGCCGATAAAAATTCTTCTCGAAGGAGATGGAAACTCCAACAAGATGAACACGGCTTCCAACACACGTCTCCGACTCACTACCCAAGTTGGCCAAGCCCACGTAGCCACTGGAGTGCCACTGGACCTAGGAACCAACACACAACCTTCCGACCCGAGAACGCAGCGGAGCACCAAACCTCAAGTTCACTGACCAACACCGGTCAGACCGATGAGCACCATCGGTCAGACCGGTCCCTGCTGGTGAGAGTTGACGACTTCCACTAAGTGGCTTCACACTGGTCAGGCCGGTGGAACACACCGGTCAGACCGGTCTAAGCCTGAAACCCCCCAAATCACCAAACAGGCCTACCAACCTCCAAACTGATCCAAACTCGAAACAGCCCCAACACAGGACAACAGCAAATTCACCCAGACGTTCACCCGAGCAAAAACCCACCAAGGGTTGCACCGGTCAGACCGGTCAAAAGCACCGGTCAGACCGGTGTAGCCTGGGCAGCTCGGGATGAACAACACCCGCCGGTCAACTCCCCAAAATCCAAACCTCGATCTCCCGAATCGCTCCACGGACTTGAACAAGACTTTGGGGGTAATAGGAACACCTCATGAGGAGTCCATAGCCAAGTTTAATCCCACCAAAACTTGTCCAAAAAGGAGGAATCAAAGAAATCCCGCCAAGAACACCTCTAACCCTAGAACTCGGAAAACCCCAAAATCGAGCCTCTTTACTCAGGGATTTGGGAGGGGAATCACAGTCCAAAGAACCACGAAGGGTTCCCACAAATTTCCCCCATCAAATCCCCAAGAGCAAGGTCCCGAAAACACCCCAAGGAAAACACCAAGAGAGGGCTCCGAAAATCACCACCAAGAACAACCGGGAACAACACAACAAGGCCTTGAGGAACCACGCCGAATCATCTATACATACCACAAAGGTTCATACAAGGCCTAGCTTGCTGCCCGATCATCCAACCCTCTCACAAGATCTCACCATGAAGCTCTCAAGATAGTCCTATGGAAATCCTAAGAAAATAGGAAGGAAAAATAGGAAAGCAAATGAACTAGGGTTCCAAGAGATGGCTGCCATCCTCTCACCTCATGGGTTATATGGAGGCAACCGAAAGTCTAAACTACCCTTACTTAATAACCAGGGATACAAGCCCCTCAAGGGAGGTTTTGGAAGTCTTCATGTCTTCTCCATCGGACGGATGCCCGGCGACCGCACCCTGCGTAGCCTTGACGCAAGCCATGCGATCCCGACGCGTGTCCTCCGCTTCGAAGTCTCCGGACTGCGTCGTCGCACACCGGTCAGACCGGTGTGTTAACACCAAAATTTGGTAAGGAGTCTGACTTGTGGGTCTAGCTCAGTCAGGAGTCCGTCTGGCGGAAGGAGGGTTTCTTCAGATGCATTCGGCAGAAAGATCCGCGGTCGGCTATTTGCTTCCGTTCGGCAAAAGAACAGTTGAGCTGATTTCGCGGGATTGCATGGTGACGTGGCTCAAGCAGGGAGGACGAATGGATGGATAAGCGACCAAGCTTAGAGATAAATTAGGTATCGAATCCATTAGAGGATGTGCTTGACAGGGTATAAATATGAGCCCTGGTTGTATGTAAAACATATACACAATCATTCTCAATACAAACCAGCTTTACACCAAACCCTAGAGTCCATTTGTCGTGTCGTCGAGTTCTTCGAGAGGGTTCATCGATCCGTCGACCTCCGTGAGTACCGGCAACCTTGTATCATATCTAGTATCATGCGGTGGATTTAGATCTGATGCAAGTAGTCTTGTTACCATGCTTAGTGTCATGCGGTAGATTCAAGCTTGGTTCAAGAGGGTTTCTTGTTAGGTCATGAGCCATGCGGTAGGCTAAGATCTAGCTTGAAGCTAGTTATCGGCTCGATTGGATTTTGGCAAGATCCAATGGATTCATTAAGTTACCCCGTGTTGCTTTGAGTTTTTGCTTTACGTTTAAATTCATGTGACACCTCTTTGCCCAATCTAGATGGGTTTGGATTGGCTTTATACCTTTTAGTGATCCTTATGCAAGTCAAGTTCGTGCTTTGGGTTGATTCAACACGTGGATCACGTACTCTTCGAATAGCCGAAATCGAATCGATCTAGGTTGTTACGTGTTGCGGGTTCAAGCTTGCCAATGTTCGTATAAATCTTGAAAGAACTAAGTATCACGCGGTAGATGCAGGTTTTGGGGTTGCTTTGGAGCTAGTCATCTGGTGGATTAGATTTCAAATCAATCTGATAGATTTATCTCGCTTGGTAATGTTCGTTCCTTCTTCATGGACCCCGAATCGGCTGTTCAGCCGTATTCGGTTATGTTTGTCACGAGTAGAACACGTGTGTAAGTCATGCTTTAAATAATGTATGCTTTTAGCTTTCCATACTTAGATTGTATCATGCGGTGGATAGATTTATTTGTGGAAAGTGGTGTGATCCCCATGCAAGTTGTATCATGCGGTGGATAGATTTGTTTGGCATCGTACCCGACGGGTTTTAAAGTACCTAGACATGCGGTAGACTAGTGCTTTGGATCTATGCATGCTTGTTTATTACATGTTTATGCTTGTGCTTTACTTTATTTATTTATTTAATGCTGATCATCACGGGGATCGGTTATGGACTTGTGCACGTGCATCTTTGCCTAAACAAAGACCGATCGCTGTCATGCTTGCGTCATCCATTCGGCTATGTTACTTTTCCTTACTTAAGCTCCCGAATGGTGTCAGTTTGCTGGCAGATAGCTTTCTATAGCTATATGTCATCTTACCTGGCTTCGTGGCTGTAAATATGGAACTGTCTGGTACCACCCGGCAAGTTCCAAGCTTTGGTATCTAACTACTTTATCTTTTGTTAATTTTCAGAGAAAATTGACTGGCACGTCTCGTGATTCCTTGCGCGTGTGAAGCCAGCTTGTTCGGCTTGCTGTGTGCTTGGCGCTAGGTGCACATTTTGTGTCAACACACTTTTTGGCACGCCCACAGCCGAAAAGATCAAGATGCTTGAGATCGCAGATGTCATGGATGTCAACATTGAAGATCTCTCCCTTGAACAGCGGCAGCAGCTCCAGGACGCCGTGGACCAATTCCAGCAGAAGTGTATGCTGTCCTTCAAGAAGAACAGGATGGCGTCCCGTACCTGAAAAACGAGATGCCCAGGGTATTGTTGCCGGGGGAGAGCGACGCCACGACCTAGCAGGAGAAGGAGGAATGCATACAAGCGTTCCGGGACGCCGCGGACCACATCTTGAGCAGGCACCACAAAGCTTTCCTTGGTGCGTTCAAACAGATGATGGTAGCTGTCTTCGGTCCAGGCATGGAGCAGGCATTCAGCAAGGCACCCACCCAAGGAGGCACCGTGGAGTTGGGCGAATCTAGTTCTCAGCCGCCAATGCAGAGCCAGCCAGCCCAGCCTCCTCCTCAGAGCGCCGGGAGTCAAGCTTTCCAGCCTCCTCCACAAGGTGCGGGGGGTCAGCCATCTCAGCCCCCGCTGCAGGCCGTAGGAGGACGACTAGTTCAGCCACCACCACAGGGCAGCACGGGCCAACCTGTGCAACAGCCGAACCCGTACCAACCCACATACGGGGAGTTGGCGTTCGGCTCGCCTGGGGCCCCGCTTGCTTCCGGCCACAGGATTGCTCCAGCGAGCAACTGGCTACAGAGGAATCTCTACGGCGGAGGCTACCACGAGGTGGGGAACTACGGTGCCATAGACGCCTTCCCGCATCCGGGTTACGCACCAGCTGCAGGCGCACAGGAGGACGACGCCCTGGCGCAGAAGATGGTCGAGTTGATGCAGAATCAGTTCGGCCTCAAACCGAAAATGCAGGGACCAGCCTACACGCCGTCGTTCCCAGAGTGGTACTTCAACGTGCTCCTTCCGCCAAGGGTAAAACCTCCGACGGAGTTCACAAAATTTTCCGGGCAGGACGACACGAGCACGGTGGAGCACATTGCTCGCTACCTGATGCAGCTCGAAGAATGCTCGGCTGAGGAGGCGTTCAGGGTTAGATACTTCCCCGCGTCATTGATAGGCCCGGCATTCCAGTGGTTTTCATCTTTGCCCCCTAAGTCAGTTAGCACATGGAAGGAGCTGGAACGAAAGTTCCACGCCCACTATTTCAGCGGCAGCTCAGAGAAGAAGCTCATCGACCTCGCTACTCTAAAGCAGAGGCACAGTGAGACGCTCTTGGAATTTCTCAGGAGGTTCAGCGAAGTTAAGGGCATGTGCTTTTCGCTCAACTTGCCAGACGACCAGTTGGCTGACATGGCCATCGCCGGGATGCTGCCGGCCGTGCGTGAGAAGCTATTTGGCATGGAGTTCGACAATCTGGGGCAGCTGTCCCAAAAGCTATCGTTGATGAGCAACCAAGCGTACGGCTTCAAGAAGGATGCCAGGTTCGGCAAACAGCACGACGTGGCTGATATTTACAACCAGTTATTGGACAAGGCCGATCTGTTGGAGGATTCTGATGATGAACAAGACGTGGCTGCGACCGAGATCATGTGGGGAAAGGAGCCATTGACGATGAATCAGCGCTGGGTCAAACAGACCAAGGGCACCTACGACTTCGACATCACGAAAGCTGACAAGTTGTTTGAGCTCCTGGTAAAGGAAGGCCGAATCAGATTGCCTGAAGGGCATTCCATGCTTCGGCCCGATGGAGTCAAGGGGAAACGTTACTGTAGCTTCCACGACAGGGACTTGCACTCCATCAACGACTGCAGGGTCTTCAGGATGAGGATCCAAAAAGCCATCCAGGAGGGACACCTCAAATTTGATAACAAGATGAAGCTGGATGGCCATCCCTTCCCTCAGAACATGGTGGGCTTTTCCGTCAACATGGTGACGGCTGAGGAGAAGGGCAAGGTCAAAGTCTTGACCTCAGCCAGGGCTAGGCAGGATGGAGCAATGGACCTGGAGCGTCAAGTAACTTTGGAGCAGGTGCATGGTGAAGCCCCACGCGTTCTCAAGAGCCACGTCGAGATCGGGGAATCATCCAGAGCCAAGCCCAGGGTGACCATGCATATACTCCTCAGCAAGTGGCAGCGCCAGATGGAAAAGGAGCGCTACCAGAAGAGAAAGTACGAGGAGGAGAGGCGCAAAGCCGAAGAGGAAGCACACAGAAGGGACCTGGAGCAATACACGCGCGAGCAGGAGCGCGCGCACTGGGGATGTGTGTTCTTCAGGCATTGTTGGAATGAAGGTTTGAAGCTGCCCACGCTGAGAAACTGCCCTGAGTGCAGTGACAGGTATTTTGAGTATAGGCAGGAGACTTCCAATCGTCGATCCGTCCACGAAAGAATTGGAAGGATGCATCCTAGCGAGGATCGGCGCCAAAAAATTGAAATCATTGATCATCCCAGAAAAAGGCAGGCTGATTTAAGGTGGGCTGATCAAGAAGAAGACGAGGACGCATACATCTGGCAGAAGGGGCAATGGTGCCAGCCTGGCCTGAGGAAAAGTCAGAAGAGACGGGTCCAACGCTTGAGGAACCGCGAATTAAGGCAGGCTGGGATCCAGGCAAGGCAGGTGTGGCGTCCAAAGGATCAACCTGAAGGGTCAAAGCGCTCGGCTCCAACATGCATGGTATATTTTCTGCCGAATGAATTCATGGCTCCTGCTAATCAGGTTGTGCAGGAAGAGGCGTCCCTGGATGATGAGCAGGTTGAGGGGCTAATGGCGCAGCTGGTGCTAGCCAAGCAAGCTGTCTTCGACAAACTGGCCAAAAATCGACACATGAGGCCGCTGTACTTAAAGGGATATGTCAATGGCAAGCCATTGACCAAGATGTTTGTCGATGGTGGAGCGGCAGTCAACGTAATGCCGTACACCACCTTCAGGAAACTTGGCATGGGCCCTAGAGATCTGACGCCTACAAGCATAATACTGAATGATTTCACTGGGAATCCTTCAAATACCAAGGGATGCGCTCACGAGGATCTGATGATCGGGTCCAAGACGCTGCTCATGACCTTCTTTGTCATCGAAGGTAAAGGAGCCTACAGCCTACTGCTCGAACGGGACTGGATTCATGCCAATTGTTGCGTCCCATCCACCATGCATCAGCAGCTCATCCAATGGGTGGATGATGATATTGAGGTGGTCCAAGCAGATGACTCCGTGAGCGTTGCAAACATGGAACCAGCTTTCTGGGAGTATCAAGGCATTGATCGTTTCTCGTGGAAAGACGGGGAGAAGGTCTCGTTGAACTCGTCGGCGGCGATCAACGGCCGATTCAAGCAGTCGGCTCTTATAGCAATTTTTAATGGAGAACACCGTCGATGACACTGATGGCAAGCTGGGGCGAGGATTTATGTCGGCCGATAAATTAGAAGAAGTTGACATTGGAAGCGGAGACAAGCCAAGGCCGACGTTCATCAGCTCAAACTTGCAATCGGACTTCAGGGAGGAATTAATCAAGCTACTCAAGGAATATAAAGATTGCTTCGCCTAGGATTATTCGGAGATGCCTGGACTGGTTCGTTCCATCGTTGAGCATGGGTTGCCAATCAAATCTGGTTTCAAACCATACAAGCAACCACCCCGGAAAATCTACAAGGATGAAGTATTGACCGATGTGAAGAAAGAAGTTGAAAGATTACTTGATGCAAAGTTCGTTCGGCCATGCAGATACGCGGAGTGGATTTCTAACATTGTCCCTATTTACAAAAAGAATGGAAAGATGAGGGTTTGCATAGATTTCAGGGACTTGAACAGAGCTACTCCGTTGGATGGCTACACCATGCCTATTGCCGATTTATTGGTTGACGCCGCTGCTGGGCACAAAGTTATCAGTTTCATGGATGACAATGCGGGATACAACCAAATTTTTATGGCAATAGAGGATATATCAAAGACGGCCTTCAGGTGTCCTGGTCATATAGGCCTGTTTGAATGGATAGTCATGACGTTTGGGTTGAAAAATGCCGGTGCAACTTATCAGCGAGCCATGAATTACATCTTTCACGAGTTGATCGGTAAAGTTGTTGAAATCTACATTGATGATGTCGTGATCAAGTCCCTAAGTCATGACACACATTTGGAGGATGTGAAAAGGACCTTGGAGTGCACCCGGAAGCATGGCCTAAAGATGAATTCGAACAAATGCGCTTTTGGGGTATCAGCTGGAGAATTCTTGGGATTCTTGGTCCACGAAGGGAGAATTGAGGTTGGCAAGAAGAGCATGAAAGCCATTGATGAAGTTGTCCCTCCAACCAATCTCAAGGAATTGCAATCACTACTCGGCAAAATTAACTTCGTAAGGAGATTCATTTCAAATCTGTCACAGAAGGTTTTGCCGTTCTCTCCATTGCTGAAGCTAAACAAAGATCGGAAGTTCACATGGGGCGACGAACAACAAAAGGCTTTTGATGAGATCAAGCAATAGATGAAGGAGCCACCAGTGCTGGTCCCTCCTCAGCTGGAGAAGCCTTTCAAGTTGTACGTGGCGGCCGATACCCAAACCATTGAATCGGCCCTTATTCAAGAATTCGAAGGAAAGGAGCAGGTAGTAGCATATCTTAGCCGAAAATTACTTGATCCTGAGACCAGGTATTTGGCTGTAGAGAAGCTGTGTCTGTGCGTGTACTACTCGTGTACAAAGTTTCGGCACTACTTGTTGAATGCCGAATGCACTGTGTATTCCAAGTTTGATGTAATAAAACATATGTTATCAATGCCAATTTTGAACGGCAGGATTGGCAAATGGATCTTGGCTTTATCAGAGTTTGAGTTAAAGTTCGAATCGGCAAAGGCAATTAAGGGACAGATCATTGCCGATTTTATAACCGAACATCGCGATCCGTCAATTAATTTGCTTGAGATTACTCCTTGGGCTTTATTCTTTGATGGATCATCATGTGGTAAAGGTGGGGGAGTAGGGATCCTACTGATTTCGCCTAGAGGTGAGATGTTTGAATTTGCTATCCCTATACGACCCCATTTGTTACAAACAATCAGGCTGAGTACGAGGCATTACTTCGGGGGCTTCAATATTTGAGAGAAGCCGGGGCCGTTTCAGTTGAAGTTTATGGAGATTCAGAGATGGTGATCAAGCAATTGAATGGCCAATACGAATGCAAAAGTGAAGCATTGAGGAGTTACTACGAAGAATGCAGGGAAATCTTGAAGAGCTTTCCGTTGGTAACTCTACAGCATATTCCTAGGGAGCATAACGAAGAAGCAAACAGGTTGGCTCAAAGCGCCTCTGGTTACAAAGAGAGCCAAGAAGCGTTTGTTGCAGATATGTGTGCACTAGGGACGGATCTTGCGGAGGATGATTGGAGAAAAGAGATCGTTGACTATTTGAAAGATCCATCCCGAAAGGCCTCTAGGAAGCTCAGGTACAAGGCTATAAAATTCGTTCTTCTGGATAACAATTTGTTTTATAAATCATTAGATGGGGTATTGTTACGATGCATGGGTCCAGAAGAAGCGAAGAAGATGATGAGTGAAGTGCATGATGGGATATGTGGAGCACACCAATCGGCCTACCGCATGAAATGGGTGATCAGGCAAGCTGGGTGCTTTTGGCCGACGATATTAGAGGATTGCTTTGAGTATTACAAGGGATGTCAAGACTGCCAGAGGTTTGGAAATATTCAAAGGGTCCCCGCATCAGCATTGAATCCCATCATCAAGCCATGGCCATTCAGGGGTTGGGGTATAGACTTGATTGGCCAGATTAATCCACCATCTAGCAAGGGGCATAAGTTTGTGCTTTTGGCTACGGATTATTTTACTAAATGGGTTGAGGCGATCCCACTGAAGAAGGTGACGTCGGAAAACATGGTTGAATTTGTCAATGAACACATCATCTATCGATTTGGAATCCCTCAGACCATCGCAACTGATCAAGGGGCTCAATTCGTGTCCTTGGAGTTCAGAGAATTTGCCGAAAGCATGGGAATCAAATTGTTTAATTCTTTTCCCTATTATGCCCAAGCTAATGGTCAAGCAGAGGCTTCTAATAAGATCATGATCAAGCTGATACAAAAGAAGATCGACCAGAAGCCAAGGAGATGGCATTCGGTACTCAGTGAAGCATTATGGGCTTCACTGAGTACCGAATGCCTCTTGCAGGTTTACATCCAACAACCTTGGTGGTCTAGACTACGAGGAGGTGGGAAGCAGAAGGCGTGGAGGAAGAAGTGAAAGTATGATTCAATCTTTTCTTTGCTTCTTCTTCGACTGCTCCCTCTTCAGTTGCTCCAGGACCACCGTGACGGCAACTTGGAATGCACAGGGGTGACCATGATTTGCGGCCTCCACCAAGCTGTCCCAAGCCGCTTTCAGGTTGTTGTACCTGTCAGAGACATCTGAAACAGAGGAGTGGGTGTTAGGGGCAAGAAATCCAGATGTGAGCGCAAAGTCAGGAAGGGGTCAGAAACATTTACCCCCTACTAGTGCCTCTAGAGCCATGCGACGCTCGCGTTCGGCCTGGCAACGAGCGGCGATGTCCCTGAGGCCGTGCTCCAGGTGCCGAACGCGGCGGCGCAGTTGGTGGTTGGTCCTCTGTTCAGGCGTAGCCTCCTCTGCTTCGAGGGAGGAATCAGATTTCTTCAGGAAGCAAATCAAGGCTGAAAGAAGAAAAGAAGAGAGGAGGTAAAGCGCAAGATCAGATGGGAAACAAGGAGTGAATCAAGGGAAAACTCACTTTCGAATCGTGCGTCTCTTCGGAGTGCTGCTCTCCTGGGGTTGCTTGCCTTTGTCCATGGCCTTGGGGTTTTCTCCTCTAAGGACGGGGGAGGAAATGAGAAGTGATGGATGAGTGTGCGAGTGGAGTTGCAGGGCATCTCAGCAGGCTATTTTATTGACAGAGGGGATGCATTGGGAGTGATGACTGGCCAGCGTGCACTGTTGGAATACCAAGCGGCAGGGTTTTCTCCCCAAGTGCGAAGGGTTTTTTGCTTGAACAGTGCTTATGGATTGCCGATTCAGGGATCTTCTATGGATTTTGCGCCAAGGGGCATCTGTTCTCGCGTGTTCGGCTCAAGACAGTTCCCGGATACGTTTAAGGAAAAACAAGATTCACGAGTGCAAACATGAAGGAAATCATCGCAATGCAAGCACAGAATTCAAAAGTTCTTTATTTATTGCCGATATTCAAGCATCCCTAATACAATCTAGTCAAAAAGCCTGTTCTGCACAGATTGGGGATGAGTGATTTCGGCAATGGCGCCGCCGTGGCCATCGAGGCGCTCCAAGATGAGCTCAATCTCCTCGATGTCTTCTGGCGCGGCACCCCGGAAGCCGCGCGGCCTGGTGGAGTAGTCGACGTCGGTGTGCGTCGCCATGGCAGCCAGGCCCAGGGTCGTGCCCAAGCGAACGCCATGGGTGGCCACTTCATCAACGCGGTGCTCCACCGCGGCAAGGCGCTCCGCCGGCGTGTCTCCGCGGGCATTCACCTTATCGGCCAGTTGCTCCACCAACATCTTGAGCTGGTTGAGCTCAGCATCACGGGCTGCAAAGTGCAAGAAAAAGGGAGATCAGCATCAAAGGCCGAGTTGGATCAAGGAGCGGTGTCAGGACCGTACCGTCGATGGTCTCCAGCAGCTGCTTGCGCTGGTCTTCCCACTCCAACTCGGCTATGCCAGCCTTCTTGGAGACCTCCTCCAGCTCGCGCTGGGCCACCTCCAATTCCCCTTTGAAGCGGAGAGCGTCGAGTTCCCCGTAAGGCACGGGGGAGTGGCCGTCAGACTCTGATGAGTCGTCGGGCAGGGGCTGACCGGCCGGCGCAGGAGATGGATTCCATTGAATCAACCTGAAAAGAGGATAATCGTCAGAATGAAAGGAGATCAAATACGAATCAGAGAGGAGGAATTGACGATCATTGCCTCCGGCGCGCATTGGCGCTACTCCCCTCCGCCTCATCAGAGGCGCGGCGGCGGTTGAGACGGCGCACCATGCTGCTCTGGGATGTGCACTGTTCGGATAGGAGAAGAAGAGTTGAGATTGACAAAGATTCGAGAGCTAAAGGCTTGGTGGAAAGCTAGGGGCACCTACGGTTTCATTTATAGGCCTGGCAAGGCAGATCGTGGCCTCAAGTCGTGGCTCTGGATCGTGGCGCATATCCCAAGAAAATCGGAAGGTGGAAAGGTTTCCTTGACCAGCCCGCCGATGGGTCGTTTGGAGTTCTAGGCTGAGTCATATTCGATTGACTGGCTCGGCTAAGAAGAGTCAAAGTGCCATTCGGGTATTGGCATTTCTTTGCCGAATGGGCCGTTCAGCATCACATTCAAGAATGCGCAGAAGAAAAAGGAAATCAAATTGCAAGAACAAATATTACAAGGACGACCAATTCGATTACACATCAATTGAAGCGTTCAGATGTTCAAGAATTTCGCAATTACACCACGGACGTTTGATGCTGCTTGGCGAAAACTTTCCATCTGCTCTTGGTAATCTTTCTGAGCACTGGATAGGGTGGTAAGTTCTGCATCGCATTGTTTCACCTTAGCCATAGCCGATATTGCTTCCTCTTGGGTCTTCTCTATCAATCCAGGGAGCTCGGCTATTTTCTTGTCATCAGCCTCTATTTCAGCTGACAGGCTTCTCGCCCGCCTCCAAGGCGGCTTTTCTGGCGATCTTCAATTCGCGAGAAGCTTGCAGATTGGCCAATGTATCTTTATGGCTCTCAGTCTGAGATTGTGCCCCTTTCATGGTTTGTTCAGCACTGGCCCTCTTCTTTTCGACAGATGGGCGGGATGACACCTTTCTCAAAGCTTGTCTTATGGGCACGTAATGAATCTCCAGACCAGAGATAGATGCAAGAGAGGCGCTGATGTCCTCAGGGAGTTCTTGGCTAATGGGTTCGAGCATTTCTTCAAAGTGATCGAGATCTTTGAGTTGATCTCGCGCATCTCTTTGCAGCGAGGCAAAAATCTCCCTAAGTTTTTCTAGCACTTCCTCTGACAGAGTTTGAGGCGCTCCTTCCCTTGCCTCGGCAGCTGGATTGTTCCCCATTGATGGACTTGATGATGATGGGGCCTGATCCTAAGAAAGCAATATTGCCGAGTCAGGAGTGCTGGAAATAAAAGGGTAGCAGGGTTAAGTGCAAATAAGTACCTCATGTCTGATTTCCTGAACTAGGGCAGGATTTTGTTCAGGGGTAGCCACTGGTGAAGAGGGTGTTCCAGGCAGAGCTGAAGCTTCTGTGTGAGAAGGCGTTGATGCGGTTCCTGGCAATTCAGAATCTTCTGGCTGAGGAGAAGATGGGTTCACCTCTGCTGGGATTGATATCTCTGCTTGACCAGTGGGTGATTGGGCCCTTGGAAGACTTGATGGCTCTTGTTGAATGGGGAAATTCATTTCTGGGGAATCTGATACTTCTGTCTGAACAGGGGGTGATTCAGTCCCTGATGAAGATGAAATTTCCACTTGGACGGGTAGCTCAACCCTGGGTGGACTTGCTTGTTGCGACACCGGGACGTCCACAAGTTGATCCTCCGTTGTTTCTTCTGCAAATACCAAATTAGGAGTGAATGACAGTGGTCATCCTCAAGAAAAGACAGTAAAAGTCATACCAGTAGATGGGGCATTGGCAGTTTTAGAAGCTGAGGATTGCTGATTTCTGGCCTGAAAATGCACAAGATATGATTTATCAGAGACAGAATAATCCTGTGCTCAAGAAAGGGAGAAATTATACCTCAACAAGGACTTTCTTGACAATCCTTCTCCTCTTGGCATTTGGAGGAGCAATCAGAGATAAGCCTTGCCTCCTGTCAGCAGCAAGGCTGGATAGAGTTGGGTCTGTTGTTGCATACCTAGCCATCAACTGGGCCAAGGTTGGTGATCTGAACCCCAATGCTGAGATTGGGCCCACTGCATTGTAAGTAATGACCCTGGCCCGAGGAGCAAGCACTGTGTTCTGTGAGCAAAATGAATAAAATCAGAGTCATGATTAGAAAGAGAAGTGTCTGACTTAAGGGTTAATCATATCACCTCTGAAGTTGGCTGGAGGTCAGGCATCAACTCTGTACAGAATAAGTGTACAGGCTCACTGAAGATGTGATCATGGAATTCTTGCCACCAAGAGTTGAAGGTGGGGTGAGCTATTGTTGTGGGAATGAAAGGCCAGGTGTAGACAGAAGGACTGCATGCATATTGAAAAACTCTGCTAGTTTGAGTGAGGTCCTTGATTTCCTCTCTGGGCTTGAGGAATTCATGCAAGAACAGTCTTGGGGGCATCTGGCCACATCCTAGTTGCCTAGCCATAATATTGGGCTGATAATATTCATAAGTGCTGTAGGTCAGCCTCCCTCCACTGAATTCAGCCGGCAGGATGCATGGGCGGATAATGATATTGAAGATCTCCAGGAATTTTCCATCTTGGCGTTCAGTCTCAAAAGAGAACTCACAAGGGAGAGTCAAGTTGTCATTGTCCAAGTAAGGGAGCCAGAGAGGATTTTGAAAGCCTTTAAAGAAGAGCTCGAAGAGCTGGCTGATATTTTGCTGAATGGGGACAGTTGAAACGGCTTCTCCATAAGTCTGGCATCCTCTGGTGGCTTGGGGTTCCCCTTCATGATGACTGGATGAAGGGAAGAGCCGGGTGTTCAAGTCAGCACCAACAATCTGATGCATGTGCAGCTGCAGCCACATTTGAACAAACCACCAGGGACCATTGACACATGCTATCCTTTGGCCGGTGTACATCTGGGTGACAGTCTGATGAAGCATATGGTACACACTGCCTAGGAGGTATTTTCGAAGAGGGAAGCACTTGCCCTCGACTAGGTATGAAGCCATTGCAATGTGATTCAGGGTAGGCTCATTGGCTTTACCACAGAAGATGAACCTGCATAGCCACATGTTCAAAAATGCCCTGTATTCAATTTCACCAAGGAGGCCATCCTTCATGTGCTTCAGGATATAGTTTTTGTATCCACTCCCTGGTTTCACCCCTGTTTGTCTTGAGGAGCATCTAAAATCCCAGGGGTGAACAGTTCCTGTAATGTCAAGGCCGGTGATCATATACACATCGGCCAGAGTTGGAGACATTGGGTTGTGACCAAAAAGGAAGGCGTTGACGCCGTTTGACCAGAAGTGGCAAGCTGCTATCAAGAGGTCTTCATTCTTGGGGGTCTCGGCCAAAGATAACTCCGGGCACTGAGCAATGCGGAGGGTATCCCAATTCTGGGTCCTAGCACTCTTGTCTGCGAGAACTCTCCGGTACCAATTTTTCCAGCCTGCGATTGGGGGCAAGGGCCAGTTCTTGAAAGCATCCTGCCACTGAGGAGGTGGGGACAGAGCCGCTTTGAAGGGGATCCTTTGAGATTCGGCTGCGATGAAATCTCGAGGATCAGAGTTTCCCACAGGACCAAGGTAGTAGGATCTTGAATTGGCCTCGGTGCGAATCAAAAGCTCGGTGGAAGGCCCCTGAAAGAAAGCGGAAAAGAAATCTCAGGTAAAAATTGAAAACCTAAATACCGAATGAAGCTTATGGAAGGGGAATTTACCTGAGCAGCTGAGGACCATGTGTGGTTCGAGGACCGGTGGATGGTCGCTTCCTTGTGTGATGAGTGATTGACAACGTTGTGTGGACTGATTCTTGGCTAAGTATTGCAGGTGCAGGTTGCGGCTTGACTGGTGTTGGTGCAGGTGAAGAACAAGCGCGAAAGGTCGTCGCCGGTGAGGCCTCCAGGTGTGGAGAAGACAAGTAGGCTTCGTTCGAGGGACCCGGTGGCCAACGGGGTCAAGTGCGGGCCGCATTGTGGCATGAACAACAAGATGAAGTCGTGGACGGTTTCTTGGTTGATCCTCAAAACCAAGGTCAAGCCGGGACTACGTGGGAGCCAAGTCATGAGTGGAGATTGGCGGAGGCTACACCGAGTTCGCGGGGTTTCCGGTGGTTCACCAGAAAATCACTGGGTTCCTTGGTTGATCCACAAAGCCAAGACCGGAGAACCGAAGACGGAGGTGCAGCAGCACCAGACCGGTGTGACCGGTGGGTCTGACCGGTCTGACCGGTGAGGAGCACCGGTCTGACCGGTGTGCGACGACGTAGTCCGGAATCTTCGAAGCGGAGGACACGCGTCGGGATCGCATGGCTTGCGTCGAGGCTACGCAGGGTGCGGTCGCCGGGCATCCGTCCGATGGTGAAGACATCAAGAATTCCAAATCCGCCCTTGAGGGGCTTGTATCCCTAGTTAGTAGAGAAGGGCATTTTAGACATTCGGTTGCCTCCATATAACCCAAGAGGTGAGAGGATGGCAGCCAACTCTTGGAACCCTAGCTCATTAGTTTTCCTATTTTCCACCTATTTTCCTTAGGTTTTCTCTAGGACTAGCAAGAGAGCTTCACGGAGAGATCTTGTAGAGAGGGATGGATGATCGGGCGGCTTGCTAGACCTTGTACGAACCTTTGTTTCGTGTATAGATGATTCGGTGTGGTTCCTCAAGGTTTGGATGTGTTTTCCCCGGTTGTTCTTGGTGGTGATTTTCGGAGCCCTCTCTCAGTGATTTCTTTGGGTTGTTTTCGAGACTTTTCTCTTGGAGATTTGATGGGGGAAATTTGTGGGAACCCTTCGTGGTTCTTTGGGCTGTGATTCCCCTCCCAAATCCGTGAGTAAAAGTGCTCGATTTTGGGGTTTCTTGAGTTCTTGGGTTGGAAGTGCTTCCGGCGGGATTTCTTCGATTCCTCCTTTTTGGACGAGATTTGGTGGGATTGAACTTGGCTATGGACACCTCATGATGTGTTCCTGATATCCCCAAAGTCTTGTTCAAGTCCATGGAGCGATTCGGGAGATCGAGATTTGGATTTGGGGGAGTTGACCCGCGGGTGCTGTTCATCCCGAGCTGCCCAGGCTACACCGGTCTGACCGGTGCTCTTGACCGGTCTGACCGGTGCGAGCCCTTGTGGGTTTTTTGCTCGGGTGAACGTCTTGGTGAGTTCGTTGTTGTCCCGTGTTGCTGCTGTTTCGAGTTTGGGTCCGTTTGGTGGTCGGTTGGCTTTGTTTGGTGCCTTGGGGGCTTTCGGTGCCATCGGTCTGACCGGTGCGTCTCACCGGTCTGACCGGTCTAGAGCCACTTAGTGGAAGTTGCTCAGTTTCACCAGCAGGGACCGGTCTGACCGGTGGTGCTCACCGGTCTGACCGGTGTGGGTCTGTAGACTCGAGGTTTGGTTTTTCCGCTGCGTTTCTCGGGTCGGAAGGTGGTGTGTTGGTTCCTAGGTCCAGTGGCTACGTGGGCTTGACCAACCTTGGTAGTCAGTCGGAGACATGTGTTGGAAGCCGCGTTCGTCTTGTTGGAGTTTTCATCTCCTTCGAGAAGAATTTTTATCGTCTCCCATTCACTCCCCCCTCTCTGGTTCGCCGTATCGGTCCTTCAAGTGGTATCAGAGCCGGTTCGGGTCTTTGTTGACTCTAACTAGTCTAAGATCCAAGGATGGCGTACCAGGAACGGGGTTCGGGTCCTCCACACTTCGATGGCAAGAACTACCAGATGTGGAGCAAGCGGATGGGTGCGTTCCTCAGCGGAAAGGGTCAGTTTCTTTGGGATGTCACGGTGGACACAGGCTATGTCCAGCCGATGGATTTCCTTGCTCCAGGGTCGAGGGACAGATTCGACGCCAATAATAAGGCGGTCGACTACTTGTTTCGTGCTTTGTGTCAGCCTGAGTTCGATCGGGTGCACACCGAGCACTTGGCTTGTAGGATTTGGGCGGTGTTGAAGGAGGCTCATGTTGGGCACGCCCAGGTTCAGGCACGGATGTATGCGACCTACCGGAGAGAGTACGAGAACTTCACTCATCTCCCCGGTGAGTCCATCGATGCCTTGTTTCAGAGGTTCACGGTGGTGGTGAACAACATGAGGACCAATGTGGACGTGCTCCCGTACGATGATCATGATAGAGCGGTCAAGCTCTTACACTCTTTGGATCGTACGATATGGGGCGGAAAGTTCGAGGCCATAGTCGAGTTGGAGAGGTATGATACTCTGACGGTGAACGAGCTGTTCTCGAAGCTCAAGTCGGCTGAGGTGGATAGGGGCATGACTGCCAAGCTCGAGGAACCGACTGATTCCCATAGTCTTGCCCTCGTTGGTGGTTCCAAAGGAAAGACTAACTCTAACCCATCCACCAGGATGTTCTCGTTTTCCTCTTTGATGTCTATGCCAGATGAGGAGTTTGATGACCTTGGAGAGGACGAGGCGGCGGCGTTGACGAGGCGGTTCGAGAGGCTGCACGAGAACCGTGTGAACATGAGGAGGAACACGAGGACTTGCTTCCAGTGCGGCAAGCCGGGACACTTCGTCGCCGATTGCCCGGAGAAGGCCGAGAACAAGGACAGCTATAAGCACAAGCCGAGGATGAACGATGGCAAGTACCGTTCGAGGCACGACCACAAGAGCAAGCACAAGAACAAGTACAAGGACGAGCGACGATCGAGGAAGAAGGAGGGCCGAGGCAAGGCCCGAGCGATGGTTGGAGCGAGCGACGTCGACTCCAGTTCCGCGTACTCCACCTCGAGCTCGAGCAGCAGTGAAGACGAGGGAGATCGCCGCAAGAACAAGAAGTCGTCCAAGAACCTGAGCGGGCTGAGCTGCTTCGCGAGAGATGGATTCTGCACCATGGCACTGAGCTCCGGCAGCAAGAAGAGCACACAGAGCGACTCGGACTCTGAGTCCGACGACGAGGTGCGTGATGAACTTCCCTTCTTGCGCCAGGAGAATGAGAGACTTGGCTCTTTGCTTGATAACCGTGATGATATGCTTAGAGAGGCCAAGAAAATGAGGAAATAGCTTAGGGCTTCACTCGAGGAAGCTAGGACTAGAGTGGCTGAGCTAGAGACACAGGTGCTTGATAGCAAGCTTGAGATTGATTCGCTTAAGGCTAGCCCTGTTGTTTCTGATGAGAATGATTGTGCTGATTGCTCCATATTCCTTGCTGATCTTGCTTTGTTTAAGGAGAAGCATGCATCCAAGTGTGAGGAACTAGATGTGCTTAGGGTTGAAGTGGCCGAGCTTAAATCTAGACTCGCTTTGCTAGGTGCTTGCACTTCTTGCCCCGTTTTGCATGCTAAGATTGATGAGATGCATGCTTACACTAGTTCGCTCGAGGCTAAATTGAAGGAACCCATGCCTACATCTTGCTCTACCCGTGAAATGCATGCTTTGAAAAATTTGGAGCTTGCACATTATGTTGATCGTTTGCAGGATGAGAATGATGATTTGAGGAAGTTGATGGGTTGGTTGTCCGGTCATGAGCCTCAGTTGAGGATGATGATCGAGGCCTTTAAGAGGCAAGATGGTGAGGGGCTTGGGGCAAACAAGGTTGGTGAAGGAAGTGGAGAGCATATCCCGGAGCCACCAAAAACCCACCACAAAAATGATTTCCCACCAAAACCTAACCATCTAAGGAACCAACTAGACACAACCCCAGCTCCACCCGTGTTTCCTACACCCACAAATGACCTACAAAAGCCTATCAAGTTTGTGAGCACTTCGGGGAAAGTGTTCTTTGGGAAGGAGAGTGAGAAGGCTAGTGGTGAGAAACCGGTGGAGGGTTTGAGTGGAGGGAAACCAAGTGAGCAGCCACATCCCAAGCCTAAGCCTAAGCTTGTGAGGTTCCATTGTGTCTATTGTGGGAGAGATGGCCATAAGGAGGAGTTTTGCTTCAAGAGGAAGCGAGAGGAGAGAATGGAGAAGGAGTGGGCTAACAAGGACAAGTACCACCCTTCTGATGGTGTACTTGAGCCTCGTATGCAGATGCCCAGGGGCAAGGCGATTGTGAGGACAGTTCGGGCTTGGGGAGAGAAGAAGGCTGCGGGTGGTGTTGCTGTCTAGGTCACACCGATCAGACCGGTGTGGGGCACCGGTCAGACCGGTGCAGGCCTGGACAGACAGTTGTTTGGGTTTCGAGATCGTACAGGTCCGAGGGTTGTTTCAGGTGGTCGTGGTATTGGTGGTTGGGCTGGAAAGGGTGCAGGTAGTCAGTTTGCTAGGCGTTCTCCTCCTCGTGCTCAATACAGGGATTGGAGGAGTCGTGGCTTTGAGTTGGAGAGGAAGGACGTTCCACGGGCTTTCTTGCGTGGATTTGGTCCTCCTCCAGGCAGAGAGGGGTGGTTCCCTCAGGGTGGTTACCGTGGTGGTGTTCGTGGAGGTAGTTTTGGTAGGAGAGATGCTTTGGTTGGTGCTAACCCCACTTTCGAGCAAATGGCTCGGCCTCTGGTTTTCCTCCTTTGGTACTAACCCCGATGCTTTGAGTCGTTTGTTCGCTCACGTGCCTATTTTTGAATTTCAGGTTGGAGACTTGAAGAACATTTGGTTGATTGACTCCGGTTGTTCGAGGCATATGACCGGAGACAGGGGGTGGTTCTCAAGTCTTGTCCCGGTGGTGACGAAAAGGTACATCACCTTTGGGGACAATGGGCGTGGGCGTGTGCTTTCAGAAGGTGAGATAAAAGTGAGTGACAAGATCACTCTGAGACGTGTTGCTCTTGTTCAATCACTGGGGTACAATTTGCTTTCTGTGTCCCAGTTGTTGGATGAGGGCTTTGAGGTGTTGTTTCGGCCTGGTGGTTCTCGGATTGTTGACTCTCGAGGGGACCTTGTCTGTATGGTCATTCCCGAGGGTCAGGTGTTTCGTGCTGATTTTTCTCAGTCTTCGGGTGTGGAGCGTTGTTTCATGGCTGGTTCGTCGAGTGAGTTGTGGAAGTGGCATAGGAAGTTGGGTCACTTGAGCTTTGACCTTTTGTCTCGCTTGAGTAAACTCAATTTGGTCCGAGGATTGCCAAGGTTCAGGTTTGAGAAAGAGTTGGTTTGTGCTCCGTGTAGGCATGCCAAGATGGTGGCCTCTTCTCACCCGCCTCTCACCGATGTGATGACTGAGCGTCCATGCGAGCTGCTCCATATGGACCTTGTTGGCCCAACTCGTGTGCGATCTGCGGGTGGGAAGTGGTATGTCCTTGTTGTGGTGGACGACTTTTCTCGTTATGCGTGGGTGTTCTTTCTCGAGGATAAGGGGGAGACGTTTGGTTTTGTTCGAGATCTAGTCTTGAGGTTGAGAAACGAGAGGCACGGAGATGCCATACGAGCTATCCGTAGTGATAATGGCTCGGAATTCAGGAACTCTCGTTTTGAAATCTTTTGCCATGACTTGGGTCTTGAGCACCAGTTTTCGAGTCCGTATATGCCTCCCCAGAATGGTGTTGTGGAAAGGAAGAATAGGACCCTGTGCGAGATGGCTCGGACGATGCTTGATGAGCATAGGACTCCGAGGAGGTATTGGGCTGAGGCGGTGAACACCGCGTGCTATGTGTCGAACAGGATATACCTCAGAGTGCACAAGAAGAAGACATGCTATGAGTTGATGCATGGTCGCACACCCAAGGTGAGTCACTTCCATGTCTTTGGTTGCAAGTGTTTCATTCGAAGAAAGGCAGGGAAGTTGGATAAGTTTGAGGCTAGGTCTCGTCGATGGCATTTTCTTTGGTTATGCATCTCATTCTAGAGCATATCGTGTGCTCAATCTTGAAACTAACCAAATCGTGGAGACTTGCGAGATAACCTTCGACGAGACGAGCCACGTAGTCGGCTTGTCTTTGAGTGTGCGGTGATGATGAGCTTGGCGAGGAGATCTTTCGGGAGGAGGAGCATGAACATGGTGATGATGAGGATGGTGGTGCGGTGCCCCCGGCTGAACATGTACCCACTACTTCGACTACGATGATGGATGGACCCTCTGCTACACCTACGACGACAAATCAAGAACGAGGAGAAGCTGATGTTGAGTGGGAGGTAGCTTCGAGGCGAGAACCTCCCTGGTGAGTTCAAGTGGATCACCCAGCTTCGAGGATCATCGGCGACATGAATGAACGCACTACACGGTCGAGGGTTCGAAACAACTCCCATTTCGCTCATGCTGCATTTGTTGCTTCTTTCGAGCCCAAAGACATTGGACACGCACTATCTGATCACAATTGGGTTAATTCGATGCATGAGGAGTTGGAGAACTTTGAGAGGAATCGGTGTGGGAGTTGGTTGACCCTCCCCCGGGGTGTAAGCCGATTGGTACAAAGTGGGTGTGGAAAAACAAAGAGGGAGAGAAGGGTGAGGTTGTGAGGAACAAGTCGAGACTTGTTGCTCAAGGGTTCAGTCAGAAGGAGGGGATCGACTACGAGGAGACCTTTGCTCCCGTAGCCCGTTTGGAGGCGATTAGTATCCTTCTAGCATTTTCTGTGGCTAAAGGGTTCAAGTTGCACCAAATGGATGTGAAGAGTGCTTTTCTGAATGGTGTGCTGGAGGAAGAAGTGTATGTGAGGAAGCCTCCGGGGTTTGAGAGTGGAAGTACCCCCACCGGGTGTACAAGTTGAGGAAGGCGTTGTATGGGTTGAAGCAGGCGCCTAGAGCTTGGTATGGCAGGTTGAGGGGGTTCTTGTTTGAGAGAGGTTTTGAGATGGGGAAGGTCGATCAGACCTTGTTTTTGCTGAGGCAGGGCAGAGATATCATGATTGTGCAGGTGTACGTGGATGATATTGTCTTTGGTGGCTCGTCTAACTCTCTTGTTGCAAGGTTTGCGGATGATATGAGCAGGGAGTTCGAGATGAGCATGATGGGTGAGTTGCGGTTCTTCCTCGGGCTACAAATCAAGCAATCAAAGGAAGGAACATTTGTGCACCGGGCTAAGTACACCAAGGACATTGTGAGGAAGTTCAAGATGGAGGACTCCAAGGCTATGACGACGCCGATGAGTACGACTACGGCTCTTGATGCGGACGAGGAAGGTGAACACGTGGACCGGAAGGAGTACCGAGCATGATCGGGTCACTCCTCTACTTGACGGCGACGAGGCCGGACATACGGTTCTCGGTGTGTCCGTGCGCTCGTTTTCAAGCGTCTCCGAGGACTTCGCATCGGCAAGCGGTGAAGCGAATTTTCGGGTACTTGCGTCACACTCCCGACTTCGGCCTTTGGTACTCCGCGTCCTCTTCTTTGGCGCTTCATGGTTTTTCGGACGCGGATTTTGCCGGGTGTCGGTTGGATAGGAAGTCCACTTCGGGACTTGCCGAGTTTTGGGTTCTTCTTTGGTGTCTTGGTCTTCCCGCAAGCAGTCGAGTGTTGCTCAATCCACGACCGAGGCCGAGTATGTTGCCGCTGCTAGTTGTTGCTCTCAGCTCCTTTGGATCACCTACACCATGAGTGACTTTGGTGAGGAGTATACCCATGTCCCACTTCAATGTGATAGCACCAGTGCCATAAGCGTTGCAAAGAATCCAGTGCTCCATTCCAAAACCAAGCACATAGAAGTGAGGTACCATTTTCTGAGAGACAACATAGAGAAAGGGAAGATAGCCTTGATCCATGTACCCACACATGACCAACTAGCCGATATCTTCACCAAACCTTTAGATCAAGCAACTTTCACTCATTTGCGGGGGGGACTTGGTGTGTGTTTGATTTCTTGAGTTGGGTGTGTGGGAGCTCTCTTTTGCCGGTGGTGTCGAGCCCGTTTTGCCTCCCCTCGAGGAGCCGGTTTGTAGCATATGTATAGCTTTTTTTTGTGCATTTCTTGCATTTGGTATGGCATATGTAACATGATGTATAGGCATCCTTGTATCTTAGATTGCATGCATTTTGTATCATATGCATTGGTTAGGAAAAGCTTCTCTCATATACATTGTTCACCATGGAATGAGATATATGTCTTTGTGAGCTTGTTTGGTATACTATGGTTAGTTTGGCTTAGCTCTTGATGATCTTGATGAATAATCCATGGTTGATAGCTATGCTTTTGAAAAATGTCACATGTATGCTCTCTCATGTGTAAATGCCTTTACATGCTCTTGACATGTTTGTGTGGCCTTGCTATGCTTAACTTGTGGTTGGATAGCTAGTTTATTGATCATATGGGGCCAAAGGCTCATTTGCCATCATGAATGTTTAGCCCTCTAGATTTATCTTGTGGAGGAGCATAAGTTCCTTTTTGTCGCAAAGACATTTCATGTACCATTTACAAATCTGAAAATGAAATGAAAAATGCTTGGAAAATATGCTCCCATGTCATATGTGCTGAATTTAATTTGCTTTGGGTGCTAAACCGTTGCATGATGCCTACCAATGAGAAGTCTCATACATAGAAGTAGGCACATGGCTCGGTGGCTTTGACATGACATGAGGTGCTTGTGGGTGTTTGTGATGGTCTTATGGTTAGAATAGCCGTCCTAGCATGAAGTTTGTGTGGCTTTGCCATTTTGATATGCTTTGATCATGTTTAGGACTTTGCTCATGAGAGGCAAGTTTTTCGCAAAATTGCCAAAATCCACCTTAGCTTCGTCCAATGGTTGTGAAACTTGGTGATCATGTAGTTGAGATCGATACGAAGCTGTAGAGTATCTAACTTGCTCATTTGGACATGTGTAGCATTCTTTGTTGAATTTTGTCTATTTGAGAAGCTCTAGGTTGAAAGTTTTGCATTTTTGGCTTGTTCATGCATTGCCAACAAGGGGGAGAAGTTTGAGCTTGAAATGGCTTACCGGACGCATTTAGAAGGTTTTCAGGTGGTTTCGAGCCATTTCTGGGCTCTGTTGTACACCGGTCTGACCGGTGTGAGTGCTGGTCCTGTACACATGTTAGGCACCGGTCTGACCGGTGGTGATGACCGGTCCGACCGGTGTGAGCCGAAAGTGCTTTACCGTCTGTTTCAAGTGGTGTCTTGCATGCATTCGTCCAGGGGGAGGTGCATTGGTTCAGGGGGAGCTTGCATGTGTGCAGGGGGAGCTCTTTGTGGTTGTTCGAGCCCTGTTTTGGTGGTTTGCGCTCGTTGCTTGAGCTTTGTTTTGTCTCGGATATGTCGAGCCGTTGCTCTTGCCTAAGGGGTCCGAGCTTGTTTCCTTCAAGTGATCTTTCCCTTTGCCTTTGTTTGGCTTTCGATCGCTTGTTGGAGTTTCTTTTTGTTCGTTTCTTTTTCTTTTCTTTTCTCTCTTGTTACTTTCGTGTGGGTGTTGTCAATGCACTCATCAAGGGGGAGATTGAGGACCATGTGTGGTTCGAGGACCGGTGGATGGTCGCTTCCTTGTGTGATGAGTGATTGACAACGTTGTGTGGACCGATTCTTGGCTAAGTATTGCGGGTGCGAGGTTGCGGCTTGACCGGGTGTTGGTGCGGGTGAAGAACAAGCGCGAAAGGTCGTCGCGGGTGAGGACTCCGGTGTGGAGAAGACAAGTAGGCTTCGTTCGAGGGACCCGGTGGCCGGCGGGGGTCAAGTGCGGGCCGCATGGTGGCATGAACAACAAGATGAAGTCGTGGACGGTTTCTTCGTTGAGCCTCAAAACCAAGGTCGAGCCGGGACTACGTGGGAGCCAAGTCATGAGTGGAGATTGGCGGAGGCTACACCGAGTTCGCGGGGTTTCCGGTGGTTCACCGTAAAATCACCGGGTTCCTTGGTTGATCCACAAAGCCAAGACCGGAGAACCGAAGACGGAGGTGCGGCGGCACCGAGACCGGTCCGACCGGTGGGTCCGACCGGTGAGGAGCACCCCCGGTCCGACCGGTGTGCGACGACGCGGTCCGGAATCTTCGAAGCGGAGGACACGCGTCGGGATCGCATGGCTTGCGTCGAGGCTACGCGAGGGTGCGGTCGGCGGGCATCCGTCCGATGGTGAAGACATCAAGAATTCCAAATCCGCCCTTGAGGGGCTTGTATCCCTAGTTAGTAGAGAAGGGCATTTTAGACATTCGGTT
The DNA here is from genome assembly GCA_947561735.1 of Cenchrus americanus. Taxonomy (NCBI): domain Eukaryota; kingdom Viridiplantae; phylum Streptophyta; class Magnoliopsida; order Poales; family Poaceae; genus Cenchrus; species Cenchrus americanus. The sequence goes on along the minus strand of OX387242.1, from coordinate 120,642,311 downwards.
GCCTCCATATAACCCAAGAGGTGAGAGGATGGCAGCCAACTCTTGGAACCCTAGCTCATTAGTTTTCCTATTTTCCACCTATTTTCCTTAGGTTTTCTCTAGTACTAGCAAGAGAGCTTCACGGAGAGATCTTGTAGAGAGGGATGGATGATCGGGCGGCTTGCTAGACCTTGTACGAACCTTTGTTTCATGTATAGATGATTCGGCGTGGTTCCTCAAGGTTTGGATTTGTTTTCCCCGGTTGTTCTTGGTGGTGATTTTCGGAGCCCTCTCTCGGTGATTTCTTTGGGTTGTTTTCGGGACTTTTCTCTTGGGGATTTGATGGGGGAAATTTGTGGGAACCCTTCGTGGTTCTTTGGGCTGTGATTCCCCTCCCAAATCCGTGAGTAAAAGTGCTCGATTTTCGGGTTTCTTGAGTTCCTGGGTTGGAAGTGCTTCCGGCGGGATTTCTTTGATTCCTCCTTTTTGGACGAGATTTGGTGGGATTAAACTTGGCTATGGACTCCTCATGAGGTGTTCCTGATATCCCCAAAGTCTTGTTCAAGTCCGTGGGGCGATTCGGGAGATCGAGATTTGGATTTGGGGGAGTTGACCCGCGGGTGCTGTTCATCCCGAGTCGCCCGGTGCTACATCGGTCCGACGGTGCTCTTGACCGGTCTGACCGGTGCGAGCCCTTGTGGGTTTTTTGCTCGGGTGAACGTCTTGGTGAGTTCGTTGTTGTCCCGTGTTGCTGCTGTTTCGAGTTTGGGTCCGTTTGGTGGTCGGTTGGCCTGTTTGGTGCCTTGGGGGCTTTCTGGCTGCCATCAGTCTGACCGGTGCGTCTCACCAATCTGACCGGTGTAGAGCCACTTAGTGGAAGTTGCTCAGTTTCACCAGCACGGACCGGTCTGACCGGTGGTGCTCACCGGTCTGACCGGTGTGGGTCTGTAGACTCGAGGTTTGGTTTTTCCGCTGCGTTTCTCGGGTCGGAAGGTGGTGTGTTGGTTCCTAGGTCCAGTGGCACTCCAGTGGCTACGTGGGCTTGACCAACCTTGGTAGTGAGTCGGAGACGTGTGTTGGAAGCCGCGTTCGTCTTGTTGGAGTTTTCATCTCCTTCGAGAAGAATTTTTATCGGCTCCCATTCACTCCCCCCCCTCTCTGGTTCGCCGTATCGGTCCTTCAGCAGCTTGGTTTTGAGCCGCCATTGGGGATTCAAGCTCAGAACAAGGGGATCTAGGGTTTGGATCTAGACAAAGATTCCAGCGGATTGCGAAGAGAGAGAATAGGTGTTGAACAGATTCGATTTGAAGGCGTTGGTGGCTGGAGTCAATTCCGGAATAAAATCACTTTTATCTCGCAATTGAAGGGGCATGTGTTGATACCAAAATTTGGTAAGGAGTCTGACTTGTGGGTCCAGCTCGGTGAGGAGTCCGTCTGGCGGAAGGAGGGTTTCTTCAGATGCATTCAGCAGAAAGATCTGCGGTCGGCTATTTGCTTCCGTTCGGCAAAAGAACAGTTGAGCTGATTTCGCGGAATTGCATGGTGACGTGGCTCAAGCAGAGAGGACGAATGGATAGATAAGCGACCAAGCTTAGAGATAAATTAGGTATCGAATCCATTCGAGGATGTGCTTGACAGGGTATAAATATGAGCCCTGGTTGTATGTAAAACATATACACAATCATTCTCAATACAAACCGGCTTTACGCCAAACCCTAGAGTCCATTTGTCGTGTCGTCGAGTTCTTCGAGAGGTTTCATCGATCCGTCGACCTCCGTGAGTACCGGCAACCTTGTATCATATCTAGTATCATGCGGTGGATTTAGATCTGATGCAAGTAGTCTTGTTACCATGCTTAGTGTCATGCGGTAGATTCAAGCTTGGTTCAAGAGGGTTTCTTGTTAGGTCATGAGCCATGCGGTAGGCTAAGATCTAGCTTGAAGCTAGTTATCGGCTCTATTAGATTTTGGCAAGATCCAACGGATTCATTAAGTTACCCCGTGTTGCTTTGAGTTTTTGCTTTACATTTAAATTCATGTGACACCTCTTTGCCCAATCTAGATGGGTTTGGATCGGCTTTATACCTTTTAGTGATCCTTATGCAAGTCAAGTTCATGCTTTGGGTTGATTCAACACGTGGATCACGTACTCTTCGAATAGCCGAAACCGAATCGATCTAGGTTGTTACGTGTTGCGGGTTCAAGCTTGCCAATGTTCGTATAAATCTTGAAAGAACTGAGTATCACGTGGTAGATGCAGGTTTTGGGGTTGCTTTGGAGCTAGTCATCCGGTGGATTAGATTTTAAATCAATCTGATAGATTTATCTCGCTTGGTAATGTTCGTTCCTTCTTCATGGACCCCGAATCGGCTGTTCAGCCGTATTCGGTTATGTTTGTCACGAGTAGAACACGTGTGTAATTCATGCTTTAAATAATGTATGCTTTTAGCTTTCCATACTTAGATTGTATCATGCGGTGGATAGATTTATTTGTGGAAAGTGGTGTGATCCCCATGCAAGTTGTATCATGCGGTGGATAGATTTGTTTGGCATCGTACCCGACGGGTTTTAAAGTACCTAGACATGCGGTAGACTAGTGCTTTGGATCTATGCATGCTTGTTTATTACATGTTTATGCTCGCGCTTTACTTTATTTATTTATTTAACGTTGATCACAACGGGGATCGGTTATGGTCTTGTGCACGTGCATCTTTGCCTAAACAAAGACCGATCGCCGTCATGCTTACGTCATCCATTCGGCTATGTTACTTTTTCCTTACTTAAGCTCCCGAATGGTGTCAGTTTGCTGGCAGATAGCTTTTTATAGCTATATGTCATCTTACCTGGCTTCGTGGCCGTAAATATGGAACTGTCTGGTACCACCCGGCAAGTTCCAAGCTTTGGTATCTAACTACTTTATCTTTTTGTTAATTTTCAGGGAAAATTGACTGGCACGTCTCGTGATTCCTTGCGCGTGTGAAGCCAGCTTGTTCGGCTTGCTGTGTGCTTGGCGCTAGGTGCACATTTTGCGTCAACACGGTGCTCCTCACCGGTTAGACTGGTACCCACTGGTCAGACCGGTCAGACCCACCGGTCAGACCGGTCTGGTGCTACTGCAGCACCGTCTTCGGTTCTTCGGTCTTGGCTTTGTGGATCAACCAAGGAACCCAATGGATTTCTGGTGAACCACTGGAAACCCCGCGAACTCGGTGTAGCATCCGCCAATCGCCACTCATGACTCGGCTCACACGTAGTCCCGGCTCGACCTTGGTTTTGAGGCTCAACCAAGAAACTGTACATGACTTCATCTTGCTGTTCATGCCACCATGCGACACGCACTTGACCCCGCTGGCCACCGAGTCCCTCGAACGAAGCCTACTTGTCTTCTCCACACCTGGAGGCCTCACCAGCGACGACCTTTCGCGCTTGTTCTTCACCTGCACCAACACCAGTCAAGCCGCAACCTGCACCTGCAATACTTAGCCAAGAATCAGTCCACACAACGTTGTCAATAACTCATCACACAAGGAAGCGACCATCCACCGGTCCTCGAACCACACATGGTCCTCAATCTCCCCCTTGATGAGTGCATTGACAACACCAACACAAAGTAACAAGAGAGAAAAGAAAAAGAAAAGAAACGAACAAAAAGAAACTCCAACAAGCGATCGAAAGGCAAACAAAGGCAAAGAGCAAGATTACTTGAAGAAGACAAGTCTCGGACCCCTTAGGCAAGAGCAACGGCTCGAAACATCCGAGACAAAACAAAGCTCAAGCAAAGAGCGCAAACCACCAAACCAAAGCTCGACAAACCACACAAAGCTCCCCCTGAACCAATGCAACTCCCCCTGGACTAATGCATGCAAACCACTTGAAAACAGGGCATCTGCAACAACTTCAGCTCACACCGGTCAGACCGGTCACCACCATCGGTCAGACCGGTGCCCAACATGTGCACTGGACCAGCACTCTGACCGGTCGGACCGGTGACCTCGACCGGTCAGACCGGTGCACACCAGAGCCCAAAAATGGCTCAAAACCACCTGAAAACCTTCTAAATGCATCCAGCAAACCATTTCAAGCTCGAACTTCTCCCCCTTGTTGACAATGCATGAATCAAGCCAAAAATGCAAAACTTTCAACCAAGAGCTTCTCAAATAGACAAAATTCAACATAGGATGCTACACATGTACAAATGAGCAAGTTAGATACTCTATAGCTTCGTATTGACATCAACTACAAGATCACCAAGTTTCACAACCATTGGGCGAAGCTAACATGGATTTGAGTAATTTTGCGAAAAGTTTGCCTCCCATGAGCAAAGTCCTAAACATGATCAAAGCATATCAAAATGGCAAAGCCACACAAACTTCATGCTAGGACAACCATTCTAATTATAAGACCATCACAAACACCCACAAGCACCTCATGTCATGTCAAAGCCACCGAGCCATGTGCCTACTTCTATGTATGAGACTTCTCATTGGTAGGCATCATGCAACGGTTTAGCACCCAAAGCAAATTAAATTCAGCACATATGACATGTGAGCACATTTTCCAAGCATTTTACATTTCATTTTCAGATTCATATTTGGTACATGAAATGTCTTTGCGACCAAAAGGAACTTAGGCCCCTCCACAAGATGAAGCAAGAGGGCTAAACATTCATGATGGCAAATGGACCTTTGGCCCCATATGATCAATAAACTAGCTATCCAACAACAAATTAAGCATAACCAAGCCACTAAAACATGTCAAGATCATATAAAGGCATTTACACATGAGAGAGCATACATGTGACATTTTTCAAAAACATAGCCATCAACCATGGATTATTCATCAAGATCATCAAGAGCGAAGCCACACTAACCATAGCATACCAAACAAGCTCATAAAGACATAAATAGAATTCCATGGTGAACAATGTATATAGGAGAAGCTTTTCCTACCAAATGCATATGATACAAAATGCATGCAATCTAAGATACATGGATGCCTATACATCATGTTACATATGCCATGCCAAATGCAAGAAATGCACAAAGGAAACTATACATATGCTACAAAGGAGCTCCCACACACCCAACTCAAGAAATCAAACACACACCAAGCTCTCCCCGCAAACGGGTGAAAGTTGCTTGACCAAGGGGTTTGGTGAAAATATCGGCTAGTTGGTCATGTGTGGGTACATGGATCAAAGATATCTTTCCTTTCTCAACATTGTCTCTCAGAAAATGATACCTCACTTCTATGTGCTTGGTTTTGGAATGGAGCACTGGGTTTTTTGCAACGCTTATGGCACTGGTGCTATCACATTGAAGTGGTACATGGGTATACTCCTCACCAAAGTCACTCATGGTGTATGAAATCCAAAGGAGCTGAGAGAAACAACTAGCAGCGGCAACATACTCGGCCTCGGTAGTGGACTGAGCAACACTCGACTGTTTGCGGGAAGACCAAGACACCAAAGAAGATCCCGAAAACTGGCAAGTCCCAGAAGTGGACTTCCTATCCAACCGACACCCGGCAAAATCTGCGTCTGAAAAACCATGAAGCGCCAAAGAAGAGGACGCGGAGTACCAAAGGCCGAAGTCGGGAGTGTGACGCAAGTACCTGAAAATTCACTTCACCGCTTGCCGATGCGAAGTCCTCGGAGAAGCTTGAAAACGAGCACAGAGACATACCGAGAACTGGATGTCCGCCCTCGTCGCCGTCAAGTAGAGGAGTGAACCGATCATGCTTCGATACTCCTTCTGGTCCACGTGTTCACCTTCCTCGTCCGCATCAAGAGCCGTAGTCGTACTCATCGGTGTCGTCATAGCCTTGGAATCCTCCATCTTGAACTTCCGCACGATGTCCTTGGTGTACTTACTTGGTGCACAAATGTTCCTTCCTTTGATTGTTTGATTTGTAGCCCGAGGAAGAACTGCAACATACCCATCATGCTCTTCTCAAATTCCCTGCTCATGTCCTCTGCAAACCTTGCAACAAGAGAGTTAGACGAGCCACCAAAGACAATATCATCCACGTACACCTGCACAATCAGGATATCTCTGCCCTGCCTCAGTAGAAACAAGGTCTGATCGACCTTCCCCATCTCAAAACCTCTCTCAAACAAGAACCCCCTCAACCTACCATAGCAAGCTCTAGGCGCCTGCTTCAACCCATACAGCGCCTTCCTCAACTTGTACACCCGGTGGGGGTACTTCTCACTCTCAAACCCCGGAGGTTGCCTCACATACACATCTTCCTCCAACACGCCATTCAGAAAAGCACTCTTGAAGGACCGATAAGGCGACCAGAGAGGGGGGGGAGTGAATGGGAGCCGATAAAAATTCTTCTCGAGGGAGATTAAAACTCCGACAAGACGAACTTGCTAGGTCGAACCCCCGAAATCACACGCTCCGCACTTCTACCTCCCGTTTGCCAAAACCACGTAGCCACTGGAGTGCTACTGGTCCTAGGAACAAACACTACCAAGAACCACAACACACACGCAAAGACCGACAAGCGGAAACTACTCGAAAGGCCGGCTAACCGAGGGGGCGGTTAGACCGGGTATAGGGGGCGGTTAGACCGCCTCCACCGGCAACCAAGAAATCCTCCGAAACGCCTCTTCCGAGCACTAAAACACACCACGGTTTCACCAACAGAGATCTCGATCAAGGCCATGCTAGCTACCGTAAAATCTTGGCGAAAACCAAAACTTCACCCAAGGGCCTAGGGGCGGTTAGACCGGCTACCTGGGGCGGTCTAACCTCCTGTACCCAGCAATGAACTCCAACCAAGAACACCTAGCAAACTGCGCGAGAACGACTCCAAATTTCACCCAGACACTCCTCTGATCAGGGCGAACAAACTCACAGAGGAAAATCTGGCGAAACAAAACTTTGACCCGGAAACACCCCGGGCGGTTAGACCGCCCCCTGTAGGCGGTTAGACCGCCCCTTCCAGAACATGAACCCGCGGGTCAAACCTCAACTTCCTCGCGCTCGATCTCCCGAATCACTCCACGGATTGCAGCCAAACTTCGGGGATGCCTGGGTTACCTCATGGACGACCTCTCCCTCAAAGGAATTGCACCGAAACGCTCTCAATCATGGGGAATCGCAAATCTCGTGACCAAACCTCAAGAACTCGAGTTCCAACGAAAACCACCAAATCGAGTCCGATTCAAAGAAGATTTGGGGGCAAAGTCACCAGCCAAAGAGGCACAAAAACCTCATACGTGACACCCACCAAAGACCCCAAGAAATCGTCCTCAAAACACCGCCAACAAAGAGCTCCGAAAATCAACACAAAAGAGACGGGAAAACCACCGTGATGAACAACGCCGAACCATCTATACATGCCATGAAAGGTTCGTACATGGTCTAGTTTGCCACCCAAACATCCATCCCTCTCTCTAGATCTCACATGAAGCTCTCAAACTAGCCTTCTAAAAAACTAGGGAAAATAGAGAACGAAAATGGAAAAACCAAATGAGCTAGGGTTCCAAGAGTTGGCTGCCAACCTCCCACCTCTTGGGTTATATAGGCGGCAACCGAATGTCTAAAATGCCCCTCTCTACTAACTAGGGATACAAGCCCCTCAAGGGCGAATTTGGAATTCTTGATGTCTTCACCATCGGACGGATGCCCGGCGACCGCACCCCCGCGTAGCCTCGACGCACGCCTTGCGATCCCGACGCGTGTCCTCCGCTTCGAAGCTTCTCGGCGCCGGCGGCCAGGGCGGTCAGACCGCCCCCCCTGGGCGGTTAGACCGGCCCCGGGAATCGACCGACCCCCCGGGCGGTCCGACCGCCCCTCCCGGGCGGTTGAACCGGCCCGGGTAGCCGCACCTCCCTCGTCGAGTCTTCGGCCTCGGTTTTGTGGCTCAACCGAGTAACCCGGTGGTTTTCGGGTGAACCACCGCAAACCCCGCGAACTCGGTGTAGCCTCCGCCAATCTCCACTCATGACTCGGCTCCCACGTAGTCCCGGCTCGACCTTGGTTTTGAGGCTCTACCAAGAAACCGTCCACGACTTCATCTTGCTCGTTCATGCCACCATGCGGCCCGCACTTGACCCCCGCCGGCCACCGGGTCCCTCGAACGAAGCCTACTTGTCTTCTCCACACCCGGAGGCCTCACCGCAACGACCTTTCGCGCTTGTTCTTCACCCGCACCAAAGACGAGTCAAGCCGCAACCTGCACCTGCAATACTTAGCCAAGAATCAGTCCACACAACGTTGTCAATCACTCATCACACAAGGGAGCGACCATCCACCGGTCCTCGAACCACACATGGTCCTCAATCTCCCCCTTGATGAGTGCATTGACAACACACATGATTTGTAACCAAAGATAAAAAGAAAAGAAAAGAAACTACTAAAAGAAAAACTCCAACAAGTGATCAAAAGCCAAAGAAAGGCAAAGAACAAGATCACTTGAAGAGAACAAGTCTCGGACCCCTTAGGCAAGGGCAACGGCTCGACACATCCGAGACAAAACCATGCTCAAACAAAGAGCAAAAACCACCAAAAGCACACAAGGCCACGAGCCAAAAACTCACACAAGAGCTCCCCCCGCACATATGCAAACTCCCCCTGAACCAATGCATGCAAGAAGGTCACTTGGAAATGCATGACAAAGAGCAAACCAAGCTCACACTACATAGGGCGGTTAAACCGCCTGCACAGGCCGGTTAAACCGCCCCTGGTCATGTGACCGCCCCTGGGGAGGTTAGACCGCCCCATGTGACCGCCCTGCAAAAACTTCTCTGAAATTGCCGAACCACTATGCAAACTCCCCCTGAACCAATGCATGCAAGAAGGTCACTTGGAAATGCATGACAAAGAGCAAACCAAGCTCACACTACATAGGGCGGTTAAACCGCCTGCACAGGCCGGTTAAACCGCCCCTGGTCATGTGACCGCCCCTGGGGAGGTTAGACCGCCCCATGTGACCGCCCCCGCAAAAACTTCTCCGAAAATTGCCGAACCACTTTGGACACCTTCCATAAGCTCCCAGTGTGCCCAAATCATGCACACACTTCTCCCCCTTGTTGACAATGCATGAATCAAGGCAAAATGCAAAAACTTTCAACATGTAGCTTCTCAAATATACAAAATTCATCACAAGGAGCTACACAAGTCCAAATGAGCAAGTTAGATACTCGACAGTTCGTAATGACCTTAACTACATGATCACCAAGTTTCACAATCATTGGACAAGGCTAAAAAGGATTTGAGTAATTTTGCGAAAAGTTACTCTCTCATAAGCAAATACCTAAACATGAGCAAAACATATCAAAATGGCAAAGCCACTCAAATTTCATGCTAGGACAGCCATTCTAATCATAAGACCATCATAAACACCCAAAAACACCTCATGTCATGTCAAAGCCACCGAGCCATGTGCCTACTTCTATGTATGAGACTTCTCATTGGTAGGCAACATGCAACGGTTTAGCACCCAAAGCAAATTAATTTCAGCACATATGACATGGGAGCATATTTTCCAAGCATTTTTCATTTCATTTTCAGATTTATAAATGGTACATGAAATGTCTTTGCGACAAAAAGGAACTTATGCCCCTCCACAAGATGAAGCAAGAGGGCTAAACATTCATGATGGCAAATGAGCCTTTGGCCCCATATGATCAATAAACTAGCTATCCTAACACAAATTAAGCATAGCCAAGCCACTAAAATATGTCAAGATCATATAAAGGCATTTACACATGAGAGAGCATATATGTGACATCTTTCAAAACAAATAGCCATCAACCATGGATCATTCGACAAGATCATCAAGAGCTAAGCCAAACTACCCGTAGCATACCAAACGAGCTCACAAGAACATATATAGCAACCCATGGTGAACAATGTATATAGGAGAAGCTTTTCCTATCCAATGCATATGATACAAAATGCATGCAATCTAAGATACAAGGATGCCTATACATCATGTTACATATGCCATGCCAAATGCAAGAAATGCACAAAGGAAAGCTATACATAAGCTACAAACCGGCTCCTCGAGGGGAGGCAAAACGGGCTCGACACCACCGGCAAAAGAAAGCCCCCACACACCCAACTCAAGAAATCAAACACACACCAAGTTCCCCCCGCAAACGAGTGAAAGTTGCTTGATCTAGGGGTTTGGTGAAAATATCGGCTAGTTGGTCATGTGTGGGTACATGGATCAAAGCTATCTTCCCTTTCTCTACGTTGTCTCTCGGGAAATGATACCTCACTTCTATGTGTTTGGTTTTGGAATGGAGCACCGGGTTCTTTGCAACGCTTATGGCACCGGTGCTATCACAATGAAGTGGGACATGGGTATACTCCTCACCAAAGTCACTCATGGTGTAGGTGATCCAAAGGAGTCGAGAGCAACAACTAGCAGCGGCGACATACTCGGCTTCGGTCGTGGATTGAGCCACACTCGACTGCTTGCGGGAAGACCAAGACACCAAAGAAGAACCCAAAAACTGGCAAGTCCCAGAAGTGGACTTTCTATCCAATCGACACCCGGCAAAATCCGCGTCTGAAAAACCATGAAGCACTAAAGAAGAGGACGCGGAGTACCAAAGGCCGAAGTCGGGAGTGTGACGCAAGTACCTGAAAATTCTCTTCACCGCTTGCCGATGCGAAGTCCTCGGAGACGCTTGAAAACGAGCGCACAGACACACTGAGAACTGTATGTCCGGCCTCGTCGCCGTCAAGTAGAGGAGTGACCCGATCATGCTCCGGTACTCCTTCTGGTCCACGTGTTCACCTTCCTCGTCCGCATCAAGAGCTGTAGTCGTACTCATCGGCGTCGTCATAGCCTTGGAGTCCTCCATCTTGAACTTCCTCACAATGTCCTTGGTGTACTTAGCCTGGTGCACAAATGTTCCTTCCTTTGATTGCTTGATTTGTAGCCCGAGGAAGAACTGCAACTCGCCCATCATGCTCATCTCAAACTCCCCGCTCATATCATCCGCAAACCTTGCAACAAGAGAGTTAGACGAGCCACCAAAGACAATATCATCCACGTACACCCCGCACAATCGGGATATCTCCGCCCGCCTCGGCAAAAACAAGGTCTCGATCGACCTTCCCCATCTCAAAACCTCTCTCAAACAAGAACCCCCTCAACCCCGCCATACCAAGCTCTAGGCGTCCGCTTCAACCCATACGGCCGCCTTCCTCGCCTTGTACACCCGTGGGGGTACTTCTCACTCTCAAACCCCCGGAGGCTGTCTCACATACACTTCTTCCTCCAACACTCCATTCAGAAAAGCACTCTTCACATCCATTTGATGCAATTTGAACCCTTTAGCCACAGAAAAGGCTAGAAGAATCCTAATCGCCTCCAAACGGGCTACGGGAGCAAAGGTCTCCTCGTAGTCGATCCCCTCCTTCTGACTGAACCCCTGGGCAACAAGTCTCGACTTGTTCCTCACAACCTCACCCTTCTCTCCCTCTTTGTTTTTCCACACCCACTTTGTACCAATCGGCTTACACCCTGGGGGAGGGTCAACCAACTCCCACACCTGATTCCTCTCAAAATTCTCCAGCTCCTCATGCATCGAGTTAACCCAATTGTGATCAGATAGTGCGTGTCCAATGTCTTTGGGCTCAAAAGAAGCAACAAACGCAGCATGAGCAAAGTGGGAATTGTTTCGAACCCTCGACCGTGTAGTGCGTTCATTCAGGTCGCCGATGATCCTCGAAGCTGGGTGATCCACTTGTACTCGTCGGGGAGGTTCTCGCCTCGATGCTACCTCCCCCTCAACTGTAGCTTCTCCTCAATCTTGATTGGTCGTTGTAGGTGTAGGAGAGGGTCCGTTCACCACCGTAGTCGAAGTAGTGGGTACATGTTCAGCCGGGGGCACCACACCACCATCTTCATCGTCTCCATGTTCATGCTCCTTCTCCTGAAAGATCTCCTCACCAAGCTCATCATCACCTGCACACTCAAAGACAAGCTGACTACGTGGCTGTGTCTCGTCGAAGGTTACCTCACAAGTCTCCACGATTTGGTTAGTTTCAAGATTGAGCACGCGATATGCTCTAGAATGAGATGCATAACCAAAGAAAATACCATCGACAGACCTAGCCTCAAACTTATCCAGCTTCTTCCCTTTCTTCAGAATGAAACACTTGCAACCAAAGACATCGAAGTGACTCACCTTGGGTGTGCGACCGTGCATCAACTCGTAGCATGTTTTCTTCTTATGCACTCTGAGGTAGATCCTGTTCGACACATAGCACGCGGTATTCACCGCCTCAGCCCAGTACCTTCTCGGAGTCCTATGCTCATCAAGCATCGTCCGAGCCATCTCGCACAAGGTCCTGTTCTTCCTTTCCACAACACCATTCTGGGGAGGCGTATATAGACTCGAAAACTGGTGTTCAAGACCCAAGTCATGGCAAAGGGTTTCAAAACGAGAGTTTATGAATTCTGAGCCATTATCACTTTGGATTGCTCGTATGGCATCTCCGTGCCTCTCGTTCCTCGACCTCAAGACTAGATCTCGAACAAAACCAAACGTCTCCCCCTTATCCTCGAGAAAGAACACCCACACATACGGAGAATAGTCATCCACCACAACAAGGGCATACCACTTTCCACCCGCAGATCGCACACGAGCTGGGCCAACAAGGTCCATATGGAGCAGCTCGCATGGACGCTCAGTCATCACATCGGTGAGAGGCGAGTGAGAAGAGGCTACCATCTTGGCATGCCTACACGACGCACAAACCAACTCTTTCTCAAGCCTCAACCGTAGCAATCCTCGGACCAAATTGAGTTTACTCAAGCGAGACAAAAGGTCAAAGCTCAAGTGACCCAACTTCCTATGCCACTTCCACAACTCACTCGAAGGACCAGCCAAGAAACAACACTCCACACCCGAAGACTGAGAAAAATCAGCACGAAACACCTGACCCTCGGGAACGACCATACAGACAAGGTCCGCTCGAGAGTCCAAAATCCGCGAACCACCTGGCCGAAACAACACCTCAAAACCCTCATCCAACAGCTAGGACACAGAAAGCAAATTGTACCCCAGCGATTGAATAAGAGCAACACGCCTGAGAGTGATCTTGTCACTCACCTTAATCTCACCTTCTGAAAGCACACGCCCACGCCAATTGTCCCCAAAAGTGATGTACCTCCTTGTCACCACCGGGACGAGACTTGAGAACCACCCCTTGTCTCCGGTCATATGCCTCGAGCAACCGGAGTCAATCATCCAAATGTTCTTCAAGTCTCCCACCTGAAATTAAAAAACGAGCAAGTGAGCGAACAAACGACTCAACACTGGGGTTAGTACCAAAAGAGTAAAACCAGTGCCGAGCCATTTGCTCGAAAGAGGGGTTAGCACACACCAAACCATCTTTCCTACCAAAGCTACCTCCACGAACACTACCACGGTAACCACCATGAGGAAACCAATCCTCTCTGCCTGGAGGAGGACCAAAACCACGAAAGAAAGCCCGTGGACCGTCCCTCCTCTCCTTTTCAAAGCTACGACTCCTCCCATCCCCGTAGGGAACTCGAGGGGGAGAATGCCTAGAAACCTGACTTCTTGCAAACTCTCCAGCCCAACCACCAGAACCACAACCTCCAGAAACAACCCTCGCACCTGTACGAGCACGAAATCCAAACTGCTGCTTGTCCAGGCCTGCACCAGTCTGACCGGTGCCCCACACCGATCTGACCGGTGTATCTTGGACAGCAGCACCTCCAACAGCCTTCCGCTCTCCCCAAGCCCGAACTGTCCTCACACTCACCTTGGCCCTGGGCATCTGCACACGAGGCTCAAGTACACCATCGGAAGGGTGGTACTTGTCCTTGTTAGCCCACTCCTTCGCCATTCTCTCCTCTCGCTTCCTCTTGAAGCAAAACTCATCCTTATGGCCATCTCTCCCACAATAGCCACAATGGAACCTCACAAACTTAGGCTTAGGCTTGGGCTGTGGCTGCTCACTTGGTTTCTCTCCACTCAACTTCTCCACCGGTTTCTCCTCACTAGCCTCCTCACTTTCTTTCCCAAAGAACACTTTCCCCGAAGTGCTCACAAACTTGATAGGCTTTTGGAGATCATTTGTTGGTGTAGGAAACACGGGTGGAGCTGGGGTTGTGTCTAGTCGGTTCCTAAGATGGTTAGGTTTAGGAGGGAAATCATTTTTGTGGTGGGTTTTTGGTGGCTCTGGGATATTCTCTCCACTTCCCTCACCAACCTTGTTTTCCCCAAGTCCCTCACCATCCTGCCTCTTAAATGCCTCGATCATCATCCTCAACTGAGGCTCATGACCAGACAACCAACCCATCAACTTTCTCAGCTCATCATTCTCATCCTGCAAATGATCAACATAATGCGCAAGTTCCAAATTCTTCAAAGCATGCATTTCACAGGTAGAGCGAGATGTAGGAATTGGTTCTTTCAGCTTAGCCTCAAGGGAAGCAGTGTATGCATGCATCTCATCAGTCTTAGCATGCAAAACAAGGAAAGAAGTGCAAGCACCTAGCAAAGCAGTTCTAGATTTAAGCTCAGCCACTTCAACCCTAAGCACATCTAGTTCCTCACACTTGGAGGCATGCTTCTCCTTGAACAAAGCAAGATCAGCAAGAAAGATGGAGCAATCAGCACAATCAACCTCATCAGAAACAACAGGGCTAGCCTTAAGGGAATCAATCTCAAGCTTGCTATCAAGAACCTGTGTTTCTAGCTCAGCCACTCTAGTCTTAGCATCCTCGAGTGAAGCCCTAAGCTCTTTTCTCATTTTCATGGCCTCTCTAAGCATGTCATCACGGTTATCAAGCAACGAGCCAAGCCTTTCATTCTCCTAACGCAAGAAGGGAAGCTCATCACGGACCTCGTCGTCGGAATCAGAGTCCGAGTCGCTTTGTGTGCTCTTCTTGCTGCCGGAGCTCAGTGCCATGGTGCAGAAGCCGTCTCTAGCGAAGCAGCTCAGCCCGCTCAGGTTCTTGGACGACTTCCTGCTCTTGCGACGATCACCTTCATCTTCACTGCTGCTCGAGCTCGAGGTGGAGTACGCGGAACTGGAGTCAACGTCACTCGCTCCAACCATCGCTCGGGCCTTGCCTCGGCTCTCCTTCTTCCTCGATCATCGCTCGTCCTTGTGCTTGTTATTGTGCTTGCTCTTGTGGTCACGCCTCGACCGGTACTTGCCATCCATCCTCGACTTGTGCTTGTAGCCATCCTTGTTCTCGACCTTCTCCGGGCAGTCGACGACGAAGTGTCCCGGCTTGCCTTACTGGAAGCATGTCCTCGTGTTCCTCCTCATGTTCACCCGGTTCTCGTGCAGCCTCTCGAACCTCCTCGTCAGCAACGCCAGCTCGTCCTCTCCAAGCACATCAAACTCCTCATCTGGCATAGACATTAAAGAGGACAAAGAGAACATTCTGGTGGATGGGTTAGTGTTAGCCTTTCCTTTCGAACCACCAACAAGGGCAAGACTATGGGAATCAGTCGGACCCTCGAGCTTGGTAGTCATGCCTCTATCCACCTCAGCCGACTTGAGCTTCGAGAACAACTCGTTCACCGTCAGAGTGTCATACTTCTCCGACTCCACAATGGCCTCGAACTTTCCGCCCCAAATCGTACGATCCAAAGAGTGTAAGAGCTTGACAGCTCTATCATGATCATCGTACGGGAGCACGTCCACATTGGCCCTCATGTTGTTCACAACCACCGTGAACCTCTGAAACAAGGCATCGATGGACTCACCGGGGAGATGAGTGAAGTTCTCGTACTCTCTCCGGTAGGTCGCATACATCCGAGCCTGAACCTGGGCATTCCCAACATGAGCCTTCTTCAACACCAACCAGATTCTACAAGCCAAGTGCTCGGTGTGCACCCGATCGAACTCAGGCTGACACAAGGCACAAAACAAGTAGTTGACCGCCTTATTGTTGGCGTCGAACATGTCCCTCGATCTTGGAGCAAGGAAGTTCATCGGCTGGACATAGCCTGTGTCCACCGTGACATCCCAAAGGATCTGACCCTTTCCTTGGAGAAACGCAGCCATCCGCTTACTCCACATCTGGTAGTTCTTGCCATCGAAATGTGGAGGACCCGAAACCCATTCCTGGTACGCCATCTTTGGATCTTAGACTGGTTAGAGTCAATAAAGACCTGAACCAGCTCTGATACCACTTGAAGGACCGATACGGCGAACCAGAGAGGGGGGAGTGAATGGGAGCCGACAAAAATTCTTCTCGAAGGAGATGGAAACTGCCACAAGATGAACACAACTTCCAACACATGTCTCCGACTCACTACCCAAGTTGGCCAAGCCCATGTAGCCACTGGAGTGCCACTGGACCTAGGAACCAACACACAACCTTCTGACCTGAGAACGCAGTGGAACACCAAACCTCGAGTCCACTGACCAACACCGGTCAGACCGGTGAGCACCACCAGTCAGACCGGTCCCTGTCGGTGAGAGTTGACGACTTCCACTAAGTGGCTTCACACCAGTCAGGCCGGTTGTCGGTGCGGAATATGGTCCCGACACTAACCAGTAGATAACGCCTAGGTCTATCCCTCAATGGTCGATGCTAAGCAACAAATGACACAAGGTTTTTATCCTGGTTCAGGCCGAGGGGGCCGTACGTCCAGCAGGGGCGTGCTCATGGCACTATATTGCTCGGCACCGGGGGTGCTTGTAGTGGGGCAAGTACAAGCAAGGCGGGGAGAGGAAGCGTGGCTTCCAAGTCCCTGGGTGAGTGGCTGGAGATGTCGTGGGAGAATAAGAGAGTGAGTGCACGGTGCGCTGTGTTCCTCTGAATTCGTCCTCTCCCGCGGCTGGGGGCTCGCCTCCCCTTTTATAGGCCAAGGGGGCGGCGAGTTACATGCACGCCGCGCTACCTAGCTACGTGTGGAAGCACGTCGTGCTACGGCGTAGAGTGGGCGGTCGTCCGACGATCTTCGCTGCGATCCGGCCATGATGGCCTACCTCGTACCCGAACAGTGGCGGTTCGAGGGTAGGAGGCGGCAGATGGCGATGGCGTCCCCTGATAGGCTTCGAGGGAGGTGCTGATGATGGCTGGTACGGAGTACAGGAGCGGGCAGAACGGCGTTCCTTCCCAATGAGCTCGCGGTGGTGGAGTGGTTGCCGCAGGTGCTCGGGCGTGCGCCCGCGGAGTCGGGGCGTGCGCCCGCACGCGTGGGCACGGCGGCCGCGCCGTTACGCGTGGCCGGGATGGCCGCCCACCGGCCTAGCGCCCCTCACCTAACCCGCAGGGTCACGGGAAAGTGGAGTCGAGGGTGCGCCCGGCCCCCTTTCGAGGGTCGGGCGCGTTAGCCGTACGCGTAGCGGGCGCACGGTGTCACGGGACCGACACCGGCCGTACCGCACGGTCCATCCCACGCAGCGGGGATGGGCTCCTCCCCGGGGAGTTGGTGCGGCGGCACCGGGCGTGAGCCCCGGCGCATGATGACGCCGTCCCCGCGGCGTCGGGGC
Source organism: Cenchrus americanus (assembly GCA_947561735.1). Lineage (NCBI taxonomy): Eukaryota > Viridiplantae > Streptophyta > Magnoliopsida > Poales > Poaceae > Cenchrus > Cenchrus americanus. The sequence goes on along the minus strand of OX387242.1, from coordinate 120,624,868 downwards.
GTTAAATGCCCAAGTACGGGGCGGCGCACGCGCGCGGGGCGCCCGTGAGCGTGGCGGGCCCCGGCCCGAGGGTGGAGCGGACCCTCGAGCGAGGCGAGGCCCGCTCGAGGGGGATCGAGCCCTCGAGCGGGGCGGGACCGCTCGAGGGAAGGGTCGCCCCTCGAACGGGGCGGAGTCCGTTCGAGGAGGGGGTTGCCCCTCGAACGGGGCGGAGCCCGTCCGAGGAGGAGCGTACCCTCGGGCGAGGCGGAGCCTGCTCGAGGGGTCTTACAGACGAGCCGTCTTGGTGGGCCTCCGAAGTCCTGCTGCATGGGCCATGTCCTGCATGGTTAGTCTCCTGCATGGTTAGGCTTAGCTTATTTTGATGCAGGAATTTAAGTAAGGGTTCCCCCATTGTTTGAGGGGACCCCTAGGGCGGTCCCCGACACCGGTGCAACACACCGGTCAGACCGGTCTAAGCCTGAAAGCCCCCAAATCACCAAACAGGCCTACCAACCTCCAAATGGACCCAAACTTGAAACAGCCCCAACATAGGACAACAACAAAGTCACCCAGACGTTCACCCAAGCAAAAACCCACCAAGGGTTGCACCGGTCAGACCGGTCAAGAGCACCGGTCAGACCGGTGTAGCCTGGGCAGCTCGGGATGAACAGCACCCGCGGGTCAACTCCCCTAAATCCAAACCTCGATCTCCCGAATCGCTCCATGGACTTGAACAAGACTTTGGGGGTAATAGGAACACCTCATGAGGAGTCCATAGCCAAGTTTAATCCCACCAAAACTTGTCCAAAAAGGAGGAAGCGAAGAAATCCCGCCAAGAACACCTCTAACCCTAGAACTCAGAAAACCCCAAATCGAGCCCCTTTACTCACGGATTTGGGAGGGGAATCACAGTCCAAAGAACCACGAAGGGTTCCCACAAATTTCCCCCATCAAATACCCAAGAGCAAGGTCCCGAAAACACCCCAAGATAAACACCAAGAGAGGGCTCCGAAAATCACCACCAAGAACAACCGGGAACAACACAACAAGGCCTTGAGGAACCACGCCGAATCATCTATACATACCACAAAGGTTCATACGAGGTCTAGCTTGCCGCTCGATCATCCAACCCTCTCACAAGATCTCACCATGAAGCTCTCAAGCTAGTCCTATGGAAATCCAAACAAAATAGGAATGGAAAATAGGAAAGCAAATGAACTAGGGTTCCAAGAGATGGCTGCCATCCTCTCACCTCATGGGTTATATGGAGGCAACCGAAAGTCTAAACTACCCTTACTTAATAACTAGGGATACAAGCCCCTCAAGGGCAGTTTTGGAAGTCTTCATGTCTTCTCCATCGGACGAATGCCCAACGACCGCACCCTGCGTAGCCTCGACGCAAGCCATGCGATCCCGACGTGTGTCCTCCGCTTTGAAGTCTTCAGACTGCGTCGTCGCACACCGGTCACACCGGTGCTCCTCACTGGTCAGACCGGTACCCACCGGCCGGGACCGGCCGTACCCACCGGTCGGGACCCGGTCCGCGCCGCCGCAAAGACCGTCTTCGGTTCTTCGGTCTTGGATTTGTGGATTAACCAAGGAACCCAATGGTTTTCTGGTGAACCACCGGAAACCCCGCGAACTCGGTGTAGCCTCTGCCAATCGCCACTCATGACTCGGCTCCCACGTAGTCCCGGCTCGACCTCGGTTTTGAGGCTCAACCAAGAAACCGTCCATGATTTTATCTTGCTGTTCATGCCACCATGCGCACGCACTTGACCCCGCTGGCCACCGGGTCCCTCGAACGAAGCCTACTTGTCTTCTCCACACCTGGAGGCCTCACCGGCGATGACCTTTCGCGCTTGTTCTTCACCTTCACCAACACCAGTCAAGCCGCAACCTGCACCTGCAATACTTAGCCAAGAATCAGTCCACACAACATTGTCAATCACTCATCACACAAGGAAGCAACCATCCACTGGTCCTCGAACCACACATGGTCCTCAGGGTTTGTGGCTCAGCCGAGTAACCCGATGATTTTCTGGTGAACCACCGCAAACCCCGCGAACTTGATGTAGCCTCCGTCAATCACCACTCATGACTTGGCTCCCACGAAGTCCTGGCTCAACCTTTGTTTTGTGGCTCAACCAAGAAACCGTCCACCAACTTTATCTTGCTATTCTTGCCACCATGCGGTCCACACTTGACCCCGCTGTCCCTGGGTCCCTCGAACCAAGCCTACTTGTCTTCTCCACACCTGGAGGCCTCACTGGCAATGACCTTTCATGCTTGTTCTTCACCTGCACCAACACCAGTCAAGCCGCAACATGCACCTGCAATACTTAGCCAAGACTCAGTCCACACAACATTGTCAATCACTCATCACACCAGGAAGCGACCATCCGCCGGTCCTCGAACCACACATGGTCCTCAATCTCCCCCTTGATGAGTGCATTGACAACACACACATTCAATAATCAGAGAGAAATGGAAAAAAAAGAAACGAATAAAAGAAACTCCAACAAGCGATCGAAATCCAAAGAAGGGCAACGAGCAAGATCACTTGAAGAAGACAAGTCTCAGACCCCTTAGACAAGGGCAACGACTCGACACATCCGAGACAAAACCATGTTCAAGCAAAGAGCACAAATCAACAAAGCATACAAAAGCTCCCCCTGCACATATGCAAACTCCGCCTGAACAAGTCCCAACTCTGGGCACAAACCGGTCAGACCGGTTCCCAAAATCGGTCAGACCGATTCCACCAAAACTGGTCAGACCAGTTCCCAAAACCGGTCAGGCCGATTTGCTACAGCAGACCACCCCCCCAAAAGCCAAAAATACAAAAGAAAAGCACAAGCTCCCCCTTGACTCTTGGGATAGGTTCTAGGGATGCAATGCAACTTTTCTCCACCTTTCTTTCTCCCCCTTGTTGCCAATGCATGAATCAAGGCCCAAATTTGAAAATATGCAACCTAGAGCTTCTCAAGTATATGCATCACAAGATGCTACACATGTCCAAATGAGCAAGTTAGATACTCTACAGCTTCGTAATGACATCAACTTCATGATTACCAAGTTTCACAACCACTGGACGAAGCTAAGACAGAATTGAGCAATTTTGCGAAAATTTACCCTCTCATGAGCAAAGTCCTAAACATGAGCAAAACATGTCAAAATGGCAAAGCCACACAAACTTCATGCTAGGACAACCATTCTAATCATAAGACCATCACAAACACCCACAAGCACCTCATGTCATGTCAAAGCCACCGAGCCATGTGCCTACTTCTATATATGAGACTTCTCATTGGTAGGAATCATGCAACAGTTTAGCACCCAAAGCAATTTAAATTTAGCACATATGACATTGGAGCACTTTTCCAAGCAATTTACATTTCATTTTCAGATTCATATTTGGTACATGAAATGTCTTTGCGACAAAAACGAACTTATGCCCCTCCATAAGATAAAGCATGAGGGCTAAACATTCATGATGGCAAATGAGCCTTTGGCCTCATATGATCAAAATAAGCTATCCAACCACAAATTAAGCATAGCCAAGCCACTAGAACATGTCAAGATTATATAAAGGCATTTACTCACAAGAGAGCATACATGTGACATTTTCAAAAACATAGCCATCAACCATGGATATAAATCAAGATCATCAAGAGCTAAGACAAACTAACCATAGCATACCAAACTAGCTCACAAGATCATATATAGCACATCATGGTGAACAATGTATATGAGAGAAGCTTTTCCTACAAAATGCATATGATACAAAATGCATGCAATCTAATATACAAGGATGCCTATACGTCATGTTACATATGCCATGCCAAATGCAAGAAATGCATAAAGGAAAGCTATACATATGCTACAAAGGAGCTCCCACACACCCAACTCAAGAAATCAAACAAACACCAAGCTCCCCCCTTTAAGTGAAAGTTGCTTGATCTAGCGGTTTGGTGAAAATATCAGCTAGTTGGTCATGTGTAGGTACATGGATCAAAGCTATCTTCCCTTTCTCTACATGTCTCTTAAAACATGATACCTCACTTCTATGTGCTTGGTTTTGGAATGGAGCACTGGGTTCTTTGCAACGCTTATGGCACTAGTGCTGTCACATTGAAGTGGGACATGGGTATACTCCTCACCAAAGTCACTCATGGTGTATGCGATCCAAAGAAGCTGAGAGCAACAACTAGCTACAGCAACGTACTCTGCTTCGGTAGTGGATTGAGCAACACTTGACTGTTTGCGGGAAGACCAAGACACCAAAGAAGATCCCGAAAACTGGCAAGTCCCAGAAGTGGACTTCCTATCCAACCGACACCCGGCAAAATCTGCGTCTGAAAAACCATGAAGCGCCAAAGAAGAGGACGCGGAGTACCAAAGGCCGAAGTCGGGAGTGTGACGCAAGTACCTGAAAATTCTCTTCACTGCTTGCCGATGCGAAGTCCTCGGAGACGCTTGAAAACGAGCGCACAGACACACTGAGAACTGTATGTCCCGCCTCGTCGCCGTCAAGTAGAGGAGTGACCCGATCATGCTCCGGTACTCCTTCTGGTCCACGTGTTCACCTTCCTCGTCCGCATCAAGAGCCGTAGTCGTACTCATCGGCGTCGTCATAGCCTTGGAGTCCTCCATCTTGAACTTCCTCACAATGTCCTTGGTGTACTTAGCCTGGTGCACAAATGTTCCTTCCTTTGATTCCTTGATTTGTAGCCCGAGGAAGAACTGCAACTCGCCCATCATGCTCATCTCGAACTCCCTGCTCATATCATCTGCAAACCTTGCAACAAGAGAGTTAGACGAGCCACCAAAGACAATATCATCCACGTACACCTGCACAATCAGGATATCTCTGCCCTGCCTCAGCAAAAACAAGGTCTGATCGACCTTCCCCATCTCAAAGCCTCTCTCAAACAAGAACCCCCTCAACCTGCCATACCAAAGGCCGAAGTCGGGAGTGTGACGCAAGTACCTGAATATGCGCTTGACCGCTTGCCGATGCGAAGTCTTTGGAGACGCTTGAAAACGAGCGCACAGACATACCGAGAACTGGATGTTCGGCCTCGTCGCCGTCAAGTAGAGGAGTTACCCGATCATGCTCTGGTACTCCTTCTGGTCCATGTGTTCACCTTCCTCATCCATATCAAGAGCTGTAGTCGTACTCATAGGCGTCGCCATGGCCTTGGAATCCTCCATCTTGAATTTCCTCACGATGTCCTTGGTGTACTTAGCTTGGTGCACAAATGTTTCTTCCTTTGATTGCTTGATTTGTAGCCCGAGGAAGAACTGCAACTCACCCATCATGCTCATCTCAAATTCCCTGCTCATATCATCTGCAAACCTTGCAACAAGAGAGTTAGACGAGCCACCAAAGACAATATCATCCACATACACCTGCACAATCAGGATATCTCTGCCCTGCCTGAGAAGAAACAAGGTCTGATATACCTTCCCCATCTCAAACCCTCTCTCAAATAGGAACCCCCTCAACCTGCCATACCAAGCTCTAGGCGCCTCCTTCAATCCATACAACGCCTTCCTCAACTTGTACACCTGGTGGGGGTACTTCTCACTCTCAAACCCCGGTGGCTGCCTCACATACACTTCTTCCTCCAACACACCATTCAAGAAGGCACTCTTCACATCCATTTGGTGCAACTTGAACCCTTTAGCTACTGAAATGGCTAGAATGATCCTGATTGCCTCTAAACGAGCTATGGGAGCAAAGATCTCCTCGTAGTCGATCCCCTCTTTCTGACTGAACCCCTGAGCAACAAGTCTTGACTTGTTTCTCACCACTTCACCTTTCTCTCCCTCTTTGTTCTTCCACACCCATTTTGTCCCAATCAGCTTACACCATGGGGGAGGGTCAACCAATTCCCAAACCTAATTCCTCTCAAAGTTCTCCAACTCCTCATGCATCGAGTTAACCCAATCATGATAAGATAGTGCGTGTCTAATGTCTTTGGGCTCAAAGGTGGCAACAAAAGCAGCATGAGCGAAATGAGAATTGTTTCGAACCCTCGACCGTGTAGTACATTCATTCTTGTCGCTGATGATCCTTGAAGCTGGGTGATCCACTTGTACTCGCCGGGAAGGTTCTCGCCTTGATGCTACCTCCCCCTCAACAGTAGCTTCTCCTTGATCTTGGTTTGTCATCGTAGGTGTGGGAGAGGGGCCGTCCATCACCGTAGTCGAAGTAGTAGGTACATGCTCAGCCGCGGGCACCACATCACCATCTTCATCATCTCCATGTTCATGCTCCTCCTCCTGAAAGATCTCCTTGACAAGTTCATCATCACCTGCACACTCAAAGACAAGCTGACTACGTGGCTGTGTCTCGTCGAAGGTTACCTCGCAAGTCTCCATGATTTGGTTAGTTTCAAGATTGAGCACACGATATGCTGTAGAGTGAGGTGCATAACCAAAGAAAAATACCATCGACCGACCTAGCCTCAAACTTGTCCAACTTCTTCCCTTTCTTAAGGATAAAGCACTTGCAACCAAAGACATGGAAGTGACTCACCTTGGGTGTGCGACCGTGCATCAACTCGTAACATGTTTTCTTCTTGTGCACTCTAAGGTAGATCCTGTTCGAAACATAGCACGCGGTATTCACTACCTCAGGCCAGAACCTTCTCGGAGTCCTATGCTCATCAAGCATCGTCCGAACATCTCACATAAGGTTTTGTTTTTCCTTTCCACAACACCATTCTGGGATGCGTATACGAACTCGAAAACTGGTGTTCAAGACCCAAGTCATGGCAAATGGTTTCAAAATGAGAGTTTCTGAATTCTGAGCCATTGTCACTACGGATTGCTCATATGGAATCTCTGTGCCTCTCGTTCCTCAACCTCAAGACAAGACCTTGAACAAAACCAAATGTCTCCCCTTTCTCCTCAAGAAAGAACACCCATGCATACCGAGAGTAGTCGTCCACCACAACAAGGACGTACCAATTCCCACCCACAGATCGCACACGAGTTGGGCCAACAAGGTCCATATGGAGCAGCTCGCATGGACGCTCAGTCATCAAATAGGTGAGAGGCGGGTGAGAAGAGGCTACCATCTTGGCATGCCTACACGGTGCACAAACCACCTCTTTTTGAAGCATCAACCGTGGCAATCCTCGGACCAAACTGAGTTTACTCAAGTGAGACAAAAGATCAAAGCTCAAGTGACCCAACTTCCTATGCCACTTCCACAACTCACTCGAAGAACTAGCCAAGAAATAACACTCAACACCAGAATACTGAGAAAAATCAGCTCGAAACACTTGACCCTCGAGAACGACCATACAGACAAGGTCCCCTCGAGAATCCAAAATCCGAGAACCGCCAAGCCAAAACAACACCTTAAAACCCTCATCCAATAGCTGGGACACGGAAAGCAAATTGTACCCAAGCGATTGAACAAGAGCAACATGCCTGAGAGTGATCTTGTCACTTACCTTAATCTCACCTTATGATAACACGCGCCCTCGCCCATTGTCCCTAAAGGTGATGTACCTCTTTGTCACCACTGGGACGAGTGTTGACGATATAAATTCGTATCAAACTTCACATGGATTTGCAAGCGGACATATCCCCCGTCGTAGTCAAGGGACCCTTCTTCCCTCGAGTGGTGAACCCAAGGTATCGAATCCGTGGAACAATGTGTAACGCAAGAATTCAATCTAGTAAAGCAAGGAAAGCTATGTTTTGAAGAACCACGTTGCATCTAATCTAAGAGATCATCAAGTAAACACATCTAATCTAATCTACTAAAGAGGTAGCAAGAGAAAGCAAAGAGATAACCGATCTAGAGAGTCTAGATCATGCTTATGTTGTAGCTCCAAACAAGATAGATGAAGATAGAAAAGCGAATCTCATTAAAAGCATTTTTAAACCATGGCCTCCGGTCCGATTCCAAAGACGCCCGCCTTTTGGAGCCACTGTTCCATCACAACGCACCCCTATTCGTGAGGGTTAGCCTAGGGCGAGTTCAATAAGAACAAGTTGAAATCACTTGGTCGGTCCGGTATGAACCTCTAGCCACCACGGCTACAAGAGCACCCTATGAAATCTATCTTAAGTATAGATTGGGGAAGAAGCAAAACCAAGGGAGAACAAAATCATCGAGAAGACACTTGATCGCTAGAAATCAGATTCACTTAAAGACTTCATCATGAATGATCACATGAACAAGATCACCACTGGGATCCTACCTCGATCTTGATCCTTGCTCCGGAGCTCTGTCGTGGTCTTCCATGCACGGTTCCCACGTCGGCTAGGGAGACCCTAGACAACGAGCACGACCCTCCTCTCTGAGATGGTGTCCCTCAAGCTTCTCTGCTCCTCGGCGGCGGATAACGAATTAATTGATGCGTGGCTCTCGGTCAGGGGGCTATAAATATCCCTAGAGGCACTTAGGTCAAAGGGGGGCGGACTGGGCCCCGGAGTGGGTTGGGCCAGCAGGCTTGGGCCGACCGGCCTGGGCCGACCACCCTGGGCCCACTTCGGCCCAAATAGCCGCCTCCTTTGCCCGACGTTGGTTCCCGAGTCTTCTAGATCCTTCCCCCTTCTGCATGTGGGCCCTTGTCGTCAGTTTCTCTCCGAATTGGATGAAGCTCCTTGTCCCGCAAGATTCGACACTTTTCTGACTGGGTCCTCGGAGTTTGTCATCTTCTCGGGTTTGGTCCTTGGTGTCATATGGACCTCCCTGGGCCCACTACCTCGGTGGGTACCAGGACCGACTACTTGGTGGGCCCCTGGGACTATCTGGCTTGCACTGCACGGCACCTGATGGCGTGAAGCACAAGGACTACGAAGGAGAAGTACTCAGTTAGGAAGCTGTACATGTCCCGCACTGTATGGAAGACTCCTAGACATACTCGACTAGTACTCTCTCCCTACTCCGACTTGTAACCCTGCCTCCCGGGCTATATAAGGCGAGGCAGGGACCCCTCTCTCATCATCTCATCTCACGGCGTACAGTTGCACCATCTTGTAATCGTACCCAATCAATCCAGAGCTATGCATCATACAGGACGTAGGGTATTACGCACCTCGCGGCCCGAACCTATCTAAATTGTGTGCTACGTGTCTCTTCCTTCGAGTTACCGATCTCGGCTAGGCCACATTCATCTACTTCGGGTACTCCTCTTAGTAGGTTGCTGGTCTAAAACACCGACAGCTGGCGCGCCAGGTAGGGGATCTCGCCCGAGATCACATGGCGAACTCAACGGCTCCTGTCTACTTCAAGCCAACCGTCGCCTTCAACCGCGGCGACACATTCCTTTTCGGTGCTTGGGTCTGCACTGCTGACGGCGCAGGATCTTTCCACCGCCGCCTCACCATGCAGCCCAACCCGGAGACCGGCTTCGTGACGCTTCCTGAAGTTGTCACAGGTGAACTCGCTGGCAAGTTCGGCGAAATTTTGCTTTTCAACCATCACGCCGACTTCGAGCTCGAGTCCGCTTCCAACTCGAACTCGACGTCTCCATGGGCTATCGCATGCGAGCCGGGCCGCTCGCCCATCGCATGTGGTCCCCCCATCCCGCGAGCGCTCCACGCGTGGCCCCCGCAACCCCTGCAGGGCCCGCACGGGGGCTCCCTCTTCGCGCCGGGCCGGCAAGGAGCCCGTAACCGAGTACAACTCGGACTCCGACACCGCCCCCGGCCACGCTTCGGACTCCAATCCCCTCTCCGGGTTCTACTCGGATTCCGCATACGAGTTCGACTTCGGGTCGGACCCAGAGGATCCCGAGTCTGGGGACAACTCCACTGAGCAACCCTTATCAGGGCCGGCCTCTGGGCTGGTTATAACCTCCACGCCTGCCGGGAGATTCGTCTACAGGCCAGACCGCAAGCCCGCAGACCTGATAAGTGGAGACTCACGCTACGTCGCCTACATCGACTCGCTCCCGTTCCAGGAGGGAACACCACTTGCCCGAGCTTGTGACAACCCGCCCAGGAAAGTACCGTACTATCGCCTAAGACCGATCCACTTTGGTCATTAAGCAATAATAAAGTACCATCCTGTCGTAAGTCGCCGGGTTAACGCCCCGTAAATCACTTGAATAGCACAAGGATCGAATATATGCATTAAAACTCACTCGAAGGCGAGTCTAGAGATACAACAACCTTCAAATTCAAATTCGTACCCCGAAGGGTTTAATTATTACAAACCATAGTTTTTGTCATGACAGAATAGTTCAGAGTTTCGAAAAGCAGCGGAATTTAACTAGCGGAAGCAAAGTCACCACGGGAGGCCATCCATGATGCTTCAGTAGTCGTCCTCCACCCACTCCAGCTCCCAGCCGGGCGGGATCTCACCAGGCCACACATCACTGAAGGCAATACCTGGATCAACACATCATAGCAAGGCTGAGTATACTAATACTCAGCAAGACTTACCCGTCGGTGATAACTACTTCACCAATTCTAGACCATGAAAGGCTTTTTGGCTACTGGGTTGCTTTTGCTAAAAAGTAACAAAGAGTATGTCCTTACTTTCAAGATTTCAGCACAAGTTCTAGTAGTTTAATCTTTTACTACATTAGCCAACTAGTACAAACAAAGTTGTACAATACAATTAATCAAACATCATCTTCATCAACTTCCATCATTAGGGATCACATGACTAGTGGAGTAAGTAGTCTCGGGTAACGGTGAGAGGCCGACAATCGATTGATTTAAACCTTGCAAGGTAGACCCAAACACACGGTCGGGCCGCCCCCGTGAGGACAACTCCCCGGACCGTCCCCATAAATCCTCGGGTCGGGATCGAATCTTACGCTCTTTGGTGCAGGCTATCCGCATACCCCGCGAGATACCCGGAGTCACCATACACCACCGGTGGCGAGCCGTGAGAGCGAATCCCAAGAGTAGTAACGGTAGGATCCCTAGCCGCCTCATTATGGTACTAGGTTTACCGGCCCCATAACCGCATGTGCTTAGTACGTTCAAAAACTTAACCCACATAACCACCGGACCGGAGCCCGCATCCCATGCTCTTACCACGTGAGCAATCCATTTAAGGATATAGTATGATTCCTATCTAGGAACCTATTCTCGCGAGTGAGGTCATCACCCGACTTGTAACGGTCCTATAGCTTAGCAGCTATCGACCTATAATACTAGTAGGGACCAAAGGTACCTATGGATCATGCATCTAGGGTTTCATTCAACTCCTGAACGTAAATGCACAATCATTCATAGATAATTGAATAAAGAACTTTAAAACTGGGTTAAATGCACCGGAGCTTGCCTTCGTCAGCGATGTTAGCTTGTGAGGACCATGTGGGGTTCGAGGACCGGTGGATGGTCGCTTCCTTGTGTGATGAGTGATTGACAACGTTGTGTGGACTGATTCTTGGCTAAGTATTGCAGGTGCAGGTTGCGGCTTGACTCGTGTTGGTGCAGGTGAAGAAAACCACTGGGTTCCTTGGTTGATCCACAAAGCCAAGACCGGAGAACCGAAGACGGAGGTGCAAAGAAGACCGCACCGGTCCGACCGGTGGGTCCGACCGGCCCGACCGGTGGGGACCGGTCTCGACCGGGAGGAGCACCGGTCGGCCGACGTGTGCGACGACGCAGTCCGAATCTTCGAAGCGGAGGACACGCGTCGGGATCGCATGGCTTGCGTCGAGGCTACGCAGGTGGTGCGGCCGCCGGCATCCGTCCGATGGTGAAGACATCAAGAATTCCAAATCCGCCCTTGAGGGGCTTGTATCCCTAGTTAGTAGAGAGGGGCATTTTAGACATTCGGTTGCCGCCTATATAACCCAAGAGGTGAGAGGTTGGCAGCCAACTCTTGGAACCCTAGCTCATTAGTTTTCCTATTTTCCACCTATTTTCTCTAGGTTTTCCTTAGGACTAGCAAGAGAGCTTCACGGAGAGATCTTGTAGAGAGGGATGGATGATCGGGCGGCTTGCTAGACCTTGTACGAACCTTTGTTTCATGTATAGATGATTCGGCGTGGTTCCTCAAGGTTTGGATGTGTTTTCCCGGTTGTTCTTGGTGGTGATTTTCGGAGCCCTCTCTTCGTGATTTCTTTGGGGTGTTTTCGGGGCTTTTCTCTTGGGGATTTGATGGGGGAAATTTGTGGGAACCCTTCGTGGTTCTTTGGGCCGTGATTCCCCTCCCAAATCCGTGAGTAAAAGTGCTCAATTTTGGGGTTTTCTTGAGTTCTTGGGTTGGAAGTGCTTTCGCCGGGATTTCTTCGATTCCTCCTTTTTGGACGAGTTTTGGTGGGATTAAACTTGGCTATGAACTCCTCATGAGGTGTTCTTGATATCCCCAAAGTCTTGTTCAAGTCCGTGGAGCGATTCGGGAGATTGAGATTTGGATTTGGGGGAGTTGACCCGTGGGTGCTGTTCATCCCGAGTCGCCTGTGCTACACCGGCTCGACCGGTGCTCTTGACCGGTCTGACCGGTGCAAGCCCTTGTGGGATTTTTCTCGGGTGAACGTCTTGGTGAGTTCGCTGTTGTCCCGTGTTGCTGCTGTTTCAAGTTTGGGTCCGTTTGGTGGTCGGTTGACCTGTTTGGTGCCTTGGGGGCTTTCTGGCTGCCATCGGTCTGACCGGTGCGTCTCACCGGCCTCGACCGGTGTAGAGCCACTTAGTGGAAGTTGCTCGGTTTCACCGCAGAGGGACCGGCTCCGACCGGTGGTGCTCACCCCGTCCGACCGGTGTGGGTCTGTAGACTCGAGGTTTGGTTTTTCCGCTGCGTTTCTTGGGTCGGAAGGTGGTGTGTTGGTTCCTAGGTCCAGTGGCACTCCAGTGGCAACGTGGGCTTGACCAAACTTGGTAGTGAGTCGAGGACGTGTGTTGGAAGCTGCGTTCGTCTTGTTGGAGTTTTCATCTCCTTCGAGAAGAATTTTTATCGGCTCCCATTCACTCCCCCCCTCTCTGGTTCGCCGTATCGGTCCTTCAAGTGGTATCAGAGCCGGTTCGGGTCTTTGTTGACTCTAACCGCCTAAGATCCAAGGATGGCGTACCGAGAACGGGGTTCGGGTCCTCCACACTTCGATGGCAAGAACTACCGGATGTGGAGCAAGCGGATGGGTGCGTTCCTCCGCGGAAAGGGTCACCGCTTTTGGGATGTCACGGTGGACACAGGCTATGTCCACCGATGGATTTCCTTGCTCCGGGGTCGAGGGGACGATTCGACGCCAACAATAAGGCGGTCGACTACTTGTTTCGTGCCTTGTGTCGGCCGAGTTCGATCGGGTGCACACCGAGCACTTGGCTTGTAGGATTTGGGCGGTGTTGAAGGAGGCTCATGTTGGGAACGCCCGTGTTCAGGCACGGTTGTATGCGACCTACCGGAGAGAGTACGAGAACTTCACTCATCTCCCCGGTGAGTCCATCGATGCCTTGTTTCAGAGGTTCACGGTGGTGGTGAACAACATGAGGGCCAATGTGGACATGCTCCCGTACGATGATCATGATAGAGCGGTCAAGCTCTTACACTCTTTGGATCGTACGATATGGGGCGGAAAGTTCGAGGCCATAGTCGAGTCGGAGCGGTATGATACTCTGACGGTGAACGAGCCGTTCTCGAAGCTCAAGTCGGCCGAGGTGGATAGGGGCATGACCGCCAAGCTCGAGGGACCGATCGATTCCCATAGTCTTGCCCTCGTTGGTGGTTCCAAAGGAAAGACTAACTCTAACCCATCCACCAGGATGTTCTCGTTTTCCTCTTTGATGTCTATGCCAGATGAGGAGTTTGATGACCTTGGAGAGGACGAGCTGGCGCTGTTGACGAGGCGGTTCGAGAGGCTGCACGAGAACCGTGTGAACATGAGGAGGAACACGAGGACTTGCTTCCAGTGCGGCAAGCCGGGACACTTCGTCGCCGACTGCCCGGAGAAGGCCGAGAACAAGGACAGCTACAAGCACAAGCCGAGGATGAACGATGGCAAGTACCGTTCGAGGCGCGACCACAAGAGCAAGCACAAGAACAAGTACAAGGACGAGCGACGATCGAGGAAGAAGGAGGGCCGAGGCAAGGCCCGGCGATGGTTGGAGCGAGCGACGTCGACTCCGGGTCCCGCGTACTCCACCTCGAGCTCGAGCAAAGGTGAAGACGAGGGAGATCGCCGCAAGAACAAGAAGTCGTCCAAGAACCCGAGCGGGCCGAGCCGCTTCGCGAGAGATGGCTTCCGCACCATGGCGCCGAGCTCCGGCACAGAAGAAGAGCACACGGAGCGACTCGGACTCGAGTCCGACGACGAGGTGCGTGATGAACTTCCCTTCTTGCGCCAGGAGAATGAGAGGCTTGGCTCTTTGCTTGATAACCGTGATGACATGCTTAGAGAGGCCAAGAAAATGAGGAAAGAGCTTAGGGCTTCACTCGAGGATGCTAGGACTAGAGTGGCTGAGCTAGAGACACAGGTGCTTGATAGCAAGCTTGAGATTGATTCGCTTAAGGCTAGCCCTGTTGTTTCTAATGAGAATGATTGTGCTGATTGCTCCATATTCCTTGCTGATCTTGCTTTGTTTAAGGAGAAGCATGCCTCCAAGTGTGAGGAACTAGATGTGCTTAGGGTTGAAGTGGCTGAGCTTAAGTCTAGACCTGCTTTGCTAGGTGCTTGCACTTCTTGCCCCGTTTTGCATGCTAAAATTGATGAGATGCATGCTTACACTAGTTCGCTCGAGGCTAAATTGAAGGAACCCATGCCTACATCTTGCTCTACCCGTGAAATGCATGCATTGAAAAATTTGGAGCTTGCACATTATGTTGATCGTTTGCAGGATGAGAATGATGATTTGAGGAAGTTGATGGGTTGGTTGTCCGGTCACGAGCCTCAGTTGAGGATGATGATCGAGGCCTTTAAGAGGCAAGATGGTGAGGGGCTCGGGGCAAACAAGGTTGGTGAGGGAAGTGGTGAGAATATCCCGGAGCCACCAAAAACCCACCACAAGAATGATTTCCCACCAAAACCTAACCATCTAAGGAACCGACTAGACACAACCCCAGCTCCACCCGTGTTTCCTACACCCACAAATGACCTACAAAAGCCTATCAAGTTTGTGAGCACTTCGGGGAAAGTGTTCTTTGGGAAGGAAAGTGAGAAGGCTAGTGGTGAGAAACCGGTGGAGGGTTTGAGTGGAGAGAAACCAAGTGAGCAGCCACATCCTAAGCCAAAGCCTAAGCTTGTGAGGTTCCATTGTGGCTATTGTGGGAGAGATGGCCATAAGGAGGAGTTTTGCTTTATGAGGAAGCGAGAGGAGAGAATGAAGAAGGAGTGGGCTAACAAGGACAAGTACCACCCTTCCGATGGTGTACTTGAGCCTCGTATGCAGATGCCCAGGGGCAAGGCGATTGTGAGGACAGTTCGGGCTTGGGGAGAGAAGAAGGCTGCGGTGGTGCTGTTGTCTAGGTCACACCGGTCGGACGGGCAGGGGGCACCGGCGACCGGGCGGTGCCCCGGACGGACAGATGTTCAGGTTTCAAGCTCGTGCAGGTGCGAGGGTTGTTTCTGGTGGTCGTGGTTCTGGTGGTTGGGCTGGAAAGGGTGCAGGTGGTCAGTTTGCTAGGCGTTCTCCTCCTCGTGCTCAATACGGGGATTGGAGGAGTCGTGGCGTTGAGTTGGAGAGGAAGGGCGTTCCACGGGCTTTCTTGCGTGGTTTTGGTCCTCCTCCAGGCAGAGAGGGGTGGTTCCCTCAGGGTGGTTACCGTGGTGGTGTTCGTGGAGGTAGCTTTGGTAGGAGAGATGCTTTGGTTGGTGCTAACCCCACTTTCGAGCAAATGGCTCGGCACTGGTTTTCCTCCTTTGGTACTAACCCCAGTGCTGAGTCGTTTGTTCGCTCACGTGCCTATTTTTGATTTTCGGTGTGGGAGACTTGAAGAACATTTGGTTGATTGACTCCGGTTGTTCGAGGCATATGACCGGAGACAGGGGGTGGTTCTCAAGTCTCGTCCCGGTGGTGACGAAGAGGTACATCACTTTTGGGGACAATGGGCGTGGGCGTGTGCTTTCAGAAGGTGAGATAAAAGTGAGTGACAAGATCACTCTGAGGCGTGTTGCTCTTGTTCAATCTCTAGGGTACAATTTGCTTTCTGTGTCCCAGTTGTTGGATGAGGGCTTTGAGGTGTTGTTTCGGCCTGGTGGTTCTCGTGTTGTGGACTCTCGAGGGGACCTTGTCTGTATGGTCGTTCCCGAGGGTCAGGTGTTTCGTGCTGATTTTTCTCAGTCTTCGGGTGTGGAGCGTTGTTTTTTGGCTGGTTCTTCGAGTGAGTTGTGGAAGTGGCATAGGAAGTTGGGTCACTTGAGCTTTGACCTTTTGTCTCGCTTGAGTAAACTCAATTTGGTCCGAGGATTGCCACGGTTGAAGCTTGAGAAAGAGTTGGTTTGTGCTCCGTGTAGGCATGCCAAGATGGTGGCCTCTTCTCACCCGCCTCTCACCGATGTGATGACCGAGCGTCCATGCGAGCTGCTCCATATGGACCTTGTTGGCCCGGCTCGTGTGCGATCCGGGTGGGAAGTGGTATGTCCTTGTTGTGGTGGATGACTATTCTCGGTATGCGTGGGTGTTCTTTACGGAGGATAAGGGGGAGACGTTTGGTTTTGTTCGAGATCTAGTCTTGAGGTTGAGGAACGAGAGGCACGGAGATGCCATACGAGCTATCCGCAAGGATAATGGCTCGGAATTCGGGAACTCTCGTTTTGAAACCTTTTGTCATGACTTGGGTCTTGAGCACCGCTTTTCGAGTCCGTATACGCCTCCCCAGAATGGTGTTGTGGAAAGGAAGAACAGGACCTTGTGTGAGATGGCTCGGACGATGCTTGATGAGCATAGGACTCCGAGGAGGTATTGGGCTGAGGCGATGAATACCGCATGCTATGTGTCGAACAGAATATACCTCAGAGTGCACAAGAAGAAGACATGCTATGAGTTGATGCATGGTCGCACACCCAAGGTGAGTCACTTCCATGTCTTTGGTTGCAAGTGTTTTATTCTGAAGAAGGGCAGGAAGTTGGATAAGTTTGAGGCTAGGTCTGTCGATGGCATTTTCTTTGGTTATGCATCTCATTCTAGAGCATATCGTGTGCTCAATCTTGAAACTAACCAAATCGTGGAGACTTGTGAGGTAACCTTCGACGAGACAGAGCCACGTAGTCAGCTTGTCTTTGAGTGTGCAGGTGATGATGAGCTTGGCGAGGAGATCTTTCAGGAGGAGGAGCATGAACATGGTGATGATGAAGATGGCGGTGTGGTGCCCCCGGCTAACCTCCGTACCCACTACTTCGACTACGATGATGGATGGACCCTCTCGCTACACCTACGACGACAAATCAAGAACGAGGAGAAATCGATGTTGAGGGGGAGGTAGCTTCGAGGCGAGAACCTCCCCGGCGAGTTCGGGTGGATCACCCGGCTTCGAGGATCATCGGCGACATGGATGAACGCACTACACGGTCGAGGGTTCGGAACAATTCCCATTTTGCTCATGCTGCGTTTGTTGCTTCTTTCGAGCCCAAAGACATTGGACACGCACTATCTGATCACAATTGGGTTAACTCGATGCATGAGGAGTTGGAGAATTTTGAGAGGAGTCAGGTGTGGGAGTTGGTTGACCCTCCCCCAGGGTGTAAGCCGATTGGTACAAAGTGGGTGTGGAAAAACAAAGAGGGAGAGAAGGGTGAGGTTGTGAGGAACAAGTCGAGACTTGTTGCTCAGGAGTTCAGTCAGAAGGAGGGGATCGACTACGAGGAGACCTTTGCTCCCGTAGCCCGTTTGGAGGCAATTAGGATCCTTCTAGCCTTTTCTCGTGGCTAAAGGGTTCAAGTTGCACCAAATGGATGTGAAGAGTGCTTTTCTGAATGGAGTGTTGGAGGAAGAAGTGTATGTGAGACAACCTCGGGGTTTGAGAGTGAGAAGTACCCCCACGGGGTGTACAAGTTGAGGAAGGCGCTCGTATGGGTTGAAGCAGGCGCCCAGAGCTTGGTTTGGCGAGTTGAGGGGGTTCTTGTTTGAGAGAGGTTTTGAGATGGGGAAGGTCGATCGGACCTTGTTTTTGCAGAGGCGGGCGAGAGATATCCCGATTGTGCGGTGTACGTGGATGATATTGTCTTTGGTGGCTCGTCTAACTCTCTTGTTGCGAGGTTTGCGATGATATGAGCAGGGAGTTTGAGATGAGCATG
This sequence comes from Cenchrus americanus, assembly GCA_947561735.1. Classification (NCBI taxonomy): domain Eukaryota; kingdom Viridiplantae; phylum Streptophyta; class Magnoliopsida; order Poales; family Poaceae; genus Cenchrus; species Cenchrus americanus. The sequence continues at coordinate 120,606,728 of OX387242.1, read as the reverse complement.
ATGGGTGAGTTGCGGTTCTTCCTCGGGCTACAAATCAAGCAATCAAAGGAAGGAACATTTGTGCACCGAGGCTAAGTACACCAAGGACATTGTGAGGAAGTTCAAGATGGAGGACTCCAAGGCTATGACGACGCCGATGAGTACGACTACGGCTCTTGATGCGGACGAGGAAGGTGAACACGTGGACCAGAAGGAGTACCGGAGCATGATCGGGTCACTCCTCTACTTGACGGCGACGAGGCCGGACATACAGTTCTCAGTGTGTCTGTGCGCTCGTTTTCAAGCGTCTCCGAGGACTTCGCATCGGCAAGCAGTGAAGAGAATTTTCAGGTACTTGCGTCACACTCCCGACTTCGGCCTTTGGTACTCTGCGTCTTCTTCTTTGGCGCTTCATGGCTTTTCAGACGCGGATTTTGCCGGGTGTCGGTTGGATAGGAAGTCCACTTCGGTACTTGCCGCTTTTGGGTTCTTCGTTGGTGTCTTGGTCTTCTCGTAAGCGGTCGAGTGTTGCTCAATCCACGACCGAAGCCGAGTATGTTGCCGCCGCTAGTTGTTGCTCTCGGCTCCTTTGGATCACCTACACCATGAGTGACTTTGGTGAGGAGTATACCCATGTCCCACTTCAATGTGATAGCACCAGTGCCATAAGCGTTGCAAAGAACCCGAGTGCTCCATTCCAAAACCAAGCACATAGAAGTGAGGTATCATTTTCTGAGAGACAATGTCGAGAAAGGAAAGATAGCCTTGATCCATGTACCCACTCATGACCAACTAGCCGATATTTTCACCAAACCCCTAGATCAAGCAACTTTCACTCGTCTGCGGGGGGAACTTGGTGTGTGTTTGATTTCCTGAGTTGGGTGTGTGGGAGCTTTCTTTTGCCGGTGGTGTCGAGCCCGTTTTGCCTCCCCTCGAGGAGCCGGTTTGTAGCATATGTATAGCTTTCCTTTGTGCATTTCTTGCATTTGGCATGGCATATGTAGCATGATGTATAGGCATCCTTGTATCTTAGATTGCATGCATTTTGTATCATATGCATTGGTTAGGAAAAGCTTCTCTCATATACATTGTTCACCATGGAATGAGATATATGTCTTTGTGAGCTTGTTTGGTATGCTACGGTTAGTTTGGCTTAGCTCTTGATGATCTTGATGAATAATCCATGGTTGATAGCTATGCTTTTGAAAAATGTCACATGTATGCTCTCTCATGTGTAAATGCCTTTACATGCTCTTGACATGTTTGTGTGGCCTTGCTATGCTTAATTTGTGGTTGGATAGCTAGTTTATTGATCATATGGGGCCAAAGGCTCATTAGCCATCATGAATGTTTAGCCCTCTTGACTTATCTTGTGGAGGAGCATAAGTTCCTTTTTGTCGCAAAGACATTTCATGTACCATTTACAAATCTGAAACTGAAATGAAAAATGCTTGGAAAATATGCTCCCATGTCATATGTGCTGAATTTAATTTGCTTTGGGTGCTAAACCGTTGCATGATGCCTACCAATGAGAAGTCTCATACATAGAAGTAGGCACATGGCTCGGTGGCTTTGACATGACATGAGGTGCTTGTGGGTGTTTGTGATGGTCTTATGATTAGAATGGCTGTCCTAGCATGAAGTTTGTGTGGCTTCGCCGTTTTGATATGCTTTGATCATGTTAAGGACTTTGCTCATGAGAGGCAAGTTTTTCGCAAAATTGCCAAAATCCATCTTAGCTTCGTCCAATGGTTGTGAAACTTGGTGATCATGTAGTTGAGATCGATACGAAGCCGTAGAGTATCTAACTTGCTCATTTGGACATGTGTAGCATTCTTTGTTGAATTTTGTCTATTTGAGAAGCTCTAGGTTGAAAGTTTTGCATTTTTGGCTTGATTCATGCATTGCCAACAAGGGGGAGAAGTTTGAGCTTGAAATGGCTTGTTGGACGCGTTTAGAAGGTTTTCGGTGGTTTCGAGCCATTTCGGGCTTCGTTGTACACCGGTCCGACCGGTGATGAGCACCGGTCCGACCGGTGTGAGTGCTGGTCCCGTACATATGTTGGGCACCGGTCCGACCGGTGGTGATGACCGTCCGACCGGTGTGAGCCGAAGTTGCTTTGCACTCGCCCCGTTTCATGTGGTTTCTTGCATGCATTCGTCCGGGGGAGTTGCATTGGTTCGGGGGAGTTTGCATGTGTGCGGGGGGGAGCTCTTTGTGAGTTTTCGAGTTTTGTTTCGGTGGTTTGTGCTCTTTGCTTGAGCTTTGCTTTGTCTCGGATGTGTCGAGCCGTTGCCCTTGCCTAAGGGGTCCGAGACTTGTTTTCTTCAAGTGATCTTGATCTTTGCCTTTGTTTGGCTTTCGATCGCTTGTTGGAGTTTCTTTTTGTTTGTCTCTTTTCTTTTTCTTTTCTCTCTTGTTACTTTCATGTGGGTGTTGTCAATGCACTCATCAAGGGGGAGATTGAGGACCATGTGTGGTTCGAGGACCGGTGGATGGTCGCTTCCTTGTGTGATGAGTGATTGACAACGTTGTGTGGACTGATTCTTGGCTAAGTATTGCAGGTGCAGGTTGCGGCTTGACTCGTGTTGGTGCAGGTGAAGAACAAGCGCGAAAGGTCGTCGCCGGTGAGCCCTCCAGGTGTGGAGAAGACAAGTAGGCTTTGTTCGAGGGACCCGGTGGCCAGCGGGGTCAAGTGCGGGCCGCATGGTGGCATGAACAGGAAGATGAAGTCATGGACGGTTTCTTGGTTGAGCCTCAAAACCAAGGTCGAGCCGGGACTACGTGGGAGCCGAGTCATGAGTGGAGATTGGCGGAGGCTACACCGAGTTCGCGGGGTTTCCGGTGGTTCACCGTGAAAACCACCGGGTTCCTTGGTTGATCCACAAAGCCAAGACCGGAGAACCGAAGACGGAGGTGCAGCGGCACCGGCACCGGTCCGACCGGTGGGTCCGACCGGTCCCCGACCGGTCCGACCGGTGGGGACCGGTCCGACCGGTGAGGAGCACCGGTCGACCGGTGTGCGACGACGCAATCCGAATCTTCGAAGCGGAGGACACGCGTCGGGATCGCATGGCTTGCGTCGAGGCTACGCGGGTGCGGTTGCCGGCATCCGTCCGATGGTGAAGACATCAAGAATTCCAAATCCGTCCTTGAGGGGCTTGTATCCCTAGTTAGTAGAGAGGGGCATTTTAGACATTCGGTTGCCGCCTATATAACCCAAGAGGTGAGAGGATGGCAGCCAACTCTTGGAACCCTAGCTCATTAGTTTTCCTATTTTCCACCTATTTTCTCTAGGTTTTCCTTAGGACTAGCAAGAGAGCTTCACGGAGAGATCTTGTAGAGAGGGATGGATGATCGGGCGGCTTGCTAGACCTTGTACGAACCTTTGTTTCATGTATAGATGATTCGGCGTGGTTCCTCAAGGTTTGGATGTGTTTTCCCCGATTGTTCTTGGTGGTGATTTTCGGAGCCCTCTCTTCGTGATTTCTTTGGGGTGTTTTCGGGGCTTTTCTCTTGGGGATTTGATGGGGGAAATTTGTGGGAACCCTTCGTGGTTCTTTGGGCTGTGATTCCCCTCCCAAATCCGTGAGTAAAAGTGCTCGATTTTGGGGTTTTCTTGAGTTCTTGGGTTGGAAGTGCTTTCAGCGGGATTTCTTCGATTCCTCCTTTTTGGACGAGTTTTGGTGGGATTAAACTTGGCTATGAACTCCTCATGAGGTGTTCTTGATATCCCCAAAGTCTTGTTCAAGTCCGTGGAGCGATTCGGGAGATTGAGATTTGGATTTGGGGGAGTTGACCCGTGGGTGCTGTTCATCCCGAGCTGCCCAGGCTACACCGGTCTGACCGGTGCTCTTGACCGGTCTGACCGGTGCAAGCCCTTGTGGGATTTTGCTCGGGTGAACGTCTTGGTGAGTTCGCTGTTGTCCCGTGTTGCTGCTGTTTCAAGTTTGGGTCCGTTTGGTGGTCGGTTGACCTGTTTGGTGCCTTGGGGGCTTTCCCGTCGCCATCGGTCTGACCGGTGCATCTCACCGGTCTGACCGGTGTAGAGCCACTTAGTGGAAGTTGCTCAGTTTCACCAGCAGGGACCGGTCTGACCGGTGGTGGTCACCGGTCTGACCGGTGTGGGTCTGTAGACTCGAGGTTTGGTTTTTCCGCTGCGTTTCTTGGGTCGGAAGGTGGTGTGTTGGTTCCTAGGTCCAGTGGCACTGCAGTGGCTACGTGGGCTTGACCAAACTTGGTAGTGAGTCGAGGACGTGTGTTGGAAGCTGCGTTCGTCTTGTTGGAGTTTTCATCTCCTTCGAGAAGAATTTTTATCGGCTCCCATTCACTCCCCCCCTCTCTGGTTCGCCGTATCGGTCCTTCAGCTTGGGCACCCGCGGTGTCGAGTACGTCCACGTACTGCAGAGAACCTTCCGCTCCTCCTTCCTCGGTTTCCGGGACAAGGGAGTAATCTCCGTCCAGAAGATCTACACGGAATGCAATGCACTTTAGATGATGTGATAGTTTGTTGTCTTACCCAACTCTAGTTGGTCATATTCACCTTAACAAGCATTCATCTAATGTTTCTCTTTTAGGAAGGTTATTGGTTGTACATGGGTTATTTCTTTATTCCACATTTGAATAAAGGTTTTTATTCAAGATTATCATTTCATGTGAAAGCTTCATTTCATTTTATCTTCACCAATCAAAGGTGTAATTACTATTTTTATTATGAACTAATTTCTTATCAGTGATGATAATTAATTATCTTTTAATTATATTAAATAATACTCTTCAAAAAGGAAAAGAATTAATTAGGGATTTTTCTTTATTTAACTTCCCTTTGATATTAAAAGGGCATTTAAGCTTTTTATTAATCAATTAAATTACCAAAAATCAAAAGAGTGTTTCTTAGGCCTAACAGCACCTATCCTAGTCCATTGGGCCCACATGTAAGTGTTGGATGCTAGGAAATTAAATATTATGGAAAATAACAAAAGGGTTATCTAGTGATTGAACTTAAATGCATATAAAAATAAATAAGCATCAAAATTACCCAAACTTTCTGGTGGATGCTCTCTGGTCCTAAACAAGTCTAAAAAGCTAGCATGTTCACATGGAACCTCTACTGAATTTGGTTTATTAATTTACAAAGGAAAACATTCATTAAACAAGAATAATAATTTCTGTTACTCCTAAATTCATGATTAATTCACAAGATGTGCCTTTTGACATCACAAGACAGTGTGCACAAGTTGGGCTCAAGAACATGAATATGTTTAACATGAAAAATCATCTATGCAGTTCTGCCAGAGATGGAAAAACATTTTTATAAAAAGATTCACATGATAACTTTGTGCAATTTTTGGCACAGCATCTAGTCTTATCTTAGCCCACAACATATCCAAAGCTCAGCTACAGAGAAGCTATACATTTCAAGTTATAACAGATTCAAGCATAACACATTTGTAATTTTTCTGCCAAAACTACTTTGAATCTAGCCACAAGTGTACATCAAGTAGGTGGGGTTTAACATCGTGAGACCTACAAAATTTGTTTGAAAATTTTTGGAATTTTCTGTGAATTTCTAGGGGTTTTCTAAGACCTTGGACTAAACTGTAAGAAAAGTTAGATAGGCCTTTCACAGACTAGTCCTGCACTTTTACTTAAAACACCCTAACAAGAGTTGGATCTCTGCAATTGGGTCCCTGGCCGGCCGGCGGCACGGGCAAAGCCAAATTCCGGCTAGCCGGCGGCGATCCCTGTCGGGCAAGCGGCCTTGGGGGACCACAAGCTCACCTAGGAGGGCCGGGTAGGTGCGGTTGGGGCGGAGAGGGCCCCGCACGGCGGCGCTCGACGGCGACCGGCGAGCACGGTGGCGGCGGCTCGGGTTCCCGGCGAGTAGAGCACGGGCTAGGACAACACGCGACTCTGGGAGTTGTATTAGGGGCTAGGGAAGCTTGTGGGGTGGTTGGCCAGTGGGGGGAACGAGCGGCGATGGCGCACGGCGGTGACCGGCGGCGGCGCTCACAGCGGCTCGGTGTGCTGCGGTGTGGAAACCAAATTAACGCAAACAAGCGCGCTTGCGAGCTGGCCTGGGTGCTAAGGAAGCGAGCTGAGGGCTTGGACGGCGGCGAGCGCGAACCGAGGGCCGTGGCACCGGCGGCGGCGACGGTGGCGGCGGCAATGGCGCGGGCGGCTCGGTGCGGCGCGCGCGGGGAGAGGCAGAGAGCCTTTATACCCGGCTCGGGGCGGCTGCGGGTGACGCACGGGTGACGGCGGAGATGCCGGCCGTGCTAAGGCGGCTCGAGGCGCGCGCGCACGGCGGCGACGCCGCCGACGGACCGCCGGTCCGTGGCGTGCGCGCGCGTACGGCGGCGCGTGCCTCGGGGCACCTCGGGACGGAGCACCTAGGGGCGCGGGGCATCGGGACGGAGCACGGCACGGACGTCGAGACCTCGGGCGGCGCGGGCACGGACGCCGGGGCAAGGCCGGCGGCGGGCGGCGATGACGCGCTCTGGTTCTTAGCAGTGACACTGGTGCTGTGTTCAAGCCACTTTTTCTCCAAAATTTTGAATACAACTTGACCAAACAATGAATACCAAAGTTGTAGATCTAAGTACCAGCTGCAACTTTCCCAAAGGTTGTATGGGGTTTTACTGTCTAGATTTGAATCTAGAGGAATGTCAACTTTGAATGTCAGCATGACTCTGTCAACAGTAGAATCTGGTTTGCAAGGGCTTTTTCACAATTTCCCCCTCCAAATCAGCAATGCCACTCTACATGAAAGTTGTGTCCCTCAACAAGATCTACAACTTTCTTAAAGGTAGAATTTTAAGTGTTTAGGTGAAATTTGGGGAACGCGGCAAAAGTTCCGGCAAACACCTGTGGACACTGGGTGGCAAGGGGGTTTGACCCACCCTTTGACCATGGGTTGGTCCCACAAGTGTTTTAACTATTCACTAGGGTCACTAGGGGAGTGTTAGGGAGTTTTCATGGGTGAGGGTCCAGGTTGACCTAGGGTTGACCATTTGACCGGCTAATCGTGTCATTAGCGTTAAAGACGGTAATTAAAAACCTGGGGCGTCACAGCCTACCCCCCTTAGAAGGAATCTCGTCCCGAGATTCGACTTGACAACGAAGAGATGGGGAAAAAGACTCACTGTTTCGGGATTGGAGGAAGCCCGGATACTTGGTGTTGAGATAATCCTCCGTCTCCCACGTGGCTTCTTCTTCCGTGTGATGGCTCCATTGGATCTTGTACATTCGCACGGTTTGCCTCCGGGTCTTTCGCTCTTTTTGATCTAGTACCTTTAAGGGATGCTCGACGAGCGAGAAATCCGGCTCGATCCAAGCATTAGCTTCTGTGATGATCTCATTCTCCGGAACAGGCATTCCTTTCCTCAACTGAGTTACATGGAACACATTGTGAACCGCGGCAAACCGTTCTGGCAATTGGATACGGTAGGCCACGGGTCCACATACTTCTATTACTTCGTAGGGTCCAATGTAGCGCAGGGCTAACTTTCCTTTGACTCCGAACCTCTGCACACCTTTGGTGGGGGATACCTTCAAATATACATGATCTCCCACTTCAAAGTGTCGAGGTGCGGTTCCCTTATCATGGTAACTCTTTTGTCTCATCTGGGCCATCTTCACATTTTCTCTTATCACTTGTACCTTCTCTTCGGCCTCTTTAACTAACTCTGGTCCAAAGAGCGTTCTTTCTCCGGCCTCTAACCAATTCAGTGGGGTGCGGCATCTGCGCCCGTATAAAGCATCGAACGGTGTCATTTTCAAGCTGGCCTGATAGCTGTTATTGTAGGAGAACTCTGCTAAGGACAAGCACTTGTCCCAACTCTTGTCAAAGTGCAAGATGCTTGCTCTCAACATGTCCTCTAGGATCTGGTTTATCCTCTCTGTCTGACCATCTGTCTGTGGGTGATAACTATAACTACGGAGTAGCTGAGTTCCCAAACACTCATGCAACTGCTCCCAAAAACGGGCCACAAACTGAGTCCCTCTATCAGAGATTATGGTCTTTGGGATTCCATGTAGACGAACTATGTGGTCCACGTACAACTCTGCATACTGTTGCACGGAGTAAGTGGTGTGCACGGCAATGAAGTGAGCAGTCTTGGTGAGTCTATCCACGATCACCCAAATAGAATCTTTCTTCCTAGGGGTCAGGGGTAAACCTACAATAAAATCCATACTAATATCGTCCCATTTCCACATAGGTATCGACAGGGGTTGGAGTACTCCTGCCGATTTCAAATGACTTGCTTTCATCCGGTGGCAAGTATCGCACTCGGCTACATACTTGGCTACATCCACCTTCATATTAGACCACCAAAAGTTCTGCTTTAGATCTTGGTACATCTTGGTACTACCGGGGTGAATAGAGAACTTGGATTGGTGAGCTTCATCTAGAATGATCTTCTTGATTTCCGGATCAACGGGGATCACTAGGCGTTTTCCAAACCAGACCACCTCTTGGGGATCCTTCTGGAAACAAGTGTACTTCGGGTCTCCTTCCACTAGTTTCTGCCTGATGTTTTGGATATTCGCATCATTGCGCTGGGCAGTGACAATCCTGTCATAAAGGCTGGATTCTGCCGTCAAGGCATAAAGAATTCCCTGCGGTACCACTTCTAGGCTGAGCTTTCTCATTTCTTCACACAGGGGTTCACTGACTGGCACCAACTCTAGGTGGTTGCAATGATCCTTGCGGCTAAGAGCATCCGCAACAACATTTGCTTTGCCAGGATGATAGTGCACTTCTAGATCATAATCCTTGATCAACTCAAGCCATCTTCTCTGCCTCATATTCAATTCTGACTGGGTGAAGATATATTTGAGGCTCTTGTGATCAGTGAAGATATTGCAATGATTGCCCATTAGATAATGTCTCCATATCTTGAGGGCATGAACCACGGCAGCTAACTCAAGATCATGGGTAGGATAGTTGAGTTCATGGGGTCGAAGGGCTCGCGAAGCATAGGCAATGACTCGGCCTTCTTGCATAAGGACACAGCCAAGACCGGTGCCTGATGCGTCACAGAAGACTTCAAATGGCTTGGAGTTATCGGGCTGAGCTAGCACTGGGGCTGAAGTTAGATGTCGTCTGAGGGTGTGAAAAGCTTTCTCACATGCTTCACTCCACACGAATTTCACTCCCTTCTTGAGTAATTCGGTCATGGGATTTGCGATTCTAGAAAAGTCAGGAATGAATCGACGGTAATATCCCGCCAATCCTAGGAAACTGCGGATTTGATGTACAGATTTGGGTGGTTTCCAATCCATTACCTCCTGAACTTTGCTAGGATCTAAGGAAATACCATCGTGGGAAATGGTGTGCCCCAAGAATTTGACACTTTTCAACCAGAATTCGCATTTGGAGAATTTAGCATAAAGCTGATGATCTCGCAAACGCTGAAGGACAACTCGGAGATGGTTGGCGTGTTCTGCCTCGTTTTTAGAATAGATGAGTATATCATCGATAAAGACCACGACAAATTTGTCGAGTTCCATCATGAATACGGAGTTCATGAGGTACATGAAGTAGGTAGGTGCGTTAGTGAGTCCGAAGTACATGACCAAAAACTCGTAAAGACCATAACGAGTGGAAAAAGCAGTTTTAGGAACATCGCATGGTCGAATCTTGATTTGGTGGTAGCCAGAACGAAGGTCAATCTTAGAGAAGACTTTGGCACCAGCCAATTGATCAAACAGTACATCAATTCGAGGAAGTGGGTATTTGATTTTGATGGTAACTGCATTGAGTGGACGGTAATCTACGCACATTCTCAAGCTACCATCTTTCTTTTTGACAAAAAGAGCAGGACAACCCCAAGGAGAAGAGCTCGGGCGAATGTAACCCTTATCTAACAATTCTTGGAGTTGAGTTTTTAGCTCGGCTAACTCTTTGGGTGGCATGCGATAAGGTCTTTTGGAAATGGGTGCGGTACCGGGTTGGAGTTCGATCACAAACTCGACATCTCCCGTCCGGTGGCATACCGGCAACTCGTCGGAAATACATCCGGGTACTCACACACTACTGGAATCTCATCAAGGGAGGAGATAATGGTCGCATAGGCACAAGAGTCGGTACCGTCTCGGAAAGGTAGGTACAAGGTAGTGTGCCCGACCGTAGGAGAGTGGATCTCTACGACCCTATACGATATATCTAGAACCACCTTATGTTGATTCATCCATTCCATACCCAAAATAACATCCATGCTTCCCAATTTGATGGTTATAAGATTAGATCGAATAACCTTACTTCCTAGTCTCAGAGGAACTTCGAAGGTCACCAATCGAGACATAATGTCTCCACCGGGCGTGGTAATTTTATAAGCAGATTTGGTTTGTACTCTTCTTAGTCCCAATTTGTCTAGTAAACTCTCATTAATGAAACTATGGGTGGCTCCTGAATCAAATAAGACATTGACAGGAGTGTTATTGATAGAGAATGTACCCGTGAGTACGGGAGCTCCTGCGGGAATGTCACTCATGGTGGTGAAGTTCAGCTTGCCCTGGCGCACTTGCACTATCGGTTTCTTGGCCGGAGTGGCAGGCTTGATTCCCGTATTCTGTTTCTGCGGGTTTGGCTTGATCTGCCTGGGCTTGGGACACTCATTAATGTAGTGCCCTGGCTGGCCACAGTTGTAGCAACGGCGATCACCAACATCACGAGGGGGTGCATTAGGCTTCGGAGCCTGCTGCTGGGCACGGCGGAACTGGAAGTTCCCGGCAGGTTTGCCCTGGAATGGCTTCATCGTCCAGCGTCCAGTTGAAGATTGCTGGGATGGGCCTGGAGCTTCCTTCTTCACAAAGCGAAACTTCTTGTGTGTTCCGCTGCCTGGGGTGAAATCGGACATCCTCTTGTTGTCCCCATGGGCTTTCTTCATAGCATCTTCTTGCGAGATAGCTTTATTCACGAGTTCATGGAAGTTGGCGGGCTCGAGCAGATTTAGGCGCTCATACAGCTTGCCATCAAGCCCGTCACGGAACCTCTCCATCTTCTTGGCATCCGTATCAACATGATGCCCACCGTACTGGCATAAGCTATTGAATTTTTGGGCATAGCGGTACACAGAGTCAGATCCTTGACGAAGGGCTAGCAGCTCCCTCATCTTCCGGTCCATTAGACCCTTGGGGATGTGATGACTCTTGAACGCTTGCTTGAATTCGTCCCAAGTCACGGCGTGGTTCCGTTGCATGGACTTGAAATGGTCCCACCACATCAAAGCTTCACCTCGCAGTTGTAGGGCTGCGAAGTTCGCTTTGTTCTCCTCCGAGCAAGGCAGCACAAAGGCAGAGAATTTCGCCTCTATGGCCTTGACCCAAGCCTCGGCTTCCAGAGGGTCTTCTGCTTTCGCGAAAGTTGGCGGCTTCATGGCGATGAACTGGGCATACGTGGTGACCTGGTTAGGTCCCTCGTGGTTGGCCCCATGTGGCGGCCCTCGGTTCATCCGCCGGGCGATCCGCTGCCGTGTCCGCAAGATCCGGCGCGGCACCTCGGTCCGGGGTGGCCATGAAAGCCTCCGTCGGGTTCATGGGCGGGGGGTGGCGGCAAGTCACCACTACCACTCGCTCCAAAACCGTTGGGAGAGCTGCGCGTGGTTCCCACCATCTGAAAAGTGAGCGTTATTAGTGAGATAACCGAAAGCTTACTTCCAAATGATGACAAGCACGATCATGCATTACCACATCTCATTAGTAATAAATAATGAGTACAGCAACAAGCACAACATTCTATAGCCACCAAGATTCCTAGAATCGTTTCTCCTAACATAGTTAGGACGGTGATTGCTCAACTGCGCGGCTCCTAATAACTTCCGAACGATCGTCGTTATCCCGAATACCAAAGAAGATGGTATACGAACGAGCATTTATATGCTGGCAACGAGTGACGTTCGTAAAGATGCTTTGTTTTACCTACGTTCTTAGGAGATAAACACTGCATTCTTTGACAAGCGTGATCATTCGCAACGAATTATCCAAGGATATGGTATTTAGCACAAGAAAATTCAATTTGAAAGACAAAGGGATTCACTTAAAGCATACAAGCTTGAGTATTCTTATTACAACATGACAGAACAAGGTTCAACGTCATTACAACTCGATTTTGAAACATCAAGACAACACATGATACAACAGTTGCTTGGCACGAAGACGTGCTATCAAGCCAACTACTCTAACATCTCGAAGACAACTCGATATGATCGACATCCCTCTGCTCCCTGCTGTCGGCAACCTAGTTGCCCACTGAAGCACCACTGTACGAAGGCGAAGCTGGGGGAGTCGGTAGCGGTGGTCCTGCCTGGCTCGTCTGATCCAGACCGGACACGCCCGCTGCTCGCTCCTCCGGTGTGCCTGCACGGGGGCGATGGGTCGTAAGGCCACTATAGCCTCGCAAGGCGCCACCCGTACCTCGGCCTTCCCCGCACCCGCCGCCGCATATCGGCAATGTTCGCGCGGGGTCAGCCTCTCTATCTCGTGTGCGTCGGCATCCTCCTCCAGTGCATTGTTCTCCGTCTCTAGGTCCACGATCCTCTGGAGGTGGTCACCTCGCTCAAGCTCCAACTGGAACCTCCTAGCTCGCAGTCTGTCGTTCTCTTGCTGCACCTGGGTAAGCGTGAAGTTCAGCTGCTGGTGTGCTGCTGGAAGCTGCTCCCAATCGCGCCTAGATGCCTCCAAGCGCCGTGCAATAATCGCCGCGGTGTTAAAACGCAGCCCCCGGGAGTGTGAAAACCACGTTCGGACAACGGGCAAGTGTCCGAGTAACATCCAACGGCTCGCTAGGGTCGGTAACTCCCGTAGATGGTCCAAAGGGTCCAACCAAGCCGGGTCGTGAGGACTCACGGCCGAAACGGTCCGAACGGGGAAAGAGCTACCACGGTAGGGTTGTGGTCACAAAAGTCCGTCGGCACTCGAGGGCGGGCCGACTCCACGGACTCGTGCGTGATAAATCCCCAGTAAATAAAACTCAGGTCAAACCAGTCGGCGTGGTCAGGGTGCGGCAGCACAGTCACGATCACCCTGCAGCGGGGAACACCAAAGCACTCAAACTCCTTCACCTCGTACGTCGGCGGGGTAAGGTAGCCTGCGGCACTGAGTGCTTCCCACGCCAAGCGCGGAAAACCCTCCCAGTGCAACCCGTTGGTACGGATCGTACCGTCGGCGTCGAACTGGTGAAACACGGGGAAATCCATCTGTACACAAAGGTAACCCATGTCAGATCTCAAAAGAGAACGGCATGACAAATGGTGAAGTTCTGGCAGTTGGGAACGAAAATTTCAGAACCAAAAACCCAGAATCCTCAAAAATTTCCCAACTTTAAATTAATCCTTTAATACTCTTAATTGGGATTTTAAGGTTGAACAACGATCACAGAAACAAGATGAAGGGTCCTTAACTTGGATGTGCCTAGGGAAGTGTGAACCAACCCAACGAACTAGAATTAAGACTTGCTATTACAAGGTAACTAGTTGAGGAACAATTGTTTTTAACAAATTGGTTTAGTTAACCTAGCACATGATAAACAAAATTTTCGGCAGCATGACGGCTAGGTAGGAGAGGTATTCTAGTTTATAAAAAAACACACACTAGCATATACTTCCTTAGAGAACACATGGAATTCCGATTTTCGTGTCCATTTCAGTTATTTCGATTTTTAACATGCATGCAAGACGTCCTATCCGACCTCACATGGCAATCAAGCCAAAAATCGAAGTTAGTGCCGGTGGCAAGGCTTTTAATTCGTCTCTCCCTATAGTATCTAGTCGAGAGCTATACGGTACTTGCTTAACGACTAACGAAGCGCTGTTATGTACCTGCAGAAAACGAACCTTTCGTGCCAGCACGTCACGAAAGCGTCCACATACATTACCGTTCACTATAGAAACGATATCCATGCGTTAAGTCGCTGCATGGACAGCGTCCAACCTCGGACACCCTCCGTTTGAATGGAGTGTATCCTTGCCTCGCATGAGCGACATGCGGAATGCACACGTATGAAACACGTGGCGACACACAACTCATAAACAGACGCGAATATGGGATCCGTGGAATGGATCACTCCATCAACCCTCACAATTCTCGTGATGCGGAACAGCACACGTATAAAACACGCGGCTCCTAGTTTGGTTGTGCATGAAAGTAAGTCTGACATAAAGTAATGTGCTGGGGGTTAGCAAAATAAATCATAAGTTATTAAGCCACCTGAAAGAACCCAAAATTCCCTTTATGGCCTCTCGGTCTAGTTTATCCTTAGCGGACCAACGTATTTTGGAAAATCAGAAAATCTTGGCATATTTTATTCCAAAATCAGTGATTAAGGTTTATTAATTAATCTCCGGTGCATATAAGCTCTGATGCCAACTGTGACAACCCGCCCAGGAAAGTATCGTACTATCGCCTAAGACCGATCCACTTTGGTCATTAAGCAATAATAAAGTACCATCCTGTCGTAAGTCGCCGGGTTAACGCCCAGTAAATCACTTGAATAGCACAAGGATCGAATATATGCATTAAAACTCACTCGAAGGCGAGTCCGGAGGTACAACAACCTTCAAATTCAAATTCGTACCCCGAAGGGTTTAATTATTACAAACCATAGTTTTTGTCATGACAGAATAGTTCAGAGTTTCGAAAAGCAGCGGAATTTAACTAGCGGAAGCAAAGTCACCACGGGAGGCCATCCATGATGCTTCAGTAGTCGTCCTCCACCCACTCCAGCTCCCAGCCGGGCGGGATCTCACCGGGCCACACATCACTGAAGGCAATACCTGGATCAACACATCATAGCAAGGCTGAGTATACTAATACTCAGCAAGACTTACCCGTCGGTGATAACTACTTCACCAATTCTAGACCATGAAAGGCTTTTTGGCTACTGGGTTGCTTTTGCTAAAAATTAACAAAGAGTAGGTTCTTACTTTCAAGATTTCAGCACAAGTTCTAGTAGTTTAATCTTTTACTACATTAGCCAACTAGTACAAACAAAGTTGTACAATACAATTAATCAAACATCATCTTCATCAACTTCCATCATTAGGGATCACATGACTAGTGGAGTAAGTAGTCTCGGGTAACGGTGAGAGGCCAACAATCGATTGATTTAAACCTTGCAAGGTAGACCCAAACACACGGTCGGCTGCCCCCGCGAGGACAACTCCCCAGACCGTCCCCATAAATCCTCGGGTCGGGATCGAATCTTACAGTCTTTGGTGCAGGCTATCCGGCATACCCCGCGAGATACCCGGAGTCACCATACACCACCGGTGGCGAGCCGTGAGAGCGAATCCCAAGAGTAGTAATGGTAGGATCCCTAGCCGCCTCATTATGGTACTAGGTTTACCGGCCCCATAACCGGCATGTGCTTAGTACGTTCAAAAACTTAACCCACATAACCACTGGACCGGAGCCCAGATCCCATGCTCTTACCACGTGAGCAATCCATTTAAGGATATAGTATGATTCCTATCTAGGAACCTATTCTCGCGAGTGAGGTCATCACCCGACTTGTAACGGTCCTATAGCTTAGCAGCTATCGACCTATAATACTAGTAGGGACCAAAGGTACCTATGGATCATGCATCTAGGGTTTCATTCAACTCCTGAACGTAAATGCACAATCATTCATAGATAATTGAATAAAGAACTTTAAAACTGGGTTAGATGCACCGGAGCTTGCCTTCGTCAGCTATGTTAGCTTGGGCACCCGCGGTGTAGAGTACGTCCACGTACTGCAGAGAACCTTCCGCTCCTCCTTCCTCGGTTTCCGGGACAAGGGAGTAATCTCCGTCCGGAAGATCTACACGGAATGCAATGCACTTTAGGTGATGTGATAGTTTGTTGTCTTACCCAACTCTAGTTGGTCATATTCACCTTAACAAGCATTCATCTAATGTTTCTCTTTTAGGAAGGTTATTGGTTGTACATGGTTTATTTCTTTATTCCACATTTGAATAAAGGTTTTTATTCAAGATTATCATTTCATGTGAAAGCTTCATTTCATTTTATCTTCACCAATCAAAGGTGTAATTACTATTTTTATTATGAACTAATTTGTTATCAGTGATGATAATTAATTATCTTTTAATTATATTAAATAATACTCTTCAAAAAGGAAAAGAATTAATTAGGGATTTTTCTTTATTTAACTTCCCTTTAATATTAAAAGGGCATTTAAGCTTTTTATTAATCAATTAAATTACCAAAAATCAAAAGAGTGTTTCCTAGGCCTAACAGCACCTATCCTAGTCTATTGGGCCCACATGTAAGTGTTGGATGCTAGGAAATTAAATATTATGGAAAATAACAAAAGGGTTATCTAGTGATTCAACTTAAATGCATATAAAAATAAATAAGCATCAAAATTACCCAAACTTTCTGGTGGATGCTCTCTGGTCCTAAACAAGTCTAAAAAGATAGCATGTTCACATGGAACCTCTACTGAATTTGGTTTATTAATTTACAAAGGAAAACATTCATTAAACAAGAATAATAATTTCTGTTACTCTTAAATTCATGATTAATTCACAAGATGTGCCTTTTGACATCACAAGACAGTGTGCACAAGTTGGGCTCAAGAACATGAATATGTTTAACATGAAAAATCATCTATGCAGTTCTGCCAGAGATGGAAAAACATTTTTATAAAAAGATTCACATGATAACTTTGTGCAATTTTTGGCACAACATCTAGTCTTATCTTAGCCCACAACATATCCAAAGCTCAGCTACAGAGAAGCTATACATTTCAAGTTATAACAGATTCAAGCATAACACATTTGTAATTTTTTTGCCAAAACTACTTTGAATCTAGCCACAAGTGTACATCAAGTAGGTGGGGTTTAACATCCTGAGACCTACAAAATTTGTTTGAGAATTTTTGGAATTTTTTGTGAATTTCTAGGGGTTTTCTAAGACCTTGGACTAAACTTTAAGAAAAGTTAGATAGGCCTTTCACAGACTAGTCCTGCACTTTTACTTAAAACACCCTAAAAAGAGTTGGATCTCTGCAATTGGGTCCTTGGCCGGCCGGCGGCACGGGCAAAGCCAAATTCCGGCTAGCCGGCGGCGATCCCGGTCGGGCAAGCGGCCTTGGAGGACCACAAGCTCACCTAGGAGGGCTGGGTAGGTGCGGTTGGGGCGGAGAGGGCCTGCACGGCGGCGCTCGACGGCGACCGGCGAGCACGGTGGCGGCGGCTCGGGTTCCCGGCGAGGAGAGCACGGGCTAGGACAACACGCGGCTCTGGGAGTTGTATTAGGGGCTAGGGAAGCTTGTGGGGTGGTTGGCCAATGGGGAGAACGAGCGGCGATGGCGCACGGCGGTGACCGGCGGCGGCACTCACGACGGCTCGGTGTGCTGCGGTGTGGAAGCCAAATTGACGCAAACAAGCGCGCCCGAGCTGGCCTGGGTGCTAAGGAAGCGAGCTGAGGGCTTGGACGGCGGCGAACGCGAACCGGGGGCTGCGGCACCGGCGGCGGCGGCGGTGGCGGCGGCAATGGCGCGGGCGGCTCGGTGCGGCGCACGGGGAGAGGCAGAGAGCCTTTATGCCCGGCTCGGGCGGCTGCGGGTGACGCACGGGTGACGGCGGAGATGCGGCGGTGCTACGGCGGCTCGAGGCGCGCGCGTACGGCGGCGACGCCGCCGACGGACCGCCGGTCCGTGGCGTGCGCGCGCGTACGGCGGCGCGTGCCTCGGGGCACCTCGGGACGGAGCACCTAGGGGCGCGGGGCATCGGGACGGAGCACGGCACGGACGTCGAGACCTCGGGCGCCGCGGGCACGGACGCCGGGCAAGGCCGGCGGTGGGCGGCGACGGCGGCGCATGGCGCGCGCGACGTCGCGGCGCGACGCGCTCTGGTTCTTAGCAGTGACACTGGTGCTGTGTTCAAGCCACTTTTTCTCCAAAATTTTGAATACAACTTGACCAAACAATGAATACCAAAGTTGTAGATCTAAGTACCAGCTGCAACTTTCCCAAAGGTTGTATGGGGTTTTACTGTCTAGATTTGAATCTAGAGGAATGTCAACTTTGAATGTCAGCATGACTCTGTCAACAGTAGAATCTGGTTTGCAAAGGCTTTTTCACAATTTTCCCCTCCAAATCAGCAATGCCACTCTACATGAAAGTTGTGTCCCTCAACAAGATCTACAACTTTCTGAAAGGTAGAATTTTAAGTGTTTAGGTGAAATTTGGGGAACGCGGCAAAAGTTCCGGCAGACACCTGTGGACACTGGGTGGCAAGGGGGTTTGACCCACCCTTTGACCATGGGTTGGTCCCACAAGTGTTTTAACTATTCACTAGGGTCACTAGGGGAGTGTTAGGGAGTTTTCATGGGTGAGGGTCCAGGTTGACCTAGGGTTGACCATTTGACCGGCTAATCGTGTCATTGGCGTTAAAGACGGTACTTAAAAACCTGGGGCGTCACAGAGCTGACTTGAACACCCCAACCTAGGTGGCGAGCACCGAGTCCAGTCTTGGCACCCCTGATCGCCAAGTCTTCATGGCTGCCGGCGACACCCCCGGACCATCTGGGATGGCTACAGACAAGTACCTTGAAGACATCTCCGTAGATGAGCTGTCTGCCGATGCACCTGCAGACGAGACCGCCGCCAATAGGGACGCTCGACGCGAGCGTAACAGGAAGCGCAACGAGCGGCGCCGGCGGCTCAGAGACAACCTCCCCATCCGCAACCTTGCGGAAGCTCTCGAGGAGGTCGAAAGCAGAGTACACACTACCCCTGAGCAGTGCCTCATGTCGATCCCAGCGATCGCACGCCAGGCTCAGGGTATACGCGCTGGAGCAGTCATCGCCAAGCTCGCTGAAGACGCCTACTTCATGCGGGTCGACAACAGGGTCAACCAACCTCCTCCAGCCAGAAACTGCGACAATGAAGCTACAAGTCGCAGTGCTGACCTCGGTCCCAACCGTACTCGAGCTGAGCTCCCAGCTCAGCCCAACCGTACTCGCACAAACGCCGGCGGACTCCCACAGGGTGGCAACAAGCAACCGCGAGGTCGTTCCTCACCGTGCTCCTAACGGTGGTGGCCGTGACCCTGACGGAGGCGGCAGCGACGACGGAAGCTCCAACCACGGAGCCAACAGGAGGGCCAGCGGCAGCGGCAACCGCGGTGGTCGAGACCACGCGAACAGCCACACCTCTGGAGCCTCACCGGGCGGCTACGACGCCCGCCAGAAGATTGAGGAGCTGCGGCGGAAGAAGTCAGCCACTGCAGGCGACAACGACGGCTTCCCCGCCTTCTCACCTCGACTTCGCAACTTGCTCCTCCCCGACAAGTTCAAGCCTTTGGGGATCACCAAGTACGACGCGAAGTAGGACCCCATCCAGTGGCTCAGGTGCTACGCCCTCTCTATCAAGAACGCTGGCGGCAACAACGACACCAAGTGCCTCTACTTCCCCTTCTACCTGGATTAAGCTCCACTCACATGGCTCGAGTCGCTGGACAAGCACTCGATCGACAAGTGGGACCAGCTGAAGGAGCAGTTCACCAGCAACTTCGTGGGCGCCATGGGCCGATCGGGTACTCGCATGGACCTGGCCATGGTCAAGTAGGAACAAGGCAAGACCCTCCGCAAGTACATGCGCCGCTTTTTCAACAAGCGCGCTACCGTAGTTGACGTCACCGACAAGGAGGTCATCGACCTCTTCCAAGACGGCCTCTACCATCGCCGCACCTTCGAAGACTTCGGTTGTCGCCGCCCCAAGTCCATCCCTGTTGACGGTGAATTTCCGTCAACCTAGAGTACTTGTTATACATTGGTTTCAATTATGATTTGCAACTAACCCGCCACTAGGCATACTAATGATATAACAAGTTCACACTTGCATGTCGATTTTGGAGTTTGTTGTTTACGCAGGAAATCTACGCTAAAGAGGAGACTTTCGGGATAAGTTCACCAAGCACTTTGGAAGAAGATCATGAAGCCCGATAAGAGTCAAGACACGCGATGAACATGACTCCAAATGACCCGAGGACCGAAGCGTCAACATGCAAGTCTTCGGGGACTCAACCGAGAAAACGGCGAAGCTTGCATAGCAAGGATTCAAGCCTAAACCGTGAAGGAAACGACGTCAAAGGCCCACATGCAAGTGCACACGAATAAGGGATCACGCGAGAAGCAACCGGGGAGAAAACCGGGCCCGAACCGGGCCGAAGTGGGCCTGGGCCGGCCGGCCCAGTCCGACCGGCCCAGCCCACTCCGAGGTCGGTTCGGTGCCTCCTTTGCCCTAGGTGTTTGTCTATTTATTGCCTCCGCCGCCGTCGACCGACACATCGAACAAATCATCCTACCGACGCCAATCATCAGAACACCGCCGCCGCAAGATGAGGGAGAGAGTTAGATGAGCTCGTCGCAAGGATCAACGCCGGCGGAGAGAAGGAAGCAAGAGGAGGACTCCAAGCCGCTGGCCTAGGGGTGTTCCCAAGCTCCATCGCCGCCATCTTCATCGACGACGTTCTCCGGAGTCTCCATCACCCCTATGTGCTTCAATCCGTGTAAGATGATGGGGTAATGTCTCCGTTCATCCCTAGGATTAGATGGATACATGCTTGTGTAATTGCTACTTGATTCGTGGTTCCAATCTATTGTTTTCATGTTGATGATGCTTTGATGATTAAGGTAGGCCACCGTGTTTTTCGGGCGTATGATATCCACTACTCCCATAGATTCCATCAACATACCGTGTCCATCATAGGTCTAGTCACGAATACCTTCGCGTAGTGACAATACGAGAGGAGGGAAAGGGCGAAACCGTGGTCACAACCCCCAGTAGATTGGTTTACCGCTTTCGTGTAGTAGATGCATACCATGTTATCCTAGATCCTAGGGAGGGAACGCTTATCTTTCTTGCTCACTCTCTTGTGTTCACCCTTTACCATATAGTTTAACCCTATATTTGTTTGATCAACTTAACTTAGGTTAACTTAGGTTAGATTGTCTTTACTTTTAGTTTAATACTCTCTTTCAAAGGTTTTCCATTCAACTAGATTAGTACTTGGTTAAGCGCTAGTAATCCCCTTGCTCCGCGGATTGACAAGAACCTTGGGAATCCCGTGGTGAAAAAGGTGTGGGGTCCGTACGCTTGCGGATCGTAGAGGGATACGTCTTTTATCCGTCAACAAGCCCCTTTTACCGGCGCCGTTGCCGGGGAGCAAGCCGCCTTTGCTACGTTTAATCTAGTATTAATTTTGTTGATTACTAACACCTAACCCTTATTTTCTAAAAAAAAAAAAAAAAAAATCTTTTTTGTTTTTCTTTCTACTCTTCTTGTGCCTAGATGGATTTGTTCACCTCACCATTGGAAGACGAAGAGATGTCGCTAAGGGAGCTAGCAATGCCGTCAATGGAAGACATTGAGATGCAAAAATCAGATTTGGCGCTTGCTACAACCCACTATGAATTGAAGCCTGGAATCATCAATTTAGTGGCGACAAAACCATTTAGAGGATTGGAGGATGACAACCCATATAGACACATTAAGGAATTCACGATGTTATGCAACACGGTCCAACAAAAAGGAGTTCCGGCCGCTTGGTTCAAGTGGAATCTTTTTCCATTCTCTCTCGAAGATGAAGCGCGAAGATGGTACACACTTGCGTCCGTTGAAGCAAAAGGAAATTGGGATGAGCTAGTGAAGAAGTTTCTTTTGAAGTTCTTTCCCATAAGCAAGGTCCAAGACTTAAGGAGGCAAGTGCTCAATTTCAAGCAAGGAGAGGATGAAGGAATTGATGAAGCATGGGACCGATTTAATGAACTACTTGAGCAAGGCCCGAACTTGGGATTTTCCGGTGACTTGATGTTGCATACCTTTTATTTTTCACTAACCCCTAACTCATCTCGTTTTGTAAGCATGTGTGCAGGCGGTGATATAATGGATAAAACAATTAGTGAAGCTGCACAAATCTTACAAAGGATAAGCAATGGACAAAGAACAATACGAGATTGGCAAAGATGTTGTCGAGAGGAGCAAAATGACAAAATCAAGCCCAAGGTGCTTGCTGAAATTTCTGAAAAAGATGAACCGAAGGTCAAGGAAGATGAACCGACCATACAAGAAAGTGAAGATCCACTTCCCAAGGTAAGAGAAGTCATTTCGGATGTTAAAAATGTTGAAACTAACATGAATGTAGGCCGAAGTATGTGGAATGCTAGACCATTGGCGGAGTTCAAGCAATCCGGTTGGGTTCAAGTTGATTTCGCCCCACTAATTAGCTACCGAAGGAAGGAGGAACGCCGACACGTTGCCAAACTAGTTGAAGATATATTTGATCAAGAGATGAGTGGAGAGTCGATCCAAAAGATGTTTGAAGAAGAAAGAAAAGAAGGAGATGAAGGATGGATCGACCGGTTTGACAAATCAAAGATTTATGATGAAGGAAGAGAAGAGTACAACCGTGATGAGCCTAGTGACTCAAAGGATAAATGGGAGGAGATAGGACTCAAGCTAGATGATAGCTTGTGTGCTATTGAAGCCTACACACTAGCAAATCAAGACATGGAAGTACTCAAGGATGAAGGAAAGAGTGAATCAACAATGAGCGATCTTGATGACATGTGGTACATGGAAGATAAAGAAAGCATCATACAAGTCTTTGAAGATGAAGATCTGGTTGATAAAGAAGACTTCAAAGAAGATATGAATGCATACATAGTTGAAGGATTACATGTTCCACATGATGAGTTGAAGAAATTGCAAGATGGTGATGAAGAGGCAACTACACTTGTTGAGATCGATTCGCCTTCAACACCGCTTGATGAACCAAATATCACTCTTGTTGAAAAATCTCTAAGGCCAAGGTACGCGCTGAAATCTCAAGATATTATTGGTATTGATGATGATAAATTCAAATACTCATGCTTAACCAATAGTATGTATGATAGTTTAATGCCTATGCCTTGTTCCAATAGTGATCATGTTGATAGGCTAGATTTTCTTGAGAATGAAAAAGAGGAAACATTTAAGTTTGATCCAATTAATCTCACACCTATACAACCTTTGCCTAATGATGAGCTAAGTGCTATGCATGAAACATATGCTTCTTTTATTTACACCTTGACTTGTTGCTACAATTCACATGTGGTGTTAATTATGGACGCGTATGTTTACAATAAGTTTTGTAAATCTCGATCATGCTTTGCGCTTGGTCAAGCTAGTGACCTTAAAGAATCATATGTCGGGAAAGGCCCGATTTTCACTAACCATGTAGACAAGGCTTGAATAATGAAAAAAAAAAGAAGTCATGCCTGAAAGAGTTGCAAGATAAATCATCAACCCCTCCGAATCCCGCGATGGATGCTGCTGTCTTCATCAATTTGAGAGCTTGTTCAGAGGTGTACAAATGAAGAAAATGAGATATCCAGAAGCTCCATCTAGTTACCATTCCAACGCATCAAGAACCAACAAGTTTGAAGACCCGTGCAAGGAGTTATGGAGAAAACATTGAGCGTTGTGCGTTCTGAAATTTCAGGACAGATTTCATCGCCGAAGTAAAACCGACGTAACTCTCTTGTCCGGAGTCCGATTTGAGCAAATGAAGACTCGTTGGAAAGGAAATTTTGTGCACTGTGCAATGGAGTAGAGCTTGAGTATACTTTCTGTTCTGGACATTAAAAAAAAAATAATAGAGTGAAGGCAGCACCGAAGGATGATAAAGAAGGAGATAACGATGAAACAAAAGGATGCTTTGGGCAAGTCTTCTATAAGTAATCAAGCACAACATGGGAAGTAAATTAAAGCTGCATTGGTACCTTTTCTTCTTGCATGAAGGGCCATGGCTATGCAACGAAAAGAAGGTATGTGAGAAAGTCGAGCTCTATGACTTTAAATGAAGCGCTTTTCGGGAGGCAACCCGTTTCTTTATATTTTTACTACTTTCTTAGAGAAAATAAAAGAATGGCACTATCTTATGATGATCAACTTGTGGTTATTAATCTAAGTTCAGTTTTCCCTTTTTATAGAACCACCATCATGTTCATGATCTTATTTATTTGCATGCATTGCGTTTTGTTATCCTCGTGATGTTTCTTTGTGTATACATGTTTTGCACATAGTTGGCATGGTTGTTTTATATACTTATGATGTATGCTTCAGTTTCCATGTTAATGCTTCATATGGCCCTATGGGTATTTTCCTTTTGTGATCTTGTGTAAACGTGGTGTTTAAACAAGATTGCGGACCATCATCATTAAGTTCGATAAACCTTGCTAGCTTTTCATATGTTTTCATGTTGCATTGGTTAGTTTATAAGCTCTGCAATGCGCTTAATTTTTCTTGTGCTATAAGAGTTATTAATTTAGGGATAGACATGGTGTTTTAACCCTTGATAAATAAACCTTTATGGCTATGGAGAAATTCAGCAACCTAGTTGTAAACATGGTGTTTAGAACTAGGTGAAAACATTGTCTTTGCTTATATGCTTTCCTATCATGTGCATACACACCTTGCACCACGTACACTCATTAGGTTTTTATTCCTCATTAAACTAATTATGCCACAAGTTAAGAATCTTAGAGACATTGTTGGATTGTTGGCAATTCTATCTACTCCCAACCGTCACCTTGGGGGTAGAATGTGCGTTTAAAACGTCTTACAGGCAAGATAAAGACTCTCACTACAAGGAAATTGAAGGATGGCTAAGAAGTGCTTTGTCTTCTTCTTCCATGACTAGCAAAATGCTAAGCATGGGGGAGACCCTGAATCTTCAACACGGAAGTTAACATCACCGGATCAATGCGCGAGAAGCTATCGATCTCATCAAAATTCTGCATGGTCTCGAAGGGAAAACACTGGATATTTTTGGATATTTAGAAGCCCCATGAAGTTACAATTCCAACAAATCAAGAATCAAGACAATCGGAGGTTCCTACAAGCGGTTATGCCCGAATCACCGAGTGCAACACGTCCTGAAATCAGTTTTGGACAGCACGCAGCGCTGAAGTAAAACGGACATAGCTCCCTTGTTCGAACTCCGTTTTCGATGAATGACCACACGTTGGAAAGGTAATTTCATAAACTTTTCAATAGAGCTATATTTCGATATATGTTCTGTTCTGGACAGAGGGGGAAATCCATGAAAAAGAGACAGCAAGGAGATGATGAGAACAAGAAAGAGGAGATGGTGATGACATCATTGAAGAGAAGGGTGACCAATGACTCCATTAAGCGTACAAGATCAAATTAAGAAGTTTAGGAGCATTGATAAATTAAGGCAACAGAAAAAGCCACATCGATACATGGAGATGTCGGAAGAAGGCAACGAAGAATTACAAAGGATGGTAACATCTCCATGGACCTTCTCTTTTCCAAACACAAATGCTTGTAAGTATGCCTTCAACATCAACTAGGTGCAACCTTTTGTTTTTCTCTTCAAACAATAACATGGCTACTAGGAGGACAACCTAGGTTTCTTTTTACTTTCAATAGATAAGCATGACCATGTGTTCACCTCGATGTTCTATATTGCCTTTGCTTACGGAAAGATGATGAAAGTTGCCGCTTTGTTTTACCTACATGAAGTTATACATGTCTTGGCTGATTGCTCTCTATAATATGATCTGAAATTAATTTAAATACTGGCTCTTTTAATTGTGGAGGTGAAATGACTATGCTCTAGACCCACATACATATCTTTGCTCTTTGATTTAAGTTTATGGATAGCCGGATAACTTGTTGTTTTTATGAAAACTTAACTTTTATGCTATCTACATATTTGTGATGCTCTTGCAAAGTTCTACCTACCAAAGCCATATACATATATGTTTTATGATAACAAAACCCGTAGATTGCAAACATATGTTTTGATGAGTTGGATTAGGATTGATTTCTATGGTTCGAGACTAAGAAGCTGGTCATTCCTTTGTGTAACTTTTTCATGCTAGCCTTTTTGTCCATGCATTGTGGGTTTTCACATCGAAAATTTCGCAAACTTCGCTGGGCATCCACCCTAAACCAAAAACATCTTTTTGTGATCACCTCCTTGTCCACAACCCAATTTGAGTATGGAGTAAAATTCTCGATGGAGATTCAAATATTCCGCAAGATTATGGAATTTATACTTACTTTAGCGGTCATTTCCCCTCTCTTTTATGCTCGAGGACGAGCATCGTTCAAGCATGGGGGAGGAGTCATTCTCTGACACAAATGCTATGTAAGTATTATGTTGCAAAAAGTTTTGAGGAGCAAAAGAAAAAAAAAGAAAAAAAAGAAAAAAATGAAAAATGAAAAAAAAAATATGATGAGAAGAAAAGAAAAGTAAGAAAAAAAGGAAGAATAAAGAAAAAAGAGAAAGAAAGAAAGAAAGAGAGAAAATGAGAAGGAAATAGAATAAAAGTAAAAAAAATAATAAAGATGCTCCTCGGATCTTTTTGCTTCATAAGTTCTCAAGTGCCTTAATGACAAATCCATACTCAAATCTTCCAACCATGTGCAATCCGATAACGAGGACTTCACTCGTGCCTCGGGATCATCCATTTGCCACTTGCACATGTCCACTTATCTAAATGTGTGTGTTTCATCCCTCTCTCTTTCCAACATTTATTTTCCATGGCCTTTTTGACGAGTCTCGGTAATTCCAATAGATCTCTCTCTTAATTTGACAATATTTCGGATATATGTTTTGCTAGGATTGTTTTTAACCTTCCAAGCTCCACATAAGCCTTCCACCATCACATATGAGTAGAGTAGGTTGAAAATAATCTACTATAGGCTTGAGTGACTTGATGAGATGAGTGTTCCATGAGCTCTTGCAAGAGATTTTCACTTATGTTGGATATGCATCTTTTTGAAAATCTTCCATGTGACAAGGTAATGGTTTGAAGTTCACTTAAGTTTGAGAGCATCGTGTTAAATGTGGCTTGTTCTTTATTGTTAGTCTATCTTCCATAATGAAAAAGAAGCCGGTCACAACTTGAACCTTAAAAATAAATTTTTAAGAGAGAGCAATTTGCCTCGTCATGAATGACTAAGTGCGGGGACAACATTGGAAGGCAACACCGATTTCCCTTTTAAGCAAGGATTACTTACTCGAGGACGAGCAAGGTTTAAGCATGGGGGAGATGTTGACGGTGAATTTCCGTCAACCTAGAGTACTTGTTATACATTGGTTTCAATTATGATTTGCAACTAACCCGCCACTAGGCATACTAATGATATAACAAGTTCACACTTGCATGTCGATTTTGGAGTTTGTTGTTTACGCAGGAAATCTACGCTAAAGAGGAGACTTTCGGGATAAGTTCACCAAGCACTTTGGAAGAAGATCATGAAGCCCGATAAGAGTCAAGACACGCGATGAACATGACTCCAAATGACCCGAGGACCGAAGCGTCAACATGCAAGTCTTCAGGGACTCAACCAGAAAACGGCGAAGCTTGCATAGCAAGGATTCAAGCCTAAACCGTGAAGGAAACGACGTCAAAGGCCCACATGCAAGTGCACACGAATAAGGGATCACGCGAGAAGCAACCGGGGAGAAAACCGGGCCCGAACCGGCCGAAGTGGGCTCGGGCCGGCCGGCCCGGTCCGACCGGCCCAGCCCACTCCGAGGTCGGTTCGGTGCCTCCTTTGCCCTAGGTGTTTGTCTATTTATTGCCTCCGCCGCCGTCGACCGACACATCGAACAAATCATCCTACCGACGCCAATCATCAGAACACCGCCGCCGCAAGATGAGGGAGAGAGTTAGATGAGCTCGTCGCAAGGATCAACGCCGGCGGAGAGAAGGAAGCAAGAGGAGGACTCCAAGCCGCTGGCCTAGGGGTGTTCCCAAGCTCCATCGCCGCCATCTTCATCGACGACGTTCTCCGGAGTCTCCATCACCCCTATGTGCTTCAATCCGTGTAAGATGATGGGGTAATGTCTCCGTTCATCCCTAGGATTAGATGGATACATGCTGTGTAATTGCTACTTGATTCGTGGTTCCAATCTATTGTTTTCATGTTGATGATGCTTTGATGATTAAGGTAGGCCACCGTGTTTTTCGGGCGTATGATATCCACTACTCCCATAGATTCCATCAACATACCGTGTCCATCATAGGTCTAGTCACGAATACCTTCGCGTAGTGACGATACGAGAGGAGGGAAAGGGCGAAACCGTGGTCACAACCCCCGCTAGATTGGTTTACCGCTTTCGTGTAGTAGATGCATACCATGTTATCCTAGATCCTAGGGAGGGAACGCTTATCTTTCTTGCTCACTCTCTTGTGTTCACCCTTTACCATATAGTTTAACCCTATATTTGTTTGATCAACTTAACTTAGGTTAACTTAGGTTAGATTGTCTTTACTTTTAGTTTAATACTCTCTTTCAAAGGTTTTCCATTCAACTAGATTAGTACTTGGTTAAGCGCTAGTAATCCCCTTGCTCCGCGGATTGACAAGAACCTTGGGAATCCCGTGGTGAAAAAGGTGTGGGGTCCGTACGCTTGCGGATCGTAGAGGGATACGTCTTTTATCCGTCAACAATCCCCCACCTCAAGGACATGATCACGTCCTGGGCGGATGAAGAAGACAAAGCCAATGCCAAGTACGACGCCATCCATGGCAAAAGCAAGCAGAATGCGAGCTGCGGCAGCGGCAACAACGGGAACCAAGGCGGTCGCAACAACAACAACTACTACTCGAGTCCCAACCGCAAGCGCAAGCCAGACAACACTGTCGCGGCTATCCAGCACCCTGCGAAGGAGAACTCGAAGAATCTGGCGGCTTCAATGACTTCCTGAAGGAGAAGTGCCCATGGCATCTGAACGGCAACCACACCACCGAGCAGTGCTACCAACTCAGGCATGCACTCAAGGGTACTCCAGAGCCACCGCACCCTCACGACAAGAAAGGCAAGAAGAAGAACGACAGTGTCGGGGACCGCCCTAGGGGTCCCCTCAAACAATGGGGGAACCCTTACTTAAATTCCTGCATCAAAATAAGCTAAGCCTAACCATGCAGGAGACTAACCATGCAGGACATGGCCCATGCGAAGAGACTTCGGAGGCCCACCAAGACGGCTCGTTCGTAAGACCCCTCGAGCGAGGCTCCGCCGCCCGAGGGTACGCTCCTCCTCGGACGGGCTCCGCCCCGTTCGAGGGGCAACCCCCCTCCTCGAACGGACTCCGCCCCGTTCGAGGGGCGACCCTTCCCTCGAGCGGTCCCGCCCCGCTCGAGGGCTCGATCCCCCCTCGAGCGGGCCTCGCCTCGCTCGAGGGTCCGCTCCACCCTCGGCCGGGGCCCGCCACGCTCACGGGCGCCCGCGCGCGTGCGCGCGCCCCCGTACTTGGGCATTTAACGCCCCGACGCCGCAGACGGCGTCATCATGCGCCCGGGCTCACGCCCGTGCCGCCGCACCAACTCCCCGGGGAGGAGCCCATCCCCGCTACCGTGGGATGGACCGTGCGGTACGGCCGGTGTCGGTCCCGTGACACCGTGCGCCCGCCATCCGTACGGCTAACGCGCCGACCCTCGAAAGGGGGCCGGCGCACCCTCGACTCCACTTTCCCCGTGACCCTCGCGGAGGTTGGGTGAGGGGCGCTAGGCCGGTGGGCGGCCATCCCGGCCACCGTAACGGCGCGGCCGCCGTACCCACGCGTGCAGGCGCACGCCTGACTCCGCAGGCGCACGCCCGAGCACTGCAGCAACCACTCCACCACCGCAAAGCTCATTGGGAAGGAACGCCGTTCTGCTCGCTCCTGTACTCCGTACCAGCCATCATCAGCACCTCCCTCGAAGCCTATCAGGGGACGCCATCGCCATCTGCCGCCTCCTACCCTCGAACCGCCACTGTTCGGGTACGAGGTAGGCCATCATGGCCGGATCGCAGCGAAGATCGTCCGGACGACCGCCCACTCTACGCCGTAGCACGACGTGCTTCCACACGTAGCTAGGTAGCGTGGCGTGCATGTAACTCGCCGCCCCCTTGGCCTATAAAAGGGGAGGCGAGCCCCCAGCCGCGGGGGGAGGACGAATTCAGAGGAACACAGCGCACCGTGCACTCACTCTCTTATTCTCCCACGACATCTCCGCCCACTCACCCAGGGACTTGGAAGCCACGCTTCCTCTCCCGCCTTGCTTGTACTTGCCCCACTACAAGCACCCCGTGCCGAGCAATATAGTGCCACGAGCACGCCCCGCCGGGACGTACGGCCCCCTCGGCGGAACCGGATAAAAACCTTGTGTCATTTGTTGCTTAGCATCGACCATTGAGGGATAGACCTAGGCGTTATCTACTGGTTAGTGTCGGGACCATATTCCGCACCGACAGTTGGCGCCCACCGTGGGGCAAACAAGCGCCTAAGGTCATTTCGCTAACTCCCTCCATGGTGATTCGCACTGAGTACCGTAGCACCCGCTACAACATGGATAGCTCGGACCCTCTTCCGGCCGGGTTCGAGATCCGCTTCGGGGACTTGAACTTCCAGGCCACGGGGAACGGCTATCTCATGCGCCTCACCAACCGTGAGGAGCTCCGCGCGCGGCCGCGAGGCCGTGTCCGCTGCGGTCTCCGCCGCACGCACGACACCGGCGCGCAGCACCGCGGGCACGGATGCCGCGGGCCCGTCGACGCCGCGACGCCGTCGTCGCTCGGGCTACGCTCGCGTCGGGGCGCGGTCCGAGCGGCGGCGGTGCCGAGCGCGCGCCGCTCGGCGCGGTGCACCCACCGTCACGACGGCCGCCACCGCCCCGGCAGACCGCGTGCGGTCTCCGGACCACGCATCCCCATCGGGCCGCGTGGCGCCACTACGGCCTACAACGCCAACGTCAACACGACAATGCGCGAGGGTTCCGCCGGTCGGCACGTCTTCGTCGCCGGGGATCCCGGCACCCCCGCGCCCGACGACGAGTCGTCCCCGGACTCCGTCGACACGATGCCACCCGCCAACCGACACGGGTACGCGAGTGGGACTTCTCGGCGTGCCGGACCCGGTCGCGTTCGGGCGCTTCCTCGACGCCGCGGACTACGGGTTTGGTCGCTCCGACGACTCCCAAAGACCGGGAGCTACGACCCCACGCGGGAGTGTTGCGCCGTCATCACCAACGACCCGGCAAACGCCGCCGGTGCGGCGGGTGCGCGGAGACGGGGAAGTCACGCCCGCCCCGTGGGATCGCCGCGCGCCCCGGCCGCGGGGGCCGAGCGCTCTGCGCCGGGGCCGACGTCGACGCACAGCCGACCCAAGCCCGCGAGCTCGAGGCCAAGCCGGCGGAGGAGTACGGACGGTGCGGCGCTCCCGCGCCTCGATGGCGGGGGGAAGCCTCCGCGCGCGGCGAACGCGCGCGGGAGCGGGGCCGACAGTCCGTGACCGCCTCAACCCCGTCCCCAACGTCGACAACGCGGATACGCCACCACGGGCGAGCCAAAAGCTCATCGCCGCCGCGACGTTGCTACGCGCCATGCCGGCACCCTCGACCCCCGAGGCTCGAGACATGCACCGCGAGGTGCAGACTCTCCTTGAGCAAGCGGCCGTCCGGCGAGGCCGAGAGCTCGGCCTCACGCATCCGCCAACGGGGGGACGCACGGGGGTGATGATCCCGCACCGGAGGCGAACCCTCGGTGCACGTAGGTCAACCCGGCGACCAGGGACGCACGCCGGCCAAGGAACGGCTCCTCGACACGCGCGAGGGAGCCGGATGGCGATGCCCGCAACGTCATCAACGCCAGGCGCACCGGCAAGGCGGACGCGCGAGCGGCTAGGGGCTACCACCCTCGAAGGGGTGGACGCTACGACGGCGGTGAGGATCGCTCCCCAACACGGAGCCCCCGGCACCCGTGTGTTCGGCCGGGAGATCCGCACGGCGGCGTTCCCCCGGCCGCTTCCGTCGGCCCTCGACGATCGTCAAATACAACGGGGAGACGGACCCTCGTGTCCGGCTCCAACGATTACCGCCCGCCCGTCGGTCGGGCGGGGCCACCAACGACGAAGTAATCATCCGCAACTTGCCCCCGCATCCGGGCGACGCGGCCGGACATGGCTCGAGCACTTACCCGCCGGCCCGGATCCATAGCCGGGACGATCTAGTCCACACCTTCGTGGGCAACTTCCGGGCACGTACGTGCGCCCCGGAACTCCCGGGATGCGCTCTCCCGCACGCGAGCCGGCGAGTCGCTACGGGACTTCATACGGCGCTTCTCCAAGCGCCGCACGAGCTCCCCGCCGTGGCACAATCCGAGATCGTGCACGCGTTCCTCGAGGGCACCTCGTGCGGGACCTTGTGCGCGAGCCGGGACGTAGCCCGCCCACGGACTCGAACGAGCCGTTCGACATTGCCACCCGCCTTCGCCTCGGGAGAGGAGGCCGTGGGGGCAATCTTCGACGGCAAGAAGGGCAAGCGCTCCGAGGACACGCCCGCGGAGGGCGGCGGGGTCCAAGGAGCCGCGCCGCAACGACAAGCGGGGCAAGAAGGGGGGAAGAAGCCGCGCGCGCGAGGCGCGCGAGCAGGGCGCAACGGCGGCAACGCCGAGGCCCTCGGCGTTGACCCGGCCCGACGGGGCCCTCGACCGCGCTCCTCGAGGCCCGGGGTGTTCGACGACATGATGAAGAAGCCATGCCCCTACCACAAGACCCCCGTAAACCACACTCTTGAGCAATGCGACATGCTCAAGAAGTTCTATGGCCGTGCCGCCGCGAAGGAGGCGAGAGGCCAAGAAGGATGGGGGCGACGGCGACGCGGGTGGTTTCCCCCGCCGTCGAAAATGTGTTCCTCATCTTTGGGGGACCTACCGTCGACATGTCGACCCGCGGCGCAAGAAGGAGCGACACGAGGTCCTCGCCGCGAGAGAGGGCACCTCCGGCCTTTCTCAACTGGTCGAAGGATGCCATCACCTTTAGCCGGGATGATCACCCAAATCGCATCCCGAACCCGGCCAGTACCCACTGGTGGTCGATCCCATCATTGGGAACGCCCGGTTTTCGAAGGTCCTTATGGACGGAGGCAGTAGCCTCAATATCCTCTTCGCGCATACATTGCGCCCGATGGGGATTGGGCCGGGACCCAGTCGCGGCCCGGCACGAAGCCGTTTCACGGCATCTCGCCCGCAAGCGAGGTTCAACCCCTCGGGCGGATCGATGCGCCCGTCCGGTTCGGGACCCCCAAGAATTTCCGCAAGGAAACCCTCACCTTCGAGGTGGTGGGATTCAAAGGGGCCTACCATGCCATCCTTGGGCGACCATGCTATGCCAAGTTCATGGCGGTCCCCAACTACACGTACACGAAGATGAAGATGCCGAGTCCAAACGGCGTCATCACCGTCGGGTCGTCGATCGAGCATGCATTCGACGCGATGTCGAGTGCGTGGAACATGCGGAGGCACTAGCGGCGGATGAAGCGCCGGTGAACACACTGGAGAAGATGGTCAACGACGACCTCAGCTCCGCCGCCAAACACATCGGTACCTTCGAGGCCGCCGAGCAAACCAAAGGGGTCCCCCTCGACCCGACGGCCCCGAGGGCAAGGTGTTGAGGGTCGCCCTCAACCCTCGATCCTAAATAGGAAGCGGTGCTCGTCGACTTCCTCCGCGCCAACGCCGACGTCTTCGCGTGGAGCCCCTCGGACATGCCAGGCATCCCGAGGGAGGTCGCCGAGCACTCCCTTGATATCCCGCCTAACGCTCGCGGCTGTTCGGCGGCGGGCGCGCCGCTTCGACGAGGAGCGGCGACGGGCGATCGGAGCGGAGCCGCGGAAGCTCCTCGAGGCCGGATTCATCAAGGAAGTGTTCCACCCTACGTGGCTAGCTAATCTCGTGCTTGTAAAAAAAGAAAAATGGGAAGTGGAGGATGTGTATTGACTACACCGGTCTCAATAAAGCATGTCCAAAGGTTCCTTTTCCTTTGCCACGCATAGATCGGATCGTTGATTCCACCGGCGGTGTGAACTACTCTGTTTCCTTGATGCCTACTCGGGATATCACCAAATAAAAATGAAGGAGTCCGACCGCTCGCGACTTCGTTCATCACACCGTTCGGGACGTTCGTTACGTCACGATGCCTTTTGGCCTCGTAAACGCGGGCGCAACATATCGGCGCCGCATGCGGCACGTTTTTGGGGACCATATCGGGCGAACGGTCGAGGCTTACGTGGACGACATCGTCGTCAAGACCGAGAAGGCGGACGACACCGGTTAGCGATCTTGACATCGCGTTCGGTGCCTGCGGGCCAACGGGGTCAAGCTCAACCCCGAAAAATGTGTCTTCGGAGTGCCGCGGGGGCATGCTCCTAGGGTACATCGTCTCCCGGCGGGGAATCGAGGCCAACCCCGAAAGGTCGCGGCCCTCGAGCGAATGGGTCCAATTCGGGACCTCAAAGGGGTGCGAAGGTGTTGGGGTGCCTTGCCGCCTTAAGCCGCTTCGTCTCGAGGCTCGGTGAGAAGGGTCCGCCCCTCTACCGCCTGCTCAAGAAGCACGAACGCTTCTCTTGGACCGCCGAGGCCCGGGAAGCGCTCGACAAGGCCGAAGGCGTCTCGACACACGCCCCAATCCTTACGCCGCCGCGAGACGGCGAACCCCTCCAACTCTACGTGGCCGCAACCACCCAGGTGGTCGGCGCCATGATCGTTGTGGAGCGCACGGAGGAAGGGCATGCCTTGCCCCGTGCGAGAGGCCGGTCTACTACATCGGCGAAGTCTCGTCGGACACGAAGACGCGCTACCCCCGGGTCCGAAGGCTGTTGTATGCGGTAGTCCTCGCGCGGCGCAAGCTCCGCCACTACTTCGAGGCCCACCCGATTCACGGTGGTCTCTTCCTTCCCGTTAGGAGAGATCATTCGCAACCCCGACGCGGCGAGCGGGGCACTGCCAAGTGGTCCGTGGAGTTGATGGGCGAGACGCTCGCCTACGCTCCGCGCAAGGCCATCAAATCGCAAATCCTAGCCGATTTCGTCGGCCGAGTGGACGGACACGCGGCCGCCGCCCCCCTCGGATTCAAGCGAGTGCCGGACTGCGTTCTTCGACGGCTCGGTGATGAAGACGGGAGCGGGCGCGGGCCTGCTCTTCGTGTCACCCCTCGGGGAGCACATGCGCTACGCAGTGCGTCTCCACTTCCCCGCGTCCAACAATATGGCGGAATACGAGGCCCTTCTCTGCGGCCTCAAAATCGCCATTGAGTTGGGCATCAAGCGCCTCGACGTGCGAGGGGATTCGCAGCTCGTGATCGACCAAGTCATGAAGAACGCGAGCTGCCACGATGACAAGATGGAGGCCTACTGTAAAGCCGTGCGGGCCCTCGAGGACAAATTCTATAGCATCGAGCTTAATCACGTACCCCGCCGATACAACGAGGAAGCGGATGAACTTGCCAAGATCGCGTCCGGGCGGATCACCGTTCCCCCGAACGTTTTCGCGCGCGACATCGCGCAGCCCTCGGTCACCTTCGAGCCTTACCCCTCGAGCGACGGCGGACCCTCGGGGGCTCCCTTGAACCCATCGGGTGCGGAACCCATGGAAGAGGACCCCTCGAACGAGGCGTACGTGCTCTCCCTTCTCGAGGGGTACGGCTCCCACGAGGCTGTCGCGATGGACATCGAGCCGGCTCCCCGGTCCGGGGGACCGGCGGGAGAAGTACATCGCCCGGATTGCTCGAGGGGAACTCCCCGCGGACGGGCCACGCCCGGGCGCATCGCCAGGATGGCCAAGTCATTCACCCTCGTCGACGGCGAGCTGTACAAGCGCGCCGCGTCAGGCATCCTCCAGCGGTGTATACCCATTCCCGAGGGGCGCGAGCTCCTACGGGACATCCACGCGGGGATCTGTGGCCACCACGCCGCGCCACGCACCCTCGTTGGCAACGCGTTCCGCCAAGGCTTCTACTGGCCTACCGCGGTCGCGGATGCCAGCGAAATAGTGCGCACCTGCGAAGGGTGCCAGTTCTACGCCCGCAAGACCAATTTGCCCGCTCACGCCCTGCAAACGATCCCCGTGACATGGCCGTTCGCCGTGTGGGGGTTGGATATCGTCGGGCCCCTGCGGAAGGCGCCCGGGGGCTTCACCCACCTGCTTGTCGCGATTGACAAATTCTCCAAGTGGGTGGAGGTGCGCCCCATCACGAATTTGAAGGCTGAGCAGGCGGTCACGTTCTTCACCGACATCGTCTACCGCTTTGGAGTGCCAAACTCCATCATCACGGACAACGGGTCCCAGTTCACGGGCCGGAAGTTCTTGGAGTTCTCCGCGACAAGTTCCACATCCGCGTGGATTGGGCGGTGTGGCACACCCACGGACCAACGGCCAAGTGGAGCGCGCCAACGGCATGATTCTACGGGGCCTCAAGCCCCGAATTTTTGACCAGCTCAACAAATGCGGCCGGAAATGGCTCCAAGAACTACCGGCGGTCGTGTGGAGCCTAAGGACCACCCCAAGCGAGAGCCACGGGTTCACACCGTTCTTCCTAGTTCATGGCGCGGAGGCCATCCTCCCCACGGATCCGGAATACGGGTCGCCCAAGGTTCGAGGCTACAACGAAGATGCTAACCGGCGAGCCCGCGAGGACTCCCCGGGACCGGCTAGACAAAGTACGCCTCGTGGCGTTGATGCACTCCGCGAGGTATCAACGGTCCTACGACGTTACCAAGCACGCAAGATACGTCGGAGGGATTTCAGCGAGGGGGATTTGGTCCTAAGGCTACGCCAAGACAATCGAGGGCGCCACAAGCTATCGCCCCCATGGGAGGGACCCTACGTCGTGGTGAAGGTGCTCAAACCGGGCACATACAAGCTGGCCAACGAGGACGGCGAAGAACTCACCAACGCTTGGAATATCCAACAGCTACGTCGCTTCTACCCTTAACTAGGATTTCCAAGTATTTTTACGTTGTAAAAACGCATGGCCAACGCCCCGGTTGGTGTCACCTATGTAAATACTCCAAGTCTAATAAAAGGGCAACTCGGCTTTCCCCCGAAACCCAAGTTACCCTCGGGGAGCTCTTGCGGGGGGCACCCCCCCAAATGGTCCCATTTTTTCGCGCAAAAAAAGGTAACAACACACGCTAAGTTTGTTTCCTACTTCAACCACGAGCCACGATTCGAACGGGCGTAGGCGGCACGGCGGAAGGAGCGCGCGAGCCGAAGGCGCCCCTACGCCGCGTGGCTATGGCCCGTCTCTCTCGCCTCCAACCCGGCGGGCCCCTTACGAAAAACGAACTTCCCCTAACTAGAATCTACTCAGGAAGAAGGAGAAACAAAAAGTGTAATAAGCAAACGATTTCATTTACAACAACTGCCCATGTTCATGAAATAACTTGTTTATTTACAAAAAGGCCACGAGGCCAGAATTCTGATACACATAAAACAAAAAACGGGCCCAGCGCCCAGATGCTTTCAGGCGGGCGGAGCAGCAGCATCGGCGGCGTCCGGGAAGAGGAATTCTTCGAAGGCCTCGGCGAGCGACCCGGCGGCGTCAGCAACAAGCGCGTCCGCACGCTCCATGGCCACCTCGTCCTCGACGCCCTCGGGCACGATGTAGCCTTCCGCCACCGCCTCGAGGTTGACCTCGTAGTGGGATCGCACCACTCCGAGGGCCTTCTGCACGCCTAGATGCAACGCCCGGCGCATCCGCTCCGTGACGTGGCCGCCGAGGGCGCGCGGGCGGCCGGCCGGCGCGGCCGCCGCCGCACGGGCCTCGCCTTCCTCGACGACGCGGCGGGTCTCGAGGGGCGCGTCCCGCCGGCTCCTGCGGCCTCCCGCTCGTGAGGAGTTGTAGGAGGCTGCGAGGGCCTCGGCCGCCCGGCCCGGCGTGCCCCAAGGCGGTGCGCAAGCACGGAGTCAACAAGACGACAAGAAATCGAAAAGGGGAAGCGAACCCTCTAAAACAAAAAACCAACAAACAAAGTCGAAAAGTCTCACCCTCGACTTGCTTCCTCTCCCAGCATTGAGGTCGCGGCGCGCGGACTCGAGTGCCGGCTCGAGACGGCCGGACGGCCTCGCCTTGCTCACGGAGGGCCATCTCTCGGATGGCATTGCGATGCGAGCGAGAGCGCTTCATCCTCAACCTTGGAGAATGCGGCGTTCCGCTCCTCCGGCGACTTCTCCGCCGCTTCGCGAGCAACGCGCTCCGCCTCCGGCGCCGTTCGAGCGTCGCCGAGGGCGACTGCTCTTGCTTCGGAGCCGCCCCTCGGCCACCCGGCGGGCGCGCGCTCTCGCCGGGCGCCTCCTCGGCGACGACAAGGGCCGCGGCCTTGGCGTCGAGGGCGGCCTTCGGGTCATCGGCCTCCTTGGCGCGCGCTCCGGCCCGCGCGCCCGCTCCTCGGCTGGCGGCTCGCGCTGCGCCCCCTCGAGCGACGTGCGGAGCTCCGGGTCTCGGCGCGAGCGGTGGCCACCTCGCCTCCCGGGTGGCGGCCGGCGTCCGCGTCTTGTCCCGGAGTCCTCACGCGCGTTCCACGGCGCCTCGTCGCGATCGACGAGGGCCGCGCGGATCCGCTCGAGGCTCGCGTGACGCGCCGTGCCCCGCCCGAGCTCTCGGGGAGCACGTCGCACCACGCCATCGCCGGTACACCGGCCCGGCGTCCGGCGTCCCGAGAGCTTCCGCAAGCGCGTCGAAAGCGGCGCATCGCTCCCGGAGGCGGCGGGCCTCGGCGTTCACCTGGTCGAACGCGCTGCACTTCTCATGGGCGCGGCGCTCGAGCTCCTGGCATCCACACATCGAACCTCGTGAGCGCCAAGTCTTGAATGCAGCACGCGAAAACGAAAAAAAAGGAAGGGAGAAGAGCCACCGTGGCTCACCTGGAAGACGATCCAGGCCGGGCCGCCGTGGACCCGCAGCGCCTCGTTCAACGCGCGGTTGAGCGTGGCGCCGGTGGCTCGGAGCTCGCCCCGCAGCTCCGCTCCCCCCCGCGTCGGCAAACGCGGGGGGATCCTCCACGCCCCCCCCCCCCCCCCCCCACGGGGCGGGGGCGGCGGCGTGGGAGGACGAGGCCCCGGCCCAGGTGCCATTGACCCCCCACCGGGGTCGGGGTGACCCTCGCGCCGCCTCACGAGGGCCCCCTCCTGGGGCTCGGGGGGAGGTCGTGGGCCGGCGCCGCGGTTCCACCCGGGCGGCGGGGAGTCATCCGAGAGCTCCACCACCTCGCGAGAGAGCCGCCCGGCGGGGAGGAGCCGCTCGCTCCGCCTCCGCGCCGGCGCCTCCACCTACGCCTCGCGGCCACGGGCGCCGTCGTGGCGCGGGTGCCGCCCACCTCCCCCCGTCTGCCGCCGCATCCGCGGGCGCCCCGCCGAGGTTGCGCCGCGCTCGCCTCCTCGCCGGTGGCGCGCCACCGCGGCGGCACCTCCACCGTAGCCCGCCGTGCGCGGCTGCGCCTCCGTGGCGGCCGGCGCCGGCCGCCCCGGCGACCTGCGGGCCGCGCGCGCGGCGGGGCGGTCCGCCGGCCGGGGGCCTCGAGGCCCCGGCCGGGCCTTGCGAGCTCGTGCCGCCGCCGCGCGCGTCCCCGGGCGCGACCCCCTCGACGAACGCCGCCGGGTGGGGATCGACGCGTCCGTCCTCAGCACCTTGGCCGGTGCAAGAGGAGGGACGGTTGGCACGCCTGCGCAAACACGAACGGAGGGTTAGAGCATCTAATAACCAGCAAACTAAAGCCAAGCAAAGGAAGAACAGGTTCCTTACCTCGCGGAGGAAAAGGCCCGCTTCCTTTTCCTCGAGGCCTACGACGAGGCCGCGCGGCGGGCCGCGCCCGCCGCCCGCCTCTGCCGACGGCGCCACGCGCGCGCGGGCACGCCCGCCTCACGCGTGGGCGCGCCCGATGCGGCCCCCCGATGACGCCACCGTGTGCGCGGGCACGCTCGCCGACGCGGGCCCCGCCGACGATGGCCGCGCGCGCGCGCGCGGCGCTCCCCGCGCGCGCGCGGGCACGCGCGCGCGCGCGCGCGCGCACGTCCGCCGCGCGCGCCTCGCGGCGCGCGCGCGGCACCTCCGCGGCGCGTGCCGCCCACGACGATGATTGCCTGGCGACGGGCGCCGGTGCGCCCACCCCGAGGAAAGGCGCCCCGACGCCGGCGCGGGTTCCGCGGCGGGGGCGCGAGGCCGCCACCACGTGCCGAGGGGCCCTCCCCCTCGGACTCTTCCTCCTCGTCTCGCTCGCTCGAGGACGAGGGGCTCCTCGATGTCGGGGAGGGAGAGCCCCGGCTCCTCCCGCCGCGGTGCTCCGCGGACGGGTGCGTCGCGGCGCGCTTGGCGCGCCTTGCGTGCTCCCTCTCTCGCGCGCTCGCTCTGCTTGCTCCCGGCGCCGCCGGCCGAGCGCACGGGAGTCGGGGGTGGGTGGAACGGACTTGGCGGCGTTGAGCGCACCGGTGCGCGCGAGAGCAACGATGGCGCATCGAGGAAACGGAAGCAAGAACAAGGACTAAAACGAGAATCAAAAACCACACTCACCAACGGGCCGACGGGGAGCATCTCGATATCCCACGGGGGTCCGGCCCGCGGCGTGCCGCGTCCGGTGTCGACGGGCGCTCCGCGCCGGGTGAGCGCGTACGGCCGCTCCCGGCGGGCGTCGGGAGCATCCGCGACCTCGCCAGGTCGACGGGGTTGGCCGCCTCCCCGGTCATCTCGAAGATGCGGAGGGGCCTCTCCATCAACGGCACAACCGGCGGTGGTGGAGGAAGGCGAGGACGCCCATCGCGTTGAGCCCCTCCTTCGCCGGCCCGTGCCCGGGGCGGCAAGGACGGACCCGGCGCGCCGGTGATTGGCGCCGTAGGCAACCGTAGCCCCGGGGAGTCGGCCTCTTCTTGAACCGGCAGGTGTAGGGAGGGGGAGGCGGGCTCGGCGTTGCGCGGGATAAAACCATCCCCGCTCCCCGGCCGGCGTTGTTCGTCGTCATGGTGCGGGGGATGTAGAAATCCTTGAGCTGTCCCCGCGGAGCGGCGACATCCGCCGGCGCGGACCGCGCGGCGGGTCCTCGGCTCCGACGTGGGGCTGCGTGATGAGCTCCCCGCGGAAGGGGTGTGCCCGAGGCTCCCAATTGGGCGGGATCCCCGGGTGCCCTTCGCCGGACGCCCACGAATGTGGCCGCCGCGAGATCGCATTGGGGGGCAAAGTTGTGCGGCTCCACCCCATAGTGGTAGCACAATGCCCGCATGAATGTGCTCGCCGCGCGTTGAAGCCGCGCTCGTGATAGCGGAGAAGCTCACCACGTAACCCTCCGGCGGATTGGGCTCGAGGTGCGTCGCGGCGGCACGATCCAACTCCCGCCGGGCGCCCTTCTTCGTTGGCCGACAGTGGCGGCGGCGACCGGCTCGCCCGGGCGCGGCGGGTCACGGTCGACCTCTCCCGAGGGCGTACGGCTCCAGGACCCGATCGGAGGGCGAGGCGGCGCCATGGGGGGGACGAACGAGTGCGAAGGCGGAAGACAAGGAAACGAGGAAAAAGCTCTCAAGCGGCGAGCCCGCGCGCCCCGGGCAAGAGTGAGACGAAGGCGAAGGGACGGAGGAGCGAAAACGGTGAGAAGCCAAGGTAAAAAACCGCCGTCCCTTCCTCACCGCCGGTCTTATAGGCAACGGGCGAGTTCTCGGAGCGGACGCCCGGCCAACGTGCTTCCAGGGAATCTTTCCATCGCGTCGACGGGCGGGCCCCCACGGCTGGCGGCGGCTCTAACAACTGGCGGGCGGGTCATCATTACGGCATGACCGGCGGCCAAGAGGCAAAAGCTGCGTCCCGTCCGGGGCCACGTCGCCCCACTACGCGCGCGCGCGCGCGCGGCGCCTAAAGGCGCGCCCGGCGCAAGGCCGCGGCCACGGCCGCAAGGCAATTAAATGCCGGGCCCCCTTGCCGAGCAAGGGAGAGCCCTCGAGCGAGGCGAATCCTCGGCTCGATACAAAGGCGACCCTCGATGGGATGACGAGCGTGAGAAGGTCGCCGGGACTGCTCGGTGTAGACGCGGGCGGCCCGCGGGGCACCCATGCCACGTGAAGCCCTCGAGTGGCGTGACCCTCGGGACGAAACAAGGCGACCCTCGATGGGATATCGGCGTGAGAAGGACGCCGGGACCTCGCTCGACGTAGAGCGGACCACGCGGGCACCCATGCCACGTGGGACCCTCGAGCGGCATGACCACCAACTCGAGACAATGTCAACCCTCTAAAAAGAAGGCACGCGCGGCTAAGAGGATCGCCCAAGTCACGCTTGAAATAGAGCGACACGAAAGCACTCATGTGCGCGCCGGTCTTTTGCCAACGGGCACCTCGAGGGCGGCACGGGCTCCGTACCCCTCGACCGACGCAAGAACGAAAAGACGCGGCTGTCCATGCCGGCCCCGCACGGCCCTTACGGATCGCAGGCTCAAGCGACCCTCGACGGGTCTCGAACAGGCGCCCAGTCACGAGTTAGGGACGACGAGGGCACGCGCATTCGGCCGTTCCTCGAGCCCGCTCTGCTCGAGGGTGCCCCACATGTCGTGTTCAAGAGCCGACGAGGGCAGCCTGACGGGGGATCCACAGAGGGAGAGCTTCGCGCCCCCTGGTCCCTAGCGAACGGGGGCCAGAGCCCCACCTAGCAAACCCACGCAAGCGCTTCCATGGGACGTGTCTCCGGACCGCGGGCTACCTACTTATCGAAGGCCGGGCATGGACGTCCACTCAGAACCACCGGCTGCTTGCCGGCCGATGAGGAATCCGCGATTCGCGACCCGCTCGATGGGAGTCGTGGAAACCTCACCCTCCGTTCCGCGCGAGGGACGCCGGCGAGGGGCGCGATAAAAAACAAGTCGTCGGGAGTCGACCCAATCGCCTCGAACGGGCGAAGGCTCGGAAGGCTTGACGCACGGCGGCTACACCTCCCCGCAAGTGCACCGCCTGGGAGAGCCAGTGGACAGGGGAGCGTGCACCCCGTCTCGGCGTGAAATACCGCCGTGCTTAGGTTGGCATATGTGCCACGCCTTTTCCGACCAAAATTGCACGCGGTTAACCTCTGCAGAGAGCGCCCACCCTCAGCCACCGGGGCTTAGACTAGACCGCGCAAAGTCCGTGACGCGGCCCCACGAAAGCGTTCGCAAACAAGGAGGGAAGAACGTCCCTGCATCGCTAGGTTCCCAACGACCGCGGGAGCCTCAATGGCAAACCCGCGGATGCGCAGCGGCTGCGTCGGGACCGCCCTAGGGGTCCCCTCAAATAATGGGGGAACCCTTACTTAAATTCTGGCATCAAAATAAGCTAAGCCTAACCATGCTGTGAGACTAACCATGCGGGACATGGCTCCATGCAAAGAGACCTCCGAGGCCCACCAAGACGCCTCGTCTCGTAAGACCCCTCGAGCGGTGCTCCGCCGCGCCCAGGGTACGCTCCTCCCCGGACGGGGCTCCGCCCCGTTCGAGGGGCAACCCCCTCCTCGAACGGACTCCGCCCCCGTTCGAAGGGGCGACCCCTCCTTCCCTCGAGCGGTCCCGCCCCCGCTCGAGGGCTCGATCCCCCTCGAGCGGGCCTCGCCCTCGCTCGAGGGGTCCGCTCCACCCCTACGGGGCACCCCGGCCACGCTCACGGGCGCCCCGCGCGTCCTTCCCCGCCCGGCCTGGGCATTTTGAACGCCACGACGCCGCAGGACGGCGTCATCCATGCGCCCGGGCTCACGCCCCGGTGCCGCCGCACCAACTCCCCAGGGGAGGAGCCCCATCCCCGCCTGCGCGGGGATGGTGGACCGGCGCGGTACGCCCGTGTCGGCCCGTGACACCGCGAGCCCGCCGCCGCTGCGCTGGCTATGCGCGCGCCCGACCCTCGAAAGGGGCCGGGAGCACCCTCGACTCCACTTTCCTGTGACCTGCGCAGCTAGGAGGGGCGCTAAGCTTCTCGGTGGCCATCCTTCTACCACCGGTGTGCCCGTCGCGGCGCCGCCCGCTCCCACGCGTGCGGCCACGCCGGCCGCCGCGCGCACGCCGGGCACCGCACAGCCACTCCACCACGCGAGCTCATTGGGGAAGGAAACGCCTGCCCCGCCCGCCTGCGGCCTCGTACCTCACCCATCATCGGCACCTCCCTCGAAGCCTATCGTGAGGACGCCATCGCCATTCTCTGCGCCTCCTACCCTCGAACGCCACCCTTGGTCGGGTACGAGTGAAGGCCATCATGGCCGGATGCGCGACGAAGATCGTCCTGGACGACCGCCCACTCTTACGGCCGTCCCGACGTGCCTCCCACACGTAGCGTGAGGGGGGGGGGGGGCGTGCATGCCGCTCGCCGCCCCCTCCCGGCTTATAAAAGGGG
This sequence comes from Cenchrus americanus, assembly GCA_947561735.1. Taxonomy (NCBI): domain Eukaryota; kingdom Viridiplantae; phylum Streptophyta; class Magnoliopsida; order Poales; family Poaceae; genus Cenchrus; species Cenchrus americanus. The sequence continues at coordinate 120,562,576 of OX387242.1, read as the reverse complement.
AGGCGAGGCTCCGGACCACGGGGAGGACGAAATTCCGTAGGAACACAGCGCACCGTGCACTCACTCTCTCTATTCTCCCACGACATCTCCGGCCCACTCACCAGGGACTTGGAAGCCACGCTTCCTCTCACGCCTTGCTTGTACGCTGCCCCACTACAAGCACCCCGTCGAGAGCAATATAGTGCCACGAGCACGCCCTGCTTTTGGACGTACGGCCCCTTCGGCGAACAGGAGTAAAACCTTGTGTCATTTGTTGCTTAGCATCGACCATTGAGGGATAGACTAGGCGTTATCTGCGGGTTAGTGTCGGTTTAAAAACTAGCTTAGGGGGAGGTTGTTCTCAAATAGAAATATGCCGTGAAGTTATGTTTGCCTTGTTTCACTTGGGGTCTTGGTCGTTTGCCTTGACTTCACCAGCAGCTCTTGAGCCTCGACCGTGCCGATTTGTTTTGTTGTTTTGCTCGGTTTCGGGCACTCCCTCACAAAATGTCCCAGGATCTCTACAATTGAAGCGAGAGACGAGGTGTGCGGGTGTATTGGACCTTGGGACCTTTGGGTTTTGATGGGCTGATCCACAACACTAGGCCAGGTTGCTTGGCTTTTTCTCACGGGAGGGAAGTTGGTGCATGTAATTTCCCATCCATTCAAGTCAATCTTTGGCAAATCTCGCTTGTAACTCTTACTCCTTCTTTCTTCCTCCCTAAGTTCATAGGAAGTTGCGATGGTGGCATGAGTGAATCTAGGAGTTCTTGATTGGAATCTTGATTTTGTTGATTTTTGAGCTTCATGATTCATCAATAGATTGAATAGATAGACTTGCTCCATAATAGATTACGGTGGCAGGAAGAGCGCTCGGATAGACTAGTTTGCGATAGTCCTTGATAACGATTATGGATGACATTTTGCACTAGTTGGCTTAACACCAAATTTTGGCCCTCCAAAATTTTCATGGTGTTGGCAAAGATATCCACCACCTCCTGTGTTGGTGGAAGAGATGGGAACATCTCATTGGGTCGAAGATTAGCTTAGGATCTCTGTGGTGGATTCCATTTCCACGAAAGTTCATGACAATCCCATTAGACTCTAGGGTACAATAATCCGAGTATGATAGTTATTGATAAACAATCATAACAACGGGTTAGAAAGTTAGAGAACTCGTCACGAAGGTTCTATAGGGTTTGTTTTAAGCTTAAGGAGCCAATAGCCCGGAGTTCTACAAGAGGTGGTCGGGAATCAAAGATCGATACTCCCCCTCTTGAGCGATGGTTGCCACGGTGCGATGACGGTAGCACGCTTGGCGTTAGAGCGGGACGGAGATTAATCGGCATTGGCCCCTGTAGTGAAACACGGCGGAAATTGTGGAGTGGCACGGATTCGATGGAGCACGAATATGTAGGTGGTCCAAAGATCGTTAGTATTCGATTGTGGGTTTATGGGATTTTCTTTGGTGGAGATCGTTGTCCGGTCATCCATAAGAATGCGTTCTTTTCATATCCTTAGAACATTCCTCATCCTCCCAAGGAATTTTAGAAAGAGAAAATCGTTTCCTGGGGTTTAACCAACTCGGAGAAGACGGATGGAGGGTTCTATCTTTATCTAATTCATGCCATACGTAGGCCACCCATTTGGGCAGTGATCGGCCGAGTTGTCATAGATGATAACCATTGGTATGTCGACAGAGGGTGCACTACCATCGAGATGCCACATGGCAACTTGGCAGCAGACGCTACGGTGAGAAGAGATGGTAGAGAGATGGTGTTGTGTAATGTCGTCATGGCTACGAAGAGGATGAGATAAATGACTCGAGAGAATTAGCGTAATTATTGGAGAAATCGAAAAGGTCTCGAGGTAACCTCATTTTAGAATCGAGTTGCTTTGAGAAGGTTTATCGAAGGATTTGCCAAACTTTTGTTTTCTTATATCACGATTTCATTAATTTGAAAGAAACATTAAAAGGATCACAATCATTGAGTTCTCGAAGCTCCTCATATCTTGACTTTTGGAGAACCTTGATTGCTCATGAAACATCACTTTGTTTATACACCTTCACCTTAACTCGGTTAAGGCGATGTCGAACGGCGGGTGTGAGAAATCGAAAGAAGACCGAGTTGAAAAGTTTTCATAAGGATCTCTATAAGGAATGGGAATCTTAGCAATTGATCATACTAAGATTGCTAAAAGAAATATATTTTTTTTTTGAGAATAACAGGGTTCGATGATGGCTTAAGGGGTTCTACCATCATAGCTGCGATGTTAGTTCATAAGAATAGTTAAGGATGGTAAAGTCATAGAGAGTCGTTACCGAGGTTCTTACGGATATTTAGTGGGAAAGATATACAAAGACGGGCTAGTACGAGGAATTTCGAAAGGCTTGCTCACATGTCACTTATGTTATGAGTATTAGCGACATCCTTCATCCCATTAGTGGTGCAATGACTTTTAAGCGATATGTGGTGCACCAATGAGACATGCTTGCAATATTAATGCATATAGATGAGTTGTGCATTAGTGGAATGGTGCACATAATGATGCTTATGATAGAGTGCATATAGTATGATGTATATGCACATGAGCATATGATGCTTATGTAATGATGCATAATGAGTGATGCACATGATGCGTGCATGATGTAGTGCACACATCTTTGATGCATGTTGATGAAATGCGTTGATGCATATGCTCATGAGATATGTTGCTCATGGTGCATAGTCGGTATCTTTATTGCACCCATGGAGTTAGTTAAGAAAAGGCGAAGCAATCAAAGTGAGGAACAAAATTGTGGTGAGTCATTTTCCATAACCTAAGATACCCGGCGCGCTCCTTGTGATAATCATATGTTCTGAGACCACATGATACCCTAGGTTCAGTCTCGTGGCACCTTTAGTTAAGGAAACATCATCAACCACAAGGAATGTAGAGTAGAAGGATTTTTTTAAAAAACTTATGCAAGTTAGTCACCCAAAAGATTTCCCAAATGCACAAGTTATATAATGCGCAATGAGCGTATTTGTTAAGGTATGCATATGCATTGTGATAAAATGCTCAATTTGCATGCCTCATGATTCTTCACACTTATAAACATGAATTTATTTATTTGTTTGTGAGCAAGCATAGGGAAAAAAAATCAAGTTTGAGGCAAGGAATTTTAGAGCGAAAAGTAGGGATACCAACGCCGAGAAAGTTGTGGGACCGGCGTTTCATGGCTACAAGGAGTTGAATTGTTGTCTCCTATCTAGAGAGAGTGTGGGGAAAATGACCAAAGAGAAAAGAGCACAACGGAGTTTAGTTGACTTGACAAAAGATATGATATGTTTCTTATGTAGGTAAGAAGGTGTCGATACTTCGTATTCATTTTATTGCCCTCAAAATCGATGAGCAAGGTCAAAAAGAAACATTTTCAAGGTTGGGAGATCAATAGTGATCGAGCCCATGATGTCAACAACCGGGAATAGTTGAGTGCTTCGAAGGAGAGCATACCCACATGATACGGGAGTGAACACGTCGGCTAAGAAATCATACTCACAGGTACGAAAACCTCTACTGCCTTGGCGGTTGTGCGGCAAGCCAAGGTTCACAGAAAATATGTTCACAACTCTTAGAGTAGGAACACTAGAAGGCTGAATTTTGATGAGCGTGTTGAATACAAAGTTTCAACTACCGTTTGTATTTTAATTAGCCCCAAATTTCCAAGGAAATTAAAGGAAGAGCTTATCACGATTTCGCTGGAAGAAAAATCCTGACTATCAAATGATTTCATTTGGTACCCAATGCTTGGGCCATGCTCTCATAGTGATAATAACGCATTTGCTACGCGAGGGCATATTCAAGGCGAGCTAGCCTCATGCATTGATCACCACACCAAATGGGGGGGTAATAGCCATTCATGTAGCACACAGTTTGATGACAATGGTGGATCGCTACCACCGCATATTATCAACTACTTCTCCGAGAATTGAGGATAGGGTTTCCTTCCATCGAAATCATGTGATTTTTCCCTTAGATATTTCATCTATAATTTTTGCCAACAAAATGACAAGTAGGCATGTCTAAGGAGTCTTCAAGTGGAAACTTCCAGAATTTGGACATCAATAGCTCTGAGAAATAAATTCATATCTCTCGGCCCAAGTGTCGAAAATTTCTAAATTTTGGTAAGCACGTGTAGAATTTCATAAGCCACAACTTTGGTATTCAACTCAGGGACAGATTCAACTTTTACCGAGAATTGAAAGGTTCGTTACCAAAGCTGTCTAGCAGTTTTAGCAAACAGGGGCTTACTAAAAATTCGATATTTCTCAATATACACATGCAAAAATGCTGAGAAATTTTGTGAGAATGACCATCACAAAATTGTGAATCATTTTGATATTCAAGGTTTTCTCTATATCCCAAAGGAAGATGACCTAAATATTTGAATTTCAGAGATCATTAGTTCTGAAATTCAGCAGGACAGAGACCTAGCGTTTTAGGTATAACTCTCAAACTAAAAATCTAGTGACCTTGAGATTTCTACAGGAGGTAGATAGATACCTAAGGAGTAGTTTTGGTATTCAAAGGTTGAATAATATCGTATTGGAAAAGGTGCAAAAGATCCATTTTTAGAGTGCTGTTGCCCAGAAATTTCAGCAGGCAGCACTGCACTAAAAAGATTATATGTCTAAGATTAAGAACCCTATGACCATGAGATTTTGGCAGCACAAAGTATGCTGTATAATAAATATTTTTGGTATAGATTCTCACAGGGAAGGATCTGTTTGGAACAATAGGTAAGAATTGTGTTTTCTACATAACTCAGGATTTTTGACGGCATTTCAGCATGACCTTGTCTAGCAATTTTGATCCTAACTTCAGTTTTGAACATCCTAAAATCATGAGAAATTCAGAAAGCAACTTAACTAGGTGATGAACAATTTCCCTAACGAGCACCTAGCGAGAAATTTTCTAGATAAACCTTAGGAAGATTTGGACAACAGCTAGTTAAATTTTGCTTATTCACACATCAAACATCAAACTAGCATGATTGGTCCTTAAAACACAATTTCACTAAAGACCAAACGTCACATGATTTAAGTTTTTTTTGTTCAATAGCTTTTACATGATGCAGGAAATGTCCTAACTTCCTCACAAGCTTTTAAGCTTAAAAACGAAGTTAGTGCCGGTGGCAGGGCATATATAAACGTCTCTCCCTATAATAACTAGTCGGAAACTATTCGTTTCTTAATTACCATGCCTAACAACCGTGGTTAGCATACACACGAGAAAATCACGGAGATATTCAAGACCTTTTGTGCCGACACTCACAAAAGCGTCCACATTTATTACCGTTCACTTATAGAAACGGTATCCATGCGTAAAAACTGTTGCATGGACAGCGTCTTGTTAAGACTACGACGCGGCCGTGAGTGCCCATTGGAATAGGCCTCACTCATCCCTCACGGACTTTCTGTGGTACCACCACGTATGGCAAGAAACGTGATGAGACGCGAACGCGACGTGGCACCCATTGGAATAGATCCCACTAGTCCCTCACGGGACTTCCTGTGGTACCACCACGTATGGCAAACGTGATGAACTAGTATGGTTGTGCATGAAAGTAAGTTTTGACGGGAATAAATGTGGAAGTCGGACTAAATACACCATATAATACTAGCCACGAAAGACCCCAAAAATTTCTCTAGGGCCTCTCGGACTAAGATTAAACCTTAACGTCCTACTCCTTTAGCAAGTTTATTAATCTTGGCAAATTTTATTCCAAAAACAAGTTTGTTAAGATTATTTTAAATACTACGGTGCATATCATCGCTACGGTACCCGGTTGTGTATGAGAACCGCCCAAAATAATTCCATATTATCGCCTAAGCCCAGAGTCCACTTGGCCATTAAGCAATAATAAAGAATTATTCGTCGCTACAACGGGTAAAACCCGGTAAATCACATACAACGGGATCGGCGATATGCGCTAAGCTCACGAAGGCGGGACCGAGTACAGCATTACATTACATGAAAGGTTCACAAGTTCAACATTATTACAAACCCGAGGTTTTCCATACATAAAAGTAAACATGGTTCGAGTTAAAACGGCGGAATATAAACTAGCGCATGATACACACGGGAGGCCATCCATGCATATCACTCCTCATCATCGTTTTCCCATTCAAGCTCCCAACCATACGGAATAGAATCGGGCCGGATGGGATTACACGAAAACAACAAATTAAGCAAGGGGCGAGTACTAATACTCGGCCAAAGACTTACCAGAGCAAAAATAAATAAGTAAGACTAGACATGCAAGGCTTTTTGGGCTGGCACGGGTTTGTTTTGCCAAGAGCGACTAAGGGTGGATCCTTATTTTCAAGTTTTAGCTCATATTCTAGTATGTTAATCGATCTAGGTGAGCACACATGCTAAACAAGCATGTTGTGCGAAAACGATATTAAACGAGGTAACAATATTAATCCAAAATGTTCCATAAATAAACATGGGGTAGCCGGTGGTCAAGCGCGACTCGGATAACGGCGAGTGACCGACGTCGATCGATTTATATCCTTGCAAGGTAAACCCAAGATACACGGAAGAAGGTAGACCAGGAAGTGCGGTGTCTACCCCAACCGAGCGGTTCCCAACATCCCACGGAGTTTAGGATCGGGCCTTCACAAACTGCGGTACCCACGGTTATCGGAGGGTCTAACCCGACCGGTCCGGACTCACACACTATGCCACGGGTAGCTAGCCGGAGACACATCCCCAGCGGGTAGCTAGGAAGATACGCCCCGGTTCGAAGGTACTAGGCTTACGGTCCCATTCCCGACAAGTACTTGGTACGTTCAATAGCTTAGGACCAACACAATGCTACTCGGTCGAGGCAAGACCCATTGCTCTTCCACCACATGAGCGAGTCATTTTAACCAACGTATGATTCCAACAAGAATATCCTATATCTCGCGGACAATGAGTCATTACTCGACTTGTACGCGTGTCCTTAAAGCATGGCACTAGCGTCCTAACATACTAGTAAAAGAGCATAGGAGTCCTAAGGATCATGCATCTAGGTTTCAAAGCAACTCCTGAAACTTAAATGCACAAGTAAACGTAAGTGCGAAATGAAAAAGGTATGAAATTTTAAAGCAAGGTTAGATGAGCCGTGCGCTTTCTGCCGCCCATACAACTCGAAACACTAACGCTAGCCTTGGGCTCTTGGACTTTTGGTCCAGGTCTTGCTGTCCACTCAACTGGTTCGGTTCACCATCAACGGTCCCGTCTCCCTCCTGAGCGAGTGTGTACGTACGGGGCGGGGGAGGTCTACTAGTTTACGTACATGCAGTAGATTAAAGTTAATCTTGATGGTGATTGTGTGCACATCTAAGTAATTTAGGTTACTTAACTTCACTATACAGCAAGGGTGTTGTGTTTAAATATTAAAAACAGAACCAAACATGATTTCACAAATTTCACACTTTAATTTCTACTTCTTTCTTTAATTGATTAAAACAAGCCTTTCTACCATAAATCCAATTTAAATCAAAAACACTTCCAATGAATCTAATCTTTTGCACACAGCAACATATGATTATTTTAGCTTGCACACCAAAATTTGGCTAAGACCATTTATAAATTAATTTATACGAAAAGACAAATTCAGCCTAGTAAATCAACATTAATTCATATAAAAAGATTTAATAAACTTTTTGATCCCAACTTTCTCCTACAGGTCAAGTATGCCAAATGAGGTTCTGACCAAGGCATGGATTTGTAAAATCAATTTATTTTCAGAATTTTGAATTTAAGCTCCTACACAAGGTTAAATCCAAAACATAAGCAAACAATTCCCTAAAATCACATCCATCACACCAGAGGTACTACTCATCAAGTCAAAGCCCTAGGGTGCACTTGTGCTCAAAGAAAAGTTCATTAAAGGTGCTATAAAAAGCATCAAACATTCTAGCATAAAGCTTAAATAAATCATAACTGCAAATATATGCACATCAAAACCATGCAAACTTTTGTCACAGATCTGAACATGATATAAAGAACAACATATCCAAAATTCAAGTTCATAGCATGTGTATATTTTAAACTGCACTAAAAATACTCCAAACTGCGTTTGAATTTTTAATTCAAAAACTGTGCAGAAAAACCCTATACATGCTTTCCTAGAAAAGGTAGATTTCTTCACCACAGGCAACAAAATTGGTTTTGCATTTTTCTGATTTTTCTACGATTTTTAATGATTTTTCGAAGGTACTGCCGGGTCTAACTTTCGCCTTTACAAACAGGTCCCCGAGAACTTTGCATAAATCTCCCCGAAAATACCTTCTCGTTCGCAATGTGGTCCACAAGGCGGGGCACCCTCGCGGTGGCCGGAATTGGGCGGCGGCGGCGGACTTGGACGGAGGACCACTCCGTGGCTTCTACGGACCTTTACGGGGCGGTTTGAGGTGTTCCGTGGGGTCGGCCGGCCGGCTCTGCGCGGCGGGGCGCGAGTCTTTGCGTCACGTGGCGCCGAGCGTGCGCGACGCCCGCCACGATGCGAAGCACGATCGACGGGGTTGGCTGCGGGCGGACTCGAGGAGGGGGACGGGAGGGCGGCCGGTGGTGGTTGGGCGGGGAGGGCGAGGGACCGCGGCGGTAACGACTATGGTGGCCGGCGGACGGTGCTGGCCCCAGCGCGAGCGAGGGGAACGAAGGGGCGGCCGGTTTCGACGGCTCACGATGAAGGACGACGAGCACGAGACGGCGCCCACGGCCTTAAGGCCTCGCGGTCCCGGTGGACCCCTTGCATGGGCGGCGCGCGCGCGCGGCTGCCGGCCCCGCGCGGCGCGTGGCCGGCTCGGCGCGAGGGCGCGCGTAGGCGCGGTCCCGGGCGCGAGGGCGGGCGGAGAGTGGGGCGGGTCACGGCGGAGTCTCCGTGCGTCCGTGCGCGTGGCATGGCCTAGGACACGTGGCAGGCGCATCGGAGCCGCGCGCGCCGGAGCGCGGGGACGGCGTCGCCCGGCTCAGTTTATTCGTTTAGCCCTTTTCGAAATTGCAAAACTCCAAAAATCGTCAACTAAGTGAAAAATCTCCCAAAAGCAAAGTTGTAGAGGAAGCTGTAGATCTACAACTTTCCCGAAAAGATGAACATGTTTTGATCAATGGTTTGCCCGGGAACGCCCGCTTCGAAGTTGCGGTGCCCGGCTCGGTTTTGCGGTTCACGGCGCGGTAAACTCGATTTTCAGCCCATTTGCGCTCCAAAGTGGAATGTCGCCAATTACGAAAATGTGTTCCGGAAATAACAAACAACTTTCGTATTGGCAGATTATGAACTTCTATAGTGAATTTTGGAGAAACGTATAGAAAACCATTTCAGCCTTTAAAGTAAATCTAGGGTTTGGCCAAGCGGTTTGAGATTTTGACAAGGTCTTTTGTGCAAATTCGTGACAAAACATGTCAAACATGTTTATGAGCCAATTTAAACACGATTAATGCCACTAATTAAGTTAGTTAACTTTAATAAACACAGGGTGTTACGATCTACCCCCCTTAAAAGAAATCTCGTCCCGAAGTTAGGAATTTAAAAAGCAGCTTAGGGGAGGTTGTTCTCGAATAGAAATATATACCGTGAAGTTATGTTTCCTTGTTTCACTTGGGGTCTTGGTCGTTTGCCTTGACTTCCCTGCTTGGCTCTTGAGCCTCGGCCAGGTACCGATTTGTTTTGTTACACTCGGTTCGGGCACTCCCTCACAAAATATCCCAGGATCTCTACAATTGAAAGCGAGACGAGGTGTGGGTGTATTGGACCTTGGGACCACCCAGGTTTGATAGGTGATCCACAACACTAGGCCCGGGTTGCTTGGCTTTTTCTCACGGGAGGGAAGTTCGGTGCATGTAATTTCCCATCCATTCAAGTCAATCTTTGGCAAATCTCGCTTGTAACTCCTTACTCCCTTCTTTCTTCCTCCTAAAGTTCCATGGAAGTTTCAGGTAGTGGCATAATTCAGATCTAGGAGTTGCTGATTGGAATCTTGATTTTGTTGATTTTGAGCTTCATGATTCATCAATAGATTGAATAGATAGACTTGCTCCATAATAGATTACGAAATTGCTTGGGAAAGACTGTCGGATAGACTAGTTTGCGATAGTCCTTGATAACGATTATGGATGACATTTTGCACTAGTTGGCTTAACACCAAATTTTGGCCCTCCAAAATTTTCATGGTGTTGGCAAAGATATCCACCACCTCTGTGTTGGTGGAAGAGATGGGAACATCTCTGTTGGGTCGAAGATTGGCCAGGATCTCCTGTGGTGGATTCCATTTCACACAGTTCCGCGACAATCCCATTAGACTCCCTAGGAGTACAATAATCCAAGTATGATAGTTATTGATAAGCAATCATAACAACGAGTTAGAAAGTTAGAAGAACTCGATACCGAAGGTTCTATAGGGTTTGTTTTTAAGCAAGGAGCCAATAGCCGAGTTCTACAAAGGGTGGTCGGGAATCAAAGATCGATACTCCCCTCTTGAGCGATGGTTGCCACGGTGCGGTAATGATGGCACGCTTGGCGTTAGAGCGGGACGGGAGATTAATACGACATTGGCCCCGTAGTGAAACACGGCGGTAATGGAGTGGCACAGTTCGATGGAGCACGAATATGTAGGTGGTCCAAAGATCGTTAGTATTCGGTTGTGGGTTTATGGGATTTTCTTTGGTGGAGATCGTTGTCCGGTCATCCATAAGAATGCCGATTCTTTTCATATCCTTAGAACATTCCTCATCCTCCAAAGGAATTTTTAGAAAGAGAAAATCGTTTCACGAAGGTTTAACCAACTCGAGAGAAGAAGACGGATGGAGGGTTCTATCTTTATCTAATTCATGCCATACGTAGGCCACCCATTTGGGCGGTGATCGACGGTTGTCATAGATGATAACCATTGGTATGTCGACAAGAGGGGTGCACTACCATCGAGATGCCCTTGGCAACTTGGCAACGACGCTACGGTGAGAAGAGATGGTAGAGATGGTGTTGTGTAATGTCGTCATGGCTGCGAAGAGGATGAGATAAATGACTCGAGAGAATTCGCTATTGGTATTGGAGAAATCGAAAAGGTCTCGAGGTAACCTCATTTTAGAATCAGAGTTGCTTTGAGAAGGTTTATCGAAGGATTTGCCAAACTTTTGTTTTCTTATATCACGATTTCATTAATTTGAAAGAAACATTAAAAAGGATCACAAATCACTGAGTTCTCAGAAGCTCCTCATATCTTGACTTTTGGAGAACCTTGATTGCTCATGAAACATCACTTGTTTATACACCTTCACCTTAACTCGGTTAAGGTGATGTCGGAGCAGGCGGGTGTGAGGAAATCGAAAGAAGACCGAGTTGAAAAGTTTTCCTTAAGGATCTCTATAAGGAATGGGAATCTTAGCAATTGATCATACTAAGATTGCTAAAAGAAATATATTTTTTTGAGAATAACAAGGGTTCGATGATGGCTTAAGGGTTCTACCATCATAGCTGCGATGTTAGTTCATAAGAATAGTTAAGGATGGTAAAGTCATAGAGAGTCGTTACCGGGAGTTCTTACGGATATTTAGTGGGAAAGATATACAAAGACGGGCTAGTACGGGAATTTCGGGAAAGGCTTGCTCACATGTCACTTATGTTATGAGTATTAGCGACATCCTTCATCCCATTAGTGGTGCAATGACTGCTTGGATATGTGGTGCACCAATGAGACATGCTTGCAATATTAATGCATATAGATGAAGTTTGTGCATTAGTGGAGATAGTGCACATAATGATGCTTATGATGAGGTGCATATAGTATGATGTATATGCACATGAGCATATGATGCTTATGTAATGATGCATAATGAGTGATGCACATGATGCGTGCATGATGTAGTGCACACATGCGCGTGCATGTTGATGAAATGCGTTGATGCATATGCTCATGAGATATGTTGCTCATGGTGCATAGTCGGTATGCTTTATTGCACCCATGGAGTTAGTTGAAAAAGGCGAAGCTTAATCAAAGTAGGGAACAAAATTGTGGTGAGTCATTTTCCATAACCTAAGATACTTGGTAAGCGCTCATGATAATCATATGGCACGAGACCACATGATACCCTAAGTTCCGTCGTGGCACCTTTAGTTAGGGAAACATCATCAACCACAAGGAATGTAGAGAGTAGAAGGATTTTTTTAAAAACTTATGCAAGTTAGTCACCCAAGATTTCCCAAATGCACAAGTTATATAATGCGCAATGGCTTGTGTTGTTAAGGTATGCATATGCATTGTGATAAAATGCTCCAATTTGCGTATATTGATTCTTCACACTTATAAACATGAATTTATTTATTTGTTTGTGAGCAAGCATGAGAAAAAAATCAAGTTTGAGGCAGAGAATTTTAAGAAGCGAGAAAAGTAGGGATGCCAACGCCGAGAAAGTTGTGGGACCGGCGTTTCATGGCTGCAAAAGAGGAGTTGAATTGTTGTCTCCTATCTAGAGAGTGTGGGAAAGCGACCAAAGAAAAAGAGCACAACGGAGTTTTAGTTGACTTGACAAAAGATATGATATGTTCCTTATGTAGGTAAGAGAGTGTGATACTTCGTATTCATTTTATTGCCCTCAAAATCGATAGGCAGGGTCAAAAAGAAACATTTTCAAGGAGTTGGGAGATCAATAGTGATCGAGCCCATGATGTCAACAACCGGGAATAGTTGAGTGCTTGAGAGAGCATACCCACATGATACGGGGTGAACACGTACGACTGAAATCATACTCACGAATGCGAAAACCTCTACTGCCTTGGCGGTTGTGCAGCAAGCCAAGGTTCACAAATATGTTCACAACTCTTGAGTAGGAACACTAGGAGCTGAATTTGATGGCGTGTTGAATACAAAGTTTCAACCCACGTTTGTATTTTAATTGGCCCCAAATTTCCAAGGAAATTAAAGGAAGAGCTTATCACGATTTATTTGGAAGAAAATCCCGGCCCCTATCAAATGATTTCATTTTGGTACCCGATACTTGGGCCATGCTCTCATAGTGATACAGAGACAACAACGACTTCCGGGAACCCGACAAGGCCGTCAATGTCCTCTTCGGCGGACTACCCGGCGGGAGGGAGCAAAAGGCTACCCGTCGAGAAGTCATGAGCATTGAACCGCGCGGTCCCGACCCCTCTCGAGGTGGTCGGAGGTACCCATTACCTTCTCCCACGTGGATCAATGGACCAGCTTCTCCGAACCAGGACGGTTCCCTCTCGTCCTGAAGCCGGTGGTCGCAGGCTCCAAGCTCAACAAGGTCCTCATCGACGGTGGAAGCGGGCTCAACGTCCTTTTCACCAAGACCTTGAAGAAAATGAAGCTCGGCATCACCCACATGCTCACCAAGAGCAACACGCCCTTCTACGGCATCGTCCCCTGCAACGCGGCCATCCCCGCGGGCTCGGTGGTCCCCCCGATTACCTTCGGGGAATCTCAAGACAACTACCATACCGAGTACATCAAGTTCGAGGTCGCGGACTTCGAAACATCCTACCATGCCATCCTCGGCAGACCAGCCATCGCCAAGTTCATGGCGGTACCTCACTACACCTACTTGGTGCTCAAGATGCCAAGCCCAGCAGGTGTGCTCTCTCTCCAAGGGGACTTGAAGATCTCGCACGACTGCGACACCGAAGCCGTGGAGATCGCCTCCACAAATCAAGTACCCAACGTGATGATGGAAGTCTACGCTGCATCGAAGAAGCTTGCTATAAGTGAACTCGACATCCCTGAGAAGTCTGACAAAGGCAACAAGCCTCAGCCTCCTGAGGAGGTCCTGGTCAAGACAATCGACCTCGGGACAGGCGACGCCAGCAAGACTACCACCATCGGGGCCGGCCTCGACCCCAAATAGGAAGACGCGCTCATCAACTTCTTTCGGGCTAACCGTGACATCTTCGCGTGGAAGCCAACGGACATGACAGGAGTGCCCAGGGAGTTGATTGAGCACTGCCTCAACGTCGATCCTAAGGCCACCCCAAGCGACAACACCTCCAACGCTTCGCCGACGACAGACGGGATGCCATCAAGAAGGAACTCGCCAAACTACTCGCGGCAGCTTCATCGGAGAGTCTTCCATCACGAGGCGGCTCGCCAACCCCCCGTCCTCGTCGCAAGAAGAACTCGAACGAGTGGAGGATGTGCGTCGACTACACAGACCTCAACAAACGCGCCCCCAGAGGACCCCTTCGGGTTGCGGCGGATTGATCAAGTCATCGACTCCACGGCGGCTGCGACACCTTTCTGCTTCCTCGGCGCTACTCCGGGTACCACCAGATCGCGATCAAGGAAGAAGACTAGGAGAAGACCGCGTTCATCACCCCGTTTGGCGCGTACTGCTACACGACCATGTCCTTCGGGTTGAAGAACGCCGGCGCCACCTATCAACGAGCTATCCAGGCCCGCTTCAAGAGACAACTCAACAAGAATGTCAAAGTCTACGTGGATGACGTGGTCGTCAAGACCAGAGACTCCAGTACTCTCATCGACGACCTTGAAGAGACTTTCGCATCCCTACGCGAGTACCGCTGGAAGCTCAACCCGAACAAGTGCGTCTTCGGCGTACCTTCGGGCAAACTACTCGGCTTCATCATCAGCCAGCGCGGCATTGAAGCCAACCCCTAGAAGATCTCCGCCATCACCAGCATGAAAGCTCCCACGTGCATCAAAGACGTCCGAAGGCGAGCGGGTGCATGGCGGCCACTACCGATTCATCTCGAAGCTCGGAGAACGGGGGCTCCCCTTCTTCAAACTACTCAAGCATCAAGAGAAGTTCGTGTGGACTCCAGAGGCGGACCAAGCCCTTGCCCAGCTCAATGACTTCCTATCGAAGCCACCGGTCCTCACGGCTCCTCGCAAGGCGGCGGCTCCGCTCTACCTCCCTTTGCGACTACTCACATGGTCGATCTTGCCATCATCGTCAAGCGGCGGGAGAAGACGGCCACGCCTATCCGGTCCGGCGCCCGGTCTACTTCGTCGGTGAGGTCTGTCGAGTCTAAGGCACGCTATCGGCTGTGCGAGAAGCACGTACGCGTACTCATCACCTCACGGAAGCTACGACACTACTTCCAGGAGTACTCGATCTCCGTCGTCACCGACTACCCGCTCGGCGACATCCTGCGGAACCAAGATGCTACTGGAAGAATCTCCAAATGGGCAGTCGAGCTCGGCGCCCTCACCATCGACTTCAAGCCACGCACAGCCATCAAGTCGAACGCGCTAGTCGACTTCATGGCGGAGTGGCGGGAGAATCAACTACCTACTCCAACCGTGCGACTAGAGCATTGGGTGATGTACTTCGACGGCTCACTCAACCTCGAGGGCGCAGGTGCAGGGGTACTCCTGATCTCTCCAACGGGCGAACAACTCAAGTACGTCCTGCAGATCTTCTAGAAGGCCTCAAACAACGAAGCCGAGTACGAAGGTCTCCTACACGGGCTCCGTCTCGCGGCTTCACTAGGCATCAAGCGGCTACTAGTCTACGGCGACTCCGCAGTGGTCATCAACCAAGGCAACAAGTCCTGGGACCGCAACAAGGAGAACATGGACGCCTACTGCCTAGAAGTCCACAAGCTCAAGAACAAGTTCTACGGTCTCGAGTTCCACCACATCGTCCGCGACAACAACGTTGCAGCGGACGTCCTGTCGAAGCTCGGTTCTACTCGCGCTCAAGTACCTGCGGGCGTTTTCATCCACGAGCTTCACACGCCATTCATCCCGGAGCCGGTGCCAACGACCACTGTCCCAGTGCATCCGCCAGCTGGCCAGGAGGTCATGATGATCGACGTGGACTGGAGGCAACCCTTCATCGACTACCTCAGCGAGCAGAAGGTTCCCTCAGACAAGAACTTGGCTGAGCAGCTCATCCGCCGCGCCAAGTCCTACGTCCTCGTCAGAGACAAGCTTTACAAGCGGGGCGCATCTTCTGGAGTACTCATGAAGTGCGTCCCCAGACAAGAAGGCAAGGACATCTTGGAGGAGATCCACAAGGGCGTCTGCGGCAACCACGCGTCCTCTCGTACACTGGTCAGCAAGGCCTTCCGGCGAGCTTTCTACTGGCCTACAGCTCTGGGCGACGCCGAAGAACTCGTCAGAAGGTGCCAAGGATGACAATACTTCGCCAAGCAGCAACACGTCCCAGCCTACAGGCTAGTCACCATACCGCCAACCTGGCCCTTTGCTTGCTGGGGGCTCGACATGATTGGGCCACTACCCACTACGCCAGGTGGTTTCAACAGAGTATTGGTGGCCATCGACAAGTTCACCAAGTGGATCGAGGTCAAGCCGGTCACAAGCCCCAAGGCTGACAGAGTACTCGACTTCCTGGATGAACTCGTGCATCGCTACGAACTACCCCACCGCATCATCACAGACCTGGGCTCCAACTTCAACAACCACCATTTCTGGGAGTACTGCGAGAACAGCGAGATCGACGTCCCATATGTCTTAGTTGCCCATCCTCGGGCCAACGGACACGTCGAGCGCACCAACGGGATGGTGCTCGACGCTCTCAAGAAGCGGGTACACGACGCTGCTAACTCTAAAGGAGGCAAGTGGATCAAGGAACTACCCAATGCACTCTGGGGGCTACGTACTCAGCCTTCCAAGCCAACGGGGCAATCCCCTTACTTCCTGGTCTACGGCTCCAGAAGCAATCCTCCCTCTTCGATGTCATATGGAACTCACCTGCCGGTGGAGCACTACGACGAAGGCGTCTGCGAAGACGCAGAGACGAGTTGACATCGATGGACTCGAAGAAGCAAGCTGCGCTGCCCTCGTCCAATCAGCGAGGTACCTGGAGGGTATCCGACGCTACCACGACCGCAACGTCAAGGAACGCTCCTTCAACATTGGCGATCTCGTCCTCCGTCGCATCCAGAACACGGAAGGATTACACAAGCTCAGCTCCCCCTTGGGAAGGTCTCTTCACAGTTGCAAAGGTGACTGGGCCGGGCTCCTACCGCCTCCAGACACTTGAAGGCGAAGAAGTCAACAACTCGTGGAACGTCGACCAGCTCTGTCAGTTCTACGCCTAAGTCTACAGGACTACCCTGGGGGCTCAAGTCTACACGACTACATCAGGACCCCTCCGCCGTAAGCGGCCTCCGGGTCCTGGCTCCAGTCTCCGGACTACTCTTCTCCAAAATCCAGCCCATGCGGCTACCTACGGATCCTGGGCTGCGACGAGCGACAAGGACTCTAGCAGCGGTCTACTGAGAGACCATGTACTTCTAGATCCAGCCTATACGACTACCTACGGATCTACTGTTGTAAGAGGCTACTCGCCCTAGCACCACTTAGCCGTAAGCGGCCTCCGGGTCCTGGCGACTACTCTGTAACTACGGCCCTGGCCATCTAGGTGTACTTCTTCAGTAATAAAGTTTGATCGTTCATCAACTTCTTTACTGTCTACTTCCCTCAACGGGACTACTACCGAGTACGACTACTCGCGACAACTCCACAATGGGACAACGCACTCTGAGATCGCGACTACGAGTACTCATTGATGGAACTTCTCTTCATTAATACTTAAACAATTTTATTACAGTTGTTTTTGTACATCAATTGCTACGAGCTAACTATTACAGGACCACTGGAGATTGAGCTTGTCGGCTACTTGCTCCGCGATGGGCGCCATCTGCTCCAGCAGCTCCGCATACTGCTCATCTGTACAGTTGGTGGCTAGCCCGCCAGCGACTACATCCACGAGCGCCTTCGGGAAGTAGAACTTCATGAAGGCCAGCACCTGGTTCGGGATCAACTTCGCCAGATGCTTCACGTAGGCCGCCAGCCGGCCCGGGGCTTCCTTCAGCTGATCCACGAGTGGTGCTATCTTGGGGCCGCGAGGATGAGGCACCAAGAGTCTTGCGATGGGAAGCGCGGCTTCTTCAAGATCCTTCAGCTGGGCCCGTAGCGCCTCGAAGTCCTCGTTCAGCTTCTGTAACGATTTGTAGCAGTTGACGAGGTCACGATCGGAGGCAATACAAAGCTCCATGTGCTTGTCGCACTCGAAGGCAAGCTCCTTATAGTCTAGCTCGAGTACCTGGCGGGCCTCCTACTCCCGGTAGAAGAGGTTCTTCAGATCCGTCTCTGAAGTCTTCAACTGCTCAACCCGGGTCTCAAGCTCTGCAAACAACAAGTCATAGAAGATTAGACTACCTCTCGACCTCCAACAACTACTCAACAAGACAAGTGGTGTACCTTTGTTCTTGTTGCGGAGCGACTTGTTCTTCCACACCAAGTCGTCGCTCTTCGCCTGCATCTCTTGGATGTCGTTGTGGTACTTGGCGAAGGCGGTATCAAGCTTGGACTGCATGGCGGCCGCGTGCTTCCAGGACTTCACGAGTTGGCCCTCCAGCGCCTCCGCCCGAAGCACCGCATCGCCGAAGCCTTGAAGCATATTGGACTTCTCGCGGGACCTCTCCACGACGTCCTGCACAGGCAGCATATGTCAGATGAGTACTCAACGCTAAAGGATTGACTACTCAGAAGTTACGACTACTCACCTTCATCCACTGCTCGGCTTGGCGGACTGCCTCCAGATGCCGAGCCACTGTTGACGGATCGACCAAGTCATCCGCCAGCAACTCTACTCTGTCGCGACTACTCGCGGCGGCTTCGGTCATCGGCGCAGAGCGGATGGGCTCCGCATCTTGGATCTCCGGGGAGCGGACGACCACCTCCAGAGCGGGTTCTGGTTGCGCGGTGGCCTCCTCTCCTCCGGTCGCTGTGGCGGCCTCTCCGACGGCCACCTCCATCAGCTCGGGGGCTCCCCCAGCAGCCTCCTGGACTTCTGGTGTGAACCTCTCCATTGGCACCGCCGCGGGGGTTTTGCTCCCTTCGGCCTCAGCGCCTGTCAACAAGAAGACAAGTGCATCAGCGTCATTCAACGTCTACGACTACTCTTCGGGGTACCACAGCCTCAGTAGAGTACTCACCTTCGACCACGCTGGCTTCGAGCAACGCAGCCTCAGCAGCCGGCGCTTCGGGCTCCGCCTGGGGGGCGGGAGCGGACTCCTCGACGGGCGGCGTGGCTTCTTCTTCCGCCACCGCTGTAGAGGGTTCACCCCCCTCCCAGGACAGATCGGTGGATTTCCTGCAGAGTACACAAGTTGGTTGTCAATCAAGTTCAACTACTACATCAAGTACTACTTGGGAAGATACAACACTTACAAGCTTGACCGGACTATCGTCACGGTCGGGGCGCCGAGGATGCTGGCGATGTCCACCAGTCCAGCCTCGGCGGGCGCCTCTTCTTGCGCCTCTGCGGCCATCACTTCTTCCGCAGCAGCTACTGCGGGCTCCGTGCTCTCTTCACGAGCAGGGGGCTGGCGCTCCATCTGCGCCAGGAGCTCTTCAACAATGGGGGCTGGGCTACGACTCCCAGCGGGTTCCCCCACCGTGTCCCACTCGCCTTCGTCGCCCTGATCAGTGGGCTCCGTAGGCGGCACCTCCTGGAAGCAAGGAAAAGTTCATCGTCAGCAAGCGAACTCGAGCCACGAGTACTCGACTACACTACTCAAGATGGCTCACCTCTGGGGACGTGGTCTCGGTGACCTTCAACTTCTTCGACACGCGCTTGCGGGACGCATTGCGCGGCTTCCGCGGTGGCGCGGCCAGACTAGCTTCTAGTCTAGTCGGTGGATCCTGCACGAGGGGGACGTGAGGTAGGCCAGGACGGCTGAACCTCGACCGCAGCTAGAAGCGGTCCTGTAGCGTCTCCTCATCGTCGTCCTCGTCGGACGTGTCCTCCACGACAACGGTGTCGTCTCCTTCACCGACCTCCCGCCGCTCCTTGGTCTTGGTCTTCCCCTCCTCCGGGATCTCGACTTCCTGAGGGGGTGGTGGCGGCTCGGAGACGAACTTCTTCAAGTCATCCTGCAAGACACAACTCATTAGCGCGACTACTCAGAAGGACTGGGTACTTGACACGGGGGCACGGCTACTTACCTCCTTTGGCGGGCGCGCGGCGGAGTACTCCGGGACGGGGCACGCCGTGTACGGTGGCATGTCTTTGAAGATCCGCGCCAGCCTGTCAACAATGTCGTCGTCGTCGACTTCGTCTCCAGGCATCTGCGACGTGTCGTCGTCGCCGGCGTACTCGAACCCAAGGGTGTCCCGCGCCATCAGTGGTTGCACCCTGCGCTTCATGAAGCTGAAGGCCACGTGCTCGGCCCTCAGCCCAGCTTCCCTCAGCGCCTTGATCCGCGCCAACAACTCGGGGAGCTGGATCCCCTCCTGCATCATCGGCTCCGTGTTCCACCACGAGCAATGCTTGGGCTGCTTCCCACTCGGCTTCGGCAATCCTGGGTGGTGGTTCGTGATGTAGAACCACTTCGTCTTCCAGTCTTGGTTGGAGTCGATGAGCTTGTACGAGAGGTACTGCTTGGCGGCGTCCTCCCTCATCTGGATTCCCGCTCCTCCGACTACCCGCGGGTTGCTGGCGCTCGATTGCGGCTTCACCTGGAAGAACTTCCGGAACAAGATCCAGTGGGGCTTGATCCCCAGAAACGCTTCACAGAAGTAGACGAAGACGGCGGTATGGAAAATACCGTTGGGGTTGAGGTTGAGGTACTCGATGCCGTAGTACCCCATGAGCCTCTTGAAGAAGTCGCTCGCCGGAAGCGCAAGTTCGCGCTCCGCGAAGAGCGCGAACATCGGGATCTCGTCTTCGCTCTTCTCCATCGGGTACGGATCCCCGGCGGCGGCCCTCCACATGTCCACCTCCTTCTCCCGGATGAATCCGCTGTTGAGGAGGGCCAGGAAGTCTTCGGTCTTCGCCTTCGACTTCTTCCGCTCGCGGTTCGGATCTGGCCGCGGTGGAGACATCAGCGGTGCTGCCCCTGTGGCAGATCCGGCGGCCTCGTCGCGGCCCCTCTTCTTCCCGCCGGTGGTCTTCGTGGTCTTTGACGGCGACGGCTTCATCCTCCAAGTGCACGGCGTCTTCACGCGCATTCGCTCGGGGGCTGTCGGGGACCGCCCTAGGGGTCCCCTTAAACAACGAGGAATCCTCACTTAATCCAGGTATCAAAACACGCTAAGCCTAACCATGCAGGAAACTAACCATACAGGACTTAGTCTATGCGGCAGGACTCCGGAAAGCCCACCAAGACGGCCCGTCCAGAAGACCCCTCGAGCAGGCTCCGCCTCGTTCGAGGGGCGACCCCCTCCTCGAAACGGACTCCGCCCCGTTCGAGGGGCGACCCTTCCCTCGAGCGGCCCCGCCCCGCTCGAGGGCTCGCTCCCCCGCGAGCGAGTCTCGTCTCGCTCGAGGGTCCGCCCGCCCTCGGGCGGGGCCCGCCACGTTCACGGGCGCGCCGCACGCGTGCGGCGGCCCGTGCTTGGGCATTTAACGCCACGACGCCGCGGGACGGCGCCATCATGCGCCACGGGCTCCACGCCCGGTGCCGCCGCACCAACTCCCCGGGGAGGAGCCCATCCCCGCCCGCGTGGGATGGAGTGTGCAGTACGGCCGGTGTCGAGCCCGTGACACCGCGCGCCCTCTTGTACGGCTAACGCGCGCCGACCCTCGAAAGAGGGCGGGGCGCGCCCTCGATTCACTTTCACGTGACCTGCGCGGGGTTAGGTGAGGGGCGCTAGGCGGTGGATGGCCATCCCGGCCCGCGAAACGCGCGGCCGCCGTACCCACGCGTGCGGACGCACGCCCGACTCCGCGGGGGCGCACGCCGGACGCTGCAGCAACCACTCCACTACCGCGGAGCTCATTGGGAAGGAACGCCGTTACGCCCGCTCCCGTACCCCGTACCGGCCATCATCGGCACCTCCCCTCGGGAAGCCTATCGAGAGGACGCCATCGCCATGCGCCGCCTCCTACCCTCGAACCGCCACTGTTCGGGTACGAGGTAGGCCATCATGGCCGGATCGCGGCGAAGATCGTCCGGACGGCCGCCCACTCTACGCTGTAGCGCGACGTGCTCCCTCACGTAGCTAGGTAGCGCGGTGTGCGTGTAACCCGTCGCCCCCTTGGCATATAAAAGGGGGAGGCGAGCCCCCAGCCGCGGGGGGGACGAATTCGGAGGAACATAACACATCGTGCACTCACTCTCTTATTCTCCCACAACATCTTCATCCACTCTCCCAGGGACTTGGAAGCCACGCTTCCTCTCCCGCCGTGCTTGTACTTGCCCCACTACAAGCACCCCGGTCCGAGCAATATAGTGCCACGAGCACGCCTGTGGACGTACGGCCCCCTCGGCGGGAACCGGGGATAAAACCTTGTGTCATTTGTTGCTTGGCATCGACCATTGAGGGATAGACCTAGGCGTTATCCTCTTGGTTAGTGTCGGGACCATATTCCGCACCGACGGTTGGCGCCCACGAGTGGGGCAAACGAGCGCCTAAGGTCATTTCGCCAACTCCCTCCATGGTGATTCGCACTTTGAGTACGCGTGCTACGCGCTACAACATGGGTAGCTCGGACCCTCTCCCGGCCGGGTTCGAGATCCGCTTCGGAGACTTGAACTTCCGGGCCACGGGGAACGGCTATCTCATGCGCCTCACCAATCGTGAGGAGCTTCGCGCGCGAGCGCGAGGCCGAGTGCTCTCGGGTCTCCGCCGCGCGCACGACACCGGCGCGGGCGCCCACGGAGCACGGATGCGCGGGTCCGTCGACGCCGCGACGCCGTCGCCGCTGCGGGCCGCGCTCACGCCGGGCGCGGTCCGAGCGGCGGCAGGGCGCGCGCGCCGCCCAGCGCGCGCGCCCACCGTCACCGCGGCGCCACCGCCCGGTGGGGACCGCGTGCGGTCTCGGGACCGCGCATCCCCATCGGGGGGCTGCGTGGCGCCACGACGGCCCATAACGCCAACGTGAACACGATGATGCGCCGGGTTCCGCCGGCCGCCACGTCTTCGTCTCCCGGGGATCCCGGCACCTCGGCGGACGAGTCGTCCCCGGGCTCCGTCGACACGATGCCACCCGCCAACCGCCACGGGTACGCGGAGTGGGACTTCTCCGGCGTGCCGGACCCCGGTCGCGTTCGGGCGCTTCCTCGACGCCACGGACTGCGGTTTGGGCTGCTCCGACGACTCCCGGCACGGGAGCTACGACCCCACGCGGGAGGCGTTGCGCCGTCATCACCAACGACCGGCAAACGCCGCCCGGTGCGGCGAGCGCGGCGAGAGGGAAGTCACGCCCGCCCCGGGGGATCGCCACGCGCGCCGGCCGCGGGGGCGAGCGCTCTCTGCCGGGGCCGACGTCGCCGCACGGGTGGCCCAAGCCCGCGAGCTTGAGGCCAGGCGGCGGAGGAGTGCGGACGATGCGGGCCGCTCCGCGCCTCGATGGCGGGGGAGGCCTGCGCGCGCGGCAAGCGCGCGCGGGGGAGCCGGGCCGACGGGTCCGTGACCGCCTCAACCCCGTCCCCAACGTCGACAACGCGGATACGCCACCACGGGGCGAGCCAAAAGCTCATCGCCGCCGCGGCGTTGCTCACGCGCCATGCGGCGCACCCTCGACCCCCGAGGGCTCGAGACATGCACGCGAGGTGCGGACTCTCCTTGAGCAAGCGGCCGTCCGGCGGGCCGAGAGCTCGGCCTCACGCATCCGCCAACGGGGGGGACGCACGGGGGCGATGATCCCGCACCGGGAGGCGAACCCTCGGTGCACGTAGGTCAACCTCGCCGACCGGGGACGCACGCCGGCCAAGGAACGGCTCCTCGACACGCGCGGGGCGCGGATGGCGATGCCCGCAACGTCATCAACGCCGGGCGCACCGGCAAGGCGGACGCGCGGCGGCCGGGGGGCTACCACCCTCGAAGGGGTGGACGCTATGACGGCGGTGAGGATCGCTCCCCGACACCGAGCCCCCGGGCACCCGTGTGTTCGGCGGGAGATCCGCACGGCGGCGTTCCCCCGGCGCTTCCGTCGCCCCTCGACGATCGTCAAATACAACGGGGAGACGGACCCTCGTGTCCGGCTCAACGATTACCGCCCCCGGCATTGTCGCTGGGCGGGGCCACCAATGACGAAGTAATCATCCGCAACTTGCCCCTGCATTTGGGCGACGCGGCCCGGACATGGCTCGAGCACCTGCCCGCCAGCCAGATCCATAACTGGGACGATCTAGTCCACACCTTCGTGGGCAACTTCCAGGGCACGTACGTGCGCCCTGGGAACTCCTGGGATCTGCGCTCCTGCACGCAGAAGCCGGGCGAATCGCTACGGGACTTCATACGGCGCTTCTCCAAGCGCTGCACGGAGCTACCAAGCGTGGCACAGTCCGAGATCGTGCACGCGTTCCTCGAGGGCACCACGTGCCGGGACCTTGTGCGCGGGCCGGGACGCGGCCCGCCCACGGACTCGAATGAGGCCGTTCGACATTGCCACCGGCTTCGCTTCGGAGAGGAGGCCGTGGGGGCAATCTTCGACGGCAAGAAGGGCAAGCGCTCCGAGGACACGCCCGCGGAGGGCGGTGGATCCAAGGAGCCGCGCCGCAACGACAAGCGGGGCAAGAAGGGGGAAGAAGCCGCGCCGCGGCGCGCGAGCGGGGGCGCAACGGCGGCAACGCCGAGGCCCTCGGCGGTGACCCGGCCGACGGGGCCCTCGGCCAAGCTCCTCGAGGCCGGGGGTGTTCGACGACATGATGAAGAAGCCATGCCCCTACCACAAGACCCCCGTGAACCACACTCTTGAGCGGTGCGACATGCTCAAGAAGTTCTATGGCCGTGCCGCCGCGAAGGAGTGCGAAGCCAAGAAGGGTGGAGGCGATGGCGACGCGGTGGTTTCCCGTCGTCGAAAACGTGTTCCTCATCTTTGGGGGACCTACGTCGACATGTCGACCCGGCGAGCGCAAGAAGGAGCGGCACGAGGTCCTCGCCGCGGGAGAGGGCACCTCCGGCCTTTCTCAGGCGGGTCGAAGGATGCCATCACCTTTAGCGGGATGATCACCCAAATCGCATCCCGAACCCGGCCGGTACCCACCGGTGGTTGATCCCATCATTGGGAACGCCCGGTTTTCGAAGGTCCTTATGGACGGAGGCGTAGCCTCAATATCCTCTTCGCGCATACATTGCGCCGATGGGGATTGGGCTGGACCGGTGCGGCCCGGCACGAAGCCGTTTCACGGCATCGCGCCGGCAAGCGGGGTTCAACCCCTCGGGCGGTCCGATGCGCCGTCCGGTTTGGGACCCCCCAAGAATTTCCGCAAGGAAACCCTCACCTTCGAGGTGGGGGGATTCAAAGGGGCCTACCATGCCATCCTTGGGCGACCATGCTATGCCAAGTTCATGGCGGTCCCTAACTACACGTACCTGAAGATGAAGATGCCGGGTCCAAACGGCATCATCACCGTCGGGTCGTCTATCGAGCACGCATTCGACTGCGACGTCGAGTGCGTGGAACATGCGGAGGCACTAGCGCTGGATGAAGCGCTGGTGAACACACTGGAGAAGATGGTCAACGACGACCTCAGCTCCGCCGCCAAACACGTCGGCACCTTCGAGGCCGCCGAGCAAACCAAAGGGGTCCCCCTCGACCCGTCGGCCCCCGAGGGCAAGGCGTTGAGGGTCAGCTCGACCCTCGATCCTAAATAGGAAGCAGTGCTCGTCGACTTCCTCCGCGCCAACGCCGACATCTTCGCGTGGAGCCCCTCGGACATGCCAGGCATCCCGAGGGAGGTCGCCGAGCACTCCCTTGATATCCTGCCTAACGCTCGCGCCGTGCGGCCGGCGGGGGCGCGCCGCTTCGACGAGGAGCGGCGACGGGCGATCGGAGCGGAGCTGCGGAAGCTCCTCGAGGCCGGATTCATCAAGGAAGTGTTCCACCCTATGTGGCTAGCTAATCCTGTGCTTGTAAAAAAGAAAAATGGGAAGTGGAGGATGTGCATAGACTACACCAGTCTCAATAAAGCATGTCCAAAAGTTCCTTTTCCTTTACCACGTATAGATCAAATCGTTGATTCAACAGCCGGGTGTGAACTACTCTGTTTCCTTGATGCCTATTCGGGATATCACCAAATAAAAATGAAGGAGTCCGACCAGCTCGCGACTTCGTTCATCACACCGTTCGGGACGTTCTGTTACGTCACGATGCCTTTTGGCCTCAGAAACGCGGGCGCAACATATCGGCGGCCGCATGCGGCACGTTTTTGGGGACCATATCGGGCGGACGGTCGAGGCTTACGTGGACGACATCGTCGTCAAGACCCGAGAAGGCGGACGACCCAGTTAGCGATCTTGGCATCGCGTTCGGTGCTCGCTCGGGCCAACGGGGGTCAAGCTCAACCCCGAAAAATGTGTCTTTGGAGTGCCGCGGGGCATGCTCCGGGGTACATCGTCTCCCGGCGGGGGATCGAGGCCAACCCCGAAAAGGTCGCGGCCCTCGAGCGAATGGGTCCAATTCGGGACCTCAAGGGGAGTGCGAGAAAGTGTTGGGGTGCCTCGCCGCCTTAAGCCGCTTCGTCTCGAGGCTCGGTGAGAAGGGCCCTGCCCCCTCTGCGGCTGCTCAGAAGCACGAGCGCTTCTCTTGGACCGCCGAGGCCCAGGAAGCGCTCGACAAGCTGAAGGCGTCGCTGACGCACGCCCCAATCCCTACGCCGCCGCGAGACGGCGAGCCCCTCCAGCTCTACGTGGCCGCGACCACCCAGGTGGTCAGCGCTGTGATCGTCGTGGAGCGCACGGAGGAAGGGCATGCCTTGCCTGTGCAGAGGCCGGTCTCTTACATCAGCGAAGTCCTGTCGGACACGAAAACGCGCTACCCCCAGGTCCAGAAGCTGTTGTACGCGGTAGTCCTCGCGCGGCGCAAGCTCCGCCACTACTTCGAGGCCCACCCCCGTTACGGTGGTCTCCTCCTTCCCGCTAGGAGAGATCATTCGCAACCCCGACGCGGCGAGCACTGCCAAGTGGTCCGTGGAGTTGATGGGCGAGACGCTCGCCTACGCTCCGCGCAAGGCCATCAAATCGCAAATCTTAGCCGATTTCGTCGGCCGAGTGGACGGACACGCGGCCGCCGCCCCCTCGGATTCCAGCGAGTGCTGGACTGCGTTCTTCGACGGCTCGGTGATGAAGACGAGGAGCGGGCGCGGGCCTCGCTCTTCGTGTCACCCCTCGGGGAACACATGCGCTACGCAGTGCGCCTCCACTTCCCCGCATCCAACAATATGGCGGAATACGAGGCCCTTCTCTGCGGCCTCAAAATCGCCATTGAGTTGGGCATCAAGCGCCTCGACGTGCGAGGGGATTTGCAGCTCGTGATCGATCAAGTCATGAAGAACGCGAGCTGCCACGACGACAAGATGGAGGCTTACTATAAAGCCGTGCGGGCCCTCGAAGACAAATTCTACGGCATCGAGCTTAATCATGTACCCCGCCGGTACAACGAGGAAGCAGACGAGCTGGCAAAAATAGCATCCGGGCGGATCACCGTTCCCCCGAACGTTTTCGCACGCGACATCGCGCAGCCCTCGGTCACCTTCGAGCCCTACCCCTCGAGCGACGGCGGACCCTCGGGGGCTCCCTCGAACCCGGCGGGTGCGGAACCCATGGAAGAGGACCCCTCGAACGAGGCGTACGTGCTCTCCCTTCTCGAGGGGTACGGCTCCCACGAGGCTGCCGCGATGGACATCAAACCGGCTCCCATCCAGGCGGACTGGCGGGAGAAGTACATCGCCTGGATTGCTCGAGGGGAACTCCCCGAAGACCGGGCCGCGGCCAGGCGCATCGCCAGGATGGCCAAATCATTCACCCTCGTCGACGGCGAGCTGTACAAGCGCGCCGCGTCAGGCATCCTCCAGCGGTGTATACCCATCCCCGAGGGGCGCGAGCTCCTACGAGACATCCACGCAGGAATCTGTGGCCACCACGCCGCGCCACGCACCCTCGTCGGCAACGCGTTCCGCCAGGGCTTCTATTGGCCTACCGCGGTCGCGGACGCCAACGAAATTGTACGCACCTGCGAAGGGTGCCAGTTCTACGCCCGCAAATCCAACTTGCCTGCTCACGCCCTGCAAACAATCCCCGTCACATGGCCGTTCGCTGTGTGGGGGTTGGACATCGTTGGGCCCCTGCGGAAGGCGCCCGGGGGCTTCACCCACCTGCTTGTCGCGATCGACAAGTTCTCCAAGTGGGTGGAGGTGCGCCCCATCACGAATTTGAAGGCTGAGCAGGCGGTCACGTTCTTCACCGACATCGTCTACCGCTTTGGAGTGCCAAACTCCATCATCACGGACAACGGGTCCCAGTTCACGGGCGGAAGTTCCTGGAGTTCGCGACAAGTTCCACATCCGCGTGGATTGGGCAGCCGTGGCACACCCACGGACCAACGGCCAAGTGGAGCGCGCCAACGGCATGATTACGCAAGGCCTCAAGCCCCCGAATTTTTGACCGGCTCAACAAATGCGGCCGGAAATGGCTCCAAGAACTACCGGCGGTCGTGTGGAGCCTAAGGACAACCCCAAGCGAGCCACCGGGTTCACCCCGTTTTCCGGTCCATGGCGCGGAGGCCGTCCTCCCCACGGACCTGGAATATGGGTCGCCCAGGACTCGAGGCTACGACGAAGAGGCTAACCAGCGAGCCCGCGAGGACTCACTGGACCAGCTAGACGAAGTACGCCTCGTGGCGTTGATGCACTCCGCAAGGTATCAACAGTCCCTACGACGCTACCAAGCACGCAAGATACGTCGCAGGGATTTCAGCGAAGGGGATCTAGTCCTAAGGCTACGCCAAGACAACCGAGGGCGCCACAAGCTATCGCCCCCATGGGAGGGACCCTACGTCGTGGTGAAGGTGCTCAAGCCGGGCACGTACAAGCTGGCCAACGAGGACGGCGAAGAACTCACCAACGCTTGGAACATCCAACAGCTACGTCGCTTCTACCCTTAGCTAGGATTTCCAAGTATTTTCTGTTGTAAAAACGCATGGCCAACACCCCAGTTGGTGTCACCTATGTAAATACTCCAAGTCTAATAAAAGGGCAACTCGGCTTTCCCCTGAAACCCAAGTTACCCTCGGGGGCTACTGCGGGGGGGCACCCCCCCAAATGGCCCCCATTTTTTTCGCGCAAAAAACGTAACAACACGCGCTATGTTTGTTTCCTACTTCAACCTCGAGCCATGATTCAAACGGGGCGCGGGGGCACACGGCGGAAGGAGCGTGCGAGCCAGAGACAGCCTACGCCGCGTGGCTATGGCCCGTCTCTCTCGCCTCCAACCCAGCGGGCCCCCTGCGAAAAACGAACTCCCCTAACTAGGATCTACTCAGGAAGAAGGAGAAACAAAAGGCGTAATAAGCAAACAACTTCATTTACAAGCAATTGCCCATGTTCATGAAACGACTTGTTCATTTACAAGAGGCCACGAGGCCAGAATTCTGATACACATAAACAAAAAACGGGCCTAGCGCCCAGATGCTTTCAGGCGAGTGGAGCAGCAGCATCGGCGGCATCCGGGAAAAGGAATTCCTCGAAGGCCTCGGCGAGCGACCGGCGGCGTCGGCGACAAGCGCGTCCGCGCGCTCCATGGCCACCTCATCCTCGACGCCCTCGGGCACGATATAGCCCTCCGCCAGCGCCTCGAGGTTGACCTCGTAGTGGGATCGCACCACTCCGAGGGCCTTCGGACGCCCAAGTGCAACGCCCGCCGCATCCGCTCGGTGACGTGGCCGCCGAGGGCGCGCGGGCGGCCGGCCGGCCGAGCTGCCGGCCTGGGCCTCGCCTTCCTCGACGACGCGGCAAGTCTCGAGGGCCGCGTCACGCAAGTCCTGCAGCTCCTGCTCAGAGGAGTTGTAGGAAGCCTGCAGGGCCTCGGCCCGCCCAGCAGCGTGCCCCAAGGCTGTGCGCAAGCCTGGAACCAACAAGACGATAGGAGATCAGAAAGGGAGAAGCGAACCCTCCAAAGCAAAAAACCAACAAACAGAGTCAAAAGGTCTCACCCTCGACTTGCTTCCTCTCCAGATCGAGGTCACGACGCGCGGACTCGAGTGCCAGCTCGAGACGCTGGACGGCTTCGCCTTGCTCGCGGAGGGCCAGCTCCTGGCTGGCGTTGCTGATGCTGAGCGCGAGCGCTTCATCCTCAACCTCGGAGAATGCGGCGTTCCGCTCCTCCAGCGACTTCTCCGCCGCTTCGCGAGCAACGCGCTCCCGCTCCAGCGCCGTTCGGGGCGTCGCCAAGGGCGGCGCGCGCTCCCGCCGGAGCCGCCCCTCGGCCCCCCGGCGGGCGATGCGCTCCTCGCCGGAGCCGCTCCTCGGCGACGATGAGGGCCGCGGCCTTGGCGTCGAGGGCGGCCTTCGGGTCATCGGCCTCCTTGGCGCGGCCGCTCCGGCCCGCGCGCCCGCTCCCTCGGCCCGGCGGTGCGGCGCCTGCGCCCCCTCGAGCGACGTGCGGAGCTCCCGAGCTTCGGCGCGAGCGGTGGCCACCTCCGCCTCCCGGTTGGCGGCCGGCGTCCGCGTCTTATCCGGATCGCGCGCGCGCATTACATAGCGCCTCGTCACGATCGACGAGGGCTGCGCGGATCCGCTCGAGGCTCGGCCGCGCGCGCGGCGTCCGCCCGAGCTCTCGGGAGCTCGTCGCACCACGCCATCGCCGGCACGCTAGCCGGCCGTCCGGTGTCCCGAGAGCGTCCGCAAGCGCGTCGAAAGCGCCGCATCGCTCCCGGAGCTGGCGGGCCTCGGCGTTCACCCGATCGAACGCGTCGTATTTGTCGTGGGCGCGACGCTCGAGCTCCTGGCGTCCACACATCAAATCTCGTAAGTGCTAAGGCTTGAATGCAGCGCACGAAAACGAAAAAGGAAGAGAGATGAGCAACCGTGGCTCACCTGGAAGACGAGCCAGGCCGGGCCGCCGTGGACCCGCAGCGCCTCGTTCAACGCACGGTTGAGCGTGGCGCCGTGGCTCCGGAGCTCGCCCCAGAGCTCCTGCTCCCCCCTGGCGTCGGCGAACGCAGGGGGATCCTCCACGGCCCCCCCCCCCACCGGGCGGGGCGGCCGGCGTGGGAGGACGAGGCCTCGGCACCGTGCCCTCGACCCCCCACCATCAGGTGACCCTCGCGCCGCCTCACGAGGGCCCCCTCCTGGGGCTCGGGGGAGTTCGTGGGCCAGCTGGCCCACTGGTTCCACCCAGGCGGCGGGGAGTCATCCGAGAGCTCCACCACCTCCGCCTGGAGACCGCCGGCGGGCGGAGCCGCTTGCGCCGCCTCCGCCGGCACCTCCACTGCGCCTCCGCGCCCACGGCGCGCCGTTGTGGTGCCATGGCCGCCGCCTCCGGCCGTGCCGCCGCATCCGCGGGCGCTCCCGCAAGTTGCGCACGCTCCACCCCCTCCGCGGTGGTCGCCACCGCGGGCCGCACCTCCTCCGTGGCCGCCTCTACGGCCGTGCCTCCGTGGCGACCGGCGCCGGCCGCCCCCGGCGACCTCTGGGGCCGCGCCACGGCGGGCCGATCCGCCGGCCGGGGCCTCGAGGCCCCGGCCGGGCCTTGCGAACTCGTGCCCGCCGCCGCGCTTGTCCCCGGGCGCGACCCCCTCGACGAACGCCGCCGGGTGGGGATCGACGCGTCCGTCCTCAGCACCTTGGCCGGTGCAAGAGGAGGAACGGTTGGCACCGCCCTGCGCAGACACGAACGGAGGGTTAGAGCATCTAATCACCAGCAAACTAAAACCAAACGAAGGAAGACAGGCTCCTTACCTCGCGGAGGAAAAGGCCCGCTTCCTTTTCCTCGAGGCCTCTGTGGACGAGACCGGCGCAGCGGCCGCGCCTGCCGCAGCGCCTCCTGACGGCGCCGCCGCACGCACGGGCACGCCCGCCCCGTGCGCGGGCGCGCCGGTGCCGCACCCCCCAAAGAAGCCACCACGCGCGGGGGCACGCTGCGCCCGCGCACGGGCACGCCCGCCGACGCGCCCCTTGACCGGCCGACGCCGCGCGCGCGGACACGCTCCCTTCGCGCGCGAGCACGCTCGACGCACGCGCGGGCGCGCGTCCGCCGCGCGTACCTCCGCGGCACGCGCCGGCACCCTCGCGCGGCGCGCGCCGCCCCCGACGACGAGTGCCGGCGGCGGGCGCCGTGCGCCCGCCCCGGACGAAACCACCCCCGACGCCGGCGCGGGTTCCGGCGACGGGGGCGCGAACTGCCACCTGTCTGAGGGGCCCTCCCCCTCAGACTCCTCCTCCTCGTCCTGCTCCGAGGACGAGGGCTCCTCGATATCCGGGGAGGAGAGCCCCAACTCCTCTTGCCGCCGGTACTCCGCGGACCGTCGGTCGCGGCGCGCTTGGCGACGCCCCGGCGTGCTCCCTCTTGCGCGCCGCCCGCTCTCTTGCTCCCGGCGCGCGCCGCCCGCCGAGCGCACGGGGAGTCGGGGGGGTGGGTGGAACGGATTTGGCGATGTTGAACTCCACCAGCTGCGCACAAGAGTGACGATGGCGAATCAAGAGACGAAAGCAAAACCAAGAACTAATACGAAATCAGGAACCCAACTCACCCGCGGGCCCGTAGGGAGCATCTCGATGTCCCACGGGGTCCGACCCGCAGGTGGCGGCGTCCGGGTGTCGACGGCGCTCCGCGCACGGGTGAGCGCGTACGGCCGCTCCCGGCGGCGTCGGGAGCATCCGCGACCTCGCCGGGTCGACGGGGTTGGCCGCCTCGTCATCTCGAAGATGCGGAGGCGGCCTCTCCATCAACGGCACGATCCGCGGTGATGAAGGAAGGCGAGGACGCCCATCGCGTTGAGCCCGTCCCTCGCCCGGCCGCGCGGGGGCGGCGAGGACGGACTCTTGTCGCGCCCGATGTTGGGCCGTAGACACCCCGTAGCCCCGGGGAGGCGGGCCTCTCCTTGAACACCGGCCGGTGTAGGGGGGGAAGGCCGGGCTCGGCGTTGCGCAGATAAAACCATCCCCGCTCCCAGCCGGCGTTGTTCGTCGTCATGGTGCAGGGGATGTAGAAATCCTTGAGCTGCCCCCGCGGGGCCAGCGACATCCCGCCGGCGCGCACCGCGCGCGCGGGTCCTCGGCTCCGATGTGGGCTGCGTGACGAGCTCCCCGCGGAAAAGGTGAACCCAGAGCTCCCAGTTGACCGGGATCCCCAGGTACCCTTCGCAGACGCCCACGAACGTGGCCGCCTGCGAGATCGCGTTGGGGGCGAAGTTGTGCAGCTCCACCCCGTAGTAGTGGCACATTGCCCGCATGAAGGTGCTCGCCGGCGCGTTGAAGCCGCGCTCGTGGTAGCGGAGGAAGCTCACCACGTAGCCCTCCGGCGGGTTGGGCTCGTGGTGCGTCGCCGGCGGCACGATCCACTCCGCCGGCGCCCTTCTTCGTTGGCCGAACGGTGGCCCGGCGGCGACCAACTCGCCAAGCGCGAGCCGGGTCACCGTCGACCTCTCCCAGGCGTACGGCTCCAGGATCCTAATGGGAAGCTGAGGCGGCGCCATGAGGGGGGACGAACGAATGCGAAGGTGGAGGACAAGGAAACGAGGAAAAAGCTCTAAGCAGCGAGACCGCGCGGTGGCGAGAGCGAGGCGAAGGCGAAGGGACGGGGGACTGAAAGTGGTAAGGTGCCAAGGTAAAAAAACGCCGTCCACTCCTCCCCGCAGTTTTATAGGCGACGGGCGAGTTCTCCGGAGCGGACGCCCCGCCGGCATTGCTTGCGGGGAATCTTTCCATCGCGTCGACGGGCGGGCCCCACCACGGCCGCGGCGGCTCTAACACCGCGGGCGGGTCATCATTACGGTGAGGAACGGCCGCGACCAGAGGCAAAACCGTCACATCCGCTCGCCGCGCCGCCCACTGCGCGCGCGCGCGGCCGCAGCGCCTAAAAAGGCGCGCCCGCGCTGCAAAACCGCGGCCACGACCGCAAGGCAATTAAATGCCTGGGCCCCTTGCCAAGCAAGGAGAGCCCTCGAGCGAGGCGAATCCTCGGCTCGAAACAAAGGCAACCCTCGATGGGATGACAGCGTGAGAAGGTCGCCCGGGACCTGCTCGGTGTAGAGCAGGCGACCGCGGGCACCCATGCCACGTGAAGCCCTCGAGCGGCATGACCCTCGGCTCGAAACAGAGGTGACCCTCGATGGGTATCAGCGTGAGAAGGTCGCCCGGGACCTGCTCGGTGTAGAGCAGGCAACCACGGGCACCCATGCCACGTGAAACCCTCGAGCGGCATGACCCTCCGGCTCGAGACAATGTCAACCCTCTAAAAGAAGGCACGCGCGTAAGAGGATCGCCCAGGTCACGCTTGAAATAGAGCGGCACCGAAAGCACTCATGCCGCGCCATGCCACCAACCCGACACCTCGAGGGTCGGCACGTCCAGACCCCTCGACGGCCGCAAACGCGAAAAGACGAGGCTGTCCATGCACGGCCCCGCACGGCCTTACTGATCAGAGGTTCGAAGCCTGACCCTCGACGGGTTCGAACAGGCGCCCCAGATCACAGAGTTAGGGACGACGAGGGCACGCGCATTCAAGCCGTTCCTCGAGCCCGTCGGCTCGAGGGTGCCCCACATGTCGTGTTCGAGAGCCAGCGAGGGCAGCTAGCGGGGGGATCCCACCGAGGGAGAGCTTCCGCGCCCTCGGTCCCTAGCGAACGGGACCGAGCCCCACCTAGCAAACCCACGCAAGCGCTTCCATGGACGTGTCTCCGGACCGCGCAGCCTACCCTTATCGAACGGGGCATGGACGTCCACTTGAACCACCCGCTAGCAGCTCGACGAGGAATCCGCGATTCGCGACCCGCTCGATGGGAGTCGTGGAGACCTCACCCTCCGTCCCGCGGAGGGGCGGCGAGGGCGCGTTAAAAAACAAGTCGTCAGGCTCGACCCGATCGCCTCGAACGGGCCAAGGCTCGGGGGCTTGACGCGCGGCTACACCTCCTTGAAATTGCACCCACCGGGAGACGGTGACGGGGGAGCGTGCACCCCCGGCCGGGCTGAAACACCGCCGATGCCGGTAGGCATATGTGCCACGCCTTTCTGACCAAATTGCTAGCGGTTAACCCCTGCAAGAGAGCCCACACTCTGCGGGGCTTCGGGGGGCTAGACCCGCGGGTCCGCTGACGCGGCCCCACGGAAAGCGTTCGCAAACAAGGAGGGAAGAACGTCCTATCAGTAGGTTCCAGCATCTGCGGGAGCCTCAATGGCAAACCCGCAGATGCTCGGGGGCTACTATCGGGGACCGCCCTAGGGGTCCCCTTAAACAACGGGGAATCCTCACTTAATCCCGGTATCAAAACACGCTAAGCCTAACCATGCAGGAAACTAACCATACAGGACTTAGCCTATGCGGCGAGACTCGGAAAGCCCACCAAGACGGCCCGTCCAGAAGACCCCTCGAGCGGGCTCCGCCTCGTTCGAGGGGCGACCCCCTCCTCGAAACGGACTCCGCCCCGTTCGAGGGGCGACCCTTCCCTCGAGCGGCCCCGCCCCGCTCGAGGGCTCGCTCCCCCCGCGAGCGAGTCTCGTCTCGCTCGAGGGTCCGCCCCGCCCTCGGGCGGGGCCCGCCACGTTCACGGGGCGCGCCGCACGCGTGCGGGCCGGCCCCGTACTTGGGCATTTAACGCCACGACGCCGCGGGACGGCGCCATCATGCGCCACGGGCTCACGCCCGTGCCGCCGCACCAACTCCCCGGGGAGGAGCCCATCCCCGCCACCGTGGGATGGACCGTGCGGTACGGCCGGTGTCGAGCCCGTGACACCGCGCGCCCACTCTCGTACGGCTAACGCGCCCGACCCTCGAAAGAGGGCCGGGGCGCGCCCTCGATTCACTTTCACGTGACCCCGCGGGTTAGGTGAGGGGCGCTAGGCCGGTGGATGGCCATCCCGGCCACCGAAACGCGCGCGGCCGCCGTACCCACGCGTGCGGACGCACGCCCGACTCCGCGAGGGCGCACGCCCGCACCTGCGGCAACCACTCCACTACCGCGGAGCTCATTGGGAAGGAACGCCGTTCGCCCGCTCCCCGTACCCCGTGCCGGCCATCATCGCACCTCCCTCGAAGCCTATCGAGAGGACGCCATCGCCACTGCGCCGCCTCCTACCCTCGAACCGCCACTGTTCGGGTACGAGGTAGGCCATCATGGCCGGATCGCGGCGAAGATCGTCCGGACGGCCGCCCACTCTACGCTGTAGCGCGACGTGCTCCCTCACGTAGCTAGGTAGCACGGCGTGCGTGTAACCCGTCGCCCCCTTGGCCTATAAAAGGGGGAGGCGAGCCCCCAGCCGCGGGGGGGACGAATTCGGAGGAACATAACACATCGTGCACTCACTCTCTTATTCTCCCACAACATCTTCATCCACTCTCCCAGGGACTTGGAAGCCACGCTTCCTCTCCCGCCGTGCTTGTACTTGCCCCACTACAAGCACCCCCGGTGCCGAGCAATATAGTGCCACGAGCACGCCCCTGCTGGACGTACGGCCCCCTCGGCCGGAACCAGGATAAAACCTTGTGTCATTTGTTGCTTGGCATCGACCATTGAGGGATAGACCTAGGCGTTATCTACTGGTTAGTGTCGGGACCATATTCCGCACCGACAGGGGCTGCTCCAGTGGCTCTGGGTGGCGGCGCGCTCAGATCTACAACGGCGGCAGCATGCGCTGGCGGCGATTCTGGCCAAGATCTATTCAAAATGGTTACAGCTGCGTAGGGTGAAAAACCCTAAGGGTTTTGGCTTCTATTTATAAGTCAACGCGGCCCTCCAACGACCGGATGGATAAGTCTTGCGCTCGGCTGACTCAGCGGCCGCGCGTGACTCTTCAACTTCAACTAGTCGACGCGCCTCACCTCGAGGGCTCGGCTACCTCTACTCAACTACCTGGGAAGCGACAAGACTCAGAAGCATCTCAGGACACATTCTACAAGATGACCCTTCAATTCGAGAGGAAGTACTCGACTCAAGGATCGGGGGCTCCGTGCCACGTGTCCTTCGGTTTTTTCTCCGGATTTTTCGGGATATTCTTTCCAAGACTTCAGATGGACCCTCAGCCAGAGCCTACGACTCAACCTAAGGCTCGGGGGCTACTCCATATGGAGTGCGATTTTGCAATCGCACCTCCATATCGGCTTCAGCTTCAAGACAACACGGGCATTTTTGAAGACCTTCGAGAGCGGCACTCGAGGACGCTTGGGACTACTCGAGAAGACTTCAGGGTTGCTTAAACATCAGCTGGAGTACATTCCAGCCTCGGGATGCTTCGACTACTCTTGAGAACTTTTGACTTGTAGTACTCGGGGACGCTTGAGGACTACTCGTTAAGGACGTCAAGACTACTTGAATCTATCCTTCTCGACTACAAAGTACTCAGGGGCTTGTCGTATGTACCTCCCTGGGCCCACTACCTCGGTGGGTACCAGGACCGACTACTCGGTGGGCCCCTGGGACTACCCGGCTTGCGCTCCACGGCACCTGATGGCGTGAAGCACAAGGACTACAAAGGAGAAGTACTCAGTTAGGAAGCTGTACATGTCCCGCACTGTATGGAAGACTCCTAGACGTACTCGACTAGTACTCTCTCCCTACTCCGACTTGTAACCCTACTTCCCAGGCTATACAAGGCGAGGCAGGGACCCCTCTCTCATCATCTCATCTCACGGCGTACAATTGCACCATCTTGTAATCGTACCCAATCAATCCAGAGCTACACAGCATACAGGACGTAGGGTATTACGCACCTCGCGGCCCGAACCTGTCTAAATTGTGTGCCACGTGTCTCTTCCTTCGAGTTACCGATCTCGGCGAGGCCACATTCATCTACTTCGGGTACTCCCCTTAGTAGGTTGCCAGTCTAAAACACCGACACCTGGGCTTCTTGGAGTCATGTGCTTCATTGCATGACTTGTACCGGGCTTCAAGGTCTTGTCACAAGGTGCTTGATGAACTTATCCCGGAAGTCTTGCTTTCAACGCTAAAACCATGCATAAACACTAAACTCCAAAACCGACATGCACGAACGAACTTGTTATACCAGGGGGGTTAGCATCAACGGATAAGATACAAAAGTCATCCCAACACCGAAGTTAAACTCATGGCTAGGTTGACGGAATTTCACCGTCAACATCTCCTCCATGCTTAAACGTTGCTCGTCCTCGAGTAAGCCTTCGATGGATATCATCATTGCCTTTCATTGTTTAAACCTTGCACTTGATCATACACGAGAAAACAAAATGCTCTCGAAAATTTAATTTGTTAAAGTTTCATAATGTACTAGCCTTCATCCCTACGGAGGGTAGATTATCAGTTAAGTTTATCCCACAAGTATTAACATGCTTCCAAAATTCCAAAATCCAAGTATTAACACCTCAGGGAAACTCACGCTTCCGAGGTCCACACCTCAGGGGTCCACACCCCGCTCAAGGATACCATACCAAAACACCAGATCACAACCATTATCCAGCTCCCATCTCTCATCTGCGATGTGGGGCCCACCTGCTCCTATCCCCACATCTCAACGGCCTTAGCCGGGCTCACTCACTCGGGGGAGAGAAGAAGCACAAGAAAAGTATATCTAGCCAGAATAATAGATCTCAAGACTGTCCATAACCAGTGGACACGGACTATAGCTATAGGTTTAAACACTCTGCAGAGGTTGTACAACTGTACCCGCCTGAATAGGATCGAAACCGGCCGTCACCGGTTCTAGGCCCTACCATACGGCTGAAGGACAAGTAAGTGAATAGTACCCTCCTGTGTCTCCGAATCTGGCTCAGCCTCCGCGGTAGAACTCATACTGCCCTCGAGAGGTCCCTCGAAGCTGTGGAACCCTTCCCCGGCCTCGCCGGGGTGAAGTCTTCTAAGGAGGAAAGAGCCGTCTCCCGACACGATCACACCGATCTGCCTACAAGAGGGGTGCTATACACTACGAGTCTCACCCGCACCCCCGCCCATAACAATGCTCTGGTTTGTACGGTAAGAGTCCAAAGAAGCATGGTTAGCCTGACGATCGGTCCTTAAGGGCCGAGAGAGAGCACTCCCCATCTCCAACCCATACGACACGCCGCTCGGGTTAGAAGCTAGATCGCATCATCCCGAGGCAGGCGTTCACCAGTAACCAAGCGACTCGCTCCCGCCAAAACACATCAAGGAGGTACGCACCCAGAACGCACGCTAGAACACACCGAGATCTCCCGCATCTCAGTTCAAGCCCAGAATACCATCCATAATCAACCAACAAAAGTATGGATAGTTGATATATGGGACTAGCTAGGGGGCTGTAGCTAGTCCCGAGGTAGGTAAAACAAGGAGTTAGGATATATCAAAATATCAAGGCAAGTCTAAACAACTGGCTATGCATTTCAACCAAGCAATGCATATAAAGTAAAGCACTAGCATCTAAATAACAACATGGGATCTACATGGTTGGGAGTGACATGACACCTTCGTTGCTGTTGAAGTAGTCGTTGTCCGGGGCAGTATACTCAGGGTCCTCCGCGTCCTCCTGGTCGAAGCTCGGGTCTGTGGCACAAGATTCGACGCGTATGTAAGAAAACGGTGCACAACTAAGCAATAACTCCAAATAGAAACCTCTTTTTAAAAAACCCAAAAGAGCTCAAGCTACCTACAATTAGCAAGGTTTCGAAATTACAAAATTATCGAAATTAGTTTTATATTTTTCGGAGCTTCCTATAATTATTTATGATTTTTCAAAGGTTTAAACCATTTATTAAACATTTCTGAAATTACTTTGAAATAGAAAAGGATTTTTAAATAAAAAGGTCACTGACATCAGCAGTCAGCGGTAGGTGGGCTGGAAATGGGCCGAAAGTGTCACTGGGCCGAAAGCGGCCCAGTGGGCTCGGCCCAGCTAGTCAGTGGACTCAGCCCATCTAGCCCAGTGGCAGAAGTCCACCAACCC
Organism: Cenchrus americanus; assembly: GCA_947561735.1. NCBI lineage: Eukaryota > Viridiplantae > Streptophyta > Magnoliopsida > Poales > Poaceae > Cenchrus > Cenchrus americanus. The sequence goes on along the minus strand of OX387242.1, from coordinate 120,522,774 downwards.
TCCTTAAACTTGAACTGTTAGCCCACAGAAGAACAATGGGCCTTACTGGGCTTCGATGGGCCGGAGCACTAGTTCGAGCCCATCAAACTAAACTGTCTAACCCGGACTGCATATCCCCGGTCGCCGCCGGCTTCCTAGACGCACAGCGCACGCCCGCGCTCGCACGTGCCCGGCGGCGTCGGTGTGGCCAGTCTCGAGGAACAAAAAGCAGCGGGGAAAAGGTTTCCCCATCCTTGCGCATGCTCACCAGGGCGCCTGGACTCGGCGAGCCGTAAACGGCGACGCGGGGTCACCCACGCCCACGTGGTGCGTGTGTAGGCGCACGACGTTTAGTACCGCCGCTGGGGTGCGCCTGACTAGGCCGCCACGGCGCGCGCGCCTCCACTCCTGCACGAGGAACACACGCCCGGCACGAAGACCGGCTCCAAGGAAAGCAATCCACAGCGCACGACACGTCACCGAGCAGCGGCACACCAGCGTTCACCACGGCGTGGCCTTGGCCTAGGGACGCTGGGGTGCGGCCGACCCAGGGCTCACACACGCTTCCACATGCAAAAATCACACACGGCGCGAAGGTCGGATCATAGAAGCACGTGGCACGGCACGGTGTCGACGCCCCACACCGAGACGTGGTGGTGTCGCGCGCCAACGCGAACGGGCAGCATGGAGGCGAAGCCGTGGCCTTGGGCGCTGGGGTGCGCACAGCCATTGGCCGGGTGTGGAACCCCTCCCTGCACGAAACCTTCACGTCACGAAGGCCGGAACACAGATGTCTGAGGCACGACGAGCGCTCGGCACTCAGCACTCGACGCGTCGCGGGGTGACCCTCGGATTGAAACAAGCGCTCAAAGATTCGGCCCTCGCGTGCTGGGGTGCACGGCGGCCTCCTTCTAGGTGGAGACGAGGGGAACCTGTAGGCAAATGCGGCACGAAGGCCGGACATGGGCTAACACGGCGGCGAGCTCTCGGCTTGGGGCTCGTCGCGACGGCCGACCTGCACGGCGCTAAGGTGCGCTCTCTCTTCAGCACAGGTGGCAGGGTTGGCAAAGGAAGGCGACGCCACTCACCGCGGGTCGACGTTGGAGTCGTCACCGGCTCGGTGCAGAGGATACGCGACGGCGAGGAAGAGGTTCGCGGCGTCGTGGTCCCGGCTCTGCTTATACTCCCCCGCGACGGCGTCTCGGTGCGGCTCCCTCCAACGGCTCAGCCCCACCTCCTTCTTCTCCCCACTCGTGCTCCCCCACTCCTTTCCCCCTCCTCTTCTTGCGGCGGTGGACAGGGAAGGGGAAAACCCCCAGTGCGACCTGGCTTGCGAGAGGGGCTCGGCCCCGGGTTGTAGGCGTGCGGTCAAAGCGGCATGGGGGCAAAGACACGGCACGCTTCCTAGTTGGCTGGCGCAGCAGAAGCTCCGACATGGCGGCAAAGCAGTGATTGGCGTCGTCGCTTTAGGCGTGGCGGAGGAAGGGTAGAGAGGTATTTTCCCCCTGGGGAGACCTCGAGGTAAGCACACGGGCGCGCCCTGGCTCGGCATGCGTGCCAGCCGACGGCCCGTCCGTCCCATCGCGCGCGTGCTTGTGCAGCGCGGCGGGGTTGCAGCGCGGTGCGATGTAGAGCAGAGGGGAAAAGTTGAGAAGAAGAAAGAAGAGGGAGGCTGATGCGCGGGTCCCACATGTCAGCGAAAGAAAAGAAAACGGAAGAGGGCACCGGCGGGTTGGGCTGCGGTGTTAGCAGCCTGTTGGGCTTAACTGGGCCGGTGGGTTAAAGGTAAGAGTGAAATTCAGCCCAAGTTATAAATTATAGCTTTGTAATTAGTTTGAAAATAGATTCAAGTTAGAGTTTGAATTTGTATCACTTTCAAATTCAAACTTCACTCAAATAAAATCCAAATAAATCCAGAAAAACCCAACTCAAATATTTTACAATAATTTGAATATATATTTTATAAATGGGTTAAATTGGTGGAGAATTTAGGAAAGGGCTAGCAATCTAGGTTGAAAATGGGTAGCACTCCAATTCAAACAAAAAGTTTTAAATTTTTGCAAATTTTCACACCTAATTTTCTGGTTTGTTACACCAAGTTCACAAAATCATCTTGCATCTTGCTCATGAACTCTCATCTCATCTTGTCTCTCAAGCCTATTTATTCTACTCCTTTCCCTCTCATAACATATATATATGTGGTAGGTTTTATATGGAGCTTTTTGGGAAAGTTTAGTCCTACCAAGATATTATAAATGAGGTGTTGTCAAAACAAGACAAGCTTCTCATGGTCTTACCGAGACTCGTCAAAAAGGTCATTGGAAAATAATATTATATCAAGGAGGAGGAAGAAAAATACACACACTTTGAGATAGATTGACATGTGCAAATGGCATAGAGTGATCCCGAAGCACAAAGGAAGTCCTCGTTATCGGATTGCACATGGTTGGAAAGATGAGTTTGGATCTTTTGATCTTGAAGCCTTGAAATTCCCAATGCACTTTAGAGAACCGGGGAGCTCATTTTATTTTACTTTTACTCATACTCACATTTTTTTTCTTTTGTTCTTTCATATTTTTTCTTTCTTTCTTTCTTTCTCATTTTTTTCTTCTTTTTCTTTCTCATCAAATTTTTTTATTTGCTCCCCTTTGAACTCTAAAATTGCATTGTACCTACCTCCTCCCCCATGCTTAGACATTGCTCATCCTCGAGCAAAGAGGTGATAAAGATAAGGTAGGTATCGGAAATACTTGAAATCTTCAACCTTGGCACCGTCTTGCAATCTTCCGTGAATTGATGATCCATCGTCAACGATAGGTTGTGGTCAAGGAGGTAATCACAAATGATGATATTTGGTTTTAAGGATGGATATCGGTGAGGTTTGTGAAATCTCCGATGTGGGGATACACAATGCACAGATAAGAGGCTAGCAAAAAGATAGATACACAAAAACAGAATGACCAGCTTCTTAGTCTCGGGCCAGAGAAATCAAGGCCTGAAATAACTCACCCAAAAATAAACCTTGTATACTAAGTTTTTGCACTCAAATATATATATATATGGCTCTGGATAGGTAGAACAACATGCAAGTGGTATTTATGGCAAGGTTAGCATTACTTTTAAGAACAAAAGTATATCATTTTTAATCCATCTAAAACTTGAGAGCACATAAAACACTATGGGTCTTTATTTTTATCATAACCTCTGCTAAAGATTAATGTAGCATTTAGATAATTTCAGATTTTTATTTTAAGAGAGCATTAGCTTAATCATGCATAAAAACAATTACAAAGATAAACAAAGCGGCAATTATAATCATATATCATCATGGCACAAACTTTGTAACTTTACCAAAGGTAAAAAATAGGTGGTGACTTTATTCATGATGAAAATAAAAACTAACACACATGATGAAATTTTTTTAATAAAAATTGAAAACACTACACATACATAGGCGCATACAAGCTGAAAATTAAAGAAAAGGGGAAAAGGAAAGATAACTAAAGCTCCTCCTCTCTCTAATCTTCCGCCGGTGGTTGATATTGATAATCTTGATTATTGTACCCTTACTCATAGTAGGTTTGAACAGCCCCTCCTATGAATTGTTCCGGTGGTGCTATGTGAAGGCGTCCAAGCTCATAAGTGATGTTTGCATTTCCTTCATCCATTTGGTTTGCATTGGTTTGGATGGCTGCGATATTTTACATGTTTCTCGCAGCGTGTCCTCCAATGGTGGCCACATTTTTTTGTGTTTGAGGAAGATGTGCATATGACTCCACAAAGGCTATGTTGGGTACTGCAAAATTTGGTGGGGGTATGGCTGCACCACTCCCCCATGCTTGCATTGGTACTCCACCGTAGTAACTCGGAGGCGCCGGGATTCCTCCAAATGGTGGAACATAATTTTGTTGCGACCTCCTTCTTGGGTCGCGAAAGAACTTTCTCCTATAATCTTTCCTCTTTTATTTTTCTTCGCCGACACAAGAAGTCCTTCCTCTAACAAATCTTCTTTCCCCTCAAGAAAAAGTTTTTATCTTCTATCCGATAGGGGCAAATTTACTTTGGTCACTTTGAAGCCTCCTCTCTCATCTCCACTTATCTACTTACCTTGCTTCATATATTCAAATCCAAGGGAAGTCCCGGCTAGGAGATGCTCAGGGTTCCTTGTAATACTCAGTCTTAAAGAGATAGCTAACATGGAGAGGTAACACCCCGAACCAAAATCTCCCGAACCCGATGTTGCTTCACAACACCACCGGTTGATCATAAGGTGAGTGGGGTCAATTGGCTGCCTGGCAATCAAAGCCGAGTAAAGACAATTCAACTCCATGTCGGTCATCTTGGTCTCTCTCATTCTCCCCAAAATCCTTTTGCACATCCATGAGTGAAACACTTGGATGATGGGGTTCCGGATACTATTTCTTTGTTGGTGAGCTTTTCCCGCGATCATACTCCAAAAACCTTCTAGTGTGCCTCCATGCACATCCACTTGTTCTGGGGCTCCCGTTTGAAGATCGAGTAATTCCCTAATATACTCATAGGGAACCACTTGTTCAACTCCCTCCAAACGGAATGAGAAACTCGGCACTCCTTCATCAAGGATATGCGCCATGGTCATGAGAATTTCCAAGGCGAATCCCTTGTGGGTGTTCATCGACACTCCGTTGGAGAATTGCACCCAAATCTAGGTGTCCCAACATCTAGTAAATATTTGTAAGAAAACCCAATATGTGGAGAGCTTGGTCGTCAAAGTCGACGTTCGCTACAAGCCTCTCGAGGCGAGCGAGCTTCTCCTCCTCCTCCTCCTCCTCCTCCTCCTCCGTCTTGATGATAAACCCATACTTGGAATACCGCGGAACGTATGGAGGTGGAGCGGATGATCGTGTCGAGTAGCGAGGTTGGACAGGCGGCTCCTCCGTACGTCCTTGAGGTTCGGTGAACCTTATAGACAAGCTTCGTGGGGCCCTCATGCCACCAAGGAGAAGAGTGTTGTTCCTCCTCGGTGGTGCCGTGTCCTCCTCCATGCTCCGAGGAGACTCGGAAACCGAGTGCCTCCTCGAAGAAGTTTGTCGATGATGGCTTGGATGATGACGATCCCTTCTTCTTGGTGAAAAGACTTGTAGTTTTCTTCCATGGTTGCAGCACTCTCCTCACAAATATATATTCGGGGTTTTCAACCGGTAACAAGGTACACAAATATTATTTTGGAGTATGGACTTTGAGTGGAATTAGGATGTGTTTTGTTGAACCAAACAAACTAGATGGATGGCTAAGTCTAAGGTGGTTCTGAACTACAAACTTGACGAACAGAGAGCTGGATGGGAGACTTACCTGAGGAAGACGGGCACTAGGGGCTTTCGAAGGGGGGGTGGTAGGCCGGCCGGCCTAGTCCGACCGGCCTAGGGGCCTCTCTACTCCTCCTGTCTCGGTTCTTCTCCAGTGCACTCATGCTTGCTTTGTTGCTTCGTGACCGCGTTCTTCACGGGGTTGCACCTTCCAAACATTGTTGTCCACTCCTTCGCTTGCATCATTGCTCCTTCCACTTGATGATTTTGCTTTGAGTCAACTCCATGCTCCCTTCCCTTACATACCTCCATGATATTCCTGCAAAACAAGGCCTTGGCTGCCCCCCATGCTTGTCCTTCGCATGTGTTTTGATAAAAGATGTTGGAGGGGCATCCCATGATGCATCATGGTGCATGTATGGTTAGGTTAACTAGATTGCCTCCCTCTAAACATGTTTTAATGCTAAGCACTCCTCTAATTTCGAAAATAAAAATAAAAAATAAAATCAGAGCTATTAATGAGTTCAAATATAAATCTAGAGGAGTTTTTAAAGCATTAAAAACAAATGTAAGTCAAAAAATATTTCTGACTACTTTTATTTTGGTCTTACCGATATCGTTTGCTTCCAATAGTTGAGAGCAAGCTTTTCCCGGCTTGATCATGGGGGCATAGGTTTAGGTTCTAATTTTGGTTAGATGAGAGAGATTTTGAATGAAATAAAATTAAATAAGGCTTAGAAAAATTCTAATCTTAGAGAAACTAAGGATATGGATTTTTAAACCAACCAAAAGTCAAATTTCTAGGTTCACGTGAGTCCTACCACGTGCTGAAATTTAAATAACATCTAGGTACAAAGCGTGGCTCTACTCGTGTGTTTTTAGCATGCAAAATAAGTCAACCATAACATCATAAGAGGATGAAAGGTTCAGATAGGTTCTGAATTTTTTTTGTTTCTTGAAAAGAAGCATATAACACATAGGATGGCTCATATAAAGGGTTTATGTTTCAAATGAAATACCCAACCAAGAATTATGTCTTTAACCTTATTCAACCATTCTAAGTCTAATGTCTTGTGTAGCAAAATTCAAAACTAACTTACTTGAAAAGACTCGAAAAATCTTGAATCAGGTTGTCCTCCCGGTAACTTATTCTTGACTCGACGAAATAGGTTGCCTCCCGCCTAGCGCTTCGTTTAAAGTCCATGGCTAGACTTCTTCACTTGATTACTTCGGATCAATGCTCTTTGCGGGCGTTGCAATCTTGGGTACCCACTTCTACACCATCTTGGGAACGGGCTTATTTTTTGCCTTAGTCATTTTTTTGGTCTTCACAGGCTGGCTTTGTCTTTTGGTCTTGACGGATGCAACAACTTCCTTCATGTAGTGGCTCGGTATCTCAAACTCCGGTCCTTCGGTCGTGATCTTCGTGGTCTCCTTAGTGTGATCCTCCATCTCTCCCGAATGAGTTTGAGTAGCCTTCGCCTTCTCGGGACCTTGGGATTGTACCCACAATCTTCCTTTGCTACCCATCGGGCACCCGACAAGTTGTCCCTCTTGTGTCTCTAGCATCTTCATCATGATGAACACTTCACGTATAGAGCTTCTGACCTCCGTCACCTTTCCATCTAAATCCTCCAATATTTTCTCCATAGCCTCGAACTTAGTGACGACGTTCTTGTTGATCTTAGCTTGCTCGTCCATGAAGTTATTCAATTGTGTACAAAGGGGAACCAAATCTTGAATGGACAAACTTGCATTAAATCGGGGTTTACCTTGGACATGGCCGTACTCCTCACACTTCTTGCATGTGGATCTTGCTTCGGTAGCCTTTAGGTCTTGAGCATCTCTCTCTATCTCCATCTTCTCCATCCTCCTCTTAAATAAACCGATATTCCACTCAAGGAATTCGGCTCGCATGTATTCATTGAAACGCTCCAAGGCTTTCGAAATCATCTCCATGGGCAATTGAACAAATGTATCAATCTTGTTGCGCAAACTTTGAGTCTTGGTCGGTATATAAAATTTCTTCATAAAGTTCCTCATCAATGCTTCCCAATCTTGCTTCGACTCCGCCGGTAAACTGTGGAACCAACGCATAGCTTTTCCATGTAGTGAGAACAGAAAAAGCCTTGCCCTCATTTGATCTTGAGTCACCCCATCCTCATCGAAAATTTGACATAGTTGAACAAATGCTTGGAGGTGAAGGTTCGGATCCTCTTTACCGGTGAAAGGCAAGTGTTGCACCATGCGGATAGTTGTCACCTTGATCTTGAACGGCCTTCCGACATCTTGAAGGTTTATGATAGGTAGATCAACGGTGTCCGGGGTGCATAGCTCGATCTTGCACTCTGGTTGTCGTTGTTCTCCCATGGGTGGCGGTTGAGGTTGGTCTTCCTTTAGACTTGGAGGTGGTGATTCCATTGGGGATTCTGATGGTCCTTCGACTTCGGCTTTTGGATCTAGGGTTTCCAACCCTTTAGCTTGTGTTGCACGTCTCCTTTGCCTGTAAAGTTTTCCTGGATCAGCCACAAAAAGTTTGGGGTTTCTTGGAGAGGTAGCCAACCATCTCCGGTTAGGGTTAGCAATAAAATAAAAATCTAAAAAGAAAAATTAGGGTTAGTCAAAAACTAGATTAGATTGATTTTTTTTTCTTTTTGAGGATGATCAAAGTTAAGAGATGCAAAAGAAAATTAAAAGGAAAACTGAAAAATATTCACAAGAAGAGCGATACTAGATTGGATCTTGATTGCTTGTTCCCCGGCAACGGCGCCAGAAAAGGGGCTTGTTGACGGTATATATTCGTATCAAACTTCATATGGATTTGCAAGTGGACAAATCCTCCGTCGTAATCAAGGGACCCTTCTTCCTCAAGTGGTGAACCCAAGGTATTGAATCTGTGGATCAATGTGCAAGGCAAGGATTCAATCTAGTAAAGCAAGGAAAGCTATCTTTTGAAGAACCAAGTTGCATCTAATCTAAGAGATCATCAAGTAAACACATCTAATCTAATCTACTAAAGAGGTATCAAGAGAAAGCAAAGAGATAACCGATCTAGAGAGTCTAGATCATGCTTATGTTGTAGCTCCAAACAAGATAGATGAAGATAGAAAAGCAAATCTCATTAAAAGCATCTTTAAACCGTGGCCTCGGTCCGATTCCGAAGACGCCCGCCTTTTGGAGCCACCGTTCTGTCACAACTCACCCCTATTCGTGCGGGTTAGCCTAGGGCGAGTTCGATAAGAACAAGTTGAAATCACTTGGTCGGTCCGATATGCACCTCTAGCCACCGCGGCTACAAGAGCACCCTATGCAATCTATCTTAAGTATAGATTGGGGAAGAAGCAAAACCAAGGGAGAACAAAATCATCGAGAAGGCACTTGATCGCTAGAAATAGGATTCACTAAAAGACTTCACCATGAATGATTACATGAACAAGATCACCACCGGGGTCCTACCTGGATCTTGATCCTTGCTCCGGAGCTCCGACGTGATCTTCCATGCAAGGTTCCCACGTCGGCTAGGGAGACCCTAGACAACTAGCACGACCCTCCTCTTCGAGATGGTGTCCCTCAAGCTTCTCTGCTCCTCGACGGCGGATGACGAATTAATTGATGCGTGGCTCTCGGTCAGGGGACTATAAATAGCCCGAGAGGCACCTAGGTCAAAGGGGGGCCGACTGGGCCCCGGAGTGGGCTGGGCCGACCGGCTTGGGCAGGCCAGCCTGGGCCGACCAGCCTGGGCCGACCAGCCTGGGCCTACTTAGGCCCAAATAGCCGCCTCCTTCACCCGGTGTTGGCTCCCGAGTCTTCTAGATCCTTCCCCCTTCTGCATGTGGGACCTTGTCGTCAGTTTGTCTCCGAATTGGATGAAGCTCCTTGTCCCGCAAGATTCGACACTTTTCTGACTGGCTCCTCGGAGTTTGTCATCTTCTCGGGTTTGGTCCCTGGGCTTCTTGGAGTCATGTTTGCTTCATTGCATGACTTGTACCGGGCTTCAAGGTCTTGTCACAAGGTGCTTGATGAACTTATCCCAGAAGTCTTGCTTTCGACGTCAAAACCTTGCATAAACACTAAACTCCAAAACCGACATGCACGAACGAACTTGTTATACCAAGGGGGTTAGTACCAATGTATAAGATACAAAAGTCATGCCAACACGGAAGGTAAACCATGGCTAGGTTGACAGAATTTCACCGTCAACAACGAGACATGAGAACCACCCCTTGTCTCCGGTCATATGCCTTGAGCAACCGGAGTCAATCAAACAAATGTTCTTCAAGTCTCCCACCTGAAATTCAAAAACTAGCACTTGAGCGAACAAATGAATCAGCACTGGGGTTAGTACCAAAAAGTAAAACCAGTGCTGAGCCATTTGCTCCAAAGTGGGGTTAGCACACTCCAAAGCATCTCTCCTATCAAAGCTACCTCCACAAACACCACCACGGTAACCACTATGAGGGAACCGGCCCTCTCTACCTGGAGGAGGATCGAAACCACGAAAGGAAGACTGTGGGCCGTTCCTCCTCTCCATCTCAAAGCTACAACTCCTCCCATCCCCGTATTGAGCACGAGGGGGAGAACACCTAGCAAACTGACCACCTGCAAACTCTCCAGACCAACCACCAGAACCACGACCTCCTGCAATGAACCGAGACTCCTCACGAGCACGAAAACTGAACTGACCCAAACCGGTCTGACCGGTTTCCAAACCGGTCTGACCGGTTTCACTCCTGCAGCCTTTCGCTCTCCCCAAGCCAGAACTGTCCCCACACTTGCCTTGGCCCTATGCATCTACACACGAGGCTCAAGTACACCATTGGGAGGGTGGTACTTGTCCTTGTTAGCCCACTCCTTCGCCATTCTCTCCTCACGCTTCCTCTTGAAGCAAAACTCACTCTTGTGACCATCTCTCCCACAATTGTCACAATGGAACTTCACGGCCTTAAACTTAGGTTTGGGATGGGGCTGCTCATTTGGTTTCACTCCACTCGGCTTGTCCACCGGTTTCTCCTCACTAGTCTTCTCACTCTCTTTCCCAAAGAACACTTTCCCCGAAGTGCTTTTGAATTTGATGGGCTTTTGGAAATCATTTGTGGAGTGAGGAAATATGGGTGGATCTGGATTTGTGTCGAGTTTGTTTAGTAGTGGGTTGGGCTTAGGGACATAGGAATTCTTGTGGTAGGTTTTTGGTGGAGCAAGGATATCACCAATCTTTTCTTCTCCCTCACCACTAGACTCCCCAATCTTCTCCGACCCAAACCCACGCCCATCTTGGCACTTATAGGTCTCCATCATCATTCTCAGCTGGGGTTCATGCCCCGACAACCAACCCATCATTTTTCTCAACTCATCATTCTCATCCTGCAGACGATCAACATAATGTGCAAGTTCTAGATTCTACAAAGCATGCAATTCACAGGTAGAGCAAGAAGTGGGAATACGTTCTTTCAGCCTAGCCTCAAGCAAAATAGTATAAGCATGCATCTCATCAATTTTCCATGCAAAACAGGGCAAGAAGTGCAAGCACCTAGAAAAGCAGGTCTAGACTTAAGCTTAACCACTTCAACCCTAAGCACATCTAGTTCCTCACACTTGGAGGCATGCTTTTCCTTAAACATAGCAAGATCGGCTAGAAAGATATGACAATCATCACATTCAACTTCATTAGAAACAATAGGTGAAGCCTTAAGGGAATCAATTTCAAGATTAACATCCAAGTTCTGTGTTTCTAACTCAGCCACTCTAGTCCTAGCATCCTCAAGTGAGACCCTAAGCTCTTTCCTCATCTTTTTCGCCTCTCTAAGCATGTCATCATGATTATCAAGCAACAAGACAAGCAGTTCATTCTCCAGACGCAAGAAGGAAAGTTCATCTCGTACCTTATCGTCGGAGTCTGAGTCCGAGTCACTCTGGTTGCTCTTCTTGCTGCAGGAGCTAAGCACCATGGTGCAGAAGCCGTCTCTAGCGAAGCAGCTCAGCCCGCTTAGGTTCTTAGACGACTTCCTGCCCTTGCGCCGATCACCTTCATCTTCACTGCTGCTCGAGCTCGAGGTGGAGTACGCGGAACTGGAGTCGACGTCACTCGCTCCAACCATCGCTCGGGCTTTGCCTCGACTCTCCTTCTTCCTCGATCGTCATTCGTCCTTGTGCTTATGATCTCTCCTTGATCGGTACTTGCCATCCGTCTTCGACTTGTGCTTGTAGTTGTCCCTGTTCTCGACCTTCTCAGGGCAGTCGGCGACGAAGTGTCTCGGCTTGCCGCACTGAAAGCATGTCCTCGTGTTCCTCCTCATGTTCACCCGGTTCTCGTGCATCCTCTCAAACCGCCTGGTCAGCAGCTGTTAACACCAAAATTTGGTAAGGAGTCTGACTTGTGGGTCCGGTTCGATAAAGAGTCCGTCTGGTGGAAGGAAGGATCTTTTCAGAGATGTTCGGCAAAGAGATCTGCGGTCGGCTATCTGCTCCAGTTCGGCAAAGGAACAGTAGAGCTGATTTTGCGGGATTGAATGGTGACGTGGCTCAATCAGGGAGAACGAATGGATGGATAGGCGATCGAGCTTAGAGATAAGTTAGGCGACAAATCCATTCGAAGTTGTACTTGACAGGGTATAAATATGACCCCTGAATGTATGTAAAAAAACGATCATTCTTCAATACACACCGGCCTTGCGCCAAACCCTAGAGTCCTGTTGTCGTGTCGTCGAGTTCTTCGAGAGGGCCAATCGATCTGTCGACCTCCGTGAGTACCGGCAACCTTGTATCATGTCTAGTATCATGCGGTGGATTTAGATCTGATGCAAGTAGTCTTGTTACCATGCTTCGTGTCATGTGGTAGATTCAAGCTTGGTTCAAGAGGGTTTCTTGTTAGGTCATGAGCCATGCGGTGGGCTAAGATCTAGCTTGAAGCTAGTTATCGGCTCTACTGGATTTTGGCAAGATCCAATAGATTCATTAAGTTACCCTGTGTTACTTCGAGTTTTTACTTTATGTTTAGATTCATGTAACACCTTTTGCCCAATCTAGATGGGTTTGGATCGGCTTTACCTCTTTTACGATCCTTGCTCGAGTAGATTTCATGTTTTAACACGTGGATCTTGTGCTTTCCGATAGCCGAAACCGAATCGATCTAGGTTGTTACGTGTTGTGGGTTCAAGCTTGCCATTGTTGGTATAAATCTTGAAAGAACCGAGTATCATGCGGTAGATGCAAGTTTTTGGGTTGCTTTAGAGCTAGTCATCCGGTGGATTAGATTTCGAATCAACCTGATAGATTTATCCGCTTGGTAATGTTTGTTCCTTCTTCATGGACCCCGAATCGGCTGTCTTGCTGTATTCGGTTATGTTTCTCCACGAGTAAAACACGTGCGCAATTCATGCTTTAAACAATGCGTGCTTTTAGCTTTCCATATTTAGATTGTATCATGCGGTGGATAGATCTATTTGTGGAAAGTGGTGTGATTTCATGCAAGTTGTATCATGCGGTGGATAGATTTTTTTTGGCATCGTACCCGACGGATCTCTAAGTACCTAGACATGCGGTAGACTAGTGCTTTGGATCTATGCATGCTTATTTATTACATGTTTACGTTCGTGCTTTACTTTATTCATTTATTTAACACTGTTATTATGGGATCGGTCATATATCGTGTTTATGCATTGTTGACCAAACAAAGACCGATTGCCATCATGTTTACGTCATCCATTCGGCAGTATTACTTTTCCTTTTATAAGTTCCCGAATGGTTTCAATTCTTTGGCAAATAGCTTTTGCATAGCTATGTGTCATCTTGTGTGGCTTCTTAGCCGTAAATATGGAACGCGTGCGGTACCACCGGCAAGTTCCAAGCTTTGGTATCTAACTGTTTTATCTTTTGTTAATTTTCAGGAAAAATTGACTGGCACGTCATCGTTACTCTTTGCGCGTGCGAAGCCAGCTTGTTCGGCTTGCTGTGTGTTTGGCGCTAGGTGCACTTTTTGCGTCAACAGCAGCGCCAGCTCGTCCTCTCCAAGCACGTCGAACTCCTCATCAGGCATAGTCATCAAAGAGGACAAAGAGAACATTCTGTTGCATGGGTTAGCATTAGACTTCCCTTTCAAGCCACCGATGAGGGCGAGACTATGAGAGTCAGTCGAGCCCTCAATCTTGGCTGTCATGCCCCAATCCACCTTAGTCGACTTGAGCTTCGAGAACAGCTCGTTCACGGTCAGAGTGTCATACTTCTCCGACTCCACAATGGCCTCGAACTTTCCACCCCAAACCATATGATCCAACGAGTGTAAGAGCTTGAGGGCTCTATCATGATCATCGTACGGGAGCACGTCCACATTGGCCCTCATGTTGTTCACCACCACCATAAACCTTTGAAACAAGGCATCGATGGACTCACTGGGGAGATGAGTGAAGTTCTCTTACTCTCTCTGGTAAGTCGCGTACATCCGAGCCTGAACTTGGGCGTTTCCAACATGAGCTTCCTTCAACACCGACCAGATTCTACAAGCCAAGCTCTCTGTGTGCACCTGATCGAATTTAGGTTGACACAGAGCACGAAACAAGTAGTCGGCCGCCTTGTTGTTGGCGTCGAACATGTCCCTCAATCATGGAGTGAGGAAGTTCATTAGCTGGGCATAGCCTGTGTCCACCGTGACATCACAAAGGATCTGACCCTTTCCACAGAGGAACGCTACCATCCGTTTACTTCACATCTGGTAGTTCTTTCTATCGAAGTGCGGAGGACCCGAACCCCGTTCCTGATTTGCCATCCTTGGATCTTAGACTGGTTAGAGTCAATCAAGATCCGTAACCTGCTCTGATACCACTTGAAGGAACGAAGCAGCGAACCAGAGAGGGGGGGAGTGAATGGGAGCCGATAAAACTTCTATTCAAGAATTCGACCTATGAACCCGATTTCACTCATGCACCTCCACAAGCTTCTCTTGCCAAGTCCACGCAACCACTGGAGTGCTACTGGACCTATGAGCAAGACCCAACCGACAGCCACTCGACAACACGCAGTGGAAAACGACTCGAGCACCTGCTGCCAGAGAAAAACCGGTCAGGTCGGTTACAGAAACCGGTCAGAACGCTTCTGTGAGACTTAGCCTTTCAATAGGCAGGGGAAACCGGTCAGACCACCGGCCAGGCCGGTTCTGTCCAGAACTCCCCAAAAACCCTTCCAAGAGAAAACCTGCCTCAAGAACCTCTCCTCCTCTGAACAAGAACAACCATAACATGACAAAGACTTTCTTGCCCAGAAACTCTTCACGACAGCCCACATGGCTAAACCGGTCAGACCGGTTTGGGAAACCGGTCAGACCGGTTTGGGAAACCGGTCAGACCAGTTTTGCCTGGACAGTCTGGAAGAACACAGCCCGCGGGAAAAACTCAAAACTCCGAGCGATCGATCTCCCAATTCGTTCCACTAAGTATGGACCGGTGGATGGACGCTTCCTGGTGTGATGAGTGATTGACAACGTTGTGTGGACTGATCTTCACTAAGTATTGCAGGTGCAGGTGAAGAACAAGCGCGAAAGGTCGTTGCCGGTGAGGCCTCCAGGCTTCGTTCGAGGGACCCGGTGGCTAGCAGAGTCAAGTGCGGGCCGCATGGTAGAAAGAACAGTAAGATGAAGTCATGGACGGTTTCTTAGTTGAGCCTCAAAACCAAGGTCGAGCCGGGACTACGTGGGAGCCAAGTCATGAGTGGTGATTGGCGGAGGCTACACCGAGTTCGCGGGGTTTCGGGAGGTTCACCAGAAAACCATTGGGTTCCTTGTTTGATCCATAAAGCCAAGACCGAAGAACCGAAGACGGAATTGCAGCAGCTTCAGGCCGGTCTGACCGGTGAGGAGCACCGGTTTGACCGGTGTGCGATGACGCAGTCCGGAGACTTCGAAGCGGAGGACACGCGTCGGGATCGCAAGGCTTGCGTCGAGGCTAAGCAAGTTTGCGGTCACTTGGCATCCGTCCGATGGAGCGATGAAAAAGATTTCCTAATTCGCCCTTGAGGGGCATGTATCCCAAATTAGCTAGTAAGGGCATTTTAGACTTTGGTTGCCTTCATATAACCCAAGAGGTGAGAGGTTGGCAGCCAACTCTTGGAACCCTAACTCATTTGGTTTTCCTATTTACCCTTCCTATTTTCCCTAGGATTTCTATAGGACTAGCTTGAGAACTTCATGGTGAGATCTTGTGAGAGGGATGGATGATCGGGTGGCAAGCTAGACCTTATATGAACCTCTTTGTGATGTATAGATGATTCGGCGTGGTTCCTCAAGACTTGGATGTGTTGTTCCCGTTCGTTCTTTTTGGTGATTTTTGGAGCCTTTTCTTGGCAATTTTCTCAGAGCGATTTCGAGGCCTTTCTCTTTGGGATTTGGTGGGGGATGTATGCATGAACCCTTCGTGGTTCTTTTCCCTTTGATTCCCTTCCCAAATCCGTGAGAAAAGGGGATCGATTTTGGGGTTTTCGGTGTTCTAGGGTTAGAGGAGTTCTTGGCAGGATTTATTCGATTCCTCTTGATTCAACGAGTTTTGGTGGACCATAACTTGGCTATGGAGTGCCCATGAGGTGTTCCTGCTATCCCCAAAGTCTTGTTCGAATCCGTGGAGCGAATCGGGAGGTCGGGAGTTGGATTTGGAGGAGTTGACTTGCGGGTTCTGTTCATCCCGAGCTGCCCAGGTTACACCGGTATGACCGGTGCTCTTGACCGGTCTGACCGATGTGATCCCTTTGTGGGATTTGCCTCGGGTGAGTTGCTGGTCTCGTATGTTTTTGGGTTGTGTTGTTGCTAGTCTGTTGTTGGTCTGTTTGGAGTTATTTTGCTAGGCTTTGTGTAGGGTTCTTCTTCCGTGCAGGTTGAGTTTTGAGGGTGTTTTTGTTCTGGGGCCTAGAGAAGTCACTGAGGCTCTCTGGAACATTTGTTGTGCTGCTGCTGTAGCCACCAGTCTGACCGGCTCTGTCCACCGGTCTGACCGGCGCAGGCCATCGGTCTGACCGGTGTAGCACAGGCAGCAAGTTGTGCAAGTTTCCGTTGTGCGTGTTGGTGTGTTTTGGCTCGGAAGGTTGTTTGTTGGTTCCTAGGATCAGTAGCACTTTGGTGGCTACGTGGTCTTGACAAACTTGGGTAGTTGAGTCAGAGACGTGTGTTGGAAGTCGTATTCAGCTTGTTGGAGCTTCTATCTCCTTCGAGAAGAATTTTTATCGGCTCCCATTCACTCCCCCCTCTCTGGTTCGTCGTATCGGTCGTTCACCTTCTGGAAAAGAAGTTGCAACTTGTTGGTATTGGGATGTCCAAATCTCCCATTTAAAGGAAGCCGACCGACACTTGTAAAGGGGATCAACTTTTGAGAAATACAGCTAAAGTTCTTGCTCCCCCCATTTGAGTCTTGTTCATTTGAATTGTTTCTTTACTATTCGTGATAGGCTTCGCTACATCACAACAAAGGCAAAAACTAAGAAAGCTAAAGGCAAGAAAGAAGAAGCGGAGATTTCTACTGGCGTTGTTGTTGTTTCTCAAAAAACCAAGTGTTTGGAGAATATGAAGAAGAAAAAAAAGGCGCCTTGAAAGATAAAGATTCTTCTAATGTTGCTCAAGGTGCTCGCGAGGGGAAGTTACCTGCTACTGAGAAGAAAAGCTCTAACGATAATATTGTTGTTGCACAGGTGTTGACTCAACTTGGTTCTAAAAAGTCTCTACTAAGAAGATTATGAAGAAACCTCACATGGTTAGCATTTTCCTGATGATGAGGATGAGTCGTGCGGTCCTTGTATGAAATTTTTTCTCTTTTTTCCTTATAAACAACATATCTCGCTTATTTTGCTTTTGAAAAGAGGAAATATTATACTGTCAAAAAAATTTTAGGGCAAGAGAGAACTAGAAAAGAGGACTTGTTGATTTCAAAAGAGGTGAATACTGGCACCAGGCCATCTGAGAAACAAGTCATTATACCAGCCTATCAAAAGTATCGGTGTTGATGAAGCCTCTCCTCTGTTTGTGGTAGATTTAAAGGAGATTGTTTATTGAAGCGGTCTGCCATTCCAAGAGCATGTCCTTGTCAAGGCATACAAGGATGTTGTAGGGGATTCTGACTTACCTCCTAAGACTAGCGCATACAACCAAGCTTTTGGAAAGAACTTGAAGAGTAAGTTACTTTTTGTTGGTGGTCTGGGGATTGGCAGAGATGATGATCCATTTAGTTTTGAAATATTATGGCGTTTGAATAATTTAATCATTAAGAATGCGGGTGAAACAGGCGGTGATGCCTTGGAGAAACATTTTGCTCTCTTGGAGGATATGCAAATTCTTAATAAAGATGGTATTGAGGCTGCTCAAAAAAAGGCTTCTGGGATGATCAATTCTGCAATGCATGATGACAAGATTGGGAATTATTTCGACCCTGAAGGTGTGATAGACATAAATTGAAACCAATGGATTTTATCTCTTGTGTTAAACCTGATTTTTTCATGTAACACCCTAATTTTCACTTTTTGAGTTCAATAAAAATTTGCTTAGCAACAATCTCTTTTGTCTGAGGATTATAAGGTGCTTATTAATTTTCTAGGTATTTAAACATTTTTGTTAATTAAATTAATGAAATATAGGAGTTTACCGTTGCATACATGATGGAGCATCCATTTTTGTTTGTTGAGTTCAAACGTAAGTTTGAATTTTTGTTTGATTCCTGTTTCAAAAATGTGTGAAAAACCTTTCTTTTTCCCTCCCTTCTTTTTCTGTTTCGTTGCGCAGCCCACCGTGCGAAGTCCGGCGAGCCCCCCTGAACTTTCTAGCTTGGTTCGCCCGGCGCCCCGCCACTTCGCAGCCCAGCCGGTCGATGGCCCAGCGCCGGCCCAAGTTTGCTTCAGTCGCTGCCAGGTGGCTAAGTAATTAGAAAACTTGGTGTTAAGTATGCTTTACCTGAAAGAGGTTGGAGGTTGCCCGTATAGTAGTTGGTGTATAGCCCGACCCTCAGGCTGATTTGCTCTATGGTAGCTTCGCAGTCTTGAGAGAGGTTTATGCATTGCGCTGTCAAGTAACCTAGCAAGCAACCTGCACTAGGGGATCTTCGTAAATGCCTCTTAGTGTCCCTCGGTAGTGTGGTATTGTGCCTACTTTTGCATAGCGTGGTTGGGTCCAAAACTCTTTTGAATTTTTTCACGACTTGTGGTGAAAGTGTACAACCTTTGCAGAGTGTAAAACTAACTAGTTAGCTGTGCCCATGGTCAAGGGCGGCCTGGACCCTCACATGAGTAACTTTATGAAAGATGGAACTTTTAAACTTGTGCATTGCATCCTATGGTTCTGTTGCATTTATTAATTGGGTTTTGGTATACACTTATACTTGTTAGTAATATCTACTTAATAAAACTTGACAAACTAAAATGCTAACCTGCTATGAAACAACAAGCTCTCCACCATAAAGCATTTGCATGTTGTTACAGAATTTTCCCTTGTTGAGTACGACATGTGCTCATCAGGGGCAGATGCAGCATGTGGACATGAGTGTATAGATGTACAACCAATAATTGTCCAAAAAATACCAAGATGTATGTATATACATAACTGTATACTAAGAATAAGCCAAATTGTACACATTTGAGCCCAAAGAAGCAAATCAGCCCGCTATTACTCCTCCCTAACGTATTGGGCTGGCCCAAGAGGCCGAAATAGCCACTCCTGCAGGCCCACACACCCCCAAGGCCTTCCCATTTTCCCAATCGCTGCAGCAACAGCCTCCTACTCTTGCCGATTTCTTCTCTGCATCTTCCTCCAACTGAATCTAGGGTTTTCTAGTTTGGAGTTTGTTGATTCGGTGATTCCTCGAATCCTTGTCGATGTTGGTCTACTGCACAAGGGGTCAGTGGTGGAGCCGAGCCGCCGTGGGAACCTGGCGCCTGCGGACACCCGCCGCTTGCTGTTGGCCAAATAGCTAAGCCTGACCCTGATGGTGTGACGGCATGGCTGCCACATTGGGCGTCGCCGCCGATGTGGCGCAAGAAGCGTTGACTGCAGAGGCTCAGGCCCAGGCCACACCTCCACCACTGATGGGAACAGTGGCTGCCGATGCCGCAGTAGCCGTGGAGGAGACCACGCCAACCAGTACATCAACGCCGGTGTTGCAGCCACCATCTACCACTACAGCAAATTCAGCAGCACCAGAGGTTTGTAACTTCGTATGAATGCAATAGGCATAACCAAATTGTTTATGTTTCTAGCAATTAGTTCATAACTTGAATCTAGAATGTGATAAAACATTGTTATTTAATTATATAGGCACTCAGTCAACAAAAAATTTTGAGGGATATTGATTTGGAATATCTATGGACTAGAACTGCAAAGAAATTAAAGACAACTGTATATGTTTCAAGCAATTAGTTCATAACTTGAATCTAGAATGTGATTAAACATTTTTATTTAATTATGTAGGCACTCAGTCAACAAAAATGATTGAGGGATATTGATTTGAAATCTCTATGGACTAGAACTGCAAAGAAATTAAAGAAATTTCAGATGATCCAGAATACAAGAAATCTGGTAAGGCTGAAATGGCTTTGTGTTCACTCGAGTCATTTGAATTTGTGTTCCTTGCACATTTGCTGGACACCATATTTGGGTACACAGATGATTTGAATTGTGCTTTGCAAAAGAGGGATCAGGATATTCTTAATGCTATTTCGCTCATATATTTGACAAAGACTCAACTGAAATTATTGCGGGAGGATGATGGATGAGACATATTTTTTTTCTGATTGTCACCTCTTTTTGTGTGAAGCACAAATAGATGTTCCTGAAATGGATGACATATACCAGCCAGTTGGGAGATCAAAAAGGAAATATGCTAAACTCACGAATTGTCATTGTCTCAAAGTTGACATGTTTTCGGGTGTCATTGATAGGCAACTTAAGGAGCCCGATGATAGGTTTGATGAGGTAAACACTGAGTTGCTTATTTACATGTCATCATTCAATCCCAAGGATTCATTTTCTGCTTTTGACAAGGAGAAGTTGATAAAACTTGCTAAATTTTATCCCAAAGACTTCTCAATGATAGACTTGAGGCGTCTATCCTTTCAACTTGGCAATTTTATTATTGATGTTTGTGGTGATGAAAGATTTCGTACAGTGAAGAATATTGTAGAGCTTTCAGTTTTACTTGTTGGAATAGATATGCACTCTAGATATCCATTTGTCTACAAGCTTCTTAAATTAGTGTTGTTGATACCGATTGCAATCGCAAGTGTTGAAAGGGTATTTTCAGCTATGAATTATGTGAAGAACAAGTTAAGAAACAGTATGGGGGAACAATACTTGAATGACTGCCTGGTGACATGTATTGAGAAGGAATTTTTCCTACTTGTTGCTGATGAAGAGATTATTTCCCATTTCCAAGAGCTACCTCATCGAGTTAATTTATAATTTTTAGTTTCATGATATTGTATGGATAATGGATTAAACAACTATATGTACTGTGCTACATAACCTTTATTTTCTCTCATATGAACCTCTAATCTTTTCTATCATATGACTGATTTGTTCGCCAACATTTATGCATATGACTGCTTTGTTCACCAACATTTGTGTACACCCAATCTCAAATTCCTGCATCCGCCACTGGTGCTCATGCTTGTTGTTTTTATATTGCATCTACACAACCCGGCTGTTGCTCAGACAGACGCTATGAGGATTTTTCTGGAGAGTTCGACGAGTTCTAGGCGTTCGATCCATCAGTCAGCTGCTTGTGGTGGACGTCCTTGTTTACCTTTCCGCTGTTAGCTACTCGAACGTGTGTTAGCTTGAGACATTCGGTCATGTAATAAAGATATAATACTCTCTATACGCTTTTACACTGTGTTTTGGTATTCACTAAGTCGATGCATGTGTGTAACTTGATCCTGACACACATGTATTCTATGCATTCGGATTTGCCCTTAAATTCGGGTGTGACATTTCATTTTGATTTTGTTCATCCGTTCACCCTTTTCCTGTTTTCAGAGTACGAGAAGGCTTTGCGCTCCCTCGGTCCTGAATATTTGTCGATGATCAACACAACTCTTAGTTTCAAGTCTGTCATCGCTGGAAAAGTTTGCTTGGACAAGTCTCGGGAGCGTGACTGTGTAAGAGGAGCATGCTTGAATTGAGCGGGCGTATTGCCAATCTTGAGAGGGACTTGGCGACAACTAAAAAGGAGTCTAAGACTTTGCAAATCTTAACAAGGCATTGATGGATGAAAATACTGAACTCAAGTTCGGTAAACAATCCCTGGACGTTGCTTATACTGGTCTTTCTTCAGATTTCACGAAATTGCAAAAACACCATAAAGATGATTTGGATGTGTTGGAGAAAGTTCGTGGAATAATCAAAAAAAGATGTTGGTGTTATGTCTACCTTGAAAAACCAAAATACCGAGCTTGGCAGAGGTCTTAGTGATAAAGATCTGAAAATTTTATTGATTGAGAAGGAGCTTTTTGACATATTGAAGATTATGGAAAAAGGGGCCAAATCTATTAAACAAAACTTTGCATCATTGATCCAAAGTTATAAAAATGCTCTTTGGAGAATTTGGTGCTAGGCCTAACCATTTTCCCTCAATTGATGACCCCAACACTATCTTTGCAAGGATGCTAGAGGAATTTGAATATCTTCCAAAAATTATTACTAGTGCAAGTGATTATGTTGCTGCCTTTTGCATAGAAAGCATTTTGAAGCTCCTCAAGGCCAGAGATTGAGCGGATCTTGCTAAATTTCGCTCGGACGGGCCTAGCTTTCTAGAAGCTTGTAGTGTTTCATCACTCAGAGCGAGCGAAGATGTGGAATTTATGAAGAGCATTGTGAACAAATTCTAGATCACTCAAGCCAAGCTCGCTAAAGTATCTCTAGAAAAACTCATTTTTGTAAAAATATTGTGTATATTCTAAAAAATTTTGGAACTCTTCGCTTTTTTGCATACGCCTATGAAAGAGGGGGCGGACGCTGATTTTCGGCAAAGACCTTCGAAAGGCTCCGGATGAAAGTAGCGACAAGGATGGCGGTGGTGCTGACGCCAACTCTAGCCAAGCGCAGGTCACTAGCTAGGATGATATAAAAGTTCCAACGCTTTGCCTGTGGAGGCTTTTGAAAACTTTTGAATATTGGTGCTCAAAACGAGTTATCTTTTGAATATTGGTGCTCAAAATGAGTTATAAATATAACCATAAAGTTGTTGACGCTTTTCTGGTCGAAACACACAAGCGCGCTAGATCGCGTGGTCGTCGGAAATTACCTCGACGAAACTCCCAGCACGGGCCGATCTAACCGCTCTGGGGGCCGGTCTAACCCCCTTGGATAGGAGAAACGCTGAAAACCTAGATTTGCTTCTCCGGGATGGATCCTGTCGGGAACAGTGGGCCTATACTTGTCCTGAGGTTGGCAGGCCACTCAGAACTCCCTCAACCGCCGTGGAGACGAAGGAGGAGAGCAATAGGGGTTGGAAAAGTTAAGATTTGGAGGGAAAATAGTAAAATTGATAATGACAATTGGATGATAGATCTCAATTGGTCACGACCTGTTATATTTAGTGTGGGAGGACTTGCCCTGCCAGGAACACTTTACTTAGACTCCGGGTTACCCGACCTGACCGCCCCTGAGGGGTGGTTAGACCGCCTGGCAGGCTCCATGCTGGACCGGCTCCAGGACACCTCGGTCAGACCGCCCTTAGTCTAACCGGCATGTCTTAGCTAGTCCCGACTCTGGCCAATTTTGAGTGTCAACAAAAGCTGAATCTACGCAGGTCTTTGGTGTGTGTGTGGGGGGCTGCGCATGATGTGTTGACAACTCGAATGTACCGTGGTCGCATTGTTGTGAGTGGTGAGTGTTAGCGGATGCATAGAGATGCTAATCCGGGTTGTTCTTTCCAAGATTTCCGGCTCTTTTGCTGCCAATATTTTTTCACAATAGCTTTCCCTTAGGTCGGTTGTTTGCTACTCGAGATGATTTTGAGCTTACCATTTTACGTGATAAGGTTCCAGCTTCTGTGATGATGGAGCCTCTAAGCCCTTTAGCCGTAGATGATGGCTTTGCGTATGTTGGTGATATTGTTAAACATTGTGGTTTGAAGCCTGGGTATGTACTCGAGCTTCTTTTGTGATTCCTGTAACTTTTTGTGAATTTTGAGAGTTCTTTGTAATAAATTGAGATATTTTGCATGTTAATAAGGTTGTTTTTGGAAAAAAAACGTCACTCTCCCCGCTTTGCCTTTTATGATGGAAATAAAATCTTTGTTTTCATGAATGTATTTACCTGCAAAATAATCTTATTGTATTTTTACGAAGGGAAAATTAGTCTCACGACCTCGAAAGATCTCTATTTCCGAAAAATGCCACTGAAAGATCGCCGCTCCAGAAAATACCACTAAAAAATTACACCGTCACCTGAAAATAGCATTCTGTGACGTGTGCCGCCAACGCTGTTTGTACATTTTTTTGAAAGAAACCAGCAGGAGCACTGCTATATCATTGTTGACAGTGAATTTCCGTCAACCTAGAGTACTTGTTATACATTGGTTTCGATTATGATTTGCAACTAACCCGCCACTAGGCATACTAATAATGTAACAAGTTCACACTTGCATGGCGATTTTAGAGTTTGTTGTTTACGCAGGAAATTAATGTTAAAGAGGAGACTTTCGGGATAAGTTCACCAAACACTTCAAGAGAAGATCATGAAGCCCGTCACAAGTCAAGAAACGCGATGAACATGACTCCAAATGACCCGAGGACCGAAGCGTCAACGTGCAAGTCTTCAGGGACTCAACCAGAAAACAGTGAAGCTTGCATGGCAAGGATTCAAGCCTAAATCGTGAAGGAAACGACGTCAAAGGCCCACATGCAAGTGCACACAAATAAGGGATCACGCGAGAAGCAACCAGGGAGCAAACCGGGGCCGAACCGAGCCGAAATGGGCCTGGGCCGGCCGGCCTGGGCCGACCGGCCCAGCCCACTCTGGGCCCGGTTCGTGCCCCCTTTTGCCCTAGGTGCTTGTCTATAAATTGTCTCTGCCTCCGCCGGCCGCCACATCCATCCATCCACAAGAACTCGGCGAAACCTAGGAGAGAGCAACGACAGCCGCCGCGAGTCCTCGAAGTCGTCTAGGAGATGGCCTAGGCCTACCCTAGCCGCCATGGCCGCCTTACACGGTTGAGCCATGGCGGAGTTCCGAAGCTAGTTGAGGTCATTAATGGTATGTACTCGGTGGAGATGATCTAAACGCATTTATTATGTGAGTAAAGTACTTCATGTCATCCGATCTTTTAGCGACTCGATTCCTCCCTCGATGATTTTGTTTTTTTCTTGGTTATGCTTCTTCCCCAATCTAGTCTATAGCTAGATTACATAGGATGCTCTTGTAGCCGCAGTGGCTAGAGGTGCATACCGGACTGACCAAGTGATTTCAACTTGTTCTATCGAACTCGCCCTAGACTACCCGCACGAATAGGAATACGTTGTGACAGAACGGGGGTTTCGAAAGGCGGGCGTTTTCGGAATCGAACCGGAGGATAGTAGTTTAAAGATGGCTTTGGATGAGATGCATGTCGCGCTTGCTCTTTTGGCTGGAACTACGACTAGAAGATGATAGGCATTAGTTTCCCTTGTTTGCTCTTTACCTTGTCTACGTTCATGGATGCGATCAACCTTATGCTATAATTCATACATCTTTAAGGTTTATCTTGTTATGCAATCAATGCTTCATGTTAGGCTAGATCAATAGGTTAGATGGAGAATCCTAGGAGTTTGCTTCCGATCCTTGGATTGACAAATCTAGGGAGAACCCTCCTTGGTGAAAAAGGCACCAAGTCACCCGTAGGCTTGCGGTGAACTTGAGCACGGTTTTGAACCGTCAACAAGCCCCTTTTTCTGGCGCCGTTGCCGGGGATCGGCAACTCGAACCCTAGGGTGATCCATCTATCTCTTTGACTAACCCTAATTTTTATTATTGCATGCATGTTTGCTTTCTTGTTTGTGTCCTTGAAAGTAGGTGAAAAGCTAGACACAAGACGTTCACATCCGCTCCGACAAGACGATGACTACATCAAGATTCACTCTTTTGTGGTAGGTGCTAACTTTTGTTAGCGTCCCATCATCCTCTATTGAGT
This sequence comes from Cenchrus americanus, assembly GCA_947561735.1. Lineage (NCBI taxonomy): Eukaryota > Viridiplantae > Streptophyta > Magnoliopsida > Poales > Poaceae > Cenchrus > Cenchrus americanus. The sequence continues at coordinate 120,497,390 of OX387242.1, read as the reverse complement.
CCACACCCTACACGAGTGATGTTGAACAAGGTATGTCAATGTGTCAATTAAAGTTTTAAGACTAATGTTTTGTGGAGGTTCGTTTGTCCAAGCAATAGGTGTTGGAAGCAATCACGTTGCGAGAGAAGCACACGTCACTTTGGCTAAAGCAAAATCATGAAGAAGACACACCATTGCCATCATGCTACTCGCTGGTCCAGCAATGATGAGGACTTAAAGCCAAAAGAGACGCGATGTAACGCCCCGAAGACCACATGATCAAGGTCGTCAACATATTCGGATCAATTCACAAGAAGTTTCTGTTCGCATCAATATTTGCACAACCTCAAGGGAGAACAACAGGATATATTTGGATATTTATAAGCCCCATGAAGTTATGCTTCCAACGAATCAAGAATCAAGTCAATCGGAGGTTTCTACAAGCGGGTATGGCCGAATTACCGAAGGTTGCACGTTCTGAAATTTCTGGACAGCATGCAAGAGCGGAAGCAAAACGGCCATAACTCCCTCATTTGGGCTCCGATTAAGATGAATGAGTACCCGTTGGAAAGGTAATTTTATAAAGTTTTCAATAGAATAATATTTTGGTATATGTTCTGTTATGTACACAGGGGAAAATCCACGAAAAAGAGGAAGCAGCACACGATGAGAACAAGATAGTGGAGATGAGGACGACGACAACAAAGAGAAGCTTGGGCAACGCTTCCATTAGACCACACGAGATGAAATTAAGAAGTTTGGAACAAAACAAGGACTCCAAGAGCATTGGCAAAAGAAGGCACAAGTTGTCAACATCCGACGCTAGGAGATGTTAGAAGCAAATCATCATGGATTACACACAAATGATGACATCCAATGGCGCGGATACTCTGGGCTCTCACACGAAGGATCATGGAGTTACATGAAGATATTTGAGACATCTGTGAAGTCCCACAAATGAATAAGAAGAGTGAGTACACTCAAGGCAACCTTGATGATGTGTGGCACGAACGAAGAAATTGCGAAAAGACAATACAAGCCACCGATCATTGAAGATTGTTTGCTTTCAACTTCGAGAGACCACTCACGATGAAAAGCTCGAAGGCCAAGGTACAAATTAACCTCTCAAGACACTTTTGGATCTGATAATATTCCTTTGATATATCTATGATTCATATCCGATAGTGAGGTTGATTCAATTCTATGCCTTGTTCTTATGATAATCATGATAGGATAGAATTTCTTGAGAGTGATAAAGAGGCTTTGTTATGCTTAAAATTTGTTACATGCCTAATGAACCTTTGCCTAATGAGAGTTTAGTGCTGAGCAAGAAAACTTATGCTATAATTAGTCACAACTTACTTTGTCATAAATTGTGGTTATGGAAGCGTTTGTTTGCAATATGATTTGTACATCTTGGACTTGCTTTGTGCTCGGTCAAGCTAGTGACCTTAAAAGAGCAAATTGTGGGAGAAATCCCAAGTTTCACTAACCATGCAGGGCATTAAATATAAATTAATAGGAGAGAATCATACCCAAAGGAATTGCAAACCCGTGCATCACCGTCACCCAACCTCAAAAATGGACGTTGCTGCTTTCATCAATTTTGAGGACCTGGTCAGACATGTTCAAGGAAGAAAAAGTTGAAAATCAGAAGCTTCATCAAGTGCCGTGAAACGAACCGAATTTCCGCGGACGGAAACCCGCCTCTCTGCACCTCGGTGGGAGTCCCAGGAGGGCTACCACGTGCAATCCCTGTCTCAGCGATGCCAAAATCCATATAGAAAAATAAAACAAAACAGATAGAGTACAACATTTAATTTATTACATTAATCAGAGTACATCTCTTCGGCACATGCCGGGTACAAGTCTATCGGGACTAAATCAAACAGAAATAAAACGTCTAGCAGCGTCTCCATGAAAGCGCGAGGAACTCCAAATCCACAGGCAGCTCGAGTGTAGGAAGAGCACTAGTCCACCCATCCGTCGTTGTCGAAGTCGTAGTCTGGCTCTGTGTCAGAGACACCAGAGTCAACCCGATAAGCGGGTAGGTCATGTCAGCTTCCCAACAAAGAGGCAAAAGCGGTGTATATTCTACTATGCATGAGTTATCCCTACTCTGGCTGTAGAAGGCTTAAGCAAAGCAGCAAAGCAACGATCAAGGTAAGAATTCAGTGGTGACGTCAACACCTCAGGGAAGCTCACGCTTTCGAGGTCCACACCTCTGGGGTCCACACCTCGCTCAAGGATTCCACACCATAGCATCAGATCTCAACCACGATCCAGTTCCCAACTCTCAACTACGATGTGGGGCCCACTTGCTCCTATCCCCACATCTCAACGGCCAAAGCCGGGCTCACACACTCGGGGGAGAGAGAGAAGCACAAGAAAAGTGTAGCTAGTCGGAAGTAGCGGTAGACAGCAGTACTGTCCATAACCAGTGGACACGGACTATAGCTATAGGTTTAACACTCTGCAGAGGTTGTACAACTATACCCGCCCGAATAGGACCGGAACCGGCCGTCACCGATTCCAGGCTCTACCATACGGCTGAAGGCCAAGTAAGTGGATAGTACCCTCCTGCGTCTCCGAGCCTGGCCCAGCCTCCGCGGTAGAGCTCATACTGCCCGCGAGAGGTCCCTCGAAGCTGTGGAACCCTTCCCCGGCCTCGCCGGGGCAAAGTCTTCTAAGGAGGGAAAGACCACTCCCGACACGATCACACCGATCCGCCTACAGGAGGGACGCTATCCACTACAAGTCTCATCCCGCACCCCCGCCCATAACAAGGCGGGCAGTTTGTACGAAAGTAGATACTGCATCTGGTGGTAAGTCGACTCGGTCCTTAAGGGGCCGAGAGCGAGCACTCCCCATCTCCAATCCGCACGACACGTCCCTCGGGTAGAGGCCAGATCGCATCTTCCCTCGGCAGACGTTCACCAGTAACCAAGCGGCTCGCTCCCGCCAAAACACATCAAGGAGATACGCACCCGGAACGCACACTAGAAACACACTGAGATCTCCCACATCTCAGTCCAAGCCCACATTACCATCCATAATCAAGCAACAAAAGTATGGACAGTTGAGGTATGGGACTAGCTAGGGGTCTGTAGCTAGTCCCGCAGGAGGTAAAACAAGGAATCAGGGTATAACAAAATATCAAGGCATGGCTATTAAACTGGTTATGCAATTCATCCGAGCAATGCATATAAAGTAAAGCACTAGCATCTAATTAACAACATGGGATCTACATGGTTGGGAGTGACATGACACCTTCGTTGCCGTTGAAGCAGTCACTGTCCGGAGCAGTGTACTCGGGGTCCTCCACGTCCTCCTGGTCGAAGCTCAGGTCTGTGGCACGAGATTTGACGCGAATATAAGAATATGGTGCACATCTAAGCAATAACTCCAAATAAAAACCAAATTTTAGAAGATCCAAAAGAGCTCAAACTACCTACAATCAGCAAGGTTTCGAAATTACGAATTTATAGAAATTAGTTTTATATTTTTGTGAGCTTCCTATAAATAGTTATGGATTTTTAAAGATTAAAACCATTTATAAATCATTTCTGAAAATCATTCTAGAAAAAGAAAAGGATTTTTAATTAAAAAGGCTGCTGATGTCAGCATGACGTCAGCATCCTTCGGTTCGTGGGCTGAAGATGGGCCGAAAGTGTCACTGGGCCGTAGGTGGCTCGGTGGACTTGGCCCAGCTAGCTATGGGGTCACGGCCTGGTTAGTCCAGTGGGCGCAGCCCAGTTAGCTTAGCAGTTTGAAGACCAGGGAATACCCCTGATTTTCCGTGTGCGAAGTTGATGGCCTGATAGCAGTTAGCTGGGCTTAAGGCCCAGATCCGGCCGGCGGCCCATTTATCACCTTGCATTCCTGCACAGGGTTCATATGCCCACCAGGTGTTCGACGAAACGCCGGACAACCCTGCGGCTGCGCGGCGCGTCGCCTGCGTCGGGATTGAGTGCTCCGCATCCAAGGGCGACGCGCGCGGCGGATCCGCGCCTTGGTCGCGGCACGGCGGTGGGGTGCGCCGGCCGGACGGGCACCCGTGCCCGCAATCTCGCGCTCGGCGCGTAGCGCGTCGACCCGGTAGCCGGGCTCAAGGCCACCGCCACTGGCGCATCACGGCACGGCGTCAACACCCTTCACCTGCAAGAGACCGCATGGGTCGACGCCCGGCTTCCCACACAAGAGCACGCGCGATGCGGCGAGCCTGGGTCAAAAATCACCCCGAGGCCTCAGCGCGCCGCGGCGGCGTCCCTCACGGCTCGGGCGGCGGCGGCCCTAGCATGGAGCTCGCGGGGCATGCGCTGGCCACAGCCGTGCGTATAGCACACGCGGCCCCGCCTTGCTCGCTTGGCGCAGCCTCCTGGTAGCCAGGGGCGCGACACGAGGCGATGCGGTAGCGCACGACATCCCCTGAACAACATGCTCAGCTCGAAGGCCGGCGATCTCAGATGGTCCTCGCACGGCGACGGCGGGCCCGGGGGCATGGATGGCCCGAGAGCGCCACTCGTTCACGGTGCGACAGTACTGCGGCTCGAAGGCCGGCAACCAGGCAAGGACACCCGACGGCGCACCCCAACGCCGCCGGTGCCAGACAGAGAAGACATCATGGAGGGAGGAAAGAGGGAGATGGTCGCGGTGGTGCTCACGTTGGGGCGAAGGTGTAGTCATGGCCGGCTCGAGGGTGGACGGTGGCGTGGCGAAGGTGTTCACGGCGGTGTAGGCGTTCACGGCGGCGTGGATGTCCCCGCTCCAGTCAGGCTTCTTCTCCCAACGCGGAAGACCTCTTCTCCTCTCCTCGTGGCGGCGATTGTAGTCGTCGTCCTTGGCGCGTCGACGACGTCCCGGAGCGACCGCGCCTTTCCTCGGCTCAACGCAGCGGCGGCGCGCCTTCTCCCTCCCTCTCACGGTGTGTTCACAGGTGAGGAAGGGAAAACCCCAATGGGGGTTGGTGGCTTGGGCGTCCGGGTCGCTGCCCTCTCCTGCCTTTGAAGCCCGGTACCGCGATCGTCGGGGCGAAAACCCCAAACTACCCTAGCTTGGACCGGTCGGGTGGCTGAGGCGGTGCCTGCTCCCTCCGCGCCAGCCAAGACGCAGGGGCACGCGATGTGGGGGCAAAAGAGGAAGTCCTGCCCCGGGCCAGGTTTGATTCGCGTGCGAGCACGCACCGGCCCCTCGGCGTGCGGGCTAGCGGGCGGGGCGCGCGTCCCATCCCCCGCGCGTGCGACTGTGGCGCGGGTTGCCCGGTGCGATCGCATCCATGGCGGGGGAGAGGAAAGAAGAGGATAGGGATGAGGGGTCATCCGACACGCGGGCCCCAGCCGTCGGCGAGAGAAAGGTAAGAAAGAGTTAGGGATAGGTTTGTTGGGCCACGGGATGCAGCGGGTTGGGCCGGCTGAGTCGAAGAGGGTAGGAGAAACGACCCAGCTCTAATGTTCTGCTTTGATTTTAGTTTGAGAATTAAAATAGATTTAGAGTTTGAATTTGAATAATTTTCAAATTCAAACTTCACACAAATTAAGTCCAAATAAAACCAGAAAATCCAACTCACATATTTTACTGTAGTTTGAAATTATGTTTTTATAAATGGGCTAAAAGGTGGAGAATTTACGAGAGGGCTAGCAATTTGGTTTGAAAATTGATAGCACTCAATTCTAAACAAAAAGTTTTAAATTTTCGCAAAAAAATTTCACACCTAAAATCCTGGGTTGTTACATTCTCCCCTACCACCGAGAATCTCGTCCTCAAGATTTGGACCTCGACCTCCTCCGTGAACAAGTGAGGGTACTCCTTTCTGAGATCAGCTTCCTTCTCCCAAGTTGCTTCTCTCTTTGTATGGTTGGTCCACAACACTTTACAAAAGGGAATGGTTGTTCTTCTTGTCTCTTTGACTGCTCGGTCCAAGATCTTCTCAGGATACTCTGTATACTCAAGGTTGTCTTGCAGGTCAAGTAACTCCATGGGCACTTGCTTAGCTTCCACTGCCTTCTCACTCTTCTTTAGCTGTGACACGTGAAACACTGGGTGTATTCCTGCCATTGTCTCGGGTAGCGCAAGCTGGTAGGCTAGACTTCCAATCCTTCGGGTGATTGGGTACGGCACCACGTACCTCGGGGCGAGCTATTCTTTCACCAAGAACCTTTTAGTTCCTCGGAGCGGTGAGACTTTCAAGTACACTCGGTCTCCAACTGCAAAAGTCAACTCTCTTCTTCTTTTGTCGGCATAGCTCTTCTGACGGCTTTGAGCGATCCTCAGGTTCTCACGAACTTTCTCAACTTTCTCCTCTTCTTCTTCAATGATTGCTGGCCCAAACAGTGCCCGTTCTCCAACCTCCAACCAAGCTAGCGGGGTTCTGCACTTCCGCCCGTAAAGGGCCTCAAAGGGTGCCATCCGAAGACTTGCTTGAAAACTGTTGTTGTACGAGAACTCTGCAAACGGCAAACTGCTCTCCCAATCTTTCAGTTCGGTGCTGGGTCTTGACAGGTACAAAGTGGGCCACCTTCGTCAAACAGTCCACAATGACCCAAACCGAGTCATTCCCCTTAGGTGTCCGGGGAAGTCCCACCACAAAGTCCATGGAGATGTCCTCTCACTTCCAAACTGGAATTGCCAATGGCTTAAGCAATCCTACAGGTTTCTGGTGCTCGATCTTCACTCTGCTACAGGTGTCGCAACAGGCCACGTAGTGAGCTATATCCCTTCTCATGTCCTTCCACCAGTACCTGGTCTTCAAATCTTTGTACATCTTTGTGCTGCCTGGGTGGATCGAGTACCTCGACTCGTGAGCTTCTCTCATGATCTGCTCTAGGAGTGCCTTGTCTTGTGGTACACAGATCTGCTCTTTCAGCCACATGGTGCCTTGCTCATCTATCTGGTAATCCTCTGCTTTACCCTCTTTCATCAGTTCCCGCAAAGCTTTGATCTCTGCACACGACTTCTGAGCTGTTCGGATTCGTTCCTCCAGGTCGTAGGTCACTCGCAGTTCGTTAACTTGGCCATGGTCCACAATTTCAATCCTCATCTTCTCTAGCTCTTCATGTAAGGTAGGTTGCTCTTCTCTCACCATGAGGTTGTTGCAATATGTTTTCCGGCTCAGTGCATCTGCCACAACGTTAGCTTTGCCTGGATGGTAGTTGATCTCGACGTCGTAGTCCTTGATCAGCTCTAACCATCTTCTCTGCCTCATGTTCAGCTCTGTTTGGGTGAAGAAGTACTTCAAGCTCTTGTGGTCGGAGAACAGCTCACACTTGTTCCCTATCGGGTAGTGCATCCAGATCTTGAGTGCGTGCACAACAGCTGCCAACTCCAGGTCGTGTGTCGGGTAGTTTTCCTCGTGCTTCTTCAGCTACCTGGAAGCATAAGCCACAATTTTCCCTTCCTGCATCAGGACACATCCAAGTCCCTGCTTCGAAGCGTCACAGTAGACCACGAAGTCTTTCTTGATATCTGGCAAGGTAAGCACTGGGGCTGTGGTGAGTCTCTTTTTCAACTCCTGGAAACTCTTCTCACACGCTTCTGGCCACTCGAGCTTTGTGTTGTTCTTGAGCAACTCTGTCATCGGCTTGGCGATCTTAGAGAAGTTCTCAATGAACCTTCGGTAGTAACCTGCCAACCCAAGGAAGCTTTTGACGTCTGTCACGTTCAAAGGCTGCTCCCACTTGGTAACTGACTCGACCTTGGACGGATCCACAACTATCCCCTCTGCTGACAACATGTGACCCAAAAACGCGACCTTCTCCATCCAGAACTCACACTTGCTGAACTTGGCGTACAGTTTCTACTGCCTCAGCCTCTCTAGCACAACCCTCAGGTGCTCCTCATGCTCCTCCGTAGTCTCAGAGTAGATCAGGATATCATCGATAAACACCACCACAAACCTGTCCAGCTCTTCCATGAAGACTTTGTTCATCAAGTTCATGAAGTAAGCAGGGGTGTTGGTCAGTCCAAAAGAAACCACCACGAACTCGTACAAGCCGTACCGTGTGGTGAAAGCTGTCTTGGGAATATCCTGCTCTCGGATCTTCATCTGGTGGTAACCTGACCTCAGATCGATCTTGGAGAAGAACTTTGCTTTTTTGAGCCTATCCAGCAGGTCCTCGATTCTGGGTAGTGGGTACTTGTTCTTGATCGTCATCGAGTTGAGCGTGCGGTAGTCTATGCACATCCTCTTGGTACCATCTTTCTTCTCCACAAAGAGCACAGGTGAACCCCACGGTGAGGCACTCGGCCGAACAAACCCTTGCTCGAGCAGCTTCTTGAGCTTTTTCTTCAACTCGTCCAGCTCATCGGACGACATCTGGTACAGACTCTTTGCAACGGGCCCCGCTCCGGGCATCAGCTCAATCACAAACTCCACGTCTCGGTCTGGGGGTAACTCCGTAAGCTCCTCTGGGAACACGTCCGGAAACTCACAAACCACTGGAATTTCTTCAATTTCCTTCCCACTCATGTTGCACATCATCGTAGTAGCTTTCGGACTCTGAGGTTCGATCCGCACTTTTGTCCCACTAGGGTGTTCTAGCTGTATAAACCTGGGGTTGCAAGAGACCATCCCGTTGTGCTTTGCCAACCAATCCATCCCTAGGATCACTTCTATCCCGGTAGACTCCAAGACTGTCAAGTCTGCCCCTCAAACACCATCTTCACTCCCCTGCACTCTAACGTACTCCTCTTCTCTCCTAGCGGAGAGCTAGTCAACATAGGCCTTGGTTGAGGCTTAGTTGGTAATGACCTTTCTTTAACAAACTTGGTAGAAATAAACGAAAACTGAGCTCCGGTATCGAACAAAACAGTTGCCAAAACTGAGTCAACAAGGAACTCACCAAGTGCGACGTCGGGTGCTGCTGCTGCATCCTCGGCGGTGAGGTGGTTCAGGTGGCCTCGAGTAGCTGGCGGCTGAGCGGTCCTCTGCTGTGTACGGGGTGGCTGTCCTCCTGGTGCTGGTGGCTTGGCTGGAGTCTAGAACTGAGAGCTGCAGTTCTGACCTCCTGGTTCCAGCTGCTGCGGACACTCGAACGACTTGTGCCCAACCTGACGACAGTTGAAGCAAGTCACCTTAGCTCTGTCTACTAACTGCGGTGGTGGTCTCGGTCTCCAGTTGTTCTGTCCTCCACTCCCTCCTGGGTTGGCTCTGCTCTGCGGCTGTGACTGAGTGATGTGGTGCCTCTGCTACGTCTGGTGGCCCTGAGTGTAACCTGTTCTCTGCCTCTGGGGTGGACCTGAGCGTCCTGCCTGGTCTGTGCGCTTGGACTTGCTTCCTCGAACCTCCATGTACTCGAGCCTCGACCTCTCAACGATCAGTGCCTTGTCGATAATGGAGCGAAGTGTCGGGCAGTCGTGCGCGGACAAGTGGTGTGCCATCCCCTTGTGCAGTCCCTTCCTGAACCAGTAAACCTTCTTCTTCTCTGTGTCGGTGTCGTCTGGCACGTACCTCATCAGCTCTTGGTAGCGGTTTGCGTACTCCTGCACTGACATACTTCCCATCTTGAGGTGCCTGAACTCGTCAGCCTTCCTGTCCATCACGGCCTCAGGGATGTGGTGGCTCCTGAAGGCCTCCACGAACTCGTCCCACCTGATGTGCAACGGGTCCGGGTGCGAGTCACAGTAGCTGTCCCACCATGCACTGGCTGTGCCGATCAGTTGGTGTGCTGCCACGGTCACACACTCCTCCTCAGTGAACTCAGTCAACTCCAGCTTCTTCTCAATCTCTCGCAACCAGTTATCCGTGTCCATCAGATCTGCAGAGTGGTCAAAAGTTGGCGGTCACAGCTTATTGATGTTCTCAACCTTCTTCTGGAAACCCTCTGGTGCGTTGCGGTGCTGACCCCTGTTGTTGTTGTTGTTGTTGTTGTTGTTGTTGTTCTGAGCTACCAACTGGGTGATCGTCTGCATCAGCTGGGTCTGTACTGCCATCACGTCGGCCAAGTTCGGGGGAGGTGGCGATGGTGGCACCTCGTGTCCCTGAGCCTGGCCTGCTCCTCCCTCGGGCTCGGGTACCTGCTCGTGCTCGGGCTCCTTCTCCTGAGCTCCCTCGTCGTCGTACACGGGTCCTCGCCCGCCAACTCGGCCTCTTCGGCCTGCTCGGCCTCCATGGAGTCCTCCTCGTGGTGCATGACCTCCACGGCGTCTGCTGGGTTAGGGACATCCTCCGCCCCCCCCCCCCCCCCCCCCCCCGTTGTCCCCAGCGACCTCCTCGAAACGGGCCAGGAGTCGTCCGGACCTCCTTGCTCCCGACATCTGTTCCATTTGCAAGAGTCAGTAGTGGTAGGGAGAATATTAATAAGGTTATTAACTATAAAGGAGTAATCCTGCTAACAATCAGAGAATTTCATTCAGACAAATAAGAGGCATGAAATCCGAGAAAAACCATGAAGATCCATGTCACTCAATCAATGCCACCATACAAAAGGGGTGTACCTCGAGGTTTACTCCAACGACCTTCGAGGGTACACGGCAACACATCACGCTAACGCATGGTACATCATGGGGTAGCTGCTACAGACATGACAACATGGGCGGTAGCACTACAACTAACTCATTAAGACATCTCAGAATCTACTGCTAGAACTCTACCCTCGTCACGGGGTACTCTGGGTGCCTCTGGGCTGGAATCTGGTGGAACTGAGTAGAACGGTGGTGAGTAAGCTCCTGGGTAACCCGACATCCTGATCGCCGGTCCACCGTAGTAGTCACGGGTGTCCTGAAGAGCGCGGTCCATCTCCGTTGTGTCCTGGGAGCCTCTCAGGTACGGTCGTAGACATGGAAGAAGTGTTAGGGGTAGCTCAAAGGTCTCTACTCGTAGTCGTGGTCTCTTCTTCGGCGGTAGCTGTGTGGAGAGCTCCTCCAGCTCCCTCAGTCTCTGCTGGTCGAAACGCTCCCAGGCCGTGCGAGTCCTGGCAGCTCGGTCCCTCTCCTCGTAGACCAACCCACCGAGGTAGCACAAGTGGTTGTAGTTGTGTCGACTTGCCTCCTGTAGGTCCCACGTCCTCACCTGGTAGTCAGCTGCTGCTGCTCCAACCGACTCCAACAGGTCCTTCGCCTCTGCCAGCTTCTCTCTGTCCATGCGCATGGCCTCCACTGTGGCCCGGTGCTGCTCCTGTGCTGTCCTCAGTCGTGCCTCCAGAGTGGCGATCCTCCTGGCGTCCTGCTCGGAGCTAGCTCTGGCAACTGCTAGCCCGCGCTACACCAGCTCACTGTTCCTCTAGTGAGAGCGCTCCCGGTCGGTCCGCTAAGTCCCGGCTTCTCCGGCTCCGGCTCCGGGCAAGTCGAGACACCGTGCCACTTCCATCTCAGGTAAGTGATCTAACTGTCTGCCCAGTAGAGCGCCTGGTCCTGAGCCAGGATGCACCGGTTGGCCATGTGCATCTTCTTGTCCTCCTCCTTTGAAGTCACCTCAAGGTACTGAGCTCGGTCGTACGTGTCCCAGCGACTCGGGTCGTAGACCCCCGTCAGAAGAACGCTGAATAGGGTATCCTTAAGCTTCTCCCCAAGCTGGATACAGACCTCCTTGAGTGCTCGGCGCGCGCAAACCTGGTGTGCCTCCATGGTAGAACACTCGAAGCAGTACACCTTGAATCCCTTGAACTCTGGCACACGTGGGTTCACCGGTACCGTGACGGTCAGAAATGTAGCACACTGGTCCAGGGGCCCCACGGTCCTCCCCTCGTAGCTGACCCGGTCCGTCTCCACTCCCGCTGTCTCCAGGCACTCCCTCAAAAGGTGACAGAAACCTCAGGCCCATTTGCCTTCCGACTCAAGGGGGATCCATGCTTCCTCCGCCATCTGCACAACGTTGTTAGAGCATAGTTAGTAAGGTAGTTAGTTAAAGTTAATCAATATAATGCATATATATAAATATAGATATATACATACGGAAGCCAAGGATTTTATATAAAGTTTCATGGTTCAGAAATGGCTTCCTAAGCTATCGACCATTCCTGGGGCTCATCCTACGGTCAAGCATGGCTCTGGTACCAACTGAAACGAACCGAATTTCTGCAGACAGAAACCCGACTCTCTGCACCTCGGTGGGAGTCCCAGGAGGGCTACCACGTGCAATCCCTGTCTCAGTGATGCCAAAATTCATACAGAAAGATAAAACAAAACAGATAGAGTACAACATTTAATTTATTACATTAATCAGAGTACATCTCTTCGGCACATGCCGGGTACAAGTCCATCGGGACTGAATCAAATAAAAATAAAACGTCTAGCAGCGTCTCCATGAAAGCGCGAGGAACTCCAAATCCACTGGCAGCTCGAGTGTAGGAAGAGCACTAGTCCACCCATCCGTCGTTGTCGAAGTCGTAGTCCAGCTCTGTGTCAGAGACACCAGGGTCTACCCGATAAGCGAGTAGGTCATGTCAGCTTCCCAACAAAGAGGCAAAAGCGTTGTATATTCTACTATGCATGAGTTATCCCTACTCTGGCTGTAGAAGGCTTAAGCAAAGCAGCAAAGCAACGATCAAGGTAAGCAGAATTCAGCGGTGAGGTCAACACCTCGGGGAAGCTCACGCTTCCGAGGTCCACACCTCTGGGGTCCACATCTCGCTCAAGGATTCCACACCATAGCACCAGATTTCAACCACGATCCAGTTCCCAACTCTCAACTACGATGTGGGGCCCACCTGCTCCTATCCCCACATCTCAACGGCCAAAATCGGGCTCACACACTCGAGGGAGAGAGAGAAGCGCAAGAAAAGTGTAGCTAGTCGGAAGTAGCGGTAGATAGCAGTACTGTCCATAACCTGTGGACACGGATTATAGCTATAGGTTTAACACTCTGCAGAGGTTGTACAACTATACCCGCCCGAATAGGACCGGAACCGGCTGTCACCGATTCCAGGCCCTACCATACGGCTGAAGGCCAAGTAAGTGGATAGTACCCTCCTGCGTCTCCGAGCCTGGCCCAGCCTCCGCGGTAGAGCTCATACTGCCCGCGAGAGGTCCCTCGAAGCTGTGGAACCCTTCCTCGGCCTCGCCGGGGCAAAGTCTTCTAAGGAGGGAAAGACCATTCCCGACACGATCACACCGATCCGCCTACAGGAGGGACGCTATCCACTACAAGTCTCACCCCGCACCCCCGCCCATAACAAGGCGGGCAGTTTGTACGAAAGTAGATACTGCATCTGGTGGTAAGTCGACTCGGTCCTTAAGGGGCCGAGAGCGAGCACTCCCCATCTCCAATCCGCACGACACATCCCTCGGGTAGAGGCCAGATCGCATCTTCCCTCGGCAGACGTTCACCAGTAACCAAGTGGCTCGCTCCCACCAAAACACATCAAGGAGATACGCACCCCGAACGCACGCTAGAAACACACCGAGATCTCCCACATCTCAGTCCAAGCCCAGAATACCATCCATAATCAAGCAACAAAAGTATGGATAGTTGAGGTATGGGACTAGCTAGGGGTCTGTAGCTAGTCCCGCAGGAGGTAAAACAAGGAATCAGGGTATAACAAAATATCAAGGCATGGCTATTAAACTGGTAATGCAAATCCAAGCAATGCATATAAAGTAAAGCACTAGCATCTAATTAACAACATGGGATCTACATGGTTGGGAGTGACATGACACCTTCGTTGCCGTTGAAGCAGTCGCTGTCCGGAGCAGTGTACACGGGGTCCTCCACGTCCTCCTGGTCGAAGCTCGGGTCTGCGGCACGAGATTCGATGCAAATATAAGAATACGGTGCACATCTAAGCAATAACTCCAAATAAAAACCAAATTTTAGAAGATCCAAAAGAGCTCAAACTACTTACGATCAACAAGGTTTCGAAATTACGAATTTATAGAAATTAGTTTTATATTTTTCTGAGCTTCCTATAAATAGTTATGGATTTTTAAAGATTAAAACCATTTATAAATCATTTCTGAAAATCATTCCAGAAAAATAAAAGGATTTTTAATTAAAAAGGCTGCTGACGTCAGCATGACGTCAGCATCCTTCGGTTCGTGGGCGGAAGATGGGCTGAAAGTGTCACTGGGCCGTAGGTGGCCCAGTGGACTCGGCCTAGCTAGCTATGGGGTCACGACCCGGTTAGTCCAGTGGGCGCAGCCCAGTTAGCTTAGCAGTTTGAAGTCCAGGGAATACCCCTGATTTTCCGTGTGCGAAGTTGATGGCCTGATAGCAGTTAGCTGGGCCTAAGGCCGAGATCCGGCCGACGGCCCAGATCCGGTCGGCGGCCCATTTATCACCTTGCATTCCTGCACAGGGTTCATATGCCCACCAGGTGTTCGACGAAACGCCGGGCAACCCTTCGGCTGCGCGGCACGTCGCCGGCGTCGGGATTGAGCGCTCCGCGTCTCGGGGCGACGCGCGTGACAGGATCCCACGCCTTGGTCGCGGCACGGCGCCGGGGTGCACCGGCCGGACAGGCGCCCGTGCCCGCGATCTCACGCTCGGCGAGCGGCGCGTCGACCTGGTAGCCGGGCTTGAGGCCACCGCCACCGGCGCATCACAGCACGGCGTCAACACCCTTCACCTGCAAGAGACCGCACAGGTCGACGCCCGGCTTCCCACATAAGAGCATGCGCGACGCGGCGAGCCTGGGTCAAAAATCACCCCGAGGCCTCAGCGTGCCGCGGCGGCGTCCCACGCGGCTCGGGCCGGCCGGCGGCCTAGCATGGAGCTCGCGGGGCGTGCGCTGGCCACAACCGTGTGTATAGCACGCACGCCCACGCCTTGCTCGCTCGGCGCAGCCTCCAGGTAGCTAGGGGCGCAACATGAGGCGATGCGGCAGTGCACGACATTCCCTGCACAACATGCTCGGCTCGAAGGCCGGCGATCTCAGATGGTCCTCGCACGGCGACGGCGGGCCTAGGGGCATCGATGGCCCGAGAGCGCCACTCATTCGCGGTGCGGCAGTACTGCGGCTGAAGGCCGACAACCAGGCAAGGACACCCAACAGCGCACCCCAACGCCGCCGGTGCCAGACAGAGAAGACATCATGGAGGGAGGAAAGAGGGAGATGGCCACGGTGGTGCTCACGTTGGGGCGAAGGTGTAGTCGTGGCCGGCTCGAGGGTGGACGGTGGCGTGGCGAAGGTGTTCACGGCGGTGTAGGCGTTCACAGCGGCGTGGATGTCCCCGCTCCGGTCCGGCTTCTTCTCCCAACGCGGACGGCCTCTTCTCCACTCCTCGTGGAGGCGGTTGTAGTCGTCGTCCTTGGCGCGTCGACGGCGTCTCGGTGCGACCGCGCCTTTCCTCGGCTCGACGCAGCGGCGGCGCGCCTTCTCCCTCCCTCTCACGGCGTGTTCACAGGTGAGGAAGGGAAAACCCCAATGGGGGTTGGTGGCTTGGGCGTCCGGGTCGCTACCCTCTCCTGCCTTTGAAGCCCGGTGTCGCGATCGTCAGGGAAAAAACCCCAAACTACCCTGGCTTGGACCGGTCGGGTGGCCGAGGCGGCGCCTGCTCCCTCCGCGCCAGCCAAGACGCAGGGGCGCGCGATGCGGGGGCAAAAGAGGAAGTCCCGCCCCGGGCCAGGTTTGATTCGCGTGCGAGCACGCACCGGCCCCTCGGCGTGCGGGCTAGCCGGGGGTGGGGCGCGCGTCCCATCCCCGCGCGCGCGGCTACGGCGCGGGTCGCCCGGTGCGGTCGCATCCGTGGCGGGGGAGGGGAAAGAAGAGGATAGGGATGAGGGGTCGTCCGACACGCGGGCCCCAGCCGTCGCCGAGAGAAAGGTAAGAAAGATTTAGGGATAGGTTTGTTGGGCCGCGGGATGCAGCGGGTTGGGCCGGCTGAGTCGAAGAGGGTAGGAGAAACGGCCCAGCTCTAATGTTCTGCTTTGATTTTAGTTTGACAATTAAAATAGATTTAGAGTTAGAATTGGAATACTTTTCAAATTCAAACTTCACACAAATTAAGTCCAAATAAAACCAGAAAAATCCAACTCACATATTTTACCGTAGTTTTAAATTATGTTTTTATAAATGGGCTAAAAGGTGGAGAATTTAGGACAGGGCTAGCAATTTGGTTTGAAAATTGATAGCACTCAATTCCAAACAAAACGTTTTAAATTTTCGCAAAAAAAAATCACACCTGAAATCCTGGGTTGTTACATGCCGGTTCCAACGCATCCAAGATCGATGAATTTGAAGACCCGTACAAGGAGATATGGCAAAAACATTGAGCGATGTGCAGTCTGAAATCAGCTTTGGACAGATTGCTGCGCCGGAGTAGATCGGGCATAACTCACTCCATCGGAGGCCGTTGGGGGTGAATAAATACTTGATGGAAAGAAAATTTCATGCACCACGCATGGAAGCTATTGTTCTTTACATGGTCTGACCTGGACAGAGAGGAAAATTCGTGAAAGAAGAGGCAGCGATCAAGTGTGATGGAGAAGGTGATGATGATGGTGCAAGGAGACGATTGGGCAAGCCTCTCATCGAGCATAACTGATCGTGTCAAGCATGGAGAGTGGATCAAGGCTGCATGAACACCTTTAAATCTTGCATGAAGGATCGTGGCTCCGCAACAATAAGAAGGTATGTGAGAAAGTCGAGCTCTATGACTTTAAATGAAGCGCTTTGCGGGAGGCAACCTGGTTTTTATTTATATATATACATGACTGTCTACATTGTGCACTTTAATCGAACCATCAAGTAACATTGTACCATTGCTCTAATTAAAAAAAACCACAAGACCATGTTGTATGATCTAATTGCTATTGAGGGAGCGCTTTGTTATTTGATCTCAAAAACCTTGTAGACCTTTTTGTGTGCCTATTAGAGTTTAGAGTCCTTTTCTTTTGTGTCTTTTTAGAGAGATATATGAAGTTGGCACCATCCTTTGATTCTAAACTTGTGGCTAGTTAATTTAGGCTAACTTTTGTTTTAGACAACCTCCATATTGTGTTGTTTTGTTCATCCATGTCATATTGCATTGCATGTTATGTTAATCTTACTTTTTGTCCAACCAACCTATGCCTTCCTATAACCCCCACCAAAAATCATAGCCTATAGAGGTAGGATTTTTTGAGTTGACTGAGAGCTCTCACCCTTGGGGTTGAATAAGTGTTGACGCGAAATGTGCACTCAACGCCAATCACACAGCAAGCCGAACAAAGCTGGCTTCACACGCGCAGAGAGAAAATGACGTGCCAGTCAATTTTTCCTGAAAATTAACAAAAGATAAAACATGTTAAATACCAAAGCTTGGAACTTGCCGGGTGGTACCAGACAGTTCCATATTTGCGGCTAAGAAGCCAAGCAAGATGACACGTAGCTATGTAGAGCTATCTGTCAAAGAACCACAACCATTCGGACCATTACAAAGGGAAAAGGAACACTGCCGAATGGATGACGTAAGCATGACGACGATCGGTCTTTGTATAAACAAAGATGCAAGCACAAAGTTATGACCGATCCCCATAAGGATTAGCATTAAATAAAATAAGGTGAAGCACGGACATGATCATGTATTAAATAAGCATGCATAGATCCAAAGCACTAGTCTACCGCATGTCTAGTTACTTTAAAACCCGTCGGGTACGATAACAAACAAATCTATCCACCGCATGATACGATTTGCATGAAAAACGTACCACTTTCCACAAATAGATCTATCCACCGCATGATACAATCTAAATGTGGAAAGCTAAAAGCATACATCACTTAAGACATAAATAATGCACGTGTTCTACTCGTGAAAATTTAACCGAATACGGCTAAACAGCCGATCCAGGGTCCATGAAGAAGGAACAAACATTACCACGTGAATAAATCTATCAGACTGATTTGGGAATCTAATCCACCGGATGACTAGCTCCAAAGCAACCCAAAAACCTGCATCTACCGCATGATACCCGGTTCTTTCAAGATTTATACGAACATGGCAAGCTTGAACCCGCAACACGTAGCAACCTAGATCGATTCGGTTTCGTCTATCGGAAAGCACTAGATCCACGCGTCAAAACACGAAACTTGCTCGAACAAGGATCACAAAAGAGATATAGCCGATCCAAACCCATCTAGATTGGGCAAAGATGTGTTACATGAATTAAAACATAAAGTAAAACTCAAGATAACACGGGATAACTTAATGAATCTATTGGATCTTGCCAAAATCCAATAGAGCCGATAACTAGCTTCAAGCCAGATCTTAGCCTACCGCATGGCTCGTGATCTAACAAGAAACCCTCTTGAACCAAGCTTGAATCTACCGCATGACACGAAGCATGGTAACAAGACTACTTGCATCAGATCTAAATCCACCGCATGATACTAGACATGATACAAGGTTGCCGGTACTCACGGAGGTCGACGGATCGATTGGCCCTCTCGAAGAACTCGACGACACGACAAGGACTCTAGGGTTTGGCGTAAGGCCGGTGTGTATTGAGGAATGATCGTGTTTGTTACATACATCCAGGGATCGTATTTATACCCTGTTGATTACAACTGCGAATGGATTCATTACCTAACTAAACTCGATCGCCTGTCCATCCATTCGTCTCCCCTGATTTGAGCCACGTCACCGTCCAATCCCGCAAAATCAGCTCTATTGTTCCTTTGCCGAACTGGAGCAGATAGCCGACCGTGGATCTCTTTGCCGAAAATCTCTGGAAATATCCTTCCTTCCACCAGACGAACTCTTTTTCGAACCGGACCCACGGAGTCGACTCCTTACCAAATTTTGGTGTTAACACATGCCCCTTCAATTGTGGGATAAAAGTAATTTTGTTCCACAATTGACTCCACCACGAATCCTTGAGTCAAATCTGTCAACACCTTTGTTCTTCGCAATCCGCCGGAATCTTCGTTCGATCCAACCCTAGATCCCCTCGTTCCGAGCTCGAACCTCCAATGGCAACTCAGAACCAAGCTGCTCAGGTAAATTCATCCCCCGCAAACCTTGTTCGGCATTAGGTTTTCAATTTTACCTGAGATTTTCCTTTTCCGCTTTCCTCCAGGAACCTTCTACTGCTCTTTTGATTCCTATCGAGGCCAATTCGCAGTCTTATTACCTTGGTCCTATGGGGAATCCTGACCCTCGAGATCTCATTGCCGCTGAATCTCAGAGAATCCCCTCCAAGGCCGCTTTGTCTCCACCTCCTCAGTGGCAAGATGCGTTCAAGAACTGGCCTTTGCCCCCAATTGCAGGCTGGAAGACTTGGTACCGGAGGATCCTTGCAGATAAAAGTGGATTGACCAACCTGGATGCTCTCCGTATCGCTCAATGCTTGGAGTTATCCGTGGCTGAGACCCCCAAGAATGAAGATCTTCTGATAGCCGCATGCCACTTCTGGTCAAATGGATTCAACGCCTTCCTTTTTGGGCATGGCCCAATGTCTCCAACCCTGGCCGATGTATATATGATCACTGGCCTTGACATCACCGGATCTGCCCAGCCCTGGGACTTCAAAAACTCTTCACGCCAGACAGGGGTAAAGCCAGGGAATGGTTACAAGAATTATATCTTGAAGCACATGAAAGACAATCCCCTTGGCGAAATTGAATACAGAGCCTTCCTGAACATGTGGCTGTGCAGATTCGTTTTCTGTGGTAAGGCCAACGAACCCACTTTGAACCATATCGCGATGGCGATTCATCTGGCTAGTGGCAATCGCCTTCCTCTGGGAAAATTCTTCTTGGGCAGCGTGTATCATATGCTTCATCAAACTGTTACCCAAATGTACACCAGCCAGAGGATAACATGCGTCAATGGCCCTTGGTGGTTTGTTCAAATGTGGCTGCAGCTCCACATGCATCAGATCGTCGGCATCGATTTGAACTCCAGGTTCTTCCCTTTGTCCAATCACCCCGAAGGAGAGCCTCAAGCTACCAGAGGATGCCAAAACTACGGAGAAGCGGCTTCAACTGTTTCCATCCAAGAAGACATCGGCCCGGCTCTTCGAGTTGTTCTTCAAAGGTTTCCTCGATCCTCTTTGGCTTCCTTATCTAGGCAACGACACCTTGACCTTCCCTGTTGAATTTTCCTTTGAACCCGGCCATCAAGATAGGGAATTCTTGGAGATCTTTAATATCATAATCCGCCCATGCATACTACCGCCGAGTTCAATGGAGGGAGGCTGAATGTCGGCACTTATGAATACTATCGGCCTAATGTAATGGCCGGACAACTTGGATGCCGCCGATGCCCCCAAGATTGTTCTTGCATGAATTCCTCAAACCCGGGGAGGAAATCAAAGAAGCGATGCGAGGGCGAGCGAGTTTTCAACTATGTGTGCGGTCCCACGGTCTACACATGTCCTTTTGTGCCCACAACCATAGCTCACCCCACCTTCAACTCCCGGTGGCAAGAATTTCATGACCATATCTTCGGTGAGCTCGTTCATGTATTCTCGTGCGAGTTGGTACCGACTTTACGCCAACTTCGGAGGTAATACAATGAGCCCTTAGATCGACCTTCCCTCTTTATTCATGGTCCCGACCTTCATCTTTACGTCCACGAACACGATTGCTCGCCCCTCGAGCCGGGGCAATTGCTTACAACGGCGAAGGCCCAATTTCAGCACTAGGATTCAAATCCACAACTCTCGCATCAACTAATGGCCGGATACGCTACCACGGATCCCGGCCTTTCTAGCCTTGCTGCGGACGGAGGCAAGGTCTGCATCTGATTGCCCCTCCAAGTGCTAAAAGAAGAAGGACTCGTCAAGAAAGTGCTTGTTGAGGTAAACCCTTTTACTTTCTTGATTACCAGTCACTCTGTTCTTGATGAATCATATTATTGTGCATTTCGGACCGAGCCCGGCGAGCCTTCGGACCCGGCACTCGCCAATGCTCCATCCACGGGTATGACTTCTCTCGCTTTTTCTTGAGGATGAACACTGGTATTTACCCTCCCAATTTGGCATTTGCAGAAGAAACAACAGAAGGGCAGCTTGTAAATGTTCCAGTGGTCCAGCAAGCAAGTTCATCCGGGGCTGAATTACCCATCCCAGTGGAGATCTCATCCTCATCACCTTCCGCAGAAGCAGCAAACTCTCCAGAGATGAACCTCCCAATTCAACTGGAGCCACCAAATTCCCCAAGGGTGCCATCACCTGTTGGTCAAGCAGAGATAACCAATCCAACAGAGGCGGATCCGACTCCTCACCAGCCGGAAACTCACGAGCTGCTGATAACCGTCTCGACGCCTCTCAGCTTGGAAGTTTCGGCTCTTCCTGGAGCATCTCCTTCGCCTGTGATCGCCCCTGCTCAAGGAACCAGCCATGAGGTATCCATCTGTACTTAATTTTGGTACCTCAATGTTTAGCATTCTTAACTTCGGCAACGTCGTTTCTCAGGATCAGGCTCCATCATCATCAAGCCTGCCATTAGAGAGCAATTTAACTGCCGAGGTGATGAAAGAAACATATCAACCACTGCCAGATGAAGTGTTGCCCAAACTTAAAGAAATTGCAGCCTGGCTAGAAAAAGATGTTCAGGATCAGTTCAATGATCTTCATCATTTCGAAGAGATGTTTGAATCCATTAGTCAAGAACTCCCTGAAGACATCAGAGCTTCTCTATCATCCGTCTATGACTTAGAGCCCCTTTATGTACCCTTGAGGCGCGCTTGGAGGAAATTGCGCTCCCGTCCGGCCATTGAAAAGAGGAAAACTGATGCTGAACATACCATGAACGGGGCACAATCCCAAGCAGAGAACCATAAAGATGCATTGGCTAACCTGCAAGCTTCCTATGATCTGAAAGTTGCTAGGAAGGCTGCTCTAGAAGCGAACCGAGAAGCCCGTCAGCGGAGATAGAGATTGACAAAAAGAAAATAGCCGAACTTCCTGGATTGATAGCAAAGACCCAAGCGGAAGTAAGATCGGCTATCACCAAAATAGAGCAATGCGATGCGGAACTCACTGACTTATCCGGTGCCCAAAAGGACTGCCGGGAGATGCTGGACAATTCCCATTTGATAATATCCAATGTTCGTAGTGTACTTGCAAAACTCCTGAATGCCTGAATATCCTCATTGATGTATAATTGAATTGGTCGTCCTCGTAATATCTTCTTGTGATTTGTTTCCGTACTTTTAGATGTAATGCTGAACGACCCATTCGGTAGTGAAACGCCAACTCCCGAACGACACTTTGATTTCCTTTAGCCGAACCAATCGATCTGCACGCGGTTCAGCCTAGAACTCCAAACGACCCGCCGGCGGGCTGGTCAAGGAAACCTTTCCACCTTCCGATTTTCTTGGGATATGCGCCACGATCCACAGCCACAACTCGAAGCCACGATTCATCCTGCCAGGCCTATAAATGTTGCCACAGGTGCCCCTAGCTCTCCACCAGGCCTTCTAGCTCTCGAATCTTTGCCAATCTTTAGCCTTCTCGCAAACAGTGCACATCCCAAACCACAATGGTGCGCCGCCTCAACCGCCGCCGTGCCTCCGACGAGGCCGAGGGGAGCAGCGCCAATGCGCACAGGCGGTGACGATCGTCCATCTCTCCTCTGTGATTCTGTTCTTGATCTTCTTTTGCCTTGACGATCATCTCCCCTTTTCAGGCTGATTCAGTGGAATCCGCCCCGTGCGCCGGCCAATCAGCCCCTCCCAGATGACTCCTCGGAGTCCGATGGCCACTCCCCGGTACCGTACGGGGAAGAAGACGCCATCCGCTTCAAGGAGGAGCTAGAGGCGTCCCGTCGCGAACTGGAGGACGTCTCCAAAAAAGCGGGCGTGGCCGAGCTAGAATGGGAGGACCAGCGTAAACAGCTGCTGGAGGCCATCGACGGTATGGCTCTGAGACTGATTCTTGATCCAACCCGGCCTTTGATGCTAATCCTTTCTGCTTGCTCTTTGCAGCCCGCGATGCTGAGCTCGACCAGCTAAAGGCGCTGGTAGAGCAATTGGCCGAAAAGGTGAATGCCCGCGGCGACACGCCGGCGGAGCGCCTGGCCGCGGTGGAGCACCGCGTCGACGAGGTGGCCGTCCATGGCGTTCGTTTGGGCACCACCTTGGGCCTGGCTGCGATGGCGACGCATACGGACGTCGACTATTCCACCAGGCCGCGTGGATTTCAGGGCGGCGCGCCGGAGGACATCGACGAGATCGAGCTCATCCTGGAGCGCCTTGACGGCCACGGCGACGCCATTGCCGAAATTACCCATCCCCAATCTGTGTTGAATAGGCTCTTCGACTAGATTGTACTAGGGATGTGTAAATATCGGCAATATATGAGGAACTTTTGAATTCTGCACTTGTTCTGCGATGACTCCCTTTTGCATTTTGCATCTGCGAATTTTTCTTTGAATGCATCCGGGAACTATCTTTAGCCGAACGCGTGAGAACAACTGCCCCTTGGCGCAAAATCCACAGAGGATCCCAATTCGGCAATCCGTAAACACTGTTCAAGAGAAAACTTTTCGCACCTGGTGGAAAACCCTGCCGCTTGGT
This sequence comes from Cenchrus americanus, assembly GCA_947561735.1. Classification (NCBI taxonomy): domain Eukaryota; kingdom Viridiplantae; phylum Streptophyta; class Magnoliopsida; order Poales; family Poaceae; genus Cenchrus; species Cenchrus americanus. The sequence goes on along the minus strand of OX387242.1, from coordinate 120,474,038 downwards.
ATTCCAACAGTGTGTACTGGCCAAATCATCACTCCCAATGCGCCTCCCCGGTCAATAAAATAGCCCGTGGGGTGCTCTGCAAATCCACTCGCACACTCCTTCATCATTTCTCATCTCTTCCCCTGTCGCTAGAGGAAAAAACCCCAACGCCATGGACAAGGGTAAACAACCTCAGGGGAGCGGCTCATCAAGGAAGCGTACGATTCGGAAGTGAGTTCTTTCTTGATTTGCTCCTTGTTCTCCCGCTTGATTTTGCGCTTCATGTTTTCCTCTCGTCCTTTTCAGCCTTGATTTGCTTCCCGAAGAGGTCATCGGGACCGAAGATGTGCCTGAGTACATCTCCTCCGATTCCTCTCCCGAAGCAGAGGATGCCACGCCTGAACAGAGGACCAACCATCAGCTGCGCCGCCGCGTCCGGCACCTGGAGCATGGCCTCAGGGACATGTCCGCCCGTTGCCAAGCCGAGCGCGAGCGTCGCATGGCTCTGGAAGCACTAGTAGGGGGTAAATGCTCCTGACTCCTTCATGCTTGCCCCTGGATTTCTTGCCTCTGACCTTGATTTCTCCTGCTCCAGATGTCTCTGACAGGTACAGCAACCTGAAGGCGGCCTGGGATAGCTTGGTAGAGGCCGCCAATCACGGTCATCCTCGTGCGTTCCAAGTTGCCGTCACGGTGGTCCTGGAACAACTGAAGAGGGAGCGACAGCCGAAGAAGTAAAGAAAAGATTGAATCATACTTTCGCTTCTTTCTCCACGCCTTCTGCTTCCCACCTCCTCGGGAACCTGACCATCAGGGTTGTTAGATGTGATCCTGCAAGAAGCAGTTGTAATGTAGTATTGAGCTAAGGGCAATGCATCCAGGCACTGGCCATTTTCTCTTGTTCATGGATTTTGTTCTAAAGGCGGCCTCATCCTTGAGCGCCGGCTATTTTCGTGCCAGATGCGTGTAATCATCGATCGATTTCAATGCTAGGATAATATTTCTTCAGATATCTTCCATTTATCACAGCGGAAAATTCTTCTCCTAGCAAAGTTTTCAATATGTATGCATTACCAGGAACGCATCTGACCACACGAAAAGGCCCCTGAAGTCTATGCAAACCCTCATTTTCCCATTCTTCTTATACATAGGGACGATGTTAGAAATCCACTCCGCATATCTGCATGGCCGAACGAAGTTTGCGTCAAGTAATCTTTCGATTTCCTTCTTCACATCGGCCAATACTTCATCCTTGTAGATTTTCCGGGGCGGTTGCTTATACGGTTTGAAACCAGGCTTGATTGGCAACCGGTGCTCGACGATGGAACGATCCAATCCAGGCATCTCCGAGTAATCCCAGGCGAAGCAATCTTTATATTCTCTGAGAAGCTCAATTAAGTTCCCCCTGAAGTCTGATTGCAAGTTTGCACTGGTGAACATTGGCCTTGGCTTATCACCGCTTCCAATGTCAACTTCTTCCAGTTTATCAGCCGACATGAATCCTTGCCCCAATTTGCCATCAGTGCCATCCACGGGGTTCTCCATTAAAAATTACTATAAGAGCCGACTGCTTGAATCGGCTGTTGGTCACTGCTGACAGGACCTTCTCCCTAGTCTTTCCCTGAGAAGCAATCGATGCCTTGGTACTCCCAGAAGGCTGGTTCCATGTTGGCCACGCTCACGGAGTCATCTGCTTGTACGACCTCGATCTCATCATCCACCCACTGGATAAGCTGTTGATGCATGGTGGATGGGACGTAGCAGTTAGCATGAATCCAGTCCCGCCCAAGCAGCAGGCTGTAGGCTCCTTTGCCTTCGATGACAAAGAAGGTGGTGAGCAGCGTCTTGGACCCGATCATCAAGTCCACGTGAGCGCATCCTTTGGTGTCTGAGGGATTTCCGGCGAAGTCGTTCAAGATGATGCTTGTAGGTGTCAAATCGCTCGGGCCCATGCCAAGCTTCCTGAAGGTGGTGTACGGCATTACGTTCACTGCCGCTCCACCGTCGACGAACATCTTGGTCAATGGCTTGCCATTGACGTATCCCCTCAAGTACAGCGGCCTCATATGGCGGTTCTTGGCCGGCTTGTCGAAGATGGCCTGCTTGGCCAGTACCAGTTGCGCCATCATCCCTCGGGCTGCTCGTCATCAAAGGAAGCTTCCTCCTGCATAACCTGGTTAGCAGGAGCCATGAACTCGTTCGGCAGGAAGTATACCATGCATGTAGGAGCCGAACGCTTCGAGCCCTCCGGCTGGTCCTTGGGGCGCCACTTCTGCCTCGTCTGGATCCCGGCTTGCTTCATCTCGCGGTTCCTCAGGCGCTGGACCCGCCTCTTCTGGCTCCTGCGCAGGCCTGGCGGGCACCACTGCCCTTTCTGCCAGACGTGAACATCCTCGTCCTCTTCCTGATCAGCCCACCTGAGATTAGCTTGGCGCTTCCTGGGATGATCGATGATCTCAATTTTTTGACGCCGATCCCCATTTGGGTGGATCCTTCCAAGTCTCTCGTGGACGGATCGGCAATTGGCAGTTTCCTGCCTGTACTCAACGTATCTGTCGCTGCATTCAGGACAGTTCTTTAATGTGGGCAGCTTTAGGCCTTCATTCCAGCAGTGCCTGAAGAAGGCGCATCCCTAGTGTGCGCGCTCCTGCTCGCGCGTGTACTGCTCTTGGTCCCTTCTACGCGCTTCCTCTTCAGCTCTGCGTTGCTCCTCCTCGTGGCGACGCTTCTGGTAGCGCTCTTTCTCTATCTGGCGCTGCCATTTGTTGAGGAGAATGCGCGACGTCACCTTGGGTTTAGGCCTGGATGACTCCCCAATCTCGATGTGGCTCTTGAGCACGTGGGGTGAGTCGCCTTGCACTTGCTCCAGGGTCACCTGGCGTTCTGGGTCCACTGTTCCACCTTGCTTGGACCTGGTTGAGGTCAGAACCTTGACTTTCCCTTTCTCTTCGGCTGTTATCGCATTGACCGAAAAGCCGAGCATGTTCTGAGGAAAGGGGTGGCCATCCAGCTTCATCTTGTTATCGAACTTGAGGTGTCCCTCCTGGATAGCCTTTTGGATCCTCATCCTGAAGACCCTGCAATCGTTGATGGAGTGTGAATCCCTGTCATGGAAGCCACAGTAACGTTTCGTTTTAACTCCATCAGGCCGAAGCATAGAATGCCCCTCAGGCAGCTTAATTCGGCCTTCTTTCACCAAGAGCTCAAACAACTTATCAGCCTTCGTGATGTCAAAGTCGTAGGTCCCTTTAGTCTGCTTGACCCACCGCTGATTCATTGTCAAGGGCTCTTTACCCCACATGATTTCCGCTGCATCTACCTCCAATTCATCGTCAGAATCCTCGAACAGATCAACTTTGTCCACGAACTGGTTGTAGATGTCAGCGATGTCGTGCTGCTTGCCAAACTTGGGGTCTTTCTTGAGGCCATATGCCTGATTGCTCATCAGAGACAACTTTTGTGACAGCTGGCCCAGGTTCTCAAACTCCATCCCAAATAGCTTCTCGCGCACGGCTGGCAACATTCCGGCGACGGCCATATCAGCCAGCTGATCGTCTGGCAAGTTCAGCGAGAAGCACATGCCTTTGACTTCCCTGAATCTTCTAAGAAACTCCAGCGGTGTTTCGCTGTGCCTTGCTTCGGGGGTGGCGAGATCAATCGGCTTCTTCTCGGAGGCCGCCGAAATAATGAGCGTGGAATTTACGCTCCAAATTCTTCCATCCGGCCGCGATTCGGGGAGGCGGGGACGAGAACCACCGAAAAGCCGGACCCGTCAGCGAGGCGGGGAAGTAGCGAACCCCGAATGTCTCCTCGGCCGAGCATTCCCCAAGCCGCATGAGGTAACGGGCGATGTGCTCGACCGTGCTTGTTTCATCCGCCCCGAGAACTTTGTGAATTCCGTCGGCGGCTTCACCCTTGGCGGCAAGAGCACGTTATAGTACCACTGCGGGAACGGCGGCCTATAAGCGGGGCCCCGCATCTTTGGCTTGAGGCCGGGCGATTCCCGCATCAATTCGGCCATCTTGCGCGCTAGGGCGTCATCTTCCTGCGCTTGCAGCTGGCGCGTACCCTGGGTGCGGGAAGGCGTCGAACGCTCCGTAATTTCCCACTTCATGATAACCACCGCCGTACAAATTCTTCTGGAGCCAGTTGGTCGACGGAGCAATTCTTCGACCGGGGTCAAGTGGGGCCCCAGATGAGCCGAACGCTAGGTCTCCGTACGTAGGCTGGTACGGATTCGGCCGCGTTGCACGGGGGCGACCCGTGTCTTTGCTCGTGGTGGCGGCAGGATTGGTTGACTTCCTGAAGCTTGCAACGGGGGCTGAACCGGCTGCCCCCCAGCGCCCTGTGGAGGAGGTTGGAACGCTTGGCTTCCGGCGCTGCGAGGAGGGAGGCTGCCGTGGGCGGCTCCGTAGAGGCGGCCGAGAGCTTGACTCACCCGGCTCTATGGTGTTCTTCCGGAAGGGCGTCTTCCCCGAACGCTTGCTCCATGCCGGGGCCAAAGATGGCCACCATCATCCGCCGGAGCGATCCGAGAAAGGCCTTGTTGTGCTTGGTGAGCATGTAATCGCCGACTCTTGGAACACCCGCGCGCATTCCTCTTTTTCTTGCTCGAGACGTAGCGTCGACTTCTCCCGTAGCGGCACTCTAGGCATCTCATTCTTCGGATATGGGACGCCGCTTCGTTTTTCTTAAACGACGGCGAGCACGCCGCTCGAAATTGATCTACGACGTCTTGGAGGCTGCTGCCGCTGCTCCGGAGAAAGATCTTCCAAGTTGACATCCATAAGGTCGCCAATCTCAGGCATCTTGAATCAGTTCGGCTGTTGGTCCCACTGGGCGTGCCAAAAAGTGTGTTGACGCGAAATGTGTACTCAACGCCAATCACACAGCAAGCCGAACAAAGCTGGCTTCACACGCGTAGAGAGAAAATGACGTGCCAGTCAATTTTTCCTGAAAATTAACAAAAGATAAAACATGTTAAATACCAAAGCTTGGAACTTGCCGGGTGGTACCAGACAGTTCCATATTTGCGGCTAAGAAGCCAAGCAAGATGACATGTAGCTATGTAGAGCTATCTGTCAAAGAACCACAACCATTCGGACCATTACAAAGGGAAAAGGAACACTGCCGAATGGATGACGTAAGAATGACGACGATCGGTCTTTGTATAAACAAAGATGCAAGCACAAAGTTATGACCGATCCCCATAAGGATTAGCATTAAATAAAATAAGTTAAAGCATGGACATGATCATGTATTAAATAAGCATGCATAGATCCAAAGCACTAGTCTACCGCATGTCTAGTTACTTTAAAACCCGTCGGGTACGATAACAAACAAATCTATCCACCGCATGATACGATTTGCATGAAAAACGTACCACTTTCCACAAATAGATCTATCCACCGCATGATACAATCTAAATGTGGAAAGCTAAAAGCATACATCACTTAAGACATAAATAATGCACGTGTTCTACTCGTGAAAATTTAACCGAATACGGCTAAACGTACCGATCCAGGGTCCATGAAGAAGGAACAAACATTACCACGTGAATAAATCTATCAGACTGATTTGGGAATCTAATCCACCGGATGACTAGCTCCAAAGCAACCCAAAAACCTGCATCTACCGCATGATACCCGGTTCTTTCAAGATTTATACGAACATGGCAAGCTTGAACCCGCAACACGTAGCAACCTAGATCGATTCGGTTTCGTCTATCGGAAAGCACTAGATCCACGCGTCAAAACACGAAACTTGCTCGAACAAGGATCACAAAAGAGATATAGCCGATCCAAACCCATCTAGATTGGGCAAAGATGTGTTACATGAATTAAAACATAAAGTAAAACTCAAGATAACACGGGATAACTTAATGAATCTATTGGATCTTGCCAAAATCCAATAGAGCCGATAACTAGCTTCAAGCCAGATCTTAGCCTACCGCATGGCTCGTGATCTAACAAGAAACCCTCTTGAACCAAGCTTGAATCTACCGCATGACACGAAGCATGGTAACAAGACTACTTGCATCGGATCTAAATCCACCGCATGATACTAGACATGATACAAGGTTGCGGTACTCACGGAGGTCGACGGATCGATTGGCCCTCTCGAAGAACTCGACGACACGACAAGGACTCTAGGGTTTGGCGTAAGGCCGGTGTGTATTGAAGAATGATCGTGTTTGTTACATACATCCAGGGATCGTATTTATACCCTGTTGATTACAACTGCGAATGGATTCATTACCTAACTAAACTCGATCGCCTGTCCATCCATTCGTCTCCCCTGATTTGAGCCACGTCACCGTCCAATCCCGCAAAATCAGCTCTATTGTTCCTTTGCCGAACTGGAGCAGATAGCCGACCGCGGATCTCTTTGCCGAAAATCTCTGGAAATATCCTTCCTTCCACCAGACGAACTCTTTTTCGAACCGGACCCACAGGTCAGACTCCTTACCAAATTTTGGTGTTAACAATAAGTCTATCTCTTACCACTTTATTAATTAAAAACTTTGACTAGCCTCCCCATAAAATCCTTAGGAAAACTTGCCCTACCTATAGACATAATAAAACCATAGGTTTGTAGAAAGACTCTAGGACCACCTTAGTTAGAATTTCTACACATGACTTCCTCTCTTCAAAATCCTTGTTGAGCCAAAAATATAGTATACCTATAACCTACCCCTAAACCTTGTTAGTTTGGTTGATTGATTCTTTTCGATGGGTGACTTCCTTGTTGACAATGCTTACTTTGTATGAAGTGTGAAATTGTTGACGGATAAAAGACGTATCCCTCTACGATCCGCAAGCGTACGGACCCCACACCTTTTCCACCACGGGATTCCCAAGGTTCTTGTCAATCCGCGGAGCAAGGGGATTACAAGCGTTCGATCAACAACGACACACTAGCTACTAAAACCCTAACTATATTATATTAGAAAACACTAAACTACACTAGAGAGAATGATAAACGATCAAGGAAGAAGACACTCGCCCACGGGTCTACGATACTAGAGCATGCAATCGCTTAAAGACATGAAAAACCAATCTAATCTATCGGGGATGTGACCACGGTTTCGCCCTTTCCCTCCTCAAGTACTGTCACTACGCGAAGGTATTCATGACTAGACCTTTGATGGCCACGGCGTATTGAATGGATCCAAGGAAGCATTGGAGCTCTTACTCCCTCTACGGCACGGTTGCAAGCCTTAAGCATTAAAGTATATTCAACACAAGATGATAGATAGATAATCCGACAAAGTGCGATTACATCTCAATATCGATTACAACCCATGGACGAATGAGAAGATTACCCCATCAAGGTGCGATCATGGCACCGTTGATCATGGTTTCCCTTCCGCCGGTGTCTTCCTTCTTCTCCACGAGAGGGTGCTTCCTTCGAGGTGGTTGATCTCCGGCGGAGATCCTCCTCCTCTCTCTCTAGCTTGTGGATGGCCTTACGGTGCGAATAAACTCCTCTCTCGGTGTTGGCGGCGCGTCGGGGGTTTTAGGGTCGAAGATCCTTCGAGGGCAAGGAAGACGGGACCGAAACGGTGCCCGAAGTGGGCTGGGCCGGCCCGCCTGGGCTGGCCGGCCCGGAGCCCGATTTCGGCCCGGTTCGGTCGCCCTTTTTGCATCGTGGGTCCTCGTGCACTTATCTACTTTGCCCCCTCCACTTGGATGATTTTGACGCTGTTATCCTCGCGATCAAGATGGAGACTCTCTTTGCATGAAGTTTGATCTTTTACGCTTCAATCCCCGGGGGTGTTCCTCGTAGCAATTCGGTCCTCGCCACCATTGGAAGTAATTTCAGCAAGCTCATGAACACGAACAAGACTCCATGAATGCTCCTTTGAACTTGTTGCGAATCCGTCCTTTATGTCCATGATTTCCTACATAAACATAACACTTCCAAATGCATGCACAAAGATGAACTTGTTATATGATTAGTGTGCCTAGTGGCGGGTTAGTTCCATAATCAAATCCAAACCAAAGTGTAATGAACATGCTAGGTGCACCAAAATACACCGTCAACATCTCCCCCACACTTAGCTTTTGCTCGTCCTCGAGCAAGTACTCGTAAAAGAACTTCGTCCAAGGAGTGTAATCGTGTATCATTAATCCTCCTTCACAAGTTAGTCAATCTTTTCATCTTTAACACATAAACACAAAGTAATGATAATCAAACATAAACATGGGCGTTTAGAATTTTTACCACGTCAAGATTCACCCCACAACTCAAACTCTTCACTCGAAGTTTTCAATTTCAGCCATACTTACTTCTTTGCTTCCATCGGAGGGTTTTTATGATTTTCAAAACAAAAATTCCTGCAACAAGTATTAGACAAAAACCTTTCTCCAAGCTCTCTCAAGTCACTCATATGAAGTGGCTATCCTAACCAAATTTTATAAAACTCTCACCTCCCATTAATCTCTCATATATTATGTAAAGTAGAGCTATAGGTAGGGCTAGCGCAATCAACACAAGTATTGTCAAACTAAGAACTTCCTCTAATGGTTGTCTACCTTTCAAAGCCAATGATCATGAGAATTAACCATATGTAGGGATATCAAGGATTAGAAGATTTAGAATGGTGGACATGTGCAAGGGCAAAAGACAATTGTGACTACAAGGCACCAATGATGTCCTCGTTGTCGGATTGCACATGGTTGGAAATAGAGTAAAAGTTTCGTCTCACAATCAACGTGACATCCTTCCTTACACTTTATTTTTCTATTCTTTCACTTGATCCATCCCTCTCATATCTTCATTGCTAAATCATCTTTCTCTCTTTTCCTTTTTTTTCTTTCATTCACATATGATTTTTCTTTCTTTCTTTCTTTCTTTTCCATACACATACTTTTTCTCTTTATTTTTCTCTCTCTTGACAACTTTTCAAAGCTTTCAATTCTCTCTTTCCTCGCATGCATACAATCTGAAATTTTTAAATAAATCATGCTAGAGACGAGACGAAACTTTGAAAATAGGTTGTGTTCAAGGAATACGATGTACAAAAGAGATGTATAGGGTTGGGTATGGAATTCAGCGATATTCATGACTTTCGTTGCGAAAGTCATGAACTGAATAAATGACGAGGCTAGCAACAAAAGATAAGCACAAGGACATGATCATTGCTTGAAATTAAAACTCACCAAGAGAGAAGGGTCCTAGCCTAACTCATCGTGCTAATCACACTTATGGTGGAGCGAAAAAAATAAACTTGGCTTTGGATAGGGATTTTTTTTCTTACTCTCAACTTGGAAAAAGAGGTTTTGCTAACCTTTATTACAAGGGTTTTAAAATAATTTTCAGAACTGAAATCCTCCAATTTTTAGCATCGAACATAGCACAACTAGCATGTGAAGCTCAAGATCGAAGTGCGGTATGGGTACTTTAAGTAGTAGCGATTCCACTAAGCACCACGGTAAACGTTTTTCAAACCATATACTTGTGTTCATATATCAAGAATCGAAGATTAAACAAACAAGTAAATAAAGGTAAACAATACATAAAACACAAAGATATATATAAAGACTCTTTTTATTTGGTTTTCTTGACTCAACACTAATTTAAGACACTTGCAAAAATTTAAAAACAGACTTGAAAACTAAAGACTCATTAAAACACTAAGACTCTCACACGAAGATTAAACCGAACCTAAACTTGAAGTTCAAAAGCTAAGGCTAGCTCTCCCCCACACTTAAAACATACGACGTCCTCGTCGTATCTTACAAAAATCCTAAGGGGAAAACTAGATTTAGTGGTACTTCGAGCAAGCTTTGCACCACTTGCCTCTCATGTTTCCAACCATGCCGAAAAGCTTGCGCACGTTGCGGTTAAGGAACTTGTAGTCATCTTCAACTACGCGCTCCAAGTCCTCCATACGCTGCTTCATCGCTTCCATGGTTTGAAGACATTCGTCGGCCGACGCGTAGAGAGCTGCGATGGATTGACGGCAAACTCGACAGCACACCGTATGCAATCCGAAGGGGTCGTCGTCGCCATAATCTCCACCGTTGTCACCACCGTCGTCGCCACCTCCATTGTTGTCGCCTTCGCCACCGCCGTTGCCGTCGCCGTTGGGGCCTTCAGGAGTCCTTTCATAGGGTTGCTCACCCCAATCATCATCATCTCTACCGGCAGCCGCCCACGAGCTCGGGCTACGATCGTCGGAGTAGTCGCTATCCCCATAATCCTTAGGCTCCGGCGACACCTCCTTGTAATCCTTGCGCTTGATGCCTTGGAGACGTGCCGACCTTCGAACGGGTGTAGGGACCTTCTCTCCTTTGACGGGGTAGCGAGATGCAAGAGCTCCGGTCGGGACACGTCCTCCGCAACGGATACGTGCGGTCCTCTTGACGGGTAGCTTGACCTCGCATCGCATCGCCTCCTCCATCGATGGCTTCTTGGCTTCTACCTTCAACTCTAAGCTTTTTGGAGGCTCAATGGCTGCTACAAGGGTGCAACACATTGCTTGAAAGGTTTGATTCTCGAGCTCCCAATTCGGCCAAATATATAGTCCTGAGGGAAAAGCTCTGGAAACCTTATTTTCCTATTTTACACTTCCCTTAAAATTTTCTGACCAAACAAGGAAGTCGAAAAGGAGCAGTTCGGGCGAAATTCGGGGACATCGGGCGTCGGGCCACCACTGGGCCGATCCGACTGGGCCGGCCGGCCCACCCTGCCTCGGGGGCCGGGCCGGTCCGGTTTTTTGCACACCGCCCTATTTTTTCTTCCTCAGCCCATGGGAAAAAGTTGGCCCAGTAAATCTTCGCGAAAAACTCCAGAGAACTAAAAGAAAAATTATTTACAGAAGTTGGTGCCTTGTTTTTCGTCCTAGGCGGGACGTTCGGGCTCTTCCTCCATGGTAAAGACGTCAACATGATGAATGGGCACGACATCGGGTTCGTAGTAAACCTTAAGCCGCTGTCCATTCACCACAAATTGATCGCCGTTTATATCCATAATGGTTACCGCTCCGTTGGAGAACACCGAATGCACAACATAAGGTCGCGTCCCACTTGCTTTGCAATTTCCCCTTTCCGAAGGTTTTAAACCTCGAATTGTAGAGGAGGACCTTATCTCCTTCTTTGAATTCTTTTTTCTTCAATCTTTTATCATACCACCTTTTGATTCTCTCTTTCTATATGCTTGCGTTTTCATAAGCTTTCAACCTCAACTCCTCTAGCTCGCTTATTTGAATTCTCCGTTTCACCACCGCGGCATCGAGATCAAGGTTCATCTCTTTAATCGCCCAATAGGCTTTATGTTCCAACTCAACCAGAAGGTGGCAGGCTTTTCCATAGACGAATTGATAAGGGGTCATACCTATCGGTGTTTTAAACGCCGTTCGATAAGCCCATAAAGCTCCGTCTAATTTCTTTGACCAATCCTTGCCTCCCTTCTCTATGGTCTTGTTGAGTATGCTTTTTAATTGCCTATTTGACGTTTCCGCTTGTCCGTTGGTTTGTGGGTGATAGGCCGTGGAGACCCTATGCTCAATTCCCAACTTGGACAAGCACTTTTTAAAGTTCTTCCCGGTGAAATGAGTTCCTCCATCACTTATCAAGATTCTCGGTGTACCGAAACGGGGAAAAATCACGTTCTTGATCATAGTGATGGACTCCTCCGTGGAAGCTTTACGACATGGTATAGCCTCTACCCACTTGGATACATAATCAACCATAACAAGTATGTACTCGAATCCAAATGAGTTTTTAAAAGGCCCCATGAAGTCTATGCCCCATACATCGAATATGTCGACTTGCAAGTTGTATTTCAAAGGCATAGAATTTCTTTGAGAGATGTTTCCGGTTCTTTGGCATTCGGGGCATGACGCAACATATCTTTTAGTATCTTCATGCATCTCCGGCCAATAGAATCCGCTCGACCATACTTTGGCTTCGGTTCGAAAATGGCTATAGTGCCCACCGTACTCCGCCGAGTGGCACTTCCTTAGAATCTCAAGCCTCTCTTCCCTTGGCACACATCTTCTCATCACTCCATCGTTGCCAAGCTTGAAGAGGTATGGTGCATCCCAAAAATATTTCTTACTTTCGGAAATTATCTTCCTTTGAGTGTTTTTGTCTAGATGGTCGAGGGGCATCTTTCGAATTGCTCGAATGATGTCGATCATCCAAGTATCTTTATCAAGCACTCTATAGAGGTGGTCATCTCTCATTTTATCTTCTATGGGCTCTTTATCATCTTGTCCACGATTCATCCTAGACAAATGATCGGCCACAACATTCTCCACCCCCCTTTTTATCACGAATTTCAACATCAAACTCTTGGAGAAGAAGGATCCAACGAATCAAACGTGGCTTAGCTTCCTTCTTAGCCAAGAGATACTTTATAGGCTGCGTGATCGGTGTAAACAATGACTTTCGAGTTCACGATGTAAGATCTGAATTTTTCGAAAGCGAATACTACCGCTAGCAACTCTTTTTCCGTAGTGGCGTAATTTAATTGTGCCCCACTAAGAGTTTTGCTAGCGTAGTAAACGCGTGAACTCGGCCTTCCTTTCTTTGACCCAAGACCGCGCCTACGGCGTAGTCACTTGCGTCACACATGATCTCGAAAGGTTGGCTCCAATCCGGGAGGTTGGATGATGGGAGCACTCACCAAAGCATTTTTCAAGGTCCGAATGCCGCTAGACACTTCTCATCAAAGTCGAAAGCCACATCCTTTTGAAGAAGGTGCGTTAAAGGCTTAGTGATCTTCGAGAAGTCCTTTATAAATCTTCTATAGAATCCGGCATGGCCTAGAAAGCTCCTTAAGGACTTAACATCCGTAGGAGGTGGGAGTTGCTCAACCGTCTCTACCTTAGCCTTGTCCACTTCAATTGCTCCCTCGGATATAACATGTTCGAGCACTATGCCTTGCTTAACCATGAAGTGGCACTTTTCCCAATTTAAAACCAAATCTACCTCCGCACACCTTGTAAGGACCTTTTCTAAGTTTGCTAAGCAATCCATGAACGTCTTTCCGTAAACGGAAAAATCATCCATAAACACTTCAACAATTTCTTCGATGAATTCCGAAAACACGGCCATCATGCAACGTTGAAAAGAGGCGGAGCGTTGCATAGGCCGAAGGGCATCCTCCTATATGCAAACGTTCCGTAAGGACACGTAAACGTTGTCTTATGTTGATCTTAGGGTGAATAGGAATTTGCATGAACCCCCGAGTATCCATCGAGAAAGCAAAAATAAGCGTGGTTTGCTAACCTCTCGAGCATCTCGTCTATGAACGGTAGGGGGAAGTGATCTTTCTTCGTTGCTTTGTTAAGCTTACGGTAATCAATACACATCCGCCACCCGGTCATGGTTCTTTGCGGTATCAACTCGTTCTTCTCATTCTTCACCACGGTTAAACCTCCTTTCTTCGGCACACAATGTACCGGGCTCACCCATTCGCTATGCGGAACCGGGTAGATGATTCCGGCATCAAGTAACTTGATAACCTCTTTCTTTACTACCTCTCGCATGGCATGGGTTAGCCTCCTTTGGTGGTCCACTACAGGCTTACATTGGTCTTCCATTGGTATACGATGAGTGCAAAAGGCTGGGCTAATATCTTTTGAAACGACCCGAGTTTCCGCGAACGGGAACTCGACTCTCTGCACCTCCGTGATAGTCCCAGGAAGAGGCTATCACGTGCAATCCCTGTCTCAAGTGGTACAAATCCATACAACACGGGAATAAAAGAAGAATTACATAATAACATTATTACAACATCAGAGTACAACTCTTCGGCACAAGCCGGGTACAAGTCCAACGAGATCGAATCAAGAAAGGTAAAACACCTACGCGGCGGATCTACATAAGCGAAGCGTCTCCGGCTCCACGAGCAAACTCGAGCATAGGACCAGCTCTAGTCTTCACACCTTCGTCACAGAAGTTGTAGTCGTAGACGGTCACCGAGTCTGAAATGCCAGCATCTACCCGATAAGCGGGTAGGTCATGTCAGCTTCCCAACAAAGAGCAAAAGCGGTGGTTGAAACTAGTATGCATGGATAAAACCTATATTGGGCTGTAGAAAGTTATGCATGCAGCAACGCGGTAGCAACAATCAAGGTATGCAGAATAAGCAGCGAGGTCCACACGTCCGGGAGGTCCACACCCTCGAGGTCCACACCTCTGAGGTCCACACCTCCGGGGTCCGCACCCCTCAACAAGGATGTCCACACCAAAGCACTGAATCACAACCACGATCCAGCTCCCAACTCTCATCTGCGATGTGGGGCCCACCTGCTCCTATCCCCACATCTCAACGGCCACAGGCCGGGCTCACACACTCAGGGGAGAGGAGAAGCACAAGAAAAGAGTCTAGCCAGGTGAGAGATCAGAGGACTGTCCATAACCAGTGGACACGGACTATAGCTATAGGTTTAACACTGCGCGGAGGTTGTACAACCGTACCCGCCCGAGTAGAGCCGGAAACGGTGGCCGCCGTCCCAAACCCTACCATACGGCTGGAGTCCAAGTAAGTGGATAGTACCCTCCGCGTCTCCGAGTCCGGCGCGACCTCCGCCGTAGAGCTCATGCGCCGGCGAGAGGTCCCTCGAAGGCGTGGAACCCTTCCCCGGCCTCGCCGGGGCGAAGTCTTCTAAGGAGGAAAGAGCCGTCTCCCGACACGATCACACCGATCCGCCTACAGGAGGGATGCTATCCACTACGAGTCTCACCCCGCACCCCCGCCCAATACAAGGCAGGCGGTTTGTACGGTAAAAGTCCACTGAAGCAAGGTCAACTGACGATCGGTCCTTAAGGGCCGAGAGCAAGCACTCACCATCTCCATCCCGTCCGACACGCCGCTCGGGCGAGAGGCCAGATCGCATCTCCCCGTGGTAGGCGTTAACAAGTAACCAAACGGCTCGCTCCCGCCAGTAACACGTCAAGGAAGAACACACCCAGAACTCACGCTAGAACACACCGAGATCTCCCACATCTCAGTCCAAACCCAGAGAACCATCCATAATCAAGCAACAAAAGTATGGATGGTTGGTATATGGGACTAGCTAGGGGTCTGTAGCTAGCCCCGGGGTAGGTAAAGCAAGGAATCAGGATATATCAAATAACAAGGCAAGGCTAATCAAATGGCTATGCATTCCTTCAAATCAAGTAACATAAATATAGCACTAGCAACTAATAGCATGCATGGGTTCTACATGGTTGGGAGTGACATGACACCTGCGCGGTAGTCGTCGTAGAGTAGTAGAGGTTGAGCGTCCTCTCGGGCAAAGTCGAGGTAGTCGTGTCTCCTCAGACGTCGCAGCTCGGGTCTTCAACAAGAACACAAGCCTACACGAGATGCGACGTGGAAATAAATAACGAGTATTCATCTAATGCAAAAACATCAATAAGAACCGATTTAGAAGATCCAAATAAACTCCGGAGTAAATGCAAGCGACCTTTGGTTTAATTAATGAAAATAAAGCAATCGGTTTTAAAACAAAAGTAGTTTAAGCAACTAGTTTTATATACTAGTAAACGGGGTAGGATCAAGAGTTAGTTCAAAGTTAGCTTTCGGGTCTTACGGCTAGGATCTTAGGTAATCGAGCACGCAAGCGGGGAAAGCGGAGAGAGGCCGAGATCAAGCACTTGCTAGGTTTGAGCTCTTGGATGGTCAAAGCGGTAGCACGAAGGGTGATGAAAGCGAGAGCGAAGCAAAGATAACTAGAAAAGGCATTATCATGCCAAGACATGCGGCGACGGCTCGGACGGGATGATAGGATCATTTTGTGACTGTCATCGGGCGGCGGTGAGGTAAAGTGTGTTTAAGAGCGCTACGAGGCATGTACTGATGATGCGGCAACGTCCATGGCAAGGCAGCTAGGTTGCGGCTCGGGGTTGCCGAGCGTGAAGCAGCAAAGAGGGAAGGCAAAGGTGTAGAAAAGGTAGGCGATGAGATAGTGGGGTAGGATTCCTGTACGTGGCACGCCAATGGTTAGTTGCGGGGCTCCGGCGTCCCAGACCCACATTAGCACAACGGCGGGCGGCGGCCACGAATTCTACCCCAAGAACGCGGGGCGAAAAGGGGCTCGGTTCAAGGGCAAGAGCGGGTAAGGATAGGGTAGCAGTGAGCGTCTCAAAATTATGAAACCAACGCAAGTGGTTGCATAATTTTCGGAGCTCCGGATAATTAGATAAGAATTTTCAAAGATAAAAGGTTTTATAAATTAATTTCCAGATTTATTTATAAAAGAGAGAAGGATTTTTCATTTTTTTAAAAAAAGAAATAACATCAGCATGACATCATCGTAACGTCATCGTCACTGATGGTGGGCCGAAATTGGGTCCAAAGTGTTAGTGGCCCAATGGGCCGAAAGAGTTAGTGGGCCGAATTCAGCCCACAGGACTTAGCATCTTGGGCCAAAAGGAGAAAGTCCGCTCGTTCACCCTGCAGAAAAGAACCAGAATTCAAAGATTAAAAAGGAAAAGGGCCGAAGTGGGCCTTGTTGGGTTAGTCGGCCCATGCTCCGATCAGGTCCCCACCGGAGAAGTCTGGTGGCGCCCCTCGAAGTTTTCTGGAGCGCAGGGCACCGCCTTGTCCCGCGTGCGTGCGTCGGCGCGTTCCCGCCGCGGCCCCGGCGGCGACGGCGGCGGCGCTTTGACGGTCGCGAGGCTCCCGAAACGCGAGCAAGCAAAGCTCGAGAATCCCTTGGGGCATGCGGTTATCTCCGCGCCGCTTCGGCTCTGGGGAGTGCCTGGGGGCGTAACGCGGAGCGCGACACGGCGGCGCTCTCGGCGTGAGCCAGAGACGACGGCGTTCGCGAGGGTAAGCAGCGGCGGCGTCTCAGTGAAACGGCAAGCGGCGGAAGTTAGCAGATGCAGTGCAGGTGCTTCGGCGTTCACATGGGCGTGTTCACCAAAGCCCCTTGCGCGGGTTCAGTTCTAACCTGGCCGTGAAGTGGCCGACCGTCGCGCGGGTCCTCGGCGGGCCGAGTCCATGGCGCGTCGCTCAACACGGCGGCAAAACGGTCACGGGACGCAGCGTCTGTGCTCATGGGGGTGAACACTTGGGTGTGCACGCGGGCTCACACACTCACACGAGCGTGGCGACGAGTCAGGTTCACGTGCACGAGCAGGCACGCAGCGCGGCGGCGCTCCGGCGTGTCGCGGCGGAAACGATAGAGGCGGGTTAGTGGCCTACGGCCAGCCTGCTCGTGCCGGGGTGCACGGCGGCGTCGGGGAGATGGGTTCTCGGGAAAAGCAGCTCGATGGCCGGGCACAGACAGGATGTTCACAGGTTGGCTCGATGGTCAACACAAGCAAGCAGGGTGGTAGCTTGGACGGCCAACAGAGGCAACAAGGAAAGCAAGCACGTGAAGTTCTTGGCTTTTACACAAAACGTCGAGCAGGTTCTGGGCATGCCAAGGCTGCACCTCCGACATGCCTTCCAAGGTTCCAGTGGCCAGGGGAAAACAAAGATAGCACGGCTCGACGGCCGGTGTCACAGGCAGGCAAAAGAAAGGCAAAACGGAGACGATTTGGGGACGTGCTGCTCACCGGCGGACTCGAGGGGTTTCAAGGCGACGCGAGGAGTCATCGTGGCCGTGACGGCTTGGCGCAGTGCAGCGCGGTGCAGACCGGCGTTCGTGGTTCGTCTAGCGGCCGGACTACGTCGTACACGGAATCGTCGACTTTAACTTCTTGGGCGGGCGATGGTCATCGGGCGATGGGAGGAACGGCGGTTCACCGGCTTGGCCTCCAATCACGGGTGGTCGTCGTGGGTAGCATCAAACAACCAAGCAACGCATCAGCTCTGGATGAAAAGAGTCTGGCAGCAAGGTACAAGGCCATCGGTGGAGAACAAGCAAGAGAAAGGGCTACAGGTTCGTGCATCTCACCTCATCGGCATAACATCGAGCATGTCATGGGCAAGGTGGAAGCCAAGAGCGTGGTGAGGTGCACGGCGGCGTCTTGCTCAGCTCTGCTCTGGGCATCCACAGAGGTGTTGTTCCCGGCGGTGGCCACCTCGGGCGCGCGATCTTCGAGGGCATCGGTGTGCCCGACGACTAGGCGTCGGCTCGACGCGTTCCTGAGCTCCAGCGCGGCGCGAAGCTCCTGCTCCAGGGCGACGGCGCGGGTGGTGAAGATGTGGCCGGCTCGATTCCTCTGCTCTCCTAATCTCTTCTCCTTCTAGCTCCCCCCGCGTGGATGTGTCTTGGGGAAACAAGATGGGGCATGCGGTCGTTGGCCGGGCGCGTGGTAAAGGAAGGGGGGGGCCGCGCGCGCAGCGTGGAGCGAGAGAAGCGCACGCGAGGGCAAGAGGGCCTAGCGGCGGCGGCTTGGGGATTTTATAGCACGGACCTAGGGTTCACCGGGGGCGGGGGCGGACGGCCGGATGGGCGCCCGTACACGAACGCCGAGATGCTCCCGCGCGCAGGCGGCCGGGATGCGACGTCCTGTCGCTCTCACGTGCGGGTCCCAGCCTGGGCGAGTGCGTGAGAGGAGGAGGTGTCCAGGTGGGCCAGGGACCTCCGGGCGCAGTGGCGTGTGAACCACGCGCGGCCGCGGTGGTCCTCCTGTGCGACGGAACGGAGAAATCAGATGAGCGGCGGGTGCATCCCTGCGGTGGAAGAAGAGAAAGCAGGGAAGGAGGCACCTGACGCGCGGGCCCGGTTGGTCAGAGAAAGAAGGGAAAGAAGGAGGCTGGTGGATTGGGCCAGATCGGTGGGCCGGTTAGCTGGGCCTTGCGCAGGGTTGCTCCGAGGACGATTGGGCTTCGGTCCGGTCTGGAAAAGGTTGAGGGGCATCTAGTAGACTTCGGGTACAGAATTAGGGCCCAAGCTAGCAGTCACCTTTTGAGATAGGTTTTGAAAATAGTTTGATTTATATTTTGAATATAGTTTGAATTTGAATTACTTCCAAATTCAAACTCCACACCATTGAACTCCAAATAAAATCCGAGAAGTCTAACTGACATTTATACCATAATTTGAAAATAATTTTTATATGCTTTATTTTAATACGAAGTTTGAGATGAGAGGCTAGCAAATTGGGATAAAATTTGGTAGCACACAAGTTCAAACAAAAAGTTTTAAGTTTTTGCGAAAATTCACACATGGGAAAACAATCAAATTTCTGGGATGTTACATTCTACCCCCCTCACGAGAATCTCGTCCTCGAGATTTAAGCTCGAACCCGGTGTGGTGAGGGTCTTCACTTCGGTATGCCTTCTGTTTCCTCTTTATGTTCATCTTCCCAATGTTGATGAATTTCGACGTGTTTATTTCACTTCTTCAGATGGACCTTCTCGACAAAATCGCATCTATTTTACTCATGCTTATCTAGCAAACTCAAGAGACTTGGTTCGTGATAACTCTTAGGAATACCATCAAAGCTTAATTA
The DNA here is from genome assembly GCA_947561735.1 of Cenchrus americanus. Lineage (NCBI taxonomy): Eukaryota > Viridiplantae > Streptophyta > Magnoliopsida > Poales > Poaceae > Cenchrus > Cenchrus americanus. The sequence continues at coordinate 120,454,689 of OX387242.1, read as the reverse complement.
ATTCCTCAGAATGTCCGCAGTTATTGTATCTTTAAGGATTGGTTCACTTGCACAACCTTAGTGTAGATCACGATCCTTTACCATTCCTTTGAGTTACTCCTCATGATGGTATTCTCACCTTTAGGTATCCTGGAAATATTCATAGCTTCATGGCTTTGCCATGCTTATTCAACAATTGCAAATAATGTCACCCGTTTAAGTGAGCAATTTTCCTCACTTTTGCTCATGACCTCTTACTATTTTTTTTTCCAATCGGGTGGTGGGTTCCAACTGCGAGGCTGAACAAATAACTGGAGTCCAGTAGTTGTCGGAGTAATTCTCCATCCCACTAGTTCAATCTACGGTGTCTAGTAAAGACTCTTTACTATTGGTTAATTCCGAAAGTGGGATCGGCCGATTCCAATCTCACTCCAGTTATCAACCTCGTAATTCCTTTAGATACCCTCTAGGCATCCTATTCCAGAAGCACGACTTGTGGTGCACAGCTGTTTATTGCTTACATAGTAGTTCCAAAGCAACTGCGTAGGGGTGTAAGATGGATTAATCCAAATAAAATGACTCTAGGATGAATGCTCGTGTAGTGCAAATCTTATATCCTTTGAGTTAGTCATCCGAATCAAATCCAAAACCTCAACAATACCTTCCATGGAGAGGTACTGTCTACTTAGGGCTGATCCCTTGTTCATGGATTCATTACCTCTGAATACATGGTCGGGGCGCAACTCCATAAAATCTGCGTGATTGTCCATCCGTGGAGAGTTTGATGCGCTTATATCCACTCTCTCGATATCTTGGGTTGTCTTGTGATATGTTAACCACTCTCGCCGATAAATCCATTTCCAAGATATGAGGTTACCATGTTCCTTCGAGTCTCCACTTGGGTCAATCCGCGGTTAGGCGAAGAACCTTATCGGCAAACTCTGTATTCCGTTAGCAGATTCCAAAGGCGGACGTTCATAAGGTACCTTACGGAAACTAAAGTACTCGAATAAAATCTCCCATGTTGGTTGTTGTTCCATATGGAGTACTTCATCTTTATCTGATAATTGAGTTCCGATTGGAATTATCCAAAATGCGTTGATGTCATCTAGGGTACTCAATTGATCTTAACCAATGTATGCCCCCATAACAGTACTTGCAGTTCCGGGCTTCAAAGGTTGCAAATTCTTGAGGTACTCATTTTCTGATTTACGAACTCGAGTCCAATGTTCATAGGGTATCTCATCCAAAGACTTGGTCTACTTGGCCGAGGTTGCAAGAAATCCCTCATGTCTTCTGAAGTTTGACCTTATTAAGTTGGCTTGAGCACATCGCTCTTCGCTCTGTTACCTTGATCTTGCAGGATGGGGAGCTATGGTCTCTAAAGGATTCATCTAAAGATCTAGCAAGCATAAGCACTCAATACAATTACACACAATCATGAAGAGGCATAACAACAATAAGACCAAAAAGATCCAACCACTCAAGCAATGCACCGAAACAAATGTGTACCTCGAGGCTGACTCCTAAGACCTTCGAGGTTACACCGGCGTAAGCATACTAGTATATCGTGGGCACTTGAGGGATTTTCCCTAATGTTAGTTATACAACACTTAAAAGAACGCATGCCATCTGGTGTTTCGGCACTAATCTTTCCGAAGTAAGTTGGTGGAACTCTTCTTCATGCTGGCTCTCATGGCTTTGTCCGTTGAAGAAAAGGGGGTACTCTATATTAATTGTTGTATCCATGCCCCTTGTTCCACATTCATTCATCTTATTCCAGTCATCGACCCTGGCAGAGCATCCAAGTTTCATATTGCTTACCGAGGGGAAAGTCTGTTGGGTCAATTATCCAGCTGTTATTCCGAGTATGTGATGCTCGCTTGTAAGTTGATGCTAACTAGACTGTTCAACCCATTGGTCGCCTCATGTAGCTGCAACTCATTATGATATCTTAATCCTTCGTGACTCGGCTATCCGTATAGCTTCGAGCCTTTGGATCTTCATCCAACTGCTGAGCTACAGGCATATCAGGAATCTTCGACTCCTGCATCCAAGCTTATGTGTGCTAGTTCCATATAGTGCATCCAATTTATGTATGTTGGCACACTAAAACTTAAAGTCTTAACTCCTCATTGTCCTCGGAGTTGGGCATCTTGGGTTATCCAAGCTCTGTTCCGAGCAAATGGTGGAAGGGTGCAGCCTGTCTGTTGTAGGTTCATCTGTCGCAGACTTCATGTATCACGGGGCAATCTAATCATTCCCCGGTGGATTTAGTTCCAAAGTAGAGACATCCGGGTTGACGTAACATGACACTGATGAGTCAGCAGGGATAATCCAATTGAGTCCTGTAGATTCAGCTTCATCTCGTCCCCGTACTCCATCTTCATAGTTGTCACTGTCGTAGTTGTCTTTCCCTTGTATCAGACGCCGTTCCGTAGAGTTGCAAGCATGTGACATCAGTTGTTCTCCTTAGATCACCAACCGCGTAGAGGGGTTGTTAGTGAGTCGGTTAGTGAGAAATCAAGGATGTAATAGTAGATTTCAAGGGGTTTATATAGAAATCAAGAAGAATATACTCAAACAAGAATGTTTAGGCTGTCCTAAACTATCGACCATTGCTAGGGCTCGTCCTACGGTCAAGTACGGCTCTGATACCACCTGAAACAACCCGAGTTTCCGCGAACGGGAACTCGACTCTCTGCACCTCCGTGATAGTCCCAGGAAGAGGCTATCACGTGCAATCCCTGTCTCAAGTGGTACAAATCCATACAACACGGGAATAAAAGAAGAATTACATAATAACATTATTACAACATCAGAGTACAACTCTTCGGCACAAGCCGGGTACAAGTCCAACAGGACTGAATCAAGAAAGGTAAAACACCTACGCAGCGGATCTACATAAGCGAAGCGTCTCCGGCTCCACGGAGCAAACTCGAGCATAGGACCGGCTCTAGTCTTCACACCTTCGTCACAGAAGTTGTAGTCGTAGACGGTCACCGAGTCTGAAATGCCAGCATCTACCCGATAAGCGGGTAGGTCATGTCAGCTTCCCAACAAAGAGCAAAAGCGGTGGTTGAAACTAGTATGCATGGATAAAACCTATATTGGGTCGTAGAAAGTTATGCATGCGAGGCAACGCGGTAGCAACAATCAAGGTATGCGAGAATAATCGGCGAGGTCCACACCTCCGGGAGGTCCACACCCTCGAGGTCCACACCTCCGAGGTCCACACCTCCGGGTCCGCACCCCTCAACAAGGATGTCCACACCAAAGCACCGAATCACAACCACGATCCGGCTCCCAACTCTCATCCGCGATGTGGGGCCCACCCGCTCCTATCCCCACATCTCAACGGCCACGAGCCGGGCTCACACACTCGGGGGGAGAGGAGAAGCACAAGAAAAGAGTCTAGCCAGGTGAGAGATCGGAGGAGGCGTCCATAACCAGTGGACACGGACTATAGCTATAGGTTTAACACTCTGCAGAGGTTGTACAACTGTACCCGCCCGAGTAGAGCCGGAAACGGTGGCCGCCGTCCCAAACCCTACCATACGGCTGGAGTCCAAGTAAGTGGATAGTACCCTCCTGCGTCTCCGAGTCTGGCGCAGCCTCCGCTGTAGAGCTCATGCGCGCCGAGAGGTCCCTCGAAGCTGTGGAACCCTTCCCCGGCCTCGCCGGGGCGAAGTCTTCTAAGGAGGAAAGAGCGCGTCTCCCCGACACGATCACACCGATCCGCCTACGGGAGGGATGCTATCCACTACGAGTCTCACCCCGCACCCCCCGCCCAATACAAGGCGGGCGGTTTGTACGGTAAAAGTCCACCGAAACAAGGTCAAGCGACGATCGGTCCTTAAGGGCCGAGAGCAAGCACTCACCATCTCCATCCCGTCCGACACGCCGCTCGGGCGAGAGGCCAGATCGCATCTCCCCGTGGTAGGCGTTCACAAGTAACCAAACGGCTCGCTCCCGCCAGTAACACGTCAAGGAAGAACACACCCAGAACTCACGCTAGAACACACCGAGATCTCCCACATCTCAGTCCAAACCCAGAGAACCATCCATAATCAAGCAACAAAAGTATGGATGGTTGGTATATGGGACTAGCTAGGGGTTTGTAGCTAGCCCCGGGGTAGGTAAAGCAAGGAATCAGGATATATCAAATAACAAGGCAAGGCTAATCAAATGGCTATGCATTCCTTCAAATCAAGTAACATAAATATAGCACTAGCAACTAATAGCATGCATGGGTTCTACATGGTTGGGAGTGACATGACACACCGCGGTAGTCGTCGTAGAGTAGTAGAGGTTGAGCGTCCTCTCGGGCAAAGTCGAGGTAGTCGTGTCTCCTCAGACGTCGCAGCTCGGGTCTTCAACAAGAACACAAGCCTACACGAGATGCGACGTGGAAATAAATAACGAGTATTCATCTAATGCAAAAACATCAATAAGAACCGATTTAGAAGATCCAAATAAACTCCAGAGTAAATGCAAGCAGCACTGGTTTAATTAATGAAAATAAAGCAATCGGTTTTAAAACAAAAGTAGTTTAAGCAACTAGTTTTATATACTAGTAAACAGGGTAGGATCAAGAGTTAGTTCAAAGTTAGCTTTCGGGTCTTACGGCTAGGATCTTAGGTAATCGAGCCTGCAAGCAGGAAAGCGGAGAGGCTGAGATCAAGCACTTGCTAGGTTTGAGCTCTTGGATGGTCAAAGCGGTAGCACGAAGGGTGATGAAAGCAGAGCGAAGCAAAGATAACTAGAAAAGGCATTATCATGCCAAGACATGCGGCGACAGCTCAGACGGGATGATAGGATCATTTTGTGACTGTCATCGGGCGGCGGTGAGGTAAAGTGTGTTTAAGAGCGCTACGAGGCATGTACTGATGATGCGGCAACGTCCATGGCAAGGCAGCTAGGTTGCGGCTCGGGGTTGCCGAGCGTGAAGCAGCAAAGAGGGAAGGCAAAGGTGTAGAAAAGGTAGGCGATGAGATAGTGGGGTAGGATTCCTGTACGTGGCACGCCAATGGTTAGTTGCGGGGCTCCGGCGTCCCAGACCCACATTAGCACACTGGCGGGCAGCGGCCACGAATTCTACCCCAAGAACGCGGGGCGAAAAGGGGCTCGGTTCAAGGGCAAGAGCGGGTAAGGATAGGGTAGCAGTGAGCGTCTCAAAATTATGAAACCAACGCAAGTGGTTGCATAATTTTCGGAGCTCCGGATAATTAGATAAGAATTTTCAAAGATAAAAGGTTTTATAAATTAATTTCCAGATTTATTTATAAAAGAGAGAAGGATTTTTCATTTTTTTAAAAAAAGAAATAACATCAGCATGACATCATCGTAACGTCATCGTCACTGATGGTGGGCCGAAATTGGGTCCAAAGTGTTAGTGGCCCAATGGGCCGAAAGAGTTAGTGGGCCGAATTCAGCCCACAGGACTTAGCATCTTGGGCCAAAAGGAGAAAGTCCGCTCGTTCACCCTGCAGAACCAGAATTCAAAGATTAAAAAGGAAAAGGGCCGAAGTGGGCCTTGTTGGGTTAGTCGGCCCATGCTCCGATCAGGTCCCCACCGGAGAAGTCTGGTGGCGCCCCTCGAAGTTTTCTGGAGCGCAGGGCACCGCCTTGTCCCGCGTGCGTGCGTCGGCGCGTTCCCGCCGCGGCCCCGGCGGCGACGGCGGCGGCGCTTTGACGGTCGCGAGGCTCCCGAAACGCGAGCAAGCAAAGCTCGAGAATCCCTTGGGGCATGCGGTTATCTCCGCGCCGCTTCGGCTCTGGGGAGTGCCTGGGGGCGTAACGCGGAGCGCGACACGGCGGCGCTCTCGGCGTGAGCCGGGAGACGACGGCGTTCGCGAGGGGTAGCGGCGGCGGCGTCTCGGTGAGGCGGCAAGCGGCGGAAGTTAGCGGATGCGGTGCGGGTGCTTCGGCGTTCACATGGGCGTGTTCACCAAAGCCCCTTGCGCGGGTTCGGTTCTAACCGGCCGTGAAGTGGCCGACCGTCGCGCGGGTCCTCGGCGGGCCGAGTCCATGGCGCGTCGCTCAACACGGCGGCAAAACGGTCACGGGACGCAGCGTCTGTGCTCATGGGGGTGAACACTTGGGTGTGCACGCGGGCTCACACACTCACACGAGCGTGGCGACGAGTCGTGTTCACGTGCACGAGCGAGGCACGCAGCGCGGCGGCGCTCCGGCGTGTCGCGGCGGAAACGATAGAGGCGGGTTAGTGGCCTACGGCCAGCCTGCTCGTGCCGGGGTGCACGGCGGCGTCAGGGAGATGGGTTCCTGCAGAAAAGCAGCTCGATGGCCGGGCACAGACAGGATGTTCACAGGTTGGCTCGATGGTCAACACAAGCAAGCAGGGTGGTAGCTTGGACGGCCAACAGAGGCAACAAGGAAAGCAAGCACGTGAAGTTCTTGGCTTTTACACAAAACGTCGAGCAGGTTCTGGGCATGCCAAGGCTGCACCTCCGACATGCCTTCCAAGGTTCCAGTGGCCAGGGGAAAACAAAGATAGCACGGCTCGACGGCCGGTGTCACAGGCAGGCAAAAGAAAGGCAAAACGGAGACGATTTGGGGACGTGCTGCTCACCGGCGGACTCGAGGGGTTTCAAGGCGACGCAGGGAGTCATCGTGGCCGTGACGGCTTGGCGCAGTGCAGCGCGGTGCAGACCGGCGTTCGTGGTTCGTCTAGCGGCCGGACTACGTCGTACACGGAATCGTCGACTTTAACTTCTTGGGCGGCTGATGGTCATCGGGCGATGGGAGGAACGGCGGTTCCACCGGCTCGGCCTCCAATCACGGGTGGTCGTCGTGGGTAGCATCAAACAACCAAGCAACGCATCGGCTCCGGATGAAAAGAGTCTGGCAGCAAGGTACAAGGCCATCGGTGGACAACAAGCAAGAGAAAGGGCTACAGGTTCGTGCATCTCACCTCATCGGCATAACATCGAGCATGTCATGGGCAAGGTGGAAGCCAAGAGCGTGGTGAGGTGCACGGCGGCGTCTTGCTCAGCTCTGCTCTGGGCATCCACAGAGGTGTTGTTCCCGGCGGTGGCCACCTCGGGCGCGCGATCTTCGAGGGCATCGGCGTGCCCGACGACTAGGCGTCGGCTCGACGCGCTCTTGAGCTCCAGCGTGGCGCGAAGCTCCTGCTCCAGGGCGACGGCGCGGGTGGTGAAGATGTGGCCGGCTCGATTCCTCTGCTCTCCTAATCTCTTCTCCTTCTAGCTCCCCCTGCGTGGATGTGCTGGGGAAACAAGATGGGGCATGCGGTTGTTGCTGGGCGCGTGGTAAAGGAAGGGGGGGCCGCTGCGCAGAGCGTGGAGCAGAGAAGCGGCACGCAGGGCAAGAGGGCCTAGCGGCGGCGGCTTGGGGATTTTATAGCACAGACCTAGGGTTCACCAGGGGCGCAGGGCGGACGGCTGGATGGGCGCCCGTACACGAACGCCGAGATGCTCCCGCGTGCAGGCGGCCGGGATGCGACGTCCTGTCGCTCTCACGTGCGGGTCCCAGCCTGGGCGAGTGCGTGAGAGGCGGAGGTGTCCATGTGGGCCAGGGACCTCCGGGCGCAGTGGCGTGTGAACCACGCGCGGCCGCGGTGGTCCTCCTGTGCGACGGAACGGAGAAATCAGATGAGCGGCGGGTGCATCCCTGCGGTGGAAGAAGAGAAAGCAGGGAAGGAGGCACCTGACGCGCGGGCCGGTTGGTCGGAGAAAGAAGGGAAAGAAGGAGGGCCGGTGGATTGGGCCGGATCGGTGGGCCGGTTGGGCGGGCCTTGCGCGGGGGTTGCTCCGAGGACGATTGGGCTTCGGTCCGTCCGGGAAAAGGTTGAGGGGCATCTAGTAGACTTCGGGTACAGAATTAGGGCCCAAGCTAGCAGTCACCTTTTGAGATAGGTTTTGAAAATAGTTTGATTTATATTTTGAATATAGTTTGAATTTGAATTACTTCCAAATTCAAACTCCACACCATTGAACTCCAAATAAAATCCGAGAAGTCCAACTCACATTTATACCATAATTTGAAAATAATTTTTATATGCTTTATTTTAATACGAAGTTTGAGATGAGAGGCTAGCAAATTGGGATAAAATTTGGTAGCACACAAGTTCAAACAAAAAGTTTTAAATTTTTGCGAAAATTCACACATGGGAAAACAATCAAATTTCTGGGATGTTACATTCTACCCCCCTCACGAGAATCTCGTCCTCGAGATTTAAGCTCGAACCCGGTGTGGTGAGGGTCTTCACTTCGGTATGCCTTCTGTTTCCTCTTTATGTTCATCTTCCCAATGTTGATGAATTTCGACGTGTTTATTTCACTTCTTCAGATGGACCTTCTCGACAAAATCGCATCTATTTTACTCATGCTCATCTAGCAAACTCAAGAGATTTGGTTCGTGATAACTCTTAGGAATACCATCAAAGCTTAATTAATTCCTCAGAATGTCCGCAGTTATTGTATCTTTAAGGATTGGTTCACTTGCACAACCTTAGTGTAGATCACGATCCTTTACCATTCCTTTGAGTTACTCCTCATGATGGTATTCTCACCTTTAGGTATCCTGGAAATATTCATAGCTTCATGGCTTTGCCATGCTTATTCAACAATTGCAAATAATGTCACCCGTTTAAGTGAGCAATTTTCCTCACTTTTGCTCATGACCTCTTACTATTTTTTTTCCAATCGGGTGGTGGGTTCCAACTGCGAGGTTGAACAAATAACTGGAGTCCAGTAGTTGTCGGAGTAATTCTCCATCCCACTAGTTCAATCTACGGTGTCTAGTAAAGACTCTTTACTATTGGTTAATTCCGAAAGTGGGATCGGCCGATTCCAATCTCACTCCAGTTATCAACCTCGTAATTCCTTTAGATACCCTCTAGGCATCCTATTCCGGAAAGCACGACTTGTGGTGCACAAATTTCGTTTATTGCTTACATAGTAGTTCCAAAGCAATCGCGTAGGGGTGTAAGATGGATTAATCCAAATAAAATGACTCTAGGATGAATGCTCGTGTAGTGCAAATCTTATATCCTTTGAGTTAGTCATCCGAATCAAATCCAAAACCTCAACAATACCTTCCATGGAGAGGTACTGTCTACTTAGGGCTGATCCCTTGTTCATGGATTCATTACCTCTCGAATACATGGTCGGGGCGCAACTCCATAAAATGCGTGATTGTCCATCCGTGGAGAGTTTGATGCGCTTATATCCACTCTCTCGATATCTTGGGTTGTCTTGTGATATGTTAACCACTCTCGCCGATAAATCCATTTCCAAGATATGAGGTTACCATGTTCCTTCGAGTCTCCACTTGGGTCAATCCGCGGTTAGGCGAAGAACCTTATCGGCAAACTCTGTATTCCGTTAGCAGATTCCAAAGGCGGACGTTCATAAGGTACCTTACGGAAACTAAAGTACTCGAATAAAATCTCCCATGTTGGTTGTTGTTCCATATGGAGTACTTCATCTTTATCTGATAATTGAGTTCCGATTGGAATTATCTAAAATGCGTTGATGTCATCTAGGGTACTCAATTGATCTTAACCAATGTATGCCCCCATAACAGTACTTGCAGTTCCGGGCTTCAAAGGTTGCAAATTCTTGAGGTACTCATTTTCTGATTTACGAACTCGAGTCCAATGTTCATAGGGTATCTCATCCAAAGACTTGGTCTACTTGGCCGAGGTTGCAAGAAATCCCTCATGTCTTCTGAAGTTTGACCTTATTAAGTTGGCTTGAGCACATCGCTCTTCGCTCTGTTACCTTGATCTTGCAGGATGGGGAGCTATGGTCTCTAAAGGATTCATCTAAAGATCTAGCAAGCATAAGCACTCAATACAATTACACACAATCATGAAGAGGCATAACAACAATAAGACCAAAAAGATCCAACCACTCAAGCAATGCACCGAAACAAATGTGTACCTCGAGGCTGACTCCTAAGACCTTCGAGGTTACACCGGCGTAAGCATACTAGTATATCGTGGGCACTTGAGGGATTTTCCCTAATGTTAGTTATACAACACTTAAAAGAACGCATGCCATCTGGTGTTTCGGCACTAATCTTTCCGAAGTAAGTTGGTGGAACTCTTCTTCATGCTGGCTCTCATGGCTTTGTCCGTTGAAGAAAAGGGGGTACTCTATATTAATTGTTGTATCCATGCCCCTTGTTCCACATTCATTCATCTTATTCCAGTCATCGACCCTGGCAGAGCATCCAAGTTTCATATTGCTTACCGAGGGGAAAGTCTCGTTGGGTCAATTATCCAAATTGTTATTCCGAGTATGTGATGCTCGCTTGTAAGTTGATGCTAACTAGGCTTGTTCAACCCATTGGTCGCCTCATGTAGCCGCAACTCATTATGATATCTTAATCCTTCGTGACTCGGCTATCCGTATAGCTTCGAGCCTTTGGATCTTCATCCAAGCTGCCGAGCTACGGGCATATCGGGAATCTTCGACTCCGCATCCAAGCTTATGTGTGCTAGTTCCATATAGTGCATCCAATTTATGTAGGTTGGCACACTAAAACTTAAAGTCTTAACTCCTCATTGTCCTCGGAGTTGGGCATCTTGGGTTATCCAAGCTCTGTTCCGAGCAAATGGTGGAAGGGTGCAGCCTGTCTGTTGTAGGTTCATCTGTCGCAGACTTCATGTATCACGGGGCAATCTAATCATTCCCCGGTGGACTTAGTTCCAAAGTAGAGACATCCGGGTTGACGTAACATGACACTGATGAGTCAGCAGGGATAATCCAATTGAGTCCTGTAGATTCAGCTTCATCTCGTCCCCGTACTCCATCTTCATAGTTGTCACTGTCGTAGTTGTCTTTCCCTTGTATCAGACGCCGTTCCGTAGAGTTGCAAGCATGTGACATCAGTTGTTCTCCTTAGATCACCAACCGCGTAGAGGGGTTGTTAGTGAGTCGGTTAGTGAGAAATCAAGGATGTAATAGTAGATTTCAAGGGGTTTATATAGAAATCAAGAAGAATATACTCAAACAAGAATGTTTAGGCTGTCCTAAACTATCGACCATTGCTAGGGCTCGTCCTACGGTCAAGTACGGCTCTGATACCACCTGAAACGACCCGAGTTTCCGCGAACGGGAACTCGACTCTCTGCACCTCCGTGATAGTCCCAGGAAGAGGCTATCACGTGCAATCCCTGTCTCAAGTGGTACAAATCCATACAACACGGGAATAAAAGAAGAATTACATAATAACATTATTACAACATCGAGTACAACTCTTCGGCACAAGCGGTACAAGTCCAACGAGACCGAATCAAGAAAGGTAAAACACCTACGCGGCGGATCTACATAAGCGAAGCGTCTCCGGCTCCACGGGCAAACTCGAGCATAGGACCGGCTCTAGTCTTCACACCTTCGTCACGAAGTTGTAGTCGTAGACGGTCACCGAGTACGAAATGCCGCATCTACCCGATAAGCGGGTAGGTCATGTCGGCTTCCCAACAAAGAGCAAAAGCGGTGGTTGAAACTAGTATGCATGGATAAAACCTATATTGGGCTGTAGAAAGTTATGCATGCAGCAACGCGGTAGCAACAATCAAGGTATGCAGAATAAGCAGCGAGGTCCACACCTCCGGGAGGTCCACACCCTCAAGGTCCACACCTCTGAGGTCCACACCTCCGGGGTCCGCACCCCTCAACAAGGATGTCCACACCAAAGCACTGAATCACAACCACGATCCAGCTCCCAACTCTCATCTGCGATGTGGGGCCCACCTGCTCCTATCCCCACATCTCAACGGCCACAGGCCGGGCTCACACACTCAGGGGAGAGGAGAAGCACAAGAAAAGAGTCTAGCCAGGTGAGAGATCAGAGGACTGTCCATAACCAGTGGACACGGACTATAGCTATAGGTTTAACACTGCGAGAGGTTGTACAACTGTACCCGCCCGAGTAGAGCTGGAAACGGTGGCCGCCGTCCCAAACCCTACCATACGGCTGGAGTCCAAGTAAGTGGATAGTACCCTCCTGCTTCTCCGAGTCTGGCGCAGCCTCCGCTGTAGAGCTCATACTGCCAGCGAGAGGTCCCTCGAAGCTGTGGAACCCTTCCCCGGCTCGACGCGCTCTTGAGCTCCAGCGCGGCGCGAAGCTCCGGCTCCAGGGCGACGGCGCGGGTGGTGAAGATGTGGCCGGCTCGATTCCTCTGCTCTCCTAATCTCTTCTCCTTCTAGCTCCCCCTGCGTGGATGTGCTGGGGAAACAAGATGGGGCATGCGGCTGTTGCTGGGCGCGTGGTAAAGGAAGGGGGGGGCCGCCGCGCGCAGCGTGGAGCGAGAGAAGCGGCACGCGGGGGCAAGAGGGCCTAGCGGCGGCGGCTTGGGGATTTTATAGCACGGACCTAGGGTTCACCGGGGGCGCGGGGGCGGACGGCCGGATGGGCGCCCGTACACGAACGCCGAGATGCTCCCCGCGCGCGGCGGCGGGATGCGACGTCCGTCGCTCTCACGTGCGGGTCCCGGCCGGGCGAGTGCGTGAGAGGCGGAGGTGTCCAGGTGGGCCAGGGACCTCCGGGCGCAGTGGCGTGTGAACCACGCGCGGCCGCGGTGGTCCTCCTGTGCGACGGAACGGAGAAATCAGATGAGCGGCGGGTGCATCCCTGCGGTGGAAGAAGAGAAAGCAGGGAAGGAGGCACCTGACGCGCGGGCCCGGTTGGTCAGAGAAAGAAGGGAAAGAAGGAGGCTGGTGGATTGGGCCAGATCGGTGGGCCGGTTAGCTGGGCCTTGCGCGAGGGTTGCTCCGAGGACGATTGGGCTTCGGTCCGGTCTGGAAAAGGTTGAGGGGCATCTAGTAGACTTCGGGTACAGAATTAGGGCCCAAGCTAGCAGTCACCTTTTGAGATAGGTTTTGAAAATAGTTTGATTTATATTTTGAATATAGTTTGAATTTGAATTACTTCCAAATTCAAACTCCACACCATTGAACTCCAAATAAAATCCGAGAAGTCCAACTCACATTTATACCATAATTTGAAAATAATTTTTATATGCTTTATTTTAATACGAAGTTTGAGATGAGAGGCTAGCAAATTGGGATAAAATTTGGTAGCACACAAGTTCAAACAAAAAGTTTTAAATTTTTGCGAAAATTCACACATGGGAAAACAATCAAATTTCTGGGATGTTACACCTTTGAGATCATTAATTGAATATCCAATCACATTCCTATGTTTTTTTAATAAAATCAGCAACGCTTCATTTTCTTCGGGGCTCAACTCGTCGCTCACAATGACTGGATAAGTTTTGTCTGGGCCCAAAAATTCATATTTTAATCCCTTGGGCAAAGGTTTAAGGTCTACTTCGGGCACTTGTGGCTCCTCGGGTTTGATTTCTCCTATGTCTTCGAACTTCTCTTCCTCCACGCTACCGTCATGCGGCTCTAAGCCTTTTGTCACTTCCTCTAGTTCTTCATCTTGTTGATTACTAATTTGATTTTCCATCGCTCTTTGCAGCGGGTCTCTAAGGGTTTCAACAAAACAAAGACTATCTATCTCTTCTACTTCTTCATCTTCGGGAGGGAAAGGAGTAAGGTGTTTAGAAGCACGAAGAAAGTTATATGTGTACTTTGTTCCATTAAGGTTCATTGTTACTTTGCCTTCTCCGGCATCTAACACAGCATCAACCAACTTAAGAAAAGGCCTACCTAAGATTATATGATCAGAATTACTATGGTAAGCATCAATAACAAAGAAATCGGTTGGTATATAGTTTCTAGAGATTTTTACTTTCATGTTGCAAGCAATACCTAGAGGTTTGATAGTTCTACCATCTCCCATAATTAATTTCGTTGATGTTGGAGCTAAGTCTAGGTTGTGGTATTGAACTTTATCGTAAATTTTAGAAGATAGAACACTTACTTGGGCTCCGATGTCGCATAAAGCTTTGCATTGAACTCCGTTGATCTCGCAACTCAAGTGCGGCGTCATCTTCTCTTCTTCTTCGGATCCGATCGAATAAATTTCAGCAAGGCGAGCGTATGGTGATGCTTCGGGCTTGATCCCCATGATCCTCTTTACCTCGGCAATATGTTCCGGATCCACCACGTCATCTCCAAAGAGCTTTTCAAAAATCTCACCGGTGGTTTCAAGGTCGTATGAATTTTCAGCTTTCTTCTCCGGTGGGAAATCCACTTCCAATGCTCTTGCCATTCACTTTTGATTAGGGAACGGTCTTCTCTTGTCGAATACTTCTTCGTAATCAATAGGAACCCAATCCATTGGTTCGAACTCCCTTAGTGGCTTCGCGCTTGACATGCTTCTCTTGTTCGTCTCATTTGGTGCGACGAAGTCGACGTTTGGTGTAGTTCTTGACTTGATGTGTTCTTGTTCAAGCTTTTCCATGATTGGTTCCTCTTTTGTGACTTCCGGGGTTGCCTCTTCAGAAAAATCAGCAAGCTTTTTCTTCCTTGAATTGAATTCCGGCTCTTCCGCAAGTCTTGTTTCCCAATCCCTTCGCATGGCAGCCGCTTTACTAACTTTTTGTAGAAGTTGGGCGGCTTCCGTGAGTGTTTTCTCCATGAGATCCCCACCTGCACACATTTCGACGTGTCGCATGCAACTAGGGGTTAGGGAAAAGAAAAATGTATGCAAGAGTACGTCACCGGTGAAGCCGAGTTTTGGTCCTTGTTCGATTAATTCATTAAACCTATCCCAGGCTTGGTCTATCCCTTCCTCTTCTCCTTGCATGAAATTGATCACTTGCCTCCTCAGATGTTGAACCTTGCTCATTGGAAAGAACTTCTCGCAAAACTTCTTTGTCAACTTGTTCCAATTGCCTTCAACTTCAAAGGACGCAACCGAATACCATGTCTTTGCTTTGCCGGCAAGTGAGTAGGGAAAGAGATTCCATTTGAACCATTCATCGGGAACTCCTTCTTGACGCACCGTGTTGCATATTGTCGTGAAATCCCTTATGTGTCTATATGGGTTCTCCGTAACCATCCCTTCAAATGGGTTTTCCGCGACCATCTTCGTGATCTTGGATTTAATTTCATACCTGGTCGCTTCGAGCTTCGAATCCGACTCTTGTACCTTTATGTCTTCACATCGAGGGCTAGCATAATCCCTTAATGATTTCTCCGGTTCTTCCATGGGTTGATTAACGAACTCCATCTAGACAATAAGATAAAAACAAAAACAAAAAAGAAACAAGTGTTTTTCTGGATAATATATGTTAGATAAAGCAAACAAAAGATAAACTAAAATATAAAACTAAGTTAGATGCAAATCAAACGATGTAAACTAACTTGCTCCCCGGCAACGGCGCCAGAAAAAGGGGCTTGTTGACGGATAAAAGACGTATCGCTCTACGATCCGCAAGCGTACGGACCCCACACCTTTTTCACCACGGGATTCCCAAGGTTCTTGTCAATCCGCGGAGCAAGGGGATTACAAGCGTTCGATCAACAACGACACACTAGCTACTAAAACCCTAACTATATTATATTAGAAAACACTAAACTACACTAGAGAGAATGATAAACGATCAAGGAAGAAGACACTCGCCCACGGGTCTACGATACTAGAGCATGCAATCGCTTAAAGACATGAAAAACCAATCTAATCTATCGGGGATGTGACCACGGTTTCGCCCTTTCCCTCCTCTCGTACTGTCACTACGCGAAGGTATTCATGACTAGACCTTTGATGGCCACGGCGTATTGAATGGATCCAAGGAAGCATTGGAGCTCTTACTCCCTCTACGGCACGGTTGCAAGCCTTAAGCATTAAAGTATATTCAACACAAGATGATAGATAGATAATCCGACAAAGTGCGATTACATCTCAATATCGATTACAACCCATGGACGAATGAGAAGATTACCCCATCAAGGTGCTGATCATGGCACCGTTGATCATGGTTTCCCTTCCGCCGGTGTCTTCCTTCTTCTCCACGAGAGGGTGCTTCCTTCGAGGTGGTTGATCTCCAGCCGAAGATCCTCCTCCTCTCTCTCTAGCTTGTGGATGGCCTTCTGGTGCGAATAAACTCCTCTCTCGGTGTTGGCGGCGCGTCGGGGGTTTTAGGGTCGAAGATCCTTCGAGGGCAAGGAAGACGGGACCGAAACGGTGCCCGAAGTGGGCTGGGCCGGCCCGCCTGGGCCGGCCGGCCCAGGCCCAGTTTCGGCCCGGTTCGGTCGCCCTTTTTGCACCGTGGGTCCTCGTGCACTTATCTACTTTGCCCCCTCCACTTGGATGATTTTGACGCTGTTATCCTCGCGATCAAGATGGAGACTCTCTTTGCATGAAGTTTGATCTTTTACGCTTCAATCCCCGGGGGTGTTCCTCGTAGCACTTCGGTCCTCGCCACCATTGGAAGTAATTTCAGCAAGCTCATGAACACGAACAAGACTCCATGAATGCTCCTTTGAACTTGTTGCGAATCCGTCCTTTATGTCCATGATTTCCTACATAAACATAACACTTCCAAATGCATGCACAAAGATGAACTTGTTATATGATTAGTGTGCCTAGTGGCGGGTTAGTTCCATAATCAAATCCAAACCAAAGTGTAATGAACATGCTAGGTGCACCAAAATACACCGTCAACAGAAATCAAGCTATGTCCTTTGCTTATTATAGACCACATCGAAAGTGTTTTTAAAACCTTGCTAATGTTTGTTTGAGCTAACTTTCAGCATTTGTGTTTTACATCCATCTCTTTGTCATCATCCACTTTATGTTAGCTTGGGACCTTTTGTGAAACTTTATGATGAATGCTTTCATATCCATGTTAATGCTTGTCGGCATGCGTTACTACTTTTTGCAATCTTGTGTAAACATGGTGTTTAGACATGATTAGAGACCCACATCATTCAGTTTTATATATACCTTGCTATCATATTGCATTCGATTGTTTATAAACTTTGCAATGCGCCCTACTTATCTTACACCATGAAGAGTTGTTAATCTTGGGATAAGCATGATGTTTTGACCATGGTTAATAAATCTTTATGGCGAGGGAGAAGTTTGGCATCCACTTTGTAAGCATGGAGCTTAGAATTTAGCATAAACATTGTTTTGTTTTTATACCTGTCGGTGTTTTAGACCAGCAACCTACTAAGGGGAGTACCCGAAGTAGATGAATGTGGCCTCGCCGAGATCGGTAACTCGAAGGAAGAGACATGTGGCACACAATTTAGACAGGTTCGGGCCGCGAGGTGCGTAATACCCTACGTCCTGTATGTTGCATAGCTCTGGATTGATTGGGTACGATTACAAGATGATTCAATCTTACGCCGTGAGATGAGATGATGAGAGAGGGGTCCCTGCCTCGCCTTATATAGTCCGGGAGGCAGGGTTACAAGTCGGAATAGGGAGAGAGTACTAGTCGAGTACGTCAAGGAGTCTTCTATACAGTGCGGGACATGTACAGCTTCCTAACCGAGTACTTCTCCTTCATAGTCCTTGTGCTTCACGCCATCAGGTGCCGTGCAGCGCAAGTCAGGTAGTCCCAGGGGCCCATCGAGTAGTCGGTCCTGGTACCCACCGAGGTAGTGGGCCCAGGGAGGTCCATACGAGAAGCCCCCAAGTACTTTGTAGTCAAGAAGGATAGCTTCAAGTAGTCTTGACGGCCTTAACGAGTAGTCCTCAAGCGTCCCCGAGTACTACAAGTCAAAAGTCCTCAAGAGTAGTCAAAGCATCCCGAGGCTGGAATGTACTCCAGCTGATGTTTGAGCAATCCTGAAGTCTTCTCGAGTAGTCCCAAGCGTCCTCGAGTGCTGCCCTTGAAGGTCTTCAACAATGCCCGTGTTGTCTTGAAGCCGAAGCAGATATGGAAGTGCGATTGCAAAATCGCACTGCATATGGAGTAGCCCCCGAGCCTTAGGTTGAGTTGTAGACTCTGGCTGAGGGTCCATCTGAAGTTTTGGCAAGAATATCCCGAAAAATCCAGAGAAAAAACCGAAGGACACGTGGCACGGAGCCCTCGATCCTTGAGTCGAGTACTTCCTCTCGAATTGAAGGGTCATCTTGTAGAATGTGTCCTGAGATGCTCTTGAATCTTGCCGCTTCCCAGGAAGTCGAGTAGAAGTAGCCGAGCCCCCGAGGTGAGGCGCGTTGACTAGTTGAAGTTGAAGGGTCGCACGCGGCCGCTGAGTCAACCGAGCGTGGACTTATCCATCCAGCCGTTGGAGGGTCGCGTTGACTTATAAATAGAAGCCAAAACCCTTAGGGGTTTTCACCCTATGCAGTTGTAGCCATTCCCAGCAGATCTTGGCCAGAAATCGCCACCAGTGTACACCGCTGCCGCTGAGTGAAGCGTAGATCTGAGCGCGTCGTCGTAGAGAGCCACCACAGTAGCCCGGAGCGGATGCGCGTGAAGACACCGTGCACTTGGAGGATGAAGCCATCCCCGTCGAAGACGGCGAAGGCCGCCGACGGAAAGAAGAGGGGTCGTGAAGAGGCCGCAGGATCTGCCGCAGGGACATCACCGCCGGTGTCCCCGCCGCGGCCAGATCCAAACCGCTAGTGGAAGAAGTCCAAGGCAAAGACCGAAGACTTGCTCGCCCTTCTCAACAGTGGATTCCTGCACGAGAAGGAGGTGGACATGTGGAGGGCCGCCGCCGGGGATCCGTACCCCATGGAAAAGATTCCAGATGAGATCCCGATGTTCGCGCGGTTCTTCAAGGAGCTCATGGGGTACTGCGGCATCGAGTACCTCAACCTCAACCCCAACGGTATTTTCCACACCGCTGTCTTCATACATTTCTGTGAAGCTTTTCTGGGGATCAAGCCCCTTTGGATCTTTTTCCGAAAGTTCTTCCGGGAGAAACCGCAACCCAGCGCCAGCAACCCGCGAGTAGTCGGTGGAGCAGGGATCCAGATGAGGGAGGACGCCGCCGAGCAGTACCTCTCGTACAAGTTGATAGACTCCAATCAGGATTGGAAGGCCAAATGGTTCTACGTCATGAACCACCACCCAGAGCTGCCGAAGCCGAGCGGGAAGCAGCCCAAGCATCATCCGTGGTGGAACTCGGAGCCGGTGATGCAGGAAGGGATCCAGCTGCCCGAGTTGTTGGCACGGATCAAGGCGCTGAGGGAAGCCGAGCTGAGGGCCGAGCACGTGGCCTTTAGCTTCATGAAGCGCAGGGTGCAGACGCTGATGGCTCGCGACACCCTGGGGTACGAGTACACCGGCGACAACGACACGTCGCGGATGCCTGGAGACAAAGTCGACGACGACGACATTGTTGACAGGCTGGCCCGGATCTTCAAGGATATGCCGCCGTACACGGCGTGCCCCATACCGGAGTACTCCGCCGCGCGCCCACCAAAGGAGGTTAGTAGCCGCATCCATAGTCGAGTACCCATTGCATGAGAGTAGTCGCATTGATAAGTTGCTCTTCTTGCAGGAGTTGCCGCCTACGGAGCCCGTTGATCAGGGCAACGAAGGCGAGTGAGACACAGTGGGGGAGGCCGCTGGGAATCGTAGCCCAGCCCCCACTGTCGAAGAACTCTTGGCGCAGATGGAGCGCCAGCCCCTTGCTGCTCAGGGGAGCATGGAACCCACCGCTGCTGCTGCGGAAGAGGCAGCGGCCACAGAGGTGCAGGAGGCGCCTGCCGAGGCTGGACTGGTAGATATCGCCAACATCCTCAGCGCCCCGACCGTGACGGTAGTCCGGTCAAGCCTGTAGGTGTTGAATCTTCCTGAGTAGTACTTGATGTGGTAGTCGTACTTGATTGACAACCGGCTTGTGTACTCTGCAGGAAATCGACGGACTTATCCTGGGAGGGGGATGAACCTGCTGCAGCGGTGGCAGAGTAAGAAGTCGCGCCGCCCGCTGAGGAGTCCGCTCCCGCCTCTCAGGCGGAGCCCGAAGCGCCGGCTGATGAGGCTACATTGCCCGAGGCCAGCGTCGTTGAAGGTGAGTACTCTGCTGAGGTCGAAGTTCCTAGTAGAGTAGTCGTAGTCGCATGTTGACTGATACACTTGTCTTTCTGTCGACAGGTGCCGAGGCCGGAGGAAACGAGATCCCGTCGGCGGTGCCCGTAGAAAACGTGGCACCAGAGACTCAGGAGGCTGTCGTAGAAGCCTCGGAGCCGATGGAGGTGGCCGCCGAAGAAGCCGCCGCGACGACTGGAGAAGAGGAGGCTGCCGCGCAACCAGAACCCGCTCTGGAGGTGGTTGTCCGCTCGCCGGAGATCCAGGACGCGGAGCCAATCCGCTCGGCGCTGATGACCGAAGCCGCTACGAGTAGTCGTGGCGGGATCGAGTTGTTGGCGGACGACTTGGTCGATCCGGCAATGGTGGCTCGGCATCTGGAGGCGGTCCGCCAAGCCGAGCAATGGATGAAGGTGAGTAGTCATAACTCTTGAGTAGTCAATACCCATTTGATGTGAGTTGTCTGTGCAGGACGTCGCTGAGAGGTCCCGCCTGAAGTCGGAGATGCTTCAGGGGTACGACGATGCAGTGCTTCGGGCCGAGACGCTGGAGGATCAACTCGTGAAGTCTCGGAAGCACGCCGCCACCATGCAGTCAAAGCTGGACACCGCCTTCGCCAAGTACCATAATGACATCCAGGAGATGCAGGCGAAGAGCGATGACTTGGTGCGGAAGAACAAGTCTCTCCGCAACAAGAACAAAAGTACACCACTTGTCTTGTTGAGTACTTGTTGGAGGTCGAGAGGTAGTCTAACCCGCTGTGCCTTGTTGTTTGTAGAGCTTGAGACTTGGGTAGAGCAGCTGAAGACTTCGGAGACTGATCTCAAGAATCTCTTCTACCGGGAGCAGGAGGCCCGCCAGGTACTGGAGTTAGATTATAAGGAGCTTGCTTACGAGTGCGACAAGCACATGGAGCTCCGTATTGCATCAGACCGTGACCTCGTCAACTGCTACAAATCATTGCAGAAGCTGAACGAGGATTGTGAGAAGCTGCAGGCCTAGCTCAAGGAGCTTGAAGAAGCCGTGGTCCTCATTGCGAGGCTGCTCGTGCCTCATCCTGGTGGTCCCAAGATAGCGCCGCTGGTGGATCGGTTAAAGGAAGCCCCCAGCCGGCTGGCAGCCTACGTGAAGCACTTGGCGAAGTCGATCCCGAACCAAGTGCTGGCCTTCATGAAGTCATACTTCCCGAAGGCTCCCGTAGACGTAGTCGCTGGCGGACTAGCTGCCAACTGCACCGACGAGTAGTATGCGGAGCTGCTGGAGCAGATGGCGCCCATTGCAGATCAAGTCGCCGAAAAACTTAATCTCCAGCAGTCCTGTAATAGTTAGCTCGTAGCAATAGTTGTACAAAAACAATTGTAATGAAATTGTTTAAGTATGAATGAAGAAAAGTTTCCATCAATGAGTACTCGTTGCTGCGATCTTGGAGTGTGGAGTCCCATCGTGGAGTTGTCGTGAGTAGTCGTACTCGGCAGTAGTCCCGTTGAGGGAAGAAGACAGTAAAGCAGTTGATGCTCAATCAAACTTTATTACTGAAGAAGTACACCTAGATGGCTGTTGACGGTGTATTTTGGTGCACCTAGCATGTTCATTACACTTTGGTTTGGATTTGATTATGGAACTAACCCGCCACTAGGCACACTAATCATATAACAAGTTCATCTTTGTGCATGCATTTGAAAGTGTTGTGTTTATGTAGGAAAACATGGACATAAAGGACGGATTTGCAACAAGTTCAAAGGAGCATTCATGGAGTCTTGTTCGTGTTTATCAGCTTGCTGAAATCACTTCCAATGGTGGCGAGGACCGAAGTGCTACGAGGAACACCCCTGGGGATTGAAGCGTAAAAGATCAAATTTCATGCAAAGAGAGCCTCCATCTTGATCGCGAGGATAACAGCGTCAAAATCATGCAAGTGGAGGGGGCAAAGTAGATAAGTGCACGAGGACCCACGGAGCAAAAAGGGGCGACCGAACCTGGCCGAATTGGGCCTGGGCCGGCCGGCCCAAGCGGGCCGGCCCAGCCCACTTCGGGCACCGGTTCGGTCCCGTCTTCCTTGCCCTCGAAGGATCTTCGACCCTAAAACCCTCGACGCGCCGCCAACACAGAGAGAGGAGTCATTCGCACCAGAAGGCCATCCACAAGCTAGAGAGAGAGGAGGAGGATCTCTGGCGGGAGATCAACCGCCTCGAAGGAAGCACCCTCTCGTGGAGAAGGAGGAAGACGCCGGCGGAAGGGAAACCATGATCAACGGTGCCATGATCAGCACCTTGATGGGGTAATCTTCTCATTCGTCCATGGGTTGTAATCGATCTTGAGATGTAATCGCACTTTGTCGGATTATCTATCTATCATCTTGTGTTGAATATACTTTAATGCTTAAGGTTTGCAACCATGCCGTAAAGGGAGTATAGGCCTCAATGCTTTCTTGGATCCATTCAATACGCCGTGGCCATCAAAGGTCTAGTCATGAATACCTTCGCGTAGTGACGGACGAGAGGAGGGAAAGGGCGAAACCGTGGTCACATCCCCGATAGATTAGATTGGTTTTTCATGTCTTTAAGCGATTGCATGCTCTAGTATCGTAGACCCGTGGGCGAGTGTCTTCTATCTTGATCGTTTATCATTCTCTCTAGTGTAGTTTAGTTGTTTTCTAGTTTAATAGTAAGTTAGGGTTTTAGTAGCTAGTGTGTCGTTGTTGATCGAACGCTTGTAATCCCCTTGCTCCGCGGATTGACAAGAACCTTGGGAATCCCGTGGTGAAAAAGGTGTGGGGTCCGTACGCTTGCGGATCGTAGAGGGATACGTCTTTTATCCATCAACAAGCCCCTTTTTCTGGCGCCGTTGCCGGGGAGCAAGTTAGTTTACATCGTTTGATTTGCATCTAACTTAGTTTTATATTTTAGTTTATCTTTTATTCGCTATATCTAACACATATTATCCAGAAAAACACTTGTTTTTTTTGTTTTTTGCTTTTGTCTTATTGTCTAGATGGAGTTCGTTAATCAACCCGTGGAAGAACCGGAGAAATCATTAAGGGATTACGCTAGCCCTCGATGTGAAGACATAAAAGTACAAGAGTCGGATTCGAAGCTCGAAGCGACCAAGTATGAAATTAAATCCAAGATCATCAAGATGGTGGCGGAAAACCCATTTGAAGGGATGGTTACAGAGAACCCATATAGACACATAAGGGATTTCACGACAATATGCAACACGGTGCGTCAAGAAGGAGTTCCCGATGAATGGTTCAAATGGAATCTCTTTCCCTACTCACTTGCCGGCAAAGCAAAGACATGGTATTCGGTTGCGTCCTTTGAAGTTGAAGGCAATTGGAACAAGTTGACAAAGAAGTTTTGCGAGAAGTTCTTTCCAATTAGCAAGGTTCAACATCTAAGGAGGCAAGTGATCACTTTCATGCAAGGAGAAGAGGAAGGGATAAACCAAGCCTGGGATAGGTTTAATGAATTAATCGAACAAGGACCAAAACTCGGCTTCACCGGTGACGTACTCTTGCATACATTTTTCTTTTCCCTAACCCCTAGTTGCATGCGACACGTCGAAATGTGTGCAGGTGGGGATCTCATGGAGAAAACACTCACGGAAGCTGCCCAACTTCTACAAAAAGTTAGTAAAGCGGCTGCCATGCGAAGAGATTGGGAAACAAGACTTGCGGAAGAGCCGGAATTCAATTCAAGGAAGAAGAAGCTTGCTGATTTTTCTAAAGAGGCAACCCGGAAGTCACAAAAGAGGAACCAATCATGGAAAAGCTTGAACAAGAACACATCAAGTCAAGAACTACACCAAACGTCGACTTTGCCGCGCCAAATGAGACGAACAAGAGAAGCATGTCAAGCGCAAAGCCACTAAGGGAGTTCGAGCCAATGGATTGGGTTCCTATTGATTACGGAGAAGTATTCGACAAGAGAAGACCGTTCCCTAATCAAAAGGGAATGGCAAGAGCATTGGAAGTGGATTTCCCACCGGAGAAGAAAGCCGAAAATTCATACGACCTCGAAACCACCGGTGAGATTTTTGAGAAGCTCTTTGGAGATGACGTGGTGGATCCGGAACATATTGCCGAGGTGAAGAGAATCATGGGGATCAAGCCCGAAGCATCACCATACGCTCGCCTCGCTGAAATTTATTCGATCGGATCCGAAGAAGAAGAGAAGACGACGCCGCACTTGAGTTGCGAGATCAACGGAGTTCAATGCAAAGCTTTATGCGACATCGGAGCCCAAGTAAGTGTTCTATCTTCTAAAATTTACGATAAAGTTCAATACCACAACCTAGACTTAGCTCCAACATCAACGAAATTAATTATGGGAGATGGTAGAACTATCAAACCTCTAGGTATTGCTTGCAACATGAAAGTAAAAATTTCTAGAAACTATATACCAACCGATTTCTTTGTTATTGATGCTTACCATGGTAATTCTGATCATATAATCTTAGGTAGGCCTTTTTTTAAGTTGGTTGATGCCGTGTTAGATGCCGGAGAAGGCAAAGTAACAATGAACCTTAATGGAACAAAGTGCACATATAACTTTCTTCGTGCTTCTAAACACCTTACACCTTTTCCCCCTGAAGATGAAGAAGTAGAAGAGATAGATAGTCTTTGTTTTGTTGAAATCCTTAGAGACCCGCTGCAAAGAGCGATGGAAAATCAAATTAGTAATCAACAAGATGAAGAACTAGAGGAAGCGACAAAAGGCTTAGAGCCGCATGACGGTAGCGTGGAGGAAGAGAAGTTCGAAGACATAGGAGAAATCAAACACGAGGAGCTGCAAGTGCCCGAAGTAGACCTTAAACCTTTGCCCAAGGGATTAAAATATGAATTTTTGGGCCCAGACAAAACTTATCCAGTCATTGTGAGCGACGAGTTGAGTCCCGAAGAAAATGAAGCGTTGCTGATTTTATTAAAAAAACATAGGAAGGTGATTGGATATTCAATTAATGATCTCAAAGGTATTAGCCCAGCCTTTTGCACTCATCGTATACCAATGGAAGACCAATGTAATCCTGTAGTGGACCATCAAAGGAGGCTAACCCATGCCATGCGAGAGGTAGTGAAGAAAGAGGTTATCAAGTTACTTGATGCCGGAATCATCTACCCGGTTCCGCATAGTGAATGGGTGAGCCGGTACATTGTGTACCGAAGAAAGGAGGTTTGACCGTGGTGAAGAACGAGAAGAACGAATTGATACCGCAAAGAACCGTGACCGGGTGGCGGATGTGTATCGATTACCGTAAGCTTAACAAAGCGACGAAGAAAGATCACTTCCCCCTACCGTTCATAGACGAGATGCTCGAGAGGTTAGCAAACCACGCTTATTTTTGCTTTCTCGATGGATACTCGGGGTTCATGCAAATCCCCATTCACCGGAAGATCAACATAAGACAACGTTTACGTGTCCTTACGGAACGTTTGCATATAGGAGGATGCCCTTCGGCCTATGCAACGCTCCGGCCTCTTTTCAACGTTGCATGATGGCCGTGTTCTCGGAATTCATCGAAGAAATTGTTGAAGTGTTTATGGATGATTTTTCCGTTTACGGGAAGAAGTTCATGGATTGCTTAGCAAACTTAGAAAAGGTCCTTACAAGGTGTGTGGAGGTAGATTTGGTTTTAAATTGGGAAAAGTGCCACTTCATGGTTAAGCAAGGCATAGTGCTCGGGCATGTTATATCCGAGAGAGGAATTGAAGTGGACAAGGCTAAGGTAGAGACGGTTGAGCAACTCCCACCTCCTACGGATGTCAAGTCCCTAAGGAGCTTTCTAGGCCATGCCGGATTCTATAGAAGATTTATAAAGGACTTCTCGAAGATCACTAAGCCTTTAACGCACTTTCTTCAAAAGGATGTGGCTTTCGACTTTGATGAGAAGTGTCTAGCGGCATTCCGGACCTTGAAAAATGCTTTGGTGAGTGCTCCCATCATCCAACCTCTGGATTGGAGCCAACCTTTCGAGATCATGTGTGACGCAAGTGACTACGCCGTAGGCGCGGTCTTGGGACAAAAAAAGGAAGGCCGAGTTCACGCCGTTTACTACGCTAGCAAAACTCTTAGTGGGGCACAATTAAATTACGCCACTACGGAAAAAGAGTTGCTAGCGGTGGTATTCGCTTTCGAAAAATTCAGATCTTACATTGTGAACTCGAAAGTCATTGTTTACACCGATCACGCAGCTATCAAGTATCTCTTGGCTAAGAAGGAAGCTAAACCACGTTTGATTCGTTGGATCCTTCTTCTCCAAGAGTTTGATGTTGAAATTCGTGATAAAAAGGGGGTGGAAAATGTCGTGGCCGATCATTTGTCTAGGATGAATCGTGGACAAGATGATAAAGAGCCCACAGAAGATAAGATGAGAGATGACCACCTCTATAGAGTGCTTGATAAAGACACTTGGATGATCGACATCATTCGAGCAATTCGAAAGATGCCCCTCGATCATCTAGACAAAAACACTCAAAGGAAGATAATCTCTGAAAGTAAGAAATATTTTTGGGATGCACCATACCTCTTCAAACTTGGCAATGATGGAGTGATGAGAAGATGTGTGCCAAGAGAAGAGAGGCTTGAGATTCTGAGGAAGTGCCACTCGGCGGAGTACGGTGGGCACTATAGCCATTTTCGAACCGAAGCAAAAGTATGGTCGAGCGGATTCTATTGGCCAGAGATGCATGAAGATACTAAAAGATATGTTGCGTCATGCCCCGAATGCCAAAGAACCGGAAACATCTCTCAAAGAAATTCTATGCCTTTGAAATACAACTTGCAAATCGACATATTCGATGTATGGGGCATAGACTTCATGGGGCCTTTTAAAAACTCATTTGGATTCGAGTATATACTTGTTATGGTTGATTATGTATCCAAGTGGGTAGAGGCTATACCATGTCGTAAAGCTTCCACGGAGGAGTCCATTACTATGATCAAGAACGTGATTTTTCCCCGTTTCGGTACACCGAGAATCTTGATAAGTGATGTAGGAACTTATTTCACCGGGAAGAACTTCAAAAGGTGCTTGTCCAAGTTGGGAATTGAGCATAGGGTCTCCACGGCCTATCACCCACAAACCAACGGACAAGCGGAGACGTCAAATAGGCAATTAAAAAGCATACTTAACAAGACCATAGAGAAGGGAGGCAAGGATTGGTCAAAGAAATTAGACGGAGCTTTATGGGCTTATCGAACGGCGTTTAAAACACCCATAGGTATGACCCCTTATCAATTCGTCTATGGAAAAGCTTGCCACCTTCCGGTTGAGTTAGAACATAAAGCCTATTGGGCGATTAAAGAGATGAACCTTGATCTCGATGCCGCGGTGGTGAAACGAAGAATTCAAATAAGCGAGCTAGAGGAGTTGAGGTTGAAAGCTTATGAAAACGCAAGCATATACAAAGAGAGAATCAAAAGGTGGTATGATAAAAGATTGAAGAAAAAAGAATTTAAAGAAGGAGATAAGGTCCTCCTCTACAATTCGAGGTTTAAAACCTTCGGAAAGGGGAAATTGCAAAGCAAGTGGGACGGACCTTATGTTGTGCATTCGGTGTTCTCCAACGGAGCGGTAACCATTATGGATATAAACGGCGATCAATTTGTGGTGAATGGTCAGCGTCTTAAGGTTTACTACGAACCCGATGTCGTGCCCCTTCACCATGTTGACGTTTTCACTATGGAGGAAGAGCCCGAACGTCCCGCCTAGGACGAAAAACAAGGCATCAACTTCTGTAAATAATTTTTCTTTTAGCTTTCTGGAGTTTTTCGCGAAGATTTACTGGGCCAACTTTTTCCCATGGGCTGAGGAAGAAAAAAATAGGGCGGTGTGCAAAAAACCGGACCGGCCCGGCCCCCGAGGCAGGGTGGGCCGGCCGGCCCAGGCGGACCGGCCCAGGGGTGGCCCGATGCCCGATGATCCCGAATTTCGCCCGAATTGCTTCTTTTTGACTTCCTTGTTTGGTCGGAAAATTTTAAGGGAAGTGTAAAAAAGGAAAATAAGGTTTCCAGAGCTTTCCTCTCAGGACTATTTATTTGGCCGAATTTGGAGCTCGAGAATCAAACCTTTCAAGCAATGTGTTGCACCCTTGTAGCAGCCATTGAGCCTCCAAAAAGTTTAGAGTTGAAGCTAGAAGCCAAGAAGCCATCGATGGAGGAGGCGATGCGATGCGAGCTCAAGCTACCCGTCAAGAGGACCGCACGTATCCGTTGCGGAGGACGTGTCCCGACCGGAGCTCTTGCATCTCGCAACCCCGTCAAAGGAGAGAAGGTCCCTACACCCGTTCGAAGGTCGGCACGTCTCCAAGGCATCAAGCGTAAAGATTACAAGGAGGTGTCGCCGGAGCCTAAGGATTATGGGGATAGCGACTACTCCGACGATCGTAGCCCGAGCTCGTGGGCGGCCGCCGGTAGAGATGATGATGATTGGGGTGAGCAACCCTATGAAAGGACTCCCGAAGGCCCCAACGGCAGCGGCAACGGCGGTGGCGAAGGCAACGACAATGGAGGTGGTGACGACGGTGGTGACAACGGTGGAGATTATGGCGACGACGACCCCTTCGGATTGCATCCAGTGTGTTGTCGAGTTTGCCGTTAATCCATCGCGGATCTCTACACGTCGGCCGACGAATGTCTCCAAGCCATGGAAGCGATGAAGCAGCGTATGGAGGACTTGGAGCGCGTAGTTGAAGAAGACTACAAGTTCCTTAACCGCAACGTGCGCAAACTTTTCGGCATGGTTGGAAACATGAGAGGCAAGTGGTGCAAAACTTGCTTGAAGTACCACTAGATCTAGTTTTCCCCTTAGGATTTTTGTAAGATACGACGAGGACGTCGTATGTTTTAAGTGTGGGGGAGAGCTAGCTCGCTAGCCTTAGCTTTTGAACTTCAAGTTTAGGTTCGGTTTAATCTTCGTGTGAGAGTCTTAGTGTTTTAATGAGTCTTTAGTTTTTGAGTCTGTTTTAAAATTTTTGCAAGTGTCTTAAATTAGCGTTGAGTCAAGAAAACCAAATAAAAAGAGTCTTTACATATCTTTGTGTTTTATGTATTGTTTATCTTTATTTACTCGTTTGTTTAATCTTCGATTCTTGATATATGAGCACAAGTATGTGGTTTGAAAAACGTTTACCGTGGTGCTTAGTGGAATCGCTACTACTTAAAGTACCCATACCGCACTTCGATCTTGAGCTTCACATGTCAGTTGTGTAATGTTCGATGCTAAAAATTGGAGGATTTCAGTTCTGAAAATTATTTTAAAACCCTTGTAATAAAGGTTAGCAAAACCTCTTTTTCCAAGTTGAGAGTAAGAAAAAAATTCCTATCCAAAGCCAAGTTTATTTTTTTCGCTCCACCATAAGTGTGATTAGCACGATGAGTTAGGCTAGGACCCTTCTCTCTTGGTGAGTTTTAATTTCGAGCAATGATCATGTCCTTGTGCTTATCTTTTGTTGCTAGCCTCGTCATATATTCGGTAACGTGACTTTCACAACGGAAGTCACGTACATCGCCGAATTCCATACCCAACCCTATATATCTCTTTTGTACATCGTATTCCTTGAACACAACCTATTTTCAAGGTTTCGTCTCGTCTCTAGCATGATTTATTTAAAAATTTCAGATTGTATGCATGCAAGGAAAGAGAGAATTGAAAGCTTTGAAAAAGTTGTCAAGAGAGAGAAAAATAAAGAGAAAAAGTATGTGTATGGAAAAGAAAGAAAGAAAGAAAGAAAAATCATATGTGAATAAAAGAAGAAAAAGAAAAAGAGAAAAAGATGAGGTAGCAATGAAGATATGAGAGGGATGGATCAAGTGAAGGAAAAGAAAAAAATAAAGTGTAAGGATGGATGTCACGTTGATTGTGAGACGAAACTTTTACTCTATTTTCCAACCATGTGCAATCCGACAACGAGGACATCATTGGTGCCTTGAAGTCACAATTTTCTTTTGCCCTTGCACATGTCCACCATTCTAAATCTTCTCATCCTTGATATCCCTACATATGGTTAATTCTCATGATCATTGGCTTTGAAAGGTAGACAACCATTAGAGGAAGTTCTTAGTTTGACAATACTTGTGTTGATTGCGCTAGCCCTACCTATAGCTCCACTTTACATGATATATGAGAGATTAATGGGAGGTGAGAGTTTTATAAAATTTGGTTAGGATAGCCACATCATATGAGTGACTTGAGAGAGCTTGGAGAAAGGTTTTTGTCTAATACTTGTTGCGGGAATTTTTGTTTTGAAAACCATAAAAAACCCTCGATGGAAGCAAAGGAGTAAGCATGGCTGAAATTGAAGACTTCGAGTGAAGAGTTTGAGTTGTGGGGTGAATCTTGACGTGGTAAAAATTCTAAACGCCCATGTTTATGTTTGATTATCATTACTTTGTGTTTATGTATTAAAGATGAAGGGATTGACTAACTTGTGAAGAAGGATAAGTGGTACATGATTACACTCCTTGGACGAAGTTCTTTTACGAGTACTTGCTCGAGGACGAGCAAGAGCTAAGTGTGGGGGAGATGTTGACGGTGTATTTTGGTGCACCTAGCATGTTCATTACACTTTGGTTTGGATTTGATTATGGAACTAACCCGCCACTAGGCACACTAATCATATAACAAGTTCATCTTTGTGCATGCATTTGGAAGTGTTGTGTTTATGTAGGAAAACATGGACATAAAGGACGGATTTGCAACAAGTTCAAAGGAGCATTCATGGAGTCTTGTTCGTGTTTATGAGCTTGCTGAAATCACTTCCAATGGTGGCGAGGACCGAAGTGCTACGAGGAACACCCCCGGGGACTGAAGCGTAAAAGATCAAACTTCATGCAAAGAGAGCCTCCATCTTGATCGCGAGGATAACAGCGTCAAAATCATGCAAGTGGAGGGGGCAAAGTAGATAAGTGCACGAGGACCCACGGAGCAAAAAGGGGCGACCGAACCGGGCCGGGTGGGCCCGGGCCGGCCGGCCCAAGCGGGCCGGCCCAGCCCACTTCGGGCACCGGTTCGGTCCCGTCTTCCTTGCCCTCGAAGGATCTTCGACCCTAAAACCCCCGACGCGCCGCCAACACAGAGAGAGGAGTCATTCGCACCAGAAGGCCATCCACAAGCTAGAGAGAGAGGAGGAGGATCTCCGGCGGGAGATCAACCGCCTCGAAGGAAGCACCCTCTCGTGGAGAAGGAGGAAGACACGGCGGAAGGGAAACCATGATCAACGGTGCCATGATCGGCACCTTGATGGGGTAATCTTCTCATTCGTCCATGGGTTGTAATCGATCTTGAGATGTAATCGCACTTTGTCGGATTATCTATCTATCATCTTGTGTTGAATATACTTTAATGCTTAAGGTTTGCAACCATGCCGTAAAGGGAGTATAGGCCTCAATGCTTCCTTGGATCCATTCAATACGCCGTGGCCATCAAAGGTCTAGTCATGAATACCTTCGCGTAGTGACAGTACGAGAGGAGGGAAAGGGCGAAACCGTGGTCACATCCCCGATAGATTAGATTGGTTTTTCATGTCTTTAAGCGATTGCATGCTCTAGTATCGTAGACCCGTGGGCGAGTGTCTTCTATCTTGATCGTTTATCATTCTCTCTAGTGTAGTTTAGTTGTTTTCTAGTTTAATAGTAAGTTAGGGTTTTAGTAGCTAGTGTGTCGTTCTTGATCGAACGCTTGTAATCCCCTTGCTCCGCGGATTGACAAGAACCTTGGGAATCCCGTGGTGAAAAAGGTGTGGGGTCCGTACGCTTGCGGATCGTAGAGGGATACGTCTTTTATCCGTCAACAATGTCCAGGGCCGTAGCTACAGAGTAGTCGCCAGGACCCGGAGGCCGCCTACGACTAAGTAGTGCTAGGGCATGTAGCCGCTTACAGCAGTAGATCCGTAAGTAGCCGTACAGGCTGGATCTAGAAGTACATGGTCTCTCAGTAGACTGCTGTTAGAGTCCTTTGTTGCTCGTCGCAGCCTAGGATCCGTAGGTAGCCGCATGGGCTGGATTCTGCAGGGGAGTAGTCCGGAGACTGGTGCCTGGGACCGGAGGCCGCTTACAGCGAAGAGGTAGTCCGGAGACTGGAGCCTGGACCCGGAGGCCGCTTACGGCGGAGGGGTCTTGGTGTAGTCGCGTAGACTTGAGCCCCCAGGGTAGTCATGTAGACTAGGCGTAGAACCGACAGAGCTGGTCGACGTTCCACGAGTTGCTGACGTCTTCGCCTTCAAGTGTCTGGAGGCAGTAGGAGCCCGGCTCGGTCACCTTTGCCACTGTGAAGGGACCTTCCCAGGGAGAGCTGAGCTTGTGTAGTCCTTCTGTGTTCTAGATGCGACGGAGGACGAGATCACCAACGTTGAAGGAGCGTTCCTTGACGTTGCGATCGTGGTAGCGTCGGATACCCTCCAGGTACCTTGCTGATTGGACGAGGGCAGCACAGCGAGCTTCTTCGAGTCCGTCGATGTCAACTCTTCTGCTGTCTTCAGAGACGCCTTCGTCATAATGCTCCACTGCTGGTGAATCCCATATGACATCAGCAGGGAGGATTGCTTCGGAGCCGTAGACCAGGAAGTAAGGGGATTGCCCCGTTGGCTTGGAGGGCTGAGTACGTAGCCCCCAGAGTGCATTGGGTAGTTCCTTAATCCACTTGCCTCCATTGGAGTTAGCAGCGTCGTGTAGCCGCTTCTTGAGAGCGTCGAGCACCATCCCGTTGGCACGCTCGACTTGTCCGTTGGCCCGAGGATGGGCAACTGAGACGTATCGGACGTCGATCCCGCTGTTCTCGCAGTACTCCCAGAACTGGTGGTTGTTGAAGTTGGAGCCCAGGTCTGTGATGATGCGATGGGGTAGTCCGTAGCGATGCACGAGTTCATCCAAGAAGTCAAGTACTCTGTCAGCCTTGGGGCATGTGACCGGCTTGACTTCGATCCACTTGGTGACCTTGTCGATGGCCACCAATACTTTGTTGAATCCTCATGGCGCAGTTGGTAGTGACCCAATCATGTCGAGCCCCTAGCAGGCAAAAGGCCAGGTTGGCGGTATGGTGACTAGCTTGTAGGCTGGGACATGTTGCTGCTTGGCGAAGTACTGGCACCCTTGGCACCTTCTGACGAGTTCTTCAGCGTCGCCCAGAGCTGTGGGCCAGTAGAAAGCTCGTCGGAAGGCCTTGTTGACCAGCGTGCGGGAGGACGCGTGGTTGCCGCAGACGCCCTTGTGGATCTCCTCAAAGATGTCCTTGCCTTCTTGTCTGGGGACACACTTCATGAGTACTCCGGAAGATGCGCCCCGCCTGTAGAGCTTGTCTCCAACGAGGACGTAGGACTTGGCGCAGCTGATAAGCTGCTCGGCCAAGTTCTTGTCCGAGGGAACCTTCTGCTCGCTGAGGTAGTCGATGAAGGGTTGCCTCCAGTCCACGTCGATCATCATGACCTCCGGCCGGCGGGGGATGCGCCGGGGACAGTAGTCGGTGGTGCCGGCTCCGGGGTGGATGGCGCGTGAAGCTCGTGGACGAAGACACCCGCTGGTACTTGAGCGCGAGTAGAGCCAAGCTTCGACAGGACGTCCGCTGCAACGTTGTTGTCGCGGATGATGTGGTGGAACTCGAGACCGTAGAACTTGTTCTCGAGCTTGCAGACTTCTAGGCAGTAGGCGTCCATGTTCTCCTTGTTGCGGTTTCAGGACTTGTTGACTTGGTTGATGACCACTGCGGAGTCGCCGTAGACTAGTAGCCGCTTGATGCCCAGTGAAGCTACAAGGCGGAGCCCATGTAGGAGAGCATCGTACTCGGTTTCGTTGTTTGGGACCTTCCAGAAGATCTGCAAGACGTACTTGAGTTGTTCGCCCGTTGGAGAGATCAAGAGTACTCCTGCACCTGCGCCCTCGAGGTTGAGTGAGCCGTTGAAGTACATCACCCAGTGCTCTGGTCGCTCGGTTGGAGTAGGTAGCTGATTCTCCCGCCACTCCGCCATGAAGTCAACTAGTGCCTGCGACTTGATGGTTGTGCGTGGCTTGAAGTTGATGTTGAGGGCGCCAAGTTCGACTACCCACTTGGAGATTCTTCCAGTAGCATCTTGGTTCCGCAGGATGTCGCCAAGCGGGTAGTCGGTGACGACGGAGATCAAGTACTCCTGGAAGTAGTGTCGTAGCTTCCGCGAGGTGATAAGCACTGCGTACAAAAGCTTCTGTACGGGCTGGTAGTGTGTCTTGGATTCTGACAGGACCTTGCTGACGAAGTAGACTGGTCGCTGGACTGGGTAGGCGTGGCCGTCTTCCTGCCGCTTGACGATGATGGCAGTACTGACCACGTGAGTAGTCGCAGCGAGGTAGAGCAGTAGCTTCTCGCCTTTGCGAGGAGCCGTGAGGACTGGTGGCTTCGATAGGAAGTCCTTGAGCTGGGCAAGGGCTTGGTCCGCCTCTGGAGTCCACACGAACTTCTCTTGGTCCTTGAGTAGTTTGAAGAAGGGGAGCCCCCGTTCTCCAAGCTTCAAGATAAATCTGTTCAGGGCCGCCATGCACCCGGTCAGCTTCTGGATGTCTTTGATGGATGTAGGTGCTTTCATGCTGGTGATGGCGGAGATCTTCTCGGGGTTGGCCTCGATGCCGCGGTGGCTGATGATGAAGCCGAGTAGTTTGCCCGAAGGTACGCCGAAGACGCACTTGTTCGGGTTGAGCTTCCAGCGGTACTCGCGCAGGGATGCGAAAGTCTCTTCAAGATCGTCGATGAGGGTACCGGAGTTTACGGTCTTGACGACCACGTCATCCACGTAGGCTTCGACGTTCTTGTTGAGTTGCCTCTTGAAGCATTTCTGGATAGCTCGTTGATATGTGGCGCCGGCGTTCTTCAACCCGAAGGACATGGTCGTGTAGCGATGACGCGCCAAATGGGGTGATGAACGCGGTCTTCTCCTGGTCTTCTTCCTTGATCGCGATCCGGTGGTACCGGAGTAGCGATCGAGGAAGCGAGAGCGAGGTCGCGGCCCGCCGTGGAGTCGATGACTTGATCAATCCGCGGCAACCCGAAGGGGTCCTTGGGGCAGTGCTTGTTGAGGTCGGTGTAGTCGACGCACATCCTCCACTCGTTCGAGTTCTTCTTGCGGACGAGGACGAGGTTGGCGAGCCACTCAGAATGGAAGACTTCTCTGGTGAAGCCAGCCGCGAGTAGTTTGGCGAGTTCCTTCTTGATGGCATCCCGTCTGTCGTCGGTGAAGCGGCGAAGGTGTTGTCGCTTCGGGGTAGCTTTAGGATCGACGTTGAGGGAATGCTCGATCAACTCCCTGGGCACCCCTGGCATGTCCGCTGGCTTCCACGCGAAGATGTCGCGGTTAGCCCGGAGGAAGTTGATGAGCGTGTCTTCCTATTTGGGATCGAGAGCCGCCCCGATGGTGGTAGTCTTGCTGTTGTCGCCTGTCCCGAGGTCAATTGTTTTGACCAGAACTTCCTCAGCTGGCTGAGGCTTGTTAGCTTTGTCTAACTTCTCTGGGATGTCGAGTTCACTTGGGTCAAGCTTCTTCGACGCAACGTAGATCTCCATCATAGCATTGGGTACTTGATTTGTGGAGGCGATCTCCACAGCTTCCGTGTCGCAGTCGTGTGAGATCCTCAAGTCGCCTTGAGTGAGAGTACACCTGCTGGGCTTGGCATCTTGAGTACCAAGTAGGTGTAGTGGGGCACCGCCATGAACTTGGCGATAGCCGGTCTGCCGAGGATGGCGTGGTAGGACGTCTCGAAGTCCATGACTTCGAACTTGATGTACTCGGTACGGTAGTTGTCCCGAGATTCCCCAAAGGTAACTGGCAGGACCACTGAGCCCGGTGGAATAGCCGCGTTCCCGGGGACGATGCCGTAGAAGGGCGAGGAGCCCTTGGTGAGCATGTGCGTGATGTCGAGGCCCATCTTCTTCAAGGTTTTGGTGAAAAGGACGTTGAGCCCGCTTCCACCGTCGATGAGGACCTTGTTGAGCCTGGAGCCTGCGACCACTGGCTTCAGGACGAGAGGGAAACGGCCTGGCTCGGAGAAGCTGGTCCACTGATCCGCGCGGGAGAAGGTAATGGGTACCTCTGACCACCTGAGAGGGGTCGGAACCGCTGGTTCAATGCTCATGACTTCTCGACGAGTAGCCTTTTGCTCCCGTCTGCTGGGTAGTCCGCCGAAGAGGACGTTGACAGTCTTGTCGGGTTCCTGGAAGTCGTCGTTGCCTCCGTCGTTCTTCTTCTTGCCTTTATTGTCGTGAGGGTACGGTGGCTCTAAAGTACTCTTAAGTGCCCGCCTGAGTTGGTAGCACTGCTCTGTGGTGTGGTTGCCGTCCAGATGCAGCGGGCACTTCTCCTTCAGCAAGTCTTTGAAGCCGCCGGAGGTCTTCTTCGAGTTCTCCTTTGTAGGGTGCTGGATAGCCACGACAGTGTTGTCTGGCTTGCGCTTGCGGTTGGGACCCGAGTAGTAGTTGTTGTTGCGACCGCCTTGGTTCCCGTTGTTGCCGCTGCCGTCGCCCGTATACTGCTTGCTCTTGCCACGGATGGCATCGTACTTGGCGTTGGCTTTGTCTTCTTCATCCGCCCAAGACGTGATCATGTCCTTGAGGTGAGGGATGGACTTGGGGCGACGCGACCGAAGTCTTCGAAGGTGCGGCGGTGGTAGAGACCGTCTTGGAAGAGGTCGATGACCTCCTTGTCGGTGACGTCGACTACGGTGGCACGCTTGTCAAAGAAGCGGCGCATGTACTTGCGGAGGGTCTCGCCTTGTTCCTGCTTGACCATGGCCAGGTCCATGCGAGTACCCGATCGGCCCATGGCGCCCACGAAGTTGCTGGTGAATTGCTCCTTCAGCTGGTCCCACTTGTCGATCGAGTGCTTGTCCAGCGACTCGAGCCATGTGAGTGGAGCTTGGTCCAGGCAGAAGGGGAAGTAGAGGCACTTGGTGTCATTGTTGCCGCCAGCGTTCTCGATGGAGAGGGCGTAGCACCTAAGCCACTGGATGGGATCCTGCTTCGCATTGTACTTGGTGATCCCCAAAGGTTTGAACTTTTCGGGGAGGAGCAAGTTACGAAGCCGAGGAGAGAAAGCGGGGAAGTTGTCGTTGTCGCCTGCGATGGCGGACTTCTTCCGCCGCAGCTCTTCAATCTTCTGACGGGCGTCGTAGCTGCCCTGTGAGGCTCTAGAGGCGTGGCTGTTCACGTGGTCACGACCGCCGCGACTGCCCCCGCCCTCGGCCCTCCTGTTGGCCCCATGGTTGGAGCTTCTGTCGTCGCTGCCACCGCCGCCAGGGTCACGGCCGCCGCCGCTAGGGCCGCGGTGAGGGATGATCTCTCGGTTGCTGTTGCCACCCTGTGAGGGTCCGCCGGCGTTCACACGAGTACGGTTGGGCTGAGCTGGCAGCTCGGCTCGAGTACGATTGTGGCCGAGGTCAGCGCTATGACTTGTAGCTTCGTTGTCGCGGTTCCAAGCGGGAGGAGGCTGGTTGACCCTGTTGTCGACCCGCATGAAGTAGGCGGCTTCAGCGAGCTTGGCGATGACTTCTCCAGCGTGTATCCCCTGAGCTTGGCGTGCGATTGCTGTGATCGACATGAGGCATTGCTCAGGGGTGGTGTGTACCCTACTCTCGACTTGCTCGAGGGCCTCCGCAAGGTTGTAGATGGGTAAGCTGTCCCGGAGACGCCGGCGCCGTTCGTTCCGTCTTCGGTTGCGCTCACGTCAAGCGTCCCTGCTGGCGTCGGTCTCGTCCGCGGGAGCCTTAGCAGACAGCTCGTCTGCGGAGATGTCTTCGAGTTACTTGTCAGTTGCCGTCCCCGAAGGCCCTGGCGTGTCGCCGGCAGCCATGAAGACTTGGCGATCGGGGTTGCCAAGACTAGAGTCGAGGTTGGAGTGTACTCCTCGGTTCGAGCAAGTGGTGTTCCCTCCGGGAACGGGAGCGAGTCGAGGTAGGCGATGTAGCGTGAGTCCCCGCTTATCAGGTCGGAGGGCTTGCGGTCCGGCTAGTAGACGAATCTCCCGGCCGGTGTCGACGTTATAACTAGCCCGGAAGCTGGCACTGATAAGGGTTGCTCAGTAGTGTTGTCTTCGGACTCGGGGTCCTCAAGGTCCGACCCGAAGTCGAACTCGTACGCGAAGTCCGAGTAGAAGCCGGAGAGGGGGTTGGAGTCCGAAGCGTGGCCGGGGGCGGTGTCAGAGTCCGAGTTGTACTCGGGTACGGGCTCCTTGCCGGCCCGGCGAGCGGAGGGGGCTTCCGTGCGGGGCCTGCAGAGGTTGTGGGGGCCACGCGTGGAGCGCTCGTGGGGTGGGTGGACCGCATGCGATGGCTGAGTAGCCGGCTCGCACACGGTAGCCCACGGAGACGTCGAGTTCGAGTTGGAAGCGGATCCGAGCTTGAAGTCGGCGTGTTGGTCGAAAAGCGAAATTTCGCCGAACTTGCCAGCGAGTTCGCCCGTGACTACTTCAGGAAGTGTCACGAAGCCGGTCTCCGGGTTGGGCGGCATGGTGAGGCGGCGTTGGAAGGATCCAGCACCATCAGCAGTGCAGACCCAAGCGCTGAAGACGAAGGTGTCGCCGCGGTTGAAGGCGACGGTTGGCTTGATGTAGGCAGGAGCCGTCGAGTTCTCCATGTGATCTCGGGCGTGATCCCCCTACCTGGCGCGCCAGCTGTCGGTGTTTTAGACCGGCAACCTACTAAGGGGAGTACCCGATGTAGATGAATGTGGCCTCGCCGAGATCGGTAACTTGAAGGAAGAGACACGTGGCACACAATTTAGACAGGTTCGGGCCGCGAGGTGCGTAATACCCTACGTCCTGTATGCTGCGTAGCTCTGGATTGATTGGGTACGATTACAAGATGATGCAATCTTAAGCCGTGAGATGAGATGATGAGAGAGGGGTCCCTGCCTCGCCTTATATAGTCCGGGAGGCAGGGTTACAAGTCGGAATAGGGAAAGAGTATTAGTAGAGTACGTCTAGGAGTCTTATATACAGTGCGGGACATGTACAGCTTCCTAACCGAGTACTTCTCCTTCGTAGTCCTTGTGCTTCACGCCATCAGGTGCCGTGCAGCGCAAGTCAGGTAGTCCCAGGGGCCCACTGAGTAGTCAGTCCTGGTATCCACCGAGGTAGTGGGCCCAGGGAGGTCCATACGACAATACCATCCTCTCATTTGCATACACACTTGCACTCACGTACACCCATTAGGATTTTCGCTAGATTAGCTATGCCACAAGTGAAGATCGTAGGGATGTCCTAGTTTGTTGGCATAGGGTGAGTATTCCCGACCGTCACCTCGGGGGTACTTTGTGCATTATAGTTATTTTGCAGGCATGGTGAATCACTCCCATGAGTTCGTGATAAAAGCTGAAATCAAGATCATCAACACCTCCAAAATCTCAAAGGGAGCACTGCTGTTTTCATCAAGATTAAGCACATGTTCATAGATGTAAAAAAAGGGAAAAATTGGATATTAAAGTGCTCCATTATGTCTACTTTCCAATGCATCAAGAATCAACATTTTAGGAGACCTGCGCAAGAAGTTACAACCAAATCTTTGGGCGTCACACATTCTGAAATCAGTCTGGGACAGCTTGCACCAACAAAGTAAAAAGGGCGTAACTCTCTTGTTCGGAGTCCGATCGGGATGAATGACCACTCGTTGGAAAGATAATTTCAAGCACTTTGCAATGGAGCTATTATTCAGTACATACTCAATTCTGGAAGTAGAAGAAATACTCGTGGAAGATGAACCAGCAATAAAGGACAACATGGAAGGAGGAGAAGATGGGAGGAGAAACAATCGGGATCAAGGCTCGTGGCAAAGGGCGGATATTGAAGGATGAACAAAGGCAAAAATGTGATGATGATCTACTTGCATGACGGTAGGACTTCAAGAATTTTAATATGGTTCATCATCTTCCGTGCCTAGCAACATGCTAAGCATGGGGGAAGACTTGGTGGACGAAAGAAGACCGCATGGAGTTCAAGGATCACGGTTGCTATGGATGCCGATCTTCCTTCTTCCATGCTAGGCACAATGGGGGAGGGCGCGCTACATCACAAACATCAAAGGATGGTAACAATTCCTCAACCCTCTCTTTGTCCTTGTCTTTCTAAATGCTTGTATATATGTATATGCCTTCAACAACCTTAGATGCAGCTTTTGTATGTCTCTCTCGTTAAATAACATGGCTTCTAGGAGTACAACCTAGTTTTAGTTTTTGTTTATTGTCATCACCTTGTGCTCACCATGATGAAATAATTTTGGCTTGATCTTGCTCGTTGATATATGATGATCGTTTCCACTTTGTTTAAACTTTGTGCTTATTTATGCATGATTAAGCTATTGCTCTCTAATACAAATCTGAAATTAATTAAATACTAGCTTAAACTTTTGTGGAGGTCATGATAAAAAAAAGATCCATGGTTTCTTTTATGCTCTCAACTTTGGATGGGTCGAAGAACATATTACTTTTTGCTTTTAAAAGTCATGCTAACCTTGTCATTAATACCTCTTACATTTTCCTTTACCTATCCAAAGCCTTATATATTGAGTGCAACAATAGATTACAAGAGTTATTGTTGGGTGAATTGATTCAAGGCTCGATTCTTTGGCTCGTGACTAAGAAGCTGGTCATTCCGTGTTTTGTGTAACTTATCTTTTGCTAGCCTATTCTATCCGTGCATTGTGAGCTCCTACATCGGAAGCTTTGCAAATCTCGCCGGATATCCACCCTTTAAACCAACATCATCTTTTGTGTTAAACGCCTTGACCTACCTACCTATCACTTGAGTATGGAGACGACACATCACAAGAAGGTGCTTCAAAGGGAAGATTCAAGTTCCCTCTCATCAAGACATCCGGTACCTACCTTAACACCACTTCCTCTTTGCTCGGGGACAAACAAACGTCTAAGCATGGGGGAGGAGGTAGGTACTATGCAAATTAGAGTTCTAGGGGAGATAAAAGACGAAAGATGGAGATATGCATGATGAGGCTAGCAACAAAAGAAATTAAAAAATGAATAAGATAAGAGGACGAAACAAAAAAAAATCAAAGTACCTCACATGTCAAAAAGAAAAAAGAAGGAAAAAAGGAGGAAAAAAAGAAAAAGAAAAAGGAAAAAATAGAGTAATAATAATCTCCCCTGGTTCTCTAGTTGCTTAAGGATTTTCCAAGGACTTCAAGATCAAGACCCATACTCATTTTTCCAACCATGTGCAATCTGATAACGAGGACTTCGTTGGGGCCTCAGGATCATTCTTTGCCATTTGCACATGTCCACCTATCTAAAAGCGTGAGTCCTTTCTCTTCCCCCTTCTTGTGAACATTATTTTTCCAATGACCTTTTTGACGAGTCATGATAAGTTCATGAGAAGCTTGCCTTGTTTTAATAATAGTCTCAACTTTAGCATCTTGGTAGGATAAAAACTTTCCTATGAGCTCCAAATAAAACCCTTCCACCTACAAACATGAGAGGGAAAGGATATATATCATGTAGGCTTGAGAGTGTTGTGAGATGAGAGAGTTCATGAGCAAGATGCAAGAAGGTTTAAATTTTTGTACTTGGTTTTGCTCTTTTATTCACCTCATTCTTCACTTCAAAAGTTTCTAAGACCTATTCGAATTTTGTGGAGCATGATTGATTACTTGTGGAAAGAGCTTAAATTATATCTACCCTCCATAGAGATGAAAGCTAGTTACATTATGAAATTTAACAAATATAAACTTGGAGAGCATTATTCTTTCTCATGTGTGATCAAGTGCAGGGTATGAACAATGAAATGCAATGCTGATATCCATTGAAAACTT
This sequence comes from Cenchrus americanus, assembly GCA_947561735.1. Classification (NCBI taxonomy): domain Eukaryota; kingdom Viridiplantae; phylum Streptophyta; class Magnoliopsida; order Poales; family Poaceae; genus Cenchrus; species Cenchrus americanus. The sequence goes on along the minus strand of OX387242.1, from coordinate 120,413,037 downwards.
ACTCGAGGACGAGCAAGGTTTAAGCATGGGAGAGATGTTGACGGTGAATTTCCGTCAACCTAGAGTACTTGTTATACATTGGTTTCGATTATGATTTGCAACTAACCCGCCACTAGGCATACTAATGATGTAACAAGTTCACACTTGCATGTCGATTTTGGAGTTTGTTGTTTACGCAGGAAATTAACGTTAAAGTGGAGACTTTCGGGATAAGTTCACCAAGCACTTCAAGAGAAGATCATGAAGCCCGTCACAAGTCAAGACACACGATGAACATGACTCCAAATGACCCGAGGACCGAAGCGTCAACGTGCAAGTCTTCAGGGACTCAACCAGAAAACAGCGAAGCTTGCATGGCAAGGATTCAAGCCTAAACCGTGAAGGAAACGACGTCAAAGGCCCACATGCAAGTGCACACAAATAAGGGATCACGCGAGAAGCAACCGGGGAGCAAACCGGGGCCGAACTGGGCCGAAATGGGCCTGGGCCGGCCGGCCTGGGCCGACCGGCCCAGCCCACTCCGGGCCCGGTTCGCGCCCCCTTTTTGCCCTAGGTGCTTGTCTATAAATTGTCTCTGCCTCCACCGGCCACCACATCCATCCATCCACAGGAACTCGGCGAAACCTAGGAGAGAGTGACGACGGCTGCCGTGATTCCTCGAAGTCGTCTAGGAGATGGCCTAGGCCTACCCTAGCCGCCATGGCCGCCTTGCACGGTTGAGCCATGGCGGAGTTCCGAAGCTAGTTGAGGTCATCAATGGTATGTACTCTTTGGAGATGATCTAAACGCATTTATTATGTGAGTAAAGTACTTCATGTCATCTGATCTTTTAGCGACTCGATTCCTCCCTCGATGATTTTGTTTTTTTCTTGGTTATGCTTCTTCCCCAATCTAGTCCATAGCTAGATTACATAGGGTGCTCTTGCAGCCGCGGTGGCTAGAGGTGCATACCCGACCGACCAAGTGATTTCAACTTGTTCTATCGAACTCGCCCTAGACTACCCGCATGAATAGGAATACGTTGTGACAGAACAGGGGTTCCGAAAGGCGAGCGTTTTCGGAATCGGACCGGAGGATAGTAGTTTAAAGATGGCTTTGGATGAGATGCATGTCGCGCTTGCTCTTTTGGCTGGAACTACGACTAGAAGATGATAGGCATTAGTTTCCCTTGTTTGCTCTTTACCTTGTCTACGTTCATGGATGCGATCAACCTTATGCTATAATTCATATATCTTTAAGGTTTATCTTGTTATGCAATCAATGCTTCATGTTAGGCTAGATCAATAGGTTAGATGGAGAATCCTAGGAGTTTGCTTCCGATCCTTGGATTGACAAATCTAGGGAGAACCCTCCTTGGTGAAAAAGGCACCAAGTCACTCGTAGGCTTGTGGTGAACTTGAGCACGGCTTTGAACCGTCAACAATCATATAAGAAGGAGAAGCAAGCAAGTTGTTACAAAGGTTGTGATTACATAAAAAATGGTAAACCTCAAACAAATAAAAAGGTGTAATCATTTTAAAACTAGAAGCCCCGGTGCGGTAGCGTCAAGCCCCCATAGGCTAGGACCCGAACCTTGAAATCTTCCTTGATGAGAGCAAAAACACGTTGGGGTGTTGAGGAGATGTGATCAAAGACTATTTTATTCCGCTCCTTCCAGAGATTCCACATGGTGTAGATTAATGCCGCTGCTAAGCCCCGCTTGAGCTCCTTTGGTGTTGCGTGCATAGTTGAGTTCCACCATAGCTGAAGATCGACACCTGTAGGAGGGGTCATTACACGGCCAAAAGTCCACCAGCTCACCAACAACCACACTTGCTGAGCAAGGACGCAATTCAAAGAGATATGCGCCGCAGTTTCAAGCGCTTGATCACACAGAGGGCAGGTTGGAGAGCAGGGCCAGTTCCGAACCAGAAGCTTGTCAGCAGTAAGAATCTTGCTTGCAGCCACAGCCAAGCAAAAAAGCGGTGTTTACCTTCTATTCTTGCTTTCGAAATTGCGGTGCAGCTGATGGTGTAGTAGGACCCCAAGAACTGGATTTCATAAGCCGACTTGGAGGTGTAGGATCTATCAGTGGTCCATCTCCAAACGATCTGATCCTCGAGCTTGTTGAGCCTGACCTCTTGTATCATAGGCCAAAGGAGGATGAACTCTGCTATTTCATCAGCCGTACTCATGCGCCAAAGCCCCCTCATCCAATTCGAGTTCTGCAAATCTTCCGCCACTGTCAACTTCTTCCTCCAAGCAAGCTTATACAGCCGCGGCGCAACATTTCTCGGTGCCATGCCGTCCAGCCAGGCTGACTCCCAGAACTTCGCTTTCCTACCATTGCCCAGCAACACCGTTGTTGAAGCTCTGGACAGTTGATTGTCCACTTCATCACAAGGCGCGTCAGATAGCGCCCAAGGTCGACTCGGATCGGTCCATTTGAGCCACAGCCAATGCTGCCTTAGCACTCGACTGAAGAGCTCAAGGTCCAGCACACCCAAACCACCCAACTTCTTTGGCCTCTGCACCTTCTTCCAATTGACCAAGCAGTGCCCCCGTGAGCATCCTCGGACCCCTTCCACAGGAAGCCATGTCAAATTTTATTAACCCTCTTGATGAAACATTTCTTTGGTGCAAACACACTGAGAAAATATGTTGGGATAGATGACAAAGAGGAATTGAGTAGGTTCAACCTTCCTGATTTATTCAGAAACTTCCCCTTCCAAGTCGGTAACCTAGCTGCCATCTTGTCAATAAGCGGCTGAAAATCCACTCTCCTTAGCCTTTGTTTGGTTGGGAGGCGTACTTTTTTACGCTCAGGGAATCTTGTTTGTATGAAGTACTAAATGAAGTCTATTTGCAAAACCTTTTCACAGATGAGTGCAACTTTGTGTGACGAATTTAATGAGCATAATTAATTCATGATTTGCTACAGTAATGCTACAGTAAATGAGTTATTTGCATTGACCAGGTCTGCAATGGCACTTTTTTCTTGAATGGACAGGCATGAGCTTGTGCCTATTTCATTGAAAAGGAGGGGTTTGAACAGAGGCACTATGAAGGCTTACATATGTAACATGAACCGATACTTATATGTACCTTGTGCAACAATGCCTGCCACCCTTATCATAGCAGCTCTGCACCTGTTGCAGTTTCTAGCAACAATACCCACACTATTTTCACAAGACATGGCAATGCCAAACTGCACCCCTGTGTGCGGCAATATAAGCATACCATACCCATTTGGGATCGGTGACGAGGGATGCTACGGTGACGAAGGCTTCAAGCTAGTTTGCAACATGGAGCAAGACCCTCCCATGCTCTACATGAACAGCGCTGGATATCCAGTCGTCCATATTAGTTAAAAGGTAGAGTTCTGCACCTTGACACTCGTTTCAATCGATCATTGGGGGGAAGCACACAGGATTGGTCACTCAATGTAGATAGCAGGTTCTACCGTGTATCAGCAGCCTCAAATTTGTTCATCGCCTTGGGGTGTGGGTTCAAATTCTCTGTTGGTATCCCCAAAGCAGGAGACAATAATGCCAGCACCTGTAATTCCACCTGTGATCCCAGTTATCCCAACATGGCCGTTGATGGTACATGCTCTGGCATTAGCTGTTGTAGTGTGACGGTGGCAGAAGATAGCAACAATTACATGATCAAGTTTGCTCCCCTCAATGAGGCAAACTCAACCCTGTCAAGGGCAAGTGTTCTGTTCAACGCAACATGTGCTGTGGAAAAGGCAGAATATTGGAGGAGGACAGGTTATGTCAAGCCATTACAAAAGTATCTTGCAGCACCAGATTCAGTTCCGGTAGTGCCTGTTACAAAAGAATTATAATTGACCTCCTCAATGAATCATACCAAGAGGCAGCACACTAGGGGCAACACACAAGGGATTTATGACCTTAAACCCATCTAATGGCAGCTCCTAATAGCAGCCATTACATGGTAATATAAAGTGCCACTATATGGTGTTATCAAGTCTCATCCTTATGACCTTTGTAACTGACTATGTAATCTTCCTATAAAAGGGAACAATGAGATCAATGAAATTTTACCAATTCACTACTCACTTGTCTCTACAAAATTTCTATTCAACACGTTATCAGCAGCTCTTCTACTGAGCAAGAGAGGGAGCACCAGCGATTCGACGAGTAAGATGACTTACCTACGCCTTCCCCTTGATGTTGGCTCCTCTCTCCCAAGACATCTTCACGCTCGTGTTCCGCGCCACCTCCTGCATCAACAAGTTGATTCTCACCTCTGAGCGTCGGCGTGCCGTCCTCGACATGGCAGGGGTCGTGCTAGTTATGCCAGACGTGGCACCCGCCACGACGACGGCGCCGCTGCCCGCAGAGCCGCAAGAGCTCCCATCAACGACTCGAGCACTCTCGCAGCTCGTTGCGGATCTCCGGTATTGCCAAACAACTGCACAGCACCAGATCGCTTCCCGGTGGAGTCGCCGCGTCGCTGCGACTCCCACGGATTGATCGTGAGGGTGTGGTTGGAACTTATTGGGCTGCAGCAGGAGAACGTCGTCGATCCGGCTTCACCTCGTCGCACCATTTCGCCGGTGGCTTCACCAGAGTACACGCCAACATCTCCGGAGCACATTCCGACGCCGGTTGAACCGCCGATATTCCCCATCAGGAGGACCATGGCTGCGCGTAGTAGAGATCTCCCCTACTACAATAGTACAGGGGGGCTCCAGTAGCACAGCTGTGACGGCGTCGCTGGACTTCATCGACCTCGAGCTTCCATCTCCACCTCCAGCTTCTTGGACACCGGGTCGCCAGACCGCTGCAGCAGCGGCGAATCGTCGTCCTGGGCTGCGCCCGCGCCCCAACTGGATCCTGACCGGGCACATCCCGGCCAGGAACGGCGCCGGCGGCAGTGGCCCCCGTCCCTCACCCTCCGGTGAAGGGGAGTCCGGAGCTCGACACCTGAATGGGTTCCGGAGGTGCGGGGAGGTGGATCTGTGCAGAGTGGTGGTTGACCTGCAGCTGATGGCGACAGAACGATGACGGCGACGAACCAGAATGGCGGCGGCAGACTGTGTGGCAATGGCGCACAAGTAGGAGTCGTGAGGCAAGGGTCGTGCGTGACCCTGTGTCTTGCCGAGCAGGCCTGAGGCCACCAAATTACTCATCCTCTCTCGTGCGTTGGCCTACCAGGCCCATTGGCCTATTGGGCTCCCCACCAGCCTGTACCTCTGGACTGAAACCAGTAGTGGGCTGAAAATAAAATTGTGTCGGCCCACTGTCTGATTATCTGTGCTATTTTTCCAGCATTTTTAATTCTGCAAGATTTTATATTTCAGTCCTTGGACTTTGGTCCTTTTACCTTCTACAAATAATATGAGACAATACATCTGTCTTCAGACCTCCTGTATTTTCAAATATTGCATATGAGTGTGTTTTCCTTATGCATTTCCATGTCCTTCATTTTTACAAGTTCTTTGCAAATTTATATTCATCGCACTAATTTTTTTATGCAATATATCTCTAAATTGGAAACGTTCTTGGAATTTTGAGATCATACGCATGCCTCCGCATAGCGTCTATTTCTCAAATCACGGAATTGTTACCAAAAAGGTACACGCTTATAAAATTACTCTATTATTTCCCCTAAGTCAGCGTACTTTGGAGATTTAATATTGAGCTATTTTAATCATGCGACAACCTTTTTATTATTGAGAAAATTTATTTATTGATTGAGTTCATTTTACTTGAATTCACATAATATTGCATCAATATGCCATAATTTCTCAGAATTGTTGGCAATAACAATATAGGTCCCAAATTCTCTTATCGAGGGATGGAAGGCAAAGTAGCCAAAGAGCTTGAGTTTCTCGCTCTTGATGGTTCCAATTTCCCTTCCTGGGCGATGGATGTCAAAGTACAACTATCGACCCTCGGACTATACAGATGTATAGATGATACGGCCGAAGGGACGGTAAACCCCTCCAACATGTCAAAATTCTCTACCTTAAAGGTTATGAGAAACCATATCCATCCAGATTTAAAAATGGAGTACATGTATGAGGAGGACCCCTGTGTTCTATGGACATCTCTGAAAAATCGTTATGAACAACATAAAGCCATTGTCCTCCCCGAGGCAATGCATGAGTGGAACCACTTACGTCTACAGGATTTCAAAACTGTGGATGAGTTCAACCATGCCGTTCATAAGATTTGCTCTAAGCTTCGATTTTGTGAGAGAGAACCTGCGAAGCGGACAAAATTGAGAAAACTTTGTCTATGATGCTCCCTTCAGAAAGGATTATCACTCAACAATATCGTGAAAAGAATTTCACAGTCTATTCTTCGCTCATTCAAACATTGAAACAGGCAGAAAAGAATCATGAGCTCACTGTGTGGAACTCAAATCAGCGCCCATTGGGCACTACACCACTGCCTGAAGTACATGCAAATGCGAAGAAAAATGGTCCCAAAGGGAACATACAGACTGAAAATTCCTCAAGCAAAGGCAAACGTAAGAGAGCCAAAAAGCCACGTGGGAACGTCCCAAAGGGGAAAGGTATTTCTAAGCCAAAAAATGAGAGTAGCAACAAAATCGCCTGCTTTAGGTGTGGTTGCAACAATCATATTGCTAAGAAATGCAGGACTCCTAAACATTTGGTTGAATTATACATAAAGTCCGTGGGTCGTACACCGGAGACAAAGAAGTACGAAGCACACTTCGCCTCTCAAGCTCTGGAGACTGGAGCTATGGACCCCATCCCTCATGGATCGGGAACGAGCAATACCAAGACTCCGCCAAGTGGGGAGGAAGACTTCATGGATGTCGACAAGATGCTCGTGGAATATACTTCCAACGACACCTATGGAGACCTCATATAGGCTCCATAATTTCATTTTGCAAAAAAAAGTTATTGTAATAAAGATATGATGTTGCTATTAGTTGTAATAATGCACTTGTGATATCAATATATTTGTATGTACTTTCTATATCTTTACATTATTTTTATAATTTTAATTTTGTATTGTATAGATTGTTACGGGAGTCAATCCAATGGAAGAAGAAATATGCCTAGTGGATAGTTGCACCACTAACACTATACTTAGGGAAGTCAAATTTTTCCAAACTCTCACAAAGAGAGAAGGGAAAGTTTTGACCATCGCAGGACGCAATGCTACGATAGTTGGTTCTGGTAGAGCCACTATCGTATTTCCAATGGGTACACAAATTAATATCGAGGAGGCATTATTGTATCCCGATTCAACGCGTACTCTACTAAGTTATAGAGATATCCGGAAAAATGGGATTCATGTGGAAACACATGAAGAATTCAAGGAGGAGTTCCTCCTCTTGACCAAAGATACCGGATATGGCAAACAAACACTTGAAACAGTGCCTTCTCTCCCGTCAGGATTGTACTACACATACATCAAACCATACCACATGTTGCATACAAAGTGATTTTTCAGAATGTGGATGCATTCAAAACTTGGCATGACACCTTGGCCATCCTGTCATCGGGATGATGAGAAAAATCATGAGAAATTCAAGTGGACATGGTATGAGCGACAAAAAATTTCCAGAATCCTCAGATTTTATATGCACCTCATGTGCAACTGGGAAATTAATTTTGAGACCACCACATCTCAAAATACAGGCTGAACAACTAAAGTTTCTTGAACGCATTCAAGGTGACATTTGTGGTCCCATTCAACCTTTGTCTGGACCATTTAGATACTTCATTGTTCTAATAGATGCATCCACAAGATGGTCTCATGTGTGTCTTTTATCGACACGGAACCATGCTTTTGCAAAATTGATCGCACAAGTCATCAGACTTAGAGCGAGTCATCCTGAACATCAGATAAAATCAATCAGACTGGACAATAAAGAAGAATTTTCTTCCAAAGCCTTCAATGATTATTGTATGGCATTAGGAATTGAAGTACAACATTCTATACCATATGTTCACACACAGAATGGTTTAGCTGAATCTCTTATCAAGAGAATAAAGCTCATTGCTAGACCACTAATGCAAAATTGTAACCTACCAACCTCATGTTGGGGTCACGCAGTCTTACACGCTGGTGACTTAATAGAATTGCGTCCAACTGCATACCATACAGCTTCCCCGCTGCAATTGGTTCGTGGTGATCCTCCTAGTATTTCCCATCTGCGGATATTCGATTGCGCTGTATACGTACCGATCTCACCACCAAAGCATACATCAATGGGCCCTCACAAGAAAATGGGGATCTAAGTGGGGTATTTATCTCCGTCGATCATTAAATACCATGAGCCCCTTACAAGGGACTTGCTCACAGCCCAGTACGCTGATTGTATCTTCAATGAAGAACATTTCCCGGCATTAGAGGGAGAATTCAAGTATCACACTGAATGCCCGGAAATAAATTGGGATGCTATAGACACCCAAAAGGAGGATCCTCGTACTAAAGAATCCGAACTTCAAGTAAAAAGGATTATAAATTTGCAAAATGCTGCAAATAATTTGCCAGACTCATTTACCATGAGCAAAATTGTCACAAAATCATACATTCCTGCTAGGAATGTGCTGGAACGAATAGAGGTACCAAATAAAACTATTCAACTCACTTCCTCGAAAGAGAGTGGTAGAAGTACGGAAAATCCTCGCAAGCGCACGAGGAAACAGAGGGATCATCTCTCAGGCATAGTAAATGAAACTCAACCTCAAGTTGAGAGACACCGAGTGGATTTACACAATCCACCTCCCACATCAACAGTGCACTCAATTTCTGATGATGGGACATTGGAATGCCCCAGCGCCATCGTATTGGCAAATACCGAGTCGCCATTCGGGGTCAATGAAATTTCCATAAACTATGTTGATTCTGGAGAATCATTCGATCGCAAGACTACAATTTTCGACATATACTTTGCCTCATCAGTTGCTGAATCCATCCAAAATGATCCAGATCCAAAATCCATGGTAGAGTGCAAGAAGCGCTTGGACTGGAACAAATGGAAGGGAGCCATTAAAGCAGAGTTAGCCTCCCTCAAGAAAAGAGAGGTATTCTCATCAGTAATACCTACACCTCCAAAAACCTTCCCTGTAGGTTTCAAATGGGTTTTCATCCGGAAGCAGAATGAGAACAATGAGGTGGTGAGATATAAGGCGAGACTTGTAGCACAAGGGTTCACACAAAGACCCGACATTGATTTCAATGAAACATACTCTCCAGTAATGAGTGGAATTACGTTCTGATATTTGATATCTCTGGCAATTCAAAATCATCTATCTATGCAGTTGATGGATGTCGTGACAGCATACTTATATGGGTCACTAGATTCGGAAATATATATGAAGGTCCCCGATGGAATTCCTATACCGAATAAAGGAGCAAATCGCAACATGTATTGTGTAAAACTCAAAAGAACACTCTATGGTCTTAAACAGTCGGGTAGAATGTGGTACAACCGACTGAGTGAGTACCTTCTGCAGAAGGGTTACTCAAATAATGATGATTGCCCATGTGTCTTCATCAAAAGATCCTCCACATGATTTTGTATTATATCGGTGTATGTAGATGATTTGAATATCATTAGTCATGCACGAGATGTTGATGAAGCTCGTGATCATCTTAAGACAGAATTTGAGATGAAGGATTTGGGTAAAACCAAATTTTGCTTGGGTTTGCAAATCGAGCACCTTCACTCTGGAATTTTGGTGCACCAATCTGCCTATGTCCAGAAAATATTGGAGAAGTTCAATCTGGACAAAGCACATCCAATCAAAACCCCCATGGTTGTTCGATCTCTTGATCTTGAAAAGGATGTTTTCCGACCACGGGAGAAAGGAGAGGAGATATTAAGATCAGAATTTCCCTATCTCAGACTCATCGGAGCACTAATGTACCTTGCAAACAGTACAAGGCCCGACATTGCATTTGCAGTGAATCTATTGGCAAGACATAGTGCTGCCCCAACAAGGCGCCATTGGACTGGAGGAAAACAAATCCTTAGGTACTTAAATGGCACTAAGGATCTTGGATTATTCTTTCAGAAAACTAATGATCCTACCTTGATTGGATACGCTGATGCTGGTTATATGCCTGATCCCCACAATGCCAGATCACAGACAGGTATTGCATTCCTTCATGGAGGAATAGTCATATCATGGAAGTCATCTAAACAGAAATTAGTGGCTACCTCCACAAATCATTCTGAAATAATAGCACTATATGAAGCCTCACGTGAATGCGTCTGGCTTCGCAGAATGATAAATCACATTGAGCGATCATGTGGTCTTGGTTCTTCAGAATCACCTACCATTATCTATGAAGATAATGCTGCTTGTACTTCTCAGATGCAAGTGGAGAAATAAACATCTTACCGACAAAGTCTTGTGATAATCTAGCAGATCTCTTCACTAAATCCCTACCGACTTCCTCATTCGAGAAATGTGTTAAGGGAATTGGTATGAGACGGCTCCGAGACTTGCAGGCTTCAGGGGGGAGACCTCCTGAATGATGGACCCAGTTGAATGCTTCACATTGTACTCTTTTCTTTTATGAGTTTTTACCAAAAGGTTTTTCTTATGTAAAGTTTTTTATGAGACAATGTTTGATACAAGCATATACCTTATCTCATTTTTCCCCACTGGAGTTTTTCTAGAGATAAAACTGAGGCATAGGTTACTCATTAAACCTTGCAGGTTTCATGATAGAGTAACCACCAAACAAATCATTCCTATTTTTTCCCACAGGGTTTTCAAAGGAATTCAAGAACATATTGATCTTAAGATTTGACTCGTTCAAAGGGGGAGTGTTACAAAAGAATTATAATTGACCTCCTCAATGAAGCATACCGAGAGGCAGCACACCAAGGGGCAGCACACAAGGGATTTATGACCTTAAACCCATCTAATGGCAGCTCCTAATAGCAGCCATTAGAGGGTGATATAAAGTGCCACTATATGGTGTTATCAAGTCTCATCCGTATGACCTTGTAACTGATTATGTAATCTCCCTATAAAAGGGAACAATGCACGCCCACGCCGCCGCGTGCCTACATGTTGTCGCACAACCGCGCCGCTGAGTGCCAACTGAAGGACCAATTAGGCGACCAGAGAGGGGGGAGTGAATGGGAGCCGATAAAAATTCTTCTCGAGGGAGATTGAAACTCCAACAAGACGAACTAGCTCGGTCGAACCCCCGAAATCACATGCTCCGCACTTCAACCTTCCGTTTGCCAAAACCACGTAGCCACTGGAGTGCTACTGGTCCTAGGAACAAACTCTACCAGCAATCACAACACACACGCAGCACCGACAGCGGAAACAACTCGAAAGCCGGCTAACCGAGGGGGCGGTTAGACCGGTATAGGGGGCGGTTAGACGGCCTCCACCCGGCAACCAAGAAATCCTCCGAAACGCCTCTTCCGAGCACCAAAACTCACCACGGTTTCACCAACAGAGATCTCTCGGTCAAGGCCATGCTAGCTACCAGAAAATCTTGGTGAAAACCAAAACTTCACCCAAGGGCCTAGGGGCGGTTAGACCGGCTACCGGGGGGTCTAACCTCCTGTACCCAGCAACGAACCCCGACCAAGAACACCTAGCAAACTGCATGAGAACGACCCCAAATTTCACCCAGACACTCCTCTGATCAAGGCGAACAAACTCACAGAGGAAAATCCGGCGAAACAAAACTTTGACCCGGAAACACCCCGGGCGGTTAGACCGCCCCCCTGTAGGCGGTTAGACCGCCCCTTCCAGAAAACGAACCCGCGGGTCAAACCTCAACTTCCTCGCGCCCGATCTCTCGAATCACTCCACGGATTGCAGCCAAACTTCGGGAATAGCTGGGTTACCTCCTGGGCAACCTCTACCTCAAAGGAATCGACCCGAAACGCTCACATTCAAGAGGAATCGAAGAAATCGCTTATCTAGGTCAAGAACTCGCCCAACTCGAGAAACCACCAAATCGAGTCCGATTCAAAGGGGATTTGGGGGCAAAGTCACCAGCCAAAGAGGCACAAGAACGTCATACGTGACACCCACCAAAAGCCCCAAGAAATCGTCCTCAAAACACCGCCAAAAAGAGCTCCGAAAATCAACACCAAAGAGACGGGAAAACCACCATGATGAACAACGCCAAACCTTCTATACATGCCATGAATGGTTCATACAAGGTCTAGCTTGCCACCCAAACATCCATCCCTCTCTCTAGATCTCACATGAAGCTCTCAAGCTAGCCTTCTAAAATCCTAAGGAAAATGGAGAACGAAAATGGAAAAACCAAATGAGCTAGGGTTCCAAGAGTTGGCCGCCATCCACCCATCCAATGAGTATATATGGAGGCACCCAAAAGACTAAACTACCCTTCACTAATAACTAGGGATACATGCCCCTCAAGGGCGGGTTTGGAATTCTTGATGTCTTCACCATCGGACGGATGCCCAGCGACCGCACTCTGCGTAGCCTCGACGCAAGCCTTGCGATCCCGACGCGTGTCCTCCGCTTCGAAGCTTCTCGGCGCCGACGGCCAGGGCGGTCAGACCGCCCCCCCCTGGGCGGTTAGACCGGCCCCGGGGGATCTGACCGGCCCCGGGCGGTCCGACCGCCCCTCCTGGGCGGTTGAACCGGCCTGGGTGGCCGCACCTCCTCGTCGAGTCTTCGGCCTCGGTTTTGTGGCTCAACCGAGTAACCCGGTGGTTTTTACGGGGTGAACCACTGCAAACCCCGCGAACTCGGTGTAGCCTCCGCCAATCTCCACTCATGACTCGGCTCCCACGTAGTCCCGGCTCGCCCTTGGTTTTGAGGCTCTACCAAGAAACCGTCCACGACTTCATCTTGCTATTCATGCCACCATGTCGCCCGCACTTGACCCCGCTGGCCACCGGGTCCCTCGAACGAAGCCTACTTGTCTTCTCCACACCTGGAGGCCTCACCGGCAACGACCTTTCGCGCTTGTTCTTCACCTGCACCAACACGAGTCAAGCCGCAATCTGCACCTGCAATACTTAGCCAAGAATCAGTCCACACGACGTTGTCAATCACTCATCACACAAGGAAGCGACCATCCACCGGTCCTCGAAGCACACATGGTCCTCAATCTCCCCCTTGATGAGTGCATTGACAACACACTCACATGAAGTAACACAAGGGAAAAAGAAAAGAATAGAAACAAATAAAAAGCAACCTCAACAAGCGATCGAAAGCCAAAGAAAGGCAAAGAGCAAGATCACTTGAAGAAGGCAAGTCTCGGACCCCTTAGGCAAGGGCAACGGCTTGACACATCCGAGACAAAACACGGCTCAAGCAAAGAGCGCAAACCACCAAAGCAAAGCTCGAACAACACAAAGAGCTCCCCCTGCACATATGCAAGCTCCCCCTGAGCCACAGCACACTCCCCCTGAACACATGCAAGCAATGCAACTCGGGAATGCAACAAAGAGCAAAAACTTGCTCACACCGCCCAGGCGGTTAGACCGCCCGTACAGGCGGTTAGACCGCCCGTGCCCGATCCGACCGCCTCGGGGGCGGTTAGACCGCCCCAAGAGACCGGCCCTGCACCAAACTGCTCAAAATTTGCCCGAAACAATTGGAACACCTTCCAAACACTCCCAGGTGCCCAAAACATGCACAAACTTCTCCCCCTTGTTGACAATGCATGAATCAAGGCAAAATGCGAAAACTTTCAACATATAGCTTCTCGAATATACAAAATTCATCACAAGGAGCTACACAAGTCCAAATGAGCAAGTTAGATACTCGACAGGTTCGTAATGACCTTAACTACGTGATCACCAAGTTTCACAACCATTGGACAATGCTAAAAAGGATTTGAGTAATTTTGCGAAAAGTTACTCTCTCACAAGCAAATACCTAAACATGAGCAAAACATATCAAAATGGTAAAGCCACTCAAACTTCATGCTAGGACAGCCATTCTAATCATAAGACCATCATAAACACCCAAAAGCACCTCATGTCATGTCAAAGCCACCGAGCCATGTGCCTACTTCTATGTATGAGACTTCTCATTGGTAGGCATCATGCAACGGTTTAGCACCTAAAGCAAATTAAATTCAGCACATATGACATGGGAGCACATTTTCCAAGCATTTTTCATTTCATTTTCAGATTTGTAAATGGTACATGAAATGTCTTTGCGACAAAAAGGAACTTATGCCCCTCTACAAGATTAAGCAAGAGGGCTAAACATTCATGATGGCAAATGAGCCTTTGGCCCCATATGATCAATAAACTAGCTATCCAACCACAAAGTAAGCATAGCAAAGCCACTAAAACATGTCAAGATCATATATAGGCATTTACACATGAGAGAGCAGGTATGTGACATTTTTCAAAAATTAGCCATCAACCATGGATCATTCATCAAGATCATCAAGAGCTAAGCCAAACTAACCGTAGCATATCAAACAAGCTCACAAGAACATATATAGCAACCCATGGTAAACATTGTATATAGGAGAAGCTTTTCCTATCCGATACATATGATACAAAATGCATGCAATCTAAGATACAAGGATGCCTATACATCATGTTACAAATGCAATGCCAGATGCAAGAAATGCACAAAGGAAAACTATACATATGCTACAAAGGAGCTCCCACACACCGAGCTCACAAACCACCGGCTCCTCGAGGGGAGGCAAAACAGGCTCGACACCACCGGCAAAAGAAAGCTCCCACACACCCAACTCAAGAAATCAAGCACACACCAAGTTCCCCCCGCAAACGAGTGAAAGTTGCTTGATCTAGGGGTTTGGTGAAAATATCGGCTAGTTGGTCATGTGTGGGTACATGGATCAAGGCTATCTTCCCTTTCTCTATGTTGTCTCTCAGGAAATGATACCTCACTTCTATGTGTTTGGTTTTGGAATGGAGCACTGGGTTCTTTGCAACGCTTATGGCACCGGTGCTATCACATTGAAGTGGGACATGGGTATACTCCTCACCAAAGTCACTCATGGTGTAGGTGATCCAAAGGAGCTGAGAGCAACAACTAGCAGCGGCAACATACTCGGCTTCGGTCGTGGATTGAGCAACACTCGACTGCTTGCGGGAAGACCAAGACACCAAAGAGGAACCCGAAAACTGGCAAGTCCCAGAAGTGGACTTCCTATCCAACCGACACCCGGCAAAATCCGCGTCTGAAAAGCCATGAAGCGCCAAAGAAGAGGACGCGGAGTACCAAAGGCCGAAGTCGGGAGTGTGACGCAAGTACCTGAAAATTCTCTTCACTGCTTGCCGATGCGAAGTCCTCGGAGACGCTTGAAAACGAGCGCACAGACACACCGAGAACTGTATGTCCGGCCTCGTCGCCGTCAAGTAGAGGAGTGACCCGATCATGCTCCGGTACTCCTTCTGGTCCACGTGTTCACCTTCCTCGTCCGCATCAAGAGCTGTAGTCGTACTCATCGGCGTCGTCATAGCCTTGGAGTCCTCCATCTTGAACTTCCTCACAATGTCCTTGGTGTACTTAGCCTGGTGCACAAATGTTCCTTCCTTTGATTGCTTGATTTGTAGCTCGAGGAAGAACTGCAACTCGCCCATCATGATCATCTCGAACTCCCTGCTCATATCATCTGCAAACCTTGCAACAAGAGAGTTAGACGAGCCACCAAAGACAATATCATCCACGTACACCTGCACAATCGGGATATCTCCGCCCGCCTCGGCAAAAACAAGGTCCGATCGACCTTCCCCATCTCAAAGCCTCTCTCAAACAAGAACCCCCTCAACCTCGCCATACCAAGCTCTAGGCGCCGCTTCAACCCATACGGCGCCTTCCTCAACTTGTACACCGGAGGGGGTACTTCTCACTCTCAAACCCCGGAGGTCGTCTCACATACACTTCTTCCTCCAACACTCCATTCAGAAAAGCACTCTTCACATCCATTTGGTGCAACTTGAACCCTTTAGCCACAGAAAAGGCTATAAGGATCCTAATCGCCTCCAAACGGGCTACGGGAGCAAAGGTCTCCTCGTAGTCGATCCCCTCCTTCTGACTGAACCCCTGAGCGACAAGTCTCGACTTGTTCCTCACAACCTCACCCTTCTCTCCCTCTTTGTTTTTCCACACCCACTTTGTACCAATCGGCTTACACCCTGGGGGAGGGTCAACAAACTCCCACACCTGGTTCCTCTCAAAGTTCTCCAACTCCTCATGCATCGAATTAACCCAATTGTGATCAGATAGTGCGTGTCCAATGTCTTTGGGCTCGAAAGAAGCAACAAACGCAGCATGAGCAAAATGGGAATTGTTTCGAACCCTCGACCGTGTAGTGCGTTCATTCATGTCGCCGATGATCCTCGAAGCTGGGTGATCCACTTGAACTTGCCGGGGAGGTTCTCGCCTCGAAGCTACCTCCCCCTCAACATCAGCTTCTCCTCGTTCTTGGTTTGTCGTCGTAGGTGTAGCAGAGGGTCCATCCATCATCGTAGTCGACGTAGTGGGTACATGTTCAGCCGGGGGCACCGCACCGCCATCTTCATCATCACCATGTTCATGCTCCTCCTCCTGAAAGATCTCCTCGCCAAGCTCATCATCACCTGCACACTCAAAGACAAGTTGACTACGTGGCTCTGTCTCGTCGAAGGTTACCTCGCAAGTCTCCACGATTTGGTTAGTTTCAAGATTGAGCACACGATATGCTCTAGAATGAGATGCATAACCAAAGAAAATGCCATCGACAGACCTAGCCTCAAACTTATCCAACTTCCTGCCTTTCTTCAGAATGAAACACTTGCAACCAAAGACATGGAAGTGACTCACCTTGGGTGTGCGACCATGCATCAACTCATAGCATGTCTTCTTCTTGTGCACTCTGAGGTATATCCTGTTTGACACATAGCACGCGGTATTCACCGCCTCAGCCCAATACCTCCTTGGAGTCCTATGCTCATCAAGCATCGTCCGAGCCATCTTGCACAAGGTCCTGTTCTTCCTTTCCACAACACCATTCTGGGGAGGCTTATACGGACTCGAAAACTGGTGCTCAAGACCCAAGTCATGGCAAAAGGTTTCAAAACAAGAGTTCCTGAAGTCCGAGCCATTATCACTGCGGATAGCTCGTATGGCATCTCCGTGCCTCTCGTTCCTCAACCTCAAGACTAGATCTCGAACAAAACCAAACTTCTCCCCCTTATCCTCCAGAAAGAACACCCACGCATACCGAGAATAGTCGTCCACCACAACAAGGACATACCACTTCCCACTCGCAGATCGCACACGAGCTGGGCCAACAAGGTCCATATGGAGCAGCTCGCATGGACGCTCAGTCATCACATCGGTGAGAGGCGGGTGAGAAGAGGCCACCATCTTGGCATGCCTACACAGAGCACAAACCAACTCTTTCTCAAGCCTCAACCGTGGCAATCCTCGGACCAAATTGAGTTTACTCAAGCGAGACAAAAGGTCAAAGCTCAAGTGACCCAACTTCCTATGCCACCTCCACAACTCACTCGAAGAACCAGCCAAGAAACAATGCTCCACACCCGAAGACTGAGAAAAATCAGCACGAAACACCTGACCCTCGGGAACGACCATACAAACAAGGTCCCCTCGAGAGTCCACAATCCGAGAACCACCAGGCCGAAACAACACCTCAAAACCCTCATCCAACAAGCCGGGACACGAAAGCAAATTGTACCCCGGCGATTGAACAAGTGCAACACGCCTCAGAGTGATCTTGTCACTCACTTTTATCTCACCTTCTGAAAGCACACGCCCACGCCCATTGTCCCCAAAGGTGATGTACCTCTTCGTCACCACCGGACGAGACTTGAGAACCACCCCCTGTCTCCGGTCATGTGCCTCGAGCAACCGGAGTCAATCAACCAAATGTTCTTCAAGTCTCCCACTTGAAATTCAAAAACAAGCACGTGAGCGAACAAACGACTCAGCACTGGGGTTAGTACCAAAAGAGGAAAACCGAGTGCCGAGCCATTTGCTCGAAAGTGGGGTTAGCACACATCAAGCCATCTTTCCTACCATAACCATCACCACGAACACCACCTCGGTAACCACTCCGAGGAAACCACCCCCTCACCGCCCGGAGGAGGACCAAATCCACGGAAGACAACCCGTGGAACGTCCCTCCTCTCCTTCTCAAAGCTACGACTCCTCCCATCCCCGTAGTGACCTCGAGGGGGAGAATGCCTAGCAACCCGACCACCGCGCTATCTCTCCCGGACCAACCACCAGCAACTCCACCTCCGGACACCGAAACCTCTCGACTCACCACCTCGAAAACCACTCCGCCCGAGTTCTGGGGGGCCGGTTAAACCGCCTAGCCAGGCCGGTCTAACCGCCCCCCTCTGGGCTGGGCCGGTCTGACCGCCTAGCCAGGCCGGTCTGACCGCCCCCTCCAGACCTGCTCCTCGGCTGCGGGAACTCGCATCTCCCCATGCTGGAACACTTCTCACCACAGCCTTACCCCTGGGCAGTGGCATACGAGGCTTAGGTACACCATGGGAAGGGTTGTACCTATCCTTGTTCGCCCACTCCTTTGCCACCCTCTCTTCCCGCTTCCTCTTGAAGCAAAACTCATCCTTGTGACTCTCTTTCCCACAATGGCCACAACGAAACCTCACAAGCTTAGGTTTAGGCTTGGATTGGGGCTGCTCGCTTGGTTTCTCTCCACTCAACTCCTCCACCGATTTCTCCTCACTTGCCTTCTCACTCACTTTCCCAACGAACACTTTCCCGGAAGTGCTCACAAACTTGATAGGCCTTCGGAGATCATTTGTGGGTGTAGGAAATATAGGTGGAGCTGGGGTTGTGTCTAGTCGGTTCCTAAGATGGTTGGGTTTTGGAGGGAAATCATTTTTGTGGTGGGTTTTTGGTGGCTCCGGGATATTCTCTCCACTTCCTTCACCAACCTTATTTGCCCCAAGTCCCTCACCATCTTGCCTCTTAAAAGCCTCAATCATCATCCTCAACTGAGGCTCATGGCCAGACAACCAACCCATCAACTTTCTCAAGTCATCATTCTCATCCTGCAAACGATCAACATAATGTGCAAGTTCCAAATTTTTCAATGCATGCATTTCACAGGTAGAGCATGATGTAGGCATGGGTTCCTTCAATTTAGCCTCAAGCGAACTAGTGTAAGCATGCATCTCATCAATCTTAGCATGCAAAACAGGGCAAGAAGTGCAAGCACCTAGCAAAGAAGGTCTAGACTTAAGCTCAGCCACTTCAACCCTAAGCACATCTAGTTCCTCACACTTGGAGGCATGCTTCTCCTTAAACAAAGCAAGATCGGCAAGGAATATGGAGCAATCAAGACAATCATTATCATCCGAAACAACGGGGCTAGCCTTAAGCGAATCAATCTCAAGCTTGCTATCAAGCACCTGTGTCTCTAGCTCAGCCACTCTAGTCCTAGCATCCTCGAGTGAAGCCCTAAGCTCTTTTCTCATTTTCTTGGCCTCTCTAAGCATGTCATCACGGTTATCAAGCAAAGAGCCAAGCCTCTCATTCTCCTGGCGCAAGAAGGGAAGTTCATCACGCACCTCGTCGTCGGACTCAGAGTCCGAGTCGCTCCGTGTGCTCTTCTTTGCCGCCGGAGCTCGCCGCCATGGTGCGAGAAGCCATCTCTCGCGAGCGCCTCGGCCCGCTCGGGTTCTTGGACGACTTCTTGTTCTTGCGGCGATCTCCCTCGTCTTCACCGCTCGCTCGAGCTCGAGGTGGAGTACGCGGAACTGGAGTCGACGTCGCTCGCTCCAACCATCGCTCGGGCCTTGCCTCGGCCCTCCTTCTTCCTCGATCGTCGCTCGTCCTTGTACTTGTTCTTGTGCTTGCTTTTGTGGTCGCGCCTCGAACGGTACTTGCCATCGTTCATCCTCGGCTTGTGCTTGTAGCTGTCCTTGTTCTCGGCCTTCTCCGGGCAGTCGGCGACGAAGTGTCCCGGCTTGCCGCACTGGAAGCAGGTCCTCGTGTTCCTCCTCATGTTCACGCGGTTCTCGTGCAGCCTCTCGAACCGCCTCGTCAACAGCGCCGGCTCGTCCTCTCCAAGGTCATCAAACTCCTCATCCGGCATAGACATCGGAGAGGAAAACGAGAACATCCTGGTGGATGGGTTAGAGTTAGTCTTTCCTTTGGAACCACCAACGAGGGCAAGACTATGGGAGTCGATCGGTCCCTCGAGCTTGGCGGTCATGCCCCTATCCACCTCGGCCGACTTGAGCTTCGAGAACGGCTCGTTCACCGTCGAGTATCATACCTCTCCGACTCGACTATGGCCTCGAACTTTCCGCCCCATATCGTACGATCCAAAGAGTGTAAGAGCTTGACCGCTCTATCATGATCATCGTACGGGAGCACGTCCACATTGGCCCTCATGTTGTTCACCACCACCGTGAACCTCCGAAACAAGGCATCGATGGACTCACCGGGGAGATGAGTGAAGTTCTCGTACTCTCTCCGTAGGTCGCATACATCCGTGCTCGAACCCGGGCGTTCCCAACATGAGCCTCCTTCAACACCGCCCAAATCCTACAAGCCAAGTGCTCGGTGTGCACCCGATCGAACTCGGGGCCGACACAAAGCACGAAACAAGTAGTCGACCGCCTTATTGTTGGCGTCGAATCCGTCCCTCGACCCCGGAGCAAGGAAATCCACCCGCCGGACATAGCCTTGTGTCCACCGTGACATCCCAAAGCAGCTGACCCTTTCCGCGGAGGAACGCACCCATCCGCTTGCTCCACATCTGGTAGTTCTTGCCATCGAAGCGTGGAGGACCCGAACCCCGTTCCTGGTACGCCATCCTTGGATCTTAGACTGGTTAGAGTCAACAAAGACCCGAACCAGCTCTGATACCACTTGAAGGACCGATTAGGCGACCAGAGAGGGGGGGAGTGAATGGGAGTCGATAAAAATTCTTCTCGAGGGAGATTGAAACTCCAACAAGACGAACTAGCTCGGTCGAACCCCCGAAATCACACGCTCCGCACTTCAACCTTCCGTTTGCCAAAACCACGTAGCCACCGGAGTGCTGCGGTCCCTAGGAACAAACTCTACCAAAGCAATCACAACACACACGCAAGCACCGACAACGGAAACAACTCGAAAGCCGGCTAACCGGAGGGGGCGGTTAGACCGGGTATGGGGGCGGTTAGACCGCCTCCACCCGGCAACCAAGAAATCCTCCGAAACGCCTCTTCCGAGCACCAAAATTCACCACGGTTTCACCAACAGAGATCTCTCGGTCAAGGCCATGCTAGCTACCGGAAAATCTTGGTGAAAACCAAAACTTCACCCAAGGGCCTAGGGGCGGTTAGACCGGCTACACGGGGCGGTCTAACCTCCCGTACCCGAGCAACGAACCCCGACCAAGAACACCTAGCAAACCGCACGAGAACGACCCCAAATTTCACCCGACACTCCTCCGATCAAGGCGAACAAACTCAAAGAGGAAAATCCGGCGAAACAAAACTTTGACCCGAAACACCCCGGGCGGTTAGACCGCCCCACGTAGGCGGTTAGACCGCCCCTTCCCGAAAACGAACCCGCGGGTCAAACCTCAACTTCCTCACGCCCGATCTCCCGAATCACTCCACCGGATTGCAGCCAAACTTCGGGAATAGCCGGGTTACCTCCGGGCAACCTCTACCTCAAAGGAATCGACCCGAAACGCTCACAATCAAGAGGAATCGAAGAAATCGCTTCTCTAGGTCAAGAACTCGCCCAACTCGAGAAACCACCAAATCGAGTCCGATTCAAAGGGGATTTGGGGGCAAAGTCACCAGCCAAAGAGGCACAAGAACCTCATACGTGACACCCACCAAAAGCCCCAAGAAATCGTCCTCAAAACACCGCCAAAAAGAGCTCCGAAAATCAACACCAAAGAGACGGGAAAACCACCATGATGAACAACGCCAACACCTTTTCCAGAGATAAGCACTTGTTTGATTCAGAAAGTTGTTGTCAACAGATGTGGCATTTCTCCTTCGGAGGTCACCACAGAGCTACTCCTAGCGAGTGAAGAAGATCAGGGCCTGCTGCAGGATGATGGGAGTAGTAGCAAGAAACAAACAGTGATCAATGAATAGTTCAATTATCTTAGCCCCTTGCAGTAGGGAATGCCCTACTTTTATCTTGTATCACTCTGTTAAACCTGATTGGTGCTGCTAGTGTGATCTCCAGCCATTTTTCTTTGCTCTAAGTCGGTGTTATCCTTCAAGACTCTGTTGTTGTTGTTCTGTCAGACATTTGCCTTGGTTAAGATGTTATGTTCCTACCTTTCTTCCTTATATCTGTGTGGCTTGCTTGGGCTCAAATGAATTTGGTTTTATCAACTTTGTCAAGCAATCACTTCCTGCATTCCATGGGAATGGCAGTCTGAGAAATCTCCTATTCAGATTCAATGATGAACACAAATAGAAGGAAAAGTTGGAATGTTCTTAATTGGAACATTAGAGGAATCAACTCTGAAGACAAATGCAATGCCATTAGGCTCAAATTGGATGAGAGCAATTATGCTATGTACTGCATACAAGAAACCAAAAGAGAACTTTTTGAGCACTCTTTAATCAGGAAATTTGCACCGAAAAGATTTGATCAGTTTGCTTACTCTCCCTCGCAAGGCAACTCTGGTGGTATTCTCATGGATGGAATAGTTCAATTTTCTGTGGACAGATTATTCACAGCCTGAGATTTGCAATAACTATTAAATTCACCTCCAACCACAACAATGACACTTGGATGCTCACTAGTGTATATGGTCCTTGTCAGGGAATTGAAAGGGATGATTTTGTTAATTGGCTAAATGGCTTAGAAATCCAAGATGACTCAAATTGGATGTTTATGGGAGACTTCAACTTCTACGGATCACCGACCGATTGAAACAAACAAGGTGGAAACCTAAATGATGTTTTCATCTTCAATGAGATTATAAGCAACTTGGGACTACGGGCAATACCTTTAAAAGGAAGAAAGTTTACTTGGAGCGATATGCAAGAGGACCCACCGTTAGAACAGATTGACTTCGTTTCACTTCCATAAACTGGATCAGCAACTACCCAAACACTCTCTGGCTCCCTCTGTCCAAACCAACATCTGATCATATCCCTTGCATGGTCCAAATTGACACAGATATACCTAAAGCAGATGTTTTTCGGTTTGAAAATTTCTGGGTTGATCAGCCAGACTTCCTTGAGATTGTGCAAAACACTTGGAACTTAGAAGTCAGAGCAACTAATAGTGTAACCAAGATGACAGCCAAGTTCAAATTGCTGAGAAGAGGACTGAAAAAGTGGAGCAAAGGGATTTCAAAAATCAACAATTTAATATTGCAATGCAATGAGGTTCTCTATGTCCTTAACAAGCTGGAAGAGCAAAGACAACTCTTCATCCAGGAAAGGAATTTTCGAATCATCCTCAAGAAACACATTATTTCCCTGTTGAGGTATCAGCAAGAATACTGGAAGAAATGATACACTATCAGATGGACAAAATTTGGGGATGAAAATACAAAATTTTTTCATGCTGCACCCACAGAGAGATATAGACATAATACCATCACAAGTCTAGAAACCCAGGATGGAAGGGTCATTTATGACCATTTTGAAAAAGCAGCTCTTCTATTGGAAAATTTCAGAACAAGAATGGGAAGCTCAATTAGCCCTGAAATGCAATACAACCTGGATGACCTTGTTTTGAATCATGAGGGATTGGATCAGATTTTAGCACCATTCACCAAGGAAGAAATTGATAATGTTGTAAAACAAATGCCAATGGACAAAGCTCCTGGACCAGATGGTTTCAATGGCATGTTCTTCAAAAAATGCTGGCACATCATTAAACGAGACATATATCAACTTTGCAATGATTTTTCTCTGGAGAAGTAAGTCTGCAAGCCATCAACAGCTCCTACATCACACTCATCCCAAAAAACAGCAACCCAGTTTCCCCTAATGATTTTAGGCCAATTTCACTCTTGAATTCAGTTCTCAAGTTGATAACAAAGTTAATGGCGGATAGGCTTCAAGCTGTAATCATACCCCTCGTCCAAAAAAATCAATATGGTTTCATAAAAACCAGAACAATTCAAGATTGTCTTGCATGGGCCTTTGAATACATACACCAGTGCCAACAATCTAGAAAAGAATTGGTCATCCTGAAATTGGACTTTGAAAAGGCTTTTGACACTATTGAACATACCACAATTTGGAAGATGATGGAGAGATTAGGTTTCAGCTCCACTTGGATTAATTGGGTACAAAGGATTTTAGCTAGTGGATCCACTTCAGTTTTGCTAAATGGTGTACCTGGAAAAATAGTTTCAATGCATTAGAGGGGTTAGACAAGGAGACCCCCTTTCACCTCTTCTGTTTGTTTTAGCAGCCGACCTACTGCAATGCATTGTTAATAAAGCTCACAATGAAGGCCTTTTCTCCCTCCCCATCAATGCAGACCCTAGTAATGATTTCCCAATTATTCAATATGCGGATGATACTATTCTAGTAATGAAAGCAAGCCAGAGGGAATTATTTGCTTAAAAGGCTTACTGCAATCCTTCACTAAGTCGGCTGGATTAAAAGTTAATTATTCAAAATCCCAGATGATTCCTTTGAACTTGTCTCTGGAGCAAGCTATAATCCTCTCAAGCACTTTTGGATGTCAACTTGGAACCTTCCCCTTCACATACCTTGGTCTACCTATGGGAACCACCAAGCCTAGGGTAGAAGATTATATGCCACTGATGGACAAAACCGAAAGAAGACTGACATCAACTTATGCCTTCTTAACACAAGCTGGAAGACTTCAGTTGTTAAATTCGGTTTTATCCTCTCTGCCAACTTATGTCATGTGTAGCTTAAAGATCCCAGTTGTTGTTCTAGACTTCATTGATAGAGCTAGAAGACATTACCTGTGGAGGGGGTCTGATGCTAATGCAAAAGGCAAGTCACTGGCAGCATGGCCAAAGGTAACTAAACCAAAGGACAAAGGTGGTTTAGGAGTAGTTGATCTGAGATCTCAAAATGAAGCTCTATTGTTAAAACATCTAGACAAGTTCTACAACAAAAAAGATACAACTTGGGTTAACATGATTTGGCACTCATATTACTCTCAAGGTCAGATCCCTCATGCTTCTGCAGACAAAGGTTCTTTTTGGTGGAAGGACCTTCTCCATCTATGTCACAAATTTAGAGGAATTGCTAAATGCACAGTTGGCAATGGTACTACTGTGCTATTCTGGTTGGACATCTGGAACGATCTCCTTCTCCATGAGAAACTTCCAAGACTCTTCACATTTGCAAAAAATCAAAAAATCTCAGTGGCTGACTTTCTCTCAACAACAGATTTGGCTTCTCACTTTCACCTACCACTATCAGAACAAGCATATGAGCAATACCAAGAACTGCAGGAAATTGTACAGAGTATTCAAATTAGACAGGAAGACAAAGATCAATGACAATATATCTGGGGGGCAAAACATACACATCCAAAAATTACTACAAGTACCTCCACAAAGAGATACAACCACCAAAACCTTTCTTATGGATTTGGAGCTCTAGATGCTGCAACAAATTGAGAGTCTTCTCATGGTTACTCCTAATGGAAAGACTCAACACTAGAAATATACTAAAAAGATAAAGGTACAAACTGGAAGGCAATAACTACAACTGTGTCATGTGTCCAGCTCAAAGAGAAGAAACTGCTTTCCACTTATTCTTTAGCTGTCCTTTTGCCTCAGAATGTTGGAACAACATTGGAATTCAGTGGCAGCTGAATGTTCCTTTCTTTCAAATGATGGAATCAACTAGATATGACTTCAATCATACTTTCTTCATGGAAGTTTTCATCATCGCAGCATGGCACATATGGAAACAGAGAAATAATCTAATCTTTGAGAATTGTCAAGCAAGCATAACCATCTGGAAAAGAAATTTCAAAGAAGAATGCACTCTGCAAGCTCACGAATGAAAATCCCCCTTCTTAATTTGGTCTAACAGCTCACCTTAACTACTTAATTTGGTCTAACAGCTCACCTTAACTGTACAGTTCTTTTCTTTCTTTTAGTAGTTCTTCAGCCTAACCAGCTGGGTTGTAAATCTTTGGCCTTTTGCTCTTTTGTAAATATCTTTTCTTTGAATAAAATCTCAACAGTGGGGGCTCCCTTGCTGTTTTCTGTTCAAAAAAAGATCAATGAAATTTTACCAATTCACTACTCACTTGTCTCTACAAAATTTCTATTCAACGGTGCCAACCCACACTGTGGTTCACTGGATGTTTGGTAACTCATCTTGTGCAGAAGATCAGAAGTCAAGTTCCTCTTGGTACCTTAGTGACAACAGTGACTGCCATGATGACCCTCCACGAGGGTATGCATGCCGGTGTCAACCAAGATACAAAGGCAACCCTTACATGTCTAATGGATGCCAAGGTATACATCTTCCAGTGTGGATCAAACTCCACTGTATGATTTCTTTGTACTAATTACTTGTGTTTTTGTGGATATATGCATCGCCAAATCTTTTGCCGTTCCTTAAAAAAACTTTGTAACGGATATCGATGAGTGCGCACAGACGGATCCTCCCCCATGCTTTGGGCGCTGCATAAATACAGTTGGATCATATGATTGTGTCTACCCATATGGAACCTACGGCAACCCTAGCGTAAAAGATGGGTGTACCCCAAGCAAGTTGAAAATTACAGGTAACAAGAACAAAGTTATGTTCGATAAATAGATCACTAGTTTTGTTGACTTGTTTAGATTCTAGCCTTGGTTATGTTGAGAAATTGAAATAGATTTATAGAAATAATCCATTCTGAATTTCCTTTCAATATATTGTTTAGGATTGGTCATTGCAATTGGAGTTGGCAGCGGAATATTCATTCTGCTATTTGTTCTTGTCGCTGTTATCATAAGGACAAAGGTCAGGGACCGGAAAGCTGCAAAAATGAAAGAATTTTTCTTCAAGCAAAACAGAGGGCTTTTACTGCGGCAACTGGTAGACAAGGATATTGCAGAAAGGATGATCTTCAGCTTAGAAGAGCTCGAAAAGGCTACTAACAGTTTTGATGAAGCTCGGAAACTCGGTGGTGGAGGCCATGGCACTGTGTACAAAGGTATTTTATCTGACCAACGAATCGTCGCTATTAAAAAATCAAGGCATGCAATTAAGAGAGAAATTGACGATTTTATCAATGAAGTTGCCATACTTTCTCAAGTAAACCATAGGAATGTAGTGAAGCTTTTTGGATGTTGCCTCGAGACAGAAGTTCCATTGCTAGTTTATGAGTTTATTTCAAATGGGACGCTTCATCACCATCTACATGTTGCTCCACCCTCACTGTCATGGAAGCAGCGGATAAGGATAGCCCTCAAAATCGTAAGATCTCTTTCTTATTTGCATTCTGCCGCTTCAGTATCGGTGATTCATAGAGACATAAAGAATACCAACATACTTCTTGACGATCAGTTCATAGCGAAAGTATCAGACTTCGTAGCTTCTCGGGGGATACCCATTGATCCAACTGCTGTCATGACGACCATTCAAGGGACCTTTGGGTATTTGGATCCAGAGTATTACCAAACAAGCTGACTCACTGAGAAAAGCGATGTGTACAGCTTTGGTGTGATACTTGTAAAGCTGCTGACCCGGAGGAGACCATCATCTTACATATCATCTGAAGGCTTCAATTTGGTTTCACATTTTGTCTTTCTAGTAAGCGAGGACAGGCTATGTGACATACTGGATCCTATAGTCACTGAAGAGGCGAAAGAAGAAGAAGCCAATTAAGTTGCAGAAATTGCAGTGAGGTGCCTAAACCCAAAAGGTTAGGGCAGGCCCTTGATGTGGGCAGTTGAGACGGGACTAGAGGCATTGCAAAGTTTGGCAGAGAATCCTGGAATTGTAAGTGTCAATTAGACAACTGAAGAGCATGCAGTTCGGCTGAGCCATCCATCAGTTGCAGAGAGTAATGACAATACCAGTGCCTGCAACGTGAGCAGGTTGTACACTATGGAAGATGAATTTTGGTCATCGATGAGCTTTCCTCGTTGATCATCTGCTTCCCATCACACTCAAGATTTTCTTTCCAACTGTTTGAGGCTTCTTGTGAAACTTCTACAACTTCCCACACTGGATCGATATAGTGTTTTTTTTGAAACAGGAGACTTGAGAGTTGTACGCCTGTACTTCCCTCTCCAGTCATGTATGAACTTGTGACACAGGCTAGATATGCCTTTTTGGTTTTGTTTGCAAACCTAGCCCAACATCCAGCCTGTTTGTAATTGCAGTCACTACTGTAAGCAAAATGGTATTAATTGATTGTGCTTAACTTCTTATCAACACCATTTGTAACCATCTAGGCCCTTTCGCACCTTTGGTAAGGGTGTGTTTCGATGATAAATGACAACCATAAGCTTGTGACTAACCTTTGTTTTGTAGCCGATTATATATTGGGTTATTGTCATAAGTATTGAATGAAAAGAAACCCTCAATTTGAATTTATGGACGATCAATGGAAAAATACTACAAGGCTAAGGACTTTGATACTTCCAAGTGTCACAAGGTGACGAAGGACACTTGGATTGCTAGTTTGTAGTGTTTGACCGTACTATTAAGAGGGGTTCGTGCACTAGTAGCTTGACCATGCACCAAAAGCCATGAAAATATGCACACTCAAGTTCCTTGGATGTTATTTAGCTCAAAGGGTTCATGGAAGCAAAGTAGAAGAAAAAGAATCGACGGAAAACTCAAAGGCATTTGAATTGGATGAGTTAGAATTCAAGTCATAGCGTCGGATGAACCGACGCCTCAAATTCTACATTCGTCGGATGAGTTTAGCAGCCAAATAATTCAAAAGAGACCGTCAGATGAACCGAAAGTATAGGCAGCAGTTCATCCATTGCCTTAGGGTTTGGCAACAGTAAGGGTCAGAGCTCAGCCTCTTCAGCACCAGATGATCTGACGCTCTGACCAGCGGTCTATCCGACGCTTGCATTTAAATCATACAAAGACGCGCCAAAACTTTTGCTTCAGCACCGGATGAACCGACGCTTCAGGTACAACCCAATGGTTCATCTGACGCCTACGTTTAAACTACACAGTACTGCACCGAGTAGGTGCTCTTCAGCACCAGATGGTCCAACGGGGCGTCGGTGCATTGACTGAGTCACTTCGTTCAACGGCTATTTCAGCACCTGTGAGTGACCGGATGATCTGACGCCTACGCAGGGGGAACCGTCGGTTCATCCGACGGTACTACTTTTCAGGGAAACTTTTCCAACGGCTAGCCTCCTTTGCTAGGCCTATAAATATGACCCCCTGCCTCTCTTGAGCTGCCTTTGCTATTATAAAGATCTACTGCAGCCAAGGAGAGAAGGAGAGTGAGTTCTTGCCATTTGGGATTCTCTTCCTCTTCATTGAGGAGCTCATTCTGTCACACCCGGATTTAAGGGCAAATCCGAATGCAAGAATACATGTGCGCCAGGATCAAGTTATACACATGCATAGACTCAGTGAATACCAAAACACAGTGTAAATCGTGAAGAGAGTATTAAACATTTATTACATGACCGAATGTCTCAACTAACAATCGTTCAAGTAGCTAACAGCGAAAAAGAAACACACGCAGAAGTCCTCCACAGGCAGCTAACTGAAGAACGAACGCCTAGAACTCATCGAACTCTCCAGGGAAATCCTCAAAGCGTCCATCTGAGCAGCAGCCAGGTAGTGTAGATGCAATAAAGGAACAACAAGCATGAGCACATGTCGTACTCAACAAGGGAAAAGTTCTATAACAACATGAAAGGCTTTATGGTGGAAGCTGATGGTTATAAAGCAAGTCAGCATTTTAGTTGGTCAAGTTTTATTAAGCAACTATTACTAGCATGTGAATATATATACCAAACCCAGTTAACAAATACAACAGAACCATTGAATGCAATGCACAAGATTATAAGTTCCATCTTTCATAAATTACTCATGTGAGGGTCCAGGCCGCCCTTGACCGTGGGCACGGCTAACTAGTCAGTTTTACACTCTGCAGAGGTTGTACATCTTTACCCACAAGTCGCGTAAAAACCCAAAAGAGTTTTAGACCCAACCATGCTGTGCAAAAGTAGGCACAATACCACACTACCGAGGTGTGGCTGCATAGGGACGCTACGAGGCCGTTACAAAGATCCCCAGGTGCAGGCTGCCCGCTAGGTTACCTGATCAGTGCAGCGTATAAAGCTCCCTGGCGAGTACCGTGTCTTCGCCAAGCCCAACTCCCCGCCAGAGCAGGTCTATACACCATCTACCGTCAGCCCCCAACCCTTATCAGGTAAAACATACCTAACACTCAGTTCTCTAATTATTAAGCCAAGACAAAGCCGTATGTCTTGTGATTGTACTATTTTCTTGGGTGGTCGCTCCATGTTCCGATTAACAGGCATAAGGTGTTCTTGCATTACATGAATAAAAGCATAAATAAATCCAAATTGATAAATGTTAATTAAACCACCCGAAACCAAGGTAAAGCTCTAGCATGTGCTACCCAACATAAAGTAAACCCAGGTTGATCAAGGCATAGGATAAACAAAACTAGTCAAACCTTAATAATGGGACCCTTCAATTTAATACAAAGAGATAATAAATACATTGTAATTAAAATGCATGTTGTAATAGGATCAACGGAAATGCAGTAAGGACTTGCCTTCTACCAGCTCTGGGAACTGCTCAGGGTCTTGAAATTCTTCAACGGCAGCGAAGTCCTCGAACTGCTCGTACTCTACGCTCCACACATTCACATACAAGCATACAATATAATAAATTCAGAAACAGTCACCAAACAGTATCAACAGAACAAAACAGATGCACTAAACCGATCTACTCGTCATGACGAACGCGCGGACATAAAGATCGCTAAAAACGGAGTTAAAACGACTAAGATACGGCTAAAACAAGTTTAAGGACTAATCTCAAAAGAAAAAACTCCCTAGCTAAAACGATGAAAACACGACCTATTCGCAAGAAAACCTATAAGGTGGAAGGACCGGGTTGCAAATCTACGAAAACAGGGGGCTTCTTTAGCAAAACCGCCAAGTCAAGCGGGTCTGACTGGCGGGGGACAGATCCGATCCGTTGGATCGCGATCCAACGGCCGGGATCGCATGCGGGCGCGGGCGGCGGCGGGTTGACCGGTACGCACCGGTTGACCGACCCACGAACCGATCTGGGCCGTTGGTTGGGGATCCGACGGCCCCGGTGTTGCGCACGCGCGAGCGGTGGCGGTAACGTGGTGGCGGCGGCGGCGAGCGGCGGCGCGAGGCGGATGTGGGGCTAGGGTGCTCCAATCGCCACATGAAAGGCACCGGGACGACGATGTGCTCCCGGCGGACTCAACGGCGGGCTTCGGGGCGACGACGACGGCGCATGGTGGCTGACGGCGAGCGGCGGCGGTGGCGCAAGACCGGCGAGCCCGGGAGGGTGCTGTGAAGCGTGGAAACGTGCGCAAAACGCACCGGGGTGCTCCTCACCTCCACGCGCAGCTCTCGGGATGCTTCACGACGGTGGGGAGGTGACGGACGGGTGGAGCAGCGGTGGTGCGCGGTTAGGGTTAGTGCGACGGCGGTGGCGGCTCTGGGGCGTGCAACGCAGGATAGGGCGGCGAGGGGTAGGGCGGCGCCTTAAATAGGTGGCGGGGACGCCCCCGGCGAGCGGGCCCGCGGGCCGGGGATGGTGCGGTACGGACGCGAGTCGGGGTCGACCCGAGCTCGACCCCGGCTCGGTCGGGCGGCGCGGCGGGCGGGATGACGGGGAGGGTCCCGCCGTCGGCGGCCGGCGCGCGGGGAGAGGGGAGGCGGGCCGCGTTGGGCCGAAAAGCTGGTTGGGCTGCTGTGTTGGCGTTTGGGCTGCGGCAGGAATTGGGCCTGAAGGAAAAAGGAATGGAGGGTGGGGTAGAAAAGGTTTTCCAATTTTTTTAAAACACCCAAACCAAATGAATTCAAACAAGAGTTTGAATTCAAACACCCAAAAACAGTGCACCAGCATGTATGCAACAGTAAACTCCAATATTTCATTATTTAATTAAGAAAATGATTAAATGCCTAGAAAAGCACAAACACCTTATATTCCTTAGACGAGAGCGAATGTTGCTAAGCAAATTTTTAACTAAACTCAAAAGTAAAATTTAGGGTGTTACAAATCCTACCCCCCTTAAGATGAATCTCGTCCTCGAGATTCGAATGGATCAAAGAGATGTGGATATTCTTCTTTCAACTCCTCCTCGCTTTCCCAAGTTGCCTCATCCTCTGCGTGATTACTCCACTGCACCTTGCACATCGTGATAGCTCGGTTTCTTGTAACCCGTGTCAACTTGTCCAAGATTCCGACAGACCTTTCGGTAATGATGAGATCTTCCTTAACATCCAACCCATCCATAGGCAATGGCTCTTTATCATGAGGTTTGAGACCCCTTTTTAACTGCGAGATATGGAACACATTATGCACATTTGAGAGTTGTTCTGGCAAGTCAAGTCTATACTCTACTTCTCCCACTCACTGCAAGGTCGGGAATGGTCCAATAAAGCGAGGGGACAGCTTCCCCTTCACTTTAAATCTGCGCAAGCCTCTGATGGGTGACACTTTGAAGTACACATAATCACCTTCCTGGAAAGATACATCCCGTCTCTTCCCGTCTGCATAACTCTTCTGCCTGGACTGAGCAATCCTCAAGTTCTCCCTTATGATCTGAACTTGCCTTTCTGCCTCCTTAATGATATCAGTCCGAAACAGCTGACTCTCGCCTGTCTGACTCCAGTACAAGGGTGTTCTGCACTTTCTCCCATATAGTGCCTCGAAGGGTGCCATCTTCAGACTTGCCTGATAGCTGTTGTTGTAGGAGAACTTAGCATATGGGAAACTCTTATCCCAACTACCACCATGCTTAAGGGCACAAGCTCTCAACATATCCTCCAAAATCTGATTTGTCCTCTCAGTTTGTCCATCGGTCTGCGGATGATAGGCTGAGCTAAAGTTCAACTTCGTATCCATGGACTCATGAAGCTTTTCCCAGAAACGAGCTGTGAACTGTGTACCTCTGTCAGACACTATATTCTTAGGCACACCACGCAAACACACGATCCGAGACATGTACAGTTTTGCCAATCTCACACCAGAATGAGTAGTCTTAACAGGAATGAAGTGAGCTACCTTAGTCAAACGATCCACTATTACCCATATCTAATCATACCCAGCTGGCGTTCTTGGTAACCCCACTATAAAATCCATACTAATCTCTTCCCACTTCCATTCAGGCACCTTCAACGGCTCCAATAGTCCAGCTGGCTTCTGATGCTCTGCCTTAACTCGATGGCACGTGTCACACAGTGCAACATGAGCGGCCACATCCCTCTTCATCCCATACCACCAATACCTCTGCTTAAAATCCTGATACATCTTAGTGCTGCCTGGGTGAATGGAATAAGCTGAGTCATGGGCCTCTCTCAGGATAGTCTTCCGAAGGTCTCCCACATCAGGCACACAGATCCTATTATTGAACCATATCGTCTCCTGATCATCCTCCGTGAAATCCGGGGCCTTGCCCCTCTCCATGGTGTCCCTGATCTCCACATCCTCCAATTGCCCTTCACGTATCTGCTGCTCCAGAGTAGATTCTACCTCCAAAGTGACTCCTTCAGTGTGAGCGGCCATCCCCGGATTGATTTTCTCAAACTCCTTCATCAGCTCGTCAGGCAGTTGGAACACTAAAACCATGTTGGCATGTCCCTTCCAACTCAAAGCATCTGCAACCAGATTAGCCTTCCCAGGATGATACTGTATGTCCAGATCATAGTCCTTAATCAGCTCCAACCATCATCGTTGTCTCAAATTAAGATCCTTCTGAGTGAAGATGTACTTCAGGCTCTTGTGATCAATGTAAATTTGGCACTTGGTTCCCATGATGTAATGCCTCCAGATCTTTAAAGCATGAACCACAGCTATCAGTTCCAGGTCATGTGTAGGATAGTTCTGCTCACGCTTCCTCAACTGCCTCGATGCATAAGCTATAACATGTCCCTCCTGCATAAGAACACATCCCAAACCTTGTGAAACTTTGTGATCATGTAGTTGATGTCAATACGAAGTTATAGAGTATCTAACTTGCTCATTTCGACATGTGTAGCATCCTATGTTGAATTTTGTCTATTTGAGAAGCTCTAGGTTGCATTTTTGGCATTTTTGGCTTGATTCATGCATTGTAAACAAGGGGGAGAAGTTTGAGCTTGAAATGGCTTGTTGCACGCATTTAGAAGGTTTCCAAGTGGTTTCGAGCTATTTTTGAGCTCTGGCAGTTTCCTAGGTGGTATCAGCCTGACCGGTGAAGGGCACCGGTCTGATCGGTGTAGTTCCCAGGTGCTGGGCGATCTTGTCCACCGGTCTGACCGGTGAGGGTGACCGGTCTGACCAGTGAGAGCTGAGCTGATGCAGCTGCTCTATTTCACGAGGAGGTTCGCATGCATTCGTCCAGGGGCGGAGTTGCATTGGTTCAGGGGGAGCTTGCATGTGTGCAGGGGGAGCTCTTTGTGGTTTTCGAGCTTTGGTTGGTGATTTGTGCTCTGTTCTTGAGCATAGTTTTGTCTCGGATGTGTCGAGTCGTTGCCCTTGCCTAAGGGGTCCGAGACTTGTCTTCTTCAGATGATCTTTCTGTTTGCCTTTCTTTGGCTTTCGATCGCTTGTTGGAGTTTCTTTTTAATCGTTTCTTTTCTTTTTCTTTTCTCTCATGTTACTATTTGTGGGTGTTGTCAATGCACACATCAAGGCGGATATTGAGGACCATGTGTGGTTCGAGGACCTGTGGATAGTCGCTTCCTAGTGTGATGAGTGATTGACAATGTTGTATGGACTGATTCTTGGCTAAGAATTGCAGGTGCAGGTTGCGGCTTGACTGGTGTTGGTGCAGGTGAAGAACAAGCGCGAAAGGTCGTTGCCGGTGAGGCCTCCAGGTGTGGAAAAGACAAGTAGGCTTCGTTCGAGGGACCCAGTGGCCAGCGGAGTCAAGTGCGGGCCGCATGGTGGCATGAACAGCAAGATGAAGTCATGGACGGTTTCATGGTTGAGCCTCAAAACCAAGGTCGAGCCGGGACTTCGTGGGAGCTGAGTCATGAGTGGCAATTGGCGGAGGCTACTCTGAGTTCGCGGGGTTTCTGGTGCTTCACCAAAAAACCATTGGGTTCGTTGGTTGATCCACAAAGCCAAGACCGAAGAACCGAACACGGAGATGCAGCAGCTCCAAACCGGTCTGACCGGTGGGTACCGGTCTAACCGGTGTGTGATGACGTAGTCTGGAGACTTCGAAGCGGAGGACATGCGTCGGGATCGCAAGGCTTGCGTCGAGGCTAAGCAGGTTGCGGTCGCCGGGCATCTGTGCGATGGAGCGATGCCAAAGATTTCCGATTTTGCCCTCGAGGGGCATGTATCCCTAATTAGCTAGTAAGGGTATTTTAGACTTTCGGTTGCCTCCTATATAACCCAAGAGGTGAGAGGATGGCAGCCATCTCTTGGAACCCTAGCTCATTTGGTTTTCCTATTTTCCCTTTCTATTTTCCCTAGGATTTCTATAGGACTAGCTTGAGAGCTTCATGGTAAGATCTTGTGAGAGGGTTGGATGATCGGGCGGCAAGCTAGACCTTGTATGAACCATCTTGTGACGTATAGATGATTCGGCATGGTTCCTCAAGGCTTGGATGTGGTGTTCCCGTTTGTTCTTTGTGGTGATTTTCGGATCCCTCTCTTGGTGGATTTCTTGGAGTGTTTTCAGGACCTTTCTTTTGGGGATTTGGTGGGGGATGTATGTGTGAACCCTTCGTGGTTCTTTTCCCTTTGATCCCCTCCCAAATCCGTGAGTAAAGGGGCTCGATTTTGGTGTTTTCAGTGTTCTAGGGTTAGAGGAGCTCTTGGTGGGATTTCTTCAATTCCTCTTGATTTGGCAAGTTTTAGTGGGCATAAACTTGGCTATGGACTCCCCATGAGGTGTTCCTACTATCCCCAAAGTCTTGCGCAAATCCGTGGAGCGATTCGGGAGATCGGGAGTTGGATTTGGGGGAGTTGACCCGCGGGTGTTGTTCATCCCGACGAGCTCAGGTCACACCGGTCTGACCGGTGCCTCTCACCGGTCTGACCGGTGCAGACCCCTGTTGGTTTTTGCTAGGGTGAACATTTGGATGAGTTCGTTGTTGTCCCGTGTTGCTACTGTTTCGAGTTTGGGTCGTTTTGGAGCTCAGTAGGCCTGTTTGGTGTTTTGGGGCTTTCTGGCTTGGACTGGTCTGACCGGTGTGCTACACCGGCCTGGCCGATGTAAGAGATTTTCTGTGGAAGTCGCTAGGTTTCACCAGCAGGGACCGGTCTGATCGGTGGTGCTCACCGGCCTGACCGGTGTAAGTCAGTAAGGCTCGAGTCTTGTGTTCTGCTGCGTTCTCGGGTCTGTGAGGTTGGTTGTTGGTTCCTAGGGCCAGTAGCACTCCAGTGGCTGCGTGGTCTTGGCCAACTTGGGTAGATAGTCGGAGACGTGTGCTGGAAGCCATGTTCATCTTGTTGGAGCCTCCATCCCCTTAGAGAAGAATTTTTATCGGCTCCAATTCACTCCCCTCCCCCCTCTCTGGTTCGCCGTATCGGTCCTTCAGAACTCCGACGTAGTCTTCCTTGCAAGGTTCCCACGCCGGCTAGGGAGATCCTATTCAACTAGCTTGACCCTCTCCTCCCCGAGATGGTGTCCCTCTCTTCTGTGCTCCTCGGCGGTCGATGTTGACGGTTAATAGTTGTATTAAAGTTCGTTTAGACTTGCAAGCGGACAAGTCTCCCGTCGTAGTCAAGGGACCCTTCTTCCCTCGAGTGGTGAACCCAAGGTATCGAATCCATGGAACAAATGTGTGACACAAAAGATGATCTAGTAAAGCCAAGTAACTTCAATCTTCGGTAAAGATAAACCCTAATGCATCTAGATAAAGAACACAAAACTAATCTAATCTACTAAAGACCGGAGGTAACAAAGATAGATAGGGCAGATAAACCGATCTAGAGAGATCGGGTTAAGCCTTTTGTTGAATTTCCAAGCAAGACAAGAAGTAGCAAATCGAATCTTATTAGAAGCCTCTTTAAATCGTGGTTTCCCGTCTGACTCCGAAAACGTCCACCTTTCGGAACTCCCGTTCTGTCACAACGTATTCCTATTCATGCGGGTAGTCTAGGGCGAGTCCAAGGACAAGTCGAGTTCTTTCGGAAGATCCGGCGTGTACCTCTAGCCACCGCGGCTACAAGAAAACCCTATGTAATCTATCTCGAGAATAGATCTAGAATAAGCAAAGCCGATCGAAAAACGAAATCATCGAAGAAACGCTTGATCGCTTGAAATCGATTCAACTTGATAATTCAACTAATACAATGATACATAAACAAGATCACCACCGGGATCCTACCTTGATCTGGCTTCCAGCTCCAAGAACTCCGACATGGTCTTCCTTGCAAGGTTCCCACGTCGGCTAGGGAGACCCTAGTCAACAGCTCGACCCTCTCCTCTCCGGGATGGAGTCCCTCTCTTCTCTGCTCGTCGGCGGCCGATGACGAATTGATTGATGCGTGGCTCTCGACCCCAGGGCTATAAATAGCCCGAATGGCGGCTAGGTCAAAGGAGGGGGCAAATGGGCCCTAGACTGGGCTGGGCCGGCCGGCCTGGGCCGATCGGCCTGGGCCCATCCAGTCCCAGTTCCCAGTCTCCTTCGCGTGGCGTCGGTTCCCGAGTCTTCTGGATCCTTCCCCCTTCTGCATGTAGGCCCTTGTCGTCAGTTTCTCTCCGAGTTGGACATAGCTCCTTATCCCACAAGATTCGGCACTTTTCTGGTTAGGTCCTCGGAGTTTGTCATCTTCTTGGGTTAAGTCCCTGGCGTCTTGGAGTTAAGTTTGCTTCATTGCATGACTTGTACGGGGCTTCAAGGTCTTGTCATAAGGTGCTTGATGAACTTATCCCGGAAGTCTTGCTTTCAACACTAAAACCCTACATAAACACTAAACTCCAAAACCGACATGCACAAGTGAACTTGTTGTACCACGGGGATTAGTACCAATGGATAAGGTATAAAACTTATGCCAACACTGAAGGTAAACTCATGGCTAGGTTGACGGATTTTCACCATCAACATCTCCCCCATGCTTAAACCTTGCTCGTCCTCGAGTAAGCCTTCGATGGATATCATCGTTGCCCATCAATGTTTAAACCTTGCACTTGATCATACATGAGAAAACATAATGCTCTCGAAATTTTAATTCGTTAAAGTTCCATAATGTACTAGCCTTCATTTCTACGGGGGGTAGATTCTTAATTAAGCTCACCCCACAAGTATTAACATGCTCCCAAAATTTAAATAGATCTCAGAAATTTTGAAAATAAAGAACTAGATGAAAAAGAGCTAAACCAAGTTCACAAATTTAAATCATCTTGCATATTGCTCATGAACTCTACTCTCATCTTGTCTCTCAAGCCTATATATTCTACTCCTTTCCCTCTCATAACATATATAAAAGTGGAAGGCTTTATACGGAGCTTTTTGGGAAAGTTTAGTCCTACCAAGATTTTATAAATGAGGTGTTGTCAAAACAAGACAAGCTTCTCATGGTCTTACCGAGACTCGTCAAAAAGGTCATTGGAAAATAATGTTATATCAAGGAGGGGAAAGAGAAAAATACACACACTTGAGATAGGTGGACATGTGCAAATGGCAAAGACTGATCCCGAGGCACAAAGGAATTCCTCGTTATCGGATTGCACATGGTTGGAAAATGAGTATGGATCTTTTAATCTTGAAGCCTTGAAATTCCTAATGCACTTTAGAGAACCGGGGAGTTCACTTTATTTTTATTTTTACACATACTCATATTTTTTTCTTTTTCTTATATATATATATATATATATATATATATATATATATATATATATATATATATATATATATATATATATTCTTTCTTTCTTTTGAATTTTTTTTCTATTTGCTCCCCTTTGAACTCTAAAATTGCATCGTACCTACCTCCTCCCCATGCTTAGACGTTGCTCGTCCTCGGGCAAAGAGGCGATAAATAAGGTAGGTACCGGAAATATTTTTCCTTCGGAGAGATACTTGAGATCTTTAATCGTGGCACTGTCTTGCAATCTTCCTTGAATTGATGATCCATTCTCAACGATAGGTTGTGGTCAAGGAGGTGATCACGAAAGATGATATTTGGTTTTAAGGGTGGATATCCGGCGAGGTTTGTGAGATCTCCAATGTGGGGATACACAATGCACGGATAAAAGGCTAGCAAAAAGATAGATACGCAAAAACGGAATGACCAACTTCTTAGTCTCGGGCCAGAGAAATCATGTCCTGCAATAACTCACTCAAAAATAAATCTTGTACACTAAGGTTTATGCACTCAAATATATATAAGGCTCTGGATAGGTTGAGCAACACACAAGCGATATTCATGACAAGGTTAGCGATATTTTTTGGCATAAAAACCATCTTTAATCTATCTATAACTTGAGAGCACATAAAACACTATGGGTCTGTATTTTAATCATAACCTCCGCTAAAGATTAAGCTAGCATTTAGATAAATTCAGATTCATATTTTTAAGTGAGCACTAGCTTTAACATGCATAAATCAATTACAAAGATAAACAAAGCGGCAATTATAATCATATATCATTATGGCACAAATTTTGTAACTTTTCCAAAGATAGAACAAGGTGGTGTCTTTATTAATGATGAAAACTAACTGAAATACATGCTGAAAATAAACTAACACACTTTCTGAAATTTAAATGAAAACTGAAAACATTACGCAAACACAAGCAAACAAAAGCTGAAAATTACAGAAAAAGGGAAAAGAAAAAGAAAACTAAAGTTCCTCCTTCTTCCTAATCCTCCGCCGGTGGTTGGTGTTGATAATCTTAGTAGTTGTACCCTTGCTCGTAGTAAGGTTGGACATCCCCTCCAACGAATTGATCCGGCTGTACTATGTGAAGACGCCCAAGCTCATAAGCAATATTTGCATTGCCCTCACCAAGTTGAGCCGCGTTGGTTTGGATGGCTGCGACGTTTTGCATATTTCTCGCAACATACCCTCCAATTATGGCCACCACATAATTTGGTGGGGGTACCGGTGCACCAACCCCCCCCCATGCTTGCATTTGTGGCCCTCCGTAATAACTTGGCGGAGTAGGGATCCCGCCGAATGGTGGCACATAGTTAGGTTGTGCACCACCCTCTTGTGCGGAGGAAGATCCCTCCTCTACAATTCTTCCTCTTTTATTTTTCTTCACCGGGACAAGGAGTCCCTCCTCCAACCAATCCTCCTTCCCTTGAATGAAAAGCCTAAGCCTTGCGTCCGGAAGGGGTAGGTTCACCTTGGCCACATGAAAGCCTCCTCTCTCATCTCCACTATTATATTTTCCTTGTTTCAAATACTCAAAACCGAGAGGGATTCCACATAAAAGATGTTCGGGATTTCTTGTAATCCCCGACCTTAAAGAGATCGCCAACATAGAGAGGTAGCACCCCGAACCAATATCTCCCGATCCCGATGTTGCCTCACAACACCATCGGTTGATCATGAGGTATGAGGGGTCTATTGGCTGCTTGGCAATTAAAGCCGAGTAGAGCCAATTCAACTCTGTGTCGGTCACCTTCGTCTCCCTCATCCTCCCCATAATCCTCTTGCACATCCAAGAGTGGAATAATTGGATAATGGGGTTGCAGATGGAATTGCGTTGTTGGTGGGCTTCTCCGGAGATTAAATTCCAAAATCCATCTGACAAGTCGTCCGGCACGTCGACTTTCTCCGGAGCTCCCTTTTGGAACCCAAGTAGCTCCCTAACATACTCGTAGGAGACCATTTGTTGGATTCCCTCCAAACGGAATGATAAACTTTGCACCCCCTCATCGAGGATAGGCGCTATAGTCATCAAGATTTCCAAGGCAAATTCCTTGTGGGTGTTTGCCGACACCCCGTTGGAGAATTGCACCCATCCAAGGTGCCCCAACATATAATATATGTCCGTGCCGAAACCCAAATAGTTGAGTGCTTGATCGTGGAAATCGACGTTTGCCACAAGCCTCTTCTCAAGACGAGAGAGTTTCTTCTCCTCCTCCTCTGACAATATGATGAAGCCATATGTGGAATACCTCGGAGTGTATGGAGGTGGTGCGGATGAACGGGTCGATCGACGAGGTGGAACGGGCGGCTCCTCTGTACGCCCTTGGGGTTCGGTAAACCTCATGGACGTGCTCCTTGATGCCCTCATGCCACTGAGGAGGAGAGCGTCATTCCTCCTTGGTGGTGTCGTGTCCTCCTCCATGCTTCGAAGAGACTCGGAAACCGAGTGCCTCCTTGAAGACGTCGTCGAAGACGGCTTGGACGACGATGACCCCTTCTTCTTGGTGAAGAGACTTGTGGTTTTCTTCCACATGATTGCAGCACTCTTCTCTCTACTAAAATTCCGGGTTGCAACCGGCAGCTAGGTACTTAAAAACTTACTTCGGAATGTGGACTTCGAGTGGATTAAAGGTGTGTATTGTTTGAGCTATCAAGCTTGGGAAGGTTGGCTATGTCTACGGTGGTTCTGGGCACAAAAACTTGAGCACACAAACTGAGGAAGGAGAGGGATGCTTGCCTGCAGAAGACGGGAGCCGGGAGGCTCCTTTTATAGGGGAGGCCAGCCGGCCTGGGCCGACCGGCCTGGGTGGCTGCGTGCCTCTCCCCGCCTCGGCTTTCTTCCAACACAATCATTTCTCCTCCATGACCTCCTTGCCCGCGTGCTCCACGAGTTGGACCGCCCAAATGCTCTCGTCCACTCCTTTTCTTGCATTATTGGTCTTTCCACTTGATGCTTCATGCTTTGAGTCATGTCCATGCTCCCTTGCTCCACTTGCTTCACATGTCACCATGAATTTCCTGCAAAGTTATGCTTGCTGCCCACCCATTCTTGTCCTTTGCATGTGGTCTTGATGAAAGTTGATGAAAGGGCATCCAATGGTGCATGCATGATTAACTTTAACTAGATTTCCTCCCTCTAAGTATGTTTAAGGCTAAGCATTCCTCTCATTTCGAAAATTAAAAATATTTTTAGAGCTATAGAAGAGCTCAAACATAAATTTAGAGAAGTTTTTAAACCATTAAAACAAATGTAAGTCGAAAATATTTTCCAACTATATTGATATCGGTCTCACCGGTATAGTTTGCCTTCATTGGTTGAGAGCAAACTTTTCCCAGCTTGATCATGGGGGCATAGGTTTAGGTTCTAATTTTGGCCAAATGAGAGAGATTTTGAATAAAATAAAATTAAATGAGGCTTAGAAAAATTCTAATCTTAGAGAAACCAAGGATATAGATTTTTTAAACCAACCAAAAGTTTAGTTTCTATGTTCACGCGAGTCCTACCACGTGCTGAAATTAACACCTAAGTATAAGTCGTGGCTCTACTCGTGTGTTTTTAGCATGAAAATCAAATCAACCACAACATCATAATGAGGATGAATGGTTGAGTTAGGTTCTGAATTTATTTGGTTGTGGTTTCTCGAAAAGAAACAAACACACACATAGGAGGGTTCATGTAAAGGATTTATGATCAAGCAAAATATTCAACCAAGAATTATGTGTCTAATATTTTCAACCACTTCTAAGTCTAATTTCTTTGCATAATAAAATTCAAAACTAAATTATTAAAAAGACTCGAAAAATCTGGAATCGGGTTGTCCTCCCGGTAGCTTATTCTTGACTCGACGAAACGGGTTGCCTCCCGCCTAGAGCTTTGTTTATAGTCCATAGCTAGACTTCTTCACTTGATTACTTCGGATCAACGCTCTTTGCGGGCATTGCAATCTTGGGTACCCACTTCCGTACCATCTTGGGCACGGGCTTATCTTCCGGCTTAGTCATTTTTTTGGTCTTCACAGGCGGCTTTTCTTCTTTTGTCTTGACGGATGCAACATCTTCCTTGACTTTCTTCACGTCCTTCTTCTTCTTCGACTCTTTCTTCTTTTTCAGCCCTTCCTTCTTCCTTGGTTCTTCCTTAACAACGCGACGATGAGGTGGAACATCTTTAACTCCAATCATATTGCATGCCTCGAGTCGTGGTCGGAACTTGAAAGAACTCCTTTCTCCGTTAATATCGAACATGATCTCCCCCTTGCCAACGTCAATAGTAGCTCCCACGGTCTTGAGGAAAGGCCTCCCAAGGATGAGCGGCGGCTTCTCCCTCTCTCCCATCTCGAGCACCACGAAGTCGATGGGGATGAAGTGGTGTCAGACGTTCACGGGTACATCTTCGGCAATGCCCAAGGGATAGCGAATGGAGTTATCTCCCAACTCCAAACACATACCCTTAGGCTCCAACGGTAGGCGTAGCTTCTCGAACACATCCCTTGGCATGATGCTCACACATGCTCCAAGGTCGCACAACGCCTTCTCGAAATTGAATGAACCAACGGAACATGGAATTGTAGGGCATCCGGGGTCCTTTTGCTTCTCTAGCCCATTAGCAATAGCGACACTACACTCCTCAGACATCTTGACATGATCTACCCCGAGTGTTGCTATCTCATATTTATTTGCAAGTATGTCATTAAAGTAACGAGAATATGTAGGTACTTGTAGGGCATCTAATAATGCATGTTGATGCTAAGTCTACGCACAACCTCAACAAACTTCTCAAAGTGGTTGTCAAGCTTACGTCGGAAGTAGCGTGGCTTGAGTTGTGGTATCCTCGTGTCTTCTTCCGGCATCTCGAATTCGGGCTCTTCGGTGACGATCCCCGTAACTTTCTCTTTAGAAATTCCCTCCGCCTCGGCGGATGGTTTAGGCTTCCTTGCTCCCGCGGGACATTCCGGATCTTCGGTCTCCTTCCCCGAACGTGTTTGAATGGCCTTCGCCGATTCGGGACCTTTAGGTTGTCCCGGAAGCTTCCCTTCATCATTAGTGAGGCGCCCGGCAAGTTGTCCCACTTGCGTCTCGAGCATCTTCATCATGTTAAGCACATGATGGTTGGAGCTTCCGACCTCCGTCACTTTGCTATCAATATTCTCCAACACCTTGTCTATGGCTTTGAACTTGGTGACAGTGTCCTTGTTGATCTTACCTTGCTCGTCCATGAGTTCCTTCAATTGCATACGAAGCGGAACAAAACTCGGAATGGATGAGCTTGCATTGAATTGAGGTCTACCTTGCCCACAGCGGAAGTTCGGTAATTCTCCCTTCCTCATGTAGTCGAGCACTTTGGCTTCCTCCGGACAATCTTTGTGGACATGGCCATACTCTCCGCATTCTTCGCATGTGGATCTTGCTTCGGCGGCCTTCAAGTCTTGAGCCTCTTTCTTTTCTATCTCCATCTTCTCCAGCCTCCTCATGAGTGAATCAATCTTGCCTTCAAGTATGTTCTCCTTCTCCACTTGCAAGACTCTTTTCATGTTTCC
Organism: Cenchrus americanus; assembly: GCA_947561735.1. Classification (NCBI taxonomy): domain Eukaryota; kingdom Viridiplantae; phylum Streptophyta; class Magnoliopsida; order Poales; family Poaceae; genus Cenchrus; species Cenchrus americanus. The sequence continues at coordinate 120,368,609 of OX387242.1, read as the reverse complement.
CGTGGGTTGAACCAGATGTAGGCGTCCGGATGATGCCCATGTGTCATTATCTGCGACCTTCTTGAATAGAGTGAAAGCTTCCGTCGGTGTAAGCTCGATGATAGATCCTCCCGCCGATGCATCGATGATCGTCCTTGACGCCATGGTGAGTCCTTGATAGAACTTTTGCACAAGGTCTTCCTTCGGGAACTTGTGATGTGGAACCGCCCGAGTGTACTCATTGAAGTGCTCGAATGCCTCCGAGATAGTTTCCGTAGGATATTGAACAAAGGTGGCAATCTTATTACGCAAGCTTTGAGTTTTACCCGGTGAGTAGTATTCCTTCATGAAAGCCTTCATCAACGTGTTCCAATTTTGCACCATCTCCGCCGGTTGAGAGTGGAACCATTGCAAAGCCTTCCCGAGTAGCGAGAACGGAAAAAGTCGTGCCCTCATTTGATCTTGAGTCACCCCATCCATGTTGAAAGTTTGACATAGTTGAATGAATGCTTGGAGGTGAAGGTTTGGATCCTCTTCACCGGTGAAGGGTGAATGTTGCACCATGCGGATAGTTGAGGTCTTGATCTCAAACGGTCTTCCGATCTCCTCAAGATTCAAGATTGGTAGGTTGATGATGTCCGGGGTGCATAACTCCCCAATCTTGCGCTCTTGGCGGTTGGTCACCCATCGGTGGAAGTTGATTCTCCCGAGGACTTTGAGGTGGTGAATTCTTCGGAGATTCCTTCGATCATTTGTCTTCCGACTTCGAATCTACAAAATCCAGCTTTTCAGCTTGATGTGCTTCACGTCTCCTTAGCCTGTAAAGTTTTTCCGGATCATCCACAAAATTATCGGGTTTGTTGGAGAGGTAGCCGTCCATCTCCTGTTAGGGTTAGCAATAAACAAAATATGCAAAAACTAGAAAGTAAAAACAAATCTATGAAAACTAGGGTTAGACAAACTAGATTAGATTTATTTTGAGGGTGATCAAAGTTTAGTAGATGCAAAAAGAAAACTAAAAGAAAACTAAAAATCATAAAAAAAAAGCAATAAAAGATCAAATCTTGATCACTTTCTCCCCGGCAACGGCGCCAGAAAAGGGGCTTGTTGACGGTTAATAGTTGTATCAAAGTTCGTTTAGACTTGCAAGCGGACAAGTCTCCCGTCGTAGTCAAGGGACCCTTCTTCCCTCGAGTTGTGAACCCAAGGTATCGAATCCGTGAAACAAATGTGTGACGCAAAAGATGATCTAGTAAAGCCAAGTAACTTCAATCTTCGATAAAGAGAAACCCTAATGCATCTAGATAAAGAACACAAAACTAAACTAATCTACTAAAGACCGGAGGTAACAAAGATAGATAGGGTACATAAACCGATCTAGAGAGATCGGGTTAAGCCTTTTGTTGAAGTTACAAGCAAGAGAAGAAGTAGCAAATCGAATCTTATTAGAAGCCTCTTTAAATCGTGGTTTCCCGTCCGACTCCGAAAACGCACACCTTTCGGAACCCCGTTCTGTCACAACGTATTCCTATTCATGCGGGTAGTCTAGGGCGAGTCCAAGGACAAGTTGAGTTCTTTCAGAAGATCCGGCGTGTACCTCTAGCCACCGCGGCTACAAGAGCACCCTATGCGATCTATCTCGAGAATAGATCTAGAATAAGCAAAGCCGATTGAAAAACGAAATCATCGAAGAAACGCTTGATCGCTAGAAATAGATTCAACTTGATAATTCAACTAATACAATGTTACATAAACAAGATCCCCACCGGGATCCTACCTTGATCTTGCTTCTAGCTCCGGGAACTCCGACGTGGTCTTCCTTGCAAGGTTCCCACGTCGGCTAGGGAGACCCTAGTCAACTAGCTCGACCCTCTACTCTCCGGGATGGTGTCCCTCTCTTCTGTGCTCCTCGGCGGCCGATGACGAATTGATTGATGCGTGGCTCTTGACCCCGGGGCTATAAATAGCCTGAATGACGGCTAGGTCAAAGGAGGGGGCAAATGGGCCCTGGACTGGGCTAGGCCGGCCGGCCTGGGCCCATCCAGGCCCAGTTCTCGGCCTCCTTCGCGTGATGTCGGTTCCCGAGTCTTCTTGATCCTTCCCCTTCTGGATGTAGGCCCTTGTCATCAGTTTCTCTCCGAATTGGACATAGCTACTTGTCCCACAAGATTCGACACTTTTCTGGTTAGGTCCTCGGAGTTTGTCATCTTCTCGGGTTGAGTCCTTGGCTTCTTGGAGTCAAGTTTGCTTCATTGCATGACTTGTACGGGGCTTCAATGTCTTGTCACAAGGTGCTTGATGAACTTATTCCGAAAGTCTTGCTTTCAACGCTAAAACCCTGCATAAATAATAAACTCCAAAACCGACATGCACAAGTGAACTTGTATACCATGGGGATTAGTACCAATGGATAAGGTATAAAACTTATGCCAACACCGAAGGTAAACTCATGGCTAGGTTGACGGATTTTCACCGTCGACATAAATACAGATACACAAAGGAGAAAAACAAATATTCAGGTGAAGACTTGATGTAAATGTGTTATTCTAGTCAAGGAGATAGTAGGGGTTTGGAGAGTGGTGAACCTGGATTTAGATCACAACCATCAGCTGAGTCTGCAACACCGGAACCAAATGTTCAGTGGTAGGAAATACATGACGGACATGGAAAAAGGAATGATCAGAACTCTTAACGACAATAATATACCAACACGAAAGATGATAGCGATACTTTCATACCTAAGAGGAGGTTTAACCGCAGTGCCATATAAAAAAAAGATGTGCAAAACCTAAGGACAAAGAAAAATAGGGAGGTCACAGGGAATGACATGACACAGGCTATGCAATATTTCAGAAAGAGACAGGCAGATGATCCAACATTCTACTTCAGATTTCAGGTTGATGATAAGATGAAAGTTAGAAATCTATTCCGGAGGGAAGGAGTTTCACTGCAGTGGTCTGCAGAGTATGGGGACTGTGTTAGTTTTGACACAACTTTCATGACAAACAGATACAACTTACCATTTGCTCCATTTGTCGGTATTACAGGGCATGCAAATACATGCTTATTTGCATGTGCTTTCATGCAAGATCAAACGAAAAGTACATTCAGATGGGTATTTGAGCATTCCTTGAATCAATGGGTGGTAAACATCCAAAAACAATCATAACTGATCAAGACAAAGCAATGAGGGCAGCAATAGATCAAGTTTTTCCCAGTACAATACACAGGAACTGTTTTTTCCACATAAAGTCAAAATGCTACCAGAAGAACTTAAAAGTGTTTGCAGCAAAGGCAGGCTTACCAGAGAGATTGAGGGCTTCTCACTGATAGAAAATGAATTTGAAATGTTGTGGAAAGAAATTATAACTGAATTCAAACTTGAGAATAACAAGTACTTCAATAAGATGTGGACAAGCAGGCAAAGATTCACACCAGTATACTTCAAGCATTATTTCTTTCCATTCATCTGCAGCATGGGCAGAAGCGAAGGAACGAACTCCAGATTTAAGGATAATGTGGGGCCAACATATAGTATAGTCAGCTTCCTAAGAGAATATCCAAGAATTGTTGACGTGATAAGAAACAAAGAAGAAGAGGATGACAACCAAAGCAAATAAAAACAAGCAAAGCAGCTACACTATGGATACATGATAGAGCAACAAGCAATGGAGCTTTATAACAGGAATATATTTCTCAAATTTATGAATCAATTAAGACAAGTTGAAAGCTACAAATATAAAGAGATAGAAAAGGGGAGAACATTCGAAGTCTGGTACAAATCAAACCAGATAAATCAACGTGAGATGATAAGCAAATACATAGTCCTCACTGACCTGTCAGAAGGTGCGGAAGAGTTTAGTTGCATATGCGTGAAGTTCAACAAAGATGGCATATTTTATTCCCACATCCTGAAGATTATAGTTGAAGAAGAAGTTAAACAAATACTAGAGAAATATTTTATAGAAAGGTGGAGAAAGAAGGAAAAGAAAATACAAATTCCTCTTGTACAAGAATCATCAGGCACACGTCAATTGCTAAGGTTTAACAAACTATTAAGACAAGTAGTTGTACTCACATCAAAAGCAACAAAAAGAGAGATAGCAACAGAGTACTTGTCTGAAGAATTCAAGAAAATTGATCAGCACCTTGAGATGTTGTTGTCTGCTGAAGGAACACCTGCACTTTTAGCCACTGCAGATGCGACAAGAGATACCAACTCTGAACAAACAACAACAACAACGCTACCCAAAGAAGTTGTAGTACTTCAGGATCTTGATAGGATTCAACAAACAGGAAGGCCAAAAAATCCAAAAAAGTTAATGCCATTGGTTGAACAAGAGCGCGCACGAATGGCGAAAGTAGCAGCAAAGAAGAAAAATAAGAACCCAGCTAACACAAGTGAGTGATATATATAATGCACACTCATATAATGACACTATTCATAATGTGCATATATAAGCTATGGAATTATGATGCAGGCACACAGGCGAATGCCAAGAAAAAATGAAGAAGTGAAGGCAAAAGCAAGGAGAAGAAAAGCAAATGAAAAGACGAAGGAGAAAAAGATCAGACATCAAACCATCAAAAAAAACACAAAGAAATCAAGAGAAATGGGGAGGCCAAGAAGCAAGTAAAAGGAAAGAAACACTATTGATATGTAATAGAGAAACTATAGTATATTTAATAGCTGTGATCAAACAATGTACTGAGTCTGCGAAATATATAAAATGTATGTCTACCCTATTACATGATTGAGTAGCCTGTATGCTGTCATGGTGCTAACACAAACACCCAAATTCTATTACACCTGCATAAAAAGGGGCGAAAGACATATATTTAAAAATATGTATAAAATATATGAGAAAATTGTAGATAGATGGACAACAACCAAAGTTTGAAGAACTAAACATATATACCTCTTCCTTGAATTCAAACACCTGTTGCTTCATCCCTGAGTTCTTAGGATGAAAAACCAACTCATTTGCAATCTTGATCCTAAGATTAGGGATATCTTGGGGAGTAAACACAGAAGTCAACAACGTCCTTGGAGAAATCCAATGCTCCATATACATCATAGCATAAATGTCGGAGTCAACCCTATTATGCTTAAAAATAAAAAGATCAAGAAAAAAGAAGAAAATTCAAACTTTACTAAAATTGGAACCACACCAAAATGAATTAGCAAACGAACATTGACAATACCGAGTTAGATCACTGAACACCCCCCCTAAAAATGAGCAGCAAAAAAAGAAATGGGATTTACAGAATGAATCATCACAAGTCAAAAAACATAGACACTTCCATGAGGATTTGGCGGTACTATTCCATGTGAATGGCGGTACATACTGGGTTGTCAAATTAGAGGAACCTCATAGTCATGGTACTACACACACACCACACAATAATATGGAAGGGGGCAGGTGACATCAAAAAAAGGGCAACATATCAAACACATGGTGTGAAAATTTATTTGTAAAAAAGGAATACACCTCTAGAAGATAAGAATAGCAACTCACTAATTCTGTGTGGGCTGGCGAGGAACTGTGGGATAGGCAAACTCATAATATGGGAACCCCATGTCGATGTGAACAAATTTTTGCCAAAAGTACTCAAAAGAAGATCTCTATGTGCAAAACTAAAAGTGAAAAAATAATTCAATATATAAAAGACAATGTTCATAAAAAAGTAGCTTAACACAAAACTGACCATTCTAGAGTGTGCTGCCTCCAGTAAAGAATCATCTTCATTGTTGTCACACCTGATTTTCCGAAGAAAACCAAATGCATCTCATATGTGCGCCAGGATCAAGTTTACACACATATGATAGACGTCATGAGTGGAATATCAATAAACATCAATAAAAACGTACAAGAGATAAACCTTTACATTATCTCTTTATTACACTCAGATGTTAGACTCGAAGGTGTTTACAACGAACAAACGATAACTAGACGAAGCAACTCCATCTTCAACTTCCACAGGCACATGACTGGGGGCATGCAAGCCTTAGAACTCATCGTAGTTGTTGTAGTACTCTTCTCTAGTGTTCTCCTCTGAACAGCAGATAAGCAAGGGTGAGCACACTTATGGTTGGAGCTCAGCAAGTGGGGGAAGATGCAAGGCTATCAAGGATAGGCTAAAGTTTAGCCGCGGTTAGCATTTTTAATGTTGGTCAAGTTTTATTATCAAGCACCTATTAACTAGATGTAAGTTTATACTAACCCACTTAAGCGTTTAGGAAAGCATCTCCTCTCAAAAACACACAAGAAACCACGATTTAATTCCATCTTTATGTTTGATTATCATGTGAGGGTCCAGGCCGCTCTTGACCATGAGCATGGCTGATCGATTAGTCTTACACTCTGCAGAGGTTGTACACTTTCACCACAGCTCGCGTAAAAGTTCCGAAGAACTTTGAACCCAACCACTCATGTGCTGATCAGGCACAATACCACACTTCTGAGGTGTGATTGCATCGGGACGCTACGAAGCCTTTACAAAGATATGCAGAAGACTAACAACCCGCGACAGTTACAGCAACGGAGTGGATCATAACCCTACCTAGTGGTCAGCACCTTAGCAAAGGCTGCTACCCCAAAAGAACCGGGATATACCCCTTCAACTCCGGCCTCCTGTGCTCCTTTCGGATAAGGCTATCAGATAATTCCACACACCTAATTAATTAGCTAAGCCAGAGCCATGTGGACTGTGGTTGTACTTTTTTCTTGGGTGGTTCTCCATGTTCCGATTAAACCATATGATCTTGTTATTAACCATAAGCGCACACATATATATCACCAAAGTTATCATGATCAACATACATCATATTGTACAAGATTCATTTAACCATCTCAAGTTTTAGCAACTAAGCATTTCTACACAAAACATTTATTTAAAGGGAACATATCTAGTGGAAACCAACCTCTCCGTGCAAACTATGGAAACTACAATCTAAACCACACGATCTTGATCCAAGGGAGAACTCATGAGAGGTGGGAGGGGTGATTTGCAAAATTCATGGGAGGTGGGAGGGATGATTTGCAAAGGTGCTTTTGAAAATCACTCCTCCCACCTCCTCTAAGCACTCCGTTGGATCAACATCATGTGACTCAGATTGAAGTTTCCATAGTTTTCACGGAGAGGTTGGTTTCCACCTGATATGTTACCTTATTTAAAAGGGTTGTCCAAGGTAAAAGGATAAAAATTCTAGTCATGTCCTTAAAAAGGTGATTTCTCATCAAATTTATGCAATACAACATTTAAAAGTAAACTTAGTTATCATGCAAGTTGTGTGGGACAAAATAGATTATGCAGGGGGAGAAGTCCACTTGCCTTCCTTGCTTAAACACTGGGGTTCTTCTTCAAAAACTTGCTCTTCATCCACTCCAACTTGTTGCTCACTTGAAATTGGCACGATGTCTATGAGCACACAAGAATACATTCAATAAATAAAACAATACACCAAACATGAAAAGCTTAAAGAGAAAAAGGTTTGGCTCGAGGAACGCGAACACAAAAGCACTAGGAACTATCGGGAGATTTGGATGATCACAACAAGAGCTAGTTATGTACTTGGTATATTTTAATTAAACAAGAATCATATGCATAGGTTATTTCAAAGAAATAGCCTATTTATAATTAAGCAAGTTATTTTATATTTAAAAGACGATGTACACTTAGTCCAGTTTTATTTGTAAATATTCAAGTTTGATTTATGCAAATTAAACATTTAATTTAAAGGAAGCATGTAAAAGCATCTCAGTGTTTATCTTTATATTCCGAGTTGTACTAATCAAATTATCACTTAAAAACACATTTATATTTATATTAATCAAATTATCATTTAGTTAAGAAAACTCGGGATATAACCTATGTTGCCTTTTATTAGAAAGCAAATTGCATATACATTAATCAATTTAAGTTTGATTATGAAAACCAAGGTACATCTAATTAACTTTTAATTGAAAGAAATATTTAACTAGTATTAATCATATTAACTTTCTTATGAAAACACGTGTTAAACTCTAATTAGATTCTGATTAGAAAAGCATGTGTATAAGGATTTAATCATATTTAATATTAAATAAATTATAAACAAAGAACATGTTCAACATTGGTTCTATCACGTAGTTTGAGTTGATATGAACCTAACGCAACTTAAAACGGTGGAAACGAAGCTAAAATGCAAAAGATACAGCCAAAACAAGGTTCAGGGGCTTTTCTGTGAAGAAACAGGGCTTCCATGGGTTTATCTGCAAGAAACCAGGGGCCAAAACATAATTATGCATATAAATCGAAGGTCTATAGCGCAAAAAGACAAGATTGGACCTCTGGTGGGCAAAACTAAGAAGTCTAGGGGCTTAAACAGAAGAAACAGGGGCCTGGTTGTAAAGTTTTTGTATGGTGCAAGGGCTCTTTTGTGATATTAGAAACTACAGGGGTTTTTATGCAAAAAGACCACAAATGGCTCGGTTTGACCGTTACAGCCAATGTTGACTCGCGCGAGAGCTGCGATCTCAGTCGTTGATCGCGGATCGGTCGGCTGGCGGAAAAAAGCAAAAGCTCATGGGCAAAAACACAAAAGAAAGGACCTAAATGCAAGGGTTTTAACCGGTGGAAAGGTATGGTTGTGATATTGAAGAGTCCAGGGGTGTTTTTGCAAAATAGCTGAGGAAAGACTTTGACCAACAACGCGGGCAGATCTTGGCCATTGATCCCTTGATGGACGGCTCGCGCGGCCGTGGACCGGCGGTAGACCACGGTTCACGGGTCCACGGTGCACCGGCCAAAGGGGTACGCCCTGATTTAATCTGGACCGTCCACAGACGATCAGGCAGCCAGGGTGGTGTGTGAGTGGCACACGGCGGCGGAGCAGCAGCGCCGGACTTCACCGGAAATTCGCCGGCGAACACGATCTTGGGCTAGGAGCCACGGATTGGGACGCGGCCAGGTTCTACGCGGAGCTGGGAGGACGGCGAACCCAACCAGGGCAATAGGGAGGCGGCTCGGGTGATGGACAAGGGCCCCCACGGCCGGCGGCGGATGGCGCACAAGGCACACGACGGCAACGACGTTGGCCTCCTCGGGTGCGAGAAAAAGAAAAGGGGGTCGCTTCCTCACCTTGATGTGAAGCTCCAGCAAAGAGCACGACATCGGGGAAGCGGCAGTGGGCGAGATCGACGACGGCGGCCAGAGGTAGAAGACGACGGCGGCGGTGTTCGGGTGAAGGAGATGGCGGCCCAACGACACGAGTTCGAGCTCGAGTGAGCATTGCACGTGAAGGAGAAGAAGGGAGAGAGGGACAGGGACAAACCACCGACGACGAGGAGCTTGCACGGCCGGCAATGGTGTGGCGGCGAGATCCATGGGCGGCGGCACGCACATGAAGATGGAGATGGATGAGGGGCTAGGGAGAGGGAAAAGGGTGCGGCAGGGACTCAGCCGCGGTCTTTAAAGGCTAAGGAGGAGGGGAGGGAGCAATAGCCGGGCCAATTGGCCATTGATGGTCATGGTGGCCGTTACTACTTGGTGGGGTGGTAGTTTCGGGAGTTAGAAGAAGGGGAAGGGGTGGGGCAGCGCGAGTGAATGCGCAACGCACTAATGCACAAGAGGGAAGGGGAGGAAGCGCGGGAGGCGGGGAAAACGGCGAGGACTGGGTGCGCGGTGAAGCGAGGCAGGGGAGCCGGCCTGAGAAAGGGGGTGGATATAACCAGTGGGGACGGCCTGTCGGTGAGAGGGGAGAGGGAGAAGGGGAACTGGGCCGCCGGGGCCCTATGGGCCGAAAGGAAAAGCAGGCCAGCGGGGGAAACTGGGCCGCGGGTGAGGTTGGGCTGAAAAGGGAGGAGGAAAGGGTTGGGGATTTGGGGTTTTGTTTTTTTTTCAAACCCTTTTCAAAACCTTTTCAAACTTCAAATTCTTTTCAAAGTTTAAACACTTTCAAAACTTTTCAAGATTAAAATCATTTTAAAAACTTTTTAAAACTTCACACAAACACACATAAACAATGCAAACAAAATGATGCACAAGCACTTGTTGCTTCTAAAATTATTCCAAATGATATTCAAATATTTTAGAGCCAAATTTAATTGATAAATTATTTATTCCTTTGAAAGAAAAAACTAAACACCATGTTGCTACATTATTTTAATGATGGAATTTTAGGGTGTTACAAATCTACCCCCTTAAAAAGAATCTCGTCCCGAGATTCGGAGAGATTGGGGAAAAAACTAAGGGTACTCTTCTATAAGCTCATCCTGCATGCTGAGTTCTTCTAGCAGTCATAGCTTCTTCTCTTGCTTTCCTTCGTCTTGATTCACTTTTCCCTCCTTCTTGGACGGGGCAGTAGCAACAACCTCAATCTTATCTCCTTGTGGGCAGTTTAAGAGCACTGACTTCTTGGCACACAGAATTATTCCATCACATTTACCTAACCAATCCATTCCAAGTATCAAATCTATTCCACTAGATGTAAGAACTACTAGATCAGCTTGAAAATCTATTCCCCTGATTTTAAGATTGACTTGTGGACATACATATGTACATTTCATTTCACCATTCGGGGAACTAATCAACAAATGTGTCTTCATAGAACTTATAGGTGTACCATGCTTTGCCACGAATTGTTCAGTAATGAAATAATGCGATGCTCCAGAATCAAATAAAACTATTGCTAGTACAGAGTTGTCAGAGAAAGTACCCAGCACAACACCTGGAGCGTCTTGAGCTTGTTCAGTCGTCAATTCACTCTTCCACGTGTGTAGTTCTGTTGACCTCTGTTCCTCGATGAGTAGAATTCCCGATGCGAGCTTGTGATAACATTGCCCAAATCTCTGACCATTATCTTTCTGAGGAGTCTGCATGTTGCGCTTCAGGCAGATGTTGGCATAATGTTCCAATTCTCCACAATTGAAACAAGCATTAGGATGAACCGGGGAGTTGCTTCTCATAGGTGCTCCTGAACGATCTTAATGATGACTTGGAGCATGTGGTGTCTACTGGCTAGAATGCTGAGGTTGTTGAATTGAGTGCTGCAACTGTAAATTCTGAGTATAATTTCCACTTGATCCACCAAGAGTAAAACTTAGAATTATGAGATGAGTTGAAGCGGGGGCGTGCGTTGCTGGACTGTCCATGAGACTTGAACTTGCACTTCTGCTCACCAAGTTCCATTCATTTATTCTCCAAACCTATAGCTTGGTTCAGCAACATCTGAAAGTTGGGGAATGTATGGCTCTGCAGCTGATAGTTGAGCGGTCCAATCAATCCATCCAAGAATCTTTCCTGTCTCTTGGGATCAGTGTTGACTTCATCAGGAGCATATCAGGACAAATGTGTGAACTTATCGAGATACTTAGTAACAGACATATTCCCTTGCTTCAGTGCAAGAAATTCCTTCTACTTGAGCTTTATCATCCCTGAAGGAATGTATATGTACGAAAGTTATCTCTGAATTCCTACCAAGTAATAGTATTGGGAGCTGCATGTGCAACAGTATATGCATCCCACCAGTCAGCAGCTTGCCCTGTCAATCTTCCTGCGGAATAAAGGACCATCTCACGATCGGCGCACTGAACGATCTCAAGTTTCTTGGTAACTGTCTTCAACCAATCGTCATCATCCAACGGATCGGAGGAACGGGAGTAGGTACGAGGGTGGTGGCTCATAAATTCCTTATGCTTGTCACTCTACTGTGGCGGAGGTGGAGGAGGGGGTGCTGGTTGGTTCTGTTGAGCTTGTAGGTTCTGGACGGTGGCAGTGAGGTTTTGCAGCAGCTGGGTTTGAGCGGCAAAGAACTGTTGCAATGCGGGATCCATTTGGTTTAGCGGTGGGGGTGGAAGTGGTGGTGCTTGATTCTGTCAATTAGCAATATGAGCACGGATCACCGACGGAACATCTTAACCTTCTCCTGACCTGGTTTGTACCATCAGATTGTTAGAGAGCAAGTTATTTCCGACAAGAAGATTGAACTGGTGCATGAAAACTTGAAATCGAGAAGATGAAGCAGCATGAATTTCAAAACTAAGACAGATTCTGTTGATCTCAATAAATCAGATGTAACTCTCTGTACCATTATCCAAAAATCATGAAATTTTACCAGGAAGTGACGTGCAAAATTATGAAACTAATCCAACTGGAATCACCTCAATCGGAGATTTACAACTCGAGATAAAAGTCAAACAGTGCAACTGTGTCAGCAGAAATTACAGATTCTGGTAGGCTCAATTCTTTGTGCATAACTCCCAGAATACATACTATATGGTATTAAATTTTTGACAGAAAATCATACTCAAAATTTGTGAACTAACCCAACTGGTTTGATATCAAACGGAGTTCTGTAGCTCGAGATATGATTAAAACAGTGATGTTGTGTCAAAGAGTTGTGCTAAGAGATGTTACTTAACCATCTTGTAGGATAGATAAAGAAAAAGATAACCCAGATTTGAACTCAAACTATCTTTATTAACCTTAAAATTTATTTATTGTTGCATTTGTGGCCATCACTCCACAATACAACTCACACAAGCAAAGATCCAAATCAAACATGTGTTCAAACAACAAACATTAGCACAATGATCGTCCTCTCAGAAACATTTCTATCGAAGTTGATAAGGGGTGGGTAATCTAAGAACTTATATTATACAACCTCGGTGGTGCGGATTCAGCTGATAGATCAAGAACCAAACCTAGTATAGATCAAAAAAAGATATGTTTTAACAAGAAACAAAGAATAAATTAGATTTTATACGTAAATAAGTCAATTTTGAAGGATGACAGACTTTCTAGAACATGAATCCTTACTTTTCGACCATTTCTAACTTAAGGTTGCGTCCTACAGTCATTATTGCTCTGATACCACTCTGTCACACCTGATTTTCTGAAGAAAACCAAATGCATCTTATATGTGCGCTAGGATCAAGTCTACACACATATGATAGACGTCATGAGTGGAATATCAATAAACAAAAAAATGTACAAGAGTTAAACCTTTACATTATCTCTTTATTACACTCGGATGTTAGACTCGAAGGTCTTTACAACGAACAAACGATAACTAGACGAAGCAACTCCATCCTTAGCTTCCACAGGCACATGACTGGGGGCACGCAAGCCTCGGAACTCATCATAGTTGTTGTAGTACTCTTCTATAGTGTTCTCCTCTGGACAGCAGGTAAGCAAGGGTGAGCACACTCATGGTTAGAGCTCAGCAAGTGGGGCAAGATGCAACGCTATCAAGGATAGGATAAAGTTTTGCAGCAGTTAGCATTTTTAATGTTGGTCAAGTTTTATTAGCAAGCACCTATTAACTAGATGTAAGTTTATACCAACCCACTTAAGCATTTAGGAAAGCATCTCCTCTCAAAAACCCACAAGAAACCGCTACTTAATTCCATCTTTATGTTTGATTATCATGTGAGGGTCCAGGCCGCTCTTGACCGTGAGCACGGCTGATCGATTAGTTTTACACTCTGCAGAGGTTGTACACTTTCACCACAACTAGCGTAAAAGTTCCGAAGAACTTAGAACCCAACCACACATGTGCAGTCAGGCACAATACCACACTTCCAAGGTGTGATTGCATAGGGACGCTACGAAGCCTTTACAAAGATATGCAGAAGACCAACAACCCGCGACAGTTACAGCAACGGAGTGGATCATAACCCTACCTAGTGGTCAGCACCTTAGCAAAGGCTGCTACCCCAAAAGAACCGGGATATACCCCTTCAACTCCGGCCTCCTGTGCTCCTTTCAGATAAGGCTATCAGATAATTTCACACACCTAATTAATTAGCTAAGCCAGATCCATGTGGACTGTGGTTGTACTTTTTTCTTGGGTGGTTCTCCATGTTCCGATTAAACCATATGATCTTGTTATGAACCATAAGCGCACACATATATATCACCAAAGTTATCATGATCAACATACATCATATTGTAAAAGATTCATTTAACCATCTCAAGTTTTAGCAACTAAGCATTTCTACACAAATCGTTTATTTAAAGGGAACATATCTAGTGGAAACCAACCTCTCCGTGCAAACTATGGAAACTTCAATCTAAACCACACGATCTTGATCCAAGGGAGAACTCATGAGAGGTGGGAGGGGTGATTTGCAAAATTCATGGGAGGTGGGAGGGATGATTTGCAAAGGTGCTTTTGAAAATCACTCCTCCCACCTCCTCTAAGCACTCCGTTGGATCAACATCATGTGACTCAGATTGAAGTTTCCATAGTTTTCACGGAGAGGTTGGTTTCCACCTGATATGTTACCTTATTTAAAAGGGTTGTCCAAGGTAAAGGGATAAAAATTCAAGTCATGTCCTTACAAAGGTGATTTCCCATCAAATTTATGCAATACAACATTTAAAAGTAAACTTAGTTATCATGCAAGTTGTGTGGGACAAAATAGATTATGCAGGGGGAGAAGTCCACTTGCCTTCCTTGCTTAAACACTGGGGTTCTTCTTCAAAAACTTGCTCTTCATCCGCTCCAACTGGTTGCTCACTTGAAACTGCCACAATGTCTATGAGCACACAAGAATACATTCAACAAACAAAACAATACACCAAACATGAAAAGCTTAAAGAGAGAAGGTTTGGCTTTATGAATGCGAACACAAAAGCACTAGGAACTATCGGGAGCTTTGGATGATCACAACAAGAGCTAGCTATGTGCTTGGTATATTTTAATAAAATAAGAATCCTATGCATAAGTTATTTCAAAGAAATATCCTATTTATAATTAAGGAAGTTATTTTATATTTAAAAGACGATGTAAACTTAGTCCAGTTTTATTTGAAAATATTCAAGTTTGATTTATGCAAATTAAACATTTAATTTAAAGGAAGCATGTAAAAGCATCTAAGCGTTTATGTTTATATTCCGAGTTGTACTAATCAAATTATAACTTAAAAACACATTTATATTCATATTAATCAAATTATCATAGAAAACTCGGGATATAACCTATGTTGCCTTTTATTAGAAAGCAAATTGCCTATACATTAATCAATTTAAGTTTGGTTATGAAAACCAAGGTACATCTAATTAACTTTTAATTGAATGAAATATTTAACTAGTATTAATCATATTAACTTTCTTATGTAAACATGTGTTAAACTCTAATTAGATTCTGATTAGAAAAGTATGTGTATAAGGATTTAATCATATTTAATGTTAAATAAATTATAAAACAAAGAACATGTTCAACATTGGTCCTATCACGTAGTTTGAGTTGATATGAACCTAACGCAACTTGAAACAGTGGAAATGAAAAAAGCAAAAGATACATCCAAAACAAGGTTCTAAAACTGACGGGCTTGAAAAGACGGTCGCGTGGACACCAACAACGCTTAAAACGGATAAAAGACGGAAAAGATATGGCTAAAATAAGGATCATGGGCTGTTCTGTGAAGAAACAGGGCTTCCAGGGGCTTATCTGCAAGAAACCAGGGGCTAAGACATAATTATGTGTATAAACCAAAGGTCTATAGCACAAAAAACAAGATTGGACCTCTGGTGGGAAAAACTAAGAAGTCTAGGGGCTTAAACAATAGAAACAGGGGCCTTGTTGTAAAGTTTATATATGGTGGAAGGGCTCTTTTGTGATATTAGAAACTACAGGGGGTTTTATGGAAAAAGACCACAAACGGCTCAGGTTGACCGTTACGTTCAATGTTGACTCCCGTGAGAGCTGCGATCTGAGTCGTTGATCGCGGATCGGTCGGCCGGCGGAAAAAACAAAAGCTCAGGGGCCTAAACACAAAAGAAAGGACCTAGATGCAAGGGTTTTAACCGGTGGAAAGATATGGTTGTGATATTGAAGAGTACAGGGGTGTTTTTGCAAAACAGCTGAGGAAAGACTTTGACCAGCAACGCGGGCCGATCTTGGCCATTGATCCCTTGATGGACGGCTCGCACGGCCGTGGACCGGCGGTAGACCACGGTTCACGGGTCCACGGTGCACAGGCCAAAGGGGTACGCCCTGATTTAATCTGGACCGTCCACAGACGATCAGGCAGCGAGGGTGGTGTGTGAGTGGCGCACGGCGGCGGAGCAGCAGCGCCGGACTTCACCAGAAATTCGCCGGCGAACACGATCTTGGGCTAGGGGCCACGGATTGGGACGCGGCCAGGTTCTACGCGGAGCTGGGAGGACGGCGAACCCAATCTGGGCTACAGGGAGGTGGCTCGGGTGACCGACAAGGGCCCCCACGGCTAGCGGCGGATGGCGCACAAGGCACACGACGGCAACGATGTTGGGCGCCTTGGGTGCAAGAAAAAGAAAAGGGGTTCGCTTCCTCACCTTGATGTGAAGCTCCAGCGAAGAGCACGACGTCCGGGAAGCGGCGGTGAGCGAAATCGATGACGACGGCCGGAGGTAGAAGACGACGGCGGCGGTGTTCGGGTAAAGGAGATGGCGGCTGTAACACCCGGAAATTCCATCATAATAAAATATTGTTAGCAACATGGTTTAGTTTTTATTTTCTAAGGATTTAATAAATTTGACTAATTAATTTGCTCTTAATATATGAAATAATATTTAATTAATTTAGAATCACCCAAGTGTTTGTGCATCATTGCGGTATGCATGAGTTTTGTTGTTGTGAGGATTTAAAAGTCTTTAAAATAATTTGTGAAAAAGGTTGTGAAAAGGTGTAAAAGGCTTTATTTAAAAAGGTTTGAAAAGTTGTTTAAAAGGATTTGAAAAAAAAGAGCAAAAAAAGATCAAACCCTCTCTCCCTTCCCTTTCTCCCGCGGCCCACCTCCTTCCACTCTTCTTTTTTTTCGGCCCGCATCCGCAGCAGGCCGCCGGCCCATCTCCCTTCCCGGCCCAACAGCCACCGCCGGCCCACCTCTCCCTCTCCTCTCTCTTCCTCTCGCCGACAGGTGGGACCCACCCGTCAGCATCTTCTCATACCTCCCGCTGCCAGCCGCGCCGACTCCCCGGCCTTCCGCACCCTTCCCCTCCCCACCGAGCGCGGCATAATGTGTCGGCACACTCACCACGCGCCGCCCCGCCGTCTCCCCTCCCGAAACGGCCGCCCCCACCGCCTCTGGGCACTAATGGCGCCCCACCGCCGGAGCTCGCCTCCACCGCCTCAGCCGCCCCCTCCCCTTCCTCCTCCACCCTATAAAAGGCCCCCTCGAGCCCCTGTACCTCCCACACCGAACACCCCCTCTCCTTCACCTGTGCAGAGCCACCGCGGCCGAAACTATCCGCTGTCGGCCGCCACTCATCACCGATCTCCTCCTCCGCCTCTCCTTCCGCGTGTCCGAGCTCTAAGTAAGGTTCCTCGTCCTCCTAGCTTCCTTTTTGTTCTTGTCCCATCGAGTTTGGTGCTCGGAAGCTCGAATTCGAGTTGCATCGGCGACCTCCGCCGCCCAGCGCCGCCGCTCGCCGTCTGCCGCCGCCGCCCACTGCTGCCAGCCACTACCAGCCGTCCTGTCGGTGCGGAATATGGTCCCGACACTAACCAGTAGAAAGCGCCGAGGTCTATCCCTCAATGGTCGATGCTAAGCAATAAGAGACACGGGATTTATCCTAGTTCCGGCCGAGGAGGCCGTACGTCCAGCAGAGGCGTGCTCAAGGCACCGTATTGCTCGGAAGACGGGGTGCTCGTAGTGGGGCTGCTACAAGCAAGGCGGGAGAGGAAGCGTGGCTTCCAAGTCCCTGAGGAGTGGCTGAAGATGTTGTGGAAGAATTTGGAGAATAAGTACGTGGTGTGCGGAGGGTTCCTGTTCGTGTCCCCCTTGCGTCCGTGTTGTCGACGTTGGGGACGGTGTTGATGCGGTCGCGGACCTGTCGGCCCAGCTCCCGTGCGCGTTCGCCGCGCGCGGAGGCTTCCCCCGCCATTGCGGCGTGGAGCGGCCGCACCGTTCGGTATTCTTCCGCCGGCTTGGCCTCGAGCTCGCGGGCTTGGGCCGGTTGCGCGTCGGCGTCGGCCCCGGCGAGAGCGCTTGGCCCCGCGGCCGGGCGCGTGGCGATCCCCGGGGGGCGGCGTGACCTCCCCGTCTCCGCGCGCCGCGCGCGCCGGCGGCATTGGCCGGGTCGTTGGTGATGACGACGTAGCATTCCCGCGCGGGATCGTAACTCCCGGTGCTGGAGTCGTCGGAGCAGCCGAACCAGTAGTCCGTAGCGTCTAGGAAACACCGGAACACGACTGGGTCTGGCACACCGGAGAAGTCCCACTCCGCGTACCCGTGGCGGTTGGCGGGTGGCAACGCGTCGACGGAGCCCAGGGACGATTCGTCCCCTGCTGAGGCGCCGGGGTCCCTGGCGACGAAGACGTGGCGGCCAGGTGGAATCCTGCGCATCGTGGTGTTGACGTTGGCGTTGTAGGCCGACGTAGCGCCACGCGGCCGATGGGGATGCGCGGTCCGAGACCGTGCGCCGTCCCGCCGAGGTGGTGGTGGTCGTGACGGTGGGCGCGCCGCGTTGAGTGGCGGCGCGCTCGCCCTGCCGCCGCTCGGACCGCGCCCGGCGCGAACGCGCGCCCGGGCAGCGACGACGGCGTCGTGGCGTCGACGGACCCGCGGCATCCGTGCCCGCGGCGCCCGCGCCGTGGTGGTGCGTGCGGCGGGGGCCGTAGCTGACCTGGCCTGGCGCCGCGCGCGAAGCTCCTCACGGTTAGTGAGGCGCATGAGATAGCCGTTCCCCGTGGCCTGAAAGTTCAGGTCCCCGAAGCGAATTTTGAACCCGGCTGGGAGGGGGTCCGAGCTACCCATGCAGTAGCGTGTACCACGGTACTCAGTGCGGATCACCATGGAGGGAGTTGGTGGAATGACCTTAGGCGCTCGCTCGCCCCACGGTGGGCGCCAACTGTCGGTGCGGAATATGGTCCCGACACTAACCAGTAGAAAGCGCCGAGGTCTATCCCTCAATGGTCGATGCTAAGCAACAAGAGACACAGAGGTTTATCCTGGTTCCGGCCGAGAGGGCCGTACGTCCAGCAGTGGTGTGCTCAAGGCACTATATTGCTCAGCACCGGGGGTGCCTGTAGTGGGGCTGCTACAAGCACGGCGGGAGAGGAAGCGTGGCTTCCAAGTCCCTGGAGGAGTGGCTGAAGATGTTGTGGAAGAATTTGGAGAATGAGTACGTGGTGTGCGGAGGGTTCCTGTTCGTGTCCCCCTTGCGGCTGGGGGGTTCGCCCCCCCCCCCCCCCCCCCCCTTATAGATCAAGGGGGAGGCGGATTACATGCGCGCCGCGCTGTCTAGCTACGTGGGGAAGCACGACGTGCTATGCTGTAGAGTGGGCGGCCGTCCGGACGATCCTCGCAGCGATCTGGCCATCATGGCCTACCATGTACCCGAACAGTGGCGGTTCGAGGGTAGAAGGGCGGCGGATGGTGGCGATGTCCTCTGATAGGCTCGAGGGAGGTGCTGACGTTGGCCTGTACGGGGCACAGGAGTAGGTAGGGCGGCGTCCCTTCCCGACGCGCTTCACAGTGCTGGGGTTGTTGCTACAGCGTCTGGCGTGCACCTGCATGCGCGGGGACGGCGGCCACGCCGTTACAGTGGCAAGGATGGTGCTCCACCGGCCTAGCGCCTTCACCTAACCCTGTAGGGTCACAAGAAAGTGAATCGAGGGTGCAACCGGCCCCCTTCGAGGGCTCGGCGTGTTAGCCGTACTGGAGCAGGCGCACGGTGTCACGGGACTGACACCGGCCGCGCTGCACAGTCCCTCCCCAGAGTGATGGGGATGGGCTCCTCCCTGGGGAGTTGGTGCGGCGGCACCGGGGCGCGAGACCCGGGCGCATGATGGCGCCGTCCCGCCGGTGTCAGGGCGTTAAATGCCCGTGTACGGGGGCCGGCGCACGCGTGAGGGGCGCCCTCGAGCGTGGCGGACCCCGCCGAGGGTGGGGACGTACCCTCGAGCGAGGCGGAACCCGTTCGAGGGGGGAGCGAGCCCACGAGCGAGGCGGAGCCCGCTCGAGGGAAGTGCTACCCCTCGAACGGGGCGGAGCCCGCCCGAGGGGGGGCGCGGTCCTCGAGCGAGGCGGAGCCTGCCCGAGGGGATCTCTAAGAGGGCCGCCTTGATGGGCCGTCGGGGTCCCTGCGGCGTGGGTTGTTCCCTGCATGGTTAGGCGAATTGTGTTTCGGCTTTGTTGCGGGTTTTAAGTGAGGGTTCCCCCGTTGTTTAAGGGGACCTCTAGGGCTGTCCCCGACAGTAGCCCCCGAGCATCTGCGGGTTTGCCATTGAGGCTCCCGCAGATGCTGGAACCTACTGATAGGACGTTCTTCCCTCCTTGTTTTGCGAATGCTTTCGCGTGGGGCCGCGTCGGCGCCGGACCCGCGGGTCTAGCCCCCGAAGCCCTGCAGGAGTGTGGGTGCTCCTGCAGGGGTTAACCGCGAGAACCGGTCAGAGGGCGCGGCACATGTTTCCCCGGCATCGGCGAGTGTCTCAGCCGGCTTCGGTGACGCACGCGCTGCTGACGCTGTCTCCGGCGGGTGCAGGCCAAGGAGGTGTAGCCGTGCGTTAAGCCCCCGAGCCTGGGCCCGTTCGAGGCGATCGGGTAGAGCTTTACGACTTGTTTTTCAACGCGCCCTCGCCGTCCCTCCGCGGGACGGAGGGTGACGTTTCCGCAACCACCATCGAGCGGGTCGCGAATTGCGGATTCCTCTTTGAGCTGCTAGTGGGTGGTTCGAGTCGACGCCCATGCCCCGTTCGATAAGGGTAGGCTGCGTGGTCCAGAGACACGTACATGGAAGCGCTTGCGTGGGTTTGCTAGGTGGGGCTCGGTCCCGTTCGATAGGGACCGAGGGCGCGGAAGCTCTCCCTCGGTGGGATCCCCCGCTGGCGCCGCCTCGCTGGCTCTCGAACACGACATGTGGGGCACCCTCGAGCCGACGGGCTCGAGGAACGGCTCAAATGCGCGTGCCTTCGTCGTCCCTGACTCTGCGATCTGAGGCGCCTGTTCGAACCCGTCGAGGGTCAGGCTTCGAACCTCTGATCAGTAGGGCCGTGAGGGGCCGCGCCTGGGCGGCCCCGTCTTTTGCGTTTGCGGCCGTCGAGGGGTCTGGGCGAGCCAGTCCTCGAGGCGCTGGTTGGTAGCACAGCGCGGCATGGGTGCTTGTGGTGCCTGCTTTACTTCAAGCGGCCCTGGGCGACCTTCTCACGCATGTGCCCTTTTTAGAGAGTTGATATTGTCTCGAGCCAGGGGCTCGTGCCGCTCGAGGGTTTTGCGTGGCATGGGTGCCCGCGGTGCCTGCTTTACTTCAAGCAGGCCCCGGGCGGCCTTCTCACGCCGATGTCCCTTCGAGGGCTGGCTTCGTCTCGAGCCAGGGGCTCGTGCCGCTCGAGGGTTTTGCGTGGCATGGGTGCCCGCGGTGCCTGCTTTACTTCAAGCAGGCCCCGGGCGGCCTTCTCACGCCGATGTCCCTTCGAGGGCTGACTTCGTCTTGAGCCAGGGGTTCGCCTCGCTCGAGGGTTCTCCTTGCTTGGCAAGGGACCGAGTCATTAAATGCCTCGCAGTCGAGGCTGCGATTCTGCAACGCAGGCGCGCCTTTTTAGGCGTTGCGGCCGCGCGCGCGCGCGTAGTGGGCGGCGTGGCAGGCGAATGTGACCGCTTGCCTCGGTCCCTGCTAGTCTTCGCCGCGATGATGGCCCGTACGCGGTGATGTGGCCGCTGCGGTCGTGGTGGGATCCGTTCGTCGGCGTGAAGAGAAGATTCCCTGCAGTTAATGCGCGCGGGACATCCGCTCCGGAGAGCTCGCTCGCGGCTTATAAATCTGAGGGGAGGGGGAGAAGGCGGTTTTTTTACCTTAGCGCCTCACCATTTCAGCCCCCTGCGCCTTCGCCTTCGCCTCGCCTTTGCCACCGTGCGGTGTCGCCATTAGAGCTCATCTTCCGTTTCTCGTCCTCCGCTCTCGCATTCCTTTGCCTTCTTCCCATGGCGCCGCTTTCGCCCCTCACGATCCTTGACCCATATGCCTGGGAGCGGTCGACGGTGACCCCGCTCGCCCTTGGCGAGCTGGTCGTCGCCGGCCAGCTGTCGGCGAACGAGGATGGACGCCCGGCGGAGTGGATAGTGCCGCCGGCGGGGGACCGCGCGCCCAACCCGCCGGAGGGTTATGTAGTGAGCTTCGTGCGCTTCCACGAGCGGGGCTTCAACGCGCGGCGAGCCGCTTCATGCGGGCGCTGTGCCACTACTACGGCGTGGAGTTGCACAACTTCGCGCCCAACGCGATCTCGCGAGCGGCCACGTTCGTGGGCGTCCGCGAGGGGTACTCGGGGATCCCGCCGATCAGCGGGAACTGCGGGTGCACCTCTTCCGCGCGGAGCTCTTCACGCAGCCCACGACGGAGCCGAGGACCCGCCGCGCGGTGCACGCCGGCGGGATGTCACTCGCCCTGCGGGCTCAGTTCAAGGACGTCTACATCCCCTGCACCATGACGACGAACAACGCCGGCTGGGAGCGGGGATGGTTCTACTTGCGCAACGCCGAGCCCGGCCTCCCCCCGTACACCGGTCGGGTGTTCAAGGAGAAGCCTAGCTCTTGGGGCTACGGGGTGTCCACGGCCCAGCATCGGAGGCGGCAGGACTCGGTCCTGGCCGCCCTGAAGAGCCTGGCGGCGCAGGGGCTGACCGCATTGGGCGTCCTCGCCTTCCTCCATCACCGGCGGATCGTGCCTCTGATGGAGAGGCCGCTCTGCATCTTTGAGATGACGGAGGCGGCCAACCCCGTCGATCTGGCGAGGTCGCGGATGCTCCCGACCCCCCTCGGGCGGGCGTATGCGCTCACCCGGGCGCGGAACGCCGTCGACACCCGGATGCCGATGCGTCCGGACTGGACCCCGTGGGACCTCGAGATGCTCCCCACCGGCCCACTGGTGAGTGTGATCCTTGATTCTGTTTTAGTTCTTGGTGTTGCTTCTGCCTCCTGACGCGTCCTTGGTGTTCCTGTATGCAGCTGGTGAGCTTTACCGCCTCCAAGTCCGTTCCGCCCACCCCCGACTCCCGCGCGCTTGGTCGGGCGGCGCGGCCAGCCGGGAGCGGGGGAGCGGGCGGCGCGCGAGGAGGGAGCGCGCGAGGCGGCGCAACGAGCGCCGTGAGCGGCGGAACGCGGAGTACCGCGCGCGAAGAGCCGGGGCTCTCCTCCCGGGGACCGAGGGAGTACTCGTCCTCGGGGGATGACGAAGAGGAAGAGGCCGAGGGGGGAGGCCCCTCGATAGGTGGGAGCCCTCGCCCCCGTCGCCGGAGCCGCGCCGGCGGCAAGGGCGGCATCGCACGGGGCGGGCGCAACGGCGCCCGCCGCCGGCAATCGATATCGAGGGCGCGCGCGCGCGCCGGGGGGGGCGCCCGCGCGCACCTCGGGCGCGCGCGCGCGCGCGCGCCCGTGCGCGCGGCGAGCGCGCGCGCGCGCGCGTGCGCGCGTCGTCGGGGAGGCGCGACGGCGGGCGTACCCGCACGCCGGGCGAGCGTACCGCGCAAGCGGTGGCGCCTTCGGGAGGCGCGGCGTCGGGCGTGCCCGTGCGCGGGACGGGCGCGCCTACGCGCGCGGCGGCGCGCGTCGGGGAGGCGCGGCCGCGGGCGTGCCAGCTGCGCCGGCCTCATCCGCTGAGGCCTCGAGGAAAAGGAAGCGTGCCTTCTCCTCTTCGAGGTAAGGAGCTCTCCTCTTTCGCTTGGCTTGGTTTTGTGATGACCAAGCATTCTAACTTTTCGTTTGTGCCTGCGCAGGGTGGTGCCAACCGTGCCTCCCCTCGCACCGGCCAAGGTGCTGAGGACGGACGCGTCCATCCCCACCCCGGCGGCGCTCGTCGAGGGCGTCACGGGCGGGGGCGAGGCACGGCGGCGGCGGGCGAGAGTTCGCAAAGCCCGCCGAGGCTTCGAGGCCTCGACCGGCAGATCGGCCCGCCGCGGCGCGGCCGGCGGTCGCTTAGGAGCGACCGGCGGCGGCTATTGTGGGGGCGCGGCCGCGGTAGCGGCCGTGGCGAGGCGCGGCCGCGCAGGTCGTTGGCCGTGGAGGTGCGGCCCGTGGCGCCACCGTGGAGGAGGCGGAGCGGGTGCAACCCGCGGCGGCGCCCGTGGTCGCGAGGCGCGGCCGGAGGTGGTGGCCGTGGCGCCGCGTCGGCGCCCGCGGCCACGGAGGCGCGAGTGGAGGCGGCGCAAGGGCCGGTGTCCGCCGGCGGTTCCGGGCGGAGGTGGTGGAGGTCCCGGATGACGACTCCCCCGCCGCCCGGTGGGATCGGTGGGCTAGCTTCCCCACACGCTCCCCCGAGCCCCGGGAGGGGGCCCTCGTGAGGCGGCACGAGGGGCGCATGGTGGCGGGGGACCGAAGACACAAGTGCCGAGGCCTCGTCCTCCCGCGCCGCCACCCCGCCCGGTGGAGGGGGCCGTCGACGATCCCCCGGCGTTTGCCGACGCCCGGGGGGGAGCGGGGAGCTGCGGGGCGAGCTTCGAGCCACGGCGCCACGCTCAACCGCGCGCTGAACGAGGCGTTGCGGGTCCATGGCGGCCCCGCATGGCGCGTCTTCCGTGTAGGGGCGCGGTTGCTCGCTTTCTTCCATCTTTTGTTTTCGTGTGCTGCCTCCACGTCGCAGTGCTTACGGGTTTTGATTTGTGGGTGTCGGGGAGCTCGAGCGCCGCGCCCACGACAAGTACGACGCCTTCGACCGGGTGAACGCCGAGGTCCACCAGCTCCGGGAGCGGTGCGGCGCTTTCGACGCGCTTGCCGACGCCCTCGGGACGCCGGACACCGGGCCGGCGTACGGGCCATGGCGTGGCGCGACGAGCTCCCCGAGAGCTCGAGGCGGGACCGGCGCGCCGCTCGAGCCTCGGGCGGGTCCGCACGGCCCTCATCGATCGTGGTGAGGCTCGTGGCGGCGCGCGCTCGGACTTGGAGAAGATGCGGACGCCGGCCACCAATTGGGGAGGCGGAGGTGGCCAACGTCCGCGGCGAGGAACCGGGAGCTCCGTTCGTCGCTCGAGGGGGCGAGCGCGGCGGCCGCCGGGGCCGAGGAGCGGGCGCGCGGGCCGGGAGCGGCCGGCCAAGGAGGCCGACGACTTGAAGGCCGCCCACGATGCCAAGGCCGCGGCGCTCGTCGTCGCTGAGGAGCAGCTCCTGCAGGAGCGCACCGCCCGCCAAGGGGCTGAGGGGCGGCTCCGGCAGGAGCGAGCCGCCCTCGTTCGACGCCGGACGGCGCGGAGCGAAGGCGCGTCGCTCGCGAGGCGGCGCAGAAGTCATTGGCGGAGCGGGACGACAAGCTCTCCAAGGCCGAGGGTGAGCTCATTGTGCTCAGCATTGCAAGCGCAAACCAGGAGATGGCCCTCCAGGAGCAGAGCGAGGCCGTCAAGCGCCTCGAGCTGGCGGTCGAGGCCGAGCACCGCGCTCTCGAGATGGAGAGGAAACAAGTCGAGGGTGAGCCACTGTTTGACTCTTGCCTTGTTGGTTTTTCTGTTAGAGGGCTCGCGTTCCCCTTTCTGATTTCTTTCTTGTCTTGGCGATTCCAGGCTTGTGCACCGCCCTGGGGCACGCACCGAGCGGGCCGAGGCGCGCGCAGACTTTCCTACAACTCCTCCGAGCGGGAGTTGCGGGAGCTGCGTGGTGCGGCGCTCGAGACCCGCCGCGCCGTGGAGGAGGGCGAAGCACGGGCGGCGGCTCGGCCGGCCGGCCGCCCGCGTGCCCTTGGCGGTCACGTCACCGAGCGGATGCGCCGGGCGCTGCATCTGGGCGTCCAGAAGGCCCTCGGAGTGGTGCGGTCCCACTACGAGGTCAACTTCGAGGCGCTGGCGGAGGGCACATCGTTCCCGAGGGCGTCGAGGACGAGGTAGCGATGGAGTGTGTGGATGCGCTCGCCGCCGACGCCGCCGGGTCGCTCGCCGAAGCCTTCGAGGAGTTCCTCTTCCCGGACGCCGCTGACGCTGCTGCTCCTCCCGCCTGAAAGTAGTTGGGCGCTAGGCCCGTTTTGATGTGTATCAGTACTCTGGCCTCGTGGCCTTTTGTAAATGAACAAGTTGTTCTTGGACATAAATATTTGCTGTAATGAAGTCATTTGTTTATCACGCTTTTTGTTTCTCCTTCTTCCTGAGTAGATTCTAGTTAGGGGAGTTCGATTTTCGCGGGGGGCCTGCTGGGTTGGAGGCGAGAGAGAAGGGCCATATCCACGCGGCGCAGGCTATCTCTGGCTCGCACGCTCCTTCCGCTAGGCCGCCTGCGCCCTGTTCGAATCGTTGCTCGAGGTTGCAGTAGGAAACAAACTTAGCGCGTGTGCGTTATTTTATTTTTGCGCGAAAAAATGGGACCATTTGGGGGGGTGCCCCCCCGCAGTAGCCCCCGAGGGTAACTTGGGTTTCAGGGGAAAGCCGAGTTGCCCTTTTTATTAGACTTAAAGCTTTTACATAGTTGCAACCAACTGGGGCGTTGGCCATGTGATTTTTACAACAGAAAAAATGCTTGGGAATCCTAGCTAGGGATAGAAACGACGTAGCTGTTGGATGTTCCAAGCGTTGGTGAGCTCTTCACCGTCCTCGTTGGCCAGCTTGTACGTGCCGGGCTTGAGTACCTTCACCACGACGTAGGGTCCCTCCCATGGGGGCGATAGCTTGTGGCGCCCTCGATTGTCTTGACGTAGCCTTAGTACCAGATCCCCTTTGCTGAAATTCCGCCGGCGTATCTTGCGTGCTTGGTAGCGCCTGAGGGACTGCTGGTACCTCGCGGAATGCATCAGGGCCACGAGGCGTGCCTCGTCCAGCTGATCCAGCGAGTCCTCGCGGGCTCGCTGGTTGGCCTCTTCGTCGTAGCCTCGAACCCTGGGTGATCCGTATTCTAAGTCCGTGGGGAGGACGGCCTCCGCGCCGTGGACTAGGAAAAACGGGGTGAACCCAGTGGCTCTGCTCGGGGTGGTCCTTAGGCTCCACACAACCGATGGTAATTCTTGGAGCCATTTCCGCCCAGATTTGTTCAGCTGGTCGAAGATTCTGGGCTTTAGGCCTTGTAAGATCATGCCATTGGCACGTTCTACTTGGCCGTTGGTCTGTGGGTGCGCCACAGCTGCCCAATCCACACGGATGTGGAATTTGTCGCAGAACTCCAAGAACTTCCTGCCCGTGAACTGAGACCCATTGTCGGTGATGATGGAGTTTGGCACTCCAAAGCGGTAGACGATGTCGGTGAAGAATGTTACCGCCTGCTCTGCCCTGAGATTCGTGATGGGGCGCACCTCCACCCACTTGGAGAACTTGTCAATCGCGACCAACAAGTGGGTGAAGCCCCCGGGCGCCTTCCGCAGGGGCCCGACGATGTCCAGCCCCCACACAGCAAATGGCCATGTTACGGGGATGGTCTGCAGGGCATGAGCGAGCAAGTTGGACTTGCGGGCGTAGAACTGGCACCCTTCGCAGGTGCGCACGATCTCGCTGGCGTCCGCGACCGCAGTGGGCCAGTAGAACCCCTGGCGGAACGCGTTGCCGACGAGGGTGCGGGGCGCGGCGTGGTGGCCGCAGATTCCCGCATGGATGTCCCGCAGAGCTCGCGCCCCCTCGGGGATGGGCACGCACCGCCGTAGGATGCCGGGAGGCGCCGCGCTTGTACGCGCTCGCCGTCGACGAGGGCAAAAGATTTGGCCATCCTGGCGATGCGCCTGGCCGCGGCCCGGTCCGTGGGGAGTTCCCCTCGAGCGATCCAGGCGATGTATTTTTCGCGCCAGTCCTCCTGGACAGGAGCCGGCTCGATGTCCATCACGTCGGCCTCGTGGGAGCCGTACCCCTCGAGGAGGGAGAGCACGTATGCCTCGTTCGAGGGGTCCTCGTCCATGGGTTCCGCACCCGCTGGATTCGAGGGAGCCCCCGAGGGTTCATTGTGACTCGAGGGGTAGGGCTCGAAGACGACCGAGGGTTGAGCGATGTCGCGCGCGAAAACGTTCGGGGGGACGGTGATCCGCCGGGACGCGATCTTGGCGAGCTCGTCCGCCTCCTCGTTGTACCGGCGGGGCACATGGTTGAGCTCGATGCCGTAGAACTTGTCTTCGAGGGCTCGCACGGCTTTGCAGTAGGCCTCCATCTTGTCGTCGTGGCAGCTCGCGTTCTTCATGACCTGATCGATCACGAGCTGCGAGTCGCCCCGCACGTCGAGGCGCTTGACGCCTAACTTGATGGCGATTTTGAGGCCGCAGAGGAGGGCCTCGTATTCAGCCATATTGTTAGACGCGGGGAAGTGAAGGCGCACCGCGTACCGCATGTGTTCCCCTAGGGGTGACACGAAGGGCAGGCCCGCGCCCGCTCCTGTTTTCATCACCGAGCCGTCGAAGAACGCAGTCCGGACTCCGCTTGGATCCGCGGCGGCGTAGGCCGCGTGTCCGTCCATTCGGCGACGAAATCCGCCAAGATTTGGGATTTGACAGCCTTGCGCGGGCCGTAGGCGATCGTCTCGCCCATCAGCTCTACGGACCACTTGGCGATCCTTCCCGCGGCGTCGGGGTTGCGGATGATCTCCCCTAGGGGGAAGGAGGAAACCACCGTGACGGGGTGGGCCTCGAAGTAGTGGCGGAGCTTGCGCCGCGCAAGGACTACCGCGTACGCAACTTCTCGGACCTCGGGGGTAGCGCGTCTTTGTGTCCGACAGACCTCGCCGATGTAGTAGACCGGCCGCCGTACGGCAAGGCGTGCCCTTCCTCCGTGCGCTCCACGACGATCACGGCGCCGACCACCCGGGTGGTCGCGGCCACGTACACTGCGAGGGGGTTCGCCGTCTTGCGCTAGCCGTGAGGATCGGGGCGTGCGTTAGGGACGCCTTCGGCTTGTCGAGCGCATCCCGGGCCTCGGCGGTCCAGAGAAGCGCTCGTGCTTCTTGAGGAGGCGATAGAGGGGCAGGCCCTTCTCACCGAGCCGCGAGATGAAGCGGCTCAAGGCGGCGAGGCACCCCAACACCTTCTGCACCCCTTTGAGGTCCCGGATCGGACCCATTCGTTCGAGGGCCGCAACCTTTTCAGGGTTGGCCTCGATTCCCCGCTGGCAGATAATGTACCCCAGGAGCATGCCTCGCGGCACTCCAAAGACACACTTTTCGGGGTTTAACTTGACCCCATTGGCCCGTAGGCAGCCGAACGCGACGGCGAGGTCGCCAACCAGGTCGTCCTCCTTCCTGGTCTTCACGACGATGTCGTCCACGTATGCTTCGACCGTTCGCCCGATGTGATCCCAAAAACGTGCTGCATGCAACGCTGGTATGTTTCACCTGCGTTTCTGAGGCCAAACGGCATCGTGACGTAGCAGAACGTCCCGAACGGTGTGATGAACGAAGTCGCGAGCTGGTCGGACTCTTTCATCTTTATTTGGTGGTACCCGGAATAGGCATCAAGGAAGCAAAGCAATTCGCACCAAGCCGTTGAATCAACAATTTGATCAATGCGTGGCAAAGGAAAAGGAACTTTAGGACATGCTTTATTAAGACTAGTGTAGTCTACACACATCCGCCACTTCCCATTCTTTTTCTTTACAAGCACGGGGTTTGCTAGCCACGTTGGGTGGAACACCTCCTTGATGAATCCGCCTCGAGAAGCTTCCGCAGCCTCCGCTCCGATTGCCGTCGCCGCTCCTCGTCGGCGGCGCAGCCGTTGCTGCACGGCGCGGGCGTTTGGCAGGATGTCAAGGGAGTGCTCGGCGACTTCCCTCGGGATGCCTGGCATATCCGAGGGGCTCCACGCGAAGATGTCGGCGTTGGCGCGGAGGAAGTCGACGAGCACCATTTCCTATTTGGGGTCGAGGGTGGAGCTGACCCTCAACGCCTTGCCCTCGGGGGCTGAGGGGTCGAGGGGGACCCCCTTGGTCTGCTCCGCGGCCTCGAAGGTGCCAGCGTGCTTGGCGGCGGAGTCGAGGTCGTCGTTGACCATCTTCTCCAACGTGTTCACCAGCGCTTCATCCAGCGCCAGTGCCTCCGCGTGCTCCACGCACTCGACGTCGCAGTCGAACGCGTGCTCGATGGATGAGCCGACGGTGATGACGCCGTTTGGTCCTGGCATCTTCATCTTTAAGTAAGTATAATTGGGGACCGCCATGAATTTGGCGTAACAGGGTCGCCCAAGTATTGCGTGGTAGGCCCCTTTGAACCCCACCACCTCGAAGGTGAGGGTCTCCTTGCGGAAGTTCTTCGGGGTGCCAAACCAACCGGCAGTCGATCCGCCCGAGGGGCCGGACTCGCTTGCCGCGCGCAATGCCGTGGAATGGCTTCGTGCTGGGCCGCAGCTGGTCCAACCCGATCCCCATCAGGCGCAATGTATGCGCGTAGAGGATGTTGAGGCTGCTGCCTCCGTCCATGAGGACCTTCGAGAACCGTGCGTTCCCGATGATGGGGTCGACCACCAGCGGGTACAGGCCCGGGTTGGGGGACGCGGTTCGGGTGGTCCTCCCGGCTGAAGCTGATGGCGTCCTCCGACCAATTGAGGAAGGACGGAGGTGCCCTCTCCGCGGCGAGGACCTCGTGCCGCTCCTTCTTGCGCTGGCGAGTCGTCATGTCGACGGTTGGCCCCCCAAAGATGAGGAACACATTCTCGACGGCGGGGAAGCCGCCCGCGTCGCCATCACCTCCGTTTTTCTTGGCCTCTGCCTCCTTCACGGCGGCACGGCCATAGAACTTCTTGAGCATATCGCACTGCTCAAGGGTGTGGTTCACTGGGGTCTTGTGGTAGGGACATGGCTTTTTTAGCATGTCGTCGAACACCCCCGGGCCTCGAGGGGCTGGTCAAGGGCCCCGTCGAGCCGGGTCGACAGCAAGGGCCTCGGCGTTGCCGCCGCCGCGCCCCGCTCGCGCGCCGCGCGCGCGGCTTCTTCCCCTTCTTGCCCCGCTTGTCGTTGCGGTGTGGCTCCTTGGACTTGCCGCCCTCCGCGGCGCGTCCTCCGAGCGCTTGCCCTTCTTGCCGTCGAAGATCGCCCCCACGGCCTCCTCTCCGAGGCGAAGCTGGTGGCGATGTCGAACAGCTCATTGGAGTCCGCGGGCGGGGCCGCGTCCCGGCCCTCCCGTACGAGGTCCCGGCACGTGGTGCCCTCGAGGAAGGCATGCACGATCTCGGATTGCGCCACGATGGGGAGCTCAGTGCAGCGCTTAGAGAAGCGCCGTATGAAGTCCCGCAGCGACTCGCCGGGCTTCTGAGTGCAGGAGCGCAGGTCCCACGAATTTCCTGGGCGCACGTACGTGCCCTGGAAGTTGCCCACAAACGTGCATACCAGATCATCCCAGTTGTGGATTTGGCTAGCAGGCAAGTGCTCGAGCCATGTCCGGGCCGCGTCGCCAAGATGCAGGGGCAAGTTGCGGATGATGACCTCGTCGCTGGTGGCCCCGCCCAGCTGACAAGCCAAGCGGTAGTCGTTAAGCCACACGCGGGGGTCCGTCTCCCCGTTGTACTTCACGATGGTCGAGGGTTGGCGGAAGCGTTGGGGGGAACGCCGCGCGCGCGGATCTCCCCACCGAACACACGGGTGCACGGGGGCTCGGCGTCGGGGAGCGGTCTTCGCCGCCGTCGTAGCGTCGCCCCGTCGGGGGTGGTAGCCCCTTGTCGCCCGTGCGTCCGCCCCGCCGGTGCGCCCGGCGTTGATGACGTTGCGGGCGTCGCCATCCGGCCGCCCGCGTGCGTCGAGGAGCCGCTCCTTGGCCGGCGTGCGTCCTTGGTCGGCGGGTCGCCCGCGGGCCCCCCCGCGTGCACCGAGGGTTCGCCTCCCGGTGCGGCTTCGTTATCCCGTGCATCCCCCCCCGTTGGCGGATGCGTGAAGCCGAGCTCTCGGCCCGCCGGACCGGCCGCTTGCTCGATGAGAGTTTGCACCTCGCGGTGCGAGTCCCGAGCCTCGGGGGTCGAGGGTGCGGCATGGCCCGCCGGCGGCGCGCGGCGGCGATGAGCTTTTGGCTCGCCCGCGGGGGCGCGTCCGTGTTGTCGACGTTGGGGACGGTGTTGATGCGGTCGCGGACCGTCGGCCCGCCCTCCCGTGCGCGTTCGCCGCGCGCAAAGGCTTCCCCCGCCATTGAGGCGCGGAGCGCCCGCACCGTTCGGTATTCTTCCGCCGGCCTTGGCCTCGAGCTCGCGGGCTTGGGCCGTTGTGCGTCGGGCGTCGGCCCCGCGAGAGCGCTTGGCCCCGCGGCCGGCGCGTGGCGATCCCCGGGCGGGCGTGACCTCCCCCGTCTCCGGCGCCGCCGCGCCGGCGGCATTAGCCGGTCGTTGGTGATGACGGCGTAGCATTCCCGCGCGGGATCGTAGCTCCCGTGCCGGGAGTCGTCGGGAGCGGCCGAACCGCAGGTCCGTAGCGTCTAGGAAACGCCGGAACACGACTGGGTATGGCACGCCGGAGAAGTCCCACTCCGCGTACCCATGGCGGTTGGCGGGTGGCAACGCGTCGACGGAGCCCAGGGACGATTCGTCCCCTGCCGAGGCGCCGGGGTCCCCCGGCGACGAAGACGTGGCGGCCGGGCGAACCCTCGCGCATCGTGGTGTTGACGTTGGCGTTGTAGGCCGACGTAGCGCCACGCGCCCCGATGGGGATGCGCGGTCCGAGACCGTGCGCCGTCCCGCCGAGGTGGTGGTGGTCGTGACGGTGGGCGCGCCGCGTTGAGTGGAGGCGCGCTCGCCCGCCGCCGCCGGACCGCGCCCGGCGCGAACGCCGCCCGCAGCGACGACGGCGTCGTGGCGTCGACGGACCCGCGCATCCGTGCCCGCGGCGCCCGCGCCGTGGTGGTGCGTGCGGCGGGGGCCGTAGCTGACCTGGCCTGGCGCCGCGCGCGAAGCTCCTCACGATTAGTGAGGCGCATGAGATAGCCGTTCCCCGTGGCCTGAAAGTTCAGGTCCCCGAAGCGAATTTCGAACCCGGCTGGGAGGGGGGTCCAAGCTACCCATGCAGTAGCGTGTACCACGGTACTTAGTGCGGATCACCATGGAGGGAGTTGATGGAATGACCTTAGGCGCTCGCTCGCCCCACGGTGGGCGCCAACTGTCGGTGCGGAATATGGTCCCGACACTAACCAGTAGAAAGCGCCGAGGTCTATCCCTCAATGGTCGATGCTAAGCAACAAGAGACACAGAGGTTTATCCTGGTTCCGGCCAAGAGGGCCGTACGTCCAGCGGTGGTGTGCTCAAGGCACTATATTGCTCAGCACCGGGGGTGCCTGTAGTGGGGCTGCTACAAGCACGGCGGGAGAGGAAGCGTGGCTTCCAAGTCCCTGGAGGAGTGGCTGAAGATGTTGTGGAAGAATTTGGAGAATGAGTACGTGGTGTGCGGAGGGTTCCTGTTCGTGTCCCCCTTGCGGCTGGGGGGTTTGCCCCCCCCCCCCCTTTTATAGATCAAGGGGGAGGCGGATTACATGCGCGCCGCGCTGTCTAGCTACGTGGGGAAGCACGACGTGCTATGCTGTAGAGTGGGCGGCCGTCCGGACGATCCTCGCAGCGATCTGGCCATCATGGCCTACCATGTACCCGAACAGTGGCGGTTCGAGGGTAGAAGGGCGGCGGATGGTGGCGATGTCCTATGATAGGCTCGAGGGAGGTGCTGACATTGTCCTGTACGGGGCCCAGGAGTAGGTAGAACGGCGTCCCTTCCCGACGCGCTTCACAGTGCTGGGGTTGTTTCTACAGCGTCTGGCGTGCACCTGCATGCGCGGGGACGGCGGCCACGCCGTTACAGTGGCAGGGATGGTGCTCCACCGGCCTAGCGCCTTCACCTAACCCTGTAGGGTCACAAGAAAGTGAATCGAGGGTGCAACCGGCCCCCCTTCGAGGGCTCGGCGTGTTAGCCGCATCGGAGCAGCGCACGGTGTCACGGACCGACACCGCCGCGCCGCACGGCTCCCTCCCCACGAGTGATGGGGATGGGCTCCTCCCCGGGGAGTTGGTGCGGCGCACGGGCGCGAGCCCCGGCGCATGATGGCGTCGTCCCGCCGGTGTCGTGGCGTTAAATGCCCGTGTACGGGGGGCCGCGCACGCGTGAGGGGCGCCCTCGAGCGTGGCGGACCCCGCCGAGGGCGGGACGTACCCTCGAGCGAGGCGGAACCCGTTCGAGGGGGAGCGAGCCCGAGCCCGCTCGAGGGAAGTGCTACCCCTCGAACGGGCGGAGCCCGCCCGAGGGGGGCGCGCGTCCTCGAGCGAGGCAGAGCCTGCCCGAGGGGATCTCTAAGAGGGCCGCCTTGATGGGCCGTCGGGGTCCCTGCGGCGTGGGTTGTTCCCTGCATGGTTAGGCGAATTGTGTTTCGGCTTTGTTGCGGGTTTTAAGTGAGGGTTCCCCCGTTGTTTAAGGGGACCTCTAGGGCTGTCCCCGACACGTCCATCTGCAAAGGAACGGCCGAGGTCTGCCCGCCGCTAGTCGTCGCCCACCACCTCTTGATCTTAATCCAACGATCCAGATGCTTCTGTCCCAATAGTCAACAGAAGACCATAACGGTCAACTAAGCCGCCGCCTGCCTTTTTGCAAAAAGAGCCCTGCAGTTTTAAATATTACATAAATACCCTTCCACCTTAAAGAACCATCACATATAAGTCCTGCCTTTTCTGTTTAGGCCTTGAACTCCTTAGTTTTTCTGTTCAGCAATCCATCCTTGATCTTTTACTTGTTAGACCTTCTGCTTTTACACATAATTGTGTTTAGGTCCCTGTTTTCTTGCAGATAAACCCCTGAAAAATAGTTTTCTTCACAATTTAGCCCCTGAACCTTGTTAAAGCCATATCTTTTCCGTCTTAGCTCCGTTTTAAGCATTCTTCGTGTCCACGCGACCGTCTCTCAGAGCCCGCCAGTTTTAGAAGCTTGTTTTAGTATTTTGGTAATGTTTGATGTATGGTTTTATTTATTGCATGTTTTCTTGCATGATCGTAGACAACGTGCCGTTCGAGGAAGAACAAGTGTAGAGCTTTGAAGTAAAGGAGAGTAGCTTATCGTTGGTGAAAGGCAAGTGACCCTAACCACCCTTCTACCTATGCTTTAATCAAGAATACTATAAATTAATCGAAACATGGAGAACCACCCAGGAAAACAGTGCAACCACAGTCCACATGTCTCTGGCTTAGCCAATTAATTAGGTGTGTGATTGTACTGGTGACCTTATCCGAAAGGAACACAGGGGGCTCTGGGTTGCAGGGGTATAGCCCGGTTCTTTTGGGGTAGTAGCCTTTGCTAAGGTGCTGACCACTAGGGAGGGTTATGGTCCGCCCTGAGCTGTAACTGTCGTGGGTTGTTGGTGCTTTTGCATATTTTTGTAAAGGGACACGCGGACCGTCCGGCCGGGGGCCACGGACCGTCCATTAAAGACAACAGAACCACCAGAACCGACCCGAGAAAAACGGACCGTCCGCGAAGACCGGGCGGACCGTTCGCGCGGGTCCCGGACCGTTCGCTACTGAAGCTCGGACCGTCCGCGAACCAGCTGCAACAAAAACCTAAAGCCAAACCGGATCGAAAGCAAAGACGCGCAAGAACACGACGAACACGCGACGAACACGCAACCCGCGGACCGTCCGCGACCTCCCCGCGGACCGTCCGCGCCGCACGGACAGAGCAGAAAACTGCTCGACCTCGAAGGTCAACTCTCCCAAATCATCATCGGATTTCCCAAACGGTTGAAGCTGTGGAGACAAGGGTTTGGGGACTTGAAAAGCGTCACACAAGTATGCTATAGCCCAAAAATCTTGCCTCCTAACTCCCTAAATCACCGGGAATCGCGAATCCTTTGAGCACCACCAAAAGCTAGAGCACCGAACGAAAATCCTTGAATCGAAGTGGTTTCCCGGCGTTTGAGGGCACAAGATCAATCACAAAGGTGCACGAGACATCTATCCATGTTTCCCTCAAAGAAATCCGGGGAGAAACCCACTCAAATCCGCGGAATCACACCGAGAACCAAGGCACGAAAACAAGCACAAAAAGACCACGAAAAACACAACTCCGAATCTTCTATACAAACCAGGAAAGATTCACAAGGTCTAGCATGCCGCCCTAGCATCCATCCCTCTCAACAAATCTCTCACGAAGCCCTTATGCTAGCCTAGAGAAAATAGAGAAGAAAATAGCTACGAAAATGAGAAATGGGAGGGAGGAAATGAAACCCTAAGTCGCGGAGAGAGGGAGCCACACACACCCTCATGGCTTATATATCGGGTCCCGCCGGAGTGGTAAATGACTCGACTACCCTAACTTAACTACTGGTGATACAACCCACGCAGGGGCATTTAGGTAATGTTTGTGGGTCTTGCCATCGGACGGCCACGCCTTTGCCGCACCCCGCGTCCTCCCGACGCAAGCCATGCGATCCCGCCGCGTGTCCTACGCTTCGAAGCTTCCCGACACGCCCGGATCCCGTCTCTGTGGTGTTGAGCCCTCGGACTTGGTTTTGAGGCCCAAACCAAGAAACCGTCCTCCGATGGTTTTGTGGGCAAACCACCAAACCCCGCGTGCTCGGTCCGGCCTCCCGCCAAACCACTTGACTCGACCGCCACCGTGCACCGGCTCGATTGTCCATGACTTCGTCTTGCTCGTGTCGCCACCATGTGGCCCCCACCCGGGCCCCGTCGTCCACCGGTCCCTCGAACCGAGCCTACTTGTCTCTCCATCTCCCGGAGGCCCCTCAAGACTGAAGACCTTCCGCGCCCGTTCTTCACCTGCAACAACACGAACTAGGCCGCAGCCTACACCTGCGCACTAAGCCAAGAGTCAGTCCAACACCCGTTGTCAATCACTCATCACTGAGGAGCGGTCATCCATCGACCACTGGGACGCTCCTGGTCCTCAATTACTTCCACACTCCAAATTTGCATTATACAAGTCATTACAAAGTTTCAACATGTCACGCACATTATCAGCTAAAGTCCTCTCAGCAAGAATTTCTATTTCTGGACAAACCTACGTATATGAAAATATATAAACTAAACTAAGGAATAAAAGACAGACAAAAACAACATAATCGTACACAAAAAATAGTAACGTATAAAAACCAAAATTTAGAAAAAAAAAGAGAACACATACTTTCGAATGACGAGAGCCCAAAGGCTTATCACATTTCCCACTAATATCTGCAGCAACTTGAGCATTTCCTTTAGACCCTTTCAGAGCACTCTTTGGTGTGTTGATAGGACTGAAATCCAAATTTACTATAGGGATAGGGAACTACTGAAAAATAAAAACATAAAATGATACAAATAAATATACCAAGAGATGCCTTTAGAAAATAAAGCATGAATCACAAAAAACAGATATGCAAGTTATCTCACATAGAGAGGGATTAAAAATGATCAAAAATAAAGATGGAACACAAGAAGGAAACCTTTGTCAGCAATATGAATGGGGCATTCTCTTTCGCATGGGGGCGCTGAAAAATACAAAATAGAAGACTATGAATTGTAACAATACATTTATCAGAGAAAAAAATAAAAAAAATAACAGCAGCCTGGTGCATAAAAAATAAGAAAAGAAGTAGCAAAACCTTTGAAAGATATTAAAAAACACATAAAAACATAAATTACTGGGAAAAAGCTTATGCAAGAAAACTAAATGGGAACAATTACTCATCAAAAAACACACAGAGATGTGGGAACACAACATACATATAGGGAATGGAAAAAACAAAAAAAAAACTAAACTGGTCAATACCTTTACTGATGCAACTTTGGGGAACTGATATCTTGGAGAAGGAGAAACTGAATCGGGAACATAACTCAACAAATCATCTTCAAGCAAAATCACATCGTCACCAGGAGGGTCTTTGGCTTTAAACGAAACAGACATTTTTAATCTTTTTGACGGCATCTCATTCATGTGCTCAGCTGTAGGCGCGTTGGATCTATCTTTACTTGGAGCAGCAATTTTTGCAGATGGACTTCCAATATTATTCTTGACTACCTCATAATATCGACCTGAAAAACAAAAAAAAATAATGACGGACATAGCAAAAAAATGGACATTCAAAAGGATAACGACATATAGAAATAAAATGACAAAACTCACAGTCTCCAGACTGCTCATGGGTTCGACCACCATCCAAAGGGGGGCATCCTTTGCTGCAGACGATGTGCTAATGTTAGAACGACGCTTCAGATTCGGAGTAGGCAACCGAGATGATTTTTCAACTTCACTGAAAGGAGATCGGTCCTGTAAAAAACAAATAGAAAACAAAAATTATAAAACGGAATAGAAATGAAAAAGATAGGGCATCATCAACTGAAAAAGGAAAGAAAAAGTAACCTCAGCAGCATCATAGAGGCGGGAAAGCTTTGATTTGTGGATAGCCTTGCACAGCTCATATTGAGAGCAATATACTTGATTCCTACAATCTGGTCTTACACATGCACATAGGAAAAACAAAAAGATAAACACAAAAAAAAATTTTGAGTGAACACGTAGAGCAACGTGTAAGCAAAAATAGAAAAATAAAGAATAGAGAATCAGATACCTGTATTAGCAGGAGTAGTTGCAAGAACTTCTTCTTCTGCTTCAACATTATCGTCTGGAGTGGAGTCAGGTGCATCATTGGAGTAGTCAGCGTATATTTTGGTGATCTTCAAAACCAACTCCATAACACGAGAATCTATGGAATAGGCGTGCTGCAGCAACTTGCAAAAAGTGACCTTAAACTCATCAGGCAAAGATTGAACTGCTTTTAGATCCAGATTTACAGCAAGGCCAGCATGGAAGCAATACTTCATGATTAGATCACAGATTCTACTCTTCACAGCATCAGATAACTGACATCCAACAGCTGACTCGAGATTATCTTTGAAATCATCACCAATCAACAGAGAGTTCGGGTTGTACAGATATTGAGAAACCTGCACAATAAAAAACCATTAAAAACTGTGACCGAACAAAAAGCAGCAAAAAATAGAAAACCAAAAAATAAAATTGTAGAAGAACATGACCTTTGAATAACAAGTGTGTGACGTCTCAAGCAACGGATGGCAGGCATAACAACCGGGACTTGACATGTCATAGTTGCTATATTCTTTTAACATGTCACCCTTCCAAACAGAAATCTGAGGAATGGCATCGGAAACTTGCCTAGCACCAAAATCCACATGATCAAGATAAAGAACCTGACAGGAAAGAAACAAAATAATATTAAGAGCTCAAAACTGTCATAGCGGGTAGTAGGCACTGTGAATATATAAAGAACAGGCAAACTTACAGCGAGGTAATAAAAACAACCAGTGAGTGTGCCACCATCAGAGACACCAACCCCTTTGGCACAAGTAAATGACTTAATACCATCAATCAACCAATCCAATATATAACTGCACCAATCTAAATCTTTAGCATTGCTAACATCTTCAAAAATACCAAAGTAATTGAAGCAAGGAATAAGCGACGCATTTGGGCACAGAAAATAATTCATAGCAACCATATAGACTCAAATAAACAACTATTCATCAGATGTGCACAGATAATTTTGAAGCCTATCAACAAAGAAGTTCAGTGGGGGGATGGAGTTCTTCCCAAACTTCGACAAAACCAAAGATTTAGACGGAATAATTAGACGGAAAAGGCTTGTCAGTTAATGGACAACCAAGGACCAGATTTATTGACTCCCCTGTCAGAGAAATGACCTTGCCATTCAACACGATATCTATTGATCTATAATTGACTAGCCTTGCAACCCACTGAGCAAACTTATTTGGCACATAACACTTATCAAATACAAGTAAACACCCATAACCAAAATCATCAATGATCTTAACTCATCTGGAGTTAAAGTTGATATCACATATGAGAAGCTGGAGACATTAAATCGAGTGAAAGCATCTTTTGGCTTCTTCATTGGTTGAGGTTCCCTATCCTGCAATAACCATAACAAAAAGAATCAGTCACAACATTTAAAAACTGACACGAAAATCAAACAAAACTGATAGAGAATGATCAAAACAACAATAGAGGAGAAATTTACTGCAAAACTAGCAAGAGACTCAGCAAGCCTCCTCTTCAGCACTTTTATATCATTGTACTGCAACAAAAAAATACAAAAAAGAAATAATTAAATAATATGCCAAAAGAACATAAACTGAACAAAAAAACCATCAACGGAAAACTGGGGAAAATAAACTTACTTCTTTCAACACTTGCTTATATGCTGCTCTTCTCAGGCCATCAAATTCAAGATCAGATTGAGGGTGCTGCAGCAAAAAAAGAAATGCAAAGAAAATAGATGACAAAATGAAGATATCATATACCACACACATAAAAAAGAAAAACAACAACAACAACAACAACAACAACAACAACTTAGCCTTTTGTCCCAAGCAAGTCGGGGTAGGCTAGATATGAAACCCAAAGGTACCACCAACATAAAGACACGTAGAAGAAGTCATGGCTCAGGAACGTTGATGGCTAGTCTCCAAGCGCCCCTATCCAAAGCTAAGTCCTTGGAGATATTCCACTCCCTAAGGTCTCTCTTGATCGACTCATCCCGGGTCGGTTTAGGTCGACCTCTAACTTTCTTCACATTGTCGTCCCGCTCTAGGACCCCACTACGCACCGAGCCTCGGAGGCCTTCGTTGGACATGTCCAAACCATCTCAACCGATGCTTTGGATCGGTTTCTCCTCAATTGGCGCCACCCCGACCCCCGTCCCGAATATCATCGTTCCGTACTCTATCCCTCCTCGTGTGCCCACAAACCCAACGCAACATACGCATCTCCGCCACACTCAATTGCTGGACATGTCGCCTTTTTGTAGGCCAACACTCCGCACCGTATAACATCGCCGGGCGAATCACCGTCCTATAAAACTTACCTTTTAGCTTCGAGGCACCCTTTTGTCGAGGACGCCGGAGGCTTGACGCCATTTCAACCAACCGGTGAAATTCTATGCCTAACATCTTCGTCGATGTCGCCATCCTTCCGTAGTATCGAACCTAAATACCGAAAAGTATCCTTCTTGGTCACCACTTGCCCATCAAGGGTGACGTCTCCCTCCTCACGCGTCGTACCGCTAAAGTCGCACCTCATGTACTCGGTCTTGGTCCTACTAAGTCTAAACCCTTTCGATTCTAACGTATGCCTCCACGGTTCTAACTTCCTATTTACCCCCGCCCTACTCTCATCAACTAGCACCACATCATCGGCAAAGAGCATACACCGGGGGATATCACCTTGAATGTCCCTTGTGACCTCATCCATCACCAAAGCAAATAGATA
Source organism: Cenchrus americanus (assembly GCA_947561735.1). NCBI lineage: Eukaryota > Viridiplantae > Streptophyta > Magnoliopsida > Poales > Poaceae > Cenchrus > Cenchrus americanus. The sequence continues at coordinate 120,327,547 of OX387242.1, read as the reverse complement.
AGGGCTCAACGCCGACCCTTGATGTAGTCCTATTTTAATTGGGAAATCACTAGTATCGCCATCGCATGTCCGGACACACGTCACCACATCCCCGTACATATCCTTGATGAGGTTAACATACTTAGTTGGGACCTTGTGCTTCTCCAAGTGCCCACCACATGACGTGTCTCGGCACTTTGTCGTATGCCTTCTCGAGGTCAATAAATACCATGTGCAAGTCCTTCTCGCTCCCTATATCTCTCCATCAATTGGCGTATTAAGAAAATCGCCTCCATGGTCGACCTACCAGGCATGAACCCAAACTGATTTTGGGTCACACTCGTCCCTCTTCTTAGGCGATGCTCGATAACCCTCTCCCAGAGCTTCATCGTATGGCTCATCAACTTAATTCCACCGTAGTTCGTACAACTCGAACGTCTCCCTTGTTCTTGAAGATCGGTACTAATATGCTTCTCCTCCATTCTTTAGGCATCTTGTTTGACCGAAAAATAAGGTTAAAAAGCTTAGTTAACCAAACTACCGCTCCGGCACCCGAGGCATCTCCACACCTCAATGGGGATACCATCGAGTCCCAATGCCTTGCCTCCCGTCATCCTCTTCAAGGCCTCTCGCGGTCTCTCGCCTCTTGAATTCTCCTCACAAAGCGTCCGTTGGTATCATCAAATGAATCATCCAACTCAAGGGTAGGATCCTCATTCTCTCCATTAAACAAGGCTTGTCGAAGTACTCTCTCCATCTCGTCCTTGATTTCCTCATCCTTCACCGAAGTCGATTTGTTCCGTCCTTGATGCATTTGATTTGGTTGATGTCCCTTGTCTTCCTCTCTCGGATCTTAGCCAACCTATAGATGTCCTTCTCCCCTTCCTTCGTGCCTAGCGCGGTAAAGGTCATCATACGCCCGACCTTTTGCTACACTCACCGCTCGCTTTGCGGCCCTCTTTGCTATTTTATATCCCTCAATGTTGGCTGCACTCTTGTCATGATGGAGGCGCTTGTAACACTCTTTCTTCTCCTTGATAGTCCTTTGCACCTCGTCATTCCACCACCAGGTGTCTTTCACTTCCCGTTTGCCTCCCTTGCTCACACCAAACACTTCCGAAGCCACCTTCCGAACACATGTTGCCATCTTTAGCCACGTGTCTTCGCATCTTCGCCTTCCTCCCAAGGCCCCTCGACTAGCATCCTCTCCTTAAACCTTTGCGCTTCTTCTCCTCTAAGTTTCCACCACTTCGTTCTTGCAATCTTGGCTCGTTTGTCCGGAGGACACGTACCCGAAAGCGAAAATCCGCCACCACAAGCTTGTGTTGAGGGACAACACACTCCCCCGAGAAACACCCTACGGTCTAAGCACGCACGTCTATCCTCCCTCCTTGCAAGAATAAAGTCGATCTGGCTAGAGTGTTGACCACTACGGAAAGTCACTAGATGGGATTCCCTCTTCCTAAAGAGGGTGTTCGATATCAATAGGTCGTAGGCTAATGCGAAGTTCAGGACATCCTCCCCCTCTTGATTCCTCTTGCCATACCCGAACCCCCCATGCACCCGCTCCCATCCCACATTAGTCGCACCCACATGGCCGTTGAGGTCTCCTCCTATGAAGAGTTTCTCACTGACAGGCACGGTACTAACCATGCTATCCAGATCTTCCCAAAACTGCCTCTTGATGCTCTCGCTAAGACCTACCTGAGGTGCATAAGCACTGATCACGTTCAGAGCCGAATCACCAACTACCAACCGAACAAGGATAATCCGGTCACCTTGCCTCCTGACATCAACAACCCCATCCTTAAGGCTCCTATCGATCAAGATACCTACACCATTCCTACCCGATGTTGTCCCTGTGTACCAAAGTTTGAAGCCGTATTCTCCACTTCTTTCGCCTTCGGCCCTTCCATTTGGTCTCCCGAACGCATAGAATATTTACCCGCCTCCTAATCGCGCATCGACTAACTCTCTTAACTTACCCGTAAGAGACCCTACGTTCCGGCCTACCTATACGAATCCTAGTTGGGTCGACTAGCTTCCTTACCCTTCGCACCCGTCGGCCGGTGTGAAGACCCTTGCTCATTTTGCACCACACCCGGCGCCGATGTGGCGCGCCACTAAGGATGTGGCGACCCGATCTTTGCTCACTTGACACCGTGCCCGGATCACGACACGACGCGTCACGGGGGTGACGGCCCGCCCTTGCACATTTAACACCATACCCGGGTTCCGGCATGGCGCGTCGCTAAGAGGGTTACGCCCCAACGGGATTCTTTTGGGTTTCATCTCCATAAGAGTGGCTAAGTTTTTACGTTGGCTCGCCAAGCCTACCACAACCCTCCTCCTTTATCAGGGCTTGGGACCTGCTATGTTGGGACACCTAGGCACCCCACCATAGGCGGAGTTATAAAAAAGAAAAACATGTAGTAAAAATTACAGTGCTCACATCACTTATAGGGGCGACATCGTCGTGGCTTCCATCCACACCATTAAATACATCATTAGTTTCAGGGTCACTTTTCTCGTCGGAGCTCTCCACATCAATACATATGTTAGGCCTCCTATTAGCCTAAATCATGAAATAAAGGACGCTAAAAATCTGAGATTGCACCTAACACAATAGTGAAAAGAGAATCTGCACCTAAGAACATAACAACCACAACTCCTAGGAGTGCACAGAACAGAGGGACAAACACAGATTCAGTTAGATTTTATATATATATATATATATATATATATATATATATATATATATATATATATATATATATATATATATATATAATAGCCAAGCTACTTAAATAGACACAAGAGCAACAGAATCTATGCGAAAACATAACCCCCAACTCCCCCTCGACTCAAACAACAACCATATCTCAAAATGACCACAATATTCACAGAATGCACAACTAAAAGGTGTGAGGATATCACACTAATCAACATGCAGATTCTGAAAAAATCAACAGATTCATTAAGGAAATGTATATACTGCAAAAACACAGACTCAACATACAGATTCACACTAATCGACAACTGTATAAACATGAATACACTATAAAATCCAGATGGGAAATACATAATCTCAAACTAAACCACGGGCACAACACAGAGACAGAGGGGTCCATTCCTAAAAAATCACCTGAATCTAAAAAGCAACAAATACTCGCAGATGCAAAATCAAAATGAGGCCCTACAGCATGCGGAGACACAACCAAAAGCAAATAAATCGCACAAAACAAATCAAATCAGAGTGAGTGCAAACAATATGGCAAACCATTTGAAGCAAGGACAAAACCCTAGCACACTGACCAACAAGACGAGGCAACGCTGCACGAATCAAATCAGGAAGCCCCCCGCACACAGCAAATCGACCTCAGAAAAACAATGGACAAGGCTGATCTAAACTTGTTAGCACATCAACCAAAGCAACCCTAAACGCCTAGACGAAAGTAGAACTGGACTCCACAGGTGAGTTTACAGGCACTACCTACACCAAATCCGGGCTATAGACGCATCACAGATCAACACGAACAAGCAGCGCGCCCCCTCAATTAATAGCGCTACACCATGCGAAGACCCTAAAAAAGAGATTCTGCTGAAGGAGCAAAGGAGCACAGAGGGGGCAACAGAAACATATCTACGCATGCGTGAGTGGATTCGACGGAGGAAGAGCTCACCCGTCGGGTCGGAACCCTTGCTCCGCCACGAGTCGCCACTCTGAGGGGAGGAGACAAAACGAGCAAGAAGGCGAAGAGAAATGACTGCCGAGAACAATCGGCACCAGACCCAAACACTTGACAACAGGGGGGGCACAAGTCAAAGACATAACGCAAAAAAAGAGCGGCGGCAGCACCCATGCCTGCGCGACAGACAGAGGTAGGGCTCGATCCCACCAACGCACGTGAGAAACGTCAGATGCAGATCCAGCAACCAGAAAAAAATGTGTGAGATGGAGCTCTATTTCACCCATGTGAAGTATAGCTTTTTCCTTGAAATACCATCCACGCCCGATCACGCATCTTTCGTCCAGTTTCCAGTTGAAATCACAACGAAAATATCGGAAACAAATCATCGAGGCTTAGTTTTAAATGGATAGACAACACATGAAATTTCAGACCCCTCATCGATGTGTGGAGGGAGAAATTAAATCGAGAAAATTGAAGGCGGGGTGGATGTTATCTTAGGGTGTGTTTGGTTTGGCTGTGACTTTTGAAAAAGCTGTTGTGGGTTGTGGCTGTTGGAAAAGTAGCTTTGATAAAGCTACTGTGCGCCGGTTGGAAGACCGTTTGGTTGAGCTGTTGTGGCTTTTGCAAAAGTCGTCTTCCCTTACAAGTAGACCCCACATGTCATACATTGTTTCAACCTTCTTACAAGCGGGCCCCGTATGTCATGCTCACACAACCTTTCTTCTACCTCACATCGCACAGAGTTGGGCCGATGAGGAACGCCTGACAGGGGCTCCCGCAGCCGGCCGCCGAGCCGAGGCTGCTCAAGCCGCTGCGCCGCCCCTGGGTGTCGGCCGCCCCTGGGAGCCGGTCGCGCCTCCCGTTGGGTGTCGGTCGCGCCGCCCATAGGCCCCGTCTGCGTAGGCCATGGAGGAGAGGTGCTCCAGCGGTGGTAGGTCTGTCTCGCGGAAGCCATGGCCGCACCGCGCCGGAGCCGTGGAAGGACCGCGCCGGAGCCGTGGTCGCGCCGCGCTAGAGGCGTGGAAGGACCGCGCCGAAGCCATGGTCGCATCGTGCCGTAGTTGTGGCTGCGCCTGCTCTAGCCGGGGCTCCTGCGCGTGCTGGCGCCGCGGCTCCTGCGCGCGCCTGTGGTAGGGGTGGCGGATCTCCCGTGCACACCCGCTCCGCCCGGGGCTCCCGCGTGCTGTCCGCCGCGGCTCCTGTGAGCGCTCGAGGTAGCGGCGGCGGATCTCCCGTGCGCACCCACGTCGACCGCCGGGGCTCCCGCGCGCCCCCGTGCTGTGGCCGCGGAGCTCCCGTGCGCGCCTGTGCTGGTAGTCGGGGCTCCCCCGCGCACAACGGAGTGGAGAGGCCGCTGCTCCACCTCGTATTCCTCAGATCCGACGAGAACAGAATGGAGGGAGGGAGGCCGCCAGAGCTGGGAGAGCTGCCGGTCACGCCTGCTTGCGGAGGAGGGCGGCGTTTCTTTTCGGGGAAGAAGACGACGCGAACCGGTACGCACATAATGGATGGCAGTGCGGGTAATTTCTCATCCCAAAAGCCAATGAAAGCAGGCGCCCGGTGACTTTCGGATTTGCACCGGGGGAAAGCAGCTTTTGACTTGTGCTTTTGCTACAGCTCACCCCTTTGGTTCAGCTCCGGCTTTTGGAGAAAGCCATGGCTGCTAAAAGTCAAACCAAAGGCACCCTTATTTCAGTTCATCCATCGCCCGCAGCCAATTGAGAAAAAAAACTGAGAAAATTCACACCAGGGGAACTAAAACATGGCGTTCGTTGGTTTCTCCAGTTTCCGGTCACCCTTTTTCAATTATTTTTTTCCTGAACCTCGCGTAATGTCGCTCATGTTCCTCGTCCAAGTCTATCCACCTCGTCGAGCCAGATGTCACGTGCACGCGGACAGCTCGCCCTCCATGGTTTCAAGCTCGAACGCCAGAGACAACGAGGCAACCGAGCTCACTCACACCGACGGGCGGGGCCGATCACGGCTGCCGGGGCCCGGCCCCGGAGCGCACGTACAGGTACAGCGAGCGGCAGACAGGCGGCGCCGGTCTGGGGAGGGTGCTGTGGCCACGCCCTCTTGTCACGGGAATATTTTCTTTCCCGTCCCCTCCTCCTCTCCCCCCTCTTGCCGCTGGGGGGAGCCCGGAGTCCCGTCGCCATCAGGAACGACGTGCCTGCAGCCGCGGCGGCCGGCCGGGGATCTCCCTCTCCGGTCACGCGTCGATCTCCATGATTCGCGAGTCAAATGTTCGGCGGACCACCCGCGGCTGGCGCCTGGCGCGCCCCCATCAATCATAGGCTCGCAACCGCTGCAATCAACAGAGCATATCCTTATTTGCTTGCGTCGAGTGTGTACGTATCTCGTTTAAAATTCATGTTTAAAACCTATGCAAAATCATTGATGTGTGCCAGTCACATTGTCACACTCTGTCTGCTACTGTGCAGAATCCCTGTGTGATTTTGCTCAAAATTTAGGGTGAATTGAAGACTGAAGAAATCACTGTGCTTTCTTGTTCGTTGGCTTATCCATTACTACTCGCACTGTCGGCCGAGCCTATCTTTGAGTCAAACGACTATTACCCGCTTGGGAAAGCTGCTGGCAATGGCATGTGTAAAAGAGCTTTTTCCGCGCCTGCCCTCAAGGCTTTTTCCCACTAATCGTTCACTTCGTTGGCACTGCCCAGCTCAAAGATGGTGAAAGAGCTATGGAAGCCTTGTGGCTTTTCGTTCATCGCCGCATGCCTGCTGATGAAGTGCTGATGGAGACGGTGCCGTGGTGGAGGGCAGGAAGTCAATCTGGTCTCTGTTGCATTGCAAGCCATGATCACTTTTGAGCTAAAGCTCGGACAAGATGCGCATACTTTGTGCTGCAAACTTGAAAGCAATGATTGATCCTCCATCTGTCAAAACTAACCCACCTAAATTGTACAACAAGACAGGCCAAGACGGTCAAAATTTGCACAAACGACATGTGCTGAGAGGGAGAAATCAAGATGATCGATTGGGACTGATGAAATGCAGATGAAGCACGTTGATAACCGAGCAGTGTGTGGACGCTACAAAGAAAGGTATTCAAGGTCTCAACTCCTCATCAAAAGTCTAGGACGCTAGTACTGAGATTTTCCTGCGGCAGTGTCAGTAGCGCAGCAGATCCCTGAACCTGAAGTCAAAACCGGGCAGCTCAAGAACACAGGCACGCATCGTAAATCGGTTAAACAAAGGCGGTCGAGACGGCGACGCCATCGTTACGCCTTAATTACTAGTTAATGCCGATCCACGTTTCGTGCTGAATATGCTACGGGGTCTCCCTGCACTTTGTATATAGTTTCTCCTCGCAAGCTTGGTCGGGGGAGTGCGCGAATCCCGAGAACAGCTTGTAATAGTGTTGCTTGCTTAAATAGTGTTCGTGTGATTTTTAATAGTTTTCTTGGGCTTAAGTAGGAATTTAGTATAATTAAGCTGATGTCTGTCTGGAAGACATTTCAGAAGCATATGTAGGTTGCTAAATTTGTTGAACAGCCTAACTAAATTCATGTCCTTTATTGAGTTCTAGCACATTTTTTTAAAAAAAATGGAATAATTAGTTGCTAGCCGGTAGTGGTATGTTCAAAAAGAATATGTAGTTGCTGCATTTCAGAAGCCTATTTCAGAGTGCATTGAGCCAAAGAAGTTGCATATAATTCAGGTAAGTTAAGTGAATTGACCGGTCAAAAAGAGCCCTACATGGGGGTAACAGGAAAAGGGAAGTATGAACAGTGCTGATGTCAACCTGTCACTGACAGGGATGTGATACAACATAAGAACTTAAGAAGGGCAAAGAAATAGTCTTATATATATACGCACATTATTATGTGGTTGTTAGGGCAAAAACAAGTTTTAGGTGTATAGCTAGCTGTACACCATCAAAACATTTAAACACAAACAAGAAGAATATTGGCTAAAAAAGACCTCACACAAGCAACATGAATAATTCTAAAAACTGGCTCTCGTCAGCAAATCACTGTTCAATCATATAGCAGCTATATCCATCGCCCAACAGAAGGTGAAGTGCAGGGATGGTCCATTGGACAAGACCGGAGAGTCTCAAGACTGCACGCAAAAAGGCACCTAAAAGACAAAAGGTACTTGCACATAATGTTTGCTCAATGATTCTTTGTAGGAACAAGACGTATCAAGTTGGCACTGCAAATATGTGTTCAGTACTGCTCTGTAGATAGATCTTCACGAGAAATGCTTAGCACTGAAAAATATATGGAAAATCAGGAATTATATGCATATAGTAGTAACTGCATTGCATCAGAAACCTAAACAAACAAGAATACAAGATAGAGCAGGAAGAAGGAGAAGAGACAGGGTTTAGGATTTCACAAGCTCATCGCTCAAGAATATTGGCATCATCCCCCAAAAAAATGCATATAGCGAAAATTGGATTTGTAAGATGCAACATTGGACTTGATTGAGCTCCACATATTGCTAAATCATGACTTTATACATAGATATAGAGAATCCATAGGACCAGTTCGATCTCCAATGATGGATAATTTTCTTGAAACGGTAATAATCCATAGAAAGAAGCTAATAAAGGAACAACAAAAGCAGCAACAATCACCAAGGAGAGGAAAGCGAAGAAAACGACTCCGAATTGAGAAAAATGCCTGGCTTTCCCGCATGCCAAAATCCGTATCGTGAATCACACGGCTTCTTCTTCGCCAGAACTCTCTCCTCAATCCGTCGAGCCGCTGGTTCGCACACCGAGCTCCATGGCTTCGCTCTGAAGAAGAACTGAGAAGAAGGCGAGGAAGAAGAAGAGGTCACCGGAGCGACGGCATCTCCTCCGGGACGGAGAGCGAGGAACGGCGGCGGCGTTGGAGAAGAGACGGCGGCAGGTCGCAGAAGATGGTGGCAGCATTGGCATCCTCCTCATCCTTCTTCTTCATGTCCTGGTGAGCTGCTGCTAACTCAGAAAGCACCAAGAAAGCGTGTGTGTTAGAGAGGGATAGAGAGGGAAGGGAAGGTTTCTTTGCGCTAGAGGCCAGTGCGCGGTAGATTATAATACTAGAGGTTTTTAAACACACACAACATACTAGCGAGTTAGCAAGGGCTCACACCAGGATCTTCTGTGGGTGCATACATGTGACACACCTGAACATGTACACGATCCGCTCATTCGAAGGCATGAATACAAGATGTACTCACATACTCCCTTTATCCTAAATTACTTTTTTTCTTTGCATTTTAAAAACTTGATACAAATCGTAATTTGGGACGGAGGGAGTACAACATAGCATATCGGTAGTTACATCCATCGCCTAACATCTAGGATCAATATATATAGACCATGTTTTTGGATTAGCTAGGTAAAATTTATGAAAACCTGGTTTGTATCTTATGGACGATTAAAATTTGGATTATAAAAATGGCTAGTAAAAAATTTGAGTGTCTTTGAGTCTTGGTTTGTATAGGCTAGCTGATTGCGGGATTATAGAAAATCTAAATAGCTATATTATTATTAGATGTACTATAAATTATCCTATTTAATTAGATCAGATAGATTTTAAACAGTTTCTATAAATTCTAGTTAATAATCCAAATAGAGAAGATCCTGGCTCAAGACAATGAAATTGAAATGGTAGTTCTACAGATTCATGTAAAAAAGATCAAATATAGTTTCCACTTTTGGACATATGACAACAAATACCGAGTCATTAGCTCATAACTTGTAACGAAATGATTTTTTATGTTGAAAATAAATTTATAATTTTAGAAATATTGTACCTGTCATGGTTCATTCATTGTGTTATTGTTTGTGTAGGAAGATTAATCTTGTCTGCATTCTCCCAGGAGGCCAGGACGGAGTGTGGGAGAGACGTACAGATGCAGAAGATCGAAGTTCATAAAGAGCAAGAGATAAGGAAGAAGATTGTTCCCACAAGTAGCTAACCGAAGAACGAACTCTAAGGCTTTGTTTTTGTGATCAAAGAAGAGATGGAAGTGGTCCAAAAGTAAAAACACGGTGCCTTTTTTCCATGCTCACACTTGGGCCCGCCCATTCTTCCATCTTTCATACACAGTGAAAGGAGGCATATGAAGTCACGAAGTTCTCTTTTGCCGCTAGGCTTAGCAATTAGCAGCGGTGACTTTTGTTTTGCCCTTCAATCTCTGTTTAGGAAAAGCTAGCGTTCATGGAACAATAGGCATGTGCTGTTGACCATGACATCCACCTTGCATGTGGAATCAGGCACTAGCCAGTAATTTTGGAAGAATAACATTTGTAAAAACCCAGCCATTTTATTTTCCTCTGAAAGCGCAACCTTGTTTCATAGATTTTGCGCCGCAGTCCGAGTTTCTGAGCATGTCAAAGTTATGAGAAAATATCATATCATCCTATTGTTCTTTTGTACTACTTTTAAAAAATCATCTATGCTTCACAATCCAATAAAAGATAACATCAAAATTTTATAAATGTTGATTAACTACCAATCACATGTATCTATGTGTCCAAATATTATGCAATCATTTTGGGATTCTCCAAGGTTACTCTCAAGTAGGGATGAAGCTAGAAAATAATCAACGAGGGGGCCAAATAAGGGTGCCATTGTAAAAAAAACACACATATACATAAGCATTCAACAAAATTACTTTGTACATACATATGTATGCAAGGGTATACATGAGCCATAAGGGAGCCACCCTCGGTCCCCGTACTGGATACGTCCATTCCAGGGAAGCAGGGATGGATTCAGATCAGTTACACATAGAAATGAATTCGAATAGCACTATATATTTACCACATTTCAGTTTGAATTCGAATGCAAATGCAAAATGAATAGTTTGCATTCGGATACTTACTTGACTTAACATAGGGTCACAACAAGTATCTATTGGCATCATAAATGGTTTTACAATTAATAAAAATCATGTTACAAATACAAAGTAAATTATCAACATAGTATATAATAGTATCTTATTGAAAATAACACATTTATTAATAACTAATTACTTAAATATCTATCAAGTAAATAATTAAATATAAAAGTTATCATAAATATATCATTCAACATAGTACATAATAGATATCTTATTGCAAATAACACATTTATTAATAACTAATTATTTAAATATTTATCAAAGTAAATAATTAAATATAAAAAAGTTATCATAGATATATCCTTTAATAATAAAAAATATTACATTAATACATGTACATAATTATTCATTTAATAAATAATGTGTATTTAAAATTAATATGGTTATCCCTAAAAGTAAAATTATGTTAATAGAATTAGTCATTTGTCATACAGATAATTTGGATAGTTTTTAAATGGTTTAAATAAATATTTTATTAAAAATATTAAAATTAATATCACTTGTAATTAGTATTTACAATTTAGTAATATAAGTAAGTTTTATCTGGCTCTATTGGGCGCTTATTCTTTGCAGATATGGATAATGAGAGAAAAACAGACAATCGGATCGGGGTACACCCATATTAAAAATAAATATGAATATTAAAAATAAATAATGAGCTTGTTCGGTTGGGTAGTGGTGATGGTAGTCTTGGTTTGTTACGAGAGAAAATCTTTTACTTGGTAGTTCTTGGTAAATTTGGTTTGTTCGGAGAGAAAATCTTTTTATTGGTGGTGATAAGCCGTCAACAACAGTGATATTCTTAACGTATACGAATTCGGATTCTCGGACATTCATATCCATCGCTAATCCCTGCTCTCAAGAGATCTAACCCTTGCTTTTGACTTGGATGCAACTATTCGTCTATTCAGATTATGGAATAGCCGGGCTAACAATATCTAAAACAGTGCTAGCCACATATAAGAATCTATGGTGGTGTTGGTGACAACTGTAAATGATAAAGCATTGTAAGGTCACGCACAAGCGAAGGTTGAAGAGGTGGGCACGCTTCCATGCGCCAAGAAAAGGGCCAAGAACTTTTGTATATATAGGGTTGCCGTGGATCTTAATGTTACGATCAATATACAATATGGATGCTTGTCCTCATTTCGGAGAAAAGACATTGTGTAGCATTGAGAACACAAGAGGTTGCAATATTGCTCGAGATAGAAAGGATTCTCTGTCTTCAACAGCTAAAGTGGGTCCACATATCATGTTCACCCTCACTTGAAATAGCCTGGCAATTTGCAAGGGATTCCTGACTAAATCGACAAGGAACACCAAGCATTTCAGACCTCCATTCCCCAACTACAAAATGAGGAAGAGGGCAGCGGCAACCGGCAAAGCCCAGGGCACTGCCTGGTCCACCGTGCACCGCCGCACCACGCGCGGCACAGGTGACACCGTGACAGCGCCTACGGCCACGGGCGCTTTGACCCCCGAGGCCCCGACGGCAGGGGCCACCCGCCACTCCCTGCGTCCCTCGCCTCTGCGCCGCATCACGTGCAGCCCCCGGGGGGGCCTTGCGGTCATTTCGCCCGCCCGCCCGGCCAGCCACCGCCGGTCGTCGCCGTCTCGGGTGGGTTCGCACGTGCGGGTCTTCCACAGCCAGAGCCGCCGGTCGGGCGTTCCCGGGACCGAGTCCCACGACATCGGCCCGGCTCTTCCATCGATGGCGCCCCGGGCGCGGCAGCTTCTATTCCGACGCACGCGCCCATCCCCAGACTTGGTGCCATCCAGCGTGCCGTTGGAGCAGCAAGCAACCGCTGCACCCAGGTCTAAACGCAATGGACAACAGCACGGATTGCAGTGCAGGGGATTGCCTTGTTCGCCATGTTGAAAAGGCACCCACTGCACCCACAGTTGAGATTCAAGATGTCGCACTCAGCTCTGCTTGTAAAACATGGTATTTCTCGGGGATTAGTGCAGCCTTTCGTACAAAACATTCCAAATCCGCGGAGCCTGAAAGGAATCCAAGCATTCCAAACTCCAGCCAAGCTTATAACTTACGAAGAGCTCTGCCCTTAGGCGATGCTATTTGTCCTGTACTCCACTATACTAACAGAAATACAGGAGAATGCAAGTCGCAACATGGAAACGAACCATGACCCGTCTACAATGAAAACGGGATTGTTGGTAAAGATATAGCTGATAGGGTAAAGAACTCATTCTTTTTCTCATTTCTGCTGTCTCGGCCTCTCGGGCTCACAGCAATAATATCCACTGTGGGATGTTTTCTCAGACACAGTTACCACTTACCAGCTCAAGCAATCAGGGCATGAAGGCAACAGCTGAAAAAAAAAAGAAAAGCGCCAATGACAACATCGGCACCAACCCTATCAACCTAAGCAATGCAGAACCTCAGCATACTCTAAAGCCGGCCGTAGAAGTAGAACATAACTAGCTCAAACCTAAGATAAACTGAGGCACATTAGCAGCTATCACCTACACAACACAGCAACGATTTCACAGGCAGGTCATTCACAAGAAAAAGTGGGCTTCTTTTTTTCTTTGGTAATTAATCATCATCTTCGATCCAACCATTTGAGGGCCCTTGATGAACCACCGATTGTCCCATGCCTTGGGATAGGAACTGACGAGAGGTGTTGCAACCTTGCCGAAAGCGCAATCCGGGGAAGGTGTTTCTTGGTGGCAGAGTTCTAGCATTATGTCTGGCTGCAGGCCGTGACTCTGGCTGCCCACAAGGGGAGTCGGCTTCGGGTGTCACCTCTGGAGGTGTAGTGTCTTCCCTCATTTGATGCTGCGTGCCAGCTGCAGTCCTGTCCGCCGGTGGTGCATCGCTCATCTCTCCCTCCTCCAGGATTGGAGAGTCTTCCATCTTCCAATATTGAACTCCAGCTGCGTGTCCACCTGCCTGTGATGAATCTTCATGGTATGGACCAGCAGCTGATGTTACCTCATCACAATCAGCAGCTGCAGCTGGTTCCTCTGCCAGTGCCCTTGCAACAGCATTACAGGCTTGGGAGTCTGTGTCTCTATGCTTTGAGATTGATGAAGCTTGAAGTCTTTCACAATCAGTTTCCGACAGAGAAATGCTCATATCGTCACAATCAGCTGCCGCAGCTGGTTCCTCTGCCAGTGCACTTCCAACAGCATTAAAGGCTTGGGAGTCGTTGTCACCATGCTTTGAGATTGATGAAGCTTGATCTTGTCTTTCACAATCAGTTTCTGACAGAGAAATGCTCATATCAGATCTGACACCCATTTCTAGAAGATGCGCATAGGTCGGATCACTCCTTCCTAGGGTTTCATAGTTGCAAGGCTGATGTGATCGGCCATTGGTATCATTCCAGTAGTTCCCATCAGCAGCAACAGTTGGTTCCTCTGCCAGTGCACTTCCAACAGCATTACAGGCTTGGGAGTCGGTGTCTCCATGATTTGAGATTGATGAAGCTTGATCTTGTCTTTCACAATCAGTTTCTGACAGTGAAATGCTCATATCGGATCTGACACCCATTTCTAGAAGATGTGCATAGGTCGGATCACTCCTTCCTGGGGTTTCATAGTTGCAAGGCTGCCGTGATCGGCCATTGGTATCATTCCAGTAGTCTCCTAGTGAACTTGTTGGGTCGTGGTATGTGTCAGACAACAGCTGCTCCAAAACAGACGCAGATGGGAAGCCTGCACCCTCCACATCATCTGTTTCCACATGCCCTGCGGTTGGTACAGATAGACCATCAGCTACCTCCCTCTGACCAGAGAATGCATTTTCGCTGGGGAGGTGCCCCATTGATTTGGCGATCTCTGAATGCCTCTTAGCCCAATCACTACGGCTCCACAGAGAAAGCGGAGGAGGTGACATGTTCCACTGTTCCATCACCTTGTTCTCAGCATCAAGAGATCCGGGCAGATAGAATGACTACATAATTTGCCAGAAAGTGTCAGTTAGCAATATAGCAGCATTCTGAAGGTAAGATCTATCTCAATCTCAAGGGGACTGCCCAGAAGTACCTTTCCCGAGAGCTGCTGTGAGTCCTGCCATACTAGCTCATATGGTGGGTATTTTTTGTCCAATCTATCCAACATCAATCATTAAATGGTATTAAAGATCATTTGCCGCAAAAATAAATGCAGATATATAGTGAGAGAGGACACCTTTCAGTTTCCTTGGGAACAATAAGTATTATGAGCTTTGGCTTGAAAGTGAGGGCTTTGTTGATGAACTGATTTGCAAGAGAGGCTTTAAAACCAAAGGGAGGATTTAACCCCATGATCTGTAGATAACAATGGGTGTTGAGCATAAACAGCTGAGACAGTCTCCAATAGGATGAGAGCAATTCATGAGTTACTGTGATCATACCAATCGGCATCCTGTCGGCAATTCATCTGGTTGAACAGTCATCCAGTCTCGTCTCTCAAAACTAAAATCATTCTAGAAAATTGAAGATAATGTCTACATGTCAGCTGCGCTAGATCATTTTAACAGAACAAGATTTGAAAGGAAGCAGAAAACGCTATCAGGTTCTAATTGAGGTTTTCTCTAGTCTGTACCTTCATCAAAACTTAAACATCAACATAGAAGTTGATTGACTGTTTGTTAAATACTGAAGAAACGATTAAAAAAGGCCAACACAATAATTTGAAGGTGTACTACCTTTGGTTGAATGAGATCATAATTTTTGTAGAAGCAATTTTTTCCAGAACCTTCTAACTTTTCCTTCAATAGCAAGCTAAAATCATTTGAACCACAGCAAAAGTCAACAACCTGTAAAGAATAAGAATAGACAGCACCGTAAGTTTCATGACAAATGGCATTTGTTATCTATTGTGATCAGTTCTGCTGAACAGTAAATTTTGAAAGCTCGAGTACAATGAACGCAGGGATAGAAACCGACAAGCCTCTTTCCTTGAGCATCAAAACCATTCTCACAAAGATGAATTAAAGCAAGGTATTCAAAGAACAGAAACATGCTATAATATCTGCAATGAAATAAAAGCATGGTGATTCAACTACATGTGGCCCCATAAAGTTGTTTGCAGTTTATTGTAAACTGAACTAAGACATAAAAATTGCAGTGTCTTCCGTAAAGCAAAGAACTGCCACCTATGACAATGATTCTCTTCAGTACTGCCATTTCCCAACATTTTTCAGCTATATACTAGATTGCCAGAGTCATCATTCAGTACCTAGACCTAGGAGTAAACATTCATTATGAATAGAATATATCATGTTCAATAGCCTTTTCTTTGTCAGAGAATACTCCATCAAATGAACTGAGCAAAATGTATTGCATATATCATGAAAAGAGAAAATATAGAAAAAAGGATCACAATTCACAAGGCAGCACATAGCTTATACATTCATCAGAGCCCAATCTTATACTATACTAAACAAGGTCCAGCCAAATGTACATGATAAAATGAGAGAAGATATTTACCGTGTCGCTACTTTGAATATACCACTGTAACTTATCAACAATCTGCACATATTTACAGGAGTTGCTTTTAATAGCACAAAAAGATACTGCATTCAAAAAAAGGAATTGAACTAGTGCATACATTAAAGCCAGTTCCAAAATGGTAAATAAAAGGAAATTAGCCTGAAGTCTAAAAGCTATGTGTAAAAAATACCAGTATGACATGGAATTAATCTTCCATCAGTTGTACAGCATTCTATATATATAACATTATAAATGGAACCACACCTAAGTTTTTTGTTCCTAAGGTTCCTGTTCCTCGCATCAAATTCTTCCCAGAGCTACTACAGAACAGTGGTTTTAGATAAGGATTATTTGATCCTACTACCACAATAGCTTTTTGTTCAATTCTCGTATTGAAGGTGCAATATCCAAATGCAACAAAATGATGTACTGAAGACAAACATTCAATGTGGATTCCAATATTCGAATTGAGTAGAAAAGCATTGGCCTAAATTAGAAGACACTATCATTTATACAAATGCTCTTAATCATTTTACAAAAACATGTTCAACTCCATTGAATTAAAATCTACTACAAATTGGCCTACGCTGTACAACCCATTTTTCACATAACAAGTACTCCCTCTACCCCAAATTACTATTTGTTTTGGCTTTTCTACATGCATCACTCTTGCTATGTATGTAGACATAGTATATGTATAGTGATTTGGGACGGAGGGAGTACAAAGTTTGCAATCCGCTATATTTTAAACAGTGATGTCAAAGCTTATCAAAACTGAGTGGTCCTAAACTCCAAACCAAACTGGCAATCATACTACATGTACTCAGAAAAAGTGTTGAAATTTATGTTCCAAAATCGTTTCTGGAGTATGGATGCCAATTTGTCAGTCCAACCACATGTCTGCCTGTAAATGTTCATGATATAACACTACCCCAAAGTGATAGTGTGATGCATTGCTTCCAAAAGAACAGAAAAGAAAAGATCAACAAGTACAAAATCATGTCTTGTTTTAATCAGTAATAGTTGCACATACCAGCTGCAGTTTATCCAGTTTTGTGAAGTGACGCCCATAAGATGTATAGCGCATACCATGAAGAAACGGTGCGAGAAATATGTTCAACTTGTTCTGTGAACAATAGCTCACATTATAATGGATATAAATTTAAAATTAACACAAAAATGTCGTGTTTCACCAGGCTTAACCACTCATTGCACCTTTGCATACAGAATAAAAAATATTCTACAACTATCTAGTGCTGTGATCAGTTTATCTGAATGTTTCAGTAAATAACCAAATAAGAACTAGAACATGAGTACATTAATATATGGATGCAATCAATTGATGTGTATTTGTAAAAGAACAGTACTAAAACATAATTTGTGTAAGCAAAACAGAGCAACCAGGAGGAAATTCCATCATTTCCTTGTACCTTCCACTTTGCAAGTTGAAAAAGATCACTAGGTGCGCAGACTGATTTTGCATCTTCTATGCATGCACCATTTTCCAGCATATGCAGAGCAGCTTTAACAGCCTGCATGGAGAACACATAAGAAACAACCAAACCTACGGCAGTTTTTTGGTTCTAAGTAAAGCAGAGTACCTCAACAGATCTCTCCACCTTTCCCAGTGTAATGTTATCAGCATTATGCAGATGTGGTGCGTGTGTAGATGGTACGACTAGCTTTTTTCGTACATCCTCCATTGTAATAGAAGCTGACGTTTGTTGTGCAAACTCATATATTCTAAGAGAAGGGCAGTGTCAGTGGATGCAGATCATTGAAAGAAAAGGGGTACAGCAACTCTAACAAAAATTGGAACCACATAATGCCACGGTTGCATTCGCACAAAGTATTTGGTACGATAATTGGCACAGAAATAATCATAACAGAATAAACATGAAGGTTATGATCTGAGACCTTTAAGCATAGCTTTTCACACATTAAAGCTTCTTAAGCTTGTAATAAATGACATTTCTGCTTATGTAACATGAGACATGACAGTAGCACAGGGCCTCTTAGTTTTTTTAATAACACTAAAACAAATATACACAAATTCCGATGTATCTTAAAGCAAAAGAAACTGAGTGCCTACTGTGCTAACAAACACAATTCATTGACTTCTCATAACCTCCAAAGCATGCAAACACAGAATTAACGGAGTCATCAACAAAAGTATATACATAGTTGTTCTTGGAGTTTCTTTTTACAGTAACTGTGTGTGGAAAGTTGACACCACCAAACTTTATTTTGTAACTGAAGAAATGCATCTGAAGAACAAAGTTATCCGTTCAAGAGAATACAAAGATCTGAGTGATAGAGAAAACGAAAACAAACAGCAGTAAGCAGAAGGATAGACTTGCCTCATATCAGTGTATCTGTCAATCTCAGGGAATGAGCTAAATGGGAGCTTTGACATAACTACTGGTTTTTCCATAACTACTGATCTTTCTCCAGACACTGGTACTTTCCTCCTTTTATTCATCAAATTGCCTAGTGAAGAATGTTTCACCACACCATAAGATCTTTTAACACCAGGCAACGGAGCAGAAGGAAGATCATCAATACGCCGTATCTTCACTATCTTTCTGTTCATTCCATTTACATAACTGATGGGTTTCTTGATAGCAGCAGGCTTCTTGATATCAGCAGGTTTCTTGATAGCATCAGGCTTCTTGATATCAGCAGGCTTCTTGATATCAGCAGGTTCCTCAGGAAACTTGATATGATTTCTTGCAGGGGTTCTATATTTTGGATCTATATCATGCTTCCTGGATAAATAAAGTCTAGTCAGAAACTCATTGAATAATAATCAAATCAGCAGAGCTAATTAACTGCAGAAAACAAATCATACATGCAATATATCAAGATCCGATTGTTGGGAAGAAGATCTTCCCACGCCCTTTGGAAAACACATTGACCACTCTCAGTAGTGATGTCCTCAAAGGCAATGTTCCTGTGAATAGGTAAATATATATTGAGATGACGGTACATGGAATTCAAACTTCTATGGGAAATTATGGACAATGAAACATAAGTGTTTAATGCCTTGTCAAACATCTTCTATGATATGCCTTCGGGCACCGCCGACAAACAGCAAACTGCAGTTCCTTAACCTCTTTGTTTTCACCGTACTTGCAGGTGTCACATTTGTGGAGCGGACAGGCAAATTTTGCTCCACTGGCTATCTTAGATGTATACTCAGTTGATTTGGCTTCATTTTCAGGGAAGAGTAACTGGGCAACACATTTAGCATGATAGAAGTAACCACAAGTTGCAGAGGCACACGGAAACACCTAAAAGAAATAAGGATGTTAAACAAAAAGCCTTCAGAAGCATTTAAAGGTACAACAGAAAGGAGCACTAGTAATAATACCATATTTTATAATTATAATTTTAAAGTTATCAGTCAATTAGTTTATGAATTATTTTTCGCGAAAGGGATTAACCTCGGGAGGATCAGTTTTAGCGGAACCCAAACACCCACAAGCAAAACATTGATATCTTTTATGCTCACAATTCTTGCACATAAAAACTTTCATCACCTGTAAATATGCATAATTCGTCAAAGGATGCACACAGCAGATTGGACGATATATTAAGTCAATAAAGTTAACTTTCTCAATGTGAAAGGATCATGATAGGTACATTGAACTGCTGCCTGGTGTAGCCTAAGGTTGCACAACCGTCGCCTGAATCTTTAGTTGCATGAAACGACCTCAGACACCTGCCTTCACAGCTGCAGGAAATAGTAGAAAAGGCCCACTTCATGAATCAGAAACAGTGAATGAACATTACAATAGCGTGTTATCTAACATGATAGAATAATTATTGATGTTACATGCCATTACAAGTAAAATTTGGTGTGTGTTCTCTTTAAAAATCACAGCAGACGACTACAAACAGGATATTAATGTTGAACAAAAAGGTGAATCTATTGATATATACAAACAATAAACTCATATTAGGTAACAAAAAGACTGTACAAGAGTTTCAAAACATAACCAAAAATTGTTCAGTGAATCTGTTATGGGAGCGGGACCAGCTAGGCCTGGGCCCATGGGTACTGTAGAACGTGAATAGTACATGTTAATTAAGATAAGATAAGATTAGATTAGTTTCTTAAGGGTCAAGCTGATTAGTTTCTTCAGGGTCAAGTTTTCTCATCTATATAAGGATGGGATTGTATCTCCTTTGGGGGCAATTAGGAAATCAAGGAAGAAGTATTATTCCCAAATCCCCTAAACAGTCTAGTTCCCCTCCAAGCCGACTCCGCCCGGCTATCTTCCCGGTGGTGTTTATCTCTAATGGACCTCGGTCCATAACAGAATCTTCAATTTTGTTACCTCACATGTCAAATAACTATAAATGAGGCTGCAAAACAAAGTCCAAATCAACTACACTAAAGAGCTGGAAATTTCAGGCGATTGAATCTTACAATTGTCAAACTGCAATGGTATAAGTGCAGCTGTAAAACAGAACTACAAAGCTAGATACCACTACATTCCCTTTATAATCAATTTTACACCCAGTCTGTTTCTTACCATAATAACTAATGAGTGTATAAAATGTAATAACAGTAGTACTACCATTGATTATATCAGTCATGGATTGGAGCATTCTGAGTGTTTTTCATATCCGCATATGTTGGATGCAAAGTTCAGGTTCAAAGTAGATAAAAAACAAGGAAGAATGGGTGCGCACCTTGCAATTTCACCTCCATTATCACAGAGGGCACAAACTAAATCGACATTAGAATAAGTATCTTCATCAGCATGCCCAGCCATATCCCAACAACTCAAAAATCTTGTATGTATTTTTTAACCTTGATGAAACCTGTTAAGGCACCAACATAGTACGCATTCAGCATCACTTTGAAATAAGCAAGTGCTAAGCCCTCAGTGAAATCACTTAAAATCCAAAATTGAAACACCGAAAGCACGAACTGTAACTAACTCGCAAAAAATCATAGGAACATTCCAACACTACAGCTCCAGAAGCCAAAATGCTGACAACATAAAAGGCATAACAACTTGGGCTCAGTTTTGCATAAATTCTTTCCAGCAAAGTTCAATTGAAACACCGGCATATCAGGCCACCAAACAACCCATTTCTGCTCAAGGGAAGTGAATAAACTCTAGGAAATTTACGACAACATAAAGCCTTCAGACTGATGGGATCTCCCAGAATCCAATTTGAAGCATAAATGCAGCCCCGGGTACATGGCCGTTAATACTACCCACGACCAAGAGTAACGACCGATCATTACCTCTGAAATTTTCGGAAACAAAAACTAGCACCGACAAACCCCACGCCCCCTAGGAAACGGCACACGCCTACTGTTCGAAGCAACTCAGGAGAGAGAGCCTGTTCGTTTGGCTGGTGGCTGGTGCTGATTTATTCTGAGAGAAAAGTACTGTTGGCTGCCTGCTGGTGGCTGGTTTGTTGTGAGAGAAAAACACTGCTGGTGGCTGGTAAGCCAAGCGAACGGGGCGAGAACCAGTGAGAATCACATCGAGGAGACACTGGCAAATAGAGGCGGGGAGAAAGCCGACGGTGGCTGCGACTCAATCGACCAAGGAAAGGCACCACAACAGAGCCACCGCGCCCCGCCGCCGCTGCTCCAAGTCCGCTGTGAGGAACTAGCAAATCGTAAGGGGAAGAAGCAAATTCCTGACATCCGCAGGCGGAGGCGCCGGTGAAGTAGGTGCCGTCGACAGGCGCCGGGTACCACGGCAATCAATCGAGCTCCCCTAGCATCCGGGCACCCTCACCACACAAAACAAGCAAAATTCACAGCGCACGCAGAAAATTTTCTGAAGCAAAACAACTAGAAATCGCTTAGGCCACACGCACGGTACTAGTAGTTCCTAGGAACCGACCAAATCAAAACTCCAGACCAAAAAATTTCCACCCACGGCGTGCGCCAAAACCCCACCCAAATCACCAGAAAACGCACCAAAAGGGCAGCAAAACGCAGGCATTCCCCACCGATTCGTCTCCCGAAGCGCCTCACCCCCGCTGGAACAACCCGATCACCCAGCACCCAAACTTTGAAGCGGAACAAAAAAAATCCGGAAAAATAGCCACAAAAATCATTTCGCCCCCCAAAAGCCCCCGCACCCGCGGAAACCACCGCGGGTTGAGCAAGCATTGCCCGCGCCGACTCCACCCCTCACGAACCAGGCGATCGCCCACGGGCCGGGACACGAAATCCGGACGGAGCACGCAGAACAGGGCGCGGCGGGTTCGTCGAGGGCGCGTACCTCCGCGGAGCCGCGCGATTCGAGCAGCCGCACGCCTAGCCTCGCGGGTAGGAGCCCATCGCCGGAGCTCTGATTCCCACTAGGAGAAAAACCCCCAAGGCCCAACTCGCCCGAAAAACCCCAACTCCGCAGCCGCAGCCACACACACCAGCAGCAGCAGAGCAGAAGCGTATGATTATAAGCAAAACCGACGTGGGCAGAGAGGGTCACGACCGATTTATGCTCGCCCCCTTCTCTCCCTCCCACCACCTTCTCGGAACTCACCCGCTGGACGCACCACCACCTCACTGACGTCTGGGCTCTACTGTCCCCGGGCCCAAATGCAGTGACGTGCCGCGGGCTGACGGCGGGTGCGCGTACGCAGGGAGCTTCTTGGGGAACCCACTTGTCATGTGACGTGGGGTG
Source organism: Cenchrus americanus (assembly GCA_947561735.1). NCBI lineage: Eukaryota > Viridiplantae > Streptophyta > Magnoliopsida > Poales > Poaceae > Cenchrus > Cenchrus americanus. The sequence continues at coordinate 120,304,901 of OX387242.1, read as the reverse complement.
GTTGGGTGCATGAACCCCGCTGGTGAGCTGGTGTTGCTGCGCCTGCGCGCTCCTCCTCCCGAGTCCCGAGCAGCCCGCTGCTGGCCGCCTCCGGCCTCCGCGGCCGCGCCGTGCCTGCCCGCGCCGCGGCGCGTTATCGCCGGAGTTGATTGGGGGCCGTCTGGGTACGAGATATTTCGTCGCGATTCCGGCGCCTGGCTCCTGACACGCCGTAGCCTAACGACGGTTTGCGGAGGCGTGCGAGCTGTGCAAGAGGAGCAGGCCGGCCGTGCGTATCCGATCGCACGGCGCAGGTTGGTGGTGGTGATGGCGGCCTGGTGGGGAAGAAGGCACGTGAAATTACCGCGGCAATTTTTTACCGTGTTGGTTTTGCCCGTGCTAGGGGTGTGGTGGGGCACTAGGCGTCTAGGCGTGTGGGCATGCTGCAGTCTGCAGCCTGCAGGCTTTTTTGATCATCCAGGATTCCTTCCGTTTGAAAGGGACGAAGGAGCGAGACGAGGCCGGCCAAACGGCAGCGAAAGCCTCTCGCCCGGCTTCCATGTGGTGCGGTGCGGCCGTGGTTTCGTGCGCTAGGAGCAGATGCCGGTCGGGTCGAACGGCAGTTTGGCGCGGGCGCACAAATGGCCAGGGCCGCTAGCCGCCCGCACGGCTCCGTGCAACGAGCTTTTTCTTCCTTCCTCTCAACCTCAAGTGGCAACCAAAGAGGGCAAGTCTATCTAAAAACAGCAAGCGCAAACGCTCCGGGCGCAAAAGAGCAAGTGCAAAAGAGGAAGCGCAAACGCAAGTCTACTCCTTCCTCGAGTACTAGTGTACTACTAAATTTCCATCCTTCCTCTGAGTACTACTAAACTTCCATCATGAGAAGAGCAAGCGCAAACGCTCTGGTGCCACTACGAGACTTTGGTGTTCCAACTTTCGCATACATCTCAAATGTCAAGTGTCAATTTGCTCGGCTTGTCTTCTTTCTACTTCTTAAGTGATTTCTCTTCGAGAACAGTTGTACAAAATCATCGACATTATTTCTCTCTCTACAAAACGACAAAACAACAGAAGATCCTGCGAACAGACTCCATATCACTATAAAGTTTGAACAGTGATTTTTTTAGATTCTCTAGATTCAAAGTTTAAAATGAGGTTTGATGACTACTTCTCCAAACTATGGAGATTAGCTTCAAGAAGAAGAGAGGAAGAAGAGAAAAGTATATCGACATTTGTTCAACTAGCAACAATGCCCACACTATACACACGTGCTATGTATTTATATGATAATAATTAAAATTTAAATATAATGCAATCATTTTCATACTCAAGATACAAAATCAATAATAACCTTGGATCCATCAACCTGCGTAGGTCCAGTCTTAGCTATGTTATCGAGATAAAGTAACCAACGAAATCAGACATGACATGATCTTGATGTTCTCCCGAGATCAAAAGAAAAATACTATCTTAAGTACTAAATTATAATACAGTGAAGTACCCAAAAAATCTAAAGAAATTGTTTGCGTTTCCAACCTGAATGACTTGCCATGGGTTTATATTCATGCCACAACTATCTTAAACTCAATGCTCATGCCTGGTACTCAAAACATAGCCTTCCATCAATGTAGCGTTGAACCCATATTTTCTATGCCGTTGAAATTTCCAATCCTGTAGAATACTACGTTTTATTTGGCAAATTACCACTATTCTCACTCGTCACATCGAAATGTACTGCTCTCTGTGTGCGGAGTTGGGCGGTGGTCGATGGTCGGTGCTTTCGTTTTGTTACGAGAGAAAATCTTTTTGGTAGTTCTTTGGTGGCTGGCTTGTTGTGAGAGAAAAGTACTGCTGGCTGGTGGCTGATAAGCCAAGCGAACAGGGCGTTGATCCACTACTGTGTGAAGGACCCCGAGGACAACCTTCACTACGCGCCAGGACGGTTGCGGCAGCGGGCGGTCCACGATAATGTATCAGCTGCTTCAGAGCAAGCTTTCAGCGCCACCACTCTTATATCCGCTCTGTTCAAACCCCACAGCGCACGCATACTCACTCCAACGAACACACGTATGCAAACTCTATCTTTTTTAGCACCTCAGAAGAACTGAGTGATCAAAAATTTCTGAAGATTGTTGAAATCACTGTTGGCGACATGGTTGATAGGACTGTCGGTGCGGAAAGTAGTCCCGACACTAACTAGTAATGAGCGCTGAGATCTGCCTCTCGATGGCCGGTGCTAAGCAACTAAGGACACTTGGTTTATCCTGGTTCCGGCGGGGCCGTACGTCCAGCAGTGGCGTGCTCGGGGCACTGTATTACTTGCACCGTGGTGCTCGTAGAGGGGTGGCTACAAGCAAAGCGGGAGAGAAGGCGTAGCCTCCAAGTTCTAGAGGTATTGATTGAGGCGAATGCCAATATCGTGGAGAAAACGGAGAGCGTGTGAGTGATCGCTACCCACCGTCCCGTGTCCCTGCGGCTGGGGGGCTGCCCCTCCTTTTATAGGCCAAGGAGGGAGCAGTTTACATGCATGCCGCAGTATTTCTCTATGTGTAGAGATGGTGAGCAGTGCTGCGGAGCTGACGGCCGTCCTGGCAAATCCCGCTCCCATTGAGGCGTTGTGGTGCGTCCTGTGCTCGCACAAGAGCGGCTTCGAGGGCGGCGGTGTAGCGGTTGGTTGACTAACGTCGTGGCGGGCCGGTTCGAGGGTGCCGTTGACGAGGGCCCGTACGTGGCACAGTGGTCGTTGTGGCGATGTCTTGTCCCCGTACGTCCCAACAGCGCTGGGATGTTGCCACCGGGTCCGGCGTGGTGCGGCAGTGGCGGGGATGGCCGCACATGGCTGACAGCGACGGGGATGACCGATCCCGCTGGCTTGACGTCACAGCGTGGTCCTGTATAAGCACGTAGAAGATATTCGAGGGTGCCGCCGGCCCCCCTTCGAGGACGCGGCGTGTTAGCCGTACGGGGGTAGGCGGCACGGTGTCACGGAGCTGACACCGGCCTTGCCGCACAGTGCTGAACAGCGGCGGGATGGCCTCCCCCCGGGAGTTGGCGGAACAGCGTCGGGGCGTGATTCCCAGGCGTGTCAGAGTAGGGGCGCGGCCCTGCGGCGTCAGAGCATTAAATGCTCGTACGCGCGCGCGGGAACAGGTGCGCATGGGTGCCTTCGAGCGAAGCGGACCCCGCCTGAGGGGGCGCTCAGCCCTCGAGCGAGGCGGACTTCACTCGAGGGGCGGGGTTGAGCCCTCGAGCGAAGCGGACCCCGCCCGAGGGGGCATGAAGGCCTTGAGCGAGGCGGACCCCGCCCGAGGGAGCGTCTACCCCTAGAGCGAGGTGAACCTCACTCGAGGGGCGTCCGCTACGTCGCCCTGGCGGGCCGCGGGGGCCACCAGGGTCATGGTTGTGCTGTGTATGTGTTTTAGGTGTGCGAGTTGATTTGTGCTTTGCGTTTTTGCAGGTTTTAAGCGGGTTTCCCCTGGTTATTTAGGGGACCCTTAGGGCTTGTCCCCGACAGTAGCCCCCAAGCGTCTGTGGTGTACCTGTCAGGTTCCCGCAGATGCTGGAGCCTGCTGATAGGACGTTCTTCCCTCCTGGTTGCTAATGCCTTTCCGCGGGGCCGCGTCAGCGGACCCGCGGGTCTAGCCCCCGAAGCCCTGTAGGAGCGTGAGTGCTCTTGCAGGGGTTTTCTCGCGAAATTTTACCAGTGGGCGTGGTATTTGTTTCAACCGGCATCGGTGATGTTACAGCCGGCTTCGGTCACACACGCGTGACCAATACCTCTCGCGTTCGGTGCACCCCAGGAGGTGTAGCCATGCGTCGAGCCCCCGAGCCTGGGCCCATTCGAGGCGATCGGGGCGAGCTCTCCGTCTTGCTCTAAATGCGCCCTCGCCGTCCCTCCGCGGGACGGAGGGTGAGGTTTCCACAACCCCCATCGATCGGGTCGCGGATTGCGGATTCCTTGTTGAGCTGCTAGCGGGTGGTTCAAGTGGACGCCCATACCCCGTTCGATAAGGGTAGGCTCGTGGTCCGGAGACTCGTCCATTAAAGCACTTGCGTGGGTTTGCTAGGTGGGACTCGGTCCCATTCGCTAGGGACCGAGGGCGCGGAAGCTCTCCCTCGGTGGGATCCCCCAACTAGCTGCCCTCGCTGGCTCTCGAACACGACATGTGGGGCGCCCTCGGCCGATGGGCTCGAGGAAAGGCTCGAATGCGCGCGCCCTCGTCGTCCCTGACTCTGGTGACCTAGGGCACTTGTTCGAACCCTTCGAGGGTCAGGTTTCGAACCCCTGATCAGTAGGGCCATTGCTGGGTGGCAGCTAAGTGCTCCCGTCTTCTCGCATCTGCAGGTTTCGAGGGTTCTCAGCCGGGCCGGCCCCTCGAACCACTGATCAGTAGTTTTTGTAGATCGAGGGCACCTGTGGCGCCCGTTCACGCTGAGCGGGCTTCGAGGCCACTGGTCGGTAATCGCACTCTTCGAGAGTCAGGTTTATTTTCGAGCCTGGGGCTCGGGCCGCTCGAGGGTCATCCTTACTGGGTAAGGGACCAGGCCATTTAATGCGTGTAGTCGCGGCCACAGCCCTGCACTGCGGGCGCGCCTTTTCAGGCATCGCGGCCGCACGCATAGTGGGCGACGTGGGCAAGCGGATGTGACGGCCTGCCGCGGCTCTTCGGTTGCCGCGCCGTAATGATAGCGCGCGTGCGTGCGCGTGGCTGCCTCTGTCGTGGTGGGTCCCGCCCGTCAGTGACCGAGGTTTTCACCTGCAGTTAATGCACGTGGGGCGTGCGTTCCGGGGAGCACAGCCCCGTGGATTTATAAATCTGAAGAGGGGAGGTGGGGCGAATCTTTACCTCCACACTTAGCGTTTGCCGTCCTCGCCCCTTGCGCTTCCGCCCCAGAGCCACACTTGCTCTCTCGCCGTCGCACAGTTCTCGCTCCACCCTCCGCGTTCCTTCGCCAATCCGCATGGCTCCTCCCCAACCCATCACCATCATCGACCCGCTGCCATGGCCGCGCTCGACGGCGACGAGGCTTTCCTTGAGCGAGCTGGTGACCGCCGGCCAGCTCGCGCGAACGAAGATGGGCGTTCCGCGGCGTGGATCGTGCCGCAGCCGAGCAAGCGGGAGCCTAACCCGCCGTACGGCTACGTCGCCAGTTTCATCCGTTTTCATGAGCGCGGCTTCGCGGCGCCGGCGAGCCGCTTCATGCGCGCGTTGTGCTACCATTACGGCGTGGAGTTGCACAACTTCACCCCGAACGTGATTTCGCAGGTGGCGACATTCGTCGGCGTGTGCGAGGGCTTCCTGGGGATCCCAGTCAACTAGGATCTCTGGGTTCACGTCTTCTGCGCGGAGCTGCACACGCTGACAACGTCGGAGCCAAAGATCCGCCGCGCGGTGCGCGCCGGCGGCATGACAATCGCGTTGCGGAACACACGCAGGGAGCTCTACATCCCCTGCACGATGACTTCTAATAACGCGGAGTGGGAGCGGGGGTGGTTCTACCTCCGCAACGACGGCGCCGGCCTTCCCCCCTACTCCGGCAAGGTGCTGAAGGAGAGGGCCGACTCCTGGCATCACGGGGTGTCCCCGCCTTCGCACCAGATGTGGCTGGACTCGCTCCTGGCCGCGCTGAAGGCCCTGGCGGACAACGGCTTGGCCGCGGGGTGCGTCCTCGCGAACCTCCATCACCGGCGGGTCGTCCCCCTGATGGAGAGGTAGCTCCGCATCTTCGAGATGCACGAGGAAGCGGACCCCGTCGCGCTGGCGCAGTCACGGTTGATGCTGGGCCTCTTCCCGCGGGAGTACGCGGCCACGCGGGCGCGACGCGCCATCAACCTCTGGACCAGTCGGAACGACGACGCGGCCCTTTGGGCGTTCACCATGCTCCCCGTCGGCCCGTTGGTGAGTGGACTCCCCCCCTGTTCTGCCGGTTCGCGGGACGTCGGCGTATTTTGAAGTTTTTCTTGTTCCTTGCAGATAAGGGTCGTGAACGCTGCGCGGTCCGACCCGCCCACGCCCCGAGACCGAGCGCAAGCACGCACGGCGCAACGGTGAGAACAGGAGCGGATGACGCACAGGAGGGAGCGGAGCATCCGGCGGCGGGAGCGCCGGGAACGGAGGAGTGAGGAGTTCCGGCTGCGCGAGCAGCAGGGGCTCTCCTCACTTGGGACCGAGGAGTACTCGTCGTCAGGCGAGGAGGAGGAGGAAAGCGACGGGGGCTGGGCTCCCCCCGAGAGGTGGGAGCCTTCACCCCCTCGCCTAGAGCCGCGGAGGCGGCGGAAGAGACGACGCCTGGGGCGGGCGCAGGAGCCCCACCGCCGGGCAACCTACGAGGGAGGCGACGCGCGCGCGCGGAGACACCGGCGCGCGTCGTAGAGATGGCAGGGGGTGCGGCGGCGGCCACACCGGTGGAGGTGACAGCGTCCGCCGAGCCCTCGAGGAAAAGGAAGCGAGGATTTTCCTCCCTGAGGTAGGCGATTACTTCCCCTTAATCGCGCGTTTTAGATTGGCCAGGGCCTAAGTTTCTTGTCTTCATGTTCGCAGGGTGGCGCCCACCGTGCCTCCTCTCGCGCCTGCCAAGGTGCTAAGGACAGACACGGCCGTCCCCACCATGCGGCGCTCGTCGAGGGCGTCGCGGGCGGCCGCGAGCACGGCGTCGGCGGCGAGCGGTGGCTCGCACGGGCGCGGCCGAGGCCACGGAGCCACGACGCGGTGGCGGCGACTACGGTGCGGCCCGCCCGGCCGGCGCGGAGCGCGGCCGAGCGGCGGTGGTTGCGAGCCGCGCGGCCGGCGGCCGGGGTGGAGCCGCGGCGGCCCGGCGACCGAGGTGGAGCCGCGACTGCGGCGTTAATGACCATGGCGACCACGGCCGCGGCGGTCGCTGCGCCGCCAACTTCGCCGGTGCCCGCCGCGGCCGGCGGCCGGGGCGGCGGTGGTGGAGATCCCCGACGACGACGACGTCCCGCCGCCGGGGGGCGGGACCGGTGGGCGGCGTGCCGGTGTCGGCCCACGAGGCCTCGGCGGGGGCGCTCGTGGCCGGGGGCGACGCCGGCGCGGCGGCGGGGCGCCCAACGGCCCGGCGGCCCGGGCCCTCGCCATCGCGCGCGGGACCGCCGCGCGCGCCGGGAGCGGAGGGGCGAGAGGGGTGCCGACGCCCCGCCGGCCCGCTTCATCGATGCTCAGGCGGAGCAAGGGCTCTGGGAGGAGCTCTGCGACCACGGCGCCTCGCTCAACGGGGCGCTGAACGAGGCGTTGTGGATCCACAACGGTCCGGCGTGGCGCGTCTTCCAGGTCAGCTGAGTTTCGTGAAGTTTCGCAATTCCTTCCCCTACTTTCTCTTCGTTCGTGTCTTTTATGACGCCCGCCCCTCTCGCTCTGCTTGTTGGTGGCAGGATCTAGAGCGCCGGGCTCGGGAGCGGTACGTCGTCCTCGACCGCCTTGACGCCGACTTCCGCTGGTACCAGGGGCAATACGAGGCCCTGGACACCCTCGTTGAGGCCCTGAGGTCACCTGACCGGTGGCTGGTGTACAGGGTCGAGGCCCTGCTGGACCTGCCCCCGGAGCAGGGCGCCCAGGCAGCGGAAGGCGCCTCCGCGTTCGAGAGGGTGCGGACGGCGTTGGTGGAGTGAGGCGACGCGCTGCGCCGGGCTGGCGAGGACCTGAAGGGGGCGCGCTCCCTCGCATCGACATGGGAGGAGGAGGTCGTCATCGCCCGCTCCTAGCTCCAACAGGGCCGTGCGACGCTCGAGGAGGCTGAGGGGCTGAAGACAGCCCTGGTGGACAAGGCTGCCGCGCTCATCGCGGCGGAGGAACAGCTTCGTCAGGAGCGAGCCGCCCGCCAGGAGGCGGAAGGCCAGCTTCAGCGGGAGCGGGCCGCACTCGTCGAGGGCCGGGCCGCGCTCGAGCAGGAGCGCATGGCGCGGGAGGAAGCGCTGGGCCAACTCCAGCGGGAGCATGCCGCGCTCGAGGAGGCGCGGGCCACGCGAAAGAAGCAGGAGGAGGAGGTGTCGTGCCTCAACGGGGAGCTGGTGCAGATCAGCATCTCGCACGAGGACCAGCGCCAGTCCCTCGAGGAGCAGGAGGCCTCGTACCTCAAGCTGCAGCGCAAGGCTGAGGAGACGTGCCAGTCCCTCGAGGTGGAGAAGAAGCAGGTTGAAGCTACGCTTGTTTTCGTCTTGTTTTTGTTTGCGGGGACCGAAGCTACTCGGTGGGCCCACTGAGGACTACCGGCTTGCGCTACATGGCATCTAATGGCGTGGAGCACTGGAGACTTCACGAAAGGAGTAGTACTCGGTTAGGGGAGAGCTGTACATGTTCCGCATTGTATGGAGGACTCCTAGACGTACTCGTAGTACTCTCTCCCGATTAGACTTGTAACCCTGCCTCCGGACTATATAAGGCGAGCGCGGGCCAAGTTCCCTAGGAGCACCTCATCACATCTCATCTCATGACCCACGGCCGCCTTATTGCACCATCTTGTAATCGTGCCCGATCAATCCCGAGCTACACGGCTATACGGGACGTAGGGTATTACGCACCTCGCGGCCCGAACACGTCTAAGTTGTGTGCCACGTGTCTCTTCCTTCGAGGGATTCACCGATCTCGGCGGGGAGCCACATTCATCTGCTTCGGGTACTCCCCTTAGTAGGTTGCCGGTCTAAAGCACGCGGCGGTGGCGCGCCGGGTAGGGGGATCTCGCTCGAGATCACATGGCGAACTCGACGGCTCCCGTCCCCTTCGAAGCCAACGTCGCCTTCAGCCGCGGCGACACCTTCGTGTTCGAGCGCCTGGGTGCGCACTTGCGGACGGCGCGAGGAGCTCCTTTCCCGGCGCCGCCTCACCATGTCGCCCAACCCGAAAGGCGGCGCCTCGTGGCAGCTGCGACGTCGTCACAAACGCTCGCGGCAAGTTGAGCGAAATTTCGCTGACTCTTCAACCACCACGGCCGAGCTCGAGTCCACTTCCAACTCAAACTCGACGTCGCCATGGGCATCGCATGTGAGCCGGCTGCTCAGCCATCGCGGCCGGTCCCCTCACCTCGTGGCGCTCGCACGTGGTCCGCATCCCCCGGCCGGGCACGCATGGGGGCTCCCTCTTCGCGCGGGCGGCAAGAGCCGTGCCCGAGTACAACTCGGACTCCGACCGCCCGGTCACGCTTTGGACTCCGGCCCGCTCTCCGAGTTCTGCTCGAACCCCGCATACGTTCGACTTCGGGTCGGACACGAGGAAAGCCAGATCCACGATGACAACTCTCTTGAAAACATCCCTTGTCGGGGCGGCCTCACGGGCTCGTTATAACATCTACACGTAGGAGATTGATACGCTTGGATCCTGGCTTTGCTAACGTGGTGGAGACTCACGCTACGTCGCCTACATCGGCCTAAGCTACCGTTCCGGAGAGAACACCACTCGCCCGGTGACTCAAACACAC